>CM053150.1:100745000-105745000 GCA_028571685.1 Heterohyrax brucei | reverse complement strand
TGAGCCAGGTGAGTATGATTTTGTGAAGGGCTTGGTAAGATTTTACAGGGAAGAAATAGTCAAATAGAAAAATGATTATTTAGAGCCCTTGCATAGAGGCCAGAAATTCAGGGCAAGCTCTGAATCTCCTCCACCTTTTCCCTTTTTAACTAATAGGCTGCCACAGCGTGGCTGAATCACAAAGCTGAGACTCCTCCAAAAACATTCTAAACGTCTAATCCCAAACCTTGGTAAAAATCTTTGTGACTTCTAGATTGAGGCAACAGCTTTGGAAACTCTCTTTCAGGAGTTCTAACGGAAAAAAAGTTTACTTTCTGCCATTGCACATACAGGGCTGATGAGATCTACTTGATGACTTAGCTTTATTTTTCTTCCAGTCTCAAAGGAAAGCAAGCCTCGGGCTCATGGAAGTATATCATACAGTCCCAAACTACCAGTGACAAAGTGTCAAAGTATCCCACTCTTAGTGAGAGCAATCAAAATAAAGACAGAGTCCCCAACATTGTGTTCTGCTTTGCCTTATTTAGTACTTAACTGCTATAGTCAACTAACGCAGGGTACTTCAAAGACTTTTAGAGGATACTTAGCTCATTAAAGGATACATAGTTTAAAGCAATGACTCTATTCATCTCCTTCACACCATTATGACAATATTAGGATCAATGATACCTTAATTTCACATAAGACCTTTACTCCAAGGACCTCAATATTCTTCACATCCATTATTTGATTTATGGCATATTATGTATTCAACTGAAAGGATCCAGTCTCACATATTACAAGCTTTTAATACTGTTTTTCATATTAAAAGGAGCTCTGCTGCCTCAATGGTTAAGTGCTTGGCTGCTAATCAAAAAGTGGGTGGTTTGAAACCACCAGACACTCCACAAGAGAAAAGATGTTGCAATCTGCTTCTGTAATGATTACAGCCCTGGAAACCCTGCAGGGCAGTTCTGTTCTGTCCTATAGAGTTGTTATGGACTGGAATCAGTGAGATGGCAATGGAATCTTTCCTACTGAGCTCAAATCCATCCTTAAACATACTTTGGGGTGAATTTGAACAAACGGTGGAAATCGTGGGTGCTTCTTTATAGATGAACAGATTCTGTACTCATTGCTGAGTTCCCTGATCCTATGAGAGTTCTCAGCAGAAAGTCCCAAATGACACGCCTTACAATAATAGCCCTACATAACCTCTGAAACAGTGCTGGAACACAGTCTTTACATCCGGGTAAGGATATGCAAATAGGCCAAAGACACTCATCCGTGGCAGGGATCCCTGCAATCTGGATCATTTGCTGTGCTATCCCTTATGATGCTTTGTCATGTGTCAAGGAACTCATGGCATTTCAACGGCATAAGCTTGTCCATCCATTGTGATTTTATTTCTCACTGATACTGTGCTCCATTTTTAATACTTGAGAAGTGGCTCAAGATAAGATAAAAAACTTGAAGAAAAATCCCAAGTTTCTAAAATCAATGATTCCCAACAGACGTGAAGGGGTTAATTTGTTTCTACAAATTACACCAGCCCACTTCACACGCAGGTCATCTGTTGCCAGGTCTCTGTCACTGTGGCAACAAAACAGGGTCTCATGACTGGAACTAGAACTGAAGGAAGAAAATTGAGATACTCAAACTGATAAGGTCTCTGTAAGACACGTCACCTTCTGACTATCTAGCATGTATATTTAATTACTCTCAACAAACCCAATTTAACTTGTCTTGTATAACTGATGTACATGCATTCTACTGATACTTCTGGTTTTTGTCTCTTTTTCAAGATAAGCACGCATTGACTCCAACTTTGTGTTGACAAATGGTTTTGGAAAGTAGATCCCAAGAAAAGTCAGTATCTTCCCGCAGTTTCAATTCCAGCAGGAGACATGACCTGAGAATTCCATAAGCAAGAAACTAAAGGATCTGCTCCTTTTACCAAAAGTCCCAAGAATCTTCAGATATTTTACCCTATTTCCAGTTTTGCTTGTCAGAGAATCTGATAAACATGTTGGTTGACACAACTATGTATCAAATGGGCCAGTAAGTATAAACAGCTGTACTTACATGTGTCTGGCTTGAGCTGACTGTTGGTGATGCCAAAGTACTGGGGATTTTCAATGACAGGGATCTTGGTCATTCCAATAATGACAGCATCAGGGCCGCCCTCTGAAGAAGACGGAGTGTTACTCCCGTTGGAGATGTGGTGAAGTGGGCTGGCCGAGTCATCATCATTGCTAATGACTGAAGCTGGGCCTGGAGTTGGAAAAAAATATATATTCTCCTGTAATTTTTAAACATTTTTATTGAGCCATAATTCACATACATAAAATTCATCCACTTAATGGGTTTTAGTATATTCACAGAACTATGCGAAAATTACCCCAATTAACAGTTACTCCCCATTCCCCATCCCTAGGCCTAAGTACCCATAATCTATGCTCTGTCTCTACAGATTTGCCTATTTAGACATGTTGTATAAGTAGAATCATGAATTACATGGTCTTTTGTAACTGGCTTCTTTCACTTAGTATGATGCTTTCAGGGTTCAGCTGTATTATACCATGTGTAACTATTTTATTTCTTTACATTGCTGAAGAATATTTTATTGTATGGATACACAGGTAGGCCCCAACTTACAATGAGGTTCTGTTCTGACATCTGTATCATTAAGTCAGGAGTGATGTACGTCGAATATCTTGAATTTTCTTGGTTTTCATTATAATTGTGTTTTATTATCAGTATCTTTATAAATCATAACATTGAGCATCTGCAAGTGGACTCGTGAAAATGACAGCATCAGCAAATCATGCACGGCCACATTTTATGTTGTACATGTTATCAATGATGAGATACAGATGTACAAATAAAACAGCCTTAAGTGTGATTTCTCGTAACTCAAGTACATCATAAGTCAGAGACTATCTGTACTATATATTATTTATCTATTCACCAGTTAGTGAGCATTTGGATTCTGTATACTCTTTGACTACTATGAATAGCACTGCTAAGAAGATAGACGCCCTGGTGGTGAAGTGATGCAAGTTACAGGCTACTAACTGAAAGGGTGCCAATTTGAGCCTACCAGCTGCTCTGTGGGAGAGAGATTGGCAGTCTGCTTCCTTAAAAAGAGTTCTGCCTTGGAAAGTCTATGGAGCTGTTCTCCTCTGTCCTGCATGGTTGCCATGAGTCAAGGAACATTTGTGTACAAGTTTTTGTGTGGACATGAAATTATCATTCTCTGAGCAGAATTTCTGGGGCATATGGTAGCTCTCCTTATCATGTGTTGGGAAACTGTCAATTGTTTTCCAAAGAGGGTGTATCATTTTATATTCCCACTAGCAGTGTATAAGGGATTTCTCTACATCCGTCTCTTGTAACTTTATATGCAGCCTTTCTCTCTGTCCTCTGAACGTGTTCAGAACACTCTGTCACTGAAACTCACAGAATGACCCTAGGATTTCTGTTTCACGGGTACTGAGGAATGTACTAGAAATCCTAAGATCTGAGTTACTTTTCCTCACTCTTTGGATAGCTTATTTACCTTCGTTGGACCTCTACATCCACATACATTGTAAAATGTGCAAAATAATATCTGTTTGTTATTTTATGAGATGGAAATGAGCCTAGTGATATTAAAATGTATTACAAATTTAAACATTCTTTTCAAATATGAATTATTTCTAGATATTATTAAATTAATTTAAAACTGGTAGACCAGAACTATACTGAATACCCTATTACTATGCTCCTCTTATTCTATGAATAGTTGCATCACTTGTACCTATAAGATATTTATAGCAATAGTGAAATGAAAAATTAACCCAATGGCAAAATTACCTGTTTTGCCTTTAAAAGTGAGCTATAATAATCATCTACAGAGTCACTAACTGATGTCTTTATACTAAAGCAATAACCAGAGCATTGTTCATACAGCACTCAGACTTTCTAGTTCAGATTCTCAGAATGTATATCCCTATGCATGTGGTCTACTGTTCTTGTCTAAACAGTTCATCCGCTAAACATTTAATGCATATTGTTTGCACCAAAGATGGACCCCCCAAAATGAAGATTTATGTGAAAGTTTCAAGAAAATTAAGATCTCAGTGGCTCCTGGCTGGCATTCCATACAAGGGAGGTAGACAAAGCCCTTAAACCACATCTCATATACATTTCTGAATGTATGAATGAGTGCAAGGTCCCACTGAAGCTGATCCCTGTCCATAGGTATTGAGGAAGCCAAGAGGAAAACACAGAGAGAAAGGACAAAAAAAGAAAAGACAATCAAGACACAGCGAGCCACAGAGCCAAATTCCCAGCCAAACTAGGAATAGTTTGGAATAGTATACTAGGAAAGAGAAAGCCTGAAATTCTACTTCCTGGTCAAGGGACTATGTTTTCACAGTCCACGAGGATCTGTGTTTCAATACCTCCATCCACAGTCTCTACCTTTGTCTTCACACTTGACCGATTCCAAAATCAAAATTGCTGTGTCATACATTTTTGAAGCAACTATGAAATACAATGGTCACCCTTCCCTTGACCCCCAAGACCCACTTTCTCCCCTCCTATGGAAATTATTGAAGTCCCTGGTGGCACAAACAAGTGACAAGCTCGACTGTTCACTAAAAGGTTGGAGATTCAAGTCCACCCAGAGGGACCTCAGAAGAAAGGCCTGGAAATTTACTTCTGAAAAATCAGCCACTGAAAATCCTACAGAGCATGGTTTTACTCTGACACATGAAGGGTTGCCACAAGTCAGAATCAACTTGATGGTGAGTTGTTTTTCGGGGGGCCATCGTAGTTTGCAGTGATATTGACTGGACAGTCTCTAGCTCGTGGTGACTTAAGACAAACGATGCAGGAGGCAGTCAACTGCTATTACAGAAAACTTTAAGAAGCATTCTGTCAAGGGAGGTGCATTTCAGTTGCCTTCAGTGACACAGTGCGGCTTCATTCTGCAAACAAGTCCTCACACAGCCAGTTTGAAACTGCAGTGCACACAAGGAAAGACAAGACCACAAGGTGGGTGCTGGTTCACCCGTCTCAGTAAACAGCAAAACTCCTGCCAAGAAGAGCTATGGAGACATGTGCTTTCTACAGCCCTCACTATCTCTGGTTTATAATTTGCTTCCTGACAGGCCCAAATCACTGAGGTTTAAACCCAGGACTGGTCAGTGATGGAAAACGGAAATGTGTTGTCCTAAGGCTGAAGGATCTTGTCATTAAAATTTTCCCACCACAGGGAAATCGTTCCCTGTGCAGCTGTTTCCTCCTGCACGGTGACCGCAGCAGGCTGTTGGCCGAGCTCCTCGAGGTGGGGTATAATCACTGCTACATATTTCTCACCAGATTCTAGACTGCACCCTCCTCTCCATCCCCACAAAACACAAAGGACTGTCATTTTCAAATACTCTCCAGGCTGCTATAAGGCCAGTGCTGGCTCTTTCTTGGAATCCCTGCAATGATCAGAAACGCACAGAAGAATCCAGTTGCTGTCTTCTCTGATCCTCCTCTGGCCCAGATCAGGCTATCAATATTAATCAGCATTTCATCATTTTTGAGGATGTTGATACCTAGAAAACAATCTTGAGCTCCTCCCAGGAATTCAGTCTTGAAATCGCCAACCATCTATACAGCTGAAGGCTATCTTGAAGAATTCAGTCAAGAAGTTTTCTCTGTGCTTTACCACTCCCTCCAAAGCAAAACCTGTTCCTCCCCTGGCCTCTCCAATTAAAACCTTCAACTCTGATGTATCAGATCACTGGGAAAGGGTTCACTGTTTAGAGAAGAAAATGATAATACAGAGAAACAGTATAAGGGTCAAAGGTCATTTTTCAAAAACGTTTTCACTTTGCCAGAAAGTTGCTGGTGACAAATCTGAGCAAGACATAAACTTTGACAACTTATCAAGTGCCATATCAATTTCAGTGCTCTTTCCTTCATTGCTGATGTTCTAAACCCTGGAAGATTGATAAGGCTGGTGAAATGGTAGGGATTAAGCCCATTTTTCTACAATCATTTTGATAAGAAGCACAGAGCAGATCAAAGTGGGGAAGGAGGAAACACTTTCAAGGAGGACAATGAATGTCTACATAATTTGACAGCAGCCTGTCTCTGCCTATCACGGGAACGTCTTTGTGTGTCTGTGCACACTTGTGAGCAGACACGTGAGTTAGACAGACGGAAGAAGATTCAGGGGCACACCCCAGCGTGTTATGAGAAATTCATAAGAAGACTTGAAAAGCCACATTATAATGTCAATAGAAAGTTTTAAATTGCCAGGGGTGTACACACCTGCTGCGTACGGGGTTGATAGTTCTAATCACTGAGCTGACAGATACGAGTTATACCCAGAAATATTTTTACCCCATTTTTAGTTCACCACGTCTCTGATGCTAAGAGGCAGTTTTCCTTCATCAAGAGCTGCTTGGTATCATATGCTGTACGTATGACTTTGAGACATTTCTAGCCTACTGCAGACTGATCCTCCTGTGCTAACAATCAGTGAAGGTCATCTGGAAGAGCAGTTTGCCCTCCTAGGGGAAAGAAGCAAATATTGTTCCTGAGAGCCTCCCAGATGGACTAGAGCTAGAAGTACAATTCTGGAGGAAAATTCTCTGCTGCCCTCTTAAAGTATGCAACCAAATTTGAAACTTTATAGGAAAAAGTTTGTCTCTGCAGTGCAAACTGGCTTGGGAAAATATTTAAGTGGTTATAGTGAATTACTCTTTGGTGGAGAGAAGACCCCCGTCTTCTACTGTCTATGGTCCCCTGCCACTTCTCCCCATACTTAAAACTTTATAACATGGCACTGTAATCTGTTATGACTGCCCTAGTAGGACAGTTCCTCGAGTATCTCGGCAAGGGGCTGATGAGCTGTATCTGAAGTTGGCCTCTGGGGTGCTGCCAGGTGAACACCAAGCTGACTGAACATGATGTTCCACCTTTCCCACATCTCCTTTTCCCATTTGTGAGTTAGGAGTCTTGACCTTGAAATTCAAAGGAAAAGTTCGAGGTTAAGATGACTTTTATCCTTTCAGACCCCTCCTGGCTCAGTCTGACTCAGCTTGTTACCCCTTTGCTTAGCCAGCTTATCACTTCTGGATTCCTGAACAGATTCAAATTCCCATGAGTGGTGCAAATGGTTAATGTGCTCAGCTGCTCCCTGAAAAGTTGGAGGTTCAAGTCCACTCAGAGCCTCAAAAGAAAGACCTGGGGATCTATTTCTGAAAAACCAGTTGCTGAAAACCATGTGGAACACAGCTCTATTCTGACATTCTTGGAGATACTGTACACTCAACAAAGCAACTGATTGGTTGGAGCAGGTGTTGATAGAGGCTGGCCCTCAGGAAAGGGTCTGACTCCAGGACACAGGAGGTGCATGGTTCAGAACTAGAAACTTTACAATGCTGAGACACATCTGCAACATTGCAAACTCACATCTAGCCAACCTTGCCATTGAAATAAACACTAACCAGCAGATGGCCAGGATGGTCAGAGATTCGCAAAGCATGAGCAAGATGTAAGACAGCCTGTCTTTTCATGCCTTCTAAGCAATTCCTGTCCACTCTCTCTGAATCCATCCGAAATACTGAACAAATTGGAGGTCCAGGGGGAGCACACCTGATGTCAGTCCTAGTGACAAGAGACATCCCCTGTGCTCTCGTGGTTAGCTCCAAAGGCTGCTTCTCAGTTGTCAGCACACAGTCTGAATGCAAGCAGCAGAATGTAATCGGGCACAAGTCACAGCATCTGGATGTGGAAGTCTGTTTCAAAAGTCGGTGAAATGGTCGAAAATGAACAGCTGATTTATCACTTCAGAATTCTGTTACATTGCACCTTGGCCAATGGAAGAAATTTAAGACCCAAACTTGCCCAGACATAAATATTCAGTCAACTATTTGTTGTATGTGTCGTTGTAATAGTTACATTCCAGTTCCTTAACCCTCTTAAAAAAAAACTCATCACAATCAAGAATTAGATGACAGCTGACACTTTCCCGTAGGGTAAAAACAAGTCAATTTCCAAGATGCAGAACAATTTACTGCACTCAGTTAAACAATGTAATGCCATTTTTCTGACAACTTATAGGCATTCTTTTCAACAAATCCCAAACCAGGAACACAGACAAGGAATCAAAGGCCAAGGGATATAAAGAAGGTCTAAGCAGTTTCATCCTAATTAAACGACATGAACTCAGCACTTATCCAAAGAAAGAGTAAGTAACTACTTACCAACACCTTGTCTTGATTTTACTTTCCCAAATCCAAACCATGAGAAATCTGAAAACCACAACAAAACATAAAATAAACTTCGAAAGAGAAGCGTAAACTAGAGGAAATCAGCACCATCCTCAATGAAGTAACTCAACACACTTCCATGAAAAACTGTACCGGGGGCCAAAGTTTCAATTCAGATGTGTGAAAACTAACCCTTGGATTTTTACGTCAAGATTTATTTCTGATCTTCAGAATGCGGAGGTTCTGATCAGATAAGAGATAGCAGGCTGTCTTCAAGAAAAATGGCCCAAACCCGGGAGAGTCGGCTTAGAGCAGCTTGCTTTCTTGCCTGCTGTCTCTCTCCCCCTTAAGTGGAAAGACCACTGCTTCAAATTGAATCACGCAGCAGCAGAGCTGCAGGATGAAAACTCACAATGCATTTGACAAATGTGCTGTGGTTCTAAACTTCAGTCATGTAGGGGAAAAAAAGAGAAAGTAAAAAAGATCTTTTCTGAGGCTGAGAGTCAATTAAAAGAAAAAAAGGAACACAAAATCCTGTCTAGATCTGACACTTCAGCTCAACGGGGGATTCAAGAAGGCAAGAGGGATCTTAATTGTACATGGATTCCCACTCCTGACTTGCTGGGTGACTGTGGGCAGCTCCCAGCAGCTCTGGGCCTCTTATGGCACAGTTTCTGTAAGGTACATAGAAGAAAACATCTGACAAGTCTTTTAAGGCCCTCCATTAAATAAAGCCACAGTGAAATGTTTATTTGTTTCTAGGCTTGATTCCTCCCTTTTAGGTGGTTTCCACTGGGTTCAAAGTAAATTTTGCACAGGGAGAAATCTGTGGCTGACGCAGATAAAAATCCCTGAGTTACAGAAATGGTTTGCGCTCTGCTGTTAACTGAAAGATTGGCAGTTTGAACCCACCCACTTCAGCATTTTTTTTTCCAAAGTCATGTTTCTATTTTACAGAGAACCCCCAAAAGCAAAATACCATCACAATCCCTTACTGATCACACGTTTCAGATCACACATATAAGATTATTTTCAGTCTTTAACTAAGGTAAATACAACTGCAATGAACATCTTTGCACATCATAAGGACTTCTTTTCCTATTTGCAAAAGTCATTCTCTCAGAATGAAATCTAGGAGTGAAATTACTAGGTCAAAATAGATGACTAAAGTTAATAGTCTCAGCTGGAGTTACCAAATTACTTTCCAACTATATCAAGTCTCGCTTTCACAGTGCGTGAAAGGGTAGGAGGGAATGCCAGGGTATTACCCTGTTGAAAAGCTAAGGGTAAACCACTTCTCTACTTTCATGCTGCAATTTGCATGACTCCACCTAACTAAGCCAGAAAAAAATAGGTCACTGATATTGAGTTAGTTCCTATTCATAGTGACCCCATAGGTCAAAGTAGAACTGCCCCATAAAGTTCCCAAAGACCACTGCACAGATTTGAACTGCTGACCTTTGGTTTGGCAGATATAGAATTCAACCACTATACCATCAGGGCTTCTACCTAACGAGAGACTTGGCTGGTGCTCTGCAAAAGTTCAGTAGGTATAAACACAATAAGGGACCCTCTAACATATGTAGTCATTACAATTCACTAAATGCCTCCATCTACCACGACACTCTTCTCCCTTGGTATTCAGCCAAACTCTGTGAGTAATAAATTATCATTTGTTTACTGACACCAAACTGAGACTCGGAAAGGCTGATAGACTTAGCAAAAGTCACAGTTTGTAAGTGATGGAGAAGGGACTCAGCTTTCTCATACCAAATCCAGGTATTTTTCTTTCTTTCAGTCACATTTGCCTTTCTAATATTCCAAAATACAGCCAAAATTTGTCAAATTTTACAACATTACAAGCAGAATTCAATTTTACATGTAGAAAAACACTAAGTATTCATTTATTTTCATTAATTTATGGTAGAGGAGTCATCAGGAATAAGGTGCGAAGCCTGCCCTTAAAGAGCTTACAATTGAGGACAAGATACCACGGAAGTACACCCAGGGTGCTATGGTAACTAAGAGGAGGAACATCTATTTCTGTATGTGTCTGGGAATTTTGGACAACAAATTAGAATTGGCCGAGAATGAGAAAAGCAGAAAGAGCAGTACTCGTGTAAATACTTGGTAAACCAGTTGATGTTGAGTCAATTCTGATTCATGGTGACTCTTTATGTGTCAGAGTAAAACCAGGATGCAGAGGATTCTCTAAAGCAAATCTAGAGTCCTTTCTTTCAAGGCACCTTGCAGTCGACTCAAATCTACAGCCTTTTAGTTAGCACCTGAGTGTATTAATTGCTGGTACCATTCAGGGACTCTTGCAAGTCACTCAGCTGTGGCTTAAACAGGGAGCTAAAGAGGGTTGTTATGTGTGTCAAGAGGCTGATGCAGCTGGAAAGAGAAAAAAGCTAGAAAAGTAAGCTAAGATCTAGTCAAGTGAAAATTATGGGTAGGCACTAAAAAAGTACCGCAGGTCAGGAAATAACATGATCAAGATTAATGTTAGAAAAATCATTTCAGTTGTATGGTAGAAACTGGATTATGCAAAGGAAAGGCTAAGAGCAAGAGACTGGTTAAGAAGGCTTTTAGAGAAACAATGGCATGACAGAATTGTGATCTGAACTGAGTATTGGGAAGGTAGGAAGGTAAAGATAAGGGGATACTTGTCAGTCCTATTGAGAAGAATCAACAGGACTTTGTAATTCATTGCAAGTTCAGGAAAGTGTAGAAAAGGAACAAAGAAGGTTTGGGAGTTGAAATAATGGGGTATATGATGATGCTACCCAGAGTCTTCAAGGAACTTAGAAGGGGAACAGGTTTAGGGGATGAACTGAGGGCACTGGTTTGAGACACCAGTCCAAGATCAGACGCCCTTGCAGAGAAAAACAAGAGGAAAGCTGACTTGATGGTCTTCAGCGCAGGAGACAGATCTAATGTCAAGACAGGATTCACTAAAGGTCCCGAGCCCACCATCTGGCTGGATAACCAAGCCGGTAGTGTACTTAGGACACCGTTCTTGTTTGGACACATGCAACGTTCTGCAAGCACAAAAAAAACAGCACTCAACTGAGGCCAACTTTTTACCAACTTATTCTTAAATCTCTGAAGTACTTCTAAGTCCTCTTAACACTGACACAGTCATTATGGAGCAAAGAATCCATTCTTCTTGGCCATACTGGAGAGTATTTGGAAAATTTAACAAGTCAACACAGAAAGGTTAAATTGATCCCCCCTCCCCCCAGGTTGTCACTTGCTCAACAGCTCTTTTTTTGATGGATTTAAGCAGTAGTCTTTAAACTTCCTTGTTAGATTTCACCAGCAAACTTTTCCCACAAGGCCAAAAAAGAAACAATTTCTCAATTTCCTGCTATGTTTCACCCATTGGGAGTCGAATCCTGCCAAACATTCTATTTCTTTTCTGCCTAATAAGAGACACTTTATTCACTGCAAAAGAAAGGCCTCCTTCTAGTTGTGGTGAGCTTAAAGAAACCCCTCCTACTGGAATCTCAGCCGACAAACACTATAAATCATGGGCTTAATTAATTAATTAAATCCACCTCCTTCTGAGGCATGCTCAACCTTCCCTGACCAGTGAGGAGGGACTTAGAGCCACGTAATACATTAGCATGTTAGCAACTCTAAGACAGGATTCAAACTAAATAAAACAAAAGACAATAAGGATTACTTTCCAAGTGCCTTTCAAAGGAAACAGCTAAAACCTGGGGGGCTACACTGGTAATATTTATGATGCAAGAGAAATTCAGAGAAAGGAGCCTGAAATGGGGGCAAAATGGAAGAAACCAAATCTTCCCTGTGGGTGATGAACTGCAAACACAGAAGTCATTGTTAGCAAGGTTTCAAGCTCAAGAGAATATGGTTTCTGAGTTTTAAGTTTCATAAAACTCACTTAGATTTTGAGACCAAAGGCAGATTTCCTCTCCTTTTCATTCTGGAGAAATTCAAATTTGCTGCTTTCAAATGTGATTTCTTTATATCTTAAGTGAGGGCTCACCTTTCTGTATCCCCATGAAAAGCATCCCTAACATTGTAATGGAAGCACACATGAAAATATGATTCACTCTTAAAATACACTTCACCTCCAACTTATTATGACTACATCCACTCCCTAAAGCAATCAGGAAACAGAAGGCTCTGGGCTGCTTTGCTGGAGAAGAGGTGTGGGCCAAAGAGTGTGGAGCCCAGGGTAGGCTTGACAAGTGCTTGATTGAGTGACTGATTGAGTGTTACTTCAGACAATGACGGGATTACTGGCCACTGGAATGAAGAGGAAACGTATGGAAAGGATCACTTTGTAGACAACATAATCATCTCCCCTTTCTACTGACACATAATCAGAGTGAGTAACAGTTTGCTTCAAATTAATTCCAGTTCCTCAAGGCACAGAATAGTATGGTTTGGGGCCAAGTTTCCACTTCAATTTAATTTTCATCTTTTATTTAAGGACAAAACCTTCATTCAAGGAAGACCCATCTCCCCAGCCTTGGAAGAGGGCTTACTTTGAGTTAAACTGCTTCTGGAAACAAGGCAGCAGAGGATATTGGTATCCTCCTGACCAACCTGCTTATGGCTTTATCCCTTCACATACCTTGAACTTCTAATGTGACTTATTTCCATTAGTCTCTAAGAAAAGTAACATCAAGCACATCCTTTGTGACTAACACAGAGAAAAATACGTGCATTGTGGCTGAAACTGTTAGTTTTTCTCTGAAATCTGTACTATTGTTGTTAGTTGCCATCAGGTTGAATCCAACTCCTGGAGACTTCATGATGCAGAAGAGGACTACATAGAGTTTACAAGGTTGCAACCTTTCACAAGCAGGTCACCAGGCCTGTCTTTTGAAGTATATGTGGGTAAGTTCAAACCACCAACCTTACAGCTAATAGTTCAGTGGTTAACTGTTAGCACCAGCCAAGGATTCATATCTTCCTCTTTTTGGCTTGCCCCATAGAGAGACTACATTTCCCAGCCTCCCTTGCAGTTACTTGTGACCACATGACTAAATTCTAGCAAATAGAATGTGTGCAGAAGGGACGAGGCTCACATTCTACCTTTCTGCCCTGCTCATTCCCTACCTTTCTCATTCCCTTTCTACCCTGCTAGAATGGAGACAACACATCCGGCAAACTTGGAAGCTAAGGCCTCAAGATAGCTGAGGGCTCTTCCACTAACCAATTAATTCTCCCACTGCTTTATGTGAATGTACACTGTGTAGTAGACATTTCACATTATTCTACCTGAGAATCAATGAAGTCGAGGTCTTTATCCCACAGCTCTTATCCATGTGCAAGAAAGAAACTACTGTATTTGAACTGCTATTCACTTTTAAAGTAGGGAATCTACCCTAGCTAATAAGTGTTGTTGTTAGCTGCTGTCAAGTTGGGTCCGACTCCTCACTAACTTGTGCACCACAGAACGGTCGGTTGTAGACCTGACAATGCTGCACTGTGATCCACAGGGTTTTCATTGGCTCATTTTCAGAAGTAGTTCACCAGACCTTTCTTCCCATCTGTCAAGGCTCCACTGAAACCTGTTTAGCATCATAGCAATATGTAAGCCACTCTTAACAGACAGGGGGTGGCTTCACACAGGATGCACCAGCCGGGAGTCAAACCCAGGTCTGCCCTGTGGCTAAGAACTCTACCACTGAACCAGCAATGCCTCACAGCTAATACATGTAGAAAAAGAAAAAGCACATACAGTTGAGGTATTCTTAACTGATTCTAAGACTTCCTAGCCCCTAACACAAATGCAAAGGAGTGTTCCATGCAATGGACATTTTTCTAGAAGGTCCATAGGTTTCATGAGATTTCCAAAGGGTTCTTCACTTCAGGTGTTAAAAACCCCTGAATATGTATAAAAAGTCTCAGAGACAAAAAGGTAAGGACAAACGTACTGTGCATTTGTGTTTAACTATGTTGCCTACAGCAGCAGGTCTGGATGCAGAGAGCCATCCATCATCTCTCACCTATGTTTTTGTAGGCACCGCTATCTCATCTCACTGCTGCAGTCTTGCTTCCTCCTAGTCTATTCTCCACGGAGTTGCCAAAGGAGTCATTTTCAAGTATAATCGTATTACATCAATTCCCCTGTGTAAAATTGTATAAAACCTTCTCATTACATTTAGTCTAAACTTTTTTGATTATCACTATAGAGCCTTGCATAAAATGAGGGACCTCATTCGACCTAGTCAGCTGCTCCCTCAACCTACTTCCTAGAGAAGCAGCCACTGTGGCTTCTGCTTCATTCCTGCACACTTTGCGTGGTCTAACACCTCTAGTCACAGTCATCTTCTCAGGCTCTTTACGGGTCAACTCAGTTCAAGTTCTTCAGGTCTGGGAATGAATGTTGCATGCTTAGAGGGGTCCCAGCCTCACTGTCTCAGCTCTTGTCTAGTCACTCTATCATACGCTGGTCAACGATTTTATGTATCTACATTATTGTTTATTATCTGTCTCCTTTACTAGAATGTAAGTGCTAAAAAAAAAAAACAGTCAGTGTCTTAGACTAGGCTCCCCAGAAACAGAGCCTAACTCAAGGATCCAAGTGCAGCTAGTTTATTGGGAAGGAGTCCCAGGAGGCACCAGTGTTAGTATGATAAAGTAAAGAAAGGAGGAAGGGAAAGGAAGCCTGCTCAGTGGGTTACATAGTAGGCAAAAAAGTGCTGGTATTCAGTTCAGTCCAACTCGTGTGTCTCCATGTGTCCCAGAACAGAACAGTTTCCTATAGGGCTTTTCAATGATCTTTTAAAAGCAGATCACCAGGCCTTTCTTCTGAAGTGCCTCTGGGTGAACTCTAACCTCCAACATTTTGGTGAGCAGCCAAGCACCTGAACTGTTTGCATCATCCATGGACTCCACACACTTGGCAACTAGACTTCAAAGCCCTGGGGAATTTGAGGAGACAGTGTAGAATGTACCTCAGAATTCTTCCATCCAAAAGGCAAGGAAGGTGGCTCAGTTACACTCCAACTGTCATCTGTCATTGGCTGAGTGTTTCAAGCTAGGAGAAAGTCTGCATACAGCTCTGAGTACATGCAATAGGATTCTGCGTGACCCAACAGGTCTGGGCTGCTGAGAGTGAGAAGTTAAGGGTGAAAAACTAGCAGCATCTCCTACAGGGACCTTGTTCATGTAGCTCACTGCTGTCTCTAGTCTCTATATAACAGACCCTCCATTAATACTTGCTGGATGAATTAGTACAGACAATAATTTTTAAAAGGCACACTGGAAATAAAAATGCCAATAAACAAATTATAAGCTGATGTACAAACCACTGTGTTATACACAAATATCTCTTGCCCTCCTGATTCACTTCTGGCCCCCCTGTTGAACCTCATTGAAGACAGTGTTTAAAGGTGAGTAGCAGCTAGGAAGAAGTCCCTTGGTGGTACAAACAGTTAATGTCAACCTATTTGGCTGCTAATCCAAACGCTGGAGGTTTGAGTCCACCTAGAGGCACGTTGGAAGAAAGGTTGGTGATTTATTTCTGAAAAATCAGCCATTGAAAACGCTATGGAGCGTCATTCTACTCTGACACAGATGGGGCTTCCATGAATCAGAATCAACTTGAAGGTAGCTAGCTTTCTGCCTTTAATGCTTAGAATCCAGCACTCCAGGCAGCGGCATGGACTGGAAAAGGTTACATGTCATAAGAGTGAGGTTCTCTGTAGACTTTCTCTAGGAGAAACAGACTGCATGACTTTGGTAGAGTCACTGCCCTCTAGTAAACTGCTTCCTATTCCATGAAGACAGGTGGAGAAATGGCATCTAATGCCCATTAAGCTCTAACAATCTATGGTGCTAATCATTAGGCACATGTGACTGGGAACCATTGTCACATGGCCTTATATAGTATTCTTCAGCATGGATATTTTGGGATTGTAAGATCATGTGCAAATTAAGGAAACACACTCCTCAAAATGGCCTATATTTTTCTCCTGCTAAATAACACTCTAATGCTTTTGGGTCATTATATCTTCATTTTAAGAAAAGGGTCAGTGCTCTGCAATAACAATTTTAAAGAAACTAGTGTGTGTTGAATACTTGTTATGTGCCAAGAAACTTACTTGAGATAATATATTGCTTTGATTACCAACTAGACTCGTTGCCATTAAGTTGATTCTGACTCACGGTGACCCCATAAGGTTTCCAAGGTTGTAAATCTCTACAAAAGCAGATTGCCACACCTTCCTCCCACAGAGCCACTGGTGGTTTCGAACCATCAACCTTTCGGTTAGTAGCTGATCTCTTCAAATTTAATTAGAGAAAATTAATCAGCTTCTATAGCACTCTTGGAAACTCTGGTGTTTGAATCCACCAGATGCTCCTTGGAAACTCTAGGGAGCAGTTCTGTTCTGTTCTATAGGGTTGCTATGAGTCAGAATCTACTCAATGGCACTGGGTTGGGTTTGGTTATAGCAGTCTTAAAAAAAAAAAAAACGGCAGGATTAAAATCTTAAACCTCATAGGCTTAAAGCTCAGAATTCTAAAGTAGAGATAGATAAAACTTGACTTGGGGAAAGAGGTCCTGACCCCATATTACAGACACTTAACTTTGAAGGGAATAAACTGCCTACTACTTCTCTTCTCTCTGTTAATGGATGTTTGCAGCTGTTTCTCCTCATTTTGAGTTGTGCTGAGTTGGATCCGACTCAGCGGCAGTTGGCTTGGCTATATCAGTGAATGAAAGTCCTAAAGACTACTCCATCGACATCCTTAAGGTCCACTCTACTTTGAGAAGCAGCTCTTCCCCAGTTGTCTTCCGAGTGCCTTCCAACTAAAAGGGGCTCATTTTCCAGCACTATATCTGACAATGTTTCACTGTTATTCACAGAGTTTTCACTGGCGAATTCCTTTCAGGCATAGACTGCTAGGTCCTTCTTCCTAGTCTGTCTTAATTCGGAAGCTCATCTGAAACCTGTCTACCGTGGGTGACCCTCTTGTTGTTGTTGTTAGGTGCTGTCGAGTTGGTTCTGACTCACAGGGACACTACAAACAACAGAACAAAACACTGCTAGGTCTTGTGGCATGGCCACATGTTTTCACGCTTAAGCCCATTGTTGGGGCCGCTGTGTTGATTCATCTCGTCGAGGGTCTTCCTCTTTTTTGCTGACCCTCCACTCTGCCAAGCATGATGTGCTTCTCCAGGGACTGATCCTTCCTGACAACATGGCCAAAGTATGTAAGACACGATCTTGCTGTCTTTGCATCTAAGGAGGACTTTGGTTGGACTTCTCTCAGAACAGATCTGCTTATTCTTTTGGTGATCCATGGTACAATCTCTCCAACACCACAATTCAAAGGCATCATTTCCTCTTCTGTCTTCTTTGTTCATAGTCCAGCTTTTGCATGCATATGATGCGACTGAAAATACCATGGCTTGTGTCAGGCGCATTTCAATCTTCAAGGTGACATCATTACTTTTAAATACTTTGAAGAGGTCTTTTGCAGCAGATTTTCCCAGTGCAATGCATCTTTTGATTTCTTGACTGCTACTTCCAAGGCATTGATTGTGGACCCAAATAAAACAAAATCTTTGACAACCTCAATCCTTTCTCCATTTATGACAATGTCATTTACTGGTCAGTTGTGAGGATTTTTGTTTTCTTGATGCTGAGGTGCAATACATGTCATCCTTGATCGCCAAATCTTCTTCATTTCCAGCAAGTCAAGTGGTGTCATCTGCATAACACAGGTTGTTAACGAGGTGACCCTGCTAGGACCTGAATACCAGCTGCAGATCTTCCAGCTTCACAGCAACACACAAGCCCTCACAGTATAAAGCAAACTGCCAGAAAGTAGGGGCTGCAATGATGAGCTTAAGCATAAAAATGATTGTAGTCCTTTTGTTTTTTGTTCTGTTGTGCACAGTGTTGCTAAGAGTCAGAACTGACTTGATGGCACCTAACAACAACTTCTCACATTTTCAGTGTGTGGACTATTTCAAAGAAAAGTCAGTTGGTCAGCATCTTAGTCATTCACAATTAAACAATACAAAGCATTGGAGTTTTTGTTGTCTTTTGTGCCTTAGGTGAAAGTTTACAGTGCAAGTTAATTTTCATACAAAATTTTATACACATATTCTTATGTCACACTAGTTGCAATCCTATAATATGATAATACATTCCTCCTTTTCATCGTGAGTTTCCAATGTCCATCCAACCAGCTCCTGTTCCTTCCCACCTTCTCATCCTGCCTCTGGACTTGAGCTGCCCTTTTGGTCTCTTCCACCTACTTGAACTAAAAGGCACACTCTTTATGAGCATTATTTTATGTTTTATAGTCCAGTCTAATCTTTGTCTGAAGAGTGGGCTTCAGGAATGGTATTAATTCTGAGTTAACAGAGTATCTGGAGGCCATGGCTTTAGAAGTTCCTACAGTCTCCATCGGGCCATTCAGTGTGGTCTTTTTATATGAATTTGAATTCTGCACCACAGTTTTCTTTCAGTCCTTCAGGGACTCTCTGTTGTGTCCCCTGTCAGAGTGGTCATTGGTGGTAGCCAGGCATCATCTAGTTCTTTTGGTCCCAGGCTAACGGAGCCTGTGGTTTATGTGGTCCTTTTGTCTCTTGGGCTAATATTCTCCCTGTGTCTTTGGTGTTCATTTTACTTTGCTCTGGATGGGTTGAGATCAATTGATGTATCATAGATGACCACTTGAAAGCTTTTAAAACCTTAGATGCCACTCACCAAAGTGGGATGCAGAACATTTTCTTAATAAACCTTTTTATGCCAATTGACTTAGATGTTCTCTGAAACCGTGGTCTGCAGACCCCAACCCCAGCTACTCTGTCCCTGGATGTGTTTAGTTGAGTTGAAGAAATATTTTAGCTTTTGATTTCATCCAGTTATGAAAACTTCCCCCTTGTATTCTACGTTGTCTTTCCTCCACCTAATACGATTCTTTTCTGCTGTCTAGTTAGTGAATTCCCACCCACCCTCTACTTGTTTGTTTTGATGTATTGTAAATTCTGAAGGCTTTTTCTCTCAAAGGCATTCACCACCTTTCCTGAGTGGATAAGAGATGGGACATGGAACTCCTTATAATTAGTTTCCAATCTTAAAACTTGGAGAAAGTCAAGGCAACTTCTAGTTAATAATAAGATCTGGCTGAGATGAAAGAGTCCTTTCAAAACTTCCTCTTTCTACTGTACCACCATTTTGACAGCTCCAAATGCTTTATAAACATTTTCTCAGTTGTCACAAACTCCCTACACCTAAGGCAGGTGAAGTCTGGTTGCATAAACACAATAACTAACGAGTGTGTGCACGTGCGCGTGCACATGTCCCTCAGCACACACATATACTTTTCCCTGTTATCACCGTCTTAATGTGGGGTAAGATATGCCCCCAAATTTCCCTCTGTGCAGAAGAATGTCGGTTAGCGTCCAAGCTAGTTCTTGTGAAGGAAATTGACTGATTCTCAGGCAATCATCTTATAAGTGATGTGAGTGGCCCTCAAAGAGAGCAATGAGCCCATAGGGTTTGGCAAACACTTGATGTCACACACCCTTGAGCCTTTGTTTCCGTGAGAAACCTAAACAATGACTCAGACATGTCACTGGTGCCAAGTCACCTAGTAAGGCCAATAGAAAGGAAAGTTGTGCTCTGCATACTTTCTTCCTCAGGGTTTGCTGGTATATTAAATGTATTTAGAAATACCTTTACAATTTCTGCTATATATTTATAGTGGCATTTGTATTTATGCCATATATAGGGTCCCTGAGTTGGAATCGACTTGATAGCAATGGTTTTATGTACATATATATAACGCAAAATCTTTGTTGGTCCTTGTAAACCAACAATGGAAACCGTGGCAGCATAGCAGTTAAGTGCTGTAGCTGCTAATGAAAATGTCAGCAGTTCAAATCTACCAAAAGATCCTTGTAAACACTATGGGGTAATTCTATTCTGCCCTATTGGGTCACTATAAGTTGGAATCCACTCTATTATAGTGTTTCTTTTTTCCTTTTAAACCACCAATAAACCCTCTGCTGTCGAGTCCATTCCAAATCATAGTGACTCTATAGGACAGAGTAGAACTGCCCCATAGAGTCTCCAAGGAGCACCCGGCAGATTCGAGCTGCTGACCTTTGGGTTAGCAGACATAATACAGATAACATGCTTAGCCACTGAAAAAAAGGATGGAGGTTTGAGTTCCTCCAAAAGTAACTTTGGAGAAAGGCCTGGTGATCTACTGCTTGAAAAAACAGCCATTCAAAACCCTATGGTGCACAGTTCTACTCTTGACACATATGGAGTCCCCACCAGTCAGAATCTACTTAACAGCAACTGTTTTTAGACCAACATTTGTTCTAGCTAATGCACAGCACGATGTAGAATTTTTTTGTGTGTGGTTATTTTAGGGAGTTTAGGGAGAAGAAAAGGAAGATGATAGGGTTTCCTGCCATGATTCTTATTATAGGACATTTTCAATTTTTCAGATTCTACCCTTCAATCTGGGAGCAAAGTGACCACCTTCATGTCATCTTCAGCAGCTCTGTCTTTCTCCTTATGGACCACTTGCTTCAGTTCCCACCCACCAACCATCCTCCAGACTCTTGAATCCAGCCAGGATCTAGAAATGCATGAGTCCACTACAACAGCCAAGATGCTCACTTAATTCTATTACTGTGTGCTGTTCTATTAGGAAGTTCCCATAAGGAAATAGAACTTGATAGGATTATATACACTTATAAAGCTGGATGCTGAATAAAAATAATTGAATAAAATAACCATAAATAGAGCAAAGTGAAAACCCATTATTTAAAATGCAATATTGGCCAACTGATTTAACTATTAGCTACCCTGCTTAGAATCACCTGAGTTCCTTACACACTAGCAATGGAAAAACTCAAACTCATAAGATGAAACCACATTTCCTTTCTTAGTAGTGTCCCAGTAAACATACAACATGCTCTTTAAGGTCCCCTGCTTTTCTGGAAATTAATAAACATTGATTGCCTATGTCAGTGGTTCTCAGAAGGGGGCAGTCCTGTCTCCCAGGGCCCTTCGGACAATGTCTGGAGGCATACTGGGTATCACATGGCAGAGAGGGGGCACTACTGGTATTTAACTATTTATGCTGCTTATGCTGCTAAACTTATGCTAACTTATGCTGCTAAACATGCCAAAATACACCCAGCAGGACAGTTCCACAGAGGAAAACTTGTAGCCAAGATATCAATAGTGCTCCCAAACCAAACCCATTGCTGTGGAGTCTACTCCCACTCATAGTGACCCTATAGGACAGAGTAGAACTTCCCTCTGCAGTTTCCAAGGCTGTGATCTTTACCAAAGTAGACCGTCATATCTTTCTCTCACAAAGCAGCTGGTAGGTTGGAACTGCAGACACTCAGTTGGCTGCTAAGTGCTTTAATCACTGTGCTCCCAGGGTTCCTGTCAATAGTTCGCAGGTTCAGGAAACTTAGCTGAGGCCACAGGATAGCAGGAGTGAAATTTATCCTTGAACTTCTTATGCCTGTTAAAAAGAAATCCTGAACTGCCTATTCTCCCTTTTACTACTGGAGTTTAGCCTTCTGGGTGTTATTCCAGGATTCTCGCCACTGGTCTCCTGGGTGCTTGTTCCTTTCTCTCTGCTTATCTCATGCCTGCCATTAAAAAGCTCTGATTATTATGAATGAGTGAAAATGTACATTCCCATATAAATTTGCATGCCCACCTATATGCAGCTCCCACTGCTCTCCCTGCTCAGTGACAGCACACTCTTCCTCTCTAGAGGCTCCATACACATCTTACCCTCTCAATAGTCTCCTATCCCCTCTCTCCACACACCCCCCACCTCCAGTAAAGAGGTCAGCAGGATGACACCTTATGGGTGCATAGAACCATAAAATACACACATGACATGCTCACTCTATGTTGCCAAATCCAATCCATTCCTGTCCAAAGAGTTGACCTCTGTTATGATTTCTGGACAGGAGCATCTGCTGCTTTTTGAATAGAGAGGCAATGTAGTCCAAAGAAGCACTAGATTTGGATTCCATCACTGGGGTTTGAATCTTGGATGCACCATTTCTTGTCAGACGCTCCATCTTAGTCATTTAGTGCTGCTATATCAGAAACACTACAAGTGAATGGCTTTAAAGAGAAAAATTTTATTCTGTCAGTCCAGTAGGCTACAAGTCCAAATTTGGGGCATCAGCTCCAGGAGAAGTCTTTCCCTGTTGGCTTTAGGGAAGAGTCCTTGTGGTCAGTCTTTCACTGGACTGGGAGGTTCTGAGGCACAGACAGCCCAGTTCCTTTCCAAGGGACATAATCTGCTCTCAGAACGGCTTTCTTGATGGTACGAGGTAACAAAATCTCCCTGGTAGCCTCTTTCTTCTATCTTTCAAGAGACTGCCTCAGTGTACGATAGAGTCTTGCCCACTGAGGCCCGCTGTAGCAACTCAGCTGCTGCCCGTTCTTCCTCATCAACATCATAGAGGCATGAGTTACAACAATACAGGAATATCACACAATTTTAGGAATCATGGTCTTGCCAAATTGCTGAACACATTTTGGTGAGGGGACACAATTCAGCCCAAGACACATCCCACAATTACTTAGTCTCTAAGTCCCTCCTCTGTTGATGGGAACTATAATTACTGTCCTGCTCAACTAACAGAGCTATATTATGTGTGGATTATATGAGCTTATATGTCCGTGAGACGTTCATAAATGTTCAGGTATATAAACATAGAGAATTTAATTTACAAACATAGTGTTGCTAGGCGAAGTTGAGCCCATTCTAACTCCTGGTGACCCTGTATGTAACAGAATCAAACACTGGCTGGTCTGGCACCATTCTCACAATCCTTGTTATGCTTGAGCCTATTGTTGAAAGTCATTGTGTCAGTCCATCTCTTTGAGGATCTTCCTCTTTGTCCACTGATTTTCTGCTCTACCAAACATGGTATCCTTCTTCAGGGATTGGTGTCTTCTGATAACATGTCCAAAGTATATAAAACATAGTCTCACTATCCTTACTTCTAAGGAGCATTCTGACTGTACTGCTTCCAAGGCAAATTTGTTCATTCTTTTGGCAGTTCATGGTATATTCAGTATTCTTCACCAACACCACAATTCAAAAGGCATCAACTCTTCTATAGGTTTTCTATGAGTTGAAATTGACTCAACAGCAATATGTTGATTTATAAGTAAAATAAACAAACAAAACAAACCTTTGCCTTTCAGTTAATTCCAACTCATAATGACTAGAGAACAGAGCAGACCGGCCCCACTGGGTTTCCAAGAAGTACTTAATGGATTCAAACTGCTCACTTTTTGTTTAGTATTTAAGCTCTTTAACTACTTTGCCATCAGTATTCCCAATTTATAAGCATTGGGAATAATAATAAGTCTAAGATCCTCAATGGCATTAAAATCTTCCATTACCTAGCCTCACTTTTATCACCCAGGACTCACTCTGAATAATCCCAGATTCTAGGTAAAGTGTTAGTTTGCATTCATCAAGTAAACATGTCTTAAACTTTCCTACTTATTAATTTAAAACACTGCCACATTATAAGGATAGCATCTAGGGTCACATGCCAATTTGTATGTGAGAAACTAAATTGAACTGTAAACTTTCATTTAAAGCACAATTAAAAAAAATTTTTTCATTGACCAGATGATTGATGCAAGACTGTGTGATAATGTTGGGATGCATAAAACAAGATAATTCAAGCCACTGTCTATACTGGAAATCCTGATGGAGTAGTGGTTAAGTGCTACATCTAATAACCAAAAGGTCAACAGTTTGAATCCACCAAGTGCTCCTTGGAAACTATGAGGCAGTTCTACTCTGTCCTACAGAGTCACTGTGAGTCAGAATCAATTCAATGGCAAAAGATTCGGGTCCAGATGGAGTCTTTGAATCTGCTGGTTTTATTACCTAAATTATAACCCTCAAGGCCTATTTTTATCACGTATTGTTATCAGTTGCTGTTGAGTCAATTCCAAGTCATGTGTTGCAGAGTGTAACTACTCCGTAGGATTTTCAAGATTTGGCAGCAGATTTCCAGGCCTATCTTCTGAGGCTTCCTTTGAGTGGATTCGAACTGCCAACCTTTCAGCCAGTGGTCAAGTTCCTAACCATTTGCACCACTCAGGGACTCCTCTTTGACCATTAAATCCTACTCATTTAACAAAATCCACCCAAGGTTCAAGTCATCATGAAGCATTTCTACATTCTCCAAGTCTGAAATATACACATTGGCAATTGGGCTGTTTGTCTCTTATGATAAATACCACTTCTCCTCTGTATGACATACATTACCTTGGCTCCCCTATTAGTGTTTCAATCACTCTCAGTTGAAAAAAAGGTTATTTACCTTTGTACTGTCTTCAATAACCTTTGTAACAGTTATCTAATCATCAAGCAAGGTATATTACTCATGGTAGGTATTCAATAAATGTCATTTTGATTGTTGATTGAGCCCAATTGGAAGATTTTTTAAAACAGGCTCGAGATACTCACAAAGAGAGCAGAGACTGAGTTGTAAAGCACACAGACACACATTAGTAAGAAAAGTCATTACTGCTCTCTTCTATTATCTGTGTTTCCAAGGTACTTATTCTTTTTCTGCTGTAGTGTTTCTCACTCTGGATTTTAATTTTCTATTTACTTTTTATACCCTCCCCAAATCATAAGTTCTTTATGGGCAGCAAACTTTCCATCTCATATTCCCATTATGCTTCTGGCATTGACTGCAGTTTCTGGTACATTTTAGGTGCTCAATAAGGATTTGTTGAATGAGCAAATGAATCACTTCCAATTTAATCATTGTTGAATTCTTCAGTTGCATTCTTGGCCCAGCAGAAGACTAGGCTTTTTCATCTCTAACCCATGTGGCTTGGTTTTGTGAATAAAATGTGACCAGACATGATAAGCAACAATTTGGGGCAGAAGACTTAAGAGCCAGTCACCCCAGTCTTGGGTTTCCTACCTTCTCTTCATTCTACCACAACCACCTGTGAAGCTCCATGTTCAGATGGTGACATATCAGGATCTGGGTTCCTGAGAGGCTAAATGAATAGAGCCCTCCTGAAGTCGCTGGTTGGGGCAAACTGTTTATAGTTGAGCCCTGGTTGCACAATGTTTAGGAGTTATGGCTGCTAACCAAAAGGCTGGCAGTTCAAATCTACCAGACACTCCTTGGAAATCCTTTGGGGCAATTCTACCATGTGTTATAGGATCACTGTGAGTCAGAATTGACTTGATGGTAGGAGCTTTGTTTTTCACTTCTTGCTGTGGAGTAGAACTGCTCTATAAAATTTTCTCGGCTGTGAACATTACAGAAACCAATCACCAGACCTTTCTTTTGAGGTGTCACTGGGTGTGATCAAACTGCATTAGAAGCTCTGAAAGACCTGTTTGAGAAATCACTTGTGTACATTTATTCCTCAGATACTGCAAAAACAATTGATTCCTAGTGTAAAAAATCCCACCTAAAGCAGAATTAGCAGTCTCTAAGTGCTGGACACTTGTTAGGCCCTGTACTACCAGCCCAAATATTGATGATTCAAACCCATGCAGAGGTGCCTCGGAAGACAGACCTGGCAAACAGCTTCCAAAAGGTCTGGAAAAGCCTATGGGGCAATTCTACTCTGACACACATTGGGTCACCATGAGTTAGAATCAACTAACAACAACAAAAATGGATTAAACAGAGATGTTTAGCTGGGAATTATTGGTTTACTTTAGTGGCTTTGTGTTTTGTTGTAGTTGTTTGCCACCCAGTATTTACCTTATTCTCCTTCAGAGGAAATAATTTCCATATGGTTACCCACCCCAACCCCAGGCAACGAATGTAATTCAAGGTGGAACCCATAGCTCGGTTCTAAACAAATGCCTACAGTAGATGGTTCAAGAATGGGCTTCTGAGGTCTGACAATTAAGTTTGTGAACTCATCCTAGACAGCCAAAAGATGAATATAGTAACCCATCTCATTGCTGAATATCACTACAATCACCTTCGAAGTACCTATAATAGCACTTAGAACAGTTAAGTTCGTAGACCAAGTTGTCACACTTCATATGATTAAAGTTGGTCTGATCAAAACAAAGCCCAGGATTGGTATAAAATGATTGATGCCCTTTTTTGCTGCTGGATGGATACCTGGAAGAATATAGTATCAGGAGTAGATAGAAATAGAAATCCTCCTTCCTGTGATCAAGTCCAGCCAGCTCACTGAGAGAGCCAAAAGATGGATATGGGCACATTGTTCAGACCTTGGACAGAGTCACACTTGAAGCTTAGCGTTTACTTCTTGATAATATATTTATGTGAAACAATAAATCCTCATTGTTGGCCAAACCATATGTAATGAAAAGATGCCAAATTAATTCAGGGATGGAGGCACAGTGTTCTGATATTTAATAGTCTGTCCTGCATTACCAGAGACAGGAATGTATGGGTATCATATCCTGGAGTCCTTTGGTGCACCAAAGTTTTATTACCACTAACGTTGAAAAGGAAACTGTGGTAGTATAGTGGTTAAGTGCCACAGCTGCTTACCAAAAGGTCAACATCTGGAATCCACCAGGCACTCCTTGGAAACTCTATGGGGCATTTCTACTCTGTCCTATGGGGTCCCTATGTGTTGGAATCAACTCACTAGCAGTGGACTTGGTTTTTCCTTTTCCTTCTTTTTTTTTAATGTTGAAATACCAGCCACTGTAAACCTTGTGGAGCACAGTTCCACTCTGACACACATGGGGTCACCATGACTCAGAATCAGCTCCAGGGCAACTGGTTCATGTTGAATTGGCCCTTCACTCAATAGCCACCACAAGAGGCAGGAATGAATGGGCACCACATTCTGGAGTCCTTCCCTGCACCAAAGTTTGATTACCACTAGTGCTGAATTGGCCTGTTATGGAGATGTAAATTCCTGTTCTTCAAAGGCATGTTTGACAGGATGAAAGCCTTTTGGATTTCAATGACTTTGACTCCTCTGGAGCTGGGAGGACAGACTATTTTAGCAATTTCCATGGGAATGAATAGACACATACTTCAGCTATTCAAATATTTAACTAGCTCTATTGTTGTTGTTTTGAATCCCAAGGAGCCACAGCTGCCTGTTTGTGTCTGTTGTGCCTTTAAGGGGCTTGCTGATTCAGGAGGATCCCTTGAATGCATTCATTAGCCTTCTTTCCTTTTCCCAGCCCAGGCCTAGGAAGGAGGAAATGAGTAGTTGCAGCTCCAGTTGCTGGGAACCATGTGAGTGCTGAGAAACAGAGGCCTTTAAGATGCCTGCTTTCTGACAGGCAGTTTGATGCTGGCAGCAGCCAGCATGGCAAGGCCTGTGTGGCTACCTGATTAATTTATTGGCTATCGCTATGGGCAGGCAAATGAAACACAGGCCCTGTATTAAAGTGTAGCAGATAGGGCAGGTAGGGCATTAATCAGCCCAGGTACATCCTTACCTCAGGAGGAGGTAAGGACCCAGAGAACATAAAATGCCATGGAAGGCTGGAAATGATTTATCCTTTTTAATATATATCATCTAAGTCTGTTCTTTCTACCTGCCTGGAGCCTACAAGTTGTTGGCCTCTATATTGTGAAGACATGGGCAAAAAATCACTCTTTCCTTATAACACCTGAAACCCTGGTGGAGTAGCAGTTAAGTGCTACAGCTTCTAACAAGAAGGTCAGCAGTTCCAATCTACCAGGCACTCCTTGGGAACTCTGTGGGGCAGTTCTACTCTGTCTATAGGGTCGCTATGAAACTGAAACAACTTGACAAGCAGTGATTGCTTTTGTTCAGTTACAACACTAAGGTGAGAGATACTGGTGGAGAAAATAAAGATTCATGAAGAATGGCTTGACTGTAAGAGGAAAAAATTAAAAAACTCTCCACTTCCGAATCGATGGCACTTGGCTGGCTCCACTTCCAGTGAAATTTCCAGTTGCCTCTGTTTAAATGATTTAGAAATACTAGTTTTGTCTGGGGAAATTACATTTTATTGAGCAGAAGAAGACGAGAGATCTGTTGATAAGAATCAATTTCTCAACTTACTGAAATTATTACAGTATGAAAACATTTTGAATAGTAAGGGTTAGTGGCAGTTGTTAGCCCAACCCACTCAATTCACTCACTCACTAATTGTCCTTGAGTCAATTTGGACTCATGCAACTCTATAGGACAGGGTAGAACTGTCACATATCATTTCCAGGGAGCACTTGATAGATTCGAACTGCTGAACTTTAGGTTAGCAGCTCTAGCACTTAAGCACTACACCATCAGGGTTTCCAATTAGTGTTAAACAAAAAATCCTTGAGCTCAGACACTTGTATCCACACGTTTAAGTACTCTAAAATTTGACAGCAAGAGTAAGTCTAGAGATGAAGCTGGAGATTCTACGGAAAGGGCCATTTCCCCCTCCAGGATGTACTATTCCTCCTTGGGTTTGTTCAACCCAAGATGTTACAAGAACTTTTCTCAGGAAGGCTTAGTAGTTCAAACCCATCCAGCAGTACCGTGGAAGAAAAGCTTGGCAATCTGATATCACACAAATTATAGCCAAGACGATCCTATGGAACAGTTCCACTCTGTAACACATACGGACACCATGAGTTAGAACTGACTCCACAGCAATGGCTTCAGTTTGTTTTTTGGTTTCCCTTTATGTAATGGACAGAAACAATGAACAGACCTGCCATTAGTGTTCTGTAGTGCTTTACAGCTTCTAACAGTACCTGTTGTATTCAGTTCTCCTTCAGAAATGCCCGATGGGGCAGAAAAGCACCAAAGACTCAAATCAATTACTCAGAAACATTGAGAACTGGGACTGCAGAAAAAGATTTGGTCAGTTGCTTCCTTCCTCATTTCACTCTTTACAAAAATTCTCTGACTTATTCTGAATGTGGGAGGAGTCTATGATATGTTTGTAAGCATAGAGCCCATTATTTTATTCTAAATAATCTGAACAATAAACCCATCTATGGCTGGGCTGATGCCAGCTGGTAAGGCAGTGGCCCCTGCTCTGGCCCAGGCCTCGCTGGCTCTCACAACAGCCACAACAGTGGTCTCCTCCCTGTCTTCTGTCTCCCTTTGCCTTCCTCCTATCCACCCTCCATGCTGCAGCTGCAGAGAACCTTCTAAAGAACCCCTCAGGTCCTCTCCCTCCCTCCATCCTACTAAAAGTGGAACAATAGTGCCAATCATACCCAATCCACTCATTTAAGTCTTGCACCAACTTCCTTTCTAGACTCTTCTACACCTCCCACATCACAACCTGGCTACTGCGGCAGGGATTATTAGTAAGTAGCTCCGTGCTCCTGTTATGCTGTGTTTGCCGCTGTGTCTTTGCCGGTGTCAACGCTTTCCCCAACTTTTTCTGTTTATCCTCTACTGCTCAGGGTCATTTCCTTCAGGATGCTCCCCCTGACCACCTCAGTCTGTACTAAAATGTTTCTCCTCTCTGCTCACAGGAAGCCGTTTGCAGACCTTGATGATAGCCACACATACAACTATCGGTTTGCTTATCTGCATGTCCTCAACTAGATTGTAAACTCCTCGAGGACAGGCTATGGATGTTTCCACTTATCTTCACAGCACACAGGGTAGCACTGCACTGTAGTCTGACTGGATCCCCTTGAGCCTACACAACTCAGGGAAGGGTCAGGCTGTCTGTGGCCCTCCATTAGAGACCCATATCTTTGAGCTCTACAGTTCTGACTTCGAAAATCTCCAGGGAAAAGACAACTATCTACGGCAAAAATAACTCATCAAACTATCATAGCCATTGAGACCACGCTCTGCTTGACTAAGCAACTGGCCAAGATACCAGTAGAGTGCTGCTAATGAAGGAAAAAGGACAACCACCTTAAAGGAAAGGGAGAGCAAAAAAGGCAGGCGACCTCCTGGGAGCTAGTGGAATACTGCCCAGGGAGACAGTAGTATGGGTGTAGGCACTACGCCGTACCTATTGCAGAAGAATTCCTGAGTACCCAAAGGCGTAAGTGCTCATCCCTTGTAGAGTCAGTGAGCAATTCATCAACATGTTGAGACTGAAAACCAACTGTGTGCAATACTGTAGGAAGTACTAGCATTTACAAATTTCTTATTAGGTGTTAGGTATCTTTTATTACAGTTGCACCTTCACACTATAAAGCAGGATTTGTGACTCCCGTTTCTAAAGGAAGGAACCAAGGCACAGAGGGATTCTGTAACCTTGGAGTCACATAGGCAGCAAATGCAGCATAGTGAATGGGGAGTTCTTGCTCTTTAGATGCCAAAAATTAGTCAGAAAGCCTGGATTAGGAATCATCCAGCCACATAACCTTCTTATACCCCTGAGTTCCTCCTGAATCCCCATTTCAGTTATTTACTGCGGCTGTAATGAAAATTCCACAGGTGGGAAGTTTCAACAAACAGAAATCTATTTTCTCAGTTGTTAGTTGTTAGGTACCATCAAGTCAGTTCTGACTCATCGAGGTCTTATGTACAACACTGTTCAGTTCTATGTTATCCTCACAAATGTTGTCATGGTTTTGCCCATTGCTGCAGCCACTGTTTTCATCCACCTTGTTGGATACTTTCCTTTTTTTCACTAACCCTCATAGCTAGGTGACTACAAGTTCAAATCAGGGCACCAGCTCTAGGAAAAGACTTTCTCTCTCCGTTGGCTATGATGGAAGGTCTTTATCTCTTTTCAGCTTCTATTTCTCAGTCCCTCAGAGATCTTCATGTAGCATCTTTATTCCCCTGTTTGTCCTTGCTTGCTTCTCTGCCTAATCTGTTCTTTTTACATCTGAGAACTGATTAGATTTAGGACACGATTTACACTGATGCATTCTTATTAACATAACAAAGCATTCCCAAGTAGATTCCAACACACATTACTGGGGTACATAATTCAATCCATAGCAGTCCCTATTGAGACACTCATGGTCTTTCATAAACTTCCAGAAAACTGGATGTTCAGAGTCTTAGGTCTTCATAAGGTCTTTGCATTGGCTCTAGTAGTGGATCTGAAACTCAGCTTTCCAGCTGTTCTCCCAGATATTAACCAAAGTCTAGGTCTCCCTTAAGTTTAGCCTAAGGAAGAGGAGATTCTAGAGAGTGTTACCAGTTAGTAATACCAGTCTACAGACGAGGTATGCTCTCATACAGCAAAGCCCTGATCTTTACTGAAATCAGGGGACAGGGACAGGAGAGCCCCCACGGACATGCTTGTCCTACCAGATGATCCACACGGTGACCTGTGGTTAGGGAAGAAATGCTGTGGAAGGGTAGGAAGGGAGAGGAAGAGCTTAAAGCCGGATCCCAAGTCCTGTAGGCTCAGTGGGATCTTGGTGGGATGAAAGTGAAGGTGAAATTCTGAGGCAAATCAACAACTTTGGCCAAGGATCTTCCTTTGGGCTCAGAGCTGATTTTATTAGGCCATCCAGAACTAGGATGGAGTTCACACACAATGCCTTAAAAACAGCGCTTATCCTCTGATAGGAAAACTTGGTGATATAGTAGTTAAGAGTTAACAGCTGCTAACCAAAAGGTCAGCAGTTCAAATCCATCAGGAGCTCCTTGGAAACCCGATGGAGCGGTTCTACTCTGTCCTATAGGGTCACTAGAGTTTCACTGTGAGTCAGAATTGACTCAACGGTAAAGTTTTTGTTTGTTTTTATCCTCTAAACATATAAAGATGCATTTTCTAAAGATAGTCCAGCAGTCAAAGGCAGAAGAATTTGCAGAAGGACAAGGCTTTCATCAAGAAGGTGATAGGTTAAAAGTCAAGAACATTTCATATGGAACACAGTACACTTACACTCAGTGTATGCACAGCACCCAGGCTAAGATTTTTCTTTTGCTGTGCTTAAGACAGGTAATGGCTTGCAAGACTAGCTGGAAGTGAAAACAGGGGATTAGGAGAGATTCCAGAGCCACACACATTGGTTGTGTCATCAAATTTCTAGAGAAAGGATAAATAATTCTGCCTACTGCTTGCTTCAACATTTCATTTATGAGACTCAACATATCTGCACAGGTAGAAACAGTTGGGCAACTAACACTCTTACATTTTAGTGGAGTGCTTCTCATCATACAGCCGTGGACTTGCCACACTCTGGACTCCAACTGTGACATTCATTCTGTCATACATTTACTGAACAGATAGCTATTATGATAGCAAGTTTTAAGGCAAATGATCAAAATGAACAATGCATTTTGTGGGAGAAGCAAACGATAAACAACAATTACCATGAAAACGAAACATACTACGTATCTGAGATTGTTAAGTGATTTGGAGATAAGTCAAGGAAAGGGGATGGAGAAAGCCAGGTAGCTGCACACTGAACCCAAATTCATTGTTGTCAAGTCAATCCTGATTCATGGTGACCCTATAGGCAGAGTAGAACTGCCCCACAGAGTTTTCAAGGAGCACCTGGTAGATTCGAACTACCAGCTGTAGCACTCAACTACTGTGCCTCCAGGGTTTCCAGGTAGAGGTAAGGATGGCAATTTGAAAAACACGGTCAAGGAAGGTTTCACAGAGAAGGTGATGTTTAACAAAGACCTGAAAGAGAGGAAAGGAATGTTTCAGGAGGAGTGCATACAACATGTACAAAGGCCATGGGGGAGAGTTTCCTGTGTTTGTGGACTTCTGAACAGCAACTGGTCAGTGCGGCTGGATTATCTAGGAGGGAGAGCAGGCCACTTAGGACAGGTCAGTGGTTGCAGGGTAGAATGAAGCAGATGGACTCTAGCTATATTTTAAAGGTATAGCTGACAGGGTTTGATAAAGTCTTTGATAAGGGATGTGAGTAAAAGATGTGAGTCTTGGTGGCTCATAGAGGTTGGCCTGAATAACTGTTTACTAAGACGGGTCAGAGAACATTGTAAATGTACAGTGGAATCCCTGGGTGGTGCAAAGGGTTATCTGGTCAACTGCTAACCGAAAAGCTGGAAATTTGAGTCTATCCCTAGGCACATTGGAAGAAGAACCTGGTGATCTATTCCCCCCAAAATAAGCCACTGAAAACTCTAAGGAGTACAGTTCTACTCTGACACACACACGGTTGTCATGAGTCGAAGGTGACTTGATGGCAGCTAGTAGGTGTAAGACTCCTGCTGGGCACTCAGGTGAAGCTGTTGGTGTGCAGATGGATGTTCAAGTCAGGAGTTCAGATGAGGTCTTGGCTGGAGATATAAATTTGGGCAACATTAGCATTTACAAAAGTCATGAGATTGGAAAAATTCCCAGGAAAAAAAAGGAGTGTAGCTAGAGAGGAGAGGGACTCAGACTCTAAGCCCTGGGCTTGGCAACCGTTATAGTTGGTAGATGAGAAGGCATAGACCCTGGGGTGGAAGGAAACCAGGGAAGTGGCGCCTCCGGGAGGTCAAGTGGAGAAAATAATCTCAGGAAGAATAATCAAGAAGCTATACCAAGTAGGGTAAAACCACATGTGACCACACAATTTAGCAACGTGGAGACCTTATAAAGGCAGTGCTGATGCAGTAAATGGAGTGACAGCTTGATCAGAGTGAACAAAAGAGATGGGGGATAGGAATTACAGGGAGAAGGAACAACACTTTCCAAGAGATCACTACAAAAGGTAAAGAATAAAGGATCCACAGATGGTGATGCTGGTTTGTTTTGGTCAGAGGTGGGTCAGTGGTAGAATTCTCACTCTTCATGTGGGAGACCAAGGTTCCATTCCTGGCCGGTGTGCCTCACGTACTGCCACAACTTCTGTGTCATGGGAACCTGACATGCTGCCACAATACTGAACAGGTTTCACTGGACTTCCTAGACTAAGACAGACTGGGAAGAAAAGTCCAACAATCTACTTCCAAAAATCAGCTAGTGAAATCCCTATTGATCACAACAGTCCGATCCACAGCTAATCCTGAGAATGGAGCAGGACCCGGCAGCATTTCCTCCTGTTGCGCTCGGGGCCACCAGGAATCAGGGGCCACCTTGACAGCCACTAAAACAATAATACTTGATGAGGCTTAAAAAAGTTTTTTTTTTTTTTTTCTCAAAGTAGGAGAAACAGCAGCATATTTGTAAGCTGATGAGAATTTTCCAGGACAGAGAAAATGAGGCAACTTAGGGGAGAGAGGGACAACTGCCGGAGCGATGACCCCTTATGGCTTAAAGAACGCAGCAGCTGTGCTCAGGTGGAGGGTCTGCCTTCAAGAAGAAACAACGTACCCAGAGGGGAGGCAAAGCAGAGGAAACCCATGCAGTTGGGTGGGACATGGGGCAATGGGACTTTGCCAGTGATACCTCATTCCTCTAATTTCAATTATCTCAGGATTGTGGAAAGCAAGGCAGAGAACTGAGAGTAAATTAACAGCAGGAGAAGACGGAGGTATGAGGACAAAAGGAAGATATAAAGCCTCTCTTAAGAAGAGAGGTGGCAGTGAAGACAGTGGTGTATCACCACCAAGGGGTCACTGGAGTGAACTAAGCTTATTGCTTTGCCAAGAAAGGGACAAGACCGATGGCCATGTGTGCAAGGGAGCTATTATAACAAGTGACCGTAGAAACAAACCTAGGCAGACTGGGGACATGCGTAGGTTGAGAAATAGCAAAAAAGAAAAAGTGGTCAAGGATTATTGGCATCAGGATATCAGAATGAGATGAAAAGATAGGATGTGGCAATCAAAGAGAGGGATTCTTGGCATTGAGAGACAGGTAGTGACAAGGTCAGGTTATGTCTGTCCACCAGAGGCAGTGACTGAAGCAGGGCTGAGGGGATGCTCCTTGAAAAGGACTAAACTTGATACGAATGGGTTGGGTACCTTTGCCATTCAGAGAAAATAATCAATAAAGAGATCTTATTTTAAGTCTAAGACCTTTCTCAAGGAAAGGAAAAAGGGAAGGGGACAGGGAGGGAACAAGAGAGAGGGATGTTGGCAATGAATGTATTACTCAATAACATGACATTTCCGAAAAGTAGAGACAGAGGGAAAGTAACTAAGAAACCCAAAACCCTCTGGTTTCAGAGGTCCCAAGTCCTCTAGCCATACCTCAAGTAAAGAGCTGCAATCTGTCTGCATTTTGCGGACACACTTGATGTGCTGGTAGTCTTGCACCTCCTGTTTGCAGGGATTAGGGAGAAAGGCAAAGCCTAGCTCTCGGGCAGCAAAGCAGAGAAAACCCACAGGCATGCCGGGGCCTCGCCCTTCAGAGCAAGCAGTTGGCTTCCTGTCTGCTACAGGCTTGGAGATCAGCTCCATACCATGACAAACAACCCTTGCCAAATTCAGCACAGGAACAAACACTCCATAAATACAAGGTGCTGACCCAGTGGAGAAAAGTGTCACAGCTGTGCCTCCATAGGAGCGGGAGCAAACCCGGGGCGTGTCAGCCTTCACGAGAGACGGGGATGTGGCAAGACCCTGTGGGGGACAACATTTCAAGAGGAAACAGTGGGCCAAGAGTTTGAAGCCCTTGGCCTTTTATTCTCTTTTCCACGCAGTCCACAAACATTCAACGAACCACCATTAGATTCTTCTTTTATTTTTATACTGTGCTTCAGGTGAAAGTTTACAGAGCAACTTAGTTCTCCATTCGATAGCTTGTACATAAAGTGTTCCATGATATTGGTTGCATTCCTCTGAGTGAATCAACAATCTCTTCATTCCTACCCCGGGTTCCTCGTTTACTTTCCTCTGGGTTGCTACCCCTTCCTGCCTCCTCATCTTTGCTTTTGGGCAAATGTAGTTGTTCTGATTTCACATACTTGATCGTTCTAAAGCACACGTTCCTCCTGAGGGTTTGTTGTTTCCTTTATGGGCCTGTCTATGGCTTGGCTGTTGTTTAGCTGAACAAGTGGTCTCTGGGAATAGCTTCAGTTTTAGGTCAAGAGGATGTCTTGAGGCCATAGTCTTGGGATTTCCTTCAGTCTCTGTCAGACCAGTAAGTGATCTTTTTTGTGAACTTGAATTTTTGCTGAGTGTTTTTGTCCTGTCTGTCCGCTGCCCTCTGCTACGCTCCCAGTCAGAGGCCATAGCTGAGTACCATCTACTTCTTCCAGTCTCAGCCCCGTGTAGGCCGTAGTTCACGTGATCCCTTAGTCCTGCTCTCTTGAGTCTTTGGTTTTCTCCACTCTCTTTAGCTCCAGATCTCAAGAGACTAATAGGTATTTCTTAGATGGATGCCTGCAAAAGCTTCTCAGACCCCAGACACTACTCATCAAAGTAGGATGCAGAGCATCGTCCTGATGACCTATGTTACACCAATTAATGTACATGTCCCCTGGGTCTATGGTCCTTCTAGCCTAGGAATTTCATCCTGCAAGGAGTCAGCTTATGTCCAAAGACTTTTCACGACCGTGCCTCTTGTGTGCTCTGTTATCTCTATTAATAGACATGCAACACCTACAATCATGTAACTATATCAACAACAACTATATCAACAACACCTGCATCTGCAGATGGGCGTGCCCCTTTCCACCTCATTAGTCTACCAATCTATGTATCCTTTCTAAATTATTGTTTGTTGATACTATTGTTGCAGGATTGTCCGTGTTAGAGTATTTGCCGTAGTTGCCCTTTATTCCTGAGTTCCTCTCAGTGTTTTCTTTTGCCTTGGTCATGTTGTGTTGACTTCCTGCACATTGTATACTGCCTTTCTGTCCACCTGTATTAACACATGTCTTTTATCTAGTTAGTAACTTTGCTTCCCTTCCCCATCCATCCCTGGTAACCATCAAAGATTTTTTTTTTCTACGCATAAAAGTTTTTTTTTTTTTTGGTAATTAGTGGTCTCAGGTAATATTTGTTCTTTTATGATTGACCTCCTTCCCTCAGCATGATGTCCTCCAAATTCATCCACATTGTGAGACATTTCATGGACTCATCATCTGTCTTATTACTGTGTAGCAGTCTACTGTATATACATGTACCACTGTTTGTTTATTCATTCCTACAATGGTGGACAATGAGATTGTTTCCATCTTTCTGCTATTGTGAATAATGCTGCAATGAATACGGGTGTCCATATGTCATGGCTTTTATTTCTTTAGGGTATATACCTAGGAGTGTGTTTACTGAATCACATGGTATCTCTATTTTCAGCTTTTTATGGAAGTGCTATACTGATTCCCACAGTGGTTATACCATTTAACATTTCCATTAGCAGTGTGTAAGAGCTCCAATCTCCCCACAACCTCACCAACATTTGCTGTTTTCTGTTTGTTTTGAAAACTGCCATTGTTGTTGGTGAGAGATGGTATCTGATTATACTTTCTATTTGTTTCTGTCTAATGGCTAATGACTGCAAGCATTTCTTCTTGTATTCATTAGCTACCTGAATGTCTTCTTTGTGCAAATGTCTGCTCACATACTTTGCCTATTTTTTAATTGGATTATTTGTCTTTTCGTTGTTGAAATGTTGACATTTTCTATCCCTTTTAGAGATGAGACTTTTGTCGGCTATATCATATGAACAAAAATTATGTTCTAAGGTTTGTACAAGGCACTTGTGGGCTCACACCCAATGGGTGAATACTGCATATTTGCCAAAGTAGGAGACACCTCGGAAGAAAGGCCTGACAATCTATTCTTGAAAAATCAGCCCCTGAAGAGCTTGTGGAGCGCAGTTCTGCTCAGACACACATGAGGTCACCATACATTAGAACTGACCAGACAGCAACTGAGTTGTGGTTTCAACATGATCAAGTCTGACATCTAAGTTGGAGGTCACTGAAGACCAAAGGGAGAAGTGGGAATTTCTAACTTGTGTTTTAGATTCGCTAGTGAATCGACTCGACGGCACTTGGCTTGGTGAGTGAATCTCAATTACTGTGGAACTTCTGAGTGATTTCTTTTAGCACACTGAACTACTAACTAAAAAGTTGGGGTCCACTCAGAGGCACCTCAAAAGAAAGGGCTGGCAACCTACTTCTGAAAATTCAACCATTGAAAACCCTGTGGAACAGAGCTCTACTTTGACACCCATGGGGTCACCATGAATCAAAATCCACTCAACAGCAACTGGTAACCAATGTGATGAGAGTGCAACAGATGCTGATCAAAACTCAAAGTTACAATGTGTGTATACCTGTAGTCTACATTGTTTTGGATTCTTTAAAAGTACATTTTGGCTAGTCTCAAAAGAAAATATTAAAAGAGCAGACGAGAGCAACTTCAGTGTTTCACAAAGGTGCAAAGTATGACAAAGACACCCGTTAGGTTGACCACCAAACCATAAATGCACAGTTGAGTAGTGCACAACATGGTTCAGAATCCGTATGAATGTGTGTGTTAATTAGTACGGTAAAAGAGGGAGTGAGGTAATTTGTTTTTCAAAGAATTAATGAAGTGGTTCTTCACCCTATAGGGCCTTCATGGACATCTTGGCGTTTCCTCTGTTCCAGAAACTGTATGTAAGACTTACAGCTATACTTCAGGGGCAAAAAAGACATCATCTTCTGCAAAGAATTTCAATTGCTTTTAACCACTGTAGCAAACTATAGAAAGCAGTATTCCATATTTTAAGGCTTTGAGTCTTTAAATTATATGACAGCAATAAAAGGTCATAAAAATAGTGTATGTTTTAGAGGAATAAAAGAAATATTAGGAAGATAAGTTCATTCTTTTGGTAGAATAATTTTTTCTTAAATGTTTTTCTAGTCTCTTTTATGCTTCATAAAGCTCATGCATGCTTTTAATAGAAAATTTGAAACATGTAGAAAGCATAAATAGAAATCTTTCTCAACATAAGAAAAGTTTGGTATAACTATGCATGTAGAATATATACTGAATATAGTTTAATATTTTGTACTTTAGGCTTAATATTATACAGTGAGCAACTATTTCATTGTCTGCAATTTTACCATCATTCAATTAATCATACTCATATTATTGAGCACTTGGGTTTTTCTTTTTCTTTTGTATATAAGTTGACAGTAACAATCTTGAACACATAGTTTCCTGTCATCTCTCCTCATTTTTCCTTCTGGATGTCATGTTAACTGTTATCACTATTGTTGTTTTCCTATTCTGAATGAGATTTTTTGTCATTACATTGTCTAACATTATTGCTGACATATGGAAACCCTGGTGCATAGTGGTTAAGTGCTTCAGCTGCTAACCAAAATGTTGGCAGTTCAAGTCCACCAGGTGCTCCTTGGAAACTCTGTGGGGCAGTTCTACTCTATCCTATAGGGTCACTATGAGTTGGAATCACCTCAGTGGCACTGGCTTGTTGTTATTATTATTATTATTTAAGGGACAGGCTACTAAACTATCTACTTGGTGTCCAGTCAGATTATAGAACCCTTAGACTTGTTATCTGGTTTGAAAGCTCCCCATAGTTTCTTAAGCAATTATATACCTATAAAAATTAATACCTTGGACTTTCCTATAGACATCAAGCCAAACTTGTTGCCAGAGAATCGATTATGACTCACAGCAACCCTACAGGACGGAAAAGAACTGTCTTATAAGTTTCTGAGGTGCGCCTGTTAGATTTGAACTGCCAACCTTTTGGTTAGCAGCAGAGCTCTTAGCCACTGTACCACCTGTCCATTTGATGTCTTTTTCCAGTAGCTGTAACTTGTAGAACATGATCAAATAATAATGATAATTTAGGTATTATAAGCATCCTAGTGCTTCATCAGATTTTAACCACAAAACTAACATTTCAACATTATCCATGATGGTGACTGCTGGTATAAGACGCATCATCTTTATGATAAAGGAGACATTCTTCTACTCTTAGTCTGCTGTTTTTTTATTAGAAAATTCATTCAATTTTATCAACTCCTAAATCAAATAAAAACTAAAACAAGACCATTGCCGCAGGGACAATTTTGACCCATGTGATCTAACGGGACAGAATAAAACTGCCCCATAGGGTTTCCAAGGCTGTAAGTCTTAATGGAAACAGACTGCCACATCTTTTTCCCACCAAACTTTTGGTTAGCAGCCAAGCACTTAATCACTGTGCCACCAGGACTTTTTGGCACAGAATAGACACTCAAAAAAGGACAGTTAACTTTTACTATTATTATTTTTATTGTTTACTTAACAACTATTTATTGAGTATCTGCTCTGAACCAGGCATTTTTCCTGGTATTTGGGTAACACCATTGTGTACCTGGAGAATAACAATAACTCCATTATAGTTTACACCAATATAATTTTTTATACTGTGCCATATTATACTCTACCACAAGCTCCCAATCCATTATCTGTATTTCTGAAATCTCAAACATTCTGAAAACCCAAAGTTTAACTCCTTTGGCATCAAATCCTGATCAAGCTGCTGTGAGGTTATTTATAAATGTTACTTACTCCTATCAGTGTGAATATCTTTGAGTTTCACTGTAGAACTATCAATGAGTATGATTACAAAGTGATACTCCAGGCCCCACTGGGGGTAGTAGCGGCACTCACTGTAGGAAACATATTGCATTTTTAAACTCTATAAAACCCCTAAATCCAAGCCATCTGGTTCGAAAAATCTGTCATAAGAGTGTGTGGGTTTGTATAAGATATGACCATACTAGTTTAAGCTAGAAAATAATAATAAAGTTGCTTTCTAGAGTAATCTGATAGTGTAATAAATATGTTCTCTCAATTAAAATGCAAATTTTTTGAAGGCATTATCTTTTCTTGCCCATAACACAGTGCTCCACAGCACCTCTCACACTCTCAAATACCTGGTGCAAACTCATCACCATCAACTTGATTCCAATGCATAGTGACCCTACAGAACAAAGTAGAACTGCCACACAAGCTTCCAAGAAGCAGCTGGTAGTTTTGAACTGTCACCTTCCTGGTTGGTAGGCAAGCTCTCAACCAGGGCTCCGAATACCTGGTAGGTTCTAGATAATAACTCCACTCAAGTTGGTCTAATTCAAGAGCATTCTGCTGGATTCAAGAGACTTGAGATATCTACAGTACTATTTCTTTCATGTAAAAATATCCTTAACATGGCCATCAATTTTTTAGCACATTGTGAAGAAATGAACAGGGCAGCTGATAGGGAAAGCTGGCCTTGACTTGCATTCGTATATACCTGGAAGGAATTTTCTGCCTCATACCAGTATGTTCAGCCTTAGAAGATCTTCTGAAAAGTAGTTGACATAGTAACAATAAATATTCAGTATGTATCTGCACATTCTAACAATATTACTTCCACCATAAGCCTATACCAATGCATTTTTACACAGCAAAGAACTATGGAGTTTGCACAAATGGTAGGGAGGACTGTTTTCCTAGTGTTTCTGCTCAAAAGGGCCCAGAGAGGCAATGGGGTGCAGTGGTCTGCACAGGCCCACGTCATGAGCCATACCATTAACTCCTTTCTTATACAACAAGGGCCTCCGTTTATTTCTAGGGCTGTTTCATCTTTTTGATTGTTTGGAGTCTTAGATGAAATTTGCTGGCACTGTGATGGAAATGTTGACACAGCCCCTGGCAGCCATAAATAAGAACAGCAATGGCTTACATTACTTTTGTACATTATAGTTTTCACAGTACATTCACATGCATTATTCCAGAACAGATTCCCATCAGGAAGCTTCCCTGGGTCAGCCTTATGTTGCTATTACACACACGGCTATCTTCAGCAATGATCTAGAGGGCCAAGCGCACAGTTTTAGAGCCAAAGGAGGTGGGGAAGGGGCTTTGACTTTCAGCTAACACAATGACCATCTTTGGATTTCCTTTTCTTTTTTTTTTTTAATATTTCTGTCTTGGTATCACAGTGGTGAATGCCAGAAAAATTGCCTTGAGGCCCTGGTACCAGAGGCACACAGCTTTCTTTGACATGGAAGAGCTCTCTGTTCCAAAGGCAGCAGTGGCTGCCTTCGAGTGTCCATGGTAATTTCACTGATAGGCTGTTGGTTAGCGGGCACCATCATCCAGCACTGGGTCATACCCACATAGGCACTAAGTACTTCTACCGCAGTGATTGATAATGATGACAGGGCAAGTGATGAGAGGTGACTTGCTCAGGGCCAGGTACTCAATAACTGCTGATTGATGAAAGGTGGCAGCAGCTATATGCCACGCCAAAAGACAGCCACACTTGAAGAAATACGTAGGCTAATTTAAGCTCCCAGAGAAAACGCCTAGATACGCATTGTGGAAGTCTTTGTGGAGGGAGGCGTGGGAAGGAAGGCAAAGGAGTTGTTAGCAGTCTTCCCCGCCAAAGGAACACCCTTTCCCAAGAGAGAAATCAAGGCCTGTACCCACTCCAGAAAATGTAAATTATTGCCTATATAAGAAGGTCACTGCTTTCAGTCTACTATGCATATGTTTTTAATATGAGCAGGACCAGCTACATAACTGGCAAAGCCCACTGCAAAATGAAAATGTAGGGCCCTTATTCATAAATTATTAAGAGTTTTTAAAAAGTTGACAGCAGAGCATTAAACCAAGTGTGAGACCTTCTAAGTTTGGGGTCCTGAGGGGCAATGGCACAGACCACACACCCACAGAGCCAGCGCTGGTGTAAGAGGGTTTCCGTGTGATGACACTGCTACCCTTCTTTTCACCTCCTATAGCTGAGCTCCCAGAGTCCCAGAAGTCTCCAAAAATGAGCAGAGCTTATCACCTGAGCCAGGACATATGAGGTCAATCATTAAGCTGACTCAACATGAGATACCTCCCTCAGATTAGAAACTGCAAGCAAAAAGGACAACCCAAGGGGCTCCTAGAGACTGAGTTTGGTCCTTGGTCATCAACAGAAAGATGCGATGAGGAACCATTTTCACTGGCTAGGATATATAAGGTTGTTCTATCCCTGAAGCATAGGTTCAGTGATGGGGTTCTAACTTTTTAATCTCAGGTCTTACTACCTGAGGGGCCAGCTGGAGGGCAGAACCAGGCTTGCAGACCTGTAGATCCAGTATCAACTACAGAATCAGGAATCTTCGACATTTAACTGATTTTGACTTGATTTTACTTCTTTGCTGGGTAGGATTATCAGAGAAAATACAGGATACCCAACTGAATCTCTGATATGCAAGGAATATGTCCTGTTATGTGAGACATCATTAAATTGTTTTAAAAATCATTATTTTGTATCTACAATTCAAGTTTTTAACTGGAGACACTGTCTCTTTATTTACTAAATCTGATAACATTACTGATAGGTTCTCTCTTTTCATTGCAGAAGAATCTACATGAAAATGTCACTCTCTCCCAGCTGAACCAGAATTTTAGGGAGACGAGGGAGTATAGCCCCACAAACAGAAGTACCCATGGCAATTTTGAGGAGCTGCCTCAGCAGAAGGGAAAGCCTGGCCTTTTGTCTGAGGCTGTCCTCTGGGTAGACTCAGACTACCAATATTTTGGTTAGAGTCCACTTACGTTAGCCATTTACACCACCTGCGGACTCCTTCAACAAGTAAAAAAAAAAAGGAGTCAACTCTAACTCACAGAGACCCTATATAGAGCCTCAAAAGCCAAGAGTAAAAATGGATTATACATTCACTGTAATATCTACAGAAGTGATACTTCCTTTTCTCATCTATCCACTTGTTTTGTGTCTGTGCATGTGTTTTATGGAAAGCACTAAAAGCAATAGCCAAGCCAAGTGCCGTCGAGCCAGATCCAACTCATGGCGACCCTAGGGGCCATGGTAGAACTGATAGTTTAGCCTTATCCAATATGAGCTGTTCTCAGGCCTGGCTCCCTATTAGAATCGTATGGGAGGATATTAAAAAATACTGATGCCTGAGCCCTGTCCCCAGATAATCTTATTTAATTAACCTAGTGTGGGTTCCAGGCATATTCATTTAAAAAAATCTACCCAGACAATTCTAAATACAGCCAAAGCTGAGTACCACTCCATACCACAAAACCGCAAACCCAACCTGTTGACACTGAGTTGACGCCAACTCCATAGCATGGAATAGAACTGCCTCCAGGGTTTCCAAGGAGCAGCTGGTGGATGTGAACTGCCATCATTTTGGTTAGCAGCTGAGCTCCTAACCATTAAACTACCAGGGCTTCTTCGTAGGGCAAGAGTTCTCAGACACCAGAACTTCGTAGAGGACTTTCCAAAACTGCAGATTCCTGATTTCCCTACCCACAATCTACACCTTTAACAAGCTGACTCTGACTCTGACACTCTGGGAGAAAGCTGCTCAGGCTATGGGCTCTTCTTTGCAGGAGTTCTGCCTCAGCCAGCTTTGCCTGCCTTTGTCACAACAGAGACAAGAGTGTGGATCTCAACACACTCCACTCTCATCTTGGAGCTATCACTGATACTACCTTATGGCCCAACCAAGAAAAACAAGGATTCAGGCCAACTCCCTCTTCTCCTTTCCCCAACTCTAATGCCTTGTGACAGTCAGGGAGTACTTTACCGAAACCTGAGCTTTGTTGAAGTGCACTGTAGCAAATCATACATAGGCATTTACAAACAGTGACATAAAGCAGTAGGGAGGCCCTCTTTTTCATTATGGCAATTATTTGGAGTTTTCTATCTTGATTAAAGACTGGTTAGGACATAGCCAGCCCCATGGACATAAAGGTGGTCTGCGCAGGATCAACGTATCATCACAGGACCATGACTGGGGTTTTGCTGCTTCTGTATCTTCCTAAAGCTGATGCTTACCCCTGACTTCCTCTTTGCTCACCTACTCTTCCCAGGCCAGTAGAGTCCTCGGGTGATATAAATGATTAAATGTTCTCAGCTGCTACCCATAAGGTTGAAGGCTGGAGTCTACCCAGCAGGAAAGGCATGGTGATCTACTTCTGAAAAGTCAGCCATTGAACACCCTATAGGGCACAGTTCTCTGATGTACATGAGGTTACCAGGAGTTGGAACTGACAGCAAATGTTTTATTCCTAGGCCAGCAGAAATGTCAACTTCCCCATGCATTCTTCTCTTCAGAACAAGAAGTAACTTCTTTCCCTCTAGTCACTATAGCCCCAGAGCTATTTAAACCTCTCGGTACTTGGCTGGCTTGGCTGGCATGTATTTATCTTAAACTCTACTCCATTCTATTCTTTTGTGTTTGTTTGAAATTTCCTGTGAGAATGTAAGCTTCACCAAAGTAGGCCCCATATCCAGGGGCACATTATCCCATAAGCAAGGTAAACGTGGGCTTGTTTGTACTTACTTACTGATCTACAATGAACAATTTTACATTTTTTCACTGCATCAAAGATTCTGCTTCTACACAAACACTGGACTGGACTATGAGAGACAGAATAATACTAGCGAGAGGTATACTTCTGGGCTTAAGTAGATACGTGAGGCTGACTGGGAAGCTCCCGTCCAGAGACAAGAAGAGTGGATGGAGCAGGACAGGAGCTGGTTGTATGGACACAGGAAGTGCAGGGTGGAAGGGAGGAGTGTGCTGTCGCAGGGTAGGGAAAGCAGTTAGGGTTACATGGCAGCGGGCGTACGTTTTTGTACGACAGATTGAATTGGATTGTAGACTCAAAGCACAATAAAATATTTTAAAAAAAGATTCTGCTGTTAGGTATGGCTGGCATCTGTCTCTTTCTCAGCCCCCTAGCACTTCCTATAGATCAAAATGTCTTTTCAAATTTATAATCCCTCACAGGGGTGTATGACTCAGTAAGCAGGGTAAGCATTGGCTTACTTACTAACTAATCTCTAGTGAACAATTTCACATGGATTTCAATTTGATGTGGTGTGAAATTGTTCAGTATGTATTAGTAAGCACAAGCCTGTGCCTACCTTGCTTTTTGGATAATCCATCTCCGCCTATGTCTCCGACCCCTTAAAATGCCCAACATCTGTGTACTGGTGTCCAAAATGCTTGTGCACTGAATTGACTCCGAATGTAGAATCTCGAGTCTAAAACTTATTAAAAAAAATCAGTGAAACCCACTGTTTTAAGTTAACGTATATGAAAGGCATCATGAGAGTTGAGTTGGGAAAGATTACATCACGAAAGGTCTGAATGGTACAAGGTGTCTTCTACCCTGCTCCTCTTGCCAGGGACACTGTGAAGTTTCAATATTTGGCATAATTTCAGATGAGTTCCAAATTATCTCACATCTAATTGTAAGCCACGTTAGTGATAGACGTGTATCCTGGGGTGTGTGTTTCCTAAACTACACCCATTTTAGAGCTGTGGCAGCTACGGGGCAGCTTGCCCACTGTTTTAAGTTAAAGAGAGAGCAAAGAAGCTGACAAGATAAAATGTGCATTAAAGTTCATTGAGTTCCATGTTTTGAAGGTCAGCAGGGGAGGAAAATGTCTAAAAATGCCTCTTTCTATTTATGAAACAAACTGTGTTTTTTGGCCATAGCAACTAACACAATTTCTACATTCTTTTGGAGTTGATTGAGTCTTACCACAAGAATAGTTTGCAAATTTTATTTCCTGGAACTTCAAAAGAACTTTGATCTACTATATCCTGGCCTTTTTTGAGGATTGTCTTGCTGTAAGTTGAAACTTAACCCTAGTCATCCATTCACTGAGACACAGTTGTGAGACTCTTTTAAGCATTTTCAGTCACCTCATAACACACGTGAAAGCTGGGCAATGAATAAGGAAGGCCTAAGAAGAACTGATGTCTTTTAAGTATGGTGTTGGCAGAGAATATTGAATAGACTACTGAATGCCAGAAGAAGGAACAAATCTGTCTTAGAAGTACAGCCAGAATATTCCTTGGAAGCAGAAATGTGAAGACTTCATTTCACATACTTTGGACATGTTATCAGGAGGGACCAGCTCCTCGAGAGGGACATCATGCTTAGTAAATTAGGAGGTCAGTTAAAAAGAAGAAGACCCTCAATGAGACAGATTGACATGTAGGCTGCAATGATGGGCTCCAACATAGCAAGACTGCAAGGATGGCACAGGACCAGGCGGTGTCTCAGTCTGCTGTACTGCTACGAGTTGGAATCCAGTCTAGGTCCCTGACAACAACATCCTGATCACCTATGCTTACCACACAATCCATTTGTATGTTATTCTTCACATGGCCGAAGCCCTGAAGTCACCAATGACTGCTTTCCCCTCACAGCAGCAGAAACTCTACAGGTGTGGTTAAGCAGGCTGACTCTAGAACCAGGAGGCCCACTTTGAATTCTGGCTGTGACACTTATTAACTCTATGACTTCAGGAAAGTCACCTAGCCTCCTTGGGCTATAGCTTCCTTCTCTGAAACAGGGGGAAAATAATTGTGTCTGCCTCATAGGATCCTATAGGACAGAACAGAACTGCCTCATAGAGTTTCCAAGGAGCATCTGGTAGATTCAAATTGATGACATTTTAGTTAGCAGCCATAGCTCCTAACTACCATGCCACCAGGGTTTCCCAGAGGATCATAAAGTGAAACCAAATCCATTGCTGTTGAGTCTATTCCAACTCATAGAGACCCTATAGGACAGAACAAAACTGTCTCATAGAATTTCCAAGGAATGCCTGGTGGATTTGAACCATTTGTCTGTTTGGCTAGTAGCTGTAGCCCGTAACCACTGCCTGATAAGTATGTGGCAATCTTCTCCTGGGAAAACTTTAACAGACTTTAGACCTAGGAGAATATTGGGAGTCCCTGGCTCTGCTGTTAATAAATAGGCCTGGAGATTATGCCAGAGAATCTGGAATTCACCATGGGAATGGCACAGAGCCAAGTCAAACCAGGCAGCAGGTAACAACAAGCTGACACCAGATACTGGCCTATCCGTTCCATGACCTGGCTGATTTGTAACATATTCTTTCTCTCTTTTAAGAGCTTGCTGCTAACCAGTCAGCAGTTCAAATCCACCAGCCACTCCTCAGTAACCCTGTGGGGCAGTTCTACTGTGTTGTACAATGTTGCTTTGAATCAGAACTGGCTGGATGACAATGAGTTTGATTTTGGTACAACCCAACAATAAATAGCTCATGGAAAGATCTTTGAAAAACAAAGCAAACTAAATCCTCACAAGTGAAAGTAACAATGTCTCACCTTAGGGCAATGTTTTAGTCAGCTAGTGCTGCTCTAACAGAAACACCACAGGGTGAATGGCCTTAACAAAGGAAAGTTTATTCTTACACAGTCCGGTAGGTTCTAAGTCCAAATTCAGGAAATCCATTGTTGGGGAAGGCTTTCCCCCTTGTCAGCTCTGGAGGAAAGTTCTTGACTTGCATCAGTCTTTGTCCAGGGAGCATCTTGGCACAGGAATCTCAGGTCTTCTGAAGGATGCGCTCTTCTCCCGATGCTGCTTTCTTGATGGTGTGAGGTTCCCAACTCTCTGCTTGCTTCCCCTTCCTTTTATCTTTTGTAGGTTTAAAGGATAAGGGTGGTAGAAGCCATACTCCAGAGAAATTCCATTTACAGTGGAGCAGGGAGGTGATCCTGTGAAGGGATTTACAATGCCACCCTAATCCTTTAACATATAGCACAGGAAAATCACAATACGGAGGACAACCATCAAATATTGGGAATAATGGCCCAGCCACATGGCTACACATATTTTGGAGGGGACAAAGGGTGGGATGTCATGGATTGAACTGTGCCCCCCCAAAAATGTATGTGTTGATTTGACTCGGCTATGAGTCCCAGTATCCCACGTGTTGTGAATCCTGCCTCTGTCATGTTGATGAGGGAGAATGGGGCAGCAGTTGCGTTGGTAAGGCAGGATTCAAGCTACAAGCTTGTGGGATATAAGGGAGAGAAGTGAACAGAACAGAGGAAACTGAGAACCTCACACCACCAGGAAAGCAGCACTGAGAGCAGAGCACGTGCTTTGGACCTGACGTTCCTGTGCCGAGATGCTCTCCTTGAATTTGGACTCATCCCGCCGGACTGGGATAACTTCACTTATTGAATGGATTTCCAACTCATAAACGGTTTTGTGGCTTACCAGACTGTGATGATAAAATTTCTCTTCATAAAGCCTTCCACTCATGGTGTTTTCTGTTAGACCAGTACCAGGTGACTAGAACAGGCAACTTCCAAGAGCTACTTATTTTGGGTATGTCCTCCATCATACTTGTAACCAATGGTGCTAAAGTTTGAACCTTCATAAGACTTAGTAGAATCTTCCCTGAGTTTAAGCCAGATGAAATGATATATGCATTTCAGGTAGAGGAGGCTGGGGAGCACGAAGGTAACTGAGACGGACAAAGATTCTCAGTAAGGCAGAGCTTTGGTGCGTGAAGGCATCACTGGAGATGAGTTGAGAAAGAACAGATCACGAAGGGTCTGAACGGCACAAGCTGTCTTCTACCGTGTCCCTCTGGCCAGGGTCACTATGAAGTTTCAATATCTGGCATAATTTCACACGAATCCCAAATTTTCTTACCTCTAGTTGCAAGCCACCTAGACAATAGATGTGTATCCTGGGGTGCACGTTTCCTAGGCCACACCCATTCTAGAGCAGTGGCAGCCACAGGGCAGCCTGCCTGCAGAAGTTTTTAATGGTATATAGTCTCAAGAATTATTAGCTTTCCGTTCATTGATAGATGAGAAACTACACTTTCAAATCTAGTGAGGGAGAAAAAAAAAAATCCTTTCTCTTGTGGAAAGGAAGCAGTTACCTAGGAATTCCCTTTTCAGAAGAGAAATGTGCTAACCAGCAAAGAGGAATAAGCTATCCCATCCATCAGAGACAAAAAGAGAGCATCCTGAATCCATGAACATGTCCAGAAAGTGCCTGATAGACCATCACCATCAACCTGTGTATGTCACAGAAGGGTGTGTCCAGGAGTCTGAACCTAGCGCTTCTCCAGAACATTCTCTCACATGCAGTCCAAAGTTCCGCAGCTGCTAAACGACACAAAGTGTACAGTGATGGCAGCATAAAAACACTAGCCAAATCAGATCCTCAGAAGAACTGGAGAGTGAAGCAATTGATGTAGTTATTTAATTTAGACAACACAAACCCTTTCTAAATCGCTGAGTAGTATATGGGGCAGACTCCCCACTGGGGACTCTGTGACAGGAACCTGACCTCAGCTATGCTTTGACTACTACATTTGTTAAGAAGCATTATTACATTACCCACCAACAATTTAATAGCAGGGCATTTTGTATAAAAATATACATTTCTGGCTTCTCTTTTAAAAAGAAATAAACTAAAACAGACAATTATATAGAACAGGGACCACATCTTGGCATGGCATCAGTGAGACATGGCTGACACAGAAACTGAGAAGTGATTCCTTTTTAGACAAGGCAGGCAACTCTCCATTCAGCACAGTCTCCTGGGCCTGCTGAACTAACTTACGCATGGGCCGCACCCCTATAGGAAGCACTGAGTTTGCAATGCCCAATCATAGATCACACAAGTAATTACATAACAAAATATTTAATTTTTCTTCATTTTTAAAAGAGGTTTGTAGCTAGTTTCCTGCTCTCTTTCAGCTTTATTAGTAAAACAGTCAACCAATACAAATTTCATTTCCATTTTTTAAAGAAACCCAAGTTATTTAGCTTGAGATCAAACCGAACCTAACCAGTTGCCATTGAGTTGATTTCAATACACTGCAACCCATGTATGTCAGAGTAGAACTGTATTCCACAGGGTTTTCAGTGGATGAGTTTATGAAAGCAGGTCATCAGGCCTTTCTTCCAAGGAGAACTTGAATCTGCAGTCTTTGGGTTAGCAATCAAATATGTTGACTGTTTGTACAACCCAATACTAAAACCCAAAGCAAACCCACTGCCATCAAGTTGATTCTGACTCACAGCAATCCTATAGGACAGAGTAGAACTGCCCCATAGAGTTTCCAAGGAGTGCCTGGTGGATTCTAATCACCAACCTGTTGATGAACAGCCATAGCACTTAACTACTAGGCCACCAGTGTTTCCTTGTGCAACCCAGTGACTCCTCATTAAATACACATAGGGGAAATTCTTTGTTTTTTGGCAAGGGGAAAGGGAGTGCAATTGAGTTAGTCTGATTCTCTTTGGAATAGATAAGAGAATTCATCTCTTCATGAGGCAGGGAAAGGGGGGTGAGAACTTTGTTCTCCAGGATAAACTTCACCTGAAGCCTGGATCTCCCTAAAGGCAAGCAGAACTAGGGAGAAGAAGCATTATCTATGAAAATGCAAAATTTTCCTGACATGAAAATAAATCCTAAAAGATAAATTTTTAGCTTCAACTTAGAGTGAAGTTATAGCTCTTTGACAAATGATGTTCTGGGTTGTCCTGGCAACTGGGCCCTGTTAGAAGGTACATGAAAAGGCCTGCCCATAAATCAGGACATTTGAGGAAGGGGTTAAAACAAACATTTCCAGACTATTCCTGAGATGTAGTACCAAAAATTTAATGATAGACATTTGTATCAGTCTGCCATAAAGCATGACAGCTCCAATTTAACAAAATGTTAATTAAAAAAATCTATTAAATTCATGTCCCTTTGAGAGAAATTAATATCGTACCTAAGGTTCAGAGTCAGTGCAACTCAGAGGCTGTGAAAATTGGAACGGCAAAGTCAGACAGGAAGGCTGACAGCAGGCTAGAATCTAGAAGCAGTTTAGTTAAGAGTTTGGGATAGGTTGTATCCCGTAACAGGAGAAATGCTGAGAGGCAAATGGCTTTTCTGGAAGCTTGAGAAAGGAAGAAAACATAAACAGAGGTGTGGAGATGGAATTGGAACGGAAAAGCTGATTAACTGAAGTTACCAAAATAACCAGTTCCTGTGGAGTCAGTGTTGACAAATGGCAGACCCGTGGTTATCAAAGCAGACCTGTGCTCTATAGGATCTTCAGTGGCTGATGTTTCAAAAGTAGAGTGCCAGGCCTTTCTTTCACTGTGCTTCTGGGTGGACTCAAACCACCAACTTTTCATAAGCAGCCAAATACATTAACTGTTTATACCCCCCAGAGATTCCAAACTGAAGCTAGCTAACCTGAAAATACAGAGATGAAGCAGTTAAGCATTGCTAGATCCATGACGATTCAGAATACAGACAGTAACCATCAGCAGCTTTCAATTACGGTCAGGAAAAATGAGAATGAGTTTAAAATTAGACATTGGGAAAATATTTCTTAAGGTAAAGATCATGAGATTCTACACCAGGGGGTCCCAAATTGGCAGCCTGCAGGCCAGATGGAGTTGGAAAACAAGTTTGGTCTGGCCTGCAGGGTGTTCTTTTAAAAATGTGAATCATTTGCCAACATTTAAAAATCAGAGTTTGTGTAAAATTCTGGCTTCTTCTCTTTAAAGCTCAAATGATTTGGCAGCAATAGGCCTGAATTCTCATGTAGCAATGGGAGCTGGAGGTGAGCTCTGAGAACACAAGCTCCATGAAGTCAGGGCTTTGCCTGGTTTACCTTGTGGGCTCAGCATTTGGGACAATGCAGGACAGTCAGAATAACTCAACATGTGGCTGAAAGGAATGGAAGAGCAAGCAGTAGCTGCCTTATTTAAATAACCAGATGCTGTAGGGGCAGTTCTGACTTAGGGCAACCACGCGTATGTCAGAGTAGAACTGTGCTCCATAGGGTTTTCAGTGGCTGATATTTTTGAAGCAGATCACCAGGCCTTTTTCCTGAGATGCCTCTGGGTGGACTTGAACTGTCAACCTTTTGATTTGTGGCAGGGCTCGTTAATTGTTTGTGCTACCCAGGGACTCTTTCTTCTTAAATATGATACACATGCTCTCCAAGTGGCTCTCCACCCAGAATGCCCCCTCTTACTATTTGCCTGGCCCCTATAGGCATCTGAGTCAGTATCTTGGTCTACACAGATTGTCCCTTGGCAGGATTCTCCATATAACCTACATTAATAGTCACATATGCAAGTCACTGAAGCAAAACGACAGTGAAATAATATCCTTCAAGGATTTTTTAAGAACAGTCTAAAAGAGCGAGCTTCCTTTACAGGTTTGGCATCCTCGTGTATTCTGCAGGCAGAAAGCTGTACAAAAAGACTTGCCAGAGCCTCTTTCAGGACTGAGAACAAGACAGTAATTCTTATAGACTTCAGACCTGATTATGACTTGTTTACTTATTCAACAAATACTGGACCCCTTGCAAGTGCTGATGTGACTAAGGGCCATGTGCTATGCATTTTGTGCCTTGATGCCCAGAGATTTAAAAGTTTATTAAATGAACGGGTGAGTGAGCAAAATAACCATAGCCAAGGATTATATATCGGGACTCTACTATGTGCCAGATACACACATTCTTAACTAATCCTCACAACTTACATGGTAGAAATGGTTATTCCTACTTTACAGAGAAGGATACTCTAGTTCAGAGAGGTTAAGAAATGGGTTCACAGCACTGGCCACACAGGGATTTGAACTTAGATCTTCTTGGCTACATGATACCATCGAACTCTCAGCTAAACTGTTCTCATGTAGTGGTTGAATAGTGGTTTCCCCTAAACACAAATTCCAGTCTTTACCCCAGAACCTGTGAAGATGATCTTAATTGAAAAAAATAGTTTTTCGTTATGATTTATGGGCAAGGGCAGCATCAGGGCCAGGGGCCATATTTCCAGGGGAACCCTGAAGCTGCTGGACCATCAATTGAGGTCTTTTAGTGGAGATCTCAGGGTGCACCCCTTTTTACTGTTGTGTTGCCAGTGAGACTCAACTTAGTGAGCTCCATCACAGCTTTCAGACATGTATGGATTGGACTTGGTGATGCAGAGTGACCACATATTGGATGCCCTTTATGGTCCTGTGCATCTATAGGATATCATCCTGCTGACCTCTGGCTGGAGGAAGGAGAGTGGGTGGAGAGGAGAGGAAAGGAGGCTGTTGGGAGGATGAGACATGTATGGAGCAGAGAGGAATAGTGTGCTGTCACCGGGCAGGGAGAGCAGTGGAAGCTGCATAGAGGTGGGCACGTAAATTTATATAGGAATGTACATTTTCATTCAGTCATAATAAAAAAAAAAAGTTTTTCAATAATACTTAGGTTGGGAGGAGCCCTGGTGGCACAGGGGTTATAACCTCAGCTGCAAATCGAAAGGTTGGCAGTTCGAATCCACTGGTCACTCTTTGGAAACCTCATAGGGCAGTTCTACTCTGACCTGCAGTGTCCCTGTGAGAACCAAGGGTCTGAGGTTAAGGAGCTCAAGGTAAGATCATCCTGGATTTATGGTGGTTTCTAATGTAAGAAATATTTATTAACAATGTAATAGGTAATTTAAGCACAGCTGAGGCCAGGTTCCTGCCATGGAATCCCAAATGATGCTACAAAGCAATTTAGAATGGCTTCCTTCTCTCTAAGTTACATGACTGCACTAGTGATTTCACTCTCTACTTCTTTTGAGGATCTGATTTACTTAGTATTTTTATGCTGACATCACTGGAGATAATGACACGCAGACACAAAGAAAAGAAGGTGACGTGAAGGTGATGTCAGAGACTGGAGTAGTTTATACAGTAAGGAACACTGGGATTTTCAGCCTCCACCAGAAGCTAGCAAAGAGGCATGGGACAGATTCTCCCTCAGAGCCTTTGGGAGGTACCAACTTTGCTGACGCCTTGACTTTGGACTTTCGGCCTCCACAACTGTGAGAGAGTCAATGTTCATTGTTTTAAGACTGAGTTGGTGGTAATTTGCAATGGCAGTTCTAAGAAACTAACATCAAGATATTCCTGGTCCATGTATTGGAGAATCTTCACAGTAAACTTTGCTTACACTGCTCATGGGAAGGATTAGAATTCATATGTGATCCCAAAAATTCACTGTTCCTTTTTTCTCTCAGTATGCCACCTGCTGACTCACCCTTTCAGCCGGAGGTCTCACAGAAACAGCTTTGTCCAGAACCAGTCTCACATCCTCAAAAAAGTAAATTCAACTGAGTTACACACATTCCATTTGCTCCTTTGAAAGTGCAGTGAGTACCTCTAAAAGGAATGAAATGTAGCTCAATGCTTTGGAACAATTCAATTTAATGCAGAAATAAGAGGCCCTGGGTTCTGCTTAGCAGATGACCAAACATGGTGAGAAATTAACACAGGAGTCTAGCAAAGAAGGAGTTAATTCTGTACAGGGAACCTGAGCTGGACCTTGAAAGAAGACAGCAATGAAGATAATCACGGTTAGGGTCAATGCTACCATTTATGTATGGAGTATTTAGAACTTGTCACAAACAGACCTAGCATTTGCCATAATTTTTATTATTCAATTCCCACAATGTAAAACTTTGTCAAGCTCAACTTATTGAGGAGGAACTGAGATTTAGTTAAGTGCTGTGTCCAAGGCCACACCATCAGTAAGTGACAGGACTCTGACAGATGACTATACAAGATGGTAGAAGGAAGAGGGTGAAGCCAGGTGGTGTGAGTAGCTTGGACAAGTGGACCAGAGGTGGTGGGTGGACAAGGGTTTGGCCGAAAAGACAAGTCAGAGGGAAAATGTCCTGGAGTTGAGATGCCATTTGGAGGAGCTTGAACTTTCTCTGCTCAGCAATGCTAGTTGTCAAAGTTTTGTGACTAGAGGATTGACTACCAATTGTTTGTAATTAGAGAAGATAATGTTGGATTTCGTGGGTAGAAGTCTGAAGAGAAGTCCGCTCAAAACCACAGAGGCCATGAAGAAATTCAGAACTGGAAGGAGTAGGGAAAAAATGGGACAGATCTGACAGATAGTGGTGAGAAAGACTTGGCTTGATTTAAGACATCAGGGAGAGGGAGCTACCCTGGCCATCCCAGAGTTCTGGAAGGATGAACAAGCCATTAACCACAGCGCAGGACACAGGAAAGGAAGACAAAGTAGGGAGATGGTGAGTTCAGCTTAAAAGATTGTATAATCTCCTTTGCCTCTGGGACCCTTACTCCTCAGAGACATCCAGTTAGTAGACAGCACTGCAGCTGCGGCCTTCTCTCTCTGCCTCCAACAGATTTCCTTCAAGGGAATTGGGTTGGCATTTAAAAGGTGTATCCTTAAATTGGAGTCCCTGGATAGAGCCCATTGTTAAGCAGTTTGACTACTAACCAAAAGGTTGGCTGTTCAAACCCACCACAGGTGCCTTGAAAGAAAAGCCAGCTGATCTGCTTTTGAAAGGTCACAGCTGTGAACACCCTACAGGGCACAGCTCTATTCTAACATACATTAGGCCACCGTGAACAGGGATCAACTCAATGGCAACTGATTAGTTTTTGTTCTGTTTATTTCTAAATTAAATACTTGAATAGTTTTAAACTTTTCAAAGGAAAAAGCATACTGTAGGTTTCAATCATGTAAGATAAACCTTATTTTTTCAAAAGGTCTACCTCGTTGTTTCAGGACAGCCTAGTCCAATAGACCTAGAAACAGTGCCTCAGTTATGAAATTGCCAAATGTAGTAAACAGAGTTTAGACCTGGCAGCTGCCACAAGCTGTCTTGGGAGCATCTGTTCAAGGCTGTCTGTAGCATTGCAGGCTCTAGAACTTCTTTCTCATGCCCACTGACCTATCCCACTTTTCTTCAAATAGTTCCCTCTCTGTACAACCCCAGAGGAAAAGGAAAAGCCACTGTGGTCATGGTCTCATGTTATCTGAATTCCACACACTGGAGCAGCTGGAAATAGTGTCAGTGAGGACACAGAGTAGAAAGATAAGGGTTCAAATTCTGGCACTGCCTGTGGTTCTGTTATCTCTGGGACATCGGGAAAGTCACAGATCTCCACAAGGACGGGACAGATACTCTGCCAGATCTTCTCTGTCACTGCTGTTGTGTGCATTGCCCAGAGTAACAGCCAGTACCTGCATCTCTTTTTTGGCAGAACTGTCCGGGGATCCTTTTTTTGCCTGTTTGTGACCCATCACTAAATGGGTGCAGAAGTATGGAAGCCCAGCTCCCAAACCTCAGGACAATTCGGGGGGACAACTTATGCTCTATGGTCCCTCAATGGTACAAATGATAAATGCACTTGACCGCTAACCTAAAGGCTTAGCAGTTTGAGTTCACCCCTTGGCACCTCAGAGGAATGGTCTGGCAATCTATTTCCCCCAAATCAGACATTGGAAACATTATGGAATATCCTTCTACTCTGGTGTATGTGGGCTGGTCATTAGTCAGAGTCGACTCAAGAGCAATTGGTTAACTGGTTCCCGTCAAAGCTCAAGCTGTCTGTATCTAGCTCCTCAAGAGTTGTCTGCAGTCACACTCTTGCTTCCTTCCCTGGCCTGCTTCCCCCACTCCCTTCTCAGGCTCCCCAGGGGCACAGCCTTAATAATAAATCACTTGCACATGAGTCTTCATTTCAGAGTCTGCTTTTGGGAAAGCTGACTTAAGACAAATATCCATCTGAGGCTGCTGTGAAGCAACCACATCTGAAAGCAAAGAGCAGAAAGTCCAGCACAAAGGTCACAGCAGGCAATATTTGGCATCAGGACATTTAGTTTGACTTGCAGAGACTTTTAAAAAAATGTTGAGAGCCTTGCTAGTATTTAAAAACTGGAAAATACCACACAAAAACCCAGATCTTGCCTTGTCTTGAAAAATCAGATTTGGTAATTCTGAGCCTGCATTACTGCCTAGTAATGAGTGTCTGGAGTTGGGGGCAGCTATGCCTATGGATGAGGCCAGGCCCCCGCCAGCCGACTCACTCATTTCATGACCCATCCTGTTTCTGCAGTCAGAGACTGTGTCTTAGACAACCTGGAAGTCTTAGAGATAGGTATCTGCTATCAGGTCAATACTGATCATAATGATCTTATTATGTACAACAGAAAGAAATGTTGCAAAGCCATGACTGCTGGCACATTCAAGTCCATTGTTAGGTCTGTTGTGTCAATGCATGTCATGGGGGTCTCCCTCGTTCTTGCTGGCCCTCTACTGCACCAAAAATGACACCCTCTTCCAGTGATTGATACCTGGATACACATCCAAAGCAAACAAGTTAAATAATGTTCTGTTGTGATCTGTAAGGTTTTTGTTGGCTAATTTCTACCTAGTCTGCTTTAGTCTGGAACCTGTCTACCATGGGTGACCCTGCTGGTGTTAGACATACTGGGGGCATAGCTTCTGACGTCATAGCAACACATGAGCCACCAGAGAACGACAAACTGAGAGACAGGTGTTGGAAACCTAAGGCCTCACACTTAGAAAGCACTAATACAGCTGGCTGAATCAGAATAAGGCGTTGTTTCTCTGGAAAACAGTTCAAGTCAGAGACTGCTGGAGAGTAGGGGTGAAAAATTGTGCAAGAGGATGCGCTGCGGTATTCTACTCCAACTCTTTCCTCATGCCTGGCGAGGTACTGATGTACACTTCCATAAACACTCTTCTGAAGGAAGATGAATCAGTAATGGGATCTGCCACGATAGGAAATTTGTTTGACGGAGAACACAAAATGAAATGAAATAAAATCACTTGTGGTTCGAGTGTGGAGGCGAGAAAAATAAAAACAGGTCTTAGCTTCAGATGTTGTTTTATGTTGCCATAAATAACAGGATGGCTCCAGCTCAAAAAAAAAAATGACATTTTAAACATTTCAAAATGTTGGCTTGCCCAATTTGTGTGTGTATGTATGTGTTTGAAAGAATGATCATAGTTGAAGCCCTCCTAACCAGTGTAACTAGTAGCTGGTCACTTAATGAGGCAGAGGCTATCCCGAGCACTAGCGTTCAACTGTCCAGGCGAGAATGTTGAGGACACTCTGCAGATGGCTGGTAGGTTTTACAGGTAAATGGGAGCAGCCATTAGCCAGCATAGCAGTGAAGCTGAGGTTGAGTGAGACAGCTTCAGTTGCATAAGAGCCACAAGATTGCAGCTTGCCAACCTCCAGTGACAGAGGGCATAACTGACCAGGGGGACACCTCTGAACTCCATCATGCCATTTGTGCAGAAATCATTCTTGTCATGGACTGCTGCCAGGGCCAGTAACTAAGAGTGCGGGAATTGAAAGCAGATCCAGTATGAGGACAAAGAGTGCCATAGATGGCCAATGATGGCTCAAAGCCTCGCCAGTAGGCTTGCTCAAACTTTCCTCAGAGGGCATGGCAGTCTAGGATGCCTGCACCCAACTCTCTCTCCTTCTCTTATTCTCTCAGGATCAGTTTGCAATGTAGTCTGATGGCTCACCTAGCCATCTCCACTCACTGCCAGTAGCATTAATGCTGATGCACCTTTAAATCTCATCTTGGCCTGTGCTTTGCAGAGAACATAGCTATATTTGAAAATTCCTACTGCCTGTATTGGAGTCCTCGTGGCCCAGTAGTTTAGAGATTAGCTGCTAACCTAAAGGCCAACAGTTCAAATCTACCAGGGGCTCCTTGGTTGAGACTGAATCAATTCAATGGCAGTGGGTTTCTCGCCTATATTTGCCAAAAGGAGCCCTGATGGCACAACTGTTAAGCATTTGGCTGCTAATCGAAATGTCGCTGGTATAAATCCACTAGCCACTTCACTGCAGAAAGACCTAGTTATCTACTTCGGTAAAGATTAAACCAAACCAAATCAGATGCCATCAAATTGATTCTGACTCACAGCAATTCTATAGGACAGAATAGAACTTCCTCACAGAGTTTCCAATGTGCACCTGGTGGATTCAAACTGCTGACCTTTTGGTTAGCAGCTGTAGCACTTAACCACTATACCACCAGGATTTCCCAGTAAAGATTACAGCCTTGGAAACTCTACAGGGCAGTTCTACTCTGTCCGATAGGGTTGCCATGAGTAAGAATTCACTGGATGGCAAAGGATATATTTCACAAAATCTGTCCACTCTATTCCAAAAATCGAGATTCCCAATTTCTGTGTGATCCCATGAATTAAAAAAAAAAAAACTTGCAAAGATAATTTAAAATGAGCAGTTTTTTAGAAACTAAGTATGGAGTTAAAAGAAAGAGAAGGAGGAGGAAGAGGTGACAGCCCTCTCAACAGTTTCTCTTTTTTGGCAATTTTCTATTAAGAAAACAAACATAGGAAGAAGGAAGAAAGGAAGGGAGGGAGGGAGACAGAGAGGGAGGAAGAAAAGGAGAGGAAAGAGAAGAGGAGAGAAGGAAAGACAGAAGAAAGAGAGAGGAAAAAGAAAAGAATATGGACAAAGAAATCCTCTTACACACACAGATTTGCACCTGACAGGTATATACAGAAATAGTCTATATACTCTAAGAAATGACTCTGAGACTTTCTGGGTTAATTCACGTGTTCCAGAATCCCAGTTGTTAAGCTGCTGCTTTGGAATGAGATTTACAGCCCTATAGAGGACTGTCGTCTAGGGGGTCCTTTGAGACCACAATGCAACCACAAGGTTGTCACTCTCTACCCCTAAAATCTTGACATTCCAGTTTCATTTTTTGAAAGGAAGCATGCTGCCTGTATGAATGTGTAAAATGTGCCTCATAACCACAAAAAGGAAGAACACAATAATTCTCTCTTTATGTCTCTGTCTCTCACACACGCACGCATACGTACACACGCATGCATGCACACACACACACACATTCTTTCACTCTGCTAAGAGGGTTAATGTTAAAAGGAAACCTTCAGGTTAATTACTTCACAATTCAGAGTAAAACAGAAAAGGGAGGGAGAAAAATCCGCAGTGCCATTTATAAACCCTGGAAAATGGAACTTTCCAAGCTGTCATAAATAAGGAGAGAAGTATTTGCGAAGTTACAAATTTTGCCAAGTTTGAAATCCACTCAGGGCTTACATTTTGGAGTTCACAACGGAACATGAACCTTTTGGGATTTGTAATCATTTCTTCTCAGCAAAATTTTCTTGCTGTTTGTAAGGAAGTAAAAACAAAAGGCAAAAATAAATAAATACAACATGGAAAGTTTTTTTTTTTTTAAAAAAGGAATTGATAGCATTTGAAACACAGTGAGCACTGGGGATAAGCTTAAACTATTCTTCTCCCACTGTGTGTGTGTGTGTGTGTGTGTGTGTGTGTGTGTGTGTGTGCGTGTGTGCGTGCATGTGTGTGTAAATTATTGTGCTCTTTCCTTCTTGCTGGTAGTTCTATATGAGTGTGTCTCTTTGTGTCTCTTTCTCTCACGCACATACATATGTACTAACACATATAATATCCTAAGCACATATTCTATCCAATCAATTTTTACCTTTTAATGACTAAAGGAGGCTCAGTGGTACAACAGTTAAGCACTTGGCTGCTAAATGAAAGGTTGGCAGTTCAAACCCACCCAGCAGCTCTTCAGGAAAAAGACCCAGAAATCTGCTCTTACAAGTCGATACTTGTAAAACCCATAGAGATCTTCTACCATGGTCTAAGGGATTAGTACAAAATCAAAAACCAAACCCATTGCCGTGAAGTTGATGGCAACCCATAGTGACCCTATAGGAAAGAGCAGAACTTCCCCATATGGTTTCTAAGGCAGATTCGAATTGCAGACCCTTTGATTATGCGTTCTAGCTCTTAACCACCATGCCACTGGGGTTTCTAAGGGGTTGCTGTGAGCTGAAAGCTGACTGGACAGCACACAACAACAACAAAGATGTTGTTGGTGTTGAGTAGCAGGGGAACAAAAGAAACATAAGAAAAAATTCACGAAATAAGAAAGAGAGCAATGGAAATGAAACCGCAAGGAGTTAACAAGCGCAGGGATACATCTGGCAGTTTACAACAACATCGCTCTATAATCCGCAGTCCCTCAAGGTGGCACACCTTCTCCGTGTCCCGTCTGTCACTGACCCCCAGTAACAGTTTCCCCCACTTGTCATTTCAGCCTAGAGGTAGTAAAAACTTCCCACTGTGGGTAAGCTCTGAGTGCCCTATCTCTTTTTTATCTCTTTAACCCTGTCCACACCCCTGTAAGTAGTCTCACCCTTTTTCTTTGACAGGACCCTAGGTGAGACCCATTTTAAATCCTTTAATATGTTTCCTCATTTTATCTTTATGTCAGGTCTATTCAAAATCCCGTTGACACTTGTGTCAACTATATGTCAGCCAGCAGGCGGGGCCCTGGGGAACACCACAAGAAACAAATCAGACACATTTTGGGCTTCACAGGCTATGCTTTAGTAATACAGTAGTAGCAACTATAGTGCTGGCTGACTGTCCATCTGCTAGTTTGTCATAGTGTGGTGGCATGCATGCTGCTATGATGCTTCAAGCTACTCTACCACTATTTCAAATTCCCAGCGGGATTACTCACACTGAACAGATTTCAGCAGAGCTTCCAGATGAAGATGGGCCGGAAGAAAGGCCTGGTGATCTAGTTCCCAAAATCAGTCAGTGAAAACCTTACAGGTCACAGCAGAATATTGTCTAATATAGTGCTCATCTTAGTCATCTAGTGCTACTGTAGCAGAAATACCATAAGTGGATGGCTGTAACAAAGAGAAGTTTACTTTCTCACAGTCCAGTAGGCTAGAAGTCAAAAGTCAGGGGGGAAGCTTCACTCTCTGTCAGCTCTGGAGTAAGATCCTCCTGATGCATCAGCCTTCACCTGGTCAGAGAGCAATTCACGGCAGGAATCTCAGGTCCAAAGGATGTGCACCACTCCAAGCACTGTTTTCTTGGTGGTGAGAGGACCACATGTTTCTCTGCTCACTCCCTTCTCTCTTTTATATTATAAAAGAAATTGGCTCAAGACACTATCCGTTCTTGAAGACCTCATCAGTACAACTGCTGTCAATCCATCTTGTTCAGTCACAGTGACAGAATTTACAACACACAGGAAAATGTCACCAAGTGACAAAAATGGCGGGAAGCATGACCCAGCCAAATAGAGACACGGTTTTTGGAGGGCATAATTCAATTCAATCCATGACATTGCTGGAAGATGAGCCCCCTAGGTTGGAAAGCAGCCAAAATACACAGTGCCGACAGCATGGGGTCAAGTACACCAACTATCACGGCAACGATGCTGCACAAGGCCATATTTCGTTCTGCATACGTGGGATTGCCATGAACCAGGGCCTACTCACTGGCAACTAACAACAACAACATAACGTCTGTACTATTATTGCCCACACCTGATACATATGAGAAACCAAGACCACAGAAATTTTAAGTAGCTGGTCCCAGGTCACACAAATCAGAGGTCTCTGTGGAATCTGTGTTTCTGGCCCTGCTTCCCCCAAGTGAGCTTTTCTCCTTTGCTCCCAGGGCATCACCATGGCTGAAGTTCAGAGACAGCCATTGGACCTTTGCTCTGTATTTTGATGGCTGTAATTCTTCAGGACCTGGTCCCACCTAGTGGGACCTGGCACTATCTGTGCTCGAATTCAATTTAAAAATATTTTGAGAAGAAGGAAGGTAGAGGCGTATTTGTTGTTGGGTACTGTCGAATTGATTCACACTTAAGTGACCCAATGTGGAACTTCTCCATAGGATTTTCCAAAGATCCCTTAGGATTTTCTACACTGTAATCTTTACAGGGACAGATCCCCAGGTCTTTCTCCTGTGCAGCCACTGGGTGGGTTCACACCGCCAACATCTGCTTAGCAGCTGAGTAACTAACCACTGCATCACTAGGGGCTCCCTAGAGATACAATTGGCCTTCTCCAAATCCAGGTAAGTGCAAAGAGAACAGGTAGTCAACGCACAGTTTTTGAAAAGCCTGAAGTACCTTCAGAGATTATGTCCTCCTTCAGGCAAAATCTGAGAACGCCCCAAAACATAACACAGAGCTGGCGATTTACAACTTGCCATCCTGACACAAGGGGCTTCGGGTGAAATGGTGTGAGCCTACCTGGAGCTGAACTCCACTGCTTAAGAGAAGTAGTCCTTGCCTAACAGTTAAAATTTCATTTAATGATTCAGCAAGATCGATTACAGTGTGACAGGAATTATTAAAACGAGAAGAAAGGGTAATAAATAAAGGCAAATGAGCTTTCTCCTGTTGAAACAAAATAAACATGAAAGAGAGAGAGAACTTACTCTTCACCAGTTTATGGTCTGACAGAAATTTTAATTTAGTAAACACAGACCTTGTATGATGGGACTTGAGCAAATGACTGGCAAATGAGCATGTACCCTTGGCAGTCTCTTTCAGTCGCTGACTCCTAGACAGGTCATTCGTGACAGGAGCGTACCGGTGTGACGGAACTGCTCAGATGCCTACCTACCACTGGGTGTTTCGGAGGCAAAGAGTCGCTGCTGCATTTTTAGACACTTCATTGCAATGTCTAGGTTCTCTTCAAGAAGTGGAGGATGTGTCTACAAATCCACCTTCCACCTACAATCCGCTGCCAGGCCTGCCAAGGTGACTTTCTTCCAGATCACTCACTGGAGAGTGAGTCCTGATGCCAAGTGAATGGGAAGTACTGAAGTCCAAGATCTAAGAGAAAATGTCACTTCAGAACAATCGGAAGCAACAAATCCATTTTCAACTACAACGGGAAAATCAAACATGCTCTGGGTTTTCACTAGCTAATTAGCACTGAATGCATACTTCAGACAACTGATCCATTTCACATGGCAAAATTCTGAAAAGCAAGTGCCAAGTTCATTACTGTGCCATGCACTTGCAAGTCAAGATCTGCAAGGGCTTTGTTAGTGGCACAAAAAACAGAGGGCTTCCTGGAACCAGTGGGCCCCTCCCAATGATGTAAATCCACCTTACATTTCTGCTTTGCCACAATGACCAGCTCTGCTCAACTGATAGAGCAGGTAGGTGGGACCACTAAACATTTGCACAATCTAACTGTGAATACATCCTCACAGACTGCACCCTTAGCAACTCACTTGCCTCATTCCATTCCCAGGTTAGTCTACACAGGGAAGTGTTAAGAACATAGCTCTAGAATCAACCCACCTGAGTGCAAATTCTGGTGTTACCACTTGTGGGCTAGGTAACTTGGGGCAAGTCCCTTGGTCATTCTGCACCTTGGTTTCCTAATCTTTAAAATGCAGGTGGTATTTACATATTCCTCACAGGGTTGTTGAGAGTGAATGCAAGGACATGGGTTGGTACACAGTGATAATTCAGTAAAGAAAAAAAAATGTTGTTGAATCGATTCTGATTCTCGACAACCTGAAGTATGTCAGAGTAGACCTGTGCTACACAGAGTTTTTAGTGTCTAATTTTTCAGAAGTAGATAGCCAGAGATTTCTTGCTAGGTACCTCTGGATGGATTCAAAACTCGACTCAAACCTCCAACTTCTTGATTAGCAGCCAAGTACATTAACCTTTGGTTGTACTACCCAGGGATTCTGAGAACTCAGAATATATTAGTTATTGTATGTCCTAGATCTTGTGATGGATTTTACTTTAAAATTGTGTTAGAAAAGATGGTAGTAATAAAACGGCTTTAAATTGAGTACCAGCAAGACATCAGTGCTACTAATTTTAAATGGTTCAACAACAAAAAGCTCAAATTTGTAAAATTGTCTTTAAGAAATGAAATATTATTACTTCAAACATGAAGTAGTTCCAACTAGGACAACTATGTGTTACCTACTAAAGCTATAAGAGAAACCACCTCAGTAAACAAACGTGCATAACATAGTTAACAATAACTGATTGTTTGTAAACACTTGTTTCTAAGACTTGAAATGAGTCTTCTCTTTTAAACAATTTCTCAGCCAACTTGTTTGCCAAAAACAATTAAATACATAATTGAAAACTTAATACTGACCCTGACCAATGATCATAACTTCTGATTCAATCAAATAAGAACAAAGCAGGTCAACTATATTGGGGACAAGACATTCAATGCTATTTCTTCAAGAATTCTCAAACCATAGAGCATCATTCAAACTCATAATACCAGCCCAAACAAAATGAAGCCTCTTCTTTTACCCAAATCGATTTTGAGATAGAATCAATGTAGAAGATTCATCCCAGCAGAGAGTGAGCTCCACCCGCAAAGGTCCCAGGGGCCTTCTCAGTCGAGGCTATGTCCAGAACTACCCAGTAAGGGGAAGTTCCCTTCTAAGTGGACTCCATTCTTTGCATGCACACACCTGCACATCATTAATAGATGCACTGCACTCTGGTTTGCAGACATGTGCTGAGCCATCACTGAAGATCCTTCTAAGTATTATTATTAGCAACACTGAGTGCTCCTTCCCCCAGACACTGTTCTAGGGACTTACATGTACCATCCCACTGAGCTCTCACAAGGGCCCACTGGGGCAGGTTCTACTGCTGTGATGATTTTCTTACTTTGTAAGGGAGGAAACCAAGGGATGCAATGGGGAAATGACTTCTCCATGGTCACACAGCATGTGGATGTCTCTGAGATTCAAATCTGCACCCTTTGGTTCCAGTACCTGATGTTCCCAAGAGTCTGTAACACAATCTCCAAATGACAGGCAAAACAAGTTCTCTGCTTAACAAATGGAGAAGGGAATAAGGAAAAAGCACAAGTCTCCAGCTGTAAGTACAAGACTCTTACAATTGGTAAGTGTAGTTGGTGCGACAAAACATTAGGTCATATTGGATTATTTTAATCAATTCCTAGATTTTTCACTTTCTAGCACAACCCCTTATCTTCGCTACCCAAGGTTGCTGTAACAAAAGTACCACGAGAGAGTGGCTTCAAAAAACAGAAGTCTATTTTCTCACAATTATGCCTGGAGGGTAGAAGTCTTTATCAAGGTGTTGGCCATGATGATTACACCCATGGGTCTCTCTCCTTGTTTCTGCTGTCAGCAATCCTTTCCTTGTAGACAGATCCTTACACATCATGTGTCATCCCCATGTGTATTTCTCTGTCCATTTGACACTTTTGAGAATTCAGAAGTAACTAGGTTTAGGACCCACTTTACAATGGGGTGGTCTCATTAACATAACACAAGAAAACTGTTTCTAAAAGGATCATATTTACAGGAACAGAGTTAGGACTTCAATATATACTTTAAGGGGAACACAATTCAATCTGTAACAACCTTTCAAGGTTATTAGAGGGTAAAAGCAGAATCAATGAATCAAAGCTGGTGTTCTACAAAACTTTTTAGTTTAGTTCTTAAGCCTAAAAGAGAAAAAAATACTGAAGTGAGAGTGTGGCAGGCCTAGGGATGGAGACAAAGGGGACGTGACATGTTGGCTTCATGTTAATAACTATGGTCCCACGTTACCATGTTGTTATGTCTTCTTGTCTTTTGTTTCTACAAAAGTACAAGCATTCATCTTCATTTGACCACAAACCCATGCAGAAGCCGGGGAGAGAGCACTGAGTGAAGCCTCTAGTTGAGATCTTGGTCTTTCCAAGCTTTTAGAATATTAGTGGACTTTCTTATACAATGTATTTTTGTGTTTTGGTTTGTTTTGTTTTAATCCCATTCAACTTTTTTTTTAACACTGCCTGTTAGTCAATAAACATATTTCCAATGTAAAAATCAGTGAACAATCAATGTATGACTCGCATTGACACAAACTTTTTTAGGGTGTGGTTTATTCTAGAATCTATAGTGGATCTGCAACTCTCCAAAACTTGCAATCATGTTTTTCCCACCTTTCTTCTAACCTCCATTGTTGTCACTAGCAGCAATGACAAACAGGGCAATGGAATGTGTCTGAGGAAGCAGGATCAGTGGGTGAGATACAAGGATCTACAGAGAGTGCAAAACACATGAAAATGAATTACAAAACTTTATTGGGTTGTTAAAAAAATGAATGATTTTAGCAAGTACATTTATGGTCTGTCCACATTGTTAAAAGAGCACTTAAAAATAAAATAAAAAATGATTATTCATTATTTACAGGAAATATGAAAAGATGGCTTTAAAACCTGGAACATTATGAAGAGAAAAATATGAGAAAGATTCACAGGCAGCCTATGGATTACAGCAAATAGCTTCAAACACAAAACGGGTGAAACTCAAGGCTCTGTCTTTCTTGGGCATCTCTGGGTCCTTTAAATTTGTTTATATTCACTGCTTAAATGGACTGTCTTGAAAAAAGGGTGATGAGAGATCTCTGTACTTTCTTTGCTTTGCTCACATTTCTCGCATGAAAACCAAGACTCCAGACACAGACAGTGGTTTGGGGTTGGGGGAGGGGTGAGGATGTCGCCACATTCCAGGGCTCACTGATGGTCACTCTAGCTGGCATGGCAACAGGAGCCTGAATTAAACTCTGACTGATCTCACTGCTGAAATCAGATGGTTGGGAGGTTCCCTTATCCATGAAAACATGCTTCCCGTGTCCATGAAGAACAGTTTGCATTGTGTGAAACCATTTGCATGTAGCTTTCTGTGTTGGGGATTCTCCCAAGATAACTGAGTATGGCAGCACTCAGCAAGCTGGGAGAATCATGAACTGTCCCAGGTGCCCTGTCATAGACCTGACATGGTCTGCAGGTGCTAGAGGTGCATGAAGGCATCCCTGGGCAATAGAAATACTTAACATGTTCAGCTACTAACTGAAAGATTGGCAGTTGAAGACCATATGGAGACATCTCAGAAAAAAAGTCCTGGTGATCGGATTCTGAAAAATTGATTGCTGAAAACCCTGTGGAACTCACTTCCCATGAGTGAAGTTGCCAGGAGTCAGAGTCCAGTGACAACTGGTTTTCTTCTTTAGAGGAATATGGCCATAGCAGAACACACTCATTAGAATGGCTACTCCCACCTTACTTTCTTTGTAGTCTAGTTGACTGAGTTGCACCCTTGACCCAGACTAGAAGTAAATGATAACCTTGGAGTCAGGCACAGCCCGGGTGGCTGGGTGCAGCAACTCTGTGATAACCTTGTGTTACACGGAATCCCTTCTCCCAGTTGTTCTCTTTCTGTCTAGATTTTAGACAAAGCGAGATGAAACAAGGTTCCCTCACAGTGCAAAGGAAGCTGATTAGAACCAAGAAAGGAGACCTAGTGGAAAACACCAAAGCAGGTGGAGGTGTAAATCACCCACTCTACTACAGAGCAGAAGCAGAATTACTAAGGTCTTGACTAGTACATTGATCCCATTTTGCAATGAAGAGAAAGAAGGAGAAGAAAAAGAAGTCACATTGTTATAGGTATGCAAAGCACCAAAAAAAATAAACAAAAAATAAACCACCAGTTTATTACCAAGGCAGCTCATGAAGTAAGAGGGAAGAAAGGTCAGGAGGTTTAAGAAACTAAAGAGAAAAGAAAGGCAAGAGAACACAGGAGTCCTTCCACTCACTGGCTCTCACACCTGGCAGGTGACTGAATTCCTGGCCTGCGCTCCTTACGCTATAGAGTAGTGATGTTTCAATGACAGAAGTCTCACCTTCCCTGTGGGAGACCTTGGCTCAATCACAGCCACGGTACTTCATCCAGCCTTTGCTCCCATTGTGTGTTGAGTAGACAATGACTCAGAATCTAACCCAGTCTCAGCTAACTACAAATCCTTAAGCTTGGAGTCCTCGTGGCCCAGTGATTAAGAGCTCAGGTTGCTAACTATAAAGTTGACAGTTCAAATCCAGCAGCTGCTCCTTGGAAACCCTGTGGATCAATTGTATTCTGTCCTATAGGGTTACTATGAGTCAAAATCAACTCACTGGCAATGAGTTATTCAACAGGTATTTACTCCTCAAATTGCAGGTAACTACGGCCTCTGTTCTGTCTGAGGAGACACTGCAAGCATTAACCAATCTGGATGTTAATTCAAGATTATTGGAGAGTTAGGACCCAAAGACAAACTCCCTCTGTTGTCTACTCGACTTTGTTGTTGTGCTCTGTGCTTTGGGGGCTAGGATTGTCCAGTTGCAGTCCTTGCTGCCTATTTCTGGAAAGAAAGCTCAGTAGGTCAAAAATAAGTTCAGCCCTATTGGGAGACCAAGATTGAAAACCCCGGAATCAACTGTCTCTTCAGAACGTTGGGGTTCATTTTTACTATTGAGAGATGGGCCTTCTTAAGCCTCATATTGCTTGTTATTGTTAAAGGCAGAAGCCCTGTATCACATGGTGACAGTGGGCATTTTAGTCTATCTCAGCTTCCTTAGATGTCTTCATGGCATAGGACTGGATGGTGGGTAAACAAGACAAAACACTTGAACCACACCTCTTGAAGATCATACTCCTGTTTTCCATTTAACAGAGTCTACGCTGAAACAACTCAACAGCGACGGGTACACTGATATACTAAGGACCCCTGGGAACATCAGGGACCCCTTGTAGTAGCATGGTTAAGGGTTTAGTGGCTTTCAGCTGCTAATCAATAGGTGGGCAGTTCAAATCCACCACGTGCTCTTTGCAAACCCCAGGGAGCAGCTCCACTCCGTGCTGTAGGGCCACCACAAGTTGGAATTCACTCGACAGCAACAGGGTTTTGTCTTTTTTTTTTTTTGGTTTGTGAACATGAGGCTGTGCATTTTCCCTACCTAAATCCAGCTGACCCTGAGTGGGGTCACTGGCAAAAAGAAATTTATGTCAGACAAGGCAGGAGGAAGCATCTACTAGAATCCTCTGGGCCCATGGAAGTGAGACTCATCAGGGAGCAGTATGCAGATACCACACCAAGAGAGGTCCTGTGCAGGTCGGAGTTCTGAGGCTCACCAGCCAGGTGGAAGTCCTAGGGAGCATACCTAAGCTTGTTGGTTGTGAACTCAGCTCCCTAAGCTTGTTGAAATAAAGCCCTCAATGTCAATGGCAGGGAGAAAGGTGAGTTTTTTAAAGAAAAAAAAAAAAAAGACACAAGATGCAGTAGGAGAACAATGACAGAACCTTAAAACAATGGCAAAAAGCTGGCAACCCATAGACATGTTCAGTTGCCCTACATAATGTTTTAAAAATAACTGAGCCAACTTTTTAAAAATAGGGACATTTCACATAAAAAATCAGGTCTTGGGTCTCTCGTCAAAAGTCAAAAGATTTGGAAGCCTGAGTTCACATTCCCCAGAGGCACAAGTTGGTGGAGGAGGGTGGCAGCTGGCCCTTAGAGGGAGTGGGCACTCACCCACTAGCCCACTCCATTCATTTAGGATACCTGCCCAGTGCTGACACTGGTCTTAGGACGACAGACCTGATTTCAGCAAAAAATGCTGCCTGTCTTCTCTTAACGCTGCAAAAATACGCAGTATATGCCATCAGAAAGCACTCGACAGATTTTTCATATAAGATATATATACATATATATAAAAGAAAGACAGAGAGAGGTCTAGAGTACAGAAATGAGAAAGTGTGTTACTGACACGGTCTTTTGGGATTTAAAAAATGAAAAGGGAAGAACACGAGAACCATATGAAACAACTTTCTAATCGCCTGCTGTTTCTCAGCGTTTCCTAGGAGATGTCAACTGCTCTTTGATATATTAAATTGCCTTATCTGTCCACTTCTTTCCATTCTAAAACAAACATCTACTCTGAAACTCTTCCTTTTACCCCCCTTTTGGTTCTGGGAAAATTACAAAATAGTTCTTCACCAAGTCACCATCATTTTAGGGCTCATGGAATAACAGGGAAGCTTTAAAAAAAAACAGAAAAGATCTGTACCAAATAGCTGATACTTAAGAACCTTTGCTGTATTGACAGGTCCTTCCTAGCTCAGTCTGAGTTTCATTTATCTTTCAGGAGTCAAGATTTCTGCAATTAGCTGGCCTCTTTGTAAATCAACACCTTTCGGAAAGATCAGAATCTAAGTAGTGATGGGAGCTGTTATTCATCAGTGAGCAAGAAAATGGGAACTCAGAGAATATTCAGACCTCCCTACCTTGAGGGCCACTCAAAAGTCTTTTTGGAAAACAAACTTTGGAGTAGAGGCAGCCTGTTTATGCTGTGGAGAAACTGCCCCTCTTTGTGGCATGAGTACGGATAGAGTAGCCAAGTTCAGTGCTGTAATCCATAGGTCTCTGTGATACGTCTGCATCAAGCAATAACATATTTAGTGACTAATGTAAAAGATACAGTATAAAATATTCATCGTGGATACTCTTTTTATATCAAGTGGTGCCTACATCAATCCTGGTTTATTAAGATTAATGCCTTGGTTACACAGGACTCAGGATAATGTTTCCAAACATGTTGAACTAGTTAAAAAACTATAAATCCTTAAAGCTGAACTGCAACACTTGAACAACTATTGCCGGAAAAAAAAAAATCAGTAAGTTTCCAATTCAGCCATGGGGTGTATGTGCGTATTTAACAGCCAGAGCTGCTTGTGTTTTCAAGGGCAATTCTCCAAGCCTGGTTCCGGGGTCCTTTAACAGAGACAGTGGTTACGGTGGGAGGGTGGGGTAGGGCAGCCGAAGCTCTCTCCAGGACAGGGACACCAAGTGCCACTGTCTGCACAGATTGCACCAAAAGCTTACCCAAGTTACTGTGATGGAGAAGTAGGTGAAACAGGTGTCCACAGCTAAGGCTAAGGGCACGCAGGCATCTGTAGTCCCAAGGCTACCCTCTCCACAATGAAGGTGTCTGGTATAAAGCACATATTCACTAGTGACCTGCCACCTCTCTGCTGCTTGGGTCAGGAAGAGCTTTCCTGTCCTTGAAAAGCCAGCAGTAGGGCAGTATGTTGTATGTGGACTACCCTTCTTAGAAACTACACTCTTGCTCACAGCAGGCTGGCCATTCCACTCATAGGCCTTTGCAGAGCAGAAAAGCTGCAGTTCTGTCATAGAAACAGCATGGAATGTTGCTGCCTTCTCACAGGGCAAACTTTTAAAAGGCGGGTGCATCACTGAGGGCAAACAAAAAGGGACAAGGTTGTCATTTCACCATATGCATATGTTTCATGCTTTAGTTTTTCTGAAACTGACTTTGACTAACCTAGAATCTATAGCCCAGCTTCTTTTTTTAGTTTTTTTTTTTTTTGGCCTGCTGATACAGTTTGAAGAAATTATTAGCATTTCATAGCTCTGAAATCGAAGCCAAAAGTGTGGACCACCATTGCCAGTGAAAGAAAAAACCTTTCAGTAGTCTCCAGGGAGATGGTATATACCCTGTGTGGATGGAAAAGTCAAACCCTCTGAACTCAGAAGACATGCAAGAACAGAAAGAGATGTTGAAATATGCGTTAAATGTATTAAGTTGTTTAGTATGCACTGTCACTAAATTTAGATTTCTTTTAACTTTGCAGTTCATCTTTAATAAACAGAAGCAATAACAATCAGTACATTTCCAGTATGGTCAAACAGTACAGCTTTTAGAAGAGAGGCACAATTCAATGGACTTTCACTTTGATTTTGTATTTGAATCATTGCAAGAACAGAGGAGAAGCACTAATGCAAGATGTTTTCTTGAGTTGCTGCTTAGCTGCCTGAGGGCTGCCTGTGCACTGGTGTTACCCAAACAGCTCACGGTACATGCAGGCTCCGTGCTGTCCATCCTTCAGACACCACCCACATCTACCAGAGAACCCCACACAAGCAGCATTTCCAGGATAAGCCAACACCATTGTCATTGTCCAGCATCAACCAACAAGCACCACAGCCCCTTTCTCTGGCTTTTCCTTTATTTCAGTTACCCATCCAGTGGGATCTTATGAAACAAAACAAAACCTAAAAGAAACACAAAATAAAACGTAAGTCATGCTCAAAAGAAAAACCAACAGAAATTAACATATAAGCACAATCACGTTTGAAAGAACATAATGAATAAACATCAAAAATAAGACAGCAACATGGAATATACTTTAAAACATAAAGCAATATGTAAAAACTGAAAACAGAAATTAGGAGAAAATGTACATACATCTCATTACTGAGCAACTTGAAATTGAATTTTCTATGGTGCATTATACATGGGGAGTGGAAAACTACCAAGGATTTCTGCACTCAGTTCAATCCACAACTGTAGCAAATGTTAACACCTTAATTTAAAGAGATGTTACAATACATGGGACCCCTAAAGAATATTAATTTTCATACTATTTGTCTATATAAGGGAAAACATTAAATTCTGTGACAAATATCCACCCAAGTGATGATTTCTTTCCCAGCCTAATTTTACCAAATTATCTCAAAGATAACTTATTGACTACTTAGCAAGAGGATCAAAGAACTATCAAGCCTTAACTGGTGAAATATTAGATCACACAAAGATCTAGATGGTTTATTGGAATTCCAACTTAAATCATTAATTGTCAAAAGTCATTAACCATTGTATCATATGTATAACAAATACATATCTCCATGTACTATCATGTATCACATAATATATAGCATATACCATGTAGTATATTATGTTATATGTGTACCTATTATATAAAATACATATACACACAACACATGATATATGAAACGTAATGTTAATTAACTTTGAAAACACTTATTATGCACTGACCAAAGAGTGGACACTGTGACATGTGACATAAAAATAGAGAAAACGGAGTTTCTTGATCTCAGATACCTTATTGTCTAGCAGAATGGGAAAGTTGAGAAAATAACTTGCACAATAAACAGCAAATATACTTTGTGCCAGTCTCTCTTCCCAGGTCTTTGCCCAAATCATCCCTTTTAGTTTCACAATAACCCTATGACATATGTTCTATTACTGTCCCCCCCAACTGGTGACGAAACTGAGGCATTTGCCCAAGTTCCACAGCTAGTGAGTGATGGGGTCCAAACTGCAATCCAGGAATTGTGGTTCTGTAACCTCCTGCCAGAGATGTGGTGGTGCAGTGGTTAAGAACATGGCTACGAACCAAAAGGTCAGCAGTTCATCAGTCACTCCTTGGAAACTCTATGGGGCAGTTCTTCTCTGTCCTACAGGGTTGCTATGAGTCAGAATCAACTCAATGGCAACAATTTTTTTTTCCAGTCTCCCTGCCAGGTTGCTGCACAGGGTTGGGGTGGGGTGGAGGGCATGAGCACAGTGCCAACACAGTACAAAACAGGATGCAACAGGCTCTCCCAACTCCCCTCTGGAAACATCTGGAACAGGAAGAATTCTTATTATATAGAATCATGTGTGAAATTTTCAATAACTCTTTATCAGATTCATAAATGATGAAACAGAAACGCCCAAGACATTTTCACATCCAGCTTTGGAAGACACTTATAAACCCAACCCTCTAGGCTCTCAATCTTCTTCAACCTGGTGTCTGGTCTGCCAAGTGCTGGTGTCATCTGCCTCCTGAGTGGTAATTACCACCACCAATCTGTACCATCATTTACAATAACACTCCCAGAGTCTACAAGCTCAGTTTCTGTGGCATTTCTCTCTCCTGTCTTTTCCAAGGCTCTGAGAAAAAGAACTCAGTAGTGATGCCAGACATCCTTTATGAATTTATTCACCCACAAAGCATTGAGAATTTAGGAAGTGGCACTGATTAAATCTCCTTCCCATCTTTCTCTGTTCTCTTTCTAAATGACTAGCCTCCAGGCAAATGTAAGCAGCAGGTGGTTAAAAGTGCACCCTGGCAAGCAGGATACAGACACCAAATTAACAAACCAAACACCTTAGTTACTCCTGCGGGTTTTCAGAGGGCATGAACCTAAATTCTTTCCCACTGAAAGAACAGGATTAATCTTAGGATGTCAAGTTTGCCAATAAAAGCAGGAGAAATTTGGTGATACAAACAGAAGACATCACTTCCAAAACAAAAAGATTTATTGATTCAATATAGTAGCTTCTCAGCCCATTTCATTTTGAAGAGCATTTGATTGCAGAAAAATAACACAGCAGATAGTGCAAGCCTTATTACCGATGCGTTTCTAGGTTAGGCATTCTAAGGGTTTACACATGCCAGAGTGCTTACAGCAAGAATCAGATCACTCTTTGCCCCCAACTACCCCTCTCCTCCTCCAGGCCCTGTAAGTTTCTGTAGCTTATTAATACTGGGAAACACCATTTGCTTCATTTGATACACTCTGTTGGACAGCCATTCTCCCAGGTATTCGCTCATGTTTAAAAAGACATCACTGTAACTCATCTGTGTCAACTGGCAGTGTTCTGGTACCTTGCATGTTACGATGATACTCAAAGATATGTCATTGATATTTTCCAATACCACAGGGTCAGCCCCGTGGGCAGCTTGTAGCGGGGCTTCCAAACTAAGAAAGACTAGGAAGAAAAACCGAGTGATCTACTTCCAAAAAATCAGCCAAGGAATCACCACAGAGGACTGTCCAAAACAGGACCGGAAGATGAGCGCCTACGAGGGAGAGCACTCAAAATACCCAGCGGCTAGAACAATGAACTTGGGGATGCCAGCATCAGGATATCGACACAGGATGCGGCAACACTTTGTTTGGTTGTGCCTGGGGTCGCCACAAGCTGAAGCCACCTCCAAGGCAAATACGAACAACAGCTAGCTGCCCAGTGTCTCTCTGCAGCATCCCTCGGATTTGTTCTCATAATTACAGCTGCCCAGCCGTGCAGACTCAGATCCACACACCCATGCCATAAGAATGAATGAAGCCACCATAGAAACCCAAGTGACATCTTCCTTGTGAGGAATAGCCAGTTTACTACAGCAGTAAGCAACAGGCAGGTCTGCATTCAGACCACCCCTGCCGCCACCCCACCCCTCAAGGAAGCAAAAGTCAGCCTCCTCTTTTGGTATCCTTGATCCTTACACACTATTCACACATTAAAGAAATCCTGTAATGCACCAAAAAATTAGTTATAAAAATTGACCTGTTCATAAGGAGGGCTCCTGGTGGCGCCCTTGAAGAGCTCAAGAACTCCAGCTTAGTTACTCCTTAAGAGCTCACCTTGAGAGCTACCTCTGCGAACTGAAAGGGTAACCATTCGAATCCACCAGGTACTGCGTGGAAACTCTATGGGGCAGCTCTGCTCTGTCCTGTAGTGTTACTATGAGTCCGAATCAACTCTACAACAATGAGTTTTTATAAGAAATGTATCTGCTGCTTCACAGCAAAATTCAGTCAGGAGCCCAAGTCACCAGCCAAAATGTCAAGATTTTTGCCCCCTCACATGACAAGAAACTCAAGAAAGGACCACAAAATGGTAACAAACAATAGATGATTATTTTCTCCTAGTGATGGGGAAAGTTTTTAGACCACAACAAATGGCTGAACATCTTGTCGGTTTAGCAGCCAAACGAGCTGTCTAGCTTATGAGCCTGAAATATAGATATTTTGACAATGTGACATTCTGAAGTATTTGCAGCATTCCAACGGTACATACACAGGAGCAAAAGTTACTGTGAGAGTATCAAAGACGACTTTTGGGAAACTTTGTCACCGCTGCTGACAATGAGCTGAGCTAAGTAGGAATAAAGAAGCAGGTGCTTCTGAGAGAATGTGATGGAAAGCTGAAAGCAGAGAAGGCAAGGACGGATGTGGCCTAAAACTCAATCTCGGCTAAAATGCTGGTTCAGGATCTTAAAGGGAAGGGGGGAGGAAGAGAGGGAGTCTTGAAGGTCAATGAAGTCCTGAGCTTCCTTTACCATGGATCCCAACCTATTCAGAGTTATTTACATTCAAAAGTGCCCACATTTCCCTCCTATTACTCAGAAGCAATCAGCCATAAAATGGCAGGGGCCTGCCATACATTTAAATTAACAGCAATTTATCCACAGCAAAAAGGAAAACTGCTGAGTCGAAAGGAAGAGACCAAAAGGGAAGAAAGATGCAGCTGCTATCTAAAAAAGCACATCTTATCACATTTGTCATTTGGAGAGTTCAAGCAGAAAACTGCCAGCTTTGGAGTCTGCAAGGCACAGAGCCACTTCACAAATAGGTGGAGGCTGAGGCACCCATGTAGTGACTCACCTTCATTTGAAAGCAACGTGAATACTTCTGAAGCCTTCTGGAAAAGATTTACTAGGCAAAATGGAAGAATACATTCCTGGGTTCTCAATAACACGAGATGCCTAGAAATAGTGCAGTTGAGAATAATTCTGCCACAGAGGTAGACTTGATCCAGGTTTTACTTTTGCTTTATTTCAGCACCTAGGCTTAATTAAACACCAGTTGCCCTAAGACGGAAACCCTAGTGGTGCAGTGGCTAAGTGCTATGTCTGCTAACCCAAAGGGCTGGCAGTTCAAACCTGTCAGGTGCTCCTTGGAAACTCTGTGGAACAGTTCTACTCTGTCCTATAAGGTTGCTATGAGTCCGAATCGACTCAACAGCACTGGATTTGGTTTTTGGTTTGGTGTCTTAAGATGGTCAGGTGCTATGACTGCTACCAAAAGGTCAGCAGTGCAAATCTACCAGGCGCTCCTTGGAAACTCTACGGGGCAGGTCTATTCTGTCTTATAGGGTTGCTATGAGTCAGAATCCATTTGACAGCAATGGGCTTGGTTTTTGGTTTTTGGTTTTCATCCTAAGTTGACACTTGTGGAGCATTTAGTATCTGGGAGGTGTTGCTAACTCTCCCTTGCTGCTGCTTTTTTCTGTGTTACTGGTAACTCCCCTGGTCTACACAGCAGGTATGATGCATTCAAGGTTACATGGAAATGAATGAAAGACTCACAATCAAAACGGAGCCTCTAGAATGTCATCTTTTATGAAAAGTGTCACCTGCACTGCTAGCAAAAACTTCCTACCATATAAATTCAGGTCCTGTTGCCTTCTTCTCTGAGATCACTCAAAAAGTTGTTTTAACCACCCTTGCCACTGCCACCAGACATTCCTTTGGCTTCCAAGTGTGTTCTTTGTCAACACATACATACCCTGCTCCTGAAGTGTCCTTCCACAGGAGCTAGGTCCCCTAGTAGAAATGAGCCTCACCATTCTTTAAGGTCGAAGGCAGAACACTTTTCCTGCAAGTAGTCAGATCACCCTCCTCTGAACTTCTAAAACATCATCCTCCTTTCATGAGGCCTTCTTTTGTATCTTTTCTAAACTTGTATTTCCTTTCGCTTTGCTTCCCCAGGCCTCGGACAACAAGCTACAAATAGGCAGAGAGAGCATGTCAGTACACCTCCCCTGCCTAGTGCTGCCTAGCGCAGCACCAAGGACTGAATATATTTTCAGATTCACAGTACAAACAAAACAAAACAAGAAACTCAATGTTGTCATTGAGGCAATTCCAAACTCATGGTGACCCCATGTGTTACACAGTAGAACTGAGCTCCACTGGCAGTTTTTTTGGCTATAATCTTTACGAGAATAGTGCCTCATGCTTTTTCTTCCACTGTGCCCCTGGGTGGGTTCAAACTGCTAACCTTGAGGTTAACAATCAAATACAAACCATTCATGCCACCCAGTGATGTCTAAACCTCGACATGGATTGGATAACTTTGATGTACTAAACAGCAGAACCAAAATAGAGGAAGAGGAGTATATAACCCAATGCAGAATCTATCACTTCTCATTGGTAATTAAGTAAACTGAGTCGCTCCAAAGCTTCCTGTGCAAAAGAATGTGTTTACTCAGAAGTACACTGAAGTCTACAGAGTTAGACATATGGACACCCAGTGAGTGCATCCTGAAGCATTTTCAGCTCCTGGAGGAAAAGTGCTAGACTTGCTTTAGTCTCGTTCTCACTATTATCAACATTACAGTGGGCGTGGGAGTAGGACAAAGGAAATTACTCTCCATTTATTAGCTGGAGATGATAATCTAATAATAAGTGGCTGATGGTGCTCAGCTGTCAAAGATTCAAAAGGAAAAGCTCCGTTTTGGGTTTGCAACATGAAGTTCAGTTGCAGTCTAAAAATTAAAGTCAGAAACACAAAGTTCTTGGCAATCCTAGAATATGTAAGGAAAGCCAAAGTTATTGCACAATTAAAATTCAATAATTCTAAGAAGAATGTGTTCTGACCATCAGGGCGTGATGACAAGTATCCAAGGACTCAACCACGAGTATGGTGAGCAGGACCCAAACACTGATGCCACTGGCTCTATCCAAGGATCACCTAAAAATGCTTTCAACAAATAGGAAGATGGAGTTTAAGATATGCGAAGCATTATGATGCTCAAGAGGCCATCACTACAGCCACACTGAGACACTCAGATCAATCCAGTGTTCTCCTGTGGTGTGCACCTAGCCTCTGGATCACTTGATTAACATGTATTGCAAAATCTACAGGGTGGTTCCTTGTAGATGAAATATCTTCTTAAAGATACCATTCCACAATTCTGAGTCCAGAGAAGCTACCCAGTGACTCAAATACTCAGCATGGCAATGGCAGCAGGAAGAAGAAAAGGAGTAAAAGAAAAACAGTTGTTGCTGATGAGTGACCACTGTCACTAAGGGGTAAAAACAAAGACAACAAGGTTTCCAAGCATGAATATAAGCCCATCCCTGCATTTAAGCTGGTCCTAGGACAAACCCATCCATTGTCACCAAGTCAATTCTGACTCATAATGACCCTACGGGACAGAGTGAAACTGCACTATACAGTTTCCAGGGAATGCCTAGTAGATTCAAACTGCCAGCATTTTGGTTAGTAGCTGTATCACTAAGATACAACACCACCAATGTTTCCCCTAGGACAAAGAAAGTAGATAAACGTAGAGCTTGTCATGGAGTAACATTTTGTCATTAGGCATCCAGACCAATGCCGCCAAATCAGTTTGAGATCTTTAACACTTTGGATCTTTGCTAAGAAAGCAATTATTGGGGGCCTTTTGTATACACTGTCCCTGTGTGCTGTTGCAAAGTCTAGAAGTCAGATGCACAAGTGGTTCCAATTAAGCAGGAAGCAGATCAAACAAATTATCCCCACTGGAACAGTGGCACCTTATAAATTCTATTTCTATTTTAGTTAATCAACCCGAAATTGTTGCCACTGAGTCACTTTTGACTCCCAGTGACCTGACAGGACAAGAGTAGAACTTCCCCACAGGGGCTCCAAGGCTGTGAATCTTTACAGAAGCAGACTGCCACATCTTTTCCCACTGAACCACTTGGGGGAGTCTGAACTGCCAACCTTTCAACTTGCCTGTCAGCAGTTTAGCATGTCACCAGGGCTCCCCAACGGGTGATTAACCAAAAACAAGCAGGACAAACTTTGTGCCATAAAGTCAATTCCAACTCACAGTGACCCTACAAGACAGAGTAGAACTGCCTCACAGGGTTTCCAAGGCTGTAACCCTTACAGAAGCATACTGTCACCCATATCTTCGTCCCATGAATCAACTGGTAGGTGAGCAGTCAAGGTCCACCAGGACTCCTCCACCTTAATTGGCCAAGTGCAAGAGATAATGAAACCTCACCTAAGAATCAAGTATTACAAAATGCAGACAAAAGTAAGTGATGTTGATAATCTCTGGGAACTGACTATGAGAAGCAAGAATTACCTGAATCTTTGAAATAAAAATTAAAATCTCTACTCCGTCTGGTAATAGACATTTTAGAAGTAAGCAGGCATCTTTAATCAGGAGTGGACGAGGTGAGACCACCAAAGTCAGTGTTCTGAGGACTGAACTAGGCTTTTCAAAGAGTCTAGCCCACAGAGTATAATGTGTACACCGTGCCTGTGTGCTGTTGCAAGGTCTAGATGTCAGATACACAAGTAAAATGCCTTTGAATTGGGGTGCTGGAGAAGAACATGGATTACCAAAAGAACAAAGAGACCTGTCCTGGAAGAAGTACAACTAGAGTCTTCTGCAAAGACAGTGAGACTGCATCTCACATACTTTGGGCGTGTTGTCAGGAAGGATCAATCTCTGGAGAAGGACATGCTTGGTAGAGTGGAGGAGGGTCAGTGAAAAAGAGGAAGACTCTCAACAAGATGGACCGACACAGTGGCTGCAACAACGAGGTTACAACAATTGTGGGCGTGGTGCAGGACCAGGCAGTGTTTCTTTCATTCTGCTGTACATAGGGTAGCTATGAGTTGGAACCAACTTGACAGCACCCAACAACAATAAAAACAGCCCATGGTGCTTAGGAGCTTGGCTGCTAACCCAAAGGCCTGCAGCTGGAATCCACCAGCCACTCCTTGCAAAGTCTAAGGGACAGTCCTACTCTGTCTTACAGGGCAATTAGGCATCTGAATTGACTCCATGGCAAAGTTTTTGTTTGTTTGTTTAGCCCATGGGGGTAGGGTGGTAAGTGTCTTGCCTTCCGTAAGGGAGACACAGGTTCAATTCCCAGTCAATGCAGCTCACATGTGGCCACTATCCATCATCCGTGGAGGACTGCATGTTGCTAGGGGAGCTTGCATACTAACACAGTCTGATCCCCAACCAATCTGCTGTGCGTGGGGTTGCCATGCTTGTTGGCAGCTGACAACGATGTCCACATGGTGACGCTGGAGCCCTGAGGTGGTTTCCCTTCCGTGCGCTGCTGGTGCATTGCCTCCGCTCTCTGTCCAGCCTTCACAACCAAGGACATTAACACCCAGGTGTACCACCTGGAGTCCAAAGTGGCAGGGCCACAGGTTCCCTTCCCTGGCTATGCTGACATATGACGATGACCATACCAGTCTTCAAAGATTCTCCCCTGGCCTCAGCCTTTTATCCAGACACATAGATACACCCAAACTGAGACACAGATGGAGAATATGGAGAGGAAAGGAGAAACATGTCCTTTTTCTCTGCTGTATTCTTGCCAGAATATCCACTAGGAGAAGGACCAGACATTACCTCCAGATCTTAGCTACCAAGACTAAGAATTAAAACTAGCACGAGTCTTGCATCTTCCCACAGTGCCTGAGAGGAGTATAGGATGTTTGGCAGAATAGCTGTGGATGGATTTGGCACTCTTAGTATCTACGGATGTTGGGCTGGAATTCTGCTTGTTCAGCCCTTGGTCAGTTTACCTGTGCATTTCTTGACGTTTCTCTGTAAACAGAACTAAGAAGTCTCAGGTTGGACTCTTTGGCAGTATGTCCAGCTTATACCCCAATGATGACCCCTTGTCCTAGTGGGACAGACTGAACTGTGCCCACCAAAAAGGATACAAAAGAAGAGAAACCTAGAGAAACAGACAGAAGGAAGACAGTGGTGTGACAACAGACGCAGATTTAGCTACAAGGCAAGTAGCGCCAAGGATCCCCAGCCATCACCATAAGCTGGGAAAGAGGCATGGGGCATGCTCTCTTTCAGAGCTCTCAGAAGGAATCCACATGGTCAGTATCCTGATTTGGGGACTTCTGGCTTCCAGAACTGTGAGACAATAAATTTCTGAGGCCTGGGACACTACTTTGTTGTGACATACCACACTGGACAAATCTGCTGCAAATGACTTTTTTAAAGTGCTGAAAAGCAAGGATATCACTTTGAGAATTAAGGGGCTCCTGACCCAAGCCATGGTATTTTCAATCACCCCATATACCTACGAAAGCTGGACAATGAATAAGGAGGACCAAAGACACAGCGATACCTTTGAATTACGGTGTGGTGAAGAATACCGAGTATACTACGGTCTATCAGAAGAACAAATAAATCTGTCCTGGAAGAAGGGCAGCCGGAAAGCAGCTTATAAGCAAGGATGGCAAGACTTCATCTAATGTACTTTGAACATACTGTGAGGAGGGACTAGTTCCTAAAGACGGACCCCAAGCTTCGTAGAAGGTACACAGGAAAGAGGAAGACACTCAGTGACACAGGTTGATACAGCGGCTGCAACAAAGGGATCAGGCATAGCAAAGATTAGAAGGATGGTGCAGAACTGGGCACTGTCCTGCTCTGTTGTACACAGGGTTGCTATGAGTAGAACTGACAAAAAATAACAAAAAACTAATGCATCTAGCAAGCTATACAGGGGCATATCTCTGAATTGCTCAGCAGTCTGAAAGAGTGCTCGTTCACTGATGTCACCAAACAAGAACCACACGCCTTTGACTCCTGGGAGAACTCAGCATTCTGCAGAAGTGAGAAATCACAGTGCATGCTCTAAGACATTTAGTAGAAGACCCATTGTGAAAAGCTTCATTAAATGGAGTATCGATTCTCAATAGGAAACTTTAAAAGAGCAATATCAGGTCCAGAGCCATAGTCTTATATGCGATCAGACTGAGGCAGACAACAGAATCCCAGACTTGACTTACATTCTTCCCAGTTATAGAAGCCTCTGTGGTTAGTGACACTTTTATTTGAACAAAGAGCTGATTTTGAAAAAGGCCAGTGCTGCCACGCAATCTCACCCCACTGTCCTAACACCTCAACAAGGTGTTACAACAGCTGGATGTGTGCCACCTTCAGTGGTTTTACGTGGCAACACCCTTTTCTGAAAGACAGGAAGATTCTACTTCTGATTCCCTCATGTCAAACACAGATCATCATTCTTGGGTTCATGTACAACTTGAAACATGAAGAAAACCCTACATTTTAAAAAGCATGCATTTTTGCACACACACAGAGCAGATTTCATGATTTATTTTCCACCTTAAAAAAGGTATTAATGACAATTTACTAGCTCCTGTTGAGTTGGCACCGACACATGGTGACCCTGAGTGCACTGGAGAAACAATGTACTCTAGAATTTTTAAATGAAATTTTACTCTCCCTAAACAGCAGGCATTATGTTAAGGAATGTTTTCCAAACCTTACAGGAAGCTCTTTGCTAAGTCAAAGTTATTAAAAGAGAAAGACTATTTGTCTTGTAAGACTATACCTATTCTCAGTTTAAAACAGGATTCATCATCCACACAAAGCCCTGAGAAGTATTTCAAGACAGACGTGACGAGGCAAATGCATCACCTTACGTGAAAACACTAAAAATCTAAAAATGTCACACAAATGAAAGGACAGAGCATAATGATACATGCATGGCAAGACTGACTGATTATAAATTAGTTTTTCTTTCATTCTTCACGATTGCAGCCATTTACACCCACTATTTAACTATACGTGATCCTAGAACTTTACTTACAGCTACATTTGAAATTAAAATTTTAATAAGTACAATCTCCCCACAGGTTTATCCTCCTTGGTGATCGTATTTTAAAGGATTCATTTCCACAGTGGTGCCTAATTGGAAACCTCCTGCTGGCTGGCTGGCTGGCTGGTTACACAGCAAGAAATAGCCAGAAGCCAGAAAGAACTGACTTTAGATCCTGTCTCTGTCGCATGTGAGCAGTGTAACCCTGGCCAACTTCAGAATCTCTCTGAATCTCAGTTACCCAACAATAAAGCAGTGATGGAAAAATAAAATAAATGAAAACAAAACAAAAACTAACATGTTGGACCATTGTACTGCTTAGAATTAATATAAAAACCTAACAGTGTCCACGGGGTCCCTGAGTGTAGTAAATGGTTAATACACTTGGCTGCTAACCAAAAGGTTGGAGGTTCAAGTCCTCAAAGGTGCCTCAGGTTAACAGGCTTAATGATCAACTTCCAAAAAGTCAGCTGTTGTGAGCACAGTTGTACTCTGACACATGCAAGATCTCCATGAGTCAGAATCAACTCCACAGCAATTAGAAGTTACATACAAGCTCTTCAGCACAAACATAAAGTGATCACCTTTTGTTTCACTTAATTTCACGTTTCACTCATAAATCATACACTCATATAGAAATACCACAGTGGATAGCTTTAGCAAACAGAAATCGATTCTCTAACAGTCTTGGAGCCTGTAAGTCCAAATTCAGGGTATCAGCTTCAGGGGAAGGCTCTCTCCATCAGCTCTGGGGGAAGGTCCTTGTCAACAGTATTTTCCTGGTCCAGCAGCTTCTCAGTGCAGGGATACCAGGTCCCAAGAACACGCTCCTCCTGCCTGTCCATTCTTGGTGGCATGCAGTCTTCCTCCTCTCTGCTTAATATTCTCCTTTATGTCTCAAGAGATTGACTCAACATACAACCTAATCCTGTAGATTGAGTTCTGCCTCATCAACATAAAAAAAAAAAAAGTGCCTCATCAACATAGTTGATAATCTTCTCTTATTAACATCTTTGAAGTAGGAGTTACAGTACATAGGATAAATCACATCAGATGACAAAATGGTGGGCAACCACACAATACTGGCAATCACAGCCCAGCTGATATATGTTTTGGGGGATACAATTCAATCCATAGCCTTAATGAGGTTGTTGTTAAGTGCCAGTGAGTCAGTTTCGACCCACAGCAACTGCACGTGATACACAACTGTTTCATAACGCTTTCTAGTCTGTAATTTAAAATATCTTTTAAAATCATTTCATTTAATTCAGCTATACAGCAAAAGTTCTCAAGCTTCCTTTGTAAATCAAAGGCTACTGTTAATCCATTGAGAAGTAAGTATTTTAAGAACTAAGATGACTTTAAAAACCATTGCCATCAAGTTGATTCCAAGTAATAGCAACCCTACAGGATACAGTAGACCTGCCTCACAGAATTTCCAAGGAGCACCTGGTGGATTTGAACTGCCAGCATTTGGTTAGCATATGTAGCACTTAACCTCTGTGCCACCAGGGTTTCCAAGATGACTTTAGAGGACACGAATTCTTGTTCCACCAACCCTTGATGCAGTGTCAGGACATTCTAGTGTTGCTTGCTAGAATAAAAACAAACAAACAAAAACTAGTTGCTGTCCAGTTTATTTTGATTTAGTGACCCCCATATGAGTCAGAGTAGAAATGTGCTTTGTTGGGTTTTCCATGGCTGATTTTTGGAAGTAGGTCACCAGCCCTTTCTTCCAAGGAGCCTCTAGGTGGACTTGAATACCCAGTCTTTCTGTTAGCAGACCTGATGCCAACCATTCAAACCACCCAGGGCCTTCTACTTACTAGAAGGAAAAATTAGTGCCATCGAGTTGATTCTGACCCCATAGGACAGAGTAGAACTGTCCCATAGAGTTTCCAAGGAGACCAGGTAGACTTAAACTGCTGAGCTTTCGGTTAACAGCTGTAGCACTTAACCACTATGCCACCAGATCTTATTGCCTTCCAGAGCTCTATTCCAGTCATGAATAGTGAACTCCAAACATATCCGCAGCCTGCTCAGCAGTCACTGCAAATGATTACTTCCAACAGCATTTTAAATCATAGCCCTAAGTAGGTTCTCATCATGTGGCACTAAAGAGAAGTTACAGAAAGAAACTTTCTTCAAAATTTCCAGCTTCACACTCCTAGAAAATAGTGCCCCAAGCTGAGAATCCCCGAGAATGCTCGCAGGAAGCTGCCTTGAATTTCACCTGTCAGCTTGATGGCATGACCACATCCCGGCCTGAACCAGCCTAACCAGGTAAGATGCCTTTCCCACCCAAAACAATGGCTGCTAGCTGGTGGCATCACTCTAGGTGTGAACGCCAGCAAAGGATTTCACACTGCAGTGGAAAATCTCAGAGAACCATTCCAGTATCTCAAATACATTGACTGACACAGAATTTTGCTTCCATTCACACCTCCCAGTGTTATGGATTGACTTGTGTTCCCCAGAAATAAGCGCTGTAAATCCTACCCTCTATGGCTGTGGCGATGTTAATGAGGCAGCATTACTGTAGGATGTATGCTGAGTCAATCTCTTTTGAGATCTAAAAGAGATAAAACACAAGCTAGCAGGGAGACACTGGGGAAGAGACATAGTAAGCCACATGAAGATCCCCCAGGAGCAAAAGCTGAGAACAGACAAGGACCCTCCTCCTCCGGATCCTGAATACGGACTTCTAGACTCTTACACTGTGAGAAATAAATTTCTGTTTGTTAAAGCCATCCATTTGTGGTGTTTCTGTTGACTGCAGCACTAGATAACTAAGACACTACAACTTATGGAACGACAGTTCCATAACTCAGGAATATGCACAGACAACAATTAATCTGATACTTTTTCAGATATCTTAATATCTTGATACACTTTCTGCTTCCAATGGTATCACAGGACTGTGCAAGCTGCTCCAAGTCCAGGGGAGAAACTTTGGTCAGATGGTCCATGAAGGAGACTCCAAGATATAGCATGTTTCCTCCTATCTGGAAACTTCCAGCAGCAGCTAAATGAACCAAACTCTAACTAAATTTAACTGGCTAATTGCACCTAAATTACAGTCACAAAGCCCCTTCGGAAGATTCAGTCAATTTCTTGAGGGAGAGAGTAAATGTTTTACTATACAATTATAAACTTAATTAACATAAGATAAATTAATTACGGACTTCTGCTGGTAATGAACATGATGGCTTAACTGTTTATTGCTGTATTTATTGGAGAAGCTATTGGGAAGTGGGACCTTAAGAAGAAGGCTAACTTATTCTTAAGTCTCATTTCATCTCACCTCTCCCACCCCGAGTCTCCAGGCCCAACTGAATTGTTCTATTTCTTGTTTATACTCAGTACCACAGCACCGTGGACTCCAAGACTGATTCCTCTATGCCAGGAGTCACTCTCACAGCAGAAAACTATAGAATGAAAATCTCTCCTCAAACTGGACATCGGATATCTCACACAGAGATAGTTTATCTGCTGATCTCTGGGAGAAAAAAAAAAATCACCATCCTGAACCATCACAGCTACACTAATTCCTACCTGGCAGTTTGCTGAAATAACAGATGATTATCCAAAGCAACAGTTTCCACTTCCCAGAATCCCATGATAAAGACTCACCTAGAGCCCAAACGACCATCTGCCACAGTGCATTCCACATCATTTGTTTGCTTGTTTACTTTTCAGTTCTCAGAAAGGATTAAAAGCTGACATTGGCAAAGAAGGATGATTTCACAAAAAAGACCCAGTTTCCCAAACATAGCACCGAAACCAGTGTCCTAAATTTTTTCATCTGACTTGGAGAGGGGAGAGTTGAGAGTTGGAGCCTCTAAAGGATGACCCAGACCACACAGGACAGGTACTGAGGCTTTCGCCAACAGAAAAAGTCTCTTATTCTAGATGTTCATAATTTCCAGGAAATTCAACTTATGTGTCTCATCATTTTCTCGCTCAAATTGCTGTAAAAAATGGTGAAGAGCTTCTTGAAGAAGTCTGAGGCTCTAGGAGGTGGAGAGTAGGGTGCTCGCTGGCCTTGTTTGTGAAGCTCAAACCTGCAACAGGCTTTGGATGTAATGCATCAGTTCCCTCCTGGGTAAAGTGGAGCTAATGGTGTTACTTGAGTCATGAAGTTACTGTGCAGATTAAATAACCTAATACATACTGAGTACTTAGAGGCGGGTCTGGCATACAATCAGTGTTCAGTAAATATTAGCTTTTTCCATTACCTGAGTGATGCAAACAAACTATTTGGCTACTAACTGAAAGGCTGGAGGTTTGAGTCCACCCAGTGGTGCCTTGGAAGAAAGTCCTGGTGATCTACTTCTGAAAAAATCAGTCATTAAAAACCCTGTAGAGCTCAGTTCACAGTTCTTTCCTACAGAGGCACCAGGATTGAGAATCAACTCTGCAGCAACTTTTATTTTTAATTACCAGTAGATGCTACATCTCAGTTTTTCTCTCTTTGAAAATAGCTCATATTTTATGTTCAAAAGGAGTTGCAAATCATAAATGATATAGGTCTAACTTGTTGGATACCTTTTCCACATATGTACCCCAAACTGAAAAGACCACTCAGGCTGTGATTATGAGTACTATAAAGAAATCTCATCATTTCAGGTAAGAAGGGAGCTATCCTGTCACTGAGTCAGAGAACTAGTAAAGAAAAGAAACTCAGAGATCCTGTAGTCTTGTTCTCTAGCCAGTCTGACTTTTTCTTTCAGAAGTGAGAAAGCAAGTTTATGAGAGTTTGAGTAACTTGCTTGAGGGCACACAGCTAGCAAGGGACAGACTAGGAGGGCCTTGCATCCGCTACAGCCTAGAATGAAACAGAAACATGTGACAGGCAGTAACTCTCCTGACAGGCTGAAGTCAAAGACAAAAATGCAATCAGTTGTCATTGTTACGAAAATAAACATCCCAGTGGCTCCGACCTAGGAGTTTTGAATGCCCTATAGTTAAGTTACTCATATACTTTATCTTCTTTCTATTTAAACATTAACGTGATTTTCACATGGATGGGAAGAGAAATCCGATTACTTGTTTAGCTATCATGAAATCACTTTACAGAAAATGTTTTTCTGTAAATATTCAAAGAGTAAATATTTCAGCTTGGTAGCCCAATAAGATCTCTGTCTTGATGACTGGATTCTGCCATCATAGCACAAAAGTAGCCACAGGCAATATGTAAGGGAATGAGTTGGCCGAGTTTCCCATAAAACTTTTTTGATAAAACAAATGGCAGGTCAGATTTGGCCTGTGGCCCTAGCTGGCCGATTTTCCATTACTGTGACCACCTGCCGGGGGTCGATTTTCCTTTCTTTCCTTTACCTTTTCCTACCTTAAGCTTCCTCCTTAAGTGAAGTTTCATACTATTTCAACATTCTTATCAGGATATAATAATCAACATGCAGTATAACCTCATTTGTTTTCTACTAAAGAGAACTCAGCAGGAATTTATGAAATCTCTAAGTTATGGAATATGTTTAAAGAAATAGAGCTTTATTACTTTCATATACATGTAAGAATCAAAATTAAGCCAATAAAACATCTCCAGCATGTTCTGGCAAGTAGGGGGTAATTCAACCTTACCCAAAAGAAAAGAATAGCTTAAAATTATATAATTCATCAACTGTTTTCAGAGAGTTCTAACATGCTTAAAGAGTGTGTTCACTCAGACGGTTCAGTACGATTTCTACCATCTTCATCTTGCTTTCATTACTAAGTGATATAGTTATTTCTTTGTTCAGAGAAGCTGCCCAAATATCCCACAAACCAATCTTTCATTAGAATGATGGTGTGAACCACCAAAACTTTTTGAACTTTTAGGAAAGCTAACTAAACTGTCATCCTATCACATCAAAGATGAATACTATCTTTGAAACGTTATAGCTCTCTATCTTCAGACCTCTATTTGACCTTTTAGCAGACACTGGCCACTCAAAACCCATTCACAGTCCCCTCTTCCATGCCTTCCTCTACTCTTAAGGGTGGAAAGCTGATACACTTGATTGCTCAGCATTCCTTGGGCCTAAGAGTAGGCATGATGTGACACAATTCTGTCCCTGGAGATATAGCGAAACAGCAGCCAAACATCATCCAAACATGGTATCATTGTCCTGCTTCCTACTTGCAATGTAGAGTTGAGGCCAGGAGGTAAAGTTGTTACCTTGAGACCACAAAGCCCGAATCAGGAGGAGGAGGCCTACCTGCTAAGCATATAGAAAGGAAAGGTGGAGAGGGCCTGAGTAGTCCTGATGGCACTATTAGGACACCGTGGTTTCTCTTGGTCCCAGAAATCTTAGTGCGTAAAACCAATAAATCCTTGTCTAAGTGGTTGTGAGGAGCAGTGGTGGCACAATGGTGAAGTGTTGGGCTGCTAACTGAAAGGCTGGCCATTTGAATTCACTAGCTGCTCCTAAGGGGCAATTCTACTCTGTCCTTCGAGTCAGACTCAACTCAGCAGCAGTGGGTTTGGCTTGATTTAAGTGGTTGAGTTTGGCTGTTGTTGCAGCTAACGTAATACTGACAATTCAGAGGCTTTGGGCTTATTTCTGCTATGCTGAGATACAGAGATAGGTTGGCTCTCAACTAAAGAATCTCTGCTACAACCAGAGAAAAGCAGTCAGTTTTCAAGTCACTGAGTGGGCTCCTGGAACACTCTGTAAGAGCTCATTGTACAGTGTACGGGGCTGGGTGGGCGGCTGGGGTAGAAATGCCCAAACGACAGCCCCACTAGTGGCCTCTTTAACCCAGAGAGCCACAGGAAGGCAGTCAAGCCTCTCTCAGGCCTCTGAAAGGATCACAGTGCTGGGAGAGACAAGGAGTACCTAGTTGCATAACCCTTTGAAGACTCAGTTATTTTCTGCTTTGAATTACTTGTTTTCATTAATGGAATAAAAACAATCACTGAGCCATGTCTGAAGTTCTGCTAGGCACTATGGATCTTTTTTTCCTTGTCTCATCTCCTACCAATCCTACCCTCACAGTCTAGAGGGACACAAGTGAAAAAAAAAAAAACAAACCCACTGCTGTTGAGTCAATTCTGACTCATAGTGTGACCCCACAGGACAGAGTAGAACTGTTCCATAGAGTGTCCAGAGAGTGCCTGATTGATTCAAATTGCAGACCTTTGGTTAGCAGAGTAGCACTTAACCAATACAACACCAGCCTTTCCAGAGGGACATATGTGTCCCCCAAAAAACATTTTTATCAAAATCCATATTTTCATACCAAAAATATTGATTCAGCATCCCCTGAATTTTACAATACTCTGCAAAACCAGTAATTTGTGGCACACATCCATTTTTTCCATTTCAAACTATTGCAGAAGTCTCCCCATCTGCTGGCTACAGGCACTGTCAACGGAAAAGCATCTTCCCAATAAACACCAGAGGTGGAAAATGTAGGTGGGCAATATATGTCCCATAGATCACAAAGAGATATAAGCAAGGAGATAAAGAAACTAAGAGCATAGGAGAGGAGAACCAAGCAGAGGAAAATGGGAGTTAGATACTGAGGAAGAGACTACAATTGGCCCAAACCTTCAGGCTGAATCCTGAACCTGGTGAGAAACAACAGAACCCCAGGACATCTGAGGATTCAAGAGCTGAGGAGTGCAGCTGCTTCCTATCCAGGCCTCTAGGAAGCAGCAGCCCCACACAGACGGCCTCTTCTCAGCACCAAAGAAGGAAGGATCACACTATGTGCTTGGTCTGCACACAAAGGAGCCAAGTGTGTTTCCCAAGAGTCACAAGTGGTGAAGTAGAGCATTCGCTTTCGACAAAGGGGGACACAAAACAACCTCAATGGAGGCTTGGTAGGCCTAGGAGGATGAGAGCAGTGGAGGCTCTGGGGTAGAGGCCAACTCCAAACTGGGCAGGATGGTAGATTATACTTCAACAGAAGAGAGGGAGGGGCCATCTGGTAGACACCTCCGACACCTCCCCTTGCTTGTCTTTTCCAGCCACTCCGTTGTCAGCTACGGAGGTACAGACCCCTGAACAGGCCCTGTGCTTCAAATCTGAGCACAAGCACACTATTGACCAAGTTTACCCGGAAATGAACAAATTACGTGTTCCGTAATTAGCAGAGCTGAGATCTCAAGGCAGAAGCTGAGTTCACATAGCGGAAAATAAAGACCACAGATATTTCCAAATCCTGGACTATGGGGTCTCCCCCAATCATAAACTTCACAAGATTAGACTTCCTTATACACCATATTCCCTTACTGAGAGTTTATCTTCTCGCTACCTGAGACAAGATGGAAACTTGTTCATAACAGGGAAGATCAAGGCACAGGGGAAAGGAATCACGCCGACTTAATATTGGATTCAGCCCTTCCCTCAGATCTTCAACGCCCAAGGAACCCAGCCCATTGTCGTTGAGTTGACGCCAACGCATGGGGACTCCATGTGTTACTGAGTAGAACTGCTCCACAGGGTTTTCTTGGCTGTCATCATAAAGGAAGCAGAGGCCCAGGCACTTAGTCTATGGTGCCCTGGGCAGCTTCAAACTGTCAACTTTTCAGTTAGTAGACAAATGCAAACCATTTGTGCCCCCAGGCCACCAAAGTCCCCTTGAAGTTCAAGAATTCTCCCTTCTTTGACCATCCTTGCCTCTAACATGATGAAAAAGGTTTGTGCAAGACCAGTGAAAGCGGGAAAGTGAAGAAAACGGACACTTTTCTTTCGAGGCTAGCTATATTCTAGGCATTGCATAAGGCGCTTTTACACATTAGCTCATTTAAAGTGCATTTTATCTCCTTTGATCATTTTAGCAATGAGAAAACTTATAACTTTCCCTATCTCAAACAGCCAACAAAAATTTAGATGTATCTGACTCCAAAGAGTATTTTTCATCTTGGCTGTTGGTTTTCCTTAACTGTGCCATGGTGGTAATCCAGCTGAAATGTCTTTTTAACCTGCACACTTTCTCCTCTAGAAAGACAAATGAAGAAAAATTAGGAGCCTTTGCCTCTGCCACGTTTGCTGAGCAAATAAATGAATGTGGATGGACAAGGTGCCCATTTTAACCTGATTAACTTGGAACCATTTCTAGTCAAATTTCTTCCTGATCTCCTTTTGCATTTTCACAGAGAAAATGCTCTCTCTCTCTCTCTCTCTCTCTCTCTCTCTGAATATGTGGCTTTTCTCTAATGCCAAATGATATATATAGGCAAAGGCTAAAATATTTCTAGATGCAGACATGTTCAGCCTCCTGACTGAAACACATGTCAGAGCGTGAGACCCCTAAACGGCTTTGCCAAATTTGCACTGCTAGACAATCAAAGAGGGTGGTTTGAGCTTGTATGAAGTAAATCTGGTTTTCTAAAACTATCCCAGGTTCCATAGCAGGGGTCAGCACAGTCTTCCTGTAAAGGACCAGATAGCAAATATTTCCAGCTTGGCTATCTACACAGTCTCTGTTGCAACTCTTCAGCTCTGCAGTTGTGGTTTGAAAGTAGCCTTTGACAGTATGTAAACAAATGGAAGCAGCTGCATTCCAATAAAACTTTATTTATGAAAGCAGATTTGGCCCACAGGCTGTAGTTTGATGATCCTTATTCTATAGTCATTTCTGTAAGCTACAACACAGTGGTGAGTGGTGTTTCCCTACTTTCTGAAATAGAACAAAATGAAAATTCTTCATTTCTCCTCATTAAAATATGTCACTCTGTGCAGTATTGTTGGTGTTGCTGTTGTTGCTTGCTGCCATCAAGTTGGCCCTGGACTTTTGGGGACCCCATGGACAATGGAAGGCAATGCTGCCCAGGGTCAGCCACTGATTGGACCACCGTGACTGTGGGGTTTTGAATGGAGGATTTATGAGCTAACATATATGCTGCACGTGAAAGCTCCTCTAGAAAAAAAAGACATTCAAAACTGTATGTCATCAAATTATCACCTATGATGCTCACTGGGGCAATGAACACATAGTGTAGGCAAATGGCCTACCTGGGCATTTGTGGGGCATAGCTAGAAAAAGATTCCTGGTGTTCACACTCATCATCCCCAACTTTACCATATGAAAAAATACTCCCTCTCTACTAGTAGCATAGAAATAATACTTTTATTACGAGTCACATTCTTCAATTTAGGTCATGTCACATTAATCAATAAAACCTTCTACTTAGATTCTCCTTCCTCGGCTAATTGGGTCCTCCTGCTCCCAACCTGGAGCCCTGCTGGTACAGTGGTTCAGAGCTCAGCTGATAACTGAAAGGTTGGCAGTTTAAAACTACCAGCTGCTCCTTGGGCCTACAGGGCTGTTGTACTCTGTCTTACAGAGTTGCTATGAATTGGAATGGACTCAACAGCAACAGGTATTAGGTTATGTCCAACCCAGGCAACATTTTTGGTTGTTTTCAGTGAAGTCAATTTGTCACAGACACCTCTTCACCCAATTCCTCTCCTGGTTTCACAGCTGCAAAGAGGGCAAGATGCTTGTGCTAGTGTGAGGCACAAAGGTCTATAGTTTGTGCAAGACGCGGCTGTAAAGAATGAAAAGACCTCTCATGGACCACACACATACACACACATCAGCTGCATCCCTTTATCATCTCACTGTGTACATTATATGCACTCTCTGTTTAAGTGCCATTTTAGACTCTAACGATGACAATGACAATGGTGACAATAATGAGAGTGATAAGCCTATACATTATTGAGCTGCACATATCATACATGTAGACACTACGGGAAGTACTTTGCGTGTGTCATTTCAAATCTTCATGACATTTCTGCTCTCCCTAATTACAGAATAAGAAACTGAGGCTCAGGGGAGTCAAATAACATCTGTTTTACCAGGAATACTAATCGCTAGGAAAGAACATAATGTTTGGGAAAGTGGAGGGCAGTGAAAATGAAAGTGACCCTCAACGAGAGGCCCTGACACAATAGCTGCAAAACAGACTCAAACACACCAGTGATCAGAGGATGGCATGGCACTGGGCAACACTTTATTCTGGTATACTTAAGGCCAGCATGAATTGAAGCTGACTCCACGGCATTAACGACATTTTACAGAGAGGCTATAGAACACTGACATCACTAAACAGCTCAGAATTTAAACCTCTCTCTTAGTAGTTTGTGACTTGGGGTAACTTCCTTCACCTTGTGTACAGCTAAATGTTCTCATCTGTAAACAGTGATAATTATATCTTTCTTTCAACTGTGCTGAAAGAATCAAACGAGATATTATCTGCAAAGCTTTGGGTGCAAAGTCTCAGCTCATGTGTTAGGTTGAGTCATGTGAAACTGCCAGTATCTGACCATTGTTGGCCTAGAAAAATGGTAATTTCACATGGTTTAAACTAATAATTACTCAGTAAATTGTATCATCAGTATTATCATTATTATTGTCACTCCACCACAATAGAAGACTTCAGATTGGGAATTTTCACCCAAATTTGACTGAGGGTGAAGATCAGTGCCTTTTCTTCTAACTTAATGACTGGCAAAGAAATCCAATGATTTTTTTTTTCTCCCCAAACTGATGACTCCCTTAATAAACCAAAACTGGTATCATGGAGCTGAAGAATAAAAAGAACAACATTAATAGTTTCTATTTTATAGACACATTTTATGAACAGTGCAAAGTGCATTTCACAGTCAGCTCAGTCTATGCAAAACTTGTTTGAAACATATTAACCAAATGTCAGTGTGAATTGTCTCTCTGCTTTAACTCATTAAGGGTCGTGATCTACTGAAAATTGGGATCTGCCTCATTAAACAGTTATAATTAACTCTGCTCCTAATATTCCACAGTGGAACTGCTGCCATGGTTTCTACTTAAAACCAGGAGGATAATTTAGCAGCACTCAATGAAAGAACAATTTGATTTTGCTTTTGCACAGTCCATGATGGGAACTGGAATTAAAAAATAACTTTCTAGTCCCAGGTTGGGGAATTGTATGGTTAAAGAGACTTCCCCTCAAATGCCTGGCTGTCCATTGACAAGCTGAAGAGAAATAAATTCTGACCCTCAACTAAAACATTTCTTGTTGTTTTACCATGCTCCCAGTGGCTAGTCTGCTGAAAGAGTCTGGACACTGTTCAAGCTTGAGTTATATTTTTGACAACGTCTTTCAAGCTCAGAAACACTTCTAAAAAAGTCTCTGTAAAACATGAGATTTTAACATCCAGGGTGTTGCCTCAGGGGACCATAAAATCCAATCAGAAGTAAGAATTTCTCAATTTGCCTTTTATCTAAATAAATAACAAAGCATCATTCTATAGAAGAAATGGTGTGGTCATGAAAGTGTTTGCATGGTATTTTGACTGGAAACCATATGTATTTTCCAGAGCTTTTTGGGATGTCTTGCTACTGGTGGACATAATTCAGAAGAACTCTTTGTAGACAAACTTTTACATATGGTTGTTAACACGAAGAGGTTCTATCAGCCTTTGTGTCTGCATGGACCAAAGTTGGCGGAGGAATGTCGTGGAGAGACTCATCAGTGCTTTCACTATTTTTTCTTTCTTTCTTGTTGATTCAAATATAGTATAAATAAATATCAGGACAAAACATGTAACTCCAAGAGTTCATCTAGATATTCCTGGTGAAATCTTCAAATAACGAGGTGAACAAAGGAAACACCTTTCAAAGGGATAAAAAATCATAGGCCCCCTTTCACATTTTGGGTACCATTTTGAATGTTGAGCTTGCAACCATCAGAGCCCTTTTCATAAAGTGCCATGAGAACGTTACACTCATTTTAGTGGGTATAAGCGGTAAGAAGCACTCATCTCCCTGATATTGGTAAGTTAGAGTCTTTATTCTAAAAAATTCAGTCAATAAATACAAAAAAAAAGAACAACACAATAGGACACTACAAGTCCCAAGAAGTCAAAGTTGCATTTGAAAGAGATAACTAAAATATGATATAGATGTAATTAAAGAGGAAACACATTGATTAATACTCTTAAAAAAAAAACTGCATCATTACAAACAGGACTTATTTTTATAATTGCCTTATTAGAGCAAACAGGCAATTATAAAGGGGTTTCTTTCTTGATTCCCTAGGTACTATCTTGAACTGAATTAGTTGTTCAGTTCTTGGAAGGCTTGCTGTAGCTTCAGATACTCCCCATGTATATACCTCCATAGGTCCCCTTCTTCAAACCACATCTATCTGTGCTCATTCTAAGCACACCTAACAAGACGAATGCACGGAGTCCTTTTGAAAACTCTAAAAAAGGCTAGCTGACACAGCAAACATCAACAGTGACCTTGAAAATATTGATCAAACTGTTTTCTGTTACAGAAGTAGGGAAATTAAGCAGTCTTCTAAATCATTAATGGATTCCTTTTATGTTCTTCTATTCAGTTCCCCTGTCCTTCATCCAAGACAGGAATCTGTTCAAGAATCTTTATAACTTGGCAGGAAACAACAAAATTTCTCCTGTCAAAATGCACAAGAAGAAGGCATAATTTTCTGTCTCTCATTCGCTGATTAGAATACAAGCCAACCAACCAACTTGTTGTCACTGAACCAGTTCCAACTGATGATGACATCATGTGTTACAGAGCAGAACAGCTTCATAACATTTTCTTTGGTGGTTACCTTTACACAGACAGCCAAGCCTTTTTTCAGCAGCACTGCTGGATGGGTTCAAACCACCAACTTTCAGGTTAGTAGTGAAGCACAAACCATTTGCGCCACCCAAGGACAGGCAGGAAAAAAAGGTAGCCACAATAAACTGAGTAATTGCCTTGAAAAGAAATACGATTTATGCTTCATTAATGGCACCGATAGTCTCCCTTAGTAATTTATTTAAAAGATGAGAAAGAATGGACTTGAAAGCACTTCACTTTTCTAGTAAGAAGGTTTGCCTGATTTCATTTTGCTAACTAAAAGTTTTCTCTGATAGAATACGGAAATGGACATACAGACCATTTAGATTTAGAGAGAGCAGGCTCTGTGTGCACTGAGGGTGACACCAACATGAAGCATTCTGGCTGTACTTCTTCCAAGACGGATTTGTTTGCTCTTCTGGCAGTCCGTGGTATGTTGAGTATTCTGCACCACTATCCTAATTCAAAGATATCAATTCTGCAGCCTTCTTTATTCATTGTCCAACTACTACATGTGGGGGCAAGTGACAATACCACAGCTTAGGTCATCGCACCCGAGTCCTCAAAGTAACATCTTTGCTTTTCAACCCTTTAAAGAAATCTTTTGCAGCAGATTTGCATAATGCAATATATTGTCTGATTTCTTGACCATTGCTTTCACGGGCAGCATTTATTGTGAACCCACTAAGTAAAATGAAATCCTTGACAATTTCACTATTTTTTTTTCATTTATTGTGATGTTGCTTGTTGGTCCAATTGTGAGGATTTTTGTTTTATGCTGCAGTATAATCCTCACTGGAGCCTTTGAGCTTCTTCCTTAAGTGCTTCACGGCCTCTTCACATTCAGCTTGCAAGGCTGTGTTATCTGCATAACACAGGTTGTTAATGAGACTTCTCCCATCCCTAAAACCAGTTTTCTCAAGGCTCAAGTTTCAAAACAAGATCTCAGAGCAATGGCCTGAGTTAGCCACCCTGACTTCATGGATCTCAAAAACCCGGATTCCAGGAAAATTAAAACTGTTTCTTAGTACCCAACAACAAGATCACCAATCACCTACCAAAACAAAAAAACAAATAAACCCACCACCGTCGATTCGATTCCAACTTACAGCTACCCTATACATGACAAAGTAGAACTGCCTGATAGAGTTTCCAAGGAGCACCTGGTAGATTTGAACTGTCAATCTTTTGTTAGCAACTGTATCACTTAACTACTACACCACCAGTGCTTCTATCACCTACAAGTGCCCTGTAAAGAGTATGAAGTGTTGTTATGGGCAAGATGAGAGAAAAATCTTAGGATGCTTCTGGTTTAGGATGACCTTGACTGACAACCAGAGGGCAGGAAAAGGAAGCAGGTACAGAGGAAAAAGGGAAATGAGAAGAGGGAACATAGAGGGCAAAGTGTGTGCAGGGTCAGAGAAATATGAGTATAGTCCCCCTGCAATTAAGTAGGCCCCTGGCTCCAGGCCGCAAGTCCGAGGATCATTCTGGGCCTCAGTTTCCCCAAGGAAGCTGTACTGTCTTTAACTGTCCCCCCCTTGCCACCCCAAGGTCTCACACCCAGAAGACCTATGATCCAGACTTATCTTTATTCACTGTCTCTCAACCACACTCTGAATCTCAGCATTTTATATTTTTAAGTGTGCAGATAGCAACCTGAAGGCCAGTTCAGCAAAGCATTCTGCTTAGACACTGAGCTCCGGGCTATAGAGAGCTGACACAGATGGAATTAATTCAGCTCACCTCACTGAGACTTCTGGCTGTCCCCCAAGAGCTCAGCAAGTTTACAGCCTGCTCAGGTTGCAGCTAGTCGGCCACTCTCTGGGTTCCTATCAGCTTCACTGCTTCTCTTCTCCTTCATGAGTTGGAAGGAGAGGCCAAATAACTCAGCAACTGCCACGCTAGAATCTAACCTTTCTTCAACTCCCTTGCCGCTAGCCTCTCTGCTCTAGCAATGCTCTGAAGTTTCTCCTTCATGTTCATCACAAAGGCTTTACAAACAATTTCTCTAGCCAAGTTGATGCCTTCGGCTTTACTAAGCACCCTCATGTCCAGAAAACATCTACTTCCTTGATTTCTCTGGCCCTGTAATCAGGCCTAACTTCTGAAAAAGACAGGTAGAGGTAGATTCGTCCACCTCTTCATTTATAATTTTGGTTCTCCCCAAGGCTCTCTATTCCTTGGTCCCTGTCAGCTTATCCATACTCAAGTGAGACTTTTCTTTCTAAGCTATTGTTGTTATTGGCCATCCAGTCCACCACCGATGCATGGCAATGCCATGTCCCATCCCAAACTATTCCCATGATCAGTTGTGAATCGGGCCATTGTGCTCCACAGAGGTTTCACTGGCCGATTTTTAGAAGCAGGTCGCCAGGTCTTTCTTCCTAGTCCATCTGAGTCTGGAAGCTCCACTGAAACCTGTTCAGTATCATAGATACACACAAACCCCCACTGACGGAGGGGCAGTAGCAACATATGACGTGCAGTGGCCAGGAATCAAATCCAGGTCCCCCTCATGAAAGGAAGGTGAGACTTCTACCACTTGAGTCACCACTAAGCCACTCTCCACAAGCCTCTCCGTTGCTGCTGCTGTTTGGTGCCATCAAGTTGATTCCAACTGTTAGCAACCGTATGTACAACAGAAAGAAACACTGCCCAGGGCTGTGCCACCCTCATGATCGTTGTTACACTTCAGTCCATCTCACTGAAGGTCTCCCTCTTTTTTGCTGACCCTCTACTTTACTAAGCAGCACGTTCTCCTCCAGGGACTGATCCCTCCTGGTAACATGCCCAAAGTATGGGAGACGTAGTCTCACCATCTTTGCTTCTAAGAAGCATTCAGGTGGTGTTTTTCCCAAGACAGATTTGTTCATTTTCTCAGTAGTCCATGGTTGGTCCTCTCAACTAGCAGCTTTCAAATACACTCTAAATTTCTATTTCTTACCACGTAGGAAACAGTCACCTGATCTGGAGAGGACTTGAGCCCCACATTCAGCAACAGGTAGCTCACAAAGCTGATGATTCCTCTTCGTAAAATCTCCTCCAGGCTTTCTACAGATACAAGGACATTCTAGGCCAGCCCCATCTCCTTCTGAGTTCTCCCTTCTGTTCCGCCTCCTCAGGCATCTGAGTCTCAAGGCACGCAGAGATACAGCTCCCTGCCGACCTCATCCCCCACCACCAGACCTCTGCACAGAATTCCCCTTTCCGCATCCCTGTCTGGGGGACTTCTTCCTTTCAATAGCTTAGCTCAAGCGCTGTCTCCTACATGACACCTGGCCTGATGAGGCTGGGACAGAACCCCCCCCCCCCCCGCTTTAGAGTGGACACTGGTAACAGAACATCTCACTTTGTTCTTTATTATTCACTTCTTAGCAGGTACACTGCAGAATTCTCAAGGTAAAGTCTCCCTCTCTAGAACCCCAGCACCTAACACAGCACATGAAATGGACACTCAACCAAATATCTGAAAAATGATAGCCTGTCTTAATGAATGAATAAATCTCATCTGCCCCCACCAAACTACATTTTTGTTCAGTTCATTTTCTTCTTAAGTATGTTACTCCTGGTTTCTATAAAATATTTACTTTTAGACCCTCATGCCATCTGTACATATGTGTATATTAAATATGTACATTTTCATTGCATATATTTAATAACATGCTGTTGATATAATAAAATAATGCATACTGAACGCTACTCTTACGTCTACTGTGTCCACTAATAGTAGCTAATACATAGTATTAATCATATGCCAAGCCCTCTTCTTAAGTTCTTTATGTGAATGTAATCCTTTTAACAGCCCTATAACTAGTATTCTGATTAAGCCCTTTTAGAAGTGAGGAAACTGAGGCACGGGAAGATTATATAATACAGACGAAGTCACAAAGCTAGTAAGTGCCAGAACTAGGGTTCAAACACACAAAGTCTGGCTTCACAGTTCTACTCTTCACTAGTAAGCTGGATCACCTGCCTCTCTATGTCACCCACCATCCTCAGGATTTTAAAGATATTCTCTTATTTAGGAAACCTAGGTAGCTTAGTGGTTAAGTTCTATGGTTGCTAACCAAAACGTCAGCAGCTTGAGTCCACCAGGAACTCCTTGGAAACTCTATGGGGCAACTCTACTCTGTCCTAGAGTGTTGCTATGAGTCAGAATCAATTCAACATCAACAGGTTTCTTGGATTTTTTTTTTTTTTAATTTTCCCTTACATAATCCTCATGAAAACTCCATAAAGTGAGCCATTATTATCGACAATGAGCCCCGGTAGCAACGTGGTTAAACACTCAGCTGCTGAACAAAAAGTTTGGTAGTTTGACCCTACCGGTCATTCTGCAGAAGAAAGATGTCTGCTTCTGTAAAAATTATACCCTTGGAAACCCTATGGCACAGTTCTACTTTGTCCTTCAGGGTCATTATGAGTCAGAATTCATTTGACAGAAGTGGAGTTTATTATTATCTTCCTTTTTTCCAACTAAGAAAACAGAGCTTTGAGAAGTTAAGCAATTTGCCAAAGATCACACAGCTAATTAAGGGTGACCCTTGGACTGAAATCCCAGTGTTGTGCCAAACTTTTCACATTTGAGAAGATGAGATGATAGAGTTCATTAAGACACATGCACTGTATGCTCATTACTGATGATGCAGCAGCATTTGACCACCGCCCAGTCCCCCAAGTAACAGAGAAATCAGTTCACATCATCCCAGTTCTGCAGATAACTGAAGAACCAGAGAGTCACTCAGTCAAGGTCCCATGTCCTCCACATCCTGAGTTCCCCGGGCTGGCCTTACTCAGTTACCTCTGTTATTACGTTGTCATTGCTGCTAGGTGTTGTCAAGTTGGTTCTGACTCATAGCTACCTTATAGGACAGAGCAGAAGTGCCCCCAAAGACTTCCAAGGAGAGGTTAGCAGGTTTGAATTGCCTACCTTTTGGTTAGCAGCCAAGTTCTTAACCACTGTGCCCCAGGGCCCCTGTTTTATACATGAGATCATTCTATGCCCTGCCATTTTTAACACGCATTGCCTTTAGTAACACCATCTCAAGCTTTGCCTCTACCTTCACATGGTCACATTTACTTAAAGCAAGTATTGGGCTAGCAATCACATACTTGTGATGATTACTGGGAGCTGAAGCCCACAGCACAGAAGTGTAAAACATAAAGTCATTCTCAGAGACAAGATGATCTCCTGTTCTTCCTCTTTTAAATTTAATGCCTCTGTTTTGGAAAAAAAAAATAATTATTTTTGTATTAAAATATTATAAGACTAAGAAGATTAAAGTTTATCCTATAAATAAATCAAAATATCCTACTTTAGAGAAAAACAGAAAAATGAACCAAAAGCAGAGACAGATAGATCAAAATAACATAGATAGTAGATAGTGGGACAGATAGATACATACATAGATAGATACACAGATAGATAAATAGGTAGACAAATGGAATGAAGAGAAAATAACAGCTAAGAGGGATCATAATCCTGAATTTGACTAAAGAGATATAATTGATATCTGCCTAGATTTGGGTCTTTGTTTCATTACTTACTATCTGCATGTATGTGACCACAGGCAAGTGATTTCACCTCTTTGTGTCTCAGTTTCCCCATCTATAAACAATCCCTAGCTCATAAGGTTGTTGACGGTATTAAAGTTCCAAGAACATAAAGTTCTTGGAAAATGGCTTAAAACCATGCAAATAATCAATAAATGCTTGCCATAATTGTTGCGGGTCCCTAGGTGGCACAAATGGTTTGTGCTCCGGCAGAGCATTGGTTAACAGGTCAGACACTAACTCAAAAATCAGTGGTTGGCACCTAGTACCTCCCTGTGAGAAAATACCCGGGGATTTGCTGCTGTCAAAAATACAGTCTAAGAAACCCAATGGGGCTGCTGTTCTCTGTTGCTATGAGTCAGCACCAACCCAGTGGCACATGAACAATAACACGTAACCTAATGCTGGCAGTCTGAACCCACCCAACAGCACCGAAAAAAACGTAAAGCCTGAGATCTGCTTCTGTAAGGACTGCTGTGCACTGTCAAGTCATTTCTGACTCATTGTGACCTTACAGGACAAACTATAACTGCCACCGGTTTCCTAGGCTGTGATCTTCACAGGAGCAGATCATCAGGTCTTTTCTCCATGGAGCTGGTGGTGGGTTCAATCTGCGGACCCTTCTGTTAGAGTGAAGCACTTAACCATTGTACCACTGGGGTTCCTTCCATAAACATGAGAGCCAAAAAAAGAAAAAGCTATGAAGAGTTCTCCTCAGTACTATATGGAGTGTCTATGAGTTAGAATCAACTGGATGGGACTGGGTATTATTGCCATGATGGTGATTTTAAGGGACACATACATTTTGCCAATAAGTCCTAGAGGGCTCTGGGACTGTGAGGCTTTGGGATGCCCTGTCTGATGTGTTAGACCCCTGCTCACACTGTGGCTGAGAAAACTCTGATTTGTTGGGTTTGGTACAAAGGCTGTGAGACTTCTGGAATGCCCAGGTCATATTTCTCTAAAGTTCCTCAGTTCCTTTCACCCCATGGCACACACTGCCAGCAATGAGGCTCTAACAGCCTGGTGTTCATCTGCATCACTAGCTTAGGCAGGAATGAAAGGAACCTCAGTACATCCTTTGTCCACAATGATTAGCTGTCTCTGACTCACAAAACTCATGTTGCAAGAAGAGTTAGACCAAGAACCAATCCTTCCAAGGTCATTTTCCTGATGTGATTTAAGTGGTTAAAGAAGGACTAAAAACCTCACAGGAAAAAAACTGGGCATGGTACACAATTAAAACAGATACACCATAAACACTGTGTATTTTTGGATTTCTCAAACTGGAAGACTCTATGGGACAGTATTTTGGAAGCCCAGCTGGCAACCAGGTCATCTCTGAAAGCACCTTGATAATATCATCCAGAAGCAATCTTTCTCTCTGAACCTCCACAGTAAGGTATCTTCCCTTCTAGAAAACGAGTTCTGTGGTCCTTGAGTCATACGGAGCTACCACTTATTTAGCCTCCTCATCACACTTATTTCTCAACACATACAACAGGCCTTTCACAAATATTTAATGAATGAGCAAACAGTATCAGTACCAGCTGCCTTTGAGTTAATTCTGACTAATGGCAACTCCATGTGTGTCAGAGTAGAACTGTGTTCCATAAGGTTTCCAGTGACTAAGTTTTCAGAAGTAGATCACCAGACATCTCTTTGACAGAATTCTCGGGAGGAGTACAACCTTCAACTTTGGTTTGCAGCCGAGAGTATTAACCATCTGCAACAACCACAGACTCCGGCAAGTAAACACATTCATTACATTCAGAACACAGATCCTCAGTTTTCTAATCAGCATGACTGATAGAGGTAGCTGGACTGGTACAGCCAACCTATTCCAGGAAATAGTTGGTTTTAATCCACAGAGCATAATTTCAGTTTTGGATTTACTGTTTCTGTTGTTTAAGTGGAGAGAAAGGAGTGAGAACAAGCCTTTACAGAACTTCTGTGATTCCGTTTGCATTTTTAAATCACTGGAAACATTACCTGTTTATAGGTCTCAGGGGAAAAAAACAATGAGGGGATAAAGGAGAAGGTCTTCTCTCGTGAAATGCACGTACTTGAATTAAATAGGATTTATGACTCTCTGGCTCCTCTCTGTATTCTCAAGCCATCTAGAGAAAATGGTTCTAGTTTATAAGTGGGTTCACCCAACATGTATTATAAATACACAGTTCTCAAACTGTGAGAAGGAAAAAATACAGCAGATGTGAATAAACCCCCAAAGGGTTTATGTTTCCCTGTGGATCTAAATTAAAAATGTTAATAACTCAGATAGATGCTTTTCCAGTATTTTGATTTCTACTGGATATTAGGCACTTTTGTTATCTAATGTGGACACCAATTAGTTGGCTGACATTAATTATGAAACACCCTCCATCTCATCACTTCAGAAGTCACCAAGAAGAACAGAGTCCTTAGTCTGGCAACTCATACAAGAGTAGTATGAAAATGAATAATTTTAAGCAAGCACACAGAAAATATATATTTGAATGTCTTCTTTCTCTTCATATATATAAGTACATGTACACACACACACCCCATACTCATTTACTCACGGACACCCACACTCACGTACCTTTAAACAGTAACTCCAAACTCTAGGCAGCTGTAGCAGTTTGACTGGCCATCCCTAAAAAGATATGTTCCATACCCTAACCTCTTACAAAATCAAAACAAAATCTGTTTCACTTGAGTCCATTTCAATTTACACCACAACCCATGTATTACAAAGTAGAACTGCCCTATAGGGTTTTCTTGGTTGTAATCATTACAGAAACAGATCACCAGGCCTTCTCCCACAGCACTGCTGAGTGGCCTTCTAGCACCAACGTGGAGGTTAGTATTCTAGCACAAACTATTTGTGCCACTCAAGGATATTTTCTTTAGTCCCAAACCTAAAAAACCAAGCCCATTGCTATCAGAGTCTATTTTGACTCCTATACAACAGAGAACTGCCCCACAGAGTTTCCAAGGGATACCTGGTAGATGTGAACTGATAACCTTCAGTTAGCAGCTGAAGTCATACCTACTATGCTACCAGGCTTAAATCCTACAATGTGGGAAGGTGATCTTATTTATAAAAAAGGGTGTCTGCAGATAAATCAATGCTGTCCAGAAGAGATCATCTTGGATTACCCAGATGGATCCTAACTCCAATGACAAGTCTCCTTAAAAGACACAGAAGAGGAGAGATGCAGAAGAAGAAGAGGAGAAGGTCATATAAAGACAGTGGCAGAGATTACGGTGAGTGAGGCCACAGACAAAGGGAGGCCCAGAACCACCAGAAACTGGAAGAGACCAGGAAGTATTCTTCCCTCGAGTCTCTGGAGGGAGTGTGGCCCTGCCAACACCTTGATTTTGGAATTCTCATCTTCAGAACATCGAGAGAGTACATTTATCTTCTTCTTATCCACTAAATTTGCAGTAATCTGTCTGACTGCCACAGGAAAACTCATACAATACTTAATATGTACAATCTCATTTGGTCTACACATCTTCACAGTGAAGAAGGAGTGCCACTCCCAAGGCCTAGAGAAGAAAAGCCAGTGAGGAGAGATGAGGCAACAACCTGAGGTCACACAGCTAGCAACTGGAGATGCTAGGAGTGCAATCCAGATCTGTCTGACTCTTCTGTCTTTCCATCAGGTCACACAGCTTCCTTCACCCATACCACCTTTGTTCAGAACCAGTTAATATACTTATTGTGTTGTTAGGTACCATCTAGTCAGTTTCAAGTCATAGTGACCCTACGGAAACAGAACAATCCGTGTTATGCTTGGGTCCGTCGTAGCTGTGTCAGTCCATCCCACTGAGGGTCTTCCTCTTTTTCTCTGAATCTCTACTTCACCAAGCATGATATCCTTCTCTAGGGAATGATATCTCCAGATAATACATCCAAACTATAATGGATGTGTGCAGCTGTTTCTTCTTATTTTGAGTCATGCCACATCAGCAAATGAAGGTCCCAAAAGCTTGACTTCATCTGCTTCATTAAGATAGACTGTACTCTGGGAAGGCAACTCTTCCCCAGTCACATTTTGAGTGCCTTCCAACCTGAGGGGCTTATCTGTATAAGGCAATGTCTTGCTGCTATTTGTAAGGTTTTTATTGGCAAATTCTTTTAAGAAGTAAACTGCCAGGTCCTTCTTCCTAGTCTCTCTTAGTCTGGAAGCTCAGCTGAAACCTGTCCACCATGGGTGACCCTGCTTCCAGCATCCCAGCAACAAGAAAGCCCCCACAGTACAACAAACTAACAGACAGGAGGGGGAAACTAATACGAGTCTAAATTACTTGAACTTGCTCAATCGTGTTGGTCAGTACTACATCTACCGCATTCCCAAGCCCTCCAAGCTGCTCTCTTCTCGGCCATCAAATTTTTTTCATTTAATTAATATGTTTCTTATGCAAAATCTTTTGGGACAAATTCTATCCACAAGGCACCCAGAAGCCTCCAAGGTCAACTCTTTAACTCCTTCACTCTCTCTTCTCATTCTTCCATCCTCATTTTCTGCTACAACCAGACGAAATACTTAGGAAGTGTATCAAAGTCCCAAGTTTTTTCATACTTTCATGTCTAGGGATGTGACATTCTTACCTGGGCTCCTCCCTCTGTGCTCCTCTTTCCTTCCCCTCCCCTAAACCTCACACACTGCAAACTAAGCCCGGTCAACACTCATCGTTTAAGGGAATGTTCTAGTTCAGATATGTTTCTTCCAGGCTCCCATAGTAACCTGCACTTAAACCAAACCAAACCTGTTGCTGTCAATTCTGACTCATGAGACTCTATAGCTATTAGAGTAGAACCACTCCACAGGGTTTTATGGGCTGCAGTCTTTATGGGAGCAGACAGCTAGGTCTTTCTTCCTCCGTCTTGCTACATGCCAACATTTAGATTAGTAATAAATCACAAATTGTTTGCACCACCCAGGAACCTAAAGTGCACTTATCTTCCCTCACAGCATGTTTCAAACTACATTTAAAAAATCTGCTGACTGTATTTTCCCTCTAAAGTATATATCATAAAAGACACAAACTGTAGAACCTAGTGTCTAAGACAGATACATGTCTGTAAATGAATGAATGTAAGCAGGAACCCAGGACAGTATATACTCAACCTTGGGTGTGAATCTGACTCAGGGAAATAATTGAGAGGTTTTCAGAGCCAAATGGAGTAAAATAATGTGAGAGAGAAAGCTTTGTAACACTATTTAGATTCAAAGCCACTTCCATCATACTCCACTGTGCAAAGGACCTGTGTCAGGGTAGGGAAGTCTGTCGCTGAGCACACATACTGTGCCTTCAGAAGCCGCCCAGCAGTCCTAACTAAACACCTGTGAGAGAAAGTATCATCAAGAGCATTTATTACATTTTAGTCTAGGAGCAGATAGGGCAGACAATTTTCCCAGTTAATGCTGCCATGTATTCCACATCTGGAAAAGCAGCTCTTGAAGAGCTACCAAAGCTGCAGCAAGTCTCAGTGTTTTCTCTCCCTCTGTGTCTCTTATGTGATCTCCCTTGGCACACTTAGGGCCATTAACCCTCTATTCTTACCCACGTCGAGAAACAAGCCAATGGATCAAGTAAGATTAAGGTTCACAGCTTCATCTAAGATGTTGATTTCAGAAGAAGAATTTCTAAAGAACTCAGTTTCCACCAAGCCGTTAATACACCTTTAAAGTATTTGTTAGTCCATGGTTGGTAGAAATGGTTAACAAGTTCTATGCTCACCAAAAGGTTGATGGCTTGAGCCCACCCAGAAGACCCTCAGAAGAAAGGCCTGGTGATCTACTTCTGAAAGATCAGCCATTAGAAACCTTACAGAATGTAGATCTTCTCTGACACATATAGGGTGGACATGAGTCAGAATCCACTTGACAGCAACTGGTTTAAGTATGTGCTAGTAAGTAGAGAACTTCGGGCTGGCTTGCTATATACTCCAGAGAACTTCAGGCTGCTTGCTATACTCTAGAATGTAACTTCTTACAAATGCTAAATTAAAGCAACATCATTGTCCTGGCAAATGTGACATATGGTGATACAAGTACAATGGTATTTATCATCCATATCTACAGTCTAATGGACATGAGCCATATCTGGAAGAGAAAAGGGTAACTCAGGCCATTTAGTACATAGAATATCATCTTCAGTACAGGGTGGTCTTTGATAGTTTTTCTTCCCACCCTCCCCTCCAAATCCAAAGGTTCCATCCAAGGAGAAAAATGCAAAAGCAGTAAAAGCTGCAGCACTTCTGTTAGAGCGACAGTCACAGCAAAACTAGGTCACTTTACTGAGCAGAGAAGAACTCAGCAGATATGCAGTGAACCTCTGTGTTCACAATTCTGTTACCTATAGACCTGGCCACAACCCACACTTAACTCCTGCTTTATCTTTCCTTTTTGCTTTCTTGTCAGTTGTTTTATGACATTTTCTGTGAGACAGGCTTCAAGTATGTTCTGATTAGAAATATCCCAAGGAAAGCTTTCTATAAAGATGAGTTCTGGCAAGCCCTCATCTCTGGCTTGGTAAGAAATCCCTATTGAATCAAAGATGAATTGTCTGGCAGTTAATGAGACAAACAACATAGAGTTGTCATTTGCAGAAGCTTAAATCCCAAACGCTATTCTTCCTACTGACTTTTTTTCTAGGAGGCCAACTTATAATCCTTTAAGCAATTCTCTTTTATACAACTATTTAGTTTTAAAACACCCTCTAAGGTATTACCTAAAAATCTTCCATTAAAAAATCATTATACATGGTCCTGCTATAAAATGACTTTACTAGCTAACAGATACCCAAATTAAAGTGAAAGGTACTAGAGGAATTCGGATAATAAGGAGTTAATTAGTTTCTTGTTGGATCTTTTGATTTCAGCTTGTATAACAGATCCTCAGAATTTAATACTACTTACTCTATTAGTGTATTTAAATCAAACATATGCTGAAAAAAATAACTGTAACATATATTGATTCTATTCTTCCATGGTCCCAAGATCATACTTAATATATTAGTACCAGTTGTTCAGCTATGTTCTCAGAATGTCCCATGATTACACTTGATATATTTATACCAGTTGTTGCACAGAGACCTCCAAATCAGTGCAAATATTTGCTATTGTTTCCACTAGGGGATATTTGTCTCATTAAAGACAAATACTTTTTAATCTGCCTGGCTAAATTCAGGGTACAAGAGAAAGAATATTATGTTGAAATGGCTAAAATATTTATTTTATTTATTCAATTGGAAATTTGCAGGTTCAATGGGAAACAAAAAAGACTAAGTCTTTATAGGGCAGTTCTATTCTGGCCTCTAGGGTCGCCATGAGTCGGATCTGACTCAACAGCACTGGGTTTGTTTTTTAGTGGATAGTTCTTGAACCAGATGCTTTATATACATAAAAAATATTACATGAATATAAAAAAATTATTGTCTTCATTATATTCTAAAGGTTATGATACACTGGAGAATGTTATGAGCATATTAAAAGTGGCAACAATACATATGTGTAAAGAACATGTAACTGTAATTAGAGACTAGTTTCAGGAGTGGTAGGTAGGTACTGGAGTCTCTGGGTCATCAAACTGTGCTTGGCTGCTTTGAAAGGTTACAAGTTCAAGTCCACTCTTCAGTAGAAAGATCTGGTGATAGACTTTCAAAAAATCAACTATTGAAAACCTATGGAGCACAGCTCTATTCTGACACACATGGGGTCACCCTGAGTCAGGGTCAGCTCTCTGGCCACTGGAAAGGGGGCAGCTACAACCACTGTTCCCCCAAAGTTCTTGATCCTAAAAGTATATGGTAACAAATGATGTTCTATTATTAATTGGAAAAAAAAAAAAAAAAACGTACATTCCATACTCCCCACAAAAGTAATAACTGTCCTGCTTCTCAAAGATCTTACCACCTTTCTTAAAAGTGAGCTGCACAGTTACATTCTACATGGAAGGCCAGTAAACAGGCAAATAAAACAAGGTGGCTTTTCTTAGAAATGGTATGAAGAGATAGAAGAAAAGACAATTGGAATATACAAAGACTACACATTCATCATTCCTCACTACTGTTAATCTTTTATGGAAAATAAAATCGGTGTGAAGCTACAGCAAACACTACAGAAAACCCCGAGAGCTTCAGAAAGAACCCTATAAACACACCTGGCCCCCTACTTTAACACCTACCAACAACAGTTGACCACACCCTAAAAATGCCAGCAATCCACTTAAGAGAGGGGAATTTATCATGTTTTTTTTCCAGAGAAGATAGAACAAAAAAATATTCCAAGTATGAGAGCTTGTATTTCTACCTATAACTTTCTGATGCATTCACTGCTTCATACAAACATACATATGAAAGTTGCAATGTGGAGGCAAACCTTGGCTCTCTTAAGCTTGTACTTCTTTCTCCATCCATCTGACTGCCTATGCAGCTGCCTAAATTAGCTTGAGAACTGGTCTATCTGAAACAGAGAAGCTAAAAAAAGGAAAAACCTCTGTCTCAGTGAACTGTTAAAAAATATGTGGGGGTCTGAATGATCAGTTATTTCCTTTGTCAGCTATTTGCTTATTCCTTTAGGACAAAAATCAGCAAACTCTTTCTGTAAGCCCTAAACCTGTAAATAAAACCCACTGCCATCAAATCAATTCCATCTCCTAGCTGCCCTATAGGACAGCGTAGAACTGGCCCCATAGGGTTTCCAAGAAGTAGCTGGTAGATTTGAACTGCTGACCTTTTGGTTAGCTGCTGAGTTCTTAACTCTTGTGCCTGCAAAAGATCAGAGAGCAAATATTTTGGACCTCGTGGGCCATATGGCCTCTGTAACAGCTACTCAACTCTGCTCTTGTAGAGTGAAAACAGCCATTTTGAATATGTAAGAAAATGAACAGGACTGTGGTCTAATAAAACTTTACTTACAAAAACAAATGGCGGGTCAGATTTGGCCTGTAGGCTGACACTTTACGTTTCCAAGAAAACATCTAAAGTTTTTCTTCCTTTTTTTTCTTCCAGTACCGTTGAAATTCTGATGACATACAGTTCAGCCTAGAGGTTCCCTAATGGCAAGTCTGATAATCACAACCAGATTTTTTTAAGGTAAAAATAATAATGTAGAGTTCCATCTACAAGCGTTTATTTTCTGTTTGCAAAGGCTAGCAGCCAGCACTGTTCCTCTGACCTACCAACAGCATGAAGTGTTAATACCAGAACGGGTAAGGGTTTCAGAAGTGCCTTGGTTTCTTCCTGGTGCTTCTGGCACTTGCCTTCTCATTCATGGATAGACATAGATAAGGAGGCTTCTCCAGACAGGAAACCCAATGTGGCAGTAGGATTTCCTATCCAACACACTTGAGAAAATTTCCTCCAACTATCTAACTGTGCCTCAGCTTCCTGTTCTTGAGCATTTGAGGAGCAAGTATTGCCATCAACACCTAGATGAGTCTTTAAACAACCTGCTATTTCTGCGCTGTTCTCACCACAGCTGAAACAAGAAGAGGACAGACATCATGGCCTGACATGTTCAGTCCACAGCTGCTTCTCGCAGAATCCGGCCCCTCTTAAGGAGCAAGAAAGCGTGTGAAGCTAATTTGCCTCAGTGCACCTGGACAAAACTTTGGGACAGACAATGCAAAGCCCTCTGTTAAAATGGACTTCTACTTTAGCCTCCACTGAAAAACAGAGCATGGGCATGCGGGCAAGTGGAACATTGCATATGAGTTATTTTTATCAATTTGGCCTCAGCCTAAACAGCAAATCTATGAGTCCCATCTCTACTTGTTAATGAATACATTTGTTTCACATGAGAGGACAAACACCTACTTTGAAATGAGTGCATTTTAAAAATAGAAAAAAATCAAAGTGTAACAGAAGCTCAGAATTCATGTCAACAGGCTTCCAATATAGTTGACCTAGAACCTGGCAAATATGCACCTACATTGGATAGATTTTTTTTATTACTATTATTTTGTAATATTTTTACTCCTGTTCACATGCCCAGAGACTTTGGTGAGATAAGCCAAAGCCACTGTCCTCAAGCTGATTTGGATTCACAGTGACCTTACAAGTTAGAGTGGAACCACTCCATAGAGTTTCCAAGGAGCATCTGGCAGATTTGAACTGTCATTTAGTTAGCAGACATAGAACTTAACCACTATACCACCAGGGTTTCTCAGGTCAGCACTGTATAAATCTGATAAATAAATAATTGAAGGTTCCCAATTGATATCATCCAAGGGAGTGGCAAGGATGTATTCAAATCTGCATGAAAGTCAAGATGCTCCCTTCTTATAAAGGCAGGGAGGGCAGAAGATAACTCACTGCTGCTGGTTGCCATCGAATCCATTCCAAGTCACAGGGATCCTTTAGACACAGTAGAACTGCCCCATACAGTTTCTAAGGAATCACTGGTAGATTAGAACTTCTGACCTACTGATTAGCAGCTATAGCTCTTAACCACTGTACCACCAGGATTTCCAAAGACCTGTCAAAACCACTAAAGCACATCTCAGTGCAGTGGGCTTGAACTCAACAATCTTGTCCTTCTGCTTACCTCTCAGTGGATAAGACAGAATGTGAAGCCACTGGGAGAAAATCAGCCCACTAAATCTCCCTGCATTATGACCACAGATAGGTCACAAAATAGCAACATTACCTGCGTGTCTTTGAAGGCAAAGGTTACAAAACAAGCTGGGTGGTTCACACAGGAGGCCGACGGGTTTGCATGGGCTTTATTAGAACTTCAGTGTCTGGGCTAACACTTAACTTTTCAGGGAAAATGATTCTGTCAACATAGCAATAGAATGCTCCAAAGAGGGAATTCACCGATCTCTGGAGTCAGATTACACCCAAGGGGAATTCTAGCATAAGCTTCCTGAAGAGCCATAAGCCTCATTAGCGCAAAGAGGATTTACCAGGTTCCCGGTCTGACTCCTGAGGAAGCTACCTTGTTCTTGAATCTGTGATTTATTATGATTGTACAGATCACCCAATTATAAGGAATTATCATTGGTCGGTGGATGCCTGAATAGCCTCTTGGTCTTCTAAAAATATCAGCAGCAATCATACCGCTCCTACGAGGCTTGCCAGAGAAGAGAAATATGCTGAGCTTGCGTATAGTATATTTAAAGGAAGAAAATAACCATGCTGGTTATATCCACAATGTAAATGAAAATATTTTTTAAAACCTCAAATCATGCTCTTGAAATGAACTTCAAAAGATAATTTAGGCCACTCTGAATTAACCTTTTGGGAATGTTTGTATAGTTAGCAGCCTTACAAGTAGAAATAATGTCTCAAAACCAAAGGGTAGGCTTGTTTACTGTCATTTAAAGAACTCTGAATTCTCTAATGACAACTCATCTGTCAGTTTGTTGTAATACAGGGCCTTGGGTAACACTGCCATGCTGGAAGCCATGTGCTAGGAACACTCATGGCAGACAGGTTTCAATGGAGCTTTCAGACTAAGACAGACTGGGAAGAAGGACCTGGCAATCTATTTCTTGAAAAATGACCAGTGAAAACTTTATAAATCACAGCAGAACATTGTCTGGCATAACGCTGGCCGATGAGTTCCTCAAACTGGACCAAAATAAATAAATAAATATAACTCACTGCCATCAAGTCCCTTCTGACTTACAGTGACCCTATGGACAGAGTAGAACTGCTCCAAGGAGCACCTGAAAGGTTTGAACTGCCCACCTTTTAGTTAGCAGACATAGCACTTAACCACTACCCCACCAGAGTTTTCAGATTGGAAGTCTCTCAGAATATGCCTGGGGAAGAGCTGCCTCCTCACAGTAGAGTCAGCATCAATAACATGGATAGCATAAAGCATTAGAAATCTTCATTTGTTGATGTGATACAACTCAAAGAGAGAAAAGAAAGAAAAAAAACTACAAATATCTATTAACAATCAGAAGACAGAATGCATGAAGTATGAATCTAGGAAAATTGGAAGTTGTCAAAAACGAAATGGGAAGATGCAGATGGATAACTTAAGCATTAGTAAGCTGAAACAGATTAGTACTGGCCACTGCAATTTGGACAATCAAATAGTCAACTATGCTGGGAATCTCAAAAAGACATTTCAAGATCTATTTTGAGGTATAATACTCAGTGACAGGGTAATATTCATATGCCTACAATAATAACCAGTTAATATAACTATAATTCAAATTTACACACCACCCACTAATGCCAAAAATGAAGATATTAAAGATTTTTTAAATCAACTTCTGCAGTCTGAAGTTGCTCTAACATAAAGGTAAGATGCACTGATAATAAATGGTCACTGGAATGCAAAATCTGGAAACAACAAAGGATCTGGTAGTCAGAAAATATGGCCTTGGTGAAAGAAACAATGATAGAAATTCCATGATAAGAATTAGCAAGACCAGTGATCTAGTCATTGGAAATACACTTGGTAACAATATCAACAGTAACTACACATGTGGACCTCGCCAGATGGAATACACAACAACCAAGTCAACTCTATCTGTAGAAAGAGTTTATGGAGTCGTTTAATACAATCAGTAAGAACAAGGCCAGGGGCCAACTGCAGAAGAGAATCTCAGTTGCTCATATGCAGGTTCAAATTAAAGATGAGGAAAATTAAAACAAATTCATGAGCAGCAAAGTATGACCCTAAGTATATCTCACCTAAGTTTAGGGACCATATGAAGAACAGACTTGATGCACTGGACACTAACAATTGAATACCAGATGAGATGTAGAAGGACATTATGCAAGAAGAAAGCAAAAGATATTCAAAAAGACAGAACAGAAAGAAAAGACCAAAACAGATGACAGAAGAGACTCTGAAACTTGCTCCTGAATGTAGAGCAGTTAAACAAATGGAAGAAATGAGGAAGTAAAAGAGCTGAACAGAAGATTTCAAAGGGTAGCTCAAGAAGACAACATAAAATAGTATACTAAAATGTGCAGAGCCCTGGAGTTAGAAAACCAAAAGGGAAGAACACACTTGACATTTCTCAAGCTAAAAAAACTTAAAAAAATTCAAGCTTTGAACTGCAGTACTGAAGGATTCTATAGGTAGAATATGGAATGATGCTGGAAGTATCAAGAGAAAACGGAAGGAATACACACAGTCATTGTAACAGAAAGAACTGGTCCATGTTCAGCCATCTCAGCAGACAGCACAGGATCCAGAACTTACAGTACTGAAGGAAGAAGACCAAGTTGCACTGAACGCACTGTGTACAAAAACCAAGGCTCCAGGAACTGACAGGACACCAACTGAGATGTCTCAACAAATACTGCTAGTGTTCACTTGTCAGTGCCAATAGATCTGGAAGATAGCCAACTGACTGGAAAGAATTCATATTTGTGCCCATAATGAAAGGTGATGCAACAGAATACAGAATTTATCTAACAATATTATTAATACCACACATAAGCCCTTTGCCTCTAGACTCAGGAGTCATATGTCTTCTGTCAGCCTCTATGAAAATGTGGAAGGCTAATACTTTACTTCAAAAGAAGGGCAAAATCTCAGATCCTTTGAAGTTCTCGGCACCACTGTAGACCAACTGTGTGCCTCAGAGATGCTTTATGGCTGTCTTGGGCAGTTATAAGCCAGCCCACAGTGAAGACATACAATGAAAACAGTAGTCCTATTGCACTCTGTTAAAGTGAGAAATGCAAAATTGGGCAAGAGGGGCATGAACAAAAGGAGGCTGACCTTAATATTTTTGTGTACTCTGGATTAGTGTATCTCAAATATCATGAAATATATAAATCAGCTGGGGAACTTACTAAAATGGGATAGAGCCCAGGATCTTGTTTTTTTAACAAGTTTCTAAATGACACTGACAATGTTGGTCCAAAGACTACACTTTGATAAAAAGCACTAAGAATAAGGTTCTAAGACTAATATTATATGTATTGCAACTGTGATATCTGCAGAAACTCTAAAAAATGGCTAACAAAAATATCTGCAACAGCTTGCAATGTCCATATAAAATCAGAAAACTACGACACTGATTTAGTCATTCTTGTTACATGCCATTGAATTGGCACATGGGTCTGACCATTGTGATATAGGAGGCTTTCACTGGCTGATTTTCGGAAATGGATCACCAGGCCCTTCGTAGTCCCTCTTGGTCTGGACACTGCTGAAACCTGTTCAGCGTCATAGCAACACGCAAGCCTCCACTGACAAACGGGTGGTAGCTGTCTGTGAGGTGCATTGGCCGGGAATCAAACTCAGATTTTTCACATGGAAGGTGAGGCTTCTACCACTGAACCACCACTGCCGAAATCCCTGGCTTAGGAGACAACACTAAAACCATTCTTGAATATCTGATTACGAGTGTCTCCATGTTTATACACACAAACAGGCACACACAAGAGGAAAACAGCAGAATTCATTGTGAATTTTTCTTTATTTCCAAATTATACACTCATTCTATTCAAAGAGCCAGGGAGCAAAGGAATTATGCATGAGAAGCCCTTCTTAGGTTATATAGAAAGAGACTGTAAATGCACAAGCATAGGATAAACTTCAAAGTACTACCCTTACGGTTTGTTGGCCAATAGTGATATCTCTGGGGAATGCAAATATTCTAAGCATAGCAGGGAAAATGAAGATAATATCTGGACATAGAATAGACCCTGAAAAAAAGAAATGTCCTGTAAGGGAGAGCACACTGGGCAGAAAGTCCTGGGGCCTAAGTGTCCATCTCCCCGCTCCGCCATTCCCTGACTCTGAGACGGGTGGATTACCCAATAAGCAAGGTAAACATGGGCTCACTTTTGCTTACTTACTAATCCATAGTGAGTAATCTTTGATGTGGTAAAACCATATGAAATTACTCACCATGGATTAGTAAGTAAGTAAGCATAAGTAAGACTGTGTTTGCACTGCTTACTGGGTAAATCCGACCCCGCCGGATTTATAAATTTGAAAAGAGGCTCTGATTCTGCAGGAAGGCGCTGTGAGGCTGGGAAGGAGATAGACGCCAGCCAGATCTCCAAGCAGACTCTTTGATGTGGTGAAAAATTGTGAAACTGTTTACTGTAGACAATCTGGTAAGCCTGGTGGATAATCCTTCCCTTCTCTCGGATGCAAGGAAAGCAAGGGACCACTTTGTGAAGTGACAGGGTAGGAGCCAGTATCACCAGGACCCAGGCACCACACCACTTCTCGACTCTCACAATCTTGGTGTAAGGCCTCACTTACCTGCCAGAAAAGTCTCTCTCAGTCTCATGAAACCTTTTTTTTAGATGTTCATCAGCCTAAAGAAATTAATCTTTCCATCGCATCTCACTCACATGGGGGACATTTGCGCACCAGTTTGAGACTATCAGAGAGAAAAGGCTCAGAAACAAAAAAGGCCAGAGATGTATTTTAGAGGTTTTTTTTTCAGGAAATATTCAACAGTACATTTACTGCTTTTCCTTTGTCCCTTCTCTCTTTCTTTTCTTTGTCTTCTTCCCTCCTTCCTGGAAGAAAGGAACTTTTGTGTGCAAGAAAATCCTGGTTGATCTACTTATGAAAACCAACAAACGAAAACCCTAGGAATCACAACAGAACGCGGTCTGATCCACAGTCCATCACGGCAGGGGCATAGGACTGAGCAACATTTCATCGCATTGTGTATGAGGTCGCCAGGAGGAGGGGCAATGCAATGGCAGTTAACAATAGCAATAACAATCTTTTTTCTCTCTCTCCACCAGAAATATACCTTGTGAGTCAGTGAGTTGTATTTTAGCGTTCCACATCCTAATTTCTCATGATGTTAGTGACCAGTACTTTTAAAAAGATTTCTGTGGTTATATATGCTCAGGAAATCCTAGGTTAAGCAGAGGAAGACATTTCTTCACTGTGAACCATCTCAAAGCTTTAATAAGCTCACATACAGTGTGACTCTCCCAGAGGGACTATGAGAGTGTGGCATGTTGTACATTGGACCATGATACCACCACTTCTCCCTGCTAGTCTTCTAAGGATTTAGTTTCCAGAACAAAGACAGTACTGGTAAGATTTTGGATTCTGCTGTCAAGTTGCTGTATTCAAATTAGTTCCACTTGGAACAAGCCCGTGCCCTTGAGCAAGTCATATAACCTCTCCAAGCTTCCATTATTCCTAAGCAGAAGGGGTCAATGACATCTGCCAAATAGAGTCACTGACAGGACTAAATGAGACAGCATACACAAAGTCCCAGGCACAGAGACCTCGCTATCCAACCTGGCCTTTCCATCTCAAAGGAGAGGCTGAGCCATGGCCCCTGAGGGCTGGCCAAGAAAGTAATTTTTCTTACACAGCATTGGTCTTGGCGATGAGGCTACTACCCTCTTCCCTGACTCCACCCACGTTTCAGAATTTGGTCCTGTTCCCTCCAACCTGTGTCTTCCCCTCCCGAGAGCTGCCTCCAGGCTGTGTATCTCTGTGGTCCGTCCCAAACGATGACATAAGCCAAGTGAACAGGAGAGAACTGAGACAGAAAAAAGTCACAGGAGAATAAACTTAGACAGAAATGAGGCCAGTGAGAGAGGAGACAGGAAAGCAGTATAGTTAGTGACTTAACTGTCCTGAGTCAGGTCAAGTTTGGGGCATGAACTTGGAGATAACCTCCCTCAGTTCCAGATCTCAGTATCTCTGGCTAACTGATAAAGATGACAACACCTACCCCATAAAGCTCTGTAAAGAGATTATATAAGTAAAGAATTTAGCACAAAACCTGGCATAGGATTGTTGTTGTCAGCTGCTGTCCAGGAGACCCCTACTCACAGCAATCCCACGCACAATGGAGTGAGAAGCTGTCTAGTCCCACGCCATCCCTATGATCAGTTGAGAATTAGACTTTTGTGACCCATAGGTTTTTCATTGGCTCGTTTCGGGGAGCAGATCATCAGGTCTTTCTAGTCCATTTCAGTCTGGAAACTGCAGAAACCTGTTCAGCATCACAGTAACACACAAGCACCAACAGACAGTGGTTGTTGTACATTCAGGCCCTTGGCAGGGAATCAAAGACGGGTTTCCTGCATGAAAGGTGGGAACTCTACCAAGGCACCCTACCATTCCATGGCACAGGGTAGGCACTCAGTAAATATAATAAAAGTTACATATTCTTTATGAAGCCAGAGGAGGGAAATGGATACTGTGATTCTCAAATCCAGGTTTTCTGCATTCTAAATTAGAAACTAGATAGCATAACTTTCCAAAGCAATGCCTAGCAAAGGACTATACCCAAAGCAGAGAATCAAATGCTCAACAACCGACTTCAGATACGCCCAGTGCATGGTAGTAGACGTAGTTTTCATGCTGCCATTCCATTTTTTAAAAAATATTAATTGAGTACCTACCATCAACTGGTCTCCAAGAAGATTAAAGTCAGTAATGAAAGAACAAGATTTCAAAAACCCTAAAGGTTTTGCCCTAGCCCCTCCTCACCTCCTTAGCAAAACTCACCTTACCGCCCCCAGCCCACTACTACCTTCTTCCTGTGTCATTGTTTTGCAGCCTTACATACTTAGGGAAACCCTGGCGGTATAGTCGTTAAGCCCAAGGCTGCCAACCAAAAGGTCAGCAATGTGAATCTCCCAGGTGCTCCTTGGAAACTCTATGGAGCAGTTCTACTCTCTCCTACAGAGACTATGAATCGAAACCAACTCAGCTGTACTGAGTTTAATTTTAGTTGAACTCGATAAACAGTCATAGAGCATTAACTCTGTGCCTTATGTCACGCCAATTACTAGGGACACAGAAATAAATAGCAGGAGCTACAGACCTTCGAGAGCTTTAAAGTTAGTAAAAAGGTTAACAGGTAAGTGTGTTCTTTCAATGAGGGGCTAAGCATATTTCTGGATTACTCACAGTAATACAAACCCACTGAAAAGGGACCCCATCCATCCTGCGGGCATCAGGAAAGGATTCCAGAGGAGGAGATAACTGAGCTTCATCTTAAAGAGATACGTATGAAAACCAGGAAGATGACGGAGGAAGAGCATTCAAGAAAGAGAAAGCAGCTGCAGCTTATAGAAAGTGTCGACTTCACCACATAGAATTTAAAGGCTGCTGGTATGGTTGTCATGCATTCTTGCTTAAATTTTCACCCGTGTGTAGTCTGGGCCAGTAATGAATGATTCAAACAAGACTCAGCAGACACGTCAAGTGGAAGACCTTTTAGAAGGTCTTGTCATCTTTGCTATTATACTTTCATTGCTTTTCTTTAAGGATCTCTCCATGGAGCAGACTGCTAACTGCTGTGAGATGAGTTAAGAGTTTTTTAAGGACACTGTGCTTCATTTAGGGGTGGAGGAAGGCATTTTCCAAACAGCACCTTGAAACAGAACAATCACTGGTCTAAGCCATAGGACTGAGCATGACCACCCAGATGAAGAGCCAAGAGAAACTTCCAGCCCTGTTCCTAATGCCCTGTCCTGTTTCCGCCTTCTTAGTAATTTTGTATTTCTATGAACTAAGCAGATTCTACCTGAAACTGGACAAGGCTCCCTCTGTATGCAACAAATTGATACCACCTGATTCAGTTGCTTATTAGCAATTATTTGCAATCACTGACATTCTGAGAAACGAATGTTGGTGTTTTAATATGTATTCTATTACCTACTAATAAGGAGACAATGTTCTCCAATTTTAGTAACTCACAGGCTTGGAGGTTGAAATGCCTTTTTGTCTGTGCCTAGAAACAGGGGTTTTAACAGAAAGAGTTTCAGTAGCACAGTAGTGGAAAGAGCTAAAGCTTTAAAATCTGAAAGACCTGGATTTGAGTTGTGGTTCTCCCATTTACTAACTCAATGCCCTAAGCACATTAATAAATTTCTCTGGATTCCAACTAACTTACTCTTAAAATGAAGTACTGTTATGAAAATTAGAGAAAATGTGGGCAACGGCCTGGCACCCAGTGGTCCCTCAGTAAATGATAACAATAGCCTAGACCTCCGTTATTTATTTATTTATGTACTCTTGAGATCACCAATTTGCATGTTTGTTGCTCAAACCAGCAAACAGGAGATAAAAAATAGTCTTAAAGATACTGATAAAAAGTATCAAGTGACATTTAATATCTTAGAGCTCATACAGAAAATGTTGACTTTCCCACATCAGTTCCTTAGAAGTAGACCCAGAGAGCCATGTGACCAAGAAAGATTTGATTAAGGAAGAACTCCTAGGTAAGGATGGGAGGTACAAGAGAGGGAAGAGGAAGAAGTTAAGCCAAGCTGCAATTTCAGTCTCAGCCTGATCCTGCAGGGAGCTCTGGAGCATAAATTATACCACAGGTCCTGAGGAGCTCTTGTGAATTACTTCATAGGTCTTTCTCAGCCTCAAAGCCAGGGAAGTGGGCTCTCAAACTACTGCACCACTCAGTCCTGGTGGAGGAATTGGGGAAGGTAGCAGAGCGTGGTTATCTTCCAGCCAGTTAGAGTTCTGTGAGTGGGCTGGGGGTGGGAGGATGGTGTGCTCGTGCGAGTACCTGGGTGCATGCCTGGTTTTACGGGTAGATAAGGAAACTCGGGTGGTGTAGTGGTTAAGTGTTACAGCTGCTAACTAAAATGTAAGCAGTTCAAAGTCACCAGGTACTCCTTGGAAACTCTATGGAGCAGTTCTATTGTGTCCTGTAGGGCAACTATGAGTCGGAATCAGCTTGTCAGCAGTGAGTTTGGTTTTTTTGAGTTTTAAGGAGCTTCAGTAACTCAAGACCAGCCCTCTGAAGAAAGCTCTCAGTGCTATTAGCCCTTAGGGGCTAAAGGTGAGCACACAGAACCAACAGAGGATCTTGGAGGAGAGCCAGGTGGCACACCGACAACATCCGCTATGTTAATCAAGAAAATCTCATGGAAACACATCTGTATAGCCTCTTCTTCCAGATCAGTGGAGTTTATTCATCACCAAATACTTCAACTGTAAACAAATTAATTCCTTTGGTAATTTCTACAAAACTAAGCTTGAAGTAAATATTTCCTTCGAGTATGAAATTCAATTTTGAAAGCTTTCCCTCAGGCACCAAAAAATGATCTCCTTGACTTATTATTACGGTGGTGGTTTTGTGTTGAGGAAAATTGTGCCAGTCACTAATAGAGAGCAAAGACCCTGTGAAGATCAGTACAAGCGGGAAAGGGCTGTGGCCAGCTTTTCAAATCCCAAGAGGAAAACTGGCAGGAGCAAGTACTTAGTTCTTTCACACATGCATATTCATTAACCCAGGCATATAGCTCAGAATTTCTGGGATGCTATTTAAATCGAGTTGTAAAATCTATGCATCTGGTTAACACAGTCCTATAGTACAGAGATTCAAGACTCTGGTTTTTTATTCCAATAAACTCATAATTTTTTAAAAATATAATTTCATAGCTCTATACACATATCTGGAGAAAGAGAAATGCTGACTTGAAGATTTCAGGCAATAGGTCCTCCATGGAGACAGCCAACTAGATAAGTGGACTGGGTGGCAAGGTCATTTGAGGATTAACGGATATACTCTTATAAATGACTACAGAAACAACAAATATCAAAATAAATTTCAATTAACACATGCAACTGATGTGTTAGGCTCATAAGTGTTTCCACACACATATTTTTTTAATATTTCCAATAATGCTTATAATTTGGGCAATGAATAACCTTGTTAAGGCAATTACATCAGGACATCTGGAAGGAAGGCCAGAGCTGGAACAAGAGAGTACATCCAGGAAAAGCTGTGTAATGAGGTACAGTTAAGTAATGAAAAATTTCTGAAAGGCCCAACAAAGAGAAAACTGATGATTAACAGGTTCCTCAAGATTTTGCACCTAGATATGAGTTCCAATTTTAGATAAATAATGAACAATCACCAATGACTGCTACTGAGGGGCAGGAGCTGTTTTCATTTTCAGAGGCTCTCAGAACGGTGCAGGAGCTCAGCAGCTGACTACAAGATAGAATACGGTTAAGAGTGTAGGGGGAGTGACTTGAGCCTAGCAATGACTGACTATCTTCCTCAAACAAAATTCTCAACAGTCACTACAGTTACCAAATGTTTGGGATAAATTATTATTTCAAGGTGAAACATTTCCTAAAGTCAGGACTGAGAATGGTAGGACAAAGTTCCTTATACTTGGCATCCTCTACTCTTGGCTTTTTTGAATTCTGCGAATTTAGATTCTGATTCTGATCCTTCTCTGCTTTCCTTTCTAGAATGGAAAACCTTGGGAATTAATAACAGTTTGACATGCCAATTAAAGAACTCAGAAGTCATACCGAAATTAATAGCACTGCTTTTCAAGAATCAATGCCAGTGAGTAGGATTATCTGGAACTGGTCATTGTTTTCCATTTTTAGATGTCCTTATACAGGTCTGGACACGGCAGACCTTTCCAAATTTTCTGGGTTTTTTGGGGGACAGTAATATCTAAGTTCAAGTTTGCTGTCATATTAGGTGATGTGTGAGAAAACAAAGCAAATAAATGTGTATGACTAGGGTTGCTATGAGTCGGAATCAACCTGACAGCACTGGGTTGGGTTTTCTTGGGTTTGGGCAATTCATAAACAGGAAGATTTAGATGGCAATAATGAAGACTTAGGAGGAACCCAATGCCCAGATCCAATGGGGGACAGATGCAGAGAATGCAGTTCCACCCTACCCAGAACTGGGGGGGCAGAAAGTAATATAGGGGAAGAAGAGGAGAGGGGACAGAAGTCTCCAATAGGTAATAGTCGATCAGATAATTTCTGACACAGAATATAAGAATGCGGGTGAAGGATGGGGATAGAAAAAGAAGAGCTGATCCCTCCCCTCTTCCAAAGGTGATTTAAGACAGAAGACTAATCTGGACCACAAGATGGCAAAATGCTATTAGTGATTTGCTGGCAGTGTAATAAGTAGGGAAATCAAACTCTGTTCCCTTCATCTCTCGAAGCAAAGAGCCTTGAAAAATCTCTCAGCCTGACCTTAAGTCTCAGCCTTGTTTTTAAGCTAAAAGGAATACCATGCAAAGAGCATAGCTTCCATTTAATGTTTAATCATCATAACTATAAGAAATACATTTCCCACAACATTTTGCTCATTCTTCAAAAACATCCTTTCAATCTTCAAACAGTGGCAATTTTAGAATCTCAAGAGCAACTGAAATCTGAAAAAGAGAGAATTTTACTCACATTATATCAGCCATGGAATTAACTATGCGTAATGAAAGGCTCAGACCTTGAAGTGAACTAGGCTGTATAAAAGGAACCAGATTGAAGACCAGAAAGAATTATCAAAAAAACTCAAGACAGAACTGAAATGCTGGATCCTACCACTCACAGGTCTCAAGCAGCTGTGGCCACACAAGTGAGTACTATGAAGTGTACAGCAACTATGAGTGTACAAAGTTATGTTAAGTAAGAGCAATTAAAAAACACTGAAAACCACCATTTGATGTATCTGTGTCTATGCGCCGCAGTATGGTGTGGTATGTGTGTATCTTCTGTGGTGTGGTATGTATGTGCTACGTGTGCTACCCCTGGTTAATGTGTTTGTGTGTGATGTGTGTATGCACATGCTGTATTGTGTATGTTGTGTGTGGTATATGCGTAGGGAGTGTGATGTGTGTGCACACCAGAGCTTCAAAGTGAGAATTTGCATTTCTAACAAATTCCCTACTCAGAATTTGCATTTCTACCCCAGAGAAGCTGATCTGAATTGAATTTTTAACAAGATCTCTAGATGATTCTTATGTATAACTTTCTGGGACTGTATTAGAAGTGCAAATTCTCAGCAGGGGGTTGTACAGGAACAAAAGAGTTTTAAGTCTTTGTGTGTACACATGCGAATCTGTGCATGGATGGTGGCACAAGAAGGGGTGGGGAGATAGGGACTGACCACAAGTGTAAATCTGACGTGAAATTTTCTCCGGACTCTTGTATCATGTACTTCTCTTCCGTCATCTCCAGCAGGCTTTTTTCCTCCAATCATCCTTCATTACTTGAAATTAAGTTAATATATTTCATACAATGTGTAAGTGTTGCTGGCATTTGGGTCCACTATATATTGTTGTTAGTTGTTACTTGTCAAGTTGATTCCAACTCACAGTGACTCTGAGTTGCTCAGTGGTTAGGCACTCAACTACAAGCTGAAAGGTTGCTGGTTCAAACCCACCCAGGAGCACCTCAGAAAACAAGCCTGGGAACTTACAGCCAAAAGCCTTAAAAACCCTGTAGAGTGGTACTACTCTGCACATAGAACATCACCACGTCCTTTACATACACTTTGGTAATTTTTGCCTTATCCAAGGACCTTCTGTATTAGTAACCCTCGCTCAGAGAAAAAGCCTGCAAATCCCCACACTGAGAGCTCCCTCTCCACCTCCTTTCTGTTTTCCTCTCCGCCACTGTCTCCAAGCTCTTGCCATTCTGGCCTCGTTGACATCCTTGGAGTTTTTTGAGCACACTGGACACACTCTTCCCCTCTGATCCTATCATGGTCAGGTCATTTCCTCTACCAGAACAGTTGTCCTTCCGGTATCTGCATGCTTATACTCTCCCCTGGTTCAACTCTAGATTCAAATGTCTTTTTACCAGAGAAGCCTTTCCTACCTATGACTATCTGGTTTCTAGGAGTGCCAAACCAAGTACCACAAAGTGAGTGGCTCACGAAAACAAAAATTTATCGATCCACAGTTTGGGAGACTAGTAGTAGAAATCAAGGTATCGGCTGTGGTCACTCATTATGCAGGCTCTAAGACAGAAACTGTTTACCATCATGCCTAGCTCCTTGGGTCTACTGGTGACCTGGAATCCTTGGCATTCTTTGGTTTGTAGCTGCATGACAACATGGGCATCCTTTCTCTATCCATCTCTGTCCTCCTCATTAATAAAAATACTACTCAGCTGGGATTAGAACACACTCTACTCTAGTAATGACCTCATGTTAATTGATAACATCTTCAAAGACCCAATTCCTAAACAAGGTCAAGTTCATGGGAACTGGGCATCGAGACTTCAAAGCATCATTTAGAGGGACACCATTGAATCCATAACACTATTTACAAGCGCAAAATCTTTATATTCCCTTCTCTACCCCACCCAAAGCCAAAGCCAATGTCATTGAGTCAATTCTAACTGACAGGGACCATAAACACTGCTCCCTAGGTTCCCAACACATGGCTGGTGGCTCTGGATGCTGACCTTTTGGATAGCAGCCAAACTCTTCACCATAGCACCGTCACTTCATTTTCCATTCAGAGCATTTGCCATAACTGAAGATTATATCTGTATATTTCTTTCTGTCTTTTTTATCTCTTTGCCTCTACTAGAGTTTAAGTTCCATGAGGCAGAGACTTTGTTCTGTTCAGTACTAAATGTCCATTATCACTATGAGTTAGAATTGACTCTACAGCAATGTTTTTTTTTTTTTTTTCCTCAAAGATGGTCCTACACAAATAATCTCTTATTTTTACAATTAAACTGACCTGAGATTATTTGACAGTGGGTTTGGTTTGGTGGGTTACTAGCTTAAATGTTGGTGATTCTAATTGCATAGTGACACCATGGGAGAAAGGACTGATGACAGTGAAGAAAAAACTGGGGGGCAGCTCTGCTCTGTAACACAGGGGATCACCGTGAGTCAGAATCACCTCAGCAGTAACAAGTTATTCTTAAAAAAATAATATCACTAAACCATGATTATAATGTGCCAAGTGTATTTTTCCCAATAAACATTTAAATGAATATATAATTATTAAAATTAAAAATGTGGTTCTAGGGCATCTTTTAAAACCATCCTGTGTATCACTCATAGCATGTGTCCTTGGCTTTGAGAAGCAGTATCATCCAATGTCAATAAAACTAGTGACACGTTATATAGCTGAAGCAAAGTATTTGTCATGAAATTGATTCACTGTGGGATTTTTTTATAATACCTCTTAGTCTTGCAACAGAAAATATTTATAGTGAGAGTTATCAGCCTGGAGTCTGGCTCTAGATCTGCTACAAACAGCTATGCCACTTAAGCTTTCTTGGCCCCTATGTCCTCATCTATGTAATAAAGGGAGCTGAATGACACCAAAGCTGGTTGCCAGCTCTCATTGTCTTTAATTCTACCAATAACCACAAAATTGGAGTAAGAAATCCTGATGGAACTTAAATCTACTATAACTCTTATAATGAAATACTATTTTTTATTTTTTACCAGTTCTTTTCTGTGGTCCCATGATCTTCCCAATGTAGGCAGCATGTCCAGCATGCCATCAGGCATCCATTGCCTCAAGAAGTGGGCTAACAAGGTAGAACTAGAATAAGAGTGGAAGTTTCTGGTCAAAGCTAGAATAATGAAGGCCAGCACACAGGTATGATTGAATTAGGAATACTGCATTCCTTGGAAGTGAGCTAGCTACTTCAGAAAGTGACCAGATTTGGATCCAAAAACCTTTTGGTTCTATCTTTTTGGGAGGAGAATATTTGCTGAGTACCGAAGTAAACCCAAACCAAACCCACTGCTGTTGAGTTGATTCTAACTCACAGCAACCCTACAGACAGAGTAGAACTGCCTCATAGAGCTTCCAAGGAGCGCCTGGCAGATTTAAACTGCTGGCCTTTTGGTTAGCAGCTGTAGCACTTAACCACTATGCCACCAGAGTTTTGGGGTACCAATATATCATCCTAGAAATTACCTACTAACTGTAAAGGGAAAAACAGTTCCAGAGAAAAGATCTGACAGTCACCATCATAAAGTGTTCCAACCTGGCATCATAAACAGTGAAATAACCCGACGTCATGTGCTTGCAGATCAATATGAGAGCATTCTGAGATGGTCTTCTTCCAAAAAACATTTCACCTCAATCTAAACAAGCCTTTGGAACTAAGTTTTACCTTAGAAGAAATACAGAGGGTGAAAGACAGGTTCAGGGTATCATAAGGAAACAATCAGACAGGGCCAGAAAAGGGACATTCTACTGGACAAGTGCCTAGTCTCTTCGAAGCTTCAATATCACAAAAAAAAATAAATGTATAAGAGAAGCTAGCGTTCTAGCCTAAAATAGAATGTGGGGGGAAGGGGGCGGAATGCAATTTACAAACATTACATTGATCCTGGTTTGATATAAAAATAGCTATTCAAGATATCTGTTCAATAACCAGGTAAATTTGATGATGGATTCCATAATATCTGTTATTAGAGAACCATTTTCACTTTCCTGAGTGCAATGATAATGATACCACAGTTGTGCTTTCAGAAGACACTGTATCCTTATTTTTAGGAAAAAACACACAAAACAGAATTTAGGAGTGAAATGACATATGGGCAACTTATTTTTAAATGTTAACAGCTGTTGAATCTAGGTGTTGAATATAGACTATTCATTGTAATGTTCTCCCAACTTTGTGTGAAAAATATCAACAGACAGTGGTGATGGCTGTCCGGTGTGATGAACCTAATTAATGTCACTGAACTGTATACCTAAGACTGTTGTTATATAAATATACATATTTTACACAATGTAAAAAAGTTGGAGACAAAAAAAGATTCACATGTACAACAAAAATTATTTGGAAGCAGATGAAATCAGGCAAATACATTTTTAGACTCTTTCCGTTCCCATGGGCAAAAGGAGAGAGAGTCAGGAAAGGGACTCACTGGTTAGATGCAGACTGCAAAACTATTACAACCAGTCCCCTGATCAAGTACAGGGGTTGAGGAACCACAGACCTTTCGGTCAGTTTTTGAAAGCTGAAAGAATAAGAATCCCAAGTGCACCTTTTGAGGAGGGCTTGGAAACGTGACCAGAGAATCAGAAAAGTCGCAGGCCTCCAATGGTATGAGAGCTGAAGTAGAGACAGCTTCATCATATGTGAGCGGAGGCCACTCTTATCGTATTTTGTGGGTCTCCAAAGCTTCCAGGACACCTTTGCACAGAGGCAAGTGAAAGCAGTTGATCAAGTGCAAGTAAGAAGATGGACAATTCACCAGGCACTAGCACAGAGAAATGACCATCAGTGCCCCCACATCTGTCTCCTCCTTACGCAGTGGCTCCTCACATCCTCTGACACACACACTCCAAAACCATCTAGAAATTGAAATATAACCTGAGAAAATGGAGAGAAAAGTGAGCAAACTAGAACGGACGGAGCCAGTGGTGAATTTTCTGTGATTAGCCAGTTGTGTGCGATTACTCAGAATAGCAAGAGATTCAATTTCTGATGCCCAGTGGGAAAACAGGTCAAACTAGATATTTTATTGGTGGTGCAGTAGGTAGAGTGCTCAGATGCTAACGAAAAACTCAGCAGTTCCACCCAACTAGTCACTCTATGGGAAAAAGATGTGGTTATTTGCTTCCATAAAGATAACAACCTTGAAAACCCTACAGGAAAAGTTATTCTATCCTTTAGGGTCATAAGTTGAAATTGATGTCGCAGCAGTGGATTTGTTTGTTTTTTTTTTTGGTTTTATAGAAAAATAAAATTACGTATTTCAGTTTGTGCTGAGATATGCGCATGCTCCATTTTCAATCCAATCCTGGATCTTTTTACTATTCCTCCATCCCTTGCCAAGGAATCACAGGAGAATTAAGTTCTGATGTGCAGAATAAACAACTTTGAAGTAGATCTAAAAATATACATCTAAAACCACCTTGCAATTGCCTGCACTCACAGAGGAAAAGCTACATGTAGATAATATAGAAATTATTTCTTCTGGATTATGGAATGTATGGTATTTTGATATGGATAAATCTAATGCTGCAAGGATTTACTTCAAACAAAACAACAAAGCAACGCAGAGAAGCTTGTTTCAAAAACAAAATGGGGAAACAGCCCAGCTGTTGAACTGCTTGCTCCCTAAAACCCATGCTATTCCAGGAAAGGACACCCTAGCAGACCAGGCTCTTTCTACTCTCAAACTCAGATTTCAAAGGCATCACTGCAGGATGGACGTCACATGCAAATTAGTACTGGGCAGAGTCATTGGGGGCATCCACTAAGTAAAAAAATGGCTTCTGTTTATAACTTAGCGACAATATTTCCTTCATACGAATACAGTGTGAAAATACATATGGAGGTAGTCAGCAATAACTTGACAGACACAGTATTTCGCATGTTAACAGTAAGGAGACACAGGTTCCTCCATGGAGGAAAAAAAGACATTACACACCAAACTAATACAGAAAAACACTAGAAATGTGTGGCAGACCTTCTTTTAAGTGAGTATGCAATTGTATGGAATGTCTTTCTAAACAGAATAGCAGAAGTTAAAGCATTAGGGGACCCTCCGGTGACCTTTTTGATTCTTTCTGGTCTTCTTATTTTTATTTTTTCCCACTCAGAAAGCCTGAGTGGGAAAGTTTCAGCTAGATGGTTGACTCTACTCAAGTCTTGTCAGAACTACAAAGTTGACAACTATAAGGATGAACAGAAACACCAGCTCATTCCCAACATTCTCCCCTCCCATACCACTCCAACCTCTTGAGCTCAAATCCCTTACCCTCCTTATGCAGCTAATATTTGAAACTGAGACAACAATTCTGGCCGCAACTCAGAATATAAGCTCTTCCTAAAGACTTAAGGAAACCCTAGTGGCGTAGATGGTTAAGTGCCACGTCTGCTAACCAAAAGGTTGGCAGTTCAAATCCGCCAGGCGCTTCTTGGAAACTCTATGGGGCAGTTTTACTCTGACCTCTAGGGTCACTGTGAGTCACACTCGACTCAGCAGCACTGGTTAAAGACTTAAACCATCAGCACCCATCTGTCAGTTTGCCGTGCGGTGCTGACTTGCATGCTGTTACCATGCTGGAAGCTACGCCACTACTATTTCAAAATACCAGTGGGATCATCATGGTGGGCAGGCTTCCGCACAGCTTCCGGATGAAGATGGACTAGGAAGCAAGGCCTGGTAATGTACTTGTGAAAATTAGACAAGGAAAATCTTATGGATCACATCAGAATACATCAGTGGCATAACTTCCAGCATCATAGCAACACACAAGCCACTAGAGTATGACAACAAACAGGCAGTAGTAGAAATAAACACAACTATAGTACTAGAAGATGGGCCCCTTAGGTGGAAAAGCACTTTACAATAGCCATAGCAATGAACTTAAACAGGATCACAAAGATGCTGCAGGACCATCAATGTTTCTTTCTGTCAGGCATAAGGTCACCGTGTGTCAGGTACACAACTAACAACAGCCAAGACTTAAATGATTAGAACGGAGATGAGGATATATCTCTTGCTTTCTCTCTCTCTCTGTTTCCCTCCTCCTGCTACTTACTACAACTCACAGAAAGTCACAGAAGGAGCCACTGTGGTTCCACTTTCACTGAAGCCTTGATGAATACAAAGGTCCCTTGTCACCATCCCCTGTTTAAGTCTGGCTTCAGTGGCAGGAAATGTAGGGATTCAGGCTGTGGTTAGAATAATATGAATGACAATCTATTGTATAACGAAGAGTTTACTTTTTCCAGAATTCCCTTTTTCCTCTCATGCAGGCTTTAAGACATCAAAAATTAAAGCTGGTTTTTGTATAAAATAAATAACTTTAGTAGGTGCCATACCCTCCATGCAAAAGGGAAACACATTAGACGAGGAGACTTCTTGAGCTTATGTTTCTACATGTAAGTTAATGATCATGGGTGTGGGGTGTTTTCCCAGCCCTGACCTTTCGGCCCTTTTTCTTTGGTAAATGGACCTCCTAAAAAACCTGGTAAAATCCACAGGGCAAATCAATAAATAAATAAAACAGATTTCTCAGAAACCTCAGTTCAATTTAAACAGGAAAATTATTTAAAGCACAATACAATGAAGACAATACAATTGAAGACAAGACAATGATTCAAACACAGAATCTTTGACTTTATTGGCAGGAGGGGTAACACAACCATATACTTGAGCAATTTTATATATGTAATACTTACTCCTGAAGTCAAGACCCACTGTAAACTGCTTTTTCTTTCTATAAACTCAATAAATCTTTTTTTATTTTTTTATTTAACATGACTGAGTGAAAATGTACATTCCCATATAAATTTACATGCCCACCTATATGCAGCTTCCACTGCTCTCCCTGTCCGGTGACTGCACACTATTCCTCTCTGCTCCATACATGTCCCATCCTCCCAACAGCCTCCTTTCCGCTCCTCTCCACCCATCCTCTTTCCTCCAGCCAGAGATCAGCAAGATGATATCCTATAGATGTATAGAACCATAAAGTGCATCCAATATATGGTCACTCTGCATTGCCAAGTCCAATCCATTCCTGTCCAAAGAGTGGACCTTCGTTATAATTTATGGGTAAGGGCAGCATCAGGGCCGGGGTCAATGCTCTCAGGGGAACCCCGAAACCAATGGACCATCAATTGAGGTCTTTTAGTGGAGATCTCAGGATGCACTCCCTTTTATTCTTGTGTTGCCAGTGAGACTCAACCTAGTGAGTTCCATAGTGGCTATCACTGGTGGTGGCCAGGCACCATCCAGTTCCTCCAGTCCCAAGTCGATGAAGGCACCAACTCTTGCGGGTCTCTCTGTCTTCTAGGTTGTCTTTACCGCATGTCATTTTGGTCCTCGGTGAGCATCCATTCCTGCTGAGTTGGGACCATTTGCTGTGTCCTCAGATGGCAGCTTGGCAGCTTTTAAGACCCCAGACACCACTCACCAATGTGGGATGCAGAGAGCTCTCTTAGCAAAGCGCTAATTGTGCCAATTGGCCTCGATTTCACCTAAGAGCATGGTCCCCTGCCCCCTGCCCCAGCTACTCTATCCTTGCAATATTGGGTTAAGATGGAAGGAGTACTCAAGTTATGCTGAAGTCCACTTAATGTTGTTCTTGTTTCTAATATGTGCTATCACCACTTTCTCCCAACCAGATTTCTAGCAACTATCTAAACTAAACTATCTAAACTATCTGAACTAAACTATCTAAACTCCCCCCTCACCTCCCCTCCCTCCCCTCCCTTGCAGCTGTCAAAGAGTTTTTTTCTTTTATACACAAATCTGTTTTTGAGATCTTATCGTAGAGGTCTCATACAGTATTTGTCCTTTTGTCTTTCACTCAACATAATGTCTTCCAGTTGAAACCAGGTTAGGAGATGTTTCCTGGAATCATCGTTATTCTTTATCATTGCATAGTGCTCCACTGAGTATATGTACCATAGTTTACCAATCCATTCTTCTGTTGTTGGGCATCTGGGTTGATTCCATCTTTTTGCTATCGCGGACTATGCTGCGATAAACATTCTCGTGCATGTGTCCGTTGGTGTGAAAGGCTTTGATTCTGTAGGATATATTCCAAGTAGTGGAATTACTGGGTCAAATGGTATATTGATATCCATTTTTTTAAGGAAGCGCCAGATTGCCTTCCAAAGAGGCTGGACCATTTTACAACCCCACCAACAGTGTAGAAGGGTTCCACTTTCTCCACTGTCTCTCCAGCATTTGTTGTTTTGTGTTTCCTGGATCATGGCCAATCTTGTTGGGGTAAGATGGTATCTCATTGTCATCTTGATTTGAATTTCTTTAATAACTAAAGATCATGAACATGTCCGCATGTGTTTTTTGGCTGCCTGGATCTCCTCTTTAGTGAAATGTCTGTCCATCTCCTTTGCCCATCGCTTAATTGGATGTTTTATCTTCTTCTTATTGATATTTTGTAGTATCTTATAGATTATAGAGATCAGGCGTCAGTCTGACATAGAGTTGCCAAATATTTTTTCCCATTCTGTGGGTGTTCTTTTAATTCTATTAATAAAGTCTTTGGATGAGCAAAAGTGTTTGATTCTTAATAGTACCCATTTATCTATTTTCTCTTCTGTTGATTGTGGTTTCTTTGACAGATTTTGGAGTCTGTCCTCACTGTGTATTAAAACTTCCACTGTTGTTCCTACTTTTTCTTGGATGAGCTTTATCATTTTAGGTTTGATATTTAGGTCTTTTATCCAGTTGGAGTTTGTTTTTGTGTAAGGTGTAAGATATGAATCTTGATTCAGTTTATTGCAGATGGATAACCAATTTTGCCAGCACCATTTGTTGAAGATACTGTTTTTACCCCAGTTTAATGTCTTAGGGCCTCTGTCGAATATCAACTGTTCATAGGCAGATGGTGTCATCTCTGGGGTCTCAATTCTGTTCCATTGATCCATCTGTCTGTTCTTGTACCAGTACCAGGCTGTTTTGACCACTGTGGCAGTGTAGTATGTTCTAAGGTCGGATAATGAGAGGCCTCCCAGTGTGTTCTTCTTCTTTAGTAGTACCTTACTTATCCGGGGCTTCTTCCCTTTCCAAACAAAATTGGTGATTTGTTTCTCCATCTCATTAAAAAATGATGCTGGAACTTGTATTGGGATTGCATTATATAAATAAATTGCTTTGGGTAAAATAGACATTTTCACAATGTTAAGTCTTCCTATCCACGAGCCGGGTAGGTTTTTCCATTTATCTAAGTCTCTCTTAGTTTCCTGTAGTAAGGGCTTGTAGTCCTCTTTGTAAAGGTCTGTTGTTTCTCTGGTTAGATTAATTCCTAGGTACCTTATCTTCTTAGGGGCTATCGTAAATGGTATTCATTTGATGATTTCTTCCTTAACAGTCTTGTTGTTGGTATAAAGGAATCCTACTGATTCATTTATGTTTATCTTGTATCTTGAGACTTTGCTGAACTCTTCTATCAGTTTGAGTAGCTTACTTATAGATTCCTTGGGGTTCTCTGCATACACAATCATATCATCTGCAGGGAGATTTTACCTTCCTCTTTGCCAATGCAGATGCCCTTTATTTCTTGGTCTTGTCTAATTGCTCTGGCTAGAACTTCTAGCACAATGTTGAATAGGAGAGGTAAGAGTGGGCATCCTTGTCTAGTTCCTGATCACAAGGGAAAGTCTTTCAGTCTCTCTCCATTCAGGATAATGAAACTCAATAAATCTTGAAGCACTAATATATACTGTATACCGCTGTGACATTTTTCTGCAATTCAGATTCAGTCTAAATTCAGAAACAACTCTCCCATACTCTTTTACTCAATGACTTGTTGCTATTGTTGTTAGCTGGCACTGAATCAGCTCCAACATAACATGTAGAACAGAACAAAACTTTGCCTAGTCCTGCGTCATCTTCATGATCTCAGGCACGTTCAAGTCCATTGTAGTGGTAACTGTACATTTTGAGTGCCTTAAAATCTAGGAAGCTTATTGTTTGGCACTATATCAGACAATACTCAAAACTTTCTTCCTACTCTTAGTTATAGCTCCACTATAGGTGACATTACTGGTAGTAGAAATAGCAGCGGCATAACTTCCAGCATCATAGGAACACATAAGTCACTAGCGTATGACAACACACAGGTAGTAGAATTAAACACAACTATAAATCTGAAAAATAACTGTCTCTTATAGGCACTAAATACATGTTTAAACTTTTATAATCACATAATTGATAAGTATTGGTCCTTCATTGAATCTAAGGCGTAGAGAATCGAAAAGATTTGCCCCACATAGCTAGTCTTTTTGTAAGAGAGTGTTCTATACCCCATATGGGTGAGCAGTATCTTGGGTCTTAAAAGCCAGCAAACTTCCATCTGAGGAACATCAATTTTTCTCAGCCCACCTGGAACAGACTACAGCTGAGAACATCAAAGACACAAGGAGAAATGAGCCCAGGAGACAGGAGGACCCATCAGATTGGGAGACTACATCAGCAGGAGCAGAAGAATTAGATGGTGCCCGGCCACCACCAAAGACAGCACTGGCAAGCAACACAATATAGTCCCTGACATAGCATGAGATAAACAGGTGTGCAGATCAAGAATTCTATTAAAAGACCAGACTTGATGATCTGACAACTTGGATAGTCCCCTGAAAACATGTCCCTAGACTTGCTGCTAGTCCAGAGCTCAAGCCAACACTTCAGACAAAGAATGAACTGCACTTGGAGATACAGAGTGATGCAGGTGATATGTGTATTTTATGGTTTAATACACATGTGAAGCTGTCCTGTTTGTTTCCTTTTAGAAGGTAGAGGAGAAGTAGAGATGAGGCAACAAGTGTTGGGCAAGTGGATACTGGAAGCAAAGAGTGGAAAAGAAGAGTGTGCTGTCACAGGGTGAGGACGGCAGATTGAGTTGTAGAGAGTCAGGTACTCAGGGTTTTATACGGAAAATTGACTTGGATGTAAACTTTCACTTAATCACAATGAAAAAAAATTAAAAACAAAAAAGATTTTCCCCAGATTATGAACAGCACCTCAACATAAAGAAAACAAAAATCCTTGCAACTGGACTCGTAAGCAATATCACAATAAACTGTCCCCCATACACCAAAAAAAAAAAACTGCTGCCATTGAGTGGATTCTGACTTCTAGTGACCTTATACGACAGGACAGAACTGACTAATATTGTTTCCAAGAAGCACCTGGTGGATTTGAACTCAGCCTTTCGGTTAGCAGCTGTAGCACTTAACCACTATGCCACCAGGGTTTCCTATCATTGATAAACAGAGAAATTTTGAGATTGTCAAGAATTTCATTTTACTTAGATCCACAATCAATGCCCATGGAAGCAGTAGTCAAGAAATCAAACAACATATTGCATTGAGCAAATCTGCTGCAAAGCATCTCTCTAAAGTATTGAAAAGCAAAGAGAACTTTGAGTGCCTTACATCAAGCCGTGGCATTTTCCATTGCCTCGTATGCATGCCAAAGCTCAGCAATGCATAAGGAAGAGGGAAAACTACTGATGCACTTGAATTATGGTGTTGGCAGGAATACTGAACAAATTTGTCTTGGAAGAAGTACAGCAAGGATGTAAGCATGGATGTGAAGACTCCACCTCACCTACTTTGGACACGTTATTAGGAAGGACCTGTCTCTGCAGAAGGACATCATGGTTGGTAAAAAAAGAAGACACTTAATGAAATAGAGTGACACAGTGGCTACAGCAACAGGCTCAAACAGCAACAAATGTGAGCCTGATGCCACACCAGGCAGCACTTCATTCTGTTGTACACAGGGTCCCTATGGTTAGAATTGACTCCGTGGCACCTAACAACAACAACAGTGCTTAGCATGTGGGAAATCTGGATTTGAAGCCAAGTTTATTTGATTCATGGTTTCTAATACCCTGTTCCTATATGTTCCTGAAGACAATAACTTAAGAGTTAACAGTTTACAAACACTAACAGTGGGCATCATTCCAACAGGCTATACTCTGAAGCACCATGTGACAATTCTGCAGATTCAGGGCTAAATTTATTCCCACTGTCATTCAGCGTTTCTTGCCCAAAATAAAGATAAAATCAAATCAGACTAAAATGTATGTCAAGTTTTCTTTATAAGTTCTGAGAAGCTTACCTACCAAGCTTAAATACTAAGGATGAGGAGGGAAAAAATTAAAAGAGAGGACAGAACATAAAATCAGAAAGCAAAAAGATGTTGAAGGACTTAATGGCAGGAAAAATACGAAAGGCAAGAGGAACAGTGGGAGAAAAGAACCAAAAAGAAAAGAGTTTCAGATGGGAGGTAAAAACAAACTAATTTGCAACAGCACTTTTTGTTGTCAGTTGACCCAGAGTCCATTCTGACTCATGGTGACCCCACGTTTGCAGAGTAGAACCACTTCAAAGTACTTTCAAGGCCTGCCTGTCTTCCAAAGCGCCTTTAGTTGAGTGCAAACCGCCAACCTCTCAGCTAGCAGCGGAGCACTTAATTGTACCATTCAGAAAATCCCCCTACAGGGTTATCCTTTCAAGACCCATGGGACAGAGGTATCCCACTAACTTTTTATGCCTCTGGAGATCTTTGGAAAGGGTTACCCTGATTTTAACACATTGAGCCTCAAGGTGGGAATCTTTTGAAATGTATGAAACTCATAAATCCTGACTGAAAGCCTAATTTTTGTGTAGACTGTACATTGTCTTAGGTAATACCTCCCATGTGGGTGGCTTTTCTAAACTTTTGGCATCTTTGTCTATTTCAGTGAGATAAGCACTGCTTCCGAGATTCTATGTTCTTGTGACAAGCACTTATTGTGAGAACAATCTATTGCCAATCTTCACTCAGTCACAATGGCCATTTTCTCCTTTATGCCATTTATTGTTTCCAGGTGTTACCAGCTCCCCTCTTTTCTGGCTTCTAAACGGTAAATAATGCCTTTCCAATAAGGTATAATACACTGCAGTGGTACCTCTCAAGAAACTGAAATGCCCATAAGCTACTCTTACTCTGCATTCAATCTTAGGGTCCAGTCACTGCTCCCATATGTGGCAGGTGGAATGCACTGTTGTGAGCAGCTCTGCCCTGTTCCAGGGCAGCTGCTTCTCTTTCTTAGCTGTTAGCACTACTTTTGTTGTAATGGAGAATACACAATGCTGGTAATTTTCCTAAGATTCAAATTCCTTTAGTTTTATTTATTTGGTCAGTACTACTTTTACAGTAATGAAGAATGCAGTGTAGTGGTAATTTCCCAGACACAAAAAAATCACTAGGTTTTATTTATTTAGACTGTAAGTACTGCTTTTACAGTAAGGAAGAATGCATTTCACCAAGTTTTGAAAAGTTTCGTGAAAAACAACACAAAAGCTAAGAAGAAGGAGACCAAAATAAAATGTACATGCAGTCATTGCCAGGTGTCTTCATGCTTTACCTCATGTTTTTAAAATTTTCAAGAAACAAAATTAAAAAAAAATTATCATTGACTCATATCAGTAGGATTTTCATCATCCGTGGTCCACTGTGGCACATGTGATCCAAGATAATGGATATCAAAACCCATAATGCATGAAAAAATACTTCTTTTTACTGTGATTAAGTGAAAGTATACAATCCAAATCAATTTTGCATGACTGCCTATCTGCAGCTGCCTCTGTTCTCCTTACCCACTGACAGCCACTCCTCCTTTTTATTCTATACTTGTAGTATCTTCTTAACAAGCTCCTATCCCCTCCTCTCCATCCACTTTTCTCCCATCTAGAAAGAGACCTGTAGGACAGCTTCCTATAAATATAAAATTTCTTAGTTGATTCTTTAATCAGCATGCCTTCATTAGAAAAAACACACAGAGAAAATTCAGAGGAGAAAATAATTGGTTCTGAAATGGTTTAAGGAGAGCAAAGAAGAGGTAACAACTTGTTATGACTTTTGCTTAACTATAAAATCTAATTCCTTAAAGGAACTGTTCACCTTATACGAAACTAGAGCAGAAACCAAGCCCCGCAACTCATTGCTGTCAAGTTGATTCTAACTCATAGTGACCCTGGAGGACAAGAAACAAATGTCCCATAGGATTTCTAAGCAGCAGCTGGTGAATTCAAACTGATAACTTTTTGTTTAGCAGCCATAGCTCTTAACAACTACACCACCAGGGTCTCCCTGGAGTAGAAGGCCCCTCAGTAATACTGCATATACCTTCCTGTTATACACAAAGATTTTTCCCTGAATCAAAATGGTCTGCAGTAAAGCCCAGGGAGGGTAGTCCATGAAAAGTTAGAATGAAAATCTAAAAGGTTAAGGTGAGAAGAGTTGATCCTCTCTTTCTTGTCTTGCCTAATCTAGTGAGTTCTTAAAAGTTCTACACATTTTCAATATGTTGCAAAGAAAAAAGCATGTTCCACTCTCATGCATACATAACCCAAATGTTGGCACTAAAAGAAGTGAGAGGCTTTGGAAAGGATATCTTCACCTCATAAACATATGGGAAAAGCTTTTTATAACTTTCCCAAACGACAGGAGAGAAACATTTGGATTAATTTTTGTCTTGAGATATACACATTCTTCAGTTTGGTAAATGACTCAATGACGGAACTAAAAGTCTGTTTCAATTGATTGTCCTTTCAGAAATTTCTGAAAACTTGACTGGCATGTTAAAATTTTGTGCTAAAATGCATTCTGAGCTCAATTTGAAACTGGCAGGAGGCAGTACAAAAGAAAGTTTCTATGAAAATTTAATTTCTTTGATGGTATTTGGTGAAGTTTATATTTCCATATAAGAGAGAGCCAAAAATACCCACTACACACAGGAAAAAGAATTAATCACTAAAATTTATTACATTTCTTTATTATTAGTGTCTATCTGATTCTAGAATGTTAAAATAATAATATTGATCTCTTTTTCTGAAAATTTCACACTAAAATTTGGTGAAATATGTTTATTCCATATATTCTGAAGTAGGACAATTTCATGCCAAAAAAATGTTAAGAATATTAGAAAGATTAAAGAGTTAAGGTTTTCTTAAAATAACAGAGTTAACCCAGTGGAAAAAAATGCTTATTATGTAGGTGTGTCATCTTAAGGCCAGGAAGGTCTTCCTAAATAACACACAAAACTTAGATGGAAAAAAAATGGATAAATTTGCTTACATACAAAGGTGAATCTGCTGTATGCCAAGGACAGTATTTAAAAAAAGGAAGCTCAGAACAAAATGTAAACAATACATATAACCAATGAAAGGTTAATATACATAATATATAAAATAAGTCTATAAATCAACAAATAAAAAGAATTTCTTCTTCATAGAAGAACTATAAATGGCCAATAATCCTATAATAAAGATGTTTCATTAGTAATTGGTAATCATCAGTAATTTAGTAGCTTCATTAGTAATCAGATACCACTTTAACCCCAATTAGCAAAAATATAAAAGACTGATAAAATCCAGCCTGAATGAGAATATCAACAAATGAGTACCCTCCTATACTGCTGGTAGGAGTGTAACTGGCAAAGCATTTATGGAGGCAAATTGGCAGGACATATCAGGACTCAAAATATGCACATCTTTCTCTTGGCAATCTATTTACAAGTATCCATCTTTATATGCAAAGTATTACTCAAAACAATTTTCTGCAAACTCGGTAATAAATGCCCATTAAAAGAAGAGTTCAAAAAATCACAACTCATCTACAATAATAATAGAATAATAGTTAATATTTATATATACCAAAACCAAACCCATTACTGGCAATTCTAACTCATAAAAACCCTATAGGGCAAAGTTGCTGGAGCAGATATTGGATTCAAACTACCAGCCTTTTGGTTAGCAGCAACACGCTTAACCATTGTGCTACCAGGGCCCCAATATTTATACACAAAAAGAAACCACTGCTGCTGAATTGACTCAGACTTATAGCAACCCACATATATATATATAAAACTCCACTGCCGTTGAGTCAATTCTGACTCGTAGACAGAGTAGAATGGCCCCATAGAGTTTCGAAGGAACACCTGGCAGATTCAAACTGCCAACATTAACCACTTAACCATCACACCACCTTCATACAGTCATGACTAAATACCAATAATTTTTCCAAGTGCTTCACATACAAATTCATTTTGTCTGAGTTTGTCTGAATAACAACCTTATAAAGACAGGTTCTATTATTGCCCCATTATAGATAAGAATGCTAAGGCAAGAGAAGAGAAACCTGTGTCATGCCACTTAGCTTTTAGGGGCATAGCCTGGTGCCAGACTGCTCTGAAATGCTATTAGCCAAAATGCAGCAAATAGAATTATGTCCCCGAAAGAGAACAGTGGAAGTCCTAACCCCTACACCTGTGGACATAATCTTATTTGGAAACAACAGTTTTCATTTGTTATGCTAATGAAGTCATACCAGAGTAAGGTGAGGCCTAAACCTAACCTGTTCGGAGCTGCGAAACAGCGGACTAGACACAAGAGACACCTGGAGAGGAGGCAGGGAGAGATGCCACATGAGGAACTGTCCACAAGCCAATGAATGCCAAGGGACACCAACAGGAAAGGATGCTCCCCTAGAGCTAACACTGTGATTAGGCCCTGTTGTCACCACAAACGTGAGACAATAGATTTGTGTTCTTTAAAGCTACTCACTTTGGTCTTTTTCATTATGGTAGCACTAGGTGACTAAGACAATTGTTTTTCCTGTAACCAAAAATGAAGTGGCATATCTGATTATCTACATAATAAGTGAAGCTATCATGGATTTTACTCTGCTCATAATATAAGCATTCCCAATGGTTTCAATAGGTCATCTTTCAGAGTGGAAACGAAAGAGGGAACAGAGGGTGAGGGGAAACTGCTGCATTTCCCTGTATGCATCTCTAACGTGGTGAAAATTTCAAAAGAATGCATTCAGGTATTACTATTACAATTTTTTATATTATTTTTCATCTTCCTTTTTTTATTTGCTTTTTTAAAACATATGGAAAACAGTTTGTCCATACAGATGTTGCTACAACTATGTTTCTGGCTTTCGGTCACATTTTTTCCTCCTTTTAAAGTGGATCCAAGTATCTGTTAAATTCAAACTCCCTGATTTCCAAAGTTGTTTCGGGCTCTGTAAAAGGCTTTACCCTTCAACCTCTTTAGCTCTGGCCCCGTTATGTTTATGTCCATTTTCAAATAGCCAAAAATTTTGGTTGCTGTGGAAAGACATTTAGAAAGCTGTTTAAAAGAAGAGAAACAAACTGTGGGTTTAAGAAAGCCTGTATCTGCTTCTTTAGGCTGTGTAGTTTTTCCATCAATTGCTGAGAGGCTAAAGCTCAAATACCAGGATGAAGGCACACATGGAGTTTTATACATGGACAAAGGCCACTGAGAAAATCCAGCTCTTGGAGACCATCAACACTGAATAAGAGAAAAGAGGATCCTCTCCTAGTTTATTCTCCAAGGCTGGCTTGGCCTAGTTTATTCTCCAGGGCTTTCTTAGGGTCACTTAGATATTTTACTCTAGGACAAAGAATGCTTCAGTGCCTAGGGAATAAGTATCACATGTAGACTTACATTAGGGAATACAAGTAACACAAAGCTGATAGCAGAAACTATTTCTCACCACCTTAACAAATGCCAAGACCCTCTTTCCTTCTGGCTCCTTTGTATTTTTTTCCATCCCTGTACACCACCAATGCCATCAGGCGAGGCTCCCAATGTGGAGCACTCTTGGAAGATTTGGCAGTTCTCATGCCCCTAGATGCTTCCCTTTCCCCTTCATACGCACTTCTCCATCTTCAACAAAGCAAGACAGCCAGGAAGCAATGTGAGAGCTAAACACAAGGCTTGGCTGCAACACAAGTGGGGGCATTTAAAAGTCTGGTTGTCTATTCTTTTGGCAATGAAGCTCCACTGGAAAGTTCTTTAAGTTCCCATTGACAAAAGCCCTAATTCAGTGAAAATAAAAATTAAAATACATAACAGGCCAACTTTACAAGAAAAAGAATAAAATTATGCATCTAACTACACAGTTATTGATAGATTTGTTATACATTTTTGCACCCATATAAAGCACACGTATGAATAACCACTACACAGCTGGTGAAGACTAACACAGTGGCTTTATTCAGGGCTTCGGTAACTATGGTACCTTATTGTTCAACCAAACACCAGAAAGAAAGTGTGAAGGCACAGAAATGAGAGTGGAAAAATTAACTGAGATAAATTCTACCTCCTGACATCTTTATTGAAACAGGGCAGGTAATCTACTGAACACTAGCAACAGCCAAAAGCCAAGTGCTGTCGAGTCAGATCACTAGCAACAAGAAGCTTAAAATACATCAGTTAAGAAAACAGGTGCCATCAAATTGACTTCAAGTCACAGTGACTCCAAGTCATGGCAACCTTATGTGTTGGTAAAGAACTGTGCTCCACAGGGTGTTCAACGGCTGACTTTTCAGAAATAGATCACCAGGTCTTTCTTCTGAAGCACCTCTGGATGAACTTGAACCATCAACTTTTTGGTTAGCAACGGAGCATGTTAACAGTTTGCATCACTCAGGGACTCCAAAATATATATCAACAGATACTGAAAAACGAATCTTAGGCTAACACCTAGGAGTACACTACCAACTGACACCATTGCAGGTTTCAACACTAGACAAAGACACATATTCTGAGGCCATACATATCTTAGATGCCCCAAGACAAGACCTGGACAAACCAACTTCCTACCTAGGGCCTACCTAGGGTCTGAAATAATTGAGAAAAGGCAGGGGGAAAGTTCCCTCTAGAAACAGAAAAGTACCAGGGTCTCTCTTTAACCATTCATGTGTTAGCTGTCCTTCACGTACTGTTTTCCATTTAACAACCTAAAGTGGAGGAAGGCACAAAATTCTCCATCACTCATCAGCTGATTAATATTTACGAAATGCCAACTCTGGACTAGACATTGGGAAAGTAATGATGAGAAACTAACAATGAATGCTGTCATCCTGAAGATCGTTGCGTCTCCTACCTATTCTGGACTTCACTGGCAGCATTTCATTTACGCTGAATCGACAGAACAGAGCAAACAAACCTCTAGGAAGCTAACGATCAGATAGTCCCACATACAACAAATACACCACAATTCACTGGTTGAGTTCTACGATTAAATTCAACTCACTAGTTTGGGATTTACAGATCATCTCCTTATAGAAACAACATCATCAGTTACGATTGGGTTCTCAGATCAATCCGTAAAGTCTATGCTGTCCTCCACTTAGCTTCAGTATGATTTTAAGAGTTGTCTGTTTGGTTTGTGTTATCCTGAGTCCTTCCAATTAACAACATCAACCTGGATTTTACAATCTTGAGGCCACTATCATGGATCACAATAGTTAAGACTGGACTGTGATGCAGTGTTCTTTTTCTCCCCCTCCAGTTGCCAGAGTAGATTCCAACTCATGGCAACCTCATATATGCCGTGGTAGAACTGTCCCCCACAGAGTTTGCAATGGCTGATTTTTCACAAGTAGATCTCCAGGTCTTTCTTCCAAGGCACCTTTGGTTAGACTGGACCCTTCAACCTTTCAGTTCACAGGTGAGCCATTAATGGTACTCTGATATGATGCCACTACCTACTTATCTGTTACCATTGAGTCAATGCCAAGTCAATGAGCCTGTAGGACAGAATAGAGCTGCCCCACAGGGTTTCCAAGAGTGCCTGGTGGATTCAAATTTCTGATCTTTTGGTTAGCAACCGTAAGTCTTAATCACTATGCTACCAGGGTTTCTAATGTAATGTTAGTGTTAGACAAAAAACTACAAGCACCTAAAGGTACACTAGCAGTTGTCGTTCAGCTTCAGTTTGTCCTAGGATGCTTATGAGGCGAAGAATTACATTTGCAGTAATGTATTGTGATGTTGTGGGTTAAGTGGCACCACTGCTAAACAAAAGGTCGGCAGTTCAAATCCACCAGGCACTCCCTGAATGCTCTAGGGGGAGGCTCTACTCTGGCCCCTAGGGTTGTCATGAGTCAGACCCGACTCGACGGCACTGGGTTTTGTTTTTTTTTATTTACATACTAACGTGGGTTCCTCCCTATAGTGTCTACAGTTCTATCCAAGGCTACACAAATTTCATAGTATTGTTTCTCAGAAACAACCACCAACATATTTCCTGGTTATCTTCAGAAATATAATATTATTTTTACCTATTTTGCCTTTTAAAATTTGTTTTTCAGCACTAATCCTAGAGAATACACATAGCAAAATATAAACCAACTCAACAGTTTCTACATGTATAATTTAGTGACAATGATTAGATTCTTCGAGTTGTCCAACCATTCTCACCCTCCTTTTCTGAGTCATTCCTCCTTCATTAACATAATCTCCCTGCTCCCTAAGGTTCCTATCTAATCTTTTGAGTTCCTGTTGTCAAAGTGATCCCATTCTTAAAAGAGCACAGTGCTCAAGGCAAATCTTTTTTTACTAGCTAAACCAAATTGTTCTTTGGTTTCAAGATGACTTCAGAGGATGTATTCAGTTTAAGACTTACAGGTTATTTCAGGGCAATAGTTTCGGAGGCTCAGCCACCCTCCATGGCTACAGAACGTCTAAAGTCCACAAGAATTTGAAATTCTGTTGTGTGTTTTCCTCCCTTTGATCAAGACTCTTCTCATTTACATTTTTTTAAACACCACTTTTTATCTAGCTTCATTTGCTCTCATTGCAGAAGCCTCTCGTCTTAACTTATAGATCCCCAAAGACAATCAACTCAGCATCTAACTTGTAAACCTATCACCTCTGCTCAGCCCCATTTTGCCCAAACCATGCCGCAGACAGACGTGCAGCTAAAAATAGAAAAAAACAGCTATTCCAAACAAGAACACGAGTCTCTGAGACAAAATTTCTAAAAACTATTTATGTTTGGAAATAAGGAAACAAAACAGAAGATACCACAGTTACAGTCTTAAGACAGTCCTTTACTGGCTCTGCTACCAAGTGAAGCAAAACCCTTCTTGTAATTAAGAACACCCTTAGGCTATATCAAAAAATGTAAGTACTTTACGGGTAGTCTCAAATTATCTAAATAAAGTCTTCTTTCAGTTTTAGTGCCAGGAGTCTGCACATGAAATAGAATCATCTTTGAAACAAAATATCTACCTTCTATTTCCCCCATCCTGGCACTACGGTGAGCTTGTGGATATTTGCAGATAATTCAATCAGTCCTTTTCTGAAACCAAGAGTGGGAAAGAACTCTCAAATTTTGTTCTGGGGATTCTCAAAGCTTTTGCTGAGCTTCCAGAAGAATCTGGACATATCATCTCCTGGAAGGTACCATGGGATAAAAGAGCCCAGACTAGTTCCCTCAAAAAAGGAAAGACCTACTGTCAGGCCTGGCTCTCTCTTAGCAGAATCTACCCTTGGGAATGTCTACTCCAAGGACTTCCTAAGGAAAGAGAGCATCCGATAAGGATGACAAAAATGCAATGTAATGGAAGGTAGCTGGTACAGACAGAGCAGTCCAGACTTGGGTGCCAGCTAAACTTCAGAACCCAGAAAGGCTTGGAAAGCAGACTGTGTAATTGATTTGCAATGACACCCCCAATACCTTGTTACTTTCAGGAAACGACTGGGTAGCCCATCTTGACCCACAGAATAGTGACTCTCAAAGAAGGTTGGTCAACAGAAGCATCTCCCTGAAACTATCAGAAATGAAAATTCTCAGACCCACTCAGAAATTTTAGGAGTGGGCCCAGCAATCTGTATTTCAGCAAGCCCTCTAACAGTTCAATTCATAGTCAAGTTTGAAAATCACTGCAGTGAAATAGATTAACCTCATTGTACTATAGTCCCTTGCATGCTTTATAATTAGCTTCCTCTTTCAAAGGAAGTATCAAGGATCAGTAAGTCAAAGGGAGTCAAAAGGAGGTCTAAGGGTATTTTAAGTCCCAAATTAACACTGCTTCTCCCTGTTCATTTCTGGATTAGGATATCGGCTGCGGACAAGAAAGAAAGTAGATTTAGTCTACCCTAGAACCCATCATAAGCCCGGCAACTTACTGGCGCTGAAACATTCCCTTCCAAGTAAACAAGCAACATTCCTAGTAACTACAACAGACCACACAGATAAAGCAAACCCACCAGGCTTGCTCTACAACACAAGTAATAACGACAACACTTAACTTTCTTCACAGCTTCCCTTGGCTATTTAAGAGACCCCCAAAGTATAATAACATATTAGCCAATACACTGCTTTAAACTCCAAAGCAGATGCTTTCAGGTCATTGAAATGCTCAGCTATGTATTTTCCAAGAGTATCTGTCTCTACACATATTTCCCCTAAAATTCATTTTCAGTCCTCTAACAGAGACCAATTATCTGTTCTTGGACAACATAGTTCCTCATTTTTAATCCAGAATTGAGAAAATTTCCACTTTGGGGGAGGGAAGAAAAAAAGCCTCCCATTCACAAAGCTTCAATGTACCACTAATGACTGGTCCGTTTTCCTTCCCAACTCTGTTATTTAAATTCCAAAAGACAAGAATCCAGAAAAGCAGTAGCAACAATGAAAAAAGCATACCACTGAAGATCTGGAAGTCAAATCTCAGCAAAAAGAGCCTCTGGGCACAAAGTAGACGTGCCCATGACTGTCCCCATCTACTATTTGCACCAAAGGACAGCTCAGGCACAGTTTGTCTCTGTCATTGTTACTCACTTGACACTTAAGGCACCAGTTCTGTGTCTTCTAGCACAATGGTCCTCCTTGGAAAGTGGGTAGTGCTGACTAATCACGTTATCTTGTTCTGTCTTGATTTGTAGTATTATATCCTTGTTGCTATTTTTTCAGCCTTAAAACCTAGTCATCATAAATTTAGCTGCTTCCTTCTTTACTGGTAATTAGCATTAGTCATAAGCCAAAACTGCTTCCACATGAGAAGTAAAATAAACACAACCCTTCTTACCTTTCATGCCAAACTTGGAGTGTCTTGCTAACTTAAGCAGAAACAGCATCACCAGCAGACAAAATCCCACCACAGATGCAATTACCACCACAGCATAGACCTAGGGCAAGGAAGAAACAGGGAGTTACGGCCTGGCTTCTTAGCTCCCTACACTGATACGAGGGAAACCCTGGTCGCGTAGTGGTTAAGTGATACATCTGCTACCAGAAGGCTGGCTGTTCAAATCCACCAGGCTCTGCTTGGAAACTCTTGGGGGCACTTCTGCTCTGTTCTATGGAGTTGCTATGAGTCAGAATCGGCTTGACATCAACAGGTTTTTGTTCCAACAGTGCTACTGCTGACGATGACAGTTCACAGTATTGAATGCTTACCATGTGCACCTCTGAGAGCTTTCTATGCATTAATTCATTTAATCTTCAACAAGTATGGGATGAAAAAGGAGAAAGAAGGAAGCATGAATGACAAAATACTGACCAACTTTGAAGCTGGTGAAGCATACAGTGGGGTTCATTAAACTGTCCTCTCTATTGTAGCATATCTTTGAAAATTATTTCCAGTGCATTTTTTAAAATCAGCTGTTATTGTTATTAGATGTCAGGGTGGCCTCGGAATGATAAGCTGGAAGAAAGTAGTGTCCAGAGACATCAGGGGTAAGTTCATCTTGAGTGAGCTAACAGGGCTGTAAGTTCACGGTAAGTGCTATGTGTACGACAATATATATGTCAATGGTCCATAAAACTTCATTTTTAAGTTTAAAATGTAACGATAAGGAGTGGTGAGACAAGTGGATAGAGGGAACACAGGCATATGTGAATCCTAAGATCACAGCAGTACCAAGTAGAAAACACGATCACAATGCTATTGTTGCTGATTCAGTCAAATTGCTACACTAAGTTGTTGCTGTTGTTGTTAGTTGCCACTGGGTTGGTCCCAAGCTCATAATTACCCCATGTGCAACAGCAGAAACACTGCCCAGTCCTAGGCCATCCCCAAGGTGAATCACAGATTGGACCACTATGACCGATTGGGCTCTCATTGTTTAAGTTTCCGAGGTAGCTTGCCAGACCTTTCTATCTAGTCTGCCATAGTCTGGAAGCTTCTCCAAAATCTATTCAGCATTATAGCAACATATAAGCCTCCAAGGACAGATGGTTATTGGCTGTGCATGAGGTGCATGGGTTGGAAACTAAATCCAGGTCTCCTTCATGGAAAGTGAGAATTCTACTACTAAACCACCAGTGCTCCCACATTACACTGTATACATGTTAACATTGCAGAAATAAGGATGTAAGCAGGACTATGTACCTCCTTTCATCCATGTTTCTCAGCCCAAGGTCCTTGTGTCCAAAAAGGTTTTATTCTCTAACCCAGGAGCTACCAACCCTTGGCCCAGACGAGGACTGTATAGTAGAGAAGGAGAGATGTGGATGGATTTGGAATTCAGATGGAGCCAGAGCTTACAGGACACACTGATTGCTGGGGTATGACATGTGAGGAAATGAAAAGATTCCAGAAAGTCTCCTGGGGTTTGGCCTGAGCTACTGACAGACCCATGCTGCCACAAACCCCTGGTCATGGGACCCTGCTGCTCAAATACTCCTCCTTTGGTGGCTCCTCACTGTGCAATAAATAAACACCCTGGACTGTGTTTCAAAGCTTAATGACCTGTCACAATCTGCTTCTCCCAGCTTGTCTCCTACTACTGCCCTTCACACACCTTACCCTCTAACCAAGTATAGGGGCCATGTTTTCAGGCCTGCAGGCTCTGGTTCGTGCACCCAAATCCCCTTTCCTCCCATTCCTCTATACCCAAGTCCCAAACATCCCGCACAGGCCATTTAAAATGCCACCTGCCCACAAAGCTTTCTCAGCTGGGAGAGTAGAACATTTGTGTCTCTGTCTCTTTCCCTCTTGTTCCATCACACAGCTCACTTCCGATTTGTATTTTTAGGTACCAGTCACACCACACCTCCGCTACCCATCTATCCGTTTGTCCTACTGCAGAGGCCTGCACGTTGCTCTGACGCTGGCAGCTGTATCACTGGTATTTTCAGTTCCAGTAGGGTCACCCATGCTGGCCAGGCTTCAATGGAGCTTCCAGATAAGGAAAGACTAGAAAGAAAGGCCTGGCAGTCTACTTCCCAAAATCAGCCAACGAAATCCTTATAGATCACAACAGAACACTGTCCAATACAGTGTTGAAGATTAATTTCCCTGATTGGAAGGTATTACACAGTGGCTGCAGCAATGGACTCAAACATATTGATGATCATGAAGACGGTGCAGGACCAGGCAATGTGCTATGTTAAAGCTGCAGCCAACACCACAGACTAGTAACAAGAGTCATCACTCGGAGGCGCCTAAAGGGTGGATCTGAGTTTCATGTATATTTTTATATCTTTCTACTCCCTGTCCCTCTCAGAATCTGATGGATTCCTCACATTTAATAAGCACTCAAATTTTTACTAAAATTTTAAGGACACAGAAGTGAAGATATATAAAATAGGAATAATTATACATGGCCTTGAATGTGAAAGCCAGCTTCTTGCTCTTCTTGTGATAACTTTTTAAGGGACAGCCATTTGCAACAGGAACCAGTTACAATTGAAGTGACCCACGAAACAAAAAGCAAAGTCCAAGGCCATTTCTACACGTATCACTTTTCTTAAACATTGCCATTAATTCCTCCCATCTTCAATGGGCTGCTGATGTCTGAACATTAAAAATATCTGCGGAAGGGGACACACTGAGGCAGTCTCATTCTTCCAAGTCAGGCAGCCAATCTGCTCAGAGCAGAGCAGGGAAACAGGTACTTGTCACACTTACCGAGAGATGCTCCCGACCCGCTTTGTCAGCTACATCTGTGGAAGGGATTTCATTACTCCTGTTTGTGGTGTCCCCGATATCATTTGCTGCAGTCCCATAATCTTGTGTTGAAGAATGAGAAAAGAAAAGAAACCAGGGTGTCGTCACTGGATTGTCAACAAACACAAGGCTACAGAACCATAGCAACAGCCAGAACAAAGCAAGACACATCTCAAAAATTCGAGTCCCCTGAGGGCCTGACCATGCAAGACTATGGCTCCCAAAATTAAATCCATTGTAGTGGTGGGAGAATTTTATTTAACGGAGATCTTTACACTAGTGTTGTCCTACTGGTCAAACGCGAAACCAAAGATTATTAGCATTTTTCCTTTGTTCATAGCAGTATCACACTCTCTCTTTTTAAATTATTTGTTTAAAATAAATACTAAAGAGAATCAGTTATCTAAGGGTCATAGATTTCTAGACCTGGTAGAGTCTTTAGAGGTGGTCAAGTCGAGCCAGTTTTACAGATGAAAAATGTCATTCCAGGGAAGTTAAATGACTACCTTAAAGTCACACAACAAAAGGGTGACAGAGCCTAGACGTGAACCTAGACATGAAATCAGCATTCCTGGCTACCAGGAAAGGTGTATCTAATTCTGCTAAAAGGCAGGTATTCAAATTGGAGTGTGGAATCAGAATTAACATAGAATGTTGGTCTACATATGAATTTTTGAGCAGTTCTGAATCGACAATACTTTAGTCACAGAATTACTAACAGGCAGGGAACTGTTTTTGTTGGCAGCCAAAGTTTTACTAGTAATATTTACTACAGAAGGTCATACAAAATTCTTGGTCAACACTGCAGGTGATGTTACAATGTTTACATATGTTTTCTAAACAGGTAAAGTGTCTACATTTTCAATCCTGAACATGCTACCTCATTAACTCAGCCCCATTGAAACTTCCACAGATACAATTAAGAGGTTGGCCTTGAGGCAACTAATTTAAAATTTTTTTTATTAGTGGACTATTCCTTTGAGTGTAAGTGGTAACAAGTGAAAAAGTACCTGTTGTCTAACTATTTGCTCTTTCCTCCTTAACTCCCAAATTGCATTGTTAACATTTTCATTCTGAGTATCTTAAAACATATTAATTTCAACCAAATACTAATGGGTATCATTTATTTGCTTTTTCTTCCCTTTTCTCATTATAACCAGACAATCATGCAAAACAGAAATAAAGTATATATAGTTTAATGTGAAGATACAAAAATGAGATCTGAAGTCACTAGGAGGAGTCCAAAACATAATTTTAAAATACAAAAATCACAATTATTTCTCTCCCATGATACAAACTGAGGTATTCCTCCTCCAAATCATATCAAGTAGAATCAAATCTACTCAATTCACCTGCAGAGAATCATCCAAACTACAACTTGGAGAAATATGACTTAATATGGGTGATGCAGGTGAAGACATTATAATTGCCCGGCTAAAATTAGCTCAAGTTAAATATACACACAGATAATAAATATAAAAACATAGAATAGTTTTATAAAAAAAATGAAATAAGTATAATACACATAAATACACAAAGCACAGAATATTTTAGAGAATATAAATGTAGAATAACTTAGAGAATATACATCTATGTATTGATGAACTTAACTTTTCATCAAGCTTAAAACGTCAAGGTATGTCTGAAAATTTAGCCTCCCACTTCCCCAGCAGTGACCCCTGGTCATGAAGATGGTTTGGATAACTGCTAACAAAGTGTTTTCACTTCGGCTAAAACATTTCTGGCATTCCATTAAAACAGCGAAGTAAATGTCAGATATCTGGTATAAAGCTGACACAGCAGACCTTTGGGGATCTCCCCTTTCACGTTCCTAAGAGAACCCCACTTTGCTCAAACACCCCTCCTCTCCCAGGAAGACCACCCACATCAGCAGAAGCTCAGCTCAGCTCCAGGGGTGGGTCAAGTGAATCAACAGTTAACTCTGCCTCTTAACACTAGTGAAAGTGAGAAGAGACCATGGCCCAGCTGGGTCTTTAACTGGATACAAAGACGGCTGGGTGAGTGTCTCCAGAAAGTCGCTTTCTTCTGAAACACATTTCGGAAGTTCTTCTCTTTATGTCAATATGAATGGCAGTAGCCACTTTGCTTGCCATCACCTCACAACCATAAGAAAAACCAGCTTTCCATGCAGCTGACATCACAGGCAGTAGAGTGGAGAGATGAAGGAAAAACGAGTCCCCACCGAGATGGCCGAGCTGCTGATTTAACTAGCCCAATGTTGATTACTGTATGTGAGCCAGACTTCCTTATTACACTAGAAACAGCCTCCAACGAGGTTTACTGTCATAGCTAGAAACATTCCAACTGATGCAATTCCTTTCTCTTCCTAGTCATGGCTTTTAAACAGGTAATTAGTTCCCAATCATGGAAACAAAATGTCTATTACAGCAGAATGGATTTACTATTCCAAGAACACAGCAGTAAAGAGAAAGTGCTATTTACAGGCACTGTAAATACCAAGGGAAAGTGACCATCAATGTTCAATGATTTTTCTTTTCAACTATTATTCTGGCAGGTACAATGCTTGAAGTGTATATTTAACCAAGCTTAATGGTCCTCCTTTAGTGGATTTATTTCGTTTTAGACAAACATTTTGAAAAAACACAAAATGAAGGAAAAGTGATAGCTACCTTCATAAATTACATCAGGATAATTTAAGTTTGCACCTAAAAAGCAAAACAGAGCAAAGATTAGTAAGTATGTATTTTGGAGTTTAAAAGTTACTAACTTAACACTAACTAAAGTGAGTTAAATATACTTTAAAGGCTTTATAATCAAACAGTTTTGCTGGACAGATAAATACAATCTGAAATTGTTGATTTGCTTCATGTCCCATCCACACCCCTCCAAAAAGAAATCATGAATTAGTTTAACTGGAAGATTTTTAGAAATCAATAATTATGATCAACTTTTCTCTGTCCTGTTTCTATTGTATGGCTGGCCATTTTAACTGCAGTTTTGATACTCGTATTCTCTCTGATGGTTTAGGGGTTACTTTCAAAGCATGTTTTGACGGTTCCTTTGCATTCACGAAAGCAGCATTAACCGCCCAAGACAATGATGATATTGACAGCACAATTTTGCTATCCACTTTGTCTTCAGGGGCATGCCAACGCTGAATAAATCCTGTTTTTCCTCTAATACTCACACAAAAATGTACTTCTCATTGAAATCATTTATGTATGAGTGATTTTAAATACATGTCATTTCAGAAAGTAATGTAAAAATGTAACAACTTCATCTGGGGGAATATTCCACAATCATCAAAATGACTGACACATTCTGTTTTATGGTATTCTCACAAGAATGGACAAAAACATTTTTTAAAAATCTAATCAAAAAGTGAATGAGCATCAACAAGAACTGATGGGGAAAAAAAAAACAGCACTTATTCTCCAATCAGAACTAGCTGAGTCTCCATATGAAAGCCTACTTGGAAGTAAAAACTAAATTGTGATATAACACTTAAAGTGACTAGAAGATGAGTTTCCAAAGCTATCCCTTATGTTTTCATTTCTCACTTACCATGTGAGAAAGTACAACTTATAAACCACAATGTTTACCCAGTTTTCATTTCGCTTCTAAATCCTTAGCAAAATATACCATTTAAAATAAAATGAAACTTTACCAGTGTTTGGTCATGCATTCCCTGGTAGATCATCAAGGTTAGTCTAAATGAAGAACCATAAAAGCAGCCCAATGTTCAAATTGGAATTTTAACATATTTCAGCTTGGAAACCCTGGTGGTGTAGTGATCAACTGCTACATCTGCTAAACAAAAGGTTGGCAGTTCAGATCCACCAGGCGCTCCTTAGAAACTCTATGGGGCAGTTCTACTCTATCCCATAGTGTTGCTATGAGTCAGAATCAACTCGACAGCAATGGGTTTGGTTTCTGTTTTTTTCAGCTAAGGGAGTAATTGTTTTAGCAGGGAAAAAGTTAAGTGACTGGTTGTATATGCGATTCACAGGAGCTGCCCTGATGCTGCGCAGTTTATGCTTTGTACAGCTCCAGTGGGCGCCATTCACACTGTGGTCCATTTGAACGGCATGACGTGAAATGTTGCAGTGCGCAACCTACATAAACATATGTCATGGTGCTGCTTCAACTGATGCAAAGTCATGAATTCCAGTAAATTTCAACTGTATTTTGATGAATTTTATTATCCCAAACACTATTTCAAAGTAGATTGAGTTCTACTATGTCAACACGCATTGTGGGAATTCTTTGTGACTAAAGTGATACCCTCAGAAAGGGTTTGGAGGTAACCCTGTAGTTTGAGGGGTAATTCAGTGAACAGACCAGCATAAATTCCAGAGGCTGCCCTTTAGATATGGATTGCAGGTCACTCACTCACCCTCTTACATGTGAAAAACCAGCCTGCATCGACTGTTTACTTTACACATACAATCCCCTAAGCAAGTCACAGAACTCGGAATTCAGAGCCAGAATATCTATGTCACACACCTAAATGGCCTCAGTGAATACGAATAACATTCAGATTTGATCATTTTCATCACAGTACAGGAACATACAAATACATCACCCACACAAAATTCCAGGAAAATCCAAGAACTTTGGATTCATCCACTGTACCAAGTATGTCGGTTACAGAAAAACACAACTTTGGAGTGGGATCGAAAGCAAATGGGTCAGCCCATAATCTAGAAAACAGGTTACACCTAAGACTTAGGAAATGAATCAGTGTATGCTTTTGCTAAGTTCAATAGCAAAACTAACAGTCTACACCTAAACTTAGTGAAAAGCGTTGTATTTTCCAGATTTCCTTTTCATAGCTCTACAAGAAGTATTATCACTTAATTTTCATTGTTAGCAAGAGCCAAATAAATGTAGCACAAGATTATGAAACTCACAGAAAGATAATGTGGGAGACACATGAATAATTGTGTTTTATTTTGTTTTCCTCCTGTCTCTCTAGTGTGCTGTATTTTGTCTGACAAAGGTATTAAGAAATCAAAAACCAAACTTACTGCCATCAAGGTGATTCCAACTCATAGTGACCCCCACAGGGCAGAGTGCCTGGGGGATTGAAACCACCAAGCTGCCAGCTAGCAAACATAGCACTTAACCACAATGTCACCAGGATTTCTGATAAACGTATACTCACTCCAATAAAGAAATGTCTCTTGGGGTACAAATGTCTGGGAAGCTTGGTGCAAGGGAGGAATAACAGACTCAGAGTTTATGAAAAATAAGCATCGCATTAAACCAACTGATCCCAGCTCATCAAGAACAGGATTTTGCTTCTAGCAACTTTTCAGTCAGGCAAAACCTTTCATGATGTTTGCATGCCAATAGTGAGACAGTTATTAAGATAATTTTAAAAGTAGGCATAGGAAAAACTACCCCTTCCTTTTGAGACTTCTGGAAGTGGTCTAGTTTTGAAAATAACCTGCCATTTTTAAATCTAATTTCTCTTTCCTTGTATTTGGCTTAAATGTGTTCTTTGTACACTGGGATTTTTATTGTTATTGTTATGAGCTGCTATTAAGTCCACTCCAACTCACGGAGACCTTATGTGTAACAGAACAAGATGTTGCTGGGTCCTGTGCCACCTTCATGATTATCAGTCAGTGTGAGAGTCCACTGTTGTGCTAGATACTGTTAGCCAAGACAAGTGCCATCGAGTCGGATCCAACTCATGGCCCCCCACGGTAGATACCGCTGCCAAGCCAGCCAAGCTCTGTCGGATACTGTTAGAGAGCTCTTATCCGTTATATCCAGGGCTAAAAGAGAAATGAGGAAGACAAACACTGGCTATGAGGACAACAGTACAATGGGAAGAAAATGAATGGAAAACATTTGTTGATTGAATTGTTTCCCTCTCAAAAGATAGGTGAAAGTCCTATCTCCCATACAGTCTTTTGTTAGATTAACAAGAAGTCATACCGGAGAAGGGTGGATCCTAATCCTGTATGACTGGTATTCTCAGAAAAGAAGATACACAGAGACAGGGAGACAGAGAGAAGGGATGTCATTTGGTCCTGCAGCTGCAGGCCAACGGACGGACATCTGGAGCTACCAGAAGCTAGGAGAGAAGCAGCCAACAGAAGCTCTCTTAAAGCCTCTGAAAAAATCGATGCAGCCAACACCCTGATATAGACTCTCAGCCTTCAGAACTGTGAGAGAATAAGTTTCTGTTGTTTAAAGTCACTCAGTGTGTGTCGTTTTGTCAGGACAGCCCTTGGAAACCAATACAGAGACAAATAACTAGTGTCCACTTTGAGTAATGTGCTTGTAGAGGGAATGTGAGAAGAGCTATGCTTCACTGAATAGTATTCTAATAGCTTTCATCAAGCTATTAGATCAAGCTATTAGAATCTCAGATTTAGTGAGCAAGAGAAGGCATCAAGCCCTAACACTTCATGTTGAGAATCTCTGGAATAAATACAGAAATCTCAAAACTCTGTTAAACCTACTCAAGTCTACACCTCAAATGCAGGTGTTGTAACTCATACGCAGTTGAAAGAAGATCAGGGCCAAGAACAAACCTCTACTGATCTGATGTTCAAATTCTATTGGCTGAAGAATTTCTTGAGTACTTTAAATGATCTCAATCACTTTGACTTTGTTCTTGACCTAACTAAGGTAGTTATCAATTATGGGAAGAGCACCAACAGATCCAGAACATAACCTGAAGCTCTCCAAGTGAAAAGAACAACAGACAAAGATGTCTTCCTAGGAAAGCTCTTTAGTGAATACATGATGTCTGTACTTCCAAGACATTTAAAGTATTTAGGCTTCTAAACATACATAATAAAAATAGCTTTTCCCCACTATCATCCAATCAAAGCATTTCACCATCATCTTAATTCCATCCTAAACAATCTAATGTCAAGGTCTTTTTATTCAGGCCTTCCAATCTCATGAGTAACTCAATGTCATCACCTGAAGTTGTGCAGTGCACAGCCTGTACAACCGTATGTGACAGTGCTGCATCAACTGACGCAAAGTCACGGGTTCTAGTGAAATTCAATCATATTGCAGAACATAACGGAAGAACATATTTGTGGTGAGGAAAAAATTTGTGAGAAGAAACATAGCCCAATAGCAGAGTTGATTTTCCACTCCATTGCACAGATGAAAATAAAGGCAGAGACCAGGAAGACACATCTGTTTCCTTCCCTGAAGCTTGTAGTCTCCCTCTAACACCCTAAGGGGATTCTAGCAATTGTATTTACAGACTCTGTTTAGTGTGATCTTGAAAACTATTTCAAAGAACTCCATATGACAAAGCAATAGCAAAAGACTTCCTCTTTTAAAATAAACCACCCTTGCTTCAGCAACAGTGTTTTTCTATTCATGATGGTAAGCTTTCTGATATCCAGTTCCTTCTCTTCTCTTTCTGAATTTCAGACTAAACTCAGGACACGAAAACATTCGGGGTTCCGGTGTCAGAATTTCATTTATGGCTGAAATAGTAACTTGCTAGGCAGCATGGACAGCTCTCTTTTCTCTGTAATGGAGGTGTCTTCCCTAAGATGAGAAAGAATAACAGTGCTCACTTTTGGTAACTCCTCAGGAGCTTTAGGAAGAATAATTAACATTAGTGCTCTTGAGATATAAAGAGCTATTTAAGTATAAATCTTAATTATCAAGATTATTGCAAGTCTACAGCCAAGATTTTTACCAGCTTCTGCTGTCTGAAATTGATCAAACACACAATCAAGATGTAACTGATAATTACTGGTGATTGAAACGTGAAAGCTGGAAACAAGAAGGACCAGTAGTTGGAAAATATGACCTTGGGGAGAGAAATGATACAGAAGATCACATGACAGAATTTCACAAGACCAATGACCTAGTCATTGGAAATAACTTTTTCCAACAGCATAAACTGTGGTTCTACACATGAACCTTGTCAGGTGGGATACAAAGGAATCAAACAGACTACATCTGTGGAAAGAGATGACGGAGAAGCACAGTATCAGTCAGACCAAGGCTGGGGGCCAAAAGTAGAACAGATCATTAATAGGTTACATACACAGTGAAGTTGAAGACAATTAAAACACATCCACCAAAGCTGAAATGTAATCTCAAGTATATGCCACCTGAGTTTGGAGACTATCCCAAGAATAGATTTGATACACTGAGTGCTAACGAACAAAGACCACATAAACTGTGGAATAACATCAAGAATGTCATACAGGAAGAAATCAGAAGGGCATTTAAAGGACGGGAAAGAAAGAAAAGACAAAAATGGATGTCAGAAAAGACTCTGAAACTTGCTGTTGATCTTAGAGTAGGCTAAAGTAAGTGGAAGGAACGATGAAGCAAAATACCTATATGGAGAATTTCAAAGGACTACTGGAGAAGACAAAGTAAAGTATTACAATGAAGTATGGAAAGACCTGGAGATAGAAAATCAAAAGGGAAAAACATGTTCAGCATTGCTCAAGCTGAAAGAACTGGGAAAAAACTTCAAGTCCTAAGCTGCAATTTTGAGGGATTCTATGGGTAAAATACAGAATGATGAAAGAAGCATCAAAAGTAAGATGGAAAGGATATAGAAGAATTCTACCCAAAAATAATTGGCCAATATTCACCCACCTCAGGAGGTAGCATAGGCTCGAGAACTGATGATACTGAAGGCAATGGTGAAGAGCAAGGCTCCAGGAGTTGATGGAATACCAACTGAGATGTTGCAACAGATGGATCCAGTGCTGGAGGTGCTAACTTGTCTATGCCAAGAAATTTGGAAGACAGGCTATCCAGCCCACTCAACTAGAAGAGATCCACATTTGTGCCATTTGAAAGAAAGGTGATCCAAAAGAACACAGAAATTATCAAACAGTATCATTAATATCACCCATAAGTAAAATCTGGCTGAAGATAATTCAAAGGCAGTTACAGAAGTACATCCACAAGGTAGGGGGAGTTGCAGAAATTCAAGTTGGAGTCAAAAGAGGATGTGAATCAAAGGATATTATTGCTGATATCAAGTGGATTTTGACTTAAAGCAGAGAATATTAGAAACTTGTTTATTTGTGTTTTATTGACTATGCAAAGGCATTTGATTGTGTGAGTCATAACAAATTATGGATCACACTGTGAAGACTTGGAAGTCCAGAACACTTAATTGTGTTCACGAGGAACCTGTACATAGATCAAGAGGCAGATGTTTGAACAGAATGAGGGAATGCTACATGGTTAAATTCAAGAAAGGTGTGCGTCAGGGATTTATCCTCTCACCACATTTATTCAACTGTAGGTTGAGCAAATACTCCAAGAATTTGGACTATCTGGAGAAAAATATGGCATCAGGACAGGAGGAAAACTCATTAGCAACTTGTGACATGAGGATGACACAACCTTGCTTGCTGAAAGTGAAAAAGGTTTGACGTGCTTATTGATGAAGATTGAAGACTACTGCTTTCAGTATGGATTACACCTCAATGGAGAGACAACAAAAATCCTCACAACTGGACCAGTAAGCAACATCATGATAAATGGAGAAAACACTGAAGTTGTCAAGGATTTCATTTTCCTTGGATCCACTATCTATGCCCATAGAAGCAGCAGTCAAGAAATCAAAGGACACAATGCATTGTGAAAATCTGCTGCAAAGACCTCTTTAAAGCTTTGCGAAAGCAAAGGACTTTGAGGACTAAGGTGAACCTGACCCAAGCCATGGTATTTTCAGTCACCTCATACACCTGGGGAAGCCGGGCAACAAAGAAGGACTAATGCATTTCAATCAGGATGTTTGCAAAGAATATCATATATACTATGGGCTATCCGAAGAATGAGCAAATCTGTCTTGGAAGATGTATAGCCAGAACTCTCCTTGGAAACAAAGATGGTGAGACTTCACCTCAAGTACTTTGAATGTATTATCAAGAGGGACCATTCCCTGGAGAAGGATATCATGCTTGGCAAGGTAGAGGATCAGCCAAAAAATGTAAGACCTTTGTTGAGGTATACTAATACAGTGGCTGCCACCACGCGCTCAGACACAACAATGATTCTGAGGGTGGTCCAGGACTGGACAGTGTTTCATTCTGTTGCACACAGGACCACTAGGAGTCAAAACCAATTCAACAGCACCTAACCACAACACTGTCAAATCATACTTGTCTTCATTATTCGGGGCAGAAAAGTAAGTAGAATTTTTTTAAGTTTTACCACCAGGACAAGAAATGGATCCCGGAAAATGGCCTAGGAATCAAGCAGTACGGGGCTTTACCAGTACCAGCTGTTGCCGAGTTGACTGACATAGATACTGCATGTGCTACAGCACAGAACTGCTGCACAGTGTTCACGGCTTTGGTCTTTTGCAAGCCGACTCCAGGCCTTTCTTCCAAGACACCTCCGGGTGGGTCTGAACTGTCACCTTTCAGTTAGTAGCCAAGAGCCTACCACTGGAAACTCACAGACTTCCACAACACTGGGAGAAATTTCCTCTCCTTAAATTCTCTGGCCTAAGTACCTTCAATCTGAATCTGCCAGGTTGGGGTGATTCTAAGTAGTACGCAAAAGTTTACTGCATCCAGAGATCACGAATCTTCTGGTAAAGTAGCATGGAGTGAGAAACTGTGATAAAAAATTAATAATAATAGCTCTTCCAGTATTTGTAGTTTGTGCATTTTGCCTAGGAAAACAACGGCTCTTGAATTAGGGAGCATCAATGACCAACTCCCACTCTTGTATGAGCTAGCATTCTGGAGCTGTGACACTCTTCCTGAATGAGTGGGCCACGGAGACACTGTCAGTGCGTTGCCTAAAGACTGGGAAGCTTTTCACCAAGGGTACTCACTTAATCATCCCCTGCTGTGGTTAGGTTCCTTCCAGACCCAAAGCAGTAAATCATTTGGATAATGATTTAGATAAGAGAATCTACTCCCAAATAATCGATGTGCTCACATTTTTAGGAATACCTGACCTTCAAAATTCTTGTGCTTTCTGTTCAGAAGATGCTACGAGGTTTCCACTTTATGACAACACTAAATAATCTTAAAGGGATACTCCCTCCCTGCCATAAATGTCTGCTTAAAATTCTGCTCAAAAAGACAATCTCTCACCAGATCTAATCTCCACTCAGTTTCCATATGTTCATACAGGGACTTTCCATACGGACTGAATTCCAGTGGCAGCCACATGGTAGATGAAATGCACCTCAAACCAGTCTTTATTTCTAGCCTGTAAGCTGAATAGGATACAGTAGAATCTTTGGAGAATCCTCAGATAACCCTGTGCTTGTATGCGTGCACCTGCAACTGCTTTCTCTACTTGTCCTTCTCTCTCCCTAGCCTTCTGAAGTCACACACTGAATCCATTGTATTTTTCCCCCTAACTCAATGACAACTTATCTCTGTGCATCATCTATTCTGTATTTTTATCATTATTACTATTTGATGTCCTCAGGGACAGTCAGTGAGATAATCTTGATGCTGGCCTGACCCATTCTTCCCGTGGCTCCTCCAGGTTCTGCAGTCTTAGCACAGGCAAACATCCTCACTACTCAAAGTGTGGTTCAGGGACTAGCAGCATCAGCTAGGAGCTTGCTAGGAAGGCAGATCTTAGACCTCTCTCCCAAGTCTCTCGGTGGTGCCAATGATGAATGCCCTTGGCTGCTAAGGAGATCTGAGTCTACCCAAGGCAACTCGGAAGAAAGACCTAAAGAGTTAAACTTCCAAAGAATCAGCCACTGAAAACTCTTTGGAGCACAGTTCCACTCTGACACAAATGAGGTCAGAATGAGTCAGAACCAACTCAATGGCAACTGCTTAGGCTCTTTTCCAGATCCAGTGAATCAGACTCTCAGTCCAACAAGATGCTCAGGTGGTTCCTATTCACATCACAGTTTGAGAAGCAATGGTTTACCGGTCACTGAGAAATTTCACCAGAATTAAAGGCCCCAATGGGCATAAAGGATGACAATTTTCAGTGAACCATAAAGATAACCTAAAATTAACTAGATACTCAGTTATCTATGGCTACAGCTGCAAAAAACTCTAGGAGTAAAGAGTGGAGCTCGTTTTGCTCCCAGTGGCATACCTCTGTGCCCCATGTCACATGAGGACAGGGAAGGGGAGCTGACATTTACCCACCCACTCTAGGAACCAAACTTTGTCTTACAATTTTCTCTTTAGGGGCCAAGTCCAAATTGTTCACATAGTAAAAGAGGCAGAGTCCAGAAGGCCTCTTCAGTGGGCAGGTTCTAGCTTCTAGATAAAGAAAAATGAAAACAAAAAAACAGTTGTCACTGAGTTAACTCAGACTCTCATGGCCACCTGTTTGTGAGTCAGAGTAGAAATAGGCTCCCTATGCCATTCAAGTGGCTGAGCTTTTGGAAGTAGATCACCAGGCTTTTCTTCCATGGCACCTCTGAATAGACTTGAACCTCCAACCATTCAATTGGCAGCTGAGGGCATTAATTTACCATTTGCACCATCCAAGGACTACAGCTTATGGATAAGGGAGGATAAAGTTAAGGCTGAAGTAATAGCCCTGGGCAGGTTTCCCCCTAATGGCTGCGGTTGTTGTTAGCTGCCACTGAGTCAATTTCGACTCTTGGCAATCCCATGTGTCACATGCAGAGTAGAACTGTGCTCCATAGGATTTCCAAGGCTGTGACCTTTAGGCAGCAGATCAGCACAAATAGCTTCAAAGGTGTCTCTGGGTAGGGTCCAAATGCCAACCATTTAGCTAAGAGTTGAGCACAAAAACAACTGTGCCACCTAGAGAATCCTACAGGGTATAAACACCAAGAAGGTGAGAAATGTGCACCCTTTGTATTATATTCTCAACACTTACCTAGGAAGAGGAGAACAAGGGTCTGCCCAAGGTGTTGGAACCTTTATTGGGCATTTTCAGATATGTTCATATTTCCAACAGCCCTAATTGATATTTGAACCCTACCCTCGGCAACTCTGGTAGAATAGCAGTTAAATACTACAATTGCTAACCAAAAGGTCAGCAGTTCAAATCCACCAGACACACACAGGAATCTCTAAGGGGAAGTTCTACTCTGTTCTGCAGGGTCACTGCGAGTCAGAATGGACTCACAGCAGTATTTTCTTGTTTGTTTTGTTCTGTTTTATTGGTTTATTTTGTTTGTTTGTTTGCTGGTTCTCCATAGAGAAGAAAAGCCAGGCACAGAGAAGTTAAGAAAATGGCTCAAGTCCACACAGTTAGTGGAGGATAGAAGTCATATTTGAGTCAGATCTGACTCTAAAACCCACCAACGTGGAGAATGGAGACTAACTATGCCTGAAACTCCAAGTTCATCGGATCTGAATAAGTCACTCATACCAACAAGTGATGGAAGCTTATCTCATCAAAAGTAAAAAATAAGAAGTTCTGCCTATTTTGCTTAATATTCTCTGCTCAGAGGGTTTCCAAAAAAGAAAATATTCAAAAAAATTTGCCTTTATTCCTCATTGCCAACATTTTCACACATCTTCTGCTAAATGACGTTCTTCCCTTCCCTGGGTGGAAGGATTCAACACAGCCAAGACCCAGATTTAGACTTTCAGCCTCCAGAACTGCGAGACAATTCACTTCTATATGATATTTTTCTGTGGGATCCCTGGGAGATGCTTTGAGAATGTAAACCTTGTCCCCTGCAGGTGGAAGGCTTAGTGAAAGTGGCCTGAGGCAGCAGGCACAGGTGACAGTTGGGTCAGATCAACACCTCTACAGGCTGTCAGGACAAGGGGCCCTAGGCATTTCTTGTGGATCACTGACAAGTGGCCTGGAGAAGGTCTGCATGCACCGGGTTGGGAAACTTGGGAGGGCAGAAGGATCTCAAGAGCTCAAAGTTGCTTGCACCAGCTATAGCAGAGTTGTCTTTGTTGATGTCACAGGAACAACAGGAGGAAGAACTCACTGTTTTTTTTTGGTTCTTGTTGTTTTTCGTTTGTTTTTTATTTTCTTTTTACCACCAAGGTATTTTTAAATGTTCAAAGTCAAGCCATCCATTTTAGCTAATCTCACCATAACCTCGAACATTTTTCCCAGGGATATTTTTCAAAGCTGTACAAAATTTATGCTGCATGTCCTAAGTCAAGTTAGACCCCGTGTTCCAGGTAAAGGCAGACTTCTCTCAAGAGACAGCATACCCACAGGCTTTGGAAAGCACAAATTTAAAAAAAGAGCCTAGTTTATACCAGTTTGACTGCTGAAAGTCCTCTGATCCAGCCAACCAATCTTAACAAATCTAACATCCTTTAGTAATCAGTTAACTCCCTTTCACAGCTCTTATAATCTCTTCACCCAAATTAAAGACTTTTCACTTAACCAGTTACTCAGAACGTTTTTGTTAGTTTCATTCCCTGTCTTAAAAAACTTTCCCTTTGCAGGCCTAAAATTAAGCTTCATGCCAATTAAGACCAAATAGTCCTCATACTACAAATTAATCACTCAGTAAACCTTGTTAGAAGAGATTTCTTTTCTCAATTTAACAGTATCCAGGAGAGAAAGTCTGCACATCAGCCTTGAACTTCCCCAGGTCCCAAGAACACAAAGGCTCCCCTCATGCCTACCCCTTTTCACCTGGGCAGCAAATGAGCTGTGACTTCAATATAAAACTCCCACCTACCCACTACCTGCCTAAACTGGAGGGGGAAGGAGATACACCAGTAAGTCAAGTCCAGAGTTTCAATTACTCTATCAGATGAGGAATGGTACGTCCAACTGAGATTGTGACTGCAACCTAAGTGACCACAGGATTGTCTGTTATTAAACATCAAGCAGAAAATTCATGGGTCAGTCAGCATAGTCATCAATAGCAGCCACTGATCTTACAAAGGGATTTACAGTCCCACCCAAATCCTTTAACATACAGCATAGGAAAACCACCAAATGGAGGGCAGTTCACAAGATACTGGGAATCATGGCCCAGCCACATGGCTACACGTACTTTGGGGGGGACATGATTCAATCCACGACAGAAGCCAAAGTGCAAATCTTACCCCACAGCAGCTGAATCTAAATGACTAAAGATAGTCCCCCAGGTTATTTTAGAAATATATATAATAACTCTTCTGTTGTTAGGTATTGTGGAGTCAGTCCCACCTCATGGCAACCCTAAGTACAAGCAAAAGCCACCACAGCCAGGTCCTAAGCCATCCTCACAGCGGTTGCTATGTTGAGCCCGTTGGTGAAGCCACTCTACCAGTCCTTCTCACTGAGGGTCTTCCTACTGTCCGCTGACGCTCCACTTTATCACTCATAATATATCTTTTCTCCAGAACTACCCTCATGATATCATGTCCAAAGTAAGTAGACAAAGTTTCCCCATCCTCACTTTCAAGAAGCTTCTGGCTGTACCTCTTCCAAGACAAATTTGTTTGTTCTTCTGGCAGTCCATGGAATGTTCAATATTCTTTGCCAATACTATATTTCAGAAGCATCAATTCTTTTTCGATATTCCTTACCCATTGTCCAGCTTCTGAATGCATATGACGTGACTGAAAGCACCCTGGCATGGGCCAGGCACACCTTGGTCTTCAACGTGACCTCTTCATTTTCTAACACCTTAAAGAGATCTTTGGCAGCAGATCTGCCCAAAAAAATACGTCATTTGATTTTTTGACTGCTGCTTCGCCAGGCATTGCTTGTGGATCCAAGGAAAGTGAAATGCTTGACAACTTCAGTTTTTCTCCATTTATCATGATATTGTTTATTGGTCCATTTGCGAGGATTTTCGTTTTCTTTATGTTGAGGTGTAACCTCTACTTGAAGGTTATAGCCTTGAATCTTTATCGGTAAGTGTTTCAAGTCCTCTTGACTTTCAGCAAGCAAGGTTGTATTGTCATCTGCATATTGAGTCTTCCTCCTGTCCTGATGCCACGTCATATAGTCCTACTTCTCAGATTGTGTGCTCAGCATGCAGACTAAGTATGGTGACAAGATACAGTCCCGGTGCACACCTTTCCTAATTTTAAATCATGGTGTATCCCCTTGTTCTGCTCACACGGTTACCTCTTAGTCTGTATATAGGATCTGCATAAGCAAAGTTCAGCGTTCTGGAATTTCATTCTCCACAATGTTATCCTTAATTTGTTATGATTCACACAGTCAAATGCGTAAGCATAGTCAATAAAACACAGATAAACATTTGTCTGGTGTTCTCTGCTTTATCCAAGATTCATCTGACATCTTCAATGATTTTCCTTGTTCTATGTTCTCTTCCAAATCCAACTTGAATTTCTAGCAGTACCCTAGCACTGCTGTGAAATGCCTTTGAATTATCTTCTGCAGAATTTTAATTCATACTAATGATACTGTTTGATAATTTCTGTATTCTGATGGATCACATTTCTTTGAAATGGTAGAAATACAGATCTCTTCCAGCCAGGTTTGTCAGGTACTATCTTCCAAATTTCTTGGTGGAGACTAACAAGCACCTCTAGCGCTGCACTCATCTGTTGAAGCACCTCAGCTGGTATTCATTCCATCATCTTCTGGGGTTTGTTTATCACCACTGCCTTCAGGGCAACTTCTTTTAGTATCATCAATACTTGATTGTACGCTACCTCCTCAAATGGATGAATGCCAATCATTTCTTTTTGGTAGCATGACTCCATATTTCTTCCACCATCTTTTGATACTTCCAATATCATTCAATATTTTACCCCTACGCAAAACCCAAACCTACTGCCGTCGAGTCCACTCCAACTCACAGCCCTAAAAATTGTGACTTAGGGCTTGAAATTTTTCTTTACTTCTTTCAGCTTCAGCAATGATTTTCTGACTCCAGGTCTCTGCACATTTCATTGTGATACTTGGTCTTCTTGATCCACCCTTTGAAATCTTCCTTTCGGCTCTTCATTATTTCTTCCTTTGGCTTTGGGTATTCTACATTCAAGAACAAGTTTCAGAGTCTCTTCTGACACATATTGTGGTCTTTTCTTTCTTTCCTGTCTTTTCAAATGACTTTATGCTTTTTTCATGTAAGATATTCTTGGTGTCATCCTATAAGTGGTCTAGTATTCGGTCCTTAGTGCTAGAGCATCAAATCTACTCTTGAGATGCTCTCTACGTTCAGGTGGGATCCACTCAAGGTCACAATTTAGCCCTGTTGGACTTGTTTTAGTTATTTCAGCTTCAATGTGAACTTGCATGTGAGCAATTAATAGTCTGTATTGCAGCTAGCCCTAGCCTTGATCAAACTGATGATACTGGGCTTCTTAACCAACTTTCCACAAATGTAGTCAGTGTAATTCCTGTGTATTCCATGTGGTGAAGTCCGTGTGTATGGTCTCAACTTACGTTGTTGGAAATAGCTATTTCCAAGGAATAAGTCATTGGTCTTGAAAAATTCTTATGGGATCTCCAGCATTATTTCTATCACCACGGTCATACTTTCCAACTATGAATCCTTCTTTGTTTCTAACTTTCACATTTCAGTGACCAGTAATCATCAATACACCAACTGCACTTCTGAGCAATTTCAAACCTCGGACACCGGTAAAAATTTTCTATTTCTTCATCTTTGGTGTTAAGTGGTTGGTCATGAATTTCAGTTATAGTCATATTCATTGGTCTTCCTTGTAAGCATATGGATATTACCTTGTCATTGGCGGTGTGGTACTTCAGACAGATCCATAAATGTTGGTTTTGACAATAAACATGACACCATTTCTCTTCAATTTGCCATTTCCAGGATAGTAGATGCTATCATCATCTAATTCGAAATAGTCCATTTCACCTCACTAGTGTCTAGGATATCTACAAGTATTCAATTTCACTTCTGACAATTTTCAATTTTCCTACATTTAACACTTCATAACATTCCATGTTCTGATGATTAATGGATGTTTGTACATTTCCTTTTCATCTTGAGTAATGCCACTTCAGCAAATGAAGGCCCTGAAAGCTTCACTCCACCCACATCATTAAGGTCAACTTGAATTTGAGTAGACAGCTCTTCCTTGGTTGTACATTGGGTGCCCTCCAACCTGACGGGCTCAGCTTCCAGTACTATATCAGACAATGTACAGGTACTAATCTTAAGTTTTACGCTGGCCAACTTATTCAGAAGCGGACTGCCAAGTCATAATTCTCAGTTTTACCTAATCTAGAAGCTTTGCTGAAACCTGTTCATCATGAGAGATCCTACTTGTGTTTGAAATACTAGTGGCATAACTTCCAGCATCGCAGCAACACACAAGCAACCACAGTACAACCACCTGATAGATGAGCGGTGGAATAATTCCCTTGTTTATTCTAACTTGCAACAAAGGTCAGGAGTCTGGGAAGACTATCCTTACTGAGTGCAATTTTAAAAGACGATGGAAAACAAAACTGAAGCAAAATGACAGTTTGAATGTTAGAAAGTTGTGCTCTTCTCTATACTTCAACTTGAATTGGAAAGTTGCATTTTATGTTTTCAACATAACCCAAAACTAAATAGAACTGAGTTAAGGCCTAAACAAGGGATCTGAAGTGATCAACCTGGTATTTGGAGTCTGGAAAAGAATTTTTCTCATTCTCAACACTAAACAGGTCCCCAGGGATTATCAGATGGGGACACATGGGCTTAACATATCGAGCCCTTCTCACGTCTACCAAAACTAGAAAAACCAATCAGATGTTGGCAAGCCAACTCTGTTTCATGATAACCCCATATGAATAGAACCATGCTCCACACAATTTTCAGTGGCTAGTTTTTCAGTAGATTGCTAGGCCTTCCTTCTGAGGTATCTCTGGGTGGACTCAAACCCCCAGGCTTTCAGTTAGCAGTAAAGCACATTAATTTAGGGACCTCACTGACATTTACGTATCTAATCATTCCAGTCCTTCCACAACAGCATTCTCACTGGATCTGCTTGCACCATTATCCCACTGCTGTTGAGTTGATTCCAATTCGTGGTGACCTTGTGGGACAGAGCAGAGCTGAGCCACAGGACTTCCAGCTCTGTAAATCTTTACAGAAGATGACCACCGTATCTGTCCCCCACAGAGGGGGTAGTGGGTTCCAACTGTCAGCATGCCAGTTAGTACCCAAGAGCTTAACGACTGCACACTAGGGTTTCTTATATAATCACAGAACTCTCAAAAGGCCTTAAGTGGTTACCTTGGTTTGTCAAGCTGTCAGGTATTAAATGGTTATCTTGGTTTGTCAAGCTGTCTCATCAGTGGTCCTGCCTTTGGACAACCACGTGCCCTGTGAACAGTATCTTCTTGGTCTAGACAGATGCTGACTTGAGGCTCACTTGCTCCATTTCCTCAGGATGGAAGGCAGAGTATTTTTCCCTAAACCCAGTGTTTTCATACCACCTGTACTAAAGCTAGCCAAGACAGTCATTACGTTCAATCTATCTCTTCATGTTTTGTGTTGTGGCTTTTGGGCTCATTTGTTCTTGGTTTTGTTGTTGTTTGTTTTGTTTTCATTTTTTTGAAAACTCTTCTTTCTCTGGCTCCAAACATGAATTCCTCAGCAAAATGACTATCCCAAGAAAACCTGCATTCCAAGCTGAATGAGGATCTCACTCTTAGAGACCACAGGACTGTCATTTTCATTCCTCTGTCTAGCCCTTGTACAAACTAGAAACTCACACACAGCATATACACACACACACACACACAAAAAGGATCTCATCAAAACAGCAGATAATAAAAGTAGTAGCCAAAACTTCACAGCATAAAAACATCTGTCAGAGTTGAACTTCTCCATCAGGACTACATGATGACAGCAAAATATCAAAAAGAATATGAAGCCAGACTTGGCCTGTTGTTCTTAACTTGGAATGCACTTTTAAATCATCAGGGGAATTAATTTTTTTTGTTTTTAGTTTTAAAGTGGAGTAAGAGAGAGTCCCTGGGTAGTACAGATGTTAGTAATGTGGTAGGCTGGAGGGTCCACCCACAGGCATCACAGAAGAATAACCTGGCAATCTACTTCCAAAAAATTAGCTACTGAAAATCCTGTAGAGCACAGTTCTACTCGGACATACATGGGGTCCCCAGGAGTTTGTTTTTATTTTTTAAGAGAGAAAGAAAGCAATTCTAAGAAAGGTCATTATCTGCACGCTGCGGCTACAAATCTCACATAAACTCACAAGCCAAGCCAAGTGAGGTCAATCTCTAATTGACCACACTATGACTCACTAGGGCCATTTGTAACCATATCACCCTTAGGCCAAGTCTTCTTCATTTCCACTTCATCTAGCAGGCCTTCGTAACTGGTCCTGGAGTAAATACTTAAAAATAAAAACACTCAGTCTTTCCTAAAAGCATGTATTTTACAAGGCCAGACAATTAAGTTCACGAACTCACCCACGGAAAAGTGCTACACACCTTATTGCTGAGGCTATGCCCTAATGCCAGCGCCTGGCCTACCCTCCAAAGCACTTTTTCTAGGATGAGTTTATGAACTTAATTGTCAGACCTCATAGGATGACAGTTCTGACGGCCATTCCAGAAAAAGAGTTCCAAAATTGCTTCAAGCAGTGGACTAGGTGCTGGCATCAGGGCACCACTTCCCAAAGGGAGTGCTTCAAAGGCAATCACAGCAACGGTATGAAGCACCTCTTCTAGGATGAGTTTATGAACTTGTCACACCTTATATGTTGAAGACCTAACAAAAGATCTAATAAAAACAAATGACTAATTGAACAAGAAGAAGAGAGGACATCTTAATAAAATTTAGCTTAATTTTTACCTTTCTGGGGTAAATCATTCATAATTTATTTTAAAGCAAATACAACAGAGATTCCAAATCCCTTTTTAGTCAGAAAACCATTTCTTCTCATTGCTAGGTAAATTAAAACTAACAGAAGTGATCAACACAAATGAGGCAGCAAGGGTCAATGAATTTCAGCTCTCCCAAATATTGGCACCACAGAGAAATGTTCAAAAGAAAGCTGCATCAGAGCTGTAATCTAAAATAGAAGCTACCGGCCGTGTGCTGACAGCTACCATGCACATACCAAAGAACCCAGGCTCCTTCTGAGGTCTTTTACACTCCAGACCTTCACCCTGAGTCAAGTTTCACTACTAGCAATTTCAAAGGCAGTTGGTGAAATTTAAGTAAAGCCTGAAATTTAGGTAATAGTCACGTAGCAATGTCAGTTTCTTAGTTTTGGCAAATGAGCCAAGATCATGTAAGAGGCTAACAATGGGGAAAACTGGGTGAGGAGCTTCTGGGGAAACTCATCCTATCTTTGCAACTTTGCCATAAGTCTAAAATTATTCCCACCCTCATCTATCAATTTGTCATGGTGGCTTGTATGTTGCTACGATGCTGGAAGCAACGTGTCCAGACTAAGAAGTAAGCCTGGTGATCCATTTGCAAAACTTAGCCAATGAAAATCTTATGAATCACAACAAAATACTGTCCTATGCAGTGTGAGAAGATGGAAAGATGAGCCCCCTCAGTTGGAAGGCACTACACAGCAGCTGCAACAATGGACTCAAACAGACGAATGCTCAAGAAGATAGTGCAGGACCAGAGAGTGCCCAGCCGTGTCACACACAAGGTCACCATGTGGAACTCTAGGCACTCTTAAACTCTCATGTCAACTAATAGCAAAATCACCCCAAAACTGGCTGCTTGAAAGCAAAAAGCAGTTGTCCCAAATCGGTGTCTCCCAGATTTAACTATAAAGCTAGTATTTGCCCAAACACAGAGAAAGAAACACAGTATTCTAGAGATTTACTAGAGCAAATGTAGCCACGCAGCTAAATTCTCAATTAAGAGAGAGATTTAATGGGAAAGACAACAACTGCCAGTGGTGTCTGGCTAATGCACCCAAACATAGCTTGTTTTATGTGCTCCTGAAGGGCTGTTTCTAAATCAGCTTATATAATTCAAAGAACATTTTGAACATACGAAGGCAGAGTGTGCATTTAAAACGCTGTTTAGGAAATACTAAAATAATAGGAAGAATTATTATTTTATGAGGATTACTGCATTCTCATTTACCTGTTTGATGCAGCTGGCTTTGCGGGTATTGCATTTGTCTACAGTGTTGTTCTCACTATAAACTACCTAGGCAGTCACAGCCTCCTGGGCTTTTGGTTATCTGTTTTGCCTTCCGTCTGCCAAGCAAACCTTTTATGACTTTGACTTATGCAGAGCTATTATGGTTAGGGATTCTTTACATGTCAAGGTCCCAACAGCCAAATACGTGCCTCAGCCTCCACAATGGCAACAAGTGTCACAGCAACACCATCGAGCAGGTTAAGAATTCTCCCATGCACAGCAGTATCTCAAGCAGTTAAAAGACACAGCAGCTGTCCCTGCTATTCCTGGGGCTCAAGCTGAAATTCCCCTGTTCCCTACAGAGCGGACCCCTGAAGCCAGCCATCCTTCTTCCAAACCAAACCACCAGTCAGATGGGAACTATTACCACTTCTAGAAAAACAGTTAAGGGTCTGAAAAACAGAATAACTCAGTCAATCCAGATAAGTAAAACATTCCAGGATATTGACTTCTCATCCAGGGGTGAGAAAGCAGGAGTCTGCATTCCAGATGGATAAGAGTTAGAAAATAAAAGTTAATATTTTGTAGGCCGGCTAAGCACCACTCATCTGCTCATGGGTTTTGCTGGATTTTGCCATTAAACACTTGAAACGGCCTCACTGCCATCATCACCTTTCTCTCATATACTGCCTAAACACATTAATTAGTCCTCTAATAATCTGGGTGAGATTACTGTTCAAAAACATTCACTCTTCTATTATCTCCTTGGAAAGACTAGAAGCCCCTGCCATTGGACTTGGCTTTGGCCATATGACTTACTTGGGCCGATGGCATAATGGCAAAAGAAACAAAGTGTTAGTCCTGAACCTAGGCCCTAAGAATCTGTGTGCTCTTACTGGCTCTCCTGTACTCTACACTCTGCAGAAAGGGCAATTCTTCAGTTTACCTGCTGCTTCTTTAGCCTGCACCCCAGAATAAACACATTTGGAAATAAAACCATCCCACCTGAGCCACAGACCCCTGAGCAATAATGAATCGCAGTGTTTTAAGCCACCGGGTTTGGGGATGGTTTATTCCACACATTACTTTGTCAACAGTTGACTGCTATACCCTGTATTCTGTCTAGACGCAAGGACATCAAGTACTCACCATCGTCAATTCCAGGCCAGCCCATGAAGTGAGCAGAAATCTGTTTCTCGTCCTTCCCATACTCATTCTTGGCAATCAGAGTGTAGTCCCCATTGTTCATGTGAGTAGGATTATCCAACTGGAGGCAGCCGTGGTACTCCGTGTGATTGGTAACGTGTATTTTAGTACAGATGTATTTGGACTCATTCAATATTGCCCCATTATAGAACCACTGAAGCGCTGGTTTGGGGTTGCCTTTCACAGTGAATGGAATGCACCAGTGGTGGTCTGAGGTTGGAGATTCGAGAAATGTGATAGTTGGTGCAACTATATTGAAAAAGAGAGAGTTAATAGCATCAGAAAGCTCAGAATTCTCTCTGTCTCCAGATTTCTGTGTCTTCAGTAGGGGATATTACTCAACCAGTGATGAGTTTAAGAAAGCACAGGGCCAGCAATTCTGGAGTCCATCAATATTCTGCCTCATCATCAAAGTTGATCTCACTCCCTTAAAAGAATTGAGGGAAATTCTATCCTTGCTCAATGTCAGACCCACTACCACAGTGATTTTCCAAACCTACTCACTATAAGTGATAACCACTTCCACAAAGATCCAAAAGATTTCTGAGAGTCAGATGTTGATGTTTCTGATATATACACCTTGATATTATGTAGATTCATCACCAAAACAATGAAGGACACTTGTTTTTTAGTACCTTCTCTGTAATACTAATAACAACAAAAAATGACTTTGAAAACCTTGCCTGAAGCCCTCATCTAACTTCTGGAGAACTGATCAATGCAAGGCAAGTTGCTACTGATGCAGACTGTGACACAGCACAATAAACTGACATTTTTCACTGTCAGTAGTAGATGCTCTTTAAAAGCATCAGATTTCATTCTATGAAGGTCCATTTGTGCTAGAATTCTAGATGCAAAAGGTCAGTGTTTTGATCCTATAAATGCCTGGGGTCTTATCAAAACCTGGATAGACTAGACTATATTTCAACCTTAAGCATAAAATACTTTACACTTCAGGAAAACCATCATTACCAATCATCATATCTAAACAGAGTGCTTATCCTGAGTGAAGGTATTTAAAAATCCCTAATCATCATTCATTCTAATGTGGTCTTACATGGATACAAGATCTGATAGCACTGGCTGTCAGATGAAGACACCAAACTGCAGTGAGGTTCAGTGACTTGGTCAAGGTTAAGGAGCAGGAAGACCTGACACTCAGAACCCAAGGCATCTGATGCCTCTCATACACAGCCTCACTGAACTGTGGTTTCTTCATATGATGTGTTCATCACACAAAGGGGTAGAAATATAAGCCATGGTACCTGCTAACATGCACACACATTTGAGTGGAGTCCCTGAAGTGGTTATCCTTACCATGTATTCCTCCTACTCTCTGTCTAAACCTTGATAGACAAAGGTTCATGCTTCAGACCACTGCAACCACACAGATATTAAGCTAACCTGAGAAAAAACTTGATTCAAATGTCCTTATTAGAAAGCGAATAATCTGACACTGCTCGGGTAAATCCCCCCAGAACACTATCAAAGAAGATGTACAGCTGATAAAAGAGCCTAATTCACTTTCATCAGCTTCAGAAAGATTTCCAGTAACAAGTAAAGTCCCTCATGATTTCTGAACTCTGTCAAGTGTAGTTATATCTTTTGAAGGCAAAGATACCTTGCCTACAAAAGATGCAACAATACAAAATTTAAATGCACAAAGCCTGATTGTTTGCTCCACTAAATGTTTGTCATGGGCATCCTTAAAATCATCCTTGGAATGTAAAATTGCTTTTGATGTATGATTCAATCCATAAGAATTAAATTTAAACATAATCGGGAGGGGTGCTGTACCCATTACACAAAATAAAATGCATGTGCAGATACATAAACACATCGGTCTGGGCACAAATCAGCCATCAGAAGGACCACGGTGGGATAAGAACTACACTTACCTTCTTCCCACCAGGCCAGCCAGATCCCTGTGCCCAGGGCCCACTTATTCCTGCCATCATGCTGAAAGGGTCCCGAGCTTTTGGTGAAGTACTGCTTTAAGAACATAAAGTCAGAGGCTGGATGCATATGTCTGGGGATAGCACTGACTTCAGGGGCTTCCGGGTATGTCAAAAATGATGGCAAAGTGAGAGTCCAGTACCCACTCAGAAAAGCGGTAGCATGGGCTATGGACAGCAACCAAGGATTGTGGGTGGTGACTTCATCACTCACTTCAACAATCACATACTGAGTATGTGCTATGAGTTATACTAGCCAGTACGCTGACACCAGCTTTGATTATACATCTACACGTGTGTAATTTATACATATACTTGTACACATGCATGCTCACATTTTTCTCATCCAAGTCCTAATCCAAACAGAGAAGAACCTCATTAATTTATACCATGCTGGTTCAGAATCTGCAATGATGTGAACACCATATGCAACTTTTACTGAACACAAGTTCATACAGAATGCAACAATCTGGGATTATAATATAGATGACATATATTGATACAGTACTAGAGAGCAATGCACACATGCTTATTAAGAAACATTCACACTTTATACCTTCACTGCAATATATAGACATATTTAAAACAATAGTAAATTTTTCTGCAGGTGATACCAAGTAATTTTTGTTAAGTGGAACTCCAATCTTCCCATAGAAAACTAATACCAAACTAAAGAGGTTTTCTCACATAAAGAGTATGTGAGTTGTTTGTGAAAAACTAACAAATACTTCAGGCTTCACAGCTTTCGAGCTTCACATAGTTTATAAAGCTCAAAAACAATTTAGAAGTGGGTTTATCAGAATTTAAATTAAAACTTCTTAATAAAATGATGATAACCAGCTCAAAACACATTCTATCAAGGTTGAAAGAAAAGCTTAAAAGAAAAAGACAATATGTAAGCAAGAGACGTTAAGGAGAAACAGACCCAGCGAAAGAGGCTGATAAATATTTCTTAATTAAGTGTGCATGAAACGCTGTAGATTCTTTCTAAAAAAAAGAGGTAAGCAACACCCAGTGCACCCATTGCCAAATGGGGGTTTGTCTGCGATCATTTGCTATTAAAAATACATGCCAGTCTGATTACGTACAATGCACAGTGAGGTTGACAGAATCTTGATCTTCTCCTACAATATTTTCTGCCACACAAGAGATTTGTTTTCCACTGTCATCAGATGAAATGTTAGTTATCCTTAAGGAGCCCTGTGTGTGGCTTGTTTCATTCTACAAATGAATTAACAGACAAAAATAATCTTTATTAGGATTGATCCCAAAGTGACAAGATTTTGGGTTTCTTTTCCTAACTAGAGAAAGCATATATGTAACTACCTATATACATTGTTGTTGTTAGGTGCCACTGAGTCAGTTCCAACTCATAGCAACCCTATAGATCAGAGTAGAACTGCCCCATAGAGTTTCCAAGAAGCTCCCGGTGGATTTGAACTGCTGACCTCTTGATTAGCCTTAACCATTATGCCACCAGGGTTCCTACATATATAAAGCATTAGAAAAGGTGCCCTAGCTGAACTGGGCTCAGAATCACAAATCATTCTATTTCTCTAGGTCTCAGGTGCTTAATGTCTCAAGTTGATTTAATTCTTGAATTCCTGTGCACCCTCTTCCGAGGGAAAAGACCCCAAGGAGAGTCCTTCACCTGGTTCATGATGCCACAGAAAGATCATGAGGGCTACAGATACTCTCCAATCTATAATACAGTCTTAATGTAAATATAAATTATAAATCTCCATCAGGTTTTGCTTATCAGAACAGGCTAAAAGTAAATATAAATCAAAACTTCATCTTAAATTTTTACATGTGCCCTTATAGACTATTAAACGATCGTCAACTAGGTTCAACACTAAGTTCAATACCATCTGAAGTTCTGATATACTCTCATTGTCTCTCTTTTAGCACAGAGCCAAGCACAAGTCTTACCAGATGTTTGGAAACCAGATTACCGACATCCCAGTACATATTAGGCACCGGGTCACCTGCAACACTGCAAGATAACGTGATAGACTTTCCTTCCTCCACAGTCAGGTTAGGTGCAGCCAGATTTGCTGACGGCAAACCTGTGTTTCAAGAAAAATAGAGACATGTGCAAATAGTTAAGTGCAGTATCAAGATAACAGCAGTAAATGGAAAACTTAATATTGCATGCTTTAAAATCAATCGTTGTTTCCTTTCTGAGGCTGATTTATGTTGAAATGAAAAAGCTCCAGGTTGACAGGCTTTACAGACTTGATGTAAGCCAAAAAAAGGCTTGGTAATAAGATCTGAAAGCAAATTTCACACATTTGTTGAAATTGTTGCATAACAGCCCTTCAATAAAAAAATACATTTTATAGAACTCTTGTCTTCTACCTCATTTCTCATTCTACAGTTACTAATCCAATTTTGGACATATACATCGGCACTGTAGCTATGAATCAACATCTAATTTATTTCCTCCTCCTTCTCTACTCCAGTTTTTTATAATCAAGAACATAGAATCATGCTTGGTAAAGCAGAGGACCAACAAGGGGGAGGGACACCCTGAGTGGGGTGGATTGGCACAACAGGCTCAGTGATGGACTCAGTGATGCTCCAGTCATCACGGGGATGGTGCAAGATGGGAAAACGTTTTGTTCTGTTGTGCATAAGGTCTATCCACGCTGACAGGAGCTAACAACAGTACAACCATTTATTGAGCATTGACTAGACCAGATATTCTTGTCTAGTGCATTGTCACTGTTTTAATTAATCCATACCACCAATCTTAAAGCTAAGTATTTTGTTCTCATTTAACTAATGAAGAATATGAATTCTGGAAAAGTCAAATACATCTTCTTAAGTCACCCAAGCACATGGAGACCTGGGATTTGAACTCAAAACTCAGATTCTTCACCACTACACTCTACTACGTCCTCAGGTTGCACAATCTATTTCAGCACAGACCATAAATACTATTGCATACCCATGATCTAGGAATTCGTCTATTTAAAAAAAATAATTACTTGTCTATTTGCGAGAGAAGAATGAGCTGCCTTTATTTATAGTGAAATTGTATCACCCTGTCATAGCAGTTTCCAAAGGAATCTTTATAAAATTGGCCAAGTCTAGATCTTTTAAATGTAAAGTCTTCCACAAATGAGTAAGCATCTGACTCACATTAATTCTACAGCATTAATATGCTAGCCAAAGATTCAATAATGGAAAAAACAATCTGTACTTGAAATATCACTTGAGGTTTAATTAGCACAATAAAAATGAATTGGGAAGCATGAATAGCCAAGGCAGGAAAAAACATTTGCCAGGCACTACTTCCTGGCTTAATAAGATTTCAAATCGGCACAAGTACAGAGAAAATGCCCAGCAATACTTCCGAAAGATTCTAGCACTGCTATAATGGGATCCTATTGTAAGCACCCGAGCAGTCTTCCTTCGCACTCTGGGAAGTCACAGTGGAGGTAAGAGACTATCAGCTTCCCAGACAGACGGATACCTCCTTGTTAGCATCTCTTGCCTTTGATTTGATCAGGAAACTCATACTGTCTTGAAAACCTCAGCAGAAAATTACCAGTCATCCAGTGAAAACGCTGAAGTTCCTTAGACTAGAGATTCCTACATTTTAACGTGCATATGAATCACCAAGAGACCTTGTTAAAAATGTTGCTTCTTTTTCAACAGGTCAGGGGCAGGGCCTGAGAATCTTCATTTTTAACAACTCCCAGGTGGCGCTGATGCTGTTGTTCTACAGACCACATTTTGAGTAGCAGTGGCGGAGAGTACAGGTGCTGGCCAGCTACTCACTAAGCTCGTTTCTACAACTGTTTTTCTTAAACTCAACAGAGGTATAAGGAGTTATCTAGTCCTAGCTTTCCCCAAACTGTGTTTTGTGGAACTTGAATTCCTTGAGATGCTGGGGGAAAAAAAGGATTCAAGATTTTCCAAATCTATAATAAATGCTGTACTGTCACAATCCACATGGCCATATTAAAAAGATCTGACAAGTTTTTAATGAAAGGAATTTATTTAACTACCACTGAGCTTACATTTTCCCAAGATCATTTGAGTACAGAAACATTTCTTTAAGTTCTTATGTCTTGTTTTGGCTTTATTATTTTCATTTAGTTTGCCAAAATATAAGAGCTACACATAGTTAAGCTCAGATGTAAAATATATTTAAAGGTAAATATTAATACTGATGATAACAACACTGATGGCTAATAGAGATTGGGCACCTAATATGTGTTAGACTCCATCTTAACTTCCATATATTATCTTTTTAGTCAGCCTAACAGTCCTATGAAGCAGGCATCATTATTTTTTTTCATTTCCATATGAAGAAATTCAAGTTTATCAAGCATCACAATTAAACAGCTAGTAAGTCAGGGCTGACACTGACCCACATCTGTCTGCCCACAGTCCTAACCAATACATTTGCTGGTGATCTTCTTTATTGGAAACCTCCATCCCCAGGTATTTGACTACACTTCTCAAGAACCAACCATACAGAGCAGAGCCTTCAATCACTGATTCACAGTATACAGACCTTCATTTTCTAATAACTGAGGAAAAGTGAAACCTCCAATCAGTCTATACTACTAACTCAGCTTTGTGATACCTTAGGTGGATCATGTTTGGGGTTTAGTGTTTAATATTCACCAGTAAGTCTGAATCGTGTTCTTTTTTTATCTGGCTTCACTAGTTTCAAGCCCTGTTCACTTCATGTTAGGCTCCCTGGGTAGTGTAATTTGTGTTCAGTTACTAATCAAAAGGTTGGCAGTTCAAACCTACTGAACAGCACAGTGGAAGAAGGGCCGGGCAATCTGTTTTCATAAGGATTACAGCCCAGAAAACCCTATGAAACAGTTCTACTCTGTAACACATGGGGTTGCTGTAAGTCAGAATCAACTCAGCTGCACTGGGTTTGGGTTTTTTGTTTATTTGCTTGTTTGTACTTAATGTTGGGCCATCCTCCCATGTGTACAAAATTGTTTCAGTAAATTATGACAATGTCTGCTCTCTTTCCTCTCACTTCTATTTATGCATGCATAAAGAGCTCAGAACAAATAAATACTTGACCTAGCCATTAATTCTCTTTCAAAAGAACACTAGAAGTCCACAACCTTTCCCTCTATTCTTTTATCTTCTTGACATATCCTCCCACTTCTTCGTCTCCTAAAGAGATAGGCTCCACAACCAGGAACAAAGCCAGAATGAGTCTGACGTATTTAGAAGTAGTTACTTTACACCTGCTTGCAAAAAATGACAGAAAATTAGCAAAATAGCTTTCCAAATTCAAATTGGAAATTGTGCCTCTAGGCTCACATGAACCATGTCATGCCAATGACAGCAGTCACATAACTTCTAAACACAGAAGTCTAAACAGTGGCTGGCAGATTAGGGAAAAACAGCTCCATGTGGCACTGTAAAAAGAGAAAGAAAAGCAGAACTGTGTCTTGACTTATTTTAGGAGATACAACCTGATCTCTAATAAAATTAGAGCAAAGCAATAATTAAAGCAGGCTTTGAATAACTTTTTCTCAAGAAAACTAAAATTCATACAGCTAAGAGGCTAAGAAAATAATATTTTATGCCAATCCAACTTCCACAGAGAATATGGCATTTTCTTTTAACCTTCTGTGAATGCTAACAAAGTAGACTTGGTATCAGTCTGTTTCTCTTATTTAAAATAAACAAACAAAAGAAAGAGTATGTACGATTATGCTAAACAGAAATGTGTGCTAGGAACTACGGTTGAAAACAAAATCAAATCTTAAAAAAAATAAATCATTAAAATCAATCTAACTCAAAGAACTCAAGGAGTCTTCCCACACACCTGATAACTGACAAGTCACACTAAAATTTCAAAGGTTGGAAAAGTGGAAAATTGAAATCGTTGATACAAATAACAAAGAAACCAAAGGCAGTTCTGATTTCAGTCCACAGGAACATTAAGCTTTTTATATAGTAACTACACAGTGCTTCAGTCATCAATTAAATTACCACCTCATCTTCACCCTGGGACTATCGGCCTCTATGGTAACTCCAATACCAAACCCAGTGCCATCGAGTCACTTCCACCTCACAGTGACCCTATAGAAACAGAGTAGAACTGTGCTATTGAGTTTCCAAGGAGCGCCTGGTAGATGTGAACTGCCAACCTTTTGTTTAGCAAACATAGCACCTAACCACTACACCAACAGGGTTTCCTCTATGGTAACTACACCAAAACCAAACCAAACCCATTGCCATAAAGTCGATTCCGACTCACAGCAACCCTATAGGACAGAGTAGAACTGCCCTATAGAGTTTCCAAGGAGCACCTGATCGACTTGAACTACCGACCTTTTGGTTAGCAGCTGCAGCACTGAACCTCTAGGCCCTGTTAAATGGAGTAAGAGATGGTTTGGATCCAGCTCAGAGGAGTACTGCTTTTCTGAAACATGCATGTCAGGTCCACTTAGAACAAAGCATTCTGTCCACTATTAACACTTCCTCAAGAAGCTCTCTTCCAGGTGAGATTTAAAGCGTAATTATAGTATGAGAAAAATTAAAGTACCTTGTTCTTTAACAATCCCATTCAGCCAAAGGAAATGACTGAAATGTTTATACTGCAAGATTAACTGCTGAAGGTCAACCAAGTATAACGGATTTGAGCATAAAGATTTTAAAAACAGTGCATGCTTAAAAATTTCACTGAAAAACACTAAAATAAGTAATTGGGACATTTTTACACAGAATGATAAATCAGCACAACCTGACAAAATAACCTTTCTTTATCTGCACACAGGTGACTCAGTTCCAGTCTTCATTACAGCAACCCCTACCCGCCCGACACACAGAAAAAATACACTGCAGTTGAGTTGGTTTTGACTCTTACAACCCTGAAGGACAGAGCAGAACCACCCCATGGATTTTCCAAGGAGCGCCTGGTGGATTCAAGCTGCTGACCTTCTGGTTCGCAGCCCTAGCTCTTAACCAATATGTCACCAGGGCTTCTGTTCATAACAGCACATCAGTCCAATCAATATGGAAATTTTATATGAGTATGTTTTATAGCCTGGCATTTAACAAAGTTTTCTGAGGTTGGATTCCTGATGGTGTAGTGCTCAAGAGCTCGGCTGCTAATTCAGATGTCAGCAGTTCAAGTCTACAAACTACTTCTTGGAAACCCTGTGGGACTGTTCTATACTGTCCAGTAAGGTTGCTGTGAGTCAGGATCAACTCAACGGCAAAGAGTTTTGTTGTGGTTTTTTTTTTTTTTTTTGTGGAAAAATACGCCACCGTATGTTTAATAGCATGAAAAAATTTATAGTTATGCATGATAGGAGTGAATGTTAGAAAAGTACTGTGAGGCATTCTGTCTGGAAATGGCACAGTTAAACCTCCCAACTCCTCCTACCATACTTGTATAGTTTCAGAAAGTAGAAGAAACAAGAGCCTCGCAAAATGCAATGACAACAGAAATTGCAAAGAACGTTGCAAAATGCTAAAATATGAAATGATTTGGTTAGACTAATATAAATATTTGAATTGTTTTTACTTAGGTATCTGCACCACTGTATTAAAAACCTGGCTCAATCTCATCATTAACATAATTTGGGTGATGTGTTAATTGATCAATTCACAAATATTTATCAGATGTTTATATTGTGGTTCAAGGAGTACATTAGGCACCAAGGGGATGGGTATTTGCATACATAATATAAAGAACTCATTCTTTATATAATACCTGCATGGTGAAATACAATTGGTCTTCATTATTCACAGATTCCTTATTTGTGAACTCACGTACTCATTAAAATTTAATTGTAACCCCCAAGTCAACATTCACGTACTTTTGCAATCACTCATAAACATGCGTAGAGTGGCACAAATTCTAAACTGTCTGACATGCAACTTTCCAGCTGGGGATGAACAATGCAATCCTCTACTTTCTTATTTCAACTCTCAGAAACAAGTGTCCTTTTCATAGTATTATTTAGTGCCACATTTGTTGAATTTTTCGTGCTTTTTCTTGATGATCTCACCATTAAAATGGCTCTCAAACATAGTGCTGAAGTGCTGTCTAGTGTCCTAAGCACAAGAAGGCTATGTATGATGTGTGTGCCTTACAGAGAAGATAGATACGCTTTATTCAAGATTGAGTTACAGTGAGTCCAATGTTAATGAATCAAAAGATACATACTAAATAATGTGTCTTTAAGCAGAAAGAGATTCGAAAAAAAGGTTACATAGTGGTCTATCGACAAAAAAGTTGTGACCAGAAGTTCACAGGAATCTAATCTTTATCTCCCCTAAAAAAAAATAAAAAAATAAAAGCCCACTGCTATTCAGTCGGGTCCAACTCATAGCATAGCGAGTCTAGAGGTCAGAGTAGAACTGCCCCATAGAGTTTCCAAGAACCACCTGGCAGGTTTGAACTGCTGACCTTTTGGTTAGCAGACATAGCACTTAAACCGCCATGCCACCAGGTCTTCCTTTACGTCCCCTAGTCACATCAAAAAGATTGCAGTTGAGGAAGAAGTCCTGGTGGTGTAACAGTTAAGAGCTACATCTGCTAACCAGAAAGTCAGCAGTTCGAATCCACCAGGCACTCCTTGGAAACTCTATGGGGTAGTTCTACTCTGTCCTATAGAGTCACTATGAGTCAGAATTGACTCAACAACTGCAAACTAGTTGTTCAGTATCTGCTAATCAGTGTTTGAGTTGACTCTACACAATGTATCCACTGCAAATAATGAGAGTTTACTGCACTAGAAAAGGAGCCCTGTCAGCACAGTGATTGTGATTTAGTGCTCAGCTGCTAACTGAAAGTTCAGCAGTTTTAACTCAGCAGCAGCTCCTTGGAAGAAAAGCCCTGGTGATCTGCTTCCATAAAGATGACAGCCCAGGAAACAATAGGCCTGTTGGTTTTAATCCAAAAGGCATACTACTGGTGGGTAAGAAACCATGAGGACCTCTGAGCAAGAGAAGACAGGTCTGTGGGATTAACGAAACATCAAAATGCAACCAAAACCAATCCCATTTCCATCAGTTTGATTCTGACTCACAGCAGCTGTACAGGACAGAGTAGAACTGCCCCACAGGGTTTTCAATGAATGGCTATTAGATTTGAACTGCAGACCTTTTGGTTAGATGCTGAGCTGTTAACTGTTGTGCCACCAGGGCTCCTGAAGAGACACAACACAATAAAAGACACACAAGTGTGTGCTACACAAAATAGAGTCTACAGGCTGACCCAGGATGGCAGAAATGGACTGCAGCACAGGTAGGATCCCACCTAGATTATACCACTGGGTAAATGGTTCAGAAAAAGAATCAGAGCAGCAAGACGAATTAACATTCCCATGTCTCTGTCTCTACTTTCTCAGGTTGAGCAGACAGTACAACAACAGCTGCAGCTACCTCTAAGCAGAAATGGTAATTTTACAGAAGAACAGCAACTCTAGAGTGCTAGTGATATCCTAGAGATACGGGAAGCCCAATACCGAAAAGGGCATTTCAGTGGTAAAAACAAGGCAATCACTGGAGACTGGAAAGTAAAACTGTTGTTGGGAAGAAAAGACTTCAGTAGCTGGAGTGAACAGCTGAAAAGCCATTTGCTAAGTAAACCAGCTTTCCCACAATGTAGCACAAAAGGACAAACAGATGAGAAGTATCAAAGGAAGGCTGAGAGGGCTAGCAGGGAGACTTACACGTATAAATGTCCATCTAATGGGAATTCCTGAATGAGGAAATAAATGGGGAAAAAAAGCATGAAGCAAACAAATAAGAAAAATTGAAGACTATCAATAACCATATTGAAATGGCACACTGCTTGCCAAGGAGAGTAAGTTTTCTAAAATAACAACAACAACAACAAAATCTACATATATATACCCCTGGTTACATTGTGGTTAAGTTTAAGAATAACATGTATAAGCATCTAAACCAAACAACCAAACCCACTGCTGTCAAATAGATTCTGACTCACGGAGACCTCATACGTCAGAGTAGAACTGCTCCATAGAGTTTCCAAGGAGTGCCACCAAGGGGAAAAAAGCATGGATTCCCTAGCAAGAGACAAGCATCAGACTCCATCAGGCTTCCAGTCAGCAACAACGAATGCAAGAAGAATGTGGTAGAATACCATCAACGTTCCAAAGGGGAAGTTATTTCGAGCCTAGGATTTTATAGTTAGGCAGTTCCACTGGTAGTGGGAAAGAAGCTCAGGTTTTTCTCATCAACGACTTAGAGTTTTTTGTTTGTTTGTTTTTAATTTCTCTGGAAGAGAAATTAGAAGTTGTACTCCGGAAAAAAAAAAAAAACAATCCAGGCAGTAGCAGTGGCTTTCAAAAGTCAACAATATACAAAGAAATAATGAATCTTTTTTTTTTAATTATGTAACTAGTACTAAAATCCCGAGTGATAATAATCAGAGAAATGGGATATTTTGTTGCGAGTGGAGATACTTACAGGTCATCTGTAAATGCTGACAGAAAATACATGTTTAAGTATGCATGAAAAAGAGGGAGACCTTAAACAAATGGATTGGTACAGTGGCTGCAGCAATGGGACTTCAGCATAAAAATGATTGTGGCAGTAGCACAGGACTGGGCAGTGTTTTGTCCTGTTGTGCATCGGATCACTGTGAGTCAGAAATGACTCGACAGTACCTAACAAAGATATATTTTAGAAAAGACATACAATTATAACTTTCCAACAATTAAAAAAATAAAGAATATCAATGGGAAAAAAGGTAACACCCTATAGAAAAATGGACAAAAGATATAAGGAGACAATTCATGGAAGAAGAAGAAGGAATGTTCAATAAACATATAAGAAGGTACTTAACAGTCTGATGAAAATACAAACTAAAAAGTAATCACATACCATTTTTCAGAGAAACAAAAAATAAGAACTTTTTTAATATCAAGGTACAGCTTGTTGTGGCTATAAAATGCTATGGCAATTTTTTAGTTTGCAAATCATGTACCAAAAATCCTGCTTCCTACCACGTACCCTTGAAGTGTCCACACATGTACATCTGTACCAAAAAAACAAGGAGAAGGATGCTAGTTGAAAGACTTTTGAGGTATTGAAAAATGGGAAATACACTAAATGTCCATCAATGTGCAACCTTCAGTACTTTGAAAGAAAAGACAAATTAGTAAGAAATAAGCAAAACAATTTAAGAACACTAAAACGGCAGAAAACTAAATCTCTTCATTACTAGTACACTATTTTATATGTTGCTGTTTGGTGCCTTCAAGTTAGTTCTGACTCATAGTGACCTTGTAGGACAGAGTACAACTGCCTTATAGGCTATCCAAGGAGCAGCTAGTGGATCGGAAAAGCCTATTTTCTCGGTTAGCAGTGGAACTCTTAACCACCACACCACCAGGATATTTTACGTCACTCTCTGAAAAATAACCAGTTACACCGATATTGATTGTGAAAGTGTGCATGTGTAACTATTCTGTTCTAATTGACCAACAATTTGCTCTTATAGACACAATTCATAATTTATAAGAAGCAGAAATTAAAAAATAATAAAATTGATAAATTTATTAAGAAAAACTAGAACCAGTTCACTCTCAGCTCATCCCCTGTCCAATTACAATGGTCTTTTAGTAACACTTAAGCCCCCAAACCCAAACCTGTTTCTGCTGAGTGCTTTCTGACTCATACTAACCCTACAGGCTAGAGTAGAGCTGCCCCATAGAGATTCCAAGGAGCATGTTGTGGATTTGAACTGCTGACATTTTGGGTTAGCTGCCATGGCTCCTAACCACTATATCACCAGAGTTTTCTAGTAACTCTTAGAGTTGGGTACATTACCCATTCAGGGTAAGAATCAAATGCTTATTTTTATTACATTGTTCATTAAAACTAAGCAGCAGCCATAACTTTCTTAAATAAAAATTGACCTCAAATAACAGCACCTTCTAAAAACAAAGAATGAAATGTTTATGGGTAACATACAGGTTCCTTAGTGACAAGAGGAAACACAGGTGGCGTAGTGGGTTAAGTGCTACGTCTGCTAACCAAAAGGTCAGCAGTTCAAGTCTAATAGGTGCTCCCTGGAGGCTCTACAGGGCAGTTCTACTTTGATCCCTAAGGTTGCTATGAGTTTCACCTGACTCTACAGTGCTGTGTTTACTGACAAGAACCAGTAGTTATCAGGGCTTTCTGCTGCATTATCAGTCACTAGGCCAGAAAAGCAAGCATAACTGTGGCCTGATTAGCTGGTTAATTAACTGATTATAATTTCAAGGGAGGAAAAATATGCATACAAGGGTACAGTAGAGGTGTGTCATAGAAGCCCACAGCAAAAATCATGCAACCCAAGACCCTTTGATTGTCCTCCCTATAAACACACTGGCCCTCACACAGAGCTACAGTTTCACCATATGATGTCCATTTAAATTCTGAAGATGAACCACTGAGGAAAGGAACGGACAACACCAGTTAAGTCTAGATACGGGGAATAGCATCAGCGAGCGTCAATTTAAGGGAACCTATCAGGAGACACAGACAGGCAGTAAGATAATTTTAAAAGAATGTGCTGGACCAAACTGCATCTGCTTCTGCTGCCGGGATGCTTTCCTATCACTCTAGTATCTTTCCCACGACCTGGCCTGGGTGCCAACCAAGTGTGTCTGCAGCCAGTGAAGTACCGCACTCAACAAATACTTTTTTGATGGATGGATGAACAAACAAGCAAAACAATCAACAGTTTTCTTTTCTCTTTATCCACTTTAAAATTATCCACTGAGGACTGATACTCTACTAGCAAAGAATATTTGGTCAAGTTGTTCCCAGCTACTCTTCTACATTGCACACGAATGTCTTTATTCCTGGGAAAGTCACAGCATACCACATAAAATCTGGGTAGTGGAGGTCTTCCCACATTCTCTACTATACTGTGGCCATTAAAATAATTAATAGCAACTAGAACTCATGGATTTATAAGTAAATTACCACAATTGGGGATCTGCAGGTTTGCCAGGGGAATATTCTTGCTGCTCTCATTTAGACAGTACAAATCCTGAGTTTCTGGACTGGATTTCATTTCCTGGAGAGTCTTGATCCACATAATTTCACAGGAGCATGTAAATGGATTGCCCACCAGAATCCTACAGGGAACAAAAATGAAGTTTGATCAGTGTCCTTCCTTCATGTTAACTACGCTCGTATTCATGAAATACTACAACAGTATGAATTCTTTCAAGATAGTAATCCTTGGAAGCCACATCACTTTCATAGTTTGACAGTACTTGTTATTTGTTCATTTATCTAGTACTGAATTTCTTTTATTTATAAACACCATTAGACAGGTTAAAGGATGACATTATGTAAGAATTTATAGACTAAAATTCAAGCCAAGAGATGAACACAAATAGCTGTAATATAGGGTTTAAAAAACAATTTCCATCAAGGTGATTTCAACTCATGGCAACCACATGTGTGTCCAGGACTGTGCTCCATATGATTTTCAGTGGCTGAGTTTTTAGAAGTAGACTGCAGGGCTTTCTTCCAAGGTGTCTCTAAATGGATTCAAACTGGCAATCATTCAGTTAACAGCTAAACATTTGCACTACCCAGGGACTCCAGGATACAAACAGATGTCTCAGAAGGTAGGAAAAAATAAGGTGTCATAACAAACTGATCACGGTTATATAGCTGGTCAGATCTCTGTGAATATGCAAAAGGTAAGCCGTCAGGAGCTCTAACAGATGTGCTGCGCTGAGCAAATGCAGTGCCAAAGACCTCTTTACAGTGTTAAATGTTACTTTGAAAAACTAAGGTGCACCTCACACAGGCCATGGTATTTTCAATGCCTCAGCTGCAAGTACAAGGTAGGCAATGAACATGAAAGACCAAAGAAAACTTGGTGCCTTTGAATTGTGGTGGCGAAGAATACTGAGTATACCACGGGCTGCAGGAAGAGTGAGCAATCTATCTTGCAACAAGTACAGACAGAATGATCCTTAGAAGCAAGGCACGGCAAGACTTTCTCATGGACTTTGGACATGTGATCAGGAGGGCCCAGTCCCTGGAGACGGGCATCATTCTTGGTAAAGTAGAGGGTCCGTGAAAAAGAGGAAGACCGTCAACGAGACGGACTGATACAACGGCTGCAACAAAGGGCTCAAATGCCCTCGCCATTGTGTGGGAGGCACAGGATCCAGCAGTGTTTTCATTCTTTTGTATGTAGGAAAGTGGGGTCACTAAGAGTCAGAACTCAAGGCCATATGACAACATACTTATTTCTGGCCAAATGTTATCATTTAATAAGATCTAACTTCAGTGGGGGCAGAAGTGTCTCATCATCATTAGAAATGTGACTGTAAGCACATTCTAATAAGAAAGCATGGGAGCCAAAGGCTGGCATCCCCATCTTCCCATATTAGGCAACCATACTCTCGTTGATAGAAGAGCCAGTGTTGGATTGAGAAGTAGGCGGGAGCTCTTAGACTTCTTTCATACACAACCAGCTCGGGATTTCTGAAAGCAAGGGCAACTGAGCTCTCCACTGAGCTGCTTAACCCAACCTGGAAGGGTCTGCAAAGAGAAAGCTGCTGAGGTTGGTGAAAGAGGAAGGAGTCAAGGGGAAAATACAAACCACAAGGAAAAAAAAAATCTTTAAATGCTTATTTATAATACTCAGTGGCCTATTTAAAATAAACTCCATTTATGGTAATGAGCCTTTAAATGAGGCCATTTAAAATCGTTACATAGGCTCTGTCTGGCACTAACCACAATACTTAAGATTTCCACAAGGACCGGACCTGGGCTTTGCCGCATCATTTACTCTTGTGGTTTTCTGGTCAAGCTGTAAGAATTGCAGGGATCCCTAGAGAATTTTCCAGGACTTTCTCTGGGGAAAATATGCCCAGCGGCAGCCCAGTTCAATTTGTGTCAATTTGATCACCTCCACATATCTCTCCAACACCAAAATAGGATTTGATGCTTCTAGACAGGGGATAGATGCTAGGGAAGAGACCCACAGCCAGTTTAACTCTCCTAATTCAAGAGGCTTCCTTGCTTTCTGAGCGTGTAAGAAACTAAAGCGTCCCTTTTAAAGGAAGGTATAGCTGATTCCAATCTATGGAGTTCTGGTGGCATGGCAACTAAGGACTCAGCAGCTAACCAGAAGGTCAGTAGTTGGAACCCACCAGTCACTCCTTGCAAACCATACACAGCAGTTCCACTCTGTCCTACATGATCTCCAGGAGTCTGAACTGACTTGACAGCAATAGCTTTGGTGCGGGTTTTTTGTTTGTTTTTTGTTGATTCAAGAGGAGGGATTAAGAAGGGATCTTTCAACTAGAAGTACAGCACTGCAAACTCATGTACTGCTTCACTGGTGAGAGCTTCAGAGACCCCAAGTTATGCAACAGCTGATGCCCTTGGCCACTAACTCAAAGGCTGGGTGGGGGTTCACATCCTCCAGAGGTACCTTGAAAGAAAGGTCTAGCAATCCACTTCTGAAAAATCAGCCACTGAAAACCAAATCCAGCATAGTTCTACTCTGACACATATGGGGCTACCATGATACACAATGAACTTGACAGCAATGCTTTTTTGGTTTTTTGGTTTTTCTTTTTTTTAATTTCTGTGTTAGAGAGAAAGCCCTAGTGGAGTGGTGGTTAAGAGCTACAACTGCTAACCAAAAGGCTGGCAGTTCAAATCCACCAGTTGCTCTTTGGAAACCCTGTGGGGCAGTTCTAGTCTGTCCTACAGGGTCACTATGAGTCGGAATTGATTCAGTGGCAGTAGGGTTTGGGGGGGGTTGTGTTAGAGAGACATTAACGCTTTAAGTCTTGAATTCAGTTTATTCCAAATAATTGCCAGTTGCTAAGATTTTCAGAAATCCTAGTGGTGTAGTGGTTAAAGTGCTATGGCTACCAACCAAGTAGACAGTGGTTTGAGTCCACCAGATGCTTCTTGGAGACTGTATGCAGCATTTCTACTCTGTGCTTCAGGGTCAGGAGGAGTCAGAATCCACTTGACAGCAACGCGGTTTTACTGCTAAGACTTTCACCACCTGTTCCCCATTGCTGTCTGTTAACTGATTATTGCCTCTCCACTAGTGGCACCTTCTAATCTGGACAACTGTTAGTGTACAGTGATGGACTTTCATAAAAAGACAGTCCAAGTCAATTCAGGTGATACTCAGTTTTAGAAAAAGTCACCACCTAACTTTCAGAGACTGTGTCCTCCTGGGCCCACTTCCACCATCAAAGACCCTCGGATTCAGGACTCACTGAAGAATGCTAATGGATCCTACTTACTTCACGCCAACAACAAAAAGAGTGGGGCCTATTAGACACCGCTGGCTCTGAGTCACCAACACATTTCAATATCTGTCGTGCCATTTTACAGCAGAGAACATAAAGACATAAAGATAAATATCAAACACAGGCGCAGATTAGAAGAAAGTCTCACAAAACCAGGTGGACAGGGAGAAGGAACACGTCTCCTTCATTGCATTGTGGTGACTTGGTATGACGCTGTCATGCCGGAAGCTATTTCTCCAATATTTCAAGTCCCAGCATGGCCACCATGCAGCAGGGCTTCCAGACTAAGACAGTGTAGGAAGAAAACCCAGCAATCTTCTCTGAAAACTAGCCAGTGGAAACCTTATGGATCGCAATAAAACACTGCCCAGTCTCTTGCTTTGTACATATCGGGAGGAATCCATTGCTAGACAAGGACATCATGTTTAGTGAAGCAAAGGGCCAGTGAGGATGGGCGAAACCCTAGGTGAGGTGGACTGGCACCATGGCCACAACAATGGACTTCAACATGCCTGGCATCGTGAGGGTGACCAGGGATGGGAAACACCTTGTTCTGCTATACACAAGTCACCCATGCATGAGTCAGAACCGACTGGACAGCAGCTGTCCATCTCGCTAACACTCATGATGTACAAGCTGGTACCGCAGTTGATGGATAAAACCTGGGAGAGTTGTTCTTTTCGCCTTGAATATGTTTGCTTTACTTTAGGACTTGGACATAACAGGAACCAAACAGGTGGCATGAAATGTGTAGGCATCTTAACACAACCTTCCCTTCCTATCTTCTTCTTTCCTTCTTCCCATTAGAAAACAATCATTTATCCAAAAACATTTAAATTCATCACAGGTGACACATTAATACTGAGATTTCTATTATATTTTTATTACTGAATCATGTTTCCATGAGAGAATAAAACAAACCATCAAATAATTTCTACAAAAAGAGGCCAAAACTTCAAGAAGCCATTTTTTTTCAGGAATTTTATTATTAAAAATAGGTCAGCAACATCACTTATTTAAAAACAAAGTAAATAGCTACCTTAAACTTTAAAAAATTTCCCCCAAATGTCACACAAAATCACTACTTACAACTCAGACAAGTCAAGGTGACGAAAATGCTTCCTAGACAAACGTGTCAGTTTATTCCGGGTGAAATTGCTGTAAGAAATAAAAAACACTTGATGTAGGTTTAAAATGTTACATTTCACAAATAAAGTACTCAAACTGAGTATTCTTAAAAAACATAATCTAGTTTCATCATTTTAAATGCCTTTCTTAGACCCCATATTCTCTTTGACCTAGAGTGATAGCTTTTTTTTCTCACCTGGAATTCTGACTTACGAGGAATGGTGGAGGGGCGCATTTTACATATTGTCTGTTTTTGAATCTCTCTTTTGGCTTTAATTTTACCCAAAAGAGTATTTCCCATAAGTTAATTCAGAATCAAGTTCTATAACTCACTGAAGATCTTTGAATTTTGAAACGGTTAATAGGAGGATATGTGAAAGACTGTAAACTCAACAGACAAAAAAAATATTCTTTATAGCCAAAGAGCACTGCAAATATTTCAAAACCAGGTAGCACATAAAAGTCTCTTAATACTGACTGACTTTAACATGTCTGTACAGGAAGGAATACATCTATTGACTGACAGATTCTGCTGAAACTGTTTACAGATAAATTCTAGATAACTGGATAATTCCATGATGAGTATAAAAAAAAAAGTCTGACAACTAAGAATACGTCTATTTGTATCATGAACCATTCTAGCAACATACCATCTCAAGACAAGAACCAACTGATAACGAAAAGATGGTAAACGTGCAATTTAAAAGAAAAAAAAATGAACTTACTGACATGTTCCAAATATGCAGTTTTACTCAATGGATGAGAGTTTCCAATAATCAGTGCCTCGGGACCTAACACCGGTTGCCACCGAGTAGACTCTGACTCATGATGACTCCATGAGAGAAGCACAGTGCTCCACATGTTCTACAGTAGCCAGTTTTCCAAAAGTAGATCCCGAGGCCTTTTCCCCCAAGGTACCTCAGGGTAGACTCAAACCTCCAACCTGTACCTAGCAGCCAAGGGCCAGTGAGGGACCTAACTTGAGGTATTCAGAGCCACAACACTGGCAACTGACTCACTCTGTGAATGTGTTTACTCTTAATTTATTCAAAAAGTGTCCAACGTTTCAACCTGTAGGCATCTGTTTGATAGTAATTGGTAATGCAGATGGAAAAACAAGCATTAACTTTTAATAAAACACCCAAGACCCCAAAAAATCAGTCAATCAGCATCCCAGTATCTGTCAGGAAAAGGAATGCTGAGCTGAAAGTCAGATAATACCAAGAAATTTGAGGTGGACAATAATTCTGGCCAATTACCTGAGTCTAATCTGCTGTAGAAGCCCAATGAAACCACTGGTTACCATGTGCTGATGTGTCTGATCAGCCACCTTTAGACAGAAGCTAAAACCTAAGTGTTAACACATGAGCTCACCACCTGTCTGGCAGTTTGCAGTACTGTGGTGACTTGTGTGTCACTGTGATGCTGAAAGCTATGTGCCAGTGTTTCTAATAACAGCAGAGTCATCCATGTTGGACAGGCTTTAGCAAAGATTCCAGACTAAGCCAAAATAGGAAGAAAGGTCTGGCAATCCAATTCTGAAAATTAGTTAATGAAAACTCCATGGATCACAATAGAATACTGTTCTCTATAGGAGGACACTCAAAACACAGAGTGGCCACAACGATGAACTTGACCACATCGACTATCATGAAGACTGAGCAAGCTTGAGCAAGATTTCATTGTTGTACACAAAGTTGCCTTGAATTGGTGCTCACTCGATGACAACTAACAACAACAAATGCCTAAGTTTAGGCTGCTGAACTGATAAAGAAAATGCCAGCTTTAGCAAGTCATAAATCAAGAATGTGTGTGTCCACTTCCAGTTTAATTCTACATTGAGATTTCTTCCCATTCATCCAAACCTACACAAGAATATCATCCTTCCTTCTATGCTTTCATCCTCTGTTCACACTGAGTGTAAAGTGCTCACCCACATGAAAAAAATAATCCACCAGGAAGCTGTCAAATGTGCCCACATACATCTTTTCTCCCAGAACGTGAATGAAGACTGGGTTGCACTGGAGTATAATAAAGTGAGAAGTCAGTGTCACAGTCTTTGGAGCACAGATGTTTCCAGTTTCTTCAGAAGTTCCCATCTTTCTGAAAAAAAAAAAAAAACCTACTTTTCCTCCCCAAGAAGAAGGAGGAGTGGGGAGGCGAAGAAAGAGGAAACTTATTTTAAAGGTTCCCCCATCAGCTCTCTAGCTGGCCGGCCCCAGGCGCAGCTGCCTCTGTGAAGCTGCCAGCAGCCAGCACAGAGCAGGGTTACGGGCCAAAGAACAAGATGAGTTTTATGAACCATACTTATCATTAAGGCCAACAGCCAAGAAGAACGAAGGGAGGAAAAAAATCAACAATCCTCTTATTGTTTGATTACAGAACCTTGCTAAGGAGCTAATTAGCGCCTCTGCAAAGTCCCTGGAAAATGCAAGTACCAGCCTTTTCTTACAGCTGGTGGGTTCTTCTGGGCTGGGCACTAAGAAATAAATTCAGTGACCAGTCACAGGAGGTCTATAGAGTCACACAGCAAGATGCTACATAAGGACAGGGGAAGAAGAGGAAGAGAGTCCCTGAGTAGCGCAAACAGCTAATGTGCTCAACTGCTAATCCCAAAACGGGAGGTTTGAGTCTACCCAGAAGCACCTTGGAAAGAAAGGTCTTGCCATCTACTTCGGAAAAATCAGCCACTGCAAACCCTACTGAAGACAATTCTACTCTGACATACACAAAGTCCCCATGAAGAGGAATGGACTCAAAGGCAGCTGGTACCAGCAGCAGGTGGAGTGATGACAGAGAGACTTCCACTTCCAGTTTCTCTAAAATCTGACATGAAGGACAGTGTTCTTGTGCACACTCTCATACTGTTGGGGAAACTCAGAGAGATGGTCAGAATATCCCCAAAGTGGAGAGAAACGGCTTCCACACACGATTATGTACCAGCTGCTTGCGCCCCACTTTGTTGATACTGGAAGTAACAGTGCAATTTACGTGTGGGAAACTGGGAACTACCAAGCTGTTCCCTGGAGCCCTCACTCATAATCACAGGCTAAGACGAAGATCGGGAATGACAGACACATGACTTGATTCCTTCCTCCCTCCCTGCCGTCTTCAAAGCAAACTACTTAATCTCATATTTTGGCAATAAAGAGTCTTTTCCGTCATGTGATGCTCAGTGACTTTTTACAGCTTCTTTGTGGCAACCGGAATGTTTGCTAATTTCCTTTGACCTTGCTACTTAACAACGACTAGTAAACATCTGGTTCAAGTCCACCCACCGGTGCCATTAAAGAAAGGCCTGGCAGTCTCCTTGTAAAAACTCAGCCACTGAAAGCCTTGTGGAGCTCAGTTCTACTCTGACACACACGGAGTTGCCGTGAGTTGGAATCAACACATGGCACTTGGTTTGTTTCTTTGGTACGATAAATATCAATAGGCTTTGTGCAGTCTGATCGGTAACTGACTTTTGCTTTTAAATGCAACCATATAGCACATGTCCATCTCTTTCATTTTCTATTTTGAAATAAGTCATCAGGATGCTGAGGCAGAGATTTGGCTATATATAAACTCTGTATGGCCATAAAACCCATTGCCACTGAGTTGATTCCAGCTTTCAAACTTCCTATAGGCTGGAGTAGAATTGCCCCATAGGGTTTCCAAGGCTGTAAATCTTTACAGAAGCTGACTACTGCATCTTTCTCCCGCACTGGGGGGTTGGTGAGTTTGAACCATTGACCTCTTGATTGGCATTCAGGCACTTAACCACTGCACTGTCACCCACAGAATGCCATTAAAATGATTCTAGCATAGACTTCCATTAAAAAAAAAAGCAAAGTAATTTTGTATTCATATAAATATCATGCAACAAGGAAATTGGAAAAGATAAAAGTATGGTAAAATAATTAATAAATCTCTTAATAAAACTACAATTAGCCACAGTCCACCATATCAATCACAACATTAGAAAAATGGTATGGTCAAACAGTCAGCAAAATGTCATTGTTGAGTAATTTAGGTCTAAGGTCAGCTGTAATAAAAATACCAGAACTTAACCAATGAGGTCATTAATTACATCTAAGTGATTGCATTAGAGTATTTTGCCTTTTTCTTCTGTCCAACTTCTGTCTTGTTTATGCTATCAAAGCCTACGCAGACATCAGATTTGTGCAGGCAAATCAATTATAGATATGATGCCAAAAGCATTTAAATGAAATGTGTTAATAAAGTTCCTTGGAGTTGTATCATATTTGTACCCAATGTTTCATATCTTACTTCCTCAGACTTTATTTTTAAAGTGACTTCAACTTCAAAATATGAAGTCATGATATTGGCTTTATGAAATTAAGGTTTTCAGTAATATCAACAAATCTCCATGTAGTGTTCAGGAGGTCTGCTCTCAGAGATGGAAGTCAGTGGGAGAACTGCTGTCCACAAGAAAAGAAAGAGGACAAATGCTTAGAGTCTAATTACATGTACTGCTTGCCTAATTGTACAGGACAAATTTCATTTCCTATACTACTATTCTAAGAACACGGCCAAGGAATCAGCTCTCTAATCATTAATTCTACCATTCGCTATCCAAAAACCTGAACAAGTCTTAAGGACTTTACAATTTACTTCTGTGTCTATAAAATGGTAATAAAAATATCTTCCCTACCAACTGTGAAAAAAATCCAGTGTGATAACACAGGCATAAAACTTGTATGTAAACTGTCACCATGGAAGGTATCTCTGCAAAGGGTATTGGGTAAAAGGTCAACGAATGCAGGTTCCAGGTGGCAAACAATTAAGCACTCAACTGCTATATGAAAAGGTTGGTGGTTCAAGCCCACTCAGGTGCCTTAGAAGATACAGCTGTTTCTGAAAGGTCACAGCCTTGAAAACCCTATGGAGCAGTTCTACTCTGTACACATGGGGTTACCATCAGTTGGAATCAACTCAACAGCAACTAACAGCAACAAAAATCTTCTTGTAGAAAATCACACCCAGAACTCAAGGAGAGATGGAAACCAATCTCGAAACCAAAGCCACCACCAGAGAGTTGATTCTGACTCAAAGTGACCCTACAGGACAGAACTGTCCCATGAGATTTGCAAGGAGCTCCTGGTTGATTCAAACTGTTGACCTTTTGCTTAGCGGCTGTGCTCTTAACCATTGCTCTACCTTAGAGGTGCATAAACATTCTTCATTCAAGTGATCTTCTGTTTATAACAAAGAAATCTCTCAGGAAGGCTACACATTATTGGCTAAATGGCATCATTCAACAGGGTTTAGCAGCAAATAAAGCAAAAACCTCTATTTTCTAAAATTCCACTTAACTTTAGCATACAGCATGTCACCATGACTTGGGGGAAGCATTTCATATTATTAACAATTGTCTGCATCTTTACAGTGCACTGTAATTGATTTTTCTCCACTTTTACCAATGCAGGATAGGTAGCTTTGAGAAAATTCAAGTTCAAAGGAGTCTATTGTGAGAGGGAAGCATTTAGTAACTTTCAGTTTTCCAAAAAGCTGAGGCCAACTCGGTTTCTTTCAATTCCATTAGTTTGATGTCTTCCAGGGAACATGTCATGATTCTGGGGGTAAAAAAAATCAAGGGTGCTGTACCAGGTCATAGTTTTCACATCAGACTCCTTGCCGTTGGCTTTTTGCTTTGTCCAAGATGGAAATGGCCCAGAAATTCATGAAAGAGAATAAACAGGCTGTTCTAAGTACCCCTCTGAAGCTATTCAGAAATCTAACAAAATCAAAGCTAATGTTTCTTAGCTATTAACACAGCTATGCTAACTTTTAAAAGGGGGGATTTAGACTTGAAAAAGAAGGAAAATAAACAGACGAAAGAAAAATGCTGAATAAACTGGGTCCTGGGAAGCAAAACAATCAACGTTTACTTACATGTGCTGCAGGTTGCTGTTTTTCAGAAATGCTTTATGAGCCACAAATTTTAATCCAGAATCCACAATGGTCCTACAAAAAAACATAGTTGCCTGCATATTAGAACTAATCAGTGACGTCCTCTTGACCATAACAGAGCATCAGATAAATTTCTGGGATAAGGTGCTCAAACCTTGAGTACTCACAGATTTTTCAGTCCCACGTAAGCTTCGATGTCATCTTCATTGATGACTTCTAATCTTTTCTGATTTGCAATGTAACTGCAAGCACAAAAATAAAACACAAAGTGAAAAACCAGTGACTCAGAAAGTAGGTCATAATACAGCAGAATGAGTTCATCCAAGCTCATCACAGTGCGGAGGGGATCCCTGGATCCACCACATTTTTGTTTGCTTGTTTTGTTTTTTGTTTGTTTGTTTTTTAAGACAACAAGGGGAATAAAATTGAGTGTGACTGAGAAGAAACCGTGACTGACCAGGAAGACAGGTACACCAGGCTTCATTTTTTTCCTAATCTTTTACAGCCTTATCAAGTGACAATTTATTTGGCTTCCCTTTCAACATATTAGTTGTGTGCAAAGGTGAAAATAACCTGCAAATGCGTTTACTGCTTCTTACGGTGTCTACTCTTATTGTGACAGACCCAGAAATACTGACGTCATCACGACCCAAGAAAAATCACATCTTTCCTCACATTCCAAAATAAAGAATCCCTTCCTCCTTTGACCTGCTAGGGCACTGAAATGGATTTACTTCCTTCTCTCCCTCCCTCCTCTCGCTTTTCTTGGCTCAGCACTCCCCACTATGCCTTTGTCAAGTAACAGTACCAATTATTCCTTTGAGAAGCTGCATTTCACAAACTCTACAACTCCTAGTGGAGTTCACCTTTTCCCAAACTCTCTGCAATCCTTCAAATATAGGAGTGAACTGGAGACTCGGGCTGGACAAAATACTCCACTCATTTGACCATAATGATTGGCTTTGAGATGGGCATCTGACTTGAGCCATACCAATAAGAATCTTCCCTATTATGAGAGAGATGGATACTGGGAGAAAGAGGGCTCTCCCTTTCCTGGGATCATAGCTCAAGGTGTGGCACAAGTCTGAAGCTGTCCATGAATGAAGTCAAGAGGAAAGACAACTAAGAAATGGAGAGACAGAACCCGAAAATGCCACTGGGATCCAGGTAGTTCTGAGGCTAGATGCTACCAACCTAAGCTAGTCTGATCTGACTGTACGTCACTTGAAACCAGTCAAGTTTCCAGAAGTACAAACACAAAACTCCCAAACTATCATCATGGTTACTTTAATTCATAAAGTACATCTGCTTTGAGTATTGTGCTCTTTTAAAGAATTATCTACATGAGGTCAAATTGACAACAGCAACTTCAGAGTTTGAATAAAAGTCTACGGGCAGTGATTTTAAGATAACGGTGGTAGAATAATTTGGTAAAGGATGGAGATAACAGTAGCACATCTTGAAGAATGGAATCAATGTCATTAAATTATGTATGTAGAAAGTGTTGCAGTGGTGTATCTTTGCCTGGAAGGATTTGGTCCCTCCTTCCTTTCCTTCTACCACATACAGAGACAGAAACATTGTAAGACGTGAGCCTGATGCTCAAAATAATACTAAATAATATATATGCATACACTCTTGTTTAATTATTTCCTTATGAAATTTCCTGGACTCTAATTTGCACTACAGTTATTTGACTGTCTGCCTATGCAATTTTCTTAGATAACAATCTTTTTGAAGACAGTTAGACACTGTTTTTTTAGTTCCAGATATTCACCACAGCACCAGCACAGTGCTTTACACAAGGTAGGTACTCAAAGGATGAAGAATGGATGGATGGGTGGACAGTCAGACAACACTCAGAGTTCACAAAGGTAGTACAGAAAGTTGTGCCAGAGTTAATTTTCCCCTTTTTCCTAAAGAAATTAAGATTTTAGATTTAACATATTTATGAGTCACAAATTTTAATCGAGAATATCCACAATGGTCCCATGACAATTCACAATCACATGTATATTTTAACTAACCAGACACCCACCTGATCACAATACAACATTAAACGAGAAAACCCTCTGAAATAAGATGTGTAAGTCCTGAGTACATATTATTACATAATATATATAATATGACATATATACACTTGTATTTTTAACATATTGCAATTAATACTATAAGAACAAATATGTAGTTGCTGTTAACACTATGAGCTGAAACTGAAGCAAAAGTAACCATTTGGGGAAAAGATACAGCATTTATTGATCCCATCACCAGTTTTTTTAAAAATGATGGCAAGATGTATGGTGGCAGGATTTGGGCATCACCAAGGAAACAAAATCAAGCCTGAGGAAGGGCCACACAGACACTGCTGCCTGTTACATTTGAAAGACACCTCCGCGACATAAGGTGTCTTCCTCTGACAGGCCACATCGCCCTGTCTCCAGGGGCCTGGCACTCACAGACGTGCAGGATGACCTTGTTCCCTTCTCTACAAGAGAATGAAACAATTTAAGACCTGAGCCTGATGGACAAAACAATTTTCAACACTGAGATTTCTATGAAATGTTTCAGATTATCGCATTTCAGATAGATTTTTCCGAGAGTGCGATTCTACTAACATTTTCAGTAGAGATCACAGTAACCTCACCCTTCTCAATTATCTTACAAGGAGAACTGCCTTCAGAAAGTCTCACATCTTAATGCTTTTTTCATGCCACTGGCAGTAAAGAGGGAAGAGAGTGTGGGCAAGGTAGCCTTTAGGGTCACAGACACACCTTTCAGAAGAGCCTGTCCACTCATTAAGACAGAGTTAGCATAGCACTGTCATTGTTCGCAAGCTGAGAATTCTTAAGCTCTTTGTGGCATGCCTAGATCACTCTTGTCACAGTAAGACATAGTGTTTCATGATCAACTATATCCGTAAAGTATGTGCAGGACAAAGGCCTGACACTCAGTAGGTATTTAAACAACATCTGTGGCCTAAATAATTGTTTTTAACTTTTAGTTATTTATGCCTTTTATTTTTCTTTAATTTTTATCATGCATTTAATTTATACTCATCCCAGATCTATTCAATAAAACACAAACTAGTTAACACAAATAGAAGGCATAGAGGAAAGAAAAGCAAGGGCGGAGACATCAATGGAGCTAAGAATTAGGCTTAACAATGCGTAGTCTAGTGGGTGGTGCAAAGTGATAATTCACTAGGCTGCTAACCAGAAGGCTGGAGATCAAGTCTACCCAGAGGTGCCTCAGAAGAATGGCCCAGAGATCTATTTAAAAAAAAAAAACAAGATATTGGAAACCAAGTGGCAAGTAGCTCCGTTCTGACACACGGGGTCTCATTAGTTGGAATCAACTTGACAATAACTGGTTTGGTTAATGACTTACACACTTGCTAGGAGGGGTCACAGCTTCATAAGCTACTGTCTGTAGAGATGCCCAAAATATTGTTGCTAGCTATAAATCATTCCTGCAATTTGCCTCCTAAGAAACTCTCCTTAGCTACCATTAAGTGAAGAATCATAGTGTTAGAAAGGAAGCCAATAAAGTCAGTAACAGACAACTCACAGAACGAGAAATTCCACAGCTGGGAAATACACGAAACATTGCTCGCCTCACAGGAGGCGTGGAAACGCAAATTAAAACAACAATGACATACAATGGTTGTCCAGATCAGCAAGTTTTTAAAGTCCAGCAATATAAAGCATTTGTAAGGATGTAGGGATCTCTTTCTCACGTGGCTGAAGAAAGCATAAATTAGTATAACAACTTTGAACAGCAATTTGCCAGTATTCTGGAAAATTATAAATGGGCACACTTTATGGCCCTACAACTCCTCTTCTAGTTATCTATTCAAGATAAATGCTGACACAGACACACATGTATATGATAATATTTACAGCAATAATTTAACAGTCAAAAGTTGGAAACAACTCAAGTGCCCCTTCACACAGAAACAGAAAAAATAATACGTGGTAAACACTTTTGTTGGAATGAAACAAATCTATATATTTAAACAAAAAGAGACTTCTCTGCTAAATGAGAAAATAAGCAAAACTGCATACATGTGCACGCACACACACACACACACACACACACACACACACACACCCCAATTTAGGTGAATTTCTAAAAATGCAAAGAAAACAGTAAGACATAGTGTTTCATGATCAACTATATCCGTAAAGTATAAAAAGAGGATTGCAAGACAGGTCACCTTAAGAAGAAAGCAACAAGTCTTGGAATAAAGAAGCCTATTTACACTATTAAACTACTTCTTTTGCTAAAAAAAAAATAAATAAATACGCATATAACATATAACAAAAATACAAAGCATCAGTTCTGAATGTAAGCATACAAAATTATTGTTACACTTTTTTGAATTTTAAATTTTAGGAAGTAAAAACATAAATATGAGAGAAAGAAAAATGAAGAGAAAAATAAAGAAGGATGGAATGAAGGAAGGAGGGAGGAAAAGAAACAAGAGGAGGAGAAAGAATAGAAAAAGGGGGACAAGAGAAATGCCTGTGGAGGAGCTGGACCCCAGGGGTTCTCAGCTCAAGCTATGGGTTTCCAGGACCGCCCCCCCCAAGACAGTGGGAGCTTCTGTTCTGGTTTACTGAGCCTCGCAAGGACACAGGAAGGAACCAGAAAGCTAAGGTGCATGCTGGGCTGCCCCCTACTGGTGATTTCCTTGTTCCTCCACAAGATCTTAGCAACACCAGTCTTTCAGGCTCCCTCTTCTCACTGCCCCCGGACAGAAGGGCAGCAGTTGCAGGAAGCTCCCAGGGTTCGGAGGGAGGGAAGAAGAGCCAGGTCGGGGCAGATACCTGGAAGATTCATTCAGCAGCACACGCAGTCCGGCTTACCCTCAAGAAAGAAACTGCAAACAGAAATACTGTGAAACTCAGTGGGTTCTACAGTAAGTCAAGATCTCCTCCACCAAAAAAAAAAAAAAAAAAACTCTATCATCAAGTTGATTCTAACTCACAGAGACACTAACTAACAGAGTAGAACTGACTCACAGTGCTTCCAGGGAGCACCTGGTGGATTCGAACTGCTGACCTTTTGGTTAGCAGATGAACACTTACCCACTGTACCACAGTGGGCCAAGGTTTTCTGAAGAATGCACATCTCCAAGAAGGGTCTCCCTTCTCAGCAGAACAGTGGGAAGCCATAGCATTCTGTTACAAGACCCTCTCACAAGCTTTCTCTCCACAACAACCTTAATTCTTCTGGCCTATGCTCACTGTTCCAGAAGGTATAGACCCAGGCGTGTTCTAGCACAACTCTACAGTCTCCCTTCCTTGCCCCCAAATAGCCCATATCCCAAAGCTTGTCACACAGGAGACTTTCACATGAAATCAGCAGAATACTGGCCCTTCATGGAAAACCAAACCACCCTGCAAAAGTGGTTTTCCTTCTCTTTTAGACACATCAGCAGCCTTTAATAAAGACAAAGAGACAGTAGATCTGGATTTTTAAACTTGACACCTCTTAGGAATTTCTCTTACTTCTCTCCTTGGCCTGCAGTCCCTCTGGCCTTTCCCTGTCCATCAGCATGCTGTGTGGAATCACTGTTGGCCTCCAAGCCGTTTTGTATTGCCCAGAATAGGCTCTCCTCCTTTCTCAGATACACATCTAGGACTCTTGCATATTACGTGGATTGCATCCCTGTTAAAGTGCCGGGGTAGCACAGTAGTTAAAGCAATCAACCGCTAAGTGGCAGTTCAGTGGTTGGAGACCACCAGCAGCTCCATGGGAGAAAGATGTGACAGTGTGCTTCCATAGAGATTTACAGCCTCGGAAACACTGGATTTGTCATGAGTCAGAACTGACTCAACAGCAGTGAGATTTGTTTTACAGCCTTGTTTTTCTCACTTTTACTAGATCCCAAGACCACCATCAACTTCTTCAAAGCCAGAGCCCTTATTTAGGGTCTTCTCAATGAATTCACTAGCTCTATCCAGGGAACCCACAATACCTAGAATACAGTTGGAGTGATTTGTGGGCAGCACAGAAAATGCTTTTTCTATTCAGAACACTCTTCCGTCAGTTGGCAAGCATTTTTTTAGCACTATTTAGCATTGACGTTCTAATGGTACTTATGAACTAGAGAGACAGGAGTATGCTTTGTAACCACAGTTGCATTTTTCTATTCATTTATCCAATTCACCAACTGAACAGTTAGTTCCCCAAATGTAGGGGTCTTAGTCATCTCTCTACATCCCTATTTCCCTGTAGGACATTGATAATCAAGACACGGCTGTTGACTTTAAAATAATTAATCAGTTACACTGATCCTCCACCTGGAATGTCTATAATCCTACTGGAAAGACCAGACATAACCACACACAGGCACGAAAGAGACACAATACATACTGGATGAAACAAAGAAACAAAACAAAATCAGTTGCCATCAAGTTGATTTTAACACATGGCAACTCCATGTGTTCTGGAGCAGAACTGCGCTCCATGTAGTTCTAAATGGCTGAATTTTGGAAGCCAGTTGCCAAGCACCTGTGGGTGGACTTGAGCCTGCAGCCTTTCGGTTAGCAGCCAGGGGCTCCCATACTGAATAAAGATGATGAGAATATAGCTTCACTTATCACGCTGAAACTAAGGATGCAAAGACAAGAGAGGAGAATGGGGAAACAATTTGGGAGGCATATTTTGTTTGCCCAATCTAGAAGGAACTTTAGATTACAAGCAGACTACATAGTCAAACCAACTGCTTATTTATATTTAAGTAATTAAAACTAACTGCTTTTTGTAGATAGGTATTTAGCTGCCACTGATACCTTCTGTCTCAAGAACATAAAACCAGAAATGGCCTCCTCGGCTCATTCAACCCAGTGGTTCTTAATCTTGAGAACGGTGACATTCTCAGAAGGAACAGTGCTCACTGCCCCAGAATTTATAAGCAAGCAAGGAAGGAAGAAAAGCTAAAAAGAAATTTCCAAGAAGCAGTAGAAACACCTGAACTGTGAGGGCCCAGTGGAAGGAACCACAAATACCTCCAGGCAAACCAAACAAAAAAATCGAAACAAAACATCAGGCATACCAGTGAGGGCCAACTGGAGGAAATACATCGAGGTCAGGCCTAGAAGGGTGATCAGAAAGGTGATCGACATTTGGGGCACAAGCAAAATCCATCCTATTTGCCCTCTTGCTGCGCACTGTCACCAAAGCTTTCCCGGTCTCAACTTGGCATTTAGGACCTTTACTAAAACATTTCCTTTAGGGTAAAGAACTTCCTCTCCTTTGGCCAAGTGCCTTAGGCTTAGCAAAAAACTTACAGGTGACATTTTGGGAAAGAAGATAGGTCATTTAATCCACATTCACAGGACAATTTTTGAATTACTGTTTCCTGGAACAGTACTGATCACATTTTAAAAGATTTCACATTTGCTTTAACAACCTATCAAACCATTCCTCTAGGTAATCCTCCCAAGTAACAAAGAGTGGTTTCTAATGCATTTCTTTCATTTTGTGTATTAGCTTTATTACTCAGAAGTAAAATTTCCCTTTACCATAGACTTTATTACCTAAACTGTACTTTGGCAATGCATCAAAAAGGAATGGAAATAGCAGGGAATGTTTCAAATAGTGGCTCTTCAAAACGCAATCACCTTTCTTCTACTCTGTCTACACCTCCATGAATCAATAGGTAGATAGATGATATAGTTAGATAGACATAATCATAAATGGGTCCGCAGCTAGAGGATTCAACTTTTTTTTTCCCTCAAAAAAGATGTTGAAAAAGAGTTTTAAAAACCATTCCATAAGCAGGAGTCATGGACCAAAGAAAATTCAAGACATAATCCTCTTCATCTGCAGCCCTGTTCTGGAGAGAGGGTAGAAACCTACCTCAGCCATGAGGACGTGAATGGATAGAAAACCCAAGTAAACATGGTCAAATCTGGATTCCAAGAGCACATCAGAACAGGTCCTGCCGCAGTAGCACTTCCAGGTTCCCTGTGACCACCGGGGTTGAGGTAAACCAAAAAAAAAAAAAAAAAAACTAGCCCCACGGTCATTAAGTCAACTGAACTCCTAGCAACCCTATAGGGCAGAGGAGAACTGCCCTCAGAGGATTTCCAAGGCCATGTGTCCTTGTGTGTCCTTAGACTAAGGCATCTTCCTCTCAAGGTACAGCTGCTGGATTTGAACCACCAACCTTTCTGTTAGCAGCCCAGTGCTTAACCACCATACCACCAGGGCTCCCGAGAGTAGAAGGCACCAGCAGTGCCCTTTGAGGGAGTGTTAACTGTGTGCCACCCACTGGGTATTCTAGGATTGTCTCAGTAACACCACATTGCTTTCAGGCAACGTCCTTACTGTGTCCATTTTTCGGAAAGTAAAGCAGAGGCTCAGTCATGCCAGGTTACTTCTTCATGGTCACACAGCTGCTAAAACAGGATTTGAACCCAGATCTACCTGCTTCCCAAGTCTGAGACAGCACCCACTGTGCCACACTGCCAGGACTATGGACTTGCAAATCTAGCACATTTGGTAAGGAATTTAACATTCAAAGTTTCTGCATCATGGATATTCACAAATGACCAGGGCTTCAAAACAATGCCCATTAAAAAAGAGCGAGGACCAGTTACAGGATGCTTTCATGTATTATAATTAAATAGAGCTATAATAAGAGATGATAAAGAATTTTCTCCAGATTCTCAAACAAGGCCAAGTTCTGAGAATGGCACATTCCTAGAACAGCCCAAACACCCTGGGAATTGAAGAATCTAGTGTCTGGAAAATAAGAAGTGTTGTAAAGTCAGAGACAAAAATGTTCCACTAGCTTCACCTCTGATTTGTACCTTCCTCGCTGTGCCTCAGTTGCCTTTTCTTTAAAACTGAGTAAACCACAGTACATGCCTCCTGGGCTTTTGGGAAAACCTGGAAAACAGCCTAGCACATAAGAAGAACTCAATTAATGCTAGTCCCCTGAGTGACACAAATAAATGGTTAAATGCTCAGCTACCAGCCAAAAGGCTAGTGCTTCAAACCCACCCAGAGGCACCCTGAACACAGATTTGGTGGTCTGCTTCTGAAAGGTCACAGCCTTGAAAACCCAGGAAGCAGTTCTACTCTGCACCCATGGGGTTGCCGTGAGCCAGAATCAACCCAATGACAACTAACAACAGCAATGGTGACAATGAGCGGAAGGCTGGGGCTCAGCCACTGACTAGCTGCTATGTTTAACCTTAACACGTCTCCAGGGCTCACATCTGTAACAGAGGACAGTCGGACTTCATAACATATCCATTCTCTTCAGCACACTAATTATAAGAAAATCTCAGCAAAGTATTATGAATAAAATTGTTAGTAGTTACTAGAAGTTGACAGGAGGGCAAGAGGAATCGGAGTTATTGCTAGAGGAATACTGGAATTCTGTTTGGGAGTGCTGTGAAACATTTGGAGATGGACAGTGGTGATGGTAGCACAACACAGCGAACGGAATTAATTCCACATCATGGACTGAATTGTGTTCCCCCCAAAATAGGTGTAGTAATTTGGCTGGTAAATCCTAATCTCTGCCTGCGGATAATAAATAGAATGATTATGCCAAAAGACGATTAGGGTGGAACTGCAACACCCTTGCTATGGAAATTTCCCTGGAGTATGGCTGGCCCCACCCTTAATCCTTTCATCTTGCAAGAGATAAAAGGACAGAGAAGCAAGCAGAGAACTGGGAACCTCACACCATCAAGCAAGCAGCAGTGGGAGAAGAGCGCATCCTTCAGATCTGAAGTTCCTGTGCCAAGATGCTCCCTGGACAGAGACCGATGCAATACCAGACTTTCCTCCAGAGCCCACAAGGGGGAAAGCCTTCCCCTGGAATAGACATCCTGAATTTGGGCTTGTAGCCTACCGGACTGTGTAAGAATAAACTTTTCTTTGTTAAAGCCATCCACTCTGTGGTATTTCTGTTAGAGCAGCCCTGGCTGACTAAAACATCCCACTAAATTATACACTTAGAAACCAAAACCCACTGCCACTGAGTCAACTGTGACACACAGTGACCCTGGGGGATAGAGCAGAACTGTTCCACAGAGTTTCCAAGGAGCTCCTGGTAGATTCAAACTGCTGAACTTTGGGTTTGCAGACACAGCACTTCACCACTACACTAGCACAGTTTCCACACTATATCCTTAAAAATACTTAAATTGGCAAACTTTGTGTTTTTATGTGTATGTATATATTTTACCACAACAAAATTTTTAGGAACAATTTTAAAATATTATGAAGTAAAAAATTACATTCCGGATTTCTCTCTAAGTATTGAAACAAGATTTTTCTTATCAGTACTTATCATGGGTTTCCAAAGAGAAACACCACAATTTATGATCAGAAAACTTAATTGTGATTAAAAAAAACTTAAAGCTGACTTTCTACATAAAACATCAGTTTGCACCAAGAAAATGCATTATCTCCCAAGATTAGGATTGGACCCCAGCTCACCAATAATGAGACATATAACATGTGATGTGTGGCTTGCAAACTTTAAGACCAGAAGTCACAAAGAAAGAGTGGTGGGACTTGGTCAACCCAGAGTTGTTTTTTGTTTTGCTTTGTTTTGTTTAATTTTCACATTAGTCACTGATATTTCAAATGTGGAAGAGTTCACGTGTAAAAAATCTGAATTTCCACATTCTCTTTTAAAAAACAGAAGGGCTGCCAAACTGAACCAACATTTTCTTCTGGTGACAGTGACCAGGAGCTGAGGAGAGGCTGCCCTGCAGATTGAGAGCATATATCCCTTACTGGGGCTGTTTCACTGCCCTCCGAGAAGATTTTTGGAAACCCGATTTAACTCTTGCTTTTGTAATGGTCTCAGCGATGCCAACGATCCAGCCATCCACCTATGCTGACATACCGTCTTCATGCATACCAGTCACCACCAAGTTTATTCCAACTCCTGGCAACTGACACATGTCAGAGTAGAAATGTGCTCCATAGTTTATAGTGGCTAATTTTTCAGAAACCAACAACCGGGACTTTCCTTCAGGGCACATCTGGGTAGAATCAAACCTCTAGCTTTTGGGAGTAGCTAAGCTTGTTAATTTTTTTTTTTTTTAATTTACTGTGATTGAGTGAAAGTGTACAATTCAGTTTAAATTCACATGCCTGCCAATGTGTAGCTCCTACTAGTCCCCTTGCCTAGTGACAGCACACACATCCTTTCTGTTCGATACAAGTCAGATCCTCTTAACAATATCCTGTTCCCTCTTCTCCACCCATTCCATGCCCCTCTCGTAAGAGGCCAGTAGGATGACATCCTACAGATGCATGGAATCACAGAGTGCACACACAACATGGTCACCTTGTGTCACCGAGTTAAGCTTGTTAACTTTGACACCATCCAGGAACAACATCTTCATGCAAGCTTGGTCACCACGGTGTCACCTCTCTATGCACGTTATTGTTGTTTATCAGGTATTGTTGAATAGGTTCCAACCATAGTGATCCTACAGGGCAGAGAAGAACTTCCCCATAGGATGTCCAAGGAATGGCTGGTAGATCTGAACTGCTGAACTTCTGACCCTAGCCAAGCTTTTTACCACTGTGCCACCAGGGCTCCTCTTCATGCATAAACCAAAAAATCCAAACCCACTGCTGTTGAGTCAATTCCAACTCATAGCAAGCCTATAGGACACAGTAGGACTTTCCCATGGAGTTTCCAAGGAGTGCCCAGTGGATTCGAACTGCTGACCTTTTGGTTAGTAGCCTTAGCACCTAACCAATACACCGCCAGGGTTTCTTCTTCATGCATAGAGACCCCTGAGATGAATCTCACCAAACAAAATAGCACTTTACTTTTTTTCTTTAATGTTATGCCTATGTGAACCTTTGGAAACTTCCAGAACCTTCAGAAACTTCCTCTGCTATTGAAAAAGAGCTAAAACTGGCAAAGATACAGGTGAAGATAATTTTATACTTACTACAGAGTAAATGCAATCCCAAAGAGGAGCAAAGGATGTGTCTTTCTCTCAAAATAAATGTTTTCCTTCCAACTAACGTACTTGATACCACTTACTTCACCCTATGTCTCACTAATCTGCCACAGCAAATGGCAGTCAAGTAGCTTCATAAGCACCATGACCCAGCTTTATCCTGTTCAACCATGAAGAGCCTCAGGACAGAAACCGTCCTGACACTGAACTATTCTCAAGAAGGAGGCTTTAAAATGATGCTAAAGTCAAAATTTGGGGGAGGAAAGGGGGTGCTGGTGCATATATGCTAATTCTGGTCAACATGAAATGAGCAGAAACATAAATCCACCCTCCTCCCCCCGCCCCGCAGTGGAGTGGAACATGCTGCAACTAATTCATCCTGGCAGGCCTTCGGTGGGGGGCACACCTCTCAGAGTTGGGGGCACAGTGGGGACCTGGGGATGCTTTCCCTATGCCAGGAAGCAGTCTGGTCACACCTGTTCCTGACAGCTTTTAGGCCAAAAGTGTCTACACAGAGCTCTGCAGGGTGGGCCTCTGTAGTCTCTATCAAGTTATTTGTCCAAGTTCTGGGCAGTCAGTTACAAGCCTACTTCTCTCACATGCCTGGGTCTGCCTGAAGGTGCCTGCGCCTCCTCCTCTGCGGACAGGCAGCTCTCACCTGGACAACCACACAGGCCAGGCTGCTTGGTCTTTGTAAAAGGATGTCAGCCCCACCATCTGCTTGTCTGGTTTCCAAAGAGCACAGGTCTGGCCTTAACCAGCAGCAGAGAATAAAATTTTCCAGGCTGTGCTCAGAGAGGACAGCCTCACATCATCTGCAGTCCAGCTTCTCTCAAAGCCCAGCTCAACAAAGCATATGTGAGTATGAGTGTCTAAGAGAAATGCTTCTCTTCTCCTTTCTCAAAAGCCCTGAGTTATATGGGTTTTATAATTGCAGTATCAGAAGATTAAATTCTTGGGCCACTTTTGCCTTCTCCCAGAACTACATCCTCGTCACTTCCCCCAACCTTCACTGGTTTTCTCAGGAAGGAAAAAAATAAAATCTACTGCAATTTTCACAAAAGCTGCACATTCTGTCACTCATTGTCCCTGAGAAAGAAATTTCTTTCAAAACTTCGTGCCAGACAAAGCTCTGCTCCTGTGGAATTAGTAGGCATTCTCCCTCCTAATAATGAGTTTCTCTTTTCACTGCCAGGAAGAGGAGGACAAATGTTATGCTCAGTTACAGCAACTATGTCAACCATTAGCGTTAGCCAGAGTTCTTATCCCTTTTTTTTATTCCTTATTCTCCCATGTTTGCTTTTTTAAACTTATTATTTAAAATACTAGTTATCAGTTATTCAAACACTGATGGTAAATTGATTGACTGTGGCATTTCTAATATTCAACGCAAATTAAGTGGCCATTATGTACAAAATGCTAACACTATAGAATTAAAGGTGTTTTGAAGAAATTAGCCAAATAATTGCATCTATAATTATTTCTATTTTTCATGGTGAATGTTCATGAAGGAGTGAAACCTTTTCGAAACTCTGACCCAATACATACATTATCAGTTTTTTTTAGAGGCCTTTTCCTCTTGTCCTTATTATTTCAGGCAAATCAATGTTCCATTTATGACTAACAGAAAAAACCTCCAAATATAAGCCAGGACCTTCAGAATCCTAAGAAGCATTCAGGTCAGCAGTCATCATAGCAGAACCCAGCTTTGAAACCTCTTGGCTTCTGGTCAGAACAAATCATTCTACATGAAGACATTTTTTTGAACCAATATTTCTGCTCCAGCTTTAGGATAGATCAAAAACGGCACACAGAAAAATAGGGATCAAGTATAAGATCAAGAAAAGAGAATCATTCACATGCTAAGTTTTTAGGATGCCTGTAAAGGTCTGTTTTGACTTTGGCACAATTTTCCAGCTCATATTTACAGGCCGTGGGAGTGAGGAGACGGACAGAATGTAAGGGAGACTTTTTGTTTTTTCTTCACTGTATTTACTTCTCACTGTAACTTTTAACTGCTTTTATTGGCCATTAGAGATGACTTTCTCTAAAGTTAAACTATCAAAGATGCTGTTGGAAAGGAGTCACGTGAGACTACATACAGTAAAGAGAAATGATTTTCCAAAAAGCGTTGGTTAGTATATCTAACAGTCCTAAGCAAATCACTTACAAACGTCTTTAAATCGATACATACTTGATCAAAAAAAAGAAAGAAACACAAAAGATATATTTGTAAAAGGTCTTGCACTTTAAAAAGATAGATAAAAAAGGGAAAATGAAGTACAAACTAACTGGCATCTCCCAGAGTCCCAAAACCACCAAAAATGAACCAGTCACCGTCAAATTGATTCCAGCTCATGACAATCTCAAGTGTCTCGGAATAGAATTGTGTCCCACAGAACTTTTAGTCCTGATATTTCTGAAGTCAATTCCTAGACCTTTCTTCCAGGTAGCCTTGGATTCAAACTGCTAACCTTCTGATTAGTAGTCAAACACTTAACCACATGTGCCACCAGGAGTTCCCTGAGTCCAGCATCCATGGGACACCTAGTAAGCAATCCAGTAAATCAGGACCCTCTAATAAACCTAAACTGCAGAAAGATGACCACAACTTGCATAATCGCGGCTAAATGTGACCCATGATTTCTCAGCACACAAATGGTCAACATTCCAATCAGCCGAGAACATCAGGTCCTACAAAATGAGGGTGAGATACAAACCAGCAAAAGGGCATGCAACAGTTGCAATGAAGGGAACACCCTTTTACATCTGTCCTCTCAGCCATAGCATCTGGGTGGGTGGTGCTGTGCATAAGGCAGATTCTTCTGCTTTTCAGTCTTCCCCGATCCCTAGAGAGACTACCCCGCCCCCCCAAAAAAAATGAGTTGCCCTCAAGTTGATTCCAACAGTACAGGACAGAGCAGAACTGCCCTATAGTCTTCAGGGTTTCCAAGCAGCAGCTGGTGGATTCAAACTGCTGACTCTTAGGTTAGCAGCTGTAGCACTTAACCGCTGCTCTACCATGGCTCCAAACCTTCTACAGCCAGTATGAAAGTCTATATAGAAAGGTGGAATCCAGTAGCTAATGATGTTTAACAGTCCCTATTAACTTACATGGACAGATTTACACTTTGCTCAATGATTTCTCCGCATCTGTGGTAACATCATAAAGCCTGCTACAATACACATCAGAGGAGGAATCCAGCACATGCTGTCCTTGTCAGAAACATTCAATTCATGCTGAAAAACTCAGCCTGCAGATATGGCTGAGCAATGGGGAGGCAGGCTGGATAGTCCCGCTCCGCCACACCCTTGTACATTCTGCCAGCGCTGCTTCTGTTCCAGAGCACTACCAAGGCTCAGAACCATGAGGAAGAAGGAGCCAGAGCCTAAGCAAAGGCAGTCCACCTTGTTGGCAGTGCCTTCAGCCCTGGGCTTTAGAAGGCTTCACTCTGGTCCTCCTTTAGCTGAGCTCCTCCACATGAGGCCAGGAGTCCACAGGGCCTAGAGGTGGCTCCCGCCAGAAATCACACACCCGTTTCTTGACCGTGACCAGAATTCTCTGCAGAAAGGCCCTAAAGTCTGCTGTAGAGACTGCGTAGGCAGGCCTCTAATGATCTAACCTCCTGAAGGTGTACCTGGCCATGAGGTGCACACCCTTAGGCACAAGATAGAGGCAGGGTGGGAGGTCCAGGGTGGCTGTTTGCCACAGCATAGGTGAGCTTGGCCATGCAGGCTGGATTGTCCACAAACATGCTGTGAGGTCCCCTGAGATGCTGGAGGAAAGAAAATTGAGAGTGAACCTACGGGAGACCTCCGTTTATCACCTTGCATTAGCCCATAAACATGATAGGGGCTGTTCTAAGGCTTGTTATGCAAGACCCAGGCAAGTCCTGAGTGTGAGGATATGTTCGGAAATACTTGCTCATTGACTGAATGAATCAATCAATAAATATATGCACATATAAAGAGTCCATTGCTTCCTTACATTTCAGCTATCCCTGGGAAAAGACAACTTTGACAACAGAGTATCTACTGCCTTGTTTGCCGTACAGAAACCCTGGTGGCACAGTGGTTAAGTGCTACAGCTGCTAACCAAAATGTTAGAGGTTCAAATTCACCAGGTGCTCCTTGGAAACTCCATGAGGCAGCTGTACTTGGTTCTGTAGGGTCACTAGGAGTCAGGATTCACTCGATGGCAGTGGGTTTGGTTTGGGGTTTTTTTCTGTGAACTGTATACAGCGACAGAAGTTACAGCAAGCAATAAAAGAACAGTAATGAAGCAGCAGATTCTACGACAGATCGGGGTAAGCAAAATACTCAGTAGCACCCTTGAGACAACACATAGTTAAGCTCCAGAAGACACTTTTTATCAGTAAGAGAACAATTCCCAATGACGCAATCAAAAATAAGATTTTTCCCATCAGAATTAAACATGATCTTTAGCTCCATAATGCCCATTTCTTTTTTAAAATGTAACTTTCAAGATACATATGACTTCTAACTCTTTTCGTCTGAATGTACATTATAAGCATACTACACACTGTCAACATAAATAGAAGTTCTTTATCACAAGGGAGAATTATCTTTTTGGATTACTGAACACAATTTCTTCCACTGTAGACTTTTCCCATCTCTTTTGAAAAGCCTTCCAATCTTACCTGTCTATCAGTTATTTTATGACGACTTTTTGCAAATATCTATCAAAATTTCTCAGCTGCCTAATGGGGTTAATTATTGTAAAGCCAAAGGAAGCCTTACAAAACATTCTTGGGGTCAGCCAGTACATTCTGATTGGAAAAGCACAAAAGCATATATATCAGATGGTATGTTAAACTGGACCTGACATACTATCTTTTTATATCCCTGATGTCTGCAGTTTTTCAAGAAAAATGAACCGTTTCTGCCATTTACACTGTCAGATGAATAAATCACACCTGAAATCTTGCAATGGAATGAATCTCTTTTTAAGTGACACACCATATGCAATCTCAGTGAAAAGTGCAGTGGATCCACAGAGACATCCATTCTTAGTGATCACATCACAGAAAAGGGACAAATCTTTCTTATTAGACCTATCTTTTTGTTTCCGATCATATGGGTGTCCCTGGAATGATTCCTTTTCCCTGAAGTTATCTCTGTTGCTGGGCTCCCCTGTTCTCCATCTCCCGTCATCTGCTTGTCCTCAACCCTCTTTCCCATTCTTTCCTGTCCCTTCTTCCCACTGGGTACACAACTGAGCTCATCAGAGTTTGCCACACCTTTCTCCCTTTCCAATTATGCTACGTCTCTGCAACAAATTGATTTCTTACTGCAGGTGAACTAACTCTGCGCTCTTTAAGACAATAAAGGTGATTTGTCTAAACAAACAAAATCTTAACCTGATGACTTTAGGGAAGTCACATCCTAGAGGCTTATAAATTGAAGACTCAGAGACCAACTACTGAATACTCACATATTTGGAATTTTGAAGGACGGATTTTGAGATGCATGTGCAGTGTGTGCATATGCATGTATGTGAATATCTCTGTGCATGTTTCTAATGTGGAGCAGTGGAACGCCAGGCCAGGGAAGAACAGCAGATTCACATGGTTCCTCCGTTTGTGGAGTTACTATTCTAAAGATCATACAGATAGGTACACAGGCAAGTACTTATGATACTATATGATGTGTGCTATGATTAAGAAGCACTAGAGTTATAAGAACACACAGCTAGTCGACCAGCTGTTGCCGAGTCGACTGTGAATCATGGTGACGCCATGTATGTCACAGTAGAACTTGGCTCCACAGGGTTTTCAACAGCTGATTTTTTCAGAAGTGGACTGTCAGGACTTTCTTCTGAGATACCTCTAGATGGCTTTAATCCAGCAACTTTTCTGTTAGTAGCTGAGCACTTAACCATTTACCCCACGTGAGGCCTCCATGCAACCAGCAAGGGTAGAAGACAGAGAAAAGGGGATTCCAGGCAGAGGAGACAGCCAGTGTGAGGCCTTGGAGAGAGTAAGGCTTTACAGAAGAAATGAAAGCTCAGAGTAGCTATGTCATCGAATTGAAGAAAGAAACAGGCAAAAGATGAGGCTAGAGAAATGAGTCAGAATCTGAGGACACAAGGCTTTTAGACTTGTTTAAAAGTCACAAGCCATTAATACATAAATTTAATAACATCTGAATAAAAGCCACAGTATAATATGGAGAGGCCCAATCAAGCAAGCAGTCCCTAAAATTCACATAAGAAAATTACCATGTATGAATAATCCTAGAAAGAAAAAAGTTTTAAAAATTCTGAAAGAAAATTCTGATGCATAAGACTATATACCAACCAGAAAAAGATAACATAAAGTTTGGGGAGATAAAAATTTGATGTTGGCATGTAAACTGATTAATGGAATAGAGCAGATCCCAAAACAGTCCCAAGTACAAAGGTGTTCTTCATATACAACCAAGTTGTTATTTGTGGGAAAGATGGAATTTTATAATAAACAGTATTAACAGACCCAATTGGTTGACTGGCTACCTTGAAAAGACAATAAAACAAATATTACCTCACTCCTTGTATTTAAAAAATCCAGATGGAGCAGGTATTTAAATAGAAAAAGATGAAATAATAAAAACAGTAAAAGAAAACATAAACTTGTTTTATAGTCTTGGAGAAGACATGTCTTCTCTTAACCACCTTTACAGCATAGACACCCACAAAGAAGGCAATCAATAAATTTTCCAACAATTTTTTAAAATTCTGACATACCAAAGGGAAAAAAAGATACATCACAATCAACATCAGAATACAAGCAAAAGTTAAGGAAAAAATACACATAAAATATATGACATCCACAGGTCCAATATTCGAGTGAGTTTTTTGAAAAGTCCACAGATTCAATAGAAAACAACAAAAGGCTAAGGCATGTGATAATGTAGTTCACTGAAAAAGAAACAGAAAAGACTTACATACAGATAAAAAGACCATCAAACTCTAGATCAGAATTACAGGATTGCAAAATAAAGCAATGGTGAGGTACTATTTTCCAAGCATCTGATTAACAAAAGCCAAAAGGTTTGATCACAAATGTTATTGACTTAGCTGTGGGAAAACACTCATTCCCAGTTGTGGTGAGAGAATAAAATGATACGGACTGTTTGTAAGAAAACTTGGCAATATCTACCAAAGCCACAACTGTCTTGCAAATGTCCCTGCAACTCAAAGCCTAGGGATTCTTCCTACAGACAAAATCATTCATATGTGTAAAAGACAATACAGCAAGTTGTGCAGTAGGAGGTGGATTAAATAAAATGTGGTCTGGCTATACCATGGCTTATTATATCTGTAAATAAATAAATGGGCCTAAATGTACTTATTAAAAAAATTATTTTTAAATGCATCGTTAAGTGAAAGCCACCACGGTGCAGAGCAATAGGTATAGTACGCTTTCTTTGTATACAAAAAGAAAAAAAAGCATATATACCCACTCATGTAAGTGGGTAGACTATTCATGGAAGGAGACACACAAACCAATTGTTGCAAATGGAAAGGAAGGCAGAGACTGGAAGACTGGGGTCCATGATAAAAGAAAGACTAGCTTTTCATAATACAGAAAAAAAAATTGCCATTGAGTCAATATCAGTCATAGCAATCCGAGGAGCGCTAGTGGATTCTAACAGCCAGTCGTTTGACAGCACACAGTACAGAGAAAGTCAGCACAAGTGGACTAAACCAAAAGCTAAGAAGTTTTCTGAATACAACCAAATACAGTAACAGAGCAGCAAGGGCAGGGGTCTGGGGACCACAGTTTTGAAGGACATATAGGTCTAGGAAAATGTTCTACATCCCACTTTGGTGAGTGGCATCTAGGGTCTTAAAAGCTTGTGAGTGGCCATCTAAGATGCATCAATTGGCCCCAACTCACATGGAGCAAAAGAGAATAAAAAGCACCAAAGACACAAGGAAAATATTAGCCCAAGAGACAAAACGGCCACAATAAACCAGAGACACTATCATCTAGAAGAACTGGATGATGCCTGGTACCAGTAAAGACCGTACTGACAGAGCAGGACAGAAGTGTGATGCAGAACTCAAATTCACATAAAAAGACCAGACTTAATGACATAACTGAAATTACAGGAACCCCAGAAGACATGACTCCCAGATGCTCTGTTAAGCCAGAACTAAAACCATTCCCAAAGCCCTTTCTTCAAAGACTAGACTGGACTACAAAGCATAAAATAATAATTCTGAAAAATGTCCCACTTACTTCAGGTAGATACATGAAACTAAATGAGCAGCTCCTGTCCTGAGGCGGGTGAGAAAGCAGGAAGGGACCAGAGCTGGTTGAATGGACAAGGGAGAACTCGTGTGGAAAGGGGGAGTGCGCTGTCAAATTGTAGGGATTGCAGCTAGGGTCATATAACAATATATGTACACATTTTTTAATGGGAAATTAACTTGAGCTATGAACTTTCACCTAAAAAGCAAAAAAAAAAAAAAAAATTTTTCTTAATGGCCAAACTTTTTGGTTAGCAACCAAACTCTTAACCACTGCATCACTGGCACTCCAACTTTTCATGATACATGCCTTTATGTTGTTTGCTTTTTTTTTATTATATTCAAATATTATGTATCAGAAAAAGCTATTTACTAATAAAATCCTATGTTAAAAGCAACGCATTTCAGAGGAAAAGATGTGCAAAATCACTTTAAAGATTCTGAAAGGCTCCCAGTCTTAAGCAAGACTTGGCTAAACTAACCTTTGCAAAGAAAGAGTATGTCAGTCAGAATTGGTGCTAGGCAGCAAAAGAAGGCGAGGAAGAAAAAGTGTCCATCCAGGGGACACTGGCCAGAGCCAAAGTACTCCAAGTTCTGCATTCCCTTTGCGAAGCAGTTCCCATTATTGAGATGGATGCCTCAGGCAAGCTTAGCTTAAAGCCATTTAACATTTTAAATGCAGAATTAAGTGCCCCTGCTCTAATTCCAAGATCACCAAGCATGCTTCCCGTTATAATTTGTTCTCCTTTATAGATCTGCTGGTGTAGAAAGCAATGCTATGCTGATCCGTGTTTTCTGGTCCATGTGATAGTTATGTGTCTCATTATATAGTAATGTGTTGACAATCTAGTTTTATAATTTTTTAATTTAAAATAAAAAAGAAAGAAAGAAAGAAAAACCAAAAGCCTTTGGGCTTTCTCTTAAGAGACACGGGGAGTCCCAGGGCAATTATCTGCAATGATACGCTAAGATGAGCATTTTAGAAAGACCAGTCCAGCTACAGTGTGCATATGAGTAGGAAGGGGGCAAGATTGAAGGAGGGGACACCAAGGAAGGAGTTGTTTTAAACAGAAGATGACAGCAGAATGAGTTCAATTATATTTGTGTAAGAACTTGCATGGAGTCCCTGGATAGCACAAATAGATTAACATGCTTGGCCACTAACTGAGAAGTTAGAGGTTCGAGTCCAGCCAGAGGCACCTCAGAAGAAAGTCCTGGCAATCTATTTCTGAAAAATTATCCACCGCAAACCTTATGTAGCACAGTTCTACTCTGACACACATGGAGTTGCTGTGTGTCAGAATCAACCCAACAGCAACTGGTTAGGTACTTGCACACAGGCATAGCTATACAGCAGGCACACACATTGCATTGTATCCAAGCGGCACCTATCATAGGCAACTGACTAGCAGCCCAGTGGTCACCACTGACATATGATGGGAACAAAGACTAAGACATCATCACCACTCAGGACAGCCCAGGGACATACTGCAGATCTATGAGAGAAAAACCCAAGGGATGTTAACTTTCAGGGGAGGCGCAGAAAAAAGGAGCAAGACTATGGAACAGCAGCCAGGGAGGTAGATGTAAAACAAGTGACCTGTGGCCACAAAGGGAAAGAATGTTCCAAGAAGGAGGGAATAAGCCATGAGGTCAAGTTCTACTAAGAAACCCAGTAAGATAAGGACACAGGAATATGTCTAGAAGATCACTAGTGAGTGCAGTGACAGTGAGCGCAATGAAGCATTGAGGTGAGACTGGACTAGAAGGTGACGAAAGAGGCATAATGAATACAGACTAATCCAGGATCTGGCTTCATGGGTTAGGTGGGAAAGGGCAGTAACTCAGAAAGATGCTAAGCGTGGCTGTCAGGAGGGACAGTGTTAAAGCAAAACTTCTTTTAGATGGAAGAGACCTACCCAGTCCTGCTAAATCTAACGTTTAAACGTCAAATGAGAGGAACAGGCTGAAAACACAGGTGAGAGAGAGAGAGCCACTGAGAAAAGTGTAGGTGAGACCATGGGATCTGACAGGTGAGGTGACTTCATTCACCTAAACGGTGGCCATTCCTTCTACCGCAACCAAATGGAAAGCAGAAAGGACGGCTTACGATGCAGGCAGCTAACTCTGATGGGAAATGAGTCATGAAGCCAAGAGAATATCAAAAATTTTTTGGCAGAGAGAAAGTAATAAAGTTCCGTTGAGTTACTGCCACCATTGGAATTAGGAATAGGGGATTTCTTCCATCCGGCGTACACATCTAGGCCTCCCATTTTTAAACAGCAAAAACTACACATGTGTTGGGGAAGAAGCCTCCTCTGCAAATCCCCTACCTTGGGCTGAAGCCAAAACGATCAAAATGTCTCACCCTTACGTGCTCTGATTGTCTTTATCACATTATATTAAAATAAGATGATTATACTTCTGTTTCTCCTATCCCAGGAGCTTCTTGACCTCAGTATGAGTTGTCTTCAATACCAGGGGATCTTGCCCTCACTTACGACTTACAGTGATCGCACGAGTGTCCAGACAGAACTGTGCTCCACAGCATTTTCAGTGATTGATTGTGGATCGCCAGGTCTTTCTTCCAAGGCACCTCGAGGTCGAGTTGAACTTCCAAACTTTCAGGTATTAGCCAAGTGCATTAATCATTTGCACTATCCAGGGACTCCTTTCTCTTAACACAAGCCCTTCTCCCTACCTAATGCAAGGGTCTCTAGTGTACATGAAAGAGAAAAAACTTTTTTCAACAAAGATTAGAGTTCTTAAGATCCCATCTCTTTAAATTGCATTATAGCTCAGAGGCTGCAAACCAAATATCTAATCTCTTTGGGTTTAAAATACATTGTTGTGGAATTGTTCAAAAATGTCTCTCTGATAATACAGTTTTTCTGTTCCTGTTGAGAACTGATCAGACCATCAAATAAACACAGTTAGTCTGTGAGTGGCCAGGTTGGCCAACCCAGAGGTGATACACTAATGTTCAGGTACTTCATTCAAAAGTCCCCCCAGCAGGTTTTTCCCCAGAACAATCTAGAATAATTAAAACAAAATTAAAATGCTGGATAAACTAGAGAGCTCTCAATTTATTACAGAAATTCTACAATTCCTGATAACTAAATCTGAAGCCACCACTCATCTATCGATGCACTGCATGGTTGTGGCTTGAGTGTTGCTGTGATGCTGGAAGCTATGTCATTGGTATTTCAAACACTAGCAGGGTCACCCATGGTGGACAGCTTTCAGCAGAGCTTTCAGACTAAGATAGACTAGGAAGAAAGGCGTGGCAATCTACTTCTGAAAACTAGCCAGTGAAAACTCCATGGATCCCAACAGAAGACTGTCCAGTACAGAGCTGGAAAATAAATTCCCTAGGTTGGAAGACGACAATGGATTCAAGCATGTGGATGACCATGTAGATGGCAGGGGATCCCCCAATGTTTAGTTCTCATATATAAGATGGTCATGAATCACAGCCAACTCAAAACAACTCTCTGACTGAGGTTCTCTGCCACACCCATCTGTCGGTTAGTTGAACTGTGGTGGTTTGGGCTTTGCCATGACGCTGGGAGCTACAGCATGAGTATTTCAAACACCAATGAGTTGCCCATGTGGAGAGGTTTCAGCAGAGATTTACATCTCCAGACTAAGACAGACTGGTAAGAAAGATCTGGTGATCAACTTCTGAAAATTAGCGAATGAAAACTCTATGGATCACAACAGAATATTGCCTGACAAAATGCTGGAATATGAACTTCTTGTTTGGAAAGCGCTAAAAATACACAATGCCTACAACACTGGTCTCAAACATACCAACATGAAAAATGGAGCAAGATCAAGCAATGCTTCGTTCTGTTATACATAACACTGCCATGAGTCACAGCCAACTTCACAGCAACTGACAACAATAACATCAACAAAATCTGAAAGGATTTTGCATAGTAGTGCTTTAGATATATTTACTTATTCATAAGCAAATGGTACATACACAAATACAGTTCATGCGGTGGGGAGGGTGGTGGTGTGTCCAGAGAATTGCTGGGATATGGCCAAACTCAAAGCCATTGCCAATGAGTTGATTCCCACTCATAGTGATCCTGTAGGACAGAGCAGAACTGTTCCACAGAGTTTCCAAGGAGTGCCTGGTAGATTCGAACTACCGCCCATTGGGTTAGCAGCTGTAGCACTTAACCACTATACCACCAGAGTTTTCAAGGGGGTGGGTAATAGATAGCAATAAGCCCTTAGTTGAAATAAAAAATGGGTCCTTTGTGTGCGATTATTAACATATTTATTCTATGCTTTAATCCCCAAGCATTTTGTACTACCAAAGGCATGCAAATCATTTATCTCCTAATAGTAGAACAGACCACAAAATAAATGAATGGACAGAGGCCAGGATGATAGAAGGGAGAGGAAGCTCTATCCACACTGGTCACACTGCCACGGCTGGTTCTTTGGCCTGTAGACGTTTCTTTAAATCTTTACACCTCTCCTAGGATTGCTGGGGCTATCGAGATCAAAAGGTGGGCAACTGTGATTGAGCAGACAGAGCTCAAAGAGAAACATTAGACAGGGTTCCATACCTAATTATGCCCTGCTTGACCAGAAAGTTCCAGGCAAAGCAATTAGCTTGACAGTCCCTCAGAGGCTGTCAAACCCTTCCCACCTCCTTCACGGTGAGACTTTAAAGCTAAATAATCCAGTGTCTGTAAAGGCCATCCAGGTCACCGGCGAAAGAAGACTTATATGTAACTTGTACGTCTCTGAAGCATGTTCTTACCAGAAAAGTCTTAGGGCAGGCCACGGACAACAAACAAAATAGAAGCTGAATGGTTCAAGTCCACAATCCTACAGTTTGCTCACCAGCTCAGCCACTGAGCTCTGCCATCAATCCTAGGGTATTGAGATGTCTGGGGCGCAGGGGGCAGGGGGCCACAGATTCTCTGTGTGAGTTACACAGCCTTTGTAGACAGGGCGATGGATTCTTCCACTTATATAAGCACATCTAGCTGTAGCAAAGACTCCCAGGGCACAGCCTTCACTTCATTGTGCTGTGGGCCCTGTCCTCACTCTAGCTGGCACAATGGTACAGCAGAACGGAGCTGTCATTGTTTGCTGCCATTGAGTCAACCCCAACTCACAGCAACCCCATGGGCAATGGGGTCAGAGTGTTGTGATCCAGTGCATTTCCACCAGCTGAATTTTCAGTAGATCACCAGGCCTGTCTTCTGAGGTGTCCCTGGATGGACTTGGACCTCTAGCCTTTTGGTTAGCAGTCAACTGTTCTAGGATCATGCCCTTTTTAATTACTTGGGAGCCCTGATAGAGCAATAGTTAACAGCTGTGGCTGCTAACCAAAAGGTAGGTCACTAGAATCCACCAGCCACTCATTGAGGGTGGCTCTACTCTGTCCTATAAGGTTGCTGTGAGTCATAATCAATTCAACAGCAGATGGTTAATAGAGAAGAGTCTGTACAGAACGGTGAGCCGAGTTTAGACACCTAGTCCGAGGACAGAGAACAGAGAGGAAGTTCCCTAACCTAAAGTCAAAGGCAGTCCCCTGGAACAAAAGGACTTCTAACCACCACAGTGTTTTCTAGTGAGCCACAGCCTCAGGCAACTATCTTCACTGCTCTACACCAAAATAAAATAAAATTAAAATACCCATTCCCACTAACTTGATTCCAACTCCTAGTGATCCCACAGGACACATCAGAAGTGCCCCATAGAATGATGGATTCAAATTGCCAACACTTTGGTTAGCAGCCAAGCTCCTAACCACTGAGCAACCAGGGCACTGCTCTAGGTTTGTGTAAAGAGGGGGTTGGAATGGATCATTTCAAAGATCCCTTCTCCTTCTATGGAAAGCCTGGTGGTGCAGTGGTTAAGAGCTACAGCTGCTAACCAAAAGGTTAGCAATTCAAATCCACCAGCTGCTCCTTGGGGCAGTTCTACTCTGTCCTTTGGGGTAGCTATGAGTTGAAATAAACTCAGTGGCAATGGGTTTGTCTTTTTGTGGGGGTTCTCCTCCTACAATGCTGCATCTAAGTGACCCTTGTAAAAACTGACCCTGTGACTTATTAGGCCAGCACTAACAGGTCACCAGCCTCATTAGCAGCTCTCATTGAAAAACTCTGGGAGAGTTCAGGGCAGACACTGAAACATCCTACATGTGACACCATGATTCTAACACCATGCCCAACGCCCTTACTTCCTAGCTGCTGAACACACCACATTAACGCCAGAAATTAAGCTTCACAGAACTTTTAAGGGAGAAGAAATTTGTCTGAGCATGAAATCCCAAGTTTGGCTTCACATCTGACAAGTTGAAGCAGAGAGATATTTAGGGGCTTCCTCGAGGTCCTGGGTGATGGCAACAGTTAGGGAACTTGTCTGCTAACTGAAAGGCTGGAAATTTGTGTCCACCCAGAGGGACCTTAGAAGGAAAGCCTGGTGATGGACTTCTGAAAAATCAGACCTTAAAAACATTATACAGTACAGTTCTACTCTGACAAGCAGAGTCGGCATGAGTCAGAACTGACTGGATGGCAACTGCTTTAATCAGTTAGTACCAACACTGGGCCTTGCTCTCAAGTCTTTGAACCCCAGTTCCCTGTAAAGCATTTTTTTTTTAAGCATGTAAGGCAAGAACTTAGTGTCTACTTACTACTTTTCTTCTGGGGGTTCATAACGTCCACAGCATTCACTCATTCATCTCTCAGATCAATATTTACAACTTCAAAGCCCTTTGGACACCCCAGAGAGCAAAGTAAATGGTAAGAAGACAGCCTGATTATATGGGATATTTGCTTTCTTTAATGGAGATCGATCAGCAATCAAATGTAGAGCTAAAGTTATCCAGCCACTGCAGGGCTCAACTCTCTGCCATGTGGAGAGGTAGGGGCAGGATTTGTGTTTTAAAATAGTTCAACCAAGTATATATGAAAATGATCAATCAACTATTAATAATCCAAGGTTCAGGTTTTGTTTTTTCCCCCTCAACCTCTCTCTCCCACATCAAGCAAGTAAAAAGCTTGCCATTCCTAAAATCTCTCCCCAAAATCCTCTATTGATTTATAGACACCAAGAGGGGCCAGGAATCAGCATTATTTCATACAGTAGTGGGTTCAATACCACAGTCTATGGTTTTTGAACCTACTAGAAGCTCTCTAGAGGAGTGGTAAAGAGTAAAATTAGCTTGAGAGATAAAGCAATGTCAGTGTCCAAACCCACCGTCATCGCATTGATTGTGACTCACAGCGACCCCACAGGACAAGCAGAATGTCCGCACAGGGTTTCCAAGGCTGTAAATCTTTACAGAAGCAGACTGCTGCATCTTTCTCCTGTAGCATGCTGGTGGGTTTGATCCACAGACCTTCTGGTTAGCAGCTGAGCACTTTAACCACGGGGCCACCAGGGCTCTTACATCAGTATATAGTTATCAATAATGGTTCATTAATGTTTCATTCCCTAACAGACAAGATGAGCAATGAGTTAAAACTGGAGGCACTCACTTAGTTTTGATGACTAAAAAAAAAAAAAAAAAGGGCAGGGGAGAAGAGAATTCAATTCCCCTTCCCTAACTGAACAAAACCTCTTAAGTTTTGTACTCCTATGACCTAGATATACTCAAAGAGACATACAGAATGTTCCGAGGGAGAAAGAGACCTCAACTTTTCAGCCAACTTTTCTATTCACAAAATATCTTTACAAGGGACTATTTAAACAGACATAAGCACGGATGGAAATAGTGAAAGCTCCTAAACAGACTTAAACTCAGGGCTGGGGAGCTGTGACCACATCATCTCAACTTCCCATTACTTGCTGGTAATAACATAACCCAGGCTCTTCTTTTAACTCTAGTGCTTTGAATTCCCATAAGGAAATATCACTTTTCAGAGGGGGAAAAAAAAATCAAACACATTTTCCTGTATAGTCAATGATGGGTGATGGAGACCGGAGGGAGGAGGAACACAGGGCCAGAGAGGTCACCGGGCTTCTCAGTTGTTTTACTCAATATAATAAAAATCTCCATATTGCAGGTATTAAAGGTATGAAATTAAAAAGAACCCAAATGATTGTGGAGAATTGATTTTAGTAAATACTTTCACTAGGAAGACGTGTTTTCAATCCCAGCTTGCGAGTTGCGTTAAATAATGAATGATGTAAATTAGATGCCTTATTTATTAACAAGTCCAAGGTGGCTTATATAACCACATTGAAAATTTGCTCTGTGGTTCTTAAATGCATGTGAAACACAATCCAAAGTTCTAGAAACCCCAATGGAGGAGCTAAAAAGTAAGTAACAGGATAATCAAAACCAATGCCATTTACTGAATCCTTGTGAATGTCAAGTTTTGGGTTTTGGTTTTTGTTTTACTTTTGTATAATTAACTGCAAGGGCAAAGCCGACTAAAGTGAGAGGGTCAAAAACAATGTATTAATGACACATTACAGCTGCTTAACGAAGCCAACAATAAATTTCACATTCACACTTTGACAATAGAACATACAAGTCTTATTCATGTTGTATTAAGAGATAAAATACTAGACCAGTCTCCAACTATTATCCCCAAATCAGTGGATACCATACCACCCAAGAAATTCAGAAAAAGGATTACCTTTGGTCTTTATAAAACATGTACAATGAAAAATGCATAACCTGTTTTGACCATGCCTCTTATTACCACTTGGGTGAGACAAGCTTGTCCTTTGCCATGCACTTTGGCGCTTGATACAAGTGGAACCTAAATGGCCAGTTACATAATTCCAACAACAGGCTTCTCTTGAGTTCCTCTTATATGTGACAATGGTGTCACTTCAAAATTTAACTTAGCACTCCTGTGGTATAACCATAGGAGCTGCACTTATCAGCAATGTGATATTTGGCAGGTATGATCTGCAGAGCTCTAAATACACACCACATTAGTTGGTAGAGAATATGAGACAGATACTACGATCAGAAGATTTAAAAAAAAAATAAATTCAAACAATGATTGAGATTAAAAAAACATGTCAAGTTGGTTTGAAGTGTGCATGTAGATATAAAAACTCTACACATACATTTTGAACATGTTCTGCCATTGGCTCTCCCTGAGCTCTAAACGGTACAGTGGTCGCACTTTTTCACACATGTGTAGACATTAAAAGATATTCTATTTTAACATGATCGGGTAAACTGTTACTTCAGCAAGTTTGCCTCCCATTTGATTTGCTTACATTATTCCTATTGAAAACAAAAATAAAATCCTGTAACTTCAGCTAAATACTATTAAGCTAGAGCTTTATAACAAGTTATTTGAGGAATACCACTGGGTCTAATAACAAAGGGGGAAAAAATGTGTCACTGGGTTCCAACTGTAGCTGGTAGCAACTGGCCAAGAATTTAAAAGCTGTTCAAGCAAATATTAACATGTGAGGCAGAGAGCCCAGATGGTATCATACAAGGATGAGACTGAAACAAGCCTGTCCACTAATGTCATTCTGATATCAAAAAGGCAGACTCGAAAATAATTATACGATGTGCTTTCCAAACAAGTGTTGTGATATGTTTTACAGATGAAGAGACTGGAGCATAAACTGGCTGGGCTCATACAAAAACAGAGGGGCAGACCAGACGGACGTCATTTCCCAAACCTGACCAATGTTGCTAACCCAGTTCCCCGCTTAAACACATGTCCCTATGCACCTCTCAATTTCCCTAGTCTCAACAAAATTTCCAAGTTAGAAGGGGGAGGGGAAGGGGGCAGAAACCAGGGGTAGCGTTATAGAACAAGTCATTGTGACAAGCACTTGGACAAATATTTTAAAAATCAATTTTAAAAAGCCTTAAAAATAGAACCTGCCATCAGACATAAAAGAAACAGCAACAGCAATTGTGAGAACTGGTGTAAGAAACCTCTGTATAAATCTACTGATTTCCTATATATCAGGCATTTGAGACCACTAAGATTTAACATAATAATTTAAAAACAGTTTTATTCTCTCTTTGCCACATGACTTTAAAAATATTTAAGTGAAAATGATCAGCTTTATTTTATGGCCTCCTTCAGTATATACCTATCATCCAATACAGAATTTAAAAACAAAACATTAACACCTAACTGCATAAAGGCACACCCCATAGTCTCCAAATAGTCTGAAGGGTTCTGAATTCCATCTGGCTTCCTCCATCTGATACCGACACCCCATCTTGTGAAAAAGACACAGATCCTGAAAAAGGCCACAGACACCTTGGACCAGCTTGACCAGACTCAACCAGGCCAGGCCAAGGCCGGCACAGTTGGGGCCCTCCCTGCCCTTCCTCCCTGGCCCTGCCTGGGGCTCTCCTTGCCCAAAAGATTGAGATCCTGCCTCCTGGAGCAGCCGGACAGTTGGCGCTCCAGCGTATCTCTGCTATGCTAGGCCTGCACATTCCTCTCTGTTCTGCTGTCATTTCCTTCTGCCTGCGCCTTCTAACAGCAGCATCACCCGCAGAACAGCAGCAGGGACTAGAAAGATCACTTACTTACATTTAAAAAAAAAAAAAAAAAAAAAAAACAGGTTATCGCAGTTAACTACGCTGGGAGACACAAGAGTGCGTTTTTCTGTGGGAGGTAAAAATGCATGCGCACTCGACAACCGGAAGGCCACAGCCCAAGCCCTACTTGCAGCTCTGCTTATTTCAGTGTCAAGCACCACAAGGAAAAAGAGGAGAAACTTTGTCTTAGGATCCTCTGCTCGGATGAATAAAGTCTGGTGTTAATAAGACGTCTGAAATGATAAAATCCTGAAAACAAAATAACCCCACTAGTAGAGGTAACAGAGAAACACTGAGGAAAGAATTGGTGAGCTCATGGCTGGTTATTGGTCACAGGCATCTGAGGATGAGAAGCAGAAATGCACACTTTGGCTTCTCTATCAGACTAGGACAAGCTCAAACATTTCCAGGGACATAGGAGTCCCATGCGAAAGCCAACACTCATCAAACTACAACACACAGCTTTATCATCCAACCTAGTCCCAGGAAATTGTCCAACTGGCAATTAAGACTTCTAATCCAAATGGTCTTAAAATTGTGTCTCTGGGAAGTCAAGTCCAAATTAAATCAGAACAAGCTTTTAGGCTTCCAACTATCACATTTTCTCTTTGGAGTGAACGCATTTCAACACTCAGAACTTCTCCTCTTACAGATCACTTTCAAGGCCATCTCTGGATGCAATCTCCTTAACAAAATCTGATTCATGAAATGAAAAGGGAAACTGGTTAACTCCAAACCTCAGAGAAAGATATTGAGGGAGAGACCTCCTTCAACAGATTTCAGAAAGTTAATTGCTTTAACCGTCTTTCTATCAACAATTACTGGAACTTCTAACACAACACAAATATAGCATCTTATGAAACAAAAATGTCCAAAACTAAGTTACCATATGTAGTACAGAAAACCTAAAGCATATCCAACAGTGCTTTGAAATATAAGGTGCATATGGAATTTCTTTCCATAGGTAATCCTTAAACACACACACATACACATATAAAGCATCACACTTCGCAAGCTAGCCGCCACAAGCCAGGTAAACTGATAGATGGTTCTGCCTCCAACTCTTCTCATCTAATTTCTTCCTAGACTTGGTACAGCATTCATGTCCTGAAAGTACCCTCCCGGCAGGCCCAAAACGTAGGGCTAAAGAGAGAACCCTAGGGCTGGGGAGGGAAGAAAGGAGGAAGAGCATCAGAACTCACATTTCGGTGATATTGTCAGGCTCTGCACTGTTAGGCTCCAATCTCGGAAATGCCACGATGCCTGGAGAGGGGTCAGTGCACCAGATCCGAGAGGCGCTACACGTGCAGGACGTGGGGCAGGCGAGCGCAGCCCTCCAAAACCCCACAACTAGCCAGCAAAAGCCCCAGAACCGCGCCATGGCGGGTCCATGCCACCTTGTCCAGGACGACATCCCGAGTCAGCCAAAGTGTGTGTCCCCGCGCCGCACCAGTCGGCTTCCTCTGCCCACGCTGCGCGGCCTTCCTTGCCTTTGCCGGTCCTTCAACTACTCGGTGCGGTCCTTCAACTACTCGGTGCTAGTCGCTGGCGCTCAGAGCCCCGAGTCTCGCGGGCTGAGTGTGTCCGGGCAGGCGGCACTGTTCACAGTGGCTGGGGCATAGCTGGCTGCCTCACAGGGGGCGCTACCGCAGCTCAGAGCTCCGCCGCGGCCGCCGCTGCATGGCCTGGCGTGGTGGGCACCGGCCGGCGGCGCTCCCGGGACTCTCTCCGGCTCGGGCTCCTGCTGAAATACGCACGGGGATCCGGGACGTACCTCGAGGCTGAAGACAGACAGACACAAATGAGCCTGAGCGCTGGACCCCAGACACCGCAAATCGGGGTGCTCTCCCTTCGCGCTCCCTTTACCCCCACTCCGACTCCAGCAAGAAGACTATGGAAGGATGAGGTGCCCGCTCTGGCCCCCAGAAATCAACCCGCCCCACGATGGCACTGACACCGCTGGGGCAACCAATATGCCCACCCTCTCTTCTAGCCTGAGGTGGGGGAGGGGATTAGGGCAAAAGTCCCTGAGACAGGATTCCATGGCATAGGCCAGGCACAGGACCCTCTTTAGGGGAACGCCGAGACTGTCGGCGGCGATAGCTGCACGACGGGGCCCCCGAATGATTCTGCAAAATCCGCCACTGCCGCTGAGCGCTTGGGTCGCAGGCAGGTGGCGTGGCGCGTCCCACCTGGGGAGCCGCTGAGGCCGCCCCAGGGGGTACAGTGAGGGCCGAGGCGACGAAGGGCACTGCCCGCGCTGCTCACCCGGGCTCCGGCGCCTCCTGCCCGCCGGCGGCGCTCGGGTCCAGGCTCCTCCCGCCGCCGGGGACTGAGCCGTGGACAGCGCGAGAGAAGCAGCGAGCGAGGCTCCTGCTCCAAACCAATTCCGGTAGCCGCCGCCGCCGCCGCCGCCTCTGCTACTGCTGGCGAAGTGACGTGACGGCTGACGCAGAGCAGGGGCAGAAACTCCAGAAAATTAGTCTGAAATCCAAAAACACACACGCTCATACACACACAAGCCCATAACACCCTCTAGACAAAAGCAACAGGGAGGGGAGGAGAATCTGGGGGCGAGCGAGGAGGAGGGAGGTACGGGTGCCACTGGCCAGAAGCAGACAGCACCAGCTTGTGGGAGTTCACACGCGCGCACACACACGCACACATCCTGGCCGTGTAGACGCGCGCCCCTGTGTATGTGCGTGTGTACATTTAGATCCAGGTACCTCTATTATGGACCATTCCTCTGCTCGACGCCCCTGGTCCCTAATTCTCACTAAAGTCCCTTCTACAATCGCAGTAGAGGCTGTCTCCTTTTTTGAAATGGAAATCGGGCTCGGTTCAGCTCTGAAAAAATGCGCTGATTCTTATTATAGGAATCCTCCCAACCCCTCCCTGCTGCGTTCTTCTTTCACACCCTGCCGAAAAGGAAGGGCGGGCTATCCTAAAAATAAATAAATATTGTAAACACCAAAAAGTGTTCTGCATTGGCAACCAAAGATCACCGCCCCCATTCCAGGCCACCTATTTGGGGATCAGTGGTTTCGGAAGGTCTTCTTGTACGTATTTTTGCAGAGGAAGGATAGTCTCCTAACCCAACTCTGAGCTCTCTAAGCCGGTCTTTTTTTCTGCCGATTTCTGGTATCACACGCCTGGGAAATAGAGCCATGTGAGAGACAGAGAGCTCGCCCGACGCGTATTGGGTTTCCTAAACGCGCGGAAACAGCCCTGGCCTTTCCAGTGTGTGGCGCCGCGTCATTTTCTCTTATTCTTTAACCTGGAAGGACACAGCTGTTCCTAGATCGTAGCGTTACTGCCCGCTAGGCCCACCCCCATTCGGGGCACCCCAACCCGTACTCCCCTGCCGTACCTTGCGCGTGTTCGTATGTGCGCGGGTGTGACGGAACGCGAGCCCTGTGCCCGCTCTCCCTGGAGCACGACATGCATCCAGCTACCCAGAAGCCGGGCGTGGGCAGAGCGTCAGGGGTCTCACTAGGGACAAACGAGGAGAGCCGGGTGGGTGGAGGGATAAATCTTAACTGCTCTGCTCAGGTAAATGATGACTGCGGGGCATTCGCAAGCCTTGTCTGAGAATCCGTCTTCACATTTGCGGCTCAGAGAATCTGTTTTTCCGCAGTCATTTAAAAGAGAACTGGGAAAATGCTCCGCAGTGCCTGACACTTCCGAGGGCTCTGGTGCCCCCGCGCGGGGAGAGAGGGCCCGGCACGCTCGGGAGCACCAACCCACGGCCGCGGCCACGGCCGGTACTGCCCGGGGGGCGCGCTCTGGAGCCAGATGCGCAACCAGCAGCGCCCAACGGGTGCGCGCCCGGTTTGCGCCGAAGCGCGCCCTTTTGGCCTTGCCCAACTCCCGCTCCAGGAAGAGGTGGCTGCTGGCGCTAGAGCGGGCGACGAACTGAGGTCTCCCCCATAAGAGACAAATGGTCATTAATCTGCCTACAGAGACTAGAAGTGGTAGTGGTGGAGAAATCCAAACGTCAGAATGAGTGCTCCGGTCTCGGCGACGCCTTAAATATTACAAGGGAACGGAAAGCATCTAATCGGGCTTTCGTATGTGCCCGGGCGCTGAGTGTAGCTCTGGGAATGCCTGTGCAACCACCAAAGTCTCCTTTGCAGGTAACGAAGGCAAAGCCAGCAGATCTGCCTCTCCATCTTTATCTGCCTCTGATATGCTGAACAGCCAAGCTGAAGCCAATGCCTTCTCTGGTCTCCATCCCCTTCCTGGGTGAGGCCATGCTAAGGAAAGAAAGCTGAGAGCAAAGCTGCTTTGAGCCAGGTCGCACAGTAAAATCCCATTTTTCTTGCTCGTGTATTGAAGTAGAACTGCCACTTTGGAACACCTCAGGTTGAGAGGGGTGCGTGATTACCTGCTGTCTCTCACACCCCCACTCTCACCCTATTTTCTTCCAAATGGCCCGTTTGCGCCCTAGTGGATGCAAAGTGACAAGGCAGCCTCCAAAGCTGAGAGTTTTAGAGTTTAATTGTGGACCTGAAGATTCTAATTACGCTCCAATATTTTTAGCATTTCTTTTTTGCAATACATATATACTACTAATATATTTAGATCCTAAGTCTATCGCCACAAGTATCTCGTACTTAAAATTACAACTGGCAGGTCCAGTTCTAACCACCGTTTTCCTTACTCTGCTTTTCTCCCATAGTCCTCATGGCCTTTTCACAGAAAACTTACTTATGTAATTATATTCCTTGTTTATTGTATTTATCCCATTAAGACACATGAGGCCATGAATCTATCCCATGTATTTATCCCATTAAACCCGTGAGGACAGGACTCTTTATCTACCTTGTTCCTTCACATAGCTCAAGGACACTGTAGGTGTTAATACATATCTGTCTGTTTAAAGAATATATGAAATAAACTAAAATTGTGAATTCTCAGACAGACCATGCACATTCCTGCTTTCTGATCTCTGATCTTGCAGTGACATCAAAATGATTCTTGTAGATAATCTTTTATCACCTCCCCAATCTTCCTACCATCTCTACAACCTCCCAGACCTTCCCTGTGCTCTAACTTCTCATTGCACTTCATGAAACCTCACTTCCCGCCTGCTGTATTAACCAGGTGTGCTCCAGTGCTGGGGCAGGGAGTGCCTCTCTCCGATTTCATGCTGGCAACTCATCATTACACTGGGCAGTCACTTAATGTCTTGGCTGATAAAATTATAGGTACATCTCAACTTTAAAGTTTTAAAACCTACAAGCAATTTCACAGACATCATTTCAGGGACTATAAGCCTCTATGGTCTACTTTTGAAAAGAATTAGCCAGTGAAAACTTTGTGAATAACAGCAGAACCTTGTCTGATGCAGTGCTAGAAGATGAGCCCCCTCAGGAGGGAGACACTCAAAATACAACCGGAGAAGAGCTCCCTCCTCAAAGAGAAGCTGACATAGTGATACAAGAATGGGCTCAAGTGTAACAACTGTGAGGATGTGCAGGACCAGAAAGTGTTTCGTTCTGTTGGACATGGAGTGGCAGTGAGTCAGAACCAACTCAGTGGTGTCTAACAACAACAATGACAACAACGTGACCTCTGTGGGAAGTGAAGAAAAGCCCTGGTGGATCAGTGTTTCAAGTATCCAGTTACTAACCAAATGGTTGGAGATGTGAATCCACCAGCCACTCCTCGGGAGAAAGATAGGGCAGTCTGCTTTCCGTAAAGATTACAACCTTGGAAACCCTATGGGGCAGTTCTACTCTGTCCTAATAAGGTCACTATGTATCAAAATGGACTTGAGGGCTATGGGTTTGGTTTTGGGTTTTACAGCAAATAAACAAAATGAAACAGGGATAATTTCCCCCACGTCATGTGACTCCTTCAAGGCAGAGATGAAAATGAAGTTTGACAGACTGCTACACTGTACAGGGAAACACTGGCAGCTTACTGAGACTTCTCACCTTCCAAGTGGGAGACCAGGTTTAATTCCTAGCCAATGCACCGCATGTGAAGCCACTACGTATTTGTCAGCGAAGGCTTGCGTGTTACTGTGATGTTGAACACATTTCAGGGGAGCTTGCAGAACAAGAAGGACGAGGAAAAAGCGCCTGGAGATCTACTTCAGAAAATCAGCCAGTGAAAACCCTGTGTATTACAACGGCATGATCTGCAACTGCTCATGGAGTGGGTGCAAGACCAGGCATGAGGCTGTGCACGGAGTTGCCTTGACTCCACAGCAACTAAGAACAACAACTTATACGGGGACCGTGATGTACCTAAAACAGTGTTTCTCAAACTGTTTTGAACTGACCCACAATAAGAAATGTCTTTTACGTAACAACCCAGCTCATTACCAAACTCATTACCACAGTGTTAATTCCAACTCACAGCAACTCTATAGCATAGAGTACAATTGGCAGATAGAGTTTCCAAGGAGCAGCTGAAGAATTCCAACTGCCTATCTTTTGTTTAGAAGCTGAGCTCTTAACTATTGCACCACCGGGGCACCAATCCCCTATGCATAATGTATGTACATATAACTGTACAAAGTTTACATAATAAAACTTATTTGCATGCAATGAGTATTTTCTATTCTATATCATTTTTGTTTTAAGAAATTATATTTTTGGTGACAGTTTATACAGCAAATGAGGTTCCCATTTAGCAATTTCTACACAAATTGTTCAGTGATATTAGTTCATTTTGTGTTTTCAGTGCTTTTCATAACTCAGTAAATTGATTTCAACATCCAATACTGGTTGTAAAAAGTAAAAATAATGCCAATGTCTGCTTCTAAGATGAAGTAATTAGGGAAGAGATTTACCTTCCTGAAATAACCAAGCCATCTCTCTTTGATATATGAAAACATACCAAAATACATGAAACAGCAGTTTCTAAGACTGAAGAATTTTTTTAAAAAAGTGAGTCCTAAGCTTGCCAGGGTCTCCACCTTCAGACAACACCAGGGCAAGGCTCAGGGGGATGCACAGAACCTAGGCAGAGTCCACAGGGTTCCTTGAGATGAGGAGGCGCAGCTGAGGCTCCAGGCAAATCAAGGAGGGAATAAAACGAAGCAACAGCTCCACGAAGAAAGAAGTCCAGAGATCTGCCCGATCAGCACCTGAACTCAGAGGAAGAGCAATGGGAAGAACTGAAGGGACAGTATCCAGCACTGATACTGGGTTGCAGAAGAAGTCAAAACAGAACTGAAGTTCCTTTGGGGAGATGTCACTAAAGCAGTACATCAGAGCAATGTTAAAGCACTAAATACATTTATTAAAGCCCCTGGGTCACTAACTCACTCAGCTGTTAACTGTAAGATTTGAACTTCAAACCCACCCAGAGGTGCCTTGGCAGAAAGGCCTGGTGATCTACTCCTGAAAATTCAACATCAGAAAATTCTACGGAGTAAAGTTCCACTCTGACATACAAGTGATTGCCTTGAGTCAGAATCAACTAAAGGCCAACTGGTTTTGTTTTTGTTGGGTTTTATTTTTGTTTGTTTTTAAATGTGTACATTAAAAAAGAAAAGCTTCAGGTAATAATCTCAGATTCCATCTTAAGAAGCAGGGAAACAAACAAACCAAAACAAGCCAGTTTAACAGGTTAAGCAGAAGAGATGAAATAGTAATGATAGCAGTAGAAATGAATGCAATACAAAACAGAATAACAACAGAGAAAATCAATGAAATCAAAACTTGAGTCTTTAAACAGATTAATTAAGTTGACAAGCCACTAGCCAGACTGATCAGGAATGAAACAAAAAAGACAAAAATTACCAATATCGGTAATGAGAGCAGTGACTACCCTAGGAATTCTAGAGATGTATTTGACAACTTAAATGATATGGATATACTTCTTGGGAGATATAAGCTAACAAATAAAAAATCTGAAAAACCTTATATCTATCATAGCAATTGGATTTATTATTAAAAGCCTTTCCTCAAAGAAAATTCCAGGCTCAGGTGGCTTCAGTGGTGAATTATATGAAACAATTAAGGAAGAAATAATACTAGTTGTATATGAACTCTTCTAGAACAACAAAGAGAAAGGAGTACTTTCTAGTTCGTTCTATGAAGCCAGTCTTTCCCTGATGCCAAAATTAGACAAAAGCATTACAAGAAGAGAAGACAGCAGACTGATATCCTTAATAAATATAAAATACTAAAATAATGAAAAAATTTCCCCAATAATATATAAAAAGGATAATAGATCATGATCAAGTAGGGTTTATCCCAAGAAGTCAACCTGAGTTTAATATTCAAATAAAAATCAGTGTAATGTACAATATTAAAAAAAAAAAAATTTAAGTTGCCCTCCAGCAAGTTCCAGCTCTTGGCAACCCCACTAGTGTAGAGTAGAACTGCACTCCACGGGGCTGTCAAGGCTGTAACCTTTCTGAAGTAGATTGCCAGGTCTTTCTTCTGAGGTATCTCTCAGTAGGTTCCAACCACCAATCTTACGTCTAAGCGATTGGGTGTGTAACCATTTGTACCACCTAGGGACTCTTATTTACTACATTAACAAACTAAAACTAACATTATAAGGTGATCTTAAAAGACATGGAAAAGCCATTTGACCAGACCCAACATCTATTCTTGATAACTCTCATCAAACTAGGAACATCAGGTTCCACCCTCCATAAATAAATGACATCTACAAAATACCTACAATGAACATAATATTTAAAGTGAAAGCCAGAATACTTTGCCCAAAATATCACATATGGCTTTGTTTTTCACCTTTCCTCCATCCCCAGACCCTGTGGTGGTGTGTTTCTGAAGTCTTTCCCTTCGATGGAAAAAGTAAAATCTGAAAACAAGTTTACAATCTAAATAGAGTCCGCTACTTTATGTTTCACTTTGCCAAGAATATCTACATCGTAGTAGCAAACACAGGGAAGAAGACATAATCCAAAAGAATTTCAGGAACCACAGCATCCACAATTGGGAGGTATTTTAGGTGGGAAGACCCTCAAGACAGGGCACAATCAGACCAGAGACTAATGTTCATGCTCGTGATTACACTTGCTCATTCTCACCCCATTCCTCTTTTTATGTTGTTCAGAGTATGTCCAACTGTTCTGTACCCCACAATCTCCAACTCTAAGCTAGGGTCTCCCTTCTCCTTGCCTCTGTCCACGTGGCCTGAGAACAAGTGTCTCCTCCTACTTCCTTTCTTTTCTGTGTCCAAACACTACACACTTGACTTCCAGGCATACAGTTATTTAGCATACACTACCTCAAGGCAGATTTATAGAGCTTTTGTTGTTGTTGTTGGTTGCTGTCAACCAACAAACGACCTGACAAACAATAGGATGACACGTTGCCCAGGCCTGTACCGTCTTCGTGATCATTGGTATGTTTGAGGCCATTGCTGCAAGCATTGTGTCAGTTCATCTTGCTGAAGGTTTCCCTTGCCCTCAGCGGCCCTCCAGTAGCACCTAAAAGAAAAAAAAAAAAAGTTGTTGCTGGTGTCAAGTAGAACTGCTCCAAGGAGCACTTGTTGGCTTTGAACTACAAACATTTTGATTAATGTCTTAATTCTTAAGCACTACACCACCAGGGTGTCCCAAAGGAAAAACTCGTGGAAGAAATTCAGCTGAGCCTCAGAAAATCACAATGACACATATCCAGGTGAACTGAAACCTAAGTTTGCACTATCCATCTGATGAGATTTCATGGTCAGCTCTTTATTGTCTTCCTAGTCTTTGTCAATAGTTGAAATTCATACCTGCCCTTGCGTTGTCCTGTTTTTGTAACATCTGTCCTCCCACCATCATCATCCTACCAAGAAACTTCTTTTGGTTTACAAGACAGTTTATTCATTTCTTCAGTAAACAGTTGTGGTGCATCTTTTCTTTGTCACTAGCTTGATTTATTGGGGTAGTCAGGTGTTCCCAACTCCAACTCAATTGATAATTTCAATCCTCACAGTGTTTATGATCGTGTAGTCATATGGTTAAAAATCCACAAGCATAGAAATGTATTAGAACTGTACAAGTCATTAACCAAATGGTCTTCTAACTGTGGAAAGTAACACATTAGCAGGTCAATTTAGTGCGCTGTGATCAGAATATTTCTGATGACATAGACTAAAATAGACTGAACTGCAATGGAAAACACTCAAGCACATCACATGTGGCGAAGGTAATAATAATTTCATGAAACTTTTCTTGTGCTGCCCATTGCCATGGATTATATTCTAAAAGCATTTCTGATTGTGGTTCACAGTTTAAAACGCTGAAAGCCCCTGGCAGAGCACAGTGTTTGTCTTTACAGGAGTCCCCTCTGTAAGGTTCTTCCTAGTCTTGGCTTGAACACCTTCAGTGATCTTTCTTAATCAGGATCCTAGAAATAAACACTTCATAAATTATATTACAGTTGTGTAGTTATCACTAGCTCTTTAAGGAAGTTCTTTTATTTGCAATTGCAACGTTGATATCTGGCAGAGTACGTTGTATGAAACTGAATACATGTTGGTTGAATTAAGATTAATATCATTTCTATCTACCTTTATTTGCTAGAAAGTTTCATTTTATGGCAAGCCCAAATCTGTCCCTTACTGCTCCGAGATTTAACAATTTAGCTGCAAAAAAAAGTAAATTATTTTCCAAAGTCATATCCCTTTAAATATTCAAAATAGTGCTTACACCTTTTTTAAGCCTGTCTAGTACTTTATCCCTTCTTTATGGTCTATTTATGAGCCTTTTACTGTCCAGTTTCCACCTTTCAAAGTTTACACTTTTTAACCAATATTCTTTAAGACCTGTAATGTCCAGTATGGTAGCATGTAGGCATATGTGATTATTAAGCACTTGAAATGTGGGTAGTCCTAATTGACACAGCTGTAAGTATACAACACATATTAAGTGCAAAGACTTAGTAGAAAAAACATGGACTATCTCAAGGTTAGTTTTTATATTAATTATATGTTGAAATCATAACTTTCTGGCTATGTTAGGTTAAATAAAATATAATATGTAAGTAATTTCATTTGTTTCTTTTTACTTTTAGTGTAAAGCAAAGATTAACTAGACATTTATCCTTATTTAAAAAAAAAAAAAGATTCTTGTGATCTTTCAATCAATGATCTGGACCATTGAGGTTTTTCTTTTCTTTTGAGGCTTTCTCCTAATCTTTTTAAATCTTAATATTCTATCCAACATTTTAACTGATGCTCCTATTTTTATGTCACCTGTAGGTCTAATGAAGTCCTGGTGGCATAGTCACTAAGAGATTGGCTGCTAATCAAAAGGTCAGCAGCTGCTGCTCCTTGGAAACCCGATGGGGCCATTCTATTCTGCCCTATAGGGTTGCTATGAGTTGGAATTGACTCGACAGCAGCAGGGTTATTTTTTGTGGGTTTTTTTTTGTTTGTTTGTTTTTTGCAGGTCTAACATATATGCCCTTCATGCATCCATTTGGCTTACCAACAAAAATATTTACCATGACAGGTCCAGACATTGAACTAGAAACATCACATAAGCTGACATTCATTCCTTAACCAATTAATTTATCTCTGTGTGGTTTTTAACCAGCTAAGAATCCATCTAACTGAATTCCATAATGACATCTTCTTTGGCCCATGTTTTAAGCCACCCACATACCACACACCCAATTACACAAAGACCAAGTTGGTTATCAGCAACTAGTGTTCTTTTGCAATCACCCTGGAAAGCATCGTTCACCCTGATGCCAACTCCAGGCTCACTCTTATTCTAACCTGTTTCACTGAGCCTGGTGGTACAGTGGTTAAAGTGATTGGCTGCTAACTGAAAGGTCAGTGGTTCAAAACTACCCAGTGGCTGTGTGAAAGAAAGTTATGGCAGTCTGTTTCCATACAGATTTAGAGCCTAGGAAACCCTGTGGATCACTGTGAGTTTGAATCACCTCCAGTAGTTGGTTTGGTTTAGGGTGGAGAGTTGTCACACTAGCAGCTTTATTCTGAATTTTTTTTTAAAAACCTGTAACTCCATTTCTTCTTTTGATTCCTTTTTTATTCCTTTTGATTCCTATTATACTTTTGGTTTTTCCAATATTTATATATCAGCTTTTCCAAATGCATTTGATTACTCTTCACCATTTGGTGACCTGGTTTGTCTTCTGGAGAAATTCCTCTTGCATAGTTTAGGCCTGTGAAATCCAGTCACAATCTATCTAGGTAATTTTGCACCCAGTTCCTATTGCCCTGATGAGAAAATATTGGGCAAAACATCTCATAATGAAGAAGAATAGACAAGCAGAAAGTAGTGTGGGAAAACAGAATAAATAGTAACTTAAGTGGGTTTTGAATTCCATCCTAGCTTCTTTGTGAAAAATTGAGACATTTTCTACTCTTTTCTATGTATCATCCTTACCCAAGTATTACCAGCAGCAGTTTCTTGGTGACAAATTTAAGCCTATTAAACATCTTTACCAAATTTGCAATAATTTCAATAAGCTATGACATTACTTACATTGCCTTACTCAACTAAGATGTTAAATTCTTTTTAACTATATATTATATCTACCACTTTCAACACGAAGATTCTTTTTCTTATCAGAGCAGGACACAGAATAGAGGTGAATAGTTCCATTTTCACTTTACCATCTGGTAATATCTTACCATCTGCCCCCAACTCTGGGCTTGTCTCTTCTCTCTTTTTGTTATTATACTACACCTGATTGGAAGAGTCTTATTTTTTTACTGTTCGTATTTTTCACAAACTTTGTATGGATTCTGGACTTCAGACTCCCTGTCATTGTTCTCCAGGATTTATGTAGCACTATTGCATTCAGAACTTAGCCATATACCCCTCCTTTCTTCTAGTTCTGCAGGGAAACCTTCCACCTGGTTACCGGGCATCTCCTTTCTTCTTTATGGGATCATTCACAGCTATGTAGTCAAGACTCTCTCAAATTATATTCTCTTTCAGAGTTAGCACATTGAAACATTTTATCTCTGTTTCCTCAAAATTTTGTAATCTGTTCCCTGAAATCTAGGATACACAGAGGTCTTTTTAATATCCTATATTTAGCAAGTGTTATCTCCACTGTTACAGCCAGACTAGTCTTGGGCGTTGATATAACCACGTCGTAAGTGTTCCTCCCCTCCTCCCTCACCAAGTCCTGTTACTGCTTTTGTTCACTGCTACTGAGTAAATTCTAATTCCTAGCAATGCCACGCACAGCAGAGTGAAATGCTGCCTGGTCCTACGCCATCTTCACAGTTGCCGAGATGTTGAGTTCATTGCTGCGACCATTGTGTATTTTGAGTGTCTTCTAAACTAGAAGTCTCGTCTTCCACCTCTGCATTAGACAGTAGTCTATTGTGGCCCATAGAGATTTCACTGGCTATTTTTTGGAAATAGATTGACAAGTTTTTCTTCCTAATCTGTCTTGTGTGAAAGCTCCACTAAAACATGACCATCACGGGCAGTGTTCTGGTGTTTGAAATACTGACAGCATAGCTTCCAATATTATAGCAAACTAAAGTCTCCAAAACATGGCAAACTCATGGAAGGGTCAGCAAGTCCTGGGGCCCTCTATAATAGTTCAGTGATATTTCCTTAGGCACAAGAAAATAATATCATTGCTAACCAAAATGGAAAAATCTTGAAGCAAAAGATGACCAAGAGGCAGAATCAGGCTTTACCAGGAGATTCCTGGCCCCCATATCCACTCTTTCTAAAATTATTAGGGAATGCCTATGCTGGAAGCCTATGTCTGTAAATACTTCCATTTCTGTAATAGTTACGGCAGTGGCTAAGCCAATTTAATAAAGAGATCCTTGTTTTAGTTTCATTGTACTGTTGCAAAAGAACAGAAGTTTATTTTCTCACAGTTAAGGAGATGAAAAGTCCACATCAGGATCTTGGCTGCGTTAATTCGTTCCCTGGGTGTTCCTTAGTTCCTTGACTCATAGACAGTTCTCACTCAGTACCTGCGTTCCCCCGTATGTATGTGTATCTGTGTCTAATCTGCTCCTTTTATAACTTCTTAGGTGACTAGATTTAGAACCCACCCTACTCCAGTATGATCTAATTAGCATAGCAAAGAAAGCCCTATTTCCAAACAGGATTGCAACCACAGGTATAAAAAATGAAAGAACCAAATCTGTTGCCTTTGAGTCAATTCTGACACATAAGGACCCATGAGACAGAGAACTGCCTCAGAGGGTTTCCAAGGAATGCCAGGTAGATTCAAACTGCCGATCTTTTTGTTAGCATCCGTAGCTTCTAACCACCACGCCACCATGGTTTCCACCCACACGTAAAGTGGTTAGGATTCCAACACATAATTTGAGTGGCACAATTTAATCTATAACAGACCCCAAACAACACAATTCAAATAAGTGGTGATTTTATTCCTTTCTTATGTAGGAGTTTAGAGCAAATATACATTCTAAGAAGGATGCACAGCTTTGGACCTTGGAGTTGTCTATAGATCTAATGTTCTTTATCATGTTCCTGGATCATTCTCCAAAGATTTGTCCTTGTCTACATGGTTATAGCTGACTCACCAGCCTGTGTGAAAGAAAGAAGGAAGGAAATAGAGGCCCAAAATTTCCTGCTAAGGAAGTAATGTGGAAATTGTGCATATCACTTATGTTTCATATTCCACTGGCAAGAACTTAATCACGTGGTCACACTGAAAAGAGGCAAGGAAATCACATCATTCACTGGGTGTAACCAAGTGTCCTATGACATTTGAAGCAGAGAGTTCAGCTATTTAAGAGAATAAAGGAATTAATAGTATTTTCCATAGATTCCTAATTAGAACTCCAAATTCAGTAAGGTACAGTCTAGTTTTTCCTGACTACATCATCTATACAGGAAATCAGTCTTTATTCTGTTCTACCCCTTGTTCCCTGTGTAGTGCTTGGGGTCTTAAAAGCTTGCAAGTATCCACTCAAGGCATAACAGTTAGTCTCTGTTTACCTGGGGCAGCAGAGAAAGAGGAAGGGTCAAGCATAAGAGAAGGACATCGACTGTATGACTACTTGTCTGCATGAACAACTGCCTCCTTTGCCACGAGACTGTAGGAACTGGATGGTGCCCAGATACCATCACTGAACAATTTCATCAAAGATTCCATAGGCGAATCTTGACTAATAAGGGGTAAAGCAGAAAAGAATCTGAAATTCTCACTGACTCAAGACTTTCTGGAGCTGTGGAGGCTGAATGAACCCCTGAAACTATTACCACAGGATGGTCTTTGGACCTTGGACCAAAAATATCCCTTGAAACCATCTTAAAGCCAAGCAATAGTTCAGCTTAATTAGTAAAAATTGTCTACATGAGATCAAATTGACAGAAGTAGCTTGAAAGATCAGATAGGAACTTTGGGTGTCAGTGAGTTTATGTTAACAGAGCAAGAACAATTAGGAAGGGAAGATAGAGAATGATTGCACAACTGGAAGAATGCAGTCACTATCACCGAACTATGAGAACTGCTGGCGTTCAGTCCACCCTTCAAAACAATTTTGGAACCCTTTTTCTGGAATAGCCATTTGACCTGTCATTATATTACCTTTGATGTCGTGAATGTCATCAAAAAGTCTCCCTTTCAATACTTCCTTTATCCTCAGGTACAGAAAAAAGTCACTGGAGGCCAGGTCAGGTGAGTAGGGTAGGTGTTCCAATACAGTTTTTTGTTTACTGGCTAAGAAGTCCCTCACCAACAACTATACAATTAAGTTTGCAAACTTGCCAGTGGCCACCGTGCACAGTGACCACTGAAGAAAGAGTTTCAGAATTTCTTTGAAGGGTGAACTAGTCACTGATATTGGTGCACAGCTTCCCAAGAGGAGTACTTTGAAGGTGACTGTAGCGATATTCAACAATGAGGTATGTAGCGCTTAGAACAATTAAGTTCCTGGACTTGTCAGACCTCACATACCTGCAGAAACTGTTGAACTGATAGATGTTTTGCTGTGTATGTTTTCAATAACAACAACAAAGTAAATAAAGTTTAGAGGAAAGAAAACAGCATCAAACAGAAGATTCAAAGTTGCTTTATTACTTCTCAATCCCTGGTGAAAATCATTCTGCACACTCCAGCCAAATCGCAAGTCAGTCAGTCTTTTTAACCATTACACCAAAAAATCTGCTGGGAACACAACTTATTTGTTCTTCCCAGTGGTTCTGGGTAAAGCATTTGTCTCTCCCGGCCAAAATATAAGAAGAATGAGGAAGAGGAGAAATAGAGCAACAGCTCTTGCACTTAAAACACAGCACTGATCTCCCAAGAATCATCCTCACAATCATTAGTCACAAGAATCACTGTGGCAATATCCTTAACTCAGCTACAGAAACGGGTAGGCTTGACTTTCATAGGGTTGCCGTGAGTCGGATGATTCAATGACAACTGATTTGGGTGTGTTCATTTGCTTGTTTGTTTTGTTTTGTTTTGTTGGCTTGCCACTTGGTAGTTTGTGTGGTTTCTACGCAAGGCATTTACCTGCCCTGAACCTCAAATGAGCCTATCTGTGAAATGAGAATGGTAATTTCAAATCAGGTTACAAATTCTTTGACTCCACTCACACCGAAAGGTAGACTCTAGGAGGTCTGCTTGAATCTGAGCAGGCTGATGACTGCTTCAACCAACATAACATAGCTAAGGTGTCATTATGTCACTTCTTAGAAGAGGCCATAGAAGGAAAGATAGCTTCTGCCTTGTTTATTAGAACACTCATTCTTGGAACCTGGAACCATCATGTAAGAAGCTCAACTACCCTGAGTCTACCAGTGAAAACTACATTGGCTGACAGTCTCTGTGGAGCTCAGTGTCCACACACCTAAACCTAGGCACCAGGCAGTGAATGACATCTCTGGGCCTTCCACACCAGTCCGTCTACCAGCTGCATACCACTGACTGACTTTAATCGACACTTCCCAGAATGAAAGAATCATCCAGGTCTGTCTCACCTGAATGCTTGACCCACAGAATCACGAGGTAGAATAAAACAGTTGTTCTAACCCATAAAATTTCAGGTAGTTTTCTACAGAGTGATAGATAGATGAAACCGTAAGGAACTAGATAATCTCAAGGATCCCCTTCAGCCCTGATATTCTTGGACTTTTTGAGAAATGGGGGCTTCTGTTTATAGTATAGCTACCTCATTGGCACTGAGCACCAAATCTCTTCTGTATCCCTTACATTTCTCTATACAGATGCTTACATATATTACATAATTACTTAACCTTCAATTACTAGAGTAAATGCTTTCCAGCCAAAAGATAACATCTGTATTTATACAGACACGAACACATGGCTGTTTCTGTGCCATCAATATTTTCTATAGCCTTAGAACTTCCTGATGGCATGCTGAAACTATCCCACAAAATGCAATAGCTACAAACCAACACAGAGCAGCCAACATCAGCTCTCCTACCTGACTTCTGGGGCCATACCTCTGGAGGCTGCTAGCCATCAGACCCCCAGTTCTCCTCAGGCAAGCTGACAGACAGTGCTAAGCCCTGGGAATAGAAACAGGAATGAGATACAGTTCTGACTTTCTAATGGATTGCTTGGAAACTATGGGGTGGTTCTACTCAAGCAAACAGGATCACTATAAGTTTGAATCGACTCAACAGCAGTGTGGTTGGTGTTTACAAGCCCTGGTTGCATAGTGGTCAGGAGCCTCTGCAACTAACCATAATGTTGGCCATTCAACTCCACCAGGAACTCCTTGGAAACTTCATGGTGCAGTTCTACTCTGTTCTGTAGGATCACTATGAGTCAGAATCAACTTGATGGCAATGGGTTTGTTTGTTTATTCATTTATTTTCTTTGAAAATCTTGCATTTTCATGGGAATACAAATGCCCAAGTGACAAATCATTTCAGGGTACATGGTATGCAATAGAAGCATGAGCTGAGAGTGATGGGAGACAAAGGAAGAGCACTGAACTCCATCTGGGATTAAGGTAAGTTTTCATGAATTCAATGACCTTTCAGTTGAGTTTTGAAGAATACTCTAGAATTATCCAGAAGAAATAGATGAGGGGATGGTATGAATAAATGCAGGGGGGCTGGAAACAGCATAGTATGTGGGAGTGACCACATGTTGCAGTGTGGTAGCCATGCCCACAAATTTTTACTGGCCTCTCAAGCAAATTATCATGAACTGGGAAAGCTGGGTTCTTGCCCCAGACTGCACTGAAGGAATACGTGGTGACAGTTTTCTTAACCACTTGCATTTGCTCTGATCAGAGCCATGAGATAGATTCAAATCCAACAAACCTTTCCTTTAGCAGCTGAGCTCTTAACCACTGTACTATCAGAGCCCTTTTGTTTAGAAATAGGGATTTTCTTATGCTATCAGTAAATCAAATGAGGTCATACCAGAAAAAGACAGGTGCTAATCCCTTTCAAGTAGTGTGTTATTAAACAGAGAACACACATGGAAGCAGAGTAAGACGCTGGGGAAAGACAGCATGCAAAGATACACAATGATCCAAGAAACACTTGAATATACAGAGAGAGAGTAAGGTGTGCCTGACTCAAGCCATGGTCTTTTCAATCACCTCACCTGCATGTGAAAGCTGGACAATGAATAAGAACGTCCTAGGAAGAGATGATGTCATGGCATTCGTGAAGAATGTTAAATGTATCATGGAAGTCCAAAAGCAGGAAAAAAGTCTGGGAAAGACAGCCAGAATACACCTTGTAAGCAAGGATAGTAAGACTTCATCCAATGTACTCTGGGCATGTTATTAGAAGGGACCAGTCCATGGGGAAGGACATCATGCTTGGTAAAGTAGAAGGTCAGTGAAAGAGAAGAAGACCTTTAACCAAATGGATTGACACATTGGCTGTGGGTTCAAGCATAGCAACAATTGTTAGGATGGCACAGGATGGGGTAGTGTCTCATTTTGTTGTACGAATGGTTGCTGTGAGTTGAAATTGACTGTCACCTAACAGCAAATATATCATTGGCACAGGAAAATGTTCCCTACATATTATTGAGTGAAGAAAATAAGGTAAAAATATTGTATACTTTTGTTTTGTGTGTGAAATGATATATATTTATCTGTGTGAATATATATTTGTTCAGAAGCATGCATACATACACACTTATGTGCATAGAAAAATGTTAGGAAGACACACAAAATGACTATAGTATGAGAGAATTAAAGTTTGGTTTCTGTTTTTTGAGTCTGAAAAAAAAAGTGAAAAAATCACTTGAAGAGGTCAGAAACTGAAAGAGACAAGGAAGGATCTTCCCCTGGAGGCCACAGAGACAGTAGAACATGCCGATGCCCTGAATTCAGACTCCTTGCCTCTAAAATTGTCATGAAATAAATTTCTGTTCTTGGAAGCTGCTAACATTATGGATTTTGTTGTGGCAGCCTAGGAGACTAAGACACACAGAAAACAGAGCTTTTACATTTCCTCTGTGGCCCTCCAGAAGCTGTAATAACTCTTTTCTACCCATCTCAAGACATCTCCTATGCCCAGCATATGATTTATTGTAGGTTAAGAAAGAAGGTCCTGGAACTAGAAGAAACCCTTCTGTCTCCCATTTTGTCTCACCCTCACAAGAGACCTAAGAAGAGAAGACACTGAGTCCAAAATATAACCCACCTCTTGACTGCAGGGGAAAAAAAAACAGAGTATCATCAGATTCTCAAAGCCCAATCAAAAAAGAAGGGGGAAAGAAATCAGTTCTCTTTAACTTCCACTTAAAAAAAAAAATTGTTACTTGTTACTTTTGAGGTGTTAAGAAGACATTGCAAGAATCACCTCCACAAGTGTCCCAACCTCAAAAACACTATCAGCCACAGCTTTTGGTTTTAACTGTTAAGTGTAGTTTGAAATCTTTCCTTTTTAAGCAATTTTTTTTATTTAATAAAAAATGGAAGTGTACATACTCTGTGCTTACAATATTGGGTTAAGACAGGAGGAGTACACAAATTGTGTCAAAGTCCCATTAATATTGATCTTCTTACTAATGTGTATTGTCACCAATTTCACCCAACCAAATTTCTAACAACTATCTAATCTAAACCCTCGCCCCTCACCCCTCGCCCTCCCGCCCTCCTTCCCTCCCCACCCTTGTATCCGTCAAAGGGTCTTTTCTGTTACGTATGAGTATGTTTTTAAGTTTTTATCGTAGGGATCTCATATAATAATTGTCCTTCCGTCACTGACTAGTTTCACTCAACATAATGTCCTCCAGTTGAGACCAAACTGAGAGACGTTTCCTGCTATCATCGTTGTTCTTTATCAGTGTATAGTACTCCATTGAGTACATATACCAAAGTTTACCCATCCATTCTTCTGTTGTTGGGCATCTGGGTTGATTCCAACTTTTTGCTATCATGGACTGTGCTGCAATGAACATTCATGTGCTTGTATCAGTTGGTGTGAATGGCCTTGATTCTGTAGGATATATTCCAAGCAGAGGAATTACTGGGTCAAATGGTATATCTATATCCATTATTTTAAGGTAACGCCAAATTGCTTTCCAAAGAGGTTGCACTATTCTACAATCCCACCAACAGTGTAGGAGAGTTTCAATCTCTCCACAGCCTCTCTAACATTTAGTGTTTTGTGTGTTTTGGATCTTCGCCAATCTTGTTGGGGTGAGATGGTATCTCATTGTCGTTTTGATTTGAATTTCTTTAATAATTAATGATCGTGAGCATGTCCACAGGTGTTTTCTGGCTGCCTGGATCTCCTCTTTAGGGAAGTGTCTGTTCATCTCCTATACCCATCACTTAATTGGGTGACTTGTCTTTTTCTCATTGATATTTTGTAGAACTTTATAGATTATGGAAATCAGGCGTCGGTATGACATAGAATTGCCAAATATTTTTTCCCATTCTGTAGGTGGTCTTTTAATTCTTTTGATGAAGTCTTTGGATGAGCAGAAGTGTTTAATTCTTATTAATTCACATTTATCTATTTTCTCTTCTGATGAATGTGTTTTGTTTGTCAGATTTTGAAGTCTGTCTATATTGTGCATTAAAACGTCCATTGTTGACCCCATTTTATCTTGGATGAGCTTTATCGTTTTAGCTTTTATATTTAGGTCTTTTATCCAATTTGTGTTGATTTTTGTATAAGGTGTGAGATACAGGTCTTGTTTCAATTTTTGCAGATGGATATCCAGTTATGCCAGTACAATTTGTTAAAGGCACTGTTCTTACCCCAGTTCAAAATCTTAGGACCTTTGTCAAATATCAGCTGTTCATAGGAGGATGGTGGCATCTCTGGGGTCTCTACTTTGTTCCATTGGTCTATATGTCTCTTTTTGTACCAATACCAGGCTGTTTTGACTACTGTGGCAGTGTAATAGGTTATAAAGTCAGGTAGTGAGAGGCCTCCCAGTATGTTCTTTTTCAGTAGTGCTTTACTTATCTGAGGTTTCTTCCCTTTCCAAATAAAGCTGATAATTTGTTTCTCTATCTCATTAAAAAATGTCGTTGGAATTTGTATTGGGATTGCATTATATAAGTAGATTGCTTTGGGCAAAATAGACATTTTCACAATATTGAGTCTTCCTATCCATGAGCAGGGCAGATTACTCTACTTATGTAAGTCTCTCCTAGTTTCTTGTAGTAAGGTCTTGTAGTTTTCTCTGTAAAGATCTCTTATTCTCTAGTTAGATTTATTCCTAGGTATTTTATCTTCTTCGGGGCTATAGTAAATGGAATTGATTTGGTGCTTTCTTCTTTAATAATTTTGCTGTTGATATAAAGGAATCCTATTGATTTAGTTATGTTTATCTTGTATCCCGATACTTTGCTGAATTCTTCTATTCTTCTTTTTAATTAATTAAATAAATGACATCCAAGAAAGATCACAGGATTTTTATGGAGCAAGAGTAGTGTGGTTTAGGTTCTCACCTTGCCTTGGTGGGCCTCCAGCTGCACACTAAACAAACGGAGACAACCACATATCTGCTGTCTAAAAAGATTCTTGGACGGCTAATTATACACTGTTTTTAAGCATCTGAAGTGTTAAGTCTGAAACTTTCTTAAGGTGAAGAAAATTGATTCCAAAAGTGGTTGTATTGTCTTTATTAATCTCTTTGTGATGGTTAATGTTATGTGTCAACTGGGCTAGGCCAGGATTCTCAGTGGTTCGATAGACATTATGCAGTCATCCTCCATTCTGAGATCAGATGTATGCAGCCAATCAATTGAAAGGGGAGTTTCTTGGATGTGCAGCCTGCCTCCAATAAATTTTGATATTCTGGCTCAGCACATACTCTGTCTGGATCCTTCATTTGCCCAGCCATCCTTTGATCTCTGGTTCCTGAAATTGAGCCAAAAGACTGTCACCTGACCTGTAGATTTTGTGTTCATCAGCCCTTCTGACCATGTGAGTCAGGAGAAGCCTCCAGCCTGCTACCTGATCCACAGATTTGGGACTTGACAACCTCCATGATTTGCGTGAGTCACTTTCTTGAAGTAAATCGGTACATATTTATATAGTTACTTCAATGGTTTTGTTCCTCTAGAAAATCTAGCCTAAGACATTTGGTACAAAGAGCGGTTCTAGAGCAGTTAAATTTTAAAGCTGAGTTTTTGAGATAGTTCTCAACTCTGACTAGCCTAAAATGCACTGATGACTCTATCTACAGTATAAAGATGTCACTGCTAATTCATGGTGCGAGGTGCCAATAGAAATGCACAGAACAGCACCACCACTGGTTTCAGTATTTCTAAGAAACAAGGCTCTACATGGCTGTGTATTTGATACTTTCCTACAATTTTGTCAGACTGAGCAGTAGAAGGAAGCTGCTTTGTTGGCCCTACTTTTGTTAGACGAAGTAGAAAAAGAAAAGGATGAGCTCAAGACTTCAGAGTAACATCTCAAGTACTGCATGGAAGACTTGCAAGTTGCCACTTGTGTCATGAAAAAAAGCCTTATTGGGGGGGAACATTGTTGACATTGCTGGAAGAAAGTAAAGAAACTCAGAGTGTTAACCTAAAAGTGGCTGAATTACATCACCAACTGAAATCCCAACTTTCAGCAATAAAAGAAGTTAAAGAGAGCTCATTGGTAGAGAGTAAATTAGGTCTTGAAAATTGGGATAGGGAAATGTGGGCATATAGTCAGGAAGCAGGGGACATTGAGCCCCTAAATTCTGTTGAATCACTTCTGACAACAGAACCAGCCCTCACTTTCCCTTCTGAAGAGTTTATTCCACTTTGGTCTGCTGAGCCAGTCTCCCTTGTAAAACCATTGTCTCTTCTACCCCAACTATGTCTGATAAGCTATCACTGAGACAGTGTCCGGGGCATTCCCTGAGGCCGATGCCTTCCTAGACATTGCTGAATGTCCCCAGGATCCACTTCCACCACTCATTTTTGTTCATAGAGCTGTAACCAGACTTAAGTCCCAGCAAGCCCCAAGAGATGAAGTACAAAGTGTGACCTATGAGAACATACACTACAATCCAAAAGAACTGCTTGGTTTTCTTTTAAATATACAAACAAAAACCTGGGGAATATGAGAGAATGGCTATTAAGAGTGTGGAATAGTGGTGCAAGGAACATAAAATTGAATCTGTCTGAGTTTATTAATATGCAGCCACTTAGTACAGATTCCTCATTCAATGTTTCAGCTCAGGAGATTGGAAGAGGATCTAATAGTTTATTTATTTGGTTCATTAAAGCATAGATGAAGTGGTGGCTGATATTAAATCAAATTGAAATGCCAGAAATGGCTTAGTATACTATAGAAGAAGGCCTACAAAGAAATAGAGGAGAGAGAATGTTAGAGTGAACAGATTAGTTTGGACCCACAGACCCCCATATGGAGTGACCAGAGGACATATCTTTCACAACAACAGTAAGGAACAAATTTGTGAAGGGAACCCCAGCCTCCTCAAAAACTACCGTGATTGTTATTTTATGTAAGTCAAACATGACTCTGGGAGCAGCACTAACTAAATCAAGACAGCCAGTTACAATGGGGAAACCCTGGCAGCATAGTGGTTAAGGGTCACATCTGCTAACCAAAAGGCTGGTAGTTTGAATCCACCAGGTGCTCATTAAAACTCTGTGGAACAATTATACTCTATGTTACAGGATTGCTATGAGTTAGAATCAATTCAAAGGCCAATTGGTACCCAGGGAGGTAGTGGCTAAATGATGGCACTTAATCACTAAAGACAAAGTGGGCATGGTTACCATAATAGACAGCAGAATCAAAGCAGTAGTCAGAAGGGTCTGCCTCATACAGATCTGTGGCATTGGCTACTTAGTCATGGTGTCCTTGGGAATAAAGTAGATGGGGACTTTACTAAATATTTACTTAATCTATATAAGCATCATAAGAATTCTAGCTCAAGTGAACAGCATTCTCACTTGAATCACTGTAATAGAGTCATGGCTTCTCAATCAATTTCTTGACTTGAGTGAGTTTACAGACCCATAAGCTCTTGAATGAATGGTAGGTAGCACCCTGTGGAAGAATCATACCGCAATATTGCCACAAAGTTATGCTGTATATCTGTCTCTAGGGTTTCCTCCAAAGGGATCTAGAACCTTTTATGAGAATGACTATTCAGGAAGGAAAAGACAATAATTAAGACTATTGGGTGATTTCTGAGACCTTCCTAAAGGACAGTGGTGAAGGGAAATCCCTTCACTGGGAAAAACTTCAAGCAGTATTTCTGGTTGTTCCTTTATCTCAGAAAGAGAAATGGCCAGATGTGAAACTGTATATTGATTCATGGGCCATGACCAGTGGTTTGGCTAGGTGGTCAGGGACTTGGAAGGAAAGTGACTGCAAAATTGGTGACAAGGAGGTGTAGGGAAAAGTCCTATGGATAGATCTTTCAGAATGAGCCAAAGAAATGAAGATACTTGTGTCTTATGTGGATGTTCACAAAAGTTTGACTTCAGCAAAAGGGGAATTTAATAAACAAGTAGATAGGGTGATAGGGTGATATGTTCTATAGTAACCAGTCACCCTCTTTCTGCAATGGGCTTATGAACAAAGTTGTCATGGTGACAGAGATGAAGGTTATGCACAGGTTCAGCAACATACATTTCACTCACTAAGGCCAAATTGGCTACAGCCGCTGCTGATGCCCAACCTGCCAGCAGCAGAGCCCACCACTGAGTTCCCATTGTGCAATCATTTAGAAACAGGGGCAGCTATGCAGCAACCTGATGGCAGGTTGATTATATTAGACCTCTTCCATCATGGAAAGGGCAGCATTTTCTCTTACTGGGTTAGATGTTTACATAAAGATTTACCTTCCTGAATGCAATGCTTCATTTAAAATTACCACCATGGATGGCTCACAGAATGCCTCATCCATTGAGATGGTATTACACACAACACTGCTTTGGATCAAGAGACTCACTTCACAGCAAATGGAGTCTAGCAATGTCCCTTACCTATGCTCATGAAATTCACTGGTCTTACCATGTTCCCTATCATCCCGAAGCAGTTGGCTTGACTGAATAATTGAACAACCTTCTAAAGGCACAATTACAGTGCCAACTAATTGGTAATATCTTCCAGGGTTGGGGCAATGTTTCCCAGAAGGTGATACATGCTCTAAACCAGCATCCAACATATACTATTGTTTTTTCCTGTACCCCAAATTCATAGGTCTAGGAATCAAGGGGTGGAAATGGAAGTGGCACTACTATTCACTTTCATCTCACATGACTCACTCACAGAATGTTTTCTTCCTGTCCCTGTCACACTATGCTCTGTGGGTCTAGAGATCTTAGTTCTAAAGAGAGAAATGCTCCCACCAGGAGACACACACTGATTCCATTGAACTGGAAGTTAGAAATACCATGCAGACATCTGGGGCCTTACACCTCTGTTAAGAAGGGAGTTATCGTACTGTCTGGCATGAATGACCCTGAATACTAAGGTGAAATTGGATTGACACCACATAATGGAGGTGAAGAGTATGTTTGGAAAGCAGGAGGTCCCTTGTGACAACTCTTCATACTACCAAGCGCTGTGAATAAAGTCTGTGGAAACTTGCAGCAACTCACTTCTGACATGACTGCTAATGACCCAGCCCCGTCAGGATTGGACGTTTGGGTCACCTTACCAGACAAAGAACCACAATCAGCTGAAGTGTTTGCTGAGGACTAAGGCGTACAGACTGGTGGTGAAAGAAGGTAATATCAGCTACAAACATGTAGCCAGTTGCAGATTTGAAGACTACGACTGCTGTACTTCGTCCTTGTTTCCCTGTGTATGTGATCTGACTTGATGGCACTTGTCTGGCATGCGTGTTCACAGACATGTATATCCAAGTATAGAAAATATTTTTGTTTTCTTCTCGTCTTTACCTCGATTAAAATTTTTAAAAAAGCCAAACCCAGTGACATCAAGTTGATGCTGACTTATAGCGATCCCGTACCTATACTTTATACCTTATCCCACTAGTCATTATAAAATACAAGATGTAAACAGGGATAGTGTGTTTTTGTTTGTATACATATTAGTTCTGTTGTGTTAGGTACAGTATGATATTACAATTATCTTTATTTAAAAATTATGTATGGTCTAAGGAGATGTGTACAGGTGCCAGGTTATAAGGTGTGGACTATGACAGTCAGTTTTATATGGCATCTTTGCTAGGCCACTGTTCTCAGTGGTTTGGCAGACATTGTATAATCATCCCCCACACTGTGATCTGATGTGAACAGCCAGTCAGAAGCAAAACTTGGTGGGGGGGATGTGGTATGCATTGAATACATATGGATGTTCCAGCAAAGCTTGCACTCTCAATCCTATATTTGGCCCATCATCCTCTGACCTCCAGTTCTTGTAATATGAGCCAGAAGCCTGACCCACAGGCTTTGAATTCACCAGCTCTGCAACTCTGTGGGTCAGCAGACTGCGGCCAAACCTGAAGATTTGGAGTTCATCCACCCTTGCAATCATATGAGTCAGGAGAAACTTCCAGTCTGCCACCTGACCCACAGATTTGGGCTTTGCCAGCCTCCACAACTGTGTGAGCTATTCCCTTGAAATAAATTTCTCTATGTACATTTAGATGGAAACCCTGGTGGTGTAGTGATTAAGTGCTATGGCTGCTAGCTGAAAGATTGGCAGTTTGAATCCACCAATTTCTCCCTGGCAACTCTCTGAGGAGTTCTACTCTGTCCTATAGGGTCACTATGAGTTGAAATCGACTCAGTAGCAGTCAGTTTAGTTTTGGTGTATATTTAGGTATATACTTGATTGGTTTTACTCCTCTAGAGAATCCAGCCTGAGACAATGACATTATAAACCAAGAAAGGTATACAATGAAGACCTCATGTCACTCAGCAAACACTGATAGTTTCAAGGAAACCCACACTTTCCAGAATAGAAGGAAGAGCAATCAGCTGAGAAGCTCCTCTCTGCCTACAAAAGGGGCCACCTGGTAAACGGCCATCATGAGATACGAGAGGGCACAGAGCAAACCCTCCCCTCCCCTGCCCAGAGCCATACCCGTACTGTGGCTCCCTTTGCTTTGGGGCTGGCTGTAAGAACTGGGTGCCTCCACACTGCCAGGGCTATGTTAGGTATCCCCTTAGAGAATACCAGAAAACTTCTTGTTAAGTTAGCTTTTATTCTTTGTCCTTCTGTTCATGTTCTGACATATCATTTTCTTTGCTGCAAGAAGCTTTTGTCTTCATTTGGGTTTTATTTATTACCTATCTTAATTTCCTAGTGCTGCCACAGCACAAATACCACAAATGTGTTGTTTTGAAGAGCCAGAATTTATTTCCTCATTGTTTTATGGGCCAAAATTCCAAATCCAGGTCTGGGCTTTGTAGACACTTTCCTTGTCAGTGGCTACAGACATTCCTTGGTTCCTTGGCATTTCTTGGCTTGCAGATATTTGTCTTCTTGTGTGTCTGTGAATCTGTGTGCATTTGTCTATGTGTGTGCATGTCTATTCTGGTCTTCTAGCTTGGAAGTGATTAGATTTAGAATTCCCCTTACGCTGGTATGACCTTGTTAACATAACCAAAGAAAAATCCTTCATCCAAAGAAGATCACATCCTCAGTACAAGGGTCAGGAATTCTGCACACATTTTAGGAGGACACAATTCAATCCATGACAGTATCTAAGGAAGAGAAAGAGAGAGAGAGACACCCTCTTACTCTTCACACTAATGTCTACGTTTGAGCAGAACCCTTAGACACTTGCTAGAATTTGCGATAGGTTTCTGTGCAAAGAAGAAAATTTCTCATTTCTGTATTTATATAGTTACATTAAAAGACGTCATCACAGTCTTGTCCAGAACCCCCTGAGTCCAAAAATGTAGACTGTTTGCCTGCTTCCTTGCCAACACTTGCGGTGTCTACCTCTATTTACATCCACGTATTTTCCTCGGGCATTTACTCTAGATCTAAGCCTAAACACGCACCTGAGATATAAGCTTCCAAGTATTTAGTACAGAGATTCAAGACTATGAGTACAGTCAAATAAAAAAAAAGGCTTGCATTTATTTTTATTCATTTCCCTTCTCTCATCACTTTCCTAATAGCTATTTCTCTCTCAGTATTTCTCAGCAACACATCACTTCTGTCTCCTATCACTTTTGCACAGGCAGCCACGGAGAGTTAAGCAGACGTAAGACTGCCATCTTGTGCTCAAGATGATTATCATTGTTTCTTTTGATATCAGATGGATTTGTGGGGTTTGAGGGAAGAAGGCTGTGGAGGCAATGTCTTATATTCTCTGACCTCAGTTTTCCCAGAAGCTGTTGAAACTTCCCAACCTTGGGCATTGCTCTTACTTTGCCTTCCCTCTCCAGGACGTCGTGAGTCATTCCTCAGTTGTAAGCCAATGTTTTTTCTTCCTTTCTTTGGCTTGGCTTGGCTTCTTTCAAATGACTCCAAGAGTGACTTAGAATAACTGTAGTTTGAATGTCACTGTCACTTCTACTATATTGCCTTTAATGGCTGGGCTCAGTGGCCCAGCTCTGGGCAATGAATACTTAGTAACTTAAGGTCAACCAAAACTCAGTTGATATCAAAATGACCCCCGCTCATGGCAACCCCAGATGTGTCAGAGTAGAACTGTAATCCATAGAGTTTTCAATGTCCACTATTTTGGAAGTAGATCACCAGGCCTTTCTTCTGAGGTGCATCTGAGTAGACTCAAACATTTCAGACTTTCAGTCAGCAACCAAATGTGCTGTTTGCACTAACCAGGAACTCCAGGTAGTTTAAAAACAGATCTAACGAGTATTCTCCACACCACACCACAGCCACGACACTGGAAACTAACCATTGAGAAATGGAGGGTTGTGTGCCAGACATTCATCCTGGCTGGAGGTCCTGTGGGGTCAAATTTCCTCAAGATCTAGGAGCACTCAAGAGAGAGGTTGCTCTGCTGTGATATTTCCAGCCAAAGATAAAAGTAGAAAAAAATCAGTAACTGGGCAAAAGAAAGAAAAGAAAACTAAAGGAAAGAGGTAGGAAAAATGGAAAGAAAGGAAAGAAATAACTGTCAGTCTTAGGGAACCACAGACCAGGAAGAGAAACCAAGGAGGTCACAGTGTAAAAGTAGAAAGAGGATGCAGAAAGCTCCATAGAGGATCAGGCACTGGACATGTAAAGCAACAATGCAAGACGAACAAGGAGGGAAAGGGACAACAGCCAAGGGACCACAGTGCCAGAGAGTCAGCAAGGAGCAGTGGAGACTGCTAGAAACAGCTCAAAGATGTGTTTTTCAGGTATATGAAGTCCTCAAATTTTTAAAAGTTTACACAAATTTAAAAAAACAGAAATGAGTAACCCTTTGTGGGATAAATATGCCTGCACGGATTTTCTCAGTTTAGTTGGTAAGAAGGCTGATCAGATTTAGGGTTATAGAAGAAGGCTCTCTCTGTTTCTCTCTCTGTCTGCTCTGGAAAACATCCCTGTCTCTTTTCAGTTTCTATTTCCAGGCTCCTTGGTAATCATGTGTTATGTATGTTCCTTTTTATTTTGCTTGCTTGCTCACTTAATTGGTCCTTTTATTTATTTTTTTGTTGTGCTTTAGGTGAAAGCTTACAGAGAAAATTAGTTTCTCATTAAACAGTTAATATACAAATTGTTTTGTGACACTGGTTGCCAACCCTACTATGTATTGACACTTCCCCCTTCTGTACCCCAGTTCCCTTGTTTCCATTTGTCTAGTTTTCTTATCACTTCCTGCTTTGTTAACTTTGCTTTTGAACTGGTACGCCTGTTAGCCTTGCCTACACGATTGGAGTGCGAAGCATGCTCCTCACATGTTATTCTTGACCCTGTAAACCTGTCTAACCTTTGGCTGAAGGGTGAACCACAGCAATGACTTTATTACTGAGTTAAAATGGTACCCAGGTACCTTACTCTCAGGATTTCCCCAGGCTCAGACGGACCAGCAAGTCTGTTCTTCCTATGTGTACATGTGTGTATTTGAATCTTGTTCTACATATTTCTCTGCTCTCTCCAGGACCCTCTGCTATAATCTCTGTCAGCCAAGATCCTCTAATATTGTCTCTGTCAGAGCCGTTGATAAATGGGCACCATCTAGCTTTTCTGGGCTCAGCCTGGTGGAGGTTGTGGTGATCGTGGTCTCGCCCTTTGTACTGATCGTTCCCTTGTGTCTTTGGTCTTCTTTATCTCCTTTGCTCCAACCACAATGAGATCAGTGGATGTATCTTAGCCGGCTGCTTGCAGGTTTTTAAGACTCTAGTTGCCATTCACCATGGTAGGGTGCAGAACAATTTTCTTTATAGACTGTGTTAAGCCAGTTGTGCTAAACGTCACCTGAGGCTATGTTCTCCAGCCCCTCAGTCTAGTAGCTCGGTCTCTTAGGGCATTTAGACATGTCTGCAAAGCTTCCATGGCTTAGCCTTGGCCAAGCCACTCAGATTTCCCCGGTATTGTGTGTTGTCTTAACCTTCACCAAAGTTACCACTTTCCTACTATCCAGTTAATGTCACACTGCAAAATTTTTACAACAAAGCCTAGGACAAAATCTTTAGGACATAAGACTAGGTGAAGAGTTCTTAGGCTTAACACCAAAAGTACAGTCCATAAGGAATACTTGATAACTTGGACATTATCGAAATTAGAAGTGTTTGTTCTGTATAAGTTCCTGGTAAGTGAATGAAAAGACAGGTTATAAAGTGGAAGAAGATATTTGTAAGTCACATATTCAGCGAAGGAACTTATATCTAGACTATACAAAGGATTCTCAAAAACTCAACATGAGATAAATAACCCAGTTAGAAAATGGACAAAGAAATGAATAGACCATTCATTGAAGAAATACAGACGACAGATAATCACACATACACAAAGATATCAGTATTATTACCCTTTAGGGAAATGCAAATTAAAACCACAGTGTAGATATCATTACACACTCATCCAAAGGGCTAAAATTAAAAAACAACAACAACAAAAACAAACAAACAAAAAACAGCAATAAAACCAAATGCTGGCAAAGATGTGGAGAAACTGAATCACTCATCCATTACCGATGGGAATGTGGAGTGGTACGGTTACCCTAGAATATGGTCTGGTAGTTTCTTCTAAAACTAAAAATTCATTTGCTATGTTGTTGCTGTTAGCATGCCACCAAGTCAGTTCTGACTCAGAGCAACCTTATGGGCAATAGAAAGAAATACTGCCAGGTGCTGCGCCAGTCTCACAATTCAGTTACTATCTAGTCCATAAATTGCACTGTTGGGCATTTATCCTAAAGCATTTAAAAGTGTTGTCCACACAAAAATCTGTTCAACAATACTTATAGCAGTTTTATTTGTAACAGCCATCTAGTGCTGCTATAACAGAAATACCACAAGTGAATGGTTTCAACAAAGAGAAATTTATTTCTTCTCAGTCTAGTAGGCTACAAGTCCAGATTCATTGTTGGCTCTCTGGAAAGTCTTACTATTGGCTCTGGAGGAAGGTTCTTATGACATGTCAGTCTTTCCTTGGTCTGGGAGCATCTCAGCACAGGATCCTCAAGACCAAAGGAAGCACTTTGCTCCCAGCACAGGATCCCCAAGACCAAAGGAAGCACTTTGCTCCCCAACTCTCTGCTTATTTTCCTTTTATCTATTGTAAGAAAAGAAGATAAAAGGCGGTACAAGCTATACCCCAAGGAAGGTCCCTTTACATTGCAATAAGGAGGTAACCTTAGTAGGGTGTTACAATCCCACCCTAGTCCTCTTTAACATAATGCAATATTGTCCCACCAACCACAGGCAGAGATTAATATTTACAGCATATAGGAAAATCACATAAAATAGTAGACAGTCATCCATTACTGGGAATCAGGACCTAGCTCATTTGACAGATATTGGGGGTAGGGCACACAATTCAATCCATAGCGAGTCAAAAATTGGAACTAGCCCAGATGTCTTCAATGGGTGAGTGGTTAAACAAACTGTGATACACCCATACCAGGGAGTACTACTCAACAACGAAAAAGGGATGAGCTACTAATATACGTAACAACTTGTTGGACCTCATGGGAGTTACGCTGAGTGAAGTAAATCAATCTTCAAATGTCAAACACTGTTTGAGTCCATTTATATAAGTTCGTGAGAGAATAAAAGTATAGGGCTGTGGAAAAGATCAGTGGTTGCTAGGGGTTAGAAACTGGCACAGGAAGGAGAAGGGAAGTTAGAGTGTACACATGGCTATAAAGCATGGGCATGAGAAAACCTTGTGGTGATGGCTCAGTTCTGCATCATGACAGTAATTAGCACTTCCCAGAGTTACACATGTGGTATAACTAAACACACACACATACACAGACAACACACACAAATAAGTGCGTCTATAACTTGTGAAATCTGAATTAGCTATGCGGATTATGCTAATGTTAATGCACTGGTTTTGATATGGTTCTGCATCTGGACAAAATGTCAGTGTAGGAGAGGCAGCGGGAAAGGCCCAGGGCACCACCGTCTACATTCCTTTGCAACTTTCTCCAAATACACAATTAGGTCGAAATAAAAAGTATAAATCAGCAGACTTCAGCATTCACAAACTGGCATTACTATTGACAATAAACCATTTATAACTTACAACAAAGCACAACACCCTGTTCATGATTGCACCTGAGTTAAAAACTCAGTCTAGCTCATCTTCTTCCCTCTAAAACAGATTGCCCTTGAACACCTCATATGCTGGCTCTCAGAATTACTGACTAACCCAGAAGAAACTAAATCAAACATTCCAAGAACAAAAGGGCCTTTGTGATTCCTAACAATCCCACAGTTTCAACACTTTCCCTCTCATTAACTGAACTGTGAGTCACCTGCCTTAAAGATGAATTGGTGAATAATGAGTGCCCTCAAAGACACTACAGTGAGTGGCTTAAGGTACTAGCCAGGACAAGATTAATGCTATAAAAAACAACCCCAAATCCACGTGGCTTACCAAAATATGTTTATTTCTCTCCATGCAAAGTCCAGTGCTGCTACTACTGACTGGGTGAGTTTCCTCCCGTGGTTACTTAGGGATCCAGGTTCCTTCCATGTTACGTCTCAAGTTTTCTGTGGAATCCCCTAACTGAAAAGAGAGAGAAAAAGAGTGAATATATTAAAGAGAACATGATGACTTGGGGTCAACCATGGAACAGTACAGATCACATCCTCCAGCGCTAGTCACATAGTCCCACCTGGGAGCAGGTGACCTGGGAAATATAGTTTAATTGAGTGCCTTGGCTTTGGCTTGGAAGAGGACAGGGGTTTGGTAATTATGCAGGTAATCTCCATACAGAAGCCTCTGTGGTACATCAGTTCTGACTTAAGTCAAATATCTCTTTTTGTTTTCATTTTATTGCCTTTTATTATCAATGTCTTCATAAATTCTAATTTTACTTGGTTTTAGGGATTGGAAACATTACATATGAACCTACGGGCATGATGACAGTGGTAATTCACGTATTATGGTATTGTATGTGGTACATATCACTAATGTTAAATTTGTCCAAACCAAATCTGTTGGCATCAAATCCATTCTAACTCATAGTGACGCTGTACAACAGAGTAGAACTGCCCCATAGAGCTTCCCAGAGCAGACAGTGAATTTGAACTGCTGACCTTTTGGTTAAAAACTATTGTACTTCATCATTGTGCCACCAGGGCCTCTGTCACAGATTAAATTGTGTCCCCCCAAAAATATGTGTAGCCACGTGGCTGGGCCGTGATTCCCTATATTTTGTGATTGTTCTCCATTTTGTGATTTTCCTGTGCTGTATGTTAAAGGATTAGGGTGGGACTATAAATCCCCTCATAGGATCACCTCCCTGCTCCTCTGTAAAGCAAGTTTCCCTGGAGTATTGCTTGCCTCACCCTTAATCCTTCTGTCCTACAAAAGATAAAAGGAAAGGGAAGCAGACAGTGAATTGGGAACCTCACACCGTCAAGCAAGCAGCACTGGGAGAAGAGTGCATCCTGCAGACCTGAGATTCCTGCACCAAGATGCTCCCTGGACAAAGACTGATGCAATACCAGACTTGTCTCCAGAGCAGACAAGGGGAAAGCCTTCCCCTGTTGGGACATCTTGAATATGGACTTGCAGCCTACCGGACTGTATAAAAATAAACCTACCTTTGTTAAAGCCATCCACTCTGTGGTATTTCTGTTACAGCAGCCCTAGCTGACTAAAACAGCTCCTTTATTAACAATAAGATACACAAACACACACACAAGGACAGTTGTAGTGCAGGTCATCATAACTCAGAACACATCATTAACTGGGCACTACCCGACAGCGAATCTCTGCCACTCTAAGCTTTTGGAGACACTTTTCCTGGAAGCAGAAGTCAGCCTGTAAAGGACTGGAGACGAGACAGCAACGTGGTACTACAGCACCTGTTCTGTGGCACAAAGAAGATGCCATGCGGAAGCTCTTATTTTCAAGACTCACCAGAAAATAATTTGTTGGCACTCACAATAATCCTGAAATCTCTAGAAGATTTAAAATTGCTCTCATGGTTGCTGTGGTGCAATCCCATCTCTTGCTGTTTTTCTTGTAACTTACTCTGATATTATCCTGATAATTATTCATTGTATGCAACAGTTATTTGCTGTAAGTTATTCAGACTTCAATTCTCCCCTTCCACTTCTTAAAAGTGAAGTAGTTCACTGGAGAAAAGCGTAAGAAGAAGAAAATTCCCCCACTGAATTCCTCCTGTATAAGTAGCCATATCTGAGTTAGAGCAAAGAATGTCCTGTGAAGGTCAAGTAGCCTTCTCAGAGGCCAGGAAATGCAATTTTCTAATCAGCTTTGCTAGCAGCACAGGAAACTGTCAGAACTTGCAAACAAGAAATTCAGTTGCATTGTGAGGAGAAGAAAAACATCATTTCCTTGATCATAACCTCAAGTTGACTAAACTTGGCCCTCAGTGGTACAAGTGGTTTATAAAAGACCACGTCGTCTTTAGAACACCCTGAGTGCAAAGGAAACCTCTGAATATTTATGAAAGATCCCTTTGTAATCCAAGGTGAGCAATATGATTTATCTCTGTCCAACATCCCCTCCAAATGTCCTGATAAAATGCCTCCCTCCTCTTGACCTCTCCACAAAATCCTTGCATTTATCTACAAAACTCCTCATAAATAAACACCTTCTGCTCCCACCCACCCCTGACCCAGGGCTTTCTGCAGTGGTCTCTTCTATTTACGGTGTTCCCGAGAGTCAGGTTGAAATCTGAGTCATTCCTCTGCCCTGCTTTCTCTCTCACTAGCCTAACGAGAAGTTCAACAAGCTACTTGGAAGCAGGTGTAAGCCTCTTCTTCAAAACAAGCCGTTGAAACTTCATCACAAGTGCTTTATTGAAGCCAAAATAACTACCATTCTTCCTTTTCTAAGTGAAAAATAACAAAAGCTAAGCTTCTATCAGAGATCTAATCACAAAGTCAGCTGCTATCTTATGTTCTTAAGTCATTGTCAATAGTATCCAACAGTGAAAGCTGACATTACATCAAAGGAATATTCACACATGTTCCATAGGATGCACTCTTTAGGTCAGGGCAGAAGGTCATCTAACAACAGGGCTTAGGACTTGTCTGTTCTGATTCAAACACCTGCTGATAATTTGTATTTCTATCAATTTCCAGTCAGGGTTAACACTGCTGGTTAGGGACCTCTTCTGGGAACCACTAGTAGAGCACTGATTATCAAAAGGTGTTAAACTTTAGAATCACCTGAAGATCTTGTTAAACTATAAATTCTAATTCAGTATAGCTAGAGTGGAATTGCAAAATTTCAGAAGGAATTTGAACCGAAATGAATCAGTTTGAAGCCTTGCCTAATAAGACTTCAGAAAGACTTTGGTAACTGCATAAAACAAACAGGGTTCTAGTTAACTTGACTAATTCCCCTGATGTTAACAATTAATGGAATTTTTTTACTGTAAATTGAAGAAGCTGATCATTCTGAAGTTTAACAGTACATTGGAACGAATTTACTAAGGTGGTGTGACGCTAGGAATTCAAGCATGAAAGGTGAGGAATTCAATATGTTGTTGTGAACACTTCAAAACAGTTCTACAGTGAAACCAATAGGATAATAAAAAAATTAAATTGATATTGGTTGAGCTTCTACTACAAGTCATCACATAAAGGCTACCATACAGCTATTTTTGTGTTCCTTTTATGATAAGGAAATACAAGTTGCAAAAGATTAAGTCACTTGGCCAAAAATTATACTGGGAACCCAAATGGAGACAAAATTCAACCCTTTAATTCCAAACCAACCCTTGCTGTCTTCACACTGAAAACCCCTTTCCCCAACCCTTCTCTCATTCTCTGACTCACAATCCACAAATAAATATTTACACTTTAAAGAAAAAGAAACCTTTTCCCTTAAATAGACCTCATCAAATTTATTGCCCGTCTCCAAGTTTTCTGAAAAATCAAACTCTCTCCCTGAGGATCTTGTTTTCCTTTTTTCCTGTTCTTTTTTGATATTTCATTGTACTTTAAGTGAAAGTTTACAGTCCACATCCATTTGCCATATGAAACTCTGAAAGCACACCAGATGCAACTCTAACTGTTCGTATCCCCTGTGACAGCACACTCCTTCTTTCTGTCCTGTACTTCTCACTTCCATTCAGCCAACTCCTATTCACTCTCTACCCTCTCATCTCGCCTCTGGACAGGAGCTGCTCTGACAGCCTCATGTGTATATATATAAGCCAATCTAATCTTTGTCTGAATAGTTGGCTTCAGTAATGGTTTCAGCTCTGGGTTAACAGAGAGTCCGGGGGTTGTGTCCTCAGCGAGCCCTCCAGTCTGATGAATCAAGTCTGATACTTTAATCAAGTTCTAATTCTGCACACCCTACACTGGGGACTTAAGTTGTGCTCCCTGTCAGAGCATTCCTTGGTGGTGGCTGGATACTGTTTAGTTCTTCTGGTCTCATGCTGAAGTAATCTCTGGATCATACGGCACCTTCTGTCTGCTAGGCTCATATTTTCCTTGTGTCTTTGATGTCTTTCATTCTCCTCTGCTCCAGGTGGATTAGGACCATTTCATGATACTTAGATGGCCACTTGCTAGCTTTTAAGACCCAAGGTGCTACTCACCAAAGTGATACGTAGAACGTTTTCTTAAAAACAGGGCTCAGTTATGCCAATTAACCTAGACATTCCCTGAAACCATGGTCCCCAGACCCCTGTTTCTGCTATCCTGCCCTTCAAATTGCTGTGTTGTATTTAGAAAACATTTTAGCTTTTAGGGTAACTTAGTTCTCACCTCCTTTCTAGTGCTTACCGTCACTCTCCTCACCTAACCCAATTCCCATCTCCTATCTAATCTGTGAATACCACTCTCCCTTCCTCCCCACCCTTGTAACCCTTAAAGATTATTTTCTTCACCCTGGTGGCTTAGTGGTTAAGTGCTACATCTGCTAAGCAAAAGATCAGCAATTCGAATTCTCCAGATGCTCCTTGGAAACTCTGTGGAGCAATTCTATTCTGTCCTATATAGGGCTGTTAATGAGTAAAAATTGACTCAACAGCACCAGGTTTGGGGTTTTTTGTTTGTTTTGAGTGCTTAAACCTTTTTTGGATTCCTACAGTAGTGGTCTCATATAACATTTGTTCTTTTGCAACTGACTAATTTCACTCACCCCAATTTGTCTATCGGTTGGTCTTACTGTGGGGGCCTGTGAGCTGCTTGATGCTAGAGGTTATGCCTCCTTGCCACTCGTATTCAGAGACCAGCAGGTTCGCCCATGGTGGACAGGTTTAAGCTGACCTTCCAGACTAAGACAGACTAGGAAGGAAGACCCAGAAGGCCACTTTTGAAAATAATTAGCCGGTGAAAACTTTATGAATAGCAGCAGAATATTGTCAGATATAGTACCGAAAAATGAGACCCCAGGTTGGAAGGCATGCAAAAATCACTGGGGAAGAGCTGCCTCCTTACAGTAAAGTAGACCTTCATGATACAGATGGAATACAGCCTTCAGGCCCCTCATTTGCTGATGTGGCATGACTCAAAATGAGAAGAAACAGCCATAAAAATCCATTAATAACCAGAGCATAGAATGTACAAAGTATGAACCTAGGAAAATTGAAAACCATTAAAAATGAAATCAAATGTGTAAACATTCACATCCTAGCATTAGTGGGCTGAAATGGACTGATATTGGCCATTTTGAATCGGACAATCATGTAGTCTACTGAGCTGGAAACGAAAACTGGAAGAATCTGAACATGGATCAAGAGGCAGTTGTGCAAACAAATCAAGGTGACACTGCGTGGTTTAAACTCTGGAAAGGTGTGCATGAGAGTTCTATCCTTTCACCATACCTTTTCAATCTGCATGCTGAGCAAATAATCTGAGAAGCTGGACTATATGAGAAGGAGACATCAGGATTGGAGGAAGACTTATTAACAACTGCACTAGGCAGGCTACCCAATCTTGCTTACTGAAAGCCAAGAGGATTTGAGGGGCTGGAGCCATCATGGCGGAGTAAGAACACTTTCCTGCTAAATCCTTAAGCAACTACAAACCTCAGAATTAGTAGAATCCACCAATACAGCAACCAAAAGGACTAAACTCTGCTTACCCACTGCCATGGAGTAAGGTCTGACTCATAGTGACCCTAGAGGTCAGGGTAGAACTGCCCCATAGAGTTTCCAAGGAGTGCATGGCAGATTTGAACCACCAACCTGTCATTTAGCAGAGGTAGCACTTAACCCACTATGCCACCAGGGTTTCTAAACCGCACTTAGAGAACCCTAAGTACAAAGGGAGCAATAGGAAGATCTTACGAGCCCTGAACTACCTCTGCTAAAACATAGGTTGGGAGGAGATTCTACAAGAACTGAAGGCAACTAGGGCACTGAGAAAATCTGCCTCCAGCGCAGCTGGGCAATCCAGGGCAGTGGAGAAACAAAAGCTGGAGCAACCTTGAATTTGAGTAAAGAGAAATGCCCCAGCCTAAGCATAGCAGCCTACAGCCTGAAGCCCAGAGACCTGAAGACCTTAGACCTAAAGACCCCCATGCAGGTTAGAACACTCGGGAAGAGGCTGGCCAGCAGTTAGTGGCCCTTCAGGCCCACCAGCCAGTTGCCCCCAGAGCGGCAAGAGGCCAGGAAGCCTGGGCCAGAGGAGCAGGAAGATGGGGTGGAGAGTACAAGGATGTCACCAGGGCTCCTAGAGTCTCAGGGCGATAGGGCAGGGGAGGACAGAGCTGAGGGGAGCACGGAAGTGCGGGCTGCACAGTAGGCCTTAATCCTGTGTGGCACTTAGAAGCCCTGGTACAGGCACCCCATGGCTACAGAGCAGGTGATAGTGGGACCCAGGGGTGCAGAGTGAACAGCCCAGTCACTGGCAGACCTGGGACCAGCCTTGGAGCCGGCAGACCAGGAAGTTCTATGCTCCTCAGGTTTGGGGGCTGAGAGAGCACACCCACAGCTGGGTGAGGATTTGAGCCACATGGACCAGTGAGGCTTCGGATCAGGTAATTAGGCAGTTCCAGAGTGATCCCCCCAGCAGTTGGCGGCCTTTGGAGTGCCAGGGAGATGTGGGCTCAGGTGACTGTGGTGGGAGGGCAGTGAGTGCCAGAGGCTAGGCAGCTATTAGTGCTGCATGCCCTTGGAAGGTTTGGGCTTAGGGGAACTGAGAGGAAGGGAGAGATTGCCCCTGCAGCTAGACAGCCACTGGAACCAAGTGCACCCCAAAGGCTTGGGCTCAGGTGACCCAGGGAGAGGGGAGTGGTCACCCCAGCCGATAGGTGGCCATTGGAGCCAAGTTCACCAGGGATGTCTGTGCTCAGGAAATCCTGAAGGAGGGAAGTGATTGCTCCAGTGGCTAGGCAGCCACTGGTGCCACGCATGCCAGAGAGAACTGGGCACAGGCATCCTGGGGAAGGAGAATTGTTGCCCAGGAAGCTAGGCAGCCACTGCTGCTGGATGCACTGGGGAGGCCTGGGAACCAGCAACTCCAGAGGAGTTAGGGGATCACCCCAGTGGCTAGGCCGCCATTGGAATCTAGTTCATCTGGGAGGCTTGGGCTCAGAGGATCCAGGACAAGGAGAGAGATTTCCCCAAGGGCTAGGCAGTCATTGAACAAAACTCCTGGAGATAACTGCCTAGCCCAAAGGCAACAGAATCAGTGGAAGCAGTTGCTGCAGCTTTGGGAAGAAAGCAGGAGCCAGTGACCATCCCAACCCACTATACCTGAGTCTGAGGTTGAGGCTTCATGAAGGCTCTACTTAAACCAGAGGCAGCTGCCACAGTGGCAGTTGTGTCCTGCCTGCCTTGGACTGGGTGAAAAAGTGATCCCCCCTCCAGCCCAGAGGCAGAAGAGGAGATGGTACTACTGAAAACAAGTGCAACTCCCCAATCCAGGAGCTGTGCTGGCATGGGTAGCAGAACAGTGCCAGATACTAAGAGCAAGCAACAGAAAACAGACTGCACAGAGAATCTACAGCCCAGCCCCAACAGAGAGATGCAGGTAAGGCCATCTGGACTGTTAAGCCTCTTTCACTGAAAAGACTTCTGGATGGCTCGGAGACAACAATCAATCTCCAAACACCTAAGGAAGCAAACTACCATGGCTTCTGAAAACTCCCCAAGTAAAGCATCAACAAATTTCCCAGAAGAAGAGTTCCTCTGACTATTAGAGACAGAATACAAAACATTTATATACAGAGCTGTGCAAGATTTCAGGAGAGAGATCAGGCAAAATGCAGCAGAACACACTGAAAAATCAAATAAGCTGCAATAAATGCTTAAGCAGCAATGATCTGAAATTCAACAGATTAACAACAAAATTTCCAAGCTTGATATCTCAACAGAAAGTCAAAGGAGCGGGATCGAGGATATGGACGGCAGAATTAGTGAGCTTGAAGACAATGTAAATTACATCAGCATACATGAAGAAAAGTCAGAGAAAACTCAATAAAAGTAAAGGAGTACTAAGGGTGATGTGCAACTCTGTTAAGAGAAATAATATTCATATGATAGGAGTACAGGAACAAGATGGATAGCTGAAAATACAGAGCAAATAGTTGAAGACCTGCTGACAGAAAACTTCCCTGACATCATGAAAGATGAGAAGATCTCCATTCAAGATGCTCAAAGAACCCGACTCGAGATAGATCCTGAAAGAAATACACCAAGGCATTTCATAATCAAGCTCAATGAAGGTCAACAGGATTTGAAACACTTACTCATGAAGATCAAAGACCATAGCCTTCAGTATGGATTGTACCTCAACATCAGGAAAATAAAAATCTTTACAACTGGACTAGTAAGCAATATCATCATAAATGGAGAAAGGATTGAGGTTGTCAAGAATTCCATCTTACTTGGTTACACAATCAACACCCGTGGAAGCAGCAATCAAAAAATCAAAAAATGCATTGTTCGGGGAAAATCTGCTGCAAAGGATCTCTTTAAAATAATGAAAAGTAAAGATGTCATCTTGAAGACTAAGGTGTTCCTGACCCAAGCCATGGTATTTTCAGTTGCCTCATATGAATGTGAAAGCTAGACAATGAGCAAGAAAGACAGAAGAACTTATGCCTTTGAATAGCGGTGTTGGAGAAACCCTGCCAATGAAACCCCGGTAGCAAAGTGGTGAAGAGCTGTGGCTGCTAACCAAAAGGTCAGCAGTTTAAGTCCACCAGGACCTTTTTGGAAAACTAATAGGGCAGTTCTAATCTGTCCATACGGTTGCCGTGTTGGAATTGACTCAACAGCAATGTTTGTTGTTGTTGTTGTTGTTGTCTCTTACGGACTGCCAATGAGTAAACAGATCTGTTCTGGAAGAAGTACAGGCAGAGCGATCCTTGGAAGCAAAGCTGGTGAGACTGCGTCTTACATGCTTTGAGTATGTTGTAAGGAGGAATCAATCCCTGGAGGACTGCATACTTGGTAATTTAGAGGGTCAGCAAAAAGAGGAAGACCCTCAACAAGGTGGATTGACATAGTACCTGCAACAATGGGCTTAAGCATAAAAAACAATTGTGGGCATGGCAGAGAACTGGGGAGTATTTCATTCTGTTGTGTATGGTGTAGTTATGAGTCAGAACCCACTCAATGGCACCTAACAGCAACAATAGTTTCAATTAGCATAATGTCTTCCAGATGATGCCATGGTGTGAAGTGTTTCCTAAGACCATGGCTGTTCTTTATCATTGCATAGTATTCCATCGTGTGAATATACCATAGCTTATTTATCTATTCATCTGTTGATGGGCACCAACATTGAATCCATCATTTTGCTATTGTGGACAGTGATGTAGTAAACATTGGTGTGCATGTATCTGTTTGTCTGTCAGCCTTTATTTCTCCAGGGTATATTCAAAGAATTGGGATTGCTGGATCATATGGTATTTTTATTTTTAGCTTTTTAAGAAAGTGCCAAATTGATTTCCAAAGTCGTTGTACCATTTTACATTCCCATTAGCTGTGTAGAAGAGTTCCAGTCTCTCCAAAGCCTTTCCAGCACTTACTATTTCATGCTTTGACTTAATGTCAGCCTTCTTGGGGTTCCATGGCATCACATTTTAGTTTTGATTGAGATTTCTCTAATGACTAACGATCATGAGCATTTCCTCATGTATCTGTCAGCTTCCTGAATGTCTTCTTTGGTAAAGTGCCTGTTCATATCCTTTGCCTACTTTTTGAGTTATTTGTCTTTTTCTTGTTGATGCTTTGTACCTTGCATATTATGGAGATTAGACACTGGATTCAGGATAGCCAAAAATTCTTTGCCAATCTGTAGGTAGTCTTTTTATTTGTTTGATGAAGTCTTTAGATGAGCCTAAGTGTTTGATTTCTAGGAATTCCCAGTTCCTTGCTTGTGAATTGTTAGTAATATTTTGTAGTCTGTTTATGCCATATGTTAGGGCTCTCAGTGTTGTCCCTATCTTTTCTTCCATGATCTTTATTGTTTTAGATTTTATATGTAGGTCTGTTATCCGTCTTGAGTTATTTTCTATGCATGGTGAAAGATATGGGTCTTGTTTCATTTTTTTGCAGATGGATATCCAGTTATATCAAAACTATTTGTTAAAGAGACTGTCTTTTCCCCAATTTACAGACTCTGGACCTTTGTCAAATATCAGCTGATCATAGGTGGATGACATTATATCTGGCTTCTCAGTTATTTTCCCTTTATCTACTTATCTGTTTTTGTACAAGTACCAGGGTGTTTTGACTACAGTAGCCAGGTAGTGTGAGGCTTCCACTGTTTTTTCTTCTTCAGTAATGCTGTACTCTGACTTGATTGCACTTGGCAGTGCTGTACTAGTTTGGGGCTTTTTCCCTTTTTGCATGAAGGTGGGATATTTCTCCATCTTATTAAAAAATGCCATTGGAATTTGTACTGAGATTGCACTGTATCTATAGATTGCTTTGGGTAGAATAGACATTTTCACAATGTTGAGTCTTCCTATCCATGAGCAAAGCAGGTTTTTCCACTTGTTTGTCCACTTGTCTCTTTGAGTTTCTTGGAGTAGAGTCTTGTTATTTTCTTAGCATGGGTCTTTTAATTCTCTAGTTAGATTTATTCCAAGATATTTTATATTCTTGGTAGCCAATGTAAATGGCATTGACTTCATGATTTCCTCTTTGATGGTCTCTTTGCTGTTGTAAAGGAATCCTACTGATTTATATGTTTATCTTGTGTCTTGACACTTTGCTGAACTCTTCTATTAGATTCAGTAGTTTTTTGGTGGATTCTGTAGGGTTTTCTATGTAGAAGTCATATTATCTGCAAATAGAGGTACTTTTACTTCTTACCAATTAGGAGACTTTTATTTCTTTATTTTGATGATTGCTCTGGCTGGAACCTCCAGGGCAATGTTGAGTAAGAGTGGTGACAATAGGCATTCTTGTCTGTTCTCAAGGGTACTGCTGTCAGAGTCTATCCACTGAAGATGATGTTCACTCTTCTCTTTGCATAGTTGCCCTTTATTATGTTGAGGAATATCCCTGTCATGGTTTGAATTGTGTCCCCCCAAAAATATGTGTAGCCACATGGCTCGGATACCATTACCAGTATCCTGGGACTCTCCTCCATTGTGTGGTTTCGCTAAGGTGTATGCTAAAGGATTAGGGTGGGGATGTAGATTCCCGCATAGAATTACTTCCCTGCCCTGCTGTAGGGGGAGTTTCCCTGGAGTATGGCTTGCCCCACCCTTGATGCTTTCAGCTTGCAAGAGATAAAAGGGAAAGAGAAACAAAGGACAATTGAGAACCTCCCTACCATCAAGCAAGCAGCACCGGAAGGAGAGCGCATCCTGCGCATCCTTCAGACCAGAGGTTCTTGCGCCAAGATGCTCCTTGGACAAAAACTGATGCAATACCGGACTTTCCTCCAGAGCAGACAAGGGGAAAGCCTTCCCCTGGAGCAGTCACCCTGAATATGGACTTGCAACCTACCGGACTGCGTAAGAATAAACCTTCCTTTGTTAAAGCCATCCACTCTGGTATTTCTGTTAGAGCAGCCTAGCTGACTAAAACAATCCCTTATACTCCTATTTTGCTGAGAGTTTTTAACATGAGTAGGTGTTGGATTTGTCAAGTGCCTTTCTGCATCAGTTGATGAAATCAAGTGGTTCTTGTTTTTGTTTTATTCATGTGGTTGACTACATTAATTGCTTTTCTAATATTGAACCATCCCTGCATCCCTGGTATAAATCCCACTTGGTTGGGTGAATTATTTTTTTGTTGAATTCTATTGGCTGGAATTTTGTTGAGGCTTTTTGCATCTAAGTTCATAGGAGAGATTGATCTGCAGTTTTCCTTTTTTGTGCCTTCTTTACTTGGTTTTGTTATCAGTGTTATGATGGCTTTATAGGGTGAATTTGGGAGTATTCCATCCTTTTCTACACTCTAGAATATCTTTAGTAATAGTAGTGTTAACTCTTCTTTGAATATTTGGTCGAATTCTCCCATGAAGCCATCAGAGTCAGGGCTTCTCTTAGTCGAGAATTTTTTTAATTGCGTTTTCAATCTCTTCTTTTGTGTTGAGCTTACCTAGTTCTTCCACTTCTGTTTCTGCTAGTTTTGGTAGGTGATGTATTTCTAGAAATTTGTCCAATTCCTTTATGTTTTTGAATTTATTATAGTATAGTTATTCATAGTTATCTGTTACGATTCTTTTAATTTCAATTGGATGTCTTGTGATATTGCCCACCTCATTTCTTATTTGAATTATTTCCTTCCTCTTCTGTTTTTATTTTGTCAGTTTGGTTTGTCAATTTTGTTGACCTTTTCAAAGAATCAGCTTTTGGTCTTATAACTCTTTCAATCACTTTTCTATTCTCTGTTTAGTTCCTCCCTAATTTTTATTTGCTTTCTTCTGGTGCCCAAAGGCTTTTTTTGCTGTACTCTTTCTACTTGTTTGTGCTGTAGTGTTAATTCTGTGATTTAGGCCACTTTTTCATTTCAGATGTATGCATTTATTGAGATAAATTTATCTGAACATTGCTTTTGCTGTGTCCCATAGATTCTGGAAGAATGTGTTTTCATTCTCATTTGATTCTATGGATTTCTTTATTTCATCCTTGAGTTCTTCTGTAACCCAGAAGTTTTACAGCAAGGTGTTATTAAGTTTCTCTTCCTTTTTTCTGTTATTGATTTCTACTTTTACAGCTTTACGGTCTGAAAAGATTCTTTGTAGTATTTCAGTGCTTTGAATTTTGCTGATGACTGCTTTTGTGTGTGTGTGTGTGTATAGATTTGTTTTTATCAATTTTTTTTAATTTTTTTATTTAATATAACTGTGTGAAAATGTACATTCACGTATAAATTTATATACCTACCTATATGCACCTTCCACTGCTCTCCTTGCCTGGTGACAGCACACTATTCCTCTCTGCTCCATACATGTCTCATTCTCCCATCAGTCTCTTTTTTCCCTCCTATCCACCCACTCTCCTTCCTCCAGCCAGAGGTCAGCAGGATGACATTCTATATATATATAGAACCATAAAGTGCATCCAGTATATGGTCACTGCATTCCTATCCGAAGCATGGACCTTCATTATGATTTATGGTCAAGGGCAGCATCAGGGTGAGGGGCCATGCTCCCAAGGGAACCCCAAAATCACTGGGCCATCAATTGAAGTCTTTTAGTGGGGATCTCAGGGTGCACCCCATTTTATTCTCGTGCTGCCAGTGAGACTCAACTTAGTAAGCTCCATCGCGGCTATCACTGGTGGTGGCCGGGCACCATCCGGTTCTTCAGGTCCCAAGTCAATGTAGGCACCCACTGATGTGGGTCTCTTTGTCTTCTGGGTTGTCTTTCCCCCATATGATTTTGGTCCTTGGTGAGCATCCGTTCCTGCTGAGTTGGGACCATTTGCTGTGCCCTCAGATGGTAGCATGGCAGCTTTTGAGACCCCAGACACCACTCACCAATGTGGGGTGCAGAAAGCCCTCTTAGCAAAACGCTAGTTGTGCCAATTGGCCTCGCTTTCTCCTAAGAGCGTGGTCCCCTGCCCCCTGCCCCAGCTACTCTATCCTTGCAATATTGGATTAAGAAGGAAGGAGTACTCATGTTATGTTTAAGTCCACTTAATATTGTTCTTGTTTCTAACATGTGCTATCACCGATTTCACCCAACCAGATACCTAGCAACTATCTAATCTAAGCCCTCCCCCCGCCCTCCTTCCCTTCCCTCCCTTGCAGCTGTCAAAGAGTTTTTTCTTCTGTATACAAATCTGTTTTTGAGATCTTATCGTAGAAGTCTCATACAGTATTTGTCCTTTTGTCGCTGACTACTTTCACTCAACATAATGTCTTCCAGTTGAAACCAGGTCATGAGATGTTTCCTGAAGTCATCGTTGTTCTTTATCATTGCGTAGTGCTCCACTGAGTATATGTACCATAGTTTACCTATCCATTCTTCTGTTGTTAGGCATCTGAGTTGATTCTATCTTTTTGCTATCAAGGACTGTGCTGCGATAAACATTCTGGTGCATGTGTCCGTTGGTGTGAAAGGCCTTGATTCTGTAGGATATATTCCAAGTAGTGGAATTACTGGGTCAAATGGTATATCAATATCCATTTTTTTAAGGAAGCGCCAGATTGCTTTCAAAAGAGGCTGGACCATTTTGCAACCCCACCAACAGTGTAGAAGGGTTCCACTTTCTCCACAGCCTCTCCAGCATTTGTTGTTTTGTGTTTTTTGGATCATGGCCAATCTTGTTGGGGTGAGATGGTATCTCATTGTAGTCTTGATTTGAATTTCTTTAATAACTAAAGATCGTGAACATGTCCGCATGTGTTTTTTGGCTGTCTGGATCTCTTCTTTAGTGAAATGTCTGTCCATTTCCTTTGCCCATCACTTAATTGTGTGATTTATCTTCTTCTTGTTGATATTTTGCAGTATCTTATTGATTATGGAAATCAGGCATCAGTCTGACATAGAGTTGCCAAATATTTTTTCCCATTCTGTGGGTGTTCTTTTAATTCTATTAATAAAGTCTTCAGATAAGCAAAAGTGTTTAATTCTTAATAGATCCCATTTATCTATTCTCTCTTCTGATGATTGTGGTTTGTTTGACAGATTTTGGAGTCTGTCCATATTGTATATTAAAACTTCCATTGTTGTTCCTACCATTTTTTGGATGAGCTTTATCTTTTTAGGTTTGATGTTTAGGTCTTTTATCCAGTTGGAGTTGGTTTTTGTATAAGGTGTAAGATATGGATCTTGTTTCAGTTTCTTGCAGATGGATATCCAATTTTGCCAGCACCATTTGCTGAAGATACTGTTTTCACCCCAGTTTAATGTCTTAGGGCCTTTGTCAAATATCAGTTGTTCGTAGGCAGATGGTGTCATCTCGGGGGTCTCAGTTCTGTTCCACTGATCGATCTGTCTGTTCTTATACCAGTACCAGGCTGTTTTGACCACTGTGGCAGTGTAATATGTTCTAAAGTCAGGTAATGAGAGGCCTCCCAGTGTGTTCTTCTTCTTTAGTAGTACCTTACTTATCCGGGGCTTCTTCCCTTTCCAAACAAAATTGGTGATTTGTTTCTCCATCTCATTAAAAAAATGATGCTGGAACTTGTATTGGGATTGCATTATATAAATAAATTGCGTTGGGTAAAATAGACATTTTCACAATGTTAAGTCTTCCTATCCATGAGCATGGTAGGTTTTTCCATTTATCTAAGTCTCTCTTAGTTTCTTGTAGTAAGGGCTTGTAGTTCTCTTTGTAAAGGTCTGTTTAAGTCTCTGGTTAGATTAATTCCTAGGTACTTTATCTTCTTAGAGGCTGTTGTAAATGGTATTGATTTGATAATTTCTTCCTTAACAGTCTCGTTGTTGGTATAAAGGAATCCTACTGATTTACTTATGTTTATCTTGTATGCTGAGACTTTGCTGAACTCTTCTATCAGTTTGAGTACTTTACTTATAGATTCCTTGGGATTCTCTGCATATACAATCATATCATCTGCAAACAGGGAGATTTTAACTTTCTCTTTGTCAATGCAGATCCCCTTTATTTCTTGGTCTAGTCTAATTGCTCTGGCTAAAACTTCTAGCACAATGTTGAATAGAAGAGGTGAGAGTGGACATCCTTGTCTAGTTCCTGATCTCAAGGGAAAGTCTTTCAGTCTCTCTCCATTCAGGATGACGTGGGCAATTGGCTTTGTATAAATGGCCCTTCTTGTGTTGAGGAATTTGCCGTCTATGCCCATTTTGCTAAGAGTTTTTAGCATGAATGGGTGTTGGACTTCATCAAATGCCTTTTCTGCATCAATAGACAATATCAGGTGATCCTTGTCTTTTGTGTTATTTATGTGGTTAATCACATTAATTGTTTTTCTGATGTTGAACCAGACTTGCATCCTTGGTATGAATCCCACTTGGTCATGATGGATTATTTTCTTGATATGTTGTTGTATTCTATTGGCAAGAATTTTGTTGAAGATTTTTGCATCTAGATTCATGAGTGATATCGGTCTGTAGTTCTCTTTCTTTGCTGGGTCTTTCCCTGGCTAAGGTATCAGGGTTATGCTGGCTTCATAGAATGAGTTTGGGAGTACTCCATCCCTTTCTATACTGTGAATTAGTTTCGGTAGTATTGGAGATACCTCTTCTCTAGATGCTTGGTAGAATTCTGCAGTGAAGCTATCTGGACCCGGGCTTTTTTTTGGTTGACAGTGTTTTGATGACATTTTCAATCTCTTCTTTGTAATGGATTTATTAAGTTGCTCTGCTTCACATTGTGATAATTTGGCTAGGCGGTATGAGTCAAGGAATTGGTCCATTTCCTCTAGGTTTTCAAATTTGTTAGAATACAGTCTTTCACAGTATTCTGTTATGATATTTTTGATTTCTGTTGTATCTGTGGTGACAACCCCCCTCTCATTTCTAATTTGAGTTATTTGTTTTCTTTCCTGCTTTTCTTTAGTAAGTTTAGCCAGTGGTTTGTCAATTTTGTTGATCTTCTCAAAAAACCAGCTTTTGGTCTTTTCAATTTTTTCAATTGTTTTTGTATTCTCTAATTCACTTAGCTCTGCTCTAATCTTTATGATCTCATTTCTTCTAGTGCCTGAGGGGTTCCTCTGTTGTTCTCTTTCTACTTGTTCAAGCTGTAGGGTTAGTTCCTTAATTTGGTTTCTTTCTTCCTTCCAGATGTGTGCATTTATGGTGATAAACAGACCTCAATGTAATTATTGATAGGTATGTGTTCAGTGCTGCCATTGTGATGTGCTTATTTTTATGTTGATGTTTTCTCTGTTTTTCTTATTAGTCTGTTCTGGGACATTCTTTTTTGTAAGTTGATTTTTCACCTTTTTCAGAGCTGATTTTGTGGTTGTTGAGACTCCTGTGTTACGTTTCTTGAAATGGTATGATACATCTTTGTTGTGCTTTACAGCTTCCCCTATGATCCCCCTTAATAAACTATATATAGACTCAATTTTAATTACTACCAGTCTTGTCATCTTCCTCTCTATCTGGAAGGACTATAACAACTGTAGTACATCCCTCTTTGTAATATGATGACACCATAGTTTTCATGATGATCACTGGGTTGCTTCTTTCCTTATCAAAGCTTTGATTGGCTTTGGACCCTTCCCTAACTGAGTAGACTTTTGAGTAGTAAAGTTGTTCTAAAATATAAAGTTAGTGGTTTTGTTCTTCTATGCCAGAGCCAAGAACTTCTTTCAATATTTCTTGTAGTTTGGTTTGATTTTTACAAAGTCTCTGAGTTTCTGTTTATCTGGGAATGTCTTAACTTCATTTTCATATTTGAAAGATAGTTTTGCAGGATATATAATTCTTGGTTAGAAGTTCTTCTCCTTCAAGGCTTTGAATGTATCATGCCACTGTCTCCATGCCAGCATGGTTTCTGCTGAGAAATCTGAAGGGACCCTACAGGATTTCCTCCTGAATGTTAGCTTTGCTTTGAGTCTTGGTGCCTTTAAGAGTTGCTGCTTATGTTTCATTTTGTTGAGCTTGATTATAATATGTCTTGGAGTCTTTCTTCTGAGATCTATATTGGGTGGCTTACGATATGCATCTGAGATGTCTATATTCTCTTCCTTCATGATTTCTGGGAAGTTTTCTGTCAACAGCTCAGCAACGATACTCTCTGTGTTCTTAGATGTCTAACCCTGTTCAGAGACTCCAATTAATTGAAGGTCGTTCCTCTTAATAGAGTTCCACATGCTCCTTAATATTTCTTCATTTTTCTTGTTTCTTTGTTCTGATTTCTGCTCATAGATGCTCACCTCGGTAGCTCTGTCTTCCAAGTCAGAAATTCTTTTTTCTATTTATTCCATTCTGTTTTCTTGACTTTGCATTGAAGTTTCTATGTCTTTGATTTTGTTCTTGATTTCAGAGTACTGGTGTTCCATCAGATCAAACATCTTACTTAATTTTTCATTTTGTTCTCCTGCATTTTGTATAAGGTCTAGAAGAGCTCTGTATATCATCATTTTGTATTCACTTTCTGATGCTTTCATAAAAGTTTCTTCATCTGGAAAACTCCTTGGTTGCTTTGTTTGGAAGCCTTCTGAAGCCATGGGTGATTTCTTGTATGCCACAAGTGTCTGTTGATTTTTGGGACCCATGTGAGTATGTAGAGGCTGGAAGAGGTACTGTGAGAATGGACTGCAGATGTTTCTCTAGGCTGTCTTGAAATGTAAAGCAAAAGATATCTGACCACTTCACAAGTCAGTTAGGTTTTTAGGTGTAGAGGTCCCTCTTCTCAACTAGCAAAGTAAGCGCCAATATATCCAACCTCAGATGATACAAACTAGTTCAGAATACAGCAATGCTACTGCCCTGTTGGCCTCTGCTGACAGGTCCTAGCCTTAGACGACACTGCTTTTCTGATAGAAAAGCGCTCTCCTGTGGGCAGGCTCTGGCTCCCAAGCTAAGAATTAGGTCCAGCTGCGGCCACCGTATCCAAGATGGTGTCCTCCACACAGGCAGCAGACAGAAGGGCCAAAGGTGCAGAGAGGTAGTGATTTCTCTGATTCTGTTGTAGGACCCTCAAAGCAAGTGGCACTAGGTAAATTACTGCTTTTCTGTCGGAGAAGCGCTGTCCTGTTTGCAGGTACTGGCTCCCAGGCTAAGAATGAGGTCCCGCTAGAATCTCTGTATCCAACATGGCGTCCCGCACACTGACTGCGAAACTCCGTACAAATGCCGCTGAGGCAGATATAAAACAACAGGTTCAAAGTGGCTAGATTAACAGAGTCCCAAGCCTGGCTCTCAAAATATGGGAATTTCGCCTGCCTGTCCCCCCAGCAGCATGTCTGAGTCTAGCGCTAGGCAAGACCGTGCTCCGCCCACTGGCCAAGACAGAGGAAAAAAAAAAGTCAAAATGGTGCATTTACCTTCAGTCCATGAGAGCTGGGGCTAGCCAGGCGTGGGAGTCAGTGTAAGAGAGGAGGTTTTTCGCTCAGTAGTATGAAGTCCAAAGTAACAGCACTGTGTCGTGTCCTGGTGCTGATTAGGTGACCAGATTTCTCCGTTTGATTATCAATTCAGGTCTTGGTTTCCAGAGGGATATAAGGAGATGTGTGCCTAGTCTGCCATCTTGACTCCCCTAAGGACTGCTTTATAGCCTAATATGTGGTCAATTCTGGAGAATGTTCCATGTATATAACAAAAGAACTATACTTGGCTGCTATTGGGTGGAGTGTTCTGTAAATGTCTATGAGGTCAAGTTGGTTGATTGTGGTATTTAGGTCATCTGTGTCTTTATTGAGCTTCTTTCTAAATGTCCTGTCCTTCACTGACAGTGGTGTGCTGAAGTCTCCTACTATTATTGTGGAGCTGTCTATTTCTCTTTTCAATGCAATTAGTGTTAGCTTTATTTTGAAATCCTGTCACTGGGTATGTAGCTATTTAGTATGGTTATGTTCTCCTGGAGTATTGATTCTTTAATCACTGTACAATGTCCTTTCTTACCTAGTGTGGTTTATTTTATTTTAAAGTCTATTTTATCAGAGATTAATATTGTCAGTCATGATGTTTTTTGAATGTAGTTAGCTTGATATATTCTATTCCAACCTTTCAGTTTTGGTTTGTTCATGTTATTGAGCCTAAGGTGTGTCTCTTGTCAGCAGTGCATAAATGGATCTTGTATTTTAATCCAATCAGCCCCTCCCTGTCTCTTTATTAGTAAGTTTAGTCCATTTACATTTAGCTTGATTATTGATAGGTATGAGCTTACTGTTGTCTTTTTGATGTAATTTTTTGTGTGTGTGTATTATAGAAAATTCCGTTATTTGATTCAGTTTTCTGTGGTAAGCCTTTTTTCTTTATGTTTTCTTTTCATCTTTCTCAGTGTTGGTGTTTTTGTATTTACTGAGACAATGTTTTTCTTGTGGTTTTTTTTTTTTTGTGTGTGTGTGTGTGTGCATAGGCTCAATAGTTTCCTTTGTAGTTACCTTAATATTTATACCTATTTTTCTAAATTTAAACCAGTCTTTAATTCTTTATATTGCCTTGACTTCCTTTCCATACAAAAGATCTATAACTACATACTTTTTTAAGTTCCTCATTTTCATTATAATGTTTCCTTATTGACATCTGTGTTTCCCTATTTTCAGGGCTTTGCCTGTGATTGATTGATCTTTGATTCTCCTAATCAGATTGATATCCAGTTGTTCCGTTCTGTGTTCTGGTCTTGGGTTCCCACCTAGTGTTATTTGTTTTCTGATTAGACTCCCTTTAGTATTCAGTAATTTTAGTTTGGTTTTCTTCAAATTCCCCCAAATTTCTGTGCATCTGGAAATGTCCTATTCGCCACCATGTCTGAGAGACCTTTTCTTTCTTTTTTTGGATACACAATTCTTGGCCGGCAATTAATTTCCTTCAAGTCTTTGTATATGTAATCCGATTACCTTCTTGCGTGTGTGGTTTCTAGTGAGTAGTCCAAGCTCAGTTTTATTGATTCTCCTTTGTAGGTTTTTCATTTGTTTATCTCTAGCCACATTTAAAAGTATCTCCTTACCTTTAGTTTTGGTAAGTTTGACTACAATATACCTTGGAGCCTTTGTTTTGGGATATACCTTATGTGGAGTCCAATGAGCAACTTGGATAGCCAAGCCAAGTGCCGTCGAATGTACCTTCTTATCTTTCATGGTCTCAGGGAAGCTTTCCATCAACAAATCTTCTGCAGTCCTCCATGTTATCCTTCCCTCTTCTGGTATTCCAGTAACTCATAGATTTTTCCACTTCATAGAGTCCCACATAATTGTTAGTGTTTCTTGATTTTTTTTCTAATTCTTTTATCTAATTTTTCCTCAAATATATTGGTGTCACATGATTTATTTTCAGTCTCACTAATTTGGCCTTTGATTGCCTCCTTTCTTCTCCTTTGACTTTTATTGAGTTGTCTAATTCTGTAATTTTATTAATAAATTTTTGAATTTCTAATTTTGTCACTCAGTGCTTTCTAGCAGACTGTTCAATTTGTCTTTATGTTTTGCTGCATCTTGCCTCATCTCTGTAAGAGTTCTAAGTATTGATGTTATGTATTCTACCTCTGATAATTCCAGGAAGTCCCTTTCCTTCAGAAAATTTGATTCTTTGTTTTGGAAGCTTTCAGAAGAGATCATAATCCATTCCTTTAAGTGTTTTGATATAGACTGCTGTGTCCAAGCCTTCAGTAAATTGTATATTTATTTTATGTTTTCCTACTGTGTTCTAACTTCTTGTTTTGAAGTGTACACTTTACTTTTTTTTCATGTGGATTCAACACAAGCATTCACATAGTTAGTCACCTGGTGTGTGGTGCAGGTTCTTGCTTATTATCCTAGATGGGCAGAAGTGACTGGTATAGGCACAGATGTCTGGCTGAAGCTTCTGAGAAAGGCAGCTGGCTAAACACCACCCCTGAGTGTCTGCAAGGATGGTGTATCCCCTTATGTCTGAATCTACATGAAGGGACAGTTTCTGCGCTGATTTGTTGGCTTGCAGGAAGCCAGCAGAAAATTTCCTCCACTCCCGAAATGTGTTAAATTGTTCACTCTCTGAGTCTTGGAGAAAGGCTGAGGATGGGATTAAGGAGTCCTAATTCTGGCTCCATTTATACCATCAGCCTCAATAACCAGGCACAGTGCAGAGAAGGGAAGTGGAGAATGGCTCAAGATAGGCTCGAGGAACTTCTTGCTTAGTTACTGACATCAGACTCTAATGGTGGGCACAGCTCAGAGAAGAGATGGAAGGGTGCCAGGAGAAGATAGACTGGCCCATCTCATAGAAAAGATTCAGATCTGCACGTAGCAGTTTACAGGGAACCATTGAGCTTTCAACCATTAGTGCTCTCTCTCAGTGTTTCTGGAGGTATGAGGAGATTCTCCAGATAATCATCTCTGCTGAGGAGGGTACCCACCAACATTCATGCTCGGCCCATCACGCAGTGTCTGTGGCCATTCCCAGCAGGTCAGATCTGTGGAATCCTATGTACTTCTGGAGCTACTCTCTCTTTTCCATTGCTCAGTCCAACTTTTCAACTTCCTCTTTGATGTTCAGAGCTCTTAAAATGTCATATGTACTAGATTCATGTGTTCTTTTGGATCTTTGTTGCTAGAGGGGTCACAGGAAGCGTTTGTCTGCTCCTAGAGAATTGTTCTTATCTAAAGCCACTTTTTTTTTTAGCCATTATATAAACAGCTCCTGTCCATTGGAGAAACTCGAGCTTATTTGGGCATGGAGTGCCTTTTGCTATTGTCCTGAAATGTTTCCCTAAATCTTCATCTCAGTTATAAAAGCTATATTTTGATAGAAATCTCTCTTAAATTACCATTTTGTGTAGCTAAAATTAGTTAGAGCCACCACTTGCAGAGTGGAGAGAGACTATAAGGTTTTCAAAGCAATGCTTCTACATATGATCTTAAAGGTATTTACCTTGATATAGCGTCCTAGGAAACCAGGCAGACAGAAAATGACATAAACATTAAAAAGATGGTTCTTTGCAAGGGCACTGTTGTAGATTGAACTGTGCTCCTATTCATTTGTCTTGGTGTTTATCTTACCTCATATCTCTCTTTGCTTGTTTATTTAATCTCTTATATGTCTCAAAAGAAATTGACTTAAAGACACATACTATACTAATCTCACCTCATTAGTTTAACAAAGATGACCCATTCTCAAATGAGATTATAACTACATGCACTGAGGAGGACACAATTCAATCTATAACAGTCCATCCTTTGATCCCTTCAAAACTCATGTCCTTGCCACATGCTCAATATTTTCACCCTATTACATCATTCTAGTTTTAAATCAACTCCAAGTCCACAGTCTCATCTTCTGAATCATCTGAATTAAATATGGGTGAGTTAGGCATAGTCCATCCTAGGACAAAATTCTTCGCTATCTGTGAACCTGTGAAATCTAGAATACAATTTATCTGATTCCAAAGCTAAGCAGTGGAACAGGCAAAAGGTAGACATTTCTATTAGAAATGGGGGAAATTTGAGGGAATAAAAGAGTAACAGGCAAGTCCTGAACCCAGCAGAACAATTTATGTTAGCTCTCAGGGTTTGAAAATCTGAACTTGCCTGCCCTTCAGAGTCTGTGTGTTAGGCACACCCTCTGGATTCTATATGGAGGTCCCTTGGCTCTGGGTTTCAGCTTTCCCTTTCAGGACACTGGGAGGTGACACCAATCTGCTAATCCATCTGAGTGGCAACCTCAATCCCTCAGCCCCGGCAGGCCCTATTCTTCTGCCCACTGGGCATGACAACCCTTTCTTCTTAACTTTGTTTAGTACCTGTATGCCCCTGGGACATCTTAATGGCAGTCCCAGAATCAAGTTGGGAAAGATCCATCTCTTTGAAACCCAGGAGCCTATGGCTGGCTCTTTGAGATCCAGGAGATCTTGACTCTACCCTTTGAAACCAAGAAGGCCCTGCTTCCCATCATCCTCCCAACAGTTCTGCTGATCTCTGAGCTACTTCAGGGACAATACTTATATTTCTTGAAGGCCAATAGACTTAGCTCCCTTAGCCTGTTTCCTGTCTGTAGAATCCCAAAAAGTAGGCAGCATTCTCTCCTTTTATTTTTTCTCAGTCCCCTTCAGGCCTTCCAGTCAGGGAGGGGGGAGGGAACAGGGGGGAGTAGAAGAGGAGGCTCGTCTTCCAGCACTGTTTTCAGATAATGTTCCATTGCTATTCATATACTTTTTACTAATTCTTTTCAGAAGTAGACTGCCAGGTCCTTCATCCTAGCCTGTCTTAGTCTGGACGGACAGCTGAAACCTGTTCTCCATGGGTCCCTGTTGGTATCTGAATACCAGTGGCATAGCTTCCAGCATTGCAGTGTTGCTTGGAAAGCCCAGGGTTCCCACTACCTATTGCTAAAATCAGTTACTGAGATGTGAGCTTAGGTTGAGTTAAATCAAAGATTTTATTTTTTGAGCTAGCTACACAAAAGTTGTAGGGGGCTGGAGGGGATAGCTCCTCCAAAAGCCTGACTGAAGTTGTCAGGAAAGGCCAGGATATTTAAAGAGAGAGGTAATAGCAAATACAGAAGACAATTAGAGGCATGTTGGGTGTCAACTGTGTGGAGGTGGATTGGGCTGAGGTGGTCTGTCTCACAATTTCTCACACTCCATCACGGGCCATCAAGGAAAACAAAGTGGTGATAGGTGCCATCGGGTGAACCATCTGAATGACAAATGCTCAGACACAAGTTACCACCCTGTCCTTGACCGCCCTACTTAATTCTTTTATTGTTGGTTAGAGCCCAATTATCAAGACAAGAGAAGTCATTCATAGCTTAGAGTCTGCTAAGTCTATGCTTAGTGTCTCAGAGAGCCCTGCCCTTAGCATCACCACCTGGGGCTTGTAGAATGTGGAGGTTGAGTCTTGCCCTGCAGGTTAGGGAGGATCTGAAACAATGCCTCTTAGACACTTGGGTTTAGGTTACCTGCCCCCAGGGGTTTTCAGCCTCCGGTTTCAATTGCAACACACAAGCTCACACAGTACAAAAACTGACAAACATGGAGGGTATCATAGTACTCACAAACAGGGACAATTTTACTTTTTCCTTACCAGTTTAGATGCCCTTAATGTCTTTTTCTTACCTTACTACACCAGATAGATCTTCTAGCACAGTGTTAAATAGGAGTAGTGATAAAAGGCATCCTTGACTTACTGCTGTTCTCAGGGGAAATGTTTTCAGCCTCTCTCCATTAGGGGTGATATTGGTTGTTGGTTTTGAATAGGTGTTTATTATGTTGAGGAATTTGTCTTCTGTATCAATTTTATTGAGTGTTTTTATCAGGAATGGTTATTGGACTTTATGCTTGTCATAGTCATCTAATGCTGTTATAACAGAAATACCACAAGTGGATGGCTTTAAAAAGAAAAACTTTATTCTGTCACACTCCAGTGGGCTGAGAGTCCAAATTCAGGGCATCAGCTTTGGGGAAGGCTTCTTCTGTTGGCTCTGGAGGAAGTTCCTTGTTGTCAGTCTTCCCATGGACTGGAAGCTTCTGAGGCACAGGAAACCTGGGTCCAAAGGACACACTGTGCTCCTGATACCGCTTCTTTCCTGATGGTATGAGGTCCTCAACTCTGTGCTTGCTTCTATTTCTTTTATATGCCAAAAGATTGCCTCAAGGCACAATTTCACAATCTTATAGATTGAATCCTGCCTCACTAACACAGCCACCACCCCTCCTCCCTCATCAACATCACAGAGGCAGGATTTACAGCATACAGGAACATCATGTAATACTGCCAATCATGGCCCAGACAACTTGCCACAGATAGAATTCAATCAACAAAGAGATGATTATATGATTTTTTTTGTTTTGTTTTATTTATGCTCCACCAGGATTTAAATCTCTAAGTCCTGTTTGTTTTTCTTTCACTGACAGCTCTTAACACTGTTATCTAGGAGCTCCATTGTTAAGCAAAAGTGTACTTATCCTCCAAGTCCTATCTCAAATATCATCTCCTCTGAGAAATCTTCCTGACTCATAGTTTTTATGCCTTACTTTTGGTTCTGATTCCTGGCATTATCATTTTTTGTTTACACGTGATTTATCGTATTGGAATGCAATAGTGCTTGTATTCGTTTACACATGATTTATCCTATTAGAACGTAACTGTGCTTGTATTTTACTCTTTTTCATCTTTACATATCTTTAGTCTACTACAAAGGCTGTATTCACTGCCTTAGTTCTATTAAAACAGATTTCTGTAAAGTGGTGCTGGGAAACTGGAACTCCCCTCAATAGTGTAATAGACAGACAGAGCCCAAGTGGAATTATTCATCATAGTAAAAACTTGGCAACAGCTTGAATGTCCAAGTTTGGGAGTGGTTAAGCAGACTATGGTAAATTTGGTGGTGTAGCGGTTAAGAGCTAGCACTGCTAATCAAATGACTAGTCATTCCAGTCTGCTAGGTACTCCTTGGAAACTCTATAGGACAGTGCTACCCTGACTGCTTACCAAAAATAAAGTAAAATAAAATCCATTGCCATTGAGCTGATTTACTGCCAGTGACCTTCTGTAGGAGTAAATCAGCTCAGTGGCAGTGGATTTGTTTCGTTTTTTGTTTTTTGGTAAGCAGATAATGCCATATCCACATGATACATTGTTTTTTATATAATACTCATGTGTGTATACATGTGTACATAGATACGTGAGGTATATATAACATATGATATACACACACACACACACACACACACACATATATATATATGTACCTCAACAGTTGTGTCAGGTGGCTTCCAGCTCATGGAGACTCCATGTGTGTCAGAGTGGAACTGCAGTCCATAGTATTTAATGGCTGTGACATTTTGGAAACAGATTGCCAAGTGTTTCTCAGAGGTATTTCTGGGTAAATTTGAACTGCCAACCTTTTGGTTAGTTGCCAAGCACTTAACCATTTGCCTTACCTAGTAGTACATTGTTGTTAGAAGGCCATTTAACATTAGGCTTAATTAAGTCTAAAAAAACATGAAAGATTCTAATGGTGTGTTACTTGGTCAACAAATCTCTACCACTATTGGGAAGATTAAAAAGTATTTTACATACATACATATATGTATACACACACACATACAGTAGTTTCATATATGTTATCTCTCCATCATTATAAAGAGGTCTGGTGATACAGTGGTTACAGTGCTCAGCCATTACGTAAAAGGTCCAAGGTTCAAACCCAACAGCCACTCCATGGGAGAAAGATGTGATAGTCTGCCTCCTTAAAGATTAACAGCCTTCAAAACCCCATGGGACAGTTCTACTCTGCCCTATAGGTTCGCTGTGAGTTGGCATGACTGGGAAGCAATGGATTTGATTTTTCAGCTTATCCACCTGTATATCACAATCATATACTGAACAAACAAATAGAAGAACCATTCCCAAGGAGAAAAAAATACAGTACCCTAAAATGTAGATTATAGTGTAGAAGTAGAAAGTATTTTTTTTCCCTCCTTTGACTCTTCTTCAGTATCATCTATCAGGAATGCTTGCTTCTTTCATAATCTAAAAACCACAATGTAATTTAAAGCATGCAGAAACTGTTCTTCCTAGCTCACTTTTTAGTTTAAATTTTTATACTCAGATTTTTATACAGATTAAATTTTGCATATTGGTTTTTAATAAGATATTTTCTCCAAATTATTTCTTTCACCTCTCCTATCAGATTAACACCAAAGTTGTTGAAACTTTAGGTCTGTGAGCTCAGAGCCCACATTATTCAAAATTCAATAGCAGCTGCTCTGGATGCCACAAAGTAGTGTGAAATGGCAAACTCTAACCGGCAACCTGCACTTGGCTGGCTGGCCACCAGCAACCTCTGCTATTAGCGATCCTCCATCTCCCTAGAACCAGCCCAGGCTTTGCCAACAAGGTAAAAACTGACTCTTTCTTGAAAAAACATGTTTTTGTTTTTAACAGCTTTGAGACTAAAAGATTTGTTCTTCCACATTTCACTCTTCCTACTATTCTCCCCAGTTTCTTCTTCCTCTTGCACTTTTTCGAAAATAAACCTGTAAATTATTTCAAGTTTTTCAGAGCTACCCTTAAGGTATAAATGGTAACACTTCAGTTTCCCTGCCTAATACCAGTCTTCACTGTTAGAATTACAATTTTTCTTTGGGATAAATTTCCTATTTGAAACACCTGTGGGAGAACATTTCAAACCTATCAGCAACACATTTTCTCTACTGGGGTTCACATTGTAATATTTGGATTTTGAGAATATAAATTACTATTATTTCTTTATTCTGATTAAGTGAAGCACTTGGCTGGCTCATACAATCAAATTAAATTTGCATGTCCACCTATCTGCAGCTCTTTCTGCTCTCCCTGCCCAGTGACAGCACAGTCCTCCTTTTCTTTCTATATGTGTCATATCCTCTATAATCTCCTGTCCTCTTCTCTCCAGCATCTCCTCTCCCTTTGAGTAAGAGGCCAGTTGGATAGCACCATACAGATGCACAGAAGCATAAAGTATACACACCATATGGTCACATTGTGTCCCTGAGTCCAGTCCCTTTCTGTCCAAAGAGTTGACCTCAGTAATGTTTTCTGGTCAGGGGTAGTAGCAGGTCTAGGGGCCATGCTCCCAGTATAACTCCCAGGCTGCTGCCTCATCAATCGTCTTTTAGTGGAGTTCTTGAGGTGCACCCCTGTTTTTCTCGTGTTGTCACTGGAATTCGACATTGTGTACCCCATCACGGCTGTCTTTGGTGGTAGCAAGGCACTATCTGGTTCTTCTAGTTACATGTTGACAAAGTCACCCATTCACATGGGTCCTTCTGCCTCCTAGGCTTTTTTCTCTCATGTCATTGTTGTTCTTGATAGTCTATTCTGGATGAGCTGGCACCATTTGGTGTACCTCAGATGGCAGCTGGCTAGCTTATGAGACCCCAGACACCACTCACCAATATGGGGTACAGAAAAGTCACTTAGCTATAGGCTACTTACGAAAGTTGGCCGTGAGGTCCTATGAGAACATGGTCCCCAGACCCCACCCCTGCTACTCTATCTTTGCAATATCAGGTTAAGATTAGAAGAGTTTTCAGTTTATGTTGAAGTCCAGTTAAGTTGAACTTCTTTTTACTGTGCTGTCACTACCTTTTAGCCAGCCAAATTTCTATCAACTATCGAATCTATGACCAGCACTCTCCTTCCCTTCTCTCCCTTGCAGCCTTCAAAGGGTCTTTTCTTTGGTATGTGAGTCTGTTTTTAAGTCCTTATAGTAGGGGTTTCACACAGTATTTGTCTTGTGCCGTTGACTGATTTTACTCAGGACATCAGTGACAACAGCTCTGATGGCAGTTCCAGAAAAAAGAGGTCCAAAATTGCTTTGAAGGGTGGACTAGGCACTACCGTAGCTTCCCAAGGGGAATACTTCAAAGGTGACCATAGTGATATTATAATGTGAAGTGTGTAGCACTTTTTCTAGGATGAGTTTGTGAACTTAATTGGCAGTTCTTGAATTTGTGTCACAACTCTTATTTCTCTAGGATATATTTCTAGGAATGGGATTGCTGGATTGTACAGTATTTTTATTTCTAGCTTTTAAATAACACGCTATGTCATTTTCCATAGTGGTGATGCCATTTTACATTCCAAGCAGTAGTACATGAGAGTTCCAGTCTTCCTACAGCCTCTCCAACATTTGTTATTTTCTGCTTTCCTGATTAGTGTCAATAATCTTAATACATAAAAGAGAACTGAGCAGGGAGACAGAGGAACCTCCTACCAACAAGAAAGCAGTGCTGGGTGCAAATCACATCCGTTGGATCCAGGCTCCTGTGTGGAGATGCTCATAGAACAAGGTAAGATTGATGTTAAAGACCTTCCTCCAGGGTCAGTAGAGACAAAGATTTCCCTTGGAGCTGACACCCTGAATTTGGACTTGTAGCCTACTAGACTGTGAGAGAATAAATATCAGTTTGTTAAAGCCATCCACTTGTGTTATTGCTGTGATAGCAGTGCTGGATGGGTAAGACAACGGAGGTTTGTCAAAGATAAGCTGACCATCGGTGAACGGGTTTACGGCTGTTCCATTGATTTATGTGCGCATGGTTGTAGACTCGATCTAGATTAATCTACAAAACAGTACCAGGGTGTTTTCACTACTGTGGCTGTATAGTAGGTTCTTAGATAAGGTAATGTAAGGCTTCCTACTTTGTTCTTTTTCTTCAGTAATAGATTAATTTCTCACTCTCATTAAAAAAATGTAGTTGGCATTTGGATTGGGATTGTATTATATTTGTAGATCACTGTGTAAAATGGACAATATCACAAAATTTTGAGTCTTCCAATCCATAAGTATGGTATGTTTTTCCATTTATCTAGGTCTCTTTTGGTTTCTTGTAATAATGTTTTATACTTTTCTTTGTATAGGTCTGTTACTTCCCTGGTTAGATTTATGCTTTATTATCTTATATTTTTAGGAGTTATTGTAAATGGTATTATTTTCCTGATTTCATTTTTGAAGATCTCTTGTTGGTATATAGGATTCCAAATGATTTTTTTTATGTTAAGCTGTATCCTGCTGCTTTGCTAAATTTTTATATTAGCTCTAGTAGTTTTGTTGTGGAACCGCTGGGATTCTCTATGTGAATAGGGATAGTTTTGCTTCTTCTTTTCCAATCTGGATGCACTTTATTTCTTTTTCTTACTTTACTTCTTACATAGAACTTCCTGCACAATGTTAAATAGGTGTAATAGTTGTTCCCATTCTCAGGGAGAATTTTTTCAGCATAGATGGCTTTGATTATGTTGAGGGATTTTTCTTCTGATTTTGTGTTGTAGAGATTTTATCAATAAGGGGTACTGGCTTGATGGTCTATCAGACTAGAGGGTCCTCTGAGGACTTGGCCCCTGGAATCTCTGCTAGTCCAGAGCTGAAACCAGTACTGAAGCCAACTCTTTAGACAAAGAATGAAGCTGGTGAAAAATACGATTCTTGACTTAAATATATACACGAGGCTTCCTGAGCAGCTCTTGTTCAGAGGCAAGATGAGAAGGTTGAAGGCACAAGAATTGGTTGAATGGATGCAGGGAGCACAGGGTAGAAAGGAAGAGTATTCTGTCACAGCGAATGGTAATGAGAGATGGGGAGAGCAGTTAAAGCTGCATAGTGGTGTGGGTGTGGGGTTCCGTATGGCAAATTGATATCGATTGTAAACTTGCGCTTAAAGCACAATAAAGTATGTTTTTTTAAAAAAAACAGCAGCTTGAAAGATTAGATGTGATCTGCAGGAACAGTGAAGTCTGTGTTAATGAGGGAGAAACAACTGAGAAAAGCAGAGTGAGAATCGTTGCCTAACTGAGAATGCAAACAATGTCACTAAATAGTATATGTAGAAACCATTGAATTGTTCTGTTTTGCTGTATATATTTTTCAAAAAAAAAATTTATCTAAAAACAAAAAAAGAATGGGTGTTGAACTTTGTCACATGTCTTTTCTGAGTTGACTGAGATGATCACGTTTCTTTTCTGTTGTTCTGTTACATAGTGTGGTGGTGACTGATTTTCTAATGCTGAACTATCCTTGCAAACTGGGTGTGAATCTCACTTGGTTTTAGTGTATTAATTTTTTTATATGATGCTGAAATCTATTAGAATTTTGTGGACAATTTTTGCTTATATATTCATGACGAATAATGGTCTGTACTTTTCCTTTTTGTGGTATCTTTTCCTGGTATCTTTATGCTGGTGTCGTAGAATAAATTCAGGAGTATTCTTTTCTGTGCTGTGAAGTAGTTTAACTGGTACTGATGTAATGATCTCGTCTCTGAATATTCGATAGAGTTCTCCAGTGAAGCATCTGAGCCAGTGATTTCTTTTTTGGGTGCGAGGGGAGGGGTTGAGGGGGTGGATAAAGGAGTTTTTTTGCTTATATTTTCAATATGTTTTCTTGTTAAATGTCTATTCAGATTTTCTGTCTCAATTCATGAGTGTGTTGCAATAAACTTGTCCATTTCCTGTATGTTCTGAAATTTGTTGGAGAACAGTTTTTCACACTATTTTGTTATGATCACTTTTATTTCACTTGGGTGTGTTGTAATGTCCCTCATCTCATTTCTTGTTTGGCTTATTTGCTTCCTCCCCTGTTTTGCTTTTTGTCAGTGTGGCCAATGGTTTGTTTATTTTGTTGATCTTTGCAACAAACAAACTTTTGGTCTTGTTGATTCTATTGTTTTGGGGTTCTCTATTTCTGTTTTAATCTTTATTATTTCCTTTCTTCTGGTGACTGGTTTTCTTTTGCTCTTCTCTGTCTATATGTTCAAGTTGTAAGGTTGATTTTTTATTTTGGCCTGTTTTCTTCTTGATGTGTGTTTTCGTCAGTATAAATTAACCTCTGAGCTCTTCTTTTGCTGTGCCCCAAAGGTTTTGGTATGATACATTTTCATTTTCATTTGATTCTAGAAATATTTTTATTCCACTTTTTATTTCTCATATTACACACTGGTTTTTAAGCAGGGTATTATTCAAATTTCCATGTATCTGCTTTTTTCTTTTTTCCTTGCTCTTCCTGTTACTGATTTATACTTTTATGCAATTGTGATCAGAGAAAATGCTCTGTATTATTTCTGTGTTTGGGATTTTGCTAAAGCTTGCTTTGTGACCTAATATGTGGCCTATCCTGAAGAATGTTCCATGAGTGTTGGAAAAGAACATATACTTTGCTACTGTTGAATAGGATGTCTATGTTTGTCTGTGAAGTCATGTGGGTTGAATGTGGCTTTTAGATCTTCCATAACTTTGTTGAGTTTCTGTGTATATTTTCTGTTCTTTATCAAGAGAGATGTTTTAAAATCTTTCACTATTGTTGTAGAACTGGCTATTTATCTTTTTAATGCTATTAGAGTTTATTTCATATATTTTAGTGCCCTTACATTGGGTGTGTAGATATTTAGTCAGGTTTTGTCATCTTGGCAGATTGTTCCTTTAATCATTATGTAATATTTTTCCTTGTCTTTTTTGTTAGATTTTACTTTAATGTCTATTATGTCTGAGACTAGCATTGCCACCCCTGCACTTTTTTGAGTACTGTTTACCTAATATGCTTTTTCTGTCATTTTATTTTTAATATATTTACATCTTTGTGTTTAAATTGTGTCTCTTTTACACAGTATATTGATTGACCCTTTTTTTTTTTAAATCCATTTTTCCACTGTCTATCTCTTTACAGGTACATTTAAGCCACTTACATTCACTATGATTATTGATAGCCAAGCCAAGTGCCGTCGAGTCGGATATTGCTTTCATGTTGTTACGCTTGTTTTTTGTGGTGCTGATATTTTCTTTGTTACTCTTATTTTCATGTGCTGAGTTTCTTTTGTGTATTTTCTTTTCTTTCCCTATTCTAGATTTTGTGTTTACCAAGTTTTTATGTTTTTCTTTTGATGAGTATATTTGTCAACTTTCTTTGTGTTTACTTTGAAATTTACCATTGTCCTTCTGAGTTTGAACCAGTCTTTCAGTACTTGATATCATCTTGACTTCCTCTTCATTTTAAATTTCAGTACCTACACTGTTTCCTTGTTTTAAGTCTTTTAGCTTTGTTTTATTACTGAGTGTTCTTTGCCTAGGTTGCTGTCTGGCTGGTGCTGTCCTGTGTCCTAGATTCAGGTTGTTGTTGGATGCAGCTTGCTCTCTAACTGAAAGACTCCCTTTAATATTTCTGATAAATTTAGTTTGGTTTTTACAAATTCTCTTAATTTCTATCTATCTAGAAATATCCTAATTTCGACATCACATCTGAGAGAGTGTTTTACAGGATATAATATCTCAGTTGTTTCTTTTTTTTTCTTTCAACGTTTATATGGGTTATCCCATTGCCTTCTTGCCTGCATGGTTTCTTCCAAGTGATTAGAGTTTAGTCATTATTTCCCACTTCTGTGTGACTCTTCATTCTTCTCAAGCTGCTGTCAGGATTCTTTCTTTGTCTTTTGTTCTGACAAGTAGGATTATGATATGTGTAGGTGACTTTCTTTTAGGGTCTATCTTATCGATGTTGGTTGAGCTTCTGATATTGAAGTTATTTGTCTTTCATATTTGGAAAGTTTTGTACCAATAAATGTTCAACAATCTTCTCTGCATTTTACATGTTCTTCCCCTGTTCAGGAATTACAATTAAGCAAACACTCTTGAGTCCACATAATTCTTAGTTTTCCTTCATTCTATTCTCTGATTTTTTCCCCATATAAATTAGTGTCCATGGATTTGTGTTCAATCTCACTGATTCTGTCTTCTGTTGTTTGAAATTGGCTCATAGGTCTTCTACTGAGTTGTCCATTTGTGAAATTCTGTTGTATATTTTTTTCAGTTCTAGTTGTTGTATTTGTATAATTTCTCATTGCTTATATATTTGGCTTTTTTCTTGTATTATTTTCTTGAATTCTTGCATTGCTTTGTTTGTATTTTCCTTGATATTGGTTTTTTTTTTTTTTTTTTTTTTTGGTTTTGTCTGTATATTCTTTGATTTTGTCCACTTTTTTCTTTTGTCTGTAATTTTCTGAATCTGTTCCTTTTGGAGAGCCCTAAATATTAGTCTTTTGAATTCTATATCAACAAGTTTCACTGCCTTTTCTTCTAGAATGTCATCTGATTCTTTATTTTGATTACTTACTGGAATCATCTTGTCCTGATTTGTCATGGTTCGATATTTATTGTCTGCTGTTTTCAAGACACAGATTTTTTTTTAATGTATTGATTGTATGTTCTTTTGCTCTTTTCATCTTAGTTTTTAATTTTTGTTTTCATATGTCAAGGAGGGCAGGCCAGGAATGATTTGCTTCTTGCTCCTCTGTGGGCATGATAGCTGTCACTACATTGTCCAGGTAAGGAATGTAACAGTATCATGAAAGGAAGATAACAGCATCAGATAAGAAGTGTCACAGCATCAGATTGGGGGGATAACAGCATCAGGTGAGGAGGATAACAGCATCAGGTAAGAAGGATAACAGCATCAGTTTAGGGAGATAATCACATCAGGTAAGGAGGATAACAGCATCAGGTCAAGAAGATAAGAACACCAGTTTAGGAGGGTGTCTTAGTCACCAGGTACTGCTCTAACAGAAAATACCACAAGTGGAAGGTTTCATGCAGAGAAGCTTTTATTGTCTCAGTCTGGTAAGCCACAAATCCACTTACAAATTGTAAGTCCATTCAGTAGGAGAATTTATCACAGTCCGGTAGGCTAAGTCCACAACCAGTGAGAGCATCTTGGCACAGGAACCTCGGGTCCAAAGGACGTGCTCTGCTCTCAGTGCTTCTCTCTCAGTGGTATGAGGTTCCCAACTTCCTCTGCTCACTTCTCTCCCTTATATTCCACAAGCTTGTAGCTTGGGTCCTGCCTCACTAACACAACTGCAAACCATTCTTCATCATCAGTATCACAGAGGCAGGATTCACAACACATGGGAGGAAGGGCACCATGTTGGAACACCAAACCAATTCAAATAAACTCATACGTTTTGGGGGGACACAGTTCAATCCATGACAGAGGGTAACAGCATCAGGTAAGGAGGGTAACAGCTTCAGGTGAGGGGGATAACAACATCTGGTAAAGAGGGTAACAGTATCAGGTAGGAGGGTAACAGCATCAAGTAAGGCACACAACATCAGGTAAGGGGGAGAACAGCATCACGTGTGGCAGTTGACACCGTCAGGTAAGGCACATAACAACATGAAGTAAGGAGGGTAACAGTATCGGGTAAGGAGGGTAACAACACCAGGTAAGGAGTGTAACAGCATCAGGTAAGGTGGGTAAAGATAGAGAGAGCAGTCCCCAATCGTCTATCAGTGGAGGTTTGCTTGTTGCTGTGATGCTAGAAGCTATGCCACTGGTTTTTAGGTACCCACAGGGTCACCCATGGTAGACAGATTTCCATTGAGTTTCCAGACTAAGATAGAGTAGGAAGAAGGACCCACCAGGCTACTTTTGAAAAGAATTAACCAGGGAAAACTTTGTGGATAGCTGTGGAACATTGTCTGATATGGTGCCAGAAAGTAAGCTCCCCAGGTTGGAAGGTTCTCAGAAGACAACTGAGGAAGAGCTGCCTTCTCAAAGTAGAGTCGACCTTAGCGATGTGGATGGAGTAATGCCTTCAGGATATTCATTAACTGACATGGGACAACTCAAAATGAGAAGAAACAGCTGCAAACATCCATTAATCAATGGGACATGAAAAGTATGAAGTATGAATCTAGGAAAATTGGAAATCATCAAAAATGAAATGGAATGCATAATCATCAATATCTTATGCATGAGTGAGCTGAAATGGATGGGTATTGGCCATTTTGAATTTGACAAGCATATGGTCTACCACACTAGGAATGAAAACTTGAAGAGGCACGGTGTTGTGTTCGTCATCAAAAAGAACAGTTCAGGATCTATCCTGAAGTACAGTGCTGTCAGTGATAGGAAAATATCCATGCACCTGCAAGGAAGGCGGGTTTATATGACTGTTATTCAAATTGACACACCAACCACTAAGGCCAAAGATGAAGAGATTGAAGATTTTTACAAGCTTCTGAAGTCTGAGATTGATCAAACATGCAATCAGGATGCATTGATAATCACTGGTGACTGGAATGAAAAGTTGGAAACAAAGAAGAAAGATCAGTAGTTGGAAAATATGGCCTTGGTGATAGAAATCATGCCAGAGATAACATGGTAGAATTTTGCAAGACTAATGACTTCTTCATTGCAAACATCTTTTTTAGCCAACACAAACAGCTAATGTACTCATGCACCTCACAAGACAGAACACACAGGAACCAAATCAACTACATCTACAGAAAAAGATGATGGAAGTCTCCATATCAGCAGTCAGAACAAGACCAGGTGCTGACTGTGGCACAGATCATCAATTGCTCATATGCAAATTCAAACTGAAACTGAAGAAAATTAGAACAAGTCCACAAGAGCCAAAGTATGGCCTTAAGTATATCCATCCTGAATTTAAAGACCATTTCAAGAACAGATTTTATGTGTTGATCACTAATGAACGAAGATCAGACAAATATGGAATGACATCAAAGACATCATCCATGAGGAGAGCAAAAGTTCATTAAAAAGACAAGGAAGACTAAGTTGGATGTCAGAAGAGACTCAGAAATTTGCTCTCAAACATTGAGCAGCTAAGGCAGAAGGAAAGAATGGTGAAGTAAAAGATCTAAGCAGAAGATTTCAAAGAGCAGCTCAAGAGGACAAAATGAAGTATTATAATGACATATTTGAAGAGCTGGAAATGGAAAACCAGAAGGGCAGAATATGTTCTGCATTTCTCAAGCTGAAAGAACTGAAGAAAAAATTCAAGCCTTAAGTTACAAGAGTGAATAATTCTACAGGGAAAATGTAGGGAGCATCAGAAGAACATGGAAGGAATACAGAGTCATTATCCCAGAAAGAACTTGTCAGTGTTCAGCCATTTGAAGAGGTAGCATGTGATCTGGAACTGATGGTACTGAAGGAAGAAGTTGAAGCTACATCAAAGGCACTGGCAAAAAACAAGCCTCCAGGAATTGATGGAATATCAATTCAGATATTTCAACAAACAGATGCAGCACTAGGAGTTCTCACTTGTCTATGCCAAGAAATTTGGAGGATAGCTGCCCAGCCAACTGACTGGAAGAGATCCACATTTATGCCCATTCCAAGGGAAGGTAATCCAACTGAATGCAGAAATTAATGAACAGTATCATTACTATCAACACACAAGTCAACCTTTGCTCAAGATCATTCAAAAATGGCTGCAACAGTATATTGACAAGGAACGGACAGAAATTCAAGGCAGATTCAGAAGAGGCTGTGGAACCAGGGATATCACTGCTGATGTCAGATGGATCTTGGCTGAAAGCACAGAATGCCAGAAAGTCAGATGCAAAGGCATCTGACTGTTTGGATCATAAAAAATAATGGCTAACATTGGGGAGAATCAGAATTCCAGGGCACTTAGTGGTGCTCTTAAGAAATCTATATATGGATCAAGAGGCAGTCATGTGAACAGAACAAGGGGACACTGCATGGTTTAAAGTCGGGAAAGGTGTGTGTCATGGTTGGAATTGTGTCCTCCCAAAAATGTGTGCAGCCACGTGGCTGGGATATGGTTCCCAGTATCTTGGGACTGTCCTCCATTGTGTGGTTTTGCTAACCTGTATGTTAAAGGTTAGGGTGGGGCTGTAAATTCTTGCTGTAGGGGGAGTTTCCCTGGAGTATGGCTTGCCCCACCCTTAATGCTTTTAGCTTGCAAGGAATAAAAGGAAAAAGAAACAAAGGACAATTGGAGAACCTCGCTACCATCAAGCAAGCAGCACCAGGAGCAGAGCACGTCCTTCAGACCAGAGGTTCTTGCGTCAGGACACTCCCTGGACAAAGACTGATGCAATACTGGACTTTCCTCCAGAGCCAACAAGGGGAAAGTCTTCCCCTGGAGCGGACACCCTGAATATGGACTTGCAACCTACCGGACTGTGTAAGAATAAATCTTTTTTTGTTAAAGCCATCCACTCTGTGGTATTTCTGTTAGAGCAGCCCTAGCTGACTAAAACAGTGTGTGTCAGTGTTGTATCCTTTCACCATAACTTTTCTCTTTGTTTTTATTATGATTGAGTGAAAATATACATTCCCACAAAAATTTGCATGCCCACCTATGTGCAGCTTCCACTGCTCACCCTGCCCAGTGACAGCACACTATTCCTCTCTGCTCCATACATGTCTCATCCTCCCAACAGTCTCCTTTCCCCTCCTCTCCACCCACTCTCCTTCCTCCAGCCAGAGGTCAGCAGGATGATATCCTATAGATGCATAGAACCATAAAGTGCACCCAATATATAGTCACTCTGCATCACCAAGTCCAATGCCTTGCTGTCTGAAGAGTGGACCTTCATTGTGATCCATGGGCAAGGGCAGCATCAGCACCAGGCCATGCTCCCAGAGGAACCCCGAAGCCGCTGGACCATCAGTTGTGGTCTTTTAGTGGAGATCTCAGGGTGCACCCCTTTTTATTCTTGTGTTGCCAGTGACACCCAACTTAGTGAGCTCCATCGCAGCTATCACTGGTGGTGACCAGGCACCATCCGGTTCTTCTGGACCCAAGTAGATGTAGGCACCCACTCATGTGGGCCTCTCTGTCTTCCGCGTTGTCATTTTGGTCCTCTTACCATAGATTTTCAATCTATTTACCAAGCAAATAATCCAAGAAGCTGGTTACTCGAAGAAGAATGAGGCATTATGATTGGAAGACGGCTCATAAACAACCAGAGTTATGCATGTGACATGGCCTTACTTGCTGGAAGTAAAGATTTGACACACTGATGAAGATGAAGGACCATAGCCTTCCGTATGGATTTAACCTCAACATCAAGAAAGCAAAAATCCTCATAACTGGGCCAGTAAGCAACAGCATCATAGATGGAGAAAAGATTGAGGTTATGAAGGATTTCATTTTCCTTGGGGCCACAATCAACACCCATAGAAGCAGTGGTCAAGAAATCAAAAGACACATTCATTGGGAAAATCTCTACAAAGGATCTCTTTCAAGTACTGAAAAGTAAAGATGTCACCTTGTAGACTAAAGTACGCCTGACAAAAGCCACGGTATTTTCAATTGCATCATATGCATGTGAAAGCTGGACAATGAACAAAGAAAATAGAAGAAGAGTTGATGTCTTTGAATTGTGGTGCTGAAGAACAATGTTGAATGTGCCGTGGACTGCCAAAAAAGAAAAAAAAGACAGATCTGTTCTAGAAGAAGTACAAGCAGAGTGGAAGTAAAGATGGTAAGGCTGTGTCTTACATACTTTGGACATGTTGTCAGGAAGGATCAGTCCCTGGAGAAGGACATCAAGCTTGGTAGAGTGAAGGGCCGAAAAAGAGGAAGACCCATGAGATGGATTGACACAGTGGCCGCAACAATTGGCTTAAATATAAAAATGATTGTGGACATGGTGCAAGGCCAGGTAGTGTTTTGTTCTGTTGTTCACAGGGTCACTGTGAATCAGAAACAACTCAATGGCACCTAGCCAAGTGCTGTCGAGTCGAATGGCACCTAAGAACAACAATAACACATTGTCCAGGTCGGCAGGCAGTGGTAGGCAGGGCAAGCTGTCTTTGCCATACACTGGTTTGGTAAGCTGGCTGAGAGCTGACTGGGTAGAAAGTCTCTGCCCTCTGGTGCTGGCCCAGTGTTGTGGTAGTATTTGTAGCACATCACCAGCCCATTTGCAGAGGGGATGCCAGACAGAGTGGTTTGGATTCTCTTCCCACCATTCAGCCGCTGGTTGAGTTGCGGGAAGGCAGGGAAGACGCAGGCCCAGTGCAGCTGATCTGAGTGCCAGGCATGCTCTAGCCATGGTGACACAGCAGAGACTTTTAAAATGGGGGGAGGGGAGAAACATGCTATAGGTGACTAGGTGGGACAGAACAAGAAAAGATTTTTAAAACAAGGAGAAGAATGGATGGCACAGTAGTAGCCAGCAGCAGGTGGGCCTATGGCCAGTGGGAAAGGGAACTTATGATGTATGGGAACAAGAGAGGAGGAAGAAAAAACATAAAAAAGCAAGCATGGCTGTACTGAGGAGCTGGTGGATGGGGGTGGGTTAGACACGTGGCAGTGCTGAGCCAGTGAGTTTCTACCCACGGCAGCACACGTGAGGGCTGGTATGAGCTGTGAGAGTGAGAAAGAAAAGAACACGTTGAGCTCCTGGCTCTCTAGCCATGGCAGCATGGCAGAGGCAGGCACAAACAGGAACAGGTGGCATATGGAACTAGGTAGGCAGGAGAGATTTAAAAAAAAAATACAAAGAAAGAAAAACACTGAACAGGAGCAGGAGGAAGAGACCCAGGGTGGGGCTTTTGTTGTGGATCCTGATAGCAAGGGCTGCTGGGACGGGGGTTTCCTGTTTCTATTCACCATGTGGTGAGGCGTGAGAAAGCGTGTTTCTCTGCTTACCAGGTACTGTGTCTCCTGTTGGGAGCTACACGAAGTTGTCTTTCCGTACTAACTGTCTGGGCTCCTTGTTGGCTGTGCTTCCGGACGGCTGTCCCGTGCTGTGTTAGTGGGCAGGGACCTCCACTTCATATCTCTCTTCATTCTCTGCTTTGTGACAGTTTCTTCCTCCACTAGGTTTTCTGTCTAGTTCTTTGTCCCTTTCTTTAGTTGATACTTAAGAGTTCCAGGATGTATGTTTGTACCTATGTTACTTAGTTTTTTGGGTATTTGCAGATGGATGGCGTGCTGCTTCTGTCAAAAACACCTTGTTGGAAACACCTCCGAAATTATTTTTTTTAATGCTGTCAGTCTCAAGCTTTTACCATCCATCTATCAGTTTGATATACTGCAGTGGTTTGCATAATTCTGTGATGCTGGAAGTTACGTCACAGTATTTCAAATACCAACAGAGTCACACCTAGTAGATAGATTTCAGGAGGGCTTCTAGATTAAGCCAGACTGGGAAGGAAAAACTGGTGATCTACTTTCAAAACTTAACCAATGAAAACTCCATGGATCTCAACAGAATATTAGCCAATACAGTACTGAAAGATGAGCTCCCTAGGTTGGAAGCTACTCAAAATACACAATGATCATAACAGTGAATTCAAGCATATCAGTGATCAGGATGATAACACAGGACTGGGCAATATTTCATTTTGTTGAAGCTGGCTCAATAAACATAACAACTAACAACAACAACTAATCTCAGACTGTGATTTATGATATAACTTCTTCCCTGTCTTCCATTTCCTATTAAAGATGAGATCACAAATGTGACTTTTCAACTCCAGAATAATCTGACCAACACACCAACAGACTGACACTAAGTCACTGACATCCATAAGGGTTTCATTTCTTTAGTTGTAATGATGGTAGGCTAAATTGTAAAATAGAAATATATTTTGTTACATGGGGAATGGTTGGACACTGCAAATCCACTTTTCTCTGAGCCAAGTAAGAACTTCTGCCCTTATTCTTGAAATAATCTACTCTAGCAAAGCATGGCTTGGCTGCTTCTGGAAAGAACTGGTTAACACAACATCAGAACTCAGGGGAAAATTCATTCCAATCACTGATGGGGAATGATCAACACATTTTCCAGAAAAGTTTGTCAAAATTATTGAAGAAGAAGGTTGCTGTTGAGAACAGATGTTTATCTCTTAGAAAATGTGGATCAAGGGACCAATGAAGACTAGAAGACGTTGTCATGGAAACATCCTTTCCTTAACATTTACTTTTCAAGGACTTTTGAGGCTTTCATATACACTGAATTTTTAATAATTTTCTAGCTAAGTGACCTTATTTATGAACACTGCATAATTGGAGCACTGAAGAGTGCTGTACAGAGTTTGGATTTCAGAAACTATAATTAAGACTCTTAATCATATCCTTTGAAACAGAGTCTTGCCCCAGGAATACTTACAGATGTAGTCAAAAGGCAAATCTTATTTTAAAAAGATTGTCTATCAGTCTGTATTTCCATTTCTCTAGAGAACTATGGGAAAGGGAAGATGAGATCATGGGTTGCATTGTTGCCAAGTGCCAAGTGCCATCAAGTTGGATCCGACGCATTATATCCCCCCAAAAATGTCTGTAACAATTTGGCTAGCCGTGATTTCCGGTATTGTGTGATGTTCCCCTCATGGCATAGTGGGGTAAGTGCTATGTCTGCTACCCAAAAGGTCAGCAGTTAAAATCCACCAGGCTCCTTAGAAACTCTATGGGATAGTTCTGCTCTGATCTCTAGTGTCCATATGAGTCAGTGCCACTCACAAGAGGTAGGTGATGTTCCCATACGCTGTAAACCTTCTCTGTGTGATGTTAATGAGGAAGGATGGGCAGCAATTGTGTTGGTGAGGTAGGACTTAAGGTGTAACTTTATTTTGTGCCTTGAGGCAATCTTTTATGCTACAAAGTGAAGAGAAGCAAGCAGAGAACTGGGTTTCTTACACCACAAAGAAAGCAGTAGGGGAGCAGAGTGCATCCTTTGGGTAGGACCTGGGGTCCCTGCACCTCCAAAATTCACAATTAATAACAAAAACCTTCCTCAAGAGCCAGCAGAGACAGCCTTCTGCTGGAACTGACACCCTGAATTTGGACTTTTAGCCCACTGGGCTGTGATAAAATAAAATTTATCTTTTAAAGCCGTCTACTGGTGGTATTTCCTGTTAAAGCAGCAGTAGACGACTAAGACAGATGGGAAGAGGGGAAGACAAAAACCTAGGACCTCAGATTTTGTGGCCTCGTGATACATGGGCAGGTGGAAAGAGATATTTGTCACCAAATTCCAAGGTTAATGTCATCCATTAATTCCAAGGTCAAGCTGCTCCATTTAGGAGGAGCTGACTACAAGTTCTCTCCATTCACTAGGAATTCTGACACATGAAGGATAAATGGGGATGTCTAAGTCATCTAGTGTTGCTAAAAGAGAAATACAAGTGGATGGCTTTTGCAAACTAAAGGCTATTCTCTCATAGTCTAGAGGCTAGAAGTCTGAATTCAGGGTGCCAGCTCCAGATGAAGACTTTCTCTGTCAGCTCTTGGTGAAGGTCCTTGTCATCAGTCTTCCTGTGGTCAAGGAGCTTCTCAGTGCAGGCAGCCCAGGCTGGAAGAATGCAGCACCTACTAGTTCTTCATTCATAGTATGAGGTCCTCCTGTCTCTCTGCTCATTGCTCTCTTTAATATCTCAAAAGAGATGGACTCAAAATATAACCTCATCATATAGATTGAGTCCTACCTCATTAACACAATCCTACCCAGTCCTGCCTCCTTAACCACATAGAGGTGGTATTTGCTACACAGGAAAATAACATCAGATAACAAAATGATGGGCAGTCATATAATACTGGGAATTATTGCCTAGCTAAGATAACACATATCTTGGGGGAACACAATTCAATCCATAGCTGCGCTAGAGCTTTGGTCCTGATGACCAGCTTTGCCTACATCAGAGCTGGCTCCATCTCCAGGTACCACCGAGCCTTTCAGCTCATTCTTGTGTATTGTCTCGGCTTCGTGTCTTGACGAATAGTTCCTACCTAATACTACAGATAATTCTTTTCCTCTGAATATTGTATCATCCTCAACAGGTGGTAAACATGTTTAGTTCACTGAAGAAGCAGTTTATTACGGAGTTTACAAATGGTCTCTGAAGCCAGACTTCTTGTGTTCAAACTTACGGAGTTACGTGAGGCAGGTTATTTCACCACTCTGTGCCTTTTCTTCCTTATACATAAAGTGAGGATAACAACAGTAACCTCCTCGCAGGGTTCATGTGAGACGTCAATGGGAATATATGTAAAGTACTTAGATATTCAAGTATTTGCCATTGATACTGACCAATATCCTCTCTGAACTCATTTGGACAAGTTCACAAAAGTAAGCTGTTATGCATCCATACATTGTCTAGTAAAGATAACTTCCTTCTTTGTAAATCTCACACGCAAGGCATTTTTTAAAATAGTGTTTCCATAATAAAACTGAACCAGAAATAAGATTGTTATGAAGTATTGTGGATATAAAATAGAATGGCTTATGGAAAGTTTCAGATTTCACAAAAAGAATCTTTGCTATAAATGTCATATATGTCTAAGCCCATTATGTGGAAAAGACTAGTAGCATCTGTGGCAAACATGGGTTACTACAAGAAAGGCTTGCTGCCGGGCTGCAGTGAGCATGTTAGCTGGCCAATAGCCTCACTCTCTCCAAGTTTTCATCTCAGCTCTCCAGTCTAGATCACGGTCTTCTGGGGCAGCCTTGAGGCAAGAACAGCATAAAGCAATGGTGCCAGGGCCCAGGACAAGGGCTGTAGTAGATGTAATTGTGTCCCTCCAAATCTGTATTAAAGTCCTGGCCTCTGTCACTGTAGAGGAAACTTTGAGAAAACACGTTAATTAGATCATACCCAGGTAAAGTAGGTCTTAAACTTAATCACTTCTGAGGTATAAAAAGAGCATACTGGACAGAGAAACACTCAGGGAGAAGACAGATGCCATGTGGGGATCTGACTACAAGCAAACAAACGCAAAGGACTGCGACAGTCACCAGACACTACTCTAGGAAAGAGACCCACAGAAGGAATTGACGCAGCTGAAATCCTGATTTGGACTTTTTGTCTTCAGAACTATAAGAAAATAAATTTCTGATCTTTGAAACTGTTGATTTGTGGTATTTCTGTTATGGCAGCATGGGTAACTAAGACAAATTCCCTGTCAGACTTGTCTAATGGCATGTTGGCTCCATACTTCCTAGCAGGCTGGCTGAGATTTTGTGCTGTCTGCACCAGGACAGGGCTGGCACCAGGACCACTGCTTTCCCCACCCAGTCCTGCTTACTCCCTGTTCTTTCCAATGAACTTTCTACACTCCTAACTCCATCTCATCCTTTGCTTCCCTGGGAACTCAGATTAGCACAACACCTTTTGTTTTATAAGACGCCTCGACTAGTCTAGCCTATCTAGAGAAATCCTCCAATAGGAAGTCTTCAATATTTTACTCCTTAAGCTTTAACATTTGTTCTGACTCAGAAAGCAATTGAGTCCTGGAGGCAAAATATAGCATATATTTGTAATGTGGAAAGCAGTTGTCTCCTGGGGTCACAAATTTCTGGGCCAGGAGGTATACTTTGCTCCAGATCTTCTTCATATACACACACAAATATTGATAGTTGTTATCATTTTACAAAACAGAACGAGACTTTTTCAATTTGCTTTTTTTCAAAAAAAATACCCATTGTCTTTGAGCTGATTCTGAATCAGAGGTCCTATATGACAAGGTAAAACTGTACCATGGGTTTCCAGGGCTGTAATCTTTACAAAGGCAAACAACCACGTGTTGCTCTTGCACAGCTCTACTCTGACACACAGGAGGTCACTGGAAGTCAGGCTCAACTCAATCACAGCTGGTCTGTTTTTTGTTTGTTTCATTTTAACATTTTTAAACAAAAGGGCATTTGAATTGCTTCCATTTTTTCACAATGATAGCAGGGCTTCCATACTGTTCAGTCTGAGTTTACATGTTGAAATGTTTGTGAAAGTATGTATTTGAGGTTTATTTTAATCTACATTTATCAACTATTGTTGGTATTTTGGAGATGCAGGGTATAACACGACACTCCAGGGACCAAACCCACATTTACAATTTTATGCCTTTAGGTAACAAACATGAATAGCTTTCTGGTCAGTGCGGTTTTTAGTAATAAGATGCTCCTGGGTCCCTTGCCTTCTCTCTCCCTCACTTACTTTTAGACCCAAAGTGCAGGCTCACAAAAGGCTGGTGAGTAGGGGCAGGGGTGGAGTGGGTCCAGCATGTGGCTGCTAAGCTATAGGAGCTGCCCACTGAATAACCACATAAATGGCTCTTCTCTTAAATATTGAGAGCTTTGTTCTTATGACGCCCTCAGTGATAAATAGTGTCCCCCCAAAGTACATTTTGAAGATCTAATCCATGACTATGACTTTGTCTTGAAACAGGGTCGTTGAAGATGTCATCGGTCACATTAACACAAGATTATGATTGTGTAGGGTGAGTCTGATCCATCTACATGGTGTCTGTGCAAAGGACAGACACAGAGAGACCAGAGGAAAAATGGCCATATGAATACAGAGGAAGAGACTGAGATGCCAAAGATCTCAGGCTATTATCAGAAGCTAGGAGCGGCCAGGAACAGGTACTCCTTAGCTGCCTTCAGAAGGAATGAACACAACCAAAACCTTGATTTTGGACTCCTAGCCTCCAGAACTGGGAGAGACAATAAATTTCCATCTTATAAGCCATCCACTTTGTGGCACTTTGTTTCAGCAGTTTTAGGAAATTAACATAGCCCCCTGCCATTATAATAACTTGTCTTAGTCTAGACATCCAGTACTGCTCTAACAAAATACCACAAGTACAGGACTTTAACAAAGAAAAGTTTATTTGTACGCAGTCCAGTAGGTTGAAGTCTGAATTCAGGCTGTCTGCACTCCCTCTCTGTGGACTCTGGAGAAAAGTCCTTGTGTTGTGTCAGTCTTTAATTGGTCTGGGAGCATCTTGGCATGGAAACCTCAGGTCTAAGGGACACACTCTGCTCTGGGTGCTGCTTTCTTGCTGGTATAATGTCCCCAAGTCTTTGTTTGATTTCCTTTCCTTTTATCTCTTGTAGGACAAAAGGTGGTAACAGCCACACTCTAGAGAAACTCCCTTAGTAAGGATGTTACAGTCTCATCACAATCCTCTTTAATATAATCCACTATCAACCACAGGCAAAGATTGGGATTTACAGCATAAGAAAATCAAAAAACGGAGGCCAGTCACACAGTACCGAGAATGATGGCCCAGCCAAATTTCTACACTCCACTACTACAATTCAATCTACGATATAACCTAGCTTCTTTTTTCAGACAAGTAAACTTTTCTGTTCTTTAAGAATTTATGCTTATAGAAAACTCTTTTCTTCAAACTTTTTTGAAAAACATGACAAAAGTTAAGGATATTAAAACATTAAGCTCGATCGATGTTTGCCTCACTGCCAGTTCAGTTCACTTTGCCAGAGGATCAAATGATTTTGCCAAGGTGAATTCACACTGTCAGACGTTCCTCTGGTCTTAGAGACAGCTTAAGAGCTGCGTGCGCTCTATGCCAGAGCTACTTTAGCAAAAACGATGTCCGCAGCTTGCAGATGTTCTGTGCATTTCCTCGGTTCAAGGGCAGAAATAGCTCCTGGAAGGCAAAGGGAGAGAGGTCTCCTAGTAAAGCTCAGAGGGCTTGAAAGGCAGAGCGCACTATGCAGATACCAATAAGTGAGATCAGGAACTTGATGGAATATACCTGTCAGTGGCTCACAGAGAGCTTTCTTTTCCTTAAGTAGCTCTTTGAAAACATGAGAAAAAAGGTCTGCTTTTAAAAATAAATAAATAAAGCGGTATTTGTTGTTCAAGTATTTCTTTCCTAATTAAAAAGAAAGCCTCACAAAGTTATTATTACATTCTTAAAATTTTCAACCATGTATTCACGAAGTCCAACAGGGCATGTGAACTGGAAATACCAAAAGCAAACTGACTGCTATTCATCTGATATCAACTCCCAGCGATGCTGTAGGGCAGAGTGCAACTGCCCCACAGCATTTCAAGGGAGCAGCTGGTGGATTCAAACTGCCTGCCTGCCTGCCTTTTGGTTAGCAGCCAAAATTCTTAACCGCTGAGACACCAGGACTCTGGTGAATGTATAAAGGCAGAGGTGAATGTATAAAGAATGTCTAAGACAGTGGCTCCCAGGCTTTAGTGTGCAAGACCTACCTGAGGAGCTTGCAAAAGTCATAAGCTGCTTGATCCCCGTGCCAAGTGTAAAGGATGGAATTATATCCCCCCAAACACGTGTGTAGCAGTTTGGCTGGGCCACGATTCCCAGCACTGTGTGGTTGTCCTGCATTTGTGATTTTCCTGTTACAGGCCTTAATCTTTATCTGAGGTTAATAGTACAAGATTGAGTTATGTTAAAAAGGATTGGGATGGGACTATAATACCCTCACTAAGGTCTCTTCCCTGACCCCATGGAAAAGGAGTTTCTCTGGGGTGGGGCTTGTATCACCTTTTACCTTATAAGAGATAAAAGGACAGAGAAGCAAGCAGGGGGTTGGGAATCTCATACTACAAAGAAGGTAGAACCAGAAACAGAGCCCATCCTTTAGACCAAAGGCTCCTGTGCTGATATGTCCCCAGACCAAGGGAAGACTAAAGCATCACAAGGACCTTCCTCCAGAGCCAACAGAGAAAGGCTTTCCCTGGAGTCAGCACCCTGAATTCAGACTTGTAGCCTACTGGACTGTGGGAGAATAAACTCTTTGTTAAAGCCATCCACTTGTGGTATTTCATATAGCAACACTATATGACTAAGACACCAGGAATTGTGATTCAGTAGTTCTCACTTGGGGCCCAGGAATCTTCATTTTAATGACCTCCAAAGATAGAGAACATTGTGAATTGACTAAAGCCTGTGAGACTTTGGTTTAAAGCCTGTACTATTTCTTTTTCTATTCCTAGTCTTTTAGTGAGTTTCAGCACAGCTTTGGGCCAAGTCACATTCATCGTGTCCCAGTTTCAGTCTATAAAGTGGGGCTGATTGTATTTGCCACCTACCTCATTACCGTCACATGTGGATTCATGAGATAATGCCTGTGAAGTCTTTTAAATTCCTCAGCAGTAAAGCACTATATTTCAAATATTGTCAGGTATTTATTTCCAGTGTTACAATGACAGTTTGGTTTTCACAACATAGAAAATGTGGTGCCAGCTGTGAAAATATGTTAATAAGGTTACCACAGTCCAGGCTCAGTCAAGTTAAATAACTTGCATACCACAAGAGGATGGGTTTCTCTCTGAAGTTTGAATTAAAATTTCACTGACATCATGCCCAATGCAATTTTCCAACTACAGACCACATTTGACATTCCGTAGTGTACTAATCAGGCTCTACCAGGGAAATAGAAGCAAAAGAATTTACACCTACGTTCGGATCCAACTCAACGGCACTTGGCTTAAGGCATCCCTGAGTGGTGCAAATGGTTAAGTGTTCCACTACTCACCAAAAGGTTAGTGACTGTAATCCACCCAAAGGTGCCAGCAGTCCTGGCAGTCTGCGTCTCAAAAGTCATCATAACCTTGAAAACTCTATGGCATGCAGCTCTACTCTGCGTACGCACAGTCACCATAAGTCAGAATGGACTCAAAGGGAATGAACAGCAGCAACAGCATATCTATACGTCTACACATGCATCTATATCTATATAGAACAACTGGTGATTCAGTGGTAGAATTCTCACTTTCCACATAGGAGACCCTAGTTTGATTCTGTCCAATGCACTTCATGCCCAGCTACAATCTGTCTGTCAGTGGATGCTTGTGCATTGCTCTGATGCTCAACTGGTTTCAGTGGAACTTCCAGACTATGCATAGGAAGAAAGGTTTGGCAATCTACTGCTAAAAGTCAACCAGTGAAAAACCCTGTGGAGCACAATGGTCCAATCTGTCACCCGGCAAGAGGATGATGCAGGACCAGGCAGGGTTTCATGGGGTCACCACGAGTGAGGGTCAACTCAATGATGGCTAACAACAAGATGTGCCTGGCACCGTGCCAAACACTTTTCACATAATTCTCTCTTTGGATCCTTACCACAGTTCTACGAAATAGTTACTGTCTTTATTTTAATCAGTGACAAAATAGACCGATTTAAAAACAAAAACAATTGCAAAGCCAACTCTGACTTAAGGTGATCCCATGTGTGTCAGCGTAGAATTGTGTTGTACTGGATTTTCAATGGTTGATTTTTCAGAAATAAATTGCCAGGTGTTTCACAGAGTTTTCAATGGCTGGTTTTTCAAAGCTAAATTTTCAGTCTTTCAATCAGCTGCCAAGAAGGTTAATTGTTTTCACCTAAGGACTCCAGTGTTGCAGTTGTTAAGTGCCATCAAGTCAGTTCTAACTCATAGTAATGCTACGTACAATAGAAACACCGTCTGGCTTGTGCCATCCTCACAATTGTTATGTTTGAGCCCATTGTCGCATCCACTGTGTCCATCTGTCTCCTTGAGGGTCTTCTTCTTTTTCACTGACACTCTACTTGACCAAGCATGATGTCCTTCTCCAGGGACTAGTGCCTTCTGATAACGTGTCTCAAGTCCATGAGATGAAGTTCCTCACCATCTTTACTTGTAAGGAGCATTCTGGTTGTCCTTTTTAGGCAGATTTACTCCTTTTTCTGGCAGTCCGTAGTATAGTCAATATTCTTCATTGACAGTACAATTCAAAGGTGCCAATTCTTCTTCTGTCTTCCTAATTCAATGTCCAGTCTTCTCATGCATATACAGCGAATGAAAACACCATGGCTTGACTGAGGCCCACCTTAGTCCTCAAAGTGACATCTCTGTTTTTTGACACTTGAATGAAGTCTTTTGAAGCACATTTTCCCAATGCAATCCAGTGTTCGACTTCTTGACTGCTGCTTCCATGGGTGTTGATTACATGAGATTATGGATTTGGCTTGGCATGGATCCAAGTAAAAAGAAATCCTTAACAACTTTGATCTTTTCTGTCATTTATCATGATGTTGCCTAGCATGCTGTGAGGATTTTTGTTTTCTTTATGAGGTATAAGCCATACTAAAGGCTATAATCTGATCTTCATCAATAAATGTTTCAAGTCGTCTTCATTTTCAGCTAACAAGTTTAGGCCATCTGCATATCACAGGTTGTTAATGAGTCTTCCTCCAGTCCTGGTGTTCCCTTCTGCACCTTACCCAGCTTCTCTGATTATTTGCTTAGCATACAGATTGAATAAGTATGGTGAAAGCATACAGCCTTTCCTGGTTTTAAACCAAGCAGTACCACTTTGTTCTATTAAAACAATTGCCTGTTGGTCTACATACAGATTTATCGTGAGCATACAACTGTTATTTTGTCATATTGTAGTGGCTTGTGTGTTGCTGTAATGCTGGAAGTTGTGCCCAGTATTTGAAAAAACAGCAGCATCACCCACAGTGGACAGATTTTCAGCTGAGCTTCCAGACTTAGACTAGGAATAAAGACCCAGTGGTCCTACGTCTGAAAACATTAGCCAGCATAAACCTTGTAAATAGCAGCAGACTCTAATTTAAAAAATAAAACAAAACCTTGCCAATGACTCGGTTTTGACTCCTAATGACCCCATGGGACAGAGTAGAACTACCCCATAGGGTTTTTAGGAGCACCCAGTGGATGGAAGGAGAGCAAAACGGAACTGAAAAGCGGGAAAACGACAATGGCAAAACCACAAATAAACAAAGTAGAGGATGCCACCTGGCACTGAGTCTAGTCAGAGTGCATTCCTGAGACAGTTCAGTTAGGAGAACAAATCAATTTCCAATTTTTGTTTAAGCCACTTCAAGTTGGGACTTCAGCCACTAAAAACTAAAAACTGAGAGTCCCACCTAATCCAGAAAATTTGTGTACTTCTTACTTGATATTTCTAACATCTGGGGAATGAAAAAATTCTTTCAATTTTACACAAAGAAAACAAAGGCTTTGTTGTGAATTTGTGTTCCCCCAAAAGATACCTTGAATTCCCAATCCTTGTAATGGTAAAGGAGCCCCGGTACCTCTGTGGTTAAGATCTACAGCTGCTAACCAAAAGGTCAGCAGTTAGAGCCCACCAATCGCTTCTTGGGAATGCTATGGGGCAGTTCTGCTCTGTCTTATAGGATCACTATGACTCAGAATTGACTCAATGGCAACAGTTTAAAGGTACAGGTGAAAGAGACTTTGTTTAGGAAGATAAATGCTGTTTCTTTTTTCCAGATGTTTTCAGTTAAGGAAGTCATAACACAGTAAAAACCAAAACCCTCTGCTGTCATGTTGTTTGTGAATGTAAGAATCTAACAAAAGCCACTGCGGTTATTGAACTACATTCCATCCTCTGCCTCAATTATTACCCTCAGACCAGATTAGCAGGTCTGCATTCTTCTCCCTACCTCTGGGGAAGTAAAATTGATTAAGACCTCAGAGAGAAAATGAAATTTGGGATAATTCACACTGTTTGATAAGATGTAATGAAATCTTATGATGTAATGGAACCTTGTGACTCCAGCTATTATTCTGTTACGCATGTCAATCCCTTTGAAATTTGGCTATAAAAACCACTGGAAATGTACCCAAAAGGGGGACACGTTTTTGAGGAAGTTATTCTTGCTAATTTGCCATCTTATCTGCAAATAAAGCATTCCTTGAATCCCACACTATCTCTGAATTTTTGGCTGCAGTGACGAGCAGAACAAACTTGCTTTAGTTCAACAGCAAAGTCAATTCTAACTCATAGCAAAGCTATAGGACAGAGTAGAATTGCCTCATAGAGTTTTCAGGGAGTACCTAATGATCTTTTGGTTAGCAGCCATAGCACTTAACCACTATGCCCCCCAGGTTTCCATACTAGAGTAGGGTGGGTCCTAATCCTAAGCCTTTCTGAATGGCATTATATGAAAAAAAGGCACAGACTGAGAAGTTGAATTCCATACACATGGAAAAGACAGGAAAAGTTAATTTATGTGCCCAAAGTCATACAGATAGTGTCAATTCTACAGTAAGAGAATGAGAATAATCCTTGCTCTGAAAGTTTACAGAACAAATTAGTTTTTCATTAAACAATTATCATGCGTACTGTTTTATGACATTGCTTGCCAACCCCACAACCTGTCAGCATTCTCCCATTCTAGACCTCAGGATCCCTGTTACCAGCTTGCTTGTCTCCTCTTGTCTTCTCATCCTTGCCCCTGCCTTGTGTGCCTATTTAGTCTGGGAATTAGGATAATTTTTAATATCCTTGATTATTTAAAATCATGCACAGGCTGCTGTCAGTAACTTGTAAAAAGAATGATCTTCTATGATAGAGTCTGAGGATGGATATCCAGACACTTTTGTTTCTTTGTAGCATTTTTATTTACATACAAAATACATATATGAGATATATATGTTATATGTGAGATCCAAAAACCAAACCAAACCTATGCTGACTCATAGTAACCTATAGAACAGAGTAGAACTGCCCCATAAGATATCCAAGAAGCAGCTAGTGGATTCAAACCACCGACCATTTGGTTAGCAGCCAAATTCTTAATCACTGTGCCATCAAGTTTCTATGTATAAGCTAGGTAGAGGTACATAGTTAGATGGATATAGATACTGATCCCTAGAAGGTCAAAAGATGATCTGGTGTAATGGTTAAGAGTTTGGACTCTGAAGCCACAGAGCTGGTTTGAATCTCAGCTATACCTTATTGTAGTTATATAACCTTAAATTTGCTTCATGGGATTGTTGGACTAGCACAATTTATCTAAAGTGCTTAGAAAGAACCCAGCATTGCTAGGGGCCGGGGGCTATGCTCTCAGGGGAAACTGAGGCCAATTGGCACAACTAGCATTTTGCTAAGTGAGCCCTCTGCATCCACATCAGCGAGTGGCATCTGGGGTCTTAAAAGCTGCCAAGCTGTTATCTGAGGGTACAGCACATGGTCTGAACTTAGCACAAACGGATGATCACCAAGGACCAAAACAGCATGGGGGAAAGAGAACCCAGAAGATAGAGAGACCCATGTGAGTGGGTGACTACATCAACTTGTGACGGGAAGAACCGAGTGGTGCCTGGCCACCGCCAGTGATGGAGCTCACAAAGTTGAGTCCCACTGGCAACACTCGAATAAAAAGGGGTGCACTCTGAGAGCTCCAGTAATAGACCACAATTGATGGTCCACAGGCCTCGGAGTTCTTAAGGGAGCATGGCTCCTGGCCCTAACGCTGCCCCATCCATAAATCTTAATGGAGGTCAACTGTCAGACAGGAATGGATTGGAGGAAGGGGAGTGAGTAGAGAGGACAGGATAGGAGATTGTTGGGAGGATAAGACATGTATGGAGTGGGCAGGGAGGGCAGTGGGAGCTGCATATGGATGGGCATGCAATTTATATGGGAATGTATATTTTCTTTCAATCATAATAAAAAGAAAAAGAACGGAGAAAAGAAAAAAGAATCCAGCACATAGTCATTACTGCTATTACTGTTCATACCATCTTATGTATGTTTCCCATATACCCCAGATTATAAAAACATGTATTACCCACATGACCTACTTCCTTATATTGTGTATGATGACCTAAAAGAGATAACAAAGTATTTACTTGCCTTTTATTTCCTTCCAAGGATGATCCTACCATTTCGTTGCACTTGCATTTTTTCTGTTCCTAATATGCTTTTTTTTTTTTTCTTAACATGCTCATGGATTTTAATTCTATTAATTCTTAGATGCTCCCTTAGTTTCTAGCCTGGATACACTTGGCAGAACTGGCCAAAAAGCCCAGAAAGCTTCTGTCCCAGAGCTTCCCCCTTGGCCTTGTAATTCACATTATCTTCACTTACTTCAGTCTCTTCCTCTGGGAGGTGTGGTGTGGTGGTGGAGCAGAATGGAATCAGGCTTGCCAGAATCATGAGGACTCTGCTGCACCCTGCTGTAATGCAAAGAATTGACTCACAGTAAGCCCATGTACTACGGAGCTAAAAGTTGCCCTGTCCTGCCCCATATTCATGGTTGTTGACATCTTTAGGTCCATTGTTGTACATATTGTATAGTGCCTTCCAACCTAGGTTGCTCATCTTCCAACATTCTATCAGACAATATTCTGTTGTGGTCTAAGGTGTTTTCACTGGCTAATTTCAAGGAGCGGATTGTGAGGCCTTTCTTTCTAATCTGTCTTAGTTTGCAAGTTCCATTGGTATTAGAAGTAACTAATGGTTGGTATTAGAAAGAACTAGTGGCATAGCTTCTAGCATCACAGAAATCTGTAAGCTACCACAGTACTGCAAACCAGCAGATTGGTTGTAGAATACAAAGGACCCAAGAAAAACCAACCCTCTGTTGTTATTTTGTACAACATATGGGGTGGAACAATCAGGAATCTAGGAGTCTCTGGTGAAAACAGTAAAGGTACTCAGCAAAAGGCAGATGGTGAGAAATGGAAAGACCATGGGAATGTGGCAAAGTCTTCCTCTCTCCTGCTGTCACAACAGGAGAACTCAGTTAGGCACTTCCACCACTGCTTAGACAGAATTTTTCTGGTCTGGTCTGCTGACTGTAAAGTGGTTGAATTGTTGAGTGAGTGTTGCTTCCTGACAACACATACTGTGTAATACCCACCAGCAGTGACTCAGTACAGAATAAATCGGCTAGAATTAGTTGAAAGTGATATAAAACCCAAATTAACAGTAGCTTAAATTGGTAAAAATACTTTTTCTTTTTCTTTCTAACTAGACTATATGAAGAATAAGTCATCAGGATTGGAGGAAGACTCGTTAATAACCTGCTACGCAGATGACAAAACTTTCTTGCTGAAAGTGAATAGGATTTGAAGTACTTACTGATGAAGATCAAAGACCACAACCTTCAATATAGATTACATCCCAGTATAAAGAAAACAAAAATCCCTACAAATAGACCCATGAGCAATACTGTGGTAAATTTGGAAAAGACAGAAGTTGTCAAGAATTTTGTTTTACTTGGAACCACAATCAAACCACAGAAGCAGTTGTCAAGAAATCAAACTATGTATTGCATTGGGCAAATCTGCTTCAAAAAACAAATCTCTTTTAAGTGTTAAAAAGCAAAAATGTCTCTTAAAGGACTAAGGTGCGCCTGGCCCAAGCCATGATGTTTTCAGTTGCCTTATATTCACGTGAGTGCCAGCTAATGGATAAGGAAGACCAGAGAAGAACTAATGCTTTTGGATTATGGTGTTGTGAAAGAACATTGACTATATACATGGAATGCCAGAAGAATGAACAAATTTGTCTTGGAAGTACAGCCAGAATGGCAAGACTGTCTCACATACTTGAGCAAGTTCTCAGGAGGAACCAGTCCACGGAGAAGGACATCACTCTGGTAAAGCGGGGAGTCAGCAGAAGGGAAGAAGACTCTCAATGAGATGGACTGACACAGTGTCTACAACAATGGGTTCAAGCATAACAATGACTTTGAGGATGGTGCTCAACTGGGTAATGTTTTGTTCTGTTGGACACAAGGTCTCTATGAATCTGAACAAACTCAGCAGTATCTAACAACAATAACAACAACTTTTATTTTTTAGTTTAAGCCAAAGGAGTCCAGGGCTGGTATTGCTCTCCACAAGGATGAAGACCCAGGCTCTTCCTATTCTTTTGCTCCATAATGGTTCACCGTGATGGCTGCTGCATCTTCAACTGTCTTGATTTCCTAGCATTGCCATGACAAATTACCACCAAGCTCATGGTTCTAAAGAACAAAAATGTATTTTCTTACAGTTTTGGAGGCATAGAACTCCAAATACAGGGCTTTGGCCACATTGGTTCCTTCAGAGGGCTTTTCCCATGCCTTTTCTGCTAATTCCTAGTAGCTGTCAACTGTCCTTGGTGTTCGTTTGCTGCTTATAGCGGCATTCCTTCTGCCATCACACGGCTCCTGTCTCCGTAACTTTTTCCGTGTCTGTCTTTCTCCTCTATATAAAGTCTGCCAATTGAGTTTGCTAACTCATTCTAGAAAAAACACTATGTACATCATTGCTGAATACCACTACGGTCATCTTCAAAGTACTCCCCTTGGGAAGCTGTGTGCCAACACCAGTACCTAGTCCACCCTTCAAAGCAATTTTGGAACTCTTTCTGAATGGCCATCAGAGCTGTCATCGTATTACCCTTGATGTCCTGAATGTCATCAAAATGTCTTCCTTTCAATATTTCCTTTATTTTTGGGTAAAGAAAAAAGTCACTGGGGGCCAGATCAGGTGAGTAGAGAGAATGTTCCAATACAGTTACTTGTTTACTGGTTAAAAACTCCTTCAGAGACAACTATACAATTAAGTTGGCAAATTTGCCACTGTGCCATCGTGTACAATGGCCATTCCAGAGAGTTCCAAAATTGCTTTGAAGAGTAAATTAGGTGCTGGTGTTTGTGTATAGCTTCCTAGGGCGAATACTTCAAAGCTGATCACAGTGATATTCAACAATGAGGTATTAAATTCTCGGACTTAATTGTCAGACTTTGTAAGACAGTATGCAGATAGGTTTAAGATGAGAACTCATCCTACTCTTGTATGATTTAAATGATAACATCTGCAAAGAAAAACCCTATATCCTCAAACAAGGTCACTGTCCTGGTCACCAGATACTGATCTAATAGAAAATACCACCAGTGGAAGGTTTCACGAGGAGACACTTTTATTGTCAGACTCCAGTGAGCCACAAATCCATTCATAAGCTACAAGTCCATTCAATATGAAAAGTCATCACAGTCCAGTAGGCTGAGTCCACATCCAGTGAGAGCATCTCGGCAGAGGAAGCTCGGGTCCACAGGACGTGCTCTGCTCTCGGTGCTTCTCTCTCGGTGGTATGAGGTTCCCAACTTTCTCAGCTCACTTCTCTCCCTTATATTCCACAAGCTTGAGTCCTGCCTGCTAACACAACTGCAAACCATTCTCCATCATCAATATCACAGAGGCAGGATTCACAACACATGGGAGGAAGGGCATCATATTGGAACTGCAAACCAAGTCAAATCAACACATACATTTTAGGGGGGACACAATTCAATCCATGACAGTCACATTCACCAGCGCAGGGGTTAGGATTGGAACAAGTCCTTGGGGGGAGATGCGATTCAATGTCTCATAAAAATCACTATTTAGATTCTAGCCAGTAGGAAGTAGACGGGTCAAAAGAAGGGCCAAAGTGCTCATGCTAACTTTTCTAAAAACATAATTTCCTCTACCTAATCTTCTTTATTACAAACACTGTGTAGTTAACTTAGTGTAGTCAAGTAGTGTAGTTAAGCGCTAAGACTGCTAACCAAAAGGTCAGCAGTTGAAATCCACCAGGTGCTCCTTGGAAACTATGTGGGGCAGTTCTACTCTGTCCTACAGAGTTTCTCTGAATCAGAATGACTCAATGGCAGTGGGTGTGGCTTTTTGTTTGTTTTTAATCTTATTTAGTAATACAGAATTACCAGATACTGTAATTAATATCTGGTCCAGTGGACCCACACAAGAGCACACACATAAGTATAGTATAGATTTTGGTCTCAGAGTAGGCAGAGCGAGTGCCTCTTACTCACAGACACACAGACACACAGACACACAGACACACAGACACACTGCCAGCTTTACCTTTTTTTTTTTTTTTTTTTACTGTAAAGTAGTCTTGCTTGCATCTCAATATTAATTTTGGATCATGAAAGAAACTCAATTCAGTATTTTCTTTTTGAGACTATTTATCTTTTTAATATTTTATAATTTTATCATTATGTTTTTAAAATACGGCCTTCATCATTTAAAACTAGAAGAGGTATCCAGGATATTTAGACCACAAATCCTTAATCCTGGCCCAAGGTTTCAGACAGTGACTTGCAACAGAAAACCTCTCATGAGTACTTTGTTTCTTCCATCTTCATCTCTTCAACAGGCTGGATTGGAAGCAGTGACAGGTCCAGGACTTTCTGTCTCTATACATTTCTTATGAATAAAAAAAAAAAAATAAGGATCTGGCTGTGTGCATGGACCTGTGGAGATGCCAATATGAAGTGTTTCTCGTACTGGTGAGTACTGGTTCAAGTGTGGTATAGTGGAAAGCAGGGCAGGCTTTTTAAGCAACAGCCTGAGCCCAGAGCTCAGACCTACCATTTAAAAGTTAGTGGTTCAAATCTACCCAGGGATGCCTCAGAAGAAAGACCTAGCAATCTACTTCCAAAAGATCATCGTGATATAAGTAAGTCATGACGTCAACTCAGTGGCAGTGAGTTTGGCTTTTGGTTTTGATCTGAGTAGATTACTCTTTTCCTACTGTTTGTCTCAGATGAGTAAAAGTCAATGTCTTAGTCAGCTAGTCCTGCATTAAGAGAAATACCACAAGAGGATGGCTTTAAAAAGAGAAATTTTATTTGTCATAGTCCAGTAAGCTAAAAGTCCAGATTCAGGGTGTTGGCTCCAAGGGAGCTCCTCTCTGCTGGCTCTGGAGGAGGGTCTTTATTGTCAATCTTCCCCTGGACTAGAAGCTTCAGAGGCACAGGGACCCTGGTCTTTTCAGTTGTAGTCAGCTTCCAACACTGCTTTCTTTCTTTATGGTATGAGGTCCCCAAATCTTTCTGCTGGCTCTGCCCTTTAGATCTCAGGAGACTACTTCAAGGCATAAAGCAGTCTTATACTTTGAGTCCTGCCCCACCAACATAACTGCCTTCCATCCTCCCTTATTAATATCATAGGGGCAAGGGTTACAACATAAAGGAGTATCATACAGTGTCGGGAATCATGGCCCAGCCAAACAACCACACACTTATTTTGGAGAACACAATTCAATCCATGACAGTTAATATATATGTAATAACCTGCGTCTCACACGTAGTTTCTAGGACAAAATGATGCCATAGATATCAAATACTTAGCAACAAGAGTCGGATGGTTAATCAACTTAGTAAATGTTATGTTACCCGTTGTCATTATGGATACATTAGTGGCTGCTCCTAGTGGCATAGTGGTTAAGATCCATGGCTGCTGACCAAAAGCAGTTGAAATCCGTCAGCTGGTCCTTGGAAACACTATGGGGCAGTTCTACTCTGTCCTTTAGGGTTGCTACGAGTTGGAATCGACTTGCTACCAAAGAAATTAGTGTATCAGTTTTTGTTTTTTCTGTATGAAAATGTAACTGGACAATATTTTTGCCCTTTTAAGGATATTAACAGAATTCACTCAACAAATGTGTATTGATAAATGGCTGTGGTTTATGTCAGTGAAGCTCCTTCATCTAAAGTGATACAAGGGAGAGACAAGAAAAAAAAGGCAAAAGAAAGGACAATGGTGCAGGAGGGGAGAAAGCAGGTGGCAGCACAGAGCCTCCAGCAGCTGTCCTCTGGGCATGCACCTGGGAACTGAGGCCACTACTGAGAAAAGGAGACAAGCCCTTCCTTTAATTTGTCTGTATTCCCCACCCCCCAAGGAGGCTTCTTTCTGCAACTAAAGGCTCTGTGTACAGGCAGGGAGGGAGCAGATGTTAATCTATATAGACTAGTTAATAGCCGTTAACAGCCATTAACAGCACTTAAAAATCCAATAAAACCAGGCAGGTGATCTAGCCCATTCATCCCAGAACTGGAGTTCTGTCTGGATCCTTTCTTGTGGCAGCACCCATCATTACCATCATCAACCAATACCCAATAATAGAAGCATTTTCTGCCCAACCTCATGTGTGAGGCACTGTGCCAGCCAGTGGATAAAATGATGAATATGATCTAGTCCCTGACCCCAGAAACCCACAGTGCAGTTCAGAAGGCAAAGCTGTCTGGAACTGACCACAATACAGTGCAATGAGAGGTATCTAAGTAAAATGAACTCAGTTCTATGGGAGAATGTGACTCATGGCCTGATTTCTGCTTGAAATAGGACCTTTTTAACATGAAATATTGTTTGAGAGCAAAGAGAATTCACCCCTATAAAAAAGCAGTGGCAGAACAAAAATAAATGAACATCATGAACTGCAAAAGCAACATGCCTCCTAGAAAGCCTTGGTAAAACTTCAGAGGTAATGGCAGATGAAATAGCTATAGAATATATACCATTCCCCTGGACTGGCTCCAAACACATGGAAGATAAAATACAATCCTTAAAAAAAAAAAAAAAAAAACAAGTTAAAGTCAGTATAAAGATTTGGGTACCAAGAAATAAAAAGAGAAATTCAAAACTACAGAGTTATATTACGTCATAAAGGTGATTATGTGATACAAGAAACTCATCCGGCTTTAAGCCAGAGCCTAGAAGGGCAGTTTGCTTCACTAAGAAGGGGCTAGGAAAAACACTGTAGTTGGGCTTACTGGCAGGAGTCCTTGGATAAATACAAACAAGGTGTTCAGCTGTGAACTAAAATGTTGGAGGTTCAAGTCTACCCAGAAGTATCTGGGAAGAAAGGATTGGCTGGCAATCCATGTTAAAAAAAATTAACCACTGAAAACCCTACGCAGCACAGTTCTGTGCTGACACACATGGTGTCACCATGAATCAGAATCACTGCAATGGCAACTTGAGTGACAGGGAAGTATGTCTCCGCCTAAACCACTGGATAGTGTTGTAGATTGAATCGTGTCCCCCAAATTATATATTGTACTGTATGCTCATAGTTACAATCCCATTAGGGAATGGGTTGTCTTTGTCATGTTAATGAGACAGGATTAGAGTTGGCTGTGTCTTGTGTCAATCTTTCTTGAGATACAGAAGAGATTAAATGAGCAGAAATGCTGGAAGAGACATGCCACACTGCAACAAGATCACCCAGGAACAAAAACTCGAGAGACAAGGATCTTCCTCGAGAGCTGACAGAGAACAAAAGCCCTTAGAGCCAGCATACTAAATTCAGCCTTCTAGCCTCCTAAGCTAAAAAAAAAAAAACACCAGAAATTTGTTTCTTCAAGCCACCCATTTGTGTCATTTCTGTCATAAGCAGCACCAGATAATGAAGCCAAATTAACAGAACTAAAAACTACAAACCTGTGCCATGTGTAAATTGTGGATTCCAGCATATCCTGCCCTGCTTGGTACCATTGTACCAATACAAGAGAGATGATCCAGAACAAGAGCACCCAGTAAAACCAAGCAAAAACTACTCTGTAGGGATTTTTCACATTCCAGAGACAGAGACCCCCATAGAGGGAAATAAATAAATAAGCAACCCTGCTGAAGAATCACTAAACCCAAAGCCAGAATAGGAAACTATCCACATGGGGAAGATCCAACAAATGCAACACAACAAATAGAATACCTGAAAGAGGCTTTTAAAACAGACTAAAAAAGAAAAGAAAAATGCAGCGCAAGACAAACAAAAATTGTACATGCTGACTTTACACAGCTGAGTACAAGCAAACATATTTAGATGACCCAATATAAGGCCTTTACCACCAAACCACTCTGTGATTGGTGTTTGAATTTCAGCTTTCAGCAAATCATTCCCTCGTATGAAATGTTTCCTGTCCCTCAGCTGTGCTTTTTAAATATGCAAATACCCTTAGGCAAGTTAGTGCTTCTCAAAAAAATTCAGTGTTTATTGGAATCAGCTGTGGACCTTTTCCACAATGAGTCCCATCTAATGAGATTCTATTTTAAACAGATTTAGGATGAGGTCCAGGAATCTATATATTTATGTAGTGTCCCAAGTGGTTTCCAGTGTGGCTTAGGCAGGGAATATAGAGACTGTATTTAAGCTTATGGCCAAGCAGACTGCTTTAGAGACTGTTTGAAAGCTGAGAATCAACCTGGTTGGGAACCTTTAGTTAAGAACTCTATCTTTTGAACTGGAATAGCATTATTTATACAAAGCTATATATAGTCCTGGCAATCTACTTGTGAAAAATCAGTCGCTGAAAACCCTGTGGAGCATAGTTCTACTCTGACACACATGGGGTCACCACGAGTGAAAATCGACTTGACAGGAACTGGTCTGATGTTTTTTTTTTTGTCTGTTTTATGTATGGCCATGGATATTATTCTACAAAACGCGAAAGGACCAGTTGTCCCAGAGTTAATTCCGACTCATGGCAGTCCCTTGTGTGTTACAGAACTGTGCTCCGTGCGGTTTTCGGTGGCTGGTATTTCAGAAGCAGATCTCCAGGCCTTTCTCCCAAAGTAACTCTAAAAACCCACCTCCACTAAGTCAATTCTGACTCATAGTGACCGTATAGGACAGAGCAGAACCACACCATCGAGTTTCCAAAGAGCACCTGGGAGATTCAAACTACCAACCTTTTGGTTAGCAGCCATAGCACTTAACTGCTATGCCACCAGGGTTTCTGAGACAACTCTGCGTCAGCTCAAACCTCCAAGTTACCAGCTAAGCACATTAGCCAACTGCACCCCCTAGAGACTATACATACACACCTTTACAGTCACATTAGCTTTCCACCTTTTATTTAACATTACATTTTATCACATGTTGACGGCTATGAAAACCCTGATGGCACAGTGGTTAAGTCTCATGGCTGCTAACCAAAAGGCCAGCAGTTAGAATCCACTAGGCACTCCTAGGAAACTCCATGGGTCAGTTACATTCTGTCCTATAGAATCACTGCGAGTTGAAATGGACTGGATGACAACGGGAGTTGGTGGCTGTTGTTAGTAGGAAGGAAGAGCAAGGCAAGAGACAGAAGGGTATTGCTAAGGCTAAAATTAAGAATTAAGTAATAACGGGAGGAATTAATACCTTTGTTTCATCTGCCTCAAATTTAGCTGGGAGAAATCTACTGCTTACCAAATAGCCAAATACTCCTTCATATTTCCAAGCGCCCGTCCCCTACGCAGCGGAGAGCCCCGGTCAACGGGCAGTGAAAGGAGGCAGCATCTGTCAGAACTAAGCCTTCAAGAGCTGATGTACAGTCTAGTGGTCAGATCCTCTCACCCAGCACAGAGATCAACTGCCCAAAGAGTTACCTGCTTCCAATCAGGCTTGTGTGAACCAGAAGCAAACCTTTGGTGTTTAGTAAGGTCTGAGAGTGAATTTTGTTCCAACAGTCTATGAGAAAAGGAAATAGGTAAGTTCTTGTGAAAAGTAAGTGGTCCCACATCCAACATGTTGTTGTTAGAGGCCATTGAGTCAATTTTCAATTCATAGTGACCCGCATGACAGAATAGAACACCCTATAGAGTTTTCTTGGGTGTAATTTTTATTGAAACGGCTGACTAGGCCTTTTCCTCCACAGAGCAGGTGAGTGTCACTTAGCAGCCAGTATGTTTGTGCCCAACACACTGGTAATAAACAGCAGTTCTTGTCTTACATCCTCTTTTGCTATTCACTTCCTGTCCCTGCTCCAAATGCCTCTCTTCGGGTTATTTAGTGCTGCTACAACAGAAACACCACAAGTGGCATTTATAAGATGCTGTTCTACCGGTCTCTTTCTAGATAGGAGAGGAGACAGTGGAGAGGAGAGGACAGGAGATTGTTAGGAGGATACGACGTGTACAGAATAAAAAGCAGGAGTGTGCTGTCACCGGGCAAGGAGAGCAGAAGGAGTGGCAGATAGGCAGGCATGCAATTTTAATTAGCATTGTATAGTTTCACTTAATCACAGTAAATAAAAGAAAAGAAATACCACAAGTGGTTGGCTTTAACAAACAGAACTTTATTTTTTCACAGTGTAGGAGGCTAGAAATCTGAATACCGGGTGCCAGTACCTGGAGAATACTTCTGTCTGTGTCATTTCCAAGGGAAAGTCCTTATCATCAATCTTCCCCTGGTCTATGATCTTCTTAGTGCAGGGACCACAGGTCCAAAGGACTTGCTCTCTTCCTGGTTCTTCATTCTCGATGGCATGAGATCCTTCTCTTTCATTTTCAATTCTCTCTTTTATATCACAAAAGAGTGATTCAAGATACAACCTAATCCTGTAGATTGAATCCTGCCTTATTAGCGTAACTACCTCTAATCCTGCCTTACTATATCACAGAGGTTAGGATTTATAACACACAGGATAATCACAGCAGATCACAAAATGGTAGACAACCACACAACACAGGGAATTATGTCCTAGCCAAGTTGACATATATCTTAGAGGGACACAGTTCAATCCATAACAGTCTGTATGTTCCTAAACATGAGTAAAGCAGTTGTTGATTCTGACTCCTGGCAAACTTACATGTGTCAGAATAGAAATGTGCTGTATGGAGTTTTCCAAGGCTGATTTTTGGAAGTAGATTGCCAGGCCTTTCTTCCAATGCCCCTCTGCACAGACTTGAACTTCCAACCTGCAACCTTAAACTTAGCAGCATAACACATGAACTATTTGTACCACTCAAGGACTCCAAAGATAAATAAACATCCCAATAATCTTTAGAATTCTATTTGTTCGTTTACTTTTCCCTACTATCTAATCCTTTAGGCAGTGTTCCATGAAGATATGAGAAGTGCATATGGGTGTTAATTTTTTTTTTTTTTTGAAGCAAAAGATTCCAATATTTTTCTTCCGTGCTGGAGAGAATAAACAGGTTTTCACTGGCAATGTGTGTATTTTTGTGACCTCTTTTGAGTTAGTTTCCTTTTGGTGTAAAGAGAGCAATAGAACCAAGCAGATGTCCTCACCACTCTGCAGCTGCTTGATTTACAACGTGATACTACATTTATGAATCAGCTGTGCAGACCCCATCGCATCGTAAGGTTTCCGGAAGGAGAATTCTCAGGTTTGAGTCAGTCCAGATTCCATATGATCAAGCCTCCACAATGGGAAGTTGGCTTGTGAGCCCCAAAGGAAGCCATGGAAGACAAGGGAGAGGGCAAAGGAGGAAAGTAACGTAACATGTTCCCATCCTTGACAGGAGCAATAGGGGAGTCAGGAGATGAGGGGGCACAGAGAGGAACCCCAAGGAGAAAGGAGAGAAACTCCATTTTTCACACAGACAGTGTGAAAGCAGAGTGCTTTCCCAGTGTGTTTCACAGAGTCAGTGTGTTTCCCAGCTCCCACTTCAACCTGGGGAGGATTCAAGGCCCACTTTCACAACACTGAGGAGACACCTGTCCAGGGGTTCACACACTAACATGCACAATTCCTTCCACATATTTCCTATTCTTCTTGTGCTCGTAATAAAATCAGAGTCTCTCTGGGCTGATAGGAGGTCTGGTGAGGACATTAGCGAGCTGAAGAACATCAAATAAAGTTTGACAACACCAGCATTGAGAAGCTTTTCCCAAAGGAACACATTTAGTAATCTGCAACATTTCAGTGCAGAAACTTGCAAAGATACAACCTTGACAACCTTCCTATTCTGCCTTTAAGTGCAGAAGATGATAATTACATTTAAAGATAGTATCTTTGAATTTTTGTCTTTTTTTTTTTTTAAAAGAAAATTACAAAATCATTGGCCATGCCATGAAGTTTCCCAGTTACCCTCATAATAAGGAAAAACAAAATATCTCATGTGTCTCTTAGCTATTACTGTATCGGTTAAGTAAATGGAGGAACAGTCAAGAGGAGAAGGTGATGGGGGACACATCAAGCAAGGCGGTTTTAGACAGGCAGGGCTTGAGATGCTCAAAGGGGTGACCCATTGAAATATTCTCTTCTAGACGGATAGATGTAACTACACAAAATTTTAGAATTTTGTATGTCAAAGGCTGTCATGGATTGAATTGTGTCCCCCCCCCAAAATGTATGTATTGATTTGAGCTGGCTAGGAATCCCAATATGGTGCCCTTCCTCCCATGTGTTGTGAATCCTGCCTCTGTGATATTGGTGATGAATGACGGGCTGCTGTTGTGTTAGTGAGGCAGGACTCAAGTTACCAGCTATGGGATATAATGGAGAGAAGTGAGCACAGAGAGTTGGGAACCTTACACCACCAAGAAAACATGACTGAGAGCATAGCACTTCTTTTGGACTTGAGGTTCCTGTGCTGAGATGCTCTCCTTGAACTTGGACTCAACCTACTGGACTACAATAATTTCTCTTTTGAATGGATTTGTAACTTGTTGATGGATTTGTGGCTTACCAGACTGTGATAACAAAATTTCTCTTTGTGATATTTTCTGTTACAGCAGTACCAGGTGACTAAGACAAAGGAAGCCTTCCACTTGTGGTATTTTCTGTTAGAGCAGTATCCCGTGACTGAGACAAAGGCCATCACAAATAAAATTGAAAGACTAGCAATAAATTAGAGGAATATAGAAACAATGTTCTAAATAAAGGACCACTACCTGAACGGGACCTGAAAACGTACACGTCTCCTATAAATCTATAAGAGACCTACATCAAGGTAGAATGGTCAAAGGATGTGGACAAGCAGTTTTCAAAAAGAAAGAGTTACCAATGTCTGTAAACACATTAAAAATATGGTGAACCTTATTGACAATGAGGTTATCTGACAGTTAGGTTCACAAACTCATCCTAGAAAAAGTGCTACATATCTCACTGCTGAGTATCACTACGGTAACCTTTGAAGCACTACCCTTGGGAAGCTATGTACTGACACCAGTGCCTAGTCCACCCTTTGAAGCAGCTTTGGAACTCTTTTTCTTCTGCAATGGCCATCGGAACTGTCATTATATTACCCTTCATGTCCTGAATGTCATCCAGATGTCTTTCTTTCAATGTTTCCTTTATCTTTAGGTGAAGAAAAAAAGTCACTAGGGGCCAGATCAGGTGAGGAGACAGGGTGTTCCAATACAGTTATTTGTTTACTAGCTAAAAACTCCCTCACAGACAGTGCTGTGTGAGCTGGTGCATTGTCGTGATGCAAGAACCACGAGTCGTTGGTGAAAAGTTAAGGTTGTTTTCATCTAACTTTCTGATGCAGCCTTCCAGCACTCCCAGGTAGTAAATTCAGTGAACTGTTTGCCCGGTTGGTACAAATTCATAGTGAACAATTCCGCTGATACCAAAAAAGGTTAGCAACATTGTTTTGACTCTTCATTTGGACTAACGGAACCTTTTTGATTATGGAGATTTGGTTGACTTCCGTTGTGCACTTTGATGCTTTGTTCCTCCTTCGCTTTTGTTCATTGATGAGCTCCTTGAGGACCATTTCTGCATACATCTTTCTCATGCCAAGATTTTCCTGTTTCTTTACTTATCTTTACTTGATCTACTGTGCTTCTCACAGTCAGCCAACAATTTTGACACACAACTCAGTGAATTTTTGCAATGTTTCCATCAGTTCTGCTCCTTACCGGCTGCCTTGACCTGTCTTCATCAGTGATGCTTTCTATCCCCTCAGAAAAATGTTTAATGCACTTGTCTACTACTGTTTTCTTCATGGCATCATCCCCACCAACTTGGACTAACATGGCCCTGATTTCACTTTCACTCTTGCCAAGCTGAACAAGAAATTTAATGTTTGTTTGTTGCTCTAATTCAAGAGCTGACATTCTCACAACAGCACACAAAGAGATGCAATAACGATGAACACCACTCAGGAAGACGCTGCCACGTGTTAACACGAACTCAGCTGTGAGACACTGATATAACAAGTTTAGTAAACCTTACTGAGTTGTTTGAACAGCACTACCAATGTAATCAATTTTTCAAAAATGAAAATTGAGAGGGAGTTCATCTACAAGGTTAATTTAGGTCCATTCGGTTAAAATATTTCATAATATGGTGACTAGATTCTATTTAAAATTGATGTACAAAGAAATAAAGTTATAAGCATTTCATTTAGTACATAAAGCTAAGCATCACTATGAGTCAGAGTTGACTTGATAGCAACATATTTGAGGATTTTTTCTTTTTTGGTTGTAGAGTGTATCAGATACACTGAAAAATTAATAATTCAAAGAATTTTCTTTGAGGAGGAGCATCAGGGTAGGAGATCTCTATTTTTAATTTATATACAATTCTAAGTGACATCCTGGAAGTGCAGGGGTTGACCATTGGCTGCTAACTAAAGGGTCAACAGTTCAAGTCCACAGGCTGCTCTTTAGAAACCTTATGGGGCAGTTCTACATTGTTCCACACAGTCACTATGAGTCAAAATCAACTTGATGGTAATGGATTTGGTTTTGGATTTTGTATAACTGGAATTTATAATGTAATGCATTGTTCTACAATACTAGAAAAGCAGTAGGCTACTGCTGCAGTTGAGGCTTGATGTGTATATGTGGTGTGTGTGTTGCTGTATACACAATCTTCAATATATCAAGAATGATAAAAAAAACTGATATTAGTTCCTTCTGGAGAAGGAAATTAGGTGAGGGACAAGATAAAATGACTACCTTTTACTGAGTTCCTTTTGTACCATTTAAGAATTGTGTGATATGCATGTATCGCTGACACAAAATAATTATTTTATAAGGTCTCTATCTTTCCACTACACAGCACTGTCTAAGGATAGAGCCCTGAATCTCCTAAAGGAAAGCATGACCAGGTCTTACACTACTTGCTCAAGTTCCTGAGACCAGACTCGGGTCTTTCCAATTGTGGCCCTAGTCACTGAGGAGTAGAACCAAATCATCACTACTCTGGTGGCTCAAATTCATGACCCACAGAAACATGGGCATAAAACAATGGTTGGGTGTTTTCATGTTACTAAATTTTGAAGTAGTCTCCTACATAGCAAAAGAGAGAGAAGAGACACATGTTTAGCTGCTAACCAAAAGTCAGTAGTTGAACGCACCAGCTACTCTGCAGAATATCGATATAAATACAGCACAGCAACCCTGTTATGAACCCATTGTATTTACTAAACTGTTGCTCTAAAGCAATAAGTTAACTTCAGGCCAAGGATCACAAACCCAAATGTCTACAGGCACTTTTTAAGTAACATGATGGAAATCAGCCAAGTGTAAGAAAAATCGTAAGAAAAATCCTTTGCTATGAGAAAAGAAGCAAGGAATAGGTGATTGTGGCAGAGATGACCAACTGACTGCTAAAACCCATGATCTTTTTTCCGTAATATAGCTGTTGCTGGATAGTTGCTATATGGAATATTTTTCCAGCTCACTTGCAGCTAAGTGGAATCATTGACTATTTCTTCCCTATGGAATACAAATAGAAGTGATGCATATTTCTCCTGAGGCAAGACAATTACAAAATAGAACCTTCACTATCCTTTCTTCCCTGTCCAACAACTAGATATATAGGACTCCAATGCTCATCTGGCTGAGCACTGGGATGAAAGGAGCCTGAATCCCTCAGTCACTGTGTGAAGGAAGACTATTTACCTACTGGGGACACCCACATTGGACTGTTACCTGTTAAGCAGTATGTTACTATCGAGTTAAGTCAGCAGAATTTCAGGATTTCTTTGTGATAGCCACTAGTTACCATATCCAATATTAAAAAACAACAACAACAACAAAAAAAAACTACTGCTGTCAAGCTGATTCCAACTTACAGAGACCCTATAGGACAGAACAGAACTGCTCCACAGAGTTTCCAAGGAGCACCTGGTGGATTTGAACTGCTCACTTTTTGATTAGCAGACATAGCACTTAACCACTATGTCTCGAGGATTTCCCTACCTGATACAGCACTAACAAATAACAGCTCACACTTGACCTTAATGTTAAAAAAAATGATAAGTAGTGGTAGACCACGGAATATCTAAAAATGTCAGTTCCAATTCAACTCCAGCTGATTTTTGTCACACGGAAACGTGGAGTCAGTTGCCAGATGTTCCTATCACTTTGAGAGAAGCCAGAAATCCAGAATTTTTTTTTAATATGCAGTACCTTGATCTTTGACTGTTAAATCCACTTAAAAAAAAATTCATCAAAGCCAAACAAAACAATCTCCAAGCCCTTTTTGCTACATTGTACCCTCCAGGTTCTAAATAAAGATCAACAAGATCCCTTGATAACTCTGGTATCAGATCCCTTGATAATTCTGGTATCAGATGAAAATACAAATCTCTGTTAAATATCAACCACGTAGTATTAAATGTTTTACCTCATCTGTCGTATCTTCATTAGAGACAGCTCAGAACATTCTACCACCCCCTCAGAAAGCTTCCATTTGAACAGAATGAATTCTTCTTTTTGAATTCAGCACGTGAGCCCTTCCAAGTCCAGGTCTATTTAGTCTCCTGCAGTGTCTTTCTCCAGTAGCTTCAGGTGATTTTCTCTCACATTCCTTTCAGTGCTGTGTTTGGCTCATGCTGCTTCTCATCCTAGAACAAGTTCATCTCATTATTCAAGGTTCAGCTGATAGGCAGTGTGACAGTCAGTATTAGGTGTCAGCTTGTGTAGGCCATGATTCTCAGCGGTTTGGGAGACACGATTTTTAATGATTCTCCATTTTGTGATCTGACATGAGCAGCCGATCAGTTGCAAGGGGAGCATTCTTGGGAGTGTGGCCTGCATCCAATACGTATGAACACACTGGCAAAACTCTCTCTTAACTACGTCAGCATGAGACCAGAAGAATTAGATGGTGCCTGACTATCACCAATGACTGCCTTGACAGGGAATAAGATGTGGAGTCTGTCACAGCAGAAAAAAATGGGTGTGCAGAACTCGAACCCTATTAAAAAGATCAGACTTGGTGGTCCAAGTGACTAGAGGGTCTGTGAAAGACATGGCCTCTGGACTCTATTAGCACAGAATAGAAACCCTTCCTGAAGCCAACTCTTCAGACAAAGACTGGACTAGACTATAAGACATAAAAGTCATACTGGTGAAGACTATGCTTCTTGATTTAAGCAGATACTTGAGACTAACTGGGCAGTTCCTGTCCAGGCAAGACAAGAGGGGAGAAGCAGACAGGAGCTGGTTGAATGGATACGGGAAATACAGCGTGAAAAGGAAGAGAGTGCTGTCACAGGGTGGGGAGAGCAGCTAGAGTTATGTACAACTACGTGTGTAAGTTTTGGTATGACAAATTGACTTGGATTGTAAACTTTCGCTTAAAGCTCAATAAAATATTTTTAACATTTTACAAAAAGAAAATCATGAAGCAAAATAAAAAATCTCTCTCTCTCTTTCTCTCCTGCAGCCAGCTCATCATCTTCTGATACTCAGCCTGACCTACAGATTTCAAGTTCATTAGCATTTGTAACCATGTGAGTCAGGAGAACCTCCAGCCTGTTTCCTTATCTATTGATTTTGGACTTGCCAGCCTCCACAGTTGTGTGAGCCATTTACTTGCAACAAATCTCTCTATAAATGTATTTTTATATATGCTTCACTGATTTGGGGAAATGCCGATGGTGTAGTGGGTTAAGTGCTACCACTGCTAACCAAAAGGTCAGCAGTTCAAATCCACCAGGCACTCCTTGAATACTCTAGGGATAAGTTCTACTCCAGTCCCTAGGGTCACCATGAATTGGATCCAACTCGACAACCCTTGGCTTGGCTCTCTGATTTTGCCCATCTAGAGAACCCAGCCTAAAATAGTGACAGGAGAGGGAACAGAGAAACCAAGCCCTTTGGGATCTGACTTGAACACTTACCGCAGAACTTCTCAAAGTCAACTAAACCTCTCTACACCCCCACCATCTACAACCCCTACTCCAGGTCTACTCAGCCATCTACTCAGGTAGTTCAGGGGTTGGTAAACCTTTAATGGAAAGGACCGGATAGTAAATATTTTCAGCTTTGCAGAACACAGGTCTCTGTGTAATAATCTCTGTTACAGCTGCCATCAATAACACATAAATAAATAGAATCCTGGCTGTGCTCCAATAGCCTTCTTTATGGACATTAAAATTTGAATTTCACATCATTTTCATGTGTCATAAGATATTATTTTGTTATTTGCTTTTGTCAGCTATTTAAAAATAGAACCAAACAAAACTATTCTTAGCTTGTGAACTGAGTAAAAACAAGTGGTAGCCCAGATTTGGCATAAGGGGCCACAATTTACAGACCCCTCAAATAGTTCACGGACATGTGACCCAATCTGAAATGATTTTGTTAAAAAAAAAAAAACTTTTATCTTTAGTTGAAAGAGACAATTGGAGAAGACACTCTTGTCTTAGTTTTCTAGAGCTGCTGTAATAAAAAAAAAAAAAAAAAAAAAACCTCAAATGGAAGTCTTTAAAGAATACAATTAATTTCCTGACAATTCTGGAGGCTAAAGGTGTAATTTCAGGGCATGGCTTTAGGAGGAGGCCTTTTCTAGTTAGTAACCCTTGGAGTTTGGGGGAGTTCCCTGGTGTTCATTGGCATCTATCTTGCTCCTGTGTGTATGTGTGTCTCTGTGTCTTTTCTGCTCTTTTTATAACTCAGAAGTGATTAAGTTTAAGACCAAGCCTACTTTAGTACAATCTCATTAACATAACAAAAGTTACCATTTCCAAATAGGGTAATATTTACAGGCACAAAGTTTAGGATTTCAACACGTATTTTGGGGGGATATAATTTCATCAGTGCTTAACACCCCTCTTTCTGCGTAAGATCTTGTCCTGTTTCACACAATGCCATCCTGGACCATGACAGGTAAAACTGATTTAGCAAGGATGTTAGGAAAGGAATGAAAAAGAAAAATCATATATTTTTATTTATATATCAAGTTGTCAAAAAGCAATCCTAAAAAAACCATCAGTTCTAGTTGTCTTTTTTCTTAACCAAATGAATTGTCCTGATCATGCTACGCATAGCCAAGCATTTTGCAGTGGTGTATCAAGTAGAGAGAGCAAAGAGGCAATCTAACTTGGGTGCAGGCAACAAGAGGGTGCATGATTAACAGACAATTTAAAAACTATAGTAAGACCAACAACAACAACAAAAATTCACTTGCTTTTTATTACACTATATACCAACATGGAAACCCTAGCAAGCATAATGATTAAGTACTATAGCTGCTCACCAAAAGGATGGCAGTTTGACTCCACCAGGTACTTCTTGGAAACTCTATGATGCAGTTCTCCTGTGTCCTATAGGGTTGCTGTGAGTCAGAATTGACTTGACAGCAATGAGGTTGGTTTGGTTTTATGCACTAACAAGGAGCCCTGGTGGTGCAGTGGGTAAGCACTTGGCTGCTAAGTGAAAGGTTGACTATTGAAAGCCACCAGCCACTTCATGGGAGCAGGATGTGGCAGTCTGCTACCATAAAGATTTACAGTCTTGGAAACCATGGTATAGCTCTACTCTGTCCTAAAGGGTCGCTACAAATTGGAATTAACTTGATGACAGTAGGTTTGGTTTTGGTTTTTATGTACCAACAATTCGAAACAATGCTGTTGATAACATTCACACTCTTGTTGAAACCAACCAGTACCATCACAGCTTAATCTTGGTATCCCATCAGAATTTTGTAACTTGCACTGAAGAGTTTCCTAGCTGATACATGTGGCCCAGCACCCAGCATAGTGTCTTGACTGTATAAAAATTTCATGGCAATATTGAGTACACCATGATACAGACACACATACACATAGGAACACATATAAATCCATATAGCTATGAGTCATGTTATAATTGAATTCTACGAGCATCTGGCTTAATAAAATGAAGAGTACTCTTAGATTTCTGACATTTGACATTTTTTAACCCTGTAGTGGAGCCCTGTGGCTTCCATCATATAGTTACCTCATCTAGCTGTACAGAATTTCTAAAGGCCTGGCTGTGTTTGGCAGGATGGTCTCTGGGAAGGGCACTTTGGTTTAAGTAAATAAGAAAAAACTGATATAAATTTATAATAACTCACTTGAATTTGCTTAAGAAATACAAAACATTCAAAATAAGAAAACCAGCCCAACCCAGAAAAATGTCAGAAAATACCTGTGATTCGGCACCTTATGAAACAGTAGTGCATCAGCTGCTGGCAACGGCACAACTCCTAAACAGCAAGCATTGTTCCCCCAGCTCTGCTCTGGAACCCCAAATCATTTTGTCATGACTATGATTTAGCATGTCCTAGAACTGCTTTCTATAGGATCACCAAGTCTCAATTTCTAGCAACGTTCTTCCTCATCTGCATTTTCCACTGTGTAATAAAATCACACATATTCAAATCCACACACATCTGCATATACACAAAAGTACACACATAGACAAGCATACATACACATGTATATTGATATGCATAAATATATACACGCACAAGCACACATATGCAGCCATGCTCATACACATAATACCCTCACTCACCAACAGACATGCACATCACACTGCACACAGAAATACATGTACGCAGCACAAATACACGTACACACAGAGGCACAAAAGTACATACATATGTAAGCAAAACCATATATACACATCCAAGCACACGCACATACACACATATTAAATAACAAACAGAGTGCCATTGATTCAATTCTGACTCCTAGAGACCCTATAGTGATACACATATATAAACAATCAAAGACGTATGCACATACATACACACAAAACAAATGCATACTCATATCCTTGGTACTTGGAATTTTGTTTAACTTAAAATAGCAAAATGTCTATGAGTCAGAATCAACTCAACAGCAGCAGGTCTGGGGTTTTTGGTTTAATACAGCAGAGTGGATAAGAGTCGTTCAGCATTCAGACAGACCTGGTAGCACCTTGTTAAATCATGTGATGTGTAATAAAGAAAAAGTTATTTAACTTCTCTGAACATTAGTCCTCAACTATGAAACAGGGGTAGCAGGAGTTCCTCTCTGATACGATTATTGCAGGAATTAAATTGAGGTGATATTTATAAATATTCATCATATTCTGTCACTTAATTGCTGAATACACATCATCATCATTTTCTGTTCTCAGTCACATCTAGGCAACCACTTACAGTAATCAGAAAGCTGATTTGAAATAGGGCTTATGATTCATAAGGTAAAAAGAACCAAAGAGCTCCTCATGACCCTACCTATCAGAAGTAGGTCAGAGCATACAGCACATAGCTCCAGCCCCAAGCCCCTGACCTCCAGCCAGCTCTGCCTCCACCCTGCTCACACTGTCCACCAGCATCACGGCTTAGTTGAGCATTCATTTTGCTCCCAGATGCAGGTCCAATCCCTCCGGAAGGATTCTGTTAATGTGAATTCCCAGGAATTGGGGCAAACCATTCTCACTTTGCAAACTGCTATGGGTTGAACAGGAGCCCAGGTGGTGTAGTCTTTAAAAGATTGGTTGGTAACCAAAAGGTTGGCTATTCATACCCACCAGCTGCTCCTTGGAAAGCCTATGGGGGAGTTCTACTCTATTCTATTTGGTTTAGTGGGTTGAATTGTGAAGGTACGTTGATGTTCTGAACCTCTAAGATCTCTGAATGTGACCTAATTTGGAAATAGGGTCTTTGCAAGTATAATCTAATTAATAAGAGGACATAATGGGTGAGGTTGAGCCCTAATCCAATGACTAGTGTCCATGTAAGATCCAGACACACATAGGGAGGACACCATGTGATGATGGAGAGATGAGAGTGATGCATCTATAAGCTAGTGAGCACCAAGGATTGCTGGAAGCCACTGGAAGGCTGGAGAAAACATGGAAGAATTCTCCCCTAGAGTCTTCTGAGAGTGCATGACCTTGCTGATACCTTGATTTGGGGCTTCTGACGTCTAGAACTGTTAGAGATTTAATGCCTGACCTTTCAAGCCTGCCAGTTTGTGGTACTTCACTGTGGCGGTCTTAGGAAATGAAGACAGAAAGCCAGCACTGCTTGACCCGCAAGAATGAGTTAATGCTCTGCTTGAAATCTCTGCGGCTCCTGCGGGGGCAGCCAACCAGCAAGAAGACTGACACTCAAGAGGACGATGTGGATGCCAGCCAGAAAAGGGGGTCCTAGACTTGAGTTGTGGGCCACACCAGAGAAAGGCAACATGGGACTGAGAGAGGTAGAGACTGCAAAGACCAAGGCAGAGAGCAACGACGGGAAAAGAGAGCAAGAATGCTTTTAAGCAATGTCTTGAAACGACCTGAGGGACTCATTCTTTTACAGCCAGTGCAAACCTTCAAATGAGTGTATTCACTTTTTTTCTCCTTCCCTTTGCCTAAGAGCACGTTCAAAAAAATTGCTACGTTTTTCTGTCACTTTATGAACTAAAATTAAAAATAAGTTAAAGAACAGCTTATTACTGAGTGAGCCTAAACCTTTACACCTTGACCAAGGTTTACAATAAATAGTCTGCTATTATCTTGCCTTTTAGAGGTGCTTTTCTAGATGGTACAAATGGTTTGGGCTCAACTACTAACCTTAAGGTTGATAGCGCAGACCCACCCGGTGGCACCATGGGAGAAAAGCCTGGTGATTTCCTGTGATAAAGATTACAGCAAACAAAACCCTGTGGAGTAGTTATCTGTAACACATAGGGTTTCTGAGTTGGAACTGACCCACTGTCAACGGGTTTGGATTCTGTTGAAAAGCGCAGAGGCACACACTAAAATAAAATAACCAACAAACAAAATTCAGTGAAGCAAATTCCTGAACACATCTGCCCCACTTAGCCTCCTGAATGTCAATTAAGATTACTGGCATTTTTAAAATTGCCTTAATGCTTTCCATTTATCTGCCCCTCACTGGCTTTCCCTGAAACGTATGATCAATTGCTTAGTGTTCAACAATTATGGGTAAAACATCACTGAAATTCAAGAAAGCAGGTAAAAAACAAGTTAACAGGTTTAGGCTCTTGAGCCGAGGCTGCATGACCCCAGGAACAGAGAGGGAAACCAGAGAGAAGATACGCCCAGGAGAAGGACTGACTTCAGCGCCTAGGGCATGGGCTGAGGGTGGGGGGAATCCCAACACAGGCAGCTTGGGGCTTATCATGGCTTGAACTGCGTCCCCACCAAAAGCATTTGTGTAGCAATTTGGCTAGGCGATGATTCCTGGTATCCTGTGATGTGCCTGTTTGTTGTAAACCCTGCCTCTGTGATGCTAATGAATCGGTGGCAGCTGCATTGGTGGGACTGCACTCATTGAAAATTATGTTGTGCCTTGAGGCAAGGTCTTGGGATATAAAGGAAAGGGAAGAAAGCAGAAAGCCAGAGACCTCATAACCAGCAAGAAGCAGTGCCAGGAGCAGAGCGTTTCCTTTGCACCCAGGGTCTCTGAACCTCAGAAGCTCCCCAGTCCAGGGAAGGATTGACAAGTACCTTTCTCTAGAGTCAGCAGAGAAAGACTGCCCCTGGAGCTGATGAATTTGGATTTTGGGCCTGCTTTTCTGTGAGAAAATTAATTTCTGTTTGTTAAAGCCATCCACTTTCTGTTACAGCAGCACTGGGTGACTAAGACAGGGCTCATCTTTATTGGCTGTTTTCCATTCAAAACTAAATAAAACATGTCTTTTTGAGGACCACCAATGAGAAATACGGATACAGACACACATTTATATTTTCCCATCTGACTCTGTCCTGTAAGTTCAGTTTCCTCTGCAATACCAGCATGACTGCTGTGTCTTCCTCGCACGCACCAAGGCCTCTTGATGACAGCTTCATCACTAACAGCTGGATCTGCCTCATTTATCTGCCAGCACCCATGAGAAAAACTGTTCTACATTTCAAATGGGTTAGACTTACTGGGCTAGTCAGAAAAACTGTCCCACTGAGGCCAGGCAGTAGCATAACCAGAAGGCCAGTTGCAACTTGGCACTGCCCGTCACCACAAAGCCAGAAGTAAAGACGGGGAGGGATTGTGCTTTATTCAGATGGCTGGTGATCCCAGAAGATGGGGGGCAACACCCTGAAACCCATCTTACCAACTCTTCTCAAGCTGGAGGGTCTATAGAAAGAAGGAGAAAAGTTTATGATGGGAAAAAGGGTGTTATTTAGGTGCTGGGGTAAGGATGGGGATGAGGTGTAGCTTTCTCGGGGTCTCTGGGCAGTCTGGAGTCAAAGGGGTGATGTCATCTGAGCAGTATCTTAATACCTTATCTGAAGCCAGAGGGTTCAGGGGTTGCAGGTCAAAGGTGAGCCAGAGTCAGCGGATAGTTGGGGGCAGGGTTGCTAGAGGAACTGTGGTGTTATCTGGATGGTAGTCCATAGTTTCTTCGGGTCCTTGGGCAAGGTCTGGAGTCACAAGGTGTGTGATGCTATCTGCCTCAGGCCCCCGGTCAAGATCTGAAATAAACCTCACAGTCTCCAGGTTAGTCATTTTAATTTTTCTAGTCAGCCTGAGAGATCAAGTGAAGATTTTTCATCAATATTTTACCATTATTAGCCCTTCCAAAACTAGGCAAGCAGAACTCCTTGCACCATGCGTTGTTATGAGAAACTTCTCTCCGAACTAATAAGCCAGCAGGAAAAGTTGCTCTATCAAATGAAGACCAAATAAGGCCATCCACAAAACTGTAAAAGAAAGAATGTGGCTCCACTGACCCTCTAAGCAGAATTAAAGGTTTAGCTTTAAAAATTCAGTGGTAGTCTTGACATGACGTCATGAAAATGGTTCTGCACCTCTGTGGTCTTCCTTTTGAAACCCTTAACCCCAGTCTAACCATGAGAGAAGAATTAGACAAACTTAAACTGAAAGGCACTCTACCAGGCGCATGGTCAGTACTTCTCAAAATATGTCAAAGCCATCAAAAACAAGGAATGTCTACAAAACTATCAGAAGCCGGAAGAGGCTAAGGAGACGCACTGAATAAATGTAATCTTAGATCCTGGATAGATTCCTGGGATAAGAAAGAGACACTTTGGGGAAACTTAGTAAAATCTGAATAGAGGGTGGGATGGGGTTTAATTAACAGTAATGCACAGACGTTGGTCTTTTCACTGTGGCAAATGCAGGGCAGTGACATAAGATGTTAACAGTGGGGGAAACTGGACTGAATTGTGTTCCTCAAATGGATATGGAAGTCTGGTGAATGTGGCCTTGTTTGCAGAAATAAAAGTTTTCTTTGCAGATGTTATTAGTTAAGCTAAGAAAGTCAGATCAGAGAATGGTGAGTCCTAATCTTCTTTCCTCTGAGCGGTATTTTATAAAAGAGAAGGACAGACATGGAAAGAGTCACACACAGGGGGAGGTGCCATGTGACAACAGAGACAGATGTATCTACAAGCAACAAAGGAACACTGAGGATTTCTTGCAATTGCTAGAAGCTGGGAGAGAGGCACGGACCGGTTCTTTTCTCAAAATCCTCAGAAAGAACTGACCCAGTTGAGACTGATTTGAACTTCCAGCCTCTAGAACTGTAAGAAATAAAATCTGTGTTGTTTAAAGCTACCCACTTTGTGACATTTTGTTGCAGTCCTGAGAACCGAACCAATGTTTTATACAGAAGTTCTCCATAGTAGCTTTTAACCTTCTCTATAAATCTAAAACTACTGTAAAATAAAATGACTACTTTTGAAAATTCAGTGGTGGTGACTGGCAAGAGGTCAGGCAGTGTTCCGTTCTGCTGTTCATGAGGTCACCGTGACTCAGAGGTCAAATCAACGACAGTTAACAACTACAACAAAATAAGTGAAGTTCAGCAGGAAAAAAAATCACTGAAATGTTATCTCAGTATCTGTAGGTGTTTACCTAGTGCTCTTAACTGAGTTATTACTACTAAGGCCTACTATGCCCCTAGGTTAGCACTAGAAATGACAGCGAGAATTCATTTCTAGAGACAAAGGACAACTGATTGGAAAGCATGGATGTTTAGTAGTTGACTCCATTTGCATGACTGTGGGACCAGGCTGTCTGGACAGCCCAGTCATAGCCATGTCCTTGTATCCATCCCTTGGAAGTGGTCCCCCAAATCCTAGCACAATGTCCACAAGAAAACTGAGAACTCAGACTCAGTGTCATGCACGTGACTTACTCTTTCTCATTTCGTCCACTAGCTTATAACTTCATTTGATCAATTTTGACTAATCCAATTTTATTTGATTAGTTTCATTTATAAAACACTCACAAACCTTTAAGTGCCTATTAAATGCTTTACACTATGCTAGACCCTTGTCCTGCTCTGACAGGGCTAATAAAAAATCACTTGTCATGGCGTAGCTAAGACAACACACTTTCAGGCTAAGTTCAAATCTTGGGATTTCTATCTAGTATTTTTGCAAACTTGGGTAAATGATATAGATCTTTAAGATATCATCTTCATTTTTAAATGGGAATAGTAACAAAGGGACTTGCCTTGTGTTATTTATTTGTGAGTCAGTTCAGGTAATTTATTGTGCACACACATTGTTGTTATTATTTATCAACATTAAAAACTCTGAGTATCCCAGGCAGTTAATTGTACACCTGAACTGGCAAAAGTTGTGTGATAGAAACATTAAGCCAGCCAGGCACTAAATAAAGGGTAGCTGTCTAGGCTGCTTACATACAAGTGAAAGCCTCATGCAATTGGGCTTCTTGGTTTGGAGGTTTCAAGTCATGTTTTCGGGGAATATCCCAGTTAACTATCTTAATAGTGCTTCTGTTCTGTCTCCATGCTCGCTGAGCAGTGCCTGGAAAAGCACACAAGTGGTCATCCAAGACACAACAATTGTTCTCTATTTTCCTGGAGCAATAGAAGAAGAAGGAGCATCAAGAATAGAAAGAGAATATGGAATTTGTGGCTAATTGCCTCCAAGAACAACTACTTCCTTGCCATGAGACCAGAAGAACTGGATGGTGCCTGGCTATCATTACTCAACATTTTGGTGTAAGATTCTAAAGAGTTCTGATCAAAGTAGAAAGTACAGGACAGAATTTCAAATTCTTATGGACTGTAGACTTTCAGAAGGTCTAAAGGTTAGACGAGCTCTGAGATAATCTTTAAACCTTAAACCAAAACTATTTCCTAAAGTCTTCTGAAAATCAAAAGACAAGTTAGCTTAACTAGTAAAGAATATCTGCTTTGAGCATTGTGCTGTTTTATGATCTATGTATATGGAATCAAACTGACAACAGGACTGGAAAAAAAATAGGAAACTTAGGGGGCAGTGAGTTTGTTAATCAAAGAGGAATAACTCAGAAAAAGAAGATCAGAACGGTTACACAACTTAAAGAATGTAGTCAAAGTCACTAAATTATACATGAGGGAATTGTTGAAATGGTGTACATTCTGCTGTGTATAGTCTCAAGAACAACAACAACAAAATAAACTTTTTTTTTTAAAAAAAAAGAGAAGCCCTGTGTCCTTGAATCAGAGAACAAGCAGAGTATAACGCAGGTTATTTTTCTGGCAATTGCTAGTTAAGTAGTTTTGGCCTTACTTAATAGCCACACTGGGACTAAGTTTTCTTGCCTGAAAAAAAGAAGGAAGCATTTCACACACTTGAAATTGCAGAAAATATACAGAGATAATACAGGTAACAAGCTCTGTGCCTGGCACAGGACAGAATCTCAGCAACTAGTAGCTGTTATTCCTTAAGTATGATTGTAAACACGATAGTTACAGAACAAGACGCCATGGACTGGTTCTCTGCAGGAAAGAAATGAGGCTGAATATTGTAAGACAACAAATGAAGGAAGAGACTACTAGGGAGACATTTAGGCTTCTCACGAGATAGACATAAAAAGTTTTGCTGAGGATCACAGGCCACACAAATCAACATGAATCAACTATTCCCATCTGCTGAAATTTTCCAAAATTATTTTCTTGACATTTATATTGCTTCAGCTTCTTAGCGTGATAGCCAAGACTCAGCATTGCCCTCAACAGACCCTCCAGATCAGTTTTCCTCCCTGTACCAATGTTCCAGTCAACAGGACAATCTGCCCCATTTCTTTCACTCCCGTGTTTTCTCTGCACATTTGGTCATTTGTACTTTACAGTTTACTTATACATGCTCAAATTCGATGTGGTCTTCTAGGCTGAATTTAATTACCGCCTGATACGGATTAGATTGCCAAGCCAAGCCAAGTACTGACCGACGGATTAGATTATGTCCTCCTAAAACACACTCCACGGCACTTGGCTTGGCTTTGGCTAAAACACATGTTGGAATTCTGGCCCTTGTACCTATAAATGACAGGCTACTTGACGACAGTTCATACCCACCCTGTGGCTCCACAGAATAAAGGCCTGGCAATCTGCTTCCATAAAGATTATAGCCAAGGAAACCCTATGGCCAGTTCTACTTTGTAACAGATGGGGGTCACCATGAATCATAACAGATTCGAAGGCAATGAGTTTGGTTTTTTGGTTTTATATCTATAAATGTCCCGTTAAGTGCTTAGCTACTAACCAAAAGGTTGGTAGTTTGAATCTACCCAGTGGAAACCCCTGGTATTTTACTTCCAAAATGTCACAGCCTCAGAAACAGTTTTACTCTGCAACATATAGGGCCACCATAAGTCAGAATTGACTCAACAGCAACTGGTTTGGTCTTTTGGTGTCTTAGCTAACACTGGGTACTTACAACCACTGCTTCTTAAATTTTAGTCTGGTTTGCACTTCATTTTATGAGTTTCATCTAACTACTAGAAATTTTCATGTGGTACATAAAGATATGCTTAAAACGTTCAGCTAAAAGTGAAATTCTTTTTTAAGGTAAGGAAACTAGACAGATTGCAGTTACAAAGTCAAGCACTTATTTCTAAAATGACTTGTTATAGCCTCATTTAAAAAATTGTTTTTTCATTGCTATCAAATGATCCCAATTTGTAGCAACCCTAGAAGATAGAGTAGAACTGTCCCACAGCATTTCCAAGGAGCACCTGATAGATTTGAACTTGTGACCCTTTGATTACCAACCTGAGCCCTTTAGCTACTGCATCCCAGGGCTGCTAGAGCCCTATAGGACACTGATTGGAAAACTGCCTGGGCTTTATGAAAATATTTCTCCTTTGAATCTTATTCAGATGAAGGGGTAGAGAAGCCCCTTTATTAAATGAGTGCCCCACCATAAGCAACAGAGAACATGACCAGTGGGGAAGGACCTGGTGGGTCAGAAGTTTTCATAAAGGCTTTAGATTTTTTTTTTTTTAGAAAGAGTTTTCAGGCTCCCAGAACTTTTCATAGTTTGACATACAGTTCCCTTCATTTAAATCCTTCTTTCCTCCCAACGCCAAAGCCAAGTGCCGAAAAAATTTAATTTAAACAATGTGTTCATGCAGTTTATTAAAGAACTCAGCACTACAAAAACCTGAATTCTTATCTGAAAGTAAATCTTTCCTGGCTTCTAGAACTACCCAGGGAATTTTTAGAGGAACCATGGAAGCTTAGGACTGAGTCTTTTCACAAAGTCAGAGTGAGAAAATCAACTAGGGATTTACCACGTGAACATGCCTCAGGGAACCGGAGGTTGATGAAACTAACTTTCCTTATCCTCCTATATTCTAGCAACACGTGTGTATTAAACAGTGATATTTTTGAGAAAAACTCAGAAGTCTCCTCAATTCTTCATTCACGGTGATGTCTCAGTGTAGTATATCATATTTACTACAGACAAGCAGAACATCATTCTGTAAATGCCAACATAAAGCCAATGCCACATGAAAGATTTTCTGGAAGTTTCAGCTGTGTTCATTTATCACCAGCGATGCTTCATTCCAGCCACTGACAGCCAAACTGATTGGCTGAGGGTTATTCTCCTGGAAAAATATGAAGTTTTAAATGGAAACACAGGACAGAAAGAGAACACTTGGAGATAATTGAAAAGCAATCAAGAATAGCTTAATATCAAGGTTATGGATAAATTCCTGGGAGAAGATCAGGCAGATGGTCTTTTAGTCCAGGTATTTCCTGATGATTTTCTGGATTATGACAACACTGTATGAATATAGGGACTTTTGCTCTATGCTCAGCCAAGGAGAAAGAATCCATGCATTTGTCTGGCTTCAATTACTTACCCCGATCTAATGGGTGAGACCCAGATAAGAACATCACCTGAACACTGTCAACAATGAGGTAGAAGACCCAGGGAAAGAGATGTCAACTAAGACCACAAGGGGCACTGTTGACAAACAAGCATAACACTCTTTTCCTCTTCAGAAAACTCCTTGGACACCTGGGTGTCCTCTGGAGAGCTGGTGGCACTGTAGTTAAGAGCTCAGCAGCTAATCGAAAGATACACAGTTCGAATCACTCCTTGGAAACACTTTGGAGCATTCTACTCTGTCCTGTAGTGTCGCTGTACGTCGGAATCATCCTGAAAGCAATGGGGCTGGGCTCTGGTCTACCTTAGACAAGGTCATTTTCTTCCCCAGTACTTGATATCACCACCATTTTATTTCAGATCAATACTAAAGATGTAAGAAATTGATGAAATAGCTAACTCGTGACAACTAAGTAACTGTATCCATCAGAGAAAGAACCAGTAGGAGGTAGAAAGACAGACGGATGGCAAGTAGACTTATTTTAAGGAAATGGTTCACGTGACTACCAGGACTGGCAAGTTAAAAATCTGAAAGTTAACTAGTAGGCTGGAAAGTCAGGCAAGATTTCTATGCTACAGACTTGAGGCATGATTCCTTTTCTGTCAGGAAAACTCAGTTTCAACACCTAAGATCTTCAGCTGATGGGATGAGGCCCACACTTGTTACAAAGGATAATCTGCTTTAAAGTCAACTAACTGTGAAGTTTAACCACATCTACACAATACCTTCACCACAGCATATTACTAGGGTTTGACAGAGTAACTGAGCACCACTGCCTAGCCAACTGACACATAATGTTGCCCATCACACTAAACATAGTCAAACGACAGCTTAGTTTTAGAGGAGCAGATTGAGTTCTTTATAGGACTAAGAACAAGAGGCCTCCATCATTACTCTCACTAAACAGAGAAGGTCTCAAGTCCTCACGGTGCCAGAGGGCCAAGGAGGACATGTAAGGAGAATGCCTCCTACCTGTGATCTAAAAGCTCACATCCAGAGATACTTCAATTTTATGGGCAGAAGCTAGTCAAAACCAGTTATCAGTTAAGAGCAAGAGGAGGAGCTCATATGAGGGTACACTGAACAGCCAGTTAGGGGAGAGGAAAGATAAGTGGGAAGAACAGTGGGGACTGGGTAAAATCTGAACACTGAATACCAGAGTATGTGTTTTAATGGATGACAAAGTAACTAAAAGGGCTGTCAGGGGGGCAGTAGTCCCCAGTGTATACAGCCTGTAACAACAACAATAAAAGATAAGGATTCTCATTCTCCATGCAAAAGACCCAAGTTTGATTCCTGGCCAAAGTACGGCAAGTGCAGCCACCACGCATCTGTCAGTGGAAGCTTGCATGTTGTTATTATGCTAAACAGGTTTCAGCAGAACTTCCAGACTAAGATAGACTACATAGAAAGGGCTGGCAATCTACTTCCAAAAATCAGCCAATGAAAACTTGATGGATCACAACGGGGTTCCGTTCATGAGCATGGTGCAGAACCAGGCTTTGGTGCATCATTTTGCATAGGAATGCCATGAACTGGGGGCCAACCCAGTGGCAGATGAGAACAGCAACAATGTTAAGCACTTATTACGTGCCCAATGTTTCTCTAAGGCCTTATGTGTGTTCCCATTTAATCCTTACAACACAGCTCCCTGAAGCAGGTATTACTATCGTCAACTATCCCCCTTTTTCAGGCAAGGAAATCAAGTTCACCCTGCTAACAAGCACGAGAGCTGGTAAGCAAGCCCAGACAGTTTTACTCCACAGTCCATGAGCTTAACCAACCAGCTGAAGGTCTAGTCCCCAGCATCTGCAGCTGTCTGAATCCTTATACGTCTCAAGAGATGTTCAGAGACTTTGACTACATGCCACATTGTTTCAGGATTACTTACAGGTAGGATAACCTCTCATCTCGAATGTGGAACTCATCCTCTCTCCTCCAACAAGGTAGACCCCAGAGGCTCAACAGATGAGCCATGCCCAGGAATGAAGAACAGGAAACCGCAACCATCAGTTAACAAGGCCCCATGCTCCTTCCCAGACCCTGCAGACCAGGACTTAAATCTTCCTTTTTACATTTACAGAGCTCAGCAAAACACAATTTGAGTCAGTATCAACTAGCAATGTATTTTGAGGAAAATCAAGTGAAAGACTGACAACTTTAACTGAAAAACTGCACAGGAAAGTGAAGACATCTCATAAAATGATTCATTAGGAAATCACTTCAAATGTTCATACTTTAGACACACAAAATAGTTGTATAACTTTTTCCAAGGGAGTCTCAACCAGAATTTTCAAACCCACAGAGGCTGTAAAAACACTTGGATATGTTTTCCACATGCTGGTTGTTGAGCAGGACCCAGAACTTGTTTGGGAAACCCTAAGTGGGTGGTATATTCTCTCAATGAACTGAAACTCCTACTCCATCATGCTTAATAAGGTTGGTAGTTTGTATGCACCAGGCACCACTTGGAAAACCTATGGTGCAGTTCTACTCTGTCCTATAGGGTCGCTATGAGTCAGAATTGACTTGACAGCAATGGGTTTGGTGTTTGGGGTATTTCATTCAACAAGAATTTACAGAGAACCAACCAGTACTGTGCTAGAAGCCAAAGATACAGACAGACAACACTGAACACTTTTCCCCTCATGGAGTTTGAATTCTAGAAAGACACTAAACAGGTGAACAATTATGGATTGTGGTAAACAGAGTGAGAAGTGAAAAGGAGGATGTGATAGACAAGGGTAAGATGAATGGCTGCTTCAGGATGGGTGGTCAAAGATAGCTTCTCTGAAGGGAGAACATTACAACTACAGGACCAGAGAGGAGAACCTACCCATGTAGCCAAGAGGAAGACAGCAAGTACCAAGGTTCTGAGGTAGGAATAAGCTTGGCACATTCATGGAATTGTCAGTAGAAATCAAGTAGGTTAGTGGAGCCAGAACTGAGAGAAATTGCTGTGTATTGGTTGTGGGAGAATGAGGTGAGAGAAGGAATCAGAGATGACACACGGCTGGGGCTCAAACAAATGTGGTGCCATTTACTGAGATGGAGAACACTGTGATGAGGTGGGAGCAAGTCTGAGGGTAAAAATAATGTCTTGAGTTAAATATGAAAGTCCCCCCGAAATAGGTTTGGAGTTATGAACACCATTAGATATACAAGACTAAGCTTCAAGAATGAGCTCAGGGCTGGAAAAAGAGTCATGTGAATCAGGATGCACAGATGAGAGTTAACTAAAGATCTAGGCCTGGATGAGATTACCAAGCAGGGTCTTACAGAGAAGAGGAGCCTCTAGAAGCTCTAACATATTGTCTTAGTTACTGTAACACAAATACAAGTAGGTGGCTTTAAAGAACAAAAATATGTTTTCTCACAGTATAGGAGGCTAGAAATTCAAATTTAGCACATGGCTCTGGGCAGGTGGGTAGGGATCTTTCCAGGTCTATTTCAGCTTCTAGTAGCTGTTGGCAATCCTTAGGGATTCCCGAATGTGTAAATTTATCTGACTCCTTCCTGTGTCTTTCTCTTCCCCTTGTGTGTGTCTCTGTATCTATTATGCTCTTTTTCTATCTCAGAAGTGATTAAGTTTATGATCCACTCTACACTGACCCCCCCCCAAAGCTATTTCAAAACAGGGTCATACTAATAGATGCATGGGTTAGGATTTCAACACATCTTTTGGATGGAACACAATTCAATCTGTAATAAATAAAACATTGGTCAAAAAAAGGGAAGACTAAATAATGAACTCAAAAGAATAACCTGAGAAGCAGAATTTAGGAGAGTCAGGTGTCCTGGAAGCCAAGAAAGGGGAGAACTTATACAATGAGGAAGATGCCACCTCTGCAAAAATCCGCTCAGAGATTCGAGTGAGGACGCACAGGTATCTGTTGAATTTGGTGACATGGGAATGTTTGAGGACCCTAGACAAGAGCAGCTTGATAAAGGGATGATGCCTTTAAAAAGAGAAGTTCATCTTCTCACAGGAAAGTAGGCAAAAACCCAGTGTCACGGTGTCAGCTGCAGGGAGTCTTTGCTGGCTCTAAAGGAAGGCCCTTGTTGTAAATCTTCCCCCAGACTAGTAGCTTGTGAGGTACAGGGACCTCCAGTCCGAAGAACACGCTCCACTCCAGCGCTGCTTCTTGGTTATATGAGGTCCCTAACTCTCTGCTCGCTTCCTTTTACTTTACATCCCGAGAGATTACCTGCAGGCAGAACACAGTCTTACTCATTGAGTCCTGACTCGTTAACACAAGCACCACCCATCCTACCTTATTAACATCATAAAGGTAGGATTTACAAAATATAGGACTATCACACAATACACAGAATCACAGCTTAGCCAGATTGTTACAGACATTTTTGGAAACACAATCAGTCCATGAGAAGAGAGGAAACCTTACTTTTTTTATTATTATTACACTTAAGTGAAAGTATACAATCCAAGTCGGTTTTGCATGCCTGTCTCTAAAACTCTAGCTGCTCTCCTTACCCTGTGACAGCATACTTCTCCTTTTCACTCTTTACTTCTAGTATCCTCTTAAGAACACTTGTCCCCTCCTTTCCACCTTTTTCTCTCCCCTCCACAAAGAAACCAGTAGGACAGCCTTCTATAAATGTATAAAACCATAAAGTAATACACACTACATGTTCATTCTCTGTCCCCAAGTCCAGTCCATTCTTTGTCTGAAGTGTTGACCTCAGTACCGGTTTTAGGTCTGGGCCAGCAGCAAATCTAGGGCCCATGCCCTCATGGGACCTTCCAGTTTGTCAGACCATTAATTCAGATCTTTTAGCAGAGTTCTTGATCTGTCTATCTCTTTTTCTCATGCCACACCAGGGACTCTACATTGCATTGCCTCACAGGGCTGTCTTTGGTGGAGGTCGGGCACCATCTGGCTGGTTCTTCTGGTCTCATGCTGATTCAGTCTCCCAATCATATGTGTCCTTCTGTCTCCTGGGCTTATTTTTCCTGATGTCTTCGAAGTTCTCGATCACCGTATGTTCCAGGTGGATTGGGACAAATTGACTGACATTCCTCAGATGGCAGCTTGCACGCTTTTAAGACCCCAGACACCACTCACCAATATGGAGTGCAGAGGACTCTCTTAGCAAAAGGTTAGTTATTCCAGTTGACCGCGACATCCCCTGAAAACACAATCCCCAGACCCTTGTCTCTGCTACTGTATCCTTTGAAATGTTGGGTTAGATTTAGAAAATCTTTTAGTTTGTGGTATACAGTTATACTGACCTGCATTCTACTGAGTGCTGTCACACCCTGAGGAAGCCTTATTGCATAGAATGAAGGCTAGACGACAAAGGATACAAAGCTGAGATTGTAGACGAAGACAATCCTTTCAAAAGGAAGTTTGCTGTTGGAGTAAATATAGAAGTGAATTGGAAATGACAGGGGCATTCTTCACCCTTTTGGAGCCATTCTTCCCTTGGTACCAGTAAAGGGCTCTTCCGTTCTAAAAGTTTTATTCCTATTCTGACACCTCCCACCCTTGTCTCTATCAGGTACATCCTACTCATCTTCGAAGTACAGCACACAGGGGCAATGAGCTCAGAGAAAGTGTCCCATCGTATCTTACAGTATTCTGGTCTTTTCCTTTGCGGTCCTGATCATAAGCATGATTCCATACATGATGGAGGTTAGTATGGTTTAGTGTCAGTCTTCCCATTAGATTTATGTTCCAAGGAATAGAAACCTTTATTTTCTTGTTCACTGCTTTATCCTGAGCTCTTATCACAGTGCCTGGAATTAAAAAAGAAAAGGGTCACCAAGTTGATTTGCCCTCCTGGGATCCCATGTGTATCAGAGCAGAACTGCATTCCGTTGTGCTCTCCATAGCTCATTTTTTTGTCTTCAGAAGTAGATAGGCAGTCCTTTCTTCCAAAGTGCCACTTGGTGGGCTAGCACCTCTAAACTTTTGGTTAGCCATAATGCATGTTAACCGTTTGTGCCACCCAGGGAGTTGGCAACAAGCAAAAACTAAATCCATAATTTAAACCCCTTAAAGATGTGTACTGTGTCTTATTCCCTATGTTATCTCCTATAGCTGATATGAGGCCCAAAATAAATATTTTTAAAATGAACAGCTCTACCTTCTAGGTTCTTTCAGTACTACTTGTTCTTAATTATATACTACCTCCTGAAATGGTTGAACCAAGAAGAAATGATTTGACCAATTCTTTTTGGTACAATGACTGTGTGTATTCTTTCCATCTTTCTTTGATATGTCTTGCATCATTCAGTAATTTGCCCATAGAATCCTTCAGTATTGGAATTCAAATCTTGGATTTTTGTTTTCATTTCTGTCAGCTTGAGAAATGTGGAGTATGTTCTTCTCTTTTAGTATTCTAACTCCAGGTTTTTCCACATTGCATTATAATACTTGAGTTTGTCTTCTGAAGCTACCCTTTAAAATTTTCTATTTTGCTCCTTCACTTCATCCTTTCTTTTACAGCAGTCCCTCCATGGAAATCCTGGTGGTACAGTAGTTAAAAGCTATGGCTGCTAACCAAAAGATTGGCAGTTCACATCCACACGGCACTGCTTGGAAACTCTACGGGGCAGTTCTGTTCTGTCCTATGCGGTCACTATGAGTCAGAATTGACTCAGTGGCAATGTTTCTTTGTTTTGTTTTAGCTGTAGTTCCACTTTCCAAAGTTTCAGTTACCTTTGGTCAGTGGTAACCTGAAAATATTAAATGGAAAATTCCAGAAGTAAACAATTCATAAGTTTTGAAATGAAAACCATTCTGAGTAGCATAATCACATTTTAAACATTCTCACTCCTTCCCGCCCAGCACATGAATCATACCTTACTCCAGCATACCCATGATGTATACTACACTATCCATCCACTAGGCACTTAGGAAATATTTTGCTTATCAAATTAACTATTATGATATCATAGTTTGTGTTCAAGTAATCCCTTTTTATTCACCAAATGTTCTGTTTTCTTATTAGTTATTATTGTTAATCTTTTACTGTGCCTAATACATTAAACTTCATCATGGGTATATGTGTATAGCAAAACACATAGTATATGTAGGATTTAGCTTAGGAATCTACTAGGGGTCTTGGAATATATCCTCTGAGGGTAAGAGGGGACTGATGCATTTGCCTTTGTGACTTTATCTTCAAGAACAAGTTTCAGAGTCTTCTGACATCCATTTTGGTCTTTTCTTTCTTTCCTGACTCTTGAATGTCCTTTTCCTTTCATGTATGACATCCTTGATGTTATCTCACAAGTCTTCAGTCATTAGCACTCAGCCCATTTAATCTATTCTTAAGATGGTCTCTAAATTCAGGTGGGGTACACTGAAAGATGAACTTCAGCTCTCTTGTACTTATTTTCATTTTCTTCATTTTCAATTTGCACTTGCATATAAACAGTTGATAGTACTGAAGGAAGAATCCCAAGCTGTACTGAAGTCATCAGAAAAAAAAAGTTTCTAGGAATTGAAGGAATATCAATTAGGACTGTTGGAAGCGCTCATTCATCTATGCCAAGAAATTTAGAAAACAGCTACTTGGCCCAATGACCAGAAGAAATCCATATTCATGTCTATTTCAAAGAATAGTGATCAGGCAGAATGGGGAACTTATCGCACAGTATCTTTACTATCACACGCAACTAAAACTTTCCTGAAGATAATTCAAAAATGGCTTCAGCAGCACCTCAACAGGGAACTGCCAGAAATCCAAGCTGAATTCAGGAGACTGCATGGAACAAGAGATATCACTGCTAATCTCAGATACATCTTCACTGAAAGCAGAGAAAAACAGAAAGATGTTTACTTGTCTTTTACTGACTATACAAAGGAATTCATCTACATGAATCATAAGAAATTATAGATAACATTGAAAAGAATGGTAATTGTATTCGTATGGAACCTGTACATAGACTAAGTTGAGGTGTGGTTTAAAATCAGGAAATGTGTGGATGTGTCAGTGCCATAGTCTTTCACCACACTTATTCAATCTGTATGCTGAGCATATAATCAGAAAAATTGGACTATATGAAAAAGAAAACATCATCAGGACTGTAGGAAGACTTATTACTACAACCTTGCTTGCTGAAAGAGGATTTGAAGCACTAAATGATGAAGACCAAAGACCACAGCCTTCAGTATGGATTACACTTCAACATAAAGGAAACAGAAATCCTAGTGTCACAATAAATATAGAAAATGTTGAAGTTGTCAAGGATTTCATTTTACTTGGATCCACAGTCAACGCCCAGGCAAGCAACAGTCAAGAACTCAAAGTATTGCATTTGGCAGATCTGCTGCAAAAGAAGTCTTTGAAGTGTCAAATAGCAAAGATTTCACTTTGAGAACTAAGGGGTACCTGAATAAAGCTATGCTATTCTAAATTGCCTCACATGCTTGGGAAAGCTTGAAAATTAATAAGGAAGATTGAAGAAAAATTGATGCATTTAATTATGGTGCTGGTGAAGAATACTGAACATTTATGAACTGCCAGGAGAATGAACACACCTACATCCGTCTTGGAAGAATTTCAACCAGAATCCTCATTAGAAGTAAGGATGGCAAGACTTCATCTCACACACCTTGGATGTGCTGTTAGGAGGGATCAGTCTCTGGAGAGGAACAATGTGAATGGCGAAGTAGAGCTCAACACAAGAAAGAAAAACCCTCGACGTGATGGACCGACAGAGCGGCTGCAGCAATGAGCTCAAACCTGGTAACAACTGTGAGGATGACAGAGGACCAGGCAGTATTTCATTCTGGTGTACGAAGGGTTGCTACGAGTGAGAACCAACTCCATGGCACCTGACAATGACAACAGCATCTCATAATGTTAACTTTGTATTTTACAACAGCTGAGGGATCAGCTTTCAGTACAGATTTACATCAAGCACACAATTTGCGTTACCTCCACTGCCCAGAGAGCTGGGCCATGGATGTGCCTGGGAAGCTATAATCTTCCACATACCAATTCTCAAATAAAATATGAGGCTGACCTAATGTTTGGACATCTTCAATGAATACAGATAGGCACAATTTTCTATGTGGAGCATGGCTTAAAGGTCATTCTCCATTTGCCTGTTGAATTAAGTGTTCTTACATTGTCAGGCTATAAAAATAAACAGGACATTTGTTTTGAGTTATCAGAGAATTTGAATCTTGGCAACTTCCACCTCTGCTATATGTAAAGCCAGGGCCTCTCAGACATAATCTACTTTTGCAGACATTTTAAATCTTTATTAACTCCTTTAGGCAAGTTGGACAATGTGCCATAGTCAATTGGAGGTGCTTCAGTAAGGAAAATTGCATGGGAGGATTCACCAGGAGGAGATACACTAAATCCAGGAGTACAAACCTATAAAGGGAGAGCCTTAGGTGGGTGCTGCTAGCGTCAAACAGTAAGCTTACTTTTGTGGTGAAAAACAAATTAACCATGAGGCCTCAGGATAGCCTTAAAGTTTTTAAAAGTACAGGTCTGTTCTGCACACCTGCAATGTAGCATCGTGTCTGTAAAGAGGCTGGTTTGCTGTGATTGAGTGTGTCTTGTTGCTTTGAAATAGTGAGTCATGAAATATATTCCAGGAGCACTCAGGGTAATAAGGCAGGCAGGGAATTGTGTTGTCTCCAGGAGATTCACCTTGCACAGAATCATATTAAAAGCTTTCTAGTGAAGAAAATTGTTAAATGTGGAACTTCCCCAACTTAATTGACCGTGGAACCTTTTTCCTCTGTAGTATCCTGTTATCATTTATCACTTTTTTGGCTTCTAGGCACCTGAAGTACCTTTCTGTGTCTGGGGACTTCCCAACTGTGGGAGCCTTACAGGAGGTAAGATGTGCCTCTCACTGCCAGTGAACGGTTGTCGCCAAGCTGATGCTGACTCAGGGCATCTCCATGCGTGTCAGCGTACCTCATAGAGCTTTCAGTGGCTGACGTTGGAAATAAAAAAGAATTGGTAGTTGGAAAATATGGCTTTGGTGAGAGAAACCATGCCAGAAATAAAATGATTGAGTTTTGCGAAGCCGAGAACTTCTTCACTGCAAATCTTTTTTTACCAACATAGATGCCAACTACATATATGGACCTCACCAGGTAGAACACACAGGGATCAAATCAGCTACATCTGCAGGAAAAGACAGTGGGAAAGCTCAATATCATCAATCAGAAAAATGCCAGGGGCCAACTGGGGAACACACCATCAACTGCTCATATGCAAGTTCAACTGAAAAAAAATTAGAACAAGTGCCCAAGAGCCATAGTATGACCTATATCCTACCCGAGTTTAGAGACCATCTCAAGATATGTTGAACACTAATGACCAAACACCAGATGAGTTGTGGAAGGATATCATATCAGGAGAAAGCAAGAGGACATTAAAAAGACAGGAAAGACCAAAATGGATGTTAGAGGAGATTCTAAAACTTGTTCTTAAACACTGAGCAGCTAAAGCAAAAGGAAGAAACGATAAAGTAAAAGAACAGAAGACTTCAAAGGGCGGCTTGAGAAGACAAAATAAAGTGTTATAACGACTTGTGCAAAAGGCTAGAGATAGAAAACCAAAATGGAAGAACATGCTCAGCATCTCTTAAACTGAAAGAACTAAAGAACAAATTCAAGCCTTGACTTGCAATAGTAAAAGATTCTGTGGGGAAAATATTAAAGGACACAGGAAGCACCAAGAGCAGATGAAAGGAATACACAGCAATTGTACCAAAAAGAATTAGTCAACTTTCAACAATTTCAGTAAGTAGTACATGACTAGGAACCAGTGGTACTAAAATAAGAAGTTAAAGGTATATTGAAGGCACTGGTGAAAATGAAGGCTCTACGAGTTGATGGAACATCAGCTGAGATGTTTCAATAAACAGAAGCAGCACTAGAAGTGCTCCTTGTCTGTGCTGAGGAATGTGGAAGACAGCTACCTGGCCAACTTGAAGGGATCCATATTCAAGTCTGTTACCAAGAAAGGTGATCCACTAGAATACAGAATCTATCAATCACAAGTAAAACTTTGCGGAACATCATTCAAATGTGGCTGCAGCAGTATAGAGACAGGGAAATGCCAGAAATTCAAGCTGATTCAGAAGAGGATCTGCAGCAGGGAATATCACTGCTGATGTCAGATAGATCCTGGCTGGAAGCAGCGAGTACCAGAACTATGCTTACCTATGTTTTGACTATACAAAAGCACTCAGCTATGTGTATCATAACAAATTATGGATGGCATTGTAAAGAATGAGAATTCCAGAACACCTAATTGTGTACATGAGAACTGTATATAGATTAAGAGGCAGTTGTCTGAATAGGACAACGGGATACCAAATGGTTTAAATTCAGGAAAGGTATGTGTTAAGGTTGTATCCTTTTGCCACACCTGTTCAATCTGTATACTGAACAAATAATCCAAGAAACTAGAAGGCATGAAGAACAGAGCATCAGCTGGAGGAAGACTCATTAACCACCTGCATTATACAGGCGACACAACCTTGTTTGCTGTAGACGTGTTATCAGGAGGGATCAGGTCCTGCCAAAAGACATCAAGCCCCGTGTCATGGATTGAATTGTGTTCCCCCCCCAAAAGGTGTCTATTAATTTGGCTAGGCCTTGATACTCACTACTGTGTGATGTCCCTATATGTTGTAAATCCTGCCTCTATGATATTAATGGGGAGGATGGGCGGTGATTGTGTTAGTGAGGTAAGACTTACTGTACAAGAGCACATTGTGCATGGAGGCAATCTCTTGGGATATTAAGGAACGGGAAGCAAGCAGAGAGTTGATGACTTAATACCACTAAGCACAGTGCCAGGAGCAGAGTGCATCCTCAGGAAAAGACCCAGGTTCCTGCACCTCAGAGGCTCCCAGTCCAGCGAAGGGTGATGACAAGGACTTTCCTCCAGAGCCAATACAGAAAGACTTCCCCTGGAGCTGATGCCCTGAATTTGGACTTGTAGCCTACTGGACTGTGACAGAATAAAATATCTGTTTTTAAAGCCATCCACTTGTGATATTTCTGTTATAGCAGCACTAGATGACTAAGACACTTGGTAAAGCACAGGGTCAGCAAAAAGAGGAAGACCCTCAATGAGATGCATTGACACAGTGGTTGCAATAATTAGCTCAAGCATAACAATGATTGTGAGCATAGCATGGGATTGGACAGTATTTTGTTCTGTTGTACATACGGTCACTATGAGTTTGAGCTGACTCAGTGGCAGCTAACGACAACAGCAACAGTAAGTTTGATTCACAACCTGTCTGTCATTTTGTTGTGATGTGGTGGCTTATATGTTGTTATGATTCTGGAAGCCACTGGGATTTCAAATAACAGCAGGGACACCAGTGGTGGACAGGTTTGAGCTGAGGTTCTAGCTAAGATAGGCTAGAAAGGAAGCCCTGATAATCTACTTTCAAAAAGTAGCCAAAGAATACCCTGTGGTTTTATGTCTTTAACAAAACCTATTTCCTACATCTGTGGACTAAGCAGTCCAAATGATGCTAATTATGTGGGAAGCAAAACTAAAAAGAAATATTTATACAAGATAAAAACACTACACCCAAAGGGAGATTTTAAGTTTTTGAATCCAACTGAAAATAAAATGTCAGATAAATGTATTTATCTGTTTCTAGGAGTGAGAACTAAGTTCATATAGACCAGCTGAGTAGAAGTTGGACTTAGACACCACGTGTGTTACCAGCAAGAGAAAGAGAAATTCATCCATACATCAAATATAAACTCTGGGGACATGTTATTTCTTCTTCCCTGGGTGGTGATAGAGATCTCATATGTTTCTACATAATAATATAGCATCATGAGGGTAAAAATGACATATGCATGGTCTCTGGATCCTTGCTTAAAATAAGCTGTCATTCAAACTTGCAACACTCTATACTTGTTAATTTTGTTATCGTTGTCTAGCACTTGGGAATTCTAATTGTACTGTGGTTAAAAGTATCAAAAGGTCAGCGGTTTGAATCTACCAATCATTCCTTGGAAACCCTACGAAGTAGTTCTCTTCTGGTCAATAGGGTCACTATGAATCAGAATCAACTTGGTGGCAACCAGTTTGAGTTTTTGGTTGGTTTGTTCATTCATTTGTTTTGTACATCATTTGGTTGGCTGGATGGTTGTTCAAGCACTTCACTCGTGAAAATGGACTGATCCCTTTTCTGCTTGCAACTAAGGAAAAGTTTGATTTCTGAGCATAGCCCCTGTTATTAATACAAACAGGGTACATTCAGCTTACCCTCTTAGTCTTGAACCCATCCATGCTCTATGGATTCTTATAAGAAAATAGAGTTCTATGTACCATTATTATAGCTTTGACTAAAACAGTAACTTTCTAGGATATCTTAGTTTTTTACTCTACATTCAAAAGATAGATGCTAAAGAATTTGGCTTAGTTGTTGCTGTTGTTTGTTGCTGTCGAGTCAGCTGCAGCTCATGGTGATGTTATATATCAAACTCCTTGCCCCTCAGTTAATTCTGACTCACAGCAATCCAATAAGACCGAGGAGAACTGCCGTGTAGTGTTTTCAAGGCTGTAAATTTTTACAGAAGCAAACCGTTGTGTCTTTCTCCCATGAAACAGCTGGTGGGTTCAAGTCACTAACCTTTCGATTAGCAGCAAGAACTTAGGGGCTGTGCCCCCAGGATTTCCACCTTATTTTATATAACTGAATGCAATTTGCCTGGTCTTGTGATAATTTGAGATATTACCTAAGATATTCTTTTCTTTCTCCTTTATTATTCCTTCCTTGCACTGCAAGCACATATACACTGGTTTTTTTCCAGTTGAGCAAGGAAGTAACCAAAGAACAAAGACATCCAGTTCTCAAAGGTAAAGGTCAAATGTTAGAGGTTCAGGTATAAAGAAAAGAGAATTAGGAAGTACCTGCAGGAGTTGAATCTAGAGTTTTCTGTCTCCACCATCCACCAATAATTTGATAAGCACAAGGCTGTAGCTCAGCAGGCCAACAGACAGAGATGACATCTGAGGACCAGGGAATATGAATGTTATGTGCTTTGTATCCACCTGATACCTCTAGGGTGGCAGCAAGACCCCTTATCAGATAAAGGCCAAGGAACTATCAAATTGCAGTGGCATTTGATAAACAGATCCCTTCCTGATGCTTGTCTCCAGTCGGAGGGGCAATGAAGTTCATAAAAGAAAGGGAAACATTGTAAACATGGCTAAATGTTCATCTTAGAGTGATTCAGAAATTACAAAATTTGACTGAGTTCACTTGGAAGCAACTAGATCCTTATCCTGTATCAGAAAAAAAGGAAGCTCAGGTCCAGGAATAAAACTGTTGTTACCAAAAAATATTCTCTGTTTTACACATTTGAGTAATGGAATGAGTAACTGTCTTACTTAGATTTGGTTGAAGTTTCCAGGTCTGAGTGCAAACCGATCAGAATCTGATCCACATGTACTTTTCAAGTCTTCAGAGACTGTTGAACTTTGAAAAGAAGAGAAATGAGAAAGGGTGTCGTGGAACAATGCAGCACCTGGAAAAGTTATGAGAAGTCGAAGTCAAAAATCAGGAAAGGAGGGAAATGGTAAGAACACAAAAAAGAATGTCTCACCATCTGTCTGCCCTGAAGTCCCAACCGGGACAGATTCCCTCTCTCATCACTTACGCAGGCTCAGGGGCAACACAATGGGAAAAGGTCAGGAGTCACAGACAAGAGGAAAGGGGATGGCAGGTGATACAGAGAGATCGATAGGATGCAGGCTTTACAGGAAGCATCTAGCTTGGATAAATTAAAAAAGAAAACATGTTCATGCATAATAGGATGAGAAATATAGGCGGTAAAAATGAGTCATGAGACTGATCTTGATCCAGCCCTGCAGCTGAGCTGACAGAGTGGTATTATCATCACCTAGGGCCCAAAACCTGAGAGATCATTCATTTCTGATGTTCTGGCCCAGTTCCATCACAGGTAATTACTTTCTACTTACCTAAATCCTCCCCCTGCCCCGAAACATCTATTAAATACATTTCCCTTTCCTTGTGGCCCATGGTTATTCCTTCTTCTAAATCTCTTGCACCCAAGGGAATGGTGAGGAATGGTAGGCAATATTTATTACACACCTTGGAATTTCTGAACAAGAACTACTATGAAAGTGCAAAACAATTTTCTTATACAGAGTAAGCTGGCATTCCCTAGGTATTAGGCAGTCCAAATCATTTTGCCCTGCATATACCTTCTCTCTTATTTGTAAGCACTTCACATTGACTTTGATCTTTCCCTCACCTCTCACTCTAAGTGTCTCTAAAACAGGAATATGAAGACAATTTCTTCCCTTTCTTTGGTAACTTGCAGCATATAATAAATATGCCATGATGCTTGGTGACAGACTACTTACTAACCACACTTTCACAAATCCATGGCAGGGTTCTACCTCCTAAAGCCCATCGTAATCTCGCATGGCCAACCTTTCCTCACCATTTCTTCTTTCCAATTTATCTAAAGTAAAATAGCTCTTAGAAATTTCGCTTTTATTTCTGTTCTCTGATGTGTTTGAAACTACACAGTAAAGCGAAAAATATGATAGGACAGATAAATAACATGAGGAAGATGAGAAAAAAATATCCCCACAAAGAAGAACTTAGTATGTACTCAAATTTTTTTAATGTGAGCATGCATCCATGAATAAATGATGCAGTCAAACAGTCAATGGAGTTGTATAAGCTAGGGCCGTTTGTGGATACGACGGTAGATATCCAGTTAGATCCAGAGCATGAGGGGAAATACATTGATGCATAGAATCCAGGGAAAGTTGCATCACCCTGCACTAACGGCAAGGTGTATCCAGCTTCTAAAGGTAAAATATTAAAAACTCATGAAGTATTAAAAGATGATGTCATTAATCCAAAAAGAATCAGTCAACATTTAACCATTTCAAGAGGTGATAGATGATCAGGAACCAATGGTACTGACAGAAGAAGTCCAAGTGGCAAAAAAACAAGACTCCAGGAATTGATGGAGTATCAGTTGAGATATTTCAGCAGATACAGTGCTGGAAGTGCTCACTCATCTATGCCAAGACGTTTGGAGGACGTCTACTTGACCTGTTCTGAAGAGAAGTGACTCAACTGAGTGTGGAGATTATCAAACAATGTCATTAATCATAAATTTTGCTAGAGATCATTCAAAAGTGACTGCAACACTATATTGACAGGGAACTGCCAGAAATTCAAGCCCGATTCAGAAGAGGATGTGGAACCAAGAATAGCGTTGCTGATAACAAGCAGATCTTGGCTAAAAGCAGAGAATACCAGAAAGATACTTAAGTATGTTTTATCGACTATGCAAAGACATTCAACTGTGTGTACCACAACAAATAGTGAATAAGAAGAACACTTAATTACACTCATAAGGAATCTGTATATGGATCAAGAGACAGTTGTTGAAACCGAACAAGAGGATACTGCTAAGTTTAAAGCTAGGAAAGGTGTGAATCAAGGTTGTATCCTTTTATCTTATCTATTCATTCTGTATGCCAAGCAAATAATCTAAGAAGCTGAACTATATGAAGAAGAATGGGACATCAAGATTGGAAGAAAATTCACCAACAACCTACATTATACAGGCAGCACAGCCTTGCTTACTGAAAGTGAAGAGGATTTGAAACACTGATGAAGGTCAAACTACACCCTTCAGTATGGATTATATCTCGACATCCAGAAAACAAAAATCCCCACAACTAGACCAATAAGCAAAATCATGATAAATGGAGATAAGATTGAAGTTGTCATGGATTTCATTTTACTTGGCTCCACAACCAATGCCCATGGAAACAGCAGTCAAGAAATCAAAAGATGCATTCATTTCATTGGGAAAATCTACTGCAAAGACCTCTTTAAAGTGTTGAAAAGTAAAGATGTCCCCTTGAAAACTAAGGTGCACCTGACCCAAGCCATCATATTTTAAATATCATCATAGTTGTATGAAAGCTGGACAGTAAATAAGGGAGACAGAAGAATTGATGCCTTAGAGTTGTAGTGTTAGAGAAGAATATTGAACAAACCGTGGACTGCTAAAACAAACAGATCTGTCCTGGAAGAAGCACAACCAGAGTGACTCTTTAGAAACAAAGATGGCAAGACCATGTCTTACATGCTTTGGCCATGTTGTCAGGGTGGAGTAATCCCTGAGAAGTATATCAAGGTTGCTAAAGTAAGGGGTCAGCAAAAAGAAGACAGACCCTCGACAAGATGGATTGACACAGTAGCTGGCAACAATGGGCTTAATTGCAAATACAGCTGTGGGCATGGCACAGGACCAGACAGTGTTTCATTCTATTGTTCACAGGGTCATTATGGGTCAAAACCGACTTGGTGGCACCCAACAACAACAGCAGTAGCAATCCAACTGTACCTTAGGGGTAAAGAGAGCTAAGCACATTCCTATCATTCATCATTCCATTTTTCTCCACATCAAGCTTCATTCTTTTCCCCTTGTTGACTTTCTAGACACACTCAGCAACAACTCACAAATGTTACACCTACAGATTCATTCAGCACTTGGAGACTGGTCCTAAAAACAGCCCCAGTCCTAATTATCTCAGAAGTTCCTCCTTGATCAGTTTGGGTCAGGTTTTTACCCCAAAACAGTCAACTGTGGCGATGGGTGATGACATAAGTTTGAGGCAGTTCCCTGGTAACTGCATAAAGTGTTAACAAGAGAATGTGAAGGATGGAGACAAGTTGGGATAAGTGGCTGAGTGTGTAATTCCAAAGGCTAACGATTAGCCAGAGGAATAATCACAGAATTAAAAGCGGAGTAAAGGAAGTTTGTAAGACCATACAGGATTGGTGCCTTTAAGCCTAATCTTTTTGTCATGTCAGACGGAACAAAGAAATACCAATGGCTGGTATTTGTTTCTATCACCTCTATAAAGTCACCACTAACGTGAGATAGGGAGAACCAAGAACCCAGCCTGCTGCACAGCCCTAGACACCAGAGAACCTCTGTGGGAAGCTGGAGAGACCACCAGTGCTTGCCTAAAGAGGCCTTCACAGGTGCCTGGTATGTGAAGGTTTATGCTTAAGGTCATAAAATTCGACTTGCAACATAAGGAGACTCCAGGGAAAAGAGATGATAAGTGAAAGCAGAGAGGAAACTATAGACTCAGCGCCGTGGGTCAAGAGACAGAGACGGTGTGTTGTACGCATGTATACAGGTACATGGATCGGGGTAGAGAAGATGAGGTAGAGTGTTGGGAAGGAAGACAGAGACGATGGATTTGTCACTGGCCCAGGAGCAGTTAAGGCCCAGGAACAGATCTTGTCTTTGGGTTCCCTTTAGCCCCAGTCCTCTCAAGCCTTTCAAGCACTGTCAGACTCTCCCCAGGGTATGCCAAGCTGCCATAAGGAAAGTAGTGAAGTCAACAGCAGGATCTGGGTTATCACCCTATACTCTGAAAGTCACCGTACATCTTAGCTTCATCTCTCGTGTGGTTTATTCTCTCTCAAGTACTATCTTTTGTACCTGTGAAAATGCTGGTCTAAGCTAATAAATTAGCTTAGCAAGCAGTCAAGCCAGACAAGAGGCAATCTCATAAACATCTTTTGAGATTCTCCTAAAATCTGCTGTTGACCCTCCCTCTGATAGTAAATATTGTTGTCATGCCACAACTATGACTTTCTTAACTTAGTAGTAGTTACAAACTTTCAGGCTTTTATCCAAATACTGAAATGATCTTGGCTTCACGGACTGAAGTATAGAAAGCACTGGTCCCACCTTGATTAACTGGGGTTTTGTAGGCAGTGTTTCAAACAAGCACTGTGCTACATGTATTCAATGACTGTAGTTACGATTTCATTAGCTTCTCTGATAAATAATGCAACGACTTTAATGATGTATTTCCTTTATTTAAAAAAAAAAAAAACACAATGGAAATTCCATTTCATCAAACAAGGAAGAACAATGACTTCTGCTTAATTTCTCTTACTTTTAAATTAATCTGGGAGGTTTTTAGAAGTGGAAACCACCTTCGAAGAAAAGAAAAAGGTTAACCCGTTTCAAACACACAATCGTTTCTGGATGAGTGCAGAATGAATGTAGGTCAGGAATCAGCATGGAGGCCCCACCTTCCTCAGCCAAGCCCTTTCTAGATACAAAGGGAAAGTGGTCCTGCCAAATTAAAACCCTCCATAACAATAAACCTGATTTAATGCAGTCATTATTTCTCCATTAAATCTGAGTATCATCTAATGCATGGATGTTATTTTAAACCTAGCCCACTAATGCAAATCCAGCATTACTTGTAAATCAGATCTAAACGTCCCATCAGTTGTCATTACTGCTATTGACAATCATAATACCTCATCCCCAAGGGCACCATCCCCTCAATCCCTGACTCCAGAGGTGGGGGAGGGGATAACTGGAGGTGGATTTTAATTTTGGAGGGAGAGCTAGCTGCTTGCTAAGTGTGGAAGTTGGATCTGTAACACCTCAGAGGCCTCGGTTTAATTCTGTTCAACATGTAACCCATGGCTCTCCAGGCCATACTAGGCTGCAGAACAACTCAAGGCTTGGTTTAAAACAACCGGGAAAACAGAAACCATCTCCAAGTATTTAAATCAGGGGGAACTAAAAGCTGGAAATTGGTGACACAGGAGGTGGAATTCTGTAGAAGGGCTGAGAAGCCTAACAGGAGGAGCTCATACAACCCTGTCTTAGTCACCTGGTGCTGTTGCAACATAAATACCACAAGTGGGTAGCTCTTGAAAACAGAAATTCGTTTTCTCACAATTCTAGAGGCTGGAAGTCCAAGTCAGTCTCTGCCATGCTGATTCCTTCCAGCATCCCTGGGCACTCTTTGGTTCTTGGCGATCCTCACGTGGTGTCAGTCTTGCTCACCACATACCTATCTCCGTGTCTAATCTGCCCTTTATGTAACTCAGAGGTGGTTGTATTTAAAGCTCACCCTACTCAAGTACGATCTAACGTAACAAAGAAAATTGTATTTCCAAATAGGATCACCTCTGTAGACATAGAAATTAGGATGCCAACACATATTTTAGGGTAACACAGTTCAATTCATAACAAATCCAGAGACAGGCAACAAGCAGGGAGCTGCTACCAGATCTCAGCTGAAGGGACACAGGGAAGACAAAACATCCTTGTGGGCAGCATTGCTGGAAGAATTTCGGAACTACATCAAGCAGTCCAGTGGAATTTGGAGCCCCAAAGTTAGAGAAGGTGTCACTCCTGCTGGAGATGCTGCCCTTGGCCTGTGAGCAGAAGAGATGACCCGGCTTTTCCCTTCCATCTTCCTCTCTCCTGTCACTGTCTTCCATTGACCCATTGACCCCAAAGTCTGGGAGACGCATCCCAGTGTCTGTCCACCTGTGATACAGAACAGAACAGGAGAAAGATAAGGAAAAGTTTTGAGGGCCAACAGATCTACAATCAGCAGAGACTTCTGTTATCATTTGGTTGCCAGCCTCCTGGGACTAGGCTGCTTCACCCGCTGCCTCTAGCCCCACCCCAGGTTCCCTGCTAAGGGCTATGACAGCTTGCAGAGGATTCTGCGTCTCAATAAGCAGCTTTTTTAGTCACCATAAGTTATAGGACCTCCATGTCCTACCATTCCTTCAAACTCAAAGAGTCTGCAGAGTGGTGGGGATCATGGTTGACTTCCTACCATGTAGTGTACCCTCTGTGGGGAAGGCGTATGGTGTCTTGAAGGAGGAGGGAATTATGTAAGCGCCTATTCTTAGCTTTAAGGTTGGGATTTGATTGGTTCTGTCTCAGCCCCGTATTATATGCCCAATCTCTGAAGTGGCCGTTAGAGAGGAGGGTTCAGAGCATAGTGGCAGTGCAAATGATTCCTTGCATGTGGCCTTATCATGAAGGTCTTATATCCCAATCGCTTGGGTGGGACTGTGCAAATAAAGTAATTGTGGCCTACCAAAAGGGCTGGTCAGTTTACCATTCCACTAGGCTTACAAGAAAATCAATTCTAGAGCAGAAGAGGGATCATGCCATCCCCAAGGAAAAAGAGACAGGTCAGCATGTGTCCTTTGGACCTAGAATCCACGCACTGAGGCCCTTCTAGACCCAAGAGTCAGAGCAGTAACACCAAAGATGGTCAGAAGAAAGGCAGTAAAGAAGCAGCAGCAGAGAAATAGCAGCCACAGAGCAAGGAGGCTGGTAGAAGACTGGCAGGAGATGGCATAATGAGCTTCTTAATCCACAGAATGGAAGTTGAGTGCCTCGAGGCAGGAGGCTTGTTGGCAAATTATGGTGCCTCCAGGCCCCTGGTGGATCTAGGTTTTTTGGACCCATAGAGCTAGAACTGAGCACTTTGGGGCCAAAGCTTACACAAGTGAGGTGCCTTATTGGTAGAGCTTAAAGAGCATTGCAATGCTTGCTCAAGCAGGGCAGAGGCCAATGGGCCATAGAGAGACATGCCTATGGGCATGGCTGAGAAGAGGGTGTCCTCATGGTAGAACTGCTCCTGTAGGAGTGTTCCTAAACCTGAATTATAGCCTATTACTTCACTAATAAACTCCGTGACTGTAAGTATAGTTTGTGACTTCTGTATGGCCATTGCAACAAATTAATGAACCTCAAGGACAAATGGAGAATGCCGTGGGAGGAATGGTTGGTATCATCAAACTGGTAAAGATGGCGGAGAGATGAGGCCTACCTAACCTCCACCTCATAGGAATCAGCCTTGGGCTGTTGATCTTGATTCCATTTCCCCCTCATAAAGTTAGAGGAGGTAGGCACCGCCCCATGCCGTTTTTACAACGGCATCATCCTCTCCACAGCAACTGCTTCAGGAGTGGGCTCGTAACACACGTCTAAGCCGGTCAGAGCATGACATCACCCTCACTGTAGTGACTGACTCGGAGGTGGAACCGACGTCCTAAATGGGGTCAACCTGAGTCCTAAGTGGGCTTTTGCTCTACAGCTGGGACAATGAGAAGGTGTGGATGAGGAATGAGAGCACAGGTTGTCAGGCACTACTGGTAGAGATCTGGCCACTGGTCTGAACTTGAAGCAATCACACTGAGGAGGGAAGAACTCATAATCACAGAGAAAGTTACCCAGAGCCCTGAGGATAGCATGAGTCTTGGAAACCCATCAACCTGGATTTAACAATTACCTGAGTTAAGAAACTCCCTGAGGGCTTAAGCCCTCAAGAGTTTTCTGTTGCTTGTATCAAGAATCCTAACTGAGATAGGAAACTAGTTATTCTTCAGAGAGGTTTGGCATGTGTTAGGTGGTAACAAGCACTTGTTTGTTATTTTCTCATACAAGTTATGAAAATTTATACCAAGTTCCGGAGGGCAATAGTCCTGAACTCTCGGCATGACTGCATCTTACACCTGATTAGCAATATTCATAACCCACACTCAATACATCTCCAATTCAGAGCATTCACTCTTACCAATCTTTTCCACCTCAGGGCTCCATCATGCCACACCACACCGGCTCTGGGCCTGCCACCTGAAGGATTTGGAATCTCTATTTTACCTTCTCTGTTCAAACATGTTCTGAGAGTCTAATTGTTCATTATTTCTCCTGGAGAGAAGAGAGAACCCATGCAATCAGGGCTACTCTCTTACAGCCTTCCTGGAAAATGAAGATTAGACACACTGATGAATCACCTCTTGTGGACTTCCTCCTTTAACCCAGACATACTGAAGGGTGCTGAGAACATAAATTAGCTACAATAAGAAGTTGCAAACAGAAACCCATAGAGGAAAATCATTTGCTTCAGCATTCAACATTGTGGGTAAAGGACCACGGGTAGCTTTCCAGAGCATAAATGTAAGAAATTAGGAAAAGTATCTAAGGAAAAATCCCTATTTTGATAAGAGGCTTAAGTGAGGCTGCATTTCATTGACAGAGAGAAGCTAGAGGAGTGATCAACTTCACTGACATCACGTGAACAAAATGCCTGGGGCTAGGCTCCTCTTGGACGTAGTAGTGAGACATCTCCCTAAAACAGTAGTTTTCAGCAGGAGGCAATTTTGCTCCCCAAGGGACATTCACAAACCTCTGAAGAAATTTTTGGTAGAGGGAAGGGGAAATAGTGCTACTAGCTTCTAGTGAGTAAAAGCCAGGGACACTGCCACACATCCTACACAATGCACAGATAAGGTATAGGCAACACACAATTTTCTGATTTAATTGGTTGTTATGGATTGAATTATACTCCCCAAAATATGTGTCAAAATCTTCACGTCTGTCATTTGTAAATAAGGAATCTCTGGGTGACACAGATGATTAAGCACTCAGCTACAGACTGAAAGCTTAGAGGTTTGCATCTATCCAGAAGCATTTGAGGAGACAAGTCTGGCAATCCGTATTTTCACACATATAATGGGCACCCTCTGCTCTTGTTTTCCAGCCATTCTCTGCTCCCTTGAAGTGCCCTCACAAGAGCTGCCGTGCCAATACTCTTACACGTATTGCTGTAAAACGTACTTAGCATAGCAAGTTGTGAAAATACTTCAAGGGAGACTGTGGAGGGTGCGGCCAGCAAACAAATGTAGAAGGCATAAGTTTTCAACTGCTGAAAACACTACAGACAACACTTCTACTCTGCAACACGTGCAGTCACTATGAGTCAGAACTGACCTTATGGCAACCGGCTTAGGATTTGTTTTGTTCTTGTGTTTTATACTTATAAATATGACCCTATTTGAAAATGTGGGGGTTGTTTATTATATTAATGAGATCATACCAATGAGGGGTGAATCCTAAACCTAAACACTTCTGAGTCACAAAGAGACAGGTATAAACCTGGAGACACACCACCCACAGGAGGAAGAGAGACACCAAGAAACTCCAACAAACGCCTACGACAACTGACAAGGAAAGACTTTCCCCTAGAAACCCACTGTTTTAGAGTCAATTCCATCTCATAGCGACCCTGTAGGACAGAGCAGAATTATTCCATAGACTTGCCAAGCAGGGCCTTGCAGATTCAAACTGACAACCTCTCGGTTAGCAAATGTAACACTTAACCACTGCTCCACCAGTGTTTACCTTTCCCCACAGCAATGTTCTAAATTGGACATTTAGCCTCCAGAGGGGGATAAAAAAGCCCATGGCCTTCAAGTGAACCCCAACTCATAGTAACCCTAGCCTCTTGAACTGTGAGAAAATAAATTCCTGATCTTTAAAGCCATCCACTTGTGATATTTTTTTGTTATGGCAGCACTAGGTAACTGAGACAAATGTTAACGGCTCCGACGTTGAGGAAATCCTGTGCTACAGGTAAAGGCTCAACTAAGCAAGCAAGAAAAAGTGCAAATTAACATTTTTCTAGTGTGGTGAATGGGAAAGGCCTAGTGGTATACTGGTTAAGGCCTATGGCTACTAAGCTAAAGGTCAGCAATTCAAATCTGCCCTTGTTGCTCCTTGGAAACTCGATGGAGTAGTTCTATTCTGCCCTACCGGGTTTCTATGAGTCAGAATCCATTTGATGGCACTGGGTTTGGGTTAATATATTGAGTTTTTTTTTTTCATTTGACTATTTTTGAAAAAGCAAGGTATAGATGTTGCTCATAAATTTTACCAAGTACTCATCGTTTTTACTCTCATAGTCTAGTTTGAAAATAAGTTATATTATCTTTAACCAGCAGCTCTGTGGCTTACCTTCCAGAATTTGTACAGCTAACAGTGATTTTCAAAATAGTTAATACCCACTATGGTGAAGACTTGTACAGAGTGGTTAAGTGCTACAGCTGCTAACCAAAAGGTCGGCAGTTCAAATCCACCAAGAGCTCCTTGCAAACCCTATGGGGCAGTTTTACTCTGTCCTGTAGAGTCTCTATGAGTGGGAATTAATTATGGCAGTGGATTTTTCTGTTGTTGCTTTTAATGGCAAAGATGCCCACCTGTCAGAGCAAAGTAAATTTAGGCTTGTGGTCTAATGAGTGGATATTTTTCATAAATTATTCACATGTACTTAGAAAGAGTATGTTTTCTAATAACTTCAGAAGCAATTATAACCATTCATTTGATCAAGTTTAATTGTACTTCTAGAACATGCTATATACTTACTGACTGTCATGAAATGAACTGTGTCCTCCCAAAAATGTGTGTAGCAATTTGACTAGGCCTTGATTCCAGGTATTCTGTGATGTGATTTATGTAGTAAGCTCTGCCTCTATGATGCTAATGAGCGATGATGGGTATTAGTTGTGTTGCTGGGGCAGGACTCAATGTTTGGGATTATATTGTGTTTTGGAGCAGCCTCTTGGGATATAAAGGAAAGGGAAGCAAGCAGAGAGTTGGAGACCTCATACCACCAGGGAAGAGGCAGTGCTGAGGGCATCCTTTGGAAAGGGCCAGGGCCCCTGTACCTCTGAAGCTCTCAGTCCATGGGAACATTGATGACAAGGACCTTCCCCCAGAGCCAGCAGAAAAAGCCTTGCCCCGGAACAGACACCCCAAATTTGGACTTCTAGCCTACTGGATTATCACAAAATAAAGTTTATCTTTTTAAAGGCATCCACTTGCAGTAGCAACACTGGCTGGCGAAAACACTGATTGGCTTATCTGCTTGACCTATGGATTACCAAAAGAGGTGAACTCAAGTGTCTCACTTACACTGGTGGATTTATCTTTCACTCCTTGTACATTTATCAATTTTTGTTTTAGATATGTTATGGTTATTTTACTCAAGGTATATGAGTATAGAAATTTTATATCTTCCTGCTCAATTGACCTGCTTAAATGTCACATTGTCATACACATTTCTTACCCCATTCCCTGCTTTAGTTTTCAACATAGCACTTTTTACGTTCTAAGGTTATGCATTAGGTTGTAAATATAAGGACAGGAACTCATACTGTTTCATCCATTGCTGTCTCCTTTGCAAGTGGAATGGTAACTGGCACACAATGGAGAAAATGAGTATTTGTGAGTCAGTGAACAGACACACTCACCTTAGCTATTATGTTTAATCATCTTTGTTCCTGCTCTTATTCAAGATTGCTTGTTCCCTTGTGTGTTTTATAATTCTTGACTGTGAGTTCAGTTTTCTTGAATCTTCATTAGCATAAACTCTTTGAGGTCTGGGTTGAAGATATTTTAACCCAAAGAATATTTACTTTTGCTTCTTCCAGGAAGTTTGGGTTATAATTAAACCATAACACAGATAATTTATTTGTTTGAAGTTTTTCAGGTCTCATGCCAACATAGTTGCAAAATACATAAGTCAAATACTGTAACAATGCAAATAGTGAAACACTTTAAAATGTCCTTTTCAGAAGACATGTAAAAGTAAAAAATTAAGTCAGACTATAAAATAATTAATATACATATATAAACATAAATCCCTGTGTAGGAAAAAAAGTATGCTCATTTGTGTACCCAAAGTAAATTAAATACTTGGCTACAGAGAAAACATCAGTAGGATTTTTTCTGTTTAATTTAATTTTTTTTTATTGTGATTAAGCGAAAATATACAGTCCAAATTAATTTTGCATGCCTGCCTATCTGCAGCATCTTCTGCTGTCCATGCCCAGTGACAGCAGACTCCTCCTTTTCATTCTATACATGTCGTATCCTCTTAGCAGTCTCCCGTCCCCTCCTCTCTAACCCTCTTCTCTCCCATCTAGAAAGAGACCAGTAGGACAGCATCCTATGAATGCAAAGAACCATAAAGTACATACAGCATATGGTCACATCGTGTCCCCAAATCCAGCCCATTTTTGTCTGAAGAGTTGACCTCAGTAGTGTTTTCTGGACTGGAGCAGAAACAGGTCTAGGGGTCGTGCTCCCAGGGGATCCCCCAAGCTGCTGGACCATCAGTTGTGGTCTTTTAGTAGAGTTCTTCAACTACATCCCTCTCTTTCTCATGTTGTCACTGGGACTCAACACTGTGTGCCCCATCATAGCTGTCCTAGGTGGTGGCCGGGCATCATCTGTTCCTTCTGGTTACACGTTAATACAGTCTCACATTCACATGAGTCCTTCTGTCTCCTGAGCTCTTTTTCCTCATGTCTTTGTTGTTCTCGTTAATCATCTGTTCTAGATGAAATGGGACCATTTGGTGCTAAACAGGTTTTATTAAAGTAGCAATTGTAGGAGGTCACAAGCTCAATCATAATCTTAATATAACATTGGTTAAAAAAAATTCAACCACTTGTGAATTAAGAAACATTCTTAACTAAACTTTGGGTTAAAAATGAATTAAAACTAAAATTATCTAGAAAATCATTAAAATGAGAATACTTCTTAGCATAGCAGCCCTAGAAGTTAGAGTAAAACTGGCCCATAGCGTTGCCAAGGAGCACTTGGCAGATTTAAACTGCCAAACTTTTGGTTAGCATATGTAGCACTCATCCACTACACCACCAAGGTTTCCAATTACGGAAAGAGAGAAAAACAAAAACTTAGGCTTGAGAAAGGAGACATACCACAAACAGAAGAAACCAAAATAACCATTAGAGAATATCCTGTAGAAATGGTGGCAGGAAGTTTAAAAACTTAGATACAAGGAATGATTTCTTAGAAAAATTTCAATAGAAAACTTGACTAGAGGAGCTACAACAGAAGAACTTGAAAAAGTAATTCAAGATCACTGCCTCAGAACACAGCTTTCAGTACAATATACAAGCACAGCAACGTTAAGAAATAAAGAATGCTCAAGAGGCTTTCCCGTGATTCAAAAAAAACAGCTCTAGGAAAGTAGTCACCCCAACACTCTTCACTTAAATGTTGTGTAAATCCAATATTAGAATCACCAACAGCATGTAGGATCTTATTGTGAACTCTGAATTCCAGAGCTAGCTCTGGGGTAGATTAACTGAAAGATACTATGGGACTACCACCTCTGACGATGTTGAATCCCTTTGGAATCAGTGTACAAGACAGACTATGAACAAGCATTGGGTATATCCAGAAGACTGAGCTCTCTTGGTTCCTATGCCTCCCTTAGAAATTCCAAGTTTCCCACGATGTGTAAATCATCAAGCATAGTCCCTTTGAAATCTGCAATCCTGAGTTGTTGGTATTGGCCATTTCTTGGGAAAGTGTCAACATCGTGCATGTATGATTACTGTCCAGATGGAAATGCTTAAAAACTCACGAAAGGAGAAATTAATGATAATGCTGTCTCCAAGGTCAGAGCTATGCGTTTCAGGAAACGTTCACCTCCTCTCAAAAAGTGACATTGAACCGCAGTTTTTAGTGGAATGGTGGAAGACGTAATTGAATCAGCATATTTACTAAAATGGGTTGCAGAGACTATGCTTATAGGAGAATTATGTTTTCCTGACTATAACCAAATACGATTCAACTATGAAAATTATAATACCATGAGTTTCCAGTCTGGTGACACCTGAAGCAGAGAACCCAGGAGGCTGTGCCCAGATTCCTGGTCTACAGAAAACTATGAGATAATAAACAGGTGTATCATTTTAAGCTGCTAAGTTTGAGATATTTTTTATAAGGTAATAGAAGGTAAGGAAGCCTCGTGGCTCAGTAGGTGAAGCTCTCAGCTGCTACCTAGAAAACCAGCAATTCAAATCTACTCAGCAGCTCTGCAGGAAAAACAAGAACTGCCAGTCTGCTCTTGTAAAGATTAAAGCCTAGGAAACCCTACAGGACATTTCTACTGTCTCATGTGGGATTGTTATGAGTCACAATCAAGTAGACAGCACCCAACAACAACAGTAATAAAATAAAAACTAATAATACCACCCTCTTTCACACTGTTTTCACTACCGGTATGACTTCTCTCTCCTCTTCCTCATCCCTTATATGGACAATTCCTGTTGCTGGTAGCTACTATCAAATCCCCCACCCCCACCCCACAGGATCAAAATGTTGTGATCCGTCAGTACGGAAACTCTGCTGAAATCTGTTTAGCATCACAGCAACACACAAGGCTCCACTGACAAATGGGTAGTGGCTGTGCATGAGGGAGGTGCACTGGCTGGGGATGGAAGCCAGGTCTCCCCACATGATAGCTGAGAATTCCCACTAAATCACCAATAGCTTCTAATCTTTGTGTAGTGAGACCTCGTTGCCCAATGGTTAAAGTGATACAGCTGCTAACTAGAAGGTCAGCAGTTCGGATCCACCAGCCACTCCTTGGAAAGGCCATTAGGCAGTTCTACTCTATTCTCTAGGGTTACTGTCAGTCAGAATCGACTCAGAGGCAATGAGTTTGATTTCTTCTGGTTTTGGGGTATGAATCTAAGTCCAGCAGCTCCATATTTTGGATATATCAATATAATTACCAAATTTAGGCCTCTACTTCACAGGCCAGCAAGGAACTTAAGCTCAGCCCTTCCTTGTTCTCCTCCCTCCCTCCCTCTGATTCGTATTTGAACTCCTAGATATTGTACTAGCCAAAGCATTGTGGATAGGAGGCCCGTCATCTGGGCACCCCAGTTATGGTCAAGATATCCACTCTGTCTGTCTAAATAATACCTCGAGTACTCCTGTACCAGGCTTGGGATTTAGGAACTAGACGCATTCCCCAACCATTCCATTCTAGGGTCTGCTGTAGTCCTGAGGCAGGGTGCTCACAGAAAGCTGGACCTGGATCCCAGCTACACCTGGGCTGAAACCATCAGTTTAGGGCAACAGTTTGAAGCTCTGGCATTCTACATCCTTCTCTAAAGCTACTGAGTTAAATTTTGCCTTCTGCAGGGCACGCTTTTTAAGCCCCGCAACTTTAATCCCTCTGGGGTAGACAGCTCTCTGCAGTTGCAAGCTTCCCATTCAAAAGCCCTTGCTTCTTGGCCTTGGACCTTTTTCTTAGGTTTTGGAAGATCGCTTAAGTCAACTTTTACCCTCATCCTAGAGGCTGTTATTCATAGCTGCCATCGAATTAACGGCAACTTACATCAACCCCATCTACAACAGAATGAAAAATTGCCTGGTTCTGTGTCTTCCTTACAATCACCAACATGCTCAAATCCACTGTTAGGGCTACTGTACCAATCTATCTTACCAAGGGTCTCCCACACCCTCACTGGTCCTCCAGTCTACCAAATGGAACATCTTTCTTCAATAATCGATGCCTACTGATGACAGGTGCAAAGCAGGCAAGTCGAATCGTGTTCTGTTTTGATCCATCAGGCTTTCATTTGGCTGAATTTTGGAGGTAGATATCCAGGCTTTTATTCCTAGTCTGTCTTAGTCTGGAAGCTCCACTGAAACCTGTCTACCATAAGTGACCCTGCTGGTATTTGAAATAGTGATGGCATAGCTTCTAGCATCACAGCAACACACAAGTCTCCACAGTAAGGCAAACTAGAAGAAGGGTGATGGATCCTCTCTGGGAGGAGAGAGTTAACTGCCCTATATGGCAACTCTATGCCACTCGACAGGAGTCAGTGGATCAATTTTCTAGCCTCCTATCATTCAGAGAGAAAACTCTGAGGCACATTCTACACAGTTCTTCAGAGGACCCCAAGAGATCTAAGTATCAGTTGCCCACAATGACAACTAGCTCAATTACGTGCTCTGTTGGCATTCTCTTTTTCCCTGTCTCCCTTTCCCACTCCTACATTCTGGTTTCCAGAAGCCACTCCCACCAAATCAATTATCTAATTTAGTTTTTGCCTTCAAACAACACTAGAGCAGTTTTTCTGGAGGAAATACTAATGAGTAACATAAATAAAATCAGGAGTGCACAGAGTGATAGGGCAGTGAAGAAGAGATGGCTAACCAAGGTACAGAAATTGGATCATCATGCTCTTAGGCGAATTCCAGGCCAATTGGCACAACTAGCGTTTTGCTAAGAGAGCTCTCTGCACCCCACATTGGTCAGTGGCGTCTGGGGTCTTAAAAGCTGCCAAGCTGCCATCCGAGGACACAGCAAATGGTCCCAACTCAGCAGGAACGGATGCTCACCGAGGGCCAAAATGGCATGTGGTAAAGACAACCGAGAAGACAGAGAGACCCACAAGAGTGGGTGCCTACATCGACTTGGGACCAGAAGAACCGGATGGTGCCTGGCCACCACCAGTGATAGCCACAATGGAGCTCACAGAGAGGAGCCTCACTGGCAACACAAGAACAAAAAGAGGTGCATCATGAGATCTCCACTAAAAGACCTCAATTGATGGTCCAGCGGTTTTGGGGTTCCTCTGAGAGCATGGCCCCCTGCCCTGATGCTGCCCTTTCCCATAAATTATAACAAAGGTCCACTCTTTGGACAGCAATGGATTGGACTTGGCAATGCAGAGTAACTGTATATTGGAAGCACTTTATGGTTCTATACATCTATAGGATATCATCTTGCTGACCTCTGGCTGGAGGAAGGGGAGTGGACGGAGAGGAGGTGAAAGGAGACTGTTGGGAGGACGAGACATGTATGGAGCAGAGAGGAATAGTGTGCAGTCACCGGACAGGGAGAGCAGTGGAAGCTGCATATAGGGGGGCATGTAAATTTATACATGAATGTACATTTTCACGCAGTTATGTTAAATAAAAATAAAAAAAAGAAATTGGGTCATCAGTTAGAATCTGTGGAAGGTAGAAGTTGTACTATTTCTGGAAACAAAAGGAAAGATCTAAGGTCACACCTCTTCATTTTTCTGTCCTCTCCAAAGGACAGTGACCAGACTAGACCCAGACCCACAGCCATCAAGTTGATTCCAACTCACACTAGAGGATAGAGTAGAACTGCCTCACAAGGCAAGTGGCGGTGGGAACTCAGCAATCCTTCCCTTATAATAGGTTCACATACAGAGCTGCCCCAATAAAGGGGCCGTAAACTGGCTTGTAAGTTCAGCTGCACACTGGAGTTTGGGGCAAATTTAAAAAGATGAGCACTCTGCTTCCAGGATGAAGGCACTGACACATCTCCCTCTGTGGTGGATGGAAAGAATGCAAGCTCAGGCTCCTGATGGTATTGCTAGAGCAATACAAATGCTGATGAACCAGCCAAGTCGTGACCTCACCCTCTGCTTGCAAAGTGGGACAGAGAGATGAGAGGAGAGGAGTGCTTAGGCAGCTCTCTGGGAAAAGGAGTAGAGCCAGCAGGAGCTAAGAAGCGCAAGCAATGAGGCTGATGGGAAAGATTAGAGCATCTAGAGCAAGTCAATGAGGTCACAATCAGGGAAAGGGAGAGGGAGGGAGGAATGAGGTCAAGCACTTACCCAGAACCTCCAGGGGGCTCAGCAGTCAGTAAAGAGCCTCCTTTATATAACTTGGGCTTTACAGGCTTAAAAATGGACACATTTTAAGAGTAAGAACACCCATTTATCCTGTCCTTGCCCCAATCTGCTATTAAAGGAGCTGCGGCCTCCTACACTTGCTTCCAAAAAATTTGGTATGCTCAGAATGGTCAGATATGTACTTGACAAGTCTTTGCATTCACCACATGGCAATGTTACTGTTTCCTCTCTTGCACTAAAGCCCTATGCCAATAAAACTGGTGAAGCTACAGGAATACAAAGTCAACACATTTGGCCACTACATTAAAGTCTGTAATTGAGCTGCCTCTTACCAGGCACAGCAGGTACTATGGCTTGTTCTAAGTATTGATGCTTTTATTGATTGTCATGTGTTGGTATCCTGCTGTGAGTTCTACTCAGCAATGCTGTTCTGATCAGTGACTACTTCTGCCCCCTCTTTGGAGAGCTGTAATGGGTATAGTCGTGCATCATCTTGGCTGGGCCATGATTCTCAGTGGTTTATGATGTAGTTTGGGCAGTTATGTAATGATGCAATCACCTCCATGATGAGAGCCGATACAAGGTAATCTCCTCCACCATGAGATCTATTTGTCCCTGAGGTATGGCCTGCATCCCATACGGCCAGCATGTATGCTGTTTCTGGCAAAGTTGGCTGGCTTATTCTCTGGTCTGGATCTTGTCTTTGATTCATCCTGGTTCTTTGGACTTGAACCAGCAGCTTGACACCTTATCTTCCGCTCTTGAATTCATCATCCTACACAGCCCATGAGCCAAAAGCCTGCTGTCTAACCTATTGATCTGTAGATCATCAGTGTATAGCTCCGTGAGTCAGGAGAAGCCTCCAGCCTGAGGTCTAACCCAGGCTGGGACTTTCCAGCCTCTTGTAGAGCTATTTACTTGATACAAATCTCTTTATGTGTGTGCTTAACTGGATCTGCTTCTCTAGAGAACCCAGCCTAAGACATTTGGTATGGAATGCGGTTCTAGCAAAACAAAATTATAAGGATGAGTTCTCTAAATTGGTTCTGAAGTCTGAATAGTCCTAAAAATATTGACAACTCTGCCTCCACTAATAAAGAAGGCACTGATAATCCATAGTATGAAGATGCAATAGAAATACGCAAAATATCACCACCAGTACATAGACTCGTTAGGAGGCAAGGCTCTGGGGATCATATGCTTGATACTTTCTACAGTGTTTTCATGACAAATATAAAGAAGATGGTTGGTTTTCTTACTTTCACTAGACAAAGTGGTGAAAGAAAGAGATTAACCCAGGGATTTAGAGTCAGAGTTCAAGTACCATGTAAATAATCTCAAAGTTGCTACATGTGCCCTGAAAGTCTTACTTTTTTTTTTATTATGACTGAGTGAAAATGTACGTTCCCATATAAATTTACATGCCCACCTATGTGCAACTTCTACTGCTCTCTCTGCCCAGTGACAGCACGCTATTCCTCTCTGCTCCATACATGTCTCATCCTCCTAACAGTCTCCTTTCCCCTCCTCTCCACCCACTCCACTTACTCCAGCCAGAGATCATCAGGATGATATCCTATAGACACACAGAACCATAAAGTGCATCCAGTATATGGTCACTCTGTGTCATCAAGTCCTATCCATTTGTGTTCAAAGAGTGGACCTTCATTATGATTTATGGGTAAGGGCAGCATCAGCACCGGGGGCCATGCTCCCAGGGAACCCCGAAGCCACTGGACCATCAATTGTGGTCTTTTAGTGGAGCTCTCAGAGTGCACCCCTTTTTATTCTTGTGTTGCCAGTGAGACTCAACTTAATGAGCTCCATTGGGCTCTTACAGGTGGTAGCCGTGCACTATCCAGTTCTTCCGGTCCCAAGTCTATGTAGGAACCCACTCATGTGGTCTCTCCATCTTCTTGGTTGTCTTTACCCCATGTCATTTTGGTCATCGGTGAGCATCCCTTCCTGCTGAGTTGAGACTATTTGCTGTGCCCTCGGATTGCAGCTTGGCAGCTTTTAAGACCCAGACGCCACTCACCAATGTGGGGTGCAGAGAACAAGTTGTGCCAGTTGGCCTCGATTTCACCAAAGAGCATGGTCTCCTGCCCCCTGCCCAGCTACTCTGTCCTTGCAATATTGGGTTAAGATGGAAGGAGTATTCAAGTTATGCTGAAGTCCATTTAATATTGTTCTTGTTTCTAATGTGTGCTATCACCGATTTTACCCAACCAAATTTCTACCAACTATCTAATCTAAACTCTCCCCCCCTCGCCTTCCCTCCCTTCCCTCTCTTGTAGCCGTCAAAGAGTCTTTTCCTCTATACATAACTGTTTTTGAGATCTTATCGTAGGGGTCTCATACAATACTTGTCCTTTTGTAGCTGACTACTGTCACTCAACATAATGTCTTCCAGTTGAAACTGGGTTTTGAGATATTTCCTGGAATTATCATTATTCTTTATCATTACATAGTGCTCCACTGGGTATATATACCATAGTTTCCCTATCCATTCCTCTGTTGTTGGGCATCTGGGTTGATTCCATCTTTTTGCTATCGTGGACTGTGCTGCGATAAACATTCTGGTGCATGTGTCCGTTGGTGTGAAAGGCCTTGATTCTGTAGGACATATTCCAAGTAGTGGAATTACTGGATCAAATGGTATATCAATATCCATTTTTTTAAGGAAGCACCAGGTTGCTTTCCAAAGAGGCCTGACCAATTTGCAACCTCACCAACAGTGTAGAAGAGTTCCACTTTCGGCACAGCCTCTCCAGCATTTGTTGTTTTGTGTTTTTTGGATCATGGCCAACCTTGTTGGGGTGAGATGGTATCTCATTGTAGTCTTGATTTGAATTTCTTTAATAACTAAGGATCGTGAACATGTCCACATGTGTTTTTTGGCTGCCTGGATCTCCTCCTTAGCAAAATGTCTGTCCATCTCCTTTGCCCATCACTTAATTGGATGGTTTATCTTCTTCTTATTGATACTTTGTAGTATCTTATAGATTATGGAGATTAGGCGTCAGTCTGACATAGAGTTGCCAAATATTTTTTCCCGTTCTGTAGGTGGCCCTTTAATTCTATTAATAAAATCTTTGGATGAGCAAGTGTTTGATTCTTAATCGTTCCCATTTATCTTTTTTTTTTTTTTTTCTGTTGATTGCGGTTTGTTTGACAGATTTTGAAGTCTGTCTACGTTGTGTATTAAAACTTCCATTGTTGTTCCTACCTTTTCTTGTATGAGTTTTATCATTTTAGGTTTGATATTTAGGTCTTTTATCCAGCTGGAGATAGTTTTTGTATAAGGTGTAAGATACAGATCTTGTTTCAATTTATTGCAGATGGATATCCAATTCTGCCAACACCATTTGTTGAAGATACAGTTTTTACCCCAGTTTAATGTCTTAGGGTCTTTGTCAAATATCAGCTGTACATAGGCAGATGGTGTCATCTCTGGAGTCTCGATTCTGCTCCACTAATTGATCTGTCTGTTCTTGTACCAGTACCAGGCTGTTTTGACCACTGTGGCAGTATCGTATGTTCTAAGGTTGGGTAATGAGAGGCCTCCTGGTGTGTTCTTCTTCTTTAGTAGTACCTTACTTTTCTGGGGCTTCTTCCCTTTCCAAACAAAATTGGTGATTTGTTTTTCCATCTCATTACAAAATGACGCTGGAACTTGTATTGTGATTGCATTACATAAGTAGACATTTTCACAATGTTAAGTCTTTCTATCCATGAGCAGGGTAGGATTTTCCATTTATCTAAGTCTCTCTTAGTTTCTTGTAGTAAAGGCTTGTAGTTCTCTTTGTAAAAGTCTGTTATTTCTCTGGTTAGATTAATTCCTAGGTACTTTATCTTCTTAGGGGCTATCGTAAATGGTATTGATTTGATGATTTCTTCATTAACAGTCTCATTGTTGGTGTAAAGGAATCCTACAGATTTACTTATGTTTATCTTGTATCTTGAGACTTTGCCAAACTCTTCTATCAGTTTGAGTAGTTGACTTATAGATTCTTTGGGATTCTCTGCATATACAATCATATCATCCGCAAACAGGGAGATTTTGACTTCTTTGCTGATGCAGATGCCCTTTATTTCTTGGTCTTGTCTAATTGCTCTGGCTAGAACTTCCTGTACAATGTTGAATAGGAGAGGTGAGAGTGGGCATCCTTGTCTAGTTCCTCTTCTCAAGGGAAAGTCTTTCAAACTCTCTCCAATGAGTATGACATAGGCAGTTGGCTTTGTATTAATGGCCCTTATTTACGTTGAGGAATTTGCTGTCTATGCCTATTTTGCTAAGAGTTTTTAGCATGAATGAGTGTTGGACTTTATCAAATGCCTTTTCTGCATCAATGGACAAAATCAGGTGATTCTTGTCTTTTGTGATAATTATGTGGTTAATCACATAAATTGTTTTTCTGATGCTGAACCAGCCTTGCATCCCTGGCATGAATCCAACTTGGTCATGATGGATTCTTCTTTTGATATGTTGTTGTATTCTATTGTCAAGAATTTTGTTGAAGATTTTTGCATCAAGATTCATGAATGATATCGGTCTGTAGTTCTCCTTCTTTGTTGTGTCTTTCCCTGGCTTTGGTATCAGCATTACGCTGGCTTCATAGAATGAGTTTGGGAGTACTCAATCCCTTTCTATACGGTGAAATAGTCTCAGTAGTATTGGAGATAACTCTTCTCTAAAAGCTTGGTAGAATTCTGTGGTGAAGCCATCTGGGCCTGGGTTTTTTTTGGTTGGCAGTTTTTTGATGACATTTTGAATCTCTTCCTTTGTGATGAGTTTATTAAGTTGTTCTGCTTCACGTTGTGATAATTTGGGTAGGTGGTATGAATCAAGGGATTTGTCCATTTCCTCTAGGTTTTCAAATTTGTTAGAGTACAGTCTTTCGTAGTATTCTGTTATGATATTTTTGATTTCTGTTGGATCTGTTGTGACAACTCCCCTCTCATTTCTAATTTGGGTTATTTATTTCCTTTCCCGTTTTTCTTTAGTAATTTAAGCCAGTGGTTTGTCAATTTTGTCGATCTTTTCAAAAAAGCCAACTTTTGGCCTTTTCAATTTTTTCAATTGCTTTTCTATTCTCTAATTCATTTAGCTCAGCTCTAATCTTTATGATCTGGTGTCTTCTGGTGCCTGAGGGCTTCTTCTGTTGTTCTCTCTCTACTTCTTCAAGCTGTAGGGTTAGTTCCTTGATTTGGTTTCTTTCTTCCAGATGTGTGCATTTATGGAGATAAACAGACCTCTGAGCACTGCTTTGGCTGTATCCCATAGGTTCTGGTAGGAAGTGTTTTCATTCTAATTGGAATCCATGAAATTCTTTATTTCATTCTTGATTTATTCTATAACCCATGGTTTTTCGAGCAAGATGTTGTTCATTTTGCAAGAGTTCCACTTTCTATCTATGTTTTTTCTGCTATTCATTTAGACTTTTATGGCTTTATGATCTGAGATGATACTTTGCAGTAATTCAAAGGTATGGATTTTGTTGAGAATTGCATTATGTCCTGAAACATGGTCAATGGTCAACTCTGGAGAATGTTCCATGTGCACTGGGGAAGAAGGTGTACTTGTCCACTGATGGGTAGAAAGTTCTGTATATATCGGTGAGGTTAAATTGGCTAATTGTGGCAACAAGGTCTTCTGTGTCTTTACTGAGCTTTTTTCTAGATGATCTGTCCAGTACTGAGAGTGGAGTGTTGCAGTCTCCTACTATTACTGTGGAGTGATCTATCTTCTTTTTGAGTGTAGTCAGTGTTTCTTCAGCATATTTAGGAGCTCTGATATTAGGTGCATAAATATTTAATATAGTTAAGTCTTGCTTGTGTACTGAAACTTTCAGCAATAGTGTCCATGTTTGTCCATGATGGTGGATTTTACATTATAATTGATTTTGTCTGAGATTAGAATTGCCACACCTGCTCTTCTTTGTTCATTGTTAGCTTGATAGATATTCTTCCATCCTTTAATTTTCAGTTTATTCCTATCTTTAGGCCTCAAGTGAGTTTCTTGTAGACAACATATGGATGGGTCATGTCTTTTGATCCAAGATGTCACTCAATGTCTCTTTACTGGAGCATTCAGTCTGTTCGAATTTAATGTAATTATTGACAGGCATGTGTTCAGTGCTGCCACTGTGATAGGTTTATTTTTGTGTTGCTGTTTTCTCTGTTGTTCTTATTAGTCTGTTCTGGGATAGTCTTTTTGTGAGTTGATTTTTCTCCTTTTTCAGAGCTCCCATGTTACATTTCTTGAAATGGTATGATACATCTTTGTTGTGCTTTATAGCTACCCCTATGAGCCCCCTTAGTAAACTATACATAAACCCAGTTTTAATTACTACCAGTCTTGCTGTCTTCCTCTCCATCTGGAAGGACTATAACAACTGCAGTACATCTTTCTTTTTAATATGATGGCACCATAGTTTTCATGATAATCACTGGATTGTTTCTTTCAGTATTAAAGCTATGACTGAATTTCGAGCCTTCCCTAACTGAGTAGAGTTCTGAATAATGTGTCATTCTAAAATATAAAGTTAGTGGTTTTGTTCTTCTAAGCCAGAGCCAAGAACTCTTTTCAGTATTTCTTGTGGTTTTGGTTTGGTTTTTACAAAGTCTCTGAGTTTCTGTTTATCTGGGAATGTCTTAATTTCATTTTTTTATTTGAAAGTTAGTTTTGCAGGATATATAGTTCTTGGTTGGAAGTTCTTCTCCTTCAATGCTTTGAATATGTCATGTCACTGTCTCCATGCCAGTATGGTTTCTGCTGAGAAATCTGAAGAGAGCCTACAGGGTTTCCCCCTGAATGTTAGCTTTGCTTTGAGTCTTGCTGCCTTTAAGAGTTGCTGCTTATGTTTCATTTTGTGAAGCTTGATTATAATGTCTTGGAGTCTTTCTTTTGAGGTCTATATTGGGTGTCATAAGATATGCATCTGGGATATCTATATTCTCTTCCTTCATGATTTCTGGGAAGTTTTCTGTCAGCAGCTCAGCAATGATACGCTCTGTGTTCTCAGGTGTCTCATCCTGTTCAGGAGCTCCAGTTAATCAAAGGTTGTTCCTCTTAATAGAGTCCCACATGCTTCTTAATACTTCTTCATTTTTTCTTGTTTCTTTTTTCTGATTTCTGCTCATAGGTGCTGGCATCAGCAGGTCTGACTTCCAAGTCAGAAATTCTTTTTTCCATTTGTTCCATTCTGTTTTCTTGGCTTTGATTGGAAGTTTCTACATCTTTGATTTTCTTCTTGATCTGTTGGATTTCAGAGTACTGGTGTTCCATCAGATCAAACAGCTTGCTGAATTTTTCCTTTTGTTCTGCTGCATTTTGTATAAGGTCTAGAAGGGCTCTATATGTAATCATTTTGTATTTACCTTCTGATGGTTTCAGAGAAGTTTCTTGATCTGGAAAACTCCTTGGTTGTTTTGTTTGGGAGCCTTCTGAAGCCATGGGTGATTTGTTGTATGTCATAAGTGTCTGTTGCTTTTTGGGTCTCATGTGAGTAAGTAGAGTCTTGGAGAGATACTGTGAGGATGGACCACAGATGTTTCTCTAGGCTATCTTAAAATGTAAAACAAAAGGGTATCTGATCACTTTCCAAGTCAGTCAGATTTTCAGGTGTAGAGCTACTTCTTCCCAACTGGCAAAGTCAGCACCTCTATATCCAATCCCAGATGATATGAACTAGTTCAAAATACAGCAATGCTACTGTCCTATTGGCCTTTTCTGACAGTGCCCAGCCTTAGGTGACACTGTGTAAACTACCACTTTTCTGGTAGAAAAATGCTCTCCTGTGGGCAGGCTCTAGCAGCCAACGTATCTAAGAAGGTGCCTTCCACACAGTCAGCAGATAGAGGGGCTAAAGGTGCCGAGAGGTAATGAGTCCTCCACCTCTGTTGCCGGGCCCCCACCGTAGGTGACACTGTGTAAGCTACTACTTTTCTGTCAGAGAAGCGCTGCCCTGTTTGCAGGCACTGGCTCTCAGGCTAAGAATTAGGTCCCGCTATATCTCCGTATCCAACATGGTGTCCCGCACACAGGCACTGCGATTTCATACAAACCATGCTGTGGCAGTGATAAAAAGACAGGCTCAAGGTGACTAGATGAACAGAGTCCTAAGCCTGAGTCTCAAAATTTGACAATTTTGCCTGCCTTTCCCACCAGCAGTGTGTCTGAGTCTAGCCGCTAGGCAAGACCCAGGTCTGCCTGCCAGCCAAGACAGAGAAAAAAAAAGTCAAAATGGTGCGTTTACCTTCAGTTCATGAGACCCAGGGCTAGCCAGGAGCAGGAGTCAGTGAAAGAGAGGAGGTTTTTCGCTTAGCAGTATGAAGTCCAAATTAACAGCCCTGTGCCATGTCCTGGGGGCTCACTAGGTGACCAGAAGTCTGTGTTTGATTATCAGCTCAGGTCTTGGTTTCCAGAGGGATATAAGGAGACATGTGTTTAGTCTGCCGTCTTGACTCTGTCCTGAAAGTCTTACTTTTTAGTGTAACAGAGCTGCTATTACTAAAAACCAAACCCAGATTCTTATCATTAGAGTGGCTAATGGTAACATCAATTGAATCCCCAAACTCAAATGGTATCTGAAGTTTAAGTAAGAAAATTGTTAAGAAGAAATAGGACCCTGTCTCTTAGGCTGGATTCTCTAGAGAAACAAAACCAGTAAAAGTGTATAAATTTATATAGAAAAAGATTTACAACAAAGTTACAGTTCAGATGATTTTAGAGGCTAGAACATCCCCAAACCACAGATAAGGATTGAGGCTTCTTTAGAATCACTTAGCCACCGGGGCTAGAAAACCCAATATAAGTAGGCTGGAGAGCAGGCTTCTTTCCCACAGGCTGTGAAGATTGACAGTTCCCAAAACTAACAGGCAAGACTACAAGGCATCTGATTCACATAGCTGTAGGGGCTGGTGAACCCCAGATTGGCAGGTTGAAAAGTAGAGTTTCAGCTCACAGGCTGCAAAGATTGGTGAATTCCAAGGTCAACAGATAAGCAGATAAATTTCTGTACAAACAGAAACCTGGGAAATATGTATGTGAATGGTTATTAAAGGTTTGGGATAATGGTGCAAGGAATGTATAGTTGGATGAGTGTAAGTTTATTGATAAGTGGGCTCACTGAGCATATATTCCACATTAAATGTTTCAGTTTAACAGGTTAGGAAAGGATCTAAGAGTATATTTGGCTGGGTCACTGAAGTATGGATTACAAGGTGGCCTATACTAAATCTAATTGAAGCACCAGACATACTTTGGTATACTGTAGAAGAAACTATCCAAAGGCTTAGTGAAATTAACATGTTAGAGTGGATATATCAGGTTAGAACCACATATCTACACACAGAATGCTCAGAGGACCCACTTTTTACCACAGTGGTGAGAAGCAAATTTGTGAAGGGAGCCTCTGTATCTTGAAAGACTGTTGTCATCTCTATTTTTTTTTATTTTGATTAAGTGAAACTTGACAATCCAAGTGAATTTGCCATATAAAATCCTAAACAGATGCCTCTATGCAATTCTCTCTGCTCTGCCCACCCTGTGACAGCATGCTTTTTCTTTCCACTCTGTACTTCTGGTATTCATTCAGCAAACACTTGTCCTCTCCTCTCCATCCTCCCCTCTCACCTCTAGAGAGGAGCTGGTTAGACACCCTCATATATATGTGTTTAAGCTAAATAGTACATGCACCACCTGCATCACTCTATATTTTATAGTCCAGTCTAATTTTTGTGTGAAGAATTGGCTTCAGTACTGGTTTCAGCTCTGGGCCAGCAGCAAGTCCAGGGACCATGTCCTCAGGGGACCATCCTTGGATGTTGAACCATCAAGTCTGGCCTTTTTACACACTTCTAGATCTGCACTCCCCTTTTTCTTGTACTTTGCCAGGGACTATACATTGTATTGCCTGTCAGGGCAGTCTTTAATGATGACCAGGCACCATCTAGTCCTTCTGGTCTCATGCAGATGTAGCCTCCCCATCATATGGATTCTTACATCTCTTGGGCTCTTATTTTCCTCATGTCTTTGATGTTCATGGTTTTCAACTGATTCAGCTGGGTTGGGATCTGTTGATGTTCCTTAGATGGTAGCTTACTAGCTTTTAAGACCCCAGGAATCACTCATCAATATGGGGTAAAGAACAATCTCTTAGAAAAATCTAGTTATGCCAATTACCTCTATGTCCCCCGAAACCATAGTTCCCAAACCCATGTTCCTGCTACTCTGTCCTTTAAAATGCTGAGTTGTATTAAGAAAACCTTTTAGCTTGTGGTGTAGTCCAGTTGTGCTGACCTGCCTTCTACTGCATGTTGTCACTCCCATCACCTAACCAAATTCTTATTGACTAATCTATGCATAATCCTCTCTCTCCCTCCCAACCCTTGTAGCCATCAAAGGGTACTTTCTTCCGTGCCTAAACCTTTTTTAAGTCCTTATAATAATGGTGTCATACAATATTTGTCCTTTTGCAGCAGAATGATTTCACTCAGCATAATGCAGTCCAGATGATTCCAGGTTATGAGATAGTTCCTAAAATCATGATTGTTCATCATTGCATAGTGTTTCATTACATAAATATACTATAGTTTGTTTAGCCGTTCATCTATTGATGGGCACCTAGGTTGATTCCATCTTTTTGCTATTGTTGACAGTGTTGCAGTAAACATTCATATGCATGTATCTGTTCATATGACAGCCTAATTTCTCTAGGATGTATTCCAAGCAGTGCGATTGCTGGGTCATACAGGATTTCTATTTCTAGCTTTTTAAGAAAGCATGAAATTGCTTTACAAAGAGGTTGTACCATTTGACATTTCCACCAGCAGTGTAGAAGAGTTTCAATCCCTCCACAGCCTCTCCAACATTTGTTCTTGGGTGCTTTTTGGATTAATACCAGCCTTATCAAGTTTTGACAGCAGTGGGTTGTTGAGTTGAGATGTATCTCAATGTAGTTTTGATTTGGATTGCTCTAATAGCTAATGATTGTAAACATTTGCTTGTGTGTCTTTTGGTTGTTTGGATGTCTTCTTTGGAGAAGCATCTGTTCATATCCTTTGCCCATTGCTTAATGGGGTTAGTTGTCTTTTTCTTGTTGATAATTTGCGGCACCTTGTTGATTATGGAGATTAGCTGTGGATCAGATATGTGGTTGCAAATATTTTTTCCCAGCCTATAGGCAGTCTTTTGACTCTCTTGATGAAGTCTTTGGATGAGCATTTAAGTATTTCATTTTTAATAGTTCTCATTTATCTATTTTATCTTCTGCTGTTTGTGGATTATAATAATATTTTGTAGTCTGTTTATGCCATGTATTGGGGCTTGTAGTGTTGTCCCTATTTTTTGTCATAATCTTTATTGGTTTATATTTTATATATGGGTCTTTGATTCATTTTGAATTAGTTTTTATAAAGGTTGGCTTGGCCAGAGTTGTGAGATATGGTCTTGTTTCAGTTTTTCTGCAGATGGATATCCAGTTTTGCCAACACTATTGTTTCCCCATCTCACAGAGCTTGGGCTTTAGTCAAATATCAGCTGCTTGTAGGTAGATAGTGTTATTTCTGGATTCTCTATTCTGTTTCATTGGTCTATGTATTTGTTTTTGTACCAGCCCCAAGCTATTTTGACTACTGTGGCAGTGTTAGGTTCTAAGGTCAGGTAGTGGGAGGCCTACCACTTTGTTCTTCTTCTCTAGCAATGCTTGACTTACCCGGGGCTTCTTCCATTTCCAACAGTCAGTGGTTTGTTTGTCCATCTCATTAAAAAGTGAATTGGAATTTGCATTGGGGTTTCACTGTACGTATAGATTGCTTTGAGTAGAATAGACTTTTTTGCAATGTTAGGTCTTCCTATCCATGAACAGGATAGGTTTTTCCACTAATGTAAGTCTCTTCTGGTTTCTTGAAGTAATTGTAATTTTGGGGGGCGGGGGGTACAGGTCTCTACATCTCTGGTTAGATTTGTTCCTGGGTATTTTATCTTTTGTAGGGCTATTGTAAATGGTATTGATTTGCTGATTTCCTCTTTAATGGTATCTTTGTTGGTATAAAAGATGTGATAGCTATTTTAATAAGTCAGCCTTAACAGTTGAAGCAGCCTTAACTGACTTAAGACATCTAATTACAGTGGGGTTGATTGGGCCCTGTGGTGTTAAGGGTCAGCTGCCAACAGTCAATAGACAAGGACAAAGTGAACGTGGTTGCCATAACAGACAGTGGAGTCAAAGCAAATCAGAATTGTCTGACTTATGGCATTGACTACTTAGCCATGGTGTCCCTAGGAGTTAAACAGATGGGAAATCTACTACATATTTATTTGATCTGTACAAGCAGAATTCTAGGTCAAGTGAATGGCTGTGTAACTCAAACTACCATAGTAGTCACAGCCTCTCCATCAATTCCTAGACTTGGGTGAGTTTACAGACCCTCAACCCCTTGACGTAGGAGGAGACAAGGTCTTCTTGAAGAAGAACTCCACTATGTGGCCAAAAACTCATACTGCTAATCTTTCTCCCAGCCTTTCCCAAATACGGATCTACAATCTTTAATGAGAATGACTGTTCACTAGGGAAAAAACTTTTGGGGGATTGCTGGATACTGGCTCTGAATTGATACTAATTCTCGGAGACCAAAAACATCATTGTGGCCCACTAGCCAGAGCAGTGGTATGTGGATGTCAGGTTGTTAATGGAGTCTTAGCTCAGATTCATCTTGCACTGGGGCCAGCATGTCCCTGAGCCTATCCTATAGTGAGTTAACTAGTTCTAGAATGTATAGTTGGAATAGACGTACTCAGTAACTTGCAGAGCCCAATTACTGGTCCCTGATATGGTAGGAAGAAGTAAGTGGAAGCCATTAAAATTGCCCCTACCCAGTAAAACAGTAAACCAAAAGCTGTATCAATATTCAGGACTTGAAGGATGCAGAAGTGGTGATTCCCACCACATCCCCGTTCAACTATTTTATTTTGCCTGTGTAAAAACTGGATAGATCTTGGAGAATAACAGTGGATTATCAAAAACTAAATCGAGTGATGGCTCCAACTGCAGATGTTATTTCAGGTGTGGTTTCATGCTTAAGCAAATTAACATATATCCTGGTATCTGGTAGGCAGCTATGGATCTAGCTAATGCCTTTTTTCCATACCTGTTTCAAAAGACCATCAGTAAAGGTTTGCCTGGAATGACAAGGCCAGCAATACACTTTCACTGTCCAATCCCAGGAGCGTATCAACTCTCTAGTCCTATGTCATAATTTAGCCCACAAGGACTTTTATCAGCATTGCCTGATAAAAGAGGCATTATGCTAATAGAACCAAGTAAGAAGTGTCAATGACTGTGGACTTACTGGTAAAACATTTGTGTACAAGAAGGTGGGAAATAAATCTGACAAACATTCAGGTGCCTTCTGCCTCAGAAATTTCTAGAAGTTCAGTGGTGTAGGGACATGTTATAGTTATCTAGTACTACTCTAACAAAAATACCACCAATGGATGGCTGTAACAAATTGAATTGTGTTCTTTCACAGTATAGCAGGCTAGAAATCCAAATTCAGAATATCGTCTCCAGGAGAAGGTTTTCTCTCTGTGTTCGCCCTAAAGAAAGGTCTTTGTCTTCAGTCTTTCCCTGGTCTAGGAGCATCTCAAAGCATAGATCCTGGGTCCAAAGGATGCACTCTGCTGCTGACACTACTTTCTTGGTGATAGGTAGTCCCCTGTCTCTCTGCTTCCTTCTCTTATTTATATCCCAAAGGAGACTGACTAAAGATACAACCTCATCTTGTAGATTGAGTCCTGCCTCATTTATATAACTGCCTCTAATCCTAACTCATCAACATCAGAGAGGTAAGACTTATAACACATATGAAAATCATGTCAGATGACAAAACGGTAAACAATCACACAATACTGAAAATCATGGCCTAGCCAGGTTAACACATATTTCTGAGGGACCCAATTCAATCCATAACAGGGCACATTGATGTGTTCATTGTAAAGCAAAGATAGTCTGTTATATCTGATCTCTTCCACAAATATAAAAAGAGGTACAACATAGGTAGGTTTCTTTGAATTTGAAAGGCAACATATCCCTCATTTGGGTGTGCTACTCTGGCTTATTTGTCAAACTACTTGACCAGTTGATAGTTTCAAGTGGGGCCAACAGTAAGATAAGGTTCTGTAACGGCTTCAGGCTGCCATGCAAGCCATCCTGCCACTTAGACCACATAATCCAGCTGATCTACTGGTGCATGAATTGTCACAGACAGAGAGACATGCTGTTTGGAGTCTTTGGCAGGATCCTATTTATAAATCACTGGTCAGACCCTTAGGATTTTGGAGCAAAGTGCTGCTATTCTCTGCAGGAAACTACCCTCCTTTCAAGAAACAGCTTTTGGCTCATTATTGAGCCTTTGTAAAAACAAAATGCTTAACCATGGGCTGCTATGTCACCATGAAGCCTGAGCTGCCCATCATGAACTGGGTGTTGTCTGGCCCACAGAATCATAAAGTTAATCCGGGACATTAAATGGAACTGATACATATAAAATTGGTCCTGAGCAGGACATGAAGGCACAGGCAAGTGGGATGGGGAGTTGACCCAAAAGCCCATGGTCTCCACAGCTGTCACATTATCTCCCCTCTCCCAATCTGCACCTATGGCCACATGGGGAATTCTTTATGATTAGTTGACTAAGAAAGAGAACGCATGCCTAGTTTACAGATGATTATGTGAAATATGCAGGCACCACTCAAATTTGGACAGCAGCAGCATAATAACTCCGTTCTGAGACCTCCTTGAAGGAAAGTGGTTAAGGGGAACTAACACAATGGGTAGGGGTACCTTGTAACTCACTTTTCTTGGAACACAAAAGTGACCAGTTGTGAGACTGTGTATTAATTTACAGGTTGTGGCTAAAGGTTTGTGGCAAATGGGACTTGGAAGGAACATGATTGGAAAATTGGAGAAAAGGAGGTATGGGGAAGAACTATGTGGACAGACCTATCTGAAGGAGGCAAAGTTAAGATAGCTGTATCTCATGGAGATTCTTACCAAAATGTGACCTCAGCAGGGAAGAAGCATGTCTTAGTCATCTAGCATTGCTATAACAGAAATACCACAAGTGGATGGCTTTCAGAAGCCTAAGGGCTCAAGGACACCAAGTCCTTTCCAAAGGATGGGCTCTGCTCCCAACCCTGCTTATTCATGGTGTGAAGTCCCTAACTCTCTGCTTACTTCCTTTTTCTTTATATCGCAAGAGATTGCCTTACAGCACAACATCATCTTACACACTGAGTCCTGCTCCACCAACACTACTGCCACCCATCCTCTCTCATTAACATCATAGCAGCAGGATTTACAACATATAGGAACACCACACAGTATCAGTAAACATGGCCTAGCTAAATTGCTACACACATTTTGAAGGGGATACAGTTCAATCCAAAGTAAAGTATAAAAACCAAATGTATAGAATGATATGTTCTGTGGAAACCAGTTATACACAGATTCAGAAACATCATCTTCCACTCACAAGGCCAGTTTGGCTACAGCCATTGCTAAATGCTCAACCTGCCAACAGCAGAGACCAACACTGAGCCTCAATACGGCACCTTTGTTCAAGTGAACAGCTAACATCCTGGTGGCAAATTGATTATATTGGACCACTCTCATCATGGAAAGGACAGTACTTTGTTCTTATGAGGATAGACACTTATTCTGGATATGGATTTGCCTTCCCCACATACAAAGCTTCTGCCAAAACTAACATCCGTGGACTTACACAATGTTTTATCCTTCATTCTGGTACTTCACACAATACCAACTCAGATCAAGGGGCTCACTTCATAGCAAATGAAGTGAAAAATGGGCCTATGTTCATGGAATTCACTGACCTTTCCATGTTCCCCATCATCCTGAAGCATCTGGCTTGATAGAATGATGGAATGGCTTCTAAGGACATAATTACGATATCTTGCAGGGTTGGGGCAGTGTTCTCCAGGAGGCTGCGTATGTTCTAACCCAGCATCTGATACATGGCACTGTTTCTTGAACAGTCAATACTGATGGGTCTATGAATCAACAGCTAGAAATGGGAGTGGTACCACTCACTATTACCCTGAATGGCCCATTCACAAACTTTTTCATCTTGTCCCATAGCCCTGTGTTCTGTGAGTCTGGAAATCTTAGTTCCAAAGGTAGGAATGTTCCAACCTAGAGACACATTGATTGATTCCATTGTTCTGGAAGTTAAGAACGCCACCTGGACACTTTAGGCTTCTTATGTTTCTGAAACTTCAGACATAGAAGGGAGTTACCGCATCGGCTTACATGACTGATCCTGATTGCCAAGAGTAAATTTTATTGATGTTGCAAGGTAAAAGTAAAGAACAGTAAGTCTAGAATGCAGGAGTTCCCTTGGGTGTCCCTTACTACCTCCATTCTCTACGGTTACAGTCAGTGGAAAACAACAACTCGTTACTAGTGTGACCACTACTGACCAAGACACCTTATCAGACAAAGAACCAAAACAAGCTGAGGTACTTGCTGAGAGTAAAGGGAACGTGGAATGAGCTGTGGAAGAAAGTAGTTCTAAATACCACCTATGACCACATAACTAGCTGCAGAAATGAGGAATGTGATCATTATAAGAATTTTCCTCTTGCAGATGTGTATCACATATTTTTGTTTTCTTCACTTAGAAAATACAAGATGCAAACAGGGTTAGTATGTTTTCTGTTGTGTGTGTGTTAGTTGTATCATCTTAGGCACAAGAATGACTTTATAATTGTCTTTATTTAGAGATTATGTATGGCTTAAGGAGATAAGTACAGGTGCCAAGTTGACAAGGAGTGGACTGTGATGGTTAAGATTCTATGTCAACATGGCTAGCCTATGATTCTCAGTGGTTCAGCAATTATGATGCAGATTGGCAGTTATATAATGATGAAATTAATCATTTCCACGATGAGATCTCTCATGTGTAGCCACCAGTTGAAGGAAGTCCTTGGAGACAGTCTGCATCCAACATATATGGGCTTTCTGACAGAGCTAGCAAGCTTTTGCTGTGCTCTGAATCCTGCCTTCAGCTTGTCATCATCAGAATTCCAGTTCTTGGGAATTGAGCCCACAGCTTGACATTTTACCTGCCAATCTTAAATTCATTAGCCTCCTCCTCCCACAAGCCAGAAGCTTGCTATCTGAACTGATAATATTGAGTTTGTCTGCCTCTGAAGCTACATGAATCAGAATGAGCCACTGGACTGAGACTTGACCATGGATTTGGGACTTGCCAGCTTCCGTAACAGTGTGAGCCATTTCCTTGATATAAATCTCCTTGTCTCTTTTATATATATATGCACATATATATATACATACACACACGTATATACACACACACACACGTATGTATATGTATATATGTCTGTTTCCTCTCTAGAGAACCCAGTCTAAGACAGGACTTTAATACTATCTTGTGGGTCTAGAAGTCTTAGTTCTAAAGGGAGGAATGTTCCAACCTAGAGACACATTCATTGATTCCATTGTTCTGGAAGTTAAGAATGCCACCTGGCCACCAGGACTTTAATACTATCTTCTGCTAAAGATCAGCTCCTATCTACCCCTGCCTCCATGTAATGTCACTGCCATTTCCACTGCCTCTGAGGGCATTAAAAATCCTGATGTCATGGTTAAGTGCTACAGCTGCTAACCAAAAGGTTGGCAGTTTGAATCTGCCAGGCACTTCCTGGGGCAGTTCTACTCTGTTCTGTAGGGTTGCTATGAGTTGTAATCAACTTGATGGCAGTGGGTTCTGGGGAGTTATGCAGGCATGTCAAAGTTCAGAAGTGTAAAAGATAAAGAAAGAAATATTCCTTTTCCAATTTATTGGTTTATAATCAGTTGAAATTGTAAGAAAAATAGTAATGGTCAATATATATGAAACTTTAAATTTAAACTGATGTAGTAAGCAGAACAATGTCTCCCCATGAAAATGCCTTCCTTTTAATTCCTGGAACCTGTGAATATACCACCCTGCATGGAAAAAAGAACTTTGCAGATGTGATTTAGAATCTTCAGATGAGAATATTATCCTGGGTTATCTCGGTGGCCCATTATAATCACAAGGGTCCTTATAAGAGGATGGTGGGAAGATCAGAATCTGAGAGAGAGAGAGAAATTGGAAGATACTACACTGCTGTTTTTGAAGATGGACAATGAAATCACATCCAAAGAATGCAGGCAGGCTCTAGAACTGGAAAAGACAGGGAATCAGATTCTCCGTGAAAGCCTCCAGAAAGGAACACAGCCCTGCTCACACCTTGATTTTAGCCTAGTAAGACACGTGTCAGACTTCTGATCACCAGAATTGTAAGAGAATAAGTTTGTTTTGTCTTGAGCCTCTAAGAAAACCATGGTGGTATAGTGGTTAAGTGCTACATCTACTAACCATAAAGGAGCAGTCCAAATCCTCCAGACTCTCCTTGGAAACTCTACGGGGCATTTCCACTCCGACCTATAGCATTGCTATGATCAGAATCAACTTGACAGCTGTGGCATTGGCTTTTTTTTTTTTTAAGCCACTAAGTTTATGATAATTTGTTACATATTACAGCGGTAATAGGAAACTAATACACTCAAGTTCTGGGCCAAGTACTTTATGTGTATTTTCCCTTTTAACTATCCACGTAACTTAATGAGGGAAGTAGTATGATTAGTGTCACACTGAAAATGAGGAAACTAATTCAAGAAAGTTTGGATTTTGCCGAATTTCATAGCTTTTAGGTAGTAGGAAAGGGCTCCAAACCCAGGCCGTCTAACTTCAGAGTCAGTGTGGGTATCATGGCCTCCTGGCCAAGCACACTGTGGGGTCCCCAGTATTTCCCAGCATTTTTGAAGAAGTAATGGTAGCTAGAGCATGGTATAGTCCTATATTTTCATTCTCAAAGGGTATACCTTACACAGTTAAGGAACTAATTCAGGAATTTAGTCTTTTTCTGCTTCTAAGGACCTAGGAATATTCCACCTGCAGCCCTGCTTAACCAGAGCCTCTGAACGAGAACTACGGTTACTACTGCCTTTCCATAAGCATGTAGACCTCACCCATCTTCTCTTGACTTAGCAAAGGCAAGTATGTGAAGTTCTTCAATGAGAGTTCTAACAGCTGTCAGCATGGGAAGGACAAGCACTGGAATTTTATTGAAGTTGTTGCTTTTGAACCCTTAGGGCAAGAACTTAGAGACCAAGAGATTCTAAAGACAGCATCTGTCATAGATTCTTCATGTTCCCACCCAAAAGTGTGTGGAGCAATTTCCTAGAATTGTAGATTTGTCCCCATATTGTCATTTGATGGAATTTCCCTAAGTACAGTAAATGCCATCACTATGATTTAGTAAGATGAATTAGCAGCAGTTATACTGATGAAGTTACAGGATTAGATAGTGTTTTAAGCCAATCTGTTTTGAGATACACAAGAGGGAAGCTAACACAGAGACATGGGGACCTGATACCACTAAGAGAGCAGTGTCAAGAGCAGACCACGTCCTTTGGACAGGAGGCCACTATCCTGAGATGCACCCAGGCCATGGGAACATAGATGCATCACAAGGACCTTAGTTGAGAGATATCTAGCCTATTGGACAGTGACAGCGTTAGCTTCTCTTTGTTAAGGTTATCCACTTGTGGTATTTATGTCACAGCAGTACTAGATGATTAAGACAAGCCCACTGCCAGTACATCATGGCTCTGGACTTCTGGTCCACAGATCCTCTCTCTGTGTAACACCCTTTCCCATGGCCCCTAAGTCTGAGACCACATTCTCTGCCCCCGCTACTTGTCTTACAAACTGGGTATTAACTGGGACCTTTCTTTGCCCACTCATTGCTGAATTTAGAGAGAATTCCTGTCAACTCTGGCCACAAGACGATGACAGAAGCAATGACTGCTCACTTTCTGCCCAGTCTCTCCACCAGTAAGTGAGGGTGTTCATTTTCTCACCTACTTACCTCACCAAAGGTAGCATTAATTGTTCTCAGACTCGGCACTGCCTCGCCTGACATGAGGAGGGATTGTTTTCCTCGACAGCAGAACTGTGACTAAGGACTCTTTCATCCTTGGGCTGAGGATCATTCTACACTGCTTCTGGTTTGACTTAGAAGAACCAGGAGAAGTGACATTAGCACTGACTTTATTGGAGAAGGGCAAGTATGGTGTGGGAAGGAGGTTTTCCAGTTCATTGTAACTAATCCTTCCTCCAGTTTGGGTCAGGAGACAACTGGACGACAAACACCATGCCACTCTTATGCTGATGTCATCATTTCTGGGCCTAACTTGTTTTGCCTGATACCACCTGACCTTCAGGTGAGATTTCCTTATCTCCCTATACAAACAGATTCTCTTTGTCTCCTTAGACAAATAGATGACTGAGGTCTCAGCACTTGCTTACGTCCTAGAAGATGATTTGTTTAGATTCAATGTGTAATCTGTGTTCCAACCTGCTACCAGAAAGTCATTCAATTTTCTTGCAATGTTCTATACTCTTACATTTTTTGAAAGATAAAGGAATGAACTTTTCATTGTTATTATTCTTTGGTGGTCACTATTGTTTCTAATTGCCACCAATCTATCAGTTTGTTATACTTTTGTAGCTTGCATGTTGCTATCACACTGGAAGCTACGCCACCTGTCTTTCAAATACCAGTAGGATCTCCCATGGTGGACAAGTTCGAACAGAGCTTCCAGACTATCGAAGACCAGGAAGAAAGGTCTGGACATTTACTTCCCAAAATAGCCAGTGAAAACCTTTAGATCACAACAGAATTACTGTCTGATATAATGCTGGTAAATGAGCCCCTAAGGTTGGAAGTCACTCAAACATATCAATGATTATAAAGATAGTGAAGGACTGGGCAATATCTCATTCTATTGTGTGTGTGTATGTGTGTGTGTAACGTCACCAAGGTCAGAACCAACTAGATATCAGCTAGTAAAAAGTTGTTTTTCAATGCTCTGATCATCTCTAGGACCAATTCCAGTCATAAGAAGCCCCAATGGCACAGTGATTAAGTATTAGGTTGCTATCCAAAAGGTTAGTGGTTCCAACACCCCACCTGTTCCACAGAGGAAGATATGCAATCTGCTCCCCTAAAGAATTACAGCCTTGAAAACTCTATGGGGCAGTTCTACTCTGTCCTGTTGGGTCAGAATCAGCTTGATGGCAATGGGGTTTTGACTTTCAAGCATGCTGACATTGATATATTAGGCAGCTGTGTGTGTGTGTGTATTTATGAGATGATTCTGACTCATAGAGACCATACAGGGGACAGTAGAACTGCTTCATAGAACAAACACACATGGATGTATACATGGGTTTGACCCTCCTCCAACACTTCATGAATTCTGTAGCATTGGCCACACTCTTAGCATTGGCTACACTCTTAGCATTGGCTATATTTCTAAGGTCACTTATGGAAATACGAAGCTTCATCAGAATCTCTTTATTTTTCCAGGCAGTAATGCCACTGCTCTCATCAAAGCTTCCTTGAATTTTAAGAAAACTCTTTTGGGGTCTTTGGAGTGGGGAGTAAGCAACAGCCCAAGCTCGAGGCCACATAGCCTTTTTCTGCCCCACGTCTTCTTTTTCCTCCCCTCTGGGCCTTCAGGATCTCTGGATTCGCCGCCCCTCTTAAAATCATCTAACCATCTCTCACCTACCTGCTCTGAACCTTTGGTCTCGAACTTCCCAGCCAGGCTCAGGGCAAACTGGGTGAGGGGTGGGTCTTGATGAGAATCTTTGTATACAGCTGGTGAACTCCTCATCACCATCCTGGAATCGGGATGACAGGATGACTAATGAGTGATATGGTCTCTCATCATTTGCTTAGATCAGAGATGGAAAAGCAGGTCCCCAGGAGGGTATGAATCAAGTGGGCTGAACAGACAAGGGAGAAGGACGAAGACCAAGGAGGGTTCAGGGAGAAGAGCAGTGGGCTGGAGCAGGAGCAAGGGCAGGTGTCAAATACATGACGGACACTACATGTAGCCAATGCCTAGAACAATTTCTTACACTCCAAGCCTAAGCTTGAGAGAACTAGTGAATTTATTCTCACAGTTGCTACACTCAGCCCCCCAAATCCCCTCTGATTCTCCTAAATGACCTGCTCCCTTGCTTTCAGTATGACTGTCTGGCTTTAATTTGGCATGCTGTCTTACACACCACAGTACAGGCAGTCCAGAGAGACATTCCCACCTTCCTTAGGCTGAAGAAAGGATGAGACTAATGAACACCAGGATTCAAGCATCAGAAGTCCAAGGTTTTCTCCATCCGTAATGCTGCTTCTCCCAAAATAGTTATGAACTTCTGGATCTAACCAGTTGCAATCAAGTCACTTTCAACTCATGGCATCCCACATATGTCAGAGTAGAACAAACTGTGCTCTATAGGATTTTCAATGGTTGATAGTTTTCAGAAGTAAATTGCCAGGTCTTTTCTTCCAAACACACCTCTGGGTGAATTCAAACCTCCAAACTTTTGGTTAGCATGTTAACCATTTTACCACTCAGAGGATTACAAATTGAACCACGATTGCCAAGACAGGTATAGAGTCACTTAGAAGCAAGGGTCTGCTGCCTGCATGAAGGGTGAGGGGGAAACTGGCAACTCCTCTTATGGCTGCAGCCCCTGGCCAGCTCCCCACAATACAGGCCAAATCATCTCAGATGCTGACAGTCAGTGAACGTGGAGTGGAGCAGTCAAGGGTTTGAGTGGGTTACAGAGCTTCTTCACGACTTCAAAATACAACTGGGGTCAGTTAGCCTCTGCGGAGTGGGCCAGCCATACTGTTTTCAGAGAGGCTAGTGAGCATATTAAATGCATCATTAAAAATATCTGTGTTGGCTAAATGCTACAACAAATAATTCCACAGTTCTGGCTCTGCCTTCTTTGTTTTTTTTGTGTCGTCTTATGTAAATGCTAATTTCATTAATTCCACGTGCATTCGATTCACTTTTCTAAATTCTTTCCAGAGATGTCATTTCTCCTCTGTCTCCATGAGTGAGGTAAGTATGAGAAGCGTCTTGCTTTCAATCACTTGAAGTTTCCAGCAAATATAAATTCACATATATTTTAGGAAATTTACCCAGCTGCTGTTGCTAGTACCATACAAAGACAGCATACCTTGACCTACAAACACATTACCTGAGTTCAACTTCCAAGCAATGCAGAGAAATGCTTGCAATAGTCTTCCATTCTGATTTGGTTTGGCACTAGACAGGTGTACTTAGCTTTACAGAAGAAGCATTCCTGAAGAGTTGGCGATGCTGTAAATCCGGGAGAGTAAATCTCATTTTAACACTGATTTCCATTATGCCAGAGACATTCTCCCAGATTGTTTGTTACTGATGCCTCATTACAAACAAGGAGAGAGGGAGAGAGTAAGGCTCCTAAGGGCCAAGCGCCTGCCTGGAAAAGACAATCCAGCACACTGTGAGCTTCAAGTCACACAATCTTTGTGAATCTCTCCTGTGACATGAACCAAGGTGTTTCAACTCAGACAGCTTTGACTCCTTGGACTCCCAAGTTCTGGCATGAATTTGATGAAGAGGCAATGGAGGCCCAGAGACTCTGTGAGGAGACATCAGATTGTCTTGGTTATCTAGTGCCACTATAACAGAACCACCAGAAGCAGGTAGCTTTAACAAACAGAAATTTATTCTCTCACTGTTTAGGAGGCTAGAAGTTCAAATTTGGAGAGTCAGATCCAGGGGAAGCCTTTCTCCCTGTGTTGGATCTTGGGGAAAGTCCTTGTCATCAGTTTTTTGCTAGTCTGGGAGCTTCCTAGCACAAGGGACCCTGTATCCAAAGGATGAGCTGTGCTCCTACCTCTTCTTTCTTGGTGATGGGCTCCTAGCCTTTCTCTCTACCAGAGTCTCTCTTTTACATCTCAAGAGAGAATAATTCAAGATAGGAAGTAATTCATAAGATTTCATCCTTCATTAATATAACTGCCTCTAATCCTGCCTCATTAACATCACAGAGGCTAGGATTTACAATACACAGGAAAATCATACCAGATGACAAAATGGTAGATAATTACATAATACTAGGAATCGTAGCCAAACCAAGTTGGCACACATTTTGGGGGACACAATTCAACCCATAACACAGACCAAGACGCATTTTTGCTTCAGCAGAAGCATAGAGGCTGAGCACACCTCAGAAGGTATGTAAGAGTAACTCGTCACAGTGGCCAAGTTCATTAAATTAGGAAGTTGGGGTGCAAAGCAAGCCCTTGAAAGATGGTAACACACTGTATGGAGGTCAAGTGCAGGTTTCATTCTGCCCTGGGTCTGCTCACCCTCAGCCAAGTCAGATATGTTTCCTGAGCCTGTTTTCCAATCAGTAAAGGAATAACGAAAACACTAAGCTGGCAGGTTGTTGTGAAGATTAGACATAATTTAGAACAAGAGTTGGCAAACTTTTTCTGTAAAGGCCAGGAAATAAATATTTTAGATTTTGTAGACCAAATGGTCTCTGTTACAACTACCCATCTCTGCCACTGTAGCCCCAAAGCGTATGTAAATAAATAGGCATGGCTGGTTCCCAGCAAAATTTTATTTACAAAAATGAGCAGCAGACTGGGTTTGACCCTTGAGCCATAGCTTGCCAGCACTAATCTAGAAATTCTTGAGTCTCTTTGCCCTCACATCCATTCTTTGTGCCCCTTTCTGCCCCTTCACCTCTCTGGATCACAGGTGTTGACTCCTGAAAACTACAATTCTCATTTTCCTTTGCCAGCTGGGTTTGGCAAATGGGAGGCACTGGTGATAGTTTACAGGGAAGGGAGTTCTCTGTTCAGCCTGCAAATCTTAGCGCAGCTTGTGGCTACACGTTTGACTCTTTCATTGTCCCAGCTTCTACTAGACAGCACCTCTCTCCAGGGTCCTAGCTTCCATCTCCTGCTGGGTGGCCCTGCAACTAAGTTCCTCCCTTTTCCCTCCACCCATGTAGCGCTGGTAGTGGTGACTCTTCTGGACAGACTCCCTACCCCCTGTTGACCCTCTAGCTCTTCTGGCGTGTCTTCGTTACCTAGTGCTGCCATAACACAAACACCACTTGCAGGTGGTTTTAAAGAACAAAACTTTTTTCCTCACAGTTCTGGAGATTAGAAGTCTAAGTTCAGGGCATGTTTCTAGAGAAAGATCCTTCTTTGTCTGTTTTGGCTTCTAGATGCTTCCACCAATCTTTAAAGATACATCTCTTTCCACTGTCTTGTCTTCTTCTTCTTCCTGTGTGTGTCTCTGTGTCCATTCTGCTTTTGTTTATAATTAGGTTTATAACCTGCTTGTAATGATTAAGACTGTACATCTCTTTGGCTGGGCCGTGATTCTCAGTATTTTGGCATTGTATGGGGTTGTAAATCATTTCCTCGTTGGGATTTGTTATATGATCAGCCCCCTGGTGGGATCTGGTATGAGTAAAAAATTAATTGAACGGGGAGTTTCCTTGAGTGTGAGACCTGCATTGAGTAGGGGCAGACCTGAGGCCAGGGCTTGGAGCTTTTGTTTGTTCTGAATCATGCAGCTGGCTGTTTCTCTGACCTCCAGTTCTTGGAACTTGAGCTACCTATCAGCTTACCTGCAATCTTGCCTGCCAGTCCTAAATTCTTCAATCTTCACAGTCTGTGAGCAACAGCCCTGCTCTCTGGCCTGCTAATCTTGCATTTTCCAGCCCCTACAGCTACATAAATTAAGAGAAGCTTCTTTCCTGACCCACTAACCCGGGATGTTACAGCATCTACAAGCAAGTGAGCCATTCCTTGATACAAATCTCTGTATGTATTTACAAGCTTTACTGGTTTTGTTTCTCTAGAGAATCCAGCCTAAGATATCACCCTACTCAGGTACAGCCTCATTACCGTTAAATTACAGTTAAGAATATCCTATTTTTAGAGAGGACCACATTTACAGGTATACATGCCATGATTTCAGTACATATGTGGGGAGAGACACAATTCAATCCATAATATTTGTAACAAGTTCCCCATATTCAACTGCCTCTACTGAATTATCTGGCTTGAGGAGCTTATTCATTTTTTTAACTAGACCCTGACTAAAAGAATAACTTTTCTGTAAATGGCTAATATTGTTAATTTACTTATTGTGAAGCTCCAGGTATTTTTTAAGTTCTTGAGACAACATTTCTGCATAATAAATTTCTACAAGTAAGTTCTTATATAGTTCCTATGAGGAGAAATGCAGAACCCTAGTTACTCAGTCAACAAACACATATCGAGTACCTACTGTATGCCAGGCACTATTCTAGGTCCCGAGGATGCCACAGTAAAGCCAAGGGTATAATGAACTATTTGGTAATCTATCACCCACTCCAACTCTTTCATATTATACAACCGAAAGAAGGATAAACCTAAAGGAAAATATAGTTAACATGTATTGGAAATGTAATCTGTGCCAGACTCTAATCTAAGCACTCTGCATGAATTGACACATTTAACTCTCATCACAGCCCAGTGAAGTAGGCAGTATCTCTATCTCCATTTTACAGATGACAAAACTGAAACAATAGAGAGGCAAAATAACTGGTAGGGAAACATATAGCTAGTTAAGTAGTGGGGCTGGAATTTGAACAGAAGTTATCTGGCTCGACAACTCAAATTCTTAACCATACTGTGTACTGCTTTTCTCCCAGGATAGTGAGGGATTTGTTCAAGGTCATGGTGGTTGGTACCGTCATGACTAGAACCAATTTTTCCAATTCTAATTATAGGTATAAATTGTTAGTGGTCTGGCACCCACTAATGTAATCACTAAGGCCATAACCAACGGTCTAGAAGAAATAACCAAAGCCATTATGTGTCTCCTAATGGTCTTTAATATTCTCCATCAAATAACATCAATAATGAGTCTGCTCTATCAGTCATGAACAAAACACTTTACAAAATGCAGCAAATCTACCAAACAGCGAAAAAATAATAATAAAATAAGAATTTAGAAGGTAGGAGATCATCTAGTTACATGATTTTCAATTTTTTTCCAAGATCTGTAACTTTTCCTTCAAATAAATCGATTACGAGATCCTAGATTGCAAAATAGTCAACAGACAAAAGATCAGTACCCTGACTGGTCCCTCTCCTTGCCCTATTTCATTTCCCAGCAGACTCCTGAGCAGATTTTAAAGCAATTCATCCTCATTAACCTCAGTCTCTGTGGATGCCTAGGAGGTGACAGGATTCTCCAAAGGTCACCCAGGTGGTACATGAAAAAGTGAAGAAGTGCCCAAGCTCCAACTCCATTGCCAATGTTCTTTCTGATATTATCTCGGTATACTCTTTAACTTGATTTTCTGAGAACTATAAATTTCTTTGCAGCAGACAACCCTGTGTGTTTTTTGAGCCATCCACATGGACTGCCATAAAAAATAGCAGGATGACCAGCAGGGGGAAAAGAAACAGAGCAGAGCCTGAGCAAAACGTGGTGGGCCACACCTAATTTCTGGGGGACTAACCATCTTCAGCTATCTGGTCAAGGCTGCAATGAGCTACACGAAGAAGAAAACAGTTCACCAGCCCTGCTTGGCATAGTGCTCAAAACTGCTCAGCAAGAAGCATTTCCCAAGGTATCAAAAACCAACGTTCCTGAGGTTGCTCTATGCTGTTGATGCAAAACTGTGTCTCCAGGCCTGCTGCTCACAGTTATTTTTGTGCAAGACAGCGGGGTTCCCACGGCTCAGAGCCCAGCATCCAAGGGTACCCGCAGCCTGCCACACAGCACTAGCTTTTTGCACATTAAGTATGTCACTGAGGCTTTTCCCTAATATAATTGACAGCCTCCCAAAGACACTGAGACACTTCAGGGGGGTCCCCAGATCTCAGCACAGGGAAAGGAAAGCCCAGGAAATGCTGCCTAGAAGCTTTCCTATTCCAGGAGCCATCAACTCACAGAGACAAATCCTTGATTACTGAGCACGGGGGAACTGGGTGTAGGAAGTGGGCTGGTTGATGGGGGGGGTCACCGGCAACCTTGTTTTTGTGTTATCTGCAGATACACATTCCCATTCTTCAGTCCAGTGTTCCCACAGACAAGGTCATCAAGGGTCAGCATCATAAACGAAGGGCGTTTCACCTCCAAAGTCACCAGCCAGCTTCACATTTGCTGTTGCATCATCTCTTTCTCCCCAGATTTCCTCTCTTCTAAATACATTATATTACCCAAATTCACTCTACAGACACTGAAATGAGGTACATGGGGTCTCTTATGACTCCCTTACACCAAATGGTTTCTTTTCTTTGCAATTATGGGCTGGTTGAAATCTCAGAAGTCTGGCTTGAATTACCGTCAATTCAAGTCTTATAAAGAAAGGACTGACAAGCTAACATTTATGGATTAGATGTTCCATTTTTTGGTTTTAACAGCTTTTCACTGTAACTTGTCATTCCAATATTCTTCCCGGTCCAAGATGACAGTGCAAATCAGATGTTAACTGGGCACTTACAGCTGCCCTTCCAGAAACCCTAAGTACCTAATGGTTTGTGAGGATATTGGCTTGTTTTTTCAGTAAATCCCCTTTTAAAATTCCAGTAAATTGGTTAAGTTCATGTCTGACAGAGAAAAGAAGTCAATGTCCTTAATTGTTTTCTTTTAGGGTGTCCTCCTATGGGAATAGGTAATATCAGATTTGGCCAATGTTTGTATATCATTTATCCACCTCCTTCTGATGTCTCAAATGGGCCCACTTTTCTTCTTTTGTTTTTTGAAATTCAATTCTTAATTAGAACTCTTTCAACTCAAGTTTGTAGACATTTAACAGAGGGAATGACAACAAAATATATCTTTCCTTATTTCTCCAGCTTCTGGGGCAGAAGCAAGACCTAGAAAAACAGGGTTCAAGGTGAGACTCCCACATTAAGCCCTGCCTAGCTCTGGCACAGGGACCTTTATTGAGTCTGGGTACTACAGAAGCCTTTATACAATTCCAAACTTGACTTTGAAGAACTTTGTTCACCAGACACTGACTGGGGCACGCTGTGGAGCAGGCCCACCATGCTCCAGTCAAGACTCGTCTGTGTCCAGCATTCAACTGCACGTTCTCATCTCCTTTTTTAACTCCAATTTTTCCCTTTTCCTATGCCCTGGTAACCACTAATTCTTTGTTTTGATGGATTTACCTCTTCTAGATATCTTGTTAAGTGGGATCATACACTATTCACCTCTTTTTGTCTTGCTTATTTCATTCAGCTTAACTTAAAATAAAAAATAAAACTTTTGCCATCGAGTGAATTCCAACCTACAGAACCCTAGAACCGAGTAGAACTGCCCTGTAGAATTCCCAAGGAATGGCTGATGGATTCAAACTGTGAACTTTTTCAGTAGCAACTGAATATTTACCAACTGCACAAGTGTTGTGGCTGTCAGGAATGTGCTGTCCCACCTGTTGTCTGACTGATGGAGGTTTAGGCTTTTCTCGGGCATGACAGAACCTCCGGGAAGGCCTGACCTTTGTCTCTCCTACTTCTTCTTCTTCGTATCTGCTACTTTACTGAGACTTCTGCACAAATATTTAGGCTTTTCTGGAGTATGACAGAGTCTCTGAGAAAGCCTGACCTTTACCTGTTTCTCCTACCTCGTGTCTTGATACTTCTGCGTATGGATCAGCCAATCATGAGAGGCCCCCGTATCACTGTAACCATTTTTGGCCAAATAGACTGCCCTGCTGACCTCCTTCTGGTTGTAACCCTATAAATAAAGTTTCTTATTGAGGACCGGTGGCCATTGCTCTCCATCAGAGACCTTGGTCCCACCTGGCCTCAACTTTATCTTGTGCATGTGAGTTTTTTCTCATCCCCTTTCCTATCTCCCTCGGATATGAGTTTGTCCCGGTGTTGGTTACTGGGGTGCCAGGCACAACACACAGGGTTCATCTATGTTGTAGCATTATATCAGAACTTCATTTCTCTTTATTGCTAAATAATATGCCAATCTATTCATTCACTCTATTAATATGCCATTCCGTTTATGGCTAAATAATACGTTCATTCTATTTACTCATTAATGTGCTGATGAACTCTGTATTCTTTTCACCCTTTGGTTGAGTTCCTGCTTCCAACTCTTTCAGGTATACACCTAAAAGTGAAATCACTGTGTCTTATGGGAACCCTGGTGGCAGAGTGGTGAAGTGCTATACCTGCTAACAAAGAGGTGGACAGGTTTGAATCCACCAGACATTCCTTGGAAACTCTATGGGCAGTTCTATTCTGTCTTCCAGGGTTGTTATGAGTCAGAATTGACTCGATGGCAATGCGTTTGGCTGTAGGTTGATTTATGGGAATTAACCACTCTGTTTTCTACAGAGGCTGCTCTAGTTTATAATCCTACGAACAAGGTAAGAGCATTCCAAGTCCTCCTCATCCTCATCCAGGTTCTTCTCTTTTAAAAAAGGTGAGAAAAGTATGAGCAATAGTCATTTCTAATCGGTGAGCTTTTGGTAGATTTTAAGTTTTGTTCTCCTATGCTTATTTATCTAAATCCACTGTGTGTTTCTCGTGAAATTTTTAAAAATATAAGCGACTACCATCCTTACTTCTGTGATTATCATTCCCTTGCAATTCATTCTAGTTTTGCTGTCTGTTTATCCATCTCCCCAACCCATTGACATCAAGTCAATTTCCACTCACAGCGATCCTATAGGACAGAATAGAATTGCCCCCAGAGGTTCCAACGAGCTTCTGGTAGATTCGAACTGCTCACCTCTTGGGTAGTAGCTAGCTCTTAACCACTGTACCACCAGGGTTTCTGCCTGTTTATATATCTCTAAATTGTTTAGTTTTGTGTGTTCTGATACTTGTGATAAGTGGAATGGAAAGTCCAGTTGCATAGTGGTTAAGGGCTATAGCTGCTAACCAAAAGGTTGGCAGTTTGAATCCACCAGGCACTCCTTGGAAACCCTATACAGCAGTTCAACTATGTCCTATAGGGTCACTGTGAGTTGCAATCAACTAGACAGCAGGGGGTTTGGGTTTGTTGGTTGACAAGTGAAAACACACATTTGTTTTAAATTCTTTAATAAAGGACCAAACTATGATATTGCAGAAGGGAACTGTCTAGAATTACACAATGAAATGGCTATCAAGACTTGAAATGGTACCAAATGGTACCAAACACAAAATTTTTACCACATTTGAAGATAAACCTTAATATGAAAGAATGTGAACCATCTCAAATTAGCTAACTCAAATTGAGATATGCTGACAGTGTAACTGCTGAAATTATTTTCAATAAAATGTATTATAAAATTAATTTTGCCTATTTCTTTTATTTTTTCAATTAAAAAGAACATTTCTAGAATTTCCTTTAAAACAACTAAATTACACTTGTCACTCACATTGTATTTCTATTGGACATTGCTAGTATAGAAGCTCTGAATTATTTACATTCAAAATTCTTACAAAACAGTAATTTTAGACTACATCTGATGGCTCATTGACACTATTTCAAGTCACTTGTTTTGCTATTATTGTTTTCCATTTTGACTTCCCCTTAGTCTAATTCTTTATGTTACAAAGCTCTTCCCTCATCCTCTGCATTTCTTTCCTAAAACTCCAACCAAAATTAGCATTTTACCAGTTTCTCAATGCCCTGGTCAAAAGGTCAGTTCAGTGTTCTCATCCTTCACTTCCTTTGACTGTTCCTTCTTTTCCCAGAACCTCTCCTTCTGCCCACACTGCCCTTCATCCCTGAACCTGAGTCCTACTCTGTCCACCCTCATCCCCATTTTCATCAAAACTCTCCAAGGGCTTTGACTTAAATGTGACAGATAATCATGCCACTCACAGCCATGTCTGCATTCCCAAAATACCTTTTCTTGCTCAGATAACGAAAGACTTTAAAACTGTTTAAAAAGAAAAAAAGGCCTACATAATCAGTTATATTATACAGCATGTTCTTTGAAGAGACGGAGGATCCATCCTGGTGGTCCTAAAACCTTAAAGAGATATGTAGGAAAAAGTACTGCAGTGAGAGCCAGGGACCTGTCTCTGTGCGTGTACCTCTTAGCAACTTACTTGTCTGACCTGAGCACAGATTCCATGAAAGGGAGAATTTGTATCCAACAATTCCAAAGATTCCCTCAGGATGTCTATGTCTCCATAAAAATCTTACTGTTTGGCATCTCTTATCTCAGTCTCATTTTACTAATTAGCAAGACCAGAAAAATACAGTACTTTTCTCATATATAGTATTTAGCACAGTGCTTACCTGCTTTGACTGGCTTACCTAAAAATAGGTTTAGACAAAGATCTGTCACCACCTGAAACAACTGTCCATCCCACCAGAGGCCCTGCACTCCACAATGCTGTTCAATTTGATAGCCACTAGTCACATATGGCCACCGAGCTCTCTAAATGTAGTCAGTCCAAATTCTGATGTGCTTAAAGTATAGATGACACCAAATTTCAAAGATTTGGAAGTTGATATAAAAATTAAAAAGCAATGTAAAATGTCTCAATAATTTTATATTGATTACATGTTGAAATAGGTTACCTGTTTCCTTTTGTTTTTTTTTTTTAGTGTGGTAACTGGAAAATGCTCAGTTGCATATGAACCTACATTATACTTCTCTTAGACAGTGCTGGATTAGTGGGTTTTGTGGCTTTTTCCTCTGCAGTAATATGAAAGATGCCTTCCTTTCAAACTACTGCAACAAGTTGAATAAATGGACATCTCAGACGAAAGAATAAAGCAACTTTATTTTGTTCTCCCAATGTCCCTTTAACTTCATTCACTCATTGGGGCTATTTTTTAAGCTGACTCTTTACTCTTAAAAAAAAAATTACCACTGAGTCAATTCCAACTCATAGTGACCTTATAGGACAGTGTAGAATTGCCCCATAGAATTTCCAAGGAGCAACTGTTGGATTCAAACTGCTGATGTCTTGGTAAGCAGGAGAGCATATAACGACTGTACTACCAGGGCTCTTTATGTTTTCCTCAAACTCAAACTCACCACCATCAAGTCGTTTCTGACTCACAGCAACCTTACAGGGCAGTGTAGGACTGCTCCATAGAGTTTCCAAGAAGCACCTAGTGGATTTAAACTGCTGGCCTTTTGGTTAGCAGATGTAGCACTTAGCCACTACAACACCAGGGTTTCTGTTTTGGAGTAATTTAAGTACCAAAACTAAGTCTCCACTTGTACCTGGAATTGCAAACACATATACTAAAGAAGACTTCCAACTTAATTCAAAGTTTTGGATGTTCACGATTCCTACAGGAATCTTTAGTAAAAGAAAGCCTGAAGTCAGGAAAAGGGTTGGGAGATTCCCCAGATCTTCTTCCCCCTCCACCTTCCTGATCAACATTTCTGATTTCTTCACTGTTGAAGCCTGCGTTGAGAGGGAGCCTGATCTTGTGGAGAGCAGGATTGGGGTTTTCTGGGTCTCTCCATTGTTTAAAGATGACTCTTCCTCCCACAGGGAGAGCTCACGGGCTCTTTTGAGAGTCCCTTCTTTGCTGCTGTGTCATTATGTGATCGATGCATTTTCCTTCAATTCTTGACTTACTCTTTCTACAGCCCTGAAGAATCCAGTAATACCTTTAGCTTTTTCCTGATGAGTCCTCTTCATTTTCTTTTCCTAAAAGTGATGTTTTTGGAAGTACAACAAACGAAACCAGAAACCAGTCACCACTGAACCTACTCTGATTCATACAGACCCTATGTGGGTCAGAGGAGAACTGTACTTCATAGGGTTTTCATGGATGATTGTTCAGCAGAAAATCAGGCCTTTCTTCCAAGGTGCCTCTGGGTGGACTTGAACTTTCATCCTTTCTTTCAGATAGTGGAAGAACACACCAGCCATACATACCAGGCAGGGACTCCTATTCAAACTCTACTGCCCTCAAAAGGACTGATGCAAGGGCATTGGGATAGTTTATAAAACCTCTAAACTTAGAAGTTTGTAGGTTTTTTGTTTGTTATTTTGTTTTAAGTGTAGTAGTGAATCTTTGTCCTCTTTGGTTTTCTTTTTTTTTAAGCAAAAGAAAATGTCTAATAGTCAACTGCCTCTCCCAGTGACTGGGCCCATCCTCAGTTTATCAGGCTGTGTCTCAGACACGGTGACCTGCAGAGGCAGCAGAATATCCGAGCTAATGATGAAGAGACTGTCAAAGTAGACAGGACACAGCATGAGACGTCCTGTCCAGGACAGGGGCTGTGGTCTCAGGCTACCCAGCCTGCTCTAAAATCCCACATGTGTGTTCTGAGCCTACTGCCCAGATAAATGCATTGTAATAGGAAAAATGGCAGCCGCACCTGGGAAACGTCTACTGCAGACAACAGAGAAACTCTGTCTTCAGTCATGGACCCTGGCCAGAGATCTTGCAATGTGTGTGGTTAGTTCAAAAGGGACTAGGACGAAAAGTGCTAATGGGTCATATGACCCATCCTTTCTGTTGGGAAAACAACTCACGCGCTGGTTCTACTGACAGTGGGGCATCTCGGGAGGGAGAAGTCCCACTCTACAGGGAGGCACTGCGGGTTCTGCATGGGGCTTTTCAACCAAGCTCACACACCTGGCTCCTGGGTCCTTCAGATGCACTATTTGGAACATGAAAGGACAGAAATGTCACAGAAATTGAGGAGTCCCTGCAGATGAAAAGGAGAATGACATTTGAAAAGCACTACAGAGCTGCTCTTGTCTCGGCCTGCAGCTTACAGTGCTGTACAGAAAAGGAAAATGTCTGTTCGTATTTGTAAGACATAAAACAGGAGTAATAAAAACCTGGATCAGTTGTTACAAAATTCTATAAAATACCCCTGCTTGTTCTTGCCGTTTATAGATTTTCAAAGGAAGTTTGGTCTTGCCCTTTGATTTCAGTCACCACGATGCAGTTTTCGTAGGAGCCCTGGTTGCCATGTGGTTCAGTGCTTGACTGTTACCCCCAAAATGGAAAGCTTGGTGGTTCACCCCACCAGGTGCCCCACAGAAGAAAGACAGGGTAGCCTGCTTCTGTGGGGCAGAGTCACTGTGAAGAGGAATTGACTCGATGGCAAATGGGTCAGTGCAGTTCTTTGACTTCTGTATGTTGGTCAGGAGGCACTGGGAGGGGTCACTTTTCTAGACCTTTGCCCTTTGAACCCTATGTTTACCTTTACATGCAGGAAATACTTTTGAAAATTTCCTCTCCCCTTTCTGACTCCACTAGCCTAAACCAATTTATGTTACATGAGAAGAAACAGGTAATATGTTCTTTAACAAAACAGCAAGGTCCTTAAAAAAAAATGCTTACATGCTAGACTTGGCCTAAAACTCCCAGGCAATGGAGAACATTTCTAAGCCTAGCCACCATCTGAGTAGAAGTAATTTTTAATTAAAATAAACCCTATTCCATACTTCATACGGTGACGTAATGGCAGATCCTTGTGGAAATGGGTGACACGCAGCAACACATGTGAAATAGAGGCAAAAAAAAAAAGAAAGAAAGAAAGAAAAAAGATTAAATGAAAATACACATTTGAGCTGGTTATTAGGAACAATAACATTCCCAAGAATGGTTCGCTTGGGAAAACAGTTGATTTGGCTGGGGATAAACAGAGCCTCTTAGGTGTGCCCTGAGAAGACGTGATCACAACTTAATTTTAAATTGGAGGATTTTAATAAGAACTTGGTTATTTAAAGTGACTGCCAAAGAAAAGGGAGCCAGCAGAAGCCAGACCCCAGAGGCTGAACCGTAAGATTTGTCATGGTACTCCTGGGGTCAGAAGGAGGGGTAGGGACTAGTTACAGATGCTAAAGATAATTTCTACTTGTCTTTTCAGATGCTCCAGAAATGTGAACCTTTTGATTCCATGTTCCTTTGCCCCAAAGGTGCAGATAACGGGTCCTACGGTCAGCATTTCCGTGTAGGGAAGAAAGGAATCACTAAGAGATAAAAAACTTCTCTTTCAGCTCCACAGAAAATTCTGCCGGCTGAGGGGATTTGGTGAGACGTTTGTAATCTGATGTTTGGGTCTTAATCTTTGCCCATTTGTAGACTGATTTTATACTGTTGGACACTTGCTGTGCTTCTCCTGGAGTGATGTCATTTCCACAGAACAATGACTACTCAACATATGACACGATGCTTCACAGTTTGCCCAAACCAGAAAACCAAGCCCATTGCGGTGGGGTCAATTCTGACTCATAGCAACCCTGTAGGACAGAACGGAACTTCTCCAAAGAGTTTCGAAGGAACACCTGCCAGATTCAAACTGCCAGCCTGGTTAGCAGCCATAGGACTTAACCACTATCCCACCAGTGTTTCCTTTGCCGAAACAGAACCTTTGAATGTGGAACAGCTGATGCTTTCTTCCTTAAAGAACTGAAGCACAGTATTGGTACTTAAACTTGGTGTTCCACTAGGAGTGTGTTCAGATGGGCATATTTGAACTTGAGCAAAGATAAACAGCCAGGCATGTTGAGCCATTTCCTGCTACTATGCTAGAGAACACACCTCAGGGCAGTGCAACACCTCATACCAAAACCAAAACAAACCCACTGCCGTTCAGTTGATTCCAACTCATAGCGACCCTGCAGGACAGAGTAGAAGCAATAGCAGCTCATAGGTACCCAGCAAACCAAACCCATTGCTGTCAAGTCAATTCTGACTCATAGCAATCCTATATGACATAGTAGAACTGCCCCGTAGTGGTTCCAAGGAGCACCTGGTAAATTCAAACTCCAGACCTTTTGGTTAGCAGCCATAGCACTTCACCACTAGGCCTCCAGGATTTCCTGTATCACCAAAGTAGTGCTTGGAAATGAAGAATATGGAGCTAACAATCTTTGGGGCTAAACTTGAGATGAAAAGGAGGAGGAATGATGTTACCCTTCATGTTATATCCAACCAGAATTAACTAGAGTCTTGAGTGATGACAAAGGCTAAGTGCTGGGCTATTAACGAAAAAGTTGGCAGTTTGAAACCACACACAGGTGCCTCAGAAGAAAAGCCTGGCTTTCTGCTGTCAAATAATCACAGTCATGAAAACTCTACAGAGCACAGTTCTACCCCAAAACACGCGGAGTCCTCATAAGTCAGAATCAATTCAATAGAAATTTTTTTTTCAGTGTTTCAAATTATCATAACATCTACGTATAAATTATGTCAAATTTAGGCTTTGTGGAAATTAAAATTCCTTTAAATGATTGTTACGTTTCTCTGGAACACAAACAAAAACACTGTACATCATAAAAAAACGGAATTTCAGGGTCAGGATTGATAGTGTGTCACTCGAGTCTTCCCCGATACCAAATAAAAATTTCATTATTTTGTGTGTATTTAAGATCTTTCTCCCCTTGCCTCACCACAACTCAGTGACCTTCAAATGCAGTATCTATTGTTGCAGTTACTTTCATCTTTGCCTGAGAGAAGCAGAATCAATGTTCTTGTCCAGCAGTTCCAATTAAGCTGCTCCAGGCAATCCTGCTGAATCTGCAAGCTTTGGATTTACATTGAATTAATGAAAGTGAAGGGGGTTCCCGTTTTACAGGCACACTTAATGCATCCTTGTCAAGAGGAAATGTGATTACAATACTGCACTACATAGTAGGTTGAGCAGCTTAAGCAAGGTGACAACCATGAATTGATCAGGTGGGAGTCTCAATAAAAAAAAAAAAAAATCGCAGAAGCTATTATAAAATATGCCACTTCGGGAATATTTAATTCCGTGAAGCCTGAGTGATTTGTTCAGATGATTGGTAGAGATACACATTTAAAGTCACTGTATTTTTAGGGCAATCTTTTAAAGAGACCTCTAGATAGTATCAAAGGCTACTATATCACTGTGACAAACGTCGGAGCTCAATCTACCAACTTATTTCAGTGAAGACCAAAAAAAAAAAAAATACTTACACTTGATCTTTAGAGCAAAAAAAAAAAAAAAAAATCAGGAAAAGAACATAGAAATTGATTAGATGGAGTAGATAAAGTTTACATCTACTGTCTGAGGACTTTTTTTATTTAGGCATTAGACACACCTTAAAACATTAGCTGTCCTAAAAAGAAAGAAAGGAAACCCAAACCTGCTGCCATCAAGTGGATTCTGAGTCAGAGTGATTCTATAGGGCAGAGTAGAATTGTCCCACAGTATTTTCAAGGAATGTCTGGTACATTTAACTCCAATCTTTTGGTTAGCCTCCTGAGCTCTTAACCATGGCAATACCAGTCCCATCAATTCTAGTGTCAGTTTTTAACTGTCTGGACTTAATTAAATCAAACCAAGACCCAACCCATTGCTGCTGAGTCTATTCTGGCTCATAGCGATCCTATAGAACAGAGTAGAATTGGCCCAAAGGGTCTCCAAGGAGCACCTGGTAGATTCCAACTGCCAGGCTTTTGGTTTGCAGCTGCAGTTCTTTAAACATCCTGACACCAGAGTGTCCAGATGTAACTAGAAAATTAAAATAAAAAAAAACCTTTAAAGCAGTTTTAAAATGAGGTGCATCTGGTTACTTAGATATTCTCAGTTCGTCTATATGATAATGTTGGCATGACTGATCATCTGCAAAACTGAGTATCTTTTTCTTAGGTAAAATAGTAGAGAAAAGTAGAGAAAAGATGTCTCTGTCCCCACATTTTCCCTAAACTACCCAAAACAACAAGGAAAACTAGAAATCACCCCTAACCCTGAACCAGAATATGTGAACAGGGTTGTACAATGTTCCAGAAACTATGCCCAGTAAAGGGAGGACTCAGAAAGAGAAGCGATCCTCTGCAGATCTTGAATTAACACAGGAGACCCAAACTAGATGGCACACCTGCCGGGTAAGACAGGCGCCTTGCCTGGAGCATCTATGTCAGGGTAATCTTTTAATTTACTTTTTATACAGATAAGAATCATGAAAGGCATTCTAGCTCCCAAAGAATTTCAGCCTTGTCAAAAGATGTTTCTGGCCTTGTAAGTTGTTTCCTATAACTGTTCAACCAAGTCTTCTCTAAAATACTACATAGTTGCATCTGTAAAGTTGCAATGCTTACAACTTGATTGACAACCAATAATGTGTAATCATAAAGGCAAGAGTTAGCTGGCAGATTGCCCTAAACTTGCATGGGTTATGAAACAAACATATATATCAACTTTTTCCTCTGACATACTCATGAAATATTTACAAGTGGCAAATTTCTCTCAACTTGTATTTAGTGAAACACAATCATATTCATATTTCACTACATGTACCAAACTGTCCATGTATAAATCCAAGAATAATTTTATTCAATCTTAATTGTTTTGTTTTACATTTTTGACCAGTTGCTTTAGCAGGGTAAATATGATGCACACACTCAAGCAGCAGAATACCTTAAAATTTCACGTGTATTCTTCATTACTCAATAGCTTTAGAGCTCATTTCTCAAACCAATGGGCTACCGAACATCCTTTCAAAGGATGTATCAAGACATGATGTGAAAAAATATACTCCTCTCCAAATGTCTGCTAAACATTGGGTTAAACAAACTGTGGAATGTATGCCTTTGCTAGTTTTTGTTTTTTAACTACCAGGCTATTATTTTTAATAAATACATGAGTACTGTAAATTGTTGAGACAATACATTAGAGTAAAATTCATCTTCCAAGCTTATTTTATCACAGAACATGTTTTCCTTTCTGTTAAAATCTGTAGATGAAGATTTTAAGGACCACCATTTGGGAAAACATTGACTTAGATCCTGATGTTTGTTCTGATATTTGTATTCTATGAAATGTACTGTATGGAGTTACTGAAAATATTTGTCATCTCTCAACATTGAGCACTAAACAGAACATTGCTACTGATGATTCAGTTTACCTTTGCTTAAAGGCAAATTCTATGTTTGTATTTATGTCATAATTCAATCTGGAGCATTACAACAGAAAAAACAAACAAACACCCTAGTGCAGTCATTATGGAGGAGAAGAGGAGAAAAGCATTGTGGAAAAGAATTATTAAAATACTGAAGATAAAACTGTAAAAGCTGAATTCACAAATGCATTCATTTAAATGACTAGAACGGTTACCTGTCCCTTTCAAGACAAAAAAATTATAAAGGAACTGAGGGAAACAAAATTCACATTTACCTTTCTCCAAGTTTTTGCTAAAATCCCAAACTCAAAGGAACAAATGCTGCCTTCAATCTGTCAGTTTGTGAAATAACAGAGAATACTGTCAACAACATCAAATTAATTTTCCAGAAAATGCTATTACAGTATTGAAGGGAAGGAAAAAAGTAAAAATTACCATTTCATCATAACTACAAAAAAGAATAAATTAAAAAGCTAGGTAGCTGTGAAATCCAAAGCATCATATTAGAGTACAAGATAGAGTGTAGTACCAAGGATATGAAACATAAGATATACTCGGTTGGAAGGGCATTTCTTGAAAGACAAACAGTGGATGGAGGTAGCAAAGATAACCAGAATTCATTTGGAAAAAGAACACTGCACACTGGCAAGATGGAAAATACACAATAACATATTTGGAAATCACTTACAGTTTTCTAAATACAAGTCCAAATTAAAGTTACACATTCCCATCAAAATAATATTGCTAAGACTGGAACCAGAGCCCCAGCTTGTGCAAACAACTGAGCTTAGCTACTAACCAAAAATTTGGAGGTTCAAGTCCATGCAGAGGCACCTCAGAAGAAAGGCCTGGTGATTTAATTCTGAAAAAGCAACCATTGAAAACCCCATGGGGCACAGTTTTACCCTGACACACACAGTGTCACCTTGAGTTAGAGCTGACTTAGTAACAGCTGGTAAAGATTAAGAACTACTTGTTTCTACAGACTGCAATAAAAGAACTCGTAAACTGGCTCAATCTCCTGTCTTTCAGTTCTGCTCCCTTCTTCAGCTGCTGGCCGACTTGAACCTGTTGAGTTCTCAAGCAGAAGACCTCAAGTGTGGTACTGTTTGGCTGGTAAATTGTTGTGGGAACATTTAAAATTTAGCTTCATCTTTTGCTGTCCGATGATCAAGATGAATCAATCACTTTTGTGTAGTCTTTCTTGCCATAGTCTTGTAACTACCACGCAAGTAAGACTGTGCAAATGAGTTAACTGTGGTTCCTGAAGAGGACTGGTCCGTGTTGCCATCCTGCTATACTGAAAAGTCAGACAATTCCAGAGCAAAAGGAAAATCTCACCACCACCAAGGAAGAAGGCCAAGAAGGAAGTACGTCCTTTCACCTGGGATCCACACACTTAGAAGCTTCTGGAACCAAAAGACTGACAGACAGAAAGAAAGAGAGCTGTAACAATGAAAACAGTGAAAATCAGTGGGAAAGAAGTGTTGGCAAGAGGGACTTGCAGCCGAGGACTGCAGCAGGAGACTGTGTGGTGAGCTTTCCAGGCCATGGAGCAAGAAAGCTGAATACCTGTGGACAGCAGGCTTGCTAGCAGGATAGAGTGCCTCCAAGCACTAAATAAAGCTAGGTCTGCTAAGACAGCTGGAGGTGAGCCCCTTCAGCCCAAGCTTACTAGTGGAGTAGGGTGCCTCTGGTCACTTACTGGCAGAGGCTCAGTGGGCTTTGTAACACTAGCCCAAGCAATTAGCAGAGGCCAGAAAGGACTGCCTGCCAGCACAGCTTCGAACAGATTGTCCTGATGGAAAGACTGCATCCTGAACATTCCCCAACTTGAATTGTAACCTGTTATGTTTCTAATAACCTCCATAATCAGGAGTATTGTCTGTGAGTTACCCGACTTATTGATTCTAACAGAAAAGTAAAGAGTGTCAAGGGAGGGACATTTAGTATCAAAATTGATACAAAGGGGAAAGAGAAGAGAAATATCTGATCTCTGTCTCATTGCAATCAGCCTTGGGCTGTTGATCTTGATTCTCCTTATCGCTTGTAAAGAGAGAAGTAAGACGACATCATCCCCATACCATTTTTGAAATTTATATCTAATCATTAAAATGAAAATATTGACATCTTATTTGTGTTTTACCCCACAGTGTAATCCAGTGGTATGCTAGAGACAAATGAATGGTTCTCTTTCTGACTCCAAGTACAGTGATGTCATTCAACTATTTAATATCAGTCATAGTGGGAATATTTACACATGGGAAACTGGCAAACACTACAAATTAAAGCTTTTTGTTTTCTGGAGAGCCAGTTGTTAAACACTTAACCAGAACAACTCTGATAATATCCACTGGTATCCTGAAGTTCTCTTGATTATTGGTTGCCATATAGGATTAGCTTCCATTGAAATCTCAGGTGTGTTCTGATGCTTCTACCTAGATGCACATTCAGGGTATAACATGAAGGTATAAAATTACGACGAAGGTCTGCGCTTCCTCCAGTTTATAGCTGGAGGGACATCTGCAAAGGTCCTACCCAGCACACACAGTATAATCAGGTACCAAAAAAACTAAATCCATTGCCATTGAGTTGATTCTGGTTTGTCGTGACCCTATAGGATAGAGTAGAACTGCTCCATCAGGTTGGAAGACTGAATCTTTAGGGAAACAGACTACCACATCTTTCTCCTATGAAGGAGGTAGTATTTTTGAGCAGCCAATCTTTCAGTTAGCAGCTGGGTGCTTAATGACTGTGCCACCAGGATTCCTAATCAAGTGTAGAAATTCTCAAACTTCTTTTAGCACACACCAGTTTCCAGGGACATGCTAGCTACTAGTGCTTGCACAGGAACATGCACTGCCATGTACCAATATCTTTCGTGTAAGAGTTCTGAACCTATCTTTGGGAGGTTCTAACAACATGCTAATTGCAGCTTATAAGTAATAACTACTGTTGTTGGAAACAGTGATGACATAATGGTTAAGTGCTATGCATGCTAAAAGACTGGCAGCTCAAATCCACCAGGCACTCCTGGGAAGCTCTATGTGGCAGTTCTACTCTGTCCCATAGGATTGCTGTGTGTCAGAATCGACTGGAAGGCAATGGTTTTGGTTTGGTTTTTGGTATTGCTGTTGTAGTTAGTTGTCATTGAGTCGGTTCCAACTCACAGCAGTACCACGCACAACAGAATGAAACACTGTGCAGTCCCATGCCATCTAACAGTATGCTCAAGTCTATTGTTTTGGCCACTGTGTATTTTGAATGAGAATATTTTGCTGTGATTCATGAGGTTTTTGTTGGCTAATTTCTGCAAATAGATCACTAGGCCTAGTCTGTTTTAATACGGAAACTCTGCTGAAACCCATCCACCATGGGTGACCCTATTGGTCTTTGAAATATTGGTGCCATAGCTTCCAGCATCACAGTAACACATAAGCCATGACATACAACAAATGGACATATTGGTAAACATGTATGTTATGTTGTCTTAAAACTAAAAATGTGATTTGCAGTTTCCAGATGAAGAGGGTAATAAAAAGGAAATACAGCAAAATGTATCCACTCACCAGAAGACCAGGAAAGAGAAAAAGAAATAAAGTAAAAGAGTACAAATTGTAACGGCAAAAACAGGTCCAACCTCATCAATGCTCAGGATTAACCTCATTAGTGAAAAACCTCAAGCAGACAGATGGACGTAGCGGCTGCAACACCGGGTGCAAGCATGACAATGACAGCAAGGATGATGCAGGCTTGAGCAGCGCTTTGTTGTTCCATTCTATTGCACACAGGGTCCCTACGAGTCGGAGCTCACTCAAAAGCACCTAACAACAACAGTAGTGAAAGACCACATCTGTTTCAGTGCATGAAGAATAAAAGTCTATACTCGTCAAGAAAGGCAAGTCCCAAACAAAATCACGCACAAAGGCGTAACACGCGGAGACAGAAACACGTGTGTTGGGGAAACCGGCACAACTTGTGCCAAGAGACCATGGAAGCTCCATAGACACGTCCAGACTCCCTGAGGAACCTCACTGCTAGGCTGAGGGGCTGTGGGGACTGTGATCTTGGAGAACACCTAGCTCAATTGGCATAACATAGTTTATAAAGAAAACAGTCTGCCTTCCATTCGGGTGCGTAGCTTCTGGGGTCACAAAAGCCTGTGAGTGTCCATTTAAGATATTTCACTGGTCTCACCCCTTTAGAAGCAAGGAAGAATAAAGAAAACTAAAGGTACAAGGGAAAGATTAGTCCACAGGGCTAATGGACCACATCTACCACGGCATCCATCAGACTGAGTCCAGTGCAACTAGACGGTGCCTGCCTACCACCACGCACTGCTCTGACGGGGATCACAACAGAGGGTCCCGGACAGAGCGGGGAAAAAAACGTAGAACAAAATTCCAATACAAAAAAAGAAAGACCAGACTTGCTGGCCTATCAGAGACTGAAGAAACCCTGAGAATATGGCCCACAGACACGCTTTCAGCTCAGTAATGAAGTCAATCCAGAGTGTCAGTCACCTTTACACCAAACACTGGAGAGGCCGAAAAAACAAGATAAGAATAATGCCAGTCCAGGGGCAAAGAAGGCAGAAGGGGACAGGAAAGGTGGTAATAGGGAACTCAAGGTTGGGAAGCAAAAGTGTTGATATACTGTGGGCTATTAATCAATGTCATGAAATAATATGGGTATTAACTGTTAAACGAAAAACTGGTTTGTTCCATAAATCGTCATCTAACGTACAAAAGAAAGAATGTACAATAGGAAGAAATAGAGAGAAAGAAAGAAAGAAATTGTGTAGAGAGGGAGTATGTGTATATGTTTCAGCAAACACCTAGCTGAAACAAAGCTGATCTACCAATATTAACATTAGATAAAACAGAACTAAAGGCAAAAACCATTAAGAGGAATAATGAGGAATTTCACATACAAGTGACTACACAAATCTACCTATCCATTACCGTCAAGTCGATTCCAATTCACAGTGACCCTATAGAAGAGAATAAAACTGCCCCACAGGGTTTCCAAGAAGCAGCTGGTGGATTTAAACTGCCAACGTTTGGGTTAGTAGCTGAGCTGTTAACCACTGCCCCACCACTGAGTCTAGAATACAGAAAAATTATGAACTTAAATGCAACTAACGCCATAACCTAAATACATATACAAAGCAAAACCTGCAAAATGATAAGAAGGATTTGGCAAATATGTAATCACAAAGGTTGATTTTAGCATTCTTTTACAGAAACTGATAGATTAGCAGACGAAAGCTTAGACAAGCTATACAGGATTTAAACAAACAAATTAACAAGTGTGATCTAGTAAATATAACCCTGCACTAGCAGAGAATATGCCGTCTCTTCAATTAAACATGAAATATTTATGGAAATATACTATACGCTAGGTAACAGAAGAGACCTCGAAAAGGCAAAGAATAGATGTCATACAGGCTGTGCTCTCCAATAATAAGGCATTTAAATTAGAGAAAAATACAAAAGATAATTTTAAAAAGAAAGATAATCGCTGCTAGAGTAGAAAGAACAATTAGGTCCTGGATTCTGAATGATAACACATTGTATCCCAGGTCCGAAACTCGCCTGCTGAGTGTCCTTGTACAAGTCACATAACTTCTCTGAGCTTTGGTTTCTTCACATGTCAAACAGACATAATAACAGTCATTTTAGAAAAAGTTGTCCTGCAGACTAAATGAGATGGTATATTTGAAAAGACTTATCACAGTACTTGGTAAAAACTCAACACCAGTTTCAGTTCTTTCACATAATAAGTTTTATAAGCATCTATTCACTTAATAGATGAATAAATGAATACTGTTGTTGTGTGCTGTTTGTTGTACCAACAGCAACCCTACAGGACACCACAGAAATGCCCCCACGGGGTTTCCCGGGCTGTAATCTTTATGAGCGCTTACTGCCAAATCTTTCCACCCAATAAGTTGCTGATGGGTTCAAACCACCAACTTTTTGGTTAACAGCCAAGCCTTAACCATTGTGCCACCAGGGCTTTGAGTAGAGGCAAATCCATATTCTCTTGCAGAAAGAATTTAGAATGAAATGTAATTAATCAACAGAGCACTATTTTAAAAACAGAAGAAAAATATGACATGTTCTCTGTTTTTAATTATCCTCTGATTTGAAAAGAAAGACAAGATCTTGTCAGGGCCTCTGGAAAATCTGATGACACGTCCTGTTTGTCCCTCTCATGTTAAGTTTCATAATCGGTTCACAGCAGGAGGTCACTTTACCCAAATAAAAAGAGGTTTCATTTGTCAAAGGAACTCTTAGCGCTAATGTGTGGTTTCTTCCAGCCTCCAGAGTGATGGGCAGCAAGCTACAGGCACCAGTTTTCAGAGGAAACCCAACAAAACCCTATGAGCTAGATGAAAGAGAATTTCCTTACAACATGAATTGCCACTCCATTACCTCAAAGTCAGCATTTATCTGTTCTCTTTCCAAGGCTGGGATTTCCAGGCGTCCTAGACTCGATACAAGCGGCGTAGGCTGAGGCTGGCCCAACCAGCTGCCGCGACAGTTAACGAGGCGAACAGCCCCCTCACTTTCTGTCCTCTCGTTGGCTTTCCTTCCCAAAAGGCCTCTCAACCTGCGGTCAAGACAATTATTTCTTCAGTTGCTTCATTTCCGTGGGACTCAGAAGAAAGGTTTTCTGCTATCTTCGTTTTTTTCCTCCACTAGTGCCAAGGACTCTTCAATTGTTACTTGGAGCATGATGTTCATAACTTTCTGGTCAAAGAGGAAATTTCTTCCAGATCTTACAGAATGACAGTGAAGCAGGCGGGAGTCTTTAGGCCCCGATTTCAAAGGGGAAACTAGACAGGGCTAATTCTCTACCTGTCTGATAGAACTGACCCTTTACTTTTCTCGTCCTCCCCCACCCCCCGGCTTTTTCTTGAAATTCCTGGCTTTCTTTGCCTGGCTCCGGTAGAAAGTCGCACATTAGCTGGCAGGAGCCACTGGGTTCATACCTCTGCAGCTTCTTTTTACAACCTTTTGGAAACATTCTGCAAGTGGAGGCTCCAGTTAAAGGCCCTAGTGGGGACTCCTTGCCTTAGCTGACAAGGAAGAGTTGCCTAGACTTCAGCTCGGATGCACGTGACGTCGGAGCCCTGCTCCGGGATGGCTGTCCCTCCCAAATTGCTGTCATCGTTCTCCTGACCCCCGCCCCCTCCTCCTGCTGCCGCAGCAAGCAGCTCCCCCTTTAAAACCCCACACACTTGCTTGTGGATTTCAGACAGGCTCGGTGGACGAAAATGCTGTCTGTTCCCTGTGCTGCCAGCCGCACAGAAAATATTTTTAAAAATCCTTGATCATTCACCCCACGATTGGCTTATTGGGCCACGAACCAAGTCTTTGGTCAGCAGCAATAGCAACGGTTATAGAGCTGACAGGTGGAGGGTGGACAGTTCAGAAATTCAGCCCAGCTTCCTAGAAAATCACGTGTGGTTTATATGCTGGGAGTGGTTATTAATTTCATTTTCACCAGCAAAGTGCAACATCTTGTTTTGTTTTGTTTTTGTCCCCACTAAAAAACTAAACATTTCTGAAGTATCAGAAGAATAGTGTTTAATTTAAGAGGGTGGAAATGGGACTAGTTATAACAGTCCGTGGGTCTTATACCAAAGTGAATTAAAGGTAGATTAAAACAATTAAACGTAAAATTAATGCAAAACGTGTCCCGACTCGACGGCACTTGGCTTGGCTGTCATATAGTATGTACTATGCAACTGGTTTTATATTAATTTTATGTGTGTATGCATATAATATGCAATGATAGTCACCCCTAACTTACAACTGGGTCTCCCTCTGACAATTCCCTTCTAAGCTGGTTCTGATGTTAAGTGAAAAACCTCATTTCAAACTAACAGCTTGCACTCTTTATGGTACAAAATGTAGAATAAGAGCACACCATGAGCCAGGAAACCCTAGCAGCACGATGGTTAAGTGCTATAACTGCTAATCAAAAGGTCGCTAGTTCAAATCTACCAGGCACTCCTTGGAAACTCTGTGGGGCAGTTCTACTCTGTCCTATAGCATTGCTGTAAGTTGGAATCGACGGCACTGGGTTTGCCTTGGTTTTTTTATGAACCTAGTCTGCAATAAAGTGAACAGCAGGGCCGTAACAGCAAACTCAGGTTGGTAACTGCTGTTGGGCGTGAGCACAGTTCAGTTGTCTTACAAGTTCTGACAATGAAGTCCACAAACTTCATTGTTCTGAGTACTACATACCTCATTGCTGAATATCACTATATGGTCACCTTCAAAGTATTCCCCCGGGGAAACCATGCACCGACGTCAGCACCTCGTTCACCATGTAGAGCAATTTTGGAGCTCTTTCTGGAATGGCCATTGCACCTGGTGGCAAGTTTGCAAACTAAATTGTACAGTAGTCTGTGAGGGAGTTTTTAGCCAGTAAACAAATAACTGTATTGTAACTCACCTGATGTGGCCCCCCGTGACTTTTTTCTTTACCTGAAGATAAAGGAAATATCGAAAGGAAGACATGTTGATGACATTCAGGACATCAAAGTTAGTATGACAACAGCTCTGATGGCCATTCCAGAAACAGAGTTCCCAAATTGCTTTGAAGGATAGACTAGGTGCTTGGCATCGTGAACAGCTTCCCAAGGGGAGGACTTTGAGAGTATGTCAAAGGTGACCACAGTGATATTTAGCAATGAGGTATGTAGCACTTTTTCTAGGATCAGTGCATGAACTTAATTGGCCATTTTCCTACATTGTTGGTGTTGAATATTGTCCAACTTTCTATATATTACAGCTCCCAGTACTGACACTGATGTCACTGTAGACCAAACCATAGCTATAAGGCAGTATTTTAAACAGTAAATCATAAAACCGAACATCAGCATATCACATGCTATAATACTGTATGTAGCATATATTACTAACAATAAGATGTACTTTAAAAAAGGTTGTAAGTGTGATTCGTTGCAACTGGAGTGTTTCATAAATCAAGGTTACAGGGGATTTTCACTTTCTCTTGTATGTTTTTTACAAACAACCTGATTTATTTTTTCATACTGAGCATGTTTTACTTTAGAGATCAGAAGAATCATAAGGTAATGTATACTGAGGAGAATAAAACAAAGAAAGCTGTAGTTTCACTGGGTAAAGAGATCCTAGATTTGGGAACTTCTGGGTTTTGGTACTGAATGTGTTCAACCTGAAAGTTTTTCTTAACATCTTGGGGTAACTCACAGTAGCTCAAGAACATCTTTTTCTTCCCAAAGGAAGAAGAGAAATTGGTTTTCACAAAGCAACAACTTTGCATGTTCATTCCATATCCATTCTCTCTTTCAGTCCTACTAGTGATTTTCCAGACAGATGTCAGCATTCTTGCTTCACTTATAAGAATAGTGTCTCAGAGACCCTACAGGTGGGCAGCTGAGCTCCAACAGCTACAGAAACAATCCCTGGGTGGCTAAGACAGGGCAGCCGAGGCCTGTGTCTGCGGAGCTCAAACAAGCCCGTAGGAAGCATCACCCTTTGTCTTTCCTGGGAGAGGTGCTTGGTGTGGGGTTTCACCAAAAACCACAACTATTTGTCTTTCAGTCAGTCTGATTCATAGCAATACCATGTGTCTCAGAGTAAAGCTGTACTCCATAAGATTTTTAATAGTTGATCTTTCAGAAGTAGACTACCAAACCTTTCTTCCAAGCTGCCTCTTGGTAGACTCAAACTTTCAGCCTTTCAGCAAGCAGCCAAGCCAGGGACTTGGGAAGGAGAGAACATCATACAGACACTAAATCCAAACTGCCTGTCTGTTCAAATCCCAGCTCTGCAACCTATGAACTATATCACCTCAGACAAGTTTGTTTCCCTCGCAGCATTTCCATTTCCTGATCTGTAAAATAACAAGAAAAAATTGTATCTACCGTGCTGGATTATTGCCAGGGATGAGTATACATAAGGCACTTAGAATTGTGTCTCCTCCTTGCAAGTACTCTGTGTTTTGTGTTGGTGTTATTTTCCACATGGCTTACAGTTCCTACTCTCACTAACTTCAGTTGTTGTATTGAACTACTAATTTTTTTTGAAATGGCTTGTTTGGGGTAGAAATGTGTCTCCCCAAAAGACACACTGAAGTTCTGACTCCTGTACCTGTGAATGTGAACTTGTTTAGGGAAATAGGGTCTTTCTTTGAACATATTCATCAGTTAAGTCATACTGCGGCAGGGTAAACCCTAGTGTTAATTTTTTCTGAGCATTCTTTTATAAAAAAGAAGACACACACAGAGAGGGTAGCAGACATCACGTGACAACGGATGCAGAGGTGCCTATAAGTAGCAATGGAAATCAAGGACTGTCAGAAACCAGGAGACAGGCAGGAAACACTACCTTTCTCAAAGCCCTCAGAAGGGATTAATACAACCCAGACCCTGATTTAGACTTCTAACCTCCAGAACTGAGACAATAAATTTCTGTTCTTTGAAGCCACCCACTTTGTGATGTTTTGCTATGGTAGCCCAGGAGACTAAGGCTATCCCCTACTTTGAGGGACAGTGGTCAAGAGTATTGCTCCCTTGTCTCTCATCCCTCACCTCTGAGCTACTCTTCAGATGTCAAGTAACCTTCACAGGGTCACTCATCTAATGAAATGAGGGAGGCAGAATTCAAACCACAGCCAGCTGTCTTCCATATAGCCACTCTTAACTTTCTACGTTTGATAATATGTTAAGAGGAAAAAAGTATATTTATACTCCTAAGCTTACAACGTCAGCAAAAATGGAAATCAGCTTGGCCAATTGCTTCTAGCTTCATATGGTCCTGTCACTTTATTTGTCTTCCTGTCACTTTATTTGTCTTGCAAGAGCATACTTGTGGAACTACTACCAAACAAAGGCATTTGCCCTCTAAAAAAAATGAAACAAAGAGGATCTGCAGAATAAGCCAAGTTTTCTTTCAAAAACAAAAGCAATCCTCACATGCTGTCTGCAATTCTACGTGAGCGTAGAATGTAACTTCTTCCGTTTGCCATCACTGCCCATTTATTCTCACCAGGAAGCATCCTCAGGCACACCTTACAGTCCTACGGGAAGAACTGATTCTAAATCTTTGTGCCTTGTGACTTAGGGTTTGTCTTTGTTTCTTAATGCTGCTGTAACAGAAATACCACAAGTGGGTGGCTTTAGCAAACAGAAGTTTATTTTCTCATGGTTTAGGAAACTAGAAGTCAAAATTCAGGACATAGCTCCATAGGATAGATTTCTCTCTCTGTGGCTGTAGGAGAAGGACAAGGACCTTATCAGCCTCTTGATAGCCTTCACGTGGCCTGGCATCTATCATTTCCCTAACTGTGCCTCCTTGCTTTTGTACATAATCTGCTTTTTTATATCTTAAAAAGGATTGATTTGCAACATAGTCTACGCTGAGTGGAATCATTAACATAACAAAGAAAGCTGTGTTCCCAGATAGGATTAGATCCACAGGTATAACCAAAACAAATCCATTGCCATCAAGTTGATTCCGGCTCATAGCCCTGGTGGTGCAATGGTTGAGTGCTCAGCCGGTAACTACAAGATCATTAGTTCAAACTCATAGGCTGCCCCCCCCGTGTCTGGGAGAAAAACGCTGCAATCTATGTCTCTAAAGATTTACAGCCTTGGAAATCCTATGACACAGTCCTACTATGTCTTACTGGGTCTCTCTGTGTTGGAATCCATTTGATGGCAACAGATTTTGGTATGTTGGTTCTGCTCTAGTTTCAATTGCTTGTTGATGTCCGACTGTCTTCACTCAGTTAATGAATCTAACAGAATGGAAAATTATCCTTATATTTGCTCTTCTCTAAGACAAACATCCGACTCCGACTCGACGGCACTTGGCCAAGACAAACATAGAATTATTTTTTTTTAATCTTTCAAATTTTCTAAGGGACTCATGAGTGCTGTTACATTAATGAGCCATTACTTTGACAGTTTTGATTAGAGGAATAGCACACTAATTTGCTCTTCACTGATGGGTAAAATCCTGATGACCTTCAGACATATTTTTAATTACACACATATTTTAATGGAAAATAAAATTACACCTGTATATGTAATATGGATTAATTTGTGTCTTTCAAAAAGATATCTACAAGTCCGAGCCCCCAGTGCTTGTGAATGTGACTTGTGAATGTGCTGTTCTCTAGAGAAACAAAACCAGTGAAGCATATGTGGTGGCTCAGTGGTTATAAGACCTCAGGTTTCTAACCAAAAGGTGGGCAGTTTGAATTCACAGCCACTCCATGAAAACACTGCAGGAAGTTCTACTCTTTCCTATAGGGTCACTATAAGTGGAATCATGTCAACAGCACACTATACATATGTATGTGTGTGTACATATATGTGTACACACACATATACCCTGTATGTATATATACACACCGACACCCACATATATATACATGCCAAGCCAAGTGCCGTCGAATATACATATATATATAAAGAGAATGATTTATCCCTAGGAAATAGCTTAACTCAGTGGTTTGGCAGTTACATAGAAGCTGGAAAGTCCCAAGTCTGTGGATGAAGCATCAGCTGGAGGCTGCTCCTAACTCACAAAGCTACAGAACAGACAGACCTAAGATCAACAGGGAAGACATCAAACCACTGGCTCAGATGATGCAGAGGCTGACAAATCCCAAGATCAGCAGACAATACAGTAAGCATCTGGCTCAAGTCCCAAGAACCAGAGGCCTCATCATGAAGAGCTGGATGCAGTATCCAGAGCAAGCAAAAGAGTTTTCCCAGAACGTCCATATACATATGTTGGATGCAGGCCGCACCCCCAAGGAAACTTCCCTTACAACTGATTGGCACATTACATCAGACCACATCATGAAGGAAAACTACATCACTATATAACTGCCAAATTCCATCATCACACAACCACCGAACTACATCATTACATAACTGTAGACCACATTATAACTATCAAACCACTAAGACATATGGCCCAGCAAAGTAATCATACAACCTTCACTATCACAGTCCACCCTTAGTCAACCTGTCACTTTAAACCATACATAATCTCTAAATAAACACAGTTATAAAGTTGTACTTGGGCCTAACATAGCACAAATGACATGAGCATGATAAAAATGTTCTAGCCCCATTAGTATCTTGCATTTTATAAGTGAAGAAAACAAAAATATATAATGAACACATACAAAGAGGAAATACTTATAATGACTATAATCCTTTATTCTACAACTGGTCACATGGTAACCAACTGACAACCCACCGCCGTCTACTTGGGTCCAATTCATAGATATCCTAGAGGTCAGAGTATAACTGCCCCAAATCCACCTGGTGGATTTGAACTGCTGATCTTTTGGTTAGCACACGTAGCACTTAACCCACTATACCACCACGGTTTACAGTTACATGCAGCAACTGGTATTTAGAATTACCTTCTTCCACGACTGCCCTGTATTGACTTTACCCTCAACAAACAGCTCAGCTTGTCACAGTTCTTTGCCTGGTAGGGTAATGCAAACTTTCATTCCTGAAAGGTCTAGGCTATTAACAGTTGTTATAGATTAAATTGTGTTTCAGAAAATGTGCACTAACTTGGCTAGACCGTTATTTCCAGTATTGAGTGATTGTCCACCACTTGGTCATCTGGTGTGATTTTCTCATGTGATGTGAATTCTACCTATATAACGTTACTGAGTCAGGGTCAGAGGCAGTTTTGTTAGTGAGGTAGGACTTAATCTACAGAAGTAGATTATATCTTGAGTAAATCTCTTCTGAGATATAAAAGACAGAGATGAGCAGAGAGACAGAGGGACCTCCTACTACCAACAGAGCTGGGAACAGAATGCATCCTGTGGACCCCAAGTGTCTGAGCTGAGAAGCTCCTAGAACAGGAATGTTGATTACAAGGACCATCCCACAGGTGATAAAGAAAGCCTTCCTCTCCATCTGGCACCTGTAATTTGGACTTCTAGACTCCTAAATTGTGAGAGAATAAGTTTCTCTTTGTTAAAGCCGTTCACTTGTGGTACAACTGTTACAGCAGCACAAGACAACTAAGACGGTAGTCACATCAGAATTGAATTGTTGCCATTTTCCATTTGTTTTAATCACAGGGTAGGATTATAAAAGAAATGTCCTGAATTCCAGATGTACTCTTTTTTACCTCTATTATGCAACATCAATATGTTTTCATCTTGATAGTCAGGGTCAATCACAACAGCCAGTATGATAACTTGCTTTCTTTGCCTGTCGATTCAGAGGCAGAAGGAGTCCAAAGTGTCCCGATTGTATTGTTAACTTCCAGTTAACGGAATCAGTGGTTTCTAGGTGGGAGCATACCTTCCTTTAGAACTAAGACTTAAAGACTCCAGAGCACTGGGTTGTGGGACACGAAGCAAAAATTTTGTAAGTAGATCATCAGGAGTAAAAGCGGTGCCAGTCCCATCTTCACCGCTTGATTGCTGGAACCATGAATCTTGACCATGGGAGAAACATCTCCATACATCGCATGCTGGTTTAGAGCATAGACAGCATCTAAAATTCTGTGAGTAGGTCTTCAGGGGTAATAGTGGTGCCCGTTCCATCTTCACCTGTCGATTCCTGGAACCATGAATCTTGACCATGGGAGAAACATCTCCATATATCGCATGCTGGTTTACAGCATATACAGCATCTTGGAGAACACTGGTCCAACTAGTCAAAAACTGCCACCTAACGGGTACTGTAATTGTGTCTTGACAAGGCCATTCCATTGTTCTATCAATCCAGCTGCTTCAGGGCATTGGGGAACATGATAAAAGCAGTGAATTCCACCAGCACAGGACCATTGCCATACTTCATCTGCTGTGAAATGAGTTCCTTAATACAAAGTGATGCTTTTGGAATACTATGACAGTACTGAAGGCATTCTGTCAGGCTGGTGGTTTGGGCAAAAGTATTACATCTGGGGAAAATAAATCCATATCCAGAATAAATGTGTATTCCAGTAAGAATGAAATGCTGCCCGTTACATGATGGAAATGGCCCAATATAATCAACTTTCCACCAGGTAGCTGCTTAATCACCTCAAGGAATGGTGCCATATCATGGTCAGTCTCTGGTGCTGGCAGATTGGACACACGGACATGGCTATAAAGAAGTCAGCCTTAGTGAGTCCATGAGTAATTGCCATTCCTGCCACCAGAACCATGCTGTTCATGAGCCCACTAGGTAATGAAGGGAGTGGCTAGGAAGGAGAATTGCTGATTTTTATAGAACATATCATACTATGCACTTTATTTTTTAAATCCTCTTCTGCTAAGGCATCATTTGGTGAGCATCCACACAAGACACTATTGTCTTCTCTTCTTTGATCTATTAAGAGAGGTCTATCCACATATCTCTTCCCTTTACGTTTTTGTCACCAATTTTCCAGTCATGTTCCTTCCAAGTCCCTCACCAACTAGTCAAACCATTGGCTACAGCTCATGAATCAGTATACAGTCAAATTTCTGGCCATTTTTCCTTAAGGAAGTGAACAACCAGGTGAACTGCTCAAAATTCTGTCCATTGAGAGGATTTTCCTTCACCATTGTCCTTCAGGGAGGTCCCAGAAAGGGGCTGCAGTATTGCCACTGTCAATTTTCAAGAAATGCCTGCATATCGTGTAGAACCATTTATCAACCAGGCCGAAGTTTTCTCTTCCTCAGTCAATTAATCATAAGGAACTCGCCATGAGGTCATAGGTACGGACTGGGATATGGAAAATAATGTGATAGGAGAAGAGATCACGGACATTTGGGACACCGCCTCATACAACTTGCTTGTGCCTTCAGATCAGTCTCAAGCCTGATCTCATATATTCAACTGCCTTGATGGCACTTGGCTCTGACTTATTTAATGATGGCTTGCGTGTCCGACTTTATGATTCTGTGGGTCAGACAGAACCCAATTCACAACGGGCAGCTCAGGTCACATGGTGACTTGCTGTCCTATGGTAAATCACTAAGTTTTCTAATAAGGCACAGTAACAAGCCAACACCCATTTCTCAAAAAGAGAATAGTTGTTTGTGGAGCACAGGAGGGCTTCACTACAAAATCTTAAGAGTCTACTCTGCAATTCACCAATAAAACCTGCTAAAGACTCTAGGATCTGACTTGATGGCACTTGGCTGGCTTAACGAAGACTCTGAACAGTATTTTTATCTGCCACTGCCATTTCAAACTCCATTGGCTTAGGAGGGTCATATGGCTTGCGTGACAGAGCCCCTTGCACAACATCCCAAATCTGTTGCAGAGCCTTCTCTTGTTCTTCATCTCACTCAAAACTAGCAGCTTTAGAGTCATTTGCCACATAGGCTGGAACAGCACATCCAAATGAAAGGTATATTGCCTCAAAAATCCAAAGAGGACCACAGGGAACTGTGGCTCCTTTTTAGATGTAAAAGAGGGCAAATGTAACGACATATCCATCACTTTAGACATACTCCACACCACCAGACTCCTAGAAATATCACTGAGGTGGAATGAGCCTGAATTTTTGTGGGATTAATTACCCACCCTCTAGCATGCAAATTCTTTACCAGTATGTCCCAAATCATTGACACTTCTTTCTTATTAGGTCCAATCAGCATAATGTCAGCAGTATAATGGAACTATATGACATCTTGTAAAAGGGAAAGCCATTTAAGTTCACTGCAGACCAAATTATGATATACAGCAAGAGTTGATATAACCTTGAAGTGAGACAGTGAAGGTATATTCCTGGCCTTGCCAGCTGTAGGGAAACTGCTTCTGGTGGTCCTTCAAACATGTACAAGAAAGAAGGCATTGGATAGATCAATTGCTGGGTACCAAGTGATGTATTAATTTGCTCAAGCAACGAAATCATATCTAGAACAGTGTGTGCATTTGAGTCAACACCAGATTAGCTTTCAATAAATCATTGTCATTCTTCAGAAAGTGTCTGTTTTTTACAGAGCCCCAATAGGTGAGTTCAATGGACATGTGGTACAAATCATCACTCTACATCAATCAAGTTCTTGAAGGTAGCAACAATCTTTGTAATCCCTGCATGAATGCAGTATTGCTGTTCATGTCTTATTTTTCTGCATACAGACAGTTCTAATGGTTTCCACTTTGCTATTCCTTCAATAACAGACCTTACTTCACTTGTCAAGCATCCAGCATGAGGGTTCTTCCAGTTACTGAGTATGTCTGTTCCAGCTATGCATACTGAAACTGGAGAAGTCACTAACAGATGAGTTTGAAGACCTATGGACACACTGTAAGATGCATCTGAGCTAGTAATCCATTAATAACCTCACTTCCGCATAAACACACTCTTACTAGTGGGCCACCCTAACATTTTGGGTCCCTTGGAATTAATGTCAGTTCAGACCCAGTATCCAATAATCAACAGAAATTCTGATTGTTTCCTTTCCCTCATTGATCAGCCCCTCTTCTAAATGGTCATAAATCCCTTTGGGGAAGGCCAGGAAAAATATTAGCAGTATACACTTTTGGAAGTGCTGTGAGTCCTCAAGGGTACTCAACCTCCCCTTCCTTCAGGGGCTTGCAAGTACGTAAATTAGCTTAAGTCTGGGAATTGATTGAGGGACCATGACTCTATTCTGGTGATTCAAGTTAGACTGTCATTCACTTGATCTAGAATTCTCCTGTTGGTACAGATCAAATGAATATTTAGCATATTTCCCATCTGTTTCACTCGGATGCACATCATGACTAAGTAAACAACACCAGAATTACAAATAAGACTGACAGTTTTGATTATTGTATTGACTCCACTGTCTTAGCAGTCCCCATGTCCACCTTTTCATTATCAGTGGAGTTCTGCCATGTGGACACTATCACCATCGGGTTCCATCAACCCTACTATGGTTGTTCTGCTTTTGTTAGGCACTGCTGAGTCAGTTCTGAATCATAGCAGCTCTATACACAACAGAATGATTCACTGCCCAATCCTGTGACATCCTCATAGTCATTGTTAAGCATGAGCCATTGTTGGAGCCACTATGTCAATCCATCTTACTGAGGATCTTCCTCTTTTCCACCAACCTTCTACTTTAACAGCACTATGTCCTTCTCCAGGGACTGGTTCCTCCTGACAACATATCCAAAGTATGTGAGATGAAGTCTTACCATCCTTTCTTCTAAGGAGCATTCTGGCTGTACTTCTTCTAAGACAGATGTGTCCTTTCTTCTGGCAATCTGTAGTATTTTCAATACTCTTCAGTAACGTATTAATTCAAAGATGTCAACTCTTCTTTTGTTTTTCTTTTTAATTGTCCAGCTTTCCTGGGCATATGAGGTGATTAAAAAAAACAAAGCTTGGGTTGGGTGTGCCTTAGTCCTGAATGTCACATGTTTGTTTTTTAACACTTGCAGCAGACTTGCCCACTGCAATGCATCATTTGATTTCTTGACTACTACTTTTATAGGTGTTAATTATGGATTCAAGTAAAAGGAAATCCGTGATAATATCAGTGCAAAATCTGATAATTAAGTCTGTGAACTTAATTGTTCTAAGTGCTACATACCTCGTTGTTGAATATCACTACGGTCACCGTCTATGTACTCACCTTAGGAACCTACGAACCAATGCCAGTGCCTACTCCACCCTTCAAAGCAATTTTGAAACTCTTCCTGGCATGGTCAATGTGCATGGAGGCACAGTAGCAAGTTCATGAACTTAATTATACAGTTGTCTATGGGGGAGTTTTTAGCCACTAAACAAATAACTGTATTGGAACACCCTACCTACTCATCTGACCTGGCCCCCAGTGACTTTTCTCTTTACCCAGAGATAAAGAAAATAATGAAAGGAAGACAATTTTGACTACATTTAGGAAATCAAGGGCAATAACAACAACAGCTCTAGTGGCCATTCCAGAAACAAAGAGTTCCAAAACTGCTTTGAAGGGTGGACTAGGTGCTGGTACCAGTCCATAGCTTCCCAAGGGGAGTACTGTGAAGATGACTGCAGTGATATTCAGCGAAGAGTTATGTATGTAGCACTTTTTCTAGGATTAGTTCACGAACTTAATTGGCAGTTCTCGAATTTTCTCTGTTTATTGTAATGTTGGTCATTGGTCCAGTTAGAAGGTTTGTGTTTTGTTTATGTTAGGGTGCACTCTGTACTGAAAAGTGTAGTCTTTCATCTTCATCAGTACAAGTTTAAAGTTCTTTTTGTTTCCAGCAAGCAATGTGTCACGTACACATTGCAGATTGTTTACGAGCTTTCCTCCAATTCTGACACCGAGTTCTTTTGCATATACTCCAGTGTCTCAGATTATTTGTTCAGAATACGGATTAAATAAGTGTGGTGAAATGACATAAACACATTTCTCAACTTTAAATCACAAAATATCCTCTTGTTTTGTTTGAACAATTGCCTCTTGATCTATATATAAGTTCCGCATGAGCATAATTTAATGATTTGGAATTTCCATTCTTTGCAATGTTATCTAAAATTTTTATGATCTATGCAGCTAAATACTTTTGCATAGTTATCTTAGTCATCTACTGCTGCTGTAACAGAAATACCACAAATGAGTGACTCTAAGAGAAGTTTATTTTCTAACAGTCCAGTAAGCTTTAAGTCCAAATTCAGGGTGCCAACTCCAGGGTATACTCCCTTTAGGAATCTAGGAACCGACACCAGCACCTACTCCACTGTGTCAGCTCTGGAGGAAGGTTTTGTGTTGCGTCAGTCTACCTTTGGTCTGGGAGCATTTCAGCACAGACAACTCAGGTCAAAAGGATACTTGCGCTCCTGGCACTGTTTCTTGGTGGTATGAAGTCCCCATATCCCTCTGTTCACTTCTCTCTTCTATATCTCAAAAAAGATTGTCTTAAGACACTATTTAATCTTGTAGACTTCATTAGCATAACTGTTGCTAATCTACCTTATTAAATCATAGTGATAGAGTTTACAACACCTAGGAAAAGCTCATCAAATGGTGGACAATCACACAAATGGGACTCATGGCCCAGCTAAATTGATAACATTTGGGTGTGAGGGTACATGTAATTCAATCCATGACAATCGCCAGCAGAACTGAAGTAAACATTTTTCTGGTATTTTCTTTTTTCAGCCAAGATCTGTCTGTCATCGGCAATGGTATTCCTCATTCCATGTCCTTTTCCGAATTTGGGTTGAATTTCTGACAGTTTCCTGTCTACCACTTTTGAATGATCTTCAGCAAAATATTGCTTGTGTGTGATAGTAATGATATTGTTCAACAATTGTTCAACAATCCAACATTCTGTTGGATCACTTTGCTTAGAAATGGGCAGAAATATGGACCTCTTCCAGTCAGTTAGCCAGATAGCTCTTCCAAACTTCTTGGTATGTGTGAGTAAGCACTTCAAGTGCTATATCAGTTTTTTGAAATATCTCAATCAATTCCTATAGACCAGTTTTTAACCAATGCCTCCAATGTAGTATGGACTTCTTTCTTCAGAACCATCAGTTCTTGATCATATGCTACATCTGAAATGTTGGATGTCAACCAATACTTTTTGGTATAGTGATTGTTTATTCCTTTCATCTTTTGTTTGTTTGTTTGTTTGTTTTTTGTTTGGTTGATTGGTTGGTTTTTTTTCTGAGGCATCTTATGTCAGCATTTTCCCCAAAAAGCTCATCGATATTGCAATTTGAAGCATGAATTTTTTTCTTTAGTTCCTTCAGCTTGAGAGGTGCTGAGCATGTTTTACCATTTTTGTTTTCTAACTTGCAGAGATTACTGCCACCATCAAGGACTTGAAAGAGGCAGAGGTGGTGATTCCCACCGCAGCCCCATTCAACTCACGTATTAGCTGAGCCAAGCCAAGTGCCGTCGAGTCAAATCTGACTCCGTATTAGGCCTATGTAAAAAACAGATAGATCCGGGAGAAGACAGTAGATTACCGAAAACATAACCAGGTGGAGTCTCCTATTGCAGCTGTTGTTCCAGACACGGTTTCATTGCTTGAGCAGATTAACACATCCATGGGAACCTGGCATGCAGCTATTTCTCTGCTAATACCTTTTGTCTCCATGTCTGTTTCAAAGAACCACCAGAAGTCATTTGCTTCAGTTAAAGAGGCCAGCAACGCAACTTTACAGTACTATCTCAGAGGTATATCAACTCTCAAGCTCTAAGTCATCTGCACAACCTTGATCACCTTTCCCTTCCCCATGACATCACACTGGTCAGTTCCATTGGTGATATTATGCTGATTGAACCTAGCAAGGAAGAAGTTTCAATGACTCTGGACTATTTGGCAAATTACTATGTACTAGAGGTTGGGAAATCAATCCAACTACTATTCAGGCATCTTCTGTCTTAGCAAAATTTCTAGAAATGTGGGACATACTGAGACACTCCTTCTAAACTGAAGGATAAATTGTTATATATGTCCCCTCCAACAACTAAAAAGGAGGCACAAGGCTTGTTGGCCCCTTTAGATTTTGTAGGCAACGTATCACTCATTTGGATGTGTTAGACTGGCCTATTTGTCAAGTAACTTGAAAAGCTACTAAATACAAATGAGGCTCAGAATAAGGGAAGCCTCTGCAACACATACAGGGGCCATGCGAGCTACTCTGCCACTTGGACCACATAATCCAGCTAATCCAGTGATGCTTCATGAGGCAGCTGCAGATGGATAGGCTGTTTGGAGTCTTAGGCAGATCTCTATTGGTGAATCACAGTGCAGACCTTTAGGATTTTAGAGGAAGTCCATGCCAGTCTCTTCAGATAACTACTCTCCTTTGGAGAAACAGCTTTTGACTTGTTGCTGGGCCTTAGTAGAGACTGAACACATAACTACAGTCCACAGAACTACCCTGCAACCTAAGCTGCCTACCATGAACGGGTGCTGTTTGATCTAGAGTTAAAAAGTCAGACACGCACAGCAGCACTCCCTCGTTAAATGGCAGTGGAATATACAAGATTAGGCTCAAGACTGACCTTAAGGTACAAGGAAAGTTGCATGAGGAAGTGGTCAAAATGTCTGGGGTCTCCACTTTGGTCAGATTAGCTGTCCTCTCCCAATCTGCACCTGTATCTTTTTGGAGAATTTCTTATGATCAGTTGACTAAGGAAGAGAAAACTCAAGCCTGATCCACAGATGGGTCTACATGGTAGGCAGGCAGTACTTGAAAGCTGACATCAGCCACACTGCAGCCCTTTTCTGGAATCTCCATTAAGGACAGTAGTAAAAGGAAATCCTCTCGATGAGAAAAACTTCAAAAGTGCACCTGGTTGTTCACTTTGCCTGGAAGAAAAAATGGTAAGATGTTCGATTGTATACTGATTCATGAGTTGTTATCAATGGTTGTACCTGATCATCAGGAACACAGAAGGGATGTGACTGGAAAATTGGTGACAAGCAGATATGGGGAAGAATTATCTGGATAGACATTTCTGAATATGCTAAGGAGGTAGCATATTTGTTTCTCATGTGAATGCTAACCAAACTATGAGGTTGGCAGAGGCAGATTTGTACAGTTAAGTGAATAAGATGACACATTCTGTTGAAATCATTCACCGTCTTCCCTTGGTTACTCCTGCCCCACGTGGCTCATGAACAGAGTGGGCCTCCCCCCTGGCTATGCTTTTGTCAGGGTCTCTTTTGTTCTCAAGGAATATGACCTGTGAGAACACAAGAGACACTGGCAAAAGCAGGGTCAGAGGAGCAAAATCCTGTCTCATTCAGCAGAGCAATACGTGTAATATACTGAACACATAATATTACTTGTCCTTACATTTAAATATGTGAACACAAATATTTTATGTAATAAAGGTATTCCTGGAAATAAATAGAATTTTCAGAAGCAAAACCATCACCAAAGTATTAGAAGTAAGAATTGCTTTTTCATTGTCATTGTTAGCTCGTGTAGTGTCAGCACCAAACTCATGGCAAGCGTGTGAACAGTGAAAGGAAATGTTTCCTGGCCCTGAGACATCATTATGATCAGTTGATGGTGGAACTATTGTGGTCTATAGAGTGTCATTGGCTGATTTTCTGAAGTAGATCACCGGACTTTTCTTGCTAGTTCATTTTAGTCTAGAAGCACCACTGAAATCTGTTTAGCATCATAGCAATGTACAAAGCTTCCACCAACAGGTGGATGGTGGCTGTGCTTGATGTGCATTGGCTAGGAATTGAACCCTGCTCCATCATGAAAGGCTAAAATCCTACCACTGAACCACCAATTCCTTTCACTTTTTTACAGAACCTGTTGAATGAGTAACAAAATTCTGCAAATATTTGCCCTATGTGCAAGAGGTTCTGTTTCCTGGAGATGCAAGGAGGCCCCAGTCATGGAGATAGAATTCCAAAAAGTGGGGCCAGGATTGGGGACCAGATGTTCAATTTTTGCAAATGCACAGAGCCCTTGACTTAATGCACCACTGTCACTGGCTTGAAAATCTAACTTTTGAACAAGGGCTCTATATTTTCACTTGGCACTGGGCCCAACAAATTATGTAGTCAGTCCTAGAGAACTGACACTTTGAATTGTGGTGTTGGAAAAAAATATTGACTCTATGGTGCACTGCCAGAATAGTGAACTAATTTGTCTCAGAAGTAGAGCCAGAATGCTCTTTAGAAGTGAGGATAGCGAGATTTCATCTTGCTTACTTTGGAAATGTCATCAGGAAAGACCACTCAGTGAAAATGACATCACGCTTGGTAAACTAGAGAATGAGTGGAAACAAGGGATACCACCCATGAGCTGGGTTGACATGGGCTACAACAGCGAGTTCAAACGCACCAGAGATTGTAAGCTTGGCATAAGGTGGAGCAGTGTTTTGTTCGGTCGTAAGGTGGCCAAGAGCCAGAGTTGATTCAATGGCAACTAACAACAGTAACAACCCTACAGTAACAACCTCACAAAAATAAGTGATAAAGGGAGATAAATTCTAAGACACAGATAAGCAGTGAGAGCCCCCAGCCAGAGCACTTGATTCCACTGGAGAGGACAAGGCAGACTGGTTACGAGGTCAGGAGTGTTTCCCAAATAAAGTATCTGTTTAAGAACCGTAAAAATTAGCTAAAATTCTGCTCAGGTCTCTTCATTTTGCAAATCTGTACACTGATTGCTTCACTTTTCTTAAGATAGAACACATATCTATGTACACAAGCATGCTATTGTTGAGGAAGACTACCCAAAACTTGAGAAAATAAGGCCAAAGCAATCAGTGCACATTTGGATTCAGCCTGTGGGCTGTAGTTTGCCCACCAGTCCTATAGGGCATGTAACTTTGCCTTTCCACTTGTTGTTGTTGTTAGTTGCTCTTGATGACCCCAACTCATGGTCACCCCACGAACAATGAAACATAATGCTGTCTGGCCCTGGGACATTCCAGCAATCCTGTGATCCACAGGGTTTTCACTGGCTGATTTCCCAAAGTAAATCACCAGGCCTTGCTTCCTAGTCTGTCTTAGTAGGAAGCTTTGTGGAAATCTGTTCAACACCACAGCAACATACAATTCACTGACTCACGAGGTGCACTGGCTAACCGTCTGACACAGATTTTCGGCATTGTAGGGGAGAATTCTACCACTGAACCACCAGTGTCTCCTGATGTACCATTTGCTACTAATAAAGCCTGAATCAACGCATTGCTGTTGAGTTGACTCCAACTCAGTTTCCCACCCCATAGGATAGAGTAGAACTGCCTCATAGGCTTTCCGAGGTGTGGCTGGTAGATTCTAACTGGCAGCCTTTTGGTTAGCAGCCTAAGCTCTTAGCCACTGTACCACCAGAACTCCAAAAAACCTCAGATGAAATACAGTTAGGTATCAATTCTTAGAAGATTAATAACTTGCAAAGGAGTCCTACCTGGTAGGGAACTTGACCTCCGAAATTACAAATTTATTGCCCTGCGGGATATTAACAAGTTTTGTGTTAGCTTGCTATGAGGCAGGTTCTAACTCATAGTGACCCAGTAGGACAGGGTAGACCTGCCCCCATAATGGTTTCCAGGGAGCAACTAGTGAATTCGAACTGTTAATTTTTTGGTTATCATTATTATTATTGTAGATATCAGTTTGTCTACCTTTGAATCATCCATGTCAACCTGCTGGTACATTTGCTACTGAACTCTTTGGCATAAGCTTATCACATGTTTGTACAAGAATTGTGTTTTTAACTCCTTAGATATTATACTTTGTCAACATGTGTAAAGAGAAGCCTAGACAGAGAACTAAGAGTCTTAAGAAGCACTGGTGCAACCATGATTTTCCCTAGAGTAACTACAACTTGCTACTATTAACCTGAACAAGTCTTCTCCAAAACAGAAATCTCATAACTTGTTTTGTTTTTATAAGCAGAGCAGTGATAGGGAAGAGATCTGGAGAACTACTTTTTTAAAAATCAGCTTTAAGTTATTTTAACATCGTCTGATAAAGCTTTAAATGATCTTCAATAAAAACCCAAGCCAGCGGAGAGGGAGATCTTCATATGAGGAACGGGCTGGATACTCCACTTGCTCCATTTTTGTTCCGCTTCTTGAGCCCTTATTTCTGCTCCTTCGGTGACTCCAGACTCACCTCCTCTGAGCCATCAACTTGAATGGCCAAGGCCCCCTCACTCTTACAACCAAATTCCTCCACATTCTTCTGGCTTAAGAGTAATAAAACTCCTTCTCTTTAATTGCCCTCAGCATTTTTCAGTGTGACAGTTTACTCTAAAATCAAAGGAAAACAAGAACGTAACAACAGATGCCCAAGTTTACGTCTTCAGTTGCAATTAGATGCTGTCATTTCCAAGTCCCTCTGAGTCTGGTCCACAGGGATCCTGGGATGGCACTGCTCAGAAGTGGGTATAAAGTGCTGGGAGCAAAAGGAGACAGCATGGATATGAATTATTATACCAGGCAGTCTACTAACTCGTGTTCATAATGACTTTTTAGTACAAGAGTAGAGTGAAGTGCATGGATTTTAAATTGTATTTAGATCAGCTAGGGACATAAATTGCTTTGGAAAATCAAGGCAGAGCCAGAAATACGATCATCAGGAACATAAAAGAATTGGAGTAGAGGAAACAGACCAGTAACGGACCATTACTCCCATCCTTTACCATTATTCTCCAAGCATTTCTCCTTCCAGATGTCACAAACAATAATGTCCTTACAAATATTTGAATTCCATCAGAAATATGACATCTAATAATAAATGAACTGGAAGGAAGAAATTTAAATAATTTTGTACTGTACTTATTCACTAATTTCTTTCATTTTATACTGTATCTATAGCTTTCTGACATGATGTTTTTCATAAACAAAAACTAATGAATAAATAAAAATGCTCATTTTCATTTTCAAAAGATGTTCAGGGAACAAATTCATGTTTAGTGCCACACATGGTACTCCTGAGCAGATCTGTTTAAGTCAGAACATCATGACTGTTGCTACCTTGAAATTTTCCTCCCCCAAAGTCATTTCACATGTAAAGTAAGGCTGACAGTTCTTTATCTTGTTCCACATCTGTTACTTCCCAGCCTCATTTGCCTTACTTAAAACTTTTGTTGTCTGGCTATTTCTGTAAGATTATCTGTAAGTTTCCTTCTTGTATCAGCAGCACAGCAACTGCGAATTTAGAATCAGAGACAAGGACAGCTGAAAATGCAAAATGCAATATCCTGCTGGGGCAGGGGAGGTGCAGGGTTGCTCACCTACCCTGATGGTTTGTTAAAGTACTGTTTGTCTTTGAAATAATTTCTTTTGTAAGTATATATGATTCATTAGAACGGTATTTCTCATGGATTGAATTGTGTCCCCCAAAAAAATATGTATAGAAATTTGGCTGGGGTGTGATTAACAGTATTGTGTGATTGCCCTCCCTTTTGTGATTTTCCTATGCTGTATGTTAAAGAAAATTAGCCTGGGACCATAAATCCCTTTCTAAGGTCACTTCCCTGATGCATTGTAGAGGGAGTTTCTCTGAAATGTGGCTTGCACCACTCTTTATCCTTTTACCTTGCAAGAGGTAAAAGGAAATGGAAGCAAGCAGAGAGCTAGGAATCTCGCACCACTAAGAAAGCAGAACTGGGAGAGGAGCGTGTCCTTCAGACCTGAGGTTCCTGCGCCAAGATGCTCTTTGGCCAAAGACTGATGCATCACAAAGACTTGCCTCCACAGCCTTCCCCTGGAGCAGACACCCTGAATTCGGACTTCTAGCCTACTGGAAGTATGAATAAACGTCTCTTTGCTAAATCCACCCGCTTTGTGCTATTTCTGTTAGAGCAGCACTAGCTGACTAGAGCAGTATTTTAAGCACATTTATATCTGTGTGTATGTGTGTAAGTGTGTATATGTAGAGCTACATGTATGTAACATAAAAAAAAATGTAGTCCACTTCAAGGCAATCTGTAGTGAGTTCCGTCATCAGGGTTCATCTTTTTTTCCACCCACATGTACTCTGAGGAAATCACAGACTTCTTATAGGCTCAATGTGACTACTGAATTGCTGCCGCCTTCAAATGCTGTTCTCTGTAATCACTGCCACTTCGTCTGTGTGCACTGTGCGTGTGTGCATTGGGCTAACGAATTAAATTAACCAGCCATTGTGTTTTCTTAATTTTTCTTATTTACTTGATTTTGGAGAACGATGTTTATGCACCTGGCTGATAGAAGCCGTCCAAGTCACTCAGGATGTGAAAATGCAAATTTATGGCAACTCCAAGAAGTCTTTAAGGAAATGGTGTAGACAAAAATAGGATTCAGACTCCTCCTAAGGTCTCACCAAGACTTCCTTATCTAATTGAAATCAGCATTTGATTTCGCAAAATCCATAACCAGATATGCATTCCCAAATCCGTTAATCCGAGCTCTGGATCAAAATGGAAAAAGTTCTTCCCGTCTGAAGACGATTAAAAAAAAAAAAGTGCTGCTTAATTGCTATCTACTGTACTGAATCAAGAAACTATGCACGTGAAATCTTGGAATTTTTTCCTTATAGGCTCAACCTGACAACTGAATCGCCAGCACCTTCCAACGTTGGTCTCTGTAATTGCTGCCACATCCCTTGTGTGCACAGTGCTGGATAAAATCTTTTTGGCGTGATACAGCCACTGGGCTTGCACAATGAGTTAAAAATTGTGTTTGTTTAAACTTTTTTCTACTTACTTGATTTTGGATTTCACAGAAGAAGAGCCTTGGTGGTGCAGAGGTTAAAGCTCTCAGCTGCAAACCTAAAGGTCAGTGGTTCCAAACCACCGGCCACTCCAAGGGAGAAAGATGAGACAGTCTACTTGTCCTACAGCATCGCTGAGTTGGAATCAGCCTGATGGCAAAGGGTTTTGTGTTATTATTCTGGGATTTATGTTTTAGCTTTGAATATATGCACAGATTAGCAAGTAACCAAATAAAAAGAAGTAAACATACCATCTGTGTCTGTTTGAGGCACTGTGGTGGTTTGCATGTTACTGGAAACTATGTCACCAGTATTTCAAAGACCACCAAGGTGGCCCATAGTGGAGAGGTTTCAGTGGAGCTTCCAAACTAAGGCTAAGAAGAAGGCCTAGCAATCTACTTCCAAAACTTCTCCAAGGAAAACCTTACAGATTGTAACAGGATGTTATCCTGCGTAACGGTAAGAAGACAAGCCTCCTAGGTTGGAAGGCACTCAGAATACACAGTGGCCACAGCAATGGACTCAAACATACCAACAGTCATGGGGATGGCACAGAAGTAGGCAATATCTCATCCTGTTGTACACGGGGTTGCCGTGAATCACAGCTGACTCAATGGCAACTAAGAACAATGAGACGTAAATATTATTTTGCACCATTTCTAACTGCTTGTTTGATATTTTTCTCTTCTTTCTTTTACCCTGTATAGTTTACACAGAAAAAAAAAAAAAAAAAAAAAAAACCTTCATTAAAATACACACAAAAGTACTTAATAAAGAACCTGTATTGTAACTTGCCAGAGAGAACATGACAACACAGTTCCCATTCAGCTGAGGACTGGGGCAGGCCAGCCAACCTGGCTGTTAAAAGGTGAAATGAGTGGCCTGTTTGTTTAGCAGTCTCTCAAACATCATCAACAACTTCTTCTTTGACAAGACAGTTTCTTTGACCTCTCCCGAAGGGTCCCCTCTGAAGCATTTAGACACCATCTGCCTTCTCCATCTGCTTCCCTGATTTTGCAGTATTCTATTTCCCTTTCTGTTTCTCTAATTGTTCCTTCTCAGGTCTCTTCAAGAGATCCTCTTATACCAGCATCTTAAATGCAAATGGTCCCTGTGATACAGTATACTCTAACAGCCCAATTAATCACCTCACCATGGTTAACAGGTCTGCTTCTATCCAAAAGTTCTTCAGTTAGAATCCACCAGCCTCTCCTTGGAAACCCGAAGGGGTTATTCTGCTCTGTCCTATGGGATTTTATGAATCAGAATCAACTCATCTGCTATGAGTTTGTTTTTTATTTCTAGGTTAGTCACATAGTGCTGCAGCAACAGAAATACTTTCTTTGCCAGTGACTTTTAAGAATCAAAGTACACGCTTTTAACAAGCAGACATTTATTTGCTCACAATTTAGAAGGCTAGAAGTCTGAATTCAAGGTGCCAATTCCAGGGGAAGGCTTTCTCTCTGCGTTAACTTTCAGGAAAAGCCCTCATCTTCCATCTTCCCTGGTCGAGGAGCTTTTCTCAGTGCAGGAATCCCAGGTCCAAAGGCCAAGCTATTCTCCTGGCACTTGTTTCTTGGTAGTATGATATCTTTGTTTCTCTGTTTACTTTTATCTTTCATATCACAAAAGAGATTGACTCAAGATACTATCTGATCTTATAAATTTAGCTCTGCCTCATTAACATAACTGCCTTAATCTTGCTTCATTAACATCATAGAGACACGACTTATATACAAAAATCATATCAGATGACAAAACGGGTGGCACAAAACTGGGACTCATGGCTTAGCCAAGCTGGCACACATCTTCCGGGGACACAGCATAATTTAGAAACCTTGGCTGCATGGTGGTTAAGAACTACAGCTGCTAACCAAAAGGGTGGCAGTTTGAATACACCATGCACTCCTTGGAAATCCTATGTGGCAGTTCTACTCTATCTTATAGGGCTGCTAAGCGTTGAAATCAGCTTGACAGCAGTGGGTAGTAGGTAACAGCTCAGTTCACAACATTTCTGTATCCATGCCCTTTGCCTGTGACTTTGAAATTCCTCCCACTGAAACAGCAAAATGTATTTCCCAGATCTTCAACTTTGGATCTTTGTGACTTACTTTGACTAACGGCATCGCCATGAGTCAGATCCGGCTTGAAGGCACTTGGCTTGGCTGGTCATGATCAAATTCCTGAAATACCATTGAGTTATTGTACTTACTTACCCTCTTGTGCCTCTAACACGGCCATCAGAAGGACAAGAGGTTACAAGAGGTCCCAGGAGGATGAGAGGCAATACAAGCATTGCTCAGGTAGGATCAGCTCACTGTAAGGTCTGTGTAAAATGAATGACTGCTGTTTGAAGCCACTGAGTCTTGTGACAGTTTTTGTTGAACCACTGTTGGGGCTATAACTAACTAATAGGCTCCCTGAAATTCTATTTTCCTTCTTTACTTAACCTGATTTGATATGACCTGTCACATGATATAATAAATAAAATATAATAATAAGTATTAGATAACAACAGAATAACCATATTGTTAATGACCATAAATAACATCAATAAATAGTAAACAACTAAATAAGAGTTACCGTGGTTCAAGTTCCCACTCTACTCCCAGCTTTAAAACTGTTACGTCAAAAACACATGCTTTTTCAGAACAAGGAGGGGTATTACTTTACCAATTTATGAAACAGGAAATGAAATTCAGTGGTTAAGTGACATCCTCAAAGTAAGGAGTGCAATCCCAGCCTTTGTTCAAGCTACCTTTATTTTATTCACAACATTGCAAACTCTGAATACTACTCATTCACTGAGTTCAATCAAAGTCACTTTGATCTGATTTACATGTTGATACTTTATATTTTCCTCTTCTTAAACCAAGGATCCTATTGTCAAAAAGAAAAATTTGAAGTCCGCTGCTCTGGCCCACGCTGCCTTCCTCTCTCAGATCTTGTGACCTTTCACCAAACAGCCAGTTATAGTTTAAGAGAACAAGGAAACTTTACATGGAACACCTTGGTCAAAGGCCCTCCCTTCTAGCCCCTCAGAGTTCAAAAATATCCCCACAGCTACAACCCAACTTGGTGTATCAAATTCTTTTCTGCTGGAAATAGCATGAGTGGTTTCTGCAACCTCAACAAATGTGGTACCTCATGACTGTCTTACACTTGGGAAGCACGTTTTAGAGGTGATGCCAGTTATTTCCAAAATGACACACTGTTTGGGGTCTCTAATAACTGCTCTGTAGTTGCATAAATGTTACTTTTATTGTAGGAGTCAAGGATCTATGTGAAGTCTGCTGCCTATCATGAAACCCCTACACTAGGCACAACTCAATCAGGTAAGCAGAAATCACTCAAATTATTTCCAGCAGAAAAGAAATTGACACACATATTGGGTGCTAGTCAACAGAGACATAAAGTGACTGAAAGCAGATTAGTAGTTGCCTAAGGATATAGTTGGGGAGTTAGATTGATTGCCAAGAAACAGAGGGGAGCTGGCTAATGATGGTATTGACTTGACTGTTATTTGTCAAAACTCATCAAATCGTAGACTTAAAATGAGTGAATTTTATTGTGTGCAAATTGTATCCCAATTATATCCCAATAAAGCTAATTGTTTCATTTAAAAAAAAAAAGTGACTGTCACTGAAGAGTGAAATTTAACAGGACCTCCATTAGCTTTTGGTTTCCCTACCACACATCACAGAGACACAGATAACTACTACTCTTGGAGTTTAGGAACTTTAGAAAAACCGCTATGGATTATTGACTCTACCACAATCCTGAGGAAGGTAAATAACAGGGGAATCCAGAGGCTGCAGCACAAACTCACATCTGGGAAGTTCATGCTTCTGCTGCCCCTGCCAGAACTGGAGAACAGGCTTCTACCCATTTTCCATCTTCCAAATCCCATGTGAATGCGTCTCAGATGCAGAACTTGATTTGCCTCCAGAATTGTGTCAGCATGGAATTATGGAAAGTTTGTCTTCCAGGTTCCCAACCCTTGTGTACAGGAATGCCTGGAAGCAGAGCAAGAGATAAAACCATGAATGCAAGTAGTTTTATTGGAAGGTTATTAGTTTCTGTCATGGGTTGAATTGTGTCCCCCTAAAAATATGTGCAAGCTGTGTGGCTGGGACATGATTCCCAGTATCTTGGGACTGTCCTCCACTGTGTGGTTTCACTAAACTGTATGTTAAAGGGGCTGTAAATTCCTGCATAGAATTACTTCCTTGCTCTGCAGTAGGGGGCGTTTCCCTGGAGTGTGGCTTGCCCCACCCTTAATGCTTTTAGCTTGCAAGAGATAAAAGGAAAAGGGAAACAAAGAGAATGAGGAGCCTCGCACCATCAAGAAACGTGTACCGGGAGAAGAGCGCGTCCTTGAGACCTGAGGTTCCTGCGCCAAGACGCTCCCTGGACAAAGACTGATGCAATACCGGACTTTCCTCCAGAGCTGACAAGACGAAAGCCTTCCCCTGGAGCGGACAACCTGAATATGGACTTGCAGCCTACCAGACTGTGTAAGAATAAACCTTCCTTTATTGAAGCCATCCACTCTGTGATATTTCTGTTAGAGCGGCACTAGCTGACTAAAACAGTTTCTTATTGCTTCTGTAACAAATTACCACAAATGTGGCTTAAAACAATAGAAATTTGTTATTTTACTGTTGTGGAGTTTTGAAGTCTGAAGTGGGTCACTCTAGGAAATCCTGGTGGCATAGTGGTGAAGTGCTACAGCTGCTAACCGAGAGGTAGGAAGTTCAAATCCACCAGGCACCCCTTGGAAACTATATAGAGCAGTTCCATTTTTTACCTCTAGGGATGCTATGAGTCAGAAACAAATTGACGGCACCTAACAACAACAGGTTAAAATCAAGATGTTCGCAGGGAGATATAGAAGAGAATCTACTCCTTTCTTTTTCCAGTTTCTAGAGGCTGTCTGCATTCCTTAGCTTGTGGTTTCATCACCTCTGTTTCCATGGGCACATCTTCTCTCTCTCTTTGACCCTCCTGCTTCCCAAGGACTACATTGGGCCTAAACTAGACAATATAAGATAGCATTTGCCACTTAAAAAATTCTTAGTCACATTTACAAAGTCCTTTTTGTCATATAAGGTGACATATTCACTGATTCTGATTAGGATGTAGCTATCTTTAGGGGTCATTTTCTTGTCAACCACAGCAGGTGATCCCAGGGGGGCAAGAATAGGAGACAGAAAAGGAAGAAAAGCCAATATTTGTGTGCATTTTCAAAGTCATAACAGGGAGAAACAGGAGATAGATTCTTCCAGGACCTTCCTGATCCACCTACCAACCCCCCTAGAAACGCCCACCTAAGCAGTGAGCACCTGGAACACTTATTTACTGACTTCCACTCTGTCATGGATTGAACTGTGTCCTCCAAAAATATGTGTGATAATTTGGCTGGGTCATGATTCCCTGTATTCTGTGATTGCTCTCCATTTTGTGATTTGTTTATGCTGTAAATCCTGATCTCTGCAGGTGGTTAACAGTGGATAATGTTAGAGAGGATTGCGGTGGGACTGTAACACCCTTCCTAAGGTCACCTTCCAGCTCCAATGTAGACAGAATGTCCCTGGAGCATAGCTTACACTATCTTTTATCCTTTTATCCTACAAGATATAAAAGGAAAGGGAAGCAAACAGAGAGTGGGGACCTCATACCACTGAGAAAGCAGTGCAGGGAGTAGAGTTCATCCTTCAGACCAGAGGTTCCTGCACCAAGATGCTCTCAGACCAAAGACTCATACAACACAAGGACCTTCCTGCAGAGGCAACAAGGAGGGAAAGTCTTCCCCTGGAGCCAGTCAAGCCAAGCGCCATCGAGTCGGATCTGACTCATGGCGACCCTGGAGCAGACACCCCAGATTTGGACTTGCAGCCTGTTGGACTGTGTAAGAATAAACTTTTCCATGTTAAAGCCATCCACTCAAGGTATTTCTGTTAAACAAGATGACTAAGACACACTCCCTTTGATTAAGGGCTGCCTCTGAAAGCACTGACATCCCCTCACTGTCTGACTGGAGTGGCTGCTGTGACAACAGAGAAAGGTCCAGGGTAGAAATCATAAAGACAGGAGGCTTCTGCCTGAGGTAGGACATTGCCAAGCCTACTCAGAACTGTCTGCTACAGCTACGGAATGAGTCAAAGGTAGGTCAAAAGAATGTGATGTGGGAAACAACAGGCATCTCGTACAAGAAGAATTTCTCATGCTGCTTATTAAAAATCTACACACTATTAGCACACACAACTGTATAAAAGTTTTAAGGAACAGCTCTGGCCTGCTTCTGATCCATTACGTCACTGCTGTGTATCTTCTGTTCAACAATTGGGCTTTTTGTACTGGTACCCAACATGGTTGACTTCCCAAAGTCGCAAAGCAAATCTTGCTCAAGGTCCCTCACAGAGGATGAATATTATGGAGATAGCTAGTGTCGGTCACCAGGTAGAAAGGAGAGCAAGAAACAGCATTTTGAAGAGTCGAAGAAAGCTTCACAGAGATAGGGATAGTAGTTTAGACTATGACAAAGAGTTTGCAAGGTAGGCTCAAAGGCCATTCTGAGCAAGATTACATGGTAGTTGTTGCTGTTAGGTGTTGTTGAGTCAGTTCACACTTATAGCAACCTTAATGCAACAGAACAAAACACTGTGCAGTCCTGTACCATGCTTACAACCATTGTGATGCTTGAGCCCATTGTTGCAGTCACTGTGCCAATCTGTCTTTTGAAGATCTTCTTCTTTTTCTCTGACCCTCCACCTCACCAAGCATGATGTCCTTCCCCAGGGACTCATCCCTCCTGATAAGATGTCCAAAGTATGTGAGATGTAGTCTTGCCATCCTTGCTTCTAAGGAACATTCTGGTTGTACTTCTTCAAAGACAGATTTGTTCATTCTTCTGACAGTCTGTGGTATATTCAATATTCTTCACGAACACCACAATTCAAAAGTGTCAATTCTTCTTAGGTCTTCCTTATATATTGTCCAGTTTTTGCATATAAAGTGATTGAAAATACCACAGCTGGAGTCAGATCCACATTGCTCTTCAAAGTGATATCTTTGCTTTTTAACGTTTTAAAGAGGTCTTTTGCAACAGATTTGCCCAGTGCAATACATTCTGACTGTTCTTTCCACTGATGTTGACTGTGGTTCCAAGTTAGATGAGATCCTTTACAATGTCAGTCTTTTCTCCATTTATCATGATGGTGCTTATTGGTCCAGTTGTGAGGATTTTTGTTTGTGTTTAGGTGTACTCCATGCTGAAGGCTATACTCTTTGATCTTCTTCAGTAAGGTTTTCAATTCCCCTTCCCTTTCAGCAAGGTTGTGTCATCTGCAAAATTCAGATTATTAATGAGTCTTTCTCCAGTCCTCCATGTTCTTCTTCAGATGGTCCAGGTTTTCAGATTATTTGTTCAGCATGTGGCTTGAATAAGTACGGTGAAACAACAAAACCAGTTTGTCACCTGATATGATATTCCTCCGTGTTATAAATCCTGCCTCTGTGATGCTAATGAGACAGTATTAGAGGCAGCTATATTAATGAGCTAGGACTCAGTCTGCAATATTAGGTTGTGTCTTGGGTCAATCTCTTTTGAGATGTAAAAGGGAGAACAGCACATCCTTTGGACCTGAGGTTCCTGCACTGAGAAGTTTCTCAGCAAGGAAGAAATATTGATCAGAGGGACCTTCCCCCAGAGCCAAAAGAAGAGAGACAACTCTTTTCTGGAGCTGGCACCCTCAATTCAGACTTCTAGTCTACTGGACTGTGAAAGAATAGGCCTCTGTGTACTGAAGCCATCTACTGGTGGTATTTCTGTTATAGCAGTACTACTAGATATCTACGACACTACCATCATAGCCTTTTGTCTATTTGTCAGTGATCAAATGTGGGGTTTCTGACAGTTCCCGAGTATATCTGTTACATATTCCTGACCTGGGGAAATCACTACAGAATGGTTTCAAGGACTTGAAGGACCTAGTATGAAATGAACATGAGCTAAGATTCCATTAATAACCTGACCTCCATATGTCCCATTCCGACTGGTGGACCATGGTGACAATTTTGGTCTCCTGCAACTGGTGTCATTTCACAGTCAGTCCCCAATAATTCCTGAAAAGTCTAATGATTTCCTTTGCCCCAATGAATAGTCACTTTTGTAAAAAGCGATAGATCTCTTTGGGTGAGGCTGGCGGAAAGATTAACAGTATAAATTTTTGGCAATGCAGCGGGATCTTTCCTGAAGGTATGTGGCCTCCCCTTCATTCAAGGAAGTTAAAAAAAATGCTGTCTAGCAAATTCAAACTCTGAACCACTTTATAGGACAGGGTAGACCTGTCTGGTACAGTTCTCAAGGAGCACCTGGTAGATTTGAACTGCTGGTCTTTCGGTTGGCAGCCATAGCACTTAACCACCATGCCAGCAGGTTTCCATTCAAGGAGTTGAGGTAGATAGATTGGCCAAAGTCTACAAATTGACTGAGGAGATGTGACTCTCTATTGTGGTGATTCTATTTAGACTGATGCTCACTTGACCTTGTTAGTTATGACTTGGACACTGTTTATGCTATATGTTAGGGTTCCTATTATTGTCTCTATTTTTTCTTCCATGATCTTTGTTTTAAATTTTGTATCTAGGTGTTTGGTCCATTTTGACTATACCCAAACCAAACCAAATCAAACCCAGTGCTATCAATTCCAACTCGTAACACCCCTAAAGGGCATAGTAGAACTGTGCCCTATAGTTTTCAAGGAGTGCATGGTGGATTTGAACTGTTGACCTTTGGGTTAGCAGACATAGCATTTAGCCACTACATCACCAGGGTTTCCTATAGGGATATTTTTACTTCTTCCTTACCAGTCTGGATGCCCTTTATTTCTTTTTCTTTCCTAATGCTCTGGCTAGAAACTCCAGAAAATGCTGACTAAGAGTGTTTATTAAAGGCATCTTGGCCTGGTTCTGTTTCTCAAGGGGAATACTTTCAGACTCTCTCCATTTAGAAAGATATTTGCTATTGATTTTGTATAAATGCCCATTATTGTTTCAAGAAATTTCCCTCCTACTCCTGTTTGGTTGAGAGTTTTTATCAGGAATAGGTGTCAGACTTCATCAAATGCCTTTTTGTGTCAATTGATAAGATCATGTGGTGGATTACAGTGATTTGATAAGATCATGTGATAGATTACATTGATTTTCTAACATTGAATCATCCTTGCATACCTGATACAAATTATACTTGGTAATGATGACTTGTTTTTTTGACATGCCATTGAATTCTATTGCTAGAATTTTGTTGAAAATTTTTCCATCTATGTTGATGAGGGATACTGGTCTGTAATTTTCTTTTTTGGTAGTGCCTTTACCTGGCTTTGGTATCAAGGTTATGCTGGTTTCACAAAATAAATTCCAAAGTATTCCTTTCTTTTCTATGCCATGGAAATACCATTAGTAGTACTTGGGTTAACATCTATTTCCTTGAAAGTTTGGTAGAATTTTCCTGTGAAGCCATCTGAAACAGTACTTTTTGGGGTGGGATTTTTTTCATTATCTCCTCAATCTCTTCTTTTATTAAGGGTTTATTCAGTTTTTCTACCTCAGTATGTGCTTGTTTAGGTAGGCAGTGTGTTTATAGAAATTTCTCCATTTCCTTTTGGCTTTCAAATTTGTTAGAGTACATTTCTCATGACACTCTGTTATGATCCAACTTTTACTTCAGTTATGTCTGCTATGGTATCGTCCATCTCATTTCATATTTGGGCTATTTGCTTCCTCTTCTATTTTTCTTTCATCAGAGGCCAACGGTATGTTGATTTTGTTGGTTTTCAAAAAAGCAACTTTGGGTCTTGTTGACTCTTCCAATTTTTTTTTATTCTCTATTTTGTTTATTCTACCCTAATCTTTACTATTTTCTTCTGGTGTCAGATGGCTCCTTCTGCTGCTCTCTTTCTATGTGTTTGAGTTGTAAGGTTAATATTTTGATCTTGACCTTTTCTCTTTTTTTTGACATGTACACTTATTACTACAAAATGACCTCTAAACACTCCTTTTGGTGTGTCCCAATACAGTGAAGTGGGATGTTTCTGGGGTCCTATTGGTGGAGTTAGGCTTTCTGGCCCACAAAGCAACAGAGCTGAATGCCTTCCAGCTGAAGTTTATTGGCAGAGTAGGGTGCTTCCAGACATTTTTGAGGCTATAGATCTTTGAAACACTTAACCCAACAGGGCAGATGTGAACAGTAAGGCCTGAGGTATGAGAGGCCAAGGATCCAGAAAGCAGAAACTGAAGAGACAAGGAACACAGGAAGCTAAGCTGCCTCAGTCTCAAAGAGTATGGCCACAACCTCTGGGTTTCAAAAGGTGAAACCATGGTCTCTGGTGTTTCTGACAATGGAGTCACCACACAGATGGATTAGGAGAATGATGCAGAGTTGCTATCCCGGTGGGCCACTGAAGCTCAGGACCAAGGTTTCCTCCACTCAGAATCTGGAGAGTGTGACCAGCACCTTAAGTCTGCAAGGTAGGGCCATCATCCAAATGGGAGAACAGAAAGTTATTTTAAAGACTTGTGAGCTAATGTAATGTGTTCTGCTGACTTGCTCGGTGCCTGTTATCTTTTCCTCCAGTTTCTCCCATTTATAACAGAAATGTCTAGACTGTGCCTCTTCCACGATTGTGCTTTGAAAGCAGATAATTTATATTACAGATTTCACAGATAGAGAGGAATTTAGAATTTTACAGTTGGAGTTAAGACTTTTGCAATGACATGATGGAGTGAATATGTTTTACATATGGCAAAGATACGAATTTGGGGCGCAAAGGGTAGAATGTCACAGATTGAATTGTGTACCCCCAAAATATGTTCATCAGTCTGGCTAGGCCATGATTTCCAGTATTGTGTGACTGTCCAATATCATCTGATGTGATATTCCTATGTGTTATAAAGCCTGCCTCTATGATGTCAGTGAGGCGAAATAGAAGGCAGTTATGGTGATGCAGCAGAGCTCAATCTATAAGATTGGATTACGCCTTGAGCCAATATCTTTTGACACATAAAAGAGATAAGCTACCAGTGCAACAAGGGGACCTCATAACACTAAGAAAGCAGTACTGGGAGCAGAATGCATCCTTTGGACCTGAGATTCCTGTGCAAAGAATCTCTCAGACTGAGAGAAGATTGATGACAGTGACCTTCTTCCAGAGCTGACAGAAAGAGAGGGCCTTCCCCTGGAGCTGACTCCCTGAATGTGGACTTCTAGCCTACTACACTGTGAAAGAATAAATTTCTGTTTGTGAAAGCCACCCACTTGTGGTATTTCTGTTATAGTAGGAGACTAAGCCAATAGGTATGAGTTTACAGCTTACATTTTGATATGTTTCTCCTTTTGTGGTGTTGATAGTTTCTTTGTTCCACTCACCTTTCTGGGCTGAGTCATTTCTCTGTGTATCTTCTTTCCATTGTTTGATATTATGTTTGCTGTGTCTTTATGTTGTTCTTCTTTTTGATTTTTTTATGGATGAGTTTGTTAGCTTCTTTTGTGATTACCTTAAAATTTTCCTTTATTTTTCTAAGTTTAAACCAAATTTTTATTTCTTGATATCACCTTACCTTCTTCTCCAGGTGGAATTTCTGTGACTTCACTGGTTTTTCCCTCTTTTTTGCTTTGACATTATCATCATTTACATTTTGAAGTCTCTGTTTACCTATTTTCACTCTTTGCTTTGTGTTTGTTACTATGCTGTCTGGATCTACATGTGGTTGATCTGTCCTGTATTCTAGTCTTTGATTGTTGCCTTTTATTGTTGGTTCTTCAACCAGAGACCTCCTTTTAATATTTCTTGTAATTTGGGTTTGTTTTTTAATAATCCCTTAATTTCTGTTTATATGGAAATGTCCTAATTTTGCCCCCATATTTGAGACACAGTTTTGCTGGACATATAACTCTTGGTCAGCAATATTTCCCTTCAAGGTTTCTATATATCATCCCATTGCCTTCTTGCCGACATGGTTTCTGCTGAGTAATCAGAGTATAATCTTACTGATTTTCCTTTTTAGGTGACTTTTAATTTATCCTTAGCTGCTCTGAATATTCTATCTTTGTCTTTGCTTTTCACATGTTTGAATTATGTCTTTGTGATTTTCCTTTTGGGATTCACACTGTATGCAGTTCCTTGAGCTTCATGGATAGATATCTTCTCTTATTTCATGATAATCAGGAAAGTTTTCCAGCAGCAAACCTTCAACAATTCTATGTTTGTTTACTGTGTCCTAATTTCTTGTTTTGTTTTGTTTTCTTTTGATGTTTTGTTTTCTTTTGATAGGCTGTGTCTTAGTTACTTTGGATACTGGCATCTTTGAAGTTCTTGCATCCTGTCTCCAGGTGGTAAGGGCAGCTACTAGGTGTGAGAATCCAGGAATCTGTTCACTTTTCTTGTATGGGCACAGCACATGTGTCCAGGTTGCCAATGACCAACTGTTATGACTCTCACCTATATTCCTACTCAGGCAGGGATGCATAAGGATGTTTAGAGTAGGCACAAGTACCCAGTTGCTTAGTGGGCTATTTGTAGATTGAGGTAGGGAACTGGTGGCTGTCCTAGGGCACCTGAAAGCCCTGTCCCTGTCCTCTAGAGTGCATAGTTGGCAGGTGATACAGTGTTTCAGCTAGTCCTTGGGAACCTGGTGCTGCTGGCTGGAGGAACTGGGAGACACCACTTACTCTCAGACCTCTGTTGTGGATGGCTGGATGGAGTAGGCAGTACCACCAGCCACAGTCACCCGGTGTGGGTGGACAAGGTACCTGTTAAGGGGCAGGGGAGTGTCAAATGTCATGAATCCACAGCTCCCGCTTGACTGTTGCAATTGAAAGTGGGCTTCCAGTGTGTGCTCTGGTGTTTATACTAATGAGGGCATGCAGTGCTGAATGAGCCCACACAGTTCTAGATGTGGGTGAAGGGTGCTGCAAGTCTGTGGAACCCTTATGTCATTGCCTAGACAAAGGGCAGATACTCTTGACATGATGTTTCCTGGCATGGGGGCATGGAGGTTTTTAAAGCTACAAGACTCACTTGGGCACAGATAACAGATAGTCCTGAGTTTCCCTTAGGGGGCATAGTACTTGTTGAATATTGCAGGAGTGGAGTTGGATAGGACTAGTGTGGTGAGTAGGTGAGGGGAAGGAAGTTCTGTTCCACTGTGAAACCCTAGGTGGTGAATTATTTTGCCCTGCATGGTAGGTTAGGTTCTCTCTCTTAACTTTCGCAGGTATAGCACCACTTCCACTCTGTTCTGAAGAAATTTGATGACTCACCATACAGCCTCACCTAGCATGATGAGACATGTGCCAAATGCTACTACTTATCTCAGCCTGTGCACTGGCCACTGCAGCAAACAGGGGTCCAGTGACGTCATGACTGGTACTACTCTGCTCCTTTTGAATTGTCTCTCCTTCCCTCTGCCACTCAGTCTGACTCTTCTGCTTTGCCTTTGATGATCTGAGCTCTTCTATTATCATATATAATAGATTCACTTGTTTTTTCAGGTCTTTGCTACAACAGGAACAATAGGAAGTATCTGACTATTGCATCATCTTGACTTGACCTCTTAAGCTAATTTCTCATTCAAAACTTTATACATATACTGTTTTGTGACATTGGTTGTAATCCCTACAATGTGACAGCACATACCCCGTTTCCACCCCAGGTACCCTTTTTCCATTTGTCCAGTTCCTGTCCCTCCCTGCTTTATTGCCCTTCTTTTGGACAGAAGCTATCCATTTGATCTCATATATTTGATTGAGCTAAGGGGCATATTCCTCACATGTGCTAGTTTTTGTTTTATAGGTCTGTCTAATCTTTGTCTGAAAAGTGGGCTTTGGGAATCATTTCAGTTTTTAGTTAGTAGAGTATATGGGGCTGGGACTTAAGTATGGTTATAGGTCTACAATGAATTTGTGAACTCATCCTAGAAAAAGTGCTACATCCCTTGTTGCTGGATATCACTACAGTCACCTTCCAAGTACTCCCCTTGGGAAGCTATGCTCTAATACCAGCATCTTCTCCCTCCAAAGCAATTTTGTAACTCTTTTCTGAAATGACCATCACAGCTGTCACTGCCATTACCCTTGATGTCCTGAATGTCATCAGAATGTCTTGCTTTCCACATTTCCTTTATCTTCAGGTAAAGAAGAAGGTCAATGGGTGTGAGATCAGATAAGTAGAGAGCATGTTCCAATACAGTTACTTGTTTACTGGCTAAAAGCTCCCTGACATACAACTACACAATTAAGTTCATGAACTTGCCACCATGCTCCTGTGAGCAATGACCATTCCAGAAAGAGTTTCATACCTGCTCTGAGGAATGGAATAGGCACTGGCATCAGTGCATAGCTTCCGAAGGGGATACTTCAAAGGTGACCATAGTGATGTTCAGCAATGAGGTATGTAGCACAATTAAGTTCACAAACTTAATTGTCAGACCTCTTAGAAGCCACAGTGGGTGGCAGCAATGTGTTTTGAGAACATTCAGACACAGCTGGGTAAATCTCATCAGATGGGGGTGGAGGGACTAATGGGTTTCTTGGAGAGGGTGGTTTAGCAAACAAAGATGGAGTAGCCTCTTCAGACAGGAGTGAGAGGGTAATTCTGTTAGCAAGAGTGATTCAACATAATTTAAGGGATCAGTGTCTCTAGCATCCTGATTATCTGCCCATATGTTCCTATCACAAGTTTCAGGATCTCTTTTCTTCCTAATCAATACCCTCTCTTTAGTGTCACACACCACTCAAGGTTGGAAATTCAGTTGATGTTCTAGTTTTACCACTCTTACAATAAAAACCTGAGTTTGGGTTTTGGCACTATCATCTCTGTTATTATAAGAAATAAGATTTTCAGGGTACAAGTAGAAATTTTCAGGCTATTCATGAAGTGCTTGAACTTGGTCTCTGAAGCCCTGATCATCTGTTTCTTTCACTACTTTGTCTATCAAAAGTAGGACCAATCAACCCACTTCCTTTTCCTTTTCATTATGATAAAATTTTAGAAATGTATCAAACATGTGATCACCCAGAGCCCTAACTTTCAACAATATCTAATGTATTGGCAATGATGTTTTGAATATCTCTATTGCCATCTCATTCCATGGATGAGTAATGCCTTCTTTATTGCTGGAATAGAGTCATCAATATCTTTTAGACTAACTGGATTTGAGAACTGTCTTAGGCTGGGTTTTCTAGAGAACCAATGCAAAACTGGTGCAGCACATAATTATACACACAGAGAAAGATTTGTATAAAGCATATGGCTCACATAGTTGTAGAAGCTAGAAAAAGTACCAAGGTAGTGGGTTAAGCTGGAGGCTTCTAGATGATTCATGTAACTGCAGGTGCTGGCAACAATGTCAGATTGCAGGCCTCTGTTTCATAGATTGTGCAGGTTGACAAATTCCAAGGTTGGTAAGTAAGATGACACAGATAAGCTTCTAGCTCAAGCCCCAAGAACCACAGATCAGATGAACAAGAGCCAGCTGCAGGATCCAGAGCAATCCAAAGCCAATAAGACTTGCAAGAAAATTCATCTATGTGAGATATAGGCTATACCCCCAAAGGAAACTCTCTTTCACCAATTAGCTACTCATAGAAGATCCCACCATGGAAGCGACTATATTATCTCAGATCTCATCATGGAAGTGATTACATTATTATGTGACTGCCAAACTACAAAGAATCACGGCCTCACCAAGACAACAAACAATTTTAACAATCAAACCCATTATAAACTGTTGCTATTATGGACATTTTCCATGGGTCTGCTTAATGATATTCCCCAATCTATGCAGTGTCTAGTTAATGCTGGTGCCAGCCACCTCAAATGTGCTTAGACGCAGGATAACATAGCCACAGAAATAGCTACTGGCCACCTGCCCTAACCAAGAAAGAGTTAATACCCAGAAGTTAAAAAAAAAAAAAAAAAATCTAGTTCCATTGAGTAAATTTCATTTCTCACCCTTAAAGAATGGTGATAGAGGCAGATGTGTGTGGTGTGTGTGTGTGTGTGTGTGTGTGTGTGTGTGTGTGCGCGCATCTAATTATTTCAGTGCTACCCATCTAGGAGTTGCTCCACCATGAAATTACATGCCCTTCAAAGACTAAGGACAGTGCAAGGTGGCATAAAGACAGTAGAGTGCTCTCTAACACTCAGGCCAAGGGACAAAACCTTTCCAAACCCCCTTAGATGACATTTTACTTGGCTCACCCCTGGACTCCACATCATCTCAACAATGTAGCCGTAGGCCACATTCTGGTCTGCCAGGAATCATGCAAATGCTCACTTGCTAACTATTTCCAAGGTGTCTAATGTGGCAACAGAGATGGCCACAAATCCTTTACTATTCTTCTCAATGAGAAGTGGAATCCAGTTCCCCTCTCCTTGAATCTGGGCTTGCCTTAGTGATTTACTTGACTGATAAGACGTGGTGTTTTCCAGGACTTCCAAGACTAAATCATAAGTATGTTCACAGCATCCATCCAGATGTCTAGAATGATCTTTCCAAGAACACTATGCCTCTGTGAAAATGTCTGACTATACAGTGAGTCTGCTGAGCTAGAGACACCATATGTAAGCACCCTTCCTAACAGTGCTAGCTATGCCAACTGCCTTCCAGCCATCCCTACAAAGGAGCCAAACTGGTGAACGAAGACTTTTTGAACCCTCCAGATCAGCCTGCTACCAGCTGGATACCACCAAGGAATCTTATCTAATGGTATTTGGAGTGGAAGAATCACCTACCTGTGCCCTGTCCTAATTCCTGACTTACAAAATTGTGAAGTACAATCATTTTTTTTAGCTACTGAGTTTTTCTCTGGTTCATTACACAGGAATAAATAATCAGAACAACTATCTAATCAACCATAAATTCCTAGAAATTAATTAGCCTTATTCTATATTCATTTTAACTGGTCTTACCCTGTATTTCCATTCACAGAAAAAGAATAAATGCATTTGAACTGTGGTGCTGGCAAAGAATATTGACTGTCAAGGACCGCTAAAAGAACTAATAAATCAGTCTTAGAAGATATACAGCCAGAATGTTCCTTAGAAGTAAGGATGGTAAGATTTAAACTCAATTACTCTGGACACTGAAACCGTAATGATACAGTGTAGTGGTTAAGAACTGCAGTTGCTAAACCAAAAGGTCAGTAGTTTGAAACCACCAGTTGTTTATTGGAAACTCTATTGGACAGTTGTATTTTGTCCTATAAGGTTTCTATGTATCAGAATCAACTCAACAGTAATGCTAGAATGATGATTGTATTTACATTATACTTAAGTTTGCCATGAGTTGGTGTCAACTGGACAGTAACTAACAATACCCTACTATTACTTCCACTCTCTTACCCACCAAATACTTTGCTGTGCACAGAAGAGGAGCCTAATCAGTGCTTCTGGTCTAATCTGTTTCTGTTTTGCCAAACCACCAGGAAAGCCTTCACTTTTATAATGAATAGATTCACTTACAGTATGGAAAAAAATTCACTTAATTTGCTACTATTGTATATATTTTAGAGATAATCAGTGTGTACAGTATATGAGTTTAACCTTCCCATTATCATCTTCACAATGATGTCCTAAATAAAGGACATGTGACCTTTAAACATGCTCTACTCCCTTTACATTACATGTGTGCCTCTGAAAGCCAACTCTAACAGCTGACCACAACACAGTAAGACTAGAAATTCAAACAACCAAAGTATAGCAAATGTGCCAAAGTAACACTTGCTTTGAGAAATTTAATAAGATTTCTCTTATGTCTAATATTTAGGCCAGTACATTGTAAACACTCAATAAATGTTTAGTTATTGTTTTCATCAAAAACACAGATAACTTTCATATTTTGTTTTAAGTCAGCAAAAGATGCCCAGTGCTACTCTGCAAAGTTCAAAAATTTGTAGTCAAAAAGCTAAGAAATGTGATAGTTTGATAAGGCTATGCATACCATCATAAAACAGATAATATTTCTGCTAGGCTTTTAAAAATATTATAAATGGGTAGATATCCCTTTGTAAGGTCCCTGGGCAGTACAACCACTAACTTAAAGGTTGGTGGTTCAAGATTACCCAGTGGGTAGCCATGAGTTGGAACGGATTCCATGACACCATGTTTGATTTTGGTTACTCCCTTATAAGCCCCAAATGAGAATCAGTAATATAGGCTAAGTCTTTGTTTTAGTCAGCTAGGGCTGCTCTAACAGAAATGCCACAGAGTGGATGGCTTTAACAAAGGAAGATTTATTCTTACACAGTCCAGTAGGTTGCAAGTCCATATTCAGGGTGTCCGCTCCAGGGGAAGGCTTTCCCCTTGTCAGCTCTGCAGGAAAGCCCGGTATCGCCTCGGTCTTTGTCCAGGGAGCATCTTGGCACAGGAACCTGAGGCCTGAAGGATGCGCTCTTCTCCCGGGGCTGCTTTCTTGATGGTAACGAGGCTCCCAATTCTCTGCTTGCTTCTCTTTCCTTTCGTCTCTCGCAGGCTGAAAGGATTAAGGGTGGAGCAAGCCATACTCCAGGGAAACTCCCTTTACAGCAGAGCAAGGAAGTAATCCTATGAAGGAATTTACAGCCCCACCCTAATCCTTTAACATACAGTTTAGGGCAACCACAAAATGGAAGACAGTCACAAGATACTGGGAATCATGGCCCAGCCACATGGCCACACATATTTTGGGGGGGACACAATTCAAGCCATGACAGTCTTTTACTTATATATAAGGAAACCACATTCCACAAAGCTGTAGGTAATTTGTCCACACTACTGGACTCAGAGTCTGTGACTCCTAACTACCCCACCCCAAGAGCTCTTCTCATTCATGTTGCCTCTCTTGAACCAAATCAGAATGAACCGTCACTGTTTTTGTTCGAGGGAATGGCAAAAGGAAATAGGAAGAAAAGTTCTCCTGAAATCTGGGGCTTTCGCTTGGAGTGTTTGGGTCAGAACATCAAAACAGACTTTGTAGTTGTCTTTCACAACGTCTTAGATCAAGAATTCAGTGTGCACACTTGAGGATCTATAGTAACCTTTTATAGGACTTCTTCTAGTTGTGCCCTTAGAATAGACAGAAAATACTTGAGGCCTGGTTTCCTACAAGCATCTTTTAAAATAGGAAATGTAATTTGTCAAAAAGAACTATTAACTGCCATCGTGAACAAGTTATACCTTAGGCCCTAAATTTAAGCACCCAATGACATATTTTTATTTTGCAGTCACAGCATTACGTCAGAAAGCATCAAGACTTACAGTCTTATTTTTGTATATCGAAATGATACATGTTTAAACATGAGGTGATGCTTTTCCCTCTACATCACCCCTCAAACAAGAGAGGGGATTTTTATTATAGTCCCTTTTTATCCCCTAAACCAAAATCAAACTTGTTGGCATCAGGTCAATTACCACTCATGGCAGCCCCGTGGGTTACAGAGTAGACTGTAAATCGTAGGATATCCTTGGCTGTAGTCTTACAGAAACAGATCACTAGGCCTGTTTTCTACACTGCTGCTGAGTAGGATCATATCATGAGCCTTTCAGTTAGTTATTGAACTCAAACCGTTTGCACCACCCAGGAATCTTCTTTACAAAGAAGGTTCTTACGAAGTGTCTCTTGTATTATGAGGATACTCCTTTAATCACCTACTTTAGGGGAATCCAAACTCATCTGAAAATTTTCAGCCAATTGTAGCTTGGATGCTTAGAGATTATCTCATTGAATAAATTTTTTTAAACTAAAAAATGAAGGAAAGGAAGTATACTAGTCAGGATAGGCTAAGTCATGCCATACTAACAAATTAATCTGAAATCTCACAGAATTAACACATAAATGTTCGCTTATCACTCATACAAATTCCATTCTCCAGGAAATTTTCCTCGTGTGGTGATTCAATCACCCAGAATGCTTTAGTCACATGGTTCCACCCTCCTAAAACAAGGTTGACTCAGTTGCCAACATGGGGAGAAAAAAAAACCCACTACCACTGAGTCAACTCCAACTCATAGCAACTCTGTAGGGTAGAGCAGAACCACCTCATAGAGTTTCCAAGGAGCACCTGGTGGATTTGAACTGCTGACCTTTTGGTTAGGAGATGTAGTGGTTAGTGGTTAAGAACTACGTCCCTAACCAAAAGACACATGTTTCTACTCTCATTTAATTGTCCAGAACTACCTGACTGAATGTCTTGGTCTTCTGTATGCTGCGAAAGGAAAAATATGAAAGGAAAGTCTGGTGAATGCAATCAACTCTCTCTTCTACAAAGGCAAATACTTAATGCAAATTTAGCAATTAGATTTATGACCACACACTTGCAAGGGTTGAAAGTCGAGATTGAGCTTATTAAATATTGCATTAAAAAACAATATTCTAGGCTGAAACAACTGGACATCCATTTGAGGAAAAAGCATGAATCTCAACCCTTGCCTCAATACAAAACACAAAAATTAATTTGATATGGTTGGCTCATAGATATAAACGAAAAGCTAAAACTATAAAAGTTCTAGAAGAAAATCTTCAAATATGAGGTAGAGAAATATTTCTTGAACAAAAAAAGCACAAATCATAAAATAAAGTATTACAACACATACCACAGGGAAAATCTGTACATATTGAGTAAGTCAAAGGACATGAAGTTTCTTTAATGTAACCAAATACTTTCAGGAACAGAGTAGCTGAGTTTGGAGCTGAGGGCTGTGGTACTGGTGGACATTTAGTCAATGGACATAACAAAATTTCTTAAGAAAATGCTCTGCATCCCACTTTTGGGGGGGATTTTAAAATCTTGCAAGCAACCATCTGAGATGCGTCAGTTGGCCTCCAATCTACCTGGAGCAAAGGAAAGTAAAGAACACTAAAGACACAAGATAAGTACTAGCCCGAGACAAAGGGGCCATATAAACCAGACGTTCCATCAGCCTGCGACCAGACAAACGAAATAGTTCCTGGTTACCACCAATGACCACCCTGACAGGGAAGACAACAAACAGTCCCTGATGTAGCAGGAGAAAAGTGTGAAGCAGAACTCAAATGCATGTAAAAAGATCAGACTTAGCAGTCTAACAGACTGGAAGAAACCTGCTGCGATCACGGCCCTCTGAGGCTCTGCTAACCCAGAAAAAACACCATTCCTGAAGCCCGTTCTTCAAAGATTAAACTGGAGTGTAATGTATAAAATAGTCCTGGTGAAGAGTGTGCTCCTTATTCAAGCAGATGCACAAGCCCAAAAGGGTGGTTCCCCACACGAGGCAGTAAATGACAGAAGCTGGTTGGATGGTGTCATGGATTGAATTGTGTCCCCCCAAAAATATGCATAGCCGTGTGGCTGGGCCATGATTCCCAGTTTCTTGTGACTGTCCTCCTTTTTGTGATTTTTCCTGTGCTGCATGTTAAAGGACTAGGGTGGGGCTGTAAATCCCTTTATAGGATCACCTCCCTGCTCCACCGTAAAGGGAGTTTCCCTGGAGTATGGCTTGCCCTACCCTTAATCCTTTCATCCTATGAGAGATAAAAGGACAGAGAAGCAAGCAGGGAATTGGGAACCTCACACCATTAAGCAAGCAGCACCAGGAGAAGAGCACGTCCTTCAGACCTGAGGTTCCTGCACCAAGATGCTCCCTGGACAGGGACTGATGCAGTGCCGGACTTGCCCCCCGAGCCGACAAAGGGAAAGCCTTCCCCTGGAGCGGACACCCTGAATATGGACTTGCAGCCTACTGGACTATGTAACAATAGTTAAAGAATATGTAAAGAATAGTTAAAACCATCCACTCTGTGGTATTTCTGCTAGAGCAGCCGTGGCTGACTAAAACAGACGGGCACGGAAACGCAGGGTGGAAAGCTGGAGAGTGCTGTTGCATTAGAGGAGTTACAACTCATGTCACAGTATATATTTAAATTTTTTGTATGAGACATTAACTTGAGCTGGAAACATTTACCTAAAGCACCATAAAAAAAAGAGGAAAGAAAGAAAGAAAATATTGACAAATTACAAAGTACTTTTAAAAGCATTTTAGTAGTATGAAGCTAATACCTTGGGCTTAACGTAAAAAATTGCCTGTGGCAATAGAAATAAATACACTGTTAGTATTTACCAAAAAAAAAAAAAAGACAAACTGTTAGATGACCACTCTCCCCATCCCCCCACAAAGGCTATAATAAGGACAGGAGGCTTTGAATAAATGTGAATGGTAAAATATTTCTAAGTTAACATATGATCTTAATATGATATTAAAATTTTACTGAATCATTCAGAACTAATCAGCAAACAGAAATCACTTGAATATTTAAAATAGAGTCTTTCTGTTTTAGTCAGCTAGTGCTGCTCTAACAGAAATACCACAGGGTAGATGGCTTTAACAAAGGAAGGTTTATTCTTACACAGTCCGGTAGGCTACAAGTCCCAATTCAGGATGTCTGCTCCAGGGGAAGGCTTTCCCACTTGTCAGCTCTGGAAGAAATTCTGGAATTGCATCAGACTTTGTCCGGAGCATCTTGGTGCAGGAACCTTGGGTCTGAAGGATGTGCTCTTCTCCTGGTGCTGCTTTCTTGATGGTGTGAGGTTTCCAATTCTCTGCCTGCTTCCCTTTCCTTTCGTCTCTTGCAGGATGAAAGAATTAAGGGTGTTGCAAGTCATGCTCCAGGGAAACTCCATTTGTAATGGAGCAGGGAGGTGATCCTATGAAGGGATTTACATCCCCACCCTAGTCCTTTAACACACAGCACAGGAAAATCATGGCATGGAGGACAATCACAAAACATAGGGAATCATGGCCCAGCCACATGGCTACACATAGTTCTGGGGGACACAATTCAGCCCATGACACTTTCACACAGAGAACTGGCCATGCCAGTGATGGAAAAACAGGCCACACAGGGACAATGAGGTAGAAAGAATACAAAAGTACAATACATAGTCTAAGTTATTGTGCATTTTCCGTCATTGGATGGACAGGAAGTGCTTCATTTTGCTGTACATGGGGTAGCTAGGAGTCAGAACTGATTCAATGGCACCTAACAACAGCAACCAGAGCCCACACACTGGGCACAGGCGTCGCAGACTTTGTTACAGAATGTTACTCAAGTGGCCACACTATACTGTTATAAATTGAATTGTATCTGCCATCAAATACATGTTAGAATCCTAAGCCTGTATCTGTGAAGAATCCTTGAGGGCAAAGTGGTTAAGAGCTCAGCTGCTAACCAAAAGGTCAGCAATTCGAATCTACTGGGTGTTTCTTAGAAATCCTACCGAGCAGTTCTACTGTTCTACAGTTATTATGAGTTAAGATTGACTCAGGAGTAATGGGCAGGTTTGTTTGTTTGTTTGTTGTCTCTCTGTTTAATCTGCTTTTTATATATCAAAAGTGCTTAGGTTTAAGACATACCCTACACTTTTATGGCCTTATTAACATAACAAAAAATCCTATTCCCAAATAACATTATAGCCAGAGGTGTCTCCTAAAACCTGTTGCCACTGAGTCAATTCTGGTTCATAGTGACCCTACAGGACACAGTAGAACTGCCCCATATGGTTTCCAAGGAGCAGCTGGTGGATTTAAACTACTGGTCTCTTGTTTAGCAGCTGTAACTCGCTGGGGTTTACTGACACGGGGACAAGCAAGCATAAATGAGGGGAAGAGAGATGCCACATGGAGGTCACCAAAAGGCTGAAGAATACCAGGGCTACAGAACCTGAGACAAAGATCTTCCCCCAATGTCAACAGAGAAAGAGAGTCTTTCCCTAGATCTAGTACTCTAGTCTTCTACTCCGTGAGAAAATAAATTTCTGTTCAAGCCACCCACTTGTTTTATTTCTTTTACAAAAGAACTGGGAAACGAAGATACCACCTTAACCGTAGCCCACTGAAGAAAAAGGTAAATGCTTGGCTTGGCAATGGTTCTGGGCCGAGAGCAGAGCGTAGTTGTCTGCACGAGGATTAAGATGAATGTGGTACTTGGTGGCAACTGTCCTCCATCAGATGAATGTGGTACTTGGTGACAGCTGTCTTCCGTCAGAAGAATGTATGCATGGTGGCACTGTCCTCCGTCAGATGAATGTAGTATGTGGTAGAAACTGTCCTCCAACAGGTAAATGTGGTAGCTGGTGACACGTACTCCGTCAGATGAATGTGGCGCCTGGTGGTACTGCAGGCTGTCCCACGAAGTGCTCTAGCCTTCAATATTGGCTGGTTTTCAAAGACTGGACCGAACTGACTGCTGGATATCAGCATGCAAGTGTGACCGCACCAGCAGTCTGTCCCCACATCCGGTGCCCCAAAACACTTGGCTTAACTGATCACTAACAACTTAAAAACAGGAGATTTTACATAGAAAGCTAGGTTTCTAACTTCCCCCAGAATGTTCTATAAGACCTAAAAAGACACTGATACTGTCTGCTGGCGCTGAGGAATGCCTGCCATTTTAGACATGGAATGTTTTCTCAGCTTGGTTTCTGTCCTCACCACCCTCTGTTGCTACACCTTCCTGATTTAAGTCTGCTAACTTGAAAGAGGCATGCTCTCTGTTGCAAACTAAAGGGTTGGCACTTCAAACCTACCCAGTGGGTCCCAGACCTGGTGACTGCTTCTCTAAATATTACAGCTAAGACAATTCTATGGTACAGTTCTACTCTGTAACACATGGGTCACCTTGGATCAGAGTTGACTTGGTAGCAGTGGGTAAGTGGAGAAGTTGGGTCCTACTGGCCTAGGAATTCAAAGTGAGTTAATTTATGAGGAGCAGTGGTTCTCCGTGGTGGCAACACATTAGACTGGAATTCTTTGAACGTAGTGAAGACTGGGCTGCACCCCTGAGAGGTTCTGATTTAATTGGTGTCGGACTAGACCCAGGCATCAGTATACTTTCAAAGCATCCCACTTGACTCTAATGTACAGTCAAGTTTGGCAATTACTGAACTAGGGGGAAAAGCTGTGTTTTGATAAAAATTTCAGGCAAGCCACAGTCCAGGGTGAAACAGGTCACATTTGACCTATTTAAGAAGCCTGAGTTCTGATTCTTAGAAGATCCAACATTTAAATAAATCTGATACCATGGATGCGAACCCAGCTGATACCATGCAAAAGGTTCTTTCACTAGCCCAACAGATTCATTGTGGGAGTTCTTCAAGTAGCCGACTCAGATCTGTGCACTGAAATCACAATTTCATTGAGCAAAAATATTTATAATGCATGCAACTTTTCAGTAAATTATATTGTGAAACAATCAGCGCTTTAAAAACAAGAAAGCTCCCTTAATTTCCATAATACATTTAAAGAAAAGTGGCTACTCTGCAAATCACTCTCATATCTGAGCTGAGGACCATTTTAGCATTTTACACACAGGGACGTACAAGTAAATAGATGCAGTCTGTCCACACAGGAAATCTCAAAGGCCAGTTTAGAAAGTAACTTGGCATATGTAGAATCAAGCCATTAAGCCAGCTGACGAGCCCTGGTGACAGTCATTTAAAATTCAGCTGCCAGCCAAGTTGGTGGTTCAAATCTATCAGCCGCTCCTTGGAAATCTGTGGGGCAGTTCTGCTCTGTCCTGTAGGGTTACTATAAATCAGAATTGACTCCATGCCAGTGGGTAAGCCCAATAAAGATGAATGCAGCTAACACTTGCTAACGATTGAATCATTTATCATGTAGACCAGCAAGGTGCTGGGAACCACCAAACAATTTTCTTAAACCTTTCCTAGTAAGAAATTGTCAGGAAAAATTGTTCTTGTCAGCAACACAGAAACTCAGACCCAGCCCAGATATACTGAATGAAAGACTGCACTTTAGCAAGATCCCAGGTGAGGAGTCGCCCCACGAAAGTTTGAGAAAGACTTTTATAGGGGTCAGGATCTTTGAAGGGGGTATCCCCAGAAATCAGATATTGGGTTCTCCTTTGGGACAACTTGGTGTTTCAGATTCACACTCCTCAAACTGAAAAGAACTTCCTTAAGGTATAAAATAAAATAAATTCTTTTCTTTAACAATTGTGCACTGAGCCATGCTGAGGACAAAGTGGAGCTCCTGGGTGAGCAAATGGGTAAGGCACTTAACTCCTAACTCAAAGGTTGGAAGCTCAAGTCCACCCAGAGGCACCTCAGAAGAAAGCCTTGGAGGACTCCTCTGAAAACTCCACTGTTGAAGGCGCTGGGGAGGACAGTTTTACTCTAACATACATGGGGGGGTCACCATGAGTCAAGGTCACTCGGTGGCAACCGGTTTACTGCACAGCAAGCAAGGTGGTAAGCAAATCAGACCGGGTCTCTGCCTTAAGGACATGGAATTTATCCAAATAATTACATTTGTGCATAGTAACATTTTTTATTAGCATTCATAAGATAGAATTGGGTAGCGTGCGGATGTATAAAATGAAAGAAAGAAAAAGGAACCACGGCCGCTGAGTTGGGGCTGTCGTAATTTAAAGAGTCCTGGAAGACATCTATGCACAGGTAACATTCCAGTTGCAATCTAGAGCATAAGAAGGAGTTAGTAGGTCAAGAGAAAGATGGGAAAAATAAGTGGCACCTTATGGACAGAAAACACATAAAACTGAGACAGCTGTTGGCCTGTTCCAGTCCTGGAAAGCAAAAATAAAGCCTGTCAGACTAGATGGCAGACAGCAAGAGAGCGGGTGTGGTGAGGGATGGGGGGAGATTTAGAACCTCCATACGTGGCCAAGCTGGCCTGATGGGCGCATTCTCTTTTCCTCTATTTTCCCTTTGGTTGAACCCACACAGAAATCCTGTCTTTATCATCAGAAGGACGTATGGCTAGCATGAAGTTAGAAGCAGGGAACTGCAATGGATGACCTTTATGGCCAGAGTCACTGAGCTGTGATAGTCCAACTCACCAGAAAGAAAGAAACTCTTAAGATCCACAGGGTGAACTATACAGTAACACAGTTACAAGCATGGGCTTGGTGTCTGAATAAAAACTGGATTCAAATCCTGGCTCTGACATTTGTTATTAATTTGAAAACAGCATGGGTAATAGTATCAAGGATAAATTCAGGGAAATATAAAACAATTTGTCACTGAGTTGATTCTCACTGATGGCAACCCCATGTGTGTCACAGTAGAACCAGGACTTTCTGCTGCAGAACTTCTGGGCAGACCTGAATCTCTAACTTTTCAGTTAGTAACTGTTTTCAATTGAACTGTGTCTTCTCAAACTGTGTTACAATATTAACCCCTATACCTGTGCATACACTGCTGGACACACAGTAGCGCAGAGCTCAGCTGCTGACCAAAAGGTGGGTAACTTGGATCCACCAGCTGCTCTTTGAGAACCCTATAGGGCAGTTCTACTCTGTCCTATAGGGTCACTATGAGAATTGACAGCAACAGTTTTTTTTGTTGTTGTTTTAGTATACTTGTAGATGCAGTTCTATTAGGAAATAATGTTTCTTTTTTATGTTAATAAGATGATATCAGTGCAGGATGTATCTTAAACTGACCAATTTTTGAGATATAGAAGAGAAGATTAGGGACATACGAGCCTAAGAAGGTAACACAAAGAGGGGATGACCGATGCCATGTCACATAAAGATTGCCAAAAAACAGAAGTTGAAAAGAGACAAAGATCTTCCCCCAGAGCCGAAAGAGAGAAAGCCTGCCCTTTAGAGCTAGTGCCCTGAATTATAACTTCTAGCCTCCTAAATGGTAAGAAAATGAATTTTTATCCTTTAAAGCCACCCACTTGTAGTATTTCTATCATAGCAAGACTACATAACTAAGACAGTTGCAGAGGGCACTGACCGTCTGCACCACTCAGAGGCACCCGGAGAAACAGACATGGATGGTTCTAGTCAACCGATAAAAAGAAACCAAACCATTTACTATCAATTCAATTCTATCTCATAGTGACATTCCAGGACAGACTAGAACTGCCCCATAAGGTTTCCAAGAAACAGCTGGAGGACTCTAACTGCTGCTCTTTTGATAAGCCACTGTGCTACCCTCCAGAGTGTGGTGCAATCACTGGAATATAAAGGGTCTCACTTTCATTCTGAAGATGTGTTTATTCTGTGTTTATTCTGATGTCAATGGCCAGCCTCTGAGGACTTCTATACTGGAACATAGTAAGTAAGGGTTTCTCACCCTCACTTCCTCACCCTTTGACAATTCATCTAGACACCACGGCATAGGATAGGCTGCTTCTAATTTTTATTTGTTCATTTATTCATTCACCCAACATTTACTTTGAAGCCACCAAGCACTGTGTATTTCAGAATGCATACTTGAATATTCCTATTGATAACAAATTACTGGAGGAAAACTGTGACTACAAGAGGCGGGAAAACCAGTTCAGCCTTGTAATTTAAAGTGTGGTCCTTGGGCCAGCAGCATCAGCATCACCTGGGAGTTTATTAGAAATGTGGAATTGCAGGCCACATCTCCAACCTACTGAATGACATGAAACTAGTCCAAGTCACTAGGGGGATGGAAAAGTAGAATAAATGTAAAAAAACTGTGAAAGTAGGAGTCACAAGACTTGGTTGCTGATTTAAAAAAAAAAAAAAAAAATGTTGCCAAGTCAATTCCAACTCATAGCAACCCTATAGGACAGAGCAGAACTATACCATATGGTTTCCAAGGAGCAGCTGGTAGAGTCAGACTACTGACATTTTGGTTAGCAGCCTAACTTTTAACCACTGCGTCACCAGGTCTCAGTTACCGATGGGGTATAGCAAAAGGTGAAGCCAGGTTTCTAGCTTGGACCCCTGGGTACCATTCATCAAGAATGAGGACACTGAAAGGGACGTTGGTATTGACCTCATCGTGAGTTCCTTCTCCTTCCCCATCTATCTACCTTTTTCATCTTAAGTTTCCTATTCCGTGGGGTTCTTTGCTTGGTCTATGTTTCTGCTCTTCTGGCAAACCTAATCTCAATGGCTTCCTACGCAAATTTAACAACAACCTGATAGAACCCCCCAAACAGCACCGCATACTCAATTTATTATCTTTCCCTCTAAACCTACTCCACCTCAGTTAATCTACCAGACAATAGAATCCAATCTGTTACCTACCTGCTCACTAAAGGAAGATGCCAGAAAGTCACAAGAGAGTTTCATCCCTCTTTTCCTCTCATGCGCAGTCAATCACCAAGCTCCACTTTTCTGTTTCATTACATTTCTAGTACCTGCCCCTTTCTCTCCAACATTCTGCTCCTACACTAAGTAGCTATTTCTCAACTCAGTTTCTGCAGTTTTCTCTTTATGTTCTCCCTAACTCTTCTCTTACTTACCTACCCCTTCCTGCTCCCAACGCCCTCCTCCATAGAACAGCTGAGGAGACATTTCTAAAACACAAAGCCAATTATGCCATTCCCTGTTTGGTGTCCCCCAGTGGCTCTTCGACATGCCATGCAAGGTGTTTCATGGCCTCATCCCTTCGCACCTGTCCAGCTTCATCTTCTGATGCTGCTTAACGTACTTGGCATTCTCATCCCCTGCCCACTATGCCACTTTCAGTAAAAATGTGGACCAGTCATCTCAGACATTCTCTATTCCTTTTAGCTCATTGAACCCATAGGAAAGAAATTTACCTATAAATTCAGAGCTTCTTACAGGATACCTAACACATTCGCTATTGAAGGAGTGAACTTCTTCCTCAGTAGAGATTTGGTGAGTGCCTTTTCCATGCTTAGTGTTCCCTAGATACTTTCAACAGTTTCAGAATGACAAAAGACAAAGTTCCCTTATCTGAAGGTCCAGAAAACACATTTAGCTTCTCAGTCCCTAAACTAGCACCATACTTTCTGGCAACTCAGAAGTAAAAAGGATCATCAACTTTCATATTAAAATCTTATATTATTTATATGGTATTAAGTGGTTCCTAAAAAAGATTTAGAAACAGCTACTTGATTGAACTCTGCCTGCTTGTTCACACCTCAAATGAATCCCGAGAGTCTGGTATTATTGTGCCATTTTACAGATAAGGAACAAGAGCAAGAGTTGTACTCATTTGATTTACATCCATTAGAGGTAACAACTCACACAGTCAATAAATATCATTACCTGGCTCATCCTTCCCAAGCTATAACTCATTGCCATCGAGCCAATTTTGACTCATATTGACCCTACATAAGGTTTCCAAAGCTGTAAATCTTTACAGAAGCTGACTGCTACATCTTTATCCCACTGAGGAGCTGGTGAGTTCAAACTCTTGGTTAGCTGGAACACAGTGCTCAATTATGTATATACTGCATGAGCAAATGAATGAGTGACAAGAACAGCAAGTGTGTGGTAGAGCTGGCATCAGGTCTTGGGTTGGTCTGATCACAGAGGGACACTCAGCGTTCATAATGGAAAATTCAGTACAGGAGAATGTCTACTTCATGACAGGTCAGACCAACCTTTTTTTTTGGTCCACTTTTTGTTTTCTCTATGCAGTTTAAAAAGAGTATACTCAAGAAATCAAACCTGATGCTATTGACTCTGTTCTAACCAGTAGCAACACTTTAGGACAGAGTAGAACTGCCTCACGGGGTTTCCAAGGATCATAGCTTTATGAAGGTAGATTACTATACCTTTGTCCCTTGGAGTAGTTACTAGGTTCCAACTACCAGCCTTTCTGTTAACAGCAGAGCACTTGACCACTGCTCTACCAGTAAAGGAAAACAATCTGACCAACCCCATAACAGTACTAGAACGAAAATTTTTTAACATTTTTAAAAATCTTATAAATATTAAAAAATAAAATAAATAAATGATGCCATGGAATCGATTCTGACTCGTAGCAACCCTGTAGGACTGTGTAGAACTGCCTTATAGAGTTTCCAAGGAGTACTCTTAACCACTATGCCACCAGTGTTTCCATTATAAATATATACCCCCAAACAAAAGCAAACCCATTTCTATCAAGTCAATCCTGACTCATAGCAAACCTACAGAACAGAGTAGAACTGCTCCATAGAGTTTCCCAAGAGCACTTGGTGGATTTGAATTGACAGCCTTTTGGTTAACAGTCTTAGCATTTAATCACTACACCATTAGGGTTTCCTATAAATATACAGCACTATAAAATGATTAAGGAGTCCTAGTAGCACATTGGAAACCCTGGTGGCATAGCGGTCAAGAGCTACAGCTGCTAACCAAAAGATGGGCAGCTGGAATCCACCAGGCACTCCTTAGAAACTCTATGAGGCAGTTCTGCTCTGTCTATAGAGTGACTATGAGTCAGAATCAACTCCATGACAACAGTTTTTTTTTGTTTGTTTGTTAGTTTTTTGGTTGCACAGTAGGACTTAACCATTGGGCTGCTTGGCTGCTAACCCAAAGTGGGCAGTTTGAATCTACCAAGTTAGCACTCATCTACTGTGTGGCAGAAAGATGTGGCAATCAGCTTCCATAGATATTACAGCCTTGGAAACTGTAGGGCAACTCTACTCGATTCTACAGGGTCACTATGAGACAGAATCACAGAACAGCAATGGGCTTTTGGTTGGCAACACAGTGGTTAAACACTCAACGCTAACCAAAAGATCAGCAGTTTGAACCCACCAGAAGATGGGTCAGTCTACTTTCCTAAAGATTACAGCCTTAGAAACCATAAGGGGCAGTTCTATTCTTTCCTATCGGTTCACTAGGAATCAGTTAGGGTGGCTGTTATGGATTAAACTGTATCCCCCCAAAATATCTGTCAACTTGGCTAGTTCTTGATTCCCAGTATTGTGTGACTGTCCACTGTTTTGCCATCTGATGTGATTTTTCTCTGTTATTAGTTTTACCTCTGTGATATTAATCAAGTAGGATTACAAGATTAGGTTGTGTCTTAAGTCAGTCTCTCCTGAGATATGAAAGAGAAAAGCAGTCAGAGGCACAGGGGGACCTCATACCACTGAGAAACAAAAGCCAGGAGAAAGAGCATCATTTACAGCTGGGGTCCCTGTGCTGAGAAGCTCCTCTACCAATGGAACATTGAAGACAAGGGTGTTCCTCCAGAACTGACAGAGAAATCTTTCCCTTAAAGCTGATGATTTGAATTTGGACTTCTAACCTTCTAGACTGAGAGAACAAATTTCTGTTTGTTAAAGCCATCTACGTGTGGTATTTCTGTTATAGCAGCACTAGATAACTAAGACAATGGCGATTATACAAGGCAATGGTACACAGCGGCATGGTGGCAAGTCTGCAAGCCTAGTTCTTCTAAGTGCTACATGCCTCATTGCTGAATATCACTATGGTCATCTTCAAAGTACTCCCCTTGGGCAGCAGTGCACAGATGCCAGCACCTAGTCCAGGCTTCAGAGTTATTTTGGAACTCTTTCGGGAATGGCAATTGCACACAGTAGCGTGGTGGCAAGTTCATGAACTTAATTGTCTGGATTTCTGGGAGAGAGCTTTCAGCTAGCCAGCATATAACTGTATCGAAACACTCTCCCTACTCCCCTAATCTAGCCACCAATGACTTTTTCTCTACCTGGATATAAAGGAAATATTGAAAGGAAGACATTTTGACGACATTCAGGACATCAAGGGTAATACGACAGCTCTGATGGCCACTCCAGAAAAAGAGTTCCGAAATTGCTTTGAAAGATAGACTAGGCACTGGCTTTAGTACGTAGCTTTGCAAGGGCAGTACTTCGAAGATGACCATGGGTGATATTCAGCAATGAGGCATGCAGCATTTTTTCTAAGATGAGTTCACGAACTTAACTGGCAGTCCTCTTATGTGTGTGTGTACGTGTATGTGTGTGTGTGTGTGTAAGGCCCATTATTTATTTATTTATGGGGGCTGGATGTATATATATATTTTTAAAATTAAAGGAACAAGTAAGTGAAAGATGCTTGCTTCATTTCATGTCATGTTGCCATTAGCATCCGGGTGGTAATGGGAATATGAATGATTCCTGTAGACTCTCCAGAGGAGATGCTATGAGGTCATGTAGATCCATATACATCTGAAAGATTTACACCTAACACCCCTTATGGGAAAAAAATTACATTAACTGAAATGAGGTGAATTAGGTCCAGGTTTAGACATTGCCTATTAAATAAAATCTATTACACTGTCAAAGGCACTAAATTGTTCAATTCAACATTTTAAATGTGAGAAGTTAATGTTGGTGGAAGAGTTAAGCACATTATACATTTATCATCCTAAAGATAGAGATATGAAAATGTCTAAACCATTACCCCACGTAATAGCTTCAAATGCTTTATTCTGGTAACCTTAAATTGCCTGAATTATGAAACCACAATTAAGAGTAATTATTCCTACAGTAGGCAAATAGATGGGAAAACTCCAAAACATAGACAGTGTGGCTCAGTAACACATCAACTTCCAATCTGAGTCAATCTGCATAGTGATGGGCTCACCATGGAGAAGTAGTTTGCAGCAAATGAGCAAGAGAAAATTGTGGGATGCTAATCTAAGCTTATGCCTATCTAGAAGAAGAAGTAAAATATATTCCTGGTATAATCTCCTTCTTCTTTACATTAACATGGATGTATTAAATTCTCTGTTTTCTAACTTACCCATTAGTAAAACTCTTCTGTAAACTACCAATTTAAAGAGAGAGAGAGGTTTGCATCCACAGATTTTTAATGAGAAGTGAGAATTTTTAAGTTGATCAGAAATAGCTGAGTTCTAGTATGTATTTCTTTGGGTCATTACTTCCAGAGCTGTCTCTTCAAGATCTGCCAAGTCTAGTCTTTTTTTTTTTTTTTTCTTCATAATTACTCTAGGTCAAATCCAAATAAACTGATTGTCACCAAGTTATTCTGCCTTCTGGCAACCCCATGTGTGTCAGAGTAGAACTTCTCCAAAGGATTCTTCTAGTTGTAATCTTTACAGAAACAAACTACCACACTATTCTTATGTGGCCCATTGGATAGGTTCAAACTGCCTATCTTTCAGTTTGTAGTTCAGTGAAACCATTTGAGCCATACAGGGATCTTCCAAATCCAAAACAAAAACAAAAAACAACACCAAATCCACTGCCCTTGAGTCAATTCTGACTTACAGCAATCCTATTGGACAAAATAGAACTGCCCCTATAGGGTTCCGAGGAGCAGTTCATGAATTCCAACTGCCAACTTTGTGGTTAGCAGCTGAGCTCTTAACTACTTCATCACCATGCCTCCCCAAATCCAAATAGTGACCATTTAGTTGATTGAAAGAATGCAATCAACTGTTGAATAAATGAAGGAATCACAGCCTTCACAAGATCTTAGCTTGTTTCCCCTTTCTGGTCTTCCTCTTCTCCGGTTTTTCCTACATATTGACAAATTAATCTTGTCCCAAATATCACTAACCATGCATCACCCTCTTGTTGAAGTACTGACTGTTTAACTGTGTGATCCTCCCTCACCTGTTCCCAGCCTGGAGTTGGCCATTTTGCTCACATGGATCCCATTCCCCGGAATGAGCCAGCTGCTTTCCGTCTCTAAGAGACCATGGGGCTTCCCACCACGGCAGAGCACAAACACAGCCTTGGACTATCCGCAGTATATCACACCAGTCTTATCGAAGCCCAAGAACGAAATCCTGAAACACACAGCCAGTAGCATGATGACATTTGATTGATACAGTTGCATTAAAGTACCCTGAGATTTTATTAGTGACAAATACTTATCCAAGTGCTTCTTAAACTTTAATTAATGCAGAAAGGGCTGGGGATCAGAAAATCTGCATTTTCAACAGGCTCCCAGGCAATGGCCCGTGCTGGTGGTCCATGGACCACACTCTTAGTACGAATGCCCCAGAGCAGGCATTCTGAAACTGGATTATCTGGAGCATTTTAAAAGACTTTAAAAACAAAGACTGATCCTAAAGTTTCTGATATAAGAAGATTGGAGTGCAGCAAAGATACTAAGATTTTTATACTCTCACAATGGTTCTAGCGTGCCGCTAAGGTTGACAACCAGTATTCTCAGTGTCTCTCTCTCTCCATTTTTTTTTATTTTTTGATTACTGCCCCCTTAAAGGATCATTTTTTGTCCATGGAAGCTGCAGTCAAGAAATCAAATAATATACTGCACTATGAAATTTTGCTGCAAAAGACCTTTTTAAAGTTTTTTTTAAATTTTTTTTAATTGTGATTAGATGAAAGTTTACAATCCAAGTCAACTCTCCATATGAAACCATGCTTCTCTGTATCTCTGTCTGCTCTCTTTACCCTGTGACAGCACACACCTCCTTTCCACACTCTACCTCCAGTGTTCACTCAACCAGCACTTGTAGCCCCCTCTTTTCCCTCTCCTCTCCCTTCCAAAAAGAAAACAGTAGGGCAACATATATATATTAAACCATAAAGTACACACACCTCCTGTATCACTCTGTGTCCCCAAGACCAGTCCATTCTTTGTCTGAAGTGTTGGCTTCAGTACTGGCTTCAGCTCTAGAATAGGAGCAAGTCTAGGCGCTATGTTCCCAGGGGAGCCTCCAGGTTATCAGACCATCAAGTCTGGTCTTTAAATAGAGTTCTTGATCTACACACTCCTCTTTCTCATGTTACGTCATGGACTGCACGTTGTGTTCCCTGACAGGGCTGTCTTTGGTGATTGCCAGGCACCACCTAATTCTTCTGTTTTCCCGGTAATGTAGTTTCTGAATCATGGAGGTCCTTCTATCTCCTAGGCTCATTTTTCATCACGTCTTTGATGTTTTGGGTTGTCATCTGTTCTAGGGGGGTTGGAGCCAACTGATATTCCTCAGATGGCAGCTTGCTGGCTTTAAGACCCCAGCTGCAACTTACCAGTACGGGATACAGAACAAACTCGAAAAAAATAAGTTATACCGGTGGACCTCAATGTCCTCTGAAACCATGGTCCCCTGACCTCTGTCCCTGCTACTCTGTCCTTTGAAATGTTGAGTTGAATTTAGAAAACCTTTCAGCTTATGGTGTAGTCAGTTACACTGACCTGCCTTCTACTGTGTGCTGTCACTTCCTTCACCTACTCGAATTCCCACCAACTGGATCATCTATGATTAATCCTCTCCCTCCCTCCCTACCCTTGTAGCCACCAAAGAGCATTTTCTTCTGTGCATGTCTTTTCTTAAGTCCCTATAATAATGATCTCATACAATATTTGCCCTTTTGCCACTGACTGATTTCACTCAGCAATAATATCCTCCGGTTGATTCACGCTATGTTTCCTAAAATCATTGCTGTTCTTTATCATTGCATTGTGTTCTGTTGTGCATATGTACCATAGTTTGTTTATCCATTCATCTGTTGATGGGCATCTAGGTTGATTCCACCTTTTTGCTCTTGTGGACTGTGCTACAATAAACATTTGTGTGTGTGTATCTGTTCATGTGGCAGCCCTTATTTCTGTAGGATATATTCCAAGCAATGGCGTTGGAATGTATTGGAACATATTGCCATATTGGCAATGGCATTGCTGGATCACATGAGACCTGGCAATAAAGTGTGTGAACTCATCCTAAAAGAAGTGCTACATAACTCATTGCTCATTATTACCACAGTCACCTTTCAAATACTCCCCTTGGAAGCTATTTATCAATACTGGCACCTAGTCCACCCTTCAAAGCAATTTTGGAACTCTTTTTCTGGAACGGCCATCAGAGCTGTCATCGTATTAACCTTAAGGTCCTGAATGTCATCAAAAGTCTTTCTTTCAATATTTCCTTTATCTTTGGGTAAAGAAAAAAGCCATTGGGGATTAGATCAGGTGAGTAGGGAAAGTGTTGCAGTATAGTTTTTTATTTACTGGTGACAAACTCCCTCACAGGCAACTGTACAATTAAGTTTGTGAACTTGCCAGTATGCCACTATGTGCAATTACCATTCCAGAATGAGTTCCAAAATTGCTTTGAAGGGTGGACTAGGTCCTGGAGTCAGTGCATAGCTTCCCAAAGGGTGTACTTAGAAGTCAACCATAGTGATATTCAGCAATAAGCTTGGTAGCAGTTAGAACAATTAAGTTCATGAACTTAACTGCCAGAACTTGTACTGTATTTCTATTTCTAGCTTTTTAACAAAGCTCCAGATTGCTTTCCAAAGAGGCTGTGCCGTTATACATTCCCACCAGCAGTGCAGAAGAGTTCCAATCTCTCCACAAACTTTCCAGCATTTGTTTTTTTATGTTTTGGGGGTTAGAGCCAACCTCCTTGGGGTGAGATGGTCTCTCGTAGTTTTGATTTGGATTTCTCCAATGGCTAATGATCATGAGTATTTCTTCATGTGTCTTTTGGCTGCCTGGGTGTCTTCTTTGGAAAAAGTGTTTGTCCATCTCCTTTGCCCACTGCTTAAATGGATTATTTGTCTTTTCCTTGTTGTTGTTTTGCAGTACCTTGTAGATTATGGAGATTAGGCATGTGATTACCAAATATTTTTTTCAGTCTGTAGGCAATCTTTTTACTCTCTTGGTTAAGTCTTTGGATGAGCATAAGTGTTTGATTTTTAGTAGTTCCAATTTATCTATTTTCTCTTCTGCTGTTTGTACAGTGATAGAAAGATTTTGTAGTCTGTTTAAGCCATATATTAGAACTTCTAGTGTTGTCCCTATTTTTTCTTCTATAATCCTTATCATTTTTAGATTTGATATATAGGTCTTTGATCCATTTTGAGTTAGTCTTCTTGTAAGGTGTGAGATATGTACCTTGTTTCAGTTTTTTTGCAGATGGGTAACTAATTCTGTCAACATCATTCATTAAAGAGATTTTTTTTTCCCCATTTTATGGCCTTTGGTCCTTCATCAAATATCAACTGCTCACCAGTGGATAGTGTTATCTCTGGATTCTCTGTTCTGCTCCATTGTTCTATATGTCTGTTTTTGTACCAGTACCATGCTGTTTTGACTACCATGACAGTGTTATGATTTCTAAGGTCAGGTAGTGTGAGGCCTACCACTATGTTCTTCAGTAGTGCTTTACTTACCTGGGGTATCCTCCCTTTCCAAATTAAGCTGGTGATTTGTTTCTCTATCTCATTAAAAGATGACACTGGGATTTGTATTGAGATGGCACTGTGTATATAAATCACTTTAAGTAGAGTAAACATTTTCATAATGTTAAATATTCCTATCCATGAGCAAGATAGGTTTATTTGTATAAGTCTCTTTTGCTTTCTTGCTGTAGGGTCTTGTAGTTTTCTTTGTATAGGTCTCTTACATTTCTGGTTAGATTTATTCCTATCTTCTTGGCATCTATTGTAAATGGTGTTGATCTGGTGATCTCTTTTTAATGGTCTCTTTGTTGGTGTAAAAAAATTCTACTGATTTATTTATGTTTACCTTATAACCTGATGCTTTGCTGAACTCTTCTATTTGTTCCAGTAGTTTATTTATGGATTCTTTACGGTTTTCTGTGTGTAAGATTGTATTATCTGCAAGTAAGAATAATTTTACTTCTTTACCAGTGCAGATACCTTCCATTTCTTCATCTTGACTGACTGCTCTGGCTAGATTCTCCAGCACAATGTTGAATAAAAGTGATGACAGTGGGTATCCTTGTCTAGTTCCTGTTCTCATGGGGATTACTTTCAGTGTCCATTCAGGATGATGTCAGCTGTTGGCTTTGCAGATATGCCCCTTATTACACGGAGGAATTTCCCTTCTATTTTGTTGGGAGTTTTTAACACGAATGTGTATCAGACTTTGTCAAAGGCCTTTTCTGCATCAATTTGCAAAATCAAGTGTTTCTTATTGTTTGTTTTATTTACGTATTTGATCACATTAATTGTTTTTCTGATGTCTAAAGAACCCTGCAAGCCAGCCAAGTGCCATCGAGTCAGATCTGATCCTGCAAACTGGTATGAATTCTACTTGATCATAGTGAATTTGATATGCTGTCAAATTCTACTGGCTAGGATTTTGTTGAGGATTTTTGCATCTAGGTTCATTAGTGATATTGGTCTATAAGTTTCTTTTTTTGTGTTATCTTTACCCAGCTTTAGTATCAAGGTTACGCTGTATTCTTGGAATGAATGTGGGAATATTCCATACTTTTCTAGCTGTGAAATAGCTTCAGTAGTATTGGAATTAACACCTTTCTAAAAGTTTGCTAGGATTCTCCAGTGAAGCCATTTGGGCCAGGACATTTTTTTGGTTGGTCATTTTTTTATTATTTTTCAATATCTTCTTTGTGATGGCTTTATTAAGTTGTTCTACCTCTCTTTGTGGTAATTTTAGTAGGTGATGTGAATCTAGAAACTTGTCCACTTCCTCTAGGTTTTCACAGCTGTTATAGTACAATTTTTTGTAGTATTCTGTTATGATACTTTTAATTTCAGTCGAGTCTGTTGTGACAGCTCCTGTCTCATTTCTTATTCAGATTATTTGTTTCCTCTCCTGTTTTTCTTTTGTGAGTTTAGCCTTGGTTTATCAATTCTGTTGATCTTTTTTTTTAAAAAAAAAAAAAAGCTTTTGGTTTTCTTAATTCTTTCAATTGTTTTTCTACTCTCTAATTCATTTAGTTCTGCTCTAATTTTTATTATCTGTTTTCTTCTGGTGCTCAAGAGGTTCCTTTATTATTCTCTTTGTGCTTGTTTGAGTTGTAGGGTTAATTCTTTGGTTTGGCCTTTCTTCATTTTGAATGTGGGCATTTATTGAGATAAACTGACCTCCGAACACTGCTTCTGCTGTACCCCATAGGTTCTGATAGGATGTATTTTCCTTTTCATTTGGTTTCATGATTTCTTTATTGCATCCTTGATTTCTTCTCTAACTGATGAACTTTTGAGCATGGTGTCATTCAGTTTCCTTGAGTTTGAGTTTCTACCCATGTTTTTTCTGCTATTGATTTCAACCTTTATGGTTCTATGGTCTGAAAAGATGCTTTGCACTGTTTCAGTAGTTTGTATTTTGTTGAGACTTACTTTATGGTCTAATACATGGTCCATTCTGGAGAATTTTCCATGTGCCTTGGAAAAGAAAATGTACTTTTCTGGTGTTGTCTAGAGAATTCTGTATATGTCTATGAGGTTGAGTTGGTTGCTTCTCACAATAAGATCTGCTGTATCTTTATCGAGTTTTTTTCTGCATGATCTGTCCATTACTGAAAGTGGATTGTTGAAGTCTGCTATTATTGTGGAGCAATCTGTCTCACTTTTCAATGTTGTCAGCTTTTATTTTGACATACTTAGAAGCTCTGATATTGAATGCATAAATACTTAATATTGTCATATCTTCCTTATTTGTGTTATTTTAAGCAATAAATAGTGACCATCCTTGTCCACAATGGTGGATTTTACTTTAAACTCTGTTTTAACTGAGATTAACATTGCCACTCCTGCTCTTCTTTGCATGTTACTAGCTTGGTATATGTTATTCTATTCTTTCATTTTCAATTTGTTTATATCTTTGAGTCTAAGGTATGTTTCTTGTAAGCAGCATGTAAAAGGATCATGGTTTTTTATCCAACCTGTTACTCTCTGTTTCAGTCAGCTAGGGCTGCTGTAACAGAAATATCACAGAGTGGATGGCTTTAACAAAGGAAGGTTTATTCTTACACAGTCCAATAGGCTACAAGTCCAAATTCAGGATGTCTGCTCCAGGGGAAGGCTTTCCCCTTTGTTGGCTCTGGAGGAAAGTTTGGTATTGCATCAGTCTTTGGCCAGGGAACATCTTGGCACAAGAACCTCAGGTCTGAAGGACTTGCTCTTCTCCTGGTCCTGCTTCCTTGGTGGTGTGAGTTTCCCAATTCTCTGCTTGCTTCTCTTTCCTTTTATCTTTTGCAGGATGAAAGGATTAAGAGTGGGGCAAGGCACACTTCAGGGAAACTCCCTTTACAGTGGAGCAGGGAGGTGATCCTATAAAGGGATTTACAGACCTACCCTGATCCTTTAACATACAGTATAGGAAAACCACAAAATGGAGGACAGTCAGAAGATGCTGGGAATCATGGCCCAGCCACATGGCTACACATAATTTTGGGGGACACCATTCAATCCTTGATATTCTCTCTGTTTCTACTGGTGCATTTATTCTATTTGCATTCAGTGCAGTTATTGATATATACGAATTTAGTGCTGTCATTCTGATGTCTTTATTTTTGTGTTGTTGCCCTTTTTTTCTTGTTCCACTTAATATTCTTTTCTGAGTTGTTTTTCTTTCCACCTTTCCACCTTTCCACCTTTCCACCTTTTTCAAGGTTGTTTTTGTATCTGTTGAGACTTTATATTGTGTTTCTTGTTTTGATGTGAACTATTATTAGTTTACTTTGGGGTTATCCCACTATTCCCCCCTAAAGTTCTAAGTTTAAACCTGTCTTTAACTTCTCTGTATCTCCCTGACTTCCTCTCCATCTAAAAGGCCTATCAATATATTAATATATCCCACTTTATAGTATACTGTTATCATAATTTACATACTCAGATTTCTGTTCCCCTAATTTTAATATTTTAGCTTTCCTTGAGCTTTGTGACTTCCCTAACTATGTAGGACTCTGTATGCTGTGCCCTGCATTGTATCCTTAAGTATATGCTTGATATTATTGATTTTCTAGCTGAAGAACTACTTTCAGTATATCTTGTAATTTTGATTTATTTTTTGCAAAGTCTCTAAGCTTCCGTTTATCTGTGAATGTACTAATTTCACCATCATATTTGAGAGACAGTTTTGCAGGATATATAATTCTCAGTTGGAAGTTGCCCCCCTCCCCCTTCAGGGTTTTGTACGTGTTATCCTGTTTCCTTCTGGCCAATGTGGTTTCAGCTGAATAATCAGAAATCCTTCTAATGGACTTTCCCTTGTAAGTTAGTTTCAGTATAAGCCTAGCTTCCTTTAAGAACTTCTCCTTATGTTTCATTTTGTTAAGCTTGTTTATAATATGTCTTAGTATCTTTCTTTTGGGATATACCTTTTGTGGAGTTCCATAAGCATCTTGGATAGATATTTTCTCATCTTTCATGACATCAGGGAAGTTTTCTGACAGCAACTCTTCAACAGTTCTCTCTGCATTTTCTGTTATCCATTCCTGTTCTGATATTCTAATCATTCATAAAATATTCGTTTTGATAGAGTCCCACATAATTCTTAATGATTCTTCATTTTCTTGGTTCTTTTATCTCATTTCTCCCCTTAAATGCTGGTATTAGCTGCTTTATCTCCAGTCACAATAATTATGCATTCTCCTTCCTTGATCTTGCCCCTTTAGCTTTCAACTGAATTGTCTAGCTCTGTAATTTTATTATTAATCTGCAGAATTTCAGATCACTGTTTTTCTAGCAACTCGTGTCTCTTGTTTAATTTTTCATTTTGTTCTGCCACACTTTGTCTAATCTTCATCCTAAGATCTAGAACAGCTCCATACATAATTCTTTTGTATTCTACCTCAGATAATTTCAGGAAGGCTTTTTCATATAGAAATTTTTGCAATTCTTTATTTTGAGAATTTTCTGGAGCCATGGTGGTCTGCTTCTTTAAACAGCATGAGTTTGATTGCTATCTCTGAGCCATCAGAAAGCTATTTTGATTTAATTGTTAGGTTACTGCAATCTAACATATATACGCATACATATGATCTGACTCGACGGCACTTGGCTTGGCATGCATGTTTTAGTTTGGTTTTGACTGTCTTAGTAGTATAGTCAGTTAAGCTAGAGTGGTTATTGGTGACTTAATAATTCTGGTGCCCTCTTACCTGATGGTTGGAGCAGTAAACTCACTGAGAGATGTAGCAGGAGTTGCTGGCTCTGTGGATCCAGCAGAACTCTTCTTCCAGTCTTCATTTTTTTCCCTCCCCAGGTCGGGAGAGGAAAGCTTGGGGCACACACATAGAATACCTCACTTCCTGCCCAGGTGGTACTCTAGAACTTAGATCCAGTATAGAGCAGAAAAGAAAGGGGTAAAAGACTAGGTATAGGGAGTGAAGTAGTGCACATGAAAGGCTTGAGTCACAAAAGTTGACACACTTAGCTTGCAATGCTCCAGTAAATACAGCAATCTGTAGCTCCAAGGAGCCAGTTGAATTTGTTGTCTACTCCTCCTTTTGTTACCCGCTCTGAGTCCAAGAGAGACACTCAGTACACACAAGTAGAAAGTCCCACTTTCACCCAGGTAGTGTACCAGAATTAAGCCTGAGGTGTAAAGCAGAGAAAGCAGGTGGGAAAGGCTGAAGAAAGAGCAGGAAGTCGGCACATAGGAAAGGACTGAGCTTCAAGATATCCTGAGAATTTATCATGAAATATGTTGAATTTGCCTGGTGTTCTGTAGATGCACTGGTCCCCTGGCTTAGCACAGGTTTACTTTTACCCTTCCCTCTGTTTCCCTCCTGAGTCCAGGAGCAAAGCTCAGGGCACACACATACAAGCCCTGTTCTAGTCCAGGTGGTGCATCAGAATTTAGGCTCCAGCATAGCTGAGAGAAAGGAGGGAGAAAGGGCATTTCTGTACTTGGCTGCCAGCTGCCACTGTATTCTCTAGGTGATGCTGTCCTAGGTAGAGCTTCTCCGTTAAAAGAGACACTGTCCTCTCAGTTGCTGATAGTCAGTATGGCAGCTGGCCCCAGGTGGACCATTTTTTTCTAAGTGCTTTCCTCGATGAAATTTTAATAACTCAGATATACCGTATATCTGTTTGTCTTGTACATATATCTGTGTTTTATACACAAAAAAAGAGTAAGATTTTTTTCACCCTTCCCTTAAGAACTAATTTCCATCCCTGTGGGGGTAGTAAGAGAGACCAGGTGGCATAGTAGTTAAGAGTTATGGTAATCTATGGCTACTAATCAAAAAGTAGGCAGTTCTAATCCACCAGCTGCTCCTTGGAAACCCCATGGGGGCAGTTCTACTCTGTTCTGTAGTGTCACTATGAGTTGGAATAGACTCATAGTGGATTTGGTTTGAGGATAATATCATCTTGTTTATAATTCATGCTTTAGACTATGCTTGAAGACTAGATTTTGCCCAGACATCTACATGTCAGTCTGCACATGATTCTGACTCATGGCAACTCCATGTATTACAGAGTAGAATTGTGCTCCACAGGGTTTCCAGTGACTGAGTTTTCTAAAGTAGGTGACCAGACCTCTTCTAAGGCACTTACAGGTAAACTGGAAACTCCAACTTCTCATTTAGTAGCTTAGTACATTAAACTGTATGACCCGGGAACTTCCAGCTACAAGGAAGGCAGATAAAAATGTGGTAATATTGGAAAGGGAAGGAGAAAGCAACTAACATTATTGCATGTCTACTTTGTGCTGAGTGGTGTGTCAGCATTATTTCATTTAACATCCATCATGGCCTAGGAGGTATGTATATTACTCCCCATGTTACAGACAAAAGCTCTGAGGTTCTGAAAACTACTCAAGGTCATACTCCTACTAAACAGGGGATCAAAAAATACCAAACTCATTGCTGTCAAGATGATTCCAACTCACAGCAATGCTATAGAACAGAGTAGAACTGACTCACAGAATTTCCAAGGAGTGGCTGCTGGGTTCATACTGCTGATGTTTTGATGAAGCAGAATTTAAACCCCTATCTGTTTGGCTCCAACTCTAATATTCTTCATGTTCTACCATGCTGCCTTCCCAGCCTCATCACAAACCATACAAATGAACCATCCTGATCACAGGATGACATTTTAGGAAATCCTGGTGGTGTCATGGTCAGCAGTTTGAATCTACCAGGCACTCCCGTGGGGCAACTCTACTGTGTCCTACTAGGTACCTGTGGGTCAGAATCAACTCAACAGCAACAAGTTTTTTGGCTTTAATCTAAATTTTGAATCAGGAAGATCTCTGCTAAGACAGGAGAAAACTCCAGGTTCTGCAGCTGCTCTAGAATATAAATCAGAGGCTGAAATGAAAGGTTGCAATCATCCAGCACCCATTACAATAAGAACCTCCACAGAGCATGGACTAGAGTATCTGGACCCCAGAGATCAGAAATCATGAGGACTAAGGTACAAAAGGAAAAGAAAAATAGTGATAAGATAGGGCAAGTCTACATATTAACCCTAAAACCAGCTGCTATCATATCAACTCTGACTTGGGGCAGCCCTATGCGTGTCACCATAGAATTGTATTCATGGGATTTTCATGCCTGATTTTTCAGTAGATTGCCAGGCCCTTCTTCTGAGACACCTCTGAAGGATTCAAATCTCCAGCCTTTTGGTTAGCAGATGAGCACTTTAACCATTTGCACCACTCAGGGACTCCCACATGTTAACTTTAAAAAGTGGAGTACATGGAGACGCTGAGCTACCTGAGGACACAAAGACAGCAGAAACCATGAGGGTGAGAGGAGAGAACTGGTGATAATGATAAGAATTCTAGGGAGTGGAAAGAGGACTGAAAAATAGATGGCAAAAGCCAGACTCAGAAAGAACTTATTTGCCTTGAGAAGGTACCACTGGCCCACAGCCCCTCACTCTTCCTCAGCCCTTCTGATTTCAATGCAGGGAGCAAACAGAAGGAAATGAAGTTGATTAAGCCCCTGAGATTTGAAGGAATGAGATTCTGTCTTCAGAGAGAATCAATTTTTCCCCTTTCCCCAGCTTGGAAGTGATGCTTGACCTCACCAATAAAGTCATTTTCTTTTTCCCCTAGGGAAAATAAATAGGCAAGAACATTCCAGAAAGAAGGGAAGGAGTCCTAAGAACATGACAGTCCTCACCTGCAGGCAGAGACACAGACCTCATGATAACACTGGTTGGCCCCCTTTCTCTCTTGGTCTAGACTGTATAGCATAAAGCCCAACTAATGCCACAAAAGGTCCCCCTGAGTGAATGACAGGGCTGGCCCAAACACAGCTCTCTGAATGAAATGCAGACAAACACCATCAGAACACAACACTGGTCTTCCTATCATCAGCTATATATTAACTATGGCCTCACTTGCTGGGGGCCAGCCTCAGCAGGGTCTGGGATCATGAAGGGATGGGTGGCATCAGCGAAGAAGAAATGATGAGACTGAGACAACTAGGAATCTGGAGATCGGCAGCCTGTTAAGGCCTGTCTTTCTTTATTTTTTATATAATCAGTGAGTGACATGATTTCTTTGACCACTTAAGCTGTTGGCTGATACCTTGTGTCTTTTTTTTGTGTTAATCATAAGGGTTTTTTAAGTAATGGACCGAGGCAAGTATATTGTGGTTATAATCAACAGAGAAAACAAAGTTACGCCTTGAGCTCAATCAGCTCTATGTATACCTCAAGGTTAAAAGGTGCAGGAGGAGGAGTAAACTCATCTAAAGGTTATAATCTGTCTTTGCTCTTTATTTTATCTCTTCCTGTGGGGACAGTAAACACCTACCATCCCCCACCCTATGTCTTTCTTAAGCTGTTCTAAGAAGGGTATTTTTTTAGTATTTACTCATTTGCCATACCAAATATAATAGACTTGGGAGCCTATCCATCTTCCTGATGCAGGAAGTGGGATGTCTATATCTAAGGGCTTTGCGGGGGGTCGTCCCTGGGGAGCTTCCCAGGGCCTTCCTGCAATCTAGTTTTTCACATGTGGAGGGGGATGTGCAGTTGGGGGAAGCCAACAGGGCTGGGCCAGCCTTGGCATTCCCAGGCTGGGGGTTCCCGGGGTGGGCGTTCCCGAGCTGGGCGTTCTGCATCGGGATTCATTAAGCCAAGGGGGTTGTAAAACCCTTCTTAGAAGGCATCTTCCTTGATCCTTGTGCCGGGAGATAAGAGGGTACTTTTGAGGAAGGTTTAATTAGGATGCAAAATATCATCAGGGAGAGTACAGCCAAAAATATGCCAAGGGTGAGATGCCTCTGCCTGCCATCACATAGGTGTGTAGCTTTGCTCACAGGGGCTTTTGTGGGTGACGGGCCTCGGCACTCACCTCTCACCATAACCCTGTGACAACGAAGTATGAAATCAAAAGTAAGGGAGACCTTTCCCTGGGGAAGCACACTCCAACAAATTATTTTCCAAAATAACACATTTGTGAAAAATGAGTAAACTCCCTGAATAATGCACTGAAAGCCACAGGTTCCCAACTCACCCCTCTCTTCATTCATTATTACCAAGAGCTGGAAACCATCCAAGGACCTAAGAGCTGCCCAAGCATGGAAGGGAAACTGGTGCCCAACACACCACTGTGAGTCATGATGTTTCTTAACAGGTCTGTCATTATTAGCTGCTGCACAGTTGGCTCCCACTCACAATCACACCTTGTACAACAAAAGGAGACATTGCCCAGTCCTCTGCCATCTTTATGATCTTTAGTATACTTGATTCCATTGTTGTGGCCACTGTGTATTTCAAGTACCTTTCAACCTAGGGGACATATCTTCTAGCACTGTATTAGATAATACTCTATTGTGCTATGTAATGTTTTCACTGATTTTCTAAAGTAGATCACCATCCCTTTCTTCCTGTTCTGTCTTAGTCAGGAAGCTTCACTGAAACCTGCCATCGTGTATAAGCCTGCCGGTACTTAAAATGCCAGTGGCACCTCAGAATTATAGCAACACTCAAGACACCCTAGCGCAACAAACTGACAAACAGATGATGGTTAAGGCACCGAAAAGACTACTAGTGCTTTTCTGAGGTCCACCAGAGACCTTAATTCTAAATATAAAAAATAAAATTAACCAGTTGTCATCAACTTGGTTCTGACTCATAGTAAGCAATCCTACAGCCCTAAAGAACAGCCCCATAGGGCTGGTAGATTGAAACTGCCAACCTTCTGATAACAGCTGAGGTCTTAACCACTCTACTACCAGGGCTCTGTAGGAAAAAACATAGGACAACCACTATGTGAAAGTAATTTCCTCTACAGTATTTTTTCAGATTTATTGTCAAATTATTTTTGAATAGCTGGATAAAGAATGGATTTATCTCCAATAATCCCCAGACTCAGGTGTCTGGCTGTGTTCTGATCAGGTTAAACTTGTCTGGAGGGCAGAGAAACGGGAACTGTCCATTTACAGGGATTGGGAGGGAGTTTGTTGAAGGATTGCTGATACACAAGAAACCACATGACTTAATGAACAAGGATTTTCTTGCCCTTTCTCACTCTGCTACATTGCCATGTTCATAAATTTATTTAACTCCACAAAGAAACCAGTTGGTTTCCAATCAATGTGTTTATTAAAATATTGAATAAGAATTGGCAGTGTTGGATAATCTTGTCTCTGCAGAAGAATCCCCACATGGTGTTTTGACAAGAGCAGTTCAAAAAGATCCCCTGAGGTGGCATTACAAAGATTTGTCTCCCCAGGAGTAGTGAAGCAGAAATAGTGTATTTGCTGAGTATTTACCCAAGCGCAATTAAACTTGATAGGCAGATTAATTCCATGAAGCAAACTTAACTTTGAATCTCTCACTGAAGTTGACAGGAGTGGCCAAAGACAAGCTGGCCACAGAAGCCTATCTCTATTTGGCATAATGGGTGTTGTGGTGTAGATCAGATTTGGGGGAACCTTTTAGCCAGAGTTGCTTTGTGAGAATCTTATGTCCTGGCAGCAGGGACCAAGATCAATAATAGCAGCTCAGGATGATATTGATCATCTAGAGACTTTATTGACTCTGAAGAAAAGACAGAATGAGGGAGAGAGAGCAAAAAAGTACATACAAGGGAGGGAGAGAAGGAACAGGAAAAATAAAAATAAAAAAATAAAAGTCAATAAACCCTTACTAGTCTGAGCAATGGTCATTCCTCAGATTCATCTGTCCATAAAATCACTGATTAATTGCACAGATTCTCTGGATGCTGTCAGATGTTATCCATCTCCTGTCTACACTACCATCTCCCATGGAAAAAACTAAAGCAAAACAAAACCCACTGCCTCCAAGTGGATTCTGACTCACAGTAACCCGATAGAGTAGAACTGCCCAATATAGTTTCCAAGAAGCACTTGGCAAATTTGAGCTACGGACCTTCTGGTTAGCAGACATAGCTCTTAACTACCACATTAGTAGGATTTCCAATGGGAAAGCACCTTAAATTAAAAGTACAGGGTGGAGTTTATAGAGTGCTATTGCTTCTGGTGAGAGACTGAGGATCAATACATATAGTAGTGCCCAAATGAAAAGACACAGAAGTAACACAGCCAGTGGTTACCCTGGCCTGGGGATGAGAGCAGGATGGGGCAGAAGTTGGAGGGAATCCTTTCTTATGTACCTTTTCGTGCATTTTTGATGTTTGAAATAAATAAACATATGCTACCTATCTAAAAAAATTAAGGAAGAAATGAAAATATTAAACATCAATCTTTTAAATGGCAGCCTGCAGAAGGCCGTTGCTTACATCGGACTAGGAAAGAAGAGCATAGGTGCAATTAGTATTCCTTTTTACCCCTACTCCCACTTGCCTCCTCTTCCAGTCAAGCCTGGATTTTAATCCTGCAATTGACTGAGACACCCGCAGAGACTGGCTGCAATCGAAACAGCTGCCGGTCCTCAGACCAGCAGTATGAAAACTCCAAACCTGAAAACTGAAAGCAAAGAATATCAAGACTAAGAATAAATGAGACCCTCAGAAACACTTGGCAGGGATTAGCGCTCAAGGATCTACGAAACAGAGTGGGGAAGGTATCTGCTCAGTCATCAAACTGCCTGGGTCTAACACGTGCTTCAGGGTGCAGGCCGTGGTTGCTCTTCTATTTAGTCACTTCCTATGGCTACGGCTTAACATTCAACAACAACAAAGCATGGAAGAAAGGAACAACAGGCACAACAGGAAGATGCAGCCACCTCTGGGTGATCAGGAGAACCCCTTAAGACTCACATCTTCCGATGAAGCGCAGGGAAGAAGGGAAAAAGAAAATCCAGCTTTGAAACCAAACTAGAAACTGAACTGAACCCATTGTTTGGTTTTAGCTTTTTTATTTGCTTGCATAGAGTATGCAAAAATGCTGAAAAGAATGCCACATGGCCAATGTAGAAGGCATCTTACCCTGCCATGAGGAAAATAAGGTTAATCATCAGCATTTTTACTCCAAATCCTCAGGAACCTTGAGAAATCGCTTGCATACTAGACAAGTATGTTTCACACCTGGAGCAGCCCCTTTTTTAAAAACACCTTTACCATACAACAAAATTATTTTCAGTTATAATCACTTTGCTATGGATTGAACTGTATCCACCCTCCAAGCCAGCCAAGTGCTGTCGAGTCGGATCCTCCATTAAAAAAAAAAGACGTACTTTTCCTTCATGAGTAGAATCTCTTAAGGTAAACTCAGAGAATACGCTTCTCCAGATTTCTTTGAAGCTGCTAAGGTAAAACCACTTCAAGAGGTAGCACACAAGGGAACCAATAGTATGGGGGAAGAAATCTCCACTGCTTTGAAGACATTGGCAAAAAACAAAGCTCCAGGTATTGACAGAATACCAGGTGTGATGTTTCAGCAAAGGATGTAGCTCTGAAAGTGCTCATTCGTCTATGCCAAGAAATTTGGAGGACAGCTACCTGCCCAACCAACTGCAATAGACCCATATTTATGCCTCTTCTAAAGAAGGGTAATCCAATCAAATGCAGAAATTATCAATTAATATCACCAAAAACTCACTGTCTTTAAGTCAATTCAGGCTCATAGCAACCCTGTAGATCAGGGTAGAACCACACCATAGAGTTTCCAAGGAGTGTCTGGTGGATTTGAGCTGCCCACCTTTTGGTTAGCAGACTTAATACTTAACCACCACATCACCAGCATTTCTATTAATATCACACACAAGTAAAATTTTGCTAAAGATTATTCAGAAGTGGTTGCAGCTGTGCATCAGCAAATAACTGCCAGAAAAACAAGCCCAATTCAGAAAGGGACACGGAATGAAGGATATCATTGATGTTAGATAGATATTAGCTGTTTGCTTGTGTTTTATTGACTATTCAAAGTGATTGTACTGTGTGGATCATGACAAACTACAAATAACACTGCAGAGAATAGGAATTCCAGAAAACTCAACTGTGCTCATGAGAAACCTGCACATATACCAAGAGGCAGTCATTCCAACAGAAGGAGTGGACCTGCACGGTTTAAGGCCAGGAAGGGTGTGTGTCAGCATGTATCTTTTCTGTATTCAGTCTGTATTTTGAGAAACTAGTCTGAGAAGCTGGGCTATATAAAGAACAGACCATCAGGATTATAGGAAGACTCATTAACAACCTTCATTATTCACATGACATAACTCTGCTCGCTGAAAGCAAACAGGACTTGAAGCATCTGCTGAGGAAGATCAAAAACTACAGCCTTCAGTATGCAGTACATCTCAACATAGAGAAGAATCTCACAAATGGACCAAAAAGCAACAACCATATAAAGAAAATGCTGAAATTGCTGAGAGTCTCATCTAACTTGGATTCACAATTAACACCTATGGAAGCAGTAGTTATGAAATCAAATGACATATTGTATTGGGCAGATCTGCTGCAAAAGACCTATTTAAAGCATTAAAAAAAGGGAAGATGTCACATAAGGACTAAGGTGCCCTTGACCTAATCCATGGTGTTATCATTCACCCCGTGTGCATGCACAACTGGACAACATATAAGGAAAACACCTTTGAGTTGGCAAAAAAAATAGTCATTGCACCATAGACTGCAAAAGAACAACAAATGTATCTTGGAAGGAGCACAGCCAGAAAGCTCTTTAGATGCAAGGATGTTGAGACTTCATCATACTTTGGATTTGTTATCAGGGAATGTCTTAGAATGTAGAGAAGCAAAACCGGCAAAGCTTATAAATACACAGAAATCGTTACATCAAGGAAATGGCTCATGTGATTACAGAGGATGGAATGTTCCAAGTCTATAGGTCAGGATAGAGGCTTCTCCTAATTCAGCTAGCCACAGGGACTGGTGAACCCGAGATCAGCAGGTCGGGCAGAGGCTTCCTGCTCAAAGGCTTCAAAGAAGGGGGAATCCCAGGGTCAGCAAAGAAGACAGCAAAGAAGCTGCTAGCTCAAGATCCAAGAAACAGAAGTCAGATGAACAGAAGCCAGGTATGGTATCCAGAGTGAGCAAAAGTCCACAAGTCTTGCTAGAGTCCACACCCCCGAAGAAATTCCCTTCCAGTTCCCTTTTGTGGAGGTGATCATGTTAGAGTAAATCTAATCATGGAAGTGATCACATGATCATATGACTGTTAAACTACATCATAACTGCCACGCCACTGAGAAGCAAGGTCCAGCTTAGTCAATGCTTAAATTTAGTGATCATAGCAGGGACCAGTCCTTGAAGAAGGACATCCCACTTGCTAAAGTAAAGCATCATTGAAAAAGAGGAAGACCCTCAAAGAGATAGATTGACACAGTGGTTACAACAATGGGCTCCAGCATAACAACCATTAAGAGAATGGCGCAGGACGGGGCAGTGTTTTGTTCTGCCGTACATAGGTCGCTGTGAGTTGGAACAGACTCAATAACACCTAATAACAACAGAACTAGCCATAGAGTTTCCTAGGCTACAGTCTTTACAGCAACAGACTGCTGAGTCTTTCTGGTGGGTTCAAATCTCTGACCTGTCGATTAGCAGCTAAGCACTTAACCATTGTACCACCAGCGTTCTTTAGCTGGGTAGTATTGACCAATATTTTGTGCAAGCCAAGATAAAAACTATAAGGCAGTACCTCTGTATGATTTCACTGTGTCTGCAGTTGGGTATCCTGTCCCAGATGGTGATGTGTATGCATTGGTAAGGTTTGCTTCTTTTAACCCCACTTTTTTTACTGTAATAAATGTTCTTTCTTATACTATAGTGTTATCACTGATTAAATTACAAGTCAAGGAGCTGTTCTCATGGACTGACTCCTCACATATAGGGTTATATAAGTAGTCTAATTTATTTTTACTTAATTAGGAAACTTCCTAGAATCCCATGAACCAGTGTCTCCCATTTAATTTTATTTAATTAGTTTAATTTATTTCTGCCTAACTAGTCCGTCTTATCTCCAGGTTATTTGTGAATATCTCACTGTTACCCTCCTGTGCCCCCTACAGTTGACATGAGTTTCTAGACTCTTTGATTTTTAAGACTCAAGAAGATAAAGCAGACTCATCACAGCGTGAACCTAAGGCATTCACTCAAAGCAATCAAGCTTCTCCACACTCACTCTCTAGCAGATTTCACTAATGGCTGCTCAATTTTATACGAAATTTATCTATGTGAACCCTTTAGCTACATAGAAAGAGAGGTGCCATTGAGTTGACTGTGACTCACAATGGAACTCAATACTGTCCAGTTCTGCATCATTCTCATGATCGCTGATGTGTTCAAGTCCATTTTTGTAGCTGTTGTACCAATTCATCTTTTCTAGGGTCTCACTTCCCCTTGCTGGCCCTCTATTTCCCTATGTTATGATGTCCTACTGCAGTGACTGAGCCCTCCTGATGATGAGTCCAAAGCAAGTGTGTTGCACCGTGTTCTTTTGTGATCTACAAGGTTTACACTGGCTAGTTCTTAAAAGCAAATAGCCAGACCTTTCTTCCTAACCTGTCTTAGTCTGCAAGCTTCATCTTCATTAGCACCTGTCTGTAATGGATGACTCTGCTGTTATCTGAAAGGCTAGTGACATAGCTTCCAGTATGACAGCAACATGCAAGCCACTGACAAACCACAAATCACGTGTAAAACTTCTTTATTGGGTAAAACTACTCTTTTGTTTTCCATTTGTGATTTAACAAATTAGAGAATCCACTGAGGAAAAAGTCACAATTGGTCAGTCAACTCCTATGACTCTTGGGTGATTTTCAGAAAGCCCTGTCAAAGGCATAGGGGTGGACGAGATCCCCCTTGAATCCCGTAGATTCCAGGATGCTATAATTCTGTGTGATCAAATCCTTATGGGACCACCAGAAACCTGAATGTATTTAAATTATTTTGCTATCTTATGAGAAGTTATTGCCAGGGAAGGTAACTGTTGTAGCACAGAATACTAATTTTCTAATACAGCTTTCCTGTCAATATAGTTTTATCTGTTGTATTGTTCATCTTTGTTCTATTTTAGCTTAACGAGGTGAACTAAAGTTTATCTAGAAAGATCCCTTTGACAAGTTTACTGCTTGTGGGGTGAAAAAGGAAATGTGTCGGCTGTCAAACATTTTCCCTGGGCTTTCAAAGTTCTTCTTTTACTTTTGGCAAGGAAATATTCACTGAGTTATTTAAACCATACGCTGAGAGTAAGCAAGAAATTTTCAAGGGAATATGCTATACTGGGCCAGGATAAAATTTCCTTTAAACAGAGAAAAAATAATATACCTTAGGCCAGAAAAGACTTTTTCCTTTACTCCCTTCCAAGAAAGAAATTTTGAATAAAAATTAGATGTTCAATTGTATTTCAATGTAGCAGAATGTTAAAAAAAAAATTGTATTGTCATTGTCATTATTTTTTCCTATCCTTGATTTCAAAAGGCAGATTGACTTGAAGTTGAAAAATTTTAAAACTGTAGACGAGTAGACACAGCAACCTTGTAGAAGACAGTGACGGTGGCATCCATCAGCTGATATCATAAGAAACTCATGCTGGAGGTGAAATGTCCCCATGACTGTCACCTGGCCCAGTGTTTTACAAACTTCAGCCATTCATCTACAACTTTCAGAATCTTTGTCATATTGTGCATTACTTCGGTTAATATTTATTTTTTTATATTATCTTTCTTAAAAAAAATAAAAACCAACACGCTTTTTATCTGTTAATAAATTTGAGCTTACCTTCAGCATTAATATCCATGAAATTAAGAGTTTGACACGTGTCATAAGGACAGCTGGGTACACACCAGTTTTATTTCTTCTTTCTGGGGGCACTGGAAGACTTTGGCACCCTGTGACCAGGCTCTGTCAATTGAAACCTAAGCAAATGTGACACGCATCACTTACAACTCCTGCACCTGAAACATTCTGCATGTTTTCCCTTGTTCTTATTCCATCATCTGTGTGTCCCGAAACCACAGACTCTGAGATGGTAGAGTCTAATTCCCTTCCAATCTGCTCAGAAGAGCATTGGCGAGAAAAGCATCCAGGTCTGCATCAGAATTTACATGAAAAACAAGTACACACACCATAATTCAGGAAACACTCTCAGATTAAACTATTAAGATTTTGTAGTTGTGTCTGAGGGTACCCAAGATCTCTCTCAGGATCAGTGATTTATTAGAAGAACTTATGGAATTCAGAAAAAGTGTTCTATTTATTGTTACAGTTTACTGTAGTGAAATAATACAGATTAAAATCAGCAATAGAAAAACTCACATAGGGTAGGATCAAGGAGAGACTGGATACAAGCTTCTAGGAGAGTGGAGCAAATAGTGCTTGATTCTCCCAGCAGTGATATGTAACATGCTTGGAGTACTGCCAACCAGAGAGACCTATCCAATCTTTGGTGCTCAGATTTTTTTACTGGGGGCTGATCAGATAGGCATGACTGGTCTTCTATGTAGCTGACTTTAGTTCCAACTCCTCCAGAGGTCAAGCTGCCACCACGTAGCCCAAGTCCTCACCATGAATCACATTGTAGCATAAGCTATCAGACATGGTCAAGGTCTCAGACACTCTTAATAGGCAGAGCTTGGGGGCTCTCTCTGAGAAGCCAGGCAAGGATAAAACCTTAAAGGGGCCACCCAGCCACTTTACAGAATGATAGTCTATTGCACAGCATGACCTAACCTACAATGGCTAACATAATGCAAAAATTATGAGTTTATCTGATACACATGAAAATAAACACAATAAAAGAAATGTTTATCTACATACCTCCTAAGTACACACGCCATAATCTGGGAAACGCTGATCTGGTCCATTGCCCCATTTTAAAATGTGAACAAGCTCTTTAATGTGTTTCTGCTGCAGGGCTCTCCAGAGGGAAGGACAGCAGCTTGGAAGTGAGCAGCGCTGCAGAGAACGGGGCCTGTGGCAGTGCTGCACAGGTAAGTTCTTCAGCAGCCTCTCTAGCACGATGCCCAAAGACTACAACTGGACGTTTCCAGGAGTTTTCAACCTCTGTCTCACACCAGCTCCCAGTCCCCTGATTGTTTGGGTAATCCTCATGCACCCGACCCTCCAAGAATTATTTATTACAGGAGCATCCAGAAATCAATCCCTAATTAGGTTTCAGTCTCTCTGTGTTCTTCTTTCTCTCTTCCTGTCTCTTTTTCTCTTTCTCCTTCTCCCTCTCTCACCGCATAGTGTGTGGAATCTACTTACTACATTTACTATGAGTCTCTGTTTCCTGCTTGCTTTCTGTTCTTCTCCACTATGGCACAGTCAGAGGAATGCAAGTGTGAGATCATAAGGTCATCGATCTGGTCTAACTCTGCATGACCTTTCAACCCAGAGTCCTTTATGATATGTTATTGTTTCCATGCTTATAACTAAGATCCAAAAGAGAAAAATGGGATCCTTTCAGCTTGGTCCAATCAGCTGTGATATAACGTGGTCAAATAACATCTACAAGACAGACAGCTATTGGGGGATGTGGACAGGACACAAGCTATCAGTTATCTAGTAAAACAGAGAAGCACAAAACAATAGAACAAGGGCTGAAGATGCATCCTCCAAGCAAACTACAGATATCCTAGGATGGGACTCAGGCCCTCCACTTGAAAATTCTATTTTATCTGCACTAACCTTCTCTTCAAAGGGTCAATTCAATTACTCAGGACAAATATCAGTGATTCTGTGATAGCCCCCTCCATCCCTAGGGGAAAGAGCTAGAAGTGGAGGCTGAGAAGAGAAGCAGAGTCTGGTTTCATGGGCGATCCAAATGGCGGTCCAAATGGGTTGCAATTTAGAATTACAGTTCGTTCAGTGGATCTAACATGAGATTTGTTCATGAAACTGCAAGGAAATCTGTGGTCTTCCTGTGTCTCTATATTTAGTACAGCTTTGAAAGGTTATTACAGTTCTGCTACCAGTTTGTCTCAAAAGCCACTTCTGTTTTGCTAAATGTCAGGTTCATAAACTTGGTCACTGACTAACACTACCAGGTTTGGGTTTTCTTCTTTAGTCTGCTTCACTTGAGTGTTGCTTGAGAAAAAAAGAGGACAAGTGTATAAAACTCTATTTTGGTTTTTTGGAGCTTTTACATTTTATAATTTTCGATAAAAAATTATGGATCTGTATGGCATTGGCTCTATGCTGGGAGCTGATACGATACAGGTCCACAATTTCTTATCAAAAAATTTAAAAATCCAAAAGCTCTAAAAATCAAAACAGTTTAAAAGGTAGGTGCAAAATTATTTGGCAGCCAAAAAATAAGGCCATTAGTGTTTTTTATTTATCCCATTTAGTCTGAATATTGATATGTTTCACTGCTAAAATATTAATGGGTTTGATTATAGGGTGCTGTTCCAGACCCCACTGGGAATATTAAGTAATATGTGGAATATGCATCATATCACCATTCTGTTCCCAACTGAATTTCAAAACACATCTGGCTCCCAACCCTTTAGAGAAGGAATCATGTATTCATTCAAAATAGAAGAAGCATCCAAAGACTTTATTAATAGAATTAAAAGAACACCCACAGAATGGGAAAAAATATTTGGCAACTCCATGTCAGACTGATGCCTAATCTCCATAATCTATAAGATACTACAAAGTATCAATAAGAAGAAGATAAACCATCCAATTAAGTGATGGGCAAAGGAGATGGACAGACATTTCACTAAGGAGGAGATCCAGGCAGCCAAAAAACACATGCGGACATGTTCACGATCTTTAGTTATTAAAGAAGTACAAATCGAGACAACAATGAGATACCATCTCATCCCAACAAGACTGGCCATGATCCAAAAAACACAAAACAACAAATGCTGGAGAGGCTGTGGAGAAAGTGGAACCCTCCTACACTGTTGGTGGGGTTGCAAAATGGTCCAGCCTCTTTGGAAGGCAATCTGGCGCTTCCTTAAAAAAATGTATATCGATATACCATTGGACCCAGTAATTCCACTACTTGGAATATATCCTACAGAATCAAGGCCTTTCACACCAATGGACACATGCACCAGAATGTTTATCGCAGCACAGTCCATAACAGTAAAAAGATGGAATCAACCCAGATGCCCAACAATAGAAGAATGGATAGGTAAACTATGGTACATATACTCAATGGAGCACTACGCAATGGTAAAGAATAACAATGATTCCAGGAAACATCTCCTAACCTGGTTTCAACTGGAAGACATTATGTTGAGTGAAAGTAGTCAGCGACAAAAGGACAAATACTGTATGAGACCTCTACGATAAGATCTCAACAACAGGCTTGTGTATAGAAGAAAAGACTCTTTGACAGCTGCAAGGGAGGGGAGGGAGGGAGGGTGAGGGGAGGAAGGTTTAGTTTAGATAGTTACTAGAAATCTAGTTGGGAGAAAGCGGTGACAGCACACATTAGAAACAAGAACAACATTAAGTGGACTTCAGCATAACTTGAGTACTCCTTCCATCTTAACTCAATACTGCAAGGATAGAGTAGCTGGGGCGGGGGGCGGGGGACCATGCTCTTAGGCGAATTCCAGGCCAATTGGCACAACTAGTGTTTTGCTAAAAGAGCTCTCTGCACCGCACATTGGTGAGTGGCGTCTGGGGTCTTAAAAGCTGCCAAGCTGCCATCCGAGGACACAGCAAATGGTCCCAACTCAGCAGGAACGGATGCTCACCGAGGACCAAAATGACATGCGGTAAAGACAACCGAGAAGACAGAAAGACCCACAAGAGTGAGTGCCTACATCGACTTGGGACCAGAAGAACCGGATGGTGCCCGCCACCACCAGCGATAGCTACGATGGAGCTCACAGAGAGGAGTTTCGCTGGCAACACAAGAATAAAAAGCGGTGCATCATGAGATCTCCACTAAAAGACCTCAATTGATGGTCCGGTGGTTTCGGGGTTCCCCTGAGAGCATGGCCCTTGGCCCTGTTGCTGCCCTTTCCCATAAATTATAAAAAAGGTCCACTCTTTGTACAGGAATGGATTGGACTTGGCAATGCAGAGTTACCATATATTGGAAGCACTTTATGGTTCTATACATCTATAGGATATCATCTTGCTGACCTCTGGCTGGAGGAAGGGGAATGGATGGAGAGAAGCCGAAAGGAGGCTGTTGGGAGGATGAGACATGTATGAAGCAGAGAGGAATAGTGTGCAGTCACCAGACAGGGAGAGCAGTGGAAGCTGCGTATAGGTGGGCATGTAAATTTATAAGTGAATGTACATTTTCACTCAGTCATGTTAAATAAAAATTAAAAAAAAAATAGAAGAAGCAAGACCTTTGGATTCAGACAAAAAGGATTGAATGTGACCCCTTTCTCTAGTTGTATGACCTTGACTTCTTCAAATCACAATTTTCTTCTCTGTAGAATGCAGGTGGCAATAGAAACTACTTTGTAAGGTATTGTTATTGTGAGTTGCTATTGAGTGTGCTCCAACCCACAGGAACCTTAGGTTGAACAGAATGTAATGGTCCCGGTTCTCTGCCATCTTCATGATTGTTGGCATGTTTGAGTCCATTGTTGCAGTCATTGTGCAGTGCCTTCCAATGCAGAGGACTCATCTGGCAGCACTATACCAAACAGTATCCTGCTGTGATCTACAAGTTTTCACTGGCTAATTTTTGGAAGTACATCTCCAGGCCTTTCTTCCTAGCTTTAGTCTGTAAGCTCCATTGAAACCAATCCACTATGGGTAACACAAGCTATGGTGGCCTAGCTGCCAGCATCATAAAAACACACAAGCCACAGGAGTACAACAAACTGACAAGTCATGGCAAAGTATGGTTTAAAACAAATTTGCTGTCAAGTCAATTCTGACTCATAGCACTCTGTAGGACAAAGTAGAACTGCCCCAGAGAGTTTCCAAGGAGCCCCTGATGGGTTCAAAGTGTTGACCTCTTGGTTAGGAGCCACAGTCGCTAACCACTACACCACACGTGGCGGTAGTCAGGATTAAATGAGGTGGGGTACAGGAAGAGTGTGACACATTCTGACACCTGGTGCATGCACCACACAGGACATTTTTCTCCCACTTGTGGTGTCTCCTCCCTTTTCATAGAATCAAGTCACAGTTCTGTGAAAATCAAAACACAGACAGTAGAAGGAAAAAAAAATCACCCACAATGCATGTAGAGCACACAAGTGGGTAATTCAGGAGAGAGACAGAATAATTTACCAGAAATGTCATTCTGCTCTCACTGAGGAACATGCTCGAATGTGGCCACAGATGAAGACCAGTAATGTGTATCTCTTTATGCTTTTCTTGGATTGATTTTTTTTTTTTTATGGCCTATTAACTGATTCTAGCAATTGGTGCAATTATGTGGGCAGTTGGATAACTGCCTTTCACCATTGGTCCTGTCATCTTAGTAAGTGATTGGTTGTAAACAATGCCAACATTATCGACCGCATCAACTTCCCAAGGCCCACACTCTGCCTTGGTATTTGTTGCCCCTTTGAGGTGTGCTCTTTACTTAAAGTCTTTACTACACCCCCATTCAATGGCAAAGGCCATGAAGAGTCAGACTATTTATTTATTTATTCATTTAGTAAAGCCTTCGCGCATATGCAAAACATGGAAACTTGAATGTGGGTTGAAAGGAACCTGCTGAAACCTCTAGAGGACAGAAGAGCCCAAAACAGTTGTACACAGAATTTTGATTTCTATGTTAACAATATTTTCAATAAATCGAAGTAGTACAAAGCAGTCATTACACATTTCATCTCTCAAAGGCAAAATGTAATTGCTCATTTGTTTCTATTTGGAAATTGTTTAAACAGAGTATGAGGCAGCTTTTTGGTTCCCACAGAAAGTATATTGGAATCTGTTAGCAAATGCTTACCCTAGGCACAGAATTGATAAACGGCGATGCATATACGACAATTTTTGCCAAACATACTTTATATTTTCCAAGTGTTTTTCTCCATTCGTCCATTCACCCACCATTCATCCATCTGTTGATCTATTCAACACAAACTTATTGGAAACTTTTTTTTTTAACCAAGCACGAAACTTACTTTAGAGAAATGAAGATGGATAAGACACGGCTGCCACTAGAGTGTGAGCCAAATGGATCGAAAATATTAACAGTTCAAGATTAACTAGAAGAACATTTTCTTGTTGTATTAAAAAAAAGAAAACCTCGTTGTCATCGCTAAGAGTACAAGCTCTGCCTCTGAAAGGGTGTGTGTACTCTTCCCAGGGTATGGTCTCACAACCGAGACAGCTGGGATAGGGGTCAATCTGCAGGTCTGAGGGCTGGGACCTGATGAATTCTATAGAATCTTGGGCTGAAAAGTTTGAGTTTCCCAGAGAAAATGGAAACTGGTCCCAGGAAAACTGAGCTCTGGATGGAGGGGAACGCTGTGAGGGGCTGCGTGGGGACGAGGAGCTTCACAGGAGGCAGCTAAAGGTTCTACTCTGAAATCTAGGGTCGCTATGAGTCGGAAACGACTCAACAGCCGTGGGGTTATTTTGGGGGGGTGGTTAGAGTTGGAGAAGGCTTCACAGGGGAACTGGCACTTGGACAAAAGTTTGAAGGGGTTCCAGCTGCTATTGTCATGTTGTACTAAAACTCCCTAAAACACGGTAGCCTGAAACAACCACAATTATTTTATCACTTCTCCCAGTTAGTGTGTCCAGCATTCAGAAAGAGCTTGGCTGGGTGCCTTTGGCTAGCTCAGGATCCGACAGTGGCTGAAGTTGGGAACGGCGTTGGTTGGAAGAAGTGGCCTGGAGCAACTGGTGACTGACCTGGACTCTATCGCTCCACGTGGTCTCCAGCCTTCCAAAGGCAGTCTCCTTATCTAGGAAAGTCTGAACTTTCTAACGGCACGGCAGCTACGGAGCCGCTGAACCGCTTCGATGGTGCCTCCAGCACCAGGACAAGCCTCCAGCCCGATTACGTAAGATGGAAGATGCATTGCTTTTTATTGTCTAAACTTGCTAACAGGAGGCGTCACTTGCACCACATCCTATTACCTACAGGAGCCCTGGAGGTGCTGTGGTTAAGAGCTCAGCTGCTAACCAAAAGTTCATCAGTTTGAATCCACCAGCCACCCCTTGAAAACACTATGAGTGCAGTTCTACTTTATCCTATAGGGTCACTGCAAGTTATTTTTTGTTTGTTTTTGTTTATTATTCTTTATAAGGGAATCATAAGCACACCTAGATTCAAGGGGAGGAGACTAGGACTCCACCTCATGAGGGGCATGCAGCAAGGTTCTAAAGAGCTTGTGGGACAGGGCATATTGTTGTGGTCAGCTTCAGAAAATACCGTCTAACATACGGGATGATAAGGATGGGGACTGAGAAATCTGGTCCTGCCTGAATACTCAAGCGCTAATTGCTCCTGCAGTGGGATAGTGGGACTTTAGTGGCAAAATTCTCACCTTCCATGTGGGAGACCCGGGCTTGTTCTCCAGCCAGTGTATCTCATACACAGCCACCAACCATCTGTCAGCGGGGACTAGTGCATGGCTATGATGCTGAACCGGTTTAGGCGGAGCTTCCAGGCTAAGACTGAAAACAAAAATCTCTGCTGATCTGCAAATCAGCCAACGAACGCCCTATGAATCACAAGGGTTCATTCTGCAACTGACTGTGGCCATGGCACAAGACTGAGCAGCGTGTTGCTGCGTTGTGATGGGGTCGCCACGAGTCAATAACAGCTAACCACCATTGCTCCTGAAAACATCCAAAAAGCACCCACCAAACCCCAGTTTCACTAACAGAATTCCCTGGGTGGCACAGTTAAGCCCTGAATTGTCAGTTAAAAGTTTGGCAGTTGCAACCGACCCAGAAGCCTCAAAAGACTAGGCCAGGCAATCTGCTTCTGAAAGGTCACAGCCTTGAAAAGCCTGCAGAAGAGTTATCAGAACTGACTCAACAACTAACAACACTCTCACTGTGTGCGAAATCGGAGAGAACCAATGAGCCACCCTTCCCAGCAGCCACTGCTACGGAGCACATTGTCCGCATTCTGGCTGACCCCTGACATCCTCATCTCCCTGCTCCTTTGAGTCTTCACTCACCACACATTTTCCCAAGGTCCGTCATCTTTCTCTGCTGTCCTAAGGCTGAAGCTGAAGGCCCTGTGCTTGGGCCATTCAAGTCCTAGAGTCGCCTCAGGCTTCAGGACTGGCACCCCTTCCCAGCCTCAGTCCCTTCTCACCTTCAGAGCACTGCCATCATCTCTTGTTACCATTCTCCCCAGCTGAGTTGACCTGAGTGTACGGTGTCCCCACGTGCTCCACAGCATTTTCAATGGCCTATTGTTTCAAAGCAGATCACCAGGCCTTTCTTCCAAGGCATCTCTGGGTGAATTCAAATCTCCAAACTTTCAGTTACTAACTGAGCATATTAACCATTTATAGCACCCAAGGACTACATCATCTCTGTAATAGAACTCGTTTAGTCACACACGGTTGTAGCAAGTACTGTGTCAGTCTGTACATCACCATTTCCGCCCAGTTCTCATCTCCTCTTGCAGCACTAGTGTGTGCTCATGTGTGCACACACACACAAATGCACACACACACACACACACACTAAAACTACCTGTTCCTAATAATAGAAAATGTGGTTCAGTGCCACACACAGGGGGTTATTGATTTTCTCTTCTCAGCTTTTCATTAGTGCCCACAATTGCTTTTTTCATAATGGCTTCCTTTACCTCGCTTTCTTTAAAATCAGATTTGTTAGCAGAAGATCTCAACTTTTTCCTTGGTGTTCATGAAACCTGGCAGAGCTTTCTGAGACCTCAGCTCATTTTACATTTCTTTTAAGGACTCTCAGCCCATGGGGCCCTTCCTGAGTCCAGAGATGTACTCAGCAAAGCACTTCCTAACTGGCTTCCTAGTTGCAAGGAAGAAGCAGAAGTCTGTATCTGAGAGAGAAATAGAGCTACAAACCCTGTTTGCAAGGGTCCCCTGGGTCACTGATGTTAACTAATGGGAGTCCCATTACATTCAGAGAGACCAAACTGCAAGTGACCACATTCTGAAAATTATAGGTGAGACCTTGCCTGTCCTTTGTCCTATGCTGTCCTGAGACACGAATAAAATAAAAATCATCCACATCTCAATATGTCTGCAATCAAGATTGAATCATATGGTTCCATGCAAAGAGATTCGCCAGTTCTTAGTGAGACTTAACTGCATATTACTACAGATGTGCATTTGTGTGTCTATTTGTATTCACATGCACATTATGACTGGTGTCCTAAAACAACCCCGTTACAGACCATGCTTCCACAAAGGAAAAGACTACAGCAACCTACATTTGTAAAAGTCATGTTCTTCATGTCTGAAAATGTCTCTGCTTTGATAGTACAGAGTCTCCCTCTCCAATGAAAACTGAACTCAAGTCCTAACTGAGCTAAGCAGAAATATAAAAAACCAAGATAGAAACAGAACCCAGTCACACCAACCATACTACGTGCATTCTCCTGCTGCCCTTGGCCCTGGGCCATGGCCTCCTGTGACTTTCAACCAGTTTGACTTTCTGTATATTTGCACATAGAGAGAATAGCCTGAGCCTCCTAAAACAGGTTTATTTATTAGGTTTTCTGTCTGTTTTCGTTTTGTTTTCAGGGAAAGCCACTGAGGTTTTGAAAACTCCCAAAGTAGTATAAATTGAGTCTGAAACAAATGGGAACTATTTGGGCCCCCTTTCAAAATTGTCAAACCCAAATTACCTGCCAAGCCAAAGCCAAGTGCCGTCGAGTCGGATCCGTGGGTTTTAGTACTTAATTCCTTGTGTGTACTGACAATCAGAGAAAACTTTGTATCTGCAGTTTGAATGGTCTTCTTTCTAGGCTGGGAGCCTGTCACTAAATTTTGGGAGGACTTAAATGGACCTCCAGTTTTCAATAAGGCTGTTGAGCTCTTATGAACATGATTTTATCCATATATATGATAACACATTTGAGAATGTACTGAGAAGCAGGGCAGGATCATGTCTAAGAGCTCAGGCCATGGAATCAGCCAGAAGAGAATTCTCAACTTTTGGTTCTGTCACGTACGAGCTGTGTAACTTTTGGTAAATTACTTAACCTCCCTGAGAGCAGCTTCTGCAGTGGTGGAACCTGTTGCCATCATGTCGATTCTGGCTCACAGCATCACTGTTTGTTACAGAGAACTGTTCTGTGGGGTTTTCTTGGCTGTAATCTTTACAAAGGAGCCCTAGTAATGCAGTCATTAAGAGCCTGGCCGCTAACTGAAAGGTCAGCAGTGTGAACCACCAGCTGTTCTTTGGAAACCCTGTGTTGCAGTTCTACTCTCTTCTGTAGGGTCTCTATGAGCTGAAATCAACTCAACCTTAAGACATTTGGTTTGGGGTTTTGAATCCTTGCAGAAGCAGTTTGGTAAAGGGGAGTAGCAATGACTGCCTCCTCTGGCCAGCGTAAAGACTAAATGAGACAATGTGTGTACACTGCTGTGTCTGCCACAATGAGCTTGACTATAGCACAGCAGCAAACAACCCCACATCTCAGCAGCTTAACAGCACAAAGGTGTATCTGTGCCTCATGCTGTTTGTTCAGTTCAAATGGGTGAAGCAGTCCCGATCCATGCTATCCTCACTCAAGGACAAGGCTGATGGGAGCATCGCCACCAGCAGGTCAGGGAGATGGGAGTTTGTCAGATCACACATCACACAGTAGCTCTGATACACTTCTACCTAAAAATGTGTTTTCATTTCCTAGGACTGCCATTTATAAAAACAGAACAAACAACAACAACAAAAAAGAAAACCCACAAAGTAGGTGGCTTTTAAGAACAGAAATTTATTGTCTCACAGTGTTTGAATATAGAGATTTAAGTTAGGGCACCGGCTCTGGGGTAGGGTCCTCCCTTATTGGTAGCCCTGGGCATTTTCTGCTATACCTTGACTTGTAAAGTGATGCTCACTTAGTGCCACCCCCTATGTATGTCTCTCTGTGCCTGTTTCCCCTTTTTATTAGACACTACTCAGAAGGAATTAGGTTTAGCACCCACTCCACTCCAGTATGACCTCATTAATAACCAAAGAAACCCTATTCTCCAGCAGTCACATTCACAGATACAGAGGGTAGGACCTCAGCATACCTTTTATACCCATTGCCTTTGAGTCGATGCCAACTCCTGGTAACCACAGGACAGAGTAGAACTGCCCAATAGAGTTTTCAAGGAGTGCCTGGTGGATTTAAACTGACAACCTTAGCACTGAATCATTATGTCACCAGGGTTCACCTTTTAGGGGGACAGAATTCTACCCATAACAGTGACACTGTCCCTTTTACTCACATTTTGTTGGCTAAGGCAAGTCCTATGGCCACACCTAACCTCAAGAGAGTGGGGACATGTAATCAGACCACGATTCCAGAAGGAAGAAAACCACAGCTATTGGTGAGTGGCACTAATAACAGCAACCTCTGCTGAACACAGTTCTGGGAACATAGCACACTTACATCTGGTCATTTTTACCTCTAGTTTTGGCTGAATTGACATTCTGATTCCCATTCATTCAGGGAAAACGTTGGCTTCATGTTAATGAATACAATTTAATTAGAATTTGTTCAGCCCAGTATTTGTTAAGCCTCTTGCATGCCAAGCTGTCTTTGAGACTTCACACAGCAAGCACCAAACCAAACCCTCTGAAGCTCACACTAGGCAAGGAGGTAGACAAAGAAGTAGAATGATGTCAGAAGTAATAAACACTATGAGAAAAAAAGAAAGCATGGGAAGAAGTAGAGAGTGAGTAGTGTAGTCTGCCATGGTCACTCTGAGGGGTGGCATTTCAGCAGAAACCACAATGAAATGAGAGAGGGAGCTGGATGGGTATCTACGGGAAGAGCGGTCCTGGTGCAGGGAATGACCGGAAGAAAGGTCCAGGAAAGGCATGTCTGGCACACGCAAAGAACAAGGAGGTGGGTATGGCTGGAGCACAAGGCCTTGGAGCTGAGTGGAGGAGTTGAAAACAGAAAGGGAGCCTAGGGCCCGGACACCTGGGACTAAGGCCACATCAACGACTTGGGAGCTGAGCTGATCAGCTTACATCACAGAGGGTATTGTACAGAGGAGGGGCAATAAGTGCTGCATCATTAACGTAGTTCATAAAGAGGAGTTTTCATAGCTCACACCATTAAGTCATCTTAATTCTTTGCTTGTTAAATGATCTCCAGCTTTTCTCATTTTCGTTTTTGTTTTTATGAACTTATTTTAATTGGGATTAATTCTTTTCTTCATGAAGTTTGTATCATAAATCTAGTCCATTGATTTAGTTTTATGTTCAGATCAAATTTTACAACATTTAGCTCCCACTATTGTGAGGTGTTTATGATTGTTTTGCTTTTCTGTGGCCAATACTTTTTGCCAAATCCAAGTTTTCCAGCCAATTTTTCACAGAAAGTTAATAGGGAGGTTTTATTTTGTTTTTTTACTATGCACATTTTTAGCCACTGCCTTTTTTTATTTCATGTTCACTTTTTCTACCCAGGGAAATTTTCCCCTCAACAGTTTTTTGTAGTTTTCTATACAACCACCGGAAACCCTAATGGCACCGTGATTAAGGGTTACAGCCCCTAACCAAACGTTGGCAGTTCAAATCTACTAGGCATTCCTCAGAAACTGTATGGGACTGATATACTCTGTCCCGTAAGGGTGCTGTGAGTCATAATTAATTCAGTGGCAGTGGGTACACAACTATCAGTTACCATCAAATGGATTCCAAATTATGGCAACGCTGTGTGTGTCAGAGAAGAACGGTGTTCTATACAGTTTTCAGAGGTTGATTTTTCAGAAGTAGATTGCCAGGCCTTTGTGAGACACCTCTGGGTGAATATTAACCTCTGACCTTTCAGGTAGCAGCTGAGCACATTAACCGTCTGCGATACCCAAGGACTCCAACTATCAAGATGTAGTTCTTGAGACAAAGGCGTTAAGATCGTTGCTGCTGCTGGTGTTGTTATCATTGTTGCTTATGTGTAAGTAATATCTATTACAAATTGGATTTTAAAAAATAGTTTGTATTTATTTCTTAGAGGAACAGACAGAGGGTAAGATCCGGATGAACCAAAAGATCAAAACAGTGGAGCCAAAGCTTCCTCCTCTTAGCATGAGTGTTAGATACTGTTTTAGTCAGCTAGTGCTGCTCTAACCGAAATACCACAATGTGATCGGCCTTAGCAAATATTATTCAGTGCAGTAGCCTACAAGTCCATATTCAAGGTGTCACCTCCAGGGAAAGGCTTTCCTCCTTGTCGGCTCTGGAGGAAGTTCTTTGTGTTGTATCAGTCTTTGTTCAAGGAGCATGTTGGTGCAGGAAGCTCAGGTCTGAAGGATTCGCTCTGCTCCTGGTACTGCTTTCTTGATAGTGTGAGGTTCCCAAATCTCTCTTCGAGATTTTTCTGTTTATAGCTCAAGAGGCCACCTCAAGGCACAAAACAAATTTACGCATTGAATCCCACTCCACCAACACAACTGCTGCCCACCCACCCTCATTAACATCATAGAGGCAGGAATTCCAGCATGGAGGAACATCACACAATACCTGGAATTATGGCACAGCCAAATTGTTACCGATTTTTTAGGAATTCATTCAATCCATGGCAAATACTCTGGAAAAAAACAGTCATTATCCTCCCCTGATACAGGGCAAAGCACATGCCCAAGTAAAAAATTTGTGTTTACACTTTGTTGCAAAACACAAGCATGTATTAGATAAAGTAGGATCCTATAGCTTAATTTTATATATCAATATCAGAAAGTATCTCTCATCAAAAAAAAGATTAAAATTCAATTTATCTTTAGAAATTTTTTATTATTATTCATAGGTACCAATAATTTTACCCAAGGTTGATATTAGAAATACAACCTTATCAAACATAAACCAACAACCAGTCGCCATCATGTCAACTGTGACTTGTGGCTTCCCCGTGTATGTCACGATGGAACTGTGTTCCACAGGTTATTAAGGCTACAACCTTTTGGAAGCAGATTGCCAAACCTTTCTTCCAAGACTCTTCCAAACCGGTTGGGAACTTCAGCTTTTCTGGTTGGTAGTCAAGCACTCAGCCATTTGCCCTGTCCAAGCATTCCTTGTCTACCACATCCATAACTACATTTTTTATTATTCTTTCTTTTAGTCTTTTCATTTTTTATTATTCTTTCAGTACAGGGCTCAGTCTTCACCTTGTGACCATTTCACTGTATAAAAGGAAGCTAAGAGATTCCAGGGCCTATAACACTAAAGGGAAATAGGCTATTGACTCCATTTCTTTTTCAGAAATACGAAGGAAAAAACACTGATGTTGTTTAAGGAGACCTGTGGTGCAGTGGTTAAAGTGCTCAGCAGCTAACCAGAAGGTTGGAGTTTCAAACCTTCCAGTTGCTCCAAGAGAGAAAGAAGTGGCCGTCACTTCTGTAAAAATGACAGCCTTGGAAGCCATATGGGCGCAGTTCTACTATTATTTAACACTAATTGAAGCATTTCTTGTGTATCAAATCAATTCTTCAAAATATCCTTATAAGATACAAATATCATCAAAATGTCTTGTGTGTTTCAGAGAAAAACTGTGCTCCACAGGGTGCCTGTGATGTAACAAACACTGCTGGTGTTCTTGTCCTGTCTTACTTTGCTTTAGCCAATTGAAGTAGGATGTAAACTAATTGCAAGAGGAGTGGGACATGGCAAGCTTATTGTCTGTACAGACAAGGAAAAATGTGGAAGCTAGTGACCATAAGACCATGTGCTCCTTATCTGGGGGCACGGGGGTGTATTTCCAATGGTGTCCAGAGGCTGGGTTTGATACCAGAACTCTTTGCTCTCAGCCCTCCCTATTTGTAGGTCCAGATAGATGGTGCAGCATCTTCTGTGGGATGTCAGTGTGATGGAACTCCTCACCTATCAGCCGGACCCAAGTAAAACCCTGGGCTGAGAAGTATCTTTGCTCCTTTCTGGAGACAATTGGGTCTGGGGTCAGGTGAAGGTCATGATCTCCTCAATCTGCTGGTCTGCACGTGCTACAAGGTCTAGGTTGGGCAGGTTTGGTGGACAAAGCCAGCACTCACTGTGATTTCCTGAAAAAGATTGCTAAAAACAAGCTTGTAGTTAGCAAGGCAAGGAAAGGAGGAAAACGAGTGTTGACTGGGAGTTTCGATAACACCTCTGAGTAGGTTCAAACCACCAACTTTTTGGTTGTACCACCTGCAGACTTCCTCTAAAGCACCAGAGGGCATCTTTTCCTCTGAAACTTCTGCTAAGCATTTCCTCCTGCCTACTTTGAACCCTACATCTCTCCCCTAATATCAAGAAAATTCTTATGAAGAGATAATGCCTAGTTTTGATCTAAAGAGAAATATTTATGATCAACACTGGGAACTTGAGGCACGTGTCTCACAAAAACATGTTTACCCACAACTGTCCCTAGGCACTGTAACATTTATAAGAGCCTTCTAGAAATGCTATCATACTGTGTAACCTGTATCAGTAACTATGGGTTTAAACTGTGTTGGAATTTCTGAGTCACCCTGTTCCAGATTTGCATTTCAAGACAATAAATCCCAATTTTGCAGCCCTGTGAGTTATGTAACACATCATACAACCTGAGGGAAGGCTCCTGTATCAGTCTGGCTATTACATATATTACAACTCTAGCTCACTCACTTTGTCAAAATAAATCATCCATTTGAAATGAACTGCTGCAATAACATAAAAAAAAATAGCAGAGAAGCTTTTTTTTTTAATGTCTTCTTTTCCAACTGGGGATATCTATTTATAAAAGCCACTCAAAATGTATTAATATTAAAGGCCAAGAAATGTGCTTTCTATGACTTTATGGGCTGAAAAGCTCTCAGTTAATGGTGGTCACTGATTTTCAACCTCCCCCACCTGAGACCGCGCAGCTGACAATAAGGGACTCTGCCTGGCCCATCTGATTTATTGTTACTATTGTATATTGTCAATTACTCATAAGCACCATAAATGCTGAAAGATTACATACCTGGGAACACTATACTAAATTATACATGGCCAGTGCTGAGAAGTGTAAGTCATGAGGAACCACCAGCACAAAGCAGCGAGCAGCCCTTCAAATAAAAGTCTCTGTTTTAATGAATACCAAAGGCTCATCCACATTTACCGTATTAACCCAGGAAAATTAGATCAGAAGATTACAATTTACAAACCAAAAGGAGTACATAAAGCTTGACAGGAACCTAACTGCTGAGGTAAGAAGGCAAAAGCAGTTCAGCATGGTAGTAGCCCGATGTCTTACCCATCTGGAACTGCTCTAACAGAAAAGATCATGAGAGGACGGCTTCTCACACAGTCCAGAAGGCTGGTAGTCTGAATTCAGGGTGCCAGCTCCAGGAGAATGTACCTCTCCCTGCCCACTCTGGAGGAAGGTCTTTGTGGTACATCTTTCTTTGGTTTGAGAGCATGTTGGCACAGGAACCTCAGGTCCAAAGCACACACTCTGCTCTCGGTGCTGCTGTCCCGATGTGATGAGGACCCCAACTCTCTGCATGCTTCCCTTTCCTTTCATCTCTTGCAAGATGAAAGGTGGTGCAAGCCACATTCCGTGGAAACTCCCTTTACGGTGAAGCAGGGAGGTAACCTTAGGAAGGGTACCACAGTCCCACCTTAACCCTCTTTAACAGAATCCAACCTATTGAACACAGGCAGAGATTAGGGTTCATAGCATAGGAAAATCACAAAGAGGAACGCAGTCACACAATACTGGGAATCATGGTCCAGCCAAATTGCCATGCACACTTCTGGGGGGACACGATTCAACCCATGACACCCTCAGCAGTTTAAGTACCCCCATGAAGCATTTGTATTTATCTAAAAGTTCAGTATCTGTAGAGCATAAATATACATATTCTTTGGCTTAACCAAAACACATTGCCGCTGAGATGATTTTGACTCATAGCAAACCCTACAGGACAGAATAGAAATTCCCACATGGTTTCCAAGGAGTGCACAGTGAATTCAAACTGCCGACCTTGTGGTCAGCAGCCATAGCACTCAACCAATACGCTACTTTCCACTAAAAGGAGAGGTAGAAAAGCAGCAAAATTGTGTAATTTTTTTTTTTTTTTTTTTTTTTTTGGTTTTGTAGTAAATACAGAGTCAACTTCTTAAAGCCAGAACCTGCTAGGACTGCTTTTGTTTTCCTTGGTCCCCAAGTTTTCTGCATTTGACAGTGTGCAGTCTTACCATTTTCTACCACTCTCTAGTAGGACAAAATATTTGAGTTTTCCTTCACTGATAGCTTTCTGCTTTACGCAGTTTCCAGTTTTCTCAGCTTCTACTGTATATATGTGTATGTGTGTGTGTAAAACATATGTTGAATAAACTAAAGAGTAGTGCCCCATGTGGATATCTTAAGGCACAAGACTAAATGCCTTCTCCAACTTGGAATGATATGAGAATGGACTTGGGGGGTGGAACAAATAGGAATGCAAATTCTGGGACCTTTTTGCTGTGTCTGTATAAATCATTAAACAGCAGACAAATGATTTAACACCAACGCAAACAATAGTTCCCAGACAATTAAATGTCCCTTCCCACAAACAATTCAGAATAAAAGTGAACTGGCCCGACACTATAGTTTCGACCAAATGACAGGAAACATAATAGTAGCATAAAATGCACCCCTTAGGAATTGATGTGTCCTCATCCAAACCACCCATGACCCTGTGAAGGTCCTCAGAGCATGCAGAGTCTCTCCCAAGTGGGCTGAGGAGGTCAATTCTTATCTGATTCACAGGAGCCCCAAATATCCATCTCATAACTTGGCCCTTTCTAGAACAAAAACACAAGTGAAAAATCATCACCTACACCCTCTTTGGGTTGCTGTAAGTCAGAATTGCCTCAATGGCAATCGGTTTGGCTTGGCTTACACTTCCTTAGGAAAGGAGCTCCAGTGGCATAGTGGTTAAAGTGCTCATCTGTTTACGGAAAGGTTGGCAGTTCTAACCCACCAGCTGCTCCTCACATTCCAGAAGGAGATGCGTTGTGGGCATAATGTGAAATCAAGGTTCTACTATCAGGAGCCATGAGTCTCTCTTACTCAGAACTACTACGTGGGGAGAGAGCGTACTGTTTTTTGAAAGTTAAGGATGATCAAAGGAAAAGAATTAAAAACAAACAGAAAGATTAAAAGAAAAAGCAAGCTTCAACCCAAGGGCACAACCCACACCAGGGACCAAGGGGACATCAAAATCACAAGAAGATACTGAGACACCAAGAGTGGAAAAGGCGATGCCACTGCTTTCTGTGTCTGTCTCTACTCAGGCTGCTTTCTCTGTTGGCTGCCTTCCTTCCCCACCCATCTCTGTAAGTACAAATTCTTCCCCCACTTCAAGGCTCAAATATAACCACTTTCTTAAAAAAACCTTTCTTTCAGTGGTCGTTTCTCTCTCCTTGCCAGTGTGACCACAGCCCTTTTACTGTACCTCTCTTATAATAGTGTAACGAGCCCTGGTGGCAGAGTAGAAATCTGGTGGTATAGAGTTAAGTGCTGTTTCTGCTCACCAAAGGGTCAACAGTCCAAATCTGCCAGGCAGTCCCTGGAAACTCTATGGAGCATTTGAACTCTGTCCTTTAGGGTCCCTATGAGTCAGAAAAGACTTGATGGCAGTGGGTTTTCAAAATAGACTTGATCCAGTGGGTGTTTTGGGTTTGGTGTCATGGTGGTTAATCACTCAGCTGCTAACTGAAAGATCAGTGCTTCGAACCTACCAGCCAGTCCACAGGAAACATATGTGGGAGTCTACGTCCCTAAAGATTTACAGAATACACTATGAAGGAGTTTATTCTGTCTGTAATAGGATCCAATGAGTTGGAATTAACTTGAAGACAGTGAGTTTTGTTTTTTATCTTTCCTTTGGGGGGGAGGGATATAATTCACAAAAACAATCCCATGGAGCCCACTCCAACTCACGGAGGCCCCATGTGAGTCAGTGTCGGACTGTATTCTACGGTGTTTTCCTTGGTTAATTTTTCAAAAGTAGATTATCAAAACTTCTTCTGAGGTCTTTCTGGGTGGTAGACTTGAACTTCTAACCTTTCATTTAGCAGCTGAGAAAGCCGAACACTTGCCCACCCAGTGACTCCCCTTGTAACTGTACCACCTCAAAACAAACCCATTGCTGTCAAATCAATTCCAGCTCATAGTGATGTTGTAGGACAGAGTAGAACTGCCCCCTAGAGTTTCCAAGGAGAGCCTGGTAGATTTGAACTGCCAATCTTCTGGTTAGCAGAAGTGGCATTTACCCACTGCACCACCAGGGTTTCCTTGGTACTTTCCACTTTGTATAGGTTTTGATACAAACCCTGTATCTCTCACCATTTTGAAAGATTGCAAGGGAAGATCCATGTTTGATTCATCTTTGTACACACCTGATTTTTAGTAATTATTTGCTGGAATAAAAAAAATGATGAATGAGCATAAAATGACATATATTCACTGTAGACTTCTGCAATTCCACAGAGGTCTCTGCTACCCAGGGTCAAATACACCAAGAAAACACCCAGGAGGAAAGCAGCCCCCACAATGAGTGTGGAATTTCGGCCATAACCTCTGGCATTGTTTCTTCTTGGCTTCTTGTTTCCTTATCTGGCACTGGTAGCCCACTATGAGGCGGCTGGAAAGACAAACACAGTCCAGTAAGTTGCTGATGACACAAATACGCAGCAATTACAAGAATCTCTTGGTTTCTAGAGTCAGTTATGAGTTTTCAGATCATGTTCACACACGAAAAACTGATTTCGTTTAATTCTCACAACTGTCTTGCCACAGAAGAGAAATGCACAATACTCTTCCCACTGCTCTGTGATGAAGAAACTGAGATTATGAAAGTTGCAAGTACTTGTCTGAAGTCGCCCAGGAGGGCAATGGCTAAGAAGTTTCAAGTTCAGATCAGTTGTTTAGTATTGAAAACAAACCCAGAGATGCCTTACCTGGTGGGGTCCGAGGCTGGGGTAGCAACCACAAGGTGAAGGAAGCAGAGCTGGGAAACAACCATTGATGGAAAGATAATCCACAAGAGAGGAACATGGGCTGACTGTGTACTTTCTGTCAGGTAGTTCCTGCTTTTAAGCCAGATACTGTCAAGTTGGTTCTAATCCGTGAGAGTCCCAGGTGTGTCACAGTAAAACTATGCTCCGTAGGGTTTTCACTGGCTGGTTTTTCAGAAGTAGATTGCCAGGTCTTTCTTCTGAGGTGTGTCTAGGTGGATTCAAACTTGCGAACTGTTGATTAGTAGCCAAGTGTATTAAACCATTGGTATTACCCAGTGTTTTAGTTGGCTAGTGCTGCTCTAACAGAATTACCACAAGTAGATGGCTTTCACAAAGGAAGGTTTATTCTTACACAATCCGGTAAGCTGCAAGTCCAAATTCAAGCTGCCCACCTCAGGGGTTGGCTTCCCCCTTGTCAGCTCTAGAGTAAAGTTCAGCATTGCATCAGTCTTTGTCCAGGGAGCAACTTGGCTCAGGAACCTCAGGTCTGAAGAGCACGCTCTTCTCCCGGTGCTGCTTTCTTGGTGGTGTGAGGTTTCCAATTCTCTGCCTGCTTCCCTTTCCTTTTATTTCTTGCAGGATGAAAGGATTAAGCGTGGGGCAAGCCTTACTCCAGGGAAACTCCCTTCACAGTGGAGCAGGGAGGTGATCCTATGAAGGGATTTACAGTCCCACCCTAATCCCTTAACATACAGCATAGGAAAATCACAAAACGGAGGATGGTCATAGAATATAGGGAATCCTAACCCAGGCAAATTACTACACATATTTTTGGGGGGACACAATTCAAACCATGACACCCAGGTACTTCGTTCCTTCCTTTAGGAAACACCCTAGCCCACTAACATACCCACCTCTATAAGGAATCTAGCAGGTGACTTTGAAAAACAGTGGCATGCCCACGCAACACAGATCTAGGAGCCTCAGTGTAAAACAGGTACAGTCACATTTCATTGTTGTGGAACAGCTTCGTTCACTTATTTAATGAGCATGATTTGGAGGCTTATTTTTATATGAGGCTGAGAAGATAAATCCTATTTCTGATTTCAAGGACTTTGAACTCTAGTAAAAAAAATATTTGAATGATTTACTTATAGAAGGAAACAGAGGCTCAGAAAATTAATCCTTTCTTAACTACATGGTAGAGGCAGGATTGGAATACATGCTTTCTGACCCTTAAATCCTTGGCTCTCTGCTTTCACAGAAAGGCATTGCGCTGGGAAATCTGAAACAGACTGAGATTAATTTGACTAAAGCCAACTGAAGTTGGGTTAGAGACAGAGAAGAACCTGGATTTACAAGGGCTAAGTCCACATCTGTGTTTTAGCCATTAGTTAGACAGGAGGGCCTCCTAAGGAGGGGACACAGTGGGGACATTGCTTTCCTTTCCTTTACACCAAAGAGGCCATAAGTTCAAAGCCCGTTCCAGCTGGAGCCCCCTTCAGCGGAGCAGAGGGCGTCAACTGTCAGCAGCATTCTCCTGGGGCTGGCTTCCACATCTGCACAGCAGCACTCCAGACCAGAGGCATGCAAGCCCCCTCCAAGCAACAGTTGCTTATATGCCTTGAATTCAAATTACTAATAGTTTTTTTTTCTTTTTCTTTCTTCTTTTTGGGGGGTATGGTAATTATATATGCAACAAAACATTTGACATTTCAGTGCTCTTCACCCTTACAGCTAATGTTGCACTCATCAAGTTGTGTAACCACTGTCATCATCCTTTTCCAAAATTTTCCATCACTTTTAATGGAAGTACAGTGTCTGCTAAATAGTGAGTCTCCATTGCCTCCTCCCTCCACTCCCCATCCTCGCTCCTGATAACCACTAATAAACTGTGATCTCCAGTTGCCTTGGAGTTGATTATGACTCGTGACAACACCAGGTGTATCAGAACAGAGGTTCACTCCATAGGGTTTTCTTGGCTATGATTTTTCCGAAGCAAACCTCCTAGCATTTCTTCCGATGTGCCTAGAGTGGGTTCGAACTTCTAACCTTTCAGTTAGTGTTTGTGCTACCAGGACTGTACATTTGGTCCCTATGTATTTGTCTATTCTGTATATTTTATAGAAAAGAGATCATAATATTTATCCGCACATGACTGACCTATTCAATCAGCATAAGGTTTTCAAGGTTCATCCACGTTGCAGCATACATCAGAACTTCGTTTCTCTTTACAGCTGAGTAACATGGTCTTTGGTGGGTTTTTTTGTTGCTGCTCATTTGTTTTGTAATATGATCTGTCGGTCACATTTTATGTGGTGGAAAAATGAATTTTAAGAAAGCTGTTAGCAAGTGGGAAACCAAAAGATGCCTGATATACAAATAATAACCTATTTTTCACTTTGTATCAGAAAGTTCTTTGCTTGAATCTAGATGTTAACATGTAGCTAGACTATTTCACAGCTTTCTTTGTCTCCCTAAATGCATAAGATGACATCTGTCTTGCTCCCCACTATGTCCCTCGCATCTAGCACAGTGGACCACGCATAGCAGAAGCCCAATAAACATTTATTGAAAATCACAGTACACAAGTGTATGAGAGCAAAAAGGCTGTGATAAGTAGCTTATTACGAGGCAGTGGTGGTTGAGTGATAGAATTCTCAACTTCCATACTGGAGATCTGGGTTCAATCCTGGCCAAAGCACCAGTCTTGTGCAGTCAATGCCCATGTGTCAGTGGAGGCTGCAATGTTGCTATAATGCTGAACAGGCTTCCAGACCAAGCCAGACCAGGAAGAAAGGCCTGGTGATCTACTTCTGAAAATCAGAGAGTGAAAAGTCCTCGAGGTACCGCTGTCCAATCTAAAACTGGTCGTGGAGATGGCACAGGACTAGGTCTCATTTCATTCTGTTGTACGTGAAGCCACGTTGAGTCATGGGCTGACTCAATGGCAGCTAACATGAGCAGCATAATGTATCACCCTTGCAATACTTGTTCCCTGTGGAAAGACCAACCTGACTGCTGAGGCAGCACATTAGCTTTAGCAGGATGTGGGGGGCAGAGGGCAGGAGTTGTCTGCTTCTCTGTTTTGCTAGCAGTCCCCATGATAAAACACATGCACGTTGGATACCTGTGAAGATCTAAATATGCCAGCCACATTGCTGAGCACATCTGTATGCAACTGGAAGCAACACCTGCCTCCTTTACTCTTAAAGGCAATTATACCAATTGCGGTAGCCACACACAGGCTAGCCTCCAGGCCCCTGAACTCTGAGCACCTGCTTTAAGCTGCCCATCCAGGAAAAGCTGCAAATGACACTGCAAAGCCACCAAGACTGTTCTAACCTGGTGCAGTGACTATAAGTGACAAGGAGGAAGGACAACAGTTACCACTTACTGAGTACCTGCTGTATGTCAGGCATTCTGCTGGATGCTTCCTGTGGATTTTCTCACTAGAAAGAAATGTTGTTGTCTCCACTTTAGAAAGGAGAAAACCGAAGCTTTGAGAGGTCAGGCAGCTCACAAAAGCTCATTCCGCTTGAAAAAGCACAGCTGAGAAGTAAGTCCACAGTCATGTGAATCCAAACACCATCTTCTCTCTACAGCTACCTGGCATCCCTGTGAGGCACGGGTTCCCTGCACACTTCTGTTCTGGCTTTCTGGGAGGTGCATTTGCCTCTCTTTGAGAACATGGTGCTTTTGTTCCAGTGACAGTTCCGTGGTCACTTCAGCATCTAGTATAACGGGTCCCATTAGAGGTACCTTTAGCCAAGATCATGGCATTCGCTTTGATGTGCATGTCAGCTCTTGCTCTTTCTTCCTCCTTTAATCTCTGATTCTCTTTATTTTCCTTCTGATTTCTTGGCCCTTCCTGTCCATGCCTTGGGCTGGCATTGACACTCTTAGGACTCTCCAAGCTAAAACATGTGCCAAAATAGCTTAATTTAATTAGGCCCTGGGATGGCCAAGTTCATGGCTGACATCATTTCTCAGAATCCAACGGAGCATAGCCTTGTTAGCTTCAGTGTCTTAGAACACAGTGTGATAGCACAAATTCAGGAACTCACTTTGGGCGGATAAACTCTGATAGGGCAGGCCCAATCACAGACACTAGAAGTTTCCTCTGAAAGGCTGAGCGCACCATGAGGACGCACAGCAACACAGGTCCAATAAAGTAAGCAACATCAAGAAGTCTTAACAATGTCAACAGAGGACAACAGTAGGAAATCAGACAGTAGATAATGCTTAAAGATCACACCAGAAGTCAAGGTCAGGGCTGTCTGTTGACAGGCAACAGGGACACTGCCGCTGGGCTGCTGGTCAAAGCCAAAGCTCCAGGGCCCAGAAGGCCTGGCAGGAGTAAGGTGTGCAGGTGCTGCTGCTGGGAAAGTTAACAAAACCTGGGCTCAGGTGCCAGTTCAGCCACTAAAACTAGAGCTTGGAATGCAGACCACATCTAGAGATAGAGGCAGATTCATGCTGCCATAATAAAGTGCAAGGCCCCACTGGTGGCCTCCACACTGAGCCAAATCCCTTGGTGGAGTCAGGACTGACTCCAGTGAAAAGGGCAGAGTGGAGTCTCTAAGTATGTGAAACACCTAACATGACAAAGAACAGAAAAGCTTTTCTGGTAGAGAAGGAGAGTAAGAAGAGGTACCTGTGGAAGTCTTCTGCTGCTTATTTGCTTCTGAGCTCCTCATGGTCTCTGCCTTCCTCAGATATTTTTGTAAAAATACAAAAAAAAAATTTTCATTGTTATCACAAAAATTATGGAGCTCCAATTGATGTCACTAAATTGTACACAGGGGAGATACTGAATTGGCAAATGCTGTAGTCTCTATATTTTTATAATGGTAGAGAAAAGTTATTGAGCTCCTACAATTATATGCCAGAATTATGGTAGATTAACTCTTAGAAATAGTTCCTGCCCTTAAGGTTTTTAATTTCATTGAAAGACATGAAACTAGCACAATATGAACTAGGGAATAGTGTCATTTTTATCTGGAAGGGACCTTAGAGATTATGCAGGTTTCCTGTGGCTGCTGTTACAAATTACCACAAATTTTGTGATTTAAAACCACGTAAATCTGTTGTTGTATGCTTCTGTCAATCAGAAGTGTCCCCAGGATAAAATCAAGAGTCAGTGGCTTCATTCCTTCTGGAGGTTCTAAGGGAGAATTTGTTTGCCTTTTCCAGCTTCAAGATGCCACCTGCATTTCTTGGCTTGTGGCCTCTTCCTCCTGCTTCAAAGTGCATCCCTCCAACTTCTGCTTCCATCATTGCATCTCCTTCTCTGTTTCTGATCTCCTGTATCCCTCTTACTAAAGGACCCTTGTGATTATTTTGAGCCCACTTGAATAATCCAGGATAATCTCCCCATGCTGAGATTCTTAATCACATCTGCCAAGTCCTTTTTGCCATGTAAGGTAACATACTCAGTTTCTGAGGATTAGGATGTGAACATCTTTGACCAAAAAAAAAAGTCAAAGCCACTATTGTCAAGTTAATTCCTACTTACAGCAACCCTACAAGTCAGAGTAGAACTGCTCCATAGAGTTTCCAAGGAGCTGGAACTGCTCACCACTTGATCAGCAGACACAGCACTTAACCAGGCAGTCATTATTTAGCGCGTCACAGGGCTCTGCTAACACATCACCTCATGTCTTAGATGAGGACGCGAAGCACGGGGAGGCTAAATGACTTACCTAAAGTCATGAATTTAAGCTGGAACCCAACATGTCTGGTTATCACGGTTCCCAGGAAAACATTTTTCCTCCTGCAAAAGAGAGCAGACAGGATAATGGTAACTACAAATGATGTGATCTGGAGTGCAGGATAGGTTTAGTAAAACACAGCACTACATGATCACAGAGTCCATGCTGAGGAGACTTTAGAAGTCTGTTTGTCCAACTAGTCTGATCTTGGCTATATTCCTATATTTCAACACTTCCAGTTAAAAAAGTCTATACTCAAGGGTGCTGGTGGCCCAGCAGTAAACGGTTCAGCTGCAGCCCACAGGGTCATAGGTTTGAATCTACCAGTTGCTACTTGGAAGCCATATAAGACAGTTCCACTCTGTCGTGTTGGGTCACTGTTTGAGTTGGATTTGATCTGATAGCAATAGATTTAGCTTTTTTGTTTGTTTGTTTTTTAAATACTTGTGAAAGCAACGCACCCATTTCTTGAGAGAGTAGATCTTAAGCAGATGAACACTGTGACATAACACTGAGAAAGATGAATCTGGCGTCAGTGTAGCTGACACGGATGTGAAAGAAGCCATATCAAGAGCCTTGGATTGAGATGGTAAGAAAATTAACTAGGGTGGTAATAAAAAATATCAGAAGAAAGGGTGGATGACAAAGATTTCCAGCGATTTGGTGACTGACTGGAGAGTGCTCATAGCTTACAGATTGTTCCTGAAATAATTGAGATTTTGGACAATCCATGCTGTCCTCCAGCCCACCAGGGATGTTCCTTACAAAACTAGAAATCGGATATCCAAACAGGAATTCCAAGCCCCTTCCCTGGGAACTCCTTTCCTGATACGAACAAGAATACCACTGAGTGCTCACTTCTGTCTGATAAGCCAGCCCCTTTGTCCACAGCTCCCTGCTGGAAAGAGAGCCAAGATCATGCTTGTGTCAAACACTTCAAAATGTGTATCCAAACATACCCTCTCCTTCCTCATTAGCACGATTGTAACAGATACACTAGACCACGTTTCTCTGGCTTCCTTGTAGTTAGTGTGAGTGAACATTTGACTGGTTTTCATGAATGGAACATGAAGGGAAATAGTACACATCCCTTTGGAGCCAGGCTTAGCCAAGCAGGTTTCTCCTTTGTTCTTTCTTTCACCTTCTTCTGCTGAACGCAAGGTCTCTGAGGGTCAGGATGAATGGCAGTTTGGCTCCTGAATCACTGTGTGGAAGAAAGACACCCATGGAGCAGGAGAAGCCACATTAGGCCGAGCAAGAAATGAACTTTTGTATCACTTGAGCCATAGTACAACTTGGGATACATTTTGTTAGAGCAGCTTAGTTTACTACAGCTAAGAGAGTACATCTGGAGGCAGAAATATCCCTCAACAACTGCTGAACCTGTGCCATTATCATTGGTAGTAGTCAAAGGACAAGTTCTAATGGTTCTTGCCAGTCAGAAAATTATTGTTACAGTCTGTGGAGGCCTCAGGAGATGGGATGAGAACCTTGAGTTCCCCCATTCCAATCTCTGTCCATACCTATTCTCTTTTATGTAGACATAGACAACAGGTATTTTGTTAATGTTACGTAAAATGCTATCCAACCCCCCTTCCTGTCCCACGCCTTTCAAAGCAATGGCTGCCTCAAGACCCTTCCGTGTAGAAATTCTGAAGCTACCCCTTGCAACAGTTGACGACAAGTCTCAATAAGAATCCTCCTCTTGCCACCACTGCCACCTGCATCATGTCATCATCTCAGGTCACTTCTGAAGCCACGTGGAAGTCATCACACCCACAATGGCACAAGTATGGGATCCACATGATCATCCAACCCAAACAGTTCTGTAGCTTTCTCAGTTTACATACAGCCTCTTCCCAAGTGTCCAAGACTAACACCAGATGACTGGATGGGGACAGGTCCGGTTGTCCACCCCATCTTGGACCATTTTTCAGAAATTCCTCCTCTGGAATTCAATAAGTGGAGGAACTTGAAAGCCAGAAGAAAAATTAATTCAATATTGTAGGACACTGCGACTCAATGAATATTGAGCAGGCAAGTGCTGTGATGGAAACACTAAGAAGTATGAATCTGTCATCACCGTCATTGAGAAGGATGTGACAGAAGCTGTAACAAAGACCTTGGAGTGAGGTTGTAAGAGAAGTAACTAGGCTGGTGACAAGAAAACCTCAGATGAAAGGGTAGGTGATGAAGATTCCCAGTGATCGGATGATAGATATTCCCAATGATCTGATGACAGGCTGGATTCAGAAATTCACCCATTCCTAAAATTTGGCACCCGGATAAATGGGATGCTGATTTCTCATCAATGGAAACTGAAGGAACAGGTTTCTTTGGATAAGAGGAGTTCCTTTAAACACACTGAGCTTGAGCAACAGAGATATTCGGGAAGCAGCTAAAAACATAGGCCGAGACTTGATTAGAGGGCAAGTAAAAACATGGGGTCAAGTGGTGATAAATGATAAGCAAAAATGGATGAGGTCTCCCACCACTGAGCCAGATGGCTGACTGAATATAGGAGCACAGGCAAGTGAAGTCAGGTGACTCATTCATTCAAAAGTCACCAGCATCTGCTATGGCCGGGAATGAGTCCTGGGTGGCACAGTTAGTGTACTGTGGAACAGTTCTACTCTACACATGAGTTGGAATCCACTTGACAGCAACAATGGGACAGGTACAGGCTTTGGGTTGTGTACATAGTTAGTGCCTTCAGCTGCTAACTCAAAAGGTAGAGATTTGAGTCTACCCAGAACCATCTCAGAAGAAAGGTCTGGCAATCTACTTCCAAAAATTCAGTCATTAAAAACCCTATGAAGTACAATTCTACTTGGACACACATGGGCACATCATGAGTCAGAATCAACTCAGCGGCATCTGGTTTGGATGGGTCAGGTACACTTTCATGTGCTGGGAACACAGAGCAAAGCAGAGCCTCCTTTAGTGACCAGCTGTACAAGAGACTGATCCCAGGGCAAGATGTCCTTTGTGCTGATCCCAAAGCTCAACTATGGACAGGCCAGTGAGCAACTACTATCAACATAGTCCTTTCTGCATCCAGGCCAGTGGCTGGAATTAGATCTCTTCACTCCTAGAATTCTTTTCTGAGAGAGGCCTTGTTTCTTAGCCTTTGTGGAATTCTATGGCAGAGAAAGTTTTGCTTTACCTGTGCTTCTGAAAAAAAGCATAGGGCTGTGGTTTGAACTTTGTCTGTCAAAACGTGTATAAATTGGCTAGAGCATGATTCCCAGTATTGTGTGATTGCCCACCGTTTTGTCATCTGATGTGATTTTCTCAAGTGCTGTAACTTCTAACCTCTATAAGATGTTAATGCAGTAGGGACTGAGGCAATTACATGAATGAGACCAGACTCAGTCTACAAGATCCAGTTGCATCTTGAGTCTTTTAATCCCTTTTAAGGTATTATAGACAGAAGCAAGCAAAGAGGCAAAGAGACATGGAGACCTCACGCCACCAAGAATAAAGAAGCAGGAGGAAAGTGTGTCCTTTGGACCTGGGATCCCTGAGCTAAGAAACTCCTACACCAGGGGAAAACTGATCACTGGATGCTTCCCCAGGAGCCAACAGAGGAAGAAAGCCTTCACAGTAGCCAGTACCCTGAGTTTGATATCTAGTATCCTAGACTATGAGAGAATAAATTTCTCTTTGTTGAATCAGTCCATTTGGGGCATTTCTGTTACAGCAGTTCTAGACAACAAAGACAGTTTCTGTACCCCATCTTTCCTAGTTTTCTGAACCATTGGATTTTAGCCAATGTTATTACCTTTTTGTTCCATTTTGTTTTGTTTTAAGAATTTCCCAGTACCTTTGAGAGAAGTATGCATTTAGGAGTTTAGCACATTTGTAGATACTTATACTCCAGCTCTCACGTTTCTTTGTGTGGAGGGCTCTCAAAGAACAGCTCTCTGTGAGGAGTCAAGAGGCCTAAGGTCATTCCCTGCTGCAGGCAGGTCAGAAAATTGACAGAATTTGACCTTTGACCTACAAGTGGCAAAAAAAAAAAAAAAAAGAACAGCACTGAGACTCCATATGTTAAAACCTACAGAGAATTTTACATTCTCATTAACGTTTCTGTTTGTTTGGGGGTATGGAAAGGGTTTGGTACAACGGAAAGGTTAGAGGGTCCAATTCAGAGGCACCCTGGAAGAAAAGCCTGCTGACCTCCTGGAAGCTCAGCCATTGGAAACCCTGTGCAGTACAGTTCTGCTCTGACACACGTGGGGTCACCAGGAATCCGAACTGATTCTGTGGCAACTGGTAATATAAATTATCTGGATTTTAAAAGAGAGTCCTTGTCATTTTAGTGGTGTTTCTGCTATAGAAAAGGTTATTTCTTTTCTTCCTTAAATTTGGGCTCAGTTTTACCAAGCAATCAACATTGATAGACAGTCAGCCCTTTGAGTTCTTCCCACTCTTTCACTTGTGACAGAAAACAAGGACCTGCTGGACAGCTGCCATGGGGACAACAGTCTGCGAACTTCCTGGCAATTGCATTAGTGCTCATATATAAAGAGATCCATTGCTTATGCATATTTTGATTCTCTTTAAAAAATAAATCAATGAAAATTGGCAAGTCCTTGAGTTTTTCTCTTCTTACAAGAGTCCTGGGATTTTTCATTATTAATATACGTTCAATGGGCTCCCCAGTGATCTGCAATTGACTTCAGCTAAGGGAATGCATTTTTCTATAACCAATCATCATGTAGAGTTTGTTTAAAAATAGAATATAAGGCCTTGATAACCAGACACATGAATATATATTTGGCCAAGGCGACTTTCTCCCACTGGATGTAGTTCTTAGGGGATGCAGTGATCATGAAAGAATGTATTTAACACTGAAAACAAAATTGGCTCTTTATTCAGTGGGGCTTTGCCCATTCAAAGAAAGCTGTTCTGTAAAAAAGTGTTTCTCTGCTAGAAGCTGAGATAGACTCTGATTAGGAGGAACTGAATCTTAGGTCTTGGTCTATGATGAGAAATCAAGAGAAAGTACTTAGAAACTTTTACTACAATTTAACATAGACACAATGCCCAAGTCTGTGACCAGTGACTTGTTTCTTGGAATAAGTTTGAGGCCAGCTCGACTGTCATCAAAATCGCGTGGTGTGAGCTACGTAGAAGTACTGCCTATATGGATTGGAAATTTTTAAATAATAAAATAGATAACAACAGATTGATCCTTCACTTAAGAGAGTTTGAGTAACATTGGTGTGCAGAGCTACTGGTTAAGTGTTCACGTTCTGATAAAATTTGGAGCTTTTATAATTTCAAAACACCTGAGTTAAATGTCCACAGAAGTCCAAAACTAAAACAATAACGCATGGAAAGATTTATTTCAAGAGAGGCTGAAAATATGAACTTTTTAAAACTAAATGCTACTTGTGGAAACTTGCAGGCAGAAAAGATATAGTTTCACATTACACTGCACATAATGTAAATTATGTCTCAGGGGAATATCTCTCCATTAGAACTCACGGCAGCCTTGTGTATAATAGAAAAAGGCTAGAAAAATCTAAATGCCATCAATAAGGGGATGTTTAAATCAAGTATAATATTTTGATTTAATGCTTTGCAATTGTTGGAAAGATGGAGACATCTCTTCATATACAGATAAGATTTCCAAAGTAAATTATTAAGTTAAAAAAAGGGGGGAGATTGTATTTCCTAGTCATCAGCTACTGCCCTAACAGATATACCGCAAGTGGATGAGTTTAACAAGAGAAGTTCATTCTTACACAGTCTAGTAGACTAGAAGTCCAAATTCAGGGTGTCTCCTACAGGGGAAGGCTTTCCCTTTCTGTTGGCTCTGGAGGAAGGTTCTTGTGGTGCATCAGTCCTTCATTGGTCTGAGAATATCTTGCCACAGAAACCTCAGGCCTGAAGGATGCACTCTGCTCTAGGTCCTGCTTTCTTGGTGGTATGAGCTCCCCACTCTCTGCTTGCTTCTCTTTTCTTTTATCTCCTGTACAATAAAAGGTGGTGCAAGCCACACTCCAGGAGCAGGGAGGTAGGTGACCTTAGAAAGGGTATTACAGTCACATCCTAATCCTTTTTAACATAATGCCATCTATTAACAAGAGGCAAAGATTAGGATTTACAGCATAGAACAATCACAAAATAGAGGGCAATCACACAATACTGGGAATCATGGCCCAGTCAGATTAATACACATTTTTGAGGGGACAGAGTTCAACCCATGATGATGTTGAACAGAATACAGGAAGCACCTGTGTGAAGATAGGAACACAAAACACACACAAATGCATGCACATGTGCACACACATATACAAGTACACACGTTCACACATGCATGTGTTTTTAAATGCATGGATATATTGGGAAGGATAGAGCAGTTGCCATCAAAGAGATGAGCTGGGTGGCTGGTGGATAAGGAGAAAGAAGGGGTCTTTTCAGCTCTGCCTTTTTGTATCTTTAGAATTTTGTACCATGCGCAAGTAGTATCTATTGTTAATAACACATAAAAATAATAATTTAAAGTATCCAAAGCAAGACTAGGATAAATTATTTGTGTTAGGGCACATACTTACATTGAAATAACATCTGCCTTTAAATCTCCCACACAACCCAGCACAGTGCCCTACATTCAATATTTGCTAAGTTGTTGAACAAAAAGTCATAGCCCATTCAGAATTAGTAGCATACCCAAAAAAGACAATTCAATATTTATCATTTAAACTTGATACTTTTTCCAGAATTACACCATGTTTGCCTAAATGAATGAACCACTTTATGGTAACAGAGGAAAACTCCAAAACTCCTGAAAGATTCTAGGGTCCACTTTAGAGTCCAAGGCTTCCTGTCAGGGTATAATCTCCCGTCAGATGTTTAATCAGTGGATTTTAAAAATTCTGCATTTATAATAATACTATGGTTTGATCAGGAAAGGTAGGAATGAGATACCTTTCATGGACTGTTCTTTAACTTTTCATTCATGGCATAAATTCATTGATTAAGTAGGGCTATGCCATGTTTGGAAACACTAGTGGTGCAGCAGTTACATGCTACATCTGCTAGCCATAAGGGCGGCAGTTCAAATCCACCAGGCTCTCCTTGGAAACTCTATGGAGCAGTTCTATTCTATTCTATAGGGATGCTATGAGTTGGAATCAACTTAACAGCAATGAGTTATGCCACACTTGATTAGATCAAATTTGAGAAAACAAATTTTTTTTAAGGATGAAAATGAAGGTAACAGTAGGAAATAAAAGGAAAAGAGAGTAATAAAGGAAATGGGGTATTAGGAGTTTCCTGTGGAGACAGCCAAGTCCCTGGGTGGTACAAAGGGTTAATATTCTCAGCCACTAACTAGAAGGTTGGCAGTTCAAGTTCACTCAGAGGCACCTCTCAAGAAAGGCGTGGAGATCTAGTTCCAAAAAAAAAAAATCATCCGTGGAACACCCAGTAGAGTGTAGCTTTACTCTTACACAAACAGAGTCCCCATCAGTTGGAATTTACTCCACAGCAACTGGTGTTTCAGAGGAAAGTATGAGACAGTGACATTCTAAGATTTAAAAAGGCAGCACTGAGGCTAATCCAGATAATGTAACAAATACTACCCTGAGCTTAGTTCCCTGTTCTTTTCCTCCAGGCATAGCACAACATACCTAGTCACACAACAGCCAACCATGACCTCAACTATATTTGTGTTTGTTATTTGGCCTTGGTTTTACTCAGTTTTCTCATACCCCTCAAACAACTTCAGATCCTCATTAGGTTTTCTCAAGCTTCTCTTGAGAGGCTCAGTTTTTCTCTCACCCAAAGTTCTTGTTTATTCAGTTGTTCCATTTGGAATGATGAAGGTTTCCAGCAAAAGATTCAAATAAAGGTCTTCACGCACTTCTCTTCCTCCACTCCCAAATCCACATGCTGCTGCAAGTCATTTAATTCCCTTAATGAAGAAATAACATAGGTCATTCTGAAAAGAAGGAAATGAAAGGCTATTTTGATTTAAAAATTATCCCCCTTCACAAAAAGACAAGGCTTTAAAATAGATTAAACAACCCTAAGTGTGTAATATCAACTCTAGCATAAACGCCCTGAGAGAAGTTCAACAATTTAATGGAGAAAATACACTCAACTCGAGCAAACTCACTGTCCTCTCACATCTTTATCTGGAAGCCCTACCAACGGAGTAGAGTCTTGCTCTAGGACCTCAAAGATTATACCATCTGCCAAAAGAATATATACTAATCTGTTCAGGACCCTCAACTCCCATTGACCCAAGGAAGTGGCAAGGATATGAGAGAAAGAGTTTGTTTCAAACATTGAAAAGCAATCCCTCAGATTCCTGCACTTAGGACCCATTCATAAAGTCAAGATCCTCAGGGAAAAACCATCCTCCAGGGAAAAGATTTTCTTGCCCCTTCTACTTCTCATAAATCTTTCCATAGCACATCTTTGAAAGACATTCTTCATTCCATCACTAGATTCAACAGACATAAAATTACTCTCTCAGATTACAGTCAAAGTTTCTAAATGCTTGCTCTTAATTTTAGTGTTCATCTCATCAAGGACTGGCAACAAACCATTCACTAACTGGTAATGGTTTGTGGACTACATTTAGAGTAGCTATGAAGGTTAATTTTATATGACAACTTGCTCGGGTTATTTAAAAAATTTTAAAAAATAACATTGTTGAGTCAATTCTGACTTCTACTGACTCTATCAAACAGAGTAGAACTATCTCATAGGGTTTCCAATGAGTAGCTTGTTAATCTGAACTGCTGACCTTTTGGTTAGCAGCCAAGTTCTTAACCTCTGTGCCACCAGAGCGAGTCAAGACTCTGCTATATTTATGTATGGTTAGCATTTAAGTCAGTTGTCCTTAAGCAAAGTAAAATATCCCCCATAATACGGGTGTTTGAATCATTTTGCTACACAAGGAAGCGATCCTAACATCTGTCATTGTTAGCACAAACTTATTTGTCTCATACTCCATAAGAACTGAGTCAACAGCATTGCAAATTCAAATTTCTAAAACCAAGGTCTTACGCATGATACCAGTGATTAGAAAATAATTCATATGTTTAAAGGTAAATTTCACCCAAATTCTTTAGGAGTACCCAAAATAAATAACAGACCGCTTTTTTGTTTGTTTGTTTGTTCCTTAATCTAAAACGAAAGTTAAGGAGAGGCGACCAATAAGGCAAAATAGTCAGATGCTTCCTGGCATCGTTTTTACAACAAAGACCTGAAAAAACATATCAAATATATGACAATCTAGGAACTCTAATTATCAAAGATAAAGGTGAAGAATTAGACTGAGTGCCAGGCAAAAGGAGAGACAATTCAAAAGCAGCAAACTAGAAAGCCATAGGTCATGTATTAGTAAGCATCCTGTTAGCTGAGTCTCCACACGGTACCTGGGCTGAGGTGAGCAGCAGCGTCCAAGACACGGCTCCACTGCATCTTATGCAGCCAAGTAGAGGTGAATCTGCACATACCTCCAGAATCAAATAGGGGTGACATCAGAGACACAAAACTTAAGTGCAAGCTCTCAATCTACAACGCACACTGGCAAAATAACCCCTCTCCAGCGTTCTGCAGCAGAGAAGCATCTCCTCCCTCTCTCCACCCTCTGCCCTGCTCCCACACCAGTTCCGAGGTATTCAAAATGCTGGAAACTCAGAGCCGGTGAGAGACTTTGCTCCTTCACACAGCCACTGGTGTGTGGAGTCCATAGGCTTGCAGGACCCCTCACCACCTCCCAGTACTTCGTGGGCCAGTTCAACACTGCATGCTCTCATTAGCATAAAACAGCTGTGCACACACCTGAAACCCATTTTCACCTGCAGCCGTAAAGAGGGATACGCAGATTTGTGACATTTGGCTCCACTTACATGCTAAGAAAGGGCCTCAGACACCTGCATCAGGGGCCTGAAGGCCATCAATACAACCGACTCCTTCTAGTCACCCATCGGGTTCTGAGAATGAGTGGTGCTTCCCTAACCCTCCAGCCAATAGCACCAGATGCTGAAGTATTGGCTGCACTATCCTCCTCCCTACTACATGCTCTAGAGGAGAAGGACATGCCCTCAATCCAGACACCTGTGGGCAGATGTCAGTCTCCTGCTTTGCCCCACACATAGCCCCCCACTGCAGACAGTGACCCAGAGAAACTCCAAACACATCCATGCAGGCCTGTCCACCTAGCTCTATAGGAGAGAGTGTGCACCACACACTCAATGATGAACAACTCAGACATCAATGCCCTGAATATTTGGCATCCCAGTGAGAACAATGAACAAACTGCTGGGGTCATTCACCTAGTAGCTGCTCTGCCCACCTGGAGACAGGACCTGAGGACTTTAATAGCACTAACAAAAGTAAATCATATACCCAGCATATCTAGGCCTTAAAAAAAAAAGACCTACAAGATACAATAAACAGAAACAGAATAAATAAATATAATAACCTATTAATGCCTTGAGACAACAGTAAATATCAAATCACATAAAGAAGCAGGCCAAGATGGTTCTAGCAAGGGACCAAAATAAAGAACCAGAAAACCTCTGGAAAAAGAAAAGACAATGGACTACCCTAGAAGAATTCAGAAGACTAATATACAGAGCTCTTCAAGAGATTAAGCAAAACTCAGACCAAGCCGAGGAATACATAGACAAAGCAACAGAGGAATTCAAGAAAACAGCAAATTAAACAGGCTTCTAGAAACCTTACAGAGACAACAACTAGAAATTCAAAAGACTAACAATAAAATTTCAAAATTAGACAATTCAATAGAAGGTCATAGGAGCAAAATTGAGACAATAGAAGTCAGAATTAGTGATACTGAAGATAAATTCCTTGATATCAATTTGTTTGAGGAAAACTCAAGAAAAAAATGAAGAAATCTAAGAAATATGTGGGATACTATCAAGAGGAAATACCTGCAAGTGATCAGAATATCAGAACAGAGAGGGGTAACAGGAAACACAGAGAGAATTCTCAAAGATTAGCTAACAGAAAACTTCCCTAATATCATCAAAAACAAGAGCATGTTTATCTAAGAAGCTCAACAAACCCCATCAAGGGTAGATTCCAAAAGAAATTCCTCAAGACATATCATAATCAAACTTACCAAAGACAAAAAAATAATTTTGAGAGCAGGTAGGGATAAACAAAACCCACCAACCCACTGCTGTTGAGTCACTGTGACTCATAGTGGCCCTATAAACAAAGTCACTTACAAAGAAGAAGCAACAAGACTAAGCTCCAACTACTCAACAGACACTACACTGGCAATAAGGAAATGGGATAATGTATACAAAGCCCTAAAGGAAAAAAAAAAATCACTAACCAAGAATTATATATCCAGCAAGTTGTCTCTGAAGTAATATAGCAAAATTAGGTCATTTCCAGAGAAGCAAAACTTAAGAGAATTTGTAAAAATCAAGCCAAAATTAAAAGAAATATTAAAGAAAGTCCTCTAGCTAGAGAACCAACAACTAAAGACAACAATCAAAAATTAGGACACAGAACAAGTCAACCAGTTATCAACCCAGATGTGAATTCAAAAAACAAATCAAAGCTAAAAGACTGAAATAGAGAACCAGAGATGTCAATATGTAAACTATGGCAATATCAAGACATAAAAAGAGAAAATAAACAGCGTAGTTATGGAATTTTGATACGGTGTTTTAGTCAGCTAGTGCTGCTGTAACAGAAATATAACAAAGGGGAAGGCTTTAACAAAGAAAGTTTATTCTTACACAGTCCGATAGGCTACAAGTGCAAATTAAGGGTGTCCACTCCAGGGGAAGGTTTTCCACCTTGTCAGCTGTGGAGGAAAATCCAGTATTGCATCAGTCTTTGTCCAGGGAGCATCTTGGCTCAGAAACCTCTGGTCTGAAGGATGTACTCTTCTCCCAGTGCTGCTTTCTTGATTGTGAGAGGTTCCCAAATCTCTGATTGCTTCCCTTTCCTTTTATCTGTTGTAGGATGAAAGCATTAAGGGTGGGGCAAGCCATACTCCACAGAAATTCCCTTTACATTGGAGCAGGCAGGTTATCACATGAAGAGGTTTATGGTCCCACCCTAATCCTTTAACTCACAGCATTGGAAATATCACACAATGGAGGACAATCATAAAATATTGGGAATCATGGCCCAGCCACATGGCTACACATATTTTGGGGGGGACATATTTCAATCCATGACATATGGAGAGAAACTTAAGGGAATATCAAGAAATAAAAGACTGCTTTAAACATAGAAAAATAAAGATAATTCTAACAGAGCTACCCATCTAAACAAAAGAGAAGAAAAATACGAAGACTCAGCAAACACAAAATCAACAATAATGAAAGAGAAGAAAAGAAAATACTTAAACAAAAAGAACTCAGCACAGAAAATTAAGCAGAACAAAGAAACTATCAATATCATTAAAAAAAATAATCAAAATGTCAGCAGTAAAGTTACAACAACCAATAATTACATTGAGTGTAATGGACTAAATGCATCAATAAAGAGACAGAAAGTGATAGAATGGATATAAAAAATAAAGAAAAGAACTGTCTATATGCTATCTACAAGAGACACACCTTAGACACAAAGGCATAAACAAAATAAAACTCAATGGGTGGAAAAAATCTGTATTAAGCAAACAACCAAAAAAGATCAATATTAACCTCCAATAAAATATATTTTAAAGCAAAATCCACTATAAAGGACAAAGAAGGACTCTGCATAATGATTAAGGTGCAAATAACCCAGGAGGACATAACTATGGTAAACATACAGTCATAGGCACCCAATGACAGGGCCCGAAAATAAGTAAAACGAACTCTAACAGCATTGAAAAGAGAAATAGCTTCACAATAATAGCAAGAGAATTCAACATACCACTTTCAAAGAGATAACATCTAGACAGAAACTCAATAAATATGTGGAAGTTCTAAATGCCGCAGTTAACTGACTTGATCTCATAAACACACACAGCACACTCCATCTAACAGCAGCTAAATATGCATTCTTTTTTTTAATGTACATGAACGTTCTCCAGAATAAAACATACTTTAGATCACAAAAACAAGACTTAAAAGAATTGTAAACACTGAAGTAATACAAATCCTCTTTTATTATCATAATGCCATAGAAGCAGAAATCAGTAACAGAAATAGCAAATGGGAAAACAAAAGAAACAAGAAAACCAAACAACACCTTGTTTAAAAACTACAGGGTTATAAAAGAAATCAAGGATAGAATAAGAAAATTTATACACTCAAATGAGAATGAAAACATATTTTACATTTGGGATGCAATAAAAGCAGTGCCTAGAGGTCAATTTATAACAATAAATATACACATCACAAAAGGAAAAAGGGCCAAAGTCAAAACATCAACCCTACAACTAGAATGACATCAACAAAAGAAGCCCTCAGGCACCAGGAGAATGGAGATAATAAAAATTAGAGCAGAGAGAAGTGAAACCAAGACAAGAAAAATGATTGCAAAAATCATCAGGATGATAATTTGTTTTTTTGGAAAGATCAGGAAAATCAGCAATCAGCCACACTGACAGAAACAGGAGAGGAAGCAAATAATTCAAGTAAGAAATGAGATGGGTGATATGACAACAGACACAACCAATGTAAAAAGGATCATAATAGAAAACTGTGAGAAATTATACACCAACAAAATTGAGAACCTAGAGGAAATGGAAAAAATTTCTAGAAACACACTACCTACCTGAACTAACACAAATCATGGTAGAAAACACAGCCAACTCATAACAAAAAAAGAGATTGAAAAGGTTGTTTAAAAAACTTTCAACAAAAAAAGCCCTGGCCCAGACAACTTCATTGGAGAATTCTACTAAACCCTCACAGAAGAACTAACACCAATACTACTAAAACTATTTCAAAGCATAGAAAAGGAAGGAATATTTCCAAGTTCATTCTAGAAGTCAGCATGACCCTGATATCAATCCAGCCAATGACTCCACACACACACACACACACAAAAAAAAAAAAAAAAAAAACCCTACAGACTAATATTCCTCATGAACACAGTCAGAAAAATCCTCAACAAAATTCTAGGCAATAGAATTCACAAACCAGTGCCATCAAGTCAGGTCTAACTCATGGTGATCCAAGATGCCAAAGTAGAATTGTCCCATATAGTATCCAGGACCACCTGATGGATTTAGTAGTGTGTTAAGAATTCAACAGCACATATATAAATAAATTACTACACCATGGCCTTGGTATTCATACCAGGTATGCAAGGGTGCTTCACCTTTAGAAATCAATCGGCATAATCCATCACATAAGTAAAACAAAAGAAGCTTGTGATCTTATCAGCCAAGGCCAAGTACCGTCGAGTCGGATCCGACTCAGTTGTGGTCTTATCAATCAATGCATAAAAGGCAGTTGACAAAGTCCGATGCCCATTCCTGATAAAAACTCTCAGCAAAATAGGAACAGAGGGAATTCTTCAACATAATGTCGGAAATTTATTCAAAACCAGCAGCCAACATCACGTTAACGGGAAAGAAGTTGAAAACAGTCCGCTTGATAACAAGAACCAGACATCGTGCTGGAGGACCTAAATAGAGCAATAAACCAAGCCCACTGCTGTCAAGTTGATTCCAACACATACGGACTCATAGCAACTCTATAGGTCAGAATGGAACTGCCCCATAGAGTTTCCAAGGAGCAATAAGGCAAGAAAAAGAAATAAAGGACATCTGATGAGGTAAAATTACCCCTATTCACAAATGATATGATCTTATACACCAAAAACCTCAAAGAATCCATACACAAAAAATATTACTGGAACTAATACAAGACTTCAATAAAATATTAGAATATAAGACAAACATACAAGAATCAGTAGGATTCCTCTACACTAACAAAGAGAATTTTGAAAAGGGAATCACCAAATCAATACAAGTTACAATAGTCCCCCCAAAATAAAGAACTTAGGACTAAATCTAATCAAGGATGTAAAAGACATATACAAAGACAGCTACAAAACATTACTGCAGGAAACCAAAAGAGACCTACATAACTGGAAAAACATCACTCTTATGGATAGGGAAACTCACCCTTTTAAAAACATCAGTTCTGCCCAAAGCAATCTGTAGATATAAGGCAATTCTGATCCAAATTCCAACAACATTTTTTAACAAGATGGAGAAAAAAATCACCAACTTAATATAGAAAGGACAGAGTCTCTGGATAAGAGAATTAGCTACTGAAGAGAAAAGTGGAAAGCCTCGCACCGTCTGGTTTGGGAAACTATCATATAGTCATGGTACTCAAAAGAGCCTGGTAAATGGTGCAACAAAGACACCTACAACAATAGAACAGAACTGAGAATCCATCCATGAGCAGCTGATATTTGACAAAGGTCCAAAGTCCATTCAGTGGGGAAAAAGTAGTATCTTTAACAAATGATATAGTGTATCTTGATACTGATCTGTTAAAAAAAAAAAAAAAAAAAAAAGATCCATTACTCATACAATATACCAAAAAAAAAAAACTCAAAATCAATCAAAGACCTAAATATAAAATCTAAAACAATAAAAATCATGGAAAAAAATGTAGGGACAACACTAGGGGCCCTAAAACATGGCATTAGTGGCATACAAACTACAACTAACATTTCACAAACACCAGAGAGAAATTAGGTGACTGTGAGCTCCTAGAAAGTATAGATTTTAGTCATCAAAAGACTTCACCAAAAGAGAAAAAAGAGAATGTACAGGGTAGGAAACAAATTTTGGCTATGACATGTGCAATAATGGTCTCATCTCTAAAATCTAAAACATGGTGCAACACTTGAACAGTAAAAAGACAAATAATCTGATTAAAAAATGGACAAAGAGTATGAACAGATGCTTTACCAAAGAAGACATTCAGGTGGCTAACAGACACAGGAGGAAATGTTCGCAATCATTAGCCATCAGAGAAATGGAAATGAAAACTACTTTGAGACACCATCTCACTCTGACAATAACAGCTGTAATCAAGGAAAAGAAAAAAACACAAAATGTTGGAGAGGTCGTGGGGAGACTGGAACTCTTATGCACTGCTGATGGGAATGTAAAATAGTATAACAACTTTGGAAAATGACATCATCATTCCTTAAAAAGCTAAAAGTAGAAATACCACAGTGTTTAGCAATTCCACTCCTAGGAATAAATCTTGGAGAAATAAGACTTGTCACACAAATACACATACGTACATTCATTTTCACTGCAGCAGTATTCATAACAGCAAAAAGATGGAAACAACCTAAATTTCCACCAACAGATGAATGGATAAACAAATTTGATACATACACACAGTGGAATACTATGCAATGATAAAGAACAAAGGCATAACTCACAATATGGATGAATCTGGAGGGTATTATGCCGAGTGAAATTCATCAGTCAAAAAAGGACAAATATTACATGAGACCACTACTATAAGAGTTCAAGAGCAGATTTACACATAGGAAAAAGCATTCTTCAATGGTTATAAAGGGATGTGAGGAGAGAGAATCACTAACTAGATAGTAGACAAGTGTCAGCTTCAGAGTGAGGAAAGACAGCACACAATGTAAGTTAGCATAACTGGACCAAAACAAAAGCATAGAAGTTTCCTGGACACATTCAAACACTTTGAGGTACTGAGTAACTGGGGCTGGGACCTGGCAACAATAGCAGGGAAACATTTAGGTCAATTGGTCTAACAAAGTTTGTAAATAAAATGTTCTACATCCCAGTTCGCTGAGTAGCATCTGGGGTCCTAAAAGCCTGACAGCAGCCATCTAAGAAGCATCTATTGGTACTATCCTATGCAGAGCAAATGGAAATAAAGAAAACCAAAGATGCAGGGAAAATACTAGCCCAAAGGACTAAAGAACTGCAGGAACCAGAGATTCCACCAACCTGAGACCAGAACTGGATGGTGCCTGACAGGGAACACAACAGAGAATCCTAGACAGAGCAGGAGATACACGATGTAATTCAAATTCACATGAAAAGACGAGACTTACTGGAGTCCTGGTGGTGCAGTGTTGAGGGTTTGGGTGCTAAACAAGAAGCTGGCAGTTTGAGTCCACCAGCTGCTCCTTGGAAGCTCTATGGGGAAGTTTTGTTCTGTTCTACAGGAAAGCTGCAAGTTGGAATCAATTTGATGGCCACAGGATTTTTTTAGTACTGGTCTGATACAGACTGAAGGGATTACGAAAACTACGTCCGCTGTATGCTCTGCTAGCACACAGCTGAAACCATTCCTGAAATCCACTTTTCAGACAAAGACTAACCCCTTGCCGTCAAGCCAGTCCCTACTCTAAGCTTCTCTGTGGGAGCAAGTAAAATTGCCCCCAGTGGGATTTCCAAGGAGCATCTGGTGAATTCTAACGGCCAACCTTATAGTTAGCAGCCATTACTCTTAACCACTGTGCCACCACAAGATTAGACAGGCCCGTAAAACCAAAAAACCACACACACAAGGATTAAGTTTCTTAGTTCAATCAAATACAGGAGACCAAATGAGTAGCTCCTATGCAAAAGGAGGATGAGACAACTAGACAAAGGGACACAGGGAACCCTGAGTATCCATCTATTGTGGTGGAGAAAACTTCACACCTAATCTGTATTTTGAATTTACCTCATCTTAAGTGAGAAATTGGTATAAATTTAGTACCAGTACAGTGTGTTAGTATTTCACTGGAGGTTAGCTTTGGTTTTGCACACCTGGGGAAGAGGAGGGTCTTACTGGTTTCTTTTTCTCTAGTTGATGATGTAACCTGACATTTAGATCTGTGAAACTGCAAACTATTTTATTTTTTTTTTTAGATCTCAATCAGCTTGGGTTTTGCTGCTGCTTTCTTTCCTGGACAGCAGTATTCCAACGAGGCGAGTTTGGATTAGATGTTTCCTTCCATCTGCCACTCACGTCTCTCCTCTATGTGATGGCCACTCTGACCTTTTTAGAAGTCCGGGTGAGTTCAGTCTTTGTAAAGGGTCTCAGCTAAAAGTTCAGATCTCTTAAGTCAGCAAAAAGTCCTCCTCCCCAAACTCTACATAGCTCTGCTGCATTAAGCCATTACAAGGCCTACTAGAGGTTGTATTTTTAACATTCTTAAGTAGAAATGCATACGTGAAAAGTAAGAGGAGAGAATTGGTATTGATTCTTTCTATTCTATTTTATAAAGCATTCCTTAGGTTATAAAGACCCAGGAGGAGACTGGTTCTGATGCCGCTCTTAGTGGCATCATTAGGTGAGCGGCAAGGATATGGCTGAACTTCGGACCACATGGAGTGACACTGTTCAAGGAGATGACACCAACATGACTGTCTACAAAAATATCTCTGTAGTTAGTTAGAACCACAAAAACATTTTTCTAAGTCCAGCTAATGTGTGTCAATATCACAAGGCCAGAACTCTATGCTAATTTATTTTATGAACCTTCTAATGAGCATTATTTCACCTGCCTGAGCTGCAAAGCACAAGGCTGTTGTTTTCATTGTTGTTGATTTTGTGACATTTTCTGGTGTTTTAGCTACAATATTGTGGTCATTAGTGTTTGTAAACTTGTATCAATAACTTAAGTCCCTTCTTTGATAAACTGTAACACGTACCAGTGGATTGTAATCTACAATATCAAAGGAAATACTCTGTGTGTGTGATTCAGTTTCAGATGTGAATGAAATGTATCCGCTCAGGGGGCCTAGCACAACTTTTCTGTGAATGATGCATCGGAAAGTGTGTGCCTAAAAGATAACCTATCTTTAAGAAAGTGTAACTTTTTAGTGTTAATTTCCATATGGCCAACTAACTGCCACTGCCGGGCAGCATTCTGTGCCAGAGTTTGAGGTCCAGCTTTCTTTGCCTGTGTGTACCCTGGCCTGCCTCATACTGCCTCCTTGGCCTGCCGTTTAGTCCTAGCAACCAGAGCAAATGATGTATGGAATTTTGAGAACCAGTCAAAACTGCCTTAGGCCATATAAGCTCGTGCCCAAGGCTTCTCACCTTGAAATGTTGTGATTTCATTTTGGTAAGCAATATTTTTTGCAGTTCAAACTATCCTTTAAAACAACTTCAATAAATCTTTTTGATTTATGTGACCTAAGTTGTGTTATTTCAACACAGCAACGTAGTAACTGAAAGAAAAGGAGTGCTGCAAGAATTATGATTTAGGAGTAACATTCGTACAAAAAAAATTTTTACTAAGAATTCTGTATGGTCTGATACAGAAGGAGGTCCACGTGGGGGATGACACCTTGAGTTACTGGACTGGGAGACAACAGCCCCACCACTGCTCTTAGTCCTAAAAATTAATATTATACCGTAAGTATTATCTTTACAGAAAAACCCTGGTGGTGTACTGGTTAAGTGCTACGTCTGCTAACCGAAAGTTCAGCAGCTCGAATCTACCAGGCGCTTCTTGGAAACTCTATAGGGGCAGTTCTGCTCTGTCCCATTGGGTCACTATGTGTCAGAACCAACTCAGTGGCAGTGAGTTTGTTTATTATTATTTATTATTATTATTATTGCTATCTTTGCAGAGTCCCTGGATAGTGCAAACAGTTAAGCCCTGCTGTCTGACTTGCCTCTCTTGGGTTCCCTAGCCCCCATGGTTACATAAATCAGGGGAAGCCTCCACTATAACCCATTTTACATCTTCTACAATCTGGTGACACAGTGGTTAAGAGTTCAGCTGTCAACCAGAAGGTTGGCAGTTCAAATCCACCAAGCACTCCTTGGAAACCGTATGAGGCAGTTCTTCTCTGTTCTGAATAGGGTCACTGTGGGTCAAAATCAACTCGATGGCAATGGGCTTGGTTTGGGTTACACACACATACACACACACACACATACACGCGTATATATGTAACATTTCACTGGTTCTGCTTCTCTAGAGAACTCAGCCTGAGACACTTGGTAATAACTGTTATCATTTCAAAATACAAAACATTTCTAGCGCGCTGGTAGCAAGGTAGTTGAAGCAATAAACTGCTAACCAAAAGGTCAGTGGTTCAAAACCACTAGAGGCTTCCTGGAATAAAGATGTAGCAGTCTGTTTCCATAGAGATTTAAGCCTTGAAAACCCTATAGGATTGCTTGCTAGCAGTGGGCCTTTTTTGTTGTTGTTAGCACCTTATAAGATTTTCTCTTGTCACTTCTGAGGAAATCATTCCTGCCCCAAGCAAATACACCTGACTTCTATCACTTTTTATTCGTTTTGCTTGTTCTTAGACTTCATAAAATTAGAATCATACGATATATACTCTGTTTCCTGTCTGGTCTCTTTCTCTCAATAAAGTGTCTTTCAGGTCATATGATGGTATGTATCAGCAGTTTGATCTTTTTTTTTAATTGCTGTGTAAAATTCCACTGCATGAGTAGACCACGATTTATTAATTCTCTTGTCGATAGGTATTTAGATTATTTCTAACTTATAGCTGTTACAAATAATAAATAAGCAGTTCCTTTAAATTCAATGGACAATGAATGGCTCATGGTTTACCCAATGTTCCGTAAAACATTTACACAACAAAATAACAGTAAAATAGTGAAACAGAAAATTAAAATAAAGTAAAACATCAAATCTGGGCAGATAAGTACAATAATAAGCAATAGATGAGGTCTTTAGAGTTAATGTAATTGAGTTTTAAACTGCATTCTTAACTTCCTAGAAGCCGACACAAAAATGTAAACATGATGAGTTGTATAATTTTTGTAATAGGAGGAAAAAAAGTTCCATTGGCATTAAATTGCAAAGAAAGCCCGACACATACAACTTTGTCTTAGGAAGTATTGAAAGATATAATGAATGATGCCTTCAACACGGCACTACAAAAAATGAAAAATAAAAAATAAATACATTAAGAGATTTTTAGGGAAGTATTTCCTGCAGTGGCCAAAGGGTGTGATACCAACCCCAAACCCACTGCATTGAGTTGATTCTGAGTCAGGTTCTAAATGGTATACACAATACGATGGTGTTGTGTCTGAGTATATATTTGTAAAGATAATTGTTTATTAGAATCAATTCAATGGCACACAACAAGAAGTCAAGGTTTGAAGACTGCAGCCTACTAGCCCAATATATCCTGCCACTTGGTTTTATAGTTTTATTGGAACACAGCTACACCCAGTCATTTGCATCTTCTGTGTGGTTGTTTTTGTACCACAACAGCGTGGTTGAAGTGTTGCCACAGAGAGCACCTAGCTCACAAAGCCTAGAATGTTTACTACCTGACTGTGCACTAAAGTTCACCTGCTGCAAACCATTTTCTTCAAAGGCTGTCTTGACTAGGTTTGGAAGCCCTGTCTGGACGGTGGGCTTCCCCTTCTTGAGCAGCTGGTTAAGTCCATTCTCCAATGACTCCTCTTATCAGGCTCTCTCACTTCTGGGCCACTATGTAGCTGTCTAATCACCCTGGGACCATACACCCCAAAACTAGAATAAGACCCTGTGTCCCCTGAGCCTGCAGAATTATTCAAAACTGCCTGTCCCCAGGAAGCCTGAGAAGCCAAGTTAAGCCTGCCCTGCTTCCATACCTTCAGCCCTCTCTTGCATTCCAGTTGGCTGCGCCTTGTCCTGGGGTAAACCCCGTGTGTGGCCCTATGTCACAGCACGCTATGCCTCCCTGTCTCTGAAAACTGTGAGGAAAATACACGGGTTACTCCTCACATCCTCGCTGACTCCATGTTCGTGCATCGCACCTGATTTAGCATCCCACAAATCTGTGAGAACCCCGACCTCTGCCCTGAGTTAGGGATAGCACAGAGTTACAATTATTGTCTTCTTGGTTGATGCTCATCCTTTTGTGAGGTCTTCTCTCCTTCAGTGCAAGGAGACCAATGACTTGCTTCTAGCCAACAGAATCTGGCAAAAATCAAATTAGAGAAGAGATTATCCTGGATGAGCCTGATTTGACCAGGTGAAAATCTTTAAAAGAGGGACAAAGCCTTCTCTAACATCAGAGACTTTTCCTCACTTGATGGCAAGAAATAAACTGCCATGTTGATAAAGAGCCTGTAGAAATGGCCAAGAGGCAGGAAATTGTACGCAGCCTACAGAAGCTGATAGCCCCAGTCCTACAACCAAAAGGAACTAAACTTTGCCTGCAATCAGGCGAGCATAGAGGAAGATCCCAAGGCTCAGGCGACAGCATAGCTCCAGACAACACCTTGATTTCAGCCTTGTGAGACCTTGAAATAAAGACTAAGCCATGTCTGGACCCCTTATTTTGTCTTATTTTAAGTCACTAAATTTGTGGTAATTTGCTAGGCATCAATAAAAAGTTAATATAGTTACTTACGTTTTTCCATTTTTTTTTCCTACAAAGTATATATGGTTTAAACATGAGAAATCATCAGAATTTTTAGAAACAGTTCCTATCTTTTACAAGTACACTCTGAAATATTTAGGGATAAAATGATACGGTGCCTGTGATTTGCTTCAAAATAATTGGGAGAAAGCAGTGGAAAAGAACAGGTGGAGAGAGATTAGCAATGTGTTTGTAGTTGTTGGAGCTAATCCATGGATTTTACTGGGAATTCATTACTGCGCTACTACTTTTGTATACATTTGAATTTTCCATAATAAAAAAAAATTTTTGAAAACTAACCTGGTACATATAGAGTTAACTAAAAGGATGTTTGTAGTTTCTGATAGAGGAAAACTAAATAACTTAAACGTCTAACTCAGGCAACTGGCTAAATTAATCATGATACGTATACAGTACATTACATATATCTTTAAGATTTGATTATGTGGATGTTAACATTTTCTATGGACTTATTAATTTGTTGTAAAAGCATTTGTAAATAAAACCAAAAAGAGAAAAAACCCACAAAGTTTATGCATTTGTTAAAAATTCACCTCAGTAAATTCAGTTGTCAGAAGGTGGCTGCATCCAGTCTAAGTATCCTGGTAGCTCCCCTCAATGGAAGGTATATACTGTAGTATCTGGAGGAGGAGGAGAGACTGAGGAGCAACTCAGTGATCTTCCCTGCCCATTATTGATCACTCCATCTTTGGTGATTGGATAAAAGATAACTGTAAGTTTCTATGTTTTGTTAACAGTCTGCTGTTTTGCAAATGAACAGAGATCGTAAAAGGAAGAAGATGGAGTCAAATATATAATTGAAAATCTTGTTGTTGTTAGGTGCTGTCGAGTCAGTTGTGATTCATACAGACGCTATGCACAACAAAACAAAACACTGCCCAGTCTTGCACCATTTCCACAATCATTGTTATACATAGCCCATTGTTGCAGCCACTGTGTCAGTCCATCTGGTAGGGGATATTCCTCTTTTCCAATGATCCTTCACTGTGCCAGTCATGATGTCTTTCTCCAGGGCCTGATCCTTCCTGACAACATGTCCAAAGTGTGTAAGATGCAATTTTGCCATCTTTGCTTCCACAGAGCACTCTTGTTGCTCTTCACCTAGAACACATCTGTTGGTTCTTTTGGCGGTCTACGGTACATTCAACATTCTTCTCCAACATCACAATTCAAGGGAATCAATTCTTCTTCTGTCTTTTTTGTTCATTGTCTAGTTTTCACATGCATATGATGATACTGAAAGTACCATGTCTTGAGTCAGGCTTACTGTAGTCTTCAAAGTGACATCTTTACTTTTCAGTACTTTAAAAAGGTCCTTTGCAGCAGATTTTCCCAATGCAAGGCATCTTTTGATATCTTGACTGCTGCTTCCATGGGCGTTGACTGCAGATCCATGTAAAATGAAAACCTTGTCAACTTCAATCCTTCCTCCATTTATCAAGATGTTGCTTACTGGTCCAGTTGTGAGGATTTTAGTTTTCTTGATATTGAGGTACAATCCATATTGAAGGCTGTGGTCCTTGATCTTCATCAGTAAGTGTCTCAAATCTTCTTCACTTCGAGCAAGTAAAGTGGTGTTACCCATATAATGCAAGCTGTTAACGGGTTGTCCTCCAATCCTGATGCCTCATTCTTCTTCATATAATCCAGCTTCTTGGACTATTTGCTTGGCATACAGGTAGAAAAGGTATGGTGGAAGGAAACAACCCTGACACACACCTTTTCTGATTTTAAACTATACAGTGTCCCCTTGTCCTGTGTGCAAGACTGCCTCTTGATCCATTTATAGGTTCCTTACGACCATAATTAAGTGTTCTGAAATTCCCATTTTATGCAATGTTAGCCCTAATTTGTTATGATGCACACAGTTGAATGCATTTGCATAGTCAGTGAAATACAGGTAAACATCTTTCTGATATTCTCTGCTTTCAGCCAAGATCCATCTAACATCAGCAGTGATATCCCTGGTTCCACACCCTCTTCTGAGTCCAGCTTGCATTTCTGGTAGCTCCTTGTCAATTCACTGCTACAGTCGCTTTTGAATGATCTTGAGCAAAGTCTTACCTGTCATGTGATATTAACGACATTGTTCAGTGATTTCCACATTCGGTTGGATCACCTTTCTTTGGAATGGGCATAAATATGGATCTCTTCCAGTCAGTTGGCCAGGTAGCTGTGCTCCCAATTTCTTGGCATAGATGAAGTAGCACTTCCAGCACTGAATCTGATTGTTGAAATATTTCAGTCGATATTTCATCAATTCCTAGAGCCTTGTTTCTTGCCACTTCCTTCAGTACCATTGGTTGCTGACCATATGCTACCTCTTCAGATGGATGAACAATAACAAGTTCTTTCTGGTATTATGACTCTGCATATTTCTTCTGTCTTGTTTTGATGCTCCCTGAGTCATTTTCTCTGTAGAATTATTCACTCTTGCAACTGAGGCTTGAATTTTTTCTTCAGTTCTTTCAGTTTGAGAAATGTAGAACGTGTTCTTCCCTTCTGGCTTTCCATTTCCAGCTCTTTGTACACGTCATTGTAATACTTTATGTTGTCTTCTTGAGCTGCCCTTTGAAATCTTCTGTTTAGATCTTTTACTTCTCTATTCCTTTATTTTACTTTAGCTGCTCGACATGTCAGAGCAAGTTTCAGTCTCTTTTCACATCTAACTTGGCATTTTCTTTCTTTCATAGCTTTTTAATCACCTCTTGCTCTCTTCATGGATGATGTCTTTGATGTCATTCCACAATTTGTGTGGTCTTTGGTCATTATTGGGCAACACGGCAAATCTATTCTTGAGGTGGTCATAGAACTCACGTCAGATATACTCAAGATCATACTTTGGCTTTTGTTGATGTCTTCTTATTTTCTTGAGTTTCAATTTGAATTTGCATATGAGCAATTGATGATCTGTGCCACAGTCAGTACCTTGTCTTGTTCTGACTGATGACATGAAACTTTTCCTTTGTCTCTTTCCACAGATGTAGTTAATTTGGTTCCTCCATATTCCATCTGGTGAGGTCCTTGTGTACAGTTTCCACTGTGTTGGTTAAAAAAGGCATTTTCAATGAAGAAGTCAAAAGACAGAAGCTTGCTGCATCTTAAATAGATATAAACATGATTCTCAGAAAGGTTTCATAGTCTTCTAGTCTTTGTTTCAGTCAGTATGGCCTATGAGTTGTATTATCACTAAGAGATTTCTTCAATTTCCTAAGAAATCTAACTCACCCAGTGCTGCCAGCTTCTATTGCCCCCTTTGCCAATAAGATAAAATAATACACCGAAGTGGCTCTTGGGACCATTTTTTATAATTGCTATTCAAAATCACTTTAGCATAGAATGTTCATAAGGCAGTGAGGACATAGTGAATGTTCTGCCAAACTATGTTCAATCAGAGTGCCAGATATGAAAGTGCCCTTATAAATCATTTCAAATTCCTGTGTTTTACCAACCAAAAATAAATAAACAATTGTGATACAGAAACATAATGTATCATGATCAAGGTCAAAAAGATAGTCAGTGCTGAAAGTAGAACCCCAATACTGCAACTTTCAGCCCAGGGATTCTCCAGTGCTTGGTTTCCCCTCTGAGTCAGTGCTTTTCTGATCTTAATGGATATGTTTCATTCAGGCTAACATACAGAGACTTACAGAGCAGTGGCACAAAATATAAAATATATGGATAGACAAAGGATAAAGCAAAGTATGGAGGGAAAGACGGGAGAGAGATGATATAAATGATTAAAAACAAATAAAAGCTGTTTGACTTCTTCAGCTATCAGAGAAATGTAAACCAAAATGAGTTACTACTATACACCAAAGGGAAGGATGAAAATTAAATAGACTCTGGCCGACATGGTGCCAATGATGGAAGCACTATGCACAAATAAATGAAACAGAGAATAGAAAAACAATAGAAAGGATTTACAAAACCAAAAGTTGGTTCTTTGAAAGGATCAGAAAAATCAACAAACCACTGGCCAAACTGACAAAAGAAAAAGAGGAGAGGACTCAAGTAACACAAGTAAGAAATGGCATGGGGAACATTGCAATAGACCTAACTGAAATAAAAAGGATCATGAAAGAGTATTACAAAAACCTGTAACAAATGGACAAATTTCTAGAATCACACTACCTCTCAAACTAACAAGGAATGATGTTCAAAATCTGAACAGACCCTTAACAAGAGAAGAGATAGAAAAGGTAACTGAAAATGAAAAAGCCCTGGCCCAGATGGCTTCATTAGAAAATTCTACCAAGCATTCAGAGAAGAGCTTATGTCAGTAGTGCTAAAACTGTTTCAGAACTTAGAAAAGGAAAGGATGTTTCCAAGTTCATTCTATGAAACCAGCACAATCTTGATACCCAAACTAGAAAGGACACCACAAAATAGAAAATCACAGACCAGCATCTCTCATGAATATAAATGCAAAAATTCTCAAAAAAATCTTAGCCAATAGAATTCAGAGCCATATCTAATAATAATAATAATCCATCACAACCCAGTAGGATTCATACTAGGTATGCAAGGATGACTCAACACTGGAAAATCAATCAATATAACCCACCACAGAAAGAAAAGACTCACATGATCATCTCAAATGATGCAAAAAAGGCATTTGACAAAGTCAAACATCTATTCTTGATAAAATAAAATTCTCCATAAAATAGATAATAGAAGGGAAATTTCTTGGCATAATAAAAGATATCTATGCAAAACCAATGGTCATTCTAAACAGAAAGAGGCTCAAAACATTCCCCCCTGAGAATACGAAAAAGACAAGGATGACTTTTATCACCACTTCTGTTTAAGATTGTGCTGGAAGTTCTAGATAGAGCCATAGGGCAAGAAGAAGAAATACAGGGCACTCAAATTGGTAATGAAGAAATTAAACTCCCCTTATTTGCAGATGATACGATACTATACATAGAAAACGCAAAAGACTTGCAAGAAAATTGCTAGAACTAATAGAAAAATTCAGCAGAGGAGCACTATAAGAGATAAACATACAAAATCGTGTGTATGCCACATTTTGTTTATTCTTTCACCTGTCGATGAACACTTGAATAGTTGCCACATTTTTGTTTTTGTAAATAATACTGCAGGGAACAGTATTGTACAAATATAAAATATCTGTTTGGGTCAATTCTTTTGAGTATATCCCCAGCAGTGGAATTTCTTCTAAGTTTAACTATTTGAAGAACTACCAAACTATTTTCCACAGTGGCTATACCGTATCATATTCCTGCCAGTAATGGATGAGAATCCTTGTTTCTCCACATGCTCACCAACACTTGTTTTCCATTTTTCTGATAATAGCCATCCTAATGGGTGTGAAGATATCTCATTGTGGTTTTAATTTGCATTCACTTAATGTGTAATGATGTTGAGCACCTTTGCCTATGCTTAATGACCACCTATAGACGGCACTTGGCTTGGCATATATCTCTTCAGAAGAATGACTTTTCAAGTCTTTTGCCAATATTTTGGTTGTTTTTTTCTTTTTCTTTTCTTTCTTTCTTTTTTTTTTTTTTTTTTTTGTCTTCTTGCTGTTGAGTTACACATCTTGATACATCCTGGATAATAAAGTCTTAATGGATATATGCACCTAAATACTTTCCCTCATTCTGTAGGTTGTCTTTTACTTTTTTGATAAAGACTTTTGATGCACAGCCAAGAGTTATTTTTATTTCAATGAAGCCCAATTCATCTATTTTTTTCTTTTGTTGTTCATACCTCTATGGTCATATCTAAGAATCCATTGCCAAATACAAGTTCCTGATTATCTTTTCTTCTAAGAATTTCATGATTTTAGCTTTTAAATGTAGGTCACTGATCCATTTTGAGTTAATTTTTATATATGGTGTGAGGTGAAGGTCTAATTTAATTCTCCTTGTGGGAATCAAGTTGTCCCAACAGCTATTTTTAATACTAAATGTTTAATATCAGAATATTTGTCAACAATTGATGGATAAATAATAGTGATATTTTCATATAATGGAATACAATACGGATATAAAAATGAATCAACCATAGCTATAGAAAACATAGAAACTATTGAGTAAAAGAAGCTTGTCGTAGAACATCATTCACCCACTCCTCACTTATTGACATGGCTAGGTTCTAAAAATCAGATCATTATGTGAAAATCTGCATTAAACAAATGTGGAGATGACCACAACAAATCTCAGATTCAGGATGAGTACATCATTACACAACTGTGAAACCACTGAATCGTAGTCCAGTCAGATGACAAATAATCTTGGCTGTCACTGTCAATGTTACCCTCACTTTTCACTCTAGCATTTGTTACTGTCATATGTACATCATTAATGCACGGACTTTTCAGATATTAGATTTTTTACTATAGTCACAAATGTGAAATGTCAGATAATGAGATGATACATAAGTGAGAAGTGGATTACTTAATTTACATAAGGTTCAAAAGCAGACAAACTGATTAACAGTATGAGAAGTCAGAATCAGGATTACTTTTGGGAAGCTAGATGTGAAAATGATAGGGAGGCTTCAAAGGGGACTTTCAGGTGCTGGTAAGCATATATATAGCAGAAGGAGATGTTTGGATAGAATTTTTCTAAGCATCTCAAGCCTCTTGGTCAACACAGCTTTCTGAAATTTCTTAACACTACTCAAAGTCAAAAGTCAAAGTCACTGCTGTTGAATCAGTTCCAACCCATGGCGGCCCTATAGGTCAGAGCGGAACTGCCTCCATATTTTCCAAGGAGTAAGTGGCAGATTTGAACTGCTAAACTTAACTGCCATACCACCAGGGTTTGAAGGACATTTACTTACTATAATCTCAAACATCAGCCCCATTCCAGAGCTATAAAGAAAAAAAACACCCACTAGATGGTAATGTCAAATACTATTAGATCAATGATATCAAAATAAAAGGAGAAGGTAATTAAGTACCAAATTAAATATGTTAACAGAGAGGTGCTCTGTGTTATGGATAAAACTGTGTCCCCAAAAATGTGTGTCAATTTGGCCAGGCCATGATACTCAGTATTGTGTAGTTGTCACTGTCTTGTGATCTGATGTGATTATCTTATGTGGTATAAATCTTAATTTCTATGATAATTCTAAGTCAGGATTAGCGGTAGTTATGTTAATGAGGCAGGACTCCACCTACAAGATTAGGCTGTATTTTGAGTTATTCTCTTTTGAGATATAAAAGAGAGAATTGAACAGAGGAAGAGGAGGGCCTCATACCACAAAAAAAAGCACAACTTTGGACTTGGGGTCCCTGCACTGAGAAGCTCCTAGACCAGGGGAAGATTGATGGCAAGGACCTTTTCCCAGAGCCACCCAAGACAGAAAGTCTTCCCCTAGAGCTAGTGCCTTGCAGCCTCCTTGACAGCCAGAGAATAAAATGGTTTCTTAAAGTCATCCACTTGTGGCATTTCTGTTACAGCACTCGATGATTAAGACAGTCTGTATCTTATGTGTGTTAACTCCAGTATTTCTCTCAGGAATTCACAGTAGACATTATTATTAATCCCATTTTATAAAAGGAGAAACCAAGCCTCAGAGAACTAATTTCCCCAAAGTTGCAAAGCTCCTAAACAGCAGATTCAATCTCAGGATTGCTTTGTTCCAAAAACCCACAGTTCCTCCACCACATCCGTCATAATTCCTTACATGGCTGTGGGCTATTAGTGCCTTTGACTGTGACCAATAAAACAGTCTCATAAAACTTGTACCTTCATAAATATCTCACATAAGTAAAGTAGCCCAAGGTGATTTCCTAGGAATATTATTTCATTACTCTCTGCTAACATTTACAAACCAGAAAATGTCCCACAGTCTTTATACCTAATAAGAAAAAAATGAGGGTACAGATGCCCTGGTCCCCAAATAACATTTAATTGCCCTTAACATGGCCAGAATATAGCCAACCCACCTCCACAAAGTTCTTACACAAAAGGGGAGCTATCAAGGCCAAGTTACTCTTTTAAATCTTTTCTTACTGTAGCTGTTTTATTATTCATATACTTATAATAGCGTCTCAATGATTATTTTAGAGGTCAACTATAGCTTAAGTTAATGCTAAAGACATTACAAGCAGCTCCCTTTTAAATTTTTAACTGGAAGAAAAGTTACAAAAAGCACATACTCTCCTGAAACAGTAAGACTTTGTATCCAAACAGAACTGGAAACAGTTTTACAATGCAATTTACCGAGTTTATGGGGCCCCACCTGTGTTTCATGCCCATTACAACTACTCCAGAAACCCAAGTCTCAACGACTGTCTACAGCCAACTTTGAGATGTTTCCAGTCTGAAAGACCGTTTACAAGAAATAGCATAAAAGAAGACAAAGAAAGAGTGTTCTATTTTTTTCCTTTTCATTAGACAAAAAAAAACACAACAAATGGCTCAAGAGTTGGGGCTGGGGGAAAGGCTGTAAACAGAAGGATGCTTTAAGTATCCACATTATGCAGCTACTGGAGGATGCAGCTTAAACTACCCAACTTGAAGAGCTTCTTTTAGAAGAGGCTAATGGTTGTCTTTTACCGAAGGGAAATGAGTTTTGTTAAATGTATTGGTAGTGCTAACATATTAATAATTGAACCATAAATCTTTCCCACTGCCCCATTAGACATATTCTATCATATACACCATGATGAATCTAATGCTTTTATATATAGGAGCTAATAGCAGAATCCCTCTCAGATCAAGATGATTAGGTTTCTGAAAAATCTTCCTGGTAGAATTCGCAACTGGAAAACATGAGAAAAAGTGGTTTAAAGGAATAAAGCCCTGAGTGAACCTTTTATAAATACTTTCATATTGGTTAATGCGCAGTGATACAGTTAGTGCAATTCAATCAATATCAACGACATTTGTACACGTTCTAAATTAGTAATAGCAACTCTGCACACTTAATCTATATTCTTCCTCTCTTGGCTCCATGAGTATTTATAAGATCTCTTTCCTTTCAGTTTCAAAAGGATGCTAGTAAATTCACTGCACTCTTTACAAGCTAAGAAGCAGCTCTTTATGTCTCCAGTTTTCCAGCCAAATGCTTTTTCATTCTGGTTTTACAGTTTAGTCCTGGGCCTATCGTCTCCCCAGGCTGCCATTGGCCATGAGTAGAGATTAATTTTTTCAAACAAAACACCTTGTTGATGCTGTTAGCAGCAATCAAGTCAGTCCCCGACTCACAGCAATCCTGAGCACAATGAAGTGTAAAGCTTCCTGAGTCTGCTCAGCCAGTTAATCAGTTGTATGTTAGAGGTCATTGTGATCCATAGTGTTATTTTCGTTGACTGATTTTTGGAAATAGATCACCAGACCTTTCTTCTTACTCCATCTTAGTCTAGACACTCCTGAAATCTCCTCAGCATCGGCGCACCACAAAAGCCTCCACTGACGGGCGGGGGAAGGCTGTGCATTAGGTGCACTCTCTGGGAATCAATCAAACCCAGATCTGCCACATGACTGAACCACCACAGCTGCTCAGAGAACATCTTTAAAAAAACAGAAAAGTTTCTATAGAATCAATCCCTACATATATCAACCCTATAAAACAGTGACAAAAACAAACCCACTGCCATCGAGTCAATTCTGACTCATAGTGACCCTATAGGACAAACTAGAACTGCTTCATAGAATTTCCAAGAAGTGCTTGGTGGATTTGAACATTTTGGTTAACAGATGTAGCACTTAACCACTAAGCAACCCTATAGGAAAGAGTTAACTGCCCCACGGGAATTCCCAGTTGTGAATTTTTTCAGAAGCAGATGGCCACATCTTTAGTCTACAGAGCAGCTGGGGTGTTCAAACTGCTGACTTTTTGGTTAACAGTCAGCACTTACCACTGTATCACCAGGGCTCCTCGGAAAACACCTTAGATAACCTAAATTGGTTTCTACATCCCAGCTAAGATTATTCTTCAGTATCTCAGAGTTAGGGCTCTGATGTCAGTATATTCTTGTCTCCTCCTGTCTTTTTCACCACTCTTCAACAGCCCAGCCTAGTAAGTCAGCTCTCTCTTTTTTGTCTTGGTTCTTTTTCATCTTATTGCAAAAATTCCAGTTTTACCTACTGAAATGGTTAGTTCTACATGTCAGCTTGGCTAAACTATAAATCAAAAGACAAAACTCGTTGCCACTGAGTAAATTCCAACTCATAACAACACCATAGGACAGAGCAGAACTGGCCCATAGGGTTTCCAAAGTGTGGCTGGTAGATTTGAACTGCCCACCTTTTGGTTAGCAGCCACAGCTCTTAACCACTGCACTACCAGGATTTCAAACTAATCTACACAAGCGCCTAGTTATTTAATCAAATACTAGTCTAGGCGTAGTTGTGAAGGTATTTTATAATGTGGTTAACAGCTACAACCAACTGACCTTAAGTACAGGATATTACCCTGAAAAATATGTGAAGGCCTTAAGAGCAAAAAAGGTTTCCTTGAGAAAAAGAAATTCTGCTTCCACATTGCAACAATACCTCTTGCCTGAATTTCCAAGATTTCAGAGTTGCCAACCCATAATCACACGACTCAGCTCTCTAACATAAATTTATGTCTTAGTCATTTGGTACTCCTTTAACAGAAATACCACAAGTAGATGGCTTTAACAAAGAAAAGTTTATTGTTACACAGGCTATTATGCTGGAAGTCCAAATTCAGGGTGCCAGCTCTAGGGGAATGCACTCTCTCTCTGTTAGCCTTGAAGGAAGGTCTTTATGTTGCATCAGTCATTCTTTGGTCTGAGAGCATCTGGGATTAGCAACCTCAGGTCCAAAGGATGCTGTCCGCTCACAGTGCTGCTTTCTTGAAGGTTTGAGGCTCTCCACTCTCTGCTTGCTTCCCTTTTGTTTTATCTCAGGTAGGATAAAAAGATAAAAGGTGGTGCAAACCACTCCAGGGAAACTCCCTTTACATTGGAGCAGGGAGGCGACCTTAGGAAGGGCATTACAGTCTAACTCTAATCCCCTTTAGCAGAATCCAATCTATCAACCACAGGCAGAGATTAAAATTCACAGCACAAGAAAATGACAAAATGGAGGGCAATCACACAACACTGGGCATCACGGCCCAGCCAAATTACTGCCCATATTTTCTGGGGGACACAGTCCTATCCATGACACGTGTATATAGCCATTATCTATTACTGCTGAGTCTATTCCAATTTATAGCAACTCGGAAAGACCCAGTAAACCTGCCCCATAGGGCTTCTAGGGAGTGACTGGTGGATCTGAGCTGCTGATCTTTTGGTTAGTAGCCAGCCTTTCAATCACCACGCACTACATGACTCTGTGTGTGTGTGTGTGTGTACACATATGTATATGAGGTCCAACAATTAAGTCTGCGAACTTAACTGTATTAAGTGCTCCATACCTCGTCCCTGAGTATCACTACAGTCACCTTTGAGGTACTCCCCTTGAGAAGCTATGTGCCGACACCAGTGCCTAGTCCACTCTTCAGGGCAATTTTGGAACTCTTTCTGTAATGGCTATTGTACATGGTGGGAAGATGGAAAGTTTGCAAACTTAATTGTATTGGAAGACCTTCCCTACTCACTTGATCTGGCCCCAGTGATTTTATTGTTTACCTGCAGAGAAACAAAATATTAAAAGGTAGATATTTTGATGATATTCCTGACATTAAGGGCAATGCGACAAGAGCTCTGACAGCCGTTCCAGAAAAAGAGTTCTGAAATTGCTTTAAAGGGTGGAATAGGCACTGGCATTGGTGCATAGCTTCTCAAGGGGAGAACTTCGAAGGTGACCATAGTGATATTCATCAATGAGGCATGGAGCACTTTTTCTAGGAGGAGTTCATGAACTTAATTGGCAGTCCTCATATGCATACCTATGTATTGTATACAGGTATGTACATAGCGTTATATACACAATCATCCTACTCTGTTTCTCTGGAGAACCTTAATTGATAAACCTACCTTCTCTACTCCTCCTGCTAATAATTATCTCAAAACAAAGAACTTATGAGTCATATCTTAGAAGTGAATCTCAGTTTTTTCAAAGTACATTTTATACTCGTATGGAAGGTGAACTTTACATTATGCAGGGATTGCTGTGATTCAACATCATTTCTTCCAGTTTCAAGTTGGCTTCCTGTTAGAAAGAATTGCCTCGTTTGTTGCTGTAAGCCGGCACTTAGTTTGGCTTTGGCAAGCCAACACTGCAAAGACTTACATGATTTAGTTTAGAAAGAATGGTAATTCATCTGGAAATCCATGTTTTCCTTCCTGAGCTGAACATATCTGGTGAATCTAATCCAGCATTCTCAGTCCACAGAAGAGACGAACTAAGCCCTGGGGACAGTCTGGGTTCACCAGAACTCAGATGGAGTGGCTGGAAAGTCTTCCCCATACTCTTACATCTGCAACAGAACTGACCTTGTACTCCTGAAGACTTCTGCTAGGTATTAGCCTAGAACAGGGCCAGCCCTATGGGACTACTGCCCACAAGAATGACAAGTTATGAGGTATATATCCAACCTGTTCTCACAAATGTATGTAACATCTGGCTGTGCAAGCAGAGGTGATATTTTCATAGCCTTTGCAGGGGGAAACAAATAACAGATTTTAGAAATCTAAATCCCAGCTTAGATGTTAAAGTATATCCTGTAGGAAAAAAAGAAAAAAGAACCCCAGAAATCACATACTTCTTGTGATTTAGCCTCCTACCCAGCAGCTATTTGCTGTTTTCTTCAAATTGCTCAAGATTGTGAAACAGACGGATAAGGACAACACAAAACTTTGCTTTTTTCCAACAGGAGAATCCTACAGGTAATCATGATGATTATGTTGTTTGGAAGGATGGCTGTGACCTGAAAGCTCACCAGTGACAAGCACTCTTCATGTGATCACTCCACCTACCGTGTAGCTTGTCAGGGCTTACAACCAGAAGCCTGTCATTAGTGTTCTTTGTAGGAAGAACCACTGGCCAAGCCCAGATGACTAAAGGCCACTGTAGAATCGGCCAAATTGAATTCTCCTGCCAATGATCACTAAATAATTAGAGGGAATTTTCAAAAAAAAAAAAAACTCCACAGCATCGGCTACAGCAAAATGTCCTGAGGGCCCAGGGCAGAGGCACTGGTCCTCGAACCACACTAATTACCCATCAGCCTCTTAACTATTGCCTCACATGCCATCTTATACCCTAACGCCATCCATTTGACATCCTTGACCTCTATGAAGGCCCTTGAGAAGTGGCCTTTGGTCTGTTGCTCATGCCACCCCAAACAGAAGGGAGAAGGGGAGCTGCATAGCCCCTGTCCTGTAATTACTGTGGATGTTATAGGAAACAGAAGCCAGAAGTTAGGGCACCTGGTGAGTGTCAAAATCTTGCATTAAAATCTTGCTGCATTTGCCTACATCATTTGTAACTACTGGAATTAGGAAACAGCTTAAAAATGCAACTGGGTTGCGTGAAGCTGAAGAAACCACCAAGAGTAGATTTAATTCCCTCTCCTTCTTGAAGGACCTGAGCTTTCAGCAATACATGTAGAATGGTTTATTTGAATGATTAATGGGAATGAAACAGTGTTCTTTATTACATCAGTATGAATGAGCCAAGGTCCTTAGGAGAAAACTGGCAAGTCCATGATTTTATTGAACAGAGCAAGACAATGTGTAGAAACTGACAGGTGGAAACAATTTCAATTAGGAAAATTAAAACAAAAGCTTAATAAGTTAATAGGACTGAGTGGTTTCCTCTAGGAACTCAAAAGGAAGGAAGTTTAGGAAGTACTTGGAGTTTAGTGAAGGAAAGAACTTGAGAGGAGCAATGTGGAAGGGAAAATGAGGCCAGCGAGTGGCAGCTGGCAGAGGTCTTAAGGGAAAGGAACAGCTTTTTACTGGGATGCAGATGGTTGGGGACAACCAGAATCCTCTTTACGGCGCTGAGAGGAGAAGGAAAGGGCCTCAGTCAGTGCTTGGGCAAACAAGATGGGCAGGGCCTTTCCTCCTTCTGGATGTGTGTTTGGAGCCTTTGTCTTTGAATCGTAAGCAAACAGAGACTGCAGGACTTGGCAGCACTTGGGTGTCACACATACAAACAGCAAAGTAATAAATGTTAGAGACAGTGGAGTTCAAAGCGAATAAACAACTTCCACATTCTGTAACAGTGAGCAAGATAACCCAGTCTTCCATGCTTTCTCTCACTGTCCAGTTATTAGGTCATTCTGTATACTCTGGCTAAATTACCGTCTTAAAATTCAATCCCAAATGCTATCTTCTTCAGGAAGTTTTCCTTACTATTCCAGTACACTGAGGCATTCCTCCTATTCTCTCATTAGCTTTGTACTCGAGGAATTCCATCATCCAAATGTCTGAGAAATGCTTATTCACTTGACAGTCTCCCACTAGACTATAGGCTAGACTCTAGGAATCTGTGTCTTTCATCTGTGTAACCTCAATACCTAGCACATTAAAAGAAAAAAAAAATCCCGGTGGAATCAATTCTAATAAGCAGCAAGCCTATGTACGTCAGAGTTGAACTCTGCTCTGTTTTTGTTGTCTTTCTTCCAAGATATCTTTGGGTGGACTTGAACCTCCCACCTTTCAGGTACCACCTGAGTGCTGGAATCCTGTGTACCACACACCCAGGGACTCCCTGATCACATTTACTGTGTGCTTAGTAAAATTGCTAGGCATCCCTGGATAGCACAAATGGTTAAACACACAACTACCAGCCAAAAGTTTGAAGGACCAAATCTGCCCAGAGATGCCTCAGAAGACAGGGTTTGCAGACCTGCTTCTGAAAGTTTTCAACTCTGAAAACCTTATGAAGCCAGTTCTGCTATCCATACATGGGGTCATTGTAAATGTGAATCAACTTGACAGCAACTAATAAAAGCAACAATAAAGTTTCCATAATATGGCAAAGGAGTAATGCTAACAGTGTCCTGGGGGAAACAGAGTTTGTCCCCAACTGTGATATATATATAGCCAAGTAATCCCTCCAGCATGACTACAAAGATGGACATCTCCAACAGGAAAGAACAGAAAAAATGGGACACTGGAAGAGTTGTCACTGAGGGTGGCAATTCTTGACCACCAAATCCAGTCAGTCAAAAGATGAATGGAAAGGATTTGGTTTTAAAAGCAGGCAGTACATGATAGAAAGTGAGGCCTGGAATTTTAGGACTAGATGAGTTGCCCTTTAAGTATGAAGCTAAGAGACCTGCATTCTCAAAAATACAAGATATCAGGGAATAAAGTGCCTAAAAGGCCTTCTCGAAAAAGTATCACTTGCAAGTATGCCACAGGACTCGGCCCTGCTCAGCTCTGTTGCACGTGGGATTGTAATGACGAAGAATCAACCAGGTGGCACCTGACGGCAACTATAAAATCTGACTCGGTGAGAAAGAAATGGAGAAGTCTTGATAAACGAATTGGTGGTGGGTATTAACTCATCTACTTAAAAATGTCAAAGACAGACCAAAGGAGTCGGGTAATTGTTGCAGAATACAATGTAAATCATCAGCTTTGACAATTTAAACACAATCAGAACGAGCAATGAGAACTCAGAGGAAACGTGAGAAATGGAAGAATGCGTATTTCCCATCTGTCACAGTAGGAGGTTAATTGTCCCATTCAAAGCTGAAAACTGGAATTTAAAAAAAGTGAAAGGATCCCCAACCTTTTAACCACCTTTCTTTCCTCAATTTCAATAGCTGAGGATATCATTGCTGACGTCAGATAAATCTTGGCTGAAAGCAGAGAACAGCAGAAAAAAGTTTCTGTGTTTTATCAACTATGCAAAGACATTTGACTGTGTGGATCATAACAAATTAGGAATAACATGGCAGAGAATGGGAATTCCATCCAGAACATTTAATTGTGCTCAAGAAGAACCTGTGTATTGACCAAGATGTAATCATTCAAACAAAACGAGGGGATGCTGTATGACCAAAAATCAGAAAAGGTGTATATCAGGATTGTCTCCTTTCACCGTATTTATTCAAACTTTATGCTGAGCAAAGAATCAGAGAAGCTGAAGCATATGAAGAAGAACAGGGCATCAGGATTGAAGCAAGACTCATCAACAACCTGCGATCGCAGAGGACACAACCTTGCTTGCTGAAAGAAAGAATTGAAAGCATTTATTGATGAAAATCAAAGACTATAGGTTTCAGGATGAATTACATCTCAACAAAAAAATTTCAGGAACTACTGTCACCTATGGTAAAGAAACGTGCTTAAAGTTCAGCAGTTTTGCAGTCTCTTTTCCGTTTATTTTGTTCTGTTAGTTCAAGTAAAATTGAATTTAATATCTTTTTAAACATAGCTTTCACATTTGTAAAAGTGCTTTCATTTATATAAAATTGCTTTCACAATGGGTATGAACATAAAGAGATGTATGAAGAGGAAAAAAGATGTGGAAAATAATGTGCACTTTATAAAACCAAACCCATTGCCATCAAGTCAGTTTTGACTCACAGCTGCCCTATAGGACAGAGTAAAACTGCACCATAGAGCTTCCAAGGAGCACCTGGTTGATTTGAACTGCTAACCTTTTGGTTAGCAGCCAAAGCACTGTACCACCAGGACACCTAATATAAATGAGAATATTCCAGATCAGGAGTTGGCAAACTAGAACCAATAAGCCAAATCTGCCCCAAAATACTGTTTTATTGGAATATAGCCATGCTTATTAATTTACATACTGTCCATGACTGCTTTCCTGCCACTACAGCAGAGTTGAGTTGTGAAGATAGAGGCATTCCTGCCCTCAAAACCTAAAATATTTACGATTTAGACATTTACAGAAAAATTCGGTAACCCTTACACATAGATGGAACAATTTGTCTAGAGGGAAAGTATTTATTTATTTATTTTTTTACTTTCTTCTTTTTTTGTAGCATTGAATGAAAACTTTTAATGTGTAATACAATTTTTAATCAAATAACAAAGCTATTTTGTGTCTTAAAAAGACCATCCTCACCTTGTATGCCAGTGTATCAGTGTGCTATAGACAGTGATTAGGTTAATGTTTTGGAGTTCTAGCTATGTGTTTCATGGATTCCTTTCTTGATTAATGTTCTTCAGTCTGTGAGCTGATGTTTCTGTGCACAAGACTCACAACAAAGCTAGCTGGCAGCCGTGGGAATCCATATGCCAACTTGTCAGGTGCCAATCTGAGGAAGCAGTTACATCACTCGTTTTGGAAAACTCTTTGAGAACGCTGTCCAAATAATACAAAGACAGGTAGGAGACCATTTTTTTTCTATTTAATATTTGCCCAAATCACAAGCTTCAGTAAATATTACATAATTCATTTTAAAAATTCCTCATTTACTGAAACCAAAATGGAAGTCATTCAAGAAGCAGAAAAAGAGCTCATCATTCCTCCTCATGGGTTTACAATCTATATCTCAACTGCATGCTACTTTTTCCATGCCCAAATAATTTTCTCAAAAATTCAAATTATGTTTCAGAGTCCACACAACCCAAAGAATTGTCGTCCAGAATACCATCTGATCCACTTGCAAGACGCCTTGTCAAACTGGCAACTGTGTGAGGAAAAAAGAAGGGGCCCACAGACATCCACCGTTTGGGTCTTTGGGCCACCCTCCCACATGGTTTTTCTACCAGGAAATCCTCCCTGACAATTTAAGTAGCCAAAGCAATCCCAGCCTGGGTTAGACAGCCCCTCTGCTCTGAGTATCACTTCACTCAGCATAAATTATTAATTAATTAGAGAGCAGTCCAAGGGCACAGAGACATAATTCTACCAGACGAGCTATCAGCCATTAGAAACGAGGAGCATGATTAAGACCCAGAATTCAGGGTTTTCGTGATTTGAGATGTTTTCTGCCTTAAAATAATAACATTGCTTTTACTCCCTCACTGAATAAGTGTGCTTATTCTAAGAACAGTAAATCTCCCCAAGTCCAATAGCGGCCACAGTAGAAAGGTTTCCAACAGAAACCTCCTACTTCCTTTCTGATTAGAAAGCTGCTTTATTTTTGAGGGAAAGGAAAACTCTAAGGGTAGCTTTTACTACAAATTCTAACCAATTGGCTAAATATATCCGAAAACAGAGTGGCAAAAAAACTTTTTCTTCACACTTCAAGTTTTTCTTTCACACAGTCTAAGGGTTTAAAGATCAAGACATAAAGAAGACCCCTTCACAGATTTCTGGGGCTACTTCTTTCCTAGAGTCTCCTCTCTAGTACTTGAACTGCACATTCCAGGGGCAGGCTTTGCGACTCTGACCTGCCCTTGTCATTTCTTTCAGTCGCTGCTGAGTCCCTGCTTCCCACAGTTCAGCGAATGCCTCAAGCGAAAAGCCAGCATGACTATGGATCTCTTCTTGTGGGCGTCCCTTCTCTCAAGGACTGCAGACCTGTGATGTCACTGCCCGATGCTTGATAATACTTGTGCATATATTTTGCTCAGTTTTATAGAGGCTTGTATCACAAGGGTAGGCCCAGTACCAGTTATTCTGTCTTGTCAAGAACAGGAAGTCTTATGTGTGAACTTTAGCTCTTTACTATTTCAATTATTCTATGACTATCAAAGGCCATAAGTGAAAGTCACGACACCCAGGTTGACATTAGCTCTGGCTAGGAGCGGAATCCACCAGGCACTGCTTGGAAATTCTGTGCGACAGTTCTACTCTGTCCTTTAGGGTTGATATCAGCTAGAATCGACTTGATGGCAGTGGGTTTAGTTTTTTTAGTTAGGAGTGGGAAGAGCAGCCTATGCCCTCAGCTCTTCCTCTGCCTCGTTGTCACTGAAGCCTTCAGGGCTCCAGTTTTTTACTTCATAAAATAAGCTGAGTGGCATGATCATTAATATGTCTTTTAGTGCTAACACATTATGAATCTTCTATTCCTATTATGTAAATTGTATGGATGAGACAGACTAGTAAGAGTAAACAAATCTCAACAGGCAAGTCCCTTCTGAAGCTCTTAGTGCTCCAAGCCCTCCGGTGGTCTTCTCTGATGCTGGAAGGATGGAACAGTGAGCACGAGATCAAAACAGGGTGAGAGCCATGAGCAAGATGGAGGAGCACGGCGCGGTGCATAGAGTCGACTTTAGAACCCAACTCACCCAATTTCCAGACTCACAGGGAGCTCCACCTCTTTTCTTCTCTGAGCCTTAGTTTCTCCATCTGTGCAAGGGCTAAAATGATATCGCCTTGCAGAACTATTGTGAGGATCAGATAAGATAAAACTTTTGGTTAAGCCACTTGATTTTTTTCCCACTAACTTGTAAAGACGCACAGCAAGCCTCCTGTGGCCTTTGAAAGACATCAACTCAAACATCAAGGTTAGAAACATCTTCCCCACCGCCACAACTCCATCATCCCCCTTGCCCTCCTTCCACCAGCACCACCCATCACACCTATGCTACACAGACAGGGAGCCATCAAAGTTCAGCACAATTCCCCTTCACGAAACAGCACCCCATCACTCTATCACCTTGCTTACGGAGGAATCAGAGTTCATTCACTTTCAGCCAAAAGCAATTGTCTGATTGGTATCCTTCTCCTTAAAAAAAAAAAAGTGCAAATACATCTTTATCTTTGGGAAGTTTAGATCAACCAGCATTATCTCTACAAGGGAATGGAATAAATCTTTTAGATTTGGAGGACTGGAAAGGAAAAACATCTAAACCCTGGTCTCACGGTCTCCACTCACCTACCAAAAGAAAAGAAGGAAAGAAGGGAGAAAGGGAGGGAGGAGGAAGGAAGAAAGGAAGAAAAAAAGAGAAAGAAAGAGAACAAGAGAGAGAGAGAGAGAAAGAAAACCAGTGGTCAGTCCTCTGAATCATGGTAACTTCATAGCATCACAGTACAGCTATGCTCCACAGAATTTTCAGTGGCTGATTTTTCAGAAGTATACCACCAAGTCTTTCTTCAGAGGTGCCTCTGGGTAGACTTGAGCTGAGCATTAATGTTTGGTACCTCCCAGGGACTCTCCACCTACACAAGAAAATAGAGAGACAGAGTCTCAGATGGAACACCAGCCACAGAGAGGAAGACTGACGTGCTAAAAACAAATCCAGGGGAACCCACTGAGGCGCACCCTGGACTGAGCAAGGCACAGTGGGAAGACCAGCAACTCCCCTGGAAGGCTCCAAATGCCGCACTGGAAATTCTGGTGGAGTCGTGGTTAAGTGTTACATTGCTGACCAAAAGGTCTACAGTTCAAATCCTCCAGATGCTCCCTGGAAACTCTATGGGGTAGTTCTACTCTGTCCTATAGGGTCGCTATGAGTCAGGATGGACTCTACTGCAGCAGATTTGGGTTTGGTTTGGGCCCTGGGGCAGGGACATTTTTCTGTCATGAGGGCCCACAGGTCCAAAGGGTTGGAAGATAATCAGTGTTCAATACTGCCCCCAAGTGGCAAGAAACAGAAGGTGCCTGGAGCCGCCAATACAAATCTTTCCCCACTTGAGAGTAACATTTAAAACAATTCTCTTTTAGACAGCTAATGTTTCAAAAGATTCTCGGTTGATCTAGAAAGGTACGGGGACCCCAAGAGCATGATAAGAGTGTTTGTCAATCTAGTAGGTGGACTCCTATGCGTTCTGGACCAGCTCACACGTATTGATGTGTGAAGACCTCGTATCTTGGCTCAACACATGGTTAAGTACTCAATCATTATGAGTAGATTACGAATGAAGAAATAAGAACAAAGACACATATATGATGCCAGCAAGACTTCTTAGCCAAAATGATGTCCACTAACTAATCTGTAAACATCATAAGATTTGGAAGTTTTGTTTGTTTCATCCTGTGTATTCTCAGCATTTATAAGGAAAGCTTAACAAATCTTCAATTAATTAAACGTTGACATGAGTGGAGGCGGTAGGATTCCTATGACACATCACATAGCTGTGTGCAATCCTTTCACTGCCCGACATACTTAACAGTTTGAGGAAAGACCTAGAAGGCTTGTTTACCAAATTAGCCAACAACATCAAACTGGAAGAAGTAGTTAGTTTGCTGAGATAACTTGCACCAAGATACCAAACAAAAAGAATTGAGACGGCTAGACAATGGAGCTAAAACCAACAAGATGAAATGTAGCTCATACAAATTTCCACAAACAGGCTGAAAATCACTAAACACAAAACTTTAAGATGGAGAAGGCTTGACCTTGCAGCAGTCCCCAGGGACAGGATTTCAAAGTTTCACTTGGCACTAAGGCCTGTATTGGAGCCACAGGGTGACCCAAAGGGTTAATACACAAAGTTACTAATGGAAAGCTTAGAGGTTTGGGTCTACCCTGAGGTGCCTTGAAAGAAAGGTCTGGTGATCTATATATTTCTGAAAAATCAGCCATTGTAAACCTGTGGAGCAGAGAGTTCTATGCTGACATACACAGGGCTGCCATGAGCTGGAGTTGACTCAATGGCAACAGGTTTGGTTTTTAAGGTCTATGTCTACAATAGTTGACACAGCTGTCAGAGAATACTTTTGCAGTGGCAGGTATTTTATTGGAAAGGAGTGATCAAAATAAAGGGAAAGCGATGGGAGAGCCCCATGCTGTCAGATAGAGAATGTCAGGTCATGTTGCATTCAACTGGAGTGTTAGAGGGTTCATGGGAAATGGACCCAGAGAGCAATGGATAAAATAATGAGCAGAGAACCTTGCAAATGCATCATATGAGGACAGCTACAAACAACCAAACCCCGGTTAGATGTCGGGACGAAAAGCGCTCATGGAGGGACTAAAACATCTTCAGGGATGTTCTAGTCAGCTAGGGCTGCTCTAACAGAAATACCACCAAGTGGATGGCTTTAACAAAGGAAAGTTTATTCTTACACAGTCCGGCAGGCTGCAAGTCCACATTCAGGGTGTCTGCTCCAGGGGAAGGCTTTCCCCTTGTCGGCTCTGGAGGAAAGTCCAGTATTTCATCAGTCTTTGTGTACGGAACATCTCGGAACAGGAACTTCAGATCTGAAGGACATGCTTTTCTCCCAGTGCTGCTTTCTTGATGGTGTGAGGTTCCCAGTTCTCTGCTTCTTTCTCTTTCCTTTTATCTCTTGTAGGATGAAAGGATTAAGGGTGAGGCAAGCCACACCTCTGAGGAAACTGCCATTACAGTGGAGCAGGGAGTTGATCCTCTGAAGGGATTTACAGGCTCACCCTAATCCTTTAACACACAGCACAGGACAATCACAAAATATTGGGAATCATGGCCCAGCCACATAGCTACACAGATTTGGGGGGTGGGGGGAACATAATTCAATCCGTGACAAGCAACATGAAGAACTACCTCTGGTTCTACGTACACTGGAAAGGCAAGAATAGGACTTGGAAAAATGTTCTAACAACCTAGACCTGTTTAGGAAGAGAATCAACCGTCTTAGCCAAGGTGTGGTTAGTTGTCACTGGAAGGAACAAGGGGACAATGAAAAGTTATATTTCTTGAGTATCTGCTGTGTGCCAGGTAGTATCCAGAAAATTCATGTATTCTCACTTCTTCCTTACGATCATCCTTTGAGGTAGGCAATTATTGTTAACACAAAACCTTTACATCCAACTGTATCTGTGCCTGTCATGTGTAGTTGTTAGGAAAAAAGGAATCCAGGTAAAGCAAGAAATCACAAAAGATGGTGTACATATACCTTAAATATTGAATTTATGTAAATGTTCTTTCATTCCTCAATTTTGATGTTAAGCAAAGGCTTTTCTTTGAGAATAGGCTTAGCGATTGGGATTCATGTGGTCTTTTGTTCATAAATTCTACCCTCTATGTGGCAGAAAGGCCTGGGAATGTATTTCCAAAATTCAGCTGATAAAAATCTATGGATCACAACAGTCTGACAAGCAATGAGTGTGGGGATGGCACAGGACCAGACAGATTATTATTCTATTGTGCACAGGATCGCTGTGAGTTAGGGGCTAACTTGCTGGCAGCTTTATGCAGTGATCAAACCAAAAACAAACAAACTTGTCATCAAATCAATCCAACTCATGGCGACCGTATAGGCCACCATAGAACTGCCCCATGGGGTTTCCAAAGAATAGCTGGTGGATTCAAACAGCTAGCTGTTTGGTTAGCAGTCCAATGCTTAACCACTGCAAAATCAGTGACAAATTAATCAACAACCATCGTATGCACCAGCTCACAATAAGCAAGGTACACACCAGCTGAATTGTGCTTACCTATTATAGTATACAATTCTGCCTGTTTTTCACTACATTTGGAATTGTGCACTACACATTAATCAGTAAGCACAATTATCCTGTGTGTACTTTGCGTGTTGCATAATTTGTCCCTGGTATTGACCGTGATTTCCAATATCTGTTTCTCTAATGTGGAATGAGAAGTTGAAATCCCTCAAGAAGCCATGTGCATGAAGACTGTTCAGGTTTCTGTTATGTTCCCCAGCCCCTTTCAACCATCTGCTCAACACCTAGTTCAAAGACCCATTTTTTAGCAACTCACATACTTGCATCAGCCTTTACATGGTGCTCAGCAGTTTCATTCTATTTTATCAATGTATGCATGTAATGTTTGATTAAATTATGGGATTGTAATACCAAATAGAGCTGGCGTGAGGGTTGGAGGGAAACTTGGCTGCCTGTGGGTAGGCTTCCCCTTAACCAATAGGTGTGCTCACTGGGTGCCCCCAGGTAAGCCTGTGCACATGCAGTGGGTGCCTGTCAACTCAGAAGGCACTAGAGAGTAGGCACAGCCGGAGACAGGATTACGTGAAGATGGGTTAACTAAGTTTCTAGTCTACCTTTCAATGCTAGGGAGTCTAGCTTCAGCGGAGTTAAGTCATTCACCTAGGGTCAGAGCCCCGGAACCTCTCTGCGTCTGAATTGAGGCTCTCTCCATTGGGTAACACTTTGTCTAAGTTATCTAGTGCTATAACAAAAATACCACAAGTGGACGGCTTTAACAAACAGAAATTTATTCTTTCGCAGTCTAGGAGGCTAGAAGTCAAAATTCAGGGTGCCAGCTCTAGGGGAAGGCTTTTTCTCTGTGTCAGCTCTGGGAAAAGGTGCTTGTCATCAGTTGTCCTCTGCTCTAGGAGTTTCTCTGTATAGGGTCTGAAGAATGCACTCCAAACTTGGCATTTCTTTCTTACTGTCAAGAGGTCCCTCTCCTGTCTGCTACATTCTTTCTTTATGTCTCAAGAGAGATTGGCTCAAGATACAACCTAATGTGATAGATTGAATCCTGCCTCATTAACATGACTGCCTCTAATCCTGCCTTGTTAACATCATAGAGGTTAGGATTTACAACACATAGGAAATTTACATCAGATCACAAATGGTGAACAACCACACAGTACTCGGAAACATGATGTAACCAAGTGGATACACAGTTTGAGGGGGACACAATCCAGTCCATATTATTGCCCTAAGAGGTATAAGGGAAGAGCAGGCTGAATGTTCTCAAGTTCTCTCCAATTCTGAACCTATCAGAGCTTCTAACTCACTTTTTTGTGAGGCTTTTCATTTGTCTGAAGCCAAAACAAGGCCAAAAATTTGCATTGTGCTTTAAGGGTCCAACTGTCTCAGAGTATCTCTATAGCTGTGTGTTAGGAAGAAGGTACACTAAAAAGTCTAGATCTCCAACAAATGTAGAAAAGGCATTTTTGAGATAATTTTGGAAAATTATGAGTATGAACTGGGAATTACGTGATATCAGAAATTACTGTTAACATATACTGATGGTACAGAAAATGCAAAGAAAATGCCCACTGTAGAAAAATAACTACATGTTTCGATTCTGTTTGAAAATATTTCAGGAAAGAAAAACAAAGAGGAAAGAAATGAATAAGTGAAACAACAACAGCAAAATCTTGATAATTGTTGTTTTTGTAGGTGCTATCAGGTTAATTCCTATTCAGAGTGACTGCCTTAGTCATTTAGCACCTCTATAACAGAATTACCACAAGTGGATAGCTTTAACAAACAAAAATTTAGTTCCTCCCAGTAAAGGAGGCTAACAGTCCAAATTCACGGTATCCATTCCAGCGAAGGCTTTTTCTGTTGGTCCTGGACGATGGAGCTTCCGAGGCACTGGAACGGCAGATCCAAAAGCCGCACTCTGCTCTTGGCACTGCTTCTTGGTGTCATGAGGTCCCCAAACCACTCCACTAGCTTCCCTTTCCTTTGTACCCCAAGAGACTGCCTCAAGGCAAACTGAGTCCTGCCCCACCGACACAGCTGTCACCCATCCCCCCTCCTTAACATCACATGGGCAGACTTTATATAGGAGCATCGTTCCCATCCACCAGGCGCTCCTTGAATACTCTGGGGGTCAGTTCTGCTCTGGCCCTAGGGTCACCATGAGGCGGATCCAACTCGACAGCACTTGGCTACTTGGCTCGCATACAATACCAAGAATCATGACCTAGCCAAATGGTTACACACATTTTGGAGTGGACATAATTCCACCCATGACAGTGACCCCATGTACAACAGAAGGAACACAGCCCAGTCCTGTCCTATCCTCACAAGCGCCATGCTTACGTCCATTGTTGCAGGTACTGTGTCAGTCCATCTCATTGAGGGTCTTCCTCTCTTTCTCTGACCCTCTACCTTACCAAGCGTGATGTCCTTCTCCAAGGACTGCTCCCTCCTGACAACATGTCTAATATGTCTAAAGTACGCAAGATGTAGTTTCGCCTCCTCTTTGCTTTTAAAGAACTTTGTGGGATCTAAATATTGGATAAAAATTATTATACAATTCTCATTACTTTTGTATATATTTCTATTTTTCATAAGAAAAATAATTTGAAATCTAAATCCAAGGTCCCCAAGGTTAGAGGCAAGGACCAAACCCTCCTGAGCCCTTCCCATCCTCCCACTTCAGCAGTAACCCTGGACTGATAGGAGAACAGGACACACCAGGCAGACAGTTTCCTATCCCCAAGAAGGTCCTGCAGCATCTTATAATATTAAGGAGGACTGAAGTCAGCAGCAAAAAGGAGCCGATTCCAGGGCCATGTGCTTCGCTTTCATTTATCCCTTCCATAACCACACAACTTCTCCCAGGAATGAACCCAAGAACACATCTCTAGCTGCTGGATTCGTGGTCCCATCGGATTCTCCTAATAAATTTATAAAGTGGGTAGATTCCAGTCACTACCCCATATCTAGTCCCTGGATCATGCAAACAGCTTGGTTGGTAACCAAAAGGTTATAGGTTAGAGTCCACTCCGAGGCATCTGGACGAAAGGCCTAGAGATCCACTTCCAGAAAAAATCAGTCATTGAAAACCCTATGGAGTACATTTTCTTCTACTCTGATACACGTGGGGTAGTCGTGAGGCCAATTGCCTCAAGAGCAACTGAGCTTTTAGGACTTTGCTTTTTGTTTTTACCTTAGACCTACAGGATAGACTGAGCAGAGGCAGGACTCTGAAATCTGTGTGTCTAATTCATTTACCCAGTGACTCTGGGGGGGAGTGCCTATAACCTCTGCTTTGGATCAATAACTCGGTTTCACATAAGGGGCACTCTGCCCTGAAGGGTCCTGTAACCTACCCCAGGTGGTGGGGCAAAGACAGTGGGGTACATGCCACCATGCCCGCAGCTTCGCCCCCAGCCACTGGTTTTTCCCAGCCTTGTCTTCTGACAAGTCCTTTTTGCGTTTGGAGCCGTCCTCCAAAGAGACTGCTCAGAAAAAAGGCCCTACAGGGCACCCCCGCTGTTGCACGTGAAAGGAAGAAGCCACCACGCTGGCCTTCAAAGAAAGTCCTTCTTGTCACTCAAACCTTGCCTGCTCACTTGCAGGATCTGACACAGCCTTGCCCTCGGCTCCGCGCCCCTCCCGTAGCGGGAGGCTCCACATCGACCCCGCCTCCTGATGTTGACCACCCGCCTGAGGTTAAGCATCGCTATTAAAGGAAGAAGTTGGAATGGGAAAAAAGACAGGGAGGAGCCAGAGGATGTCTGTTACAACTATTATTTTTAGATCCTATGTTGCATCTTCACTCGAGGCCGGTTAACTGAACCTGGAGGGAGGGACCCAGAAAGTCGCACTGGGTAGTGCATTATCAGGGGCCGCGGCACCTAGGGCAAATCAAAGTGAAACACTGCCCCCAAGTGGCTGATTCGGGGCATCACAGGCTACCACCTCTACAGCTGCCTCCAAGAAGAAACCCAGAGTTTGCGTGGTAGACCCTAAGAGCACGCAGAGCCCTTTCCTTCCCTTTCTTAAAACTGTTTTAACAGAAATTCACGCACATGGTGCAAAACTCAAATGGTCTAAAATATGATGGAATATCAGTCTGTCCTCTCTCCCTCCCCCTCAACTCCCTCAACTGGAAATAACTGGGTGAGCAGTTTCTTGGGTTCCTCCCAGAGATTTTCAAGCATATCCGTGGATATGCTGGTTTCGACTTTACAGAAACGGCGGCACCCTCGCCCGTTGTATTCGCCGCTGTACCCTTGCCGCAGTGCAAACATGCTATAAATATTCGTCCTTTCCGCACCTTGGTATTTGGCCTACAACTCGTTCCCTCCAGTCCCTTTCTGTTATATTTGACAGCCTCTTGTCCCTCCAGGGCACTGCGGAGGTAATCAGGAGGCAATAGATAGATGCTAGCCAGATAGCCATTCTTCCCCGGCACAAAACCAAAGTGGGCCATCTATGGAAAAGCCCTCATCCAGTTTTTTTCATTTTACAAGAAAAAGGATAGGAGAGTGCTTTCGTACAGTCTCACAGCAGACGCCCCCAGAGTAGCCGAATGCACAGTTTGAGATATCGACAGGATGCTAAACGGGTTTCAGTAGAACTTCCAGAGTAAGACAGACTAGGACAAAAGGCCTGGCAATCTACTTGCAAATTTCTGCCAATAAAAGTCTACAGGGTCACAAGAAGAGAATCTTCAGCCTGTGATAAGGATGGCAGCATTGCATTTTACTGTCCGTGGAGTCCCTTTGAGCCAAGGCCAACTGGATGGTAGCCAGTAACAACAATCTGTAATGCACCTCTTCCTTATCCCCAGCTGCCATCTCTCCAGGGCTGCCCCTACTTCCTGTTGCAGAGTTCCCTTCTGTTCTCAACTACACAGCACTGACCTTCCTCCCAGCTTTAACTGGAAATCTGGCAGCAAGATCTAATGCCTAAGGCTAAGTGCTGCAACTCCTGACTTTCCCTGATTCCAGACAGCCCTGAGCACAAGCCCACGGGTTGAGCTGGTGTAGAGCTCACCTCTGCTGCCCTGAGAAGTGCAACATCTCTGTGGTGTGAAAAATTCAGGCTAGACAGATACAAAGAAGACTTTCTTATGGACAGCATGATTATACCCTACAGTGGTAACAAAGGAGCTAGCTGAATCTCCTCTGAAGATCTTTACAGTTGGATTGAGTTATAAAAGTATGCCATGTATAATTGAGTGGTGCCTACATCGATTTGGGACCAGAAGAACTGGATGGTGCCCGGCCACCACCAGTGATAGCCACGATGGAGCTCACTAAGTTGAGTCTCACTGGCAACACAACAATAAAAAGGGGTGCACCCTGAGATCTCCACTAAAAGACCTCAATTGATGGTTCAGCAGTTTCGGGGTTCCACTGGGAGCATGGCCCCTGGCCCTGATGCTGCCCTTGCCCATAAATCATAACGAAGGTCCACTCTTTGGACATGAATGGATTGGACTTGGCGATGCAGAGTGACCGTATATTGGATGCACTTTATGGTTCTATGCATCTATAGGATATCATCCTGCTGACCTCTGGCTGGAGGAAGGAGAGTAGGAGAAGAGGAGGGGAAAGGAGACTGTTGGGATGATGAGACATGTATGGAGCAGAGAGGAATAGTGTGCTGTCACTGGGCAGGGAGAGCAGTGGAAGCTGCGTATAGGTGGGCATGTAAATTTATACGGGAATGTACATTTTCACTGAATCATAATAAAAAATAAAAAAATTTTAAAAAGTATGCCACGTATAATAATTAATCTACAATGCCATAAACTACTATATGTGGTTGTTGCAAGTGTTTCCATTTTTGTTCATTATAGACTGAATTGTTTTGAATCAACCAAGGAATTGTCCTTTCGTTTTAATGATGCATACATGGAAGAAATGCTAGTTGATAGTATTTGATTTTAAGGCATCAGTAAAATGATTATGTTTCAAGAGAACTGAAAAGTGGAAAAGTCAGGACATATATAGGATGGAATCCAGGATTATGGAATGCTACAGCTGGCATCAGAGAGAAGAAGCCCTAGCAGAACACCCTTATAAGATGGGGAAACTGAGGCCTAGGGAGCACAAGCTCCTTGCTCATGATGCCTCCCTCACTCATGTCTCCACCATACTTCCTGTCTTGTGGGTACTGGCGGAGATCCTGGGATCTCTGGGGTCTCATCCTCGCTTGGCACCTACTCAGAGATGAAATGTCACTAGCAGTTCCAAGTTAGTAGTAGTAAGGAGGAAAGACTTGTGTAGCTGACTGAGTCATCCTTTCCAAGTAATTTGCTTCCGGGGAGATTTGGTAATATGTAGAGAAGCTCCTGTAGCCAAACAGGAAGAATAGTCCATTGCATGAATTCTAGTAACATGACCTACTTTTTCTAAGCTTCAGTTTCCTCATTAATGAGCAGGTTAGATGAAATGATATTTATAATGTAACAATTTCCCAGAAATCCCTCCCATACCCATAAAAAAACACATCACTGTGGAATCGATTCAAACTCCTAGTGACTCTACAGGACAGAGTAGAACCACCGCACAGAGTTTCCAAGGAGTGCCTGGTGGATTTGAACTGATGACCTACATTTAGTAGCAGAGCTCTTAACCACTGAGCCACCAAGACTCCACTACACATTAAATAGGTAAGAATCAGCACATGCAGTTTTGCAATATCATCTACAAGACAGAAACTAGCCTCACCTTCTGTGCTTTCACCTGCAGAAGGGATGCCCTTTCTTGTCCACCACATTCTGCATCTCTCTAGTTCCATAACAATAATGAAATTCCACCTATTAAAAATATTTGGGCCAGAAACTCTGCCTCTAGCATGATGAAAGAGGAGGAGAAGGTCTTTCGGGCTCCTGTGACCTGAAAAGGAACTTTGGTGGCACACTGGGTCATGCTCTGCAGCTAAGTAAGAGGTCAGTGACTCATATCCAGCAGCTATTGCACAGGAAAAAAAAAAAAACCTGGCAATGTGCTCCCATAAAGATTAGGGCCTAGAAAACCCTATAGAGAAGTTCTGCTCTATCCTATCGCGTCACTGTGAACAGAAAGCAGCTCGATGTCATACAACAACAACAGTATCTCAGAAAGTCTCTGCAGCCTGGCCACTGTTGCAGGCAGACTAACGTCAGCTTTCCCTCTGTTTCTGAAGAGGGAGTTCTGCCAGGGAGAAGATCAGTGTGACCACAGCCACACAGGGAAGGGGAGAAACCCTGTGCAGCTGTTTACAAACGATTCCCCCTTGTCACCTGCCTGGTTCAAAGGAGTTCAGAATCCTCTAGATCTTAGGGTCAGGTCTAGTACTAAAATGCAGAAAAGAGAGACAACAAGACCCACAAACCTGAACCCAGCTGCCACCAAGTCCACCTGCGTGGCTCATTCCTCACTTTTCTGCCCCACATCCTACACACTCTGGAAAAGGCAGCAGCCCTTCCTCACTGTGTTAGGCCCTAACTGGGGATGTTACTCGACAAATTTCCTTGGGCTGTTCTTGTGTAACACAAGGCAATGCTATGTGTGTCACAGAACAGAAAACTGGGTTCAGGAGCTGGTTTTGCCATTTGCTGGCTGTGTGACCTCCAGCAAGTCAGTTAATCTTCCTGACTCCCAGTGTCCTCAGATGGATCACGGGAGGAATGATATTCACTCTGCCAGCTTCACAGAATTCTTGTGAGAATAGGATTAACACATTTCTGTGGTAGGAATCATAGGAACGGTGGTAGTGGTTATCATCGACCATCTGTCTGACAGCTTGTCATACTGTGGTGACTGGCATGCTGGAAGCTATGCCACGAGCATTTCCCGTGGTGAGCAGGTGTCAGTGCAGCTTTCAGACCAACACAGACTAGAAAGAAAGACCTAGCCTACTGCTTAAGAAGATTTACCAATAAAAACCCTATGAATCACAACAAAATATTGCCTAATACAGTGCTGGTCATCATCAAGAAAAACTAACCACTAGACACAGACATCATGCTTGGTCAAGTAGAATGATAGTAAAAATGAGAAAAACCCTCAATGAGATGGATTGACACAACGGCCACAGCAATGGATGCAAACATACCAACCGTCATGAACATGATGCCAAACTGGGTTTCTTTCTGTTGTTCACAGGGTCACCTCAAGTTGGAGATAATTGATGATAACAACAATTACTGTCATTATTAATAGTTCTCTTATTATTTTGCTACCGTGCTAGTTGTACTGGATTTTCTTCCCATCCAATGGAAACATCTTTTGCTCACAGGACCTAAGCTAACCCAAGGAGCATCCTTAACAGGGTAGATGCCCCCACTTGCCTGTGATTCTCCCAGTGAAAGCACTTGGCATTCTTGCCAGCTTTTCTCCCCATGCACGCTGCTTTCATTCTCGACCTTTTTCAGATAAATGTCAATGGTAAGTATTACAAACATGAAATATTTGTTTAAAGGAGAGGTTGAGCCTTTATCCCAAGAAGGGCAGAAGAGGAGGCAGATGATAGAAGCCTCTAATTGGATTTTCAAAGCAAGCCAGCATCAAGCCTTAGCTTATGCACCAAACTCAACAAAACAAAACCTTGGGGTTAATTGAATGACCTCCCCTTTAAAAAAAAAAGTTTAGTTTTCTGTTATTTTTTAAATATGTTCTACCCCCAAGAATCTTACCAAAATTGTCTGTCCAAATGAGGGATTCTTCAAGAAGAGTTCTAAAGAAAAAAAGTAATAATAAATCGCTCCATTTCTTTACAACGACCTCAGGTGCCCTTCCTAAAGGTAGGGGGATCCCTAGGTCCTTATCCTGTTCATGAAAAGATGTCACTTGTTGTTAGTTGATTCCAACTCATGGTGATCCCAGGAATGTGGAGAAAAAACTGCTCCACAGGGTGTTCAAGGCTGTAAACTTTCACAAGCAGATGTCCAGGCCTGTTTTCTGAAGTGGCTCTGGGTAGTTTCCACTGGCCAGCCTTTCAGCTAGCGGTCAAGGGAATTCTTCAGAATGTCTCTATTCCAGTTAAATCACTATCTTAAATCCAGCTGCATTGACCAAGGAGAGCCTGTTTCCAGGCTACCAATTTCACCAGTATAAAACCATTTCTGCCATTCTTTATGTAACTAGCAGAGCATGTGTTGATATTACAGTGACTCATAGATTGAATGCAGATCCACTGCCAGGGTAGCTTCTCCATATGATTGTTCTAGGTTCTACGGTGAGCCCAGGGGTAAGGGTCCCAGCTCTGTCTTCCTCTTGCCAAAATGAGGAGAAGGGTATTGATGTTGCTAACCTACTTTAACATAGATAGTGTGACAGAAATGGGAGTATTTGTTAGTGCAAGCTACACTCTGTCTGAGAGGCAGTCAGCTGTCCTGTTCGGAAATACACAGCAAGGGTGGTCATCTAGCATTCAGTCATAAAGGTCTCATTTCAGAAGTGACTACAAAATCAAGCTCTCCAGCTAGGGAATGGAGTTGATCAAAGAAAAAGATATGTCCGCAAGACAACACATTGTACAACAAACATTGCATTGACAGTGACATGCAAGGGTGATCCTCCACAGCAGGAGGTCTTCCAGAGACAAGTGGAGTGGGAAGCCACCCAAAGGGGAAATAGGCATAGAAATTCCCTGGGAGGAGGAGAAGGGGAGGGGCATATGTGTCTCCGGGTGATACTACTGCACCAAGGTGGCATGTGTCTGGGCCAGTCAGCTCCAAAGGGAGCAGCACCTCAGGGCCTTAACTGCAGGGTTGTATTTTATCGGTGGCTGTCAAAAACAGTTTCACAAGATATGTAAAGCAGGTGAACTCCAAAAAAGAAAACACAAGCCCATTGCCATGAAATCAATCCCTACTCATAGCAATCCTGTAGGATGGATTAGAACTGCCCCATAGGGTTGCCAAACAGTTCCTGGTGGAGTCAAACTGTCAACCTTTAGGTTACCAGCTGTCGTTGTTAACCACTATGCCACCGAGGTTTCTGGGTGGGCTCTAAGTAGACAAAAATCTATTTCCATAAACAAGCCAAACTTGCTGCATCAAGTCAATTTAAAATCATAGTGACCCCGTAGGGCAGATCAGAACTCCTCCACAGAGTTTCCAAGGAGCACCTGGTGGATTTGAACTGCTGACCTTTTGGTGAGTAGGGCCATATCACTCAACCACCATGCCATATGGGCTGTTTTTAAAAACAATTGCATTGTGTACAAATTTGAGTTTGGTGATGGGTGGCCGACTTCTTTGGACTAACCAGCTGCAGCCTGCTGTGAAGAAGTAAACAACTTAGGGCCAATGCACAGAGGCCGCTTGTTACTCACGGGTGTAACACTGCCCAACACCAGATTTTCCATTAATTACATAAAGAGTGTTAGAAGTGGGTTTTACTGGTATGGTAGTGGTAAAACAGAATGTCATTGTTGTCATTGTCATCATTGTTGTTAGGTGCTGTTGAGTCAGTTTTGACTCATAGTAACTCTTTAGGTCAGAGTAGAACTGCCCCAAGAGTTCCCCAAGAGCACCTGGTGGATTTGAATTGCTGGCCTCTTGGTTAGCAGGTGTAGCACTTTACCACTATGCCACCAGGATTTCCAGAAACACAGAATGGATATTGGAAATGAGCTTTTATTGGTTAAAGTAGTGTTGATTCCATGAAAATGAACTACCCAGAACAGAGATGTCCCAGCTTTTGCATCTTAGTCATCTGGTGCTTCTATAACAGAAACAACACAAGTAGACAGCTTTAACAAACACAAATTTACTCCCTCACACTCAGGGAGGCTAGAAGTACAAGTTTAGGGCAGCTGCTCCAGGGAATAGTTTTCTCTTTGTGTCTGAGGAAGGTACTTGCCATCCATCTCCCCTTGGTCTAGGAGCTTCTCAGTGCAGGGACCCCAAGTACAAAGGACATGATCTGTGTTTTAGTCAGCTAGGGTTGCTCTAACAGAAATACCACAGAGTAGATGGCTTTAACAAAGGAAGGCTTATTCTTACATAGTCCGGTAGGCTGCAAGTCCATATTCAGGGTGTCCGCTCCAGGGGAAGGCTTTCCCCTTGTCAGCTCTGGAGGGAAGTCCAGTATTGCATCAGTCTTTGTCCAGGGAGCGTCCTCACGCAAGAGCCTTTGGTCTGAAGGACGCGCTCTGCTCCCGGTGCTGCTTGCTTGATGGTAGCGAGGTTCTCAAATTGTCCTATGTTTCTTTTTCCTTTTATTCCTTGCAAGCTAAAAGCATTAAAGGTGGGGCAAGCCATACTCCAGGGAAACCCCCCTACAGCAGGAATTTACAGCCCCACCCTAATCCTTTAACATACAGGTTAGCAAAACCACACAATGGAGGACAGTCTCAAGATACTGGGAACCATATCCCAGCCACGTGGCTGCACACATTTTTGGGGGGACACAATTCCAACCATGACAATCTGCTTCTGACATTTTTTTTCCTCCTGTATCTCAGGAGACTGACCACACATAGATGTAACTTAGTCCTGCAGACTGAGTCTTGCCTCATTAACATAACTGCCTTTAATCTTACCTCAGAAAATGATAGAGGTTAGGATTTAAGAAAGCACATAGGATAATCAATCAGATCACAAAATAGTAGACAACACAATATTGGATATCATGACCCAGCCAAGTTGACACACATTTTTTGAGGGACACAATTAAATTAATAACATCTTGCAAGAATAAGATGAGGACCTAGTGGCCCTTCCCTTTAAGAATGATCCTAATCTAGCCATCAGAGAATTTTAGTTTTATAAAGCAAGCCAAACTCTTCTTCTAGACTGTTGTTGCATCTGTGCATCCAAACTTTTCACCAAGATTTGATGGAAGGACCTGAAGGGTCACAGAGCTGGAACTTCATCGAGCACACAGTAAACTTGTATGAACTGATTTGTGCCTCCTTGCTAATAAATTGAAAACAAGTCTATATGTGGGTTCACCACTCATATGTTAGTTTGTCAGACTTTATTGGCTTATGTGTTGCTACTATACTGGAGGCTTCACCACCAGTATTTCAAATACCAGCAGTGTCCCTTATGATAGACAGATTTCAGCAGAGCTTACTAAAAGAAAGGCCTGACAATCTATTTCTAAATACTAGGCCATGAAAGTCTTACAAATCACAGCAGAATACTGTACCTACTGACCAAGAGTATGCCACCTGGGCACACGTTTATCTCAGTAACGAAGTCACTCCTGAGGTTCACATTGCAGCCAAACATTAGACAGGTACATAAAACAAAATGAAACTAAAGGGACACACCGACCCAGTGGCAAGGACTAAAAGGCAGGAGGAGTCAGGAAAGCTGGCAATAGGGAGCCCAAGTTCAAGATGGGGAGCATGTTGACATATCATGGGGTCAAAATGCAATGTCACAAAACAATACATGTACTAATTGTTTAATGAGAAGTCAGTTTGCTTTGTAAACTTTCATCTGAAGTACAATTATAAAAAAAAAAAAAGGAATATTGCCCTACTGAACTCAAACATGCCAGTGATCATGAAGACATGCAAGAGAGGGCAATAACAAGTGGGGTAAAAATTTGATCTGAGTTCATCTAGTATTTATCCACCTCTAACTACTGATTATTGTCTTGTCTACCAAAAAAGCAATCTAATCCTAGTTCATGACCACACAAAAGGTCATGGCAGTGGGTAATGACACAGGTAGGCGTGGGGGAGTTGGAGAGAGGTAGAAGCAGCCCTGTTGCTCACAAGCTATTAGTTCCTGGAGATCCTACAGGAAAAGATGCATCTACGACTTTAGGAAAAATCAGTACTGTCTTAGCTACACTTTTTGAACTGTTTAAAATCTTCCTTGGGAGTATGGCATGAGAAAGTCATGCTTTTTGTCCTTCTGTTTTGCCTACTTCTCTTTCATTCACTCAAGATTTAGATATCAGGTTCCACAATGTACCAGGCACACTGTCCTAAGAACTAAGGATCCAGCAGGGAACAAAATAGACCAAAATTCTGCCCCTGTGGAACTTACATTGTGCTGGGTTCTGCAGTTGATCCCAATCACAAACTTAACTGTATTGCACTCTTGTATGATACTAATTAGGTTAATCAGTATCTATGGAGAGTAAGCTTGGTGCTTCACCTAGATTCTCTGAACACTTTTTTACCATTTCTGCATTCTCCTACCTTCCCTGTGGGTCACCATTAGCCAGTGAATGTCAGATGTGGGAGTATTTATAAGCCCACGTCCCTTCAGGTTTGTACTGCTGTGAGTTACCGCTTAAACTGCAGAGTTCTCTCTCAGGATCAGGCTGATGCCCCACGTGGCAGGACCTTACCTGAGATTACTCCATTACTTGGCTTCCTCACTTCCCTTTCTTGCTTCCCCTGGTCCTTTCTGGTCTTGCCTAGGAACACGTGCTTGAAAACCACTTGCACACAGATCCTCATCTTGGATCTGTTTCTAAGAAAGAACTTAAGACAGCATCAGTCATAAACTCATCCTTCCACACAGCACATACATTCACCCAGTCAAACCACCAGCATTACTGAAGACCTAGAATGATTGTCTGACATTTCTCAGGGAGTCCCTAAGTATCGCAAATGGTTAAGTGTAGGATTACCAACCTTTCAGCAGTGGCTGCAACCCACCCAGAGATGCCCAGGGAAACAGTCTTGGAGATCTACTCCTGAAAGTTCACAGTCTTGAAAACTCTGAATCAGAATGGACTCCAGAGCAACTAAGAAGCACAGCAATCTTTCTAAAGGAGTCCCTGAGTAGGGCAGAAGGTTAATCATTCAGATACTAACTAATGAAAAAGTTAGCTGATCAAACCTTGCTACCCAGAAGCACTTTGGAAAACAGTCTTGAAAACCTTAGGGAGCAGTTCTGCTTTGCACACATGGGGTCATCATAACTCAAGATTTACTCAAGGGCAACCAACAACAGGGGATTCCTAGTACAGAAGCTACAGTGATTGAGTTTGAGGTACGTCTTTAGTTGAAGGAGAAACCCTGGTGGCATAGCGGGTTAAGCTTTGCATCTGCTAACCAAAAGGTCAGCTGTTCAATTCATCAGGTGTTCCATGGAAACTCTATGGGGCAGTTCTACTCTGCCCTCTAGGGTAGCCATGAGTCAGATCTGACTTGATGGCAGTGGGTTTGGGGGGGGGTTAATTGAAGGAAGAGTTTTTACAAAGGTGGGGGCTTCCTTTTATTCTGTTATTTGTTGTGTCTGGCACCCCAGTGACCAACACTGGGAAAAACCCATATCCGAGGGAGACAGGAAAAGGGATGAAAAAAACTCACATCACACAAGATAAAGTTGAGGCCAGGTGGAATCAAGGTCTCTGATGGAGAGCAGTGGCCACTGTTCCTCAATAGGAAACTTTATTTATAGGGTTACAATCAAGAGAAGGCTGACAGGGCAGTCTATTTTGCCAAAACTGGTTACAATGATATTGGGGAATCTCATGATTAGCTGATCCATACACGGAAGTATCGTCAAGGCATGAGGTAGGGGAAAGAGGCAAAGGTCAGGCTTTCTCAGAGACTCTATTAGGAAGGCCTTAACATCTGTGCAGAAGTAACAGCAAAGTGGGAGATAAGAGGAAGGAGAGAGAGACAGAGGTCAGGCTTTCCCAGAGGCTCTGCCATACGTGAGGAAAGCCTAAACCTATATCAGTAAGACAATAAGTGGTACAGCACATTCCTCGCAGCCTGAAGCATCTCCCCCTTTTTATTTTTCTAAAGCCAAAGCAGTATCAATAAGGTGAATAAGTGGAAGGAGAAAGAGGCAGATGAAAACAAGTTTTTAGTGTGGCCAGGGCAACTGCTGTTCGTCATGTGTTTATTTGTCACCTGGGTCCTGTGCTAAGCTGGGTGTGGAATACAAAGCAGTCACGGGGGCAGGAGACCTTCCTCAGGAGACCTCGGGGGGTAAAGGCCTGAGTCTCACCAGAAGGTTCTTCCTGAATAGCATCTCTGTGACTGTGCCTGACTTAGGTTGTTCCTTTCTTGAGGCAACTTACCCGTCTTTGGCTAACCAGTCATTCTTTCTGATGGCCTCTCTGCAGCTGTGCCTGTCTTAGTTTATTCCTCCTTTGAGGAATCTTACCCATCTCTGGCTAACCAGCCATCCTATGGAGCCAAAAGTTGAGGTGATGAGCAGAAGTTTATGTCTCCTTCAGAGCCTATGCCCCACAGCTACTATGCCCAGTAGCTGCTTGGGGGCCCTGGCTGCTGCCACAGATGGGCCCAGCTGATGGCATTGGGCAGAAAACCGAGTACATGGCATCAGCCCCTGGGAGGCCTCAACCTTCACATGGCCAGGAAGACACAAGGCAATCTCATGTATGGGGCATATACAAAACATCCTCTTGGTTATAGCAGGCAAAAGAGATGCCAAGTCATTTAGGAACAACAGAATACAAAGATTCTATAAGCAAGAAGGAAGAAGAAAGGCCACAGAATCAGACAAACAAGTAGGCAAATAAGAAGGGAAGAACCCTGAGAGCACATACGGGGATACGGGCATCTCTCCCTGTATTTTTGTATAGCCAGCTTGGTTTTATGATGCGCCATGGCCAACACCATGCTGGAAGATTCAGCATCTGACTGGAAAAGCACAAAGCAATGAAAGAATTATAGTCATCACAATAACAATAGCAATCACTGAGTATCTGGCTATATTGAAAGGATTAAATCCATTGAGGAAATCCAAAACAGCTCTCACCGTCTGTTCAGGTGTGAGGCTTTGTACCTCAGCATGCTGGATGTCCAGAATTTGCTGGCATACTTTTTGAAGATCTAAGCTGATATTAGCAGGGTGAAAAATACCCATTAGGTGGGCTGCAACACGACCCCATGGCCACTCCCTCTGATTGTAAGGCAGAGCAGTAACACAAATGTGTTTAAACTCTGCATGACAATGTAACACCATATGGTATTGTATGGCCTTCACTTGAGTCCCAATTTCATGGACCGTAGCCTCTAAAGCATCCAATTTGAAGTTTATTATCAGTGACCTCTTGGGTCTCTAAAGTATAGGAAGAATTTTTTGCAAGCTGATTAACACAATGCATAGTTTGCATGTTCTGAGCCAAAGCTATGGAGGCAGTTATGGTAGAGGCCAACAAAGTGACTAATGACACTATATCAAAGACAATCAGTCCGATTGCACGGCAACGCCAATCCAATGGATTTTTTATTTCTTTGAAAACTTGTAGACTACAATCCTCATACCAGGGTCCGGAAAGATTAGTAGGGGTCATAAGGAAAGATGGTCTGTACAGTAGGAGAACAGAAGCGTTATCCTCCCAATTAACTTTGGTAATGCAATTTCTAAGATTACAGTTGCTACAGGAAGTGTTGACAGTCCCATCAGTGTTCCTACTAATCTGGATGTTTCCACTAATAAAAGCGTAAGGATTCTGTACACATGCAGTGCTCCAGAATGGTTTGGATCCAACACCATTAAGATTTTTTACATTGGTGCCGAATAAAGTTGTATTTCCCAACTTAGTTGCCTGTAATGGCCATTGACATACAGTGAAGGAGATGGGAAGAAGCCAGTGTAATTAACGGACACGTGAGAGTAATGCACGGGGTGCAACCCTCAAGCCAGGACACAAAACTTGGCTGGCGTACAGTGGCACTTCGGTTACAGCAGGGTTCAGAGGGACAAGAATCATTAAGTGGCTGCCAGCCTTCCAATTTAAAGGTTTTGTAAATGATAATCTCATTCTTGTTCTTGGAGCCATCGATCACAGTAGTTGACTTTTCTACTGCCCACAATGGCATATACAGGGAATTGGGTCCTAGGCACAAAGGCAGCACTGCAGCCTTTCCTGTATAATTAAATGAGCTGTTGTATACCCGCATTATGCGTTTATTGAGGCGGCCCCCTAAGAGCTAGGAAAGATTGGTAAACATGGGAATTATGGCTGGTATTTTCCAGGGCACTACATGAGCCAAAGGTGGATCAGGGAGAAAGGTCCAGTGAGGTTTCCACCTCGCTGCAGCCACCTGGACTGTGAGAAGTGCAAGTGCTGCCATAAAAATCAAATTAGAGTTTTTGCAACAGCCCCCTAAATCTCTGACCACGGTTTGGTCTCGTACACTCAATTTTTTAACCTGCCCCCAAGTTTGGGGAGAAGCTTGGCTAGTCGCAGCAGTGGGTCCTTGAGGGCTGTCATTCCGGGCCTCCTCTGGGAATCCTTCTCCGTGTCCAGCAGCAGCTGCTATAATCTGGTCATTGTTTCCTCGGGGTGGGGTGCGGGGGTTCATCCGGATCAGTAAAGGCACCCAGCTGTCCATCACACTCTTGCACAAATCTTGCAGGAATCTACACTGGCGAACCTCCATTTGGAGAAACACAAACAAAACCACATCCCCCCCAACCACTGGGCTAGGACCATTCCACTGTCTTGTGGAGGGATCTTTCCAACATACCCATCTCAGCTTATCCTAGAATGGGGACAAGGGGCGATAATTCCTCTCAGCTGCTGTGGTGCCATCTTCGTTGATATTTTTTAAAAATTTAAAGTACAGAGGGCCAAATTAAGGACCATAGATGGTGTAATTCTGTAGAGTGCAGAGGACTCCCCTCGTTTATTTTTATGTCATCAGCATGTTCCAAAAGGCTTAGCCAGCCCTCAGGGTAAAACCTCAGAGTAAAACTGCTACGTCTTTTGTTCCAGGTCCCAACTGAGAACTGGTCTTTTGTCTTTCTTAATGTAAATGAGGCACTTATTGCTCAGGCCTCCTCCTTGATAGTGTAGGGGAGGGCCATAAAGTTGTAAACTGGAACTCTTTTCCAGTTTTGCCCCTCAAGCAAAAAGGGTTCAATAATTTGAAGAATCCAGCTTTCCCTTTTAAAAACAGTAGGCTGTGTGGCTTACTTTAATTTCCACGGAAGCCAGAAATTTACGTTTTAGAAGAATTACATGTCTCTTTCATGGTTTTCTCTTTTGGATCATGATCTTACTGTAGAATCGTTAATCAAAAATGTTCAATAAGTGGTAACTAAATATCATCAAGTTTTTAAGATTCCAGGCACCATACAGTGAATTAGGAAGTAAAAGAGAAATGCTATCAGGCCAGTTATTTTAAATAACCAATGTAATTATGGCTCTAAGGTGTTCTGAACAAGGAAATAAATTTAAACACCTCGTAAATAGCAATTGTATTTTGTACAATTTCAGATTGAACTTTAAAACATCAGTAATATAAGACTCATGGTATTATTTAGTTATCTAGTCTTGTATAATTCCTTTCTGCTTTATTTATTTTGAAGAGTCTTGGACATTTGAAGTCACAGTTTCTTTTAAGGACTGTTTTACAGATCTCTAACTGTTGACCTCTAGATAGCAGACACAGCACTTAACCAGAGTTTTTCCAGATAGTAATTAAAAATAATGAAATAGCCAATATAAATTTAGGACCCAGTGAGAAATGGGCACTTGATTTTAACCCATATCGTATAATATATTGAGTAAGACTCTTTTTATCCCTTTCTCTCAGAAAAGGACACTGATGGTTTCTATGAAGTTTTAGAGCTTTCAGGAATTTGTCACAGGGTCTACAAAAGACAATACTAATGCTGTTTTAAAGATCTAAGGTAAGAAAATCTTAGCTTTTTCTCTATTAAATTTTGGGGCATGATTTGTCAACTCAGGGAATCTTATTTTAATGGGAGATTAAAATTTTGTCTTTACAAGAGATTATATAAGGAACAAATTAACTGCTTGTTTAGAAATCAGAAAACATTGTTATTTAGCAGTTAACAAGTCAATTTCTTCCAATATTAGCCAAGCCAAAAAGCCAAGTGCCATCGAGTCCAATATTAATGTTCTCAAAAAATCTTACAAGTTAAATCAAAACACTTATTAACAGACACCTACAAAATCTCTCATCAACAAACCGCTACAACATTGTCTCTTATCAACAAACTTTTATAATGTAATTTTTTAAACAGCAAAGAACTCTCAAAAGTTTTCCAGCAGCTATGATTGGAGGGCTGTATCTGCCCTGCTTTCTGCTTTCTGCTTTTCCTGAAGCACAAAAAGATGAGCAGCTTTTCTTCCACTCTCTGTCTCTTTAAGACAAAACCATCTCTTCACCTGAGGGCTGTGAGGTTAGGTTTTCACTAGCCAAACCAGCATGCCTGAATTTATCTGAAATTGAGCTCTTTATCGACTTTAAACACATTTATCAAACACACACACAGGAGGCCTCAGTTTATCACACACGTATTCAACTTCACTAGTGCGCAGACTGTTTAATTAAAAATGAGCTCATGAGCATTTTAATTGTATAATGAAAAGATAACCTTATGGATCCATTTGATTAACTCTCCAGAGTTTAATACCTGGCCAGGTCGTATTATTACAAGGGGGGACCCATACAAAGAATAATCAGACAGAGTTCGTCCCAATGGGCTCTCTTAAAGAACAGAGGCATTATTTCCCACATTACAGAGTATACAGATACAGAGAAAACTTCAGTTGGAACAGACGTTCCTCTTACCAGACAAATGGTACCAAGACAGACAGGAGTTCCAACAAAACAAACACTTAAACAGATAGAAGCTTCAACCTAGCTCTCTGCGCAGGAGGAAGATAAAGCACTTGAATCCTCTTGAATTTAGTGAACTGAAGCCGGGTGCAGGTGGATGGCCCTTTACCGCGGAACCTTACCTCGGGACCCATCTCTCCGGACGCAGAAAGGGAACCTCCCTGAGCGCTCCCCGTCCTGGATCGAGCCGAAAAGGAGGAGGAAAAGAAGAGGCCGAGGAATCTGCTTTTAACCCGACGGGGTAGCAGAGGTCCAGGGAAATGGGGTGTGCTACGCTTTGAACAGTGTGCCTCACGTTGTGCAGTTTGTCGCGCAGAGGGCAGACCCTCTCCTCGTCTGCCCACACACGCTCTCATCGGGTCCTGCGAGACTTAAGGCAGCAGACGCCCTTTGGCTTTTAAACGTCGGACTGTGCCCGCAAATTATCTTATGGACCCAATCCTCGGCCTTTGAATGGGACAGACAGAGACCCTCACCCTTCCGGGCCCGAGCCACTGAGCTGGAAGTAGCCGGTCCTTCAGAACCGACCACGGAGTGCCCTGGCCCCGGTTCCTCGGTTACCACTGCCGCTCCTGCTCACCGAGGGCTTTAGCAGATGTCAGTAAGTGAAGGAGAGGAGAGAAAAAGTTGGCTCTTCCCTGGGAAAGGACTTACCGCAGGAGTACCCCTGCTCCTGGCTGGCTCGCCAAAATATGTTGCCAAATTGAATCCAAGTTCGTCTGCCTGTCACTGTAACTGAAAAGTGCAGAGACAGCGTTGGGTTCAAGGAATAATTTATTTGCAGGTTTCTGCAGCAAACCTGGGGGAACAGGGGCCAATTCAAACTGTCCTCTGCTCTGGAAACCAAGGACATATGTCTTGCACAAGACTTTAAAAACTGCTCAGTCTGTCTTACTTTTTTACAGTCTTTTTTCCTTTTCCTCCTTTTGCCTTCAATAAGGCATAAAACATCTGGGTGTAAAGTACCCACCTCTGTGAACCTGATTGCCTCAAGTTTTATACCTGGTGCATCCCAGTGCACCTCCCCGACTATTCATTTTCGCACGCGCACACTTTCTATCTGAGGTATCCCCTCACCTTGCACCTTCGGTCTGCGATGGTCACGTCCTCGTAGCCCCACGTATGGGCGCCGAATGTCGCGACCGGCACCCCAGTCACCAACACTGGGAAAAACTCATATCCGAGGGAAACAGGAAAGGGGATGAGAAAAAACTCACTCACATCACACAAGATAAAGCTGAGGCCAGGTGGGACCAAGGTCTTTGATGGACAGCAGTGGCCACCATTCCTCTATAGGAATTTATTTATAGGGTTGCAAGCAGGAGGAGGCAGGCAGGGCAGCCTGTTTTGTCAAAAACGGTTGCAGTGGTGTCGGGGCATCTCATGATTGGCTGATCCGTGCTCGGAAGTATAGTCAAGGCAGGAGGTAAGGGAAAGAGGCTAATGTCAGGCTTTCTCAGAGGCTCTGCCATGCCCGAGAAAAGTCTAAACCCATATCAATGAGACAATAGGTGGCAGAGCACATTCCTAGCAGCCCGCAGCAGTTGTTATTTTCAGGTACATTTGTCAGTTAGTTGTGCCTGGTGTGATAAGTCACAAAGATCCTTTAATGTCAAGGTTTGCTTGCTTGGTTGTTTGTTTGTTCTCAGGAGCAAGGTGGCCCTATGATTAGACTTCAGAAACTGCTTATTGTTCTGTCAAGATTCGTACCTGAAACAGTCAGCCCCTGATTTGTAGTTAATATCTAGCAAAACTAAGAGAAATCACTCCACTAGAGACAGAACCCTCACCAGCTCTCAAGGTTAGGTCTAGAGCTGTCCTGTCTAGTGCACAGTACTCACTTCCCACCGTGGCTATGAAAAAAAAAATTGCTGTCAAGTCAATCCCAACTACAGTGACACTACAGTGTAGAACTGCCCTATAGAGTTCCTAAGAAGCACTTGGCAGATTTGACCTGATGATCTTTGGTTAGCAGCTGTGGCACTTACTCACTACACCACCAGGGTTTCTGCAGTGATTACGGAGCATTCAAAATATGACTAATCTGAACTGACATGTGCAAAATGACTGTACAAGCAGCACTGGATTTTGAAAAGTTAGATAAGAAATAATTCAAAATATCTCGATTATTTTTATGTTCATTATATGTTCACAAGATAATGTTCTAGATACACAAATAAGAAAAATATATTAATGTGTTATATGTTATATTCTGTATTTGTATATTGTACATTAACAATTACCATAAAGAACAAAAACCCAAACCTGTAGCCGTGGAACCAATGCCAACTCATGGTGACCCCATAGGGCAGAGTAGAAGCTCCTGGTGGATTTGAACCATCAACCTTTTGGTTAGCAGCCTTAGCTCTTAGCCACTGCACCACCAAGTCTCCTTAATATGTTACTTAACACCTAATTAGCACGTCGTCTTAGTTGTCTAGTGCCACTGTAACAAAAATAACACAAACAAATGGCTTTAACAAGGAGAAATTATTTTTTCACAGCCTAGTAGACTAGAAGTCCAAATTCAGAGCCTCACCTCCAGAGGAAGGCTTTTTCTCTGTCTGTCTTCTCAACAGTCTTCCCCCAGACTAAGAGCTACTCCTCTTACGGACTCCAGGTCCAAAGGATACACTATGCTTCAGGCATTGCTTACCTGGTGGTGTGAGGTCTCCGTCTCTGCTCACCTTCCTTTCCTTTTTGTCTCTTGAGAGAAAAAAGGTGGTGCAGGCCACACCCCCAGGAAACTCTCTTTAATTGGGCCTGGGTAGGGGTGTTACAATCCCGTTACAATTCACCATAATCCTCTGTAACATAAAATTACGATTACATAATGGAAGACAATTGCACAGTACTTGGAATCATTCGTTAGCCAAACACATAATTTAGGGGGGGAACACAATTCAATCCATGACACACATTAATGTAAATAAATGTATTATTAAAGTTCATTTTATTTGTTCCTTTTTTACTTTTTTAATATGATTACTAGAAACTTTTTAATTATGTATGTGGTCTGCAGTATTTCTCATTTGGACAGTCTAGAATGATTTGGAATTTCAGGGGTTCCTTCTGCTGTATCATGAAACATTTCAGATGGTGAGCAGTGAAAAGGGTTCAAGAAGAAGTGCTGGATGATTTCAGAACTAGCAAAACTGCAAAAGGCTAATTCATTTATTTATCAATGCCCCAGGCCACACTAGGTGCATGGCAAGGCCCACTCAGTCCCCATTTTCAAGTCACTGGGAGTGCAAGGACTAGACACTAGACAATCCTGAGAAATGAGTATGACCAGAATGAGCAGCAGGGCAAAAGCAAACAGTGCTCTGAGAGAAACTAGGAGAAGTCAAAAGGGAGGCAATCCTTCCCACCTCCCACCCCAACCCCTGCAAAGGAAGTGGCCAAGGCATGAGACAAGCAGGCTGCCTCATGGACCAGGAACAAGTGCCTCACATACGTGCAAAGCCCCAGAGGAGAGGGCCCTGAAGCCAAGTCAGAGAGACCGAAAAGGGGCTGATGCTTGCCCCTGAAAACAGTAGACAGCCAATAAAGGGATTTAAAGAGGGACATAAGACCCAATTTGCAGATGTGAAATACCCCTGGGAATTCGAAATGTCAAGGGCTGTTACTGCAAAACTAAGCAGAGTTCTTACTGTCTGCCGCAACCACCCAATCTTTGAGACAAGAGAGAGAGAACAGAAGCGAGATGTTTATTGCATACTGGTAGGCAAGGAGGTAGAAGGGATCGATTCCTCCAAATCATGCCTCTCTGAAACGGACACTAGCTGAAAGTTTTATAGGAGAAGGGGATAAGGTCTTGAATCCTGGGAATGCTAATCTTCTTTAAGCGGTCACGAGGGTCGGGTTCCAGATGTGGTGACGTCTGAATTGGTGTTTGATGCCCAGAGGTTATCTGGCTATCATGTGATATCCCAGCAGATTGCTTTGTTTTTGTTTACTGTCATTACATTGCTATCACTTATTTATGCACAGTCCTAAAGAGAGCACTGATCAGTCCTTATTCTGGGAGAAACTAAGGGAAGCAATGGACTCATGCTTGGAGACAGAATTAAGAAACAAAATGGCAATGACACCATCTGCCTATGAACAGTTGATATTCGACAAAGGCCCTAAGACATTAAACTGGGGTAAAAACAGTCTCTTCAACAAATGGTGCTGGCAAAATTGGTTATCCATGTGCAATAAACTGAATCAAGATCCATATCTTACACCTTATACAAAAACCAACTCCAGCTGGATAAAAGACCTAAATATCAAACCTAAAATGATAAAGCTCATCCAGGAAAAGGTAGGAACAACAATGGAAGTTTTAATACACAGTGAGGACAGACTCCAAAATCTGTCAAAGAAACCTCAATCAGCAGAAGAGAAAGTAGATAAATGGGAACTATTAAGAGTCAAACACTTTTGCTAATCCAAAGACTTTATTAACAGAATTAAAAGAACACCCACAGAATGGGAAAAAATATTTGGCAACTCTATGTCAGACTGACGCCTGATCTCCATAATCTATAAGATACTACAAAATATCAAGAAGAAGAAGATAAACCATCCAATTAAGCGATGGGCAAAGGAGATAGACAGACACTTCACTAAAGAGGAGATCCAGACAGCCAAAACGCACATGTGGACATGTCCACGATCTTTAGTTATTAAAGAAATTCAAATCAAGACAACAATGAGATACAATCTCACCCCAACAAGATTGGCCATGATCCAGAAAACACGAAACAACAAATGCTGGAGAGGCTGTGGAGAAAGTAGAACCCTCCTACACTGTTGGTGGGGTTGCAAAATGGTCCAGCCTCTTTGGAAGGCACTCTGGCGCTTCCTTAAAAAAATGGATATCGATATACCATTTGACCCAGTAATTCCACTACTTGGAATATATCCTACAGAATCAAGGCCTTTCACACCAATGGACACATGCACCAGAATGTTTACTGCAGTACAGTCCACGATAGCAAAAATGATGGTATCAACCCAGATGCCCAACAATAGAAGAATGGATAGGTAAACTATGGTACATATATTCAGTGGAGCACTACGCAATGATAAAGAATAACGATGATTCCAGGAAACATCTCCTAACCTGGTTTCAACTGGAAGACATTATGTTGAGTGAAAGAAGTCAGCGACAAAGAGACAAATACAGTATGAGACCTCTACAATAAGACCTCAAAAACAGACTTATGTATAGAAGAAAAGACTCTTTGACAGCTGCAAGGGAGGGGAGGGAGGGAGGGGGAGGGGGTAGGGTTTAGTTTAGATAGTTACTAGAAATCTAGTTGGGAGAAAGCGGTGATAGCACACATTAGAAACAAGACAACATTTAGTGGACTTCAGCATAACTTGAGTACTCCTTCCATCTTAACTCAATACTGCAAAGATAGAGTAGCTGGGGCAGGGGATGGGGGACCATGCTCTTGGGCAAATTCCAGGCCCATTGGCACAACTAGCGTTTTGCTAAGAGAGCTCTCTGCACCCCACATTGGTGAGTGGCGTCTGGGGTCTTAAAAGCTGCCAAGCTGCCATCCGAGGACACAGCAAATGGTCCCAACTCAGCAGGAACGGATGCTCACCGAGCACCAAAATGACATGCGGTAAAGACAACTGAGAAGACAGACAGACCCACAAGAGTGGGTGCCTACATCGACTTGGGACCTGAAGAACCGGATGGTGCCCGGCCACCACCAGTGATAGCCACGGTGGAGCTCACAGAGAGGAGTCTCACTGGCAACACAAGAATAAAAAGGGGTGCATCATGAGATCTACACTAAAAGACCTCAATTGATGGTCCAGTGGTTTTGGGGTTCCTCTGAGAGCATGGCCCCCGGCCCTGATGCTGCCCTTTCCCATAAATTATAACAAAGGTCCACTCTTTGGACAGGAATGGATTGGACTTGGCAATGCAGAGTGACCATATATTGGAAGCACTTTGTGGTTCTATACATCTACAGGATGTCATCTTGCTGACCTCTGGCTGGAGGAAGGGGAGTAGACGGAGAGGAGGGGAAAGGAGGTTGTTGGGAGGATGAGACATGTATGGAGCAGAGAGGAATAGTGTGCAGTCACCGGATAGGGAGAGCAGTGGAAGCTGCATATAGGTGGGCATGTAAATTTATATGTGAATGTACATTTTCACTCAGTTATGTTAAATAAAAATTAAAAAAAAAAAGAAAACAAACAAAATGGTATAGGTCGTGCTTAAGATGCAGCCACCTATTTTACTCTGTCTGTTCCATGAGGAGGGAGGCTTAAGGGCCTGAGTTGCCACCATGTTATTTTTCCTAGAAAACCCAAGGTGTGCTGGTAAGTGTATAACAACCGGGTCTCCCAAAAAAGTCTGTATGCATAACGTCCATGTGTCGTCATTGCTGTTGTTGTTAGGTACCCTTAGGATCAGTTTTGACTCAGTCACTACACTTGACAGAGTAAAAGAGTCCCCACAGGATCAGCAGATAACCAGATCTTACTCTCACAGAGCCTCTGGGTAGGTTAGAACCATCAACCTCTAAGTTAATAGTCAAACACTTAAATGTTTGTGCCACCCAAGATTCTCTTTACGTGTATATAAACCAAACAAAACCACTGCTGTCTGGTTGACTCTGACTTATAGCAACCTTATAGGTAGGAGGGAAGCCCTGGTGGTGTAGTGGTTAACTGCTACTCCTACTAACCAAAACATCAGCAGTTTGAATCTGCCAGGTGATCCTTAGAAACTCTTTGGGGAAATTCTACTCTGTGCTATAGGATCACTATGAGTTGCAATCGACTCGATGGCAGAGGGGTCTTTTGTTGTTTTATGGAGGGGTGGGGAGTTTGTTATAAGTCAAAGAGGAAATCCTGGTGGTGTAGTGGTTAAGAGCTATAGCTGCTAATGAGGAGGTTGACAGATTGTATCCACCAGGTTGTCCTTGGAAACTCTATGGGCAGTTCTACTGTTTCCTATGGGGTCACTATGAGTCAGGATCAACTTGACAGCAAGGTGGATAAGATAGGGTAAAATTTCCCCATCGGGTTTCCAAGAAGCAGCTGGTAGATTTGAACTACTGACCTTGGGGTTAGCAGCCAAGCTCTTAACTACTGTGCCACAAGAAACAAACAAACAAAAAAACAAACTAATTGTTGTAGAGTGGATTCTAACTTAACGCCACCCCATGTGTGTCAAGTAGAATTGTGCTCCATGAGATTTTCAATGGTTTAATTTTCAGAAGTAGATCATGAGGCTTTTCTTCTGAAGCACCTCTGAGCAGCCAAGCAAGTTAACAATTTGCACCACCCAGGTGTATATATACAAACTCTGTCCTATAGGGGGACTATGAGTCAGAACTGACTCTATAGCAATGTGTAAGGTGCAGCTTATACACCACGTAGGGGTGCTGGAAGAAGCTCAGCCCACTCTCAACAGCTGCCTGTCACAGCTGAAGGATTCTATCACTCCAGTTGATAAGTTTATGGCAATTACTACATACACACACACACACTTAAGATTATTATAAGCTTACTGATACAAAAGCTGTGTAGCACACAATTTATAAGTGATAATAAATTATACATACTTTTTATTGTAAATTCTAAAGAAACTAGTATTTTTCGTAGAATGTTTTCATTGATGTTTTGCCAAGCTCTTCTCCACAGCCAGCCTACGGTTGCAACTCAACTATAATTTGGCAAACAGTTCAACAACCGTTTCACAAAATTTCTAGAAAGTTGTCAATTGGATTAAGAGGCTCCTGCATCAGTAACAAGCAGCTCTTGAAAGTGGGCTGAGCTGGCTCCAGGACCCCTGACACAGTGCGTAAGCCCTGTCTTAGCCACCTCCATCAAGTTAATTCAGACGCACAGCCATCCTATAGTGTAATGTGAAACTACTTCACTGGCTTCCCGAGGCTGTTATCTTTATGGGAGCAGACTGTCATATCTTTCACCCATAATGTGGACGGTGCATTCAAACTGCACATCTTTCAGTTATCAACCCAGCGTTTCACCACTGCACCACCAGGGCTCCTTAGCCCAGCTTCAGGAGCTGCCAAACACCCTTTTGCTGGTTGAAGTCAGAAGCAGGGCCAACAAAGAAGTAGCAAGAATTGGCATGAACTCAGAAATGCAGAAACCAGAGCGGAGCCCCAACGCCTGCATTCTAGTCAGTTACCTGAACTAGCGTCATGGCACCCTATCAGATGTGAAGGGAAGAACTGAGCCACAGGCTTTTCAAAGCTTCACCTTCTGGAAGCCGTTCAAGGGCTGTCTTCTGAGGTGCCTCTGCTTGGATTTGAACTACTGCTCTTTATTGCTAGTAGCTGAGCACCTAACTATCTGTGCTATCCTCGGCTGTTAAAACTATGCTTTTGAAATGTTGCCAGGTTCTTACTTGGCATGAGTTGTAATGGCTGATAAACAGAGATCAAGGTGGGAAAACAAAATAGCACCTTTATTTCATTATACATAGAAATGGAATCAGTCAGTGCTTACTGCTGCCAAGACTGCTTGCCAAGGTGGGCAGACGGGTTACTTTTTTTTTTGATAGATTACTTTTAAAATGGTTTACTGGTAGGGAATTCATACCAGTTAATTCAGCGATATTTTTAATCATGCTACACAAGGGCAATGGGGTTTATTTGTAATCTGCAAGCAAAAGTAGGATTCAAACACAAAGCTACTGGGAGCAGCTCAGCAAAGGAAATGACTCTGCAGTACAACTCTAGGAGAGGAAGCTAAGTAAAGAATATAGCACCATGGGGATACCGTCACACAATAAAAAAAAAAAGTAAAAATCTAAGAAATGCGGGTGTCTCCCCTGGCTCCTCGGGTATCTTTGCTCTGGAGTGCTCCCTTGTCACTGCCTCCTTCCCACTGTTGTCCCAAGTGGGCCCTACTCCAGCAGTGCCTATGTGAACCAGGGTACTGCCATTTAACAGCTCTCAGACCCTGTGACCTTGGGAAATTGTCTTCATCTCTAGCCTCTGTTTATGACCTATAAAACAGGGATTATCACTTCATCATAAGATTCAGTGAAGGATTACGTGAGAATTCAATGTAGATAAAGCAACTAGCTTTATAATCCCTTTCCGATCCCTAAGGAATGTGGAGCTTTCCATCCTCTCTTTCTATAGATGTAGTCGATTTGATTCCTGTGTATAGCTGTTTACATTGCTGAGAAAGGGAATTTGCAAGGAAGAAGTCATTGATCTCTGAGTACCAGTGACATAGCTTCCATTAACAAAACAACACACAAGCCCCATAGTACGACAAACTGACAAACCAGTAGTGGATAATATCAAACAACTCAGGAAGCATCAAAAGAAGATGGAAGGAACACGCAGAGTCATTACACCAGAAAGAATTAGTCCGCATTCAACCATTTCAAGAGAGCAGCATATGATCAGGAATTGATGGCACTAAATAAAGAAGTTGAAGCTGCAGTGAAGGCATTGGAGAAAAACAAGGCTCCAGGAATTGAAGAATATCAATTGAGATGTTTCAACAAACAGATGCAGTGCTGGAAGTACTCATTCATCTCTGCCAAGAAATCTGGAGGATGGATACCTGCCCAATCCACTGCAGAAGATCTATATTTATGCCTCTTCCCAAGGAAAGTGATCCAATCAAGTATGGAAATTATTGAACAATATCATTAATATCCCATGCAAGCAAAAGTTTGCTCAAGAGCATCCAAAAGCAACTGTAACAGCATGTTGATAGGGAACTGCCAGAAATTCAAGCCATATTCAGAAGAGGACAGGGAACCAGGGATATGATTGATAGCATCAGATGGAACCCAGCTGAAAGCAGAGAATACCAGAAAGATGTTTACCTGTGTTTCATTGAGTATGCAAAGGCTTTTGACTGCGCAGAGCATAACAGATTATGGCTAATGTTGTGGAGAATGGAAATTCCGGAACACTTAACTGTGCTCTTAAGGTATCTGTGCATGGATCAATAGGCAGTCATGCAAACAGAAGAAGGGGACACTACACAGTTTAAAGTCAGGAAAGATGTACATCAGGGTTGTATCCTTTTACTATACACTTTCAATCTGTATGCCAAGCAAATCCAAGAAGCCAGACTATATGAAAAAGAACGAGGCATCAGACTGGAAGAAAACACATCAACAACCTACATTACACAGCTCACATAACCCTGCTTGCTGAAAGTGAAAAGATTTGAAATACTTACTGATGAAGAACAAAGACCATAGCCTTCAGTATGGACTGCACCTCAACATCAAGAACCAAAAATCCTCACAGCTGGACTGGTAAGTAACACTGTAATCAATGGAGAAAGGATTGAGGTTGTCAAGGATTTCATTTAGCTTGGGTCTACAACCAATGTCCTTGGAAGCAGCAGTCAAAAAATAAAATGACCCATTGCACTGGAAAAATCTGCAAAGGATCTCTTTAAAATGTTGAAAAGTAAAGATGTCACCTTGAAGACTCGTGTGCTCTTAACCCAAGCCATGGTATTTTCAATCACACCATAGGCATGCAAAAGCCGGACAGTGAATAAAGAAAACAGAAGAGGAACTGATGCCTCTGTATTGTGGTCTTGGAGAAGAATACTGAATGTGCTACGGACTGCTTAAAGGACAAACACATCTGTTCCAGGAGAAGTACAGCCAGGGTGCTCCTTGAAAGCAAAGATGACAAGACAGTGTTTTACGTACTTTGAGTATGTTGTCAGGAGGGATCAGTCCCTGGAGAAGGACATTGTGCTTGGTAGAGTGGAGGGTCGGTGAAAAAGAGGATGATCTTCAAGGAGATGGACTATCACAGTCGCTACAACGATGAGCTTAAGCATAAAAACAATTATGGGCATGGCACAGGACTGAGCAGTGTTTCGTTCTGTTGTGCATGGGGTAGCTATGAGTTGGAACCAACTTGATGGCACCTAATGACATCAACAAGGAATGTGGGTATTTAGAAACTCGATGAAAGATTTTACAGAAGAGGTGATGTGATTAGCTTCAAGTACAAAAAATCATTGATTAGAAAAATAATTTTCTGTGTGGTGATGGAGAGAGGGAGGAAGAGAGATCTAGTTTGAGGCTCACAGATGGCTCACAGCTTCTTGCAGTGGTCAGGGCAAGAGACAATAGAGTCTGAGATAAACCAATTGCTATTTAGTCAGTTATGACTCAAGGTGACAACTATGTACGAAAGAGTGGAACCGCTCTGCTCCACAGTGCTTGTTTTTTTTTTGGCTTTTCTTAGCTGTAATCTTTATGGAAGCAGATAACCAGGTCTTTTTCCTAATGCACTGCTGAGTGATTCAAAGAAGCAGTACACTGAGGAAATCATTAGGAGGCAGACTGGACAAGATTTGGGCCTGATTTGAGTAAGCTTTTTTCCACTCTTTCTTAACAATCCACATCTGCTCCAGTAGCAGTTCTTACTTACGCTGCCAACAATTTAAGCAGATAGATCCTTTAACTTCTCTAACTATACTGCCTTACTCTGCACTGCTTCACCTGTAGTCACTTAGATTCTTACTATGTTGTGTTGTTATTCGGTGCCGTCAAGTCAATTCCAACTTACGGTGACCCTATGTACAACAGAATAAAACACTACCTGGTCTTGCATGATATCCACAATTGTTTTTATGTTTAAGCCTATTGCTGCAGCCACTCTGACAGTCCATCTCCTTAAGAGTCTTCCTCTTTTTTGCAGACACTCCACTCTACCAAGCATGATGTGCTTCTCCAGGGACTGATCCCTCCTGACAGCTTGTCCAAAGTATGTAAGATGCAGTCTTGTCATCTTTGCTTCCAAGGAGCACTCTGGTTGTACTTCTTCCAGAATAGATCTCTTTGTTCCTTTGGCAGTCCATGGTACAATCAATATTCTTCCCCAGCACCACAGTTCAAAGGCATCTACTCCTTCTGTCTTCCTTATTCATCATCCAACTTTCACAGACATATGATGCTATTGAAAATACCATGGTGTGGGTTAGGTGCATATTAGTCTTCAAGGTGACACCTCTAGTTTTTAATACTTTAAAGAAGTCCCTTCCAGCAGATTTCCCCAAAGCAACGTGTCTTCATTTCTTGACTGTTGATTCCATGGGCTTTGATTGTGGAACCAAGTAAAATGAAATCTTTGACAACCTCAATCCCTTCTCCAGTTATCACAATGTTGTCAACCGGTCCAGCTGGGAGTTTTGTTTTCTTGATGTTGAGGTGCAATCCATACTGAAGGCTTTGGTCTTTGAGTTTCATCAGTTAGCATTTCAAATCCCCTTCACTTCTAGCAAGCAAGGTTGTATTATCTGTATAATGTAGGGTGTTAATGAGTCTCCAATGCTGATCCCTCATTCTTTTTATAAAGTCCAGCTTCTTGGATTATTGGCTTGGCATACAGATTGAAAATGTATGGTGAAAGAATACAACCTGGTGCACACCTTTCCTGATTTTAAACCTTGTAGTGTCCCCCTCTGTTCCCACGACTGCCTATTGATCCGTGTATCAATTCTTTAAGACAACAATTAAGTGTTCTGGAATTCCTGTTCTCCACAGTGTTAGCCATGATTTGTCATGATCCACACAGTCGAATGCCTTTACATAGTTGGTGAAAGACAAGTAAACATCCTTCTGATATTCTCTGCCTTCAGCCAAGATACATCTGACATCAGCAATATCATCTCTGGTTCCCTGTCCCCCTCTGAATCTAGCTTGAATTTCTGACAAGCCTTTGTCAATATACTGCTGCAGTCGCTTTTGTATAATCTTAAGCAAAATTTTACTTACGTGTGATATTAATGATATTGTTCAGTAATTTCCAAATTTAGTTGGATCACCTTTCTTGAGGATAGATATAAATATGGATCTCTTTCAGTCAGTTGGCCAGGTGTCTATCTTCCAAATTTCTTGGCATAGATGAGTGAGTACTGCCAGTGCTGTATCCATTTGTTGAAATATCTCAATTGATATTCCATCAATCCCTGAAGGCTTGTTTTTGCCAGTGCCTTCAATACAGCTTTGACTTCTTTCTTTGGTACCATCAGTTCCTGATCATATGCTACCTCTTCAAATGGCTGAACATTGACCAGTTCTTTTTGGTTTAATGATTCTGTGTCTTTCTTCCATCTTCTTTTGACACTTCCTGAGTCATTTAATTCTTTCCCTGTAGAATCCTTCAGTACTGCAACTCGAAGCTTGAATTTTTTTCTTCAGTTCTTTCAGCTTGAGAAATGAAAAATGTGTTCTTCCCTTTTGATTTGCTATTTCCAGCTCTTTGCATATGTCGTTACAATACTTTATTTTGTCTTCTCCAGCTGCCCTTTGAAATCTTCTGTTCAGTTCTTTTACTTTGTCATTGCTTCCTTTTGCTTCAGCAGCTCAGTGTTTGAGGACAAGTTTCAGAATCTCTTCTGACATCCAATTTGGTCTTGTCTTTACTTCCTGTCCTTTTAACGAGCTCTTGCTTTTATCATGGATGATGTCTTTGATGTCATTCCACAATTCTTACTCTTACTATAGGCTGCTAGTATTCTTCCTGCTTCCACTCAATCCATTTTCTGCAGAGAAGCTAGAATGTTCTTTTAAAACATAAACCGTCTACTCTCCACTGTAAAACCCTGTAGTCAGTTTCCATTGCATTGAAGAAAATTAAATTCTTTAACTTAGTTTTCAAGATTTAGCCCTGCTTATTTTTCTTAGAAACCCTGGTGTCGTGGTTAAGAGCTACGACTGCTAACCAAAAGGGCAGCCATTCAATTCCACCAGACCCTCTTTGGAAACACTACGGGGGAAGTTCTACTCTGTCATATATAATCACTATGAGTAGCAATTGACTCAACAGCAATGGGTTTGATTTCTCGGTTGTTTTTGTTTTCTCGATTTGTTTTTTCCTTCATTTTCAATTCCCCTCTTATGCCATGTTTCAACAAAAATTCCAGAAAAATTTACTTCCATGTGATATTAATGATACTGTATGATATGTTCCACTTTCTGTTGGATCACTTCTCTTTGGAATGGTCACACTATGTATCTCTTCCAGTCAGTCGGCCACATATTAGTCTTCTAAATTTGTTGGCATAAATGAGTGAGCATTTCCAGCAGTATACCCACTTGTTGAAACACTTCAACTGGTGTTCCATCAATTCCTGGAGTCATTTTCTGTCAATGCCTTCAGTGAAGCTTGGACTTCTTGCTTCAATATCATCAGTTCTTAACTATATGCAACTTCCTAAAATGGTTGAATGTTGACTAGTTCTTTTTGGTATGTGATTCTGTGTATTCTTTCTACATTCTCCTGATGATCCCTGAATTGTTCAGTATTTTCCTCATGGTAATTACTCCAAAGGGCTAATGGGCTACAACTACTGTAGACTCTCACTACTGACGGCTCTGACAGGGATTGCCATAGAAGGTCTCAAGCAGAACAGCAGCAAAGTGTAGAACAAAATTCTAACTCGCAGAAAAAAAAAAAAAAAACAGACTTGATCTGACAGAGACTGGAGAAATCTAGAGAACAGGGCCACCAGACACCCTTTCAGCTCAGTAATGAAGTCACTCCCAAGGTTTACCTTTTGGTGAAAGATTATACTGGCCCATAAAAAAAAAAAAAAGAAGAAGAAGAAGACTAAAGGGGCACACCAGCCCAAGGGCAAGGAGTAGAAGTCAGGAGGGGACAGAAAAGCTGGTAATAGGGAACCCAAGCTTGAGAAGGGAGAGTGCTGACATGTCACGGGGTTGTTAATCAGTGTCATAAAAAAAGTATACATACTAAATGTGTACTAATTGTTTAACGAGAAACTTGTTTGTTCTGTAAAACTTCACCCAAAATATAATTTTAAAAAAGAAAAAGTCCCCTGCAGAATCATTCACCATCACTGCTTGGGGGACTAAATTTTTTTATAGTTCTTTCAGCTTGAGGAATGACAAATGTATTGCTGTACAGAAATGAGAATAAATGAACCATAGCTGCAAGCTTCAATATGATAAATCGCAGCAAGTAATGTTGAGTTTAAAAAAACAAATAAAGAAGTTACAGAAGAATACACACAGTGTGTTGTCATTTCTATGAAGCTCAAAGACAAACAAAGCAAAAGAACATATTGTCTAAAGACACGCACATATGTGGCAAATCTGTGAAGGAAAGCAAGAGGATTACCATCTAACAAATTTAGGACAGTGTTTACCTCAATGACTGAGATGGGATGGGATGAGACGGGATGGGACAGGATGGAATGGGACAGGATGGGCTGAGTTGGGAAACAGAGAAATGGGATAGAGAAGTCCCTGGGGAATGTCACAATTATCACAAGTGGAGTGGCTGTTTCGTTTTTCACTATGTCTTATAACCTGTACATATATTTCAGTTATTCTTTTTACAAGTAAAATTATTTCATGATTTTAAAATATGGAGGAACGATTTACTGTGATAGTTTACAGTAGAAAGCATATCTCCCTTGTACCTCTGTTCCCCCAGTCCCCAGAGGGCACCACTGCTTATAGTGTCCAGTGAATCTTTCCAGTGACACTCCATATGTGTACAACTATATATGCATATGCACACCTTTGTATACAAATAGCCCCATGATACATACAGTCTTTGTATTGTGTTTTAGATTGTTCCATTATAAGACATCACACTGCCTCATTCTACACCCATCTCATTTAACTATTTTTCGCATTCATTTGTAGGAGTCCCTTTTATACTTTTTTTCCATAGCTTTTTCTATATGCAGATGTATTTCTCTAGTTTGTATTCTATCATTTGACTTTATTTACAATAAATTTTCATGCAAAGATTTTAATTTTTTATGTTGCGAATTTGTATGTGTTTACTGTCTTGTTGGCCTTCAATAATACCCAGCACGACCTGATGCTGGATTAGTGGAGAATACCATCTCCAGGCAGCTAACAGGCTGCTCTTTGCCAGCATTAGAAGCACTTTCATCTGTAGCTGGGGAAGGATTTTGATCTGAGCCCCAGGAGCTCCAGATCTCACCAAGCAATGAACTCTGGTTTGGTTCAGATGTAAAAGAATCCCTCTGGGAGGTACCTGTCACTTCCACCTTCACACTTACAGAGATCATTCTAAGGTTTTTTGTAAATAATATGATCTTTTTTTACAGTATTTTTATAGATTTACTTTTGATAGTTGTTTTCTTATCCCCCTGCAATTTCTTTGTGTATTAAAAGCAAAGTTGGAATCCTAATTCCTTTTCTAGATGATGATATGCTGGTACTATAAATTAAAGAAGTCACATTTATGGTCCCAACTCAGAAGGAACGGATGCTCACCGAGGGCCAAAATGGCATGCGGTAAAGACAACCAAGAAGACAGAGAGACCCACAAGAGTGGGTGCCTACATCGACCTGGGACCGGAAGAACCGGATGGTGCCCGGCCACCACCAGTGATAGCCATGACGGAGCTCACAGAGAGGAGCCTCACTGGCAACACAAGAATAAAAAGAGGTGCATCATGAGATCTCCACTAAAAGACATCAATTGATGGTCCAGCGGTTTGGGGGTTCCTCTGAGAGCATGGCCCCCGGCCCTGATGCTGCCCATTCCCATAAAGTATAACAAAGGTCCACTCTTTGGACAGGAATGGAATGGACTTGGCAATGCAGAGTAACCATATGTTTGAAGCACTTTATGGTTCTATACATCTATAGGATATCATCCTGCTGACCTCTGGCTGGAGGAAGGAGAGTGGGTGGAGAGGAGGGGAAAGGAGGCTGTTGGGAGGATGAGACATGTATGGAGTAGAGAGGAATAGTGTGCAGTCACCAGACAGGGAGAGCAGTGGAAGCTGCATATAGGGGGGCATGTAAATTTACATTTGAATGTACATTTTCACTCAGTTATGTTAAATAAAAAAAAAAAAAAAAAGAAGTCACACTTTCCCCCACTGATTCAATATACCACCTTGTTCATGTAATAAATTTCTACAGGTGTCTGGGTCTGATGAAATTAAACTTTTTCATTTGTTTGACCTCATCTGCTGTTAAAGGCAACCTGTGGCCTCAGAACAAAGTTTAGAAAACCTGTCCACTAGGTTTCTATCATTAGCTTATTAACGTGGAGTTGCTAAATAGCTACTTATAGCTGTTTATAAATGTTCATAGCAAAGGTCACCTAGAGCTGCCCCGGTGTTCTCCCAGTCGTTGATGATCAGAAAGGCCTTTCCAGATTGGCCTGCAATAATACCCAGCACGACCTGATGCTGGATTAGTAGAGAATACCATCTCCAGGCAGCTAACAGGCTGCTCTTTGCCAGCATTAGAAGCACTTTCATCTGTAGCTGGGGAAGGATTTTGACCTGAGCCCCAGGAGCTCCAGATCTCACCAAGCAATGAACTCTGGTTTGGTTCAGATGTAAAGGAATCCCTCTGGGAGGTACCTGTCACCTCCACCTACACCAGTGTTTCCTTCTTTCCTCTCTTGTGATTTACACTCACAACCAACCTTGAAAAGGAGTTTTTCTTCTGTCAAGTTTGGCTTTGAGTTCGATTCTTTCAACAGTGTCACTTTAAAAAAAAAGTTCTTATTCTTTGTTGACAAATGTGAATAGACTTGAAAATTCTAAACCTGAAATGTCAGGCATTCTGAATATGATTCCCTTCACCACACAGACATTGTGCCATACTTAAGGGGCTACTACATTTAAGGGACTGTGACTGGAGCTGTGAAGAACATAAGGATAAATGTGGTGGCATTTGTGTGCCTGAGGAATGAGGGAACTAGACTTCTAGGTCATGCAAGGAAAGGGATATGAGAAGCACCAGAAAGGTGAAGTCATCAATGGATGACTAACTTTAGTTTGGGGGTCTGTTTGCAGTGTGTGTGTGGCACAGTGGGTGGGACACTGGAATTTGAATTCCCTGCAAAATAAGTGTCATTTAAGGTAGCAGGTTTTGCAAAGGTTGTATTTCTGTTGTTGTTGTTGTTTTTCCCAAAGATGGGAGTTAAGAACAGGGGATCAAAGTGAAGCCACTTCAAAAACACTTCTACTTGTGTGACCACGGTTGAGAACCACTCATCTAGAGACAGTCACAATGCCAAGGAGGTTAAAATCTGACAAGAAATGACTTGAAAGAAGTAATAACACAAGTCACAAAATGAGGTCTGACAAGTTTGTAAACTTGTCACTGCGTGCCTGTGGCAGCATGGTACAAATAAGGTTTCATAACATAACAGTGTCCCACAGCTGTGCTCCTGTTGATGTGTGGCGGCATATTGCTGAGTGACGTTAGTTATTGTTATTGTGTGTTTTTGTGTGCCATCACAAGAATGCTAAAGCTTGAATTATAGCAATGAACGAACATTCAATTTCTTGCCAAACTTGGCACAGTGCAAGTGAAATCAAGGACATGTTAGTCCAAGTTTATCAGGACAACGCCATGAAGAAAACAACGGTGTACAAGTGGATTAAATGTTTTTTTCTGAGGGGAGAGAAAGCGTCACTGAAGAAGAGAGTTCAGGGCAGCCAATAACAAGCTAAACTGACAAAAACACTGCAAAATTCATCAAATTGAACGTCAAAATAGTAAGCTGACTGCATGAAGCACAGCAGACCAAGCAAACAGCAATAGAGAAACAATTAGGAAAATTTTAACTAAAAATCTTGGCCTGAAAAAGGTGTGTATAAAAATGGTTCCAAAGGCGTTCACTGATGAACAGCAGCACAGTTGAAGTTTCCCAAGACCTTTTAGAGAGGCAAGACAATGTTTTTGGTTGTGTAATCACTGGTGCTGAAACATGGGTGTGCCAATACAGCCCTGAAACAAAGCATCAAAGTGCACAATGGAAGTGAGCCAGTTCTCCATGACCCCAAAATTTCCATCAGTCCAAATCAAGAGTCAAAACTATGTTACTAACCTTTTTCGATATCAGAGGGATTGTACGTCATGAATTTACACCAACTGGACAGTTAACCAAGTTTACTATTTGGAAATGCTGAAAAGCCTATGTGAAAAAACTAGCCTAAAATGATCTGAACGTCTCCAAGAACTCATGGCTGCTGCATCACAAGAATGCACCAGCTCACACGGCACTGTCTGTGAGGGAGTTTTTAGGCAGCAAACCAGCAACTGAACAGGACTACCCTACCTATCTACCTGGCCCCTGATTCCTTTTTTTTTACCTGAAGATAAAAGAAATATTGAAAGGAAGATATTTTGATGACATTCAGAACATCAAAGGTAATACAATGACAGCTCTGATGGCCATTCCAGAAACAGTGCTCCAAAACTGCTTTGAAGGCTGGACTAGGTGCTGGCGTGGGTGCATAGCCTCACAAAGGGAGTACTTCAAAGGTGACTAAGTGATACTCAGTAATGAGGTATGATGAGTCCACAAACTTACTTTTCAGACTTCATGTGATCGAAATCATCTATGTAGGGGTTAGAAGCTTGTCTGCAAAGTCAGTTCGTGTAAACTTGGACACGTTATCTAATCTTTCTGGGCCTCACTTTTCTCATCTGAACCATGGAACAGAATCTGTTTAGCTGGTAGAGCTTGTGAGAGAAACAAATGACATACACATGGGGAAAGTGTTCAGCGGTGCCTGGTGAACCATAAAGGTGAGCCATGCTTATTATTACAAATGTTATGGGAGTGTACTGGAAAGACCAATCCGTTACACCTTGGGCTTTCCTGGATGAATTTTTTTGTTAGCTGCCACCAAGTCAACCCTGACTCGTGGTGACCACTGTGATCCACAGAGTTCTCAGTGGCTGATTTTCAGAAGTAGATCCTCAGGCCTTTCTTCCTGGTCTTTCTTAGTCTGGAGTTCCTACTGAAACCTGTTTAGCATCATTAAAAAATAAAAAAATAAAAAAACAGTGCTGTCGAGTTGGGTCCAACTCGCAGCGAGAGTAGACTTCAGAGTAGAACTCCCTATAGAGTTTTCAAGGAGGGCATGAAAGATTTGAACTGCCAACCTTTGAGTTAGCAGACATATTACTTAACCCACTACGCCACAGAGTTTCCATTTAGCATCACAGCAACATGCAAATCCTCCACTGACAGATGGTGGTAGTTGTACCTAAGACATGCTGGCCAAAATGCAGTCCAGGTCTCCCTCATGGAAGATGAGAGTTCTACCACTGAATCACCACTTCCTTCACCTACTAAACCAAAACCCATTGCTATCCTGGCAACTCCAATTCACAGTGACCCTATAAGCCAGAATAGAACTGCCCCATAAGTTTCCAAGGCTATAAATCTTTACAGAAAGACTGTCATAACTTTCTCCCTTGGAGCAGCCACTAGGTTCAAACCACTGTACCATCAGGGCTCCTTACATGATGAATAAATCCATTGCCATCCAGTCAATTCCAGCTCATACCGACCCTACAGAGCAGAGTAGAACTGCCCCCACAGAATTGCCAAGGAGTACCTGGTAGATTCAAACTGCCAACCTTTTGTTTAGCAGCCGTAAATAGCACTTAAGTATTATGCCACCAGCTTTTACAAAATTGGAAAGTTCAATTTCAGGTAAGCATAAACGTTTGAAGAAAGTTCAGAGGCATGTTAAGAGAAATTCAAGGTGTCAGAGGTATTCAAAGGTATAGCTTTTATGAGATCAGTCTGCAAAACAGTAGAGGCCTATAGGGACCAAGAAAGAATTGGGAAGGATTTGACCATGGTTCCACAGATAGCATTAGCTACCAGATCCAGATGTGAGCTGGGCAACCAGAATAACCTGTTCTGAGTCAAGAGACCCATTTTCTTTTTCTAGAATAATCTTTTTCCTCTGACACTTTATACCTCTTGTATTTGAAATAAGAGCAGCCTACAAAGATCTAACAGCTACTTCCCCCCTGCCCCAAGCACTTGATGCTAACCTGGTACTGATGAGAAGACCATTCACCATCTTTACATTTTATTTCAATAAATGCTAATGTCCTCCTTCAGTCTGATATCAAAAATAAATCACTGTCACCTTCTAATTCCAGTCCATGAACTCTATTTTGCTTCCTCTCTGAGTGACAGAGGTTAAAAAAAAATACAATAAAACTATGCTTTGATTACGCTGTCAGAAGACAGTTTTCTGAAGGCATTTATCAGGCCTATGGAGTGGAAGAGAACAAATATTCAAGAAAGCAACACTTTCAAAGATTTAAAGATGCAGAAAATTCATTTTTAACAAGAAACATATGTAACTGTTACTAATTACAGTGAAAATTTTTTCTGAAAATGATAAGTCCTTGCTGGAGTCCACAAAGCCAAGTTTAAAACCTAGGGTGACATGAACAAAAATAAAGATTAAGGGGGTTACTAGGGAAAAATGAAGATCTGACATTGCCTATAACCAGATAAGAGAAGGCCAATATTTAGAATTCATTAGATTTGTTTAGCCTAATCAAAATCAGGAAATGGCCTAAGACGTAGGTCTGTTTAGAGGCAGTTACTGAGTTAGTCTACTGTCAGCCAAGATCCTTGGGTGGTGCAAACAGTTTGCATTCTGCACCTGGCAGTTCCAACCCATCCAGTGGCACTGCACAAGAAAAGGTCTGACAATCTGCTTCTTTAAAGAGTACAGTCAAAAAAATCGAGTGGAGCAATTCTACTCTCTAAGACATAGAGGTCTCCGTGAGTCAAAAATCAACGCCATGGCACAAAACAATCTACTTCTGTTGAGTTGATTCCAGCTCATAGCAACCCTATAGGACAGAGTAGATCTGGTACATAGGATTTCCAAGACTGCCATCTTTAGGGAAATAGACTGTCACATCTTTCTCCAGTGGAGAAGTTTGTGTGTTCAGACCACCTATCTTTCAAGGTTAGCAGTCAAGACTTTAACCTTTGCACCAGAGGGCTACTTAAGACACAGAACAACAACTCTCAATACAGCCATCAGAGGAATCCTTCTAAAAGGTAAGATAGATCGTCATGACCCTGCAGAGTCCTTCCCGGTCTGTCTTCACCCTTCTGACCTCAGCTTCTAACATGTCTCCTCAGCTCCACCACCGTGGTCAACCAACAGTTCTTTGGGCGTAACTTCAGGCTCCTTCTCAGGGCCTTTGGTCATACTTTTTCCCTGCATGTGGACCATCCTCCTGCTGCATACCTGTTTGCATAGTTCTCAGTGAGACCACTCTAAGAATACTGCCCTTAGCACCCTAATATCCCTTACTCTTCTCAACTTTCTTCTTTTTTCTATAGTATTCATCACTTTCTGGAAACCTTGGTGGAGGAATGGTTAAGACCTACAGCTGCTAACTGAAAGTTCTGAAGTTCAAATCCACCAAGAGCTCCTTACAAGCTCTGTGGGGATAGTTCTTTTCTGCACTATTATATTGTTATGAGTTGGAATGAACTCAACAGCAATGAGTTAGGCTTTCAGTTTTTGTTGGTAGCAATCACTTTCTAACATAATCTAATGAACTTGTTTTTTGTATTTGTTTCTTTATCTCTACCTCTTAGAATAGAAACTCCACCAGGATGAATAGCAGAAGACAAGTTAGATGATTGAGAGCTCATAAAAATTAAACACTGCTACTCATCAAGTCTTTACCAAAACAATAAAAAGACAGCCTAAACATTAGGAAAAATCTTCAGAAATGACAGACTTGATAGTAGTCTAACCTTTAAAACCTATGGAAAATTTCAACAACTCAACACTAGAAAGACAAACACTCTAATCAAAAGATAGGTACACTCTAATTAAAAGTTAGGTAAATGACAGAAACAGACACTTACCAAATAGAAAATTCAAGCAGTCAACAAACACATGAAAAAATGCTCAAGAACCTCAGCCATCTAAATAAGTAAATAAACCTGTCGCCTTCCAGTCAATTCCAACTAGTAGCTACACTATAGAGAGACACAAACCAAACTACAGTGAGCTACTCACCCCAGCTAAAATGGCATTGACTGGGAAAAAAAGGATGACAATAAATGTTGGTGAAGATGTGAGAAGACTGAGCCATGTACCCATTGCTGGTGAGACTACTAAGTGGTACAACCACTAAGGAAAAACAGTGGTTGTAAAATGTAGAAATAGAACTACCATATGATCCAGCAATTCCACTCCCCGTAACATACCCTAAGGACCTAACAGAAGTGACTCAGACACATGCATAGCTATGTTCCATGCAGCAGCCTAAACACCCTTCAATCAATCAATAGATAAGGAAAATGTGGCACATACATATGATGAAATACCATGCAACCATGAAGAACAAAGATGAATCCATGAAACATAACATGGATGGATCTGGAGAGCATAATGCTAATGAAATAAGTAAATTACATGAAGACAAATATGAGGAGAAAAAAATACATGTATGTATATACAGAGGCTAAGCCTCATTGGTAGTTACCATGGATGAGATGAGAGATTCTCTCTCTAGATTGTAGATATTGTTATTTTGGGTGATGGGAAAAGTAACACAAAATTTACATATATTGAGCACAGCTCAATCAAAGTGAATAATGCTACTAAGAAGCAAACACAAAAAAAGGATGTCCTTGCTAAAGAATATATAATTTGCCAATGGCAGCAGTAACTAAAAAATGACTGTATGGCCACTTATGTTGGTGCATAGGCATATACATGTACATGTGGATACAAGTGAGTACATATGTGTACACAGATATGTGTGCATACAGATACACATTTGCATATGTATGCATAGAGGACATAGTTACAAATACGCAGACACAATCAAGCAATGAAAATGTTTTTCTGGGTTTGAAGGCTTAGGTCTTTAGTATCATGGGACAACTCAGCCAACTGACACCACACATTTCATTTTCTACATCCTAGTGAAATTAGTAGCATCTGAGATCTTAAGAGATTTTAAGCAGCCATCTAAGGTGCATCCATTGGTGGCCACTTGTTAGGATCTAAAGAGAAATAAAACAAAACCAAAGTCTCAGGGAAGAAACTAATCTATAGGTCTAATAGCCTACATAAGCAGCAGTCTCATCCATGCTGAGACTGGAACTAGACTGTGCCCGACTAGCACCCCCACTTAGAGGACAACGGATATGAAACTAAAGTACTAGAAACAGAACAACCGGATAGCAATTAACGAGAATGCCAACACACTGTGAAAAATGTAACTAATGCCACTGAGCAACTATGTAGAAATCGTTGAATAGGACTCAGTTTTCTGGGAAAACTTTCACCAGAAATGCAATAAAATTTCAATGAAAACATTTCATTTAAAAAAAATTAGTCTGACAACTAAAAGAATGTATCATATTTTTTTCACTAATAATAAGCTACATATATAAACATGCCTAGGAAAATAATGCTCCAGGGGGTTGTAAGATTGGCAAAAAGTGTATTAAGACATGGGTTATTTCTCAAAACTGTGGTAATCAGTGACACTAAACTGTACATGTAGAGGAAAAAGAACAGATTTACTGGGCTGACGGAGACTGGAGGAACCTCCAGGACTATGGCCTCAGGACAGCAAAGCTAACTCAAAGCTGAAGTCATTCCCAAAGTCCACTTTTCAGACATAGATCAGACAGACCTATAAAACAAAAGGAAACCTGGTGGTTTAGTAGTTAAGTGCTATAGCTGCTAAGCAAAAGGTCATCAGTTCAAACCGACAAAGCATTCTTTGGAAACTTTATGGAGCAGTGCTACTTGTCTTATATATAGGGTCACTATGAGTCAGAATCAACTCAACAGCAGGAGGTATGGTTTATTATTATTATTACATAAAACAAAAGAGCACATGAGGAACATGCTTCTTAGTTCAGTCAGGTGTATGAGATCAAATGGGGAACATCTACCCAAAAGCAAAGACCAAAAGGCAGGAAAGGACAGGAAAACTGAAAAATAGACATGGGGAGCCAGGATGGAAAAGGGAAGAGTGCTAACACTTTGCAGGGATTGCAACCAACATCACAAACCAATTCATGTACAAATTTTGAACAAAAAACCTGTTTGTGCTGTATATTTCCCCTAAGCACAATAAAATTTCTTAAAAACTGTACATTTTTGCATGCAGAGACTTAAATTGGTGTATTTTTGTTGTGTATGTTCTCAACAACAAAAAATAAATAAGATTTAGGGTGAAAAAGTCTGTATCCATTTCTCAAAGATTTGGGGGAGCTAGAGAGGGAGATAAATGGTGTATTTTCTTATTGTCTGTCAAAAGGAGAAGTCAAAGGATAGGACCTTGCCATTCTTTGAGACCACTGGAAGAGCACAGTACTAAAGAGCTAAGGCTGCTAACTAAATGTGGACAGTTTGAATCCACCCACTGCTCTTTGGAAACCCCATGGGGCAGTTCTACTCTGTCCTACAAGGTCCCTATGAGTTGGAATTGACTGAAAAGCAATGGGTTTGGTTTGATTTTGGTTTTGGTTTTTCATGTACATGTCTAAACGGTTCTCTAAAGAAAGAATATGGCTTCTTAGAACACTGAGTTTAATAGAAAGCAAAAAAAAAGACTTTCAACTATACTGACAGAATCCATTTATTTATATAGTAACCTTTAAAAACGTTACACGTCATAAAACTTAAAAGAATAGTAATATTAATAACTTCACCTATGTTCAGCAACCATTTGTTTTTTCACATTTGCTTCTTTCTTCTAATTCTCCTTTTGAGAAATAGTTACGGACACCAAAACTTCACCTCTAAGTACTACAAAGTGTGTTAGCATCCACTACAGCGAACTTTAAGAGACAGCAAAATCACTTCACTTTCTTTGAGTTTTGGGTAAACCGAAAGCTGCTACAGAAGGAAATAGTATACAGAACCGTGGAAAGCTGGGACTGAAAGAGAGCTACAGGATTGTCAGGATGATCACTTTCATTGTATAGGTAAGAGGGCCAAGACCCCAAAAGTCAAAGGTATTATACACTTCCTAGTTGAAGAGCCAATTGGACCAAAGCCAGATCCCTAGGCACTAGGGCAGAAGGAAAGTGACAGAGGATATGGAAAGGACACAATTCATGTGTACTTGGCCATCATTACATGTGGGTTTTCACTGGTGAAAGTAGTAGGCTTATTAATCAGCACAAGAGATTGGAAATGAGCTCTTCTGAGGATACATCTCATTAGTATTCAATATAGATGAACTAGTTCAATTAATTTTAGAGATTGCACCCAACATTTGCACAAACAGAATCAAAGAATTCCATTACACCTGCCACCTGCAGCCTGAGGAATGATGCCCTGGGCTAAGCCCTAAGTGATCTCACACACATCATACTCTCAGAGTGTTTTGGTATCCCAATTCCAACCATCAGTCTAGGGGTAGGGTTTCTCTAGAACAAGATTTCTCAAACTCAGCAATGTCATTTGGGCCCATGAAATTCTTTGTTATATAAAACTGTCTTCTCCATTGCAAAATGTCTAATAGCATCTCCATCTTCTACTAGTAGATGCAAATAGCACCTACCTCCTTCTGCTTACAACTGAAAAAAAATCTCTAGGCATGACCAGATGTCATCCAAGGAGCAACATTGCTCTAGAGTGCGGCTGCCCCAAAAAACTTACTATTGTGACGAAAACATAATATGCTTTCACTGTCCAGCACAGTAGCCAGTTACCACATGTACGTTAGTGACACTTGGAATATGGTTCACGTAAGGAAGCGAATTCTTAATTTTATTTCATATTAATTAATTTAACTTTAAATCTAAACAGTTATGTGTCATCAGAGACTACTTTATTGGACAGCCTAGCTCGAGAATATTATCATATCTGTTTGGAGTAAATACTTAATCCAAAACAGTGATCAGGCATTTGAAAGAACAGAAAGCTGGGACGTCACCAAGGTTACAAAACAAGTTGTATGAGCTCTATTTGTTGTTGCTTGCTAATAAATGTTTTTCAGATTGGGTGGGGAGAAGCCATTCCTACTGTATCTGTCTAGTGAGACACTTTTTCCATTCTTTTTAGAAATGGGTTTAATTATCCATCTAATTTTATCTAGTCACATCTCATATTCCAAGCAAGCCTCTGAATGCTACAGAGACTATTCTTTATGTGAAGAAAAATTGAACACAAGGAGATGAATGTAAGCTTTTTCAAGATTTGTGAGACCTTTCACTTAGAAACTAATCCCAGTCTTGCTTTTCTCTCATGCTCCTGATTTTTTTCGGTCTATCAATGGGAACTGATCCCATGTGATAATATCTGCAACATATTTGAGACAAAGTCTCTCCTTCCTAACTTTTTTTTTTATTATGATTGAATGAAAATCATTCCCATACAAATTTGCATGCCCACCCATATGCTGTATGGGTGACATCATATAGATGCATAGAACCATAACCATAGTGACCATGGTATGGTCACTATGTGTAACCAAGTTCAATCTGAAGAGTTGATCACCATTATGATTTATGGACAGGGGTAGCATCACGGTGGGGGCCATGCTCCCAGAGGAATTCTGAGACCTGTGGACCATCATTTCTGGTCTTTTAGTGGAGATCTCAGGGTGCACCCCTTTTTATTCTTGTGTTGCCAGTGAGACTCAACTTTGAGAGCTCCATCACAGCTATCACTGGTGGTGGCCGGGCACTGTCCAGTTCTTCTGGTCACAAGTCGATGTAGTCACCCGCTGATGTGGGTCTCTCTGTCTTCTGGGTTCTCTTTCCCACATGTCATTTTGGGCCTTGGTGATTATCCATTCCTGTTGAGTTGGGACCATTTGCTGTACCCTCAGATTGCATCTTGGCAGCTTTTAAGACCCCAGACGCCACTCAGCAATGTAGGGTGCAGAGGGCTCTCTTAGCAAAACATTATTTGTGCCAGTGGGCCTCAATTTCCCCTGACAGCATGGTCCCCGACCCCCCACCCCAGCTACTCTGTCCTTGCAATAATGGATTAAGATGGGAGGAATAATCATGTTATCTTGAAGTCCAGTTAATGTTGATCTTCTTTCTAATGTGTGCTGTCACCGATTTCACTCAACCAAATTTCTATCAACTGTCTGCTGGCTGGCATCTAATCAAAACCCTTCCCCCCCGCCCTCCCTCTCTCCCCATCGTTGTATCCATCAAAGAGTCTTTTCTTCTACGCATGAGTCTGTTTTTAAGTTCTTACTGTAGGGGTCTCATACAATATCTGTCCTTTTGTCGCTGACTACTTTCAGTCAACATATTGTCCTCCAGTTGAAACAAGGTTATGAGATCGTTCCTAAAATCATCATTCTTCTTTATGATTGCATAGTGTTCCATTGAGTATATATACCGTAGTTTATGTATCCATTCCTCTGCTCTTGGGTATCTAGGTTGATTCCATCTTTTTGCTACTGTGGTCTGTGATGCGATAAACAATCGTGTACATGTATCAGTTGGCGTGAATGGCCTTGATTCTGTAGGATATATTCTGAGCAGTGGAATTACTGGGTCAAATGGTATACCTATATCCAGCTTTTTAAGGAACTGCCAGATTGCTTTCCAAAGAGGTTGCACCATTTTGCAATCCCACCAACAGTGTAAGAGAGTTCCAATTTCTCCACAGCCTCTCCAACATTTGTTGTTTTGCATTTTGGGGATCATAGCAAACCTTGTTGGGGTGAGATGGTATCTGATTGTAGCTTTAATTTGAATTTCTTTAACAGCTAATAATCGTGAGCATGTCTGCAGGTGGTTTTGGGCTTCCTGGATCTCCTCTTTAGAGAAGTGTCTGTTCATCTCCTTTGCCCATTGCTTTGTTGGATGATTTATCTTTTTCTTATTGATGTTTTGTAGTACCTTACAGATTATGGAGATGAGGCATCAGCCTGACATATAGTTGCCCAACATTTTTTACCATTCTGTAGGTGGCCTTTTAATTCTATTAGTAAAATCTTTGGATGAGCAAAAGTGTTTGATTCATAATAGTCCTCATTTATCAATTTTCTCTTTGTGTTTGTGGTTTGTTTGACAGATTTTGAAGTCTGTATATGCTGTGTATTAAAACTTTCATTGTTGTTTCTACTTTCTCTTGGATGAGCTTTATTGTGTCTTTTATCCAGTTTGAGTTGGTTTTTGTATAACATGTAAGAAAGGGGTCTTGTTTCAGTTTATTGCAGATGGATGTCTGATTTTGCTAGTACCATTTGTTGAAGAGATTGTTTTTTTCCCCAGTTTAATGTCTTAGGGCCATTTTTGACTGTCAACTGTTCGTATGAAGATGGTGTCATCTCTGGGGTCTCAGTTCTGTTTGATTGATCTAACTGTGTCTTTTTGAACCACTACCAGGCTGTTTTGACTACTGTGGCAGCGTAATAGGTTCTGAAGTTGGTTAGTGAGAGGCCTCCCAGTGTGTTATTCTTCTTCTTTAGTAGTGCATTATGTATCCAGGGCTTCTTCTCTTTCCAAACAAAGCTGGTAATTTGTTTCTCCATCTCATTAAAAAATGTCACTGGAATTTGTATTGGGATTGCATTATATAAGTAGATTGCTTTGGGTAAAATAGACATTTTCACAATGTTATGTCTTCCTATCCATGAGCAAGTAAGTTTTTCCATTTATGTAAGTGTCTCTCAGTTTCTTGTAGTAAGGACTTGTACTTCTTTTTGTAAAGGTCTGTTATTTCCCTGGTTAGATTTATTCCTAGGTACTTTATCTTCTTAGGGACTATAGTAAACGGTATTGATTTGGTGATTTCTTCCTTAATAATCTCGTTATTGGCATGAAGGAATCCTACTGATTTACTTATGTTTATCTTGTATCCTGAGACTTTGCTGAACTCTTCTATTAGTTTGAGTAGTTTACTTATGGATTCTTTAGGATTCTCTGCATGTACAATCATATCATTTGCAAATAGAGAGACTTTTTCTTCTTCTTTGCCAATGCAGATGCCCCTTATTTCTTGGTCTTGTCTAATTGCTCTGGCTGGAACTTCTAGTACAATGTTGAATAGGAGAGGTAAGAGCTGGCATCTTTGTCTAGTTCCTGTTCTCAAAGGAAGCTGTTTCAGTCTCTCCATTCAGGATGATGTAAGCAGTTGGCTCTGTATAAATGGCCCTTATTGCATTGAGGAATTTGCTGTCTATTCCTATTTTGCTGAAAGTTTTTAGCATGAATGGGTGTTAGACTTTATCAAATGCCTTTTCTGCATCAATAGACAAAATCAGGTGATTCTCGTCTTTTGTGTTATTTATGTGGTTGATCACATTAATTATTTTTCTGATATTGAACCAGCCTTGTATCCCTTGTATAAATCCAACTTGGTCATGATGAATTATTTTTTTGAAATGTTGTTGTATTCTACTGGCAAGCATTTTGTTGAAGATTTTTGCATCTAGATTCATGAGTGATATTGGTCTGTAATTCTCCTTTTTTGTTGTGTCTTTCCCTGGCTTTGGTATCAGGGTTATGCTGGCTTCATAGAACGAATTTAGGAGTATTCTATCCCCTTCTATACTGTGAAATGGTCTCAGTAATGTGGGAGATAACTCTTCTCTTAAAGCTTGGTAGAATTCTGTGGTGAAGCCATCTGGGCCTGGGCTTTTTTTTGTTGATAGTTGTTTGACGATTTTTTCAATGTCTTCTTTGTGATGGGTTTATTAAGTTGTTCTGCTTCACCTTGTGATAATTTTGGTAGGTGATATGCAAGAAAGAATTTGTCCATTTCTTCTAGGTTTTCAAATTTGTTAGAGCACAGTCTTTCATAGTATTCTGTTATGATGTTTTTGATTTCTGTTGGATCTGTTACTACAACTCCCTTCTCATTTCTTATTTTGGTTGTTTCCTTTCCCATTTTCTTTAATAAGTTTAGCCAATGGTTTGTCAATTTCGCTGATCTTTTCAAAAACCCAGCTTTTGGTCTTTTCAATTTTTTCACTTCTTCTATTCTCTAATTTATTTGGTTCTGCTCTAATCTTTATGCTCTGTTTTCTTCTGGTGTCTGAGGGGTTCCTCTGTTGTTCTCTCTCTACTTGTTCAAGCTGTAGGGTTAGTTCTTTGATTTGGTTTCTTTCTCCCTTCCAGATGTGTGCATTTATGGAGATAAACTGACTTCTGACCACTGCTTTGGCCGTATCCCATAACTGTTGGTTGGAAGTGTTTTCAGTCTCATTGGAATCCATGAATTTCTTTATTTCATCCTTGATTTCTTCTATAACCCATGGTTTTTTGAGCAGGTGTTGTTCAGTTTCCATGAATTCAAATTTCTATCTTTTTTCTACTTTTGAATTTGACTTTCATGGCTTTACGTTCTGAGAAGATGTTTTGCAATAATTTGATGGTTTGGATTTTGTTGAGACTTGCTTTATGTCCTAACACATGGTCTATCCTGGAGAATGTTCCACATGCACTGGAGAAGAAGGTGTAGTTGTCCACTGATGGATAGAAAGTTCTGTACATGTCAATGAGGTCTAATTGACTAATTGTGGCACTAAGATCTTCTGTGTCTTTATTGAACTTTTTTCTAGACAAACTGTCCAATATTGAAAGTGGAGTATTGAAGTCTCCCACTATTATTGTGGAGTGATCTATCCAATTTTTGAGTGCAGTCAAGTGTAGTCAGTGTTTCTCCAATATATTTAGGTGCTGCTTCTGTATTGAACCTTTCAGCAATAAATCATGTCCATCCTTGTCCATGATGGTGGATTTTACATTAAAATCTATTTTATCTGAGATTAGAATTGCACTTCTGCTCTTCTTTGTTCATTGTTAGCTTGATATGTATTCTCCCATCCCTTAATTTTCAGTTTATTCCTATCTTTAAGTCTAAGGTGAATTTCTTTCAGGCAATATACAAATGAGTTGTGTCTTTTGATCCAAGAGGTCTCTCGATGTCTCTTTACTAAAGCATTCAGTCCATTCACACTCAGTGTAATTGTTGATAGGTATGTGTTCAGTGTTGCCATTGTGATATGTTTATATTTGTGTTAATGTTTTCTCTGTTGTTCTTATTAACCTGTTCTGGGAAATTCTTTTTTGTAAATTGATTTTTCACCCTTTTCAGTGTTGGTTTTGTGGTTGTTGAGACTCCTGTATTACATTCCTTGATTTAATATGTTGTGTCTTTATTGTGCTTTACGGCTCCCGCTAAGAACCCCCTTAATAAACTATGTATAAATCCACTTTTAATTGCTACAAGTCTTGTGAACTTCCTCTCCATCTGGAAGGACTATAATGACTGTAAGTACATCTTTCTTTTTAATATGATGACAATAGTTTTCATGATATGATCACTGGATTATTTCTTTCACTATTATAGCTTTGAAGGAGTTTGAAGCCTTCCCTAACTGAGTAGGATTCTGGGTGATGTGTCCTGTATTTGCTTCTAAAATATAGTTAGTGGGTTTTTTTCTTCAAAGCCAGGAGATTCTTTCAGTATTTCTTGTAGCTTTGGTTTGACTTTTACAAAGTCACTGAGTTTCTATTTATCTGCAAATGTCTTAATTTCATTTTTATATTTGAAAGATAGTTTTGCAGGATATGTAGTTCTTGGCTGGAAGTTCTTCTCCTTCAAGGCTTTGAATGTCTCATGCCACTGTCTCCGTGCCAGCATCATTTCTGCTGAGAAATCTGACAAAAGCCTTCAGCGTTTCCCTCTGAATGTTAGCTTTGCTTTGAGTTTTGTTGCCTTTAAGAGTTTCTGTTTATGTTTCATTTTGTTAAGCTTGATTATAATATGTCTTGGGGTCTGTCATGGATTGAATTGTGTAGCCACGTGGCTGGGCCATGATTCCCAGTGTCTTGTGACTGTCCTCCATTTTGTGGTTTTCCTAAGCTGCATGTTAAAGGATTTGGGTGAGACTGTAAATCCCTTTATAAGATCACCTCCCTGCTCCACTGTAAAGGGAGCTTCCCTGGAGTATGGCTTGCCCCACCCTTAATCCTTTCATCCTGAAAGAAATAAAAGGAAAGGGAAGCAGGCCGAGAATTGGGAACCTCACATCACCAAGAAAGCTGCACCAGGAGAAGAGTAAGTCCTTCAGACCTGTGGTTCCTGCACCAAGATGCTCCCTGGACAAAGACTGATAGAATACCGGACGTTCCTCTAGAGCCAACAAGCGGGAAAGCCTTCTCCTGGAGCAGACATCCTAAATATGAACTTAAGCCTACCAGACTGTGTAAGAATAAGCTTTCCTTTGTTAAAGCCATCCACTTTGTGGTATTTCTGTTAGAGCAACCATAGCTGACTAAAACAGGGTCTTTCCTTTGAGATCTATATTGAGTGACGTTTGATATGTATGTTGGATATCTATAGACTCTTCTTTCATAATTTGTGGGAAGTTTTTGTCAGCAACTCAGCAACAATACTCTCTGTGTTCTCAGGTGTCTTACCCTGTTTAGGAACTCGAATTAATCATAGATTGTTCCTCTAAATAGAGTCCCACAGACTTCTTAATGCTCCTTCAATTTTCTTGGTTTCTTTTTTCTGATTTCTCCTCACAGATGCTGGAGTCAGTAGCTCTGTCTTCCAAATCAGAAAAAGTCTATTTTCTGTTTGTTCCATTCTGTTTTCTTGACTTTGAATTGAAGTTTCTATGTCTTTGATTTTGTTCTTGATCTGTTGGATTTCAGAGTACTGATGTTCCATCAGATTGAACAGCTTGTTTAATTCTTCATTTTGCTCTGATGCATTTTGTACGAGGTCTTGGAGGGCTTTATATATAATCCTTTTGTAGTCACCTTCTGATAGTTTCGGAAAAGCTTCTTCATCTGGTAAGTTCTGCTGTTCTTTCTTTTGGGGGCTTTCTGAAGCCATAGGTGACTTCTTGGTTATGCTTTTCTCCAGAGTTTGTTACTTTGGGGCATCATGTCAGTCAATAGAGGTTGGGAGAGATGCTGTGAGGATGGACCGCAGTTGTTTCTCTAGGCTGTCTCCGATCTGTGCAAGCCCACGCTCACCAAGAGTGGGTCCAGCAAAAGAGAAAAGGTTTTCCATTCAGTGGTATGAAGTCCAAATTAACAGCCCTATGCCACACCTAGGGTTCACTAGGTGTGTGTCCGTAAGACTCCATTTAATTATCAGTTCAGGTCTTTGTTTCCAGAAGGATTTAGGGAAACGTGTGTTTAGTCTGCCACCTTGACTCCACCCCCCTTCATCCTTACTTCTAAGGGGCATTCCAGCTATACTTCTTCCAAGAAAGATTTGTTCATTCTTCTAGCAGTCTGTGATACAGTCAACATTCTTTGCCAACACCACAATCTGAAGATATTAATTCTTCATCGGTTTTTCTTGCTTATTGTCCAGTTTTTGCATCCCTATGAGGTGATTGAAAAACAGGTTGTGGGTCAAGTGCACTTTAATCTTCAAGGTGCTGCCTTTGGTTTTTAACATTTTAAAGACATTTTTTGCAATAGACTTGCCCAATGCAATATGTCATCTCATTTCTTGACTTCTGTGGGCATTGATTATGGATCCAAGTAAAAGGAAATCTTTTACAACTTCAATAGGATTTGCCTCATTTAACTAGTTCATATAAAATATTTCTCATTTTGCAACAGACTTATTTCACTTAGCATAACATTTTCAAGGTTCATTGATGTAGTATTGATTAGAAATTAATTTCTCTTTATAGATGAGTAATATTCCATTGTATGTATAGACTGCATTTTGTTTATCCATTCATATATTGGTGGGAATTTAGGCTGTTTCCATCTTTCAGCTTTTGTGAATAGTACTGCAATGAATATCACCCTTACTCTGTTCTGTGTCATTTAGTCTTGCAAATCTAGATCAATAAAACTGTGGTCTAGCCCCCCAACCTTTTCTTAAAACAGTCTTTCAACTGAGTAAGGGTATAAGATTTGAGACACCTAGTATGTGGAAAAAAACACTGCTTCTTAGTAGGGCCCTGACTTTGTCCTGTAACTTGATATAAAATTAAGGCTCCATTCTGTTTTGTGAACATTGTCAGGAATCTGCTTGTACATTTCTGTCACTGGAAAACATATTTATCAGATATTATATTTTCAAAGGAAACTCTTTATATGACTTGTGGTTGTTATAAGATAATCAGCCAATCAGAATTAAGCTCCTGGTTTCTTATGTCAACAGCCAGAGACAAAGTATAAATACACTGTAGTCTGTTTCTTAAGCTGCTTATTCCCTCACATCTGTCAGTTTATTGTACTGTAGAGGTTTATGTATTGCTGTGATGCTGGAAACTATGCCACCTGTATTCAAATACCAACAAGGACACCCATGGTGGACAAGTTTCAACCGAGCTTCCAGGCTAAGACAGACTAGGAAGAAGGACACAACAGTCTACTCCTGAAAACAAAATCAGCCATCAATGACATCATATATGAAGAAGGCAAGAGGTCATTAAACAGACACGAAAGAAAGAAAAACTCAAAAAAACACATCTAAAAAGACTCCCACACTTGCTCTTGAACACTGAGTAACTAAAGTGAATAAAAAAATAATGAGAAGACTAAAAAGAAGATTTCAAAGCATGGCTTGAGAAGACAAAATGAAGTATCATAATGATATATGCACAGACCTGAAATTAGAAAACCAAAAGTGAAGAAAAGAATCAGCATTTCTCAAGTTGAAATAACTGAAGAAAAAATTCAAGCCTCAAGTTTCGGAGCTGAATGATTTTATGGACATAATGCTGAACAACACAGGAAGCACAAGAGAAGGCACAAGAAATACACATAATCACTGCACCTAAAATAATTGATCACTGTTCAGTCATTTCAGGAGGTAGCATATGACCAAGATTCTGTGACACTAAAGGAAGAGGTCCACACTGCATTGAAGGGATTGGCAAAAAACAAGGATCCAGAAATTGACAGAATATCATTTGAGATATGTCAGCAGATGCATACAGTGCTACAAGTGCTCATTTGTCTATTCCAAAAAATCAGAAAACAGCTACCTGGCCAGTCAATTGGAAGAGACTGATATTTATGCCTATTCCAAAGAAAAATGATCCAACCAGATGCAGGAATTATCAAACAATATAATTAATATCACATGCAGGTAAAAGTTGGCTGAAGATCACTCAAAATTTGTTGCAGTACTATATTGGCAGGGAATTGCCAGAAATTCAAGCTAGATTCAAAAGAATGTGAAACCAGAGACACAATTGCTGACATCAGATGGACCCTGACTGAAAGCAGAGAATGCCAGAAAGATGTTTATCTGTGTTTTACTGACTGTGCAAAGGCGTTCAACCATGAGAATCATAACAAATTATGAATAACATTGCAAAGGATGAAAATTCCAGAGCACTTAATTGCCTTCATGAGGAACCTGTAATAGATCAAGAGAGCAGTCATTTGAACAGAACAAAGAAATACTGTGTGTTTAAAATCAGGATGGGTGTGTGTCAAGACTGTATTCTTTAACCATCTTAGACAATTTGTATGCTAAGCAAATAATCTGAGAAGCTGGACTATATCAAAAAGAGTGGGATACTACGATTGGAGGAAGATTCATTAACAACCTACATTATGCAGATAACACAACTTTGCTTGCTGAAAGTGAAGAGAAATTGAAGTGCTTACCGATGGAGATCAAAGACAATGGCCATCAGTATGGATGCATTTCAACATAAAGAAAACAAAAATCCTCACAACTAGAACAACAAGCAGCATCATGATAAATGGAGAAAGATTAAAGTTGTCAAAGATTTCCTTTTACTTGGATCCACAATCAATGCCCAGTGGAAGCAACAGTTATACAGTCAAAAAACATATTGCATTGGGCAATCTGCTGTGGAAGACTTTTTGAAGTGTTAAAAAACAAAGATGTAACTGAGGACTATGAGGCGCCTGACACAAGCCATGATGTTGTCACTCATCTGCCTGAGAAATCTGGACAATGAATAAAGAAGACTGAAGAATAATTGATGAAATTGCAGTGTTAACCCACTGCCGTCAAGTCAGGTCTGACTCATAGCAACCCTAGAGGTCAGAGTAGAACTGCCCCACAGAGTTTCCAAGGACTTCCTGTTGGTATTAGGGAGGAATATTAAATATACCATGGGTTGCCAAAAGAACAAATAAATCCATCTTAGAATTATAGCCAGAATCCTCCTTAGAAGGACAGATGGCAAGACTTTGTTTCACATACCTTGGGCATGCTCTTAGGAGGAGCTAGCCCCTGGAGAAGGACATCATGCTTGGGAAAGTAGAAAATCAGTGAAAAAGAGGAAGAACTTCAGTGAGACAGATTGACACAGTGGCTGCCACAAGGGTAAAAAGAATCAAGAGGATGGTGCAAGACCAGACAGTTGTTCTTTCTGTTGTACATGGAGTTTCCATGAGTCAGAGCAGACTTGACTAGACCTAAGAACAACAACGATAAAAAGCTACTTAAGATATGTAATACTTTCACCATATGCATTGAAAAAGATTCAAAAATACAGATGTAAATATGTAGACAGTGGTATTCTGTGTGGTTTCTTATCTATTTGTTATTTTGGTATCTGTTTTTTGCAATAAACATACACTACTTGTTTTCTCTTTGCACAAAATGTTTTTGGGAAAATAAAGGTGAACCAGGAATTCCTAAAATAATATGATTTGTAAAACAGAAAAAAAGAATTTTAATTCTTTCCTAATTTTGTATTTCTCCAATGAAAGCAGACCAATGGTCACTTACATGGAGGAAGAAGGGCAAAACTGTATCCTGGTGTGGTGGCAGGGGGAGAAGAAGTGACCATAGGGCAGGAAAAGGTCAAGCTGCTTCTCTTCAGCAAATTTTTCAGAAAAATATTGCAGCCAAACCAGAAATTTTCTTTACAGCTACTAAAAAGTAAGTATTGTTAATATCAGAAGTCCACATTGTCTGTCTAGCATAGGGCTGGTCAGGGTGGGGCGAGGCAAGGTGGAAGATGGGTTTACCCACATGCAGGCAGGTAGGGCACACAAGTGTGTCTCAGGATATAAGGTATTGGCAAGTGAGCTAGTGAGAGCCTGGCATCTGGCAGGAAGCAGGCCCAGGAGAGCTGGGAGTCATACATCATCTGCAACTGCTTAAAGAGTAGGTACAGAGAACAGAATTTTCATGCCTGCGGTGACTTTCTTTGCATAAATCTACAAGGGTATGACGGGTTACATCTGAAATAGCCCTGTGACTCTACCGCCTATTTATCCTCACGGTCTGTCTGGTTTAGAATTAAGTGCTGATGGTCAGTTCATGGGAAAAACTGGTGGCATAGTGGTTAACAGCTATGCTAACCAGAATGTCGGCAGTTCAAATCTACCAGGTGCTCCTTGGAAACTCTGTGGGGTGGTTCTACTCTGCCCTATAGGGTCACTATAAGTTAGCTTCAACTCAGCAGCAACTGGAATCAGTTCCTCAAAACAGAGTTTCTAGAGAAGAAAATAAGCATTTGTTGAGTGTCTACTATGTTTCAGATTCCGTGTTAGGTGAAAGATGCCCTGGTGATGCAGTGGTTCAACCTTTGGTTAATACCCAAAAAGTCAGCAGCTGGAACCCATCAGCCACTCTGGATGAAAGATGTCATAGTCAGCTTCCATAAAAATTATAGCCTTAGAAACCCTATGGGGCACTCTCACTCTGTCCTATGAGTCAGAATTTTGATGTTGGGTAACTTAAGTGTGTGATCTCGTTTAGTTCTCCTAGTGAAATGCTGGAAACCTACGCTTGCTAACCAGAAAGTCAGCAGTTCAAATCCACCAGACGCTTCCTGCAAATGCTGTGGGCAGTTCTACTCTGCCCTTTACGGTCACTGTGAGTTGGAATCCACTTGATGACAGTGGCAGGGGGGTGAATTAAATGAAATGTTGGTGTTCTTGTGGTTGTTGTGGTTGTTGTTAGAATCTGGCAATGACTTAGGAGAGAAAAGGTGAGTACCTGCACTGGGCGGGCAGGCAGGCACCAAATGGATGGAGAGGTAGAAAGTGGCAATTGGTTGGGTATGAGACATGAAAGCAAATTAGCAAGCTAGACTCTCCCTCAAGGTTCTGAGTTGGGAAGTAGGGTGAATGCCAAGAACACACACGGAAGAAGTAAATCAGGAATGGAAACCAGTTTGGGGAATTTGAGTTCAATTTTGGCCATAATGAGTTGGAAGTGTTTGGGCATGCATAGCAATTAAGAACTTCGTTGTTAACCAAAAGGTCATCAGTTCAAATCCACCAGCCCCTCATTGGAAACCCTGTGGGGCAGTTCTCTGTCCCCCAGGGTTGCTATGAGTCAGAATCAACTCAACAATAACCAGTTTTTACCAGACATTCAGGTGGAGATGTCCAATGAACAGTTTTCAGATATGGATGTGGACCTCCAGATTGGAGAGATAGGGATTTGGATTTGTCTTAGTTATTTAGTGCTGCTTTATTGGTGGTATGAGGTTGCCACTCTGCTAAATTCACTTGCCTTTTATCTCTTGTAAGATAAATGGTGGTGCAGGCTGCACTCTAGGGATACTCCCCTTGCATCGGATCAGGGATTTGACTTTGGTGAGGTTATTACAATCCCGGTGACGTAGTAGTTAAGTACTACATCTGCCAGCCAAAAGGGTAACAGCTCACATCTGCCACCTGCTCTTTGGAAACTCTGTGGAGCAGTTCTACGCTGTTCTGTAGGGTCTCTTCAAGTCAGAATTGACATGACAGCAGTGCTTTGGTTTGGTTATTACAATTGCACCCTAATCCTCTTTAACATGAAATTAGAATAACAAAATGGAGTTCACCCACACAGTACTGGGAACCATGGCCTAACCAAGCTGATACATATTTTGCAGGGACACAATTCAGTCAATGACAGGAGTCATCAACCTGTGGCCATCTTGGGCACTGATGAAAATCCTGGAAGGAGGATGCAAGGCAGGGATTTTGACACTTTCTTGCTTTAAATTTGGACCTTATTTTTATCCTTTCCTTATTCCCTTTTCCCTTCTCTCCACTGGTCCTTATAGGATCATGAATTCTTAAGGATAATAATGAAAACTCAAGATCCATGTACTCTGGAAAAATACACGCACAGGCATGCAAACATTTGGATGATTTCAGGAGATCCCATTGGTGGAACTCATCTAAGAGGATCCGAGTCACAAAGCCTTGTGGAGTAAGAGGATGGGAATACCCGAAGCCCAAGGAATACAAACACTTCAAGGAGCGGTGACAGAAGGGCAACCACAAATCAGCTAAGAAAGTGTGGCCAGAGAGAGAAGGGGCACCAGGAAAGCGTGACAGAGGGTAACTGTAACACCATCACCATTTGCCATCAAGTCCACTCCTGGTCCAGCCCCAGATGTGTCAAAGTAGAATTGTGCTCCCCAGGGTTTTCGTTGGCTGATTTTGCAGCAGCAGATCACCAGAAGTTTCTTCTGAGCTGCTGCTGGGCGGACCTGAACCTCTAACCTGAGAGCATTAGCTACTCACTCCATGCCAAGGGACTCCTGGATTGACACAGTAACTGCAACAATGGGCTCAAGCCTAGCAGTGATTATGAGGATGGCACAGGAGTGGGCAGTATTTTGTTTCTATTCTACATGGAGTCGCTATGAGTTAAGATTGACTCAATGGCACCTAACAGCAGGGACTTCTACAAGACAGAATTTTTTTCTGTGGGTGTCAGTAGACTGGTCTAAAGCAAATGCCTTGAGACCCATGTTCAAAGTCTTTCTTCCACTTACTGTTGGCCAGTAAACCAATTTCTTTAGCTAAGAAAACTCCTTCATACACCAGGCCTGCTTCAAGAGACCCTCAAGTCCTTAGAACTTCCTTGAGCAGGGCTGCAACATTTTGATGCTGTTCCAAAATTCTATGATCCATTTATAATTATCAGGATGAAAAACGGTAAGTCATTGATATCTCTTACTGTGAGCAGTATTGTAAATACAGTATTGTAAATACTTTTTGTATAAACTCACTCAATCTTTATAACATAGGAGAAGAGAAGATGGCAGAGTCACTACTGACAGTCACACACCTAGTCACATGAGACAGCTGGGAATCAAACCCAGGCAATCTACTGTATCTTGTATACTTTATTAAATTTTTATTAAAGTTTACAAGAGATTGAAATCTCATTTAACAATTCCTGGACATATTGTTTAATGACATTGGTTACATTCTTCATTGCGTATCAGCATTCTCATGATTTCCATTCTGGTTGTTCTGTTTCTATTAATCTAGCTTCCCTGTCCCCCCTGGCCTTCTCATTTTTGGTCCAGGGTAAATTTTAACTAAGTTTCATATAGACATTATTTTGAGGAGTACAGTACTCATAGGTCATATTATTTATCTTAGAGGTCAATTTGTCATATGGCTGAAAGGTTAGCTCTGGTGGTGGTTTGAGTTCAAAGTTTAAAGAGAATCTCAGGGAGTTCCTCAAGTCTGTAACAATCTAGTAAGTCTAGCTTTTTTTTTTTTTAAGAATTTGAGTTTTGTTGTACATTTCCCTCCCGTACTATCTGAGACCATCTGCTGGGTCCCTGGTTATAATGTCCAGAAGAGGTAGCAAGACACCATCTAGTTCTGATGGTCTCAAGGTAGGTGATATTGTTGTTTATGTAAACAGCTGATTCTAGGATTAGTTTCTTCTTTGAGTCTTTGATTTCCTTTTTTCTCTTTAGTTCCAGATGAGTAGAGACCAATAATTATATCTGAAAAGTTCACAAACATGGAAGACCCCAGACTAGGGTGTAAAACAGTGTCTTTTATGGACTATGTCATGCCGATTGACTTGAGTTGCTCCAGAGACTGTGGTCCTAAGTCCCAAACCCAGTAGACAAATCCTGTGAGGTGTTGTGACTGTGCCTAGGACGTATCCATAACTGTGCCTACTATGTGCTTTACTTTATACTTGAAAATATAACTAGCACACACAAACATGTACACACTTAGTCTTACAGTTACTCATATATTAGGCCATCCACTCTTAACTGTCAGTATCTTGTTATAATCTAGGTACTCACAGTACAGAATGCATACAGAGAATAAAACAACAGCCGGGTTTCCACTATCTAGAACTGCAATTAACATTGAAACCAATTTGCTTTATAGTTATTATTTTTTAAAAGATCATAAACTATACACAAAGAACTGGTTAACTGCCCTTTTACTACACACCCACCCTTACTTCTCTTGCTCTGAAGGAGTAACCACTATTGAGCTTAATTAATGTTCTTCAAGTTTGATTTGTAGCATGTTTTGTTTTTTAACTACATATATACGTATTATCCAGGACTCCCTGAGTGATGCAAATAGTTAAGTGCCCAACTACTAATCACCAACCCACCCAAAGGCACCCTGAAGAATGGACTGGTGATCTACTTCCAAAATATCAGTCATTGAAAACCGTTTGAGTACAGTTCTAGTCTCACCCACATGAGGTTCCCGTGAGTCAAAATGGAAGACAATTGTTGTTGTTGGTTCATTGGTACGTGTGACTTTTATTGTGTCTTAGATACTTACAGATAAGATCTCCCTTTTATTGTTACCTGATTGTTACCCGCCTCCTCTTTAAGGAGCACTAGAAATTGCCCCTACCCTCTACACACAGAAATCCTGCACTTATTTAACGAAAACTATTTAAACAAGGGTGGTCAAACTGATTCTGACTCATAGCAACCCTATAGGTCAGAGTGGAGCTGCCCCATAGGGTTTCCAAGGAATTGCTAGTGGATTCAAACTGTTGACCTTTTGGTTAGCAGCCAGATGTTTAACTACTGTTCCACCAGGCTCCTTTATTTGTTTTCTGTGTTTGAAACACCATTCCTTGACATAAAGCTTAAGTCCTTGAAGCTATTTATACACACAGAGGTGTAAGAACTTCTATGGTTCCTGTCTGGAAAACAGACTTCAATGCTGAGTTTGGCTGTGTGGAAGAAGCAAGAGTTTCTATAGTTGTTGAAGTGCTGGACTTCCTATCTCTGACCCCAAAGCTGTTCTACCCATAGCTGCCTCCATCCCAGGTGATAGTAACCCTCTAAGGTGTTGAAGCCAAACATCTTGATGTGATTTTCAGCTCTTGCTATGGTCAGAGCAGTGGTCAGAGCAGAGATCCCTGTGTAGTGGATGATGACTTCCAGATTCCTAGAACAGTACCTTACTCACAATGGGCTCTCCACAAAGAATTGCAAACTGTAGTCACTAAAGGGTAATAAGGAATGTCTCCAGATAAAGGCCAATATTTTATGACAGACAGACCTAATCAGGTTATTTGGTTCCAGCAGTTTCCAGCTGTGTGACTTAAGGTGCATCACACAACATCCAGGCCTCCAGGACTACACACTGATGCAGATGTTGGGCCTGGACAGGTAGGTGCTCTTAAGGTGCATCACACAACATCCAGGCCTCCAGGACTACACACTGATGCAGATGTTGGGCCTGGACAGGTAGGTGCTCTACCGCTGTTGACTAAGTCACTCCCAGGACTTTAAAAACACTTCATACTCAGGAGGGCTACCTGGAACACACCCCATCTTTGCCCATGCTAATCATACCAGCTGAGCTAAGGCTGTGCTCATCATACCTGCTGAGCCCTGACTGCTTTCCTCCTCCCTCTGAGGGACTTGAGGCCCTCAACCATGATGGGCTCCTTTTTCATCAGCAAGTACCTGCTTAGAAGAGTACCTACTTAGTCTAAGTACCTACTTAGACAGGACAAGGAATTGCTACTCATGTCCTGTGACTAAGGCAAGCAAAGAGAGTTATGGGAAAACCCAACCTTGCTACACAGGGTTCCACATACTTGTACCAAGACTCTCAAAGCCCTTAAATGACTTTGACATTTCACTGATTCAAAATATCTTGGATACAAACAAGTGAATACACCCATTTTGTGAGCTAAGCCCCTGTTTCACTTCTTGCTATCATGGCTGTGTGATCAAGTTAAAACAATTAAAAATCCACATCTAAGCTTATAAACAAATAAGGTTTTTGAACAATCAAACCAATATTTATCAAATACCTGCTATGTGGCGGGCACTATTCTTGGTTCAGGAAATGTGTCAGTGAACCAAAGTGCCTGTCTTCACTGAGCATGCAGGCTAGCAGGAAAGACCAGCAATAAATGTAGACAAGCATATTGTGGTATTTTATAAGGTGATAAATGCTACTGAATTTTTATCAAGGGATAGGAATTCAGATTATAAAAAAAAAATTTTTAATGAAATGATTAAATAAATGAGTATTTGCTCACTAAATCCTGGAAAGAATCGAGAGAAACTTCAGGTTCATTCTGCTAAATTTAAAAATAGGGTCAGTATGTTGCCCCCTGCATACATGACATCCATAGTGCTCCTGAAACTTTACCACACAGTCACACTTACATCTTCCTACATGAGTTTGTATCTTTTTTCACTGTGTGCCATATATCTGAGGTCTTCTGCACCCTCCCTGTGTCTCTTCCAGGTTCATGAAGAGGAAACAAAGAGTTAGAGCCCTAAAATGAGTTGATCAGGTCTTGGCACAGTCAGTTATGGGAGAACCTAAAACCCAGGTGCTGACTTTTTCATGAGTTCTTAAATTGGTACCTGATAGAAATCTGGAGAAGGAACCCTGGCAGCACAGTGGTTAAAAACTCAGTTGCTAATCAAAAGATTAGTGGTTTGAACTCACTAGCCACTCTGCAGGAGAAAGGAAAAATCTAGCAGTCTGCTTCCATAAATATCATAGCTTTGGAAAAGCTATGGGACGTTTCTATTGTAGAGCAGTTCCTGAGTGGTGTAAATGGTTAACATGCTTGGCTGGTAACCAAAAAGTTGAATGTTCAAGTCCACCCAGAGGTGTCTGGGAAGAAAGCTTACTGAACCACTTCCTAAATATCAGCCACTGAAAACCTTTCAGAGCAGTTCTACTCTACAAACAGGGGTGTCCGTAAACTGGGGTCAGCTTGACAGCAAGTGGTTTACTGATTAGAAAGACCTGGACTGAGGTAGAATAGGGCAATCAATTCTGACTGTCAACAAAACCAAACTCATTAGCACCCCATCAATTCCAACTCACAGCAACCTCATGTATACTATGTATATAATCCGCCTTTTTCAAAAGTCAAGGATCTTGACCTTTCAGTAACTTTTCATCTCATCTAATACTCGGGCCAGGTTAAAACTTCCCTGATAGAAAAAGTTCTTGAAAGTTAGTTTTCCCATGGATCTAGGCCATGCTTCTTGAATTTGTTATGTTCCTTAGTTTTCTCTGAATTACCATACCTCCTTTTTTTTCAGAAAGCGGCTTTCTGAAAAAAAAGGAGGTATGGTAATTCAGAAAAGGACTTGATATATAAAGAGATTTATCCATCTTCTAGTTGAGTCTGGTTGGTTCTTCAAGGTATGCTTCAGCTTGTTCCAGGTCTCCTGTATTTTCTACAAACTGAAAGATCCAAAGGCTTGACAGATTTATGTTAAAAGTATTTTAACTAGAATCTGTCAGAGATGACAATATGTTATGTCACAGGGCACCACATCAGAAGTGCATGCTGATGATCCACTTACAGTAGGCATTTGAATTAGAACTGGCCTAATCTCTTTGGTATCTATATTCCTTTGTGTCTCCCTGTGCCAGAACACCACCTGTGTGCTATGACTTTGGCTCCATACACTCTCCAGCACCCTACTAACAACATACCCCGATGATTTAATACCAGTCAATAAGAATTCTTGCTCAAGGAACCTCAGAATGATGATTTTCTATTCCTGTCATTGGTTCTATATTTACTTCTGGATCATTATATAAAGTATAGCTTCTTCTCATCAACTGTAGCTCTTGATTACACTGGAACACAATTCCTACTGGATGCTATAAATGTCTGCTTTCCCCATTTTAAGCAATTTTCACAGTAAGGAATTAAACCACTTTTAAAATGGCTAACAAATATGAGGGAGTGTTTTCTCTTCGCTTTTCCCCATCATTACGGACTCAAAATTTTCAGTTTTGATATGCTTCAATCCACTATAAACATTGTTCTTTTTTGATGTTAAAATTGTCTGATCACTTCTGAGACCCTTTCCAGATCACTCCTACAATCTCTTTTATGTTTAAAAACTTCCTTGTTACTAGCACAGCTAGTACTAACTGTAGCCTGTTTTTTTTAACTGGGGATAGTAATTAGAAGCGGAGACCCAAATATTCAGAGGTCTCTCTCTTTCTCTCTCTCTACACAAAGACTGCAATTTCTTTCCTTAGAACCCCTCTTTGAAGGTGGTGCAGCAGTGAACTTCTCAGCTGGTAATTAAAAGGCTGAGGGTTTGACTGTACCAGCATCTCCATGAGAGAAAAGACCCAGCTGTCTGCTCCTGTGAAGATTATAGCCTGGGAAACTCTGTGGGGCAGTTCTACTCTGTCATAGAGAGTCACTGTGAGTCAGAATCGACTCAGCAGCGTTCAACAACAGCCTTATTTAGCTGACCATCAAAAATCATCCACCCTTTCCTCGTGAACTGTATCCTGTTTACTCATCCCTGAAAAGAGATGGTTGCCACAACGGAAGAACCAGCCTGGTGGTGCTTAGGAAATCAAGCCTAAGGTGTTCAAATTTTGGACTGGCTCCATGGACCTTGAAATTAAGCCCGAAAAACAACTGCCATTGAGTCAATTCTAATTCATAGCAACCCTATAGGTCAGAACAGAACTGCTCCGTAGATTTTCCCCAAGGAGCACCTGGCAGATGTGAACTGCCAGCTTTTTGTTTAGCAGACAGCACTTAGCCACTGTATACACCACCAGAGTTTCCAAATTACACAAGATCAATTTCATTTCCTCACACCAGGGGAAAGCAACTAACACTGTTGCTAACCCTACTTACAGATAATTGTCATGGAGGAAATTTTATAGACAGCCCCAAGAAGAACTATATTTTCTGCTATCCACTCAATAATTTCAAATATTTACTCTGAATGTTACATACAGTACCAATACTATTAAAAAGAATTTTTTTCTCTGAAACTCATTTCTCAGACTCAACAATAGGCTTTCTGGAAACTCTTCATACATTCTCAAGAATTATGTTGTCATCAGCAAAACCCAGCCAAAATCACTGTTTGTTCTTTGACTGTGTACAACCTAGCTACCCTATTACACACTCAGTGAACCCAGAGAGGTGAACTCTGAAGTATCAAGGTCTTCTCTAGCACGCAGCTGCTGGTGGGTGGCAGTCTTGAGTTTACAGATACTTACTACATTGCTCTAGACACTTTTCATACATTGCTTCCTTTTATCCTCTTGCCTGACGTCAAAGATACATACAGCTATCGACCTCAGTTTAAGAAATCCTGCTATGTTGCATCCTGGTGCTGACCAAAAGGTTGGCAGTTAGAATCCACTAGCTGTTACTTGGATACCCTACGGAGCAGTTCTACTTTGTCCTTTAGGGCTCCCATGAGTTGGAATTGACTCATTGGCAACAAATTTGGTTTTTGGTTTGGTGGTATAATGGTTAAGCACTCCACAGCTAACTCAAAGACTGCCAGTTTAAACCCACCAGCCACTGTATGGGAGAAAGATAAGGTAGTCTGCTTCCATAAAGACTGACAGCCTTGGAAACAATATGGGACAGTTCTACTCTGTCCTATAGGGTTATTAGAAGTTGAAATCAACTCTATACAACATTTATAATTTTTAAACTTCATTTTACAGATAGAGACAGATGTTTAGAGATGTTACCGGTAATCTATCTGAGGTTCCAGCTAGTTAACGTTAGTGAGAAGTAAAGCCTGACTGGAAGGTCATCTGAGTCCCAGGTTTGTGCTCCTAACTCGGGACACTGAAGGCTCATTGGTAGAATTTTTGCCTTCTGCAACCCAGGGACAGCCTAGTGGCATAGTGATTAAATGCTCTGGATGCTAAGCAAACAGTTGGCGGTCAAATCCCCCAGGCCCACCTTGGAAACAGCAGCTCTGCTCTGTTCTCAAGGGTTGCTACGAGTCAGAATCATCTCGATGGCAGTGGCTTTTGTTGCGGGTGTAACCCACAACCAAACTCACTGAGACAATTCCGAATCACAGCAACCCTCAATTCCCAACAACTCTCCCCATGCATAGTCATTTCCATCTGTCAGTGGAGCTTTGTGTGTTGCTATGATGGTGAAGAAGTTTCAGTTGAGCTGCTGGACTAAGACAGACCACGAAGAAAGATCTGGAGATCTACTTCTGAAAATTAGCCAATGAAAGCCCTGTGGATCACAAAGGTCTGATCTATAACCAGTCATGGAGATGTTGCAGGACAAGACAACATTTTATTTCATTGTGCCTGGTGTTGCCCTGAGTCAGAGAACAACTCAACAGCAACTAACAAAAGCACTCTCGGTACAGACACTGGAATATAAATTAGGTCATATCGTGGTCTACAGGGTCCTCTCCAGTCTGTCTTCACCACGTCTTCTACCCCATCTCCTCAGCTCCACCACTCTGGTCAACCTACAGTTCTTCTAATACACTTTCATATTTCAACACTTGACAAAACCTTTCTAAGTATCTGAACATTGATACTGTTCCTTGACTGTTCACTATAAAGAGGAAAAAAAACAGGCACCAGGGAGTCAACCCCTAGAGTCTTTGCTTGCCTGACCCTTGTCCCAGTTCCCAGTCTTGGGATGAGCTAGCCAATGAAAAGTTATGCTTCCTAACAACTCATCTAGAACTCATACAAATTTCCTAGGACAGTTATATATATAGGGGTTTCAGATGAACTTACACTTCAGTCTTGATCCTATTCTATTCCAAGCGCTGTTCCAAGCATGGGGAAGACAGCAGAGGCCAAGATGGGTATCATCCCTAGTCCTGTAGCTTGCACTCCAAGCCTTCATTTCTAGGGGAATCAGTGTGGCATACCAGTATTTGTTCCCTTCTTCTAATTACCTCAACTAAGGGTCAGTTTGAATACTCAAGGTATGCAGATGGATGAAATTCCACTTTCCTGGCAACCTCATTGCTTTTCCCGTTTCACTAAATCTTTTGACTTACCTTGTTTGTGGATTTCTCTCAATTCCAACTTTTCTCACTAACACGGTAAGTACTGTTAGGTACTAAGTCAGCTGAGTTTCTCTTAGATTTTGTTTCTTTCCAGAACTTGACTGTTTGCAGGACTAGGTGTCGGTAGCATACAAGGTCCGGCAATACCTCATTGCTAATATCATTATGGTAACCTTCAAAGAATCTCCCTTGGGAAGCTATGCACCAACACCAGTGCCTAGGCCACTCTTCAAAGCATTTTTTAAACTCTTTCTGGAATGGTCATTGTGCACAGTGGCACAGTGGCAAGTTAACAAACTTAATTGTATAGTTGTCTGTGGGGGAGATTTTAGCCAGTAAACAAACAACTGTATTGGAACACTCTCCTTACCTGACCTGGCCTCCAATGGCTTTTTTCTTTGCCCCAAAATAAAGGAAATACTGAAAGATATTTTGATGACATTCAGGACATCAAGGATAATGTGATGACAGCTTTGATGGCCATTCCACAAAAATGGTTCCAAAATTGCTTTGAAGGGTAGACTATGTGCCTGTGTGTCGGTGCATGGCTTTCCAAAGGGAGAATTTCAAAGGCAACCACACCAGTGATATTTAGCAATGAGATATATAGTACTTAGAACAATTAAACTCATAGCCTTGTCAGACCTCATGGGATAGAGTAGAGCTGCCGCACAGCATTTCCAAGGAGTCCTCGATGGATTTGAATTGTGAACCTTTTGGTTAGCAGATGTAGCACTTACATACTATGCCACTAGGGTTTCTCTTTATGACTGAGTAATATTTCATTGCATGTCTAAGTCATCAAGTGCCGATATAACACAAATACCACAATTAGATGGTTTTAATAAAGAGAAATTCATTTCCTCCCATTAAAGTAGGCTAAGAGTTCAAGAGTAGGGCATCATCTCCAGGGGAAGAATTTCTCTGTTGGCTCTGAAGGAAGGTCCTTGTGAATCTTCCCCTGGATTGGGAGCTTCCAAGGCACAGGGACCCTACTTCCAAGGTATTGCTTCTTTCCTGACAAAATGAGGTCTTCCAACTCTCTGCTTGCTTGCTTTCTTGCCTTTCCTTTATCTTGCAAGAGACTGTCCCAAAGCACAGTACAATCTTAAGTATTGAGTCTTGCCTCACCAACACAAATGCCACGCATCCTCCCTCATTAATACCACAAAGGCAGTATTTACAAAATATAGGAATATCAACAATACCTGAAATCATGGCCTAGCCAAACTGCACAATTCAATCCATCAAATTTCACCCTTTGCCCCCCTAAAAATCACATCCTTGCAAACATGCAAAGCACATTAATATCATAGCAAAAGTCATAACTCCAAGTCCAAAATTCAAAGATTCCTTTTCATCTGTGAAATGTAGAATACAAGTAATCTGCTTCCAAAGGTACAGAAGCAGAACAGGCACAAGCTAGACTTCCATTACTAATGACAGAAATTTCAGGGAAATAAGGCATTTAACAGGCACCAAGCAAATGAACAGAACACATTACATTAGGCTTTGAAAATAATCCTCCATTTGCTGAGACATTTTATAAAATGGCCCTACCCTCCAAGCTCTAGGTATTGGCTGTACTCTCCAGATTCTGTGTAGAGGCACCTTGGCTCTAGGCTACTGGTCCACCTTCCAGCCCAATGAGACAGCAAGTTTGTTCCCTTGGCTTTTAGACTCACCATTCTCCTAGTCCCTCTGAGTGGCAACTCAACCTTTAGAAACACCAGAGGCCATGACTCTACCCTTTGAAACCCCTGAGGTCATGACCATACCTTTTGAGACTGAGGCAACTCAGCTCCTTATGTTCCTAGGGGTCAGTGGAAGCACTGACCTGCCCTCAGGCACTCCACTTCACCAGAAAGCCTCCTGCACACAGGCACCCAACTCTCTTGCTCTGTGGTTCATCTCCAGTGCTATCTCATGTTGCTTTGCTGTTTCTGCTGCTGATCCTCTGCTACTTGTTTCTCACCATTTCCACCCTCCTCAGTGTTGACAGTTCTCCTTGGTTCCTTCCAAGTCTTCTATCCATACACAATTTCAAAACTGCCTCCACATTTTAGGTATCTGTTAGAGCAGCATCCCACTCTCTCAGTACAAAATTCTGTCTTAGTCATCTAGTGCTGCTGTAACAGGAATACCAGAAGTGGATGGCTTTAACAAAGAGAAATTTATTTCCTTCCAGTAAAGTAGGCTGAGTCCAAATTCAAGCCAAAGGCTCCAAAAGCCAAGCCAAGCCAAAGGCTCCAAAGGAAGGCTTTTTCTATTGACTCTGGAGGAAGGTCCTTGTCATCAATCTTCTCCAGGACTGGGAGCTTCCAAGGCACAGGGACCCCAGGTCCAAAGAACATGTTCTGCAACTGGCACTGCTTCTTTCCTGATGATATAAAGTCCCCCAGAACTCTGCTTTCTTTCCTTTTCTTTATAGCTCAAGAGATTGCCTCAAGGCACATACAATCTTATAGACGGGAGTCCTGCCTAAGCAATACGACTGCCACCCATCCTCCCTCATTAGCATCATAGAAGCAGGATTTAGAACACACTGCTGCACACTGTTTTGGGAGGGCACCGTTCAATTCATGACATTGTATGTGTGTATCACATTTTTGAAACAATCTATTTTTCTCCCTTTTGTAAAAATGTTATATATTTTGTTTTTCTTGAGAATATACACAGAAAAACCATGTCAATTCAACAATTTAGTGACATTGATTATAGTCTCCAAGTTGTGCAACTATTCACACTCTTTTTCTGAGTTGTTCCTCTACTGTTAACATAAGTTCACTACCCCGCCAAGTGTCCTATCTAATCTTTCAAGCTGCTATTGTCAATTTAATCCCATATAAATAGCCCCTCAAAGAGTATAATTTTCAAGGTAGCTATTTATTTCTAGTTAAGCCAAACTTTTCTTTGGTTTTTGTATTTTTTTTTTGGCCTTAAGAAGACATAAGGGGAAATTGTTGCTTTAAGGTTTAAAGATTCTATCAGGGCAACAGTTCCAAGGATTTATGATTTATCCACCCTTCACACTCCAGGAGTATTTGAAAATTCTAAAAGGCATTTTTCCTCCTTTTGATCAATATTTTTCTATAATCTTTGATCAAAATGTTAATGGTAACCGGGCAACATACAATTCCTCCAATCTCAGGCCAAAGGAGGCATTTGTTCATGGAGGCAATTAGCTACATATTCCATATCCTTCCCCTATTATTGATTTTTTCTTGCATTGGTCCAGGCAAATAGAGACCAATTCTTGTGTCTCAGATGGCCACTTATAAGCGTTTAATACCCCAGGCAGCATGTAACCAACTAGGAGGTAGAACAGAAGCCTTGGACAAGCCAAATAATCTTTGAATCACAGTTAAATACTACCCAGATGACATATGTCTACCATGGCCAGCCTTTGATGGGCTTTTCCTAGCAGCTGTTGTGTCCTGGGAATGTGGAAGAACACAACATAACTACAAAGTTGATTTTGTCAGAAACACCAATTCCAAAGTATTTCTTACTTCAAATACATATTTTTTATTGGTTTCACTTTTTCTTGGCTGATCTGAATAACTGGTGTTGCTTCACTACATTAAACCCCAAAAACCTACCAGGATTACATTTTTAGTTTATCAAACTGAAAGACAAACGTTACCTGTAATACATGGAATACTCTTAGAGATATGAGGACAGTGCAAAACAGATAAAATTATGTTGCTGCATAGGACAAGGGTTATGTACAGTGTTTCAGTCAGCTAATGCTGCTCTAACAGAAATACCACAGAGTGGATGGCTTTAACAAAGGAAGGTTTATTCTTACACAGTCCAGTAGGCCACAAGTCCGTATTCAGGGTGTCTGCTCCAGGGGAAGGCTTTCCCCCTTGTCACTCTGGAGGAAAGCCCAGTATTGCATCAGTCTTTGTCCAGGGAGCATCTGAGCACAGGAACCTCGGGTCTGAAGGACGCGCTCTTCTCCCAGTGCTGCTTTCTTGGTGGTACGAGGTTCCCAATTCTCTGCCTACTTCTCAGTCCTTTTCTGTTTCGTAGGATGAAAGGATTAAGGGTGGGGTAAGCCATACTCCCGGGAAGCTCCCTTTACAGTGGAGCAGGGAGGTGATCCTATGAAGGAATTTACAGCCCCACCCTAATCCTTTAACATACAGTTTAGGAAAATCACAAAAAGGAGGAAAGTCACAAGACACTGGGAATCATGGCCCAGCCACATGGCTACATATATTTTGGGGGGGACAGAACTCAATCCATGACACATAGTATTTTAAATTAATAGTCTTTAGTTTTTAGAGCACAAAAGAATCCCCATAGATCTACTCCTTTCCCCCCAACATTTTTCCCCATTATTAAATCTTCTGTTAGTGTAGTACATTTCTTACAGTTGAACCAATGTCGACACATTATTATTAACAAAAGCCTATAGTTCACAAAGAAACTCTTTGGGGCAGTTCTATTCTGTATTATAGGATCACTACAAGTTGAAATCAGTGTGACGGCAACAGGCTGAGTTTTGTTTTTTCTGTAGTTTTTGTAGGTTCCTGGGTGGCCAAGTTTGTTCCTGGTTACTAAGAGGAAGGTCGATGGTTCAAACCCATGCACTGATGCTGCAGAAGAAAGGCCTGGTGGTCTGCCTTCAGAAAGTTTAAAACCAAGAAAACCTTGTGAATCTCAGCTCCACTCTGTAACACACAGAGTCACTATCAGTTGGAACTGATTCAAGGGCAATGGATTTTAGTTTACCTTAGGGTTCACTCCTTGTGTTTTATGGTTCCATGGATTTTTACAAATGTGTCCATGCAAAAATTGTGTGGGGGCAGTGTCTGACCTGCTAACTTCACGAAGGAAAAGGAGAATCTAGATTAACAGCCCAACAGTGATTCACATGAAGCAGAGTCACACATACCTCCTCTCTCCAAACTTTCCACCAATTCTGACACCAGTCGTCCCTCCCTTGGCACTCTTACTTCTCTGCCGGGTTCAGTAATTCATTGCAATAGCCACACAGAACTCACAGACCATGCTGACAATTATGGGTTTTATTTGGGAAGTAACAAGTGACAATTCAGGTTCAGGAGCCCTCAGGATAAATTTCTTCATTCAGAACAGCCTCTTCTTGACTGTGCCCACAGCAGGTTTTTCTCAGACCCTCAGCCTCTCAGCCTGGCCTCTGTCCTGCTCAGACAAGCATTACAAAGCTCTTTTGTCTCTGCCAGTAAGTACCCAGAGACAGCCCACTCCAGTAAGCTTCAGCACGAAAGTACTCACTGTAGCTCCATGGGTCAGCAAACACAGTTTCACCAAGTGCCCAGAGGCAACCCAATTCCACTAGCAAGCCTCTTGCCCAAAGATGGTGTTCTTTCGTCCCCTGTGGGCCAGGAAGCCCGACACACTGTCTCCTGTGCAGGTCTCCTGCCGGTGCTCTGCCTCTGCTGCTGTCATCACTCTGCTACCACTTTTCACTATCTTCAGTGTTACAGTACTCCCTTCCCTTCCCTTGTCCTCCTCTCTCACTCTCCTCATTCCAGGAGCTTCTCAGCACAGGATCCCAGGTCCGGAATATACTTTACTTCTGACTCTTCTTTCTTAGTGATAATGAGATTCTCTTCTGTTCTGTGATTGACTGCTCTTTTAAGCCTAGCAGGATGACAAAACTGACCAATCACCTTGTTAGGATTCCAATGCACCTTATTTACATGGTCCCACCTCCACAAGGGCATCTCTCACCTGATTTACATAAGTAGCAAGCTATTCAATCCCCTTGGGGAACCACAAGCACTTTATTTCTATAGTTCTCACCCAGGAACTTGGTGGGGGTTACAAAGACTATGGCTAGAATGGCCAAAATAAATAAATAGACCCGCTGCTGTTGAGGTGAGTCTGACTCATAGAGACCCTATAGGACAGAATAGAACTTCTCCATAGAGTTTCCAAGGAGTACCTGGAAGATTTGAACTGCTGACCTTTTAGTTAGCAGCCAAGCCAAGTGCAGTCGAGTCGGATCTAACTCATGGTGACTGTGCTACTTAACCACTACACCACTAGGGTACCCGTGGTAACCTTGCCATCAGCTACCCATGGAAACCCTGTGGGGTAGTTCTACCCTGTCCTGTAGCATTCTTATGTGGTCACTAGGAGATGACAATAGGTTATCACCAAAAGAAATGGAGTGGCCTCACTATAGAGCTACATGCATAAGGCAAAATCTATTACCATGTATTTAATATTTTTTACTTTCTTACATTCATATGGAAACTCTGGTGGTGTAGTGGTTAAGAGATGCAGCTACTAACCAAAAGGTTGACAGTTAGAATCCATTAGGTGCTTCTTGGAAATCTGCAGGGCAATTCTACTCTGTCCCATAGAGTCATTGTGAGTAAGAATTGACTCAATGGCAATGGGATTTTTGATATGTTTACTATAGAGAGAGGGTTTTTGTGTGCTTACCAAGCTTGTGCATATGCAGTCCTTTGAGTTCTCCTGGCTTTATAAGCCAACTCTTGGGGAATGGAATAGGATATATGAATCATTTGACTAAAATGTGCCCCACCTCTGCCCCAGAGATTTAGTTGCTAAACAGTGATTTCAATGTTTAATACCGAACCTGTTGGACAGTGTAATGAAAGTAGCTCAGAGGAGTTAAACAAGACAATTTCTTAAGGCTTGGCATAGCTATTCCCTACAAACGATTCTACATTATTACAGAATGGTTTACAATGTAGTTAGACAGTTAGAAGATCATTTCACCTCATTTTCTGGTCACAATTTTTATTTCCAATTTGGGAAAAATGTGTCATAGCTTCTACCAAGGTGCCATCATTTTAAGCGGTCACCCCATACATTGAATTAATTCTAGTGCTGCAAACAAAGGGTGTGAATTTTCATTGGTTCTAAAAGCTCTTAACTGTAGTCTTCAAAAGGTCCTCGGGCAGTGCAAACAGTTTGTGCTCAGCCCCCTAGCAGAAAGGTTGTTGGTTCAAATCCACCTGGCAGCATCAAATCTATTAAGCCTATGGTAGGATAAATGAGAGGCCTGGTGATCAGCCTTTGTAGAGATTACAGCCAAGAAAATCTCAGTTCTACCCGGTAACACAGGCTTCAAATATATACCATTTTAAGTTACAACTTCTATGAATATGACCATTTTATTTTATTTTAATATCATAGTTAAATGTGCAATTTATTCTTAGGACTTAATTGTTCCTTTTAGCTGTTGTAGTTCGAAAATGGAAAGGACAGGTCACTGTTGTCTTTTAATCCACACTGTGCAGCGTCCATCATTGCCTAATGATGTGCTTTCAAATATGTTTGCACTCTTTCCAAACTTTGTCTACAGCCAAGGGAATGAAAACACATCGAGCCGTTGCTTGATCTTAAAAGACTCATATATACACTTTCACATGTGCTGGGCATTTGAGTCCAGTTTCTGTACTGATAACCGTAATGGCAGAATGAGGATTTTCCTTTTTCTCTAGAGATTAAGAACCCTTTATAACCTTAAATTTTATTGAGTTTTAAGTTCGTAAAATTCATATCTGGTTTCTTCCAAGGTTTACAATGAAAGTTTCCCACTTATCTGCTTTTTATTTACAAGTCTCTCTTCATCATTTTCCATTGAACTTTTTGGCTTTGCTAACCAACCAGCTACCACGGAGTTCATTTCAATTCATGGCAAATCCGTGTCAAAGGAGAACTGTCCTCCATACAGTTTTCAATAATTATTTGCAAGTACATCACCAGACCTTTCTCTGTTGTAACGTTGTGTGGACTTACACTACCAACCTTCGTTAAACAGCTGAGGACTTAACTTGTTTGCTAACACAAGAACTACTTTTTATGACAGATCACAAATAGGGAAAAGAACTGATGAAAATTCCCAAACAACTAACACATAAAGAAAGATCATGTGATGTTAGTCAGTGGTGAAGATTTGGAACAGGGGCCCAGGAACACAAAATAAGCTAGAGATCAGAGGTGATCTCCCCCACAGTGCCAGCATCATGGGGTTTGGTGAGGGACTCGTCTGACTTACAAGCAGAAATGCTGGTGCTTTCCTGCGAAAGAGCAACATGTCATATGCTCAACCACAGGTATACTTGACTTCGTGTAGAAAGTATGTGCCTAAAACACACACAGATCACTATTTAGAGATCATTGTGCACTTTCATTGTAACATTCTAATGGGAGCAGTATCTTATAACCACAAATTTACTATGTGCCAGACACTATTTTAAATGTTCTATTTGTTAACTCCTTTGATCATCTCAATTCCATTCTACAGATGAAGTATCTAAGGCACAGAAAATACAGTAACTCACCCGAGAGATCACGTGGGCGAGGTATTAGTGAGAACAATAGTCTGAGCCATATAGTTTCTGTCGCTGCTATTCAACTCTGCCGTTGGAGAGTGAAAGTAGCCGTAGACAAACAATACCTACATGAATGGGCATGTTTACCTTCCAACGACAAATACTTATCAACACTGAAATTGGAATTTCACATAGTTTTCACATGTCATGAAACACTCTTCCTTTTTATTTTTTTCACCCATTTTAAAGTGGAAAAAAAGAATCTGAGATCATCTTTGAAACTTAACTGAAAATATCCCCTCAAGTCATCATAAAAGCAATAATTTAGCTTATCTAGTTAAAAAAAAAGTCTGCCTTGAGCAGTATGCTCTTTTAAGAACTATCTACATGGGATCAAACTGATAACAACAACTTGAAAGATTCGATAGAAACTTTAGAGTTCAGTAAGTTTATGTTAATGAGGGAAGAACAACTCAGAAAAGGAGGGTGAGAATATCTGCACAACTGAAGGGTGTATTCAGTGTCATTGAATTGTACATGTAGAAACTGTTGAATTGGTGTATGTTCTACTTTTTATATTCTCAACAACAAAATTCAAGCCAGGCTTGGACCCTGAAGTTATAGATTATTGACCCCTTTAGCAAGCGGAAACCTTGGTGGCATGGTAGTTAAGAGTAACGGCTGCTAATCAAAAGCTTAGCAGTTCAAATCCACCAGATGCTGCTCGGAAATCCTATAGGGCAGTTCTACTGTCTTATAGGGTCACTATGACTTGGAATTGACTTTACAAGTATGAGTTCAGAATATTTGATACAGGATCCCTATCACTGCCTTAGTCATCCAGTGCTACCATAGCAGAATACCACAAGTGGATGGCTTTAACAAAAAGAAATTTCATTTTTTACAGCCCATTAGGCTACAAGTCCAAATTCAGGGTGCCACCTCCAAGAGAAGGCTTTCTCTATTAACTCTGGAGAAAGATCCTTGTCATCAGTCTTCCCCAGGACTGGGAGCCTCTGAGGCACAACGACTTTAGGTAGTTTCCAAAGTGTACACTTTGCTCCTTCTCCTGCTTCTTGGTGATATGAGGTCCCTAACTCTCTGTTTGCTTCTCTTTCCTTTTGTCCCAAGAGACTGCCTCCTGACATAATACAATCTTACACACTGAGTCCTGCCCCACCACAACAACTACCACCAATCCTCCTTCACTAACATCACAGGGGCAGGGCTTACAGCATACAAGGACATCACACGATACCAAGAATTATGGCCTAGCCAAATTGCTCAACACATTTTTGTGGAGACACAATTCAATCCATGACCGTCACTAGCTAAAAAGTCAAGGGTTTGAATACACTCAACTTCTCTGAAGGAGAAAAGACATGGCAGTCTGCTCATGTAAAGGTTCCAGCCCTGCAGGGCAATTCTATTTTTCCTATGGGGTAGCTGTGAGTCACAATCAATAGCACACAATAACATTTGGTATTTCCTTCCAATCTTTAGTTCACAGTATGCAGTATTTCATTTTTTTAATCTAGATTTTTACTTGTCATAGCATTTTCCATGCTTCTGTACAGACCACAAAAGTATAGTTAATAGACATGGAACACTCTGCATCACGTGCTAGGGGAACTTCTGATTTTTAAAGAAAACTATAGCTAATTTTGTAAAGCAAAGAGTCCTTTTATTAAGTGAGCAGTGGGTCATCTTTCATTTATGTACTGCATATGTTCACTCCTGTCAGTTGGATTGTTTAAAAGTATCCTGGTCTGCCAATCAAAAAAACTAAACCTATTGCAGTCTAGTCAGTTCACCCTACACATGTCAAAGTCGGTCTGTGCTTCATGGAGTTTTCAGAGCTGAGATTTGTTGGAAGTGTATCACCAGGACTTTCTTTCAAGGTGTTTCTGAGTGGACTAAAAGCATCAACCAGCCTTTTAGTTAACAGAATACATGTAACCTTTGTTGCCTCCCAGGGACTCTGGTTTTCTGACTCAAAAAACAAATCTGTTGCCATAAAGTCAATCCTATTCATAGTGACCCTATAGGATAGAGTAGAACTGCCCCCCGGGGTTTGCAAGGAGTGCCTGGCAGATCTGAAGCTGACTTTCTGGTTGTGGGCCAAGCTCTTAACCATTGCACCACCAAAGCTCCAGATAGCGGACAGGAAGGTAAGGTGATAAGCGGGCTTTAGACTCAACCAGACCTAAATTTGACTTCTCCTACGCCTTGTATTATCTAAATGACTCATGGCAAATTCCTTACCTTTCTCGTCTTTCATTTTTTCCTAAATGACTCAGAGCAAATTCTTTACTTTTCTTGCCCCTTGGTTTTCCCAGATGCAATACAAGCTTGTTATGAAGATAAACCAAGACTATGATACGCAAGGTACCGCTCGTGACCCTGGGGCAAAGATAGCAGCCAACATTTCCTGCCATCAGCATTCCCAAACACCACCCACAGGACACATATCCTTTCACTGAGGATTATTAAAAAAAAAAAAAAAGTATTGTGCCATAAGAGTTTCTCCCCAGGAGTAAAAACTGGAAAGCCGACGGCGGGGACTAATGAAGAAGATTAGGGAGGTGGGCAGGGCCGCCTGGAGCTGGCCTCAGCTGATTGGCAGCCTCCACCCCACCCGCTCCTGCCCCACCCGAGCCAGGTGTCTGCCCGGTCACTCGGTAAACGATTGCTAAAGCTCCCAAACTGAACAAGTGCCAGATGGCATTCTGACATCAGCAGACACTGCGGTCCTTTTCACGGGCAGGGAGACCTCCAGGACAGACATCGAGAGAGAATCCGGAGGAAGAATGAGTTCAGCTAGCAGCAAAGAGTTCCTGGAGTTACAGGGTGTGGAGACCTCGGGGGCCGAGGGCTGCAACAACGCCGCTTTCCAGGTGAGACCAAGTTTCATTTGGGTTTAAGACCAAGCTCGTGGAAGCTATGCTCTCTCCTTGCTTCTCTGGCAGATCTGCAGCAGGATTATTCGTCAGGTTCCTCATGAACTCTCTCGCTAAGCCTGTTTGTCCTTGTTGGACTCTTTGGCAGTTGACAAACCAGAAAAGTTTCTTTTAATCTGATTTATCTTGATTCTGATTTTACCCTGCTCCTTAGAAACATGACTCGTTTTTCCTTCTGCTTTTGTCTTGGGCTCATGGAGCCGTCCAGCCTTTATCTTCGCAGTGGCTCTAACATCTCTGAGACAAGGAATTAGGGAGAGGGACAGATTTGTAGTGGGCTAAGGACCCAGTCCCTGATGGAGTTGATGTCTTATGGCTCTTTGCTCCTAATCCCAGTCTGACAGTTTCTGAGTTATACAAATTTGTCTCAGGTCATCATCAACCAAAACTCAGTGAATGATTAATGCTGTTTAGCCAGGGATTGGGTGCCACCAAACTGGAAGGAAGTTTGTTACTGGGAAAACCCCATGGACTATTGTGACTGGGATGGGTTTGTTTTAAAAGATATCCCTAGGTGTCCATTCACAGGCGCTCTGGGGCCGATGACAAAACCTCACTAGAAAATTTGGAGGTGGGGAGGGAGTGTAGAAGCAGGCATGTACCTGATCACATTGCCTTCGTGTGTGCTAAGGAAAAGAAGGAATCTATTGAGATACAGAGGAACTGTCACATTACTGGAAACCGTGGTGGCACAGAGGGTTAAGTGCTACGTCTACTAACCGAAAGATCAGCAGTTCAAATCTGCCAGGTGCTCCTTGGAAACTACCAGGCAGCTCTACTCTGACCTATAAGGTCACTATGAGTCGGACTTGACCTGATGGCAGTGGGTTTGGCCTTTTGGTTATCAAATTACTATTTTTCAATTTAAGATCACTTTGGTGACCCTACTGAAGGTGGGCTACAGTGGAGAGAGATTTTGTGAGTGGCTGGGACACCAGTTAGAAAGTTAGTATAATAAATTCAGGTAGGCTACAGCTTCTGGTGGTACAATGGTTAAGCACTCAACTACTGGCAAAAGACTGGTGGTTTTAACTCATCCAGAGGAACCTCGAAAGACAGGCCTGGTAATCTGTTGCAGTGGGCCTTGAAAACCCTACTGGGCAGTTCAATTCTGTAACACGTAGGGTCGTCATGAGTTGGAATCAACTCAACAACAACTAACAACAACAAAGGTTAGTGGCAGTGGATGTAGGTGGAGGCACTGATACCCATAGGATGTACCTTTGCAGTCAGAGTAGCGGGACCTAGATTGAGGGGTGCATGAGCAAGTGCTCTGAAGCCAGTCTGCTGGGACAACTTAGTAAACACTGCAGTTATCTCTTCTGTAAGATAAAATAGTAGTAGTACTTACTCAGGGTAGTTGGGAGAATTAATGAGTTTACACATGAGGAAACCTGGTCGTGCAGTTCTTCAGAGCTCAGCTGTTAACCCAAAAATGCTGATGGTTTGAATCTACCGGGCCCTCCTCAGAAATCCTATGGGACAGTTCTACTCTGTCTTATAGGGTTGCTATGAGTTGCAATTGACTGGACAGCAACAGGTTTAATCTTGGATTTTTTTTTTAAATATGTAAACAATGCATGACCCATGTAGTAATAGTAGCTGTTAGTGCTGGTACAAGTTAAGAAGAGTGAGAAGGCAACATCTCTAGCTCAGGATGTCACCTTGGAAGTGATTCCCTTTGTTTACTCAGGAAATCTAAGAACAGGGTTGGAGTAAGGGACAGAGTGGGTTCAATTTGAGATCTATTGGTTAAAATTAACGCAATTCTGAACATTTAGATAATGGTGGAGATGAAACAGAAAGTTTCTAGAACACCTGTAGATGGAGCACATAAACAGTTGATAAATTTGAAGGCTAGCTATACAGAGATAGGCTGAGGACGTGTGAAGAGACACCAGGGAAACTCTAGTGTATAAGAAGCAGGAGAGGTAGAAAACTCAGGACGGAGGAGACAGGGCGAAGGTTAGAGACACAGAACCAGAGAGAGAAGGCGCTGGAGAAGCCATGAGAACAGAGAGCTACAGTGCCAACAGCAAAGACTGGTAGAGAAGCCACGAGGACTGGAAGTGTATTTGATTTACCAACTAGGAGGTTATTGTGGCTTCATGTTGACAGCAGTTTACATTATGAATGGAAGTTGAGAGACTGGAGAAAACAAGAATGGAAGGAATATTCTTCTGACAGAGAGGAGAGAGGGGAAGAGAAAGACAACCTTGGGGTGGCAAGATTGTTGAAAGGGCCTTTTATTTTTAATGCATATCCATTCATAAATTATGTATTAATAGGATGCGACTCGACAGCACTTGGCTTTGGCTTGGCATATCTATGTTTAATTATAATATGTAGTACTGACAGATTAATATACATGTCATTGTGAAATATACAGAAAGACACATTAAGCCAATATATAAATTACAAAAGGAGTATCTATAGAATTGCCACACAGGTCAAGAAATAGGACATTGCCATTCCCCAGAAGCCCCTACACTATACTCGCTCAGTCACAACCACCTCCCTTGCCAATTAATAACCGCTACCCCAACTTTGGAAATCCTGGTGGTGTAGTGGTTAAATGCTACAGCTGCTAACCAAAAGATCAGCAGTTTGAATTCACCAGGCACTCTTTGGAAGCTCTATGGGAAAGTTCCGCTCTGTCCTATAGGGTCACTATGAGGCAGAATCGACTCAACAGCAGTCGGTTTGGTTTTGGGGGATCCCAACTTTGTGGTAATTACTTCCTTGTCTTTTTGTCACTTTACCTCCTACATGTGAATCCCCAAGTACCATTTGTGCCTATGTTTGAACTTTACCTAAATAAGAAGCATACAAGATGAATTCTTTGATCATTTTAAAACTTTTCTATGAAAGTTAATGTCTTAATCATCTAGTGCTGCTGTAACAGAAATACCATAAGTGTATGCCTTTAACAAAGAGAAATTTATTTTCTCTAAGTTTAGCAGGTTAGAAGTCCAAATTCAGAGTGTCCACTCCACGAGAAGACTCTCACTCTTTTTGGCTCTGGAGGAAGGTCCTTGTCATCAATCTTCTCCTGTATTAGGAACTTCTTTGTGCGGGAACTCTGGGCCCAAAAGATGAGCTCTGCTTCTGACACTGCTTTCTTGGTGGTATGAGGGCGCCACATCTCCGCTTGCTGTACTTTCCTTTTACCTCCTGTAAGATAGAATGGTGCAGGCCGCACTCCAGGGAAACATCCTTTATGTTGGGATGTGACATTAGCCACGTTGTTATAGTTCCACTCCAACACTCTTTAACATAAAATTACAACCGCACAATACTGGGAATCGTGCCCTAAGCAAGTTGACACATATTTTGGGTGAACACGATTCAATCCATGACATTTAGTTAAGAAGAATCCTTGTGTATTTGGCTTCTTTCGCTCAGTTTAATGACTCTAAGATTCACCCATGTAATTGCATATAGCTGGAGCTCATCCAGTTTCATCCATGTGCTGTATTCCATTATGTAAATATTCAATAATTTATTCATTTTACTGTTGGAGACTGGCCACTGATGAGTAAGTAGTTCCTCCCTTTTAAAAGGAACTACCTTTGTGATGCCTTCTGATGCACATGCAACAAATTTATACTGGGGTTATACTTAGGAGTGGAATTGCTAGGTCATTGTTAAAGCACATATATTTTTGATTTTAGTATACTAAACCAGTTTCCTGTGGTTGTACCAATTTAGCATCTGACGACCAGAGCACGAGTTCCTGTTCCTGCATACTCTCACAAATAATTACCTGTCTTTTTAATTTTAGCTGTTCTTCTGGGTGTATAGTAATGTATTTATATTTTCCTGATTATTAATTGGAAACCCTGGCGATATAGTGGCTAAGTGCTACATCTGCAAACCGAAAGGTCAGCAGCTCACGCCCACCAGGTGCTTCTTGGAAACGCTATGGGGCAGTTCTACTCTGTCCCGTAAGGTTGCTACGAACCAGAATCAACTCAGTGGCAGTAGGTTTGGGTTTTCTTGTCTAATTATTATTGCTGTTAATTAGATTAATCAACTTTTATACATTTAATGGCCACTAGATATCTACTGTGAGTCAGAATCAACTTGATGGCATGGGTTTTGCTTATTTGTTTATTTTTGGTTTACATACCTACTTGGTAAACTTGTCCAAATCTCTTGTCTACTTTCCCTACTGGATTTTGTCTTTTTCTTACTGATTTGAAAAATTCATTAAATGTTCTGGATACAAACCTGATGTCAGTTACATGATTTGCAAATCCACCATTCTGAAACTCCTTTGATGAACAAAAGTTATATTGTATTTTTATCTATCAGTTATTTCTTTTGTGAGTTGTTTATGTATCCTGTTTCAGAAATCTTTTCCTCTCTTCCATGATAGCTCCTCTCCCTAGATGTCACCATCCAAAACCTTCTTCTTGCTTTTTGCAATGTCAAGTGTCTGTATCTGTGGATGGCTTTTTAGAGTAGGTCAACTGAAAGATTTTAACAAACCTGAAAGAGGAAAATAAGGACTCAGGAGAGGGAGAGGTGAAAAGTTGCCAACACAAATGATCAAGTAAACTCAAAATCTCTAAAGGTAAAAATGCAGGCCAGTTATTGAAAGAAGGCTTTTTATTCAAGGCTGGCCCTTACAATCAAGCTTCCTCCTGCCCACATGTAGACATTAGCGATGACACCAGCGGCCTTCTGAGGCAAAGAGCCTACACTTGCCCTGTAATCATTTAGGTGGGTCCTACATCCGAAAGTCTTGGGAAAACATGGGGCTACATCCTACACAAAGCACAGAGGAAGGCTTGGATGTGCCATGAGTCGCCTAGTGAGCCAGTCAGGTTTGGGGAGTTTGTTATATAAAGGTCAGAATTTGGAAGGTCACATAAGTGTAAGCATCATTTATGGATTAAAATATGCTAGAAAATTGGCGTAGATTACTAACCCAAATACTTTGAGTATCAGTGTTGTGCAGTTAAAAGTAATTATGTGAAGTACAAGGGAAGAGTGCTATTTCTCCTTAACACACTGGTATAGGAGCTCAGCATCAGTCACACTCAAGATACTACCTAGTTTTCACCTAGCCTGGAACGACAGAACTGCATTCTCTGCTACTTTCTCATCTATGTGATCCAGACCCAGGCTGTCTTGTTTCTAGAGGAAAACGGCCTTGATGACTGTAATCCAAGATATTTCTACAACATCTCAGAGGGAAAAAAAATCAACTTGTTATAAGGATTTTCCTTGCTTAACCCTTCCTGAAATGGTTCCCTTTAAAAGGGAGGAACCAGTTACTCATGAACAGCTAAGACATTGAAAAGAAAACAGGAAATCATTAATAACATTAAATAGCGGAGAGATGAAGATATTTACTGAGAGTGGAATGCAGCATTGTCTAATAGAAATACAATACAAGCCATATAAAAATTTTCTACAAGTCACGTACAAATTTTAAAATGAAACAGATGCGATTTTAACAACATATTATTTAACTAGAATATCAAACAAGGAACTTGGGTGGTGCAAGCGATTTATGATCAGCTAGTAACCTAAAGGGTGGTTATTTGTACCTACCTGGAAGCTCAGCAGAAGAAAAGGCCTGGCAATCTGCTTCTGCAAAGATTAAAGCAAAAAAACCAAACCCACTGATGTCCGGTCAACTCTGACTTACAGCAACTCTATAGGATAGAGTAGAATTGTTCCAAAGGGCTTCCAAGGAGCAGTTGGTGGGTTTGAATTGCTGACCTTTCGGTCAGAAGCCATTGCATTAACCGTTGCCACACCAGGGATTTTCTGTAAAGATTACAGCCAAGAAAATGCAATGGAGCGTTTGTGTTCTTTTAACACATGGGATCACCATCAGTCTTGAGCCAACTCTATGGCAACAACAACAAGAAGAGTGTATCAAACAATTTTATCATTTCAACATATACTCAATGTAAAAATTATTAGATGTATTACATTCTTTTTTCCCGCTGTCTTTACACTTATAGTATATTCTAGTGCTAAATGAGGCAAACATTTATCAGAAATATTTGCTCTGTATTTAGATTTTATAAAATTTACTGTTGAAAAAGCTGACTCATACACAACTTGTTTCAAACATACATAACTGTTTTTTGGTAATTGAATCTAGTGGTTTGATTAAATTAAATTTTATTAAATTAAAATTAAATAAGATTAGACATTCAAGTCTTCCGTGCACTAGACACATTTCAGGTACTAGGTAGCCTCATGCAGCTAGTGGCTATTGTATTGGATAGGTCAGGTCACTGTGCTTTCATTCAGAAGATGCAGAAAAATGCTGCTTACCACTGCCGTTTAAGGACGTGGTCACCAAGTTCACGTTACTACATGAAAAATGAAGTAACAACCTTAAAGTTATTTCAGTACGGTCAGTACTAATGTCTTCCTGGCTTTAGTGGTTTGAATATTCTCTCTTTTTTTCTTGTTCAGTCTAGCTACAGGTCAATTTTGTTGATCTGTTCAAAGAACTTTGGGTTTCATTGATTCTGTCTGTTAATATGGTAGTACATGCTGACCCATCCAACTAGATACTGTTAATGAATAATCTGGGTCCTACATGTTAGCTGAATTTTTATTTGTCAAGTCAGGAAAACAAAAGAGTAGAAGTGTCTGGAGCTTTATATAGAAAGGATAATTGTAGTCATGAACCTGAAGTCTCTAGGGTTCTGTAGAAGTTTGGGAGCTTTGTCTTCAGATTGCAGGTTTTGCAGATATGGTCTTCACTCAGGAGCAGGATTCTCCATCCTTAGTGGCATTTAATTCTCCTCCACACTTGACCTAGGCATATGATCCTGAAGTTACTTATAGCCTTGGTATAACAAATTGTTGGTTTTCTTCCTTTGAATAGAAGTTAAAAGTATGTATTTGATATGTATGTCTTGTGTTCTTTGGAAGTATCTTATAAAAGTTCTGACTGTGGAATTCTGAGTTACATGGTTGAGAAGCCTCCTGTAGGTGCTCAGGAACAAAATAGATGACTACCAGGAACAGCTGAGTTAGGAAGCAGGTAAATGTAACTGAAGACTTCTCAAGGTTCCTCCTAATCTTTTAGTTCTGTGAACTCAAGACTTCAGTGATTTCCTGCCTCCTAGAGTCAAAATTCTTTGACACAAAGCATGACATCTACTGATTCAACAAAAATTTATTGACTGTTGGCATTCTGCCAGGCATTATGCTAGCAGCTTCAAATAGAAAATTACTATTTTGTTAAACCATGGCAAACTCACACCACATAGTTTATGCAAAATGCTACTGTGCAACAAGGAAGAGGCCAGAGAGCATATTCCAAATGGAAGAGCCTTGAACACTTATAGGCTTCCAGTGTTCTTTAATTCGAAAACAGTACCTACTGTGTGCTACCTGGAAAGGAAATGGTCAGTATGGTACAAGGTATGTGATATTCCAAGCTACTTTGGTCAAGAACTATTTGTAGCCTGTTGTGGGAAAGTCAAGGATCTAAGCAGGAAGGTATGAGAGACATGAACAAGGACTCAAAGGACAATAAAGAGGAGATAAGAATAGAGGCCACTTTTCCTGATTTACCTCAAGGCTCTTTGTTCATTGCAGAATCCTGGTTCTAAGAATCAAAATCAACAAGTTTAATACTAAATTTCTATACTCTGTTCACTAAGGAATATGCCAGGATGAACTATCTAGCCAGATTACAGAAGGCTGTGATTAATCATGGTCAGAAGGCAACGTTTTCATGTCTGCTATGTAGCTTTTATAGAAACCCTGGTGGCATAGTGGTTAAGTGTTATATCAGCTAACCAGAAGGTTGGCAGTTTGAATCTACCAGGTACCCCTTAGAAACTCTACAGAGCAGTTGTACTCTGTACTATAGCGTCACTATGACTCAGAATCAACTCAACAGCTGTGGGTTTGGTTCTGAGTACGACCCTTTATTCCATGAAAAAGTGACCAGCTTAGCCCAAAGAGGGCCTAGAAAGGCATTATCTGTTCCACACTTGGGCTATCCAGTTGTTGTCCTCTCTTGACCTTCTCAACTTGGGAAGATTATCAAAAGTTTCAAGAGATGTAATGTAGGCATGTGTACTCACCAAGTCTCAGCTTAAGCTGTCAGCCTCAGCAGGGCAAGGTGGGAGCGGCAGTGTGAATACAATTAGTTCCTTCAAAAAAAAAGTATGTTGAATGTTTTGTTCTCCAAGATCTAAAAATATAACAGAAGAAACGTACAAAATATGTTGTGTAGTTGGTGCAAATGGTTGACAGTCTCAGTCGCTAACTGAAAGGTCAATAGTTTGGGTCCATTCAGGGTACTTGGGAAGAAAAATGGGATGGTCTACTCAATCAGCCATCAAAAACTCTATGGAACACAGTTCTACTCTGACACATATGGGGTCACCATGAGTCAGAGTCAATAGCAACTGGTTTAGTATTGGTTTTGATGTGTTTTTTGTCCCCTGATGGGTCCTATTTCTGTCAATGACCTTCCTTTTCAGTTATACATTTATAGCTTCTCTGGCTTTTTTTTTTTCCTTCTTTTTTTCTAACTTGCATTACTGAGCTTTGAGGTTCCCACACACCAGAGGAACCATTGGCTCAAGAACATTTGGAAGGAAGAAGTAGGTCAGATAGCACAGGTCTAACTTGTACAATCAGGGAAGTTTGAAAGTAAGTATTGATTAATTGAGGGTTAAACCCAAAAAACTAAAGGAGGTGGAAAGCAAAGAAAGGTCTACTTGCTAGGCACATTAGACCCAGCAAAGAGGGTGATAGAGAGAGACAAAGGTGCTCATAGTGCCAACAAAAGACATTTCTAGAAGTTAGCAACTTCATCTTGGCCCACATCACCACTTCCTTGTTCCCCTGCAGAGCATGACTTTAGGTCAGGGAAGAGGGAAGAAACAAATAGGAAAGGGAGAATTTAGGATGCACAGGTGCCCTGTAATGCCCTCAGGAGTACTGTTTCATGTGTGCCCTAGACCTTGGATGGAGATAGCAAGTAGCCTTTAGTGAGGGAGGACATGGGACAGGGAAGATGACGGGGAGGCTCTGAAAGAAGCCAGATTCAACTCTGACAACAACCAGAGATGGTGAACCTAGAGCCTCACCCTGAATCATTATGAGAAGGGCAAAACCAAGTTTCTCCAGTTTAAGAGTTGAGGCTTCAGGGTCAGACTGTCTGGATCTGCCAGACTGTACGATTGTACACAAACTACCTAATTTATGTGTGATCCAAAAATAGGGATACTAATACCCTGCGTCATAGAGCTATTGAGAAAATTCATACAAAGCACTGGTCCCCAGTAAATGCTGAGGCATCAGCAACTATTAATTAAACCATTCAATTGGGGGATGTCACTTTTGTGCCGGCCAAATCAAATTTTGGAACCTCAGTGTGAAAGTTACTTCTTCCTATAGCAAATACTGGAATCCACTAATATAAAAAATCTGTAGAAGAGGCTGGCAATGCTAACATGCAGCTCACAATCATTGCTGTGTCAGCAAAACTTAAAACCTCGAGTCCCTTTGGTCCCTGGGCTGGAGTAGGCAAGACTTTGCCCTCAGTGGCTACATCTCATCAAAAAACTAAAAATTATTTTTCAAATATTTTGTTTCCTTCAGGTGCATTTTTTATTTAGTCAAATATACCTTTTTTTTTCTTTTGTAGAAATGTGTATATCACAATACTTGTCAATTCAAGGTAGTCAGACACATGTCTTTTAAAACTTTAGATAAAATCAAAACTAACTCATTGCTATTGAGTCAATTCTGACTCCTAGCTATCGTCTGGGTCAGACTAGGTGGCCTCATAGAGTTTCCAAGAAGCAGCAAGTAGATTTGAACTACTAACCTTTGATTAGCAGCCCTAGCTCTTAATCACTGGGCTACTAGGGCTCCAAAATTTTGTATGTGGTAGATTTTTTTCAGCATGTGTTTTAAATTACTTTAAAAAAAAAAAAAAAAACCCCAGTACCATCAGTAGTTTTTGGAAAGAAGTGCTTGATGTCCAGGTTATAGTTAGTAATCATCAAAAAACAACTTTTGAAAAAGTGAGAACTTTTAAATACCTGTTATATAATGGCGTATAGCCTCTTGATATCTCAACCATTAACTGCTGTGTCACAGAGCAGGCCAAGCCATAGGAGGATATGATCATAACCCTCAAAATACCACCGAGTGAAGTAGCAAAGCTGCCCCAGGCTTCATTCTGTAGGTGACTCCAGCTTTGACAAGAAATGCACCTGGGCATAAGCAGGGCTGGAAGACGGTGAAGGACAGATCAAATGGTAGATTTTCTGTCAATTTTCATGGGTTTGCTCGGAAGGCCTCAAGTTGCAACACTCACCATATAAACCAAGGATTTCAAGAGCAAAACAAGTGCTCCTTTAAAAAATCACCTGTGTGAAACCAAACGGTCCACAATTCCTTTAAAAGAAAGGTGGGAATGTAAGGGAGCAGGGCAGTTACCCAGAATGGGGAAATAATGAGATGCGTTCTTCACACATCATGAAGAATCTATCTAATGTGACAGAACAACTTACACAGAAATTGTAGAATGAGAACCTAAACTGCTGTGTAATCTTCCACTGAAAACGCAGTAACATATTTAAACAAAGTAATTAATAAATAAAAACACGATTTTTAAAAGCTCAGGGGATATTTAGGGTGTTCCTTCAATGAAGTTACAAGATATTGTTAGTGGCATCCAATATCTGTGGTAAATATTATATGGTGTATTGACTCATAGATTTTAATTTAGGATGAAAACATAGGAAAAAGACTTTCTACTCCTGGCCCCATGAGCCCAGGGTAGAGGCATTTTTGTAAGAGCAAAAAACAATCTTTAATCAGCTTGTAGTCTGAATTTTGGTACCTTCAAAGACAGATGGAGAATTTGTCTATAAAAAACAACACAGAAAAGGAAATGAGAATAAAATCTTCGTTTCCACCAATAGGCTCAAGCAGATTATATCTTTGTTAGCTTTTTTTTTTTTTTTTTTTTTTGGCTTTTCCTCAACTGCAGGAAGATGTTTTTCTCATAACAGGTTGTTTAGTCACACCTTTGGAATTTCAAAAACAGTCAAGTTCATTCCAGTGAATCTGTAGAGTTAACATTTTGAACTTTGAATAGCCCTTTTCACAACTGTTACTAAAGAATCAAATATGTATCTGATTGTTGACAGCTTGTTTCCTTGTAAACTCCATGAAAACAGGGTCCATAATTACAAGCCCTACCAGCCAGCAGTGTCTAGCCCAGAGTAGGTACACAGTAAGTGACGGTAAAGAAGTCAAATAGCATAGACAAGGCTGGCGAGTGCCTGGAGTACAAACCAGGAGGCGGCTGCAAACCAGAACTATGCCATCAAAAATTCAGAAAAACACTGCCAAATTGCAATCCACTTGGCACACCTGCCAACCGTGTACCAAAATGCCTGTTTTCCCATGCAGCTTTCGTTGTTTAGTTTTTTGGGTTTCTTTCTTCTTTTTTTTCCCCCTCAAAATTATTTTTATTTGGAGTCACTGGGTGGTACATATGGTTAATGCATTTAGTTGCTGACTGAAAATTCAAAGGTTCGAGTCAACTCTCAGATGATAAAAGGTCTGTTGGTCTACTTTCAAAAATGCGGCTGTTAAAAATTCTATGGAAAAAAGTTCTGTGGAGCACAGACAGTTCTACTCTGTCACATATAAATAAGGTCACCATGAGTCAGAATCAACTTGACAGTAGCTTTTTTAATTTAAAAAAAGAAGAAGAAGGCTCAGATGGCACAGGAAAGTGAGAAGGAGCAATCAGGGGGTAAAATAAAACTAGCAAAGTGTGACATCACAAAAGTCAAAGACAAGTGTTGTTTCGGGAGGAAGTGACCCACTATGTACAATGGTGACAAGATTTAGGCACCAGAAACAATTGATGATCTCAGTAAGAATGTTTTCCATGGAATGATAGGAGTAGAAGTGACATTGGACTTAGCTGAAGAATGAGCAGGAGAGGAGAAAATGGACACTCTGAGTTCAGACACCTCTTGAGAAAAGTGATCTTTAATAGGAGAGAAGAAAGATGTTTACCTATTAAGTCTTGGCTTTAGAGCAAAACAAAAATAGATAAATTACTTGATAATAATGGATCATTATTAATGAAATTAATAATATTTATTGCAAACGTTAGAGGAGCAGGGAAGAAGACATCAAGTACTGGAAAGCACGGAGCACCGTGTCAGGCAGGGTGAGGAGCGAAGCTGCAGCCACTTTACTGCTCTCAAGAGTGGCTTCCCCGTGGGTGACTTTAGACATCTCTAAAAGCCTTCTCCATCCCCAATGAATAGTAGAAGTGCTTATGAGAGTGTCTTCCTTTACACAAGAAAGTTAAAAAAGACAAGAAACAGAAAGCTAGACCTAGGCTGAAATAATCACAATCACTAACGTAGTTTCCAAAAGCTATAATAAGAATGGAGAACAACCCAGAAGGACACAGGCAATGATGTGTTCAAGACACTGTGTTTAATTCCACATTTATATGACTTTCAGCTTGCTTCAGGCTCTGGAAATTCTGTATGTGAAAAAGAAACAAAAATATGTGAAAGTGGATTTGGGGAAATTTTACTCAGACTTCTCTGTCTTAGCCTCAGATTTGGTGAGCCCCTTTCAAGAGCAGACCACATGACCATATGGACACTTGCACACATACGCTCACTACTCACATCTGGCTTCACTTTACTGAGGGTGTCATTTTGCGGTGTCTTTTGGTTTACTGTCACAAGTGACTGATTTTTCCGTCTGTCTTTCTGTCACAACCAAGAAAAATGAACATAGAGTCTATATTGTGAGTATATAGTCCGTGTACCAGTCTCCTACTTGCCCCCAAATCTTTCATGGCTTTTTAAAAAGTCATTCAGTTTGCCTTTTTAGTCTCTTTTAGTCTGTAACAGTCTCAAATAATTGTTAGCTCATTCATTTGTCATTAAACTGTTATTTTTGAGAGAGCTAGTCAGGTGACTGATTGGAAAAGCATCTGGGTTTGTCTGATTGTTTTTTTGTGAATAGATTCAGGTACGACATTTACAGAAGAGAAAAGCAATAGTGTGTATTTATAATCACATCCACTTCAGGAAGCACATTATGTCAGTTTGTCCCCCTATTATGGATGCTGTGTAGCTTAGTTAGGCTGGTGACAGATTTCCCCATCATAAAGGTGCACTTAACCCATTTTCCTTAGTAAGTCATCATTTTACTCGGCTCCACAATCAATACCCATGGATGCAGCAGTCAAGAAATCAAAAGACGCAGTGCTTTGGGCAAATCAGCTGTAAGAGACCTTTCTGAAGTATTAAAAACAAAGATGTTGCCTTGAAGACTAAGGTACACCTGACCAAAGCCATGATGTTTTCAGTCACCTCCTATGCATGTAGAAGCTGGACAGTGAATAAAGAAGATCAAAGAGGAATTGAGACCTTCAAATTATGGTGCTGTTGAACAATATTGAATATACCATAGATGCCAAAAGAATGAACGAATCTGTCTTGGAAGAAGTGCAGCCAGAATGCTCCTTAGAAGCAAGGGTGGAGAGACTTTGTTTCGCATACCTTGGACATGTTATCAGGAGGGGCCGTTTCCTAGAGAATGACATCATGCTTGGTAAAGTAGGGTGTCAGCAAAAGAGAAAGACTCCTAATGAGATAGACTGGCAACAGTGGCTACGGTGGGCTAAAGCATAACAAAGACCAGGAGGATAGGATGGGACCATGCGGTGTTTCGTTCTGTTGTAATAGGATCGCTATGACTCAGAATTGACTCCATGGCACTTAACAACAATAGCAATAGCTAACGACAAACTTAGCAGTTTGAACCCACTGGATAATCCATGAGAAAGATGCGGCAACCTTGGAAACCCTGTGAAGTAGTCCTATAGGGTTGCTGTGAGTCACTCAACTGTGAGTCAGAATCCACTTGATGGCAATGAGTTTGGTTTTTTTTCCTTTGGTTTATGACTGTAGAGTCCCAATTTTTTTTTAATCTTACATTTTGTTGTTGAGCATATAGCAAAACATATATCAATTCAACAATTTCTCCATGTACAATTCAATGATGTCAGTTACACAAGTTGTATGGCCATTCTCACCCCCCTTTCTAGAATTGTTTTCACTCATTAACTCCCACTCCATAAGTTTTCTGTCTAATCTTTCAAGTATCGTCAGTTTGTTCCCATATATAGTTCTTAGAAGAGCACAGTGCTCGAAGCAGTCTTTCTTTACTAACTAAGCTAAATTATTTGTTTTAAATAAGATCTCAGAGGATATCATTGGTTTAAGATTTAAAGACTATCTCAGGGCAATAGTTTGGAGTGAGGAAACTCAACCTTTTAATCACAATTTAATGCCACTCAATACAGACAAAAACAATATTCAACAAAAAAAAAAGTACTAAGTTCAAGGGCTTATATTGCTGTGTTGATTCTATTTCCTTTGACTTATTTGTATGTTTTGGGGGATTTTAAATTACTATTTGATGCAATTGCTGCAATGTAGTTCCATTTCACATTCGGAAAATGGATATAGAAAGGATAGGTCACTTGAAGGAGCTTAGACAAAGCATAGAATTTGGAGATATGTCTCTAATAACTTCATTTAGTCACCTAAGGCTTAGAATACTAGAATATGAGTAGAGCCTTCTTGGAGAAGTAGAGAAAGCAATCCTACACCATTTGGTCTGTTGTATACAGTGTGTATACAGGGACACTGTTGAAAGGATACTATTTTATCCAAGGAGGCACTGTTGGTTCAGGGGTAGAATTTTAGCTATCCATGCAGGATACCCACTTCAATTCTCCACCAATGTACCTTATGCACAGCCATCATCTGTCTGTCAGTGGAGACTTACACATTGTTATGAATCTTCCGTGATGCTTAACAGGTCTCAGTGGAGCTTCCAGACTAAGAATAGGCAGACTCCCAAAAATCAGCCAAGAAAAACTCTATGAATTACAATAGTCCAATGTGAAACCAATCATGGGGATGGCGTAAGAATGGGCAGCATTTTGCTCCATTGCTTATAGGCTATTGACCAACCTGAGGACATCTAGTTACATAATTCCTAAGCTCAATAGTCTCTTAGAACTACCCTTTCCACTCATTCAAAATCAACTACTGAACATCTCTGTACGTAGCACTGTGCCATGTACGTGATGCTCAGCCGAGAACATGAATGGTATACTAGCCGGAAAATGGAGATGTGTGCAGTTTCACATAGTCTCTGGCTCAGTGACAGCGTATCCTACCTCTCCCCAGGGCCTTGCAATTTGGCAGCATGTAAGGTAGTGTTCCTTCACAGACTGTTTTATATTAATTAGAAGGATTGCTTTAACAGTCTATAGAAATGTGGAGATGGTAGATGAGTGATAGAAGATTGGATATTAATAGATCATTGATAGATGATTGATGGACAAGTGATAGCTGGTTAATGAATGATCAATAGTAGATCAACAGATAGAAAGAAAAACAATAAAATGAACAACTTTGATCATCAGTCTGAATCTGATTGGGTAGCACAGTGTAAAGCCTTCCAGCTGAGTATATATTATAAAGGCTTCCTTTGCAACCAAGTATTGAACATGTAGAAGAAATCTCTGTAAAGGGTCAGACTCCAGAACCAGTTTAAGATCTTTGGCATAGCAACCCCTCAGGGTCCTGTCAGCAGTACAGTGCACTGCTGGCATTTATCATTTTTCACAAATTTGCCTGCTTCCTAGGGAGGTCAAGATGAAAGAGCACGTAGTGATGTAGATTTCCGTTCTTACCTGCAGCCTAAAAGCCAGCCGAGTTCTCTCTGTGAGGCCAGTCACACGGTGAAAACACTGGTTACAGGTGTCTGCCCTTCCAGGGGGCTCCATGCGGTATCATTACACTTCGGTATACTTGGCCCTAAAGCTAACTAGAGAAACAGAGTGACCTGTGACCAACAGCTTAGAAATACTCACACACAACACCCACAACACACTTCCACCTTCCACAGAGCGATAACTTTTAGAGTTGAACACAGTCACATTGGTAGGTGTACAAAGGAAGCTAGCAATCTGAATTTCTTAACAGACAGCGACAATGGGCTAAGAAGTCATTGCGGACCCTCTGTTCCATACTACTGACTTCAGTTTGAAAAGGAGAGAAACAGGTGTCTTATGTGTCATTTTCAGACACCAACCAACACCCACAGCTCTCCCATTGTTTCTGTTGGAAATGTTCAACTGGGAGATAGTGGTGCTCTTCCTGAAATGCTGGGGGTAAAAATCCCATCACACAATGCAGAATATGTCCATAGGTGCTCTTGCTGCAATTCAAAGGAGTACCCACTCCCCACCTCCACCAAACACAGACACAGACACACACCCACCTCTTCCCCTTCCTGTATCTTTGAAAATTCTGAACCTGTTCCAGTTTTCCACAAGTAAGTCTCAGATCCTGCCACCAGGTGGCAGGAATAATCAGCATCAAGAAGCTGAAGTGGTAACATCAGTCAGGGTTCTGTAAACATGCCAGATGATAAAAACTGCATTTTATAAATGTGAAGGCTGAAGCTTAGAAAACGTGAGCTGTCCGGCATCACGTGTAATCAGAGATGCTATGGACTGGTGCTCCCATCCCTGTAGTGTCCTGTTTTTCTACCAACTAATGATCAGTTTTATTTTTATCTCTATATTAAGGAAAATTTCATCATCTGTAAAAGTAAGGAGATAGTAAAATGAATCCCTGGGTATCCATTAACCAGCTTCAGGAATTAGCAGCATTTTTCCGATTTCCTTCAGTATGTGTATGATTTAGTCACACATACTCTCATGTTACACCAAGTACCCAGGTGTCCTGCATTGTTCTATATTACTAACCCCAAAAACCCCAAACCCACTGCCGTTGATTCTCATCACTATGAGTGACCCTATAGAACATACTAGAACTTCCTCCCCATAGAGTTTTCAAGGAGGTGCTGGTGGGTGAGAACTGCCAACCTTTTGGTTAGCAGCTGAGATTTTAACCTTTGACCCACAAGTTCAACACTGAAATCACTGTGATTCACTAAAGGCCATCTCATAGGTGACAGGGCTAACCAAAAAGGTATAGCAACCTCCCTGATACAATTTATCAGTTTTCTTTACTTGGACTTTGTTGTCAGCTACTGTCAAGTTGGCCCCAAGCCATGATGACCCAACAAAACACTGCCTAGGCACATGTCTTCCGCATGATCAGTTGTGACTGGATCGTGGTGATCCACAGGATGTGCATGGAATGGTTTTCAGAAGGGATCACCAGGCCTTTCTTCCTGGCAGCTCTGCTAAAACGTCTTCAATATCCTAGCAACACACAAGCCTCCACAGACAGACAGCTGATAGCTTTAGTGCCCTGTAAAAAGGCAGCTTGAGATGAAACGAGACAAAGATTGGAACCCCAAAACAGATGAAAGAGAAGCAAGCCAAGTCTTTGTCACACGTGGAAACAGCAGCCGAGGGCTCAGGAAACTCCTCCAGGAGCAAAGCTCATTCAGTTCCTTAAAATAATCCCAAGATGGGTCACAAAAGAAGGTATTTTTCTTCAATGCTACTGACAGAGCTTCTTGAAATCAAAGAAACATATTTTAACATGTCCTAAATCCGGTATCTAGGAATACAATTATTCAGCCTGTGGTCGTGTTTGGTTTCATAAGCTGGATTTTATTAGTTGTAAGTCTGTGTGCTGTGCTAGAAAGGAGTCTGGAAATCTGCACTGAGTTCCAACCCTGTTTGTTACAAGAGTCACCTGGCTAGTTGTTGTTGTTGTTGGTTGCCACTATAGTGAGATCCAACTTGGCAAGCAACCTTATGTAAAACACAACAAGGCCCCTGCTTGGTCCTTTGCCATCCTCACAATTGTCCGTACTATACAACCTTAAAAAAAAAAAAAACTAGTTACCATTTAAGTCACTTCTAATTCTGAGCTATACTTTGGTAGCCTAGGCAACAGCCACAGTCTTCAAGTAGAACCACACATGCCTTTTCTATCAGAACAAAACAAAACTCTTCTATGTTTCTTTATGAGCCCGAGAGTTGTTGCTTATCACTGGAGTCAGATGACTCGAGAACACCTAGCATTTTTCCAATGCCTCAAAAGTCTTCTGTGCGTGACGCATTGAAAGAGTATTTATTATGTTGTTGTTCCATTATTTGTTTTCTTTGCTCTGACTTTTTTTAAAAATTATACTTAAGGGGAAGCTTTACAGAATAAACTTGCTTCTCAGTAAACAGTACACGTACTGTTTTATGATGTTGGTTAACAAACCCCAGACATGTCAGCACTCTCCTTTCTCAACCTTGGGTCCCTTATTATTAGTTTTCCTGTCCCCTCCCACCTTCTAGTCCTTGCCTCTGAGCTGGTGTGCCCTCTTACTCTCACTGTGTTTTGGGGATCTGTCTAATCTTTGCCTGCAGGCTGACCCTCAGGAGTGAATTCAATAGTGAGCTAAAAAGGTGTCCAAGGGCCATAGTCTCAGAGTTTCTCCATCTCTCGTTGGTCCAGTAAGTCTGTGGTTTTCTTCTTTGTTTGTTTTGTGTTAGAATTTTGTTCTACATTTTTCTCTAGTTCTGTAGGGAGACCCCTGTTGTGATCCCTGTCAGAGCAGTCAGCTGGGCACCGTCTGTTTGTACCGGCCTTGTACCGGCCTCCAGAGGAGGCCGCGGTAGATGTGGTCCATTCGCTAGCTTTCTGACATTTTAGTTTTACAATTGGCACTTTCTCCTTAGGATGAAAATGACTTTCTTAAAAACGGAAACACAACAGGAAATGATTTGCCAAGGAGTAGAGCTGTGCACAAGGGAGAACATGTCGACAGCAAACAGGTATGGCTGGACCGCAGTGAGTAGAAGTGTGAGCCGTGGAAGCCGCCAGGCGGTGGCACTTGCAGGTGATAGGAGCAGAAAGCACATTCTGAGCTGGTGAGCAGAGGGACTGGATTAAATAGCACTTAGAGTTTGTAAAGCAAGGATTGTGAAAGGAAAAAAAAAAAAGAAAAACATGTGCCCAAGCAAACAGATTTGTGGCTGATCATACTTTTTGTCCTCAGAGTTCTCTGATGGGAATGCTTTCTCTTGACACTTCGCTGTGGCGGATTCCTAGCTCACTGCAAGCCAAAAAGCACTTGCTTAAACAAAAGTGTCTGCACTTTAAAGTAAGGTATTTGTCTGGCAAGGAAGGCTGTAAGCGTTTAAGGTTCTAAAACTTTCATCACTCCCTAGATCCTCCAGGGCTCCTTAGTGGCACCTGAGCAAGGCTGAGGGGACCATGTTCCCTGCTTTCCCATCCCCCCCACCAGGCCATTTTACTTCTTTATATGTTGATATTACAGGTAGGGGTTCATTTGAAGAAAGACGTCAGCTGCTAAAAAGTGAGCAGATCACCCATGTAGCTAATCCTTTAAAAAGTAATTCTGAGTACCAGTCATTGTGGGGTTTTGTGTCCTTTATTGTGGGGGGCATTCTCATTATGCCAAGCCAGCCAAGTGCCGTCGGATAATTTATAGAAATTTTGAAAAATTAACATATCGAAGTTTGGAAAATAACAAATGACCTATAATTCCAGGAAAAAAAAATCAGCACTTAGCATCTTAAAATGTAGCCTTCCAATATTTTTATGCAAATATGTACTCATACGACTATTTTAATGGCCATCAGATCATGAATATTATGAGGTAACACTCTCAGTTAATTTACTGTAAAGCATGTTCATGTCACTCAATATTGTTAAGCAAACCAAAACACAGTAGTGCTGGAAATTCCATAGATGGCAGGTAATTTGTAGGAATTTCACTCTAAGTAAACAATTGTGATCATTTAAATCAAATATTTACCAAACTACTTGCCAAGCTAGGTATTAGATGAGGAGAAAAGGAGTGACACACATCTCTATCCCCCTCGACGTCAGCAGCTACGGCTTGGGCTCAGCTGGTCTCTATCCCAGTGATCTTTTTGCTTTTCCCATTCCTGGGGACCAGGCCAGAAAATGAAAGTAGCTGAGTCAACAGCATAAATGAAGTTGGCATTAAGGGATTAAATGACTTTTGACAATCCTTTTAACACAAACACACGTTAAAGTTTATCTCTGTGTTAAGTAAAGAGAATCAAAAGCCACATTGGATCTGCCAGAAAACAGAAGTAGAGCTTTGGCATTATACCTCTTAAAGCATGTTCAGAACTGCTGCACGTGTGTATCCTTCCTTGCCAGTCTCGCAACTCCCAGAAAAGATTATTTGAAATGTTATTGCCAAAAGGAGGGTGATAGGAGAGCCTCTTTACCATCCTGGGAACAAAATGGGGCATGGATACATAAAAGCTCAAACTATGCCTAGAAAGACTGCCATAAAGATGGCCACATATATAATTCACTCAATTAATTAGATTTACGACTAACAGAACAAGAGACATATCCTTTCTTAGCCCAACTGATAGAAGGACCCTTGGACCTGAAGGCAGGCTTACAGAGCCTTGAAGGTGCTAAGCCAGTGGTCACATCTGCCGACCATGCTGTGCGCTGCCAGAAAATAAAACCATCTGTGGTCTCGTCCTTTCAAAACTAGTGCTGGCAGAGCATGAAGGGAGATTTATGTGGCCCCTGCTATTAAACTGCGCTTAGCACTTGCCTGAAAACAGAGCTGGATTTGCACAATTGTAGTAGAGACAGGAGCAAAAAGCAGAAATATGAGCCTAGTCCCCAAAGAGAAGAGGGAAAGACCAACAAATTCTTTGGAAGAGAAGGGGGAGATAAGTGTGATCCTGGATTTTTGTGACTGCAAATGGGAAATGTCTGTGCAGTAGACAATAGAGGCAATCTTTCATAATAATTTAAAAGACATTTCTGAACATCTTTTGCTAGCATTCTGAGCCAAGTGAAATCAGGGTCCATTTTACCCAGAATTTTCATTATTCTGTCTCTGCTTCAATGCTTCATTTCCAGAGAGAAGAATGTGTCAGTGTTGAGCAGGATTTTCAAGAAAACACAGGAGACATGGAAGACGATGAAGACATGCAGCCGAAAGGGTATAATTTTTAAACCAAAGAAATAATCATACATCCCTTCTATTTGGTTTTCCCACTTTGCTTTATCTCTACTTAATTTTTAACATTAATTATAATTTATTAGAGAGTTGTGATCTACTGTCACACCACCACCAGTCCCCTCCCCACTACCTACTCAATGCTCTTTTCAGAAAAATTAACGGTGTTCTGGAATGATCAGTGTGGTATGTCTAAACTGCTCATGTCCTGGGATCCCAATAGACTAGATTTAAATTCACCCCGACAGTCTTCTAATTAAATGTGTGAATTACAAACTAATTGTGTCAGTCCGTACTGAAGTGGTTCATTTACCTTCTCAATGAGTTAATCTTCTCAGTGTTAATCAATAAACAGTTGGTTTCTCAGAAACATAAGTCACTTTAAATCCCAGCAAATGGATGTTCTGATCTGGTACTATCCTGAATGTACTCTGTCTTAGTTACCTAATGCTACTGTAACAAAAAGAAAGGAGTTGTGTTGTCTCACAGTTTGGAGGACCAGGAGCCCAGATGAGCGTCAGCTCTAGAGAACAATCCTTCTTTTGGTAGCTCCAAGTGTCCCCTGACATTCCTTGGCTTGTAGAGAAATCTTAACATGGTGTCTGTTTTCTCCCTGTGTCTGTGTGTCTCTGCATCTATTCTGCTTTTTTCATAAAGCACTAACCAGAAGGAATTGTTTAGAGCCCATCCTACTTTGGTATGACCTCATTAGCATAGTAAAAGAAAAACCCTATTTCCAAACAGGATCGTATTTGCAAGTGCAAGATTTAGGACTTCAACATAATCTCTTTTGGGGGAACACAATTCAATCCATGTTATACTTCAAGTCCTTACAGCCCCAGAAATAGAAAAGGCAAAATTATTTTTCTTTTTTCAGACCAGGGAAATAAAGCTCAGAGAAGCAACTTACCCAGGAGCAGAGTTACGTTACAGTCTCAGACTGATGCCTATCCCAGGATTGTCTGGTACTCTACCACAACACAACCATATTGGTCTAATACTTACATTCCTGTTTAAATTTGATTTAAGTTTCCACTCCTCTGAGGAACTTTTTTTGCTCAGAATTAAGACTGGCCTCTTGTGACATATACATCATCAAGAATATCTGGCATCTCAGAAACCTGAGCTCTGTTCCATCCTTCTTGAGCCTCCGAAGGATCCTGGAGCCTGAGAAATCCCCTGGAGTGGTTAGAGGTACTCAGGTTACACTTAGCGTTAATGGGACCTAGCCACTAGGAGGTCAGGAATTGTTCAGCCTGAATAACCAAATAGCCCAACTGTGTATTTCCAGCTACTTCATGCAGAGTCAGATTGCTATAATGGACTAAACACATTCCCCGCAATTTAAAAGCCTGTTAAATCTGACCTAGCAGATGTGCACTATTAAATGTCACCTCCACCCCTGCTACTTTTTAACACTTTCTCGGTAACTGAGGGTGATGCATCATTAGCCTTTGCTAAACTAAACCATGAAAAACTTCATGTTCACTATGTGTTCATGTCTCCAATATCTTGTAATGTTTCTAATCGTCAACATACACATTCACATACACGCAACAGAAGTATCATGCAGTAATACTGTACTGTCTGAGATACACTCTTGTATTTCCTGTTCATTTTATTTAATGATGGTTATCATATGTTGTGCTAACTTTACAACCCACCAACAGGTCCCAACTCAGAGTTGAAAATACTGTCCCTAATAAGTGTGTCTTCCCATTTCATTGATCTCTGAATTCAATAAAAGTCAGTTGAGCCCACTTCATGTCCAAACTTCTCCTCCTAGTGCTGTAGGGCTCACAGATACCTCATCTCCAGGAGGTTGTAGCCAGCCACAAGTTCACAGCAAAATACAGTTTAAAAAAATAGAGGAAAGTGAGGAGGAAAGCTTCTGCTCCTGGAGTTCCAAGAGGGCTTCATAGTAACTAGAGACCAGAGATGTACCACGAAGTTTGAAGAGTGGCTGAGACCTAGACACGTTGGTGTGATGGCCTAAGAGGAAGAGAAATGAGGATATTGACTGGTGGAGAGAAGGTCTCTGAGACAGGAGCTGAATCCTTTGAGATCCTACAGATGGGAAGTATCTAAATGGGACAAAAAGCAGTTGTTACAGAAATGCTAAGAAGTGGTCTGGAAATAGCAACGGCTACATGTGCAAGTACATCCTTCTTGCCAGCCATATGTGGGCGGCATGTGTCACAGAGGGCACTGCGAACAAGGCTCCTGCAGAGAAGCCAGGGTTCAGTTCAGGTGTGGACGGGCCTAGGAGCATTCTGTGAGAGCCGAAGGCAGGGAGTGTGAGCACAGCCCTGTGGGCTCTCCAAACTGCCTGCTGAAGTGGTGAGATGTGCACACTAGCTACTGGCCCTATAACAAAGGCAAGGATGGAAACAAGAGCATGCAAACAATTCCAGAACTTCCAGAGAAGGACATCGTACAACCCACTGGTAATCAGCCCTCAAAACCACAAAACCTTACTTTACCTGGCAAGCATCCAGGGAAGGCAGTACTTAAGATAGAGGGCAGTGACCAAGGACAGAGAGGCAACCACTTGCCAGAATTTAGCAGAACCAAAGAGGATGACCAAGTTTCTCGGATTTGTATTTTTTAATAAAAATTTAATAGCCAGCCACTGGTTAAATCTAATGGAAACCTTTAGAATCTATCTAGGAAGACCTCCTGTGATTTACCTCAGCTTTTGGCAAGTTACCCCTTTCCCCTGTTTTATTAACAGCATGTTTTCTTCATCTCTGTAATCCTTTGGGGGCTTGGCACACTTGTTCAATATGTCTTGATCCAAGCTATGGAGGAATTGATTCTAAAATAAAATGAACATGTCCCATTCCTACGTTGTAGGACATGCATTTGATGAATTTGTGTGGTGTGTTTCCCAGAGCCAACCACAGAATCCAACCTTAGTATGCACATTTATTACATGTTTTTGGTAGTCGCTTTTCTTGACCCTTTTGCTTTTACGTTGTTCCAGGTATCTGGAAAAGAAATACGATGCAGTCTGTGGTATTTATCAGAAATACAAGACCACCCTTAAGTATATCCTCTGGGGCATTTTGTCAGCAGGTGAGTAACAAAGGGGGTGGGGAGAACAGTGTCTCTTTTTGGGAAAACCAAAAGCCAAACGCACTGCCACTGAGTCAATTTCAACTCATAAAACCCTACAGGACAGAGTAGAACTGCCCTATAGAGTTTCCAACGAGTGCCTGGTAGATTTGAACTGCCAACCTTCAGGTTAGCAGTTGTACCACTTAACCACTGCACCACCCGCATTCCCCTCTTCTTGAGAATCCCCCAAATATTAGATAGCTTTGAGTGGGAAGATGCATCTCTCCTCCTGCTGGACCTTCTCTTATCTAGGGAGGCAGAGGACTAGCCAGGAACCTCCAAATCTTAGGTCTTACCATACAGTACCTATGCAACACCTGCTTTTACTCTGATTATAAACCAGCAGCTAATTTTTCCAAAGTACCTACTCTGAACAGTTCCTACAAAGGTTATTACTGTGATGTGGATTTGAGGGAAGCGAAGGCTGATGCAAATCCAGAAAGTGTATAATTAGTGACTAGCAGACGTGGAAATATCCCTGATGGTGTTGTGGTTAAAGTGCTCAGCCGCTAAACTAAAGGTCAGTGGTTCAAACCCACCAGTTGTTCCATGGGAGAAAGATATTGGCAATCTACGTCCACAAAGATTTACAGCCTTGGAAACCCTGTGGGGCAGTTCTACTCTGTCCTTTCAGGGTCACTGTGAGTGAGAACTGACTTAATGGCAGTAGGTTTGGTTTTAGTAGCAGACAGGATGATAACCACAAAGTGAAAACCTAACTGCAGGGACAATGTAAGCCACTGACACTTGATGCAATTACAAAAATACAACAAGAAGCCTAGGGTCATCCAACACACAACCCTGGCCTGAAGACTGGGTGAAAACCAGGTGTCATCAGGGTGGACTCCAACTCAAATGACCCCATTGTGTCAGAGCACAACTGTGCTCTGAAAGGATTTTGATGGTAGATTTTTCAGAAGTAGATCACCAGGCCTTTCTGAGATGCCTTCTGGGTAAACTCAAACCTCCAGTTTTTTGGATAGCAACCAATCACATTAACTTGTTTGCACCACCCGGGAACTTCAAAGGCAGGACAAGACAGTCTTAACAGATGAGAGTGTCTCCTGTTTTCATTCACGTCAGACAAAGGTTTACAGAGCCCGTTTTTAAGAACTCTCACATCTGTAAAATGCAAACACTACAATCAAAGCCCTTGCTGAGTCCCACCCATCACTAGGTTTTGAGGGTGCTGAGATACCCTGTATAGGAATCAGCAGGGCTTAGCAAACTTTTTCAGGACTAGGTCATACAGCAAATATTTAGGCTTTGTTGACCAAGAGGTCAAAACTATGCAACCCTGCAATTAGAAATGAAAGTAGCCACAGATCTAATGGCAACACATGAACAACTGGGTGCACCTATGTTCCAATGCGATTTTACATACAAAAACAAGTGACGAGGCTAGATTTCACCAGGGGGCCATAGGGTACCAACCCCTGCTCTAGACCAGTGGCTTGAATGTGTACTGTAATCTATAAAAAATTAACAATTAGCTGTTTATTTTCATTGTGAACTCCTACAAAGAGACCTTACTTTTCTTATCCCAGAATCTCCTCTTTGAAAACAGCCACATTGGTAATCACCTCTACCTATTTCCTTTAGAGATTTTGTGAAAGGTAATGTAACTGTGAATCAGGAGAACCAATTCTTCTTGGCCAATGGGCCAGTGGCTGCTTAAACATTTGGCCTTTCTCAGACAGTAGCTCACCTGCTGAGCCTGAATGCTAGGACAAATGACCAAACATCAAGACTCAAGAACTCATAAGGTTCTATAAGAGAAAAGACCTAGTCCCTGTACCACCCCCCCACCTCCTACCACACCTCTACCTTCCTAGCATTTATAGTGAGAATGTTAGAGACTTACTTTGAAAACATAGACATGCCAAATACAGGACACATAATCAGAGGTGCAAAAACCCTTATCAACATTGAGTAGTTTCTGGATTGGACCCCTCCTTGCTTGAGCCAAATCAGTGGCTGGCAGCTGGGTGACAGGCTATATAGGTGATGCTCACATCTGCTTGGCTTCCCGGACAGGTTACCTCGCCTTGGTGATCACAGCTTGTGTGCTGAACTTTCGCAGAGCCTTTCCTCTTTTTGTGATCCCTGTGGCTGTCATCTTCTTTCTTGTCTGGGATTACTTGATGGCTAAATATGAAGAACAAATTGATGAGTTCCTGTCTCCTGGAAGAAGACGTCTGTACAGCCAGTGGTTCTGGCTGAAGTGGTAAGTACAGTTGATTCTCTGACTCCAGTGGACAAAGATCTTGGTCTTTTCAAACAGTGTTCCAAAATTTGTTCCCAAGTTGCTTCTTCATCTGTGAGATATTGAAGCTAGAAAAAACTTAGGGAAGATTCTGTTTTAATGCCTTCGTTTTATACACAGGAAATCAAGGCCTAAATAAGCCAGTGGCTCCTTCAAGGTATGTGCAATTGCCCTGTAGACTGCCTTCATTTCAAGTGTAGCTAGGTAATATAACATCCCAGAAATATTAATTTCATAATTTTCTATGTGTTACATTAAGGAGAGAGCCATGCACCTACGTATCAAGAAGCAGTTGTCAGGAAACCAGAATAGTACAAGGTTTCGTCATAACTGAAGTCCCTGTGTGGTGCAACTAATACACTTGACTGCTAACCAAAAGGTTAGAGGGTCAAGTCCACCCAGAGGTACTAGTGACCAACTTCCAGAAAATCAGTCACTGAAAAGCCCATGGCACGTGGCTGTATTTTTTGCCCACATGGAGTCACCATGAGTTGACATTGACACAATTAGCAACTAGCTTTTCTGTCTCTGATCCCTTTAGATATCCTTGATCCGGTCAAGGGGTCCCAGGGTTGTCCAGCTGCTTTTCAGGGGCCACCTGCTTCTACAGCCCCACACGGGGAGGGTCTCTCTCATTCCTGGTGCTGAAACAAAAAGAATGGTCTCATCCTCTGACTTATTTTTTGCAGTTTTTTTGTTCATTTTTGTTTCCCTTTTGGCATGCACAGGGCCTTCTTTAATGTAATCAGGCCCATCAGTCTTTGCCTTCATGATGTATTCTGTTATTTTCAGGTTACACAGTAACTGCTAATGGAAATATTGACTTTGTGGGGAATGCTTGTAACCTCAAATCCAGGAAGCAGTTAGAAAGTAGAGTAAAACTTGACACAACCCACATGATTTAAGAGAAGTTTCCTTATACCATGAAAAGGAAAAACAACAAGTGGTGGATTATGGGAAACACATTGCTTAATGCTTTAGCTGTTTGCCTGTATAGACATTCCAAAGGAGGATCTATTGCAATTTCTGAAGGCACAGCTTCCGGGTGCCGGGGTGTTACTCTTGTTAACCATCTGTTAGTTGAAGCCTGGTTGTGGTTCTCAAGTTAGCACCCCAGATGACGCCAGCGCTTCCTTTCCCATTCTCTCAGGGTGCTCTGGAGTTCATTGATCCTAGCTGTGATTTTCTGGCTGATCTTCGACACAGCCAAACTGGGCCGACAACAGCTGGTGTCCTTTGGTGGCCTTGTAATGTTCCTTCTCCTGACATTTCTGTTTTCCAAACACCCAACCAAAGTAAGTGTGAAACTGGTCCTTCCTGGGTTTTTGTTTTCGCTCTCCTTTTTTTCTGTATAATTTGCTCAAAATAATGATTTTGGAGAATTTAACTATCATTCAGTATTATCCATACCTTATTATAAGATTTAAAGTAGCTAGGGTACCACTCTTCCCAGACTATCACAGTATCATTTGTTCCTCTTACCTCTTTCATTCTCAGTAAATTTCCAGTTATATACCCACAGAGGTGCTCCTTCCCTGTCAAATCTGATTTCTATTCGTGTATCCTACCTCCTTTCTTCAAACAGGTTAAAGAAATACACATCCATTTTAATCTAGATTTCCCCAGAGCAGTAAATAATCTAATATTCCATCACTGAATTCTACAGTTTATTGGATTTCCGTTTTGCAGTCCAGACTTTTTTTACTCGAAATGCTTGTCCTTAATAATTGTTTTAACAATTTTGTTCACAGTGAATCCAATTCTCATCCTGTTTGGGGAGCCTTAGCCTATTATATGAGCAAAAATTCTGAGACAGTGAAGATTTCATACATGCCTTAACGGTAACAAAATCTAGGTATTTGCAGGCAGAAAGATTGGCTGACCCAAGAGAGGGAAAAAAAAAGGAGAAGACACTGCAGTGACTGGATGTAATCCAAATACTTGGCCTTATTCCATTGAACAACTCCATGCCTACAATCCCATAATCCTTTGCAGGTCACTTATCTCACCACCAACAACGAAAGCAAATTGTCCCTGGCCACTCCTCTCTCTGGATCTGCATTAGGGTTAACTGGCTCCTTTCACTGTGAAATGAGAGCTGCTCAACAGGACTGAATTTCACTTAATTCACTTACAAATTGTCTGATCATCAGTCCTTGGACACATGCAGAAATCATGTTCTGCCTTTCCATTTTCCAGAAATAATTACAAGTGCCTAATATCTACAGGATGACTAGGAAGGCCAGCTCCTTGTTCCTTTAATGGTCCTCCTTAGACTACGCCATCACTCTGTTATTTGCTATAACACAATAGTTACCTGCTCCCCTGGGGCCCAAGGCTTCAAATTCAGGTTTAAGAAAAGAGGATGCAAGCCTTTTTTCCTTAAATATTTGTCAAAAAGTAAATTTTACCAATATTGTAGTTTGGAATTTTATTTGGTCTATAGATTCATGAATCAGGAAGCACAGTTTCTAAGGCAACAAAAAAGTGGTCCCCCAAACAGACCGAGAGTTGGTATGTAGTTGTTATTGTGTGCCCTCAAATCAATTCTGACTCATAGTGACCCTAGAGGACAGAGTAGAACTGCTCTGTAAGATTTCCTAAACTGATTTAATCTTTACAAGAAGACACTGCCATGTCTTTTCTCCTGCAGAGAAGGATAACATAGAGAGAAGAACAAGAAGAGAGAGAGAGAAAGCAAAACAAAGACTTTTAAAAAATAATACTTTGAAGTTATAGCTTGTCATCTGATCATTAGTTTCACCACACTAACCAATTCATGAAGGAGCCCTTCTAGCACAGTAGTTAAGCTCCTCGCTGCCAACCAGAAGGCCAACAGTTTGAATCCACCAGTTGCTTCACAGGAGAAAGATGGAGGACTCTGCATCCATAAAGATTACAGTGCTGGAAAACCTGTGGGGTAGTTCCTCTCTATCCTGTAGGGTTACTATGAGTCAGAAGCAACCCAGCAGCAATGAGGTATTTTTGGATTATCAGGTCATGAGAAGAGACAGGGTACAATTAAATCTTTAAATATCCAGTTCAGAACATTTGAGCACATACATAAATTAAAATTGGGTGCAAGCAGGAATGTTTTATGAAAATCAGTGAAGTCCAAGGAGACAGGAATTTTGCATGAAGCCTCTAGAGTGAAATTGCCAGTCCACTGAAAAAAGATTGAAAAGATTCATCATAAAATTGTCTGCATGGGGCTGCTTTGGCTTTCCAGAAGAGGTGAGTCACAGACCACATCTGAGAAAGCTGCAGGTCACATATTTGCTTTCCAGAAAATAGTCATCTTCTGAGCACTCATGCCCAGCTAAGCATCAATTTCCTAATATAAACTCTACCTCTTGGTCTTTCTCCACAGGTTTACTGGAGACCTGTCTTTTGGGGAATTGGGTTGCAGTTTCTCACTGGGCTATTAATTCTAAGGACAAAACCTGGTTTTGTTGTCTTTGAATGGTTGGGCAATCAAGTTCAGGTAAGTTTGGTTCAAAAGAAAATCTTTTATGAGGCTTTTAACATCTGGATGTATAAAATAGGTTTATTTGTCTACAAAAATAGGTTTATTTGTCTACATTAAATGGCCCGCATTTTAATTTTGTAGCATGAGTTAGACAGATAACTGTCTGCACAGAATGTACTGGTCTGTTTAGTTTATTAAAATTATTGCTGCTCCTTGCCCATATTGGAAACCCAGGTGGCATAGTGGTTAAGTGGTTTGGCTGCTAACCAAAAGGTTGGTGGTTTGAATCCACAGGTGTTCCTTGTATACTCTATGGGGCAGTTCTACTCTGTCCTATAGGGTTGCTAAGAATAGGAATTGATTTGATGGTGGTGGGTTTGGTTTGGGGTTTGTTGTTGGTTTGGGGGGGGGGTTGGCCCATATTGCCCGCATTTCTTTATCCCCATTTTCCCCTTCATCATACTTCTAAACATAGTCCTGAAAGTGGAAACTGCCTTTCCTTGCATCTAGCAGTAGCTAGTACTCCCATCTGCCATCTATATGACTTGCCAGAGAAGTACCACACTGGGCTCACTCTTTGGCTTCTTGGAGTCAAACTGCATGATATAAACAACCGAAGATCCCTATGTAGGTACACTTGGATAATATATCTCCATGCCCTCCGGTGAGGAAATGAACTTTCCAAGTCCATCCAACCAGTTTGCTGGATCCCTACCCTTTGCTGAACCTCAAGTGTCCAGGGGACAGTAGTTACAACTTCAGTGGTTTTAATCATCTGCTCTTTCTCCTTATTTGACGCAGACTTTCCTGGAGTACACAGATGCTGGTTCTTTATTTGTCTTTGGTGAGAAGTACACAGATCACTTTTTTGCATTCAAGGTAAGGCCAGTCTCTTTTCTGTGTAGACATTGCTTTTTCAGCAGCTTGTCAGTCCTTGTCGATTATTCAGGTAGAACTCACCCGTTGCCATTGAGTCAGCTGGGACTCATAGCGACTCTACAGGGCAGAGAAGAACTGCCCCATGGGATTTCCAAGGCAGTAATCTTTACGGATGCAAATTGCTGCATCTTTCTGCTGCAGAGGAGCTGGGGGGTTCAAATCAATGACTTTCCCATTAACTGATGAGCTCTTAACACTGTACCACCAGAGTTCTTAGATAGAACCTAGTAGAGCAAAAACCAGTCACAAGACTGATTGCTGTGTCCTAGGCACATGACACATACCACTACCTTTTTTCTTTACAGTTTCACCTGAAGTCAGGAGACACTCACATTTTAGTGTAATACTGCAGTGTTAGAAGAAACACCTAGGGGAGGTCAGAAATGTTTCTATACTTTTGGGGAATGTGTAGCATTACCTGAGATGGTTATGAAAAATCATACCATGAGGCCATCTATGAAAAAAGGGTCTCTGGGAGGAAATGGTGGCAGTGGGGTATAAGATCTGGAACCTCCGAGAAAAGAACATTACATGCCCAGCAGCGAAAAGGCACACGGTTGCTAATGGTTTCCATGTTCAGAAGCAGTGGAAGTTCCGAGCCCAGGATGTCCCTCAGGGTCTTAACTGGTCACCTGATCCCCAGGCCCTCAAGTCTGAGTGCCTCCCTCCATCACTACGAGACAAGAGCCTGAAGTTACTCAGGGGGCAAAGCAAGTTATTTTTATCCAGCTGCGGCCTCTCTATTTAACAAAGTTTGGGGTGACAAATCCAGGAATCCTGGGGTATGCACCTCGAGAGGAGTTAAAGTGCTAAATTAGTTAGACAACAGATCGGGTTGAGTAGTATGTGTCCCTGGGAGTGTGATCACAGAGCTACAGAAATGCGGAATGAGGCACCCAAACTAAGAGTCTGTGTGCACGGGGATATACCCACAAGCCGGAGACCCAAGTCAACACAACTCACCTTGTTGCTGCTCGTTGTCCTAGAGTCAGGATCATAGAAACCCTATGTGTTACAGAGTAGAACTTCACTCTATAGAGTTTTCAAGGCTGTGAACTTTCAGAAGCAGATCACCAGGCCTGTCTTCTGAGGCACCTCCAGGTGGGCTCAAACCCCTAACGTTTGAGTTGAGCCCTTGACCATCTGTATCACACAGGGTCTCCACAACTCATTCAGGAACCACCTGAAGGTATGAATATGATCAGTTTCTATAACTTTTTTTTATTGCACTCAAACAGATAATAAAGATATTGGAGAATATTCTATTTATGCTTTGGAGCAATGGCTTGTTTATTTATCCTTAGAAGGTGCTATTCAGATAGCTGGGAGACAACTAGGTCAGCTGTTCTCCTAAAGGGTGGTCTGTGCCATACCTGGATGCCACCAAGATACTTTCAGGGAGTCCTTGAGATCCAAATTATTTCATAATAAGCCTAAAAGGTTATTTTCCTTAAAAAAAAAAAAAGCTTTTTAGAGCAGTTTTAGGTTTATAAAAAAATGGTACAGAAAGTAGAGATTTGTGCATTTCAGCCAACATCTTACACTCACGTGATCATTTTGTTACAGTTGATTAAACAATACTGAGACATTATTCACTGAAGTTCACTGACCTTGCCTTTCTCACATGAATTCTCTCAGAAGTGTATACTGGAGTTTTTTAAGAAGCTACATGAAATGTCATGATGTCATAACTCTGACAATTATTCCCACCAAGCAGCTTACTTTTATTGTAGACAACATCAACCAAAGTAACCGGCCAGAAATCAAGGACCAAAGTTCCCACCTAGAATCACTCATCCATTTATCCTTTGTCCTTCAAAAATTTACACTCTCCTGAATAGGAAGTCATTGCAATGGATCCCACTTTTATTGACACAAATTTGTGGTATCAAGCCAGTCAAGACTTGGCTGTTCCCTACAGCCCTTTCTGTCACATAAGGCTAGGTCAGCAAGTGCCAGCCACAAGACAGGCAGTCCCCGCTGGACTCATACAACTGAGACCAGCTGGCCTTACTGCTCCTTTAGTTCTGATAATTAGTAGCAAGGACTCACCAAGCGCTAGAAAAGGGCTTCTTCTCAAACACAAAAGGAGCATACACAAGAGACGCACAAAGGAAATGGGAAGGGGGTTTCTGATCACAGCTTCATGTCCCCAGCGATGCCTGGCCTCCTCTATTGGTAACTACAAGGAATTCTGAGTCCCAGACAATTATTTCCTTGTGCATAGTCAGCGATCAGGGTCTCACTGTGTGAGCAGGACTAGTTGCTCGTGTCCCCATTGTCTACTGGAGTTAATCCTAAATATGATCATGGAGGCTTCCACTACCTTTGCACGCAAAGGGGCATCAATTGCCAGCAAACTCCTAGAGTTGTTTTCAGGAAACTAGACACAAAGGCCAAACCAAAGTCTGTCCCACAACTAGAATTAGGCATGCCAACTAAAATCCAGAGCTTTCTACAAGGTAACACTGAGCTTCTTCCCTGAATCCTCTGATAAGAAGAGAAACAGAATCAGCTTGCTTTCTGCTGCTGGAAGTCACTGTCTTTTGACATAACTCAGGATTTTCAAAACTGTAGAAACATGTACTACATGCCTAAAAGAGAAAGAAGGGTAAAACAAAGGTGTCAGAAGCATTCCTCTGTTCACTATAGTGATTGTCCCCTCACCCACCGAATTCTGTTCTTCCAGAAACATCCCTGCACTAACCCATTCCCATCTGGCCTTCAGCACAGTCTTTGCGAGGAGGCTGAGTCTTCTAATCAAAGCAGGTGTCTCAGTTTCCTGGTCTTTCTGTAACGGAAATACCACAAATGAATGACTTTAAGCAATAGAAACTTATTTTCTCTCAATCCTGGAGGCTAAAATTTCAAATCAAGGTCTTTCCTTGTCAGGAGTCCCAGGCATCCATCCTCATGCAGCATCTCTTTTTTCCCATGCACACATGTACCTGTATCTAGTCAGTTTAATACAACTCAGAAGCTATCAAGTTTAGGACATACCCTATACTGACATGGTGCATTACCATAAGGATAAATAAAAACCTTATTTCCACACAGAATCTCACCCACAGCATAGGGGTTGGGATTCTAGCACTTATTTGGGGAAGACACAGTTCAGGCCCTAACAGAATTTTGTTTTTTGCAGGGAAAAGGCAACCTGACCCCAAGCCCGAGCATGATCAGTTCCTTCCCAGGGTTCCCTCAGAAAGCTCACCCTCCTCTGGGTTCTGTTATTTGCCATCATACCAGTTCTGAGTCACGACAACCTCGTGTGTTGCTGAGTAGCACTGCTCCATAGAGTTGCAACCCTTCTAAAGCAGACCACTAGGCCTGTCTTCAGAGGTGCCTCTGGGTGGATTCAAACCACCAACCTTTAAGTTAACTGTTTGGGCCACCTCCTCGGGGAAGTCCTTGCAAATACTTGCTGAGAAGTGCCTACAAGTATTTTCCAAGAAAGTCAGACAGAAAGCTGCATTTGGGCTGTCTTTCAGCTTCCTTTTCTTGTGGTGTGTTATTGTTCCTACACTTCTCACATGTTTCAGTTAGGTCAACTTTTATGCTGAACTGTTTTTTAAAAGGCCAGATTTTTTTTTTTTTTTTTTTTTACTGCTGACTGATTCTTCAGGGTTGAAATAATTCAGCTATCTCTGAAAAGTCAAATGTTTAAGACTGAGATAGAAGTCAGCTCATGTCACAAGTTGAATTCAGAATTAGAGAAGGTAGGAGTTAAGAGGAAGTAGTAACGTGCTTCCCACATGGCACTGTCATCTGTGGACGGTACACTGGGCCCCAGGGCAGTGGCGCCTTTTCTTGCATGCCAAAGCAGGATCCCTGTGGTAGCATTCCAGAGACAAGCCTTTCACTTGATCAAGCTTTCAGTGAGGCTTCTCCTGCCCTTGAAAGCCAATAAAAGTCACATAAGTGAGTGTGCCCTCAAGAACAGCACAAAATGTCTTTTAATATATAACATTAATGGACTTTTCTAAATTAGATCCTGTACAAATTGTCCTTGGGTGTTCTGTGCGTGTCGTGGCTGCCTCTCTTTTGTGGTTCAGCTGGAGGACAGCAGGGACAGAGGAGCAGTAGGACAGGAGCAGGGAGAGACCCAGACCATAGTCAGGTGTGGTCTGTGCAGGACAGGGTGAAAACTGCTCCGTCTGTGTTGAAATATAGCCCCCCTTGAACGCACCCAAGAAGCATCTGGAAAATAGGAAATTGAAAAGACAGTCATTGCCAACACATGGCTAAGCTGGTTTCCAAAGTTTAATCACTTCTTTAGAGATTCAAAAAGATAGAAGTTAAAAATAAATATTATTTTGAAAGCTAAAATAACAAATGCTTAAAGAGAAATGAAATCCTGATACATGATATGATGTGGATGAAACTTTGAAACAAAAGGCCAGATAGAGTATGATTTCACTTATATAGAACATATAAAACAGGCAAACACATGAAGACAGAAGTCTGTTAGCGGTAACCAGGGAGGAGAGGGAGAGAAAAGGCAGAGCCATTGCTTCAAAGACCTTGAATTTCTGTTTGGGGTAGTGAAAATGTTTTGAAAGTAGATAGTGATGACAGTTGCAGAAGATGGTAAATGCAATTAATGTCACTGACTTATACTCTTAAAAATGATTAAAATGGCAAATGGTTTATTATATAATTTTACCGCTATAATTTATTTATTTAGTTATTTAATGAAAGCTTACTCGATAGGATGTGCTATGTGTAAGCACCTGATGTGCTTTCTCTGATCTATGTAGAGCCCTGTTCCAGGTAAGAATCAGAGGTGGTTCACCTTTCATCTTTACCAAGGTTACTGTGCTAATGGTAAAGACCTGTCTGCTGAATATCAGAACAATGAAACTATTGGCTTGTTATTACATATTTCCCCCAAACTCCTCTCTACTGCCCAACATTCTGTGTTATTTGCTACTGAAGTGAGGGAGGTGTGGTAACTGGAAGCAGGCTGAATCATTTTTTAAACAGCTGGTTTTTAACTGCTGATTCATTCTTTTGGGCCATCTCTGAAAGATCACATGTCTATGGTCTGAGATAGAAATTCTCCTTTGCTTGTTTTTCCTCTCCCAGTAGCTTTTCCAGGCCTCTCACCTCCACCAGGCACCCACCCACCACTGAAACACCACCTACAAATGAAGACAAAAAAGGTTTCCTTGCTTCTCTGAGGCACTGAGTAAGGAAAGGTCTCTGCAGCAAGAAAAGAAAAACATGGCAAGTTGTCTATAAAGTACACTCAAGCGAACCCAAAACACAGTAGAATAAGAGACCATGGATGAGGAAGTTGCTTTAGTTCATGACGAGTTTTCAGTAGTTTTATGACATCTCAGAGTGAAAAAAGAAGACAGTGGGGAAATATAATCTCGGCCAGCTGAGCCCACACTCTAGAAACAGTTGTCCCACCATGACTTCTGTTCCTGCCCCCAGATCCTGCCAATTGTCGTCTTCTTCAGCACCGTCATGTCAATGCTTTACTACCTGGGATGGATGCAGTGGATCATTAGAAAGGTACAGGGCCTGGGAGGGGCTCAGAGGCGGGTGAGAGCTGGTTACCTCACGGACTTAGTCTTAATTCAGGCACTGCCTAAGTGCCCCTCTCTCCCCACCAAGATCACTCTGCTGAGTGATTGGATTCACACCCCAAACTCCTGAGTGAGCTGCTTACCTGTGCCCGGGCTGAAAAACCAAAGCCATTGCCACTGAGTTGACAGCAACTCCATAGGACAGAGCAGAGCTGCCCTGTGAGTCCAGCTCATAGCAACCCTACAGACAGAGTACAGATGCCCCATAGGGTTTTCAAGGCTGTAAATCTTTACTAAAGCAGACCGTCACATCTTTCTCCTGAGAAGCAATTGGTAGGTTTCAACCACTGGCCTTTCAGTTAGCAGCCGAGCACTTAACCACTGACCTACCAGGTCCACTTCCAGTGTCCATGGAGGGAATTCAATTTCAGGGATTTCTAAAGGGACTTGGACTTGCAACCTGCTGGACAGTTTCATGAAACCTGAGCAAAAGAAATGACTGCAATAGGTCAGATGCTCAAAGCTACTGCTGAGACTGTGGAGGTTCCAAGTGTGGACACATCTGGTCTTAGAGCTACCAGAGAAACCTAAGCAACTAAGGGAATCACAAGTTGTTCTCTAAGCATCCAAATAAGAGTAAAACTGGGAAGTAAGTCCCATTCCTGCTGTCCCAGAAACTATTAGTCCTGCCCTCATAAATTAGATCAGAAAACTAAGTACTTTGTAAGCTGGTCTGGATGTATGTGATGGTAGGGGTAGGGCAGTGCTTCCAGGACTTGGGTATAGTCTCAATCCCTTTTTTTTTTTTTTTTTTTTTTTTTTTGTGATTCCTTTAAAATACATAAAAATGTACCAGATGGGGGAAAAGAGAAAGAGAACCAGAACACCAGCAGAATTCAAAATTTCAGCAAGTGCTCTCAGAGCTCATAGTTTTCATTTTAAACATGTAAACATTCAAAATGACTTTGCTTGTGGCTAAGCAAAAAGGAAAAAAGAAAGTGAGGTGGGAAGACCCCACCCTGAGGTGGGTGTTACAGGGCAGAGCAAAAGGGGGATCACCAACCATATGCTTTGAATTAGGTAAAATAGGCCAAACTTCAGTTGCATTCCAGCTCTGCCTTTACTTATTATGTAAGCAATTTTGACAAAATAACTAAATGTCCCATGCCTCTGTTTCCTCTTCCATAAAATGGACATAATTATAGGGCCTCCCTCCAAAGGTTATTATGTGGATTAAATGAGTTCGTCCAAATGAGAGAATTAGGGTGGTTCTTGGAATGTAGTAAAGCCTGGCGTGGTGGTTGGCAATTATCATCACGTATTACATGTATACAGCAGAGCTTAATAATTCGTTTCCGTAATAGACATACAATTACTCAGAGTTACCACCCACACAAGGGGATTTGAGTGGCCTGCTTTATGAACTAACATGTCCTTACGTTTCCCTCCGTCGCTGGCTAGCCTCCACATCTCACTCCAGTTTAAACATTTTAAACTTTGGTATTTTGTACACGCAATTAGTTCTTCGCTAACTTCATTCCTTTTTTCCTTTTAGATTGGATGGCTAATGCTAGTTACTATGGGAACATCTCCTATTGAATCTGTAGTTGCTTCTGGCAATATATTTGTTGGACAGGTGAGTTGTAATATCAAATAATAATAATAATGAGCTGCTGAAATGGATAGTCTTTCTGGAAAACATAGTATGAAAATATTAGTGTTGACATTTCTTTTAATATAAAAAGAAGAGTGTTTAAATAATGAATTCATTTATTAGCAATGTGGAGATACTAGAGAGAGAGGCATCCCTTCCAACACCCTCTTGTAAGCTAGTGTGGAATCTGAGTTCTTCGAAATTTGTGGAGGGGAAGGGGGACTGAACATCTTATCAAAAATAGGTTCTCATGAGATCTTTCCTGAGCTTATTGAGTGGTTGAGATCTCCGGCCAGCCCTTCCAAAGCTAGCAGCCCTTCCGCTGGAATGGAGCTCACCATTTATTTTGAAGCTACAAGCATGGAACAGCCAACTTCATACTCTTTAGCATAACGGTGACCCAGAATTTGGTTTGCTGCAATAGAAAAGACTGCGGCAGGCTTTCCACTAAAACCCACGCAGTCCTACCTACCCAAATTCATTCTCAGCTTGTCTGAACTGGGTAACAGCCTGTGTTTGCTGAGCCTGAAGAAGAACGCTGAAGAACTATTAGGTTACACTTTTCACCTCCCTGATCCATCCCATGGGTAAATGCTCTTTTTCCTGACACTCATGTAAACCAAGAAAAATCTGATGTCAAGACGTGTCCATCAGAATAGCAGCATTCGTAAGGGATGGCTTAGTAGGAAGTGACAAAAAGCTATTCGTGATATATAGCCTCAGACAGAATGAAATCACACACCAAGACAACCAAATGTGAATGCTTGCCAGCACCAGTAGCCGAGACAGTTGCATTTGAAGCAAAAATCAAGTCACCCAGAAAAACACATGGCCCCAAATCCCAGGCTTACAACTGTTCTAGACAGCCAAAGCCTAGTTGTGAACAAGCCCCACACACTAGCCTGAAGCATAGTCTTTAGAGCAGGGTCCATACTCCCTTCCCTAGGAGCTGAATGTGTTATAATTACAGTCATAAAATCTCTCAGGACTAATGAGGCTCCATCCTGAGTTGATTACTTCTACCTGTAGGCTAAGAGGACTCAGGTACTGGAGTTCCTTTTAGCTCCTAAATTGAGGGTCAGCAGTTTCAATCTTAGCGAACAATTAGATATAATGAATGGAAAATTGTAAAATTGCACATATAATTCCCTGGTACTCAATTTGGTACTTAATATGCTAAAAGTACAGCTCTTATTTCTGGAGAGCCTCACATTGCAGGCCTCCTGCCCTTCTTTATGGGGTTTAAGCCTTTGAAACTACATTCTGCACATACCAAGGGGAAGTAGGAGGGAGGTGCTTCTGACTCTCGGTCAGGAAAGAGCCTCTAGGTTCTTGCACTTGTTACCACTGCTGTCTTGAGGCTCACGTGATTAACTCTAGGGTCAGTAAGGGGACTTAAGGCCTGTCTTGATCAAGCTGGAAGATGAGAAGTCACAGAGAACTAGGAACCACCAGTCCAAAAGGCCAGGCAATTGAGCACAGTTGCTTGACTGATGATGTTCCCAAATTTACACAGCCACCTGGAGGGTGGATTCCCAAACTTGAGCATGCATCAGAATCACCTGGTTGGCCTGTTAAAATGCACTTTGCTGGTCCTCAGGGTTTCTGATTCAATAAAACTAAGAATTTGCATTTCTAAAAAGTTCCCAGGAAATGCAGATGGTGCTGGTCTAAGGGTCATAGTTAGAACTACTACTTCAATCAGTTGCCATGGTGTGGATACCAACTCCTGGCAACTGCACATGTGTCCAAGGAGAGCTGTGCTTTTTTTTTTGGAAGTAGATCTCCAGGCCTTTCTTCCAAGGCACCTCTGTGTAGACTTGAACTGCCAAACTTTTGGTGAGCAGCTGAATGCACCAGCTGCACCACTCAGGGATTCATAACCCTCCTAAAATGTTAAAGGCGGCATTTAATCTGTTCACCTTTTCTTTGCCTCCAGACCGAGTCTCCACTGCTGGTTCGACCATATCTACCGTATGTCACCAAGTCCGAGCTCCATGCAATCATGACTGCTGGGTTCTCCACCATTGCTGGAAGTGTATTAGGCGCATACATTTCTTTTGGGGTAAGAATTACAGGAAATTCAACTCCTTTATTTGCAAGGAGCTCTGGTAGTGCGGTGGTTAAAGTGCTCAGTTGCTACTGCAAAAGCTGGCGGTTCAAACCCACCAACCACAGGACAAAGATATTGCTTTCGTAAAGATTACAGCCTTGGAAACCCTATGGAACACTTCTAATTTGTCCTTTGGGTAATTTACATGTCCAACTTAACAGTAACAGGTTTGGTTTGTTTCGGTTTGGTTTGGTTTCTTTGCTATTGTTACTGATTTGTAGAAACACAGTCAGTCTTGTTTGTCTACACCAGCTTTTGGGCTATAGAGTTGAGTAGCTATTGCATACAAAGTCAAAATTATTTATTATTCAGCCCTTTACAGAAGACACTTACAATCCCTCACCTAGAATGCTGGTTCTCAGACCAGGCTGCACGTGACAGTCACCTTGGGAGCTTTTAAAAATTCCAGTACCCAGGCCACATCCCAAAGTAATTAAATTAGAATCTCTTAGAATGAGACCCAGGCACCAGTATTTTTTAAAACCCTTCAAATTCCAATATACAACCTAGTTTGAGAGTTGATGGTCTATAGCATAGCCTGCCGTAGATGAATTACTGAGTAAGGAAAGTAAGCACGAGCTGACTTGTGTTTACTTACCCGTAGTGTACAATTTCGCCTGTTTTTCACCACATCAAAGGGTGTTCCTTCTGAACCCAGCAGAAAAGTTAGGTCTAATTTGTTTACTGTCTTTTGAAATTCCAGGTTTCGCCCTCTCACTTGCTAAGTGCTTCTGTTATGTCAGCACCCGCATCCCTGGCTGTTGCTAAACTCTTTTGGCCTGAGACAGAAACACCTAAAATAACCCTCAAGAATGCCATGAAAATGGAAAATGGGTAAGTGGGGCCCATTTGCCTAGTTGATAACTACATAGGTTTGGGGGAGAAGGACAGAAATTTAAAGTTCAGCAATAACTGGATAATCAGAAAGCACAGTAAGTGACAGTATTAAACCCAACCAAAAACCCAAACCCACTGCCATCCAGTCAAGTCTGACTCACAGCCACCCTATAGAACAGAGTAGAACTGCTCCATAGAGTTTCCAAGGAGCAACTGGCAGATTCGAACTGTCGACCTTTCAGTTAGCAGATGTAGCATTCAGCTGCTACACCCCCAGGGTGCCTGACAGGACTGAAGTGAGTTTAATTTCCCAGTAATAATTACTTAGACCTCACCAGAAATAATAATAATGCAGTTATTGTTTCAACACTTGAGAAAAACTTTTGTCAATACCCGGATGTCAAAGTCTCTTCTTGACTATTAATCGTAAAAATATCTGTTGCCATCAAGTCGCTTGCAACTTGTTGTGACCCTGTAGGATCGAGTAGAACTGCCTCATAGGGTTTCTAAGGAGCAGGTACTGAATTTAAACTGCTGACCTTTTGGTTAGCAGTTGAGCTCCTAACCACTGTGCCACCAGGACTCCATTATAAAGGCAATCCAGTGTAAATATAGTATTGTGTTCACTGAGCCTTGGTTCAAGACTGTTGCAAAACCATAGAATGACCATTTCTGGGAGTTTCTCATATAATAGAGCAAGAAGGAAACCAGGTATTTACCAGAGAAGAAGAAGGTATGATGTAAATATTCTTAACCTCTCTTTGGTTAATTTTATTTTGTTCTATTCATGGTGAATGAAAAACAAATGTTAGAAAAGATTGAGATTTAGGATATTTGAAAGGATTTGATCGAATAATAGAATTCTTCAACCAAGCATGCTTTTGAAATTCATCCCTTGTTTTTGTCTGTAGGTGAAGTTTTGACAAGTGAAAAAAGGAAATTGTCAAGCTACTACATACAGTTTGGTCATACTTATAAAGTTAATAAACATGCAGATTTACCTGATATATTACTTTGGAATACAGACACATAGGAAAATTGTAAAGAAAGGGAATGAGAAAAAATTGTAGGGAGGCAAAGATGAGAGGGAAAGGGATTGTATTAAAGAAAACTTGGGGTGGGAGAAAGCTCAAGAGTAAGATGACATTCCCTTCCTTAAATGAATTTGATGGATATCCAGGCCTTCCCTGTACCATTAGTCTTTATACCTAAAATATCTTAAGGAATCCCTGGATAGTGTAAACAGTGAGCACGGTCAGCTGCTAACTAAATGGCTGCAGGTTCAAGTCCACCCAGAGGCTCCTCAGGAGAAAGACCTGGTGATCTGTTTTTGAGAAAATCAGCCACTGAAAACCCTTCTGACACACACGGGGTTGCCGTGAGTCAGAATTAAAGACACTGAGTTTTTGTTGTTGTTCTCAGTGTTTCATAAATATTCCTAGTAATGACATAATGAAAAATTATTTTAAACCCATAATATTTTTTCTTTTCTGAATTATTTTAAGTTTTTAAATACCTCCAGATTTAAAAAAACAGTATAACGTTAACATCTATGTACGTATCACCTAGTTTCAATAATTATAAACCCAAAGCCATCATGATTTCACGGAATTCAAAGAATGAGCCTTGTCTTTTCAAAGAGCTCTGGCTGTGTCATTTCCTCCCTGTGATGTCCATCCACTGCCAACCCCTTGGTAATTCTGGGATTACTGTGTTTTGATGAAGTGAATCGAGAAATCTCTTGGAAGCTGCTGCACAGGGTGCATCCTCATCCATCTCCCTGGTGGCAAATATCGCTGCGAACCTGATTGCCTTCCTGGCCCTGTTGTCTTTTGTGAACTCAGCCCTGTCCTGGTTTGGAAACATGTTTGACTACCCGCAGCTGAGTTTTGAGGTATAATTCTTCTGTGCTTCTGCCCTCTGTTTTGTTTCTGTCTTTGTTTACAAGTACGTTTGGGAACAGCCTTCCCTAACCATCAACGATGTACTCTTTACATCTTGTACAAGCTTATCCTATAACCCCTGTCCCCACAATCTTTCTATCCCCTTCTCTCCTACCAACCTCCTTCCCCCAACACATTCATCCTTTCCTGACCCACGTTACTCCCAGTGACCCAGTTTCAACCTTGACTGCTGATGGATAGAGCTAGGGAAGATGGAGAGATTTCTTAGCCTTGAGGGGACTTGGAGCCACCTTGCAGCTGGGGATGAGGCGGAACTGGAAGCCAGTCACTGCTTGGCTCAGCAGCTCTGCACTTCTGGTCTTGCAGGTGCTGTGCTCCTACATCTTCATGCCCTTTTCGTTCATGATGGGCATTGACTGGCAGGACAGCTTCCTGGTTGCCAAACTCATAGGCTATAAGACATTTTTCAATGAGTTTGTGGCTTATGAGCACCTTTCAAAAATGATCAACTTGAGGAAACAAGTTGGACCCAAATTTGTCAATGGGCAGCAGCAATACATGTCGGTGAGTAGCTATTTTGATTTTTCAGTACACATCTTCCTCCCACACATACATTCATTGAATAAACCCATCCCTTTTGAGCGGTTCCCAATCCACAGCAACACGATAGAACAGAGCAGAACAGCCGCATGGAGTTTCCAAGGCTGTATTCTTCACAGAAGCAAATACCATATGTTTCTCTCACGGAAACACTGGTATGTTCATACCAGCAACCTTCTAGTTAGCAGCTGAGAGCTTAACCACTGTGCCACCAGGGTTCCTTCTTTCATCAAATATTTGTCTGGATATGGCAGGTACTCTGGATATATCAGAAACTCTGGTGACATAATGGTTAAGTGCTACAACTGCTAACCAAATGGTCTGCAGTTTGAATACAACAGGCCCGCCTTGGAAACTCTGTGGAGCAGTTCCACTGTGTCCTATAGGGTCTCTATGAGTCGAAATCAACTCAACAGCAGTGGGTTTGTATAATACATCAGACAACAAAAGAGACCAAAAAATCCCAGTCTCATGGAGTTCATACTGAACACTGTTGTTCACTGCTATGGAGTCAGCCTCCAGCTCAGCAAGACCACACACAAGAGGATTGGACTGCTGTGATCCTGGGGTTTTCACTGGATGACTTTTAGAAGTAGGCTGTCAGACTTTCTTCCTAGATTGAAAACAACATATTGAATTGTTTAGTTATATTGAATTAATCTCTGTGTGTGACTGTGTGTGTAGAAACACAGGTAACTGTTACCACTATGACAATTTACAACCTCTCTCTCTCTGCTTCTCTCTCTCTCTCTTTGTGGCTCTGGGGACAAGTCTTTGTCTCTTCAGCTTCCACTCCTAGGTTCCATAGTGATCCTGTGGTATGCATTTTCCTTGCTTGCTTAATCTAGTCTTTTGTATCTCAAAAGACATTGATTTAAGACACACCCTACACTAATGCTGCCTCATCAACAAAGGAAAGAAAATCCATTCCCAAGTGGAAGTATAACCACAGATATAAATGCTAGGATATGACATGTATTTTGGGAGGGGGATGAACCCACTGGTGCAGTGGTTAAAGCTCTCAGCTGCCAACCAAACCCTCGTCAATTCTAACTCACCAGCCTCTTCATGGGAAAAAGATGTGGCAGTCTGCTTTTGTAGAGATTTACAGCCCTGGAAACCCTGTGGGGCAGTTCTGTTCTGTCCCACAGGGTTGCTCTGAGTCAGAACTGACTCAGTAGCAGTGGGTTTTCTGGATTATTTTGGAGGGAGGGGGACAATTCCACCCATTACCATAAGCAGTAGACTAAATTAAGTGAAATGTTTACTACTCCTAACTGCTAGTTGGCAGGAGAAAATTGTTTTGTTAATAAGCAACAGCAGGCTGGTTGAGATGAAACAGTAGAGCTGGTTAAGGTTTGGGGTGAGCCCAACCAAAGACAAGGGCACAGAGGGCATTTGGAAATAGGGGTTTGATGGCTTCTGTTGTTTGGAGTCATGAAAGAAAAGGCATTTTGTTGCTCCAGATTTCTGAGTTCCTATCAGCCAAATAGGGAAAAGAATCCAGGCAATTTCTTCTTATCAACCAGGATGTGCTGAGGGTGTCCAGCAGTCTCCTGGAAAGGGCATCACGTGCAAGATCTGTATTCATGAGGCAAAAGCTCTAGTGAGACCCGCTGAATTATGCCCTTTGCTAAGCTCCATCTAAGAGGCCAGAACATATAAGTAGCATGGTATCTTAATTTGCTAGTGCTGCTGTAACAGAAATGCCACAAGTGGATGGCTTTAAAGGACTTTTTTTTCTCCCCATAAATCTGAAGGCTGAAAGTCCAAGTCACGGTCTCAATCATGTTGACAGCTTGTGGGTCTCTTTCTTAGTGTCTGGTGACTACCAGCTATCCTTGGTTGTCTTTGGCTTACAGATGATACTCTCACAGCAGCTATCTTCTCCTCATATGTCTGTGTGTCTCTTCTGTTCTTTATGTAACTCGGAAGTGATTAGATTTAGGACCCACCCTACTCTGTGATGATCTCGTTAACGTAACAAAGGAAAAATTTGTTTCCAAAGAGAAAAACAATCCCAAGTACAGTGGCCCCATAATATATGGGGTACCTGAAATGAGCCCTTTATCACTCTATTCCTTCTTAGGATAAGTGTAATATTTTAGAAATAAAATACGTAGCATGGTATAGAAAGGTACAAAGTGATACAGAAGGAAAACTACGTCATCCTCACTTTTCTCAGCCACCTACTTCCTCCCCTTGGCACATATTTTGCTCACTCTTCTTCACCTCGTTCATTTCACTTAATAACGTGTCTTGGATATCTTTCCACATCAGTGCTTATGGCAGAGTGTTTTATGTTATGAATGTGCCGTAATTTATTTTAACCATTCTCTCATGGATGAATATTGTTCTCGATGCTTTGCTCTTAGAAATAATGCTACAGTGACTGTCCTTGGGCATACGGGGTCTTTGCTTATGCACAAGGAGAGCTGTAAGATGTACCATTATTTTTATAGTGAAATGCATCTCTTTTATGGGCAAAGAAAAAATAGACTTATCCCAGCTTCCTCTTCCTCTTCTTATTTTTATGAAACCACACACAGCTGCTTCTGTATAGGCCCTCCCACATAGCTCTTCAGAAAGCAGAAAGCACAATCTCAAGCCCTCTATGTCATCTGTCTCCCCACAATCTTTTAATAAGTTTGCCAGCTTTTGAAGCCAACTGAACTAAAATGAAAAGAGCTAGAGAGAACGAAGAATGAAGAGAGGCCAGCAATTACTTTTCCAGGAACAGTGAACTGCACAAATACTTGAAATTCTTTGTTTCCTGCCTGCCGTATGCACAGTGATTGAAGATATCAAGAAAGGACTTCCCAGAATGAGGAAAAAGAAGTGGGACCTTACAATCAACAAAAAAAACTTACCATGTTCGTATAAGTTTGTAATATGAGATTTAAAAACTTCCATCATGACTAATTCTGAATGTAAAGAGGTCTCCTGCTTCTTGATTTCTACTGCGAATCAGATCAGATTTTTCAGGATATTAGAAAAGAAGATATCCTTCACCAGGTTTGGGGTACCTCTGGTAAGCCCACTGGATCTTCCAAGCCACCTTTTGACTGTCAAAATAGAGCCAGAGAGCCATACTCACATTTTTGTGAACCTTCGTGTTCTGACTGTCCTGTGAAAGGACTGTTCAGTCTCCTACTTCCAGGTAGACACTCTAATATTCCTGTGGGGTGGAAACAGTCAGATTTGGGGTACACAAAAAAGGCAAGCACACCATGGCCAGAATGTGAGAAAGGTCCTTTAATATCTGTAAGTTTTCTTTTTTACTAATAAAATTTCTTTCAAATTGTATCCTTTTTAACAATGAATAATTTGCATACTAAAAGATTCCCATTTTAGGAGCATATTTAAACAATCTTAACTGATGAACCAAGCTACAGAATGTTACCACCCCTAAAAAGTTTGTCTCTTGCCTCCTTACAGTCTACGCCTTCCCCTAGCCTGGCCCCGGGCAAGTCATGCTATGCTTTCATTCATTGTAGATTGCTTTTGTCTATTCTAGAATTTCATGTAAATGGAATCATTTAGCATCCATGTTTCATGTGTTTGTTTTTTTGTTTTTTGGGTTTTTTTTTTTTTTTTTTTTTTTTTTTGTTAAACAGTATTCCATTTTATAAATAGCAGCAATTTGTTTTCCCAGTTTGCCTCTTAGTGGACAGTTGGGTTGTTTCCAGTTTAGGACTATTATAAATAAAGCTCCTGTAGATATTTATGTACAAGTCTTTCTGTAGGCATGTATTTTTATTTCTCCTGGGAAAATTTCTACAAGTGGAATTTCTGGGTCTTCTAGGCAATATATGTTAACTTGGTATGAACCTGCCCCACTCTTCTATGACAAAGCAGCATTATTTTGTATTCCCACCAGTAAAATGTATGAATTTCAGTTGCCCCACATCTTCACCAACATTTAATGTTATCAGTCTTTTTAGCTTAGTCATCCTCTTAGGCATAGAATGGTATCCTATTGAAGTTTTGATGTGCATATCCCTGGTGACTAAAGACGCTGAGTATATTTCATAAGCTTATTATCTATTGGGTATCTTTTTTGAAGTATCCAAATCTCATTATTAATTTTTCATTGGTGTTTGCTTTCTCATTACTGAGTTATAATAGTTTATTGTACCTCTGGTTAAATCCTTTGTCAAATAAATGCAATGTGAGTATTTTCTGGGACCAATTTTGTATCTCCAGCAACTAGTATGATACCATACCTGGCACATTACGGCAGCTGACTGGGTCAAACTGATATTAAAAGTTATTATTAAGCAGAAAAAAAATAATAACTGCAGATTGTAAATCATTATCTGCATTCACACATCTCCTTTCTACTCTCCTTCAAAATTCAAAAGGAGATGGAAAAAAGTCTGGAAAGCAATGGATATTTGACATTGTGCACTGTTCATTTGTTTGCCAGTGTCTGTAGTCAGAATATGGGGCCCATTAGGGTGTCAGGTTTACGGCGGTGGGCCAGGTCATGTACACATCTGTATGTTTATGCTTACTTACAGGTTCGTTCCGAGACTATTGCCACATATGCCCTCTGTGGCTTTGCCAATTTTGGTTCCCTAGGAATAGTAATCGGCGGACTAAGTAAGTAAAGAGTTGAACAGATCTGACACAAACATACCGCAGATTGCCATCTTGCTCTGTAACTTCTTGTCAGGAAACAAAGATCCTATAACAGTAGTAAATCCTTCTCTGCTCTGCAGTTTAATTTGTCTGTGGACACCCAAGCTAACCTTCTCTTAAATTTGAGGTAAGCGTTGTTCAAATGAATTTCAGTAAAAATTTGCTCAAATGTTCCACTGCCTCTTCCACTCACGGATGACACATAGGCTGCACATGCATGCCAATCCCCAAAGACTTACAATGGCCACCAGGAGAAGGATTCTGAAGTCCAATGGAAGTTCAGAAGAAAATCTTGTGATACTTGCCATAAATGCCAGTAGAGATGGTGATAGATGAGTTATTGATTTTCAGTACCCCTCATTAAACCCCTCTCCTTGTCATGCTCTCAATACGTTGTGAGCCCATTGGATGAAACATAGGCATTGTGTCTGCTCGGGAGAATGGAGGTTTCTGGGTCTCTGGGTATGGAGCACCCAGACCAGAAAGCCTCTCTGGATGTGGAAGTCATCACTAATGTCTTGAACTTTTGAATTTCTCAGCTGACCTGAGATCCTAGAGGCAGGGAATCCTAATCAATAGCCTCTCACACTTGCTCCCATGTTTCCCAGCATCCATGGCTCCTTCCAGAAAGCAGGACATCGCCTCAGGGGCTTTAAGAGCTCTGATTGCGGGAACCATCGCCTGTTTCATGACGGCCTGTATCGCAGGTACTGTGTCCCATCGTTTGTGTCCTTTCTCAGCTTCGCCACAGTACGGCAGCTGTCAGGGGGCTAACACCTCCGACGTGCATAGGCAGCATATGCTGCTGCAGAAAGCTGAGAGAGCTGTTAATAAGCGTATTGCAAAGCTAAATGTGTGGAGTATGGTGGAGAAGCTCAGCATAGAAAGAGAGTTCAGTGACTTCCATAATTAATAAATAAATGGCATTCTGTTCCATTTCCAGGCATCCTGTCTGGCTCACCTGTTGACATTAACTGTCATCACATTTTAGAGAATGCCTTCAACTTCAGCTTACCCGGAAACACAACCGAAGTCGTCTCTTGTTGCCAAAATCTGTTCAACAGGTAATGTGTTCTTGGACACAACTTCTTTGTACTCCATTATTAAGGATCCTCAGTTCTAGGGACCCACAAACATGTTTTTATAACTTTGAGTAAAGTAAAAATGTTTATGGCATTTCTAGCCACCTTTCATTTTGACTGCTCTCAGATAGACTACTAACCATAATACTGACTTAGCTATTATGGTTCAAGCACTTAGTATGTGTCCAACTGTGTGGCAGGCACTTTGTATGAACTGTCTTACTTAAACTTTGCAACAGTAAGTTAGGCACTACTATATTTTTTGCATTAGATAAAACTAAGGCCAAGAGAGGCAACCCAAGGTCACAAAGTTCATCCAAGCCAAGGTCACAAAGTTCATCCAAGCAGAAGCAAAATATAAAATTGAGGTCCCTCTGCTCAGAGAGCCTGTGCTGTTAACCACTGCCCTTCAGTGCCTCGCTTTGAAGGACCTCAAGCAAAGCAGGATGTCCTGACAACACGGGGCTGAGCCGGAGTGCGTAGCCACCCGTGACCCCTATCAGGCATTCTTACTCTGTACTGTTTCCACTCACAAAATCATTATCTCCCACCCCATCTACCCTTCTTAATCTGAAAGTGTCATTTTAGGGTTTATTCAATGCTTTCTTTGTTTATTCTGGAGGAAATAGGGGGAGTCTTTCACACCATCCAGATTTTGAGACACTAAATTAATTCCCCTATGCCTCAGTCCCTTAACCTGTCTTAACTAGAATGTAGAGCAGAAAACTGACCCCTGGCCCTGTGCCCTGGTGGCATAGTAAAGTGCTTCATCTGCTAACCAAAATGTCAGCAGTTCAAACTCACCAGGTGGTCCTTTAAACTGCGTGGTGCTGTTCCACTCTGACCTATAGGATCACTATAAGTCAGAATTGACTCAGTTCCGGTGTTTTGGGTAGAGTTTGGGTTCTTTTTAGTGTTATCCTTCATCCACTGTTTTCTTGATCTCAACTAAGTGCTTCATTCTGTTTTCACCAGCACTAAGATCATCCCAGGAGGAAACTATAGCCTATATTCTTTAAAAGGCTGCTGCAAATTGTCAAATTCATCAACATTTAACTGCAGTCGGATCCAGTGAAACATCTGAGCATGGATGCTGAATTTCCTTGCTTCAGGTCAAAAAAAGATATCTCCCTAGATTGATAACTCCATCATGGAATTGGCTTGGATCAGAAGGAAAGACGAAAAACTTTGATGTTCCAGTAATGTTTTCTGACCTCAGAATTCCAGAGCATTTTTTCTGCATACAGATATAAATGACATCTCCGAACAATTGGGTTACAACTCAGTCATAGGCAAATACTGGGTTGATTGAATTTCTATCTTAGTAGTGGCTTATTTTTTTTTAACACATCTCAGATAAGATGACTCTGCTTTCACATGACCTGAAATAGGCTAAATTTCAGTGTCACATGAGGAAGACCATCAGTCACAAACTGATTACCTGCCTTCAGAAAGTCTTACAGAAATCAAGTCTTTCAGTAGAGCTCTTAGTCTATAATAAAGCCAGGTTTTAAATCCCTCCATTTAGAAAATCCTATTAGTGAGTTTATGCTAAGCTGTGCTGCAGTAACAAACAACCCCAAAATCTTGGTGGCTTACAACTGAAAATTACTTTCAACTCACATGTCTACCAAGGCTTAGTTTGGGTTGCACTCTATTCTATCTTCATTTTGAAAAACACAGGCTAACCCCCTGTGTTGGGTATACTGATCTTACAACAGAGTGAAAAGAAAACTCTCTAGGAACTAGCACTCTTTACTTCTACAATATTGCGTTAGTTAAAGTTAAGTTACATGACAAGATAGATGTCAGTGGCCATGGAAAAATCATCCTCTTGTGGGGAGGGATAATAAATATTTTGAAGAAAATATGATCTATTTCTCCTTTCAGGTGGCCAACCTGTTATAGAGTACAGTTACCTATGCACATGTCTATGCACATGTGTGTGTAGCTACAGTTCTGGTGACAAGAATAGGGAATAGGGAGTAGTTACTCTTCAATGTTTCAGTCAAAAACCATGTAAGGACAACCTGTGGAAGAAAAATAGGTCCTACTTGAGATCTGAAAATCTTTCATGTTACTTTAAGACTAGAAGGCCATCAACATTAAACTTACTTAATGAGCATCAGCAGCTCAGAAAAAAATTCCAGAGACAATGGTGGCATACTCTTTAATGAACTACTTATCAAGAAAACTCTTGATAGCATAAACAACACTGCATGGTAAAACGTAAACATTAGTGACTGACTCAAAGAGATTTGATTCATAAGAAAGAGATTCTGAATGTGAATTTTTTTTGGAATACCTTAAGTAATTTATTTTGTTTTAGATATATTTTTAAACCGTGTATAAATAGTTGATTGATTTTTGATAGGGGGATGGTAGTGGGAAAATGGGGCTCCATGCCCAAAGAAGTCTTTATCTCCCAAGTACAATATATTAGATTTCTAAATATTAAATGTTTCAGTCTTTCCTCTTTTCTATTTTTTTTATTGGCTTTAAGTGAAAGTTTACAATTAAAGTCAGTTTGACATACAAAAACTTACACAGGTGTTGTTATGTGACCCTAGTTACTGTCCCTAAAATGCAGCAACACACTCTTCCTCTCTGTCTTGTATTTCTCGTGTCCATTCAACCAGCTCCTCTCCCCTTCTGCTTTCCCATCTCACCTCTGGACAGGAACTGCCCATTTAGTCTCATGTTTCTACTTGAACCAAGAAGCACACTCTTCACCATCATTTTACATTTCATAGTCCAGTCCTAATCTTTGTCTGAAGAGTTGGCTTTGGGAATAGTTTTAGTTCTGGGCTAACAGAGTACAGTGCCATATCTTCTGGGGACTTTCCAGTCTGTCAGACTGTGAAGTCTGGTCTTCTCACTACAGTTTGAGTTCTGCACCCCACTTTTCTCCCATTCCTTCAGAGACTGTTTTTTGTGTTTTCCTTTAGGGTAATCATCGATGGTAGCCAGGCACCATCTAGTTCTTCCAGTCTCATGCTGATGTAGCCTCTGGTTAACATAGCTTCCTCTGTCTCTTGAGCTCATATTTCCTTGCCTCTTTGGTGTTCTTCATTCTCATTTGCTCCCTGTACTTTGGGAACTATTAATGCTTCTTAGATGGCCCTTTGCTGGCTTTTAAGAACCCAGATGTCACTCACCAAAGTGGACTGCAGAACTAAATGTTTTTCAGTTTTTATTTAAAGTCAATGTTCCTTTTTAAGTCTTTAGACTTTATTTGAGGAAAATGTTTGGCTATCTTTTCTCCTGTTTGCTACATTCTGGTGCCAATTGTGCATATGTTGGTTCTCTTTTGTTTGTCTGCTGTTGTTATTTTTTCTCTCTAATTCTTTTTAAGTCTTTGCTTTTTGCATTCAGTTTGTGTAATGCTCTAGAGCTGAATTTCTACATCTCTATTTGTTTCCAAGAGAATCTCTACTTCTTCACTGTGCCTTTCTAGTCAACTAATATTTAAATTCTAACTGTGACCACTATTCCTTGAATGTTTGTAGCTCCTGTACAAGCTCATTTTTTTTATTTTAAGGATAGCTTAATAATCACTGCCACTGTTTTTTAAATTAAGTTTTCTTCTTTTGATGTTTTCCAAATTATGAAAAGTAGTATCTACTTTGTGAAAAATGAAGACTATACATATATGTTAAAATCTAAAATTCTTTATCTCCATCTGGTTCACTTCAGCTCTCATTCATGTCCTACACTCCTGAGATTATCAGTGTTCGTTGACCAGTATGCACATCTTTTTCCATGCTTATACAAACATATATAAGAATGTGAGAGATTTATTGTTTGTATTCAAGTATACAAATCTGTTTCTCAACTTCAACTTGCTTCTTTTGGAAATATATCTTGGACATTCCTACAAGTTATGAGATACAGTTCTATCTTTATCCTCCTTTCCGCTATTTACTGTGTGTTGTAAGGGGGACACAATTCTACGTAAAGGAGATAATACACATGCATGTGAGAAAGGAACTTAAAGACTTTTTGTTTTTTCTAATTGCTTATTTCTTCTCCCTTCTGCTAGGCCAATAACCCAGGTTTGTAACCTGATGCATAACTTGCTATATTTTATCCATGTTCATGTTATATTTTACCAACATAAACACATATGGAGGACTGAGATGGTAGTTTTACGAAACTGAAATTATTCGTATGTTTATGAAGCTTACTCTTCTTCTGTAGTAATACTTTGTGAATAGTCAAGTTTACTGGCAAACTTTTATCCATTCTTCTCAAAGACATTTTAATAGATGATGGCATATTGTATATTAATCCTTCCTCTATGGACAAGCATTGATTTTGTTTCCTGTTTTGTTTCTACTTTGAGCAGTGCTTGTGCACCTGTCTTTACATATTGATTTTTTTAATATCTAGAGAATTGCTGTCTGATAGAAATATGTGACTCATATGTCATTTTAAATTGCTTAGTAGCCACAATAAATGTAAAAAACTATAATAATAAACCAAGTAAAGTAATAATATACTTTATAACAAATTTAACTCAAACATATCCAAAGTATTATCATTTCAGTAGGATATTTTACATCCTTTTTATCAAGCTAAGTCCTCCAAAAATCTGGGGTATATTTTATGCTTAGTATATATCTAAATATAGATACTAAATTTTCATTAGAAATACCTAATTTGTGTTCAGATTTTATAAAATATGCAGTTGAAAAGTGAAGCCACATACCCAAGTTGTCCCATAGCTGAGTTCCTGAGTTATAGAAGCCACGTTCCAAGTACTGAGAACTACCACACTGGACAGTGAAGTTCTATCAGATGCTTTACCAGATGAATTGAAGTCTGTGTATACTTTTTAGTGTTAATATATGTTGCTATATTGCATCTTAGAAAACTGTACTGCCTTAATTTTCACCTGCTTTGCAGTGTAGTCTTTCTGATATGTTTTATTCATCTACCTCTACTTGCATGTGTGATATTTCTTTAGAAATACAACATGTTCATATAAGTCTTGTGTTGGCTCCTTTTTTAATATTGTCCATCTTTGAATTGAGGAAGGAGTGTTATTCCTGAGCCATATTATATGAGAGGATAGTAATGGTAAGAGCCAGGCTGATGAGCACTTTTGGCTTGATACCTCCAGAAACTTCATCATTGACACGTGTGACACGGGTGGCTCTGGGCTTCCTGGAAGTTTCCTCCTTCCAGGAGAAAACTTTTAATGTATGATGGTGCCTTTCCTACTGTTCAGCTGACAAGCTGAAGGATTATTTGCTCCCTACAATTTATCCTCTTCATTGTCTGCAAAGATGGAGTGTCTGTGTGTTCCCCACATGATTCCTCAGTTGTCTAAAGCCCCTCAGTGTATGCTGCTGTCAGTCTACACACCCTGATCCTGTTTCAAGTTAAGTTGTGAGATCTACTTTGCGAAATTTCTGTACTCTGTCTGAGCCACCCATGAATTTCAAAGTTCCCTGCTTTCTGTATCTTCTTTACATTGATATGATTTTCAAAATTCAGAAAGTCCTGTTTTGTACACAGTATTATGGTTTCATCTATCTTTTCTAATTTCAATGAAGATGATGTTTGCTTTATTGATTCCAGAAAGGAAAGGTAGACAGAAATGGCAATTGCATCCTTAAAATTATAAGCCTATAGATAGACCCTGCAGAGGCCTTAAGGCCTCAGCCAAGAATAAATTGGAATCATGGATGTGAAGAATTGTCTTTATTTATTTATTTTTTTCTGGCATATCCAAGCAGTTAGTTATGAGTGACAAGGTCTTTGTAACTACACAGATTACTACCATGAATTTATTTGGTAAATGCTTCAATCTAATTGCTCTTGTATTTCTGTAGTTTAATTAGACCACTAAGGTACTGTGAAGAGCTTAAAACGTGCATTTGCCAGTGAAGGCTGACTTTCAATTACAGAACAATTCCAAAATCAGACACGCTTATAAAGAAGGTATTGAAGGTCAGCAGGGACACAGTATGCCTTGCTTGGCTTAAACTATCCTTAATAAACTCCAGTGGCAGGGAGAGGAGGCACTTGTTCGTGTCTTAAACAGGACTCAAGGAAGAAATACCTGGTAGATTCTCTATATGGTGCTAATGAATTATGTGGTCCTAAGAAATGCTACTATTTACATTCTCTGACTTAATAAACAAACAAACAAACTCTGTTTTAAGCTGTAGCAGGAAGAAAAGTATATACTTAGTCATTCTTTTTCTGACCCTGAAAACAATACAAACCCCAGAACTAAACCAATTGCCATCTAGTCAATTCCAACTCACAGTAAGCCTGCAGGACAGAATACAGCTGCCCCAGAGGGGTTCCAAGTTTATAATCCTTACTGAAACAGACTGCCACACATTTCTACTACCAAGCTACTGGGGAATTTGAATTGTCAACCTTTTGGTTAGCAGCCAAGTGTTTAACAATTGTGCCACTAGGGCTTCTTATGAGAAACCAGGAAGAAGAAAAAACGGATGTCTTACAAATCATACTAACACCCAGAATTACATGCTTACACATCTTTCACGTATTGGGTGTTCCTCCAGTAGTATTTCTAAAATAAGACAACTGCAGAAAGAATTCAGCTGCTAATTAAAAGGTTGGCAGTTCAAATCTACCAGCTACTCTTTGGAAACCCTGTGAGGCTGCTCTACTCTGTCCTATATAGTGGCTATGAGTCAGAGCTGACTTAACAGCACTTAAGAACAGAACTCTACTAAGTTATTCAAAAAGGCTTCCTCTCCTTCTACCTACCCTCCGTCAGGTGGAGCCACCAAACAGACAGGTTGCTATGGCTAAAAGCAGAGTTGGCACAGTCTCCCCTGATCTAATCTGAATCCCTTCCATTACAGGCTACCTATCTCACTCCATTGAAACCTTGGTGGCATAGTGCTACGTCTGCCAACCAAAAAATTGGCAGTTCAAGTCCACCAGGCACTCCCTGGAAACTCTATGGAGCACTTCTATTCTGTCCTATAGGGTTGCTATGAGTCAACTCGATGGCGCTGGGTTGGGTTTGGTTGGTTATCTCGTTCCATAATTGTTTGCACAGATGGCCGTCTGACCACTGGGCTGATGGTTCCTGTGTACGCCCAATACCTACTGTCTGGCATCTAGCACGCAATAAATATTTGTTTATTTAATGAATTAATAAATGAATTAATGCCTCACATAAGAAGGACAGTTAATTGGATCATATACTGAAAATTTTTTAATCTCAGCAAAAATGCATACTCAAAAATTGCAAAGTGTGTCAGTAAGCAAATGGAAACCGTCTATCACTTCAATCTCATTCCCATAGTGAACCAGAGTTAGCATTTCAGCGTCACTGTTAATTTTTCCCCATCTATGATAAACACTATAATAAGCTAGAATGATAGAGAAGAGCAAATGACACTTATTTTGAACTCAATGCCTGAGTCACTTTCACCTTTCATTTTATGGCAGTATCGGGCACACGATTTTGCCTGTCTTATCACTGCGTTGGGTTTGGTTGGTTATCTCATTCCATAATCGTTTGCACATATGGCCGTCTGACCACTGGGCTGTTGTGCAATGATTAGCAAACAGAAAGTTGAGAAGACTGGTCTTCTGATAACATGCAGTGTGAATCTGCGATTTAGTGGTGGTAAGTACATTGAAGCTAACATATCTAACATAAACAGGGTTTTTTTCAGTTGGCCAGATTCTCTTTGCTTACACACATGCTTGTTCTGCCATCACATCTGAAAAGGCCCTTCTAAGAAATGGAAAACAAATTGGTTGACACTTCTTGCAAGAAAGAAAGCATAATTCAGCAGCTAAGAGCCTGTGGAGGTGAACCACCAGGATTCAAATCCTGGCTCCAGCATTATCCTAGAAATTTATATAACCTGTCTGTGCCTCCTTTTCCCCATCTGTAAAGTGCAACACACATAATAGCATTTCCTCCATATTTTTGTGAGAATTAAGAAGTTATTCATTAGAAGAATGCCACTGAGGAATAATTTATATACAATAAATGCATGGATTTTATATGTACAGTTTGATGAGTTTTGACAAGTGTGTACACTCATGTGACTATTACCCATATCAGGATATAAAACATACCCACCATTTCAGAAAGTTTTCTCTAGCTCAGTCTCACCCTGTATACTGCCCCTAGGCAAGCATGATTCTGATATTCTTTCTCCAGAGATTACTCAGATAAATCCTCCCTATAAGTGGAGTCACACAGCATTTGCTTTTTGTGCCTAACTTTTCTTATTCAGCATAATGCATTTATGTTTTATCCAATTGTTCTATTTTTAGTACTGAATAGAATTTCACTATATGAACACATCACGACTTGTTTATCTATTCCTCTGTTGATGGACATTGAGACTGTTTTCAGTTTTTTGTTTGTACAGTACTCGTCTTTGAAAAAAACTGTTAGTCACATGTTCATGTTTTGTCTTTTGGAATCATTTAAGCTTAGGAAATCCAAGTTGGAATGTGAAAAACATGTGGTTGACCGACATGGCTGTTTGCTCCTTGTAATCCTTTTTCTACCTCCTAATCTTGATGAATCTCTTTACATACATGTTTTTCTTCACAGAGATTTCCAAGATTGTTGGCTTCAGGCCACAAACTGGAAGATGAGTGATGACTAGGTCTCAAACAAGAATAATAGGAAAGACAGAGCACCACGAGGTAACTCTTGGTTGAATAGAATGCTGATTAGCTGACACTTTCACTCTATTGCATTTTGAAAAAAATCACTTGGCTTTCCTCCATCGCCAATAAAGGTAAAAACTACATTAGCCCTTGACCTCAAAGGGTTATACAGCAGGGCAATTAATTTCACAAAAAATAAATTTAAAAAGCATTTTGTGCCTTGCTAGTGCTGCTCTCCAGAGCATAGAAGATGGGACAACAGATGCGAAACATTCATGAGGGAAAAGTTAAGTGTTGGGCTTGTCTGATCTTCCTTCTGCTACTAAATCAATTTTTGTTTCAAGCAAGCCTCAAGTTTGGAGTTGAGTTGTTGTTAGGTGCTGTTGAGTTGGTTCCAACTCCTAGTGCCCCTATGCACAACAGAACAAAACACTGACCGGTCTTGCACCATGTTTAGAATCATTTTTATGCTTAAGACCATTGTTATGGCCACTGTTTCAATCCACTTGTCTATCTCTTTTTCACTGACCCTCCACTCTACCAAGCATGATGTCCTTCTCCACAGACTGATCTTTCTTGACAACATGTCCAAAGTATGTAAGATGCAATCTTACCATCTTTGCTTCCAAGGAGCACTCCAGTTGTACTTCTTCCAGAAATTGAGAGGCCAGATTGTTCCTGACTCTGCAGATTAAACTGTGCATCATTGAGAAGACCACCTAACTCCTCTGGTCCTCAGTGTCATTATCCATAATCACTAATAGCATTTTAAGGAGGCCCTGGTGACACAGTGGTTAAAGCAATCGACTGCTAATCTAGAAAGTTTGAGGGTTCGAAACCACCTACAGCTACATGGGAGAAAGTTGTGACAGTCGGCTTTGCAGAGATTTATGCCTTGGAAACTCTAGCAGACCACTGTGAGTCAGAATTGACCTGATGGCAGTGGATTTGGATATAGTGTTTTAGGGATATTACCGGAGTCCCTTACTGGAGCAGATGGTTAATGTACTTGGTGGAAAAAGTTCTTTGAAAACCCTATGCAGCACAGTCACAATTCCAAGTCAACTGGACGGTAGCTGACGGGTGTCATCACGTAGTCATGATGACGTCTTTCTGTGGAAGATGCTATTTTTATTCTCATTTTGCATATTTATTGAGATTCAGAAATGCTAAATAACTCATCTATGGTTAACTAGATGGTAAGTGGTAAACTGAGACCCACACATAAATAATTTGACTTGAGAGTACCTACCCTTAATCCCTATTCTCTAACACTTCAAAATAAAATTTAAAAATAGCTACCTACTGCAGACACAGGGCAGGTGTGAGCATCTGAGGAGATAACAGTGCAAATGAGTGTTTTGTAATGGAAGATGCCTACCTCAGTATTGGTTTTTATCATCAGTATTACCATTATTATGAATGCTATTGAGGTTATTGCTAATAGCAGCAAAAAAAAAAAAAAAATGTGTATTCCCTAACTGGAAAAGAGTAACTTCTTAGAGGGAAAGAGACAGAATTGATTAAAAGGTTATTTTCAGTTGCTATTAATGATGTTCTCTAATCCCCTCATTTTCCTATTTGCTACAGCTTCAGATGAAGCTCATCCTAATTAGAGATTCCACTTGTGAGCAAAATAATTTGTTTATGAATTCAATATGTAAATGAAGAAGGTAGTTAGGAATCTTTGGGAAGATATTAACTAGATGGATTGATAACATTCTGAGAATTGGCTCAAACAGCTAAGCACTTGGCTACTAACTAAAAGTCTGGTGGGTCAAAGCATCCAGAGGAACCTCAGAAGAAAGGCCTGACAATTTATTTTCGAAAAATCAGCCACTGAAAATCCTATGGGGCACAGTTCTCCTCTGACACACATAGGGTCACCATGAGTTGGAAATAACTCAGTGGCAACTGGGTGGTTTTTGTCCAAGTGAATTAGGCAGTTAATTTAGATGAAAGGTGAAATTAAATATATGTATTTATATATATAATATATATAGTAAAAATGTATATTATATATATAGTACAGATATATATACACACACATATATGGCTCAGCAACCATATAGTCCGTTTAGGTCAGATTCAAGTCCATAGTGACCCTACAGGGCAAAGTAGAATTGCCCCCATATAGTTTCCAAGGAGTGGCTTATGGAATTGAACTACCAACTCCCTGGTTAGTAGCTGAGCACCTAACCATTGCACCATCAGGGCTCCAAAAGTTACTTGGAGTGACTGCAGACTTTGCAAACATCCGGTTATCACTCTACTAATGTATGTGCTGTGTTCATTCTGTGAAGATGAGAAATACTGAAGGTAAAAATAAATAAATAAGCGGGTCTATCTTTCTTTTCTCAAAGTCAATGATGGGTTATAGAAAAGAATGCCTTAACCTAGCCACCATGTATAAGGGACTACACTGAATGCAGGTATATAATCATCTGGTTCAAGTAGCTCATACTTATACCAATTATTTCCCAGAAATTACCTTTCAACAAGGCAAAAGGCGAATGATGAGATCTCCGACCTCTCTTTGACTTTGTCTTTGTCTTTGTCTTTGGAGGATAAGATCCTGCTTGAAGCGCAGTAGAACCAAAGAAGCAGCATAAAGATCCATCAGCAACTGATGTTGCTGGGTGCCATACAGTCAGTCAACTTTGACACATAGCGTGTCTGTGTGACAGAGGAAAACTTGTCCTGTAGGGTTTCCTAGGCTAGTCACCTGGTACTGCTCCAACAGAAAATACTATGAGTAGAAGGCTTCACAAGGAGAAGCTTTTATTGCCACAGTCCAGTAAGCCATAAATCCATTGATAAGTTACAAGTCCATTCAACAAGAGAAGTCATCACAGCCCGGCGGGCTGAGGCCAAATTCAAGGAGTGCATCTCAGCATAGGAACACCAGGTCTAAAGGACGTGCCTGCTCTTGGTCATGCTGCTTCTCCCGGTGGCATGAGGTTCCCAACTTCCTTTGCTCACTTCTCTCCCTTATATTCTACAAGCTTGTCACTCGAGTCCTGCCTCACTAACACAACTGCAGCCCGTTCTCCATCATCAGTATCACAGAGGCAGGATTCATAACACACGGGAGGAATGGCACCATACTGGGACTCCCAGCCAAGTCAAATCAGCACATACATTTTTGGGGGGACATAATTCAATCCATGACACCCCACACATAGCATGTCTATGTGACAGAGGAAAACTGTCCTATAGGGTTTCCTAGGCTATGATCTTCAGAGGAGTAGATCTTTCTCCCACATAGCCACTGCGTGGGTTCCACCTACTACCTATTGGTTAGCAGCTGAGCACTTTACCGTTGAATACTAGGGCTCCTTATAGCCAGAGTATAGCAATATTTTTTGCCTAGAAATAATCTCAAGGATGTAGTTAAAACTACAGTTACCTGGGCCCTATATCCAGAGATGATAGTTCAACAGTTTGGGGGATAACATTTTGACAAATACTAGACTATAGCATGCTGATTGCTCAAAACTGCACATTTCAAAATGAGTTAATTAAACTCTTTTTTGCAAAGAATATGAATGAGTCATTTTTTTAAAAAAAATGCATGGTTTGCTTTAAATATTTGATTTTCCAAGTTGCTGAAAGGCTCCGTAGTTTTCCTCCTCCTCACAATTTATTTTCTGAAGCAAGGCCCTCAAATCCATTGCACACAACTGAATGGAGAGGAAATATTAACAACTTGCTGACGGGCTCTTAGCACTCTCCAGCAGCTCTGGCCACCTAAAAGGCCAGGCACCAATGGGCACAGAGGAAGCATCCTCAGGTTCACTCTTCACCATGGCAACGGGCACACTCTGATGGTGTCTGTCAGTTTCCAGCCTGGCAGCTCTGCAGTGTCACTTGTGTCATAGCAACAGGAGGAAACTGCTGTGGACTTTTTTTCTAAAGTCCTGGAAACAAGGCTTTCAGTCCCAAGCCCCAATTCTTCCTCTCTGTAGTTTCCTGGTTGCAAAGCTGTTGGGAGCCAATATGCAGGAGAGAAATGGGTTTGCAGAGTGAATCCTGGGACATTAGCCATATTGTTTGGCAGAGGTGTGTAAATCGATGCTGTCAGCTGGACCAGCAGGAAATAAGAAGCACAAATTTTAGGGGCAGGGAGTGAATCACATTCACAAAGACAGTTTGAAAAATAAGCCAGGAGATGAACTCCAAATTCTTCACTCTAAATGAAATATGAAGACAAGGAAAATCTATCTTCTTTTGCCTTTCAGTTCTTTGGCAAGTTACGCTGAGTTGGTCATAGAGGGAGAGAGGAATAGTGGACTTGAATTTTCCACAATATTTTATTATAAAAAAATTTTGAACATACATCAAACTTGAAAAACTTTATAATGAAACATAACTACTTAGATTCTACTGTTAAAATTTTATTTCACTTACTTGATCACATGTCTACTCATCTGTTTGTTCTTCTGTCCATCCACCAATAAATAGCTCCAACTTCAGGGGGGACACCTTAATTTTAATATTGTGAATATTATTTCTTTTATTCCAATTCTGATGTTTACTAACCTTCATTTGTTTGTACCCATCTACCCAGAGCTGCCATCTTTAATGATCAGCAAGAAGAACATGATGATGGAAATAACGATAGCTACCGTATATAGAACATTTAGTTGACAACAAGCATTGTGCTGGCCACTTATTCTTAATTGCACTCTTTGATGCAGTGATTGAAAGCTTGCTGCTAACCAAAAGGTCTGCAGTTCCAATCTCTCTGCCACTCCTTGGAAACTATGGGGCAATTCTACCGTCCAATAGGGTCACCATTAGTTGGAATCGACTTTACAGCAGCAGATTTGGTTTTGGTTTTTGTTTCATTATTATTTATAATGAGAAGAAAGTATAACTATCCCTCTTTTAAAGATGAGGAAACAATTCCCAAGATGAGTGACTAAACCAGGATTTGAACAGCTCTTACCTGATTACTTGCCTTGACAAACCCGTAGCAGCCCCAGAGATTTGCTTGCAAACTGAGTTAGTGACAAACTTACTAAATTAATCTCAAGCCTATTACCAAGAGCACTTGTAATATCACTTATTCCACATGAACAGCGCAGAGTATAAATGGCAGGCCAATCTTTGAACCATCATTTTGTGAGAACTCTTTGTGAACCTGCATTGCTCAGAATAACATAACAAGAGTGAAATAGGTAGTTTGCTTCCCCCTTCATCACCAACACTGACTATATATATATATATATATATATATATATATATTTCTTTTTTTAATTGCGCTTTAGATGAGGGTTTACAGAGCAAACTAGTTTCCTGTTAAACAATACACACATTGTTTCATGACATTGGTTGCCAATCCCATGAATTGTCAACACTCTCTCTTTCTCAATCTTTGTGTTCTCCGTTAGTACCCTTCCTGTCCCCTCCTGCCTTTTGGTCTTGGCCCCTGGGCTGATGCTCCTATTTAGTCTCATCTTGTTTTACGGGCCTGTCTAATCTTTGGATGAAAGGCAAACCTTAGGGGTAACTTTATTACTGATCTAAAAGGGATTTCTCCAATCTGTCAAGCCACTTAAGTTTGGCCTTTTTTGTGAGTTAGAAATTTGTTCTACCTTTTTTTCCAGTTTTGTCCAAGACCTTTTTTTTGTTACTCCTGTCAAAGCAATCATTGATGGTAGCTAGACACCATCTAGTTGTGGTAGACTCTGTCTGGTGGAGATGCTGGTAGTTGTGGTCCATTCATCCTTTGGGCTAATCTTTCCCTTGTGTCTTTGGTTTCTTTGTTCTCCCTTGGTCTAGAGTGGAGCCAGTGGAATACCTTACACGGCCTCTCACAGGCTTCTGAGATTCCAGATGCTAATCACCAAAGTAGGATGCAGAAGATTTTCTTTATAAACTACATTATGCCAATTGAGCTAGAGGTCCCCTGAGACTGAAGTCCCCAACTCTGAGCCCACAATTCGGTTTGGATTTATCTATGAAGCTTCCACGACTTTTCCTTGGGCAAGTTGTGCTGGCTTCCCCCATATTGTGTACTGTGTACCCTTCACCAAAATTATCACTTATTTATTGTTGATTTAGTTGAGTCGGACCTGACTCGACGGCACTTGACTTAGTCAACACTTGAATTTTATTGAACTCTTCTACAGGGCAAACATTTCACATTCATTTAAGTCTTAGGCTGATTCTCTGAGGTAGATTACAGTCTCCATTTTACAGATCAAATAAACAAACTTCACAGTAGTAAACAGTTGAGGCTCACAGTAACAGACAGATTAATGGGACAGAAGGGAAAGTCCAAATATATACCAATAGAAAGACTTTGTATGTGATAAAAGTGACAGCTCGCATGACTAGAGGAAAGAAATATGACCAGTATTCAATAAGAGAAGTTAGGACAACTGGGTACTCATTTGGAAAAATTAAAATCATACCAGTATCTCACACCATATACCTAGATACATTCTAAATGGATAAAGATTGAAATGTGAAAAATGAAACTAAAAAAATTCTACCAAAAAAATGAGAAAATTATTTTATGACTTTGGACTAAGGATGGATTTTCAATGACACAAAATCTAGATGCCACAATTAAGAGACTGATAAATTTAATCATAAGGGAGAGAAGCTTCTGTATGACAAAAAGCACCACAAGAAAATAAAAATATAAGTGACAATATATGGAAAATATTTGCAATTCCTATCATAGATACTAAAATGATCAACAATAGGCAATGGCTTGACTCATGGTACAGCTATACAGTAAAATGCTTTCAATCATTTTGAAATGATGTAGAAGAATATTTAACAACATAGAAAAGTGTATATGGGGGCAGCTTGCCTCAAAATAAGTCATGATAGTGACCACATTTAAAAAATATTATGTATATATACACATAATACTCACACACCACAGATTATTAGCACTCATTGTATTTGTGATGGGGTGTGGGTAGATTTTTTTTTTCTTATTTTCTTCTTAAGACTATGAGAGTTTTCCTATAGCAAATGCCAAGCCAAGTGCCGTCAAGTCAGATCCGACTCATGGCAAATAAGTTTAACAATAAAGTACCTTACAAAAGCTCTTACAAAAATGGATAGAGACAAAAATACGTTCCTGAGCGATTTTCCCAATCAAGTTGTGGTTGGCCCAGCTGGGCTTTAAGGGAGTGTTATAAGTTGAATGGTGTCCCCCCAAAATGTGTGCCATCTTGGCTAGGCTGTGCTTTCCAATATTGTTTGGTTACCACATTTTGTGGTTCAGTGTGATTATCCCATGTGTTATAAATTCAAACCTCTGTGATGTTCATGAAGCAGAATTAGAGACAGTTACATTAATGAGGCAGGATTCAATCTACAGGATTTGGTTATATCTAGAGTCAATCTCTTTTGAGATATAAAAGAGAAAAGGGAGTGCAGAAAAAGAAGACCTCACGCCACCAAGAAAGGCATGTCAGAAACAGAGCATACCCTTTGGACCAGGTGTCCCTGTACTGATAAACTTCTGTGTCAGTAAAAGGTTGATGACAAGGATCTTCCCCAAGAGCTGACAGAGACAGAAAGCCTTCCCCTGCAGTTAGCACCCTGAATTCAAACTTGTAGTCTCCTAAACTGTGAAAGAATAAAATTCTGTCTGTTAAAGCCACCCACTTGTGGCATTTCTGTTACAGCAACACTAGATGCCTGGGACAGGGAACTAACTCTGAGTCCCCAACCTCCACCTTGTAATCCAGGTCTTCTCAGGCTCTCAGCCACTCTCTTGAGAAACTATCCTAAGCTTTGTCTTTTTCCTTGCTATTGATGGCTGTAAATTGTCTGTGTTACACTTTTGAGCAGAAGCATTAGATAACAAAAGCATTAATTTCCCCCCCCCCCAAGAAACTATAAGCTGAATAAAAATCTCCTCAAGCATCTTCTTTTCTGGTACTACAGGGAGAGTGGGGAGAAAACATTTAAGGAATTCATATCATCCCCATGCTGTATAGAAGACCAGAAAGGAGATCCCTCTGCCCATTTTAAATTGGATTTTGGCTGTTGTTTTTCAGAATACTTTAAGGACTTTGGAGAAAAAACTTTCTTGAGAATCCAGCTGCAGCCCTCTTAGGGCACATCATGTGCTGCACATCAAGCCCAGTGTCAGTTGCTATGGAGACAATAATCAGTCAGACTGCACAGGAGGACCTTTCCTGAGTCCCCGAGAACATACTGTTTCCTCCTGTTGGATTTCATTTGGTTTAAGCAGATGCAGAAGCCCTCATTTTCTGGATAACCTGTTTTCCACTGCCAGACAGTGATAACTAGATGGTCAGAGAGTGCAAATAAATCTCAACTGCCTGACATATTCCTCTCTGATAGGCTCCAGGTTCAATTGCAATGGACAAATTCTAACTACGGTCTTTGTTTAATTTAGTACAAGTGCTTTTAAGAGCTGGCCAACCTTTCCCATAAATGGGATTCAATTTTTTATGCCTCCAAAGCAATGAAGTTTTCAGCAGATGGCTGCTTCTGTACCTTGCAGTCTACTGGGACGAAAATCTGTTACAGGGTGATTATAGCTCTCTTTGCATGAGCATCAGGCTTTCATAGAATAGTTTTAGGGCATCAAAGAGACGCTGACTGTCTTTGGGTCTGGAGTGCAATGCAAACACACTGAGTAATAGAACACAGTAAAGCAGTTGCCTTCCAGTAGACCTTTACTCATGGTAAACTCATATGTGTCAGAGTACAACCATGTTCCACTGAGCTTTCAGTGATTGATGTTTCAGAGGCTGATCATTAGGCTTTATCCAAGTCTGTCTTTGGGTGGGTTTGAACATCCAGCCTTTCACTTAGCAGCCAGCCTCGTTTCTGCACTACCCTGGAACTCCTATGATCAAAAACCCACTAACCCACTGCTGTCGAGTCAATGCCAACTCGTAGCAACCCACAGAAGAGAACAGAACTGCCCCGCAGAGTTTCCAAGGAGCACCTGGTAGAGTGGAACTGCCTACCTTTTGGTTAACCATTACACCGCCAGGGTTTCCACAAACAGAAAAGAGTCTCTAAATAATGACTAGATCCTCAGATTTGAATCCCAAAACCTTGGAAATGCGTGTCCTCTCTCGCTAAGTCACAGTGGGCCAGGACAATACACACTGCTGAAGTCCACTGCTGGCCACAAGGGGGCAGGATGTCACCAGCGAGAGCACAATTCCAAGCACTCCTAGAGCAAACCTCCTCTTTCAGCCAGGGCCAGGATGCTTACTGACGTCTGACACTCAAGATGACAGCCTGAAATATTCTTTTTAACATCACCCCAAAACTTAAGTCAGCACCAAATATTCTGAAAATGCCTCTCTGCTACTTGACTGTTCAGCTCTTACTCAAAACAATAAAATAGATATCTTTTCCATCTTCACAGGAAAAAAAGGAATCTCAAGGTAATGATCAACTTATTCCAACACAAACAACTCTTCACAAAGCTTAATTTTCAAATAGTCAACAAATCTAGAAACTTTAGGTGCTGAAGCAATCTTCCAGAAGCGTAGAAACCTCTTATTACAGTATTTTCTTAAAAAGATAAAAATATCTTAAAATAGAGAGTATGTCTGTTTAGGTGATGAAAGTTTTATAACAGTGGTGATGGTAGCTCAGCATTGTGCTTATACTAATACCACTGAGGTGTACACTTAAAATGGAAACTTTTGTGTTACATATATTTTACCACAATAAAAGAAAAAATTTTCATAGTCAAATCTAAATTATTTCTAGATAATTCAACATTTACAAATGCTTGACAATCTGGAGTTATTTACTAAGCTACCTATTTTTTGAGCTATCTTCTTTCTCTCTTTTACTCTTGAAAAAGTAAATGTTTACAGATAAAATAAACAGTAACCTAACTCCACAGAAGATTTTATATAGGTACCTATTGTTTTAAAGGAACCCTGGTGGTGCAGTGGTTAAGAGCCTGGCTGCTAACCAAAATGGTCAGCAGTTGAAATCCACCACCCACACCTTGGAAATTCTGTGGGGCAGTACTACTCTGCCCTACAGGCTGACTGAGTCAGGACTGACTCCATGTCACCTAATTACAACAACAACACTGTTTCAAAGTGATCTTGAAAGTGATCTACTTTAAGGCCTTTGTCTTTTAGAAAAGGGGAGTATTGTAGTAAGAGGTTCATTAACTCGCCCAAGGTGACACAGCAGGTTAGGTCAGAACGGAGACCCAAACTGCCGTCCTCTGACTCTTAGGGTGGATTGGGCTGTTTTTGATATTTTTTTTAACAGCCCCAGCAAAGTGATGATTTTCCTTTACCATGTAGACAAGAATCTGTAGCAAGAAGAGAAAAAAAATAACAGTCTAGCCTCATGCTGCGTGATTCCAGCAGCTCAGCTTGACCGTGTGTTAGAAATTCAGCAGCGGTGAGGACAAAATGTATCTGAAAAGTCTTTTTTGTACAATAATGAAACCCTGAAAATTTAAAAATAATGATAGCTAAAAGTCTCTGTAGACCTGAAAGTGAATCTGCCAGAGCACAGGCACTCAACTCAAATGCGAGAGTGAATAAAATGCAGGCGACTCAAAATGCCTCTCGGGGGACTCTGGAGACCCCATGCCTTGTCTCACAGCTGTGACTATAGCGTGACGTGCCTGATTTTAAAAGACGCACAACCAGAACTTACACATCTAAGTGAGTCCTTTGTCCCCTAAAGCATTTTAGGAAGTGGCACATCTATGCCAGAAACTCTGCAGCAACTTAAATACTAGTTCTCCCTTGGAGATTACGTTCCACGCTTCACTGTGTTCTTCTAAATATCTGCTGTGAGCACAAATCTTGGTCTTGTGAGGATGGTTTTGTTTCTGAAAAAACTCCGAAGATACTACCAGAGGTAACTCTTGGGGGAAAAAAGGTGGGTGGTCAAGGCAGATAATATTTTGGGATAAAACTGAGTTGCATGTAGTGATCCCCTTGATATCCCCATGGTTTGTCAGCTGGCCCATACGGTTCACCTGGTGGTAGAAAGGATTCACCTCATTGATTTGGCCAAGAAAAGCCTGAAGGTGTTATTATCACTTGCTGTATTCACTTCAAAATAAAGGCTTCTTAATTATGAGTCGGATCTGACTAAAGGGCACTTGGCTTGGCTAATCATCTTGTGTTTATGGAGAATATCTAAGCTTCTCTAGGACGAAGACCACTTATTTGGTCAAGCCACATGAGTTTGCTCTCATTCAACTGTAGTTGACTTGCAAAACTCATATGGTTCAAACTAATACATCTGACATCTTCGGATCTTAGCATGGTGGTTGCTATGCATTGAATTGTGTTCCCGGGAAAGATACACTGAAGTCCTAACTCCTATACTTGTATTTGGAGAAATAAGATCTTTCTATCAAGATAGTACAAATGAAGTTAACAAGGTCATACTGGAGTAGGGCACAGGTCATGATTCCGTATGACTGATGTTTTCTTAAAATGGAGAAGAGACAGAGTCACACAGGGGAGAGGTATCATATGAAGGCACATCTACGAGCAAGAGATAAGAGGAAAGGGAAGCAAGCAGAAAGCTGGGAACCCCACACCATCAAGAAAGCAGCACTGGGAGAAGAGCAGTTCTTCAGACCTGAGGTTCCTACACCAAGATGCTCCCTAGACAGAGACTGAAGCAACACAGGGACTTTCTTCCAGAGGCGATAAAGAGGGAAAGCCTTACCCTGGAACCGTCACCCTGAATTCGGACTTGTAGCTTACTGGACCGTGTAAAAATAAATTTTTCTGTGCTAAAGCCATCCACTTGCAGTATTTCTGTTAGAGCAGTACTAGGTGACTGAAACAAGCTGATACAGGGCAGTTGTGACCAGCCAAAATCACAGCTGAAGTCATTATACTACCAACCATCTTCCTCCTCTAGTTCTTGTTCCTTTCATTTTTGTTTTTGTTTTTCTTACCCTACACTGACTACCTAGTGTTAGAAACGCAGTGCCACCCTTGTGGGCCCTGTGCCAGTTCTGCCACTCCCATTTTTTACTTAGGCCACACCCATGTTGATATTTATTTGAATATTCAGAAGGTGTCATCTAGTAGCACTAAACTATCTAGGAGAAAGGAGTCATTGGTGTTGGCATAGAACTTTCTATTGTTTCAGCACAAAATATCATTTAATGTTTGTGTGGGTGTCTCGGTTACCCATGGCTCCAGTAATAAAAATCCCACTAGTGGCTGGCTTTACAGAACAGAAATTTATATTCAAATTCCCTCACTGTCTCCAAAATGTCTGATATTGTTAATTTAACCAAATCAGAATCTAACCCAGAACCAAGCATTGCAGCTGTTTGCCACACTTTCATGTCTCTTTAATCTAAAATGCTTGTTTTGCACATCACTGAATCCTTGAGGAGGGCGGGCCAGGGCTCCAGCTGAAGTCCCATTTACTTGCCTTGCTGTTTCTTTAGGCTGTCTGCCATTAAGCTTATTCTCCTACCTTCATGTTGTCTGAAAACTGGAAATTACATGGGAATGCTTAACAAGACTCAAACTAACCTTTTGGGGGGTGGGTGGGTGGGTGGAGTTGTTGTTGTCAGCTGCCATTCAGTCAGCCCTGACTCATGATGACTGCGTGCACAGTGGAACAAAAGACTACCTGGCCCTGCATCATCCTTGTGAATGATTACGGATCACACAGTGTTCTTTCTTTTGGCTAGGAGGCATGTAACACTTCGTTGCCACATTGTTAGTGATGCAACAGTCGCCCGTTGCATTAGGAGCATGATAGCCTGATCCTTCCACCCAGAAAGTGACTTTTATGGTGTTAGTTTAGCAGATGACTGTCTAGATTTTAAGCTTTGGTAGCCTGCCCCCCATACTATAAATAATGAGTTGACTGGACAAGGTTGAGAGCAAGAGTCAGGGAAGCATAAGACTGGAAGAGGGAAGCCAAGACTTTTGGTTAGTTCTGGTAGCAGAAAGGAGATGTGAACATCACAACATTCCTAGCATCCTCTACTTTCCAGAATAATCGATAGACATTGATGAAGCTTGGTGTAAACTCACAAGCCCCAAGGACTTGGGTGAGACTGAGCAACTTGTACAGTCTTCACAGGGTGTTGCGTATTTTTCTCTTTTCCTGAAGAGCTTTTCACAGGAAAACAACTAGGGCTCGCTCACCTTTAATGCTCATTGGTCCAAGTTACACTGCCAGGCTCACACATGGAATTTCTTCAGGTAAAACAACTGACATTAATCTTCTCCAGAGGAGCCTGATCTAAGTGCCTGCTTCAGCTGCAATCCAGTGGGGATGGTATTGAGTCACAGCACCTAGGCAACAGCAATGGACTTTACTCCATCCACCCACCTACCCACTTGTTTTAGTCATCTAGTACTGCTCACAAGTGGATGTCTTTAAGAAAGAAAAGTTTATTCTTACATAGTCCAGTAGGTTACAAATCTGAATTCAGGGTGTCCACACCAGGGAAAGGCTTTCCCTCTTTATTGGCTCTGGAGGAAGGTCTTTGTGTTGCACCAGTCTTTGGTCAGGAGTATCTTGGCTTAAGAATCTCATGTCTGAAAGATGTGCTCTACTCCCAGTGCTTCTTTCTTGATGGTATGAGGTTCCCAGCTTTCTGCTTGTTTCTCCTTCCTTTTATATCTTATAGAATAAAAGGATAAAAGATGATGAAAGCCACAGTTCAGGGAAACTCCTTTTACATGGTACCAGTAACATAATCCAGTCTAACATAATCCACTCTATTAACCACAGGCAGAAATCAGGATTTATAGCACAGGAAAGTCATAAAATGGAGGACAATCACAAAATCCCAAATTGCAGCCCAGCCAAACTGTCACACACGTTTTTGGGGGAACACAATTCAATCCATGATACCACTCTAGTCTCATTCTCCATCCTGAAGTGACTGACTTTACAACAACAGCATCCCAAGCCAAGTGCCGTCAAGTTGGATCCAACTCATGGTGATTACTAAATTCAGTGCTAGATACATGACATCAGGTAGGGCCCTGTTGTGGATTGAATTGTGTCCCCCAAAAAGTGTGTAGTTTTCTTAGGCCATGGTTACCAGTATTGTGTGTTTGCACATTACAGAGGATCAAGGCTGGGGAGGCGGAGTCAAGATGGTGGACTAAATGCACATCTTGCTAAATCCCTCTGGAAACAAAGACCTGAAATGATAATTAAATGGAACCTACTGGACACCTAGTGAGCCCTGGGATGCAGCATAGGGCTATAAATTTGGACTTCATACCACTGAACATAAAACCTCTCATTCACTGACCCCACTCTCAATGAGCACAGGCTTACATAGAGCAAAAGTAATTTACTATTTTGATTTTTTTTTCCTCTGTATTGGCTGGTGGGCGGAGCCAGGACTTGACTAGCTGCTGGTCTTGGATGCACTGCTGGTGGGACCAGCAAGCGTAATTGCCATGTTGTGAGAACCCTGCTTTGGATTCTATGCATTTCAGCTCCTCTGGCCTATTTTCTGCCTCTGCCATGTGGTAGCCATAGAGATGCGCTTGTGCAGGATGCCATCTTGATCCACTGGGAAAAGGAGAAGGCCAGGCAGAGACCCTGGCCAGACTCAGTTGCTAGGCTGGGAGGTGGCACTTGCCGGGGGAGAGTGCTTTTCCAACAGGGAGGCGGTGTTTTGCACAGCGTCACCTGGGGCTGGAGCCCAGCAGTGGAGGCAGCGGACTTTGGGCATTTCGGCACTCTCAGGCTCTCTTTCTGCTGGCAGCCTGGTCCCAGCCAGCTGGAGAGCTTGTGCCGGACTCCATCTTGGTTTGCTGGGAGGTGGAGTCATCCATAAGGAATCCTTAGATGGACCTAATTCCTGGGATGGAAGGCAGTGCCTACCCAGAAGAGACCGCTTTTCCAGGAGAAAAGCAGAATTCTACACAGTATCACCTACAGCTGGGCCCAAATGCAGAGGCCAGCAGCCCAGTAGCCTTTCAGTGTTTTGAGTGAGTTTATAACATCTGGGGTTCAATATAGTGGTGCTTACTTTGCCAGCTGCCAAGAGGGATTGTCATGGTTGGAATTGTGTCCCCCCAAAAATGTGTGCAGCCACGTGGCTGGGATATGGTTCCCAGTCTCTTGGGACTGTCCTCCATTGTGTGGTTTTGCTAACCTGTATGTTAAAGGATTAGGGTGTGGCTATGAACTCCTGCTGTGGGGGGAGTTTCCCTGGAGTATGGCTTGCCCCACCCTTAATGCTTTTAGCTTGCAAGGAATAAAGGGAAAAAGAAACAAAGGACAATTTGAGAACCTCACTACCATCAAGCAAGCAGCACCGGGAGCAGAGCATGTCCTTCAGACCAGAGGTTCTTGCGTGAGGATGCTCCCTGGACAAAGACTGATGCAATACCGGACTTTCCTCCAGAGCCAACAAGGGGAAAGTCTTTCTCTGGAGCGGACACCCTGAATATGGACTTGCAACCTACCGGACTGTGTAAGAATAAATCTTTCTTTGTTAAAGCCATCCACTCTGTGGTATTTCTGTTACAGCAGCCTAGCTGACTAAAACAGGGATGTACACACCTGAAAACCTGACTGACTTTGGAAGTTGTCAAAGACTTTTTATTTCTCATTTTAAGACAGGTGAGAGAAACAACTGTGGTCCATTTTCACAGCATCTCTCCCAGCCTCTATTGACCCACATGAAGTGCAAAATGCAACAAACGCTGGATAAAACGGTAACCCGGAAATCACCCATGGCATCAGAAGGCTCCCAAAGAAACCACCTCAGAACTTCCCAGACAAAGAAGCTTTCCTGAAACTATCAGAAGGTGCATACAAAAGGGTTTTATAGAGAGGCCTCCTAGACCTTATAGAAAATGCAGCAAAACAAAAGGAAAAATTAAGCAAGCTGTTTGACCTGACAGAACATAAGTACTTGGAAATCTAACAGGACAAGAACAAAATCAAAGACATAGAAACTTCAATTCAAAGCCAAGAAAACAGAATGGATCAAAAGGAAAAGAGAATTTCTGATTTGGAAGACAGAGCTACTGATTCCAGCATCTATGAGGAAAAATCAGAGAAAATAAACAAGAAAAATGAAGAAGCATTAAGAAGCATCTGGGACTCAATTAAGAAGAACAATCTACAATTAATTGGAGTTCCTGAACAGGACAAGACACCTGAGAACACAGAGTATTGTTGCTGAACTGCTGACAGAAAACTTCCCAGAAATTATGAAAAAAGAGAATATAGATATCCAAGATACATATCAAACACCACTTAATATAGATCTCAATAGAAAGACTCAATAAAATGAAATACAAGCAGAAACTCTTAAAGGCAGCAAGACTCAAAGCAAAGCTAACATTCAGAGGGAAACCCATAGGATTGGGTCAGATTTCTCAGCAGATATGATGCTGGCATGGAGACAGTGGCATGACACATTCAAAGCCTTGAAGGAGAAGAACTTTCAACCATGAATTATATATCCTGCAAAACTATCTTTCAAATATGAAAATGCAATGAAGACATTGCCAGATAAACAGAAACTCAGAGACTGTAGAAACCAAACCAAAGCTACAAGAAATATGAAAAGAATCTCTTAGCTTGGAAGAACAAAACTGCTAACTTTATATTTTAGAAGGACGTGTTATCCAGAATCCTGCTCAGTTAGGGAAGGCTCGAAACACAATCAAAGCTGTAATAGTGAAAGAAATGATTTTGTGATCATATCATGTAAACTATGATATCATCATATTAAAAAGAAGGATGTACTACAGTCATTACAGTCCTTGCAGATGGAGAGGAAGTTGACAAGACTGGTAGCAATCAAAACTGAGTTTATATATAGTTTATTAAGCGGGATCATAGGGACAGCCATAAAGCACAATAAAGAAGCAACATACCATATCAAGAAATGTAATACAGGAGTCTCAACAACCACAAAACCAACCCTGAAAAAGGTGAAAAATCAATTCACAAAGAAGGTTGCAGAACAGATTAATAAGAACAGAGAAAGCATCAACACAAAAATAAACATCACAATGGCAGCACTGAACAAATACCTATTAATAATTACATTGAATGTGAATGAACTGAATGCTCCGGTAAAAAGACATTGAGTAACATCTTAGATCAAAAGACATGACCCATCCATATGTTGCCTACAAGAAATTCACCTTAGACTTAAAGATAGGAACAAACTGAAAATTAAAGGATAGGAGAATATACATCAAGCTAACAATGAACAAAGAAGAGCAAGTGTGGTTATTCTAATCTCAGATAAAATCGGCTTTAATGTAAAATCCACCGTAGTGGACACTATTTACTGCTGAAAGGTTCAATACACAAGTAGGACTTAACAATATTAAATATTTACACACCTAAAATTAGAGCACCTAAATATATCAAAGAGACACTGACTACACTCAAAAAGGAGTTAGATCACTCCACAATAATAGTAGGAGACTTCAACACTCCAATCTCAATATTGGACAGATTGTCTAGAAAAAGGCTCAATAAAGACACAGAAGAACTTATTACTGCAATTAACCAACTAGACCTCATGGACATATACAGAACTTTCTATCCACCAGCAGACAACTGCACCCTCTTCTCCAGTGCACATGGGACATTCTCCAGAATAGACCATGTGTTAGGACATAAAGCAATTCTCAACAAAATCCATACCACTGAATTAATGCAAAGCATCTTCTCAGATCATAAAGCCATAAATGTCTAAATCAATAGCAGAAAAAACACAGATAGAAAATGGAGCCCACAGAAACTGAACAACACCTTGCTCAAAAAACCCTGGGATATAGAAGAAATCAAGGATGAAATAAAGAAATGTATGGATTCCAATGAAAACGAAAACACTACCTAACAGAACCTATGGGACACAGCCAAAGCAGTGCTCAGAGGTCAGTTTATCTCCATAAAGGCACACGTCTGGAAGAAAGAAACCAAATCAAAGAACTGACCCTACAGCTTGAACAAGTAGAGAGAAAACAACAGAGGAACCCCTCAGACACCACAAGAAAACAGATCATAAAGATTAGAGTAGAACTAAACTGCAGCAGAATTAGAGAATAGAAGAAAAATTGAAAAGACCAAAAGCTGATTTTTGAAAAGATCAACAAAATTGACAAACCATTGACTAAACTTACTAAAGAAAAACAGGAAAGGAAACAAATAACCCAAATTAGAAATGAGTAGGGAGCTGTCACAACAGATTCACCAGAAGTCAAAAATATCATAGCTGAATACTGTGAAAGACTATATTGTAACAAATTTGAAAACCTAGAGGAAATGGACAAATTCCTTGATTCATATCACCTACCAAAATTATCACCAGGTGAAGCAGAACAACTTAATAAACCCATCACAAAGGAAGAGATTGAAAAAGTCATCAAAAAACTGCCAACCAAAAAAAAGCCCTGGCCCAGATGGCTTCACCACAGAATTCTACCAAGCTTTTAAAGAAGTGTTATCTCCAATACTACTAAGACTATTGTACAGTTTAGAAAGGGATGGAATACTACCAAATTCATTCTCTGAAGTCAGCATAACCCTGATACCAAAGCCAGGGAAAGACTCAAAAAAAAAAGGAGAACTACAGACCAGTATCACTCATGAATCTAGATACAAAAATCTTCAACAAAATGCTTGCCAATAGAATAAAACAACATATCAAAAAAATAATCCATCATGACCAACTTGGATTCATACCATGGATGCAAGGTTGGTTCAACATCAGAAAAACAATTAACGTGATCAACCACATAAATATCACAAAAGACAAGAATCACCTGATCTTGTCTATTGATGCAGAAAAGGCATTTGATAAAATCCAACACCCATTCATGCTAAAAACTTCCAGCAAAATAGGAACAGACAGCAAATTCCTCAATGCAATAGGGCCATTTATACAAAGCCAACTGCCTATGTCATCCTGAATGGAGAGAGACTGAAACAATTTCCCTTGAGAACAGGAACTAGACAAGGATGCCCACTCTCATCTCTCCTACTGAACGCTGTACTAAAAATTCTAGCCAGAGTAATTAGACAAGACCAAGGAATAAAGGGCATCTGTATCAGCAAAGAAGAACTAAAAATCTCCCCATTTGCAGATGTGATTGTATATGCAGAGAATCCCAAAGAAACCATAAGGAAACTACTCAAACTGGTAGAAGAGTTTGGCAAAGTCTCAGGATACAGGATAAACATAAGTAAATCAGTAGGATTCCTTTATACCAATAACAAGATTATTAAGGAAGAAATCATCAAATCAATACCATTTACTACAGTCCCTAAGAAGATAAAGTACCTAGGAATAAATCTAACCAAAGAAATAACAGACCTTTACAAAGAGAACTACAAACTCTTACTACAAGAAACTAAGAGAGACTTATGTAAATGGAGAAACCTACCCTGCTCGTGGATAGGAGGACTTAACATTGTGAAAATGTCTTTTACCCAAAGCAATCTACTTATATAACACAATTCCAGTGACATTTTTTAATGAGATGGAGGAACAAATTACCAACTTTGGAAGAGGAAGAAGCCCTGGATAAGTAAAGCATTACTAAAGAAGAAGAACACATTCGGAGGCCTCTCATTACCCAACCTTAAAACCTATTATACTGCCACAGTAGTTGAGACAGCCTGGTACTGGTACAAAAACAGACAGATAGATCAAGAGAACTGAATCGAGACTCCAGAGATACATCATCTGCCTATGAACAGTTGATATTCGACAAAGGCCCTAAGCTGTTAAACTGGGGTAAAAACAATCTCTTCAACAAATGGTGCTGGCAAAATCGGATGTCCATCTGCACTAAATTAAAACAAGACCCATATCTTACACGTTATACAAAAACCAACTTGAACTGGATAAAAGACCTAAATATCAAATCTAAGATGATAAAGCTCATCCAAGAAAAAGTAGGAACAACAGTGCAAGTTTTAAAACAAAGTGTAGACAGACTTCAAAATCTGTCAAACAAATTAGAATCATCAGAAGAGAAACAGATAAATGGGAACTAATAAGAATCAACCGCATTTGCTCATCCAAAGCCTTTATTAATAGACTTGAAAGGCCACCTACAGAATGGGAAAAAATATTGGGCAACTATATGTCAGACCAATGCTTGATCGCCATAATCTGTAAGGTACTACAAAATATCAATAAGAAAAAGATAAATCATCCAATTAATTAATGGGCAAAGGAGAGGGACAGACACTTCTCTAAAGAGGAGATCCAGGCAGCCAAAAAACACATGCAGACATGCTCACAATCATTAGCTATTAAATAAATTCAAATCAAAATGACAATAAGATACTATCTCAACCCAACATGGTTGGCCATGATCCAAAAAATGCAAAACGACAAATGATGGACAGGCTATGGGGAGATTGGAATTCCCCTACACTGTTGGTGGGATTGTAAAATGGTGCAACCTCTTTGGAAAGCAATCTAGCACTTACGTAGAAAGCTGGATCTAGATATACCATTTGACCCAGTAATTCCATTGCTTGGAATATATCCTACAGAATCAAGGCCTTTCACACCAACTGACATGTGCGCACGAATGTTCATCGCAGCATGGTCCACAATAGCAAAAAGATGGAATCAACCCAGATGCCCAACAACAGAGGAATGGATAGGTAAACTATGGTATATATACTCAGTGGAACACTATGCAATGATAAAGAACAACGATGATTGCAGGAAACATCTCCTAATCTGGTTTCAACAGGAGGACGTTATGCTGAGTAAAAGTTGTCAGCGACGAAAGGACAAATACTGTATGAGACCCCTATGATAAGAACTTAAAAACATACTCATGCATAGAAGAAAAGACTTTTTGATGGCCGCAAGGGTGGGGAGAGAAGGAGTGGATGGGGAGGGTTTAGATTAGACAGTTAACAGAAATCTGGTTGGGTGAAATCAGTGACAGCACACATTAGAAAGAAGGTCAGTAATAACTGGACTTCAACACAATTTGAGTACTCTTCCCATCCTAACCCAATATTTCAAGGATGGAGTACCTGGGGTGGGGGGCCAGGGACCATGCTCTCAGGGAAAATCGATGCCAATTGGCACAGCTAGTGTTTTGCTAATGAGGACTCTCTGCACCCCACATCGGTAAGTGGCATGTGGTGTCTGGCATGTGGTGTCAAAACAAAGTATTCAAAAAGCTGCCACCTGAGGGTACAGCAAATGGTCCCAACTCAACAGGAATGGACGATCACCCTGGACAAGAACAACATGGGGAAAAGAGAACCCAAAAGACAGAGAGACCCATGTGAGTGGGTCTCTACATCAACTCATAACTAGAAGAACCAGATGGTGCCTGACCACCATCAGTGATAGCCACAATGGAGTTCACAAAGTTGAGTCTCACTGGCAATGCACGAATAAAAAGGGGTGCACCCTGAGATGTCCCAATAAAAGACTTCAATTGATGTTCTGGGGGCTTTGGGGTTCCCCTGGAAGCATGGCCCCTGGCCCTGATGCTGCCCCTGTCCATAAATCACAACGAAGATAAACTTTTCAGACAGCAATGGATTGGACTTGGTGACATAGAGTGACTGTATCTTGTGGGAATTTTATGGTCCTATGCATCTATAGGATGTTATCCTGCTGACCTCTTGCTGGAAAAAGGGGAGTGGGTGGAGAGGAGAGAATAGGAGATGGTTGGGAAGATAGGACATGTATGGAGCAGAGAGGAGGGGTGTGCTGTCATCGGCAGGGAGAGCAGTGGGAGCTGCATATAGGTGAGCATGTGAATTTATATGGGAATGTACATTTTCATTCAATCATGATAAAAAAAGAAAAGAGGACAGGGTTGGAATGTAATACCCTTACTGAGTCGTACATTCTGGATCTAAATTAAAAGGAGTTTCTCTGGAGCATAGTCTGTACCACCTTTTATCTTATAAGAGATCAAAGGAAAGGGACGCAAGCAGAGGGGTGGAGGTCCTCATACCATTAAGAGTGAAACACCTGGAGCAGAGCACTTTCTTTGGACCTGGAGGTCCTGCATGGAGAAGCTCCTAGTCCAGGGGAAGACTGCTGACAAGGGCCTTCTTCCAGAGCCAAAAGAGAGGGAAAGCTTTCCCCTGGAGCTGACAACTGAATTTGAACTTCTAGCATGCTAGACTCTTTGTCAAAGCCATCCACTTGCGGCACTTCTGTTACAGCAACACTAGATAACTGAAACAGGCACCCATCTCCACTGGGCAACCAGGAAAGGAGCCTCAAAGAAGGTCTGACAGTGTTGTTAGCCATGCACAAAGCATGCTGTGCTGCTTGCTTTTTTGAGACACAAGTGGCAAAGTATTCAAAACAGCAGGAAAAACCTGAATTTGTCAGTCCTGTAAGCACGTACAGCTGGAAAGTCACTGGAAGAAGATGCCTCTGTTGATGTTTGTCTCTGTGCCCCAGAGCAAAATATACAAGCAAAGATTTGGAGCTGAGCTGCTCTTGCTGAGGCTACCAGGGCATCCCCATTTCCAGAATAATAGCAGAGATGTGGAATTAACCAGGATAAAGCAGATGCGCTCAGGTCAGCAGAGGGAGGAGGAATAAATATCACATACCCAGGATCACATAAACACAGACATATGCACACACTGATAGGTATTACGGAGTTAGATAATCAAGTTCAAATGAAACTTTTAAAGCTGTTCTAACAAGTCTTCCCAGCCTACCATATAGAGAGAAGACCCAGAAAGACTGCAGTGGCCTCCTGAGTGTCCAGGGTTAAACGGGAGCTTCTTTGCAATTCTAGCAAACATACAGTTCTTGGCCAAATGGAAACTCAATGACTTCTATCTAAATGAACTCAACTAAGCAAGTTGTCTTCTAATAGACATCAAGTTGAAAATTAAAAGGGAGAAAAGAGTATCCAGAAGAGCACTCTGACTGCTGCTCCAACCCTGAGAGTTTCCTCTAGCCTCGGCTTTGGTGCAAGAACCTCGTGTAACCAGATTAGCTGGAAACGTGCTTGCCGCCCTGCCGAACATCCTGATGAGCTGACTCTGACCTGCTGAAAAGCTGAAAACAGAACTTCAAGACAGTTTCTCTGCAGTTCCACTCCAATAATTGTACCTTTCTAAACAGCATGTGCAGTCCTGTTGTACTGTTTTTAAAGTATTCTCCTCCTGCTGACTTTGCTGATCACCACACTCTTTTTCTTTAAAAAAAAATCTTTTTTTATTATGATTGAGTGAAAATGTACAATTTTGTATAAATTTGCATACCTACCTGCATGCAGCTCCCACTACTCTCCCTGCCCAGTGACCAATATTTCATAATTCTACTTCTATGAAATATCTAAACCAAAACTAAACTTGCTGCCCTCATGTTGATTTTGACTCACAGTGACCCTATAGGACAGAGGAGAATTGCCCCATAGAGTTTCCAGAGCATCACTGATGGATTCAAATCACCCATCCTTTTGTTCGCTGAGCTGCTAGCCAAACGATAGGCACTTCCTTAACTACTATAAGAGCTCCGTGAAATATCCAGAACAGGCAATGTATACAGACCTAAGGTTAACAGAGGTTACCAGGCATAGACAGGAGGGAGAAGGCTCCTGTTAACAGATGGGAAAAAACTGTATAATGGTGAAAGTTGCACAGCATGATGAACTCAGCTTTTGCTGTTGAGTGCCATGAAGTCAATTCCGACTCTTGGAAATCCCACATGTGCAGAGTAGAACTGCTCCGTAACGCTTTTTTAAGGCTGTGACTTCCCAGAAGCGGATTGCCAGACCTGTCTCCAAAGCACCTTTGGGTGGGTTTGAACTGCTAACCTTTCAGCTAGTAGTCAAGTACTTAACCACTTACACCACTTAAAACCAAAAAACCAAAGCCACTGCTGTCAAGTAAATTCTGACTCATAGTGACTCTATAGGCCAGAGTAGAACTGCTCCACAGAGCTTCCAATGAGCTCCTGGTGGATCTACACTGCCAATCTTTTGGCTAGCAGTGTAGCACTTAGTCACCTAGGGTCTCCTGAATACAGTTAATGTAATTTTACATGTGAAGAACGAAACAGCAAATGTTTACCACACACAGTGTTTTCCCTGGTAAAGCTTCTCCTGCAAATAAGTTGCCTTTATATGTACTCCTTGCATACAATTTTTCTTGACTTACAGGAGTTTTAAAGCTTTCCTGATTTCTGCCTAGGAAAAAGCCAGACCATAAAACACTAAATTATCACTCGTTCTGCAGTCACAATAGCTCTACTCCCTTCCGCCATCTGAGGGAAGTTCCCCAGTTCTGGAGCCCACTGGCCATCTGCACATGAAAGGATATTGTGAAAGTCCATGATTAGGAAGCAAATGCCTTTGAATACACTTCAGAATCACCAACAACAGAGATTACAGGAGCAAAATTGCATCAATAAATTCAGCTGCCAGTCCATTTGTCACCTTAGTTTATCAGACATACAAAACATCATGTGTGACAGATAAATCAACCACCACCAGAAGCAGGGATCCAGGAAAAGCAGATGGGCATGCAGAGGTGAAGGGTCATTTCTCCAGTAAAGCTAATCAGAGGCAAATCACCTGGACTTTTTCAGAGGCTGGGGAGGGGCTGCCTCTGTTGAGTTGGCCTGGAAACAGGCAGCAGTGGGTGTTTTCCTGCGTGTTTTGTGACAGGGTCACAAACTTTAGCAACTGCAGTAAGCCCACCTCATGTCCTTCGGCATAGTGGCTAAGTGCCACAGCTGCTAATCAAAAAGGCTGTCAATTCAAACCCACCAGGTTTTCCTTGGAAGCTCTATGGTGGCAGTTCTACTGTGTCCTATTGTGTCACTGTGAGTCAGAATGGAATTGACAGCAGTAGAAATATTATGAAGAGCCATTATATGAGGAGTTCAGAGCACAAGCGCTTCTCCTCTCATCTGGTTTTGCTCATGAGAGTAGGATATGCCAACAAATTAAACAGAGATGCATTAGCTGCCTGGTCCCTGGATGATGCACAGGGTTAAGACTCTGCCACTTACAGAAAAGTTAGAGGTTCAAGTTCATCCAGGGGTGTCTTGAAAGAAAGTCCTGGTGATCCACCTTCAAAAAAACATCCTTGAAATTCCATGGAGCACAGTTCTACTCTAACACATGTGGGGTTACCTTGAGTCAAAGTCAGATTGATAGCAACTCGATTACTGGTTTATATTTTCATAATGTGTTTGCGTTGCATCCCAGCTCAGAAAGGCAGTCAGCATCCTTTCTCTGTAAGAGTGCTGCTCCCTAGAGCAGAGCAGATACGACCACAGAGATGAAGGATCTTTTAAAAGAGAGGTTAAGTGTTGGAGATGTCTGACCTTGTTCCTGCTCCTAAATCAATTCTTGTTTCAAGCAAGCCTCAGATTTAGGTTGTTCATGATTCTACAGATTAAATTGTTTATCCACGGGAAGATCACCTAACTCCTCTGGTCCTCACCGTCTTCATCCATAACCAGAAAGTTACAGGTTCAAGTCCACTCAAACATACCTCAAAAAGGCCTGGTGATCTACTTTCAAAAAATCAGCCAATGAAAACTCTGTGGAGCACAGCTCTACTCTGACACACATTAAAGTCACCGTGAGTTAGAACTAACGACAACTGTCTTGTTCTGCAGCTAGTCCATTCCCTGTGCACACGATAACTGTGGCTCATGCTTTAGAAAGGACAGGAAGGATCTGAACTCTCGCATCTACCTGGATATGAAATGAGTTTCCTTAATCAAAGCTTCCTCAAGTTGAGCCCCATCTGCAGGAGTTTCCATTGTTTACAGATGTTGTCTCACAACCTAGTGAACAGCTGGAAGAGAAGGCAGTGCCTCAACGGAAATCTCAGCCAGTACAGACACAGAGGGCTGTTTCCTGCCCTGCTCAGTGAAACATAATCAAGTTGTCATTTCTCCTTCAGTCCCATTCACAAACTGTCACCAAAGTGGAGTACCATCCTGGGGCGGCTCCAAGACAGGGACAACAGGAAGGAGATCAGAAAGGCATGTCGGCTTCCACAAGTCACCTGGCCTTCACAGAGACCCAGAAATAGCTGCTGGCCAAGGCTGACAGAAATGGGAGCAGCGACAAGGGATTTTAGCAGGAGATCAGTTTATGAACCAGCTTCTACTTGGGGAGATCATCTACAGAAACTGTCCCTTTTCTCTCCCAGCATCCCAGGGCATCTGAGATGTCTGCCAAGTCTGCTAGTCCCTGTCTTCTAGTCCTTAGGCAAAGCTTAAATGCTCATGGAAGTAACCATACACATGTGTGTATGTGGGCATACGTACATACACACATGCCCACATACGCAGACTGCCGCACTTCAGTGAAATGGAGCTATCCCACCGGTACAAGTTGCTGGCACGTGAATTCCAACACATGGTGACCCCAAGGATATCCAAGGAGAATTGTGCTCCATAAAGTTTTCATTCACTGATTGTAGATTTCTAACTTTTTTCTCCAAACCACTGTTGAACGGATTCGAACTTCCAACATTTTTGTTAGCAGCAAAGAGCGTTAACTGGGTTGCACCACCCAGGAACTCCAGAACAACTTACTAACAACTACTAATTAACAACTTAAATGGTATAAATCAACCTTGGGGATCTCAGACTTCAGGACCCCAGAGCCACGGGTCTAGGACTGCGCTGTCCAGTATGGTGCCCACTGGTCGTTGCCACTATTAAGTGCTTGAAATATGACTAGCCTGAACTGAAATTTGAGATGTGTTTTGAGTGTAAAATACACATGAGATTTAGCATAAAATAATAATTTTTACGTGATTAAACAGTGAATGGAAACCCTAGTGGTATAGTGCTTAAGTGTTATGGCCACTAATCAAAAGTTCAGCAGTTCAAATCCACCAGGCACTCCTTAGAAACTCTACAGGGCGGTTCTACTCTGTCCTATAGGGTTGCTAAGAGTCTCGGAATTGGCTTGACAGCAATGTGTGGGGTTTTTAAACATTGAATTGAGACTATGTTGAATCATCCTAGTTTACTATTACTGCTATAACAAATTACTATAAACTTAGTGACTTTCAGCAACATGTTTTTGAACTTTTTTCTGAAAAGGTAATTACACATAATCTCACAGTTCTGGTGTGAATCTTACCAAGCTAAATTCAAGGTGTTGGCAGGACTGTGTTCCCTCTGAAGGCTGTGGAGGAGAATTCGTTTCCTTGCCTTTTCCAGTTTCTGGAGACTACATATATCCCTTGGCTTGTAGTTCCTTGCTCTATCTCCAAAGCCAGCAATTGTATCACTCCCAACTTCTGCTTCTGTCATCACGTCTCCTCTGGCTCTGAGCCTCCTGCCTCCCTCTTATATGGATGCTTGGGATCACATTAGGTCCACCCAGATAAGCCATGGACTGCCAAAGAAAGAACAGATCTGCCTTGGAAGAAGTACAACCAGAGTGCTCCTCTGAAGCAAGAATGGTGAGACTCCTCACATATACTTTGGACATGTTATCAGGAGGGATCAATCCCTGGAGGAGGATATCATGACTGATAAATTAGAGGGTCAGCTAAAAAAGGAAGACACTCAAAAAAATGGATTCACAGTGGCTTCAGTTATAGGCTTAAACGTAATGACAATAGGGGGCATGGTTTAGGACCAGGCAGCATTTCTTTCTGTTGTACATTGAGTTGCCATGAGTCAAGACTGACTCGGTAGCACTTAAAAACAGCAACAGATAAACTGGGATAATCTGGCTAATAGCCTCATCTCAAAATCCTTAATTCAGTTATGTCTTCAAACTCCCTTTAGCTATGTTAGGTAACATGTTCACAGATTCTCAAGATTAGGACGTGGACATTTGGGGGGTGGTATATCTACCTCGTGAATATGTCGGCTTAGATAAACTATATCACAGCCCAATGACACACAGTCAAAGTTGGGTGAGTATCCATTTACTGAACAAAAACCAACCCAAACCTGTAGCCATCTGGTTAATCCCAACTAATAGCAGCCCTAAAGGACAGAGTAGGGTTGTTAGGCCCCAGAGGGTTTCCAAGGAGCAGACTGTGGATTCAAACTGCTGACCTTTCGGTTAGCAGCCAAGGCCTTGACCACTGTGTCGCTAGGGCTCCATCTTACACTTACAGTGGCCGTGTGTCTCTGTTTGCCAGGACAGCCCTGGTTTATGGCTCCTGTCCCAGAAGAATTATTACTAACAGTCTCATTCATTCTCAAAATGTCCTAGTTTGGAGGCTATATTAAATGCTCACTGTACTCCTGTGTTATATGTTAGGGCAATGTTACTCATCATCAGTCAAGAGCAGCTTCAGATCGATTTCCTGGTGGCAGTAATGGGTTTGCATTGATCTGCCCCCGCCTCGCTTAGCTCTTCTTAAAAGGAACAGCTCCATCAGCAAATACAGCTGACGTGCATCTCCATGACCACAGGTCACAGCAAACACTTTGGTTGTGAGCTGATGGGCTGTTAGCTTTTATGTTATACTTTGTTGATGACATTCCATAAATACAAAAACCACACTAATTATAACATACAACTTTGCAATAATCTACAGTGCAGAAAGTAAGAAAGTCTACTCAGTTTCTCCATACATAGACCCCCATAGATAACCAAGCTAACAATTTGCAAAATACTCTTTCATTTTGTTTTTGTTTTTTTTCCTCTGAAGAACAGGTTTGGTTGAATAGTCTCAGTTCAGAGAGGGACAAGCATGAGGCTGGCCTTTCGGTTCTTCCACAAGCCCTCAAACTTCACACCATGCATGAAAAAGACTAAACTTGGTCCAATCAATCTTACTCAACACTTCAGCAACGTTTAAGTTACCTCGAGTTTAAACTTAATCTCTCTCTAGTTAACACGAAAAAAACTGGAAAATAGAATTGTAAGCAGTCAATTTAAAGTGTAAGTCCCACGGTTTATACTTCCTCCAGGAAAAACTATTCAAAAATGCTTGAAATAGAGATGGAAGTGCATTGGCCAGTTCCTCACTTTCTCTGTACTTCGTTCACAATGTGTGCATGTCTGTGTAAATGTGTTTGTATGCATTTTACACATGCATTGTGTATATGTGTGAGTACATGTGCAAGTATAAGCATAAGTGTGCACGTGTATGCATGAACATCCATCTGCATGTGTGCTTGCATGTGAGTGTGTGTGCATGTGCACGTGTATGCGTGTGCATGTGGATGTTCTGAGGGTATGATCTACTTTCTGCCACTACTGCTACCTCTGGGTCCAGAGCTGGTCTTGTAAAGCCAACGCGCCTATTGGACAGCTTGTCTCACACATAAAGATTTCTGCTCACCCAAGTTCTTTTTAGACAAAAAGAGCTACCTGGAAACATTCATAGCTGGGGCCCAGGGGATGGCAGCACTGATACCCTCTCTTCTTAGAACATCTGCCCCCGACGCAGTGGTAGGTGCTGTACCCCTTATGGGTATGCACCTTCTCACTCCACTCTGGTACCTGATCTCCCCCAACCTGCCCACCCTCAGCAGTGGACTCCCTCACGTGTCCTTCTGTGCTCTCCTGGTACTGAGCAGGTGGACCCAGGGCTCTCCCCAACACCAAAACCCCACAATTCTTTCAGGGGGCTTCACTTGTGGAGCCATCAGCAACTCTAGGAGAAATCAGAGCTTTTATATCAGGCTCCAGAATTGCCTTCAAACGTCAGCAACAATTTTTGCACCCTCTGTCTTGAGGGGTAATGTATCCAACACTTTTCCCTCCCCAGAGGGCTAGTCAAAGTACATTACTAGCCCGGGGACTCCATTTTTCCTGCCTGTCTCCCTCTCCAGCCATCTTTATAAACAGTCGGGGTGATAATGTAAGTGCTTCTGGAACTCCCCTCAGAAAATCTGTGGTAGCTCCCTTGTGGAAAACGCTGTCAGCACTGTGGATATGTCGGTCCCTCTTGTCAACTAATGGGTGGGTATAAGCTCCCCACTGGGACCCCGGTGGCTGGGGCATACCGCCTTATCCCTTGCGAGGTCACTGATAGCTTATTACCGGGATCTGTCTACCCAGTGAGGCCCAAGAAATCCAGTAGGAACCAAGTTAGGGAGGGCAAGGCTTTACTACTCAGTTTGGCAAAGTTAGTACACGCACCCACACAGGAGGCAGGCCAGAGCTTGCAAGTACAGTTCCTTACAAGTTTTTTTATCTCCCAACTGATGAGTCCCTCCGCCAGTTCCCCATTGGCTGAGTATTTGGGGGTAAGCCATCTTTCCCCATCGTGGCCTGTTTTAGTCAGCGAGGGCTGCTCTAACAGAAATATCACAGAGAGGATGGCTTTAACAAGAGAAAGTTTATTCTTGCAGTCTGGTAGGCTGTGAGTCCAAATTCAGGATGTCTGCTCCAAGGGTGGGTTTTGCCCCTTGTCGGCTCTGGAGGAAAGTCCGATATTGCGTCAGTCTTTGTCCAGGGAGCATCTTGGCGCAGGAACCTCAGGTCTGAAGGACACACTCTTCTCCTGGTGTTGCTTTCTTGATGGTAGGAGGTTCCCACTTCTCTGCCTGCTTCCCTTTCCTTTTTATCTCTTGCAGTTTGAAAGGATTAAGGATGGGGCCAGCCACACTCCAGGGAAACTCCCTTTACAGCCGAGCAGGGAGGTGATCTTATAAAGAGATTTACAGCCCCACTCTAATCCTTTAACATACAGCATAGGAAAACCACCAAATGGAAGACAATCACAAGATACTGGGAATCATGGCCCAGCCACACAGCGACACATATTTTGGGGGGAACACAATTCAATCTGTGACATGGCCTAAGCCTTCTCTTTTTTTTTTTTAAAAAAAAAATATTTTACCATGATTGAGTGAAAGTATACAATCCAAATTAAATTTGCGTACCTGCATATTGGCAGCTCCTTCTGCTCTCCTCGCCCAGTGATAGCACACTCTTCATCCTAAACGTGTCGTATCCTCTTAACAGCACGCTCCTCTCCACCCTCTGCTCTCCCTTCTAGTAAGAGAGGTCAGTAGGACCGCGTCTTACAGACGCATAGAACCATAAAGTACATGAACCCCATGGTCACATTGTGTCCCTGCGTCCAGTCCATTCCTGTCCGAAGACTTGACCTCAGGAATGTTTTCTGGGGCAGCAGCGGGTCTAGGGGTCATGCTACCAGGGGAACCCTCAAGCTGCTGGGTCATCACTTACAGTCCTTCAGTGGAGTTCTTGAGGTGCTCTCCTCCTCTTCCCATGTTGTCCCATCATGGCTGTACTTGGTGGTGGCCGGGCACCATCTGGTTCTTCTGGTCCCATACTGATACAGTCACCCATTCACATGGGTCCTTCCGTCTCCTGGGCTCTTTTTTCCTGGTGTCTTCGTTGGTGGTGGTGATCATCTATTCCAGATGAGCTGGGACCATTTGGTGTACCTCACATGGTGGCTTGCCAGCTTTTAAGACCCCAGATGCCACTCATCAATCTGGGGTGCAGAAGACTCTCTTAGCAATAGGCTAGTTATGCCAGTTGGCCTTGATGTCCCCTGAGAGCATGGTCTCCAGACCTCCACCCCTGCTACTCTATCCTTGCAATATCATTTTAAGATTAGAAGAGTTTTTGATTTATGTTGAAGTCCAGTTAGGTAGATCTTCTTTTTACTGTGTGCTGTCACTGCTTTCACCCAACCAAATTTCTATCAACTATCTAATCTATGACCAGCCCTCTCGCTCCCTCCCCACTCTTGCAGCTGTCAGAGTCTTTTCTTCCGTACATAAGTCTATTTTTAAGCCCTTGTAGTAGGAGTCTCATACAATTATTTTTTCTTTTGATGCTGACTGATTTCACTCAGCATAATGCCTTCCAATTGAAACCAGGTTATGAGACACTTCCCAAAATCATCATTGTTCTTTATAATTACATAGTGTTCTATTGAGCATATGTACCATAGGTTGTTTATCCATTTATCTGTTGTTGAGCACCTGGATTAAGTCCATCTTTTTGCTCTTGTGGACTGTGCTGCTCTTGTGGACTGTGCATGTATCTGTTAGTGTGACTGCCCTTGATTCTGCAGGATTTATTCTGAGCAGTGGGATTACTAACTGGATCAAATGGTTTTTATCTATTTCCAGCTTTTTAAGGAAGCATCAAATTGCTTTCCATAGAGGTTGTACCATTTTTCAATCCTGCCAGCAGTGTAGGAGAGTTCCAATTTCTCTACAGCCTCTCCAGCATTTGTTGTTTTACGTTTTTTGAGTCATGGCCAATCATGTTGTGGTGAGATGGTATCTCATTGTAGTTTTGATTTAGATTTCTCTAATAGCTAATGATCGTGAGCATTTCCTCACATGCCTTTTGGCTGCCTGGATGTCCTCTTTGGTGAAGTGTCTGTCCATCTCTTTGCCCATAGCTTAACTGGTTATTTACCTTTTTCTTGTTGATATTTTGTAGTGCCTTGTAGATTACGGAGATCAGACGTTGGTGTAACATGTAGTTGCCAAATATTTTTTCCCATTCTGTAGGTGTTATTTTAATTCTTTGATAGTCTTTGTATGAGCAAAAGTGTTTGACTCTTAGTAGTTTCCATTTATCTATTTTCTCTTCGGTTGGTCATGCTTCATCTGTCAGATTTTGTAGTCTGTCTACGTCATGTATTAAAACTTCCATTGTTGACCCTATGTTTTCATGCGTGATCTTTATCATTTTAGTTTTGATATTTAGGTCTTTTATCCAGTTTGAGTTAGTTTTTGTGTAAGGTGTGAGATATGGTCTTGTTTCAGTTTTTTGCAGATGGATATCCAATTTTGCCAGCACCATTTGTTGAAAATACTGTTTTTCCCCCAGTTTACAATCTTAAGGCCTTTGTCAAATATCAGCTGTTCATAAAAGGATGGTGACTTCTCTGGGGTCTCAACTCTGTTCCATTAGTCTGTATGTCTCTTTTTGTACTAGTACCAGGCTGTTTTGACTACTGTGGTAGCAGTGTAATAGGTTCTAAGGTGCGGTAGTATGAGACTTCCCACTGTGTTCCTCGTCTTCAGTAGGGCTTTGCTTATCTGGGATTTCTTGCCTTTCCAAACAAAGTTGGTGATTTGTTGCTCCATCTCCTTTAAAAAATGTCATTGGAATTTATATTTGGATTACATTGTATATGTAGATCACTTTGAGTGAAATAGACATTTTCACAATGTTAATTCTTCCTATCCATGAGCAGGGTAGGTTTCTCCATTTATGTAAGTCTCCCGTGGTTTCTTGCAGTAAGGTCTTGTAGTTCTCCTTGTATAGGTCTCTTGTTTTCTCCCGTTAGATTTATTCCTAGGTATTTTATCTTCTTGGGGGCTGTAGTATATGATGTTCATTGGTGATTTCTTCTTTGATGATCTCTTTGTTGGTATAAAGGAATCCTACTGATTTACTTGTGTTTATCTTATATCCTGATACTTTGCTGAACTCTTCTATTAGTTCGAGTAGTTTACTCATGGATTCTTTAGGATTCTCTCCATATACAATCATATCATCTGCAAATAGGGAGATTTTTACTTCTTCTTTGCCAGTGCGGATGCCCTTTATTTCTTTGTCTTATCTAATTGCTCTGGCTAGATCATCTAGTACAATGTTGAATAGAACTGGTGAGAGTGGGCATCTTTGTCTAGTTCCCATTCTCAAGGGGAATTGTTTCAGTCTGTCTCCATTCAGGATGATGTAGGCTGTTGGCTTTGCATAGATGCCCCTTATTGCACTGAGGAATTTCCTCTCTATGCCTGTTTTGCTGAGAGTTTTTAGCATGAATGGGTGTTGGACTTTGTCGAGTGCCTTTAGTGCATCAATTGACAAAATCAGATGATTCTTATCTTTTGTGTTATTTATGTGGTTGATTATATTAATTGTTTTTCTGATGTTGAACCAGACTTACATCCCTGATATGAATCCAACTTGGTCATGAGGAATTATTTTTTTGAGGTGTTGTTGAATTCTACTGGAAGGATTTTGTTGAAGATTTTTGCATCTAGGTTCGTTCGTGATATTGGTCTGTAATTTTCCTTTTTTGTGGGATCTTTCCTTGGCTTTGGATATCAGGGTTATGCTGGCTTTGTAGAATTAATTGGGGAGTATTCCATCCCTTTCCATGTTGTGAAATAGTCCCAGTAGTATTTGGAGTTAATTTATCTCTAAACGTTTGGTAGAATTCTCCAGTGAAGCCATCTGCGCCAGGACTTCTTTTGGTTGGTATATTTTTGATGACTTTTTCAATCTCTTCCTTTGTGATGGGCTTGTTAAGTAGTTCTACTACTCCTTGTCCTAATTTTGGTTGGTGTTATGAATCAAGGGATTTGTCCATTTCCTCTCGTTTTCAAACTTGTTAGAGTAGAGACTTTGTTATTATTCTGTTATGATACTTTTGATTTCAGCTGGGTCATTTGTGACATCTCCCATATTATTTCTTATTCAGGTTATTTGTTTCCTCTCCTGTTTCTCTTTTGTAAGTTTAGCCAGTGGTTTATCAGTTTTATTGATCTTTTCAGAAAAAAACTTTTGGTTTTGTTAATTTTTTCCATTGTTCTTCTATTCTCTAATTTGTTTGGTTCTGCTGTAATCTTTACGATCTGTTTTCTTCTGGTTCCTGAGGGGTTCCTCTCTTGTTCTCACTCTACTTGTTCAAGCTGTAGGGTTAGTTCTTTGATTTGGTTTCTTTCTTCCTTCCAGATGTGTGCATTTATGGAGATAAATTGACCTCTGAGCACTGCTTTGGCTATATCCCACAGGTGCTAGTAGGAAGTGTTTTCATTCTCATTGCAATCCATACATTTCTTTATTTCATCCTTGATTTCTTCTATAACCCATGGCTTTTTGAGCAGGTGTTGTTCAGTTTCCATGAATTCAAATTTCTATCTATGTTTTTTCTGCTATTGAATTTGACATTTATGACTTTATGATCTGAGAAGATGCTCTGCAATAATTTGATGGTTTAGATTTTGTTGAGACTTGTTTTATGTCCTAATACATGGTCTATTCTGGAAAATGTTCCAGGTGCATTGGAAAAGAAAGTACATTTATCTGTTGATAGATAAAAAGCTGTGTATATGCCAATGAGGCCTAGTTGGCTAATTGTTGAAATAAGATCATTTGTGTCTTCACTGAGCTTTTCTGGATGGTCTGTTACTTACTGTAAGTAGAGTGTTGAAGTCTCCAACTATTAATGTGGAGTGATTTATCTCATTTTTCAATGTAGTCAGTGTTTGATGTATTTAGATGCTCTGGTATTGGGTATGTAAATATTTAATATTGTTAAGTCCTGTTTGTGTATTGAACCTTTCAGCAATAGTGACCATCCTTGTCCACAATGGTGGATTTTACATTAAAATCTGTTTTATCCAAGATTAGTATTGCCACACCTGTTCTTCTTTGTATGTTGTTAGCTTGGTATATATTATTCCATCCTTCAATTTTCAGTTTGTTCCTATCTTTGAGTCGAAGGCATGTATCTTGTAAGCAGCATATAGACAGATCATGTCTTTTGATGCAAGATGTCACTCATTGTCTCTTTATTGAAGAGCTCAGTCCATTTACATTCAGTGTAATTATTGACAGAGTTGGTCACCAGCTGTCTCTGTACTCCAGTGACTGGCTCCAGTGGATTCCCTGGGGTGGTAGGCTCCACCTCCTTGCTGGCAGGGACAGCTCCCTACTTATGAATTCACTGGGGGGGTTGTCAACCGATCCCATGATGTGTGTCAGTAAAGGCTGCAAGAGATGCTGCTGGGCCACTCAGCAGTTATTTCTCCAGGCAGACTTATTTTAAGAAGCTGGAGTTGGCTGACAGCTGCTGAAATCAGTCAAGCTGTCAGGTGTGACAGGCCCCGCCTTCCAACTGACAACAGAAGCACTTCTTTGGCCATCCCCAGATGGTATGATGTAGTTCAATTGAGGAGGGTTTACAGCCTTGCTGCTATCCTCAGCCAGGCCACTCCCATAAGATAACACTGTACTACAGAGCCTTTGTGCTAAAAAAGTGCTTTCAGGACTGGCACTGCTTCTCAGCTTGGGAATTAACCCATAGTGAGGCCTCTGGTTGGGTGACTCCACCCCGCTAGCCAACCAAGAAGGTGTCCGGCCAAGCTGCCCTTCCCACTGTGAAACCACAAAATCTATGGTGCAGCTCAGAAAAGAGGGTTGGAAGGGCAGTGATGCCCTCCGTCAGCAGCAAGGCTCTCAAAACGTGGCTATCACATGTACTGTCTCTCCACTGCACCACACACTGTTGACTTTAGCACTGCAGTTCGGCGTGCTTTCCAGCTCCTGCCCATCCCCCATCTCTCAGATAACAAAGATGACATTAGTACCTGCAGTGAGTCCACTCAAGCAGTGAGTCAGCAAGAGCTGGACCCAGTTCATGCTGCCTTGTCAGAGACAGGTAGTTCCCTGTTTAGTGGCACATAGTCTAATCTGACAACTCTGTGCCATACCCTAGGGCTTTCTGGGTGTCCAGAGTGCTCCATTCAATTATTATTTCAAGCCTTAGTTCTCAGAGGGAATTGAGGAGACGGGTGTCTAGTCTGCCATCTTGGCTCCGCCCCCAGTCTTCCCTTTGAAGGTTGCATTCCTGAAAAAGTTCTCCCCACCTTTTCCCCCCTCTCCCACTAATTTATTCTGTCTGTGTACACATTGCCCAGGTACATGGGCTTTGTGCTCTGGGTCAGCTAATAACTTCTTACCCTAGCCTTTGTTCCCCTTGTTTTGAAGATGGACCATTTTGAAATTTATGTCTCACACCTTCCTGTGAGCATCCTTTGTTATCAAGCTAGTGCTGACTCCCCAGCAATCAGGAAATCCCGAAAGGAACAGAAAAGTTTCTCCACAGGTATTCATACACTCCTGCACATACATGAACATATTTTAGAACATATTTTGCTATGACAGGATTCCCTTTGGAGTAAATTCTCCTAAGCCTAAGCTATTTAACTTAATTGTATATAATCACTTGTCAAATAAGCATATATATGATTCTCAATACTTAATTGAAACATAAATGTAAACAAGCAGAAGATGCAAACACTAGGCAAATCTTGCCCAAATTATCACCATCACAAACAAGCACACCACAGGTAGACTACGAGGTGAAGTGACTCTTCAGGTCAGTAAAGCTCCAATTAGTCTTTGATGTTTAACCCATGAAGAAGTATCTCCAGAGTCAGAGTAAGAATATTAAACTCTTCAAATTAAATTTGCAATGAATGTGTTGCAGATTTGTGCAGTATTTGTCTTTAAAAATAGGATCATATCACAGATCTTCCAGCAATGAAGTTTCTCCCTTTCGTGTTATTATTGCTGTTAGTTATCATCCAGTTGGCTCCGACTCCTGGCAGCCCCAGGTATAAGAGAATCAAATGTTGCCCAGCCCTGTGCCATCTTTACAATCACTGGTAAGCTCAACTCTACTGTTGCAGCCACTGTATATTTAGAGTACCTCCCAAACTAGAAAGCTCATCTTCCAGTACTGTATTAGTCAGTATTCTGCTGTGATCTGTAAAGTTCTCAATCACTAATTTTCAGGAATAGATCACCAGGCCTTTCTTCCTAGTCTGTCTTACTCTGGCAGTGCTGCTAAAACCTGCCTACTATTGGTGAGCCTGCTGGTATATGAAATGCTGGTGGCATAGCTTCCAGCATTATGCAACACCCAAGATGCTACAGTACAACAAAATGATAAAGGAATAGTAATTTTCTCTTTAGTAAACTGTCTCAGTTGTCTTTCCATGTCAGTACACATGGTCTATCTCATTCCTTTTCATGGCCGTAGTCTTCCATTACTAGAGTATACCATAATTTAGTTCTGCAATCACCTGCTAATCAACACTAGATCGTATCTAGTTTTATACTATCATAAGTGATGCTGCAGAAACATCTTTGAATATATGACTTTGCAAAGTTGATAAATGACCAGATGTTGAAATTCCAAGTTAAAGGATATGCACACTTTTAATTCTAATGACTACTGCAAAATGTTCTCCCTCCAAATATTCTACCAATATTACTCATGTGACATCAAGTTATTATCAGTATCTCACCCATCTAATAGGAGACACAGTACCTTACTGCTGATTTTGCTATTCGTTAAATTACTAATGAGATTGCACATCTTTCCCCTTTTGACCATTTGTACTTGTTCTTTTGTAAATTCCCTCATGTCCTTTGATCATTCTTCTATTAACTTTTTTTATTTCCTTAGTCATTTCTAAGGACTAGTTTTATTTAGGGAAATTCACCCTTGCTCTGCCATGTTGTATTGTAAATATGTCCCAGATTTTTTTTAACTTTATTTTTGGTGGACCTTGTTTGACCATCTGATATTTTTCCCTTTTTATTTCTATTGTTAGATTTGTGCCCCCTTATGGCTTCTATAATTAAAAAGGACTTCCCTATTTAGAGATTATAAAAATGTTTAGCAGGGTTTTTTTTGTTTTTGTTTTTGTTTTTGTTTTAATCACTGTAGCTTTTGTTCTATCTGGAAATTACTTTGGTGTAAGCAGTGATGCAGGGATTTACCTTTTTTCTCCCCAAATAGCTGACTACTTGTCCCATTACAATGTATTGAATACCCACTGACATAAAATGCCAACTGTATTACAAATTAAATTCCCATGACTGTTTGGCTTCATTTCTGGACTCTATTGTATCCCATTAATCTGTCATCCTTCTTTAGTGCCGTATGGCTGTACTGCGGTTTTTGGAGCTTCACAGCACTGTCTTTTGCAGCTGACCCTTTACCTGCAGCCTGGGGCTGCAGGGTGACCATTCTTTACCCAACAAAGAAAAAAAAAATAAGTCCTTATAATAGGATCTGCTGTTCTTCTTTATTATAATAATTATGTCTTAGATTTTCTGGGACAGTTCCGACTTCAAATATCCTAAGTCTAATAAACTATTCGTGTCTCCAAAATTCTATTATCTCTGCATCCTGCCTACTTATCTCAGGTCCTTTCCCCCTGCAGAGACAGCACAAAAATCTATTGTCAGATGTGCTTCCATTTTTCATTTGAAAATTTCATTCGGAGACTTCAGATAATGATTGTAGATTACCTAACTACACACACACATCTTTGCATTTAGAATAATAGTAAAAGGATTTTTTTAAAAGAAGGAACCCACATGGACAAGAAATTTGAGAGGGATTGCAACAATGGAGAAGAGATTTGAACAAATTTTTGAAAGATAAAGGAGTAGAAATCAATTTAACAAAAGAGAGAAAAGATTTGTAAGGGCATGCAGGCAAGAAATGGGGCAATCTGTACCTCTCAGTCCATAAAAGGCATGGGACTTATAAGTACCTAGCATTATTTTTCCATTTTTTTCTTCAATTAACATATATTTATATTGCTTTTCTAAATAGAAAAAAGATTTACGAAAGGAATTTTTTTTAAAGTCCTTGGTAATTTATCTGGGTTTTCAAACTAGATTCAGATATATTTTGATGAAAGCAGAAGTTTAATTAAAAAGAGAAATTGAAAAGAAGAACATTAATTTAAACAAAGAAGACTTGAAAGGAAACAATGTCCCTGTATCATATAGGAACAGCTGGTTTTTCTAAGTGGTTCAAGTAGTCCTCAGGTGGTGCAAATCGTTGATGTGCTCAGATGTTAACTAAAGGGATGGAGGTTCCAGTCCACCCAGAGGTACCTCAGAAGAAAGCCCTGGCGGTCGTCTTCTAAAAAACTGGCCACTGAAACCCTGTAGAGTGGTGGTAAAATGAGTTCTTTATTGGCTTTTGCCTTGGTTCTTTGGAAAAACAGCTTGAAAGATTTTCTTCTCTTGGCTCTAAGGACTTACTGTTGCCCTTGTTTTCTACCCTCAAGGGTTTGTTACTTTCGTCCAGGTTGACTGGCGTTTCCTACAGAAGCCATAAACAACTTGATTCTGATACTTTTAGCCTGGCCCGAGGCTGCAGCCTGCTCTGTGACTGGCATGCCCCTTGCAAGGACTAATCAATAGACTATGCAAATGAAGTGTTTGTGGCCTACTGTGCAAATAAAAGGAAATCCTGGTGGTGTAGTGGTTGAGAACTATGACTGCTAGCCAAAAGGTTGACAGTTCAAATCCACTAGATGCTCCTTGGAAACCCTACAGGGCAGTTCTGCTTTATCCTATAGAGTCTCTATGAGTGGGGCAGTTCTGCTCTGCCTTAAAGGGTTGCTATGAGTCAGAGTCAACTTGACAGCAATGTGTTTGGTTTTTTGGTTTTATAGTTTATGCAAATAAAGTGCCTACTGAGAGGATATTTGTCAGTCTGTAGCCCTGGTGGGAAGACCATGCTTTAAAAGTGACAAGTAGGTGTGTGTGTGTGTGTGGTGTGTATGTGTGTGTGTGTGTGTGGTGTGTATGTGTGTGTTGTGTGTGTGTGGCAGTCAAAGGAATAAAGAAGAGACAAAAAGTAGAGAGAGGAGGCAAGGAATGCCTTAAAAGAGCTGTTACATGGGTCACGGATCATAACACCGAAGACAGTATGAGGTCCCTTTAGTCTTGGTGGCAGAGTAGGAAGTGACAGGCCCAAAAGGGACCCTGCAGCAGAGTGAGTGGTGACGTGTAGCAGGGCCAAGAGGAGCCTGTCCTCAGGGATCCTAGGGGAGCCTGTCCTGGGGAGGGCCTCGAGGAGCCTATCCTTGGGGCAGAGAGGAGGCTGCACAGTCAAGAGGAGCTGAGAGAGCTGACCTGCACCGAAGAAGGAAGATTTTGCCTCCATGTTTCCTGATCTTAATCCTGATCCTCACTTGTAGCCCGTTGATCTTGATCCCAAATTATACCTTTTTCCTTAATAAGCCACTTAACTATAAGAGTTCTATGTGGCCATCGTACGAGATTATGAAACCCAAGAGAGATGTAGACAGTACCATGGACGGGGCAGCTGGTGTCAGAATTGGTAAAAGGTTGCAGAATGGAAGTATGTCTGATCTCCACCTCATGGGACTCACCCTGGGGCTGGTCTTGATTCCTACATGCTACACTTTCTGGAAGTCAGACAGATACTTCTACTCCCAACATTTTACAGGAGTACGGTTCTGCTCTGACACAAGCAAAGTCACTACAAGCCAGAATCAACTCAATAGCCAAAGCCAAACTCAATAGCAGCTGGTTGTTTTTCCCTAAAAATGGTTCAAATCCAATATGACAAACTTCAAAAGAATTTAATTCACACATTTTGTTGTACTGGGATTCTCAAATGTTACTCGAGACCAACAGGCTGAGGCCCAGAGAGTCTTTGTTACCTCCAAAGAGTTTGATGTGATAGAAAATGCTGTAATATAACATGGAAAGAGACACCAGGCTGCTTCCTATTCAGTACATGAGTCTAGGAGGAAGGGAAAGAGAAGAGAGTGAAATGAAGGCATAACTCTCTTCACTTTCAATGTATTTTTCACATATACCCTACACATAAGAAAAGCCAACAAGAAGCCCCAGTAACCCATAGCTCTCCTTTCTGAGGCCTGCTTTTATGTGGAGGACTATGGGGATTTTTATGTCAGAGAGTGACTTAATATAACTCTCTTCCCTGGTAATTTACTGAAATGCCAAAAATTTTAGTGCACACTATCAACAATTCTGTGTAACATTTAATGCCAATGACCTCACTTAGTGTATGACTTTCTTTAAGTACTTTAAAAACACATTATTATCTCATCTCGTCTTACAGCAGGATCTTACAGAAAGGCCATTTCTTTAAAGGAAATGTTATGTGCTGCAAAGAGCTTATGACGGAGCCAGCCTGCCTTCCCCACAGTCAACGACAGGCACAAGAGTAAGACACCTTCAATTCTCAGAACAAAGAGAAGCCAGTGCCTGCCTGTTATAGCATGCTTAGCAACAAGCAGCATCCTTAAGCAATACAGAAATGCTTTTTCAAAACAGGGTGCAGATTTCTGCATCACCGGGGTGTATTCACCAAGTCACCATACAAACACTTGGTTCAACTTTGGTGAGACCTTGAGAATGCCCTTGGAGGCTGAATTATCCCTCAAACCTCTGAAGCTGCATGATATGAGTGGCTGTGGTTTGTGTTTGCCCCTAAATGATAAATTGGGGTCCCTGGGTAGTGCAAATGGTTTGCACTACTAACCTAAAGATTGGCGGTTTGAATCTACCTAGTGGCACCACAGAAGAAAGGCCTGAAAATCTGCTTCATTAAAGATTACAGCCAAGAAAATCCTATGGAATAATTGTATTATATAATACACGGGCTTGCCATGAGCCAGAATCCAATGGCTGGCAACAAGTTTGGTTTTCAATGATAAACCAATTCTGATATATCCAAACAATGGAATATTTCTCAGCCATAAACAGAATTGAAGTTCTGATACATGCTGCAACATGACGAACACTGAAAATATCATACTGAGTAAAATAAGTCAACCGCCAAGGATAACACAGTGTGATCCCACTTACATGAAATATCTAGAACTGGCAAATGCTTAGGGAAAAGTTTATCAAACTTTTTGACAAACTTTGTTATCAGGGAAATGTCGAGTTATTGCTTAAAGGGTACAGACTTTCTTTTCAGGGTAATGAAAGACTTTTTCAAATGGATAGTGGTGATGACTGCACAAAAGAGCGAGTGCAGTTAACGTTATCAAACTGTACACTTAAAAAGGGTTCAAACGGCAAATTTTAGGTTATATGTGTTTTACCACAATGTATGTATGTATTTTTAATGCCCCTTTCAACCCTGACCTGATACTCAAGACCACTGGTCCTGAAGTACCTTGGAAGACGGGTCTGCAAAGATGGCTGAAGCAGCACGAATCAGGCCCTCTAGTGCTCTTAAGCAGACAATTTACCAAGGGGTCTTCAGTAGTAGCTCTCAGAGTCCCAGAAATCTCCAGATGGAGGGACAGATCAGTGGACAGGGCACTTGCGCCTACAGAACCGGTGAAAAGTGACACTTGATTATCAAAAGCTAAATGGATTGCTTCTAGCTTATCAAGTGCATGCATCTAAAACTTTCCTTCAGGATAAATTTCTCTCCCTTTTCACAACACTTCGTACTCCCTTCTCTGCACTGCAACAATCTCTGGAGTCTAATGCCATTAAATGAGCTGGAAATAGGACTCCTTATGTGTGCCCTGAGCCATTCTCCTAGACTTGGAGGGGGAACAATTTAGCAAACGGGAAGAAAGGGGAAAAAGTTTACCAAATCACCTGAGCCATAAATTCAGGGCCGAAACAGTTCCTTAGGAAAAGGCATTAAGGGGAACACCTTCTTCACAGACATTCAGGGATGGCCACCAGACCCCTGCCTTTCTCGGCACTTACGGCCATATACCTGTGCCCGCACCAATCACCCCTGCCCATCTAGAACTGTAGGGGAGAGCCTGCACCACATACTTGGTAACTGACTAACGGGACACCTGAGCTGAATCCATACAAGAAAAGTAGAGTTCTGGCTCACATGCCTGGTAGCAGCTCTAACAGCTGTAATCATTGGTGACAGGATGTTAGAGCTTCAAAGCCTCCAGTAACCAAACTACACACATGACCATCCTATGTGGACATATCTAAGCAAAACAAAACTTGAAGCTGGAATACAGTAGGCAAACATAAATAGACACAACTTTCTGATAGCTCAGAGACACCAGTCTATAGCAAATCACTTAAAGACACAGAACATGATGGCTTCAGAAAACTCCCAAAACAAAGAATCAAGAAATTTTCTTCATGAAGAGAATTTTCCATAATTATCAGAGGTAACATACAAAATGTTAGTATTTAGAACTCTTCAAGAGATCAGGAAGGAGATGGTGCAAAATGAAGTAAAGCCTAATAGAAACTTGAACAGGCTGCAAGAAAGCAGAGACATGAAGCAGAAATTCAGAAGATTAATAATAAAATTACAGGATTAGATAATTCAATAGAAAGTCAAAGGAGCAGAACTGAGGCAATAGAAGGCTAAATTAGTGAGACTGAAGATAACGTATGTGAAACTAACATAGTTGAGTTAAAATTAGATAAAAGCATTTTTTTAAAAAAATAAAGGAACACTAAGAATTATGTGGGTCTCTACATAGTAGTTAAGTGCAACAGATGCTAACCAGAAGATTGGCAGTTCTAATCCACCAGGCACTCTGTGGAAACTCTATGGGGCAGCTCCACTCTGTCTATAGCATGGTTATGAGTTATAGGCAACTCAATGGCAGTGGCTTCGGTGGGGTTTGCTACCAAGAAGAATAATCTATGAGTGACTGCAGTACCAGAGCAGGGAGGTGTAAAAGAAAATACAGAGAGAATTGTTGAAGACTTATTGACAGAAAACTTCCCTGATATCATGAACGATAAGAAGACAACTATCCAAGATGCTCATCAAACACCACACAAGATAGATCCCCCAAAAATGACAATGAAGCATATTATAATCAAACGTGACAAAACTAAACATAAGGAGACAATTTTAAAAGTGGCTAGTGATAAATGACAAACGAGTCAGTGAAACTAAGCTCAGACATCTCAGCAGAAACCATGCGAGTAAAAAGGCAATGGAATGACATATACAAAGGCTTGAAGGAAAAAAAATGCCAGCCAAGAATTATATATCCAGCAAAACTATTTCTCACATTTTATGCAAAAGTTAGGACATTTCCAGATAAACGGAAATTTAGGGAATTTGCAAAACCAAACCAAGATTACAAGAAATACTAACACTAACTTTCAGTCCTTTAGTACAAAAATCAGTAACGTCAAACAACAACAAGACTGGAACACAGAACAGAGCAACCAAATACTAACCCAGACAGGAAAATTGTAAAATTAAATCAAAGCCCGTCTCACTTTTCTTTCCTCCAGTCATCAGAGTACACAGAATCCTGGTGTGGGCTGGGAATTTTTCAGCATCTGATTTCAGTAATGCCCTTGCTCACTGCAGCCACCAAATACCATTACAGAAGACTCTTGTTGTGGTTAGTTGTTTTCGATCAGACTCCTACTCATGACAACCTCATGTACATTAGAATGAAACATTGCCTCGTCTTGCACCACCTTCACAGTTGTTGGAATGCTCAGTTCTGTTGCTGTGACCACTGTGTATTTTGAGTGTCTTCCAACCTGAGAGGCTCATCTTCTAGCACTATATCAAACAGTGTTCAGTTATGACCCATAGAGCTTTCGTTGGCTAGTTTGAGGAAGTAGATCACCAGGGCTTTCTTCCTTATCTCGGTCTGGAAGCTCTGCTGAAGCTTGTTCATAATGGATGACTCTGCTGGTATTTGAAACACTAGTGGCATAGCTGTCCAGCATCACAGCAAGCCACCACAGTGCGACGAACCAGTAGACGAGTGGTGGTAGAATTTACACAGAGAGGATGCTATTCTGAGCTAGCCCAGGGCCTTTCTGCAGGCCCCCAGGCTCAGCCCACTACAGAACACTTCTAGTTGCCTCACGTCCTGTCCTGTCGGGAATCAGGCTCAGCAATCCTCAGGACCTGTCCACTCTGTTCACACTCCAGTCCTCTTCAGGCCCTGGAAATCCAGCCCCATCCTGGAGCTAACCTGCTTTTCCAACACAGAAAATGTTGAAAAGCACCTATTCATTTGCTTTTCTTTTACTGAAAGCCTTAATTGCTAGTGGAAACACATCTGATAGTCCCAAGGGCCAAACCCCAGACCTTAGAATGGGGAAAAAACTACTTTTCAGTTCTAAAGGAGGAAAGAGAACAGAATAAGAGAGTTGAAGTACTGTAAAGACCATTTGTAAATACCACTTCTGTAAAACAGAATTCTTTTGCAATACATGTGTTTACTTATTTAATGCTTTACGGAGCCTAATATGGGTCCAGCAGAATGGTAGGTTGTGGGAATACAGACAATGGATTCACAGAACTGTCCCTCAGGTACTCAGTTCTCTGGAAGTATCCAGAGAAGAGCTATCAAAGAGATTCCACCATCCACCGCAATGAAATGCTGTCTACTATAACTTAAAACCACTTTTTACTTGGACACACAGTGGAAATTTCAATATCTTAAATTGCCTATTGGCTACTTTACTTTTTAAAAAGAGAGTTATAGATATAATTTATTTAGGACAATGCCCACTAGTTCTCAGTGCCACTTCTCACAGGCTGTAATTGAAATCTAAACTCCCTCCACTCACATCACTTGATATCACCTTACTGAATTATACATTAAGTAGCAAGCTTGTAAGTTCTGTGATTACATTGTATAGAAAGAAACCAAAGCTCAGAAAAGTTCTTTAATTTCCAAGAAAGGAGCTAATCTGCTTGGGGTGGTGGTTAAGGGAGAATGTCCGGGTCTCCAACCAGTAAGTCGTTCACATACATAAACAGCTCGCCAGCCCCAGTTCACAAAATTTATGTTCCTTAGGGGAAGCTGAAAGAAAGCAGGAAGGTTTTTTTGGGGGGGGGGGGTGTTTTTCTTTTTCTTTTTTATTTAACATGACTAAGTGAAAATGTACATTCCCATATAAATTCACATGCCCACCTATATGCAGCTTCCACTGCTCTCCCTGTCCGGTGACAGCACACTATTCCTCTCAGAAAGCAGGAAGTTTTGAGCTGCCTGAGGTGTGTGTGAAAGGTTCTGATCAAGAGACTGACATCTGCAGTGATGCCCATTAGTGTAAGCCTCAGATGCCTTGATTTCCAGACTCATAATACAAATAGGTAACCCCTCATGTACATTCCAGTTACCAAAAAGCCAAAATCAAACCCATTGCTGTCAAGTTGAATTCTGACTCAGAGCAACCCTACAGGACAAAGTAGAAGTGAAGCAGGTGGGAGCCTTCAGGCCCCCTATTTCAAAAGGGAAATTAAAAATGGACAGTCAGAACAAATTCTTTACCTTAGTTCTTTTTCTAAAATTCCTGGCCCTGGAAATCACACATTAACTTCTATGAGCCAGCTCGGGGACCTCCTATTCAGATGACAATCCAGAACATCCAGATATTCCTCTCCTGATGAATGTCTCCAAATATTTACCTCCAAACGACCCCTGAGGTCCTTGGACAGGTACCCTTTCTTCCCCTCAAGCAGTCACTTTGTCTCCCGGGCACCTGAACCTGCGTTAGCCTGCCTCCTCTCCCCTTCCCAGGCCCCCGTTAAATATTCTGACCTTGCTTGACAGTGTCGGACTGGCCTGGAGAAGGAACATGCTGTTTGTCTCCTGTGTTTTGGCAGCAACACGCAAAACAGTAATAATAATAGTAAACCTTTGACCACTCACCCACACCTGTTTCTGCAGTTGGCTTATTGGCTGGCAGGTAGCTGGCAAGTCTTTGTCTGGTAACACAACTGCTCCATAGAGTTTCCAAGGCTGAAGTCTTTAGTAAGCAGTTTGCCACATCGTACTCCAGCAGAGTAACTGATGGATTCCAACTGCCAACTTTTCCAATTGCATCCAAGGGCTTAACCACTGCACTACTGGGGCTCCTGCAATTCGATTAAAAGACTAACTTTCTCACTTGTTTTAAATTTGCAATTGGGGTCTGTTATCTCATTCTAAATAGGTATTTGCTACTGTAACTAATTTTTTAAAGTGTTCTCCTTCCATAGACGGTTGTCACTAAGTCAACTCGAGATGGCCGTATGTGAAACTGCTGCGGAGGCTTCCTCAGCTCCTCTCTGGTTTCTCCTTTCATTTGCAGCCAGCCAAGCCACTGTTTCTGATTGAAGTTTGGGCCCAAAGCAGCTGTGGCCCTAACCATGATTTGGTTTGGGGCACCAGAAACTCTCATATGCACGAATCGGGATCTTGACACATGCCCAGATTCTAAAGAGCCAAGCCCTGAACTTGACCTTGGACCTGAATTTCCCTGGAGTGGAAGATGTTCTTCCACAGACAGGGGTGCCAGGACTCATTTAAAGAGTAACAGTTCCCTTCCTTTACAGCATGACTCAACACCCAGATCTCCAAACAGGAACATGACAGAGCTCAAGATTTCAGATTTCAGGTGTGTCCTTAACCTCTGGAGCATGGACAATATAAAAGCTCCTGACTCCTGCAGGTGTGGAGCTCGCAGTCTACTCAGCTGCTAGGACTGACATCGCTGCTGCTTGTTTGCACAAACAAGAAATTTCTACTTTCTGTTTCTCTTCCAGCTAGTGCTGTGGCATCAGTCTTACTTTGCTTGACTAACAAGCCAGGACAAGAATTCAAGTTTCGTTGGACATCACAACAGAAAGAAAGATTGCATTGTCCTGGTCTCATCCTCACGGTGGCTGGCCTGTTCAAGTCCATCCGTTGATTGCTATTGTGTCAATCTATGTCATCAAAGGTCTCTGCTGCCTTCTTCAGGAAACATCACGTCCTCCTCCAGAGATTGATCTGTCCTGATGATGTGCTGACAGCAAGCAGTCAGCATTCTGTTGTGATCCACAGGTTTTTCACTGACTGATTTTTAGAAGTAGATCTTTAGGCCTTTCTTCCTAGTCTGTCTTAGTCCGGAGCCTCTGCTGAAATCTGTTCACCATGAGAGATGCGCCTGTTATTTGAAATACTAGTGGCATACTTCCTAGCGTCACAGTAACACACAGCTTCCACAGGATGAAAAACTGTATAAGCTCTTTACAACATGAAGACGGAACCCTGGTGTAAACTACAGACTTTGGTTGATGATAACGTATCGGTATTGGTTGATCAAGTGTAACAAATGTGCGATTGGAATGCAAGGTACTAATAACAGGAGAAATAGTGTTCAGACGGGAGGGAGTAGTAGAAACTCTACTTTCTGCACAATTTTTCTGTAAACCCAGAACTGCTCTAAAAAAATACAAGTCTATTAAAGGGTTGTGTAAGCTTCCAGCAACATGACAGACTCCTGGTTACCCACACTACAACTCTCCTTACTCAGCATAGAGGGTGAAGCGAGGGTAGTTAGAAGGTCCTGAAGCATATGAAAGGAAGTGGTCAGCCCCTGGGACTACTGCCATCCCTCACCTCACTAGCCTCATGGGGAAACCTGTACATAAGTAGCACTTAAATTTAACAAGAATAGCTAATAATTGACTTCCTACATGTCAAAGAGTAAAACAAAGACTACTGGAGTTTAGGGAAAAGATTGTCAGGCAAAGGAACAGCCACCAGCTAGTCAATTCACTGGAGAGCTCACAGACAGGAAACGTCAGAGGTTTGAAGTGTAATAAAGGAGATCTCATGGTGGTTATTCCAATTAATGATTGCAAGCTCTGCAGAGAACAGAATAAATCTGTACGTCTGTACACTGTTAGTTAAAAGAAGGCCCATTGTTCAGTGGTCAGCAAAGAGTCTTCAGTTAAGTCCACGAAGGGTCTGACATCCCCTAAGCCACTTAAGATTCACGGTCATTTCACATTATCAGAGTGCCACATCAGCTTTGCCTGATGAGTTCTGTTGTGAGGAAATACAATATCCATTTTGATGCCTCCTAAGCAAGAGCCAGGTAGGAGGCACATATGGTTAAGCACTTGACTGCTACCCAGAAAATTGACTGTTTGAACCCACTCAGAGGCACCTCAGAAGCAATTTGCTTCCTAAAGGTCACAGCCCTGAAAACCCTATGGAGCAATTCTACTCTGTCCTATGGGGTCATCGTCAGTAGGAACTGAGTTCAAGGAAACTAACAAGAAGTCCAGGAAAAGAGGAGTCCCTCAGTTCTTCTCTTGTCTGTATTTCCACAGTCAGCATTTTCCTGGACCCACAGCAGGCTCCACAAATCTTGGATGGGTAAACACAAGTGTTAGAAAAGAATTTCATTTCATAGACGTCTATGTGCATGTCTTAGTCATCTAGTGTTGCTATAACAGAAATACCACAAATGAATGCCTTACCAAACACAAATTTATTTCCTCAGAGTAAAGCAGGCTGACTCCAAATTCAGGGTTCCAGCTCTAGGGGAAGGCTTTCTCTGTTGGTTCTGGAGGAAAATCCTGGTCGTCAGTCTGCCCCTGGACTGGGCGCTTCTGGAACTGTCACTCTTTAAATGAGTCCTGGCACCCCTGTCTGTGGAGGAACATCTTCCACTCCAGGGAAATTCAGGTCCAAGGTCAAGTTCAGGGCTTGGCTCTTTAGAATCTGGGCAAGTGTCAAGATCCCAATTCGTGCATATGAGAGTTTCTGGTGCCCCAAACCAAATCATGGTTAGGGCCACAGCTGCTTTGGGCCCAAACTTCAATCAGAAACAGTGGCTTGGCTGGCTGCAAATGAAAGGAGAAACCAGAGAGGAACCCCAAATCCAAAGGATGCACTCTGCTCTCAGCACTGCTTTCTTGGTGGCATGAGGTCCCCTACCCTCTGCTTGCTTCCATTTCCTTTATGTCCCAGGAGATCACTGCAATGTACAATACGGTCTTACAGAGTCCTGCCTCACCAATGCAACCACTGCTCATCCTCCCTCGTTAGCATCACAATGGAACATATAGGAACATCTAGAACATCCAGGAACATCACACAATACCAGGAAATCAGAGCTCAGCCAAATTGTTACACACATTTTGTGGGGGTGGGGAGGACACAATTCAATCCATAACAGGTACGGTATCTAAAACTTGCATTTACATTGTACTTAAACTGATTTACTGTCCTTTCCTCTTTTCTTCTCCTAGACAAATATTCTTCCAACACACAATAAACTAGGAATAACAAGGTACTCATCTAAGGGCTAATGCACTCAACAACCGTGAATGATATGTATTATTAAATGAATAAATAAACTTAATGTGTTTTAGAACAGTGCCCAGCACATAGCAGGTAGTTATGCTATTATTTGCTAATATCATTAAAATCATATACACTTTACAGTTGAAGATACTGGGATCCAGAGAGGTCAAGAAATTTTCTCAAGGTAGCCCACTAGCAAGTGATGGAACTGGATTTCAAATCCAGATCTCTTTGGCTTCAGGAATGATACTCTTTCTTTAGCTAAACCTGTCTCTTGGCACAGAAATCCTGACACAGAGAAGTCTCTGGATGAAAGTTCAGTTCCCTGCATCCCTACAGAAGTAACTCTAGAGAGGGAACTTCTGTGCATGTGCTTATTGACCACCCTAGAGAGCTGCAGATGCAGTTTTGGTCTCCAAAGGGGAGTTCAGTAATGGTAGGACCCTAGTTCCGTGAAACATAGCCTTTCCTCAGTAGCAGCGTGAGGACTATAAAAATGGCTTAAGGGAGGTATCTGACATCCTCTAACCCCTGCAACCCCATCAGAGGGATGGAGAATCAACACCAACAGCCCATGCCTCCTCTCTCTGCCATCTTTACCAGCTCAGGCACAAACCATCTGTCTTGGTCATCTAGTACTGCTGCAACAGTGACACCACAAGTGGATGGCTTTTAAAATAGAAACTTTATTTTGTCACAGTCCAGTAGGCTCAAAGTCCAAATTTGGGGTATCATTTCCAGGGGAAGGCTTTCTCTGCTGTCTCTAGGGGAAGGTCCTGGTTGTTAATCTTCCCCTGAACTGGCAGCTTCTGAGGCACAGTGACCTGTTCCTTTCCAAAGGAAGCACTCAGCTCCCAGCATTGCTTCTTTCTGATAGTGTGAGGTCCCCAAATCTCTCTACTAACTTCTTTCTTTTGTATCTCAGAAGATTGCCTCAGGACACAAAGAATTCTTACACAAGGAGTCTTGCCCTACCAACACAGATGCCACCATCCTCTGTCGTTAACATCACAGAGGCAGGGGTCACAGCATGAAGAAACACCACACAACAGCAGGACTTATAGCCTAGCCAAATTGCTCCATACGTTTTTGGGTGGACACAATTCAGTTCATGAAACAGTCTCTCCCACAATACTCTCTACTGTGTTCCATAATTTGTTGCAGTGGCCACACAGAACTCACAGACCATATTCGAAATTATGAGATTTATTAAGGAACTAATAGCTGCGATTCAGGCTCAAGAACCCTCAGGATACAGTCTTTCTATCAAGACAGCCTCTGCCCAGCTGTGCTCACAGGTGTATGGGTCCCTAGTCCTCCGTCTCTGCCCAAAGGCGCTCATTTTTCTCTCTCTGTGGGCCGAAAAGCCCATCATACTGTCTCATGTTGCCAGCTCTCTGCTGCAGGGTCTCTCCTGCTGGTCTTTTCTTCCTCCATGGTGGTGGGCTCCTCCACTCTGCTCTGGGATTGCCCTTTTTAAGGCAAAACTGATGAGTCATCTTGAACTACCCTGTTACACAGCCTCACCCGGTCACGTGGGTAGAAGTTAGAAGACCACAGTTACAAAAGCCATGCACAAAGGTAAATTAATCCACTACACGGAGAAATCCTGATATATTTTCCTTTCAGAAGAAAAGATGACCTTGAAAACATAGGACCCACAGGGGACAGATTGCATTTTCCAAAAATGGTGGACAAACATGTCTCCCATCACCTGCTCTCTTCTTACAATATTTGCAATGGGATTGTAATGATCCTCCAGTCAAGAGACTAGATTTATATTCCTTTCCTCTTGACTCTTGTTTCTTACATAAATCTGGGCAGGCTTGTGATTACAGCAGAAATAATACTGTGTGACCTCTGAGGCTGTGTTATAAAAGATCATACAGCTTCTGCCTGGTTCTCTTTGGATTCTCACTCTTGGAATCCACCCACCAAGCTTTAAGGAAGCTTAAGCTGACCCATGGAGAAACTCTTGTAGAGAGGAACTGAGAGCACCAACTCAACGCCCAGGGGACGACCAGCATCACCTTAGAAATGAGTCCTTCATCTCCAGCTGAGTCCCTCAGCTGCTGCCATGTGGAATGGAAATACACTGCCCTGTCTAGCCCTGCCCATATTGCAGAAGCACAAACAAAATAAATAATTGTTGTCATAAGCTCATTAAGTTTTGGAGTGGCTTGTTATATGGGATCGATACCCAGAATACTCAGTATTCCTTAGGGACATAAAACAAGCCTCATCCGACTCTATGCACTTGGCCATGCATCTTGGGGTTTTAAGCTACAATGGAGAGCTTTAAAGATGAGAGGCTCTTGATATCTGCTGCTGATTATGATAATATCAGAATCATAAAACAGGATAGCTAAAACAAGTGTGGTTAATGCAAAATCTAAAAATATAAGTATCATGGAATTTGGCTCTACAAGATGCCGTGAAGATCATCTAGGCCAGTTTCTCTGTCATTGCCCTTGATAGACAAAACTGCTGAGGCCCAGATGTCAATGGTTTACTTAGGGTCACCTCACAAGCTAGTGGCAGGACTGAGACTTGAGCCAAGCACTCAGAAAAACACAAGATTAAAACAAGTAAAACCAAGTTCTGCTTTATGCAGCAAGTAATTGACTTACAGAATCATAATCTAAAGCATAATACAGGTTAACTATACTTTTTTAAATAATTTAGGAAAAGATCAGTTTGGAAAGGGTAGAATTATAAAATGAGACTGAAACCAAAAAAAAAACAAACAAACCCACTGCCACTGAGTTGATTCCAACTCATAACACTATAGGACAGAGTAGAACTGCCCCATAGAGTTTCCAAGGAAAATCTGGAGGATCTGAACTGCCAGTCTTTTAGTTAGTAGCCATAACACTTAACCAGTATGCCACCAGTATTTCCATGACCCGGAAAGAACGCTAAAACATTTACGGACTATATTCCTATTTGCCTTTGAATTGTGGTGTTGGAGAAGAATGTTGAAGGTACAGTGGACTGCCAAAAAAACAAACAGACCTGTTCTGGAAGAAGTACAACCAGAGTACTCCTTGGAAGCAAAGATGGCAAGACTGCATCTTACATTCTTTGGACACATTGTCAGGAAAGATCAGTCCCTGGAGAAGGACATCATGGCTGGTAGAGTGGAGGGTCAACGAAAAAGAGGAAGACCTTCGATGAGATGGATTGACACAGTGGCCGTAACAATGGGCTTAAGCATAAAAACAATTGCGGACATGGCGCAAGACTGGGCAATGTTTCGTTCTGTTGTTCATAGGGTTGCTATTAGTCGGAACTGACTTGACAGCACCTAACAACAACAGTGTTCCTACTGGGGCACTTCTTCTCTGTCTGTAGGGTGTCAAAGGCAGAGGTTTGGTTTGGTTTTTGATACAAAGAAGTTCTTTCTACTTCAATTATCCATTTCTCTTAGGCAAAAAGTTGGCTAATAGTAACCAACTGGAAAGTAGCAATTGTTTTAATTAGAACCATCCTAGGCTTTGTTGCTCTCTAAGGAAGGGTTTTAGCTGTGTTTGAAGGTTTTCCATGGACTTCTAGTGTTTGTGCATATCTTACAATCAAGGCTTTGACCTCATTTTGTTCTGGTCTATCTTTGGGGGGACAGTTGCGCAGGAAAGAGCCCCAGAAAACAGAGATACTGCCTTCCTCTGGCACTAAGGGTAGTATGTTTATTGCTCGCTATTAAAGATTCAGTTTCCCTAAGTTCTTCTGTAATGAAGCCCACTACATGAGCAATTATCCACCTGGGCCCATCTGCACTGCCCTTATGGGACTAGGGACAAGGAGAACTGAAACAAACTGCTTCAAGTTTTTTGCAGTGCCCCAAGTAACAGAGTGCTTTGTCTCTGAGGCAGAAGCTTGTGTCTCCCACCACCATCCATAACACTTTGGCAGGCTAAGTTGTAAGCTTGCAAAACAAACCGAACTCACTGCCACTGAGTCAATTCTGACTCATAGTGACCCTATAGGGCAGAGTAGAATTGTTCCATAGAATTTCCAAAGAGCACCTGGAGGATCCAAACTGCCAACCTTCTGGTGAGTGGCCACAACACTTAACTACTGTGCCACCAGGGGTATAATCTCAATCTCTTCACAGTTCTTCATAGTTTCTTTCCTTTCCTATTGAAAATGAGGCCACATAAACAATAAGAGGACAGAGGTATGGAATTGGAAAGAATTAGTATATTCGTTAATAGAAACAATGAAAGTTGGAAAGCGTTAACCAACTATTTTAGGGTTTGGTGAGTTTGGAAATACTGTCTTTCTCTGAGGTAAACTCTTTTGTACCTTAATTCTTCCAAATCCAAAAGGAACTGAAATTTAAGAACACTAAAGAGAGAGCATAGCAGAGGGGTTGTCAAACTGGGTTCTGTAGAGAAGCAGAACCAGTAAAGCATGTAAATACATATACAGAGAGACAGACAGAGATAAGAGACTTTTTATCAAGGAAATGGAAAATGCAACTGTGGAGGCTGGAACGCCCAAATTATGTGGATCAGAAGAGAGGCTTCTCCTGATTCATGGAGCTGCAAGGGTTGGCAAACCAAGCTCAGCAGGTCTGAGTGCAGGGCTGTTGCTCACAGGCTGTGAGAATTGAGGAAACCCGTGACCAGCAGGCCATAAAGCAGGAGGGAACTCCAGGAGCCAGCTCAGGCAAAAGTCAGAACATCTGCTTGTACTGGGATGTAGACCACAGACCCAAGGAAATTGCCTTTTAATTGATTAGCTGATAACAGCAGATTCCATCATGGAGCCTATCACATATAAAACCTAAGAATCATGGCACAGCCAAGCTGACACACAGTCTTAACCATCATAGGGTGCTTATTGTATAGCCAATGAAACTTCAGCTCTTAGGGCTCTCAGTGCATGGGACCTCCCAAGGTCATTCTAAGTGCTCTAGCAATATGTTCACATGTGTTGTAAAATTTGCAAAAGTAAGTTTTTAATCTCAGTTGATCAAGATTCTATGTCTTTTTCACAATTTAACATGAATATTCTTCCAGTCTTAACCCAGTATTGCAAGAAGAGAGTTGCAGGGGCTGGGGTGCGGGGACCATACTCTCAGGGGACATTGAGGCCAATTGGCATAACTAGCACGGTGCTAAGAGAGTCTTCTGTACCCTATATTGATTGGTGAGTGGCATCTGGGGTCTTAAAAGTTAGGAAGCTGCCATCTGAGGTACACGAAATGGTCTCAATTCAGCGGGAACAGATGATCACCAAGGACCAAAATGACTTAGGGGAAGAAGAACCCAGAAGACAGAAGGACTCATGTGAATCTGTGACTATATCAACATGTAACCAGAAGAACCAGATGGTGCCCAGCCACCACCAGTGACAGCCGTGATGGGGCTCGCAAAGTTGTGTCTCACTGGCAACATGAGAATAAAAAGGGGTGTACCCTGAGAACTCCACTAAAAGACCACATTTGATGGTCCAGGGGTGTTGGGGTTCCCCTGGGAGCGTGGCCCCTGGTCCTGATGCTGCCCTGTCCATAAATCACTACCGAGATCAACTCCTCACACAGGAATAGATTGGACTCAGTGATACAGAGTGAGCATATTGCGTGTGTAGTTTATGGTTCTATGCATCTATAGGATGCCATCCCACTGGGCTCTTTCTAGAGGGGAGGGAGAGGGTGGAGTAGAGTGGACAGAAAATTGTGAAGAGGACTTGACATGTATAGAACAGAAAAGAGGAGTGTGCTGTCACTGGCAAGGAGAGCAGTAGAAGCTGCACATAAGCAGACATGCAAATTTATACTGGATTGTACACTTTCACTCAATCACAATAAATAAATTTTTTTTTTTTTGAAAAAGGATTCTATGTCTTTTTCACTATGCTTTTCCTCCTTCACTCTTCTCTTTATGAAGGCTTTGGAATGGCCAGATATATTTTCTATTGAAAGGGAAGTTGAGTTGAAAATACACGTAGTTGAGACATATTTAGATGAATTCCAGTCACATTTGTGTTTTACAGAAATTGCCAATTAAATTCATGAACTCATCCTAGAAAAAGTGCTGCATAGCTCATTGCTGAATACCACTGTGGTCACCTTCGAAGTACTCCCTAAGAAAACTACACAGCAACACCAGCAACTAGCCAACCCTTCAAAGTAATTTTGGAACTCTTTTTCTGGAATGGCCATCAGAGCTATCATCATATTACCCTTGATGTCCTGAAAATCATCAAAATGTCTTCCTTTCAATATTTCCTTTATCTTCAGGCAAAGAAAAAGGTCACTGGGGGCCAGATCAGGTGAGTAGGGAGGATGTTAAGACACAGTTATTTGTTTACCAAACCAAAAAAACACTTCCCTCACAGACAACTAATGAAGTTTGTGAACTTGCTACTGTGCCGCTGTGCACAATGGCCACTTCAGAGAAATAGTTCCAAAATTGCTTTGGAGTGTGGACTAGGCAGTGGCATCAGTGCATAGCTTCCCAAAGGGAGTACTTCGGAGGTGACCATAGTGACAGTCAGCAATGAGGTATGTAGCACTTAGAACAATTAAGTTCATGGACTTAATTGTCAGACCTTGTGTTTACTGCTAACCATCCCCACAGAGGGATGTTTTCCAGAAATACCCCTACCACTTCTAGCATGAACATGCTCAACATTGTGCCTAGAAGACCCAGGGCCAGAGGCTATATGAGGAAAAGAAAGCGTCCCACAGCACCTGGCTCTATAAGAATGAGGATATGGAAAGAAAACAAAGATCGCTATATATGTAGCCAAAATACAGTTTGTGGGAAATCTCATGTCAAACTGTAGGTAGAGGACCCCAGATCAAAATTCTCCCTTGTTGGAGATACTCAATGCAGCTTTCCACATGAAATTTTTTAATGCTTGTTGGGAATCAGAACCCTGGTAGCATACTGGTTAAGTACTATGGCTGCTAATCAAAAGGTCAACAGTTCGAATCTACCAGGCATTCCTTGGAAACTCTATGGGGCAGTCCTACCCTTTTAATAGGGTCACTATGAATTGGAATAGACTCGACAGCAGTGAGTTTGGTTTTTCATTTTTGTTGGAAATTGTGCAAATGGAATTCAGCATACTTCCTGATAAACTTGGTGCAGTAGTACAAGCAGTTGATGCGTGAAGTCCTGTGCCTGATGCACCCCAAGGTTTCAGATGGCATCTTAGCAGGTCTAAGGCATCCTGTCACAACACAATATCAAATAGGTGGAAGGCAGACAAAACTGCCACCAATGCAGGGAAATGGCCTAGGGAAAAAAGTGCCTCAATGACAAAATTCCTACATGTATTTATCAATAGGTCAATTGAAGGAGTTTAAATTAAATTTGGTTATCTGATGATATAAGACAATTTAACTTAGTGACAATGTCAAAATCCATCTGAATTGCTCATGTGGCACTTCTTTTCACATTAACTTCTGTATTTTTTTTTTCAGGGTTACCAATCATATTAAATATTACAGGAAGGACATATCCTGTTGAGAACCAAAAGCATAATTTAACAAGAAAATATCATCAGAAGAATGGGTAAACCAACTATGGTACATATACACAATGGAACACTATGCAGTGATAAAGGTCAACAATGATTTTAGGAAGGATCTCATAACCTAGCTTCAACTAGAAGACATTATGCTGAGTGAAATCAGGGCAAGCATTGTATGAGACCTCTGCTATAAGGACTTAAAAATGGACTTATGTACAGAAGAAAAGATTCTTTGATGGCTACAAGGGTGGTGAGAAGGGAGAGGGAGGTTCGTAGATTAGTTGATAGGAATTTGATTAGGTGAAGGCAGTGACAGCACGCAGTAGAGAGCAGGTCAGCACAACCGGACTACACCATAAAACTGAAAGGTTTTCCAAATTCAACCCAGTATTTTGAAGGATAGAATAGCAAGGATGGAGGTTTGGGGCCATATATTCCAGGGACATCGAGGTCAATTGGCATAACTAATCTTCAGCTAAGAGAGTCCTCTGTACCCCATATTAGTGAGTGGTGTCTAGGGTCTTAAAAGTTAGCAAGCTGCTATCTGGGTTCCAGTCCATGTGAACAGATGATGACAGAGAACATCAAAGACATGAGGGACAATGAGCCCAAGAGGCAGAAGGACCCATATGATGGGAAGACTACATCAGTACAAGACCAGAAGAACCCGATGGTGACCAGCCACCACCAAAGGCAGCCGTGATGGAGAACACAATATAGAGTCCCTGAGCAACCCAAGAAAAAAGGGTGTGCAGTTCAAGAACTGCAAGAACGTGACAGCCTGGAGACTCCCTTGGGAACATGGCCTCTAGACTTGCTGCTGGCCCTGACCTGAAACCAGTATCCATGTCAGATCTTCAGACAAGAATGGACTGGACTTGGGGACACAGTGTGAGCATGTGGTGTGTGTACTTTATAGTTTTATACATTTATAGGAGGCTGTCCTACTGACTTTTTTCTAGATAGGAGAGAAGAAGGTGGACAAGAGAGGACAGATGCTTGTTAAAAAGTTACTAGAAGTATAACATGAAAGGGAGGAAGGTGCTATCACAAGGTGAGGAGAGCAGATGGAGTTGCAGATAGACGGGCACACAAAACTCACTTGGATTGTGTACTTTCACTGACTCATAATAAAAAAAAAACTTCAGAGCTTCAAAATGTCAACAACTGTCTTGCCAGAATAAGATCATGAAAATTAAATCCTTGGATAGTTAAAATCACAAAGATCAGTAAGAATGGCAACAGCCAATGAACCAGATGAAAATTAAAACAGAAGAAATAATGGAGCTTAGGAGACTAAGGACACTCTAAAACAGGGAACAATAGGCAGGAAGAGGGAGGTTGCTCTGAAGGAAAATGCAGTCTGTACAAGCAGTGAACAAGTGCGAAAGCCCCAGCCACTTCATTTTACTGAATCTTTTACAATGCACATCCAGGCAAAAATACAGTTGGAAAAAGTATTCTAGAGATCAGTCAGACAGGTAATTAATAGCCTATTCAGTTATAGTCTATAGTTTGTGAAACTAGTGGTATTTGCCATCTTTTTGAAATTTGTAGTTGGTTGTAATTTTTCTCATTCTCTGGACTCACTCTGATGACTAATTTTGTATTTGTAATTTTGCACTTGAAACCCTGATGGTCTAGTGGTTAAGGGCTACATCTGCTAACCAAAAGTTCAGCCATTCGAATCTTCCAGGCAGATGTGCCCCCACCACCCACCTGTCTGTCGGTGGAGGCTTGTGTTGCTATGATGAACAAGTTTCAGGAGAGCTTCCAGACGAAGACAGACTAGAAAGAGAGGTCTGGCAATCTACTTCCAAAAATCTATCAGTGAAACCATATGGATCTCAAAAGTGATTATAGGGATGGTGTGGGACTACGCATCAATTTATTTCATTGCACATGAGATTACCACGAGTCAAGAGCCAATTCCATGACAGCTAACAGCAACATAGGTAGGAATATCATTCTTGATCAATATTAAAAGCAGTGAACTAATAACTGTAAAGGCCATGATACAAAGGTAAGGTCATTTAATCTTTCCACCTGCATGTACCTTTGTGGTTTAGACTTCCTTTCATTCTGCTTCCCACACTACCCTGTAGTCAACGAAGTTGAAAAACCTGATGCCACACAACAGAAGCATTTTTGAAAAATTTAGGTTTGCCTCTCCAGGTTACTCCCAAAGTAGAAATATCTTGTAATTAATAGTAATAAGATACAACAGATTCTCTGGGTTTCAAAAGGAAACTGCCATAACAGTCAAATTTAACATCTCTAGCTATATAAACTCTTCAGCAGACTGGCAGCATTTCCATTATCAGCGGCTTCTAGTTATTGACGGGGGATGTTTTTACATCATTTATAGCTCAGGTCATGTTGCTTCAGAAAAAACCATACAAACAAATGGTCCATGCTGCCTTGGTTCATCAATACCTCTAGCAACAGACCCGAGAATATTCAGTTCAATAATTCTTTTGATGGGCTGAAGAGTAAAATTACTTTGCAGAATTTTCTCTTTGATAAATACGTTGTTTTTCCTTACGGAAAATTACTTACCTTACAGAAAATCTCCCTCCAGCTGCCTTGGTTACCTGGTACTGCTCTAACAGAAATACTATAAGTATATGGCATTAACAAAGAAAAGTTTATTCTCACACAATTCAGTAGACTAGAAGTCCAAATCAAGGGTGCCAGCTCCAGGAGAACGCACTGTCACTCTGTTGGCTCTGGAGGAAAGTCCTAGTGTTGCCTCAGTCTTTGATCTGAGAGTGTCTTGGTGCAGAAACCTCTCTACGTTCCTTTCTTGTTAGTATGAGGTCATCAGCTGTCTGCTTGCTTCCCTTTCCTTTTATGTCTTTTAGGATAAAAGGTGGCACACACCACACTCCAGGGAAACTCCCTTTAGCAAGGGTGTTACCGTCCCACCCTAATACTCGTTTGAAATAATCCTATCTATTAACCACAGAGAGAGATTAGGATTCACAGCATAGGAAAATAACAAAACAGAGGATGATCACAAACTACTGGGAATCATGCCCCAGTCAAATTCCTACACACATTTTGTGGCGCGGGGTATGCAATTCAATCCCTGACACCAGCCTATCTCTAAAGTTCCCAGGGCAGTAGTCAAGGCTTACCAGATGCACTAAAACCTGGTTGTCTCTCTTGTCACCCACCACTTACAGTGTTACCCTTTGCCATTTTAGCTCAGCTGGAGCCATGCTCCCTGAAAGTCCATTCCCTGTATGGGTCTAAGTTAGAACTGGCCGCGGAAGAAGTTTGTGTGAGATTTGGAAGCCTCAAGCTAAACAGCAGCCATCATGCTTGAAAGTTCAGTGCGGGACCAAAGGGTGGATTCAGTTCATGCTTGGGGTGGCTGAATTGCTGGCTCCTCTTGCTAGCCTGGGGCAGCAGCAGTGCATGAAGCCCCTCAGCTCTCACTAGATCACTTCTTTCAGCTTCTGTCAGTCCCTGACCAGGTATGTGTGTAGCTCCAAGGCCAAAGGCAGCAATTCCTTCTCCAGATCACTAGCGTCGTTGAGGTTACATGCAGTGGAAGATACATGTAGTTTCCAGTCTGAGGTCCAATTTGTCTTCATACATTCTACCTTGTCCAATTCTTCTGCTTCACATCCAGTATTTCTTCCAACTGCCTGCCTTGCTGACCTACAGCAACTGCAGGCGGCCACTGCCCTTCATGGTCCCTGGCTGGTGACTTTTCTCTGAGCCTCCAACTATTCTGCTTTCAGAATTTTACTTCCTTAGAAGTGCCACAGCTACGTAAAGTCGAATCCCTATCCCCTTCCATACACCGCAGTTCTGACCTTCTGGATAGTGCAAAGGTTAATGTCCTCAGCTAATAACTCCAAGACTGGAGGTGTAAAGACACCTAGAATCACCTCAATAGAAAGCCTTGGTAATCTAATTCTGAGAAATCAGTCACCCAAAACCTTGGAGAGCCGATTTCAACTTTGACACAGGGAGTTGTCAGGAGTCGTAATCAGCTCAGGGTCAACGGGTTGTTTATAGCGGCTCTGCTCCGCAACTCCTCTGCCGAGGGAGCTGACAGAGGCAAAGCGAAAAATTAACAGGAGATAGGCAGCTGCAACTCTCAGCTTGTTAGCTGCTGCAGTCAAAGCAACATTCACTCCGGAGCCCTGGCAGAAAACAAAGCAACACACTTTGACTCTGGAAATCATCCAAAGTCTTAACATTTTTTATGCTCTCTGGTGCAGTCATCCACCCCTAAGAATTTATCATGAGGAAATAGACATGGATTATAGAAAACTTGGACAAATCATCAGGTGAAACTGTCAAGGAACATATTTGAGTTAAAATAGATGGTCTCTGAGCGGTTTCAAGATGGTTAGTTCCAGTGACTGTAGGACCTTGTGCTTTGCCAATGTCTAGATAACTTTGAAGGACCCAAGTATCTGAATAACTCCGAAGTCTCAGTATCACAAGGAAAACTTGGAAATGGTGTCTGGGGAAGAGAAAGAAAAGAAAAGAGGTCACAGGCTAGAAAAAGGAATGGAAGGTAGAAACACGTATTAAATGGCTAATGATCCTAAGTTTCCACTGTGTAGTGTGGACCATGAGTTTTCCCCATGAAGTATTCATGTCTTGTAATTCACGGTAGGGTTGGCTCTATTTGAGAAAAGTCAAAGTGCTGAGTCTTCCTTAGAAATGAGCACAAGGTAAAAACAGGAACAAAGGGGGAATAGTAGAAATTGTCAAATCGTCAAAGTGTTCAACAAGTGGGAATGATTTAAATGACTTACTTCTATGCGACAGAACACCAAGTCACCCTTAAAAACCGTGTTGTAAAAAGATGTTTAACATTATGGAAAAAATCTTACATGAAGAAAGCATATTTTAATAAAACATACAGACCCTGTGAATGTAAACACCAAATGCTTGCAGAAACCATGGTAAGTATCTTAGGCTAGATTCTCCACAAAAGCAGAACCAATGAAAGGTGAAAGGGTGTGTGCATGTGTGTGTGTGTGTGTGTGTGTGTGTGTGTGTGTGTGTGTCTAGAGAGAGACAGTTTTTTATCAAGGGAATGGGTCCTACAGTTGGAGGGGCTGAAAAGCACCACTTCTGTGGGTCAGGCATCAGGCTGGCGGTGTCCTATGATGCGTATAGCTTCAGGGGTTGACAAACCCAAGATGGGCAGGTCAGACTTCAGGCTGGTGGCTGAGATCCCAAGAACTGGAGAGCAAATGAGGATAAGTTAAATGCATCATCTAGAACAAGCAAAAGCCAGTAAGCTTTGCAAGAAAGTCCATGTATTTAGGGTGCAGGCCACAATCCCAAAAGAGCTCTCTTTCAACTGATTGGCTGCTCATAGCAGATCCCACCACAGAGATGACTACACTGTTTCAGATCTCACCATGGAGGTGATCACGTCATTATTCACATCATTACGTAACTGCCAAACTACATCATAGCTGCTAAACCACTCAGAATCATGGCCCAGCCAAGTTGGCACATAGCGTTAGCCATTACAGTAGGTTAGGCTGATTTTTAATTTCTTCCTTTTGTTTATTTGTAATGTCTTAAATGTCTACCAAAAAAAATGTGTATTTCTGGTATCAAAACAAAAACAGCAGAACTACGCAGACTTCGGTTAACCGGTTGAAATTTTTATACCCGAAACAAGAGCTCAAAGGTAGGAAAGCCAATGCATTTTCAAACACAAATACTGAGGCCAGTATTTATGCCCCAGAAATTACTATTCTGATGCACCTGCATCCTGTCACACACTTATCACTCTCTGGAATGGAGGACACTGATCTAAACATCCTCCTTCTTACCCTCAACGAAGTGACAACACAAAGGTACAGAAAAGACTCAACACAGCAATGAGACTCAGTGTCCTCAAAGTAAATTAATCTGACAGTCTACCTGGAGTTGGTGATTTGGTGACAACCGACCCAGGAGAACAAACTTGGCAATATCTGATACAGCTGAAGCTACACTTCTAAGTTTATACCCTAATGAAACTCTCATACGTGCATAAGGAGATATGTACTAAAATGTGTATTCCATCATTATGTCCTATTTTAAAACTATTTTATTGTAGTTTAGGTGAAAGATTAAAGAGTAGTTTCCCATTCAACAATTTATACAAGATTTATTTCATGACATTAGTTGCAGTCCCCTCAGTGTGAAAGTACTGTACCCACTTCCTTCCTGAGTCCCTTGTTTCCACTTGTCCATCTTTCCTGCCCTTTCTTACATTCTGAACTTTGTTTGGGAGCAAACACTGCCCTTTTGGTCTCATATGATTGATTGCTCTGAGGAGCACATGCCTCATGGGTGTTGATTGTGTTGTTTAGATCTTCTGTAGCTTTGTGGAGCTTCTTTCTAGTTGTTCTGCCCATTAAAAGTGGCGTATTTAAGTTTCCCACTATTATTACAGAATTGTCTATTTGCCTTTTTAATTCTGTTGAAGTTTGTTTCATTCATTTTAAAATTCTTTTATTGAGTGCATAGGCATTTATTATGGTTATGTCTTCTGGTTGTCTTAACCTTTAATCATTATATAATGCCCTTGCTTTTCTCTTATGATGTTTTTTGTCTGAAAGATAATCTTATCAGAGATTAATATTGCCACTCCACCTCTTATTTGTCACCGTTTGCTTGATTTTTTCCCGTCCTTTGAGTTTTAGCTTATTTTTATCTTTTTGTCTAACGTATGTCTCTTGTAGGCAGTATATTGGTGAGTTGTTGCAGATTTCATGTGCCCCCACCACCCCAAAGTGTGGCAACTTGGCTAGGCAGTGATTCCTATCTAGTATTATGTGATTATCCACCACTTTGTCGTCCAATGTGGTTTTCCTGCGTGTTGTAAATTCTAGCTATATGATGTTAATGAGGTAGCATTAGCAGCAGTTACGTTCATGAGGCAGGACTCAATATAAAAGATTAAGTTGCATCAAAGAGCAAGCAGAGACACATGGGAATGTTATACTACCAGGAAACAAAACACAGGATGATAGGACATCTTTTGGACCTGGAGTCCCCACAGTGTAAATCTCCTCCACCAGAGGAAGATGGATGACAAGAATCTTCCCCCAAAGCCAACAGGAAAAAAAAAACCTCCTGGAGCTATCACCCTCTATTTGTACTTCTAGCCTCCTGAACTGGAGAATAAACTTCTCTGTTAAAGCCATCCACTTTTGGCATTTCTGTTACAGCAGCACTAGATGACCAACAACTGACCCCTATAGTATTCAAGGAGTGCCATGAGTCAGATTCGACTTGACAGCACTTGGCTTGGGCAGATGACCAAGACATAGGTTGTGTTTCCTTATCCATTCTGCCACTTTTTGTCTGTTGACTGGTGCATTTAATACATTTACAGTCAGTGTAATTATTGATAGATATGCATTTACTGCTGTCACCTTCTGTGTGCATTTGTATTTGTGTGTGTGTGTGTGTGTGTGTGGTACTGATAAATTCTTCAGTCTATATAATTTTCTGTGCTGAGTTCTTTTTATTTATGGCTTTTCTTTGCCTTTGTTGCTGTTGATTTTGTATTTACTGAGTCTTAATTATTTTTTCTTTTTTCTTTTGGTGAGAAGATTATTAATTTTCTTTATGGTTTCCCTGAAATTTACTGCTATCATCCTACGTTTAAAACAGTCTCTTCTGTCTTGATATCACTTTGACTTCCCTCCATATGGAAGTTCTGTAACTATTCACATTACTCTTTATGTTTAAAAGTTGTCACCATTTACAGTTTGATATCTCTGGTTCCCTATTTTTGGTCTTGTAGCTTTATTTCATTTTTTGAAAATTCTTTATCTGGGTTGGGTTTTGGGCGATGTTATCACCTTTCTTGATTTCAGATTGTTGTCATATGATGTTGGAACTCTGTCCAAAGGGCTCCTTTTAGCGCTTCTTGTAAAGTTTGTCTGGTTTTTATGAATTTCCTTAATTTAGTTATCTGGAAAGGTCTTAATTTCATCATGGGATTTGAGGGACAACTTTGTTGAATATGTAATTTTGGTAGGCAACTTTTTTCTTCCAGGATTTTATATATGTCATTTTGTTGCCTTCTTGCCTGCATGGTTTCTGCCAAGAAATCGAAGCTTGGTCTTACTGGTTTCACTTTGTAGGAACATTTAATTTTTACTGAGCGGCTCTCAGGATTCTATCTTTGGTTTTGGAAAGGTTGATTAAAATAGGGGCTGGCTTGGCATCCCACTTGGAATTCTTCTGGTTGTCTTAACCTTTAATCATTGTATAATGCCCTTCCTTTTCTCTTATGATGTTTTTTGTCTCAAAGATAATTTGTTCAGCTTGGTGTTCTGTCAATATCTTCTCATCTTTCACAGTATTAGGGAAGTTTTGTGCTAGCAAATTTTCAGATATTTCTCTGTATTTAATTTGTTTCTTCTTGTTCTCAAATTCCAATTGTGCATAAATTATTCCTCTTGATAGTGTCCTATAAAGCTCTTATGCTGTCTTCATTTCTCTTCTTTTTTCTGGTTATTCCTCTGGCCATTTGGCATAAAAGGACTTATCTGCTCTTTCATTTATTCTGTCTTCCATTGCTTTCGTTCTGCTTTTTTGTCCTTCCAATGTGTTGTTTATTTCTGAAATTTTAGCATTAATCTTCTAGATTTCTGATTGCTGTTTTGTATGGTTTCTATTTACTTTATCGTTTGTTCTTGTATTGTTTACTCAGATGCTTCCAGAGTATTATTTATGTTTTCCTTGATTTTGTTTGTGTTTCCTTGATCTCCTTCTTGGAGTTTTTGGGGAGCCCTATATATAAGTCTTTTGACTTCCTTATCAGGTAGTTCCATTATCATTTCTATCTCAGGAAGGTTTCTTGGTTTTTCAGTTTGGGCACTTGCTGGAGCCACCTTGTCCTGCTTCTTTAGGTGATTAAGTATTGGCTGTTGCTTCCAAGGCATTAAGGTATTATTATATATGATTATTAATTGTGTGCTTGTTTGACACATTCTGATTTTTTGTTACATTTTGTTTTGAAGCATTCAGGTAGATGGGATGGGGATGCCACTCTAGTTACTAGACTTGCCACGCTGAAGCACTCTCCATCTGTCTCTAGATAGGTGGGGTAGCAGCTGTGTGTGTTTGAGTACTGGGTGTGTGAATTTCTGTTCTTGTGGGGCAGCCAAGGGTGAGTTGAGAGGGTACTGGACACCATCTGCATTGCTCCAGTGCTGCAGGAGCAGGCTTTGATACTTGCCAAGTGGGTGGTGTGTCAGGTTTTGTGGGTGTGGCAGGTTAGTGGGGGCATGGTCTTTGCTTTACACAAGATAAGGGAAGGAGAGGTAGGCAGGTGTATGCACAGTCACACTGCTCTACCTCTCACGTGATAAGGGGAGGCGTGACAGGCTTGCATATCTGCAGATGAGCACTTGTTACCCCTTAATGGCAGAGGGGGAAAAGTGACCATCGGGGGCAGCTATCTTATTAGGATGTTACAGACTCGGTGCCTGTGATCTGACCGTTGTCTGCAGCCAGTGATTGGGACCTTAGTTCACTGTGGGTATGTCTACATACTGTATTATTCTATGTCTCCTTGGGAGTTCCATGAAGCAGTTCTCTATACTCTTCTCATGTGATTACTGCTGTCTTTGTCTTAAGATTACCATGCTACACAAGGCTGGTTGGTAGGGTCCCTTTGCTCATCTCTTTTTGTTCACTGTTTTCAGTCAGTTTCTTCTTCCAGTCAGTGCTCAGTCTAGCTCCTGCTCCTTTCGTTTGATGCTAAAGGTTGCCTTCTGTAACTGTTTCACTTAATTTCTTGGGTTTTTGCCATAGAGGGACGGCATGATGTAGATATGCTGTAGAGGGATAGCGTGGTGTAGATTTCCATTTTTAATAATTTTTTTCTACAAGAAATTTCAAATATATACACAGCCTAGCTAGCTTGGCTTGGCTAGCAGAGTAGTTTAAGGAATCCCTACAAACCAGCTGCTCAGCTCAACAATTATCAACTCACACTCTATCTCATCTCATCTACACCCCACCCACTCACCACCACTCCTGTGTTATTCAAAGCATGTCCTAGAGATCACATTTATTCATTCATAAATATTTCACTACATATAGTTACAAAGCTTTCTCTCTTAACATCTCCCAATTAGATTCTCAGCTGTCATAGCATTGTTTTCAGGGAACTTGACCTGTCCATATTTTCTCCTATTCTATCAGTGCATTAGAAATCAGATAACTAGGCTTGTTAAAACTGTTTATGAAGCAAGAGTTAATAAGAACTCAATGATCTGCTATGAAACACCATAGATTTTAGTTCGTCTGTTTTGTGACATCTAATCAGACCAACAGAGAGTATGTGTAGATCTTACCTAGAATAAGGTGATGATATTGAGTTTCTGGATAAATGAATGGAGACTAAGAGAAGGTTGCTTTCTCTCTTTTCTATATCGAATCCCTGGGAAATTTGAATAAGTGCAAATGATTAGTGTATCAGCTGTAACTGAAATACTGGAGGTTTGAGTTCACCCACAGACATGTTGGAAAACAGCTCTAGCTATTTACTTCCAAAAACAACAACCATTCAAAACCTTATGGAACATAGTTCTATTCTGATACACATGAGGTCTCCATGAATCAACTTGATGGCACCTGGTTATACCCCTCACTGAAGGATATGCAGTGCTGTTTCAAGAATCTGAAATACTGTGTCCCTTAACTCCGTATTAATGCTTTTAAAACAGAATCAAGTTCATAATAGTTTATTTTACTTGTTTTATCAAAGTATCATAGACAGAAATATATTTCAAGGGCAAAAAGAATAATATGAAACAAATCATCCATATGTTACTAGGAAAAGTCAATTATATATGTGAGATCAAAAAGTTACATATATTTGATATAAATAATGGAGTTTATTAATTTCCCATAACTGATTTTGTCTTTATCAGAGTCCCTGCTCCACAGACAGGCATAGCTGAGATATTCAGTATATCTTAGTCTACTTTGGTTTGAACAGTCTCTTTTGGATAACTCAATATTTTTGGATAAATGCTCAGACTTTCAGTTTTACTCCATGTTACCCTGGTTCTCTCTAGGATGTTGTCTGAGGCCATGCAACTGTGTGGTGATGGATGAAGGGAATCTCAGATTACCAAATGCAGATTCAAGTTTTCAGGTGTTGGTGGTAGGTAGCTGAGTTAGTGTCATTCCCCTGTACCTAGCCAGGATCTGCTAACTTAAAGCTGGCAGACTTGTGACTTGTCCTTTTGACTGAGTTAAGAGAAGTGATGCTCCTATCTGGTGTTCTTGACTGGTGCTGAAGAACTGTCTCAATCATTCCTGCCTCACAGCCAGAGCCTCATGATAGTTCCACTTCTTCTGGACTTAGCTTTCAATTTCCCTCCAGGGCATGTGAGAGTTTCCAGGGGGGAGAAGTTTGGGCTTCCTAACTCAGGTTCTGCATTCCACTTCATCTTCTGGATCTGGGTTGAATTCTTGGCAGTTACCTGGTAATACACTGCTGTAAGAATTTCTGGATTATCTTCAGCAAAATTTCACTTGCACGTGATATGAACAACATTATTCAATAATTTCTGCATTCTGTTGGATCACTTTTCTTTGAAACAAGTGCAAATGTGTATCTATCACAGTTGGTTGGACAGGTAGCTGTTATTCCAAATTTCTCGGCATAGACAAGTGAGCACTTCCGGCATTGCATCTATTTGTTGAAACATTTTAGTTGGCATTCTATCAATTCCTGGAGCCTTTTTTTTTTTTCAGCAGTGCTTTCAGTGCAGCTTGGACTTCCTTCTTTGACACCATCGATTCTTAATCACATGCTACCTCCTGAAATGGTTGAACATCCCAGTTCTTTTGGTATGGTGACTCTGTGTATTGCTTCCATTCTCTTTTAACAATTCCTGCATCATTCACTACTTTGTTTTTTAACATTTTAAAGAGGTCTTTTATATCCAACTCTGTGAGCAGTATCTGGAGTCTTAAAAAGTTAGCAAGCAGTCATCTAAGATGCGTCAATTTGTCTCAACCTACCGACTCGACGGCACTTGGCTGTCTTGGCTTACCAGGAGAAAACAGAAATGAAGAACAACAGAAACATAGCAAAATACAAGCCAAAGGCACACAAAGGGCTCCATAACCAGAGACTCTGCCACACTGACACCAGAAGAACTAGATGGCACTTGGCTACCACTAATGACTGCCCTGACAGGGAAGAAAGTCCCTGGTGGAGCAAGAGAAAAGTAGGGGTAGGACTCAAATTCTCATAAAAAGACCAGACTAAGACTGAACAAACTCTAAAAACATGGTCCCTGAACTTTCTGCTAGCTCAGAACTAAAACCGTTCCTGAAACCAACTCTTCAAAAATTAGGCTGGAACATAATACATAAAATGATAGTGGTGTAGAATGTGCTTTTTAGCTTAAGTAGATACGTGAGACTAAGTGGGAAACTCCTATCTGGAGGCAAAATGAGAAAGCAGAATGGGATAGGAACTGGTTAAATGCACACAAGAAATACAGAGTAGAGAGGAGGAATATGCCTTCACATAGTAAAAAGAGCCAACTAGGGTCGCAGGGAAATGTGTGTATAAATTTTTGCATGAAAAACTGATTTGAATTGTAAACTTCCACTTAGAGCACAATTAAAGAAAAAAAAAGTATTATGCTACCGATTTGCCCGTCCTGTGCATAGACCAAAAGGCAGTCATTTGAACAGAACAGGGAAATAATGAGTGTTTTAAAATAAGTAAAAGTCTGCATCAGGACTATATCCTTTCACATCATTTATTCAACCTGCATGCTGAGAAAATAATCCAAGAAGTTGAAATTCAAGCCAGATTCAGAAGATGTGGAGCTAGAGACATTGTTGCTAATATCAGATGGATCTTGACTAAAAGCAGAGGATAGCAGAAAGATGTTTGTGTTTTATTGACTACGAAAAGGCATTTGACTGTGTGGATCTTAACAAATTATGGATAACTTTAAGAAGAGTCCCAATTTCAGAACACTTAATTGTGCTCATAAGGAAGCTGGATATAGGCCAAGAGGTGGTCGTTCGAATTGAACAAGCAAATACTGTGTGGTTTAAAGCTAAGAAAGGTGTGAGTTAGGGTGTATTCTTTCACCTTATCTAGTCAATCTGTGTGCTGAGAAAATATTCAAAGAATCTGGACTATGTGAAGAAGAATGCAGAATCAGACTTGGAGAAAAATGCATCAACAACTTGTGACATGCAGGTGACAGAAACCTCCTTGCCCAAACGGAAGAGGTCTTGAAGCACTTATTGATGAAGATCAAAGACCACAACCTTCAGTATAAATTATATCTCAGAATAAAGAAACAAAAATCCTCACAACTGGGTGAATAAGCAGCATCACAATAAATGGAGAAAAGGAGAAGAGACTGAAGTTGTCAAACATGTCATTTTATTTGGATCCACAGTCAATACCCCTGGGAGCAGCACTCACAAAACCAAAAGTATATTACACTGGGCAAGTCTGCTGGGAAAAAAACTCTTCAAAGTGTTAAAAAGCAAAGACTTCATTTTGAGAACACAGGCTGTAGTGGTGTTTTCAATCACCTCGTGTGAGTACAAAAGGTAGACAACAAATAAGAACAATCAGAGAATTGGTGCCTTTGAATGATGGTGTTGGTGAAGATGATCAAATATTCATACCACGGACTGCCAGGAAATGCGTAAATCTGTCTTGGAAGAAGTACAGCCAGAATTTTCCTTAGAAGTGAGGATGGCAAACCTTTATCTCCCATACTTTGGACACTTTAAAAGGAGGGACCAGTCTCTGGAGAAGGATATGGTGCTGGATAGAGTAAAAAAAGAGGAAGACCCTCAACAAGATGGATTAACACAGTGGCTGCAACAATAGGCTACAACACAGCCACAGATGTGAGAACGGCACAGGAGTGGACAATGTTTGTTCTGTTGTACATAGGGTCTTACAAATTGGAAATGACATGACAGCACGCAATACCAACTCAGAACGCTCTCTGCCTGATCAACAGTTCAGCCCTCCTGTGCCACTGCCTAGGCACTACAAAGGAGTGCTTCAAGTCTCTAAGAGTCCTGTAATCTCTCTGGCTGTCCTTTAGAAAGTAAGGCCACAATCCTTCCTGTTCTCAGGCTCCCATAGACTTTTTCAGGAGTTTCTATTCTCTGTTTACTTTTATTTCTTCATCTTAGCCCCAGGCCATGCCTGCAGCCCTAGCCTTTACGATCTCTGTCCTCCTGTCCTTCTTGTTTTTCCTGATTTTTTGTCCTTCCCATGGATCTTCGAATTGTCTCTTATTGGGTGCTCTAAGGTCCCTATGAGTTGAACCCAATCTGATGGCAGCGGGTTTGGTTTTTGGTTTATTGGGTGCTGTATCCTTTATACTTCATTCCTCTTCTGTCCTCCAACTTCTGGATTAGCTTTAATGTTGGACAGCACGTAAAGAAAAAGTGGTTTGCCAATAAGAGAAGTCTTCATCTGGATGTGTCTGAAAATATTTATGACTGTTAACACTCCCATGCCTGAGAATTTTAATCACACACAAATCAAATTGTAAAACGTGTGTAGTTACAGGTTTATCTCAAAGGGCTTTACTATCCTGAGGAACTTCCTTATACTTTCCACAAAATGTACGACAAGGGGCCTTCCAGGCACTTTCTCCTCCTTTAATCCTTCCAGAGTCTTAAGAGGATGTTCACAGAGTATCAGCCTCAGCAGAACCTTTCCTGACTCTTCTCCAGTCTTCCACTCACAGTTTCTGTCTTTTCCTCCACTCTATCTCCATGCTCAGGGGCCACTGACATTCTCTTCAGCCCCACCTCTGTGAATGGCTTTACAGGAAAAGGTCATCCCACGCTCTGCAAGTCTCTGTTGCCATGGCTGTTGCTCCTTCGCCCCACGGGTCCACCACTCGGGGGTCAGCTGCCACTCTCCATGCCCATCCAGCTTCCTCTGCCCAGCCCCCGCCTCGCTTATTCCAGAAGCCTCCTCAGTGCCTCTTCTACCACCTTCAGAGGGAGCTACCATCTTGGCATAGGATACTGCATATGATATAAGTGTATCGTTCTGCCTTGAATAAATGTCATAAACAGCCTCACAGCACCAGACTCAAGAAACATCCATTTTTCTTCTTTTTTTTTCCCTAGTGTGGTCCGTTTTATACTGTAACAGAGACATACAGATCTTCATGTGAATTACACCTTCAGAGAGGTGCCTACTATCTGTAAGCATCCTGAAAACAAACTTGGCACTGATCACAAATTTGACTTTCACAGGTTCAAAATCCTCTACTCACCTAACAACCTTGGAGGAGCCACTTGTTCTACTTGTTTCCCTCAGCAGTTACCAACTGACCACGTCACACTAAAAAAAAGAAAAAAAAATAACATTGCTGTCAAGTTGATTCCAACTTATAGTAACTGTATTTCAGCATAGAACTGCCTCAAAGAGTTGCCAAGGCTAGTGGACTTGAACTGCCAACATTTTCATCAGCACGCAAGCTCTTACGCTCTACACTACACGTATCACACTGGAGCAATGAGTTCAAATAACCTAATCAGATTCCATTGACTTAGTGAGACCTGTCCTTGAAAAGTTCCCCATTTTTCCCCTTCCCGCCTTGAACACACCTGCACTGAAGGCCTCCACCAGCAAAGTGACACCACTTTAAGCTTTTGGAGAAGTGTAGCCCCTAGGCAAGGCAGTGAAATCAGTGTCAAGACTGCGATGACTCTTCTTCAACTGGAGTGAACACTCGGAGCATACACTCTGCTCCAGGCATCAAGCGTCATGATCATCTCCATCAGATCAGCTCCACCAAACTGACAGTGGCGTTTCAAAATCTTCTATAATCTACTGGGCCTGATCACACTCATGTGTGCATTTGTGCTGTATGTCTCTCTATGTCACACACACACACACACACACACAGAAACACACACACTCTAACCTAGAGGATGGAAGACAAATATAGTGGCAGGGGAATTTAGAGGTGACAAGTCACATTTAATTGGAGAGAGGCTTCATCCACATGATCAGTCTATCTCTGTGTGACCTCTGCATAAACAGAAAGCAGGATTCAGGAGCCAATCTCCTTTATATGCATATGCAATTTTTTTAATTGTGTTTTAAGTGAAAGTTTATAATTACCTTGTTTCTCATACATAAACTTACATTTTGCTATGTGACCCTAGCTACTCTCCCCACACTGTGACAGCACACTCCTCCCCTCTAAACTCTATTTCCCATGTCCATTTAACCAGTTCCTGCATCTCCCTGTCATTTCCTCTCACCTCCAAACAAGAGCCACCCACTTAGTCTGCTGTATCTACCCAATACTCTTCACCAGTATCGTTTTATGTCTTATAGGCCAGTTCAATCTTTGTTTGAAGAGTTGGCTTCTGGAATGGTTTCAGCTCTGGGCTAACAGAGAGTCCGGGGCCATGTCTTCTGGCTCCTGTGCCCCTCCAATGCTCCCTCTAGCCTCTGAACAGAAGCTGTCCAGTTAGTGTACCCTATGTGCCCAAGCCAAGAAGCATGTTCTTCACCGGTATCATTTTTGTGTCTTATATATTACTTCAGTCTTTGTCTGAACACTTGGCTTCCAGAATAGTCTCAGTTCTGGGTTGACATAGAGTTCAGGTTAACAGAGAGTTTCACCTGTTTCATCAGGGAGTCTTTGTTGAGTTCCCCTATGAGGGCACTGTTTAGTGGTGGCCAGGCACCATCTAGTTCTTCTGGTCTCATGTTGATGTGGTCTCTGGCTACTTGGCCCTTTCTGTCCCTTGAGCTCAGACTTTCCTCGTGTCTTTGATGCTCTTCTTTCTCCTTTGTTCCAGATGGGTTGAAACCAATTAATGCTTCTTAGATAGCCACTTGCTACCTTTTAAGACCCCAGACACCACTACTCACCAAAACCGGATGCAGAATACTCACTTAAAAAACTTTATTATGCCAGTTGGCCTAGATGTCCCCTGAAGCCATGGTCCCTAGACTCCAGCCCTGGTATTCTGTCCCTGGAAGTATTTACAATACTTCTAAGCTTTCGATGTAGTCCATTTGTGCTGACTTTTCCTCTAATGTGTGATGTCTCTTCCTTCATCTAAAATAATTCTTGTCAATTATATAATTAGGGAATACCTCTTTCCTTCCCAACCCCTCATAACCATCAAAGACTGTTTTTTGTGTGCATTTAAACTAATTCTTGAGTCCTTATAATAGTGGTCTCATACAGTATTTGTCCTTTTGCAGGTGACTAATTCTGCTCGTATAATGCCTTCTAGATTATACCATTTCGTGAGAATTGAATTTACCTTGTTGATTACATCCATTACACCTGTTGTGACCATGAAATGCCCTCAGATCTCGTAGATTCATGTGAATTGCATTGTTCTTTTCCTAGCTGAGACACTTCAGTTAGTGTATAAGGACAATGTCACCAAGGAGGTGGTGGTGCCTTAGCCACTGGCGAGCACATTGAACAATCCCTTTTTGTTATTTATTTTATAAGTTAGTTACTCTCTTTACAGAGACACATTTATTAACAAAAGAAATTTGATCTTATTGGTGTAGATGAAAAATGCATGATCACTGGACCTGAATGAAAACATAAGTGTTATTACACTGTCCCTAGATCTTCTTGCCCTCGGTGGGCTGTGGTCTTAGGGCTGCTCTCTCTTTGTTAAGAGAGGAGGCTAGACTTGCTCTTTGATGGAGCAGAGCTGCAATGAAAGTGTCCCTCCCAGTCTGTGCAAGTTTGCCATTTAATGCCCCGTCACTGCTTCTCTGCCATATTCTGGGAAACACCAGGCCCTTTCGCGCATTGTAGACTTTCCCTGGCTCACTGTGCATCCCTGAATGTCCTTGTAAGGGATCCCAAGTGCCACAAAAATTCACAACACTTGAGTCTAGATGATGTCAAGAAGCTCTTCCATCCCCAGAAAGGCAAACAGATTCTGATGTTTCGTCTGGGGCACAGAGGAAAAAGGTTTCCAGTCTCTTTCTCCTGTAAGGAGTGGAGGAGAAAACCACCAGAGAAAGAAAGCAAAAGGGAAGAGAAAGAAGGTAAGAAGAGGGATGGATTGAGCAAGATGGTGTAAATGGAATGATGCAAAGGACCGCATACTGCTCTTGCCACTGGTCCTCTGAGTCAGAAGCTATAGTCACCTCACTAGCAGGACCCTCCCTGTCGTTAAAGCAAAGAAACAAAACTATTGCCATTCGGTTGGTTCTGACTAACAGCAACCCTGTAAGACAGAGCAGAACTGCCCTATGGGATTTCCAAGGAATGGCTGGTGAGTTCAAAGTGCAGATCTTTTGGTTAGTAGCTATATCTCCATGTAGTTCCTAACCACTGCACCACCAAGGCTCTCATTACAGCAAAGTGAACTTTAAGTCTTACTGAATATAAACCTCTCCTTTCTGCTAACTACTGTAAGACTAACTCCTCTGGCATCCCTTCAACAAAACCATTTGGACTCATAATTTAACCTGAAAAGATGATTCATTCTAAATTAAAAACCAAGCTGACCTTTTGGAATGCTTATTTCTAGAAGAAAAGGGTCAACTTGTTAAAATTAACAACGCCTAATAAGTTCCGTAAAAGGGGCATACACACTTCCCTATCTAAAAGTTTCTCTAATAAAAGATGACATATAGACCCATGTCACATCTTCCTGAGCCTGAAATATGGGTTGAACAGAGGAGAGATTACGACCTGTAAGTTTTAAACAGGATGGCGTAAGGTGTCGTGAGGAAGGTGACACCGGAGTACAGACTTGAAGGATGTGAAAGAGTAAACTGAAACTACAGTAGCAAAGATCCTGAGGCTGGGGCTTGACTGGAATGTTCCAACAAAACAGCTCACATGCCCTGAGCTGATAGGGAACAAGGCCAAGTGGTGATCAGAAAGGAAACAGGGCCTCTTAGGTCATTGCAGGGACTATGACTTTTAGTCTGAGGGAAAGGGAAAGCCACTGGAAGTTTTTAAGCAATGAGTGACATACTGTGCCTGTGCTTTAAATAGATCAACCCAGCTGTGATGTTGTAGTGTAGACTACAGAAGAGAGAATGTCATGAGTTGCATTGTGTCCCCACAAAATGTGTATGTCAGCTTGGTTAGGCCGTAATTCCCAGTACTATATGGTGGTCCACCGTTTTGTGATCTGATGTGAATATCCTATGTGCTGTAAATCCTTACCTCGGTGAGATCAGTGAGGCAGGATTAGAGGCAATTATGTTAATGAGACAGGACTCAATCTATAGGATTAGGTCATGTCTTGAGTCAATCTCTTTAAGACATAAAAAAGAAAATCAAGCAGAGAGACAGGAGGACCTTTACCGCCAAGGAAGTAGAACCAGGAACAGAGTATGTCCTTTGGACCCCAAGTCCTTGTGGTGAGAAGATTGATGATAAGGACCTCCCTCCAGAAACCACAGAAAGAGAAACGCTTCCCCTGGAGTTGGTGTCCTAATTGGGACTTTTAGCCTCCTAAACTATGAGAGAATCAATTTCTCTTTGTTAAAGTCACATACTTGTGAAATTTCTGTTATAGCAACACTGTATAGACTAACTAAGACAGGGACTAATGAGGAGATTATTACAATAACCAAGACAGAGATGGTGGAAGCTTGGACCAGGGTGGGAACACTGGAAGTATCAAGAATTTGTCAGATTCTGGACATGTTTGAAGTTAGAGTTGGCAGGAAATGCTACAGGGCTGACTGTGGCTGGGGGAGAAAGGGAGGAGTTGACAGTGACTCCTAGGCTTTGGTCTGCATAACAAAAAATATAGAGGTGATATCAACTGTGATAGGAGAACCTCGAGGAACATGTTTTTCTATGAGTAAGATGAAGAGTTCAAAGCTACAGCAGTGAATCTTCTCGAACCTGAATACACATGCTTTAATGACCATACAGTTCTGTGAATATGTTAAAAACCATTGCCTTGTAAATTTTAAATGGCTGAATTGTGTGTGGTGTGCATTATATCACAATAAAGCTGTTACCAAAAACTGAAACAAAAAGAATTCATGCCTGAGGTCTACTCTGTTTTCTAGCCCAGTGCTGAGTACTGAGGTCCAGGTAAACCAAACATTTCATATAGTTCACAGTTTAGGGGTGGGGAATTGTGCACAAATTACAGTAAGGGGAGACTCTGCAGGGTCCCCTATAGATGTCAGGCAGCGTGGGATGTGCCATCCCAACTCTAGATACAGGGCATCCAACTATAGCTACCAGTGCCTGCCTGCTTGTCCTGCTGGTGAATGAGTGAATAAATACAAGCCTGCCTAAACCAAAACAACCAAACCTGTTGCCATGAAGTCAATTCCAACTCATAGCTACCCTATAGGGTAGCTATAGGGTCTAGACTAGAACTGTCTCATAGGATTTCCAAGAAGCAGCTGGCCAACTCAGACTACCAACCTTTTATTCAGCGTCTGAGATCATAACCACTGCTCCACCAGGATTCTGATACACGCATATATACATACACACATACATGCTGATAAAGCCACAGTGGCAATCATGTGTTACATTTTATGAAAAAGGAAGGATAATTCAAAGGGCAAAACCAAAAACCCAAGCAATGGAGTCACAAGGGATTATTTCTAGGCCTTGATACCTAATAGTGTCTTACATTGGATTTGAAATTACTTGGGTCTAGAGACTCTTCTATTCCTTCCAGTTTTTTTCTTTTTGAACAAGAATATCTGTATCTGTTATCCAAAGCCTGTCTCACCATTGTATTTTGGGAGTAGATAACTTGTTTCCTAAATTCAGAAGCCCACAGATGGACACAAATTTAGGCCCAGGATGGATCATATCCAGAGTCTCACTCATGTCTGATTTAGATTACTGAGACGGTGATATTTTGGACTTTGAGTTGACGTTATAATAGGTTGAGACTTTTACGGGATGTTGGCATAAAGTAAATACATTTTGCAAGTGGGGCAAATACAAATCCTTAGGAGCCAGAGGTTGAACTGTGGACTACAGAATAATGCCTTCCCAAAGATATCCACAGGATATCGAACATACAATGTACCACCAGAAGAACAAAATTAATCTGTCTTGAAACAAAGTACAGCCAGAATGCTCCTTGTAAGCAAAGAAGATTTCATCTCACATACTGTGGACTATTATCAGGAGGCATCAGTCCCTGGAGAAGGACATCACTCTTGGTACAGTGGAGGTCAGTGAAAAAGAGGAAGACCCTCAACAAGATGGCCTGACACAATGGCAGTAACAACGGGCTCCAGCACAACAATGATTGTGTGGACGATGCAGCACAAAGCAACAATGCTTTCCATCATTGTGAGTTGGAATCATCTTGATGGTGCCTAACAACAACAAAAATGTCCACACCCTAATCTACAAAACCAATGACTATGTTCAAAAGACACATCATGGAATAAAAGACTTGGTAAACGTGGTTGAAGTTCAGGATTTTGAGATGGAGAGGTTATCCTGGGTTATCCAGGTGGGCCCAGTGTTATCACTGGAGTCCTCATAAGGAAAAGAGTGAAAACAGAGAGAGAGTCAGACATAGTGACAGAAACAGAGGTCAGAAATGAAAATGCTCCACTGCTGGCTTTGAAGCTGGGCAGGACCATGGGCCAGTGAGTGGGAGTGGAGTCTAGCAGCTGGAAAAGGCAGAGAAACAGGCTCTCCTCTAGAGCCTCCACAAGAATATAGCTCGGCCAGCACCTTGCTCTTAACCCTATATGATTCGTTTTGGACTTCTGATCTCCAGAACTGTAATATAATGAACTTGTGTTGTCTTTAGACACTAAGTCTATAATACTGTACTGCCCCCAGCCACAGGTTCGCCTTCCACAGTTTCAGTTATCCGTGGTCATCCACTGTCTGAAGATGTTAAATGAGTACATAATGTGATAAGAAATCTCTTGCCATCCCACCTTGTGATTCACGTGACTTTTATTAGAGTATATTGTTGTAATTGCTCTATTTTATTGCTAATGATTATTGTTAATTGCTTACTATGGCTAATTTTTAAATTAAATTTTATCATAGATATGTACACAGTCTGACAAGTTTGCAAACTTGCCTCCACGCAGTTACATTAGCAGCACTGTACAAACAATGCAGTGAGGTTTCATAACCTCGGTATATCAGTCTCACAGCTGTGCTCCTGCCGACACATGGCAGTGACTTGTTGATTGGCATTCATTATTGTTGTTACATGTTTTTGTGTGCTGTCATGAGAATGTTAAAGCTTGAATTAGAGCAACAAACTAACAATGTATTTCTTCTTAAACTTGACAAGAGTGGAAGTGTAATCAGGGACATCTTGATCCAAGTTTATAAGGATAAGGCCATGAAGAAAACGGCAGTATACAAGTGGATGAAACATTTTTCTGAGGCGAGGGAAAGCATCACTGGAGAGGTCAAGGTAGCCAGTAACAAGCAGAAGTGACAGGAATATCACAAAAATTTGTACCAACTGGACAAACAGTTAACCAAGTTTACTGTATGGAAGGACTGAAAAGGCTGCTTGAAAAAGTTAGACAAAAACGACCTGAATTTTTTGCCAGCACCTCACGGCTCTTGCATCACGACAATGTGCCAGTTCACGTGGCACTATCTGTGAGGAAGTTTGTAGCCAGTACACAAATAACTGTATTGGAACATCTTATCTGCTCACTTGATCAGGCCCCCAGTGACTTTTTTGTTGACCTGAAGACATAGGAAATATTGAAAGGAAGACATTTGATGATATTCAGGACATCAAGTGTAATACAATGACAGCTCTGATGGCTATTCCAGAAAAGGAGTCCTCAAATTGCTTTCAACGGTGGACTAGGCGCTGACATTGGTGCATAGATTCTCAAGGGGAGGACTTTGAAGGTGACCACGGTGATATTCAGTAATGAGGTACGTAGCACTTTTTCCAGGATGAGTTTGTGAATGTAATCGTCAGATCTCGTGGGCATATGACAAATCATAATATACATAGTGTTCAATACTATCCATGGTCTCAACATTCATAGAGGTCTTGGAACATTTTCCCTGTGGATTGAGGGACTACTATAATTTGTGACAGCAGCAATATGAAACTAATACAAAAGACCTGTAGCTTCTGCCTTTGTGCTCTTAGAAGCTGGCCATCAGGTAACATTCTCTGACCACCCTAATGGCCACAGGGATAGAAAGAAGACATGGAAGGGGAGAAGCAATGAAGGGAAAGAAAAAGACACCCAGCTAACCACTTGTCTTTCTAGTCACCTTTTCAAGGCACCAGACAAGTGGGTGAAGCCGTGTTTGGACCCAGCTGATGTTGAATCATAACAGTCACACAGGTGAGCTCTGCTATGCTCAAATTGCAGAACCCTGGGCAAATACATGGTTGATATTGTTTTAAGGTGCCAAGTTTTAGTTTGTTATATAGCAATCAATAACTGAGACAGCATGATATCATTTAACACTCATTACTATTACCCTAAGAGGTAAGAACCAATATCATTCCCATTTAACAAATAAACTAAAGCTTGGAGAGGTTAAGCTAGTAACTTCTCCAAAGCAAGCAGTGATGAAACCATCAAGCCAGGATTTAAAATTCAGGTGGTATGATTGCAGAATCTGTGCTTAGAGGATAACACTCTATTAGTCATCACCCTTGGTTTCAAGTGTCAGAATGTCACCTTAAACTACCTTATTCAAAAGGGGATAGTTAATAGAAAGCTTTTCTTAATACTAGTAAAGTCAGAGAAGCAAGCTCGTAAAAGTAAGATTCAATTGCTCTTGGAACTTTGTGTGTGTGTGTGTAACTCAAAGTGTTGGTTTCCTTCTGTAGGATGGGATTTCTTCAAAAGTTTTAAGCAGATTAAAAATGGCTGAATTGTGGAAGGAAATAAAGCTATGAATAACCCCAGTCTCGTGTCTTCCATCGCTCTCATCAAAAAAAAAAAAAAAAGGCTGGAAATTGTCTCTGACCTCATATGGAGCCGTGGGAAAGGATTCTAATTGGGCCATAGTAGGCCAGGTGCTCACCCTTGCATCTATAAACAGCTCAAGAAGGTCAAATCTTGCACAAAATAAAAGAATGGTAGTTCCTATTTGATGTTCATGGTTTAAATGCTAGGAAGGAGAATTTTCCAGAGGCAAGTGGGAAGTAGGATGCTCATTGTCTTAGTCATCAAGTGCTGCCATTAACAGAAATACCAAAAATGGATGGCTTTCACAAAGAGATATTTATTTTCTCACAGAAAAGCAGGCTAAAAGTCCAAAGTCAGGATGTCAGCTCCAGAGGAAGGCTTCTTCTGCTGGCTCTGGAGGAAAGTCCTTGTCATCAACCTTCCCCTGGACTGGGAGCTTCGGAGGCACAGGAACCCCAGGTCCTTCCCAAAAGACACGGTCTGCTCTTGGCATTGCTTTCTTGGTGATATGAGGTCCTCAGATCTCTGCTAGCTTCTTTCTGTTATATCTCAAGATACTGCCTCAAGGTTCAGTGTAGTCTTACACACTGAGTCCTGTCCCACCAATACAGCTGCCGCACGTCCTCTCTCATTCATTCACGTCCCGGAGACAGGATTTACCACATACCGGAACATCACACAGTACCGGGAATCACAGCCCAGCCCAGTCGGTATGCACATTTTTGGGGGAGGCACAGTTCAATCCATGACACTGACCTAGTCATCAAACAGCAGATTTCCACTACAAACAGAGAAGGTTGAGTTCAGAGAGCCAAAAACAATGTGAGAGAAAGACACATGGAGATTCAATCCAGACAGAAAAGAAAGTCCAGATTCAAAACTGTGCTTTAAATATGTTTTTGTTGTTAGGTGCCATCAAGTGGATTCAGAATCACAGAGACACTATGCACAACTGAACAAAGCTCTGCCTGGTCCTGTGCCATCCACACAGTCATCGTTATGCTTAAGCTCGTTGTTGCAGCCACTGTGTCAAGTCATCTCTTTGAGGGTCTTCCTCTTTTTCGTTCACCTTCTACTTTACCAAGAGTGATGTTCTTCTCCAGACGCTGGTCCCTTATGATAGCATGTCCAAAGTAGGTGAGACAGTCTCACCATCCTTGCTTTTTTAACATAGAATACCCAAACGCAGAGAAATGCATACTGTATATGGGTTCTGTGTGAACTCCATGGATGGAACCTTAATAGAATGCTTTGAAAAATTCTCCCTCCTGGTTGTATATATGTGACATCTTTTTCAGGAACATGCTATCAGTCAGCCAGAACCAAGCTAATAACAAGCTTAACCTCAACTATGAATGCACCAACCATGAAAATGTCATTGGCAGCCAGAGGGTACTGAGATACAGTGGCCCACTGCAAGAGCAGACAGTCACCAGCCGCTCAGAACCCAGAATTTCCAAGTCAGAAGACACCTCAGAGGTCATTGATTCTAACCCCGAGGTCTTGCTTATCACTGATTAGTGTATATGTAACATCACCATCAATACATGGAAACCTCTCTAACCAATTTCCCAACTAGAAAGTCTAAAAAGAACCTCCTCTACAACCAATAACCCTCCTCTCAGCTCCGTCATAAACCCAGTACTGAAAAGAGGACCCCTCCCCTCTACTTTGTATTATCCATGAAATCCAAAAATGGAATTTCAATCACTGACATGTGCAAGTAATAGACTTTAACTGGCAGTACTTGAGCTAGCACTCTCCTTTCAGGCAGACCGTAAAAGTTATTAACCAAAAGCCATATATATGTTACTTGTCTATTTATGAATTACACTCATAGACAGTAGTGGCTTGAGTAAATTAAATTCTCATTCACCTCACACACAACCCTCAGTGAATCCAATGGTCAAATTCTTGGGTAAGCTTGTAAGTAAATTTCTGGAGGTTCAATCAGATTCTGTTAAGTCTGCCCCTGTGATGTGTTGATGGTTCTTGAAAAAGCTGAATGTGAAAGAAGCTGTCTTCATTTAAGTAGGAATGGCTTACCTGTATCAGAGGGTAAGAAGCATAAAAAGAGCTTGCAAATTCTTCACTGCATCCTGAGCTGTAGTACCAATTTCCCAAGTGATGCCCTTTCACAGTGATTAGCACTTGGTGGTTATTTGCATCTGGTGCTTCTGTTTGATGAGCCCTTCTTCTCTGCTCATTTTCAATCACTCTGTCATCAGTGTTCTCTGTCCATCGTCATCACTGCAAGCAGGGACTTGTCTATGCAAAACAGTACCTGTGGCAGTTAAATTCCTGCATGATCTCTCACAGCTGACAATGGGAACTGTGATGGCCAATAGCAGCTGCTCGTTAGCATCCCTTTTCAAGTGGTACCCAGGGCACCCACCCTGTTTCTCACACCTTAGTTATACCTCTGGAAAATCTTGCCCTTGAACTAGAATTGCTCCTTCCTCTAATATTTCAGTGGCATTTCTTCCAAGGTCATACAAATTCTTGCTTATGCCATTTTTAGCCTGCTTAAAACCTCTAAATCTTTGATTAAAAATAAAAATGAATATCCCCCAAACACATAAAATTTTTTAAGGAGTAAGTCTTCAAAAACTCACACCATTCTCACTGTATTTCAAAAACATGTAATACCAGCTTAAAGATTTCTAATCTTAATTGCAAAATATTAAGTAAATGTTCAGTCACACTTAGAGTTCTTCCAGTACTTGTGACCTACCTCTCACTTGTGATTTATAAATAAAGGGTTGTTTCAAGTGACCCTTGGGTGCTTACCTACTCTTAGGTTGGAGTAATCGTGTGCAACAGGAATCATACCAGCCAGTCTCTGGAGACTTGTTCATGCATATGAATGTGCCAGGAGACAGGCAGGAAGTCTGCCCACGCATGGCTACCCCAAGAAGGTGAGAGAAGTAGGGACAAAAGGGATAAGGGATTTATAGTATTACACAAGAATCTGAAGAGGTTGAGTGGATAAGAGACAAAATAGGGCCATGGGCAGAAGGCAACAGGAGCTCCCACGTCAAGTGTCTCCAGGTAACACACTATAAACGAGTCAAATTGGTCAAGTGCAACTAAGGGAAACTGTAAGATGAACTGGAATAGGCAGGCTTCGCCCACAGGCATTCAAGTTCAACTGAAAAAAAAAAGTCAATGAACACCAACCAAAACAGACTTGAGAACCAAAATCAGCCTGTAAACTACTGGTTTGTGATTTCTGCATTAAGGAAAAGCTAATGTTTTAACTCTAGTGGTAAAGAATACCACCGCAGGAGCCAGATGATTCAAGTTCAAATGCTATTCCACTGCCAACTATCTATATGACCTTGGGCAAGTAACTTAACCTCCTGAAGCCTCAGCTTCCCCAACTGTATATCAGGGAAGTATCACTTCCACCATATACTATTGTTTCATAGGTAGGGTAACCATATGTCCAGGTTAGCCTGGGATGTTCCTAATTTATAGAGCATCATTATAATTATTATCAAGATTAATCGTATGTTTACCAACAGTTCCCTGTTCACTTTCAAAAATGTCCCATCATTAGGATTGCATGAGGGTTAAGGAGATAATAAGCCATATGAAGCACCAAGGATATAGAAAATGCGTTAAATTTAAAAAAAAAAAAATGACACCTGTTTTATGCAAGACTAGCTCTGTGCATAATTAGTGAGAGACTTTTGTCTTTAGAGATTTCTCTTCCCCCGTACCCCTACTGCCTACCCCCGGTTCATCCCAGTGCCTTCAAGTCACTCAGACCCTTTTAACACTGGCTTCCCACACATACTGACACCCTTTCCAGATCCCCTCCAAACTCATCCATGCCTTGACCCAGTTCTTCAGGACTACCCTTCAGAGTCCAGCTTATCTGCCAGACTGCCCAGTTCAGGCATCACAGGGTCTTCAGGAAATTTATGTTCTATATTTCCTAGGTAAGGAGGGTTGAAATGAACTAGTGGAGGGAATTTCAGGTTGATTGAAGGAGAAACTTTTGGGCAGCGTTTTGTAGTCCTTCAGATAGCAAATCATGTCAGCAGATCCTTGTGAACAAGGAGCCTAGCCTGCTTTCTTCAGTTTATTACATATATTTTTGTAAACATTTAAAAATACACGTGTATGTGTGTGTACGAAGAGCTGTTGTGGTGCAGTGGTTAAGCGCTTGGCTGCTAACTAAATAATTGGAATTTTAATCTACCAAGCTACTCCTTGGGAACCCTATGGGGTAGTTATGATCTGTCCCATAGGGTCACTATGAGTCAGAATCAGGTTGACAGCAATGTGTGGATGCATACGTGTGTGTGTGTGTATCCAAATCTGAATTTATTCCAAGCATAAAATCAATGAGCTCAGCACTCTCCAACCAAACGCTGTCCTAAAATATCAGTTGTGGCATTTCTTCATGCCACAAAGTTTAACGGAAGACTGAACATTTTAACTGAGATACAAAGTGTACCTCTGAAATATATTTCTTAGTTGTACTGTTCCATTGCCACCTAATAAGTCACTCACAAAACTAAACATAGTGAAACAACAAAGTACTATTGTCCCTCATGGTTTGGGGGCTTGATGGACTTAGCTGTGTGGTTCTCACTTGGGGTCCCTTGGCTGCAGTCTGATAGAAGCTGGAACTTGAGTTATGTGAAGCTTTCTTCACTCATGTGTCTAGTGCCTGGGCCGGAGAAGCTGTGGGCTTGTCTCTCCCTGTGACTAGGTTGGGCTTCCTCACAGCGTGGTGGCCTCATTGTAGTTGGATGGCTTACATGGTTGGTTGGAGTTCCCAAAACTGAGTATTCCAATGGATCCAACAAGAGCTGCAAGGATCCTTATGAGATCAAAATCACGCAGTAGTATCGCTCCCACCCTATTCTATTGGCAAGTCACAACAAGAAACAATCCACTGCCGTCAAGTTGATGCTGACTCATAGCCCCTATAGGACAGAATAGAATCACCCCATAAAGTTTCCGAAGAGATCTTGGCAGATTCAAGCTGCTGACCTTTTTAGATTAATAGTCATAGCACTTAACCATTATGCCACAAGACCAGCCTAATTTCAATTGGGTAGAGGATTAGGTTCCACCTCTCAGTGGAGAACGACTTGTATATAAAGGGTGGGACAGAATCAGTCATGGCCCTCCTAGAGACAAGCAACCATGCAATTCACGTATCTCTCTCAAAAATGTTGAGAATGGAATGGAAAACTAAGAAAGTGAGTTCTGAATAGGGTTTCCTGAATTGATAGAGTGTTAATTCTTTTTTAATTTTATTATGTAAACAATATATTTATTTTATAAATTAGCAAATAGAAAGGAACAAATAAAAATAAATTAATCAGTCTTATCACACAGAGAAAAACCATCCCTAGGTTGGTTATGGATAAATTTGATATTTACATCATTAGGAAGAATTCAAACATAATTTCTGAGCTCTTCCCGCTTCAAATGCCAAGTTAATCTTGAAAAGTATTCAACATTACTTAAGTTTGTTGGCTGGGCCAGAAGCCAGTCCGCAGATGTCAGGACAACCACGGGGGCTCAGCAGTGAATGGGGTAGGAGATGAATGATTTGAGCAGATGCCATGTCAAAGCTGTGAGAAGAAACAGCTGCTGCCCTATTTGCTAAGATATTTGGTAATCATGAAGATGGGGTAAACGCAGAAACAGAGCAATCTGTATTGAGATTCAGAGCATGAATGCTGATGTCAATGTTTTGTAGTTAATTAGAGTGTTACATTGTGTTTCTAATTTTACAGAATGAAAGCAGCATGTTTCTCTCCGTCAGAGTTTACTCCCAATTTTCAAACAGACTGTGGCCTCATTCCCATTCCTTTGACAACATAATGAGCAAGAATGAACTGCAATAGCTGAGGCTCAGTTAGACAAGCCAAATTTCCAGGCTTCAATAGTTTGAAATGACATAATTAAGTCATGTTTCTTTATGATGTGGAGCCTTATGATGCAATGGTTAAGAGTTTGGCTGTTGACCACAGAATCAGCAGTTCAATCCATCAGCCACTTCTTGGAAACTGGGGCAGTTCTCCTCTTCCCCATAGGATCACTATGAGTTGGAATCGACTCCACGGTGATGTGTTTGGGTTTGTGTTCTGGGTGGTTGTTGGTCTTCTCCTTTATCACGCAAAAATTTTGGTGTCTTGGACTTCCATCAACCATTGTCCTTGAAAGCTTGTTATTTGTTGCTGTTCTTCTTCTTCTTCTTCTTTATCATACAAAAATTGTGGTGTCATAGACTTCCACCAACCACTGTCTTTGAAAACTTGGTTATTCTACCAGGTTTCTCTTCACCGGCCTTTCTAGGATTCCCGTGGAATCATTCCCGGTTCCTTTCAGTCTCAGGCACTGGTCAGGCTCTGGCCTGCTGCCACCTCTCCCCTCCCACCCCACCTCTCTGCTGGGGTCCCTATATGCTTCTTTCTGGCTGCTACTATTTTCCTTTTCCCCAAGATTAGAGTCTTTCCCTGAGCTCATTCAGTGAACACAGAAATGAAGCCAATTTTTAAAAGGAGTTCTGTGAAGGGCTCGGAGTTAACAGAGAGGAATTACCACACAAAAAAAAATAAAAACGAAAACCACACACCAGATGGGGAGCAGATACATTCCCCGTAGTTCACAGATACATTCTTCCCTACTGAGCTCCCGTTTGTCTTCTGTCCCATTTTTATCAGGTAGAGCGTTGGTGGCACATAGTTAAAACATAGCTGCTTATCAAATGGTCAGTAGTTAAAATCCGCCTACTGCTCCTTGGAAATCTTACGGGACAGTTCTAATCTGTCCTATGAGTGACTATGAGTCAAAATCAACTCTATGGCAAAGGGTTTAGGTTACAGGGGTTACACAGTATCCGCTTACCTTTCCCAAGCAGAGGGGTCCTCAAATACTTTTTCTACTGAAAGCCAAGGACATCAACTTCCCTAACAAAACAAAAGAGGAAAACGCCTACTTTGCTCTTACTCTAGCCACCTAAGAATTACCTCCCAGGACATTTCCTAGTCCCAGATCCTCCTCCTTTGCAAGGATTATTGACACAGGCAATGTCCACTCTCACAAGCAGAAATCCTGCTCTCCAACAGGAGTGGCCCTTTCCTCTGTCCGTCAACAGGAGAATATGTTTCCAGAGGGTTCTATTTGTCTTCTATAACATCATTGTGAAATTCAGGTCTGGTGTGGCCCAAACCGAGTGTCATGGTTGGAACTGTGTCCCCCCAAAAATGTGTGCAGCCACGTGGCTGGGATATGGTTCCCAGTCTCTTGGGACTGTCCTCCATTGTGTGGTTTTGCTAACCTGTATGTTAAAGGATTAGGGTGGGGCTGTGAATTCCTGCTGTGGAGGGAGTTTCCCTGGAGTATGGCTTGCCCCACCCTTAATGCTTTTAGCTTGCAAGGAATAAAAGGAAAAAGAAACAAAGGACAATTTGAGAACCTCGCTACCATCAATCAAGCAGCTCCAGGAGCAGAGCGCGTCCTTCAGACCAGAGGTTCTTGCGTGAGGACGCTCTCTGGACAAAGACTGATGCAATACAGGACTTTCCTCCAGAGCCAACAAGGGGAAAGTCTTTCCCTGGAGTGGACACCCTGAATATGGACTTGCAACCTACCGGACTGTGTAAGAATAAATCTTTCTTTGTTAAAGCCATCCACTCTGTGGTAATTCTGTTAGAGCAGCCCTAGCTGACTAAAACACCGAGGCATTTCTTTTTTTTTTTTGGCTTTAACAAGAAAAGTTTATTCTTACACAGTCCAGAAGGCTACCAGTTCAAATTCAGATGTCTGCTCCAGGGGAAGGCTTTTCTCCTTGTCAGCTGTGGAGGAAAGTCCTTGTATTGCATCAGTCTTTGTTCAGGGAGTACCTTGGAGCAGGAACCTCAGGTCTGAGGGACGTGCTCTTCTCCCGGTGCTGTTTTCTTGATAGTGTGAGGTTCCCAATTTTCTGCTTGCTTCTCTTTCCTTTTATCTCTCTCTTTTTATCTCCCACGGGCGATGAAAGGGTAAAGGGTGGTGCAAGATACACTCCAGGAAAGCTCCCTTAGCAAGGGTGTTGCAGTCCCTGCCTAATCCTGTTTTAACATAATCATTTTATCTATTAGCCATAGGCAGAGATTAGGATTTACAGCATCAGAAAACCACAAACTTGAGGGCAGTCACAGAATACAGAGAATCCTGGCCCACCCAGATCACTACACATATTTTTGGAGGGGACACAATTCAATCCATGACAGTGCTGTTAAATTGGTTCTTACTCATAGCAACCCTATGTGTAACAGAGTGAAACACTGTGTAGTCCTACACCAGCCCCACAGCACAGGGATATCTAAGTTATTACAAATAAAGCAACGTTTCCTGCCACCGCCACCCAAAAAGTAATTGAATCTGAAGAAGAACTCGTTGAAGCACTATTCCATTATGTGACCCAGCAGACCACACAATTTCAGGGACTCAAGCCTGGTAAATTCCTGGCTTTCCTGTCTTCCACAATACCAAAAAAGTATCTCTTGCCTTCTGACTAAAAACCCGTTGTGGAAATTTTCTCAGAATAAAGATACAGACTACTTCAAAAATAAATTTAAGTCTTCACTTCTTGGAAAAGAAAAACTCCATTCTAGAAGCTTGAGACTGTGGAGCCCTTCCAGCTCCTACTCACCCCGTAAGGAAAACAGATGGCATCTCCCACTGACAAGTTTAAAATGTAAATAAATGTATCCTAACCTGACACTGTGTTGTATCTCAGGGACTGATCTCGGAGCAGGAGAAACTTTCCATAAATACAACCAGAAAGCACATGTTTTTGTTGTCCTTTAATTATTTTTAAGTGAAAGTTTACAATTACCGTCAGTTTCTTGTGCAAAAACTTACACACACTCTGCTATGTGCCCCCAGCTACCTACTCTTTCAGCACTGTAAAGCACACAACTCCCCTCCATTGCTCAGATCCATTTGATTAGCTCCTGTACCCCTCTGATGTCCCTCTGGCCTTAGAACAGGAGCTGTCCCATTAGTCTCCTCGGTGTGCCCTAGCCAAGAAGCACACTGTCCATCTGGCATCATTTTGTGTCTTATATACAAAGTCTGTCAGTCAAGTGTGTGAACTCATCCTAGAAAAAGTGCTACATACCTCATTGCTGAATATCACTACAGTCACCTCCAAAGTACTCTTCTTGGGAAGCTGACACCAGTGCCTAGTGCATCTTTCAAAGCAATTTTGGAACTCTCTGGAACGGCTGTTGCACACAGTGGCACAGCAGCAAGTTTGCGAACTTAATTGTATAGCTGTCTGTGAGGAAATTTTCGGTAAGTAAACAAATAATTGTATTGGAAAACCTACCTATTCGCCTGATCTGGCACCCAATGACATTTTTGTTCACCCCAAAATAAAGGAAATACTGAAAGGAAGACATTTTCACAACATTCAGGGTAATCTGATGACAGCTCTGATGGCCATTCCAACAAAAGCGTTCCAAAACTGTTTTGAAGGGTGGATTAGGCACTGGTGTCAGTGCATAGCTTCCGAAGGGGAGGACTTCTAAGGCGACCATAGTGATATTCAGCAATGAGGTAAGTAGCACTTAGAACAACTAAGTTCATGGACTTAATTGTCAGCCCTCGCACCAGTTCACCCTTTACCCGAACGCTTCTTCCAGAGTGGTTTCAGTTCTGAGTTAACAGAGAGTCCGGGAGCCATGTCTTCTGGGGGACTCTCCAGTCCATCAGACCATCTAGTCTGGTCTTTGTACTGGATTTCAAGTTCTGCCTCCTGCACTTCTTCTGCTCCTTCAGAGGCTCTGTTGAGTTCCCTATAACGGCACTCTTTTGGTGGCGGCTGTGTACCATTTAGTTCTTCTGGGCTCAGGTTGATGTCTTTTGTGTTGTATGTTGCCCTTTCTGTCTCTTGGGCTTGCACTTTCCTCTCTTGTCGTTGACGCTCTCGTTTCTCCTTTGGTCCAGGTGGGTTAAAAGCAATTAATGCTTTTTAGATGGCCACTTGCTAGGTTTTAAAACCCCAGACTCCACTCACCAAAGTGGGATGCAGAACATTTGCTTAAAAAACTTTGTTACGCCAACTGAACTGGATGTCTCCTGGGGCCATGGTTCTCAGATGCCTGACGCTTGTTCTCTGTCCCTGAAAGTGTTTAATTTTATTTAGGATACTTCTAAGCTTTGGGGCTTAGTCCATTTGTGCCGACTTCTCTTCTGCTGTGTGTTGTCTCTCTCTTCAGCCAAAATAGTTCTTGTCCATTATCTTATTAGTGAATATGTCCTTCCTCCCATCACCCCTTCCTCCTTGTAACCATCAAATGATGTCTTCTTCTGTGTTTAAATCAATTCTTGAGTCCCTGTAAGAGTGGTCTCATGCAGTATTTGTCCTTTTGCAGTTGAGTAATTTCACTGAGCATAATATCTTCCAGATTCTTCCATTTCATGAGATGTTTCCCAAATTCGTCATTGTTCTGTGTCATTGCACAGCATCCGATTGTGTGAATATAACACAGTTTGTTTATCCGTTGTTCTGTCGAAGGACTCCTAGGTTGATTCCATCTTTTCGCTATTGTCAACAGTGCTGCAATGAACATTGTGTGCATATATTTATTTGTGTGGCTGCTCTTGATCCTCTGGAATACATTCTAAGCAGTGAGATTGCTTGATTGCATGGTATTTCTATTTCATGTTTTTTTAATCATTCTGCTACTCTTTTTCTTTGCTGGTACATTTAACCCATTTAGATTCAATATAACTATTGATAGGTATGAATTTAGTGCTGTCATTTTGATGTCTTTTTTTGTTTATGGTTGATAGTATCTTTATTCCACTTAATTTTCTGTGCTATGACTTTTTTCTTTATGAGTTATCTTTTCATCTTTTTCACTGTTGTTGGTTTTATATGCTTAGGATTCTTGTTTTTCTTATTTTGATGTGTAGGATTGTTAATTTCCTTTCTGGTTACCTTAATATTTACCAGTTCCTCTAAATTTAAACCAGTCTTTAATTTCTTTGTATCACCTTGACTACTTCTCCATATGAAAGATCTATTATTTAGTCCCCTTTTTTGATATTTGTCATGTTTTACATAGTGGCATCTCTGTTTCCCTGTTTTTAGTGTTTTTAGCTTTGATGTATTTTTGTGGTTTCTCTATCTGGGTTGCTATCTGAATATGCTGTCCTTGAGTTTTTATCTGATATTCTTGATTTGCTAATTAAAGAATTTCCTTCAGTATTTATTGTAATTTTGGTTTGGCTTTCACAAATTGTCTGTGAATTGGGAATGTCCTAATTTCACTGTGACATTTGAGAGACAGTTTTGCAGGATGTGTAACTATTGGCTGGCAGTTTTTTCTTTCACAGCTTTGTTGTATATGTCATCCCGTTGATTTCTTGCCTCCCTGGCTTCTGCTGAGTAGTCCAAGTTTAGTCTTATTGACTCTTCTTTGAAGGTTATTTTTCATTTTACTCAAGCTCGCTTTAAAAGCATCTCCGTATCTGAAGTTTGGAGACCCTGGTGGTTTCATGGTTAAGTGTTATGTCTGCTAAGCAAAAGGTCAGCAATACGAAGCTACCCAGTCCTCCTTGGAAACTCTGTGGGGCAGTTCTACTCTGACCTATAGTGTTGCTATGAGTTGGAATTGACTCGACAGCACTGACTTTGACTTTTAACTATCTTAGCTTTGGTAAGTTTAATTATTATTTTTCTTCATGTCTTTCCTTTGGGATCTACCTTACGTGGAGTTCAACTAGCATCTTAGATAGATATCTTCTCATCTTGCACAATACTGGAAATTTTCCATGAATGTATCAACAATTCTCTTTGTATTTTTTTTTTATCCTCCATGTTCTGATACTTCAATCAATTGAAAATTTTTCCTCTTGGTAGAGTCCCTCATAACTCTTAGTGTTTCTTCATTCTTTTTAATTCTTTTATCTGATTTTTCCTTGAATATGTTGCTGTCAGTTGCTTCATCTTCAGTCTCACTACTTCTGTGTTCCATTGCCTCAGTTTTGCTCCTTTGAATTTCTATTGAATTGTCTAATTCTGTAATTTTATTGTTAATCTACTGAATTTCAGATCATTGTTGCTCAATATTTCTTGCAGTCTGTTTAATTTTTCATTATGCTCTGCTGCACTTTGTGTGCTATCCTTCCTGATATCTTACAGCTGTAAACATTGAGGTTTTGTAATCTACTTCCAATAATTTCAGGAAGTCCTCTTCATCTGGAAGTTTTAGATTCTTTGTTTTGGGAATTTTGTGAAGCCGTAGTGATCTGCTACTGATTGTTGTCTCCAAGCCATCAGAATGTTTTTGCAATTTATTTATTTCTGTCTTCTTACTATGTTGTAATGTATATACATGTATATTTTTATTTTAAGTGTCTGAATAGGCTGACTGTTTGAGCTTGTTTAATTATTGGAAGGTTAGAAATTCTAATGTCCTTTGAGTTACAGCTGTTGCTAGTGACATTGACCAAGGTATCAGTTTACTTGTGTTTTATGTATTCAGCTCAGGCGCTCAGGTAGTTGGCCACCAAGTATGTAATTCCTGCTCTTTCCAAAAGTTGAAGATGGGCACAGGTTTCTGGTTTCATGCACTGGTAAAAGAAGAGGGCTTACAGTAGTCCATCTCTGCTGTGAGTTCCCAGCTCAGCAGGGCTGGAAGATCTCTTTTTATTTTTTCCCCCATTTGTTAAATTTGCTCTTTCTTCAAGTCCAGGAGAATAGCTCAGGTCACATAAAGGGCCCCACTTCCGGCCCACATAGAAAGTCAAAAGTTTAGCACCCAGGGCAGTGCAGAGAAAGAAGAGGGAAGCACTGGGAAAAAGGAGAAAGGTATAGTCCAAAGGAAAGTACCAGATCTGCAGGAGTTTGAAAGCACCTTAGTTTATGACACTCAAATGTGAGTCCATTGTGTTTCTGCAGGTGCAACCATCTGAAGCTCAGCTTCTCCACTGATAGAAATGTGTTCCAAATGCCACTGGTCTGCTGACTGTGCTACTGCTCCTCTGGCTGCATTGGCAGTAATGGGTTACCCTGCATGGTAAAAGTTCCCACCTGGCCAATTCTGGCTGGTCAAAGTGCTTCTAGACCTACTCTCCCATCCGTGTCACCCAGTCTGATCTCTCAGCTTTTGCTCCCATGTTCACATCTCCTATAATATCCTTATAATCCATTCAGTTGTTTTGCTGGTTCTTTGTTGCTACAGGAATCATAGAACACATGTAGCTATTCTGCCATCTTAGCTCCCAGGGAAGCACATTTTAAAAAATATTTTTAGATCTCCTAGCTAGAAGATTTTTTAATGACCAGACATCTGCCCATTACAAAGCAGCACTGGATTTTTTACTTCCTATAACCTGACTCAACCCCAAAATTACCTCACTGAACTTTGGACCTCATTAGACTCCAATGCCTTTCCCCTCCCCTCCCCTCCCCTCCCCTCCCCTCTCCTCCTCCCCTCTCCTCTCCTGTGATATGTCAGTACCTCATAGGCTGAGATGATGGGCATGAAAAAGATAACTGGATGATAAGAGACTCAACCTCCAACATGCTGTAAACGTGTATGTAAACCCAGTACCTTTGTAAAGCTAGGGAGTGGGACTGGGCACTCCAACGTTATAACCTGCATTGAATTTTTCAGCAACCTGGCAGAAAAAGTTAAGCAAACTGAGAAATAAGACTTCTACTACATACCAAATTTATGATCAGAGGAACATGGGAATCTACTTTAGAATACCCTCTGTGCTCTTTAAATTTTGAACCGGGTACTCTGCAGTCTCACTTACCCATGAATTCTAATGAGCAGTTTGATCACCACTTTGACAAAAGTGATTTCCTGAGACTAAATGAAATTAAGGGATTCCAACCTAATCCCACAGAGACGCAGCTCTCTCTCACACACACAAATACAATCAAGTACATTCCTTACACCCAGCTTATACTCTAACTTTAGTAGTCAATAAAAGACTGAAGGAAGATGTAAAGATGTTTAAGTTACACAGGAATCATATAAATTCATATAAATCGTATAAATTCATCCAGTATGTAATTTACGGCTTTAATATCGACATTCACTCATTTGCTTATTAATTCACTCAACCAATTTTTCAAGCATTCAGTCTTTGAATCAACCATATTCAGTTACATTAACGAATTCATGTATTTGTTCACTGCCTCAATCATTTAAACCAAAAATCAATCAATAAATAAACTAGATGCTACTATTCTGCTCTGACACATGATGATCCTGTGTACAATGGATCCACCAACTTTCTGTTGTGATCCACAGGGTTTGCATTGGCTGATTTTTATCAGTTGATTGCTAGGCTTTCTTCCTAGTCTATCTTAGTCTGCAAGCTCCACGAAAACTGTTTAGCATCATAAAAATTTCATTCTTTCAACAACTGTATGAGGCAGCTATGATTATTTCCATTTTCCATAGGGGGAATTAGTTCAGAGAAGATTTTTTGACTTGTCTAAAGCTAAGCATCTAGAAATTGGTGGATCCAGAATTTGCACTAAACAAGACCAATTGGAAAGCCTTAGTAGTCACCCAACATCAAAAAAATGATGGCTCACAATTTTCCCACTGCTTCAGCCTGCTTCCCCATGCAAAACAGGGTGCCTATGTCATCCAGATGCTTCCTCTACTACCTAAAAAATATGAATCCTTGACTCTCCAAACTGAGCAGACTTGATTCAAGGGTGATAAAGCTGGAAATTTTAAAATACTTTCAAGCTAAGCAGGCATCTAGGAAAAAAAGATATTATACAAGTGAAAACCCTGGTGGTGTAGGGGTTAAGTGCTGTGGCTGCTAACCAAAAGGTTGGCAGTTCAAATCCACCAAAGACTTCTTGGAAATGCTATGGAGCAGTCCTACTCTGTTCTGTAGGGTCTCCGTGAGTCAGAAGTGATTTCATGGCAGTGGGTTTGGTTTGGGGAGGGCTGTCATAGTGGCTTTTTCCATCAGCTGGTTGATGAAGATAACCCAACCACACCTAGAACATTAAAGAAACTGCTATAAAATCATATGGGAAGGTTAGGGCAGGGGTTTAGTATTACATGCACCATTTCAGAGCCACTCTGATCAATACAAAGCCATGTACCCTTGAATTTGTCAATATCTCCTTGTACGAGGGTTCTCTGAACAAACTTTATTTGCTGCTTTTTGGATCAAAACTTCTACCATTGTCCTTCCGTCACCTGACTTGGACTTTTTGTTTTATTTGCTCTTCTCACTGAGCTCAGAAATTTGAGCTAATATGATTTACACTGACTATTTCATTCAGTCTCTCTGAATTGGAGCTAAATCCTTGGACTTCTACTTTTTCATCTATCTTCACTCTTTCATGATCCATCCAGTCTCATGTATATGTATTTATGCTGATGATTCTGATATCTGTAACTTACAGTAACAGATATTATAGTTCAACTACAGTTGAACCCTTTCTGCAACTCCTGACTCATATCTGACCACTTGGTATTTCCACCTGGATGTCTCATGTTGTTGCTGTTGTTAATTACTCCCAAATAAAAACAGGCAAAACTAATCCGTAGTGATGGTGTTTGACAATCCAAACATTGATTGCCTTTGGAGATTGTATGGGGCACAAGGAAACTTTCTGGAGTAATGGAAATGTTCTCAGTTATGATTGGGATGGTAATTACACAAGGATATATTTTATAAAAAAAAAAAAGCTGTCATTAAGCTGACTCCAACTCATGGCAATTATACCACATAGAGTTTTCAGTGGCTGATGTGTCAGACACAGATCACCAGTCCTTTTTTCCAAGGTGTCTCTGAGAGCACTCAAACCTCCAACATTTTGTGAGCAGCCAAGGACTGCACCACCCAGGGACTCCATATGAGTGTATACATTTGTCAAAACTCGTCAGACCATATACTTAAAGTTTGTACATCTTTATTGCATAAAAATTATCTCAATTTTTTTAGAAAAAGAAATATTAAGAGTAAAAGCATAGAGAAAAGAATCTCCACTGAAATAAAAAGATAGTGAGTGGTCCATGGTTTCTATGGCAATTTAAACTCAGTGTTTTGTCTATGTGTTCAACTGAACCTTTATTATCATGGGCTTGTTGAAATTCATCATCAGCCAGATGACAGCAAAGAAGAAAGAGACCTTTCAGAAATAATTTTCCTCATGATTTTTTTAATGCACATTTTTTACTCATAATTTGAAAGAAAACAAGCAAAGCAGCTGGGCCTCTTAACAAAGAGATTGAATAGGGTCCTGGAAAAGAAATGAGAGAAATTGAGGCCAACAATGATTGTTCAGGTGCCAGCCACACGAAACCAAGACTCACAGGTGAAAGTCCTGTTTCCTGCCTGCCAGTAGCATTGTTAGAGGCACAGCACTTGATAATGAAGGCTCCCTTAATTATTGGCATGATTTGAAGCATATTGTTCAAAATAGTCTAGCATCTAAAATTGCAGCAGCGAATTCATTTATGGCTCTCACCTTTCTCTGTGAAAATAGATGGAATCACAAAAGGAAAGATACTCAGTGGCTCTTTTGGGCCCCCATGTGCATTGTCCCTGGGCTGGATCCAAAGCACTCTCTCTTGCTTTTTTAATACCTTCCTTGTCATTTCAGATTCATCTGGGTCTGAGCTGCAGCTTCCAAGTGTCCATCTGACCTCCAACCCAGTTTGTTCCACTCTTACTGCCTTTCCAGTTTTGCACAAAATTAGCGAAATACAAGCAACGGGTGATTTCTAAGGATATCATGGAACATTTTCAAAGGCAAAAATAAAGCAAAAAAATAAGCTTGGGTCTTATGTAACAAGTTTCACTCCTCGTCTGAGACTTTCCCACCACAACCACTACCACTCATACACTGTTTAATTGTAAAATTCAGATGTCAGATGGTGGGGTGGGGGAAGCCTGGTAACAAAGAAACACTGAGACAGCTTCTAAATTCTACTTAGACTAAATTAACCTAGTGAGCAACAATATCAGTATTCTTTTTCTCTTTCAAACCACATATTAGCAGAGATGTAGGCTAAATAAATACTGTTTATTAAGGAATGGATTATGTAAATGTGATTTATAGCATTAATTTGGACATGGACATTTAATCAATTCAAATATACAAAGGTTTCCATGCAGTGAATATTTCTGAGGTTATTCAACATATTAAAACAAATATAGAGCAGCTGACAGAAAAATATGTCCCCCACGTCACAAACAGTGTGTTGAAACAATAATGGAAAATGACTGATGAATATTCACAGCCATGAGTTTTCAACTCTTCGGTAAATTTTCTTCGTAAAATACTTGATGTGCAGGCAGGTTCTGATGGCAGCAGATCTGAAAACCTGCATGTCAAGAATATTTTAGGCAAATAAGTACTACAGTATGGGATGGTGGCAGGCATTTTCTATAAAATTGGCCTATTTGAAACCACCTAGAAAGCTATAAAAAGCACAAATATTTGGGAGGTTTATGCTACCCCTGAAGTCTTCTTAACACTAAACAATAGTTAGGCTTTCCGTGCACTATTCAGCTTGCCGAAACATTTATGATGATGACTCAAACAGTAAATGGAAAAAGGACGGAGCAACTCAGAAGTATCTCATTTAAGAGTACTGAGGGTTCATAAAGGCATTTAAAACCCAAACAAAATAGAGGATTGTGAAAACCAAAATTACTCTTTGCGCTCTTTCAGAAAAAAAAAATCTGAAAGTTGTACTTAAAAGATGACTTGTGGGAAGAGTAGGGGAGGTCAGTTGGGCTCTGTTGATCATGGTTTTTGACTTGAATGTGGAAACCACCACGTTTGTCCCGCCTACCTTCCTGAAAGGTTTTTGTGGCCATCAGATGGGATTATGTAGGTGGAAGCAGTTACAAATTCTGTAACGTTTTTACTAGGAAGGCATCTCACTTTTCAGGTGGGAAAATTCATTCCAACTCCTGGACATCCCATCTGCTACAGAGCGAGAACTGCTCCATCAGGTTATCTTGGCTGAAATCTTGACAGCAGCAGATCACCGGGCCTTTCTATCATGGTCCTGCCGGGTGAGTTCAGTCTGCAAGCTTTGAGACTGGTAACCAAAAGAAAACCAAAGTGGTTGCCATGGAGTCAAGTCCAACTCATAGCCACCCTATAGAACAGAGTAGAACTGCCCTGTAGAGTTTCCAAAGAGCATCTGGTGGATTTGAACTACCCACCTTTTGGTTAGCAGCTGTAGCACTTAACCACTACAGTAGTCAGGTGCAAGATGTTTGCTCCACCCAGAGACCTTTTTATTTGGGAAGTTATCACTATTTCTGAGATTTATAGGATTTATAGGACTAGGATTAATCCAGAAAATGGAGCACCTGTGTATAGCATCTACTTTTTTTCTTCTTCCTCTGAGTTCCTGAACAGTTGCAAAGCTTTCTCTTGAAGTACTGATTGTAGAGCCTTGAAAAAAGGGAGAAATCGTGTCTTATTTATTTATTTCCCACAGAGCCTTGTACCAGGCTGGTAAGGCACATGACAGGAGTTAGTGGATTAACCTAAGCCCACCCCCACTAACACCAAGAAACTGGTTGCTGACAAGGCAAATCTGACTCCTAGTAATACCCTTAAAGGTTGGATTTTCCCTGCAGCATTGACTTCAAGTGCGTCGACCTCTAGGTAGAGTGGTGGGAAAAGTTAATGTCCTTGGCTGCTCACCAAAAGGTTGCAGGTTTGAGTCACCAACCCAGAGGCACTTCACAAGAAATGAGCTTTGAAACCCCTATGGAAAAAAGTTGAATTAACAAAAGTTATGTGACAGATATATTTACACCAATAACAGAAGAAGGAAAAAAAAAAGAGTAGCTGCTGAGACTCCTTATGAACATCCAGATACCTCACAAAATTTGATTCCTTGGTTTGGAGGTTTCAGGTTATGGTTTCACGGGACATCCCAGTTCAGTGGCCTGATGTGGTCAGTGCTTTGCTTCTATCTCCTGCTTCATCACATAGTACCTGGGGTCTTAAAAGCTGGCAAGCAGCCATCCAAGGCACAACAATTGGTTTCTATTCACCTGGAACAACAGAGAAAGGAGAGTCAAGAATGGGAGATAAAAATGAAATGTGTGCCAAAACGACGCCTCTTCGAAACCACCATCAGCTCCATGGGAGAAAGACGTGGCAATCTGCTTCTGTAGACATTTACAGCCTCAGAAACCTTACAGGGTCACTATGAGTTAGAAGCAGCTTGATAGCACTGGAGTTTTTTGGTTGGGATGTTAAAATTGCCCCCGTGAACAACTGCCCTCCTTTCCATGAGACCAGAAGAACTGGATGATGTCTGACTACCATTATGGAACTTTCGATCAAAGACTCAATAGAAGGATCCTGAACAAAAGTGGGAAAGAGGGAAAAAGAATTTCAAACTCTCATGGATTCCAGACTTTCTAGAGCCACAGAGCCTGGATGGACCCCTGAAACCACTGTCCTCAGATAATCTTTAAACCTTAAGCCAAAAATATCCCTGAAGTCTTCTTAAAACTAAACAATAGTTTTGCTTAACTAGTAAAGAATGTCTGTCCTGAACACTGTGCTCATTTAAAATCTGTCTACAAGATCCAACAATTAAGTCTGCAAACTTAATTTTTCTAAGTGCTGCATACCTCATTGCTGAATATCACTATGGTCACCTTCTAAGTCCTCCCCTTGGGAAGCTATGTACCTATGCCAGCACCTAGTCCATGCTTCAAAGCAATTTTGGAACTCTTTCTAGAGTGGCCATTGTGCACAATGGTAAGGTGGCAAGTTCGTGAACTTAACTGTATAGCTGTCTATGAGGGAGTTTTAAGCCAGGAAACAAATAACTGTATTGGAATACCCTCCCTACTCACCTGATCTGGCCCCCAAAGACTTTTTTCTTTACCTGAAGATAAAGGAAATGTTGAAAGCAAGACATTTTGGTGACATTCAGGACATCAAGGGTAGTACAATAGCTCTGTGGCCATTCCAAAACAAGAGTTCCAGAATTGCTTGGAAGGCTAGCCTAAGTGCTGTCATCAATGCATCAGAGGAAGGTCCAGCTATGGGGCAAGGTCCTTGTCATCAGTCTTTCTTTGGTCCAGGAGCTTCTCAACCCAAGAGCCCAGGGTCCAAAGGACTAGCTCTGCTCCCAGTGCTGCTTTCTTTGTGATACGAGGTCCTCATGTCTCTCTTCTTGCTTCTCACTTTTATGTCTCAAAAGAGATTCAGTTAAGACACAACCTAGTACTGTAGACTGAGTCCTGCCTCATTAACATAACTGTTGATAATCCCACCTCATTAACATTAGAAGCAGAACTCACAGTACATAGGAAAGTCACACATCAGATGACAAAACAATGGACAATCGTACAATACTATTATGAACTAAGATATGCCATTATGACTAAGACACATGCTATAACATGGATGGACTTGCAAATGCTGTGCCAAGTGAGAGAAGTCAGACACAGAAGGACAAATTATAATCCCATTTACATGGAATATCTAGAATAGATACCTCTATCTAGACAAAAGAAGATTAGTGGTTGCCCTTACCGTCTATGGTAGGGGTCATAGGTAGGGAAGGCCTGGTGCCCACCCACAGCCTGTCTACAGGCTGTGTTGTAAGGTCCTAGAAGTCAAATCATTACCTCTCAGGTTGATTTATGGACCAGCCAAGCTGACACATGTTTTGGGAATACACAGTTCAATCCATGACAACATGTATCTGAACTTCACTCCTCCTTATGGTTGAATACTATTCCATTGTATGGAAATACTTCATTTTGTCCATTCATTCATCTATTGATGAACATTTAAGTTGTTTCCACTGTTTGGCTATTGTGAATACTGCTGCAGTGAAGATTGGTATACATGTGCCTGTCTGCTTTTGGTCTTCTGGATACATAGTCAGTTACGGAATTGCTGGGTTATAGGGGAATTCTATGTTAACTTTTTCAGGAATTAACAAAGTGTTTTCCAGAGTTGCTGTACCATTTTACAGTCCCTCCAGCAGCACATGAGGCTTCCAGGTTTTCTGCATTCTCTCCAGCATTTGTAATTCCCCCTCCCTTTTTTTTCAGCAGTCGTACTAGTGGGTTGTAAAGGCATATCTCACTGTGGTTTTGATTCTCATTTCCCCAATAACTGATGACATTGGCCATCTATTTATTGGGCATTTGGATATCTTCTTTGACATACTTGCATTTGTGAGCTTCTTTCAGACAACAGATACATATTTTCAGGGGAAAGAAGAGAATTTTCAGGTAAACATTTTCTCTTTTTTCCTTATCGTGAGTGCTGAAGTTGGAAAACATTGTAGATCTGCTTTTGTACTTTGTATCTTAGAAGAGATAAGATCACATAAAAATATTGCCAGCCTTTGGTACACACATATATGCGTGTCTTTAGAAAACAATTATGCAAATAATTACATAGATAATATGGTAGCAAAGAACTCAGGAAGCATGGAAGGCATTATCTCATGCAGGCTGACAGCTCTCTTAGCGAGGCAAGGGAGCAGTAACCTCAGCTGAACTTTCATATGTTTAGCTACCACTGGAAGAGGATGTATCTAAAATCATCTGCCAAGACGGGTCAGCTCTGTGGCTGAAATATAACACAGGCAGCGAAGTGAGCAAACTCTTGTAACTAGGATCCCTGCCCTCAGAGGATGACTGTTTTTAGGGGGCAAGACTCATTTCCAGCAAGTTCAGCCCAGTGCATTCATAGACTGGTTAGAAGCCACTTGGAAGTCCCTTGAAGGTTGCAGGGACTGGCTGGAACAGGCAAGGCAGAGCAGGTAGGGCCAAATGCAGGCTGAGCCTCTCACAGCTACAAAGCAGCAGAGTGAAAGTCTGGGAGTTGGCAGAGTAGCGTCACCTTAGAACGCTCCTCCAGCCTTACATCCCCAGCCCCATCCTTAGGGCTCTCTAGGACCCTGCTTGCCAGCCTTGAAATTCCACAGAACAGCCAACACACACAGTACAGGCTCCAGTTCCTCACCCAGTCTGCTGATGACCTTAGCCACTGGCACTGGTGTCTCACCCACATCCTGCACCTGTACCACTGCCACACTTTTAGGGCTTTTGCTGGCTATAGGAACCTACTTTCCCACCTAGTAATCATAGTGCCATGGAATTAACATCCTTGAGACCAGTCCTCCACTGATTTTATGCACCCTAGCCCTCTTGACTCTCAGAGTGTCCCCACAGGCTTGATTTCCAACTGTCCACATGGTGGCTTGCCTCCTTTACTGGCTGCCCTTCCTTCCTCATCTCACTTCCCCATTCCACTACTCCATCGCCTGCATTTCCTTCAGTTCCTTGTACCCAGATCTGCTTCCAGGTGTGCAAGCTAAAATAATGAGCTGGCAACAATTATCCAGAGCAACAGCTGTCACTGCCAGGATCCACCTACCACTTCTTGAATCACACAGGGGCAGGACCTGGAAGTGGCCTCTCAGACTTCAGACCAGCACACCATCTCCCATCAGCATTAGCCCTACCAAGCAGTGGGGATAGAGTGGGATGGGTGTCCAGGTCACCTCCTACCCTGACTATCCTGCTGGTCCATTTGTACTGTGGAAGCCCTCCAGTCAACCTTAGTGCAAAGGATACTGTAAAATGCAGCCTGGGAAACAGGAAGAAACCCTGGCCAGCTGGCGAGTAACTTGACCTCAAGCAAGCCTCTCAACTGAGACTTCGTGCAACATCTCTCAAATGCAAAGGTGGTATTAGCAGGCATTGAATGCCACTTCCTCTGTGAAGCCCTTGAAGGCGAGAGTATAGTCATTTGCTTAGTACTGAAGATTTTATGGCCTGATAAGCCAAAAACAAACCCTTGAGCATCAAGTCGATTCTAACTCACAGAGACCCTGCAGGACAGAATAGACCTGCGCCATAGACTTTCCAAGGAGTGCCTGGTGGATTTGAACCCCTGACCATTTGGTTAGCAGATGCAGCACTTAACCACTAAGCTACCAGGATTTCTGATGGTCTGATAGTCCACTCTAAACCTGTCACGATCACCACCAGCTGGGCAACCTCCGACAGGTTATTAAGACTTCTGTGCCTGGAGCTCCTCACCTGGAAAATAGGAATGAGTACAGGACTTGCGCCATAGGGCTATTGGAAGAAGAAACTAAGTCACTTAGCGCAGTGCCTAACCAACAGGTTCTCAATATTTCAGCTGTTGTCATTGTTGTTGCTACTATTATTCTACTCCTTGCAAACCCTGTGGGACATTTCTGCTCTGTCCTGTAAGGTCGCTATGAATCAGAATAGTTTCAAAGGCAATGGGTTTGGCTTTCTAGTTGAGACACGGTTAGTTGTGTCCTCTGAGTTCCCGTGCAGTTTTGAACAGATGTCCACTGCAACACTAGATGTCTGGTCTTGTGATTACTTATTTCCATCTGTCTCCTCCAGGTAGGTCAGAATATTCTTCATTTTGGAGTCCCCAGTGCCCTATGTCCTCTCCTGTAGAAAGAGAATAAAATAGTAGCAGCCCCTCGGAATTACCTGGAAATGAGCAATTAGCATAGTGGCTGCCACAAGCAAGAACTGAATGCACGTGAGTATCAGTTATTACATACGCCAGGTGAGAGTTTCCATCTCAGGCAGCTGGCCTGGAGGAAGAGAAGTGGGGAGGGGGTCCATCCAGATTGCCACCTATTTCGGTCACTTTCTGTTTTCAAGCGCTGTTGGATAAGAAATGAGGAAGGGCTGTCCTCAAACAATCTTTGCTCTTTTAAAGTATTCGGGAGAGAAGGCACTCTGCCTCATCTTCTGAATACCAGAAGGGGCTGAAAGTCCTGTATGCTTCTCTGGAAATATCAAGTGCCTCCTAAGTGCTGGCTAATAACAAAGCTCAAAGCCAGGGTGGGCAGAGAGATCTCTATTTTGGGGCTGCCAAGGACTCTCTGAACCTCTTCACTTTGTTTATATCTTCAAGGTCTCCTTTTAGTCCAGGCCAGTGTGAATGTAAAAACCATCTCTCCAGTGCAGATCTGACCTTTAAAAACTAATGGAAAGACGCAATCAGTGAATGCAGCAGTCAAAGGATGAGGTCTTCAGGACCAGAGAGAGTTTGACTAAAATCCTGCCCCTTAGTAACTGGTTCCTTTGGCAAGTTTCTTCTCTTTTCCAAAGTGATGATGATGTCAACTTCTTGACAGGATTGTAGCTAAGTTTTTTTTTAAGTTACCATGGACTCAAATCCAACTTACAGCAACCACAAGTACATCAAAGTAGAACTGTGCTCCACACACTTTCAGTGACTGGTATTTTGGAACTAGGTCACTAGGCCTTTCTTCCAGTGTACCTATGGATGCACTTGAATTCCCAGCCTTTTGGTTAACTGCTGACAGTGTTAACCATTTGTACCACTCAAGGACAGCTAAGATTAGAGATGTCAATTAAGAGAACCTTGCACAATACCTGGTGTAGGCATTGCTTTTATGACAGATAATTCTACAACTGTCTCTTACCTATTTTCAGTCTCTCTACTTTAGCCCTTCTAGAAATATTGCTAAGAAGGAGGAAAGCCATCCGATCTTGACTTTATTTCTTTTTTGCTCTTCCTTTTTTGTCTGTTTGAGACTGCAACTAAATGAAAAAGTGGTCAAAATATGTTGAACAAAAAGGAAAATCGAAAGAAGAGCTCAAGAATCTAGAAATTAGACATGCTATTCTAGATGGGCTGAATTTTGTCCATCATCTAGAGGACCAAAATTCACTGCCACTGAGTCAATTCTGACTCATAGCGACCCTACAGGACAGAGTAGAGCCGCTCCATAGAGTTTCCAAGAAGCACCTGACATAGCCCTTAACTGCAATGCCACCAGGGTTTCCATCAAGTGGACAGTCACCTAAAATCAAAACTGTACTTTATTTATGAATGTCAGTAAACCTTTAGAGACAGGTAGCTCCAAAACTGGAAGATTAGGATCAAGCAATTTTAATGGCACATTAAGTAAGACATATAGTTGAATACTATATCCAAGATAAGCATTTGGAACCACCTACATGTAGACTTCAAGTATTATTCAGTCCTCCACTTCTCCACCAGTAATAGGAAGTTTAGGTGGGCTTAAGAACTTCTAGAATAAAGATTATATTTCTTATCCTCCCCGAAGATAGGCGTGGTCAAATTCTGTTCAAAGATATGTAAGAGGAAACGGTATATGCGACTTCCCGATGTGTCTGCAAAAGAAAGCTTCTCCTCTTTCTCCTTCCTGCTGGCTGGGATGTGGACACAATGGCTTGAACTGGAGCAGCCATCGTGGACAATGAGGTAAGCAAGGGGACAAAGAACAATGTGGAGAAAGAGCACAATATTCCCTGATACTGCGAATAATCTCACCAACCCTGGACCACCTACTCAGGCTTTCACATGCAGAAAAATAAATTTTTACCTTCTTTAAGGTCTTGTCTGACAGCTAGTTCTAATCCTAACTAATTCAGTCAGAATGGTACAGTTACAAAATTGGCTGTAGAATTCTGATTTTATATGCGTCAAAATCAGGCATTAGGACGCACTAACTTGATTTCCTGTAGTTATTGGTTCTGGCGTTAACAAAAGCCGTACTTTATAAAGCAACAGGAACTGTCCTGGTTATAGCTTAAATAAAATGTGTGTTCAAAGATCTCATTTACTCCTGCCTTTTGATACTTGGGAGATTCTAATGCAGACTGAATCTTTACTGTTGAAGATTATTTCCCTAGTTAAATGCAGATGATACTCTTGGGATACTTGAATCCTTCCCAACTAAAACAAATTCTTAGATATTTCTAGTTCTTTAAAGAGGCAGGGAAAAGCACATAACTCATCTCTGAAGTCACCGAGTGACCTATACTCACAAAGGCCTTTTCTTCCCCCATTCGGAGTCTTATTTTATTTTATTGTTGTTTTATTTTTTGTTTTAGGTCAGATAGATCTTGTCCTTGTATTTTCTTTTTCCCCCCAAGAGAAACAAGGATCTGAGTTACATTAATAAAAGAAAAGAAACACAAGAGTGCTTTCCTTCCTTCCTGCTTACCTTCCTTTCTCTTTTTCACTAGACTTCTGGGAGTATCTACCCCTTCGAGAGACTGAGGAAATAAACGAACTTCTGAAGGGAAAAAAGATCTAAACACACAAAACTTTGCATACTTTTCCAAAAGTTCCCAGGGAGCCTTTCCAAGAACCCCACATTAAGAAGCTGTACCCTTGAGTTGACTGCAGAGTTGGAAGCTCCCTAATTTGCAGGTAGCCATAGGCTGCAATACAATGAACCACTGGCCACCAATCACACCCTCTCTGTGGTCTGTATTTACCATTACTTACTTACTTTACCTTTACTTACTTATTTACTAGACTTCTTTTTCAAACTTAACTTCAATAATAATCACAATTGTGGTACGCGTTTCTTTTCTAGCACGTGCTAGCATGTATGGCCATTAAAATAAAAGTATATACCCATGGACCATTGTGTTGAGTTGGGCTGACTAGGGTTGGAGTAAATCAGTTGCTGACTTAGACTCACGGTGACCCCACGTTTGTCAGAGTACAACTGTGCTCCGTCGGGTTTTCCGTGGCTGATGTTTTTGGAAGTGGATCACCATGCCTTTCTTCTGAGGCAACTCTTTCTGTTAGTAGCTGAGCACATCAACTGCTTACACCACCCGGGGACTCTAGGACTAGAATACAAACTGTTCATTTGAAAAGTGTTCCCAGGAACACCCAAGAAACTGGGGAAATAAGGGCGAGGAGAGAGAAGAGGATGCAGGAAGTGCTAACAAGCAGGTCACTGGAGTTGGGAGGTACAGACTACTGTTCAGAGTTTTATCTACCAACTCCCCTTAGTCATGGTTTGAAGTTCACTCCAAGGGTGTGGAGTGTGGACATTAACTACTTGGCAACACAAACTTAGTGTGAAGGTAGAACAAGCCCGCTCCTGCCACCTGAGAAAGCCCACGGGCACCGAGGTGTAGTTATCCACAGGAAGAAGTTAGCAGTGTGGATGGGAACAGCAGTGGCCAAGGGAACCTGCTCAGGGCATTGACCATATCTGCTACCATTATCTAAAAACCTTCAATCCCACCATTAGGACTGTGCCACACAGTGGGGCTCCCCAACAAAGGGCTTGAAATGAAAGTTATCTTGCATAAGAGGACATTCTGGTCAGGTAGAGCAGGTTTCGATCTAAATACTTAAGAATATCAGAAAAAGTTCCCTCCAAGAACAGATCTTTTAAAGCTCCTTCTCCCCCTCCCCTCCTTATTCACTTGTTATGATTAAGTGCTAAGTCTTTTTAACTGCGGTTGTTACCTGGGAAGAATAAAATGGTAAATCTTTAGCAGTCAATAGTTTAGATGTCATTAATTTAACAGATGAAATAAGGTTGTAAGGCTCTAGCTAATTTTTGCAATTATTTATATCACACTTGCCTTCCCCTTGAGAGCTTCAATTCCATGGACGGATAGAAGCCTTGAGTATTCTGTTCATTGCTGTATGCCCCGGACTTAGCTCGATTCCTGGCACAGAGCAGAGTTCAGTTAATATGTATCAAATGGGTGGATGAATACACAAATAAACGCAAAGAATGAGACATGGCAAGTTTTGATGGCAGATGCAAAAATAAAAAGACCAATACTTTTCCCACACTTGTAGTCATTATAGATGAAAGGTGGGTAGTCCAGGCACGGGAAACCAAATACACTGGTAGAACAGTAAGCATTGCAGAAGTCTAAAAGTTTGACTATTTCAGGTCAAACACCAAAGCATTACTTGGGGCGTAAAGTTTTACATGTTTCATTTAGTCTACCTACAGAACACAGAACATTCCTAAATATCAGAAAGCACTGTAGAAAAAACTCAGTGCCTTTATTTGTATTGAATCATGGTCAAGGGTTTGAAATTACAATTTTGAACCATGTCCTATGTATTTGTTTATTCTGGAAAAATTTTAGATGACTAAAAACTATGGTCAGCTACATTTTTCACATTGCATTCCTCTGTTGATTCAGTTCGTAGGTACTGAGTATTTCATACAAATCACTCTGTGGAGAAGAAGGAGTTCTTAAACCAGGTTTCACATTGGAAACTCTTCACATACTATTTAAAAATATAGTTGCTGACTCCTCACTAGATCTCTGAATCAGCATGCCTGGGTGTGGGATTTGTAAGTTCCCTGTGTGATGGTGCAGCGGTTAAAGTCAGCAGTTTGAATTCACCTCCTCCTTGGAAATCCTACGGTGTCATGAATTTAATTGTGTCCCCCCAAAAATACGTGTAGCAATTTGACTAGACCATGATTCCTGGTGTTGTGTGATATTCTGACATGCTGTAATCTCTGCTTCTATGTTAATGGATACCCTAGCGGCATAGTGGTTAAGTGCTATGGCCGTTAACCAAAAGGTCATTATTTCAAATCTACCAAGTGCTCCTTGGAAACTATATGGGGCAGTTTAACTCTATACTACAGGGTCTCTACGGGGCAGAATAAACAGCAGTGGGTTTGGTTTTTAGTTTGCTGTGTTAATGAGGGAGGATGGGCAACAGTTGTGTGGGTGGAGAATGACTCAATGTGTAAGATTGTGTTTTGCCTTGAGGTAAACTCTTGAGTTACAAAGGAAAGAGAAGCAAGCAGGGAAGATGGAGACCTCAGACCACCAAGAAAGCAGTGTTGGAAGCAGAGTGCGTCCTTTGGAAAGGACTCAGGGTCCCTGCACTTCAGAGGTCCCCAGCCCAGGGCAAGACTGATAACCAAGACCTTCATCTAGGGTCAGCAGGGAAATCATTCCCTTGGAGCTGATGCCCAGAATCTGGACTTGTAGCTTACTGGACAGTGATGCAATAAAGTTTCTCTTTTTAAAGCCATTGCCTTCTGGTATTTCCGTTATAGCAGCACTAGACAGCAAAGACACATGGGCAAGTTCTACTTGGCTCTAGAGGGTCACTGTGAGTCACAATCAACTTAAGAGCAATGATTTGGAAGCAGCCAATCTGCTACAGGTCAGTCAACCAACATTTAAGAACATTTGCTACTGAGGATACAGAAATGAATTATACTGTTATTTTCACCAGTGAGTGTCTTAGTTGCGTTGTGCTACTATAAAAGACAAACCAAAGTGGATGGCTTTAACAAAAGAGAAGTTTATTCTCTCATGGTCTAGTAGGCAACAAGTCTAAATTCAAAGCATCAGCTCCAGCTGAAGTCTTTACCTCTCTGTCAGCTCAGGAGGAAAATCCTCTTCATCAGTCCTCCCTTGGTCTGGCAGCATCTCAGCACAAGAATCCCAGGTCCAAAAGACAAGCTTCACTCCCACCAATGCTTTCTTCATTGTATGAATTTCCCCACTCTCTGCTTGCTTTTCTTTCCTTTCCTCTTGTCTCTTGTGGTACAAAGCATGTCCCTGGGAAACCACTTTTACATTGAATCAGGGAGGTGGACTTTCCTAAGCGTGTTACCGTCCTTCCCTAATCCTCCTTAACATAATCTAGACTTGCCCTGTTAACCACAGGCAGAGATTAGGATTTACAACACAGCAAAATTACAAAACGGAGGACAACCACACAATACTGGGAATCACAGCCCAGTCAAATTGCTACACAAATTTCAGAGGGGATGTAATTCAATGTATAGCAAGTAGTTCACAAACTTAAATAAGATTACAGGACATGAATGTAAATTATAGAAGGTTAGTAGATGATAAGTATGACAGGCTGTTGACTTTCTCATGAGAAAGTTTAATATGGGAAGCAGCATTTGATCTAGATCGTGACAGATAAACAGAATTACAATGTGGAGGCCATGAGCGAGAGTTAAAGTAGACTTGAGGAAAGAATTTGGTAAGTAACTAAAACTGAACAGGAGGCTTATTTTTATTATGATATAATCATAAACTGTTACCAGAGGAAGACAACATAAAGATATTTCTTTTTCTGTCCCTCCAGTGTTCAAAAAAAGCACAGAGCTCAGAGGGATCAAGGGGCCAGTGCATTTCACACAGCTAGTTACCATGAGGACATGTATTCAAATGGAAGTCTCTAAACTTCCAAGTCACAGCTCTCTACCCAGCTTCCCAGTCTCCTGTTGGTCTGACCCAGAACTGGGAATGTGTTTTGATTATCACTGGGGACACTTGGTTCAGGTACCTGAGAATTCACTGTCATATTGGACAAGGTGTCAGCAATAGCTTTCCAGACGCATATAGGTCAAAGGGCCAAACGACAGGCACTTTTCAAGCAAGGTCCTGCTTCACATTCACCTATCACTTACAAATCTCTATGGACAACAGTGTCAATAAGGGTGAGACACATACACACACACACACACACACACACACACCCCCAAGTGAATGCATGAGTTCAGTGACATGGAAAAGCCACAGATCAGGGAATTTCTACCAGAGGCTTCACATATTGGGATGACAAACTTGCTGTGTTCAGCCACATTCACCAGCAAAAACCTATGGTCCAACTTGTCAGTAGTACAAGGCCAGCTGGACACGCCAGTAGAGACCCACCAAGGAGGATTCTGTGTCCTGGCCAACAGAAGTGGAGATGAAAAAGTCACTTGCTCTGATTCGATGACCCAGGTTTAAGAGACTGCTGCTCCAGTGGCTACACTTCTGTGAATTTTAAAGATTCACCAACATTTTTTAAAATAAAATTTGTACGGAAATACAACATACACATCCAAAAAAGTACACAGACTATAAGCAAATCATGCTACTGGCACCCAAAACAAGAAACAGAAAGTCACCAGTGCCCAAGAGGCAACTTCTCTTGCCCCTTTCCAGTTCCTACCCTCACCAGAAGCCAACCATTGAAAACCCTATGGAGCACAGATCCTCTGACACAGAACCATCTTAACTACCACTTGTTTGATGTTTGTTTGCTTTTCAGCCCCTGTCAGGAGTAGCTAGGAGCCAGGGTTTAAGAGCTCAGGCTGCTAAACAAAAGGCTGAATCCATTAGATGCTCCTTGGAAACCCTACAGGTCTGTTCCCCTTTGTCCCATAGAGTCCATATGAGTCAGGAATGACTCACTGGCAATAGTTGTCTGTTTTGTTTTCTTTTTTAAGGATAACTACTATCCTGACCTCTGAAACACTTTGTTAGTTTTGCCTGTACTTGAAATGTATATAAATAGTACTGTACATTATCTTACACTTTCAACATTTAAGGTGACTAACAAGAAATGACCTGTGAAGTTCTTTGCAAGTTTAAATAACTATAAGCGTAGAAAATGCACTTACCGACAGAGTTTATTACACATTGGCTAGGAGAGTTGTTTGGCCTAGGCTTCACTTTCAGAAAGAGCCTCAAATTTAGACTTTTGGTGTCACCTCCCAATGACGTTATACATCCATTCACAGAGATAAGTACCCGGATAGGACTGAAAAATAGACTCATCATATAATTTGAAAGCTGCATCCCATTTCTGGACTACAATGACCTTTTATAAATTAGTATTTTATAGAAATCTTATAATTAACAAATGCTAAATTCTTTTACCTTGAATTTTGGGTTGTTAAAGAATTTAATCACAAAAGTAACCATTTTATATATACCTCTATTTTGGGAACCCTGGACTGGCTTTCTCCATTGTTAAAAATACTGAAGTCTCTCAACACAATTTGAGTACTCCTCACATCTTAACCCAATACTGCAAGGACAGGTTAGCTGGGGCAGGGGGCCAGGGACCATGCTCTCAGGTGAAATCGAGGCCAATTGGCACAGCTAGCATTTTGCTAATGAGGACTCTTTGCACCCCACATTGGCGAGTGGGGTCTGGGGTCTTAACAGCTGCCAAGCTGCCATCTGAGGATACAGCAAATGGTCCCAACTCAACAGGAACGGATGATCACGAAGGACAAGAAAGACATGGGGAAAGAGAACCCAGAAAACAGAGAGACACACATGAGTGGGTCTCTACATCGACTCGTGACCAGAAGAACTGGATGGTGCCTGGCCACCACCAGTGATAGCCACGATGGAGCTCACAAAACTGAGTCTCACTGGCAACACAAGAATAAATAGGGGTGCACCCTGAGATCTCCACTAAAAGACCACAGTTGATGGCCCAGAGGCTTTGGGGTTCCCCTGGGAGCATGGCCCCTGGCCCTGAAGCTGCCCCGTCCGTAAATCATGATGAAGGTCAACTTTTCAGACAGCAATGGATTGGACTCGGCAACACAGAGTGACCATATCTTGTGAGAACTTTAGATTCTATGCATCTGTAGGATGTCATCCTGCTGACCCCTTACTGGAGGAAGGGGAGTGAGTGGAGAGGAGGGGATAGGAGACTGTCGGGAGGACAGGACATATATGGAGCAGAGAGGAATGGTGGTGCTGTCACCAGGCAGGGAGAACAGTGGGAGCTGCATATAGGTGAGCATGAGAATTTATATGGGAATAAATGTTTTCATTCAATCATAATAACAAAAGAAAATAGACATCTCAAAAAAATTAAAAGTGTCCCAGGCCTTGACTCCTAGAGGCCCTGCTTAGTGATGGCCCTGGGGCTGCTGTCACCAGGCCTGAGCAGTATTGTGGCCAACGGAGCTCCCTGAAGGACTAGAGTAAAAAAGGTTAGAAAGGAAGTGGAATTTGCCATGTGGTGCAGTTAACATACTCAGCTGCTCACTGAAAGTTTAGAGGTTCAAGTTCACCCAGAGGTGCCTAGGTTTGGTGATCTACTTTCAACACATAAGCCATTGAAAACTCTATGGAGCACACTTCTGCTCTAATACACATGGGTTTGCCAGGAGTCAGAGTCAACTCCATGACAACCAGTCACCGGTGGAGAAGGAAGTGACGCAGCTCTTCTCTAACAGCTTCCTGCCTGTGAGAAATCATTTTTCGGTCCTTAAGTCTCACGGCCGTTATGCAGTAAGTTACTATGGCACATGGGAGCAGTGTATCTAGATCTTTTCATGGCTAATTCAGTGGGGCATCACAGCTTCGTATGTGCCAGATTCTATTTATGCCTTCAAGTTGTACCCATGCTTCACAGATGTGCCTGCAGTAAGCACCCTCTTTTCTTCTGAAATGTTATGCCACAGTACATAACCTCTAGGGTAATGTATCCTAATGTGGGACTCTCAAATTGCGTGTATCCGCATTACCCAGGATGCTTCCTACATATGCATATTCCTGGACCCCCACCCCAGCTCTCCTGAATCAGAATCTCTGGAGGTGGAATGCAGGAATACACATCCTAAGTTCAAGTTCTGCAGCTTCTGAGTTACCAGAAACTGTTTAGAATTCTCCCATCTAAAAATATTAATTACTGTATTATCTTGCCAAGTTCTTTTGCTGGGTACGGTCAATAATGCATGGGGTCTTGTTTACAAATGTTTTATTCATCATGATAGTATGATAAATAGACACTGACTTGGTGGCGTTGCCAATAAGTAACCATTATTCATAAATTCACAGATTTTCTCTATTTCAAATCCAAAAGCTAATTACGAATTTATGTCATGTTTCATTTCTTGGCCAAAAGAGTTTCCATTTATGAAAAACAAATACTCACTGCACTTTATGCCCTAGTACAAGTAAACTAATTAATGTTTATGTTTTTAAAAAGTATTTAATATTATAATTTAATCTAATATAAGGACTCTAGTGGTACAGTGGTTAAGAGCTTAAGTTACTAAGTTAGAGTCTGGCAGTTTACATTCACCAGCTGCTTCTTGGGAACCCTATAGGGCAGTTCTACTCTGTCCCATAGAGTCACTATGAGCTGGAATCAATTTGATGTCAACAGTTTGGGTTTTATATATATGTATGTATATACATATGTACTTATACATACACACATATACATATGTATATATACACACACATACATATGTGTATATGCATATACACACACACATATATATGGTCATAGTAACACTATGCAGCTTAGAATGCATTGTAACATGCTTTATCTTATTTGATTCTCATTATAATTTATGTTCTTACCTGTTTTGCAGGTAAGAAAACTAAGGCATAGGAAGCTTTCTGTTTTTCTCTTAATCACTCAGCTGGTTAACAATCCTAGTGTTTGGATGCAGAAAGTGATTTTTATACACAGATGGACACAGTTAATTTAAAAATTCATAAATGCTGTGTATTTCAATTTTACTAACTAAATGCTGGTTAAAGTTTAATATTATGGCTTGAAAAGGTTTTTCTTATAAAAAAAAGAAAGTCCACTGCATTTTGTTTTCTGCTGTAAGATGATGCCATCTTCAGATACACTTAAGGAAATATAAACATAATATAGTTTACCTATGAACATTAATTGTTCTAATAAAAGCAGAAGACATTAGTTTAAACAAATGTCAGAAGGGTCAACAGTGCTTCAATAATTATGAATATTGTAATTCTTCTTTCCCAATATACTCATTAACCTTAATTTGGTCTTTAGGGCACATCTCTACATGAACTGCTTTTCTCGGTCTGAAATTACTTGCTGCTAATACTCTCAGCCACTTGACCTCCAACTAAACAGGTGCCTCTTCTTTCTTTAGACTCTTCTTGGAAACTCCACACAGACACCGTTAGAGTAGCTCACTTGCACATTCCGAGCCGAAATACAGGCCGCCAGAGGTCCGGACCAGTCCACCAGTAACCACAGACAGCTCGCATTCTAGAATTTTTCAAGGACAGTATCATTCAGACTTGAGTGCGCATCAGAATCATCCAGAGGGTCTGATAAACCAAAGCTTGTTAGATCACGTTCTCAAAGTTTCTGATTTAGGAGGCCTAAGACGAGAGGCCCAAGAATCTGCCTATCTTACAAGCTCCAGGTGACTTTGATGTGCCTGAAGATGCTTTGAGTAGCTGTGGGCTAGCTAGAGAGCTCTGGTGGCTCAGTGGTTAAGAGCCCACCTGCTACCCAGACTGTCTGCAGTCTGAGTCCACCAGCTGCTCCTTGGCAAAGCCAGTGGTGCAGTTATAAACCAGAATCAGTTCAACAGTATCAGGTTTGGTTTTTGGACTAGACAATGATTGGAGTGTTTGCTTTTCCAGCTATTTTTCCTCAGAAAAATAGAAAAGACAAGGAAGTTTTTAAAAAAGATTTTAGATAAACCTGGAAGTAGAACAGCCTGGTGCTTTCCTCTGTTCACCAAATACCTTAAAAGCCACAGGTTCACAGTGGAAACACAGCCTGACATCTGTTTTTATTTGATTATTTTTAACATGAAAGCGCACCTTAGCAACATCACTTTTTTTAATACACCTACTAAGCGGACATATACAAAAATGTCAGCAGTAGTTATCTCTCAGAAGTAGAATTATGAATTTTCTTTCTTTTCTTATCTGTTCTTCCAGGCTCTATTTGTTACATCGAATGTGCCTGACCTACATAACACAAAATGCAGCTGGTAAAAATCAAATAAGTAAACGGTTTTGCCAGGCAACTTAACAAGGACATAAGGAATAACCAGAATTTCTTCTTGCTGCTTCACAAGCTAAAACGTTTAGGAATGGATTTCTATTTCAGCAAGACCTAAGACTTGCCTACTCCCACTCTAACTCTCCATGTTACAGACCACACCATGAGGCAAACGGTGAATCAAAGAGTAACACGGGGGTACTGAAATCTGCAGTCCCCTCTTTGGTCTTTACCCTGGCTAATGCAAGCTTGCTGTTCCCAAGCAACCCCTACCATCTTGCCTGGCAATGCTAGTCCTTTCATCCCTTTTCCCAGATGTCCTTGAGCTAGAACTGGTGGAGTATCCTCCACCAGTGTGCAGTATCCTCCAGACCTCCTGATAGCCAGAGGAAGAGCAGTGACCCTACATTCGACACATTTGGGTTGACAATGTCAAAGAGTAGTTTATCCCAAATTCATATGTCTCTCCAGTTTGCTCGAAGAACAAATCTAAGTCGCTGAAAAGATCACTAAGATAACTTTGGCTAATAAGTAGGAAACAGGAGAGTTTCATCCACTTAAATTTCCGTATTTGGGTAATATTCTGTAATAGAAAAAATGACAAAAGTTGGTTTTTTGCCACATTCTACTTTGCATTAGTTCCATACAAAATAATGCTAGTTTTTCATAAGACTAAAGGGACACAGCAGCCTGGAGTCAAGGACTAGAAGGCAGAAGAGGACAGGAAAGCTGGTAACAGAGAACCCAAGATTTCGAAGCAAGAGTGGTGGCATGTCACAGGATTGCTAATCAGGGTTATAAAACAATATGTGTACTAACCATTTAATGAAAAGCTAATCTGTTCTGCAAACCTTCATCTGAAGTACAATATAAAAAACTAATAATATTGGCTTTTCTTTATTACACTTGTTTACTTTAAAAGCCTTTTTATTTTACATTGTGGATTTTTATAAATTACAAAATGCAATACTTAGTCAAAAATTAAGATTTGGTTCTGCTGTTTCATATGCCAGTATTTTTTCTTCCTGACCAATTCACCAATTCAAGTCTCTGGCTTGAATCAACATGTAGATGTTAGGTGTGTGACAGCAGAAAAACCACATTCTGGTGATTATGGTTAATGCATTGCCAAGTTAAATGCATGAAGTCTTTTCTTCTTACTGCACAAATTGTTCCTGAAACAAAATAATAATTCTATTGTGTTGAACAAAGCATCATCTAAATGCAAGGGAAGGTTTTTCTTAATGACCTAAAATATGTGTTTTCTCTAGAAGATGAAGAAATTCAAAAGGCAAGGACAACATGCTGTTTTTCCAGGAGACGGTAATTAGAAATGAATTAGGGCTTCCGACAGAAGGAAAACAAAAAGGTCTCTGTTTACATCTTATGCTAACTACAGCCCAGGATTATGAACCTTCATTATCCAAACATCATCTCTGAACCATATCCTATAAATGGGTTTGATTTGTAGCTTTAGCTCGATTGAGATTTGAGATTTGTGAGTGGTTTTTGTGTTGTCGTTGTTTCTAATCTTAAGAAGGACGGTTTTGTTATATCTGAACCAATTTCAGCAACAAAAACACAGCCATACTACGTGTTCTCCTGTTACTCATTTAAACTATTTTGGCATTATTGTGAGAATTCTCAGGCGAACTCCCTGAGGCTCCAGTGTCAACCCCTGTAATTTTAAGCAGAATTCATTCCTGATAGCTTTTTACTCTGACCTTTACAGTTAATTATGCTTCCAAATGAGAAAAGTAACTTACAGAAACATATATGTGTGTGTGTGTGTGTGTGTGTGTGTGTGTGTGTGTGTGTGTGTGTGTGGAAAGTCTCAGAAAATATGACCAGAACTTCCCAGAAGGTCTTTATCCCTCATTTATACCAAAGGGCTTTACTGTCCTTTCACTTCCATTTTGCTGGAAGTACGCAGGCTGTCCTCAGCTACACAACCCTCAGGAGGCAGCAAGAAAAAGAGATAGAGTCAAAGATTATCACCAGTAACTATTGTCATCAAGTTGACTCCAACTCATAGCAACCCCATGTAGTTCAGAGTGGAACCATGTTCCAGAATTATCAATAGCTGATTTTTCAGAAGTAGATCACCAAGTCTTTCTCCTGAGGTACCTGTGGGTGGACTCTACCCTCCAACTTTATGATTAGCAGTCAAGCACTGTTTAGACTACCCAGGGTTGCTGTGAGTCGGGATATACTAGATGGCAAAAGGTTTCGGATTTGGTTTTGCTTTGTCTGTTTCACTGCTAGCAAAATGGGATTCAACAACAGCGTAAGATTTTGACCAAGCTCTGACTTTTCTTGTGACAGATTTGGTTATAATCTATACACCAAAAACCAGAAGCCAAACCCACTGCTGTCGAGTTGGGTCCAACTCATGGTGACCCTAGAGGTCAGAGTAGAACTGCCCCATAGAGTTTCCAGGGAGTGCCTGGCAGATTTGAACTGCTGACCTTTTGGTTAGCAGACACAGCACTTAACACACTATGCCACCAGAGTTTCGACCTATACACCAGCAGTTTACAAATACATATCTAGTCTAGTTTACTTCTCCGTGCTCCAACTGTAGTGTGATGGGAATATTATGAAGTTGCATCACCTGGGACAAATCAACAACTCAAAATACTAGTGGTACAAATAAACATCCCAGAGATGGCAGAGTGTTGGAGGATATAGTTTTGCATTCCCTGTAAAATATTAAACATAGTGAAAGGCAAATCTATAAGAATAATGGAAGAAATTCCAAACCATTCAGAGACAAGTTTGCCTGACAGCAAACATACACTAGGGTACACCAACACTCATGCACACAACTGTTTGCAAAATGAACCATCTGAATTGAAAAAAAATTTTGAGTAGTACTTATATCAGTGATCACCAAAACAAAGAGTTAAGTCATGGATTGAACTGTATCCCTCCCCAAAATGTGGGCGGCCACTTGGCTGGGCCATGATTCCCAATATTCTATGATTTGCCTGTGCTGTATGTTAAAGAGGATGAGAATAGCACTGTAAATCCCTTCCTAAGGTCCCCTCCTTGCTCCATTGTAAAGGGAATTTCCCTCGAGCGTAGCTTGCACCACCTTTTATCCTTTCATCCTACAAGAAATGAAAGGGAAGCAAGGAGAGAGTTGGGAACCTCACACCATCAAGAAGGCAGCACCAGGAGTAGAGCACATCCTTCAGACCTGAGGTTCCTGTGTCAAGATGCTCCCTGACCAAGAACTGATGCAACGTTAAGGAACTTCTTCTAAAGCCAACAAGGATGAAAAGACTTCCCCTGGAGCAAACATCCTGAATTTGAACTTGTAGCCTACTGGACTGTATAAGGACAAACATTTCTCTTTTTAAAGCCATTCACTTGTGGTATTCTATTAGAGCAGCACCAGATGACTAAAGACCCTATAATCAAAAATTGCAAAGAGAAAGCCTTCAAAAGTATACTGTGTGGGATTTTGTTATTATTGTAGGCTGTTATCCACATGTGTCTTTACTTCACCACATTTTAAGAGATTTTAATTATGAGAATTTCCAAACACATGAAAGTTGAAAGGAAAAGCAACTTGTATAAATGCTTATTCAGCTTCAAAAATGTGGACGCTTTGTCATATCTCAACTTTTTTTCTGGAATGTTTAAAGCCAGTTCCAGACATCCTGTCATTTCACTCCTGAACACTCCAGTGTTGTTCTGTGCAATCCAGTTGACTGCAACTCCGTAGCGACTCTACAGAACAGAACAGAGGTGGTCCTCATGGCTGCCTGGACTGTAACCTTTAAGGGAGGAGATCACCACCTCCTCTCTCCTGCAGAGCAACTGCTGGGTCCAAATTGCCAACCTTTCAGTTAGCAGCTGAGCATTTAACCACTAAGCTACCTAGAGCTCCTTCTTGAGTCCCGTGTACATCTTTAAAAAGAAAGATTTTTCACGTGCCACAAACATCTTTTATTCAAAAATGCCAAATAGCACTACCACACCCAATGAAATTAGTAGTTTCATATCATGTAGTACTTAGCCCATCTTCATATCTCCATAATAGTCCAAAAAATAGAATTTTCTGGTTGATTTGCTCTAACCAAGATTTCAATAGGGTTCATTCATGTGATTTTTAATTTTTATTTCCAACTGTACTCTCTGTCTGAACAACATAAGTAGTCTAAGCAAATTACAGTGACAATGTACCCACAAGATGCCACGCCAATGAGGCCTTCATGCTCTAACTCTCTAGTCACAGGTTGACATACAGTTTGTATCTGTACAATTAAATTGTTCAGGGAGAAAATAACATGTTCAGAAGTACTCCTTACTTATCCATATTCTTGGAAAAATATTGTATTATAACGTTGTGTCCAGGTAGATTTTCTTTATTTTTAAAACACACGTTACTAGTTGCAAAGTTTGCAACTCTCAATTCTGTGATTTTAGGAGGAGAGGGTTGTTCTATTATTTGTATTGCTCTTGAGATAATTCAGGGTGCTCAAATAGATTTGTGTGACCATAGCTTTATTGAGATGTATATGTGATTATGGAAACCCAGGTGGCATAGCTGTTAAGAGGTATGGCTGCTAACTAAAAGATCAGCAGTTCAGATCCATCAGGAGGTCCTTGGAAACTCTTTGGAGCAGTGCTACTCTGTCCTATAGGGTCACTATGAGTTGCAATTGACTTGATGGGAATAGGCATGTGATTACAGTCACACAGAAATAATCTAGAAGGGATGCCCACTAACATGTAACAGTGATTGCCTTTATTGGTGTGGTTTTAAGATTTTGTAAAACCTTCATCTCCAAAGAGTTGAAAAGAAGTTTAGCTAAATTTAATGATTTAGTCAATCTTCAAAGCTCCTAATTAACATATGAAATGAAAAAAAAAACACATGAAAATTCTAGGTAGTCAGGTATGCAATAATATGCTTCAACCTCACCTCATGATTTCTTTATAGTATTTAACCATGGCTCTGTGATTTGAATAGCTAAAGTGTAGTATCCAAGAGAGAAAGAAAAGAAAGAGCCAAAGTTCTTTTTTTAAAACAGAGAAGAGATTATTCTTTGTTTCAACACTTCCTACACACTTAAGTGACTGACAATATTTTCATGCCACTTTTTTTTTATCCACAAGATAACCTCAGATGTATTTAAGAAAAAAGCCTCTGCCTTTCTCTACCTATTTTAAGAGTAACTTATCCTCAAAATAACTGTGCTGTTTCTACACTTGAAGTGGTGGTAGGAAGAGACTCTTCAATCTGTCGGGAAGAAACATAACAGAAAAAGCAAATATTTCATTTATGATGTCTAAAAATTAGAAACCAAACACATAGGAATGAAGCAAATTTGGCACACGCATATGTGTGTATGTAAATGAAAATATATACATATGTACACACATTCTACTAACTGTCTCAGTCTGAGGGTAAGATTCCATTCCCAGAGCAGGGTCTTGCTAACTTGAAAACACTGTAACAAACACTCAGATAGTGACAAATTAAACATGATCTCCTTACCACACCTCCCACATCTCTGTAATGTCTTGAAACTTTCACAAACAAGTCTCCAAAAATCTTCTCTTTGTTCTTATTTATGCCAGTGGTCATTGAGATACGTGAAGAGAGAGAGAGAAAATAGTTGTAGTTAGTTGTCATGTGTCAGTTCTAACTTGTGGCAACTCCAGGTGTTGCAGAGTAGAATTGTGCTCCATGGAGTTTTCTTTGCTGTAATATTAACAAACACAGATCACAAAGCCTATCTTCTGAGGTACTACAAGGTGGGTTCAAACTGCCAACCTTTAGAATAATGGTTGAGATAGAATAGGATGAATATATGATTTATGTACTATAAACATATAATATATGTGCATCCAAATATCCAAAAGTAAATGGCTGAATGAGTTATTCTTACCAGAGTAAAGAAATATTGCCCAACTTGAATTTCTTCCTCTTGCCCTAATCAGACTCTTTCCAAATGCATATGAAAAAAAATTACAAAAATAAAAAGAGAGGAAACCAAGCTTCACAAAATCTGCTTAAGGTACATAACAGGACCTAGGCAGGCATCTCAGATTCAGAGAATGACCACCTTGGTTGACTCTATTTGCGCTTCCTTTAACATGTTTCCTGCTTCTAGCATAAAACTGATAGAATTAAAATGATGATCTCCCTGTTTTCTTTTCCTTTTCATTTTCTCCTTTTTCATTCTTTCAGCTTAGAGAATTTTAGGAAAGGGGGCTGCATTAGTTATCATTTAATCAATCTCATATCCTTCATGAATATAAAATTAATTCTGAGTGACACCGACTATAGCAGCTGTACCCAGCCCAGATCCAACTAGCTACAATTCAGTGCAGGGTCCCAGTCTTTGTTAAGTCTTGATAACAGAGCCTGTATTTCAGCTCACAAGGTCCTGTTAATGAACAGGAGAGATGAGAGGCCACACATCGTCTCCAGTGACCTCTGCCACATTCATAAACACACTAAGATGGATTATTAGCCATTCTTCCACTTTGTAATCTTCCAGCACCTGGCACAAGACAGTCAGTGGGCTCTTTGCTTCCCATTTGGATCTCTGTGAACTCCTAACCCTGAGATAAATAGCACTCCAATTTCCCTTCACTAAAGGGGGAAAAACTATAAAGATGGCTGAGGGAGGCTTAAAGAGGTGCTGTTGCTGTTTTTAAGTCTCTTGCTGTTCACAAGGAATGAGTATCAGTAGCAGTATAACAAATGTTAAGAGATGGCTTTGGGAGAGGTGGCTTTTTAAATGTTGTTCCTCTATGGTAAATCCTAAGATGTCTAACTTTTAAGAGGGACTTACAGACCAAGGAGTTTCCCACCAGCTCCTGAAACCTGCCATGCTTCCAGATTAACAAGAAGATAACAAGCTACAAACAAATCTACCATTGCCATCTTTGAACCTATAGAAAAGGAAAATTTGTATCACATTTGGCTTAGTACCAGCTACTCACAGATTCTCAGTTCATCTAGTTCATTTCTGACTTTACCCAGTAAACCTGTTGCCATGGAGTCAATTCAGAGGCAAAGCAAACCTGTGTGTGTCAAAGGTAGAACTGTATTCCATGGAGTTTTCAGTGGCTGATTTTTTCACAAGTAGATCAATAGGCCTTTCTTCCAAGGTATCTTTGTGTGCGCCTCAACCTACAGCCTTGTGGTCAGCAGCCAAGACTGTTACCATTTCCATCACCTAGGGACTCCCCTTCTGACCTTACGAATCTTTATTTCCAACACTCAACTCATTCTAGGGAAAAAAGACTGCCTGTTTTTGTTTCTTTTTTATGGCAGATATACTTCAGATTTATTTTATCTCTGTGTTAATCAGAGTTAATTTATTGGTCAATCGTTGTTTTGTATGAAAAAGAAATTCCAGTACAAATGTTGTTCCAGTGACAGAAAGAGGCAAGGACAGAGAACTTTTCCTTTTTCAGACAGCAGTAGGTTCATTTTCCATATCTTAACATCTACTGAAGCTGGGGAGACAGCCAATGGAATGAGTGATAGAAGGCTCTTACAGTAAGATATAGGCTGGGTTCTCTAAAGAAGCAAAACCACTAAAGCGTACAAATGCATAGACAAAAAGATTTCTTTCAAAAAACAGCTCACACGACTACAGATGCTGAAACGTCCAAGTTTAAGGGTCAGGATAGAGGCTTGTGATTCACATAGCTACACCAAACCCAACCTACTCCCATCGAGTTGGCAAATCCAAGGTTGGCAGGTCAGAGAGCAGGACTCTTGCTCATGGGTTGTAAGATCGATCAATCTCAAGACTGGCAAATAAGCTGATAGCTCAACTCACAAGAACCTGAGGTCAGACAAATGGTAGGTAGCTGCAGGATCCAGAGCAGACAAAAGCCAAGACTTCTACTTAACGAGCTACAAACAAATGTACCATTGGATGAAGGCCGCACCCCCAAGGAAACACTCTCTCAACTGTTTGGCTACTCACAGCAGATCCTGTCATGGGGGTGAACACATGGAAACACTGTGATTCATGGCACAGCAAACACACAATTTTAACCACCGCAAGGTGTATGGTGTCAGAGCCTTGTGTCCAGTCCCCAGGTTGTGCCGTTGTGAAGCTTCTAGGGTCACCATCCATTTGTCAGTGGTGGCTTGTGTGCTATTGTGATGCTGGAAGTTATGCCACCTGCATTTCCAATATCAGCAATCACCTGTGATGGACAGGTTTCCTTGGTGCTTCCAGACTAAGATATACTAGAAAAAAAATGCCTGGTGATCTACTTTCAAAAATTAGACAGTGGAAATCCATGGATCACAACAACATATTGTCTGATACAGTGCTGGAAGATAAGCCCTTAGGTTCGAAGCCACTCAGAATATGCAGTGTCTGCAACAGTGGGCTAAAGCACACCACAGATTGTGAAGATGGCACAGAATGGGGCAACATTCTATTCTGATGTCCATGGGTCTGCCATGAGTTAGAGCCAACTTGGTGGCAACAAACAACAATGACAAACTCAGCTTAAACTGGGACATTCAGTAATCAACTTAAAAACTGGTTTTTGCCCCTCAAACCTGCTAAAGAACAAATTGGTAAGTTGAGTTCACAGGTTCTCAAATAGAAGCATGTCCACAGGCTTAAGGGCAATATTGACCAGACTTTGTTCCCAATGACCAACAAAACCAAACCTGTTACCATCTAGTCATTCTGAACCATAGTGACCCTGTAAGACAGAGTAGAACTGCCCCATATGGTTTCCAAGGAGCACCTGGTGAGTTGAAACTGCTGCATTTTTGGTTAGCAGCCATAGCTCTCAACTACTACACCACTAGGGTTTCCTTAGCACTTTGATAAAGCAGCATGGTTCCCTCTACAAATGCCCAGACTGCACTGTTACGGATTGAATTGTGTCCCCCAAAAGTTGTGTTCTAAATCCTAGCCTCTATGCCAGTGGTTATAATCCTATTTGGGAATGAGGTAGTCTTTGTTATTTTGAGCCAATCTCTTACAAAGCATAAAAGGAGTAGATTAAGCAAGCATATGGGACAGGGAAGATAGATGCTAAGTCACATGGTGATCTCCAAGGAACAAGGAAACGGAAACTGAAGAAGCAGGGACCTTCCCCCAGAACCAACAGACAGAGAAAGCCTTCAGCTAGAGCTGGCACTCTGAATTCAGGTTTCTACCCTCCTGATCTGTGGGAAGGAAGATAAATTTCTGTTGACTAAAGCCACCTATTTGTGTTATTTATGTCATAGGAGCACACCGTAATTGAGACACATGCCACATTTTTTTCTCAGAAAAGTAACAACCCCAAACTGCTAGTTTGTCTTCCAAGAAGTGTTCAAGGTACTTCAAATTTACCGTTAGGAGAATGATAAAAGATAAATTCTCAGCAAACTCAAGTGGGGCACCTGGGGATTTCCTCAAGTTTACACAATTGTGAGGGACGTGCAGGCAAGATAAAAAATTATTGATTTCCACCCTGAAATTGTTGCCATGTTACCATTTTCTCAAGGGTCCTAGAAGAAAGAGGAAGCACATAATTAGGAACTGACTGGATGTACCTCCGAAGATCAAGTCATGCTGACTTCATGGAACAAAGCCTTCCTCAAAAACATTCTGTTTTCCTACTATCAGCATGAAAATGAGAGTTAGGAAGAACATAACCTTTCTGAGGTAAATGTGATGGTTACAGTTGTTTGTCCCCTGGGCTTGGCCATGATTCTCAGTGGTTTGGCAGTTAGGTGATGACATAGCTTCGCAGTTATGTAATGACATCGTCATCTTCCATTTTGTGATATAATGTAGTCACCTCTGTGATGTGATTTGATGTGATCAGCCAATAAGTTTTAAGGGGAATTTTCTCAGGAGTGTCACCTGTATCCAATACATATGGATGTTCTGGCAAAGCTCACTGGCTTTTGCTCCCTCTAAATTCTGCATCTGGTTCATCATCATTTGACCTCTTATTCTTGGGATTTGAGGCCTGATGTACTGGCTGTCAATCTTGAGACTCACTGGTTTCCACAGCCCGTGAGCCAACACCCTGCCATCTGAACTGCCAATCCTGGTTTTGTCAACCCCTCCAGCTATATAAGTCAAGAGAACCCTCCAGCTTGACCCCTGACCCGTGAACTCAGGACTTGCTAGCCTCTACAACCATGTAAGCCATTTCCCTGAGATAAATGTAGATAGATAGACAGGCAGACAGATCGATCGATAGATAGGCAGACAGATGATGGATGGACAGGTAGACAGACAGGCAAATAGATGGATAGGCAGATAGATTGGCAGTGAGAGAAACAGGCAGGCAGGCAAGCAGGCAGGCAGGCAGATATAGATATATAGATACAGATATACACTTCACTGGTTTTGCTTCTTTGGAGAACCTAGCCCAAGACAGGAAAACTACTGCATTTTCCTCTGGCAAAAAACATTTTACCAACTTTCGAATATATCAGCATAGGATGAACATTTTGTCAGCATCACAATGATCAATTTTATTTGTTGGCTCTTCGTCTTGTTACAAGGAGTCCCAGTGGTGCAATTGTTAAGCACTGGGCTGATAACTCAAAGATCAGCTATCTAAGCCCACCAGACACCCAGTGAGAGAAAAGACCTGGAGATTTGCTCCCATAAAAATTTACAGTCGAGGAAACCTTATAAGACAGCTCTACTCTGTCCCATAGGGCTGCAATGAGTCTAAAGCAACTCAACAGCACACAACAACAACAATCCTATCATAGTTCTCACTTGTGCTGGCAGCTAAATCCGGAAAGTGGATAGTAAAAAGATGCCTTGTGAATTGCATTTGATTGTCCAGAAGCAAAGCATTAAGGATTTCACCTTAAACTTCTTTGTTCTCCAGCTTAACTAAGGCATGAGCACTTCAGTAGGAGCCACTAACCAAAGGTCAGTGGTTCAAGTCCACCCAGTGGTACCTCAAAAGAAAGCCCTGGCAGTCTGCTTCTGGAAAATCCACCACTGAAAACCTTGTGGACCACAAGTCTACTCTGACACATATGGGGGTCATCAAGATTTAGAAGCCACATCAGTGCTTTCCATGGAGCTCTGGAGCTCAGCATTTAGTGTGCCTAAAAATCCCAGGAGTTTTTCCTTAAAAGGCAGATTCCCAGGCCCTTATCTCAGAAGTTCAGATCCAGTAAACCTTGGTGAGAATCCCTGATCTGCATTTATGTCTCACTCTGGTGAAGGTAGCTAAGATGTCACACCATGAGAAGAGCAGCTCTAGAGGAGTCCATTCCGAACAAGTAATCAGAAATGGTTTATAGCCAAAGCTTTGTATCCTAGATCTTATTTATAATACTGAGTTCTAAACAACTTAAATTGACATAAATAAGGAAATTATAATAGTAATTATCATATATTCTTGAAAGGGATTATTATGCAGCCATTACAAATGAGCTTTTGAGGGATATTTAATAATGTAGAAAATGCTAAATGAGGGAAATCAAGATGCAAAATTGTATATACACCTTATATACATATGAAAATAAGTGCACACAAATACATCAAACTGCTAATAGATGGCTATTATTGGATAATGGGGTTATGAGAAATATTTGTCTTCTAAGAAGTTCTCTGTATTTTCTGAGTTTGAAACAATGAACAAGTATTACATTCATGATTCAAAAATAAATAAACCATAAAAAATAATAATAAAGAAGTAGTAAATCTCTTCTGTGTTTCTAGGTAGACATACACTCAAATTGTCCCACACATAGCTGCCTAGTCTCGTTCTTTTCTTAGGCCCTAAAGAAGGAAACCTTCTAGAATTAAACAATTGTCATTTATGTCAAACGTATGTTATCCCTGTTGAAACTTAAATCTGCTTCCTGTTACTCTTCCTTCACAGCCTGGGAGAACAGCTGTTACTGTACTTCCTGGTAGGGTGGTTCAAACTGCTGCCAAAGCTGGCCACCATTTATTTGTGTCCCTAAGGTCTCCAGGGAAGACAATGAGTCAACTGTCATTGACAGGAAAATGCCTGGGGAGCAGGGAGGTAATCCACTAACAGGAATGAGTTCTGGTTTCTGTGTGAGGGCTGAGGAAGGCATTTTCCAGAAAAAAAGTCTATTCAGTTGACTCTTTTGGAAGCAATCAATCAAGGAATAACATTTGAAAAACATTTGCCCAAAATTCTTCCACAAGCATGCTCAGCAATCCTATAAGTCTTCATGAAATAATTGCAAGAGAATGTTTCCTAAGAAAAGCAAAAATTAATGGCCAAAGCCTAACTTCCCCACAGAATATACAATTGCTATTATCACGGATAAAGTATCTTGGTAGCCCATTGTTTCTTTTTTCTTCCTATATTCCCATGGCTCATGCTCTAGGGTCCTGATGCCCTATACTTCCTGTGGAAATCCCAAGACCTAGAATATCCAAAATAATTTTGACAAGTGGATACGCTGGCTGCTGGAAAAGGAGTAGACTCCTCCCTGAATCTCCTATGTGCTTCAGAACATGTATTTTTAAGTCCATTTTCCAGACGAGGAAACCAGTCTCAACTGAAGCAACTTCCTGTTAAAGCCATAGAACAGAAAAATTAAAACAAAAATAAGACAACCAAAACCAAGACCCAGGCCAGGCTGAGGCTGCAGATACACTAGCTGCAGGTGCAGTCCCCCGCCTCTATATCTGTCTGGTACTTCTGCCCATTTATGGCTTCTGTGCCCGCTTACTGGCATCCAAGCAGTGACAGAGCTTTATCATTATCTTGAAATACTTGTTATACAAAACTCCCAATGTGTTTGAAACCCATACACACATTAGAAACGTTAGTGAGAACATTAGTGAGAGCAAAGAAAGAGCTGTTGGGTTTTTTAAACAGAACTTCAACTGTCATAAATTTTAGAATGGTTGTAAAAATAGTTTAAACATTTTAAAGCACTGATTTATTCAATGTGTCAATGGTCATTATCAACATTTTGAAAAGGTTGCCATTTAAAAATCTTGACCAAGACTTGCCCAGAAACATTTTAAAGCTTATAAACTGATATTATAAAGTTATATTCTTATTCAGCAATAAAAAGGGATTAATGATTGGCATGTGCTGGAACACAGATGTATTGTGAAAACATTATGCTAGGTAAAGCCAAACACAAAAGACCACAGATTGAATGATTCTGTTTACATGAAACAGGCAAACTGTAGAGGAAGACAGTGGATTCGTAGTTACCTAGGGCTGGAGCTGGAGGAAACTGGGAATGACTACTAATGGGTACAAGGTTTCTTTGCGGAGCAATGAAAATGTTCCAAAAATGATTGTGGTGACAGTTGTACAACTCTGTGAGTATACTAAAGATCACTGTTACGCACTTTAAATGGGTGAACTGTATGATAGATGTATTAGTTTCCTGTGGCTTCTGTAACAAACCACCCCAAATTTAGTTCCTTAAAACAACAGAAATTTCTTCCCTCTCAGTTCTGAAGACTAGATGTCCAAAGTTAGTATCACTGGATAAAAATCAAAGTCTCAGCAAGACTCCCTCTGGAAGCTCCATGGGACAATTTGTTCTTCACCTCTTCCAGCTTCTGGTGGCTGCCAGCGTTCCTTGGCCTGTGGCCTTATCTAGTTTTCAAAGCCAGCATCTTCACACCTTTCTCTGCTCTTTCTTCATACTTTCTCCTCCGTATGTCAAAACTCCCTCTTCCTCCCTCTCACAAGGATGCTTGTGATTCCACCTGGGGCCCACACTGATAATTCAGAATAATCTTCCCATCTCAAGATTCCTAACTTTATCACCTCTAAAAGACTCTGTTACTATATAAGGGAACATTTACAGGTCTGGGGATTAGGACCCAGTGTCTTTGGAAAGTCACTTTTCACACTACCATAGTACGTATTCAGTAAAATTGTTTTTGAAAAAATACAAAGATGTAATTTATGAATAAGCAAACTTTGGTATATACATAAAAAAATGTTTATGGTGTAGATTTGAGGAGACTTAAGAGACGTACCAATCAAATGTAAACTTTTTTTTGATCTTAACTCAAACAGATCAACAGTAAAAACATATTTTTGAGACAAATGAAGAAAACTGAGTATGGACTGGGTATTAGACAATATTGAGAAATTATTTTTAATTTATTGGGGAGTGATAATGGCATTATGGTTCTATTAGAGATCTATCCTGAAGCATTTTCAGATGAAGTAAAATGGAAACTGAGATATGCTTTTAAAGATGTTAGCAAAAGGAAGACAGAAGAGATGAACTGTAAGAGACAAAATGTTGACATTTAGACCATTGGTATGGCAGAGCTGCTGGTGATTATGCTATTCTCTTTACTTTGTCTAGCCAAGCCCAGCCAAGTGCTGTCAAGTTGGATCCAACTCATGGCGACCCTCAGTTCTACCATGGCCCCTAGGGTCGCCATGAGTCGAACTTTGTCTAGGAGGTCTGAGAAGTAAGTTTGTGAACTTGATTGTTCTAAGTGCTACATACTTCACTGCTAAATCTCACACAGTCTCCTTCAAAGTACTCCCATTGGCAACCTATGCACCAATGCCAGCACCTAGTCCACTTTTCAAAGCAATTTTGGAACTCTTTCTAGAATGGCCATTGCACATGATGGCAAGGTGGTACATTTGCAAACTTAATGGCATGTCATCTGTGGTAGAGTTTTTAACCAGTAAACAAATAACTGCATTGGAACACCCTGCCTACCCACCTGATCTGGCCCGCAATGACTTTTTTCTTTACCTGAAGATAAAGCAGGTACTGAAAGGGAGGCGTTTTGATTACTTATATTCAGGACATCAAGTGTAACACGATAACAGCTCTGATGGCCATTCCAGAAAAAAGTTCCCAAATTGCTTGGAAGGGTAAGCTAGGTGCTGGTGTTGGTGCACAGCTTCCCAAGGGGGTTACTCCAAAGGTGATCATAGTGATATTTAGCAGTGAGCTATGTAGCACTTTTTCTAGAGTGAGTTCACAAACTTAATTGGCAGTCATCATATATCTGAAGTTTCCAAAACAAAAAAAAGTTTTATTCATGAAAGCAAGCTCAATTTTCTTGTTTAAATTCTTGTATAGATTTTATTTTGGAAACTTTAAACAAATACAGAATAGTTTATAATACTTTGTACATTTTTCCTTTATAACATAGAGAAACTGTACTTACTTTTTTTAACAAGCATCATAGAGACATCCTGAAATTCCCTCTGATTTCACCCCAAAATACTTTCAAATAATGTCATTTCCTGTGTGCCATGATGTTAAAAGGTTGGGAGGCTCTGCTCAAGAAGAGTAGATTTTTTGCAAAGGGGAATAAATACAGGCTTTCACAGTCCTCAGATTCCTAAAGCACTCAGCCTCTCGGACATCTTTATAAAGTGCTTTCAGAAATGAAATGCTTGAGACTGGAACAGAATCAGCAGTGCAGCAAGGTTTTCAAATGCCTTACTGTTCTGAAAGAAGATACACACACACATACTCTCTTTGTGTTGGTTTTGTTTCCCAACGGAAAAACTAAATCCAATGCAGTGTTTTCATAAACTGAACAAGAATGACTTGAGGGCAACCACCAAGCACGGACGGAAGAAGACTTTGGGTGGAGCAGGACTCTATAGGGCTTTTGCCTTCTCTCCCTACTGCCCTCTCCCCACAGCTCCCAGCCCCATCAGTTTGCTCCGTGCCACAACAAGGCCCTCCGAGATCCAGAGAACCTGAGAGGGTTGCTCAGGCTCTCAGTGGGGCTACCTCCCCTGTGGAGGGAGGTGCGTATTATTTGATGTTCAGTGTCCGCTGGGGACAGGAGCCAGGTGGTGACAGGGCTCCTGCCTGTGGTTGTAAAGCTATCATGAGCTATAGCCAACTGGGGCTGCCTCACTTCTTCAAACCCCCTAGGGTACACTTGCAACTGTGCTGCACCCCAGTCTTCATATGTGCAGTTGAGCTCTTTAACTGTGAATTTGGTTGCTTATTTAAATCTGTAACACACAAAGTAAAAAAAAAAATTGAAAAGAAGGTACTGAGTCTCTTTCCCAAGACTGTCTCTCCCGTTGAGACAACCAACACACTGTTTCAGAGATAGTCTATGCCTGCTATGCCTGTGGAGTCCCTGGGTAGTATAAGTGCTTAACAGGCTCAGCTGTTAACCAGATATGTCCACCCACAGCTGCCTCAAACAAAAGACCTGGCATTCTACTTCCAAAAAATTCAGCACTGAAAACCCTATTGAGCTCAGTTCTACTCTGACACACATGAGCTCACCATGAGCAGGAGGGACCTCTATAGCAGCTCGTTTACTACACATGTGTGTTTACATGTGTATTCAACCAATCAAACATGTACTTCCTCTCCCCACTGATGCACAGCTACCACAGTTTTTACTCTGCGCTTTTTACCCTCAGCTTTGGATCTTGGATGTTATCAGTTAGGGGAACTGCTTACTTGGTCTGTGTTTTGGTTACTCTGTTTTTTTAAGGCTGTATGGTATTTCCCATCATAGAAGCAACACTATTTACTTAAGACATTCCATATTGGGGTGTGTGTAGGTTCTTTCCAGGGCTGTGGTATTCCAAACAATGCTGCAATAAATTTTGTACAATCTCCCATCTTTTATGTGAGCCAGGCCTTGTTTCATTTAAAAGAAAGATGTATGCAGACTGTTGACATCACGAGAGAAACAACAATGACAAAAATCCCCTTTCCCTCTCACATACAAAATCACTATTAGAAGCTAATGTTGTTTGACTGGAAGGAGCTGCTCCCCTGACAGAATCTAAACAATGTGGCAAGGATTCTGGCTGCAAGCTAACACCTTCTCATCATTCCTGCTCCCACCCCAACAGACAGCTGTGTAGCCCAAACCACAGAGACTCCATCATGGTTTTTTTTTTTTCTCCTTCACCTCTGACTGTGAACAAACCCAGCTTAGTTGGTTTTGCAGCATTTGGACTCCATTCCAGACGAGCATTTCTTTCAGAGCCTCCTCCCATATACCCTACTACCAAAGGATGCAAAGAAAGAGATATGCTAGCAATGACCTTCTTAAACCCTGAAGGAAGGAACTGGGATCACAAGATTTCCAAGAAAAATAAGACCATAGAAACCAAACTGGCCAGGGATGAAAGAATAAGAAGGAATCTGGTTTGAGAGGGAGGTGAAGGCTTTGGGAGGTGTGGCTGGAGCCCATTGTCCAAACTGCCTTTGGCCAATATTTGGCCAACTCAAAAATGGGCCACAAGTTTCCTACCACAACAACTGAGAAAAGTAATTCTAACAACCAAAGTTACCGGTAGGAACATCTCGTGGTCAAAACCATTCTTAATTGATTTGGGCAGATTTGGGAGGAAGTAGGCTTAAATTAATAAGACAAAGCAGGGTGATGGGTTATTTAAAGAAAATAAAATGCCTTCTAAGAGAGCACTGAATGAGGGTAAGTAAACTATCCTCAGGGCCAGCCTTAAGAAAATCTGTTATTTTGTCTGAACACTGACATATCTGAAGATTTTTAGAAAGTTTCTTCTACCAAGTGCATTAAGCATTCCCAATGAAATCCTATTTACTAATTTAAGCTACCAGTCATCTTTCCTGTTCATTTTATATTAATTAAGTCATATTTCAAGTCTGAAAAATGATGAAATTTTACTACTTCGCTATGGCGAAATCTTCAAATTCCCTAGAGAGAACATTTTCCTAATTTGGTGGGTGTTTCTGTGTAAAAGGTGTCCCTGGTGATGCAAATCATTAGCATATTTGGCTGCTAAGTGAAAGGTTGGATGTTCATCCAGAAGCACCTTGGAAGGCAGGCATGCTGATCTACTTCCGAGCAACCAACCAAACAAGCAAACCTACTGCTGTCCAGTCCGTTCTGACTCTCAGCAACACTGTAGGACAGAGCAGAACTGCCCCGTAGAGTTTCCACGCAGCTCCTAGTGGAATCAAACTGCCCACCTTTTGGTCAGGAGACACAACACTTAACTACTAGACCACCGGGGTTTCTAGTCATTGAAAAACTCTACGGAGTATGATTCTCTGACACACATGGGGTTGCCATTAACCAGAATCATCTCCATGGCAACTAGTGGTCTGTGTGAAAAGTAAACATTTCAGTTATAGAGAAGGATGGAGGCATGAGTTACCAAGAGGTTGCTTATGGCGAAAAGATTGAGACAGCTGTTTTCCTAGATGCTTTTCCAGAACAGAAATCCCTAGTAGCATAGTAGTTAACTGCTATGGTTGCTGACCAAAAAGATTGGCACTCCAAATCTACCAGGCACTCCTTAGAAACTCTATGGGGCAGTTCTACTCTGTCCTAGGGTCGCTATGAGACCCAGTTGACTGGACACCAATTGGTTTTTGTTTTTTCACTCCAGGATAAAGGCTTTATTATCAGACATCACTCTCAGACTCTGTGTATGTCCCCCAAATTGTTCATGGCTTCATTCATAATAAATGATCATATTCTGGACTCACAGAAAGAGTTCAGGTACATGGGATGAGGTCATGTCCTTGCACTTGGTAGCACTGTCCTTCCATAGGAGTTCCTGCTACCTTTCAGAAGAGGGTGAGGGACACAGCAAAGGGAGGAGCACAAAGATCTCAAAGGCTCTAGGGAACTGGTATTCTTGTTAAATGCTCGTTCTAAGTTAGCTGGCCTGGGACAAGCTCTGCAGTTCTGCCTGTCTAGTAATGCCTTTCTATGATGCCAGTGTTACTGATGGAAGGACTAACTCTTTCTGCAGTACATTCTTACATTGCCATTCTTAACATTGCTAAGTTATAGAACATTCCAGAAAGCAATCATTCCTGCATTGTCTGGGAGTTGATAAAAGACAGACTTTTTCTTAATTTCCACTTTACCAAACCTACCTTAAACAGTTGCATCCCAGATTTGGCCTTCTTCTCCACTGAAGACCTCCCTGAGTTACTGCCCAGCCACTTAGTGGGAAAAGAGAAGACTGCCATAAGATCCATGAATCCATTCTCCATAACAGCAAAATTTGGGGAAAGGCAATGGTTTGGGTAAAGTTTGGTGCCTAAACCAGCAACAGCAGCACCCAGGAACGTGTTAGGAATGTAAATTTTAAAACTCGGAGCCTGGAGCCCAACAACCTGTGTTTTAACAAGTCTTCCTGATGACTCTGATGCATGCTCAAATTTGAGAGTCACAGAGGCAAAACTCAGGTCCATGAGCAACCTGTCAGTACTGTTTGCAGCTCTGTAACAAGGAGTGACTCTTATAAAAACAACAGTGAGGGGATACTTTTCTCTAAATAGTAGCTACATTTATTTATGGTGATGGGAAAGGTATTACCTAATATAGGTGAAATATGCACACCTTGACCAAGGTTACTGATGCCACTAAATTGTACATAAGAAAAAAGTATTTTGGTAAATGCCATGTTACATGTAGTTTTGCAACAACAACCCAAATACATATATATATTTGGGTTGTTGTATATATACATATACGTGTGTGTGCATATATATATGTGTGTGTGTGTGCATGTATATATATATACACATAAACAAATACATATATACATAAACAACAACCCAAATATATATATATACATAAACAAATAATATAAACAAATAGGGACAACAGATGCTGATATTTCTTAGACACAACCAATAACCTTATGAGATTATTTTTCTTGGTTTAAAGATTTAGGGTCATAGTTTCATGGGACACTTTGGTTAACTGGCACAATACTGTTCATGAAGTTCATGCCTATATCCTAATTTGGTGAGTAGTGTACAGGGGTTTACAAGTTTGCAATTTGACCATAAATGATACAATTATATTGACAAGAAACTTCCAGAAATTCAAGCTGGATTCAGAAGAGGATGTGGAACCAGGGATATCATTGCTGATGTGAGCTGAAAGCGGAGAATACCAGAAAGATGTTTACTTGTGTTTCCTTGACTATGCAAAGGCAGTCGACTATGTGGATCATAACAAATTATGGCTAACGTTGTGGAGAATGGGAATTCCAGAACACTTAATTGTGTTCTTAAGGAATCTGTACATAGATCTAGAGGCAGTCATTCAAACAGAACGAGGGAACACTGCACGGTTTAAAGTCAGGAATGGCGTGTGTCAGGGTTGTATCCTTTCACCATACTGTTTCAATCTGCATGCTGAGCAAATAATCCCAGAAGCTGGATTATATGAAGAAGAACAAGACACCAGGATTGGAGGGTGACCCATTAACAACCTGCATTATGCAGATGACACCACTTTACATGCTGGAAGTGAAAAGGATTTGAAAACCTTACTGATAAAGATCAAGGACCACAGCCTTCAGTGTGGATTGCAGCTCAACATCACGAAAACAAAAATCCTTACAAATGGACAAGTAAGCAGCATCACGATAAATTAAGAAAGGACTGAGGTTCTCAAGAATTTCTTTTAACTTGGGTCCACAATCAATGCCCATGGAAGCAGCAGTCAAGAAATCCAAAGATGCATTGCATTGGAAAAATCTGCTGCAAAGAACCTGTTTAAAGTATTGAAAAACAAAGATGTCACCTCTAAGACTGAAGTGTGTCTAAACCAAGCCATGATATTTTCAGTCACATCACATGCATAGGAAAGCTGGACAACAAACAAGGAAGACAGAAGAAAACCTGATAGCTTTGAATTGTGGTGTTGGAGAAGAATGCTGAATGTACCATGGACCGCCAAAAGAACAAACAGATTTGTTCTGGAAGAAGTATAACCAGAGTGCTCCTTGGAAGCAAAGGTGGCGAGACTGTGTCTTACAGACTTTGGACACATTATCAGGAGGCATCAGACACTGGAGAAGGACATCATGCTTGCTAGCATGGAGGGTCAGCAAAAAAGTGGAAGACCCTCAATGAGTGTGACTGACACAGGGACCGCAACTATGCGCTTAAGCACAAAAATGATTGTGGGAGTGGCTCAAGACCTGGCAGTGCGTTGTTCCGTTGTACATAGGGTTGCTATGAGTCGAAACTGACTTGACAGTACCTGACAACAACATGATGCATTTGTCTCATTTGGAACAAAAGAGAAAGGAGAAAACACAAGAATCAGAGAAGAAACTGGTCTACGGGATTAGTTGACTCCACGAACCATGGTCTCCTCTACCTTGACATCAGAAGAACTATATGGTACCCAGCTACCAATACCAAATGTTCTGAGCAGGGTCACAGGAGATGAATCCTGATAGACAGGGAGAAAAATATTGAATAGAACTTCAGGTCCTCAAAGAGCCCACTGTGTCTTAAGAGACTGGAGGGATCCCTGAAACTATTTTATGAGGTAGTCTAAACTTTCAACGAAATTATCTCCTGAAATTCCTTTTTAATAAATAGCAGGCTAACTCAAAAACTAAATGATGTTCACTGCTGAGTACTGCAATGTTTTAAACAATTTACTATATGAGACCAAATAATCAACAGTTATTCTTAAAGCATGGATGAGACTGCTGGAGAACAGTCAAAGAAAATTAACGGGAACAGAACTAGAAAGGAAATAATGAGAATACTGAAACACTATGAAAAATGTAATAAATGTCACTGAATAATACTGTAGAAATTGCTGCATAGGGATGTGTTTCTCTGTGTATACTTTCACTAAAAATACAACAAAATGTTATTTAAAAAACAACAACAAAAACTCTGTTGTGGCACCTCTTTCCTTAGCACTCCAGGAGATTTCCAGACTCACAAAGATGCCAAAATTTGTTTCCTCAAGCACAGTTACTGCTAAACTTTCTTGCCCATGGCCCTGAATGGGAAGATTTAGCATATTTCTTTCAGTCATAAAGAAGGCTTCTTAAAATATTCATCAACCACACTTCCGGAAAATAGACCATCTCAACTCTATCCAGCCAAACAGTCTGGGACAACAACAGGTGAAGCTGAGACAACAGAGACCTGTACCAGGTTGCAGTAATTTAACAGAAATAAGTATAATTCAGGCCTTTTACCCTCCTATGTACTTCCCTTATTTTTTTGTGAAACATGGTAAGAAAACCTCATTAAAATGTTTTCTATAATTTTTAAGCTTAAATAAAGTGAGCCCTAATAGGAGAACATTTGCTTCTTTGCCTTCAATGTGAAGTCGTGATTCATCCATATGCAATTCCACCTTGTTTGTCACAACATTGCCATGGCAACACTTCTTCCTTTGAAGTACCAAGTAAATAGCGGAAGAGTGCATACAAACAGGATGCTTCTATAGGTAAATACCTCATCACTGTCTTCACAGCCATTTCACTCAGTGTACCCACTCTCTTCTGTCTCAATACACACAGTTCTACTAAAATTCAATTTTGAATTTTTTCCTCCAAGGACATGCAAAAGCCTTGCTCTCCCAGAAGAGTTCCAAATGAAAGAAGATTTGCATCTGAATTTTTTTTAATGTCTTCCTTTTCCCACAGTTTTTCTATAGGACTGTGACAAAATAGAAGTTTTTTTAAAAAATCGAACCAAGAAGTTAATACTGAAAGTTTTTTCCATTCCAAATAGCAAAAATTAAAAATAAAAATAAAAAAAATCTATGAGACATGTATGGAGCAGAGAGGAATAGTGTGCAGTCACCGGACAGGGAGAGCAGTGGAAGCTGCATATAGGGGGGCATGTAAATTTTCATGTGAATGTACATTTTCACTCAGTTATGTTAAATAAAAAAAAAAAAAGCTAAAAATAAAAAAATAAAAAAAATCTGCTTTCCATTTTCACAGACATGATACAACTCTCAGACACCAAATCTGGACTTTGAAAATTGGTCTCTTAACAGTTTATATCTTATTGGAAATTTATTTGCATTCATGTACTTATTTGTGAGGCATTGGTGGCTGAGTGGTATAATTTGACTTTCCATGAGGAGATCCGAGTTCCACTCCTGTTCAGTGCATCTCATGTACAACTACCACCTGTCAGTGGAGGCATATACGTTGCTATGACATCAAACAGATTTTAACAGAACTTCCAGGTTAAGACAAATTATGAAGAAAGGCCTGGCAATCTACTCCCAAAATTAGCTGATGAAAACTCTATGGATCACAATAGTCCACTACTCCAATACACAACAATCACGGGGATGTCAAAGGACCAGGCAGCATTTCATCCATGGTACACGGGATCACCGTGAACTGGTGGCCAGCTCCACAGCAGCTAACAACAACAGATGTGCTTATCTAACAGCCTCACTAAAAAATCAAATTCATTGCCATCGAGTCAATTCCAACTCATCACAACCCTCTAGTCTTAGTCGTCTAGTGCTACTATAACAGAAATACCACAGGCAGATGGCTTTAAAAACACAAATTTTATTCTGTCACAGTCCAGTAGACTGCAAGCCTAAGTTCATGGCATCAGCTCTAAGGGAAGGCTTTCTTTGCTGGCTCTGGGGGAAGGTTCTCATCATCAATCTTCCCCTGCACTAGGAGCTTCCGAGGTGTAGGGATCCTGGGTCCTTTTCAAAAGACACGCTCTGCTCCTGGCACAGCTACTGGGTGGTATGGAGTCCCCAGCTCTATCCATTATATCCCAAGAGATTGCCTGAGGCACAATACAGTCTTTCACACTGAATCCTGCCCCACAAAACTGCTGTCCCTCCTCCCTTGTTAACATCATAGAGGTAGGATTTACATCACACAATACCAGGAATCATGGCCTAGCCAAATTGCCATACATCTTTTTGGGGGACCACAATTTAATCCATGACAAACTCTAAGCTCCTAGTGGGTAAGATGTCTCTATCACTCATCTCCACCTCTCCCGTATCAGCCACCATAATGGTTCCCAAATGCCCATCCATGGATAGATTCAGTGGAATCACTAGGAACTTTCAAAACTGCAGATTCCTGGGAACTATGATATGTTCTCATCTGGAGGCTCAGCTTGGGAAGAATTCTCTTTCAAGCTCCTTCCGGCTACCGGCAAAATTTTATCTCCTTGTGAGTATAAGGATGAGTGCCCTGGCTTCTTACTGGCTGCTGCTGGAGACGCTTGGCTGGAGGCCTCCTGAAGTTCCTTACCAGATGGTCTCCTCCATCCATTTTCTCCTTTAAGGCTGCCAGGAGATTCCCTCTTTCTCCATTCAGCTAAGATTGAATTGTACATAATGTAACATAATCAAGAGAGTGGTATCCCACCATCTTTGCCATACTCTATTGGTTAGAAACAAGTCACATATTGTCCTACTCAAGAGGAGGGAATAATACAAGGGCAGGTTCATTAGGGACCACCTTATTTTGTGTGCAGCATGCTATTTGTTCATGCTCTGTCTTTACTGTGGTATTATTTCCTTTATCGTACCTCCTCATCTTCATTGTCCATCTTCTTCCCTCTCACCAAGACTTATGTTTTTGCACAGAAATAAATATGACTGAAATAAAAAGTTGGCCTGTTAAAAGTTCGACAGCACTTGGCAGTTGGCTGTTAAAAGTTAAAGATAAACAGACAAGAACTAGAGTAGTAGAGCAGATAGCATCTATTCTCTTCCAGATTTCTTCCCAACTCTCATTTTGAAAATAACAAAAAGCTACTTTGGTAGCACAGAGTATCTTAAGAGCCAGGATTTGTTTCTTTAAGAAAGAATATAAAGAGTTGACATACAAAAAAGAGCAGAAAGAAGCAATCCAAAGTACTTGAAGCTCTAACCAAATTAACTAGCTCTTGGAATCATCAGTGAAATATGCTTGCTCTTTCAGAAATATCCATTTGTAGCCATTCATTAAAAATAAATAACTAAATGTTCTTCTCTTGAGCTAAAATGATAGTAAAAAGAAAAAAATACTGTTACAGTCAAGTCAATTCCAACTTGTAAACACTACAGGACAGAGCAGGATTGTCCCATAAGGTTCCAAGGAGTGGCTGGTGGATTTGAACTGCCCACTTTTTAGTTAGCAGCCTTAACTCTTAACCACTGTACCACCAGGACTCCTCAAAAGAACAGCAAAGCCAATTTTAAGATAATGTATTTGTTGGACCACAATGAACAAGACTCATTAAATTTACCAATCTCAGAATTAAATTTTTAATTTGCAGAATATAGGTTAACAATATACTAAAACAAAGCCAAAATGTAACAGCAGATTTCTTCTCTGTTACGATGAAGGTCCTAGGAGATAGATGAGAGTAGCTTTCATTTTAGTCTGTTTCAAATCCAGACAGTGTCAGGGATTGAACTATGTTCCCCCAAAACTGTGTGTAGCCGTTTGGCTGGGCTGTCATTCCCAATATTTTGTGATTCTCCTATCCTATACAACCTAATCTCTGCCGGTGGCTAATAGATAGGATGATTATGTTAAAAGAAGATTAGTGTGAGGCTGCAACACCCTTGCTACGGGAGTTTCCCTGGAGTGTGGCTTGCACTACCCTTTATCCCTTCATCCTGCAGGAGCTAAAAAGAGGGAGAAGTAAGCAGAAAATTGGGAGCTTCTCACCATCAAGAAAGCAGCACCAGGAATAGAGAAGCATCCTTCAGATCTGAGAGTTCTGTGCCAAGATGCTACCCGGCCAAAGACTGATACAACCAAGGACTTTCCTCCAGAGCCAACAGAGGGAAAGCCTTCCCCTGACACAGACTTATAGCCTATCAGACCGTGTTAAGAATAAACATTCATTTGTTAAGGCCATCCACTCTTGCTATTTCTGTTAAAGCAGCACTAGCTGACTAAAATAGATGGTAACTTGTATATCATAAATACTCAAATGTAATGATTATGAAAGAAATGCTTATATTCCCAATGAAAATATTTGAGAGTTTCAGCACAAAAAAAAAAAACAGACTTACCAGTCTGACAAGGACTGGAGGAAGTCTGAGAATACAGTCCCTAGACCTGCTTTTAACTCAGTGCTGCAGTCACTCCTGAAATTCAACTTTCAGCCAAGTATTAGACAGGTTCCCAAAACAAAACTAAACTAAAAGGCCGTAACAGCCCAGGGGCAGGGCGAGCAGGCTGGAGGAGAAAGGAAACCCAGTCGTGGGGAACCCAGGTAGAGAAGAGGAGAGTGCTGACATATCACTGTGTTGGCAACCAGTGTCACAAAACAGTATTGCATTAATTACTTAATGAGAAACTAATGTGCTCTGTAAACCTTCATTTTAAGCACTATAAAAAATATTTGGCAGTTTTAATAGTTAAAACACTCATTTTTACTATCTCATTTGATCTGCATAGAAACTCTACAGAGGACATTTCATAAGCAGTTCCATATGCTGCTGAAGAAACAGATACACACACAGGGTAAGGACTCAGCCATCAGGTGGTAGACCTTACACTCAAACCCTATCACCCTCCAAGTTCTAATCTCTTTCCAATACACTGTCTGCCTCCTACTCCTTCATACGTTATTCAACATTAATTTGATGAGTTTCTTGACTCTTTGGAGTACCTGGGTTGTGCAAATGGTTAGTGCACTTGGCTACTGAGTGAAAGAATAGAAGTTAGACTCCACCCAGAGGTGCCTCCAAAGAAAGGCGTGGTGATCTGATTCCAAAAAATCAGTCATTGAAAACACTATGGAGTACAGTTGTACTCCGACACACTCAAGGTCATCATGAGTCAGAGTCAACTCCACAGCAACCGGTCTTATCTCCAATTTCTGTAGCAATAAAGACAGTCCAGAATGTTCCCTAAGAGTCACTAGGGTTCTAACAGACTGCCAAGGTTACTTTCCACTCAAAGGGACATTTTACATTAGATGCCAAAAGAACTCCTAAGACAGGCTACCAGTCACCCTGTATATGTATATATAAGCAAGTACATTAGAGAAAACTCTAGCAGCTGCCTGACAGAGAGACCGAAGTGACCAACCAGAAAAGAATCTCATTGCCGTCAAGTCAGTCCTGACTCATAGAGACCCTAAAGGACAGAGTTGAATAGACCCATGGGTTTCCAAGGAGAGTCTGGTAGATTCAAACTCCCAGCCTCTGGGTTAGCAGCCACAGCTGCTAACTACTACACCACCACTTTCAATAGAAGTGACAGAGGTTACAAATTGTGTCACATGCCAAAGTCATGTGACAACTAATTTCCAACCCAAACTCTTCTGGACTATGTTTACCTATCGTCTGGTGTAAAATCTCCTTAACACACTTTTTCCCGGTCAAAACACCTGTGAATACTCACAGCGACTGACATCCAGGAAGGGAGCCTCTTTTGAGAAACAGTCTCTTATTATTGGTTATATAGGAAAGGTTATAAACAAACTCAACTTATCACGGGGCCGTGGTGGCTCGCCTGTAGAATTTTTGCCTTTTTGATTAGTAGCTAAGGCACCTTACACAGAGTTGCTACACACCTGTCAGTGGAGGCCTGTGTGTTGCTGTGAACAGTTTTCGGCAAAGCTTTCAGACTAAGACAGAGAGGCCTAGTGGTCTACCTCTGAAGATCAGTCGGTAAAAACCCCATGAATCACGACAGTCGTGTTGCCAACCCGTCTTGGAGCTGGCTTGGTACTGAGCAGTTTCATTCCACTATGCATGAGCTCACTGTGAGTCAGTGATTGACTTTGGGCAGGTAGCAACAGGTATCATGAACTTAATCAACTCGATGTAATTAGGAAATCCTTCATTTTGATTAACTTCTAGCCCAGTACTTTCCGTTTCAGATTTTTTTGTAGCCATATTTTATAAAGGTTAGGAAACAGGTGAAAGTTACTTTAATAACATATTTTATTTAATTCAGTATCTCCACAATAGTATCATTGCAATACAGAAGTATTACTGAGATATTATTATTTTTGCACGTCTCAGTTTTAAGTAGCCACATTTCCGGTGTTCAGCAACCGTACTGGATGGCACAGGTCTAGCCTCAAAGTTAGGAATAACTCATACGTGAAGTATAACACTAAACCCATTTCCCAGACAAAATAAGAAACTGAAAGGTGAAATTTGATTTTCTTCTGACTACAGTAAAATTTATATAGGTAGCAACGTTTCAAATCCCTCAAATATCTATAGTGCATTAAAAGCAGATGAAAATATTCTATGATCCATATGTGGAAAACAATTCAAGTTTTAAAAGAAAAAAAAAACTTTTTCTGTGTTGACACAAGCCCCTGTGCTGTGGTCAAGAAACAGCTTAGCAAGAGTGCCAAGCAAAATGCATTTGGGAGCTAAGGCAGTCTCACAAAAGAGGGGGACCCAGGGAGCTGTGTGTGGGACAACAGGGAATAGCGGTAACTGTGCCAGATTGTAAAGAGCACCCCTTATCTAAACATGCTCAAGTCATAGACTATATTACATACTGTATGTGTGTGTCAAACAAAACCCATCTGGGAATCAAATTTGGCCTGTAGGCTCCCGGTTGACAATTGGTAATTCAATGGAATGAAAAAAAAAGGGCGTCATCCAGAAAGGGCTTGTTTTATTCCCTGGGTGAAGGAATCTGTTCCCCTGGGCACGTTGCCAGTGTGTTCATTCAAATGACAGAATTTTCTATGGCATAAACATGCCTCTCACTTAGACTTGTCTGTTACAAGTTCAATCTTTAGGCTGCTGTAGAAATCGAATAGGACTGGACTTAAATATTCCATTAGTGAGACTTATCAGAATGGAATGGCATGACCTTATATGCACACATATCCTTACCTGCCCTCTGGCATGGACTAGAGTGTTGCAGCCTACTTTGGTCACTGCTGTCAAGCGCAGCCCGAGGCTTGATGCTGTTACTTGGTCTCTGCTAACCAGCCAGGCAAGACTTCAACTGCGTGATTCACATCAACGTGTACTCTGGTGACCTTCAATTGCCTTTCTCAGCTATAAGTTTTCTTTTAAAGAACAGGCATTATGGGAAAAATAATTTAAAAAAAGAAAACTAAAGCAAGCAGCTTTAAAACAAAATTTATTTTGTTCTGAAATTCCTTAGGGAATATATGTTAAGTTAGTTCGCTTTTAACAGCTATATTTGCCTCTTAGAGGGATTAGCAGTCAAGTAACCAAAATAGAGTTCTTCTAAGAACAAGCAAGTACACAAATATCCTTAGTAAAAAGAAGTGATTCTCTTTTGAAAATTCTCCATAGTATTCTCTGAGTGTTCACAAGGTTGTTCCATAGATAGTTGCTAATCTCGATTTGCCATCACATTAAAAACAGAACTCCCCCTAATCCCATTAAAGGAAATACTTTGGACATTATTAGGGAGTAATATCTCTTGACAACAAAAATAGCTAACATTCATGGAGCATTTCAAACATGCTACAAACCATCATGAGCATTTGACCTGTTTTAAATTGTTTTAAGCTAGATCCTATTTTAATTCCCATTCTGCAGATGCAAAGACTGTGGCAGAGAGAGCATTATGTGTTCTACTACCAACTTGCCTGTGGTCTCACAGCTAGTGGGTGGTAGAGAAAGAACTTGAACACAAGCAACTTGGCTACAAAAACCAAGCACTTCAGCCAATTTACAACAGATAGATGTTTTTTTCAATGAAGAATATACTACAAATCGGTTAACAATGGTTCAGTATTCTGTCTTAATTCTCTTATCAAGAGGTAGTGTGGAAAGAATGCCTGATTATCACAGATAGCCTGTAAGATTTTGATCACCAAAAATTCAGTGTCAAGTCAGTAAAACGTCTCAGGGAAGGAAACCACCCAGTAACTAGAGGCTGAAAGGTTGTACAGGGCCCTGACAGCATCGGCTTTCTACCCCTAGATGAAGATGTGAACATCTACATTTTCTTCTGTGACTGGAGTGTGAGCTAGGAGAACCTGGTGTTTGTAAATTTAGTGAAAATAGCAGCACACAGATTGGACATGTAGGCCATAGGATAAGAGGGTGGTGGAAAAGCAAGAATTGAGCATTTCTGTTCTTTTTCTTAGCTATCTCACAGGAACAATATTCCTGGGCCCGGGTGCCTCCCCCAGTGCAATCACCCCAGAGGGACTTTAGGGCCCAAGGAAGGCTGTGCCGAGACCAGCCACACCTGTTCTTCTTCATGTAATGTTCTCCCTTCTATTAAGCTCTCCAGTCCTTCACTGGTTAAACTGGGAAATTACTCTAAAACTTAATAATGCTTGTGGGCATGCAGCCTCTTCTCATCAATATGAACCCAAATGAACTTCTGTGGAATTGAACAATACATGTTTATGCGTTTGAAAGCAAAGACAAATATTTGAAAAACAAGAAATTAATACAAAGCTACACACCAAAACCGGTTGTCATCGAGTTAGTTACAACTCATAGCAACTCTATAGACAAAGTAGAACTGCCCATAGGGTTTTCTCCCATAATCTTTATGGGAGCAGATTGTCCATTCTTTTGTCCAAAGGAGCAGCTAGTGGGTTCAAACTACCACACTTTCAGTTAGTAGACAAGTGATTAACCATTGAATCACCAAGGCTCCTACAAAGCTACATAGTAGACTGTAAAATAAAAATAAGACAGGATGTTGTAATCTTGACTTGCCATCAAGTCACCTCTGACTCATGGTGACCTCGTGTGTGTCTGAGTACAACTGTGCTCCACACGGTTTTCAGTGACTATTTTGGGGGGAAGTAGGTCACCAGGCCTTTCTTCCAAAGTGCCTCTCAGTGGATTTGAACCTCTAATCTTCTGGTTAGCAGCCAAGAGCATTAACCATTTGTACTACCAACAAATTCGTACTATCTATAAATGCCTAGTATCTTGAATTTGGGGATGAATTTTTACCATGAGCGTCTGGCATTTCTTCTATTTAAACACATCTTCTGTTTAAACGATTTCTACTGTTTAAATTGTAAACTGACCCCATTAAAGAATAAATAAAGTCCAAGACTGAAGCCTTAAGAAAGCATTCACTTACTCAGTGTACTGATTGCAAAATTTATTAACAGTCTGTTTTGTGCTTCTGTGCCAGGTGCTGGCCGACCTGAGTTAAACAAACGGGGGTGGGGTGGGAAGCCAAACAGAAAAGCAAGAAACAAAGTGTCTCCTAAGATACAGGAGCAAGGGCAGCCTGTCCTAGAGTAGTAAAAGCAGCTTGACATTCAGAGGTACTTAAAAAGGAAGTCCTTGCAAACTAACAGCACAATGACATTTAAAGGAAAAACGGGCAGCTGTGCTTGCAGGAACACAGAGGACAACCTGAAATATTTAAGAAGAAAATCAGTCCAAATGGACTGAGACACACCAAACTCCCCAGGCTTGAAAACTTTCCCAGTCTGCGGGTATCCTATCGGGTAGCTATGAATAAGCTTTACCAATTTGTGGACAAAAAAAAAAAAAAAGCCTGATATATTGATGTTTCCACTTGAATTAATTGCTTAGATACCACTTTAAAGAATTTTATAGGTTTCTTTGAACTGCACTATAAATCTCTATTGTTTTCTAAAGCAAAAGGCTAATTTGCTTTCATTTGAGATTGCCTAGAGTTTCCAAGTGCTTGGTAAGGTAGAGGGTCAGTGAAAAAGAGGAAGATTCTTGTCTCAGTCAATTGGCACTGCTTTAACAGAAAATACCATGAGCAGAAGGCTTGAAGAAGAGAAATTTTATTGTCACAGTCCAATACGCCACAAATCTATTCACAAGCTACAAGTCCATTCAATAGGAGAAATCATCATAGTCTGGTAGGCTAAGAGTCCAAACTCAATGACAGCATCCTGGCACAGGAACTCAGGTCCAAAGGATGTACCCTGCTCTCAGAGGCTTCCGACCCGATCTGCTCACTGCTCTCTTTCATATCCCGTAAGCCTGTGGCTTGAGTCCTGCCTCACCAATACAACTGCTGTCCGTTCTGCTTCATCAGAATCACAGAGGTAGGAGTCACAACACACATGGAAAAAAGTCACTCAGTACCAGGATACATGGCCCAGCCAAACCAATACACACATTTTTGAGGGGAAACAATGCAATCCATAACAACCCTCAGTAAGACGAACTGACACATGGCTGCAACTCTGGCTGAAGAATAAAAACAACTGTGGGCATGGCACAGGACCAGGCAGTATTTCTTTCATTCTGTTGTGCACAGGGCCGCGGTGAGTCAGAACTCAATAGCACGTAACAACAACAACGGTCTCCAAGGAGACCTGGTGGTGTTGTGGTTAAGAGTTTGGTTGCTAATCAAAAATTCAGCAGTTCAAGTCCACTGGCTGCTCTTTGGAAACTTTATGAGGCAGTTCTACTCTATCCTATCAGGTAGCCAGGAATTGGAATCAACTCACTAAGGGCAAGGGTTAAAATTCCCAAAAGGAGCCCTGATTGTACAATGGTTAAAGTGCCCAGCTGCTAAACAAAAGGCTGTCAGTTCAACCCTACCAACTGCTCCATGGGAGAAAGGTGTGGCAGTCTGCTCCCATAAAGATTAAAGCCTTGGAAATCCTACAGATCTGCTCTATCCAACTGGGTCACCATGAGTCACAATCAACTCAAAAGGAATGGGTTTAGAGACCACCAAAGACCACTGCCTTACTTGTTACAGAATTGCTGAATCCAGGTGGGTATTGCTCACTTGTACACATTGAGTCTGAGTTTGTCTGTCAGGGTTTGCAGTTAATTGGGTGGTATTAGGTGTGCGTGCAATGAAAATATGAACTGGAAGTGGGAGTGCGCACGTGTCAGTGTGGAGGGAAGTAATAATGTTTCAAATGGTGCTGACAAGTCGTGAGTCACTGACTACACACAGGAAGACAATAATTTTCTGGAGGCAAGAAATCACTTGGGGAAAAGGCTGCTTTGGCCTTAACCTTGCTAATGAGTTTACTAGGAAGGCAGGCACATAACCAGGTCCAGAGGTCAAACAACTGTGCGTGCCTCACTATACCTTCCGAGGAGGCAGCAAATGACCACAAAGCTAGTTGACATCAGGGACTCGTCAAGAAAATGAGTTCCAGGTCCTCTGAGACCACCGCTCCGTTGGCTCTGTTCCCAGAGGTCATGTGGCGTGCACAGTGAAGCCCTGAATGAAGTTACAGCTCTAGAGAAGGCCCTGACACTGAAACCACAAGAGGGGCTCAGAGTGACCTGCAGAAACAAAGGGACAAACAAGGGCTGTGTCAGGAGCCTTGTCTCTCTGTCAACATGAGAACGAGTTGATACACTTGTAAAAAGACAAAAAGAAGATTTAATCAACTCCTATTTATGTAACTCCTGCTATAGCCAGCAAGGTTTTTCTGTTTGTCTATTTTGATTTGCTTTTTAGTTATTTGGACTTAACAAAGAATTTATCATATTCACATTAGTAACAGTAGTTTTAAAATGGGTGGGGAAACCAAAAAAGTAGTTTAAAAGAGGCTTTCCCACTTGCATCCCTCTCCATTCACCTCCCTCACGACTGAGACTCACAGCTGTAAGCAAAGCAGCATGAAACTTTTCATAATGTGTGTAACTATCCAGTAACCACTCACCACTGAGTCAATTCTGACTCATGGCAACTCCATGTACATCAGAGTAGAACTGTCCTCCCTAAGGTTTTCAGTGGTTGATTTTTTGGAAATAGTAGGCCCTTCTACCAAGGTGCTTCTGGGTGAACTCACACATCCAATGCCTGGTTAGCAGCCAAGCTCATTAACTATTCGTATCATCCAAAACCAAAAACCAAACCTATTGCTGCCAAGTCGATTCCAACTTCTGGTAACCCTCTTGTGTTTACAGAGTAGAACTGCTCCACAGGGTTTGCTTGGCTGCAGTCTTTCAAGAAGCAGAGCACCCAGTGTCATAGTTATCTAGCGCTGGTATAACATGGATACCTCAAATGGGTGGCTTTGACAGAAGTTTATTCTCTCACAGTTTAGGAGGTTAGTACAGATTTCAGATGCCAGCTCCAGGGGAAGTCTTTCTCTCCCTGTCAGCTCTAGGGGAAGATCCTTTTTCAACAATTTTCTCTTAGTCTAGGAGCACTGCAGCACAAGGACCCCAGATCCAAAGGACACACTAACTCACTCCCAGCTCTTTTTTCTTGTTTGTTAGAGGTCCCTATCTCTCTGCTCCCTTCTCCTTTTGTCTCTTGTAAGATGAAATGCAGTGCAGGCTACATCCCAGGGAAACTCCCCTTAGCAGAGCTGTAACCTGAGTAAGGAAGTGTGTTGTAGCCAATCCTAATTCTTTTTAACATAACCTAATCTCACCTCATTGATCAGAAGCAGAGATAGAATTTACAATGCATGGGAAAATTATACTGAATCACAAAATAGAGGACAACCACACAGTACCAGGAACCATGGCCTAGCCAAAATGAGAGATATTTTAGGGGTTCACTATTTGACAGCAGTGGGCTTGGGGTTTATTTGATCCATAACACCATATTTTTCTCCCACAGCTCTGTTGGACAGGTTCAAATCACCATCCTTTAGGTGGCAGTCATGTGCAAACTGTTCGTGCCAACCAGGGATATTTGTACCCTCAGGGACTCTCCGTGGAATCAGATACAGCCAATCAAGGACATTCAGTTTTGTGTATTTAGGAGATGCTTGGGAAAGATGTGTTGCTGACTGAGGAGATGAACTCTCAGCATGTGAGAAAACAGCCTAAGAGTCTTTGAAGGTTAGAGTCTCAAAAACCCGGAAAAAGAAGCTCGGAGGACAGAGAGGTTTTCTGAGCCTTGGAAAGGAGAGGATACCTTCTTCAGGGATAATAATACTAGGAAGCCAATAGAACAAGCTTGAATATAACTACAGTAAGACATGGCCTCCAAAACAAAAAACCCACTGTTATTGAGCTGATTCTGACTCATAGCAACCTTATAGTACAGAGTTGAACTGCTCCATAGAGTTTCCAAGAAGTATCTGGCAGATATAAACTGCCAACCTTTTGGTTAGCGGATGTATTACTTATCCACTCTGCCTCCAGGACCAGAGATACCTAATCACTGGAGAATGAACCACTCTGAGTGGAGGACTTCCCACAGAAAAACTGGGACTTCTTTCACTGGGAACACATTCTTCACGAAATATGTTGAGAATTTTTTTAACAGTTAAAATGAATAGTTAGTGAAATGCATCGTGGTATCCTACATTGCACCTGAAACAGAAAAAGGATGTTAATAGAAAGAAATGCAAAAATTGGAATAAAGACTGGAGTTTGGTTAATAGTAATATGCCAAAGTTGGCTTCTTAGTTTTGACAAATGCAACATGATAATACAAGAAGTGAACACTGGAGGAAACTGGTGAATGGCATGCATGAATCTCTTGATAAAACTTCTATAAAACTAAAATAATTCAAAATAAAATGTTTGTTTAAGAAAAGAAACATTTGCCACATTTGATGGTCACATCCCAAAGTTATCTGGAAAACATTCTGAGGAAAACTCTTGCTTTCAACATTTTTAAAGGAGTCTGGAATATTTGCCCTAGGCATACAAAACCAACTTTCTTATTATTAGAACCCCTGCAATCTTCTAGTAAATTTCTCACTTCTAGTATGCCCAATCAAAATTCTAGAATTCTGTGGCTGATTGCAAAAATGTCCATGAGTCTTTATCCCTTCCTATTTTGCAATGTGACTTCGCATCTCCTAACAGCAAGAGTCTACAAGGTCTGACAATTATGTTTACAAACTTGCCACCATGTGCTTACGTTGGCAGCACCGTACAAACAACTCAGTGAGGCTTTATAACCTTGGTGAATCAGTGTCTCACAGCTATGTCGTTATGTGGCAGTATCTGGCTGAGTCATGTTCATTACTGTTTTGTGTTTTTGTATGCTGTCATGAGAACATTGGAGCCTGAATTAGAGCAATGAACATTCAATTTATTGTTAAAATTGTCAGCAGTGGAACTGAAATCAGGGACATGTTACTCCAGGTTGCACACTCAAACATGAGTGTGCAAACGAATTAAATGTTTTTCTGAGGGGAAAGAAGGTGTCACTGAGGAAAAGGGGTCAGGGTAGCCACTAATGAGCAGAACTGATGAAAACATTGCAAAAATTCATCCAACTTGGCACCAAAATCATCAGCTGATTGTGAGAAGCATAACAGACCAAGTAAACATCAACAAAGAAATAGTTAAAAAGAGCTTAACTGGAAGTCTTGGGATGAGAAAAATGTGTGCAACAATGGTCCTGAAGGAACTTGTTGATGAACAAAATCAAAGAAGAGTCGAAGTTTGCCAAGAGCTTCTGAAGAGGCAAGATGCTGTTCGGGGCCGTGTTTTCACTGGTGATGAAACATGAGTGTACTAATATGTCGTGAATTGAGCTGTGTCCCCCAAAAAATATGTGCAGCCACTTGGCTGGGACATGATCCCCAATCTTTTATGACTGTCCCCTGTTTTGTGGTTTTCCTATGCTGTATGTTAAAGAGGGACTGTAAATCCCTTCCTAAGATCACCTCCCTGCTCCAGTATAAAAGGGAGCTTCCCTGGAGTGTGGCTTGTACCACCTTTTATCATTTTATCTTACAAGAGATGAAAGGAAAGGGGAAAATTGGGGACCTCGTACCACTAAGAAGTGATGTCAGGAGCTGAGCACATCCTTTGGAAAGAACCAGGGTCCCTGCACCTCAAAAGCTTCCAGTCTGGGGGAATATTGACAAGAAGGACCTTCCTCCAGTGCCAGCAAAGAAAGCCTTCCACTGAAGATAACACCCTGACTTTGGACATTTAGCTTACTAAACTGTGACAAACAGAATTCTTCTTTTTAAAGCCACCCACTTGTGGTATTTCTGTTAGAGCAGTACTAACTCAATAAAGCACGATACAACCCAGAAACAAAGTGTCAAAGTGCACAATAGAAATCAGCCAATTCTCCACAACTAAAAAACTGAAAAAGTTTCGTCAGTCCAAACCAGTAGTCGAAATGATGCTGCTAACCTTTCTTGGTATCAGAGGTATTGTTAATTATGAATTTATACTAGCTGGACAAACAGTTAACCAGGTTTACTATCTGGAAATGCTAAAAAGGTTGAATGAAAATGCCCTGAACTTTTCACCAACAACTCATGGCTCTTACATCATGATAATGCACCAGCTCATACGGCACTGTCTGTGAGGGAGTTTTTAGCCAGGAAACAAGTAACTGCACTGGAACACCCTCTCTACTCACCTGATCTGGCCCCCAGTGACTTTTTTCTTTACCAAAAGATAAAAGTAACATCGAAAGGAAGACATTTTGATGACATTCGTGACAATAGCTCTGATGGCCATTCCAGAAAAAGAGTTCCAAAATTGCTTTGAAGTGTCAACTAGGCACTGGAGTCAGTCTTTCAGTCTGGACTGAGATATTATGGCTTCTTTTGGCCAACATACATGGCAGAAGTGATGATGTGGAATTTCTAAGCCCAAATTTCAAGAAGCCTTAACATTTTCACTCTCATTTTTAAAAATATTTTATTGTGATTAAGTGACAATTTACAATCCAAGTCAATTAGCCATACAAAACCCCATACACACATCTCTCTACAACTCTAGCTACTCTCTGAATGCTGTGACAGCACACTCCTGCCTTCCACCCTGTACTTCCTGTATTCATTCAACCAACCCTTGTCCCCCTCCTCTCCAACTTCCCATCTCATTTCTATGGAGGGGCTGCTTGGACAGCCTCAAGTCTTATAGTCAGTATTGATTTTTGTCTGAAAAGTTGTCTTTGGTTCTGGTTTCAGCTCTGGGCTAGCAGCGAGTCTATGGGCCAAGCTCACAAGGATCCACCTTCATTATTGAAATTCTGCTACCGCTATGTGAATAAAGTCATTTTAACCTATAGGAGAACTAGAGATCATGTGAAACAGAGATAAGCCACACGACTGAGCCCTCCCTAGACCAGCCAGACCCCAGCCAATCTAGCTGTTGCTTGGTGAGTAAGCCCAACCAAGGCAAGAATAACCACCCAGCTGAGCCTAGGTCAGTCTGCTGCATTGCAGATTCATAAGCAATTATAAATGGTTGCTATTTTAGTCATTATGTTTTGTGTTGTAGCCAAAGCTCAGTGAAACAAACTCCACTGAGTCTCTGCCCTACCTTGACCTCACAACATGTACGCTTTGTCCTGAATTGCTAAGGAGAAATCACAAATCTGATACCAGCTTCTAGTTTAAATTATAAAAAATCTGGTTGCCAACAATTAGACTCCATCTTATAATGACCCCACGGGTGCAGAGTAGAACTGCTCCATAAGGTTTTCATGGCTGTGACCTTTCAGAAGCAGATCACCAGGTCTGTCTTCTGACATGCCTCTGGGTGCGTTTGAATCACCAACAAAAGTCAACCACTTAATGAGTTGTGCCATCCAGAGACTCCTCTAGTTTAAAAAAAGAAGAAATAAAATCACCCTCTACCATTTATTGGCTAATTTGATAGCAAGAAATTGAAGGCATTCTAGAAGCTCCCACCCTCACTTACACCTTCATAAAGCCTTTTTACTGCAAACTTCTGAATTTATGTCCTTTTATCCTGCCCTTTTACCCAATCATCTTTTTTTTAACTTCACAGTGACCCCATGGCGGAAAAAAAAAGGATATATTGACCTTTAAAAGACTGATTAAGTATAACCTTTTCTGAAGGTCAAGTAACGTATGCTTGGAAAGTGCAACTTTACTCCCGCTCTTTCTAGAGTAATGCCTCTTGAAGTCACATTCTCAGAAGCATGATGCAGTAAACAAACATAATTAAAATATGTCTGGGTTTGTATCGCAGAGACTAAAGGCCCCAGGTGTGGAAGAGAGTACATTCTTATACGTATCAAAATATCTTTAAGATCTGCTGTCCCCATTTCTGTCATATTCTGCCATTAATGGCAGCTCTCAAATCTTAAACTAAAGATGCTTCTTAGATTATCAACAGCATTCACCCCCAGACCTCTGCATTCTGTATCTATTGTTCTTTTTTCTCCTTCCAGTAGGTCCTTCCATCTCCTTATTCCAATATAAGTCACAGTTTCTCATTGCTCTGGAAAATAAAGCTCAAGAGGGGAACAGAAAGGGAGGTAAAAGTGGGCAAGACTCTGGTTTTCTTTTTCTATACAGATAGGAGCTGTACCTAGGCATGCATAAATGATTTCAACTCCTCTAAACCTGGTTGGAAACCCTGGCAGTGTAGTGGTTAAGTGCTATGGCTGCTAACCAGAGGGTTGCTACTTCAAATACACCACATGTTCCTTGGAAACTCTATGGGACAGTTCTGCTCTGTCTATAGGGTCACCATGAATCAGAATGGACTTGATGGCAGTGGGTTTGGTTTGGCTTTAAATACTGGTGGCATAGTAGTTAAGTGCTATGACTGCTAACCAAAAGGTTGACAGCTCAAATTCACCAGGTAGTCCTTGGAAACTCTATAGGACAGTTCCACTCTATATTATAGGGTCACTATAAGTGGGAATCCACTGGATGGCAGTAGACTTGGTTTTGGATACACTGGCTAGAATCCCTAGGTGGTGCAAACAATCACACACTTAGCTGTAACCAAAGGGTTAGAGGTTCAAGCACACTTGGAAGTGCCTTGGAAGAAAGGCCTAGAGGTCTGTTTCCAAAAGCCAGCCATTGAACACCCTGTGGAGAGCAGTTCCCTTCTGACATGCATGAGGTCACTACGACTCAAAGGTAACTCCACAGCAACAGGTTTATACCCTGGCTAAAAGTGGTCATTCTAAAAAAAGAGACACATGCAGGAAATTAAAAAAAAAAAAAAGTTTAACAGTTACATAGCTTTTGTGAAATAACTTTTAGGTAGAATATATTTTTAAACAAGACCAGAAAGAATACCTCTTAAAAATAAAGCCCAAATGAGATTGATTAAAGGTGCTTTCATCCAGATCAGGATTTGCCATTTCTCCTCCCACACAGAAGAAAATGAAGAGTAGAGCTGTCTCCATTCATGAGAATGGCGATTTCCAGCGTCACTCAATACAGCTCTTGCTTTCTGATGGTACCAATGCACAGCCTACCATTTGGACCAAAGAAAGGAAAACATTTCCAAAGAGAAAGAGAACAATTCTTCTGGTACCTTGATTCCTAGAGCAGAAGCCAGCTGTCTCAAAATGCTTTGTAGAAGCTGTTAGCTAAAAAGAAGAAAATAATAATAATTTAATTAAGTGGTGGTTGCTCTCATTTTATACACTAAAATTATTCTTTTTATTTATTAATTACAGTAAAAGAATAAAATTTCCAACATCTATCAATTACCTCATCTATGATAAACACCCACACCCCCACCCACCCTTGTAGCCATCACAGTTTCTTTTGTAGATAATTTTCTTTTAAGTCCTTATAATACAGATCTCATATATTTGTCCTTTTGACATTTATTGATTTCACTCAGCATGTTCTCTTCCAAATGAGACCATGTTGTGAGATGTTTTCTAAAATCATCATTGTTTTTATCATAGCATAATGTTCCATTGAGTATATGTACCATAGTTTGTTTATCCATTCATCTGTTGATGGGCATTTGGGTTGATTCCACCTTTTAGCTATCGTGGACTGTGCTAGAACAAGCACCTGTGTACATGTGTCTGTTCATGTGATAACTTTTGTTTCTGAAGTATAAATTCCAAGCAGTGGGATTTCAAGATCAAATGGTATATCTATTTCCAGCTTTTTAAGGAAGTGCCTGATTGTTTTCCAAAGAGGGTAACGATGGCACTAAGCACATACCTATCAATAATTACACTGAATGTGAATGGGCTGAAAAATAAAGAGATAGTGAGTGACATCCTGGATCAAAAGACATGACTCATCTATATGTTGCTTACAAGAAACACACTTCAGACTTAAAAGACATGAACAAATCGAAAATTAGAGGATGGATAATGTATACCAAGCTAACAACATACAAAGAATAGCAGATGTGGCAATACTAATCTCAGATAAAATAGATTTTAATGTAAAATCCACTATTGTGGACAAGGATGGTCACTATTTCTTGCTGAAAGTTTCAGTACTCAGGCAGGACTTAGCAATGCTAAATATTTATGTACCCAATACCACAGCATCTAAATACATTGAACAAATACTGACAACACTGAAAAACAAGATAGATCATTCCATAATAATAGTTGGAAACTTCAACATTCCTCTTTTAGTTGTGGATAGATCATCCAGAAAAAAGCTCAGTAAAGACACAGAAGATATTATTGTAATAATCAACCAACTTCACCTTATGGACGTATACAGATCTTCTCATCCATCAACAGATAAGTACACCTTCTTCTCCAATGCACGTGGAACATTCTCCAGTACAGACAATGTATTAGGTCATAAAGCAATTGTCTGTAAAATCTGAACCATTGATTTACTGCAAAGTATCTGATGGACCATAGAGCCATAAAAGTTGAAATCAATAACAGAAAAATCATAGGTAGAAATTCAAACTTATGGAAATCAAACAACACTTCTCAAAAGCCTTGAGTCATAGAAGAAATCAAGGACAAAATAAAGAAATTTATTGAATCAAATGAGGATGAAAACATATCCTACTAGAATCTATGAGATACAGCAAAAGCTGGGCTCAGAGGCCAGTTTAACTGCACACATCAGGAAAGAATAGCCAAGCCAAGGGCCCAAATTAAAGACTTAACCTTACAGTTTGAACAAGTAGAAAGACAGCAACAGAAGAACCCCTAAGGCACCAGAAGAAAACAGATTATAAAGATTAGAGCAGAACTAAATGAATTAGAGACTAGAAAAACAATCAAAACAATTAACAAAACCAGAAGCTGGTTTTTTGAAAAGATCAACAAAATTGATAAACTATTGACCAAACTTACAAAAGAAAAACATCAGAAGATACACATAACCCGATTAAGAAATAAGATGGGAGAAGTTACAAGAGACCTAGCTGAAATAAAAAATGTCGTAACAGAATACTATGAAAGGTTGTACTCTCACAGGTTTGAAAATCTAGAGAAAATGGACAAATTTCTAGATTCAAATTACCCACCAAGATTATCACAAGGAGAAGTAAATCAACTTAATAAATCTATCACAAAGGAAGGGATGGAAAAAGTCATAAAAAATCTACTAACCAAAAAAGTCCTGGCCTAGGTGGCTTCACCAGAGAATTCTACTAAACTTTTAGAGAAGACTTAACTTCAATACTGTTGAGGCTATTTCACACCATAGAAAGGGATGAAAGACTCCCAAATTCATTCTATGAAGCCAGCATAACCTTAATACCCAAGCCAAGGAAAGATCCCACAAAAAAAGAAAATGACAGACCAATATCACTCATGAATCTAGATGTAAAAATCTTCAGCAAAATTCTAGCCAATAGAATTCAACAGCATATAAAAAAATAATTCATCATGATCAAGTTGGTTTCATTCCAGGGATGCAAGGCTGGTTCAACACCAGAAAAACAGTTAATGTAATCAACCACATAAATGACACAAAAGATAAGAATCACCTGATTTTGTCAGTTGATGCAGAAAAGGCATTTGACAAAGTCCAACACCTATTCATGCTAAAAACTCTCAGCAAAATAGGAATAGAGGAAAAATTCCTCAACATAATCAGTAGCATCTGTGCAAAGCCCACTGCCTTCATCACCCTGAATGGTGAAAGACTGAAACAATTCCCTTTGAGAACGAAAACTAGACAAGGATATCCACTCTCACCATCTCTATTCAACATTGTGCTAGAAGTTCTAGCCAGAGCAATTAGATAAGACAAAGAAATAAAGGGCATCCATATTGACAATGAAGAAGTAAAAATCTCTCTGTTTGCAGACACAGTTGTATGTACAAAGAATCCATCAGTAAACTATTCAAGCTAATAGAGGAGTTTAGCAAAGTATTGGGATACAAGACAAACAGAAGTAAATCAGTAGGATTCCTTTATATCAACAATGAGATTATTAAAGCAGAAATCACCAAATCAATACCATTTACTATAGCCTCCAAGATGATCAAATACCTAGGAATAAATCTAACTAGAGGAATAAAGAGACCTTTACAAAGAGAACTACAAGACCTTACTATAAGGAATTAATTACATAAATTGAGTAATCTACCCTGCTTACGGATAGAAAGACTCAACATTGTGAAAATGTCTATTTTACCCAAAGCAGTCTACTTATATATTGCAATCCCAATACAAATCCCAGTGACATTTTTTAATGAAATGGAGAAATAAGTCACCAACTTTGTTTGGAAAGGGACGAAATCTTGGATAAGTAAAGCACTACTGAAGAAGAAGAACACACTGGGAGGCCTCTCACTACCCAACTTTAGAACCTATTACACTGCCACAGTAGTCAAAACAGCCTGGTGCTGGTACAAAAAGAGACAGATAGACCAATGGAACAGAGTTGAGGCCCCAGAGACGCCACCATCCTCCTATGAACAGCTGATATTCAACAAAGGCCCTAAGATTTTAAACTGGGGTAAAAACAGTCTGTTTAACAAATGGTGCTGGAAAAATTGGATATCCATCTGCAAAAAATTGAAATAAGACCCGTATCTCAAATCTTATACAAAAATCAACTCAAATTGGGTAAGAGACCTAAATATAAAATCTAAAACGATAAAGCTCATTCAAGATTAAATAGGATCAACAATGGAAGTTTTAACACACAACGTAGGCAGACTTCAAAATCTGACAAACAAAGCATGATGAACAGAAGAGAAAATAGATAAATGGGAACTACTAAGAACCAAACACTTTTGCTCATCCAAAGACTTCATCAGAAGAATTAAAAGACCACCTACAGAATGGAAAAAATATTGGTCAACTATATGTTAGACCGACGTCTGATCTCCATAATCTACAAGGCAGTACAAGATACCAACAAGAAAAGGATAAATAGTCCAATCAAGCGATGGGTGAAGGAGTGGACAGACGCTTCTCTAAAGAGGCTATTCAGACAGACAAAAAACACATGCAGAATTGCTCACAGTCATTAGTTATTAAAGAAATTCAAATCAAAACTACAATAAGATACCATCTCACCCCAACAAGGTTCCATGATCCAAAAAACACAAAACAACAAATGCTGGAGAGACTACGGAGAAATTACAATTCTCTTACACTTCTGGTGAGATTGTTAAATTATTCTTTAGGAGGTAAGTCTGCCATCTCTCTCACTCCCTCCTCACCAAACCTCACTACGCTCCACCTACCTCCTCTGTTCTCCAGTTACAGTAAACAGCTTATGCTCCCCTAACCCAGAGCGCACAAACCTGAGTGCTACCACTGCATTTCAGGTGTGAGAGATACTGGGTACCCTCCACTCTCAGTGACCAGCAGTGGTCTTGGCTGTCAGTCTCTAGGGGTAACCACCTCCAGCTGTGAGCAGCAGCCCCGGCTGTTTGCTGAAGAATGCCTTACAGGCAATTATCTTTTTCTCAGGAGGCATCACTTGCTAAAAGATAGAGAGCACTGCCTGTTACATATATACTGTGCCTGGATGTTACCACTCTTTCTGTCTAGAAAATCTCTCATCCGTGTAATTTATACCCATCTTTTCAGATTCAGGAGCCATGGTAGCACAGTAGTTAAGTGATACGGCTGCTAACCAAGATGTCAGCAGTTCAAGTTCACCAGCTGCTTCTTGGAAACCCTAGGAGTCAGTTCTACTGTGTCCTATATAGTCACTATGAGTCAGAATCAACCCAACAGCAATGAGTTTCAGATTTAGCTCTGGATATCTGACTTGCTCCTCCAGAAAGGCTTCCCTATTCCACCTAGCCTGTCCTCCAGTAAGGTTAGTTCTTCTCCCTGTGATCTGCAATATCCCCTGCAGCCAGATTCTATATAAACAGTATAATATTATGTATAGTCACTAATACATATTTCCTCTGTTACGCTGCTTCAGTTGCAGTCCTCCTAACCATTGGTATTCTACTCTTAAGTGGAGTTAGTCGAAATTTTTCAATATTTTCAATATGCTTATGTTAATCACCTTCTCTGTCTAGGGCAAGTCTCTTCATCTTTCATTGCTCCACTAGGTCTCACCTTGGTAGCAGTCATACTGCCGATGTCAGCTCCAGCAAGAGTCACATTGTACAGTTTATGCTTCCCTCACCACCACCCTGCCAATATCGTGTTCTGGTTCAGGTAAGCATCCTGCCCTTCTGACTAATCTGCAGCCTCGCCAGTACTATGTCTAATTTATATTTATTCTAGCAGTCGCTGGAACACAGAAGCTCCTCAGTGAATATCCTCCCCCCGCAAGAAGAATGTCATAACTGTAAATAAATAAGTAGAGAATGAGACACATCAACATCTTTTCCTGCTTTTATAAGACATTTTTTAAAAAGAAAAGAAATAAACAAAAACTTTGTTGCTCCATGCTCTGTATGAGTAGTTCCCAACCTCAAGATGCATTAGAATCACCTGCAGAGATTTTTAGAACATAAATGGCTAGGTTCCATGCCCAAAGATTCTGATTCATGCTCTGAAGTAGAGTCCAAGAATTTGCCTTTCCAATGAGCTCCCTGATTCTGCAAATCTGAGAATCACACTTCGAGTAGTTCTGCTCAAAGCAAACAACAGATAACCTAAACGGATCTCTGCCCTGTCCTAGCAAAAGTAGTTCTCACATATTCTGGGTCAAAAGTAAAAAGTTTCTCACTCAGTATTTTTATCAGTCTTTGTTTCTATGTTTTTATAAGATGGTCCAAATGGAATTAATATTCAGTGACTACCTACTATGAGAGACAACCTAGAACAGGATTTAAGAACACAAATTTGGAGCCAGAATCCCTGATATCAAATCCTGGCTTAGCTTAATCTTCCTGTGCCTCAGTTTCCTCATCTCCCCATTAAGTGGTGCATCTGTGAGCTCATACACATAAAATGCTTAGCACAGCATCTGGCACATAGTAAGTGCTCAGAAAGTGTTCACTGTCACCACTGTTACTACCTTTAAGCACCATTTTATTATTATTATTATTATTATTATTATTATTATTATTATTATTATTATTATTATTATTATCATGATTGGGTGAAAGTATACAATCCAATTTGCATGCCCGCCTATCTGCAGCTCCTTCTGCTCTCCTAGCCAAGTGACAACACACTCCTCCTTTTCGTTCTCTGTGTGTCATATCCTCTGAACAGTCTCCTGTCCCCTCCTTTCCACTCTCTCCTCTCCCTTCTAGTAGGTGGCCAGCAGGAGAGCATCCAGTCCATTCCTGTCAAAGAATTGACCTCAGTAATGTTTTTCTGCTCAGGGGCAGCAGCTGGTCTAGGGCCCATGCTCCCAGGGGAACCCCCAGACTGCTAGATCATCAACTGTGGTCTTCTAGTGGAGTTCTTGGGCTGCACCCCTCTTTTTCTCTTGTTGCCACTGGGACTCAACATTGTATGTCCCATCGCAGGCTTCTTTGGTGGTGGCCAGACACCATCTGGTTCATCTGCTCACATGTTGCTACAGTCACCCACTCACATGGGTCTTCCTGTCTCCTGGGTTCATTTTCCCTCATGTCTTTGCTGTTTTTGGTGGTCATTTGTTCTGGATGAGTTGTGACCATTTGGTGTATCACAGAAGGGAGTTTGCTAGCTTTTAAGACCTCAGATGCTACTCACCAATGTGGGGTGCAGAAGACTCTCTTAGCAATAGACTATGCCAATTGGCCTCGATATCCCCTGAGATTGTGGTCCCTGGAGCCCCACCCCTACTACTCTGTCCTATCAGTATTAAGATTAAAAGATTTCTCAGTTTATGTTGAAGTTCAGTTAAGTTGACCTTCTTTCTACTGTGTGCTGTCGCTGCTTTCACCTAACTAATTTCCTATCGACTATCTAATCTTAGACCAGCCCTAGCCCTCACTGCCCACCCTTGGAACCATCAAAGCAGTTGCACAGAAATAAGGAATCTTCTTAGGAAGTCTTTCCACTCACTGTGGCATCTCTCCTCTTTACATAACCCCGTTCCACAACCATCATCATTACAAACTCCCACACTCTAACATGCACATGTTACAGATCCCTGGAGAACGCCTGCTGCTTGCCCTCCACCATTATGTCCTCTGCACTAGCACAGGGAAAGAAAGAACCCTTACCCAGGGGAACTCGCTGTCACCTGTTTAGTTGGCCTTGCCTGTAAGCACATTCTGAACCCTGGAGTTCATGCATCGTGTGTATGTGTGAATGCACCTGCATGCAACAACAACAAAAAGATGTGGAAGCTAAATTCTGGAAATGTGATTCAAAGTTACCTAAGCAGTGTATGCCGATATCATGTCATCCAAGTGATGCAGACATGAAACAATTCTCAGAAAACTCGCCACTACTGAAAGGTGCTACTTCTCCAAAGGAAAACAAAGAATTCCTTTGCGGTATTGTGGTGTTGGAGAAGAATGCTGAATGTACCATTGACCACCAGAAGAACAACAGATCTGTCCTGGAAGAAGTACAACCAGCTTGCTCCTTGGAAGCGAAGATGGCAAGACTGAGTCTTACATACTTTGGACGTGTTGTCAGGAAGGATCTGTCCCTAGAGAAGGACATCATGCTTGGTAGAGTGGACAGGCAGCATAAAAGAGGAAGACTCTGAATGAGATGGATTCACAGGGTGGCTGCAACAATGGGCTTAAGCATAAAAACAGTTGTGGGTGTGATGCAAAACAAGGCAGTGTTTTGTTCTGTTGTTCACAGGGTCGCTACGAGTCGAAACTGACTTGACCAGCACCTAGCAACAACAGCATCAGTTCACTGGCGAGTGAATTAGACCGTTTGTCGCAAAGACCACTATTAGCCCTAATATCGTGGAATTCTACAGTTTTGTTTATTTATGTATAATGTATTAATTTTGTTTCCAAGCATATGATAGAATGGTTACAAACAGAATTCTCTGTTCTTATCAGAAAACCCCAAAAACCCAGTGCCGTCAAGACGGATCTGACTCATTGCGACCCTAGAGGCCAAAGTAGAACTGCCCCCTAGAGTATTCAAGGAGCTCCTGAATCTTATTCATAAAGCCTGACAAATTTCCTTTCAAATGAAAAGAGGATTTTTTGCAAAAGTAACACCACCCCCAGGAAGTATTACCATACCTTGAAACGTGGAGCCAAACTCCTGCAACTATTACCATCGCTATATTTGAAAAACATTACCAGATTGTTATTTAATATACCCGTAAACCTTGGTGGTATAGTGGTTAAGTGCTGGCTGCAAACCAAAACGCTGACTGTTCAAATCCACCAGACGCTCCATGGAAACTCTATGAGGCAATTTCACTGTGTCCTATAGGGTTCTTGCGAGTAGGAATCCTCTCCACAGTGATGGGTCTGGGATTTTTGTTGTTGTATTGTTTTTTAATACTTGTGATTTATATGTGGATATTTTAGAAAAGAAATTACTGTCTTCTAAAACTGTACACACAACAAATCTAAAATTGGAAGTGTAAATAGAACAGGAAGAGGAGGAAGGCTCTTTTCTGAAAAGCCCTCCAAGACTGTTCTTTTTTTTTTTTTTTTTCTGTAAATGTCAGGTTTTCACGGCTTCCTAAGTGAGCACTCTCCCTCCAAGTCATCCAGATGTAGCTCTGTCTTCCATCCTTATTACATTTATAAAAGTATTTCTGTTTTTTAACCCATGAGACAACATTAGTTCACCGTTGGTTTGCTGTTGGTTACGGCACTGCTTCTATGCCTTGCAGCCAGTGGAATTCACTTCTGGTCACACCACTCGTGGAACGCGTGCAGGGAGCGCAGCGAGACATCCCAAGAAGGGGACGCTCCTCCTGTCCACCCTCCGTCCACACCTGGCTGACAGAAACACTGAGCACAGGGGATGGGATGGCATAGGGCCGCTTGTGTGTGCCTTCCCTGGAGCACTTCTTTCCAGGTAGCTAAATATTACCGTGGAAAGTGCTAGCCTCTAGATCTCCTGAGAGGAAGCTGGTCTCTGTCCAAGCAAAAAATGCAAGCTGGGCAAAAAGGAGCTGCCTGAGCTACAAGAGCTCTGAATAGGCGACCTCCCCCCAAATCCACTGCCGTCGAGTCGATTGCGACTCGTTGCAACCCTATAGGACAGAGTAGAACTGCCTCATAGAGTTTCCAAGGAGGACCCGGTAGATTGGAAGTGCCAACATTTTGGTTAGTGCACGTAGCACGTAAGCAGCACAACCTCTGTGACTTCAGGGGCAGTGCGTTTCCAAGCTCACACTGTCTGCATTCTTCTCATCTCCCTTGTTTACAGAGCCCTGCCCGGGATCCATCTCAAGGGCACTTGGCTGACTGGCCCGGACCATGGGTGCTGCGCACAGTGGGCTGAATCAAGTCCATTACCACAGTTTCCCAGTTCAAAGCTCCTGCTCTCTATAGAAAGCTTTACAAAACCGCCAACCAAAGCCACTTCCAATTTGGTTATAATTTGGACCTTTACATTTCTGTGTACTGCTTGGTAAATGGTAAGGTCAAATCAACCTCCATCCCACGGTAACACCTTCCTAACCAAGAAAGAGAGAAATAAAAAGCAAGACAATAATTCTAAATTTTCTTTTTAGATTTAATCTAATAATTATACAAAACCAAATTGGGGGGCTGTTTGTTCCCAAGTGAAAACGATATTGTGTTCTTTTCCCAATGATCTGATCTCTACAGATGCATAAAAATTTGCTACCAGAAATTGTGGAAGGACGAGGAAAATCAAACCAAACCCACTGCCATGCAGTCTACTGTGACTCATAGGGACCCTTTAAGATAGAGTAAAGCTGTCCCATAGTGTTTCCAAGGAGCACCTGGTGGTGGATTCAAACTACCAACGTTTTGGTTAGAAGCTGCAGCACGTAACCACTGCGCCACCAGGTTTACAAAAGGGAGGAAGAAGAGAAGAAAAGAAGGAAGGTGTATAAAGGGAAGAAGAAAGGTTGGAGGGAGTGAGCCAGAGAGAGAGAGAGAGAGGAACAGAGGGAGGAAGGGAGGAAGAATGGAGGGAGGCAGGAAGACAGGAGGGAAGGAAGAAGGGAAGCAAGGTGTAAGGCGGCAGGGAGGGAGGGAGGGAGGAAGAAGGAAGAAGGAAGAATGGAGGCGAGAGGGAGGCAGTGAAAGAAGAAGAGAGAAGAGGGAGGGAGGAAAGAAAGGAATAAGGAGGAAGGAAAGGGCAGAAGAAGGGAGGAAGGAGGAGAGAAGGAAGTCTAGTTCTCAGATGATTAATAGCACAGAAATTTTACAGTTTGCCTTTATTTTTTTGTACACGGGACCTCCCATAGCCTCTAACTTGAATGAGAATATAAGCAGGAACAGTCATTTCTTAATGCAGGAAACTGGGCTTATTTATGAACATGCCCAATACATCTGTGCCCTGGGGGTCACTTTTCCCTGAAATGTTTAATGAAAGCTAACCAAGTCTTTGGCCAGTCCTGACTTGGGTCCAAGTAAAATTTGAAAACTGTGTATGCAGAGGCATACAGAATATTTTTTAAAAAGTACTATCGTGTTCCACATTGATTTGGAATCTTTGGTTATCTGCATGTGGTGTTTTCTGGAATGTGTTTGATAAAACAGTGGTGGGAATTTGCAATAGTACATCATGAAATGTTAGCACTGGAAAGACCTCTGGTCATCAGTTGAGTCAACCTTCTCATTTTAGCAAAGACTTAACACAGACCCTGAGACATTGTTTGTGACCTAGGACTAAGTTTAAAGATGTAAATGCCTAGATGAGGCTTGAAGTTAGGAAATACCAGAAACTAATGTTTATGTCACACACAGCAAGGAGCAGGACTGCCAGATAAAAATTCTCTAGGCAGTGGTCCTTGCAATAGGGATGAAATTACCCAAGAGTCATCCTGAGTTCACACAAAGTACTGCACTTGGGACTCCTTCCCTTGTCCTTATTCCCTTCCATCTTCTTACTGAATAGCAGACCTTTGAGTTTCTAAAGAAGTCCCTCCAGTAGGGGTGGTGGTCCTAAACAATAGGATGCCTGGTTCACACCCTTTCAAATATGCCCTCTGCCAAATGTCCAATTCAACTGTTGTGTTGTTAGGTGCTGTCAAGTTGGTTCCAAAGCATAGGGATCCTATGTGCAACAGAACACAACCCATGCTCACAATCATTTTCTTGCTTAAGCCTGTAGTTACAGTCACTGTGTCAATCCATCTTGTTGAGGGTCTTCCTCTTTTTTTGCTGACCTTCTGCTTTACCAAGCATGATTTCCTTCTCCAGGGACTGATCCCTTCTGACAGTATATCCCAAGTATGTCACATGTAGTCTTGCCATCCTTGCTTTTAAGGAGTAACCTCGTTGTACATCTTCCAGAACAGATCTGTTTGTTCTTTTGGCAGTCCATGGTACATTAAATATTTTTCTCCAGCACTGCAATTCAAAGCCATCAGTTTTTCTGTCTTCCTTTTTCATTGTCCAGCTTTCTCATGCATATGATGTGATTGAGAATACCATGGCTTGGGTCAGGCTCACTTTAGTCTACGAGATGACATCTCTACTTTCTAACACTTTAAAGGGTTCCTGTGAGTCGGATCCGACTCAATGGCACTTGGCTTGGCAAAGAGGTCTTTTTGCAGAATATTTGCCAATGCATTGTATCTTTTGATTTCTGGACTACCATATCCATGAGTATCAATTGTGGAATCAAACGTCAAATGAAATCCTTCACAACCTCAATCCTTTCTCCATTTATCGTGTTGCTTACCAGTCCACTTGTGAGAATTTTCGTCTTCTTGATGTTGAGGTGAATCCACACTAAATTAGGCTGTGGTTGTTTGATCTTCTTCGCTAAGTATTTCAAACCCTCTTCACTTTCAGCAAGGAAGGTTGTCTCGTCTGTATAACACAATTTGTTAATGAGTCTTCCTCCAATCCTGATACCTCATTCTTCCTTGTGTGGTCCAGATTCTTGGAGTATTTGCTTGGCATACAGATTGAAAAGATATGGTGAAAGGAAACAGCCATGACAAACATCTTTCCTGACTTTAATCCATGCCAGGTCCCCTCATTCTATTCATGTGATTGCCTTTTGATCCGCATATAGATTCCTCAAAAGCACAATCCACTTCAGCTAGCCCCTCTTAAATTGCAAGAGGTAGGAAGCTTTCTTGAGTGTTGATAACATATATATGGCTCAGGTAATGAAAGAGGAACTGATAAAGGGTAACAGAGAGCAAGCTCCAAAGCAAAAGCCAGCCACCCCTTCCTCTCTCTGTGTTGCCATAAAAGAGTACACAAGTAGCCCCTGTTTGGAGGCTAGTGGGGAAGCTGAGAGAGAGCACAGAAGGGGAGCCCTCTCTAACAGTTTATTTAAAAAGATATATATATTTTTTAACAGGTCCTAGAGTTTCAACCTCTTTACTATATAAGACATGACATAATTTGCAAATAACATCTCATTATCCCTTGCATAGTCAACATTCAACTAAACAAAGTGAGTTTTCTCTTTTAAAGAACTTTCCTTGTCTTTAATTTAGATATTTTTGGTTCAGGCAATGGGAAGAATTGTCAAAAAAAAACAATTTCACTGTACCAGAATTCTTGTTCTTCTCTGCTAGTAGATTTTTTGTTCAGGAATTTGATGGTGATTTGGGGCTGAAAATGAAGTTTCTTTGCCTCATGTGAAGCCAAGTTTTCTCAGCCTACAACACCCCAGTTCCCAGAACTGACTGCCTGAACATCATACACCACTTCTCATCATACCCTCGCTTGGCTTGCCCTTTTTTTCCCTGCTTCCATTTGGCCCTGGATTCTACTTTGAAGCTTTTTCCTAATGAGGCAGCTGTGTTCAGCATCACTTAAAAGAGTCACTCTTTCAGTTTTCACTATCCCAAATTCATTATTACTCTTCACTGAGAAGTGTAATTCATTCATTTGCTTTTTTAAACCAATGAATATGCTGCTGGCCAAAATAAAAATTAATAAAATTTTCCTTTTACTCTATGCTTTGAAAACATTAAGAACCATAAACATTCATTAAAAAAAAAAAAAAGAAAGAAACTACTGCCATCAAGTGATTCTGACCTATAGTGACCCTATAGCACAGAGCAGAAATGCCCCATACAGATTCCAAGGAATGCCTGGTGGATTTGAACTGCTAATCTTTTGGCCAATAGTTCTAGCATTTAACCACTACACCACCAGGATTTCCTTCAATTAAGCACCCCAAATGTTATATCCTGGGGCAATCACAAAGCAGAGGGCCTGATAACCATATGAATCGGATGAAAAGATTACAAAAATTTCAAAATTAGTAATTTTCTCTTTGGAGGAATACTGATCTCTTTTCAGCACTATGATTGTAAAGTGGTACATGCCTGATTTAATTAATAAGAATCCAATTATCTTTAGACTAGTTATCCTAAAAGTGTTAATCAGTTTGGCAATGATGTCTCAATAATAATGCAGCCTCCTTATTGTTCCATAGTACAATTGGGCCCCATGATCCTAACTGGCTTGTTGATTACAAATAACTCCTCCCTTAATTCAAGTAGATGATTTCATTAAGTACTTTCAGCTGATGGGATAGTGAATAATTTTTAGACTAAAGGTTGAAGTAGATTGATAAGAAGCAATTTTTTCTGTTCTGCTCTGTTCTGCACAATAAAAAGATGAACTCTATGGTTCACCAAGCCAATTTTCAAAGCAACCTCTCCTCTGTAATTGCTGCCAGGCTAATGTAGTAGAAGTTGAGTCCTAGGAAGTAGAGAAATCCATTTACCCAGCCATGACATTTAAGTAGCAAGGACAAGTAGTGGATTTTTCCATTATCCCTCATTTCAGCCCTCCTGCATTCCACCTGTGACCCTTTCTTGATGAAGGCAATGGGCTTTCATACAATTTGGTAACTCTATTAAGGTCCATTTCAAAATGTTTGAGAGCAGGCTAAAAACATTTTTTCGAAGTGCACAATTACGTTCATAATCAATCTCACTAATTCCTGGTAATGTATTGGAAAATTGAGTGACTTGATAAACAGTCTAATAAATGCACATCTTCCCAGAGTTTAAAAAAATAGCATACTTCCACTATCACACATTACACACTGCTTGTCACCAAGAGCCCCAGCCTGGCACAGTGCTTTTACTTCATCAAAACTTTTCTTCAATAACAGGAAACAGGCAAGTTCTCTGGAAACAGCAAGAGTTCCTATAATGTATATCTTACTAAAAAGAAATGGGAGAGCATCTTCAGCTAGAATGAATTTTGAAACATATAAGCCAAAAAAAGAGAAAATCCACATGATGTTTTTCACAACTATCCTAAAACATTTTAATCCCGTTCAGAGTTTTCCCAGGTAAATTATCAAACTGACATAGAAAAGCTTCCAGGAATGTACCTTTCTGGATACAGTCCCAATCTTCCCAGTGTCTGGAATGTTGTTGTTAGCTGTCTTGGAGGTGGCCCCGGATTCCTGGTGATCCCACGTACAAGGGAACAAAGTGTCACCCAGTCCTACTATCCTCATAACCAGTTGTAAGGACTCTTAATTAAGTTCTGAAATGCTGAATATCACCACAGTCACCTTCCAAGTACTCCTCTTGGGAAGTTATGTGCTGATGCCAGCACCTAGTTGACCCTTCAAAGCAATTTTGGAACTCTTTTTCTGGAATGGACTTCAGAGCTGTTTTCATATTACCCTGGGCATCTTGAATGTCATCAAAATATCTTCCTTTCAATATTTTCTTCACCTTCAGGTAAAGAAAAAAAGTCACTGGGGGCCAGATCAGGTGAGCAGGGAATGTGATACAATACAGTTATTTGTTTACTGACTAAAAACTCCCTCACAGATGTCTATGCAACTAAGTTCCAGAACTTGCCACCATGCCACTGCACACAATGGCCATTCCAGAAGGAGTTCCAAAATTGCTTCGAAGGGTGAACCAAGGGCTGGCATCGGTGCATAGCTTCCCAAGGGGAACACTTTGAAGGTGACTGCAGTGATATTCAGCAATGAGGTATGTAGCACTTAGAACAAGTAAGTTCAAGGACTTGATTGCCACCCCTCACAGATCCAAACCAGTGATCTGTAGAGTTTTCGCTGGCTGATTTTTGAAGGTAAATTGACAGCTGATTCTTCCTAGTACTACTTAGTCTGGAATTTCCCTAAAACATGTTTGGCATCATAGCAACATGCAAGCGTCCACTGACACATAGATGTGGATGTGAATGAGGTACCTTGGGTGGGACAAGAACCCAGGTCTTCAGCACTGAAGGAGGGGACAGGGAAATTCTACCACTGAATCACCAGCATTGCTTCTTGCAATATAGTAGATGACTCAAACGTTTGCTGAATGAATGATGAATGTTTGTAGGGTTCTTGTACTTTGGTGATGGGAAGAAGATACAGCAATTTTTTTAATGAAGTCAAGCAAGTCAGTTTTATTTTGTTTTCTTTTTTCCCCCAAAGGAGTTGATCTTGGCCTCTAAAACAATAATAATATAAGAGAAGTTAGGATGTTTTTACTTCCAGTTGAAGTTTCTTCAGTAACTCATCAGCAGTGTTTTTTTTTTTTTTTTTTCACTTGAATACAAAGCATTCCTTTCAAGGTTTGAATTTGCAAGCTGATTACATGAAAAGCCAGCCTCAAATGCAGCATCTTATTCAGCTCAAAACAACTCTGTATGATATCATAAAAATAGAAGAAAGTCCTTGAAGGATTTTATTTAAACATTAAATGGTTTTTCTTTTTTGTTGTTCTTGTTTGCTTAAATTTAGTTGCTAGAAGATTTCTCTTTCACAGTGTAATTTTAATAGCTTAGATATTTAAATCAAGTTGGAGGTTACAGGGAAAAATGTCACTGTTGTCTTTTAATGACAGCAGCCCAACCAAAGACACTGAAATACAGTCAACAACATTCTTGGTGCTTTAGCAAGTGTGTTTAAACAGCAATCTGGCATGCCAGTCTGGGCTGAAAGAGTTTTTAAATAAGTAACTCAGCACAGACATTAAGTCTCTGCTTCACAAAATAGTGATCTGAATTGACATGATTAGATACTGGGCATTGTTTTTGCAAACTAATTTCCACAGGGCGGGACAGTGTGCTTGTAAAGATTCATGTCACTGTAGGATCTTTTATTTTTTTCCTCATCCATTATAAAACAAATCTGCATATAACTGCCTCCGGTGGTTTTGAGTAACTGGTAAGAACTTTACCACAATAGGAAGCATTGAAATTAGATGCTCTAAATTAAATTGGTATTTATTGATCTTTCCTGCTGACTCTACTAAGATACAGGGAAGTGAAGTGGGGCGGGAAGCAGTATGAATAAACAGGTATGGGTAAAAACTTGCACTGTGCACTGAAATTAAAGTTGCGCCAAAGGTCACAGATGAGGTGAAACATGAGTGAGTTCTTAGCACAAAAGAACTATGACTTGAGGGGGAGAGTGGTGGCAGGTCCAGGATGTGAAGTGGCAGGATGATGACAAGCTGGCTACACCTGGACAGCCAGCCTGTGCTGTGGTGGATCACAAGGACCATGGATCAGGACCTCCCATCCTAAGGCTGAGGTACAGACCATGGCGACTGAAAGCCTGTGTTTGAGGAATCATTTAGAAGACGCTAATAGAAGGCAAAGATTGTCAAGGTCAATGGGAAAGTGTGACTCTGAGTGACATGTTCCACAGCCAGGTACTTTGATCAAGTCCAGTTCACATGGATATAAGCACTTTGTACTTTCCTGGAAGACCACTGTTATCTGGGGAGTCATGTAAAGGCTTGAGGGCTTATTTGTTTTCTCAAAACTGACCTGGTAAGAATAATATGAAGACTGAGAATTCAGTTCTCAAACTTATCCTAGAAAAAGTGCTACATAACCTCATTGCTGGATATCACTACAGTCACCTCCAAAGTACTCCCCTTGGGAAGCTATGCACCCACGCCAGCACCTAGTCCACTCTTCAAAGCAATGTTCGAACACTTTTTCTGAACGGCCATCAGAGCTGTCATCATATTACCCCTGATGTCCTGAATGTCATCAAAATGTCTTCCTTTCCACAGTTCCTTTAACATCAGGTGAAGAAAAAAGTCATAGGGGGCCAGTTCAGGTGAGTAGGGAGGGTGTTCCCATATAGTGATTTGTTTACTGACTAAAAACTTTCTCATAGACAACTATATAATTAAGCTCACAAACTTGCCACCATGCCACTGTGTGCAATGGCCATTTCAGAAAGAGTTCCAAAATGCTCTGAAGGATGGAGTAGGTGCTAGCATCAGTGTATAGCTTCCCAAGGGGAGTACTTCGAAGGTGACCATAGTGATATTCAGCAATGAGGCATTGTAGCACTTTTTGTAGGATGAGTTCATGAACTTAAATATTAGACCTCATATAATATATATACACACACACATATGTACACATATGTATATATGAAGGGATATGTGAATACATGTGCATGCACATAGAGGTGTATATAAGGCACTTGTATATACGTTTGAGTGTAGTGTATATATATTCATATATATAAATAAAGCATATAGTAGGCACAGTTATGGAGACATCCTAGACATATCTAAACCCCTCCAGGGATTGCTTTACTGGGTTAGAAGGCTTAGGATCATAGTCTAATGGGACAATTCAGTTAACTGATGTAACAGTTCATAAAGATAATCTACATTCTTGTTGGGTAAGTAGCATATGAGGTCTTGAAAGACTGCAAGCAGCTATCTAAGATGCAACTGTTACTCTCAAATGAGAAACTAGTTCCATTTTAAAAAACTGCCTATTGTCAAGTTGATTCCAACTCATAGCGACCCTATCAGACACAGTGGAACTGTCCCTTATAGTTTCCAAGAAGCTCCTAATGGATTCAAATCACTGACCTTGTAGTTAGTAGTCATAGTTCTTAACCACTACACCATCAGCATTTCCAGGGACTAAATGCCCATACAAACGACAGCCCTCTCTAGTTCGAGATCAGAAATTAGAAGGTACCTGACTGCCACTACCACCCATTCTGACCAGAGACACAATAGATGGCACCAGATAGAATGGGAGAAAATGTAGGACCAAACTCAAATTTCTAAAGAAGGCCAGACCTACTAAGTTTGTAGAGACTAGAGGAATCTCTGAAACTATCACCTTAAGATACTCTTTGAACTGGGTACTGAAGCCACTCATGGAGGATACCTTTCAGCCAAATGGTAGATTGGCTTATAAACTACCATTGATGAGTAATACATTCCCTTAAACAATCAACTATATGAAACCAAATGGTCAACATTTACCCGAAAGCAACAATGTGAAGGAAAGGAGGGGCAGGGAAGCTGGATCAACAAAAACAATGAAAATGCTAATATATTGTCAAAATTGTAACCAATGTCACAGAAAACTTTGTATCAAAATTGTTAAGTAGTAGCATCATTTGCTGTGTAAGTTTTCTGCTAACACACAATGAAATTTTTTTTTAAAAAAGAAAAAGAAAGAAAAACAAAACCCTGTAGATCAAAACAGAATATTGTCCCACATAGTGCTGGAAGACGAGCCTCCTAGGTTGGAAGGCACCACAGAATAATGCCAATAATGAACTCGAACATGCCAGTGATCGTAAAGATGGCCAGACAACATTTCTTTCTTTTTCGTTATTCATTGTCTGGTTTTCTCTTGCATATGAGGTAATTAAAACTACCATGACTTGCTGTGAGAAGCCATCTAAGGTATCCCACTAGCTTCATACCTTTGGGAATAAGGGAGAACGGAGAAAACTAAAGATACAGTGGAAAGATTCATCCAAAGGAGCAGTGGGCCACAACTACTGTAGTTTCCCCCAGGCTGAGTCTGGTCCAACTGGATAATGCCTGACTACCAACACTGAATGCTCTAATGAAGCACAAGGTCCTAGACAGACCTAGAGGAAAATGTAGAACAAAATTCTAGCTGATAAAAAAGACCAGACTTACTGGCCTGACAGAGGATGGAGAAGCCCAGAGACTACGATCCCCAGATATCCCTTTAGCTCAGTAGTGAAGTCACTCCTAAGAAGTAGTGAAGTAGTGAGGTCACCCTTCAGCCAAAGATTAGACAGACCCATACAACAAAACAAGGCTAAAGGGATACTAGTCCAGGGGAAAGATAAGAAGGCAGAAATGGACAGAAAAGATGGTAATAGGGAACCCAAGATAGAGAAGGGAGAGGATTGACATGTCATAAAACAATATGTATACTGTTTAATGAAAAGCCAGCTTGTTTTACAAACCTTCATCTAAACTATAATTAAAGGATAGGTCAAGATGGCAGAGCAGTCAGATGGTTCCTGTGATCCTTCTCTTTTAGTTATGTAGTGATGCTCTAGCAGAAACACCACAAGTTAGAAAGCTTTAACAAAGAAAAGTTTATTTTTACACAGGCTGGTAGGCTACAAGCCCAAATACAGGTTGTCTACTCTAGGGGAAGTCTTTCCCTCTTTATAGGCTCTAGAAGAAAGTCCTTGTGCTACATCATTCTTTGTTCAGAGAGCATCTTGGCACAGGAACCTCAGGTCTAAAGGATGCACTCTACTCCTGGTGCTGCTTTCTTGACTGTGCAAGGTTTCCAACTCTCTGCTTGCTTCTCTTTCCTTTTATTTCTTGTAAAATAAAAGGATAAAGGGGGCTGCAAGCCACAATCCAGGGAAACTCACTTTACCCTGGAGCAGTGAGGTAACCTTAGGAAGGGATTTACAGTCCCACCATAAGCCTCTTTAACATACAGCATAAGAAAATGACACAATGGAGGACAATCATAAAATATTGGGCATCATGGCCCAGCCAAATGGCTACACACATTTTTAGGGGGGCACAGTTCAATCCATGCCACCCTCTAACGTCAAAGACCAAAAGAACAAGTGAATCCATTACGTATGACAGCCTAGGAGCCCTGAACATCAAAAGGAAAGTTGAAAAATCAGACTGAGCTACAGAGTAGGAAGAACAGTCCAGAAGTATCTGAGGCTCGCCTGACCTAACCTGCCAAGAATTGGCTGCAGCCAAAGTAGCAAATGGAGCGATGGTATTCAGACGGGTGTTCCTCAGCAGGAGAGCCTGAGAAGTGGAGAGTGCACTTGTACCTTCAGAACCAGTGAAAAGCGGCACTCAGTGGTCAAAAGGTAAGTGGCTTGCATTTAACCTGTCACAGGTGAATCTAAACCTTTCCTTCAGGATAAACCTCTCTCCCCTTTCCCAGTGCTTCCCTCTCCCTTCTCTGCACTGTTCCAGGCTCTGGAGTCTGACAGCATACCTGAGTCAGAAGTAGGACTCCTCACATGTACCCTGAGCCATTCTCTTAAACTCAGAGCAGGAACAGTTTAACACAGGGAAAGTGGAAAAAAATCTGCTGACTCCCTTAAGCTGGAAATTTAGGATAGAAAAGGTTCTTTGCCTGGGATTACACATAAAAGAACAAGCCTTCCTCACAGGCACTCAGAGACAGCTGTCAGGCCCCTGCCTTTCTCAGTGTGGGAGCCAGACACCTGTGCCTACACCAATCACTCCTGCCCGTGTAGAACAGTAGGAACGAGCCTGCACCACACACTTAGTGACTTCATGAACACCTGAGTTGAATCCATACAAGAAAATTAAGTGAATTCCTGGTTCACATGTTATCTTAGTCATATGGTACTTCTATAGCAGGAAAAACACAAGTAGATGGCTTTAAAAAGAAGAGAGAGAGAGATTATGTTCTGTGCCCAGGGCATCTGCTTCAGGGGAAGACTTTCTTTGCTGGCTCTAGAGGAAGTGTTAAAAATGCTACTGGAGAGGCTGAAGGTGGCTACATGGTGGCCAGGACTGAATAGGGGCTGTAAGTCCAAGGTTCACTGGCTGGGAGGAGCACCAAGCTGTTCACCATGCATCTCTTTACAACCATCTGTGCCTGGCTCCTGAGCAAGGCTGAATATCACCCAGGGTCTATACATCAAAACAAGGCCTAGAGGTTTGCATCCCAGAAAGAAGTTATTTCTTGGGTGGCTCCCAGCATTCAAGTTTAGGGGCAGTTCACTGGTAATTATCCCATAAACTGAATATGTATTGTTACCTGAGTGCTTCGTTGTCTGAGACTTTGACCTTGAGTCTTGGTATTGTCTGTATCCAATTGCCAACCTCACTGGTGAAGGGTGAAGGAGAGCTTGCTACAAACGCTGAAGAGGTGACTGGAAGGGTGGTAGGGTAGGAGAATGGGGAAATAAGTCATTTGGGTCCCTTTAAAGTTCACTGTTCAGGGACAAAGCTACAGTTTCATGCTCTTCTCATTACACGTTATTTTAATAAGTTTTAACAACAGTGTTGTGGAAACATACAGGCTCTGTCTCAGTAATATTGCACGGGTAGAAAGGACACCTATTTTTAAATGTCCAGGCACATAAATTAGCTTGAGTCCCAGACTTTAATTTTGAAAGAAAATTAGACTGGATCTAAATAATTGAAAGCAAATGGAGAAAATATTTTAATAAAACTTTATAATTTGACTCACAGTTCCTTCAGCCATTAGTGCTTTACTCTGGCTAGATGCACCATTACCATGCAGTTGGTGAGTACTGGTTAATAACTTGAACATCTGTGGGGCCTTTTACCTGGCTAAAAAGCTGATTATCTTTATTAAAACTATTTTCATCAATTTTCCACAACCTAAGTTTCTCATGCATGCCCTATGTGATTAGCAACCTTTTTTTTATTACACTGAATACCCCAAAATAAAACACCATACACTTATACGGTGAATGCACTGAGAATTTTCACATTTTTTTAATTGAGGTAAAATTCACATACCATAAAGTGAACCATTTTAAAGTGTGCAATTCAGTAGCATTTACAACATTCACAATGTTTTCCATAAACCCTATGTAGTTCCAAAACCTTTTCATCAGCCCAAAAGAAAACCCTGTGCCCCTGAAGCAGCTGCTCTTCATTCCCTGGAAGCCCCTGGCAACCACCAATCTGCTTTCTGTCTCTACAGAGTCACTAATTCTGAACATTTTATATGAGTGGAATCACACAATAAGTGGTCTTTTGTGTCTAGCTTCTTTCACTTTGTCATATTTATTAATGAATCTACATTATGAGGCATCACTTGTAAATCACGTATTTTATTGTAAATGTCTAGAAGATAGTGGCTGAATTTATGTAAATTCTCTTCACAGAGTTCATAATCAATAATACTTTTGACAGCAATGTTGTTTCTATTTTAGAGAAAGGTAAAGCTGCGTAAAAAATATACATATGTGTTACGAGCAAAGTCCTTTTGAAGTCAGTTCACAACATAAATTTAGAAGACAAAGACACAACCCCATAGGACAGAGTCATTAATATTAATGAGGCAGATGAATGAAACAAGCCACGGGCAGCTGAGACCATTCAATACTTTCAGTTCTTTGCTTTACATCTGTTAACTAATTTAATTATTGCGGTGAATAGGAGAGCTGCAAGAGTCACATGTTATTTCTCTGAAACCAATTTGTCTCAAAATTGTTAACAGATATTTAATTGGGTCAACTTGAACTAAGAGGAAAAGCTGAAACAGTTTGCATAAAAACAGAAATGTCACTAAAATGATTCGATGCACACAGAGCATTATAACATGACAAGAAGGAGGAGGAGGGAAAAAAGGGAACTTTTCACCCTAACTGATTCGGAATGAAGTAGAATTGGCTGGGGAAATCCACATCTGAGTTTTTCATTCGGCTACTGCTGCCACTGTTGCTGCTGTCTTGTCTGTTACCTTTGCAATTATTTTACAACTGTACCAAAAACAAAAACAAAAAACAAAAAAAATCACCATTTCTTCTAAGCGTGTACAAACTGAAACATTTTTCACTTCTTTGCTGTACCAACTAATAAACTAATAGACAGGGAACATTTCTTCAGTGAAATACAGTCTTTATTCTTATCATTTTTTTTTTCCAGGCTCTCTAGCACATGCTTTTGGGTATACTTCTCGATTTTTTACTTAAAATTTTTAAAAGATAAAATTCACATAGGAGTCTCTGGGTGGCACAAATGATTAAGCATTTGACAACTAACCACAAGGTTGGTGTTCCAAATCCACCCAGAGACAACTCGGAAGATAGGTCCGGCCATCTCAATCCAAAAAGGTCACTGCCTTAACAACACTATAGAGCAGTTCTGCTCTGCACAATACAGGGTCACTGTGAGTGTGAAACTATTCAGTTCTATGGGAGCTAACAACAATATTCATATGATTCAAGAATCAAACCATACAAAAACATATATGGTGAAAAAATATCACTCTCACTCTAGTTCCTATCATTCAACAGGCAATGACTTTATTAATTTCTCACTAGCCTCGTTAACTTTTCATACCCTCGTAGTTTTTCCAGAGTTTATGAATTTTGAAGCAAATGTAAATCTGTACTTCCATACAGTCAATATGTACTTCCATCTCTTACCCTTTCACCCACAAAAGGATGCAATTACATCACCTCTTCTGTACTTTCATGTTCTTACTTAACAGGTGCGGTTTATCTTGGAAATCTCTCCATACCAGTTCTTTCATTTTGTTTTCTAACAGCTGTATACATTCCACTGTATGAGTATGCCATAAGGTTTCAAACCATTTGTCTGTCAACTTGTGTGTAGGTATTTTCCAGTCTTCTACTGCTGTAATAAATAACCATGTTCATTTCTTGCAAGACACGTTTAGGTTTCTCCTAAGGCCATACCTATGAATGTTTGAATCACCATTGCCATTGTATAAACCATTTTCTCCATAATAATTCAGCATGGTTCAATAGATATAACATGGCAACACTTTGAGTTAGAAAAATAATCAACCAGATGCTGTGACATACTTTATAGGATTTGAAGTGTTAGATGCAAACCACCAGCCACATTAGAAGCCAGCCTCCATAGCCATTCTTTCCTTCATTTAACAACCATTTATGGAGGGTCTATTATGGGTCAGGCTCTGATCTAATCACTGCAGTTAGTGAATAAAGTAGCCCAAGTCCTATTTTTATAGTCCTTAACCCCAGTAAGGTAGTCCAAAGAATTGATGCCTTTGAACTACGGTGTTGGCAAAGAATATTGGATAGACAAGACTGCCAGAGAATGAACAAGCCTGTCTTGGAAGAAACACAGATGGAGTGCTCCTTGGGAATGAGGATGGAGACTTCATCTCACGTACTTGGAGATGCTGTCAGGAGGGACCAATACCTAGAGATGGACATCACACTTGGTAAAGTAGAAGGTCCGTGAAAAAGAAGAAGACCCTCAGGGAAATGGACTGACACAGTGGCTGCAACAATGGTTTTAAACACAACAACAACTGTGAGGAATGGGCAATATTTCCTTTTGTTGTACATAGCATCACTGTGAGTTTGAATAGACTCAAGGGCACACAACAACAACAATATCCTAGAGAAGAGACAGAAATGCATATGTACAAACATAAATGCATATGAAATAGCATCCCTTCCTCCCTTATAGAAAGCAGAGGAGACTGAGTGAAATTTATTACTCAACAGGATGCCCTGTTGAGTAAATTGCCCTCCGTGTCTTTGTTCAAAATGACATAGGCAGTGATCGTTAAACTCCTGGCTTCCCTAGAGCTGCAGCTTATGTATTTTTAATTATTTATGTAAGTTTTAGCTTGCTTGTGCTAAGCATGGAAACCCTGGTGACATAGTGGGTTAAGTGCTACATCTTCTAATCAGAAGGTTGGCAGTTCAAATCTGCCAGGTTCTCCTTGGCAACTCTACGGGACAGTTCTTCTCTGGCATCTAGGGTCACTATGAGTTGGACCTGACTCAACAGCAGTGGGTTTGTGCGTTGGTGCTAGGTAAACTCCATATTATACAGATGTTGCCTCTCAACAAATTAATCTATGCAAATCTAATGCAATTCCACTCAAAATCTCAACAGGATTTTTTTTAGAGGAGGAGGAGGATTTTGTTTTGTTTAATCGTGATAAAAATGTATATAACTAATGCTGAACAACAGATGAATGGATAAACAAACTACGGTATATACTCTCAGTGAAACACTATGCAACGATAAAGAACAAAATGATGATTTTTAGAAAGCATCTCATAACCTGATTTCAATCAGCAGCACAAGGACAAATATTATATGAGACCCCTACTATAAGGACTTAAAAATAGACTCATGCACAGAAGAAAAGACTCTTTAATGGTTGCAAGGGAGGGAAGGGAGGAAAGGGAAGAGTTGGTTATAGATTAGACAGTTGATAGAAATATGGTCGAGTGAAATCAGTGACAGCACACATTAGAAAGAAGATCAATTTAACTGGACTTCAATGTAATTTGAAAACTCTTCAACTCGACGGCACTCGGCACTTGGCTGGATCCAATCTTAACCCAATATTGCAAGGATAGAGTAGCAGGGGCAGGGGTCAGGGGACATCAAAGCCAATTGGCATTAACTAGCCTATTGCAAAGAGAGTCTTCTATATCCCATATTGGTGAGCAGCATCTTAGGTCTTAAAAGTTAGCAAATTGCCATCTGAGGTACACCAAATGGTTCCAACTCAGCTAGAACAGATGATCACCAAGGACAACAATGACATGAGGGAAAAGGAACCCACAAGACAGAAAGACACACATGAATGAGTGACCATACCAATATGTGACCAGAAGAGCCAGATGGTGTCCGGCCACCACCAATGACAGCTGTGATGGGGCTCACAGTGTTGAGTTCCAATGGCAACATGAGAAAAAAAATGGGGATGCACCCTAAGAAATCCACTAAAAGATCACAATTGATGGTCCAAAGGCCCAGAGGTTCCCCTGGGAGCATGGTGCCTAGACCTGATGCTGCCCCCATCATAAATCATTACTGAGATCAACTTTTTAGACAGGAACAGATTGGACTTGGGGACACAGAGTGACCACATCATGTGTGCACTTTATGATTCTATGAATCTATCTATGATGTCGTCCTGCTGGCCTCCTACTAGAGTGGAGAGGGTAGAGAAAAGGGTACAGGAGATTGTTAGGAGGTTATGATATGTATAGAACGGAAAGGAGGAGTGTTCTGTCACTGGGCAAGAAGAGCAGAGGGAGCTGCAGATAGGCAAGCATGTCAATTTAAATTGGATTGAACACCTTTCACTCAATCACAATAAAAGAAAGGAAACGAAAATAGGGAATGTTCTTATTAAATAGGAATGTAGAAGAAAAAAATGTATATAACAAAACATTTAGATTCAACACTTTTTACATGTCCAAATCAGTGTTAATTACCTTGACCATTAACTCTATCCATTTTCACATTATTCCTCCACCATTTATAGAATCTCAGTGCTCAACAGAATTTTTAAAAAATATTTATCATTTATTTTGTGAATCTTAAAATACTGTTTATAAAGCTTGTTTTGTCCTATCAGGTGAAAATACACTATAAAGCCTGGTAATTTTGAAAGTATGTTATTCATGAAGAAAAAAATAGGCTGATACATAAGAACAGAAAGTCCATAAATACGCTCATATGTGTAAGAATTGAATATTAAATTGACTCATATGAAAATGCTGTTTTGAGAGGTCAAAAAGTGGATGAAAATTGTCAGTTGTATGGGATACAATCAAATATGTGATAAAGGTAATATTTTACATAGTTAGACAACAAACAAATTTTCCTCCCTAAATTGGCTATCCATTCAAAGAAAAAAAAATTGGGTTAGATACTTGTCTCATAGTGAACACCAAAAACAAATTACTGTATGAATTGTATCAAAGGTGCAAGTACCAGAAATATGTGTGTGTATACATATATATATATATATATGAAGCTACTGCTGCTGAGTTGATTCTGACTCATAGCAATATGTTATATGTGTATGTATATGTACGTGTATGTGTGTGTGTGTGTGAGATTAGCATTTGTAAAAGATAAGCCCCCAAATGTCAGAGGCTTAAAACTTTTATAAAAGTTTAAGTAAATATTTCTGACTGAACAGCTCTTCTCTGGGGATGATTCAGACCCAATCTAGTTCATATTGTGCTGCTACATCTTTAATATGGTGCTCCCCGGTTTTCCCTGCAGGTTGTCTGTTTCCCAGTCAACCAGAAAAGCGCATAAAAGATCACATGTGCTAGCCCTGGAAGGGCAATTCACTTCTGTTCACATTGCGCTGGCAAGAACTCAGTATTACCACACCCAGTTGCAAGGAAGCCCGGAAGACAAATTCAGCTGTGTCCTCAGAAGCAAATGAAGGGGCAGTGAACAGCTAGCCTGTCTCTGCCTCATGTATGTATTTTTATGCAGAAGAAAATTAGGAGTATTTGTTGTAGATTTGTGGTAAAGTAGGCTTTCTTAACACAAATCTTAAGCCAAAAGCGAAAAAAATGAAAGGTTGACAGATTTGACAGCATAAAATAGAAAAGATCGTCCACAAAAGACACCATGAACAAAGTTTAGGTAACAAACAAAAATTAGGAAATATTTGCAATATATAAAGTAAAATGTTAATGTTTGGAATAAAATCCCAAAGCAAATGCACGGCAGTTGAGTTGATGCCAACTCATAGCAACCGTATAAGACAAGGTAGAACTACCCCATAGAGTTTCCAAAGAGCACCTGGTGGATTTGAACTGCCAATTTTTTGATTAGCACACAAAACTCTTAACCACTAAGCCACCAGGGTTTCCTGTACTCAGGATACAAAGCTGTAAATGGTCAACAAATAACGAAAAATGCTCACCTTTATTAGGAATCAGTGAAATGTATGTTAAAACAAGTGGATTATTTTTTATCCATCAGATTTGTTTTAAAACATCCAGCAACTGCACTTTTAGATATGTATTACACAGAAATAATTCAATGTGTGTTCAAAGTGGAATGAAGAATTTGTTGCAGTACTGACTGTAGTAACAAAAAAACGGAAACAGTGTAAATGTTCACATGTTAAACAACAGTTAAATAAAAGCTAATGCATCAATAAAATGGAATATAATACGGCAATTTTTCAGGTTAAATCTAGGTAAACAACACGGAAAGTTTTCCAAATACACACTTAAACTTTAAAAAGTAAAGTATAGACCTATATATAATAACATAATCCCATTTTAAAATATATATATTTATGGTGTGTGTATAAATAAACACATCTGTGATATCTATATGAACATTTAAGTATAAATGTGTTAAGATACTAAATATCTTGAAGGACATACACCAAACTAATAGGAAGCAGAACTTTTTTCTCAAGGAGACAAATGAAATCACAACACAACAGGAGAGATTATAAAGGGTTTTTTTTTTTTCTTTATATAACTCTGTACTCTGGATTTTTATAGGGCTACATAATGAATGATTTGTACAAATAAAAATTGTGTGTTGAAATGTTTTAAGAAATGCAAAATAACAATTGATGTTATTGAACCTAAAACAACACCTACGAATCAATTAAAAAACAAAAAAAGAAAAGCCAGTGGTAGGTTAAAATGAAAAATTTGAAATACAAATGGCAAATAAGCACGTGGTATGAAAAACACTGAGTTTCATGAGCAATAAGGAAAATGACTTTCTGAATTAGGCTTTGCATAGCGAACTCTCCAGCTGCCTAAACCAAGTTTACGGGATTGGAAAGCCACTAATGACTGCACAAGAGACAGTGATAAACTGGGGCCATCAAGAAACGTTTAAAGAAAGGGTCTTCCAGAAATGAAGGTTTAAGAAGAAGGTAAAAAGAAGTAATCAGTACTAACTTCACCAATAAGACGTCAGAGAGAGAAAAAGTAAATGAAATGAGCCCTAGCATGTTAGCTATACGAGGTGTTGATGGTTCAGTGGTAGAATTCTCACCTGCCATGCAAAGACATAGATTTGATTCCTAGCCAAAGCCCTCCCTATGCAGCCAGCACCAGTCTGTCAGAGGAAGCTCGTATTGCTGCTACGGTGGGCAACAGGTTTCAGCGGATGGTCTGTGATCCCAGTGGTCCAAACCAAAGCTCATCTTGAGGATGAAGCAGGACACTAGCAGCATTTCCATCCACTTCGTATGGGGTTGCAGTGAGGCACGGTGGCTCAACAGCAGCTAGCAAGAGCATGGTAGAAATACCCCTGGCTTCATTATTATATTTTCTTTCTTCTTTTATTACTATTATACTTCAGGTGAAAGTTTACACCTCAAGGTAATTGCTCATTCAAAGGTTTGTAAACATTATTTTGTGACATCTGTGGCAATTTCTACAGTGTGACTGCATGCTCCCACTCTCCACCCAGGGTTTCCTGTATCCATTCAATAAATTTCTGTCCCTTCCTGCATTCTCACTACCGGCTTCCCTGTCCCCTCCTGCCTTCTAGTCCCTGTCCCTGAGCTGTCATGTCCCTTTAGTCTCATTTTGTTTTACAAGCTTAATACCTGGCTGACGGGTGAACTTTAGGAGTGACTTCAGTGCTGAGCTAACAGGGTATCTAGGAGCCATATTCTCAAGGTATGTGAACAGTTGTCACAAGAGACATTCAGAGCACATGGACTGATGGAGAAACTGCCATCCTGAAGGTTGTCTGGGGAGTCATGTCATTCCATTCAGTCAGAGGGCGAAAAGAACATGGAACATGTGGATGTGTTTAATGGCCAGGCCTAGCAACCGCACGCATTAGTTTCAGCTAAAACTGAAGCACACAACTATGGTTTAAGTAGAAGGAAGACTGGAAAGTAGAGCCTAGCAGTGTGCTTAGAATGACGAGGAGAATGCGGCTTTGGGTGAGTCCCTGTATTTCCCGCCAGAAGACCTACAGTTAGACTTGGATAAGAGACCTCAATAAATTCCTAGCTCCACCCTGTATTTCACTTTCCCAGGGACCTGGAAACCACACATACCAAACACTTCTTTAAGAGTTACTTTAGTGATAAATTCCAGATGAGAAAACTCCACCTCTGAAAACTGCATTTGTCACTATTGTTAGGTGCCACTGAGTCAGTTCCAACTCTGGGCAATCTTGTGTACAACAACAAAACACTGCCATCTTGATGGTCACTGGTATGTTTGAGACCATAGTCATGGCTATTGCATCAATCCATCTTACTGAGGGCTTTCCTCTTTCACTGACCGTCAACTTGACCAAACGTGATATCTTTTTCTACCAACTGGTTTTTTTTTTTTTTTTTTTTTTTTTTAGTAATCCAAAGAAGTATTTTATCTCTAAGGAAACAAACAACAACAACAAAAAAAAAAAACATTGCCATTGAGTCAATTCTTAATCCTAGGGACCCTATAGAACACAGCAGAACTACTGCCCCATAGAGTTTCCAAGGCTGTAATCTTTTTTTTTTTCCTTTTTTATTTAACATGACTGAGTGAAAATGCACATTCACGTATAAATTTACATGCCCACCTATATGCAGCTTCCACTGCTCTCCCTGTCCAGTGACAGCACACTATTCCTCTCTGCTCCATACATGTCTCATCCTCCCAACAGCCTCCTTTCCCCTCCTCTCCACCCACTCTCCTTCCTTCAGCCAGAGGTCAACAGAATGATATCCTATAGATGTATAGAACCATAAAGTGCAACCAATATATGGTCACTCTGCATTGCCAAGTCCAATCCATTCCTGTCCAAAGAGTGGACTTTTGTTATAATTTATGGGTAAGGGCAGCATCAGGGCCGGGGGCCATCCTCTCAGAGGAACCCCAAAACCGCTGGACCATCAATTGAGGTCTTTTAGTGGAGATCTCAGGATGCACCCTTTTTTATTCTTGTGTTGCCAGTGAGACTCAACCTAGTGAGCTCCATCGCGGCTATCACTGGTGGTGGCCGGGCACCATCCAGCTCTTCTGGTCCCAAGTCGATGAAGGAACCCACTCTTGCGGGTCTCTCTGTCTTCTAGGTTGTCTTTACCCCATGTCGTTTTGGTCTTCGGTGAGGATCCGTTCCTGCTGAGTTGGGACCATTTGCTGTGTCCTCGGATGGCAGCTTGGCAGCTTTTAAGACCTCAGACACCACTCACCAATGTGGGGTGCAGAGAGCCCTCCTAGCAAAACGCTAGTTGTGACAATTGGCCTGAATTTCGCCTAAGATCATGGTCTCCTGCCCCCTGCTCCAGCTACTCTATCCTTGCAATACTGGGTTAAGATGGAAGGAGTACTCAAGTTATGCTGAAGTCTGCTTAATGTTGTTCTTGTTTCTAATGTGTGCTATCACCGCTTTCCCCCAATCAGATTTCTATCAACTATCTAAACTATACCCTCCCCGCCTCACCCTCCCTCCCTCCTCTCCCTTGCAGCTGTCAAAGAGTCTTTTCCTCCATACACAAGTCTGTTTTTGAGATCTTATCGTAGAAGTCTCATACAGTATTTGTCTCTTTGTCGCTGACTACTTTCACTCAACATAATGTTTTCCAGTTGAAACCAGGTTAGGAGATGTTTCCTGGAATCATCATTATTCTTTATCATTGCGTCATTGCGTAGTGCTCCACTGAGTATATGTACCATAGTTTACCTATCCATTGTTCTGTTGTTGGGCATCTGGGTTGATTCCATCTTTTTACTATCGTGGACTGTGCTGTGGTAAACATTCTGGTGCATGTGTCCATTTGTGTGAAAGGCCTTGATTCTGTAGAATATATTCCAAGTAGTGGAATTAGTGGGTCAAATGGTATATCGATGTCCATTTTTTTAAGGAAGCGCCAGATTGCCTTCCAAAGAGGCTGGACCATTTTGCAACCCCACCAACAGTGTAGGAGGGTTCCACTTTCTCCACAGCCTCTCCAGCATTTGTTGTTTTGTGTTTTCTGGATCATGGCCAATCTTGTTGGGGTGAGATGGTATCTCATTGTCGTCTTGATTTGAATTTCTTTAATAGCTAAAGATAGTGAACATGTCCACATGTGTTTTTTGGCTGCCTGGATCTCCTCTTTAGTGAAGTGTCTGTTCATCTCCTTTGCCCATCGCTTAATTGGATGGTTTATCTTCTTCTTATTGATATTTTGTAGTATCTTATAAATTATGGAGATCAGGCGTTGGTCTGACATAGAGTTGCCAGATATTTTTTCCCTTTCTGTGAGTGTTCTTTTAATTCTATTAATAAAGTCTTTGGATGAGCAAAAGTGTTTGATTCTTAATAGTTCCCATTTATCTATTTTCTCTTCTGTTGATTGTGGTTTCTTTGACAGATTTTGGAGTCTGTCCTCATTGTGTATTAAAACTTCCATTGTTGTTCCTACCTTTTCTTGGATGAGCTTTATTGTTTTAGGTTTGATATTTAGGTCTTTTATCCTTGGCGATATGTCCAAAGTAATGTTCAAGTCAGTCTTGCCACTCTTGCTTCTTCTAAGCAGTATTCTGCTTGTAGTTTTTCAAAATTGCATTACTGAAGCCTTTTTCAGAGAATTTTTCCATCCCAGTACAGAGGGAGGAGCGACAAAGAAAGCCTATCACTGCACCTTCTTTTAGAAGGTCACTGTGGTAGCACTGAGAAAGCCAGCACAGTCAGAGACGGGAGACTGACTGTGCTTGTAAATAGGGACGAATTTTTTGCCCAGCCTTGTGCACTTATGGAGATAATGTCACTCTGATGTAAATCTTTGTTAAACCACTGATCAATCCTCTGCAGAAGCACATTTTTTAAAAAAATATTATCTCTATTGTTCACTTCTGCCTTGCTCTGGTAAGGCTATTTCCAGGCTGAGTAGGAAAAATAAAAGAACAGTTGCACTGTGTCTCTTAACCATGTACCCTAACAGGCACCCATTTCACTAAAAAAGAAAAAAATCAATTTTCAGTTTTACAACAGAAAAAATAAAGCCCATTTAAAAGGAAATATTAAGACTGCCAACTACAACATTTGCTTGTGTGGGTTTTTTTTTTTTTAATATGAACATTCGCTTGTGTGAACTTTTTGTTTTAAAGAAAGAACCTCACAATTAAGACCAATTTTTAATTTTACAGTGGTTGCCAAAACAGTAGATCATTATTATTAGCCCTGGTAACATTTAAAGGGTGGATTAATTTTCCAGTGCGAAAAACATCATAGCTTCTTGGAGCATCCAAAAAAGATCAAGACTTTCAATCCCATGAGACCTCTAATGATTTTGCTCTGCCTGCCCCTGTTAGACACAAAAACCAAAGTGAGCAGTGACTTTCAACACAACACAATTGAAGACTAACACAGAACTCACACTTGTTGAGTACCTGTGACATGTGCTGGAGCCCGGGTGGTGCCATGGTTAATAGCTTGCCCACTAGCCAGAACACTGGCAGTTCAAATCCACCCGTCACTTCTTGGAAACCCCACAGGATAGTTCTATTGTGTCCTGTAGGGTCACTCTAAGTCAGAATTAACTCAATGACAGTGGATCTGGGTTTGGGTTTTATTATGCATGCTAGGCATTTTCTTCTTCAGATTGTGTCAGTCTCTCCAGTTACCCAGAGAGAGAAATGGGTAAACATTATTATCCTATTTTACATACAAGGAAATAGACTCAGAAAACTTACTCAAAGTCTCCCAACTAGCAAGTAGTACACCCACATTCAAAGCCACAGTATATGTTATTCCAAAGTCTGGATTCTTAATAACTGTTTTAAGCCTACTCATATATGTTCAGGTCAGTTAGGCAAAGAAAACTGCCAGGGACAAAGGCAGACGTTACGTAGTGATTAAAAACATCAGTTCAATAGCCATCCGTGTGTATACCTAACAACAAACTTCATGAAGCAAGAACTGAAAGGAAAAAATAGACAAATCCAAACTTATAATTGGAGACTTCAACACTTTCTCCCATAGTCTATAGTACTAGTCAGACAGAAAATTGGCAAGGATATAAAAGAACTAAACACCACTATCAATCAACTAAATCTAGTTGACATTTATAGAACACTCCACCCGACAGCAGATTACACAATCATTTCAAATACTTATGGAACATTCATCAAGATAGTTATCCTGGTTCATAAGACAAACCTTCATTTCAGAGAATTGAATCATGCAAAGTATGTTCTCTGGCCATAATAAAATTAAACTGGATATCAATAAATAGATAAGAGGGAAATCTACAAACACTTGGAAATCAAGCAACACACTTCTAAATAATCCATAGGTCAAACAGCAAGTTTAAAGTGAACCTAGAAAATCCTTTATTTTGAAGTGAGTAACAATGAAGCTAAGGTAGTGCTTAGAGGTTTTACTATTATTATTGCTGGGCCTCAGGTGAAAGTTGATAGAGCAAATTAGTGTCTCATTACACAATTAATACACAAATTGTTTTATGACATTGTTTGCTAACCCCAGGCGTGGTCAATACTTGCCCCTTCTCCGTCTCAGATGCCTCATTTCCAGTCATCTGGTTTTCCTGTCCTGTCCCGTCTTTTCATCTTTCCTTTTGAGCTGATGTGCCATTCAGTGTCATAGACACGGCTGATCTACCTGTGTGATTGTTTGCTTTCTAGGCCTGCCTAATCTTTGTCTGAAGCATGAACTTCAGGAGTGACTTCAGAACTGAATTAAGAGAGTGTTCAGGTGCCATACTCTCAGCATTTCTCCAGTCTCTGTCACACCAGTAAGTCCTGTCCTTCTTTGTGAATTTGAATTTTGTGCTACAGTTTTCTCTAGGTCCATCCAAGACGCTGTACTGTGATCCCTGTCGAGCAGTCAGTGATGGTAGCCGGACACTATCTGGTTGTCTGAAAGTCAGTCCACTGGAGGCTGTGCTAGTTGTGGTCCATTCGCCCTGTGGCCTAATCTTTCCCTTCTGTCTTCGGTTTTCTTCATTCTCTTTGCTCCAGACAAGGTGGTACCAATATATATTATCTGAAATGACAATTCACAAGCTTTTAAGACCTCAGATGTTGTTTTAGTCAGCTAGTGCTGCTCTACCGGAAATACCACAAAGTGGATGGCTTCAGCAAATAACAGTCTACTCTTACATAGCCCAGTAGGCTACAAGTCCAAAATCAGGACGTCCACCCCAGGGGAAGGCTTTTCCACTTGTCGTCTCTGGAGGAAAGTCCTTGCGTTGTATCACTCTTTGTTCAGGGAGCATCTCGGCACAGGAACCTCAGATCCGAAGGACACACTCTTTTCCTAGTGCTGCTTTCTCAGTGGTGTGAGGTTCCCAATTCTCTGCTTACCTCTCTCTCTTTTTGTCTCCAGTAGGATGAAAAGTGTGGTGCAAGCCACACTCCAGAGAAACTCCTTTTACAACGGAGCAGGGAGGTGATTTTATAAAGTGATTTACTGTTTTTTCACCCTAATCCTCTCTAACAGAATCCATTCTTAACCACAGGTAGATATTAGGATTTACAGCATCAGAAGATCACAAAATGGAGGGTAGTCACAGAATACAGGGAATCCTGAACCCAGACAAATCACTACACATACTTTTAGGGGGACACAATTCAACCAATGACACTACTCACCAAAGTAGTGTAGAACCAAAGTAGGGTGTAGAACATTTTCTTTATGAACTGTGTAATACCAATTGAGCTAGACGTCCCCAAGACTATGGTCCCCAACCCTCAGCCCAATAACTCAGTCCTTCAGCGAGCACGGGTATATCTACGAAGCTCCTATGACTTTGCCTTGTTCGCATTGTACAAAGGGAAATTTGAAGTACGAAATATGCTTGTATTAGAAAATAAGAAAAGTGTCAAATCAATGGTATAAGCTTCTACCTTAAGAAACTAGAAAAACCAAGCAAAATAAATCCAGGGCAAGCACGAGAAAGGAGTAATAAAGATAATAAATAGAAATCAATAAAATTGAAAATGGTGAGATCAATGAAACCAAGAGCTGGTTTTTAAAAAGAGAGAAATCAATAAAATCTCTAGCAAGAATGATAACCCAAAAAACAAAGACACGGATTACCAGTATCAGGAATGTAAAGAGGGATATCACTACAGATTCTGCAAAAATTGAAATAATAGTAAGAGGATGCTACAAACAACTCGACATGCATAAATTCAATAACTTAGATGACATTGTTTCTGGGGAAAAAAAAGCACAAACCATCAAAATTCACTCAAGCTGAATAGTCTTATAACTACTAAAGAAACTGAATTAATAGTTAAAACCCTGCTGAAAAAGAATGTCAAGCTTAGGATGTTTCACTGAGGAATTCTAACAAACAATGAAAGAAATTATAACGTGAATTCTAAGTAACTTCCTGGAAAATAGATGTGGTGGTCAGGATTATGTCAACTTGGCTACTACATATTTGGCTGCTGTATTAAGTGGCAGGGCGGGGTTTGTGGTGGCTCCCTGCTCCTCGGCTCTCATCTCGCGACCTTTCTCTACAGCTGCTGGTCGCTCACGTGGCCAGGAGCTCCGGCTCTCTTCCTCCAGTGTCTGGTTCCAGAACTTGAGCTAGCAGCTGTTGGACTCATCAGTCCTTACAGTCGGCACCTGAGAGTCCTGCTCCCTGACTTGCCAATCCTGGGTTCGCCAGCCTCTGCCCAGTCCTGCTCCCTGACCTGCCGATCCTGGCTTTGCCAGCCTCTGTCGCTTCGTCTCGCCACCAGCTTGGGATCCACCGACCTACACAACCAGTAATCCAGAACTCTGGTCTCTGACTTGCTGACCTTGGGTTCCTCAGCTTCCGTGGCCATGTGAGGCTTGTGCCAGAGCTTGGGACATTCAGCTTCTGTGATTACCTGAGCTGTTTCCTATATTTGTATCTGTCTATCTATCTATATACTATAAATCTTTCCTTGTACCTACACGTGTTACCGGTTTTGCTTCCCTAGAAAACCCAGCCTAAGACGATAGAAGAGATAGTATTACCCAGTTTATTTCTTGAGGCCAGCATTACCCTGCTCCCCGAAACCATACAAAGATATTATAAGAAGACTATAAACCAATATGCCATATGAATATTTTTTGCAAAATTCCTGAGGAAAATATCAGCAAATTGAATCCCACAGTATGTAAAAAGAATAATGCCACACACCTGGTTTAATATGCATAAACTAATTCATATAATCCATCACTGTAACAGTCTAAAGATCCTCTCAATTTATGCAAAAAAATATTTATTGCAATTTATGCAAAATTCAGCATTCATACATGATTTAAAAAAAAAAAACTTGGCAAACTGAAAGAGAATTAAATTTTTGATAAAAGGTGCCTACAAAAAAGACCTATAGCTAAAATCATGCTTAAGGATTAAAGACAGAGTGTTTCTCCTCAAATATCAGGAATAAGCAGTGCAAACAGTTCATGCTGTCATCTGTTAACCAAAAGTTTGATTTGCATCCACCCAGAGGTGCTTCACAAGAAAGATGTGGCAATCTACTTCCAGAAAATCAGCCACTGAAAACCTTTTGGAGCACATCTCTACTTTGACATGCATAGGGTGACCATAAGTCAGAGTCAACTTGACCAACAAGTAGTTAGTTCAAGACTAAGGCAGGAATGTCTGCTCTCAAAACTCTAGTGCAAAAAGGCACATGAATGCAAGAGTTAAGGTGATTTATCTACATAATCTACCCCATAAATGTTCTCTTTCACTCACTTCCATATTCTACACCAGAACATCTACAGCACCAACTCTGCACACAAACATAAATGCAGACACATAAATACTTTAAAGAAAATTACATCTGTTATCTGTGTCCTAGTTAAAACTAATTTCCAACCAAGTTATCAAAATAGTTGCCTCAATTCACTTTGAGCACACCTACATAGTTGTACATGTAATGGGGGAGGAGGGCTGGGAACCCAATTAACAGTAAAATTATGATGTTTGCATGAAAGAAATTTCAAAAAGAAAAAAGAATTGCAGGGTGCTCACATATGAAAATCACAACCCTGGTAGGTCAAGGAGGGCCAGGGCACACGTGATGGAGCTTTCTGATGTCATTGTATTCTCTGATCATAACATACGTATCTTAATTATAGGGGAATGAAATAAGATGATTTAAAAAGCATAAAGCTATTTAGAAATATCAGTTTATGACTGTTATTTGGAGGTAGATTTTCTCTCCACATAAAATGTGTTTGAGCAATTTTAAGCTCTATCCTACAGGCCCCACTTCGAGTCTACTCTTGCAAAAATAGGGTTTTATGGAAAATCTGAAAATTACCAACGGAGCCATTATGTGGGCTACTTAACCTATGGCAGAGACGGTCTATTTGCTATATGTTGCTTTGGATGGACAGGCAAAAAGGTAGCTAAAAAGAAAAGGAGAATTCTGTTCTGAGGCTGTTTTCCCTGAGGCTTTGTATAACAATGCCTTTATTTGGTCCTCATTCTCTGGTTGTCTTCTCTCGCAATGCAGCAGTAATTTAGCAGTATTATGTGCTGTCACTTTGTCATTAGAAAACACCAGGACCTGCTGAGTAATTACAGAATAACCTGATAATGAAATGCAGTAGAGAGTTCTAATTAAATTTTAATGTTGCTTAACAACCATTCCACTTTAAACTGGGAGTTTTCTAGTCATGTATCCTAATGAGTTATCAGAAGGCATTAACTGCCAAAAATGTACAAACAAGAAGGTAAACAGAATATTACCACCAGTGGGCATATGTGTGGGAACATTTGTAATCAAAATTAACATATTACATTAAAAATTAAAATACAAAACCACAGCAGAATGCTGTAACAACTTTGGGAAAGTGTTTTTAATGAAAGCTCATATTTCACTTTGAAAGAGGAAAGTACTAAATTATTCCCTATTCGAATTGTAATCAATAGAGGAGTTAAGGTTGTCTTCCACAGAACAAAGAACTAATACAAGTTAAACTAAGCTGTTTTACACTTTCTTATAGAATCTAAGCGAGGAAAACAAGGCCTTCCATTTACTGCCGTGCACATTAACCATTTCTACTAAAAAAATCTGCAAAGAAAGGGCACCTCTTCCAACATTTTAGTTTTCCGGTGCAGTGGTTAAGGGCTCCACTGCTATCCAAAAGTTCTGTAGTTCAAATCCACCAGCCACAACGTGGAAACGCCATAGGGTAGTTCAGCTCCATCCTATAGGGTCACTGTGAGTCAGCACTGATGTAACAGCACGGGGTTTTCTGCTTTTTGTTTTCATCCGTACAACATCTTTCTGCGCCTTCAGTGCAAACCCCTTCCACACTGACCTCAGTGGACATGGTACAAATCTGTTTCCTACTTCTTTCATACCACTGGAAGAACGTCACAATTCTCCCTTCTCCTTTTACATCACCAGAATAAACAGGTCCAATTCGTTTCTTCTTTGGAAAACACCTATCCCCAAACTCGTCTGCTGTTATCTGCTGAAAATGACTATATTCTTCCTCACATCTGTCAAATGACATCTACTGTTTCTTCCACTCATTAAAAAAAAACAAAAAAGTTGCCATTGAGTTGATTCCAAAGCATGTGTATCAGAGTAGAGCTGTGCTCCCTAAGGTTCTTGACCGCTGATTTTTCACTATTTTAGGATACCTCTATGTGGACTCAACCCTCCAGCCTTTTGGTTAGCAGCCATGCACATTAACCATTTCTACTACCCAGGGACTCTGCTTCTACTCCTGAGGCTTGGTTAACGGCCCTGCAGGTACACAATTTAAGCACAACGATGCCAAGGTGAAAAAGGGCATTGCCTGCAGAAGTCTCAGCTTCTCCGCTTAACTTTTTCCTCCAACATTCAGAGCTCACATAAGTGTTGCCAGTAACCAATTTGGAACCTTTATTCGGATTGTTCCAGATCTTCCTCTGCTAGCCTGTAGAACTGCTCTGTAGGGTTTCCAAGGAGCAGCTAGACACAAACTGCCAGTCTTTCAGTTAGCAGCCAAACACTTAACCACTGATTCACCAGCGTTCCCTTATGCTACTAGGGATGCATGTCTGCTCACTGAGCCCAAACTTACAAATCTCCCAGCATTGCCTTCCACACAGTTGTATACATCACATCCACTCAAGGAAGTTGTCAGGCTGCTGTTGATGAGGATGTTTGGTTACAGGTGATTGCATCAAGATATATTGGAATCTTATCCTCCCTGCTCACACAGTACAAGTAGAAAAGATGATTAGCTTTGGTTTTTGAAATTCTCTTTGACCAAGTTTATATCTGGAACCAGGGTTAACTTTGGGAACATCTGCTAAACTCTGCACAGCCTTAAAGAAGAAGCAAAGGAGAGGAGACACCTAGGATTCACTCAAGTTTGTCATGTTCCCTCTGCCGTAGCTTTACAGGGGTGGGACAGAAAACTTGCTGCTGATGTGCAGGAAATTGTGTGTGGCATGGAACCAATAGGGTGCTGATCTCTGCCCAGTCACCAGACACCACAGAGCTGTTGGGAAGGAGCAAGATTCTCCCTCCACTTGTCATAGGATGTAATTCTTCTCCGTTTTATGTATTGTAAATCCTAGTCTCTATGAAGCAGGATTAGTGTGGGGTGTATCTTGAGCTGTACCCTTAAAAGAATCACACCTTTACTCAAGTACCTGATGCAAAGGGGCGTTTCTCAAGGATGGGACCTGCATTCAGCACATGTGTGTATTGGGTGTTGTGGCAAAGTTCTGTCTTACTCTGGATCCTACATCCAGCTTCTCACCATCTGGTTTGTGGGATGTGAACTAGCAGCCTGCGGTCTGACCTGTGGGTTTGGATTTGTCAGCCCCTGATATCACGTGAGTAAGGAGAAGCCTCCAATAGAAAGACTGATCCCAGATTTGGGACTGCCAGCCTCCTTAACTGCATGAGCCATTTCTTTGAATTTAATATCTGTCCATGCCTCTGTGTGTGTGTGTTGGGAGAATATAGATATTTACAAGTAACTAGAATGATAGGATAATTAATTAGTACCTTTCACCTCTTGAAATTTTGCATTTATGGCAAGTCTATACTGTATCTTTCCATTTGAATCATGCGAGATTTATCTGCATTATTGTTGCATTATGGTCATTTCCCAGCTGGGAGTTGCTTCAAATTTTATCTAATATAACAGAGTAGAACTCCTCCATACAGTTTCCAAGGAGTACTTACTGTTTGGTTAGCAGATATAGCACCTAACGACTACTCCACAGGGTTTTCATCTGATATAACAGATGGAGCTATATCTTAACTCAGTGTTTTTCCGTAATAAGTGTCAATAAGCTTTCCAGTATTTTTGTTAGCTCTATCTGATAACGTTTGCTAGCCAAGCCATTGCTAAGCGCCCATTAAATATTCTGTATGGATACCACTGATTCATTCAACACAGTTTTGGATGAATGAGAGCTGCATAGCAGTATTACATAATCTCTGTCTTCTGCCCTGCCAAAGGAGATATATAAAGAGATAACTACTACTGGATCACATATAAAGCAATACATTAAATGTGACAAACGAGCAGCACTGACAGTTAATGACAGTACCTTTCATTGTATGTACTTTACTGCTCTTTCTTTCCCACTACATTGTGAGACTTTGAGGATATACTCCTTCATAATGCCAGCACCTGATTTTCAAGAGAAAATACAATTTTTAACAAGCTTCCCAGGTAAATTTGATGCACATTAAAGGTTAAAAATTGCTACTATAGATGGATTCTGGGAAGATGGTAGCATAAACAGACCATCATTTCTGACCCTCCCCCAGAAGTAAAATGAGAAAATGCTGTTCAGCCTTCAGAGACTGAATCAGGGAGTGGATGATAATAGCAGTAAAGCATTGTGGATAGACAAGAATCAACTAATCAGTCATGAGTTACATATCATAGCCAACACTCCTCACACCAGCCTTCACCTCCCCACAGCCATGGGGGCCATCAGCTGCTATAAACTGTGGAAACAGCTCCAAGAAAAGAACCTGCACCCCTAACTACCACACTCCCTGCCTGTACAAAGAGACTGATTCTACTCAAAAATCAACAAAGCAGACCTCCTTAGTGGACTATTTAGAGAGTGCCAGCACTTCCCTCACCCAGACACTGTCAGCTGCAAGGCTGACAAGCTGTAAGGATAAAGATAGGTTACTGAAAGTAGTAACACAGAAGTAAACAGTCACACACAAAAGAACGCGATAAGAGTAAGTGCCAGCTTCTCCTCAGAAACGTGAAGTCCAGAAGGCAATGGAACTGTATATTTAAAGTGATGAAAGAAAAAAAATTGTCAACAAAGAATACACGGATTGAATTATGTTCTCTCCCCAAATGTGTGTCACCTTGGCTAGGCTGTAACTTTCCTGTACTGCATGATTGTCCACCATTGTGTCATCTGATGTGATTTTCCTTTGTATTGTAAATCCTACCTCTGTAATGTTAACGAGTCAGGATTAGAGGCTGTTATGTTAATGAGGCAGGATTCAATCTACAAGATTAGGCTTTGTTTTAAATCAATGTCTTGTGAAATACACAAGACAGGAGCAAGTGAAAAGACAGGAGGACCTCTCACGACCAAGTGAAACTTGTGAAAACTTGGCGAAATTTGTGAAACTTTGAAACAAGTGCCAGGAGAATAGTGAGTCCTCTAAGCCCAGGTTCCCTGCACTTCTCTGAGAAAATTCTACTCTAGGAGAAAAGTGATGATAAGGACCTTCCTCCAGGACCAAAAGAAAGCCTTCTCCTGGAGCTGATGCCCTAAATTTGGACTTCTAGTCTACAAGAGTGAAAAAATAAGTTTGTCTTTGTTAAAGGCATCCACTTGTGCTATTTGTGTTACAGTGACACCAGATAACTAAGACAATTTGACACAGGAGGGAGTTGGGTTCTACCCTAGCAGTTATGTACAATGTGGAAGCGATTTTGAAACTGAATGTGGGTGCATGCCAGAAGAGCTCTATGATAGCCTAGAAGAGACTGTTCGTGGAATTATGGATGTCAAAGAAAATTCTAGTGAGGACTCAGAAGAAAATGAGGACAACCATTACAATAGAGATGGGGCAGACAGCAAGAAGTGGAAGCAACAGAGCCAGCAGACCAGTGAGAGATGGCACTGGAACTGACCCCTGGTGTGAGACTGCTGAGTGCCTTGGCACAGTGAGATGTCTCCAATCACTTATAGGCAGAGGTAGACTTACTGATCCATGGAGCAGGAGAGCTGACACCCTTCCAGCCAAAGTTTACTGATAGACAAGGGTACCTCCAGGTACTTATCAATGGAGCTGAGAGATTTGGAACACTTGCCTAAACAGAACAGATATTGGTCAAGGGAATAGGGAATAAGTCAAAGAACCAGGAAGCAGAAACTGAAGAGACAAGGAACACAGGAAACAGAACTGACTCAGCCTCAAAGACTGGAGTTATTACTCAGATAGACTAGGCAAAAGGGGATGCCCAAATCCGAGGGAGCAGAGCTGCTGTTCCAGTGGTCCCAGAAGACAGAAATGAAGCTCTGCACCAGCAGGTCTCCACTCAGAATCCAGAGAGTGTGGCCAATAAATACTTAGAGGCTGGGGACAGGGCCATTGTGCAAAAGCTATCATACAACAAATGATTATCTTCAAGCCTTGAAGGCTAACTTACGTGTTCTGCTGACTTTCTTGGTGCCTGTTATCTCTTCTTTCCCTCCAATTTCTCCCATTTGTAGTAGAAATGTCTAGCTTGTTGCCTACCTGTTGCACCTTCAACTATGTAAACAGATAACTTGTATTCTAGATTTCAGAGATGAAGAGAAAGTTTTGAATTTTGGACTTGGAGTTTATGTAAGGCTTTTGCTATGATACAATAGGATGAATATATCTTAAATGTGGCAAGCAGAAAAACTTGAGGGGCCAAATCGTGTAACGTTTTCGATTGAATTGTGTCCCCCCAAAATTTGTATCCACTTGGCCAGGCCATGATTACCAGTATCATGTAACTGTCTACTGTTTTTCCATCAGATGCAATTTTCTTGTGTGTTGCAAATCCTACCTCTGTGACGTTAATGAGGTCAAATTAGCAGCAGTTAATTAAGGACTCAATATACAAGATTAGATTTTGTCCTAAGTCAATCTCTTCTGAGATACAAAAGAGAGAGGAGAACAAAGAGGACAGTGATATCTCGTATCACCAAGAAACAAGAACTAGGAAAATAGGACATCCTTTGGATCCAATTCCCCTGCACTGAGTAACACTTCAGCCAGGGGAAGACTGATGAAAAGGACTTTCCTCCAGAGCCAACACAGAGAGACAAAGAGCCTTCCCCTGGAGCTAATGCCTTGAATTTGGGATTCTAGCCTACTAGACTGTGAGAAGATAAGTTTCTCTTTGTTAACGGTACCCATTTGTGGTATTTCTGTTGTAGCAGCACAAGAAATCTAAGACAAATACAAAACAAAATGCAAAATTGTCCTCCAAGAATGCAGGTAAAATTGAAATATTTTCAGACAAGCAGAAGCTGAGAGAGTTCATATCTATCAGGCCATCCCTACCAATATATATATATAAATGGAAGATCTGCAGATGGAAGAGTTTAGACACTAGAAAGTAATTCAAAGCCATACATAAAAAGAAAGACCCCTGTAAAAGGAATTGCATATGCAAGTAAGTATAAGAGTCAGTACAAGGTATTTATACTTGATAAATCTGTTTTATCCTTCATGCTTTTTAAAAATAGGTGTATTTGGAAAAGGATAAAATTATATGGAACACAAAGAATTACTGATAACAACAAAATAGGGAGGGGATGGTATAGCTATAGAATTCCTTGTATGTTACTAAAGTTAAGTTTGTTACAAACATACCCTAGGATATTATCAATGCAAGATATTAATTGCAACATTCACGGTAACCACCAAAAATATATTTTAAAACTTGACAAATAAACACAAAGAAAAATAGAAAGGAACCAAAATGGCCTGCTACAATAAACCAACAAATACACACAAATAACCAAATGGCAAAAAAAAAAAAAAACAAACTCCTTATTAGATATTACAGAGATTGTTGTTCTTAGGTATAATCCAGTCAGTTCCAATTCATAGCAACCCTGTATGCAACAGAACAAAACACTGTCCTGGTCCAGTGACACTTTCACACTCATTACTATGTTTGAGACCATTGTTGCAGCCATTGTGTCAGCTGATCTCACCAAAGGTATTTCTCTTTTTGGCTGACCCATTGCTTTACCAAGCATGATATCCTTTTCCAGGAATTATTTCCTCGTAATAACATGTCCAAGCCAAAGCCAGCGAAGTGCTGTCAAGTTGAAAGCATGGGAAAAAAGTCTTGCCATTCTCACTTCCAACCAGCGGTCTGGCTGTACTTCTCCCAAGACATATTTGTCAGTTCTTCTGGCAGTCCATGATATATTCAGTATTCTTTGTCAACACCTTATTCACTGTACAGCATATGCATACATTGTATGCATATGAGGTGACTGAAAAATACCATGGCTTAGGTCAAGCACATCTTAGTTCTCAAGGTGACATCTTCACTTTTCAGAATTTTTGAAAAGGTCTTTTGCAGTAGATTTGCCTGATGCAATGCATCTTTTGATTTCTTGGCTGCTGCTTCCATTAGTGTTGGTTGTGGATCCAAGTAAAATGAAATCCTTCACAACTTCAATATTTTCTCCATTTATCATAATATTGCTCATTCATCCAGTTGTGAGGATTTTTGTTTTCTTTCTGTTGATGTGTAGTCCATACTGAAGGCTATGGTCTTTGATCTTATCAGTCAGTGCTTCAAACCCTGTGTAATTTCAGCAAGTAAGTTTGTGTCATCCATATATCACAGATTATTAATGAGTCTTCCTCCAATCGTGATGCCACGTTCTTCACGAAGCCAGTTTCTCAAATTATCTCCTCAGCACAGAGACTGAATAAGTATGGTGAAAGGATACAACTCTAACATACCTTTCCTGACTTTAAACCATGCAGTAGCCCTTTGTTCTGTTTGAATGACTGCCTCTTGGTCTATATACAGTTTCTGCATAAGCACAATTAAGTGTTCTAGAATTCCCATTCTTTGCAACGTTATCTATAATTTGTTAGAATCCATACAGTTGAATCCACCCTTCAGCAAAACACACATAAGCATCTTTCTAATATTCTCTGCTTTCAGCCAAGATCCACCTAACATCAGCAATGATATCCCTCATTTTACATGGTGTTCAGTGCCATTCCCAGTATAGTAGACTATACGATTGTCTGATTCAGAATGACCAATATCAATCCATTTCAGCTTATAATGCCTAGGTTATTGATTTTTATGTGTTCCACTGCATATTTGATTACTTCTAATTTTCCTAGCCTCATATTCCATACATTCCTTGTTCTGATTATTAATGACTGTGTGTAGCCACTTCTTCAAATGAAGAAGCCACTTCAGCAAATGAAGGTTATAAAAGCTTTATTCCATCTGCATCATTAAGGTTGACTTTACTTTGAGGATGCAACTCTTCTCCAGTTGCATGCTGAGTGCCTTCCAGCTCTATACCAGAAAATGTTCCACTGCTATTCATAACATTTTCACCAGCCCATTGTTTCAGAGGTAGACCTCCAGGTCCTTCTTCCTAGTCTGTCTTAGTCTGAAGAAGCTCCCCTAAAATCTGTCTGCCATGGGTGACCTTGCTGTTATCAAAATACTGGTGGCATAGCTTCCAGGATCACAGTAACACTCAAACCACCACAGTGCAACAAACTGTCCAACATGTGGTGGGCAGTAAATGCAAATGGACTAAAAACTCCAGTAAAAAGGCAGAGAGCAGCAGAATGGATTTTTTTAAATGATCCAGCTACATGCTCGTTACAAAAAAAAATACCTCAGACCCAAGAAAAAAAATAGACTAAAATTGAAAGAATGCAAAAAAAATATTCCCAGCAAATAATATTCAAAAGAGAACTAAGGTGGCAGTCTTAATATCAGATAAAATAGACTTTAAAATAAAATCTGCTAGAAGAGATAAAGATGAACATTATATAGTAATAAAAAGATCAATTCATGAACAAGAATTAACAGTCATAAATATATGCCCTGTACCCAACATCGCAGCCCCTAAATATACAAAGCAAACATTGACAGAATTCAAAGAAGAAATAGATCACACTACAATAATTGGGGACTTCAATATACCACTCTAAATACTTGACAAACCATCTGGAAAGAAGATCAACAAGGAAACTGAGGACTTGAATGATGCTATAAACCAACTAGTCACAACAAACACATATAGAGCACTCCTCCCTCCCCTGAAAAACAGCACAATATACATTCTAATCAAGTGCATATGGATCACTCTCCAGGATAGAAGACATGTTAGGTCACAAAGCAAGCCTTGATTAACTTATAAAGATTAAAATCATGCAAAGTACTTTCTCCAATCAAAACAGAGTAAAGCTAGAAATTAATAACAGAAGAAAACTGTAAAATACATAAATACACGGAAGTTAAATGGCATATTATTAGACTACTGGTGGGTCAAAGCTGATATCAAAAGGGAAACCACGAATGTCATAGAGTCAAGTGAAAACAAAAGCACAACACACCCAAACTTAAAGGATGCAGCTAAGGCAGTGCTCAGAAGAAAACTTACAGCAATAAATGCCTATGTGAAAAAACAACAAAGATTTAAAATCAACAGCCCAACACAACAACTCTAGGAACTAGAAAGAAAAGGGCAAACTAAGCCGAAACTTACTAGAAGTAAAGAAATAACAAAGATAAGAGATGAAATAAACAAAATTGAAAACAGAAAAATAATAGACAAAAATGACAAAACCAGAAGTTGGTTCCTTGAAAAGTTCAATCATAGAAAAGATGCAAATTACCAAAATAAAAAAATAAAAGAGGGGACATTACAATTAACCCAATAAAAACAAAGAGAACAAAGATGGAATGTTATAAACAACTGTACAGCAACCTAAATGACATAGATTGAATTATGTCACCCAAAAATATTTGTATCAGTTTGGCTAGGCCATGATTCTCAGTATTGTTATTGTCCACCATTTCATTGTCTGATGTGCTTTTCCTGTGTGTTTTAAATCCTACCTCCATGGTATCAATGAGATGGGGTTAGCAGCAGTTATGTTAAAATAACAAGGCAGGAATCAATCTGCAAGGCTGGATTGTGTCGCAAGTCAATCATTTTTGAGATATAAAAAAAATAGTGAAAAGAGAGACATGGGGACCTATGTCGCCAAGAAACAAGAGTCAGGATTGTAGCTCATTGTTTGAAACCAAGGTCCCTGCACTGAGAAGATCCTTGACTGGAGAAGATTAATGATGAGGGCCTTCTTCCAGGCCAACAGAGACAGAGAGCCTACCCTAGAAGCTGACATCCTAAATTTTCACTTATAGCCTACTGATAGAGAATAAACTTGTTGAAACATCCATTTGTGGTATTTCTGTTACAGCAGCACTAAATAAGTAAGAAACTACATAAAATTAAAAAATTCTTAGAAGCATGCAACTTTTACACAAGCTGACTCAAGAGGAAAAGAAAGCCTCAAAAGACCCACAATAAGTGAACAGATTGGATCAGTGATCAAAAACTTCCCTATGAAAAAAGTCCAGTGTCAAACGGCTTCACTGGAGAATTGTGCTAAACATTTAACGAAGAGTTGAAACAAATCCTCTTTAAACTCTTCCAAAATATACAGAAGGAAGAAATATGCCCTGACTCTTTCTAGGAAGCAAACATAAACCTGATACCATAATCAAAGACACCACAAGAAAAGGAAAAAAAAAGAAGAAAATTATAGGATAATGTCCCTTACAAATATAAATGCAAAAATACTCAACATACTGGTGAACAGAATTTGACAGTGTACTAAAAGAGTCATACACCACGAAAAAGTGATTTTTATTCAAACAAGTAATTAATTAGTTAAAGGTATCCACATTGGAAAAGAAGAAGTAAAATCATTTCTATTCACAGATAACATAATCCTCTATATAGAAAACCCCAAAGAATCCAAAAGAAAGCTTCTACACTGGCTATGAGCAGTTGACATTTGACAAAGGCCCTAAGACATTAAACTGGGGTAAAAACAGTATCTTCAACAAATGGTGCTGGCAGAAGTGGATATCCATCTGCAATAAAATGAATCAAGATCCATATCTTACACCTTATACAAAAACCAACTCCAACTGGATAAAAGACCTAAATATCAAACCTAAAACGATAAAGCTCATACAAGAAAAGGTAGGAACAACAATGGAAGTTTTAATATATAATGAGGACAGACTCCAAAATCTGTCAAAGAAACCACAATCAACAGAAGAGAAAATAGATAAATGGGAACTATTAAGAATCAACACTTTTGCTCATCCAAAGACTTTATTAATAGAATTAAAAGAACACCCACAGAATGGGAAAAAATACTTAGAAACTCTATGTCAGACCAACGCCTGATCTCCATAATCTATGAGATACTACAAAATATCAATAGAAAGAAGATAAATCATCCAATTAAGCGATGGGCAAAGGAGATGAACAGACATTTCACTAAAGAGGCAATCCAGGCAGCCAAAAAACACATGCGGACATGTTCACGATCTTTAGTTATTAAAGAAATTCAAATCAGGATGACAATGAGATACTATCTCACCCCAACAAGATTGGCCATGATCCAGAAAACACAAAACAACAAATGCTGGAGAGGCCGTGGAGAAAGTGGAACCCTCCTACACTGTTGGTGGGGTTGCAAAATGGTCCAGCCTCTTTGGAAAGCAATCTGGCGCTTCCTTAAAAAAATGGACATCGATATACCATTTTACCCACTAATTCCACTACTTGGAATATATCCTACAGAATCAAGGCCTTTCACACCAGTGGACACATGCACCAGAATGTTTATCGCAGCACAGTCCACAATAGCAAAAAGATGGAATCAACCCAGATGCCCAACAACAGAAGAATGGGTAGGTAAACTATGGTGCATATACTCAATGAAGCACTACACAATGATAAAGAATAATGATTCCAGGAAACATCTCCTAACCTGGTTTCAACTGGAAAACATTATGTTGAGTGAAAGTAGTCAACGACAAAAGGACAAATATTGTATGAGACCTCTACGATAAGATCTCAAAAACAGACTTGTGTATAGAAAAGACTCTTTGACAGCTGCAAAGGAGGGGAGAGAGGGTGAGGGGGGAGGGTTTAGTTTAGATAGTTGATAGAAATCTGGTTGGGAGAAATCGGTGATAGCACACATTAGAAACAGGAACAACATTAAGTGGACTTCAGCATAACTTGAGTACTCCTTCCATCTTAACCCAATATTGCAAGGATAGAATAGCTGGGGCGGGGGGCAGGGGACCATGCTCTTAAGTGAAATCGAGGCCAATTGGCACAACTAGCATTTTGCTAGGAGGGTTCTCTGCACCCCACGTTGGTGAGTGGTGTCTGGGGTTTTAAAAGCTGCCAAGCTGCCATCCAAGGACACAGCAAATGGGCCCAACTCAGCAGGAACGGATGCTCACTGAGGACCAAAATGACATGGGGTAAAGACAACCTAGAATACAGAGAGACCAACATGAGTGGGTGCCTACATCAACTTGGGACCAGAAGAGCTGGATGGTGCCCGGCCACCACCAGTGATAGCCGTGATGGAGCTCACTAGGTTGAGTCTCACTGGCAACACAAGAAAAAGGGATGCATCCTGAGATCTCCACTAAAAGACCTCAACTGATGGTCCAGCGGTTTCAGGGTTCCCCTAAGAGCATGGCCCCTGGCCCTGATGCTGCCCTTGCCCATAAATCACAACGAAGCTCCACTCTTTGGACGTGAGTGGATTGGACTTGGCAATGCAGAGTGACCATATATTGGATGCACTTTATGGTTCTATACATCTATAGGATATCATCCTGCTGACCTCTGGCTGGAGGAAGGAGAGTGGGTGGAGAGGAGGGGAAAGAAGGCTGTTGGGAGGATGAGACATGTATGCATGTATGGAGCAGAGAGGAATAATGTGCTGTCACTGGACAGGCAGAGCAGTGGAAGCTGCATATAGGTGGGCATGTAAATTTATACAGGAGTGTACATTTTCACTCAGTTATATTAAAAAAAAAAGCTTCTACAGCTAAAAGAGGCATTTAATAAAGTTGGAGGGTACAGGTTTAACAAATAAAAATCAACTGGGTTTCTATACACCAGTAATAAAAATCTGACAGGGAAATTAGGAAAACAATTCTATTTGCAATAGAATCTAAGAGAATAAAATACCCAGGAGTAAATTTAACCAGTGACATGAAAGACTTCCGTAACAAAAATTATAAAACACTACTGAAGGAGATGAAAGAACACAGGCACTCCATGGAAACTCTATGAGGCAGTTCTACTCTGACCTCTAGGGTCACTACGAGTCGGACCTGACTCAATGGCAGTGGGTAAATAAATGGAAAGATGTTCTGTGTTCATAGATTGGAAGACTTAATATTCTTAAGATGTCAGTACTATGCAAGGAAATCTATAGATTAAATGCAATACTGATCAACATTCTAAAAGCCTTCTTTACAGAAATGGATAAATCAATCCTCAACTTTACACAGAAAGGTAAGAGGCCCCCCAGAAGTTAAATAGTTGAAAGAACAAAGTAGGGAGACTTGCACTTCCTGATTTTTAAACATGTTATATGCCTATAATAATCAGAACAGCCTTGTATTGGTACAATAATAGACCAATGGAATAGAATTGAGAGTTGTCTTATTTGCCTAATGTTGCTATAGCAGAAACATGACAAGTGCATGGCTTTAACAAAGAGAATTTTATTCTCTCACAGTCCATTAGGCTACAAGTCTAAATTCAGGGCATCTCCTCCAGCAGAAGGCTTTCTTTCTCTGCCAGGTCTGGAGGAAGGTCCTTGTGTGCATCAGTCAGTCTTCCCTTGGTCTGGAAGCATCTCAGCTCAGGAGCCTGAGGTCTAAGAGATGCACTCTGCTCCTGGCACTGCTTTGTTAGTGCTATGATGTCCCCATGTCTCTTCTATATCTCAAAAGAGATTGACTTAAACACTATCTAATCTTGTAGACCTCATCAGTATAACTGTCATTAATTCATCTCATTGTTTCATAGTGATAGGGACATGCAGGGAAATAGTCATCAGATGAGAAAATGGTAGGCAATCATACAATACCAGGAATCATGATCTAGACAAGTTGATGGATATTTTGTGGAGACACAATTCAATCCACGACAAGAGTCAAGAAATAAACACCCATATACCTATGGTCAACTGGTTTTTGACAAGGTGCTAAGTCCATTCAATGGGGAAAGAAGAGTCTATTCAATAAATTGTGTTGGGAAAACTGGATTTCCACATGCAGAAAAGTGAAATGGATACCTGCTTCACATCATACAAAAAAAACAATTCAAAATAGATTAAGTACCTAAATATGAAATCTAAAATCATAAAATTCTTAGAAAATGCAGGGCCAACAGTTTTGCACCTGGCTTCTAACAATCTATTACCTAATATAACAGAAAGTACAAACAGCAAAAGATAAAATAAATAAATGTGACCTCATAAAAGTTACAACTTGTGTTCATCAAAAGAGCTTACTAAAAAAAATAGTTTACAAAAAAGTGAAAAGGCAAACTACCAACTTGGACAGTATTATCAGAAACTATATATCCAATAAGAATCTAATAACCAACATACAAAATTTTGACAACTTAACAACAAAAAGGCAAATGCCTTGATCATAAAATGACATATCATGAATAGACATTTCATCAAAGAGGACTTTCAAATGGCCATCGAACACATGAAAAGATATTCAAGTCATTAGCCAACAGAGAGGTACAAATCAAAACTACTGCGAGATACCATTTCACTCCTCCTAGGACAGCTAAGATAAAAAAAAAAAACATTGGTGAGGATGTGGGGACGTTTGAAGCCTTATCCATTGCTGGTGGGAATGCAAAATGATACAGCCATTGTGGAAAATAGTGTGTCAGTCCTTGCAAAAAATAAAAGTAGAATTACCATGTGACCCAGCAATTATTCTCCTCGGTATATACCCAAAAGACTTGAAAGCAGAGACTCAAAGAGAGGCTTGTTGTACACAAGTGTTCATTGCAGCTCTATTCACAGTAACTAAAAAACACCAACAGTCCTAATGCCTTCAGCAGACAAATGAATTTAAAAAAATATGGTACATACATACAATCAAATATCACTCAGCCTGTAAAAGAAATGAAGTATTGACACATGCTACAACATGGATGGAGCTTGAAAGCATTACAGGTATATTTGTAAAGGATATTGGCCTGTAGTTTTCTTCTGATGTCTCTGTCTGGTTTTGGTATCAAGGCTATGTTTGCTTCATAGAATGAATCACGGGCATCACTGAACTTTTTGGTCAAAGATCCTATAGAAGAATCCTGATCAAAAGAGGGGAAATACAGAACATAATTTCAAATTTTCATGAATCTAAATTTTCTGGAGCCATGGAGGCTGCTAGATGAACCCCTGAAACTGTTTATCTAAGATAATCTTTAAATCTTAAGATAAAATTATCCCCTACGGTATTTTAAAGCCAAACAATAATAGTAAAGAATGTCTGCCTTGAACATGGTGCTCTTTTAAGATCTATCTATACAGGAATAAATGGAACAAGAACTCAAAAGATCAGCTATAAAACTTAGGAGGCAGTGAGTTTACGTTAACAAAAGAGGAACAACTCAGAAAACAGGGTGATGACTGCTGCACAACTTGAAAAATGTAATATTGTTGAATTGTACATGCAGAATTTATTGAATTGGTGTGTATTCTGCTGTATATATTCTCAACAATAACAAAAAAATAATAAATTGCTAACAGAAATAAAACACCACTACACACAATGAGGAGGGATTCAGGGATTTAGGGCAAGAAAGTGCCCTGACAGAGGTGTTCCATGAACACCCAGTATAGTATAAGATGGAGCAGAGCACAAAGAAACCAGAGATGAACAGGATGAAACTGCTGCTTTTTCCCATGCATAAGGTAACAACCCAGAAGCATTAGAAAAAGTATAGAGGGTAAGGAAGGAGGCCATACAGACAACAGTGACACTGAGGAAACACCAAACTTGGTGCTAATCTGTTTGCTATGGATGAAGGAAAAGGGGATAAACAATAACTTCAAACTCTTATAAAAGTTGGAATAACAATAACAATGACAACATGTATTAACCACTGTGGCTGTCACTGTGAGCTAACTCAACAGCTATCCTCAACCCTCTTTTTTCCTGCTCATCATTCACTGGAAAGGCTAGAAAACTAGACAGTCACTCACTTCCCCCGCCTCCAGCCCACGTGAGAGTGGACATCCATCTTTAGTCCTGGTCTATAGACGTAGAAAGTTCTTTAAGAGGTTTCTGCAAAAGCTTTTGCTTTCCCAACGAAAGGGATAGCTACCCTGGCCTGACTTTCTCCTTCTTCCTACCTTGAATGCAGATGTGATGCCTGGAGCTGCAGTGGTCTGGCGAGTATAATGTGATAACCATGAAGGTTAAAAACACCCAGCGTGGTAAAGATGGTGAAGGGGAAAGATAGACATGAGGTCCTTAATGGCACCACTGAGCTACTGCACCAAACTTGAAACTGCCTGCCTCCAGAATTTTACTTATTTAAGAAAATAAAATGTGTTTATTGCCTAAGCCACTGTTAGCTGGTGTTCTGTTACTTGCAGTCCAATATAATTCAAACTGATGCAAATACTGACTACATGCCATACACTGATCTAAGCAATTTAACTAAGACCTAAAAACAACTTGATAAGGGATGTGTCATTATCCTCGTTTTACACATGAGGAAATTAAAGTATGAAGAAGTCAAACAACTTGTCCAAGTTCAGACATCTACAAAGCAGTATAGCAAGGGTTTAGAACCAGGTGGTCATCCTCCAAAGCCCTCACTCTCAACTACTACATGCACTGTCTCTCAATAACGGTCATCCCGCAGATAGAAACAAGAATGCTGAGACCGGGTGTTACTTGATGAGAATCCAAGTGCCAACATCCATAAATGACAGTTAGAAATGCCAAGTCTGAAATACGAAAGAAATGAAGGATGTTGTTTAGAATAAGCTGAGATTTCCATTGAAATGAGTGTTTAGACTGGGCAGTCTTTTGTTCTGTTGTTCATAGGGTTGCTATGAGTCGGCACCTGACAACAGCAACAACAAACATTAGGACCTAAAGAAGCTCCAAATCCTTCTAACTACAAGATAAACTGAACAAAACTGTATACAAAGCACTCTGTCTTGACCTCAATAATGAAGCTATGTTGACAGAATACCTTTAACTGGCCAATACTAGCTCCCTAACCAGTGTAACATTTAAATTCTAGCTTACGAGTGCATCATTTAAAGGAATGCTGTGAAGCGCTCCACTCCTTACGGCCACAGAAGACTTTTGGCTGTGCCCAGCAAGTCCCCAGTGTGGGCCAATGCAGAACATGACCTCAATTTTCAGCCAGCTGTCAGACCGCAAGGTTGCGCTGACCCAGCAAAATTACCTGGAACCTGGAATAGGGTTTCCAGGACTACTGACGGTGTCCAATCACCTTCAACTTCAGGGCATCCTGTCCTCAGTAAAGAAAACGGATATTGTTTACCTTCACACCACCAAGATCCACAGTGAAAGGGAAGATGTCTGCGAAGACTAGAATGAGAAAAAAGAGGGGAGAAAAAGTAGCATTTATTCCAAAATAAAAAGGTAACAAAAACTTGCGTTTATTGAGCGTTCACCCTCTGCAGGACCCTGCACTAAGTGAGGGCCCTTTATACTTTGTCTCACACAGTTCATCTCTGGTTTGCTTTTATTTCAATAGAATCACAAAGTTTCTAGAGAAAAATCACCGTCGTTCTAATTACTAAAGATACCTTGGCACTTGCCGATTGCTTGTTGGGTTATTGTTTTGTTTTTTAGGGGCGTGAATTGACCATCTTTGAAATACCTAATAAAAGATCAGTTGAAATGTTTGCTGATACCCTGTGATGCTAACAATATTCTCATGCCAGGCTGACAACCAGGACAGCAGACCAGTCCTATGGATAATAGATCAGCCTGCCTGGGAGAACTGAGAGGTCACGCCGATTAGACAGATGCACTAATGAACTTTCCGTCACCACCTTTAAAATGTTGGTAGTTTTGTGGTCCTAGAAACAGAGCTGACCTAATCCTCCTTGATCCAACACAAGATTGTAATGCTTAGCTGAACTGAAAAAAGGACTAAGAAAGGGAAAGAAGTCTATTACACAATCCAGGTATTGGTCCGGGTGTTTTGTTCTTTCCTTAGTGAAGAGCATCAATTAGTCCAGTTCTGATCTGGATGTGCTGATCTTCATGACAAACCACAGATGACATTGGAACAATTTGCCTGCCATTAAATGCTTAAATGATGTTACAATCACTTAAGTAACTAGAGTACACATATTAAAGCCTTAATTCACAATCCTTTTGCCAAAGCACTTCTGTTAGAATTTAATACTTCTCTAGACTCACATTCCAAGTCCAACCATTACAATTAATTCCATTCTTTCCAATCAAACATGCATGTCTGTACTTATTCTCTCTTAAAGTAATGGGGGTTATAAATGAGTCTTTCAACTCAATGTTCTCACAAAATTATGAATTCTATCACTGTTTGTGATTGTGATCAGTTGTTCTCAGGTCCTCAGTCTAGGATCCCTGTGGGATGATTTTTTTTTTTAAAGAAATTTTATGTGACTACCGTATTTTCTATTTTTGTAGAAACAACACACACATATATATGCATATGTTTAGCACATTTGCAAATTCAAAAATTTTTGTACATACAATTCAGTAACACAAATTACATTAATCATGTTGCACAACCATCACAGGTATGGGATACTATTTAGAAGCTAAAGAACTCTACACTTCGGTGTTAAGAAAAACAACAACAAAAAGACCCTAAAAAATAATAATACATGTCAAGTTCATTGCAGAGGTAAGTATGAGACAGGTGAGACCCCTCTGAAGGAGTCAGAAGTCCAAAGCCACTGATGCCTGGCAGCTACAAAAGGTCCTCTCTGCCAATTTCACTGGCCAGAGGGCAAGGGGTCAAAGCAGTGGCATGCTACCTTGCAGAAGTGGCTAAGCCTGCATTTGAGTTTAAATCCCAGAAGACTGGAATCAAAATCAAGACCTAATATTTAAAAAACATGCAGGGAAGAAAGTACATAGTTAACACATCCTGTCACAATTCTGCAAAAGTTGATTCTTCATGCCAAAAGAAGGTGAAGTGTATTTATTCCCTCTTAAACTTGAACCTCCATGAGGTTAGAGACCTAGTAGATTGTCTGGTACACAATCATAGATTAACAGTTGGTTGTTTAAATGGAAATTAACTGACATGTATATTATTGATTGAATTGTGTTCCCTCAATGTATGTGTTGGAATCCTGACCCCTATACCTACATGCTGTTTGGAAATAGGATTTTCTTTGTCATGTTAATTGTTAACCATGTTAATCTCTAGTAGGGTGGTTTCTTAATCTCATCACTTCTGCATTTAAGATTAGATACAGAGATAAGCATATTACCAGGGAAGGCAGATGCCACATGAGGATCACCAAGGAGCAAGGAATCCCAAGGAGGAACTGACACTGCCAAGACCATGGTTGGGACTTCTAGCCTCTAGAATTCTGAAAAAATAAATTTCTTATCTTTAAAGTCACCCGTTTATGATATTTCTGTTACAGCAGCACTAATAAACTAAGACAATGTTCTGTCGCTGAATCTGTATAACTACCTGCTGAAGTAGGTACTGCTGTCTCCATTTTACTATGAAGAACTCAAAAAAAGAATAGTTTGGTAACTTGTTAATAAGAAATAAATACAAGACTTACACTGAGGTCTTTTTGGCTCCAGTTAATGTTCTTTCCATTACATAATAATGCTGCAGACCACCAGCTTTGCTAAATTAAGAAAACTCGTTCCATTTCTTTTCTAATTATAAAATTTACAAAACTTCTGTAAATAAGAAACCCCCTTTCTATTCCTGTCTTCTTGTTCTAAGCAGATGATCTTGCCCCCTATTTTATTCAAAATACGCAGATGATTCTGTATTAACATCTTTTCCATGTCTCCCCTTTTTTCTCTTTCAAAAGGTGACTCTCCTCTGTTTTACGATGCTTTCCTTCTTGTGCATTCTCTGGGGCTTTAAAATCAGAGAAACCAAAACACCAAACCAGACAGTGTCAAGTCAATTCTAATCCACAGAAACCCCGTGTGTGCAGAGTAGAACTACTCCATAGAGTTTTCCAGGATATGGCCTCTGAAATCATATCACCAGGCCTATTTTCCCAGATGGCTCTGGGAGGTCTAAATCACCAAGCTTTTAGTTAGCAGTTGAACGCTGAACTGTTTATGCCACAGGGACCCCTCTGAGGCCTTATCCATTAGTTATCTCCCCAACCTGGCTGCATATCTTGCATCTTCATTTTTCCTTCTGTGACTTCTTCCTGCTTGTGTATAAATGTTTTGAAATGCTCCCCATTTTAAACACCCCCCACAAACCACATCCACTAGCCAGACTATCTGCTGCGCTGCACTCCTGGCCCTGGCTCGCTCCCTTTCTTCACTCCTACATGTCCTTCTCGGGGCACCATGTCTTCACCATCTAATCATGTGCTGACAAAGCTCTGTTTGCCAACACTCAAGGACCAAATCCAGCAGCTTTTTCTCAGTGTTCACCCTCCTCAGACTCTCTGCAGCCAGCCTCCACTAACTGCTAACAGCTCTTATTTTTCTCTGTGATGTCCCTTGTGATTTTAATAATGCCATTCCCTCTCAGCACCACCACTCAGTCTGTGATCCCTCTTTCTTCCCCAGATAAGCACTCTGTTGCCCATTTAATTTTGTCCAAGGCCCATTTCTCATCTCCTTTGGGAATTTTAATCAACCTCTTCTAGACCCAGATAGAGTTACTTCTTCAGTCTTGACTAGTGCTCAAGTCTACATTTCCAGCTTCCTGTTGACCTCTTCATCTGACTGTACTAGGTTGGATAGTGTTCCCCTAAAATTCACGTCCACCCAGAAAGTCAGGATGTGACCTTATTTAGAAATAGAGTCCTGGCAGATGCAATTAGTTTAGTTAAGATGAGGTCATACTAAATCAGGCTGGTCCCTCAACACAATGAGTGGCATCTCTGAGAGAAAAAGGAGAGGGAGAGTCAAGGCACAAGCACGTATAAAGGATGAAGACCGCCAGGAGAAGATGAAAGTAGAGATGACGTGCCGGAGGGCAATTAACAACTGAGGGCCAACAGACCTCAGCCCCTGAGGCTGGAAGAAGCAAGGAAGGACTCACCCCTAGCACCTTTTGAGGGGGCAGAGCTCTGCAACACCTTAATTTTGAACTTCTAGCCTTCAGAACGATCAGAATTATGATAAATCACCAGAATTGCCTACAGTTGTGGTAATTTATCACAATAAACTGTTGTCATTGTCAGGGGCTGTCAAGTCAGTTAGCAACCCTGCATACAACAGAAGGAAACACTGCCCAGTCCTGCACCATCTTCACAATTGCTGCTGTGCTTGAGCCTGTTGTTGCAGCTACTGTGCCAATCCATCTCATTAAGGGTTTTTGCCTTTTAACTGAACCTCTATTTTACCACGCATGATGACTTTGTCTAGGGACCAGTACCTCCTGATAACATGTCCAAACTATGTTGAAAATATAATTCTCTGTTTTTGTTGATGTTTATTTATTGTATTATAAATACTATTGTCCTAATCATTGTGAAAAAAATTAATCATAAGTTAAAGTTGAAGATTTCCAATTCTATAGAAGCCAAATACTTAACCTTAGGAAGCCTACTATTCAAATAGGACCTATTTTATTTTTAAAAAAATCCTTTTTCAAAAGTCATGTGCAATTTTCAAAGGCCACGCACATAGTAAAAAGAATAATTCAAAAATTTAAAATAGCATGTTTCCCAAAGGTAGACTGTACTCCCATCCATGGTCACTAGACTTCAAGACTCTGCCTCATAAGCAAACAGTGTCATCAGTTTCCTACATAGCAATCCAAAAATACTCTGTGCATTTCCAAGTAAATGATAACATACTATACATACGATTCTCCAAATTACTTTTTTCACCTAACGATACAATTTGGACTTCATTCCCTATGAAAAATACCTTATTTATTTTTGATGATTATGTAATAGAATTTAACATGCATGCATCCCCTCTGATAGACATGTAGGTTGTATCCAGTTCTTGATTTATAAACAATCCCTCAATGACTTGCAAGGGATCCTGTGTGTCATCATGAGTAGGATCTGACTTGATGGCACTTGGCTGGCAAACTAATATAAGTTAGTCAGTTAACATTAGGTCAAAGGGTATGTGCATTTTAATTTTACATAGGTATTTTCATTTTCTAATTTTAATTTTTAATAAAATAATTCTTTTATTTTCAGCAGGTATTTCCTAGTGGCCTTTCAAAGAGATTATGCCTCTTTACATCCCCAACAACAATGGATTAAAACCCAGAACCCATTACTGTCAAGTTGATTCTGACTCATAGCGACCCTATAGGAGGACACAGTACAACTGATTGCCCCACAGTGTTTCCAAGAAGCAGCTGGCGAATTTGAAACGCTGAGCTTTGTGTTGGCAGTGAGCTTTTAAAACTGCATCAGCTGGATAAAAGACCTAAATATCAAACCTAAAACGATAAAGCTCATCCAAGAAAAGGTAGGAACAACAATGGAAGTTTTAATACACAATGAGGACAGACTCCAAAATCTGTCAAAGAAACCTCAGTCAACAGAAGAGAAAACAGATAAATGGGAACTATTAAGAATCAAACACTTTTGCTCATCCAAAGACTTTACTAATAGAATTGAAAGAACACCCCCCGACAGAATGGGAAAAAATATTTGGCAACTCTATGTCAGACCAACGCCTGATCTCCATAATCTGTAAGATACTACAAAGTATCAAGAAGAAGAAGATAAACCATCCAATTAAGCCATGAGCAAAGGAGATGGACAGACACTTCACTAAAGAGGAGATCCAGGCAGCCAAAAAACACATGTGGACATGTTCACGATCTTTAGTTATTAAAGAAATTCAAATCAAGACGACAATGAGATACCACCTCACCCCAACAAGATTGGCCATGATCCAAAAAACACAAAACAACAAATGCTGGAGAGGCTGTGGAGAAATTGGAACCCTCCTACACTGTTGGTGGGGTTGCAAAATGGTCCAGCCTCTTTGAAAGGCAATCTAGCGCTTCCTTAAAAAAATGGATATTGATATACCATTTGACCCAGTAATTCCACTACTTGGAATACATCCTACAGATTCAAGGCCTTTCACACCAATGGACACATGCACCAGAATGTTTATCGCGGCACAGTCCACAATAGCAAAAAGGTGGAATCAACCCAGATGCCCAACAATAGAAGAATGGATAGGTAAACTGTGGTACATATACTCAATGGAGCACTACGCAATGATAAAGAATAACGATGATTCCAGGAAACATCTCCTCACCTGGTTTCAACTGGAAGGCATTATGTTGAGTGAAAGTAGTCAGCGACAAAAGGACAAATACTGTATGAGACCTCTATGATAAGATCTCAAAAACAGACTTGTGTATAGAAGAAAAGACTCTTTGGCAGCTGCAAGGGAGGGGAGGGAGGGAGAGCGAGGGGGGGAGGGTTTAGTTTAGATAGTTACTAGAAATCTAGTTGGGAGAAAGCGGTGACAGCACACATTAGGAACAAGAACAACATTAAGTGGACTTCAGCATAACTTGAGTACTCCTTCCATCTTAACTCAATACTGCAAGGATAGAGTATCTGGGGCAGGGGGCGGGGGACCATGCTCTTAGGCAAATTCCAGGCCAATTGGCACAACTAGCGTTTTGCTAAGAGAGCTCTCTGCACCCCACATTGGTGAGTGGCGTCTGGGGTCTTAAAAGCTGCCAAGCTGCCATCCGAGGACACAGCAAATGGTCCCAACTCAGCAGGAACGGATGCTCACCGAGGGCCAAAATGGCATGCGGTAAATACAACCAAGAAGACAGAGAGACGCACAAGAGTGGGTGCCTACATCGACCTGGGACCGGAAGAACCGGATGGTGCCCGGCCACCACCAGTGATAGCCACGACGGAGCTCACAGAGAGGGGCCTCACTGGCAACACAAGAATAAAAAGAGGTGCATCATGAGATCTCCACTAAAAGACCTCCTTTGATGGACCAGCAGTTTTGGGGTTCCTCTGAGAGCATGGCCCCCGGCCCTGATGCTGCCCTTTCCCATAAATTATAACAAAGGTCCACTCTTTGGACAGGATTGGATTGGACTTGGGAAAGCAGAGTAACCATATATTGGAAGCACTTTATGGTTATATACATCTATAGGATATCATCTTGCTGACCTCTGGCTGGAGGAAGGGGAGTGGACGGAGAGGAGGGAAAAGGAGACTGTTGGGAGGATGAGACATGTATGGAGCAGAGAGGAATAGTGTGCAGTCACCAGACAGGGAGAGCAGTGGAAGCTGCATATAGGGGGGCATGTAAATTTATACGTGAATGTACATTTTCACTCAGTTATGTTATATAAAAATAAAAATTAAAAAAAAAACTGCATCAGCAGGCCTCCAACAATGGATTTGATAATTAAATAATAATAATAACTGGAGTGAATTCAGAGGGTCTTAGAACTTTTGAAAATCCCTGTCTTCTATCTTCCGTCAAGCATCTGACCTGCAAGTACAGGCAGGTGTACTAGCCCATCTGGAATAATGTGACCACCTCAGCACAAAGATGTTAAAGATATGTAAACAGATTCTAGGGGTTACTGTGATATTCAAAAGGGGCCAGGCAGAGGAGTTGCATTTACCTCTTTCAAGGCATCTGCAAATGGAGGGTAATCTCTCTAACATGCCCTGAGAAAGTCTTATCACTTACTAAGTTCAGATAGAATTAGCCTTAAACAGTTTCAAAGCCCAGGGAATATCAACCAGGAAAAATCTCTCATATCCCTTATCTCTTTTACACTAGATATATCAAGGGTTGGATAGAGAGGAGGTGCAGCTCAAAGTAATCTTAAGTGATACATGTGAGAAATAAAATTCAGAATGGTCCATCTTTAGAACAAAGGCCAAGATAAGAAGTTACTAGTTAAGCTATAAGACGGGATGAGTCGGGGGAAGGGGAAAACGGGTTTGGGAAACAGGAGATATAATCACAAAAGAAAATCGAATGTTAAGACTTAGGTGACCTCCAGGAGAGGCTGTTCACCCCATAGTACTCAGCCAGTGAGGAAGTGGGGGAGGGACTCATGAGTCAGAAGGATAAAAAGGGCTTGTGAAGAACTGTTGGACATGCACTCTCTGACCAGACTCCTTTGTGGGCTTAGGCACCCAATTTTGACTAATGAAGCCTCACTCTCACTAACTAGACTTGAATTGTATTTCTTGAGTGTACCTCGCAAAAAGACACTGGTAATTGCCTATCGGTGATTTCATAGGGATAAAGTGGCCTACCTCGACTATCGAGGCAGGGTCCGAGCCAGGGGTTTATACAAGCCCACCAGTTGCCAAGAGGAACCAGAGCAGTGTCTGGCGTGCCGACAATGTTTCTCACAATACATAAGCATATACCCTTAAAAAAACTATCGCACTGTACACCAAGACATGTACAAGGATGTTCATAGCACCAATATTTGTAAAAGCAGAATGCTAGAAACAATCTGAATGCCCACCAAGGAGCATGGATGCCTAAAATGTGGCCTTTTCTGGCAATATCATGCACAAAATAAATAAGTTGTAGCTATACATACCAATAGAAGAACCTCAGGAATATATGTAATGTTGAAGGAATGAAAGCAAGAAACAAAAATATATATTGTATAAATCCATTTATGTGAATGTATATAAACTTGTAAAACATGCGTGCAATACATGACTGAAGGATATGTTGAGAGCTCTAAAGTTAAAGAGAAAAGCAAGAAAATTATAAACACAAAATACCCTTCTAAAGGCAGGAAGTAGAAATGAAATGAAGCAAACAAGGGGATTGACTCTAAAGTACCGGAAATGTTTTATTTCTTAACCTGTGGTGGGGATCCTGGTATTTGTTTTCTCATCATTCTTTACACTTTACACATATGTTACAAATACTTTTAATCTGTTCAACACTGAGTAAAGACAAATTTTAGAAAAGAAAAACTTGCAGTAAATATTTTAATTATTCTGAAAATTCCTCGGCTTTCCTTTTTCTTTCATTGTCATAACCATGGGTAGTATTATAAAACATTTAATACAGTGCTCAGCAAATGTGATCTACTTCTGTATGCCTCAAATTCACCATGTGCTCATCCTTTGGGGATTTAACCCAACCTGTGGGAGAGTAGCAAGAACGTGAAGTATTTGCTGAGGGAAGGTGCTACTAAGCAGCTTTAAGAGGTTAGCAGAACACCCAATAAAAGTAAGCAGGCCAGAATTGTCACACTGCCCTTACAACGGCAAAAACCAGGTTTGAATCATTCTTCCTACCCGCTGCGTCTGTGTTTATCTTCACAACGCATCAATGCCCACGTGAATATGCCCTGCTCCAGAACTCTTGGCAGTTGTCAGCAGCAGCCCGAACCAATAACAACCATAACTCAGCACTACTCATTGTGTCTTGCTGTGATGGCGGAAACACTACTAGTGGTATTTCCAGTACTGGCAGGTTCACCCATAATGGAATGATGTCAGCAGAGCTTCCAGACTAAGACAGACTAGGAAGAAAGGTCTGACAATCTACTTCCAAAAATTAATGAAAATTCTACGGATCACAACAGAATATTGTCCAGTATAGTGCTAGAAGATGATCCTGCCAGGTGGAAAGACACTACATAGCAGATGAAACAATGAATCCAACCATACCAATAATCATGAAGGTGATGCAGGACCAGTCAATATTTCATTCTATAATACAGGAGGTTGCCACGAGTCAAAGGTGACTCTATGACAGATAACAACACTGCACACTGGACACTGCAGTCTCATTTATCCCTCAGAGCCAGCTTATATTAACCCCAGTTTACAGGAGAAAATCAGCTCAGAGAAGGTAAACAGCCTGTCTAAAGTCAAAGTTAATAGCAAGTGATGGAGGCAGGATTCAAGCCTAAGTGTTTCTCTGACTAGAAGAATAAACTTCTCACCGGACACCCAAGAACCTTGACTACTAGGTTTCCCCTGTCTGTCTTGTTTCCTGATGAACTCACCTTTTCAGCAGGCAAGTCTTCCTACTGTTTCTTGAAGAAGTCAGGCTGCATTTGTGTCTGTACTATTCCTTGTGTTATCCCTCTGTGGCAAATGTCCTCCTCTCCTAATCCCCACTCACTGTAAGTCTGCAGTTCTCTTGAGACAGAAAAGCCTGAAAAGTTACAATTTAAACTGAGATGACAAAGGCTTCTCAGAGAGCTCAAGGACAACCCTCCCACACAGCCCAGCCCCATGGTGACCCAACCTGTAGGAGTTTATAAAAGAGGAACTTCTCATCTGTAACTCGAGACACCTGCTTATCTTTACTTCCGTAAGTTTGCTGGTGCCAATAAAAAAGCAATATGAAAATCTGTAAACCTGCTAATGCCAGTAAGGAGACTGTATGAAAATTCCTTTGTCTGTACTCTGTGCAAAACCTATAAAAAGAGAGGAACAAAGAAACTGGGAGACATTGGCCATTTTGGGACTAGAAGCCACCAAGGCTCTGCCAGCAAGGGAATAAAATGCTCTTCCTCTAATAATTATCGGTGTTCGAGTGATTCCTCCTCTCCAGGGCCTTACTCATCTTTCCTACAACAATTTAAAGCTTCAGTTTGCAACTATCCTCCTTCCAAAGTCTTCTTGTACCAACCCAACTCCAGAGCAATCTCAATTTCTTTGAATCCTTTTCATCCTCTAGCTATTTCATTGACTAGCAGGTCTCAGGAGATCCAAAATGGGATCTTCATTTCTGGCATTTTGTTTCCCTTTGTTGGGGGCTTTCCACACAGACACCCACTACCTGTTAAGTAAATGAAGAAACGAGTAATTTGGACATTGTACAGACACAATTATAATCCTTGTGGCAGTGATTCCAAGATTTCAAAACCCCTTCAGGGTTTGTGAAATACACAGGTTCTAAATTCCATTCCAGAGACTTGGTCAGAATCTCCTGAGGAGACAGGTGGAGGTAGCAGAGAGGAGGAACTGACTTTGAAGTGTACTCACAGATGATAGTCTCTTGATTTGTTCCACTCCAGGACCATGCTCACCCAGAACAACACAAGAGGGACAGTCATATAGAGAAAAGTGAACCCAGAATCTAAGAAACACATGCCTACAAGACAACCAAGAGATCTGTTTGCTTGTGGAAATGATTGTTTGAGGGAAGAAGAAAGAGAAAGAGAAGAGAAAGGAAGCAAAGAATGGACAGCAGGAAGGAAAGAAAGAAAGAAAAGAAAAGGGAGGAGAAATAAAGGGATAGGTAGGAAGAGAAAGAACTGAGGTGTTTTTTTATGAAATTTCACAGAATCTCAAGTCAGCCAATTCTGCATTTGAACATACTGTTAGCATGTTCCTACGCTGACCCCAAATCCATCCCTGTGGCAGTAGTCCTAGACAAGCCTTACAGAACTAGCCTAAGAGCTGCAGATGCAAATACATAATCAAAGAAGGTAACTAAATGGGTGAAGCCAGAAGTGTATTAGGAAACAAGTGGTGGGACCACAGGTGAATGGAGACTGGAAGCCCTGTTTAAAGGAAGTGTCAGTAGTCAGCCCCTGATAATTGCCTCCACTTGGTTAAAGCTCATGGTTGCCAGATCAACCATTTTATAAAGAAAATTATGGGCTCTCTCCCATAATTTTGGGAGAGGTCTGGGCTATCTCCCCCAGGATAAATAAATATCTTTAGTTTTTCAACACACTCCCTGCCTAACACAGTGTCCGGTTTCTTCTGCTCCTAACAAAACACCACATGCCTGTGCCATCTAATTAACAAGAGAAAAATGGAGTGATCTCCTCATTCTTTCCACATGCTGCTTTCCAGTAATAAAATCCAAGACCATCATTATATTTCACAATGGCTACATCACATTGTGGAAACCCTGTTGGTGTAGCGGTTAAGAGTTAAGGCTGCTAGCCAAAAGATTAGCTATTCTATCCACCAGGTGCTCCTTGGAAACTCTGTGGAGAGGTTCTACTCTGTCTCATTGAGTCACCATGAGTTGGAATTGGCTCGACCACAATCAGTTTAGTTTTTGGTTTCACATCTCATTACAACAGTTAAATGATCGACTGCTAAACAAAAAGTTGGCAGTTAGAACCTAACCAGCCATTCCACAGAAGAAACATCTGGTGATCTGTCCCCATAAAGACTTCAATACAGAAAACTGTAGTTCTCCTCTGAGTTGAAAACGACTCCATGTCACACAAGAAGACATCCTCGGTGTGCTTTCTTTGTTTTATATACAACGATAATTGTAAACCTGCTGATGTACTTCTGGGCCCCATATATAAGATTTTAAAATTATTATCTCATTTATCTTGAAGTTTCTGGAGTCCCCAGGTCGTATTAAATGAAAGGTTGAAAGTTTGGGTTCATCCAGAGGTCCCTCATAAGAAAGACCTGACAATTTATTTCCAAGAAATTAGCATTGAATATGCTGTATGAATCACAATTCTACTCTGACACACATAGGGTCACCACCAGTCAGAGTTGACTCAAGGGCAAATGGCTTTCTAACTGGTTTAAATATATCTTATTGGTGTCTGTCTATCACACTAGACTGTCAAAATCATTTTTGGATTTGGAGTCTGTTATCCAATGTATTTGCTCTCTCCCTCATATTTGAAAAGAATGTTCTCTCTCTCTACTAATCCAAGTCACTGATTAAAAAAATAAAATGTGGAACAAGAACAGAGCATGGAGAGAGTCCTCTGACACACTAGTAAAAAACACAGTCTCAATCTATTTGGATACAACCAGTCAGCAAGACACTTTGTTGCTGTTGCTATATCCTGTCCAGTTAATTCCAACTCATAGCAACCCTACAGCACAGAGTAAAGTGGAAAATATAGAGTTTTCCTAGGCTGTAATTGTTATGAGAGCATTTTACCAGGTCTTTTTATTTTCCCACAGAGCCGTTTCTGGGTTTGAACTGCAAACTTTTGCAGTTGAGCACTTAACCATTGTGCAGGGCTTCTAAGCAAGAAATCGATCTACCTAATTATTCTTAATTCTAGCTTGTATTTCTTCAACTTGTTAACCAAGATTCTATGGAGAAACTACTGATCATTTTTATCAAAGATTCTATAGAAGAATACTAATCAAAAGGAGAAATGAGACGAGGTGGGGCCAAGATGGCAGTCTAGTCACACAACTCCTTGATTCCCTCTGAGAACTAAAGCCTAGAAAAATAACTGAATCGAGCAGTGTGAACACTCTGAGAGAGCCAACATCAGACACAAGTTTATGAGATCAGACTGAGCAACAGGAAGGGGAAAACTACCTTGTCAGAGGCAAGACACTGGAGCAGTGAGTCCCACTTCTGCTGACACAGCAACTGAGAGAATTACAGGTATGGTTGCCTTCTTTGTTAACCAGGAGTTTGAGACTGGGTTTGCCGAGCTTAAGAGTCTGGCAAGGCAGGGTACTAGGCCGAGCTGCAGTGCCTAAGTAAACAGACCATCCTGCAGTAGAGAAGCTGTGCTTGGGACAGTAACATCTAGAGAACCCAGCAGCAGCTGGTGACCAAGGGTGCCAGTGCCCCTCCTCATCTGAGCTGAGAGGCAGAGTCAGCCACACCTGAGGGTACAGCTGGGGCTAATTCCCACACTGAGAACAGTGCCTGTCTGGATAGTGCTTCTCCCAGCAGAAAAGCTGTTTTTAAGTCATTCATACTTACAGAACATAATGGCAACTGGCAGCCTGTGTGGCAGTGCCCTAACCCCTACCTTCTTTGAGCCACATTATAACATCTGTTGACAGTGCTGTCTTTGTCAGCCAGAAGGTGGTGCCTGACACCCTGAGGGCCCAGCTGCTATCAGTTGCTGCAGCTCAACATCTCTCTAAGCAGAAAAGCAGTTTTTAAGATAAGCACAACTAGAGAATGCAGAGGTCTCTAGCAGCAGAATGTGGAGGCATCCTTCTTTCCTTCCTTCCCTGAGTTATGCCATAGTCTCGACTAGTGTGACTCTGGAGAATCAGTACAAGTAGGTCGCCATCTTTATCATCCAAGAGGTAAGGCCTGCTGTCCTTGAGGACCCAGCTGGGGCCAGCTGCAAAGACAAGCAGCATCATGGGGCTTAACAACCTCTCTATTACCAGATAAGCTGTACATAAGTCAGCTGCACCTTGAGAACACAGTGGCAGATAGTGGCCAAGTCTAGCAGTGCCCTTAATCACTCCTTCTTAGAGCTCCACCGCAGCTCTTGTTGGTGTAACATCACAGAAACTGAACAGCACTTGATGGTGCAAAGACAGAAATCAATATCTAACCTTTTAAAGAAGCCAACCACCATGGCTCCAGAAAACTCCCAAAACAAAGAACCAAAATAATTCCCAGATGAAGAAGCCTTTGTGAAATTATCAGAGGTATAATTTTAAAAAATCATGTATAAAGCCCTTCTAGAGATTAAATAAAGTGCAACAGAACAAAATGAAAAAATAAGCAAGCTATCTGAGCTGCCAGAATATCAACAATCTGAAATCCAGCAAATTAGTAATAAAATTACAGAGTTAGACAATTCAATGCAAAGCCAAAAGAGCACAACTGAGGAAATGGGATGCAGAATTAGTGAGACTGAAGATAAAGCAGATGACAGTAGCATTTATGAGGAGAAATCAGAGAAAAGAAACAAGAAACATGAAGAAGCATGAAGAAGATGTCCTCTATTGAGAGGAATAATTTATAATTAATTGGAATTCTTGAACAGGGAAGGATAACAGAAAATACAGAGGGAATCATTAAAGAGTTGCTGACAGAAAATTTTCTTGACATCATCAAAGAAGAGATCATAGATATTCAAGATGCTTATCAAACACCACAAGAGGTAGACCCCAAAAGAAAGACACCAAGGCATATTATAATCAAGCTTCACAAAATGAAACATAAAGAGAGACTCTTAAAGGCAGATAAGTTTAAAGCAAAACTAACATACAAGGGAAGCCCTATAGACTTTCTTCTGACTTCTCAGCAGAAACCATGTTAACAAGAAGACAGTGGGATGACACTACAAAACTATGAAGAAGAAAAACTTCCAAACATGAATTATATATCCTGCAAAGTTGTCAGAGAAATTAAGACATTCTCAGATAAACAGAAGCTTAGAGACTTTGCAAAAGTCAAACCCAAACTACAAGAAATACTGAAAGAAGCTCTTCATTTAGAAAATCAATAACATCAGATGTATACTCAATGATGCAATGCAGGATACAGCACCCAGAGTCCTACTCAAGGAAGTCACAAAGCTAAAATATCAAAAGTAGGGATCTAGAGATCTTAACATATAAACTATGACATCATCACACAATAAAGAGGGATATATTGCAGTAGGAATAGCTCTTTCAGATGGAGAGGAAGTTAAGGAAATATACAGAAATTAAAGATTGGTTTAAACTTAGAACACTAAAGGAAGGATCTAAGCATAGCTGCAAAGCAAGCTAACAATACTACATATCAAAACAAGAAATGTAATACAGGAGACTCAACAGACAGAAAACCAGCATTGGAAATGATAAAAAGAAAACCCATAAAGAAAAACTACCCAGAAGAGAATATTAAGTGGAATAAAGAAAACATCAGCCAAGCCAGCCAAGTGCCGTCGAGTTGGATCTGATTCAATAACATAAAAGTAAAGGCACCAAAATGACAACACTAACAACATATCTGTGAATAGTTAACATTGAATGTAAATAGACTGAATGCTCTAATTAAGAGGCAGAGAATAACAGATTGGATCAAAAAACACAGTCCCTCTATATGCTGCTTCAAGAAACACACCTTAGACTCAAAGATATGAACAAACTGAAAATCAAAGGATGGAAAAGTATATACTAAGCTAACAACATACAAAGAAGAGCAGGAGCAGCAATACTAATCTCAGATAAAACAGACTTTAAGGTAAAACCCACCATTGTGGATGAGGATGGTCACCATTTATTGCTTAAGTGTTCAATATATAAACAGGATATAACAATATTAAGTATCTATGCACCAAATAACAGAGCATCTAAACACATTGAACAAATGCTGAAAACAATGTAAAATGAGATAGAGCATTCCACAGTGCCAGTAGAGACTTCAACACAACACTCCCCTTCCAGTAAGGGACAGATCATTCAGAAAAAAACTCAAGAAAGATATAAAAGACCTTACTGCAACAATCAACCAACTAGACCTCATTGACATATACAGAACTGTTCACCTTAGAACAGATAAAATACACCTTCTTTTCCAATGCACATGGAACATTCTCCAGAGCAGATCATGTGTTAGGTCATAAAGCAAGTCTCAATAAAATTCAAATTACTGAATTATTGCAAAACATCTTATTGGACCATAAAGCCATAAAAGTTGAAATCAATAGCAGATAAAACATAAGTAGAAATTTGAATTCATGGAAACTGGACAACACCTTGCTCAAAAATCTGTGGGTTATAGAAGAAATCAAAGATGCAATAAAGAAATGCATGAGATCAAATGAGAATGAAAACACATCTTACTATGGGATACAGCAAAAGCAGTGCTCAGAGGTCAATTTACCTCTATAAATGTGCACATCCCAAATGAAGAAAGGGCCCATACTAAAGAATTAACTCTACAACTTAAATAAGTAGAAAGAGAACAACAAAAGAACCCCTTGATTACCAGAAGAAAACAGATTATAAAGATTAAGGCAGAACTAAACAAATTAGAGAATAGAAAAACAATTGAAAGAACTAACAAAACCAAAAGCTGATTTTTTGAAAAGATCGAAAAAAATGGATAAACCATTGGTTAAAATTACAAAAGGAAAACAGGAGAGGAAACAAACAACCTGAATGAGAAATGAGATGGGAAATGTCACAACAGACTCAACTGAAATCAAACAGAATACTATGAAAAATTGTAATCCAATAGATTTGAAAACCTAGAGGAAACAGACAAATTTCTAGATTCATAACACCTACTAAAATTATCACAAGGAGAAGTAGAACAACTTAGCAGACCCATCACAAAAGAAGAGATTGAAAAATAATCAAAAAAATACTAATAAAAAAAACCCTGGCCCAGACGGCTTCACCAGAAAATTCTACCAAGCTTTTAGAGAGCAGTTAATTCCAAGTTATTTCACAGCATAGAAAAGGATAGAATATTCCCAAGTTCATTCTATGAAGCCAGCATAACCCTGATACCAAAACCACAGAAAGACTCCTCAAAGAAAGAAAATCAACCTCGGTGCCCATCAACAGATGAATGGATAACTGCTCATGAACCTAGATGCAACTTTTCAACAAAATCTTAGCCAGTAGAGTTCAACAACATATCAAAAAATAATTCATTATGACCGAGTTGGATTTATATCAGGGATGCCGGGCTGGTTCAAATCAGAAAAACAATTAATGTGATCAACCACATAGATAACACAAAGAATAAGAATCATCTGATTTTTTCAATTGATGTAGAAAAGTTAAGGAAGTTAAGGAGATATACAGAAATTAAAGTTTGGTTTAAACTTAGACAGTGGGGTGGCAAAGTCCAACACCCATTCATGATGTTAAAAACTCAGCAAAATAGGAATAGAAGGGAAATTCCTCAATGCAATAAGAGGCATCCATGCAGAGCCAATGGCCAACATCATCTTGAATGGAGACAGACTGAAAGAACTCCACCTGACCCCCACCCCAAGAATGGGAACTAGGATGCCCACTGTTATCACTTCTCTTCAACATTGTGCCAGAGGTTCTGGCCAGAGAAACTGAACAAGGCAAAGAAATAAAGAGTATCCACATTGGTAAAGAAGAACTAAAAATATTCCTATTCGAGGATGATACAATTGTATGCAGAGAGAACCCGAAAGAATCCATAAATAAACTACTGGAACTAATAGAAGAGTTGAGCAAAGTATCAGGATATTAAATAAACATAAGTAAATCAGTAGGATTCCTTTACATCAACAAAGAGATCATCAAAAAGGAAATCATCAAATCAATATCATTTACTATAGCCTCCAAGAAGATAAAATACCTAGGAGTAAATCTAACCAGAGAAGTAAGATACCTATACAGAGAAAATTACAAGACACTACTGCAAGAAGTGAAAAGACACCTACATAAGTGGAGAAAATCTACCTTGCTCATGAATAAAAAAACTTAACATTCTGAAAATGTCTATTTTAGCCAAAGTGATCTACATATACAATGCAATCCCAATACAAATTCCAGTGTCATTTTTTTAATGAGATGGAGAAACAAATCACTAACTTTGTTTGGAAAGGGAAGAATCCCCAGACAAGCAAAGCACTACTGAAGAAAAAGAACACAGTGGGAGGCCTAACATTACCCAACCTTAGAACCTACTGCACTGCCATGGTAGTCAAAATAGCCTGGCACTGGTACAAAAACAGACACATAGACAAATAGAACAGAATGGAGACCCCAGAAATGTCACCATCCTCTTATAAACAGCTGATATACTACGAGGACCCTAAGGTTGTAAACTAGGGTAAAAGCAGTCTCTTTAACAAATGGTATTGGCATAATTGGATATCCATCTGCAAAAAACTGAAACAAGACCCATATCTCACATCTTACACAAAAACTAACTCAAAATGGATCAAAGACCTAAACATCAAACCTGAAATGATGAAGCTCAGGCAAGAAAAAATAGAGACAACAAAGAAATTCTAATACATGGCTTAGATAGACTACAAAATCTGTCCTACAAGGCACGAACAATAGAGTAGAAAATAGATAAATAGAAACGATTAAAAATCAAACACTTATGCTCATCCAAAGACTTTATCAAGAGAGTTCAAAGACTACCTACAGAATGGGAAAAAATATTTGGCAACTATATGTCAAATTGACGTCTGATTTCAATAATCTACAAGGTACTGGAAAATATCAACAAGAAAAAAGTAAATAACCCAATTAAGCAATGGCCAAAGGAGATGGACAGACACTTCTCTAAAAAGGACATCCACGCAGCCAAAATGCACATGAGGAAATGCTCACAATCATTAGCTATTAGAGAAATCCAAGTCAAAAGTACAATGAGATACCATCTCATTCTGAAAAGGTTGGCAATAATCCAAAAAAACCACAAAACAACAAATGCTGGAGAGGCTGTGGAGTGACTAGAACTCTCCTACACTGCTGTTGGGAATGTAAAATGGTACAACCTATTTGGAAAGCAATCTGGCACTTCCTTAAAAAGCTAGAAATAGAAATACCATATGTTCCAGCAATCCCACTGCTCACAATATATCCTACAGAAATAAAGGCGCTCACAAGAATAGATACATGCACACAAATATTTACAGCAGCACTGTCCACAACAGCAAAAAGATGGAATCAACCTAGGTTCCCATCAAAGATGAATGGATAAACAAGCTATGGTACATATACACAATGGAACACTATGCAGTGATAAAGAACAATGCTGATTTTAAGAAGCATCTCACAACCCAGTTTCAACTAGAAGACATTATGCTGAGTGAAATCAGCCAGCTGCAAAAGAACAAATATTGTATGAGACCTCTGCTGTAAGTACTTAAAAATGGACTTAAGTACAGAAAAAAAGATTCTTTGACAGCTACAAGGGTGGAGAAGGAGGGAGAAGGATGTTAATCAATTAGGTAGTTGTTAGGAATGTGGTTAGGTGAAGGGAGTGACAGCACACAGTAGAGAGCAGATCAGCATAACTGGTCTTCACCATAAACTGTACTGTTTTCTAAACTCAACCCAGTACTTCAAAAGATACAGTAGCATGGATGGGAGTCTGGGAACCATGTTTTCAGGTGACATCAAGGTCAATTGACATAGCTAGTCTTTATCTAAGACAGTCGTCTGTACCTCACATTGGTGAGTGCCATCTGGGGTCTTAAAATCTAACGAGCTGCCATCTAAGTTACACCAAATGGTTCCAATCCATCTGGAACAGATGATGACTGAGAACATCAAAGATATGAGGGAAAATGAACCCAGAAGACAAGGACCCATATGAATGGGTCAGCACGACACCAGAAGAACCAGATGGTGACTGGCCACCACCAAATACAGCTGTGATGGGGCACACAATGTAGAGTCCCTGAGCCAACATGAGAAAAAGAGGTGTGCAGCTCATGAACTCTTCTAAAAGATCAGAAGTGATGGTCCAACAGCCTGGAGGATCTGCTGGAAACATAGCCCTAGATCTGCTGCTAGCCCTGACCTAAAACCAGCACTGAAGTCAACTCTTCTGACAAGAATGGACTGGACTTGGGTACACAGTGTGAGCATATGTATGTGTATTTTATGGTTTTACACATTTATAGGAGCCTGTCCTACTGGTTTCTTTCTAGAAGAGGGTAGAGAGGAAGGGACAGGGGCTTGTTAAGAGGATACTAGAAGTACAGAGTGCTGTCACAGGGTGAGAAGAGCAGATTGAGCTGCAGATAAGTGGGCATGTGGAATTGATTTGGACTGTATACTCTCACTTAATCATAATAAAAAATAAAAATAAAATTAAAAAGTTACAGGAAAAAACAAATAAATATAACAGCTTAAAACTGAAAAAAAAGTAGAGAGACGTGAATGCAGAATGGAATTGCAGAATCTCAGTGGAATCCAGACTTTCTGGATCCATTAAGCCTGGATGGCCCCTGAAACTACTGATCTGAGATAATCTTAAAACAAAAACTATCCTCTGAAGTCTTCTTTCACCCAAAAGCCAGTTTATCTTAACAAGCAAAGTATGTTTGTCTTGAGCATTTTTCTTTTTAAAAAATTATCTGTATAAAATAAAATACACAACAGCAACTCTAAAAGTTAGATGAGAAACTTAGAGTGCGGTGACTTTAAGTCAATGAGGGTAAAACAATTTGGAGAAGGATGAGTGAGAATGTTTGCACAAACTGAAGAATTTAATCAGTGTCACTGGGTTATAAATGTAGAAATCGGTGAAATGTTACATGACTGTATATTTTCACAAAAATAATCAAAAAATAGATAAACGAAAGATTCTATGGGAAAACATGTTGTCTTAGTTATCGAGTGCTGCTACAAGAGGATGACTTTAAAAAAAAGAAATTTATTCATTCACAGTCTTAATAGTCTACCAGTCCAAATTTAGGGCATCAGCTCCAAAGAAAGAAATTCTCTTTTAGCTCTAGAGGAAGGTCTTTGTCATCAATCTTCCCCTGCTCAGGAAGCTTCTCAGCAGAGGATATACTCTATTCCATGTGTTACTTGGTGGTATGCAGTCCCATGTCTCTCAGCTCACTTCTCTCTTTTATATCTCAAAAGAGATTGGCTTAAGACACTATGTAATCTTGTATATCTCATCAACATAACAGCCAACAATCCATCTTATTAACATCTTAGTAAGAAGATGTACAACACGTAGGGAAATTACATCAGATGACAAAATGGTAGACAACCATACAATACTGAGAATTATGACCTAGCTACGTTGACAGATATTTGGGGGAGACACAATTCAATTCATGACATTCCACATTATGCTTCCCCCAAATTCATGTCCTTGCCATCTGTAAAACATTCACCCCATCACATCACAGCAAAAGTCTTAATTCTAAAACCAATATCCAAAAATTCCTCTTAATCTGTGTGATTTAGAATTAAAGTTATCTGCTTCCTAAGGCAGAATGAGCACAAATTAGACATTTCCCTTACACTAGAAGAAACTGCAGGGGAAGAAAGGATAACAGGCACCAAGCAAGTCAGCAGAACACCTTACAGTAGCCCTCAAGCTTTTGAATATAACCGTCTGTTCTCTGAGACAATCTACACAGTGGTCTTGGCCCCCAGACTCCAGAGTATTGGCCATACTGTCCAGATTCTAAATGGAGGGCCCTTGGCCCTGGGCTTCAGCTCCACCTTTCTGGACCACCAAGCCAGCAATTCTGCCCTTTAGCTTCAGGCAGACCATCCTACAAACCTATCTGAGTGGCAATTCCACCCTTAGAAACATGAGAAGCCATATCTCTACCCTTTGAAAGTCCAGAGGGTGAAGTCATAGCTTTCGGGAGTGAGGCAGCTTGGCTTCCTTTGCTCCTTGGCCTCCGGGCCCTCAGGCTTCACACTCACAGGGCATCTGCTCTGCTGGGGCAAATATTCCAAAACTCTGTGGCTACACCCATAAACGCCTTAAGGCACTTCACTCCACCAGTAGATTTAAGCCAGAAGGCACTCAGCTCTCTGAGGAAACCCTGGTGGCATAAAAGTGGTTCAGTGCTACCTCTGCTAACAAAAATGTCAGCAATTCAAATCCTCCAAGTGCTCCTTGGAAACTCAATGGGGCAGTTTTACCCTTTCCAATAGGGTCACTACGAGTCAGAATCGACTCCACGGCACCAGGTTTGGTTTTCTATTTTGAGGAAGGAGCTCTTCCCTAGTTGTCTTCCAATTGCCTTCCAAACCGAAGGGCTCACTTTTCAGAACCATTCTGACAATGTTCTGCTGCAATTCATAAGTTTCCCTGGCTGATTCTTTTCTGAAGCAGACTGCTCAGTCTTCTTCCTAATTTGTCTTAGCCTAGAAGCTCAGGTGAAACTTGTCTACCATGGGTTCTGCTACCCTCCTTACCTGATGCTCTTACCCTCTCTACCTGATGCTGCTACCCTCTTTACTTGAAGCTGTTATCTATCCTTCTTGTCTGACGCTGATACCTTCCTTCTCTGATGCTGTTACCCTCCTTACCTGTGACATTGCCCTCTTCCACATGAACATGTGCTCTATTATTAGCCCTGGATCATCAATCAGTGAATACTCCCATTAACCTGATGAAAAATTGATTGAATGTTAAAACTGAAGTTAGTGTGTAAAGGCATTTTAATAGATTAATTTCTTAAACCTCTAAAGTAGTGAATGAGAGGAGAGCAATGGATTGGTTTGCTTGTTTTTTCTTGTTTTGTTTCACTGGCAAATTCCAGATGGGAGGAAGAGCTGTCCCAGAGATTCCTTCTTGTTGCCCCTTAGTTACTTTTAGACTCTATCACTGAAAGAAAAAAAAAAAAAAGAATCAGGAATTTGTTCCCCCTTCAGAAAGTTGTGAACTTCAAAAATAAAGCCAAGATGGAAACACTGGATGCACTTCTTTTCTATTCTCTTTCTATTTTCTACACCCAATCCCCCACCTCCACTCAAAACTGGATGTCGGAAATTTTAAAAACTCTTGAGTGAATGGTTTGAAAACATTCGGTGGTGCTCATCATATAAAGTGCTCAGGGCATCTGTTATCTTCTGCAAATGTAACTTAGCAAAAGCATCTTAGTCCACTGATAATTTTCCTACCAAAAAAAAGGATTAAATAAATTTGAAATTATTAAGCAGCTCTGCTTCATTCATTAGAATTGGGGTCCCATAACATTAGCATAATAAGCCAGTCCACCATGGAAAATAATGTCAAATACATATGTAAGGTTGATTTACAATGCGTACTTTAAATGCATTGTGGATTTACTGCCCTGAATCTTAAAACTACAGTGAATACCAACAGTACAAATATACAAAGGAAGATACTAACTTCACTGAATTTGTTTGTAGGATAATCATCTGTTTTTGACTCCTAATTACTCAAGACAATTCCAACAACCTAGTGTTCTACTGTTCTTCCCACTGTGAGATGTAGGACCATCATCAAAGAATAGTAAGGCAATTGACAAAAGAAGAACTACAAATGGTCAAATTAGCTAGCATCCTTTTTTTTAATGATAATGATTTGTGAAAATGTCTAAAGTTGAGAAGCCTCAAAACTGTTTTACAGTCCACATAGATGTATAAACTGGAAGAACTTAAAAAAAAAAAAAAAAACTAGTAATAGCAACCACTGAGTATTTACCTTGTGCAAGACAGTATGTTAGCTTCTTTAAAATAACACATCTTCACGTTATCTCCATTTTATAAATGATGAAACTGGTGTCAAAAGGTTAAGTAACGTGTCCAAGTTCATAAAGTCAGTAAAACAAACAAACAAAAAAATAACAGAGCTAGCAAGCAATTTGGCAACAAGCATCAAAAGACCTTGAAATTCATGTATGTTTAGAACCAGCAATTCTCCTTGGAGTTTATCCTAAAGAAATAATTAGAGAGAGATACAATTATAGTTATACAATGATGTTCACTTCAATACTGTTTATTTAAAAAGAGAGGAGACAACAACTTAAAGATACAATAACAGCCAAGTGGCTGCTTTCAATACAATTTCTGGTTTCTGGCTTTGACACAATGTAATACTACTCAGATACTCAAAATGAAAGTGTAACTCTGTACTAACTGGGGTGAAAAGTATTCTCATATTAAAAGGGAAAAGTAAAATACAGATTAATGTATACAGCATAACCCAACTTTTTTTTTAAAAGATAGTATATGTAGTAAAAATCAGGATTATGCACCAACAATAGGATTTCAGAAACCACAGTGGCTTAGTGGTTAAGAACTATGGCTGGCAACCTAAAAGTCAGCAATTCAAATCCAAGCACTCCTTAAGAAACCCTATGGGATACTAGTTCTACTTTGATCTAGGTGTCTGTGAGTTGGAATGAACTTGATGGCAAAACATTTGGTTGGTTTACTGAATGCTAGGATTACAGTGATTTGTTTTCTTTGCTCACATATATTTTCTAATTTCTCTGCAACACTGTATTAGGATAGGTTCTCCAGAGAAGTACAACTAGAAGAGAGAGAGAGAGATTTAAGTAAAGGAAATGGTTCACATGGTTGTAGAGGCTAGCAAGTCCCAAGGGTTCAGACATCAGGCTGGATGCTTCTCCTGACTCACAGAGCTGCAGAGACTGAAAAATACAAGATAGGCATGTCAGAGAGCAGGCTGCTGGCTTGCAGGCTACCGAAGGGGATGAATCCAAAATCAGGAAGTAAGATGGCAAGTACTGGCTCATAGGCTGTGGAGGCTGAAGAATCCTAAGATCAGCAGGCAACATGATAGGCTGCTGGTTCAAGTCTTAAGAACCAGAGGTCAGATGATGATGAGCCATATGTAGGATCTAGAGCAAGTCAGTGAGCTTTGCCAGAACATCCACATATATCAGATGTAGGCCAACCCCCAAGAGAACTCCCTTTCAAATGAGTGGATGTTCACATCAGATCAGAAAATCGAAGATGACTACATTATTATATAACTGCCAATTGCATCATTACATAATTGCCCAGTTACATCATAACTGACAAACCACTGAGAATTATAGCCCAGCCAAGTTGACATACAACCTTAATCATCACAATCCACCCTTCGTCAACCTGGCAGTTGTACATATCTCCTTAAACCATACATAATCTGTAAATAAAAAATAATTTCAAAGTCACAGTTGCACCTAATGTAACTAACATGCATACAATTGAAAATGCACTAGTGTTGTTTACATTTTGTATTTTATATAAGGGAAAGAAGAAAACAAAAATATGTACTATGTATTATATGTATGGAAACCCTGGTGGTGTATTGGTCAAGAGCTATGGCTGCTAACCAAAAGGTTGGCAGTTCAAACCCGCCAGGTGTCCCTTGGAAACTCTACGGGGCAGTTCTACTCTGTCCTACAGGTTCACTATGAGTCAGAATCAACTCAATGGCAGCAGTTTTTAGTTGGTATATAAAAATACTATGGACTGTTTTTTTATATTGTTCTATGTTCGGCAACCTTACAAAGTTCACTTACTAATTCTAATAGTTCATAGATTTTGGATTTTCTATATATATATAACTATGCCCTTGGCAAATAATAAAGTTTATTTTTCCCTTTCCAACATTTGTTCTTCTTCCCTTAGCACTGGCTAGAACCTCTGGAACAATGTTAAATACATGTACTAACAAGAGACATCTTGTCTTATTCCAGATTTCAAGTGTGATAACTGCTATATGCTTTTTGCAGATGCTCTTTGTTAGATTAAGGAACCCACTGCCATTTGACCCGTGTGTTATAGAGTTGAACTACTCCACAGGGTTTCCGTGGTTGTAATCTTTATAGAATAAGATTGTCAGGCCTTTCTTCCATGGGGCCACTGGGTTGGTTCAGACTACTGACCTTTAGATTGGCAGGCAATCATAAACCATTTGTGATTAATAAAGTTCTCTCCTATTACTTTGTTGAATAGTTACTATGAACAGATGAATTTTATTAAATGCTTCCTCTGCATCTATTTAAATTAACACATGGTTTTCATTTCTCTCTTTTTAATTGTACTTTAGGTGAAAGTTTATAGGCCAAATTAACTTCTCATACAAAAATTCATATACACATTGTTATGTGACATTAGTTGTAGTTCCTATAACAAGACAGCATACTCCCACTTTCCACCTCGAGTTACCTGTGTCCAGCTCCTGTCCCTTTCTGCCTTCTCATCCTGCCACCACACAGGAGCCACTCATTTAGTCCCATCTACACCTGAGAGTCTGCTTCGGGAATGATTTTAGTTCTAAGTTAACAAAACATTTGGGGGCTGTTTCTTTATTTCTTAATGTAGTGAGTAACATTGGTTAAATTATCAATATCTTCTTCCTTAGTCCACTCGGTCAGGATCAATTCCCTTTGTAGTTAGTGATATTTAATTTGCTATTATTTAGGATTTAGAATAGACTGAACAGCAGTGGCTTTGGGTTGGTATTTTATTCATCAGAAGTATGAGGTCTGACAATTAAGTCCGCAAACTTAATTTTCTAAGTGCTACATACCTCATTGCTAAATATCACTATGGGTCACCTTCGAAACACTCCTTTTGGGAAGCTATGCATTGACACCAAGCACCTAGTCCACCCTTCAAAGCAATTTTGGAACTCTTTCTGGAATAGTCACTGTGCATGGTTGCACTGTGGTGAGTTCAGGAACTTAATTATATAGTTGTCTGTGAGGGAGTTTTTATCCAGTAAATAAATAACCGTACTGGAACACCCTCCCTACTCATGTGATCTGGCCCCCAATGAGTTTTTTCTTTACCCAAAGGTAAAGGAAATATTAAAAGGAATACATTTTGATGACATTCAGGACAGCAAGGGTAACACGACAGGGCTGATGGACATTTCAGAAAACGAGTTCCAAAATTGCTTAGAAGGGTAGACTAGGTGCTGACATCAGTGTACAGTTTCCTAAGGTGAGTACTTAAAAGCTGACCTAGTGATAGTCAGTAATGAGATATGTAGCACTTTTTCTAGGATGAGTTTGCAAACTTAACTGGCAGATCTCATAGACTGTAGTTGACTTTTCATACCCTTTTCATGCCTTAGTATCAAAGTTATGCTGGTCTTATAAAAAAGAAGTTGCAAATTTTTCCATCTTTGTCTAGGCTCTAGGAGGGCTTATGCAGAGTGGTGTTACTCTTCCTTAATATTTCTGAAGAATTCAGTGGTAATGTCATCCAGGTGTGAAATTTTCTTTCTAGTAAGTTCTTAAAACAAGTGCCTTTAAACACACACACCCACACCCCACACACACACCCACACACCCACACACACACAGAATCACCCTGGAATCAAATTTACCTTTCTAAAGGGTACAATGTAGCAGTTTTTGGTATATTCACAAAGTTGTGCAACCATCACTGCTAATTCCAGATAGTTTTCGTCACTCTCCCAGAAAACCCCAGGCTGTTGGCAGTCACTCACAGATCACTCCCACCTCAGGCCCTCGCCACTCTAATCTACCTTCTATGGATTTACCAATTTGGGACATTATACATAAATGGACTCATGTGACCTTTGGTGTTGCTTCTTTCACTTATCATTTTGTTTCTTACATTCGTCCGTGTTGCAGCCTGTATCGGTACTTTCATTTTTTTTATGGCTCAGTAATACCCTATTGTATGGATACATCACATTTAGTTTATCCATCCATGAATTAACGGACATCTGCATGGTTTCCTCTCTTTCGCATATTACGCATAATGCTATTATGAACCTTAATGTACAAGTTTTTACGTAAGCATATGCTTTTAATCGTATTGGGTATATTACTAGGTGTGGATCATATGGTATCTCTAAGAAGCCATGGTGGCAGAAGAAAGATCTGGCAATCTGCTTCCGTAAAGATTACAGCCTAGGAAAGCTTATGGGGCACTTCTACTGTCTTATGGGGTTTCTGTAAGTTGAAATTGACTGACAGTACCCAACAACATGGTAATTGTTTCACTTTTTGAAGACCTACCAGACTATTTTCCATCGTGGCTGCACCATTTTACACTCCCACCAGCAATATACGTGTTGACCAAGTGACACCTTTCACCACCTCTAGAGGAAGAGTCCCATAGCATGGAAGATAGCAAAGAACACGACAGTGTCTGCAAACAATAATAACCCGTAACCCTAAGATGCCAATCCACTCCATGGCTCACAGGTACTGTGGCTGCACAACACAATTTACATGCAGGCAGCGGATAGAACACTTTGCTCACATGAAAGCACACAACAAGGTTAGCTTCAATAGTGAGTGCTGGTCCTCTATGGCCAATGGATTTCTCCCTGTAGCAGTCAATGCTGCAATCTGCATACACAGGGTTGGATTAACCAATAAAGACAGTAAGCAAGCTACTATTAGTTCAATTGTGTTCCCTTACTTATGAATCAGAATTGACTCAGTGCCAATGGGTTTGAGTTTTTTTTTTTTTTCTTTTAGTAATTCTGTTGAGTATCTTTTCACGTGTTTATTGGCCATTTGTAATACCTTCTTTGAAGAAAAAAAGATATACAAATGGCCAATAAACATGAAAAGATTACGGCAACCTATTGCCATCAAGTTGATTCTAACTCATAGTAACCCTATACTACATAGCAGAACTTCCCCATAGGGTTTCCAAAGACTGGCTAGTTTAGCAGATTCTCAGCACAGGGAGAACTTGACAAGAAGAACCAACCCCCTGAGCCAACACAGACAGAAACCCTCCTTCTGTAGCTGGCACCTTGAATTTGGGCTTCTAAGTCTCCTAGGCTGTAAGAGAATTAATTTCTATTTGGTAAAACCATCCATTTGTGGTTATTTGTTTTATAGCAGCACTAGATAACCAAGACAACTATTTGTTTCTAGCAGCACTAGATAACCAAGATGTTTTAAGTGTAGACATTTCCCTTTCTTATGTTCTTTGATGCACAAATTTTAAATGTTTCATGAAGTCCCATTATTTTTTCTTGTGTCATTTGTGTTTTAGATTTCATATAAATTTACATGTTTTCTTCTAAGTTTGTTATAGCTCTTGTATTTTCAGTTAATTTTTGTATATGGTGTGAACTATGGGTTCAACTTGATTCTTTTGCATTTGGATATCCAGCTGATTCAGTGCCATTTCTTGGAAAGACTAGTATTTCCTCTATTGCATTGTTTTAGTATCCCTGTTGAAAACAGGTTATATCACCTTTAAGAAATATGAGTTATTCTAATTTTCTTTCCTCTGATATGTATCATAGTTTTTCAGGCACTTGACAACTTCATTTTTTAGTTTGTCAGCACAAAGTTCAAATATCCTCTTCAAAGATTTTAAATGTATGTAGAAACAGTGGATGTTATCTCCATTTCATTCCTATATTTACTTACCAAGTTGTTTTGTTTTTTTTTTTTTTTCCTTCATTAGTCTTCCCAGGGATTTTATTCTTCCTTTTTTTTAATTTTTATTTAACATGACTGAGTGAAAATGTACATTCACGTATAAATTTACATGCCCACCTATATGCAGCTTCCACTGCTCTCCCTGTCCGGTGACTGCACACTATTCCTCTCTGCTCCATACATGTCTCATCCTCCCAACAGCCTCCTTTCCCCTCCTCTCCGTCCACTCCCCTTCCTCCAGCCAGAGGTCAGCAAGATGATATCCTATAGATGTATAGAACCATAAAGTGCTTCCAATATATGGTCACTCTGCATTGCCAAGTCCAATCCATTCCTGTCCAAAGAGTGGACCTTTGTTATAATTTATGGGAAAGGGCAGCATCAGAGCCAGGGGCTATGCTCTCAGAGGAACCCCAAAACCACTGGACCATCAATTGAGGTCTTTTAGTGGAGATCTCATGATGCACCCCTTTGTACTCTTGTGTTGCCAGTGAGACTCCCCTCTGTGAGTTCCATCGTGGCTATCACTGGTGGTGGCCGGGCACCATCCGGTTCTTCAGGTCCCAAGTTGATGTAGGCACCCACTCTTGCGGGTCTCTCTGTCTTCTCGGTTGTCTTTACCGCAAGCCATTTTGGTCCTCGGTGAGCATCCGTTCCTGCTGAGTTGGGCCCATTTGCTGTGTCCTCGGATGGCAGCTTGGCAGCTTTTAAGAGCCCAGATGCCACTCACCACTGTGGGGTGCAGAGAGCTCTCTTAGCAAAACGCTAGTTGTGCCAATTGGCCTGGAATTCACCTTAGAGCATGGTCCCCTGCCCCCCGCCCCAGCTACTCTATCCTTGCAATATTGAGTTAAGATGGAACGAGTACTCAAGTTATGCTGAAGTCCACTTAATGTTCTTCTTGTTTCTAATGTGTGCTATCACCGCTTTCTCCCAACTAGATTTCTAGTAACTATCTAAACTAAACCCTCACCCTCACCCTCATCCCCCCCCCCACAGCTGTCAAACAGTCTTTTCTTCTATACACAAGCCTGTTTTTGAGATCTTATTGTAGAGGTCTCATACAGTATTTGTCCTTTTGTCGCTGACTACTTTCACTCAACATAATGCCTTCCAGTTGAAACCAGGTGAGGAGATGTTTCCTGGAATCATCGTTATTCTTTATCATTGCGTAGTGCTCCATTGAGTATATGTACCATAGTTTACCTATCCACTCTTCAATTGTTGGGCATCTGTATTGATTCCATCTTTTTGCTATCATGGACTGTGCTGCGCTAAACATTCTGGTGCATGTGTCCGTTGGTGTGAAAGGCCTTGATTATGTAGAATATATTCCAAGTAGTGGAATTACTGGGTCAAATGGTATATCGATGTCCATGTTTTCAAGGAAGCGCCAGATTGCCTTCCAAAGAGGCTGGACCATTTTGCAACCCCACCAACAGTGTAGGAGGGTTCCACTTTCTCCACAGCCTCTCCAGCATTTGTTGTTTTCTGTTTTCTGGATCATGGCCAATCTTGTTGGGATGAGACACTATCTCATTGTTGTCTGGATTTGAATTTCTTTAATCACTAGAGATTGTGAACATGTCCGCATGTGTTTTTTGGCTGCCTGGATCTCCTCTTTAGTGAAGTGTCTGTCCATCTCCTTTGCCCATCACTTAATTGGATGGTTTATCTTCTTCTTCTTGATATTTTGTAGTATCTTACAGATTATGGAGATCAGGCGTTGGTCTGACATAGAGTTGCCAAATATTTTTTCCCATTCTGTCGGGGGTGTTCTTTCAATTCTATTAGTAAAGTCTTTGGATGAGCAAAAGGGTTTGATTCTTAATAGTTCCCATTTATCTGTTTTCTCTTCTGTTGATTGAGGTTTCTTTGACAGATTTTCGAGTCTGTCCTCATTGTGTATTAAAACTTCCATTGTTGTTCCTACCTTTTCTTGGATGAGCTTTATTGTTTTAGGTTTGATATTTAGGTCTTTTATCCAGTTGGAGTTGGGCTTTCTATAAGGTGTAAGATATGGATCTTGATTCAGTTTATTGCAGATGGATAACCACTTTTGCCAGCACCATTTGTTGAAGATACTGTTTTTTACTCCAGTTTAATGTCTTAGGGCCTTTGTCAAATATCAGCTGTTCATAGGCAGATGGTGTCATCTCTGGGGTCTCAATTCTGTTCCATTGACCGATCTGTCTGTTCTTGTACCAGTACCGGGCTGTTTTGACCACTGTGGCAGTGTAGTATGTTCTAAGGGCGGGTGATGAGAGGTCTCCCAGTGTGTTCTTCTTCTTTAGTAGTACCTTACTTATCCGGGGCTTCTTCCCTTTCCAAACAAAATTGGTGATTTGTTTCTCCATCTCATTAAAAAATGATGCTGGAACTTGTATTGGGATTGCATTATATAAATAAATTGCTTTGGGTAAAATAGACATTTTCACAATGTTAAGTCTTCCTATCCATGAGCAGGGTAGGTTTTTCCATTTGTCTAAGTCTCTCTTAGTTTCTTGTAGTAAGGGCTTGTAGTTCTCTTTGTAAAGGTCTGTTGTTTCTCTGGTTAGATTAATTCCTAGGTACTTTATCTTCTTAGGGGCTATCGCAAATGGTATTGATTTGATCATTTCCTCCTTAACAGTCTCATTGTTGGTATAAAGGAATCCTACTGATTTACTTATGTTTATCTTGTATCCTGAGACTTTGCTGAACTCTTCTATCAGTTTGAGTAGCTTACTTATAGATTCCTTGGGGCTCTCTGCATATACAATCATACCATCTGCGAACAGGGAGATTTTAACTTCCTCTTTGCCGATGCAGATGCCCTTTATTTCTTCGTCTTAGGTCTAATTGCTCTGGCTAGAACTTCTAGCACAATGTTGAATAGGAGAAGTGACAGTGGGCATCCTTGTCTAGTTCCTGATCTCAAGGGAAAGTCTTTAAGTCTCTCTCCATTCAGGATGATGTGTATAAATAGCCCTTATTGTGTTGAGGAATTTGCTGTCTATGCCCATTTTGCTGAGAGTTTTTAGGATGAATGGGTGTTGGACTTTATCAAATGCCTTTTCCGCATCAATGGACAAAATCAGGTGATCCTTGTCCTTTGTGTTATTTATGTGGTTCATCACATTAATTGTTTTCCTGATGTGGAACCAGCCTTGCATCCCTGGTATGAATCCCACTTGGTCATGATGGATTATTTTCTTGATATGTTGTTGTATTCTGTTGGCAAGAATTTTGTTGAAGATTTTTGCATCTAGGTTCATGAGTGATATCAGTCTGTAGTTCTCTGTCTTTGTTGGATCTTTCCCTGGCTTAGGTATCAGGGTTATGCTGGCTTCATAGAATGAGTTTGGGAGTACTCATCCCTTTCTATACTGTGAAATAGTCTCAGTAGTACTGGGGATAACTCTTCTCTAAATGCTTGGTAGAATTCTGCCATGAAGCCATCTGGGCTCAGACTTTTTTTGGTTGGTGGTGTTTTGATGATCTTTTCAATCTCTTCCTTTGTGATGGGTTTATTAAGTTGTTCTGCTTCACGTTGTGATAATTTGGGTAGGTGGTATGAGTCCAGGAATTGGTCCATTTCCCCTAGGTTTTCAAATTTGTTAGAGTATAATCTTTCATAGTATTCTGTTATGATATTTTTGATTTCTGTTGCATCTGTGGTGACAACTACCCTCTCACTTCTAATTTGGGTTATTTGTTTCCTTTCCTGCTTTTCTTTAGTAAGTTTAGCCAGTGGTTTATCAATTTTGTTGATCTTTTCAAAAAACCAGCTTTTGGTCTTTTCAATTTTTTCAATTGTTTTTCTATTCTCTAATTCATTTAGCTCTGCTCTAATCCTTATGATCTCATTTCTTCTGGTGCCTGAGGGGTTCCTCTGTTGTTCTTTTTCTACTTGTTCAAGCTGTAGAGTTAGTTCCTTGATTTGGTTTCTTTCTTCCTTTCAGATGTGTGCATTTATGGAGATAAACAGACCTCTGAGCACTGCTTTGGCTGTATCCCATAGGTTCTGGTAGGAAGTGTTTTCGTTCTCATTGGAATCCATGAATTTCTTTAAGTCATCCTTGATTTCCTCCATAACCCATGTTTTTTTGAGGAAGATGTTGTTCAGTTTCCAAGAGTTCCACTTTCTATGTTTTTTCTGCTATTGATTTCAACTTTTATGGCTTTATGACCTGAGAAGATGCTTTGCAGTAATTCAATGGTATGCATTTTGTTGAGCATCACTTTATGGCCTATCATGTGGTCAATTCTGGAGAATGTTCCGTGTGCACTGGAGAAGAAGGTGTAGTTGTCTGCTGATGGGTGGAAAGTTCTGTATATATCAATGAGGCTTAGTTGGTTAATTGTGTCAATGAGGTCTTCTGTATCTTTACTGAGCTTTTTTCTAGACAATCTGTCTAGTAATGAGAGTGGACTGTTAAAGTTTCCCACTATTATTGTGGAGTCATCTAACTCTCTTTTGAGCGTAGTCAATGTTTCTTCGACATATTTAGGTGCTCTGACATTAGGTGCATAAATATTTAATATAGTTAAGTCTTGCTTGTGTACTGAACCTTTCAGCAATAAATAGTGTCCATCTTTGTCCATGATGGTGGATTTGACATTAAAATTGATTTTGTCTGAGATTAAAATTGCCAACCCTGCTCTTCTTTGTTCATTGTTAGCTTGATACATATTCTTCCATCCTTTAATTTTCAGTTTGTTCCTGTCTTTAGGTCTCAAGTGAGTTTCTTGTAGACAACATATGGATGGGTCATGTCTTTTGATCCAAGATGACACTCAGTGTCTCCTCACTGGAGCATTCAATCCATTCACATTCAATGTAATTATTGATAGGTATGTGTTCACTACTGCCATTGTGGTATGTGTATTTTTTTCTCTGTTGTTCTTATTAGTCTGTTCTGGGACACTCTTTTTTGTGAGTTGATTTTTCACCTTTTTCAGAGCTGGTTTTATAGTTGTTGAGACTCGTGTGTTAGATTTCTTGAAATGATATGATATTTCTTGAAATGGTTGGGCTTTACAGCTGCCCCTATGAACCCCCTTAATAAACTATTTATAAACCCAATTTTAATTACTACCGGTCTGGTCATCTTCCTCTCCATCTGGAAGGACTATAACGACTGCAGTACATCCCTCTTTTTATTATGATGACACCATAGTTTTCATGATGATCAGTGGATTGCTTCTTTCCATATCAAAGCTGTGATTTACTTTGGAGCCTTCCCTAAATGAGTATTGAGTAGTGTGTCGTTCTAAAATATAAAGTTAGTGGTTTCGTTCTTCTAAGCCAAAGCCAAGAACTTCTTTCAGTATTTCTTGTAGTTTGGGTTTGGTTTTTACAAAGTCTATGAGTTTCTGTTTATCGGGGAATGTCTTAATTTCATTTTCGTATTTGAAAGATAGTTTTGCAGGATATATAATTCTTGGTCAGAAGTTCTTCTCCTTTAAGACTTTGAATGTATCGTGCCACTGTCTCCGTGGCAGCATGGTTTCTGCTGAGAAATCTCATGAGAGCCTACAGGGTTTCCCTCTGAATGTTAGCTTTGCTTTGAGTCTTGCTGCCTTTAAGAGTTGCTGCTTGTGTTTCATTTTGTTAAGCTTGATTATAATATGTCTTGGAGTCTTTCTTTTGACCTCTATATTGGGTGGCGTACGATATGCATCTGAGATGTCTATATTCTCTTCCTTCATGATTTCTGGGAAGTTTTCTTTCAGCAGCTCAGCAACAATACTCTCTGTGTTCTCAGATGTCTCACCCTGTTCAGGGACTCCAATTAATCGAAGGTTGTTCCTCTTAATAGAGTCCCACATGCTTCTTAATGTTTCTTCATGTTTCTTGTTTCTTTTTTCTGATTTCTGCTCATAGACGCTAGCATCAGTAGCTCTGTCTTCCAAGTCAGAAATTCTTTTTTCCATTTGTTCCATTCTGTTTTCTTGGCTTCACATGGAAGTTTCTATGTCTTTGATTTTCTCTTAATCTGTTGGATTTCAGAGTACTGGTGTTCCATCAGATCGAACTTGCTTAATTTTTCATTTTGTTCTGCTACATCTTGTATAAGGTCTAGAAGGGCTCTGCATATAATCAATTTGTATTCACTTCCTGATGCCTTCATAAAAGTTTCTTCATCTGGAAAACTCCTTGGTTGCTTTGTTTGGGAGCCTTCTGAAGCCATGAGTGATTGCTTGTATGCCACAATTGTCTATTGCTTTTTGGGTCCCATGTGAGTATATAGAGGCTAGAAGAGGTACCGTGAGGATGGATTGCAAATGTTTCTCTAGGCTGTCTTCAAATGGAAAGCAAAAGGTATCTGACTAGTTCACAAGTCAGTTAGGTTTTCAGGTGTAGAGGTCCCTCTTCTCATCTGACAAAGTAAGCACCACTACGTCCAACCCCAGATGATAACAAACTAGTTCAGAATTCGGCAATGCTACTGCCCTGGTGGCCTCTCCTGACAGGGCCTAGCCTTAGCCAACACTATGTCGAGTACTAGTTTTGTGATAGAAAAGCACTCTCTTGTGGGCAGGCTCTGGCTCCCAAGCTAAGAATTAGGTCCAGCTGTGGCCACTGTATCTGAGATGGCGTCCTCCACACAGGCAGCAGACAGAGGGGCTAAAGGTGCTGAGAGCTAGTGATTCCTCTGATTCTGTTGCAGGGCCCCAACGTAGGCAGCACTGTGCAAAATCACTACTTTTCTGTCAGAGAAGCACTGTCCCGTTTGCACACGCTGGCTCCCAGGCTAAGAATGAGGTCCCGCTAAAATCTCGGTACCAACATGGCGTCCGCACACTGACTGCGAAGCTCCGCACAAACCCCGCTGAGGCAGCTACAAAACAAAAGGCTCAAAGTGGCTAGCTTAACAGAGTCCCGAGCCTGGCTCTCAGAACACGGGAAATTTCGCCTGCCTATCCCCCCAGCAGCGCATCTGAGTCCAGCCGCCAGGCAAGGCCCAGCTCCACCCGCCAGCTGAGACAGAGGAAAAAAAAGTCAAAATGGTGCGTTTACCTTCCGTCGGTGAGAGCCGAGGCTAGCCAGGAGCAGGAGTCAGCGAGAGAGGGGAGGTTTTTCGCTGAGTGGTATGAAGTCCCAATTAGCAGCTCTGTGCTGTGTCCTGAGGCTGATTAGGTGATCAGAAGGCTCCGTTTGATTATCAATTCAGGTCTTGGTTTCCAGAGGGGTATAAGGAGACGTGGGCTTAGTCCGCCATCTTTACTCCTTCCCCTGGTTTTAATCTTCTTAAAGCAGCAACACTTAGTTTTGTTGATCCTACTGTTTTCTAGTCCAACAGATTGGGCTTGTCATGGACTGAATTGTGTCCCCCAAAAATACGTGTGGCCACGTGGCTGGGCCGTGATTCCCAGTATCTTGTGACTGTCCTCCATTTTGTGGTTTTCCTAAGCTGTATGTTAAAGGATTAGGGTGGGGCTGTAAATCCCTTCATAAGATTACCTCCCTGCTCTGCTGTAAAGGGAGTTTCCCTGGAGTATGGCTTGCCCCACCCTTAATCCTTTCATCCTACAAGAGATAAAAGGACAGAGAAGTAGGCAGAGAATTAGGAACCTCACACCATCAAAAAAGCAGCACTTGGAGAAGAGCACGTCCTTCAGACTGAGGTTCCTGCGCCAACATGCTCCATGGACAAAGACTGATAAAATACCGGGCTTTCCTCCAGAGCCGACAAGGGGAAAGCCTTCCCCTGGAGCAGACGTCCGGAATAGGACTTGCAGCCTACCAGACTGTATAAGAATAAACCTTCCTTTGTTAAAGCCATCCACTCTCTGATATTTCTGTTACAGCAGCCCAAGCTGACTAAAACAGGGCTGGTTTTTTTTTTTTTCCTTCCTTCTTTGTGCTTCATTTATAGATTTTACAACTTATTGGGAAAAATGCTCAACTCAATTGATTTTCAGCCTTTGTTCTTTTTAATAAATAATTTAATTATAAATTTTCCTCTAAGCATGGCTTTAGCTAACCAAGAATTCTGATGCTTTCTTTGTATAACTGAATTCAAATATCTTCTAACTTTAATTGCGATTTTTTTTCCCCTTAAGGTTACTTTGAAGTATGTTTCAGTTTATAAAAGTGGCATTATGTTTTTTTTCCCCAAATTTAATTATGGTCAGAAAATAGTGACTTCAATACTGTCTCTTGTTTAGACTTATAGGACACCATGTACAATTTTTGTAAATGTCCTATATGTACATTAAAAGTGTATTGTATTTGTGCTAAGGAGTCTATACACATTACATCAAGTTTGTTTTGTATTTTCTGCCTACCACCTTTTTAATTTTTTTTTTCAATGTTAGAATCTTCCTTGATGATTACAGATTTACCTATTTTTCCTTATAGTTCGTTTTATAAATCTGGAAGCCATATGTCAAATTCTATGAATTTAAAACTGCTAAACCTTCCTCGTGGAAACCTAAGTGCTATGACTACTAAACAAACGGTCAGCAGTTCAAATTCTGCAGGTGTTCCTTGGAAATCCTATGGGGCAGTTTTACTCATAGGGTTGCTGAGTCAGAACTGACTCAGTGGTAGCACTTTGTTTATTTAACGTTTCTGGTGAAATAGTACTTTTACCATTACTGATTGAGTCTTTACTAGTCTTTTGTCTGAAGTTCTACTAGTTGAATATTAATATAACCACAGCTGCTTTCTTTTGATTAGTGTTTATACTTTTTACATCCTTTCATTTTGTGTCCTTTTATTTTTGTGTCTCTTTAATCTCATTGTTTTGGTTTCACTTTTCCTACATACATTTTCTTTGCTCTTTTGAATACTCTTCCTTCTCTTATTCCATTTTCACCCTATTAGCTTAGTAGTAACATACATTTCTAATAAATCTTTTAGTGCTGTTACTTTAAATACATGAAACTTTCAATATTCAAATTTAATATAAAACTAGTTTAACCTTTCCTTGTACCTTAAAAACTTTTTAGCTCCACTTAGCCGTCTCCCAATTATATGCTACCAATTTTGACGTCCTTCATTTTTTAAAACTATCAGGACATTTATTTTGAAATCCCTGTTTAACCCACCTAGTTACCCTGCTGATCATCATTACTTCTTGCATCTCCAAGCTGGTATCATGTGGTTTGAAGACAAGATTTTAGTGATTTCTTTTGTGTAGGTTCCATTAGGGGAAATTTCTCACTTTTTTGTGTGAATTTCATTTAATTTCGCCTATTTCACATCCTTATTCTTAAAAGACATTTTTGTATGGTATATAACTTTAGGTTGGTAGTTACTTTCTTTCAAAACTTTAAGGATATTATCCATTGTCTTCTGAACTTCGTTGTTGAAAAGTCAGTTCTCACATTTTTGGTCTTTTGAAGATAACATGCTTTACTTCTTCCACTGCTTTTCTTAATGTGCTGCTGTGCTGCCATAGGAAAAATATCACAAGTGGATGGCTTTAACAAAGAAAAATGTATTTCTTCAGTCAAGTAGCATAAAAACACAAATTTAGGGTGTCAAATCCAGGGGAACGCTCTGTCAGCTTTCTCATTAATCTTCCCCCACACTAGGAGTTTCTCCATTCACGTACCCTGAGTCCAAAGGATGTGCTGCTCTGCTCTTGGTGGTATGAGGTCCCTCTGTCTCTCTGCTTGTTTCTCTTTTTCATCTTTAAACAGATGGGCTGAAGACCCTACATAAATATCACTAATTCATCTCATCATAGTGATAGGATTTACACATACAGAAATCATATAAAGTGATGGACAGTCACACAAAACCAGTATATACGGCCTGGCACTGGCTTTTTTTTTTTTTACTTTTCAACAGTATTAGTAACATCTGCTGTTTTAGTCATCTGGTACTGCTCTAATAGTGACACCACAAGTGGATGGCTTTAACAAAGAAAAGTTTATTCTTACACAGTCCAGTAAGCCACAAGTCCAAATTCAGGATGTTTGCTCCAGGGAAAAGGCTTTCCAGCTTTGTTGTCTCCAAGCCAGTTTGCATGTTTTTGGTCAGGGAGTATCTTAGTGCAGGAACCTCCGGTCTGAAAGACGTGCTGTGCGGGTGCTGCTTTCTTGACCGTGTAAGGTTCCCAAGTCTCTGCTTGCTCCCCTTTCATTCCTTGTAGCATAAGATAAACGGTGGCACACACCACACTCTAGGGAAACTCCCTTAGAAAGGGTGTTGCAGTCTCACCCTGGTCTTCTTTTAACATCAATCTTATTCTATTAACTACTAGCAGAGATTAGGATGTACAGCACAGGAAAATCACAAAATATTGGGAACGATGGCCCAGCCTAACAGCTACACACATTTTGGTGGGATGCAGTTCAACCCATAAGATTTGGAAATACGATTTTCTTTGAATATATTCTGCTTGATATGTCTGTAGCTTGATTATGATTTCCTAAGTTTTTCATAAACCTCAAGCATTAAGATCAAATATTCTCTATTTCTTCCCTTTATGAGACTCCAGGTGCTTATTATGCCAGATCTCATCTTTGATTCCCCTACATTCACTTCATTATCTTCTGGCTATTTTTGATTTTTATGTTTCTGTACACCTCATTATATTTCTTCTAACTAAATTTAGTTGTTTTTGTTCCATCCAGCGTTCAATTCATCCACTGAATTCTTGATTTTATCTATTATATTCCTTATCTTTAGAGTCCTCCTTTAGTCTTTCGAATTCCTAGTTGCCTGCTGAAAATTTCAATCTTGTATTTTTACATTTCCTGTTCAACATATTACACTTATTTTTAAGTATACACGCATGACTAAAAGCTTTGTGTGGGAACCTAACTCCAGAATTGAGCACTTACCCAGTCACAAGTAGTGCTACACAAGGGCAAAGGTTGGATTGGCAGAAGCCAATCCAGGTTAAACTCACAAAATAGTGAATACATAATCTAAGATTCACTCCCAAAATGAAAAGGTATATCTGATCATATCTATTTTTTCTTTCCAAATTATCAATTAAAAGTTATTCTTCTTGGCCTACCTCTTGGTTTGCTGACCTACTACTTTAACAAGCATGATGTCCTTCCCAGGTGTGAGATGAAGTCTTGCCATCGTTGCTTCTAACGAGTGTTAGGCAGGGACTCCTTCCAAGACAGATTTGTTCATTCTTCTGGCAGTCCGTGGTATATTCAATACTCTTTGCCAACAACATAATTTGAAGATACCAACTTTTTTTGGTCTTCCTTATTCATTGTCCAGTTTTCACGTTCATAATGCCAAGCCAAGCCAAGTGCCCTCGAGTTGCATTCATAATAGGCAATTGAAAATAACATGGCTTGAGTCAGGTGCACATTAGACCTTCAAGTTACATCTTTGTTTCTTAACATCTTAAAGTGTCCATTTGCAGTCGAATTTTCCTTTGTAGTATGTCTTTCTATTTCTTGACTGCTGCTTCCGTGGGTGTTGATTACGGATCCATGCAAAATAAAACCTTTAAAGCTTCAAAAAAAAAAAAAGTTATTCTTCTTCAGGAGCAGGTTGAAACAAAGGGACCAAAAAAAGGCTAAGAATGTAATGGTAACAGTGTTCTATCATCCTGGAAAGAAACATCAGGAGAAAATCTTATTGACCTATAATTTTTTTTCAATTTAGACTGAGAGTTCATGTACAGTTGGGCTGTCTGTAAGAATTTTGTGTGGACTGAGTCAAGAATCCATGCCTCTCCTAAAAGGATTTACTTTTACTTCTGCCAGGTTAGTCAAGTTTTCTTCAAGTCTTTCCTTTGGGGCAGAGTTTTCTAATGTACCGTCTTCCCGATGAGGGTAGGTATTTGGCTGTGTTTGCAGAAGTTTTAGGGCTTTACGTACCATGCTGCAGAAGAGGTGATGGGAAATTACTAGAAGATACTAGGCAAGAGAATAAAAGTAACTTGGCTTGATCACAGCTATATTACTACCAAACATTTACTGGCGTTAAGAAGGTGAGTAAATATCCAGCCATGATTTTACCCGCTAACCAAGTTGTCATGGATTAAACTGTCATTTCTCCTCCCATCCCAAAATTATGTGTTGTTAACATAGTGACCCACATTAATGAGGATTCAGGGAGGGATGGCAACACTCTTACTCAAGTCACAACCTTAATCTGATATAAGTGTGATGTGGCCTGCCTTGCTTTTCATCTTACAAGAGATAAAAGGAGAGGCAGGCTAGCTGAAATGAGGCAAGAGAGCCAGTAACTCACATGAAGATCACCCTGAAGCACAGCTCAAAAAGACATGGAAATTCCTGAGCCAACAGATGCAGAAAGCCTTTCCCTACAGCCAAGACTTCTAGCCACCTAAACTGTGGAGACTTTTGTTTGTTATAGTCATCAACCCGTGGTATTTCTGTTACAGCAGCAGCAGGATATAATTAGAGATATTTGGCAATGTCTAGCGTGATTTTTTTGTTGTTGTCACATTTGAGGAGATGCCACCAACATCTAGTGAGACCCTGATAAAAATACACAGGACAGTCTCCCACAATAAACATCTTGCCCAAATTGTAATGGTTTCAAATTTGAAGCAGATCATTAAGTACAATAAAATACATACTTTTTAGTCTATAGAATGTACAGATGGACAAATAAGCAGGCAGTGGAATTCAGAAACATTTCAGTGGGCACCTAAAGCTTAAACTGAATTTGGAAATGTAAATGAATTTCGGAGGTGCAAGAGTCACAGAGTATGGGCACTGTGAGCATGAGTATGAAAACATGAGATATATTTTCCTATATCTCTAGGTAACTACACATACTTTGGTCTGACTAAAATTTAGGGCCAGACTAGGTATGTAGAGAGTAAAAGAAGAAAACTGATGCTGCAAAAAAAAAAGCAGCAACCAGATTACAAAAGGCCTTACCTAGTAAATGAGAAGCTTGGACTTTACCATGTAAGTAAATAAGGGAAGCAAGCAGAAAATAGGTTTGGAAAACATATTTTGGAAAGATCATTCTAGCAGCATCATGGAAAATGATTTGAAGGCAAAATAAGGCAAAGACCAATTGGGAAACTATTCAGTAATCCAGGAGAGATATGACATGGTCAAAATCAGAGCACAAAGAACCTATTTAGAAAGATAGTTTGTAATGGTAAAGTATGATTAAATCTCAGCTTTCTAGCACCACTGACAGAGACAGAGTACAGGAAGAGAATGTTTAGGAGAATGATAACTTCATCCCATTAGATTTTTTGCAGTAATAGAGATTTCTATTAGGAGAATGTAGCAGCAATAGCTGTCTTCTTGTGCTTTCAATTCTGATTACCACCTTTCAAACAATGACAAAAAATGTTTAACAGAATTTTTTACCACTTTGCTATCGTATTTTTATATATGTATTTCTTACTTTTAGATATTTTCCAGTTAAATTATTTTCATTAAAATAAAATGCAAATAATGCTTTCATTTTATTAAGCATTTGTTTTAAAATTTAAGGCACCTGAAATTTAAAACTTTAAAAGATCACCGAGGACCAAAATGACATGCAGTAAAGACAACCGAGAAGACAGAGAGACCCACAAGAGTGGGTGCCTTCATCGACTTGGGACCGGAAGAACCAGATGGTGCCCGGCCACCACCAGTGATAGCCATGATGGAGCTCACAGAGAGGAGTCTCACTGGCAACACAAGAATAAAAAGGGGTGCATCATGAGACCTCCACTAAAAGACCTCAATTGATGGTCCAGCAGTTTTGGGGTTCCTCTGAGAGCATGGCGCCTGGCCCTGATGCTGCCCTTTCCCATAAATTATAACAAAGGTCCACTCTTTGGACAGGAATGGATTGGACTTGGCAATGCAGAGTGACCATATATTGGAAGCACTGTGTGGTTCTATACATCTATAGGATATCATCTTGCTGACCTCTGGCTGGAGGAAGGGGAGTGGACGGAGAGGAGGGGAAAGGAGGCTGTTGGGAAGATGAGACCTGTATGGAGCAGAGAGGAATACTGTGCAGTCACCGGACAGGGAGAGCAGTGGAAGCTGCATATAGGTGGGCATGTAAATTTATACGTGAATGTACATTTTCACTCAGTTATGTTAAATAAAAAATAAATAAATAAAAATAAAAAGACCATTGGGGGGAAAAAAACTTTAAAAGATAAAACAGTACTTCAAATGTAACTTTTTAATAGTAAAATGTAAAAAATGGTAAACATTCCCTTTAAAACATCAACATTGCCAACAAAACTAAAGGAATGCTTACATGTACAACTAATTCAGAACAGTAATACCACCCAAAACATGGATAAATGCTTTATGTTAATGTAATAAGTGCAATCATTACTAAATCATAATAACTAAGTTTTCAACATGCCATTTAAAATAAACAATCCTTGAAAAAAAGGATTTTTAAAATCATTCAAAAAACCTCTGAAACTGTATCTAACCTAAGATTCATCTTTAATATACCAAATATCTTCAGTTAACAAAATAACCAGTAAACCAACTTGCATCTGCAACAAAGTCCAACATTCAGATCCACTAAATAAAAATTCTTCTAAGAACAACAATATAAACTAATCTTTTGAGGATTCTATTTATTTGACTTAAGCTTATGTGCGGAGGTCCGCCATCAGCCTTGTAGACAAAGTCACGAGCTCCTGCAAATGACGGGCTGAAGCATCTCACCTGTGACATGTTTTTTAGCCTACTGTCCTTGATATTATTTGGCTTCCTAATCAAATTTTCTTCAAAAAGATACCCCCTCCTCTCCTGGCACAAGGATCAGGGGAGATGCCTTCTGAGAGGGGCCCCCTTTTACTACCCCCTTGGTCTATGAAATAATATCGGGAAAACTGTACAGGAATTTTCTGAGGAAAAAGAGCTCAGAGGAATGATCTCTAACACAGCCAGCTTTGAGAGCAACGAGGCCGGCCCAACCCCTGCTGACTTCCCCCAACTGCACATCCCCACCCATGTGAAAGGAATTATCCTCTTTAGAACAGCTTGAGAAGAACATAGGGTGGGGGACAGTAGATGTTTACTATGCCTGCAGGAGGAGATAAAGAGCAAGGTAGGAACAAATAGAGATCATAAACTTTAGACCCTTCCTCGTGAACCTTTTAACCTTGAGGTATAAGTAGGGCTGATTGAGCTCGAGGCATCCATAGGCCATTATCTAAAAAGCTTTGACAGTTAAAAGGATCACCAGGTTTCAGTTAACTAATAGCTCATGTGGCAGGGTAAAAAATTACATCACCTCAAGACCACGAGGATTTTGGTTTCAAATTTGCCAACCACGAGGTTTTGGTTTTGAACTAGCCAATAGATTGTGTGGTCAGTGGGCAGGGTAAAATTCACGTCACTCTTACTATAAAAACAATAAAGACAGACAGTCTCTCTCTTGCTCTCTGGGTCGGGCTGCCTTAAACCAGAAAAGTCTTTTCTGTCTCCTTGATTCATTTCCCGCCGCGCCTCTCCCTCCCTCCGTGCGGGACCCTGCAAAGTGTTGGGACCGGCTCCCGGCACTTATGTATTTCTAACAGGCTCATTAGAGCCTGTCATTTCTCACGTAAGTTGAATACTTTTTTTAAATTTAGTTTTATTATTGTTTTTTATTTCTACCATCTTCACACATCAGATCCTTATCGGTCTTTGGGGGTTGGAGACATTACATATAAACATATACGAGTGAATATATGAGAATAACATCAATGAATTACACGCTGGAACACTGTACACAATACAAAAAACTGTGAGTCCTGAGTGTGGTTCATCATAACTCAAAAAAGTCATAGGCCAGGGACTACTACCTGTATTAACTTTCAACCATGTGACTCATCAGTGAAGACCACTATAACACTTTAGTAATTACATTATGCAGAAAAACAAGTGGAAAGCAAACTCCTCAGCAATAAAGGGTCACCAAATTCCTTCAACTATGTTACTATAAAACAAAATTTATTTTAAAAACTTATATACACAAGCATGATTATAAACATTTTAAAACTAAACTGAAATTATGAACTATTTTTTACAGTTTCAAAACTAAAGAAAAACTTAATTAAAATACTTCTTAATTGATTTGCTTTCTATACCATTTTTTAAATTATTTATTCAACCGCTTCTTTAGATTCTGAAGGTGTTCCACATTAACATCCTGCAATGACAGTACCATTGCTTTAGACAAGGAGGAATTAAATGAAATAGTCATCAAACAGCACAAATCTATTAGATCTCTTTGACATTTCTGCAAACCTTCCAGAAACTTCTGATACTGAAGAGGATTCTTTTTTAACTGTTTCATTTCTGGCACTGAGAATCCTATCAGACTAGTAAGTATTTCATCTGCAAAGTCTACATCTAGATATGCACTACCATCAGAAATCTTTGCAGTTATATTCCAAATGCCACCGGAGCTTGAGAGATTTCCTGTTAAGGTTACAATGAACGCTTTGACTTGGACTGTTATAACTTCCTTTGGTTTGCTGGCCATTAGAACAGACAAATAGATAAAGGGTGGAGAATACAAATCCATGATGACAGAAAGATTACTGTCACTCTCTGACAATTTTAATGAACAAGTCTGTAAATTTTCATTAGATATTTGCAAACTTCTTTTTGGCACATTATTGATCAACTCTCTACTTAATATTTCATTATTTAAGGAATGTCCATCTGAACTGCTTATAGTTTGTTTTACTTCATTATCTATTTTTGAGTTCTTGTCTTTATTTGTAAAATCATGGGATAGGGGTATATTATGATCGGCTGAAAAAATACTGTTATTTTGTTCTTTAGCAGATGGACACCCAGACGATCTGTCATTATTAGTTAATTGCTCAGATACAATTTCTTCATTCCAATTATTGTTTTCATTTTTACAAATCAAAGACAAATTATTCAGAGTATTAAATTTATGTGAAATTCTCTCTGTAGTTTTATCTGTGCTCCTAGTCAATGTCAATGGCTCCAATTCATTAGTTTCCAGTCGTTCTTTCTGGACAGTTTCTTCTAAAAGTAAGACCTCCTCTAGTGAAAAGTCATCGAATTCTCCTTCAGTAAAATGCATTGACTGAGGTGGTGGTTCTTCCTTTGGTCTTGGAGAAATAGCAAATCCTGGTTCAAAACTTGGCTGTCCTGTGGTTTCAGTATTTGAAGAACTACCTGCGCAGAAAGATACTCTTTCCGATGTGTCACTGTTAGCTGCAAGTTCATCATTTTCATCAAGACTTGCCAAGAGTTCTTCATCAGAAGGTCCTAAAGCAGGATCCAGAATATCTGTGTTTCTAGGGATGCTCTGATTGGAATTATTTGGTATGACTGAAACTAAAGGATCAGGTTCCCCAATTAATCTTGCAAGCACTTTCTCTTGGGCATACTCCTCTAAAAGAGCATCCACTTCACCTCCCAATACCTTTACATTTTCTGGTTTCAATAAGAGAACACCAAGTCGGAAAGAAATGTTTCCATAAATCAAAATTTTTGTGCCTGGAGGAAGACCACTATGAAGAGCTGGAATAGACTGATACTCCATTCCCTGAATTTGTATAATTCCATCAGTTATCTGCAGCATCAACATTCGTGAAGGCTTTGCTTCCCAAGGCTTTTGGGGTACTTGTGTTTCAGCTGTAACTAGATCATTTGTTGTATTCTTTCCTCTCAATTTCTGTATCTGGGAATATGCAGGCTGACTTACATCAACCAATGAATTAATCTGGAGGGCATAAAATCCATTCAGTTCTCCTTTTGAAATTTCTAAAATACCATCTGGTAGAACAGGATACTCCAAATCTCTCAAATCAGTTAGGAGCCATTGCTCAAATACTTGCTTATTAATTTGTGCCTGACTCAATTTAGCATTATTATTTTCTTCTTGGATCCAGTTAATACAAGCTTCCAGCCACATGAGAGGTACTTTAACATGCCATGTAGCAGAAAGCCAGGTTTCAACTCTCAATGCAATACCAGTTACATTCATTTCTTTAAGTAAAAGAAACACCATGTATCAATTACCTAAAAGAAAAAAAAATTATGATAGTTCAGAACATTTATAGTTTCTAAAACAAACACACAAACAGGCATGACTATATCCTTTAGATTTTTCTCTCTTCAGTGTCTTAAAATTCTTTCACTATCCATGTGACCAGTTCAAATGCCACAAGTAATCAGATGGCATAATAAGAAAAGTGAAAGGTTTGAGACAGATATATCTAGGTTTGAAAACTGGCTCTGCCAAATTACAAGCTAAGTGACCAAGTATAAATTTCCTCATTCCAGTTTTATCATCTATGAAATATCAATACTACCATCTGTCTGACAGGGTTGTTGCAAGGATTACATAAATAATACTCATAAAGCATAACATCAAACCTATGGAGGATATTCAGTAAAAAGCAGTTATACAAATACAATAATCATATTCTAATTATTTAAAATTTAGTTAAGATGCAATGCTCATTAAGATTCTTTCATCTCTCTAAGTCAGACTCCATTAAAACTTATGCCACATGTGTTTCCATTTAGTACTCAAACATGTGGTCTAAGGATGAAATTATAACAAGTAACAGCAGATCTCAAGTTGAAGTAAAGCCTCTTATTTATATGGCTAAATATTCAGTTCTGCCAGTTACACATACATACTTTCTCAATGTGATCAACAGCAAAACACTAAGACTAATCAGCCCTGTGTTCATAAAAGTAGCTTGTTCTTTCCAAAGATGAAGATGTTTAAGAGTTAGAATTTACAAAAACTTTAGTTACGTTTGTAAGAAAACTTACCACTTGGACAGGAGCACATGATTTGATGATAAGATTTGTAACCAGCTGTTCAGCAGAATGCGTGTAACCTCTACTGTTGAGAAATGGCTCTTGGGGCTAAGACAAGAAACATAAAGGTTGTAAGATAAGACGCTGTAGAATCATTGGCCTATTTTCATAAGTACAGGTGTTTGGTGATACAGTCCGTGGGGACCCAGTGATCAACCAGTGTGGAGGAAATACAGAATTAAAAACTATTTGATATTTGGAGTGAGTGATTTTGAGAAAGTTACACACTCTAATCCTGCTTTCTTACCTATATACTTAGCTCATAGGGCTACTGTGAATATAAAAGGAGATAGGAGAGGCAGTATATATATAATGTAGTAGTACAGTATAGCTCTGGAGCCCAACTACCTTCCACTTACAAACTGAGGAGCTGGAAGGAGGAAAGAAAAAGGGAATCACTACTCAACTAAGTGGAGTTGCTGATTACAGTTATCAGAAATCTAACAATAATTATTGGTAATGTCTACACAACATGATTCATGTAGCTGATATCACTAGACTGTACACGTGAAAAATGTTGAATTGGTAAATGTGCTATATAAGCATTTAAAACAATTTTTAAAAAAGCCCTTACCTATTGACAGTACTAGGAAATCCTACTCATCCTTTAAGAATCACATCAAATACCACCTTTTGTGAGGACTATTAAACTGGTCTTATTCACATATCATACCCTAAAACTAGAAAGATTCCTAGGATCTACAGATGCAGAATGCAGAGACCTATGCCAAAGAATTACCTTATGACAGAATATACCTGAAAAACTAAATCCTGAACGGTTCATAGGAATAAAAGCAAAGAATGGACTGCCTTCTGCATCTTAGAAACAAAAAGTATCCAACGTACACTCACTGTGGAAAAGTATTTGATAGTATTTACTAGACCTAGGCCACATGTGTCTATCAGTTTGTCTTACTGTGGGGGGTGCTGTGTGTTGCTGTGATGCTGGAAGCTATGCAACCAATATTCAGATACCAGCAGGGTCACCCATGCTGGACAGGTTTCAGCTGAAGACTAAGAACTACTAGGAAGAAATGACTTGGCCATTTACTTCTGAAAAGAGTTAGCCAACAAAAACCTTTTAAACAGCAGAACATTGTCTGATACAGTGCTGGAACAGAGCCCTCCCAGTTTGGTGTGCTGAACACTAATGACTGAAGACCAGACAAGCTGCAGAATGACATAAAGGATATCACACATGAAGAAAGCAAGAAGTCATCAAAAAGACCGGAAAGAAAGAAAGACCCAATTGGATTCACAAGAGACTCTGAAACTTGATCTTGAATGTCGAGAAGCTAAAACAAAAGGAAGAAATGATGAAGCAAAAAGAACTGAACAGAAGATTTCAAAGGGTAGTTTGAGAAGATCAAGTATTATAATGACATGTGCAAAGAACTGGAGAAAGAAAACCAAACAGGAAGAATATTCTCTGCATTTCTCAAGCTGAAGAACTGAAGAGAAATTCAAGCTCTGAATTGCAGCAGTGAAGGACTCTACAGGAAAAATATTAAACGAGGCAGGTAGCATCAAGAGAAGATGGAAAGGTATCCTGAGAACATGACCCCCGAACTCTCTGTTACCCTAGAGCTTAAAACAGTATTGGGGACAACTCTTCAGACAATGACCAGATTGGACTATATGACACAGAACGATGATGGTGAAGAATGTACTTCTTGGCTTACATATATACATGAGGTTCTCTGAGCAGCTCTTGCCCAGAGACAGATGAGACGGTGGAGGGCAACAGGAGTTGATTGAATAGTTATGGAAAGTACAGGGTGGAAACAAGGAATGTGCTGTCAAAGGTTGGGAGAGCAACTAGATTTTCACAGTGGTGTGGCTGTAGGGTTTTATACGGCAAATTGACTTGCACTGTACACTATCACTTAAAGCACAATGAAACATCTGAAAAAGAGAAAGATGGAAGGAAAACACAGCCATCATACCAACAAGAACTGATGGATGTTAAGCCATTTCAAGAGATAGCATATAATCAGGAACTGACAGTACTGAAAGAAGCTGAATCTTGAAGACAGTGGCAAAAATAACAAGGCTCCAGGAATTAATGGAGTATCAGTTGAGATATTTCAACAAGCAAATGTAGTGCTAGAAGTGCTCATTCATCTATGCTAAAAATCTGGAAGTCAGCTACCTAGCCAATAGACTGGAAGAGATCCATGTTTATGGCTATTCCCAAAAAAGATAATCCAAACATGGAAATTAATCAAACAATATCATTATTGTCACATGCAAGTAAAACTTTGCTAAATATCATTCAAAAGCAACTGCAATAGTATGTTTAAGGGAACTGTGAGAAAGTCAGGCCAAATTCAGAAGAAAATATAAAACCAGAGATGTCACTGCTGATGTTAGACAGACCTTGGCTGAAAGCACAGAATACCAGGCATTATGCCTACAACATGATGAATAATTTCTGTGTCCTTTCTTACCATGGTCTTGTAATCCCTCCCAGCTGATTGGGTGGGACTGTCAATGTAGTTTTGCTACCCCACTGGAATTGAAATGACCCTTTCCAGAAGCAGGAAAGAAGACAGGATTCCACCATCGCCAGGCAGGGAGAGCCAGCAGTGGAACACATCCTTTGGACCTAAGATCTCTCAGCTGAGAAGCTCCTAGAACCAAGAGAATGAGAGAGATCTGTAACAATGAAGATACTGGGAACTGGTGGCAGAGAAAAAGCACCAGCAGAGACCAGCAGGAGACAATGCAGCAGGCTTGTCGGAGAACAGAGTGGCCCTGGGTACTTGATAGGGCTAGGTCTGCTAGGAGTGAGCACCTTCAGACCAAGTGGAGTGCCCTGCAGGTCTTTATAACAGAGTTTTATGACACTTGACCACTCAGGACAACAGCTAAAGAGGGCAGAGAGAGGGGTGCCTATGGGGATGGCTGAAAAGAGTTTACCATAATAGAAAAACGGTATCCTAAGTATTTCTAAACCTGAACTATAACCCTTCGTAATAAATCCCACAATTCTGAGTGTTGTCTGTGAGATCTATGCAGTCATTGCAATGAATTACTGGACCCAGCAGAGAAGTACAGGATGCTGTGGGAGCAACAGATGGTGTCAGAATTGGTCAAGATAGCAGAGAGAAGAGGCATGTCCGACCTTGGCCTCATAGGAATCAACTTTGGACTCCTGATGTTGATTCTCCTTTCCTTTTGTGAAGTTATTTATGTGGTTAGGCACCGGCTCCATACCATTTTTACAATGGTGAAGGGAAACTGGAAGATGTAAATAGTTAAACAGTCAAGAAGTCCTTAGGAAAGATACTTTTTCCAAGAAGATGAATGTAAGGCCACTTTTTCCTAGCATCTCATATGTCTTCCTCTTTCTCAGTAATTTTGTATACTAGCCAAGCCAAGTGCCATCGAGTAGGATTTGACTCATGGCGACCCTAGCAATGCATAATTGGACACTGAAATGAACAACATACTACAAAAGAATAGCACTAAAACACCCAAACACATCTAACAAAACATGCGTAGGATACATACAGTGAAAATTACAAATTACTGATGAAAGAAATCAAAGACAAGCTAAACAAGAAGACATACCATGTTTAGGAATTAGACGACTTTATCTCATAGAGATGTTAATTCTCCCCAAACTCAACTACAGATTCCATTAAAATCCCAATTCCATGAAAAATCCCAACAATCATTTTTGTAAAAAATTCTAAGTTGATTCCAAAACTTAAGTGAAAAGATGAAGGAACTAGAATAGCAAAACAAATCTGAAAAAGAAATACAAAGTTGGAGGATCCACTTTATACAGACTTATTATAAATCAAGACAGTGAGTTATTGGTAAAAGGATAGACACATACATTAATGAAAGACAAGAAAGTCTAAAACCAGACTCATATATCTTTGATCAATTAATTTTCCACAAAATTACAAGGCAACTTGATAGAGGGACAGTGTTTTGAACAAATGATGCTGAAACAATTGGCCATCCATAAGACCAAAAAAAACTTTATGTCATGCCTCACATCATACACAAAAATTAACTAAAACTGGATTATAGACATACAAGTAAACTAAATTTATAAAATGCCTACCAAAAACCACAGGTGAAAAATCTCTGTGACTTTAGTTTCCAAAGACATGACAGGCTAAGCATGATCCGTAAGAAAGAAAATGATAAACTGGGCTTCATCAAAATTTTTAATTTCTGATCTGCAAGAGTCATTGTTAAAAGAATAAAAAGTGAACTGGAAGAACCGGATGGTGCCCAGCCACCACCAGTGATAGCCGTGATGGAGCTCACTAAGTTGAGTCTCACTGACAACACAAGAATAAAAAAGGGGTGCATCCTGAGATCTCCACTAGAAGACCTCAATTGATGGTCCAGCGGTTTCGGGGTTCCCCTGGGAGCATGGCCCCTGGCCCTGATGTCGCCTTTGCCCATAAAGCATAACGAAGGTCCACTCTTCGGACACAAATGGATTGGCCTTGGCGATGCACAGTGACCATATATTGGACGCACTTTAGGCTTCTATACCTCTATAAGGTATCATCCTGCTGATCTCTGGCTGGAGGAAGGAGAGTGGGTAGAGAGGCGGGGAAAGGAGACTGTTGGGAGGATGAAACATGTATAGAGCAGAGAGGAATAGTGTGCTGTCACCGGACAGGGAGAGCAGTGGAAGCTGCATATAAGTGGGCATGTCAACTTATATGGGAATGTACATTTTCACTCATATTAAATAAAATAAAATAAAAAAGAATAAAAAGATAAGCCACAGACTAAGGAAAACATGGAACTATCAAAAGACTTGCATCTAGAATATACAGAATTATAAAAATTCAGTAAGAAAACAAAAATCCAATGTAAAAATGAGCAAAAGATTTGAATGGACACTCTACCAATGAAGATATATGATTACAAATATACACATTAAAAGATGCTCACTTTTTAACAGGTATCAGGAAAATGCAAAACTAAACCCACAATGTGGTACCACTATTAAATTACTGTAATTGCTAAAATACAAACTAACATTATCAAGTATTAGAATCCTTATACATTGCTAGTGAGAATATAAAATGGCACAGCCACTTTGGAAAACAGTTTAGTAGTTTCTTAGAGAGTTCAACATACATTTACCATATAATACTGTAATCTCACTAATACATATTTACTGATGAGAAACGAAAACATTCACTTACTAAAAACCTGTATGTAAATATATAAAACAATAAAGACGATGAAGGAAAAAATAGGGACAATGCTGGGAGCCCTAAAACATGGCATAAACAGAATACAAAACATTACTAACTATACATAAATACCAGAAGAGGGAACAAATAAATGGAACCTCCTTAAAAGTCAAACTTAGGCTCATAGAAAGATTTCATAAAAAATATAAAAGAATTTGGCAACTATATGTCACACCAATGCCTGATCTCCATAATCTATAAAGTACTACAAAATATCAGTAACAAGAAGATGAATCATTCAATTAAGCAATGGGCAAAAGAGATGGACAGGCATTTCTCTAAAGAGGAGATCCAGGCAGCCAAAAAAACACATGTGGACATGTTCATGATCTTTAATTATTAAAGAAATTCAGATCAAAACTACAACGAATACCATCTCACCCCAGTAAGTTTGGCCATGATCCAAAAAGCACAAAACAACAAATGCTGGAGAGGCTGTGGAGAAAGTGGAACCCTCCTACACTGTTGGTGGGGTTGCAAAATGGTCCAGCATCTTTGGAAAGCAATCTGGTGCTTCCTTAAAAAGATGGCTATATATATCATTTGACCCAGTAATCCCACTACTTGGAATATATCCTAGAGTCAAGGCCATTTACACCAACGGACACATGCACAAGAATGTTTATCGCAGCAAAGCCCACAATAACAAAAAGATGGAATCAACCCAGACGCCCAACAACAGAGGAATGGATAGGTAAACTATGGTATATATACTCAGTGGAGCACTATGCAATGATAAAGAATAATGATGATTCCAGGAAAAATCTCATAACCTGGTTTCAACTGAAAAACATTATGCTCAGTGAAAGTAGTCAGTGACAAAAGGACAAATATGGTGTGAGAACCCTACGATAAGATCTCAAGAACAGACTTATGTATAGAAGAAAAGACTCTTTGTCGCCTGCAAGGGAGGGGAGGGAGGGAGGGCGAGAGGCGGAGGGTTTAGATTAGATAGTTGGTAGAAATTTGGTTGGGTGAAATCGGTGATAGCACACATTAGAAACAGGAATGATATTAAGTGGACTTCAACATAACTTGAATACTCCTTCCATCTTAACCCAATACTACAAGGACAGAGTAGCTGGGGCCGGGGGCAGGGGACCATGCTCTTAGGTGAAATCGAGGCGAACTGGCACAACTAGCGTTTTGCTAAGAGAGCTCTCTGCACCCCACAGTGGTGAGTGGCGTCTGGGGTCTTAAAAGCTGCCAAGCTGCCATCTGAGGGCACATCAAATGGTCCCAACTCAGTAGGAACGGATGCTCACTGAGGACCAAAATGACATGGGGTAAAAACAACCCAGGAGATAGAGAGACCCACATGAGTGGGTGCCTACAGACTTGGGACCGGAAGAACCGGATGGTGCCTGGCCACCATCAGTGATAGCCGCGATGGAGCTCACTAAGTTGAGTCTCACTGGCAACACAAGAATAAAAAGGGGCGCACCCTGAGATCTCCACTAAAAGACCTTAATGGATGGTCCAGCAGCTTCGTGGCTCCCCTGGGAGCATGGCCCCTGGCCCTGATGCTGCCCTTGCCCATAAAGCATAACGAAGGTCCACTCTTTGGACACAAATGGACTGGACTCGGTGACGAAGACTGACCATATACTGGACGCACTTTATGGTTCTACACATCTATAGGATATCGTCCTGCTGACCTCTGGCTGGAGTAAGGGGAGTGGGTGGAGAGGACGGGAAAGGAGACTGCTGGGAGGATGAGACATGTATGGAGCAGAGAGGAATAGTGTGCTGTCACTGGGCAGGGAGAGCAATGAAAGCTGCATAAATTTATATGGGAATGTACATTTTCACTCAAGTCATAATAAAAATAAAATATACATATATATAAAAAAAGATAACCTTATGTTCTTGTTATGTTGCTAGATGCTGTAGAGTCAGCTCCGACTCAGCTACTCTACACACAACAGAACGAAACATTGCCCAGTCCTGCACCATGCCCACAATCCTTTTTTATGCTTACACCCACTGTTGTAGTCCTTGTGTCAACCCATCTTGTTAAGGGTCTCCCTCCTTTTCTGCTAGCCCTCTACTTTCCCAAGCATGAATTGGTCCCTTCTGACATGTACAAAGTATGTAAGCTGCAGTTTTGCCATTTTTGCTTCCAAGGAGCACTCTGGTTGTACTTCTTCCAAAACAGATCTGTTTGTTCTTTTGGCAGTCCACGGTACATTCAATATTCTTCTCCAACAACACAATTCAATTCTTCTGTAGTCATTATTGATTGTTCAACTTTCCCATGCATATGATGCAACTGTAAGTACCATGGTTTGGGTCCAGAGCACCTTAGTCTCCAAGGCACCATCTTTACCTTTCAACACTTGAAAAAAGGCTTTTGCAGCAGATTTTCCCAATGCAACCCGTCTTTTGATTTCTTGACTTCTGCTTCCATGGGCACTGATTGTGGAACCAAGTAAAACGAAATCCTTGACAACCTCAATCCTTTCTCCATCTATCATGATATTGCTTAGTGGTCCAGTTGTGAGGATTTTTGCTTTCTTGATGTTGAGATGCAATCTATACTGAAGACTGTGGTCTTTGATCTTCATCAGTGTTTCAAATCCCCTTCAATTACAGCAAGCAAGTTTGTGTGAACTGCATGACACAAGTTGTTAATAAGTCTTCCTCCAATCCTGATGCCTCGTTCTTCTTCATATACTCCAGCTCCTCGTATTATCTGCTAGGCATGCAGACTGAAAAGGTATGGTGAAAAGATACAACCCCGATGCATACCTTTTCTGGCTCTAAAACATGCAGTGTCCCCTTGTTCTGCTCACATGACTCTCTTGAATCATGCACAGACTCCTCAAGAGCACAATTAAGTGTTCTGGAATTGCCATTCTCCTCAATGTTATCCATAATTTGTCATGATCCACACAGTTGAGTGTCTTTTCATAGTCAATGAAACACAAGCGAACATCTTTCTGGTATTATCTTCTTTCAGCCAAGAACCATCTGACATCAGCAATGATATCCCTGGTTCCACATTCTCTTCTGAATCTGGCTAGAATTTCTGGCAGCTTCCTGTCAATATACTGTTACACTTTCTTTTGCATGATCTTTAGCAAAAATCTAGTTGCATTAATTATACTGTTCGATAATCCTGAATTCAATTGGATCACCTTCCTTGGAAACAGGCATAAATATGCTCACCCAAAGGTTTCCAAAAAGTGTAAAAAGATAACCTATAGACTGGGAAAAATTTTGTCTACAACAAATCCGATCATCACATAAATCTCTAAAATTTACATATTGCAAACCTCAACAAGAGAAGCAACCTAATTAAAAAATGGGCAAAGGATCTAAACAAATACTTCACCAAAGAAGATGTACAGGTGACCAACAGATACATGAGGAACTGCTTGCAATCATTAGCCATTAGAGAAATGAAGATCAACTGGCATTAATTGAAAAAAAAAGAGCTAACAGTAACTGCCAGAAAGGCTGTGGAGAGACTACAACATTTACACACTGCTGGTAGAAAGTAAAATGGTACCACTGCTTGGGAAATTGATTTAGTGCTTTCCTAAAAATGTTATAAGTAAAAGCTGCCACATATATAGACACATGCACACCAATGTTCATCGCAGCACTATCTACAACAGCAAAGATATAGACTCAACCTAGGTACCAATTAATGGATGAACAGATAAATAAACCACGGTATAGCCTCACAATGAAATCCTATGCAATGATAAAGGACAACCATGAATTTGGGTCAGAAAAACAATTAATGCAATCAATCACATAAATAACACAAAAGATGAGAATCATCTGATTTTGTAAATTGATGCAGAAAAGGCATTTGACAAAGTCCAAACATTGATTCATGCTAAAAACTCTCAGCAAAATAGAAACAGAATGAAATTTCTCAATGCAATTAAGGGGCATCTATGCAAAGCCAACCATTTACATCAGCCTGAATGGAGAAAGACTTAAAGAATTCTCCCTGGGAGTGGTAACTAGACAAGGATGCCCACTGTTACCACTTCTATTTGACATTGTACTAGAGGTTCTGGCCAGAACAATGAGACAAGACAAAGAAATAAAGGGTATCCACATCAGTAAAGAAGTAAACAAAGAGGTCATCAAAGAGAAATCACCAAATCAATACCATTTACCATAGCCCCCAAGAAGATAAAATATCTAGGAACAAATCTAACCAGAGAAGTAAAAGACCCACATAGAGAAAATTACAAGACCCTACTGCAAGAAACGAAAAGAGACTTACGTAAGTGGAGAAAATCTACCTTGCTCATGGACAGGAAGACCTAACATTATGAAAATGTCTATTTTAGCCAAAGCGATCTACATGTACAATGCAATCCCAATACAAATTCCAGTGTCATTTTTTTAATGAGATGGAGAAACAAATCATCAACTTTATCTGGAAAGGGAAGAAACCTCAGATAAGTAAAGCACTACTGAAGACGAAGAACACAGTGGGAGACCTCATACTACCAGACCTTAGAACCTACTACAAAAAAGAGACATATAGACCAACAGAGCAGAATTGAGACCCCAGAAATATCACCATCTTCTAATGAACAGCTGATATTCGACAAAGGCCCAAAGGTTGTAAACTGGGGTAAAAACAACATATTTAACAAATGGTGTTGGCAAAATTGCATATCCATCTGCAAAAAACTGAAACAAGACCCATATCTCACACCTTTGGCTTGGCTTGGCTACACAAAAACTAACAGAAATAACTGAGAACAACAATAACACGAGAAGAAAAAGAGCCCAGGATACAGAAAGACCTATATACATGGGAGACTGTATCAACAGGTGACCAGAAGAACCAGATACTGCTTGGCTACCACCAAATGCAGCCACAAGGCTGCACCAAATGCAGGACACAAGGCAACATGAGAAAAAGAGGAATGCAGCTCAGTAACTCTACTAAAAGACCACAACTGATGGTCCGACAGCTTGGAAGGTCCCCTGGGAACATGGCCTCTACACCTGCTGCTGGCCCTGACCAGAAATCAGTACTGAGGTCAACTCTTCAGACAAAATAAGACTGGACTCAGGGACACTGTATGACCATATGGTATGTGTACTTTATGGTTCTATCATTTATAGGAGGCTGTCCTACCGGTTTCTTTTTAGATAGGCGAGAAGAGGGTGGAGAGGAGGGGACAGGTACTCATTATGAGGATACTACAAATATAGAGTGAAAAGGAGGCTTATGCTGTCACTGGGTGAGGAAAGCAGATGTAGCTGCAGATAGATGGGCACGCAAAAGTGATTTGGATTGTATATTTTCACTTAATCAGAATAAATAAATGGATCAGAACCTAAACATTACATTTAAACAACAAAGTTCGCCCAAGAAAAAACAGGGACAACAATGGAAGTTCTATTACACAGCTTAGACAGACTACAAAACCTGACCAACAGCCAAAAACAAGAGAAAACAGATGAATGCAAACTACTAAAATTCAAACACTTACGCTCATCTAAAAGACTTTATTACGACTTAAAAGACTACCTACAGAATGGGAAAAATATTTGGCAATTACATGCCCAACTGAGGTTGTCAAGGATTTCATTTCACTTGGGTCCACAATCAACACTCTTGGAAGCAGCAGTCAAGAAATCAAAAGACGTATTACACTGGGAAAATCTATTGCAAAGGACCTCTTCAATGTATGCAAAAGTAAGGATGTCACCTTGAAGACTAAAATGCACCTGACCCAAGCCATGGTGTTTTCAATTGCATCATATGCATGCAAAAGCTGAACCATGAACAAAGAAGACAAAAGAATTGATGCCTTTGAACCGTGGTGCTGAAGAAGAATGCTGAACGTACCATGGACTGACAAAAGAACAAACAGATCTAATCTAGAAGAAGTACCACAAGAGTGCTCCTTGGAAGCAAAGATGGCAAGACTGTGTTTTACATACTTCAGACATGTTGTCAGGAAAGATGAGTCCCTGGAAAAGGACATCATGCTTGGTAGAGTGGAGGGTCAGTGAAAAAGAGGAAGATGCTTGATGAGATGGATTGACACAGTGGCCTCAACAATGGGCTTAAGCATAAAAACAATTGTGGACATGGCACAAGACTGGGCAGTGTTTTTGTTTTGTTGTTCATAGAGTTGCTATGAGTCAAAACTGACTTGATGGCACCTAACAATAGCAACAACATACCAGATTGATGTCTGATGTCTATAATCTAGAAGGCATTGCAAAATATCAACAAGAAAAAAGTAAATAACCCAATTAAATGGCCAAAGGAGATGGACAGACACTTCACCAAACAAGATACCCCAGCAGCCAAAAAACATGAGTAAATGCTCGTGATCATTAGCTATTAGAGAAACGCAAATCAAAACTATAATGAGATACCATCTACCCCATCAAGGTTGCAATAATCCAAAAACCACAAAACAAATGTTGCAGAGGCTATGGAGAGATTGGAATTCTCCTATACTGTTGGTGGAAATGCAAAATGGTACAACCTCTTTAGAAAGCAATTTGGTACTTTCTAAAACAGTTAGAAATAGAAATATCACATGACCAGCAACCCCACTGCCTGGAACACATTCTAGAGAAATAAAGGTGGTCACACTAACAGATACATGCACGCAAATGTTTATTGCAGCACTGTCCACAATAGGAAAAAGGAGGAATCAAGCTAGTGGTCCATCAACGGATGAATGGATAAACAAACTATGACATACATACACAATGAAACACTATGCAATGATAAAGAAAAAAATGTTGATTTTAGGAAGCATCTCATAACCTGGTTCCAACTAGAAGACATCATGCTAAGTGAAATCAGGCAGCAGCAAAAGAACAAGTATTGTATGAGACCTCCACTATAAGGACTTAAAAATGGACTTATGTAAAGAAGACAAGACTCTCTGTTGGCTACAAGAGTAGGGAGAGAGGAAGAGTGAAGTTCACAGGTTAGAGAGTCGATATATAGAGAGCAATAGAAAGTAGCAGAGAGCAGATCAGCATAACTTGACTTCACCATAAACTGTACGGTTTTCTAAACTCAACCCAATGTTTCAAAAGATAAGAGTAGCAGGGACAGGGGTTTGGAGACCATGTTCTCAGGGGATGTCATGGTCAACTGGCATAACCAGTCTTTAGCTAATACAGTCTTCTGCACCTCATACTGGTGAGTGGCTTCTGGGGTCTTAAAAGCTAGCAAGCTGCCATCTGAGATGCACCAAGTGGTCCCAATCCATCTGGAACAGATGACAACTGGGAAAATCAAAGACATGAGGCAAAATGAGCCCAGGAGACAAAAGGACCCCTCTGAATGGGAGACTGCATCAGCATGAGACTAGTAGAACCAGATAGTATCTGGCCACCACAAAAGGCAGCCAAGATGATGGATACAATGTACAGTCCCTGACACAGCACAAAAAAAAAGGTGTGCAGTTCAAGAGCTCTAGAAAAACACCAGAATTATGGCCAGACAGCCTGGAGGGTCCCCTGGGAACACAGCCCCTAGACTTGCTGCTGGTCCTGACCTGAAACCAATACTGAGGTCAACTCTTCAGACAAGAATGGACTAGACTCAGGGACACAATGTGAGTATGTGGTGTGTTTAACATTTATAGGAGGCTGTCCTACTGTTTCTTTCTAGTTGACAGAGAAAGGGGGTTGAGAGAAGGGGACAGGTGCTTGTTAAGAGGATACTAGAAGTATAGAGTGAAAAGGAGGAATATGCTGTCACAGGGTGAATACAGCAGGGGTTGCAGATAGGCAGCATGCAAAATTGATTTGGACTGTATAGTTTTACTTACTTATAATAACAAAACGAATCTGGGAAACACTTCAGAACATGGGAGAAATCTGGAAGGCACTATGCTGAGTGAAATTAGTTGCAAAAGCACAAATACTGTATGAGGACTCAATAAAAGTTTTAAACAGAAGAAAATAGTCTTTCATGGTTTCAAGGCTGGGGAAGAAGGGAAAAGGGTACTTGTTAATTTTATAATAGATAAGAATTATTTCAGGAGAAGCGAAGGCCAACACACGACAGAGGAGAAGTCAGCACAACTGGAGAAACCGAAAAACTAAAACATTTTCTAAATATAACCAAATACTTTGAGGGATAGAGTACCAGAGAAAGGGGTCTACAAACCATAGCTTCATGGGACATCAAAGTCGGCAAGCATAACAAAGTGTATTAAGAAAGAAAATGCTCTGCATTCCATTTTAGTTGAGTGGCATCTATGGTCTTAACAGCTAGCAAGTGATCATCAAAGAAGCACCAATTGGTCTCAATCCACCTGGAACAAAGCTGAATGAAGAACTCAAAGATACAAGGAAAACAGGTGCCCAAGAGACAGAAATGGCCACATACACCAACATAAGATCGGAAGAACTAGATGGTCCCTGGCTACCACCAATGACTGCCCTTACAGAAAACTCAACAAAAAGTCCCAGATGGAGCAGGAGAAATGTAGGGTGCAGAATTTGAACTCTAGTAAAAAGACCAGAATTGATGGTCTGACAAACTGGAGGGCTTCTCAAAGACATGGCCCCTGGATCTCTGTTGGCCCAGAGCTGAGACCATTCCAGAAGCCACCTCTTCAGACAAAGACTGAACTGGTAATATAAAACCAACCAGCCAACCAGCCACCCACCCACCCAACCAACCAACCACTGCCATCCAGTCAATTCCAACTCATAGTGACCCTACAGGACCGAACACAACTGCTTCACAGTTTCTAAGGAGCATCTGGTGGATTCAAACTGGCAGCCTTTTGGTTAGCAGACACAGCACTTAACCATTGTGACACCAGGGTTGCCAAACTGGTATATAAGACACAAAATGATACTTGGGAAGAACATGTTTCCCAGCTTAAGTCGATAGAGGAGACTAACTGGGCAGCATCTGTATGGAGGCAAGATGAGACGACAGAGGGAGAGAGCGGCTAACTACCTGAATGGACATGGGAAATATGAGGTAGAAGGAAGGAGTGTGCTGTCACAGTGTGTGGAGAATAGTCAATGTCACACAGCAGGGTGTGTGTTAAGTTTCTGCACAAGAAACTGACTCACATTGTAAACTTTCACTTAAAACACAGTGGGGTGGGGGAGACCTGCATGTAAACATTTCTAGCAGCTTTATTCATTACTGCCAAAAACTAGAAACACCAATGTCTTCAAACTAGTGAATGGATAAACAATCTGAAGTACATCCACACCATTTGATAATGAAAAAGGAACCAACTATCAATATAAGCGATAAAGCCAAGCCAGCCAAGTGCTGTTGAGTTGGATCTGACTCATGGTGACCCTAGGGGCCAGGGTAGAACACAATGAATGTCATAATGCACTATGTTAAGTGAAATAATTCAGATAAAACCACATAATCCCACTTACATACAACATTCTGGAAAAGGTTAACATTATCGAAACATGAAACAGATCAGTAGTCATCAGGCACTGAGGGTGTACAGGAATGGCTACAAAGAGGCAGGAGGAAATTTGCGGGTGATAGAACTACTCTATTTTTGATTGTGGTGGTGATTATGTGACTATATGTATGTCAAAATTCACAAAATTATATACACCAAAAAGCATAAATTTTACTTAATGTATATCACATCTCAATTAAAAAATAAACATCAAATGAACAGAAATACAGTAACTAACCTTCAAACTAGCTAAGGAAAATAATAAAGAAAATAAGCAATCCAACAAAGGGCACAAGAGTTATAAACAGAAACAATACATAAAATAGCAAATAAGTCAATAATCATAATGAACATAAACTTACCTACTGAAAGACATTTTCAAATTGGATAAAGCAAATCAAGCTGCAGACTTCAGAAGAGATAGACCTAAAACAAAATAACATCAAAATTTGAAATTAATTAAAGGAAGACATGTTAAAATCACCAGACTCAGAATAGGACATGGAAAGAGGCCTATCATTACTGATGTCAGATGAACCTTGACTGTAAACAGAAACCAGAAAGACGTTTACCTGTGTTTGTCTATGCAAAGGCATTCAACTGTGTGAATCATAGCAAGTTATGGACAACATCGTGAAAAATGGGAATTCCAGAACATGTATCTGTGGTGCTCATGAGGAACCTATATACACACTAAGGTGCAGTCGTTCAAGCAGAACAAAGGGATTACTGCATGGCTTAAAATCAGGAAAAGTATGTATCAGGATTGTATCTTTTCACCATATTAGTCAATCTGTATGCTGAGCAAATAACTGAAGAAGCTGAACTATCTGAAGAAGAATGCGGCATCATGCTGGAGGAAAACTGGGTCATTCCATGCTGTTGAGACTTTTCCTCTTTTTCACTGACCCTATACTTTACTAAGCATGATGCCCTTCTCCAGGGATTAGTCTCAACAGATAATGTGTCTGAAGTACATGAGATGAAGTCTCTTCATCCTTGCTTCTAAGGAACATTCTGGCTGTACTTCTGCTGAGACAGATTTGTTTTTCTGGTGGTCCATGGTATTTTCAGTATTCATTTCACCTGGTGGTGTAGTGGTTAACTGCTACATCTGCTAACCAAAAGGTTAGTAGTTCAGATCCACCACTTGGAAATTCTATGGGGCACTTCTTCTCTGTCCTAAAGCATTGCTATGAGTTGACATCAACTCAGATGGTGTCATGGATTGAACTGTGCCCTCCAAAATTGTGTATAGCTATTTGGCTGGGGCATCATTCCCAATATTTTGTGATTGTCCTTCATTTTGTGATTTCCCTGTGCTATAAATCCTAGTCTCTGCCTGTGGCTAACAGACAAGATGTGTAATGACCTGTAACACAAAGATGACACAATTAATCTCGCTGAAAGCTAACAGTACTTGAAGTATTTACTGATGAAGATAAAGAACACAGTCTTCAATGTGGACTACACTTCAAATTAAAGAAAACAAAAATCCTCACAATTAGACTAGTAAGCAACATCATAACAACTGGAGAAAAGATTGAAGTTATCAAGGATTTACTTTTACGTGAATCAACACCCATGGAAGAAGCAGTCAAGAAATCACATGATGCCTTAGGTAGTCCCACCCTAATCCTAATCCGCAGAAAAAGACCTCTTTAAAGTGTTAACGAGCAAAGATGTCACTCTGAAAACTAAGTGCACCTGACCAAAGTCATGGCATGTCAATCACCTCATGTATGTGAAAGCTGGACAATATGGAAAGCCAAAGAATTAATGCCTTTGAGATGACTATGTTGATGAAAATGACCAAAAAAAGAAAAACACCAAAGCTGTTGCCATTTGTTTTAGTCAACACAGATACAAGTGGATGGCTTTAGCAAAGACAAGTTTATTCTTACACAGTCCGTAGGCTACAAGAAATTCAGGGTGTCTGCTCCAGAGGAAGGCTTTCCCTCTCTGTCAGCTCTGGAGAAAGGTCCTTGTGTTGCATCTGTCTTTGATCAGGGAGCATTTTGGCACAGAAACCTCAGGTCTGACGGATGTGTTCTACTCCTGATGCTGCATTCTTGACCGTGTGAGGTTCACAATTATCTGCCTGCTTCCCATAAAAGGATAAAGGGTGGTGTAAGCCACACTCCAGGGAAACTCCCTTAGCAAGGGTGTTGCTGTCCCACCCTGATCCTCTTTTAACACAATCATCGTATCTATTAGCCACAGGCAGACATTAGGATTTGTAGCATAGGAAAATCACAATATGTAGGACAATCACAAAATATTGGCAATGATGCCTCAACAAAATGTCTATACACATTTTGGGGGGCCACAGTTTAATCCATGACACCATCTGGGTTGATTTCAACTCACAGCAACACCGTAGGACAGAGAAGAACTGTCCCATAGAATCTCCCAAGAGCAACCGGTGGATCTGAATTACTAACCTTTTGGTTAGCGGACATAGCAGTTAACCACTACACCACTAGGTGAAATGAATACTGAAAATACCATGGGCCTCCAGAAAAGCCAATCTGTCTCAGCAGAAGTACAGCCAGAATGTTCCTTAGAAGCAAGGATGAAGAGACTTCATCTCATGTACTTTGGACACATTATCAAGAGGGACTGGTCCCTGGAGAAGGACATTGTGCTGGGTAAAGTACAGGGCCAGTCAATAAGAGGAAAAGTCTCAACAACATGGAATAACACAGGGGCTGTAACAGTAAGTTCAAACATAATGATCATGAGGACGGTGCAGAACCAAGCAGTATTTGTTTTACACTGGGTGGCTGAGCTGTACCCAACTCCATGGCATCTATTAACAACAAAACCAGTAAGTATAATTCCATGAGGGTACAGCTTAATGACATACTCAGTATTGAGATCTGTACTTACATAACCCAGATATAACAGTACTATTTTACCGCATGTGCTAGAGTCACTATTTTTAATCTGAAAAATTAAGCCAGGCCCATAGCTCTTAGGTGGCTGATGGAGTAAGTTATCTAGCTGCCTCACTAAAGTTTAAACACTACAACGCTGGCAAACGGATGTAGTATAATTTATGAATGCAGTGATAACAGTTATCAGGAATGGAAACTGAAATCAGGACAGTACCTTCAGAAGAATTATGGTTTTTCTTTTATTTTTATTGTGATTAAGTGAAAGTTTACAATCCAAGTTAACTTGCCATATAAAACCCTAAAGACACACCTCTATCCAACTATTTGCTCTCCTCACCCTGTGACAGCACATTCCTCCTTTATACCCTATACTTCTGGTATCCACCCACCCAGCACTTGTCCTCTCCTCTTCACACTCCTCTCTCCCCTCTAGAAAGGAACCAGTCAGACAGCCTCATGTATATACTGAGCCAAGAAGTACACACACCACCTGCATCACTCATGTCCCACAGTTCGGTCCAATCTTTGTCTTAAGAGGTGGCTTCAGTATTAGTTTCAGCTCTGCACCAGGAGCAAGTCCAGGGGGCCATATTCTCAGGAGACCCTCCAGGATGTTGGACCATCAAGTCTGATCTTTAGTAAAGAGTTCCACATCTGCACTCCCCTTTTTCTCATGCTTCATCAGTGATTCCATATTGTGTTCCCTGTCAGGGCAATCTCTGTGGTGACCAGGTACCATCTTGTTCTCAGCAAAGTTATACAAATTGTTCAACTGGATTATCAAGCATACATGCCATAATTACAGTTCATTTGCTAAGAGAGTGTTTTATCCTACAAACTACCTAAGCTATTACATGCAGCTCTATAACACAAAAGCTGTTTGTATCCAAACCTTTTATCTACTAGGAAATAACACTACTAAGACTTCTAGGGAAGGAAGAAACCAGTATAAAAGGAAGAAATGCTCATTAGTTTTCAATAGGAAAAATCAAGGCTGGACAGATAACGAATAAGGGTGAAATTCAGAGATATTAACTTTATATTTTAGCAGGCAGATAAGCATTTGATGAAAAATTAAAACTTATTTACAAGATTTTAAACATTTTTTGAAAGACTTTTATATTTGCAAATTTCAAAGTAATCTTTTGTGGCAAATGCATATGGAGACTGAGTGGCTCACTTAAAATTTCATACCTAGCAGCAGTCCCAGAGCTAGAACTCAAGTTAGGCTAATTTCTATTCCCAGTTCCTTTTGCAGACAGTGTTGACTCAAGGGCAATGAGAAAGTAGAGCTAACTAGTTCTTTATTTGCATATAAAATCCACTGACATACAACCCACATATAAATGATCATCTTTTAAGAATACCATGTTATCACAACAGATTTTTCTCAAGCTCACCTACAGCATTCTAAATAACTTCACTTACAAGTCAACTGAAAGAAAACCTAAAAACATTACATACTGTATTTGTTTTGTGACAATTTCTAAACAGTATCAGTTAAGTACTACTTTTCCTTTTGGTATATTAAAGATCATATAAAATAATTAAAATTTTTAAATATAAATTGCTATTTCTAAGGCTTACTTTTTTATTTTTTTACTTTATCTCAAACATGTACTTACTTATGGGAGTAACTAAAATTCGGTTTATATATAGTTTATTAAGGGAGATCATAGGGACAGCCGTAAAGCACATCAAAGATGTAACATACCATATCAAGAAATGTATCTCAGCAGTCTCAACAACTACAAAACCAGCTCTGAAAAGGGTGAAAAATCAACTCACAAAAAAGAATGTCCCAGAACAGACGAGTAAGAACACAGAAAGCATCAACACAAAAATAAACATACCACAATGGCAGCACTGAGCGCATACCAATCAATAATTACGTTGAATGTGAATGGATTGAATGCTCCAGTAAAGAGACATGAGCGACACCCTGGATCAAAAGACTTGACCCATCCATATGCTGTCTACAAGAAACTCGCTTGAGACTTAAAGACAAGAACAAACTGAAAATTAAAGGATGGAAGAATATCTATCAAGCTAACAATGAACAAAGAAGGGCAGGTGTGGCAATTCTAATCTCAGACAAAATCAATTTTAATGTGAAATCCACCACTGTGGACAAAGATGGACACTACTGCTGAAAGGTTCAGTACACAAGTAAAACTTAACTATATTAGATATTTATGCCCCTAATAGCAGAGCACCTAAATACATTGAAGAAACACTGACTACACTCAAAACAGAGTTAGATTACTCCATAATAATAGTGGGAGACTTCAACATTACACTCTCAGTACTGGACAGATCATCTAGAAAAAAGCTCAATAAAGATAAAGACTTTATTGCCACAATTAACCAACTAAACATCATCAACATATACAGAACTTTCTACCCATCAGCAGACAACTATACCTTCTTCTCCAGTGCACATGGAACATTCTCCAGAATTGACCATGTGTTAGGACATAATGCAATTATGTCAAAATCCATACCACTGAATTACTGCAAAGCATCATCTCAGATCATAAAGCCATAAAAGTTGAAATCAATAGCAAAAAAACATAGAAAGTGGAACTCTCGGAAACTGAACAACATCTTGCTCAGAAAACCATAGGTTACAGAAGAAATCAAGGATGAAATAAAGAAATTCATGGATTCCAATTAGAATGAAAACACTTCCTAGCAGCACCTGTGGGATACAGCCAAAGCAGTGCTCAGATGTCTGCTTATCTCCATAAATGCACACATCTGGAAGTAAGAAAGAAACCAAATCAAAGAACTAACCCTACAGCTTGAACAAGTAGAAAGAGAACAACAGAGGAATCCCTCAGGCACCAGAAGAAACCAGATCATAAAGATCAGAGCAGAGCTAAATGAATTAGAGAATAGAAACACAATAGAAAAAATTGAAAAGACCAAAAGCTGTTTTTTTGAAAAGATCAACCAAATTGACAAATCACTGGCTAAACTTACTAAAGAAAAACAGGAAAGGAAACAACCCAAATAAGAAATGAGAGGGGAGTGGTCACAACAGATCCAACAGAAATAAAAAAATATCATAACAGAATACTATGACAGATCATACTCTAACGAATTTGAAAACCTAGAGGAAATGGACAAATTCCTTGACTCATACCACCTACCCAAATTATCACAACAGGAAGCAGAACAACTTAATAAACCCATCACAAAGGAAGAGATTGAAAAAGTCATCAAAAAACTGCCAACCAAAAAAAGTCTGGGCCCAGATGGCTTCACCACAGAATTCTACCAAGCTTCAGAGAAGAGTTATCCCCAATACTACTGAGACTATTTCACAGTACAGAAAAGGATGGATTACTCCCCAATTCATTCTATGAAGCCAACATAGCCCTCACACCAAAGCCAGGGAAAGATCCAACAAAAAAGGAGAACTACAGACTGATATCACTCATGAATCCAGATGCAAAAATCTTCAACAAAATTCTTGCCAATAGAATACAACAATATATCCAAAAGCGAATCCATCATGACCAAGTGGGATACATACCAGGGATGCAAGGCTGGTTCAACATCAGAAAAACAATTAATGTGATCAATCACATAAATATCACAAAAGACAAGAATCACCTGATTTTGTCCATTGATGCAGAAAAGGCATTTGATAAAGTCCAACACCCATTCATGCTAAAAACTCTTAGCAAAACAGGCACAGATGGAAAATTCCTCAACACAATACGGGCCATTTATACAAAGCCAACTGCCTACGTCATCCTGAATGGAGAGAGACTAAAAGAGTTTCCCTTGAGAACAGGAACTAGACAAGGATGCCCACTCTCACCTCTCCTATTCAACACTGTACTTGAAGTTCTAGCCAGAGCCATTAGACAAGACCAAGAAATAAAGCAAATCTGCATCGGCAAAGAAGAAATCAAAATCTCCCTGTTTGCTGATAACATGATTGTACATGCAGAGAATTTCAAAGAATCTATAAGTCAACTACTCAAACTGATAGGAGAATTCAGCAAAGTCTCAGGATACAAGATAAACATAAGTAAATCAGTAGGATTCCTTTATACCAACGAGACTGTTAATGAAAAAATCATCAAATCAATATCATTTACTATAGCCCCCAAGAAGATAAAAGTACCTAGGAATTAATCTAACCAGAGAAATAACAGACCTTTACAAAGACAACTACAAGCCCTTACTAGAAAAAACTGAGAGAGATAAATGGAGAAACCTACCCCGCTCATGGATAGGAAGACTTAACATTGTGAAAATGTCTCTTTTACCCAAAGCAATCTACTTATATAATGCAATCCCAATACAAGTTCCAGCATCATTTCTTAATGAGATGCAGAAACAAATCACCAATTTTTTTTGGAAAGGAAAGAAGCCCCGGATAAGAAAGGTACTACCTAAAGAAGAACACACTGGTTGGCCTCTCATTACCCAACCTTAGAACATATTACACTGCCACAGTGGTCAAAACAGCCTGGTACTGGTACAAGAACAGACAGATCAACCAATGGAACAGAATCGAGACCCCAAGGATGACACCATTTCCCTATGAACAGCTGATCTTTGACAAAGGCCTTAAGACATTATACTGGGGTAAAAACAGTATCAACAAAGGGTGCTTGCAAAATTGGATATCCATCTGCAATAAACTGAAACAAAATCTAAACATGTACTTACTTACTTGTGCTGTTGAACAGGGCAAATGAGAAAACTTCTTTCAGCTTGGTTGTGAAAACAGTGCTCAGTGAACCACAACTAAACCGCACCAATTAATGTGCAGTGGTCCTAATTAGCAATATCTCCAAGTAGTACCCTTTAGGATCTGACTCTACACTTCTGGAGCTGACGTACTCTAACTTTACAGTAATAATATCATATCTATCCAGGAAAAAAATTGCAATGACTAAGGCCCCCAAAAGTAACTAAAGCATTTTATTAATAAAAGCAAATGTGGTAAGAGACATTTAGTATCATACACACATTCGAATGCAGCAATTCTGAAGTATTTTAAGAAAAAGGGTGAGGTGGTCCTACTGGTTTCTTTTTAGAGTGGAGAGGGGGATGGAGAGGAGGGGGCAGCGTTGGTTGAGTGGGTCCTGGAATTAAAGGGTGAAAAACGAATCTGGTATCACAGGGTGAGGAGAGCTGATAGCTGCAGAGATGCAGGTACGCAGGGTTTTATATAGAAAATTGACTCAGACTGTAAACTTTATCACAATAAAAAAATTATTTTAAAAAATAATAAAATCATTGAAGTATAAAAAAAAGAAAGAAAAAGGCAAGAACTCTGGGTGGCACTGACTGCTAATTGTACATTTGTTAACAGCCAAATAAGTGGAATTGTGCAATTCATCTGGGACATGGCCACAGTCTCCACAACTGTATGTTGGTAGTAATTATAATAAAAAGATGATTCTACATATAAGATTTTCCCCCCCACAGGTTAGAAAGGTTTTCAAATTTTTTAATTAAATGGAAAAAAGTACTATCATATGGGACCTGCATTATAAATGTTTAGAGTGGATTTCAATAGTTGAGACCCTTAATAACCACATAAGTTTTATTACTTTCATTTAGGCTATCAGAGCATTCCTGAGATTTCTGTCCTTCCCTTTCTGGAGGAACTGGATAACCACAGTCACTGCAGGTAGAAACAGCTCACAAAGTTATCTGGTTAGGGCAGCACAACTTCCTAACTACTGCTGATGCACAAAGAACCACCCCAGATCCTCTAGCACTCCACTGTCCAAGAAGAGATAAATAAATATGGGGAAAAAATTTTAACTGGACGTTAAGAAATGTTCATCATCCACTTCTTTTACTTTCCAGAATTAATCTTAAGGAAATCAGAAATGGCAAAGACTTACGTGCCTGAATGTCTGTAATACTGTGTTTTTATATCATGGAAAAAGAAGTCTAGTACATAGTGGAGAACCAATAAATAGTCATAAATAATATTTTAAGTAATAATTCAGGAGGTTAATGCACAATCTCAATTATACGAACCTCTAGGGTCAGAATCAACTTGACAGCAACAGGTTTGTATTTTAAAAACCCTCGTGGCATAGTGGTTAAGAGCTATGGCTGCTAACCAAAAGGTCAGCAGTTCAAATCAACCAGGCACTCCTTGGAAAGAAAACATATGTAGCAGTTCTGCTCTATCCTATACTGTAGCTATGAGTCAGAATTGGCTCAACAGCACCAGCTGTGTAAATTACACAGCTAAGAAATATTAACCTTAAATCTGAAAGTCCAAAGTGATCACGCCACTAATCACTGCAGACAAATTGTAATTAATCAAGTTGGAAGCCATTGAATGAGCACAGGCATTGTTTTAAACAGAAGCAGCAATATGGGGAAAAAAAAACAGGCTTTGCTGTAATTTAAAACAAAAATCTACAGATCCTAAAGAGATGAGTAGAGAGACAAAGAAGAAAACAAAAGGGCAACTCTACATCTAAAGAAGCTGTGGAACAGCTTTCACCGGGCCTGAGTCAGTCAGGGTTCAGTCACCAGCACAACGGGGGAGAAGGTTTCTCCACAGGGCTGCTTACTTTGGATTCCTGCATTATCACTGCTTCTCACCAGCAGTCAACAAAGGCTACAACAGAAATACCAACTGGAAAGAAAGCATAATTATTACAGTACCCCTTCATGTGCACACGTGTGTAGTCAACTGTCTCAGGCTTTAAATAACATGCTAACTGAATGCTGTACATCTTGACTAGATAAAAAATTTCTACAATGTAAGGATTCCCATCAATTTTAAACTCATCAAATTTTTAGTCAAACTTTCCACCTTCCTGGTTTTTCTCTCTCCAGCAAGACTATACGCTCTTCATGGTGGGGGCCATTAAATAGGCTGTAGTATTTTAAGGGACCTTTTATGAGTTCCACAATCCCAGACACTATGCTCCTAACAGTTTTTTTTTAATTGTATAACTCCAGGCGGCAAATGCTGACACTTACAAGGAAGTGCTCAGTTCCTCCTAATGTTAAGTTTTTTTCTTAAATAGCCAGCCAAGTGCCGATAGGCAAGCGAAAGATGATTGATGGGCACAATCATAACCATTATTAAGAATGCTGATGTATGTTTTCCCAAATTATACAAGAGGGAAATCAAGTCAGAGTTGTAATGAATCAGCACAAATTCGTTCCAAAGCAATTTGTAAAGCATGTTCTGCTAGGTGTAGATCCAGCTTTGTTTGCTACACACGAATCTAAGATTGTGGATGGAAGCTGCAAGGATCGAGTCACTTACGATACGGAAGGTAGGTATTAACAGGGCTGACAATTTCCCAGGTTTGTCACCTAGTGACACATATACCTTAAAACAATTCATCAACGTTAAACACAAGGGGCTTGTTACATGGGCCTTACAGACAAAACTCAACGCTCAGCAAGTGTAAATTGAATACGCTGTAAGATCTTTTTGAAGGCGGGTTTTTTGATTCCAGCGGAATATAGACGTTTTAATGAACGGAAAGCAGTATCTAAAATGTTTTTTACAATTTGCATCCATTTTAAGTATTTTACTTTAAGAACATTCACTTTAAGAAGTATATGCAAAAAAAAAATCACTTCTTCACTGATTAAACTGCAGTAGCTCCACTACGAAATATTCGTTATCATGGGCTTCGTGAACTGACAGCGCTGGAAATGCCCCAGGCTAGCCCGAGTGTTCAGACTGCGGCAGGCGCGGGGCCGAAACCAGGAGAAACTATTCAGGGCTGCGACGCTCGCAGGGCCGCATCTTTCGGGGGCCACAGGGACCGAACCGCCATCTCCGCCTTCAGCCTCCAACTACACATGAAAGGAGCTGCAGACCGTTACAAGCAGCGGGTTCTGATGCGTGGATCGAGCCCAGCGGGCGGCCAGCACTTACCGACGAGCAGCTCGTCCCTCAGCCTGGCAGCCCGGGGCAAGGGCCGGGGCAAAGGCGGGGGGGGGGCGCTGCAGGGAGGGAAGGTGACGCATGTGTGGACTGTGGAGAAGAGGGCATTCGTCTGGGCCTAGCACCGACCTGGGTGTCCTGCATTTCCTTGGCATAACAGCGGTCCCCGGCGCGCGAGAGAAACCGTCGCCGCGCGCGCTTTAACCTTCTTTTACTTCTTCCCGCTCGATTAGCCGCGCACCCACGCCCCTCCCCCAATGCCGACAGACTCAGTCGGGCCCCGAGAACGCCCCTTCCCGCCCCTTCCTAGTGCGCGTGAACAAGAAAGCCTTTAAATCTCGCGAGAAGCCCCCTCCCCCTGCTAGTACAGTGCGCAAACGAGAAAGGAGGGCGGTCCAGTCGAAAGTACTGCAGACGCCATTATCTTGTGTTTCTCTGCCGCACCGATTTCGACGTCTTGCTTGTGTTCCGCTTGTTCGCAAACTGTAAGTAATTGGAATTATTGGGATTTGGGTAACATGTATTCAGGCAGGGGTTTGGCTTCCTTCAAAGGCTGCGTTTACCTTTTCCAAGCCTAGTTTTCCACCGGCCCTTAGCTGCCTCAGCCCGAAGGGAGGTGCCGGGTGGAAGGCGGGGTTGTCGCCTCCTCCGGCACTTTGATTGACGTGGTTTTGGGCCAATCACTTCGCCCTCGCGCCATCACCGAAGCCCAGTCAGCCAATCAGGCGCGGCAGCGGGGTAGGCGAGCAAAGCGGGAGAAGGCGGGGGACGGCGTTGGGGGCCTGTGCTCGTTCTCTGTCTAGCTGTGACCGGCTGAGGCGGCGCGGCGGTGAAGGGACGGCGGCCTCGCGGGGTGAGGAGCGGAGCTGGGAGGGTTTCTTGTGAGGCAGCGGTGGGAAACGCGTCTTTCCGCTTGGATTAGGCAGTTTGGCGGGGAGTTTGGTTGGTTCTCAGAGAGGAATCGTTGCTGGCGTTCCCCTCCCCCCATCCGCCATTTCCCTGACCATGCATCTGCAGTCCGCGTTGTGGTGCTCGGAATTTGAGGGAATTGCGAGCTGTGTTTTTTTTTCCCAGCATGAGATTTAGTTATGTGGTACTGGGAACTAGACTCCTTGTTTAGAAAGAAGGGGCTGGTGGGCGGAAGGCAGAGGTGAACTGCTGGACGCCGCGGCGCCGCTCTCATTGTGAAGGCCTTGTCGCACGAGGGCTTTTCTGGTGGGGGCCTGAAGCAGGAACCAGGGTCTTCGGAAGGCTCAGGGTGTCTCGGCTGCTTTGTCTCTCCCGCGGCGGGGGAGGGGTGCGGAGACGAGGTCTCGGGACCGCGTGGTGGTGGGGGAGGGGGGTCTACGCTCAGCTCCGCCTAGTAGCACGTAGGCGCCATTACGCGGGCCGCCATTTCCCATCGGGATCCGGGTGCGGAAAAGTGCTGCGCTTCTGCGATCGCCTGTGAATTTTCAAGTCTTTCTAGTCGGCGGTTCCTGATACCCAGGGAGGACCGATTGTGTTTGCGCACGACTGGCGGGCGCATAGTTAACGTATTTTCGGGGCCTGAAGGAGGATGGAAGAGGACCTAGCAGGTTAACAGTGACTGCGTTATTTTTGTAGACGCTCTTGTTTCTCCCTTCTCCACATGTTTAGCCTTTCCTCAACCTTTAACTGAGTGATGAGTCAGTGGAATTTTGTTTTAGTCGTTAGAGGAATGGATTTAGCAACAAACGTTATGGAAGAATGGGCGGCACAAATGCTGCCTTGGTTTTTGTTTTCCCTTTAGTTCTGTGATGTCTAGCCACCTCTGTGGTAGAAGGGACCACTTGGCTTTTTAAAACTGCCATTTTCAAGAGGGCATCTAAAAGGTGGTTTGGGTCCCATCACCGTTCTGACAGGTAGAAGCTTTAATTTTTATCTATTAGAGTGATTCTTAGGGCTTATTAGTTTGAATCCTAATGTAAAATATTCTGATATCGAGGATTGTTAGCCTTGTTGACTAATTGAGAGCCGTCTTACAGCACCTTTTGGGATTTAGTCTCGACTGAATAGGGCTTCTGTTTGCCTTTTATGTTTGCAGACTTCCAAGATTTGAGGAGAGAGCATGTAGTGTAAGAAACCGTGATCGGAGATTACAACATAAAAGTAATCTTGTTTTCTCTGAATAAGAAGCAATTAAAATTTTAAAAAAATTGTTTTAAGCTGATAAGCTTTTTCAGTCTTCATGTATCCTGATGAAACAACTGAGTTGCAGTGATGGAAACCAATTCAATGTCTTAAAAACTAGTGTATTCTTATTTTTAGATGCTTGTTTGGATTTTAACACTGTAAAAGGGAGGATCACGTTTTAGAAACAGCTAGTTTGTTGGGTTCGAGTGAGTGTTGTGATTGGAGAATTAATATTCCGTTAACAGAATGAACAAAACTGATTACTGTTGGTTTTTATAGGCTACTGCAGCACTAGGGTGTCAGTTGTTGGTCCTGCCCAGAACACTTCAGTTCTGCTCTGCAAGGATATATAATACACTGGTACGTTCCAGAAGCAGAGTAATGTCTTTGCTTGTATTAAAATTGAGCAAGATAACCCAGCTTACTCTCCCCTGTGCCGAATGTACCAGCTGCTTTATTTTTTAACAGATTGGTGTATCAATTTAATACAAGAAAATGGAAACTGAACAACCAGAGGAAACCTTCCCCAACACTGAAACCAATGGTGAATTTGGTGAGAAAACTTCAATTGTAACAATTTTATATTTTTTTAATAATTAACCCTTGTTTTGTAATTGGGTGGCTTTATATGTTGTTTGTGAGTTACTATAATTTATAGCCTGAAATGTCTTGACTTCGTGAAGTATTGCCTCACAGTAAATTGTGTCTGGCAAGCATTGTTGAAAATAAACAGGTTTTTATTGATATCTCAGGGGAAAAAAGGATTTATAACAGCTTTTGGCCTTGAAAGGCATTTAAAATTAGGGCCAAATGTTTTCAAACAATAGGTTCACCTGTCGACGTGAAAATTGTAATTTTAGTGCTGTTTCTTGAAGACATTGGTCCTGTTGTTCAAATCTTAACTGTTAAATTCTTAGGTAAACGGCCTGCAGAAGATATGGAAGAGGAGCAAGCATTTAAAAGATCTAGGAACACAGATGAGATGGTTGAGCTCCGTATTCTGCTTCAGAGCAAGGTTTGTTTTATTAAAGAGACTTACTGCTCTAGTTTTATCCTGACAGAGTGGAAACCCTTTATATTTTGAGTCGAGTGGGTAGGTTGAGATTCTTAAGGTATCAGTGAGTTAGCTCTTGATGACATCTAGTTTTATTTCGAAACATTTTAATGAGCCATTTATTTGATTGTTGCCATATGAGATGTGAAGGTACAGTTACTGGGGGGGGGGTTGCGTTGCTTTTTGTTTTTTTTTTTTTTAGTGAAGGGTACTAATAAAACTAATCAGTGATTAAGTTTTATGCCAAGTATGTGTTTTGGGATATTGATTATTCAAGGACTCTGTTGTGTGTTTCCTCCCCAGTAGAATTTTGGTTTTAGTCTTGTAACAAAGGTTAGAGCTGGTGGGTTTGGAAGTGTGGAGGAGGAAGTGGTTGGGGCCAAGAAGTTTACAGAAAGGCAAAGTAATCCTCTTATCTTTTTGCCCTCTCCAGAATGCTGGGGCAGTGATTGGAAAAGGAGGCAAGAATATTAAGGCTCTTCGGACAGACGTAAGTATTAAAGAGTTTAAACTACAACACAAGCAGCTCTGTTTACGTGTTTCTAGAAGTTTAAAGATTTGAATCCAAGGAATCATTTAATAGACTAGATACAAGCCATTTGTAATGATTGATGACAGAGATGATTTCTTGATTTGCCATTTGGTTTTTAACAATTCAAATTGAATTATGATGAAGGTGGTGTATGTTTAAACCTCTTCATTTACTAGTAGGAATACACCAAATTACTTCAAAGCAGGGTGACATCTTTTAATTGGAGCTATTGGGAAAGTATTAAAAAAAAACAATTGTATCCTTTCCCATGTGAATCAATTGCTGTATTACTGAAAACCATTGCAGGTGGCTAATTAAACCCCCAATTTTTTTATTTTTTTCCTTAAGTCCATCTGTTCTTTAACAGCTTGCACATGGAGCACAAAGAAATTAATGTTCAGTTTGCATGATTTAAATGTCAATGAAGAATAGAGTTAGGGACATACTCAAAATTGGGAAACAGTTTGTCACTGCCTATAACTTGAGTCTTTGTAGTTTATAGTGGGTTGACTCTTGGGATTAGACACACTAAATGTTGGCATCCCCAGGAGTTAGCATATTTATTTATAGGACTTGGCTGCATCAAAATTACTAAATTTTTTTCTTCAGTGTACACATTCTTAAATGTTTTATTTCTTGCTTAAGTGGAGGCAATTAATTAACTTTGTGTTGAATACTTATTTGACAGTATTTCATTTCTCTCTTGGTCGCAGATCTTTGTATGTTCTTCTTGATTGCTATAAACTGAACTTGAAAAATATGTTTAAAGTTTTACAAACCTGCCTGTTAGGATCTAGGAGTGCGTTTTGAACCTCCAGGAAACCAAACTAGCCTTTTAACAGTTAGGGTCTTTTGGTGGTGTGGGAATTTTTGTTTTGTCTTTTATAAATCTCTCTCCTCTTAATCCAGATGCTCTGTATAATTATCTGGGTTATTAATTTCCCCATTTCCTCAAGAATTTCAGTGAACTTTGAGTCATGACAGGTTCTGTGTCTACCCTCATGAGCCAGCCTGCTACTGAAACATCATTTGATTTAACAAAAAAAAACAGCTAGAACCATCATTTAAGATCCTTAAATGTTAAGCCACAGTCAGGTATAGAGAAGTCCATTATTGTGTTAGTCTTCAGAACAACTTAAGCTTGTTTCATTAATTGAGAGTATGAGTATAGTTTGTATTAAATTAAAATTTATTGCTTTTCCCCCTTTTCCCTCTCCTTGTTTTTTTGGCCATATATCTCCGTTGCCCATGTACTGGATCGACTTACCCCTGCGTTGCCCACCATGACGTTGGCCCATCCGCCCCTGAACGCCCATGTGAAAACCCTGGTTGGCTATGCCCAAAAATGTGCTCGTTGCCAAACGGGTACCATACTTGACAACTTCTGATTGAATGCCCATGCCCAATGCCAACATCCACGAACGCCAATGACCAATGCAGTACAATGCCAGTGTTTCAGTCCCAGACAGCAGTGGCCCCGAGCGGTATGTCCCAACAGTTTATGCCTCACTGCCTGATTAGAAAGAGAGAAATGTATTTTATTACCTGCCTTTTATATAATTAAATAGTATCCCCTTTAGACGGTGTATTGTTTTTCAAGTTTCTGTCTTATTTTCCCCATTAAGTCTTTTTGTCACTGAACTTTTACCGTGAGTTGCCCACCAAAACGATCGACTAATTTTATTTCGATGGAAGGAGCACAGCTTCAAGTGTTGCATATTTGCTGCATTGTAAATCAAATTGTTACCGAAAATAGTCTCTCGCTCTGTCTTTGTGGCCCACCTTTGCTTCCCAACATTGCCTGTTCATAATTTTTTCTGATGAAATGCTAACTCTGGTTCACTTTCCTTCACTTCTCATTTGTGTTGTCTTTGTTTTGTCTTGCATTTGTATTTGTTTTCTTGCAGAGCCCATTAGTGATCTAATTTCTAACTGGTATCCATAACCTTATTCCAAATACAATGTTCACCACTTGCATATTCCCCCCACTTTGCCTGAGAGAAGGTGTGCCAGTTATACCAATGTAATAGCGAGGGTATTCTTAATTAGTGGTGGCGGGGGACATAAATAGCAACTCTGCTTCAGTTCTGGTCAATTTATTGCCCACTTAATCTGAGCCCTTCCAAAAGCCCATTCTCTCTGTCTCTCTGCAAGTCTCCTAATATTGTTGCCGTGTTTGTATTGGGCATAAAACAAAATGCATGTGGAAAAAAATCTATAAATAGGGTGTTGTAAATGGGGGAGTATTAAATAATTGTATGTGACTTTTCTGTTAACATTTGTATGACTACTGGTGAAAAACACAAAACTCATTTTTCTTTTCCACTTTTTTTTGTACTATCTGGTATTTGTGATGTTTGACAGCATATTGAGTATCAGTGCTGATATTGAAACAATTGGAGAAATTCTGAAGAAAATCATCCCTACCTTAGAAGAGGTAGGCTCACGTTTTACGTTTATGTACTTGGCAGTATAAAGGGGAATGTCTTCATTTTACTGAGTTAGAATGGGGGAGGTGGATAGTATGTATGAGTTGGTGGTAGCACTATCTTAAAACTTGAATTATAACATAGAATTATGCTTACATTCTTTATTGTTAAATACAAGTGACCACTCCACAAATATAAATTATCTGTGGTCATGTAGTGTAGATTCAGTTTATATTTTATTGGGCTATAGTTTCAGAGGATTTTTTTTTTTCTTGAATAAAATTGTGGGGGTATGTTGGGAAGAAGAATCATTTTACTCTGATTAGAAGATTTTAATATGTAGTCCTTATTTTATTAGTATGTAGATAAAAGCATATTATTGTGGCTAAGTAGATTAATGTAATAGTAGATTTGAAATGTATTGTAGTAGCTTTACCAATATATGCGACAATAGCCTGATCACTCTAGACACTTAACCTATTACTCTTATTTTTCTACTTTCAGGGCCTGCAGTTGCCATCACCCACTGCAACCAGCCAGCTCCCGCTCGAATCTGATGCTGTGGAATGCTTAAATGTATGTCATAGTGCCATTGAACCCCACTGAAGTATGGAGCCTGGCCCATAGGATCGATTTATTTTTAACATAGTGTACTTTTCCCGTCTCTAGAAAAAGCTTAAAAACATAATAAATGAATGGTCTTACAACTCACTGTTGACCCTGCTCCATGCTGCAGTGGGAATTAACTACATTTGCAAAGTGCTTTGCAGTCATTTTTATTACGGTGTTATTTGAATGTTAATAATAATTTTGTGGTAACAGCGACATGCTAAATGGCTGCAGTGTGGGTATGGTGTTGCAGGACCTGAAAATAAAATAGTTTTTTAAGGTGGTGCAGAATGTCCTTTTTGGGCCTGGCTATTGAGGATAATAAGCACATAACTGGTAAAGTTATTGAAACATAATTCAGGTTGCTCACTGCAACAGTATATTGTTACGCTTATAGCAGATAAGTGTATGTTGGGGGATTCTTGATTTTGGACTAAAATTTTATAAATCTCCCTCTGCAGTATCAACACTATAAAGGAAGCGACTTTGACTGCGAGTTGAGACTGTTGATTCATCAGAGTCTGGCGGGAGGAATTATTGGGGTCAAAGGTGCTAAAATCAAAGAACTTCGAGAGGTAAAGGCACCTTTTGGTTTTCTCCTCCTGCCATATTTTTTACTGGAAAGTTTTTTTTTTAATCTGGATTAGTTCAGTGGTCTTCTCACTCTTTGATTTCCTTCCCTGATCTTTTGTTATCTAACTTGCTATAAAAAAGCAAAAAGTCCTGGTAATAATAGATAAGTTACCTTGTCAAATTTTTTACACTGAAAAGCCAGGCTGTGTCCCGTAGTTAGTAACAGTTTTTACAGTGAGGAGTTGGGTGGGATTACCAAGTTCAGTTAAGTTGACTTGAACTTAGGAAACTATTCCATGCCTTTTAATCCTTTTTTAAACTAACTGATTTTTCTTTGTCAACTTATTCCAGAACACTCAGACAACAATCAAGCTTTTCCAGGAATGCTGTCCTCATTCCACTGACAGAGTCGTTCTTATTGGAGGAAAGCCGGATAGGGTTGTAGAGTGCATAAAGATCATCCTTGATCTTATATCTGAGGTATTTTTGGAGTGCTTATACTTAGATTTAACTGCATAGAACAGAAATTTACTTCATTCCAAAGCAGTTTTAAGGTGTGTAGGCAAATAGCTTTGACTTTATCTTTACCTATGAATTGTTTTTCAAGTTCCAAGGTTTAATTTTTGTCACTCAGACTTAGCACTATCATTTTGTTTTGGAAATGCTTTTGAAAGGGTTGAAGGGTAGTCATTTGATCTTCGGTGATACTTCTGTAGTGTCTAGTCCTTCTAGTAAAATGTTTGGGTCACCTGTAGAAGTGAGAGACGTGGTACCTCGGGTACTGCTATATGTGTTAATTTCATACTATTCAGCTTCCAAGTTGGGGATGGTACACTGAGGTGTGTCAGTCACTTTCTGTCTTAAATAAGACACTAAAGCTTGTCTATCCGGAACATGCAAGAGTATTGCCCTTGTTTTTTCATTATCTTTTTAGTTAGTATTTTTGCCTATGTTCCTGTCCTTCCAAGGAAGAAAACAAGAATTTAAAATGCCTTGTTTTGAAAGGATTGATGTGAATCAAGGCTTTTTGCCTTCATTCTGTAAAGTTGCTATATCTTTTTTTAGTCACCTATCAAAGGACGTGCACAGCCTTATGATCCCAATTTTTACGATGAAACCTATGATTATGGTGGTTTTACAATGATGTTTGATGACCGGCGTGGACGTCCCATGGGATTCCCCATGCGGGGGAGAGGTGGTTTTGACAGAATGCCTCCTGGTCGGGGTGGACGTCCCATGCCTCCATCTAGAAGAGATTATGATGATATGAGCCCTCGTCGAGGACCTCCTCCTCCTCCTCCTGGGAGAGGTGGCCGGGGTGGTAGCAGAGCTCGGAATCTTCCTCTTCCTCCGCCACCCCCACCTAGAGGAGGGTAAGTTTTTGGTTTTCATTTGCACGTTTACAACATACAAAAGCCTGCGTATTAGAGGTTAGCAGGGTAGACATTGATGTGATATGTGTGGTGTGTATCAAAACGGGCTGGGATTACAACTGTTACTACATGTTCGCAGAGATTTGATGGCTTATGACAGAAGAGGGAGACCTGGAGACCGTTACGATGGCATGGTGAGCTTTTACCTACATAACTAGTGTGGGTCAGTGGGTTGTAAGGGGTCTTGATGGTTATGAGTAGTTAATTTTTTGTTGAAGCTTTTAAATAGTTAAATCATTTTGTTTCCACTGTCTCTGGAGGTTTTGGGGTTTTTTTATTTGAACCATCTTCCTTTGTTCCCCCAAAGTGTTACTGCCCTGTGTTTGTTTAGTCTTAAATAAAGTTAGCTGTATAAAAATACCTTGGACTGAAATCTATAACAAATAGGTTCATGTTTATAGTGCTGTTTATCTCTTAACAGGTTGGTTTCAGTGCTGATGAAACTTGGGATTCTGCAATAGACACATGGAGCCCATCAGAGTGGCAGATGGCTTATGAACCACAGGTGGCGTATAATGATTTAGCATGTGTTTCAGTTATTTAAGGTGTATGCCTGCTCATCAATAAGGTGGTTCCCCCACCCCCATTTAGTGTATTAGTTCCTTGGAATGCTGTCTGTACTTGAATGCGTATCATTTCACTGAGGAGTATTTTCTGAGTTACCCTTAATAGCGGCCAACTGGGGAGGCTTTGGGAAATCTTAAGTTGGCTAAACTGAGGGGTTTTCGTGTTAATACATTCAAAGAGAAGTTTTCAAGGTAAGGTAACACTTTTTTTCTGTTTTCTGTTTTTAGGGTGGCTCTGGATATGGTAAGTTTTCTCCTTCGAAATCAAAACATTGTTTCGTGCTTTCTAAATGAACTTGATGCTCATTATTTAAATCAGATTATTCCTATGCAGGGGGTCGTGGCTCATACGGTGATCTTGGTGGACCCATTATTACTACACAAGTAACTATTCCCAAAGATGTAAGTATTTTTAATGAACCATTTTCAGATTATTGGCCCTTCAGTTCGTTGCCTTTTACTAAAGAGACCAAAAAAAAAAAAATTCCATTTTAGAGTTGTTTTAGGAACTCATTCTGCAATTTGAGTCTTGACATGGATGTCCAGTGTTATTGAAATTAGGAGTTATTTTTTAATATTTAAGTAGTAGGCTTAGTACAGGAAATCTTGAATATGGATGGTATAAATAAATACATTGTTATTCAAGCCTTGACTAGTTGGGAGGCACTGGATAATACAGCAGTCAGTAAGCTATATCCTGCTGGTTATTAAAAATGCAGGTGATAAAATTTACTTTGATCATAAACACTTTCTTTTTAGTTGGCTGGATCTATTATTGGCAAAGGTGGTCAGCGGATTAAACAAATCCGCCATGAGTCAGGAGCTTCAATCAAAATTGATGAGCCTTTAGAAGGGTCTGAAGATCGGATCATAACCATTACAGGAACACAGGACCAGATACAGAATGCACAGTATTTGCTGCAGAACAGGTCAGTTTTAAGTTCAGTTTCATGGTAGTTTAAAGATACTAAAACTTTACAAAGCTTTCCTTTCTTCTCAATTGATTTCTCTTTTAGAAGCCATGGTGTCTCAACCTTTTGGGGACCTAACTTCTAAACATTCTAATAGCTTTGCCTTAATTTTCTTCTGCTTTCTTACTAAAAACAAGGACATTCAGTACTAATCTTGCTGGAAGAAGCTCTAACCAAGTAAACTTCTCCATTTCTCTGGTGAAAACTGCTGCCAACACTACATGTTTAAATTATATAAAGCCTGTAGAAAATATAGAAGATTCCGTTGATATTGGTCTAGTTCTGTGTGGAAGACTAGTGATTTTGTTGTTTTTAGATAACTAAATTGACAACAAATCACAGTCTGCCATATGGCACAGACCATACCTCTACAGGACAAATGATTGGTGCTGTTACATGCAGTATTTCACACTTTGCTGGCATTTCTTTGACTCTCCTATAAAATGTTAACAACTTCTAATTTCATTTTCTTAATTCTTTTCTACTAATGTTTAGAAATACTGTTAAATCACTCATTTTACACTATTTGAAATAGCTTAATGTTTAATTGTTCTAAATGTAATGGACGTGTATGATTTTGACTTAGCATTGAAATTGTCTTGATGTTGATTAAGATGTTAAAAACAAAAATTCTAATTCGTACTTTTTTTTTTCTTTTCTTTTATAGTGTGAAGCAGTATGCAGATGTTGAAGGATTCTAATGCAAGATATTTTTTCTTTTTTATAGTGTGAAGCAGTATTCTGGAAAGTTTTTCTAAGACTAGTGAAGAACTGAAGGAGTCCTGCATCTTTTTTTTTTTATCTGCTTCTGTTTAAAAAGCCAACATTCCTCTGCTTCATAGGTGTTCCGCATTTGAGGTGTAGTGAAATCTTTGCTGTTCACCAGATGTAATGTTTTAGTTCCTTACAAACAGGGCGGGGGGAGGGCGTGCAAAAACTAACACTGAAAATTTTGAAACAGCAGCAGAGTGAGTGAGTTTTATTTTTTGTTCATTGTTGGTGGTTTAAGAGAATCCCCCCATGTAATTATTGTGAACACCTTGCTTTTGTGGTCACTGTAACATTTGGAGGGGTGGGACAGGGAGGAAGAGTAACAATAACAATAGTCCACATGTCCCTGGCATTCTATTCAGAGCAGTGTGCAAAATGTATTGCTCTTTTGTAAGAAACGTTTTATGATTTTTAAAATAAATTTAGTGAACCTATTTTTGGTGGTCATTTTTTTTTAACACATTTTTCAAATCGCTAAATCACCCAGCCCACCTCCAAAGTCAACACTAAAACTGATTTTCAGCTCCTCTGTTGGATATGTGTCTTGGAAATAGGCAGAGTACCTTGGCTGCTGACTTTGACTGGATGGTTTGAAAGTCCATTGTATGGGGCAAAATTCCATGCCTTGTACCTGTGCTTACAATAAGCCTGGGATTTGGTTTGGTTTTGCAAATGCCCTTAATTTAAAACATTTTTCTATTAATGATGAACTCAGATGAGAAGCAGTGCAACAAATTTCAGTAGTGATAACCAGTACATACCCAAAGCCTGACTGGCAGCGAGTTTTATTAATCCAAGTAATACTGGGTTATGGACATGACTCATGCTGAACTCTTGATTTTTATTAGGTATTTTCTCACCTATAGACTTACATGCTGTCAACCTGCTAGTGTCTCTTAGTTAAACCTTGTAAAATATATACCTGTTTTTCTGTTGTATGCAAATTGAAAGAAAGATGTACCATTTCTCTGTTGTATGTTGGATTATGTAGGAAATGTTTGTGAACAATTCAAAAAAAAAAGACAAAGTTCCTGTGGATGTTTTTGTGTAGTATCTTGGCATTTGTATTGATAGTTTCAAGTTCACCTCCAAATAAAACTCCATGATACTAGATTTGGTGTCTGCCCAATTTGAACTAGGGTTGAATAACACCTGTAAAATTTGTCAAAACATTCCTCTTGTAAGGAAATACAGTAATTTTAAATTATTTCTTGTGTGAAGTGTTTTTCTAGCATTTACAAAGGAGAAATCTGTAGGAGTATAAAAATTCCAGTATGGCATAGTAGAGTCATCCAAATTACAAGAAACTTGAGTTTCTTAGGTTTTTACTTCAAAGTAGCTTTTAGTTTGATGTTGGAGGATATTGGAAAATAATGTGTAACTGCTGAATGTGGTTTCTAGTTTATAATCACTGGAACACTACTAACATCCAGGTATTTAGAAAATATGACAGCAGGTAGTAGTTCCGTAGTAGTAAATGGAAATAATCCTTTTGAAGATAAATTGAATTTCACAACCCTTTTTTACTTGGAGAAGAACAGTAATGTCTTAGCTAATGGAACTTCCAGAATAGATGCTGCCAGAGCATCTGTAGAATTAGTTCTGGGTAGCACAGCTTGTAAGCAGCTCGAAGTGTACTACTAACTGAAAGACAGGCACTTGAAGCCCACCCAGAGGTAACTTGGAAACTTAAAATCTGTACATGGGTTGTCCATGAGCCTGAATCTTAATTTGCTAACACTGGTATTCCCCAAATGTGAAATTAGACTGAATTTGTCATGGGTTAACATGTTGCTTAAGTGTGGGTGAATGGGAGGGGGCTGTTGAGGGTAGCTTATCCTGTTGAGGCTAAAATGAGCCCATAACTCTAGAAAGAAAAAGGACATTTAACTGAAATAATGTTACTCCCATGTACTGAAAGTATTTCAGGAGAACACCAGCTTTCAAAAACAGGATCAGTGTTCATGTTGAACATAAACTAAAAAGTTTGCTTTGCCTTTTATAAAACTAACCTTTGGTAACAAGAATTTACTAAAGATTAGAAAGCATATGCCTTTGAAAAATTGGGTATATGGGGAATGTTTGCATTGCCAACACTGTTACTATCAATCACCTGGTGTTTACACATGGTCTTGGAACTAGGTTGGGCTGAAATTTTTCAGGAAGGATGAGAAGTTAATATCGTTCATTAAACATTCACAATTTTGAAGCTGGAACAGTTTTAAAAATGTTTTTAGTTACCTTTTTGAAAGCCTATTAAAATGCCAACAGACATGTTTCATATATCAGATTGCACTGTAGTTTTCTAGGATTAAAGGGAGTAGTGGGTCTTTGGAGACTAAAATAGTGGGGTTTTCATGGATGATCTGCAGTTACTCTAAATCATCAGTGATTTCCCTGGCATAATCTTTCAGGAAAACAACTCTTAAGCAGTTTTTCTTTAAAAATGTGATTTGTTTTATAATGCCTTAAGTTGTTAATGCTCCAGATGAAGTTAATGCTCTGCAAACAATGAATTAAACCACAGCTTGTGATTTGTTTAACTTTGCTGTTACAGCAGTTGGCATAAACTTGGATGTTACATCTTAAGACAATGTTAGGCCAGTGGGAACTGTCCATAGATTTGGTTTGATACCTGTACACTGAATGCCACCCAAAATTTTTTCTTCAAAAGTTTTTATTGGAAATGTTTTAATTGTGATGGTAGTTTGATAAATTCAACGTTGAATATCATACCCAAACCAAAACAAACCTACTCCCATCGTGTCGATTCCAACTCAGTGACCCTATAGACAGAACTGCTCCATAGAGTTTCAAGGAGTGCCTGGTTAGCAGCTGTAGCATTTAAAGCATTAACAACCATCGGGGTTTCCAGATGATGACCGGTGGCTAGTTAAATCTACCTGATACTGAAGTTTTGGTTCTTGTTTGGGAAAGGGGGATGAAAAGAAGTCTGTAGCAGCTTTTATGATGTATATTCAGGAAGTGTCCAGTGTGTATTATGTACGACCACTAAGGGAACTCAAGGTCAAAAAGCCCAAAGTTCATACTGCCCTTTGAGGAATTCAGAACCCTGGGTCTGCCAACCTCTTCCCCCTTAACTGTTTCCCCTCAAGCCCAGGGACCACCACTTGTTCAGGGACCCTCTGAGAGATTTCCCACCACCACCAGCTCCCCCATTCCTGTTGCCACCACTCAAAATGCGAGGTACTCCCATCAGATTTGGCTTCAAAACGTTGGCAGAAGCAGGGCTTTACCCTTTGACAGACTGAAAGCATAGCACTTAAAGGTTGCATAGATGTCTGTGTCATACTGAACAGGCTCAAAATCGGGTAGCAGTTGATGTCAACCCTGGCTAGGATCCTATGTGAAGGAAAAGTGAAACGTCTGATTTATGATGAAGACTGCCTCCTAGCAGAGCTCCAGAAGAGAGTCACAAAGCAGAAGAGCCTCAGCTAAATGCCTCAAGTTAGAGGAGGATCCCTCTTTAAAACAATCTTTTTCAGCTTTCAGGCAGTAGTTTAGATCCTGAGTCCTCTGAAAATGCCAAGCTGGACATCTTTAGGCAACTTCAGAAAGCCAAAGGATGCATAGCCATGTCAGCCTCGAGGTTGGTTGGAATTGACTTCAAGGTTTATGCAAGGAAGGCAAGACAAAATAAGAACGGAGTGAAAGCAGGCAAGCAAAATCGGCTACCTTAGTTGCTGCCACTTGGCAAGGATGTGTGGCATGGCAAGGAGACCAAAGCAAAAAAGGCCCTCTCAAGCAGACAAGACCAAACCCCAATGATATATCCCAGTTGGATAAAAACGAGTGTGCCTATTATAAAGAAACAGGACTCTGGGGAAGTAAGTGCTCCAAGAGACCTCAAGATAAATGCCCATCGAACCCAAGCAAACCTCTTGGAGCAGCCCAGATTCCCCATAACGTATGGCTAGGACAAGTCAGATAGAATGGAATTGTAGGCAAGCCTTCTACCTGAGCGTCTGGTTACAATGAACTTGAAGGGAAAGCCCACTAAGTTTATAAGTGGACATGAGGCCACTCGTACAGTCTTACCTCAAAAAAAAGCCCCTCTTGGAAAAACTGCCATTGTGAAAGAGTATCAGGAAAAGAAAGCTCCAGGCCTTTTTTCAGCCACTCACCTGTTCCCTTTCCAGAAAAGCACTTCTTCCCATGTATGCAAGATTGCCAGGTCCCACTGTTTGGGTGACACTTGTTATGTGTGAGGGCTGCCAGTTAAGTTCGTGAACTCATCCTAGAAAAAGTGCTACATACCTCACTGCTGAATATCACTACGGTCACCTTCAAAGTACTCCCCATAGGAAGCTATGCATCAACACTAGCACCTAGTCCACCCTTCAAAGCAATTTTGTAACTTTTTCTGGAATGGCCATCAGAGCTGTCATATTACCCTTGATATCCTGAATGTCATCAGAATGTCTTCCTTTCAATACTTTTATCTTTAGATAAAGAAGAAAAAGTCACTGGGGGCCAGATCAGGTGAGTAAGGAAGGTATTGTAATACAGTTACTGGTTTACTAACTAAAAACTCCCTCGCAGACAACTATACAATTAAGTTCACAAACCTGCCACCATGCTAGCGTGTACAGTAAATGGCTGTTCCAGAAAGAGTTCCAGTATCACCACTGTGGTATTCAGCAATGAACAATTAAATTCACAGATGTAACTGTCAGACCCTGTAAGCTTTTGCAGGCTGAGATTTTGTTTCAGAATGGTGAAATGTATGTGAACTTGCCAGCATTGATGGTTGGAGTGTCCATCTCTAACTATGTTAGCCAGTATCTGTGCTAACTAGCTCATGGAGCAGTCTGCCCCTTCTATGATGAAGGACTCGACACTGAGGCCCTGTCAGTCAGCTTTCAACACCCCTCTCTTACTGTGGGAAACAGCAGTGGCATAGGGATTAAGAGCTATGACTGCTATCCTAAATGTTGGAAGTTTGAATCCACCAGGCACTCCTTGGAAACTAGGAGGCAGTTCTACTCTGTCCTACAGGATCATGATAAGTCAAAATTAACTCAGTGGTAACTAGTTTGGTTTAGTTTTTTACCTTACCTGTGAAAAAGGACAGAAGCTACAAGTTTGTGCAAGCCTCTGGGCTTATGGACCAAGTAAATGTGACTGTCCACCCTTCTGTAACCAATATGATATATTAACACTGTTGGCAGTTTTTAAGTGATTCATGGTGTCAGACCCAAAAGATACTTTCTTCTGCATCCGCTTTAAGTAAAAGCCAAGATACTATTGCCTCTGAGTGGGAAGACCCCCAATACCAGACAAAACTATCAATTCTGCTGGGCTGTGCATTGCCAAGGGTTAAAAAATACACCAGCCCTTCTTGGTTCAACTCTAGCCAAAGTACTGCCAAGACTGAGTCTTATTCTTGCAGTATGTGGAAAACCTAGTACCAGGCAGCTAAAGAGACATCCAGGACTCAGAAACCAGAGGTAGTGGCACCTTTGGTTCCCCAGCTAATGCTGCCCCAACAAAATCAATCATGACACTACAGTGAAAGAGGTATGTGGCAGAACAATGGGCACCACAGAAAAGAAAAAGGGCTGGCTATACATCACAGAAGGAAAAGTTTTCCCTCCCAAGACTCTAGTCACCCTGATACTGCAGGAAGCCCACCAGTCTACTCATTATGAGCAAGACAGTTTGGGCAAAGACATTTGATTGAACAGGGAAATTACAAGGCCACTGAGACCATGGTACAACAGTGTGTCACCTGGACCAAGAATAACCCCCCAAACAGTACTGCTGCACCCCCTGGGACCCAGTGGAAAGGAACACAACCTGGAAAACACTAGCAGGTAAATTTCACCGAGATGCCCACAACACTTGTATTTACTTGTATTTGTAGATACCTTAACCAACTAGATCAAAGCTCTTCAATGCAGAAACGAGATGGCCACCAAGGTGGTCAAAAGGCTCCTGAAAGAAATCACTCAAAAGTTTGGGTTGCCCTAATACACTGGAAATGACAATAGGCCTCATTTTATTGCAAAATTACTAAAGATATGACAACCACCTTTGATATTAATCCAGTGGCAATGTCAACAAAACTAACCAGCAGCTCAACAGGTGCACCGCAAAACTGCAAGGAAACTAAGTTAATTTGTACTAATGTCCTCTCCTCCACATGGCTCTGCTAGGCTTTCACTACCCCAGATCAAAATTAAAAATCACTCCCTTTATGCTGATGTATGGCTACCCTTTGCTAACAAACCACATAACACACTCCCAGATTTGGAAGCCAGCTCCCTACATGAAAAAGGTATTCAGTTTTTAAAACAATACTTGTAGTAGCCCGTCAGGTGTGTTGTGCTCTCTCCACAAACACACTCATCTTCAAGACTCTGGACCAATGTCTGAAGTCCCTCTGCATTCCATCCAGCCCAATGACTGAGTGCTGCTCAAAACCTGGAAGTCTGACACCCTACAGCAAAAGTGGAGTGGACCCTTCTCCTCACTACCCCACCAGGATCAAAGTCAGATTGAGTGCCCAGATTTATCATATCAGAATAAAAAAGAGCCCACCACCAGTCATCAACAAACTTCTCAAAGCCAGGAAAACCAGATTTGTACCCTGGTTTTAAAAAAAAAAAAAATTACTGTTGAGACGGGTTCAACTCATAGTGACCCTGGAAGTTAGAGTAGAACTGCCCCCTAGAGTTTCCTCTGGTAGAGGACAACAAGTACATGTTTCTTCAGTATCCCTAGTATGTCAGCAAGTATGATGAAGGTCTTTGCGGTAAGCTTTGCTCTTGCTTCCTCACTGTAATAGTTTTCAGTTTCAGTTGTGTCATTCCCATTTGGAACCACTTCTGCCAGTGGGTGTTAAGTTCCAACACCTACCCCAGACCCTGACCCTACAGTGACAACTCTTCAGGACACCTGGAACTGCTGAGTCCTTACAAAACCTGAAAAATCTCTTTAAGAAATTATGAATTTTCAACCCACAGAGTATGGAATTATTCTTCAATGTCTGCATTCTGGTAACAGGTTTGTTTGTTTTTTAACTTTCCTGTTCTTACTTCACCAGTTTTAAAACAGCAGACCTCTAAAGCTAGACTCTGTTTCATACAAATATAAAGCTGTTGTGGCACCTGGACCCTAGGCAACTTGCTTTAACTAAACCCAACTCCCACACCATATACCTGGGCAATCTAATGTTCAGATGGCTCAAAAAAAAACTTTCTGGTCTTTAGAATTAACTGTACTCCTTGATGGCTGCAAGTTTGAAGTCTGCCTCCTAAGCCTCCAAGCCAGATTCCTTACTAATAGACTCAAGCTCAATATAGTCCTGAATCAACAGCAGGGTGTCAAACCATACCATCACCCTTACAACATGATCTTAGGCTGGGCATCAGTTCTTCTTCTGTCTTCCTTATTTACTGTCCTGCTTTTGCATGCATATGATGCCACTGAAAATACCATGGCTTGGGTCAGCAGTATCTTTGTCTTCAAAATGACATCTTTACTTTCCAACACTTTGAAGAGATCTTTTGCAGGAGATTTTCCCAGTGCAATGCATCCTTTGAGTTCCAGACTGCTGCCTCCATGGGTGTTGTTCATGTAACTAAGTAAAATGAAATCTTTGACAACCTGAATCATTTCTCCATTTATCATGATGCTGCTTAGTGGTCCAGTTGTGACAATTTTTGTTTTCTTGATGCTGAGGTGCAACCCATAACTAGGGCTGTGGTCTTTGATCTTCACTGGTGTTTCCGATCCTCTTCACTTACACCAAGCAAGGCTCTCAACTGCATAACTCAGTTGGTAATGAGTCTTCCTCCAACCCTGATGCCTCATTCTTCTTCCTATAATCCAGCTTCTCAGAATATCTGCTTGGCATACAAATTGAAAAAGTATGGTAAAAGGATACAACTCTTGATACACACCTTTCCTGACTTTAAATCATGCAGTGTCCCCTGATTCTGATCATACAACTGCCTCTTGATCCATATACAGAGCACAACGCAGTGTTCTGGAATTCCCATTCTCCGTAACGTTATCTATAATATTTTGTTTATTCTTTTACAATGACTAAGTGAAACTGTACACCCATATAAATTTACATGATCACCTATACGCAGCTTCCACTGCTCTCCATTCGCGGTAACAGCACACTTTTCCTCTCTGCTCCATTCACGTCTCATCCTCCCAAGTCTCTTTTCCCATCCTGTCCATCCACTCCCCTTCCTCCAGCCAGAGATCAGCAGGATGATATCCTATAGATCCACAGAACCATAAAGTGCATCGAATATACGGTCACTCTGGGTCACCAAGTCCAATCCATTCCTGTCCGAAGACTGGACCTTCATTATGATTTATGGGTAAGGGCAGCATCAGGGCCAGGTGCCATGCTCCCAGGGGAACCCCGAAGCCGCTGGACCATCAATTGTGGTCTTTTAGTGGAGATCTCAGGGTGCACCCCTTTTTATTCTTGTATTGCCAGAGACTCAACTTAGTAAGCTCCATTGCGGCTATCACTGATGGTAGCTGGGTATCATCCGATTCTACCAGTCCCAAGTCTATGTAGGCACCCACTCATGTGAGTCTGTCTTCTGGGTTGTCTTTACCCCATGTCGTTTTGATCCTCGGTGAGTACCCGTTTCTGCTGAATTGGGAGCATCTGCTGTGCCCTCGGTGGCAGCTTGGCAGCTTTTAAGACCCCAGATGCCACTCACCACTGTAGGGTACAGAGAGCCCTCTTGGCAAAATGCTAGTTGTGTCAATTGACCTCGATTTCGCCTAACAGCATGGCCCCCTGCCCCAGCTACTCTGTCCTTGCAATATTGGGTTAAGATGGAAGGAGTATTCAAATTATGTTGAGCCAGCCAGCCAGCCAAGTGCCGTAGAGTCGGATCCAACTCATGGTGTCCACTTAATATTGTTCTTGTTTCTAATGTGTGCTATCACGTATTTTACCCAACCATGTCTACCCACTATCTAATCTAAAGCCTCCCCGCATCACCCTCCCTCTCTCCCCTCCCTTGCAGCCGTCAAAGAGTCTTGTCTTCTATACATAAGTCTGTTTTTGAGTTCTTATCATAGGGGTCTCATACAATATTTGTCCTTTTGTTGCTGTCTACTTTCACTCAAAATAATGTCTTCCAGTTGAAACCAGATTATGTTTCCTGGAATCATCATTATTCTTTATCATTGCATAGTGCTCCATTGAGTATATATATCATAGTTTACCTATTCATTCCTCTGTTGTCAGGCATCTGGGTTGATTCCATCTTTTTGCTATCGTGGACTGTGCTGCGATAAACATTCTGGTGCATGTGTCCGTTGGTGTGAATGGCCTTCATTCTGTAGCATATGGTCCAAGTAGTGGGATTACTGGGTCAGATGGTATATTTACATCCTTTTTTTTAAGGAAGCACCTGATTGCTTTCCAAAGAGGCTGGACCATTTTGAAGCCCTACCAACAGTGTAGGAGTGTTCTACTTTCTCCACAGCCTCTCCGACATTTGTTGTTTTGTGTTTTTTGGATCATGGTCAACCCTGTTGAGGTAAGATGGTATCTCATTGTAGTTTTGATTTGAATTTCTTTAATAACTAAAGATCGTGAACATGTCCGCATGTGTTTTTTGGCTGCCTGGCTCTCCTCTTTAGTGAAATGTCTGTCCATCTCCTTTCCCATCGCTTAACTGGATGATTTATCTTCTTCTTATTGGTATTTTGTAGTATCTTATAGATTATGGAGATCAGGCGTCGGTCTGACATAGAGTTGCCAAATATTTTTTCCCATTCTGTAGGTGGCCTTTTAATTCTAATAATAAAGTCTTTGGATGAGCAAGTGTTTGATTCTTAATAGTTCCCATTTATCTGTTTTCTCTTCTGATGATTTGTTGTTTGACAGATTTTGAAGTCTGTCTGTGTTGTGTATTACAACTTCCATTGTTGTTCCTACCTTTTCTTGGATGAGCTTTATCATTTTAGAATTGATAGTTAGGTCTTTTATCCAATTGGAGTTGTTTTTTGTATAAAGTGTAAGATATGGATCTTGTTTCAATTTACTGCAGATGGCTATCCGATTTTGCCACCACCATTTGTTGAAGATACTGTTTTCATCCCAGTTTGATGTCTTAGGGCCTTTGTCAAAGATCAACTGTTCATAGGCAGATGGTGTCATCTCTGGGGTCTCAATTCTGTTCCATTGATCGATCTGTCTGTTCTTGTACCAGTACCAGGCTGTTTTGACCACTGTGGCAGTGTAATATGTTCTAAGGTTGGGTAATGAGAGGACTCCCAGTGTGTTCTTCTTCTTTAGTAACACCTTCCTTATCCAGGGCTTCTTCCCTTTGTTGTTTCTGCATCTCATTAAGAAACGATGCTGGAACTTGTATTGGGATTGCATTATATAAGTAGATTACTTTGGGTAAAAGAGACATTTTCACAATGTTAAGTCTTCCTATCCATGAGGAGGGTAGGTCTCTCTTACTTTCTTGTAGTACGGGCTTCTAGTTCTCTTTGTAAAGGTCTGTTATCTCCCTGGTTAGACTAATTCCTAGGTACTTTATCTTCTTGGGGGCTATAGTAAATGGTATTGATTTGATGATTTTTTTCATTAACAGTCTCGTTGTTGGTATAAAGGAATCTTACTGATTTGCTTATGTTTATCTTGTATCCTGAGACTTTGTTGAACTCTTCTATCAGTTTGAGTTGTTGACTTATTGATTCTTATGATCAGCAAACAGGGAGATTTTGATTTCTTCTTTGCCAATGCAGATGCGCCTTATTTCTTGGTCTTGTCTAATGGCTCTGGCTAGAACTTCAAGTACAGTGTTGAATAGGAGAGGTGAGAGTGGGCATCCTTGTCTCGTTCCTGTTCTCAAGGGAAACTCTTTTAGTCTCTATTCAGGATGATGTGTAGGCAGTTGGCTTTGTATAAACGGCTCTTATTGCGTTGAGGAATTTTCCGTCTGTGGCTATTTCGCTAAGAGTTTTTAGCATGAATGGGTGTTAGACTTTATCAAATGCCTTTTCTGCATCAATGGACAAAATCAGGTGATTCTTATCTTTTGTGATATTTATGTGCTTAATCACATTAGTTGTTCTTCTGATGTTGATCCAGCCTTGCATGCTTGGTATGAATCCAACTTGGTCATGATGGATTATTTTTTGGATATGTTGTTGTATACTATTGACAAGAATTTTGTTGAAGATTTTTGCATCTAGATTCATGAGTGATATCAGTCAGTAGTTCTCCTTTTTTGGTGAGTCTTTTCTTGGCTTTGGTATTAGGGTTATGCTGGCTTCATAGAATGAGTTTGGGAGTACTCCATCCTTTTCTATACTGTGAAATAGTCTCAGTGGTACTGGAGATAACTCTTCTCTAAAAGCTTGGTAGAATTCTGCAGTGAAGCCATCTGGGCCCAGGTTTTTTTGGTTGGCAGTGTTTTGATGACTTTTTCAATCTCTTCCTTTGTGATGGGTTTATTAAGTTGTTCTGCTTCCCGTTGTGATAATTTGGTTAGGTGGTACGAATCAAGGAACTTGTCCATTTCCTCTAGGTTTTCAAATTTGTTAGAGTAAGGTCTTTCATAGCATTCTGTTATGATATTTTTTATTTCTGTTGGATCTGTTGTGACCACTCCCCTCTCATTTCTAATTTGGGTTATTTGTTTCCTTTCCCGTTTTTCTTTAGTGAGTTTAGCCAGTGGTTTGTCAATTTGGTTGATCTTTTCAAAAAACTAGCTTTTGGTCTTTTCAATTTTTTCAAATGTTTTTCTATTCTCTAATTCATTTAGCTCTGCTCTGATCTTTACGATCTGGTTTCTTCTGGTGCCTGAGGGGTTCCTCTGTTGTTCTCTACTTGTTCAAGCTGTAGGGTTAGTTCTTTGATTTGGTTTCTTTCTTCCTTCCAGATGTGTGCTTTTATGGAGATAAACAGACCTCTGAGCACTGCTTTGGCTGTATCCCACAGGTGCTGCTAGGAAGTGTTTTCATTCTAATTGAAATCCATGAATTTCTTTATTTCATCCTTGATTTCTTCTTAGCATGGGAGCCACACAGTTGGTGGATAGAGGGGCTAAAGTTTCCCAGACGTAGTGAGTCCTCAGCCTCTGTTGCTGAGCCCCTACCATAAACGACACTGAATAAACTACTGCTTTTCTGTCAGAGAAGGGCTGTCCAGTTTGCAGGCGCTGTCCTGTTTGCAGGTGCTGGCTCCCATGCTAAGAATTAGGTCCCATTAAAATCTCCGTATCCAACATGGTGTCCTGCACACAGGCACTGCAGTTCCATACACACCACGCTGTGGCAATGATAAAAAGATACGCCCAAAGTGGCTAGATGAACAGAGTCCTAAGCCTGGCTCTCAAAATATGGCAATTTCACCTGCCTATCCCACCAGCAGTGCGTCTGAGACTAGCTGCTAGGCAAGACCCGGCCCCACCCACTGACCAAGACAGAGAAAAAAAAAGTCAAAATGGTGCATTACCTTCAGTCCATGAGAGCCACGGCTAGGCAGGAGTGGGAGTCAGGGAAAGAGAGGACATTTTTCATTCAGGGGTATGAAGTCCAAATTAACAGCCCTGTGCCTTGTCCTGGGGCTCACTAGCTGACGAGAAGACTCTGTTTGATTATCAGTGCAGTTCTTGGTTTCCAGAGGGATATAAGGAGACGTGTGCTTTGTCTGCCATCTTGACTCCGCCCCTATAATGTTATTATCCACACAGTCAAATGACTCTGCATAGTCAGTGAAACACAGGTAAACATCTTTCTTGTATTCTCTGCTTTCAGCCAAGACCATCTACCATCAGCAATGATATCCCTAGTTCCATGTCCTCTTCTGAATCCAGCTTGAATTCCTGGCAGTTACCAGTCAATGTACCATTGCAGTGACTTCTGAATGATCTTGAAAAAATTTTACCTGTGTGTGATATCAATATTATTCAAAAATTTCCACATTTGGTTTGATAGCCTTTCTTAGGAATATGCATAAATATGGATCTCTTCCAGTTAGCTGGCCAGGTAGCTGTCTTCCAAATTTCTTGGCATAGATGAGGGAGCACTTCCAGCACTCCATTTGTTTGCTGAAACATCTCAGTTGATGTTCCATCAATTCTTCAAGCCTTGTTTTTCGCTAACACCTTCAATGCAGCTTTGACCTCTTCCTTCAGTATTATTGGTTCCAAATCATGTTACCTCTTGAAATGGCTGAATGTTGACTAGCTCTTTCTGTAGAATAATACTGTATTCCTTCCATCTTCTTTTAATGCTTCCTGAGTAATTTAATATTTTCCCTATAGAATCCCTCACTATTGGAACTCAAGGCTGGAATTTTTAACTCTTTCAGTTTGAGAAATATTGGGCACATTCTTTCCTTTTGATTTTCTATCTCCAGCTCCTAGCACATGTCATTATAATATTTTGGCTTCTAGAGCTCCCCTCTGAAATCTTCTGTTCAGTTCCTTCACTTGATCATTTCTTCCTTTTGCTTTAGCTACTCAACATTTACAGACTAAGTTTCAAAGTCTCTTCTGACATCCAATTTGGTCTTTTCTTTCTTTCCTGTCTTTTGAAAGACCTCTTGCTTTCTGCATGGATGATCCCTTTGATGCGATTCCACAACTCATCTAGTCTTCGGTTATTAGCATTCAATACACTGAATCTGTTCATGAGATGGTCTCTAAACTCAAGAGGGATGTACTCAAGATTGTACTTTGGTTCTCCAGGACTTGTTTCAATTTTCCTCAGTTTCAAGCTGAATTTGCATATAGTTAATGATCTGTGCTGCAGTCAGCACCTGGTCTTGTTCTGACAGATGATACTGAGGTTTTCCATCATCTCCTTCCACAGGTATATTCTGAAACTGATTCTGTCTATAATACAGGTAAACATCTTGCTAGTATTCTCTGCTTTCAGCCAAGACTCACCTGATATCAGCAGTTATTGCCCTTGTTCCACGTCCTCTTCTGAGTCTGGTTTGAATTTCTAGCATTTCCCTGTCCATGTACTGCTGCAATCACTTTTGAATGACCCTCAGCAAAATTTTACGTGAGTGTGTTATTAGTAACATTGTCCAGTAATTTCTGCATTTGGTTAGATTACCTTTCTCTGGGATGGATACAAGTACTGATCTCTTCCAGTCAGTTCGCTACGTAGTTGTCTTCTAAATTCCTTGGCTTAGAAGAGTGAACACCTCCAGAGCAGCACCCATTTGCTGAAAAATGTCATTTTGGTATTATGTCAATTACTGGAGCCTTCTTTTTTGCCAATGCCTTCAGTACAGTTTGGACTTCTTCCTTCAGTACCATGTGTTCTTCATTAAATAGTATTCCCTGAAATGGTTGAAGGTCTATCTACCAGTTCTTTTGGTACAGCAACTGTATTCTTTTTGTCTTATTTGATGCTTCCTGTGTCACTGGGTATTTTCCTCACAGAATACTTCAGTATTGCAACTCAAGGCTTGGATTTTTTTCTTTAGTTCTTTTAGTTTGAGAAATGCCAAGCGTGTTCTTCTCTTCAGTTTTCTAACTCCATTTCTTTGCACATCTTATGATAATACTTTACTGTGCCTTCTTGAGCCACCTTTTGAAATGTTCTGTTCAGTTCTTTGACTTCATCCCTTCTTCCAGTCACCTTAGCTAGTTCAAAGCAAGTTTCAGAGTTTCTCTTGACATCCATTTTGGTCTTGCTTTCTTTCCTGTGTTTTCAATGACCTTTTTACTTTCTTCAAATAAAATGTCCTTGATATCATGCCACAACTCTTCTGGTTTTTGTGGTCATTAGTGTGCCGTGTGTTAAATCTATTCTTGAGACTGTCTTTAGATTTCTATGGGCTATATTCAAGGTCATCCTTTGGCTCTTGTTTTCCTTAGCTTCAACTTGAACTGGCATATAAGCAATCATTGGTCTGTTCTGCAGTCAACTCCTCGCCTTGCTCTGAAGATATTGCCCTCCTCTATGGTTTCTTTCTACAGGTGTAGTAATTCCTATATATTCCAGCTGGCAAGGTCCATGTATACAATTGCTGTACAAGTTGTCAAAAAAACTATTTGTAATGACTAAGTCATTGTTCTTGCAAAATTCTATCACATGAGCTTCAGTGTCATTTCTATCATCGAGGCTATATTTTGTAACCACTAAATTATTTCCAACTTTTGCATTCTAATCATCAGTAATTATCAGACATGCTGACTGCACGTCTGATCAATTTTAGATTGCAAAAATTGGAAAAAATCTTCTTCATCTTTGGTATTATTAGATGGTGGGCAAATTAGTATAATAATCATATTAACTGGTCTTCCTTATATTTGAAGGTATATGGGTATTACACTATCACTGACAGTGCTGTACTTCAGAACAGATTAACCAAACCAGTCATCAAAATGCTTTCTGATGACTCAACATGAGGCCATTCATCTTCCATTTGCCATTACCACCACAGGAGACCGTATGATTGTCTTGATTCAAATGGCCAACACTAACTAGTCCATTTCAGCTTACTGATGCCTAGGATATTGAACTTCATAGAGCTGGTTTCATTTTTGATGATTTCCAATTTTCCGAGATTCATACTTTTAACATTCAATGCTCTGATTACTAATAGGTATTTGTAGCTACTGTCTTCTCATTCTGAGTCATGCCACATCAGCAAATGAAGGTCCTGAAAGCTTTACTCCATCCACATCATTAAGACTGACTCTACTTTGAGGAGGCAGCTCTTCCCCAGTCATATTTTGAATGCCTGAGGGGCTCATCTTCTAGCACTTTATCAGACAATTTTCTGCTGTTATTCAGGAAGTTTCACTGGCCAGTTTTTTCAAAAGTAGATCATGAGGTCCTTCTCTCTAGTGTTTCTCAGTCATAAGCTCAGTTTAAAAAGGGACACAGGAATTTGAGAGCCCTGGAAGGCCCCATAGAAGGAGACAAAGTAAAGTTAATGCTATCAAATCATAAATTCTAGGTGGAGGTGATCTCAGTTGGATTGTAGCCTTGATGTGGTAGATCACATCATTTCTGGGTCATTTATTGATACATGCATTGCAAAGCAGCATCAGCTCCTTGTATGATTCTTACTTCAGGCTGAAACTAGTCTTCAACTAAGGCCAGTATCATGGCTTGACTAATTTTCCCCTGCCATATTCTGCTTCCCTCTCTCCTCTCAGCTGAGATCACTCCCTCAGTAAATCACCTGTACAAAATTCCCACTAAGGATCTGCATCCAGGGACTTGATCTAAGAAAGCTGAATGGAGCTAAAGCAAAAACGTGCATGAAAAACTTGACATAGGTTTTGATACAGTAACTAATGACAGTTTGGTTTCTCGATGTAGGTTTTGATACAGTATCTACTGACAAGTATTGTATTGGAAATATTTCTGAAATTGTATTAGCATACCAAACAGAGTCATGCCACAACAGCAAACAGGGATCCTGGAGATCTTACTCCATCCATGTTGTTAAGGTCCACTCTACTTTGAGGAGGCAGCTCTTCCCTAGTCGTGTTCCAAATACCTTCCAACCTAGGGGGCTCACCTTCCAGCACCATCATCTGACAATGTTTGGCTGCTATTCATAAGGTTTTCTCTGGCTAATTCCTTTCAGAATTACACTGCAGGGTCTTTCTTCCTAGTCTGTCTTAGTCTGGAAGCTCAGCTGAAACTTGTCTACCATGGCTGATCCTGCTGGTACCTAAATACCAGTGGCATAGCTTCCTGCATCACAGCAACAAGCAAGCCTCCACTGACAGACAAGCAGGGGGTTGTCTACCATGGACTACCAAAACAACAAACAGATCTGTCCTGGAAGAAGTACAACCAGAGTGCCCCTTGGAAGCAAACACGGCAAGACTGTGTCTTACATACTTTGGACATGTTGTCAGGAAGGATCAGTCCCTGGAGGAGAACATCATGCTTGGTAGAGTGGAGGGTCAGTGAAAAAGAGGAAGACCCTCAATGAGATGGGCCGCCACAATGGGCTTAAGCATAAAAACGATTGTGGACATGGTGCAATACCAGGTAGTGTTTCATTCTGTTGTTCACAGGGTTGCTATGGGTCAGAACTGACCCAACAGCACCTAACAACAACACAGCTTTTTTTTAACGACACAATTATCAGTTTCCTCTTTGTAACAGTACCTAGTTTTCTTTTTGGAGTTGTTCTCTGCCCACTGTATACAGACTTGATGAGACAGAAAGCCTAATCCTTAGGGGTTCCTTATAGCCCCAAAGGGTGGGCATTTGACCTAGGTTTAGGCAATCAGACTCTTTCTCCTGGGATTCTGAATCTGCAGCAGAATGATACAAAGTGAGTTGTAATGATTTTAGTGACTTTTTCAGCAGCACTACTACAAGAGATTTTCAGGCAGTGTGTACTCTCAATATTCTCTAGAAGAGTCTGATTTCTGTCCTTTACTGGGCTGGTGCTCCAGCCTCTCCTCCATCCTGTGAGCTCTTTCACAATTTTTCAATAGATCCTCTTTTGCTTAAATTGGCCAGTCAGTTCCTATTATATGCAGTCCTTCAAAGAGGTTTATCTTTTACAGGCAGCACTGCTAATTTCAGGGAGGACAGCAACAACGTATGGGTGATAGCTGTTTGCTTCACCTTGGCTACCATTGCTGCCAACTAGTGTCTCTTGAGCTTTCACAAGTATGCCATTTGGGAATAACCAGTCATTTTTTCTGGAGAGCTAGGCACTATCTCAAAGCTATCTGCCACTGAGCACCATGCTCTGAGTTTCTGCTTCTCACTCCACTTCCAGACTTGAATAAAATTCCACATTTTATGGGCAAGGGATCCGATTTCCTGAGCAGCCACCAAAGGGGCTGAGTAATTGTGATGGTTAATTTTATGCATAACTTGGGTAAGCTACCATACCCAGTTATTCAAACATTAACACTATGAAGGTATTTTGTAGCTATAGTTAACATCTATAATCAGCTGATTTTAAGTAGATTATCCTTCATAACGTGGGTGGGCCTTATCCAATCAATTGAAAGGCATTAAGAGTAAAATTGAGGTTTTCTAAGGAAGAATAAATTCTGCCTCAAGAATGCAGCATCAGCTCCTACCTGAGAGTTTCCTGCATGCCAGCCTTATCTGCAGATTTTAGACTTGATTAATTTCTTAAACTAAATCTATCTTTAATTGGTTCTGTTTCTCTGGAGAATTTTGGCTGATACAACGATGCAACCCACATCAAAGGAAGAATTAACTCCCTGGGGCAAGCTCTAACCAATTGGAACGAAGAGACACGAGAGATTAATTTCTTTTCCTACCCCTATTCCTTGAACTGTTTTGAGGCAATTCTTTGTTTGCCCAAAGAGTTCCCTATAACTATGCCAATACATTTTTTTCAAGGCGAATCATGAACCAGTGCTCAGCACAGTATTGTAGCATCTTGTGTTGTTTCCCATCTGAACCTGCCTACTCTCTTTCCCTTCACTGTCACTGCCTTTAGTTTACACCTCAAAAATAAAACATCAGCACTTAATCCCCATCTCGGGTTCTGTTTCAACGGAATCCAAGCCAAATATTTCTTTGTATTTCTTTATTTTTGTTCAATATATGTATGCTTGTACTGCTTTTTATAATACTACAAGTTGTATAATGATACAGTTCTGTTCTATTATTTTCAAGTACAATTCACAGCATGCGTGGAAAAGAACTGCAGGTGAGTGGCGACTGCAGTAACTTACAAATGGGACCAAAAATATTCAGTTATCATAGTCCGATTATCTTTCACTATTGACAGTCACAGCCTCTCCTCACTCACTAGGAAAAAACAAGGGCCAATGATTCCACCAGACCAAAATTCACACCAAACAGCAACTTTTTTTGAAATGAAGTACACATTCTTGACCCCCACTGGATTCTTATTGCTCCAATGTGACAGTTTTATTAACAAAACCATTGATCCAAAAATGGACCTCATCCTAAAGATAATTTTTCTACCAAAAGCACAGTCAACTTCCAATTGCTCAAGATCCCAGTCAGCAAATGTACAGTGCAGTCTATGGTGGTAGGACTTTAGTATTTGAGTTAAGACAATTTTGTAAGGCCCACGTTCCAAATACGCATACAAAACACACCAAACTGTGGTCTACAAAAGGCCCAGTTCTTGTACTCAGCAAGAAATCGATAGTGATGTATTCTTGCATACATTCTGACAAACACTGGCTATGTTTTCATTGGAACAGGTGGTTCACTAATGCACAGAAACTCTGACTGGCAACAGACCTGGGTGTCTCACATTTTTTGATTAAATGTTACACTGTTCTCTCAGTGAGATGATATGGGCATCATAAATTTCACATAACTCATGGAATGTTTGGCTAACTAAATACCCATTTTGATAATAAATTTTAATAATTTTTACATATTGTAGAATTCTGTAACGCTTCATGGCTACTTATCAAGACTAATCAAAAAAAGTGATAAACAGGGCCACTATAGTTTCAAAAATAGGGCCACCACAAACCATCAAAAATAGGACATCCTTGAGATGGCAAATTTTTGTTACACACCACAATAAAAAAAAATTTAAAAAGGCTTTTCCAAAACTAGGAAAGGTTTAAATAATTTTTACTGCAGTGATAACGGTATTTATTTAGTATAAAAAATTTGTGTAGGCATTGTCAAAAAAATTCATTAACAGACGCACAGTGCTGCAAAAACAGTAACAATAACTACAAACATGTATGGTTACACAGACGTGTATGCACACACACACACACACACACACACACACACACACACACACACACACGGTCTGACAATTAAGTCCACGAACTTCATTGTTCTAAGTGCTACACACCTCATTACTGAATATCACTACAGACACCTTTGAAGTATTCCCCTTGGGAAACCATGCACTCAAAATATTCCCCTTCAGAAGCTACGCACCAACGTCAGTGCCTAGTCCCCTCTGCAAAGCAATTCTGGAACTCTTTCCGGAATGGCCACTGCACATGGTAGTGGCAAGGTGGCAAGTTAACAAACTTGATTGCTTAGTTGTCTGTGAAAGAGTTTTTAGCCAGTAAACAAAAAACTGTACTTAAACACCCTCCTTACTCAATGTGATCTGTCCCCCAATGACTTTTTTCTTTACCCAAACATTAAAAAGTATTGAAAGAAATACATTTTCATGACACTCAAGACATCAAGGGTAAGACAATGACAGCTCTGATGGCCATTCCAGAAGAAAGAGTTTCAAAACTGCTTTGAAGGGTGGACTAGGCACTGGTATCAGTGTATAGCTTCCCAAAGGAAGTATTTTGAAGGTGACTGTAGTGATATCCAGCAGCGATGTATGCAACACTTTTCTAGGATTAGGGACTAGTTTACAAACTTAACTGTTACACTTTGTATATATACAGGAAGGCACACAGGAATACACAAAAGTACACACAGGCATATGTATATTCATATTTATGTGTACTCCATATAGTTTCAAATATAAAACAAAGCACATAAGGGCAGAGCTATGAATACTTACTAGACAAAACCAAGCAACTCTGTGGATTGCTTTACCTGGTTTGAGTGTATACGAACACAGCCTCATGGGGAAACACAGTCAACTGGCACAACACAGCCCATTAAGACAATGCTGTACATCCTAGTTTGGTGTGTTGCATCTGGGGTCTTAAAAATTTGCAAGCAGTCATCTAAGATGCAAATATTGGTCTCTACTTGCCTGGAGCAAAAGAGAAAGAAGGAACCCAAAGGCTCAAAGAAAAAAACTAGTCTACAGAATAGTCTACAAAAACAACAGCCTAAGACCAGAAGAACTAGGGAGTGTCAGGCTAGTACTACAGATCTTTCTGACCAGGGACTTAAATGGCCAGACAGAATGGGAGAAAAAATGTAAAACAAAACTCAAATTCCTTTAAAAGTAGAAAGACCAGACTTACAGGACAGGTTGACACTGGCTGAACCCCTGAGATTATTGCTTTGGGATATCCCTTAAACATGGAACTCCAACTATTCCCAGGAATTTTCACATAAATGACAGATTGGCCCATAAAATAATACCACCGGTGAATACTGTGGGCCTATAAATAATTATCTAAATGAAACCAAATGGCAAACATTTTCCCTACACCAAATAGGACAAGGCAAGGGGGGGATAGAGAAACTAACTTAACAGAGTAGAACAACCAGAATGGAAATGAGAATGTCGATATACTGTGGAAAATGAAACCAATTTCTCTGAACAATATGTATGGGAATTGTTAAATGAGAATCTAATTTTCTGTGTAAACTTTCACCAAAAATACAACACGAATAATAAATCAGAAATTAAAATATCTAAGAGTCATAGTTTTCACCATCGAAGTCCATTCTGTCCTAAGCCATTTGTTACCAGGTGCCTTCAAGTTGGTTCTGATTCACAGTGACCTTTGCCCAAGCCTGTGTGATTTTTCACAATCTTTGCTATGTTTGAGCCCATTGTTGCAGCCACTGTGTCAACTCATCTCACTGAGGGTCTTCATCTTTTTCACTGACCCTTTATTTTATCAAGCATGATGTCCCTCTCCAATGATTGGTCTATCCCATTGACATATTCAAAGTAAGCAAAACAAAGTTTCACTATCCTCACTTCTAACAAGCATCCTGGCTATACTTCCTCTGAGGCAGATTTGTTTATCTATCTAGAAATCCATGGTACATTATTCTTTGTCAACACCACAATTCAAATGTGTCAACTCTTCTTCAGTCTATCTTTTCTCACTGTTCAGCTGTTACACACATTAGGCAATTCAAAACACCATGCTCTGGCTCACATTAGCCATCAAAGTGGCATCTTAGCTTTTTAATACTTTATAGAGGTGTTTTGCAGATCCCCCCAATGCAAGATGTCATTTCATTTTTCTTTTTCAAATATTTTATTGTGCCTTAGGTGAAAATTCACAAAGCAAATTAGTTTCCCATTCAATAACTTCATACATGACTTGTCCTGTGATAATGGCTGTCAACCTTATAATGTGTCAGCGCAGTCCCCATTTCCATCCTGGATTCCCCATTTCCATTTGTCCAGTTTCCCTGCCCCTTCCTGCCTTCTCATCTTCGCTTTTCAGCAAATCTTGCCCATTTGCTCTTCTATTGTTCTAAGGAGAAGAATCCTCAAGAATCCTAATAATCCCATTATTATTTTATGGGTCTATTTGCTACGCCACCAGTATTCAGATACTAGCAACGTCACCCATGGTAGGCGGGTTTCAGCTGAGCTTCCAGACTAAGACAGACTAGGAAGAAAGACCTGGCTGTCTACCTCTGAAAAGAATTAGCCAGTGAAAACCTTATGAATAGCAGTAGAACACTGTCAGATATAGTGCTGGAAAATGAGCCCCCAGGTTTGAAGGTACTCAGATGATGACTGGGGAAGAGCTGCCTCCTGAAAGCAGTCAGCCAAGCCTTAACAATGTGGATGGAGTACAGCCTTGAGACCTTCATCTGCTGATGTAGCACAACTCAAAATGAGAAGAAACAGCTGCAAACACCCACTGATAATTAGAACATGAAATGTACTAAGTGTGAATCCAGGAAGGTTGGAAATTTAAAAAATGAAATGGAATGCATAAACATCAATTCCTAGGCATTAGTGAGCTAGGACTAATATTAGCTGTTTTTAATCAGACAATCACATGGTCTACCATGTCAGGAGTGAAAACTTGAATAGGAATGGTATTGCATTCATTATCAAAAAGAATGTTTTAAGATCTGTCCTAAAGTACATTGCTGTCAGTGACATGATAATATCCATACAAGGATAATATCCATACGCCTACAGCTAATACAACTATTATTCAAATTTATGCACCAACCACTAAGACCAAAGATGAAGAAACTGAAGATTTTTTACCAGTTTCTGTAGTCTGAAACTGACTGAACATGCAATTAAGATGCATTGATAATTACTGGTGATTGAAATGCAGAAGTTGGAAATAAAGGATGGACAGTTAGAAAATATGGCGTTGGTGATAGAAATGATGCCAGAGATCAAATGATACAATTTTGCAAGACCAACAACTTCTTCATTGTAAATACCTTTTTTCACCAACACAAATGGAGACTATACACATGGAAAACATCTATGGAATAAAGCAACGGAAAAGCCCCATATCAGCAGTCAGAACAAGACTCATGTGCAAGTTCAAAGTGACACTGAAGAGAATTAGAACACATCCACGAGAGCCAAGGTATGACCTTGAGTATAGCTCACCTGAATTTAAAGACTAACTCAAGGTCAGTAATGACCAAACACCAGAGAAGTTCTGGAATGATATCAAGCCATCACTCATGAAGAAAGCAAGAAGTCATTAAAAAGACAGGAAGGAAAGAAAAGACCAGACTCTGAAATTTGTTCTAGTACGCTGAGCAGCTAAAGCAAAAGGAAGAAGTGACAAAGTAAGAGAACCGAATAGAAGATTTCAAAGGGGAGCGTCAGAAGACAAAATAAAATAATATAATGACATTTGCAAAGAGCTGGAAATGGAAAACCGGAAGGGGAGAACACATTCTGCATTTCTCAAGCTGAAAGAACCAAAGAAAAAATTCAAGCCTTGAGTTCCAACAGTGAAGGATTCTACAGTGAAAATATTAAACGACTCACGCAGCATCAAAAGATGGAAGGAATACACTGAGTCATTATACCAGATAGAACTGGTTGATGTTCAGCCATTTGAAGAGGCAGCATATGATCAGGAACCAACGGTACTAAAGGAAAAAGTTGAAGCTGCATTGAAGGCACTGGCAAAAAAGGCTCCAGGAACTGATGGAATATCAATTAAGATATTTCAACAAACAGATGCAGCACTGGAAGAGGTTACTTGTCTATCCCTAGAAATTTGGAGGACAGCTACCTAGCCAACTGACTGAAACAGATACATACTTACACCCATTCCAAAGAAAGGTAATCCAACCAAACATGGAAATTACCAAACAATGTCATTACCATCACATGCAAGTAAAATTTTGCTCAAGATCATTCAAAAGCAAATGCAACAATACATTGACGAGGAACTACCAGAAATTCAAAATGGATTCAGAAGAGGATGTGGAAGCAGGGATATCACTGCCGATGTCAGCCAGATCTTGGCTGAAAGCAAAGAATACAAGAAAGATGTTTACCTGTGTCTCATTGACTGTGCAAAGGCATTCCACTGTGTGGATCATAATAAACTACAGCTAACACTGCAAAGAACGGGAATTACAAAACACTTAATTGTGCTCTTAAGGAATCTGTACATGGATCAAGAAGCAGTTATGCAAAGAGAACAAAGGGACACTGCATGGCTCACAGTCAGGAGAGGTATGTGTCAGGGTTGTGTCAGGGTTGTATCAGGGTTGTAGCCTTTTCATACCTTTTTAATCTGTATGCTGAGCAAATAATCCAGGAAGATGCACTATACAAAGAAGAATGAGGCATCAGGATTGGAGGATGATTCATTAACAGCCTGCATTACACAGACGACACCACCTTACTTGCTAGGTGTGAAGATTTGAAAATTACTGATGAAGATCAAGGACCACAACCTTCAGTATGGATTGCATCCCAGCATCAAGAAAACACATAGCCTCACAATTGGACCAGTAAGCAACATCATGAACAATGGAGAAAGGATTGAGGTTGTCTAGGATTTCATTTTACTTGAGTCCACAATAAACACCCATGGAAGCAGCAGTCAAGAAATCACAAGATGTACTGTACTGGGAAAAGCTGCTGCAAAGGATTTCTTTAAAGTATTGAAAAGTAAAGATGTCACCTTGAAGACTAAGGTGCACCAGACCTAAGCCATGCTACTTTGAATAGTATCAGATGCATGTGAAAGCTGGGCAATGAACACGGAAGACAGAAGCAGCACTGATGTCTTTGAATTGTGCTGGAGAAGAATGTTGAATGTACCATGAATTGCCAAGAGAACAAACAGATCTGTTCTGGAAGAAGTACAACCAGAGTGCTCTTTAGAAGCAAAGACAGTGAGATAGCATCTTATAGACTTTGGACACATGGTCAGGAAGCATCAGTCCCTGGGGAAGGACATCATGCTTGGTAGAGTGGAAGGTTAGCGAAAAAGAGGAAGATACTTGATGAGATGGACTGACACAGTGGCTGCAACAATGTGCTTAAGCATAAAAACACTTGTGGACATGGCGTAAGACCAGGCACTGTTTCATTCTGTTGTACATAGCGTTGCTATGAGGCAGAACCAATTCAATGGCACCTAACAACAACAACCAATCTGAAACGTTGAATATGGGTTGATCAAGGAGAAAAGGTACAGAGAAGAGTTACTCACAATGTAGTGAACTACATCTCTTTTCTGCTAAATCTTCTTACAGTGTAAGTCTATTCATCCCTTTGGAGATACGGGGAGCAAAACAATATAACCCAGATGTCCTCTCATCTTAGCTACCTAGCACTGCTATGACAGAAATACATGTGAATGGCTTTAACAAACAGAAATTGAGTCTCTCACAGTTTGTTATCATTGTTGTTGCTGGGTGCCATCAAGTTAGTTCCAACTCACAGCAATATTACGTGCAACAGAACATAACACTGCCTGATCCTGTGCCATCCTCACAATCATTATATGTAAGCACACTGTTGCAAAGTCACTGTGTCAGTTCATCTTGTTAAAGTCTTTCAGTTCTTAGTCATCTAGTGCTGCTGTAACAAAACCACATCTAGAGGATGGCTTTAATGTAGAAAAATTTATTTCCTCACAATAAAGTAGGCTAAAAGTCCAAATTCTGAGTGTCAGCTCCTGGGGAAGTCTTTCTCTGTCAGCCTTCTCATCAATCTTCCCCCAGTCTAGGGGTTTCTCTGCACAGGGACCTTATTCCTAAAGGACATGCTCTGCTCCTAGCACTTCTTTCTTGGTGGTATGAGGCTCCTCTCTCTCCGTTGTCATCTCTCTTTTGTATCCCAAGAGATTTCCTGAAGGTACAGTATGATGTTATAGACTGAGTCATGTCTCACTAACACAGCTGCTATCATCCTCCCTGATCAACACCATAGAGACAAGATTTACAACATTAAGGAAAATCACACAATACTAGGAACCATGGCCCAACCAAAGTAATACATTTGCGGGGGGAATGACACAATTCACTCCATGACAAAGTCCTTGTCATCAATCATCCCCTGATCCACCAGCTTCTTAGTGTAGGATGACCAAGTCCATAGGATGAGCTAGCTCCCGGATCTTCTTTCTTGGTGGTCGAAGGTCCGTCTCCTCCCTGCTTATGTCTTTCTTTTGTATCTCAAAAGAGAGTTGACTGAAGATACAGACTAATCTTATAGATTTCATTTTGCCTATTAACATAACTGCCTCTAATCCTGCCTCATTAACATCACAGAGGTTAGGATTTACAACACATAAGATAATTTTACGAGATCACAAAATGCTGTACAATCACACAATACTAGAATTCATGGCCTAGCCAAGTTGACACACATTTTTATGGAACGCAATTCAACTCATGACACCTATCTCCACAAAATACACTTTACTTCTCTGCTTAACTTCTGCATACACAATACAACCTCTTTTCCAGCTGTGTCTGTTCATCCATTGCTCTCATCAACTTTTGCAGATTTTCCTCAACAATATCTCTTAATTTTTTATTTTATTGTATATGATGACAAGAAACAGCAGATACAGCAATAATTGTTGTCAAGTGTTTGGCAATTAATTTAGCTATTCAGAACAACAGCTCCCTTGACAGCTGGAATTACCTAACTTGGATGATATTCAGGGGGAGTAGGGAGGTGAAGTGATAGGGACATCTCACTGATCACATCTCCCTCTTTTGTTAACCTTTACAATGCAAGATTAGGGATGATTTAGAGGTCATCATGATTTTCTCTTTAAAAGCCTGTCTGGCAAAGGTTTTCGAAAGAAACACATAGCTGACAGGTTCCTTTGGTGCTTCCCCCTTTGTACCTGACTCCTCCTTTCTGTGGACACTATGCATACAGATGTGGAGTTCTGTTACAACAGCAAAGAGAAAAATCATAAGCTGGGGTGGTACGTCACAGAGAAAGAACCTAATTCCTTGCTGTCATTCTCAAAGAGCTCTATCACCCTGGGAGTGCTTACCTCTGGATATATTATACGATTAAAAAAATTGGTGTGAATCACTGTAGTCTTGTTTTCTGTTACTTAAAGTACAGTTTTACCTAGATATTTGATTATTTTCCTGCTCTACCACATCACAAGATGTCAGACACTAGGTCTGTATTTGTTCCCTCTGTGAGACTGAAATTTTCATAGCAATAAACAGAAAACTCAAGTGAAAACTGCTTTACTCTTTACATAACTGGAGATCCAAAAGTAGGACAGACTTTAGAGCTGATGTAATCCCATTACTACAGCTCCATTTCTTTGCTCCTCTTTTGGTCTCGCCTTCCCCCATGTGCTGATGTCAGCCTTACATTGCCATGAAAATGACTGCAGCAATTCTAGACCTCACATCCATGCTCAGTCCAGACAGAGGATGATCACTTTTGTGACCTCACATCCAAAATCTGTCCAGAGAGAGCATGAGTCTTCTTCTGGAAGAGTCAGAAAGCTTTCCTGGAAGCATCCAGCTAATCTACCCTTTATAACTCATTGAGGTGAAATGGGGTACATGTATGATCATAATCCATCCCTGCCTACTGGGTGGTATTGTTGTTGGGCCCGCCGGACCACTCCTGAAGCTACCAGTACTAAGCTACATGGACTGTAGGTTAAGAAGGAAGGATCTCTGAACATCAAGGTACTGCTGGGAAGTAGGAAGAAGGAAACAGGTACTGAGTAGGTAAAGTACTCACTTCTATATTTCCAGCAACTGTGCACACTCAGTACTTAAAAGTAAATTAATTAAAAAATTGTTTCTTCTGTATCTCAACTATAAATGCCTTGGGAAAGGGAACCGTGTTTTATACTTGTTTATACTACTCCTGGAGTCACTCAGTGGCATAAACAGTTAAGCACTTGACTAGTTAAGCACTTGACTGCCAAACCAAGTTTGGCAGTTTGAACTAGAAACATCTCAGCAGAAAAGCCTAGCAATCTGCTTCCAAAAAGTCACAGCCTCAAAAACTCAAAGAAGTGTAATTCTACTTTGACACATGTGGGATTGCCGTGAATCAGAATGGACTCCCCAGCAAGGAGTAGAGTATTCCTAGTGTCTTATTCAGTGTGGCAAACCTATAGGAACTTCAAGTTGTTGATTTATTTCTGTCAACAAGCTTCACTGAGAGGAGATGGCCTGAATTATTTATCTGCTAGCTTTTGTAGACTGCTATATTTTCTTACTAATCAAGTTTTTCGACTCCCAAGAGTTAGAGAATCCACTGCTATCAAGTCAATTCCAACTCATAGTGACCCTATAAGGAAAAGCAGAACTGCCCCATAGAGTTCCAAGGAGCATCTGAGAATGAGTAGTTAGAAAATACAGACTTGGTGATGGAAATGATACTGGCGATTTGCATGACAGAATTTTGCAAGACCAATGACGTATTCCAAATATCTTTTTTCAACAACATAAACACTGACTGTACAAATGCAGCTCACCAGACAGAATTCTCAGGAATCAAATCAACTACACCTATGTAAAGAGACAGTGGAAAAGCTCAATATCTGCCAGAACAAGGCAAGGGGCTGATTGTGAAACAGACCATCAGCCGCTCATGTGCAAGTTCTAACTGAAACTGAAAAGAATTAGAGCCAAATATGACCACCCAAATCTGACCTTGAATACATCCCACCCAAGTTAAGAGAATGTCTCAAGAACAGATCTGACACACTGAACCCTGACAGAAGATCAGACGAGTTGTGCAATGACATTAAGGACATCATTGATGAAGACGGCAAGAGGTCATTAAAAAGAAACAAAACACCAAAACGAATGTAAGAGACTCTGAAACTTGCTCTTGAGTATCAAATAGCTAAAGCAAAAGGGTGAAACGATGAAGTAAAGGAAATGAAGATGTCAAAGGGCACCTTGAGAAGATAAAAGTATTATAATAACATGTGCAAAGAGCTGAAGATTGAAAACCAAAAAGGTAGAACACACTCTGCATTTCTCAAGCTGAAAGAACTGAATGAAAAAATTCAAGCCTCAAGCCACAACAGTAAAGGTTTTTAAAAAGAAAACATTAAATGACACAGGAAGCACCAAAAGAAGATGAAAGGAATACACGGTCAAAGAACTAGTGACATTCAACCATTTCAAGAGGTAGCAAATGAAGAACTGATGGTACTGAAGGAAGAAGTCCAGGCTGCACTGAAGGCACTGGTGAAAAACAAGGCTTCATGAACTGACAGAATACCAACTGAGATGTTTCAACAAACAGATGCAGGACTGCACATGCTTACTCATCTATGCTAAGAAATTTGAAAGACAGCTACCTGGCCAACTGCCTGGAAGAGATCCATATTTATGCCTATTCCCAAGAAACGTGATCCAAATGAATGCAGAAACTATCAAAAAAACCTCAGCAACATCACACACAAGTCAAATTTTGCTGAAAATCATTCAAAAGCAGCTACAGCAGTACACAGGCAGAAAATTGTCAGAAATTCAGGCTGGATTTAGAAGAGGACATGAAATCAGAGATATTGCTGATGTCAGCTGGATCTTGGCTGAAAGCCAAGATGAAAGAAAGATGTTTACCTTATTTTATGTCACTACACAAAGACATGTGACAGAGTATGGATCATGAGAAATTATGGATAACATTACAAAAAATGTGAATTCCAGTACACTTAATTGTACTCACGAGGAACAGGTACATGAATCAAAAGGCACTTGTTCCAACAGAACAAGAGGACATTGCATGGTTTAAAGTTAGGAAAGGGCTATATCCTTTTATTTTATCTACTCAATCGGTATGCCAAGCAAATAATTCAAAAACCTGGATATTACAAAGAACAAGGCATCAGGACTGCAGAAAGACTCATTAACAACCTGATTATACAGATGACACAACCTTGCTTGCTAAAAGTGAAGAGGACTTGCAATACTTACTGATGAAGATCAAAGACCACAGCTTTCAGGATGGATTACACCTCAACATCAAGAAAACAAAAATTCCCACAACTGGATCAATAAGCAACATCATGAAAAATGGAGAAAAGATTGCGGTTGTCAAGGATCTCACTTTACTTGGATCAACAATCAACGTCCAAGGAATCAACGGCCAAGAAATGAAACAATGCACTGCACTGGGAAAATCTGCTACAAAAGACCTCTTAAAAGTGTTGACAGGCAAAGATGTGACCTTGAAGACTAAGGTGTGTGTTACCTGTATTTTCAATCACATCATACACATGTGAAAGCTGGACAGTGAATAAGTAGACAGAAAAATTCTTGCCTTTGAATTGCAGTGCTGGAGAATAATGCGTAACTACGGGCTGCCAAAAGAACAAACACAAAGAGGTAGGTACACCCAGAGTGCTCCTTAGAAGCAATGGTGGCAAGAGTATACCTTAAATACTTCTGATGTGCTGTCAGCAGGATCAATCCCTGGAGAAGGACATCATGCTTGGTGGAGTTGAGGGTCAACAAAAAAGGGGAAGACCTTCAACAAAATGGACCGGTTGATACAATGACTGCAAAAGTGGGCTCTAGCATAGCAACCATCGTGGCAACGGTGCAAGACCGAGCAGTGTTTCATTCTGTGGGTACACTGGTTCGCTGTGGGCTGGAACAGACTTGACTGCACCTAACAACAATACTTAGAGCTGCTGAGGTAGATGGGAAAATCCCAAATAGATTTATTTTCAGTCAACAACTATGTGAACATACTAGTGACTGTCTGGAAATGTCAATCATAGTGGAGTCCTAAAAGTTTCCTTCTAGGAGAAGGAAGATGATCAGCTTCTCTAGGAAGAAAGGGGCCAAGCTTGAAAGTTTGAAATTCTCTGCAGAGTCCAGGGAACAAAGACTGCTACTGACAACAAAAGATGACTGATTCTTTTTATTTTCAAACGCATGAACATTTTATATTATCTGCAGAGAATTACATCTCCCAAAGAGGAAAAAACATGTCTCTATATTAAAATTTGATCATCAGGCAAATTTGGATCATCACTCAAAAAAAGAAAGTTTGGGATGGTAAAGTGATACTGCCTTTCCTATTTTCTCTATTGGGCTATTGATAATGTGGGTCACTACTTAACCACCAGAAAGGCTGGCATTGGTAAACGTGACTTTTGTACCTCAAACTTGGGAAATGAAAAAGGTGTCAATTTCAGAGCTGATCCTTGCTTTGACTTTGGGTTAGTTACTGAATCACTCAGCTTCCGTCAAGTTGGATCCGACTACGAATCACATAAACCACTTTTATCATGATTGGGACTAAAAAAGATTCAGTACTTAAGCACAACCTCTGGTACAGAATGTTAATTTAACCATTTGATACACTTCCTCATCCAATTCTCCAACTTTTTCAACTAATGTTAAACGTTCATCTAACCTCCAAATGGGTCAGGAATTTAGCAAAGGGCCGACGCGGCCTACGCTTGCCTTGCCTGGGGACGGCCACCTCGTGTCCTCATTTGGGTGTGGCTCGGCCCCTGCGCCGACCGCGCTGATCCCACTGTCCGTTGCGGCCTCCGTTCCCGGATGAGTGGTCTCACCGAGCGTCTCGCCGAGACATCGCCCTTTGGGAAGAGAATAGTGGGAGGCCCAGGAGGCAACATGGTGCACGTTTGAAGACATCGCGAACGGGGCCACAGCCACAAACCTCAGTTTTCGCTTGTCACATGCAAAGTGGAAGAGGGAAAGAAAAACGCAGCGAAGGAAAACACCAGCCCACGCAGCGCGTCGTGTGGGACCTCCAGGAGCGGAAATAGTCCGGAGCCAAAGGAGGCGGGGCCGTTCGTCCGGAAATGCCTGCGGGCCTCGGCCTGGCGCGCGGCCCAGCATTCTCCGCGGTTTAGGGCTCCGCGTCAGCTCCGGGAGTGAATTCGCTAGCCGTGCGGCAGCACCCCGGTCTCACTGTGCCGCTGAGACAACAGGACCCTTTTTAAACCGACAGCCCCACGGGGGTAGAGAAGGCGAGGTGCCCTTAAATATTGGGCCTTGCCTTGCCTAGAGAGGGCATGTGACTCCACGTTGGAAGGGGAGTTTGGCCAGTCCACGGTGAAAAGCGTGGTCCTTCAGAGGAAAGGCAGGATGGGCGGAATCCAAACTCCCAGAGAATCTGCGAAAGTCATTGCGGAAGACAGATGTGTTCAGAGTGCGGCGGAGCTGCTGCTCGCGAAGGCCTCTGCGCCGGAGCTGCGTGTGGGTGGCTGGAAGACTCTTCACGAGCTGAATCCCAGGGCGGCCGATGAGGCCGCGGTCAACTGGGTGTTCATGACGGACACGCTTAACTTCTTGCGGTCGGCGCACGACGAGCACAAGTGTCTGGCCGAATACAAGGGAAAAACGTACAGTAGATGCTGGTCTCTGTGCGCCGAGTCAGCCGAGCCCTGGACGAAAGGTTGGTGCAAAATCTTCTGATTGAAAGTTTCAGTTTCCTGGCCCCTAAGGAGAGAGTTGGGAGGTGGAAATCGGGTAAACCTGAAGGTCTTCATAGCCAGCTCTTCAGCTTAAAAGTACCAGAAGACTGTGACATTAAATCCATCGTGAAAAGGATCCCAGTATTTAAATTTACAATTATGCATAAGCACAAAAGACAACTTTCTGAAGAATGCCACTTTGATGACACCTGAAGAACAAAGGGATATTTTAAAATAGTTTAAGCAGCCTCATATTTTACAGTTGTTAAGTACGTACAAGTAAACAGAAAATGAAAGTTCTGCTTCTGATTTTTATTATATTTTGCACACTTTTGGTGCATTCCTCTAACCCTCTTACTTGGTTTCATATTAATTTTGTGTTGAAAAAGCAAGGGTTTAAATGAATACACAAGTATGACATTGTTCCTCGAAAAGAAATTTTTTTTCTTTAAAAGGATACCAGTAATTAGTAAGTACCACTTACTATGCCACGGTGATCCTGGAGCAGGTTCAGCATGTAGTCTGTTGTGACGGGACGTTCCCCATGCCTTTCGACAGGAGGAAGGCGTAGGATTTTCAGTGAAACCGAGAAAATCCTGCGTCAGAAGTTTGGAGGCTCTTAATGGTGTCCAAAAAGTAGCCAAAGTACACAGAAGTTAATGTGCCTGCTACTTGAGAAATTTTTTCTTCTTACAGAGATGTGACTCACTTAGAGATGAGTTCTCTGATTTGGGGATGTTAGAATTCTTGATGCGACTCATTTTGAGGTGAGTTGCCTTCCCCGTGGATTTTAGAATTCTTAATGATCCTTAATGAGTTAACTCTTTTATTTCCAGGACTCCTTGAAGGAAAAAAAAAAAAAAAACTGGTGCTGTTGAGTTGATTCCAACTCGTAGCCACCCTGAGGACAGGATAGAACTGCCCCACATGGTTTCCTTTTGGTTAGCAGCCATAGCTCTTTTAACTATTACGCCACCAGAGTTTCCCCTTTTGAGAAGAGGAACTATTTCCTTGTGGACAGGAAATAGTAACGGAGTTCTAGTCAGTATATCTGTTTTATTCTTTTGTCTGCTTTTTTTTTTAATCCTTTTAAAATTTTTCAAATGTGACCCTCAGTATGATGATGTCATTTGGGATTGGGGATAATGAGGTCCTTCTAATATGTAAAAAAAACTTAATGAAAATCAGTGCATACTAAATTCTCATCTAACAAAAAGAATTTTCTTGCAAAGTTATATTAGATTTTTTTTTCATACTCGGTATACTTTAATCGTATTACTTTATGATCCGAAAAGATTGACTAGGTGTATTTTTTAATGGTGAATATTTTTATATTTTCCCAGGGTGCACCTGGATTTTGTTTTTGTAAAATTCTTTTAGAACTCTTACTACTGTGTATTGTGACACAGAATTGGAGGCAACTTCAGAAGAATCACGTAAGTTTATTCACTGAATAAGCTAATGGATACGCATACCAAATTGAAATTTTATAGCTGTTGTCTATAACAACTAAAATTACTTAGTCTTCTGGTACTACTTTTAGCTGAAAAGACCACAAGCAGTTGGCTTTAACAAAGAAAAGCTGATGCTTACATAGTCCAGTAGGATAAAGGCCCATATTCAGGATTATGACTCCAGGTGAATGAACTCTGTCAACTCTAGAGGAAGGTCTTCTGTTGCATCAGCCTTTCTTTAGTTGAAGAGAATATCAACTAAAGCGCTTTGCTCCTAGTGCTGCTTTCTTGATGGTGTGAAGTTTCCAACTTTCTGCTTGCTTCCTTTTGTGCTTATCTCTTGTGGGGATAAAAGGGGGTGCAAGTCACACTCCAGGGAAACTCCTTTAACCCTGGAGCCAGGAGGTGATCTTAGGAAGGGTATTATAATCCCACCTGGATCCTCTAACATAATCCAGTCTATTAAACACAGACGGATTAGGATTTAAAGCTGTACTTTATATCACGCAATGAAGGACAATCTCACAATACTGGTAATCATGGCCCAATCGAATTGCCATACTCCTTTTGGGGGGATGCAATTCAATCCATGACAATTAACAATAATACCGTGTTAACTGCTTTTTATGAGTTGCAGGGTTTTTGCACACAATCTCATTTTATCCACACAACAGCTCTGTAGGGCTTAAGGACTAGGAGCATTGTTGTCCCTTTTTTGTGGACCAGGAATCAAGTCAAGAAATAAGTGGCTAACCTTTCAAGTCTTTTTATTGTAACTTTACACCTATAAAATGAGAAATGCCTGATTATGTATGTTAATTAAGATTCTTTTAATTGCAGGTGGTAGACACATAAAGTAGAAGTTCAAAAGAGGACTTTTGGGATGAGATTGGGGACAGAGATATAGCTGCTTCAGGAACATCCAGGACCAGGGACTCAAATGCTATTAGGGTCCAATATTCCAACTTATAAATGTGCCATGCCATAATTGTTTATTGAAAGTTTATACTATTTTTAGTTCTCTGATTATAAGCAATACTGTACAACCATTTAAGTGAATCTGTCTAAAAACCATAGTTATTTACTTAGAATGGATTCTTAGCTGAGCTTGAACCTGGTTGGGATTTTCAGCCTTCCAATACAATAATAAACCCCCGTGGCATAATGGTGAAGTTCTGCAGATGCTAACCAAAATGTTGGCAGTTCAGATCCACCAGGTGCTCCTTGGAAACTATAGGGCAGTTCTGTTCTGTCCTGTAGGGTCTCTATGAGTTGGAATTGACTGAACGGCAGTGGGTTTGATTTTAGTTTAGATACATAACGGTACTAAATACTGTCCAGAAGATGATAACCATGACTATCAGCAGCATGTAAGAGTGTCCTCGCTCTACCCCTTTATCAACATTGGTTGCTGTATTTTTTAATCTTCAACAATTTACACACATATAATTGGAATTTCTTTTAAACATAAATGCTTTTTTATTCAGACTAAGTTAAGAGCTATGGCTGCTAACCAAAAGTTCTGTAGTTAGAATCCACCAGCTGACCTATGGGGTAATTCTTCTTTGTCCTATAGAGTCACTGTGAGTTGGAATTGACTTAGTGGCAGTGGGATTTTTGTTTGTTTGTTTTTTAAGAACAAATTAATGAAGTTAGAAAATCTAGATCAGTTTCCAAAGCTGGGTATGGCCCAGAATCTGTTATGAAGCTTAAAATTCAGATACCTTTCCAAGTCTCACCCTCAGAGATTCTGTTCAGTACATAAAGGAAAGAGGAACTACTTTTTATGCCCTTTACATGACTGATTTAGATATGCAAGAACCATGTGAAGGTGCTAATTCCCAAATCTATTTCCTTAAGCTGTCATCTTTGTTTTGACGTACTGATAAATATGTGTGCAAAAGTACACCTGTTTTGATAGTTCAGTAGATAACATTTGTAGTCTGGAACCTTTATTTGTTCATGAAAAGTTTATTGAAAAGTTGCTGAAAATTAACTCATGATCATAGAGTTTTTCACTGATAATTATTTTATAAAGGCATTTTGAAAGTAATGTGTTCACGGAGCAGTATTATGGAACATATAACCCAGTGTCATTGAGTCGATTCTGACTCATAGTGACCCTATAGGACAGAGTAGAACTGCTGCATAGAGTTTCCAAGGAGCACCTGGTAGATTCGAACTGTTAACCTTCTGGTTAGCAAATGTAGCCCTTAACCCCCATGCCACTAGGGTTCCCATGGAACATACAGGGAATCGTTATTTTAGAACTTACTGGCATTTTCAGTACTATCAGATAACACTTTGGAGATCCAGAATCTGATTACTAAAATCACCTGATTACTAAAGCTATAACCAGCTTATTAAGAAAATGTTTTATAGATCATTTGAATTTATTTTTAAATTCCTCACTTAAATCTTTATTTTTTGTATGGTTTTTTCTTTTCATTTTAAGTGGTATTATAACACAATTTCTATGAAGTAGATTGCTACTATGAAGACGGTTGTCATGATTTGACAGTTTATACATTTTCTTAGGTGCTATCACTGATCTGGTTATACAGGTTTGGTCTAGGTTCTTTTTCCAGTTTGTTATATGAATCTTCTTGAAAAATAGCAGATAATAGTTTCTATCTATTATAATAAGGAGCCCTCATGGCTCAGTGGTTAAGAAGAACTTGTCTGCTAACCAAAAGGTCAGCGATTCAAATCCATCAGTTCCTCCTTGGAAACCCTGTGGGACAGTTGTACTCTATCCTGTAGGGTTACTGTGAATCAGAACTGGCCTGATGGCAATGGGTTTGATGTTTTTGTTTTTTTCATTGTGGTAAACTTTATGGTATAGTTGTGTTTAATAGCCATTTTAGTTTTATGTCTTTTTATAAAGTACGTCTGGAGCTGGAAACCTTGCTAGTGTATATAAGACCTGTTTACATAGAGGAACAATTGCTAGGTGGCATGGCATATGAGCTATGACAGTTAAGTTTGTGAACTCATCCTAAGAAAAGTGCTACTAATCTCCTTGCTGAATATCACTGTGGTCACCTTCAAAGTACTCTTGGGAAGCTGTGCATCCACCCCAGTGCCTAGTCTGTCCTTCAAAGCAATTGTGGAACTCTTTTTCTGGAATGGCTATCAGAGCTGTTGTTGTATTAACCCTTGATGTCCTGAATGTCATCAAAATGTCTTCTTTCAGTATTTCCCATATCTTCAGGTAAAGAAGAAAGTCACTGGGGGCCAGATCAGGTGAGCAGGTAGAGTTTTCCATTACAGTTATTTGTTTGCTGGCAAAAAGCCCCTTCACAGACAGTGCCATGTAAGCTGGTACATTGTCACAGTGCAAGAGCCGTAAGTTGTTGGGGAAAAGTTCAGGTCGTTTGCATCTTTTCAATGCAGCCTTTTCAGCACTTCCAAATAACTTAGCTAACTGTCAGGTTGGTAAAAACTCGTAATGAACAATCCCTCTGGTGTCAAAAAAAGATTAGCAATGTTGTTTTCAGTCGTGATTTGGACTGAGGAAACTTTTTTGGTCGTAGAGAATTGGCTGACTTCCATTGTACACTTTGACACTTTGTTTCAGGGTTGTATTGGTACACCCATATTTCGTCACCAGTGGTGACATGGCCCGAAACACCTTGCCTTTAACAAGGTCTTGGCAGACTTCAGTTATCCTTTGCTTTTGTTCATTGACAGACTCATTCAGGACCATTTTTGCACACCTTTCTCATGCCAAGATTTTCAGTTAAGATTTTCCTGTTTTCTCTATGCTTATTTGGTCTGCTGTGCTTCTCACAGTCAGCTGATGATTTTGATGTACAGTTTGATGAGTTTGCGGTGCTTTCATCAATTTTGATCATTACTGGATGCCCTGACCGCTCTTCATCAGTGACACTTTCTCTCCTCTTAGAAAAACATCTAATCCATTTGTATACTGTCATTTTCTTCATGGATTATCCCCATAAAGTTGGACAAACATGTCACTGATGTCCCTTACACTGCTGTCAAGTTTAAGAAGAAATGTAATGTTTGTTCGTTGCTCTAATTCAAGCTCCAACATTCTTGTGATGGCACACAAAAACATGCAACAACAATAATGAATGCCACTCAGCAAGACACTATTACATGTTGATACGAACACAGCTATGAGATGCTGATATACCAAGGTCATGAAACCTTACTGAGCTGTTTGTACCATGCTGGCAACGTAAGCGCACGGTGGCAAGTTTGCAAACTTAATTGTCAGACTTTGTATTTGGATAAGTTTGGGAATATAGATTTATAGTATCATGTAGGAGTGCTTCTTAATATAGTTCATTTCCCAGTACTATATTTAATTATATACTGTATGACATGTTGAAAAATAACGATGTGTGTTTGCCCTGGATGATAGTATCCTAAATTTCCTAATGGTACCTTAGAATTAATTAGCAAAAGCTGGTCTGGATTGATTTGAATAGATGTACTTTAAGGTTAGATAATATTAGGTTATCTTTCACTGGAGTTTTCTTAGGACTGTATTTTTGCAAATAATGTATTCACACATATAATGTGTGGCATAGTTTATGATAATAGTGAGGGGGATTGTGTAGTGGGCCAGAAACATATGGTGCATGCTTATTTGCATAGAAATATGGTAAATAAAGGAGTTTATATTACTATCTTATGGAACTCCTATTTATATGTAGTCTTTAGTTGAGGTATTTAATTTTCTATTATTTACATCATGCACTTATTAAAACATTCCCTAAGGTGGTCAGTATATATTTTGAGAGCCAGTAATTTTGATTTTTCCTGTTGAGCAGACACATAGTTGTATAAAGATCATGCGAGATTTTTACCATTGGTATTAGTAAGGCTAGAAGTGAATTATAATTATGTGTCTTACAGTTTTCATAGTCTATATTGGTTTTCATTTACAGTTTTACAGAAAGTTCTTGAGTTTAACTTAACATTTGGTAATGCGAGGTTAAGTTTGTTTCTTCATGTCTAAATATAGTCAGATTGTTTTAATATATAGGCTTACATATTGACTTCAACCATTTGCAAAAATGGTAGAATAGATCGATTTTGATTGTTGATCACTGATATAAATTTAAATTATCTGAAAAGAAACTTAAAAATTAATGACTGTGATTGACTGTCTTCAAAGTGAGCTTAGGGATTATTACTTTCTTTATACTCTTCTGTATTTTATTCAATTCAAGGGAATTACTGTTGAAATCATAAGATATATATGTGTGTCTGTATATTAAATTTAAGAAACTTTCAAGTCCCAACACACCTGGACCAGAGGTAAACAGTGGACTTCACAGACAGGAAGAAAAGATGAACCTACCAGGTAGAAGCAGCCATATGAACCAGAGTCTTCCTCATCATGGGACCTGAAGACCTAGATGGTGCCAGCCAGCACCAGTGACTACCTGAAGGGGGAACATGAACAGTTATGCATACCACTTGGGTGAGTGGCATCTGAGGTCTTAAAAGCTAACAAGCTGCCATCTAAGTAGCACCATTTGGTCCCAGTCCACCTAGATCAGAGCTAGATGGAGGACTTTAACAACAGGAGGGAAATGTGAGCCAAGCTAATAGTGCCATATAATCTAGAGACTATTTTTAACACAGGACAAGAGGAATCAGCTAGTGCCCAGCTAACACCAGTAACTACCAGGTTGGGATGCACAATATGGAGCCCCTATGTAGCAACAGAAACATAAGCCTGCAGAACTAGAATTCCACCTAAGGACTACAGTTGAGGGTCCCTCAGCCTGAGAGTGTGACCTCCAGGCACTCTAACCCCAAACTGCATCCAGCACCAACACCAGTTCCCCAAAGACTGGAGTATATAACACATGCAGTGATCCTGCCACTGAACAAGTTTCAGGACTTAAGTAAATACACAGGGACTGTCCAAAAAGCTCATTCATGGAGGCAAGAAGATGAGGGGTGGGAGGGGGCAGATCTTGATTAAATGGGCATGAGAACTTCTGGATGATAAAGCAGAGTATGGTGTCATGGGAGGATGAAGAAGGGAGGGGACAGCAACTAGAGCAGAATAGTGGTGTGAGTTCCAGATGTTGTGTGGTGACTTGGTATGGACTATATATTCGTACTCAAACTACAATGAAATGTAGTTAAAAAAGAAAACTTTCAAAAGGACTGGCCCTCTAGACATAGTAAGCAATCAGATAATGGTGATGTGTAGAAATATGTGTATGAAGTAGTACCATTGAAAAAGAACACTAAATAGTACTATGATTACATAAATTGCATTTTATGTGCCATGGAAACAGTAAGAAGTAAATTTGTAGCAATGTAGGAAATGTAATGTTTACTAAACCCTTTTTTTTTCCCTTGTAGAAGGTCTATAAATTCTTGCCACCAAAGTAAGAAAGATTTTTCAGCCCTTGAAAAAATATTCACAACATAATGCCTTTTTTTTTATAACATTCATAAAACTTTCACATAACCTGTGTAACACTTAATATTATCTTCATTTGTTGGGGACAAAGGATTTCCATTTTATGAGTCCAGATCCTTGTGGCAGATACGTGGAGTATGTTAGAAGGAAAAGGAAGTGACTGCTTTAAGGACATCTCTAGTATCACCATGCTTGCTGACTGCAGATTACCTCAGGTTCTTCTTCATCTTGGGGCCCTGAGATACTCTAATAAACTACTAAAGAACTATTTATGAACTGCTAATAAACTACTAATGAACTGCTTAAAGGTTTTCAATTTTAATGAAGTAATTTTTTGTTACACTGTGAATTGCTGAATCTCCATTTAATTTTGTTAACACAAATTCCCCCCCCCCTTTTTTTTTTAAAGGACTATTCATTTCTAAAAGTGTAAGAGAAATCTCTGGGTTTTTATTTTTTGTTATTGTTTATTTACCTGTGAAATACTGACTGGTATTGTGGAAAATAGTGCTGTTTGGACATTATACTGTCAGAGCCCAACAGAAAAATGAAACCTACATTTATATTCTATAAGGCGTACAGCACTGACAGTTCAGCATATTTAGTATTTGAAGAGTGTTGAGCTGAAGAGCATACTGCAGTGTGATCTCAAAGGTTGACTGAGAGGTAGCATGTAGTGGATTTGGAGTTGAGGTGCCAAGATCTGCCACTGGGTTACATTACATAAGTCAGTCACTTCTGTAGGCTCATTTATTCACCTTTATTTGATCAGAGTGAGTGGGAGCCTTATAATCTGTAACTGTAGATACATTGGGTTGAGAAGAGTTTATAAAAATTAGCTTTTTTCTGTAAATATTTCTTTGTATAAGAAAAGTATGTTACATGATTTTCTTGTCAATGTAACATTAATCTGTTTATCTGGGTACAGTATTTTCTGCTACTTATTTTTTTGAATAGTTTTACAATTGAGTTATTTTGTGGAATAGATGTAAATCTCTGAAGATAGAAATAATACAGAATACAAAGGTGTTGTTATTCCTATGATGGTTTCTATCAGGTTTTATGCCACTTTGGGCAATCCACTTATCCCTGTGTTTCCTTATTTGAAACACAACATACTGTTTTATGTAGTAATGCTCATGTCCTGGGTCATTAATGGTTGGACAGCATTAAAAGAGACAACATTTACTGTCTTAAGGGCTTTTGTAGTCAGCTATACTTTGTTGATCTTTATCTGGCCCATGTATACACTGCTTATTCCTATCTTTAAACATTCTCTTGCATGGTTTTCCTCACCCAGATGTTCTTTTTTCAATTCAGATTATTCTGTAGAGACTTAGCTCAAATGCTACCTTTCCACATAGATTTTCCTGACTCCTCAATTTTTGTAGTTCTTATATGTTTTTGCTACTTTGGAAAAACTGGTGATAAGGGATTATCCAGCATAGTTGTACACAGCCATCTCAGTTTTCTTCTTCCATCCACTTCAGTTCCAGAGGCTTTTTCCTGATGTCCAGCTATAATTGTTACTGCCTCCAGTATGCCTTGCTTCTAAAAGGGTACTCTGGTGTCCTTAGATAGATGTATAGATTGCTGCTGTTAAGTAGACTCCAATTTATGGGGCCCTGTGTACAACAGAATGAAAAATTGCCTGGTCCTGCATCATCCTCAGGATCACTGGCATGTTTGAGTTCATGCTCATGGCTGTTTGCCAGTCCATCTCACCTGAGGTTCCCTTCACCCTCTTTGGTGCTGTACTGCACCAGAGTTTGTCCTCCTGTACTGATCAGTCTCACCTAATGACATGCCCAAAGCAAGCGATTCAGATAATGTTCTGTTGTAATCCATAAAGTTTTCATTGGCTAATTGCCAAAAGTAGATCACCAGGCTTTTCTTCCTCATCTGTCTTAGTCTGGAAGCTCTGGTGAAATGTGTGCATTGTGGGTGAGCTTGCTGGCATTTGCATAACAGCAACATGTAAGCCATGGTGATGTGACAAATGCACATGTGTGGTAACTGTCCTTAGGGTAGACAAATTCCTTTGCCTGTTTGCTTAAGTAAAATTCGACTTTTTTTATTTTTTAAGAACTGCACTGGGAAACTAGAGGAGAAGCAGAGTGAAATAAAAAGAAACTATAGAAGTAAAGGGTTACAGAAGTGTATTGCACTATTTTTTTTTTAAAACGTATCAAGTGAAAGCCGTGGTGGTATACTGGTTAAAGAGTTTGGCAGTTAACCAAAAGGTCAGCGGCTTGAATTCACCAGCCACTCGTTGGAGACCTCATGGGGCAGTTCTGCTCTGTCCCATAGTGTTGCTATGAGTTGGAATTGACTCAACGGCCATGGGTTTAGTTTTCTATGTGGATCTTATGTGGAATTTAGCTCCAGACTGGCTTGACTGGGTGAAGTAGGAACTTCCTTAACTGACCTCCAGTGATAGTTCTTTGAAACCCTTGAATGTGCTATACTTACGTTCCTTTTGTTTCCTGTCTTCTAGAAATCTCCATTTTTCAATGCTTGGGAGTCCTATCCAGATTTCCATCTACTTTATATTTAACAGATTTCTTTACCAAAGGCATATTTGTTAGCCAGCTTTAAAGACTGACTTGCAGTCGAGCTAAACCTAGATTTTTCATTGTGATTCTAGGGCTTGCTTTTGTGCCTAAAACAGTGACATTGTTACCTGCCTTGACTTTCTGTTGTTGTTCTCGTTAGATGCTGTTGAGTCAGTTTCAACTCGTAGCAACCCTATAGGTCAGGGTAGAACTGCTCCATAGAGTTTCCAGGGAGCGCCTAGTGGATTTGAACTGCTGACCTCTTGGTTTGCAGCTGTAGCATTTCACCACTATGCTACCAGGGTTTCCAAGTCTATGCTTATCAGTCATCTCAGATGATTTCAATCATTTTCAAATGTTTTTCTACTTTGAAATCTGTGTTCCCATCCTATATTACTGTAACTGGCTGTGTTAGTTATTGTGTTTGTTTCTTAGTGCTACCATAGCAAATTACTACATGAGTGGCTTAAAACAGAGATTTATTGTCTCTTAGTTCTGGAGGCTAGAAATACAAAATTAAGGTGTCAAACAGGGCTATGCTCCCTCTGAAGTCTCTAAGGGAAAATCCTTCCCTGCCTTTTCTAACTTCTGGTGGCTCCCAGCAATCCTTGGCATTTCTTAGCTGCATGACTTCAATCTTTACCTCTGTCTTACCTGTCTCTCTCCTCTGTGTCTTTGTGTCCTCTTCTCATATACGGATACCAGTCATTGGATTTGGGGCCCAAGCATCAGTAAAGACCCTTTTTCCACATAAAGTTACATTTACGGCTACAGTGGTTAGGACGTGAACGTGTGCTTTTTGGAGACACAGTTCAACCCACTATTGTAATCTCTTGCTGCCAAACAGTTTGTGCTAAAACTTAATGGTTTAAAACAGTAAACGTCACAGTTTCTGTGGGTTAGGAATGTAGGTGTTGCTATCACCTGGGGCTGTAGTATCTTCTAATGGCTTGACTTACAGGCAGTCTGTTTCAGGCTGACTCTCATGGTTGGTCCCTGACCACACCTCTCTACAGGTCTGCCTCCCCATATAGCAGCTGGCATGAGAGACCTAAGGTAGGGTGAGAATATAAGAGTACCCTAGTCAGAAGCCATAGTCTTTTGTATCCTAATATGCAAGTAACATTCCCACACTTCTGCAAAATTCAGTTCTTTAGATACAAGTCACATAATCTGCTACACACTGGACAATAAGGAATTTCACAAGGAAATGAAGACCAGTAGGCAGGAGACTTTGGAGGTCATCATAGGGGTTGTCTTCCACAGTTGTCTTAGCTTTGACCCCTGGGATTCATACATGATTTGGTAATTTTGGCAACTTGAGAGTCAAGTTTGAAAAACTTAGCATTAGAAGTGAAGAAGAAGGATAGTTTTGTCTGCTAGTAACTGGGCAAAGTAAGGCAGTGGAGGGCACCAATTAATGTTTATACTGCCCTGGTAGTGCAGCAGTTTAGCACTTGGTTGCTAATTGAAATGTTGGCTGTTCAAACCCGCCAGTCGCACTGGGAGAAAGATGTGGCAGTCTAGTCTTCTAAGTATTCAAAACTCTGTGGGGCAGTTCTACTCTGTCCTAAAGGGTTGCTATAAATCAACTTGATAGCAGCATGAGTTAGTGTCTGACTTCTACAGCCTCCACTGTCCAGTTCCTTAACCCAGGAGAGAAGTAGGTAGAGAGGGCATAAGTAATACTACTTAAGATCCCAGGTGACAGAGTGGAACCGTGAGAGGCTGGGTGTGTTTTCCCGACTTGTGTGGATCACAGGGTCTCTGGGATACTTAGAAGCTTTATAGGGATTGGGGTACAGAGAGGTGGCCAGAGGCAAAATGCAGCTTTTGACGTCTTTCCATTGGCCTGAATGATGCTTTAAGCAGTTTTTAGTTGCTAACACTAATTAAATTAGTTACCAATTTTAATTAGTTGAAAATTAGGAGATCTAATTGGAAAATATGGCCTTGATGATATAAATAATGCCAGAGATTGCATGGTAGAATTTTTCAAGACCAATAGCTTATTCACTGCAAATGACCATATTTCAACAACATAAATGGTGACTATACATGCAGATGTTACCACATGTAATACACAGGAATCAAATCAGCTACTTCTGTGGAAGGAGACAGCTGAGAACTCAGTATCAGTTAGAACAGGGTCACGGGCTGACTGCATGACTGACATGCAAGCTCAAGCTGAAGTTAAAGAAAATTAGAACAAGTCCATGAGAGCCAAAATGCAACCTTCAGTATATCCTACTTGAATTTAGAGATCGTTTCCAAAATAGGTTTGAGACATTGAACACTAATAACTGAAGACCAGACAAGTTGTGCAGTGAGTGACATCAAGGTAATTATATGTGAATGAAGCAAAAGACCATTAAAAAGATAGGAAAGAAAGAAAAGATGAAGATGAATGTCCAAAGAGAACTGAATCTTGCTGCTGAATGCGTGGTAGCTAAAGTGAATGGAAGAAATGGTGATATAAAGAGCTGAACAGAAGATTTCAAAGAGTGGCTCGAGAAGACAAAGTGAAGTACTGCAATGACGTGGAGTTAGAAAACCAAGTGGTTTAACAGCATACTTGGCAATTCTCAAGCCAAGAGAACTGAAGAAAAAATTCAAGCTGCAAGTTGTAATACTGAAGGATTCTGTGGAGAAAGTATTAAATGACACTGAAGCCATAAAAAAAAGATAGATAAAATACACAGAGCCACTGAATGAAAGACCTAGTAGGCATTCAATCATTTCAGTGGTGGCGTATGAGTGAGAACTGATGGTACCAAAGGAAGAAGCCCAAGCTGCACTGAATGCATTGGTGAGAACAAGGCTCCAGGAATTGAAGGAATACCAGTTGAGATGTTTCAGCAGACACATGCACGACTGGAGGTGCTCATTTGTCTGTGCCAAGAAATTCAGGACACAGATGCTTTGGCCAGCCAACAGGAAAAGATCCCTATTTGTGCTCTGTCCAAAAAAAAGTGATCCAACAGAATGTAGAAATTATCGAACAACATAATAATCACACACAAGTAAAATTTTGCTGAAGATCGTTCAGAAGTGATTGTAGCAGTACCTGGCCAGGGAACTGCTATAAATTCAAGCCCTCCAGAAGAGGACACAGGACAAGGGATATCCTTGCTAAAGATAGAAACATGGCTCTTGGCTGAATGCAGAGAATACCAAAAAGATGTTTACCTATGTTTATTGTCTGTGCAAAAGCATTCAACTGTGTTGATCATAACAATTTATGGATAACATTGCAAAGAATGAGAACTCCAGACCACTTAATTATGTTCATGAGGAACCAGTACGTAGACCAAGAGGCATTTGTTACATCAGAACAAGGGGATACTGAATGGCTGAAAGTCGGGAAAGGTGTGTCAGAGTTGTAGCCTGTTCAGTCTGTATGCTGAGCAAATAATACAAGAAGCTGAACTGTGGGAAGAAGGGATCATCAGGAACACTCATGAGCAACTGTTTTATGTAGATGACACAACATTGCTTGTGAAAAAACTTGAAGCATTTACTGATGAAGATCACTGTTGTGGCTTTCAGTGTGGAGTACACCTCAATATAAATGAAACAGAAATCCTCACAACTGAACCAGTAAGCAACATCATAATAAATGGTTACAAGATTTAAGTTGTTAAGACTCGTTTCACTTGGATTCACAATCAAGACCCAAGGAAGCAGCAGTCAAGAAATCAAATGATGCATTGCTGAGTAAATATGCTTCAGAAAGACCTCTTGAAAGTGTTACAAAGCAAAGATGTCATGTTGAAGGTTAAGGGGCACCTGATCCATGCCATGGTGTTTTCAGTCGCCTCAAATGTACGTGAAAGGTAGACAGTTCAGGAAGACTGAAGAAGAATCGATGTCTTTGAATTATGGTATTAGCAAAGAACATTGAATATGCCTTGGACTGTCAGAAGAAGGAACAAATCTGTTTTGGAAGAAGTATAGCCAGATAACATCCTCTTTAGAAGCAGTAATGGCAAGACATATACTTGGACATGTTACCAGGAGGGATCCATCCTTGAAAGAAGAACATCGTACTTGGTGGAGAGTCAGCAAAAAAGAGAAAGCCCCTCAGCCGGGTGGAGTGACAGAATTACTGCAACAGTGAGCTCAAGCATAACAAAGATTGTGAGGGTGTTGAAGAACTGGGCAATATTTCCTTCTCTTGTACTTGGGGTTGTAACCGACTCCAAGGCATGTGATGACAACAACAACACATGAAACTAAACATGTAAAAGTAAAGAAACACGGAAACATTAGGTCTGCCTACAGATGGGCAGCACATACGCTCTAGCTCATTGGTTTAAATCTGGCTGCCCTATCCATTGCATTAATGCCTGAGTTTAGAAATGGTTAAAAATTACCAGAATTAAATTAATCCAAAGCTTGCCATTTAAAATTAGTACTGTTTAAATATAGGCAGTGTTTCAGGATGTTGTATGTCGAGTTGCTATGAGTCAGAACAAACTCAGCAGCACCAAACAAAAACAATGCTGTTTTGTTCTATACTGAAGTTTTGTGTAGAGTTTACTGGGTGTTAATGTTTCTTGTTCTGAATTTTTTGTCTCTGCAGGACAAATGCTCTCATATGGGGACAAACAAGCAGAAATCAGAGGGTGCTCTGATGCGGGTTGAGTTGATCCGGGATTGTCTTCTGGACCTTATTGGAAAAAAGGGGTAAAAATATCAGTGTAGAGATCAGTTCCATTCTTCTGGATTATTATGGGACCATGCCCATGATCATGGGCCAAAATGAATGGAATTGCATTTCATTGCATAGGTCGTATGTATTTTTGACCTACTAAAGTGTGAAGGGATCTAAAGAAACACCTCTGTACTTCTCTATCATTGTTTGTAGAGTTTTGCTTTGATATTAGGACAAGATGATACAGATTACAGAAACAAGAAAATTGATAACTCAGTCCTCATTTAAATTTTGTCTGACATATCACTGTGTATTTTTAACTTTATCCTTTGTTTGCTATTTTAATTTTGATTGTATGTGTACCCTTTCTATGGACACATAATTGATAGAAATAAAGAATTTCCTGCTTTTACCTTTTAAATCTCAAATTTCTTAAAATTAATCATGCTTTATAAAATCTGATCATCAGGGAGAATATTTTAGCCACTGAATTGATATTTTTCCTCAAGGTGTAGTAATTTTTTTATATACCTTAATAACTTGACGGTAAAAAAAAGGGAGAGAGGATGATGTCAGGGTCTTTGAGTGCTGTTGATGTTGTAAAATCAACCATGACCATTTATTTTAAACTTTTTTTATTGATAATGTACTGGATTTTGTGTGCAGTTATAATTTAGGATTTCTGTTTGCCTAGAATTCTTTTTCAGTGACTACATTGGAATTGAATAAAGATTTTAAAAACTTTTCTTAAACCTGTAATGAAGTATTTCATTAAAACAGAATTTACCACATACAGTTTAGAAAGGCCTACAATAAAGTAGATACCTACCTTCGGTAGCGGAACTGTCATTACCTGCCAAACACCTTTACTTTCCTCAGAATCACCTTGATCTTGTTAGGTATCTACTGTGCTTACATTGACTTTCTGTGAATAAAAGTCATCTTTTCTCTAAGCACTTGACTGCCATCTGTTGGAAATTTGTCATAATAACCTTACAGATGCCAGTGGTTGTAAGAATGGAGTTCAGGTGCCCAGTGGTTAAGAACTGAGGCTGCTAACCAAAAAGTCAGCAATTCAAATCTCCTCGCTGCTCCTTAGAAATTGTATGGGGCAGTTCTACTCTGCCTGGTTAAAGAACAAACAAATCTGTTGCCATTCAGTTGATTCTGACTCACAGGGACCTTACAGAAGAGAGTAAAACTGCCCTACAAGCTTTCCAAGGAGCTCCTGGTAGATTCCAACTGCTGACCTTCTGGTTAGCAGCCATTGCTCTTAACCACTACACCATCTACTCTGTCATATAGGATGGCTCTAAGTTGGAATTGACTTGATGGCAGTGGTTTGGTGTTCTTGGTATGCATGTGAATAGGGACCTCTGAAGTTGTGCAGTATACAGCTTGTACAGCTATAAGTAATAGACCTATGTCTATCTTCCCCCCATGTGACTTGAGAGAAGGTGATTCCCATCTCCTGTTCCAGAGGAAGATCTGTATTATGTGAATGGTTTTATCATTCATGGCAGTCCTATTCTCCTTGCCTGGGATTGCTTTAATAATAAACATGTAATCTAGTTCTAGCAGGTCTCAGAAGGGCAAATCTGCTGGGAGGCATCTGGAAAGCTTTTTTCACTTTTAAGAAGTACACTTAAAAGGAGAAGCCCTTTTTCCTCTGAGCAATGTTCTGTCTGTGTTACCTGGAAGTATATTAGCCACTTTGTGGAACCAGAGCCCTGAGATGCCTGAGGCTACCTAACTGTAGACTTTACACTTGCATTGATAAACATATTTTCTTATTATTTTCATAATTTTGAATTAGTTTTCTGTAATTTGTGGCATAAAGCATGATGACTGGTACTGTACTTTCTAATTTAACCCTAGAAGTCAAAATTTTAATTCTGTGAGTCTGTATGAGGTATGAAAACTATCCATGTACTTGCTGTGGTGAAGATCTCTTGCTGTTTTCCAGCATCTACCCATGCTCCTTACGTAGTTTAGCCCAGAAATAAAGACAGTTTTCCCAGCCTCCTAGGCAGCTTCTTGTGATCGTGGAACTAATTTCTGATCAGTAAGATGAAAGTCATTGAGTATATCCCACCTGATTTTAAGAACATCTCAAGAATAGATTAACCTTTTCTGCATCAATGGGCAAAATCAGGTGATTCTTGTCTTTTGTGGTATTTATGTGGTTGGTCACATTATATTTCTGATGTTGAAGCAGCCTTGCATCCCTGGTATGAATCCAACTTGGTCGTGATGAATTATTTTTTTGACACATTATTGAATTCTATGGGCTAGTATTTTATTGATGATTTTTGCATCTAAGTTCATGAGTGATATCGGTCTATAGTTCTCCTTTTTCGTTGGATCTTTCCCTGGCTTTGGTATCAGGGTTATGCTGGCTTCATAGAATGAATTTGGGAGCATTCCATCCCTTTCTATGCTGTGAAATAGTCTCAGTAGTACTGGAGTTAACTCTTCTCTAAAAGCTTGGTAGAATTCTGCAGTGAAGCCATCTAGGCCAGGGCTTTTTCTGGGTGGTAGCTTTTTGATGACTTTTTCATGGGTTTATTAAGGTGTTCTGCTTCACCTTGTGATAGTTTTGGTAGGTGATGTGAATCTAGGAATTTTTCCATTTCCACTAGGTTTTCAAATCTGTTAGAATACAGTCTTTTGTAGTATTCTGTTGGATCTGTTGTGACATCTCCCATCTCATTTCTTGTTTGAGTTATTTCCTTTCCTGTTTTTCTGTAGTAAGTTTAGCCAATGGTTTGTCAATTTCATTGATCTTTTTGAAAAACCAGCTTTTGGTCTTACCAGTTTTTTCAATTGTTCTTCTATAATTCATTTAGTTCTGCTGTAATATTTATGATCTGAATAATAGATTTGATACATTGAATACTAATGACACAAGACCAGTTAAGTTGTGGAATGACATCAGACATCATACATGAAGAAAGCAAGAAGTCATTAAAAAGACAGGAAAGAAAGAAAAGACCAAAATGGATATCAGGAGAGACTCTGAAACTTGCTCTTGAATGTCAAATGGCTAAAGCAAAAGAAAAAAAATGATGAAGTAGAAGAGTTTGTTTTGGTCATATGGTGCAGCTGTAACAAAGATACCACAAGTGGATGGCTTTAAAACAGAGAAATTTATTTTATCACAGAAAAACAGGCTGTAAGTCCAAATTTAGGGCATCAGCTCCAGGGACAGTCTTTCTCTGTTGACTCTGGAGAAAGGTCCTTGTGAATTTTCCCCTGGACTGGAAACTTCTGAGGCACAGGAACCCCAGGTCCAAAGGATGTGCGCTACTCCTAGCACTGGTTTCTTGGTGGTATGAGGTTCCCAAATACAATCTTACAGATTGAGTCCTTCCTTACCATTCCATCCTCAGCCCAACCACAGAGAATGCTAGAAAGATGTTTACCTGTGTTTTACTGAGTACACAAAGGTGTTCAACTGTGTGGATCGTAACAAATTAAGGATAACATTGCAAGAAATGAGTATTTCAAAACACTTAATTGTACTCATGAGGAACTTGTACATAGATAAGAAGTAGTTGTTCAAACAGAACAAGGGGATACTGCATTGTTCAAAATCAGGAAAGGTATATATCAGTGTTGTTGTATACTTTTACCATGCTTATTGAGTCTGTATGCTGAGTAGATAATCGAAGAAACTGGCCTATATGAAGAACAGCACATCAGGATTGGAGGAAGACTCATCAACAACCTGTGATATGTACATGTCATAACCTTGCTTGCTGAAAGTGAAGAGGACCTAATGATCCATGGTGTCCTCAATTGCCTCAAGCATGCAAAAGCTAGATGATGAATAAGAAGACCAAAGAAGAATTGATGCCTTTGAATTGTGGTATTGGTTAAAAAACTGAATATACCGTGGACTGCCAAAAGAACAAATCTGTCTTGGAAGAAGTAGAATCAGGATATTCCTTAGAAGCAAGAATGGTAATACTATGTCTCACATACTTTGGATATGTTAATCGGAAGGATGAGTCTCTGGAGAAGAACATCATACTTGGTAAAGTGAAGAACAACCAAAGCCAACCCACTGCTGTTGAGTAAGGTTTAACTCACAACAACCCTAGAGGTCAGAGTAGAACTGCCCCATAGAGTTTCCAAGGAGCACTTGGTGGATTTGAACTGCTGACTCTTTGGTTAGCAGACATAGCACTTAATGCACTAAGCCACCATGGTTTCCAAAAGTAGAGTCAGTGAAAAAGAGGAAGACGCTAATAGTGGACTTAAGTATAACAAGGATTGTAAGGATGCTGCAAGACCTTGAGGTGTTTCGTTTTGTTGTCTGCAGGGTCACTGTGGGTTTGAACCAGCTGCATGGCACCTAACAACAGAGCTTCTTGATTTGGTTGGTTTTTTCTGGTATAAAACAATCAAAAGCAAAAGCTTGTCAGCTTTTCACAAGCCTGTCCTCCAGCCAATGGCTACCAACTGCTGTTATTGCTTGGGTGGTGATCTGTGTGGACAACCCCAAACAGGGACAACTATAGGCAAGGGATTCCCGGGGAAAATGAAAACCCTCTGGCTCTTTTTTCCCATGCCAGGGTCACTTGGTAATTCAGGATGAATGTCTGGCCTACTAAAGGGTTTTGTTTTCATTAGTTGCTATGGACCACATAGTTTGGTCATGTTTGCTAGTACCAAATTAAAAAGCTAACAAATAAACCAAACCCTTTGTGGTCAGGTTGATTCCTGACTCTTTGGTTAGCAGACATAGCACTTAATGCACTAAGCCACCATGGTTTCCAAAAGTAAAGAGTCAGTGAAAAAGAGGAAGACGCTAATAGTGGACTTAAGTATAACAAGGATTGTAAGGATGCTGCAAGACTGTGACTGTGTAGGCCAGAGTAGAACTGCCCCATAGGGCTTCCAAGGTGTGACTGGTGGATTCAAACTCTGCTCTTTGGTTACTGATTAACAGCCTGAGCTCTCAACCACTGTGTCAGCAGGGCTCCATGGAGTCCATTAGAACTAACTTATAGCAACTATATGTGACAGAGAAGGAGTCCAGGTGGAGTGCAAAGGTTAAGCACTGACTGGTAGCAGAAAAGCCACTTGAAACCACGAGAGATAGATGGAGCTGTATGCTTCCTTAAAGAATTACAGCCTTGAAAATACTTCGAGGACAGTCCTACCCTGACCAGTAGGTTTTGTAGGAGTCAGAAATCTACTCCACAGCCAGGGCTTTGGCTTGGTTTTTGGAATTTTATCCCCTTCTGTGACAGGCATGGACACCAGGGCCATGAAGTGGCCTTGAAATGCCTTAACCCTAGTCCTAGTCAGCAGCCTGCAGAATATGGGGAAGACTCACCAGTCCTCATCCCTCTTATTGTTCCCCAAGGCCCCTCCAGGTGTGCCCACCCTGGAAGCACAAGAGAAACACGTGGGGCAGTGGGGCAGGGGGGAGATGGAGATGTTACACACCTTTTTCCCTCCCCTCTCTTCTTTTATACTCCTACCTTTCTCCTTCCCTCCTCTTCTGCTTCTCCCCCTCCTCCTAAGTAGCTTCCTTCCTTCCCCCTAAGGCTGTTTCAAGTTGAAGCGGAGCGGTTTATTCAAGGTTTAAAACATCCACAGCTAGGGAACGCCATAGCCCATTGAAAATGGAGCCAGATAGTCCTGGGGCAGATTCATTATACAAGTATTCCTGTGGGATAAAAAGAAGAACCAAACCACAGGGTGGATAATTATAGGAAAATCAGTGTGTATTGTAATACTCCACATAGATTGGTTATTGATTCTTAAGAGTATAACTTAGTGTTTACACATAGTTTCACAGGATGCTTAGATGGTCTAATATGCATACATTTATTTTCTTTGTCTGTCTTGCAAAATTATCTTGGCAGCAGTACCCAGACACCGCTCTACTGGAGTAAGTATATTTAAAGAGTGCAGATGGTCACTTGGTTAAGACCTCTCAGGGCATATGGTTTCACATTCTGGTTTTGACCACCAAAGAAAAACATGCTTTTCTCAAAAAAACATAGCTGTTATTCTAGAAATCCAGATTAAAATTAGATGCGGGGCCAGTATGTCATGCTTCTATCTCATTGAGTGTACTGAATGTTTTGATTTTTCCTGAGATGTTGCTCTTACCTCCTCTTCTCCTGCTCCTTCCTCCCCACCCCTCCCTCCTTCCTTCTCTCCCCCCTTCCCTCTCTCCCCTTCTTCCTTCACCCTGACCCATTTCTCTTCCCTTCACTCTCATACGTCCTCCCATTTATTCTCTCTACCCTATTTTCCTCCTCCAGGCTCTGACTGCTTCCTGCTTTTTCCAGATGCCTGAGGGTCTCAGTCTTGTGGGCTTTCTGCCATGATGACATCTCTCTTGATGGATCTTCAGGGAGCTCTGGGGAACATAATTTAACAGGGAGCCGGCTCCTGAAGTTCATTAAGAAAATGAGAATGTAAAACTAATATCCAAGAGATCTCTTCCAGCTGTGTTGATTCTTTCTGAACTCCCTCTTACACAATTAATGAAAAGGCCCACAGTCCGGGAACCTCACCCTCTCACAGTTCTCTGTGACTCAGTATCCTTTAGTAGCCTTTCATTTGCACCACCAAAAACTTTTTCAAAAAATTTCTTTAATTTTTGTGGGCAAAATTGGATATCCATCTGTGAAAAAGTGAAATGACCCATATCTCACACCTTACACAAAAACCAACTCAAATTGCATAAAAGACCTAAACATCAAACCTAAAACAGTAATGATCATGCAAGAAAAAATAGGCTCAACAATGGAAGCTTTGATACACAACTTAGACTTCAAAATCTGACAAAGCACAATCAACAAAAGAGAAAATAGATAAATGGGAACTCTAAGAATCAAACACTTTTGCTCATCCAAAGACTATCAGAAGAGTTAAAAGGCCACCTACAGAATGGGAAAAAATATTTGGCAACTCTATGTCAGACCGATGCCTGATCTCCATAATCTGCAACGTACTGCAAGATATCAACAAGAAAAGGATAAATAACCCAAGTAAGCACTGGGCAAAGGACATTGACAGACACTTCTCTAAAGAGAATATCCAGGCAGCCAAAAGACATGCAGAAATGCTCATGATCATTAGCTATTAAAGAAATCCAAATCAAAACTACAATAAAGTACCATCTCACCTGAACAAGGTTGGCCATGAGCCAAAAAATGCAAAACAAGGAATACTACAGAGACTGTGGAGAAATTTGAACTCTCCTATCCCACTCGACGGCACTTGGCTTGGCATTCTGCTGGAGGGATTGCAAAATGGTACAAACTCTTTGGGAAGCAATCTGGTGCTTCCTTAAAAAGCTGAAAATAGATATACCATTTGACCCAGTATCCTACTACTTGGAATGTATCCTACAGAAGAAAGGGTAGTCACACGAACAGATAAATGCACATGAATGTTTATTGCAGTACAGTCCACAACAGCAAAAGATGGAATCAACTCAGATGCCCAACAACAGGTGAATGGCTAAACAAACTGTGGTATATACACTGAATGGAACACTATGCAATGATAAAGAACAGTGGTGATTTTAGGAAGCATTTCATAACTTGGTTTCAATTGGAAGACATTGTGTTGAGTGAAATCAGAGGCACAAGGACAAATATGAGAACCCTAGTATAAGGACTTAAAAACAGACTCATGTACAAAAGAAAAGACTTTGATGGCTGCAAGGGAGGGGAAGGAGGGAGGGAGAGGGTTGGTTATAGGTTAGATAGTTGATAAAAATTTGGTTGGGTGAAGTCAGTGACAGCACACATTAGAAAGAAGATCAGTTTAACTGGACTTCAACATAACCTGAAACCTCTTCCAATCTTAATGCAATATTGCAAGGGTAGAGTTGCAGGGACAGGAGTCTGGGGACCATGCTCTCAGGGGACTTCAAGTGCAATTGACATAACTATCCTATTGCTAAGAGGCCCTATATTGGTGAGTGGCGTCTGGGGTCTTAAAAGCTGGCAAGCTGCCATCTGAGGTACACCAAATGGTCCCAACTCAGCTGGAACAGATAATCACCAAGGACAACAATGACATGAAGACAGAAAGACCTATGTGAATGGGTAGACTATATTAGCATGTGACCAGAAGAACCAGATGGTGCCCAGCCACCACAAATGAGACCTGTGATGGAGCTCACAATGTTGAGTCCCAGTGGCTACATGAGAAAAAAAGAGGTATACTCTAAGAACTCCACTAAAGACCACAACTGATGGTCTAAAGGCCTAGGAGTTCCGCTGGGAACATGGCCCCTAGACCTGCTGCTACCCCAGATCAAATCATTACTGAGGTCAACTCTTTGGACAGGAATGGATTGGACTTGGGGACAGAGTGACTGTGTCATGTGTACACTTTATGGTTCTATGCATCTATAGGATGTGGTCCTACTGGTCACTAGAGGAGATTGGAAAGGATGGAGAGGAGGAGACAGGAAATTGTTAAGAGGATATGATATGACATGTATAGAACAGAAAGGAGGAGCATGCTCTCACCAGGCAAGGAAAGCAGAAGGAGCTGCAGATAGATGGGCATGCAAATTTAAATTGGATTGTACACTTTCACTCAATCACAATTAAAAAAAATTTCCTGTAGTTCATTTTCTGGCCCCCAAAATACAATACAGATTTCAGCAAAGCAAAAGAGAAAGCAGGCCGACATAGTCCTTGGCCCTCTATTAAAAATAGAGGTCCCCAATCCAAAGCATGTGGCCGGGACTTCCTAAAGAGAAGACAAAAGACAAGAGAAAAAGGGTAGGTAGTTGCCCCATAGAGGAAGAAGAGGCAGGTTGAAGAAGCAATGATTAAAGGTTTCCTCATGCTCTTACCCATCCAGACACTGGAATAGCCACTCACCTCAGGAGAATGCTTGGAGTCAAAATCACTCCAGTGGTTGCTTTCCTTGTCCTGTTTGTGAGGGGACTTGTCCATTTCTGTCTGTGGGTGTTTGGAGGTCATAGCTGATTTGGGGGACCCCTCCTGGTCACCAGACTGTTACGGGGGGTCTCTAAAGACCCTCGAGGGTTCTTGCCAAACATGCGAGGAAGAATTGCTCAGGGAGACCTGGCTTGCTGTGGGGTCTGAGATTGGGTTTGGATTGCTCCAGTTTTTGTTAAAGAGACTTAATGGGATGTATTGGGACTTACTGGGCTCCATTCCACAGGGAGGATCTGACAAGGGGAGGTGGGCTTGTGAGGCCAGCATCCCAGCCATCATTAAGCCAAAATTAAGAGGAGTAGGGGGAGGCATTCCTCCACCCTTCTCCAAGGCTTCCCTGGGGAGGTGTCTCTGCCTCACCACCACCACCACCACCCTTGCCGGTCAGATCTCCTGGAGACCTGCACCTTAGAAACTGTCCATGAGACTGAACCAGTTAGGGGATGCCTCCCCTGGAGGTAACTCTTTGCCCGCAATTCTCTGTTTATGGCATCCCAGTGAAAACCCTGGTAGTGGAGTGGGTTAAGTCCTACATCTGCTAACCAAAAGGTTAGCAATTCAGATCCACCAGGCAGTCCTTGGAAACTCAATAGAGCAGTTCTGCTCTGACCTCTACAATCACCATGAGTTGGGCCCAACTCAATGACAGTGGGTTTGGAATTTGCGTGGCATCCCAATACACCAGTTTCTTAAGAGCATCCATCCAGCTACCTTAAAGGTTTTCCAAAGAAGGGACAGTAGAGCCAGAACTCAAAGGGGAGTTACACCCCCTCAAGAGGGCCCTTTGGCCTTCTGTAGAATGTTCCCTGAGAGATTAATATTTTGGAGGGAATAGTTAAAAGGGAAGAATGGGCCCAAGGGGCATGAGAGGAGATATTTGATGAAAAAGTGCAATAAGACAGGGACCAGATCAGGAACTTGGTCTGATTACCAGAGGTAAAACTAGCAGGTAGCTATTGGAGGAACCCTACAAAAAGGGCAATGCCAAACCTCATTTTCAGCCTGGACAGGGGCTAAATATAGGGTGGCCCAGAGAAGGGTCCCCACATGTGGCCGAGGTGGCTCCTTCACAGCGGAGCTCATCACTCACCAGCAGAAAGGAAAGTCAAGCCAGAGACAAATCAGCTCCCGGGTTTCGGCACCAAAGTGTGTCAATGTCATGTAACTGGTTAGACCCCGAATGACCTGATTTGGGTTCCAGAGATGGAGCTAGCAAGTTTGGTCTCCCAACTGGTGGCAAATTGGGCTACCCATCCCCCAGAGCACACAAGAATGCATCCTTTTTAGTAGCAAATGATGGAAAAGTTTATTAAGGGAAAGTATGTTCCAAAGAGGGAACAGGTCAGTCTCCATGAGTGGGAAAAGACCCAGTATAGATTTTGGGGGTGATTTTTGTTGGCAGAAGCAGGGGGTGATGTCACAGATGGAAGGGGGAGGTAGTAACTTGGGTTTTTGATTGGATTTGAGGCTCCTGTAGCCACTTCACAACTGCCGGGAGGAACTGTTATATTTGCGTTACAACTGCCAGGAAGAACTTATATTTGCATCACAAACTGCCGGGAGAACTGTTATATAACTGCAAGTCAGGTTCCCTTGGTAACCTTATCAATACTGTGTGTGTGTTCTATAATGTAAACCGGGACCTTTGTCATCCTTAGAAAATGTTAGATTCTGGAGTAAAATATGCTAGTCTGTGGCAGCAGTGGATCAGGTTCCTTGGCTAACCTTGTCAGGTTAAGTGAGACAGGGAGCCATGATTTGTGTTGGCCTTCAGGCAACCACACATTCTTATAATTGTGTGACCCATCTCCCTGCCAGTGTTCTTAGATTACATTTTTCTGGCATCAGTATTTGATTCTCAGCACTTTGATGAATGCCATTGTCAAAGACATAAACAAGTAAAAGAACAGAAGGAGTCCCTGGGTAGCACAAATGGTTAAGCACTTAGCTGCTAGCCAAAGCCAAAGGTTCTCATAGTTTGAACTGCCGTTGACAGCTGGCTTAGTTGTCATGGATTGATTTCTGTTTCCAAAAAAAAATGTGGGTAGCAATTTGGCAGGGCCATGACTCCAAGTATTATATATTTATTGTGAGAAACATTTTCGATCCCCTGGGCAGCTGCCGGGTTGGTATAAGCCTGCAACTAGGACTGTACCCCAATGCCTGGGGCAGACTGCCTTATCCCTTATTAGCCTTATGAGATCACTGATGGGTTATTATCAGAGTCTCTCCCTTCAACAAATGCTCAAGAAATCCAATTAGAATTCATTTAATGAGGGCGAGGCTTTATTGATTGATTTTGAAAAGTCAGGCTCATGAGCCCATAGAGGAAAGGAAATGGGCCAGCACACACACGCAGTTCCCTACAAGCCTTTTATCCCCTAACTTATGGGTCCCTCCCCTAGTTCCTCATTGGCTGAGTACTGGGGTGAACAGTCTTTCCTGGACATCACCTAAGTCTTATCATTCCCTCTTATGATTATATTCCTTACTTCCAGAAAGGTCTCCCACTCCTCTCAACTCAATTCATTCTGTTTGCTTGCACCTTCCCCAAGTATAGAGGCTCTGTGGTTGTCATGTCACCTGATAATTTGTGTCCTGGGTCAGCTAGTAACTTTTTATCCTAACCTTTGTTTTCCTTATCCTGAAAATGGACTATTTTGAAATTAGTTTCTCAGAAATCCACCTCCCCCCTCCTTTACTTAATACTTTTGGGTCTCATCTTCATTAATGTCTTTCAAACTTTTCAAGTGTCTGTTGACTTTTCTCCTCATAGAGGGTGTCATCTGTGTGTGTCTCTAATAGTAGCAGGTCAGTTTGACAGTATGTCATAGGTATCTGTTTACTCATGGCAGTCTCGATTAGTTTTTGGGCTAGTCCTCAGACACAAGGTATAATACAACATCCAACAGCTGTCAAATTCCTGCTCAGGATTGAGGCAGCCATATTTTTCTACTTGCCAAACCACCCTTCCAACCAATCAGTGATAGAGTCAGTGACTACAGCATTTTCTGGCAGTTCATTAGCTAGGGTGTTTAACCCCTTCAGGTCCTTTGTGATGGTTCCATCAGGAGCTATGTTGTTACAAATGAAGGTACAACAGTTGCCTCCCAACATTACACATACCCCTCCCTTCTCTGCCAGTATCATGTCTAATGCTATCCTATTGTCTCAGGCCATCTGGCTAGTGGCATCTAACTGGCTAGCTACCACTTATAGGGCATCCCAAGTATAGTTTATGAACACTTGTTGGTTATAATAGATGTAGTTAATCTAGTCTACATTTCTATTTATAGAAGATCATCAGAAGATCATCACTCTCAAACCCTGCAGCTATCTAACTCTGAACCTTAAACTTGTCAGGAACTCCTCTAGGGACCCCAGTGGAGTCTATGTAAATATGTAGATCAAAGGATCCCAGGGGGAGATTGCCAGGCCCAGGGTTTTCCACCATGCTTGGGCCTCTTATGGAACACTAGGGTGAAGGGAATTGTTAGCTAAACCAAAGAACCTGTCCCGGTCCAATTGGACAGCAATAAATCTCAGAGGCTCCCCTTTCCACAGGATACCCACCCGGGGTATCCTGAAGGCTGAATGAGTTGCCACTGCTATGCTCACCAGTGACATTTTGGACGTGAGTTTGTCAGTTTTCCTACGGGCACGTGAACTCTGATCCCTGCACTGAAAGGCAAGAAGAGTGGTTCATCCTCCCTATGGAGAATGAGGGGACTGCTCGGGAGCCTGACTTCTGCAGCGCAGGAAAGAGCAACAACAAGCTCTTAGAGGTGTCGTTTCCCCCAAGCATCCTTGTCTTGGTACAGAGCCAGCATGTAGTACATTCCCATTGGATCCAAGTGCCAACCAAGGGGAAAGAGAACCACCTATGCCTGTGGTCAACCAGCTGCGCAGGCATAGGAATCACTTTTGTTGACAGCTTGCCCTGAATATTTGACCCATTTTACCCAGGTGTTCGTGCTTCCATATCCTGTCTCTATCTCTAAAGTTTGCCTTAAGTCTTTTACTTCAATTCTACTCTTTAGGGTCATTATAAAGCGACTGGGAATCATTGCTGGTCGGTGGAGTAGAAACGGCTTGGGGAACAGTTGTTGGGGCAGTTGCTAATTTGAGTGTCAGCCTACCAAGGGGGTCTGTGTCTATGATGTCTGCCCCCAATCTGTATACCTGATTAGCAATTGGTGGCCATTGATCTAAGGTAGCCAGGCTATTGATGGACAGTAGTAAAGGACTGCAATCTAATTCTTTAGTTGTGGGAGGTTTCACCCTTATAAAACTAGGTCTTTTCTTTTAATCCCTTCCAGGAGTTGGAGGATGACAGACTACATGTCTATCCCCCAGGCCTGGTCATCTACCATACGTTGGACTAACCAGGGCATGGAATGTGGATCCTCTTTTGTTCCAGTTATTGGGGTTATCTTCAGAGCATAAGTATTTATCTGATCTTGCTAGCTGTCTTTGATAGTTCATGCCTCCACATGACAAGACCTGACATGCATCAAATTTGAGGACTAGGGGGGATGTAGTTTTGGTCATGTTAATTTCCAATTTGACCAGATGTTTTAGTCAGCTAGGGCTGTTCTAACAGAAATACCACAGAGTAGATGGCTTTAGCAAAGGAAGGTTTATTCTTACATAGTCTGGTAGGCTGCAAGTCCATATTCAGGGTGTCTGCTTCAGGGGAAGGCTTTTCCCCTTGTCGGCTCTGTAGGAAAGTCCGGTATTGTATCAGTCTTTGTCCAGGGAGCGTCTTGGTGCAGGAACCTCAGGTCTGAAGGATGTGCTCTTTTCCCGGTGCCGCTTTCTTGATGGTACAAGGTTCCCAGTTCTCTACCTGCTTCTCTGTCCTTTTATCTCTCGTAGGATGAAAGGATTAAGGGTGGAACAAGCCCTACTCCAGGGAAACTCCCTTTACAGTAGAGCAGGGAGGTGATCTTATAAAGGGATTTATAGTCCCACCCTAATCCTTTAACATACAGCATAGGAAAACCACCAAATGGAGGACAGTCATAAGATACTGGGAATCATGGCCCAGCCACATGGCTACACCTATTTTTGGGGGGATGCAATTCAATCCATGACACTGGGGCACATGAACACAGGACCCTTTGTACTATTCCTAATGTAATAATCCATTTTAACGTGTTCATTTCTCAGGAGCAAGGCCTTTTCATTGTGGAGAGGTAGTTGTGAAATATCTTCTCAGGCTCTTCTCAGAGTCACCTTGAGGGGTTCTCCGGGTGAGGCATATGCCTCTCGTCAATTACTACTTCTCTCCTGTGGAGAGTTTTTTTCAACCAGATGCTTCACTCGTGTACAGTGAGCCTACCTCTTTTCTGTGGCCTGGACGGCCATCTCAGTGGCGAAGAGCTCTTGGTAAGAGCCCTCCCAGTTTGACTGAAGTGTGTCTTCTTTCTAGGTTTTGATCAACACCAAATCCCCTGGCCAGAAATGGTGAATGGTGAATTTGAGGGAATGGGTTTGAGCTAGCAGTCCTTTTAAACTGAGGGTTGACAACACAACGGAAACAGCCAGCACATAGTTTTTCAAAAATTGATCTTTGTTTCCATGGTGGGCAGGTCCGTGGCCCTACCCAGGTAAGAGAGCCCATATAATGGTTCATAAGGAGGTAACCCTACTCAGGACCGTCCTGATTCTGAGGCGTGCTATGGGGAAGCACTTGGTCCGTGGTAATTTGGTTTGTGAAACTAGTTTTGTGATTTGTTGTGTAAGAATTTGATTCATTTTTACCACCTTTCCTGAGGAGGAAGGGTGCCAGGGAGTGTGGTAATCCCAAATGATGTTTCAACTTTCCATTACTCCCTTCCGTACTCCAGAACCAAAGTGACTTCCATTGTCTGAGTCGGTGTTTTCTACTAGACCAAATCTAGGTATAAGCTGTTCTAGGATGATTTTGATAACACAGTCAGTAGTAGCGGACGCCAAAGGAAAGGCCTTGACCCAGCCTGAACGATGATCTACTATTGCCAGCAGATATTTTAGTTTTCCTACTCTAGGTAACTCCGTGAAATCCACTTGAATGCTCTGGAACTGCCTCAGCCCCGGAAGGCTTCCTCCCACAGGGTGCCTCTGAGTATCTTCCTATTGATTTTCTGACAGGTTATGCATCCCCCACGTATCTGCTTGGTGATAGTGTAGGTGCCCACACACCTGTACTTCCTTAGCACAGCATCACACAGAGCTCATGGACCCCAGTGACTCCCTCTATGCAGTATGACAACAATTCTTTCAGCATGAGTTAGCTTACCATTTCTCTCTCATCCAGGTGAACCCACCACCTGTTCCTAGCCTGGGTGGCCCCAGTCTTGGTTAAATTCTTATTGTTCGTCTGGAGTGAATTGGGGTCTTATGGTCACTTCTGAGGCACTTGGTATTAAGCTGAGAAGTCAGATCTCTTCATCCAGGGAGGCCTGTTTGGTCATTTCATCTGCAGTCTCGTTGCCAACAGGCTCCGTGCTACTTCCCTTCTGGTGGCCACCTACACAGACCACTGCTATTTCAGTGGGGAGCAAGAGGCTGCCTGTCTAGAACTTGCCTAACCAAGTTTCCATGGACCAATTCTTTTCCCTTGCTGTTCATGAGCCCCTGTTCCTTCCAAATTTTTCCAAAGATGTGTTAGACCCCCCAGGAATATTTTGAATCTGTGTAAATGGTGCCTTCTTGACCCTTGAGAAATTATAGGGCTCGATCAAGGGCATAGAACTCACAAATTTGTGCTGACCAACTATCAAAAAATCTTCCCTTTTCACGGAGCAACTTTTGTTTCTCGTTTTCTATTGGTCTCAGTGTTTGGTGTCTGAGTTTCCTTGTGTGCTTAACCTGTCTTTCCCTGGAGGTTTCTTATACACCCTGAGGTTCACTTGATCCATCTCTGGCCATTTGCCTTGCAGGAGGACAGAACCGCAGATCGAGCCTCTGCGCTAGCTTTGTATCCAAACTATCTCAGTCACACATACTTGACCTCCAGAAATGCCCAATCACCAGCATAGTACTTACAGTCCAATTTTCCCCACTCTGGCTCATGCATGATGTTGCCTGGTTGCTACAGTAAGTTGTTTTCACTCCCTCACTTTGCCCTCGCTGACTTCTGGACAACAGTCTCAAGTTTGTTCTGGCTCTCTCAAGGAGGCAGGCACCCTGGTTGAACACACCACCAAAATTGGGGTGGGACGCGTATTCTCCTCCACCAAGACTGCCACCCCAAGGAGTCAGAAAATCCTGGGCTAGCCCCAAATTTTTGAGAAACATTGTCTACCCCTGGATACTACCTTGGTCAGTCTTGGCAACTGGTGGATCTGAATACCCCCCTAACTAGGACTGTACCTCAATGCTTGGGGCAGTCTACCTTATCCCTCATGAGGTCATTGATGGATTATTACCAGATTCTCTCCCTTTGACAAATGCTCAAGAAATCTAATTAGAATTCAGTTAACGAGAGCGAGACTTTGTTGATCAATTTTGCAAAAATGGGCACATGCGCCCATAGAGGAAAAGAAGCAGATCAGTACATACGAGCAGTTCCCTACAAGCCTTTTATCCCCTAATTGTGAGTCCCTCCCCCAGTTCCTCATTGGCTGAGTACTATGGGGTGGACCGTCTTTCCTGGGCATCGCCTGAAGCTTATCGTTCCCTCTTACGGTTACATTCCCTATTTCCCGGAAGGATCTCTACCCTTCTCAATTCAATTCACTCTGTTTGCTCACACATTCTCCAGGTATTTCAGCTCCATGCTTATCACGTCTCCTAATAGTCTGTGTCCTGGGTCAACTATTAACTTTTTATCCTAACCTTTGTTCCCCTTATTCTGAAGATGGACTGTTTATAAATCTATTTCTCACATTTATCCTCTTTTGTGACTGTAATTTTGTATATGTCATAAATCCTAATCTCTCCCTGTGTTCTCTGGGGCAACACTGGATTATGTTAAAGAGGATTAGGGTGGGACTGTTAACACGTCAACTAAAGTTATATCCCTGCTCCATTGTAAAGGGAGTTACCCTGGAGTATGGCCTACACCACCTTTTATCTCGCAAAAGATGAAAGGGAAGTGAGCAGAGAGTTGGGGAGCTCATGCTACCAAGAAAGACGTAGTGGGAACAGAGAGTGTCCTTCGGACCCAGAGTTCCTGTGCGGAGAGGCTCCTGGTCCAGAGGAAAATGGAGGAGAAGGAGCTTCCTTCAGAGCCAACAAAGAGAAAGCTTTCCCGTGGAGTGGGTGCCCTGAAGTTGGACTTCTAGGCTATTGGACTGGGAGAGAATAAACTTCTGTTTGTTAAAGCTATCAATTTGTGGTATTTCTGTTAAAGCACCATTAGATGACTAAGACAGTTATCTGTGGCTCCTGAAATAGAAATACCAAAAGTGAATGGCCTTAACATAGTGAAACTTATTCTGTCAGTCTAGGAGGCTAGACATCCAAATTCAGGGCATCAGCTCCAGAGGAAGGCTGTCTTCTTCTGTTGGCTTTGGGGGAAGGTCCTTATCAACCCATTTCAGTGGAAGAGCTTCTAAGTGTAGGGACCCGAGGTCCAAAGGATGAGGATACTCCTGGCTCTTCTTACTTGGTGGTAATGAGATCCCCATGTCTCTGTTTGCTTCTCTCTTTTATACTCAAGAAAGACTGACTTAAGACACAACATAATCTTATAGATTGAGTTCTGCCTCATTAACGTAACTGTCTCTGATCCTGCCTCATTAACATCATAAAAATAGAATTCACAACACAAAGGAAAATCACATCACATCACAGTATGGTTGGTGGTAAATGTGAGAACCTAACAAAGGTCACTTAGGATATTAAGCTACATTCCATCTTCTGCCTCAATTACCACCCTCAGATTGGACTAGCAGGTCTGCATTCCTCTTCCTATCTCTGAGGAAACAGAATTAAGACCTCAGGGAGAGATAATGAAATTCTGGGTGATTTACACTGTTTGATAAATTATAATGAAACCTTATGATGTAATGAAATCTCATGACTCCTGACTACTGTTCTGTGACAAACACCTACCCCTTTGAATTCTGGCTATAAAAACCTCTGAAAATGTAACCCAAATGGGACAGTTTTTTGAGAAACTATTTTGGCTGTCCTCCAGATTTGCTGTCTATCTGCGAATGAAATTGTACCCCAAGCTATCTCTGAATTTTGGCTATCAGTGACAGGCGGAATGAACTTGCTTTAGTTTGGCAGCATGGTGAACAATCCCACAGTACTAGGAATCATGGCCTAGCCCAGAAGACATGCAGTTTTGAGGGACACAATTCAATCCATAACAAAAATCCTGTGCAACTTTTCTACTCTTCACGTATGATGTTCCCATGAATGGGAATTAACCAACAACAATGCCATTGCAATAGGAAGAGCATCTCAGATCAGAGTGTCTCAGCAGGGTTGTTTTGCCTTATATTTATATAAGGAGTACTGAAGTTACAGGTGAGATGAATGACATTTGGAGTTGTTTTGTACACAAGGGAAGTCTCAGTCAGCTACCTGAACAGGAAATGTTTGTCTCTTCCTTTGGCTAGTTTCAGGAGGACAAATAGTTCTACCCTCATCTGATCATTCATGAGACAAAGAATAGGGAATTAGACTGTGTCTGCCTTGCCAGTAGGTTCCGACGAAAGGGGGAAGAAAAGTCTGTGTTTGGCATTGCCGTGGGTGAACAAGGGAGTCATTCATGAATATTAATGGCAGTCATGAGTGAGGAGGGACAAAGTCTTATCTAATAAAAAAACAAAAGGTGGTTCTTCTTGGTAAGCAGTTTCTAGAACACAAAACATTGGGGGATTTTAGAAAACAAAAGGTTAGAGGATTGAATTGTGTTCCCCAAAAGATGTGTGTGGCTGTTTGGCTGGGCTATGATTCCCACTATTGTGTGTTGTTCCTTTAGGTTGTAAACTCTGCCCCTATGATGTCAATAAGCAAGGATGGATAGTAGTTATGTTGGTGGGACAGGATTCAAGAGTATAAGAGATTGTTTTGTGCCTTGAGGCAGTCTCTTGAGTTATAAAGAAAAGAAGCTAGCAGAGAGATTTGGGACCTCATAGCAGTGCCAGGAGAAGAATTCACCCTTTGGAGAGGGCCTGGGGTCCCTGCACCTCAGAAACACCCAGGTCCAGAAAAGATTGGTGACAGGACCTTCCTCCAGAGCCCACAGAGAAAGCCTTCCTCTGGAGCCAACACCCAGAATTGGAACTTTGAGCCTACTGGACTGTGATAAAATAAAATGTCTATTTTTTAAAGTCATCCACTTGTGGTATATTTCTGTTATAGCAGCACTAGGTGACTAAGACAGGGGATTCTAAATTTTACTGTTTTCCAGGAGTACAGTACTCAGGTAAAGTTCAACACTGTTACCCTCAATCTTTTCTTGTGCTTGCACGTTGGCTGGGAATACAGCAAACTAGCCTGGCCTCGGCAAGGTTTTTAATCACTTACTAATTTTATTTGCTCCCAAACCATGGAAGACAATGAACTTTAGATTAAGGAAGTCAAAAATTATGAGTTTTCTACAGTTTAAAATGTCCAGAGTCAAGATATGGGGATCTAGGCTGTCATGAAGGGAATTACTAAATGCTCACTGTCCTGATTCTGTCACTAATTTGGGGTAAATTAGTTAAAATCTCCACACTTGTATAATTTATATGTGAACTGGAATAATCTGAACCTGATTTTCTAGCTCTGGCTCCAGTTTTCTTTTTGTATCTTTATGCAGTATACACATGTCTTAGATCATCTCTAGGATGAAGTAGGGTATAAATTCATATAAATTTACAGAGTAGTAAAAATATTTAACTCTCAGATATTGAGTATAAAATAAATTAATAAATGGGTGATAGAACTAAATAACTTGTAATATTTTTCAGGTAAAAAATTTGCTGACTAAAGCAACTGGTGCAGTGGGTTACTATATACGGTCCTTCTAGCCACAGTCTTTTGGCTCCTACGAAGTGACTTGGTATGACTATGCACATAAGGTGCTTGTGGCCCCCCAAGGGGATTGGACAGTTTTGCTAGGTGCATGGAACGCTTGGAGGGGTGGGACCATGCCGATAAGCTACATAGAACCTTGTAGAGGATTAGTCAATTTTGCCTAGGCTTAAAGGATATTAACCCCAGATGCTGAGAGGGGGACCTTGCAACCATAAAGAGGGAGAACGAAGAGGAGACAGCATCTTTTTTGGATTCAAGGGGTCCCTGCACTGAGAACTTCCTAGACCCAGTTGACAGAATGCTGTAACCCCTAAGACAGGAAGAAACGGTGGCAAGTCTAACAGAATCCATCAGCAGAGAAATGGCAACAGCATAACCAGGAGACTAGCTCGGGGAGCAAGGCATCTACAGTGGATATGCTGACCCACAGAGTGAGAAAGGTGATTGCCTTGCCTTCAGGCAGGAGTTTTGCTGGTAGGGTAGGGTGCCTCCAGGCAGTTCCTGGCAGAGCTAAAGCAAGAGCTTCGACAGTTGCCAGAGCACTGCAAAGGCCCCGGCCGAGAGGAGTCCATCCTCAGACAGCCAACAGAACTTGTCCTAAGGAGGCTGAGAAGAGACCTGACCTCAGGTGACTAAGAGGAAGCCCGGCTCAGGGCTGAGAGGAGGTTTGCATGGCCAAGAGTCAGGGGTGGGTCAACCAGTAAGCGAGGTACACACGGGATGACTTGCGTTACTAATCTGTAGTTCACAATGTCACATCCTGTGGCGGAGTGGAGTAACCCCACTAAAGACAGTCAGAATAAGTATAACTTCTGAAGTGGGGGGAAAAAAGTTTTTTAGTTAGTTTTGAATAAAAAATTCAGTTTTAAATTCATGTTGATGTAGAAATCTTTAAAACTGTTTCCACAGTTATTTCTAATATTTGTAGTAGAGAGATGTTATTTTTAATGTATAACTATAGAATCTACTATATTATAGTTTTCTTAAAAACAAACTGTATCATAGGCATACAGTTCACTAGTTATTTCCTTTCCTTAATTTCCTAATTCCCCAATTAGTCAATATTTAGGTTAATGAACTGGAAATCATATTACTGCTGTAAAAAGAATGACACAGTGGAATCTCATGTACTTATCACCTAACTTCAGTATTTGCTAGCTGCTGTCAGAATTAGATCTCTGCTTTGCAAAGAAGTACTTTGTAATTATCAAGTGTGTGTGAGAGTTATTTCAAACACCCAGCAAATTATCTTTGGGAGAGATAGAGTCTTTACTTTTGATTATGTTTTTGGCAAAAGTTCGACTCAAGGTGAAGCTTATAATACGTGCATAAAGCCACTAGTGTTGTCACTCGTTGAGGGCTATAATGCAACAGTTTTTGCCTGTGGACAGACTGGACCTAGCCAGCCAGCCAGCCAAGTGCCATCGAGTAGCATCCAGCTCATGGAGACATATACCATCTGAGGAGGCCACATTGGTAAAATTCTCATACTCTGACTTTTCTTTGAGACATTAGAAAGAAGCTAAAATGTGATAATACCTGATGACTAATATATGGTCAAAATATTGAGTGAATGAAAGAATAAATAGGATAATCAAGTGTGATTGTGAAACCATCACCTCTGCAAGATGATCAGTAATTGTTTTCAAACACGGTTTTCAAATACTGACATTTCACTGAACAATCTAATTTATGACTCTGTTTGAGGAAAGCTTAAGGGAAGATGAAAGTTTTCTTTCTTTTTAAGCAATACTCAGCCCTTTGTTTTGAACAGAATTTAAAATAGAAATAAGTTACCACAATCAAATTCTTCCTTCTTTAACAATTTAGTTATAAATATTAAGAGTTCTACAATCAGGACTTAAGAGGAAGCAGGAGAAAAACAATTTCTTTTTCATTATCCAGATTTCTATTGTAAATACTAAATATTTTAATATCTAACTTGTCTTGCTTATAATTCTAATTTGGAAATGGTAAACTCATAGAATTTCTTTTAGATCTGGAAAATCGAAAACAAACACACTGCTGTCAAGTTGATTCTGACTGATAGCGACCCTGTAGGACAGATTAGAACTGCTCCACAGTTTCGAAGGACCACCTGGCAGATTTGAACGGCTGACCTTTTGGTTAGCAGATGTAGCACCTGACCACTACATCACCAAAGTTTCCTTAGATTTGGAAGGATCCTGGAAATCATCTCTCTTATAAGTGAGGAACTGCAGCTCAAAAAGATGAAGTTGTTCTTGGAGGCAGCTAGTGAAAGGGGGCTGTAATCTACAGCGAAGTCTGTTGAGCATTTCCTGTTTGAGTCTTTTCCCATCAAAAGAAAACTTTTTAATGTTATGCGTATCTATCATTGTCCAAATCATAGTGTTCTTTTATCTGTGTGGTGGCTATCAATCTTTTTTCTGTTTCTGTACTTCTCACATACAGAATATGTGACTTCTAGAAACATCTGTTTTTACATGCAGGGTTTGGGGCATAGGCTTTGCAAAGTTTGAAGCAGCCCTCACAACAGTTGGCATGTATATGTTTACGTTCATGTGTTAGTGGCTTTGTAGTGAATAAGTTGAGTCAAATTGTAAGCGCATTTAAAATGTGGTTAAAAAAACAAAACATATTCATTCTCATCAAGTCCATTCCAACTCACAGTGACCCTACAGGGCAGGGTAGCATCACCCCACAGGGTTCCCAAAGACCAGCTGGTGAATTCCAACTGCCAGCCTTTGATTAGCAGCCATAGCTCTTAACCACTGTACCACCAGGGGTACTGACAAATACCCTCCAAAAAGATTTATCGATTTATATTCCCACCAGAAATATATAGAACACATTTGTTCATATCCTTGCAAGTACTGGATATTATAAATTTAATTTTTTAAAACCATCTGATGGATGAAAAATTGTACTTGGTTGTTTTAAGTTGCAGTTTTTAGTGTATTCGTAAAATTAATGAGCATTTTCAATTTCCCAGGTGGTAATGGGTCAATCATTTGCTTTTTGATTACTGACCATGCAAATAGCAGTTTCTTTTTTCCAATAAATCCTAAGCAGCTGCAGTGTTTCGGGTACTGTAGGCACTTCGGCAGAATGAAAATCTCTTCTTTTTCAATGTGATACCTACTTAAACTAGTATCTACTTTCCTGCTTTTCAGATCCTTGGATTTACACAGACTTTTACCAGGCATACCACTTTTCTAGAATCTTTTGTTTGTATATCCTTTGAGTAGAGTATGGAGTGACCTGGTGGGGCAGTGGTTAAGTGCTATACTGCAGTTTGAACCCACCAGCCACTCCACAGGAGACAAATGTGGCAGTCTCCAAAAAGATTACAGCCTTCAAAATCCTATGGGACAATTCCACTCTTTCCTATAGGATGGCTACGACCGGGAATTGACTTGATGTCAGTGAATTTTCAAATAGCGTACACTAGCTAAGTAATGTCTTTTGAGTTGTAAAACTTTGTAAGTTTTATCTCCAAAGCAATCAGTTTCATGAACATAAGCCTGAGTTGAAAATGAGTACTACTTAGGTTTTCAGAATGTGTATTCAAGCTTTGCTGTAAACCTTTGAAGTTCAGCTTTTGTAATTTTGAATTACTATGTTTTAGCATCTCTTGTGGTGGGGATTGAATGAGCAACCTCTGGTCACCTATACATTCTGACTAATCTAGAAGACTTGTACAACTTGTTGTCCAAAGGGGTTTAGGCACTGCTCTTGGTTAGTTCCTGGAAGCTCTCAAAAAGGAATCTTCTCCTCTCCTTTATTGGAAAAATCTACAATTCCCAGACACAATCAAGTCAATTCCCAGTACTTGCCACAAGATGGTGATCCTGCACCTTCAGTTAGGCGGGAGCAGAGCTCCAGTGGTTCTCAGAATTGTACCCTAAGCCATATCCTCAGCATGCCTGGGAACTTGTTAGAAATGCATGTTCTCAGTGGGTAGCTTGTTAGAAATGCACCTTCTCAGCAGGTATTCAAACCTGAGAGAGAACCACTTGGAAGTCCCAGCTGAGAGGCAACCCAGGTGAAAAGAGGCTCAGATTTCCAGGATGATTGTAAAATGAGAGGACTGACTTTTGTTGCTAACAATCTATCGTCGGTCTTAAACTTGGAAACAAGTGGGTTTTAAGGTTTATTTGTCAGCTAACTTTTTGTTGCTTGGAACATACTTTTCTTTACAACAGTGCTAAAACAGTTGGCAGATTTCTGAACTGGCTACAGAAATGAATTTAACCTTACTCCCAGTTTATTCCTCCAGTAACTTGTCTCCCTCCACTTATTTAAATATTTTTTCATATGCATTTTGGGGGCACAAAGAAATGTTCATTCTTGATGTACTAATCTGAGTTCTTGGTTGTGGAAGCTGTGGGCTTAGGCAAGTGACAGAGGAAAAAGGTAGAGATGTTGCTTCCCTGGTTGTAGAATTATAACACTTCTGTACCTCTCTTCTGCACACATGTACAATTCCTTGACATTGATAGCATTTTTCATGCTATGCAGCCATCACCACTATTTCCGTGTTTTTCCGTTACCCTGCACAGAAACTCAGTGCTCCTTACGCAATAACTCTTCTTTTTCTCTCCCTCCTGTCTCTGGTTACTACTAATAAACTTTGCCTCTTCTAGGTGTTTCATGCAAGTGGGTTCATACAATATTTGTCTTTCTGTAACTGATATACTTCACTCAGTATGTTTTCAAGGTTCATTCACATTGTAGCACATATTAGGACATCGTTTCTCTTTATGGCTAATATTCTGTTGTATGTATATACTACATTTTGTATATCCATTCATCTCTTAATGGACTTGTGTGTTGCTTCCACCTTTTAGCTATGTGAATAGTGCTGCAATGAACGCTGGCATATAGGTTTCTGTTTGCATTCCTGCCTTTGACTGTTTTTTACCTACATGCGTGTAGGAGTGGAATTGCTGGTTCATATGGTAATTCTATGTTTAACTTTTTGAGGAATCACCAAACGGTTTTCCACAGCAGCTTCGCCATACTCAATTCCCACCAGTAACAGATGAGGACTCCCGTAGTGCTCCATCCTCACCGACACCTGTTGTTTTTTAGTTTTTCTGACCACAGCCATCCTAATGGTGTTGCATGATACCTCCATTTCTCTAATGAATAATGACATCAAGCATCTTTTCCTGTTTTTTTCTAGTTTTTGACACAAAGATTTTTTAAAAAGGATTATTTTATCCTCTAAATGTATATATGTATACACATACACATGCACACACAAATTTTATTGTGCTCTAAGAAGTTTACAATTCAAGTCAGTTTCTCACATGTAAACTTACACATGGTTATGTGACTGTGGTGGTTGTCCCCACAAAGTGAAAACATACTCCTCCTCTCCACTCTGTGTTTCCCATATCCATTCAGCCAGTCCCTGTATCCCTCTGCCTTCTCCTCTTGCCTCCGGACAGCAGCTGCCCATTTAGTCTTGTGTATCTGCCTGAACCAGGAAGTGTACCCTTCACCAGTATCTTTTGATGTCTTAGAGTCTAGTCTAATCTTCGAAGAACTGGTTTCAGTTCTGGGCTAACAGAGTCTGGGGGCCGTGTCAGACCACTAAGAGTGTGAGTTCTACACCCCATTCGTTCCTGCTCCATCAGGGACTCTTTGTTGTGTTCCCTGTCAGGGCAGATGTTGGTAGTAGCTAGGCACCATCTAGTTCTTCCCATCTCAAGCTGATGTAGTGTCTTACTTACATGGCCCTTTTGATCGGTTGGGCTCGTATTTTCCTTATGTCTTTGGTATTCTTTATTTTTCTTTAAAAAAGAATTCTTTTTTTAATTATGATTAAGTGAAAGCATACGATCCAAATCAATTTTGCATGCCTGCCTTCTGCAACCCACTGCTCTCCTCACTCTGTGACAGCACCCTCCTCCTTTTCACTCTTCTAGTATCCTCTTAATGAACACCTGTCCCCTCATCTCTGCCCTCTCCTGTCCCATCTAGAAATAAACCAGTAGGGCAGCCTTCTATAAATGTACAAAACCATAAAGCACACAAACCACATGCTCACACTGTGTCCCCGAGTCCAGTCCCTTCTTGTCTGGAGAGCTGACCTCAGTACCGCTTTCAGGTCTGGGCAAGCAGCAAGTCTAAAGGCCATGTTCCCAGGCTGTCTAACCATAATTCTGGTCTTTTAGTAGAGTTCATGAACTGCACACCTCTTTTTCTCATGCTGCATCAGGGACTCTACATTGTGTCCCCCATCAGAGGTGCCTTGGATGGTGGCTGGGCACCATCTCATTCTTCTGGTCTCAGGATGACGCAGTCTGCTATTCATATAAGTCCTTCTGTCTCCTGGGCTCATTTTTCTTCACGTCTGTGATGTTTCTGGTTGTCATCTGTTCCAGATGGGTTGAGACCATTTGGTGTTCCTCAAATGGCAGCTTGCTAACTTTTAAGGCCCCAGAAGCCACTCACCAATATGGGGTGCAGAAGACTGTCTTTATGCCAACTGACCTCAGTGTCCTCTGAAAACATGGTCCCCAGGCCTCTTCCCTACTATTCTATCCTTTGAAATGTGTTGAGATCAGAGAACCTTTCCACTTATTGTGTAGTCCAGTTATGCTGATCCGCCATCCACTGTGTGCTGTCATTCCCTTCACCTAACCAAATTCCTATCTACTGTCTAATCTACGAACATCCTTTTCTCTCCTTCCTCACCCTTGTAGTTGTCAAACAGTCTTTTCTTCTGTACAGTAAAATAATTCTTGATAACATAGATGAGTTGCTCTCCAGTTATTGGGATTCCACCTAAGTCTATACCAAAATGAACATAAAAAACAAAAACCTGTTGCTGTTTTGTCAATTCCAACTCAAAGTGAGTCCATAGGACAGAGTAGAACTGCCCCATAGGGCTTCCCAGGACTGCCTGGTGGATTCAAACTACCAACCTGTTGACTAAACAGCCACAGTTCTTAATCACTAAGCCACCAGGGTTTCCAGTCAGTGAAATAAAGAGCAAAATATTTTTGTGCAAAAAACTAAGAAATAGGCTGGTCCTACTTTACATCATTTTCTTGATTTTAGTGCTTCAGAATCTACATATCATTAAAATACTCAAATATTTTTATAAAAATTGTTCCCACTAGTAGTAGGGACACTAACAAGTATCCTAGGGATGGGGTAGATGCGGGCAGAAGGGCCACTTGTGTAGAAGGATTATTTATGCACTAAAGACCACTTCCATGGATCTTATATTTAAGGAGAAAGGAATTAGTGAATTGGAAAATACAAAGTGCTTATAAAATGGCATGGCCTACGTGTGGAATAAGATGCCAACCCATATAGATTTATCTTTTCTAATTAAAGTGGATATTTCTACTAACTCTCTAGGTGTCTAACACTTATATTTTAAACTGCATATATGTATACTTAGGAGACCCTGGTGGTGTAGTGGTTAAGTGCCATGTCTGCTAACCAAAAGGTTGGCAATTCAAATCTACCAGGCTGTCCTTGGAAACTACAGAGCAGTTCCACTCTGACCTATAGGGTTGCTATTAGTTGAAACTGACTCAACAGCAGTGGGTTTGATTTTATATATACTTACAATTTATTTCTAATGGTAAAAAATTATAAGATCAGAGTATGTATCTTATATCAAACACTCCCAAGTGAGATTTGAGGTTTGGTCGGCAATTGCTTTTGCTGCACAGATTTTAGACACTTGTAGAGCAGTAGGTGCATAGTGTGCCACTGTTAACAAGCCTTTCTCCTACTAATGGATTTGTTACATTGTCTAGAAGTTTTTCACAATTACAAGCAATCTGTTTTGATCCTTCTATAACATCTTTGGGTGCACATGTATGTATTTCTTAAGGACTATATCTGAGGTAAAAGGTGATTGTTTTTAAAAAGTTGCCACTCTTGATACTACCAACTGGTTCTCCAAACAGGGTGTACCAATTTATATTTTCGTAGTACATTAAATGGACAATTTGCTTACATGCTTCATAAAACTGAGCATTATGAAATTTGAAATATTTGCTCACATAGTATTTTAAACAGTGAATGAGTTAATAATTATTTGATCATTATGAACATAATTTATCATCAGTTACAATGATGTTGTATTAATAGTATTTTAGCATTAATAGTTGAGAACATGTTGGAGAATCAGCTTTTTACTGTTTCTTGAAACAATGACCTTCATCCAGTTGCTCTGCCACCTCACATCCCACTTCTTTGCTTCCCTTTGCAGCAGAAACTTGAAAGGTATCGTTTCTCTGTTCTCTTCAGCCCATTCTTTTTATTTTTTTCATAATTTTACTTATTTTTTATTAAGAATATACACGACAAAATACATGCACCAGTTCAGTAGTTTCCACATATACCATTTGGTGACACACTGATTACATTCCTTGAATTGTGTAACTATTCTCAGCCTCCTTTTCAGAGTAGTTCGGCCCCCATTCACATAAACTCACCGCCGTCTATGTTTCCTGTCTAATCCTTTGAACTGCTGATGTCAGTTTGATCCCATGTAGTTTTCCTAAGAACATGGAATTCAAAGCAGATATTTTTTAAGCAGTTAAGCTAAACTGTTGTTTGGTTTTTAAAAGTGCCTATTCTCCCTGAAACTGACTGCATTCTTACTTTCACCTCCCCTGCCCTTGTCATGCTATCAGCACTGACTTTTGCTTTGCTCGATTCAGTGGTCACTTCTCATTTTTTATCTTACTGGGTGTATCTGTGGGTTTGATACACATTCTCCACTTGGTTTCCGGGCCACCACCTTCTCAGGATTTCCTCTTCCTTCCAGGGTTCCTCCTTGTCTGGTTGTCACGCAGGTCCTTATAAAAGAGCCAGTAAATGCTGTGGTGCCCCAGAGCTCAGTTTTGTTGCTCTTTTCTCCTTAACGCCCTCACCCACCCAGTCTCCTGACATCAAACACTATCTATTTGGAGATGATTTTCCAGTGTGTTTACTTCCAGTCCAGACTACATGGACTCTGGAGGCCCATATCCAGCGCTGACATTTAGATGCTGAATAGACATCTCACACTCGATGGACACGAAGTTGAACTTCTGCTATTTTTGCCTCAGACCAACTCAACACCTGCAGTTCCCCATATTGGCTGATAGCAAGTCTATCCTTCCAGCGGCTCAGGACAGAACTCTGGAGTCATCTTTGACCCGTCGCTTTCTCTCATATCCACATCCAGTCGGCTATGAGGAAATCTTAATTGCTCTACCTTCCAAATAAGTTAAAAAGTGGTCCCATCTCATCATTTTTCTGCTGCCAGCCTGGTGAACCACCATCATGCCTTTTCCCCTCATTCTCTCAACCCCCAAATTATGCAGTACCCTCCTATGTGGCCTTTGCCTTGGCCCACTTTTGGCTTCCTGGTACATGCACAGACTGCAGCCTGAGCAGTCTTTGTAAAACCTGGGAGAGCTACTGCTCGGAGTCCTGGAATGAATCTCATCTCATACAGAGCAAAAGCTAGAGTTTCTAGCAGTCTACAAGACTTACCTGATCTGGCTTCTGTCATCTTTTTGACCTCACCTCCTGTCATTCTCCCCTTACTCCTCTGTTTGAGCCCCATGGGCTTCCTTGCTTATGCAATATGGCCCCTTAGGCTGTTTGCACTGGTTCTTTCTGTCTGGCACTCTTCTTCAGATATCCACATAGCGCGCTGCATCATCTCATTTAAGTCTTTGCTCACCTTCTCAGTAAGACCCAGTGTTACAGTCACACTTCAAATCTTGTTTACTCTGCACTTTTTTTCCTCTCCAGACACACCACCTTTTTATATGCTGTATGCCTCACTCAGGAGTCTCTGGGAAGCGCAAACAGTTAAGCACTCAGCTACTAACTATAAAATTGATGGTTCAAATCCGCCTAAAAGTGCCTCAAAAGAAAGGCCTCGCAATCAACATATAATAGGTAATAGACATTGAAAACCCTACTCTGACATACATGGAGTCACCATGAGTTGGAATCGACTTGATGGCAGCTAGTACTGAATTTATTAATTGTAAATGTTGGGCTGCAGACTAATAGTGTAAGTTAATAGTGTAAAGGCTTTATTTTTCTAAATTTTAGCTTCAGCTATAAAACCAAAACCAAAACCCCATTAAGTCAAGTCTGATTCATGGCCACCCTACAGGTCAGGAAAGGGGGTCAAAAAAGACATCATTCATCATGTTATACAAGAACTACTTCACAACATCTCTGAAAATTCTAACATTGAATTCATTATAAAAGTGGGTAGATTCAAGGTGGCGGACTAACCGCACATCTCCCTAAATCTTTCTGGAAACCAGGACCTGGAATGATAATTAAATGGAGACTTCTGGATACCTAGTAAGCCCTAGAATGCAGCATAGGACTGTTAATTTGGACTTCATACCACTGAATGAAAAAACTCCTCTCTCTCACTGACCCCACTCTCTGCAAGCACAGGCTTGCACAGATGAAAGGTAACTTGCCATTTTGATTTTTTTTTCCTCTGTCTTGGCCGGCAGACAGAGCTGGGACTTGACTAGCTGCTGATCTCGGACACACTGCTGGTGGGACCGACAAGCATAATTGCCATGTTCTGAGAGCCTGGCTTTGAACTCTATACCTCTCGGCTTTTCTGGTCTATCTTTTTGCCTCCGCCATGTGGTAGCTGTACAGATACACTTGTGCAGGATGCCATCTTGACCCACTGAGAAAAGGAGAAGCTAAGGCAGAGGCCCTGGCTGGACTTGGTTCCTAGGCAGGGAAGTGGTACCTGCCGGGGGGAGAGTGCTTTTCCAGCAGGGAGATGGTGATTTGCACAATGTCGCCTGGGGCTGGGGCCTAGTATCACCTACAGCTGGGGCCCAACAGCAGAGACCAGCAGCCCAGTAGCCTTTCTGTATTCTGAGTAAGTTTATAACATCTGGAGTTCAATATAGAGGTGCTTACTTTGCCAGATGCGAAGACGGATGTATACACCTGAAAACCTGACTGACTTTGGAAGTTGTCAAATACTTTTTACTTCTCATTCTAAGAAGGCCTAGAGAAACAAATGTGATACATTTTCACAGCATCTCTCCCAGCCTCTATTGATCCACATAAAGCCCAAAAAGCAACAAACTTTGGAGAAGATGGTAACCTGGAAATCACCCATGGCATCATAAAGCTCCCATAAGAAATCACCTGAGAACTTCTCAGACAAATAAGCTTTTCTGAAACTATCAGAAGGTGAATACAAAAGGATTATATACAGAGCCCTCCTAGACCTTATACAAAATGCAGCAGAGCAAAATGAAAAGTTAAGCAAACTGTTTGATCTGATGCAACATCAGTACTCAGAAATCCAACAGATCAACAACAAAATCAAACACATAGAAACTTCAATTCAAAGCCAAGAAAACAGAATGGATCAAATGGAAAAGAGAATTTCTTTTTTTGAATTTTTATTTAACATAACTGAGTGAAAATATACATTCACATATAAATTTACATGCCCACGTATATGCAGCTTCCACTGCTCTCCCTGTCTGGTGACTGTACACTATTCCTCTCTGCTCCATACATGTCTCATCCTCCCAACAGCCTCCTTTCCCCTCCTCTCCATCCACTCCCCTTCCTCCAGCCAGAGATCAGCAAGATGATATCCTATAGATGTATAGAACCACACAGTGCTTCCAATATATGGTCACTCTGCATTGCCAAGTCCAAACCATTCCTGTCCAAAGAGTGGACCTTTGATATAATTTATGGGAAAGGGCAGCATCAGGGCCAGGGGCCATACTCTCAGAGGAACCCCCAAACCACTGGACTGTCAATTGAGGTCTTTTAGTGGAGATCTCATGATGCACCCCTTTTTATTCTTGTGTTGCCAGTGAGACTCCTCTCTGTGAGCTCCATCATAGCTATCACTGGTGGTGGCTGGGCACCATCCGGTTCTTCTGGTCCCAAGTGGATGTAGGCACCCAGAAAAGAGAATTTCTGATTTGGAAGACAGAGCTACTGACTCCAGCATCTATGAGGAGAAATCAGAAAAAAGAAACAAGAAAAATGAAGAAGCATTAAGAAGCATGTGGGACTCTATTAAGAACAATCTACAATTAATTGGAGTTCCTGAACAGGGCAAGACACCTGAGAACACAGAGTATCGTTGCTGAGCTACTGACAGACAACCTCCCAGACAGTATGAAAGAAGAGAATATAGATATCCAAGATACATATTGAACACTACTCAATATAGATTTCAATAGAAAGACTCCAAGACATATTATAATCAAGCTCAATAAAGTGAAACATAAGCAGAAACTCTTAAAGACAGCAAGACTCAAACAAAAGCTAACATTCAGAGGGAAACCCTGTAGGCTTTCACCAGATTTCTCAGCAGAAACGATGCTGGCATGGAGACAGTGGCATGACACATTCAAAGCCTTGAAGGAGAAGAACTTCCAACCAAGAATTATATATCCTGCAAAACTATCTTTCAATTATGAAAAGGAAATTAAGACATTTGCAGATAAACAGAAGCTCAGAGGCTTTGTTAAAACCAAACCAAAACTCTGAGAAATACTGAAAGAAGTCTTGGCTTCGAAGAACAGAACTGCTAACTTTATATTTTAGAAGGACACATTATCCAGAATCCTACTCAGTTAGGGAAAGCCCCAAACACAGTCAAAGCTATAATAGTGAAAGAAACAATCTCATGATCATATCATGTAAACCAAGATACCATGATATTAAAAAAAGGGATGTACTACAGTTGTTATAGTCCTTCCAAATGGGAAGGCAGTTGACAAGACTGGTAGCAATCAAAATTGGATTTATATATAGTTTATTAAGCGGGATCATAGGGGCAGCTGTAAAGCACAATGAAGAATTAACATACCATATCAAGAAATGTAATACAAGAGTCTTAACAACCACAAAATGAACACTGAAAAAGGTGAAAAATCAACTCACAAAGAAGAACGTCACAGAACAGATTAATATATTGTGGCAATAAGGTCTGAGAAGATACATCAACTCAATAATAAACATCACAATGGCAGCGCTGAACACACACCTATCAATAATTACATTGAATATGAATGGACTGAATGCTCCAGTAAAGAGACATAGAGTGACATCTTGGATCAAAAGACATGACTCATCTATATTTTGCCTACAAGAAACTCACCTTAGACTTAAAGACAGAAACAAACTGAAAGTTAAAGGATGGAAGAATACATATCAAGCTAACTATGAACAAAGAAGAGCAGGTATGGCAATTCTAATCTCAGTAATATCAATTTTAATGTAAAATCTACCATCATGGACAAAGATGGACACTAGTTATTGCTGAAAGGTTCAATACACAAGCAGGACTTAACAATATTAAATATTTGTGGACCTAATATTAGAGCACCTAAATATGTCAAAGAAACACTGACTATATTCAAAAAGGAGACAGATCACTCCACAATAATAGTAGGAGACTTCAACACTCCTCTCTTGATATTGGACAGATTGTCTAGAAAAAAAGCTCAATAAGGATGGAGAAGACCTTATTGCCACAATTAACCAACTGGACCTCATCAACATATACAGAACTTTCTATCCTTCAGTGGACAACTACACCTTTTTCTCCAGTGCACGTGGAACATTCTCCAGAATAGACCATGTATTAGCACATAAAGCAGTTCTCAACAAAATCCATACCACTGAATTAACGCAAAACATCTTCACAGATCATAAAGCCATAAAAGTCGAAATCAATAGCCAAAAAAACATAGATAGAAAGGGGATCTCGGAAGCAGAGTCAAGATGGCAGACTAAGCACACGTCTCCTTATATCCCTTTGGAAACCAAGATCTGAACTGATAATCAAATGGAGACTTCTGATCACCTAGTAAGCCCCCTGGACATGGCACAGGGATGTTAAATTGGATTTCATACCACTGAAAGAAAAACCTTCTCTCTATCACTAACTCTCGCTCCTGGCTAGCCCTGGCTGTAATGGACTGAAGGTAAACAGACCATTTTGATTTTTTTTTTTTCCTCTGTCTTGGCTGGCAGGCAGAGCTGGGTCTTGCCTAGTGTCTAGACTCAGACGCACTGCTGGTGGGATAGGCAGGTGAAATTGCCATATTTTGAGAGCCAGGCTTAGGACTCTGTTAATCTAGCCAATTTGGGCCTGTCTTTTTATCTCTGCCACAGCGCAGTTCGTATGGAACCACAGAGCCTGTGTGTGGGACGCCATGTTGGATACAAGATTTTAGCAGGATGTAATTCTTAGCCTGGTAGCCAGCATCTGCAAACAGGACATTGCTTCTCTGACAGAAAAGCAGTAGTTTATACAGTGTCACCTGTGGTGGGGGTCCAGCAACAGAGGCAGAGGAATCACTACCTCTCAGCACATTTAGCCCCTCTATCTGTTGACATGTGGAGGGTGCCTTCTTAGATACAGTGGCTGAAGCTGGACCTAATTCTTAGCTTGGGAGCTACAGCCTGCCCACAGAACTCTTTTCTACCAGAGAAGTAGTAGTTTACACAGTGTCACCTAAGGCTGAGCCCTGTCAGCGGAGGCCAACAGGGCAGTAGCACTGCTGTATATTGAACTAGTTTGCATCATCTGGGGTTGGATATAAAGGTGCTTACTTTGCCAGTTGGGTAGAGGGACCTCTACACCTGAAAACCTGACTAACTTGAGACGTGCTCAGATATCTTTTGTTTTACATTTTAAGACAGCCTAGAGAAACATCTGCAGTCCATCCTCATAGTATCTCTCCCAGCCTCTACTTACTCACATGGGACCAAAAAAGCAACAGACACTTGTGACAAACAAGAAATCACCCATGGCTTCAGAAGGCTCACAAACAAAACAACCAAGGAGTTTTCCAGATGGAGAAACTTTTCTGAAATCATTGAAAGATGAATGTAAAAGGATTATATAGAGAGCCCTTCTAGACATTATCGAAAATACAGCACAACAAAAGGAAAAATTAAGCAAGCTGTTTGATCTGATGGAACACCAGTACTCTGAAATCCAACGGATCAAAAATAAAATCAAAGACATAGAAACTTCCATTCAAAGCCAAGAAAAGAGAATACAACAAATGGAAAAAAAGAATTGCTGACTTGGAAGACAGAACTACTGATGCCAGCGTCTATGAGTACAAATAAGGAAAAAGAAACAAGAACAATGAAGAAGCATTAAGAAGCGTGTGACTCTATTAAGAAGAACCTTTGATTAACTGGAGTCCCTGAACAAGATGAAACACCTGAGAACACAGAGAGCATCGTTGCTGAGCTGCTGACAGAAAACTTCCCAAAAATCATGAAGGAAGAGAATATAGATATCGCATATGCATATCGTATGCCACCCAATAGAAAGACTCCAAGACATATTATAACCAAGCTTAACAAAATGAAACATAAGCAGAAACTCTTAAAGCCAGCAAGACTCAAAGCAAAGCTAACATTCAGAGGGAAACCCGGTAGGCTTTCGTTAGATTTCTCAGCAGAAACGATGGTGGCACGGAGACAGTGGCATGACACATTCAAAGCCTTGAAGGAGAAGAACTTCCAACCAAGAATTATATATCCTGCAAAACCATCTTTCAAATATGAAAAGGAAATTAAGACATTCCCAGATAAACAGAATCTCAGAGATTTTGTAAAAACCAAACCAAAACTACAAGGAATACTGAAAGAAGTTCTTGGCTTTGGCTTAGAAGAACAAAACCACTAACTTTATATTTTAGAACGACACATTATCCAGAATTCTACTCAATTAGGGAAGGCTCCACTCAATGACAGCTTTAATACTGAAAGAAACAATCCAGTGATTATCATGAAAACTATGGTGCCATCATATTAAAAAGAGAGATGTACTACAGTCGTTATAGTCCTTCCAGATGGAGAGGAAGTCAACAAGACTGGTAGTAATTAAAATGGGTTTATATCCAGTTTATTAAGGGGGATCTTAGGGCAGCCATAAAGCACAACAAAGATACAACATACCATATCAAGAAATCTAACACAGGAGTCCCAACAACTACAAAACAGCTCTGAAAAAGGTGAAAAATCAACTCACAAAAAGGAATGTCCCAGAACAGACTAATAAGAACGACAGAGATAACATCAACACAAAAATAAACATATCACAATGGCAGCACTCAACACATACCTATCAATAATTACATTGAATGTGATTGGACTGAATGCTCCAGTAAAGAGACATTGAGTGACATCTTGGATCAAAAGACATGACCCATCCATATGTTGTCTACAAGAAACTCACTTGAGGCCTAAAGACAGGAACAAACTGAAAATTAAAGGATGGAAGAATATATGCCAAGCTAACAATGAACAAAGAAGAGCAGGAGTGGCAATTCTAATCTCAGACAAAATCAATTTTAATGTAAAATCCACCAACACAGACAAAGATGGACACTATTTACTGCTGAAAGATTCAGTAGACATGGAAGACTTAACTATATTAAATATCTATGCACCTAATATCAGACCACCTAAATACGTCGAAGAAACACTGACTGCACTCAAAAAAGAGTTAGATCACTCCACAATAATAGTGGGAGACTTCAACACTCCACTCTCAATACTGGACAGATTATCTAGAAGAAAGCTCAGTAAAGATGCAGAAGACCTCATTGCCACAATTAACCAACTAAACCTCATCGATGTGTACAGAACTTTCTATCCACCAGCAGACAACTGAACCTTCTTCTCCCGTGCACATAGAACACTTCCAGAACTGACCATGTGTTAAGACATAATGCAATTCTCAACAAAATCGGTACCACTGAATTAATGCAAAGTATCTTCTCAGATCATAAAGGCATAAAAGTCTAAATCAATAGCAAAAAAAAAAAAAAACAGATAGACAGAGGAACTCTTGGAAACTGAACAACATCTTGCTCAAAAAAACCATGGGTTATAGAAGAAATCAAGGATGAAATAAAGAAATTCATACATTCCAATGAGAACGAAAACATTTCCTACCAGAACCTATGTGGTACAGCCAAAGCAGTCCTCAGAGGTCTGTTTATCTCCATACAGGCACACATCTGGAAGAAAGAAACCAAATCAACCCTACAGCTTGAACAAGTAGAGAACAACAGAGGAACCCCTCAGGTAACAGAAGAAAACAGATCATAAATATTAGAGAAGAACTAAATGGATTAGAGAATAGAACAACAGTTGAAAAAAACTGAAAAGACCAAAAGCTGGTTTTTTGAAAAGATCAACAAAATTAACAAGCCACTGGCTAAATTCACTAAAGAAAAACAGGAAAAGAAACAAACAACCCAAATTAGAAACGAGACGGGAGTGGTCACAGCAGATCCAACAGAAATTAAAAATATCATAACAGAATACTATGACAGACTGTACTCTAACAAATTTGAAAACCTAGAGGAAATGGACAAATTCCTTGGTTCATATCACCTACCCAAATTATCACAACGTGAAGCAGAACAACTTAATAAACCCATCACAAAGGAAGAAATTGAAAAAGTCATCAAAAAACTGCCAACCAACACAAGCCTGGGCCCAGATGGCTTCACCACAGAATTCTATGAAGCTTTTAGAGAAGAGTTATCTCCAATATTACTGAGATTATTTCACAGTATAGAAAGGGATGGAGTACTCTGAAACTCATTCTAGGAAGCCAGCATAACCCTGATACCAAAGCCAGGAAAAGACCTAACAAAAAAGGAGAACTACAGACTGATATCACTCATTAATCTAGATGCAAAAATCTTCAACAAAATTCTTGCCAATAGAATACAACAACATATAAAAAAAATAATCCATTATGACCAAGTGGGATTTATACCAGGGATGCAAGGCTGGTTCAACAACAGAAAAACAATTAATGTGATTAACCACATAAATAACACAAAAGACAAGAATCACCTGATCTTGTCCATTGATGCAGAAAAGTCATTTGATAAAGTCCAACACCCATTCATGCTAAAAACTCTTAGCAAAATAGGCATAGACGGAAAATTCCTCAATGCAATAAGGGCCATTTATACAAAACCAACTGCCTACATCATCCTGAATGGAGAGAGACTGAAGAAGTTTCCCGTGAGGACAGGAACTAGACAAGGATGCCCACTCTCACCTCTCCTATTCAAGATGGTACTAGAAGTTCTAGACGGAGCCATTAGACAAGACCAACAAATAAAGGGCATCTGCATCAGCAAAGAGGAAATAAAAATCTCCCTGTTTGCTGATGATATGATTGTATATGCAGAGAATCCCAAAGAATCTATAAGTCAACTACTCAAACTGATAGAGGAGTTCAGCAAAGTCTCAGGATACAAGATAAACATAAGTAAATCAGTAGTATTCCTTTATACCAACAGTGAGACTGCTAATGAAGAAATCATCAAAACAATACCATTTACTATAGCTCCCAAGAATTAATCTAGGAATTAATCTAACCAGAGAAATAACAGACCTTTACAAAGAGAACTACAAGCCCTTACTACAAGAAACTAAGAGAGACTTAGATAAATGGAAAAACCTACCCTGCTCATGGATAGGAAGACTTAATATTGTGAAAATGTCTATTTTACCCAAAGCAATCTACTTATATAATGCAACCCCAAAACAAGTTCCAGTGTACTTTCTTAATAAGATGGAGAAACAAATCACCAATTTTTTGGAAAGGGAAGAAACCCCGGTTAAGTAAAGTACTACCAAAGAAAAAGAACGCACTGGGAGGCCTGTCATTACTGGACTTCAGAACCTATTACACTGCCACAGTGGTCAACCTGGTACTGGTACAAGAATAGACAGATCAATCAATGAAACAGAACTGAGACCCCAGAGATGACACCATCTGCCTATGAAAGTTGATATTCAACAAAGGCCCTAAGACATTAAACTGGGGTAAAAACAATCTCTTCAACAAATGGTACTGGCAAAATTGGATATCCATCTGCAATAAACTGAAACAAGATCCATATCTTACACCTTATACAAAAACCAACTCAAACTGGATGAAAGACCTAAGTATCAAACCTAAAACGATAAAGCTCATCCAAGAAAAAGTAGGAACAACACCGGAAGTTTTAATACACAATGTAGACAGACTTCAAAATCTGTCAAACAAACCATAACCAACAGAAGAGAAAATAAATGAATGGGAACTACTAAGAATCAAACACTTTTGCTCATTCAAAGACTTTATCACAAGAGTTAAAAGGCCACCTACAGAATGGAAAAAAATATTTGGCAACTCTGTATCAGACCGATGCCTGATCTCCATAATCTATAAGGTACTATAAAATATCAATAAGAAGAAGATAAATCATCCAATTAAGCGATGGAAAAGGAGATGGACAGATATTTCTTCAAAGAGGAGATCCAGGCAGCCAAAAAACACATGCGGACATGTTCACGATCTCTAGTTATTAAAGAAATTCAAATCAAAACTACAATGAGATACCATCTCACACCAACAAGGTTGGCCATGATCCAAAAAATACAAAACAAATGCTGGGAAGGCTGTGGAGAAAGTGGAACTCTCCTACACTGTTGGTAGGGCTGCATGATGGTCCAGCCTCTTTGGAAAGCAAGCTGGTGCTTCCTTAAAAAAATGGATATAGATGTACCATTTGACCCAGTAATTCCACTACTTGGAAGATATCCTACAGAATCAAGGCCATGCACACCAATGGATGCATGCACAAGAATGTTTATCACAGCACAGTCCTCAATAGCAAAAAGATGGAATCAACCCAGATGCCCAACAACAGAGGAATGGATAGGTAAACTATGGTATATATACTCAATGGAGCACTACGCAACGATAAAGAGCAATGATGATTCCAGGAAACATCTCATAACCTGGTTTCAACTGGAAGACATTATGTTGAGTGAAAGTAGTCAGAGACAAAAGGACAAATATTGTATGAGACCTCTACGTTAAGAACACAAAAACAGACTTATGCATAGAAGAAAAGACTCTTTGACAGCTGCGAGGGAGGAGAGGGAGGGAGGGAGAAGGGGAAGGGTTTAGATTAGATAGTTGGTAGAAATTTGGTTGGGTAAAATCGGTGCTAGCACACATTAGAAACAGGAACGATATTAAGTGGACTTCAACATAACTTGAATACTCCTTCCATCTTAACCCAATACTACAAGGACAGAGTAGCTGGGGCCGGGGGCAGGGGACCATGCTCTTAGGTGAAATCGAGGCCAACTGGCACAACTAGCATTTTGCTAAGAGGGCTCACTGCACCCCACAGTGGTGAGTGGCGTCTGGGGTCTTAAAAGCTGCCAAGCTACCATCCAAGGGCACAGCAAATGGTCCCAACTCAGTAGGAACGGATGCTCACTGAGGACTAAATGACATGGGGTTAAAACAACCTAGGAGATAGAGACACCCACATGAGTGGGTGCCTACAGACTTGGGACCGGAAGAACCGAATGGTGCCCGGCCACCATCAGTGATAGCCGCGATGGAGCTCACTAAGTTGAGTCTCACTAGCAACACAAGAATATATGGTCCAGCAGCTTCGGGGTTCCCCTGGGAGCATGGCCCCTGGCCCTGATGCTGCCCTTGCCCATAAGGCATAACGGAGGTCCACTCTTCGGACACAAGTGGATTGGACTTGGTGACGAAGAGTTACCATATGCTGGATGCACTTTATGGTTCTACACATCTATAGAATATCATCCTGCTGACCTCTGGCTGGAACAAGGGGAGTGGATGGAGTGGAGGAGATAGGGGACTGTTGGGAGGATGAGACATGTATGGAGCAGAGAGGAATAGTGTCCTGTCATCGGACAGGGAGAGCAGTGGAAGCTGCATATAGGTGGGCATGTAAATTTATATGGGAATGTACATTTTCACTCAGTCATAATAAAAAAAAAAAAAAGAAAGTGAAACTCATGGAAACTGAACAACACCTTGTTCAAAAAACCATGGGTTATAGAAGAAATCAAGGATGGAATAAAGAAATTTATGGATTCCAATGAGAACAAAAACACTTCCTACCAGAACCTATAGGACACAGTCAAAACAGAGGTCAGTTCATCTCCATAAAAGCACACATCTGGAAGGAAGAAAGAAACCAAGTCAAAGAACTGACCCTACAGCTTCAACAAGTAAAGAGAGAACAACAGAGGAACTCCTTAGACCCCAGAAGAAAACAGATCATAAAGATTGGAGCAGAACTAAACGAATTAGAGAATAGAACAACTGAAAAAACTGAAAAGACCAAAAGCTGTTTCTTTGAAAAGATCAACAAAATTGACAAACCAATGGCTAAACTTACTAAATAAAAACAAGAAAGGAAACAGATAAATAAGAAATGAGAGGGGAGTTGTCAAGACAGATCCACAAAAGTCAAAAATATCATAGCTGAATACTTTGAAAGACTGTATTCTAACAAATTTCAAAACCTAGAGGAAATGAATTTGAACTAACTTAATGTTACCTAATAGCAACAACAGCAACAACAAAAATAGTCACATCATACAGATCAAGGCAGAGACCATATTAATTTCAACAGATACTGAAAACTTTTTTTAATATAATAGAAAAATATATTAATCTACAAATAGATGTGTACATTTTTAATATGACACAGTCACTGTTTCTCAAAGCTGGAAACATCAGACATTTTCATTAAAGTCACAAATATATAAGAAAAGTTGCTATTTTCTGTAAATATTTAAGGGAGACAATCTTCTAAAAGTCACAGCCAATGAAATAAAGCAAAAACCTAACCCACTGCCACTCAGTCAATTCCAACTTGTAGCAGCCCTAGAGGTCAGAATAGAACTGCCCCGTAGAGTTTCCAAGCAGTGCCTGGCAAATTTGAACTGCCAATCTTTTAATTAGCAGAAGCAGCGCATAAGACAATGAAATAGTTCACAAAAAATAAAAGAACGGAAGATGTAAAATTACTTTCAGAGTATGTGATTTTGTTCCTGAAAGCAAAACCATGAAATTAACATTGGTACATTAAAATACCCAAACCCACCGCTGTCAGTTCTTGGACTGACTCATAGCAAACCTAGAGGTCAGAGTAGAACTGCCTCACAGAGTTTCCAAAGAATGCCTGGGAGATTTGAACTGCTGACCTTTTGTTTAGCAGACATGGCACTCACTACGCCACCAGGGTTTCCAACATTGGTGTATTACCACGTTCTAGTCTGTGGATTGTAGTCAAATTTCACCAGTTGCAAGAGGACCCTGCTGAGAACTACTTATTGCATTTACTTGCTGTATCTTTCCATTTTCCTTCAACTTGAAGCAGTTCCTCATTTTTTCTTTCTTTCATACCTTGACATTTTTGAAAGTTATAGGCCAATCGTTTGATGAAATAACTATTAATTTGCCTATGTCTGAGACATCTTTATGTTAGATTGATGATAAGCATCTTTGGCAAGAACATTGCAGAAATGATGCTGTGTACTTATTATATCCTTTCAGGTAGCATGATTTTTCTTTGTCCCATTTTTATTAATATCCACCTTTGATCACTTGATTGAAGTGGTTTCAGCCTGGTTATATCATCATAAAGTTACTACTCTTCCTTTTGTAATTATCGGGTAGTATACAGGAAAGCACTTTAAAATAAGTGTCTTGTTCCTTATTACATTTTCTACTCATTTATTTTTGTTTATCAGTGTGTTCATGGCTCTCAATTTTATTCATTGGTTATAATTTATTGATTTCGATGTTCATATTATCCAAGTTTTGGAAGCAGGAGCCCTGTTGGTCTAGCTGTTCTGTCTTTTTCTGTGTGCGCATAGTTCTTTGAGCACTTCTCCACCTTCTGGCAAAACAACATCCTTGAGGCTCGTCTTGTACTTCACTTGCCCCAGCTCAGGAACCAGCCTCTTTTTGCCTAAGATGTCCTGATTCTTTTTAGTGGAATCAAGTCCTGTGTGCTACGTGGGCTTTTTACTATTGACATATTGCTGCTTCAAGTCTGTTTCAGTGGAAAGAGCTAGAAAAATTTTATGTGTGTACTCACATGCACCATTTACCTGTGTATCTGTTTCTGTATGTATTTGTATTTGTTGAAAACCATGTGCTCATGCTGAGATACTCAGTCCAGTCCAACACCATGGGGTTTGTACTGGTTTCTCCATTTCCATATTTGTAACTCCCTTTTCAAATAATGAAAAAATTGACCCCCATGGTGCTTAACTTACTGATCTGGTTCACCCCCTGGTAGTAACTTAGTCATCTAGTGCTGCTATGACAGAAATACCATGAGCAGATGGCTTTGAAAAGAGAAATTTTATTTGTTGCCGTCAAGTAGGCTAAAAGTCCAAATTCAAGGCATCAGCTCCTGGGGAAGGCATTCTCTGCTGGCTCTAGAGGAAGGTCTCTGTCATCAATCTTTCCCTGGACTGGGAACTTCTGAAGCACAGGGATCCCAAGTCCTCTCCAGAGGATGACCTGCCTTTTGATGGTGTGAGGTCCCCAAATCTCTCTACTGGTTTCTTTCCTTTAGATCCCAACAGACTGTCTCCAGGCACAGAACAGTCATACATGTTGATTCCTGCCACCAGTAAAATTGCCTCCTATCTTCCCTCATTAACACCTTAGAGGCAGGGTTCACAGCATGGAAGAACAACACACGATACCAGGAATCATGGCCTAGCCAAATTGCTACACGTACTTTTGGAGGACGTAATTCAGTCCATGACAGTAACCTATCTTCTATTGTGGTCTTTACCTTTTCTTGCAGGTCTTTATTTAACTCATTCAGACTGCAACATATTGCACCAGACTCTTCCTTCCTCACTTCACCTGTGCTCTGACATTCCACGTAGATGCGTCCCATCATGCCAAAGCTCTGTTTACCCAGCTTGGGGTCTAATACTGCATGGCCAGGAGCTCACCTACACACTCATTGTACTCACCCCATCGGGACTCTGCCAGCCTAACAAGCTGCTGTTCCACAGAGTTGCCCTCCTCGTGCCGCTCGGACTCAGCCACACTGCTCTGGGCAGCACTTCTACATGTAAGGCTTTGTCTTTCTTCTTGGGCTCCACACTCTAGGCTGCTACGGCTTTCACCTGCCCTCCCCAACACCATATCAGACACCCACTTTTCTGAACCCCATCCATGTCTTTAGGACTGGACTACTCAGGAAGGGAAGGAAATAAAAAAAGGATATCATGTTTCTTGAGAAAGAAGAGGGACTTAAAGAAAAATGTAACAATTAAGTGATGTGAAAATCAAACCATACAGATCTATTTCTCAGTCATGCAAAAATAAAACCCCACATTTCATTGTTGTTAAGAGCTAAATGTGAAATAAAAATCATAATATAAAAACGTAAAAAGTTAAATGCTTGTCTTATATTACAATGGTAAATTTTTAGACATAAAAGCAGGGAGCATGCATTTGAAAACATGACATGTAAAACTAAAACAGGAAAGATAATGTTACAAATTATATTTTTCAAAATGTGTTATACAAAATTGTCCAATTACAATCATATGAGGCACTCCTACATATCAATAAAAAATATCCCAATTGTAAAATAAACATTATAAATGAAACTTATACACAGTAAAACATACAAATTACCCATTATAAGAAAAGAAATAATTTCTCAATAAAAATAAACCACATTTTCATGGTTATGTACTAAGATGAGATGATACCTAAAACCAGTAAGCTCTCAACTAGAAACAGTATAATACATTGCTTGACAACAGGTAAATTGGAAAAACATTTGTAAAGGAAAAATTTCTCCCAAATGGGTTAAAAATACACAGTCTTTGACACAGTAACTGTACTTTTACAAATTAGTCATAGCAAATAATCAGATGTGGACAGAGATTTATGTTGGTGTTTATTTTAATATTATTTAACATAGGGACATAATTTAATATGATCTTTATCAATATATTTAAACCTTGGTGGTGTAGTGGTTAAGTACTACAGCTGCTAACCAAAAGGTCTATGATTAGAATCTATCAGGTGCTCTTTGGATACTCTATGGGCAGTTCCATCTGTCCTGTAGGGTCACTATGAGTCAGAATTGACTCAATGGCAGCAGATTCTTGGTATATGAATATGTTTAATACAGGAAAATTTTCTTAAATGGCTATGGCATTCCCGTGGTACAGTGGTTAAGACCTACAGCTGCTAACCAAAAAGTTGGCAGTTTGAATACACCAAACCACAGCTTGGAAACCCCATGGGCTGTTCAACACTGTCATATTTTGTTACTGTGAGTCAGGATTGACTGGGCAACAATGTTTGTTTGTTTGTTTGTTTTATGGCCTACATTAAGAAATTTGTTAAATGATTTATGTTATATATTCAGGAGGAATATGTGGTAATATAAGTTTTGAAAATCATAAAATTATTTCATTGCATAAATAAACACAATGCAAATAAGTAGTGAAATGTGCTTCTGTGTGTGTGTACACACGCATGGATCTTTGGGTGCAGAGAGATCTGCGTGTTGATAAGCTTCATCTGGGAAAAAACGTACCAACATTTTAGCTATGGTTTGATTCCTAGTTGTTTACCTTTCTATGCCTTTACCGGATTTTCTATTGTGAATGTACATTACTATTATGCTAGTTTCCTATTGCTGCTATGACAAATAATGCCCCGACCCGCGGGGCGAATCAACGGAGGGACGAGGGGGAGCCTGCGAAAATGAAAGTGGAGCAAGAGACGCGAAGAAATGGAGGCAAGACAAAATTCTGATCAAGCCTCGAGGTTTTATTGTAGCAGAGTAATATATATAGAAGTTGGGGAGGGGAAGGGCTTAGGACCGGAAGATAGCTGGTATGAGACAGTTGGCGTTCTATGATTGGGCAGACAGTATGCCTGTACAGTTGACGTTAGGCAGTGACGCTGGGCAGTGACGCTGGGTAATTTTCGCGCACGCGCGTTTTCAGGGGCTTTCCAGACTTCCTGTTTTTTGGGGCCTGAAGTTTTTTCATGGCCTCCGACATCTCCTCCCTTATTGTTTTGTTTTGGGAGGTGGGCTTTAACCGGGAGAGGGAGTAGTGACCCGGCTCCTCCTGTTATAGTATTTGGCTCTTGGTATCTTTTGGGGAGGAGAGGCAGAGCCGTTTTAATGTTTTTAGGATAGATACCAACCTCTATGCAAGCCAGGTATGCTCCAGGGAAACGTAGAGGAGTTAGTGATAACTTTCCCTTGCAATGCTTTGCTTCACACTCCTCCCGATACCCATACCTCTCTTCCCAAGTTGGCAAGGAGGTAAGCATGCCTCTACTTTTCATGCTGTCCCCTTGGGGAAGAAGTCGGAGTACCCATTTTTAGCGGCGTATTCATCGTCAACTGCCAGGCGGTGGTAATGGACTTGGATAGGTTTAGCCAATGCTGAATCTATTTGTTGTTTGATAAAGCTTGTAAGCCTTTTGAAAGCCCAAGGGCCAAAAGACAGAATTAACATTAAACCGAGAAGGGGGCCGAGGATGGGGAGAAGATAGGGAAGGAATCCGTTCAGTCCAGTCCAAAATGGATTTTCTTATAGTTTTCTTCGTCTGTTTTGTAGATCTTCCTGTAAATCTTTTATCTTGTTTCGGACAATCCCGGATTTATTGGCATAGAAGCAGCAGTGTTCCTGTAAAACTAAACAGATACCGCCTTTTTCTGCAGTAAGAAGGTCTAAGCCCCTTCGATTTTGTAAGGCTACCTCAGCTAAGGAGTCAATTTGATCTTGTAAATCATTGATAGTACCGGAGAGGATTTGGACGTCGTCTATTAATTGATGGGATAACTTATTGTACTTGTCTATGGCGATGCCCAGGCCGGCAGAGCCGGTGGCTGTAGCCCCGGCAACTCCCAGGCCCACAAGAAGGGGTATGAATTGGAGGGCTTGTTTTGATCGTCCGGCTATGTAATCAAAACTGGGGACAGGGACAGGGGTGTCTCCTGATATGATAGAAATATCTGGGAGGAGGTTAGCCTGAACACAGAGTCCTGTCCAGTTTCTGGGTAAGGCTGTATAGGCTGTTATTTCCACATATAAAAACCTGTCCAGGGGCTGGACAGAGGGGCTCTGTATGGTTGGTGGTATTGGTACAATTATTAAATGTTATAAATCCGACATCTAGATCAAAAAGCTGTTATTTTGGGATGACCCTTGGTAGCAATGGGAAGAATTAAAGCCAACAGGCTGTGTTCGAAAAGGTGGGCTGAGGCTACAGTTACTGGATGAAAGTGTAGAGGAGTTGTTTGTGGGAATAGCTGTTGGCATGGGAGACCCAAGAGTCATGCATAGCCAACAATCGCTAGCCAGGGAGGGGTTGGAGGATAGATGTATCCACAAGAGGGGGCCATTCTGCCACAAAACCCCCGTGGGTGTATGTTGTGTGGCACAGACAATAAGGGCAAAGGGCTGCTCATAAGTTATGAAGGTAACCTGTTGTTGTTGTATGGCCTTTTCAACAATGTGAAGGGCCTTTTTGCCTCAGGGTTAAGGTGACGGGGAGAGAGGGGGCTGGCATCTCCATGAAGAGTATCAAACAATGGTTTTAATTCCCCTGTTGTAAGTTTGAGGTACGGTCGGAGCCAATTAATATCTCCCAGGAACTTTTGAAAATCATTAAGTGTGTGTAGATGAGAGGTTTTTAGGTTAAGTTTTTGAGTGGTGATTTGATTATTATTTAATTCAAAACCGAGGTAATAATAAGGGTTGGTAAGCTGTATTTTGTTCGGGGCAATTGGAAGTCCAAGGGAAGTTAGTTGGCAAGTTAGGTCCTGGCTGCACTTAAGTACCTCTAAGCTGGAGGCCCCCGCCAGTAAAATATCATCCATGTAATGAATGATATAAATGGAAGACCACCGACACCTAAGAGGGTCTACAGCCTGAGCAACAAATTTTTGACACAGAGTGGGACTATTGGCCATGCCCTGAGGGAGAACTTTCCACTGATAGCGCTGCATTGGTCCTTTAAAATTAATAACTGGGAGGCTAAACGCAAAGCGTTCTCTATCAAGTGGGTGAAGAGGGATGGTAAAGAAGCAATCTTTGAGATCAATAATGATTTTAAAATAGTTAGCTGGAATGGCAACGGGGGAGGGGAGTCCAGGTTGGAGAGCTCCCATTGTAAACATGGTTTTATTAATTTCTCTGAGGTCCTGAAGGAGTCGCCATGACCCATTTTTCTTTTTGATCACAAATATAGGAGTATTCCAGGGAGAGGTGGTTGGTTCTAAATGTCCAGCAGCCAGCTGTTCCTGCACTAACTCTGTGGCAGCTGCGAGTTTTTGTTCAGTCAGGGGCCATTGATCTACCCACACTGGAGACTCAGATTTCCACTTAATCTTATCAGCGTGAGGTGCAGGGGAGTCAATGACCGCTAAGGAAAATTTTCACTTCCCAAGCCTGAACGATTATTTTTAGGCGTTACAGGAAGAGGCTGCTTTATACCTTGATTATTTTTTCCCAGTCCTTGTCCCGGTAGGAAGCCTCGGTTAAGCATCTGTTGAGCAATTATCTCATTTGGGCTACACATGATGACCCCCAGCTGGGATAAGACATCACGACCCCATAGATTAACAGGTAAACCTGGAACAATGTAAGGTTGAATCTGTCCTGAGTTACCCTCAGAGTCCTCCCAAGTAAGAATTTTTGAGCTTTGTTTAGGGTTGACAGACTGGCCAATGCCTTCAAGATGAGTTATTGAGGCCTCACAGGGCCAGTTGGAAGGCCAATATTTAGCTGAAATTACTGTGGCATCTGCCCCTGTATCCACTATCCCTTCAAAGGCCTTACCATCTAATTGGAGGGTGAGTCTTGGCCTATCAGGGGTTACTGGTTGCACCCAATAGGTGTCGGAAGACCCAAAGGCAGAATTCAACCTAATGGACTGTATGTGTTTGGTGGGTGTGGAATCTAAGGGAAGTAATATAAGTTGTGCTATTCTCTTTCCTTTTGGAACAGACAGGGGCCCCAACGGAGCCGAGGCCAAAAGAGTAATTTGTCCTGTGTAGTCATTATCAATGACCCCAGGGATGACATGAAAGCCGGCCAATGAGGAACTGCCACGCCCTAAGATTAAAACCAAACATTCCCGGGGGCAGTGGCCCATAAACCCCTGTAGGGATGAGTTGAACACCCTGATCGGGCACTAATATTGTAGGTCCAATCCTGCGCTTCCAGGGGTGGCACGGCAGAGGGAGCTGATACTTGTCTTTGTGTCTGTTTCTGGGGGACGAACCTGACTGCCCCTAGGTTCTGTCCCAAGGGTGGGGCCAGGGGCTGGCCCCGCTGGGAGTTTCCCTGTTTTGGGGGGAGAGGCTGACCATTGATGTCAGTTTTAGAAAAACAATCTGCGGCCCAATGTTTGCCCTTCTTACATCGGGGGCACACTGAAGTAGGAGGTCCCCGATTCTGTTTACCTGTGGGACACTCGCGTATATATATAATGTCTGGGCCGTTTGCAATTGAAGCAAGTTTTTTGTTGTTTATCATGGTCAAGACCTTTGAGAGCAGCCCCTATAGCTATACCAATGGCACAAGAAGCTCCTATTCCTGAACAAAGTTTAACATAATCAGAAAGGCTACCACTGCGGTGGGGTCTTAGAGCCTCTTGACAAGAAGGATTAGCATTTTCAAAGGCAAGATGTTTAATGAAGGCACTATCGGTTTATCCTTCCCCCACCAAATGCTCAGCAGCGTCAGTTAGGCGGCTGACAAAGCTACTGTAGGACTCATCAGGGCCTTGACAGATTTTAGCTAAGGAGGTGGTGGCTGAACCCTTTGGGGGAAGACGCCTCCAGGCCTTGAGGCCGGCGTTTTGTATTTGTGCTAATAAACCAGGGGGAAAATTTGCCTGTTTCTCATTAGTATCACAGGGAGTTCGCCCCAAGAGTTTATCTCTTGTCCAAGAGCGGGACATCCTGCTTTCACTATTACGCTGGGCGGTCTCGTGGCAGTTTTCTGCAAAATCGGTGCGCCAGAGTACGAAATCACCCCCAGATAAGGTGGCTCATGCCAAGAAATGCCAATCATTAGGGGTTAGCCATCGCTCACTTAGGCTTTCCAGTATGGCCAGGCTGTAGGGGGCAGTAGGGCCATAGTTATTAACAGCTGCCTTTAAGTCTTTTAAATGTTTGAGGTTTAGGCGGCGGTATTTTTGTCTGTCTGAACTACTTTCTTCCGGGGCGGGGTTTTCTTTGAAACCTGGCTGAGCATTGTGGAAGCAAGCTCTGCCTCAAGGGCTCGGATTTCTTTGATAAGCTTTAAGTGTTCGCGTTTCTAAGTCAGCAGTTCTCTTAAGAAGGAAGCTTCTTGAGTGAGGGAGATTTTAGCCTGCCGAATGGGGTCTGAAACCATGATTGTGCTGTGCTCTGGGTTAAGGGGTGAGGTGAGGGGAGCTGAGGAACCCTGGAGATATGGAGGAGGTTGTAGAGTTTCATTAGGGGAACCGTGGAAGGCAGGGGCAGTGAAAGCCCAACGGTCGCCGCTGCCCTGATATTGTGCAGCCTGACTTTCTAATATTTCCCGGTCTTTGGGGGACAACTGGCCCGCATCGGAATTGCCCCTAAAGGGTTTTAAAGATGGGTAAATCAGGCTAGGCAGGTCAGGATTTGTTTGGGGGATTTCTTTTATATCAGCTGTCTGAGGCTCCTCTGGAACATTTATAGAAACCGATGGGCAAGTGGAGGGGGGGCGAGAGCTATTTCGAAGGACCGTCCCCCCAATGTAAGCAAGTTTTTGAACATCTGGGTCTTTAAGGGAGCTTTGTAACACATCATTAATCAAATTCCAATATGAAAAGGCAGTTACAGGGACCTTCTCAGGTCCAAAAGTTCTATAATAATCATTTAAGCAATCCCCAACCCTCTTCCAACACTTAAGAGTCCATTGTTTTCTGTTGGGGAAGCTAAGGGCAGACATCAGACAAGAAATTAAAGAAATGTACTAAATCTTTTTTTTTTCAACTGTAATTCTTTACAACTTGAAGGAATCCCTGATCCCTATCTCTTTGTTAGCCTTAATTCTTCGCACCTTGAAGGAATCTTTGATTCCTGTGAGAAAGAGCTCATGTGAACTCAATTCTTGCCCCATGCTTTTTACCCACTTATCTCTAACAGATCAGACTCGCAGGGCGGCTAGTCCAGCGGTGATCAGGAACGAGTCTTCTCACGGGTCAATACCTCGCGGTAACTCAGGACGAGCCAAACTCACACCTCGTGGAGGCTCAAGGGGTGCCTGGCCAGGGCTTTTCAAGCGGGTCTTTTCAGCAGCTCCGTACCTCGGGCCCCCACGCTGGGCGCCAGTTTTGCCCCGACCCACGGGGCGAATCAACGGAGGGACGAGGGGGAGCCTGCGAAAATGAAAGTGGAGCAAGAGACGCGAAGAAATGGAGGCAAGACAAAATTCTGATCAAGCCTCGAGGTTTTATTGTAGCAGAGTAATATATATAGAAGTTAGGGAGGGGAAGGGCTTAGGACCGGAAGATAGCTGGTATGAGACAGTTGATGTTCTATGATTGGGCAGACAGTATGCCTGTACAGTTGATGTTAGGCAGTGACGCTGGGTAATTTTCGCGCATGCACGTTTTCAGGGGCTTTCCAGACTTCCTGTTTTTGGGGCCTGAAGTTTTTTCATGGCCCCCGACAAAATAACATCAGGCGTGGTGGCTTAAAACAATATATAGCCACTCTTTTACAGTTTTGGATGTCCAAAGTTCAGAAGCAACTTCACAGAGCTAAAGCCAAACTGTTGCCAGGGCTGGTTCCTTCTGAAGGCTCTGAGAAGGGAATCTCTTTTCTGACATTTTCAGCTCTAGTGGCTTCCTGTATTTGACTCGCTGCCACTTGCTCCATCTTAAGAGCACACTGTGTCACTCAAACCTCGCTTCAGTCTTCACACTGCCTTCTCCTCTGTTTCTGGCTTCTGTGTCTTTCTTACAAGGACTGTTGTGATTATATTGCATCCATCCGGGCAATCCTGGATAATCTCTGAATCTCAAGATCCTTAATTTAATAACTTTTAACATTTCTTTTACCTGCAAGGTAACATTCACAGGTTCTGGGGATTAAGATGCAGATGTACTTGCTGGCCATTATTCTTTCTACCACAACTACTATTGCCATTAAATTATTATTGTGCTGTTATCAGGTGCCATCAGGGTGGTTTTGACTCACAGCAACACTAAAGGGCAGAACAGAAGTGCGCCATAGGGTTTCTAAGGAGCAGCTGGTAGAGCTGAACTGATGACCTTTGGTTAGCAGCCAAGTTGTTAACAACTATGCCACTAGGGCTCCAAATTATTATTATTGAAGAACTTCCATATGGCAGTCTTTAACAAGGATTTGATTTTCTTAAAACATTGTGGTATATAATAAACGTTATTAGCAGACACAGGTAAGAAGTTTCCGTGAAACAGAGGACCCTAGAGTTCATCTGTGGGGATAGACAGGAATAGAGACAAATGTGTAACTGAATGACTTATGTGTTGAAGAGAGACATTTAGTAATGCTAACTGACCAGCAACCTTTGACATACTTACTACTTCAGAAAGAAGACCATGGGGATCATAACTAGCACCTTATTTAGGCAGCGATACCTACCACTGATAACTGATGAACTCCTGTAACGTTTTCCAGAAAAATAGTCACTGGAACAATTACAACTTACTTAGCCATAATATCTTGAATTACATTTATATTTATAAATTATATTTATAAAAACATTTGCCTTTCAGAAATATCTGAATACATTATTTTCTGGCAAAGATTTACATATTGTGATGTCCAGAGAAATGTTATATACAAAATCACAAAAATTTAAGACTATCTAAGTACACAGCCCTGGTGTCATCGTGGTTAAGTGCTATGTCTGCTAACCAAAAGGTAGGCAGTTCAGATCTGCCAGGTTCTCCTTGGAAACTCTATGGGGCAGTTTCGCTCTGGCCTATGGAGTCACTATGAGTCAGAATTAATGGCAGTGAGTTTGGTTTTTGAGAGTAAGTATACAACATTAGAGGAAGTAATAAGAAATGATGACATTGTCATATACATAAACTGTGACATAGCCTTAAAGTAGTAAAGTGTTATTCATTGTATCAAAAAAACACTTATTATAATACTAAGGGAACAATCCAGGTACAAAATTGCATGTATTACGATTTCAAACACATTAAAAGATAAAACGATGTTATGGAAACAATACCAAAATATGTATAGTGGATTCTCTGGATGGTGGAGTTATGAATGACTTATTTTTCAGAGTTTACAAATTTTCCAGTGGACATGCTGTTTTCATAATAAGAAGAAAAATATTTCAAAATGTTGAATCAGCCTCCTGTAAATAAATTGTTAGGCTAAGAGAAGTCTTACCACCTGGGAAGTTTTAATTTTCTGACTGCATCACTGTACAGGGGAAAGAAGCATGACAGCATTTTTGGTTATGGGCACTGGACAGAAAATGTCATTAAATCTACTTAGTACAGGAAACAATGATTATCTGCTACATGACCAGGAAAGGGTGGAAATCCAGCAACTCCGGATATATTCTGCTATACAAACATTAAGACATAAAAACAAACATTAAAAGTTCATATCAGTGGTATAAATGTCCCTGAAAACAGTTACACAAATCAAAACAGGGAGACAGACATATGCAGCATACATAAACAATGAAAATAAAAGGCCAGTATGTTGCAAATTCATTACTCTAAAAAATACAATTCAGCACAATCTTGTCATCTGTTCTGTGATATTTATAGGGTCATTAATGCTTCCTGTAAACAAACAGGACCGCCAACGCAATATTACTCTGTCTTGAGAATTTTAAACATTATATGTATGATCCCTTATTGAGCTCTTGTCAAATCAGTATAACGCCTCATGATACATTGTCTGATTTTAATGAGTCAAAGTCAACTCAAAAGGAATGGACTTGGTTTGGTTTGGGGACTTGACCAGGGTAACAGTACTTAGCACCTTATGATTTACAATAGAAACTATGAAACATCAAGACATCTTTGCCTATTCACAAATAAACACGTCAGCCCTTTAACACTGTAATCTACTCTAGAAACCAAATAATTGAACTAGAATGTGGATTTTTCTGTCTGGTTCAAAATATTTGAGAGTCAGAGGCTCAGAAGAGAGATTTTCCATATGTTTATTTGCTCTAATTCACATAATTGGTACATTAAAATGAAAAAAAATTAGAAGCAAGCAACCAGAGGTGCTGGATTAGCAGGAGTCTTAAAAGCTATGCATCTTTTTCCTGTAATTATTGAGGATGCATGTTTAACAAGCATAACACACATCAGTAATAGTTAAACATAGTCAAGGTCAAGAAATTAACCCTTTTACTCTTTAAAGCTAGTATTTTAGCTTTAGATTACTGTCAGCCGAGCATAAATGTTGTATTCGTGTGATGTTCTGAGCCTGTTACATTACAAACTGCTCCTTTAGGTACCCCTATAATATACTGATTTACAGGTAGCAGATGGAGAATTTTGTTTCCAGAAATCCCTATCTATGACACTCATGAATGTGAACATCCTGCCCTCAGAGGAATGAAGATGCACATACAATTTCCAGGGACTGCATGTTGCTGGTTGGACGCTTTCTGAACTGAATGAAGCATAGAATGAAGAGACTTAAATAGTTGCTCCATTGCCGAGTCTCACATCTTGTACATCAGTTGAAAGGGATTAAGAGCCCATTAAATTCTCTTCTTGGTTCACAAGCTTTTTCTCTCAACATTTCTCCCCAGAATATGAAAAAAATTCCCTGAAGTTTAGCCATTAAAGATTAGCGTGCTCTTGATAATTCTTGACTCATGTCTTGAAACATAAAGTCATTTTAATTATCTATAGATGAAAGACAGCAGTTGGACTTCAAATGTCTTTAGATGCCTCTCACTGTGGCGATCCTGTAAGGGATTAGACCCAGAGGGGCCTGGTTTGGTTTTCAGAGATTGGGCTAGAAAGTCCAGTCTCCTGGTGGGTGGCAAACAGGGCATTCCCCACCCTAAGGCATGCAACTTTCTTGGCAACAAAGTTGTATTAATTGAAAGTACATTCCAAAGAGGGAACAGGTCAGTCTCCATGAGTGGAGAAAGACCTCATATAGATCCTGGGGGTCCCTTTTATTGGCAAAAAGCAGGGGGTCATGTCATAGATGGGAGGAGAAGTAGTGACTGCATGATGGGTCCCCTAGAGAGCATGATAATGATATTGTATAGACAGGAGGGAACCTGTACACCTGTGTTCACATCCCAGACAGTCAGGACAATTGTTGTGTATGTTACTACAACTATCAGGAAGGAACAATCTTATCTGTTTTTACCCTTCCCAAGCCTCAAGCTGTGGTGATCAGATTCCCTAGCTAATCTTGTCATTTTTAACTGTCAGGAAGGAACTATCTTATCTGTGATTAGCACTCTCAAGCCTCAGGTGGTGGTGACCAGTTTTCCTGACTAACCCTTGTCATTATGATGTATGTAATGGATTAAATTGTGTTCTCCAAAAAATGTGTGTGGCTGCTTTGCTGGGCCATGATTCCTGGTATTGTGTGATGCTTCTTCAGGTTGTAAATTCTGCTCTAGGATGTTAATGAGGGAGGATGGGCAGCAGTTGTGTTGATGGGGCAGGACTCAGGGTGTAAGACTGTATTGTGACTTGAGGGAGTCTCTTGAGATATAAAGGAAAGAAACTAGCAGAGAGATTTTGGGGCGTCATACCACCAGAAGCAGTGCCACAAGCTGAAAAGGACCAGGGACCCCGCACCTCTGAAACTTCTGGTCCAGGGGAAGATTGATGACAAGGACCTTCCTTCACAGCCAGCAAAGAAAGCCTTTCCCTGGAGCTGACACCCTGAATTTGGATTTTGGCCTACTGGACTGTGACACAAGAAAATTTCTCTTTTTAAAGCCATCCGTTTGCAGTATTTCTGTTAAAGCAGCACTAGCTAACCAAGATGATGTATAACATCTCTAAGTTTCACTGAAGACCGTGTGAGAAGTGGCCATATTTTCTCAGCTTTTATTTTTTATTTGTCTCCTGCGCTTGGTTACTATTGACACATTTATCCCACTGCCTATGGATTGAGGAAACTATGTCCCTGAAATTCAGGGAGGTCACTGAGAGGACTCTGCCCTTCAGGGAGGTCACCTCATCCAGTGATCAGACCTGCCATCAGCCCGAGAACAGCCTGGTAGGCCCCGCCCTATATAACCATAAGTAACTTTAAGCCTGTCTTCCCCAACCTCTTAATTGAAAACTCTTCCCTTATGAAAATTTTGACCGTAAACAAACCTTAGCCCTTTCCCTTCTAATCAACTCTTCTTCCTTATTCAGACCATAAGTCCCCTAACCAGAATTTATTGCTACTCCTCTTTCTTTCCTTATCAAACCATAAACCCCCTCACCCCACACTACACCTCAGTGCAACTTGAAAACTTCACTGGACCCTTGGACTGGTGTGTCTCCCTCTGTTTCAGGCCACACTCTCCTCAACATGGATGATGGAATGAGGGGGGAAAAACAACAACCAGAAGTTTGAAGGAAGAGGTATATGAATAGCACTTTCACAGTTTCCAAAGTGAAGGTATCAATAATTTTTACAAGAATAGAGAGATAAAAATGATGACAGCGATATGGAAGCAATTTATCCATACAAAATTTTTGCTATTGAATGGTGACCAGTCTGCTTTATTTTCTTGAACTCTTTTTAAGATCCTTTTCAGATGCAGGAGACATTATAGCCCTGTCAGTAATACTTTTCTATTAATAATACATTAAGTGTAAACAAAAAACAAACCCAGTACCATTGAGTCAGTTGCAACTCAACAGTGACCCTACAGGGCACAGTAGAACTGCCCTCATAGAGTTTCCAAGGAGTGCCTGGTGGGTTTGAATGGCTGACCTTGTGGTTAGCAGCCATAGTGCTTAACCACTACACCACCAGAGTTTCCAAATACGTATATAAATTAAGAGGTCATCTGAAGCTCAGTTGGAGTTCTGGGTGGTGGTGAATGATCACTAAACTAAAAGGTTGATGGTCTGAACCTACCCAGAGGCACCTTAAAAGAAAAGTCTGGTAATCTGTGTCTCGAAGGTCACAGCCTTGTAAACCTTGTAGAGTGCAAGTCTACTCTACACACGTAAGGCCTCCATGAATCAGAAGCAATGCAATGGCAATGAGTTTTTTAACTAGTGGTTTAGTCATAGAATTCTTTCCTTTCATGTGGAAACTCAGATCCATTTCCCTGCTGTACTACAGCAGCAATAGTGTCAGACCTCATCTAATTTCAGGGAAAATGAGAATCAGCATCAGCCTAAAGCTGATTGTCCTAAGTTGGAGGTGAGCTACACCTCCACTCTCTGACCCTTTTGCTGATTCTGGCACAAGCTGTCCCCCCCATGGCACACTCTCCTTCTCTGCTGGGTTCAATAATTCGTTGCAAGGGCCACAGAGAACTCACAGATCATCCTGTTATAGGATCTGTTAGGAAGTATTGTTACCAAACAAGACTCCAGATTCTTGCTACCTGTCCCCCCCCCCCCCAAAAAAGCCAATCTCTGAGACAGGTACTTGGGTGAGTGATCAAAAGTTTATTTTGTATACTGCTATGCAAAAGGGACAGGAGGACATTCTTGCCTTCAAAGCCTGTCCAAACTGGTCAAGCAGAATCGGGAGTTTTATAGGAGAAACTATGTGTCACCCTAGCACAGAGGCATGGGTGTAGGGGAACAATGAGAGTGGCTGGGAGGGACACCCATTCCAGAGCAGGCTGGCAGAATACGGATATCAAAATCTGCGGCCCAGTTGCTCCCAGCTGCCTCCTGGGGCAGTCTCAGAACCACCACCTGAGCTTACCTGGCACTTCCATTCTAGTATCTGCACTTGCCTCCCTGCTTGTTTGATGTATCTAAAGAAGCAATAAAGCTGCGAAGACTATTATCTCAGCGGCTCCTGTCAAATGTGTGATTTCCTGGGCCAGGGAAAGGAAGCCAGGAATTTTAAGACAAAAGGAAAACAAGTAAAAAAAAGTCCATTCTATAAAGAATTAATCCTGGCTGTCTATTTTAGTTTCACCTTTTCAAATCGGAGGCCTGAAGGCTTTTTGAGTGTTTCAGTAACATGTGATAAGAATTAACTTGGAAGTAACAGGTATGGGATGAATATCAGACAACACACAGATAAGATCTGGAAGGCTCTCCAAAGTGAAGAGAGCACTTCCCTTTGTTCTTTAGCAAAGCACAGCTCTCTCTGTCTCTCTCTCTGCCAACAGTGCAGATCTCCTATTGGCCTCCTATTCTCCGAAGGATAGGCCTTCTCTCAGCCCCCTCAGAACAGACTCCTCACAGCCCCTTTAGGACAGGCTTCGCTTGGCCTACTCAAGATAGGTTTTGTAGGCACGTTCAGGACTGGCTCTTCTCAGCATCCTGAGGACAAGCTCCTCTCAACCTTCTCAGGATAGGTCTGCTCTCAGCCACTGCCCTGCTCAGGCAAGTGTCTTTGGACAAATGTCTGAAGGCATCCCACTCCACCTGTCTGAAGGCCCTCTGCTCTTTAACTCAGTGGGTTGGCAAGCCCTTTTTGCTCTTCTGACAAGTGACCAAGGCACTTTACTCCACAAACAAGAATCCTGCCCAAATGTGTTCAGCTCTCTTGCTCTGTGGGTTGGCCACCTCACTCTTTGAGTGAAGAAGCCCACCACTCTGTCTCATGCCAGTCTCCTCATTCTGCTGCTGCTGCTTCAGTATTACAGATTTCTCTCTCTCTTGGGTCTAGGGTGTCAGAGATCCTGGGTCGCTCCACTCCAGGCCTTTCTAGAAAAGTAGTGAGGTCTTCTGTCACCTTCCATGGGATGGCTTCTTAGACATGAGCTCTGATGGTTAAGTCTGTCAACTTAATTGTTCTAACTGCTACATACCTCGTTACTGAACATCACTATGGTCACCTCATAAGGTACTCCCCTTGGGAATCTATGCTCCAAGACCAGTGCCTAGTTCACCCATCAAAGCAACTATGGAACTCTTTTTGTCTGGAATGGCCATCAGAGCTGTTGTCATAGTACCCTTGAGGTCCTCAATGTCATCAAAATGTCTTCCTTTCAATATTTCCATTTTCTCTGGGGTAAAGAAAAAAGTCATTGGGGCCAGATCCAGTGAGTAGAGAAGGTATTCTACTACAGTTATTTGTTGACTGGCTAAAAGCCCCCTCACAGGCAACTATACAATTAAGTTTGCGCACTTGTTACCATGCACAATGGCTGTTCCAAAAAGAGTTCCAAAATTGCTTTGAAAGGTGACTATAAGCTGGCGTTGGTGCACAGCTTCCCAATGTGAGTACCTCGAAGGTGACTGTAGTAATGTTCAGCAATGAGGCAGTAGCACTTAGAACAATTGCATTCATGGACTTAATTGTTGGACCTCACATACGGACAAAAGAAGCTATTGGCCCTTCTCACATCTGAGGATGATGCCTGTCACCTTGATAAACTCAAAAATGCCTGTGACCTTTCTCTCAGTTCTGGGTTTAGAAATATAAATTTTCTAAGATGTTGAATGTAGTTCATTTTCTCAGGGGAAGACTCAAATTAAACAGGCAAAAACAATGTGTAACAGCAAAACATCAGGCTATCAATGTAATGACGGATAAATGATGCAGAAACCACACTATATCCTATGGGTTTCAACTGTCCTTTTTTCTCTCTGTAGGTTGTGCTAACATGGAAGACCAAAATAAATCAGGATTAGTGATTTTTTGTATGTATGTTGTATCTCAATAAAATTTAAAAAATGAGATGAATATAAAATCAGAAGAGAACTACTGTAGTGTTTAATGAGAACAGATTAATAAAAACCATAGGTTAGTCATTCAACATGTGTGTGTATGTGTGTGTACAGGAGATGACAGGCTTCATGGTAGTACCTGGACTAAGCTACAGTGAGCCAAGGAGAAAGAATTCTTCACCAAGATTTAAAAAAAGTGAAATGAATATCAAAAATACTTGTTTTTTCTAAAGCACGAATAACAACCGTGGCAATAAAATAGAAAACAAGGTGGATTTGGGCACCTGTTTATAGATGGGGTTCAGGGAAGTCATCACTGAAGAGATGACATTCAGATGAGGCAAAGCATGCAGCCACGTGAGGAGGGAGAGTAAAAGCATCTCGGGCCATGGAAACAGCAAGAGCGAAGTCCTCTCAACAGGATGGATTTTGTAACATTTACTCAGCACGTGAAAGAATGTCTTTGTACTGAGTACGTACTGAATGAGCAATAGAGTGACTCTAAGTCAGTTCAACTTGCTTTATATCAACGACTACCTTATGACTTACCCCTGCCCCATCACATTGCAACCTCACACAGAAGATTATTTGAGAGAAATGAGTCAGTATCAAAGAGTTCCCCGATAGTCTCCTTGGTGGACTCAAGGTAACACTGGTAGATTGTTGTCACCCACCCGCCTTGCCCTGGCAGCACACCAGTTACCAGTGTTACAAAGGTTTGTGGGATTACCACTGTGACTGCCACTGTAATCTAGCCGCTGGGGAAGGGTAGCTGTTCTCCCTTTCTCTGCTTGGCTACAAGCATGGGTATAACCAATTGCCAGCAAGCTAATCCTAACTCAATTGCCAGCAAGCTAATCCTAACTCATAGTGACCTCATGTGTGTCAGAGTAGAATTGTGCTTCATAGAGCTTTCAGTGGCTGATTTTCAAGAAATAGACCACAAGGCCTTTCTTCTGAGGTGCCTCTGGGTGGACTTGAACCAGCAAACTTCAAATTAGTGGTAAAAATGTTAGCTGATTGCACCACCCAAAGACTCCCAGCATGGTTACAGACTTTTTAATAATTCCTATCAAACAAGCTGAGAATAGAATAGTAAATTAAAAAAGATATATTCTACTGTGTTGATGGTGAAAGTTTACGCAGGAAACTAGGTTCTCCTCTAACAGTTTCTATACATACTGTTCACTGGTTACATTCTTCCCAGTAGGCTGGGATTCTCATTTCCCTTTTGGTTGTTCCTATTGATCTGGGTTCACCTTTGCTTTCTCATCTTTCGTCTAGGGTAAAGGTTAACTATTTGATTTCATTTACATGATTATTTTGAGGAACACGGTACCCACAGGTGTCATTTATTTTGTGGGCTAATTTGTCATTAGGCTGAAAGGTTACCTCCAGGAATGGTTTGAGTTCTAAGTGTAAAGAATATTTCAGGGCAATAGTTTCAGGATCTCATCTACTGGTCATGCACCAGCTACTGAGTTTTAATCTGATTTGACCAAAACTCAGGGATATTGGAAGAGTTTTCAAACTACAACATGCCCTCAGATCACTGTAGGTTCACTTATCAGTCTAGCTATTGCCCTCGCTCCAACCTTCTTGCCATGTGTCCAAAGACTCCTTACCCTTCACTACCAGATATCCCACAGAACCATCAGTCTTGGGGTTCAAACCAAAGTTACTCCTAGCTCCAGAAGGAGCAATATTGTCTCTTCAATTGTAATCTAAGGCCCAATTCACCAAGACTTAATTGCTTGTCCTAGGTTTGAGTTCCTATCAGGATGATTAATAGTGGGACCATCCATTCCCTAGTTTGGGATAGCCTAATAATCCTTATTAAATCAGATAATCACAGAACAATCTTATACATTTGATACAATTTCTGAAGTCAAGATTTTTCAGTGTTGTCAGTAGTCTCGTTTTATACTGCAAAGCCAATGGGGGTTGGTCAAAGAAAGCAGAAAATTTGAATCCACTGTTTGATTTAACTCCTACCCTGGTCAGTCCTTAGATGTGCCCTGTCAAATTTGCCTGTAGTACTCTACTTTTTCTACATTTTTATAGAGCATTAACTTTTCCTTTGTATTTCCATGTTTATACATGTTTAAAAAAACAAAAATGAAACTTGATTAACTGATCAGGTTATAGACAAAATACATAGCCCTAAACATTGTTCTTCCTCACTCAGGTGACTTTTTTCTTTCTTAGCTTTAATATGCGTTGATCTCACAGTTTAACTCTTAAAGGTCAGTTTAATTTCACCCTTCTCCAATCCTTGCAGATACCTCTTTGTAGCTGCCACCCACTAACACTGCCTTTCTTTCACAGACCAGGGCCAGTCTCTTATTAAAAGTTACTAGACTCAGCAGTACTGTAAATCACTTGACATTGAAAGGAAATGGCCTGAGAATTAGAACTAAGATACTAACTAGCTCCATCCTTTTTCACTCTAGTTATTTAATTTTGAAAAGAACACTGCGCCAGATGATTTCTAATTAACCTTACAACTAGTTCTACAAGTATAAATACCTGCAGGACAATATTTTTAATCTCTGAGTATCCATTTGCAGTCACTGGGGAAAAAGTTGAAGCACAGGGCGCTCTTACAATGTTCCTCAAGTTCTGACAGCAATGGGCTCAGTTTTTGTGGTTCACTGTTACAGAAAGGGTCAGATTATACTTAATTTCCATGTTACATGCAATGTCATTTATAGCAAGTCTATGATAGCGTCGGCACTTGGCTTGGCATGATAGTGCTGACGACTTCAAGGGCCAGGAATCCACACAGGGATACTAAGAATACTTCTTTTCTTCTGGAACATCTGGTGGTTGATTCCAAGGACAAAGAACAGTGGCTACACTAGTTGTTCTTTGCAGTCATGATGTGGGACTTGAATTTCACAATTATAGCAGCATGTGTTTGGGAGGCATATTGGGAGGGACATTGGGAAATTAGATGAATGGTTGGCCTGAGGGGACCTTTTGTCTCTGTGTACTGAGGTTGATTCTTTAAAGATTTGTGGTTTGTCCGTAGCAACTGCCTCAGACAGCTTATCTTACTCCATTCAGCAAAACAATTGCTGGTCTTTCCTGTAAACCAGAGATCAAAGTCTACCTCCTATAAAATTCCCATTATTTCAATTTATTCCTGAACTCTTTGACCCTAGAGATCCCCCCCCTTACTTAGAATATTTACACAGAATAACTGTAGTTTAAACTTGTAGTAGAAGCTTGCCGATAACTTGCCTTGTGTCATACCTTGGACTTTAAGCTCCTAAAACTCAAACCAAACTCGTTGCTGTCAAGTTGGTTCCTACTTACAGCAACCCTATAGGAAAGAGTAGATCTATCCCAGAAGGTTTCCAAGGCTATATTCATGGAAGCAGACTCCACATCCTTCTCCCAGGATTTCTCTGCCGGGCTTGAGCTGCCGACCATTAGATTAGTAGCCAGGTGCTTAACCACTGTGCTCCTAGGACTTCTTTCAGTCCTAAATGTTTCCAAAATATTGGGCAACTGGTTGACATATTTCTCTGGGTATAAGCATTGCTCTGTCACTTACTGGCTATGTGGTTTTGAGCTAGATGTGAAAATTTTTTTAATCTTTAGTTCCTCATCTGCAGAGGTGCAAAGGTATTATCTCTGTTTATGATACTATAAAGATAGGTGAATTATCTGTGTGTAGTCACAGACCAGTCATAAGCTTTTAATAACAGAAATAACTTAACATCCTTCAGTATCGTCTTACAAGTTTATAGTCCTTTGACCTGAATCCCGCCTTAGGTGGTAAGATCCTTAGATAAGAAAGTACGGATTCTCAGCTATTAAACCGTAGAGACTCCATGATTCTGCAAAGGGATGAGTGGAAGGAGTTAGATCTGAAGCATGCATAAGCCATAGGAAAACTGTTCCCTGAATTCTCTCCAAATTTTACAAAATTTGCCCTGTGCCCTGGAGTGTGTGGATTCCTGCAACTCTGGAGCAATGGTAGCATTAGTACATTAATCCAAGGCCCTATCTGAGCCCTGGTGGCAGATGGTGAAGCATGCATCTGCAAATCAAAGAGGTGACAGAACACGCCAGCTGCTCACTGGAACCCTTAGTGGGGAGTTCTACTCTACCCCAGGGTCACTATGAGTTGTCAACTTGATGGCAAGATTTGGGTTTACTTGAAGTGTATCTTCCTATTTTTATTTTTATCTTCTTTCTCAAATTAATTGCTAGCTCTTTTTTGTTTTGTTTTGCTCTAGAATTTAGTAATTAAAGTATGGATTTAGCCATCAGAATGACTTCATTCAAATCCCAGCCTCGCCACTAACAGCATAATGCTTATGTCAGTCTTTCTGAGGGTCAATTTACTCATTTCTAAAACTGATTACTAATAATACTTGCCTCATTAGTCTGTTTTGAGGAATAAAAATTGAATAATAAATATGAAGTGGTAGTTTAGTGTAATAAAATATTGTCTTCATCCACAAATATTGTTAACACTCAAGATACAAACACCCCACAATTACTGACTAAATTCAGCAAACCTTAAGATTATTTTCTTTGTATGCCTTATTTATTTTCTTGAAATTCTTATTCCTGTCCCTTTCCCTTCTTTACTTTTATTTTACTGGGTTTTTTCTCTCTTTTTTTCCCTACAAGTCATCTGCCTTGAGGAAGCCTTCCTCAACTCCATAGGCAACATTTAACATAAATACTCTTTTATTTTCCCACACACTTCTGTATATACTTTATCTTGTCACCTTACTTTAGTGAATTTTTTTATTTATAGCTTTCTTTGAGTGACATACAGAAAAAGCAAAAGAAGGAAGAATGAATTTTATGGAGGTATATGTTTCTATGTTGTAAGAACAACATCTCATAGACTTTGTCCTGTAGTACTCTGGTCTTAGGAGATGTTAAAGTAGTGATGTGCTTGGCTGCTAACTAATATAGGTTGGAGATTTGAGTCCATCCAGAAGTGCCAATGAAGAAAGCACTAGTGGCACCTACTTTCATAGTTAAGCTGTTGAAAACATTACACAGCACAGTTCCACTCTGACACATGTTGGCATCTCCATTCATTGGAATCAGCTAAATGCTAACTGGTGTTAAAAGGCAAAAAGATCTTGAAAATCTGTATACCACACCTTCTTAGAGATTCAGCTTACACCTACTTACATTCTAGACTCTGAGAACTTGGAGGCAAACAATTGATTTAACTTTGTTTAATTTGGTCTCACTCAAATTTACTTGACATCTGAGGTATTTCTCAAAACACTTCTTTAATCAGCTGGTAGAATTCTATTTTGTAGATCAGTTTGAGAATTCCTGAAAAGGAGCTTAAAATATTTCTATCATGAGACAGTTCTGTAATTTTTTTTCTTGTAACTTCATTATTTCCTGACCTAACATTTGTCACTTTGCAGAACTCAGTTCATAACCTTCTGATTTAATTTGAATGAGGAGCTCAGCAGTTCTTGTGGATCCGTCTGAGAACTCCCAAACATCTATCATATCTCCTCACACTTACTGTTCATTTCTTCTTGGTTCCCCCCTTCCCTGGCTTCGAAACTCTTATGAATATGGGCACACTGTCCCACCTCTAGTGTCAAAACCAATTATCTTTTTCTATCTTCACTGTCCCAGTGACAAGATATAATATTATATAAATTTATATTTGTAAAAACATAGCTCAAGGGTTGAAGATAGCGTATTCTCAATAAAATTGTATTTCTTTTTCTTCTTTAGTCGGTTGTATCTAAACACTCTCACACTTCTTGAATTGAGAGTACAGTCACATTAGTTATCTATCTCAATAGTCATCACAGCATTTTTGTTGCTGTTTTTCTTACCTATATCAAAAACAAATTAAACCCACTGCTGTCAGGATGATTCTAATGGCTAGTGACCCTGTAGGACAGAGTAGAATTGCCCCATCAGGTTCTTCCTCTTACTTCCCTTAGCAGCATCCTCGTCCACAGCAGACACACTATCATGACTCATAACTGCATCAATGCCTTGATTATCCTGTGACTAAAATTTCCTTCATACAACATACAGCCTCATTATCCTGATGGACTTTTAAAAGTTATTACATACAAAGAATAAAACATGACACCTGTCCTGATTTTAGATAAATTTTTACATTTTTATCATTTATGGAATGAACACCAGATCAAAATATTATAAAACATTTCCAGCACCTTGAAATGTTCTCTGGTGCCTCTGCCCAGACCATATTTCCCTCATAGGTAACGTTTCTTTAGGCTTATACGACTGTAGATCATCTATACAATGAAACACAGTGTTTACTTATTGTCCTGTGTCTAGAATCGTGGCATGTATCGGGGATATCAATAGATTGTTCTTTTTTTTTTTTGTACCCCAGATTTTTTAAAAATTAGTCACTTATGTAGTATCAAAATACTATTTAATTCTTAATGTTATTATGTGGATCCACATCTTTCATCTTCTTTCTACTCATTTTGTCTTCAAGGTAGTCCTATCCTATTTAACCAGCTTCAGCCAGTCCAATTCCCACTATGCTCCGGTGTGTATCTTCCCTCTGTTGAGTGAAGTTTGCTCCCTATTCTACTCGTCCTTCTTGCTCAGTCCTGTCACTGTGCATACACCCTGTCACGAAGGGTCTTTGTTCTTTGTTCTTCATATACATCCTTTCAAGGCCTGACCCAAATCCTTCCTCTTCTATGAGGTCTTCTCAAAAGAAACCAGTACTTCTCTGGAATCTATCTTTCATGAACTCCCATAGTAGATGCAATCTGTACTGCCTGGTCTATCCTTTGTTCCTACTGTACACTTCCATCATCTTATATATTATTGGCTGTTTGTATGGACTCGAAACAAACATTTTCACTTCCTTTTCAATCCAAAGATCTGTGATACTAAATTAAACTGTTTCTTCCTCACCACCTAATTCACCCTTGAAAAAACTAAAACTAAATCATTGCCATCTAGTTGATTCTAACCCACAGAAGCCCTGTAGGACAGGATAAAACTCTGTCATGTGGTTTCCAAAGGGTGGCTGGTGGATTTGCCCTGTTGATCTTTTGGTTAGCAGCCAAAGCTCTTAATCACTATGCCATCAGGGTTTCCAACTTACCGTTAGCAGTCATTAAACTTCAAGCATAAACACAACTTACTGATTAACTGGTTTTCTAGATGCTAGTTCTAGTCCTCAAGTCTCAGGTGTACTCCGATAGTGTTAATTTGACAGCTTTCTTACTGTCACATGACTAAGGAATGAGTTAAGTCATTACAAATTTAGACACACAGAAGATATCATAACAGCCCCAAGTGGATATCAGAAGTTTACACGAGGAGAGAAGTAATATGTGAGTCATAGAATAGTGGGGCTCACACTTAATCATTTGGCCATCTAGTATCTTACTGAAACTGAGAAACGCATATGTAGATACTGTTCATACTTATGTATTTACAAAAAGAAACAGAAAGAGAGACAGAGAAGGTACTTTGAAAGCTCTCTGGAATTTATGAATAAATATGATTGGATGTACAAGAAAAACCAAGGGCCACCAGCCTACAAATGAGCTTGTGGGGAGAACTTATCTAGCATACAAACAGAGAGGCTGAAGATCTGCGGAATGTTAGAAAACTTCAACAGTATTGGCAGCATTGTTAGGAGGCAAATTAAAGGGATTTAAGAAATGTGGCAAAACCTTCATAGAAAGAGTTCATCAACCAGCTATTCCTGGTGTACAAGTACTCATCAGAGAAGTGGGGTGCTTCCAACAGAAGGATTTCCTGCAAAGCCAATTGGGCCACATGAGATAAACCACATGGCCAGCACCCTGGCTATCAGGCTTAAATTGCGAACAAGGAAAGGAAAAATAAAAAGAGCAAGAGACACCACTTATTAAGAGATTTTTTTTCCCTGATAACACCTTACCTACTTCCCAGTGGTAATGCAGAAACTAGATTGAGGAATCTGGACAATAGCTCCCATAGAAATCAAGGTCACATATGAAATAAAAAATAGTGTAAAGAATAAAATTCTAAATTTTTGTTCCTGTACATAACTGTGATGATAGCTCAATAATAAAATAAGATCAGGTTAGGGCCGAAACACATAAGAAAAGCGAGATAAGACAACACCTCTGAAGTCACCAGCATATAAAATACAGCAAAGTCATCTGGGCCAATATTCTTCAGAGCAGGGAAACACAGAGGTGAGCTTGATGTTTGGCACATCTTTTTCCTTTGGGCCATTGGGTGATTCACAGTTTACAACCTGGAGGTGGACAGCCAAGAGGTTGAGAAGACTAGAGAAGCCAAATGCGAGAGGTCAAGCAAAGAGCAATAGCTAAGTGGATAAACCAAGCATAGCCTTAAGGATTCCAGAGGAGCAAAAATAAAGTTTACAGCTCAAAAAGTAAGAGGGAGTCCAACATTTCAAAAGGTAATCCAAAAGGGCACAACCCTAAGTGGAAGGGCAAACCAACAGACTGGTCTCCACTAAAACTAATGACCAGATTTCCATTAACTGAGAATGGACTAAGGTGATCAATCAATCCTTCTAATAACAATACTCCGTAAACAAAAGTAAATGTTCATGGATAACATCATGAATGAATGTGAAATTACCTCTGTAGTGTTTTTTATAAATACGCTAACTAATGAAAGTTACTTAGCAGAAAAATGAGATTAAATAAACAAAAATTAAGAAAGAAAAGACAATATAAACAGATATGGAAGAACGAGATAACAAATTACCAGACATTGGATAAAAAACCATGATAGTTGTGCTCAAAGAATACATGATAAGATGTACAATTTAAGCAACAAATTAGAATCTATGAAAAATAATCAAAGGAAAATTCCCAAACTGGAAAAAAAATACCTGAAATTAAGTACTTAGTAGATTGTTGGACAGCACATTAGTTGAAACAGATGAAGGGATTACTGTTGTGGAATACAAATCAGCAGAAATAATCAAACTAAATTTAGCCAAGTGACTAAATTTAGAACATTAAAATATCACAGAAGATAGAGAAATGAGTACATCAGACGTACAGATTAAGTGTAAAATGGTGCAGGTAATTGGCTCCAAGTCATGGGGGTACAGAGGGGAAATCCAACCCCTCAGAATCACATAGACCACCCAGAAGGACAAATGAGGTTCTCGTGTCAGGAGTAGTAGGAATTAAATTACAAAAAGCCAAGAACAGTGGTAACTTATACCCTGGATATACCACCAATGTCATGTGCTCCATGGGTTTGTGGTCTGGCACTGGCAGCAAGGAAATGATGCAGCTCATAGCAGAAGTTACTAGACATTGCTCAAAAGAGTATCCTGGGGAGGGAGACTTTAAAACAGATTGTCCATGTATGGAAGATGGAGGAATGGAAAACTCTAGATACTCGCAATGACCTTATATGACAAAGTAGAGTTCCCTGTAAGTTTTCCCAGTCTGTGATCTTTACAGATGATGATCAGTGGGTCATTTCTCCTGAGGATCCACTAAGTGGGCTCAAACTGCTGACCTTTGGTTTAGCAGGTGAGAGCTTAACTACTGTGCCACCAGAATACCTTATTCAAGATCTTACATACTTTAAAATCTGGACACCTTAGAGAGCCTCTGTGAATTTAGACTTGCTTATTTTTCTGAACTTGAATAGAATATGAGAAAGTCTTGCTAAGTTTCTGGCCTACATGAACAAATGGTGAAAGTTTCCTTGTTTGGTTACAAAACTGGGAAAGAATCAGAGTTTATAAGCAGCATAGACCCATTAGCATTCTCACAGATGAGCTAACTCAGCAGAGCAAGAGTTCTGAAAGCAGTCAAGGCTCCGCCCAGTATGAATTAAGTTTTAATGGTTTAATCTAAATTATGCATGACACAGCTGGCTGAGATGAATGAGTTGAAAATAGTCCAGAAAGTGACAGGAAGTGGACAATGAACCAGAAAAAGAACAGCAAAGCAAATCCAAAAGACAGACAAATCTAAGAAAAGCAGTAAGCTTGATCAGTGAAACCAGATGCTTATTCTTTGCAGAGGGCATTGAAATAAACAATATTTGTCAACTGTGAGAGAGGAAAATGTGAGTCAGTATAAAGAGAACATTTGATAAAAGGATACTATGCCAACTTTATACCGATATATTTGAAAATCTAGACAAATGGACAATTGTTGATGAAATTCTGTACAGCTAGTATAGACTTGTATTTTTAGCAGAAAAGATGGTGAACTTCGTGAAATCAGGAAAAGTAAGCAAAAATCAATGTTTAGAAAAACATTAGTTGCCTCTCAACTTATTCGATGCTACAGGAGCTCTAATACAAAAATTATATGTGGACAATGTACCAAAAAAAAAAAAAAAAGAGGTACATTTCTCTTAAGATCCACCGTTAAAGATATTATGATCAAGATTATGATCAAGTATAGTTTATCACCATAAAACATATTTATGAAAGTTGACTAGTAGCTGAGTTAGGAGAAAAATCTGTATTTCCAAGCAAAACATACTCCCAAGTTGTCTGTTGTTTTTAAAATGTGTTGAGCAATACATTGCCTATTAACTGAGTCAGAAGAGAAACCCATGTACATACAGGAAATAAGGTATATAAAGTAGACTGTCTCTCTTGTATGGTAGTGCAGTCCTGTAAAAATGACCATGCAAGCTCAAAACACACAAATTGGGACGCTAGAAGGCAGTTGGACCATGGCGTTTGCTGCCTTCTTGGTGAATTGGAAGGGAAGGCAACCAATCACCAACAGACTTTGAAAGAAGTGCTGTGATTGGTCACTGATCGTAATACATGTTTGTTATTTGAATCGTGATTTGTGAACTGAAGAGCCAGGGTGGCTTTTGTACTTCATTCCATTACTCACAGTTGGTTAAATACCGTGGTAACGGAGATTTAAACGGTGCCTTTGGGGGCTTAGCGTTATTTCGTTAAACCGCAGTAACAGAAATTAGAGCATATAAGAACCAGCAAGCACAGCCTGTATAACATAAACTGGTGACAGCCCAATGTAAGAACAAATGCTTGGAGAAGGCAAAATAGGATAAATCATGTTCATGGTGTGAGGAAGGCTTTCCGTACACAGAAAATGAAATTGAGCCACCATAAAGGAAAACACAGAAGATGAGACCTCATGAAGACGTCTAATTTTACACAGTATAACATGAGTCCCTGGGGTGGCTCATACGGTAAGCACTGGACCACAAACTGAAAGGTGAGGGCTTTGAACTCCCCCAGGGGCACCTCGTTAGAAAGGTCTGGCAATCTGCTTTGAAAAGGTCGTAGCCTGAACCTCATGCAGTAGATTAAGCAACAAATGAGATTGCTATGAGTCAGAAAGCACTTCACAGCAATTTCTTCTTTTTGCACATAGCACAAGCCAATCCAAACATAAACAACAAATGACAAACTAAAAAATACAGCTATAAATTCATAACCCAGGATTTGGCCAATAATTCTCATTCCACCAGTGTCAGGAAGGGACACTCAATGTGTCCAGCCTCACAAACCAATAGATAAGAGGTTGAACCACATTTCTCAGAATGGGGACATCATTTTAAGGAATGCGAAACGTTTTCCAGTAGAAAACAGTGAGGATTCCCAGAATCTAACCCAGATCTTTGCAATGCTTTAGAAAAGTCCTGAGAAACTGGGAGGTAGATGAATCACTTTCTAGTTTTATAAGGAAAGAGCAGACCATCTCTTTGCCCAGGGCAGAATTTTAATATTGTCTTTGCAACAGTGAGTTTTGCAAAATAGCAAACTACATACTCCCTAGCACATTATTTTCTTAAATAATCAAGAAGGAAATAAATAGAAAGGCCAGTAAATCTGCCAATTTACTTCGAGGCTCTGATTCCAGAAAATACTGATGAAAATATCTAACACCACGTATATAGAACCCTAACATTTAGGCACAGAAAATCAGTTAAAGCACTTGGGGGAAGAATGCATCTGATAACCCACCAAGGTTGAACTATTTATAGTCTCAGCCAAGAAGCATCGATTAAGACATGAGAGGGTACAGGCAGAAGATACCCCTAAAATTTTGCCTGAATGCCACAAATCCTAAGGAATCCCACAGACACAAAAAACACCAGTTCACAGTGGTTCAGAGTGTGTCTTAAAGTCACGCTGCCAGAATTTAAAACCTCCACTAGGTGTTTCCTTGTAAGAGCTGGGGACAAATAAGCTGTCTCTGCTTCATTTTCAGTCTCTGAAAAAATAGTACCTGCCTTGTGGTAGGCTGAATAATGGCCACTGGAGACATCCACATTCCTAGTCCCTGGAGCCTGTGGATGTTACCTTTTGCAGGTGTGATTAAATTACTGAGCTGACAAATGGATCTAAGAAGCGCAAAGATCGTGCCCTTTTCAGCCAGCATAGAGACCACTACTGATCCTCAGCAAATCGTTACTGATCCCCAGAAAACTGTACTGTGACTGGGTGTAAAACCTGACCTGAATTTTTCATAAATGCGTGATATTGGAGATGGGTTTGCTGCTGCACTTGCCCAATCACATTCGCGAAGCCCAGCAGGTCACACACAGCCAGAGAGGATCTAATGCAGCCCTGTTCTTTCTCAAGCAGAAAGGGATTTTAAAAGTGTCATGTTATCGCCCACCAAGGATGGGAATAACAGATCATAGATTAGTGTGATACATGTATCTGTGATCTCCCAACTCATCTCCATCTGGAAGCTGGGCTATAACATCTCAGGTGCTGAGTGATCCACAGTCCCTCTAAGCAGATCCTCAACCAGGTCTGAACAGGATGAAGAAATACAGATGCGAGGATCTGATGTCTGCCACCAGCTCTTTCTCTGCCCTCAAAGGTGGCTTTAGATGAATCTACATCTTTCCATCTCTAGTTTTTTGTTTGTTATTTTTTAATTGTGGCTTGGTTATATAATGCACAAAGTGGTGACATTACTTGGTGGCATATTCTCTTACAAAACCCTTCATTGCCAAGTACAAACCAAACAGGAAATGCTTCCACTTAGTAGCCTGCCTAACTTTTCTGAACTCTTGAACTCTGGGCAAGTTTGATAGGCAAACAAAATGAAACAGAACAAAGTATGCTGTATTACCTGACAGGGTGTCAATACCTAAGCGTGACCTTCAACCAATGACACAAAAAACACAGATTCACAGTGGTTCAGAGTGTGTCTCAAAGTCACGCTGCCAGAATTTAAAACCTCCACTAGGTGTTTCCTTGTAAGAGCTGGGAAGCCGTCTCTGCTTCATTTTCAGCCTCTGAAAAAATAGTATCTGCCTTGTGGTAGGCTTGAATAATGGCCATCGGAGACATCCACACCCTAATCACTGGAGCCTGTGGATGTTACCTTTTGCAGGTGTGATTAAATTACTGATATTGAAACAGGGAAATTATCCTGGATTATTTGGATGGGCCCTAAATGTAACCTTTGTATGAAGGAAGTAGAGGGAGATTTGACTATGGAGAGAATGTGAAAGCAGGCATTGGACTAAGGTGGTCAAAACCAAAACCAGTGGTTAACAGCCATTGGGAAGTGAAGAAGGCCAGGATAGGGATTCTCCCCTCCGAGACTCCAGAAGCAGCACAGCTCTTCCAATGCCAGGTTTCATCACCAGGAACTTCTGAACCTAAACATACCCCCGATTCCAGCATCATTCACTTCCTCATTGCTCCCTTCTGCCTCTAGATCAGTTCTTGCCAACTTGGTAGTTTTCTTTAACAGAGCTTAGCATGAGGTAGCACAGCCAAGTGATACAAGTCCAGATCGTCTGGTTTTAAATCCTGGGTTCTTGCCACCTATTAATTGTACAACATTAAGCAAGTCACTTTTCAAGTCCTCAGTTTCCTGAAAGGATGAGAAATGCAAATAATACCTACTTATCAGGTTAAGGGTCGCCATGAGTTGGATCTGACTCGATGGCACTTGGTGACTTGGCATTATGAGGATCAAATGATTTAATATTTTTTAAGCATTTAGAATAGTGCTTGTTATAGATCCACACTCTACAAATGTTATTTGTTAATAAAAAAAATTCCAAGAATATTAGTTATTCAGGTTTTTTTTGGTTTAATTTTTGCTTTCCATGAAGATCAGTTCATAAAAACTTTAGCATTTTCATGGCTCACATTTTTCCTAAATTTATGAGATGCATATTTGGTGAAATCAGTAAACTTTCAAGGGAAATAGAAAAATATTTTTATCCAGAAGAATACCCTTCAGTGACTGTGTGCTTGTGGCTAAATCATGTCTTTTATCACAAGGTTTTCAAATTCCTATACATTACCCTGGGCTACTTCAGTGGCCAGTCATGCAACTGTACTTTTAACATTCCTCCTGTCAATCTCTACCTTTTTTGCCTATAAACTTTTAACTTGCCTTCTATCCTTTAGAAATCTACTTCAAGAAAGTCTCTGATATCAGTCATTAACAATTTAGTATGAATTTAAGACAAAGGTAGTGTCTTACTTCAGGGAGACAATAAGAGATAGAGATTTTCTTTTTTTCTCAACCCTCCCTGGACAAATCCAAGGTCTGAATCACAGCTCTGGCAACTGGCAGCTGTTTGATTCTATATACCTCGGTTTCCTTTCTGAAAGATGTGTCGAGGCAAACCACTTCTGGCCTGAGGCTGGTATGGGGGCCATTCCCAGCTCCATCTCTGCTAAAGTAAGAACTACTGATGCCATCAGATCACCCTGGGATCATAATGATGATTGGTTCAGGGTGGGCCTGGACAGGCTCATCCCATTCAGCGAAAGAGTCTAGGTCTCTTAAAATGAACTATTTAGTAAGAAATAAAAGGCATACATCCATGAGTCTAAAATCATCCAGTTTTTCACAAACCACATTTTGGTTCATGAGAAATATATATAGGGAAAATACTCTGCCTTTTATTAACTAGAGTCTTATCCCCAGTGGTACAAGATGAATGGGATCTTTAGTGAGCTCTCAATTCAGGCCTAGACTAGTGACTGCACAAAATGGAGTATGGACCAATTACCTGGAATGCTGCTTGAAATCCAGTTTCTTGTTGGTTTCACTACAAACCTAAAAAATTAGTGTAAAGGAGAAAAGATTATACATAGCCAAGCCAAGCCATGATTTCTCATAATTTGTATGTCTTTGCCCAAGAAAGTATGAGAATTTCTGGCCTAATTTAAAGCAGTTTGAGTATCCCTGTTGAGCTTTCTCTTCTAGGACTTTATCCTAACATTAGTCTTCCAGCTCCCACATCGGCCAAAGGAGGGACAAATTAAAAAAAAGACTTGTGTTTTCAGATGAGAATTATTAATAGCAAGATTGAACCATGTATTGAATTGAGCCTAGAAACATCATGTCTTAATTTCTTAGTGCTGCTATAACTGAAATACCATGTGTAGGTGGTCTTTAAAATATATGTATATATTTCCTTCAAGTTTAGGAGGCTGGAAGTTGGCATTCAGGGTACTAGCTCTGAAAAGATCCTTGCCTTAGCTTCTGCAGGCATTCTTCTCCATGTTCTTTGGGGATCTCCATGTGGCATTATCTTCCTGCTGCTTGCAATTGCTCACTTCTGTGTCTAATCTGCTCCCTTTATGTATCAAAAGTGATTGGTTTAAGACACACCTCACACTAATACAGCCTCCCCAAATGGGACTGCATCAACAGGCGTAAGGGCTAAAAATCCAACACATAATTTTGAGGGACATAATTCAATCCATAACATATGTAAAGAGAGCAATTAATTCGTACTGGCATATGAGGAGTCAGGTTTCTAAAAAACAAAGCAGCCCAACAGAGTAAACAGTACTAAGTCTGGGGAAAACAAAACAAAGCTACATTATCTGTCAATAGTGCAATGAGATAAAAGAGGAGGGCAACTCAAATTTTGGGAAAAGCAGAGAAATATGTGTTAGAAAGTAATATTCAGTAGTGGTGCTAAGATGATGGGGTAGTTAAGACACTTCCTGTGACCCCTTTAACAACAAATATCCAAAACCACAAATAAATCAATTATATATGACATTCTGCGGATCCTAAGGATCAAAGGGAAAGCTGAGAAATCAGACTGAGCAACAGGACGGAGACTGTGTCCAGAAGTATCTAGGCATGGCCAGAACTCACTCAGTGGGAATTAGCATCCCACAGGAGGACTGGCATCAGTCAGCATGGTAAGCTAAGCAGTGACATTCAAGGAAAATGTCAGAAAAGACTGAGCATCATAGAGCCCACCCACACCTCTAAAATCAGTGAAAAGTGGCATTTCACTGTCCAAAGCTAAGTGGCTTGCATCTAACTTGGTATGGGCAGATCCAAACTTTTCTTAAGGCTAAATGTCTTTCCCTTTCCCCAGTGCTTCCCCATCCCTTCTCTGCACTGCATTGGGCTCCATATTCTGAAGCACTACCTAGACCAGATAGACCAGAAGTAGGATCTATTAGGCATGCCCTGAGCCATTCTCCCAGACTTGGAGAGGGAACAATTTTACAAACGGTGGGAAAAAAACTCTTAACAGCTCCTCTAAGCCAGGAACTCAACACAGAACCAAGACCTTTGCCTACTAGGTACAGGTATAAGTAGTTCACAGATCTTGAAAGCTTTTCAGCACTGCATACAGCATTAGTGTGCCCACCATCCTGCAGCAAAAGCTGTGTATCTACTCACATTAAGGAACAGGAACAAGCTTTCCTCACAAACACTTACGGATGGCTATCAATCCCCTACTTTGTCAGTGTGTGTAGTCAGTTACCTGTGACTGTAACACTCACTCCTGCCAATCTAGGAGAGTAGGGGAGAGCCTGAACCACACACTTGAGGACTGACTGCCTGGACCCTGAGCTAAATAGAAACACATAAGAAAAGTAAATGGATACCTGGGCCCACTTGCCGAGTAACAACACCTAGTGACAGGAGGTTAGAATCTTTAAGGCAGCAATAATCAAACTAGATCACATGAACACCCTGTTGGTCGTTTCAAAACAAAACACAAAAGGAGTTAGAATATAATAAACTAATATAAATAAATACACTGAATTTCCAATGGCTCAGAGACAACAGTCAAAATCAAATCACTTAAACAGCCAGACCACAATGCTTCAGAAAGTTCCCAGAACAATCAAGAAATTTTCAAGATGAAGAGAGAACTTCCTGAAATTATCAGAGGTAGAACACAAAAGTTTAATATTTAAAACTATTCAAGAGATCAGGAAGGAAATTAGGCAAAATACAACAAACTGAACATGCTCCAAGAAATCTTTGAGTGGCACAATAAATTCAGCAGATTAATAATAAAATCACAGAATTAGGCAAGTCAGTCAATAGAAAGTCAAAGGAGCAAAACTGAGGCAATGGAACTGAGATTGAACATAAAGCATTTGACACCAAAATAGTTGAGGAAAAAAAATCAGATAATAAGAGTTTTAAAAATGAAGAAACACTAACAGTTATGATGGAAAATACCAAGTGGAACAATTTACGAATGACTGGAGAACCAGAACTGAAGGAGAAAACAGAAAATAGAGAATTGTGAAAGATTTGTTGACAAAAAATTCCCTGATATCATAAAAGATGAGAAGATAACTATCCAACATGCTGATCAAACTGCACATAAAGTTCAATCACAGAAGACACAAGACATATTATAATCAAACTTGCCCAAACCAAAGATAAGGAGACATTTTTAAAAGTGTCTGGGGGTAAATAAAAAATAATCTAAAAAGGAGAGTCAATAAAAGAAAGCTTGAACTACTCAGCAAAAACCAGGCAGGCGAGAAGGGAATAGGATGACATAAAGCCTTAAAGTAAAAAGTAAAATCATGGCCAGCCAAGAATTATATATCCAGCAAAACTGTTTCTCAAATATGATGGCAAAATTAGGACATGTCTAGACAAACAGAAATTTAGGGAATTTGCAAAAACCAAACCAAAATTACAAGAAATACAAAAGAGAGCCTTAGGGATACAAAATCAGTAACATCAGATAATAACCCAAGACTAGAACCCAAGACAGAGCAAACAGATATCAACTTTGAGAGAAAGTACCTAAATATATTAAAGCTAAAACATTGAAAACAAAGAAACAGAGATGTCATTATGTGCAAGATGACAACAATATAACTAAGAGGAGGGATGGAGAAAAATGTCATTATAAAACCTTCCATATGGTGAGGAAGTCAAAGCAATCCAAAGAAATTAAAGACTGCTTTGAATTTACAAAAATCAGGGTAAACATAACAGGGTAAACAAAACACAAAGGACATTAACAGTCCTACACACCAAACTAAGAAACAGGAAAACAGTGAAAAGATGAAAACACATAAAAGAAAAATGACTCAGCACCAAAAATTAAGTGGAACAAAGAAACTGTTAACAATATACAAGAAAAGATCATCAAAATGGATCAAATGCACCCATGAGGACACAAAGCATGGCAGAATGGATTTTAAAAAAAAAAAAGCACAATACATCTATATCCTGCCTACAAGGAACACACCTTAGACAAAGACAGATACTAAAATTCAAAGGATGGGGAAAAAATATACTAAACAGTCTATGTTTGAAAAAGAGTAGTAGTGGCAATATTAATTTCTGATACAATAGACTTTGATTCAAGAGTCAGTGCATCATATTGGACGTAGCTGTATTAAATATTTACATACAGGACATAATTGTACTAAATATTTATGCACACAGTTATAGGGCTCCTAAGTACATCAAACAAACTAACAGCAATGAAAAGAGAAATAGCTCCACAATAATAGTATGAGGCTTTAACACATCACTTTCTGTGAAGGACAGAATATGAGAAAAAAGCTCAGTAAAGACAGATCTGAATGCCACAATCAACCAACTTGACCTCATAAGCATATACAGAACACTCCACCCAACAGCAGACAAATATACTTTCTTTTCCAAAGCACATGGAACATTTTCCAGAAAAGACGGCATATAAGGCTATAAAGAAGTCTTAACAGAATCCAAAGCATTGAAATATTTGGAAAGCATCTTTCCGGACTATAAAACCGTAGAAGTAGAAATCAATAACAGAAAAAGCAAGGGGAAAAAAAAATCACATGGAAACTAAAGAACATCTTGCTCAAAAACTATTGGGTTATAGAAGAAATCAAGGACAGAATAAAGACATCCACAGAAACAAATGAGAATGAAAGTACATCTTAACAGAACCTTTGGGACACTGCAAAGGTAGTGCTCAGAGGCCAATTTGTTGCCAATGAATGCACACATCCAAAAAGAAGAAAGGGCCCCAATCAAAGCAGTAACCCTACAACCTGAACAAGTAGAAAGACAGCAGAAAAAGAACCCTTTGGGTCCCAGAAGAAAGTAAATAGAAAAAACTAAGAGCAGAACTAATTCAAGTGAATACAAAAATAATTGAAAGAGTTAACAAGACAAAAAGCTGGTTCTTTGAAAAGACCAACAAAATCAATAAACCATGCATCAAACCGACAAAAAGAAAAACAGTAGAGGAAGCAAATAACACAAACAAGAAATTGATGGGTGACATCACAACAGACCCAAGTGAAATTTAAGAAAAAAAATCATAACAGAATACTGTGAAAAATAGTTCACTTCTAATAAATTTGAAAACTTAGAGGAAATGGACAGATTTCTAGAAACATACTACTTACCCAAACTAACACAGAGGTAGAAAAAGTACATAAACCCATAATAAAAAAGAGACTGAAAAGGTAATTTAAAAACTCACACACACACACACACACACAGAAAAGGTCTGGCCCCAGATGACTTCACTTCAGAATTCTACCGAAACTTCAGAGAAGAGTTAACCACCACTATTACTAAATGTATTTCAGAGCATAGAAAAGGATAGATTACTCCCAAACTCATTTTATGAAGCCAGCATAGCCCTAATACTAAAGCCAGTTAAAGACACCACAAAAAAAGAAAATAACTCTCAGGAATTTAGACGCCAAAGTCTTCAACAAAATTCTAGGCAACAGAACTCAACATATCAAAAAAAAATTTACCATGGCAAAATGGGACGCATACTAGGTAAGCATGGATGGTTCAATGTTAGAAAAACAATCAGCATCATCAACCACATAAGTAAAACAGAAGACAAGAACACTAGATTTTATCAATTGATGCAGAAAGGGCATTAGACAAAGTGCAACACCCATTCATGTTAAAAAATCTAATGGAAGGAAAATCCTCAACATAGTAAAGGTGTATATTAAACCAACAGCCAACGTCATCCTAAATTGAGAACGTCTCAAAGAATTGCCCTGGAGAACAGGAACCAGAAAAGGATGCCCTTTGTCACTACTTTTATTGAACATTGTGCTGGAGGTTCTAGCCAGAGCAATCAGGCCAGAAGAAGAAATAAAAATCACCCAAACTGGTAAGGAAGTAGTAAGAGTATCTCTACTCACAGATGGCATGATGTTATAGACAGAAAACCCTGAACAATCCACAAAAAAACTTACTGAAAAGTAATAGAAGCGGTCAGCAAAGGATCAAAACCCAAAATAAATAAACAAGAATCAGATTACTGTACACCAATAAAGAGACTGTCAAAGAGGAAATCACTGTATCAATATCATTTACAGTAGTCCCCAAGAAGATAAAACACTTGGGAATAAATCCTACCAGAGATGTAAAAAACCTATAAAGAAAGCTGCAAAATACTAACACAAGAAACCAAAAGAGACCTATGTAGTGGAGAAAACCACCTTGCTCACGGATAGGAAGACTCAACATTACACGTGTCTATTCTACCCAAAGCAATCTATAGATACAGTGCAATCCTGATCCAAAATCACTAACTTCATAAGGAATCCCCAGATAAGTGAAGCATTACTGAATAACAAAGTGGGAGGCCTCACACTATCTGACTTTAGAACTTAAATACACTGCCGCAGTAGTCAAAACAGCCTGGTACTGGAACAAAAACAGATACATAGACCAGTGGAACAGAATTTGGAGACCAGACACAAAATCATTCACCTATGAGCTAGCTAATATTTGTTCAAGGCCCAAAGTTAGTGAATTGTGGAAAAGATAGTCTCTAAAAACTAAGGTTGATCTAACCGGATACCCTTTTGCAAAATACTGAAATAAGAGCAATATCTCTCACCATGCACAATAATTAACTGAAAATGGGTCAAAGACCTATGTACAAAATCTAAAACCATAAAGATCATGGAAGAAAAAACAGGAACAATGCTAGGAGCCTGAATACAAGGTATAAACAGGATAGAGAATATTACTAACCATGCACAAACACCAAAAGAGACAATAGATGACTGGGAACTGCCGGAAGCCAGCCTGACACTTTACAGGGTCATGCACGGAGGGAGGGAGAGGCGCTGCGGGAAAAGAATCAAGAGACACAGGAAAGAGTTTTCTGGTTCATGGCAGCCCGACCCAGAGAGCAAGAGAGCGAGCTGTCTGTCTTTATTGTTTTTATAGCAAAAGTGACGTGAATTTTCCCCTGCCCACTGACCACACAATCTATTGGCTAATTTGAAACCAAAACCTCGCGGTCTTGAGGTGATGTAATTTTTACCCTGCCCCCTGACCACATGAGCTAACCGAAACCTTGTGATCCTTTTAATTGTCAAGGCTTTCTAGATAATGGCCTGAGGCAGGTGTGTAATTGACAGTGAAAACAAGGTTATGCCTCGAGCTCAATCAGCCCTACTTATACCTCAAGGTTAAAAGGTACACGAGGAAGGGTCTAAAGTTTATGATCTCTATTTGTTCCTACTTTGCTCTTTATTTTATCTCCTCCTGCGGGGACAGTAAACATCTACTGTCCCCCACCCTATGCCTTTCTTAAGCTGTTCTAAAAAGGATAATTCTTTTCACATGGGTGGGGATGTGCAGTTGGGGGAAGTCAGCAGGGCTGGGTGTTCCCGGGCTCAGCATTTGTCCTTGTTCAGGGAGATGAGGGGGTGTTTTGGGGGAGAGTTTAATTGGGGTGAAAAAATATACAGCCAGAAATATGTCAGGGGTGAGCAGCTGGGAGAAGTCAGCAGGGATTGGGCCAGCCTCGCTGCTCTCAAGCTGGCTGTGTTAGAAATCATTCCTCTGAGCTGTTTTCCCCAGAAATTCCTGTACAGGTTTTCCCGATATTATTTCATAAACCAAGGAGGTAGAGTAAAGGGCCCCTCTCAGAAGGCATCTCCCCTGATCCTTGTGCCAGGAGAGAAGGGGGTATGTTTTTGAAGAAAATTTGATTAGGAAGCCAAATAATATCAAGGGCAGTAGGCTAGAAAACATGTCACAGGTGAGATGCTTCAGCCCATCATTTACAGGGGTTCGTGACTTTGTCTACAAAGCTGATGGCAGACCTCCGCAGGGAACTCCTAAAAATCAAACACAATACTTATCCAAAGTGTGTACTGAAAGAGTTAGGGGACATCCTGCGGACTGGGGAAAGTTTCCTGGCTACAACCAATCTAATCAGATTTCTAATCTCTAAAGTCTACAAGATGCTACAAAACCTCAATATCAAAACCACAAGTAATCCAATTAAAACATAAACAAAGGATGTGAACAGGTTACTTCCTCAGAGTAGACACTCAGACAGCTAGTAGATGCAGGAGAAGATGCTCACAATCATTAGCCATTAGAAAAACACAAACTAGAGCTACCATGAGATACCACTTCTCCCCAAGAAAGCTGGCATTAATCCAAAAAAACACAAAATAATGAATGTTGGAGAAGATGTGTAGAGACTGGAACACTTATGCAGTGTTGGTGGGATTGTAAAATGGCACAGCCACTTTGGAAATCGATTGGTGCTTTCTTAAAAAGCTACAATTAGAGAGATACCTTAACAATCCAGCAATATCGCTTCTTGGAATATATCCTAGAGAAATAAAACCTGCCACACAAATATATGCATGCCCACCAATGCAACACTCTTTACAATAGAAAAAGATGGAATCAATCTAGCTACCTATCAGTGCATGAATAGATAAGCAAAGTATGGTATATTCACCAACTATGGTATATTATTTAATGATAAACAGCAACAACAAATTTGCAAAACATCTCATAACATGGAATAATCTTGAAAGCATTGTGCTAAGTGAAATTAGTCAATTGCAAAAGGGCGAATATTGTATAAGATCACTATTATGGGGACTCAAGAATAGGTTTAAACACAGAAGAAAACATTCTTCGTTGGTTACGAGGGATGAGAGTAGGAAGGAGTATTCATTAATTAGACAGTTGACAAGAATTATTTCAGGAGAAGGGAGAGACAACACCCAGTAGAGTAGAAGTCAGCACAAACAGACTAGACTCACAGCTTAGAAGTATTCTCAATAAAACCAGACACTGGGAGGGATACAGTAACAGGACTGAGGGTCTGGGGACCATGGGTTCAGGGGGCATCTAGGTCAGTTGGCACAACAAAGTTTATGTTTTACATTCCACTTTGGTGAGGGCATCTGGGTTCTTACAAACTAGCAAGAAGCCATCGAAGAAGCATCAGTTGGTCTCAGTCCACCCGGAGCAAAAGAGAAAGAAAAGCACCAAAGACACAAAGTATGGCCTAAGAGACATAAAGGTCAATGTAAACCAGAGACTACATCAGCATGATGGTGCCCAGCCACCACCAAAGGCCAGCCACCCTTACTGGGAACTACACAAAGTCCCCGATGGAGTCGGCAAAATGTGGGGAGCAGAACACAAACTCTAGTAAAGAGACCAGACTTGACAGTCTGACAGACTGGAAGCTCCTCAGAGGTCATGAACTCTGGACTGTCTGTTAGCCCAGAACAGAAACCATTCCTGAAGCCAACTCCTCAAAGAATGAACTAATAAAAGTACATAACATAAAATGGCTTAAGGAGACACAGGAGACTAGCTGGGCAGTTCACGTCCAGAGGCAAGATGAGAAGACGGGGTGGCAGGGGAGGAGGGGGACAGGAGGTGGTTAAATAGGCATGAGAAATACAGCTTGAAGGGGAAAGGAGTGTGCTGTCACAATGTAGGGAGAGCAACTAGGGTCATGTGACAAAGTGTAAGTTTTTGTATGATAAACTGACTGGAATTACAAACTTTCACTTAAAATACAATGAAAAACAAAAATTAAAAAAAATGATTCAGATAAGAAACAAAGTAAAATACAGCATGATTTTCAACAGCTGATGCCGATGACACTCTGGGTCACCTGGCAAAAGTAAAGGCACTCTATCTGCAGGGAAGAAAATAGAACCCCGCCTCCCTGTTTACTCCGAGACTAAGCAATGCTTACATGGGTTGTCAGCCATTAGAGCCATCCTGTGGGTGACACATGGGGACACTTTGCTGTAATTGTGGAAGAAAATGTGAATGTTACCAGCACAAATACAAGCGGATAGTCACTGTCTTAGGCTGGGTTTTCTAGGGAAGCAAAACCAGTAACACGTGTAGGTATTAGGAAAGATTTATAATATATATATATATATAGACAGATAGATAGATACAAATATAGGAAACAGCTCACGTAATCACAGAAGCTGAATGTCCCAAGCTCTGGCACAAGCCTCACGTGTCCACGGAAGCTGAGGAACCCAAGGTCAGCAAGTCAGAGACCAGAGTTGCAGATCACCGGTTGTGTGGGTCGGTGGGTCCCAAGCTGGTGGCGAGGCGAAGTGACAGAGGCTGGAGAACCCAAGATCGGCAGGTCAGGGAGCAGGACTGAGCAGAGGCTGGCGAGCGCAGGATTGGCAGGTCAGGGAGCAGGACTCTCACGTGCCGACTGTAAGGACTGATGAGCCCAACAGCCGCTAGCTCAAGTCCCAGAGCCAGACGCTGGAACCAGAGAGAGAGCAGCAGCTCCTGGTCACGTGAGCGATCAGCAGCTGTAGTCCAGGGTCACGAGATGAGAGCCGAGGGGCAGGAAGCCACCACAAACCCCGCCCTGCCACTTAATACAGCAGCCAAATAGGTAGTAGCCAAGTTGACATAATCCTGACCACCACAGTCACCAACGGGAGATGCATCATAAGGGAAGAGAAAGGCAGAGGGTCTGGAGAGGCACCGTCATGGGAACAGGGGAAAGCTGGCAAACAAGAAGTTAAGAACAATAGCTAATATACTGGATACCAAAGGCTAGAACTACATGATTCAATTTCATCATCATCAACAGCCCATGAAGTTGATGTCGTAAATTTCCCTGGTTTATGGAGAAGGGTTCTAAAATGTCGCATGCTTAAGTAAACGACTCAGGTCACCTGCCTGTCAGTATGGGCTTACATGTTGCTTAGATTCTGAACAGGTGTCAGTGGTGCTTCCAGACTAAAATGGGCTAGGAAGAAAGACCTGGTGATCTACTTCTGAAGATGAGCCAACGAAAACCCCATAGATCACAACAGTCCAATTTGCCACTGATCATGGGGATGGTACAGGACTGGGCTCAGTTGAGTATGGGGTTTTTAACCATTATGCTGTTATGCCCTCATAAACACAGCTAGCCAAATGACACAGTTACAAAATAGAAATAAAATAATTTTTCAAATGAATATGGAGTCTTTGGGAGCAAAGAAGGAGTCAGAGAAAAGGAATTCAGTTTATCCTCCTTTACACGAGGAAGGTAAAAAGCATTTAAAATGGGTACATCAAGATTAACAGAACTTATACAATATTTAGAATTAGATTGTAATAACAAAGTAGCTACAAACGGTCTCCAGGGAGGGTGTCTGGCCTTAAGAAGGGCTGGATTCTCAGTATTTTTTGAGTTGCTGTCATGTTCATTGCACTAACTTCATAAAAAATGAAAGCATGTTTGCATTCATTTTAAAATAGCATCCACCACGTAAATGCATCAATCCATGCAATTCAAAATGGCCTTTATACCTCTCATGAGTTTATTAAAAATTTGCCTTATCGGGTCATTATAGCTAATTTGGAGGATCCTCTAGGAAAAAACTCAAGAAGACATATGAATTTTTAAAATTCCTCTTTGAGTGATATCACCTGGCATGGCAAGGAGAAGCTGCTGGTCTATTAGAAGTAAACTGAATTTCAACCTTGCTTCTAAGAGGCAGTTTTGACCACAAGGACAGGCGAGTCTGCGCAGCCGAGCACCAGGCGCTTTGATTCTCTGGAACCAGAATAAACAACAGCAAGTAAACACATCAGGTGGCAGGGCTCCTGGAGGAGGGCCAGAGTGCTGCATTCAACACACTGTTGTGCATTTTTAGGCATAGTTATATTTTAACATGTATTTGCTTCATAAGGAAACGCTGGTGGCATAGTAGTTAAGTGCTGTGGCTGCTAACCAAAAGGTCAGCAGTTTGAATCTACCAGGTGCTCTTTGGAAACTGTGGAGCGGTTCTACTCTGTTCTAGATGGTCGTTATGAGTCAGAATCGACTGGATGGCAGTGGGTTTGGTTTGGCTTTGGTTTACTTCATAAGAACTTGAATAAGCACTTGTACACTCTCTTTAAGATAGGGATTGCCTAGTTGAATTGCCTCATGAAGGCAATCAAGGTTCTATCACCTGGGGAACTCACTCATTGAGCATAGACGTCCTAGACACACACACACACAAAAAATCATTGTTAATTGATAAATGAGTGAACTGCCTTCTGATATTACCTGGCTCTTCCATAGATAACTCACACTGTTTTAAATTTTTCAAAATCACTCAGGTCCACTTATCCACACCAGAGGACAAGCCTGGTCTTGTAGTTCCCTACTTCCTCCTTCCTCTGTGACCTCCTCACCATCCCCACAGCCAGCCCCTCTAGACCGGGAGGCGTTGTCTAATCTTTGAACTACTGCAAAGTCTCCCATCAGCCTCCTCACGTCTGCTCTGGCACCACTTAATTCTTCCCCTTTACACAGCCACAGGGAATTTTCTAAAATCTTAATACAGCCTCATCACTTTGGGGCTTACAATCCTTTCGGGACTCCCCACAGTTTCAGGATAATGCACAAATGCCCCATCTCAGGGTAAGCCTAAAGAAAAAGATACAACTAAAGGGATTTAAACTTGTTTTAAAGACTGATATTGAGAAGTGTGGTTTCCTCACATAAATTTGGAATAATCTAGCTTAAGGTGACATCAGAGGGGTGGGGAGAATCGTAGGAGGGAAAAGCACAAGGGTGGGTCACCCAGCTCGGCCTCCTCTGACCTCATTTCCCCCTGAGGCTCCATCCTTTACACTTGAAAATAGAGACTTCAGGAGTCAGCATGTTCAATCATAAAAAGCGGCTACTACCAGCGACAGGGCTCACAAGGTCGAGTGCCAGGGGCAACACAGGAAAAAAGGGGTGCACCCTAAGAAAACTACAAGACCACACCTGAGGGTCTGAAGGCCTGGCAGTTCCCCTGGATGCACGGCCCCTAGACCTGATGCTGCCCCTGATCATAAATCATTACTGAGGTCAGCTCTTCGGGCAGGAATAGACTGGACTCGGACACGAGAGACCCCATCGTGTGTGCACTTTATGGTTCTGTGCATCTACAGGATGTGGTCCTACACTGGCCTCTATTACTAGAGTGGAGTGGAGAGGGTAAAGGGAAGGGGACAGGAGATTGTAAGAGGATATGACATATCTAAAATGGAAAGGTGAAGTATGCTGTCACCGGGCAAGGAGAGGAGCTGCAGATAGGCTGGCATGCAAATTTAAATTGAATCATACACTTTCACTCAATCACACACACACAAAAAAAGGCGGCTACTTCCACAACATAGTCACTAGGCTGGAAAACTTTGCATTCCCAGAATCTGCAAGTCCCAACTATAGCAAGCCCATTTTTCCTCCACAGATGAGTCAAAGAGCGAAGACATATGGACAGAGGCAAATGAATAAGAAAAACAAGATTTTATTTACATATTTAAACAATTAGGGAAAGATAAGAGCCCATTTAAGTAAATGGGCTAAAAGAAAACGGTGCACCCACAGGCAGTGGTGTCCTGCTGGTTCCAAGATTTGATCTGCCAGACGCCCTATGGATCCAGGGACTGGTGCCAGCTCCTCAGGACTGGGTAAGACCCAGGAGTTTTGACTGAAGGGAAGAAATAAATTTCTTCTTAAAAATGTATAACGTTTTGTCCGCTCTGACAAGAACAATGCATGTCCTTTCATCATAAGCAACCAGCTATGACACTGTGCTTTGGCCAGGAGGACTCTGGATGCTCTGAATGAGTGTAAGGTCAGGCGTATCTTCAGATGAAATTCGGGTGCTGCCTCCTCTTATTGCCCGAGATGTCCTCTGGCCAGGTGGACCTGAGTTGTGCTGGGAGAAACTGGAAGCATGCGGGTCTTCATTTGCAGACATGTGATCATTACTTCCTGTTGTATCATGTGTGCTCTGGCAAGTCAGACGCCAGGTATACTGGTGGAAAGAAGGGATCCGAGGAGTTTCATGTACAGGCATAGTACTATTCCTTCACACTGTACCTTGCATGCTCTGGCCAGGATGTCTACAGGTGCACTGTTGGTCAGAGGTATGGTGTTGTCCCTTTCCCTCATGCCAATGGTTCTCTTGCCAGGTGGGTCTCAGGGACTCTGAATGTAGCTGGAAACATCAGAGTGTGCCAGTACAGGCATGATACTGGCCACTGAAACTCCGGCAGAAGTGCCATTGCCAAGTAGGCCCAAGGTGCTCTGATGAAGCCAGCAGCAGAAGTACATTTCTGTGGATGTTGCCCCTTACCCTTGCTGGCTTCTCCAGATATAGCACGTGTGTTCTGCTCAGGGGTGGCCCAGGCTGTCTGGTTGCTAGAGAATGGGGTGTACCCAAAGTTGCTACTCACCAAGTAGTTGTCCTTGGAGACAGGGAAACCAGAAGATGACCGCCAGGGAGGGAGGCATGGTATTCAAGCTGTCACACGCAGGTTTAGATTGCAAAGCTTGCTAAAGTGTTGCCGCCTGACATGGAGGTAGCCACAGGTATAGTCAGAGCTGGACCAGTGGCTCTCTGTTGATATACCCACCCAGGGTGCCAAACAAGGGCTGTGGGGTGGTGGTTCCCAGGACAAGAGGAAAATTAACATTTGTGGCTGGATAATTGGCTATAAATGCTGTGGCTGGTGAAGACAGGGGCCTTTGTAGGGGATACCTGATTTCTACTGCCATCGGCCTTGGGTAATCAAGCAGTCATACAAGAGGCTGGGGGATCTGTGAAGATGACAGCCTGGGAGGGAGGCATGGTATCCACAGCATCACAATCTGGCTGAAATGCTGAATTTACAGAGGTGCTGCCTCCTGATGTGGAGGCGGCTGCAGGTGCAGTCAGAGACAGGCCAGTGGCACTCTGCAGATGTCCACCATGGGTCCCAAACATGGGCTGAGGGGTGGCTTCCAGGCCAAGTGGAAGACTGACAGTTGTGGCTGAGGAGCTGACTGTAAACGATGGCAGGCCGGTGAAGACTGGGGCCTTTGTAGAGGATACCTGATTTTTACCTCCGTGAGCCTAGGCAATTGAGAAGGAGCTCATACTGAAGCCTGGGGGAGCTGTGTAGATGACAGCCAGGGAGGGAGGTGTGGTATCCCCAATCAGCCTGTATTGCAGAGTTTGCAGAACTGTTGCTCCCTGATGTGGGGAGCCTGGGTGAGATGGGAACATGACAGCCTGTGAAGGTGAGAGCTGTCTGTGTCTGTTACATCAGGATCTAAAACAGGCTGAGAGGTGGAATTTGCAGAGGTGGTGGCTGGGATCTGGGAGTGATTGCTGTTGACTTGGTGGATGGGCTGGTGAAGACAAGGGTACTGGTGGAAGTTACAGAAGGAAGAGAAATAGGTGAAGAAAGACCAGAGGAATCCACCAACACGGGGACAGGGGACTCCTCTCTGAGGGAGATAGGCTGCAAGGAAATGGCAGAGTTGCTCGGAGGTTTGGGGAGGTCCCAAGTGGAAGGTGCAGTCTCAGGGATGAAGTGAGAGACATGGAGAGATCCGCCATTCCCACTTTTGCATACACTTCCCCAAATGGAACTGAATTTAAAGGAAGAAAAATTTTAGCTGGAACAGCCAAAGAAAGAATGTTGGGCTTTCCGTGTCTTTCCTTAAGATCCATTTGCGCTGCAGGGCGTGATCTAGGGGAATGCAGGATGGACGGGCTGGCAGACAGGCTGGATGAGATGGGCACAGAAAAAGTGGTACAAGACAGGGAGTCTGCAGGGGGCACAAGAGGTAGGAAGGACTAGTAGATTGAACTGCACTGCCGTTTGATGCGGCCTCTGTTTTGTCCTGCACTGCTGTGGGTTCCCAGGTTGCTAGGCTGTCTTTTCCAAGTTTGGTCTTCAGCAGCAAGTAAATGAGGGTGCTTTGGAAATGGGGGTAGCTCACCTTGATCCCAAGGCAGTGGTACCAGCAGCAGTTTGGTTTACCAGACCAATGACAAGCAGATGTGGGTAGAGAATTGCTTCAGGATGAAATCTTTGAATGCTTTTCCAGGAGGAAAAGCTTCTCCTTCCCTAACCCCATTGAGGCTGGAGAGCTGGGCTGATAGTCTGCCTCCACCCATTCATTTGATGACTTTGTCGGCCTCTTAGGCAGGCCACAAAGCCCTATTACATCGGGATCAGGCTTCTCATGGGGCAGGACACCTCCTGCAGGGCTGCATGAGCTTGCAACAGGCAGTCTTTGGTGAATGAGCTGCCGGATGACACCCAAGTCTTCTTATATTTGCTGTTTTCTGTGCCCTTGGGGTGGAGGGTTCTCTTCAGAGGCCGGGAGAAGTGCAGAGCAGAAGAGAGGGCTCCACTGACCTCCAGGGACCTAGATGTAGAAGGTGCATGGCTAATGTTATGCGGGCTTTGATTGTCCTTGTACTTGGCTGTCCCATTCCTGGGCTCTCCTAGGGCACTTGGCTCAGTCTCCTTAGGGCAAGGAGGTGGGGAGAGAGGGATGTCACTGGCTTAGTAACTTCTTGCTTAAGCAGCAAATGGAGAATCCATTTGCATGATGGAGGAGGGATCCTCAAGCATCTTGGTTGGCCAAAGGTCTGGCTTCTTCAGTACAGTCTTCTTCAGTGTCCTGCCACCCCCAGGACAGCAAGGGAAGGACTCTCATGGCAAAACAAGGAGCCTGCCAGATGGCATACCGCCCCTTCGGGTTAATGTAAAACAGAGGTAAAGACACTCGACACTGGGTGGGCAGTCAGCTGTGAAAGGGTAGAGGAGAGATGCAGGGGCAGCAGTGTGATCCTGGCCAGAGTGGGGAGCGCAGCAGCAGCGGTGACTCAGCAGGCACGGGGCTGGTGTAGTGCTGTAGGCAGTATGTGAGGAGCAGTTCCCTCAAGTTGCCCATGAAGAGAGTTTGTGGGTTCAGTCCTGAACGCAGAGTGGAAATGCAGAGATGTCTCCTAGCGTCCAACTCCTGCAAGGGTGAAGCACACACTGAACAGCCCCAGCCTGGGGTTTGTGAGGCCTCATCACCAGTGGGTAAAAGTTGGGGCCCATGGCCCGCCCCAAGGTGGCCTCTTGCTCTTGGGAACTTGTTTGCACTGCCGGTATCTGACACCTGCTCTTGCACTGCAGGTGTTCGGCACCCCATGGACCCAATGCCTACTAGGGTTTGTTTAGAAATGTGTTGCTCACTTGGGGATAAGAAAGATTTGAGAAACCCTGGCTTTCACAGGGCTTCATCAAGGATTTGAAGCTTATTTCTTTGGCTATTTCATTCTGGTGTTTTTTTCTTTCTTCTCCCCCATCAGACTGATGTTCTGTGTCAGCCCTATGTCATGAGGAAGTTTCAAAGTCAAGCACCATGGAGACTAATAAAACCTGTTGATCACTTTTTGTCATTTAAAACAACACTGGACATCGTTCATATGTTACAAAATTAGTTTTTACTCTCTGCTCCTGTGATTCCTCTGATTGTGTATCAGAGAAAACGTGGATTTCCATCCTCAACAAACTTTGAGGTTGGTATAATACAAAAGATTTTTCTCAGATCCAAATTCTGTTTGAAAAGAGAAATTTTGCAAGCCTTTTCTAACTGCTCCAGGAGCAGAAATACTTCATAGTTACGACATTTAACCATAATTCCTTAACATCACTTGATAGGAGTTCAATAATAAGCAATCTATTTTTCTTTTTTTAATTGTTGTAAATACATATAGATAAGTATATGACTATTTTGCAGACTTGAAAAATACTGAATTAGCAAGCATTTGCCAACTCAAAGTTTTTCAGGAGTACAATTGATTGATGTTAATTACATTAATCATGATGTACAACCTTCACCTGTCCATCATTGCCAGACATCCCATCACCATAAACACTCACTGTTTCACAAACAGCGATTCCCACTTTCCCTGTCCCTCCAACCCCATCAACGACTGATAAAACTTGGCCTTGATAGGTCTTTTATATATTCATTTTCCATTATTTTTATTTCATGTAAGTGAGATCACATAACATTTACCCTTTTGTGACTGACTCATTTCACTTAGAAAACAAACTTAGGACTTTGAGCCAACATTGTAAGCTGATAGAAATTTTGGTCAAAGATGTCTTACAGGAATTCTGAATAAAATGACCACATTTTATTTGAAAATAAAATTACAGTCAAGTTACTTACATTTTTTCCCAAAGAGAGAAGAAAATGCATTAAATATATGATGACTTGGGAATAAGAAAAAGCAATTTGGACAAGGGGGCCCCAGAAAATTATGCCTCTTGCTTTTCCTATCAAATGGGAAAAGACTGACAAGGTACTCTTTTGAGATGTAGAATGTTGTCTCATTTGTTCTTGTAAGGTAAACTTATGTTGGGTTGCAGGCAATTATCCTGAAACAATCTGACTTGGCTGGAGCAAAAGGGAGGTGAAATGTGTGAAGGTACAATATTTTGCTGAGAGAGTATACTAATTAAATAATACAAATTTAATGACAGCAATTTACCATTGCCAGAGAAGCATACTATTAATCTGAAAATTTGTAAGCTACCAATCTCAAGACATATCAAATGAACCTAGTGATGCTCAGTCCCTGTATGGTGTCCTAGTTGTAGCAATAAATACAATGTAGCTAACAACCTGTGGCTAAACACTTGTTTCCTGCTTTCTTGTCTCATTCGCCAACAATCTATTATAAAATTTACAGTTAATGGGAGGACATACTGCATGATCCATGGAGCTCATTACATGAACTTCTTTATCCTCCTCTAAAATAACTTTAGTATTCTTATTTTCTGCCTTTCTTCTCTCTTTTGACTTCCAAATAACCAGGACTCAGTGGCATACACTGGCTTTGTACAGCCGCTTCTTAGTCTTTTCTTAACTGTTTTATTTCTCACCTCTTTCGCTTTCTGCCTTCCACAAATGTATCAAACTATTTCTTCCATACTTGTTGTAGTTGCTTGGGTTTTATTTTTATGTTAATTATTATATTTCCATAATATTGTCTGAACATGGCTTTAGGATAAACAGACCCTGTTGATTGTGGTTTCCAATAGTCCCATAGGAAAGTTACCCATCCCTGCCATTAGCAGACATAACAGTCAACATTTAAACTTTTCTTGACTAATTACTAAGCTTTTAGGACATAATTATTTTTTAATTGTACTTTAGGCAAAGTTTTACAGAGCAAATTAGTTTCTCATTAAACACTTAATACATACATTGCTTTGTGATACTGGTTACCAGCCCCACGACATGTCAACTTTCTCCTCTTCCCTACATTGGATTCCCCATTACCAGTATTCCTGCCTTTTTGCCCTTTTTGCCCTTGTCCCTGAGCTGGTGTGCCCCTTTAGTCTCTCTCTCTCTCTTTTTTTTATGGGCATGTCTAATCTTTGGCCAAAGTGTGAATTCAGTACTGAGTTAAAAGAGTGTGTAGGGGCCACACTTTCAGGGTTTCTCCAGTCTCTGTCCTACCAGTAAGTCAATCTTCTTCTGTGAGTTAGAAGTTTACTCAACATGTTTTTCTCCAGCTCTGTTCAGGACCTTCGACTATGCTCCCAGTCAGAGAAGCTGGTGGTGATAGCAAGGCACTATTGAGCTGATTTTGACTCAGTCTAGTGGAGGTTGTGTTAGGGTCCAGATTTCAAGATGCGAAGCAGTTTCTCTTTAAAAGTTAAGTTTTATTAAAAATGTGCCCAATAGGAAAAAGGCTAGTGCACCAGGAACGCACTCCAAACTATGCAGAGCAAGAGGTGACCCCAAGCTTCTCTAGTGTGCAGTATTTAAGCCATAAAACCATAAAGTGTAGGGAGGGGGAGCTGTCCTTTGCATTGATTGGTTGAGGCCATCTGGAATTTCTGTAGGTTGTGAAATATAGTCGTCAGTGGATGTTTTTGTAGATTGTGGCCAACAGTCTAGGGGTTATCTGCAAGGCTGTTTTCAGAGCTTATCTGCAAGGCTGTCTCCAGAACTTATCTGCAAGGCTGTCTCCAGACTCTGTCTTGTGACAGATGCTTTAAAGGTGAAATTGTTCTGTGGTATTTCCTGTTAGTTTCTGCTAGGTTGTTTCCTGGGGCCTTCTACTTTATGCACCCTTCCTCAAAAAATGGAGTCTGAGGCTCAAAATGGAGTCACTTATGTCTCATTTCAACATTCCCCCCCTTGAGTTCTTGTCCCAGAGTCAAATCCTAGACTCTGAGTGGGGGTTGGGCTGCTTAAGGTCCTGGCTGTTCAGGGAGTGGTAGGTCTGGTGCTGGTGCAGATGCCTTAGGACTAGAAGCTAGACTGTGGCTAGTCTTTCTCATATGAATTTAAGTAGTCTATTTAGAATGCAGTTAAGGCCAAGAGGAAGAGGATAAGTGGTCCTGCTAGTGCAGTGATGAGGGTGGTCAACCACAGAGACCTGGAGAACAGAGACTTGTACCAGTTCTGATTCTGTTCCCTAGTTTTTGCCCGGTCCTCTAATCTCTTTCTGACCATAGCCAGACTGTCTTTGACTATTCCTGAGTGATTTGAGTAAAAACAGCATTGCTCTCCCAGGGCTTGACACAATCCTCCCTGTTGGAGGAAGAGTAGATCAAGGCCCCTCCTGTTCTGGAGTACCATTTCAGCCAAGGAATCCAGGGATTCTTCTAGACGATGGATGGACTTCTCTAGTTCAGTTAGGTCAGAATCTATTATTTTGCTTAGTGGTCTCCCTTTATTAAAGCTGCTGTTCCCGTCCCCACCCCGGTGGCTATCCTTGCCCCCACTAGGACGGTGAGGAGAACAGCCGAGGCCCCAAAATCTCTCTTACCTCGTCTAAAAGGATTAGTGGGCTCTGGCAGGACTTCCAGATAAGTGTTTACAGGGAGATAATACACTTGTGGAAACAAGGTGACCAGTACACACAGACTGTTGTTTGTGAGCACCTGCTGATGTATACAGGGAGTTAGTCCGGTGGTGCATGCAAACCAAGTATCATTAGGTGGTACCAAATACATGGCAGAGGAATTGGCCCAGTACGTTCTAGTACAGAGGTGCCGTAAATAAGGGAAACTGTCCAAGGATCCCCCCTTATTCAGTGCACACAATCCAGATCCTGTGACTTCCTGAAGTGTCATTACTGGAAACCTTCCCCATGAACACCTGGAGCCTAGATGAGATTCTGCGGACAGGTTCCTTTTGGTGGTCCATCCGGTATAAAAAGGGGGCCTAGGGTCTAGGCATAGCCAATAGTCCCTTCTAGTCAAGTTAGTAGTTGAATTGAGATAGCTGTAGGTAAAACTAACTAGTAAGTACAGCGTGGTTGTGCCAGGACCAGTGTTATGTCGGGGAGGAAATGTGGGAGGAATCTGGCCAGGAGGTAAGGTTTGGGTGTAGTTTCTTTCCGTCGGTAAAGGTTTCGCCGTGGGCACTCTTGGACCAACTGGGTTGGGTTGGGGGCTGCCGGTCCAATGGCAACTGGTGGGAGGCTATAGGACTTTGGTAGTCTCTGAATCCTGAAGAGGAGCCCCCAATCGTAACCTGAAAGGTAGAGCCTGAGTCCCCATATCTTCCCTGACTCCCAGCCTCTTGCCTTCTTCCCCCATTCAGTTATACATATGGAGATGGGGTTTTGTCTATGGTCACATTTGCGGAGGTCCGCCATCAGCCTTGTAGACAAAGTCACGAGCTCCTGCAAATGACGGGCTGAAGCATCTCACCTGTGACATGTTTTTTAGCCTACTGCCCTTGATATTATTTGGCTTCCTAATCAAATTTTCTTCAAAAAGATACCCCCTCCTCTCCTGGCACAAGGATCAGGGGAGATGCCTTCTGAGAGGGGCCCCTTTTTACTACCCCCTTGGTCTATGAAATAATATCGGGAAAACTGTACAGGAATTTTCTGAGGAAAAAGAGCTCAGAGGAATGATCTCTAACACAGCCAGCTTTGAGAGCAACGAGGCCGGCCCAACCCCTGCTGACTTCCCCCAACTGCACATCCCCACCCATGTGAAAGGAATTATCCTCTTTAGAACAGCTTGAGAAGAACATAGGGTGGGGGACAGTAGATGTTTACTATCCCTGCAGGAGGAGATAAAGAGCAAAGTAGGAACAAATAGAGATCATAAACTTTCCTTTCAAAACCTTCCTTGTGAACCTTTTAACCTTGAGGTATAAGTAGGGCTGATTGAGCTCGAGGCATCCTTAGGCCATTATCTAAAAAGCTTTGACAGTTAAAAGGATCACCAGGTTTCAGTTAACTAATAGCTCATGTGGCAGGGTAAAAAATTACATCACCTCAAGACCACGAGGTTTTTGGTTTCAAATTTGCCAACCATGAGGTTTTGGTTTTAAACTAGCCAATAGATTGTGTGGTCAGTGGGCAGGTAAAATTCACGTCACTCTTACTATAAAAACAATAAAGACAGACAGCCTTCTCTCTTGCTCTCTGGGTCGGGCTGCCTTAAACCAGAAAAGTCTTTTCTGTCTCCTTGATTCATTTCCCGCCGCGCCTCTCCCTCCCTCCGTGCGGGACCCTGTAAAGTGTCGGGGCTGGCCCCCGGCACACATTCTTAGCTCAACTGACCCTAATGAGGTCCCTATCTTCCCTGATCCAGGGTGCATTGGTTTCACAGCCCCATGTATAATAGAAATAGTCATTTGTTTCTCCACATGATCCATAGTCATCAGCCCTGGGACAGATGTAAAATTGTTTTTTGCCAGGCTTTGCATGAGGCTGTTAGTAGCACACCCCCACCCAAGACCCTCCCCGGTATTTGTGGGCCCCACGGTCCATCTACGTGTGCATTTTGTAGTGCCACTAGCATGGGGGCCTATGGATCCCATAAGGTCACACAAATCAAGGTGAAAAACTGGTGAAGTTACCTCGGGAGTGCCGATTAGGGTCAGCGCTTGAACTTGCCGGCCGAGGTTTCTTGGAGCCACCTCAAGCCCAGTGAGAATCCACTTGTAGGTCCTTGGTTGGTGTGGGTTGGTGGATCAGGTGGCCATGGCCAGCAATGGGAGGGCTCAAAGGACCCACATGATCAGGCTGAAGACAGGGATTGGATGAGGCACAGCTTGAGGGGATCCTCAGGATGTTGCCGCACCTTCCATTGAAGGTCAGGGTCTAGTTTTGCCTTTTTTAGATGGGAGTGATGGACCCAGCGCCGGATCCCATCAACCTTGACGGGCAGTTGGAGTTGTCAGCATCACCGTGTGGGGTCCTTTCCAACAGGGCTCCAAAGTCTCTTTTTGGTGCCTCTGGACCCAGACCAGATCTCCCAGCTGAAACTGATGTGGCTTTACAAGAGGGAGACCGTGGAGGTGTCTCAGCAAGGGGAAAAGCAGATCTTGAGTTTTCTGCAGGGCCTGGAGGGACTTAAGCAGGTCATGATTAGAGATTTCAGCAAGTATATCATCCCTTGGTTTAGGGCAGAGGAGTGGTGGCCTCCCAAAGACAATTTCATAGGGTGTAAGGCCTTGGAGGTAGGGAGAATTACGTACATGCATCAAGGCAAAGGGGAGCAGGGCCGTCCAGTCACCGCCAGTTTCCAGGGTTAATTTGGTTAAGGTCTCCTTAAGGGTCCGGTTCATCCTTTCTACCTGTCCTGAACTCTAGGGGTGATAGGCACAATGTAATTTCCAATTAATCTCCAGAACAGATGCTACTTCCTGAGAGACTGTGGCTACAAAGGCAGGGCCATTGTCTGATCCTAGCATCAGCAGAACCCCAAACCCAGGTATGAGTTCTTCCAGGAGTTTTTTTCGAGACTACCTGAGCTGTCTCTCTCTTAGTGGGAAATGCCTCAGTCCAACCAGAGAATGTCTGTGAAAACTAAAAGGTACCTGTATCCATATCTGCCGGGCTTAATTTCGGTGAAGTCCAGCTCCCACCATACTCCGGGCATAGTGCCTCTTTCTCTCTTACCTTGGTGCGCCTTACCAGAGCTGTTTATATTAGTGGCCTGGCAGGCTTGGCAGGTGAGCGTTATTCCTCTAGCCAGCTGGGGTAGTTGGGGTATACAGTACCTTGGAGACAGAAGTTCCTGGATTTTTTCTGCTCCCAGATGGGTGGTCTGGTAGATCTGGCGGATGAGCTTCTCTCCCAATTTTTGAGGGAGAACAGGGAGCCCTCCTGAAGTATAGCGCCATCCTTTCTTTTCTTCTATTTCGGGAATCTTCTCGTGCAGGAGGGTATCCTCTGGGGTGTTGGTGGGCTCTTTGGGAAGGGTCGGCTCGGGGAGCTGGATAGAATTGATCTCCAGGAGGGTGAGGGCAGCTTCCTTAGCTGCTCGGTTGGCTAGGTTATTGCCTCGGGCTTCCATTGTTTCGGCCCGCTGATGTGGAAGGCATCCTGCAGCCACCGGTCGCGGGCATTGTGCATCTGGGGCACAGTGATGGGTGGCAGGTCAGGGGCAGGCTGGCATCAGGAGGCTCCTCGTCATCTGAGAGGCTGGCACCCGGTGGGTAGGAGCTGTCAGAGTGCAGGAACGAGGACAGATCCTGGCACAGGCTCAGGTCTTGGCACAGGTGCTTGTAGTCCTGGATTGACTCATACAGACCCCACAGCTGGCAGAGCAGCGACATCTCCAGTTGTCGCAGTCCCACTTGTAGACAACATCTCCTTGTGCAGCGCCGCTAACGCAGAATCAAGGTTGATTGGGCAGTGCAGAGCGGCGGGGCTGGAGACGGGGCCGGCGACGGGGCCTAGTTGGCAGTGCCAGTGATGTGGCAGGGTCCGTCCGGAGCACGGGCTGCGTGACTCAGCTCATCACAGATGCGGCTGCGCTGGCTGTAGACATGCTCCAGCTCCTGCCACAAGCCCCCGCTGGCATTGAGAAGGCTGTTGAGGCCGCGCGGCAGCGGCGGAAGCCCGGCCAGGGAGCAGCCCGCCCCGCCTGGCACCTCGGCTGACAGCAGCCCATTCATGGCCAGGCCGGCGCAGACAACGACACTGCCTCCTCCAGCCAACACTCGACCCGTAAGGCTGCCCGCAGGCCTCCCACAGCGTGAGCCCCGCAGCTGCCCTCAGGCTGCGCTTTGTTCCGTCTATTTTCTGGATCTTCTTCCTAATGTCAGGGGCTGACTGGCCCACAGAGGCGATGTTGATGGCTTGCTGGTTCTTGGGGGATTCAGAGTCAGTGGGAGTATATGTGCAATATGCCTTCATTAACTGCTCTAAAAAGGCTGCTGGGGACTCTGAGGGTTCCTGAACTACTTGGGTTACTTTAGACAAATTTGTGGGGCACCTAGAACCTGGTGGTAGACAGGCGCTGCTTACCTGCAGTGGTGTTCGGGTCCCAATCTGGATGGGTTAGAGGGAAAACATGATTAATCTCATCCAGGTCGCTCGAGAAGTGGCCGTCTACTCTTGGTACCTGCTTCCTGGCCAGGGACACAATCCTATCCCTCTCTTCAGTAGTGAAGAGAATCTGGAGGAGCTGTTGCACATCCTCCCAGGTTGGCTGATGCATCACAAAGATGGTCTCCAACAGGGAGATCAGGGCTTGGGGCTTCTCAGAGAAGCGGGGGGCTGCATTTTCCAGTTATAAAGATCAGAGGTAGTAAAAGGAGTATAGACTAAAAAGGGGCTCCCCGCCTCAGTCATGTGCCCTATAGTACGTACGGGGAAGACATGAGAGGAGGGCTCTGTGGACGGCTGAAAGGACCAACCTGAGAGGATATGGGCTGGGCTCTAGAGGTCAGAGGAAGGCAGCGCTGTAGAAGTGGTGGGATCGGGGGAGCAGTCAGGACTGGTGGGTCCGCAGGGACCCCATACAGGCCGTGGAGACTGGCTTCGGCTCCCTTGGTCCTCCTGGCGGTGGCAGGAGGAAGAACAGGAACTGGGGGGTAGAGAGGTTGGAGACCAAATAAGTCATCTGGGTCAGAGGAATCGGATGGAGGAAGGGGGAGCTGGAGGGGACTTCAAAGAGCCCTTGAACCACCAGGGTCGTAGGAGGCTGTTTAGGGGGAACACAGGGTTGCAGCCACACAGGTGGCCACCTGAGGAGATCCTGCCAAGTAACAATGTATGGCATCTGATCAGGGTGACCAGGATCGCCAAAGATGACCTGGAAAACAGAATGCCAAGTGGGTTTGGTTAATGTCTAAGGATCCTGTGGGCGGCCATCCAGTACCAAAGGCCAGCCATTCCAGGTTACAGAGTGTGTGGAGCTTTCCTGGCCACACCTTGCCAAAGTCTCGGGCTCGTTTCTGGAAATCTGAAAAGTGGTCAAGGAAGAGGTCTAGGGGTGTTACAGAGTGAGAAGAAGATTGCCCCATGGTGGCAAAAGTAACAATCAGGACAAACAGCACAATCAGACAGACAACAGAACAGACACGGACCAGCTGCATAAGAAAACGAAACAAAAACCTGACCAGGACACTACTTTGCGTCTGCGGGACTTTGTGCCGCAGAACCGAGAAAGGAACCAGCAGCGCCCGCCCAGATGGAGAGCTGGGGCGTCCCCCAGCCTCCGACTCAAAGAGCGATTCTGTGTCCAGATTCTTTCTTGTGAGTCCCAGAACCAGAGCTCGAGCACCAAGATTAACAGAAAATATCCAGACTCACTGGTGAGGTTCAAACCAGATCGGCCAGCTGTGGAGGTCACTCTTGAAATCCCAGGTGAGCCCCCAAATGTTAGGGTCTGGATTTCAAGGCACGAAGCAGTTTCTCTTTAAAAGTTGAGTTTTATTAAAAATGTGCCCAATAGGAAAAAGGCTGGTGTACCAGGGACGCACTCCAAACTACGCAGAGCAGGAGGCGACCCTAAGCTTCTCTAGTGCGCAGTATTTAAGCCATAAAACCATAAAGTAGGGAGGAGGAGCTGTCCTTCACACTGATTGGTTGAGGCCACCTGGGATTTCTGTAGGTTGTGAAATATAGTCGTCAGTGGATGCTTTTGTAGATTGTGGCCAACAGTCTAGGAGTTATCTGCAAGGCTGTTTTCAGAGCTCATCTGCAAGGCTGTCTCCAGAACTTATCTGCAAGGCTGTCTCCAGGCTCTGTCTTGTGACAGATGCTTTAAAGCTGAGATCGCTCTGTGGTATTTCCTGTTAGTTTCTGCTAGGTTGTTTCCTGGGGCCTTCTACTTTATGCACCCTTCCTCAAAAAATGGAGTCTGAGGCTCAAAATGGAGTCACTTATGTCTCATTTCAACAGTTGTAATAATTGTGGTCCATGAGTCCTTCAGATTGATCTTTACCTTGTATCTTTGGTTTTTCCTATATTGTCTCTTGCTCCATACTGAGTGGGACCAGCGGAGTATCTTAGGTGGCTGTTTACATTCTTTTAAGTCCCCTAATGTTACTGACCAAAGTAAGACAGAATATTTTCTTCTTTTTTTTTAATTTCTGAAGCTTTTATTGAGTTGAATATAAAATCCAGTTTGAACCACAAGTGTGAAAACAGTGTCTTCAAGATATTTTTAAAAACTATTATCCTACTAAGCAATCAACACAATTAACAGCATACCATAATATGAAGTTTTCATCCCCACTGTTTATACATTAGAATTAAAAAAAAAATCATTTAACAGAACTATATAAAAACAGAAAGACAATTTTTAAATGATCTGCCAAATGTATCATGATGAGTATGTTTAAATGCTTAACTCTGCAAATATTTGGGTAAAGAAGCCAGCCCTGGCCTGTACAGTAAGTTTCTGGGGTTTTGCCTTTTTAAGAAACAAGCAGAATGTATTTTTTTTATGCTGAAAACTCATTTCACATTTAATCCACTGGATTATTGATAGAGAAAAAAAATCCATGTGTCCATAGTTTGAGATCCAGATCTGCCTGACTTGCTCCTGTCATGCAGGGTGGGACTGACACATACTGTATAAGCCACATCATACCTGAGGTACAGCACTTCCTGACTGCTCCTAACACCAGTGGACCAATCCCAGCAGCATCCTGCTCTACAGATGCAGAGATGTCTTGGTCCTTTCTCACCCATTTTCCCTTAAGGTGCTGCCACTTAGAAAAGTGACAGCCAACCCACTGCTTCCTTAAAACAACAGACAAGGCACACAGAGGATGGGATTTAGCTGGTGACAGACCTAATACATACTGTAGACATGTCCCACACAATGCTCTTATTTCCAGTCAGGTCCCTCCTAACAGTGTATAAATATAACCTAAAATGTTCTTAAGTCTGTATCATTAAGAGTGAAGCCCCTCTTGTTACAGCAAATAATCTCTTTCTTTGGATGACACAAAAAGTTTCCCTGAAGAAAATACCACGACTGACTACCTAACCTGATCACTAATTTTTTTAAAATGTGACATGAAGTATCTGTTGAATTCTATGAATTTACTTATTAATAAAAAGAAAAAGAAAAAGATGACTAATTCTACAGTTAGATGTAAAGATGCATTAAATTCCAAAACCAAGTTCTCATTCTAAACACACATAAAGATGCCTTTAAGGGGTGTAGTGACCCTGTAGGCCATCCAGATATCAGACCTTCCACAAATAGTAGTCTTCTGAATTATAAGTTTATAAAGATATTTCCAAAAAACTCTACATAAATAAATATTTATAGAAATTTCTATTTAGCAATTCACAATTTAAATGTTCAAATCAAATTCGGTAGAACTGGTTCTCTCCCACATCCACAGACACTATTTACAGTTTACACATCACATTACATTTAAACAGTGACTATAGTACCACCTGACTAACATAAAGAGGGTACTATTAACACTTTGCTAAGTTTTTCATTAACATAAAATTACAAGCAACCTGCTAAGCTAGACATTGGTCTCTGTATCTAAGGTTTGGTTCCAGAATTAAAATAATGGTTTTTGAAAGGCCAATAGAATCCACCTTTTCTACGGGTAGTGTACGTACTCAGTATGTACAAGCACTGAGAATCCACTGCTGCACACAGAGGCGGCTTTGGTGAGGAATTACACGTGTCCAGCATAGAAAACCACTCTGTATTTGATCCAAAGTATCAAAATTTGACCTCATTTGAAATATGAAAAAGCTGAGTATTTGGGAGACATATGAAGATATTCAGCACAGATACTATGAAAAGTTAGATAACAAAATAACTTTTTTTCCCCTCAAAAAATTATTTTAGGCCACAGTATAGGACTTACTGCTATTTGAAGTGTCATTACAAACCAGATCATGGACAGAAGACATAACTTGTCGAGAACACCTTTTTACCAACACACAGCACACTCCTTCAGAAGGCACGCTCTCTAGGCCTCTTTTCTACAGCTCTGCCTTTATCACCTTTCCAAAGCGTGGATCTATATCCAGCGACTTTACGAAAACTTCACCCACTATAAATCAACTTACATTTTTATTTCATTGATTTTTGCTTGTTTCATTTCATCAGCATTTGGTTTCTTCGTTCCAAAAGATTCAGCTGCAAGTTCTCTCTTTGTGTTTTGAATTTTCAACATGTTTTCTTCCATAGAGTCCTTCACAACAAATTTTGTGATGATGATTTCCTGCTTCTGGCCCAGCCTATGGCACCTGTTGAAACACTGGTCTTCTGAAGTAGGGTTCCAGGCTGGGTACACTAAAAACACTTGAGAAGCTACAGAAAGATTCAAACCATCTCCAACTGCTTTTAAAGACAAAAGCATCACAGTCGGAGACCCTGGCTGAGTATTCTGGAAGAGCTAAATTGACTCAACTCTCTTCTTCTGGGCCACAGAGCCACCCAAACAAGTAAACACAAATCCAGAAGCTTTAAGTGGTACTTTTATTAAAGACAGGAACGTTGTAAACTGAGAAACAACTAAACTTTTTACCTTGGGATTCTTTGTTCTTAAGTCAATCAGTGCACGCATTACAGCATCAATCTTTGAAATGGACACCTATCTGATATTTGTCCTTTTCTCAGTACTGGCTGCAAATTCTTCTGGAGGGCATTCTATAGTAAGTTGTTTCCATTTGTATTATTTCTGCACAAGTGGCATTTAGCATTAGGTTGGTCATTATGAATGACTTGACAAATACAAGGTTTACAAAATACATGCGCACAATGTGTTATCACAGGAACTGTCCAAGAATCCAAGCAAATCTCACATTCCTCATCAGAACCTGAGCTAAGAAGTAACTTCATCTTCCTGATTAATTTATTTCACAGTTCTTCAGGTGTGTCATTTCCTGTGAGATCAGTGGAAGAAAATGCACTTATGAGGAGGTGGGCATGACAGCAAATCTGCCGTAATCTAAGCAAAAGACCCAGGATGTCTGCATAGTGTGCCAGGCCAGCTCCTTCGTTAAACTACCTTCCAGTCGTAGCTGTACCTTCATTTTTCACAGACTGGTAAACCTTTCTCTCCTTTTCTGAAAGTGTAATGTGCTGAAGAAACACTTTACATTCTGGAAACTTCAGAACAGGTTTCCCCTTAACTTTGCTTTTCTTTGTTCTTCTAAGTGTGTCATGGTTTGAATTGTGTCCCCCCAAAACTGTGTGCAGCCACGTGGGATATGGTTCCTCCATTGTGTGGTTTTGCTAACCTTTATGTTAAAGGATTAGGGTGGAGCTGTAAATTCCTGCTGTAGGGGGAGTTTCCCTGGAGTATGGCTTGCCCCACCCTTAATGCTTTTAGCTTGCAAGGAATAAAAGGAAAAAGAAACAAAGGACAATTGGAGAACCTCGCTACCATCAAGCAAGCAGCACCGGGAGCACAACACGTCCTTCAGACCAGAGGTTCTTGCGTGAGGACGCTCCCTGGACAAAGACTGATGCAATACCAGACTTTCCTCCAGAGCCGACAAGGGGAAAGTCTTTCCCTGGAGTGGACACCCTGAATATGGACTTGCAACCTACCGGACTGTGTAAGAATAAATCTTTCTTTGTTAAAGCCATCCACTCTGTGGTATTTCTGTTAGAGCGGCCCCAGCTGACTAAAACAAAGTGTAATATTCTTGACTAGGGAATGTAAATGCCTAGGTCCTCCTTCATCTCCCATTGTGACGGACGCTGTACTGTCCTGTAACAGCACTCTGTCAACAAATGGTTTCAGTTTCAACAAGGAAAGAAGAGACCAACCTAAAGAACAATGATGCATCTACAAATCATCTCATAACATGGATGAATCTGGAAGACATGATGCTGAGTAAAATGAAGTCAATCACAAAAGGACAAATTCATTAAAAATGTTTATACGTAGAAAGAAAAAATCTTGATGGCTACTAGGTAGAGGAGGGATAAGGAAGGAAAAACACGTAAGTACACTATAGACTAGTGGTCACTTTGATGACAGATAAAACAGTATACAAAACTGGAGAAATCAGCACAACTGGACCAACTTTTAAAAATGTACACAGGGTTGTCTCAAGGACACTTTGATGGAGCCGAGTTGATTGCATGAGGAAGGCCAGACCTTGGTCAAAAGGTCACAGGGAGTTTGGAACAACATGGGAAACGTTCTGTTACATGGGGTGGGGGCAGCTAGGATAGAATAGAAAGTTGTTTGTGTTATATGGCAACACGACATAGACTGTAAAGTTGTTCTTAGTTCACAATAAAAAATAAACAAAATGGGTGTGCCATTTTACATTCCCACCAGCAGTGCATAAGAGCTCCGAGCTCCAAACTCCCTGCAGCCTCTCCAACACCTCCTGTTTTCTAGTTTTTTGATTCCCACCAGTAATGTCAGGGTGAGATGACATCTCCATTATCATTTTGATTTGCATTTCTCTAATGGCTAGTAATTTCGAGCATTTCCTCTTGTCTGTGTTAGCTGCCTGAATGTCTTTTTTAGTGAAATGTTGTCTATATCCTTGGCCCATTTTAAAATAGAATTATTTATCCTTTTGTTCTAGAGGTGTTATATTTTGGAGATTAGACCTTTGTCAGATTTGTCATAGCCAAAAATTTTTACCAGTCTATAAGTTCTCTTTTTACTCCTTTCATGAAGTCTTTTGATAATGGAAATTTCTAGTTAGCTAGCTTATCTTCTGGTGTTTGTGTATTGTTAGCTACGGTTTGCATGCTATTTATGCCATGCTTTAGGGCACCCAGAGTTAACCCTATTTTTTCTTCTATGACCTTTATAATTTGAGGTTTTATATTTAGATCTTTGATCCATTTTGAATTAGTTTTTGTGTGTCGTAAAAGGTACGTTTCATTGTTTTGACAGGAGGACATTTGATTTTGCCAGCACTATCAGTTAAAGACTTTGCTGAAGATCAGGTGACTGCAGGTGGGTGGACTGACATCTGAATTCTCGGTTCTCTTCCATTGCTCAATGTGTCTGTCATTGTGTCCACACCAGGCTGTTCTGACTACCTTAGCTGTGTAGCAAGTAGGCTCTGAGGTCTGGTAACTGTGCCCTCCTTTTTCTTCAATAGTGCTTTACTGAACAGGGGCCTCTTTCCATTCCATATAAAGTTAGTGATTAGTTTTTCCATCTTCATAAAGAATGCTCTTGGCATTTGGATTAGGATTGCATAGTATTTGCAGATTGCTTTGTGTAGAATTGACATTTTCACACTTGCACAAACTTGAGTCTACTTATCTATAAGCACAGTATGTTTTTCTATTTATGTAGGTTTCATTTGACTTCTTGCAGTAGTGATTTATAGATTTTCTTTATATTGCCCCTGAGCCGGTGTGTCCCTTTAGTATCCTTTTGCTTTACGGGCCTATCCAATCTTTCGCTGAATGGTGAACCTCAGGAATGACTTCATTATTCAGCTGAAAGGGTGTCCAGGGCCATACTCTTAGGGTACCTACAGTCTCCATCAGGCCAGCAAGGCTGGTCTTTCTTTTTGAATTAGAATTTTGTTCTCATTTTCCTTCAGCTCTGTCTGTGACCCTCTTCTGCGATCTCTGCCAGAGCATTCAGGTGGTGGTAGCCAGGCACCATCTAACTGTACTGGATTCAGTCTGGTGGAGGCTGTTACAGAAGTGACCCATTAGTCCTTTGGGCTAATCTTTCCCTTGTTTCTTTAGTTTTCTTCATTCTTCCTTGCTCCCTAATGGATGAAACCAATGGAGTACCCTAGATGGGTACTCACAGGCTTTTAAGAACCCAAACACTACTCACCAAAGTAGAATGTTGAACATTTTCTTTACAAACTATGTTATGCCAATTGAGCTAATGTTCCCCAAGACCATGTTCCCCACAGCCCTGGGCCTAGTAATTTGGTGCCTCAGGGAGTTTGGATGTGTCCATAGGCCTTCAGGGCATCATGATTTTTAACGTCATCACAGATCTATCAGTTTGTCGTACTATTGTGGCTTGTGTATAGCTGTGATACTGGAAGCTATGCCATAAGCACTTCCAATACCAGTAGGGTCACCCATGGTGGACAGTTTTTGTAGAGCTTGCATACTGAAGCAGACTAGGAAGGAACACCTGGTAATCTGCTTCTAAAAATCAGTCAGTGAAAACCCTGTGGATCACAACAGAATGTTGTCCAATATTGTGCTGTAAGTCCAAACATTTCAGTGATCATAAAGATGGAACAGAAATCAGACAACTTTTCTTTCTGTCATAGATTACCATGACTCAAAGCTGACCCAAGAGTAATTAACCACAATTTCTCCCTCCTTCCCTCCCTCCCCTTTTCCTTTCCTTCCTTGCTTCCTTCCTTCCCTTCCCCTTGCCCTCCCTTCCTGCTTCCTTTTCTCCTTCCCACCTTCCCTCCTTCTTCCCTTTCCTCTCCTCTTTCCTCCCTCCCTCCCCTCTTCTCCTTCCCCCCTCCCTTCTCTGTCTCTCTTTCTTTTTTGGCTTTTTGAAATATATTTTTCCACTGTGATTTAGGTGAAAGTTTACAATTTGAGTTAGTTTGTCATTCAAAAACTCACACGTCCTTTGTTATGTGACCTTAGCTGCCCTCCTCACACTGTGACAGCACAGTCCTCCCTTCCACCTTGTATTCCTGGTGTCCATTTAACCAGTTCCTTTCCCCCTCTGTCTTTTCATCTTGCCTCTGGACATGAGCTACCCAGTTAGTCTCCTGTATCTACTTAAGCCAAGAGGCACACTAGTTATCACTTTATGACTTATATATTAGTTCGTCTTTGTCTGAGGAGTTAGTTTGGGGAATGGTTTTAGTTCTGGGCTAACACAGAGTCTGGGGGTCATGTCTTCCAGGGACCCTCCAGTCTGTCAGACCATCAAGCCTGAACCCTCCATTTCTTCTGCTTCATCAGGGACTCTTTCTTGACTTTCTTATAAGGACAGTCTTCAGTGGTGGCTTGGCACTATCAAGTTCTTCTGATGTCATGGCAATATAGTCTCAGGTATATGTGGTCCCTGCTGTCTCTTTGGCTCATGTTTTCCTTGTATCTTTGATTCTCTTCATTCTGCTTTGCTCTAGTATGTTGGGACCATTGACTCTTCTTAGACAGCTGCTTGCTAACTCTTAAGACCTCTGACACCAATCACCAAAGTGAAATGTAGAACATTTTCTTAATAAACTTTGTTATGCCAATTGACCTAGATGTTCCCTCAAACTATAAACCCCATACCTCTGCCCCTGCTACTGTTTTCCTTGATATGTTGGGTTATATTTAGAAAACTTCTTAGTTTTTGGTTTAGTCCAGTTGTACTGACTTCTTCTCTACTGGGTGTTGTCCCACCCTCCACCTAAATTAATTCTTGTCTATTATCACATTAGTAAATAACCCTCTCTCTCCCTCTCCAGCTTTATAACCCTCAAAGACTGTTTTCTTCCTTATTAAAGCTTTTTCTTGAGTCTTTAATAACAGTGGGCTCATATAATATTTGTCCTTTTGCAACTAATTAATTTACTCAGCATAATGCCTTCTGGATTTCTCCTTGTTTTGACATGGTTCCCTAATTCGTTGCTGTTCTTTATCATTACATACTCTTCCACTGTGTGAATATACCATAGTATGTTTATGCATTCATCTTTTGATGAGTACCTAGGTTCATTCTATCTTTTTGCTATTGTGGACAGTAGTGAAAGTTTACAATTCAAGTCAATTTGATATACAAAATCTTATACACTGCTGTTTAACTCTAGCTGCTCTCCTCAGCCTGTGACAGCACACTTCTTTCCACTCTGTATTTCTCGTGTCTGTTCAACTAGCTCCTGTCCCTCTCCGCAGTCTCATCCTGCCTCTGGACAATAGCTGCCCAGTTAGTGTCTGTATCTACTTAAGCTAAGAAGCACACTCATCACCAGTATCATTTGCATGTATCTATGTGGTAGCATTTATTTCTCTATGATGTACTCCAAGGAGTGGAACTGCTGGATAGCATGGCATTTCTAGCTTTTTAAGAAAGCACACAATTAATTTCCAAAGTGGTTACAACAACCACAATTTCTAATCAAAAAACAATACCTATCCCCAGGTATGATCTGAAGATTGAATTAGGTCATGTGCAAACAAGTACACAAAACTGGAGAAGACAGCACAACATGACCATGGCCAAGTTAGAAGCTCACAGATAACATACTAAATCCCTGAGGGACACAGTTACTGAGTTGAGGGCTGGAGACCACAGTCTTGGGAGACATCTAACTCAACTGGCATAACACAATTTATAAAGAAAATGTCACACACCCTTCTTTGGTGAGTAACGTCTGGGGTCCTGATGCTTGTGAGTGGCCACCTAGGTTACATCTACTGGTCTCACCCTTATGAAGTAAAGGAGAATGAAGAAACCCAAAGACACAAGGGAAAGATTAGTCCAACAGACTAATGAGGCACAACTACCATAGCTTCCACCAGTCTGGGTACAGAACAACTAGATGTATGTGGATACCACCACTGGCTGCTTTGTGAGAGATCACAATAGAGGGTCCTGAGCAGAGTGGGAGAAGAATATGCCCAACCCAAAAGCAAGGATGAGAAGACAGGAAGGGTCACGAAAACTGGACAAATAGACACAGGGTCAAGAAACAGAGAGTGTTGGTATATTGCAGGGTTGGAAACCAATGTCACAAAACAACTTGTATATAAACTGTTCAGTGAGACACTAATTCCTCTAAAGCACAAGAAAAAAATACTCTGCGAAGTTTAAAGCAAACAAAAACAGCCCGAACTCATTGCCTTAGAGTCAATTCCAACTCCTATAAAACTGAGTAGAAATGTCCCAGAGCATTTCCACAGAGCAGCTGGTAGAATCCAGCCGCTGATCTGCTAACCAGCAGCTGAGTCTTAACCACTGGGCAACAAGGCTCCTACAAAGTTTAGCCAAAGCCAAGTGCTGTCGAGTCAGATCCGACTCATGGCAAGCTCTATAAAAATGCTTTTTTCTTATTATCTTTGTTGCCATTTCAACTGAGTGTAACAGGTATTTACCATGTTGTTTACATGATAAAATGACTGTGGTTTACTGTTTTTAGACTATACTTTTCTAGTAATTCAGTGGAAGTAGCATAGCTTGTGAAGACTAGGGTGAGGTCACAGATGTTTACACTATATAATTTCACAACATTCTCAGCAATTAATTTACTCATACATTCCTCCTTCCAAGGACCTACTCTTAGCCAGATGCTTTCCATCAGATCACGTCAAAAGCTGCCTGCAAACAAACAGTGAATACTTCAGACTTTGTGCTTCACATACAGTTTCTGTAGCTGGTACTGCTACTGTTTCTGCTTGCTATTCTTTTTTTTTTCAACTTCATCTTGTTTTTCTTCTTTTCCTTATTCTTCAACAGCCCTGTTAAAATGTAAGAACCATTTTTAGCTCACAGATCTTAGAAAAACAGGTGTAAACCTTCATTTGACCTTTGGGCTTTCGTTCCTTGAGCAGAAAAACGCATCTTTGAATCAGCTGCTTTTTTGCATTAATTATTGGGCTCCCTGGTCTTGCCCTTACTCTCATACAGCCTTTAATCAACAGAGCATCCAGAGTCATCCTGTGAGAACATAAATCAGCTCATATCATTTAAATGTCTCAATAACTCTCTCCAAACAAAAGTCTTAATCCTCAAAATGCCTGATCCAAGCCTTCTGTTTCCTTTGTGACCTCGTTCCTTTTCCCCTCCACTTTGCGTATGACTGCCCTCCCACACTGACAGGCTTTGTGTTCCCTGAGGACTCAATGCATTCTCTTGCCTCAGGGCCTTCCCATCTGGCTCTTCCCTCTCTGTTTAACCCCCAGTTTCCAGATGTACACAGAACTCTTCCACAGCTTCTTTATGAGCCTTCTTAAATCTCACTGCCCCCAAAAGGACTTGATGAAGCATAATTGCAATCGCCATCTTCCCTCACCACCTGACAGTCCCTGTTTCCTGTCCCTGCTTTCCATTTCTCCCTAGCATTTATCTGATACACTGGTTAATTCATTTATTTTTTAAAAATTTGTATGTTTATACTGAATGTTTATGTGCTTGTTTATTTGTTTATTTTTGTCTCCCCCAGTTAGAAGGTGGGAACTATTACATATTTCATTCACTGCTATACATGGCATTTGTTAAGAAACCAATAGTTTTTTTGACTGAATGAATAAACATATGCATAAATTGATGAATGACTCTCCCAAGGTTTGGAATTGAAGACCTATTCAGAGAAAAAGCCAAAATGCTTGGGACAGGCTGTTGCAAACAAGCAGGCCCCAGATTAGGACGTCTCTCTGTTTTTTATCCTAATGTTTAGGTTTGGGTTAGTGCAAGTATTTTTGAGGGGGTGTTGGGAATAGTTTAGGAAAACATGTCACTAAGATTTCTATAGTTCAGCACAGTGTTTTTTAAGTATGTACAACTATTACACATGTACTCACAAATGCTTTGCAAAAGCTTTCTGAGGTAGTGTTAACAGGTTTTTATTATAGATGAGCTTAGTTTGGTCAAGGTTACATCATACTTTAATTGTATAAACCATAAAGCCAAACCCATTGCCATCAAGTCCATTCTAACTCATGGTGATCCCATAGACAGGACAAAGGAGAATGGCCCCATAGGGTTTCCAAGGAGCAGCTGGTGGGTTCGAACTGCTGATCTTTTGGTTAGCAGCTGAGATCTTAAACACTGTGCCACCAGGGCTGCATTTAGTTGTATCCGTTGCTGTTCAGTAGATTCTGACTCATAGTGATACTACAGGACAGAGTGGAACAGCCCAACAGAGTATCCAAGGAGTGCCTGGTGGATTCAAACTGCTAATCTTTTGGATAGCAGCTGAAGCACTTAACCAGTACACCAGCAGGGCTTCCACTTAGTTGTATAGGTGATACTCTTTTCAATACTTTTTTAAGTAGACCTTCCAAAAAAGGTATAGCTAGTTAAGAAGAACTTGGTAACCCACAGAAAAAGCTCATTCAGCTTCCATTGATTCACATAGTTGACTTAAATAAGGAGATTCATTTTAACGAAGAGAACGTATGATTTGGCTAATACAGCCAGACAAGTGCCGTCAAGTCAGATCCAACTCATGGCGACCTTAAGACAGGACAAATACTAAGGTTTGTCCTCCATTAATAGGGGTAAGAGAACAAGTGATTTCCAGGACCTCCAAGATGACTTAAGACCATCACATCAACATGGCAGTGATGATGTCCAACCTAGGCCCTTCCTCTGTCACTCATTATTATTGTACATTCTCATAACATATGATAGTTATTCATACATATAAAGGAAATTAGGATAATTAGGAGTCATTTTCCTTGATTTTTCTAAACATCTTGCCTACAAATAGAAGACAGTTATAATTTAAGCTACGAAGAGATAGTCTGGATGTTAATTTTTATGATGAATGATCTGTAGTGCCTACATAGCTCAACTTATTTCTTCTCTGCAGTCTCGCATGTACCTCATCCTACCCCAGTTTTGTGTTTGGAACCAATCAGATAGAAAGTAATACCATGCAATTGATACATGGAATACAGGAACACTGGTGGTTCCGTGAGGATTTCTTGCCTTCCATGCAGGAGACTTGAGTTTGATTCCAAGCTAATGTACCTCATCCCCAGCTACCACACTCTGTCAGTAGAGGACTGCTTGTTTCTATGCTGCCAAAGGTTTCAGCAGAGCTCCCAGAGTAAGACAGACTAGGAAGAAAGGCCTGGCAATCTACTCACAAAAAGCAGCTAATGAAAACTGTGTGGATCACAGTGGTGCAGTGCCCAGATGATCCTGGGGATGGTACAGAACCTGGCAGGGTTTCGTTCTTTTGTGCATGGAGTTGCCATGAATCAGGATTTGACTGACTGGTGGTAACAAGAATAAGTGAGAATGCAGAATTAAATTAGATCTAGTTCAAATATTTATTATATTTTACTGCTGTATGTTGGTGTGGAACTTCCAAAGTGTCAGAAAACAAAAATTGGCCTAACTCCGTTGTAAGCTAAAGCCCACATACATGTCTTGAATGACTACCTTGTTCCCTCCACAGAATTATTTTGAAGTACTGTCCTTTTCTCTGTACATGTACAAACCTCATTTACTTTTCAACATTTCCCAGATAACTCTTAATGCTTAGTGTCTGAGTGGGAGCCTTGCCAAGCTCTACATCAGTCACAAAGAACAGAGAAATTTTATTTTCTGTTTCTTTCTATGTGTTGTTAAATATCTAAGGAAGGAACAAATGGAGAGGAACGGAGGAAATTTGTGTTCTTGTCCCAAATCTAATCTACTACAAAATAATTGTGTTTCTTGGGAAAGTTATGGTTTCTTTGGGCTCCTTTTCTTTTCTTTTTTTTTTTTTTTACAAAGTTGTACCAGATGATCCCAACTAATACCTGAACTCGCTACAGGAATAGTTCAGTTGTACTGGTACTGAGGGACACTGGTAACATAGACAGGCAGATGGATGATAGATAGACAGATAAATAACAGATAGACAAATAAATACAACGACACAATCAAACTGCTCACCATTGTTTTTAGAGTTCCCTCCATCAATGCAACAGACAGATTTGGTGTCTGGTAAAGATAACAGAGGCAAAGTCACAAAGTGTGACTTTGTGATCTGATCAGCAGTTTCAAAGGAGATGAAACTAAAACATGTTTCCATCATTTCTGTCTGACTTAATCAGCGCATGACCTGCTGAACATTAAGTTGTGAAGCATGTTGTGTATTTAAAGGAAGTCACTCTTTGAGGATTTCCAATGGACAGCTGGAAGTATTGGAATTCTCAAAAGATCAATTCATCTTGTGAGATTCACAGCCCTATTTTCATGTCAAGTAAGTTGTATAAGTGCCAGATAATCATCTGAACTTGTGGATGCTTCTCTGAACTAACATTCTGAACTTTTTGACATTTGCTCCTTGCTGTCTGAAACCTATACCAGATATGACATTTGCTAGAGAGAAAATTCAGGCTTTTATAGGCTTATACAAGAAACAGACTCTGTGAGTGGAGTGCGGGTTAAGCCTGCACCCTCAGAGTGAAATTGAGCTTCTAATGGAACATAATCAGTATAAGAGAAAATTTGCCCAAAACAGAAAAATAGTTACCTTGACACTTAGATATCATAAAGTCTCTTGTGTTTACTTGTTACACAAGTATGCACTGTATTCACTAGGTTCATTCTCCCTGGAAAATGCAACTATTTAGGACACATACTTATTTTCTGTTTGGCAACAGAGACTGCGGCTTCTGAGCTGGCACTACTAGGTTTCAATAACTTCTAGAACCAGCACTTGCCATGGTGAGGGGGCCACAGAAAAGTGTCAATAAACATGCAGTAGATGAATTACAGAGACATGACTTCTCTTCCATATGAACACAGTCTGAAATAGGAGCCAGACCAAGACCTGTTGATACCAAGTTGATTTTGACTCACAGTGATGCCATGTGTTAAGAAGTAGAACTGCTCTATATAGAGTTGTCTGTTATAATCCTTACATCACCAGGAAAAAGCAATCACAGAAAAGGACATCATATCTGATAAAATGGAAGGTCAGCAAAAATGAAGGCAACCCTCCAAGAAATGGACTGACAGAAGGACTGTAACAATGCCATCTAACATGTGGACAATTGTGAGGATGGAGCAGGACTGGATAATAGTACATTCTGTTATAGATAAGGCTCTCACAAATGGAAGCCAACTCAACAGCAACAAACAACAGCAATCATCTTTATAAATGTGGATCACCAGGATTTTCCTCCTCAGTGCTACTGGGTGGATTTGCACCACCAACCTTTTGGTTAGCAGTCAGGTGGAAACCACTTGCTCTACCCAGGCACCTTTTTAAATAGGAGCCAAGATATAAGCAATAGAAAAATTTCAGTTCTAGTCACAAAGTGGCAATTGCCATAAAGATGGTACTGACAAGTGCTACAGCAATTCTAAGAAGGTAGAGAAATTCTTATGAAATTTCCATAAAAGAAGTTACTTGCAGAAGAGAAAGATGATTTTTGAACTAGATTACGGGAAGAGGTCACAACAAACCTAGCATCTGGTCAAGATTCAGGTCAACCCAAGTTTGCAATGCAAGCATATTACAGGTAAAGGTAATGGCATAAACTCAACTGGACTGATTCTTGCACAACTTAAAGGGCTTTTTGAGATCTAACAAGTACTTGATGGAACCGTAATTTCAACTAAGATTTGAATGAACTCAACAGTGCAAGCTCATTATGTGACATCATGTTACCTTGATAATATTTTCTAAGTATTATCTAAGTAAGAACTGTCAATCTTTGGGTTAGCAGATGTAGCACTTAATCATTATGCCACCAGGGTTTCCTTACTCACCAAAGGAGGATGTAAAACATTATTTTTATGAACTATGTTATGCCATTTGACCTGGATGTTCCCTGAGACTATGATCCTTAGTCTTCAAGCCCAGTAACTCAGTTATACCAGGTAGCTGGATATTTCTAAGTAGTTTCTGTAACTGTGCTATGTGTTCTATTAAGAATATGAATAAGACTCGATGGCACTTGGCTTGGCATAAAAAGGCAAGAAGAAATATCCACAACCATGCCTATACATACATGTGAGTATACTGCCACACAAGCTCACATATCTATTTAGCTCACTTAGCTACTTATGCGTCCACTTGTAAATTATTGTTTGTGCAGGACTGTGTGTGAACAGTATTAATCATTAAAAACAAAAACAAAAACCCACAGCTGTTGAGTCAGTTGTGACTCATGGTAACCCTAGAGCACAGAGCAGAACTTACCTACAGAGTTTTCAAGGAGCACCTAGTGGACTCAAACTACCAACCTTTCGATTAGCAGCTATAGCACTTAGCCACCATGCCCCCAGGGTTTTGTACTAACCATACCAAAACCCAAACCAAAAAACTCATGGCTTTCAAGTTGATTCTGACTCTTAGAAACCCTATGTGCAACAGAACAGTCCTACACCATCCTCACAACCCTTCTGATGTGTGAGCCATTGTTGCAGCCACTGTGTCAATCCATCTCATTAAGCTGTTCTTCTTTTGTGCTGTCCAGCTCTAGAGTAAAGTCCTTGCCATGAATGTTCCCCTGTCTGGTAGCTTCTCAGTGCAAGAACACAGATCCAAAGGACATATGAGCTACCTGCTCTTCTTTCTTGACGGTCTCTCTATTCTCTGCTCCATTCTTTCTTTCACTTCTCAAGACACACCCTAATCCTGTAGATTGCATCCTGCCTCATCATCATACCTGTTGCCATCAAGTTGATTACAACTCCTAGTAATCCTCAGAACAGAGGAGAACTGCCCTATAGTTTCCAAGGAGTGCCTGGTAGATTTGAACTGCTGACCTTTGAGTTAGCAGCCATAGCACTTAATGACCACATTACTAGGGTTTCATCATAGAGATGAATTTACAACACATAAGATAAACCCATCAGGTGATAATACAGTGGACAATCACACAATACTGAGAATCATGGCCTAGTCACGTTGACACACATTTTGGGGGAACACAAGTCAATCCATGACACTTATCTTGATAAAACCTGCTTTACTTGTCTGCTTAATTCCTGCAAATACAAGAAACTACAACCGCCTTTCCAGTAATGTCTAGCGTTCATCCACTGCTCTAGTCAACTTCTGCCAACTTTTCCTCAAGGATAACTCTTACTTTTCTATTTCTTTGTTCTGTATGATGACAGAAAACAGCAGATGCAGCAACAACTGTTGCCAAGTGCTTAACAATTAATTTCACTACTGAGAATGATGGCTCTCCTGACAGCTAGACTTATCTAACTTGGGTACTGTTCAGGAGGGAACAATGTAATAAGGACACATCATTGATCATACCTCCCTCCTTTGTTAACCTTCACAAACATTAGGGATGATTTAGAGGTCATCATGATTTTCTCTTCAAAGTTCTATGTCTACAGGGCAGAACTTCTGGCAAACGTTTTCAAAAGAAACACTCAGCTGGCATGTTCCTTTGGTCCTATATCCCTTGTACTTTCCTCCTCTTTTCTGTGGACACAATGTGTCTTAGTTACCTAGCGCTACTGAAACAGGCCATAACCTGCACCAGTTCATTTCTTAATTCTGTCTCCAAGCAGGAGTCCACTGCTTCCTTCAGTTTCTCTCAAGGTTGAGGGATAATCTACGCTCTCTTTAGGACTGTGAAATAACAAGTGATAATAATCTAAAAATCACAAAAGAAAAACAATCTACCTCCTGACCAGCAACTTAAATGATGGCCAGACCACCTCCAGGCCCCAAATACCAATTAACATATCTGCACACCTGGGAGGAGACCCTGTCACCAAAGAATTAACCTTCTAAAAATTCCTAGGACTCATAAAAACTATATTCCCTTTTCCTCTAAAACTTCCAGCCAGTCTCTATTTCAATGGGACAGATACTGGAGGAATGATCCCTTCTGTGTCCTTGCTTACCAGTATGCAACAAAAGTCTTGCTTTTCATCTCACGCATCTTAAAGATTGGCTGTTTGCGGCAGGCAGCACAAACACTGCTTACGTTCACAGTAACACTACTGTAACACAAATACCACATGTAGAATCCTTTAACAAGGAGATTTATTTTCTCACAGAAAAGTAAATGAAAGTTCAAATTCAAGGCATCAGCTCTAGGAAAAGTCTTTCTCTGTGAGCTCTGGGGGAAGGTACCTGTCATCAATCTTCCCTTGGATTGGGAGCTTCCATGGCACAGGGACCTTACATCCAAAGAACACACATCTGCTCCCAGTATAGCTTCTTTCCTGATGGTAGAAGTCCTCAACTCTCCACTTCTCTTTTCTTTATATTCCAAGAGATTGCCTCAAGGCACAATACAATCTTACACATTGACTCCTGCCTCTCCAACACAACTGCCACCTATCTTCCCTTATTAACATTATAGAGGTGGGATTTACAGCCTATATTCAAACTGATACGCACATTTTTGGGGGGAGATAATTCAATCCATAACACAACACTTACAGCCATAGAGCCATTTTACAGTTACAAAGAAAAAAATCATATGCTAAGGGATGATGTGTCAGACAGCAAGAAAGAACCTAGTTCCTTGCTGTCATTACCAAAGAAGAGCTGTACCAGTCCAAGAGTGCCTACTTCTAGACTTACTGTAAGAGTGCTTACCTCTAGGGTATGTGTATGATCCTAAACCAGTTTTTGTTTGAGTCACTGTAGTCTGGTTTGGTGGTAAATGTAACAATCTAACAAAGTCACTTAAGTTATTAAGCTGCATTCCATATTCTGCCTCAACTAGCACCCTCGGACCAGACTGACAGGTCTGCATTCTTCTCCCTGTCTCTTCCTCTCCCTGTCTCTGAGGAAATAGAATTGATTAAGACCTCAGAGAGAGATAATGAAATTTTGGGTAATTCATACTGTTTGATAAGATATAATGAAACCTTACGATGTAATGAAATCTTGTGACTCCTGACTAGGGTTCTGTGACAAACATCCCTTTCAATTCCAACTATAAAAACCACTTGAAATGTAACCCAGAGGGACAGTTTTGGGCTCACTGTCTCCCAGATTGCTAGCAAATCTGAAAATAAAATATTCTTTGATCCCCACATTATCTCTGAAGTTTTGGATACAGTAACAGGCAAAACAAATTTGCTTCAGTTCGGCAACAGTTTCCTGTTGCTTGAAGCACGATTCTACCTATATATTTGTTTTCTTGTTCCACCATATCACGTCAAGATACTAGGTCTGTGTTTCCTCTCTACGTGAGACAGAAGTATTCACAGCAAGTAACAGAAAACTCAAATGAAAACCGCTTTATTTTTTTAACTCGACATAACTGGAGACCCAAAAGTAGGACAGACTTAAGAGCTGATGTAATCCCACTACTACAGCTCCATTTCTCTGCCACTTTTTTGGCCTTGTCTTACCCCCTGTGCTGTCCTACTCACATGCCATGAAAATGACTGCAGCAATTCTAGACCTCACATCCAAGCCCAGTCCAGAGTATGAATCACTTTTGGAAGTTCCCCAACAAGTGAGGGAAAAAAAACTCTCCTTGGAGCATCTAGTCAACCTATCCCTTACAACTAACTCATTTAAGTGAACTGGGGTTAAGTATATGACCCTAAATCAGTCCCTGACAAGAGGGTGGTATTATTGTTAGACCAATTGGGACCACTCCTGGATTTTTTTTCTGTCAACAAGCCTCAATGGGGAGGAGAGAATGGCCTGAATTATTTGTCTGCTAGATTCTTTTGTAGATGGGTAGATTTTCTTGCTAATCAATTTTTTTTTGACTTCCCACACTTAGAACTGTTGAGGTAAACAGAAAAAATCCAAAAAAGACAGGTTGACTTTTCTTCTAGAACTGTATTAGCACAGTAATGACAGTGCTAAGATATAAGATCTACAGATGAGAGGGAAGAATCTCTGAACAAGGTTTTCTTGGGAAGTAGGAAGGAGGAAATGGGTACCAGGGAAGAACTCACTATTCTAGTCTCAGCAACTGTATACATTCAGTACTTAAAAGTAAATTAATTAACAAATTTGTTTATTCTGTATCTCAACTATAAATGCTTTGGGGAAAGGAAGTGTGTTTTACACGTGTTTATACTACTCCTGATGGAGGCCTAACAGAGGTCACTTAGGTTATTAAGCTACATTCTACTGTCTGCAAACTAGACTGACAGGTCTGCATTCCTCTCCCTCTTTGAGGATATAGAGTTAATAGAGACCTCAGAGACAGGTAAAAATTTTTGGATGATTTACTTTGCTGGATGATCCCGTGACAAAGCTTGAATAGTCCGCTCTGTTTATCCTGTGACAAACATTTGGGTCTGTTCTGATTGATTATCCTGTGACAACTTCAGAGCTGCTCTGTTTGATTGTCCTTGACAAACTTTGGACAACTCACCCTGTTTGTCAGATGTAATGAAACTTTATAATGTAGTGAAATCTTGTGACCCCTGACTATTGTTCTGTGACAGCCCCCTCCCTTTCATTTCTGGCTATAAAAACCACTACAAATGTAACCCAAGCGGGACAGCTTATTGGCCAGTCCTCCAGGCTGCTGCAGATCTGAAAATAAATTATTCCTTGAACCCTACACTATCTCTGGGTTTTTCAGTTACATTGACAGACGTACAAACCTGACTTTAATTTGGCAACACTCCTGGAGTCCCTGTGTGGCACAGTTAAGCACCTGACTAGTAACCCAAAGTGTGGCAGTTTGAACTCACCCAGAAACAGCAGAAAGGCCTGCAAATCTGCTTCCAAAAGGTCACAGCCTCAAAAACTCAGTGGAGTTCAGATTTCACACACATAGGGTCGCCTTAAATCAGAAGAGACTCTCCAGCTACTAATAAGAGTACTCCAGGTGTCTAACTCAACGTAGCAAATACACAGGAACTTCAAGTTGTTGACTTTTTTCTGTCAACAAGCCTCAGTTAGATGAGGAAATGGCCTGAATTATTTATCTGCTAGATTCTGAACCACTCCCCTGTTTACAGTTATTTAAAAAAGCAAAGTTTGGGATGGTAAGGTGATACTGTCTTATTTTTTCCCCTATTTATCTCTCTTCAACTGGGCTATTGATACGTGGGTTACTAGTTGACCACCAGAAGGACTGGCACTGGTGAACTCTCTCTTCGTGCCTCGAACTTGAGAACTGACCAAGATCCAAATCTCAGAGCTGATCCTTCTTCTGACCCGAGGCTACTCACCGAATCACTCAGCTTCACTTGCAAAACAGGAATCACAAGAGCTACCTTCGTCGTAACTGAGAGTAATACAGATTCAGTACTTAACACAAATTCTGGCACAGAGTGTTCATTTAACCACTTGATGCTCTTATTTCCTCATCCAATTCTCCAAAAGTTTCAAATAATGCAAAACGTTCATATAGCCTGCGAATGGGCCAGGAATTTTGCAAAGGACCAAACGGCCTGCGCCCTCCTTGTCTAGGGTACGCCAACCCCGTGTCGCAGTTGGGAGGAGCTCGGCCGCTGCACCGAAAACAGAGGTCCTCATGGTCGTGGCGGCTTCAGGTACCGGACGAGGGGCCTCACAGAGCATCTGGCCCAGACCTCCCCCTTGCGGAGGAGAACAGTGCAGACCGCTGAGGCTAACGCGCTACGCGATTGTCGTCATCGCGTAGCGGGCTACTGTGGCGAGTCCCAGTTTTCGCAGGTCACATGCAGGGGTACGGTAAAGCGGCGAAAAAAGAGGAAACACAAAAGCGGTGCGCCGCCGCCCGTCTTGGAACCGGAAAGTCCGAGCCGGATGTCCGCGAGCGGAAACGGTCGGGGCGAGAATCCGGGGAAGCGCTCACCCGGAAATGCCTGCGGGCCTTGGACTGGCTCGCGGCCCGACGTTGTCCGGGATTCCGGGCCCAGCGAACGTGCAGGGAGTGAGCCAGCTGGTGCTCCGGCCAAGCCCTCCTACCAGGGCGGCACTCCCTGAGACGTAAGACCCTTTTTACAGCGACCGTCCCACGAGGGTAGAGAGAGGGAGATGCTCTTAAATCCTTGCCTTGCCTATAGAGGGCGTGTGACTCCACGTTGGAAGAGGAGTTTGATCAGTCCGCAGGGAAAAAAGTGTGGTTTCGCAGTCCTGTAGGGAAAGGACAGGATGAGCGGGATCCTAACTCCCAGAGAATCTGCAAAATTTATTGCAGAAAACAGTCAGGATGTGTCCATCGACGACGCAGGCGTGCGGAGGGTGGCGGAGCTGCTGCTCGCGAAGGCCTCTGGGCCGGAGCTGCGTGTGGCCAGCTGGAAGACCCTTCACGAGCTGAATCCCAAGGCGGCCAATGAGGCCGCAGTTAACTGGGTATTCGTGACAGACACGCTTAATTTCTCCTTTTGGTCAGAGGACGACGAGCACAAGTGTCTGGTGGAGTACAAGGGAAAAACGTACAGTGGATACTGGTCTCTGTGCGCCGCAGTTAACCGAGCCCTGGACGAAGGTTGGTGCAACATCTCCTGGTTGAAAATTTCTGCTTCTTGGGGCCCTAAGGAGCGAGTTGGAAGGTGGAATAATATGTTTCATTGCTAGCTCTTCAGCTTAAAAGTACTAGAAGAGGGTGACACTAAATCCTTAGTGGAAATGATCCTGATAGTTGCTATTATGCATAAGCATAAAAGTTAATTTTCTAAAGAATGTCACTTTGATGATACCTGAGGAACAGAGAGATATTTTAAAACGTGACTCGACGGCACTTGGCTGGCTTGGCTTAAACTGCCAAAAACACCTGATGTAATAATTATAGTTGCTAAGTACGTACAAGCAAATCGAAAATAAAGGTTCTACTTTTGTTTTATTATTTTTTGCACACCTTTGCTGCATTCTGCTAACAGTCTTACTTGGTTTCATATTGTGTGTTATAAAAGCAAGGGACTAATGATTACAAGTATGACATTGTTCCTCTGAAATTTTTTTTTTCTTTTTCTTTAAAGGAATACCCATAACTAGTGCAGCTTACTATGCCAGAGTGACTCTGGAGCAGGTTCAGCATATATTTCGTTCTGACTCAGACATTCCCATGCCTTTGATAGAAGAAAGGCATAAGATTCTCAATGAAACCGGGAAAATTCTGCTTGAGAAGTTTGGAGGCTCTTTTCTTAATTGTGTCCAAAAAAGTGAACAAAGTGCACAGAAGTTACTGAACCTGGTAGTTGAAAGTTTTCCTTCTTACAGAGATGTGACTCAGTTTGAGGTAAGTTGCTTCCCTTGGTGCTTTTAGAATTCTTAAGAATCCTTAATGAGTTAACGTCTTTACTTCCAGAACTGCCTTTGAAAATAGAAACTGAAGTTTTGAAATTCATTCCCTGTGGATAAGAAACAGTGACTGATGTCTAATCAGTATATCTGTATTATTCATCGTTTTTTTCTTTGTACTTCTGAAATGTTTCAAATATGACACTCAGTATGATGTCGTTTGGAAATGAGATCCTTTTAATTCTTTAAAAAAAAGGATGAAAATCAGAATGCATATTAAATTCTAGTCAAATAGACTTTTTTGTGATGTTCTAATGTATGTATTATGTTTTCTTTTTCATACTCAATGTATGAAGTCTGACAATTAAGTCTTCCATGAACTGAATTATTCTGAGTGCTATATACATCATTGCTGAGTATCAGTATGGTCACCTTCAAAGTGCTTCCTTTGGGAAGCAATTCACTGATACCAGTGCTCAGTCCACCCTTGAAAGCAATTTTGGAACTCTTTCTGGAATGGCCATTGCACACAGCGGCAAGTTTGAGAACTTAACTGTATAGTTGTCTGTCAGAGTTTTTAGCCAGTAAACAAATAACTGTACTGGAACACCCTCCCTACTCACTTCATCTGGCTCCCAATAACTTTTTCTTTACGTGAAGATACAGGAAATATTGAAAGGAAGACATTTTGGTGACATTCAGGATATCAAAGGTAATAAGACGACAGGTCTGATGGCCATTCCAGAAGAAGAGTACCAGTCAGTGCATAATTTCCCAAGGGGAGTACTTCAAAGGTGACTGTAGTGATATTCAGCAATGAGGTATGTAGCACTTCTCCTAGGATGGATTTGCGAACATTGTACTTCAGTGATATTATTTACTTTATGGTGCAAAAACAGATTGATTAGCTCTATTTTTTAATGGTGAACATTTTTATATTCTCCAGGGTGCACCTGGGTTTTGGTTTTGTAATATTCTTTTAGAATCCTTCATCACTGAGTATTTTAGTTTTGGCACAGAATTGGAAGCAACCTCAGAGAGATTATATAAGTTTATTCATTGACTATTGTGGCAAGCGTTGCCGAGAGTGGAAATTCCAGAACACCTAATTGTGTTCTTAAGGAATCTGTATGTGTATCAAGAGGCAGTTGTGTGAACAGAACAAGGGGACACTGCATGATTTAAAGTCAGGAAAGGTATGTATTAGGGTTGTATCTTTTCACCATACCTTTTCAGTCTCTATGCCAAGCAAATAATCTTGAGAAGTTGGATTATACAAAGAATGAGACATCAGTATTGGAGGACTACTCATTAAGAACCTGCATTGCGATACCACCTTACTTGCTAGAAAAAGATTTGAAACACTTAACTGATGAAAATCAAGGACCACAGCCTTCAGTATGGATTGCACCTCAACATCAAGAACACAAAAATCACACCTGGACCATTAAGCAATATCATCATAAATGGAGAAAGGATTGAGGTTGTGAAGGACTTCATTTTACTTGGGTCCACAATCAATGCCTATGGAAGGAGCAGTCAAGAAATCAGAAGATGTACTGCACTGAGAAAATCTGCTGCAAAGGATCTCTTTAAGGTATTGAAAAATAAAGAGTCACCTTGAAGACAAAAATGTGCCTGACCCAAGCCGTGGTATTTTCAGTTGCATCATATGCATGTGAAAGCTGGACAGCGAACAAAGAAGACAAGAATTAATGCCTTTCAGCTGCAGTATTGAATAAGCAGCTGTAGCATTTACCCACTATGTCACCAGAGTTTCCATAGAATCACTTAGGAAGCTTAAAATTCAGATATATTTCCAAGTGTCACTCTGAGAGATTCTGCTCATCAGATAAAATGGAACTACTTTTATGCCCTTTAGTGACTGATTTAGACATGCTGTAACTGTGCGAAAGTACTAATTCATTAACTGCTTCTTTAAGTTGTCCTCTTTATTCTGACTTACTAATAAGTATACATGAGAAAGATCACCTTTTTTGATCAGTAATAACATTTGTAGTTGCTGACCTTTCTATTTGTTCATGTTAAATTTGTTGATGAGCTCATTGGTGAAAATTAACTCATGGTTATAGACTTTTTAATTGATCATCATTCTATAAAGATATTTTGAAAATACTGTGTTCACAAAGCGCTATTATGTAATGTATAGGGAACTGTTATTTTGGAATTTACTGATATTTTCGGTGTTACCAGTTAAGACTTCAGAGACCCAGAATCTGATGACTAAAATTATCTGATTATTAAAACCATACCAGCTTATTAAGAAAAATGTTTATAGATCATTTGAATGTACATTTAGGGTCCTAACTTATATCTTAGTTTATGTGATTTTTTTTTTAAGTGGTATTATACTCTCTATGATGAAGTAGACTGCTACTACAGTAACCATGGTCATGATTTGACAATTTACACATTTTCTTAGGTAACAGCACTAATCTTGTTGTGCAAGTTTTCTCTAGTTTCTCCATTTTACTGTATTAATCTTCCTGAAACATAGCAGATACTAGCTTCTAGTGCAGCAAGAAGCCCTGGTGCTGCAGTGGGTTTCTAACGGTCACTCGGCTGCAAACCAAAAAGTCGACAGTTAAAATCCATCAGCTCCTTCTTAGAAATCCTGTGGGACAGTTGTACTTTGTTCTGTAGGGTCTTTATGAGTCAGAATTGCCTTTATGGTAATGGATTTTTTTGTTTTCCCCAATGTAATAAACTTCGTGGTGTAATTGTGTTTAGTAGACATTTAAGTTTTATGTCTTGCTTTGTATAAACTAGACCTAGAACTGGAAACTTTGCTAGTGTATATATAAGTTTAGTATATGTAGAGGAATAACTGCCAGGATGACATATTTTGATAAGTTTGGAAATAGAGATTCGTAGTGTCATGTAGGAATGCTTCGTGATTTGTTACCCTAGAACTAAATTTAAAGACTTTACGACATGTTGAAAAATGACCATTTGTGTTTGCCCTGGAAAACACAATCCTGAATTTCCTTGTAGTAACCTTAGTATTAACTTACTGAGTAAAAGTAGCTCTGGATTGATTTCAGTAGATTAAGGTTAAGCAATATTAGATTATTTCTCATTACTATAGAGTATCATGGAGTTTTCTTAAGACTGTTGTTTTCACAAATTATGTGTCCACACATACAGTATGTGGCACAGCTTGCTAATGAAAATAGCTAGGGGGGTTCTGTGGTTGGCAAAAAAAATGTATAATGTATACGTTATTTGTTCAGAAATGTGGTAAGTAAAGAAATTTATATTATCTTATGGAACTCCTGTTTGCATGGAGCTTTCCCTTGAGGAATTAAATTCTTTAATTATGTCATTTACTTCTGAAAACATTATGTAGGATGGTTAGGATATATTTTGGGAGCTAGCAATACCGATTTTTCTTGTTTAGCAGGCAAGCAGTTATATAAAGATGATGTCAGTTTTCTTACCATTGGTATTAGTACTAGAAGTAAATTGTACTTCTTTGTCTTACATTTTCCATAGTCTGTACTCACCTTCACAGGTTTACAGAAAATTCCTGAGTTAAATTATAAGCTACCGTCTTATGATGCTTGGTTAAATTGTTTCTTCATGTACAGATATGTTCAGGTTGTTTTCATATATGAACTTAAATACTGATTTGACCATTTACAAAAATGGTAGATAATTTCTTGTTGTATCAGTTATATTTTTTATCACTGACATAAATTTAAATTATCTGAAAATAGTTAAAAAAAAGTATGATTGTTGAGCAAAAGTGAGCTTCGGGATGATTACTTCCTTTATACTCTTCTGTATTTTATTCAATTAAGGGGAGTTACTTTTGAAAGCATAAAAAAATGTATGTGTCTGTAATATTTAGACAAGTACCGTCGAGTGGGGTCTGGCTCATGGCGACCCTAGAGGCCAGAGTAGAGCTGATCTGTAGAGTATTCAAGGAGTGCCTGATGGATTTGAACTGCCAACCTTTTAGTTAGGTGTATATATTTAAGAAACTTTCAAAAGGACTAGCCAGTAGACATACTAAGCTATCAGATAATGATGACACATAGAAATATGTATATGAAGTAATCCCGCTGAAAAAGAACACTAAATAGTACTCTACATAAATTACATTTTATGTGCCATGGAAACAGTAGGAAATACACTTGTAGCAATGTAGGAAGTGTGATGTTTATTAGATTTTTTTCTATATAAAATCTATACGTTCCTACCCACAAAGTAAAAAAGATTGCTCTTAAAAAAATATGCATAACATATGCCTTTTTAAATAACATGCATAAAGCTTTCAGATTCTCGGGTAACACTTACATTCTCTACCTTTGTCAGGGGAAAAGAATTTCTTTTTATAAACGAGCCCAAATCCTTGTGGCAGATACGTGGAGTGTGTTAGAAGGAAAAGGAGATGGCTGTTTTAAGGACATCTCCAGTATCACCATGTTTGCTGACTACAGATTGCCTCAAGTTCTTCTTCATCTTGGGGCCTTGAGATACTCTGATGAACTACTAAAGAAGCTTCTGAAAGGTTTGCAACATTAATTAAGTAATTCTTGTTACACTATGAATTGCTGAATCTCTGTTTAGTTTTGTTAACAGAAGTTCTCCTTTGTTTATGTTTTTTTAAAGCACTATTGCTAAAAGTTTATGTTAAGAAACACAAAAGGGATTAAAACATGGGAGAAATAGCTGCTTGTCTTTTTGTTGTTGGTTTTGTTTTTGTTTACCTTTGGAATACTGAGTGGTATTGTGGAAAATAGTGCCTTTTGGACGCTATAATTTCAGAGCCTAATAAAAAATTGAAACCTAAGTTTACATTCCATAAGTGTGTGGCACTGACAGTTCATCAGCTTTGGTATTGGAAAGTGTTAGACTGACGAGCACACCACATTGTGATCTAAGAGGCTGACTGAGGTAGTGGATTTGGAGTAGGAGGTGCCAAGGTCTGCACTGGGTGGTTACCTTACACAAGTTACTCACTCCTCTAGGCTCATTATTTATTATTGGATTAGAGTGAATGGGGAGTCTTAGTATAATGTGTGACGCTGGGTTGAGAAGAGTTTGTGAAAATTAGCTTTTTGTTTTGTGAATATTTACACAAGAAAATTGTTACATGATTTTCATGTTAATATGACAGTCTTTTCAGTTGGGCTCAGTATATTTTGCTATTCCTTTTTGAAAAATAATTTTACAATTGAATTACTTTCTCTTGGGGAACAAATTTAAGTCTCTGAAAATACCAATAACACAGAATATAAAGGTGCCATTATTCCTATGGTAGGTTCTATCAGGTTTCATGCCACTTTGGGCAATCTGTTTGTCCCTGTGTTTTCCTCATTTGAAACAGAACATAGTATTTTATGTAGTAATACTTATGTCCTGGGTCACTAATGGTTGGATACCTTCAAAAGGGACATTTACTGTTGTAGCTTTTGTATACAGCTGTATTTTGTTGATCTTTTTCTGACCCATGTGTATACTGCTCACTCTTTAAGCGTTCTCTTGTATGGTTTCCCTTACCCAAATGTTTTTTCAGTTAAAACTATATACATTGACAGAGACTTAGCTCAAATGCTACCATTCCATATAGATTTTCCTGGCTCCTCAAGTTTTGTAGTACTTAAATGTCTCTGCTACTGTGGAAAAACTAGTGAGAAGGGATTATCCAGCATAACTATACACACCCATCTGAATTTTCTTCTTCCATTTCAGTTCCAGAGGCTTTTTCTAGATGTCCAGCTATAATTGTTACTGCCTCTAGTACACCTAGCTTCTAAAAGGGTACTCTGGTGTACTCAGGTAGATATGTAGATAGCTGCTGTCAAATAGGCTCCAATTGTGGGGGTCCTTTGTACAACAGAATGAAAAGTTGCCTGATCTTGCATCACCCTCAGGGTCACTGATGGATTTGAGTCTATCCTTGTGGCTGTTTCACCAGTCCTTCTCACCTGGAGTTCCCTTTACCCTCGTTGGCCCTCTGTTCCACCAAAGTTTGTCCTCCTATATTGATCAATCTCACCTAATGACATGTCCAAAACTAGTGAGTTCGGTAATGTTCTGTTATGATTCATAAGGCTTTCATTGGATAATATTCAGAGAAGGATCACTAGGCCTTTCTTCCTAGTCTGTCTTAGTCTAGAAGCTTTGCTGAAACCTGTCCACCATGGGTGACCCTGCTGGCATTTGGAATACCAGTGACATAGCTTCCAGCATCACAGCAATATGTAAGCTATGGCTACAGTATGACAAATGTACATGGGTGTTGGCAGCTGTCCTTATGGTAGACAGATTCCTTTGTCTCCCTGAGTTTATTCAAACAGAATTGGATTATTATTTTTTTTTTAAAGAATTTTGCTGAAAAACTAGAGGAGAAACTAAGTAAAATAATAAAGAAACTATAAAAGTAAAGGAACAGATAAGGTAGTGTACTGATTTTTTTTTTTTTTTTTTAATCTAAAATGAGACGTCATGGTATAGTTGTTAAGCAGCTTGGCTTCTAAGCAAGAGGTTAGTAGTTTGAGTTCACCAGGCGCTCCTTGAAAACATTATGGGGCAGTTCTACTCTGTCCTACAGGTTCACTGTGAGTCAGAATCCGCTCGACAATGTGACATCGAGGTCCAGATTGGCTTGACTAGATGAAATAGGAACCTCCTTAACTGGCCTCCGATGATACTTTTTCTAAACCTGTGGATGTGCTGTACTTACATTCCTTTACCTTCCCCTCTTCTGGAAATCTCCAGTTTTCAGCCCTTTGAAGTCTTACCCAGATGACAATCTATTTTTAACCTATTTCTTCACCAGTTACAAAGACTGGCATGCAATCTGGGTAAATCTAGATTTGTCACTGTGATTCTCGGGCTGACTTGAGGACCTAATACGGTGGCATTGTTACCTTCCTTAACTCTCATCTGTGCTTACCCGTCACCTCAAATCATTTCAGTCATTTCAGTTGTTTTTCAAAGTCTGTGTCCCCATTCTGTACTGAAAGTTGCTATATTAGTTACTATGTTAGTTTCTTAGGGCTGCCATAGCAAATTACCACAAACCAAGTGGCTTAAAACAACAGAAATGTATTATTTCATAGTTCTAGAGGCTAGAAATCCAAAATTAAGGTGTCAAGGAGGGCCATATTCCCTCTGAAGCTTCCAGAGGAATATCCTTCCCTGCCTCTTCTAGCTTCTGGTGGCTCTCAGCAAATCTTGGCATTTTTTAGCACATAGCTGCATCGTTTTGATCCTTACCTCCATCTTAACTTTTACATCTCCTCTGTTTCTTTGTGTCTTTTTATATAAGGATACCAGTCATTGGCTTTAGCACCTACCCATCTGCAAAGATGCTTTTTCCAAAATTAAGGTCACATTCGTATGTGTGATAGTTAGGACCTGAACATATCCTTTTGGGAGACGCAGTCTAATCACTGTCATTAACTACTGCTGCATAACAAATTATGTTAAAACTTAAATGGATTAATGAATTAAAACAAACATAACAGCTTCTGTAGGTCAGGAATTTAGGTGTTGCCGTCAACTGGGGCTGTAGTCTCATCTAATGGCTTGACTTGGGGGCAGACTGCTTCAGTCTCACTCTCATAGTTGTTAGCACGACTTGGTCCGTGACCACATGGTCCTCTCTACAGGTGAGTCTCCCTACAGAACAGCTGCCCCCTTCCCAGGGGTGAGAGATCCAAGATAGAACAAGAATATAAGAGCACCCTAGACAGAAATCAGTCTTCTGTATCCTAATTTGGAGGTAGCATCACTTCTGCTAAATCCAGTTTGTTAGAAACATGTCACTTAATCTAGGCCACACTTGAGGGCAAGGGATTACACAAAGGGGTGAAGGCCAGGAGGCAAGAGTCTTTGGGGGTCATCTTAGAGATATTCTACCACAATTGTTTGTTTTAGCTTTGAGCCCTGGGATTTGTAAATGATTTGGAAGTTTGGGCAACTTGATAGTCAAGTTTGAAGGACTTAACACAATACCAGAAATCACTGGCCTAGCCAGATTGTTACACACATTGTTTTGGGGGGACACGTTAAATCCATGACAGAAACCAAAGTTTGACTTCTCTTGGAGAAGTAGAGAAACATGAAAGCATCGGGTGTACCTCTAGATAGGCAGCACATACTCTGTAGCTCACCAGTTTACATCTTGCTGCTTCATCTGTTGCATTAATGGCTGGACTTAGGAATGGTTTAAATTACCAAAATTAAAATAATCAGAGAGTTATACCTTACAATTAGCACTATTTAAATACAGGCAGTGTTTCATTCTGTTGTACATGGAGTTGCTGTGAGTTAGAACAAACTCAGTGGTCTTGAACAGAAACAATACTATCTTGTTCTGCACTAAAGTTTTGTGTAGCATTTATATCACTGGGTGTTAATGTTTCTTGTTCTGATTTTCTTCCCCCTTGCAGGAGAGATGCTCTCTTACGGGGATAAGCAAGAAGTGGAAATTAGAGGGTGCTCAATTTGGTGTGTTGAGCTGATCCGGGATTGTCTTCTGGAGCTCATTGAAAAACAGGGTGAAAAAACTCATGGAGAGATCAATTCCATTCTTCTGGATTATTACTTATGGGACTACGCCCGTGATCATAGGGCCGACATGATTGGAATTCCATTTCATCGTACACGCTGCATATATTATTGACCTGAGGTGTAAATGGATCTAAAGCAACCCCTCTGCATTTCTCAGTCATTATTTGTAGAGTTTGCTTTGATATTAGGAGATGATACAGATTGTAGGAACAAGAAAATTGATGACCCAGTCCTCTCTTAAATTTGATTTCTGACGTGTCACTGTACATTCCTCTCACTTCACCCTGTGTCTGCTTTTTTAGTTTTGACTATCCTTTCTGTGGCACACAATTAACAGATAATGAAGGAATTGTAATGCTTTCTTTCACCTTTTAAATCTCAGATTTCTTAAATTAATCATGCCTTGCAAAATCCAATTAATCTTCAAGGAAAATATTTTAGCCATTCAATTTATATCTTTTCTTGAGATGTAATTTTTTATGTACCTTAATCATTTGATAGTAAAAGAGAGAGAATGAGGGTAGGGTCTTTGATGTAGGAGTGCTGTTGCTCCTGTAAAATCAATCATGACAGTTTACATTTTTTTTTTTATTGGTAATGATACTGAGTTTGTATCTGATGATTTTCAGTATAGGAAATCTGTTTGCCTAGAATTTTTTTCTGAGTAACTACATTGGAATTAAAGATTTTTAAAATTTTCTTAAACCTGGAATGGATGGTTTCATTAAAATAGAATTTACCACATGCAACTTAAGTTTATAATAAGGTAGATCGTTTAAATTCTGTAGCAGAACTCATTACTTGCCAAGCACCTTCACCTTCCTTGTAACAGAAAACCTTGTTAATTCCAAAGTACGAAAGAGTAGAACTGCCCCATAGAGTTTTCAAGGAGCACCTGGTGATTTTGAATTACAGACCTTTTGGTTAGCAGCCATAGCACTTAGCCATTATGCCACCAGGATTGTGCCAGAATCTCCTTGATTTTGTTAGGTATCTGCCTTGTCCACTTCTGTTGACTTTGTGTAAATAGTCTTTTTCTTAAGCACTTTACTGCCATCTTCTGGAAATGTGTCATAATAACCTTACAAATGACAGTGAGTATGCATGTGAATGACGCTCAGTGTGATGCAGTGGTTAAGAGCTCAGGCTTCTAACTAAAGGCTCAGCAGTGTGAAACTGCTAGATGGAAACCCTGGTGATGTAGTAATTAAGAGTTATGGCTGCTGAAACCTTGGCAGTTGAAATCTACCAGGTGCTCCTTGGAAACTGCCACTCCTTGTGTCTTAGGCTGGGTTTTTAGGGAAGCAAAACCAGTAACACGTGTAGGTACAAGGAAAGATTTATAATAGATAGATAGATAGATACAAATATAGGAAACAGCTCACGTAATCACAGAAGCTGAATGTCCCAAGCTCTGGCACAAGCCTCACGTGGCCACAGAAGCTGAGGAACCCAAGGTCAGCAAGTCAGAGAGCAGAGTTCTAGATCACCAGTTGTGTAGGTCAGTGGATCCCAAGCTGGTGGTGAGACGAAGCGACAGAGGCTGGCAAAACCAGGATCAGCAGGTCAGGGAGCAGGAGTGGGCAGAGGCTGGTAAACCCAGGATCGGCAGGACTCTCAAGTGCCGACTGTAAGGACTGATGAGTCCAACAGCTGCTAGCTCAAGTCCCAGAACCAGACGCTGGAAGCAGAGAGCAGGAGCTCCTGGCCACATGAGCGACCAGCCGCCGTAGTGAAAGGTCGCGAGATGAGAGCCGAGGGGCAGGGAGCCACCACAAACCCCACCCTGCCACTTAATACAGCAGCCAAATATGTAGTAGCCAAGTTGACATAATCCTGACCACCACACCTTGAAAGCCAGCCAAAAACTGCCGTATTATTTTGGTTTGGTTGTTCCTATGGCATCACTGTGAGTTGGAATCAACTCAATGGCAACAGGTATTTCGGTTTAGCTGCCCCTTAGAAACCCTATACAGCAGTTCTTCTCTGCCCTTTGGATTACCGTAAGTTGGAATTCATAACAGTGGCTTAGTGGTTTTAGTATTCATACGAATAGTGTTGTGCAGTGTACAACTTGCACAACCGTAACTGAGGTCCAGTGTCTGCCCCTCCCCTGCAACTAGAGGGAAGGTGATTTCCATCTCCAGTTTCGGACGTGTGTTATATGAGTGGTTGCACCATTCATGGCAATTCTGTTTTCCTTGCTTGTGATTGCTTTCGTAAAATAGTTCCAACCAGTCTCAAAAGGGGAAGTCTGTGAGGAGGAATCTGAAAAAGTTTTCTTCACTTTTAAGAAAGAGACATAAAAGGAGAAGGTCCTTCTTCATCTGAGTAATGTTCTGCCTAAATTTGATACCTGAAAGTACCGTAAGCATTTTGTGGAGCCAGAGCCCTGATGTATTTACCTTGCCTGAGCCCATTGACCTGTGGATTTTATAACACATTTCCATATTATTTCTATCAATTTTGAATTAGTTTTGTGTAACTTGTAATGGAAAGCTGCATGAGTAGTAGTACCCTAGTTTCCAGTTTAACTCTTGAAGTCAAAATTCATATTGTGAGTCTGTATCAGGTATGAAAAATATCCATGTACTTGCTGTAGTGAAGATCTCTTGCAGTTTCCCAGCATCTACCCATGCTCCTTACATAATTTAGCTGATGCCCAGAATAGACTTTCTCAGCCTCCTTGGCAGTTCTTTTGGTCATAGAACTAATTTCTAGTAAGGTGAAAGAACTTGAGTATGCCAAGCCAAGTGCCGTCGAGTCGGATCCGACTCATGGTGACCCTAGGGGCCAGGACTTGAGTATATCCCGCCTAAATTTAAGAACATCTTAAGAATAGATTTGATAACGTTGAACACTATGACAGAAGACCAGATGAATTCTGGAATGACATCAAGGACATTATACAGGAAGAAAGTAAGAGGTTATTAAAAAGGAAAGGAGAGATGCAGATGGATATCGTAAGGGACTCTGAACCTTGCCCTTGAATGTTGAGTGGCTAAAGCAAAAGGAACAATTAGAGATGAACAGAAGGTTTCAAAGAGCAGCTCAAGATTAAACTATTACAGTGACATGTGCAAAGAGCTGGAGATAGAAAACCAAAAGGGAAGAACCCGCTTGTCATTTCTCAAGTTGAAAGAACTGAAGAAAAACTTCAAGCATCAAACGGTAATACTGAAGAATTCTATGGGGAAAATATTCAGGAAGCATCAAAAAAAGATTGGAAAAAATACACAGAGTAACTGCACAAAATAGAATTGGTGAACGTTCATCCATATTATGATAAAGAATTGATGGTACTAAAGGAAGAAGCCCAAACCATAATGAAGGCATTAGTGAAAGGCAGTGTCCCGGGAATTGATAAAATATGAATTTTGATGGAGCGGTGCTCAAAGTTCCCATTGATCTGTGCCAAGAAATTGGAAGACAGCTACCTAGCCAACTGATTGGAAGAGATTCATATTTATGCCTGTTCCCAGAAGGGTGATGCAACTGAATGGGGAAATCATCAAACAGTACCACTAATATCACACACCAAGTATACTTTTGCTGAAGATCATTGACAAGTGTCTGTAACAGTACATTGACAGGGAAATTTAAATGATGAATTCAATCTGGATTCAGAAGAGGACATGGAACAAGGGATGTCATTGCTGATGTCAGGTGGATCATAGTTGAAAGGTGTCTTGGTCATCTAGTGCTGCTTAACAGAAAAGGCCGTAAGTAGATGGCTTTAACAAAAATTTATTTCATCGCAGAAAAGTAAGGTAAAAGTTCAAATCTAGGGTGTCAGCTTCAGGAGAAGTAGATGGTTTTCTCATTCTGTCAGCTCTGGCAGAAGGTCCTTGTCCTGAATCTTCCTGTTTGAGGAGCTTCTCCAGCACAACTACCCCCTGTGGAAAGGATGTGCTCTGATCCTTACATTGCTTTTTTTATAGTATGAGGCAACTCCTTTCTGTCTGGTGGCTTCTTCTATATCCCAACAGATTGCCTCAAGGCACAATACAATCTTACACACTGAGTCCTGCTCCACCACCATAACTGCTGTCCATCCTCCCTCATTAACTTCACAGAGGCAAAGTTTACAACATAGAGAAAAATCACACAATACCTGGAATCATGGCCCAGCCAAATTGATATTTTTTGGGGGGATACAGTCTATGACACAGAAAATGCTAGACAATATTTACCTGTTTTATTAACTACGCAAAGGCATTAGACTGTGTGGATCATAACAAATTATATATAACGCTGTGAAGAATGAGAATTCCAGAACACTTAATTATGCTTTTAAGGAACCCGCACACAGATCAAAAGGTAGTTGTTCAAGCAGAACAAAGGGATACTGCATGGTTTAAAGTTAGGAAAGATGTGTCAGAATTGTATCCTTTTGCCATACTTATTCAATGTGTAAGCTGAGCAAATAATCCAAGAAGCTGTACTATATTTAATAACAGAGCATCAGGACTAGAGGAGACTTGCTCACTGAAAGTGAAGGGGACTTCATGGTTCATGGTGTTTTCAGTTGCTTCATATGCGCGTAGCAGCTGGATGATGAATAAAGCAGATCAAAGAAGAATTACTGCCTTTAAATTGTGGTGCTGGTGAAGAAAATTGAATATGCCATGGACTGCCAAAGAAATGAACAAATCAGTCTTGAAAGAAGTAGAACCAGAATGCTTCTTAGAAGCAAGGATGGCAAGACTATGTCTCACATACTTTCGACATGTCATTGGGAGGGATCAGTCCCTGGAGAAGAACATCATGCTTGGTAAAAAAGATTGTCGGGGAAAAAGAGGAAGACCGTCAACAAGATGGACTGACACAGTGGCTGCAACAGTGGGCAAAAGTACAACTGTGAGGCTAGCAAGGGACTGTGCAGTGTTTTAAGTAGGGTGGCTGTGAGTCAGAACTGCTCTGACGGTACCTACTAGCAACAACATCACAAGAGGCAAACAAAAACGTAATGTGGTAAGCTGCCGGGGCCTTCCTCTTAACTGTTTGTACTCTTCATTTTCACTGCTTTTTCAAAACTGCCGAGACTGGGACATCTTGATCATGAATCCAGACAAAATGAAGTGTTGCAAAATACTGATGTTCTATCATTCCTTCATTTTTTTTTAAAGCTAGATAATTTTCCTGCTTAGACGAACTTGCTCTCAGACGAACTTGCTCTCGTCAACTATTTGCTTACATTTTGTGGTATGCTGGGGCCCCAAAGGCAGAATAAATGCTTGATTTTTGCCTCTATATTTGCCAGTTTTCCGAATAATGCATTTGTGTTCTCTGAGGGTAACCAGTTTGGGGTGGGATTATCCTTATGACACTAATACATCTTTATGTGTGATGAGTTTCGGTCCATTACAGTCCTTTATGGTACTCCGATCACCACAACCACCTTTGGTTAGTGAGAATCCTTTAAGTTACTTAAAGTTTGCTTCATAGATGTCATTGAAGCTCAGAGAAGTTTCGTTCCAGTCCTCCTTTCTCCATCCTTTCATCTGAAAGTATTTTGAATTTTCACCTTTTGATGCCTTTGTACAATTCTATAAAAATCCAAGGTCCAATGAGTTGGGTAATTGACTGAGGGAGTGGGTACATGCTGGTTTGTTAGGCTATTGATTTAGTATTTTTCTGCAGTTAAGTTTTTTTCTTTTTAATCTAAGGTCCAGCTCAATTACTACTTTTTTCTAAACTTCTTTGATCTTTCCAGCCAAAGATAGTGTGCCCTTCCCTATTGTGAGGTTTGGGGAGGGGATGGGAAGCAGAGTCTTCATCTTTTTGAGCCTCCAACTCAAAACTAAAACTCAATAAACACTTGGGGACTGAATGAACTCATGAGTTAATTTTCTCAGTTCTCAAATTTATCCTTCCCCGAAAGGTCAGCAGTACAAACCTACCAGCCCCTCTTTGGAAACCTTATAAGGCAGTTCTACTCTTTCCTATAGGGTCACCATGTGTCAGTACCAATTGCCGGGCACCTGACAACAAGAATTTCTTATAAATAGCATGTGATAATGCAGATGACACAACCTTGCTTGCTGAAAGTGAAGACAACTTGAAGCACTTACTGATGAAGATCAAAGACCACAGCTGTCAGTATGGATTACACCTCAAAATAAAGAACAACTCTTACAACTGGACCAATAAGCAACATCATGATAAATGGAGAAAAGATTGAACTTGTCCAGGATTTCATTTTACTTGGATTTACGATCATTAATCACAGAAGTAGCAGTCAAGAAATCAAATGATGAGCAAATCTACTGCTAAAGACTTCTTTAAAGTATTAAAAAGCAAAGACGTCACTTTACGGACTGAGGCACTGGCTGCTGACCAAGCCACGGTGTTTTCAATCACCTCATATGCATGCTAAAGCTAAACAATAAATAACAAAGGTTGAAGAATATAATTGATGCCTTTGAATTACAGTGTTGGTGAAGAATAGTGAATATACCATGGACTGCCAGAAGAATGAGCAAATTTGCCTTGGAAAGAAGTACAGCCAGAATGTTTTCAGAAGCAAAAATGAGGAGATTTTATCTCATATACTCAGGGCATGTCATCAGAAGGGGCCAGTCCCTGAAGAAGAACATCATACTTGGTAAAGCAGAGGCTTAGTGGAAAAAGAGGAAAAATCCCATGGAAACAGACTGACGTACCAGTTGTAACAAGCGTAACAAGGACTGTGAGGATGAAGCAGGACCCAGGGGTATTTCATTTTGTTGTATGTACGGTCACAAACCCTGAACAAACTGGATGGCACCTAACAAATGCGGAGTTTCCTGATTTAGTTGTTTTTCTGTGGTATAAATCAACCCAAAGCAAAAGGTTATCGGTTTTTCACAAGCCTGCCCTATAGTCACTGGCAACTAACTGCCGTGACTACCCCTAGGTGGTGATCTATGTGGAAAATTCCAAACAGGTTAAAGTGTAGGTGAGGAATTTTCAGCGAAAATGCAGACCCTCTACCTGTTTTTCTTTAGGTCAGGGTGACTTGATAACTGTTAGTTGCCATAAAGTCCTGTACCAAACCAAAAAAAGAAAACAACCAACCAAACCCATTGTGGTCAAATTGATTTCACTCAAAGCTACTCTATAGGCCAAAGTAGAAGTGCCCCATAGGGCTTCCCAGAAGTGACTGGTGGATTCAAACTGCTGACATTTGGTTAGCAGTCTGAGCTCTTAACCAGTGTGCCAGCAATTAGGACTAACGTATACCGACCCTATGTGACAGAGGAGTCCAGGTGGAGCACAAAGGTTAAGCACTATCTGATAACAGACTGCTCTGAAGTTTGAACCCATGAGCCCCTTCATGGGAGATGGATGTAGCAGTATGCTTCCATAAAGATTTACAGCCTTGGAAAGCCTATGGGAGGAGTTCTACCCTGTCCTGTAGGTTTGCCGTGAGTCAGAAATCAACTCGACAGTAAGGGCTTTGGTTTGGCTTTTGGAATTTCATTCTCTGCTATGACAGACATGGGCACCAAGGCCCAGAGGCATGAAGTGACTTAACCCCAGACACCAGCCTGCAGAAGCTGGGAAAGGATCACCAGCCACCACTCCCCACACCTTCAGCCCATCATCTCCAAGACCCACCCAGGCCCACCCCATAAGCTCGGTAGAAACATGTGGGATGGAGGGTGGCAGGTGTGTCCAGCTCTTCCTGCTCAGGAAAGCAACAAGGTTATTGGCAGCCAGTGACCTTAAGCACCAATTCCTGCTCCCCTCCTTCCCTCCTTTGTCTAATCCCCCTTTCCTCCTCTCTCGTACTTTGCACCTTCTCCTTTCTCCTTCCTCTTCCACTTATTCCCCTCCCCCTAAGTAGCTTCCTCCCTTACCCCTTCTTTTACAGAAGACCTCGAAGGATGTTTCAAGTTCAGGCAGAAAGGTTTATTCAGCATTCAAAACACCTGCAGCTGGGAACCCCGCAGCCCATTGAAAATGTAGCCAGGTAGTCCTGGGGCAGATTCATCATACAAGTATTCCTGTAGGGTAAAGAGAGGAACCAAACCTTAGGGAGGGTAATTATAGGAAAATCAATGAATATTGTAATACTCATACAGATTGGTTACTGATTATTAAGAGTATAGTTAGTGATTACAGATAGTTTCACAGGATGCTTAGATTATGATCATGATATGCATACATGTATTTTCTTTGCCTGTCTTGCAAAAATATCTTGTTGGCAACAGCACTGGTTCTCAAAATTTAGATTAGAGTCACCTGGAGATCCTGTTAAAATGTAGAATCTGATTCAGTATATCTGGGGTGGATATGTAAATTCACAGCAGGGGTTCAAACTTGAGTGAACCAGTTCAAAGCCCTGTTTTGAGAGTTCAAGGAAGCAGCATGAGCTCTAGATTGGATGTTCTCAGAAAAGGAGGCAATTCTATGAATGATTACCTCAGTTAATTTTAGGGCAGGGCAAATTAGAGCAAGGCTAAGCTGTAAATTGGTAAAGAAGGACCACTTATTTTTGTCCAGAGAAAAGAGTGCTTAGTATTTTGTGTGGCTTGTGGCACAATAACCTTGATTTTGTCTGTCTTAGACAAAATTATGAAGTATTCTTCTTTCCACAGCCTTCTTTAATCTCAGTTTATCTGTTTATCTGCAAATGTCTTAATTTCGGTTTCATATTTGAAAGATAGTTTTGCAGATAGTTTTATAGTTCTTGGTTGGAATTTCTTCTCCTTCAAGGCTTTGAATATGTCATGCCACTGTCTCCATGCCAGCATTATTTCTGCTGAGAAATCTGACAGAAGCCTACAGAGTTTCCCTCTGAATGTTAGCTTTGCTTTGAGTCTTGCTGCCTTTAAGAGTTTCTGCTTATGTTTCATTTTGTTAAGCTTGATTATAATGTCTTGGAGATTTTCTTTTGAGATCTATATTGAGTGGTGTTCAGTATGCATCTTGGATACCTATATTCTCTTCCTTCATTGGCTGGCTGGCTCATGATTTCTAGGAAGTTCCCTGTCAGCAGCTCAGCAACAATACTCTCTGTATTCTCAGGTGTGTCACCCTGTTCAGGGACTCCAATTAATCAAAGGTTGTTCCTCTTAGTAGAGTCTCACATGCTTCTTAATGTCTCTTCATTTTTCTTGTTTTTTTTTTTTTGTGATTTTTCCTCATAGATGCTGGAGTCAGTAGCTCTGTCTTCCAAGTCAGAAAGTCTCTTTTCCATTTGTTCCATTCTGTTATCCTGGCTTTGAATTGAAGTTTCTCTTTGATTTTGTTCTTGATCTGCTGGATTTCAGAGTACTGGTGTTCCAGCAGATCGAACAGCTTGCTTAATTTCTCGTTTTGTTCTGCTGCATTTTGTATAAGGTCTAGCCAAGGTCTAGGAAAACTCTATATATAACCCTCTTGTATTCACCTTCCGATAATTTCAGTAAAGTTTCTTCTTCCAGAAAGCTCTTTGGTTGTTTCATTTGGGAGCCTTCTGAAGCCATGGGTGATTTTCTGTTTATTGTTGTCTCCAAAGTCTGTTGCTTTTTGGGCTTCATGTGAGTCAGTAAAGGCTGGGAGAGATGCTGTGAGGATGGACTGCAGTTGTTTCTCTAGCCAAGCCAAGCCAAGTGCTGTCGAGTCAGATCTGACTCATGGCGAGTGGTTTCTCTAAGTTGTCTTAAAATGAAAGGTAAAAGGTATCTGACCACTTCCCAGGTCAGTCAGGTTTTCAGGTGTACAGGGCCCTCTTCCCAACTGGCAAGCTAAGCACCTCTGTATCAAACCCCAGATGTTATGAACTAGTTCAAAATGCAGCAAGGCTACTGCCCTGTTGGCCTCTGCTGACAGGCCCCAGCTGTAGGTGACACTGTGAAATACTGCTTTTCTGCTGTCCAAGTGATCTCCTATGGGCAAGCGCTGCCTCTGAACCTAGGAATTGGGTCTCACTGAAGCTTCTGTATCCAAGATGGTGTCCTGCACAACCTCACTGCCCAGCACCTCTGTACAACTACACTATGGCGGAGGCAGTAAGAGAGGCCAAAGGTGCCAAGATGCACAGAGTCCACAGTCTCTGTTGCTGGGCCCCAGGCTTGTAGGCAGTACTTTGAAAACTACTGCTTTTCTGCCAGAAAAGCACTCTCCTGCAGGCAGGCACTGCTTCCCAGGCTACGAATTAGGTCTAGCTGAGGCCTATGTATCCAAGATGGTGTCCCACACAAGCTCGCCGCCCAGTGCCTCCATACAAACTGCACTATGGCAGAGGCAGAAAGAGAGGCTAAAGGTGGTGAGATGCATGGAGTCCTAAGCTGGACTCTCAAAATATGGCAATTCCACCTGCCGATCCCATCAGCAGTGCATCAGAGGCTAGCCATTAGTCAAGACCCAGCTCTGCCAGCAAGCCAAGAGAGAGGAAAAAAAAAAGTCAAAATGGTGAGTTACCTTCGGTCCATGAAAACCAGAACTGCCCAGGAGCAGGAGTCAGCTAAAGAGAGGAGGTTTTCCATTCAGTGGTTTGAAGTCCAAATTATCAGCCCTATGCCATGTCCTAGGGCTCAATAGGTGTCCAGAAGGCTCCGTTTAATTACCAGTTCAGGTCTTGGTTTCCAGATAGACTTAGGGAGAGGTGTGTTTAGTTTGCCATCTTGACTCCGCCCTACTTTCATGCTTCCTGATCCTGAGTTGTATATGTTACTTCCCTAATAAATCCCATAACTGTGAGTATGGTCTGTGAGTTGTGTGGCTACTGCAATGAATTACCAAACCCAGCAGAGAAGCAGAGAGTTGTGAGAGGGAGAGCTGGTATCAGAATTGGTGAAAAGGTTGGAAAGTGGATGCATGTGTGACCTTCTTCTTATAGTAATCAGCCTTGAGCTGATATAGATCTTGTTTGTCCTCTTGTCTTGTGAAGTTGGAGAAGGAGGTCGGACCACTTGCCATTTTTATAGGAAGTTTGGGGGACTGTATTATTATGACATTCAAACTAAGGTTTTGTTTTCCATATAGTATATTCCTTCTTTCCATTTTCCTTTCTGTTTTGGCTTCTTGGTTTTAGTTAAGAATATGGTCCTTTCAAATGAAAGAAACCAGACTGTAACTAAATAACGACAAGGAACTGTAATAAGGAACAAAATGACAAGTCCAGGGATAGAAATGACTTTGGTCTTAGTCACACAAAGGTGACCAGTGTGGGCTAGGGATTAAAATGCTATCATAAGGATGACATCTCATTTCTTTTCGCTCAGCTGGCAGAAAAGACTCTAACAGTTAGTGATTCCAGGCAAATGAGAACATATCTTTGCCAACAGCCCAAGCAAAACTTTGACATTTGGATGATGAGTCTACTTTGAGTCTTAGGCCCACCACTGTGGGCTAGGAGTAAGGACCAAGTAATTGACTGGCCTATCAGATGGCATAAGGCAGTTCTTAGAAGTAAAAGACGGGGTATGCTAATAGAAAAAAGGTCATGGTAGATAGTCTAAGCAACTTGTCTTATACAACTTCATGGGGATCTTTTCAAACCAGGAATCTCTGAAGAAGAGCTAGGCAAATGGTAAGGCTACATTTTGAGGTGGACCAAGGAAAGAACTAATCCAATTTCTGTCTGGAGGTGGGAAAGACCGAGTAACTCTTACTCTTCCTTTACTATTCCCAGTTTACTCTTCTCAGGTAGGTAAATTAATGTAAATTAATCAATATTATTTGTTTGCAGAGATGTACTGAATTTATTAAAGCTTGATAAACAGGTTAAAATGAAGACAAAACAATAGGTATTTAATGAGAAGTCTAGAAATGTTTGATACTTAAAAATGGTATCTGGAAAACAAATAAAAAATATAAAATTCTGTGAGTTCATAATTATACCCTTCCGCTTCTCCAAAAGAAAGACTGCTCACTGGTCAACTTTGGAGGTAAAGAAAGACCAATTCATTACTTTCAAAACTGATACACAAAAGGAAGCCAAAAAAGCCACTGCCATCAGGTCAAGTCCAGCTCATAGCGACCTTATAGACAGAGGAGAACTGCCTCATAGAGTTTCCAAGGAGCATGTGGCAGATCTGAACTGCTGACTTTTTGGTTAGCAGCCATAGCACTTAACTACTACGCCACTAGGGTTTCCAAATAAAAGGAAAGGATCAAGCATTTACCCTGCTGTTCCTGTAGTAACTGTACTTGAGGGTACCCAATGGAGGTAAAGCTCTTTTTTATAGAACAATTCTAGCTAATAAATGCAAAAGGAATATTAGAGTTGGAAAATTACCATACTGCAATCCCTAATGAGTCAGTAGTGGTTCTGGAATATGTTAATCAGTGACTGATGACTGATTGCCATTTAGTACAATGGTGATGGGGAGCTTTTATAAAACAAAAATATTTTATTGTGCTTTAAGTGAAAGTTTACAGTTTAAGTCAGTTCGTCACATAAAAACTTACATATTGTTATGTGACCATACTTGCTCTCTGTACACTGTGATAGCACACACCTCCTGTCCTCCCTGTATTTCCTGTGCCTATTCAGCTAGCTCCTGTCCCACTCTGTCCTCTCACCTCACCCCTGGATAGGAATTGCCTAGTTAGTCTCACATTTCTACTTAAGCCAAGAAGCACACTCTTTGACAGTATCATTTTATGTCTTATAGTTCAGTCCAATCTTTGTCTGAACAATTGGGAATGGTTTCAATCTGGGGACCACGTCTTCTGGAGACCCTAATGGGGAACTTGTTAATGGATAGATTAAGCTGAAAACATCTGAACTCACTAATAAATTTAACATCACGGAAAGTGGACAATCTCTGGACATTATGTGCCTCCTAATGTTTTGTAATAGGAAGTATACAACCCCACTCATGAATGATTCTTAGCAGAAAAATTCAACCTGAATCTAACCAAGAATGAAGATCTAACTATTTGTCTATAGGAAATGCAGGAAACGGAGGAACAAGTTAAATGTCTACACAAAGGTACAATCAGTCAAATCTAGAATATAAGAAATTTTATTAGATGACACAGTTTCTTCAACAAATAAATGATATCAAGAAAGTAGGGTTAACTATTATGATTTTAAAAGAAAATTAACAGACATACCAGCTAAATGCTATGTGTAGATCTTGTTTTGATGCTGATACGAGCAAATCAATGGTAAGAATTATGAAATGTATTATGTTGAGAGCTTATAGCCTAGTCTTGGGGGGCTGTGTGACTGTCATCTGACAGACTTAGGCATCAGTCTAGTCTGTCATTTATCAACTGTTACGGATTAAATGGTATCCTCCTACAAATATATGCTGGAATCCTGTCCCCTATACTTGTTGTAGAGCAAATCCTGATTAGAAATAAGGTTTTCTTTGTTATGTTAATTAGGTCACACACTGGTAGGATGGATTCTAAATCTAATCATTTCTGACTTAAGAAGTATCACAGATAAGCATTCACAGAGGGAAGATAGACACAGTACCTGGGGCATCTACAAGCAAAAGAACCAAGGAACACCCAGGGCTACCAACAAGGAAGGGATCTACATGGTCAAGACCCAGACTTGTACTTTTAGCCTACAAAACTGTAGGAATTCCTGTTGTTTGAAATTACTCACTTAGTTTCTGCTAAGAAACCAACCGTGCAGACTTGAATAAGTTGACTGTTTTTTGGTTTTTTGATTTCCAAACATTTACTGAATCTGTGGTTAGCTTAATAGATACTGACTGTGCTCAACAATGGAGACATAAAGATAAATAAGACATGGTCTCTACTGATGCTAGAGAGTAAAATGTGAGGTAAGATACAGCAGAGAATGAGTTTAGAGAGGTAGGTAAGTAGTTGCCGTTTGTGAGTTCTGGATCGTAGCAATACCACATGTATCAGGATCAAACTATGCTCCCCGGGTTTTCAATGGCTGATTGCTGGCAATAGATCACCAGGCCTTTCTTCTGAGGCACCTCTAAGTATACTTAAACTGCCCAGGGACTCCTAGAAAGGTAGGTAAGAAGCAGATTATGAAAGGCCTCAAACTCCAAATCAATAAGATTGGATTTTATCACAAAAAACTGCTGAAGGTCTTAGTTTTTAAAATTTGTCCTTTCTGTGTATAAAAATACTGAATTTATAAATTAAGAAAAAAGAATGTAATACCAATCAAAAAATCTATAAGGGAACTTTCTTATGGAAACCGTCAAGCCAATTCAGAAGATCTTCTGGGAAAGAAATGCCAAGATTAGCAATAAAATTTATAAATAGAATAATAAGGAAAGGGTTGCACTATCAGATAGCAAAATATACCAGAAAGCAATAGAAATTAAAGCAGTAAGGGACTGGTCCAAGATTCAATTAATCAATGTAAGTGAATAAAGGACTTCCAAACAGATCTATGAATCGATAAGAATGTATCCTATTTCTTTGAGACTCGTTTCAGCTCTTTGTAAACTGAAATCTATCATTTAAGCTAATTTGAGCTGAGGTTTCTATCACTTATAAAATAAAACATCCTAATGATAATCTTCCAACAAAGTCTTTTGTTTTTTTTTTCTTTCTCCTTTTGCTTTGGTAAACTAAGACCTTAACTGATGATTCAACTACAAACGTAATGTGTGGCCTCACCTCCTGCAGACTAGACACAGTTCCTGTGAGTGGGAGACCAAGCTCTCGCTCAGTTTCTTCCATGGGCCCCACACTCAGCTTGTCCCAGAAGACAACCTCCAAGACAACCATCATGGAGCTCAATCTCATGAATCTTCCAAGTGCACTTGGCCTATGGGAAAAATCACACACCCTGCCAAAAAATGAGAGCTCAGGCTTCAAGCACTCGTGCCTCCATCCCTTCTCTGCCCTGCCATTCACTCTCTTCTCTCTAGTTGAGAGGCACAAAGGCAGGTCAGCCTGTCTCTTCCTCTAGCTGATGTCCAACCAGAGGTCTGCTGCTGCTTCTTGAAGCTCTTCCTGACTCTACTGGCCATTTTTGGAGCTTTCTTTGATTTGACTTTAGGAAGGAAATCTTGTATTTGTGAGTCCATTGTCCAAGACCTTTTAATTCTCTCCCTTAGTACCCCAACCCCCTCATATAAAGACTTTAAAAGGAGGTAGCATTGGAGGTGGGATGAAATCAGCTTTGTTCATTTAGGATGGTGTCTGTCCCCAATAAGTGACACTCTCTTTACCATGTGGAGGACTTAAGCGATTCCTTCTCTTCAACTCTGAAGTCAAGATATCCATTTGGGGGCATTAAGAAATGTCCCTTTCCAACGGGACATTTGCAGGCCTCCTCCCCAAGTACGTGGCTCTGCATACCTGTTGCTGAACCTTCCGGTGCATTTCAAACTTAACATTATTTATAGAGGCTTTGCTGGCAGGCCAGCTGACCTACCAATCTACAGCGACAATGTGCTTTACTTTTATGAAAAGTTCTAAAAATGCAACATAATTAATAGATTTACGTCTCTGAATGTTGAAAATTCAGATTTTGGAAAAGATTTTCAAAAAATTTCAGATTTTCAAAAAGCAGATTTCCCCCCTTTGACTCCTAACTTTCTTGAGAAAAAAGGTACTTTTTGAAGATACTTAAATGGTGCTAAAATGGAAGGCGTTGCAGCATTTAAAACAAAATTGAAAAGTTGGAACAGAACTGAGATGGTCAGTGGCTGGGTGGCAACTAGAAGCAGCGAAGCCACCATTTTCCCCACTGTGCCCCAGTGTGCCTGTGAATACCAGATGGCTTGGGCCACGTTACCCGAGCTGTCTATCAATCCTGATAGACAATAGTCCCGAACAGGTCCCGAAGAGCACACCCCTACTGTTTCTTCCACATAGAAACCCCTGTGCCATGGGAGCCACAGTGGTGACGCAGGTCTCAGTGGGCTCCTTTGCTGGGCCGAAGTTTTCTTCTTTGGTTTTCAACCCACTGGTGTCTCAGTATCAGGTGGAGTGAGACACGGAAGATCGGTAACTGAACTTGAGACACAGCAACTCCACTTCTAAACTTCAGTACCTCCTCAAAACTGAAAACAGGTATAGAAATACTTACATATGAATGCTGTTTTTCTGTAATATTGTAATGAATAGCAGCGCTATTACAGTACTCTACTAAAAGGTAGAAGCAACCAAATGCCTATCAGTGGATGAATGAATAAATGCGGTATATCTAGACCGTGGTACTTTATTAAGCTATAAAAGAAAATGAAGTTTTGATACATACCATGACACAGATGGACTTCCAAAACATGGTACGTGAAAAGTGCCAGATACAAAAGGTCCCATTTTGTACGATCCCCTTTATAAGAAACGCTCAGAATACAGACATAAAGCAGATTAGTGGTTGCCAGGGAGGAGATAACAGGGAGGAACTGCTAAAACGCATGGATTTTTCTATAGGATCATGAAAATATTTTGAAACTCGATAGAGGTGATGGTCACACAACACACTGAGTTATATACTTTAAAATGGTTAATTTTATGTGAAATTTACCCCCCAATAAACAAATTGGCAGCCAAAATGTTTAAAGGCAAAATGGAATCCTTCCTATTACAGACTTGCGGCCACCTACGGGCGCTCAGTACGCCGAGATCGGTACAATGCACCAGGAGGCGGGCAGCGGGGGCGCGGCCGCGGCGCGACCAGGAGAGGGCGCGGCGGGGCGCGTGCGGTTGCCGAGAGAACCGACGACAACAAAAGGCGCGGCGGCGCGGCCGGCGCGGAGCTGAGCCCGAGGGTCCTGTGCTCACCGCCGGACACCCGGGGTTTCCCGAGTCTGTGAGTCTGTCCGCGTCTGATCCTGCCGTCGCCCCTGCGTCCGCCGCGGCCTGCAGCTGGGATAGGATACGCCGGCTGGGGACTTGGGACAGCGGCGGGGTGGGCTGGAGGTGCGGCTGGGGCGCCGGCGGGGCCGAGAAGGGTGGCGGAGGGAGCCGGGGGCCGAAGTGGGGCCCGCGGCGCGGCCGGAGGCTGACCGCCTCTCCGGAGGAAAGTTGATTTGATTTAGGATTAAAAACCTGAGGGTTCGGGACGGGCCAGAGCAAAGCCCCACTGAGTGGGATCACGTGTTCTGTGTAGTGTGTTAGTACTCCAACTGTGGGATCTGAAGTCGCTCAAGGGCCCACTGTCCTTGGTGGTTTCGTTTTGTCCCAGGCCGCCTTTGCCCACGTAGAGTTGAAACTTCGGTGCGTTTCAGTGCTTGCAGTAGTGTTGAAGTCCCTTCCATCAGAGGCAGGTAGAGGATAATGGAGAAAAGATGCCCACATTGAGTCACTTCTTTCTTTGAAACACTTTCAAGATAACATTTACTGCGCTGTCCTTTAAAAAACAAACGAACAGAATTCCAGTGTTGCTTTCCGGTCCCCTGTACTCTCTCTTTTAAATTAACTTCTCGCCTTTGGTACCGTCTGTGAGATCCTTATGTGATTCACTAGCCATTTGCTGAGAAGTTTCTCACGGAAATATTAATTATTAAAAAGCACAGTTTTTAGACATTCGCTACTTATGAAAAACCAAGGACACAGGATGGCAACGGATTTTGGAGACACTCATTCAGTTGGGTGAAATCATAATGCAATCATTCTCTTTGCTCAGATTTTGAAAATCCTTTGACTATCCCTAAATATTCACAGCCAATCAGATTGCACTTTAAAAAAAAAAAATTTATTGGTGGCATAATCCATATTCTTCTAATGGCTGTTAATGATTAGAATCTGAAGAAGTGCAAGAGAATATTAAATTCTGGAAAATTTAAATTCTTACACACTGATATTTTAGCAGATCTAGGTTTTTGATCCTGTTATTGTTCAGTGGTTAGAATAAGTGAGTTTCAATTGCCTTTGTGGCCAAATTCTTTCTAGATATTTCTGTTGTAAAACCCAAGAAAGTGTATTTCAGTTACACTTGGTACGTTTATTAGCAATTTCATTTAGTGTTGACTTAACATAGACCGTGAATTCTAGTTTCAAATGATGGTGTAAAAGAGAAAGAAAGAGAAACGAATCTGTATGATAAAAACTTCAGAGCCACTTGGGAGAATCAACTCATACAGCATCCCTTTAGGATCTAAGGAAGGATTTACTATAAATATGAATATGTATTTTTTTCTGTGTAGAATTTTATTAGAATGATTAAAACTGCCAAGATTAGGTGTGTCGCTTTGTTTGGTCACTTGGGATTTTTGTAGCCCAAGGGAGCTGATAATTTTTTACTCTCAGTGGTTTTTAGTAGAGTGATGTATATGCTTTTTGTTTTTGTGATCCTTTTCAGTTCATCCACTCACAAAACTGTAAATGCAAACCTCTGTTGCAGAGATTTTTTTGAATATTGTTGTTAGCTGGTATTGAGTCAGCCCTGACAGTACAGCAACCCCCATACACAACCGAGTACACTACTATCTGTACCCGTGCAGTTTCCAGGATCTGTTGAGGACTGCACCATTTATGTTGTGATCTGTAGCATTTTCACTGGCTGAGTTTTAGAAGCAGATCACCACGCTTTTTTTTTAGCTAATCCATCTTAGTCTGGAAACTCTGCAGTTTTAAAGATTAGTAGATACTAAGTATGTTATTAATACTTTTGTAGTAGGTAGGTAGTGGTTAAAATGTTATTTTAATAATGGAAGCCACTGAGTTGCTTAATAATGTTAGTGTTCAAGATTCACCTTCTCTGAAGGCTCTGGCCCTACCCCAGACTGGAGACTTTTTATCTTCTGCACTTACACATTATCATAAATTGCTGAATTCTTTAGCTTTAGTATGGTATAAGCTTTATTCTACCAAAATTTGTGTGAAAGTTTCTATGTGAATATGTTTTCCTTTTCCTTGGGTATATGGGGGTAGAATTGCTGTTTCAAGTGTTAACCCTCTTCAGGTTTTTGAGAAATTGCCAGGGTGTTTTTCAAAGTGGTTACACCATTTTACATACCAACCAGTAATGCACAAGGGTTCCAGTTCCTCCACATCTTCAGTACTTGTTATTATATGACTTCTTGATAATAGCCATCCTAACCAGCCAACTGGAAACCCTGGTGACATAGTGGCTAAGTGCTATGGCTGCCAACCACAATGTCAGCAGTTCAAATCTGCCGGATACTCCTTGGAAACCCTGTGGGGCAGTTCTATTCTGTCTATATGGTCACTGTGAGTCGGAATTGACTTGATGGCAGCGGGTTTTCTTTGGTTTGGTTAAGCAGCCAACCAGTTTTGGTGGAGCTGAATTTAACTCAGATCAAGCTCATGTGTGTCAGAGTAGAACTGTGTACCACTGGGTTTTCAATATCTGATTCGAAAGATTGCCAAGATTTTCTTTTAGGGTTCCTCTGAGTAGACTGAAATCACTAATGTTTTGGTTAGCAGTGAGCTCATTAAACATTTATACTGCCAGGGACGTCATGCTTGTCATGCTCGTTGCTGTTGACTGGATTCTAACTCACAGTGACTGTATAGAACAAAGTAGAACTGTCCTATAGGGTTGCCAAGGAGTGACTGGCAGATTTGAACTGCTGACGTTTTGGTTAACAGCTACACCTCTCAGTGACTGTCACCAGGGCTCCCTAGTGAGTGTGAGATAAGGCATTAGTGGTTGAATGGTAAAATTCTCACCTCTCATGCAGGAAACCCAGATTTTAATTCCAGGCCAACCAACCTCATATGCAGTCACAACCAGTCTATCAGTGGAGGCTTGCATGTTGTTACAATGCTGAACACATTTTAGCAGTGCCTTCAGACTAAGATGGACTACAAAGAAGAGTGATCGACCTCTGAAAATCAGCTCGTGAAAACTCTGTGGATCATAATGGAAATTTGTCTGATATATATGCAAGCTGTCACGGGAATGGTGGGGTGCTGGGTAGTGCTTCAGTCTGTTGTACATAGGTTCACCATGAGGCGGCGCTAACTGGAGGGAGTTCCATTTTCCTGAGAGCTAATGATGCTGAACATTTTGTTGTTATCTGTCTTTTTAGTTCTGGCCCTCCTAGTGTGTATGAAATGGTATCTAATTGTTTTGATTTGCATTTTCCTGATGGCCAGTAATGTTAAATATCTTTTCATGGGCTTATTGGCCATTTTATGAGCGTATTGCTCACATTGGCTTGTTGGCATTAACATCAATAGCCTAGGTACTGGGGAGCTGAAATGGATTGGTATTAGCCATTTTGAAGGAGACAATCTGGTCCCCTTTCTGAGAATGACATCTTGAAGAGGAATGGCGTTGCATTTAATATCAAGAAATGCATTTCAAGGTCTATCCTGAAGTACAGTGCTGTCAGTGATGGGATAATGTGCATACACCTACAAGGAAGACCAGTTAATACAACTGTTGTTTATGCACCAATCACTAAAGCTAAAAATGAAAAAATTGAACATTTTCACAAACTTCAGCTGTCTGGAATTAACTGAACGTATAATCAGAATGCACTGAAAATTACTAATGAGTGAAATGCAAACGCTGAAATCAAAGAAGGAATAGTAACTGGAAATACAGCCTTGGTGATAGAAATGATGCTGGGGATCACATGATAGAATTTTGTAAGACCAACAACTTTTTCATTGCCAGCCAGCCAAATGCTATTATGGATAACATTGCATGGAATGGGAATTCCAGAACACTTATAATTGTGCTCATGAGAAACCTGTGCATAGATTAAGAGGCAGTTACTTCAATAGAACAAGGGAATACTGCATGCTTTAAATTCAGGAAAGATATGTGTCAAGGTTATATCCGTTCTCCATACTTATTCAATCTATATGTTGAGCAAATAATCCAAAAACTGGACTATATGAAGAAGAATAGGCAGCAGAATTGAAGGAAGACTTGCTAACAAACTGTATTATGCATCTGTCACATCTTGCTTGCTGAAAGTGACGAAGACTTGAAACACTGAAGAAAATCAAAGACTGTTGCCTTTAGTATGGATTATACCTCAACATAAAACAGAAATCCTCATAACCGGACCAACAAAAGACTGTATGATAAATGGAGAAAATATTGACGTTTTCAAGGATTTCATTTTATTTTGATCCACAGTCAGCACCCATGGAAGTGTTAGTTAAAAAACGAAATGACAAACTGCATTGGGCAGATCTACTGTGAAAGATCTATTGTGAGTGGTAAGAAGCAAAGAAGTCATCTTGAAGATTAAGATGTGCCTGACCCAAGTGTGGTGTTTTCAGTCACCTTGTGTGCATAGAAAAGCTGAACAGTGAAGAAGGAAAATGGAAGAAGAATTGATGCCTTTAAATTGTGGTGCTGGCAAAGTGTATTGAATATACCATGGACTGCCAAAAGAATGAATAAATCGGCTGTGGAAGAAGTACAACCAGAATGCTCCTTAAAAGCAAGGATTGTGAGAGTTCATCCACATACTTTGGACATGTTACCAGGGGGGATCAGTCCCTGAAGGAGAACATCGTGCTTGGTAAAGTAGAGAATCAGTGGAAAAAAGGAAGGTCTTCAACAAGATAGATTGACACAGTAGCTGCAACAACGGGCTCCAGCAAAACAACGGTTGTGAGAATGGTGCATCCCTGGGCAGGGTTTTGTTCTGTGCACAGTGTCACTGGGAGTCAGAGCTGACTAGCACCTAACAACAACAACAATGGCCATTTATCTGTTTCCTTTGTAGAAGTGCGTGTCTGGATCCTTTGCCCGTTTTTTAAATTGGGTTACCTTTTAGTATGGAACTGCAGTAGTTCTTCATATGCTCCAGATTCAAGTCTCTTACTGTATTACATGATTTGCCGATATTTTTTCCTCACTCAGTGAGTTGTCTTTTCACTTTCTTGGTGTCCTTGGATACATACAAGTTTTTAATTTTGATGAAATCCAATTTATCTTTTTTCTTTTATGCTTGTGCTTTTAGTACCATATGTAAGAAACAATCTCCTAATTCAAGGTCATGAATATTTACTGCTGATTTTAAGAGCTTTATAGTTTTAGTTCTTATATTAAAGTATATGATACATATTGGGTTATTTTTTATTATGTGATGCGATATAAGATTCCAACTTGATTCTTTTGCATGTAGAGGACAGTTGTCCCAGTGCCATTTGACTAATTTTTCCCCACTGGATTGTCTTATCTTGGCACTTTTGTTGAAAACAAGTTGCCCATAAGTGTGAGTGTTTATTTTTGGAATCTCCATTCTATCCCATTGATTTGTATGTCTGTCTTTATGCCAGGACTGCTATCTCTTCAGTGCTCTTGCTTTATAGCAAGTTGTGAAGTCAGGGAAATGTGAGTTATAAAACTTTGTTCCTTTCCAGTGTTATATTGGCTGTTGTCTGTCCCTGGAGTTTCCATGTGAATTTTAGGCTCACCTTGCCAATTTCTGTTAAAAAATCATGTAGGGTTTTTATAGGAATTGTACTGAATCTGTAGATCGATTTTTGGATTCTTAACCGCCTTAACAATGTACATTCTTTCAATCCCTGGGACATTTTTCCACTTATTTAGATCTTTAATTCCTTTCAACGGTATTTTATAGGTTTCAGACTATAGATTTTTACATTCTTTTTGTTAAATTTATTTCTAAGTCTTTTACTCTTTTTGGTGCTATTGTATATTGTGTTGTTTTCTGAATGTATTTTTTCAGATTGTTCATTCTTAGTGTAATTATCCATTTGTTTATTTTACTAACTCTACTAAAGATATTCAGAAATAAGTATAACATTCAGAAATGAAAAAGAGTTTTTTTGTTAGCTTTGAATAAAGAATTCAGTTTTAAATTTGTGTCAGTGTAGAAATCTCTAAAATTATTTCTATGAATTTATTTCTAATATTTGTGGCAAAGAGATGTTCTTTAATACATAACTGTAAAATCTCTTACAGTGTAGTTGACTTTTAATATATGTATACAATTCCTCAGTTATTTCCTTGCCTTAATTTCCTAATTTCCCGATTAGTCATCATTTAAATTAATGAACTGGAAATCATATTGTAATCTACAGATCTACAGATTCATATTGCTACTGCAGAAAGAATGGCACAGTGGAATCCCATGTATTTGTCACCTAGCTTCAACATTTACTAACTCATGGCCTCTACCGCCTAGACTATTTTGAAAGAAATTCCAGGCATCATATAAGTTCATCTGTAAATACTTATATGAAGCAGATTTATTCTTTGAAACTATTTTATATTGGAACAAAGCCTACTGTAATTGACTTTGCTTTAGGAGATGATTGTTAGGATAGAGGACTTGTTACTTAAAATTTTGTTTTTATTTTGGTACACAGGAATCCAGGTGTTACATGCGATGGATGTTTGTCACACTACAATTAAGTAGAAAATCTAGTTAGTAAAATCGAAGCTGCCATGGAAGAAATACCAGTAAAAGTTGCTGTAAGAGTCAGACCTCTGCTGTGCAAAGAAGTTCTTCGTAATCATCAAGTGTGTGTGAGAGTTATTCCAAACACCCAGCAAATTATCATTGGGAGAGATAGAGTATTTACTTTTGATTATGTTTTTGGCAAAAGTTCCACTCAAGATGAAGTTTATAATACATGCATAAAGCCACTAGTGTTGTCCCTTATTGAGGGCTATAATGCAACAGTTTTTGCCTATGGACAGACTGGATCTGGGAAGACATACACCATTGGAGGAGGCCACATTGGTAAGATTCCCATACTTTCTGACTTTTATCTGAAACGTTAGAAAAAGCTAAAATGTAATAATACTTGACACATACACTGAAATTACTGAGTGAATGAAAGAATGAATAGGATAGTTAAATGTGATCATTAAACTATCATCCCAGAAAGATGATCAATAATTGTTTTTAAATATGGTTTTCAAATACTGACCTTTCATTGAACAATCTAATTTATGATGCTGTTTGCTTGAAGAAAGTTTAAGGGAAGATGAACGTTTCTTTCTTTTCAGACAATGCTTGGCCCTTTGTTGCTTCAAACAGAATTTAAAATAGAGAGAAATGAGTTAATACATGTAAATTTCCATTCTTTAATAATCTTGTTATAAATAGTAAGAGTTCTGCAATCAAGAATTAGAGGCAGCAGGAGAAGAAAAAATTATTTTTTATTTTCTAGCCAGATTTCTATTTTAAATACTTATGTCTCCGGCTTATTATTCTAGTTTGGGAATGGTAAAATCATAGAATTTTCATTAGCTCTGGGAATCATCTCTCTTCATTTATATGAGGAACCCTGGCTCAGTGAGGTGAAGGAGTTGGTGTCTGAGGCAGCTAGTGAGGGCCTGGGGTCTACTGCCAAGTCCTCTGTTGAGATCCTTTCTTGTATAAATACTTTTTTGTCCAAAGCAAACTTTTTAATCTTGTGCGTATCTATCATTGTTAGAATCATAGTGTTCTCTTATCCGAGTAATGGCTGTCAATCTTCTTTCTGTTTCCACACCTCTCACATGTAGAATATGTGACTTCTAGAAACCTCTCTTTTCACATGCAGAGTTTGGGGCATGAGCTTCAAAGAGTAGCTGAGAAAGCCCTGCATAGGCTGAATGATTTCTGATCTGTACTGTTATAAAATAGTTGTCATATGTATTTTTACATCCATGTGTTAGTATTTCTGTAGTAGATAAGTTGAGTCAAATTGCATACCCATGTAAATTGTGATTAGAAAACCAAACAAATTCATAGGCATTGAGTCAATTCTGACTCGTAGTGACCCTACAGGACAGGGTAGCACCGCCCCATAGGTTTCCCAAAGAGTACGTGTTACATTTAAACTGCCAGCATTTTGATTAGGAGACATAGCTCTCAACTACTGCATCACCAGGGGTACTGACAAATTACCCGCAAAGGTGATTTAACAATGTATATTCCCATAAGGAGTATATGAAATGTATTTGCTTGTATCCTTGCCATTCATTTTTTTAGCCATCTGATAGGTGAAAAATGGAACCTTCTTTTAATTTGCAGTTTTTAGTGTATTCATGCAATTAGTGAGAAATTTTCAATTTAATAAGCTGTATTGAGTCAGTCATCTGCTGTTTGATTACTGACAATGCAAAAAACAGTTTCTTTTTTCCAGTAAATGTTTATTGAGCAGCTGCAGTGTCTTGGGGACCATGCTAGGCACTTTGGCAGAATGAAAATCTCTTCTTTTTCAATATGTTGCCTGATTAAACTAGTATCTACCTTCCTGCTTTTCAGAACCTTAGATTTACAGTCTTACTAGGCATAACCTTTTTTAAAAAAATCCTTATTTGAGTATACCCTTTAAATAGTATATGGAGTGCCTTGATTGCACAGTGGTTAGTTAAGTGCTAGGCTGCAGTTTTATCTCCGTAGCAGCTCTGCAGGAGAGAGATACGGTCATCTGCTTCCACAAAGATTACAGGTCTGGAAACACTATAGGATAGTTCCACTCTGTCCTACAGGGTAGCTGTGACTGGAAATCAACTTGACAGCAGTGAGTTTATAAATAGCATATGCTAGCTAAGTGATGTCTGTGGAACTAAAAAACTTGACAAGGTTTCCATCTAAAATAGTCGCTTTCATGAATATAAACCTAAAGTTGAAAATGTATGCTATTTAGGTTTCCAGAATGTGTAGTTAAGCTTTACTGTACGCATTATTTGAAATTCAGCTTTCGATAATTCTGAATTACCGTGCTTTTGTGTTGTGGTGGGGAATGAATGAGCTGTTTCTGGTCACCTGTATATTCTGGCTAATCTAGAAGGCTTCTACAGCCTGTGGTTTGAAAGGGTTTAGATACTACTGTTGGTTTGTTCCTGGGAGCACTGAAAAGGGAATCTTCCCCTTCACCTTTATTGGAAAAACCTGTAGCTTCCTGTACTTGCCACAAGATGGCAATCCTGCATCCTCAATTAGGTGAGAGCAGTGCTCTAGTGGTTCTTAGAATTGTACCCTAACCAGCATTAATTAGCATGGGCTGGGAGATTGTTAGAAATGCACATTCTCAGCGGGATTGAAACCTGAGAAGGAACCAGTTGGAAATCCTGGGTGAACGGCAACCTAGGTTAAAACAGGCTCAGATTTTCAGGATGATTGTAAAATGAGAGGATTGACTTTTGTTGCTAACAGGCTAATTGTTGGTAATCTTAAACTTGGAAACAGGCTATTTTTAAGATTTATTCATCAGACAACTTTTTATTGCTTGGAATATGTTTTTCTTACAACAGTGCTAGAAACAGCAGACAAATTTCTCTCTCTTTTTTTTTTTTTTTTTACTGTTTTCGGAAGTTACTTTTTTTTTTTTTAATTTAATATGACTGAGTGAAAATTTACATTCCCGTATAAATTTACATGCCCATCTATATGCAGCTTCCACTGCTCTCCCTGTCCGGTGACAGCACACTATTCCTCTCTGCTCCATACATGTCTCATCCTCCCAACAGCCTCCTTTCCCCTTCTCTCCACCCACTCTCCTTCCTCCAGCCAGAGGTCTGCAGGATGATGTCCTATAGATGTATAGAACCATAAAGTGCATCCAATATATGGTCACTCTGCATTGCCAAGTCCGATCCATTTGTGTCCGAAGAGTGGACCTTCCTTATGCTTTATGGGCAAGGGCTGCATCAGGGCCAGGGGCCGTGCTCCCAGGGGAACCTCGAAACCGCTGGACCATCAATTGAGGTCTTTTAGTGGAAGTCTCAGGATGCACCCCTTTTTATTCTTGTGTTGCCAGTGAGACTCAACTTAGTGAGCTCCATTGCGGCTATCACTGGTGGTGGCCGGGCACAATCCGTTTTTTCTGGTCCCATGTGGGTCTCTCTATCTTCTGGGTTGTCTTTACCACATGTCATTTTGGTCCTCGGTGAGCATCCGTTCCTGCTGAGTCGGGACCATTTGCTGTGCCCTTGGATAGCAGCTTGGCAGCTTTTAAGACCCCAGACGCTACTCACCAATGTGGGGTGCAGAGAGCTCTCTTAGCAAAACGCTAGTTGTGCCAGTTGGCCTCAATTTCGCCTAAGAGCATGGTCCCCTGCCCCCTGCCCCAGCTACTCTATCCTTGCAATATTGGGTTAAGATGGAAGGAGTACTCGAGTTGTGCTGAAGTCCACTTAATGTTGTTCTTGTTTCTAATGTGTGCTGTCACCGATTTCTCCCAGCTATCTAACCTGAACCCTCCCCCCCTCACCCTCCCTTCCTCCCCTCCCTTGCAGCTGTCAAAGAGTCTTTTCTGCTATGCACAAGTCTGTTTTTGAGATCTTATCGCAGAGGTCTCTTACAATATTTGTCCTTTTGTCACTGAGTACTTTGACTCAACATAATGTCTTCCGGTTGAAACCAGGTTAGGAGATGTTTCCTGGAATCATCATTATTCTTTATCATTGCGTAGTGCTCCATTGAGTATATGTACCATAGTTTACCTATCCATTCTTCTGTTGTTGGGCATCTGGATTGATTCCATCTTTTTGCTATTGTGGGCTGTGCTGCGATAAACATTCTGGTGCATGTGTTGATTGGTGTGAAAGGCCTTGATTCTGTAGGATATATCCCAAGTAGTGGAATTAGTGGGTCAAATGGTATATCAATATTCATTTTTTTAAGGAAGCGCCAGATTGCTTTCCAAAGAGGCTGCACCATTTTGCAACCCCACCAACAGTGTAGGAGGGTTCCACTTTCTTCACCGCCTCTCCAGCATTTGTTGTTTTGTGTTTTTTGGATCATGGCCAACCTTGTTGGGGTGAGATGGTATCTCATTGTTGTCTTGATTTGGATTTCTTTAATAACTAAAGATCATGAACATGTCCACATGTGTTTTTTGGCTGCCTGGATCTCATCTTTAGTGAAATATCTGTCTATCTCCTTTGCCCATCGCTTAATTGGATGATTTATCTTCTTCTTATTGATATTTTGTAGTATCTCATAGATTATGGAGATCAGGTGTCATGCACACAAATTTCTGAACTGACTAGAAATTTATTTAACCTTTACTCCCAATTTATTCCTCCAGTTGTTTTTTTTCCTTCACTTATTTAAAAAGTCATAGCTACCCTATAGGTCAGAATAGAACTGCCACATAGAGTTTCCAGAGAGCCCCCAGCAGATGTGAGCTGCCACCCTTTTGGTTAGCAGACATAGCGGTTAACCACTGTGCCACCAGAGTCGATATGAATTGGACATGACTTGACGGCAGTGGGTTTGGTTTGATTTTTTGTATTTAAAAACATTTCTCATGTGTATTTTTGTAAAGGTGCTTTAACTCCTTTTGTGCCACAAGGCCGGGGCACAAAGAAATGTTCATTCTTGATGTTGTACTAATCTGCATTCTAGGTTGTGGAAGCTATTGGCTTAGGCAAGTGACAGAGGAAAGAGGTGTACAGATGTTATGTCCCTTGTTGTAGAACTGTGACATTTCTGTACTTCTCTTCTGCACACACCAGTCATCATAGGAATCTGGCTTGTACCCCTGTACCGTTCTTACTCTTTTCTACCCCTGAATTGCCTGCCTCTTCTCAGCCTACCTGGAAACCTCAGACCAGATGCTGTTGGCTATGAATAAATACAAGGAGTTTTTCTTTTGCCTTTTTAAAAATCTTTTTATGATGGTGAAAATGGTATACAACAAAACCTGCCGATTCAATAATTTGTACATGTACAATTCATTGACATTGATTGCATTTTTCATGTTGAGCAGCCATCACCGGTGTCTATTTCCGTATTTTCCCATTACCCTTCACAGAAACTTAGTGTTCCTTACGCAATAACTCTTCCTTTTTTTTCTTTCCCCTCCATCCTAATACCCGGGTTACTACAAATAAACTTTGGTCTCTATGCATTTGCTTCTTGTAGGTATTTTGTGTAAGTGCATTCATGCAATATTTGTCCTTTTATGACTGACACACTTCATTCAGTGTTTTCAAAATTCGTCCATGTTATACAACGTGTGTCAGGACATAATTTCTCTTTTTGACTGAGTAAAGTTCCACTGTATGTGTATACAACATTTTGTGTATCCCTCTCTTAATGTGCCCTTGGAATGTTCCCGTCTTTTAGCTATTATGAATAATGCTGCAATAAATATTGGTGTATGGGTTTCTATTTGTATTACTGTCTTTAGTTATTTTTGGTATATATATATATATATGCTTATGAATAGAACTGTTGGATCATATGGTAATTCTGTGTTTAACTTTCTGAGGAATCACCAGTCTTTCATAGCAGCCACACCATTTTCCATCCCTGCCGGCAACTGATGATTCCATTTTCTCCACATCTTCACCAATACCTGTTTTTTTCTCATTTTTTAAATCATAGCCATCCTAGTGGGTGTAAAGTGATATCTCATGGTGGGTTTGATTTGCATGTCTCTAAAGTATTTTTTCATGTGCTAGTTGGCCTCATGGTACAAGGATTTTTTTAAAAACAATTCCTGCTGATGTAAAATTTGTTTTCAAGTGATTGGGATTCAACGTACAAAACAATCCAAGCTCACTGCCACTGAGTGACTTCTAACTCATAGTGGTTCCACCTAGGCTATGATGAAATGAGCCAAAGAGAAAAATGCTTTTTGCAAAGAACTATGAAATAGGTTGGTCTTACTGGAGTTCATTTTCCTGCCTGTTACAGTTTTTCTGCTTCAGAATCTATACCTTGTCAAAAAGCGCAAATACTTTTATAAAAATGGCTCCCATTAGTGGTAGGGACACTAGTAAGTCCCCCAGCAATGGGTTGGATGTGGGCAAGGGCACCTCCCTGAATCTTGTATTTAAGGAGCTGTCAATTAGTGAATTGGGGAATGCAGAGTGCTTATAAAAAGGCATAGCCTGTTAAGTAGATACATGAGGCTAACTGGGTAAGCACCTGTTCAGAAGCTAGATGAGAGGTGGGAAGGGGATTGGAGCTTGTTGGGTGAACATCAGAAATACTGGGCGGAGAGGAGGAGTGTGCTGTCACAGGATGGGGAGAGCAGCTAGATTGATGTAGCAATATGTGTGCAAGTTTTTGTATGATAAAATTGACTTGCATTGTAAACTTTCAGTTGAAGCGCAACAAAACTAAAAATAAAATAAAATGAAAAGTCATGGCCTATGTATGGAATATAGATTTCTCTTTTATATTAAAGTGAATTATTTCTACTAGATCTCTCTCTGTTTATAACTTTCAATTTATTTTAAACTGCATATATACTTTAAAATTATTTCTAATGGTAAAAAAGTGAAATAAAATTATATGGTCAGAGTATATTTCATTTGCCAAACATACCCAAATTAGATTTGCTCTGCAATTACCTTTTACTTCATAGATCTTAGACATTTGTGGAACAGCAGATGTTAACTAGCATTTCTTCTGCTGATGGATTTGTTACATTGCTTGGAAGTTTTTTGCAACTACAAGTAATCTTTTTTGATCTTTTTATAACATCTTTAGGTACATATTGCTACTCTTGATACTACCAAATGGTTCTCCAAATAGGCTGCATCAATTTACATTCTCATAGTACATTAGATGGCTGATTTGCTTATATCTTTGAGAAAACTGGGTATTGTGAAATTTTAAATCTTTGCCCACATAGTATTTTAAACAATGAATAGTGAGTAAAGATTTGATCATTATGAACATAATGAATATCAACTACAATGATATAATATTAAAGTATTTTAGCATTAATAGTTGAGAGCAGTTGGATAAATCAGCTTTTGCTGTTTCTTGAAATAACCTTCTCTTCACCCACTTGCTCTGCCACCTCCTATCCCGCTTCATTGCTTCTCTTTGTGGCAGAAACTTGAAGGTTTTGTTTGAGACTCTTGTCCATTCCCCTCCTCCTCTTCTTTCTTTTGTTTCTCTTATTGTTATTAAGAATATATATAACAAAACATACACCAGTTGAACAGTTTCTGCATACACCATTTGGTAAGCCTGATTACATTCTTTGAGTTGTGTAACAATTCTCATCCTGTTTTTTGGAATTGTCTCCCCCTCTCCCCATTAACATGCATTTACTGCCCCGTAAGGTCCCTATCTAATCTTTGAAGTTGCTGTTATCACTTTGATCCCATAAAATTTTTCTAAGAGATAGTGTTCAAGGCAGGTATTTTTTACTAATTAAGCTAAACTGTTGTTTGATTTGGAAACTAACTCTCCTGATATAGTGGGTTAATTGGTATGTCTGCTGACCTTTTGGTTAGCAGTTCAAATCTACCAGGCACTCCTTGGAAACCATGGGCCAGTTCTATTCTGACCTATAGGGGTGCTGTGAGTAGGAATCGACTCAATGGCAGTGGGTTTTTTTTCCCTTTTTTTTTCCATTGTTTGGTTTTAAGAAGAGCCCATTCTTTCCTAAACCCACTGCATTCATAGTTTCACCTCCACTGCCCTTGTTAGGATATAAAAAATGACCTTCACTTTGCTAGACTCAGTGGTCATTTCTCATTTTTCATCTTACTGTGCCTATCAACAGGTTTGATAGACCTTCTCCACTTGGTTTCAAGGCCACCACGTTCTTGGTTTTCTCCTCCTTACATGCTTGCTCCTTGCCGGAGGGTCCTGCGGGTGTCTTATAAAAGAGCCAATAAATGCTGCAGTGCCCCGGGGCTCAGTTTCGTTGCTCTTTTCTCTGCTGACTCCCTCACGGAGCCTCCTGACATCAAATAGCATTTACGGTAGGCTACAAATTCAAATTAAGGGCTTCAGCTCCAGGGGAAGGTTTTTGCTGTTGGCTCTGGAGGAAAGACCTTGTCATTAACCTTCCCGTAGACTGAGAGTTTCTGAGGCACAGGGACTCCAGGTCCTTTCAAGGATGCAATCTGCTCCTGGCATTGCTTTCTTGGTGGTAAGAGGTCCCCAACTCTTCTGTTGGCTTCCCTTTCCTTTGTATCCGAAGAGATTGTCTCAAGCACAATATAGTCTTAAGCAGTGAGTCCAGCCCTACCAACACAACTGGTGCCTGGTACCTGTCCCCCCTCTTTAACATCATAGAAGCAGGGGTTACAACATATGGGAACATTGGACTGTATCCAGAATGAAGGCCTAGCCAAATGGATGCACACATTTTTTTTATTATGACTGAGTGAAAATATACATTCCCATATAAATTTGCATGCCCACCTATGTGCAGCTTCCACTGCTCTCCCTGCCTGATGACAGCACACTATTCCTCTCTTCTCCATATGTGTCTCATCTTCCCAACAGTCTCCTTTCTGCTCCTCTCCACTCACACCCCTTCCTCCAGTCAGAGGTCAGCAGGACGATATTCTATAGATGCACAGAACCATAAAGTGCACCCAATATACAGTCACTGTGTGTCACCAAGTCCCTTTCTGTCTGAAGAATGGACCTTCATTATGATTCCTGGGAAAGGGCAGCATCAGGGCTGGGGGCCATGCTCCCAGAGGAACCTCGAAGCCACTGGACGATCAATTGTGGTCTTTTAGTGGAGATCTCAGGGTGCACCCCTTTTTATTCTTGTGATGCCAGTGAGACTCAACTTTGTGAGCTCCAATGTGGCTATCACTGGTGGTGGCTGGGCACGATCTGGTTCTTCTGGTCCCAAGTCGATGTAGGCACCTACTCATGTGGGTCTCTCTGTCTTCTGGGTTGTCATTTTGGTCCTCAGTGAGCATCCGCTCCTGCTGAGTTGGGACTATTTGTTGTGCCCTCAGATGGCAGCTTGGCAGCTTTGAGGACCCCAGATGACACTCACCAATGTGGGGTGCAGAGAGCCTTCTTAGCAAAATGCTAGTTGTGCCAATTGGCCTTGATTTCACATAAGAGCATGGTTCTCTGCCCCCTGCCCCAGCTATTCTGTCCTTGCATTATTGGGTTAAGATGGGAGGAGTACTCAAGTTATGTTCAAGCCCACTTAATGTTGTTCTTGTTTCTAATGTGTGCTGTCACCAATTTCACCCAGTTAAATTTCTAGCAACTATCTAATCTAAACCATCCCCCTTTAACCCTCCCTCTCTACCTTCCCTCACAGCTGTCAAAGAGTCTTTTCTTCTATGTGTGAGTCTGTTTTTGAGTTCTTATCGTAGGGGTCTCATACAATATTTGTCCTTTTGTCGCTGACTACTTTCACTCAACATAATGTCTTCCAGTTGAAACCGGGTTAGGAGATGTTTCCTGGAATCATCGTTATTCTTTATCATTGCCTAGTACTCCATTGAGTATATGTACCATAGTTTACCTATCCATTCCTCTGTTGCTGGGCATCTGGGTTGATTCCACCTTTTGGTTATTGTGGACTGTGCTGCGATAAACATTCTTGTGCATGTATCCATTTGTGTGAAAGGCCTTGATTCTGTAGGATATTTTCCAAGTAGTGGAATTACTGGGTCTAATGGTATATCTATATCCATTTTTTTAAGGAAGCACCAGATTGCTTCCCAAAGAGGCTGCACCATTTTGCAACCCCACCAATAGTGTAGGAGAGTTCCACTTTCCCCAAAGTCTCTCCAGTATTTGTTGTTTTGTGTTTTTTGGATCATGGCCAACCTTGTTGGGGTGAGATGGTATCTCATTGTAGCTTTGATTTGAATTTCTTTAATAATTAAAGATCGTGAACATGTCCGCATGTGTTTTTTGGCTGTTAGGATCTCCTCTTTAGAGAAATGTCTGTCCATCTCCTTTGCCCATTGCTTAATTGGATGATTTACCTTCTTCTTATTGGTATTTTATAGTACCTTATAGATTATGGAGATCAGGCGTCGGTCTAACATAGAGTTGCCAAATATTTTTTCCCATTCTGTAGGTGGCCTTTTAACTCTTCTGATAAAGTCTTTGGATGAGCATAAGTGTTTGATTCTTAGTAGTTCCCATTTATCTATTTTCTCTTCTGTTGATTGTGGTTTGTTTGACAGATTTTGAAGTCTGTCCACACTGTGTATTAAAACTTCAATTGTTGTTCATACTTTTCCTCGGATGAACTTTATTATTTTAGATTTGATATTCAGGTGTTTTATCCAATTTGAATTGGCTTTTTTATAAGGTGTAAGATACGGATCTTGTTTCAGTTTACTGCAGAGGGATATCCAATTTTGCCAGCACCATTTGTTGAAGAGATTTTTTTACCTCAGTTTAATGTCTTAGGGCCTTTTTCAAATATCAGCAGTTCATAGGCAGATGGTGTCATCTCTGGGATCCCAATTCTGTTCCATTGATCGATCTGTCTGTTCTTGTACCAGTACCAGGCTGTTTTGACCACTGTGGCAGTGTAATAGGTTCTGAAGTTAGGTAATGAGAGGCCTCCCAGTGTGTTCTTCTTCTTTAGTAGTACTTATCTGGGATTTCTTACCTTTCCAAAAAAATTGGTGATTTGTTTCTCCATCTCATTAAAAAATGACGCTGGAATTTGTGTTGGGATTGCATTATATAAGTAGATTGCTTTGGGTAAAATAGACATTTTCACAATGTTAAGTCTTCCTATCCATGAGCAAAGTAGGTTTCTCCATTTACCTAAGTCTCTCTTAGTTTCTTGTAGTAAGTGCTTTTAGTTCTCTTTGTAAAAGTCTGTTATTTCTGTGGTTAGATTAACTCCTAGCTACTTTATCTTCTTGGGGCTATAGTAAATGGTATTGATTGGATGATTTCTTCATTAGCAGTCTCACTGTTGGTGTAAAGGAATCCTACTGATTTACTTATGTTTATCTTGTATCTTGAGATGTTGGTGAACTCTTCTGTAAGTTTGAGTAGTTTACTTATAGATTCTTTGAGATCCTCTGCATATACAATCATATCATCAGCAAGCAGGGAGATTTTGACATCTTCTTTGCTGATGCAGATGCCCTTTATTTCTTGGTCTTGTGTAATTGTCCTGGCTAGAACTTCTAGAACTGTGTTGAATAGGAGAGGTGAGAGTGGGCATCCTTGTCTAGTTCCTGTTCTCAAGGGAAACTCCTTCAGTCTCTCTCCATTTAGGATGACAGAGTCAGTTGGTTTTGTATAAATGGCCCTTACCGCGTTGAGGAATTTTCCGTCTATGCCTATTTTGCTGAGAGTTTTTAGCATGAGTGGGTGTTGGACTTGATCAAATGCCTTTTCGGCATCAGTAGACAAAATCAGGTGATTCTTGTCTTTTGTGTTATTTATGTGGTTAATCACATTAATTATTTTTCTGATGTTGAACCAGCCTTGCATCCCTGGTATAAATCCCACTTGGTCATGATGGATTATTTTTTTAATATGTTGTTGTATTCTATTGGCAAGAATTTTGTTGAGGATTTTTGCATCTAGATTCATGAGTGATGTCAGTCTGTAGTTCTCCTTTTTTGTTGGGTCTTTCCCTGGCTTTGGTATCAGGGTTATACTGGCTTCCTAGAATGAGTTTGGGAGTACTCCATCCCTTTCTGTACTGTGAAATAGTCTCAGTAGTATTGGAGATAACTCTTCTCTAAAAGCTTGGTAGAATTCTGCAGTGAAGCCATCTGGGCCCGGGCTTTTTTTTTGTTTGGCAGTTTTTTGATGACTTTTTCAATCTCTTCCTTTGTGAGGGGTTTATTAAGTTGTTCTACTTCACAGTGTAATAATTTGGGTAGGTGATATGAATCAAGGAATTTGTCCATTTCCTCTAGGTTTTCAAAGTTGTTAGAGTACAGTCTTTCGTAGTATTCTGTTATGATATTTTTAATTTCTGTTGGACCTGCTGTGACCACTCCCGTCTTGTTTCTAATTTGGGTTATTTGTTTCCTTTCCTGTTTTTCTTCAGTAGGTTTAGCCAGTGGTTTGTCAATTTTGTTGATCTTTTCAAAAAACCAGCTTTTGGTCTTTTCAATTTTTTCAGTTGTTTTCTGTTCTCTGATTCGACATAGTTCTTCTCAACTCTTCTCTTCTGGTGCCTGAGAGGTTCCTCTGTTGTTCTCTCTCTAATTGTTCAAGCTGTAGGGTTAGTTCCTTGCTTTGGTTTCTTTCTTCCTTCCAGATGTGTGCATTTATGGAGATAAACAGACTTTTGAGTACTGCTTTGGCTGTATCCCATATGCTCTGGTAGGAAGTGTTTTCATTCTCATTGAGATCCATGAATTTCTTTATTTCATCCTTGATTTCTTCTATAACACATGGTTTTTTAAGCAAGATGTTGTTGAGTTTCCAAGAGTTCCACTTTTTATCTGTGTTTTCGTGGCTTTGAATAGAAGTTTCTGTGTCTTTGATTTTGTTCTTGGTCTGTTGGGTTTCAGATTACTGGTGTTCCATCAGATCAAACAGCTTGCTTAATTTTTCCTTTTTTTCAGCATTTTTTATAAGGTCTAGAAGGGCTGTGTATATAATCATTTTGTATTCACTTTCTGATGCTTTCATGAAAGTTTCTTCATCTGGAAAATTCCTTGGTTGTTTTATTTAGGAGCCTTCTGAAGCCATGAGTGATTTATTGTGAGCCACAAGTGTCTGTTGCTTTTTGGGTCCCATGTGAGTAAATAGAGGCTGGGAGAGATACTGTGAGGATGTTTGCCTACACTGTCCTAAAATGTAAAAGAAAAAGTATCTGACCACTTCCCAAGTCAGTCAGGTTTTCAGGTGTAGAGGTCCCTCTTCCCAACTGGCGAAGTAAGCACCTCTATATCTAACCCCAGATGATATGAACTAGTTCAAAGTACAGCAATGCTACTGCCCTGTTGGCCTCTGCTGACAGGGCCCAGCCTTATGCGACACTGTGTAAACTACTTCTTTTCTGGTAGAGAAGTGCTGTCCTGTTGGCATGCTTTGGCTCCCAAACTAAGAATTCTGTCCAGCTGCGGCCACCTTATCTAAGATGGCACCCTCCACACGGTCGGCAGATAGAGGGGCTAAAGGTGCCGAGACGTAGTGAGTCCTCAGCCTCTGTTGCTGGGCCCCCACCATAGGTGACGCTGTGTAAGCTACTGCTTTTCTGTCGGAGAAACACTGTTCTGTTTGCAGGCGCTGGCTCCCAGGCTTAGAATTAGGTCCCACTAAAATCTCTGTATCCAACGTGGTGTCCCATACATAGTACGTGCAGTTCCATAGAAACTACGCTGTGGCAGAGATAAAAAGAGAGACCCAAAATGATTAGTACACAGTCCTAAGCCTGACTCTCAAAATATGGCAGTTTTACCTGCCTATCCCACCATGAGTGCATCTGTCACTAGCCACTAGGTAAGACCCAACTCTGCCTGCTGGCCAAGACAGAGAATAAAAAGTCACAGTGGTGCGTTACCTTCTGTCCGTGAGAGCCAGGGCTAGCCGGGAGTGGGAGTCAGTAAAAGAGAGGTGGTTTTTTGTTCAGTGGTATGAAGTCCAAATTAACAGCCCTGTGTCGTGTCCTGGGGCTCACTAGGTGACCAGAAGGCTCCGTTTGGTTATCAGTTCAGGTCTTGGTTTCCAGAGGAATATAAGGAGACGTGTGCTTAGTCTGCCATCTTGACTCCACCTCTCTGGATGCACACATTTTGAGGGGACGCAATTCAATCCATGACACCAGCTGTTCCATTTTAATGCCAGATAGACATCTCTCGCTTGCTGGATTGGAGCATGAACTTTTGTTATTTTCCCCTGAAATCAAGTCACTGTTCACTCTTCCTCGTATTAGCTGATGGCAGTTCTACCCTTCCAGTGGCTTGGAACAGATCCCTGGAGTCGTCCTTGACTCCTCTCTTTCTCTCACATCCACATCCAATCTGTGAGGGAATCTTAATGGTTCTGCTTGTGGAATAAATCTAGAATCTTAACAACAAATGCTGGAGAGGCTGTGGAGAAAGTGGAACCCTCCTACACTGTTGGTGGGGTTGCAAGATGGTCCAGCCTCTTTGGAAAGCAATCTGGCGCTTCCTTAAAAAAATGGATATCGATATACCATTTGACCCACTAATTCCACTACTTGGAATGTATGCTACAGAATCAAGGCCTTTCACACCAACGGACACATGCACGAGAATGTTTATCACAGCACAGTCCACGATAGCAAAAAGATGGAATCAACCCAGATGCCCAACAACAGAAGAATGGATAGGTAAACTATGGTACATATACTCAATGGAGCACTACGCAATGATAAAGAATAATGATGATTCCAGGAAACATCTCCTAACCTGGTTTCAACTGGAAGACATTATGTTGAGTGAAAGTAGTTAGCGACAAAAGGACAAATACTATAGGAGACCTCTATGATAAGATCTCAAAAACAGACTTGTGTATAGAAGAAAAGACTCTTTGGCAGCTGCAAGGGAGGAGAGGGAGGAATGGTGAGGGGGGAGGGTTTAGTTTAGATAGCTGCTAGAAATCTGATTGGGAGAAAGCGGTGATAGCACACATTAGAAACAAGAACAACATTAAGGGACTTCAGCATAACTTGAGTACTCCTTCCATCTTAACCCAATATTGCAAGGATGGAGTAGCTGGGGCAGGGGGCAGGGGACCATGCTCTTAGGCAAAATCGAGGCCAATTGACACAACTAGCATTTTGCTAAGAGAGCTCTCTGCACCCCACATTGGTGAGTGGCGTCTGGGGTCTTAAAAGCTGCCAAGCTGCCATCCGAGAACATAGCAAATGGTCCCAACTCAGCAGGAACGGATGCTCACCGAGGACCAAAATGACATGCGGTAAAGACAACCGAGAAGACAGAGAGACCCACAAGAGTGGGTGCCTTCATCGAGTTGGGACCAGAAAAACTGGATAGTGCCTGGCCACCACCAGTGATAGCCACAATGGAGCTCACTAGGTTGAGTCTCACTGGCAACACAAGAATAAAAAGGGGTGCATCCTGAGATCTCCACTAAAAGACCTCAATTGATGGTCCAGTGGTTTCAGGGTTCCCCTGAGAGCATGGCCCCTGGCCCTGATGCTGCCCTTACCCATAAATTATAACAAAGGTCCACTCTTTGGACAGGAATGGATTGGACTTGGCAATGCAGAGTGACCATATATTGGTTGCACTTTATGGTTCTGTACATCTATAGGATATCATCCTGCTGACCTCTGGCTGAAGGAAGGAGAGTGGGTGGAGAGGAGCAGAAAGGAGGCTGTTGGGAGGATGAGACATATATGGAGCAGAGAGGAATAGTGTGCTGTCACCGGACAGGGAGAGCAGTGGAAGCTGCATATAGGTGGGCATGTAAATTTATACGGGAATGTACATTTTCACTCAGTCGTGTTAAATAAAAAATAAAATTAAAAAAAAAATCTAGAATCTTGTCGTATATCTTTATTTTTCTATGGTCAACCAAGTGTGAGTAAGCTAACATCATGTCTTTCCCCCCATCCCCTCAACGCCTGAATTACTGCAGTAACCTCGTAAGTGGTCTCCCCCTTTCCCCCTTTCCTCTCATGGTACGTGCGCAGACTGCAGCTCGAGTGGGGTTTTCAAAACTCAAGTGACTTACTGCTTAGAGCCCTATGAGGAATCACATCTGTCATCTTTTTGATGCCACCTGTCTTGTCCACTTTTTCACTGTGTTCCAGTCACACTGACTTCTTTGTTTATGGAATACAGAAACTTAGGCTCTTTGTACTGGTTGTCTCTGGCATTTTTCTTAAGCTAATCCATGTAACATACTCCATCGCTTGTATTAAGTCTTTGCTTTAAAATGTCAGCTTTTCAGTGAGACCCTGGATTACAGTTAAACTTCAGTCCTCTTCACCCTATACTTCTTTCATTCTCTGGACCCACTTACCACTTTTTAACATACCCAATAATTCACTTAGGTAGCACCAACCATTAGTGCGCAGCTGCTAACTAAAAGATTGGTAGTTCAAATCATCCGGAAGTAGCTTTTAAGAAAGGCCTGGTGACCTACATGTGAAAGGTAACAGCTATTGAAAATTCTATGGAGTATAATTCTACTTTGACACTGATGGGGTGACCATGATTTGGGATTGACTTGACAACTGGTACAGATGGTTATATGTCACTTACCAGTTAATCTTTTTTGACTATTTTTCTCTTCACTAGAACCCCAGAGGGCAAGAATTTTTTTTTTCCACCTTGTTTTGTTCACTAATGGATCCTAGGTCTCTGGAATATCTTAGATGTTAAATATATTAGTTAAATGAATGCGTGAGTGAATGCTGAGTAAGGTGGTGTACATGACAAGTTTTACTCATTAATTTTATAGTTGTGTTTAAAAAATTTAAGATATAGAGATGTAAAAAATGATTTTATTAACTGTAAATATTGGGTTGCAGATGTTTATAGTATGAGTTTTCAATGTCTTCAAAATTTTCAGCTTCAGTTTTAGAGGATCAAAAAGGTATCATTCCTCGTGCTATACAAGAAATATTTCAAAACATCTCTGAAAATCCTAACATTGACTTCACTATAAAAGTATCTTACATAGAAGTGTACAAAGAAGAACTAAGAGATCTTCTAGAATTGGAGACATCTGTGAAGGATCTTCACATTAGAGAAGACGAAAAAGGAAACACAGGTAAAGTAGCCTATTTAGTTGATAGCCTTGGTTCACAAACAGATATAATTTAATGCAGTTTATAGTTGTGTATTTAAAAAATAGACATGGAAACAAAATGAATCTGCTTTTACCTTTAAATTGAATAGCTTATTGATGTCAACATCTGTTAAGTTATCCGAGTGAAATAGTTCAGACTGGTTGGTAAGGTGAAGCTATTCATTTGTAATTCAGGTCATTTATGTCCTGTAATTACCCTCTGTAGTACTAGCTTAGGTGAAAATGAAATAGACTGAAGTTATTTTTATACTTTTTTGTCCCTCTCTGTCGTAGATTGGGGGTAGCTTCTCCTTTAGCTGTTCATCCAAGTTGAGCCAGATCTCTCCTTTCTTCCTCTTTGATTTTTGTTCCAGCACCCCTGTTTATTCTTCTCTTTCTCTCTTGTATTATTTAGAGTTTATGTTTTTAGCTTCTTCATATTAACATCTGTTTGTGTTGTACTCTGTAAGGTCTGACTTTCCTTGTTACTAATCTGTTACTGCCATGAACTAATGCCCCTTTGTTTAGAAATGGGAAAAGGTTAGAATGGCTTTTCTGATTTAAAAGTAATGTGTTCATCATAGGACATTTGGGAAACAGAAAAGTACAAGGAAGAATGTGAAAAATCATCTTTAATCTCAGAACCTAGAAATAGCATTTTCTCTTTTTTTCCTTTTAAATTTTTTCCCTGTATACACATGACTGTATTTTTAAAACGTATACTTGCTGTTTGTATATGATTTACATCTTATTTTTTCACTTAATGTTTATATTTTGCACATTTTCACATCTTTATCCTTTTTTCAGAATTATGACCTCTGGTGAATATGGTATTATAATTTAACTAATAACCAGTTGTTGGACATTAGATGTTTCCACATTTCACTATTATTAATGAGTTTGCAGTGACTGCTACTGGCTGCCTCACTCTCGCAGAGAACACACTGAATAGTTTCTAGAGATAAAATAGCCAGCTCAGAGGAGCCACTCTGTGAGGGAAACTTTGTAGCAGTTAGAAAATCACTCCCTATAGCTCAGTGGTTAAGCACTTTTTCTACTGACTGGTTGGTGGTTTGAACCCACTAGTGGGTTCAGGAGAGAAATGACCTAGCAATCTGTTCCTGTAAAGGTAGGCGTAGGAAGTCCTTTGGGACAGCTGTACCCTGCGCTGTAGGGACTCGGTGAATTGGAATTGACTCGAAATCAAGGTTAAAATGAAAACGTTGCTGTGGGGTTGAAGCTGAGCTAGAATAACGCTGTAGGACAGAGTACGACTGCCCGGAAAGGGTTTCCAGGGAGTGACTGGTAGCTTAGAATTGGACCTTTGTTTAGCAATAATAACAAAGAGATGGTTATTACCATTCAAACAGCAGGCTGCAGAGAGTGATAAAAATTTGCATTCTTTTAAAAATTTTTTATCATGATTAAGTGAAAGTTTGCAATCCCCAGTCAATTTGCCACCGCCTCTCTGCAACTCTGTCTGCCCTCCTCACCCTGTGACAGCTTGCTCTACTTTTCCTCTTTACTTCCAGTATCCATTCAACCAACACTTGTCCCTTGCTCTCCACCCTCTCCTCTTACCTCTAAAAAAAGGCCATAGGACAGCCTCATAGATACAAGGCCTGACAATTAAGTCCACGAACTTAATTGTTCTAAGTGCTGCCATGCCTCACTGCTGAATATCACTGCGGTCACCTTCAGAGTACTCCTCTTGGGAAGCAATTCACTGATGCCAGTGCTTAGTCCACCCTTCAAAACAATTTTGGAACTCTCTGGAATGTCCATTACACATGATGGCACTGTGGCAAGTTTGCAGACTTAATTGTATAGTTGTCTCTAAGGGAGTTTTTAGGAAGTAAACAAATAACTATATTAGGACACCCTACCTACTCACTTGATCTGGCCCCCAGTGGCTTTTTTCTTTATCCGAAGATAAAGGAAATATTAAAAGGAAGATAATATGATGGCAGTTCTGATGGCCACTCCAGAAAAAGGGTTCCAAAATTGCCTTGAAGGGTGGACTAGGCACTGATGGCAGTGCATAGCTTCCCAAGGTGAGTACTTCAAAGGTGACTGTAGTGATATTCAGCAATGAGGTGTGTAGTATTTTTTTCTAAGATGAGTTTGCAAACTTAATTGTCAGACTGCATATATTAAACCATAAAGTATGATACATCACCTGTATCACTCTGTGTACCCAGTCTAGTACTTTCTTTTTCTGAAGTGTTGGCTTCAGTACTGGTTTGGGTTTTGGGGTAGCAGCAAGTCTAGGGACCATGTTCTCTAGGTTGTCGGACCATCAAGACTGGTCTTTTAATAGAGTTCTTGATCTACACACCCCTTGTGCTACATGAGGGTCTTTACATTATGCTTCCTGTCAGGGCTGTGCTTGGTGTGCCTGGGAACCATCTAGTTCTTCTGTTCTCCTGCTGTTACTGTAGTCTCCCAGTCGTATGGGTCCTTTTGTCCCCTGGGCTCATTGTTCTTCAGGTCTTTGATGTTCTCAGTTTTCATCTGTTGCAGGTATGTTGGGACCATTTGATGTCCCTCAGAAGCTTGCTGGCTTTTAAGACTGCGGGCACCACTCACCAATATGGGATACAGAAGACTGCCTTAGTTGAGGACTAGTGATGCCAGTTAACCTCTATGTTCCCTGAAAAAGTGCTCCCCAGACTCCTGTCCCTGCTATCATGTCCTTTGAAATGTTGGGTTGAAATTAGAAAACCTTTTAGCATATGGTATATAGTCCAGTTATGCTGATCTCCCTTCTACTGCATATTAGCACTCCTTTCACCAACCAAATAGTGCATGTTGACTATCTAATCTATGAATAACCCTCTCCCTCCCTCCTCACCCATCAAAGAGTATTTTCTTCTGTGCATAAGTCTTTTTTTAAGTTTTTGTAATAGTGGTCTCATACACTATTTGTCATTTTGAGATAACTGATTTCACTCAGCATAGTGTCTTCCAGTTGATTCCAAGTTAGGAGATGTTTCATGAAATCATCATTGTTCTTTATCATTGCATGGTGTTCCATTGTGTATATGTACCATAATTTGTTTATCCATTCATCTGTTGATGGGTACCTAGGTTAATTCCATCTTTTTGCTATTGTGGACAGTGATTCAATAAACATTTGTGTGCATCAGTCTGTTCATGTGACAGCACTTATTTCTGTAGAATGTATTCCAAGCAGTGGAATTGCTGGGTCATACAGCATTTCTATTTCTAGCTTTTTAAAAAAGCACCAAATTGCTTTCCAAAAAGGTTGTGCTGTTTTACATTCTCACCAATGGGGTAGAACAGTTACAGTCTCTCCACAGCCTCTCCAACACTTGTTTTATGTTTTTTGGATCAGTGGAAACCTTGTTGGGTTGAAATGGTGTCTCACTGTAGTTTTGATTTGGATCCGACTTGACGGCACTTGGCTTGGCTCAATAATTGTGAACATTTCCTGATGTATCTTTTGGCTGCCTGGATGTCTTCTTTGGAGAAGTGTCTGTCCATATCTTTTGCCCATTGTTTAATTGGGTTAGCTGTCTTTTTCTTGTCAATACTTTGCAGTACCTTGTAGCTTATGGAAATTAGATGTCCATCAGATGTGTGGTTACTAAATATTTTTTCTCAGTCTGTAGGCAGTCATTTTACTCTCTTGATAAGGTCTTTGGATGAGTGTGTTTGACTTTTGTTAGTTCCCATGTATCTACTGTCTCTTCTGCTGTTTGTGCATTGTAAATAAGATTATTTTAGTCTTTTTAAGCTGTGTATTAGAGCTTCCAGTGTTATCCCTGTTTTTTCTTCCATAATCTGTATTGCTTTAGATCCAATATTTAGGTCTTTGATCCATTTTGAGTTAGTTTTCGTATAATGTATGAAATATGGGTCTTGTTTCAGGTTTTTACAAATGAATGTCTAATTTTTCCAATGCAATTTGTTAAAGAGACTCTTTTTTTCCCCAGTTCATGGCCTTTGAGCTTTATTTAAACATCAGCTGTTCATAGGTAGATGGTGTTATTTCTGGATTCTCTATTGTGTTACGTTGATCTATGTATCTGTTTTTGTACCAGTACCAGACTCTTTTTACTACTGTAGAAGTGTAATAGGTTCTAAGATCAGGTAGTATGAGACCTTCCACTGTGTTCCTCTTCTTCAGTAGTGCTTTATCTGGGGTTTCTTGCCTTCCCAAACAAAGCTGGTAATTTGTTTCTTCATATCATTAAAAAATGACATTGGAAAGGTGAGGCCAAGGTGGCAGACTAGTCACATGTCTCCTCAATTCCCTCTGAGAACTAAGGCCTATAAAAACAATTGAATGGAGCAGCGTGGACATTGTAGGAACCCCAAGATTAGGCATAAGGTTATAAGATCTGACTGGGCAATAGGAACAGGAAAACTACTTTTGTCAGAGATGAGATGGCAGAGCAAAAAGTCCTGCTTCTGCTGCAGCAGCAGCTAAGAGACTTACAGGTACAGATGCCATCTTTGTTAACTGGCAGACAGGGTCTGGAACTGCCAAGCCTGAGAGTTAGGCAGGGGCCAGCTGCCAAGCTGAGATGCAGGGCATTAGTAAATGGTGTCTTTTGCAGTAGAGTGGCTGTGCTTGAAACAGCTATACCTAGAGAATCCAGCAGTGGCTGGCAACGGAAGGTACCAGTGCGTCCCTCCAAGCTGTGCCATGGATACTGCCAGCTCAGTACATGAAAAGTGGCTCAGGCAAGATGCCATCTTAGTCAGCTGGGAGGCAAAGTCAGCTATGCATGAGGGCCTGGCTGGGGCTTCTTGCCACGGTGAATAACAGTGCCTGACAGGACAGTGCCTCTTCTAGCAGAAAAGCTGTTTTTAAGATAGTCATACCTAGAGAATGTAGTGACAGCTGACGACTAAATGTGGTGGTGCCCTAACACATTCCTTCTTTGAGCCATATCATAGTGTCTGTGGACACAGCCTCAGAGAGACTCCAAAAGTAGATTGCCATGTTTGTCAGCTAGGAGGCGAGGCTTGCCATACCTGTGGGCCCAGCTGGGGCCAGCTGCCAAGCTGAGCAGCATCGTGGAACTGGACAGTGTCTCTCTCACTAGAGAAACTGTACATAAGTCAGCTGCACCTAGACAACACTGTGGTGGCTGGCAGCCAAGTCTAGCAGTGCCCTAACTGACTCCTTTCTTAGAGCTACTCCACAGCTTCTGTTGGTACAACACCAGAGAAGCAGAACAGCTTTTGTTATGGTGTGAAGACTACAATCAGTAGCTAACTATTTAAAAAAGCAGACCATCATGACTCCAGAAACTCCCAAAATAATCAAAAAACTTCCCAGATGAAGAAACCTTCCTGAAATAACTGGAGGCAGAATATGAAACAGTTATGTATAGAGCCCTGCTAGAGATTAAGCAGAGTGAAGCAGAACAAAATGAAAAATTCAGCAAGCTATATGAACTGCTAGAACATCAATTATCTTATATTCAGCAGATTAATAATAACATTACAGAGTTAGACAATTCAAGGCAAAGCCGAAAGAGCAGGATTAAGGTAATGGAAGGCAGAATTAGCGAGACTGAAGATAAAGCAACTAACACCAGCATTAATGAAGAGAAATCAAATAAAAGAATAAAGAAAAATGAAAAAGCATAAAGAAGCATGTGGGACTCTATCAAGAGAAATAATCTACAAATAATTGGAATTCCTGAACAGGGAGGGATAGCAGAAAATACAGAAAGAATTGTTGAATAGTTGCTGACAGAAAACTTCCCTGACATCAAGAGAGAAGATAGCCATTCAAGATGCTTTTTGAGCTCCAGAAAAGTTAGACCCTGAAAGAAAGACACAAAGATGTGTTATAATAAAGCTTAATAACATGAAACATAAGACGAGGCTCTTAAAGGCAGCTAAGCTTAAATCAAAACTAATGTACAAAGGGAAGCCTTGTAGGCTGTCCTCTGACTTCTCAGCAGAAACCATGTTGGCAAGAAGGCAATGGGATGACACATACAAAGCCTTGACGCAGAAAATTTCCAACCAAGAATTCTGTGTCCTGCAAAATTGTTTCTCAAAATGACAGTGAAATTGAGACATTCTCAGATAAACAGAAACTTAGAGACTTTGCGAAAAACAAACAAAAATTACAAGATGTACTGCAAGAAGCTCTTCAGTTAGAGAATCAATAACATCAGGTGTATACTCAAGGATGCAATGCAGGACACAGAATTGCGTCCTACTCAGGGAAGTCATAAAACTCAATCAAAGCTAAAATATTAAAATTAGGATAACAGAGATGTCTACATGTAAACTATCACATAATCACACTATGAAGAGGGATATATTATAGTATTTACAGGTTTTTCAGATGGAGAAGTTAAGGAGATACAAAAGTTAAAGATTGGTTTTAACTTAGAACATTAAGGGAGATCAGAGGGGTAGCAGCAAAGCAAACTAACAATGCTACATATCAAAACAAGAAACATAATACAGGCGTCTCAACACATACAAAACTAATGTTGAAAAGGATAAAAAGAAAAATAACCCAGGACATATACTAAGTAGAACAAAGAATATGTCAAATACACCAAAATGACAGTGCTAAATAGATATTTATCAATAACTACACTGAATGTAAATGGATTGAATGCTCCAGTAAAGAGACAGAGAGTAACAGATTGGAACAAAAAACATGATCCATCTGTATGCTGCTTACAAGAAACACACCTTAGACTCAAAGATATGAACAAATTGAAAATCAAAGTATGGAAAAAGTATATACCAAGCTAACAACATGCAAAGGAGAGCAAGAATAGCAATATTAATCTCAGATCAAATAGACTTTTAAGTAAAATCCACCATCATGGACGAGGATGGTCACTATTTATTGCTGGAAGGTTTAATAAATAAAGAGGATATAAGAATATTAAGTATTTATGCACCCAGTACCAGAGTATTTAAATACATTGAACGAACACTGACAACACTGAAAAACGAGATAGATTACTCCACAATAATAGTAGGAGACTTCAACACTCCACTTTCAGTAATCAACAGATTATCCAGAAGAAAGCTCAGTACAGATACAGAAAATGTTATTGTGACAACCAACCAGACCTCGTTGACATACACCGAACTTTTTACCCAACAACAGATAAATACACCTTTTCCAGTGCACATGGTGCATTCTTCAGAATAGACCATGTATTAGGCCATGAAGCAAATCTCAATGAAATCCAAAATCCAAACCATTGATTTATTGCATAGCATCTTCTCAGAGCATAAAGACATAACAGTTGAAATCAATAGCAGAAAAAACATGAGTAGAAATTCAAACTCTTGCAAACTGAACAACAACTTGCTCAAAAATTCATGGGTTATAGAAGAAATCAAAGATGCAATAAAGATATTCATGGAATCAAATGGAATGAAAACACATCATATGGGATACAGCAAAAGCAGTGCTCAGAGGTCAGTTTATAAGTGCACACATCCATAATGAAGAAAGGGTCCAAACCAAATAATTAACCCTGTAACTTGAACAAGTAGAAAGAGAAAAATAAAAGAAACAGTCAGGCATCAGAGGAAAACAGATCATAGAAATCAGAGAAGAACTAAACAAACTAGAGAATAGAAAAACAGTTGAAAGAATTCAAACCAAAGCTAGTTTTTTCAAAAGATCAACAAAATTGATAAACCACTGGCTAAACTTATGAAAGGTAAACAGAAGAGGAAACAAATAACCCAAATAAGAAATAAGACAGGAGATGTCACAACAGACCCAGCTGAAATTAAAAGTATCGTAAGAGAATACTACAAAAAAAATTGTACTCTAACAGATTTGAAAACCTGGAGGAAATGGACAGATTTCTAGATTCACATCCCCTACCAAAATTATCACAAGGAGAAGTAGAACAACTTAATAGATCCATCACAAAAGAAGAGAATGAAAAAGTAATTTAAAAAAACTACCAACCAAGAAATGTCCTAGTCCAGACAGCTTCACCAGAGATTTCTACCAAACTTTTAGAGGGGAGGTAATTCCAGTACTACTGACGCTATTTCACAACATAGAAAAGAACAGAATATTCCCAAATTCATTCTTTGAATCTGGCATAACCCTGATACCAAAGCCAGGGAAAGATCCCACACACACAAAAAAGAAAATTACAGACCAATATCTCTCATGAACTTAAATGCAAAAATCTTCAACAAAATTCTAACCAACAGACTTCAACAGTATATCAAAACAATAATACATCATGATGAAGTTGGGTATATAACAGGGAAGCAGTGCTGGTGTAACATCAGAAAAACAGTGTGACCAACCACGTAAAGAGCACAAAGGATAAGGATCACCTGACGTTGTCAATTGATGCAGAAAAGGCATTTGACAAAATCCAACACTGATTCATGTTAAAAACTCTCAGCAAAATAGGGATAGAAGGTAAACTTCTCAATGCAATAAGTAGCATCTATGTAGAGCCAGCTACCATCATCATCCTGAATGGAGAGAGACTGAAAGAATTCCCCCAGAGAACAAGAAATAGACAAAGATGCCCACTGTCACCACTTCAACACTGTTCTAGAGTTTCAGGCCAGAGCAATCAGACAAGACAAAGAAATAAAGGTCATCTTCACTGGTAAAAAGGGAAAACATCCCTATTTGCAGATGATATGATTGTATACAGAGAGAACCTGAAAGATTCCATAAATAAATTACTAGAACTAATAGAAGAGTTCAGCAAAGTATCAGGATATAAAATAAACATGAATCAGTAGGATTCGTTTACATCAATAAAGAGACACATCATCAAAGAGGAAATCACCAAATCAGTACCATTTACTGTGGCCTCCAAGGAGATAAAATACTAGGAATAAATCTCACTAGGAAAGTAAGAGACCTATACAGAAAAAATCACAAGACCCTACTGCAAGAAACCAAAAGAGACATGAATGTAGGAACCTGCCTTGCTCATGGGTAGAATTAACATTGTGAAAACATCTATTTTACCCAAAGCAATTTATATACACAATGCAATCCCAATACAAATTGCAGTGTCATTTTTTAATAACATGGAAAGACAGATCGCAAACTTTGGAAAGAGAACAAACCCCAGATAAGTAAAGCACTACTGAAGAAGAGGAGCACAGTGGGAGGCCTCACGCTATCCAACCTTAGAACCTACTACACTCCCATGGTAGTCAAAACAACCTGGTGCCGGTACAAACCCAGACACATAGACCAATGCAACAGAGTAGAGAATCCGGAAATATGACTATCCTCCTATGACCATTTGACATTTGACAAAGGCCTAAAGGTTGTAAACTGGGGACAAAACAGTCTCTTTAACAAACTGTGTTGGCAAAATTGGATATCCATCTCCAAAAAAGTGAAACAAGACCCATATCTCACATCTGACACAAAAGCTAACTCAGAATGGATCAAAGATCTAAATATCAAACCTGAAATGATAAGGATCATGCAAGAAAAATAGGGATAACAATGGAAATTCTAGCACATGGCTTAGACTAACAAAACCTAACCAACAATGCACAAACAAAAGAGAAAATAAATAAATGGGAAATACTAAAAATCAAACCTTATGCTCATCCAGAGACCTTATCAAGAGAGTTAAAAGACTACCTACAGAATGGGAAAAAATATTTGGCAACTGCATATTGGATGGGCATCTGATTTCCATAATCTCCAAAAAAAAAAATTCCACTGCCGTCGAGTCAGGTCTGACTCAGAGCAACCCTAGAGGTCAGAGTAGAACTGCCCCACAGAGTTTCCAGGGAGCACCTGACAGATTATAATCTACAAAGTACTGCAAAATATCAACAATAAAAAGGTAAATAACCCAGTTAAACAATGACAAAGGATATGGGCAGACACTTGACCAAAGAAGACATCCAGGCAGCCAAAAGACACATGAAGAAATGCTAATGATCAATAGCAGTTAGAGAAATCCACATCAAAACTGCAATGAGATACCATCTGACCCCAGTGAGGTTGGCAATAATCCAGAAAACACAAAACGACTAATGCTGGAGAGGCTGTGGAGAGATTGGAACTCTCCTACACTTCTGGTGGGAATGCAAAATTGTTCTTTGGAACTTTCTTAAAAAGCTAGAAATAGAAATGCCATATGATGCAGTAATCCCACTGCTTGGAATATATCCTACAGAAATAAAGGCAGTCACGGGAACAGATACATGCACACAAATGTTTGTTTCATCACTGTTTGCAATAGCAAAAAGTGAAATCAACCTAGGTGCTCATCAGCAGATGAATGGATAAACAAACTATGGTATATATACACAATGAAGTACCATAAAATGATAAAGGACAGTGATGATTTTAGGGAGCATCTCCTAATGTGGAGTCAACTGGAAGACGTGCTGAGTAAAATCAGTCAGCTGCAAAAGGACAAGTATTGTGTGAGACCCCTGCTATGAGGACTTAATAGTAGACTTAGGTACAGAAGAAAAGCTGACAGCTATAATGGTGGGGAGGGAGGGCGGGGGATGTTCACAGATTAGATAGTCGATAGGAATTTGGTTAGGTGAAGGGAGTGACAGCATGCAGTGGAGGACAGATCGTCATAACTGGGGTACACCATAAACTGAAAGGTTTTCTGAACTCAGCCCAACATTTCAAAAGATAGAGTTGCAGGGACAGGGGTCTGCGGACTGTTTTCAGGGGACATCGAGATCAACTAACATAACTAGTCTTTTGCTCAGAGAGTCTTCTGCACCCCATACTGGTGAGTGGCATCTGGGGTCTTAAAAGCTAACAAGCTGCCATCTGAAGAACACCAAATGGTCCCAAACCATCTGGAACAGATGATGACTGAGAACATGAAAGACATGAGGAGAAATGAGCCCAGGAGATAGTAGGACCTGTAAGAATAGGAGACTGCATTGGCCGGAGACCAGAAGAACCAAATGGTGCCCAGCCACCACCAAAGGCAGCCATGAGGGGGGGACACAATGTAAAGTCACTGATGTAGCACAAGAAAAAGTTGTGTGGTTCAAGAACTCTACTAAAAGACCAGGATTGATGGTCCAACAGCCTGGAGGGTTCCGTGGGAGCAGGATACCTAGTCCTGCTGCTGGTGCTCTCCTGAAACCAGTGCTGAGGTCAGCTCTCCAGACAAGAATTGACTGGACTTGGGGACACAGTGTGAGTGTATAGTGTGTATACTTTATGGTTTTATACATTTGTATGAGGCTGTCCTACTGATTTCTTTCTAGATGGGAAAGCAGATTGTGGAGAGGAGGATACTAGAAGAGTGAAAAGGAGAAGTGTCTTTTAACAGGATGAGGAGAGCAGATGGAGTTGCAGATACACGGGCATGCAAAATTGATTTGGATTGTATACTTTCACTTAATCATAATAAAAACAAAAATAAATGACACTGGAATTTGTATTGGGATTGCATTATATATATAGATTGCTTTGGGTAGAACAGGCATTTTTACATTGTTATGGTAGGTTTCACCACTTATGTAAGTCTCTTGATTTCTTGCAGTAGGGTCTTGTAATTTCCTTTGTATAGGTCTCATATCTGTGGTTAGATTTATTTCCAGGTATTTTATCTTCTTGGGGGCTATTGTAAATGCTATTGATTTGGTTATTTCCTCTTTGATGGTCTCTTTGTTGGTGTAAAGGAATCCTACTGAATTATTTATGTTTATCTGATATCCTGATACTTGGCTGAACTCTTGTAGTAGTTCCAGTAGTTTGTTTATGGATTCTTTAGAGTTTTCTGTTTGTAGGATCATATCATCTGCAAGTGGAGATACTTTCACTTTTACTTCACCAATGTAGATGCCCTGTATTTCTTTATCTAGTCTGATTGCTCTGGCTAGAAACTCTAGCAGAATGTTGAATAAAAGTGATGACAGTGGGCATCCTTGTCTGGTTCTCATTCTCAGGGAATTCTTTCAGTCTTTCTCCATTGAGGATGATGTTGGCCTTTGGCTTAGCATAAATGCCCCTTATTGTGTCAAGGAATTTCCCTTCTATCCCTGTTTTGCTGAGAGTTTTTAACTGCCCATTGAGTGTTGGACTTTGTCAAATGCCTTTTCTGCATCAATTGATGAAATCAAGTGATCCATATCTTTTATTTATGTAGTTGACTACCTTAATTGTTTTTCTGATGTTGAAGCATTGCTGCATCCCTGGTATGAATCCTACTTGGTCATCATGAATTATTTTTTTGATGTGTTATTGAATTCTATTGGCCAGGATTTTATTTAGAATTTTTGCATCTGAATTCATGACAGATAATGGTCTGTAATTTTATTTTCTTGTGCTGTCTTTACCTGTCTCTGGTATAAGGGTTATGCTGGCTTCATAGAATGAATTTGGGAGTATTCCATCCTTTTCTATGCTGTGAAATAGCTTCAGTAGTGTTGGTATTAACTCTTCTCTGAAAGTTTGGTAGAATTCTCTGCTGAAGCGAGCTGGGCCAGGACTTTTGTTGGTTGGTAGTTTTTTTTAAATTACTTTTTCAGTCTCTTCTTTTTTGATGGGGTTATTAAGTTCTTCTACTTTTCTTTGTGATAGCTTTGGTAAATAATGTTATCCTAGAAATTTGTCCATTTCCTTTGGGTTTTCAAATGTGTTAGAGTACAATTTTTTATAGTATTCTGATTGTTTTAATTTCAGTTGTGTCTGTTGTGACATCTCTCGTCTCTTTGCTTATTCAGGTTATTTTTTTCCTCTCCTCTTTTCTTTTGTGAGTTTAGCCAATGGTTTAAAAAAAAAATAAACCAGTTTTTGGTTTTCTTAGTTCTTTTGTTTTTCTAGTCTCTAATTCATTTAATTCTTCTCTGATTTTTATTATTTGTTTTCTTCTGGTGCCTGAAGGCTTCCTTTGTTCTTCTCTTTCTGCTCTTTTGAGTTGTAGGGTTAATTTTTTGGTTTGGTCCCTTTCTTCATTTTGGATATGTGCATTTATAGAGAGAAATTAACCTTTAAGCCCTGCTTTTGCTGCATCCCACAGGTTCTGTTAGGAAGTGTTTTCGTTCTCATTTGATTCCAGGAATTTCTTGATTGCATCATTGCTTTTTAAAAATTGTATTCTTTAAACTCTGTCCTGGAGGCTCTGCCATTTCTGAATGTCTGAAGAAATTGGGGTTTATTTTATTTTGTTTTTTAGTAAGAAAACATACCATGACAATTTATGATCTTACTAGGTAATTAAGTACAGTTTACCTTTTCTGTATAGAGTTCAGATTGATGTTTTAAGCCTCTGAATCTTATAGAATGTAATTTTTGAGTGCTTCTACGTTTTTATTAAAAAGTTACAAAAGCCGTATATTGTTTTAGTCATCTGGTGCTGCTTTAAGAGAAATACCAGAAATGGATAGCTTTAAAATGGTTAAGTTTTATTTGTCACAGTCCGGTAAGCTACAAGTCCAGATTCGGAACGTCAGCTCCAGGGAAGGCTTTCTCTGGTGGCACTGGAGGAGGGTCCTTGTTGTCACTCTTCCACTGGACTGGGAGCTTCTGAGACGCACGGACCGAAGTCCTTTCCAAAGCACTAACTCACCAACCAGCACTGCTTTCTTTCTTGATAGTGTGAGGTCCCCAGTTTCTCTGCTAGATTCTTTGTTTTGTATCTCAGGAGATTGCCTCAAGGCCCCAGAAAATCCCACACATTAAATCCTGCCACACCAACACAACAGCACTTATCCACCCTCATTAACATCATAGAAGCTGGAATTCCAGTATAGCGGACTGTCACACAGTACTGGGAGTAATGACCTAGCCAAGTTGCCACATATTTTGGGGGGAACACAGTTCTATCCTTGACATATAGATTGATTGTAAATAAGCCAAACAGTACAGAAATATACACTGTTACTGCTGGTAAAATTGGTGATCAAAATACTCCATAGATCGATCCTTGAAAAATTGTAACAGATGGTCTTTACTTAAATTGCCATGTATCATATATTTTCAAGGATTGATCTCAGCTGTGTAATATTTTGATGATCAAGTTTATATACGGTGGAAACCCCAGTGGTGTAATTGTTACATGCTGCATCTGCTAACTGAAAGGTTGGCGGTTTGAATGCATCGGGTGCTCTTTCGAAACTCTATGAAATAGTTCTACTCTCTCCTATGAGGTTGCTGTGAGTAGGAATCGACTCAATGACTCTGGGTTTATATATATATAAAACATCTCACTGTCAACTAAAATGCATTTTATTTGATATATTGATCTGGTGGCACTGTGTAAAGCAGTGGTGTTGACCCTGGCTGCTGCATCATTAGAATCACCTGGGAAACTTTTTTGAAACTATTGATTTCTGGGTCCTACTCCTCAGAGATTCTGATTTAATTGGTTGAGGGTGGGACCTGAGCATTGGTACTTTCTTTTTTATAAAGCTCCCAGGTGATTTACATCTATGTTTGTGAACTGTAGTGCTCAGCTTAACATTAGAAAATTTTGTAAGATTTACTGTGATTCATTGTTATATTGTATAATGTTCTGCAATTCCTGATATTTTTAGCACTGCCTGTTTGCTTGGCTGTTTGTAGTATGGTTACTGTCTGTTTGTAGTATGGTTACTAGTATGAACTAGGTGGTTTAAAAAAGGTAGCCTGATGGAAAAAGGTAAGTAAAGTGATTTTTCCACCCCCAAAGAAACAGTGAGTTGGTGAACAAGATTTCTTTGAAGAGGAACTATGTTGCTGTGTTAAGATCATGGACTTCAGAGCTGTATTGCCCTTGTTCAAATTCCAGCTCTGTCACTTGCTGCTTTTTTCCCTCAATTTTATCATGACAGAATGTATATAGTAAAATTTTGCCATTTTAACCATTCAGATGTTTTGAGAGAGAGATAGACAATTACTGTTTCAACATCTTTTATATGTATAACATAGTAACACTGCATTCTACGTGTACAACCATCACCACAATCTGTTTCTGAAACCTTTCCATTGCCCACCTTTTTGAAGTACTTTTGGCTATAAAAATTATGGCAGGAGTAATTGTGTGTTACTTTTGCTCTTTACCTTCTGTTGAAATAGAAATGTTTTTGCTCTTTTTTTTTTTGAATTGCCCCATGATGTTTACTTTTCACTCTGATGTTATGTACAGCAAAATGCTATAACAAACTTCGTATCGAATTTATTTATCACTGGCACTGATTCCATAATACTAAAAAATCTTACAGCTAAGGATTGCTTAAATATTAATAATGTTCAAAAGCAACTTATTTCTTTTGATGCAAAGCTCTGTTAGTGACTCTACAAATCCAAAAACTATAATAATGAGTTTTTCTCTTGTCAGCTGTTTTGAAGAATTGAGTGTGATTTCAAGTAAACAAGATTGTTTTTAAAAACTATGTATTTTAGAACTTAAACATCAAACTGAGTGTCGTGTCACAATAGTGCCTTTGAGAGATTTATCTAAAATTAATGAATTTGCTGACATTACTATTATTTAAAATGCTATTAATTTCTTTAAAAAGACTATATTGGTTGCACTGTTTAGCAAATTATAGCTATTATATGGTTAACTGTACTGGATTTTGATCAAAACTTGGTTACAAACTTGCTGTTGCTATTTTAAGTGATCGCTGGGGCTAAGGAATGCGTGGTGGAGAGTGCAGATGACGTGTTGAGTCTCCTGGAGATGGGGAATGCAGCTAGACATACAGGAACCACCCAGATGAATGAGCACTCCAGTAGATCACATGCCATTTTTACCATCAGCGTTTGCCAAATGGAGAAAAGCATGGAGGCAGCTGAAGATGGATCTTGGCAATCTGCTCGACATATCCTTTCCAAGTTTCACTTTGTGGATTTGGCTGGGTCAGAAAGGGTAACAAAAACAGGGAATACAGGTGAACGGTTCAAAGAATCCATTCAAATCAACAGTGGGTTGCTGGCTTTAGGAAATGTAATAAGCGCTCTTGGGGACCCACGCAGGAAAAGTTCACATATTCCATATAGGGATGCTAAAATTACTCGGCTTCTGAAAGATTCCCTGGGAGGCAGTGCCAAGACTGTCATGATCACATGTGTGAGCCCATCCTCCTCTGATTTTGACGAGTCCTTAAATTCTCTCAAATATGCCAATAGAGCCCGGAACATTAGAAACAAACCCACTGTTAACTTCAGCCCTGAATCAGACCGTATGGATGAAATGGAATTTGAGATTAAGTTGCTTCGAGAAGCTTTGCGAAGTCAACAGGCTAGTATCAGCCAGACTAGCCAGACCCATTCAGAGGGAACTCCTGATAAAAATAGGATCCATGCTCTTGAAGAACTAGTAGCCCAGCTACATGGAGAATGTCTGAGTTACCAAAATTGTATAGAAGAAGCCTTTACCTTCTTGGTGGCCTTAAAAGATGGTGCCAGACTAAACCAAGAGCAGCAGCAGAAACTTCAGGAGTGGTTTAATATGACTCAGGAGATGAGAAAGGCAATACCCACCTCCTTCAGACACCGAGGCATTGGAAATGTGGAAGAAGGACCACAGCACATTACACTTCTCCAACTGAAAAGAGAGCTTAAGAAATGCCAGGTACTTAGGCATCACTTTTATGAGTAACTTGTTTGAGAATTGACTTTCTGGGCAAGTAAGTTCTAAGAGTTATTTTGAAATTGCAGAAGTTTTTAAAAAAGGATTATATGTGAAATATCTTTATGTGCTTCTCTCTACCTCTTCTTTCTTACTTCTTTCTGCTTGTAGTTCATGTCTGTCTTTGTTCCTCCTTCATTCTCATTTACTTAAAGTGTGTATTAATTTGTTGTATTTATTAAATGGATGGTTGTAGGCCTGGTTGTAATCTATAGGATAAAAAGAAACAAGGTTTCAGAAACAAAATTAAGTTATACTATACTGAGTTTTTCTTCTTCTATGGGTCAGTGGTTCTTAGAGGAAAAAAATAATTCATCTCTTGAGTTTAGAGTTTATTTTTTAAAAACAAGTCATTTCATATTATATAATATTTAAGGAGTGTAGTCACATTTCTGTGTGTATATTGGCTTTCTAAATTCTATTTTCCCACTTCTCATTAAAAAAAATTTACTGAGTGTTGATTGTGCATGATTGGGCGTTTTAGGCACCTAGTGCTGCTATAACATAAATACTACAAGTTTGTGACTTTGACAACCAGAAATGTATTTTCTCACAGTTTAGCAGGCTAAAAGTCTAAATTCAGGGCTCTGGCCTTCAGGGTAGGTGCTCTTGTCTCTAGGGGAAGGTACTTGGTGATCTTCATGTGGCATGCCATGGCATGGCATTTGTCTTCTCCCCTCTTTGCTTGCTTGATTGCTTGCTCAATCTGCTCTTTTATAACTCGAAAAGAGATGGATGTAGGGCACACCCTATGATAATACTGCCTCAGTAAAATAACAAAATCCATTCCCAAATGGGATTATAACCACAGCTATAAAATCCCACTGCTGTTGAGTAGGTCAACTCACAGTGACCCTAGAGGTCACAGTAGAACTGCCCCATAGAGTTTTCAAGGAGCACCTGGTGGATTTGAACTGCCAACCTTTTGGTAAGCAGATGTAGCACTTAACCCACTATGCCACCAGGGTTTCCAACCACAGGTATGGAGGTTGAGATTTGCAATGAAGGTGACTATAGTGATATTCAGCAGTGAGTATGTAGCACTTAGAACAATTAAGTTCATGGACTTAATTGTCAGGCCTCTTGTCCTAGTCATCTGGTACTGTTCCAGCAGAAAATACCATGAGTGGAATGCTTCATGAAGAGAAATTTTTATTGTCACAGTCTGGTAAGCCACAAATCCATTTATGAGTTCCAGGTCTGTTTGATATGAGAAATCATCACAGTCCAGTAGGCTGAGAGTCCAAATTCAAGGAGAGCATCTCAACACGGGAGCCTCAGGTCCGAAGGATGTGCCTGCTCTCAGTCATGCTTTCTTGATGGTATGAGGTTCCCAACTTCTCTGCTCCTTTCTTTCCCTTATATCCCACAAGTTTGAGTTCAGCCTCATCAACACAACTGCAGCCCATTCTCCATCATCAATATCACAGAGGCAGGATTCACAACTGGGAGGAATGGCACCATATTGGGACTCCTAGCAGAGTCAAATGAATACATACATTTTTGGGGGGGGACACAATTCAATCCATAACACCACTTCCCATTGCCTCTTGCCTGTGTTGTTTCTGCCAATTAATAAGAGCTTAGTCTTATTGTTTCTCCTAAGTGACTGATCAGTTTTCTTGAGATGCTCTCAGGATTCTTTCTTTGTCTTCAGTTTAGGCATGTGTTATTATGTGGTGTGGTAACTGTTCTGTATGGGGTTCACTGAGCATTTTAAATAGTCATATTTTCATCTTTCATGGTATTTGGAAGATTTTTCTTCCAGCAAATCTTCAACAATCTTTTCTGTGTTTTCCGTTTTGTCACCTTGTTCTGTAGCTCTGATCATGCAGAGATTTTTGCTCTTGATGGCATCCCACATAATTCTTAGGTTTTCTTTACTCTTTTCTCTGATTTCTTCCTCAAACAAAGCGACATCCAAGGATTTGTCATCAGTCTCACTGATGCTGTCCTCATTATTTCAGATTTGCTACTAAGACTTCTATTGAGTTGTCCGTATCTAAAACTGATTTCCAGTTGCTATTTTTGTATGATTTCTAACTATTTATTTTGATATTTTGTTCTTGTATTATTTTACAGAAGTATTCTTTTGCTTTGTGTATTTTTCTTGATTTGGGCTACATTTTGGTCATTTTTTTCTTTATTTTCCATGATCTCTTTCCTAATCTCGTAAATACACACCACCTGTTGCCATCAAGTTGATTCCAACTCCTAGAAATTGTATAGTGACCTGATGGGACAGAGCACAACTGCTCCATAAGGTTTCCAGGGAGCACCTGTTGATTCAACTGCCAGCATTTTGGTTAGCAGCCATAGCTCTTAAACACTGCACTACCAGAATATCCTCCTAATCTCTTGGAGAGGCCTAAATGTTAGTCTTTTGAGTTCATATTTACTGCTTTTTCTTTTTCTAGAGATCCTCTGATTATATATTTTAATTAGTTGCTCAAACCATCTTGTCCTATGTAAATGCACCTCTCACTTTGGCATCTCACTTTGGCATGACAGGCATCTGCATGGGTGAAGAAATCCTCTGAGCCTCAGGGACTTGGGCAGCAGCTGGAGGGCACTGGTCGTAGTCTCTTGAGCAGCTTGGATGCAAGCAGGGCTCTTAGTTATTCTTTAAAGAGAAAAAAATGGTATTCTATGACAAAGGTGTCCAGTTCAGCTTGCAACTCAAATAATTACAAAGGGGCTTTTCTTCTTGACAACTGTCCTTTTTCAGCATACAACAGAAACAGTTTATGCATATCTCTCATCTTAAAAAAGACATATACCAGTTGATTGTCAGGTCCTTCTTCCTAGTCTATCTTAGTCTAGAAACTCCAGTGAAACCTAACTATAGGTGATCTGGCTGGTATTTGAAATACCAATGGCATAACTTCAAACATTACAGCAACACATAAGCCACCACAGTATGATGAACTGACAGATGAGTGGTGGACCTCCAGCTGGCTCCTGAACAGTCCTACGTAATGTGCCTTTGTGATTTGTGTCTTATTTATAAAATGAAAATGATTTTCACAAATCAACTACATGTTCTGTGCTTTCCTGGAGCCTTAGTAGAAAGAGCTCAGACTTTCATCCAGATACAGCCAGGGTCAACTCTGAGGAGTTTATTTTACATGATATCATCTTGGGAAAGGGCTTTAATTTCTCTGAGCCTCTTTCTTCATCTGTGAAAATGGAACTACAGGCCCTTTCAGTAAGATATTAAAAAAATGCCAAGTCAGCATCTGGCATGATGTAGGCCTTTGACAATTTTCTTTCTGTTTATTTCATTTAAAAGTTGCTTTAAATGTATTATTTGCATCTCCCTATTATACTTGAAGGAAACCCTGGTGGCATAGTTGGTTAAGTGTTACTCTTCTAACCAAAAGGTTAGCTGTTCAAATCCACTAGTTGCTCTTTGGAAACTCTATGGGCAGTTCTACTCTGACCTCTAGGATCGCTATGAGTCAGACCCAACTCAGCGGCAGTAGGTGGTGCTATTATACTTGAAAACAAGCATAATTCATTAGGAACTAAGAAATAACAACTATTTGTTTAGCCATTTTATTAGACTTCGAAATATATCTCTTCAAAGTGAAAATGCAGAAAATCAAGAAACAGGTAGTAATATGTCATTTATTAACAGATAAATATAATTTTAAGAAGTGCATTCTTAAATCCCACAGTTCAGAGTTGGGAAAATGTGATCTTTTAATTTTTAAAAGCTCTTGTGAAATCTTATGGCATGTCTAGCAAAACTGCAAAAATCTTATTGAATGTGCAAATAGTCCCCATAAAGCCTTCATATGAAAAATTCAAGGTACATATAAATGGGTGCTACTTTTTTTGACACACGTAAGACGTTATTATGACTATTACTGCATTATTATGTTAAAGATGTTTTAGTGTTTCTGGAAGTGTTTAATGTATTTTATGCATAGAGAGGTACACTATATACTATATATACTATATACTAAGACGAACACCAGACTAACTGATGTTAGATATGAACCATACCTAACTGGTACAACTTATGTACAAATTCAACTTAAAGACAGATTTAGGAATGGAACAGATTCATAATCCAGGGACTGCCTATACTCTGTAATCTGAAAGACAGGTTTGCATTTTAAAATGCAGGAAGTACAAGTCAGGAAAATCTTACTATCTTTATGGTCATCAATTTCTGTGCTGTAATAAATGTATCTGTCTTAGAAAGAAACCAGAAAATTGCTGAAAATACAAAGGGTGAGAAAAACTTAGAGACATGATCAAGTTGTCATCAGATTGCTATTTTTGTCATAGTATGTGAGTTCTTGTGAGTCTTCACAGCCTCTGATTGCTTTCTGTGGCTAATCTCATGCATGCCATCTTTCTCTACCAGTGTGCTCTTGCTGCCGATGAAGTGGTATTTAATCAGAAGGAACTGGAAGTGAAGGAGCTAAAAAATCAAGTGCAAATGATGGTACAGGAAAATAAAGGACATATGATATCTTTGAAAGAAGCGCAAAAAGTTAATAAATTGCAGGTAAGACTTTTGTAGATTTGGTTGAAGATTGAACTAAATTTAAATAGGACCCAACTAAACAGAATAGCACTTTATGTGTGTAATTAAGGTTTTTCGACAATTTCTACATGTATAATTCTGCACCATTAATTATATTCTTCAAGTTGTGCAACCATTGTTGTGCAAATCAACTCGAGTTGATTCTGACTCATGGGCAAAGTAGAACTGCCTCATAGGGTTCCTTAAGCTGTAATCTCTCTAGGAATATACCTCCAGGTCTTTTCTCCTGCTGAGCAGCTGGTGACTTCAAACCACCAACCTTCTGGTTAGTAACCAAGTTCTTAAGCATTACACCACTAGGGTCTCGCTATCCTTTTCCGAATGATTCCAATACCATTAACATAAACTAATGTGTTGTAAGCAAACACTCTCCCTTTCTCACTCTTTTACACCATCAGTGGACACTAATAACCTTTGGTTTCTATATATATTTTTATTTCACAGTAAGTGAGATCATATAGTATTTGTCCTTTTGTGACTTAACTCAGCGTATTGCTTTCAAGGTTCCTCCATGATGTGGCATGGATGTCATGTCATGTCTCTCTAAAAGTGGAGTGATAGTCTTTTGTGTATATGTACCACATTTTATTTATCCATTCATCAGCTGATGGGCATTCAGGTTGTTTCTACCTTTTTGCTATGGTAAAAAGTGTTGTGGTGAACACTGGTGTACAAGTTTCTGTTTGTATTCCTGCTTTCACTTCTCCTTATATACTGAAAAGTAGAACTGCTAGGTTATGCTTGTGGAGTAATTCTGTGTTTAACTTTTTGAAGTATTAGGTATTACCAAACTCTTTTCAACAGTGGCTGTACCACTTTGCAGTTACACTAGCAGTGGGTGAAGGTTGCAATTTCTCCACATCCTTGTCAACACTTGTTTTCTGTCTTTCAAGTAATAGTCATTCTAACGGGGACACCAGCTTTCTTTTGATTAGTGTTTACATGGCGTTCTTTTTCCATTTCATTTTTAATATTTTTATATCAACTTTAGTTGTATTTCTGGGAAGTAGCACATGGCTAGATTATTTTAAAATCCTGTCTGACTGTCTTTATTAATTGGATGATTTAATTCATTTATGGGTTTAATATTTCTGTTGCATTTTGACTAAAAGTTGTCATCATGCCTTTTATTTATTCTGCCTGCTCTGTGTTCGTTTTTCTCACCTACCTTCTTTTGGACCAGTTGGACATTTTTTCTTGCAAATTGTTTATTGTGATTAAGTGAAAGTTTATAATCCAAGTCAATATGCCTTATAAAACCCGAAGTACCTGCCTATATGCAACTTTTTCTGTCACCCTGTGACAGCACACTCTTCCCCTCCACCCTTGACTTCCAGTATGCATTCAACTGACAGCTCTCCCCTCCTCTCCCACCTCTCCTCTTCCCTCTAAAAAGAGGGGACAACCTCATATGTGTATTAAACCATAAAGTACACACCACCTGCATCACTCTGTGTTCCTTAGTCCTAGTCTAGTCTTTGTCTGAAGTGTTGGCTTCAGTACTGGTCTCAGCTCTGGGCTAGCAGCAAGGTCATGTTCTCAGGGGACCCTCTGTGCTGTCGGACCATCACGTCTAGTCTTTTGATAGAGCTCTTGATCTGCACAACTCTTTATCTGGCTCCGTGTATGGAACTATACCTCATGTTCCCTGACAGAGCTGTCTTTGGTGGTGGCTGGGCACCATCTAGTTGGTCTCGTGCTGATGTGGTCTCCCAGTCACATGGAGCCTTCTGTCTCCTAGGCTCATATTTTCTTCATGTCTTTGATGTTCTTAGTTTTCATCTGCTCCGGGTGGGTTGGGACTAACTGATGTTCCTTAGATGGCAGTTTGGTGGCTTTCAAGACTCTAGGTGCCACTCATCAATATGAGTTGCAGAACAATTTCTTAGGAAAAAAACTAGATATGCTAGTTGACCTCAACGTCCCCTGAAATCATGATCCCCAGACCCTAGGACCAGTTGGACATTTTCAGTTCTTCTTTTGTTGTTCTCCATTAACTCAGATGTTGTGGTATTATTTCCCCCACCCCTCAGGTGTTAGCCTGGTACCCTTGATTTATTAAAGTCTAATGCTAATTGGTATTTTGACTCTTTTTCTCAGACAATGTAAGGCCTCCATTTAACACTTATATGCCATTGGTATTGAATATTCTAATTATCTGAATACATGACTTTGTAAAATAAAGTTGTGTTTTTATTGCTTAGCATATATAGTGAACTGTTAGGGCCCCCTCCCTTACTGAAGTGTTGTTGAACATGTAATGTGTCAGGATAAATGACAGTTTCTGGTTTACATAATTTTGTGCTTGTAAAATAAAGACTGATGCTAAAACTCTCTGGATTGGGTATGCTTCACATTTTTTCTTTGGAGAATACATTAAAAAGCTAAACCAAATACGCACTCACATCCTCCTAATACAGTATTTATCCTACTTTTCTAAGTTCTTCTTCCTACGAGGGTGACCAGTTGGCTATCTTCCATCTGTTTGTACTTTTAGCTTTGTTTTTCACCCACTAAAGGCTTCCACGTCTTGCACCTGTTACTACCTGCCGTCTTCTCTGCTGCCATCTGTGTTGTCTGCCAGTTCTTCTACCTTTCAACACTATTGTCTCATCTTGCTTCTTGGGTTTCAGTCAGAAAGTGCTTACTTTTGTAAAGATATCAGAGACTGTCTGGTCTGCAAACCCGCCAGTCACAGTGTGTGGGCTACTCCTTGGGTGTCTGACTGTCTTTGGGCTGTGTTTGTACTGCTTACTACTTGAAAGTTTTTACCACTCAGAAGAAGCCTGGATGCCTATGAATGCTGCCTTGCAGTATATGAGGTTTTATTGTATTAAACTAGTTAAGATTTTGGTCATTGTACATTTATTTTTAATCTGTACTGAAGTTCTCCATTTAAAAAATTCTCTTCTACAAAGAATGAAAAAATAATAGAACAACAGCTTCTTGTGGATCAGCTGAGTGAAGAACTAACCAGACTTAACCTGTCGATGACTTCTTCAGCGAAGGAAACTTGTGGAGATGGCCCAGATGTCAGGATGCCAGAAAAGAGACCATTTACTGTACCGTTTGATAATCGTTTGGGGCATTGTATTTACATTCCAGCAAGACCAGATTCCAGGAAGGTAAAGTCCAAACATTCATCTTTTTCTTGTTTTGCAATTTTAAAAATATTATATTCGAGGTGTGTGTGTGTGTGTGTGTGTGTATACACAACCTCAGCATCTTTTTTTTAATTCAACTTAATAGACTTTTTTTTTAATTAAAAATGAATAAGCAAGAGAAAATGCAGCTTTACTTGCGGGGGCTAGTTGAATGAAGATAATATCTATACTTTGTTAAGGAAAAAAAATTACCCTTTGCCCTCATTTTTTTTAGACATAATTAGGTCTGATAGCTTCATGATTTTTTTTTAAACCACACCAGGCTGAGGTGAGGTTGGAAGATATTTAATTTGACTTGCACTTTGTTTCTTAATATTTTTAAAATGGCATTTATGCATTAATCAGTCTTGCCAAGTTGATATAATTGGTATGGAGTTTAATTTTTTATTAATTGTAAGTATATGTGTGGATGATAAGTGTATGTACACACAGAAATCTCTTATAAAAAAGGCTAACTTGCAGATCCGTAGATTTGGGTTCCTATTTACTAATTTTATGGGGGAAAGCAGTTAATTTTAGTGAGACTAAGCAGGGGTTATGGTTTCCGAGGTGAGAACTCTGAGAGGCAAGTGAGACCTGAACGACATCACGAACTTTGTGGTCAGGCAGGCATCTTGGGTGTGTGTGCTGGTTCCAGTGCACAGCGCTGCAGTAGAGTAGAACGTGGGAGCCCCAGGTTCCTTGTCTGTAAGAATGGCAGTAACAGGTTGGTGGATGGAGGGTGTCTGTGAGAGTCTGGTTCTGAAGATGCCCCGTGTGCTGCCTTCTCCACTGCGTCCTCAACACAGCAAGGCCGTTGGGTGCCAGAAGCCTGAGCGTGAGTAAGGCAGACGCCACCCTCACTGGATGTTTTCATTTTTAAGTGGTTAGATTTTAAAAATTTAAGCCATTGTGGTTACTCACTGCAGTTTTATTTTAGGTAGTTACTGACATTTTCTCTGTGGTTGGATATATGCTACATTTTCATACAACATTTGGGAAGAAGGATAAATTCTTTTAGGATTCAAGTTTAGTGTTTATTAACCTAACTTAATAATTATATATGTCACATATTCTATATTTAAATTTCTTTCCGCTTAGCTACCTGCTATGAGTCACGTCTGCTTGACGAGACTTAACCACAAGTAGTAATGTGAAAATTTCCTGTTTTTCACTTTTGTTTTATTTCTTGACAATAACATTTTCATGTTTTCTGGTTACAGAGTGGCACGTATTTATTCACTCTCTCTTGGTCTCTGTTGCTTACCATGTGCACACAATATACACACATTTTGGGGGGAGGTAGAGCTCTACGCTTCTCTAGAAGGGTTAGGCCCTTCCATTTATTGCAGTCTCTAGTTGTTTGATTAGACCTGACATGGTTATGACTGGAATAAAGACTTCCACAGTCGGTGTTTCGTATTAGCAGCTTTTTAGTTTTGTTTATAAAAATTTCCTTTTACCTGACAAGTGTCCTTCCACATACCAAAAGAAAAGGAGAAGGCAGGTTTCCCTGGGAGATGCAGTGTGGCAGTACTTATTCCGATTCTGTCAGCTATCATGTTGGTCTAAGGGTGAGGGGAAGGTTTCATATTGAATACCAAAACTAGCTAAATTAAGCCAAAAAGCACGCATGAGATACCATTTCGTTTTCTGCTAGATTTCTGCCTCCCTGGCTGAAATCTTTCGTCGTTTTTGCTGTTAGGTGCCGTCAGGTTGGTTCTGACTCAGAGACTCTCTGCTCAGCAGAACAAAACACTGCTTGGTCCTGTTCCATCTACACAATTTTTTCTATGTTTGACTCCTTATTGCAGCCACTGTGTCAATCCATCCTATTGAGAGTCTTCCTTTTTTTCACTCACCTTCTGCTTTACCCAAAACATGATGTCCTCCAGGGATTGGTCACTTCTAATAACATGTCCACAGTACATGAGACAAGGTCTTGCCACACGCATTTTCAAGGAGCACTCTGGCTGTGCTTCTTCCAAGACAGATTTATTCCTTCTTGCGGTCCCTGGAATATTCAGTATTCTCTACCAACGTGGTAATTCAGAGGTGTCGGTTCTTCTTCAGTCTTTCTTATTCGTCGCCCAGCTTCTGCGTGCCTATGACGTGACTGACAATACCATGGCTCGGGTCAGGTGCACCTTAGTCCTCAAAGTGACATCTTTGCTTTTTTTTTTAACATCTTTCAAGAGCTCTTTTACATCAGATTTGTCCACTTGAGTATACCATTTGAATTCTTTTTTAAAAAAGTTGCACTTTAGATGAAGGTTTACAGAGCAAACTAGTTTCTCATTAAACTATTAATACACATATTATTTTGTATCATTGGTTGCCAGCCCCACAGCATGTCAGCACTCTTCTGCTGTCTTGTCCTTGACCATGGGCTAGTGTGCCCGTTTAGTCTCATTTTGTTTTATGGGCCTGCCCAATCTTTGACTGAAGGGTAAACTTCAGGAGTGAGTTCATTAGTGAGCTGTAAGAGTGTCCTAAGGTCATACTCGCGAGGTTTCTCCAGTCTCTGTCAGGCCAGTAATCCTTTTTTTTTTTTGGTGAGTTAGACTTCTGTTCTACATTTTTTTCCAGCGCTACCTGGGACCAGAGCAGTCAGTGGGAGTGGTAGACAGGCACCTGGCTGTGATGGACTCTGTCCAGTGGAGGCCGCGGTAGTGGTAGTCAGTCCTTTGGAGTAATCTCTCCCTTGTGTCTTTGCTTTTCTTCATTCACCCTTGGTCCAGGTGAGATAAGGCCGGTGGAGTATCTTAGGTGGGCACTCATAAACAGCCTGTAAGACTTCAGATGCTACTCACCGAAGTAGAAGGTAGAACTTTTTTAAAAACTGTATTACGCCAATTGAGCTAGGTGCTCCCCAAGACCATGCTCCCTCCATACCCCTCAGCCCAGCAATTCTGGTCTTTCAGGGAGTTTGATGTCTGTAGAACTTTCATGACCTTGCCTTGGACAAGTTGTGCTGGCTTCCCAGTGTTGTGTACTGTCTTAGCCTTCCCCAAAGTTACCAGCTACCTATTGTCTGTTCAGTGTGTTTCCTGCCTACCCATCCCCTCCTTCGTAATCATCAAACCTATTCATGAGTTTCTACACTAAAGATCTCACAAATTACTTGTCCTTTGAGACTTATTTCAGTCAAGATGATACCCTCCAGATTCATCCATGTTGTGAGATGCTTTGATGATTCATATTTTTTATTGTTGAGTAGTATTCTCTTGTGTGTATAGACCATAGTTTGGTTAACCATTCAACTACTGATGGACACCTAGGTTGTTTCCATCTTTTTGCTATTGTGAGTAGTGCTGCACTGAACATGGGTGTGTGCATCATTTGATTTCTTGGCTGCTGGCTTCCATGGGTGTAGATTTTGATTCCAAGTGGTATCAAATCTCTGACAACTTCAATATTTTCTCCATTTATCATTATGTTGCTTATTGGTCCAGTTGTGAAGAATTTTGTTTTCTTGATGTGGAGAAGTAATCCATACTGAAGGCTAGTCTTTGATTTTTCATCAGTTAAGTGTTTCAAGTCTGTTTTACTTTCAGCAAACAAGGTTGTATTACGTACATATCATAGTTTGTCAGTGAGCTTCCTGCAGTCCTGATGCCACATTCTTCTTCAAGTAGTCTGGCTTCTCAGATTATTTGCTTATTATGTGGACTGAGTAAGTATAGTGAAAGGATACAACCCTGACTTACACATTTTCTGGTTTTAAACCATGCAGTGTCCTCTTCTTTTTGAACAACTGCCTCTTGGTCTATGTACAAGTTCCATAGGAACACAATTAAGTCTTCTGGAATCCCCATTCTTTGCAAAGTTATCCATAATTTGTTAAGGTCTGTGCTGTCAGATGCCTTTGCATAGTCAATAAAACACAGGGAAACATCTTTTTGGTATTCTCTGCTTTCAGCCAAGATCCTTCTGAAATCAGCAATGATATCCCTCATGCCACTTCATCTTCTGAATCAAGCTTGAATTTCTGTACTGCTGTAACTGTTTTTGGATGACTTTCAGTGTAATCTTACTTGCTTCTGATATTAATGATATTGTTTGATAATATCGACATTTTGTTTTCTTGCCTTACTTTAGAATGGACACAAATATGGATCTCTTCCAGTTGATTGGCCAAGTAGACGTCTTCCAAATTTCTTGTCATAGACAAGTGAATGCTTCTGGTATTGCATCCACTCAACTGTAATTTGGTCCATTCCTGGAGCCTTTATTGAAACTTGGACTTCTTTCTTCAGTATCATCAGTTCTTGATCATATATGCTACCTCCTGAAATAGTTGTATGTTGACCAGTTCTTTTTGATACAATAACTGTATGTTTTTTCCATCTTCTTTTGATGCTTCCTGCATCAGTTTTTTGACCATAAAATCCATCAATATTGAAACTCCATTCTTGAATTTTTGCTTCAGTTCTTCCAGCGTGAGAAATACTGAGCGCATTCTTCCCTTTTAGTTTTCTAACCGTAGGTCTTTGCACATTTCATTTTAAGACTTTACTCTTCCACCCTTTGAAATATTCTATTCAAGTCTTCATCATTTTTTTCTTTCACTGGAGCTACTCTGCATTCAAGAGCAAGTTTCAGGGTATTTTCTGACACCCATTTGGGTCCTTTTTTCCTTTGCTTCTTTAACAGACTGTCCTTTCTTCATGTATGATGTCCTTGATGTCATCCCACCACTTATCTTGTTTTTGTCAGTAGTATTCAAAGCATTAAATCTTTCTTCACATGGTCTCATGGGTCCTACTCAAGGTTGTACTTTGACTCTCACAGACTTGTTTTAATTTTCTTTAGCTTCAGCTTGAGCTCATATATAAACAATTGATGGTCTGCAGTTGGACCCTGGCCTTGTTCTGAGTGGTGATGTTGTGCTTCTCCATCATCTCTTTCCACAAATAATATTCAGTTTGATTCCTGTGTATTCTATCTGGTGAGGTCTATATATAGTCGTTTATGTTGTTGAAAAAGATATTTGCAATGCTGAAGTCATTGGTCTTGCAAAATCCTATCATGTGATCCCCACCATCATTTCTATCACCAAAGCTGCATTTTGCAACTACTGACTCTTCATCTTCGTTTCCAGCTTTCACTTTCCAGTCACCAGTAATCATCAGTGCATCTTGATTGCATAGTTGCTCAATTTCAGACTACAGAAGTTGGTAAAAATCTTCAGTTTCTTTATCTTTGGCATTAGTGACTTGTACATATATTTGGATTTGTATTAACTAGTCTTTCTTGTAGGTTCATGGTATTATCCTATCACTGATAATGTTGTACTTTAGAATAGATCTTGAAATGGTCTTTTTGACAGTGAATATGACACCATTCCTCTTCAATTGTTGTTCTAGGCGTAGCAGACCACATGATTATCTGATTCAGAATGGCCAGTAGCAGTCCATTTTAGCTCACTAATGCCTAGGGCAGTGATCTTTAGGTGTTCCGTTTCTTTTTGGCAGAAATCAAGCTAATCTGATATTTTCCTGGAGTGAAAATAGTGTGGTAAAATAAATGTTTCTCAATTTAAAATAGTGCTGAGGGAAAAGGGCAAAATGGGTTAATCATTTTGATGTTGATGTTATTTCTTCTGTCCTTGTTTACTAATATAGGAAAGAAAAGAATGAGAAGTCTTTTCAGGGTTTTCCATTGCCCTCAGCTATTTTTAAAGTGCATTATTTGTTGTTTTTATATGTACACTTTAATTGCTAGCATTTCTCAATTAGCAGCATGTTGCAAATATTAGATAATCATTAAATGTTCTATGATATATCATGTTGTTTAATGACCGCCCAGCATTTCATCCTAAGAACAGACCACTGTAGAGGGAGTAGAGGTAGGTCTGGATTTCTCCTTTGGATGGGTAGTGGATACAGACCTTTAGCAGCAACACTGTGGTTCTCCAAGTTTCCGAACTGGGAGGAGTGGAGCAGGGAACATTTGCCTCACAGAAAAGGTGGCAGAACCCTGGACCCCTGTTACACTTCGTGTAGTATTCTGTGGGTGGGCTACACATTTGTGGGCAGTGCCTGTGCTGTTTTTAAGAGCTATGATGTTTTCACACGTACCTCTCTTAGGTTTCTTTTTGTTTTTAAAATACTGTTTTCCATGAAGCTATGATTGAAGACAGAAGAACATTTTAGAAGAGGACTAAATGTATAGATTCTGAAAGAAATAGTATCCGTGAGGCACAGTAGTATTTTCAGATGAATTTTGACGTTTTTTGGGATCGGGACCATGTTTTCGTTGAGAAGCTATTTTAAAAGTATCTGATAATTTCTTTGAAAATGCTTTGAGAAATAGAATAAATATAGAAGTTTTAAATATCCCTTTTTTGTTGTTGCTTGGGATAATCACTTGCAAGATCTACACATGTCCTCCTATGTACTCTCTGGATCGAATAGTTGCTGGATTTCGAACACGAAGTCAGTTGCTGTTAGGTCACTTAGAAGAACAAGATGAAGTCCTCCACTGCCAATTTTCTGATAATAGTGATGATGAAGAAGCAGAAGGCCAAGAGAAACCTGGAGTTAAGTATGTTAAACATAAAGTGATTTAGTGCAGATTATTGTAGTTTCATGATGCAGTTAATGTATACAGATACAGGTTTTTCATTAAAAGATATCTTTTTGATGTAATGTGAGAGTCGGTCATTTTGCTAAATATACTGTTAAGTAACACTTATAAAGGAGCCCTGGTGGGGTAATGGTGAAAGCAGTTGGCTGCTAATCAAAAGGTTGGCAGTTTGAACCCATTGGCTGCTCCATGGGAGAAAGATTTGGCAATCTGCTTCTGTTAATTTATAGCTTTGCTTGCTTTGCCTTCAGATCTTTCCTAATTGTTGGATTCTAATTATTATAGGAAATGTTTTTGAATTTTGTGATTCTGCTGCCACCATGGCAATAAATGTTGCATTTTCCACTGAGTGCTACTAGGGGTGGGGAGGAATCCTTTTCTTTTGAGATATATTACTAAATTCTGTTCATTTTATATAATATTCTCCTAATATTACTTTAACTTTTGGGGGAAACCCTGGTGATGTAGTAGATAAGTGCTATCAGTGCTGATCAAAAGTCAGCAGCTTGAATTTGCCACGTGCTCCTTGGAGACTCTCTGGGGCACTTCTGCTCATCCTGTAGGGTCACTACGAGTTGGAATCGACAGCAGTGGGGTGGGTTTGGTCACTTTTCCGAGATTCCCCTGGTGGCATAGTGATTATAGCACTTGGCTGCCAACCAAACAGTTGGTGTTTCGAACCCACCAGCTGTTTCACAGGAAAAAGATGTGGAGTCTGCTTCTGTAAAGATTACAGCCTTGCAGATCCTCTAAGGCAGTTCCGCTGTATCCCGTAGGGTTACTATGAGATGGAATTAACCTGATGGCAGTGGGTTTGGTTTTTGGTTTGGTCACTTTTAGGGGAAAATGATTTGAGCACAGATTAGCAAAAGCTAACAAACAAAATAACTTTAATTCTGATTCTTTTTTTTTCTTTTTTTTCTTAAGACAATATAGAAGTCACCCATGGATTCAAAAGCCAGGCCCTGTTAGTTCTTTTCTTGAATTAAATAATATGCAAGATCACACTCACAAGTCAACTTCTGCTAATGAAGGTACACAGGCTTGAGTTTGAATCTTGTGTTATAAGACAGTTTTTTTTTCTTTTTCCCCAGCTGATAATTTAAGAAACACCTAGGAGTTCTCAAGCAGAGAGCCTGGTAGAAATACTCTCGTGATTCAAGGGGCTTTCTTTACTCTGTCTTTTCAACCTCTATAATTTTTTAATCTTTCTATTTACTCCATAGTAGAAGTACACCCGCCCTCCCCCCAACTTAACGACCAGAGTTACGAAGTAGAGGTGTATGAATAGAGTTATAGGCTAACTCAGAACAAGGATGTTATATTCAAGCCTGAGTTGAAATGTATTGTAGTTTTGATTGCAGTAGTTTCCTCTTATCCGCAGTTTCGCTGTCCTCAGTTTCAGTGACCTGTGGTCAACCATGATCTGAAAATGTTAAGTAACATCTCCCTCCAGTCCTGCCTGAGGACCGTGTTCCTATAACTTTATTACAGTATATTGTTATAGTTCTGTTTTACTTTTAGTTACTGTTAATGTCTTACTATGTCTAATTCATAGATTAAACTTTATCATAGATATGTAGGTATAGGGCAGACAGTATATATAGGGTTTGGTACTATCCACAATTTCAGACATCCGTGGGAGTCTTGGAACATATCCCCACAGATAAGGGGGACTACTGTAGTTTAAAATCTGCATAAGTAATTTGGTAGGTTGTCTACCGTTTCACTGACACACATGCTTACCATTGACTTGTTATTTCACTTTTTTACCATATATTTTATAATCTCATTCATATCTGGCATTAGAGTTTACTGGGGTCTCATAATGTTCTAGTACACAATTGATGAGAATTTTTGTGAATCAAATACTAGTGTCAAAAATATTTGTTGAAAAGAAACAAAATACTCAAACTGTAGTAAAGGATACAGCTAGAAAAGAACAAAATTTACAGAAAAAAACTAAAAGCCTCTCTTTCTCCCCACCTTTTTGTCAGGGTAAAAGCCAAGTGCTGTCGAGTCGAGTAGCCACTCGTATATGTATCTAAATTTTTTTTAATGTTCATGTAGTGAAGACTATAGGATACTAGGAGATTTTAACTTATCACTCTTGGCCCATAAATAGTCAATCCACAAAGAAAAAAACAAGTAAAAATATACGGAATGTAAATATTATAAATAGATCCTGCACTGTAATGATGGAGAACATCTTTTTAAGAGCTTATGTATGTAGTATTTTAAAAGTGACTATATTGACAACAAAACATTATATCCAACATTTTTAAAAAGTACTTTTATCAAAATCACAGTTGTGCATGACTTTCAGCACACATTGAAACTGTGCTGAGGGCATCCCATGAGCACTTTACAGCACCCCTCTCTTCAGCCTGTGCTCTTTGCAGTAGACACAGTTTTCTCCAGACTTTTCCGTTGGCTCCCTTTCCATGACTATTTCTATTTGTCTTCTTAGGCTTTCGCCGGATTGGCCACATAATTGATTTTACTTCTCCACTCTTACTCCGACCAACTTTATCTACTGCTTTCCATATAATCATTTTATATTCTTCCTTACTGAGGTCTTTATTTTGGTAAACATGATGTAATGGCCAATTTTATCTCCTGGGCCACTTTTTCTTAAATTTGCAATCTCTTGTTGTCAATAAATACAGTTGTGCACTGCAAAATAAAAAAGAAATTCGGAAACCAAACCTTGACTTGACACTAATAAGGGCCTGACCAATGCTAAATGTAGAAAAAAATCACAGGGTCTCAGCCTTCATGTGTCATACTTCATCAGTACATGTCAGAGCAGGAGAATGTCATTAATCCAGATGTCATTAGAGTATCATCTGTGATATTCTAAAGCAACTCTGAACAAAAGTTGACCACTTAAAAACTATTTTTCTCCATAAGTAACACAAAGAGGAGCACAGAAGTTATTCAAAATGTTTGTAGTGATATACTATTTGAAGCATTTGCTGACTTAGGGATAATTGATGTCACACATTTCCAAGCTGTTTTTAATATTTACTAGACCAGTTTGCCTAAGGAACTCTTTTAAGCAGTAGGTTAGCAATCCACATTGTATTACTGTAAGTATTAGAGAATGGTGCTACGTTTTGACATGCAAATACATTTTATAAATTAAAAAAAAGTGACTATATACCATGTCACAAGTAAAACTAAAATAAATTTTAAAATGTAGAAATAGTATGGATCTATGTAATAAAATAACCCTCCTTAAAGTATTTGTTATTAGTCCGTGAGCAGATAAGAAACTCAAGCCAGAATGAGCCACTTTGTTGATGGAGAAAATCTTGCTGTGAGAAACAAACAAAAAACCCCAAACCAGTGTCAACTAGGAAACCCTAGTGGTGTGGTGGTTAAGTGTAGAACGGCTAACCAAAAGGCTAGCAGTTCAAATCCACCAGGCACTCCTTAGAAGTTCCATGGGGCAGTTCTACTCTGTCCTGTAGGGTCACTATGAGTCATAATTGACTCCACAGAAATGTTTCTTTTTGTTTAGAGGGCTTTTTGTTAATGTCAGCTGAACTAAAGCAGGGTACTTCATGTCACAGAGAATTTACATTCTTGTGCAGAACAGTAATGGATAGCACCACATACTGATAGCATGGTGTCCACTGTCTTCTCCAATTACAATAAAACTAGAAATTAAGAATAAAGCCCATTATCTACTCACTTGGAGATTTTATACATTTTGCAAATAATTAAAGCAAAAGTCAAATTATGGACTATCTAAAGGCAATGAGGAATTCTTGAGTAGCACAGGTAAGCACTCAAAATTCTAGCTGAAAAGTTGGAGGTATGAACTCCTTCTAGAGGTGCACTTGGAAGACAGACCTGGCAGTTTGCTGCCAATAAGGGTCACAGCCTTGGAAACCATATGGAGCACAGTTCTACTCTGAAACACAGGGGTCACCATGAGTCAGAATTGACTTGATAGCAGCCACCGTCAACATTCTGTCTTCAGAGCACACACTTTTAACCAGAACCCTTCACTAGCTTTTAAAACCATAAAAATAAAGCAGTGAAAACTATGTATCTGAACGTACAGGATACAACAAAAATATATCTTTTTGTTTTCATTTTTAGGAAATGAAAACTAATGTAAGCTGAAAAACTCGTCTCAATTACCGTGTATTTTTTCTTGTCTTTCCTTCTCTGCTTCTGTTTGTGCCTTCCCTTATTCTGTCTATATTGCTTTTGTGTTAGCTCTTCTTTTTTTAATTCTATCTCTGTTGAATATCATAGGAACTGATTGTTTTTTTCTCTTTTATTTTAAAGAGGTAAAGGTTGAATGTCTCCGGGAAAGTCAAGAGCGAAATTTGCAAAAATTAAGGGAGTCCGAACTCTTACTTACTGAAGCTAAGCAAAAAATGAGAGAACTTACAATTAATATCAAGATGAAGGAAGATCTAATTAAAGAGTTAATAAAAACAGGTACTAGTACCCTCTGAACCAACTCTTGTGAGAAAGAAGAACTCTTAAAATGTCATCACATTGACTTCGGTTTGGGAGGCTTAGGACTGTCCAAGTGTAGCTTGGAATTTGGTGTCATAGCGTGTGTTTTAGAGCCAGTATGCAGGATGGGAGCCCTGGTGGCATGGTGGTGAGGAGCTCGGCTGTCTGAACCCACCAGCCAGTCCTTGGAAACCCTCTACCAAACCAAACCCACTGCCATTCAGTCAGTTCTGACTCACAGCAACCTGCCGACAGAGCAGAGCTGCCCTATAGAGTTTCCAAGGAGCACCTGGTGGGTTTGAACTGCCAGCCTTCTGTTGAGCAGCCTTAGCATTTAACCACTTGTGACACCAGGGTTTCCTGGAAACCCTATAGGACAGTTCTACTCTGTCCTATGGAGTCACTATGAATCAGAATGAATTCATCCAGAACAGGTTTCTAGTTATCAAAAGAATCTTATTGTATTTTGCTTTCATCTGAGAATTGTTCTAACCAAGGTGAACCCAAATGGTGCTGTTTTGGAAGCAGTTTGCCAGTCTAGCTGAGTGACAGGTGACTCTCCGGGCAATTCCAAACCAAGTGTTTAAGGTCAATCATTGAGCTTAGAATGAAAAGAGATACAGAAATATTTATATTTTCCTTATATTTCATCTATCCATAAGAAAAGCATTTTAAAAAGAATTCATCTTAACAAGTTGATGGACTAAAAGAAGAGGGTGCCAGCTCTAGATTTAAAGATTTTTAAGAGACACAGCAATCAGAGATATTATTGACCTATTTGGATCCTGATTAAGCAATTGTAAAGATGTTATTTGAGACAATTAGGAAAGTCTGAATATAGGCTCTAGGGGGTTGTATTAATAGTGTTTGGTATGATAATGACTTTTTGGTTATGTCCATATTTTGCATATATGCTTATTGAAGTATGTATAGGTGAAATGATTTAACATCTGGAATTTACTTCATAGTATTTAAACAAAGTAAAGCAAATGAGGGCATAGATGAAACAAGCTCTTGATAATTCTTGAATTTGAGTGATCAGGGTTCATTATCTTACTTTCTACTTATTGTATGTTTAAAAATTTTTATACCATTGAAGAAAAATAATTCAAGGAGCTAGTTTATGGACAGCAGCAAACCAGAGTGTACCAAGTAAGAGGCCAAAGAGCCATTCCAGATATGTTTCATAATTGGAATTTGCTGCCAGCAAAGCTAAACTGTAAGTTCAGGTCAGCAATGTCACTGTAAAACCCTATGGTAAACCAGTGAGGAGACTGAATGGTTCTAGATAGGAACAAAAGAAGTTAATCATTAAGAGACCACTTGGTCAATTGTATTTGATGCCAGTGGACGGGGACTGCTAAGTTTTAATGCCAGGCCTTAAGTAGTAACACTGCCCAGCTGGACTTTTTAGAGTAGAGCATTTATATGTTTTTGTTGTTTTTCATTGTTTTTTCAAACATAATGAAAAATTCTTATTGTTATGGTGAAGGTAAAGATGCCAAGTCTGTAAGCAAACAGTATTCTCTGAAAGTAACAAAACTAGAGCATGAAGCAGAGCAGGCGAAAGTGGAATTAACTGAAATGCAGAAGCAGCTGCGGGAACTGGAAAACCAGGATCTTTCGGATGTTGCTTTGAAGGTGAAATTGCAGAAGGAGTTCCGTAAAAAGATGGATGCCGCAAAGCTGAAAGTCCAGGTAATTGTAAAGATGTGATTACAAAACTTATTTAGGTCTCCTGCTTTTGGAGTTTGTTGTATGGGGAGAGGCAAAAAAGGGGTATTTATTTTTGATTTTCAGTAGGCTATAGAACCAGCACGAGGAAGTGCATGGAAACTTCTCTTTTCTAGTGTATTGTCAGTTTACATGGAGCTCTGGTTGCACAGTGGTTAAAGCTCAGCTGCTGACCAGAAGGTCTGTGGTTTGAACCTGCCAGCCTTTCCTCAGGAGGAAGACATGGCAGTCTGCTCCTGTAAAGATTATGGCCCTGGAAATCCTGGGAGACAGTTCTCTTTGTCCTGTAGCATCTCTCTGAGTCTGAATTGACCCGATGGTGACAGGTTTGGTTTTAATGTATTTCTTCATTCAAGAATTATTATTTTAATCTTATGATCAAAAGAATCCTTAGGTAACTCAAACGGTTGAGTGCTAGACTACTAACTAGAAGACTGATGGTTCAAAGTCACTCAGAGGCACCCTGGAAATAAGGCCTGGCAGTCTGCTTCTAAACAGGTCACAACCTTGAAAACTTTATAGAGCACAGCTCTACTGTGCACACACGGGGCTGCCATGAGTCAGAAGCCTCTGGATGGCAACTGACAACAACATTATCAAAAACCATTTGATAAGAAATACAGATAACCACAGTCATCTGTCTCTTTAATTCAGTTTGTCCTTGTGTATTTAAGTCAGTTTTCTGGAACCATAACTGACTGGTTTAAGAAAGGTTAATAACTTTGAGTATGACAGCTTATCCATAATTTCCTAATGCCTGGGTTTAGCTGTAACTTCAGAAATAGCTATAGCGGGAATTCCCATTCTGCAAGAACTATTTCATTACAGAGAGATTTTGTGCAATGAAGCCATTTCCAGGTGCTTTGGGAATGGTTGTGCCAAACCCCAAACCCACTGCTGTTGAGTTGATTCCAACTCGTAGTGACCCTATAGACAGAGCAGAACTGCCCTATAGAGTTTCCAAGGAGCACCTTAGTAAATCTGAACTGCCCACCTTCTGGTTAGCAGCCATGAGCACTTAATCACTACACCACCAAGGTTTCCTGGATGGTTGTAGTGCTCTGTTAATCTCAATGCCATGAATTTGCTGGAATACTTTTCTAGTGGTTTTCATCTGCTAATCTGTTGCTTTCATATAGTTTCCATTGTACACAGAAGTGAATTATAGTTAACCTATTAAGAATACTTTTTTGAAACTATGACACAAGTACTCTTTTCTTCCAGCAAACTACTGTTTACTGCACACCTCTTGTGTGCCAGACCCTGTCCTGGTTGGAACTGCAAAGAAGCTCCTCTTGCTAGGAATCCTCAGTTTTCCCTACCTCAAACATTTGGACATCTTCAGTTAAAATGTTTATCTCAGTAGCCTTTCAAGTCACCAGCCAAGTCAAAATAATATGATTTGAATGTTTGAATTGCTTAAAGGAGGACGTGGTAGTTGTATGTGTCTCACCTACTCTCCTTCAGAATAGTTACCTGCAGAATGTATGTTGTCACATAGCAATTCACCTCAGAGCTTGGGATCAATTCTTTTTCACTTCCTGACCCTTTTATTAGAGGGCTGTGATGGGTAAGAAAGTATTCATTGTCACAAAACGTTATGGGAACAAAACCCTGAAGATTTTTTCTTTGTGTTTACTATGAAATGTTACTTGTAATTTCATGGGTTTATATGCTAGCTTTAGTTCTGATTGTAATCCTTATATTCAACCTTAATAAGTAATGACATGAATTATTGTTTTTCTAAACAAGTTATTTATCATACATTTCTGTAGTTTAAGCTTTAGATTTAGCAAAGACTATTTTTGTATTTTCTCAATTTCACATGAGAAAAATGGCTGTAATTTAAAGATTATTCTGGGGTCTCTGAATTGTCATGTCTTCTGCAGCACGTCCTTTTCTCTGAAGGATAATGAGTTGCTCTTGATGTGATTCTGACTTGTGGTGACGCCATATGTGTCAGAATAAAGCTGTGCCCCATGTGGTTTTCAATGACTGGTTTTTCTGAAGAGAGCCAGGCCTTTCTTCTGAGGTGCCTCAGGGTGGACCCAAACCTCCAGCCTTTCAATCAGCGACTGAGGTCATTAAACATTTGCACCACCCAAGGACTCCTTTAAGGGTACTAGTAAAGAAATGAAAAGGAAAGACACAAAAATTATGCTCAGAAGAAATACCTGATGCAGCAGAGGAGTGAAATTGCTCTTATGTGCAATTTTAAAAATTTTTGTGCCTTTGACATAACTGCAGTAATCTAGGAGAGGAAGATGCTAGGACAAGAGTTAACCATTTGTTGAGTGCCTGCACAGTGGTGTATACATGTCGAATGTGTTATATGTATTATTTGATCTTTAATGCTTTGAAATGTTTTTTCCTCGTTTAAAAAATGAGGAAGCTAAGTTTAGAAAGATAAAATGTTTCAATCAGAGTCACGAACTGCTGATGACCATACCAGTTTTTAGTACCCTATCATACCATTTTAAAGTATGGAAATACTAGTGTTTTTACCAATGGGGTTCAGTTATTTCAATATTTAAAAAAATGAAATCTGCATTTTGCATATCTTCAGATGTATATGGAGTGTTGGTGACACAGTGATTAAGAGCCTGGCTGCTTCAGAAGGTCAGCAGTTCAAATCCACCACCTGCTTCTTGGAAACTCTTTGGGGCAGTTCTGTGCTGTCATGTAGCATCAGTGTGAATTGAAATCACCTTGCAGGCAGCGGGTTTGGGTTTTGGGGTAGTTGTACATAGAGTTATATGTTCCATTAGTATCTCAATGCTAATGAAGGTGCACTTTTGATAACCTCTGTTCGGGGGAACTTATTAGGTACAGGAAGTGTAAAAAACAATGCCAATCCCAACCCATCTCACTTTTAAATAAAATTGTCGGTTTTTATACTGACATTTTTGGCATTACGTGAAATAGAAATTAAAATGCTGATTTTGCTTCATCACTGCACTTAACTGTCAACGATAAGTGACAAAACCTGTATACAAGTCCAGGGATGGGAAACAGCAAAAGCCGTACTGTGGCCTCTAGCCAGTGGTACTCAGACTAGTCCATCTAGAGACTGTTGTTAGTTTGCAAGAGATCAAGGTAGATCAGCACACTGCTTCTCTCATGAAGAACGTGTTGCATGAAAACAATGCTGAGTAATAGTTGGCTTAGTGGTGCCGATTAACAGTAACACGTAGTCCCTTGGGTAGTGCTGCTCTAAGCCTCAGAGTCTCTGTGAATAGTTTAATTTAAACAAGATGTGTTTCTGTTAATTGTTGCCAAAATAAAGGAGCAGCTCCCTGGGAAAAAGATGTGGCAACCTGCTTTCGTAAAGATTTATAGTACTGAAAATCTTATGAGGCAGTTCTACTCTGTCCTATATGGTTGCTGTGGGTCAGAATCGACTTGGTGACAGTGGGTTTGGCTTTGGTTTGGAAGAGGTACTTAGTGTAATGCTAAGCACTTAATTGTAATGCTCGAGTATTCTCTATCGATCACGGAAACTCTGAAAATGTCAGCAAATTGTTAATGCTTTCTGCAGATAATGTGGGTAGGTGGAGAGGAACTCTGCTTAAGATAAATGTTAAATAATAATTAGAATGTCTGGTCACACTCAGGGGAAATGGTATCACTTCTGATCATCTTTACTTATGGTTTAATGATTAAACTACAGCTGGATATAAAAACAAGGGCTCAATGGAATACCATGCAGTCATATAGGAAAAAAAAATTATGTGGAGAGATCTCTAAGACAGGCTAAGAATTAAAAAGAGAGGTGGAAAGCCATGTCTGTAAGAGATATACAAAGCTGTATGCATGCATATGCATAAATTACTTCTGGAAGGATGTTTAGGAAATTGATAATTTTGTGCTAGTGAGCAGGACAGGTGAGGAACCTGGGGTACAAGAGAGTCTTTTATAATAATAAATTCAGTTCTGTTTCCACTTTTACCATGTGCGTGTAATATTTTTTAAATGAAACTTAAAAAAACAGAGAGACGCATTTTGTCCTGCTTGATTATTCATATCAGGAAGCCTCATCACTCTTTGTACTTTTCCATATCCAGTGAAAATAATGGTTGTTCCAGTTGCAATAGAGGAACACTTGTCTTTGAGCTTATCTAAAGTGAAATCTAGGCAAAACACTATCTTTGCCATTGAATGAAAATGGAAGTTTAGCTGAGGAGCGTGAGAGATGCAGTTTTTCATTTTGCAATCTCTCGTGTGCTCTCAGGTATTGCAGAAGAAACAAGAGGACACTAAGAAACTGGCGTCACTGTCAATCCAAAATGAGGAACGTGCTGACAAACTAGAGCAGAATGTAGATCACATGAAATGTCAAAAAGCACAGCTGCAAAGAAGACTTCGAGAAGAAAATGAAAAAAGGAAGCAACTGGATGCGGAAATTAAGCAGGATCAACAAAAAATCAAAGTAATATTGTCATACTTTCCTGCTCAGCATACATAACATGAAGTGATAAATGTCTCAGAGCTAAAGAAGCCGAGGTCTTGATTCATTGGCTTTTGAGTTGTCTGAACTTGGCCCACCGTTGTGCTGTCTTTACCCACTTGCAAGTCTTGTTCACCTACACTGTAAAACCTGTTTTTCGAATTCTGAGTTCTGTCATAAGGGGCTTAACTTCACAGAAGGTACAGTGGTACAGTTTCTCTTACTAGGACCTTAACTTCACTTGAATGTATTCAGAAACATAAATATGTACAGCAGACTTATTTCCCATTTTGGGGACGCTTTCACATAGAAAAGACAGTGAGGGTGAAATGGTACCATTTACTCCTAGCAGGCAGAAGCATGATCAGACCTGTATGCCCAACAGCCCCGGGGCATAGATGGGGCTGGGGAGGTCTGGGTGGCGTCAAGCTGGGGCTCTAAAGTCCCTGTTTAGCCTGAATCCATATCCCAGCTCTCTTGTTTTCAGGCTAGATCATCTACTGAGAAAATCACTTACCTCCTCAGTCTGCTTATTGTTCTTTTTTTTTCTTTTCTTTTTCTTCTAAATTTTATTTATTTTGTTATTGTTGAGAATATACATAGCAAATCATACTAGAATTCAACAGTTTTTGCAGTGTCCAGTTTAGTGGAATGATTACATTCTTTGAGTTGCATAACCATTTTCAGCATTCTTTTCTGAGTTGTTCTTCCTCCATTAACATAAACTCACTGTACCCTAAGGTTCCTGTCTAATCTCTAGAGTTCCTGCTGTCACTCTGATCTCAAATAGGTCATCCTTAAAAGAGCATACTGCTCAAGGCAGACGTTTTTCAAGTTAAGCTAAATTCTAGCTTAAGTTTTAAGATGACTTCAGGAGATATTTTTGGTTTAAGGTTTAAAGATTATTCGAGGGCAGTAGTTTCAAGGGCTCATCTTTAGATAACATAGTTTATTCGTATCTAAAATGACCTAAATCATACTTGCCTCACAGAGTAGAAGACGATGATGATGATGATAACAGTAACAAACACTTTTCTAGTATGTACCTTGTGCCAGGCTGTGTTCTGCTGAAATGTTAAGCTGATCCCAAGGATTAAGGAGATTTCCCAGTTGCTTAGTGTTGGAATATGACCTGTTCTTACATCTTTTTAAAAAAAATTATAAAATGTAAGCTAAATTACTTATTCTTTCACTATGAGTCAGACATGACTCGGTGGCAGCGGGTTTGATAATAATTAACTGTTGTAGCAGTAGTTAACGTTATTTGATCAGGACTGTACTAAGCACGGAGCCCTGGTAGTGCGGTGGTTCATAGGCTGGTCACTGACCGGGAGACTGGGCGTTCAGATCCACTGACTGCTCCTTGGGAGCCCCACAGGGCAGTTCTGTGGGGTCGGTGTGAGTTGGAATTGACTCTATAGCAGTGGGTTTTTGTTGCTACACTAAGTGGTTCTGTGCCCTATCTCATTTAATTCTTTTTTTTCTCCTATATTTTCAACTTCCTTTTCTAGTAAATTCTTTCTTTAAATGTTGTGGATTTTTCTCAACCTCAGATTATCTTTCTTCAGCCTTTGTTTTCCCTTTGACTACTTCCTCTCTTTTTCCTCCCTTTCACAACCAGACTTCTTGGAAAAGGTCACTGCATCTGATTCCATTTCCTCTGCTTCTGCTCAATCTCTTGTCCTTTCCAGCTGATTCTGCCTCTGCTACCCGCTTTAACACTCCTGAGAAACTCTGTCATTGAAGTCTTTCTCTTACATGCTTTATCTCACGTATTAACTTAGTTGCATCTGGCAGGGGTCACACTCCTTTCATCTTAAACTATTTCCCTTTGTGACGTCACCCTCTCTTTCTTTTTCTCGTTTTTTGGTCTTTGCTCACTCACCCCTCTCCACCAATGTTTTAAGTAGGGGATCTCCTCCTGGCTCTGGTGTATGCCCTTGGGTCGTTTATACCCTTTCCCAGATTCACATTTTTCCATGGCTGCAATCAGACTGACAACTCTAGATTTAATCCTTAATCACAGATCTTTCCTTCGATCTCCAGATTCATGTATGCAGCCATCAACTTCTTGACTAGGTTAACTTGTGGAGGCATTCAGAGGCTTCCTTCCGTATCTTCTCACGTGCCCTCACAAGAGGGAGAAAATACAGTTCCCCGGTGTTCCTTACACAAACCTGGTGGCATAGAGGTTAAGTGTTACAGCTGCTAACCAAGAGGTCAACGATTCAGATCCACCAGTCACTTCTTGGAAACTCTGTGAGGCAGTTCTCCTCTGACCTATAGACTTGCTATGAGTTGCAATCAACTTGACAGCAGAGGTTTTGGTAGTATCTTAATCTGTCAGATTTTCATTTTTACTAACAATCTAGTCTCCTTGTAACAGTCCTTCCTGCAGTGTGAAGCTCAGCTGTCAGAGCCAACAGTTTAAACATCAAGACACAGCACCTTCGAGCTCCGTGCTTAGGGAAAAGAACAAAAAATTATTTTGTTTTAAGGATGCATAGTCCGATAAAGCAGAATTCTGCCTGTTACTTAAACTTTTATTCTTATCTTGGGCAGTTTGGTTCTTTTAGCCACACCTTCCTTCATTCTAGCTCCCTGATTTGCTTACGGGGGTGACCAGTCCCTTGAGAAGGACCTCATGCTGCCAAAGTAGCGGGCCAGAGAAAGAGGAAGACCCTCAGTGAAACACATTGACAGAGTGGCTGCAAACTGAGTTCAAACATAGCAACAATTTGAGGGTGGCGCAGAACTGTTTTGTTCTGTTGAACATGGGATTGGATAGCTATGAGTCAGAACCAACTCAGTGGTACCTAACAACAACAGGGAATATTCCAGAAAATATCTGCCCCAGAGATACATTACCGTTTCCACTTCATGCAAAAACAGAAAATGTGATCATGGTCCTGTAGGACTTCCTGCCTTCTGTTTGGAACCCACTTGCTGATGCTCCTCTTAGTTCATTTTCTGTTTGTCTAAGCTCTTTCCAGGGAGTGCTACAACTGTTGCATAGGTTCTTAGAGGAACAGTTCTCCCCCCCTCCCTCCCCCGCTTTAGGTGAAGATTTACAGAGCAAATTAATTTGTCTTTGAACAGTACACATACTGTTTTGTGATATTGCTCACCAACCCCACAACATGTCAACAGTCTCTACTTTTTGACCTTGGGTTCCCCATTACCAGCTTTGTTGTCTCCTCCTGCCTGCTTGTCCCTGGCCCTGGGCTAGTGTGCCCATTTAGTCTTGTTTTGGTTTGTTTTATGGGCCTGTCCAATCTTTGGCTGAAGAGTAAACCTTAGGAGTGATGACTGCTGAGCTGAAACGGTGTCCAAGGTCCGTACTCGCAGGGTTTCTCCAGTCACTATCAGGCTAGCAAGTCTGGTCTTTGTTTCTGAGTTAGAATTGTGTTTTGCATTTTTCTCCAGCTCTGTCAGTGACCCTCTGTTGAAATCCTTGTCAGAGCAGTCAGTGGCGCTAGGCAGGCACTATCTAGTTTGTTGGACTCAGTCTGCTGGAGGCCATTGTAGATGGGATCCATTAGTTCTTTGGACTAATCTTCCCCTTGTACCTTTAGTTTTCTTCATTCTCCCTTGCTCCCAGAGGGGTGAGACCAGTGAAGTATCCTACATGGCTGCCCACGGGCTTTTAAGATCCCAGACGCTACCCATCAAAGTAGAATGTAGGACGGTTTTAAACTGTGTTATGACGATTTAGCTAAATGTTCTGTGGTCCCCATTGCATTCAAGCCAGTAATTCAGTCGTTCAAGGAGTTGGGATGTATCTCCAGAGCTTCTATGACCTTGCCTTATGCAAGTTGTATTGGCTTCCCCAGTGTTCTGTTACGTCTTAACTTTAACTGAAGTTACCACTTATCTGTTGTCTATTTAGTGTTTTTCCATTCCTATCCTTCCCATCTCTTGTAATCATCGAAGATTATTTCTTTTGTGTGTAAACCTTTTTATGCGTTTTGACAGTAGTGGTCTCATAGATGTTTGTCCTTTTGTGATTAACTTATTTTACTGAGCATAATGCCTTCCAGTTTCTTCCAAGTTATGAGATGCTTCACAGTCATTGCTGTCCTTTATTGTTGCATAATACTCCATTGTAAATTTATGTATTGTACCACACTTTATCTATTCATCTGTTGATAGGCATCTAGACTATTTCCATCTTTTGCTGTTGCAAACAATTCTACAATGAACACAAATGTACATACGACCGTTTGTGTGAAAACTTGTAGTTCTGTAGGATATATTCCTAGGAGTGGGATTGCTAGATCATATGGTATTGAAAGTGCCATATTGTTTTCCAAAGTGGTTGGATCATTTTGCATTCCCACCAGCAGTGTCTGAGAGTTCCAATCTCCCTACAGCCTCTTGAACATTTGTTATTTCCTGTTTTTGTGATAATGTGCCAGTAATGCGAGGTGACGTGATATCTCACTGTGGTTTGATTTGCATTTCTTTAATGGCTAGTGATCATGAGCATTTTCTTGTGTGTTTATCAGCTGCTTAAATGTATTCTTTGGTGAAGTGTTTTTTTCATTTCCTTTGCTCATTTTTTAATTGGATTATTTGTCTTTTTTGTTGTAGAGGTGTTGGATTTTCCTATAATTTTTAGAAATTAGCCCTTTAGTGGATTTGTCATAGCCAAAAAATTTTCTGCAGTCTGTCGTTTCGTTTTTTACTCTTTTGGTGACATCTTTTGATGAGCTTAAGTATTTAATTTTGTAGAAGATCTCAGTTATCTTTGGGAAGATTCCAGTTATCTAGCTTATCTTCAGGAGTTGTGTGTTGTTGGTCATGCTTTATTCTGTTAGTGCCATAGTTACTAGAGCTTCTAGCCTGGATCCTATTTTTTCTTCTCTCAACTTCGTAGCTTTGGCTTTATTTTTAGGCCTCTGATCCATTTTGAATTAGTTTTTGTATATTACATGAGGTATGGGTCCTGTTTTATTTTTTTGCAGATCAACATCCAGTTTTACGAGCACTGGTTGTTAAAAAGACTGTATTTTCCCCATTTGATGGATTTTGGGCCCTTATTGAAGATCAGGTAGTCATAGGTGGATGGATTTACTTCTGGATTCTCAATTCTATTCCATTGGTCAATGTATCTGTCATTGTTTCAGGACCAGAATGTTTTGACTACCATAGGTGTATAGTGTGTTCTGAAATAGGTAGTACAAATCCTTTTACTTTATTTTTCTTCTTTGGTAGTGCTTTTCTTGTCTGGGGTTTCTTCCTTCTCCAGGTAAAGTTGGTAAGTTTTTCTATTTCTTCAAAGAATGTTGTTGGTATTGGATCAGGATTACATTGTATTTGTAAACAGCTTTGGGTAGACTTGTCATTTTCACAATATTGAGTTTACCTACTGTCATGGGTTGAATTGTGTTCCACAAAATAAGTCTGTGTAGCAGTTTAACTAGGCTGTGATTTCTGGTATTGAGGTGCATCCTCCGTTTTGTAAATCTTGTCTCTGTGATGTTAATGAGGGTAGACGGGCAGCTGTTGTGTTGGTGGGGTAGGACTTAAAGTGTAAGACTTCTGTGTGCCTTGAGGCAGTCTCTCAAGATATAAAGGAAAGGAGGTAGCCAAGAAATTTGGGGACTTCTTGCCATCAAGAAAGAAAGCAGCACCAGGAACTGAGCATGTCCTTTGGGAAGGACTGGGGTCCCTGTGCCTCTGAAGGCTCCAGTCTGTGGAAGGTTTGACAGCAGGACCTTTTCCCAGATCAAGAAAGAAAGCCTTCTGGAGTTGACACCCTAAATTCAGACTTTTAGCTTACTAGACTGTAACAAAATTAAATTTCTCTTTTTAAAGCCATCCATTTTTGGTATCTCTGTTATATATAGCAGCTCTAGTTGACTAAGACACCTATCCATGAGCATAGTATCTTTTTCCATTTGTGTAGATTTCTTGTGGTTTCTTGCAGTACTGTTCTGTAGTTTTCTTTGTGGAAGTCTGTCATATCCCTGTTTAGATTTATTCCTAAGTATTTTATTTTTTTAGGGGCTATTATAAATGGTGTTGTTTTCCTGATTTCCTTTTCATCATTCTCTTTATCGGTGGATAGGAATTCAGCTGATCTTTTTTGTATGTTTGTCTTGTATCCTGCTGAAACTTTCTATTAGATCCAATAGCTTTCTCATGGAATCTTTTGGGTTTTCTATGTTTAGTTTTATATCATTTGTAAATAGGGACAGTTTAACTTTTTCATTACCAATTTAGATGCCTTTTTTGTTCTTTTTCTTGCCTTATTGCTCTAGCTTGGATACTCAGCACAGTGTTAAATAGGAGCGGTGATAAAGGATATTCTTACCTTATTCCTGTTCTCAAGGGCAATGTTTTCAGCCTTTTTCCATTAAGAATGATGTTGGCCCTTTTTGTTGTATAAAAACCCAAAATGAAGCCTGTTGCCATCAGAGTGACTCTGACTCATAGTGACCTTAAAGGACAGATTAGAACTGCCCCATAGAATTTCCAAGGAGTGCCTGAAAGATTTGAACTACTGACCTTTTGGTCACTATGCCACCAAGATTTCCTTGTTTTGTATAGGTACATTCATTATGTTGACAAATTTCCCTTCTATACCTTTTTATTGAGTTTTTATTAGGAATTGGTGTTGGACTTTACCAAATGCCTTTTCTTTCTGCATTCACATTGCAGATGGAATTACTCTGAGATAATCATGTGATTCTTTTATTTATGTGGTGAATTATGTTGATTGATTTTCTAATGTTCAACCATACTTGGCATGAATCTTACTTGGTTGTGGTGGTGTATTTTTTTTGTGTGTGTGATACTGCATTCTGTTGACTAGATTTTTTTTTTTTTTTGCTGTTTTTTGAGAACTTTTGCATCTATATTCCTGAGAGGTATTTGTCCCTGATTTTCTTTTTTTGTGGTGTCACAATTTTCTTTTTTGATTTTCTTTTTTTGTGACATCAGCTCCAGCAGAATTCCTTCTCTGTAGGCTCTAGGGGAAGGTCCTTATCATTAGACTTCCCCTGGTCTGGGAGCTTATGAGGCACAGGACCGTAGGTCTTTTCCAAAGGATGTGTTCTGCTCTCAGCACTGCTGTCTTGGTGGTATCACGGTTATGCTGCTTCATAGGATGAATTTGGAAGTATCCATTTCTTTTCTATATTGTGAAATAGTTTAGATAGTACTGGTATAAGTTCTTCTTTGAATGTTTGGTAGAATTCTCCAGTGAAACCATCTTAGCCAAGGCTTTGGTGGGGAGGAGTTTTTTTGTTTTGTTTTTTGTTTGGTACATTTTTAGTGTTTTCTCTTGTTACAGATCTGTTCCAATTTTCAGTATCATTTTGTGTTAGTTTGGTTTGGTAGTGTGTTTCTAGAAATTTGTCCATTTCTTGTAGTTTTCAGATTTGTTGGAGTATAGCTTTTTATAATACTCTATTTGGGGTCTTTTTATTTCATTTGGGCCTGTTGTAGTGTCCCCCATGTCATTTCTTACTTTTGTTATTTTCACCTTTTTGTGTTTTTGTTAGTTTGGTAAGGAGTTTTTCAATTTTGTTGATCCTGTCAAAGAACCAGTGTTTGGTGTTTTGCTGATTATTTCTGTTGTTTTTCTATTCTCTATGTCATTTATTTCTGCTCTGATCATTATTATTTCCTTTCTTCTGTTGGCTGTGAGCTTCCTTTGCTGTTCGTTTTCTGTTGGTTAGAGTTGTATAGCTAATACGTTGATTTTATCACTTCTTTTTTGATGTGAGTGTCTTTTGGTATAAATTGACCTCTAAGGACAGCTTTGCTGTGTCCCAAAGATTTTGGTATGAATATTTTCATTCTCATTTGATTCTAGAAATTTTTGTATTCCACCTTTGATTTCTTTCATTACCCAGAGGTTTTTACACAGGATGTTACTCACTTTCTGTACAGTTTTGTTTTTTTTTTTTTCCCCTTGCTCTTCCTGGTATTAACTTCTACTTAGATAGTGTTGTTCAGGGAATATACTTTATATTATCTCACTGTTTTGGAATATTGAGGGCTGCTCTGTGGCCTAAGATGTGGTCTGTTCTGGAGAACTTTCCATATGCATTAGAAAAGAATATATACTTGGCAGCTGTTAGGTGGAGTCTTCTGTATATGCCTGTGAGTTCAAGTTGATGGACTGTGCCCTTTAGCTCTTCTCTATCTTTGCTGAGTTCCTTTCTAGATATTCTGTCCTGTAGCAAGAGTGGTATGTTGAAGTCTCCTACTGTTATTGTGTAACCGTCAGTTTCTGTTTTCATTGCTGTTAGTTTGTTTTATATATTTTGGAACCCTGTTATTGAGTCTCCATAGATGTTTATTATGGTGAAGTCTTCATGCTGGATTGTCCCTTTAATCATTGTGTAGTGCACTTCTTTGTCTTATTTGGTGGATATTGTTTTAAAGTCTGTTTTACCTGAAATTAGTATTGCCACTCCTGCTCTTCTTTTGGTAACTACTTGCTTCATTTTTTTCCATACTTTGATTTTTCATAAGTTTACATCTTTGTTTCTAAGGTATGTCTCTTGTGGACAACATATTGATGGACCCTGTTTTTTTAATCCATTCTGTCACTGCCTCTTTATGGGTACATTTAGGCATTTTACATTCAGTGTAATTATTGACAGGTGTGAGTTTATTGCTGTCATTTTGTAGTTTTTTTGTTGTTTATTGTGTGTGTGTGTGTTGCTGACATTTTCTTTGTTCCTCTTACTTTCCTGTGCTGAACTCCTTTTGCCTGTGGATTTTTTTTTTTTCATTTATTTTTGTTGATTTTGTTGTTATTGAGACTTTGTGTTTTTCCTCTTTATTTTCAACAGTAGGTTTGTTAACTTTGTGGTTATCTTGAAATTTAACCTTATGTTTCTAGGTTTGAACCCAGTCTATTATTACTTGGTATCCCCTTGCTTTCCATTCCATTTAGAAAGTTCTATGCTTATACCGTTTATTCTGTTTTTTATTGTTCTCATTTTGTTTCATTTACACATTAACCTCTCTGGTTCCCTATTGTAATTCTTTGAGTTTTGGATCGTCCTGGAGACTTTATTTCCTGGGCTAGTATCTGGCAGGTAACAGTCCTGTGTCCTAGATTCAGACAGTAGTCGTATGATTGTCCTCAGACTGAAGGATTCCCTTTAATAATTGTGGTAAGTGTGGTTTGGTTTTTATGTATTTCCTTAATTTTTGCTTATGCTGAAATGTCCTAATGTCACCATCAGATTTTAATGAAAGTTTTTCAGAATATATATTCTTGGTTGGCAGGGTTTTCTTTTTCCCCAAGGTTTTATATCTATATCATCACATTGCCTTCTTGCTTGCATGGTTTCTGCCAAATAATCAGAGCTTAGTCTTGATGTTTCTTCTCTGTATGTGATTTTTTGGTTTTTTCTAGCTGGTCTCAGGATCATTTCTTTGTCTTTAGTTTTAGTGAGTGTTTTACTCATCTAGTGCTGCTATAACAGAAATACCACTAGTGGATGGCTTTAACAAAGAGAAATTTTATTCTGTCACAGTCCGGTAGGCTGTAAGTTCAAATTCAGGGCATCAGCTCCAGGGGAATTCATTCTCTATAGGCTCTGGAGGAAAGTCCTTATCATCAGATTTCCCCTGGACTGGGAACTTATGAGGCACAAGGACCCCAGGTCCTTTCCAAAGGATATGTTCTGCTCTCAGCACTGCTTTCTTGGTGGTGTGAGGTCTTCACCTCTATGCATGCTTCCCTTTCCTTTATATCCCAAGAGATTGCCTCAAGGCACAGTACAGTCTTACACATTGAGTCCTGCCCCACCAACACAACTGCCACCCATCCTCCCTCATTAACGTCATAGAGGCAGGGTTTACAACATATAGGCATATCACACAATACCAGGAATCATGGCCTAGCCAAATTCATATACACAGTTTTGGGGAAACAAAATTTAATCCATGACATTCCACACTTTGGGCCCCAAAAGTCACATCCTTGCAACATGTACAATGTATTCACCCTATTATAGTGAAAGTCTTAAATCCAAGTCCAAAATCCAGAAATTCCTATTTGACTGTGAAATCTAGAACACAAGTTATCTACTTCCAAAATACAGTGACCAGGCACAAGCTAGACATTTTCATTACAAATGGAAAAAATTGCAGGGGAAGAAGGCATAACATGCACCAAGAAAATTAATAGAACGCATTGCATTAGCCCTTCCATTCTCTGAGATGTTTTAAGTAATCATTCTTCCTTCCAGACTCTAAATACTGGTCACAATCTCTGGATTCTGAGTAGAGGCCTCTTGGTCTTGGGCTATAGCTCCACCTTCCAGGCCCACTGGGACAGCAAGTCTGCACCGTCAGCCTTAGGCACACTATTTTTCTAGTGCATCTGAGTGGCAACTTCACCCTTAGAAACACCATGGGCTGTGACTGTATCCTTAGAAACACCAGAGGTCATGTCCATACCTTTTTAGACTCAGGCAGCTTACCTCCTTATTCTCCTTGACTCTTCAGCTTCTGCTTTGTGTAGCCTCTTATCCAGGGCCTCACCCTCATATCTGCCATGCTAGGGCAAGTTTTCTAAAGCTCTGTAGCTCTACCAGTTTAAGTGTCTGGGGACACTCCACTCTTCTACACAGGCACTTACCTGTCTCATTCTGTGAGTCAGCAAGCCTGATTCCACTGATAAGTGCCCCAGCTCTCTTGCTTCATGGGTTGGCTCCAGCACTGTCCTGGCACTGGTCTGGTTCTGCATTGATTCTTCTGCTTCTCACCATCTACACCTTCTCTGGTGTTACAGCAGAGTTCACGGCATACAGGAACATCACACAGTACTGGGAATGATGGCCTAGCCAAATTGCTATACATATTTTTAGGGGGACACAGTTCAATCCATGACAGTGAGTGTGATTGTGATATGCTGTGGTGATTTTCTTTTGGGGTCTATCCTATAAGGGATTCCTTGAGCTTCTTGAATGGTCAGCTTTTCATCTTCTGTGATATTAGGAAAGTTTTCTAACAGCAGTTCTTCAATGATCTTCTTTGTGTTTTCCATTTTCTCCCCCTTTCCTGGAACTCAGATCACATTTTTCCTTTTGATTGTATCATACATCATTCTCAATGTTTCTTTGTTTTTCCTAGTTCTTTTTTCTGATTTTAAGCAAGGTTATACCCAAGTGTTTATCTGTGGTTTTACTGATCCTGTGTTCCATCATTTCATACCTCCTGCTCAGCCCTACTGTGACCTTTGTTGTTTCTATCTTGAATTTTATCTGTTGTTCTTGCACGATTTCTAGTTTCTAATTTATTTTGACATTTTGTTTCTATATTATTTTCCTGAGTTCTTCCATTTTTTTGTTTGTGCTTTTAATGAATTTGTCTGCCTTTTCTGTGAATTTGTCTATTATTTCCCCATTTTGTCTGCTTTTTGCTTCACCTCTTAGATAGCTCTGAATATTCGAAATTTTAATTTCCTGTCAGGTACTTCTAGTGCCTTTTCTACTACTGGCAAGGCAAGTCAACTGGTATTTTATTTTGGATGCCTGCTGGAACCATTCTATCCTGCTCTTTAGTGTGTTTTGATATTGTCTGCTCTCTTCAGGACGTTTGGTAGTTATTTTCTTTGTTTTTTGATGGTAGACCTGTCTGTTCCGTCATACTCTTTTGTTTCTTTTGGCTATGTCAAATCAGGTGGGTTGTGCGTTCTTTGTTGTTTGTTCCTCTGTGGTCATGACACTTTTCACTTTCTTGTCCAGTGAGAAGGGCCAGTTGCTCAGCTATTGTACAGCAGGGCAGGTCCAAATAAAGGGTAGGGGCAGAGCTCGGTTGTTTGTCTCACATACTAGGGCTAACAGATTAGGCCAGGAATCAGTGCTGACCTGTGAGCTGTGACTGTGCTAGGAGTAGCATTTCTTAAGTCTATGGATGAGCTTTAAGGAAGAGGTAAGAGATACTTTGAAATTGTCAGTGACCTGGGGCACTTTACTTCTCTAAGTATCAGTTTTCTCATATGTGAAATATAATTTCTAATAGTCCTGCTTCATAGGATTATTGTGAGGATCAAACTGAATACAGAAATAGATGTGATAACCATAGTACTGTGCCTAGTACACAAATTTTAATATTATAACAGGCAATACAATATGAGAAAAGGGCAGTGATGTATGGAGCAACATGTGGAAGAGGAATTTTGACCTTCCCAACTTCAGTATATACTGTTTGAAGTGCATGTGGAAGAACAGGAATAGGAGAATCTCAGCTTTATGTATAAGGTGCTATCATGGATTGAACTGTGGCCCCTAAAACTGTGTCTAGTGATCTGGGTGGGTCATGATTCCTGGTATTGTGTGATGTGCCTGTATGTTGTAAATCCTGCCTTTATGATGTTAATGAGGGAGGATGGGCCATGGTTGTACTGGTGAGGCAGGACTCAATCTGTAAGACTGTGTTGTGTCTTGAAGCAGTATTTTGGAATATAAAGGAAAGTGAAGCAAGCAGAGAGTTGGTGACTTCATACCATCAAGAAAGAAGCAGTCCTAGGAGCAGAGCATGTCCTTTGGAGAGGACCCAGAGTCCCTGTACCTCATAAGCTCCCAGTCTAGGGAAAGTTTGATGACAAGGACCTTCCTCCAGAGCCAACAGAAAATGCATTCCCCTGGAGCTGATGCCCTGAATTTGGACTTGTAGCCTTCTGGACTATGACAAAATAAAATTTCTCTTTGTTAAAGCCATCCATTGGTAGTATTTCTGTTAGAGCAGTACTAGATCACTAAGATAAGTACCATTATTTCAGCATCTTGAGGTTACTGGGACTATGACAGAGGCTAAATTGTAACTATGAGCTAGAGGTAGGTAAGCATGAAGAATTGCCCCAAAAAGCTAAACGCATTGCTCCTGTTGAGTTGACTCTCAGTGACTCTACAATACAGGGTGTAACTGCCCCATAGGATTTCCATGGCTGTAATCTTTATAGAAGCAACTGTCACATCTTTCTCCTGTGGAGAAACAATCCTTCATTGTTTTCAAGTTGATTCTGACCCATAGTGACCCTAGTAAATGGTGAAGAATACCTACTACCTGTCTTACCAGTTTATCATTCTGTGGTGGCTTGTATGTTGCTATGATGCTAAAAGCTATGTGCTACTAGTATTTCAAATGCCAGTGGGGTCATCCATGGTGGATAGGTTTCAGTGGAACTTTCAGGATAAGATGGGTTAAGAAGTAAGGCCTGGTGATCTCCTTCTGAAAATTAGCCAGCAAAAACCCTGTGGATCACAATACAATGTTAATGGAAGGTGAGCCCCTTAGGTTGGAAGACATGCGAAATACACAATGGCCACAACAATGGATGTGAGCATACCAATAATCATGAAGATAATGCAGGATGAGGCAACATTTCGTTACACATGGGATCTCTATCAGTCAGAGCTGACTCAGTGGCAACTGCCAACAACAATAAATATAGTGCAGTCCAAATTCAGTCATTATGTAACTCAGATGGGCGTAGAAAATTTCTTTACTGCAGTGCTGTCATATTTATGAGTCCCTTACTCCACATGAGAGCTAGCCAAATGTCTCATCTGTTCTTATTGCTCCCTAATAATTTAAATGTATTCTTTAAGTAATTTCTGGAATTTCTTAAGTAAGAATGCTCAGTCCCTCGGTCTCTCCCTCTTGGTCTTTTTTTCCCTAAGATAACACCCAGTGTGTGTGGTGGACAGGTGTGTAGCTTTTATTGCTGCCCATGAAGTTGAGGCGTAGGGGTTCCCAACTTTCAGGTGATCCGTGGATGTGAGTGGCAGGAATCTGCTCTTCCTTGTCTACTTTGCCCTCCTTACCTTATTGGTACCTGATGGTGAAGCCTGTAGCTGATACAACTTAGAACCTGACGTTGTTTACAGCTTAGTTGGAGTGAAAGGGTGTTTTTGGCTGATTTGGCTTCATCTCATCTCCCACTGGCATTTAGAACACCTCTTGGCTCAGGTTACCAGATTGTCCATCCAGTTTGGGCCTACTGGTCAGCTCTTATCCTCAGTTGTGTAGGCAGTTCTCCATGAGGACTGACCCCCCAGCCCCTAATTGATACTCAACTCAGAATCCACCTGGTATGAGTCTGAGGAATGCTATTTAAGCTCTTTACTGACTGGAATGTTTTGCACTCTCATAGAGGCTGGGCTCCTGCACAGCCGTCTGCGTTCTCTCTCCTACATGGGGAGGAGAGGCAAGGGCCCCATCTACCATTGGTGATAAACCTTTTTGGGTCCAAATTTGGAAACAGAACACTGAAACACACAACTTTCCTACTCTTTTCTCCTTTCTACCATTCCCAGATGTGGAAAATGAGATATTTCTTTTCCTTCATTATTAGCGATTCCAAATGATCTGTGGAGAAAGCACAATTTTTATTTTATTATTAATTTTTCATAGCCCAATGCTCTGTAAAAAATGAACTAGTAGAAAGATAAAATTGAAAAATATTCAAATAAAAGCCCTATTTTTTGTTGTTGGATTCAACAGAAATGAGATTTCTTTTTCAATTTGCTATAAAAGTTTCTAAACACTTGTACTTTCTGTACTGTCTTGGAACAATAACATGGACCTGCCCGCCTTGATTCATCACCTTCCTCTACATTCTTGCTAGGCTTTCATGGTGAAGAGCATCTTCTCTGTACCCCAGGAGAACGCTGTGAGCACTGGGCCTCAACTTGACTCTTAAGGTGTGCATGGACGCTAAAGGAATTTGGAAAGCACTGTTTACGATCTGTTTTACAAAGCTGTTCTCAAATTGCAGAATCCCATTTTTGAATGTGGAAACAATATTGCTTTTTGCATTTCTACTGTAATAAATTCTAATATCCTCAAGGCAGATGGGCAAAAGTAGTGTGTTACCTGGGAAAGTAATGGGATCAGAAAGGTAGAAGAAAAAAGCATATTTATAATTTTCAGATGCTTACTTTTATGTTAACTCATAACACTGAAAAAGAATGAAGAAAACCCCCAGTTTTGTTTGTAAACCCTGACTTTGCCACTTGATTTTATAGTTTCCAATGAAGGCCTGATATTTTTTTCTTCTCAAATACTCCAGTATTCAAATTTTCACTCTTCTTGCAACTAAAATTGATGTTAATAAAATGATGACTGAGTTTATTGCATGTAAAATGATTACTTGCATGCATATTTAATGATAGCAAGGTAATAAGTCAATAAGATGTTTTAATTTCTTTTTCTGTAGGAATTACAATTAAAAACAGAACAGGAAGAAGGTCTAAAACTTAAAGCTGAGGACGTTGATGAATTTAATATGAAAAGGAGAAAAGGATCATTCGAAAGTATAGACCACTGCCAGGTTTGTTAATTCTATGTAGTGTTTCATGGGAGGTGTTCTTTTTTGTTGTTGTTTATGGGTCGGATCTGACTCGACGGCACTTGGCCCCAAGTAGAGGTTAAAAGGTAGTAAATTCTGAATAAAATCTTCGAACAGTAGATTTTTTTGCTTCAATGCAAAATTTGTAACTTTTTTTCCTGAAACATTTCTGTTCTTAAAAAATTACTTGTCTATAAATGTGCTATGTTCTATTTCAGGAGAGGTAATCTTATTTGATTGGTGTTATACAATTGTGAACATGAGCTCCATGTTCACTAGGTTGTCTTTATTACCATTTAAAGGCTAATTTATTACCATGAAAGCAACTGTATTTCTAGAGCTTCTGCCTCTCTATTAAAACATAATCAGATTGTATATTCTTTTTTAATATATTAAAAAACTATTATTTTAGCACCACATTTTAAAGATAAAAATTCATAATCCAAAAATGGGACCAAATTCAAAGAAAGTAAATGTTAATTTTATATATATATATATTCCGAATGGCAATTATAAAAATCTTACTGAAAGAAAAATATGTACTTAAAATTTTAACTACAGTCAAAATGGAAAATTTATTCTCTCAAACTTTTTATATTATGCTTTAATGGTGAAGTTTAGCACATGAATGTATTCCCTGTTATTTATTTCACTGGTGTATTTTAGAAATTGGCTACAAGCTCTCTTTTTTAGTATTCCAAGCTGCAAGGTAATAACATTTCTGGAATGGAAATAGTGTGTCAAAGGGAAAGAAATAGGAATACACAGAATAGTGAGCCCTACTTTTCAAAATGTTGAGGACCTGAATTTTGAATGATTGCAGTGATAAAAAGAAACTTGCAGTTTACACTGGCTGTGTTGGGTTTTAAAAAAACTTAATTTGTTTTTAATGTTGCAAAATAAAATCTATTTCCCAAAATTTGACAACAGACAAGAGACTACAAGTTAATCAGTTGCATATCCAAAATCTTATAATGAGACATTGATTTGCTATGAAGCTGCTTTGTAAGAAGAAACTATTTAAAACTGGAACTGTGTAGTAAAGCCTATTTTTAAATAAAGGGAAAGAACATAAGACATTTTCAGAAAAGATACTAAGATATACCAACTGCACAAACAATAACTTTTATTATATCAAATGCTGAAAAATCCATTTATTATTTTTCCCTTAAAGATACATTAGGTTAGTAGATGGCTCTTTCCAAAGCACAGCTTAAAATATCACCTCTTTTGTGAGGCTGGCACTGACTTTTCCCCATTTTATAGGCAGAACTAATTCATCCCTTCATTTTGGCTTACATAGCGTGTTGGAGTTAGCTGTTGTTGTGGATTAGATTGTGTCTTGAGTCCATCTCTCTTGAGATATAAAAGAGAGAAGTGAGTCGAGAGAGAAGGGGGACTCATACCACCAAGAAGCGCTGGGAGTGGAGCCTGTCTTTTGGACCTGGGTTCCCTGCACTGAGAAAATCCTAGTCTAGCAGGGGAAGATTGATAGTACAACAGCCTTCCCCTAGAACTAACAGGAGAGAAAGCCTTCCTCTGGAGCTGATATCCAGAATTTGGACTTCTAGCCTTCTAGACAGTGAGAGAATAAATTTCTCTTTGTTAAAATGATCCAACATACGATATTTCTTCTGTTATAGCAGCACTAGAAAACTAAGATGCCTGTATACAGCATTTGCCATTAAAAGTTATATTTGGGCTCTGTCTCTATCTCTCTACTTAGAATGAAGATTATAATTATCTCTTATTCATTTTTCAGACTCCATTCAGCTTACTTCCCAGTCAAGAAATATTTGTAGAGTATGTTTAAATTAATTGCTAGACTTCTTTGAATCTCCTCTGTCAGTGCCTAAGGGATAACTGAATGTAAGAAAACTATATAGTTGCTTTGGGATGTCTTCCCTTTTCCTAATAATTATAGAGCTAGTATTTTAGGCTTCTAAGCTATTTGGACATGATGGTGCTTGTAGAACCATACAGTCTAGGTCTGCATGGACAATTACATAGCTTTGGATGTTTTTGGTCTTGGCCACTTTACTCTCTTTACCTTGGTATATTCACCATCCCCTGTGTTAATGCAGTGTTCTAGGAAGTGTTTCTATCAGGTTTTTGAAGATCTGGAAAACAGTTAACAATGTTGATTTCTTTTCCTATTATTTGTTGTTTCGGTAGCACTGCCTCATTAATTATGTTCACAGTGCATACGTGCTGAGTTCCTTTTATCTTGGAGAGTCTTTATTTTATTCATATGTGTTTGTACTTATTTCTGGGGTATCCTTAATTTAAGTATTAAGATATTTGTTTGAGAGATTTATAATTACTTGATGTTCGCAAGAAACCATGCAGATTGTATTTCCGTGCTCCACCACCTAGGTCTTCCATTGTGTGTATTCATGTCTTCTCCTCTTTGAATGATTGAATCAGGCATTCATGCCCTCATTCACTTAATGTTTTATGGAGTGCCAGCCATGGGCCTGCCAGAATACTAGGCACTGGAGACAGACAGACAGATAGATAAAGAGCACAGCCCCTGCAATCAATGGAAGTGTTCAAGTACAGGAGACAGACCAGTAACGTACCAACAGACTAAGTGCTGTGATGGAGGCATGCACCTCTGCAACAGAGGAAAAGATCTCCAGCATATTCTGAGGACCATTTCTTAATATATATAAAGAAAACTGTCAGCCTCTTCTTTGTCAGGTTAAGAAATCCCAGGCCCTTTAATGTATTTGAGAAATATCTTTGTCACCAAGTGCTGCTGTAACAGAAAATACCACAAGTGAATGGCTTTGAGGAAGAAAAATTTATTTCCTCACAGTGAAGTAGGTCAAAAATCCAAATTCAGGGCATCAGCTCCAGGGGAAGGCTTTCTTTTTCTTTCAGTGCTGGAGGAATGTCCTTGTCTTCAGACCTTCCCTGGTTAAGGAACTTCTTAGGCGGAGGGAACCCAAGCCCAAAGGACATACTCTGCTCCTGTCACTGCTTCCTTGGTGGTAGGAGGTCCCTCACATTCTGCCCCCTTCCCTTTTATCTCTCTTGAGATAAAAGGTGGTGCTGGCCACACTCCAGGGAAACGCCTTTTAGATTGGGTCAGGGATGTGACCTAGGTAAGAGTGTTACCGTCCCACCCTAATCCTCTTAACAGTCATAAAGTGGAGAACGGCCACACAACAGTGGGAGTTACGGCTCAGCTGAATTAATATGTTTATATTTGGGGACATAATTTGATCCCTAAGAGGAAGTAACTTTTAAATCCTTATGAAACAATACCACAACGATTATCTGGGACTACTTTTGCCTTTTTTTTTTTTTTAATTTTATTGTGCTTTAGGTGAAAATGCAGCTCAATTTAATTTCTCTTTCAAAAATGTGCACACATATTGTTCTGTAACGGTAGTTACAATTCCCACAGTGTGACAGCATTCTCCCTCTTACAGCCCCTGTGACCATTAGACCAGTTCCTGTCCCTTCCTGCCTTCGTGTGCTTTTGGACAGGAGCTGCCCATTTGGTCTCATACATTTGATTGACCTGAGAGACAGCCTCCTAATATGTATTACTTTTTGGTTTATAGTCCTGTCTAACTTTCATCTGAAGAGAAGGCTTTGGGAAAGGTTTCACTCCTGGGTTACCACAGCATCTGCTGGCCATAGTTTCAGAGGCTTCTCCAGTCTTTGTCAGAACATTAAATCTGGTCTTTCCATGTGAGTTTGATGGAGCTACTTACTTCTTGAGGGCTTCAAACAACAGTACTGATTTCTTATTCTCACTTACAGTTTTTAAAAGATATTTCAGATGTTTCAGACATTCAAAAATTATATTATTATACAAATTTTATGGCAGAAGAAAAAAATTGATTGCATTTCTTTGAAATTTTCATGTAGAAATTGAATGAGCAAAAGAAGTGGTTAGATGAAGAAGTCGAGAAAGTTCTGAACCAGCGCCAAGAATTAGAGGAGCTGGAAGAAGACTTAAAGAAACGGGAGGCCATAGTTTCTAAGAAGGAAGCCCTGTTACAGGAGAAGAGCCACTTGGAAAATAAGAAGTTGAGCTGTAGCCAGGTATTCTGTCTAATACTGGTCTATAGTTGTAAAGGAACGCTGGCTAAGTGTTTGACTGCTAACTGAAATATCCCAAGTTTGAACCCACTAGCTGTTCCTCCGGAGAAATATGTCACGGTCTGTTTCAGTAAAAGTTACAGCCTTGGGAATGCTATGGGGCAGTTCTACTGTGTCTTATAGAGTTGTTTTGAGTCAGAATTGACTCAATGGAAATGGTGGTGTTTTTTTTTTTTTTTTGGTGATTGTAAGCCATATAAACTGTAGGATTTTATATTCTAAGAAGTAAATCAAACCACTGAAAAGTTAGAAAATTATTCTGGTTTTTGATGTATTTTGCTTATTACAGCTTGTCAAATGACCCAATTTTCTATCACTAAAATTTTTTGTGATTTACAAAGTAAATGTTCAGCATTCTGCCAGTATGATTTATTTATGCACCTTTTTTTTCCTTCTCAGCAAATTGAAAAATTGAGCTAAATTTAATTTTAAAAAGAATAGATCTGGAGATAACATTGCTGATTTCATATGGTGGAAAATTTGATGCAATATGTTTTTAAATTGTGGTACATAAATATATAACAAAACATTTGCTGATTCAACAATAATTTTACAGGAAGATTTGAGTGAACGGTGCCATTTGATGCTTTATTGTGAACACTGATAATTTGAAAAAGTATACTTGAAAACTACCTAGCCATCAGTGTTATTCAAAATTAGGGGGTTGCAGGAGTACTATAAAAGAAAGATTTTGTGTGATGAACGTTTAGTTTTCAAATTATAAAGAGTTTGGGGGCCATTACAAAAATATTTGCTGGAAAACTTGGATTTTAGGAGCCAAGGAGTGCTCATATGAAGGAATGTGTCTTGATTTCATGTATTGAAACAGGAATGGTGAGGGAGAGAGTAGAAGGGTCAGGAGCTACTTTTTTGGCTATATCTATAAATATTTTTAAAATAAGGTTGTCACCTTTAACAACAGCGTCTATAAAAGAAGGTACCTTGCTCTAGACTTGGTTAGCTTTTACCTCCAGCAGGCCTTTGGCCTGGGGTCACGGAACAGAGAGTACACCTGCCCTTCTACCAGACTTTCCCTTCAGCCAGCATCCAGGCCACTAGGATACGAGTGGATGCTGGTGTGTTCTTAACTCTTCCACCTCAGTCTAACAGGTGGACAGAAATGGAGATCTGTACGTATCTGCTGTGTCTTCCATACCCTGTCTACACAGAAATACTAGTTAGCAATACTAGTTAGCAATACTGGGTATAAAGTGGAGGGCAGACCCTCTATCTGAATTAGTTAGTAGTGCTATATCCAGGTAGCTTGTTCAAACTGGCACCAAGTTAGGGGCCAAGTTCTAAAAGCTGCCATTCAGAACACATAAACTACAGCAATGGAGATCAGCAAACCAGAACCTCAAGTAAGTAAGTTAGAATAAAATCACCTGGGACCTTTTTGATACACTGTACATCCCAAAGGAAGAAGGAAAGAAGAAAATGGAATGAAGTGGAAAATCTTTCCCCTGAAATACATGTACTTCGTGATAGATGAAAAATACACGTACCATCTAGTTTCAAGGAGATGTAATATAAGTAGAGAGTGTAATAGTAGATCGTAACAAAATTCTTTTGAAAATTGTTTCCGTGAAACAAAAGAGAAACTTCAGATTGGTATCATTAAGACTTGCTAGGTTATCTCTGAATAAATGACACAGAAAGATTACTTGTTTTTCAGTATTTGATAAATATTCATAAAACTTAGTCTTAAGCATTTCAAAAAAGGAACATAATGGACTGAACACATAAACATTTTTCTGCTCACTCTTGAATCCCACTGAGTTGACGGTAAAATAATATAAAAGCTATATTCCATGCCCTGCAACTCAAAATGGAAACCTTGGTGGTGTAGTGTTTAAGTGCTACAGCTGCTAACCAAAAGGTCGGCAGTTCAAGTCTGCCAGGTGCTCCTTGGAAACTCTATGGGGTGGTTCATAACTTTTCCACCTCAATATAACAGATAAACAGAAATGGAGATCTATACATATCTGCTGTGTCTTCTATACCCTGTCTACATAGAAATACTTGTTAGCAATAGATCCCTGGGTATACAGTTGAGTGCAGACTCTATCTGAGTTATTCTGTAGGGTCACTGTGAGTCACAGTCAACTCAACAGCAGTGGGTTTGGTTTGGGTTATAACTCAAAATAGATCAAAGACCTAAATGTAAAAGGTAAACATAAGCATAAATCTTCATGACCTTGGCTTAGGCAATCATTTATTGGTTGACACACCAGAGACAGAAACATCAACAACAAAAGGAGGTAAATTAGATTTTATCAAAATTAAAAACTTCTTTGATGCAAAGGATGTCTTCAAGAAAGTGACAAAGTAGCCCATAGTATGGTAGAAAATATTTGCAAATCACATATCTGGTAAGGGACTTATATCTAGAATATACAGCTCAATAACAAAAAGAGTCCAATTTAAAAAATAGGCAAAGGATTTGAATAGACATTTCTCAAAAGAATATATATAAATTGCCAGAAAGCCAAGGAAAAGATGTTCAGCATCATTAGCCATTTAAAAACAAAACAAAACCCATTGTCATCAAGTTGATTTTGGCTCATAGCTTTCCTGTAGGACAGAGTAGAACTGCCCCATATGAGCACCTGGTGGATTCAAATTGCTGACCTTTTGGTTAGCAGCCATAGCTTTTAAACACCATGCCACTAGGCCTCCAGAGAATACTACAGAGTGACATAGGTAGGACCCATTAGTCATTTAAAAAACAAACACACAAACAGAATGTTGCTGTTGAATACGAGTTATTAGTCATTAGGGAAATGCACATCAAAACCACAATGTGACACTGCCTCTCACTGAGTAGGACGGCTATGATAAAAAAGAGATAATAACAAATGACAGTGAGGATGTGGAGAAACTGGAATTGTCCTATCCTGCTGGTAGGAATGTAAAATGGTATAGCTGCTTCGAAAAACTAACTGGCAGTTCCTTAAAAGGTTAAACATAGAGTTACCATATAATGCAGTAATTCCACTTCTACATGTATACCCAAGAGAAGTAAGAACATATGTCCACATAAAAACTTGTATGTAAGTGTGTATAGTAGCATTATTCATAATAGCCAAAAATGAAAATAATGCAAATGTCCATCAACCAGTAAACGGAAAAATAAGAAGTAGGATATCCTTATAATGGAATATTATTTGACAATAAAAGGGAATGAAGTTCTGCTGTGTGCTACAACATTATGCGGGACCGGAAGAACCAGATGGTGCCCGGCCACCACCAGTGATAGCCACGATGGAGCTCACAGAGAGGAGTCTCACTGGCAACACAAGAATAAAATGGGGTGCATCCTGAGATCTCCACTGAAAGACCTCAATTGATGGTCCAGTGGTTTCGGGGTTCTCCTGAGAGCATGGCCCCTGGCCCTGATGCTGTCCTTACCCATAAATTATAACAAGGGTCCGCTCTTTGGACAGGAATGGATTGGACTTGGCAATGCAGAGTGACCATATATTGGAAGCACTTTATGGTTCTATACATCTACAGGATATCATCCTGCTGATCTCTGGCTGGAGGAAGGAGAGTGTGTGGAGAGGAGAGGAAAGGAGGCTGTTGGGAGGATGAGACATGTATGGAGCAGAGAGGAATAGTGTGCTGTCACCGGGCAGGGAGAGCAGTGGAAGCTGCATATAGGTGGGCATGTAAATTTATACGGGAATGTACATTTTCACTCAGTCATGTTAAATAAAAAAGAAAAAAAAACATGATGCTAAGTGAAAGAAGATAGTCTCAAAAAACAAGATTATATGATTCCATTTACATAAAAATTCCAGAACAGGCAATTATACAGACACAGAAAGTAGATTAGAGATGGCTCAGCCCCAGTGGCACAGTGGTTAACAGCTTGGCCGCTAATCAACATATCAGCAGTTCTAATCCACCAGCTACTCCTTGGAAACCCTATGGGGCAGTTCTACTGTGTCCTGCAGGGTCAGTGTAAGTTGGAATCAACTTGATGGTAATGGGTTTGGTTTGGTTTTGGGGCTGGGGGAAGAGCAAGAGTGGGGAGGTGATAGATCATAAGAAACAGCTCCTAATGGGTACAGGGTTGCTTTTGGAATGAAGAAGATGTTCTAAAATGAATTGTGATGGTTGCATAACTTAATGCATATACCAAAAACCACTGAATTGTATATCTTAGTAGGTTAATTGTATGATAAGTGAGTTTTATCACAGTAAAGCTTCTATTAAAAGGCAAAGCTATAAGCCCCTAAAAGGAAAAAGCAGTAGAAGAGAGACAACAGAGGAAAAAAGATTACAAAAACATGTTTGTAAGATGGAAAGCAAGTAGATGAGTGGTTACTGAGTTAGCAGAACAGAGGAAGCTATTAAATAGGTTTTTTTTAGTGAGATCTAAGTCTTGGAAGAAGTACAGCCACAGTACACCTTTGAAGCCAAGGATGACAAGACTTCATCTCATGTACTTTGTGACGTGCTACCAGGAGAGACTAATCCCTGGAGAAGTGCATCATGCTTAGCAAGGTGGAGGGCAACAAAAAAGAGGAAGACCCTTGGTGGGATGGACTGACACAGTGGCTGCAGCTTGGGCTCAAACAGCAACAATTGTGAGGATGGCATGGGACCAGGTAGGGTTTCGTTCTGTTGTACATGGGCTTGCTGTGAGTTGGAACTGGCTCAGCAGTACCTAACAACAAAAACAACAGCAATTCATACAACATCGAAAACACTCAGAAATGAAGAGACAGGATTTTTAGAGGACAGAGGTGAAGCATAATGATGGAAGCAGGGCATAGTCAGGAAATGATCCTTTCCTCATTCTGGGACAGGATAATTTTACAAAGAATTGAACCAGGAATAGCAGAGGGTACAGGTAAGTCAAAATATTCCAAACAGGAAATGAGTAAAAGTTTACATATGAACCCTGAAACATACATTTCTTAATCACTACTAGGTTCTTTCTTATAAGGTCGCTATGAGTCTCAGAACTGACCCCACAGCAACAGGTTTGGTTTAGGAAACATTGGTGAGTAGTGGTTAAGATCTACAGCTGCTAAGCAAAAGGTTAGCAGTTTGAATCCACGGGGTGCTCCTTGGAAATGCTGTGGGGCAGTTCTACTCTGTACTTTAGGATCCTATGAGTTAGAATGAACTTTACAGCGATGGGTTTGGTTTGGAGTTTTTTGGGGGGTGGGTAGAGAATGGGGGAGGCTGCATCCCAGAATGCTGGCTGCCTACCAGCCTTATACTTCTCAGCAGGAGATCATTTTCCTCAATAACTTCTGAGAAAAGACTTACAAATAATTAAAAAATTAAATGGCCAGATCCCAAACATAGCCTGTGGTAAAGCCCACTGTTAACAAATGTCAGTCCTACACATAGCTTCTTACCTGCTTTCTTAAAGTGTGACTCTTAAAGAGTGTGAATGGACAGTTGAGGATTGTCACAACTTTTAAAAAGAGTCCAAAACTAAAGGAAAATGGAGCTCAGAAAAATCAGACATACAGAAAGAGGCAGGAAAAAACTTCAGAAAAGTTAATATTCTCTATGTGGTAAGAGATTATGGTCTCCATAAAACGACTTGCAGGTTGTTAAGAATATGAATAAACTTTTAGAAATTAAAGGGGTTGGAGGATAAAGTTTAGGAAATACCCCAGGGAGTAAATAAAACTCAGCCTCAATAGAAAGAGGAGAAAGAAAACTGGCAGGTAAATCAGGAAACTTAATATCAAAATAATAAGAATTCCAGAAATAGTGTGCTGTCACTGGACAGGGAGAGCAGTGGAAGCTGCATATAGGTGGGCATGTAAATTTGTACGGGAATGTACATTTCACTCAGTCATGTTAAAGAAAAAAGAAAAAAAAAAAAAAAGAATTCCAGAAAGATAGAGAAAACCAAGGATATTATCAAAGACATAAGAAATTTCCGTGACACTGAAGACATGACATGACTCTAGATTGAAATAGCCCATCAGAGGTGCAGAGAAATGGGTGCCAAAAGTGTGTCACATGCTTTCACCTCAATATCAAGAAAACAAAAATTCTCACAATTGAACAAGTAAGCAACATCATGATAAATGGAGAAATGATTGAGGCTGTCAAGGGTGTCATTTTACTTGGTTCCACAATCAACGCCCGTGAAAGCAGCCGTCAAGAAATCAAAAGAGGCATTGCATTGGTAAAATGTCCTACAAAGAACCTCTTTAAAGTGTTGACAAATAAAGGTATCACCTTGAAGACTAAGGTGCACCTGACCTAAGCCATGGTGTTTTCAGTCATATCAGATGCATGCAAAAGCTGGACAATGAATAAGGAAGACAGAAGAAGAACTGATGCCTTTTAATTGTGGTGTTGGAGAATATTGAATATACCATGGACTGCCAAAAGAATGAACAGATGTGTTCTAGAAGAAGTACAACCAGAGTGCTCTTTGAAAGCAAAGATGGTGAGACTGCATCTGACATACTTTGGACATGTTGTCAGGAGGGATCAATCCCTGGAGAAGGACAGTATGCTTGGCAGAGTGGAGGGTCAGTGAAAAAGAGGAAGATCCTCAACAGGATGGATGGACAGAGTGGCTGCAACAGTGGTCTTTAAGCAGAAAGACAATCATGGGCGTGGTGCAGGACTAGGCAGTGTTTCATTCTGTTGTACATGGGTCGCTGTCAGTCAGAAGCAACTCAACGACACCTAACAACAACAGATCATATCACTGTGAAATTTTAGTATACTGTAAAAAGAAAAAAAACCTATAGCTTCCAGATAGAAGAGATCCCTATAAACCTCAGAATGGCATTGGACTTCTCAATTTTCTTCATTATAAGTTAAAAGCAGTCTTCTGATTCATGAATAAGTGATTTCCAACCAAGAATTCTTTTCTTAATCAAACTGTCAATCAAATGTAAGGCTTGAACAAAGATATTTTGGGGCCAAAAAAGTGGTCTCCTCTTTAGCTTATATGGGGATACACTCCACAAAAGTAGGGATATATACCATGGAAAAAGAAGATACAGGATCCTGAAAATGTGATCCAGCATGGAAATTTCCAGGATAATACTAAGGGGACATCCCAGGACAGCTAGTTTAGTCTGGAGCAGGAGGGTGGAGGCTTTAGGCAAAACGTTTCCAGAAAAAAAGAGTGGAATGAAAAGATTTCCTGATGAGTTTGATTAAGTGCAAAACTAGTGTTGAGAGGATTTTAAAGTTCTGTTGAAGAGAGAGGTCAGCTATGAGTAATAGTCATATAGTTAGTAATATAACTGAATATTGATTTAACCAAAAATGGTTGTAAAACATATTACGAAATGGAAGGAGAAGAAAGGAGCAGAAATAGAGACGAGGAGATACACGAGTGCTAAATACTTATCTTCCATAATAAACAGTGAGTAGGGCAGTGTCTAAAATTGATAATGTTTGGAAACAAGAACATAAAAACCAAAGAAATTACTGAGAAGTCGTTTCTGAGGAATGGGAGGGGATTTTGTATGGGAGGGGACTGTTTTGTATTAATACACCTTTTAGTAGTATAGACATGTAATTACCTTGACAAAAATTAAATTCTAAAAAAAATCTTAAATTGAGAAATAATGAAGATTTCAGTAAATCTAACTGACCATATTTTCAAGCCAGAATGAGATAAAAACAGAAACAGATGATACATTCAAACAACAAACCAAATTTCAACCTCTAGGGAGTTTTGAAGGCCAAGGAAGAGTTCAATTTAGAAAATAAAGAAAAAGAAAAATACTACCTCTCAAAACTGATGTTGTATAGTCTAGCATGGCAAGGCAATAATTAATAGTAAACTTGTAGTTTAAACTTAGGTTTTGTTCCCAGAAGTATTCAACTTAAACTTTTAGAAAAGGAACACAGCCGTGCCCATCTCCCTGCCCCCAAATTCAATTACCAAAAACAATAATGTAAAAGCTAAAAATATGTTGAGTTAGTAGTTTTGTCTTTGTGTTACCTAATTTATACCTGGTCTTCTGGTAACTTTTTTCAAGCTGACTGGTGGGTTTGTCTTTTTCAGGCCTTAAACAAAGATAGTTTGAAAATATCAACTCGTTTGAATTTATTGGATCAAGAGTTGTCTGAAAAAAGTGTGCAGCTCCAGAGCAGCACAGCTGAGGAGCAAATCAAGATTTCTGAACAAGTTCAAGCCCTCCAGAAGGAAAAGGATCAGTTACAGAAGCGAAGAAACAGTGTGGATGAAAAACTTAAAAACGGTAGAGTGTTGTCACCTGAAGTAAGTCAGTATGCTTTGGAACTGGAAGTGCTATATAATGGCTCACTTGTATGCTGTCCCTGATCTTTGTCTGGTAAACATAAAAGTGATCAGTCTGGTAAACTTTGTTTCACTGAGACTTCTTGAAATGTCATGAGTTCTCCAAGCACCTGTTTGGTGCAAGTAAAATGAGTCTGACTGTGCAGTCCTCACATAGAGGGTCATGGACATGGCCCCTTCCTGGCACTGCCTTTGAATATGATATTTCTGCAATGGGGTTTCTCATCAGAAATCACAGAAATCCAAAACTGATTTGGAGGAACCGTTTTCTCAGTTCTTCCAAGGATGGCACCTCATTATGCATCTTTTTTAAATGATACCAGGTACCTCATTACATACAGTGAATGCACAGGCATTAAGAGTTGATTCTGTCATGGAATCTGGAGTGAGAACGGCCCAGTATTCGTGAGCATGTTCCACACTGTGTCCAAGCAGTACACACAAAATTAAAATCTTGAAATACCTGTAAAAAAAATGTGAAAGATGATTCATTTATTCACTATTGAATTACCCCAGACTTTGTCTTTTTTTCAGAATTTTAATTCAGCTGGTCACAATACCTGTGTCTTAAATTCATCAGACAAAGGTGAATTTTTATGGCTGAATTTTCTGTGCAGATATTTATTGTTGATGTCCTGTCATTATCAAATGCAAGGGAAAATTACTAAGAGACAGTGGATAGCTAGGCATCATACATCTTACTGAATCTTGTGGCGTTTTAGACTGGAGCAAGTGAGAGAAGGTTAAGGACGCTGGTTAAGAAGAAATAGCATGAAATGAAATTATGCTGATCAAGTTGGTGAAAGGCATTGAGGACAAACTTGACTGGGGGATAAGTGGTAGCTGAAGGTCTCCATTGCCCTGTGCTATACCTTAACTTGGGTGGTTGTGCAGAACCTTGCAGAGGCAGGTCTCCTGAGATGAATAAACTGGAGCTCTAAGCTTGTAGATTTGGAGATATAAGAGCCTAGGACATCTGCTCAGGACTGTTACTAGGTCCTGTGGAAGAAACAAAAAAGTAGAGAGCATTCTTCTTCCCTTGAAAAACCATACTGTATCTGGGGAGGACAGAGACATGAGAAAACCTTAAACATTGAAAAAGATGAAAAAGCAAGTTACTGATAATATAATGAGGGTATACTTATTACAGGATTTATAGAAAGCAATTTAGTGACTATTTGGGAGTAATAGTCATCAAAGAAGCCTCAGTGGGTTGGAGTCTTCAGCTGGATTATGAATAATGTGGTATGTACTGGCAGATATAAAACAGAAGTCCTTTTTTGCTAGAACATCATTTAGAAAACCATACAGATGAGGATGAGCGGATTATATTTGAAGATAAGTTAGAGAGTCCATCTTTATCATTAAAGAACATTTAAGTTTCTACTACACATGAGATTGTATAACTAAAAACATTATTTCGAGTCTGTGAGAAATAGTTACAGCACGATGCCTGATCCTGTTTTGCAGCCACCCAGGATTGGTTTGAGACACTGCGGAGCCTCCTGCAGTTGATGGGGACCCACTCACTCAGTGTGTGCTCCTCTGCACTGCATGGCTCGTTCTTCTTAGTGTGACTCTGAAGCGACCTCTGCTTGCACCATTTTTTTTAAAAAAAAAAACATGATTACTATTCCTCAGTAGATCTGCCAATAGCAGATGATTGGGAACATGAGATTCTAATGTGACACAAAGCATCAATAAAATCTAGAGGGAGTGTTTTGCTGTTTAGATTTCTTGAAACTTGCTTAGTATTATTTTCTCTTTACAAAATAAAATATTTTCCTAATTGCATTACTTTACAGGGAGCATTGATAAAAGATTTCAGACCACTCTGCTTGTAGAGGAGTACCCAGTAATTTCATCTACACACACTACATCCTTTTCTCTAAGAACTAAAAACTAAAAAAAGATACTTGAATTATCTTTCTCTGGTAGTACAGAACAATTGCCTGTTAGTGTGCTACAGGAATATAAGAACTTATATGTGTCTTTACTACATCTTTTAAAACTCCAACTGTATAATTTATGATTAGGATATGCATATAACTTACAAACAAATATGCATGTGTAGGGTACTTGCTCAAAAGCTCGTTTTTGTTCTTTTACTGATGAGGATGTGTGATCAAAAATTCTGCAGCCGCTGCTCTAGGTCCTTGTTACTCAGAGTGTGATCTCAGGTCCAGCGGCAACAGCAGCAGCATCTGGGAGCTTGTGAGAAAGGCAGGCTCAAGCCCCACACAGACCTGCAGAATCAAAACATGGATTTTATCAAGATCCTCAGTATACATTAATGTTTGAAAAAGCAGTGCTGTATAATAAAGCATACAGAGTCAACTTTTGACAGTCTATGGTTTTTGCTGTGGTACATTTTACATCCTGCTACTGCTACCCATTGCCACCTTGCCGCCTGACACTCGCCTTGTCAACCTACACTTATTGCTGGACAGAGGGAAACACAATACTTACTTGCTGAAGCTGCGTTGGAGCAGGTTCCCTTTAGGATTTTGTGGTCACAGTACCTTATAATAACTCAGTGCTTCCTTAACGTAGGTCCCCAGCTATAGGAAGTAAGTTAATAGCAAATTCTTCTCGGCTGTTTACAAAGCTAAACTCATTACACCTTGTTTTTGGTAAAATACAGTCAAAATATATTTTCAGTCAGGTAACTATTTTAGATAACTCAGTTTTGTTTTGTGGTTCCTCTTATCCGTTTATCTAAGAACCTTTCAGGGTTTACATTGTTTTCATAAGATAAATATTATTTTGTTTTTTATGGAGTGATAATCAAGTGATCAAGTTCTTGAAGGTTAAGTGATTGCACAGAAAAAAGAGAATGTCTGTTGAACACTGTTTTTTAAATGGTTCTTTCAGGAGACTTTATAAAAAGCTTTTTAAAGTAAGTACTATTGAATCTTCCATATACCTTTTCCATGAATTTCCAGAAAAAGAGTTCTGGAAGTCACTCTGTTCTTTGGGTAGATGAGAAATATTAACATTATTTTCCTTGGGTTTGCTGAGGGGTTGGGGTAGTCGGGAGTGGGGGAAGAGTAGGGAAAAAAATATTTGGTCTGTTTAAGTAAGGATCTAGAAAAATATTCTTTTTTTATTAATTTATTCAGCAAACATTATTGAATATGGTAAGGCAGTCCCCCTCAAGGAACTTAATGTCTAGATGACCTCAGTGACACACATAAAAACCAAGAAAGCAAACTCACTGCCATCGAGTCAATTCCAACTCGTAGCAACCCTGTAGTGCAGGGTAGAACTAGTGTGTAGATTTTCCAAGGAGTGCCTGGTGGATTTGAACCACCAGCCTTTTGGTTAGCAGCTGGAGCACTTAACCATTACACCACCTGGGTTTCCAACAACATACATAGATATACATAAGCATATATCCAAGTCTTAAGTTATGTAAATAAGACAGAAATAATTTCATATCAGAGAGCTGTATTCCCCCAAATGCCATGTTATTTGGGTAGTTCAAAGAACTGCTAGCTTTTCTACGGTAGAGATTCCTTAGATTCTTGTTTCTACTAAGGAAGTCTCGTGTGGTATATGAAAAAAAATCTCATGCCACTGCCATTTTGAATGCCTGTAATTTCCATGTAATGACATTTCGTAAGAATCTTACAAAATCGTGTCTATCGGCACTCCTTTTGTTAATGCCATACTTGTATTTTTTCGCTGAGAGCCTCTTAGGTTTCTAGTTCTTAATAACTCACTCTAAATCTGTTTCTTCTTTCCCTCCTAGCAGGGAGGGACCCTTGACCCGAGGGGGAAGGGGGCTCCACATCTCACCAATGGAAATACTGACATATAATATGAAACTTTAGGAGCTATGGAAGGGAGGTATATGACAATACTGTTGAACATGTGTGGAAGACCTTGGTTCACAAGTATTCCTTGGCTTAGATATGTTTGGGATTTGCTGTGTGACCTTAGTGCATTCCACACCATCTGAACTTCTGCCTCCTCTGTTTTATTACAAAAGGTGCATTTTGAGGATTCAGTGAGATGATATATTTCATACACACACCCCTGCACTAAATATTTCTTATTTTCTTAAAATTGAGAGTAGTAATGTCTACTGGATTTAAATAGTATTAGTGAGATCTGCATATATGATGGAGTCCGTGTTATACTACCTTAATTAAAGTGAGTGATTTTATTGTGTTGTATTTAGGAAGAACATGTTCTGTTTCAACTTGAAGAAGGGATTGAAGCTTTGGAAGCTGCGATTGAGTACAAGAATGAAAGTATTCAGAGTCGCCAGAATTCACTTAGAGCTTCATTCCAAAACCTCTCTCACAGTGAAGCAAATGTCTTGGAAAAACTAATCTGTCTGAATCCTGTTGAGATTAGAGCTATTCTTTTCAGATATTTCAATAAGGTTGGTTTTGGAGGGACAGGTTATTATAAAGAGACATCAAAATGTTTCATAGCCCACATTTTTCATTTTTAAAGATTTGAAAGGCTCCAAAGTTTGGTGGTGTAACTACAAGCTGAACCATGAGTTTACTTTACGGTACTGGATATTGTCACTGGGAAGTTTTCTGATTATCCAAATTTGTGGGTTTCTTTTTTTTTTTCAATGATATTTTATCATATTTTCAATGAGGTTTACATAGCAGTTTAGTTTTCCATTCAGCAGTTTCTATACAGATTGTTCAGTGACATTGGTTATGTTCTTCATAATGCGTGAACATTCTCATCATTTCTGTTCTGGTTGTTCTGTTTCCATTAGTTTTTTGTGGAGTTCTTAAAGGTAGGGAGCTTTTGAAAGAACTTGTTGAAGTAGTTTTAAATATCAAAGAATTTCAGTTATATTCCTGGGTCACTATTTCTAGATTTTTTTTGATTTGGATGTTGCTGGTTAGCATTCATGAAAAGTCAAAGGGTATTCCAGGTATTCACTGCTAGACAGGAGGGGCTGGAGGGTAGATGTACTTTCTCATCATAACCAGTGAGTTGAAATGGAAATGAAGTGGTACATCCGTGGCAAAGATAGGAATAGATTTTTAGTATTAACCCTAATGCGCTTACTATCAATTAAAATATTTTATACCAATTTGACAATTTACTAAGCCAGAGATGTTTCATAGCACTGAGAAATAATACTCATTTTTTCTCCTCTTAAGATAAATATTATGAAGGGTTAAATGACTAGATAACTGTTCTCTCTGAAAAGTATAGTCAATTTAAGGGAATATCAGACAATGTATGAAAAATAAAACTGAGGTTTTTAAAACAGTTCTAATTCTGTTAAAAAAGTGAAGATGAAAAATTAGTTGGAAATGTTATGCACAGCCCACAGATAATCATTGTCACTGATAATCATGTGCTGTTTTCACTGATGAGAAGAGTGTCCTATTGCTGATTGTTTGAAGGGCAGAAAATAGTGGGGCACTGTCCTCAGCACTGATGGCGAATAACTCTTTGCGGTTCTCTTGAAGCAAGGCGTCTTAACCAAAGAGGCACCCAGGCAAAGGTCAGTGGGTTCTCTGAGCCCCAGGAATCCTTCATAAAAAAATTTTTTTTTTTGAGAGAGAGAAAGTCATTAGAATGTTAATGAGGTCGTGACACAGGACATGATGTGAAGTATTTTGCCTTTGTATTAGTGCAGAGAAGAACCCAGTGAACTAAATGCTGATCTGAAATTGAAATTTATAGTTAGAGAATATTCTATCACTTGTTTTACAACATCCATTTCAGGGTTAAAGCTAGAAATTATCTAGAAGTCACAGTAGTCTTTAGTTTCTCACTCTCCCCTTAGCCTAGAGAAACAGAGTTATAGAAATATAAGCTGCAAATCATGTCTAAGAAATTATGGAGGCATAGTTATTAAAACATTATATTTAAAGTGACACTTTTATCAATTAAGAATCCCAACAAATTCAGAAAGATTTTATCCTGTTGGCATGTTATAGAGCACTTCCCCAGGGACCCAGTCCCTTGTCAGTATTCACTAATACCTTTGTTTATATGTAGCTGTCCGTTACATCAGGTAAAGACATATCTTAAAAAGTTAAAAATGTATTTGCTAGGTAGTTAACTTGCGAGAAGCTGAACGGAAGCTACAGTTACAGAATGAAGAAATGAAAATGAAGGTCCTGGAACAGGATAATGCAGTTCGTGAATTGGAATCTGCACTTGAACATCTGAAATTGCAATGTGACCGCAGACTGACCCTCCAGCAAAAGGACCATGAGCAAAAAATGCAGTTGCTATTACAGCATTTTATAGGTAACTTCCATTTTTTTGTCAGTTATATAAAGGGGACATGTCAGCGAGTGGTATTGAGGAGGGAAGACGGGACAGAATTTGATCATTTACAGTGCCAACATGTAGAAATACTTACTACGTATGCAGGTGTTTTCCTTTACATGTTTTAGTTACCACATTTTAGGGTACTGGTCTTGCACCCAGAATGTATTCATGCTCCAAGTGCTGTCTCTTCTGCCTGCACCTAGTATGCACAAACAGTTGCCCTAATTTTTATCTGAAAATGTGGAAATTTTTTTCCTGGCTTTTCTGTGTACAGTTAAAAGATTTCTCTTTGCTAGGGATATAGTACTGTGGTCTTCAAACTATTTTCTTATCTACAAAATTAAAGCATTAGGCTCTGTCAATTTCTAGATTGTTGTTCCTGTTGTAATTTTTAGTTGGTTATGAATTTTATATGTAAAGTTATCTTAGATCAGAATTAGTCCACTGTAGATGGATACCTACTGTTGTTAGTACACAGCAACACTGGTGCAGAAAGAGAGCTATCTCAGCAATTGGGCATCACATTACCTGAGCACATAAACAGTTGCCATGGCAACAAAATCACTAACAGATAATACTGCTTCAGTCCAGGCTGCTGAGTCCCAATTCTCATGAATTTACAGCTGGAAATGGGTTAAAAGAGATCTGAAATAAGCTACATGAATAAGTAGAAAACTGGAAAATATATGGATTTGCATATTGAGGCAATTTGCTTCTAAGTTAATTCTATAGCCAGTTAATCAGCAGCCAATTGCCTACTGACAGAATTTCCTTGTTAAATGTGTATTCCCTACATGTATCAGAAATCCTGATGGAGTAGTGGTTAAGTACTGTGGCTGCTAACCAGAAGGTCAGCAGTTCAAATCCACCATGTGCTCCTTGGAAATCCTAGAGAGTAGTTCCATTCTGTCCCATAGGACTGCTGTAAGTTGGAACTGACACAATGGTAGTGGGTTTAGTTTTCCCCCTGTATCACAGCATTCCTTCATGACTTCTTACCTTATTTTAGTTCTTATTTTTCTCCAAAAGTATTATTTTGCTTGAGTTTTTATGTATTTTAAAAGTGACATGGGCCCACGAGAGCCCATGTCACAGTTACATTGAGCTCTTTTTTTAAAAAAGCATTAATTTCTACAGCTATACAAGTTTTTCATTAATAGTGCTGTAGGTGAAAATATGAAATTTATAAATTTTCTAATGTTAATGGAATGTGGGAGATGAAATTAAGTAAATTTATATAATATATGGAGATTCTAATTTATGAGGTCATTAAGTATTTTTAAAACAAGATGATGAGTATATTTAAAATATACAAATATATGAAAATAAAATTTTGGCAAAACAGCTATTACATACCCGTAGTACCATTTTATAAATATACCAGAAGGTACATATTTCCTAAAGGTCAGTAAACTGGCCTTTACTGATTTAAGAATGTAACCCAGTGAGGAAAATTTTAGACATTAATAAGCTTGAAATGATATTGTGGCATAAACTAAAAAACTTACGCTCCCTATTTTCCCTCTAATTTGTATTGTTTTCTTTTGTAATTTAATGTTTTTAGCCTCTTTTTGACAGGCTTTTGTTTTTGTCTTTTCTGTGCTTTTCGTGTGTGTCTTGGGCCTGTAAACCCTAGACTTCAGGTTCCCATATAACCACAGTTCCCAAGATAAATGCAACTGATGGACAGCATTCCAAATGCATAAGTGTTTCATAGAAAACACCTTACCTCTGCTCTCCTAATGACAAATTTAGTTAGTGGGTACCACACCAAAGTCTCTATGAGTCATGAGATGCGGTGGTAAATAAGGGCTAGGACGGGGAAGGAGCGAAGGTCTCACTTTTTCAAAAAGTTTGCAGGCAGAAGACTCCAAATTGTAGCTGCTACAAATCCATTTGAGTAGCAGATGTGGGTAACACACTTCGGAGCCTTTAAAAATATTTGGATTGTCATGTTAGAACATAATTTTGAGTCATTTATATAAAAGTAATTTTCAATGTAAATTTGTGTTATAGAGCAAGATGGGGAAGGCACTGTGGAAACTTTAAAAACCTATGAAGATAAAATCCAGCAGCTGGAAAGAGATCTTTATTTCTATAAGAAAACCAGCAGGGATCTTAAGAAGAAACTGAAGGAACTGATAAGGGAAGCAATTCGGCGGCAAGTGGCACCATTAGAACGTAAGACACTTAGTGCTGCTCGATCCTGGCCCTGTTTCTCTAGGATAGTGCGATAACTAATAGAATAAATAATTTGCTATTCCACCTAAATATATTCTAAATATTTTTAGTTTGGGCTATAAAAAGTAAGTAATATATAGTCATTACAGAAAATGTTGAAAATACAGAAGAAAGGCAGAGGAGGAAATTATGAACAATTATTAACAATTTAGCATAGTAATTTTCAGGGTTTGCTCCATGCCTTAAAAAATATATAATTGCAATAATATTGGGGGTATACTTTGTATTGTATCCTGACTCAAAATGCTACTCTAATATAATGACATTCAACAGAGTTTGTTTGAATTATGAAATTTAAATGCATCAAATTCTGAGTTCTCTAAAATATATGAATAAATCATCAGTATCCCAGTTAATAGGTAACGTGTCTTGGTTATTCAGTTAATTGGTTTTTACAGTAGTCCTTTCATTACCTTCCTACCAAATTTATATTTATTTTCTTTGACCATTTCTAGCATTTTCAAATAGCATAAAAATTAATCTTTTGACTACAGTATATTGGCCACTTCTTGGTCATATCCTTGTTGGATCTGTTTGTTTTCTAACAAATTTTGTGAGAAATCAGTCAGTACTGACCGGCTGTCTTGTCTACTTGTTTAAATATTTAAAACCCTATCCTTGTATCAACATAAATCACTATAAAACTGTATGTGAGGTTACTAGAGTTGGGAGATCTGAGTTGGAATCCCGGCTTATTTTACTAGCTGTGTGACCTGGAGCAAATTCATCTTTCTAGTCTGTTCTTTCAGTTACAAAATGGGGAAGTACAGTACCATTTACCAGAAAGGTTCAGGTGAAGAGTAAGTAAAATAATATATGTAAAAACACTTCAGCAGAGAACCTGGCACACCATAGTGACTAAATATTTGTTGAGTGATTCAATTTTAAATTATATATTAGTACTTCACTCTCAAATGTACAACGTCTCTACTTCCAAAAATATATATGCAGCTTATTAAAAAACATGCAGTAACTAATTAAAACACAATGAAATAAACCCAAAAGATATAAGTTAGGTGATATTTTTCAACTCCCCATACAGAACATAGTAGGAACTCAGTAAGTGATACATACTTTTATTACAGAAGAAAAGTAAGTATATCAGAATATTAGATTAAAAAAAAAAACCAAACCCACAGCTGTAGAGTCAATTCCGAATTTAGTAAAGTTAAATGTAGGCCTGACCTTCCTAGCAGTTACAAAAGGGAAATGAAAGATTCTTTGTGTTTTCTGTGATTAAAATTTTCTTATTTTGTTTTTGCAACTGAGTGCCATCTGTTGATGGACGATGTAAACATATTTTAGTAGACTTAATATGATGCCACACACTTGTAGTGTTTCATGTGGCCACAGGAAGTCATTTTCATTTTCTTGGTTGCTTTTCATTACTTAAGGCATCCAAAAAAAAAAAAAAACACTGACATTGAGTCAAATCTGTTTCATAGGGAATCTACAGAACAGAATAGAACTACCCCATAGGGTCTCCAAGGAGCAGTTGGTGGATTTGAACTGCTGACCTTTTGGTTAGCAGATGAGCTCTTAATCACTTTGTGCCACCAGGGCCAGAATAAAATGGAGTGGTTCAGTTCCATGATTTTAATGAGTGTTGTTAGATTGTCTTCCTGGGATAGCAGAGTAACTCTATTGGTAACTGGGGCAGATGGCATAGTGGTTAGGTGCTATGACTGCTACCCCAAAGGTAAGCAGTTCGGATCCACCAGCCACTCCTTGGAAACGCTATGGAGTAGTTCTATTCAGTTCTAAAGGGTCAGTATAAGATAGACTTGACTAAATGGCAGTGGGTTTGGATTTTTGGGTTTTTTTCAGGCTCAAATTTGCCTAAAGTCTGTTTTATCATGTATCACTGTTAGATTGGTATCTCCTAAGAGTTTTCCCCCAATCTCTAAAAAGCACTTTCATGACTGATTTACCTGTCCTTTCTGTGATTTTTAACTTATAAAATGGTACCTGTGAACTCATTAAAACTAGGAAAAGTTCATGTACATGCTAGTTTGCATCTGGCTTTTGGCTGTGAAGAGGAGACATCTCGTCTCTCTAGCAATGAGTTTTTTGTTTTCGTTTTTTAGGGGAGCCGTTTTTGGCTGTTGCTCTGCATTACTTAAAGCAAATAAATGAGAATGGAATGAAATGGTTCAGGTTCATGATTTTTAAGGAGAAAGAACTCTTAGATTTTCTGACTGAATAGAATAGTTACATGGTAATAATTAAGGCCTATTAGTTTAAAATCTACCTAATTAAAATATTTATGTAAAGTACATAATACTCTTTTAGGTGAAAAAATCCTTTAAATCCTTAAAACAGTTTGTATATTTTTTAAATGATCAATAAAAAGCTCAGAGACCTGTGCTAGTTATCTGTACGATAAACCCTGTGCCGTCGATCAATGCTGTTAATTAGAGACAGAGCCACAATTAGAATCTAAATCTACAAACTGAAAAGAGTAGTGCTTTTTTCTCACCAACCATATTACCTTTCCATATGCTGATCCCCTACTTCCTTTTTATCTTCTGTCCCATGTTCTGGTGCCAGCTGAGGACCAGGTCCTTTTAAACTGCTCTGCACCTTTGTACACGATGTTCCTTTTGTCTGCCCTGAACCTCTTCTCCTTTCGTACCTTTCATCCTGTATGAATCAGGCAGAAGGTTTCCTCCTACCTAGGTGTCTGGTGCTTGCTACATTTGTTTATAACACATATCATGTGGTCCTGGGACTGTTAGCCTCCCTGATTGCCTCTAGATTGAGATGCCTGTCATGTTCATCTCCAGACAATGGATGCAAGACTAGTCTGGCACAGTTTTGTTGTTGTTGTATATATGAAATGTGTACATGCATATACACACATGTAAAACAGGTGCACATATTTAATTTGAATATAAAAAAAGATCAAGAACCTCTCTTTATGCATACTGTCTGAACTGTCAAGTAAAATGCAATTTCATTTTACATTAAAATTCTACAGTTAATCAGCTAGGAATTCTTTTTTATTGTACTTTAGATGAAGGTTTACAGAATAAATTAGTTTCTCACTGAACAGTTAGTACATATATTGTTTTATGACATTGATTAACAACTCCACAACATGTCAGTACTCTTGCTTCTTACCTTTGGGTCCCCTGTTACTAGCTTTGCTGTCTCTCGTGTTGCCATCTCGTCCTTGCCCCTGGGCTGGAGTGCTCCGTTAGTCTTGTTTTGTTTTAGGGGCCTGTCCAATCTTCAGGTGAAGGGGGAGCTTGGATGAGCCTCAGGAGTGACTTCATGACTGAGCTGAAAGAGTGTCCGGGGGCCAAACTCTCAGGGTTTCTGCAGTCTCTCTCAGACCAGCAGTTTTGCCTTTCTTTCTGAGTTAGAATTTCATTTTATATTTTTCCTCAGGTGATCCCTGTCAGAGTGGGTGGTGGTCACCAGACACCATCTAGTTATGTTGGACTTAATCTAGTGGATGCTATCATAGATGTAGTCCATTAGTCCTTTAAACGAATCTTTTCCTTGCTTTTTTAGTTTTATTCATTATTCCGTGCTCCTGAAGGGATAAGACTAGTAGAGTATCCTAGATGCTGCTGACAAGCTTTTAGAATCCCAGACACTACTCACCAAAGTACAATGGAAAACATTTCCTTTACAGACTATGCTATACCAATTGAGCTGGATGTTCCCCAAGACCATGGTTCCCACAGCCTCAGTCTATCAGTTCAGTCCCTCAAGGAATTTCCATGTTACCTCTGGAGGTTCTATGACTGTGCCTTGGACACGTTGTGCTGGCTTCCCCAGTATTGTGTACCCTTACCTTTTATCCAGGTTACCACTTTTCTATTGTCTATTTAGTGCTTTTCCATCCCCACCCCACCCCCAATCTTGCAGTCATTAAAGATTATTTCTTTTTGTGTGTAAATCTTTTCCTGAGTTTTTTTTTTTCTATTATGACTGAGTGAAAATGTACATTCCCATATAAATTTACATGCCCACCTATATGCAGCTTCCTGAGTTTTACAGTAGTGGTCTCATAAAGTATTTGTCCTTTTGTGATTGACTTGTTTCACTCAGCATAATGCCTTCCAGTTTCCTCTATGTTATGAGATACTTCACAGAGTCATCATTGTTCTTTCAAATGTATATGTACCACAGTTTATCCATTCACCTCTTCATGGGCATCTAGACTGTTTCCATCTTTTTGCTATTGCGAACAGTGCTACAGTGAACATGGGTACACATATGACTATCCATATGACAACTCATTTCTCTAGAATATATTCCTAGGAGAATCTGGATCATCTAAGATATCACCTAAGAAGAATTGCTGGATCATATGGCATTTCTATTTCCAGCTTTCTAAGAAAGCACTGTATTATTTTCCAAAATAGTTGTATCATTTTGTATTCCCACCAGCAGTGCATAAGAGTTCAGTCTCCCCACAACCTCTCCAGCATTTCCTGTTTTTAAGAGTCGTGCCAGTACTGCCAGGTTGAGAGAGTATCTCATTATGGTTTTGATTTGCGTTTCTCTAATGGCTAGTGATCTCAAGCATTTCCTGATGTCATGCATCTATTCGCGGCATATAAATGTTTTCACTGGTGAGGAGTCTGTTCATTTCTTTCGCGGGTTTTTTAATGGGATTATTTGTCTTTTTGTTGTAGGCATGTCAGATTTTCTTGTAGATTTTGGAAGTCTGATTTGTAACAGCCAAAATTTTTCCCAGTCTGTGGGTGCTCTTTTTACTTTTTTGGTGAAGTCTTGATGAGCTTAAGTGTTTAATTTTTAGAAGATCCCAATTATCTAGCTTATCTTCTGGAGTTTGTGTGGTGTTGGTCATGCTTTGTATCCTACTAATACTGTATATTAGGAATACTAGCCTGGATGCTGTTTTATCGTCTCTGAACTTTGTACTTTGGGATTTTATAATTTGAATTAGTTTTTGTATGTTGTATGAAGTCCTCTTTCATTCTTTTGCAGATGAACATCCAGTTTTGCTAGCACCAGTTGTTAAAAAGACTGTCTTTTTCCCATTTGATGGACTTTGGGTCCTTGTTAAAGATTAGATGACCATAGGTGGATGGACTTATATTTGGGTTTTTGGTTCATTTCCATTGGTGAGTTACCTCTGCTGCTGTTTTGGGGGAGCTATTTGCTTGATACATTTTTTCACATCCTTTGATTTTTTATTAAATTTGCCTTTGTTTCTAAAGTGTGCCTCTTGTATACAGCATATTTATGCATCCTGTTTTGTTTTGTTTTTTTGTCCAAGTCTGGCCCTCTCTCTCTGTATGGGTGCATTTAGGCTATATATATTCAGTGTAATTATTGATAGATGTGAGTTTATCGCTGTCACTTTGTAGTACTTTTTCTGTGGTGCTGACATTTTCTTTGTCCTCTTACTCTCCTGTGCTGAATTCCTTTGGTTTGTGGGTTTTTCATTTTTTCTGTAGATTTTGTTTTTATTGAGAATTTGTTTTTCTTCATTTTGATGAATAGGTTTGTTAGCTTTCTTTGTGGTTATCTTGAAATTCACCCTTACCCTTCTAGGTTTAAACCAGTCTTTGATTACTGGGTGTTGCCTTGTGTTCCACTCCATTAGCAAGTTCTCTACCTACACCATTTACTTCTTTGCTGTTCTGATGTTATTGTCATTTATCGATTACCTCTCTGGTTCTCTGTTGTAATTACTGTTGTTTTGGATAGTGCTTGAGAGTGCATTTCGTAGACTTGTATTCTGGCTGGTTCAGTCTTGCATTCTAGCGTCAGGCTGTGGTCTCATGTTGTTTGTTCTCAGACTGAAGTACTCTAATAATTATTGTTTCTTCTAATTTTTATATTTTCTAATATCTGTTTACGTGGTAATATCCTAAGTTTACCATCATATTTGAAGGAGAATTTTGCATGACATATTATTCTTGATTGGCATTTTTTTCTTTCAAGGTTTTATTTATGTCATCCCACTGCCTTCTTGCCTACATGTTTTCTGCCAGATAATCAGAGCTTATTCTAATTGTTTCTTGTCTGTATTGACTTTTTGCTTTCCTTGAGCTGCCCTCAGAATTTTTTCTTTGTCTTTGGTTTTTGCTTTTGTTTATACCCCACGTAATTCTCAGGGTTTCTTCATTGTTCTGATTTTTAAACAGAACTGTAAACAAGTATTTGTTTTCAGTTTCATTCATCCTGTCTTTCATCATTTCAAACCTGTTCTTCAGAGTTCTTTGGTAACTCTCCAGTTTTGAAATCTTGTTTTTTATCTTTTGGATTTCTAATTGTTGTTTTTCTTGAATTTTAATTTCTAATTGTTGAATAAATTCGAGCTGTGAATTTTGGTTTTGTATTATTTTCCTGAATTCTTCCTTTGTTGAATTTGTACTTCTCATGAATTTGTCTCCCTCTCCCATGAATTTGTGTATTTTTTTCCTCACTTTAGTCTGCTTTTTGCTTCATCTCTTGAATAGCTCTGAATATTAGAAATTTGAATTCTCTGTCAGGTAATTCTAGTGCCTTTTTTTCCACTGGAAAGTCACCTGGTGTTTTATTTTGGAGGCCTACTGGAACCCCATTGTGTCCTGTTTTTTTACTAAGTTTTGATATTGTCTGCTCTCCCCTTGGAACATTCAGTAATCTTCTTCACTTATTGATTGTAGATCTTTCTGTTTCATCCTTTCTTTGTTTGGTGTTGTTTTATTTGGTTATGTCAGAGCAGGCAGGCTGTGCATTCTTTGTTGTTTGTTTATTTGTGATCATGATACTTTTCACTTCCTCTTCCAGTGGGCAGGGCCAGTCACTCAGCTATGGTATAGCAGGACAGGTCCAGCTGCAGGGGAAGGGCTGGGATGGGTTGTCTGTGGGACACACAAGAGCCAACAAGGTGAGCTGGGCATCAGTCCTGGGCAGGTTCCAGTAGGCTGTGCCTGTGCTCTTCGAGGTGTGCTGTTCAGTGCACCATGCACGTCGGCAGGAATGAAAAGGGCAGGGTATAATGTATGGAGCTAAGATGGGTATGGAAAAGAGGAGAGAGAAACAGGAGCCAAAAACAAACAAACAAACAAACAAAAGAGTACTAAGGGAGCCTGTTGGAGAGGAACAATGACAAACTGAGAAATGGAGGAAAGAAAAAACTAATAACTGGGTAAAAATTCAGTAAAGAATTCTGGAAGCCAACTCCTCAGACAAAGATTAAAGTGGTATAGAAGACATAAAATGATACTAGTTACAACTATGCTTCTTGGCTTGGCTAGATGCAGGATACTAACTGGGCAGCTCCTGTCCAGAGGCAAGAGACAAAGACAGAGGGGGACAGGAGCTGGCTTAATGGATGTGGGAAATGTGGGGTGGAGGGGAAGAGTGTGCTGTCACAGTGTGGGGAGGGCAGCTATGGTTACATAGTAAAGTATGTGTATGTTTTTGTGTGAGAAACTGGCTGGAATTGTAAATGTTTACTTAAAACACAATGAAAAAAAAATTTAAATTCTGTAAAGAAAAGAAAGGCCCTGCAAAGACAGTGGAATGTCTTCCAGGCTGCACAGTAGAGCCTGGCTAGAAGGGATATAGATGTCACATAACACCAGGTATTTAGAAGACAGGAAAACAAGGTAACTATAGAAAAGCTGAGAAATGAAGAAAGAATTAAAAAAATGAAAAAGAAAGAAGGAAACAAAGAAATGTTCCCAGGATCCCACTGACGTGGTTGCACAGATTGGGGAAGTAAGCCCTAAGCTATGCAGTACAACCTGGCAAACAGGGGCTCCCAAGCCACAAAAAGAAAAAGAAGACAAAACAAGACCAAAAAATGAAAAATAAAAAACACCAGCATGGTGTCACAGGCTAGGGGAGTGGTTCCTCAGTTGAGCAGTGCTTAGCAGCCTTCCAGAAGAAGCAAAGGCACATGGAGCCAAGTGCTCAAGGGGAAGGAGAAGAAGGTGGTAAGAAGCATAGAAGAAGCCAAAAGAAATGGAAAAAAGCAGTACTAGCTACAGACAAATGGCACTCAGGAAGCCAGCCAAGAAACTGCAGCTGGAGAGCACAGGAGGCCAAGGGGGGGAGGAAGGGTGAGGATTAGGAATTATGTGTCACTGGTTATCGTGTGATCTGTGCCTTAGCGGGGTACTCCATGAAGCTGCTTTCCCATATTCCTTCACCACCAATCTCCGCGGTGGGCTAGGTGAATCCAGGCTGCACAGACATTGTACTACCTGGCCCGCTGAGCCACTGCATCCTTGCTAGGAAGCATCAGCAGTAGAGCAGTGGGTAGAGGATGAAGGTGGGAAAGTGTGTATCACTGGTTACCAGGTCCTTTGTCTGCTGTTGGAATTTCCATGAAGCTGCTTTCCTGTGCTGCCCATCTACCAACCTCCAAAAGGAGTCCAAGATAGTCATGCCATGCCACGCTGGCTGATAGGGAACTTCCACCCATATCTCTCTCTCTGTTCTCTGTCAGTTTCTTATTGTATTTGCTGTTTGTCTGAGTTCTTGATGTCTTCAGTTAACACTTAAGGTTCCAGGCTTGGCATTTGTTTCTGTTTTACTTAGTTTTTTGGTCCTTGCTGTGGAAGGATGGTATGGTGCTTCTGTCTATGGTTTCCTGTTGGTGGGAAGTCAGCTAGGAATTCTTAACAGGGCTTCCTTCACAAAAGCATCCTCAGTTATATAGGAGAAAAATGAGAATGAAGAGATCAGGAAGACTGTTATTTAATTCAGCACATAGCCTATACAGGCCCAAGTACCTTTCACCATGACAAGGGAGAAATCTCCGAAGCTGCTCATACAGTGTAGGCAGAGGCCCCTTCAGTACAGTTATATTTGACTGATAGAGTTCACATCTAGAACAGAGATCCCTGGAAGACAGAAATTGTCTAATGTGGAGTTTCTAAGTGGGTTCATAATACTCAGTGGATATGCAACTCTCTAAACAACCTGTTTTCCTCCCATCTGATCTTCAAAAAGTAAGACACCTGGCTCCCCTCCCCTAGACACTGTGACTTGGCATCAGCTTTTGTAAAAGCTTTCTGTTGACCCATATATATGCAGCAAAATTTGGTAGCCACTGTCTCTGGCCAACTTAGCGTCAGCTCTAGCTCCATATGAGGGTCTGTGTCATTTGCTAGTTTAGATTTTTTATTTTTGAGAGAATTCAAAAACCAGAAAAGCAATTTTAAGCTAAAGGTCAGAAACTAAATGCTCACAGGAGCCAGGAAAGCAGTGTTAGTTGTTTGAATGGGCAGTGGCCACTCTGCTGTAGCTGTTTTTCACCATGCAGGAAAGTGGGTCTAGTACTGTAGGTCCATCTAATTTTTCTAAAAAGCTAGAGAGGTATTTTTTATATGCAGGTTTACAGTTTTTAAATGTTGGGTCAAATATTAACATTGTAAGCCAAGTAAAACAAGGCTATAAACCAGATTGGACTTGTTCTGCCCATGTACAATCTCTGCTTTAAATTTTTCATCTTTGCAGGACTAGTAGTTTAGTCAGCACATGGCAAACTTGTTAAAGTTAGCACTTTTCATCGTATTAGGCCTAATATCTGTATGGACTTTGACTTAAGCAAGTTTTTGCTCTTGATATTTAGATAATTCTGTTACATGAGGACTTCAAGTTTTGGCCTCGCCACACTAACCATTCATTCATTGAGGGGATATATGCTCTTACCTCCATTTTGTTGGAGGAAGTTGTGGCGTACATCCCAGTGTACATTAGGACAGCAGAACCTTGCTGTCATGCCAGAGTGCCATGCAAGACCGGATTTTGACCCATATACTGCCAAGTCACAGAAAGTTCCCTGTGAACAAGTGGGGTAGTGCTGACTTCACTAGGCCAGGATTTGGAATGTGACTCACAAGCCCAGAGTAAGTGTGAAAAGGCATCCCTTTGTTTCCAGGGAACACCAAAATTCCTGGAAGACTTTCAACTGTGTCCATAAATTAAAGCTCTGAATTACTCACAGGCGAGATGCCGGTAAGTGAAATTAGAATAATTCGGATTCATACTTCTGTTGGCCTAAAAGAAACTCTTTGACAAAAGAAGAATATAAAATACATCATTTATCACGAGTGATAATAATTAAGTTAGAGTACTATGGTTAGAATACCTAATTTTGAGGAAATAATTGCTGATATTTTTATTTTTTGTGTTATTTTTAGATCATGATGCTGGAGATGGAATCTTGAACCCGGAAGAAGCAGGAATGCTTTTAGAAGAATTAAAATGGACTTCTGGAACTGAAAATATGAAATTAAGTGGAAAAGAAAGAGACAGTTTAACAAGCAGTTTAAGGACACAACCCAATGATCAGAAGCTCTGGGAAGAGGCCTCTGAATTACCTCCAATTTATAGCTCCGTAGCACCCACTAGTGGACATTTGTTAAGCAATGAAGATAAAACAGAAACAGATGAAAATCAGTTCACAAAATCTCACAGTCAACCATCACCTCAAATTCAGTCAGCAGGAAATATGGGACAGCGTCATGGAGTCACACCTGTAAAGTTGTGTCGCAAAGAGTTACGTCAGATTTCTGCCTTGGAACTGTCCTTACGCCGCTCCAGTCTTGGAGTTGGGGTTGGATCAATGACTGCTGATTCCCTTGAAATATCTAGGAAGCAGAGTGACTTGAAAACTTAGCCACTTGATAATAGATTCCTTTTTCTAGTCTGTTAAAAATTAAAGCTTAAGCTGATTAGTTCTTCTCTCAGGATAAAAAGAGAAGGGAAGGAAGAAATCCTTAATCCTTTTGCATGCCATAGATGGATGCACCTTCCATGTTGTATTTGGAGTTTTAATTTATATGTCCATAATAACTAAAGGAATATTTTTCGATAATTGATAACGTTTACACCTTTCCATTTATAAGTTTATTTAAAATTCTTCCAGGCATATTTGAAGAACAAAACTGTGAAGAGTAGAAGAGTCTTCACAGTATATTGTTATATTATTGTTATTCTCAAATATATTTTTTGTTATTTTTTGAAAGGAGATGGTTAGCTACCTGCTGCATTTGTTTCAGCACAGCTGAAACCCTGCACCCAAATGCAGTCTGTGGGTTAAGGCAGCTTGCTGTGTTTATGGATTGAGGTTAATTTAAGTTCCTCAGAGCCCACAGAAATTGTATGGCCAGTCTTAACTTTGTAAACCTGGTATCTGCCTTTTTTCTAGAATTGCTTTTTATTTATGTTATACTGTTCTCTTGCTAGTACTATGGAATATAAGTTTTTCATCTCTCTTGCCCTACCTACTCAGTGTATCTGTCATGCTACTAGAATTGAAGGAAATGGATACAGTTCAGTAGAACAGGGGAAAAAAGTTAGAGTAATACTAAAGCAGTCTAACAGTTCAAGGAACGAATAGTGGTTGTGACATGAACTGGTTATGTGGAATATAGCTGTGGAGCCTGAAATCTGGCTAGAAGATCCTTAGCTAATAGCTAGATGGGTCAAAGGGTTTCCCAGGAGTTTGGAATTAAGAACTAAATGATTTGCTCACCAAATACAGTTTGTGCTTTTTCTTCATATTTTTCAATCACAGGTAACATCATATTTTGATGACCTTCAAAACTGAGATACTATTTGGTTATTTTTCCAGATTTTCACTTGTAATGCAATGTTGAACTTCTTAAACGAATTCATGTTTGGGTGCAGGAGTAGCAAAACCACCCTGACCAGTGGATGCCTCCTGAGTCATCCACTTCTTTACTGAATGCGTACTTTCTCATCTACTACCACCAGTGACTTTCTTCTTTTGCCGGTTCCTCTATTGCTGTTGACCCTGACCGTCTCACCTAAGACCCAAACTATCACCCTGTGCTGAAACCTTTCAGGCTTCTCTTTTATACTTTCTTGCCCTGGGGAGTAGGGTTTTCATCTCACTGCTAAAACGTAATTCCTACAGAAAAACACTCTAAATTGGTGAATAGTTTTTGTATCTATTAAGCATTGTACCAGAATTCATTTAAATTATGATTTAAATGTGTTTAAATTATGGACTTACCTGGGAACTAAACCACAATTTGCAACACTGGACTAATAATCTTTCCTAAATTTCAAACAACTAATATGAAAACTTACTTGGAAATTTTACTTTTAAATAGGAATTCTTTCAAATCAGATATTGGTTCTCAGCTAGTCTTTCTGCTTTGGGCCTTCAGTTTGTATGACCTGTATGTATAGATGTATCATATCAAAAGGTCAATACTTTCAGCAAAGCACAGCAATTATTAATAAATACGCATTTATTAATAAAATTCCTAATTGTAATGCTTATAAAATTCAGTAGTATGCTAGGCCTTGATTAGAAAATATTCATGTAAGAATCTTTTCTGACACTGGAGTCCTCCAGGAAATTGACAAATAAGTGTTTAACCTGTGGAAATATAAACACATTTACTAAAAGCCGATATACTAACAATACAAAATTTATATCAAGTCAACAGTGATGAGATTTGGTCATTCGAATGTGAACTGGGTTTTAAATCTTCCTTTTGGTTGAACATATATATATTCTTTATACACTATGATAGGTTTCATATGCCTAGGCAGACAAACATGCATATAAAATAGGAGCTGAATAATACATTCTAAGAGTGAAGCTCTGGGCATTCTGATTTAGTCAGTCTCCTCACAAAGGTAAGGAAAAACAAAGTACTTTCCCTGAGGTAAATAAAGTCATTTCTTTATGAGTCGGCTCCGACTCGACGGCACTTGGCTTGGCTTACATGTACTAATAATAGGTTTTATACTCTTTTTCACATGTTTTCCTTAAACATTTTGTCATGTGTTTGCCTTTTTGCATGTATCTAAAATATTTTGTAGTTTTCTTTTTTCTCTCCATCTATAACAGCATTTGAAAGGAAAAATACTTGTTTTTGTAAAGTACTAGTTCCCTCCCTAGCTCCAGGGTATTGGAAATAACAAAGCTGTAGAATTCTGTAAGTATGGGAACCACAGGTGGGTGAGAACATTAATTAAGGTGACCTTGCATGTTAGTGTTTCTTTTCTTTTGTTAATGTATTCTTGGGGGCTCCCTCAATTCTTCATATCTTCACAAATTTAGGTTGAAAAGGAATCAACAAAAATAAATATGATCTTCAATCACTAGCCATTGCCTAGTTTATGTTAATCCTGGTCAATAAAGCAGTGAGTATTTCAGAATGGTTGTCTTATAAGGAAGAAAAAAAAAGGTCTTACACTAAGTCTTAGAATGAATTAAGTTATAGTAGAGTCAACTGAACTGAGGGTTCATTTCTATAGTCAACACAGAACTTACCATTGACCTAAACTGTCCACTAATGTACAGATGATGCAGTAGCTTTCACTTAGGGATGATGTCTGAAAAATAGGTGTCTTTAAATACCAGAATTACAGTGCCATATGATGGTGCTCACACCATGGGAGACCTGTAGGAACAGGAAACTGTTCAGCAGATTCTTGTCTCTCGTTTTCTGACTTTATCCTTTTATCCCTTTCTGTGCTCCCACTGAGGGCGTATAGCCAAATTCTTACACACTCCCTACAGCAGGAGTGGACTACTCCCATTCCTTGCAATTGGAATACCTTGTGTGCTGTTCTTGGTAGGTGCTGTCAAGTTGGTTCCAACTCATAGCTACCTTATGTACAAGAGAACAAAACACTGCCCAGTACTGTGCCACACTCACAGTCCTTGTTACGCTTTAGCCCACTGTTGCAGCCACTGTGTCAATCCTTCTTGTTGAGGGTCTTCCTCTTTTATGCTGACCCTCCACGTTAAGCATGATGTCCTTTCTCTAGGGGACTGATCCCTTCTGACAATATGTCCAAAGTGTGTAAGGCATAGTCTCACCATCCTTGATTCTAAGTAACACTCTGGTTGTACTTCCAGAACAGATCTGTTTGTTCTTATAGCAGTCACATTACATTCAATGTACTTCTCCAACATCACAATTCAAAGGCATCAGTTCTTCTGTCTTCCTTATACATTGTCCAGCTTTCACATTCATATGATGCGACTGAAAATACCATGGCTTGGGTCAGGCGTACTTTAGTCTTAGAGGTAGTGTCTTTGCTTTTCAACACTTTTAAAGAGTTCTTTTGCAGCACATTTAACCAAAGCAGTGCATCTTGACTTCTTGACTACTGCTTCCACAGGTGTTGATTGTGGAACCAAGTAAAATGAAATCCTTGACAACCTTGCTTTTTTTCTTCATTTATCATGATGCTGCTTACTGGTCCAGCTATGAGGACTTTTGTTTTCTTCATGTTGAGGTGCAATCTATTCAAAAGTCTGTGGTCTTTGATCTTCTTCAGTAACTGTTTCAAGTCGTCTTTGCTTTCAGTAAGCAACATGTGTCATGTGCACAATGAAGGTTGTTAATAAGTCTTCCTCCAATCTCAATGCCCCACTCCTGTCCACACAGTGCAGCTTCTTAGATAGTCTGCACAGCATACAGACTGAATAGGTATGGTAAAAGGATACAACCCTGCCGTACACCTTTCCTGACTTTAAACCATGCAGTGAGTGTCCTTTGTTCCCTTCGAACAACTGTCTCTTGATCCATGTGCAGATTCCTCATGAGCACAATTAAGTGCTCAGAAATTCTCATTCTCTGCAATGTTACCCATAATTTTTTATGATCTGCACAGTCTTTATGTAGTCAGTAAAACGTACATAAACATCTTTCTGGTATTCTCTGTTTTCAGCCAGTATCCATCTGACATCAGCAGTTATATTCCTAGTTCCACATTTTCTGAATCTGGTTTGAATTTCCAGCAGTTCCCTGTCAATATACTGCTGCAGCTGCTCTTGAAGGATCTTTAGCAAAACTTTACTTGTATATATTAATGATATCATTTAGTCATTTCCACACTTGGTTGAATCACTTTTCTTTGGAATAGGCATGAATGTGGATCTTTTCCAGTGGGTTGGCCAAGCAGCTGTCCTCCAAATTTCTTGCCATAGATGAACGAGCACTTCCAACACTGCATCCCTTTGTTTAAACATCTCAGTTGATATGCTAGCAATTCCTGGAGACCTGTTTTTTGCCATTGACTTTACTATTACTTTGACTTCTTCCTTCAGTACTGTTGGTTCCTAATCATATGCTACCTCTTGAAATGGTTGAACATCAACCAGTTCTTTTTTGTATAATTACTTGGTGTGTTCCTTCCACTTTCTTTTGATGTTTCCAGAGTCATTCAGTATTTTCCTTGTAGAATCCTTCCCATTGCAACTCAGGGTTTGAAGTTTTTCTTCAGTTCTTTCAAGTTGAAAAATGCAGAGAATATTCTCCCCCCCACCTTTTTTTATCTCCAGCTCTTTGCACATGCCATTATAATGCTCTGTCTTCTATAGTTCCCCTTTGAAATCCTGTTCTTTTATTTCATCATTTCTTCATTTTGCTTTAGCTACTCTGTGTTCAACAGCAAGTTTCAGAGTTTCTTCTGACATCCAGTTTGGTCTTTTGTTTGTTTCCAGTCTTTTAATAATTTCTTGCTTTCTTCATGGATGTCTTTGATGTCATACCACAACTCGTCTGATGTTCTTTAGTCTTCAAGACACCAAATCTGTTCTTGAGATGGTCTCTAAACTCAGGTAGGATATACTCAAGGTTGTACTTTGGCTCTCATGGACTCATTATAATTTTTTTCAGTTTCAGTTTGAACTTCCATACTAGCAACTGATAGTCTGTGCCCCAATCAGTACTTGGCCTTGTTCTGACTGAAGATACTGAACTTTTACATCACCTCTTTCCACAGATGTAATCAATTTGATTCTTGTGTATTCCATCTGGCGACATCCATGTGTATAGTTGCCATCTATGTTGGTGAAAAAAGGTATTTGCAATGAAGAAGTGATTGATTCTGCAAAATTCTATGCTGTGATCTCTGGCATCTGTCACTGGTTTCTATCACCAAGGCCATCTGTTCCTACTACCAATCCTTCTTTGTTTCCAACTTTTGCATTTCAATCACCAGTAATTATCAATGCATCCTGAGTGCATGTTCAATGTATTTCAGACTGCAAAAGCTGGTAAAAATCTTCAGTTTCTTCATCTTTGATCTTAGTGGTTGGTGTGTAAATTTGAATAATAGTAGTAATAGCTGGCCTTCCTTGTAGTCATATGGGTATTATCCTATCACTGATGGAACTGTACTGCAGGACAGATCTTGAAGTGTTCTCTCTGATGATGAACACAACACCGTTCCTCTTCAAGTTGTCATTCCCAGCATAGTAGACCATATGATTGTTGGATTCAAAGTGGCCAATACCAATCCATTTCAGCTCACTAATGCCTATAATATCGATGCTTGTGCATTCTAGTTCTCCTAGATTCATACTTCATGCATTCCACGTTCCAATTATTAGTGAATGTGTGCAGCTGTCTGCTCTCATTTTGAATCATGCCACATAAGCAAATGAAGGTTCCAAAAGCTTGATTCCATCCTTGTCATTAAGTTGACTCTGTCGCCATGAGTCGGATCCGACTCGACGGCACTTGGCTTCACTTTGAGGAGGCAGCTCCTCTTCAGTTGTCTCCTGAGTGCCTTTCCAATGGGGGGGTTCATTTTCCAGTACTATATCTGACAATGTTCCACTGCTATTCATAAGGTTTTCACTGGCTAATTCTCTTCATAAGTAGACTGCCAGGTCCTTTTTCCTAGTCTGTCTTTGTCTAGAAGCTCAGCTGAAACCTGTCTGCCATGGGTGACCCTGCTGGTATCTGAAATACTGGTGGCCTAGCTTCCAGCATCACAGCAATACACAAGCCCTAACAGTACAACAAACTGACAAGTGAGGGGTGCATCGCATATGAGATACCAGTTCTGGAACTGTGTTTGATTTGTATAATGACATGCATGCTAATCTTGAACATGACCCAATATGGAGGTATTTTGCACAAAGGAAATTATAAAAAGAAAGTTCAGAAATATTTGATGATGTTGTAATCTTGGCTTTTGATGTTTTGCATGATTCTCATTTTCCCATCACATTTTTTTCTTCTAAAACTTTCCACAGTGAATCAAAAGAATTACAACTATTTGAAATGCAAGCAGTATAATTTGATTGAAACCAAATATATGGAATTAGATTTAGGCATTATAATGTACTGGTTATAACACACAGGCCAATTGAGTAATCTCTGCAGGACTTAAAATAAGAGAAAAATATAACAATCTCATGCACTTTGTTACAATGAGCAAGATCCACATAGGCCCAACAAACATAACCATATACAACAGAGACCTACTTAATGTTTAAAACATTTTATATTTATGATTCTTGGAAATTTAAAACTCTATTTTAGTATTTAACATTTGTGTTAATTAAAATAGAACAAAGGAAATGTGTTTTAAAACTAAGTTTGTATAAACCTATTGCTGTCAATACTAATGCATAGCAACTGAGTAATCAGGAATTGACTCAGAGGCAATGGATTTATGCAAATTTAGTTTTTAAATACATTTTCTACTGTATAGCTGTTCAAATTTGTTGCAGTATGTACAAAGCAAAGTAATTTTTTGAGTCTAAAGTGACAAATACTAATAGAATTTATTTGATTTGATTCACAGCATCTCATCAGAGAAACACTTCTTGGACACCCATCCCCAAATTATAAACGATCATCGGCATGAGCTTACTTACCCTCCCCAAAATATTCCAGGATTCACAAAGCTCTGATAAGACAGGTGATTAAGGAAAGTGGATGGGATTAGGGAGGAAGAGAAAAAAAAACAGGTTTGTTTGAAAACATTCTACAGACTAGCAATGAATTTTCAAAATTATTTTGAGAGAATATATTTTATTTCTCTGGCAAAAGGAAAGAAACTTGACTTCAATCTTTGGCTATCTTTCAACCCTAACAAATAGTTAGTATTGAACCAGGCAATTGAAAATATACATCCCAGTTTTTTGTACTGGTTCCTTTCCTATGATTACTGTTACTAAAGAATTATATAAAAAGGCCGTGCTATACAGAACTAGAGTATAAATTGTGGAGGCATCCAATAAAGAATTATAAAAAAATAGCATTTTGGATAAATCTCAACTGCCTAACAACACAAATGGAAAAAAGCTGTTAGGACTATACCAAATAGAATCATAAATTGGATGCTGAAACAAACATGCAAACATCTGCTTGTGGGTAAAACTGACAGGATTAGTCTTTATGATATAATACTATCTCAAATCTTTTGCTTAGTTTTTCTTTGCTAAAATATTCCTGAAAATTTCTACTGAAAAACTCTGGATAAAAGACTTCGATTTATTATTACAAACCAGCAGTTACTGGTCCTTCTTCAGGGGCTGGATTGATGTCCATTATCATTTTTGGCCTGCATTGGCATTTTGCCATTCTGCCATGTAGGTGTGAAAGGAGTGAGGGGAGTTCACCTGAATTCAAATTATATATAATTTCAATAATTTATAAATGTTAAAATTGTCAACATTTTTGCTCATGTTACTCTCTAGCATGATAATCTTTTCTGGATGCAAAGATTGGGAATAGTCAAGGTATTTTTATAATGAGGGGTCAAATGCTTTTTGAAATGCCCATCACCCAGGGTTGGGACTTGTTCTATTGGGTACACCCATCTGTCTCACTGGACACTTTCCAGCTAACACAAGGTGTCACTGGACATGACTGGAATAACCATGGTTATAATCTTCTTAGTGGAGTATTTAAAATAAGTTATTTTCTAAAATAACAAACAGCATTTTTTTTCCAAAGGGGGACCAAAAAAAAAAAAAAAAAACCAGTAATCTGAATCATATTCTTGTATTTTATATCAAAATATTTTTCAAACACATCTCAAGCTTATTATTTGCTAAAGCATTCAGGAGGAAACTGCTGTTTTTGCTATATGGTAAAGAGCCTGAAAACTAAAGCATCATGTTTGTTTAAGATAGACTTATGATAGATTTTCCATGAAAAAAAAATGGAATCATTTTGTGGCACAAATATGTGTGCTTGTTGTATATATATTACAAATTAAAAAAATAATTCTCACAGTTTTAGTTAGATGTCCGGAACAGTAAAAGTAACAATATTCTCTGGAAAGTTTCATGAGAATTTTAGTGACACAAGAAAATACTTCAAAGACTTGCTGAACTGAATTCTTTTAAGGCATTCCTAAGATATGTTTCATGACTATTCCTTTGATTTACAAATAAAGTAACCACATTGTTACTGGATTTCTGCCTACCTGTTTTGGGCTATTTTTCCTTCTTTCTTTAGTAACAATTACATTTGTGAGTTTTTGATAAAATGTGTGTAGAAAATAATTTCTTAAAACTGGGAACTGTTTTCATTTGGTAATCAAAAAAAAAAATTTCAAATCCTAAATTTTTTTCCTAAGGAAACCACTAGTGGCACAGTGGTTAAGAGCTTGGCTGCTAACCAAAGGCTTGGCAGTTTGAATCCTGCAGCCACTCCTTGGAAATCGTATGTGTCCTATAGGGTTGCTATGAGTTGGAATCGACTCAACAGTAAAGGTATAAGTAGATTAAGTTAGCTGCAAAGTCAGTCTTCATTTGATATTTGATACTCTTAACCAGTATATACAAGAACCCTTTTAAAACTAAATCCAACATTACCATGGTAGCTGCTCCTTCATGGGCATCAGGGGAGCTCATTTCCCATAGTGTGTAGATATTGCCAACATCAAGGTGGTTGTAGTTAGTGTCCTGACTCACAAGGATCTCACACACAGTGGAATGAAACAGTGCCTGGTCCTGCACCATCCTCATGATCAGCTGCAAATCCATCCATTGTAATCTATAGGGTTTTCACTGGCTAAATTTCAGAAGTAAATTACCAGGCTTTTCTTCCCAGTACACTTAGTCTGGAAGCTGCACAGAAACCTGTTCATCATAGCAACACACATGCTTCCACTGACAGATGGGCGAATACTTTGTCTTTATTTGGATCAGAGTACCCATAACAGGCAAGTAACCAATGGCCAAGACTCTAAGGATAATGGAATCTACAGTCAGAAGTATTCTAGTGGATTGTGAACAAATAAATCAGAAAGAGAAAACACTGAGTGACCTTCAGTCACGCTAATGTCCTTGGTAAGGTTTACTACGAAGTTCAGTATCTCCCATAATAAGGGAAGTTAGGTGCAATGACCTTATTATATGAGTTTAATTGGCCGAGCCACAGCAAGGAAAACACCAGGACCAGCAAACAACAGTTCCCAGTATCCTAGGGTTTAGTACTTACATAAATCCCACCATCATCAAGTTGATTCTGACTCATACTGACCCTACAGACAGAGTACAGCCCAATAGTTTACAAGGAGTGCCAGGCAGATTTGAACTGCTAACCTTTTGATTAGTAGCTGTAGTACTTAACCACTATGTGACCAGGGTTTCCTTAGTTCTTACACAGGGGAAAGTCTCACTCTCTTCCAAAGAGCAAGCTGGTAAGCAAAGTCACATATTTTCTGAAAACATCACAAGAATGGTTTCTATAGACAACAGGTAATATTTCTCTGTAAATTTTAGATTTATAGGCATTTTCCTGTGTTGTTTATCAATCTTTTATTACATACTTTTAAACTTCTCTAAGCATCTTACCACATCATTGATCTTAAAATTTATGCATGGTACGATGGAACCCTCAAACATGTATGGATTTTGTACCATTGTCAAATTACATATGCTTATTAAATATTTCCTCTACATTTCATTAAAACTTTTTTATATTCTACTCTTTGCTGCACATTTTTATAAGCATGGAAATAGAGCTGAGAATTAAAGCTCTATCCCTCAAGAAACCTAAATTCTAGTGTTAACTACTAAGATAAAAGTAAAACAGGTCAAGGTGCTAGAGAATCAGGGATGCTTAAATGGAAATATTCTTATGATCTAGATGTGTGTGCATGCAGGTGAGTGAGCATGCATTTGTGCACACACACGGAAAGCTGTAAAACCTAGATGCAAATTCACTATCCAAAAGTTGCATTTCAATTTTCTAATTTACATGAACAAAAGGGGCAAGTCTAACATACTGTATCTGAACACAGAAATCACATCCAACAAATTTCAGTCTGAGCAGAGCACCAATTAGTTTTGCTGTGCCCATTTGATACCACTGAAAACAGGAAACTGCTTTAGATCTACTGCTTTGATCTACACAATTGCTTAGAATGTCTTCCACGAGTAGTACCACATTTGTTTTCATCATCTTATTGAAATATAATTCACATAAAATTTAGCAATTTAGACTATACAATTCACTTATTTTAATATCTTCCAATTTTTTAGTATATTCACTATATTGTAAAACCATCACCACTAATTCTGTAAGATCTCTCTCCAAAAAGAAATCCCAAACTGTCAGCAGTGTTGCCCAATTTTTGCCTTCCTCTATCCCCTGCAGTCACTAATCAACTTTCTGTCTTGGACATGTCATTGAAATAGTATCAAAAAATATGGCCTTTTGGGTCTGACTTTTTTCACCAGCATGATGTTTTATGGTTCATTCATATTGCAGTATATAACAGTACTGCACTTTTCTAAGATTTTTTAAATAATGTATTTTATTTTTGTTGTTGAGAATATATACTGCAGAATATATGAGGTCTGAGAACTAAATTTCCATGCTTGCCTCTGTGCACTTACATTGGCAGCACTGTACAAACAACTCAGTAAGGTTTCATAACCTTGGTATATCAGTGTCTCACAGCTGTCTTCGTGTCAACTTGTGGTGGTGTCTTGCTGAGTGGCATTCATTATTGTTGTAGGTTTTTGTGTGCCATAGCGAAAATGTCAGAACAGGAAGCAAACATTAAATTTCTTGTTTAACCTGACAAGAGTGGAAGTGAAATCAGGGATATCTTAGTCCAAGTTTATGGGGATAACACCATGAAGAAAATGGCAGTGTACAAATGGATTAAATGTTCTTCTGAGGGGAGAGAAAGCATCACTGAAGAAGAGAGGTCAGGGCAGCCAGTAACAAGTAGAACTGATGAAAACATTGCAAAACTTCACTGAATTGTGGGTAAAATCATCAGCTGACTGTGAGAAGCTTAGCAGACCAAGTAAACATTGATAGAGAAACAGTCAGGAAAATCTTAACTGAAAATCTTGGCACGAGAAATGTGTGTGCAAAAATGGTCCTGAAGGAGCTCCCTGATGAACAGAAGCAAAAGAGAGTCAAAGTTTGCCAAGAACTTTTGGAAAGGTGAGATGATGTTTTGGGCCATGTTATCACTGGTGATGAAATATGGGCATATCAATAAGACCCTGAAACAAAGCATTAGAGTGTACAATGGAAGTCAGCCAATTCTTCATGACCAAAAAAGTTCCCTCAGCCCAAATAAAGAGTCAAAACAGATGTTGCCAACATTTTTGCTACCAGAGGGATTGTTCATTATGTATTTGTACCAACTGGACAAACAGTAGACAAACAGTTAACTAAGTTTACTGTTTGGAAGTACTGAAATGGCTGCATGAAAACATTAGATGAAAATGATCTGAACTTGTCACCAGCAACTCAGGGCTTTTGCATTATGACAATGCACCAGCTCAATGGCACTGTCTGTGAGGAAGTTTTTAGACAGTAAACAAATAATTGTGTTGGAACACCGCACCTACTCACATGATCTAGTCCCCAGTGACTTTTTTCCTTACTGGAAAAATAAAGGAAATATTGAAAGGAAGACATTTTGATGACATTTAGGACATCAAGGGTGATAGGACAACAGCTCTGATGGTTGTTCCAGAAAAAGGTCCAAAATTGCTCTTAAGGGTGGACTAGGCCCTGACACTAGTGCATAGCTTCCCAAGGGGAGTACTTTGAAGGCAATCTTATTGGTATTCAGCAATAAGGTATGCAGCACTTCATCTAGGATGAGTTCACGTACTTAATTGGCAGTCCTTATATATGGATGTTCTGGCAAAGCTAACCCTCTCTTTATCCTACATTTGACTCATAATCCTCTGACCTCCAGTTCTTGACACATGAGCCAGCAACCTGCCTCTGACCTGGAGATTTGGGAATTTGCCAGCTTCCACAGCCCCATGAGCTAGCCAGCTGCCATCTGACCTGCTAATCTGGAGCTCAGCAGCTGCTGCAACCATTTGAGTTAGAAGCTAATGCTTGACCAGTGGATTTTGGACCTGTCAGTCTCCACAACTGCATGAGCCATTTCCTTGAAATCAATCTGTCTATGGTTGTGTTTGTACATATACACACATACATATACATACAAATACTTATGAGGCCTGATAATTAAGTTTGCTAACTCACCCTAGAAAATGTGCTAGGTACGTTATTGCTGAATATCACTACAATCACCTTTGAAGCACTCTCCTTGGGAAGCTATGGACCAACACTAGTGCCTAGTCCACCCTTCAAAGCAATTTCGGAACTCTTTCTGGAATGGCCATCAGAGGTTTCACCTTACTACCCTTGATGTCCCAAATGTCATAAAAATGTCTTCCTTTCAGTATTTCTTTTATCTTCAACTAAAGAAAAAAGACACTGGGGGCCAGAACAGGTGAGTAGGGAAGGTGTTCCAGTACACTTATTTGTTTACTGGCTGAAAACTCCCTCACAGACAGTGCTGTGTGAGCTGGTGCACTGTCATTATGTAAGAGCCAAGAGTTGCTGGCAAAAAGTTCAGATCATTTTTACCTTTTTCATGCAGCCTTTTTAACACTTCTAAATAGCAAACTTAACTGTTTGTCCAGTTGGTACAAATTCATAATGAATAATCCTTCTAATATCAAAAACTTTTAGCAACATCGTTTTGACTCTTGATTCAGACTGAGGGAACTTTTTTGATCATGAAGAATTGGCTGACATCCATTGTGCACTTTGATGCTTTGTTTCAGGGTCGTATTGGTACATCCCTGTTTCATCACCAGTGACAACATGGCCCAAAACATTGCCTTGCCTCTCTAAAAGTTCTTGGCAAACTTTGACTCTCCTTTGCTTCTGTTCATCAGTGAGCTCCTTCAGGACTATTTTTGCATACATGTTTCTCATGCTAAGATTTTCAGTTAAGTGTTTCTCTATCAATGTTTGCTTGGTCTGCTAAGCTTCTCACAGTCAGCTGATAATTTTAACCCACAATTCAATGAATTTTTGCAATGTTTTCACCAGTTCTACTCATTACTGGCTGCCCTGACCTCTCTTCAGTGACGCTTTCTCTCCCCTCAGAACATTTAATCCATTTGTACACTGCTGTTTTTTCTTCATGGCATTATCCTCATAAACTTGGACTAACATGTCTCTGATTTCACTTGCACTCTTGCCAAGTTTAGCAAGAAATTTAATATTTGCTCCTTACTGTAATTTAAGCTCTGACATTCTTGCAATGGCACACAAAAATATACAGCAATGAACGCCACTCAGCAAGACGTCACCACACGTTGACACAAAGACAGCTTGAGACACTAATATACCAAGGTTATGAAAATTTACTGAGTTCTTTGCATAGTGCTGCCAAAATAAGAAAACAGTGGCAAGTTTGTGAACTTAATTGTCAGACCTCATATGTGGAAACCCTGGTAGTGTAGTGCTTAAGTGCTATGGTTGCTAACCGAAAGGTTGGCGCTCTGAATTCACCAGGTGCTCCTTGGAAACTTTGTAGGGGTAGTTCTACCACGTTCTACAGAATCACAGTGAGTTGGAATTGACTCAATGGCAATACACTTTTTGGTATTTTTAAATACATATATGTGTTTGTGTGTATATGTGTGTGTGTGTGTGTATATATATATCTTTTGCCATCAAGTTGATTCTGACTCATTGCAACCCTATAGGACAGAGTAGAACTGCCCTATATGGTTTCCAAGAAGAGACTGTTGGATTCAAACTACTAACCAGTTAGTTAGCAGCAAGTTCTTAACCACTATGTCATCAGGGCTCATATATACATATATTTATAGAGAGAGAGAGAGATTGAAAGAAACAGAATCTAGGATAAGACAACCCATGATGGAAAGATTTCAGCTAGAGCTTCCAGACTAAAATAGACTAGGAAGAAAAGCCTGGTAATTTATTTCTGAAAATCAACCAGTGAAAACTCTATGGATCACAAGAGAGCATTGTCCGATATATTGTTAGAAGGTGAGCCCCCTGAGTTGGAAGGTACTCAAAATATACAGTGACTGAAACAATGGACTTGTACATACTGACCATCACAAAGATGGGCAGAAGCAGGCAGTTTCATTCTGCTGTATATGAGGTTACCATGAATTGAAGCCAATACGACAGGAAGTAACAATAACAGCAGTATAAGTGTTCTATTATTTTACTTAGGTTAATTTCTTATGTAACTGCCTATAACTATACTTGGATTTTTCATACATGAGGTCTGACAATTAAGTCCACAAATTTAATTGTTCGAAATGCTATGTACCTCATTGTACTCCACTTGGGAAGCTATGCACCAACACCAGGGACTAGTCCACCCATCAAAGCAATTTTGGAACTCTTTCTGGAACGGCCATTCCACATGGTGGCACAGTGGCAAGTTTGCAAACTTAATTGTATAGTTGTCTGTGAGGGAGTTTTTAGCCAGTAAACAACTGTACTGGAACACCCTTCCTATTCACCTGATCTGATCCCCAATGACTTTTAACTTTACCAAAGATAAAAGAAATATTGAAAGGAAGACATTTTGATGACATTCAGGACATCACAGGTAATATGATGACAGTTCCGATGGCCATTCCAGAAAAAATTACAAAATTGCTTTGAAGGGCAGGTTAGGCACTGGTGTCAGTGCATAACTTTCCAAGGGGAGTACTTCGAAGGTGACTGTAGTGATATTCATCAGTGAAATACATAGCATTTGTTCTAGAATGAGTTCATGAACTTAAGTGGCAGTCCTTGTATACGGATGCAAGCTATAACTCCAAGAAAACTCCCTTTAAACTGATTGGCTACTCACAGCAGGATACAATCATGCGAATGACCACATACAGACATGGGAATCATGGACCAGCCAAGTTAACGCACAATCCTAACCATCACACATAAGTAAACATATTTCTGGTATCCTCAGTTTTCAGTCAACATCCCCCATTCCCTGTTTACTTCTGAATCTAGCCAGAATTTCCGGCAGCTCCCTGTTGATACACTGCTGCAACTGTTGTTGAACTATCTTTGGCAAAATTTTACTTGTGTATGACAGTAATGATAGCATTTGATAATTTCTGCATTCTGTTAGATCACCAGTCTTTGGAATGGGCATGTATACTGACCTCTTCCAGTAAGCTGCCCAGGTAAGCTGTCTTCCAAATTTCTTGGCATAGATGAGTAAGCACTTCCAATGTTGCATCCATTTGTTGAAATATCTTGATTGGTATTCTGTGAATTCATGGAGCCTTGTTTTTCACGAATTCCTCCAGTGATGCTTAGATTTCTTCCTTAGATACCATTGGTTCTTAATCCTATTCTACCTCCTAAAATGGCTGAGCATCAACCAGTTCTTTATGGTACAATGACTGTAATCTTTCCTTCTTCTGCTGATGCTTCCTGCATCCTTCAATATTTTGTCTGTGTTATTGTTGTTAGGCGCTGTTGAGTCAGTCCTGACTCACACTGACCCCATATACAACAGAACAAAACACTACCCAGTCCTGTGCCATCCTCGTAGTCGTTGCTATGTTGAGACAATTGTTGCAGCCACTGTGTCAATTCATCTTGTTAAAGGCCTTCCTTCTTTTTGCTGATCCTCTGCTTTGCCAAACATGATGTCTTCTCCAGGCTGGTCCTTACCATAAAATCTTTCAATAATGCAACTGAAGGCTTGAATTTTTTCTTTAGTTCTTTCAGCTGAAAAGAATGCCAACAGTTTTGACTGTTTAATTCCAGGGCTTTGCACATTTTATTTTCATGTGTAGCACTGTTAGTTTCCTTTGTGGTTACCTTAATATTTACTTCTATCGTATTTCTTTCTATCACCTTCACTTTCTCTCCATGTGAAAGATCTATGACTACATTTTTCAGTCCCTCTTTTTTGTTCCAATGTCATCATCTTTTACACAATGATGTCTCTGTTTCCCTACTTTCAGTATTATTGTGATTTCCCTAGCTCGGTTGATAACTGGTTGCTGTATCCTATGTTCTAGTCTTCAGTTGTTATCTGATGTTATTTTTGTATTTCTTGTAATTTTGGTTTGGCTTTTGCAAATTCCCTAAACTTCTGTTTATCTGTAAATGTCCCAATTTCACCATCATATTTGAGAGACAGTTTTGCTGGATATATAATTCTTGCCAAGCCAGCCAAGTGCCATCGAGTTGGATCCGACTCATAGCAATTTTTTTCCTTCAAGGCTTTGTATATGTCATCTCATTGCCTTCATGCCTGCATGATTTCTGCAGAGTAGGCACAGCTTATGCTTATTGACTCTCCTTTGTAGATGACTTTATGTTTATTCCTAGCCACTCTTAAAATCATCTTTATCTTTGGTTTTGGCAAGTTTGATTATAATATGTCCTGGTGACTTTCTTTGGGGAATTCAACCTTGTATGGAGTTCAATGAGCATCTTGGACAGATATCTTCCTGTCCTTCATAATATCAAGAAAGTTTTATGCCAACAAATCTTCAACAATTCTCTGTATTTTCTGTTATCCTCCCCATCTCCTTCCCTCTCACCCCATTCTGGTACTCCAATCACTAATAGATTATTCCTCCTGATAGAGTCTTACTGAGTTCTTACAATTTCTTCATTTTTTGAATTGGTTTACCTGATTTTTCCTCAAACATGTTGAGGTCAAGTGTTATCTTCAATCTCACTGACTTCCATTGGTTCAATTTGGCTCCTATGACTGTCTATTGAGTTGTCTAATTCTGAAATTTTATTGTTAATCTTCTGAATTTCTGTATGCTGTCTCTCTATGGATCCTAGCAACCTGCTAAATTTGTCATTATGCTCTTTAAACTTCTTAAGTTCTCTTGTTGTTTTATCTATACATTTTTTGACTTCTTCTGAGTTTTGCCTGATATTCCTCTGGATCTCTTAAAAAGTTCTGTATGTTAATCTTTTGTATTCTACATCTGGTAATTCCAAGAAGTTCTCTTCATCCAGAAGATTTCTTGATTGTTTTGGGAGTTTACTGAAGCCATCATGTTCTGCTTCTTTATATGATCCAATACTGACTGTTGTCTTCAAGCTATCAGTATGTTATTGTATGTATTTGTTTTATGTTTGCTCACTGTGTCCTTACTTTTCGGTTTGTTTTCTTTTGATATACCCAAATAGGTTGCCCTTGTGAGCTAGTTTAATTATTGGGATCATTGAAGCTGTAACGTTCCATCACTGGGTGGTTAAAGCTGTGACTACATGTGTGAGTCCAGGGCTTATTTACTTTTCTTGTATTGGTTTAGCTTAGGTGTCTAGGTAGTTGGGCAACAAGTGTGTGATGCAAGCTGTTGCCTACAGTCTTAGAAGAGCAAGCTGATGGTTGTAGGCACAGGTGTTTTCCTGCTATACGGTGTCATGCACTGAGCAAGGTAAGGGCTGACAGCTTCCCTGAATGTCTAGGAAGAAAGCATGTCCCTGTTCCCTACAGCATGTAAGTAGGTTTGTTTTACAGCCAGACTATGGGCACCCTGTGCTGTTGGCTATAAGGACTGGGAGGCACTACTTATTCTTAGATCCCTACCGTGGGTAGCTAGGTGGTGTGGGTGGAACCATCATTCCTCACTCCCCTGATATGGGTAGGTGAAGACCCTACTTAACAGGCAGAGTGGTGTCAGCTGTCACAAACCTGCCTCCCCACTACATAGGTGAAAATGTTGAGGTTAGACTTCAGGTTTATATGCTGTTATGCTGTGCTAACGAGGGCTGATGCTGTAGAAACAGGCCCCAACAGGGTGACAGGCACTCAGGGTCTGTGGACCCCTTTACTTGTGCCTCAGCAAAGTAACAGTTACTTCCCTGAGTGCCCGCCTTAAGGGATCCAGTTGGTTATTTATTCCTGGTCATTAATTTGTTCCCTTTCCAAGACAAGATAATAGCTCAAGGCAGATGATGGATCCCATTTTCTGCCAATGGTACATGCCAATTTCAGGAGATGGCTCAGAACCAGTGCAGAGTAGGCGGGGGGGGGGGTGGAGTAGGCAAATAGGACAGAGATTTTTTTCCTGAGAGGTTTTTTTTTTTCAATTGTAGTTTAGATGAAGGTTTGCAGAACAAACTAGTTTTTCATTAAACAGTCCTTGCCCCTGGGCTGGTGTGCCCCTTTAGTCTTGTTTTATTTTGTGGGCCTGTCTAATCTTTGGCTGAAGGATGAACCACAGGCATGACTTCATTACTGAGCTGAAAGGGTGTCCAGGGACCATACTCTTAGGGTTTCTCTATTCTCTGCTGGCCAGCAAGTATGGTCTTTGTTTCTGAATTAGAATTTTTTTTCTCCATTTTTCTCCAGCTCTGTCTGGGACTACTCTGTTGTGATTTCTTTCAGAGAATTCAGTGGTGGTAGGTGGAAGCCACCTAGTTGTGTGGATTCAGTCTGCTAGAGGCTGTTGCGGATGTGGCCCATTAGTCCTTTGGAGAAATCTTTCCCTTGTATCTTTAGTTTTCTTCATTCTTGCTTGTTTCCTAAGGGGTAGGTAATACCAGTGGAATGTCCTAGAAGACTTTTAAGACCCAAGGGGTAATTTTTGATCCATGTGGTAGGATAGACACAAGTGTTTATCTTTGCAGATTAAGCACTGCTTTTCCCTGATTCTGGATGTATGAGTGGATGCTCCACCACTCAGCCTCTTCTGACACGAAAAAGTGTCCCAGATGCCACTGCTTGCTTCACCACTGGCCCCAACAGATCCAGCCTTCAGGGTGCTGGTTCCTGTCAAGTCAGGTCTGACAGCTTGTTGCTCCTGAACTGTTTGTCCCTCTCCTGCCACTCAGTCTGACTCCACTCTGCCTTTGATGTTCAGGGATCCTAGACTATCATATATAATCAATTCACTTGTTCAGGGATTTTTGTAAGAAGGGCCACAGGAATTGTCTGACTACCAACTATGGCCCTGTCTTCTGTACATTTTATCATAATACTTTTGGCACTAGGCAAATCTGCTATAAATGACTTCTTTAAAATGTAAAAAAAAAAAAAAAAAAAGATGTTACTTTGAAGACTAAGGTACACCTGACCCAAGCATGGTGTTTTCAATCACCCCTTATACACATGAAAACTGGACAATGAATAAGGAAGGCTGAAGAATGCCTTTGAATTATGGTATTAGAGAAGAACATTGAATATACATTGGACTACCAAAAGAACAAACAAATGTGTTTTGGAAGCAGTACACTCAAAATGTTCCTTAGAAGCAAAGATGCTGTAAGTTCATCTCACATACTTTGGACATGTCATCAGGAGGGGTCAGTCTCCAGAGAAGGACATCATGCTTGGTAAAGTAGTGGGTCCGTGAAAAAGTAGAAGACCTTCAATGAGAGGGACTGATACAGTGGCTGCAACAATAAGCTCAAGCATACAGTGACTGTGAGGATGGCTCAGGACCCGGCCGGGTTTTGTTCTGTTGTACCCACAGTTGCTATGAGTTGGAACCCACTTGACAGCACCCATGAGAACAAAAACAATGAATAAGAAAGTGAAAGAAACAGAGATCAGGAAAAGAAATGCCAACCCATATGAAGATCTCCCAGGAGCAAAAGCTCAAGAGACAAAAACCTCCTCCCAGAGAAGACAGAGAGAAGGGCTTGCCTGTTACCACCCTAAATTTGGACTTGTAGCTTCAGTAAATTTGTTGGTATTTCTGCTATAGCAGTACTAGTAACTACATAAGGTATGTGGTACCGCAGAGAGTCAGCAAAAAACAGGAAGACTCCCAATGATACAGACTGTCACAGTAGTTGCAACAATGGGCTTAAACACAGCAACAGCTGTGAGAATGGCACAGATCCAGGCAATGTTTCATTCTGTCGTACATGGAGTTGCTATGAGTTGGAACTGACTCAATGGCACCTAAAACACAACATTTATTGATTGCTTACATGTTCTAGACAATCTTTCAAATGCATATATATATCACATGTGTTACCCTCACGATAAGCCATGCCATGAGTGACATCATTTAACCCCCGGAAGTCTAATTCCACAGCCCTTGCACTATATAATGTGGTATATAATTTTCTAGGCTATAGGTAATATTGTTATTTTCAATTTGTTAGGTCTCTTGTCAATCTCTATTATTAACTCAAGCTATACATTACTTAATATGACATAACTAGCAGTACTGTTGATATATCTATTTGACTTACATGGAGGAGGAAGAAAAAAGTAAAGCACTAGTCATTTAAGCTGGAAGCCTGGAATGTCTTTGTTTTATAATATAGACAGATATGATTTTCCTCTGAAAGGAAGCAGTCACCAACTATAATTTTGAGAGGTCAGAGAGAAATAATGAGAAATATCATATCTGTAATATAAAACTTAGAAGTGTCTGTTTAAATGAAATACTTTACCTCCAAGAATTTACCACATTAAATCACTGAGGGCCTTGAACACCCTAATTCAAATAATTCAAGCCCTCAGTTTTGAAGATTTCAGTACTACGTTTTCTCTAACACTACTATCACTCCTGTAGTATTTCTTTGTATATATGACTATATGGATGTTCCTTTAATTACACATACTGATTGTTTAAATGACTTTCAGTTAATGACTATATTAGCTAAAGTAGGCCAAACTACTGTAACAAAAGACCCCAGACTGTTACGAGTCCAACTCAACACAAACTGATTTCTTGCTCACATAATAATCCAGAGTGGGTGTTCCAGGCCAGTGGGCAACTCTCTTTCAGGGAGGCACCTTCCACCTCGTGAGTCTACCATTCCCAGAAGCTTCCAGTCATCTCTTCAAGTGATCTTGTATCCTATGCTACCCACTCTCACGATCATAGCTTACATCTTGATATTACAGAGGAGTCCCTGGATGGCACAAACAGTTAACACACTTGGCTGCTAACTGAAAAGTGAGAGGGTTGAATTCACCCACAAATATCTCAAAAGAAAGGCCTGGCAATCTGCTTCCAAAAAAATCAGCCACACTGAAAACCCTACAGAGCACAGATCTCTTCTGACACACATGGGGTCATCACGAGTCAGAATCAACTCCATGGCAACCAGCTGGATTGATATTACTGATAATGATGGCCTCTCTTAATTTTAATTTCAACTTTCCTACTCCCAAGCTCCAGTCTCCTATCTTTCATTCTCTATGGTACCTAAACTCTGATAATTATTCAATCTGATTAGAATCACCATTCCATTCACACTACTCTCTTTTCACTCTTCCCCACACCCTCATAGCCTTACTTCTTTCCAGGTTTGAAAGTATAATGCGTCCTTTGCTTATATCCTCAACTAGTTTGCCCCTTTCTCCCCATCATACTTGCCTGACCAAACTCTAGTACCAGTTAATCCAAAACTATCTATCTAGCAGCTGCACAGGAAAACCAAATATGGCTGGAGAAAAATGGACAGCTGTATTGACTAACCTGAATACAAATTCATGACCACTAACTCAATAGGCCCTTAAAAAAAAAAAAAAAAAAAACTCATTGCTATCAAGTTAATTATGACTCATAGTGACCCTAAAGGATGACATGACACTGCCACACAGAGTTTCCAAAGAGCATCTGGTGGATTCAAACAGCCAGTCTTTTGGTTAGCAGCTGTAGCTCTTAACCACTACATCACCAGGGTTTCTAATAGGCTCTTAGTAAGTCCAAAGTACCAAATTTGCCGCTAGTGAGTCAGACTCATAGCAACCCAATAAGACAGAGGAGAACAGTCCTATTCCCAAGGAGCAGCTGGTGCATTTGAGCTACCAATCTTTTGGCTTCTCAACCATTGCACCACAGGGCTCTTCACCTTCATAGTTAATTGGAAATGTGACTGTGGTTCCGTAGTCAGTTGACTCTCTCAGACTTGTAAACTATTATTTCACCTCTCTTCCTTACTCATCATCACTTTCAGTTAATGACTATATTAGCTAAAGTAGGCTAAACTACTGTAACAAAAGACCCCAGACTGTTACGAATCCAACTCAACACAAACTTATTTCTTGCTCACATATTAATCCAGAGTGGGTGTTCCAGGCCAGTGGCCAGCTCTCTTTCAGGGAGGCACCTTCTACCTTGTGAGTCTACCATTCCCAGAAGCCTCCAGTCATCTGCATAATCAAAGCGGGGTTGCCATTTCCAGTGACCAGATGGCAGAAAGAGAAAGCACATGAAGGAGGTAGTCATACTCTCTGAAAGTAAAGGCCTTGGCCTGGAAGTGGCAGATATCATTTCTGCTCATATTTTATTGATAATAACTTACTACTTGATCATGCTTAATTGCAAGAGAGGCTGAGAAAAAATGGTCTGTGTGTACAGAAAGCAGGGGAAAATAAATTGTGATGAACAATCAGCAGTCTGCCAAAATGGTCTTTCTTTTTATTTTAGTGAGAAAATATAAGCATACAGAAAATAACTTCCATTACAAGGGAGGGGAGCAGTAGAGATGAAAAAACACTAATAAGATAGTAGATAAGTGGTAAGTTTTGTAAAGGTTAAGAATGCACAGTAAATTCATAGTCATAGACTATGAATTTATAAATTCACACATAAATTCACAGTCATAGACGTTTCACAGCCTACATCCAAACTCCCTGAGGGACTGAGTTAGTGGGCTGAGGGCTGGTGACCATGGTCTCATGGGACATCTAGATCAACACATAAACACAGTTTATAGAGAAAATGTTGCACACTCTACTTTTGTGGGTAGAGTCTAGGATCTTAGTAACTTTTGAGCAGCCATCTAAGATATGGCTCTCACCACTTCAAGAGTGAGAATGAAGAAATCTAAAGATGAAATGGAAAGGTGAGTCCAAAGAATGAATAGACCACAGCTACCATAACCGCCACTAGACTGAGCCCAGCACAACCAGAAGGTGTCTGGTTAACATTATTGACTGCTCTGAGAAGGATCACAGTAGGGGGTCCTGGACAATGCAGGAGAAAAATGTAAAACAAAATGTAAATACACACACACACACAAACAGACCAGATTTACTGGTCTGACAGAGACGAGCAAAACTCTGACAGTATGGCCCCCGGACATTCTTTTAACTCCTTATTGAAGTCACTCCTGAAGTTCACCTTCAGTTAAAGATTAGACATGTCTGTAAAATAAATACTATATCATATGTGAAAAATGTGCTTTGCAGTTCAATTATGTATACAAGACTACACAGGCAAGCCAGCCCCCAAAAAGTAAAGACAAGAAGATAAGAAGGGACAGGAAAAATGGATGAATCGCAACAGGGACCACAGGGTGGAGAAGAGGAAACTGTTGACACATCAGGGAGTTGGCAACCAATGTCAGAAAACAATTTGTGTGTTAAAAGTACTTAATGGGAAACTAATTTGCTCTGTAAACTTTCACTCAAAACATAAAAAAAAAAAAAAAGAAACTAACTTCCACTTTCTTCTACCATCAAATCTACTAATCTGCCTCCATGTGTCCCATATACTTGAGAACTGGGGGAATTAAGGATCTAGGCTGTCTCCAATCTCAAAGAAGCAGTCTCCAAAATTTCAATTAGAGCAGCATTGTCACTAATGACCATCCCACCCAATCATAAAATACAAAATACTGTTTTAGTCAGCTAGGGTTGCTCTAACAGAAACACCACAGAGTGGATGGCTTTAACAAAGGAATGTTTATTCTTACATAGTCCGGCAGGCTACAAGTCCACACATTCGGGATGTCCCCTCCAGGGGAAGGCTTTCCCCTTGTCGGCTCTAGTGGTAAATCCAGTATTGCATCAGTCTTTATCCAGGGAGCATCTTGGTGCAGGAACCTCTGGTCTTGGTGTTGTGAGGTTCCCAGTTCTCTGCCTGATTCCCTTTCCTTTTATCTCTTGCAGGATGAAAGGATTAAGGGTGAGGCAAGCCATACTCCAGGGAAACTCCCTTTACAGTGGAGCAGGGAGGTGATCTTATAAAGGGATTTACAGTCCCACTTTAATCCTTTTACAGCATAGGAAAACCACAAAATAGAGGACAGTCACAAGATACTGGGAATCACAGCCCAGCCACGTGGCTACACATATTTTTGAGGGGACACAATTGAACCCATGACACATATCTTCCATCCTTGCATTTTTCGGCCTCTGTGGTTTCAGATATTGTTGGTCAACATTTGTTCTGCCCTGCTTTTGTGAAATTTCAGTTTATCTTACTGTTATGGATTATGTTCCCCCCAAAAATGTGTGAGGCAATTTCCCTGGGCCATGATTCCTGGTATTCTGTGATGTTCCCCCATGTTGTAAATCTTGCCACTATGAAGTTAATGAGGATTGATGGGCAGCAGTTGTGTTGGTGGGGCAGGACTCAATGTGTAAGACTGTTTTGGTGCCTTGAGACATAAAGAAAACTTAAAACTTTAAAACATAAAGAAAGCTAGCAAACATATTTGGGGACCTCATACCACCAAGAAAGCAGCACTAGGAGGTGAGTACATCCTTTGGAAAAGACTGAGTTCCCTGAACCTCAGAAGGTTCCAGTCCAGGGGAAGGCTGAAAATAAAGACCTTCCTCCAAAGCCAGTAGAGAAAGCCTTCCCCTGGTGCTAATAACCTGAATTTGCACTTGTAACCTACTGGACCATGACAAAATAAAATGTCTCTTTTTAAAGTCATTCACTGTGGTATTTCTGTTATAGCAGCACTAGATCATTACGACAGAATTTGGTATTGAGACAGTGAGATGCCTCTGAGCACCTAAATTGGTGGGGCTAAGCTTGCTGACCTACAGAGTGCGAGAGCTGAGTGCTTGTCTGCAGGAGGTTTCCTGACAAAGTAGGGTACCTCAGTGCACTTAAATCATTGAAGCTACAGAGCTTGGAACACTAACTCCACCAAGGCAGATGCAGGTATGAGGCCATACGAAGCAGAAGCTGAAGAGACAAGTAGCTAGAGAAGCTGAGCTGCAACCGTCTTAAAAGGCATGGTCATGACCTCAGCAGTTTTCAAAGGTGGGGCCATAGCCTCTGGTGTTTTTAAGTGCGGAGCTGCCACTCAGATGAACTTGGAAAACTGTGTTCCTGAAGCTGAGGGAGCAACAGCTACTGTCCCAGTGGCCCTAGAAGGTGGAATTATAGCACAGGGACAAGGGGCTTGTACTCAGAAACTGGCCAGTATGGCCAATACCTAGAGTCTGGAGGGCAAGGCCATTGTATAAAATGTCTCAGAGAACAGATTCTTTTCACAGCTTTGAGGGCTAACACCATGTGTTCTGTTGACTTGCTTGCTGCCTGTTTTGCCTTCTTTCTCCCATTTGTAATGGAAACGTCTAACTTCTGCCTGCCTGTTATGCCACTGTGTTTTGGAGACATAACTTGTGTTCTAGATTTCATAGCCAAAGAGGAATTTCTGGGCTTTTTGACTTGGACTGAAGAGTTTTGCTATGATGGGGTGAATGTTTTGCATGTCCCAAGGATGTCATTTTTTAAAGGAACAAAGGGTAGAATGTCACAGATTGAATTGTGTTCCCCCCAAAAACGTGTGTGGCAGTTTGCAGGAGTGGTGATTCCTGGTATTGGGTGAAGTTCTACCATTTTGTTAATCTTGTGTCTATCATGTTAATGAGGATGGATGGGCGGCAGTCCTGTTGGTGAAGCAGGACTCAATATGTAAGACTGCTTTGTGCCTTGAGGCAGTCTCTTGAGACACAAAGGAAAGAAACTAACAAAGATTTGCGGAGCTGATTCCACCAAAAAAGCAGTGCTGGGAGCTTGAGTGCATCCTCCTTTGGAAAGGACCAAGGTCCCTGCACCTCAGAAGCTTCTAGTTCAGGGGATGACTGAAACTAAGGACTTTCCTCCAAAGCCAGCAGAGAAAGGCTTCCCCAGGAGCCTACACACCAAATCTGGACTTTTAATCTCCTGGGCTGTGACAAAACAAAACTTCTCTTTTTAAAGTCATCCACTTGTGGTATTTCTGTTATAGCAACACTGGATAATTAAGACACTTTTACAAGTGTCTACAAACTAAAAGTATCGGCTATCTTTGATTTCTCTCTAAACCCTAGTGGCTTAGTGGTTAAACACTACAGCTCCTAACCAAAAGGTCGGCGGTTTAAATACACCCGGCAGACCCTGGAAACTCTTTGGAGCAGTTCTACTCTGTATATAGAGTCACTGTGAGTCAGAATCGACTTGATGGCAACAGGTTTGGTGTTTTGGGTTTCTTCTCAATAAGTAAGGTGCCCAGTTTTGCTTCCTGTCATGTCTCAACCATGTTCTTTTCATTCCTCCTGCTCTGCTTTCAGTTTAGACTCATCATTTTATCCGGCCTACTGCAAGCCTGTCTGGCAGTGTTCCCACTTTTCATTTTTGTACTCAATCACAGAGATGTCAATAGTACAAAGACAAAGCTTTGCTTTTCTTCTCAAAAACTTTAAACCGCAAAAACTCAAAATAAGGAATTAAACACAAATTCTTCCAGTTGGCATCCAAGGCCCTGTTCTCCTGTCTGTAATACTTCTCAATATGCCTAGAGCTTTTCCCTTTGCTCTTTCCTTAGTACAACTTTTATCAATCTGTCTCCATATATTTTATCATGTTATCCCCTCTTGAAGGAGAACTGGTGATGCAGTGGTTAAGTGCTGTGCTGCTAACCGAAAGGCTGGCAATTGGAACCCACCAACCACTCCACAGGAAAAAGATGTTGCAGTCAGCAGGCTTGAAAACCCCATAGGGCAGTTCAACATTGCCCTATAGGGTGCTATGAGTTGGAACAGACCCCACAGCAGTGGGTTTGATCACCTCTTGATAAGTTCCCGGATAGAACAAATGGTTAAGAGTTCAACTACTAGCCAAAAGATAGGCACTTTGAATCCACCCAGAAGCTCCTTGGAGAACAGGCCTGGCAATTTGTTTCTGAAAAATCAGCCATCAGAAACCTTGCAAGCACAGTTCTTCTATGACACACAAAGGATAGTCAAGAGTTTGAATAGCCTGAAAAAGAGCTAAAAACATCCCTTTTTGCTGTAAACGTACTGCCCATCTCCTTCAAGGTCAGTCCTAAGTGCTGTTTTTCTTTCATGATCCCCTTAACAGATCCAAGTAGTTCTTTGATCCACAGCGGTAATCTCTTTACGGTATTCACATGACACCGTGGTTTGTCTTTTATTAAAACTGTTTTACCCTTGTCTTACTCCTATTCTTTGAAGGCAAGGATAGCATCTCCAACTCTCTTCTGGAATCGTGCAGCATATTACCTGTGTAAGTCTAATATTAGTCGAATCAAAGTGATTTAGGGAAATAATACGATGCAAGGGTTAGTATACTGAATTTGAAGTCCCTACAGCTGAGTTCCAGCTCTGCCATTTACTAGCTCTGAGGCTTTGGGTAAGCCACTTCGCTTTGCTTGTAAAATTAGCATACTACTACCTGATGGCGCATCTAAGGAGATGACATGAAAGCGATGTGTAACTCTGCAATGAATGTTAATTCTTTTCCTCACGGAGACCAAAGGCAGTTTTGCTATTCAAATCTTGATTTGCATGACCATCATCACTTCACTAACTGGAAGTGGAGCCCTAAGTTTCTAGGAAGCCAAGCCACCTGGTCCCACAGTCCTTTCCTCCTCCTCTGTCCTCTACTGCCCGCGATGCAGGTGATCCCGTTGAACTGAGGAACAATGGCCCGGGGTCTTAGTAGCTCGAGATGCCCCAGGGAGGGTCGCTCTGGGGAAGCCCTACTCTTCTCGGTAGCTCCGAAGACGGCGGCGCCAACGCCTACGTGAGACGTTTGGACCCTGCCCGGCCCCCGTAGCTCCCCTTCCAGCAGGTGGTTCTGGACGTCTCCCCCAACTCTGAATGCTCACGTCACTGGCGAACCTCTGCCCACGCGCCAGCGCCGCAACCAACCGAGAAAAATAAACAAACCCCCGCGCGCCGCGGCTGGCGCTCCAGGCCCCGCCCCCGCCCCCGCCCCCGCCCCGCGGCTCTCACACCGCCCCCACCGCCGGGACTTTCCTCCCGCCCCCCGCTGGCAGCCGCGCTCTCCCCGCCTCTCACCGCAGCTTGCAGCCGCGCTCACCACTGCCGCCGCGGTCCGCCCAGCCGCTTGACTCCGGCGCCCGTGGACCCGTTAGTGCCCAGCTCCCTGCCCGCGGGGACGACGCGCTACCCGTGCCTCGCGCGAGCCCCTCCGCCCCCGCCCCCTCGACATTTGACCCAGCCCGGTCCCAACGCCCAGTGCGGCTGCCCCAAGAGCCGCGGGAGCAGTGGCGGCGTGGGGTGGGGGGAGGAGGGAGAGGTGGGCCGAGCCGGCGGCCGGGGAGGCCCGGTGAGTACGCGGGGGGCGGGCTCGTCCCGTAGGTGCCGGCTCTGGAGCTCCTCAGGCGGTTGTGGCGCCTTGGCCGCGCTCTCCTCCGCGCCTCAGGCTCGGCGGTTAGGGGCCTGGCCTGAGGTGTCGGGCACCGCCGGCCCGAGCCTCTGGGCAGAGGGCGCGGGAGGGCCGCTCCCTGGAAAGGGCCCCGACGCTAGGCGGAGGACTCGGGGGCGGCGGGGCGCGACCTGCACCCGACCCCAGGCCCGGGCTGCCGAGCTGTGGCCGCGACTCCCGAGGCCCGGCAGGGGCCAGGGCCGCCCTAGTGACAGGTGCCGCCGCCCCTTCCCCGTCGTCCACGGCCGCAGCTCAGCCCTGCGAGGGCCGCCGCCTCCCGCACTCCCTCCCAGGCTGCCGCCGGGCGCTTGGAAATTTCTGGAGCAGCGACTTGACTCGCTTTTTTTTCCCTTTCAGGTTTTGAAGCCGCTTCGCTCCCGGAGTTACTAGATCTCGTCCAGCCGTCTTTCTTTCTCTCTGTACTTTGTGCGAATAAGTTTTGGAGCGTCGGTTAACAGTTTATGGGTGAAATTTGTCTTTAATTCGTGAATGAGGTATAGTGCATTACTTTTTGAATATAGCGCTCCCACCTCCCCCGCCATCTGTTGAAAATAAGAGAGCGGGATTTTAATTTATTTTCCTGTTATTGTTAAGGAGAAGCAGTTTTTCAAAATTTTTTGTTAAATCACTAAAATTTAGTGTTTAGTAAATATTAAATAATAATGGGGAAGATGGTTTATTTAAATTGTGATTGCCTTTTGTCTCTAGTTCCTTACACGTATTTCATTCTCACTTTAACTACGTTTTAAAATTGAGTAGGTGCTACAGGCTTTCATTACAAGCATTAATGAAAGATCATCTTTCTTAAACCTAAAAGACATCGAATCATCTTTAACATTGTTCTTTATAAATATGCTTGTGGTTTTAATCTGTTGTTAGTTTTAAAAATTGACATGAAGCTATATTTTGAGAAGCTTTATGGCAAATTAAAATAGTTAAAATCTTTAATCTGTCGAAATCCAGATTTTTCCTCGAGAGATTTACAATACTCGAGTTGTTACAAGTCAAATAGTAATTTTTGGAAAGGATTTTTAAAATGCTATGAATGGTACGACAAACTTTTCTGTAAGATACCAGCCTAGTAGCTTCAACTGTCTGGAGTAAGAGAATAGACAAGGAGGGGGAAAAGAACACTGTGGACAGAAGAAAATAGGTGCAGAGGCTAAGGAAAATCCCGTAGTCCTCACTCAATACCTGCATGTGTTTTTCAGTTACGAATCTCAGCCTCCCAAGAACTGGGACCTGCATACTGGGGAAAGAAGGCAGTATCTTAAAAAATGCAATTTAGGGCACTCCTATTAAATTTACTTGGTTTGTTTGCAGCAAATGTGTATACTAGGGAAAGTTTTGATATGCACTTGGCACTGGTGGTTATGAACCGTAATTTTTAAGAAATCAGAGTGAATGATGATGTTCACTTGTGTTATTTGAGGAACATAGCATGAAATAATACAATTTTAAAATTCTATCAGGTATTAAATCACTGATACTCAGTGTTTTTTTTTATGGCACTTCTTTCCTTTTGAAGATCTCACATCTCAAAAAGGCCTTTTTAATTGGCATCAGTAGAGAGAGAGAATCTAGTCAGCTAGGTACATAGCTCCTGTCTAGTCTGCTCCAACTCATGGCAACCCTTCGTATAGTAGGAGGAAACATTGGCTGGCCTTCCATCATTCTTAGAATCATCAGCATGTTGCCATCCATCATTGAGGCGGTTGTGCCGGTCCATCTCACTGAGGGTCTCCCTTGCTCCCAAATTTAATGTCTTATTGGATCTGCCCTGATGATATGTCCAAAGGAAATGAGTCAGACAGCGTTCTAATTCATAGGTTTTCATTTTCACATTATTTCAGAAGTAATACACCACATCTTTCTTCCTCGTCTTAAGTCTGGAAGCTCTGCTGAAACTTTTCCACCATGGATGACCCTGCAGGTATTCAAAATTCCAGTGGCCTGGCTTCCAGCATCATAGTAATACATGAGCCACCATAATATGACAAACTGACAGACACATGGGTGGTAGAATTGGCATCTATATTGCATTTTTTTTTCAATTATGTTAACAAGTGTTAATGGGAGAGGACTGTCATTCATTTTACAAAAAAGAGATGTGTGTGGTTATTCTTTATTTTGAATGCTCTAGTTGTGGTCCTCAGTGGTTAAATTAAGCTGCAACAGCTAACCAAGAGGTCTACATTGCAGATCTACTAGCTACTCCTTGGAAACGCTATGGGGGCAGTTCTACTGTGTCTTATAAGGTTGCTATGAATCAGAATTGACAGCAGTGGGTTTGGTTTGGTTTGGGAGAAAGATGTGGCAGTAGGGCTGTTTTGCTTTGTCCTATAGGCTTGCTGTGAGTAGGAATTACTGTGAGAGCAGTGAGCCTGGTTTGTGGGTTTTTTTTTGGATTGAAATGTGGCTGTGGTTATAGCTGCCATTTTTCCTAGTAAGGTCATAGGCTAGAGGAATTGTTTTAGTCATCTGGTACTGCTCTAACAAATACCACAAGGTGGGATGGCTGTAGCAGGGAAGAGTTTATTCTTACACAGTCTGGTAGGTTGTCAGTCCAAATTCAGTTTTTCCACTCCAGGGGAACGCTTTCACTCTGGTGGAGTCTGGGTTGCAGCAGTCTTATGGTCAGGGAGCATGTTGGCACAGGAACCTCAAGTCTGAAGGATGTGCTTTACTTCTGGTGATGCTTTCTTGATGCCATGAGGTTCCCAATTCTCTGCTTGCTTACTTCTCCCTTCATCTCTTGTAAGATAAAAGGATAAAGCGTGGTACAAGCCACTCTCTAGGGGAACTCTTTGTATGTTGGAGGAGGGAGATAACCTTAGAAAGGGATTTACAGTCCTGGCCTAATCTTCTCCAACATACAGCACAGGAAAAATCACAATATGGAGGACAATCATAAAATAATCAGGACCATGGCCCAGCCAAATGGCTGCACAAAATTGTGGGGGGTACATAGTACCATCCATGACAGGAATGAAGTTGTAGTGGCAGTATTCCTCAGAACCTTGATACAGCACAAGCAGCACAAGAGTATTGACTCATTATGAATCCTGCCGTTTGAAGTTTAAGCTATTCATGTGTTAGAAATTGTTAAATATTTGTTGTATACTAATTACTGTTTTGCCTATGTATTTTTTTTTTCTGAGTTTTACTTATTTTGTTATTGTAGGGACTATACGCAGCACAACATATGCCAGTTCAGCAATTTCTACATGTATCGTTTAGTGATGCTGAGTACATTCTTTAAGTTATGTAGTCATTCTCACCCACATTTTCTGAGTTGTTCCTCATAAACAAACTCACTGTCTCCTAAGGTTCTTATCACATCTGTCCAGTTGCTCTTGTCAGTGTGATCCCTTATAGATAGCTCTTAAAAGAGCATAATGTTCAAGACACCATGTTTACTAGTTAAGCTAAACAATTGTTTGGTTTTAAGAAGACATCAGGATATTTTTTGGTATAAGGTTTAAAAATTCTGTCACGGCGAGCTGTGATGGAGCTCACAAGGTCGAGTCCCAGGGGCAACATGAGAAAAAAAGGGGTACATCCTAAAAACTCCACTAAAAGACCACAATTGGTGGTTTGAAGGCCTGGAAGGTCCCCTGGGAACATGGCCTCTATACCTGATGCTGCCCCTGATCAGAAATCATTATTGAGGTCAACTTGTTGGACAGGAATGGGTTGGACTCAGGGACACAGAGTGACCATGTCATGTGTGCACTGTATGGTTCTATGCATCTGTAAGATGTCCTACTGGCGTTTTACTAGAGGGAAGTGGAGAGGAGGGGAGAGGAGACTGTTAAAAGGATATGACATGTATAGAATGGAAAGGAGGAGTGTGTTGTCGCTGGGCAAGGAGAGCAGAAGGAGTTGCAGATAGGAGGGCATGCAAAATTAAATTGGATTATACACTTTCACTCAATCACAATAAAAAAAAATCTGTCAAGGCAGTAGTTTCAGGGGTTGATCCACCTGTGGCTTTAGAATGTTTTGAGTCAATGAGAATTTTAAATTGTGTTCTGCATTTCCCCCTTTTGATCAAAATTCTTGTATGGAATGTTTGATCAGAATGTTCAGTTACGGTAGCCAGACACCATCCAGTTCTTTTGGTCTCAGGAGGCAGTCGTTGATGAAGGAAACTAACTGTACATTCCATTTCCTCCTACTAGTCTTGATTCTTATCCTTCCTCTGTTGTTCCAGGTAAGTGCAGACCGATTATTGTGACTTAGATGGCTTCTTGCAAGCTTTTAAAATCTCAGACACTATGCTGTGAGTTAGGAAGTAGAACAGATGCTCCAAACATTTCATTAGGGCAGTTAACTGGAATGTCCCATGAAACCATGATACTAAATGTCTGTCTTAATTCTTCTGGTGCGCCTATAACAAAAACTGCAAGTGAATGGCTTCAACAAGAAATTTATTCCCCTCTGTCTAGTCAACTACAAGTGCAAATTCAGGGCATGGGCTCCAGGGGAATACTTTTTCTGGTCCTTATCATTAGTCTTCCCCTGGTTAAGGAGCTTCTCAGTGCAGGAACTCCAGGTCCAAAGGATGTGTATTCCATGTATTCCAGCTGTTCATTCCTGGTAGTGTGAGAGCGCCCTGCCTCTCTGCTCGCTTCTGTCTTTTATATCTCAAAAGAGATTGGCTTAAGACACTATGCAGTCTTATAGATCTTTTCAGTCCAGCTGCCACTAGTCCATCTCATTACATCATGGTCATAGAATTTATAAGATAGAGAAATCAGATGACAGTATAGTAGACGGTCATACAATACTGAGAAGCATGATCTAGCACCAAGTTGACATGTGTTTTGGGGTTACACAGTTCAATCAATGACGACCTCCAAACTAAGGAACCAAATTGCAGTGAGGTGTTTGGTTATACATAAACAGCCTCAGCAGCTACTTTCTTTTATTTTTCCTTTTTGGTGATAGAGGTAATATCAAACAACTTTTGCCAGTTCAGCTTTTTTTTTTCATTGTTCAGGCAGTTTTTATTTTTTTATTTCTTATTTAACATGACTGAGTGAAAGTGTACATTCCCATACAACTTTACATGTCCACCTATATGCAGCTTCCACTGCTCTCCCTGTCTGATGACAGCACACTATTCCTCTCTGCTCCATACATGTCTCATCCTCCCAACAGCCTCCTTTCCCCTCCTCTCCACCTACTCTCCTTTCTCCAGCCAGAGGTCAGCAGGATGATGTCCTATAGATGTATAGAACCATAAAGTGCATCCAATATATGGTCACTCTGCGTTGCCAAGTCCAGTCCATTCGTGTCCAAAGAGTGGACCTTCGTTATAATTTATGGGTAAAGGCAGCATTGGGGCCGGGGGCCATGCTCTCAGCGGAACCTTGAAACCGCTGGACCATCAATTGAGGTCTTTTAGTGGAGATCTCAGGATGCACCCCTTTTTATTGTGTTGCCAGTGAGCTCCATCGTAGCTATCCCTGGTGGTGGCCAGGCACCATCCGGTTCTTCCGGTCCCAAGTCGGTGTAGGCACCCACTCTTGTGGGTCTCTCTGTCTTCTAGGTTGTCTTTACCGCATGTCATTGTGGTCCTCGGTGAGCATCTGTTCCTGCTGAGTTGGGACCATTTGCTGTGTCCTCGGATGGCAGCTTGGCAGCTTTTAAGACCCCAGACGCCATTCACCAATGTGGGGTGCAGAGAGCTCTCTTAGCAAAAGCTGGTTTTGTCAATTGGCCTGGAATTCGCCTAAGAGCATGGTCCCCCGCCCCCCGCCCCAGCTACTCTATCCTTGCAATATTGAGTTAAGGTGGAAGGAGTACTCAAGTTATGCTGATGTCCACTTAATGTTGTTCTTGTTTCTAATGTGTGCTGTCACCGCTTTCTCCCAACCAGATTTCTAGCAACTATCTAAACTAAGCCCTCCCCTCTCTCCCTCCCTCCCTCCTCTCCCTTGCAGCTGTCAGAGAGTCTTTTCTTCATACACAAGTCTGTTTTTGAGATCTTATCGTAGAGGTCTCATACAGTATTTGTCCACCAGTTCAGCTTTTTACAGATATCTGGCTTATTGACAGCAGTTACATTAATTGTCTGTGCAACTCTAATCTTAGTCGTATGATTTTTCTGTCACTGTTAGCGCTTCCCCTTTTTTCTTTTTATTGTGAGTTAAGAACAATTTTACACTATATCGTTTTGCTTTTTACCACCCAGAACTTTCACCTCTGTTGTATCCTAGCTGCCTTCCCACCCCATGCCCATGAGACAGCATGCTTCCCTTTTAGCACTCCCTTTTCCCCATCCCTACCAACTTTATGGTCTTTGAAGGGACCACAGCCTTCATTATGGATTACACCTCAACATAAAGAAAACAAAAATTCTCGCAATAGGACCAGTAAACAAGTCATCTTGATAAATGAAGAAAAGACTGAAGTTGTCAAGGATTTTATTCTACTCTGATCCACAGTCAGCATCCATGCTGTCAAGAAATTGAAAGACACACTACATTGAGCGAATCAGCTGTAAAAGACCTATTTAAAGTTTCAAGAAGCAAAGTGTCACTTGGAAGAGTAAGATGTGTCTCACTGAAGCTGTAGTGTTTTCACTTATATGCATGTGAAAGCTGGACTGTGAATAAGAGAAATGGAAGAAGGATTGATGCTTCCAGTGCAGTGTTAGTGAGAATATAGAATACATCATGGACTGCCAAAAGAATGAGCAAATCTGTACTGGAAGAGGTACAGCAAGAATGCCCTTTAGAAGTAAGAATGGCGAGATTATATCTCACTTACTTTGGATGTGTCAGGAGAGATCAGTTTGTGGAGAAGGTTGTTACCGGTGATGAAGGGGAGTCAGTGAGAAAGACGAAGACCTTCAGTGCAATGGATTGACATGGTGGCTGTAACAAGCTCAAGCGTAACTGATTGTCATAATGGCCTGTGATCAGGTGGTGTTTTGTTCTGTTGTATGTAGGGTCACTGTGAGTCAGAACCAACTAGATGGCACCTAAAAACACCACCACCACCATCTGTGGTAACTGCTCATAAACTTTGGTCTCCATACATTTGCTTTTTCTTGTCTTTTTATGTAAGTGAGGTCATAACAATATTTGTCCTTCTGTGATTGTCCTATTTGCTCAGCGTAATTTCTTCAAGTGCCATCCTTACTGTAGCATGTATCAGGAGTTCATTTCTGCTAGTGGCCAAGTAGTATTCCATTGTACGTATGTGTATATTTTGTGTGTCTGTTTGCTGAGGAACATTCAGGTGGTTTCCACCTTTTGGCTGTTGTGACTAGTGTTGCAGTGAACACTGGTTGGTGTACAAGTCTTTTTGAGTCTCTACTTCTAAGTCTTTGGGGTATATACATAGCAGTGGAATTGCTGTGTCATGTGGTAGTTCTGTTTCTAGTTTTTGAGGAACTGCCAGACTATTTTCCACATTGTCTACACCATTTTGCAGTCCCACCTGCAACAGATAGGGGTTCCCACATCCTCACTAAAATTTATTTTCTTTTTTATTTTACTCTTAGCCATTCTAGTGGGAGTTAAAGGATGTGTCATTATGGTTTTGATAGTGTGTCTGATGGCTAATGATACAGAGTATCTTTTCACATGTTTGGTGGCCATTTGAATGTCCTTTTTGATGAAATACCTGTTCAGGTCTTTTGCCTATTTTATGATTGGGCCATTTGTCTTTCTGTTGTTACATTGTCAGAGTAATATATATATTTGTTATTAGGTTGTTGCTGGATATATGGTTCTCAAGGATAGTCTCTCACTTGGTAGCCTGTCACTTTCTGATAAAGCCTTTTGGTGAACAGAAGTTTTATGTTTTTGTGAGATCCCATTTATTTTTATCTCTTGCTGTTTGGGCTTTTGTCATTGTATAAGAATTCACTGTTGAAATCTAGGCCTGACAGCATTGCCCCTAAGAACTTTATGGTTAAGTTTGTACATTTAGGTCATTAATCCATTGTGAATTTGCTTTTGTGTGTGGTGTGAGGGACTGATCTTACTTCATTTTTCTGTTTGTGGAAATCCAGTTTTCCCAGCAGCATTTGTTGAAGACATGCATCTTTCTCAACTCAGTAGCTGTAACACTGTCAAAAATCAGTTGACCCAGATGTATGGGTTTATTTCTGGACTCTTGATTCTATTCTATTCTATAACATGTCTGTTATACCAGTGTTAGGCTGTTTTGGGAAACCCTGGTAGAATAGTGGTTAAGTGCTGCAAAAGACTGGCATTTGAATTCACCAGCCACTCCTTGGAAATTCTGTGGAGCATTCTACTGTGTCCTATAGGGTTGCTATGAGTCAGAATCAACTCAATTGCAGTGAGTTAGGCTGTTTTGATTACTGTAGCTGTATAGTATGTTCAGAAAGTGTGAGTTCTCCTGCTTGGCTCTGTTTCAACATTGTCATAGCTCTCTGGGGCCTCTTGCCATTCCTGTGAAATTGAGAATTGTTTTTTCCATTTCTGTAAAGAAGTCTGTTGAGATTTTGATTGGCATCACACTGACTCTGTAGATCACTTTAGGTAGTATCAATATTTTAACAACGCAGAGTTGTGAGCCCATGAACATGAAATATCTTTCCATTATTTTGAAGTCTTCTTTAACCTCTTTGATTTCATTGTATTCTTCCTTGATGCCCCTGCTTAGATTTATTTCTAGATATTTTGCTTTCTTAGATGCTGTTGTGAATGGAACTGTTTCTCTTATTTCTCTTTCATACTTCTCATTGCTTTTGTATAGAAACCTAACTGATCTTTGTTCTTGCACCTTGTACTCTGCAACTTCGCTAAATTCCTGTCGTAACTCTGGAAGTTTCTAACTCTTTGGGATTGTCTGTATGGAAGATTATATCATCTGCAAATACAGATAATTTTGCTACCTTCCCCTCCCCTGCACCAATCCAGACACCTTCCGTTTCTTTCTCTTTTTGCTCTGGCTAGGACTTCTAATAACAATTTTGAATAGAAGTGGTAAGTAAAAATCGGTCTTGCTTCCAATTTCAGACTTAGTTGTTGTAAGTGCTACGTACCTTATTGCTGACTATTACTACATTCACCTTTAAAGTACTCCTCTTGGGAAGCTATGCACTGACACCAGTGCGTAGTCCACCCTTCAGAGCAGTTTTGGAACTTGTCCTGAAATGGCCGTTGTGCACGATGGCATGGTGGCAAATTCACAAACTTGTACAGTTGGCTGTGAGGGAGTTTTTAGCCGGTAAACAAGTAACTGTATTCGAACACCCTCCCTGCTCACCTGATCTGGCCCCCAGTGACTTTTTTCTTGACCCAAAGATAAAGGAAATACTGAAAGGAAGCCACTTAGATAACATTCAGGACATCAAGGGTAATATGACAGTGGCTCTGATGGCCAGTCCCGAAAGAGTTCCAAAATTGCTTTGAAGGGTAGACTAGGCACTGGCATTGATGGATAGCTTCCCAAGGGGAGTATGTCAGAGGTGACCATGGTGATATTCGGCAATGAGGCATTTATCACTTTTTCTAGGATGAGTTTACAAACTGATTGTCAGTCCTCATACATCGCTTGACCGTTGGCTTTTCATGTTTTTTTATGTTTAATGATATATTCTTCGTTTTTTTCATTATTTGGTCACTTGAGTGGACCATTGTTCTTTGTTCTTTGTGTGTCCTGTGGTTTTTTTGTTAGTGCATTGGGATGTTAGAGGATGTTAACTGTCTTAGTTTTCTGCAGTATTTGGTCTTCTTGCCTGCACTACTTTCTGCTAGAAACACAGGTAGGCAGAGTCATCAACTTTTGCCTATAGTTTCATCTCTCTGTCTGTGATAGTTCCTTCTTCTTCCCTGGTTTAATTGAGATTTGAATATTCCAGCTCTCTTTTTGCCAACTTTCAGTCTCCCCCCAGAACACACTGAGGTCAGTCTGTCCACCAGCAAGTTCCACCACTTAGGCAAGGTGTCTCGTGTTAATCAGTCTGTCTACCAGGGAGCACAGTCTTCTCTCTCTGGTTGTTACCTTCCCTTCTCTGTTTCTGCAATGATGTTGTTAGTGGGAAACCCTATACCCAGTGAGCCCTCTTCTGGCTTTGGCCAAGGTTTCCTTGCTTGTTCTTTGGGGGCTGTTTATATCTGAGCTGACATTCAGGAAGAGCGTAGACAGACTTTCCTCAATTTCAAGAGGAACTCAAGGAGATCTGTCCTGTTGGTTTCAGAGCTCCAGTGGCCCTGTGGTGTTTCATGCAACAGTCTCCACTGTAGAAAACCTCCTGTAGGAGTTCTTACCGGCTCAGCGGCTAACAGTTATTGGTTGGTGGAGGGGTGGTCACATTCTGAGTGGGCCCCAGCGAGGTCTCTCTTATTGCCCAGTAGTATGTTGGCTGTGAGTGTAGCTTCTACTCCAGGTGCCTACTTCCCAGCACACAGCAGCCTCAGTCTGCAGGCCTCAGCACTAACTGAAGTGGGGAACTGACTAACTCAGGTTGGTCCCCTGGGAAGTTTTTCATGTTGATTTCAGAGGCCTGAGTGATGGAGTCCATAGGAAGGTAGGTTAGGGTACTGACTGTGGGAGCAGACAGAACTGTGGCGGCCTTCTGTAGCAGTTTGGAAACTAATAAGTTACCAAGCATGGGAGGTATTATGTTCTGGTCAAATCCCCATGGAGGTCTGCCTTGTTGCTGTCAGATCCTCTTGGTAGATTGTTGGCTGTGACTGCAGCCTCCACTGAAGACTTCTGCTTCCTGTACACAGCAGCCTCAGTCAGCAGTTCTTAGTGCCACCTGGAGGCAGGAGCAGACCAACCCTCATTAGCCCCCGGGGAGGTTTGTCCTGTTGTTTTTAGAGACCCGAGCTATGAGGTACAGAGGGAAGCAGGTAGAGTACTGAGTATAGAAGCAGACTTCACTGCTGGACCCTTCTGTAGCAGTTTATATCAGTTGTCCTTAGTCATCTAGTGCTGCTGTAACAGAGATACAAGTGGATGGTTTTAACAAAGAAAGTTTATTCTCTTACAGTTAGGAGGCTAGAATTCTGCATTTATGGCATCAGTTCCAGGGGTGGGCTCTTTCTCTCTGTCAGCTCTGGGGAAGAGTCCTTGTAATCAGTTTTCCCCTGTTCTAGAAAAGTCTCAGCATAGAGTTCTCAGGTCCAACTGATGTACTCTGTTACCACTCTGCTTTCTTGTTGGTAGGTCTTCCCCCCACTCTGTTCAGTTCTCTTCTATAGCTCAAAAGAAGTTTATTCAACATACAATCTAATTTTGTAGCTTGAGTCCTGCTTTATTAATATAACTGCTTTTAATGCTTGATTTCAGAGGCCTCGTTAACATAGAGGTAGGATTTGCAGCATATAGGAAACTCACATTAGAGCACAAACCAGTGTACAAACACGCATACTGGGAATGGTGGCTTAGCCAAGTTGACCCATTTTAGGGGGACACAGTTTATAACATCAGGCTTGCAGGTAATATGTCCAGGTGAGGGAGGAACTGTCACATTCAAAACAGACCACCAAGGATGTTATCATAATCCTCTGTGTAGTATGTTGGCTGTGAGTGTAAGTCAGCACACTGAAGATGCTTGTTTCTTAGTACACAACAACCTTGGTCAGCAGTCTCAGCACCAGCTGAGAGAGAAAGGAGACAGAATAGCACTGATTCCCCACGAGGTCTGTCATCTTGATACCAGAGGCCTTAGCTATGGGGTGTGCAGGGTGGCATGTAAAGTGTCGACTGTGGGAGCAGACTGTACTGTGCAGGTTTGTGTAGCAGTTTGCAGTAGGCTTACAATGAACAGTGGGTGGGAGAGGCTTTGGCACACTCCATAAGGAACCCTGGGGGAGGTCTGCATTGTTGGTTTTAGGACAGAAACTTAGGGCCCTTTGTCTTTGTGCAGGCAGGGTTTGTGGTGATTAGGAAAGCAGGCTCTATTTCTGGAGCCACTACCCCAGTTCACAGCCACAGGGACAGTGGGAGAAACAATTTTCCTGCCTTATGCAACTTGTTCCTGATTTGTTGATTCTCATGTATGTGCAGTTCCCTACTGCTTTCCTCTGCTCCCTAATTCAAAGTCTCTCAAAGCCAAGCACTATTTCCTTATTGTATTTGTAGGGGAGGGTCTGAATGATAAATTAGTTGTAGTGATTATCAGTTAATAGAATGTACTTAATATAATCAAACAGGTTTGAAAGAACTCTGGATTCATCATTCTTAGTGTGTACTTGGATTATGCAAATTGTGGGTTATCTAGAGTGCACGTTATACTTTATTTACTTTTAGAGCACATTGTTTGTTTTTATTGTTGTACCTTAGATGGTTTACAGAACAAATTAGCTTCTAATTAAACAATTGGTACATACTGCTTTGTGATGCTGGTTACCAATCCCATAACGTATCAACCCTCTCCCTTTTCAACCTAGGGTTTCCTATTATTAGCTTTCTTGTTCCCTCCTGCCTTCTAATCCTTGTTCCTGGGCTAGTGTGCCTCTGTAGTCTCATTTTGTTTTGTGGGTCCGTCTTATCTTTGGTTGAAGAGGTAACCTTTTGAGCAAAGTGATGGCTGATGGCCGTAGTCTCTTAGTTTCTCCAGGCCAGTAAGTGTGGTCTTTTATTATGAGTTAGAATTTTGTGCTACGTTTTGAGGGCACATCTTTGAGTGCATAAATACTGTATACTTGGGGAATGTGAACAACATATTTAAAAAACAGTACATTTATGTTCTATGCCAAGTCCTGTATTTAAGGACAAAGATTTGCCCTTCAGGATCTTCAAATCAGAATCACAGAGAGCTAGGTACAGCAATAAATAAGCAGTTTTCCCCCCTGTATCTTTATTTTTTATAACTTTTTTTTGTTACGATTGAATGAAAATGTATGTTCCCATATAAATTTGCATGTCACCTATGTGTAGCTTCCACCGCTGTCCCTGCACGGTGACAGCATACTCTTCCACTCTGCTCTGCTCTGTAAATGTCCTATCCTCTCAATAGTCTCCTATCTCCTCCTCTCCACCCACTCCCCTTCCTCCAGTGTGAGGTCAGCAGGAAGACATCCTGTAGATGCAAAGAGCCATAAAGTGCCCGCAAAATATGGTCATTCTGCATTGCCAAGTGCAATCCATTGCTGTCCGAAGAGTTGACCTTCATTATGATTTATGGACAGGGGCAGCATCAGGGCCAGGGGCCATGCTCCCAGGGGAACCCTGAAGCCCCTGGACAAGTGGTCTTTTAGTGGAGATCTCACGCCGTACCCCTTTTTATTCTTGTGTTGCCAGTGATACTCAACTTTGTAAGCTCCACTGTGGCTAGTTTTAATGGAGTCCTTCAGTATCAGAAGTTAATATATAAAGCACAGAGATATTACAGAGGAGGGGGTGTTTAATAGCAGGAGAGGTCAGAGAAAGCTTCACAGAGATGTACTTACCTGAGCAGGATTTTTAAGGAGTGAATAGAAGTGTTTTGAATGGAAGAGATGCAGGTCATTATAGGCAATGGGAACAACATAGGTAAAGATACGTGCAAATAAAACTGATCATATGTTCAGGAAATTCTAATTTGATTTTACTTGGAGTACAAGACCTGCGTAGAGTTGCTAATACAAAGTTTTAACGTGCGGTCGTGTTTTATAAGCCAAATGGCTTTTTGGGCATTGAGTATATAGATGATGGAAACTTGACTATAATTTTGACTTTGCCAAATCTTATGTATAGAGGAGTTAATAGTTTCTGCTAATGATAGTCATTAAATTACAGAGTACGTTTATATACACGCACACATGGGTCCACGTGAGCGCGCGCGCGCACACACACACAGGCACGCTGAGCTACCAGCCTGTTTGTATTTGTGAGCTTTCTGTGTCTATCACAATTTGAACTGAAACATTACTGTTTTAATTATCTTTTGAATTTTCTTCCCTTTTCTTCAGCTGCTTGCATTAGCTTTTATTTTTAAAAATAAACTGAAAGGAATGAAGGGGAAAATACGAAGTAATCATTCGAGTTCTGTTTGAATAGGCTAAAAGCCTGATTTATGTGGTACTTCAGTAATGTCAGAAACCCCAGTGGCATAATGATTAAGAGCTACAGCTGCTAACCAAAAGGTCAGCAGTTCAAATCCACCAGGTGCTCTTTGGAAACTCTATTGGGGTAGTTCTGTAGGGTCGCTGGCAGTTGGAATTGACTCAGCAGCAATGGATTTGGTTTTGGGTTTTGCTTTTACCAATATCTGGTTAAAACAATTGACTGTAAACCCAAAGGTGACAGCTCAGAACTACTAGTAGTTCTACAGAAGAAAGATATAGCAGTCTACTTCTCTAGAGACTTACAGCCTTTGAAACCCTGTGAGGTCACTGTGATTCAGGATTGGCTTAATGGCAGTGGTTTAGTAATATTTCAGTAGCCCTGATGGCACAGTAGTTAAAGCACTTGGCTGCTGACTGAAAGTTGTGTGCTTTGAACCCACTAGGCACTCCACAGGAGAAAGATGTGCGGTCTTACTTCTGTAAAGATTGCAACCATGGAAACCCAATGGGGCAGTTCTTCTTTGCCCTGTAGGGTCACTGTCAGCTAGAATTTGTTCAAAGGTGACTTAGCAAATTAGTAACGTAGATGTCTGTTTAATGTACATTAGCCACCATTTTCATAGATTGATCAACATGTGGAACTTAATGGATACCCGCTAATACTTTTGAACATATACCTTAAATTGGTCTGCATTTTCTGATATTTGAGTATGTAAGCATTTAAGTATATATGAATGTCTGAGCAAATAAGTATCTGGATTTTAAAGACCATGTAGTTTGAAAGGGGAAACAGAGAGAAGAGCTGTGTTTGAATCTGCTTATCCTAATATCCCTTGGATATGACTAAATGGAGATGCACAAGTTCATGCATGTGAACCCTAGACATGCTTTGAAATAGTATGTTTGAAAAGTGATGCCTTCGTGGTTTACTTGTTTTTCCTTTTTCTTGTTTTCTTCAAGGTTTTATTTTTGTTTGTTTGTTTTTAAATGATTTTCTGGATTGGAAAACATGGCTGCCTTTTTGTAAATTCTGGAAAATAAGTTAATGAAGGTAATGTTTTCTTAAAAACAGGCACCATAAATAAGCATTCTTTGATGTGGCTTTCTGTTATCTCTGACTGTCTCTGATATTTGTATTACTAAGGTAAAGAACCGCAGGCATCTCATTGTCTATTCTGACCTGTAATTGTGCTTTCTAAGTGCAGAAAAAAATCAGTATTGCACTGGATCACATTGTGTATTTTTCAATTTGGATGTCGGTGAGAGTTTTCCCTTTTTGAGGTGATTTTTTTTTTCCTAATAGAATATGATTATTTTTGAACATTTGGAAAAATAATGAAACCTTTGAAAAGGAAAATAAACATGAGTAATCTCATGTATGTCTTTGGTATGCATATAAATAATATGCATATTTGCAAATTGAGGATTATATTTTACATAATAAGCTTTAAATACTCTTCATTTAAAATTTGTATTTCTTCTCCAGTTCTGAAGTACTGGGTAGTGTACCTTTTGATAGGGTATGTAGATTTCTGCCTTGGTTGTTGAGGTCACTGGTATGTTGGCTATTTGTCACCTTCTTTAAAAAGTAAAGCATGGCATAAATGGTGGAACACCTCCAGTTGTTCCATGCCTCCACTCCCTAGGCTGCAGACTAAGTGAACTATTTTTTGCCTTTACTATTTACTATTATGTCGAAATAATCATATACAAGTGGCTGCCATTGTCCTTTTCTCCCCTTTGCTCCCTATGTTATAAGTGAGCATATTCTCCTTTCCATTCTACCCCTTCATAAGTTAAGCTGTTTTATTTCAGCACATAGGCTGCTGAGGTAGTAGAGTAATAGCCTTCCCAGAAAACAATTATTTTGTCTTTTATTTATTGTAGATTCTTTTTACACTTAATATTTATTCTCAGTGCTTTCTTTTGACCTTTTCTGTCTTTTCTGTTATTTTTTTTTACTCATTCAGAAAGTTTGTTGATAATCTGCAGTGTAACCACTGTTTAAGGGTAAGGCACAATCCCTGCTGCCTTAAGGTGCTTACATGTTAATAGATTTATGTGATTCTTGGATTTCAGGTATATCATTGAGGTTCTTCTGCAGTATGTTAGGTATTAATCTTTAGGTCTTTGACACTATTCAGTGGCTGACTTCTCAACTGGTACTATTTAGTGGCTGACCTCTCAGCTGGTACTTCTCAATGCCCATGGACTTTTTTCCTTTCACTTGAAAGAATAAAGCCTTAGCTTCCAGAAAGACTAGATGTGGAATTGATTTAATTTTGTTTTTATGGTATATCAAAATACATATATGTGTATTTTTTTTTGCAGTGGAGTCTGATGTGTTTAATAGTCAAATTTTTAAATAGCTTCTCAGTTATCCTGTAGTGACCCTCTAGGACAGAGTTAGAACTGCCTAATAAAGTTTCTGAGGACTGGCTGGTGGATTTGAACTGCCAACCTCTTGGTTAACAGACAAGCTCTTAACCACTGTGCCACCAGGACTCATAAGATCTGAAGACATATTTTAGCCTAAGTAAAGAATTCTAGTAGGTGCTTGTATTCAGGTATTTTTATTCTTTACTGGAAACTGTGGTGGTACAATTTGAATGCTACATCTGCTAACCAAAAGGTCGGCAGTTCACATCTACCAGGCGCTCTTTGGAAACTTTTTGGGGCAGTTCTGTGCTGACTTCCAGGGTTGCCATGAGTCAGACCTGACTTGACGGGAGTGGGTTTGGTTTTTGTCTTTATTTTATGCTGGCTGCCATTCTGAGCACTTCAAATGTACTGCTTTATTCTTTACCCCCTTCTCACTGCTAAGAGGTTCATAGTCAGTAGCAAGTTAGATTTGTTCAGGTATTCTGGTGCCAGGCTGGCCCTCTTGTGCTGGTGTTTTCTGCCAGCTATCTTCCGCGTTACTAACATAAAGGACCGGAGGCAGCTCATTGACCTGGAGCTGGAAGCCATCAAGGAGTCTGTATTGAACTACATGGAAAAAGATGTGTAACATGTTCTTTGTGGTATGTGATTAGGATAAGTAAAACAAAAACACAGAATATTAGGGAAGATATCAAATGTGGGATTTGTTTAAAACTTTAAAATCTTTTCAGGGTTTCTGATGAGAAAATTCTTTTGTGAACACAATTTTTAAAGGCAAGTTTTATCCATGAAGTATAGATCTAGACTTTTAAATGATTTCTTCAGATTGAGCCCCACTGAAATAAATGTCTGTATAAATAGGTAATAAAAATATGTAAATCATTTTTGTTGAATAACCATTTAATAATTTACAACAGTTGAAATTATTTTTTTTTTTGCTGTAACATGGTGAGTTTAATTTGAGTGAAAATGTACATTCACATATAAATTTGCATGCCCACCTACGTACAGCTCCCACTGTTCTCCCTGCACGGTAATAGCACACTCTTCCTCTGCTTTCTATATGTGTCATAGCCTCCTAAGAATCTCCTATCCCCTCCTCTGCACCCTCTCCCCAACCTCCAGTAAGAGGTCAGCAGGACGACATCCTACAGATGCACAGAACCATAAAGTGCACACATGATATGGTCACTCTGTGTTGCCAAGTCCAATCCACTCCTGTCCAAAGAGCTGACCTTCATTATGATTTACGGACAGGGGCAGCATGAGGGCTAAGGGCCATGCTCCAAGGGGAACCCGGAGGCCCCTTGACCATCAGTTGCAGTCTTTAATGGAGATCTCAGGGTGCACCCCTTTTTATTCTTGTGTTGCCAGTGAGACTGAACTTTGTGAGCCCTATCATGGCTATCACTTGTGGTGGCCAGAAACCATCCAGTTCTTCCAGTCACATGTTGATGTAGTCCCCGACTCTTGAGAGTCCCTCTGTTTTCTGGGTTCTCTTTCCCCCGTGTCATTTTGGCCCTTGGTGATCGTCCATTCTTGTTGAGTCGGAACCATTTGTTGTATGTCAGATGGCAGCTTGGCAGCTTTTGAGACCCCAGACGCCACTCAACGGTGTAGGGTGCAGGAGACTGTCTTAGGAAAATGCTAGTTGTGCCAGTTGGCCTTGATTTCCCCTGAGAGCATAGTCCCCAGCCGCCTGTCCCAGCTGCTCTGTCCTTGAACTATTGGGTTAAGATGGGAGAAGTAATCATGTTATGTTGAAGTCCAGTTAAAATTGATCTTGCTAATGTGTGCTGTCACTGATTTCACCCACCAGATTTCTATCATCTAATCTGTACCTCACCCTCTCCCTCTCCCTCCCTTGCTCCCCACCTGTGAAGCTGCCAAAGAGTCTTCTATGGATGAGTCTGTTTTTCGGTTCTTATCATAGGAATCTCATGCAATATTTGTCCTTATCTTGCTGACTACTTTCACTTAACATAATGTCCTCCAATTGAAACGAGGTTATGTTTCCTAAAATCATCATTGTTTTTTATCATTGCATAGTATTCCATTGAGTACGTATACCATAGTTTATCCATTCCTCTTTGTTGGGCATCTGGTTTGGTTCCATGTTTTTGCTGTTGTGGACTGTGCTGCAGTAAACACTGGTGTGCATGTATCAGTTGGTGTGAATGGCCTTGATTCTGTAGGATATATTCCAAGCAGTGGAATTACTGGGTCAAATGACATATTGATTTCCAACTATTGAAGGAAGTGCCAGATTGCTTTCCAGAGACTTTGCACCATTATGCAATCCCACCAGCAGTGTAGGAGAGTTCCAGTTTCTCCACAGCCCCTTGAGCATTTGTTGTTTTCTGTTTTTTGGATCATGGCGAGCCTTGTTGGGGTGAGACAGTATCTCACCGTAGTTTTGATTTGAATTTGCTTAATAGCTAATGATCATGAGCGTGTCTGCATGTGTTTTTTTGGCTACCAGGATCTCCCCTTTAGAGAAGTGTCTGTCCATCTCCTTTGCCCATTGCTTCATTGGGTTATTCATCTTTTTCTTTTTCTATTATGACTGAGTGAAAATGTACAGTCCCATATAAATTTACATGCCCACCTATATGCAGCTTCTGCTCTCCCTGCTCGGTGACAGCACGCTATTCCTCTCTGTTCCATACATGTCACATCCTCCCAGCAGTCTCCTTTCCCCTCCTCCCCACCCACTCTTCTTCCTCCAGCCAGAGGTCAGCAGGTTGATATCCTATAGATGCATAGACCCATAAAGTGCATCTAATATGTGTTGAATTTGCATCGCCAAGTCCAGTCCATTCGTGTCCAAAGAGTGGACTTTCATTGTGATTTATGACCAAGGGCAGCATCAGGGCCAGGGGCCATGCTCCCAGGGGAACCCTGAAAATGCTGGACCGTGAGTTGTGATCTTTTAGTGGAGATCTCGGGGTTCACCCCTTTTTATTCTTGTGTTGCCAGTGAGACTCAACTTAGTGAGCTCCATCGTGGCTATCACTGGTGGTGGCCGGGCACCATCCGGTTCTGCCAGTTCCAGGTCTGTGTAGGCACCCACTCATGTGGATCTGTCCATCTTTTGGGTTGTCTTTATCCCATGTCATTTTGGTCCTCGGTGAGCATTCATTCCTGCTGAGTTGAGACCATTTGCTGTGCCCTCAGATGGCAGCTAGGCAGCTTTTAAGACCCCAGACGCCACTCACTAATGTGGGGTGCAGAGAGTCCTCTTAGCAAAATGCTAGTTGTGCCAGTTGGCCTTGATTTAGCCTAAAAGTATGGTCTCCTGCCCCCTGCCCCAGCTACTCTGTTCTTGCAATATTGGGTTCAGATGGAAGGAGTATTTAAGTTATGCTGAAGTCCACTTAATATTGTTCTTGTTTCTAAAGTGTGCTATCATCAATTTCACCCAACCAAATTTCTACCGACTATCTAAGCCCTCCCTTCCTCCCTCCCCTCCCTTGCAGCCATCAGAGAGTCTTTTCTTCTCTACATAAGTCTGTTTTCAAGATCTTATCGTAGAGGACTCATACCATATTTGTCCTTTTGTTGCTGACTGCTTGGACTCAACATAATGTCTGCCATTTGAAACCAGGTTATGAGATGTTTCCTGGAATCATCATTATTCTTTATCTTGCATAGTGCTCCACTGAGTATATATACCATAGTTTACCTATCCGTTCCCCTGTTGTTGGGCATCTGGGTTGATTCCATCTTTTTGCTATCGAGAACTGTGCTGTGATAAACATTCTTATGCATGTGTCCGTTGCTTTCAATGGCCTTGATTCTGTAGGATGTATTCCAAATAGAGGAATTACTGGGTCAAATAATGGTATATGTATATCCATTTTTTAAGGAAGCGCCAAGTTGCTTTCCAGAGAGGCTGGACCATTTTGCAACCCCACCAACAGTGTTAGGAGAGTTCCACTTTCTCCACAGCCTTTCCAGCGTTTGTTGTTTTGTGTTTTTTGGGTCATGGCCAACCTTGTTGGGGTGAAATGGTATCTCACTGTAGTCTTGATTTGCATTTCTTTAATAACTAAAGATCGTGAACATGTCCGCATGTGGTTTTTGGCTGCCTGGTTCTCCTCTTTAGAGAAATGTCTGGCCATCTCCTTTGTCCATTGCTTAATTGGATGATTTATCTTCTTCTTCTTCATATTTTGTCGTATCTTATAGATTATGGAGATCAGGCATCGGTCTGACGTAGAGTTGCCAAATATTTTTTCCCATCCTGTAGGTGGCCTTTTAATTCTATTAATAAAGTCTTTGGATGAGCAAAACTGTTTGATTCTTAATAGTTCCCATTTACCTTTTTTCTCTTCTGTTGATTGTGGTTTGTTTGACAGATTTTGAAGTCTGTCTGTATTGTGTATTAAAACTTTCATTGTTGTTCCTACCTTTCCTTGGATGAGCTTTATCATTTCAGGTTTGACATTTAGGTCTTTTATGCAGCTAGAGTTGGTTTTTGGATAAAGTGTAAGATGGCAGAGGGGTATCCAATTTTGCCAGCACCATTTGTTGAAGAGATTGTTTTTACCCCAGTTTATTGTCTTAGGGCCTTTGTTGTATATGAACTGTTCATAGGCAGATGGTGTCATCTCTGAAGTCTCAATGCTCTTCCATTGATTGATCTGTCTGTTCTTGTACTAGTCCCAGGCTGTTTTGAGCACTGTGGCAGTGTGGTATGTTCTAAGGTGGGGTAATGAGAGGCCTCCCAGTGTGTTCTTCTTCTTTAGTAGTACCTTACTTATCCAGGGCTTCTTCCCTTTCAAAACAAAATTGGTGATTTGTTTCTCCATCTTATTAAGAAGGCACACTGGAACTTCTATTGTAATTGTATTATGTAAGTAGATTGCTTTGGGTAAAATAGACATTTTCACAATGTTAAGTCTTCCTATCCATGAGCAGGGTAGGTTTCTCCATTTATCTAAGTCTCTCTTAGTTTCTTGTAGTAAGGCTTGTAGTTCTTTTTGTAAAGGTCTGTTATTTCTCTGGTTAGATTAATTCCTAGGTACTTTTTATCTTTTTAGGGGCTATAGAAAATGATGCTGATTTCTCAATTATTCTCAATTATTCTCAATTAATTCTCAATGATTTCTCAATTAACAGTCTCGTTGGTATAAAGGAATCCTACTGATTTACTTATGTTTATCTCATATCCTGAGACTTTGCTGAACTCCTGTATCAGTTTGAGTAGTTTACTTATAGATTCTTTGAGATTCTCTGCATATACAATCATGTCGTCTGCAAACAGGGAGATTTTAACTTCTTCTTTGCCGATGCAGGTACCCTTTATTTCTTGGTCTTGTCTAATGGCTCTGGCTAGAACTTCTAGTACGTTGTTGAGTAGGAGAGGTGAGGGTGGGCATCCTTGTCTCCTTCCTGTTCTCAAGGGAAAGTCTTTCAGTCTGTCTCGATTCAGGATGACGTAAGCAGTTGGCTTTGTATTGTGTTGAGCAATTTTCCATCTATGCCTATTTTGCTGAGAGTTTTAGCATGAATGGATGTTGGATTTTATCAAATGCCTTTTCTGCATCAGTGGACAAAATCAGGTGATTCTTTTGGGGTATTTATGTGGTTAACCACGTTAATTGTTTTTCTGATGTTGAGCTAGCCGTGCATCCCTGGTATGAATCCCACTTGGTCATGATGGATTATTTTCTTGATATGTTGTTGTATTGTATTGGCAAGAATTTTGTTGAAGATTTTTGTATCTAGATTCATGAGTGATAGCAGTCTGTAGTTTTCCTTTGTTGGGTCTTTCCCTGGCTTTGGTATCAGGGTTATGCTGGCTTCATAGAGTGAGTTTGGGAGTACTCCATCCCTTTCTATACTGTGAAGTAGTCTGAGTAGTATTGGAGATAACTGTTGTCTAAAAGCTTGGTAGAGGTCTGCAGTGAAGCCATCTGGGCCCGGGCTTTTTTTGGTTGGCTGTTTTTTGATGACATTTTTAATCTCTTCATTTGTGATGGGTTTATTAAGTTGTTCTGCTTCACGTTGTGATAATTTGGGTAGGTGATATGAATGAAGGAATTTGTCCATTTCCTCTAGGTTTTCAAATTTGTTAGAATACAGTCTTTCATAGTATTCTGTTATGATATTTTTAATTTCTGTTGGATCTGTGCTGACAACTCCCCTCTCATTTCTAATTTGGGTTGTTTCCTTTCGTGTTTTTCTTTAGTAAGTTTAGCCAGTGGTTTGTCAATTTGGTTGATCTTTTCAAAAAACCAGCTTTTGATCTTTTCAAATTTTTCAATTGTTGTTCTGTTCTCTAGTTCATTTAGCTCTGCTCTAATCTTTATGACCTGATTTCTTCTGGTACCTGAGGGGTTCTTCTGTTGTTCTCTTTCTACTTGTTCAAGCTGTAGGGTTAGTTCCTTGACTGGGTTTCTTTCTTCTTTCCGGATGTGTGCATTTATGGAGATAAACAGACCTCTGAGCACTGCTTTGGCTGTATCTGATAAGTTCTGGTAGGAAGTGTTTTCATTCTCATTGGAATCCATGAATTTCTTTACTTCATCCTTGATTTCTTCACTTCATCCTTGATTTCTTCTATAACCCATGGATTTTTGAGCAAGATGTTGTTCAGTTTCCAAGAGTTCCACTTTCTATCTATGTTTTTTCTGCTATTGATTTAGACTTGTATGGCTTTATGATCTCAGAAAATGCTTTGTAGTAGTAATTCAGTGGTATGGATTTTGTTTAGAATTGCATTATGTCAGTTCTGGAGAATGTTCCATGTGCACTGGAGAAGAAGGTGTAATTGTGCACTGATGAGTAGAAAGTTCTGTATGTATTGATGAGGTCTAGTTGGTAAATCGTGGCAGGAAGCTCTTGTGTATCTTTACTGAGCTTTTTTCTAGGTGATCTGTCCAGTATTTTGAGTGGAGTGTTGAAGTCTCCCAGTATTATTGTTGAGTAATCTAACTTTATTTTGAGTATAGTCACTGTTTCTTCAATGTATTTAGGTGCTCTGGTGTCAAGTGCATAAATATTTAATATAGTTAAGTCTTGCTTGTGTACTGAACCTTTCAGTGTCCATCTTTGTCCATGATGGTGGGTTTTACATTAAAATTGATTTTGTCTGAGATTAGAATTGCCACACCTGTTTTGCTTTGTTCATTATTAGCTTGATATTTGTTCTTCCATCCTTTAATTTTCAGTTTGTTCCTATCTTTAGGTGTCAAGTGAGTTTCTTGTAGACAGCATATGGGTGGGTCATGTCTTTTGATCCAAGATGTCACTCGATGTCTCTTTACGTAGGAACATTCAGTCCATTCACATTCAATGTAATTATTGATAGGGTTGTGTTCAGTGCTGCCATTGTGATGGGTTTATTTTTGTGTTGATGTTGTCTCTGTTGTTCTTATTAGTCTGTTCTGGGACATTCTTTTTTGTGAGTTGATTTTTCACCTTTTCATAGCTGGTTTTGTAGTTGTTGAGACTCCTGTGTTACATTTCTTGAAATGGTATGTTACATCTGTGTTGTGCTTTACAGCTGCCCCTATGATCCCCCTTAATAAACTATTTATAAACCCAATTTTAATCACTGCCAGTCTTGTCATCTTCCTCTTCATCTGGAAGGACTATAACAACTGTAGTATATTCCTCTTTTTTAATATGATGGCACCATTGTTTTCATGATAATCACTGGAGTGTTTCTTTCAGTATTAAAACTGTGATTGAATTTGGAGCCTTTCCTAACTGAGTAGAGTATTGAGTAGTGTGTCGTTCTAAAATATAAAGTTAGTGGTTTTGTTCTCCTAAGCCAAAGCCAAGAACTTCTTTCAGTATTTCTTGTAGTTTTGGTTTGGTTTTTACAAAGTCTCTGAGTTTCTGTTTATCTGGGAATGTTTTAATTTCATTTTCATATTTGAAAGATAGTTTTGCAGGATATATAATTCTTGGTTGGAAGTTCTTCTCCTTTAAGGCTTTTAATGTGTCATGCCACTGTCTCCGTGCCAGCATGTTTTCTGCTGAGAAATCTGACGAAAGCCGACAGAGTTTCCCGCTGAATGTTAGCTTTGCTTTGAGTGTTGCTGCCTTTAAGAGTTGCTGCTTATGTCTCATTTAGTGAAACTTGATTATAATATGTCTTGGAGTGTTTCTTTTGAGATCTACATTGGGTGGCGTACGATATGCATCTGAGATGTCTATATTCTCTTCCTTCATGATTTCTGGGAAGTTTTCTGTCAGCAGCTCAGCAGTGATACTCTCTGTGTTCTCAAGTGTCTCATCCTGTTCAGGGACTCAAATTAATCAAAGGTTGCTATTCTTAATAGAGTCCCACATGCTTCTTAATGTTTCTTCATGCTTCTTCATTTTTCTTGTTTCTGTTTTCTGATTTCTGCTCGTAGACACTAGCGTCAGTAGCTCCGTCTTCGAAGTCAAATTCTTTTTTCCATTTGTTCCATTCTGTTTTCTTGGCTTTGAATGGAAGTTTCTATGTCTTTGATTTTCGTCTTGATCTGTTGGATTTCAGAGTAGTGGTGTTCCATGAGATCAAACAGCTAGCTTAATTTTTCCTTTTGTTCTGCTGCATTTTGTATAAGGTCTAGAGGGGCTCTGTATGCAATCATTCTGTATTCACCTTCTGATGATTTCAGAAAAGTTTCATCATCTGGAAAACTCCTTGGTTGTTTTGTTTGGCAACCTTATGAAGCCATAAGTGATTTCTTGTATGCCACATGTGTGTCTTATTTTTTGGGTCCCATGTGAGTAAGTAGAGGCTGGGAGAGATACTGTGAGGATGGACTGCAGATGTTTCTTTAGGGTGTCTTAAAATGTAAAGCAAAAGGTACCTCACCACTTCCCAAATCAGTTACGTTTTCAGGTGTAGAGGTCCGTCTTCACAACTGGCAAAGTAAGCACCTCTATATCCAACCCCAGATGATACAAACTAGTTCAGAATACAGCAGTGCTACTGCCCTGTTGGCCTCTGTTGACAGGGCACAGCCTTAGGTAACACTGTGTAAAGTGTAGAAAAGTGGTAGAAAAGTGCTCTCGTTTGGGCAGGCTCTGGCTCCCAAGCTAAGAAATAGGTCCAGCTGCAGCCACCACATCTATGATGGTGCCTTCTACACAGGCAGCAGATAGAGGGGCTTAAAGGTACTGAGAAGTAATGAGTCCTCTGCCTCTGTTGCCGGGCCTCTATCGTAGGTGGCACTGTATAAACTACTGCTCTTCTGTTGGAGAAGCACTGTCCTGTTTGCAGGCACTGGCTCCCGGGCTAAAAATTAGGTCCCTTTATGATCTTTGCATCCAACATGGCATCCCGCACACAGGCACTGTGATTCCGTACAAACCACGCTGTGGCAGTGATAAAAAGACCGGCCCAGAGTGGCTAGATGAACAGAGTCCTAAGCCTGGCTCTCAAAATATGGGAATTTTGCCTGCCTATCCCACCAGCAGTGTGTCTGATTCTAGCCGCTAGGCAATACCCAGCTCCACCAGGTCAAAGTGGTGCGTCTACCTTCAGTCCATGAGAGCCAGGGCTAGCCCGGAGCAGGAGTCAGCGAAAGGGAGGAGGTTTTTTGTTCAGTAATCTGAAGCCCAAATTAACAGCCCTGTGCCGTGTCCTGGGGGCTCACTAGGTGACCAGAAGTTTCCGTATGATTATCAGTTCAGGTCTTGTTTTCCAGAGGGATATAAGGAGATGTGTGCTTAGTCTGCCATCTTGACTCCGCCCCTCTCTTTTTCTTATTGATATTTGTAGTACTTTATAGATTGTAGAGATCAGATGCCAGTCTGACATACGGTTGACATATTTTTTCCCATTCTGTAGGTCATCTTTTAATTCTTTTCATGAATTCTTTGGATGTGAAAAAGTAGTTGATTGTTAGTAGTTCCCATTTGTCTACTTTCTCTTCTGTTGATTGTGCTTTGTCAGATTTTGAAGTCTTGTTGTGTATTAAAACTTCCATTGTTGATCCTAATTTTTCTTTAATGAGCTTTTTCGTTTTAGATTTAATATTTAGGTCTTTTGTCCAATTTGAGTTAGTTTTTGTATAAAGGTGTAAAATATGGGTTTGGTTCAGTTTATTGCAGATGGATATCCAATTTTGCCAGCACTATTTGTTGAAGATACTGTTTTTACCCCAGTTTAATGTCTTAGGGCCTTTGTTGAATACAGCTGTTAATAGGAAGATGGTGTCATCTGTGGGGTGTCGACTCTGTTCCATTGATCTGCCTGTCTCCTTCTGTACCAGTACCAGGCTATTTTGGCTACTCTGGCAGTTAATAGGTTCTAAAGATGAGTAGTGAGAGGCCTCCCACTGTGTTCTCCTTCTTCAGTAGTGCTTTACTTATTCAGGGCTTGTTCCCTTTTCAAACAAATTTGGTGATTTGTTTCTCCATCTCATTAAAAAATGTCACTGGAATTTGTATTGGGATTGCATTATATAAGTAGATTACTTTGTGTAAAATAGATATTTGCACTATATTGAGTTTTTCTATCCATGGGCAGGGTAAGTTTCTCCATTTATGTAAGTCTTTTTTAGTTTCTTGTAGTACGATTTTGTAGTTCTCTTTGTAAAGGTGTATTATTTTTCTGGTTAGATTTATTCCTAGGTATTTTATCATCTTGGGGCTATAGAAAATGATACTGATTTGGTTATTTCTTCTTTAATAATCTCATTGTTGGTATAATGGAATCCTTCTGATTTACTTATGTTTATCTTGTTTCCTGAGACCTTGCTGAACTCTTCTATCAGTTTGAGTAGGCTACTTACGGATTCTTCAGGATTCTATGTGTATACAATCATATCATCTGCAGTCAGGGAGATTTTTACTTCCTCTTTGCCAGTGCAGATGCCCTTTATTTCTTGGTCTTGTCTAATTGCTCTGGCTAGAACTTCTAGTACAATGTTGGATAGGAGAGGTGAGAGTGGGCATTATTGTCCAGTTCCTGTTCTCAAAGGGAGTTGTTTCAGTCTGTCTCCATTTAGGATGATGTAGGCAGTTTCCTTTCTGTAAATGGCCCTTACTGCATTGAAGAATTTGTGGTCTATTCGTATTGTGCTGAGAGTTTTTAGCATGAATGAGTGTTGGACTTTATCAAATGCCTTTTCTACATCAGTAGACAAAATCAGGTGATTCTTGTTTTTTGTGTCATTTGTGTGGTTGATCATATTAATTGTTTTTCTGATTTTAAAGCAGCCTTGCATCCCTGGTATGAATCCAACTTGGTCATGATGAATTATTTTTTTGATATGTTGTTGTATTCTGTTGGCAGGTATTTTGTTGAAGATTTTTGCATCTAGGTTCATGAGTTATATTGGTCTGTAGTTCCTCTTTTTTGTTGAGTCTTTCCCTGGCTTTGGAATCAGGATTATACTGGCTTCATAGAATGAATTGGGTAGTATTTCATCCATGTCTGTGCTGTGAAATATTTACAGTAGTATTGGGGTTAACTCTTCTCTAAAAGCTTGGTAGAATTCTGCAGTGAAGCCATCTGGGCCCTGGCTTTTTTTGGTTGGCAGTTTTTTGATGACTTTTTCAATCTCTTCCTTTGTGATGGGTTTATTAAGTTGTTCTGCTTCAGCTTGTGGTAATTTTGGCGTATGATAGGAATCTAGAAATTTGTCCATTTCCTCCAAATTTTAGAATTGGTTAAAATACAGTCTTTCATAGTATTCTTTTACAATATTTTTGATTTCTGTTGGATTTGTTGTGACAACTCCCCTCTCGTTTTTTATTTGGTTATCCGTTTCCTGTTTTTCTTTAGTAAGTTTAGCCAGTGGTTTGTCAATTTTGTTGAGCTTTTCAGAAAACCAGCTTTTGGTGTTTTCAGTTTTTTCAGTTGTTCTTCTAGTCTCTAGTTCATTGAGTTGTGCTCTAATCTTTATGATCTGTTTTCTTCTGGTGCCTGAGGGGTTCCTCTGTTGCTCTCTCTCTACTTATGCAAGCTGTAAGATTAGTTCTTTCGTTTGGGTTCTGTCTTCCTTCTGGATGTGTGCATTTATAAACTCATCTCTGAGGACTGCTTTGGCTGTATCGCGTGGGTTCTGGTAGAAAGTGTTCTCATTCTCGCTGGAATCCATAAATTTCTTTATTTCATCCTTGATTTCTATAACCCATGGCTTGTTGAGCAAGATGTTCAGTTTCCATGAATTCCACTTTCTGTCTGTTTTTTTCTGCTATTGATTTCGTTTTTTATGGCTTCATGTTTTGAGAAGATTCTTTGCAGTAATTTAGTGGTATCGATTTTGTTGAGAGTGGCTTTATGTCCCAGCACATGGTGTATTCTGAAAAATGTTCCACATGCACTGGAGAAGAAGGTGTAGTTGTCTGCCGATGGATAGAAAGTTCTGTACGTGTTGATGATGTCTGATTAGTTAATCGTGGCAAAAGACTTCTATGTTTGCATTGAACTTTTTTCTAGACAATCTGTCCAATATTGAGAATGGAGTGTTGAAGTCTCCCACTATTGTTGTGGAATGATCTGCCTCATTTTTGAGTGTAGTTAGTGTTTGTTTGATGTCTTTAGATGCTCTAGTGTAGGGTGCATAAATATTTAATACTGTGAAGTCCTGCTTGTGTATTGAAACTTACAGCAATAAATAGTGTCCATCCTTGTCCACAGTGGTGGATTTTACATTTAAATCTTTTTTATCTGAGATTAAGATTGCCACATCTGCTCTTCTTTGTGTATTGTTAGCTTGATATATATTCGTCTGTCCTTTAATTTTCAGTTTGTTTCCATCTTTGAGTCTAAGATGAGTTTGTTGTAAGCAACATGTGGAGATGGGTTGTGTCTTTTGATCCAATATAACACTTGTTGTCTCTTTACTCGAACATTGAGTCCGGTCACATTTAATGTAATTATTGATAGGTATGTGTTTAGTGCTGTCTTTGTGATAAGTTTATTTTTGTGTTGTTGTTTTCTCTGTTATTCTTATTTATCTGTTCTGGGACATTCTTCTTTATGAGTTGAGTTTTCACTTTTTTCAGTGTTGATTTTGTAGTTGTTGATATCCCTGTATTACATTTCTTGATTTGATACGTTGCATCTTTATTGTGCTTTGCGGCTGCCCCTACAGTCGCCCTTAATAATCTATGTTTAAACTGAATTTTAATGACTACAAGTCTTATTAGCTTCCTCTCCATCTGGAAGGGCTCTAATGACTTCAGTACCTCCCTCTTTTTAATATGCTGACATCCTAGTTTTCATGATATGGTCACTGGATTGCTTCTTTTAGTATTATAGCTTTGATTGAGTTTGGAGCCTTCCCTAACTGAGTAGGTTTCTGGATGATGTGTCTTATATTTCCTCCTAAAATATAGAGTTAATGGTTTTGTTCTTCTAAGCCAAGAGATTCTTTCAGTATTTCTTGTAGCTTTGGTTTGGTTTTTACTAAGTCTGTAAGTTTCTGTTTATCTGCCAATGTCTTCATTTCACTTTCATGTTGGAAAGATAGTTTTGCAGAATAAATAGTTCTTGGTTGGAAGTTCTTCTCCTTCAAGGCTTTGAATGTGTCATCCCATTGTCTCCGTGCCAGCATCTGTCAGCTGAGAAATCTGGCGAAAGCTTACATGGTTTCCTTCTGAATGTTAGCTTTGCTTTAAGAGTTTCTGCTTAAGTTTCATTGTGTTAAGCTTGGAGTCTTTTTTTTTTGGAAATCTACATTGAGTGGTGTTCGATATGCATCTTGGATACCTATAGTTTCTTGTTTCGTAATTTCTGGGAAGCTTTCTGTCAGCAGCTCAGCAACAATACTCCCTGTGTTCTCAGGTGTCCTGCCTTGTTCAGGAACTCCAATTAATTGTAGATTGTTCCTCTTAATAGAGTCCCACATAGTTCTTAATGCTTCTTCATTTTCTTTTAATTTCTTTTTTCTGATTTCTCCTCATAGATGCTGGTGTCAGTAGCTCTGTCTTCCAAGTCAGAAAGTCTATTTTTCCTTTGTTCTATTCTGTTTTCTTGGCATTGAATTGAAATTTCTGTCTCTTTTATTTTGTTCTTGATCTGTGGATTTCAAAGTACTGGTGTTCCATCAGATCAAACAGCTCGCTTAATTTTACATTTTGCTGTGCTGCATTTTGTGTAAGGTCTAGGAAGTCTCTATAATCTTTTGTACTCGCCCTCTAATAGTTTCAGAAAGGCTTCTTCTTCTGGGAAATCCTTTAGTTCTTTCTTTTGGCACCTTCCGAAGCCATAGGTAAATTCTTCTTAGTGTTTTTGTCCAAAGTTTGTTGTTTTTTTGGACATCTGGAGGTTGTTTTGTATCTCCGATGTTACCTTATCGGGATCTAAAGGTCAGTCTGAAAAGGAAGTTGATCACCAGATACCTCTGTGTAATCCAGTGACTGGGCTCAGTGTAACTTGTAACTTTGGGGTAGCAGGCTCTACCTCCTGATTGGGAAAGACACAGCTGTACTTATAAAATCATTGGGGAGCTGTCAGTTGACCGTATAATGTCAGAGCTGGCAAAGTAAGCACCTCTATATCCAACCCCAGATGCAGTAAACTAGTTCAAAATACGGAAAGGCCACTGCCTTGTCCTCATCTGGTGGACACACTGTGCGAAAGACTACTTTCTTGTCGGAAAAGTGCTCTCTGGGTGGGCATTGCCTCCCAGCCTCGGAATTAGGTCCAGCTGAGGCCTCTGTGTGCATCACTCCACCTACCAGATAATCAAGGTGGCATCTGGCACAGGCTGTCTTGCTGGCCTTGGAATAGGCTATTCAGTGTTGGAGATTAAGGCAGAGAAGCCAAAAACACTGAGGTGCACAGATTCCAAGGCCAGGCTCTCAAAATGTGGCAACTCTGCTTGCCGATCCCTTCAATAGTGTGTCCAAGTCCTGCTGCCAGTCAAACCCCAGTCCCGTCCACCAGCCAAGACAGAGAAAAATAAAGTTAAAATGACAAGTTACCTTCAGTCCGTGAGAGCTGCACTCAACAAGGGCAGGGGTCAGCAAATGAGAAAAAGTTTCCCACTCTGTGATAGGTGGTCTGAATAGACAGCCTTGTTCCATGTCCTAGGGTTCACTAGGTGTCCAGAAGGCTCTGTTTAATCATCAGCTAGGCCTTGGTTTCCAGAGGGATTTAGGAAGATGTGTGTTTAGTCTGCCATCTTGATTCCACCCCAAAAAATTAGTTTTAAAGAATCTGAAAGCTCATTTTATTGAAAACATAATACTGAAATTTCTTGTGATACAGTGGAAGGAGTTCAGATCTGGTTGGGCTTTTTAGTGTTTGAAAACTGAAGAAGCTATAGTTTGCAAAAAGCACCTGTATCATTTCATCTGTCATCCTGCAGCTAGATTTTGTACCCCAAAAAAGGCATGTTGTAGCAATGATCATCGGGATGGTGAAGGACTGGACAGTGTTTTGTTTCTTTATAGGGTCTCACTGTGAGTTGGAATGTTTCACTATTGCAACTCGAAGCTTGGATTTTTTTCATCAGTTCTTTCAGCTTGAGAAATACAAAATAGGTTTTTCCTTTTTGGTTTTCTTTGCACATGCTACTGTAATACTTCCTTCTGTCTTCTCAAACTGCCCTTTGAAATCTTCTGTTCAGTTCTTTTGATTTATCATTCTTTATTTTTGCTTTAGCTGCTTCATGTTCAAGAGCAAGTTTCAGAGTCTCACATCCAGTTTGGTCTTCTCTTTCTTTCCTGTCTTTTTCATGACCTCTTGTGTTCTTCATGGATGATGTCTTTCTACAATTCGTCTCATCTTTGGTCATTAGTATTTAACACATCAAATCTGTTCTTGAGATGATCTCTAAATTCAGGTGGGATATACTCAGGTTTATACTTTGGCCCTCATGGACGTGTTCTACTTTTCTTCGGTTACAGTTTGAGTTTGTGTAGGAGCAGTTCATGGTCTCTCCTGCAGTCAATACCTTGTCTTGTTGTGACTGCTGATATGGAGCTTTTCTGTCTTTTTCTACAGATGTAGTTGATTTGATTCCTGTGTATTCTATCTGGTGAGGTCAATGTGTACTGTTGCTATTTGTGTTGGTTTACAAAGGTGTTTGCAATGAAGAAATTGTTAGTCTTGCAATCTCTGGCATCATTTCTATCACCAAGGCTGTATTTTCCACCTACCTGTCCTTTGTTTCCAACTTAGGCATTCCAATCACCATAGTTATCAGTGCATTCTAATTGCATGTTTAACCGATTTTGGACTGTAGAAGCTAGTAAAAATCTTAACTTTCTTCACCTTTGGCCTTTTCTGTTGGTGCGCACATTTCAGTAATACTCGTGTTAACTAGTCTTCCTTGTAGGCATATGGATATTATCCTATTTAAGCATATGGATATTATCCTATTTAATCTTAAGAAAGATTTTACAGGGAAAATATTTAACAACTCAGAGCATCCAAAGAAGATAGAAGGAATACACAGAGTCGTTATACCGGAAAGAACTGGTTGATGTTCAGCCATTTCAAGAGGTGTCATAGAATCAGGAACCAGTGATACTGAAGGAAGAAGGTGAAGCTACATTGAAGGCATTGGTGATAAACAAGGTTCCAGTAATTGATGGAATGAGTATCAGTTGAGATATTTCAGCAAACGGATGCAGCACTGGAAGTGCTTACTCTTCTATGCCGAGAAATTTGGAGGACAGCTACCTGGCCAACTGACTGGAAGAGATCACATTTTTGCCCATTCCAAAGAAAGACGATGGAACCAAATGTGGAAATTACCAAATAATATCATTAATACCACACACAAGTAAAATTTTATTCAAGATCATTTAAAAGTGACTTGCAACAGTATATTGACAAGGAACTGCCAGAAATTCAAGCTGGATTTAGAAGAAGAGTTGAAACTAGGGATATCATTGCTGCTGTCAGATGGATCTTGGCTGAAAGCAAAGCATACCAGAAACACTGTTTACCTGTGTTTCATTGACTACACAAAGGCATTTAACTGTATGAATCATAATAAACTGGCTACCATTGCAGAGAATGGGAATTCCAGAACATTTAATTGTGCTCTTAAGGAATCTGTACATGGATCAAGAGGCAGTCATGTGACCAGAACGAGGTTACACTGCATGGTTTTAAAGTCATGAAAGGTGTGTATCAGGGTTGTATCTTTGTGCCATATCTTTTGATCTGTATGCTGAGCAGATAATGTGAGAAACTGGATTATATGAAGAAAAAGGAATCATTAGGGTTGGAGGACAACTCGTTAGAAACCTACATTATGCAGATGACACCACCATATTTGCTGGAAGTGAAGAGGATTTGAAACACTTTTATTGATGAAGATGAACAACCACAGCCTTCAGTATGGGTTGCATCTCAACATGAAGAAAAGAAAACCCTCAAAGCTGGATCAGTAAGCAACTTCATGAAAAATGGAGAAAGGATTGAGGTTGACAAGGATTTCATTTTACTTGGTTCTACAGTCATGGAAGCTGCAATCAAGAAAACAAAAGATGGGAAAATCTGCTGCCAAGGACCTCTTTAAAGTATTGAAAAGTAAAGATGTCACCTTGAAGACTAAGATGCCCCTAACCCAAGCCGTGGTGTTTTCAGTTGCAGCATAGGCATGCAGAAGATGCACAGTGAACAAGAAAGACAGACAAAGAATTGAGGACTTTGAATTGTGGTGTTGGAGAAGAATATTGAAAGTACTGCAGACTGCCGGAAGAAGGACAACCAGACTGCTTCTTGGAAGCAAAGATGGCAAGACTGTACCTTACATACTTTAGACATGTAGTCATGAAGGATCAGTCCCTGGAGAAGGACATCCATGTTTGGTAGAGGGGAGGGTCAGTGAAAACGAGGAAGACCTTTGACAAGATGGATTGACATGGTGACTGCAATGATGTGCATAAGCATAAAAATGATGGTGGATGTGGAACAAGATTGGGCAGTGTCTTGTTGTGTTGTGCACAGGGTCACTGTGAGGCGGATCCAACTCCATGGCACGTAACAGCAACAGCAGCATGAGTTGGAACCAACTCAACAGAACTTAACTACAGGAGAATGGCATGTCACTGACAAAGGGGAAAATATGTACTATATGTGAATATACAGATTTAACACTATTATTTTGAACCTTGCTCAATAGGAGACTCCTAACCTACTACTTCTTGCACTGCATGCCTTGCTCTTTGGGCATCTGGAACATAGACTCTTCCGGTAATTCCTTGGATCTGTCAACCATGACAGGCAGCAGTACATTCTGCAGCTGGGTAATGAAGTAGATTTCCAAGGGGTAGAGCACTTCTTTTTTTTTTTTTTTAATTTTTATTTTTATTTAACATAACTGAGTGAAAATGTACATTCACATATAAATTTACATGCCCCCCTATATGCAGCTTCCACTGCTCTACCTGTCCGGTGACTGCACACTATTCCTCTCTGCTCCATACATGTCTCATCCTCCCAACAGTCTCCTTTCCCCTCCTCTCTGTCCACTCCCCTTCCTCCAGCCAGAGGTCAGCAAGATGATATCCTATATGTGTATAGAACCATAAAGTGCTTCCAATATATGGTTACTCTGCTTTGCCAAGTCCAATCCATTCCTGTCCAAAGAGTGGACCTTTGTTATAATTTATGGGAACGGGAAGCATCAGGGAAGGGGGCCATGCTTTCAGAGGAACCCCAAAACCGCTGGACCATCAATTGAGGTCTTTTAGTGGAGATCTCATGATGCACCTCTTTTTATTCTTGTGTTGCCAGTGAGGCTCCTCTCTGTGAGCTCCGTCGTGGCTATCACTGGTGGTGGCCGGGCACCATCTGGTTCTTCTGGTCCCAAGTCGATGTAGGCACCCACTCTTGTGGGTCTCTCTGTCTTCTCGGTACCGCATGCCATTTTGGCCCTCGGTGAGCATCCGTTCTTGCTGAGTTGGGACTATTTGCTGTGTCCTCAGATCGCAGCTTGGCAGCTTTTAAGACCCCAGACGCCACTCACCAATGTGGGGTGCAGAGAGCTCTCTTAGCAAAACGCTAGTTGTGCCAATTGGCCTGGAATTCGCCTAAGAGCATGGTCCCCCGCCCCCCGCCCCAGCTACTCTAGCCTTGCAGTATTGAGTTAAGATAGAAGGAGTACTCAAGTTATGCTGAAGTCCACTTAATGTTGTTCTTGTTCCTAGTGTGTGCTGTCACTGACTAGATTTCTAGTAACTATCTAAACTAAACCCTCCCCCCCACCCTCCCTGCCTCCCCTCCCATGCAGCTGTCAAAGAGTCTTTTCTTCTATACACAAGTCTGTTTCTGAGATCTTATCGTAGAGGTCTCATACAGTATTTGTCCTTTTGTCGCTGACTACTTTCACTCAACATAATGTCTTCCAGTTGAAACCAGGTTAGGAGATGTTTCCTGGAATCATCGTTATTCTTTATCATTGCGTAGTGCTCCATTGAGTATATGTACCACAGTTTACCTATCCATTCTTCTATTGTGGGGCATCTGGGTTGATTCCATCTTTTTGCTATTGTGGACTGTGCTGCGATAAGCATTCTGGTGCATGTGTCCGTTGGTGTGAAAGGCCTTGAATATGTAGGATATATTCCAAGTAGTGGAATTACTGGATCAAATGGTATATCGATATCCATTTTTTTAAGGAAGCGCCAGATTGCCTTCCAAAGAGGCTGGACCATTTTGCAACCCCACCAACAATGTAGGAGGGTTCCAGTTTCTCCACAGTCTCTCCAGCATTTGTTGTTTTGTGTTTTTTGGATCATGGCCAATCTTGTTGGGGTGAGATGGTATCTCATTGTTGTCTTTATTTGAATTTCTTTAATAACTAAAGATCGTGAACATGTCCTCATGTGTTTTTTGGCTGCCTGGATCTCCTCTTTAGTGAAGTGTCTGTCCATCTCCTTTGCCCATTGCTTAATTGGATGGTTTATCTTCGTCTTCTTCTTGATACTTTGTAGTATCTTATAGATTATGGAGATCAGGCGTCGGTCTGACATAGAGTTGCCAAATATTTTTTCCCATTCTGTGGGTGTTCTTTTAATTCTATTAATAAAGTCTTTGGATGAGCAAAAGTGTTTGATTCTTAATAGTTCCCATTTATCTATTTTCTCTTCTGTTGATTGAGGTTTCTTTGACAGATTTTGGAGTCTGTCCTCATTGTGTATTAAAACTTCCATTGTTGGTCCTACCTTTTCTTGGATGAGCTTTATCATTTTAGGTTTGATATTTAGGTCTTTTATCCAGTTGGAGTTGGTTTTTGTATAAGGTGTAAGATATGGATCTTGATTCAGTTTATTGCAGATGGATAACCAATTTTGCCAGCACCATTTGTTGAAGAGACTGTTTTTACCCCAGTGTAATGTCTTAGGGCCTTTGTCGAATATCAGCTGTTCGTAGGTAGATGGTGTCATCTCTGGGGTCTCAATTCTGTTCCATTGGTCGATCTGTCTGTTCTTGTACCAGTACCAGGCTGTTTGGACCACTGTGGCAATGTAGTATGTTCTAAGGTCGGGTAATGAGAGGCCTCCCAGTGTGTTCTTCTTCTTTAGTAGTACCTTACTTATCCGGGGCTTTTTCCCTTTCCAAACAAAATTGGTGATTTGTTTCTCGATCTCGTTAAAAAATGATGCTGGAACTTGTATTGGGATTGCATTATATAAATAAATTACTTTGGGTAAAATAGACATTTTCACAATGTTAAGTCTTCCTATCCATGAGCAGGGTAGGTTTTTCCATTTATCTAAGTCTCTCTTGGTTTCTTGTAGTAAGGGCTTGTAGTTCTCTTTGTAAAGGTCTGTTGTTTCTCTGGTTAGATTAATTCCTAGGTATTTTATCTTCTTAGGGGCTATCGTAAATGGTATTGATTTAATAATTTCCTCCTTAACAGTCTCATTGATGGTATAGAGGAAACCTACTGATTTACTTATGTTTATCTTGTATCCTGAAACTTTGCTGAACTCTTCTATCAGTTTGAGTAGCTTACTTATAGATTCCTTGGGGTTCTCTGCATATACAATCATATAATCTGCGAACAGGGAGATTTTAACTTCCTCTTTGCCGATGCAGATGCCCTTTATTTCTTCGTCTTGTCTAATTGCTCTGGCTAGAACTTCTAGCACAATGTTGAATAGGAGAGGTGACAGTGGGCATCCTTGTCTAGTTCCTGATCTCAGGGGAAAGTCTTTCAGTCTCTCTCCATTCAGGATGATGTGGGCAATTGGCTTTGTATAAATGGCCCTTATTGTGTTGAGGAATTTGCCGTCTATGCCCATTTTGCTAAGAGTTTTTAGCATGAATGGGAGGGTAGAGCACTTCTTTCATCACAGTTAGCAAACTTAACTGCACAGCAGCATGTGTTGGAGCTATCTTTGAGAACACCAGATGAGTCGCTTAAATCAGGAGGTTACTCCTCAGAGACTGACTTGTCCAGGGTTACCCTGAGGCCTAGGGAATCTTCACTTGGCAATGTGCTGGTAAGGAAATTTTGCCACATGCCACAGAGAAAAAATTGCTCTGAGCTCTACCCTGGCTCCCTCCATGAGCACTATAACTCAAAAGACAGACATGGCAAAACTACAAAGAAAAATGAAGGATGAGTAGCATAAAAGTGGTTATCTCTGGATGAGGGAATACTATTAGAGACATAGGAGAGAGATGAACATTTTGTTAATCTTGAGTACTTGAAGTGTTTTTAAACTGAATATTTTATCCAGCTTTTAGTGTATCTGATACCATTTCAAAATAATAAAACATTTAGGAGTTGCACTGGTTTTTCAGAAAATCTTTTTCTTTGGAATTGAAAGAATAGTCTTCTAGTAGTTACTGGGCTTCTTTCACCTTACCAAGTAACATTCAGCAAATGTAGGTTCAGATAACTGTGCTAACTTGCAGAATCACCTTAGGCAAGTCACTTAACCAGTCTGAGCTCTGGTTCCCCCTTGTAAGACTTAACCATTTGATGTAGAAATTAGTAGAGGATCTTTAATATTCCTTATAAGTCTGAAAGATTGTAAATAAACTGTCTAAGCAGTGAAGGAGACCACTCCCACCTGTGCTTGGAATGGTAGAGTGCACAGAGACTGGTGAACTGACAGATAATGTGGAAAGTGATTTTGGAGTTTCCTTTGGTTGAGGGAGCTTAAATTCTGTATTTTATTAGCAATTCTGTGATTTAGTAGCAGTCTCTAGCATTCAGTGTATGATAAGAATATTCTTTTTTACTCTTTTTTTTTTTCCTATTGTGGAAGTTGGAAGTAACATGTAGTTGGACTAAGGATCTCTTTATGTGCACAGTGAAAAATTACGTAAATGATGTTCCTACTTAACATCTTGTCAGGATTTTTCATTGTAAACTATATTAATTTAGGGTATGCTTCTTAAAAATTTGTTACAAAAGCATTTAAAGGAAAGTGAAACATTAAGAATTTCTGAAAACTACATATGGAAAAACAAATACATGATATTTGTGATTTTCTTTAGTTATTTGCGAAATCTCAATTTATCATTATTTTATGTTGTACAATTTTATGTTATTTCAATGAAAAAGTATGTTATTGCCAAGAAGACTGTGGGTATGAATCCAAGTGTATCAAGTTCAGTGTCAGGAGAAATGCTTAGTGTATGGTTGTTTTGAATCTCCAGCAGATTTTATTGAACATGCTTACTCATTTGCCCCCTCTTTCCTCTACCCACAGGAATTACTTTTGGTAGCAGTATTTTAAAAGAAAAGTCGTTACAATGGCCTCAGCAGTACTTAGTTCTGTTCCTACTACTGCCTCTCGTTTTGCCCTTTTACAAGTGGATAGTGGCAGTGGTTCTGATTCGGAGCCTGGAAAAGGCAAAGGTCAAAATACTGGCAAGTCTCAAGCTTTGGGAAGTAAATCAGCTACAAATGAGAAAAGGAGAGAGAAGAGAAGAAAAAAGAAGGAACAGCTACAAAGTGAAGCCAATGAGGTAGCAATTATTTTGTTAAATGTCTGCTTTCCCAGTAGACCATTAAGTGTCATGAGAACAGGTATTATCGTGTTCATCCATGTATCTACAGCACATGGTTCATTGGTGCTCGATAAATATTATTCAAACAAGTGGATAGAACTCTGTGTTTAAGTCATATGTAATGAATATTTTTTAAAATCTTGTAATTTTTTTTACCGTGGAAATTCATGTACTCATTCCAAAAATATTTCTGAAAACTCAGAAATATTAAAAGGAAGCAAAGGTCCTTTATAGATCTACCTAAAGGTATAACCAGTTAATATTTTGGCATATGTTCTCTTTACATCTCCATAAGTTATATGCATAAACTTACAGAGATGCAAAGAGAACACACGTCAAAATATTGAAAGGTATGTTCGTATAAACAAAAAGGGGATTACATACAAGATCATCTTACAACTGTATTTTTTAATTAACCATGAGCAGTTTTCTGTGAAGTAAACAACAATCTACATTATTTAAAATGAGTAACCAAATGTAAAAATAGAAACAAACCTGTTGTCACCAGGTTGATTCTGACTCATAGTGACCTTATAGGACAGAGCAGAACTGCTTCTTAGGGTTTTTAAGGAGCAGTTGGTGGATTTGAACTGAGGACCTTTTTCTTAACCACTGTGTCACCAGGGCTTGCTTTAAAATGAACATGCAATATTTACTTATATCGATGTATCATACTTTGTATAATTGAACCTTTGTTAAACATTTGTTTCTCACTTTTTACCATTATGGGTAATCTAAGACTAGCCTTCACCATACATTTTAATGAATTGGATGATCCATCTCTGGTGGCATAATGGTTAAGTGTGCAGCTGCTAACCAAATGGTTGGCAGTTTGAAGCCATCAGTCACACTGCAGGAGACCCTGTGAAGTAGTTTACTCTGCCGTGTAGAATTACTGTATTAGTTATCTAGTGCTGCTATGACAGAAACACCGTAAGTGGGTGGTTTTAACAAACATTTAATTTGTCACAGTTTAGGAGGTTATAAGTCTGGTGCTGATACAAGAGGAAAGCATTCCATGTCATCTCTGGAGAAGGCTCCTTGTCTCTTTGAGCTGCTGTTCTTACACTGTCTTCATGTAGCTTGGCACCTCTCTTCCCTGTCTGTGCTTTTCACTTGCTTGTTAAGCCTGGTGCCTGAGTGGTTAAGTGCTGTGGCTGCTGACTTAAAAGGCCAGCAGTTGAGATCCAGCAGATGCTCCTTGGAAATTCTGTGGGACAGTTCTGCTGTGTCCTATAGGGTCATTGTGAGTCAGAATTGACTAAGTGACAGCAGGTTTGTTTTTGATTTTAGTGTTTCAAAAGAGATCGACTCCAGACACACACTGTGCTATTCTTGTCTGATTAACATAACAAAGACAACGCATTCCCAAATGGAATCATAACCACAGCCATAGAGGTCAGGATTTACCACACTCCAGCTGCTGAAAGTGGTTTATATCTAATCATGTTCAACTTGCAGAACAGTGTCATGGGTATCAGTCAGAATTGTTGCTCGTTCAAGTATGTTTCTTTGTTGTTTCAGCTATTGTTGTTTCAAATATTGTTTCAACTATTGTTTCCTGTTGGCAGTAAATAAGCCAGTATAGTTTCAGTTCATTATGTTTTGTGGACTAGGCCCTGTATTTTTCATGACTAACAAACGAGTTACCAGAGTTATGTAGGTTGTACTTAAAATTTTAAATTTGTGAGTTAGTAAATAATCTTTCTGACTGTGTTGCTTTGCATTTTAAAACGCACACTTGTTTCTCTGTTGTCTAATAAACTTCTCTTAAGTCAGAGTCAAAAGAATTGTGTAATACAACTCATTTTCATTTTATTAATCATTTCATCTGTTAATTCACCAATAATATCTCAAATGCCAGACAAATTAATATTCTACAAGGATTACAAAGTACACAAACACCAGCTTTATTTTGGTTGTTTGAGTTAGCATAAAAGTATTTGGAAAGGAGTATTTAGAAGTATAAAAATGTCATTTAATTTTTTTTAACTTCTGAAAAATCATTAGCATCATCACAGGAATGGCAAATCAAATTTAATAGATTTTCTTGTTTGTTTCACAGCTTAGAAATCTTGCTTTTAAGAAAATTCCCCAGAAATCCTCCCACGCTATTTGTAACACTCAGCATGAGCTTTCGTTATCTAACCCAGTACAGAAGGATTCCCAAGGAGAAAATTGGCAAGAGTGGAGACAAAGAGATGAGCAGGTACAGCTAAGTAAATGAAATTATTTTAATTTTTTTTTATGACTTTATGCATTTTTAAGATAGTAGTTCATCTGAACCCTTGTCACTGTTCTGCGTAGCCATTTTCATTGGATTAAGGCTGCTGTTTGCTGTTTTTTAAGAGGTGTTTTTTGTCTACTAGGAAGGAAAATTGTACACTTAATATTTTTGTTAGTTTTGGTAATCCAAGGCAGTTATATTTTAGTTTTTAATTTGTTCTTTTACAATGAGGAAAAGATAGGGTAAGTAGAGGAGCAGAATTAAATTATTTGAAGTTAAAAGCAAAACACAGAAAAAAACCTCAGAAAAACCACATTTCAGAGTCCTGAGCAAAGACTCTTAGTAAAAATACCCATAAATAGTTCTGCTTAAGGAAGAAAGATTTCAAGGAGAAATTTTTCAACTGTCATATAAAATAGTTTATATCATTTACTATCTGTTTATTTACATGATAATTGGTTATAATGATCTAGCTGTTTAGAAAGTAATAGCATTTGCTGGTATCTTCACCAGAGAGAATTTTCCCCTACTGACCATGAGGGCACTGGAAAACTAATGAAGAAAAACACTGAAAGTTACATGAAAATACGTTTAACTCAGTATGAGAACTTGAGCAGTTACCCCTGTCCGTACCCACACTGATTGCTGTCAGAATTAACCAGATAATTACGAAAAGGAAATACTTGACTTAGCCTTGAGCTGCATTAGGATGTCATCAGAAGTCCAGGAACTTTGAGGAATTTCTGCTGGATATATTGTTGATAGAGCATTTAGAAAGTTGTGGTGCTTTATTTGACAGTCACACTCCCAGGAAAATAATCCAGGTTATAAGAAGTATATAGTAGCTTCTGGGATAATCACACTGAAGGATAAGGAAGAGATAAGGGCAAACTTTGGGACAGATGGACAGTATGCTACTTGGAAGCTACTTCACTATGTAGAATATTAGGATTCACTATATAGAATAGTGGAATCTGTGGTGTGATGGGTCATTTTTGTATGGCTTTTCTCATTTGGACTTCTGACGTGCACCAAATGATTGGGTGAGACTATGCAAATAAGACAGTTGTGGCATACTAAGGAGTTTGGACAGCTTGCTGATAATGCAAATAATGTACATGGCACTCTTGAGGGAGGTTGGGACCATGCAAATAAGGTATATAGAATCCCAACAAGGGGATTGGTCCATTTTCCCATCCTGCTAGGCTTAAAATGAGCTATCCCAGAGGTGGGAAGGGAGGACCTAACTACTACCAAAAAAGAATAGCTAGATCTAGAGTGTGTCCTGTGGATCCAGGAACCTTTCACTGAGAACCTCCTAGACCCAGGAGATAGCTGTAACCATGGAGACAGGAAGAAGCTGCAGCAGGGAACTGGCAGCAATAGAGGCATCAGAACCAGGAGGCTAGCAAGAGATGGTCCACAGGGCTTCGCAACTTGTGGAGCAAAGCATTTATAGTGGGTTTGTTGACCCATGGAGTAAGAGATCCGAACACCTTTGGAGGTTTCTTGATAGAGTAGGGTACCTCCAGGCACTTGTCTGGATATAATCTTGCCAGCCCACAGAGCAAGAAAGCTAAGTGCATTCTGGCTGACATGCTGTGGTAGAGTATGGTGTCTTTGGACACTTACTGGCAGAACTAAAGAACTTACAGCACTTGTCTACCTAGGGTGGAGGCCAGACCAACAGCAATAGACAGACCATTATGTTGGCCCAGCTGAGAAGAGGCTGTACTGACAGGAGAATTTCATCCTGAGTTATTTCTGCTGCTGAGTTCTACCCTGTTCCTGCCCTAATAAACCCCATAACTCTGAATATAATCTGTGAGTTTTGTGTGGCCATTGCAATAAATTACCAAACCCAGCAGAGAAGCAGAGAATACTATGGTGTAAGAATTGGTTAAAAAAAAAAAAGAATTGGAGGGTGAAGGTAGGTCTGACTGCCATCTCATAATAATCAGCCTTGGGCTGTTGATGCAGATAGTGATTCTCTCTCCCCAAGTTGTTAGTTTTGGCAATCCAAGGCAGTTGTTTTGTAGGTTTTTAGTTCATTTGTTCTTCCACAGTGATAAAATGATAGTGGGAGTAGAGGAACAGAATTAAATTATTTGAAGTCCAGCAAAAAATTTAAAAAAAAAAGATTTCTGAGGCCTGAGCAGAGGGCTGTTATTAGAAATACGTGGAAACAGTTCTTCTTAAAAAAGAAAGACTTCGAAAGAAAATTAGAGGAAGTCAGAGACCCCACTACCACACCATTTTTATGGTGGGTGTTCTCCCTTACAGTATAGGCAAATAGCCCTAAGAGAAACTCCAGGTAAGGAGGCTGACCCAGGCAAAAAGCTGGTTATAGAAAATTTGCCTATTATTTGGCATTTACATCTAACCTAAAGAGAAATTATGCTAAGCCAAAGTTTACTGTTCTTAAATCACCCAGTTGATTCTATGGATTTACTTAAACATCGGCCTAAAATCTGAGAGCTGGCATTGCTGCACCAGATGCATCCACGTCACTTGTTCTTACTAGGTGCCGTACAGTTGGTTTCAACTCATAGCAGCCCTGTGTGCAACAGACCAAAACTCTGCCTGGTCGTATGCCATCCTCACAGTCATCATTATGCTTCACCCCCTTGTTGTAGCCACTGTGTCAGTCTTCTTGTCGAGGGTTTTCCTCTTTTCCCTGACCCTCTACTTTACCAAGTGTGATAACACTTCTCGAGGAACTGCTCCCATCTGATAACATGTCCAAAGTATGTGAGACATAATTACACCATCCTTCTAAGGAGCATTCTGGTTATACTTCTTCCAAATCAGATTTGGCAGTCTGCAGTGTATTCAACACTTTTCACCAGCGTCATAGTTCAGAGACGTTGATTCTTCTGTCTTCCTTATCCTTTGTCCAGCTTTTGCATGCACATGAGAGGATTAAAAATACCAAGGCTTGTGTTTGGCACACCTTAGTTTTCAAGGTGATACATTTGCTTTTTAATATTGAAAGAGGTCTTTTGCAGCAGATTTACCCAGTGCAGTGCATTGTTTGATTTCTTGACTGCTGCTTTCTTGGGTGTTGATTGTGGAGCTAAGTAAAGTGAAATCCTTGACAGCTTCAGTCTTTTGTGTGTGTGTATCATGATGTTGTTTATTGGTCCATTTATGAGGATTTTTATTTTCTTTATGTTGAGGTGGAATCTGTACTGAAGGCTGTGGTCTTTGATCTTTGTCAGAAAGTGCTTCGAGTCAGTTTCGCTTTGGCAAGCAAGACTCTTGTCACCGATGTGACACAGGTTGTTAATCTTCTCCAATCCTGATGCCTTGTTCTTCATATAGTCCGGCTTCTCAGATTATCTGCTGCATACAGAATGAATAAGTATAGTAAAAGGATACAGCCCTGACAGACACCTTTCTTGACTGTAAACCATGCAATATCCCTTTGTTCAGTTGAAACACCTGCCTTGTGATCTGCATACAGGTTCCTCATGAATACAGTTAAGGGTTCTGGAATTCCTATACTTTACATTGTTACCCATAATTTGTTACAGATCTACACAGTTGTATATGAGCACTGACCATTTAAGCTGCGAACTTAATTGTTGTAAGTGCTACATACCTCATTGCTGAATGTCACTGTGGTCACGTTTGAAGTACTCCTCTTGGGAAGATATGCAATGACACCAGCGCCTAATCTACCCTTCCAGGCAATTTTGGAACTCTTTTTGGAATGGACATTGTGCACAGCAGCAGGGTGGCAAGATGATAAGTTCACAAAATTATATAGTTGTCTGTGAGGGAGGTTGTAGCCAATAAACAAATAACTGCATTGGAACACCCTCACTACTCACCTGATCCTTTTTTTTTTTTTCTTTACCTGAAGATAAAGGAAATAGTGAAAGGAAGACATTTTGATGACATTCAGAACTTCAGGCGTGATACAACGACAGCTCTGATGGCCATTCCAGAAAAAAGAATTCCAGCATTGTTTTGAAGAGGGAGCTAGACACTGGTGTCAGTCCATAGCTTCCTAAGGGAAAAACTTTGAAGGTGACCATAGTGATACTCAGTAGTGAGATATGTAGCTCTTTGGCAGCCCTTGTAGTCCAGAAAACATAGATTAACATCTAATATTCTTTGCTGTCAGCCAAGCTTCATCTGACGTTAGTGGTGATATCCTCGTTCCATGTCTTCTGCTGAATTTGGCTTGAATTATTGGCAGTTCCTTGTTGATACACTGTTGTAGCTGTCCTTGAATGATCTGCAGAATTTTACTCATGTGTGATAATGATTACATTGCTGTTGTTAGGTGCCATCAAGTTGGTTCTGACTCATGGCAACCCTGTGAACAACAGAACAAAACACTGCCTGGTCTTGCACCATGCCCACAATCATTTTTATGCTTAAGCCCACTGTTGCAGCCACTATGTCAGTCCGTCTCGTCAAGGATCTTCCTCTTTTTTGCAGACTGTCATTTCTAGCAAGCATGATGTCCTCCTCCAGGGACTGATCCTTCTTGGCAACATGTCTATAAAGTATGTAAGACACAGTCTTATCATCTTTGTTTTCAGGGAGCCCTCTAGTTGTACTTCTTCCAGAACAGATCTGTTTGTTCTTTTGCCAGTCCATGGTACATTCAGTATTCATCTCCAACACCACAATTCAAAAGTCTCAATTCTTCTTCTGTCTTCTTTGTTCATGGTTCAGCTTTGACATGCATATGAAGTGATTGAAAATACCATGGCTTGAGTCAGGCACATCTTAGTCTTCAAGGTGACGTCGTTACTTTTCAGTACTTTAAAGAGGTCCTCGGCAGCAGATTTTCCCAGTGCAATGCGTCTTTCGATTTCTTGACTGCTGCTTCCATTGGTATTGATTGTGGAACCAAAATGAAATCTCTGACCATCTGAATCCTTTCTTCATTTATGATGATGTTGCTTACTGGTCCAGGTGTCAGGATTTTTCTTTTCTTCATGTTTAGGTGCAATCCATACTGAAGGCTGTGGTCCTTGATCTTCATCAGTAAGTGTTTCAAATCTTCACTTCCAGCAAGTAAGGTGGTGTCATCTGTGTAACGCAGGTTGTTAATGAGTCATGCTGCAATCCTGATGCCTTGTTCGTCTTTATATAATCCAGTTCCTCGGATTACTTGCTTGGCATACAGGTTGAAAAGGTATGATCAAAGGATACCATCCTGAAGCACACCTTTCCTCACTTTAAGCCATACAGTGTTCCCTTGTTCTTTTCACAGGACTGTGTCCTGATCCATATACAGATTCCTTAAGAGCACAATTAGATGATCTGGAATTCCCATTCTCACAATGTTAGCCATAATTTATTATGATCCACACAGTCAAATGCATAATCAGTAAAACACAGATAAACATCTTTCTGGTATTCTCTGCTGTCCGCCAAGATCCATGTGACATCAGCTCTGATATCCCTGGTTCCACATCCTCTTCTGAATCCAGCTTGAATTTCTGGCAGTTCCTTGTCAATATACTGTTGCAGTCAGTTTTGAATGATCTTGAGCAAAATTTTACTTTCATGTGGGATTAATGGTATTGTTTGGTAATTGCTGCATTCGGTTCTATCACCTTTCTTTGGAATGGGCATCAATGTGAACCTCTTCCAGTCAGTTGGCCAGGTAACTTGTCCTCCAAAATGTCTTGGCATAGACGAGCGAGGACTTCCAGCACTACATTTGTTTGCTGAAATATCTTGGTTGACGTTCCATCGATTCCTGGATCCTTGTTTTTTGCCAGTGCCTTCAGTGTAGCTTTACTTTCTTCTTTCATTACTGTCGGTTCCAGATCATATGCTGTCTCTTTAAATGACTGAACATCGACCAGTTCTTTCTGGTACAATGATTCTGTATTCCCTCTGTCTTGATGATGATGATACTTTTTGATAGTTTTTGATAAATTTGAGTTAACTTCCTCATTAAGTTGGATCACCTTTCCTGGGAATAGGTATAATAGGGGTCTCTTCCAGTCATGTGGCTGAAGATTTATCTTCTGGTTTCTTGGCGTAGATGAGTTAGTACTTCCAGCATTGTATCTACTTCACCTACTTGTAAGCAAACATGTACCTTATTTGATTTCATACTAGCTACAGAAGTGTCTGCCACATAAAAAAAAGTAAGTACAAGGATTGCCAATTATGTTCACCAACTCATCCTAGAAAAAGGTGCTACATACCTTGCTGCTGAATATCACTATGGTCACCCTTGAAGTACTCCTCTTGAAAAGCTATGCACTGATGCCAGCAGCTAGTCCACCCTTCAAAGCAGTTTTGGAACTCTTTTCTGGAATGGCCATCAAAGCTGTCATCCTATTACGTTTGATGTCCTGAATGTCATCAAAATGTCTTCCTTCCAATAATTCTTTTATTTTGGAGTAAAGAAAAAAGTCACTGGAGGCTAGGTCAGGTGAGTAGGGAGAGTGTTCCAATACAGTTATTTGTTTACTGGCTAAAAATTCCCTCACAGACAACTCAACAGTTAAATTCTCCAATGTGCCACATTGCTGCTATGTTCAATGTCCATTCCAGAAAGAGTTCCAAGATTGCTCTGAAGCATAGACTACACACTGGTGTCAGTTCATAGCTTCTCAGGGGGACTACTTTGAAGGTGACGACAGCACTTGACTTTGGCAGTGATATTCAGCAACAAGGTGTGTAGAACTTAGAACAATTAAGTTGGTGGACTTAATTGTGAAATGTGGTAACAATGTAGTGTCCAGAGTAAAAGTAAACTTTGAAAAAAAAATAGACAAAAGAATAAGACATAATTTGCTATGAAGAACAGAAGTTAATTTTAGATACCATCTTTGTGCTTGAATAAAATTGAAGGGGCTGGAACATTTTGTAAAAGTCAGGGGAACAAAATATTATATAGCAAGGTGAAATTAGTAAACTGGCGTAGAAAAGTAACTGAGAGACTGAAATAAAGAGGAAGCTGGATGAGTGAGAAAAACCAAAGGAAATAAAATCAGAACAGAATTTTTTTTAAACTTTGTTAAAGGGACCAAAGGAACAGTACATACCCTGAAGAATATCAAGTCAGTGGTCTGAAGGAAAGTTTGAGATAAATTTTGTAGTTAAAATCAACGTGATAGATATGGAACACCAAACTGAAATGCAGCAGAGGTGTAATTTGTGTCACTGAGGCAAATAGGCAGCTTGCAGATATAACTGTTGATTTTTCCTAAACTAAAAACTTAAATCTAAACTTAAAAGAATTGAAGCCAGCTTTAAAAACTTTTTTTTAATATAGATGAGTAAGGAACACTGTAAATGTATTCACAGGAGATAACAGATTACCTGTAAATCAGAGTAGCAAAACCTGTTACCATCCAGGTGATTCTGGCTCATGGTGACTTATAGAACTGCCCCGTAGCGTTTCCAAGGCTGTATGTCTTCACTGCAGTGGACTGCCACGTCTTTATGCTGTGAAGCGGCTGGTAGGTTTAAACCACCAACCTTCTGGGTTGCAGCTGAAAGCAGGCACACAAATAAAAAAAAAACCCAGGGCTGTGGAGTTGATTCTGACTCACAACGACTCTGGAGAAGAGAGTAGAACTGCTCAATAGAGTTTCCAACAAGTGCCTGGTGGATTTGGACTGCCAAATTTTTGGTCAGCAGACATAACAGTAAGACACGGCGCCACCAGGGTTTCTGAAATCAGGCTAAACAATTTAAATGACAGAATTGAAGTGTTAGGATCAAGAATTCCACGCCCAAGTATTTGTCAGAGAAATCCACTTTTAGATATGTGAGGTCTTAGAAAGTATAGCACCGTTATGCTTTCTGCAAATTTTCAAAGATGTGCTTCTGCAGGTTGTCTTAGTTTGGATTCTCTAGAGGAGCTAAATCAGTAATACACACACACTTGGTGCAGGGGTAGAGAAAGAGACAGAGAGAGATGGATGGAGGTTGAGATTGATATGCGTCTAAGGATTGGCATACACAGTTGTGGTGCTTGCAGATCCAAATTCCAGGCCTGAGAGACTTCTGTGAGCCTCAGTATGAAGATGCATACATAGGTCAGGTGACAGAGTGCACGGTCAGAAGAGAGAGAGCTTTGCCAGAATATCTTATTTATATCCTGGAGGCAGGCCACACCGTTAAGGAAACTCCGTTTCAGTTGATGGGTTGATCACATCAGAGCACATGATATGATGTGATTGATTACATTATACTACACTAACCTGTGGAACAGCAGCCAAGCCACTAGGAATCATAGCCTATCGGAGTTAATACATAAAATAACCATCAAAATAGATAAATAAATAAAGAGTACAGTGATTGGGAGGTACTGGTCGTGAGCACTGAAGCTAGTTCTGTATAGAATTAAGTAGTGGTTGTATAGATAGTTACTAAAGAGAACATAAGCCATTTGAAGAATTGAGTCTGAAACAAAATCCCTGTCTGAGTACAAAGATCAGGAATAAGGGAATAGATCAGAGGAATAAATACATATTTTAAAAAATTTCATGTTGCTAAAATAATTCTAAGTACAATTTAGAAAACATTTAAAAATACCTACTTACAGAAATGACTTCATATAGCAAATGATAAAAAGCAATAGGAATTGCAAGGAAGCCTTTGAAACGAGGTATAGAAAAGGGTAATAGACAAACAATCCATGCTGTCAATAAATAAAGGTAGATGGACTTATTCAAACATAAAGTTTGGGGCAAACTGTCTGACATATAGTTTGATCTTAATTGTAGTTTTTTTACTCAATAGTAAAATGATACATTGATGCTGAAAAGATAATTTCAGGCTGTTAGAGATACTGAGTTATGCCACTTAAGCTACCAGAAATTGTAGAGATGATACTTGCATTATTAGTGTTTTAAAAATATTTTTCTCACTTTTTAGTTAAGGAAACCATGCTGGCATGGTGGCTGCTAACTGAAGGTCGGCAGTTTGAATCCGCCAGACTTTTCTTGTAAACTGCTGAGGACAGTTCTACTCTGAAGTATAATGTCGCTGAGTCCAAGTTGACTTCATGGCAATGGGTTTATTTTGGGAGTTTTCATTTCAAAAGCTTGTGTCTATTCCTGTATACTTAATTGTATATAAACAGCTTTGTACACTGGCCCATTTATTTGTATAGATCTGCTCATCTGTGATGGACTGAATTGTGTCGCCCCAAAATAACATATTATAAATCCTAGAGTCTATACCTGTAGGGGAATTCCCCATTGCTGTTAATTCTGACTCATAGTGACCCTACAGAACAGAATAGAACTGCCCCATAGAGTTTCCAAGGAGTTGCTGGCAGATTCAGACTACTGACCTTTTGATTAACAGCTGTAGCTCTTAACTACTACACCATCAGAGTTTCCAGGGAAGTTGCAAAAGACTTAATTGTGGGAATGAGGAATCTGTACATAGACCAAGAAGCAGTCCTTCAAACCAGACAAGGAGATAACTGTGTGATTTAATCAGAAAAAGTATGCATCAGGGTTGTATCCTGTCACCATACATAGTTATATAGTGAACAAATAATTTGAGAAGGTGGGCTGGTGTGAAGAAGAACATGGCATCAGGGTTGGAGGAGACTTAGTAACAATGTGGGATATCATCTTGTTTGCTGAAAGCAGAGAGTACTTAAAGCACTTACAGATGATCAATGACCACAACCTTCAGTATAGATTACACCTCAACATAAAGAAAGCAAAAATCTTCACAACTGGAGGATGATAAATGGAAATAAGACAGACTGCATTTTGCTTGGATCCACAATCAGTAACAGTGGAATCAGCAGTCAAGAAATCAAAGAACGTGTTGTATAGGGCAAATCTGCTGCAAAGGACTTCTTTAAAGTGTTAAAAAGCATAAGAACTAAGGTACACCTGACCAAAGCCTTGGTGTTTTCAGCTGTCTCATGTACATGCAAAAGCTGAACAATGAATAAGGAAGACCAGAGAAGACTTGATGCTTGTGAATTACAGTGTTGGCAAAGAATACTGAATATTCTGTTGACTGCAAGAAGAAGGAACAAATCTGTCTTGAAAGACATACGACCAGAGTCCTCCTTACATGGGAGTTGAATGAGGCCTTATCTCACTTACTTTTTTTTTTTTATTTAATATGACTGAGTGAAAATGTACATTCCCATGTAAATTTACATGCCCACCTATATGCAGCTCCCACTGCGCTTCCTGTCCGGTGACAGCACACTATTCCTCTCTGCTCCATACATGTCTCATTCTCCTAGCAGTCTCCTTTCCCCTCCTTTCCACCCACTCTTCTTCCTCCAGACAGAGGTCAGCAGGTTGATATCCTATAGATGCATAGAACCATAAAGTGCAACCAATATGTGGTCACTCTGCATCGCCAAGTCCAATCCATTTGTGTCCAAAGAGTGGACCTTTGTTATGATTTATGGGCAAGGGCAGCATCAGGGCCAGGGGCCGTGCTACCAGGGGAACCCTGAAACCGCTGGACCATCATTTGAGGTCTTTTAGTGGAGATCTCAGGATGTACCCCTTTTTATTCTTGTGTTGCCAGTGAGACTCAACTTAGGGAGCTCCATTGCGGCTATCACTGGTAGTAGCCGGGCACCATCTGGTTCTTCTGGTCCCAAGTCGATGTAGGCACTCACTCATGTGAGTCTCTCTGTCTTCTAGGTTGTCTTTACCCCATGTCATTTTGGTCCTCGGTGAGCATCCGTTCCTGCTGAGTTGGGACCATTTGCTGTGTCCTCGGATGGCAGCTTGGCAGCTTTTAAGATCCCAAACGCCACTCACCAATGTAGGGTGCAGAGAGCCCTCTTAGCATAATGCTAGTTGTGCCAATTGGCCTCGATTTCACCTAAGAGCATGGTCCCCCGCCCCCTGCCCCAGCTACTCTGTCCTTGCAATATTGGGTTAAGATGGAAGGAGTGTTCAGGTTATGCTGAAGTCCACTTAATATTGTTCTTGTTTCTAATGTGTGCTATCACTGATTTCACTCAACCAGATTTCTAGCAACTATCTACTCTAGACCCTCCCGCCCACCCTCCCTCCCTCCCTTCCTTTGCAGCTGTCAGTCTTTTCTTCTGTACACAAGTCTGTGAGATCTTATTGTAGAGGTCTCATACAATATTTGTCCTTTTGTCGCTGACTACTTTCACTCAACATAATATCTTCCATTTGAAACCAGGTTATGAGATGTTTCCTGGAATCATCATTATTCTTTATCATTGCATAGTGCTCCATTTAGTATTTATACCACAGTTTACCTATCCATTCTTCTGTTGTTGGGCATCTGGGTTGATTCCATCTTTTTGCTGTTGTGGACTGTGCTGCGATAAACATTCTTGTGCACGTGTCCATTGGTGTGAAAGGCCTTGATTCTGTAGGATATATTCCAAGTAGTGGAATTACTGGATCATGTGGTATATCTATATCCATTTTTTTAATGAAGTGCCAGATTGCTTTCCAAAGAGGCTGGACCATTTTGCAACCCCAACAACAGTGTAAGAGAGTAAAGCACAATTTTTAAAAAAATGGAAACAGAACTTAAAGATTTTGAAAATTTCTGTTGTACAAATTAAGGACTTCTGTCCTAGAATTTTCACCAAGGACATGGCTATACAACCTTTTGTTAAAGAGTTTACGCCTGTGACTAATAGAACTGACAAGCAACCACAGCAGAAAGCCTGTCAGCTTAGACTGAAGGAGATAAAGAGTGAAAGGAAAGAAAGCTGTCTACCTTTTAGAATTTTGCAGGCAGGAAACAGGCCAAAAGAACTATACCTATTGTCCTTCAAGAAAAGAAAAAGACCATCCCTAGATAGCTTCAGAACTCTTGGAAGCAACACAGGGAGCAGAGCCTTCTCAAAGAGTGAGGCTGTGGTCTCCTGGGTTTCAACTAGGTCCTAGACCATGGGTCTGCTGTTAAAATGTAAACTGTGACTCAAAATATGCCTTACACTAGTCCTGTCACATTTGGGTAATGAATGGAGGCCAGAAGAGTTTTAAAGTGCCTAATAGTGAAAGCCAAGATTGCACAGAAGAAACTGTTGGTAAAATTATAGACACTAAAGGTAATTTTAATGAATTACCACCCAGAGCCAAGGAAATAGGGCAGCCATGTCTAAGAGGCAGAAGAAGGAGATCTTCCAGGGTACAGGGGGTGAGGTTACCACTCAGATGGACTAGGAGAACAGAGCCACCCAAAGTCAAGGGAGCAGAGTTACCATCCCCAAGGGCCTGGAAGCAGAACTGAAAGCCCAGGGCAGATACCCATGGTCTGGGAGGTGGGGCCATTGATTAAGTGGTCTCAGAAAACAGAAAGATTATTTTTCAAGCCTTTGAGAGCTAACGTGAATTGTTCTGCTGGGGTTTAGACTTGTGTAGTTCTTTTTGTTCTCTCTTGTCTTCTAGTTTCTTCCATTTGTAATGGAAATGTCTACCTTGTGCTTGTCTCACCATTGTATCTTGGAAACAGATACCTGTAGCCTAGATTCACTGATGAAGAGGAATTTTGCCCCAGGATGGAATTTGTATAAAGTCTCATGTGTATTTGGTTTAAATGATGCAGGAAATGAGATTTTGGATTTGGGGTTGACTGACGACCTTTAATGGAGTGAATGTGTTTTGCATGTGGCAAAGACATGAATTTTTCAGGGCCAGTGGTTGGAATGTGATGGACCGAATTATGTCCTCCTAAAAAATGAGTTGTAAACCCTAACTTATGTGCCTGTGGTTGGTTATGACTCCAAGTGAGAAGGGATTGTCTTTGTTGCATTAACGAAACAAGATTAGTGTAGGGTGTGTCTTCAGTCTATTTCTCTTTTAAGATTTAATAGAGATTAGCGAAACTAGCAAAAAGACACATGGAGTAAGATAGCTGCCAGGATACACGGAGATCTCCAAGCAATCAGGAAGCAGAAGCAAGAGAAAAGAACTTTTCCTCCAGAATTGACAGAGAAGAAAGCGTTCCCTTGGACTTGGCACCCTGAATTTGGACTGCTAGCCACCCTGGATGCACTCTGCTGGCAGTGCTGTTTTCATCCTGATGGTTTGAAGTCACCAAGTCTCTGCTTGCTTTCCTTCCTTTGTATCTCAAGAGGTTGCCTCAAGGCACAGTATAGTCTTACATATTGAGTCCTGCCCCACCAACACTACTGTCACCCATTCTACCTTACTAACATCATAGAGGCAGGGTTTATAACATGATAGGAACATCTCACAATACTGGGAATTGTGGCCTAGCCAAATTACAGCACATGTTTGGGGGTGAAATACAATTCAGTACATGACACTTGGCAATAGTTTGACTTTTACCTTGTTTCTCTCTACTAAAAAAAGCAAACCCATTGATATTGAGTCAATTGTGACATACATAGCAGCCCCATAGGAGAGTAGAACTGCCCCCATATGATTCCCAAGGAGTGTCTGGTCGATGGGAACTACAGAACTTCTGGTTAGCAGCCATAGTTCTTAATCACTACACTACCAGGGTTTCCTGTTTCCCTATAAGGAGTACAAATACAAATAAATGTGTGATTTGGGGCTCTTTAGAAGTAAAATTCATCACTTTGTGTTAGAGACCATTCCTTACTACATGCTTTTTAAAAAGACTTGTAAAAGTCACTGCACTTGGTTTAAAAGTGATATAAAAACTGTGATGTCTATAGGCAACTCGTCTGACCAAGTTTCATAGCAAACGAAGCTAGGAGCAAACAGATTGATGATGATTCACTAGAAGTTTGAAGTATCTATGATTTTAATTTTCTATTTATAATTTTTTCTTTTTAACTGCTTTTGTGCCATCACTTTTGTCCTAACACTAATACTTACAGTCTGTATTCACTGTTTTAGAGTTCCATTCATTTTTAAGGCTGTGATGTTGTTATGAGTGATATTATTTCCAGTTGTGTTTTCATTACAACTATAAACTCTTCAGTGAATATTATTATTATATTATTATATAATAATATATAACATATAATACATTATTATATATTATTATTTGGAGATAAATATATGTAAGAAGGAAACCCTGGTAGCATAATGGGTTAGGCACTGCATTGGCTAACCAAAAGGTCAGCAGTTCAAATCCACCAGGTGCTCCATGGAAACTGTATCGGGCAGTTCTACTCTGACCTCTAGGGTTGGTATGAGTCGGACCCGACTTGATGGCAGGGGTTTGGTTTTTTGGTTTTGGTTATATATAACAAAAACGCAGACTGAATAAATGTAAACAGCCCTCAAAGATATGAAAATGCATTAGTTGAGATGAATGAAACCAGTAATCAATGAGAACACCTAGGTGCAACTTTTGGAAACCTTTACAATTTTAATACCCAATAGCAGAAAATTTCTGGAAAAATAATTATGCCTTTCAAATTAGTGAAAGATATGTGGTCCATTCTTTGACAGTAGAGGGTTAGAAAATCACAAGTCTACTGTCACCCTATTATGGTGACTAATCAGTTAGCTGCAAGTGTTTGGAGAGATATTTTCAGAATAATCTGAACTGTGTTACAATACTCATATTCCCATGATGCCAAACTCTTTTCATTTTGAGATTTGTTTTGCATAGATTTAAAATGGATAAAATTGTTATACTACCTAGTTACTAAAATTTTTCTTAATCTAGTTCAAAAATATTTACTGCTCTTCAAGTTTTTCTTTGGTCTGTCAGACTCCTCAATTGATTGCAAACTCTTGAGCTATAGTTTTGCTTAAGTAGAAAAAAAATCTTTTACTACTAAATGGGAAGTAGGAGGCAACTGAAGGAAGCCAAGAGGAAGGAGATCCTGAGTACACCATCTTGGGCACATGTATGGATCTTCTTAAGGTCTTTAGACTTTTTTGAGTGCTAACTACTTTCTTTTTCCTTTCACCTGTAGGTACAAAGGAAATGACTATGAGGAACCCTGAATTTACGAACTGTATTTACAGCCATCTTAAGATACATTTAGAGAATTTGAAGTCATGTTTCCTTTCTCTTCCCTGATGTTTTAGTCTTTGTGCTACTATTCTCCTTTATCTAGGGTCAGAAATCTTATCTTTGGTTCATTCTTGTTTGATACTTCATATTCAATTAGTGTTTCAAAACCTTACCAGCCTTCATTATTTTCTGCACTGCTTTCAGACTACTTAACCAGTCATGACAATTCTAGTTTGTCATTCTTGTAATATTCCAGTTTATTTCTTACACTTACCTCAATGCCCCTTTTTCAGCTGCCCTGAGTCCCTATTTTTAAGGAGTAGACACTAATTCTACTTTACCTAAATAAGCTTATTTTCTACTATTCACTTAACGTAGAAGGGAATTCTCCTTTACTGTGTGTCTCATTTACTGCTCTTGCCCCACACAGGGACTATATTAGGTACTTTACGTCTGCCTTCAATCTTCAGAACTAAAGAGTCGTCCAGCAAGGATGTCTTATTTTTAACAGGTCACAGTGGTGATATTTGTGAAGCTGTCAGCACCCATATTTATCACGTTTTTTTGATTAGTCTTGACAAGTATCATGGCAAGCTACATGATTCCACAACACATAGAAATTATTAGTTTATTATTAAATCGAGCGTTCCATTAGCCAAACATTTCATGTGTTACGTGAAATTATGTGCATAATTGTCCCTCCAAGAGAACAGTTTGACATTTAATCAAAAAATTTGAGACAACCAAGTCTGTTGCCAATCAGACAATGCTTGTGCATCAGTGAATTGAACATGACCAATGAAAACATGGGCACTGTTTGTCAGAGTGCATGCAAGAGTCCATCCTAATTAAGTTCTGACTAAGTACAAGAACTGGGACTTTCATTGGCCACAGTTCAGTAGATTCTGCATCTGGACTTGAAAGCTTTACCCTTACAGAATTGTTTTAACTCAAGAACTAAAGTCCACCAATCATAGATTGCACTATATATTTGCTGACTGGGCTCTGGGGCAATTGGAAGTTGACCCTGCTTTTGGCTGAGAAATTGTCTGTGGCAAGGCCCATTTTTGAATGAATAGTTCTGATAACAGATGAAACTGTTGCATTTGGAATGATGAGAATCCAGTGCAGATTCTGGAACGTCCACTTCATCCCCATAAAGTTACTGTTTGGTGTGGATTTTGATCCAGTGAAATCACTGGCCCTTGTTTTTTCTAAGAAGAACAAGGAGAGGCTGTGTCCCTCAGTGGGGAAAGATAGCAGGCTATGATAACTGATTATTTTTGGCCCCATTTGGAAGATGCCACGGCAGCCATTTACCCAAAGTTCTTTTCCACACATAATGCCATTAGATGTACTTCAAAATAATAAGCCAGGCTATGTAATTTTACACAGCATGTGTTATTCAGGTTCAAAGATAGGATACCCTTATTAGAAGACCCTTTACATGCAAGGTTGGCATTCTGTTTCCGTTTTACATATATGAGGAAACAGGTTTGCAGAAGGTATATAAGTGGTCCAAAGTAACAGCTAGTATAGATGGAATAGGAATTTAAATTATCCGTTTCCATCATTTCACAAAGCTGGTTTTCTTCCTGTGAGCATCTCTTATATTTATAAAATTCTCCTTTTAGAAGAATGGCTTTCATTAGTATCCCATAATATCCTTAATGCCATATTTTTGTTCATATGGCTCCTTCCCCATGAAATTACTCTCTTCCTACATGTCCAAATTGTGTTCACCCTTTAGGATCAGCTTACATGTATTTTTTTTTCTGTATACTTCTCCGAATTGTTTTTGTCTTTTTCCTCTCAGCTTTTATAGCACTTTTAATGTCTTACTCTCCTCCTGTAGCTGTTATTTCTTAGTCTTTATGTCCACAACTGGAGTAGAAATTCTTCGAGATAAGAAGCTGCTGCTTTAAACGCCACTTTATGATACCTTTTTAAATCCGATAGGCAGATGACCACTCTTTAATTATAATGAAACATCTTACTTAGTTGACTCTGGGTTTAAGTAGAGAAATTGGTGACTTTATTTTTGTGTAACACTAGCATGAATCCAATTATTTAACCTTACAACTGAATATTGCTTGTTTTTGAATACCCATCTGTATAAATTATGTAAAAGATTATCTAAAAGGTCTGTTATTTTTTCACACTAACTACTAATTCATAATAATTTTTCAATTCTTTTCAGTTATTCATAGAGTATGTACAGTTTACTCTGGGGGTAATCAAATTTTCTAGTGTTATATTTGTTTGCCATGCTGTTTACTATTTTAACTTTAGTTTTTTACTGAGTTACACTGGTGTTTTCGTGTGGGGTAACCTTTTTCTTTTTACTATATCAGTATAAAATTAGATTGAGATGTTTCAGAGGAATGACTTTGGTTAGGGAAGAAATTTAGTTTATGATGTCTAGTAGTGACATTTTTCTAGTTTTCAGGGTAGCCTTTTGAAATAGATTACTCATTTTTGGAGTTTGTTTTAATTAAGCAAGAGAAATCAACCTCAGTTAACTTAGGCAAAAATAATTTGTTGGAAGGATACTGAGTGATTCACAGCTTTGATGAATTAAGAACTGCTACAGCTAGACCTTGGGAGAGATAGGGATTTCTAGGGCACAGAGGTCAGAACTAGTAGACCTCACTTTTGTGGAGGTCATTGAGTCTTACTTTGTGCTTGCTTTCAAAATTTAATTTCTGGGAGAGTGAAGAAAAGTTAGATCACTTGCTTCACACCCTGTCATTGGTAATGGTAGCTTTGATGTCTTTGTGCAAACAGTGGTGAGTGATGTGCAGTGTTACATGATTTTCAGTCCTGCTAGAATTTTGAGAGACCTAAACAAGAGATGTCCACTAAATTTATATTTTGTTAAGCCAAGCCAAAGCCAAGTGCCGTCGAGTCGGAGCCAACCAGTGCATATAAGTAGGCACATGTACACAATTCTAGAATGTTCACTTCTACCGTGTTGTAGCTATACTGTATTCAGCTGCAAGTAAACTAACCTTATCCCCAATAATAGACAACCCAAAGTCCTATGCAACTGCTGCAGCAATTTTATTTAGCAATTTGAAAAGGTAATTCTTAGAAAGTAATTTGATTGGAGGGTGGTGGAAGCTATATTGTAGTAGGTTGAGATGAATGATGAGGAAGAGGAAACAATAGATGTGGGTCTTTAAATTTTTTTTTATAGAATTAGATTATTTAAAAATAGAACAGCCATGCAGTTTGTCATCTTGAGGGTAAAACAATACATTTAAGTAATTGTGTTGTAACATCAGTCATAAACCAGGACATTTTGTCACCATATTTAAAAGTTCTGTGCCTGTACTTGTGGTTTCTTCTACATTAAGGAAATGATGTAATGTGTAATAGTGCTTATTATTCTTTTTTCAGTGTTCTTATATTTTTTTAATACTAGTCACTTAAGAAACTGGATGCTGTCTCTAACATCTACTAGGGTGTTTTTCTATTTAAATGTAAGTTTTTTTTTTAAAATTAAAGTAAGATACAGTTATGTCTTACACAACAAAAAATTGACACTGAAGGGAGAAATTGAAATCTCATAATTGGAAGATTTTGCTTTGGTAGCTTGTACAAAATACAGCGTTCTCTAGGTTGGCACAGAGAACCCAAATAATTTTTTTAAGGTATTCTCTGTATATATTGTCATGGTTATTTTGTCTGTGTGGTATAAATAAACTTTTTATTGTGAACTTTTTTGTTTTTTAGCTGACATCTGAAATGTTTGAAGCAGATCTTGAGAAGGCATTGTTACTTAGTAAATTAGAATATGAAGAGCACAAAGAGGTAATTATGTGTTTATTGATTGAACATTTTAGAAGTTAAGTGGTCAGTGGTTAAGACCATTTTTTCCTGAATTTTAGATAAAAGTTGTGAAGTTTGTTCTTAAAATTCATTGCTTTAATAAAATAATCAGAATGTTTTCACAGTAAGATTCTTTAAATTTTGAGAGACATCACGAACGTGTGGACTAAGCTTTGTCTGATAATTTGTAATGTTTTTCAGAAATTCTTTCATCCAAGATGATTAGAAAGAGAGGAAATGAAAGTCAAAGCAATGTATTTTAACTTTTAAATAAACTGAGAAAACAACTAGATATAAAAGTTTAAGTATGAGTGTTATAGTCTAGAAACTTTCCTTACGAAACACTTTGCTAGACATAGACTACACTAGCTGAAGTAGATGGAAGGCTGTTTCTGATATTTGGCCAAGTGAAATTCAGTGTTTGTCATGGAACATTAACATTGAAATGTGAGCCTCAGTGCATTCTATAAGTTTTGACTGTAGAAAGATTTAAGTAACACCTACTGTGGTTTTTATTTTCTATATTAAAATTGTTTGAGCATTTATTATTTGCATATCACTTAAAAATATAGCTGTTTATACTTAACGAGATGTCTGTGAAGTTTATTCTTGCTTGTGGTCATTCAGTGATTGATCCTTTATGGTTATTGGTAGTGCTTAAGGACCTTTGGATTGTTTATCAAAAAGGGAATAAAATTTACAGTAGTAGTTCTGGAAAAGGATAAAATTTGCAGACAAAATGAACTTTATATATTGTACATGTTAGTTCTGTCTTCCACATCCCTGTTTCTGTTATTCTAAATGATCAAGAATGTTACTTGTCTGTTTAGATACCGATCAAGCAGTTATAAAAGTGGATACATCTGACTTTACTATAATTTAATCATTTAAAGGACTTTCAGGTTACAGTAGAAAGCTCCTGTCTTGCTAAATAGTAAAATATAGCAAATGGTAATTATGTTAAAATAATGATTTGTTGTTGAGGTGTATGTAAAGATAGGGAAGCTAAAAGAGTTAGCTGTATCTGTAAAGGAGGAATAGAATTGATGGGGTTGACAAACTATACTCCCAACACATTCAAAAAGAGTCAGGAATGGGAGAAAATGAAGTATGTGGCTAGTTGTCTCCATGAACAGCTGCCTCCTTTGCTGCGAGACTAAAAAAATGGATGATGCCAGACTACCATTATGGAATATTTTAATTAAAGACTTCATAGAAGACTCCTAATCAAAAAGGGGAAGAGAGCAGAATTTCAGATTCTCATGGACTCCAGACTCTTTGGAACGTGGAGGCTGAATGAAGCCCTGAAACTGTTGTGCTGAGACAGCCTTGAAACCCTAAGCCAAAAATATACCCTGAAGTCTTCTTAAAACCAAACATGAGTCTAGCTCAACTAGTAAAGAATGTCTGCCTTGAGCCTTATGCTGTTTAAGATATATCTGTATGGGATCAAATTGACAACAACAACCCAAAAGATTAGATAGGAACTTCAGGGTGAGTGAGTTTGTGTTAATAGGGCAGGAACGACTCAAAAAAGAAAAGGGAGAGTGATTGTACAACTCAAACTATGTAATTAGTGTCACTGAACTGTACATATTAAATCTTAAATTGTTGTATTTTTTTGCTTTGTGTATTCTCAACAACAACAACAAAAAACTAATTGTTAAAGTTAAGAAAGCCTATGGTTGTGGAAGTAGAACAACCAATGGAAACATGAGCGTGTTGACATAATTGTGAAAATGTAACCTATGCCAATGAGAAATTTATATAGAAATTGTTAAATTGTTAAATGTTAATTTTCTGTGTAACAAAGTTTTATCAAAAGTGTAATAAAATGTCATTAAACATACAGATATCGTGCTCTCAACCATTTTCTTAACAGAGTTACAGGCCCAGTACTCCAAAATACTGGTTTCATTAGGCAGTGAAGACTGTTAGAAAATTCAGGGATTCCTTGTATGCTATGACTAGCTTGATACAGTCATTGAGTTAAGTCAGTATTCCTGTAAAATGACTATTACTTTTTAAGCTAAAGAATTTTATAATTGATAACTGAAGTTTAAGGTGGCATTTTCTGTTCTGTTCTGTCACTCATTCAACAAATGTATTTTGAATAGCTGAAATATGCTAGGTGCATAATGCAAAGATTAAAGACATGGTGCCTTCCAAGGAGTTTAGTGGAGGGTGATATGATTATGTATTATTGGGAAATACATTTTTTAGTGCAGTTGGGAATTCAGAAAAATAGAAGAATTTTTTGTGCCTTTGATGGTGATAGATTTTAGAAAAAAATTGCTAAAGAGGAGGATTAATAGATCAATGACAAGTTTATCAGGCAGGCAATAAAAAGCAGACATTTCCAGGCAAGGACTAGCAAGTATTCAAGACATGTACTTATGAAAGACTGTAGTATGTTCAGAAAACTTACGATGTAGGAAGCTAGTATCACTAGAGATAGTAGTTAACAAGTTCTGTAAAGAACTTCGTATGCCAGCAACAGCTGCTAACCAAAAGGGTTGGCAGTTTGAATACACTAGGTGCTCTTTGGAAACCCTAGAGGGTGGTTCTGCTCTGTCCAGTAGGGTCTCTGTGAGTTGCAATTGACTGAACGAGAGTGGGTTTGTGTGTCTGTGTCTGTGTGTATATATATAAATATATGTATGTATTTTTATATATACACACATACATTTTTATATATACATACACATATGTCTAAAAATACATACATATATGTATACACACAAACACGCAAATATATATGTGCATATATACACACACACCAGGCTAAAGAGATTGAGTTTTATACATCTATTGCCAGAGAGCTATTGAACTGATTCTGGATTTTCACTTTAGGAACTTGTGCTATAGCAAAATGAATTGAAGTGTTAAAATTAGAAACTGTTTCAGTGTCCAAGCAGCAGGAGACAGAAATTAGAGAGGGTACAAAGAAAAGAGATTTAAGAGGTCTTTATGAGATGAAGTCAGCATAACCTAGGGACTAATTCTGATATAGAATGTATACCAACAATACTAAGAATAGGCAAGGATGACAATAAAGTTTTTACAGCATTTGTGTAAAGGATGTGGCAGTAAATAAGGTAATTACTATGGAGCTAAGTGGAGAAGGCAGAGTAGGTGAGATGGAAAGACACCACTTTAGTTTGGAGATGCTTAGTGGACATTCCATATGAGTCATCTATACATAGGGAAGTCATCAGTGTATAGGTAGAACTGTAAACTTTGAGTTTGAAGAACAATGGGTATAAAACATAGAAAAATAGGTTAGGATAGAAATAATGGTTAAAAGCAATTACATTTTTAGAAGAAAATTAGGAAGGAGAGGCCAGTGAAGGAGACATAGGAGTAGTAAATGAATGAGAAAATCAAGAGATGCTTTAGAATAATATCTATAGAATTTGGCAATTGAAAGGAGATTCACCTTAGCTTTAGTGTCAAGAGAGTGGTAGAAGCCGGATTTTAGTAGGATGAGAAATGAATTGAGAGAAAAAAATTGACTGTAGGTTATTGTCTTAAGTTTGGTCCTAAAAGGAAGGAGAAGAAAAAGAAGGTAAGCACTAGGGGGATGTTATAGGCCAAGGTATAAATTTTTGTTTTTGTTACGATGTTTTAAGATGTGTGGGATTGAGTGCATAAATAAGCAGATACAGTTTGGCTAGCTTAAGCTTTGATTGTTTTGGTATTTACTTTTTATTCATAAAAAAATAGAGCTTTAAGAAATATATTACCTGTTTATGGTTGATGTTACTAGTGTAAACTAACCTTAATTATGGTTTGTAATTCCTTTCAGGAGTATGAAAATTCTGAATCTGCTTCCACTCAGTCAAAGACTATGAATAAAAAAGATAAAAAAAAGAATCATCAGGGAAAAGACAAACCTCTCACAGTATCACTGAAAGATTTTCAATCTGAAGGTAATATATATATGAAATATGCTAGAAGAATTTTTCCCTCTATATGTTCTGTACAATTAAGTTGTAAATAACCTAATTTTAAACAATAAGTAAAAGTTGTTGATGTATTATTTGGAATATAAACAGTGTAAACTTAGGATTAAAGTAATTTAAAGACAGTGATTGAAAGCACATAAAACTTGAATAATAACATACTTGCTTGTAGTCTGAGTTTGCCTCTTACCTAAAATTCACTAAAAGTAAAAACTGACATCTAAAGTTTTTTAGTTGTCTTGAAACAGATTGTTGTACTTACACATGAAGTATAAGCTTACGCAGTCAGAATTTTCAAATTTCATCTGTGTTGTCAGTCAGGTTCTAAAAGTTACATGCAGTTGCATTATAGAAAATTAAAATATAAATTTTAGAGTGAACTTCATCACTAGAAAACTTTATAGTAGTTGTGTTTTTTATTGAAGTGGACAGAAATTATACCATCTACCAAACTTTTAAAGACAGACTGAAGCACATTATTATTTTTAAGATATGTTATTTTTTTAATGCAGGAAATGGTAAAAACCCTAAAGCTCCACTGTCTAGTATGGTAGCCACTGTTCAAATGTGGCCTTTTAAATATACATTAATTAAAATTAGCTGAACAGTTCAGTTTCTCAGTTTTATTTAGCTACCTTTCAAGTGCTCAGTAGCCGAATGTAACTAGTAGCTTCCATATGTAACTGTGGGATATATAGGACATTATCATATGATCACAGAAAATTTATTTGACAGCACTGTACCTATAGATACTGTTAAAATAATTGCTGACCAGATGAACAGCTGTTTGTTCATTGATTGAACAATGCACTTTATTCATATGAATTTAGCCTTACGTTGGTTCACATCAGCCAGGTGCTCCTTGGAAACTATAGCGTTCACTTCTGACCTATAAGGTTGCTACGAGTTGGAATCAACTTGATGGCAGTGGGTTTTGGTTTGATGTAAATTCATTGAGAAAGTGATCAGTGTGATACTGTTAAAGAGAAGCTGCACAACTTGTGATTTTTGGCATTATTTTTAGTTTTAAGAGTGGGAAATTTCTGATGTACACAAGAAGCATTAGATATCCTGACCATTTCTGTTTTAAATAAGAACAGCTTGCTCCCTTTTTGTATATGAGGTTATCCTTGGATATGTGTAGATTGCTTTGTTTTCCCTTTTTCATCCTGCCTTCAGTAATCCCATTCCAGAAATGCTTATTGTTACTAAATCAGTAATCTGTTTTGTCTAGATGTATTTATCATGAGTCCTTTTTTGTATTCATTCTATACAAGTATGCATGTTTTAAAGACTTTATAGTATTATCAAATCACCATGATGTATATTTTTTAGATTAGAAAAAAGAAGCTAGCAGTTTTAAAGGACACAGATTATTATTTTACCTTTGATTTTATTCCATAAGCCATGGTCTGAACATTCTTTTAATAGCAGTTAGTACTCGATGGTTTGGATTTTAGGCATATTTTGTCTTCTCTCAATCTGCCTTCTACCCTCAAAATGATGAAAACCATAAAACTAAACTATCTGAAATTAAAATGTTAAATATTTAGTAATATCCCTTTGTGTAGGCACTGTTTACTGAATTCTTGTAACACTTAGGGGATAAGGCCTGATCCCTAGGCTGAGCAAATTTAGAATTTTAGCGTCTTATTCCTAGAAAGTAAATGAGGACAGTCTTAGAAACCCCCCAGATGGCTTCTAAAACTCTTACCACAACCTTGAAATTGTTTTCAATTACTTTAAATATTTTTGTATGTAGAATAATTTTTTGTATTGATTTCCTTTAATGAAGTTTCACCATTTTTTTTTTTTATTTACAGATCACATTAGTAAAAAGTCTGAGGTAAGTCTTCCTTTAACCATCTTCATTCTAGAAAATAACTTGATTACTTGAAGAATAATACTTTCAATGTTTAACAGTATGTCTCTGTTACATATGGTCATTGAAAGAGTAACCCATAGATTTGCCTTCAACCTAATCATGTTTTTGAACATCAGGAGTATAAAATGTATTATAGTAGGATAAAAATATGATTATATATGTGAAGTATAATGTAATTTGGTTTTATCATTCTGAATTTTTTTGTGGATCAGATGTTTACCACTTGGTTGCCAAGCTTAAAATTTCAGAAGTAGTGAAACAGTCCAAGTTTGTATTTTAATCTTTATTAAAAATTTATCCTGAGACCATATCTAAAGATACTTTATAGTTACAAAAGTTGTGACGTGAGCTATGATGCTATAGTTTACTCATGGGTAAACCATTCACTGTTAGAGGGTATTGCAAAGCCTACATACCTTCCTGGTTTTCTTGGCTGCTCTCATGTTTGTTTGTTTTTAGATTCCAGTACAGATTGTATAAGCCTTTTAGAATTGGGAGATGGTATTACTATAAAATGTTTTCTAAAAAATTTTGAGGAAAGTACTAATAAAATGGCAGAGTTCTTTGAATTCTTTAGGTAATTTAAATGTTTCATTGTTCTTCTGCTATGTATATATGTTCTCTGATTCCATTGTTTAATTTTTTTGTGGTTGGGTATTTCTTGATTTTACTCTAGAATCCATATGTCATTTCTGACCATGTTGTTTGTTAGGTGTTTCTCTAAAAAGTGGAATCTAAGAAAACTGTATTTAAATAGCTATCAGTATGTTGATAATACAATCCTTAACAAACACGAAATTGTTTTTTTGTTAAGACAGATGGGTAAAATTATTTTTAAGTAACTTAGAAACCATTGTCCCCAGTTCTTAAATTTAAAATAACCACAAATGTAGACAATATATGAAAGTGAAAAATTTGTACTTTCAGACTGATGGCAATTTTTTTTTATCCATTGATTTACTTAGAGGGTAACATTACACAAATAAGAAAGTGGGTATAAGAGGTAATGCTGTTTTTAGTGGTGGGGAAAATAACATGTATAAATTCTTTCATGATAACTTCTTCCTTGTTTGTCATAAGATTGCCAGTCATGTATTCAAGATGAGTTGTACTTAAACAAGTATCTTTATGTGGGACTATGTATTTTATCTTTTGTTACAATTTTAGAGCCGTCTTCTAATTGTCTGCTATTATTAAATAGTTCAATAATGCATTAAAATTTATTTTGAAGAGTCCTACTTATTTAAGACATGTTCTACATTTGCAAATGTAGACTAATTGCAGTTGATTTTCCACATAACTTCTTTAAGGAATTGATCTAAAGAGTGTGTAACTCACATTATCTTTTGCTTGTTGAAAGTATACCTAAGTTTTATTTCCATTAGCGGTATTAATTCAGTGTCTGGTATTTGATTATTTAAATGTTGAAATGATTATGCTATTGCTATAGGAATTAGAAAAACTTTTCCAGAGATTTTATAAGTGAAGGCTGAAAAACAGTATGATTTTAAAAATGAAATATTTTTCTGCTTCTACAAATGTACTCATGTTAATTTAATTATTTCTTTGTTTAATATGTTAATTCTACCTCAGGTTCCCCTATCCTTTGGATCTCTGTAAAGTTCCTTGCTTCTTTTGAGAATACTTCAGAATATGCCTATCACCTGTCCTCTCTTAAGTCAGATGTTTACGGGGTAAATTTCAAAAGGGAAAAGACTTTTTTAACTTTATTGATAGGAGGTGAGGATGAAGAATATTAAACTGACTGTAATATTCCTCTCACTGGTTGCTGAGCTTGTTTTCTGGTTAATTTCATCATTCCCTTTTTGAAATCTTTCTTGATTATGTTATTAATATCAGTGCTTCCTTTTCACACCCATGTCTGTCACACTGCAAGAAATAGAATAGAAGCAACACTTGCTAGAATGGTGAATAGGGCACATTTAGCTTTTCTTCATTAGATTTCTGGCAGATGTTTGTGGCCATTACTACCCAGTCGCCTTGACTATAGTATAGTCAGCATCTCATGAGAACTTGAGGCAAGTAGAATGAGTAAGAAAGTAGATACTTGTACATACCTCTTTATAAAACCTAAGCTAATAACACCTTGTAAGGAGTATTATATGATCTGTAAAGTTCTTTTTATGTGTCTTTCAACCTTAATGTATTACCTTTTTAAATGCCAGTACTGCTGGGAGGAGTATGAAACAGCTATCGGTTTCTCCTAATCCCAGTTTGATCTGGCCTTCCTGACTCCAGTCCTTCTGATGTGGCTTTATAGCTTTAAATTTTAGTGATCATAGTATGTGCTGAAGTCTAAAAGGTCAGTCTTCAATATTTTTGAATAGACTGTGTCTGGAAGAATATGTAAGAATTATGACAGTAGTTGCCAAGGGGTGGGGAAGGAGGGAATTCTTGAAACGGACGTGAGAGAAAGGCTTATAAACTTTTGTGTTTGCTCTCATGTTTGTGTGCTGCTAATTTAAAAATTATTAAAATGGAATGCCTCTGGGTCAGGGAAGGAGCTGGAGAACAAAAGCAAGTCCTGTTAGGCTCTACAGCCTTCTCCTTTTTTGTTGCACTATGTTTCTCCACATTTACCTTTAGCTGGTTATATGAGCTTGAATAAGTAGTTTATACTAGGCCCTAGTTGTGTTAGCTTTTATTTTTAGAAGTAAAGTCATAAGAATAGGGAGGAAGATACAGATCATTAGGCTTCTATTTGTATAACCTAAAAACCTGATTTGTTAGTACTTTAGTAATATCTCTACCACGTACCAGTTTGTTGTACCATGGTGGCTTGCAACTTGTTATGCTGGAAGTTAATGACACTAGTATTTCAGATACTAGCAGGGTAACCTATGGTAGACAGGTTTTAGCAGAGCTTATAGACTAAGGCAAAGAAGGCGGCTCTGGTGGCATACTTCTGAAACAATTGGCCAGTGAATAGCAGTGGAAAATTATCTGGTCTAGTGACAGGAGATGAGTCCCCCAGGTTGGAATACACTTAAAATATGACTGAGGAAGAGCTGCCTCTTCAGAGTAGAATTCACCTTAGTGATATAGATAGAATTAAGCTTTCAGGATCTTCATTTGTTGTTTGGTGTGACTCGAAAGAGAAGAAACAGCTACAGATAGCCATTGATAGTGAAAACAGAAGGTACAAATTATGAATCAGGGAGAATTGAAAGCTGTCAAAAAATGAAATGGAACTCATAGAAATCAGTATCCTAGGCATTCATGAGCCTCAGTGGACTGAATTGGACATTGATATACTATGCCAGGAATGATAGAATGAACAAGAATGGCACTGCATTCATCGTCAAAAGGAACATGTTAAGATCCATCCTTAAGTAAGTGGACAGTGAACAAAGAAGACAGAAGACGACTTGATGCCTTGGTAGAGTGTAGGATCAGCGAAAAAGGGGAAGACTGTCAATGAAATGGATTGACACAGTGGCTGCAACAATGGGTTTAAGCATAAAAACGATTGTGGACATAGCACAAGACCAGACGGTATTTCGTTCTTTTGTTTATAGGGTCATTGTGAGTTGGAACCGACTCTCGATGGTACCTAACAACAACAACACCCTGAAGCACCAAACTGTCGGTCTTAAGAGAATGTGCATGTGCCTAGAAGGAAGACCTACGAAGATAATTATTATTCAGATTCACAAACCAACCACTAATACCAAAGATGAGGTAACTGAAGATGTTTTTACTAACTTAGGCAGTCTGAAATTGATGAAGCATGCAGTCAAGATGAGTTGATAATCACTGATTATTGCAATGCAGAAGTTAGGGATAAAGAAGGATTGGCAGTTGAAAATAGGGCTTTGGTGATAGAAAGGAGATTGGAGATCACATGATGGAATTTTGTAATACCAGCTGTTTATTTGTTGCAGATACCTTTTTCCCAACAACATAAATGGAGAATATTCATGTGGCCCTCACCAAATGGAAAACATGGGAATCAGTCAACTACATTTGTAAAAAGGGTCACTGGAAAAGCTCAATATCGTCAGTCAGAACAAGGCCAGGGTCAATTGCAAAAGAGATTATCAGTTCTTCTTACACAAATTCAAATCGAAGTTGAATAAAATTAAGTCCATGAGAGTCAAATTACAACCTTGAGTATATCCCACTTGAATTTAGAGACCATCTCAAGAACAGATTTAATGCACTGTAGACTAATGACTGAACATCAAATGATTTGTTAGATGGCATCAAGGACGTTATACATGAAGAAAGCAAAAGGTCGTTAAAAAGACAGAAGAGAAAGAAAAGACCACAGTGAATGTCAGAAAAGATCCTGAAACTTGCTGTTGAATGTAGAGTAGCTGAAATGAATAGAAGAAATGGACATGTAAAAGAGCTGAACAGAAGATTTCAAAGGACTACCTGAGAAGACCAAGCATTACAATGAAATGTGCAAAGACCTGGAGTTAGAAAACGAAAAGGGAAGAACATGTTCAGCATTTCTCAGACTGAAGAACTGAAGTAAAAATTCAAGCCTCAAGTTGCAATTTTGAAGGATTCTGTAGACAAAATGGAAACCCTGGTGTCATAGTGGTTAAGAGCTTGGCTGTTAAACAAAGTATCAGCAGTTAGAATCCACCAGGCACCCCTTGAAACCCTATGAGGCAGTTCTACTCTATTCTGTAGGGGCATTGTGAGTCAGAATCAACCTGATGACAGTGGGCTCGGTTTTTTGTTGATGGGCAAAATATTGAACCAAACTGGAAGCATCAAAAGAAGATAAGGAATACAGAGACTCACCATATCAAAAAAATTGGTCGGCATTCAATGTTTCACAAGGTAGCATACAGTCAAGAGCTGATGGCACTTAAGGAAGAATTCCAAGCTACAATGAAGATGTTGGTAAAAAACCAACCTCCAGGAATTGATGGAATACTTAGTGAATGAGATGTTCCAACAAAATGGATGCAGTGCTGGAGGCTCACTAGCCTGTGCTGAGAAATTTGGAAGACTGCTATCTGGCCAGCCAACTGGAAGAAGTCAGTTATTTGTGTCCATTCCAAAGACAGATGATCTGACAGAACACAGAGATTAGCAAACAATATCACTAATATCACACACAAGAAGAATTTTACTGAAGGTAAAGAATGGTTGCAGCAGTACAGCAGTAGAGAACTGGAAGAAATTTAAGCTAGATTCAGAAAAGGATGTGCCACAAGGAATATCATTGATGATGTCAGCTGGATTTTGGCTGAAAGTAGAGAATACCATAAAGATGTTTACTTGTAATGTATTGACTGTGCAGGGGCATTTGACTGTGTAAATTGTAACAAATTATGGACAACATTGCAAAGAGTGGGAATTCCAGAACACGTAAATTGGGTTCATGAGGAACCTGTGCATAGACCAAGAGGCAATCTTTCGAACAGAAAAGAGGATACTGCATGATTTGAAGTTAGAAATGTGTGAGTCGGGGTTGTATGCTTTCACCATACTTAGTCTGTATGCTGAGCAAGTAATGGGAGAAGCTGGACTGTCTGAAGAATGCAGCATCTACCTTGAAGGAAAAATGATTCACAGATGACACAGTTGTACTTGCTGAAAGCAGAGAGGACTTGAAGCACTTGCTGATGAAGATCAGTGACTGCAGCCTTCAGTATAGATTACACTTCAACATAAAGAAAAGTCCTCACAACTGGACCCCAGTAAGCACATTGATGATAAACAGAGAAAATACTAAAGTTGTAAAGGATTTTACTTTACTTGGGTTGACAGTCCGTGCCCATGGAAGCAGCAGAGAAGTAATCAAATCATCTATTACACTGGGCACATCTGCTAAAAAAGACCTCTTTAAAGTGTTGGAAAGCAAAGATGTTACTTTGAGTACAAGGTGCACCTTACTGAAGCCATGTTATTTTCTTGAGCCTCATATATGTGTCAAAGATGGGTCGTGAACAAGGAAGACCATAGAAGAATCACTGCCTTAGAGTTATTATATTGGGGAATACTACTGAGTATATCATGCATTTCCAGAAGAACGAACAAGTCTTTCTTGCAAGTACAAGCAAAGAGCTCCTTTAAAGTGAAAACAGGATACTGTCTCCCATACTTCGGATATGTTATCAAAAGGGACCGTTTCCTGGAGGAGGACATCCCCTTTTGGAAGGCAGAGGGTCAGTGGAAGAAAAGGAAGACCTTCAGTAAGATTAATTGACACAGTAGCTGCAGCAGTGAGCTCCAGGACAACAATAATCATGAAGTAGTCAGACACCATAGAGTTCTGATCTCAAGACAAATGAGCCATTTGTACACGGAGACAACTAACCACACTTTCCAATTAGTTCTGTTCTCACTGTCTTCCTTCCTCTGTTCCAGGAAAAGAGAAACAGTTGTTACACCTTGGATGACTGCTTGCAAGCTCTTATCTGTTTAATTGATAGGTATTTTTGGTTCTATAGAACTTCACAACATTTGGGGTTTTGTTGATTGACTCCCCAGAAAGTAGTTTAATATGTTTCTACTCTTTCCTATATTTTCTGTAACTGTTAATTAGCTTTAGATTCATAATAGATTCAAGTTCAATTTTTTGAGGGGGTGAGAGACAAGATTACTTCCCAGGTACTGTGATATACTCTGTCATATCAAATCAGGAGACATAGAATATCTAGTTATTTTTACAATATTGAAGTTGATCAGTGGTTCAAAAAACATTCTTCAATAAAAGGAGTCAGGGCTCCCTGAATAAATGGCTGTTTCTATGACTGCAATAAGGAATTGCATTTTGTACTGACAGAAAGTAAGGAAGTATTTGAAAAAACAGGGTGAAGTAATTCCCTATAGCCAGACCTGGAACAGTTCAGAAAACAGTGTAGTATTGGTACCCAATTTATAATGTAAATCCAGGAGGCACTACTGATATAAATAAGTTTTTGAATAAATAAATGGATAAATGGGGAGAAGAGACAAATCTCCCATACCACCACCACTGCCCTGTGGATTCTAACTCATAGTGACCCCATAGGTCAGAGTAGAACCACTTCATAGAGCTTCCAAGGAGCACCTGATGCGTTGCTTAGCAGACGTAGTGCTTTACCATTATGCCACTAGGGTTCCCATCTCCCATGTATAAATACTCCCCATTTTTACAATTTCCCGTATCCCACCTCTCCATCCCCAGTGTGAGCTGCAGTTAGTGAGTTATTTCCATAAAGTACGGTGTGGAAAGGGAGGGAAGGTAACTTCACAGTGCAGCAGCATGGACACCTTGACCAGGTGATCAGTGTTCACATATGCAGTTATAGGTCATGTTGATGACATATATCTTTAGTGTGAGATATTGAAAACAGCACCAAACCTCTGACCTTTCTTGAAAAGCCCATAACACTTTTTCTAAACAAGAGAAAAACATCAGACTGACCCAGGGGACATTCTGCAAAATACCTGACCAATACTTCTCAAACAAAATCTTCATGAACAGAGGCTGAGAAACTATTGTGAACCAGAGTGGGCTAAGGACACTGGATGACTAAATGTAATGTGCTGTCCTGGATAAGATTCTGGAACATAAAAGACATAAGGGGAAGACTACTGAAATCCAGATAGTGTAGAGTCTAGTTAATAGTAATATACCAATATTAGTTTCTTAGTTGTAACAAGTAAGTCATTGTAGTGTTAACAGCAGAGGAAACTGGGTGAGGGTTGTATAGGAACTCTATTTACTATCTTTGTATCTTTTCTGTAAATCTAAAACTATTCCAAAATTAAAAGTTAATCATAGTGTTCAAATATTGGCAACCATTATAAAGTTTCCCGTCAGCCTTTCACCCAAAGCTTTTAGCCATGGTTAATTGATTATTTACTAGATCCATTATTTCATTAAGAATTTGTTCTTCATTAAATTTTTACTTAGGGAGTATATGCATGTAGTAAGAAAAATGAACAGTAGAATAGAGTCTATGATGAAAACCAGTAGTTTTTTACCCCAGCTCTTGCCGTTTCCTTACCGTTTACCACCCCTGAACTCACAGCCACTGTGCCACCAGTGTTTCCTTGGTTTCTCCAGTAGTCCTTATTCCTGGCACATAGTGGCTAATATAAATGTCAGTTGATGAATGAGTATTCTGCCTTCTCATTAAAAAGTTCCCTGACTTGTAACCTTTCTTGGTCTGCTTCTCTTATATATTTTTGTAACAGTTATAATCAGGAGGTTCACGGGTTTCATTTCCTCTGCTAGTTCTAGTACACTGTTAGGCCTTCATGGAGCTCTGCATTAAGAATAACTCAGACTACATACTGCTCAGCAAGAAAGAGTTCCACTGTCATTTAAGTATGTTTGCCATTTATAAAAGAGACTGCATGCTTTATAGGTATTGGCCATCCCTGACATACTGAAAAGAGTACTTAATTATTGTTTGTTGTTTCATGTATTAGTCTCCATCTTTTGTTGGTAGATCTTGAGTTCCATAAGAGTAGCCCATGCACAGCATAGTACTAATTGCATAGTAAGACCTTAATAAATAATTATTTCAAATAAGTTTCCTAACTTGAGTCCATCAAAGTTCACCCTAGGGGAGAAAAGAAAGTAGAATTACCCTAATATGAAATATCATCCTCAATATAATAGTTCCTTTGAGGAGTACCATTATGCAGATTTCCTGTTAGAATAAGCTAAAAGCACTCCCCATAGCAAAAGAGAAATTCATACAGATGGGTCATGTTGAGGTTTCTGTGTCACTGCACGTATAAGGTACCTTGAAACTGTAAAGTTGGAGGACTATTCCTCTGGGAGGTAACTTGTAGCCCTTGAAAATAAGAAAGCAGTTGTTGATCTAAGCATTCATATTTGTCAGTTAATTCTACTCTGTAAATAGTGTGTTCTTTAGTTAGAAACTAACTTGTAGGAAGCTGGATTGTTTTTCATAATTTTTAATTTAGGTATGATTGCCACACAATAAAATGCTTAGGCCTTAAGTGGATCATTTTATGAGTTTTGAGACATTGATATATTTATGTGACACACATCTCTATCAAAGTAAGTTTTCTTTGTTACCAGAAAGTTCTCTCATGACCCATCATGTCCATCCTTCTCCCACAGGAGTAACCACTGTTACGACTATTTATTACCAAAGATTAGTTTTGTCTCTTTATTTACATTAAAGCAGACAGTATGTTGTTTTTTTGATCTGACTTCTTTCAGCAAAATGTGTGAAGATCTATATGTGTTATTGTATATATAGGTACTTGATTCCTTTTCATTGCTCAGTTGTATTCCATGTTGTGAATGTACCAAATATCTGTGTTCTTCCTTGGTGTACATTTGGGTTTTTTCCATTGACCATTTGAAATAAAGTCTTTATAACATCTTTAAATAATTTTTTTGTGAGATAATTAACATACTGTGACGTTCTCCCATTTTAAGTATACAAGTCAGTAGATTTTAGTATATGTACCAAGTTTTGCAGAAATGACTGTAAACTAATTTTAGAACATTTCCATCACTCCAGAAAGAAAGGTCTTTCTCATTAGCAATTGCTCTTTATTCCCCCTCTGCTCAGCCTTCTCAGGTCTGGGTAGCTGCTTATCTTCATTCTGTCTCTACAGATTTGCATATTTTGGATATTTTGTTTAAGTATGATACATAGTCTTGTGGCTGACAGCTTTCACTTAACCAGTTGCTGTCCAGTCAGCTCTGACTCATGGTAATCCTGTGTGTGGTGAATAGAACTGTGCTCCTTAGGGTTTTAATGGATGCTTTTTTGGAAGTAGATTAGCAAATTTTTCTTCCTAGGTGCCTCTGGATGAACTAGAACCTCCAGCCTTTTTGTTAGCAGCCAGGTGTGTTAACCATTTGCACTACCCAGAGTCGTCCTTTCATTCAGGATGTTGTTTTGAAGTTTATACATACTGCAGTGTGTATCAGTACTTCATTCCGTTTTACTGCTAGCAATATTTATTATATGAATACATTACATTTTGTTTATCCATTTATTAGTTGGTGGGCATTTGGGTTGTCTCCAGTTTGGGACAGTTATAACTAATGCTGCTGTAAACATTCTTGTACTAGTTCTTTTGTAAACATGTGTTTAATTTTTGGGGGGTAAAAAGCTAAGAATGAAATTACTCTATCATAGAACAGATGTATATTTAACCATAAGAAACCTTATGTATGCCAACTATACTTGAAGAAGTGTAGGAGTTTCTGAAATAAGGAAAATTATGTTTTGATTTCCTGGCAGGGAGGCCGTCAGAATTTTTTCATACTAAACTCAATTCCTAACCCTAAGGCTGTACATGCAGCTTTGGTAATTTTCTGTATTTTTCTATGATGTAGTAGTACAGGACTGGCAGCACAGTCGCTAAGAGGTTGGCTACTAAACAGTAAATCAGCAGTGTGACTCTACCAGCAATTCCTTGGAAACTCTGTGGGGTGGTTCTACTTTGTCCGTAAAGTTGCTACAAATTGAAATTGGCTTGATGTCAGTGGCTTTCGTTGTTTCTGGATGCAGGTGGTGGTGCAGTGATTAAGCACTCAATTGCTGACTGAAAGGTTAGTTCAGACCTACCCGGCCGCTCTTGCAGGAGAAAGACTTGGCAATCTGCTTCTGTAGAAAGTAGCAGCCAAGAAAAGTCCATGGGAAGTTCTTTTCTGTCACATGGAGCCACTATAAGTTGGAATTGATGCCATGGCACCCAACAGCAATATGCTATAGCAAGTACTAAGTGAAATTAAAGCAAAAATCCCTTTTACAGTAATTTTTAAAAACTTAAATATGTAGTGGTAATGAATCTAATAAATGACTTGCAAGACCCACATTGAGAAAATTGTTAAACTTTATTGAAAGATATTAAAGACCTAAATAAATGATGGAATATACAATATTTGTGTATTACAGTATTTATCATAAAGATGTCACTTTTTTCTAAATTGATGTGTAGAATCATTGCAGTCTCAATGAAAATCAGTTTTGTTTTTTTTTTTATTTTTTATTTAATATAACTGAGTGAAAATGTACATTCCCATATAAATTTACATATCCGCCTATATGCAGCTTCCACTGCTCTCCCTGCCCAGTGACAGCACACAGTTCCTCTCTGCTCCATACATGTCTCGTTCTCCCAACAGTCTCTTTTTTCCCTCCTCTCCACCCACTCTTCTTCCTCTAGCCAGAGGTCAGCAGGATGACATCCTATAGATGTATAGAACCATAAAGTGCATCTAATATATGGTCATTGCATTGCCGAGTCCAATCCATTCCTGGCCGAAGCATGGACCTTTGTTAATGATTTATGGTCAAGGGCAGCATCAGGGCGAGGGGCCATGCTCTCAGGGGAACCCCGAAACCACTGGACCATCAATTGAGGTCTTTTAGTGGGGATCCCAGAACTGACTCAGCAGCACATGGATAAAAACATTCCATGATTAAAAATAAAAAGCAGTCAAAATAATATGTTGTTGACTGTTTACATCTGTAAAACAACAAAGGCAGGAGTCAGTGATAAATATTAAATTTGCAATAATGGTTACCTCTTCAGGGGGTGTAGGGATGAGAATAGAGTGAAGAGTGCATAGATGGGCAAAAGGTGTAAGTAATGTTCTGGTTTTTAAATAAAATGATGGGCTGAACAATGGCTGTTTAATTTTTATTATCTTGGCAATATTAAAACATTTGCCATTTCAACTTTTTATATTGTGTTTTAACTGAGTTTACAATTCAACTCAGTTTGTCACGCAAAAACGCACACGCATATTGTTATGTAACCCTAACTGCTCTCCCCACACTGTTGACAGCGTACTCTTTCTCTCCACTCTGTATTTCCCACGTCCATTCAGCCAGCTCTTGTCCCCCTTTACCTTCTCATCTCATCTCCGGACAGGAGCTGCCCGGTTAGTCTCATACATCTACTTAACCTAAGAAACACACCCTTTGCCAGTATCATTTTTTTGTCTTATAGTCCAGTCCAATCTCTGTCTAAATAGTTGGTTTCAAGAATGGTTTCAGTTCTGAGCTAACAGAAAATCCAGGAGCCATGTCTACCAGGGTCTTCTGTCTGTCTGATCGTTAAGTCTGGACTTTTCTAAAGAGTTTGAGTTTTGTATCACACTTTTCTCCTCCTATACTGGGGACTCTGTTGTGTTCTCTGTCAGGGCCGTCGTGGTGATATCTGGGCACCATCTATTTTTTACAGTCTCTTGATGATGTAGTCTCAGTTTATGTGGCTCTGTCTGTCTCTTGGGCTCATGTTTTTTTGTCTTGGGTGTTCTTCGGTGTTCTTCATTCTTCTTTGATCCTTCTTAGGTGGCCATTAGCTAGTTTTTAACATTCCAGATGCCACTCAGCAAAGTGGAATGCAGAACCACTTTTTTAAGAAACACTGTTACACTAGTTGACCTAAGTGTATGCCAAAACCCTTGTCCCCAATCCCCTGCCCCTGCTACTCTCTTAAGTGTTTTCCTGTACTCAGAAAACGTCTTAGCTTTTGCTCTAGTACAGTTGTGCTTGCTTCTGTATTGTGTGTTGCCATTCCCTTTACCTAAAATGATTCTTGTCTACTATCTAGTCAGCACTCTTCTTCTGTCTCCCACCCTCATGGCCGTGAAGACATGTTTTCTTCTGTCTTTAAATGTTTTCTTGAGTTCTTGTAACAGTGTTCTCATACAATATTTGTCTTTATGCCAGTGACTGATTTCACTCAGCGTATCTTAGAGATTCCTAAATGCCATGAGATACTTCACAAATTCATCCTTACATTCTTTATTGTTGTGAAGGATTCTCTTGTATGGCTGTACCATAATTTGTTTATCCATTCATCTGTTGATTCCATCTTTTTGCTATTGTGGACAGTGCAGCTCTAAACATTGGTGTGTATGTAATGTTCCTATGACTGCTCTTATTTTTCTAGGGTATAGTACTGCAAGGAGTTGGGTTGCTGAATTCATTTGCTATTTCTCTTTCTAGCTTTCTGTGTAAGTGCCAAGTGGATTTACATTTTACATCCCCACCACCAGTGTATAAGTGTTCCAGTCTCACCACAGCCTCCCCGTCATTTATTATTTTGTATTTTTTGGATTAATGCTAGCCTTATTGGGGTGAGATGGTGTCTCATTGTATTTTTGGTTTGTATTTCTCTAATGGCTAAAGACCATGACCATTTCCTCATGTATATATTAGCCTCCTGAATGTCTTCTTTGGTGAAATGCCTATTAATATCCTTTGCCCCTTTTCAAAATTGGGTTATTGGTCTTTTTATTGTTCATGTTCTACAGTATCGTGTAGATTTGAGAGATTAGCCACTGATAGTATTTGCCATAACTAAAATTTCCACTTTGTAGGTTTTCTTTTTAACCTTTTGGTGATGTCTTTGGATGAGTGTGTTTGATTTTTAGGAGTTCCAAGTTAGCTACTTTCTCTTCTGGAGTTTATGCTTTGTTAGTAATGTTTTGTATTCTGTTTATGCCGTGTGTTAGGGCTCCTAGAGTAGTTGCTGTTTTTCTTTCTTCATCTTTATCATTTTAGATTTTATATTTAGGTCTTTGATCCAGTTTAAGTCAGTTTTGTTCATGGCATGAAGTATGGCTCTTGTTTGCCTTTTTTACACTACCACTTTTTGCCACTACCATTTGTTAAAGAGACTGTCTTTTCCCACTTTACAAACTTTGGGCCTTTGTTAAATATCAGCTGCTCATAGGTGGCTAATTTTATGTCTGGATTCTCAGTTCTATTCCATTGGTCTATGTGTGTGTTGTATCTGTACCAGATTGTTTTGACAACCATGACAGTGTAATAGGTTCTAAAGTCAGGTAATGTGAGACCTCCTACTTTGTTGTTCTCCAGTAATGCCTTACTTAAAAGGGGTCTGTTCTGTTTTCATGTGAAGTTGATGATTTGTTTCTCCATCTCATTTTAAAATGCCATTGGAATTTGGATGAGGGTTACAGTGTATCTACAGATTGGTTTTATTAAAATAGACATTCTCAGAATGTTCAGTCTTCTATGCATGAACAAGGTGTGTTTCTCTACTTCTGTAGGTCTCTTGGTTTCTTGCAGTAGTGTCTTTCAGTTTTCTTTGTATAGGTTTTTTTATGTCTCTGACTAAAGTTACTCCTAAATATCTTATCATCTTAGGTACTATTGTAAATGGTATTGATTTGAAATTTCCTCTTTGACATTCTCTTTGTAGGTATTGGGGAATCCAACAGATTTTTCTATATTTATCTTGTATCCTGATACTTTGCTGAACTCTTCTGTTAGTTTCAGTAGCTTTTTTGTGTGGATTCTGTGGGTTTGTCTGCTTGACAGCAGATCAGATCACCTGTAAATTGAGGTGGTTTTGCATCTTCTTTATCAATTTGAATGTTGTTTATTTCTTTTTCTAGCCTGATTGCTCTGTGTAGAACCTCCAGCTCAGCATTGAATAAAAGGGGTACCAAAGGGTATCTTGTGTAGCTCCTGCCCTAAAGGGAAACGCTTTCAAGACTCTCTCCATTCAGTAGGTTGTTGGCCGTTGGCTATGTCTAATTGCTCTTTATCATGCTGAGGAATTTCTCTTGCATTCCTGTTTTACTGAGGCTTTTTATCACAAATGAGTGGTGGTCCTGTTGTTACATGTTGTCGAGTTGGTTCTGACTTGTAGCAGCCCTACATACAACAGAACACAACACTGCCTGGTCCTGCATCATGCCCACAATTGTTGTTATGCTTACGCCTGTTATTGTAGCCACTGTGTCAGTCCGTTTTGTTGAGTCTTCCTGTTTTTTTTTTTTTTTTTTTTTTTTTTGCTGACTCTCCACTTTCCCAAGCATAAAGTCATTCTCCAGGGATTGATCCCTCCTAACAGCATGTCCGAAGTATGTAAGATGTAGTCTCACCATCTTTGCCTTCAGAGAGCACTCTGGCCGTACTTCTTGCAAACACATTTATTTCTTCTTTTGGTACGTTCAGTATTCTTCAGCACCACAGTTGAAAGGCATCAGTTCTTCTGTCTTCCTTATTCATTGCCCAGCGTTCACATGCATGTGATAGGTTTGAAAAAAATCATGGCTTGAGTCAGGCTCACCTTAGTCTACAAGGTGATATATTTACTTTTCAGTACTTTAAAGAGGCCTTTTGCAGCAGATTTTCGTAATGTAACATGTCTTCCAGTTTCTTGGTTACTGCTTCCATGGGCATTGATTGTGGAACCAATTAAAATGAAATCCTTGACAGCTTCAGTCCTTTCTCCATTTGTCATGATGTTACTTGGCTGGTACCACTCTGAGAATTTTTGTTTTGTTAATAATGAGGTGCAATCCTTACTTGAAGGCTGTGATTCTTGATCTTCATCAGTAAGTGTTTCACATCCTCTTCAGTTCAGCAAGCAAGGTTGCATTGTCTGCATTACACAGGTTGTTAATGAGTCTGTTTCCAATCCTGATTCCTGTGCAGCATTCCCATGTTCTTGTTGCATGACTGCCTCCTGATCAGCCTAGAGATTCCTTAAAAACACAATTAGGTGTTCTGGAATTCCCAGTTTCTCCAGTGTTATCCATAATTTGCTGTGATTCACACTGTCTTTGCATGGTCAATAAAACACAAGTAAACATTTTTCTGGTATTCTCTCCTTTCAGCCAAAATCCATATGACATCAACAGTGATGTCACTGTTTCCACATCCTCTTCTGAATCTGGCTTAAATTCCTGATGGTTACACTGCTACAGTTGCTTTTGAATGGTCTTTGAGGAAAATTTTACTTATGTGTGTTAATAATACAGTTTGATTATTTCTGCATTTGTGTGGATCACCGTTCTTGGGACTAGGCATAAATATGCATCTCTTCCAGTCAGTTGGTCACACTTCCAGTGCAGCATCCCTTTGTTGAAGCATTTCAGTTGATGTTCCATCAGTTCCTGGAGCCTTGTTTTTCGCCACTGCCATTATTGCATTCTTGCTTCAGTACCATTAGTTCCTGATCATATACTACCTCTTGAAATGGTTGAACATTGACCAGTTCTTTTTGATATACATGACTGTGTATTCCTTCCATCTTCTTTTGATGCTTTCTGAGTTGTTCAGTATTCTCCCTGAAGAATTCTTCACTATTGCAACCTGAGGCTTGAATTTTTTTCTTCAGTTCTTTCAGCTTGAGAAATGTGTAAAGTGTTCTTCCTTTTTTGCTTTTATGTCTCTAGTGCTTGGCACATGTCGTTGTTATACTTTGGCATCTTTAATGGTTGTTGGACTATGTCAAATGCGTTTTATGTATCAGTTGGCAAAATCGTGCTTCTTTGTTTTATTTATGTGATTGATTATATTGATTATCTTTCTAATGTTGAGTCATCCCTGTATGATTCCCACTTAAATATGAATCCCACTTAATCAGGGTGAACCATTCTTTTGGTATCGTGTTGCATTCTCTTGGATCGAATTTTGTTGAGAATTTTTGCATCTAAGCTCATGAGGATTATTGGTCTGTAATTTCTTTTTTAATGGTGCCTTTACCTCGGTGGTAATCAGGGTTATACTTGCTTCATAGAATGAGTTTGAAAGTATTGGATTCTTTTCTGTGCTCTGAGATACTTACAGTAATACTGGTGTCAGCTTGTCTCTGAAAGTTTGGCAGAATTCTGCAGTGAAGCTATGAGGGCCATGATTCTTGTTGGGTGTTTTTTAAAATTATCTTTTCAATCTCTTCTTTCATTGTGGGTTTATTTCATTGTTTTGCCTCTGTTTGTGTTAAATAAGTAATATGTTTCTAGAAATTTGTCCATTTCTTCAAGTTTTCAAATTTTTTAGACTAGTTTTCATAGTGTTGAATTACGATTTTTAAAATTTCATTTGGATCTGTTGTGATATCACCCATATCATTTCTTATCTAGGTTATTTGCTTCTTCTCCTGTTTCTGTATGTCCTGTGATTTATCAATTTTGTTGATCTCGTCAAAGAACCAAATTTTGATTGTTAATTCTTTAAATCATTTTTCTATTCTCTATTCATTTAGTTCTGTTCTAATTTTTATTATTTGCTTTCTGCTGGTTCCTCAGGGGATTCTTTTGCTGCTCTGTTTGCATTTGTTGAGTTGTAGGGTTAATGTTTTGATTTTCACCCTTTCTTCTTTTGGATGTGTGCGTGTATTACTATAAATTTACCTGTGAGCACTGCTTTTGCTCTGTCCCGAAAGTTTTGGTAGAATGTGTTTTGATCCTTTGGGTTTCTTTATTCCATCCTTCATTTCTTCTATAAGCCAGTAGTTTTTGAGCGAAGTGTTGCTCAGTTTCCATATGTTTGATTTTTTCCTTCCTTTTCCTGTAATTAATTTTGTCTTTATTGTTAGAGAAGATCCTTTGTAGTATTTCAGTGATTTAGATTTTATTATAACTTACTTTATGGCCTAATATGTTGTCTGTTCTGGAGAATGTCCTTTGGGTATTAGAAAGGAAGGTATACTTGTCTGCTACTGGGTCTGGTGTTCTACATGTCTGTGAGGTCAAGTTGGTTGATTGTGGCATTTAAATGTTCATGTCTTCTTTAAGCTTTCTGAATGTTCTTTCATCGAAAGTGGTATGTTAAAAGTCTTCTACTCTATTGTGGAGCCAGCCATCGGTTTCTCTTTTCAGTGCTATTAGAGTTTATGTCTTTAGGAGCCCTATCATTGGGTGCATAAATATTTAATACTGTTATGTCCTTTTGGCGTATTGACCTTTTATTCATTAGGTAATGTCCTTCCTTATCCATTATAGTGGATTTTACTTGAACATCTTCTTTTTCCATAAATTAATATTGCCAATCCTGCCTTGTTTTGAATGTTGTTTGGTTAGTATATTTGATATATTTATTCTTTGCATTTTAGTGTGTGTCTTTAAGGTGTGTCTCTTGTAGGCAGCATGTAGATGGATGGTGGTTTTGTATCCAGTCTGCCACACTCTGTGTCTTTATTGGTGCATTGACTGTTTACATTCATCTTCGGTATGGGTAGGTATGAGTTTAGTGCTGTCATTTTGATGCCTTTTTTGTGTGGAGTTGGTAGTATCTTTGTTCCACTTAATTTTCTTTGCTAAGCCATTTTTATTTTCGTCTTTTTCATTGTTGATTTCCTGTTTGCTCTGTCTTTGTTTTTCTTGTTTTTTATTTTGATATGTAGAATTATTTTACTTTGTGGTTACTTTTATTTATCCCCACTTTTCAGAGTTTAAACTAGTCATTTGTTTCTGTCACCTTGACTTCCCCTCCATGTGAAAGATCTTTGACTACATTTTTTAATCCCTCTTTTTGTTATAATGTTATCGTATTTTACATAATGATGTCTCAGTTTCTCTATTTTCAGTGTTTTATCTTTGATTTATTTTTGTGATTTCCCTATCTGGGTTGCTATCTGGTTGCTCTGTCATATGTTCTAATGCGAGTTGTTTATCTGATGTTACTGGTTTTCCAGCTGAAGGACTGCCTTCAGTGTGTCTTCTAATTTTGGTTTGTGTTTTTGCAGACTCCCTAAATTTCTGCTCATTTGGAGATGCCTTAATTTTGCTATCATATTAAAGAGACAGTATTATTACTGGATAAGGAATTACTGGCTTAGAATCTTTTTCCTTCAAGGTTTTATATGTGGTATGCTGTTGCCTTGTCCTCGTGGTTTCTGCTCAGTAAGCCAAGCTTAGTCTTAGTGACTGTCTTTTGTAGATTGTTTTTCGTTTATTCTTAACTATTCTTAAAATTCTGTCTTTGGTTTGGGCAACTTTGATTATAATATGTTTTGATGACTTCCTTTTGGATCTACTTCATGTGGAGTTCAGTGAGCATCATATTTTGTGGTATCAGGAGTTTTCTTTCAACAAATCTTCAATGGTTTTGTGTGTAGTTTATCTTTCTGCCTTTTTAACACTCCAGTCACTTGTAGATTATTCCTCTTGGTGGAGTTTCACTTAATTCTTAGGTTTCTTTATTGTTTAAAATCTGTTCATCTGATTTTTCCTCAAATATGTTGGTGTCAAGTGCTTTGTTTTCAGTTTCACCAGTTCTGATTTCCATTGCTTCCTCTCTGCTGCTTTGACTTTCTCTGAGTTTTCTAATTCTGTAAAAGTACTTTGTCTTAGTCACACAGTGCTGCTATAACAGAAATACCACAAATGGATGGTTTTAGAAAGTGAAATTTATTTTCTTACAGAAAAGCCAGCTAAAAGTCCAGATTCAGGGCATCAGATCCAGGGAAAGCCTTCCTCTTTTGGCTCTGGAGGAAGGTCCTTGTCAGTCTTCCCAAGGTTGAGAGCTTCTGAGGCACAAGGTCTAATGGATGTTGCTCTGCTCTTAGCACTGCTACTTGGAGATATCAGGACCCCAGTTCTGTTTGCTTCCCTTTATATCTCCAAGAGATTACCTCAAGGCACAGTACAAGAACACACATTGAGTTCTGCCCCACCAACACAACTGCCCCACATCCTACCTCATTAACATCATAGAGGCAGACTTTACAACACAAAGGAGCATCACACAATACCAGGAATCACAGCCTTGCCAGATTACTACAGACATGTTAGGAAAACACAGTTAAGTCCATGCTAGTACTGTTTCTGCAGCTAGCAGGTTATTTTTTCCCTGTTAACTTACTCCCTCTCCAAGGCTGGGAGAATGGCACAGAGGATGCATCAGTCCCTGGAGCTCGGTGGGGCCCAGTGCAGAGCAGGAGGAATAAAAAGATAAAGAGGTTTATAAGAGTTTTATGGCCTCACACAGTCCGTTATGTGCAGATTACTTTTTGATGATCTGGTGCTGCTTTTCACTGTTTCTGAAGGTAGTGGAATCTCTGTCACAGGGTGTCTCCTGATGTGGAAAATGCGTTTTGAATGTCACTGCTCGCCTCATTGTGTTGGCACCAGCAGCTCTGGCCTGAGTGGTACAGATTTCCTCTGAGTAAGGTCTGGCCACTTCTTGCTGCTTCTGAAACTTCTGTCCTCGTGCCCCTCAGTCTCATTTCTCAGCTTTGTCTTTGATGTTCTATGATACTAGAATGACATATATAATGAATTCATTATGTTTTTGGGGGAGGAATCTTTGTTTTAAAAGGGAACATGTGACTGCTGCAGCACTACCTTCTCATTTTAACTTTTTAAGTGTACATTCAGTGACATTAACTTGATTCACCCCATGTGTAACCATCATCACTGTTTTTAGTAGTGTTTTATCACTCTAAACAGAAACTCAGTATCCTTAAAAACAGTAGTTCTCCATTCTCTCCTAACTTCTATGTTTGTAGATTTGCCTTTCTGGGTACTTTATATTGAGCATATTTATGAAAATTTGTGTTAAATCAGACATACGAAAGACAAATATTGTTTTTTTTTCTGTCCAATGTATTTCATTATAATGCTTATCCACATTGTAGCATATATTAGAGCTTCACTTATGTTTAAGATTGAATAATATTTTCCTATCTAGAGATACCATTTTTTTAATATGTCCATCTGTTGTTGGCCGCTCAGTTGTTTTCACCTTATGGCTTTTGTGAAGAATTCTGCAATGAACATAAGTGTACCATAGTATCTGTGTAAGTCACTGCCTTCAAGCCTTTTTTATATATACCTAGGAGTGGAATTACTAGGTCACATGGGTAATTCTGTTCTTAGGCTTTAGAGGAATCAGCAGTTTATACACTGGTTATGCCATTTCATATTCCCACCAGCTCCCCATGCCCTCCCTAATACTCGTTATTTTGTTTTTCTTATAACAGCCACCCTAGAATGTGTGTAGTCACTGTGGCTTTGATTTGGATTTCCCTAATGATGGTGTTCGGCATCTTTTCATGTCCTTATTGGCCATTTGGAAACCCTGATGGCATAGTGATTAAGTGTTACATCTGCTAATTAAAAGGTCAGCAGTTTAAATCCACAAGGTGCTCCTTCGAAACTCTATGGAGCAGTTCTGCTCTGTCCTGTAGGGTCACTATGAGTGGGAATCAACTCGATGGCAGTGGATTTGGTTTTAGTTTGTTTGGTATTGGCCATTTTGCATTTTCTTTGACCTATACATATTAAAGTCTGTTACCACTTTTTTAAATGGGGCTGTTTGTTGTTAATGTCTTCTTTATGTCTAAACCACTTTTTAAAAAAAACTTCAAAACCCACTTCTATCAAGTCAGTGCCTACTTATAGTGACCCTATAGGTCAGAGTAGAGCTGCCCTATAGAGTTTCCAAGGAGCACCTGGCTGACTAGAACTGCCGACATTTTGGTTAGCACACACAGCACTTAACCATGACACCGCCAGGGTTTCCCAAAACCATTTTACTGATGTATGATTTACCAGTAAAAAACTCACCCATCTTAAGTGTACAGTGAACATTTTTAGTGAATTTAAAGAGTTATGCAACTGTCTCTGCAATCTAATTTTTGAACCTCTGTCATCCCAAAAAATTCCCTTGCAGCTTTTGCAGTCAGTCCCTGCTACTCCTCACAATCACTGATAGACTTTCTGCCTATGTAGGTTTGTCTTTTTTGGTCATCTGATATGCGTGGACTTGTGCAGTCTTCTGTGTTTGGCTTTCACTTAGCGTGATGTTTTTGAGATTAATGTATGTTGTAGCATGTGTCAGTAGTTCATTCTGTTTTCTTGCTTGAATAGTACTCTAAAATGTGAATGTTATGCTACAAAGTCTGACAGTTAAGTCCACAAACTTAATTATTCTAAGTGCTACACACGTCATTGCTTAATATCACTATGGTCAACTTCAGAGTACTCCTTTTGGCAAGCTGTGTACCAACGCCAGCACCTAGTCCACCACAAAGAGTTTTTGAAGTCTTCTGGAATGGTGATTGCGCATGGTGTTAAGGTGGCAGGTTCCTGAACTTAATTGTATACTTCTCTGTGAGGGAGTTTTTAGCCAGTAAACAGGTAACTGTATTGGAACACTCTCCCTACTCACTGGACCTAGCCCCCAGTGACTTTTTTCTTTACCCAAAGATAAAGGAAATATTGAAAGGAAAACATTTTGATGCCATTCAGTTCAGGACATAAAGGGTAATACAACAACAGTTCTGCTTTGAAGGGTTAACTAGGCGCTGGCATTGGTGCGTAACTTCCCAAGCGGAATACTTTGAAGGTTACTGTAGTGATACTCAGTAATGAGGTATGTAGGACTTTTTCTAGGATGAGTTGGTGAACTTAACTGTCAGGCCTTGTATTCACTGATGGAGCATTTAGATGGTCTTCACTTTTTGGCTGTTAGGGGTAATGTTGCTGGGAGTGTTTGCACACAAGTGTTTATATCAGTATGTTTTTATTTTTCTTAGGTGAATACCTAGGAATGCAGTTGCTGGCTCATACAATAAGTTAATGTTTAACTTTTTAAGAAACTACCAACCTGTTTTCCAAAGGGACTTTATCATTCTTACCAGCAAAGTTTGAAAGTGCAGTTTCTCCACATCCTTACCAACACTTAACCCTTGTTCTTTGTTTTGATTATAGCCATTCTGGTGGCTATGTAGTGTGTCTCATTATGCTTTTCTTGTGAATTTTCCTAATATACAACTAGTGATAATGGGTATTTTTCATGTGTTTCTTAGCTATTCTGTTTTGACACAAATAATGCACACCTTCTATGTTTGTTTGCCAACTGTCTTGTGGGAGGTATTTTTGTAAGCGTCGCTATTCTCTTCTTCTTTTTTTTTTTTACATGTTGCTGTAAAATAAATTAGTATAGTATATTTATGAAAGTACTTTGCTGGGCAGAGGCACAGCTGACAAACAGGTGTGTATTAATTATGTAAAAATATGATAGTCTCGTATCTTTAGTAAAATGTTTATTCACATGTGTTGCCCATTTTTAAGTATATTGTGTCTCTTCTTACTGATAAGTTTTCTTAATGCATTCTGGATATAAGTTTTATGTCAGACATGTGATTTGCAAGTATTTTTCCCAAGGCTTATTTATTTATTGCGTTTTGTATTTTTTTAATGGTGTACTTTTCAAAGCACAAAATGTTTCAGCTTTGATGAGATCCAGTTTATCAGTTGTTTCATTTATGGACCATGCTTTTGGTATTCATTTAATAAATCTTTGCCTAGCCAAAGTTCACAGTGATTTCTTGTAGAAGCTTTATAGTTTTAATTATTCCTTGAAGGTCTGTAATCCGTTTTGATTTAATTTTTGTATGTGATCTAGAGAAGAAGTCTAAATTCTCCTTTGGCATGTGGATATCCACTGTTCCAGTGCCGTTTTGTGGTTTCTTGTTTGTTTTTACTTGTTGTGCTTTAAATGAATGTTTACAATTCTAGTTTCTCATATACAAACTCACACTACATACATTGTTATATGACCTTAGTTCCTCTCCCTGTAATTTGATAACACATTCCTCCTTTCCGCCCTGTGTTTCCTATGTCCTTTCAACCAGCTCTTGCCTCTTCTGCATTTTCATCTCACTTGCAGACGGGAGCTGCCCATTTAGTCTCATATATCTACTTGAGAAGCACACTGTTTATCAGTATCATTTTATGTTTAAAGAACTGACTTTGGGAATGGTTTTAGTTCTCAGCTAACAGAGAGACTAGGGGTCATGTCTTCTGGGGTCCCCTCAATCTCCATCTGATCATCACGTCAGATCTTTTTAGTGGAAATTGAGATCTGTACCCCACTTTTCTCTTGCTCCATCAGGCTCTCTGTGTTGTATTCCTTGTTGGGGCAGTCACTGGTGGTAGCCAGGCACCATCTAGTTCTTCTGGTCACAGGCTGATGTAGTCTCTGGTTTATGTGGCCCTTTTTGTCTCTGGGGCTCATATTTTCCTTATGATGTTGGGATTCTTCACTTTTCTTTGCTCCAGGTGAGTTGTGACTAATTGATGCGACCTAGATGACACTTAGCTCTTCTTTCTTTAGTGAAATGCCCTGACTCCTCAGTCAGTCATAAAGTGATCAGAAATGTAAGGATGTGTATCTGAATTCTGGATTCTATTCCATTGATCTGTGGTGTGCCTGACTTAGAACTGCACTGTCTTATTCATTTGTATGCTTGGTACATAATGAATGGTTGACAGTTGAGTTAAATAGAAATCAAATTGACTAGACCTTTATTAGGTCGAGTTTCTTGGTGATGCAATTAAGCAGTTGACTATTAGCCAGAAGGTTGGTGGTTCAAACTCACCCAGAGGCTCATTGAAAAACATGCCTGCTCATTACTTCCAGAAGGTCATACCTTTGAAAACTGTATGGAGCAGTTCTGCTCTATACACGTGGAATTACTTTAAGTCGGAATTGACTCAGTGGCAAGTAACAACAGTAGACGTCCCTTATTAATTTAAAGGATCTGTATTCTTAACATTTGCCACATTGTAGTCTTTGATGTATATGTGATTGTGGTTTATTTTTGCCTCTTTCTCCATAGCTTCTTATCAGTGTACCTTTTTGGAAATTCTATCTGTAGGATGAAAATAAATTTTGTGTCACAAAAACACTCCATGGCCATCCCTTGAGATAGGATGCTGATAATGGTAGCAGCTATCAAAACAAAGGGATACTTGGTAGAACTGCAGTCTTTATTGCAGTGAAACCCAGAAGCTGGTGAGTTGCCGTGAGCAGGCTGTTCATTCCATAGTGCTCAGCAGTGTTTTACATATTTTTGTTTTCGTTACTTTAAAATGAAATCTTACCGAAAGTATTAGAAGTATTTTAGGAAGCACTAGGCTTATATTTGTGTCACTTAGCGATAGAATAATTCATGTGTAAATCATTTAACTTTCTGAGTCCATGATTATCTTTTTGGAGAAATAATGCTTACTCTGCCAGTGTGATGATTCAAAATCAACTCGATGGCCATGAGTTTGGTTTTTATCAACCTCTCATAGTGTTTATGAGTTTTGTGTTTTGAAAAATACAAAGTACTCTGCGAACACTTAAAAGTTACTAGTTTTCAACACTGTAAACAAGGTTTTCTTTTGAAGGATGAACAGTCATTGAACTTTTGGGTCATTTTCCCATGAATACAATTAAATTGTGTAAATCAGCAGTATTATAGCTCCAGAATACAGGATGCATAAAACCAGTGAGAGTGAGGGGGACTTTTTTTTCAGTATGCATAAGAAATTTGAGAGAAAATGCTAGTCTCTTTTGGAGAATTTGTAAAATTTCTAATTTTACACTGTTGGGTAAATAATAGAACTTTATCTTGACCCATAACAGTGTAGAATTTTAAAATTATTTTAAAATGTAAAAGATTGAACAGTACAAAGCTACGATACAAGATGTGGTACTGGTACAAGAGTAGTCAGAGAGGTCACTTAAGTAGAATAGAGTCCAGAAATAAACCCTTACATTCAGCTTATTTTTGAGAAAGGCACAAAGAGAAAGAGTAGTCTTTAACAAATGGTAATGGATTTTCACATGTGGGATTATGTATTTGGACCCCTTTCACATACTATATACAAAAATTAACTCAAAATGGACCACATGCCTAAATATTAGAGTGAAAATATAAAACTTTTAGAAATTATTGGAGTAAATCTTTGTGACCTTTGGTCAGGCAGTAGTTTCATAGATTTGTCAAATGCAGAAGCAACAAAAGAAAAAGTAGATAAATGTGACTTCATCAAAATAAAAATATTTAATGATGCAAAGAACACCATCAAGAAAGTAAAATGAATCCAGAGTATGAGAAACATTTTTTGCAAATTATATGTCTGTAAAGGAACTTGTATCTAAAATATAAAAGGGCTGACAAGTCCATGCACTTAATTATTCTAAGTGCTACATACCTCATTGTTGAATATCACTGCTGTCACCCTTGAAGTACTTCTCTTGGGAAGCTATGTACCGACGCTAGTGTGTACTCCACCCTTTGGAGCAATTTTGCAACTCATGGATTGGCCATTGCACATGGTGGCAGGGTGGCAAGTTTGTGAACTTAGCGGTATACTTCTCTGTGAGGGAGCTTTCAGCCAGTAAACATATAACTATTGGAACACCCTCCTTACTGGATCTCCCTCCCAGTGACTTTTTTCTTTACCTGAACATAAAGGAAATAATTGAAAGGAAGGCATTTTGATGACATTCAGGACATTGAGTGTAATAGAACGACAGCTGTGATGGCCATTCCAGAAAAAGAGTTCCAAAATTGCTTTGAAGGGTGGACTAGGTGCTGATATTGGTGCATAGGCTTCCCAGGGGGAGTGATTTGAAGGTGACTGTAGTGATATTCAGCAGTGAGGTGTGCAGAACTCTTTCTAGGATGAGTTTGCGCACTTAGTTGTCAGACCGTGTATGATGAAGCCATAATTCAGCACTAAAAAGACAGATTACCCAGTTGACAAGTTGACAAAGCATCTAAATAAGCAATTCTACAGAGAGGGCATATAGTGAGCGATAAGCACATGAAAAGATCCTGATTACTATTAGCTATCAGGGAAATACAATTTAGAATCACAGTACCACTTCTCACGTTTAGGGTAGCTGTAAACGAATGATAGATAATAACAAGTATTGGTGAACATGTGGAGAAGTGAGAATCTTCATACAGTTTATTGAGGTGGGATTGTAAAATAGTGCGACTGCTTTAGAAAACCATCTGGCAGTTCATCACAAAGTTAAAAATAACTAACATATGACCTACCAGTTCTCCTAGGCATACACCTAAGAGGACTGAAAACATGTCCACACAGAAGACTTGTATATGAATGTTCATAATAGCATTATTCATTATAGCTAAAAAGTAGAAACAACCCAAATGTTCATAAGCTGAGAAATGTTATTCAGTAATAAAAAGAAATGAAGTACTCATAAATGCTGCAACATAGATGAACCTTAGCATAATACTAAGTGAAAGTAATCACAAAAGACTACATTTTGTATTATTTTATTTATAGCAAATGTCCAGAATACGGAAATCTGTAGAGAGAAAAAGTAGATTAGTGTTGCATAGGCCTGTGGAACACTATTGGGAGAATGGGAAATGACTAGTAAATATGTCTGTATTGTTTGTTTCTCTGTCTCAGGGAGACAGAAATCTTATGGTAGATTGCTTCTTTTCTCATTTTTTCTTTCTTTAGTCTTTTAGTGGTTAACTAGGTATATTAAGTGCACAGATTTGTGTCGTATCATAGTAAATCATAATTCATTTTTGACAGGAATTGAGTTCTTCTCAGACTTTATCACATGATGGAGGATTCTTCAATAGACTGGAAGATGATGTTCATAGAATTCTTAATAGAGAAAAAAGAAGAGAACAGCTAACAGAATATAATGGAACAGATAATTGTACAACTCAGGAACACAACCAGGCATGTAAAGTAGAAAATTCTCTTAAAATTAAAATGAAAATTTTCTTTTTTAGAAAACATAAGCATTGGAATCCAATTATGACTCTATAAAGTGACAGTCATTACCACACAAAGATTTTAAAATGTGTGAATAATGCAGTCCATTCATTGATTCATACTTAATGAACATGTGCTGTGTGCTAGAAACTGTTAGTCAGTGGTGTAGGAAATACCAATGGTGAGTGGAAATACCAAGATGAGTATGACATTCCTTCCCTCAGATACCCAGAGTAGTGGGAATATGAGGAAGTACACTCTAATGAGATTATCATTCATCACCGTGAAGGCTTTTAAGGGAGATTTGAACAATAAAGATAGTTTTGTATAGAAAAGGTAATAGAGCACTGCTGGGGTGAGTTATAAAGAGCATATAAAGAAATGACATATAAGTTGAGTTTTGAATGATGACAAGTTATATAAGCTGAGAAAAGGAGAAAGACTTTGCCACCTTGGGGAACCCCAAGAGTTAAAGGTCCAGAGTAATGAAAGGACTTAGACTTGGTATTCAGGAAAACAGAACATTCTACTTCCAAGAAATATAGAGTGAATAAATGTGGATGCCCTGACTGGAGAGAGAGATTGAATTTAGATTGACATCCTTTCCTGTAATAGGAAGTTAGAATTTTATCTTGTAGAGGTTGTAAACTGTAGTCCATGAGTCATATCTGGTCAGCAGTCTGTTTTGGTAAAGCCTAAGATTTATACTTACATATATAAAGGATTTTTTTTTCTTTTTTTTTGCAAATGTGACAGATAGTGTACATAGCCCACAAAGCCTCAGATACTGACTATTCACCCCTTTATGGAAGAAGTTTGCTCACTGTTAATACACATCTGCATTACCCAGAGTGTTTATCTTAGGAGGAAGAGCGCTTCCTCTCCTCATTCATCATTCCTGGATTCTTATGAGCTACTAAATATTTCTTGATGCTACATTGTAGACCCCGTATAGAGAAAATATTTTACGTCTCAGACCCCTAAAGCTGCATTTATTTTTCTCATCACAGCCTCTACTCTTTAGTCCTACTTTCTCTTAACTATAAAGCTATTTACCTTATATTGACCTCCAAGCCATCAAGAATATTCTCTCAGCCTGAAACTTGTAGTAAATGAATTTAGTAATGTCACAGTGAACATAATGTCCCTATTGTGTCCTTAATTGTCAGCTGCTCCCTTCTTGCCACATGTACCATTGGCTGTCAGTATAATCTATCTGCTCTATTCTGATGTAATGTCTGGGCCGCCACATGTTGCTGGGAAAATTGGATGGGTGAGTTGGTGTGTATGTGAGTGTATGCACACGTATGTATATATTTTTATTTAGATAATTTGTTTTTATTGTTGAGCATATGCACAGCAAAAACACACGCATTCAAGTTTCTACATGTACAGTTCAGTGACACTGATTATGTCCTTTGAATTGTGCAACTGTTTTCACCCTCTTCTCAGTTGTTCTTCTACCAGTAACATAAACTGACTGTCCCCTTTGGTTCATATGTTATCTTCCTGGTTCTTGTTTTCAGTTTGATCCCATATAGGTAGTTCTTAAAAGAGCATGGCTCAAGACAGTTGAGGGCTTCAGCCGATATTGTTGTTTTTAGGTTCAAAGAGGTTCATCTAGCCTCTATGGCTCCATAAAGTCTGGAGTCTATGAGAATTTTAAATTGTGTACTGTGGGGAGCGGAGCGTCCGGCCCAAGGTGGCGCCCAAGGCCGGAACCCCTCCTTATTCCACACCCTTGTTTACCAGACTTAGGGCTTTCTTAGCGCATGCTTGTGAGCAGTGGCTGCTGATCAGCCTATTGAGAGCCCCGCTTTGGGAGGACGTGGCCTATGGTGAGTGGAGGAACCTGGGGGATAAAAGCGTGTGGGGACCGGGTGTAGGGGGAAGAAGAATAAAGCAGGAAGAAGAATAAAGCAAGCAACTTGCAAGGTGGCTCGTATCCGTGTGTCCTGTCTTCTTTCCGCGGGCGGACAGTTAGGCAGCGACACTGTACTGCATTTTCCCCCTTTTGATCAAGATTTTTCTGTGGAGTCCTGGTCAAAATGTTTGGTAATGGTAGTCAGGCACCATCCAGTTCTTCTGGCCTTGTGGCAAAGGAGGCAGTTGATCACAGAGATTTTATATCCACTTATTCCTTCTTCCTCTCTTGCTACAGGTGTACAGAGACCATTTTGTGCCTTGGATGGTTGCCTTTAAGCTGAAAAAAAAATTGTTGTAGTAGTGGCAGTTTTCTCTTCTGGAAGGTGATCTGGCATGGTATAGTGGAACAAAGCAGGCGTCAAAGTCATATAGCCTAGTAACACAAAATACAGGTCTGTAGCTCAACAGCTGTGTGACATGGGAATGAAATTACCTGTCTTTCTTGCATTATTAGGAAAATTATCAGTTGTGATTTAAAATGTTTAACAGACTATATTGCACACAGTATCCATTGAATACATTTTTGTAGAAAATGTCTAAGTCCAAAACAGGATGCTCTGATAAAGACCGTAGTAATTCACAGGAATTGAAATCAGATGACTTTGTGAGGAGAAAACAGCAGTGAGTAGAAACTTTAGAATTTTAACATGATGCAGAGGTGGAGGAGAAGATGGGAATGCTGTGAGTACAAGCCACAAATTTAAACACAAGTTTGTGTTTAAAACACAAATTTCGTAGGGGATCATTAACTGTGGTAAGTTTGAGAAGACTGTAGATCTAAAATGCCTGGTTCAGAATTTTGTCAGTAGATAATGAAGAATTTTTGGAGGCTTCAGAGCAGAGAGCAAAGCTTTGTATAGTAATACTGATTTCACTGAAATGCCAAAGCAAACTGAAAGGAGATACAGAGTAGAGATAGGAAATTAATGTGTGTCACTGAGTCAATTCCAACTCACAGTGACTCTGTAGAACAGAGTAGAAGTGCCCATAGGGTTTCCTTTGGGTTGGCGGGTGGTTCAAACAACCAACCTTTTGGTTAGCAAGTGGAGTACATAACCATTGCCCTACTAAAACAAAAACAAGAACCCCAAACCCATTGCTACTGAGTCTATTCCAACTCAGAGAGACCTTGTAGGACAGAGTAGAAGTGCCCTTAGGGCACTTCCCAGGAGCACCTGGTAGATTTAAACAGCCCATCTTTGGGTTAGCAACTGAGCTCTTAACCACTGCATCACCAGGGTTTCCGGGACTTCCTGGAGATAGGCAATAATAGACATACCTCAGTGAATATTACAATAAAGCAAGTTAACACAAAGTTTTTGGTTTCCCAGTACACATAAAAATTATTTTATGCTGTAGTTTTAGTGTATAATAAAAACTTAATGTTTAGTATAGTTATTAAATGTACAGTGCCATTATATCTAAAATACTATTGTGTTGTTAGGTGCCATCTAGTCATTGTGATTCACAGTGACCTTAGGTACAGCAAAATGACACACTGCCCTGTCCTGTACCATCCTAATGATTGTTATACTTGGACCCATTGTGGCAGTCACTGTGTCAGTCTGTCCCATTGAAGATCTTCATCTTTTTCACTAAACATATACCTTGGTGGGAAACCCTGGTGATGTAGTGGTTATGTGCTGTGTATGCTTACCAAAAGATGGCAGTTCTGATCTGCCAGGCACACCGTGGAAACTCTGTGCCGCAATTCTGCTCTGTAGGGTCGCTATGAGTCAGAATCAGCTTGGCAGCACTGGGTTTGGTTTGTTTGGGCACCTTGATGTCCTTTTCCTGGGACAGGTCTCTCCTGATAACATGTCCAAAGTATGTGAGATGTAATCTCATGTTGTTGCTTCTATTGAGTATTCTGGCTATACTTGAAGCATAGTTGTTCTTTTTTTTAGCAGTCTGTGGTATATTTAGTTTTCTATATTCTTCACTAACACTGGACTTCAAAGGCATCAGTTCTTAACTTGGCCTTCTTTATTCATTGTCCAGCTTTTGAATGCATATGAGGTGATTGAAAACTCAGGCATGGGTCAGACATTACCATAGTCTTCAAGGTGATAGCCTCTGCTTTTCAGCACTTGAGAGAAGTCTTTTGTAGCAGATTTGCCCAATGCAGTGCATCCTTTTATTTCTTGATTGCTACTTCCAAGGGTGCTGGTTGTGGATCCAGGTAAAATAAAATCCTTGATAACTTGAGTCTTTTCTCTGTTTATCATGATGTTGTTTATTGGCCCAGTCATGAGGATTTTTGTTTTCTTGATGTTGAGGTATAATCCCTGTTGAAGGCTGTCATCTTTGATCTTCATCAGTAAGTGCTTGAAGTCCTCTCCACTTTCAGCAAGCAGAGTTGTGTCAATATTATTAATGAGTCTTACTCCAATCCTGGTGCCCCATTCTTACTCATATGGTCCACTTTCTCAGATTGTTTGCTGAGTGTACAGATTAAGTTGTGGTGAAAGGATAGGACACAACCCTGACTCACACCTTTCCTGATTTTAAAATGCACAGTGTACCGTTTTTCTATTGGAATACTGGAAGGACTGTATCTTCATCTGTGGTCAGGTTCCTCGCGAGCACAATTGAGTGTTCTGGAATTCCCATTCTTGGCAATGTACATACCTTTTTTTTTTTTTTTTAATTTAATATGACTGAGTGAAAGTGTACATTCCCGTATAAATTTACATGCGCACCTCTATACAGCTTCTACTACTCTCCCTGTCCAGTGACAGCACACTATTCCTCTCTGCTCCATACATGTCTCATCCTCCCACAACAGTCTCCTTTCCCCTCCTCTCCACCCCACTTTCCTTCCTCCAACCAGAAGTCAGCAGGATGATATCCTATAGATGTATAGAACCATAAAGTGCATCCAGTATATGGTCACTCTGCATCGCCAAGTCCGATCCATTCCTGTCTGAAGAGTGGACCTTCGTTATGATTTATGGGCAAGGGCAGCATCAGGGCCAGGGGCCGTGTTCCCAGGGGAACCCCGAGACCGCTGGACCATCAACTGAAGTCTTCTAGTGGAGATCTCAGGATACACCCATTTTTATTCTTGTGTTGCCAGTGAGACTCAACTTAGGGAGCTCCATCGTGATTATCACTGGTGGTGGCTGGGCAAATGTACATACCTTAATTTCAAAATACTTTGTTGCTAGAAATTGCCATTACCTGAGCTTTCAGCAAGTCATAGTTTTTCTCCTGGTGAAGGGTCTTGCCTTGATGTTTATGGCTGCTCGCTGATCAGAATGGTAGTTGCTGAAGGTTGGGGCAGCTGTAGCAATTTCTTACGAGAGCAGTACAGTTTGCTACACCTGTTGACTGTTCCTTTCACATAATATTTCTCTGTAACATGTGATGCTGTTTGATAGCATTTTACCCCCAGTAGAATGTGTTTCCAAATTGGAGTCAGTCCTCTCAAACCCTGCTACTTCTTTATTGACCAAGTTTATGTAATACTCTAAATCCTTTGTTGGCATTTCAGCAGTCTTCATAGCATCTTCAGTAGGAGTCAGTTGTATTAAAGAAGTCATTTCTTTGTTCATCCATGAAGCAACTGCTCATCTGTTAGAGTTTTATTGTACAATTTTATTGTAGCAGTTGTCACATCTTCAGGCTCTAGGTGTAATTCTAGTTCTCTTTTGCTATTTGCGCCACATCTGCAGTTAATTCTTCTACTGAAGTCTCAAACCCCTTGGAGTCATCCATGAGGGTTGGAATCAACTTCTTTCAAACTCTTGTTATTGTAGTTATTATGACTTTCTCCTTCACAAATATTCTTAATGGCATCTAGAATGGCAAATTCTTTCCAGAAGGTTTTTAATCTCCTTTGCCCAAATCAATCAGAGAAATCAGTACCTGTGACAACTATAGCCTTACAAAGTGTATTTCTTAAATAATAAGACATGCAAGTTAAATTACTTCATGATCCATAGATAAGAATGGATATTCTAGTAGCAGGCATGACAACAACGTTAATTTCCGTGTACATCTCAATCAACTTTTGAAAAGAATCTTTTTTTCTGGAGTAGGTCTCAACAGTGGGCTTAAAATATTCAGTAAACCATGTTGTAAACAGATGTGTTGTTATCCAGACTTGTTCCATTTGTAGAATACAGACAGTAGATTTAGCATGATTCTTAAAGGGCACTAGAGTTTTCAGTATGGTAAAGGAGCATTGACTTCAACTTAAAGTTACCAGCTGCAAATGTTCTACATCCCACCTTGGTGAGTAGCTTTCGGTGTCTCAAAAACTAGCAAGTGGCGGTCAATTAACCTCAGTTGATCGTAACCTGCCTGGAGCAGAGGAGAATGAAGGACATCAAAGACAACAAAAATATGAGTCCAAGAAACAGAAAGGGCCACATAATCCAGACTATATCAGCATGAAACCAGAAGAACTAGATAACTGCCCCCCACCACCAGTGATTGCTCAGACAGGGAAAACAACAAAGAGTCCCTGACATAGCAGGAGAAAAATGGAATGCAGAACTCTAACTCTGTTAAATAAACCAAACTAGATGTTCCAACAGACTGGAGGGATCCCTGGAAAATGTGGTCCCTGGACTCTTTGTTAGCCCCAAGCTGAAACTGTTCCCAAAGCCAACTCTTAGCAAAAAGATTAGAAGGGGCTGCAAGACGTAGAATGATACTGATAAAGAGTGTGCTTCTTGGCTTAAGTAGATACATGAAAGTGAGTAGTTCCTCTCCAGCTGTGAGATGAGAGAGCAGAGGGGGACAGAAGCTAGTTAAATGTACATGGGAAATTCAGGGTAGAGAAGAGTGTGTTATCACAGTGTGAGGGCAGCAACTAGAGTTACATAGCAATAATTATGTGTGTAAGTTTTTGTAATAGCAAATTGACTTGGATTGTAAACTTTCACTTGAAGTACAATAAAATATTAAAAGAAAAAAAAGCACCTGCATTAGTCCCTAACAAGAAAGCTTGGAAGACAGGTGTTAACTTCTCCTCTCTCACTGTGAATGTCCTAGATAACATCTTCTTCCAATATAAGGGTGTTTCATCTACAATGAAAATCTGTTGTTTAGTTTAGCCACCTTCATGAGTTATCTTAACTGGATCCTGGATAATTCACGGGTTCTACTTCAGCAATTCCTGCTTACCCTTGTACTTTTTATGTTATGGAGAAAGCTTATTTCCTTAAACCTCATTCACCAAACTGTACTAGCTTCAAACTTTGCAGATTCCTCTCCCCTCTCACCCTTCATAGAATTGAAGAGACTTAGAGCCTCTGGATTAGCTTTTGGCTTAGGGAGTATTGTGGCTGGTTTGATCTTCTCCTAGACCACTGAAACTTTCTGCATGTCAGCAATAAGGCTGTTTCGCTTTCTTATTTGCTGGAGTAACACTTAAATTCTTAGCAAAATTTTTCCTTAGCATTCACAGCTTGGCTAACTGGTGCAAGAGGCCTGACTTTCAACCCATCATAGCTTTTGACATGCCGTCCTCAGTAAGTTGAATCATTTCAGGCTTTTAATTTAGAGTGACAGACATATGACTTCCTTTCACTTAAACACTTAGAGGCTTATTAATTGGTCAAATTTCAGTATTGTTGTGTCTCAAGGAATAGGGAGGCCTAAAGAAAGGGAGATGGATGAGGAGCCCGTGTGTGGAGCAGTGAGAACACACACAATGTTTATTAAGTTTGTCATCTTGTATGGGCATGGTTCGCAATATCCCGAAGCAATTATAATAATGACACCAAGGATAACTGATTACAGATCATCATAACAGATGATATTAGCACCAAAAAGTTTTGAAATATTGTGAGAAGTTAACCAGAGTGTGACACAGAGACATGAACTGGGTACATGATGTTGGCAAAAATGGTGCTGATAGACTTGTTTGCCACAACCCTTCAATTTTTAATAAAACACAGTATCTGCAAAGTATAGTAAAGTGAAGTAGAATAAAACAAGGCTTGCATGTAGACAATAATAAGTAGTTGTAAGGATATAGAACAGCAGTAAGAGTATTAATTGGTACAACTACTTTGGGAAGCAATTTAGCATTAATTTTTAAAGTTAAAGGTAAATGTGACCTGTATTTTAGAAATTATGTGCCTAGATGGAGTCCAAAAATTAAACTGCATCCTCCAAAACTGTGTGTTAACTTGGCTCAGCCATGATTATACCACTTTTGTGTGGTTGTCCACCGTTTTGTGATCTGATGTGATTATCCTGTGTGTTGTAAATCTTACAGGGTATTATGTTAATGAGGCAGGATTAGAGGCATTTCTGTTAATAAGGCAGGTCTCCATCTAAGGGATTAGGTTGTATCTGGAGTCAGTCTCTTCTGAGATACAAAAGAGTGAAGTGAGCAAAAAGAAAGAAGCTGGGAGAAGAGCCTGTTCTTTGGACCCACGGTCCCTATGCTGAGAAGCTCCTTTGCCAGAGGATTGATAACAAGGACCTTCACATCAGAGCTGGCAGAGAAAGTCTTCCCCTGTAGGTGGTACGCTGAATTCAGACTTCTAGCCTCCTAAACTACGGGAAAGTAAATTTCTGTTTATTAAAGCCATCCAGTTGTGGTACATATGTTATAGCAGCAGTATATGATGAAGAGACATGTTCAGGGGAAATGTTAAAAACATAATTGTTCGTAATAGCAAAATCAGTAAGAGGAATGAACTGAAACTATAGCAATACCTGTGAATATCAGAAATACATGTTTAATGAAAAACAAGTCACCAAATAATGTTTTGATGCCATTTATATGAATTAAAAAATAAAACATTTGATATGTTGCTTAGCTGTTTTTGGTTGCTGTTGAGCCAGTTCTGATTCTTGACAATCCCATGTGTTATGGAGAATAACTCCATAGGGTTTTCTTAGCTGTAATGTTTTTACCCCTCCTTGGCTATACTCTTGATGGAAGCAGATTGCCAGACCTTTTCTTCTGCAGTACCCCTAGGTAGGTCAAACTGCCAATCTTGAAGTTAGCAGTCAAGTGCAAACCATTTTTAGAAATGGGTGTGTGTGTGTCTGTGTGTCTGTGTGTATGAATATATATACACACACAGAAGAGTAACAAGCAAGAGAATGACACCTCAGAGTGTGTGACAGTAGGTGTCATTAGGGAGGGAGGAAAGGGGTATGATTGCGAAGTGTCACTTCAGAGCTACAGAGTATTGTTAATGTTGAAATTCTTAATATGCATAGTGGGTTATTCTTTTCAACTTAAATGGTATGTATGCTTTTGTATATCTATATTATAGCTAAAATGTGTGTATATAGTTATGTATGTAATTGAATGCAACCAAGATTGATGCTGTCTAAAAAAATTTCTGCTCTTTCTCTTTACATTGTCTACCTTCTTCCTCTTCCCATTTCACTCCTTTCACAGAAAAAGAAATCTTTTTGCCTAAGTTAAAATCCTTTTTAACTGAACATACAGTAATGTACCAGGAATTCTTAAAGGTGAAAAATAAACCCTAATTCTGCCTGTGAGAATGTAGCTTCATTTTTTAACAGGTCTTTTTCTAGAGAAATACCACATGCATAGATATTTAAGAATAATTTTTACAATAATGATTAGTTTTGTAATCTTCTATATAAACAGTGTGTTATATTCTGTCAGATTAACGTACTTCAATTTGCTGTTGCCCTAGTATTGAACATTTTAGGTTGTTTAAGATCGGTCACTGTATTAGATATTCATCAAACATCTTTTTGAATTTTATTTTTTTAGTGGATTATTCCCTTGGAATAAATTATTAAAAATAGTAATCACATCAGAGGCTATAAACCTGTGATATTATCAATATATTGTCTTCTAGCAACAGGATATGAACTCGCTAATTTTTCTACCACCTCACAATCATTGGCTAGATGTACTACTCCTGATCCCATCCTTTCTTAAGGCCTTTTGGGCTCTGTTTTATTAATTGCACTTGTGGCATATATCACTCTTCTGTTCCATGGATACCTTGCACTCATCATGCCCAAATCCAAACTCCTCCTCATACTGTCCAAACCAAGCATTTGGCTTGATTTGTGTGACTTTTGTTTTTGCTTTCATAGTTTTTTCAGTATCCAGACTCTAAATCTCCTTTTTCACTTTTTTCTTTTACAAGATTTCAGAGTTTTAAATCACTGAAATATTCTCAACTTGATTTCCTGTGCTTACTGACATTTCTCTAATTCAGGCCCTCATTGTCTCTTACTGGTAGTATTTCAGAAGTCTTCTGACAGGTCTTTCTGCCTTCTAACTCCAGGTAATTTATCTTACACGCTGCTAGCAGGTGAATTTTTATAAAGCATGATTTCCACTATGCCAAATCTCTATGCTTAAACTTTGTGTCTGTTAAGTACAATGTCCTTGACCTGGCATTTAAAGTTCTTAGGCTTTGTTCTTCAAACTGAGAGGCTCAACCTGTTTCACAGGTCCTGAAATCTGTTAGTAGATTGCTACCAGTGCTTTTTAAAAAATGAAACTGAAGAAAAAAATGTCAGAGTGTATGACACCTATTTGTATTCTGACTCATAGTGACCCTGTAGGACTTAGCAGAACTGTCCCATAGTTTCTTAGGAGTGCCTGGTGGATTTGATCTGCTGACCTTTTGGTTAGTAGAAATAATTGTTAACCACCTGTCAGGAGTAACTAAAAAATGAGATGGAAATAAAAATGGCAGAGTGTGTAATACCTATTTGTGTTTTATGAAATTGGTGTCTGTGTGTATATGTCCATACACGTATATACATGTGTAGATTGACATGTGTGCAATCTGGATCATGGTATAAAACATTTCTTACTATGTATCACTGTTAAGTATGGAAGCATTGTTCTACAGTATAACCTCAACCTAGTTTACTTAAGCCATACTCTTCTAAAAATTTTCCTCTTGCACAGAGCGCTCCTATCGCAGACTGCTGGATAGTCCCATCTTAGTGAAAGGCACGTTTAACATACTTCCCTTCCTTGAAGCTTTCTGTCACTGCCATATCCCAACCTCAAACATCAAAAGCAGAAAATCTGGATAATCTTTTCTTCTTTATTGTGCTTTATATTTTGTGTTTCTTATAGCACATCTCGCATGCCAGCCACATCTTTATTATCATTCTTAATAGATGCAGATCCTTTGTAGATGTAGACTTAATCTTATACATTCCTTTATCACCATGTTAGTGTATCTTTCACCTTGAAAATAATTTTAAAAGTGGATTTGTTGAAATACAGGACTTTATAAAAAATGAGTTTACATTAAAACAGTATGACTTTGTTTTAAAAAGTTACTTGTTGCAAAAATTTTATAAAGTACATATAAATTAAAAATGGCAATGATAACAAAAGTAAACATTTGAAAGCATACTATATCTATATTCCAGGCCCTGTGTTAAGTACTTAAAATATGTGATCTCATTTAATTCTTAGATTTTTCTGTGAAATTGTTGGTTATCATTATTATCCCCAAATTACAGATGAAGCAAGGAAGGATAAGGTCCCTAGTCTTATCCACCCAGAGAGGACTACTATGCATATTTGGTGTGGCACCATCTTTCTGTGACTGTATAATTTTTCCGTCTATAATAATAGAATCTGTTATATAGATTGATTTTCTAGTTACATACAGGTGGCAACCATTTCAGGTTATTCTTCAGCATTATTCAGAGTATGGCTAAATTGCTTTCCATTGCTCACATAGAGAAATATATACATATATATTTAAATGATAGTATGTTTTCATTGAAGATTTATACAATAGTTCATTTCCCCTTTAACAATTGCTACACAAGTTCAGTGACATCAGTTGCATTCTTCACAGTGTGTCAACGTTCTCATTATTTCTGTTTTGGTGGTTATGTTTTTGTTAAACTAGCTTCCCTGTTTCCTCATTTTGGTTTTAAAATAATTATTGACTGTTTGGTCTCATATAGATGATTTTTTGCCTTGGCTGTGTGTCTGTGTTTTAGGTGAACGATGACAGCACAAATTAATTTCTCATTCAGAAATTTATGCACAAAAATTGTTTAGTGACTTTAGTCTCAATCCCTGCAGTGTGTCAGCGCTCCACCTTTTCCCTTTATCCCATGGGTTCCCCAGCTTGCCTGTTACCTTCCTGCCTTCTCATATTTGCTTTTGCAAAGGTGTTGCCCATTAGGTCTCCTATACTTGATTAAACTAAGAAGCACATTTTTCATGTGTGCTCTTGTTTGTTTTATAAGCCTATCTGATACGTGGCTGAAAGATGGACCTCAAGAGTGGCTTCAGTTCTGAGCTAGTAGGGTGTCCGAGACCTGTGGTCTTAGGGGTTCCTCCAATTTCTGTTGGACCAGTAAGTCTGGTCTTTTTTTGTGAATTTGAATTTTGTTCTACTTTTTTTCCCCCTCTTGATCTGGGACCCTCTCTTGTGATCCTTGTCAGAGCAGCTGGTGGTGGTAACCTGGCACCATTTCATTCTTCTGGGCCCAGGCTGTTGGATCCTGTGGTTCATGTGGTCTGTTAGTCTTTTAGAATAATGCTTTCTTTGCATCATCTGTTTTTTCTGTTCTCCTTTCCTCCAACTGCAGTGAGACCAATAGATGTATTTTCAATGATCACTTGAAAGCTTTCAAAGACCCGAAACACTGATTACCACAGTAGGATGTAGAACATTTTTCTTATGAACTGTGCTATACCAACTGACCTGTATGTCCCCTCAGACTATGCTCCCCCGTAAATTGGTCTGTCAAGATATTTGAATGTTTCTGGGAAGCTTCTGTGGCTTTCCCTTGGTAAAGTGTACCGATTTCCCCTATATTGTGTATTGTCTTTCTCTATGCCACGGTTATCACTTGCCTGCTCCCCTCCCTGTTCCTCGCTTCCCTTCTAATCACAAAGTTTTTTTCTGTATATAAACCTTGTCTTGGGTTTTTATAATAGTGGTCTCATACAGTATTTGTACTTTTGTGACTTCACTCAGTGTAATGCCCTCCAGATTAATTAATATTATGAGATGTTTCACAAGTTCATCATCCTGTAGTATTCCATCATGTATAACTACCATAATTTGTTTACCCATTCATCTGTTGATGGGCACTTAGCTTGTTTCCATCTTTCTGGTGTTGTAATTAATGCTGCAGTGAACATGGATATTATTGCCCAATTAGGGTCCGTGCCCTGGAGCAGTCAAGCCAATGAAACATACTCCAAGTCAGAGAAAGTTTATTTAGGAGGTGACACCAACGGGGAGTTCAGCAGCAACGCAGGCTGTTATTATGGAGTCCCAAAAGGTAATTTTACGTTAGAGCTTATGTATCCTGTAAAGTGTCTTTTGGCATGTACCCCACAGATGGCATGGCTGGATGAGTTATTATTCATTAGAAAATAATCACAAGGGACTCTCTATCAGACTAAAGAGACATGTGCTGACATCTCCTTATGAGGCTAAGGATATACATATCAAATATCTGGGCTGTAATTATGATGTGGGGGGTCATACATCACAGGTAGATAACAGAATAAAGCAAAGTCATTAACAAAAGCGAGCAGAAAAGTGAAGGCAGGTAGAAACAACTTACAGCTTCATCATGGCTTTAGTTATATGAAGCTGTCAGTTACCCATTTTGAAAACAAGAAAACATGTTGTGGAGTATTATGGTCAATGTATGTGTGTGTGATCACTTGATGGCTTTTATTTCTCTAGGTTGTATTCCTAGGAGCAGAATTGCCAGATCACATGGCATATCTAGTGTTTTAAGGAGGCCCATGTCATTTTCCATAATGGTTGTTCCATTTTATATTCCCACCAGTGGGAGTTCTGATCTCGCCACAAGCCTTCCAGCATTTGTCTTTTTCGTTTTGTTTGTTTGTTTGTTTGTTTTTTATCCATGCCAGTAATGTCGAGGTGAGATGGTATGTCATTGTAGTTTTCATTTGCATTTCTGTAAATGACTAGTGATCAAAGGTGTTGCTTCATGTTCCTGTTAGCTTCTTGAATATCCACTTTGGGGAGGTATTTGTTCATGTACTTTGCTCATTTTTTCATTGGAGTATTTGCCTTTGCATTACTGAGGTCTTGAAGTATTTTATATATATTGTTATTAGATGCCATGGAGACAGTGCTGACTCATAGCACCCCTGTTTACAACAAAATGTAACACCGCCTTGTCCTGCACCAACTTCATAATTCTTGAAGTGCCTGAGCCCATTGTTGCAGCCATTCTGTCAATTCATTTATTTGAGAGTCTTCGTCTTTTTACTCACTCTCTACTCTTCCAAACATGCTGTGCTTTTCCAGGGACTGGTCCTTCCTCATGACATGTCTAGAGTTTGTGAGACATAGTCTTGCTATTCTTGCGTCTAAGGAATATTCTGATTGTATTTCTTCTGAGATAGACTTACTCATTCTTTTAGCAGTCTGTGTTACATTCAGTATTCTCTGCCAGAACCACAGTTCAGTGGCGTCCCTTCTTCAGTCCTCTCCTGGTCATAGTCCAGCTTTCGTGTGCATAAGAGGTAGTTGAAAAACCATGGCAGATGCTCCTTAGTTTTCATGGTGACTTCTTTGCTTTTCCTCGCTTAAAGGAGGTCTTTTTGCAGCACATTTGCCCAGGGTTCTGCATCTTTTGATTTCTTGATTGCTGCTTCCCTAAGTGTTGATTCTGGAACCAAGTAAAATGAAATCATTGACAGCTTTGATCTTTTCTCTGTCTGTCATGGTGTTGTTTATTACTTCAGTCGTGAGGATTTTTGTTTTCTTTATGTTGAGGAATAATCCATACAGAAGGCTGTGGTCATGTACCTTCATCAGTAAGTGCTTCAGGTCTTATTTACTTCTAGCAAGCAAGATTGTGTCCTTTACATAACGCAGGTTGTTAATGAGTCCTACTCCAGTTTTGATGCTCTGTTCTCCTTTGTGTAGTCCAACTTCTTGGATTATTTGCTTGGCATATAGATTGAATAGATATGGTGAGAGGATACAAGCTTAACACACACCTTTCCTACCTTTCAACTATGCCATTATTCTTTTGTTCTGTTTAAACAACTTCTTGATCTATTTATATATTCCTCATGAGCACAATTAAGTTGTTTTGGAATTTCTATTCTTCCCAGTGTGAACCATAATTTATTATGATCCGTGTACTTATTTGCCTTTGCATAGTCAATAAAACACAGGTAAACAACTTTCTGGTACTCTGCTTTCAGCATAGAGCCATCTGACAGCGGTGATATCCATGGTTTCACATCCTCTTCTAAATCTAGTTTGAATTTCTGGCAGTTTCCTGTAGATAAACTGCTACAGCCGCTTTTCAGTGATCTTCAGGAAAATTTTACTTGTGCGTGATGTTAATGATATTGAACGGTTTCCACATTTGCTTTGCTCACCTTTCTTATTAATAGGCGTAAATATGAATCTCTTTCAGTTGATTGGCTAGGTAGCTGTCTTCCAGAGTTCTTGGCAAAAACAAGTGAGCACTTTAAGTGCTGCATCCATTTGTTGAAGCCTCTCAATTGGTATTCTGTCAGTTCCTGGAACATTGTTTTTTGCCAGTGCCATCAGTACAGCTTGGAGTTCTTCCTTCAGTACTCTCAGTTCCAGATCCTGTGTTGCCTGCTGAAATGGTTGAATGTTGACCAATTCTTTTTGGTGTAATTACTCTGTGTATTCTATCCATCTTCTTTGGATGCTTCCTGCAACATTTAATATTTTATTGTAGAATTCTTCAGTATTTCAACTTGAGTCTTGAATTTTGCTTCAGTTCTTTCAGCTTGAGAAATGCAGAACTTGTTCTTCTCTTTTGGTTTTCTATCTCCAGGTCTTTGCACATATTATTATAATATGTTACTTTGTCTTCTTGAGCAGTCCTTTGAAGTATGCTGTTCAACTTTTTTCCTTCATCATTTCTCCCTCTTACTTTAGCTATTTGACGTTCCAGAGCAAGTTTCAGAGTCTCTTCTGACATCCATTTTGATCTTTTTTTTGTTTCCTGTCTTTTTAATGACCTCTTGCTTTCTTCATGTATGCCATTGATGTGATTCTCCAAATTGTCTGACCTTTGGTTGTTAGTGTTCAAAGCATCAAATTATTCTTAAGATGGTCTCTCAATTCAGATGGGATGTGCCCAAGGTCATAACATTGGCTTTCATGAACTTGTTCTAGTTTTCTTCAGTTTCAATTTAAGCTTGTATATGAACAGTTGAAGAACTGTTCTGCAGCCATCCCCTGGCCTTGTTCCCACTGATGATACTGAGCTTTTCCATCATCTCTTCCACAAATAGTCGGATCTGACTCAACGGCACTTGGCTTTGGCTTCGCTTCCACAAATATAATTGTTTGATTCCTATATATTCCATCTGGTGAGGCCCACATGTAAAGTCACTGTTTATGTTGGTGAATAAAGTATTTGCCATGAAGAAGCTGTTGCTCTTAACAAAATTCAATCATACGATCTCTGGCATTATTTCTTTCACCAAGGCCATATTTTCCAACCAGCAGTCCTTCTTTGTCTCCACCTTTAGCATTCCAGTCACCAGTAATTATCATTTCATCCTGATTGCAAACTGCAGAAGTTGATGAAAATCTTCAACTTTTTTTATCTTCAGGTATAATGTTTGGTGTGTAACTTGGAATGATAGACATATTAACTAGTCTTCCTTGTAGGCGTATAGGATATTGTCCTATTATTGGCAGCGTTGTACTTAAGGATAGATCTCAAAATGTTGTTTTTTACAATTAATGTAGCACCATTGGTTTTCAGTTTGTCATTCCAAGCATAGTAGACATTATGGCTGTCTGATTGAAAATGGCCAGTACCAATCCATTTCACTTCACTAATATCTAGCATGTTGATGTTTATGTATTGCATTTCATTTTTTGCAATTTCCGGTTGTCTGGGTTCATACTTTGTGTATTCCACATTCCAGTTTTTAATGGATGTTTGCAGCTGTTTCTTCTCATTGTGAGTTGTGCATGTCAGCAGATGAAGGTCTGGAAAGCTTGACTCTGTCCATGTCGTCATGGTCAACTTTGAGGGAGCATCTCTTCCCCAGTCATATTTTGAGGGCCTTCCAGCCCAAGGGGCCCATCAATCTGGCCCTCTATCTGATAATATTTCTTTGTTAGTCATAAGCTTTTCACTGGCTAATTCTTCTCAGTAGTACACCACTGAGTCATTCTTTCTCGTCAGTCTTAGTTGGGAAGCTCGGCTGAAACTTGTCTGCTATGGGTGATGCTGCTGATATTTGAATACTTGTAGCATAGCTTCCAGCATCACAGCAGCATGTAAGCTTCTATAGTATCACAAAGTGACAGATACGATGGGGTGTCAGATATGTAGTAGCCAAAACTATTTTAGTCTTTCATGAACATAAATGTTAACTTTCAGAAGCTCCCAGGTATCTAGTTTCTCTTCTAGTGTTTTTAAGTTGTTCATATGTTGGGGCCCTAGCATCGTCCCTCCTTTTTCTTCCATAACCTTTATCATTTTAGGTTTTATAGTTAGGTCTTTGATACATATTGAGTTTCTGTGTATGGTATGAAGTATGGACATAGTTTTCTTTTTTTTTTTTTACAGATGTAATCCAGTTTTGTCAGTACTATTTGTTAAAAAGACTGTCTTTTTCACCATTTAATGGACTTCAGTCCTTTGTCAAAGATCAGGTGGCCATAGGTAGATGGATTTACATATGGGATTTCAATTTTCTTCTGTTGGTCCATTTGTCTTGTGTTGTACCAATAACAGGCCTTGGACAAAATACGTTTTTTTGTTTTTTTTTTTTAATTTTTTATATCAATTTGATAAAATATTTTGTTGCTTACTAGTATGATTGTACATTTCTTATTTACTGGCTGCGTGCCTGTCATACAGGTTGTTACTCTTTTTCCTGGGTTTTTTTAATTTGCATTTTGATTCTGGTTATAGTATTTTTAAGAATTTCCATCCGGTTAAATCTATCAGTTTTTTCCCTTTTGTTTTCTGTCTTTATTGTTATGTTCAAAAGGTCATTCCTGTTCAAAGATACACTTATATTCATGTAGACTTTATTTCCATAATTATGTGTTTTATTTTTTCCAGTAGTCTTTTTTTATTAGTGGCTATATTTTAAGAAAACATCACCTTTGAGTTGACTTCATCTTACAGCAGACCCTACCAGCAGAGTGGGATTGCCCCATAGGGTTTCCAAGGAGTGGCTGGCAGATTCCAAGTGCCAACCTTTTGATTAGCAGCTGAACTCTTAACCACTGAGCCAACAGAGCTCCCTTGATTATATGTGGAATGTATAATAATTTTGATAAAAAGTAAAATTTTTAAACAATAAAAACATTACTAACATTTAATGTGTACCCTTTTAGAATGTTTTTACATCTGTTACTACTATTTTGAAATCATTTGAAGATACAGTTCTGTATCACCATTTTTAGTAACTAAAGTTTTCAGGTTTGTGAATTTACCATGTACTTGACCTATATCCTGTTGGACGTTTAAATAGATAACAGTTTTTTTGTTGTAACAAACACATCTGCATTGAGCATGCCTATAGATTACTTTCCCACTGTCACCTGCCTCTTTATGATAAATTTATGGAAGTGAGATTCATAGGCCTAATAGCTTGTGTATTTCTAATTTTGTACTATTTACTTTTTCCTTAAAATAGAAACTTGAAGTATTTCTCTTCCCTCACCTGCCATATTAAATGTCTCATCAAAAGCAGTTGATCCTGCCTTCTAATTATTTCTCAGATACATACACTTCTGTATTTGAATTGCTTTCACCTTAAATATCTCTGACCTGGATGTGGAATAACAATTAAAGGTTCTTTTTGCCTGTGTTGTAGACCCTACTCCAATGTATTGTCCACACAGCAGCCAGGGTGATCCTTTCAAAATAAAAATCTAACCATACTGCTGTCCTGTACCCATCACTGGCTTTGTGTTTTACTTAGAGTAATATGGAAACTTTTACTTAAGGCCTGAAAGACCCTCCAGGCTCAGGCCTCTCTCTCTGTGGAGTTATTTTGTACCATCTTCTTCCTATATTCCAGCCACACTAACCTCCTTTTTACTTCAGTCCTCCTGGCTCTTGACTGCTTCAGGGTGTTTAAACACACAGTTTTTTGCTCCTGGGAAGCTCTTAACTTCAGTTTTTGATTATCTGATTCCCACCCATCACTCAGAAACCCTGGTGGCATACTGGTTAAGTGCTACGATTGCTAACCAATAGATCAGCAACTCAGATCCTTCCGGTGCTACTTGGAAACTCTGTGGGGCATTTCTAGTCTGTCCTGTAGGATTACTATAAGTCAGAATCGACTCAGCAGCACTGAATTTGTTGTGTACCCATCACATTCAAAGTTTATCTGAAGTGTTACAACCTCAGAGTGCACTTCCCTGATCCAGTAAGGAATAAACCACATTATTCCCTTTACAGCATTGTTTCTTTGCTTCATAACTTACATGTTGATTTGTAATTATAGTATGTGATAATCTGTCTCTTCCCTCAGACAAGTCTCATAAAGGTGAGAATCTTTCCTATTCTGTTCACCAATGCGTATCCACCACCTAGTAGTTAGATGTTCAGTGAGTATTAGTGGAATAAGTTAGTGCTGCCATATTACTCTTCAGAGAAATAAGCCAGTTTATACTCATCAAAAGTACGACTTTTTAGGTTGATTCTTTCATATTTAAACTTACTTATTTTGGCATATGGTACAAGTAGACAAGAATTTAACTTGGCTTTTTCACAGTTAGCTGTTTGTCCTATAACCTACCGTATTTCTGTAAGCCAACTTTACTCATTTTCTTAAAATGTCTCTGTTATAATCTTACATCTTTTTTTAATTGTGTTTTAAGTGAAAATTTACAGTTCAAGTAAATTTATACAGAAATCTACTTACACCTTGCCATGTGACCCTAGTTGCTTTCCCCGTACTGACAGCACACTCCTTCTTTCTTTCCTATACTTCCTGTGTACGTTAAACCAGCTCCTGCCCCCTCCACCTTCACATCTTGCCTCCGGACAGAAACTGCCCAGTCTCCTGTATCCACTTAAGCCAGGAAGCACACGATTGACCATTATCATTCCACAGCCTATATACCAGTTCAGTCTCTGTCCAAGGAGTTTGGAATGATCTCAGTCCCAGCTAAGAGAGAGTCTAGAGGCCATGTCTTCCAGGGACCCTCCAGTGTATCAGACCATCAAGTCTGGTCTTTTTACTAGAGTTTGAGTTCTGTACCCTACTTTTCTCCTGCCCCATCAAGGACTCTATTGAGTTCCTCCTGTAAGGGCAGTCATTGATGATAGCAAGGCACCATCTAATTCTTCTTACTGCATGGTCGTATAGTCTCTGGTTTATTTGGCCCATCCAGTCTCTTAGACATACGTTTTCCTCATCTTTTGGATTCTTCTTTGTCTTTTGCTTCAAGTGGTTTGGGACCAATTAATCTTAGATGGCTGCTTACTAGCTTTTAAGACCCCAGATAGAACTCACCAAAATGGGATGCAAAACATGTTCTTAATAAACTTTGTTATCCCTGTTGACCTAAGATGTCCCCTGAAACCATGATCCCCAGTTCCCTGTCCCTGCTCCTTTGTCCCTCAAAGTGTTCGGTTGTGTTTAGGACACTTAACTTTAGCCCAGTTGTCCTGACTTCTCTTCTGTTGCCCCTCCCTTCACCCCAAATAATACTTGTCTGATATCTAATTACTGAATACTTCTCTCCCTCACTCTGCACCCTCCTAAGCATCAAAGACTGTTTTATTTTGTGTTTAAACCTTTTCTGAGTACTTAGAGTAGTCTCATGATCAGTTTCACTCAGCACAACGCATTCCAGATTCCTCCATGTCATGTTTCCTGTATTCATCCTTGTTCTTTGTCATTATGTGGTATTCTGTTGTGTGCATTCATTAGTTAATGGTCACCTAGGTTGATTCTTTTCTTTTTGCTATTGTGGACAGTGATGCAATAAACACTGATGTGTATGTGTCAGCTCTTATTTCTCTAGGATATATTCCAAGAAGTGGGATTGCTAAATTTTATGGTATTTTCGTTTCTTCGCTTTTTAAGAAAGCAGCAAATCGGTTTCCAAAATGGGTGTACCATTGTACGTTCCCACCAGCAGTGTATATAGTTGTTTCAGTCTCTCTACAGCCTTTCCAACATGTATTATTTTGTGGAGTTTTTTTTTTATTATTGTTATTAATTCTAGCCTTATTGGAGTAACATGGTTTGTCCTTGTAGTATTGATTGTAATTTTTTTAATGGCTAATGATTTTGAGTGTTTCTTTATGTGTCTCTTAGCTGCCTGAATGTCTTCATTGGTGAAGTGCCTGTTCATATCCTTTGCCCATTTTTCAACTGGGTCATCTGTTTGTTGTTGAAGTTTTGTAGTATCCTGTAGATTTCAGAAATTAGACCTTGAATGGATTTGTCACAGCCAAATTTTTTTCCCAGTTCATGGATTGTCTTTTTACTCTTTTTGTAAAGTCTTTGATTTTTAGGAGTTCCCACTTGTCTGTTTTCTTGTGTTTGTACATTTGATGGCACTTGGCTGGCTGGCAATAATACTTTATATTCTGTTTGTGTCATGTATTAGGGCTCCCAGCATTGTCCGTATTTTTTTTCTTTCATAAGCTTCATCATGCTAGATGTTATATTTAGTTATTTGATCCATTGTTAGTTTCTGTGCCTGGTGTGAGATATGCATGTTGTTTCATTTTTTTTGCACATTTATAGCCAGTTATCCTGACACCACTTGTTAAAGAGTGTCTTTTCTCCCAATTTATTGACTTTGGGCCTTTCTCAACTATCACCGGCTCATAGATGGATGATTTCGTATGTGAATTCTCAGTTCTGTTCCAGTGGACTATGTGTCTTGTTTTTGTACCAGTACCAGGGTGTTTGGATTACCATGGCAGCGTAATAGGTCCTAAGGTCAGGTAGCACAAAGTCTCCCACTTTGTTGTTCTTCAGTGTTTTACTTAACCACAACTTCTTTGCTTTCTATATAAAGTTGATTTGTTTCTCTGTCTCATTAAAAGATGCCAATGAAATTTGGATCATGATTGCATTGTATCTGTAGATCATTTTGGAAACTGTGGCAGCATAGTGGGTGACTGGTATGGCTGCTCACCGAAAAGTTGGCAATTCAAGTCCAGCAGGTACTCCTTGGAAACTCTGTGGAGCAGTTCTACTCTGACTTACAGTGTCACTATGAGTAGAAATCAACTGGCCAGCACTGGGTTTTATAGATCACTTTAGGTAGAGTGTACGTTTTCATGATGTTGAGTCTTCCTGTCCGTGAGCAAGGTAGGTTTCTGTACTTAATGTAGGTCTCTTTTGGTTTCTTACAGTAGTGTCTTTTATGTTTGTTTGTTTGTTTTGTGTGTGTGTGTAGGTCTTTTGTTAGATTTATTCCTAAGTATTATATTTTCTTGGGGCTATTTTAAGTGTTATTGCTTTGGTGATTTCCTGTTTGATGTTTTTCTTGTTGGTGTAAAAGAATCCAGTTGATCTTTTTATGATTATCTTGTATCCCAATATTTTGCTATATTCTTTTATTAGTGTCCGTAGTTTTTTTGTTTTTTTTTTTAAGTGAATTTGTCAGAGTTTTCTCTGCAAATCATATCATCTGCAAATACAGATACTTCTTTCTTGCCAATTTGGATGTCCTGTATTTCTTGTCTTATTACTGTGACTAGAACCTCCAGCAGAATGTTGAATAAAAGTGATGACAGTGAGCATCTTTGTCTGGTTCCTGTTTTTAATGGGAGTGCTATTCAGACTCTCTCCATGTGAGATGGTGTTGGCTTTGCGTAAATGCTATTTATTCTGTTGAGGAATTTCTCCTCTATTCCTGTTTTTCTGAGAGTTTTTAACATGAATTGATGTTGGACTTTGTTAAATGCCTTTACTTCTGTATCAGTTGATAAAATCAAGTGGTTCTTGTCTGTTTTATTTATGTGGTTGATTACATTGATTGTTTTTCTGATGTTGAACTGTCACTATTATGACTCCTTCGTGGTCATGGTGAATTATTTGATATATTGTTCAATTCTGTCGGCTGGAATTTTGTTGAGAGATGGTAGGTAATTTTCCTATTTTGTGCTGTCTTTGCCTGGTTTTGGTATCAGGTTATGCTGACTTCATAGAATGAATTTGGCAGTATTTCATCTTTTTATGTGTTGTGAAACACCTTTAGTAACTCTCCTCTAAAAGTTTGGTAGAATTCTCCAGTGAAGCCTTCAGGGCCAGGGTTTGTTTTGTTCTAGTTTCTGTTGGGAGTTTTTAACTATCTTTTGAATGTCTTCTTTTGTTATGGGTTTATTTAGTAGTTCTAGTTCTGTTTGCATTAGTTTAGGTAGGTAGTGTGTTTCTAGAAATGTGTTTATTTCTTCTAGGTTTTGAAATTTAAGAGTACAATTTTTCATAGTAATCTGTTACGACTTTTTTTTTTTTTAGTTTTACTTGGATCTGTTGTATCTCTCATCTCATTTCTTATTCAAGTTATTTGCTTCCTTGCCTGTTTTTCTTTTTTCAGTTTGGCCAGTGATTTATCAGTTTCAGTGATCTTTTCCAAAAAGCAGCTTTTGGTCTTGTTACCTCTTCTGTTCATTTTTCTGTTCTCTACATTTCCTTTTGTTCTTCTCTCATTTTTATTATTTGCTTTCTTCTAGTGCCCAGGGGCTTCTTTTGTGGCTCTCTTTAGACTTGTTGGAGTTGTAGGGTTTAATGCTTTGATTTGGGCCCTTTCCTCTTTTTGGATGTGTGTGTTTATTGTATTTTTTAGATTTCTAAAAATTTCTTTGAATCTTCAAGATAATCATAACCACCTGTTACACATCACCTTTAACATGTTTCTTCCAAGATAGAATATATCATTTCAGAGTCCTGATCTTGTTCTTAGTTGTTTTGATAGTTTGGAGTTAATTATAAATACCTTGCTTGATTTCTGTGTACATCATTAGGATTTTATGACCAATAGAAGGTTAGATATGTGAAAATACAGTTCAGCCATTTAAGGTTGTTTTAGGAAATGAGATAGAATTAGAGTTTCCCCTCTTAAACTTCTCACAAGAGATTATTCTAAGCCAGAACTGGTAGAATAATATCAGTCTTAAAGTAGTATTTTTCTCTTTTTCAGGAGGTAGTTCTAAAAGATGGAAGAATTGAAAGACTAAAGTTGGAACTTGAGAGGAAAGATACTGAAATCCAGAAGCTGAAAAATGTGATTACTCAGTGGGAGGTTTGTGTTTATTTACTGTTACAAAATAAAATACTATATTGATTTGAGTATTTTGTTTTTCTTGTGTGTAAATATGTTTAATGTATTTGATACTTTTTGTTAATGTTTTTGAAGTCTTTGACTAGTGATATATTTGAATGATAATACAATTTATTTTTAACCTTAAACTTACCTGTTATGCTTGCTTCCTGTCTTTGGCTTTTTAAAAACTTTGTAATCCTCTAAAATGTTATTTTCTGACTAGTGTTTATTCAAGTTTCATTGGTGATATATTTTTTGTATTTTTTTTTTTTTATATTTTCCTTCCTCCTATACTCTTGTCTTTAAGAATCATCCCTGCTAAAACCTTTTCAGATGCTGCCAAGCAGTCTCCCTTAAAACCAAGCCAAATGCCGTTGAGTTGGATCTGACTCATGGCACCATGAGTCTCCCTTACGTTTTTTTAATTTATATTTTCCTTAGCTTTTGTTGGCTTGGCTTGGCTTTGTTGGGCATTTACCATGTCAGAGGCGTAAAAAAAAAAAAAAAAAGCACTGCCATCCAGTTGGGTCCAACTCATAACGACCCTGTAGATCAGATAGAACTACCCCATAGAGTTTCCAAGAAGCACCTGGTGGATTTGAACTGCCGCCCTTGTGGGTAGCAGACTTAGCGCTTAACCTACTACACCACAAGAGTTTCCATGTGATTGGCATAAGAAATTACAAAGGATGACTTGATAATTGGTAAGGGTTTCAAAGAAAAGATGGTTTCTTTTTTTCCAGGTAGAAATAATTACATATGCAAAATATTTAAGGAATGGTGGGAAACACAGTATCGCTGAAATTTAGGGTAATGGGAAATTGTAGAAGCTGATTTTGGAGCTGTTAGTTGGGGTCAGAATTTGAAGGTATTTAGATTTTAGACAAAGTCTTTTGGATTTTAGACAAAGTGGTCTTTAGAAGGGAAGTGACATGATAATTTTTGTGGGAAAGTCAAGTAACTGAGGCTTGGAGTGAAGATAGTTTGGTTAAAACAGATAGTAAGTGTAAGAGGAGTAGTATGTTTCTCAACTGGTTTGGTGACTAATTTTGGACACGTTGGGTTTGAAATGGCTGTGGTACATGCAGACATGCATGTTCAGGATACAGTTGTATACACTAGAGTCATAACATGTACATTTAATCAGCTTTGTAGGCACTCTTTTTCATGAAATTAAAAATACTAATAAGAATGTTGTAGATTTCTTATATCCTGTACCACACATTTTATATAATATACTACAGTGTGTAGTACTGTGTTCTGTACTACATCATATATAATATTGTACACTACTAGTATTTTGTACATTTATGGCTTTATATGTACATTTACAAATCAGGATTGTATATGCAAAACTGTGTTATGCTATACTTTTGGTGATGTAAGAACTTCTCAAGGATAATTTTTCTCATTTTCAGTTTTTGTTGCATAAGCTGAATTTAGACCTTAAGGCTTGTGTAACAGTTGACTCCATATATACAGGTTGGAATAAGGCTAGGGATAGAGTTTGGTGAACTATTAATATAGGCTAAAGCCCTGAAACTGGAAATTTCAGAATGAATATAGTTATATTGGACTGTGTCTGTTGATCCCCATCATATTTAAATGTTTCCATCTGAATTGGCTTCCTTATCCATTTCTAAGTTTCTCAGATTTACATTTGTTTTTACTATGTTAACATATATATTTTATTGTTCAGTATATTGCTGGTTTATCATCAACAATTTAATGGACAGTACTATTTATTAAAAGCTATGTATTGGACTTAAAAGAAATATATTTAAGTTTGCTTTACTAAAGAGGGTTTTCAATCTGTTAACTTCTCTACATACTTGTGTAAATGTTGCAATAAGAAATTTCAAATTTCTTATACTGGTCTGTTGTCTTTAGGCTCTTGTTTTTCTGTGATGTATTAAATGTGTTGTTTTTCTCTACTAGTATACTTGAAAAATCTCGCTAAATAATTCAGAGAGTGTTACAGGCTTGAAGGGTAGGGAAAAAATTTCATAGAATATAGATACCAATGTGGGAATACAGTTATTGCCTATAAATGTATAATTATGTCATTTATGTAATGTGAGAGGAAGCTAAGCCATGTGGAAAAAGAAATAGAAAAAGAGTTGAATTGTATATGGAGTTTATTTGAAGAAGAAAAGACTTCAGGAAAATGTAATATTTTTCTGATCCCTGTCTTCTTTAATTGTCAGTTACTTCTGATACTAATACCTATTATATTAGAGATTTGATTAAATAGTAAACAGTTCTGAATACATTTTACTGTATCCTATTTTATTCTAAAATAAATCACCTTAGAGAAAGTCTAGAATGTACAACTCCACAAATTGGTAGTAAATCATTGATGATACAATTTATTTTTAAAAAATTAAACCCTTTTTTTTTTGTAGGCAAAGTATAAAGAAGTAAAGGCAAGAAATGCACAGTTACTGAAAATGCTTCAGGAAGGTGAAAGTAAGTGATTTGTGTTTTGAGAATTTAGAAGTTTGTCTTAATTATGTGTCAAACTGTATAACTTAATCTGTTCAACAAAATATAAAGGTTTCCCAGGGTAGTAAAAACAGGATAGTTGCTGGTAATTTTTATAACACTTTAGTATTACACAATCTTAAAGACTCTTCAGGTAAGAAAGATCCTTGACATTTCAGTTCTTATAGACTGGTGGACTTCATTTAGAAGGAAAACAAAACATTTGCTTTGGATTCTGCTTTTTACTTACTACAGGAGAGGGCCTATCATCACTTTAGATTTTCCTTCTGATTTCTTTTCTTCTTCCCACTCCACCTTCATACCTTTGCTGCGCTCTAAACTTTCAACAAATGAACAGGAAAACAAGGGCATCGATTAAAAATGATTAGGGAATAATAAATATGATTTTTAAATTTACATGTTACATGGCAGGTGGGAACCTGCTACCCTCAAGTTGATTCTGATTCATGTTGACACCATGTAGACGTGTGCTCCACAGAGTTTTCGTTGGCTGATTTTTTGGAAATAAATTGCCAGTCCTTTCCTCGGAGATACCTCTCAATGGACTTGAACTGCCAGCTTTTTGGTTAGGAGCTGAGTATGTTAACTATCTGCACCACCAAGGTACTCCATGAAATTCTCCCAAGTCAGTTGCATTATTCAATATGTATACCAAATGGCACATAACTTGAAAGTTCTGCGAAAAGTTTCCATTCACAGCATAAGAGAAAGTGTGTATTAATGTAACTTTTTAATACGACATTTATGCAAAGGAAATTATAAGCCATGAAAGAAACATAAATATGTGAATAAATGAGGAAATCTGAGTAGACAAGGTTAGGTATAATAAACAGTTTTCCTATTGATAAATGTTAATGAGATTCCAAATGTTTCTTCCTGTGATTATTGTGCAGCAGTTAAGAAACTGTGAACCTCATCTTAAGGAGATACCAAAAATTGTTTTCAGGTGTCAAAAAACTGGAAATGGTATTACCCAAATAAAATTTAAGCTGTGTTAGAAAACAAATTATCAGAGCAGTATGAGTCAGAAGCAGAGGTTGTGACCATTGGAACAGAAAGTATAGTTTTGATATTGATTCAAACTATTATGTGACTTAATTATGACACAAGAGAAGTTAAAGAACAGTGAGGCAAGGCACTGTTAAGATAATCAGATATCAGTGTCCTAAGCTTCATATAGGTGTACACATAGGGTTGAATTGCTTGTGGGCCATTTATTTTAATTTGAGGAAATTTTAATAAAATTATGAGAATAAAAATTTAAATTGTTTATAGAATATATTTCTAGTGAAATAATGAAGGATATCATTGGGCATTGGATACATGGTTTTTAAATATGTAAAAATAAAATAATGTTCTCCCAATAAACCATTATGGAGAATGAAATACTTAACTGATTAAAAACTTATTCTCAAAATAGATTAAAATTAGCTACCAGTAATTACCATCAGGTCCCATATTCTGCAATATAAATAATTGAAATAAAAGAACTTTATAAAGGAATAGTACATGAAAATACTTGAAACAGTCTTTATGATGTTAGAATGCAACATAAGTGTTCCTAAAAATCACTACTGTGCAAAAACTGCACTGTTACAGCCATAGATTTATAGGAAAAATAGAGTTAGATGCACAATACTCAAAAACTTTTAATAGACCCCAGAGGTTATATGATTATGAACTACTATATTTGCAGGTGTTTTAGGGATATGCAAAGTCAGGTAAGAATAATTTTGTTGGCCGTACAGTATGTTTGTCCCCCAACAATTTAAAGAGAAAACGTTCTACAGTGTTTTAAAAATCTTGCTTTAAGATTTGTTAGGGTATTTAGCGATTTTTCAGTCTGTGAACTTTCTTACTGTTTCGTGTTCCCCCCACTTTCATCATTATTTGTACAATGAATATTTTACACCACAGAAAATATAAAGTCTCCAAGAAACACTGCTATGATGATGATAATGGCAAGAATTTACCTGTCAAAAATAGTCAAATAGGTGCATTTATTAAGTGTCAGGACAATAAATCATTATTCTGATCACACTGCTGTGTCTTGGTTCACTAAAGTATAAAGTATTTTAGTGATTTGCAGTGATTATTTTAGTATTGTTTTTCTTTTTTCCCAGTGAAAGATAAAGCAGAAATACTTCTGCAAGTTGATGAATCACAAAGTATCAAAAATGAGCTAACAATACAGGTAAGGAAAGCTCTATAAATATATGAATAGTTTTCTTAAGGTATTCTTTAGACCTGAATTATTAATATAACTAAACATAATAACCTATCAACATTGGAAGAAAGTAAATTGTACTTTCTTCTTCTTAGAACAAATAAAGGAAGATTTTCTTTATTTTGCTTTGGGAGGTAGATATGTCCTTAAGAATAGGAGAACACAGGTTATATTTGAAGAATAGGAGAACACAGGTTATATTTTACCTGATACAGACTGTGAGGTAGAGATTGAGATGGCAGAGAGACCTTAACCTTTTTACAATTTTAAACGTATACAATATGGGGAAATCAGTACAATTTGACATCCAATAGACTGTAAGTCCAAATTCATAGACATTTTAGAGACACTTCCAGACAGCCTGAGGGACTGAATTACTACACCAAGGTCTGGGAACCATGGTCATGGGAGCCATCTAGGACAGCTGGCATAGTGTCCTACTATGATGAGTAGTGTCTGGGGTCTTAAAAGCTGGAGAGCAGCCATGTAAAATACATCTCTTGGTCTTATGTTTGCAACAAAGCAGAATGAAGAAAACCAAAGGCACAAAGAAAATAATTAGTCAGAAAGGCTAATGGATCACAAGTCCCACAGCCTTCACCACCAGCCTGAGCCCAGAGCTAGATGGTACCTGGCTACCATCACCAGCCACTCAGATAAGGACCATAATGGAAGGTGCAGACAGAGTGGGAGAAAACAGAACAAAATTCAGATACACACACAGAAAAGACCCAACTCACTGGTCTGACAAACTGGAAGAATTCCCAAGACTGTGATCCTTGAACAGTCTTTAACTCATAACTGAAACCACTCCTGTCTTAGTCATCTAGTACTGCCATAACAGAAATACCACACGTGGATGGCTTTAAAAAGATAAATTTATTCTGTCACAGTCCAATAGGCTACACATCAAAATTCAGGGCATCAGCTCCAGGGGATCACTTTCTCTGTTGCTCTGGAGGAAAGTCCCTTGTCCTCAAACTTACCCTAACCTGGGAACTTCTCAGGTTCAGGGACCCCAGGTCCTTTACAGAGGACATCTTCTGCCCCGTGTACTGCTTCTTTCTTGATAGTTTGACATTCCTTTCTCTCTGCTTGCTTCCCTTTCCTTTATATCCCAAGAAATTGCCTCAAGACACACTACAGTCTTGCACATTAAGTCCTGCCCCCCCAGTACAACTGCCACCCATCCTCCCTCATTGGCATCATAGAGGCAAGATTTAGACCATGGTGGAACACACACAATTCCAGGATTCATGACCTAGCCAAATGGCTACACACATTTTGGGGGGCACACTGTTCAATCCGTGACAACTTTCAGAATCTGTCTTTCAGCCAAATATCAGACAAGTCTATAAAACAACATATGAGGAATGTGTTTCTTAGTACAGTTATGTACATGAGACAAAATAGGATGAGGAAGGGGAAAATGTTGACATGTCCAAGGAATTATAATCAATGTCATGAACAATTTGTGTTTAGATTGCTAGGTGAGAAAGTAATTTGCTCTCTAGACTGTCATCTAAAACACAGTGGGGAAAAAAAAGCATTAGTGCGAGTAAGTGTTAACAATTAGACTGTTGAAAACTCATAGAAAGGTTTGTACATAGAAAGAAACAGTCTTTGACAGTTACTGGGGAGGTGAAAGATGGAGATGGAAAAACACTAAATATACAAGAGATAAATAGTAAGTCTGATGAAGCATAAGACAGTACATATTACTGGAGAAACCAGCATAACTTGTACAAGGCAAAGTCATTTAAGCTCCATAGACACATCCAGACTTACTGAGGGACCAAATTGCTGGGCTAGAGGGTGTGGGGACCACAGTCTTGGGACACATGTAGTTCAGTTGGCATAACATGGTTTATGAAGAAAATGTTCTACCTTCTGCTTTGATTGAGCAGCATCTGCAGTCTTACAACCTGTGAGCAGCCATCTTGAATATTGCACTGGTCTTATTCCTTCAGGAGCAAGGAAAAATGAAGAAAACTAAAGAGACAAGGGACAGATTAGTCCAGAGGACTAATGGACCACATCTACAACAGCCTCTAGCAGACTGAATTCAGTTCAACTGGATAGTGCCTGTCTTTCACCATTGATGACTTTGACAGGGATCACAATAGATAGCTCTCCAAACAGAGCTGTAGAAAAATATAGAATGAAATTCTAACTCAAAAAGAGAGATCAAAATAGATAATAAATAGAACAAGAAGACAGACACCAGATTTGCTGGCTTAACAGACCGGAGAAACCTTGAGAGTATGGCCTCCAGGCACCCTTTCAGCTCAGTAATGAAGTCACTCCTGCAGTATACCCTTCAGCCAAAGACTGGACAGGCCCATAAAAACAAAACGTACACTAAAGGAGCATACCACCCCAGGGGCAAGGACTAGAAGGAGGGGGCAGGAAAGCTGATAATAGGGAGTTCATAGCTGAGAAGGGAGAATGTTGACCTGCCGTGGGATTATTAACCAGTGTCATAAAACAATGTGTGTATTCTTTAGTGAGAAACTAGTTCTGTAAAGCTTCATCTAAAGTGCAATTTTTTAGAAATTGGACAATTTGCCTAAAACAAAAAAAATTTCTCGTTGAATATTTGGCTATAGGTGACTTCACTTCATGCTGCATTAGAACAAGAAAGATCTAAAGTGAAAGTGTTGCAAGCAGAATTAGCCAAATACCAGGTATGCTTTTATAATTTGAAGTGATTTCTTTACAGAAAATGTATTTGGAATAGATGCTCTATAAAAAGCAATTGCACTATTTTATTCTCTTACCAAAATTTTTTCAATAAATATTAATGATTTTGTTATTGGTCAAATATAATTTATACTTCACATGTAAAGGCTATCCTAGGTATTGATATATATAACAGTATTTGAAATAATTTGGGAAAATCCTTGGTAATACATAGATGTCATGTCATACATGCCATTGAATCATATCAAGGGAAGACACACGACATTTGACTTAACTGATAAGAAGATTGCTTGGAGGTAAGGTAGTATCTAGATATCTCTGCCATAAGGGTGTCTTTTCCCTTTTTCAATTAATAAGTAAAATGTGGGGTGATATTTTGAGGTTATGTAAATATCCTTTTCCCCAAAACCTTTTCATCCAGTGGTTTTAGCATCCATTAATGGTGTTTGTTGCAGTTACAACTTCGGTGGTGTGAAACAGTGATTTTCTAATTGTGTCATCCTTCACAGAATGCATTCAGCTTACATTCAGCATTTTTTTCTGGATGAAGCAGTAAAGGACATCAGTGCTTTGTTTCTATATACTTTTATGTATGTTTTAATATTTGTGTGTGCGTATATACACATATACACGTATGTATTTATACACATACACACACATGTCTAAATCATGATATGGCATGCTTAGATTAATATGGGACTAAAAGTTAAAAACACAGGAAAGCTGCTGATGACTTAGAGGACATAAAAATAGTTTAGCCCTAGCTCTGAAACCTAATGAATCCAGGAAGGAGGACATATTTTGCCTGGGAGGCTTTGTAAAGGATGTTGTTCTGTTTTGTAGTTTTTTTGTTGTTGTTGTTTTATTTTTTATTTTAATTCTAGTTGAGAAGCAAGATAAGTATTTTAAGCTGTATAACATTGGTACCATATAAGAACAGGTGTATACCTTATAGAAAAAAATTGGTGAATTTTCCTGCTAACAGGAAGTAAAGTTTGTTTTTTAATACAATGTCCTTATACATTACAAGTTCCACATAACCTGTTCTCATACTGGTTTTTTCTGGTTGAACTTCTGTGTGGTTAGGAATGAATAACAAGAGCATTCTTTATTTAAGAGGGTTGATGTAAAAATATTTTGACTGCTAAGAGGGGAGTTACAGAGAGAAAACCAATGGAACAAATAAAACCTGATAAAATTATCAGATGACTCTGGGCTCCGTGTGCCCCTGATATAATCACCACTTTAAGAAATTCATTTTCATAGGCAGGTAGTTCCTAAACTTGACTGATTGTCAGAATCACCTGGGAAACTTTTTGAGTTACAGATGTTTTGGCCATTTCTAGTAATCTTAATTAAATAGTTTGGGACAAGCCTAGAAATCGGAATTTTTAGAAGTATTTCTACTTAGGTGCCTCTAATGATCAACTGTATTGAATACTATTGCCATAGTGTATAAAAATAGGAGGAAAATCATGAAACTACTGTAAAATAAATACGTCAAACAATTACTTACAGTGTCTTTGGAGGTGGAGTTAATTATGGATCATTTTAATTTTATTTATTGTACCTTTATACTATCAAAATTTCTACAGTGTTTACTTTCTTAAATCAGAATAAGAAAAAAAGTCATGTTAAAATAATTAATGTAAAATACTTTCTTGTTTTTTAAGCTGCCTTTCTCGTGGTTCAAGTCAGATACTGTAGATGGAGTTTCCTGTAGAGCAAATTAAAAACAGATTTTTATATGCCACTGAGCAACATAAAAAGTATAATCTACCTTTCAACCCATGATGAGCAAAATCAGTTTTCTAATGCTGTCTAATATGAACAAGACTAGAAAGATAGAACTTAAATTGTAAATTGAATTACCTAATAGATAATGGACTGAATTGCTAAATTTGCTGATTATGTAGAGCAAATTAAATATGTAGTTTATTTTAGTGCTGATCAAAAGCTTTCATTTTCAGCAAATCTGGGACAGTCAATATGAGCTTTCAAAAATGAAATGTCATCTTAATTGATTCAAGTAGTTGTAACTTTTTTGCAATTTCCTCTAACTTATAAAAATAGCCACATGAAAACGTTTAGTGACCTGTCCTAAATATTTTACAACAAACTAAAAAAAGGGGGGCTTTCTTCATATACACAGAAGATCGTTTTGTGTCATGTTTTTAATATGAAAATGACTCCAAGACTGTATTTCCTAACTAATTAGCCCTGTTTGTCTTTACAGGGTGGCAGAAAAGGGAAAAGAAACTCTGAATCCGACCAGTGTAGGTGATTAACCTTTGAGGTCAACACAAAAGTTAAAACTTTCAGGTTTTACAAAAATGTATATATTTAATGCTGTGCAACTGCTAAACTGTGCAGTTTTGTTGAAGAAACTAAAAATGACTAGCTCACTAACAGTCTGTAAATTTTATGTTCTTTTGGCTTAAAGTGAAAAGAAGAAAAAGAGAATTTCAGCAGAACTCAGTGGTTATTGTTTACTGTCCACACTTCTTAAATCACTTTAGTTTTTCATCCATCAATAAAGTTTACTCTTCCACTAACATGTTTGATTTGTTTTTAAGTTGCAGAAATAATGTGAAAGTATCAGTTTTGCTTATAGCACGGTCAACTATTTCAGTCATTTCATTTCAGTGAATATTTACTTGGCACTTGTGTTTGTGCTCAACTCTGTAGGAATACAAGATGAGTAAAATACAGGTAATACCAAGTAGCTTATGCTCAGAGAAAATAGAGTGTGGGGATTGGCAAAGATAAAGAGCAAACATAATTGCCATAGGTATTAGAGTGTGGGAAGCCCTGGTGGCATAGTGGTTAAGTGCTATCGCTGCTAACCGAAAAGTCAGCGGTTTCAGGCTAACAAGTACTCCTTGGAACCCCTGTGGGTGGGGCAGTTCTGCTCTGTTCTGTTGGGTCGCAGTGAGTTAGAACCTACTCAACAGCAGTGGGGTATTTTCATTATTAGAGTGTGATGTCATGTTGTTTGGAAATTAAGAATGTTTTAATAAGAGTGTTTTGGAGGGTGGATACTAATTCTGTAAATTTGTTAAGTGGCATTCCAGAAAAAAGGAATAAAATCTGAGCTGAATGATTTGTATGTGAGACAAGGTAACTTGTGGACAGTAACATGACAGTGGGAACTGAAAGCCTGTGTGTGCACATGAGGGATGAATAAGAGGCTGTTCTTAGAGAGTCAGTTACTAGAATAATTACTTGCATATAGAATTCCTTGTTAGTGAAGTCAGTGAAATAACAATCATTAAAATAAGCACTTTTCTGATGACACAGAAGAACATGAATCCTGTCTCTGCCCCCTACCAGCCTTCTTTGCGGCCCTGGCTCAGTCCTTGGTTGCCAGCAGCATGCAGGCAGCAGCAAGCTGGGGCACAGCGTGGGGTCAGAGAGACATGTGTTGGGGCTAGAGCCTCGCAGAGAGGTCAGTTCTTCATTCTGCATTTGATTAAGACTAGGTAACATCAGTACCTCATTAATTTGTTAAATGTGTGTCATAGTATTCCATAATAGCTTAGGTTTCAACCCAGACCCACTGCCATCAAGTCAGGTCAGAACAGTAGAACTGCTCCATAGAGTTTCCAAAGAGTGCCTGGCAGATTTGAACTGCCAGCCTTTTGATTAGCAGATGTAGCACTAAACCACTATGCCACCAGGGTTTCCACCTTTCAACCCAGTGATGAACAAAATCAGATTTTTAATGCAGTCTTCCACAACCAAGGCTAGACAGAACTGAATTAGAATAGTTTCAAATATGATTGAATTGTCCAAGAAGGTTAGTGAACTGAATTACCAAAGTGTACTCTGTTACTTTCTCCTTTTTTTTAATTGTGCTTTAGGTTGAAGTTTACAGCTCAAGTTAGTCTCTCTTAGAAAAATGTGTACACACATTGTTTTGTGGCCCTATTTGCGATCCTTATAATGTAACCAAACTTTCTTTCTTTACACCCCAGATTTTCTGTGTCCATTCAGCCAGCTCCTTTCTGCCTTCTCATCTCACCTCTGGACAGCAGCTTTCCATTTAATGTCCTGTGAACTAAGAAGCACACTCAAGTATCATTTTAAGTCTTACAGTCCAGTCTGTTCTTTGAGGAAATGGTTTTGGGAATGGTTTTAGTTCTGGGTTAACAGACAGACCAGGGGCCATATTTTTCAGGGTTCCTCCAGTCTCAGTAGAACCAAGTCTGGTCTTCTTACTAGGATCTGAGTTCTGCACCATATTTTCTCCTGCTCTATCAGTGACTCTCTGTTGTGTTCCCTGTCAGGAAGTCATTGGTGGTAGCTGGGCACCATCTAGTTCTGGTCTTAGGCTGATGGAGTCTCTGGTTTATGTGACTCCTTTTGTCTCTTAACTGCTTTTGATAATTTACCTGCACATTATCTGTTTGGTATAATATTGAGCACCTCACACAGGGCATGGCACATGGTGCTCAACAAGTAAGCCAGTGTTTAGTAGTGTATATATGTTCATTAAAAAGGAAGAAAACTCTTAATCATAATTTTACTTTGTGTTGGGTATTCTCTAGATATTATATTTGTAGTTGCTTTCCATGATGCCCCTGACTGCTCCCACCAAACCATAATCTGGACACTGGTCTTTGAGAAAGTACAATTATTACAACGTGCAGGGCAAGGAGCCAGGAGGAGGTAGGTGCCTTAGATCTGACTCCCTGAGCTATGGGAAGCAGAGCATATATGTGATTTGGGCAACAAGATGGCAGAATCTCAGGCATAAAGTCATCAGGAAAGTTGCACATCATCAACTAACAGTCAAGTTAGAATACAGTGAGCTTCACAATAATTTTATAATGATAAGAGCTCAGGAAAGTCAGATGTTACTCATGTAAGGTAACATTTTTGCTGTGGTTCTTAAGGGATAGGCAGCTTTCCAACAAAATTTTAAAAGGTAGAAGGTGTGAAGAAAAGCAGTGAATCTGTTCAGGGAATAAAAAGATAAAGGATGTTTTCTGGGAACAGAGTGCCTTCACTTTGCCTGGAGTGTATTTTTATGTCGGATAATGTCTTCATTATCTAGTGCTTCTGTAGCAAGGAAACCCTGGTGTCTTAGTACTTAAGTGCTATATCTACTAACTAAAAGATCGACAATTTTGACTCCGCCAGGCACTCATTGGAAATTCTGTGGGGCAGTTCTGCTCTGACATATAATCGCTGTGAGTTGGAATTGCCTTGATGGCAATGGATTTTTTTTTTTTTTTTTTTGCTTTTATAACAGAAATATCACAAGTGGATAACTTTAACAAAGAGAAGTTTTTTGTCTCAAAGTCCAGCAGCCTGTAAGTCCAAATTCAGGGTGCCAATTCTGGGAGAAGGTTTTGTCCCTCAGCATTGGAGGAAGGTCTTTGTCATCCACATCTTCCCCAGTTGAGGAGTGTCTCAGTGCTGGGACCTCGGGTCCAAACAACACAGTGATCTCCTGGCTGTTGTATTTTGGTGGCACTAAGTCTCTTTCTCTTTGCTCACTTCTTTTATGTCTCAAAAGAATTTGGCTTAATATACAACCTAATCTTGTAGATTGAGTCGTGCCTCGTTAAAATTAATGCCACTAATCCCTGCTCATTAACAACATAAAGCTAGGATTTATAGCACATAGGCAGTCACATCAGATGACAAAATAGTGGCCAGTCACATAGTGCCAGGAATCATGATGCAGCCAAGTTAGCAGATACTTTAGGGGGGGATTCATTTCAGTCCATGACAGACAGTAATACGAGAGCCACTAAGGTAGTTCACACATAGCCATTACCCATCTTGTATTTCAGATTAAAAAGTCTATACAGAATTTGTTGGGCTATGGGGAAAGCATAAAAATAGGACGAAGGAATGGTGTGATCAGTCATCTTGTAAGAAGATTGAAATACAGAAAATTACAGAAGTCAGTTGGAAAACAATATTGAGTGTTCTGTAAATATAGGAGGTAATGGGGATCTGAATAAGAGACAGGAGTGAAATTCAGAAAATGGGATGAAAGAATGTTTCAAGGAAGAGAAGGGGGAGTTTCCATCAAACCTGATGTCATAAGTAAGGGGGGGGAAAGTGTAGGGGGTGGGGAGACCTTTTGAGATTTAAATAAGACCAAGCCTGGATCAGAATGACAATGATGGTGCCACTAACAGGATAGACTGGGAAATGACTTGGACATAATTAAATTGGATCCCGGGAGCATCTGGTGGGTTCACAGTACTGATCTTTTGGTTAACAGCTGAACTCTTAACCACTGTGCCACTAGATCTCTGGATTTGCATACACAGCATGTAAAAGTGGAGTCCCTCAAGTTGGGAATCTGATTCCTTGAGGAAAGGCTGAAGTTGGAGATTGGGATTCATCTGCAATAAAGTATGAATAGTTAACATTCCCAAATGAAAAAGTATTTGAAGAGAAGTACTGCTCAGGGCTGACTTTGGGAATGGTAGGAAACAAATAGTAGCCAGAAAGTTAGGTGGCATAGTGACGAATGTTGTAGAGAAATCTTGGATTTCAAGCCCAAGGAAAGACTACTCAATTTAAAAGAGACACATAGCTTTTTCATTGGTTGGCACAGAGCAAGCAAGATGTTAAGGAAGAAAAAGTTAAAACTCTTTTAAGAATTTTCGTGCCTCAGGTGGGCTATAGAATTAAATGATGGTTGATTGGTTTTATTTAGGACTACCCAGTGCCATCGAGTCAATGCAGACTGAGAACTTTAAAATGCTAACAAGCAGAAAGAAAGGAGCCTGTCACAGAGACTAAACAGAATGGGGAGAGGGTGAAGGACTGATTGTAGAGCCCACAGGTTAGGCATTTACTTGCCGTTGTGTGTTTTAGTTTCCTCTCCCTCTCTAACTCATAGTTTAATCCCAAGTAAAGCTGTTCTTTATTAATCACATTATAACCTATGTAGTAATTTTAAGAATGTTTAAACAAAACGAAGATTTTAGAAATACAAAATGGTTTCACAACTCCAAAACCAAACTTGCAAAGTCAATTGCAACTTACAGAGACCCTTATAGAACAGAGTAGAACTGCCCCATAGTTTCCAAAGGACACCTGATGAATTCAAACTGCCAACTCTTTGGTTAGTGGACATAGCTGTTAACCACTAACCACTAGAGTTTCAGTTTATCTACTCAGACATTAATAAATTTTCATCATTTAGCTGTTACACATTATGGGAAGGAAAACTTCCTGAAATACAAGACAAGATAGGCAAGTGAAAGACCCTCCAAAGCCTGAAAGTCACTGAATCCTTCTGGAGTAAAATTGTAACTGAATTTAAAATGTTACTCATTTCGAAAGTTATAGTCACTGCTGGTGTTTTTTTTGTTTTTGTTTTCAAGTGGATCCCTGTGTGTACTTCACTGACCCTGTACTTTGACTTTAGTCCTTTGGGAAAGCGCTATGGCAGTACGTTTCAAGAGCCAGACAATCGTTGATACACAGTAATCCAAATATTGAATAATTTATGTAAGAAAATAATTAGAGAGAGGAATATAGGGTCACTATGAGTTGGCATTGACTCAACAGCATTGAATTTTTCATACAGATACAATGGTAGCTGTAACAGGGAAACATGGAAATAACCCAAATACATGCTTTCAATGTCCAGTTTATAGTAGACTAGCCAAATATCCAATTTGTATGACTGATAACACTCGTGGAAACAGTTACAGTGCAACTCCTAAAGGGTAGAGTTAGGACGAGTATTTAAAAACATAGACTATGTTAAAGTTTAAATATGAAAAGAGAACACAGCTGTTGTAAAATATTTGTGCATAAAGACAAACTGGAAAGTGGTAACTCAATAAAATGCTAATAATGTTGAGATACTAGGACTGTGAGAGATTATGAGTCAGTTATGTTTTACAAAATTTCATCTAATGTTTTACTAGGTTTTTGTTTTTGTTTTTTTTCCAATTAAGAAAAAGGAAAAATAGTACTGCTTGGATTTGTGTTAAGTGTGGGAGATACACACACACACACACACACACACACACTCACTCACAGAAGGTAATTTGCTATTATGAAATTACTTTGTATTAAGTAACTTATTTTATTGACATATTCAGTGAACTAAGTATTAATAGTTACTATTCTGGAACATGTCCAGGACATGAAAATTTGGTTTTTGATACAGAACCTTTCACTATAATAGAACAGAACTAGAGAAGTAGCATGGGCAGTCAGAAGAACTGTGTCTGCAAGAGAAGCTGTGAAGTTTTAATCAGGCAACTTGATGTTTCACTTCTTTGCTTCTTTTTAAAATTTTGGAACTTGGAAAGCTTTACTGCCATTAAGTCTCAAAACTTCTGTGAAATCTACTCAATATTAACTTTGATATATTACAAAATAAGATTTGAGTAAATTAATACATTTTATCATTAAATGCAGTATACTCCCCATTATGAATTTGTTAGAGATGAGATTATATTCTTCTCAATACCTTAGTACACTAAGACCTGTGAAAGTTGGAACCTGTATAGTAAGAAGGAAACTTGTTAGAGAAGGAAAACTCAAGTCTTTCTCACTGTAGAGTGAGATACAAAAGTGGCAAGCTGTCAAAGGTGGAAAACTTTCAAGACCTGAAAAAAGAGAAGGCAGTCCTGTTGGGTTCTAGCTGTCACAGGTTTTACTGTAAATACGATGGATACTGATTCATGGTCTTATATAAAATTAGTTTTTAAAAAAACTCAACTTTATTGAGGTATAAATGGCATACTGTAAACTTCACACACTGGGATTAGTGAACATGCTTTATAATTTCAGTTCTTGGAAATCTGAGATTTGCCAGCATGTCATCTGCTTGGTTATGTGTGGGCTTGAAATGAATGTATATTTTGCAGTTACTGGGTACAGTGTTCTGTATATGTTCAGTTAGTTCGAATCTCATATATCCTTAATTCTCTTGTAGCTATCCTATCAGTTAATGAGAGAGATGTTAAAATTCCTCAGTGATTAATAGACTTTTTGCTTTTGAGGTTCCCATAAACTTAAAATTGTCCTATCTTCCTAGTGAAAAATGAGTTTTATTTTTATGAAGTAACTACCACTACTGTGTTTTTGCTTCAGAAGTTTATTTCATCCATTATTATTGTTGCTTCACCAGCTTCCTTGCATTGTCTCCATGATCTTTAACTTGGTGCCTTTCTTTTATTGTCAGTCTTACTGTATCTTTATATTTGAAATGAGTCTCTTGTACATATTATACTCTTTTAGCCAAATCTGGCCAACTTTCTGTGTTCATGCTTGTATGGCAGCAAATGAAATCATATAGTTGACTAGTTCTTCATATGATGTGAAAAATTGCAACCAGCAAAGTTGAAAACCACTGAAAGACAAAACAGAAAAACTAAAGAGACTTCAGAGAAACTTCTGTCATGCTCGCAGAGTGACCATATCTTGGGTGCACCTCATGGTTCTATGCATCTATAGGATATCATCCTGCTGACCTCTTACTGGAGGAAGGGGAGTGGGTGTAGAGGAGGAGAAAGTCTCCTGTTGGGAGGATGGGACATGTATGAAGCAGAGGAAGAGTGTGCTGTCACTGGGCAGGTAGAGCAGTGAAAGCAAATTTATATGGGAATGTACATTTTCATTCAATCATAATTTAAAAAAAAAAACTTCTGTCATACCCATCTGAAACTAAGTGTCCATGGGTGTATGCATACATATGTGCATAAATCAATCACAAAAAGTATTCTTAACTGCCCCCACCAATTCAGTTGTAAATTCTTTGACATTCCTTCTGTAATGTTAAGATTGTGTGTCAACTTGGCTGAACCAGGATTCTCAGTGCTTTGGAAGTTTTATAGTGTTGATTTTCCTGTTGAGATTTGATATATGATCCACCTCCATGTGGGATCTGCTGTGGCACCCATGGGGGCAGGTCCTGTGGCGTTTCACTGCTTCTCACAGCCTTCATTTCTCTGGCTCTTCTTGTCTTGCTGGGACTTTTGCTTATTCTAGATCCTGCAGGTAGCTCCTGTTTGACTGACCTCACATTCTTGGGACTTTGAGCTAGCAGCTTACCTGCAGTCTTGCTTGACAGTCTCGTGATTGGTGAATCTTCACAGCCTGCAGCACCCCTTCTCTCCAGCCTGCTAATCTTGAGTGTTCCAGTCCTTGTGGTTACACAGATCAGCAGAACTCTGCAGCAGCCCTGCTTTCCAGCCTGCCAGTCTGGAGTTCATCAGCCCTGAAGCTAAGTGAACCAGGAGAATCCTCTTTCTTAGTCCACAAACTTGAGATGTCTCAGCCTCTAAAAATTGCATCAGTAATTTCTGTGATATAAATCTCTGTATGCATGTATGTATAGAAAGAGCCCAAGCCTACTACTGTTGAGTCAATTTTGACTCATAGCAACAATGTATGTATATGTCTCTGTGTGTGTGTGTGTGTATGTGTGTGTATGTGTATGTATATATGAGGTCTGACAGTTAAGTTCACAAACACACTTGCAGAACTGCTACATCATTGCTAAGGATCACTGTGCTCACCGTGAAAATCCTCCCCTTGGGAAGCTATGTGTCAGTGCCAGCACCTGGTCCACCCTTCAAAGCAAATTTTAAACTCTTTCCCTGGAATGGCCATGAGAGCTGTCATCATGTTACCCTTTATGTCCTGAATGTCATCAAAATGTCTTCCTTTCAGTATTTCCTTTATCTTTGGATAAAGAAAAAGTCGTTAGGGGCCAGATCAGTTGAGTAGGGAGGGTGTTTCAATACAGTTACTTGTTTAGTGGCTAAAAACTCCCTCACAGACAGCTATACAATTAAGTTTGTGAACTTTCTGCTGTGCTATGGTGCACAGTGGCCATTCCAGAAAGAGTTCCAAAATTGAAGGATCGACTAGGCATGTTGGTGCATAGCTTCCCAAGGGGGGGTACATCAGAGGTGACCATGGTGGTATTCAGCAGTGAGGTACATAGCACTTGGAACAATTATGTTTGTAGACTTGTCAGACCTCATACACACTATCAAGCCCAGTCTAAAACACCTTCCAATAAGAAGGATTACTTGGGTAAGTGCTATCTAGGGTATTTAAAGCTTGGAAGCAGCTGTCTAAGATACAACTGTTGGTCTTCTCCCATCCAGAGCAAAAGACAGTGAGGAAAACTAAGACTCAAAGGAGAAATTAGTCCGGATAACTAATGGACTGCATGAACCACAACCTAGGTGACCCTGAGACCAGAAGAACTAGACGGTGCCCAGCTACCACTACCAGTCACTCTGACTGGGATCACAACCAGAGGGTCACAGGCAGAGTGGGAAAAAAAAATGTAGAACAAAAAGTGAAATTCACAAAAACTCCAAATTTAGTGGTCTTACAGAGACTGTCAGAACCTCAGACCATGGCGTTAAAACACCCTTCTGACCTGGAACTGAAGCCATCTCTGGAGACTACCTTTCAGGCAAACTGCAGACAGCCCATAAAATAAACTATAACATCCAAGAGAAATGTGTTTCTTGTAACAGTCAATTAGTGAGATCGAAAAGACAGTATTTGCCCAAAAGCAAAGAAGTGGTAGAAAATCAGGAGAAAAGGAAACTAGGAACATGGGACAGAAATGGGTAGAGTTGTGACACATTGTGGGCAGCTGATGTCATCATGGAACACTGTAATGGATTGACCTGTATCACCAAAAAAAAAGGTGTCAGTTTGGTTAGGCCGTGTGTAGTTGTCCTCCGTTTTGTGATGTTCCTATGTGTTACAATCTGCCTGTGGTCACAGGGGGTTAGGGTGGGGTGTAACAGTATTTCTCAGGTCACATCTCTGATCCAGTGTAAAGGGAGTTTCCCTGGGGTGTACCCTTCCCCACCTTTTGTAAGAGATGAAAAGGAAGCAGACAGAGAGGTGGGGACCTCATACCACCAAAAAAAGCATCAGGAGCAGAGTATATCCTTTGGATCAGAGGTTCCTGCTCAGAGGAGCTCCTTATCCAGGGGAAGGTAGGACAAGAGAGTCCTTCAGAGCTAATATGAGAGAACTTTCCCCAGAAAGTGACACCCTGAATTTAGACTTAAAGCCTACTAGAGTGTGAGGAAATAAATTTTTCTTTGTTAAAGTAATCCACTTGCGGTATTTGTATTACAGCAGCACTAGATGACTAAGATAACAATGTACAAACTATGGAATAAGAAAAGAGTTGCCTCTGTGAATGTTCACTTAAAAGCACAATAAATAAATATTTAGGTTTATGATTGCACTTACGTGAGGTTTCTAGAATAGGTGAATGCATAGAAGACCAACTTACCAGGGGCAGGTGAGAGGAAAGGGATTTTTTTTTTTTAAACAGCAAGCAGTCCAACAAATACATCTTCCAGACATAGACATCCCAATGGGTATATTGTTCTTCAACAGACATACTAATCTCAAGGTCTTAAGTCGACAGTTATTGCAAGTATTAAATATTTCAATACCAAAAATCATTGTGCTGTGATTAGCGAACAGACAGGTATTCAGCTTTATGTTGAGGAGGATTCAGAGAAAAGACAGTTGTAACTTGGAATGTAATGGTAACAAACGTAAATATTTACTAAGCTTTTCCTGTATATGTAATAAGATTTATAGCTAGCGCAGGCTTATTTTCTTTAAACCAGATAAAAATACCTCAAAATTAGAGACTTAATAACAAGAACAGTCCTTTACTTTGCTCAGTCCACAGTTTGGGCAGTGTTTGTTTCATGTGGCTTCAGCCAGGACAGCTTCCTTGGGGCCAGATGATCCAGTTTCCAAGACTGCTCACATGCATCAATATCAGGTTGTTGATGGGGAATCAAGTTTAGGTGGTTGTCAGCTGGAGGCTTTAGTTCATCACCGTGTGTGCCCCTCTAGGAACTGCTGGTGCTTTATCACACTCTGGTTACTCAATTCTGAGTACTGCAAGGGAAGCATCCTGAGGGAACGTTTAAAAGACCAAGGTAGAAGCTACAATACTTTCTGTGACCTGACCTCAGAAATCCTACAAAGTTAATTTCATTACATTCTCTTGGTGAAGCAAGTCACCAGATTGAAGAGAAGAGTTCAAGTGTTCTCAGTGAGAGAAGTAGCAAAATGTGTTCATCCTTAGACTATTACAACTTGTCTCCATTGATATTTTTTCTAATGTCTTTAAAACATTTTGGTGAAGATGTACATATCAAATCATGTGTCCTTTCAGCAGTTTGTATGTGTACAAATTCAGTGGCTTTGGCCGCCTTCCCTAAGTTATGTCACCATTTCTACCTCCCCCTGTGCTCTTTCACCACCATTGACATAGGCTCACTGCTGCATAAATTACTCATCTAGACTGTTGTCAGTATTTAAAAAGAGCACAAGGTTAGAGGTAAACATTTTTTAGTAATCCAACTGAACTGTTTAGTTTGAAGATGACTTTGGGGAGCAGAATTACTTTTCAAGGGGCACTGAGTTTCAAAAATTTGGAAATGCATCATGATCATGGTTGCACAATATAATGTTAGTGACTTGTGCACGTAAATGGTTGAAATGACAAATGTTTTGTACATTTTACTGCAATAAAAAAAGAAAGCCCATAAAAAGATAGGCAAGAGATTTGAATAAACATTTCACCAGTGAAGGTATACAGATGGTAAGGATGGGTCGGTGTTAGCCATTAAGGAAATGAAAATTCAAACAATGAAATGCACTTAACAGAATGGCTAAAATTAACACTTTCCATATCAAGTGTTGACAAGGATGTGAGTTCGTGGAACTCTCATACACTGACGGGAATGTAACGTGATATAAACAGCTTAGAAAACAGTTGGCAGTTTCTTAAATAGACATTCCACTGACCGATAAACACTCAAAAAAAAAGCGTATGTCCACACAGAGAGATATCCAGGTTCACAACAGCTTTATTTGTAGTAGCCCCAAACTGTAAACAACCCAAGTATCTTATCAATATTTTAAAGACAAAAAAACAGCTGAGAAAAGTAGCTTGCTCAAGATTGTAAAGAGAATATATGGTAGGGCCAGAATTGGAACCCAGGTCTAAAAGTTGACCAACTCTGGTGTACTTCCTTTATACGGAACTATGTAGGGAGATCTTCCAGGACTGTGGCTTGGTAAATGCTCAAATACCAACCGTATTGATACCAGTTGGACCAGAAAACAAGTTTACTCTGAAGTCCAGGAAATAGGGAGATAAGAAGACATGACTTTAAAGTTATGGGAGTCAAGGAATGGATTTTGGGTAGGGGACCTCCATGTTATAAGACTCTCAAGCCGCATGAGAAACTCACTTGGTTGACAGCCCAGCCAACAGCAGCTGTAGGTCATGTGAGGGAGCCATTTGCGGCATCATCCCAGTGGAGCCTTCACATGACCCCAATCTCAGCTGCATTTGGACTGTAGTACATGAGGTCCCAAGTGAGAACTTCCCAGGTGTCTTTGGGTTCTCAACAGCAATAAACCTAGTGAAGTGTATAAAACCAAACCCACTGTGACTGAGTCGAGTCCAACCCACACCGACCCTTAGAGAAGAGTGTGTGGCTCTTTTCTATGAGAATAGAAGTTGTGGCTTTTCCATGATTCCCAGAAGTCTGGTGGCTCACATGGTTGCAGGGACTGATGAGCCCAAAATTTGCAGGTCAGGTAAAATGTCGGAGGCCTGTGCCCACAGGTTGTGGGGGTTGGCAAGTCCAAAATCTGCAGGTTAGGTAGCAGGCTAGAAACTTTTATACAGGCTTATGTCCCAAGAAGCAGAAGGCAGGTGAGGAGAAGGGTACAGGCTGAGACAGACAGAGCAGTTTGCCAGAACATCCATTTAGGGCCATACCCCCAAAGAATCCCCTTTGAACTACTTGGCTATCCATGTAAGATCACAAAATGGAAGGTGGTTGCATAGGTTCTGGCAGACTACTGAGTCATATCCTAATTGTCTTAGTTATCTGCTGCTGTAACAAATACCACAAGTAGAAAACTTTAAAAAGAGGAATTTATTCTGTCACAGCTCAGTAGGCTGCAAGTCCAAATTCAGGGCATAAGCTCCAGGGAAGCTTCTCTGTTGGCTCTGTTGGCTCTTCTCTGTTGGAAGTTTCTTATCGTCAAACTTTGCCTAGATTGGGAAGTGCAGGGACCACAGGTCCGTCCCAGGGGGCACACTCTGCACTTGGCACTGCTTCTGGTGTTATGAGGTCTCCAACTCTCTGCTTGCTTCCTTTCCTTTGTATCCCAAGATTGCCTCAAGGCACAATGTGATCTTACTCATTGAGTCATGCCTCACCAACACAGCTGCCACCCATTGTCCCTCATTAACATAGATGCAGGGCTTACAGCATATAGAAACATCACACAATACCAAGAATCAAGGCCTAGCCAAAAGAATACATTTGCGCGGGGGACACAATTCAATGCATGATACTAGCCAAGTTGATGTATTACATTAATCATCACAGTTAACGCCTTGTCAACTTGACACTTATAAACATCATCTGAAATCATACATAATCTCTAAATAGAGGCAATTATTAAGTCATACTGGCACTTAACATGATAAAACTAGCATGCATACAACCAAACACATTAGCCCCTTTTATGTTTCATACAATAAGTGATGGGATATGGAGGGGAAGAAAACAAAGATATTTGCCATGTAGAGTTCTGCCAGTTAAGTTCACAAACTCCTCCTAGAAAAAGTGCTACATATCTCATTGCTAAATGTCACTACAATCACCTTCTAAGTACTCCCCTTGGGAAGCTATGCACCAGTGCCAGCACCCTTCACAGCAGTCCTGGAACTCTTTCCTGGAATGACCATCAGAGCTGTTGTCGTATTACCCTTGATGTCCTGAATGTCAAGAAAATGTCTTCCTTTTAATATTTCCTTTATGATTAGGTAAAGAAAAAGTCATGGGAGGCCAGATGAGGTGAGTAGGTAGGGTGTTCCAATAGTTATTTGTTTACCTGCTAAAAACTCCCTCATAAGCAACTGCTATACGATTAAGTTCACGAACTTGCCACCATGGCACCATGTGCAATGGCCATGCCAGAAAGAATTCCAAAATTGCTTTGAAGGGTGAACTAGGTGGCATCAGTGCATAGCTTCCCAAGGAAAGTACTTCAAAGGTGACTATACTGCTATTTGGTAATGAGATATGTTGCATATAGAACAATTAACTTTGCGGATCTAATTGTCAAATCTCTATATATGTCTGTATGTGTGTGTATATGTAATATAAACTCAAAAGCAAAGCATTGTCATCAAGCCAGTTCCAGCTTGCAGATACCCTGTAGTGTTTCCGAGGCTGTACCTAGAAATGTCTATGAAAGAAAACTGCCACACCTTTATAAATGTGTGTGTGTGTGTGTGTGTGTGTGTGTGTATAAAACCCATTGTCATTGAGTCAATCCCAACTGATAGTGATCCTATAAAACAGAATAGATTTGCCAAAGATTTCCTAGGCTATAATCTTTATGGAAGCAGATCTCCAGGTCTTTCTAAGATGGAAGGACTGGTAAGTTCAAACCATCCACCTTTCAGTTAGCAGCCAAGTACTACCCCACTATGGCTCCTTTACTATTATTGTGGATTGAATTATGTCCCCCCAGAAATGTGTGTATCAATGTGGCTCCTCCATGGTTCCCAGTATTGTGCACTTGTCCTCCACCGGGTGATTGTAATTTTATGTTGAAGAAATTAGGATGGAATTGTCACACCCCTACTAAGGTCACATCTCTGACCTAATGTAAAAGGAATTCACTGGATGTAGACTGTACTACCTTTTCTCTTAAACGAGATAAAAGGAAAAGGAAGTGAGCAGAGAGTTGGGGATCACATACCACCAAGGAAGCAGTGCCAGGAGCACACTGTGTCCTTTTAACCCAGGGTTTCTCTGCAGAGAAGCTTCTAGTCCAGGAAAAGATTGATGACAAGGCTGGCAGAGAGAGAGACCTTCCTGTGGTGCTGACACCTTGAATTTGGACTTACAGCCTAGTTTACTGTGAGGACATAAATTTCTCTTTGTTAAAGCCATCCACTTATGCTGTTTCTGTTATTACAGTGCTAGGAAAACTAAGCTGTGTGTATATTTTTGTTTTGCTTTCTAAATGTGTATGTATATATGAAGCAAAAACAAAGGTATATAAATATATAAACAAAACAAGAAAGAAATATATATAAGCATATGTAACACACACAGTGAAACTTGTAAAAACCACAACCTGTGAGGTGGAACTTGTCAGAGAAGGAAAGCTTAGATATTTTCCAAGAATAGTGATAGAAACGTGGTAGGATTACATCCTGTCAAAGGTGAAAAACTTGAGAGACCTGGAAAAACAAGGCAGTGTCATCTACTTCCAGTTTCCACAGGTTTCACTGTGTATGTGAATATATGGTGTTTTTGTGTGTGTGTCACAACAATAGAAGAAATCATGACAGTTGCTCTCCTGGTTTCTGCAGGTGGTCATAGCTGATACTCGGAACTCCCTTCCTCTACCACCCATTCTGTATTCCATTTACCCTCAGCAAGTTGGTTGATTGCTTTTTTGCCCATTGGGGTGACTCAAACCTTCATTCCTGAAGTGTCTGGGACATTAGTAGTCATGTTGGAACAGGGTTTGTGGAGTTTTCCATTAATTTTAATCACAGGGCATGGTGGTACTAAAAGACACCCTAAAGGATCACCTGTGTTCCAGACATATTGTCTTTACCTCCATTATATAATATGAACCCGATTTCCTCTTGTTAATCCCACTAGCCAGTATGGTAACTCCCATCTTTGCCTCTTAATCCAGAAGTATGAGGAGTCCAAAGTATCCAGATGACATCCTTAACTTCAAGTTAAGTTGATGTTGTATCTCCTGATAGGAGCATTCCTCTCTGTGCAGCTAAGGCCGCTAGACTCACAGAGCATAACGTCATGGGGACAAGAAGCAAACATTTTGCAAGTGAGTCACTGAAGGTAATAGTGATTGGTGCCACTCCCGTTTCCACCCCTTGATTCCAGGACCATGAATCCTGACTACGGGAGAAGCAGCAGTATATATCAGATACTAGTTTAGAGCATATACAGCCTCCTGGAGAACATTGCCTAGAGAACTGTGCCTAGCTGGTGCTGTCATTTTGTCTTTAAAGGAGCCATTCCCTCATTCTGTCAAGCCAGCTGCTTCAGGATAATGGGGAACATGGTAATACCAATGAATTCTATGAGCAAGGGTCCACTGTCGTATTTCACTCGCTGTAAAGTGATTTTCTTCATCTGAGGCAATACTGTGAGAATGCCATAACAGTACATAATGCATTCTGTGAGTCTAGGATAGTAGTTTTCATGAAGGTACTGAGTACAGGAAAGGTAATTCCATATCAAGAGTAAGTGTCTACCTCAGTAAGAACAAAATGTTGCCTCCTGTATGACTGAAGTGGTCCAGTGTAATCAACCTGCCACCAGGTTGCTGTTTGACTGGCCATAGGAATGGTACCATATTGAGGATTCACTGTTGGTCTCTGCTGCTGTCAGATTAGGTGCTAAGCAGTGGCTATAACCAAGTCAGCCTTGTTGAGTGGAAGTTCGTATTGCTAATCCCATATATTACCTCCATCCCTGGCCACTGTGACCACGTTTTTCATGAGCCCATTGGGCAATGACATGAGTGGCTTGGGAAGGAGGATGATGGGTGCCTACATAATGCACCATCCTATCCTCTGCTGAGGTCAATGTTTTGTGAGCATTCACATGAAACAACAAGAATCTTCACTCCGTTGTCCCATTCAGAGAGGTCTATCCACATACCTCTTCCTGATACCACTGTGTCAACAATTTTCCGATCATGTTCCTTCCATGCTCCAGATCATCCAGGCAAACCATTGGCCACAGTCCATGAATCAGCACAGTCACACATACAAGCTTTTATTATTCCAAACAAAATGAGCAACGACATGTGCTGTTCAAAATTCTGTCCACTGTGAGAATTTTCCCTCACACCATTGTCCTTTAGGGAAGTCCCAGAAAAGGGCAGCAGTGTTGCTGCTGTCCACTTTTGAGTGATGCCTGCATATTACGCAGAACTATCTGTATGCCAAGCATGTTTTGCTCAGTCAAATGATTGTAAGGATCTCCCCCTGAGGCCATAGGTGCAGACTGGGAAAGGGAGGTAATATGACAGGAATGAGGACTACTTGCTTATGTTAATTATGCTTTCCTTTCTGCTCTAGCCCAGTCTTATATATACCACCTCCATGTAATGATAAAGTGCTGCTGTGCAGGTCTAACTTATGATTTTGTAGGTTAGACAACACCCAGTTTATGACGGGCAGTTCAGCTCAGATGGTGACTTGGTAGCCCATGGTTAAGTGTACAGTCTCTTCTGAGGCCCAGTAAAAAGTCAAAAGCTGTTTCTCAAAAAACCAAAGTGCCAAACCTGTTTCTGTAAAGGCTGAATATTTTTCCTGATTCATGTAGTTGCAAGGGCTGTGAACCCAAGATCAGCAGCTCAGATGGCAAGCTGCTGACTCACAGGCTGCAGAGGCCAACAAACTCAATGTCAGCAGGAAAGATGGCAGGCCACCGGCTCACAGGTTGCAGAGGATGACAAATCCCAAGACTGGCAGACAATACAGCAGGTCACTGGCTCAAGCTTCAAGAACTGGAGGTCAGATTATAAGGAGCTGAGTACAGTCCCCAGAGCAAGCAAGTGAGCTTCCAGAATATCCATATATATATTGAATGTAGGCAGTGTCCCCAAGGAAACTTTCATTACAACTATTGACTAATCACATCAGATCACATCATGGAGGATAACTATATCATTACACAACTGCCAAACCACATCATTGCATAATTGCCAAGCCAGAGAATCATGGCCTAGCCAAACTGATGCACAACATTAACCATCATACTACCACAGCCTGTCCTTCACATGTCAGGGATCCAGTGTAGGGGGTTTCCCAGTTGCTGAATATGTTTATTCCAGTTATGCATTCTGGAACTGGGCAGAGCACTATAGGATGGGTTCATGGACCTACTGAACCCACTGTGGGATGGACCAAGCTACAACTCCATTAATAACCTGCCTGCTCTTCATAAGATCCTACTTTAACTGGTGGGCCCCAGTGACATTTGGGGTCTTCTGGAATTAGTGTCAGTTCAGAGTCAGTAATCCCCCGATAGTCTGATTATTTCCTCTTTCCTAGTGAATGGTCACTCTTGTAAAAGGCTCTAGATTTATTTGGGGAAGGCTGGGAGAAGTATTAACAGTATAAATTTTTGGCAGTGTATTCAGGGTCTTACCTCAAGAGACACTGTTACTAAGTAGCCAATGCCATAAGTTGATTGCAGTCAGAGTATGTAGATTACTGCCTTGACTGCATCACATCTTATAACAATACCTGCTCTGACTTTGGTGATTTTGTACCACTTGGCTCTTGCTACCCTGGTATCCAATCATTCTCGTTGTGTTTAGATGTCTCATTTCAGTTAAAGCAGTTCCCACTGTAGTATCTGGCCTACATAGAAAAGCAGTCAGCAGTCTTCAAGGATGCTAGGACTCCCTTCACAAATTTATTCTTCGCAGTTGTGGTGAAACATATGCTCTCTGGGTACTCCATGGGTGGGTCTATGAGTCTACCATGAAAAGTCTACTTTAACATTCTAATTTTCCTAAGCCTTCATGTACCCCTTCTAGAATATACGGAAGCACTTCTTGCATTTCAGCTACATTTAGTGTGGCCCACATCTTAGTTCATATTTCAGTCAACAAACCAAATAAACTATTAGATCCTTTACTGACCTCCCCAGCTGAAACATAGAATGAAAAATCTCTACTTCGTGAGCCTTTATCAATACACTCAAACTGATCCAAATTTTTATTCATTTCACCATTATTCCACGCCCTTAGCAGTCATTCCCACACCTATTTCCCAGGCTTCTGTTTGAACATATTAGAAAACCCAAGCAGTTCTTTTGGAGTGTAGTGTACTTTCTTGTGAATTACAGTTTTATTTCACCTGTTGGGGCTCATTAGAATGTAAGTCTAGTTACAAGTCAAGGTCAAGAAGCAAACATTGGTGATGGGAGTGAGTCCTGAGGAACATTCAGCAGTGTCTTACAATGCGTCTGTCTGAGGTGTGCCCCAGGCACTGCCACAGCTTCTGTCCCAGGCGAGAAGTCTTCAGACCCATTTGGGTTAATCTCATCAGATGAGTGAAGGAACTGTTTTACTGGGAATGTGGCTCAGCAGGCAGAACTGGAGTAATCTCTTCAGATAGAAGTAAGAGTGCTGGTTCTGTTGGTGGGATGATGCAATAGAATTTAGGGGTTCAGTTGCCCCATCTTGAAAATTATCTGCCCATATGTCCCCATCCCATGTATAAATATAGAGTTATGAAGAGAGAAATTTGAGGGAATGGTTCATGCACTTGTGGGGGTTAGCAACTCCCAAATCTGTGTGTCACATGACAGTCTGAAAACCTCTGCTCCTCCTGGGGTGCAACTGTCAAGTCCAAAATCTGCAGGTCAGCCACCAGGTCAGAGACTTCTGCAAGTTTACATCAACAAAACCACAGGTCAGGAAGTGAGAAGAGCACACGGTCAAGACAGTGACCACTAGAAGACCACAGTTTACGGTCCAAAGGCCTTGGGGAGCGTGGCCCCTAGACCTGATGCTGCCCCTGATAGTAAATCATTACTGAGATCAACTCTTCGGACAGGGATGGATTGGACTTGGGGACATAGAGCAACCATATGGTGTGTGCACTTGATGGTTCTATGCATCTGTAGGATGTCATCCTACTGGCCTCTTATTAGTGGGGAGTGGAGAGGGTGGAGAGGAGGGGACAGGAGATTGTTAAGAGGATATGACATGTATAGAACGGAAAGGAGAAGTGTGCTGTCACAGGCAAGGAGAGCTGAGGGAGCTGCAGATAGCTGAGGGAGCATGCAAACTTAAACTGGATTGTACCATTTCACTCAATCACAAGAAAAAAAAAAGAGGGTGAGCTTTACCAGAACACCTATTTATATATCAGAGGTAGTTTACATGCCCATAAATCCCCCCTTTGAACTGCTTGATTGCTCACATCAGATCACAAAATGAAAGGTAATTACATAGTGTCTGCCAAGCCACTGAGAGCTACGCATCACCTGACCTCTGGTTCTTGGGACATAAATCTGCAGAAACTTCTGGCCTGCCATATGACCTACCAGTTTGGGATTTGTCACCCTGTACAACCCTGTGAGCCAGCAGAAGCCTCCAGCCTGCCACTTAACCTGCAGATTTTGGGTTTATCAGCCCCTGTAACCACATGAACTAGCCAAAGTCTTCAGCCTATCACCTGTCCCACAGATTTGGAACTTGCCAGTTCCCACAACTGTGTGAGCCATTTCGTTGAACTAAATCTTATATATATATATATAAAGAATATATATATTATATATGTAATATATATTAAAGAATATATATATGTATATATGTATATGTATATATATTCTTTAATGGTTTTATTCCTTTTGAAGAACCCAGGCTAAGACAATAGGTAATTTTTTTTGTATATAGATATCTTTAAAAGTCGTTTTAGTGTGAGTTTATAGCATTTGCAAAAACAAAGCATATGACAGTTTCAGACTACAATGAGAAATGGAAGTATACTATTATACTATTATACAAGTCTTATACTATAAGTAAACCAGTATAAAACTATTTCTGACTTTGATAGAAGATATATACTATAAATCCCAAAGTAATCACTAAAATAACAAAGCAAAATATTTTGTTTAATAAACTCAACAGAAGAGATAAAATAGAATAAAAAATATTTAGTAAATTCAAAAGAAGGCAAAAAGTGGGGGAGGGATGAAAAAGAAAAGAAAAAGAAGACAAGACAAATAAAAAGTAAATATCAAGAAGTGGTGTATTCAGATAGTTGTGTGCACACCCATGCTCATTGCAGCACTGTTTACAATAGCAAAAAGATGGCAGTAACCTACGTGCCACCAATGGATGAATGGAAAAACAAATTATGGTATGTTCACACAGTGAAATACTACACAATAATAAACAGTGATGAATCTGTAAAACATAACGTGGAAGAATCTGGAAGGCATTCTGCTGAGTGAAATTAGTCACAAAAGGACAAATATTGTATGAGACCACTATGAAAAGAACTCAAGAAAAGGTGTAAACACAGAAGAGAACAGTCTTTGATGGTTTTGAGGATGGGGAGAGAGGGAGAGAGCATTCACTAATCAAATAGTAGACAAGAATTATTTTAGGTGAAGGGAACGACAACGCACAATACAGAAGTCAGCACGACCAGACTAAATGAAAAGCTAAGAAATTTCCTGAATAAAACCAAACACTGAGGGACAGAGTAGCGGGGCCAGGGGTCTGTGGACCTTGGCATAACAAAGTTTATTAAGAAAATGTTCTGCATGCCACTAGCAAATAGGCATCTGCTGTTGTTAGGTGCCATCATAAGGACCCTGTGAACAACAAAACAAAACACTGCCTGATCTTGCGCCATGTCCACAATTGTTTTTATACTCAAGCCCATTGTTGCAGCCACTGTGTCGATCCATCTTGTCGACAGTTTTGCTCTTTTTTGCTGACCCTCCACTCCACCGAGCATGATGTCCTTCTCCAGGGACTGATCTTTCCTGACAATATGTCCAAAGTATGTAAGACATAGTCTTGCCATCTTTGCTTCCAAGGAGCACTCTGGTTGTACTTCTTCCAGAAAAGATGTTTCTTCTTTTGGTGGTCAATTGTACATTCAACATTCTTTTCCAACACCACAATTCAAAGGCATCAATTCTTCTTCTGTCTTCTTTGTTCATAGTCCAGCTTTCACATGCATTCAATGCGATTGAAAATACCATGGCTTGGGTCAGGCGCGTTTTAGTCTTCAAGGTGACATCCCTACTTTTGAATACTTTGAGGAGGTCCTTTGCAGCAGATTTTCCCAGTACAATGCGTCTTTTGATTTCTTGACTGCTGCTTCCAAGGGCACTGATTGTGGACCCAAGTAAAATGAAATATCTGACAACCTCAATCCTTTCTCCGTTTATGACAGTGTTGCTTACTGGTCCACTTGTGAGGATTTCTGTTTTCCTGATGTTGAGGGGCAATCAATACTGAAGGCTGTGGTCCTTGATCTTCATCAGTAAATGCCTCAAATCTTCATTTCCAGCAAGTAAGGTGATATCATATGTATAACGCAGGTTGTTAACGGGTTGCCCTCCAATCCTGATGCCTCATTCTTCTTCGTATAACCCAGCTTCTCGGATTATTTGCTTAGCATACAGATTAAAAAGGTATGGTGAAAGGATATAACCCTGATGCACACCTTTCCTGACTTTAAACCATGCAGTGTCCGCTTGTTATGTTCGCATGACTGCCTCTTAATCCATATACAGATTCCTTAAGAGCACAATTAGGTGTTCTGGAATTTCCATTCTCTGCAACATTAGCCATACTTTAGTATGATCCACACAGTCGAATGCTTTTGCATAGTCGATGAAACACAAGCAAACATCTTGGTGGTATTCTTTGCTTTCAGCTAAGATCCGTCTGACATCAGTGATGATATCCCAGGTTCCATGTCCTCTTCTGAACCCAGCTTGAATTTCTGGGAGTTCCCTGTCTATATGTTATTGTAGTCATTTTTGAATGACCTTGAGCAGAATTTTACTTGCATGTGATATCAACAATATTGTTAAGTAATTTCTGGATTTGGTTGAATCACCTTTGTTTGGAATGTGCATAAATATAGATGTCTTCCAGTCAGTTGGCCAGGTAGCTGTCCTCCAAATTTCATGGCACAGACGAGTGAGTACTTCCAGGGCTTCATCTGTTGAAATATCTCAGTTGATATTCCATCAATACCAGGACCCTTGTTTTTGCCAATGCCTTCAGTGTAGCTTTGACTTCTTCCTTCAGTACTATTGGTTCCTGATCATATGCTACCTCTTCAAATGGCTGAACATCAACCAGTTCTTTATGGTATAATGACTCTGTGTATTCCTTCTGTCTTCTTTTGATGCTCTCTGAGTCCTTTAATAGTTTCCCTGTAGAATCCTTCACTACTGTAACTTGAGGCTTGAATTTTTTCTACAGTTCCTTCAGCTTGAGAAATGCAGCATGTGTTCTTCCTTCTGGTTTTCCATTTCCAGCTCTTTGCACATGTCATTATAATTCTTTCTTTTGTCTTCTCCAGCTGCTGTCTGAAATCTTCTGTTTAGTTCTCTTACTTTGCCGTTCCTTCCTTTTGCTTTAGCTGCTCAACGTTCAAAAGCAAGTTTCAGAGTCTCCTCTGACATCCAATTTGGTCTTTTCTTTCTTGTCTTTTTAATGACCTCTTGCTCTCTTCGCGGATGATGTCTTTGAGGTCATTCCACAATTTGTCTGTTCTTCTGTCATTAGCGATCAACACATCAAATCTGTTCTTGAGATGGTCTTTAAACTCAAGAGTGATATACTCAAAGTCATACTTTGGCTCTCGTGGACTTGTTCTAATTTTCTTCAGTTTCTTTTTTTTTTATTATTATGATTGAGTGAAAATGCACATTCCCATATAAATTTGCATGCCCACCTATGTAGCTCCTACTGCTCTCCCTGCCCGGTGACAGCACATTCTTCCCCTCTGCTCCATACATGTCTCATCCTCCCACAATCTCCTATCCCTTCCTCTCCCCCCACTCCCCCACCTCCAGTAAGAGGTTAGCAGGACAATATCCTATAGATGCATGGAACCATAAAGCGTACACATGATATTGTCATTCTGTGTAGCCAAGTCCAATCCATTGCTGCCTAAAGAGTTGAACTCTATTATGATTTATGGACATGGGCAGCATCAGGGCCAGGGGCCATGCTCCCAAAGGAACTCTGAGGCCCCTGGACCATCAATTGTGGTCTTTTAGTGGAGATCTCAGGGTGCACCCCTTTTCATTCTTGTGTTGCCAGGGAGACTCAACTTTGTGAGTTCCATCACAGCTATCACTGGTGGTGGCCAGACACAATCTGGTTCTTCCGGTCACAAGTTGATGACCCACTCATGTGGGTCTCTCTGGCTTTGAGGTTCTCTTTCCCCCACGTCATTTTGGTCCTTGGTGATCATCTGTTCCTGCTGAGTTGGAACTATTTGCTGTACCCTCAGATGGCAGTTTGGCAGCTTTTAAGACCCCAGATGCCACTAACCAATGTGGGGTGCAGAAGGCTCTCTTAGCAAAATGCTAGTTGTGCAAATTGGCCTTGATTTCTCCGGAGAGCATGGTCCCCAGCCCCCAGCCCCAGCTACTCTGTCTTTGCAATATTGGGTTAAGGTGGGAGGAGTAATCACGTTACGTTGAAGTCCAGTTCATATTGATCTTCTTTCTAATGTGTGCTGTCACCGATTTCACCCAACCAAATTTCTATAAACTGTCTAATCTAAACCGTCCTCCCCTCTCCTCCCTGCTCCGTCCCAGGCTTGCAGCCGTCAAGGAATCTTTCCTTCTATGCCTGAGTCTAATTTTAAGTTCTTATTGTAGGAGTCTCATACAATATTTGTCCTTTTGTGACTGACTACTTTCACTCAACATAGTGTCCTCCAATTGAAACCAGGTTATGAGATGTTTCCTGCAATCATAGTTGTTCTTTATCGTTGCATAGTGTTCCAATAAGTATATGTATCATAGTTTACCTATACATTCCTCTGTGGGTGGACATCTGGGTTGATTCCATCTTTATGCTATTGTGGACTGTGCTGCAATAAACATTCGTGTGCATGTATCAGTTGGTGTGAATGGCCCTGATTCTGTAGGATGTATTCCAAGCAGTGGAATTACTGAGTCAAACAGTATATCTATATCTAGCTTTTTAAGGAAGTGCCAGATTGCTTTCCAAAGAGATTGGACCATTTTGCAATCCCACCAACAGTGTAGGAGAGTTCTGCTTTCTCCACAGCCTCTCCAGCATTTGTTGTTGTGTGGTTTTTGGATTATTGCCAACCTTGTTGGGGTGAGATGGTATCTCGTCATAGTTTTGATGTGAATTTCTTTAATAGCTAATGATCGTGACCATGTCCGGATATGCTTTTTGGCTACCTGGATCTTCTCTTTGAGAAGTGTCTGTCCGTCTCCTTTGCCCATTGCTTAATTGAGTTATTTATCTTTTTCTTATTGGTATTTTGTAGTACCTTATAGATTACACAGATCAGATGTTGGTCTGACATGTAGTTGCTAAATATTTTTTCCCATTCTGTAGGTGGCCTTTTAATTCTATTCATAAAGTCTTCGGATGAGAAAAAGTGTTTGATTCTTAGTAGTTCCCATTTGTCTATTTTCTCCTCTGTTGTTTGTGGTTTCTTTGACAGATTTTGAAGTCTGTCTATGTTGCGTATTAAAGCGTCCATTGTTGTTTACTTTTTCTTGGATGAGCTTTATCGTTTTGGATTTGATATTTAGGTCTTTTATTCAGTTTGTGTTGGTTTTGTATAAGGTGTAAGATAGGGGTCTTGTTTCAATTTATTGCAGATAGATATCCAATTTTGTCAGCACCATTTGTTGAAGAGATTGTTTTCACCCCAGTTTAACGTCTTAGGGCCTTTGTTGAATATCAACTGTTCATAGAAAGATGGCATCATCTCTGGGGTATCATTTCTGTTCCATTGGTCTATCTGTCTCTTTTAGTACCAGTACCTGGCTGTTTCTACTATTGTGGCAGAGTAATAGGTTATAACGTTGGGTAGTGAGAGGCCTCCCAATGTGTTCTTCTCCAGTAGTGCTTTACTTATCCGGGGCTCCTTCCCTTTCCAAAGAAGTTGGTAATTTGTTTCTCCATCTCATTAAAAAAATGTCACTGGAATTTGTATTGGGATTGCATTATACAAGTAGATTGCTTTGAATAAAATAGACATTTTCACAATGTTAAGTCTTCCTATCAATGAGCAAGGTAGGTTTCTCCATTATGTAAGTCTTTCTTACTTTCTTGTAGCAAGGTCTTGTAGTTCTCTTTGTAAAAGTCTGTTATTTCTCTGGTTAGATTTATTCCCAGGTACTTTATCTTCTTAGGGGCTACAGTAAATGATATTGATTTGGTGATTTCTTCATTAATAATGTTGTTTTGGGTATAAAGGAATCCTACTGATTTATTTATGTTTATCTTGTATCTTGAGACTTTGCTGAACTCTTCTCTCAGTTTGAGTAGTTTACTTATGGATTCTTTAGGATTCTCTACATATACAATCATATCATCTGCAAATAGGAAGATTTTTACTTCTTTGAAGATACAGATGCCCTTTATTTCTTGGTCTTGTTTAATTGCTCTGGCTAGAACTTCTAGTACAATGTTGAATAGGAGAGGTGAGAGTGGGCATCCTTGTCTATTTCCCCTTCTCAAGGGAAATTGTGTCAGTCTCCATTCAGGATGACGTAAGCAGTTGGCATTGTATGAATGGCCCTTATTACATTGAGGAATTTGCCATCTATTACTATTTTGCTGAGAGTTTTTAGCACGAATGGGTGTTGGACTTTATCAAATGCCTTTTCTGCATCAATAGATAAAATCAGGTGATTCTTGTCTTTTGTGTTATTTATGTGGTTGATTCACATTGTTTTTCTGATGTTGAACCAGCCTTGCTTCCCTGGTATGAATCCAACTTGGTCATGATGGATTATTTTTCTGATATGTTGTTGTACTCTATTGGCAAGAATTTTGCTGAAGATTTTTGCATCTAGAGTCATAAGTGATATCTGTCTGTAGTTCTCCTTTTTTTGTTGGTTCTTTCCCTGGCTTTGGTACCAGGGTTATGCTGGCTTCACAGAAAGAATTTGGGAATATTTCATCCCTTTTTATACTGTGAAATAGTCCCAGTAATATTGGAGATAACTCTTCTCTAAATGCTTGGTAGAATTCTGTGGTGAAGCCATCTGGGCCTGGGCTTTATTTGGTTGGTAGTTTTTGGATGACTTTTTCAATCTTTTCCTTTGTGATGGGTTTATTAAGTTGTTCTGCTTCACCTTGTGATAATTTTGGTAGGTGATATGAATGAAGGAATTTGTCCATTTCCTCTAGGTTTTCAAATTCGTCAGAATATAGTCTTTCATAGTATTCTGCTACAGTATTTTTTATTTCTGTTGGATCTGTTATGACAACTCCCCTCTCATTTTTTATTTGGGTTGTTTGTTTCCTGTTTTTCTCTAGTAAGTTTAGCCAATGGCTTGTCAATTTTGTTGTTCTTTTCAAAAAACCAGCTTTTGGTCTTTTCAATTTTTTCAGTTGTTCTTCTATTCTCTAATTCATTGAGTTCTGCTCTAATCTTTATAATCTGTTTTCTTCTGGTGCCTCAGGGATTCCTCTGTTGCTCTCTGCTTGTTCAAGCTGTAGGGTTAGTTCTTTGGTTTGGTTTCTTCCTTCCTTCCAAATGTGTGCATTTATGGAGATAAACTGACCTCTGAGCAGTGGTTTGGCTGTATCACATAGGTTCTGATAGGAAGTGTCTTCATTCTCATTGGAATCCATAGATATCTTTATTTCATCCTTGATTTCTTCTATAACCCATGGCTTTTTGAGCAAGATGTTGTTCAGTTTCCGAGAGTTCTACTTTCTACCTATGTTTTCTCTGCTATTGATTTTGACTTTTGTGGCTTTATGATCTGAGAAGATGGTTTGCATTAATTCAGTGGTACAGATTTTGTTGAGAATTGCTTTATGTCCTAACTCATGGTCTATTCTGGAGAATGTTCCATGTGCACTAGAGAAGAAGATGTAGTTGTCTGCTGATGGATAGAAAGTTGTGTATATGTCGATGAGGTCTAGTTGGGCAATTGTGGGAATAAGGTCTTTTGCGCCTTTATTGAGCTTTTTTCTAGATGATCTGTCCAATATTCAGAGTGGATCGTTGAGGTCTCCCACTATTATTGTGGAGTGATCTATCTCCTTTTTGAGTGTAGTCACTGTTTCTTCAATGGATTTAGGTGCCCTAATACTAGTGCATAAATATTTAATATTCATAATTAATATTAATTAATAAATAATTAATTGATCAGTTAATTAATTAATATTAATATGATTAATATTAATAAGTCCTGCTTGTATATAGAAGCTTTCAGCAATAGTGTCCATCCTTGTCCATGATGGTTGACTTTACATTAAAATCTATTTTACCTGAGATTAGAATTACCACACCTGCTCTTCTTTGTGTATTGTTAGCTTGATAAATATTCTTCCATTCATAAATTTCCAGTTTGTTCATATCTTTTAAGTCTCATGTGAGTTTCTTGTAGGCAACATATGGATGGGTCGTGTCATTTGATTCAAGATGTCATTCGATGTCTCTTTACTGGAGCATTCCATCCATTCACATTCAGTGTAATTATTGGCAGGTATGTGTTTACTACTGTCATTGTGATATGTTTATTTTTGTATTGTTGTTTTCTCTGTTGCTCTTATTAATCTGTTCTCAGACATTCTTCTTTGTGAGTTGATTTTTCACCTTTTGCAAGGTTGGTTTTGTGGTTATTGAGACTGCTGTATTATGTTTCTTGATTTGATATGTTGCATCTTTATTGTGCTTTATGGCTGCCCCTATGATCCTCCTTAATAAACTATGTATAAACCCAATTTTAATTACTACCAGTCTTATTAACTTCCTCTCCATATGGAAGGACTATAATGACTGCAGTACATCCCTCTTTTCAATATGATGACATCATAGTTTTCATGGCATGATCACTGGGGCATTTCTTTCACTATATGGCTTTGATTAAGTAGGTTTCTGGGTGATGTATCCTGTATTTGCTTCTAAGATATAAAGTTAGTGGTTTTGTTCTTCTAAGCCAAGAAATCCTTTCAATATTTCTTGTAGCTTTGGTTTGGTTTTTACAAAGTCTCTGAGTTTCTGTTTATCTGTGACTGTCTTAATTTCATTTTCATATTGGAAAGATAGTTTTGAAGGACGTATAATTCTTGGTTGGAAGTTCTCCTTATAGGCTTTGTATGTGTCATGCCACTGTCTCCGTGCCAGCATTGTATCTGCTGAGAACTCGTACAAAAACCTACAGGGTTTCCCTCTGAATGTTAGTTTTGCTTTGAGTCTTCCTGCCTTTAAGAGTTTCTGCTTATGTTTCATTTTATTAAGCTGGATTATAATATGTCTAGGTGTCTTTCTTTTAAGATCTATATTGAGTGGTATTTGATGTGCATCTTGGATATCTGTATTTTCTTCTTTCATAATTTCTGGGAAGTTTTCTGTCAGCAGCTCAGCAACAATACTGTCTGTATTCTCAGGTGTCTCACCCTGTTCCGGGACTCCAGTTAATCATAGGCTGTTCCTCTTAATAGAGTCCCACATGCTTCTTCATTTTTTTTGTTTCTTTTTTCTGATTTCTCTTATAGATGCTGGAGTGAGTAGCTCTGTCTTCCAAGTCTGAAAGTCTCTTTTCCATTTGTTCCATTCTATTTTCTTGGCTTTGAATTGAAGTTTTTATGTCTTTGATTTTGTTCTTGACCTATTGGATTTCAGAGTACTGATGTTCCATCAGATTGAACAGCTTGCTTAATTTTTCATTTTGGCCTGCTGCATTTTGTATAAAGTCTAGGAGGGCTCTTTATATAATCCTTTTGTATTCACCTCCTGATAGTTTCAGAAAGGTTTCTTTGTCTGGGAAGTTTTTGGGTTCTTTTTTGGGGGGTCTTCTGAAGCCATGGGTGATTTCTTCATTACACTTTTATCCAGAGTTTGTTGTTTTTGAGGCATCATGCGAGTCAATAGAGGCTGGGAGAGATGCTCTGAAAATGGGCTGCAGTTGTTTCTCTAGGCCTTCTTAAAAGCAAAGGTAAAAGGTATCTGACAACTTCCAAAGTCAGTCAGGTTTTCAGGTGTACAGGTCCGTCTTCCCAGCTGACAAAATAAGCACCTCTTATCTAACCCCAGATGGTATAAACTAGTTCAAAATACAGAAAGACTACTGCCCTGCTGGCCTCTGCTTCCAGGCCCCAGCCATAGGTGACCTGTGTAAAATACTGCTTTTCTGCTGGAAAAGTGCTCTTGTCCAGGCAGTCACTGCCTACCAGCCTAGAAATTGGGTCCAGCTGAGGCCTCCATGTGGGTGATCTTCCTCCTTGTGGAACAAGATGGCATCCTGCACAAGTTCCTCACCTGCCTTGGTACAGACTACTCAATGGCAGATGCAGAAAGAGAGACCAAAGGTGCTGAGATGCACAGAGTCCAAAGCCAAGATCTCAAAATGTGGCAGTTTCGCCTGTCAATCCTACTAGCAGTGTGTCTGAGATTTGCTGGTAGTCAAGTCCCAGCTCCACCCACTGACTAAGGCAGAGGAAAAAAAGTTAAAATGGAGAGTTACCTTTGGTCCATGAAATCCTGCACTCACCAAGAGTGGGGGGGTCAGCAAAAGAGAGAAAGTTTTCTGTTCAGTGGTATGAAGTCCAAACTGACAGCACTACACCGTGTCCTAGGGCTCACCAGGTGTCCAGAGGTATCAATTCAGGTCTTTGTTTCCAGAGGGATTTAGGAAGGGTGTGTTTAGTCTACCATCTTGACTCCGCCCCCCTCTTCAGTTTCAGTTTGAATTTGCGTATGAGCAATTGATGATCTGTGCCACAGTCAGCACCTGATCTTGTTCTGACTGCTGATATGGAGCTTTTCCATTGTCTTTTTCCACAGATGTAGCCAATTTGGTTCCTGTGTATGCCATCTGGTGAGGTCCATGTGTACAGTCTCCATTTGTGTTGGTTAGAAAAGGTATTTGCAATGACAAAGTCGTTAGTCTTGCAAAATTTTGTCATGTGATCTCCAGCATTATTTCTACCACCAAGGCCATATTTTTGAACTACTGATCCTTCTTTGTCTCCATCTTTTGCATTCCAGTCACCAGTAATTATCAATGCATCCTGACTGCATGTTCGATCAATTTCAGACTGCAGAAGCTGGTAAAAATCTTCAGCCTCTTCATCTTTGGCCTTAGTGGTTAGTGCATAAATTTGAATAATAGTTGTATTAACTGGCTGTTCTTTGTAGGTGTATGGATATTATCCTATCACTGACAGCATTGTGCTTTAGGACAGGTCTTGAAATGTTCTTTATGATGATGAACTCAACACCATTCCTCTTCAAGTTTTCATTCCCAGCATAGTAGAACATATGATTGTTGGATTCACAGTGGCCAAAATCGGTCCATTTCAGCCCACTAATGCTTAGGATGTCAATGTTTACATGTCCCATTTCATTTTTGACAATTTCCAGTTTTCCTAGATTCATACTTCACATATTCCATGTTCTGATTATTAGTGGATGTTTGCAGCTGTTTCTTCTCAGTTTGAGTCATGCCATGTCAGTGAATGAAGATACCAGAGGCCTTACTCCATCCACATAATTAAGATCAACTCTACTTTGAGGAGGCAGCTCTTCCCCTGTTGTCTTCCAAGTGCCTTCTCTCCTGGGGGGTGGGGGGTCTCACTTTCTGGCACATATCTGACAATGTTTGGCTGCTATTCATAAGGTTTTCTCTGGTTAATCACTTTCAGAAGTAGGCTGCTGGGTCCTTGTTCCTAGTCTGTCTTAGTCTGGAAGCTCAGCTGAAACTTACCTACCATGTTTGACCATGCTGGCACCTAAATACCAGTGGTACAGCTTCCTGTACGACAGCAACAAGCAAGCCTCCACTGACAGACAAGTGAGGACTGCTCACTCCCTCCTTAGCTGATGGTGTTACCCTGCTTACCTGATGGTGTTACCCTCCTTACCTGATGCTATTACCCTCGTTACCTAATGCTGTTAGCCTCTTTACCTGATGCTGTTATCTGCCTTACCTGATGCTGTTATCCTCCTTACCTGATGCTATTACTCTCTTTACCTGGCACTATTACCCTCTTTGCCTGATGCTGTTACCCTCCTTACCTGATGCTGTTACTCTTCTTGCCTGATGCTGTTACCCTCCTTACTTGATCCATCAGGTAATGGGCATCTAAGATGCCTCAACTGGGCCAGACCCACCTGGAGCAAAAGAGAGTAAAGAACACCAGAGACAAAAGGAATATATGAGCTCAAGAGACAAAAAAGACCACATAAACCAGAGACTACATCAGTCTGAAACCAGAAGAATTAGATACTACCCAGCTACCACCAACAATTGCCCTGACAGGGAATACAACAGAGAGTCCCTGATAGAGCAGGGTTACAGTAGGGTACAGAATTCAAATTTTTGTAAAAAGACCATAAATACTTGGTGGTCTGACAGTCAGAAGGGACCCCAGAAACATGACCCCTGGACTCGCTGTTAGCCCAGAGCTAAAACCATCCCCTTGAAGTCAACTCTTCAAAGATTAGACTGGATTATAAGACTTTCAATGATACTGGTGAAGAGTGTGCTTCTTGGTTCAAATAGATACATTAAACTGAATGGGAAGCTCCTGTCTGGAGGTGAGATGAGAAGGCAGAAGGGGACAGGATCTAGTTAAATGGACACGGGATATACAGGGTAAAGAGGAAGGTGCTGTGACATTGCAAGGAGAATAACTAGGGTCACATAACAATGTGTATATAAGTTTTTGTATGATAAATTGACTTGAGCTGTAAACTTTCACTTATAACACTGTGAAAAAAAGGGACACACTGAAGTCTCTATTAAATAGGACTATCTATTACTGTCTTCAGTTCTGTCAGTGTTTTCTGCAGTATTTTTGACTCTGATGTAAAGTGTATATCTAATGATAATTGTTATGTCTTCTTAATGAATTGACCCCTCTGTCATTATGTAATACTCTTCTTTAACCTTTAGCACAGATTTTGACATACTGTGTGGTGTTGGTATAGCCACCCCAGCTCTTTTTGGTTACTGTTTGCATGGAACATGTATTTCTTCCATCTATTCACTTTCAACCTATTTGTCTGTTTGGGCCTAAGCCTGCTTCTAGTAGACAGCATATAAACAGATTGTAGGTTTTTGTTTTGCTTTTTAGATCAATTCTGTCACTCTCTGCCTTTTGATTGGAGTGTTTGTTTACATTTAAGGCAGTTACCGATAAGGAGCAACTTCTCCATTTTGCTATTGGTTTTTATGTTTTTTTGGTGTTTCTTATAACTTCTTGGTCCCTCACGTCCTTCAGTACTGCCATCATTTGTATTAGTTGAGTTTTTGTAGTCAACCACTTTGATTCCATTCTCCTTTCCTTTTTTGTGTATTTTTAGATATCCTCTTTGTGGTTACTATGAGGATTACATTTAACATTTTCAGCTTATAACAACCCAGTTTAAAAGACGAATATATCCAGTTTAGATGAAGTACAACCAGAATCCTCCCTGGAAGTGAGAAAACTGTGGCTCACTTACTTTGGACATGTCATCAGCAAAAACCAGTTGGTAGGCAAAGACATCATGGTTGGGGAAGTAGAGGGTCAGCAAAAATGAGGGAACCCTTGAAAGAGATGGACTGACACAATAGCCAAAGCAGTGAGCTCAAACACAACAGCAGTCATCAAACAGGCACAGATGGATAACATTTTGTTCAGCCATCATAAGGTTGCTATGAGTTGGTGCACGTTAGATGGCATCTAAAACAAGTAAACATATGGAAATGTGCTTAAAAAAACAAAAACCAGACCCACTGCTATTGACCCAATTCTGACTCATTGTGACTTAGCCTCATTTGGTAGAGGTATATTGTTATGAGAAAATATAGCCCTACCAAACTGACCAAGAATTAGAAGTTGAGAAATGTCAAGGGTTGGTGAGATTTGGGGGCAATCAAAATTCTAATACAGAGAGAGAGGCAAAGCCAACATGGCACAATAGACAGAAGCACTATGCCATTCCTCTGCAGCAAAGACAGGAAAAACTAAGTATAACAAATACAAAAATTAATCCTGGAAACCTAAGTACCAAATGAAGGAATAAAGAGCTTAATCAAGCACCAAATGGAATACACATCTTACAGAGAACAAGAAGAGGTATAGAGGGCAGGTCCCATACCAGTGCCCACACCAGTATGGTGACCGGATTTGCCACCTTGGACTATAGCCATCAGAGACCACACACAGGGAGTACAAGGAAGCAATTTCATGGAGCTCCTGACAGGAACCAGAACATTTGCTAACCAGGGATATATGTTTTCATACCCCTAACCCTTCTTCCATGTATGAAACCTCCAATACTTGCCAATGGGCCATGCTTTCCAATGAGCCATGATTACTCAGCCAGAAAGATACTAGCTCACAGCCACTGAGTCCATGTCCTCCCTCCAGCCAGACCCTTCAGTGAAGATGTGCTTAGTGTCATGCCCCTGAGTGACACTAACACAGTCTCCTGGACACCGCCCTGTGCTGTCTCCCAGTCCAACCTTATTGTCCCCAGTTTGTGCTGCAAATTACCCATTTCCACCTCTCCACCACTGTTCAACCCAACTTGACAGACCATAACTGAGTAACCAGTCATGCTTACATGGACAGAGTAGTGAGAAGAATCATGTCCACAGATGAGCAAGCAACAAAATATACACAGCTCAGCTCCCCAGACACAACCAAATAAAGCAAAAATAGCAGGATGAAACATTCAAATCTACAATTAATAAAAGAAACAAAGAAAAGGTCCAGAAAGTGACCAAAGTAAAACACCAGATGACCTTCCGCTAGAAGAGAAGGCACTGAAACTATCTGATAGAGAATTTGAAACTCTAATATTCAGGATTCTCCAACAAATGAAGGAAAACACATACAAAAATAAGGAGAAAAAAATAAAATCATGGAAAATACAGACAAAACAATGGAAGAATTCAGGAAAATAAAACAGGAACAAAATGTCAAAATAAATAAACACCCCAAAACCATATGGAAACAGCAATTAGAAATCTAAAAGACAAACAACAAGATCTCAGAAGTGGAAAGCACAGATAGAAAGTTTTAGGAGCAAATCTGAAACAATGGAAGGCAGAATCATCAGAATTGAAGACAAATTCTCTGATACTGTTTTAAAGAAAAATCATAGAAAGAAATAAAGAAAAATGAAGAAACCCTGACAACATGTGAGATACAATCAAAACCAAAAATTTACATGTGATTGGCATTCCAGAATGAGGGGGGCAGGAGGGACAGGCAACACTGAAAGGATCATTGAAGATTTGATGACAGAAAATTTCCCTAATATTATGAAAGATGAAAAGCTGGCCATCTGCAAAGCTCAGCAAACCTCATAAAGTATAGATGGTAAGAGGGAAAAAAAAAAAAAAACAGAACATACCATAATCAAACTTGCTAATATCAAAGATGAAGAAAGAATCGTGACAGCAGCTTGAGAAAAACAAGTCATATACAAAAGAGAAACAGTAAGACTAAACTCTGATTAGTCAGCAGAAACCATGCAGGAAAGAAGGCAATGTAATGACATATATAAAATCTTTAAAGAACATGCCAACCAAGAGTAATATATTCTCCAGTACTGTTGCTCAGATATGATGGTAAAATTAGTACATTTCCAGATGAACAGAAATTAATGGAATGTGTAAAACAGAACAAACTTGTAAGAGTTATTAAAGAGAGTCCTTCACTTAGAGAACCAGAAACAGACAACAGCCTGAATCTAGCACATGAGATAGCATCAGCCAGATACCAAGCTAGATAATGAACTTCCAAGGATAAAACAAAACTAAAAAATTTGTAAGAGGAAACCAGATAGGTCAATCTGTACATGACAACAACATCAGAAATTAAAAGAAGAAATAAACAGTACAGGTGTAAAATTTGCAGATGAAGTGGAATTCAAGGCGTTACTGAGTAATTAAAGACTGGTTTAAAATTAGGAAGATAAGGCTAAATTGCCGGGTAACCACAAAGGAAGTAACAGATCTGCTCATCAAAATAAAGAAAAAAAACAAAGTCTCAATGAATACAAAGTCTATGAGTGACGGAGACAAAGAAATCCACAAAAAGGAAGTCAGCACAAAACACTAAGAGGAACAAAGAAAACACCAGCACCACAAAAAAAAAAAAAAAAAAAACACTATAAAATGACAGCAATAAACTCATGCCTGTCAATAATCATGCTGAAGGTAAATGGCTTAAATATACCTGTAAAGAGACAGAGTGTGATTGGGTAGATTTTTTAAAAAGGGTCCATCAATATGCTGTCTAGAAGAGACACACTTAGAAACAAAGATATAAATTATTAAAAATCAAAAGATGGAAGAAAATTTACTAAGCAAACAGCTAATAAAGAAGAGCAAACAGCTAATAAAGAAGAACAGGAGTAGCAATAGTAATCTTAGGTAAAATAGCCTTTAAAACAACATCCACCATAAAAGTCAAAGAGGGGTATTTTGTAATGCTTAAACGGCAATCCATCTTGAAAATATAACCATATTTTGTATTTATACACTGAATCACAGGGCTCCTAAATATATTTTTTAAAAAACTCTAATAGCACTGAAAAGACTAATTGATAGTTTCACAATAATAGTAGGAGGCTTCAATAGACCACCCTTGGTAAAGGACAGAACATCTGAGAGGAAACTCAAGAATATCCACCCAACAGTTACAAAATAATATTCTTTTTCAATGCACATAGAATGTTCTCCAGAATAGACTACATCATAAGCCACAAAGCAACCCTCAACAAATTCCAAACATTGAGGTAATACAAAGTATCTTCTCTGATCACAATGCCATCAAAGTAGAAATTAATAACAGGAAGAGCAAGGGGAAAAAAAATAAAATGTATGGAAAATAAATAACACCCTGCTTAAAAAACACTGGGTAATAGAAGAAATGGAATTTAAAAAATAAATAAATTAAAAAAATAAGAATTTCTAGAATCACACAGGAATAAAAATACAACATTCCAAAACCTTTGGAACACAGCAAAAGCAGTCCTGAGAGGTAAATTTATAGTGATACAGGCACACATCAAAAAAGAAGGGACAAAATCAAAACATTAGCTATACAACTCAAACAAAAAGAGGATAGCAACAGAAGCCCACAACCACCAGAAAAAGGAAATGATAAAGATCAGAGCAGAAACAAATGAACTAGAAAATATAAAAGTGACAGAAGAAAATCAACAAAGCCAAAAGTTGGTTCTTTCAAAGGAACAACAAAATTGAGGAATCACTGACCAAACTTACCAAAAAAAAACCAAACAAACAGAAAAGGAAACAATAACCCAAATAAGAAATGTAATGGGGGACACTACAACAAACCCAACTGAAATAAAAAGAATCATGATACAGTACTATAATAAACTATACTTCAACAAATTTGAAAACCTAGAGAAAATGGACAAATTTCTAGATACACATTACCTGCCCAAACTAACACAAACTGATGTAGAAAATCTGAAGAGATCCAAAGTGAGAGAAGAGATTGAAAAGATAATAAAACAAAATTGCCAACAACAAAAAACCTGGCCCTGGTGGCTTCACTTGAGAATGCTACCCAACATTCAGAGAAGAGCTTACAGCAGTACTATTCAAACTTCCTCAAAACACAGCGAAAGAAGGGATACTGCCAAATTCATAGATGTATAGAACCATAAAGTGCAACCAATATATGGTCACTCTGCATTGCCAAGTCCAATCTATTCCTGTCGAAACAGTGGACCTTTGTTATAATTTATGGGTAAGGGCAGCATCAGGGCTGGGGGCCATTCTCTCAGGGGAACCCCGAAACTGCTGGACCATCAATTGAGGTCTTTTACTGGAGATCTCAGGATGCACCCCTTTTTATTCTTGTGTTGACAGTGAGACTCAACCTAGTGAGCTCCATCGTGGCTATCACTGGTGGTGGCCGGGCACCATCCGGTTCTTCTGGTCCCAAGTCGATGTAGGCAGCCACTCTGGTGGGTCTCTCTGTCTTCTCGGTTGTCTTTACTGCATGTCATTTTGGTCCTCGGTGACCATCCGTTCCTGCTGAGTTGGGACCATTTGCTGTGTCTTCGGATGGCAGCTTGGCAGCTTTCAAGATCCCAGATGCCACTCACCAATGTGGGATGCAGAGAGCCCTCCTAGCAAAACACTAGTTCTGCCAATTGGCCTCGATTTTGCCTGAGAGCATGATCCCCTGCCTCCTGCCCCAGCTACTCTATCCTTGCAATATTGAGTTAAGATGGAAGGAGTACTCAAGTTATGCTGAAGTCTGCTTACTGTTGTTCTTGTTTCTAATGTGTGCTATTACCACTTTCTCCCAACCAGATTTCTAGCAACTATCTAAACTAAACCCTCCCCACTTCCCCTCCCTCCCTCCCCTTCCTTGCAGCTGTCAAAGAGTCTTTTCTTCTATATACAAGTCTGTTTTTGAGATCTTATCATAGAGGTCTCACATAATATCTGTCCCTTTGTCGCTGACTACTTTCACTCAACATAATGTCTTCCAGTTGAAACCAGGTTAGGAGATGTTTCCTGGAATCATCGTTATTCTTTATCATTGCGTAGTGCTCCATTGAGTATATGTACCATAGTTTACCTATCCATTCTTCTGTTGTTGGGCATCTGGGTTGATTCCATCTTTTTGCTATCGTGGACTGTGCTGCGATAAACATTCTCGTGCATGTGTCCGTTGGTGTGAAAGGCCTTGATTCTGTAGGATATATTCCAAGTAGTGGAATTACTGGGTCAAATGGTATATCGATATCCATTTTTTTAAGGAAGCGCCAGATTGCCTTCCAAAGAGGCTGGACCATTTTGCAACCCCACCAACAGTGTAGGAGGGTTCCACTTTCTCCACAGCCTCTCCAGCATTTGTTGTTTTGTGTTTTCTGGATCATGGCCAATCTTGTTGGGGTGAGATGATATCTCGCTGTCGTCTTGATTTGAATTTCTTTAATAACTAAAGATCGTGAACATGTCTGCATGTGTTTTTTGGCTACCTGGATCTCCTCTTTAGTGAAATATCTGTCCATCTCCTTTGCCCATCGCTTAATTGGATGGTTTATCTTCTTCTTATTGATATTTTGTAGTATCTTATAGATTATGGAGATCAGGCATCAGTCTGACATAGAGTTGCCAAATATTTTTTCCCATTCTGTGGGTGGCCTTTTAATTCTATTAATAAAGTCTTTGGATGAGCAAAAGTGTTTGATTCTTAATAGTTCCCATTTATCTATTTTCTCTTCTGCTGATTGTGGTTTCTTTGACAGATTTTGGAGTCTGTCCTCATTGTGTGTTAAAACTTCCATTGTTGTAAAAACCATTCTTAATGGAGAGAGACTGAACCCTTTATCACCACTCCCATTTAACATAGTTCTAGAAGTCCAAGCTAGAGCAATAAAGCAATAAAAAGAAATAAAGGACATCCAAATTGGTAACTGAAGAAGTTAAACTGTCCATATTTGTAGATGACATGATACTAGACATAGAAAATTCAAAAGACTCCATAAAAAAACTACTGAAACTGATAGATTCAGCAGTTGCAGAATACAACACAAGCATAAAAAAATTAGTTGGAGTTCTATACAACAATAAAGAGAATGACAAAAAGGAAATTAGGAAAACAATACCATTTATAATAACCTCCAAAAAAAAAAAATGAATAAATCTAACCAGAGATGAGTTCCATACCAAAAAAGTTTACAAAACACTACTACAACACGAAAAGGGAGCCGCATAAATGGAAAAACATAGTATGCTCATTGGTAGGTAGACTAAGCCTTGTGAAAATGGCAATTCTACCCAAAGTGATTTACAAATACAATGCAATCTTGATCCAAATACTAGCATATTCTTCAAAGAGATGGAAAAACTAGTCACTAACTTTATATGGAAAGAGAGAAACATCACATGAAGCCTGGAATCAGAGCCTAGCCAAACTGCTACACACATTTTTTGGGAGGACATAATGAAACCTGGAGGAGGTGCCTTCAGGTCCCATTTTCAAAGGAAAAATTTAAGTAGGCAGTCAGGACTAATTCTGCCTATTTTTCTTAAAATTCCTGGCTTCCTAGCACTATCTGGCCTGGGAAATCACACACTAACTTGCAGGATACACTTAGATAAAATCTTTGCAGCCTTTGCAGCTTTTTCTTAGGAGCATTGAACAAGTGGAGGCACCAGGTAGAAGACTCCCTGCTCAGATGACAACCAAGAGCTTCCTGGATGTCAGTTCTGAAGCATATTCTGCCTGGTCTGCTCCCAGACAGATGCCCCTCCTCAATGCACCTGCGTGTAGCTCGAGCTTGCCTGACAGCTTCAGACAAGCTTTGAGGATAATGAGGATGTCTCCTATTTACCGTGTTGCTGGCAGCACAGAAATAAAAACCTTTGACCTCTTACCCAAGCACCTGTTTCAGAGATTGGCTTTAGTGGCAGGTAGTGAGAACCCGGAGCTTTGTCTGGTAACAATAATGCAATCCATGACAGTGCCCATCAACAAATGAATGGATAAATAAACTATCACGCACACACACACAATGGAATACTATGCAACAGTAAAGAACAATGTAGAGTCTAGAAAGCATCTCACAATGGATGAATCTGGAGGGTGTTATGCTGAGTGTAATAAATCAATCACAAGAGGACAAATATTGTCTGAGACCACTGCTTACTTTAATGATTATGAGGCAGGGCAGGTGCAGAAGGAAAAATTCTAAATAGACAATAGATACGTGGTAACTTTGATGAAGGCTAAGGCAATACATAATACCAGGGAAGCCAGGACAACTTGTTGAAGGCAAGGTCACAGAAGCTCCATAGATATCTCCCTACTCCCTGAGGGACCATTGCTGGGCTGAGGGCTGTGGTTATCATGGCCTTGAGGAATGATTAGCTCAATTGGTGTAATATAGTTTGAAAGGAAATGTTTTAAGTTCTACTTTAGCAGGCAGTGTCTGGTATTTTAAAGCCCTGTGAGAGACCACCTCAGATACTAACTACACTGGTGTCGCTGTGTCCGGAGTAAGAGAGAAAGACAACAACCGAAGAACCAAGGGGTTGATACGTCCAAAGTACTTATGGACCACAACTACCACAGCCTTTGCAAGACTGAGCCCAGAACAACTAGATGGAGCCTGGGTGCCACTACCAAATACTCTGACAGAGATCACGATAGACTGTCTTAGACAAGCTGAAGAAAAATGTATAAAAAAATTTTAACTCACACAGACACACATATACAAAGCCAGATTTACTGGTTGACTGAAGATGGAGAAACCCTGAGATTATGGCTCCCAAGCACCCTTATAACTCAGTAATGAAGGCATTCATGAGGTTCATTCTTCAGCCAAAGATTAGACAGGCCCATAAAAAAAAAAAAAAAACCAAGCCTAATGGGCACACCAGCCCAGGGGCAAGGATGAGAAGTCAGGAGGGGACAGGAAAGCTGGGGATGGGAAACTCAAAGTCGAGAAGGGGAGATTGTTGACATGTTGTAAGGTTAGCAAACAATGTTACGAAACAGTATGTGTATTAATTGTTAAATGAGAAACTAGTTTGCTTTGTTAACCTTTATCTAAAGTACAATTAAAAAATTCTAATACAGAGCTGGTGAGAATGTAAATTGTTAAACCATTTTCTAAAATATTTTAGCAATATCTGGTAAAGCTGAAGATTCACAGACTCCATAACTCAGCAATTCCACCTCTAAGTATACATGCCCTGAAGAAGTTTATATTTATGTGTGCAAGGATATGTGTAAAAGCATTCTATTTAACAGGAAAAAAATGGCAATCAAAAATAAGTGAACAAGCCTGATCTATATAGAACAACTTGAATGGATCTCATAAACATAATATTAAAATGAAAGAAAGAAAACACAAAAGAATACAAATATTATGATTTTATACATATAAAATTAGAAAAGAAAAATTAATTTAACTGCATGTCAAAGAAATAATTGTACTGTTTGTTGTTGACTGTTGACAAAAGATCCTAACATCTCTAAGCCTCAACTATCTAATCTGTAAAACGGACCTAACAAAGCCCTTGTAAGGCTTTTGTGAAGAGATAAAATCAGATAATGTAAAGTACTTAACAAAAGGCCTAGTACACAGTAAGCACTGAAAGAAAGCTATCTGTATTTAATTGGCTTTCATGCAGTTTATAGATCTTTCACTGGAATCTCTTTCCTCTGGATACACTCTGGCTTGTTACTGTCCCTCTTTATAAGTTCATAGAATAACAACAGAAAGCTTTCTTGCTATAGGCAGTAAACTTTTTTAAAACATAAGTGTTAAATTTATATGTAACAAATTGTTTGCTATATCAATATTCTTTACCAGTCAGGGACATTAATTGTGTTTATTAACCATCACCACTATCTGTGTCCCCTAAGCAACAAATTCTCCTTTTCCCCTCCCTTCTTAATGTAGCCTGAACTTAAGTTGAAAGAACCCTGTCTGCACACAGTAGTTAAGTGTTTGGCTGCTAACCTAAAGGTTGGTGGTTTGAAACCACCTGTAAAGATTACAGCCTAGGAAACTCTCCAAGGTTTCTCTACCACGTGGCGTCACTGAAAGATGAAAATCATCTCCACATCAGCAGTAACAAGCTTAAATTACTGTTGCTGTCATTGTTGTTATTTTGGCAGCTAGGCCACTTATGTTTATAGTTAACTAAAATCTGCAAGTCCTTTTTCACTTATGGTACTGTTAAGACAAGTCTTTACTGCAGTTCTGCTCTGTGGTATAGGGTACCATGAGTCAGAATCAACTCAGGGGCAGTAGGTAAGCAGTGGCTTATTAGATTGTATTTATTTCTTTAGCTTTGTATACTTTCATACATTTTGCTATTCAATGTTCCTTAAGTCACTTTGGCCTGTCATTGCAGAATTTTTTAATGAGAATTCTGTCATTCAGTATACTTACTAGTTTCGTAAGTATTATCCTCAGTGGATTTGATAAACATGACTCAAATCTTTTATGCTGACAAAAGTATTGGACAGAAAAGGTTGAAGTACAAAGTCCTGTGGAATGCTGCTTGTTACAGATTTCCTTTCAGACTGAGTAAAAAAAAAAGAATTATTTTGCTACAAATATTCAACTATCTGTGAATCTGCTAATTTTTCTGTTTCCCAGCACACATTTTTTTTTTACTTCATTTACAAAGGTAATATTGTTTAAGAGTTTTGTCAAATGTCTGACAGAAAGGGCTCTATGTTTACTCCGTGTGCCCAATTATCAATCCAATAATTCTTTCAAATAATGTAAATAAAGTTACTCTTGTGCAATATTCTCACCAAATCTGTCTGTTTTCTAGTATTAACCATTTCATTTTCTTCAGTTTTAACAATTTTAAAAATAAAATGTTTTAGGGCTAAAAAGTTTCGTGAATACAATCAAACATTTTGAGGAATAGAGTAGCTGGGTCTGGGCCCTGGGAACTAGGTTTAAGGTGACATCTATGTCAATTGGCAAAACAAAGTTTATCCAGAAAATGTTGTGCATCTCACTTTGGTTAGTGGCATCTGGGGCCTTAAAAGCTTGCAAGTGGTCATCTAAGAAGCAGCAGTTTATCCCAACCCATCTGGAGCAAAGACAATGAAGATCACCAAAGACACAAAGAAAACATTAGCCCAAGAGACAAAAAGGCCTCATAAACTGGAAACTCCATCATCCTGAGACCAGAAGAACTCTTACGGTACCTGGCTACTACCAATGGCTGCCAGGACAGGGAACACAACAAAGAATCCCAGCTGGAGATGGAAAAAAGTGTAGAGCAGAACTCAAATTCATATAAAGACACCAAACTTAATGGTCTGACAGACGCTGAAGGCACCATCAGAACTCCAAATGTTCTGTTAAGTCAGAACTAAAACCATGCCTGGATCCCACTCTTAACACAAAGCTTAGACTGAGCTATAAAACACAAAGTAATACTTGAGAATAGTGTGTTAGTTTAACCAGATATATGAGGCCAAAAGGGCAACTTCTGCCTGGAGGCAGGATGAAAAGTCAGGGAGGGCAGGAAGTAGTTGAATGGACACAAAAAACCCAGAGTGGAAAGGGGATTGCAACTAAATGTCATATAACACTATTTGTATAACTGTATGAGAAATTAACATGAGCTGTAAACTTTTACCTAAAGCACAATTTTAAAAAAAAGAAAAAAACTGAAATTATCACAAAGTAACAAAAATTCTCCAAATACAATACCAGCAAGCTTCCTTTTCCTCTGTTACTGCAGAATATCTTAGTGCGTATTTCCTACAGGCAAGGACATTCTCTTACAGAATCACAATTCATCTGACCTCATTGCCATCCAGTTGATTCTGCTTCATAGCCACCCTATAGAATGGAAAAGAATTGTTCCATAGGGTTTACAAGGCTGTAAATCTTTATGCAAGCAGACTGCCACATCTTGAGAGAGAGAGACTCATGGGTTGAAAAATCTAGCTTTTCAGTTAGCAACCAACTATTTACTACTGTGCCACAAGGGCTCCCATCAGAAGCACAATAAAACCAAAAACCCAAACCCGTTGCTGCCAAATCCATTCCAACTCATAGAAACCCTACAGGTCATAGCAGAACTGCCCCATCTGGTTTCCAAGACTGTAAATCTTTATGCAGAGAAACTACCACATCTTTCTCAGGGAGCACTTGGTAGATTCAAACTGCCAACCTTTTCTGCATTTGGTCTACTATTGCAGGAATGACAACTTCAAGAGAAATGGTGTTGCATTCATCATCAAAAATAACAATTCAGAGGAGGCAGGGCCTAGATGGTGGACTAGTCACACATTTTTTTCTGATCCTTCTAACAACTAAAGCCATGAAAAACAAGTGAACGGAAAAAAAATTCTAGGAGCCCAAGATTAGGCAGAAATATGTGAGACCAGCCTGGGCAAGAGAAAGGGGAACAACAACCTTTGTCAGAGGCATATCGGCAGTGCAAAGGGTCTCACTTCTGCTGGTGCAGTGGCAGGGAGTCAACTCAGGTGCGGATGCAGTCTTTGTCAGCTGGGAAGCTAGCTGGGAAGCTGCCCCAGGGAGCATGGTTGGGGCTGGCTGCAACCCTCAGTGGATATGCCTCACTGGAGAGTGTCTCTTTTGGCCAAGAGGCTGAGCTTGGGATGGCTATGCCTTGGGAGTGCTGCAGTGGCTGGTGGCTGAGTGCAGTGGTACTCTTTCCCACTCCCTCCTCTGAGCTACACTGGTGGTGAAATTCTGGAGCATTAACTGAACCAGAACTGGGATTGTACATGTGTGCCCCAAGCTTTTCTCCTGGTTACAGAGAGGGAAACAAAGGGACATGTATAAGCAAACCTCTGCTGAATCACCTGAGCCACAGTCCAGAGCCCAAGGCAAATTCCAATGATCATTTCAAGCTTTCTGCTGGCTTAGAGACAACAATCCATCTCTAACCATTTAAAGAAGGTGGCCGTCATGGTTCCAGAAAACTCCTAAAATAAAGAATCAAAAATTTTCCCTGATAAAGAAGCTTTCCTGAAATTATCAGAGGCAGAATATAAAAGAATCATGTATAGAGCCCTTCTAGATCTTAGAATGGAGATTAGACAAAGTGCAGCAGAACAAAATGAAAAATTAAACAAGCTGTGTGAATTGCTAGAACAAAACTATCTGAAATTCAGCAGATTAATAATAAACTGTCAGATTTAGACAACCAAATTCAATTGAAAATCAAAGGAGCAGGATCAAGGAAATGGAATGCAGAATTAGAGAGATTGAAGACAAAGCAACCAACACCATTTATGAGGAAAATTCTGACAAAGGAGTCCAGAAAAATGAAGAATCATTAAGAGTTATGTGGGGCTCCATCAAGAGGAGTAATAGTGACTAGAGTACCAGGACAGGGAGGGAAAGAAGAAAATACAGACAGAATTGTTGAAGAATTGCGACAAAAAGGTAGAATCCCCCCAAAAGACACTAAGACATATTATAATCAAAGTTAACAAAATGAAACCCAAGGGAGAGGCTCTTAAAGGCAGCTAGGCTTAAACCAAAACTAACTTACAAAGGAGGCTCTTTAGGCTGACCTCTGATTATTCAGCCAAAACCATGTTGGCAAGAAGGCAATGGGATAATACACACAAATTCTTGAAGGGAAAAGACTTCCAACTGAGAATTACATATCTGGCAAAACTGTCTCTCAAATATGATGGTGAAATTAGGACATTCCCAGATAAAAAGAAGTTTAGAGGCTCTGCAAAAACCAAACCAAAATTACAAGAAATATTGAAGGAGTTTCTTTGATGAGAAAATCAGCAACATCACACATTTACTCAAGGATGCAATGCAGGACACAGTATCCAGAGTCCTACGTGGTTAGGGAAGTCACAAAACTCAATCAAAACTAACATGTTACACTTAGGGGAACAGAGATCTCAGTACATAAATTATGAAAACATATTAAAAAGAGGGAAATATTAATATGTTATAGAACTTTCAGATGGAGAAGAAGTGAAGGAGAAACAAAGTAGTTAAAGACTGGTTTAAATTTAGAACATTAAGGAGTAGCTGAAAAATAAACTAACAATACTGCACTTCAAACCAAGAAACACAATCTAGAAGTCTCAACAGATAGAAAAGCAACACTGAAAAAGATGAAAAGAAAATCCATAAAGAAAAACAACTCAGAACAGAATATGAAGTGGAAAAAAGAAACTATCAGCAACACACACACACAAAAGGCACCAAAATGACTGCACTGAATTCATACCTATCAATAATTACACTGAATATAAATGGATTAAATGTGCAGCATTAAACAGACAGTAACAGTCTGTATCAAAAAACACTATCTGTCTTTATGTTGCTTGCAAGAAACACATCTTAGACTCAAAGATATGATCAAACTGAAATCAAAGGGTGGAAAAATATACACCAAGAAAGCAACATACAAAGAACAGGAGTGGCAGTATTAATCTCAGATAAAATAGACTTCAAAGTAAAATCCACCATTGCAGGCAAGGACAGTCACTATTTATTACTTAAAAGGTCAATAAAAGGAGGATATAACAATATTAAATATTTACAATACATTGCCCAATATCAGAGCTTCTAAGTACATCAAACACCGACAACATTGAGAAATAAGGTACATTGCTCCATAACAATAGTAGGAGACTTCAACACTCCACTTTCAGTAATGGACAGGTTGCAACAACCAACCAACCCATACTCACAGGCATATACAGAGCTATGCACAGAACAGACAAGTACACTTTCTTTTCCAATGCACATGGACATTCTCCAGAATAGACCATGTATTAGGCTATAAAGCAAGTCTCAATAAAATCCAAACCACTGAAATAGTGCAAAACATCTTCTCAGACCATAAAGCCATAAAAGCTGAAATCAATAACAGAAAAAACATGGGTAGAAACTCAAACTCATGGAAACTGAACAAAATCTTGCTCAAAAATTTCTGGGTTATAGAAGAAATCAAGGATGCAATAAAGAAATTCATGGAAACAAAAAGGGATGAAAACACATCCTACCAGAGCCTATGGGATACAACAACAGCAGTGCTCAGAGATCAATTTATCTCAATAAACACACACACCAGAATGAAGAAAGGGCCCAAACCAAAGAACCCTACAACTCAAACAGGTGGAAAAAGAACAACAAAAGAACCTCTCAGGCACCAGAAGAAAACAGATAATAAAAATTAGAGCAGAACTAAATGAATTAGAAAGTATAAAAATAATTAGAAGAATTAAGAAAAACAAAAGCTGTTTTTTGAAAAAAAATAAAATAAAATCAATAAACTATTGGCCAAACTCACAAAAGAAAAACAGGAGAGGAAACAAACAGCTCAAACAAGAAATGAGACAGGAAGTGTCACACAAACCTAACTTAAAAGAGTCATAATCTAATACTATGAAAAATTGTACTGCAGTAGATTAGAAAACCTAGAGGAAATGACAAATTTCTAGAATCACATTATCTACCAAAACTATCACAAAGAGAAATAAAACAACTTAATAAGCCTATCACAAAAGAAGAGACTGAAAAAGTAACCAAAAAACTACCAACCAAAAAAAGTCCTGGCCCACATGGCTTCATTGGAGAAGTCTACTAAACTTTTAGACAGAAGTTAATACCAATACTACTGAAGCTATTTCACAGCATAGAAAAGAATGGGACACTTCCAAATTCATTCTATGAAGCCAGCATAACCCTGATACAAAAGCCAGGTAAAGATAGCATAAAAAAAGAAATTACAGACCAATATCTCTCATGAACCTAGATGCAAAAATCCTCAATAAAATCCTAGCCAATAGAATTCAACAACATATCAAAAAAATAATTTACCATGAGCAAGTAGGATTCATACCAGTGAAATATGGTTGGTTCAACATCAGAAAAACAATCAATGTAATCAGCCATATAAATGAAACAAAAGATAAGAATCACTTTATTTGGCAAGTTGTGACGAAGAAAGCATTTGACCAAACCCAACACATATTCATGTTAAACACTCTCAGCAAAATAGGAATAGAAGGGAAATTTCTCAATGTAATAAGGGGCATCTATGCAAAGTCAATGGCCAACATCATCCTGAATGGAGACAGACTGAAAGAATTCCCACTGAGAACGGGAACCACACTTGGATGCCCATTATCACCATTTTTATTCAACATCATGCTGGAGGTTCAAGCCAGAACAATCAGAAAAGATAAAGAAATAAAGGGCATCCACACTGGCAAAAAAGTAAAAGCATTTCTATTTGCAAATGATATGTTATTATACATACAGAACCCTAAAACTCCATAAAAATAAACTACTGGAACTAATAGAAGTGTTCAGTAAAGTATCAGGATATAAGACAAACATAAATAAGTTAGTTAGATTCCTTTACACCAACCAAGAGACCATCAAAACGGAAATCATCAAATCAATACCATTTACAATGGCCCCTGAGAAGATTTAATACCTGGGAAAAAAATCTAACCAGAAATGTAAGAAATCTATACAAAGAAAATTATGAGACCCTACTGCAAGAAACCAAAAGAGACTTGTGTAAATGGAGAAAACTACCTTGCTCATGGATAGGAAGACTCAACATTGTGAAAACATCTATTCTACCCAAAGCAATCAATACATGCAATGCAATCCCAACACAAATTCCAATGGCATTTTTAAATCAGATGCAAAAAGAACTCACCAACTTTGTTTGGAAAAAAGAAGAAACCCAGAATAAGTAAAACACTAATGAAGAAGAGTAACACAGTAGGAGGGCTTTACTATTACATTATCATGGTTAGTCAAAACGGTCTGGTACTGGTACAAAAACAGATATATAGACCAACAGAACAGAATAGAGAATCCAGAAATAACACCATCACGTATGAACAGTCAGTGTTTGACAAAGGCCCAAAGGCCATGAGCTGGGGGGAAAAAAGTCTCTTTAACAAATGATAGTGGTAAAATTGGATATTCATCTGCAAAAAATTGAAACAAGACCCATATCCCACACCTTACATAAAAAATAACTCAAAATGGATCAAGGACTTAAATATAAAATCTAAAATGATAAAGATTATGGAAGAAAAAGTACGGACAACACTAGCAGCCTAATACACAGCTTAAACAGACTGAAAAATACTACCAACAGTACACAAACAGCAGAAGAGAAAACAGATAAATTAGCCAAGTGCCATCTTGGAACTACTAAAAATCAAACACGCTTATTCAAAGACTTTATCAAGAGAATAAAAAGAATGCCTACAGACTGGGAAAAAATATCTTGCAACCATGTATCCGATCGACATCTCACTTCCCTTATCTGCAAGGTACTGCAACATATCAACAAGAAAAAGGACAAATAACCCAATTAAACAATGGACAAAAGATGTGGACAAACACTTCTCCAAAGGAGATTTCCAGGTAGCCAAAAGACACATAAGGAAGTGCTCATGAACATTAGTCATTACAGCAATCCAAATCAAGATACTACCTGATGCCATCAAGGTTGGCACTAATCTAAAAAACACAAAACAATAATTGTTAGGTAGGCTGTAGAGAGACGGAACTCTTCTACACTGCTGGTGGGAATGTAAAATGTTACCACCTCTTTGGGAAGCAATTTGGTGCTTTTATGGAAAGCTAGAAATAGAAATAACATATGATTTGGCAGTCCTACTTTGGGTTGTCACATGAATAGATACATGCACACAAATGTCTATTGCAGCACTGTCCAGAATAGCAAAAAGATGGAATCAATCTAGGTGCCCATCAATTGATGAATGGATAAACAAACTATGGTATATATACACAATGGAACACTATGCAATGTTAAAGAACAATGATGATTTTATGAAACATCTCATAACCTGGAATCAACTGGAAGGCATTATCCTGAGATCAGTCAGCTGCAAAAGGACGAATATTGTATGAGACCACTATTATAAGGACTTAAAAGGCTTATGCACAGAAGAAAATAATCTTTGATGGTTACAAATAATCTTTGATGGGGAGAGAGGGAGATGGTTATTCATAGATCAGATAATCGATAGGAATCCAGTTAGGTGAAGGGAGCAACACAGCACACAGTAGAAGGGAGGGTGGAAAGGAGGGGACAGGTGTTGGCTGAGTGGTTGCTGGAAGTACAGGGTGGAAAGGAGGAGCATGCTGTCACAGTACAAGGTGAGAGCAGGTAGAGCTGCATAGAGGTGTGTGTTCAGGGTTTTACTTGACAAATTGATTTGAATTGTAAACTTTGACTTAATCACAATAAAAATAAATTTTTTAAAAAAAGAAATCAAAAGATGCATTGCATTGAGAAGATCTGCTGCAAAAGACCTCTTTAAAGCATTGAAAAGTAAAGATGTTACCTTGAAGACTAAGGTTTGCCTAACCAAAGCCATGGCATTTTCAACTGCATCATATGCATGCAAAATCTAGGTGATGAACAAGGAAGACAGAAGAAGAACTGACGTCTTTGAATTATGGCGTTGGAGAAGAATATTGAATATGCCATGGACTGTCGAAAGAATGAATAGAGATGTCCTAGAAGAAGTACAATCAAAGTGCTCCTTAGAAGCAAGGATGGGGAAAGTACATGTTACATATTTTGGACATGTTGTCAGGAGGGATGAAGCCCAGGAGAATGACATCATGTTTGGTAAAGCAGAGGGTCAGTGAAAAAGAAGAAGACCCTCAACAAGATGGCTTCATACGGTGGCTGCAGTAATTGACTTAAGCATAAAGATGATTATGGTCACGGTGCAGGACTGGGGGTATTTCTTTCTGCTGTGCATGCAGTTACTGACTCAGAACTTACTTGACGGCATCTAACAATGATGACTACAGTGGAGCTAACTGGACTTCATATTAAATGAAAAACCAAGCCCAGTGCCTTTGAGCCTATTCTGACTCACAGTGACTTCATAGAGGTAGAGGCCAAATGGCAATACTCAACTGGCAGGTACAAAGTGATTGTGGTTACTGTAACAAACAGCCCAGTCAAAGCAGTAATCAGAGCAGTCTGAATAGTATGGACTTATGGTTCTGGTTATTTAGTCATGGTGTTCCTAGGAGTCAAATAAATGGGGAATACACTAAATATTTACTTCATCTGTACAAGCAGAAGGATTCTGGGTCAAGTAGCAATCTAACTGGAATCACGAGAATAGTCACAGACACTCAACCAATTCCCAGACTTGAGCCAGTTTACAGACTTACAACCCCTTGAATGAAATGCAACCTAGGTCCCCCTTAAAGAGACACCCTACTGCACTGCCAAAAATATACACTGTAAATATTTCTCTCAGCCCTTCCCAAGGAGATCTATAGCCTTTTATGAGAGTCATTGTTCACTGAGGAAAAGGAAATAATCACACTTTTCTGGGATTACTGGATATTACCTCCTGACTGACACTAATTCTAGGAGACTCAAAACATCCCTGTGTTCCACCTGTTAGAGTGGGGGCTTATGTAGATCAGGTTATCAATAGAATCTTAAGTCAATGTTATTTCACAGGGGCCCAATAGGTCTCTAAACTCATAGTGATTTCCCCAGTTCCATAATGCATAATTGAAATTGATATACTTAGCAACTGACAGAACTCCCATGTAGGATCCTTGAAAAGTGGAGTAAATAGTAGGAAAATGCAGGAGGAAGCCATTAATACTGCCTCTATCTAGGAAAATATCAAGACTGATGAGATTACTGCTGCCATCAAGGTCTTGAAGAACTCAGGGACGATGATTCCCACCACATCCCTATTCAACTTACCTATTTGGCCTGTACAAAAAAACAAATGAATGTTGAGAATGACAAAGGATTATCTTCAACTTAACCAGGTGGTGACCAGTTGCTGCTCATGTTCCTGATGTGGTTTCACTGCTTGAGCAAATTAATAAATCTCCTGACCTTGCATACAGCTATTGGTCTATTCAGTGCTTTTTTTTCCCTCTTGATTCCAATTTCAAAGGATCACCACAGCAGTTTTCCTTAAACTGGTAAGCCAGCAATGCATCTCCACTGCCTTACCTAAGGGATACATCAGCTGTCCAATTCTGTGTTGTAACTTAATCTGAAGGGATCTTGATTGCTTTTCCCTTCCAGAAGACATCACACTGGTATGATGTGATGTCACTGGTGTGTCATCACATTATCATGATTGAACCTAGTAAGGAAGAAAGGTTAATGACTCTCAACTTACTGGTAAAATACTTACACGCTAGATGGTGGGAAATTAATCCCACAAAAATTCTGGCTTGTTTTACCTCAGTGAAATTTCTGGGGTTCCGGTGACATGTGGCATGTTGAGATATTCCATCTAAAGAGAAGGATAAGTTGTTACATCTGGCTCCACTTACAAATGAAAAGGAGGAACAGCTACTGGGCTTCTGGATTTTGGAGACAATATAGCCCTCATTTGGGTGTGTTAACGCTACCTGTTAATGAGGTAACTTAAAAAGCTGCTAGTTTCCAGTGGAGATGGAAACAAGAGATTGCTCTTTAGCAGATTCTGAGGTTGTACAAGCCTCTTTGCCGCTTAGACCATGTGATCTGTCTGATCCAGTGGTGCTTCACGTGCTAGTGGCAGATGGAGATGCTGTTTGGCAGGCTTCTGGTGGTGAATCACAGGGCAGACCTTGAGAATTTTTTATTAAAACCATGCCATCCTCTTCATATAACTATTCTCCTTTTGAGACACAACTTTTGGCTTGATACTGGCCATTAATAGAGACTGAACACTGTCTCTATGGTGCATCACCATACAGCCTGAGATGCCCATGTACAGTCACAGAGTCAAAAGTCAGACATGCACATCAGCACTGCATCATTGAATGAAGTGATACATGTGAGATCAAGCTTGAGTAGGACCTGAAGTTACAAGTAAGTTGCATGAGGCAGTGGCCCAAATGACCAGTCTCCACTTCTCTCATACTATATGCCTCTCCAAATGTGCACTATGGCCTCATGGGGAGTTTCTTGTGATCAGTTGACTGAGGCAGTGTAAACATATAACGTGTTTATCAATAATTCTGTATGGTACACTGCCAAGCCAAGTGCCATCGACTATCATCACTCAAAAGTGGACAATGGCAGCATTACAACCTCCTTCTGGAAACTCCCTGAAGGACAGTGGTTAAGAAAAATCTTCCCAATGGGCAGAGCTTTGAGTAGTATATCTGGTGGTTTACTTGCTTGGAAGAAGAAATGGCCAGGTGTGCTATCATATACTGATTCATAGGCTGTGGTCAATGGTTTAACTGGATGTTCAGGATCTTGGAAGGAATATGACTGAAAAACTCATGACAAAGAGGTATAAGGAATAGGTAGGTAGGTAGACCTTTCTGAATAGGCCAAAGAAATGAAAATATCTGTGTCTCACGTAAATGTTGACCAAAAGGTGACCTTGGCAGAGGAAGATTTAAGAATCAAGTGGGTAAGATGATGCGTTCTTTGGAAACCAGTCATCTTTCCAAGCCACTCTTGTCATTGCCCAATGGGCTTAGGAACAAAGTGGTCATGATGACAGAGATGGAAAATATGCATGTGTCCAGCAACAAGGACTTCCATTCAGCAAGGTCAACTTGGTTACAGTCACTGCTGAGTTCCCGATCTGCCAGCAACAGACACTGGTACTAAGTCCCTGACCCCATATCATTCCTTGAAGTGATCAGACAGCAACCTAGTGGCAAGTTGATTAATTCAGACCGTTACCATCACAGAAAGGGCAGCATTCACTTCTTACTGGAACAGACACTTATCTGGACAAGGTTTCCTCTTTCTTGCACATAATGCCACTGCCAAAACTACCATCCATGGACTCACAGGAATGCCTTATACACCACCATTCTATCTTACACAGCACCTCTTCCACTATGAAGGGTCCCACTTCACTTCAAATGAAATATGGCCATGGGCTCCTGTTCACGGAATTTACTGGTCTTACTGTGTTACTCATCACCCTGAAGCAGCTGGCTTGATAGAATGATGGCATGGCCTTCTATAGACACAGTTACAGCAGTAGTTGTTGACAACTGCTTGCAAGGTTGGTGCAGTGTTTTCCAAGGAACCACGTATGCTGTAAACCAGCATCCAATTGGCTGGTGTGACTGACCCAGACTACCAAAGTGAAACTGGATTGATGTCACATAGTGTAGGTAAAAATGAGTATGAGGCTTTACATTTGAGTCCATGAACTTGATTGTTTTAAGTGCTACATATCTCATTGGTGAATATCACTACAATCACCTTTGAAGTACTCCCCATGCGAAGCTATGCACTGATACCAGCACCTAGTCTACACTTCAAAGCAATTTTGGAACTCTTTCTGGAATGACCCTTGCACATGGTAGTGGCAAGGTGGCAAGTTCGTGAACTTAATTGTATAGTTTGTTTGTAAGGGAATTTTTAGCCAGTAAACAAATAGCTGTATTGGAATACTCTCCCTACTTACCTGATCTGGCCCCCAGTGACTTTTTTCTTTCCCCAGAGATAAAGGAAATATTTAAAGAAAACATTTTGATGACATTCAGGACAAAGGTAATATGATGACAGCTCTGATGGCCTTTCCAGAAAAAGAGTTCCAAAATTACTTTGAAGGGTGGACCAGGCATTGGTGTTGGTGTATAGGAGTACTGCAAAGGTGACTGTAGTGATATTCAGCAATGAATTATATAGTGCTTTTTCTAGGATGAGTTTGCAAACTTAACTGGCATTCCTACTTTGTCTGGAACACAGGAGATCTCATAAGGTGTCTTTTAGCAATATCATGTCTTATGATTAAAGTCAATGGAAAACTACACCAACCCAATTCCAACAAGACTAATAGTGGCCCAGGTCCTTCAGGAATGAAGATTTACATCACCCCACCAAGGAAAGAAACATGACCAGTTGAGGTACTTGTTGTGAATAAAGGAATGGATGGTTGAAGAAAGCCATTATAAATACTAGTTGTGACCACATGATCAGTTGCAGAAATGCAGCCTTTAATTGTCATAAGGATTTCTTTCTTGTATGTGTGTGTCCAAATTTTGTTTTCTTCACTTACAAAATACAAGATGAAAAGAGGGCTATTGTATTTTCTATTGTACGAATGTTAGTTGTATGTTAGGCACACATATGAACTCGCAGTTGTCTTTATTTAGAGATTGTATGTTGTTTAAGGAGATGTATACAGGTGCCAATTTGACAAGGGATGGACTGTGAGGGTTAAGGTTGCGTGTCAACCCGTCTGGGTCATGATTCTCAATGGTTTAGCAATTATGTAACTATATATTTTGGCAGTTATAGAATGATCTGGATTGAAAGTTATGTAACCATGGAGTCATCGTCTATGATGTGATCTGATGTGAGCAACCAATCAGTTTAGAAGACAGTTTCCTTGTGAGTGTGGCCTGAACTCAACTCATACAGATGATCTGGCAAAGCTTGCTCACTTGCTGTTTACCCTACCCATCTGACTCACCATCATCTACTCTCTGGTTCTCGGGACTTAATACAGAAGCCTGAAGTGTTACCTGCCTACATTAGAATCCATTGTGCTCTGTTGCCTGTGAGGCAGCAGTCTGATGTCTTGGATTTGTCAGCCTCTAAAGCCAGTAAGCCAGCAGCTTGCCATGTGACCTGCTCATCGTGGGCTTGTCAGCCCCAGCAGCTACATGAATACCTGGATTTGGGATTTGCCAGACTGTGCACATATAGATGTTTCACTGGTTTTGCTTCTTTAAAGAACCCAGACTAAGGCAAGAGTCTTTCGTTTTATGATAGGATTCAACAAATTGAAGTAGGCTAGTTTATTAGCTTGCAAGTAGGGTAAAATTTCAAACTCTTCACAATTCTTAACAGATTACAGAGTAATTTACATGAGCTACAGTGTGGGAGCATAGTGGTTAAGTGCCATTGCTGCTAACTAAGTTGACGGTTCAAATCCACCAGACGCTCCTTGGAAACTCTATGGGGTAGTTCCACCCTGTCCTATAGCATAGCTGGGAGTTGGAACTGACTCTCTAGGAATGGGTTTGGTTTTTCACAGTGTTGTTCTGTCTTCACTTTTCAACTCATTTGGGAATCAAAACTGTAAAAGTTAGTTGCATGAAATATAATGATGGGAGGACAAGTTATTTCATTTTTTAAAACTCCATTCAGCCTCCTATGTAAAATATCTCAGTCAGTGACTTCATGAGTTTTATAAATCCCCAACATCCAGAAACACTCCCGCCCCCAAAAAAGCATTACTGTATTCTGGAATTCTTAGATGATTTGCTCCATACAGTAGATTTTTGCACACTTTGTGACTTTCTTCTCCTTACCCTCAAACAGCACTTTTACTCCATGGCTAAGAAAATGGCAGATTCTTCATATTAAGTAATCTCCCAAGGTCAGGAAACACATTCCAAATACATTTGTTTTGAATGAAATTTCCTGCTGAAATCATGTTTTATACAAAATAATAGGGAGTCTAAGTCAACTTATCGAAGTATTTACCTTCATAATCATATGACTCCAGGAGAACCAGTCTTGCCACTTCTGGAAGACATTCAGTGCTTGCCCTAAGAATTATGTTTCAGGTTATCAGCAGTACCCTATTTATTATAGAGGTTAGAGGAGAGGAATCTTAGACTATAAGGCCTGGGGTGAATTCCAGACTCCAGTAAGAGTAGAGGGATACGTATTAAATACAAGTTTAGAGTAGAATTCTAGAAATACCGCATATTGGGAAAAACCTAAATTAAAGTTTGTCTTGAGTATCATAATCAACTCAGAATTGAAAAGACTGTAGTGATATGGAAACTCTGGTAGAGTAGTGGTTAAGTGCTACGGCTGCTAATCAAAAAAGTCAACAGCTTGAATCCACTAGGTTTCAAAACTTTACGGGGCAGTTCTACTCTGTCCTCTGAGATTGCTACAAACTGGAATCAGCTTGACAGCAGTGGGTTTAGCTTTTGTTTTTTGTATTGAAATAAATCATTCTTTGATATTGATACTATTTGCTACCTCACTTTTGAGACAAGAGGGTAAGAGAAGATGTATAGGTGGTAGGAATGATCCCATCATCTCACACTATAGCAGTGGTTCTCAAGAAGGGACAATTTTGCCCTCCACTGGACATTTGGCAATGTCTGGAGGTATCTTATAGATCAGAATTGACTGGATAGCAACCAGTTTGGTTTTTAACTGTTTGTTTGTTTTGGAGATCTTTTTGATTGTTATAACAGGGAGGCAGTACTAACGGCATCTAGTGGTCAGAGTTCAGGAATGATGCTAAACATCCCACAATGTGCAGAAAAGCTCCCGACAACAGAGGGTCATCTGGTCCAGAATGTAATACTGTAAGGTTGGGAAACCCTACTATACAGGGAGAACAAAAATAGCAAAACTGATGATGAGATAGCTCTGTATCATGATTGTAGTAATCGCTACATGAACCTATACGTGAGATAAAAGAACTACACACATAGACACTTGAATAAAGACAAGTTAAAAAATATGGTGAAGACCGAGTCGGGTCTGTAGTTTATTAATGTCAAATTTCCTGGTTTTGATATTGTACCACAGTTATTTAAGATGTCACCATTGGAGGAAGCTGGGTGAAGGGTACACTTACTTTGTACTAGTTTTGCAACTTCTGATTGGTCTGCAATTATTGCAAAATAAGAATTAAAAAATGAATAGTGAGACTGGCTGAAGGTGAGAACCACAGATGTGTTCTTCAGAGGCAGTTGTCACATCTTCTTTCCTTCTACTGCTGCTGGCCCTCTTTTTGCTTTTGCTGTGCTGTGCCTGGCACAGCACCAACAGATTGTGGGATCCTACTTAAGCAGCTTCTGTTCAAAGCTTGTGGTGGCTTTAGATGTATTTGCACACTCAACCCAGTGGTGTAAAGTTTTAGTTGGCAAGTTAATCAACACTAGTTTCCACAGCCAGCTACCTCTCCCCTAACTGCTTGGCTCAGCAACTTTCTGAATATTTTATCCTTCTACATTTGATTTCAAAGTAGCCCTAGAGATATTTGTGACCTGTTGCTAGGATGTAGATTGTACTTTGGGACTCATACCCTAGGAAATTTTCTATTTCCCATTACTGCATGGTTTTCATGATGTTGCTCCTACCAACACACCTAACAAAATCTTAGCCATTCCTTAAGGCCTAGTTTATGTAATTTCCTTCAGAAACTTTCTCTGGCCAACACCCTCTGCCACTTTCTCCCCATCAAGCAGCTAGTATACAACGTTTTTGTATAAAATCTATTGTAAAACATGTAAGTTCCAAGGTATACATGCATCCATCTCTATCTATTTATCTACCACTACACTATAAATCTTGTGAGAGACAAGAGATACTAAGTATGATCTACTGCTCTAAGTCTCTTTAATGGAAAACATGACAGTTCTACAACATAGTTCAACTGGCAACTTCTCATTCAAGAAATTAGGCTAGGCACTATGAAGGTTAAGACAGAATTACAGTTTTCAAGAGCGTTGTGTAGTAAAGGATCCCTGATTGCCCAGTAGTTAAAGAGTTTGGCTGTTGGAATCCACTGTTTCTAGGAAATCCCATGGGGCAGTTCTATGTTGTCTTGTAATATTACTATGCTTCAGAACGGACTTGATAGTGAGTTTTTTGTGGGGGGTCTATTAGAGTTCACCAGTAAGTATAATACAAGAGAGAATGTGTTGAGTGGTTAAAAAGGTAATAAAACTCTGTACAAGATTTGGAGAATATTTCTGTATCATGCAAAAATTGCTAGGGAAAGTCATATTTCAATTGAGAATTAAAGGAAAGGTAAAACGGCTGGCTTGGCAAAACAACAGAAATAAAAGGAGGGAAAATATATTTTTCCTCCAGTGAAACTGGTGTGTTGAGGCTTTATTTTTTTTTAATTGTGCTTTAGGTGAAGTTTTAGAGCAAATTAGCTTCTCGTTCAACTACTTAAATACAACGTGTTTTTTGTCACATTAGTTGCAATCCCCACAATGTGTCAACACTCTCCCCTACTACATCGCAAGTCCCTGTTTCCACGCTTCCATTGTTCCTGTCCCTTCCTGTCTTCTCATCATTGCATTTGGACAGGTTTTGCCCTTTTGGTCATGAATACAGGACTAAACTAAGAAGCACATCCCTCACATGTGTTATTGGTTTCGTAGATCTGTCTCATCTTCGGCTGAAAGGTGAACTTTGGACTTTGGGAGTGGCTTTAGTTCTGAGTTAAAAGTGTGTCAGGGGTCATAGTTTGGGGGATTCTTTCAGTCTCTGTCAGACCAGTATGTCTGGTCTGGTCTCTCTCTTTTTTTTTGGTGAATTTGAATTTTGTTCTCAATTTTCTGCCAGTCTGAGTTGTTGCTGGCAGTAGCCGGCCACCATCTAGTTCTGGGTTCATGATGGTTAAGTCTGTGGTGCCTGTGGCCCATTAGTTGTTTGGACTAATATTTCCCTTGTGTCTTTGGTTTTCTTTTTCTTTTTGAGCTGAGACTTTGAACCAGGAAAGCACAATACATGCTTGGAGAGCTTAACTGACTAGTTCGATTGAAGGTATGAGTAAGCAGTGAGGTCTTCTGGTCACAGAGGGTTTTAGACACCAGGTTATGATGACTTATTGTAAACTTTGAGCTTTTGAAAATTTTCAAACAGGTGAGTGTCATGATCAAAGCTTAGTTTTAGAATAACATACGGCACAAATAGGAAATAATTTGAGAACCAAGGCTTTGAAACGGGGCAGAAGAATCTGTACATTGTATAATCTAGGCCTGAGTTAATGAGAGCCTGAACTAGAAGGTGGGCAGAAGGAAGTTTAAGATAACAGAAGCACTGTTACAAGTGATGAATTGCTAGATGAATTACACATCCAGTGAAACCTAGGAGAGCCAGAACTCAAGATGGTCCCGTTTTTCCAGCTCTCACAAGTTTTCTGCCTTTGACAAGGTGCAGTCACCACTTTTCTACTTCTATTTAGAGGAAAACATTTTTCCTTCTCTGACAGGTTTCTGCCTTACACAGGGTTCCAGCTTTCACAGGTTTTACTGTGAGGTCTGACAATGAAGTTTGTGCACTTGCCACCATGTGCTACGCTGGCAGAACTGTACAAACAACTTGGTAAGGTTTTATAACCTTGGTATACCAGTGCCTCACAGCTATGTTCATGGTATACCAGTGCCTCATCTTGCTGAGTGGCAGTCATTATTGCTGTCACGTCTTTTTGTGTGCCATCACAAGAATGCTGGACTTTCAATTAGAGCAACAAACAAACATTAAATTTCTTGTTAAACTTGGAAAGAGTGGAAGTGAAAACAAGGACATGTTAGTCTGTGTTTTGGGGGTGAAGAAAATGGCAGGCTACAAATGGATTAAATGTTTCACTGATGTAGAGAGGTCAGGGCAGCCAGAAACAAGCAGAACTGACAAAAACATTGCAAAAATTCATCAAATTGTGTGTCCAAATCATCAGCTGAGTGTGAGAAGCATAGCAGACCAAGTAAACACTGATATAGAAACAGGAACATCTTAACTGAAAATCCTGGCATGAGACAGGTGTCTGCAAAAATGGTCCTGAAGGAGCTCACTGATGAACAAAAGCGAAGGAGAGCTGAAGTTTGCCAAGGCATTCTGGAGAGGTAAGATGATGTTTTGGGCTGTTTTATCACTGGTGATGAAACATGAGTGTAGCAACATGACCCTGAAACAAAGCATCAAAGTGCACAATGGAAGTCAACCAATTCTCCACAACAAAAAAGTTCCATTAGTCTAAATCAAGAATCAAAACAATGTCGCTACCCTTTTTTGATATCAGGGGATTTAGGATTATTCATTATGAATTTGTACCAAATGGATAAACAGTTAAACAAGTTTACTGTTTGGAAGTGCTGGAAAGGCTGCATGAAAAAGTTAAGACAAAAATGATCTGAACTTTTTGCTAACAACTCATGACTCTTGCATCACAGCAATGAACCAGCTCATGTGGCACTGTCTGTGAGGGAGTTTTTAGCCAGTAAACAAACAACTGTATTGGAACACCCACCCTACTCAACTGACCTGGCTCCCAGTGACTTTTTTCTTTATCTGAAAATAAAGGAAATATTGGAAGGAAGACATTTTGATGACATTCTGGACATCAAAGGTAATATGATGACAGCTCTGATGGTCATTCCAGAAAAAGAGTTTCCAAATTGCTTTGAAGGGTAGACTCGGTGCTGGCGTCAGTGCATAGCTTCCCAAGGGGAGTACTTCAGAGGTGACAGTAGTGATATTCAGCCCAAGATTATGAAAGTAACCGTGAAGACCCCGAAGGAGAAGGAGAAGGACGTATGTAGCACTTTTTCTAGGATGAGTTCGTGAAATTGTCAAACACTGTATATATATTATTATGATAAAAGGTCAGAAGAGAAAGGATTCTCTAGGCTTGGGCATTCATGGAAGGTTTTAGAGAGCAAATACCACAAAAAGGTGAATATAAGGTGGGAGTGTAATGATCGGAAATGAGAAAAATATAATGTGCAAATGTTTCTAGATATGGTAATACACACATTTGATCACAATGGAGTATTATCCATAGAGCAATGGGAATGAAACTTGAAAGTTAAGACTACATTGTGGAAAGCCTTCAATTTCTACTTAAGAAATTTGTGTTTCACTTTGCAGACAGTGTGGAACTTACGATGGATTTTGAAGAGTGATACGTAATTTGTATTACTTGTTTGACATACGTTCTGCCTTAAAGTTATTATGTAAGTTTCTGAACACAAGATTACAGGGTATCAAAGCTTGCCACAAGGTGCTCAATAAATTCTTGAGCAAGTGAGTGAGTCACTCTGTCAGTGTTGGTGGCCTGATGTCATGGGCAATGACTCCGCAATTACACAGGATGGTTACTGGCTTTTATTCTATTTTCCTTTCTTTTCTGCGACCTTTCAACTCCTACACATACTGCAATAAAATCATGTATTTAAAAATCTTCCAAACAGGCAAAAACTAAGCAAATCAGCAACAACAAAATACTTTGCTGGTATTTCATCACCAAGTCCTCTTTCCAGCGAGATAGACAACAACGTCAGCACAGAGGTGGGGCAAGACTGAGGACTGCCTCGGCAAGCGCTTGAGGTAAAGGGGTGGGGAAACTACCTGGATGGCGAGAGCGCAGGCGCACCCTTGGCTGCAGCTCCCAGTGGTCGAGCCCCCTTTCTAGCAATTTCGCTAATCGTGACATCATCTCCGTGCGACATAGCGATGCCTCACAAAACTCGCGTTTCATTATTATTTGGTGATGACAGAAAAATGAACTGACCCATCCCGCCCCGCTTTGACTTTGTTCTTCCACTCTGGACACGTTTACATTTTGGGTAACAGAGCACGAGCGCAAAAGTAAAGCCGCCGGAGCCTGAAGCGTCGACTAGCAGGAATGACTCGGCGTCACCGCCAGCTGCGTTACCCGGCGTGCTCCGCGCGGCGCTGGCGGAGGGACGTGGGGGGAGGGGCAGGGAGGAGGAAGCGGCGGCGGCGGCGGCGGCTGCGGATGTCGCTGTTAACCAGCGGCGTCTGAACATAGACGGCTACCGAGCGCCCGGAGCTGAGCCAGTGACCACACCGAGCTCCGTGGCCCCTCGCCCTCCAGGGCGACTCTGTGTCCTTTGCCACTGAGGCGGCGTGCTCTGCATTCCCCGCTTTTCGGGCCGGCCGTCTGTGGCGTTTCCTGGCTCTTTCTCGCTCGCCGGCTCCCTCCTTGCTCTCCTGAGTCACTGCCGCCATGGCCGAGAGTGGTGAAAGCGGCGGCCCTCCGGGCTCCCAGGACAGCGCCGCCGCTCCCGAAAGTGCCAGTGCCTCCGCAGCTGCTGCCTCCGCGGAGCCCAAGATTATGAAAGTAACTGTGAAGACCCCGAAGGAGAAGGAGGAGTTTGCTGTTCCGGAGAACAGTTCAGTCCAGCAGGTGAGGGCCCCCTGGGGCATGGATGAGAGTGGAGGTGTCGGCAGGACCTCTGCCAGCGACCTGAGACTGTTCTGGAGGGCTTTTGGAGAGGGCTGACCCCAGAAATGCCCTCAGCCATTTTTCTAGGCCTCATCCCAAATTCGGTGACACCCGACTTCGTGGGTTTGTTCCTTGGGATACCGCAGATGTTTGTGGCCCGGTTGTGGCCTATTTGTGGCCCGGACCGAGGCTGCTGGCCTCCGCACCCTCCTCCACCTCCTCCTCCTCCTCCTCCTCCACCTTCACCTCCTTCTCTGGCGTCTGCCGACCGACCCTAGCAGCTTCCTTCGGCTCCCCGCCCCCAGCCGCCTCCAGCTCCTCACAAAAGAAAGGGACCCACCGCCTGGCTCGGGGCGGGGTGGAGGCTGGGCGGGTGAGAAGGTTTGCTGTAGCCTAGGCAGCTGTTTTGTTTTAAGAATCCCAAAAAAAAAAGAAAAGAGGGAGGGCTCATTGTTTTTGATTGTCTGCGGGGTGAAGGTAGGTTTTGGGGTGCGAAGCACGTGTATGTTTAGTTCTGCTTTTTGAGTGCTGAAATCTTCGCCACCTTCCAACCTTTTTTAAAAAACACAAATCGAAGCTATGACGTAGACTTTGATTCCAGCCACATTTTAAATTAATAGTACTAGGCTCAAGGAGAAAAGTGAGTGACTCCTCATTCATTGATGACTTGCTGTTCACGTTTAGTGTATTTATCATATCTTCCATGCTAATGTGGGGTAAGATTTTGTTTGATTATAGAGGGATGCTAGCATTTTACTCAGATATTGGCATTTGCATTTAATAAAACAAAATGAGAGTTCATGGAAAATATTGTTCAATAACTGATTATGTAAAGTCTGTCCAGGAGTACAAATTTTGCAGTTAATAAAAAATCTTGATGAATCCAACAAATTGTTTCAGTTTATTGTTGATCCGTAATTACTGAATTGGTCTTGTGACAGGGTCAGACAGTGTGAACAGTTCATGAAAGAAAAACATTAGCTCCTGAAATGTACCTGTAAGTTTCTCTAGGAGCAGTAAATGAATCGAGATATTGTTTATCTAGTTCAAAAGGTATATTTAGTGAAGCAGTAGAGTGTAGCATCGACTAAGAGAAATTCACTGTCCTTAGAATCACCATGTTGTTGTTTTTTGGTTTCCCAGTCATTATAAAACTTCTCCTCATCCTTTTATATTTTTCCCACGTATGGGAAAGTTGAAAGAATTGTGCAGGGGTCACCCATATGTCCATTATCTACAATTAGCATTTTACTGTGTTAGCTCTTTCATATTTCTAATCATTCATCAGTCCATTTCATTTTTTGGATGCATTTCAGAGATGCAAACGTCTGAACATCTCACCTTTAGACGGTACTTTACTACTCATAGGATTAGCTGAAGTTCACCGTTTTTATTTTCTTAGGTAAACGTGGAAACTCTGGTGGCTGGTGGGTTAAGTGCTAGCTTGCTAACCGAAAGGTCAGCAGTTCAAATCTGTGAGGCACTCCTTGGAAACTATGGGGCAGTTCTACCCTGACCTCTAGGTTTGCTATGAGTCAGACCCACTGTATGGCAGTGGAGCTTTTTTTGAAAGTAAGGGTTACGTGTGTAAGGGTTCCATTCCATAAATTTTGACAGATGCATGCACTTGGGTCACTCAAACTCCTATGAGTATTCCTGCTCAACAGAGAAAGGTTCCTTTTCCTCTTGCCCGGTTTGTTCAGTTACCTACCTTCCTATCAGGGACTGTTTTTATGTTTTCCACTCTGAGTTAGTTTTGCTTGTTCTAGAATTTCATAAAAATTGTGTAATGTGTGTTCTTTGGGTAAGGTTTTTTACATGCAGTGTAATGTTTTTGTGATTTATTCTTGTGTATTAAAAATTCTTTTTTATTGTATTTCTACTGTATGACTTTTTATGTTAACGCATAGTTTTCTGTTGAGTGTTTGTACCGTAATTTATCATCGTTATGTTGAGTGTTACCTGGACTTTTCTGGTTAAAACCAAATCTGTTGCCATCAAGTTGATTCTGACTCATAGTGACGCTATACAATAGAGCAGAACTGTCCCATGTGGTTTCCAGGGAGCGCCTGGTAGATTCAGACTGCTGACTTTTTATTAGCAGCTGCAGCACTTAACAGCTACACTACCAGTCTTTTTCTTCTACTCCATTTCTTGTGGTTTGAATACTTAGAAGTAAAATGGCTGGGTTACAGGGCAGATTTATGCTTAATTTGATAAGAAATTACGTTTTTGAAAAGTGTACAGTTCTGCAGTCCCACCGTTGATATAATGGGAGTTTATATGCTTCACATCCATGCCAATGTTTGATGAAGTTGAGTCTGTTTATCTATTAAGTTTTATAGCCGTAGGCCTTTTTAGGATTCCTGTTTCAGGTCTCCACTCAGCTGGCTGCTTTCTGTATTTTACTGCACAAAATTGGAAGAAAAGAGCCAGTACTTTACAAACAGAAGAGTTTATATACATCAGTTTATGTTTGTGAGGGTGTTTGACTTTTGTGATGGTGAAATTGGAATTCTAAATTCTGTGAAATTTATAATTTTTTCTTCTCTGCTGTAACCAAAGAAAAATTTCAGTGGATGAAATTAAAGGTTGTCTAAGTCACTTTTCTTATGTTTTATTTTTTTGTAATCGATTATTTTTTTCTGTTTTAGCAGAACCCTGGTGGTATGGTGGTTTAAGGTGGCTAACCAAAAGGTTGGCAGTTTAAATCCACCGGTTCTTCCTTGGAAACTCTGTGGGGCAGTTCTGCTCAGTCCTGTAGGATCACCATGAGTTGGAATCTGCTTGACTGGCAGTAGGTTTGGTTTTTGGTTCTATTTTAGTAGAAAGCATGATAAAAATTGAAGCTTACCAGTGTACCAAGAAGCTGCAGATAGGTTGAAATATACATAGGCTCTGTAAAAGGAAGCATATTTAGGAAAACGCAAATGTCATCACAAAAAGGCATTTTTAGATGCTCGAGCTATAAAAATCTGCTTGAAGCACAAGAAAAGATGTCATTTTGTAACTGAAAAAAATTTTTTTTTAGGAAGAATTTGCTGTCACTGGGCAGGGAGAGCAGTGGGAGCTGTATATAGGTGGGCATGCAGTTTTATGGGAATGTACATTTTCATTCAGTCATAAAATTTTTTTTGAATGGTTGATTCAAACCATTTGCCACAGCTTAGGTTTTTTTTTTTTTAAAAAAATATGAGTGGCATTAAGAATTTACTGACAAAAGTGTTCAGTGAAAAGCTGGAAAATACTTGGTCTGAAATCTTTATCTTATCTTGGGAAGGGAGATGGGTAAGCAAGATAGTGTTTGTATGGTTATGTCCTAAGAGTTAATTATATGTTAAAGCTCCTGGGTAAATAATGAAACAGAAGTTGTAAGGTGGTGAATTAGTTTCTTATTATTTTTTTGATTTCTCTTTGAATGTGTATAGCCAATAGTTAGAAATAAAACATTAATTTTACACAGTATCACACTTAAAAAAAAGCCATTGCCACTGAGTCAATTCTGAATCATAGTGACACTGCGGAACAGACGAGCTGCCCCATAGAATGTTCAAGGAGTGCCTGTTGGAGTCAAACTGCTGACTGGTGTAGCTCTTAACTACTGGTTGATACTTAATAAATGTTACCTTTTGCATGTTTATATTGAAGCTTTTAATTTTTCTAAGTTAAAATGAAAGTTACTTTTCACAGAGCACTCAGAGTCAGTTGAGTTACTTGTAAATTTCTACTTGAGATTGGGAATATGGTGGCACAGTGGTTAAGAGTTCCACTTTATTCTATAGAGATGGCAGTTGGAATCTGTCAGCCACTTGGAAATCCTCAGCGGCAGTTCTGCTCTGTCTGGTAGTGTCACTGTGAGTCAGAAATGATTCGATTGTAAGAAATCTTGGTTATGCATGATGTCCAGAAGAATGGTGTGTATGTATTTAATATTGGTACAGAGAATGGAGGAAAGCTTCCATGTAACATTCAACTAGTGTATTTGGAATTTTATGACTCTCTAGATTTGTGTTTAATATTCTGAAATACAGACCAAAAGCCAAACCCACTGCTGTAGGGTTGATTCTGATGCACAGTGACCCTGTAGGTCAAAGTAGAACTGCCTGCCCCATGGTTTCTAAGGAGCACCTGGTAGATTTGAAGTGCCATCCTTCAGTGGTTAAGTGCCATAGCACTTACCCACTAAGCCACAAAGGCTTTCTTTTGAAATACAGTAAATCTAAAATATTCAGGAAAGGTTTATTATATTTTTAGAAAATGTCACTTGTAATTATTGATAAAATGTTAATATACTCAGACATAGCAGGGGTAACAGTTATGTGCCACTGAGTCAGTTCTGACTTACAATGACCATGTAGAACTGCCCTAGAGTAAAACTGCCTCCATGGGGTTTCCAAGGAGCAAGTGGTAGATTGAAACTGCTGACTTTTTTTGTTAGCAGTCTGATCTCTTAGCCACTACCTGTGGGACTCTAGAAATAAGCATCTGATTGAACTTGTCTTTGATAAGGGAAGTTACAGTGCCTCAGGATCATCATCACAAGCATTGTTTGCCATTATACTGTATGGTATGAGGAAACCCTGGTAGCATAGTGTTTTTAAGGGCTAAGATTGCTAACGAAAAAAAGGTCAGCAGTTCAAACCCACCAGTCACTCCTTGGAAGCTCTGGGGCAATGCCACTCCGTCCTATAGGGTTGCTTCAAGTTGAACTTGATGGCAGTGGGTTTGGTTTGCTGGGGTATATAGTATGGATCTAAGACTTCACTGTTCACTGTGGTGACATGAGCCATGGGCAGTTATTGAACACTTAAATGTGGTTAGGCTGAAATGTTACTCTGAGATTGGTTCTCACAACTGGACCAATAAACAGCATCATGATAAACAGAAAAATGCTGACATTGTCAACAATTTCATTTTATTTGGATTCACAGTCAACATCAGTGGTGGTAGCAGCACTTAAGAAATCAGTGTGTTTGCATTGGCAAGTCTGCTGCAGAAGACCTTTTTAAAGTGTTGAAAAGTAAAGAGGTCACCTTTGAAGATGAAGGTGTGCCTGAGACAGGCCATGGTATTTTCAGTTGCCTCTTATGCATGTGAAAGCTGGATAGTAGGGAAGATGGAAAATAACATATATTTGAAGCATGGTGTTGGCAGAAATACTGAATATGTCATATATGGTGGCCTGCCAGAAGAAGGAACAAATAAGTCTTGAGGTAGTACTGCCATAATATTCCTTAAAAGTGAGTATGTTGAGACTTCTCCTGTACTTTGGACATGTAATCAGAAGAGACCCAGGCCCTGAAGAAGGACATCGTGTTTGGTGAAGTAGAGGGCCAGCGAGAAAGAGGAATACTGTCACTGAGGTGGATTGACAGCTGTAGCTGCAGTAGGTTCAAATGTAGAAACACTTGTGAGGATGATGCAGGACTGGACGTGTTTTGTTCTGTTGTAAGTAGAGTTGCTATAAAAAAGTCAGAACCAGCTCAGTGGCACTTAACAGCAACAACAGACTGAAATGAGATGTGGTATAATTATAACATACAACATTTTGAAAACTTAGTGTTAAGAAAATAATGTAAGTTCTTACTAATTTTAAAATGGTTTGCATACTGAAATCTTGAAGATGTTAGTAGTGTATTATTAAAATGAATTTGACCTGTTCTCTTTTGACCTTTTTTAATATGTCTACTTGAAAGTTCAGAATTATCTATGTGGCTTGTTAATTTCTATTGGACGGCGTCTGTGGTGCAGTGTGTCACTTTTATAGGGCCCTTCACGCCATAGTCTTCTAACTCCCACCAGATGATTGGGTAGGACTCCAGGTAAGATACTTGTGGCATACCTAGAAGATTGAAAAGTTTGGTGATAATGTGGGCATGTGTGTGATACCCTTGGGCTAGGACGGTGCAGATAAGGTGCATGGATCCCTGATGAGGGAACTCGCCCATTTCCCATCCCACTAGGCTTAAGAGAAGACAGGGGAGGAGGCAGCTAAGAGCCTTGGTAGCAGACAGTGGCAGGAGAGTGTGGCACAGCAGTAGTAAGAGCAGTGGTGGTGCCATGAGGCTTGCTAAACTACACAGCTAGAAGCTTTGTAACACTTGCCTGTGTAGAGCCAAGGTGAGGCCCAGTGTCAGGAGAGAGGCCTGCCACATGGGCAGGACTGAGAAGAAGCTGTCCTGATAGAATAATTGTACCCAGAGTCTTTCTGATCCTGAACTGTACCATAGCTTTCCTTATAAACTATTTAACTGTGAGTATGGTTCATGAATTATGTGAGATGTTGCAGTGCATTAGAACTCAAAGACTGGAGGGAGAGTACTGAGTGGAGGGGTTGTAGTTGATGTTAGAGATGATGGAGTGGTACAGCAGTTTAGAAAAATTGGACTTTCAGGGTATCTTTGAGCTCAGGCTCATAAGAACCAAATTTGTGCTCATACCTATAAGGAAATTATTCATTTAGCATTTTATACAGAATGTTAGTTATCAGTATTGTTAGACATAACAGACATAACTGGTTCCAGAAAAAATTCTGGAACACAGTGTTGTATTTTATTTGCTTTGTATTGGATTGTGGAAGAACTTTTTAATGTTCTTGAGTAACAGATTGCATGACACTTTTTTTAAAACAGCTGTCTTAGTTATCTAGTGCTGCTATAACAAATACTGCAAATGGATGGCATTAACAAAGAGAAACTAATCTTCCAGGGTGTAGAAGGCTAGAAGTCCTAATTCCGGGCATCATCTCCAGGGGAAGGTGTTCTTTCTGTTGGTGCTGGAAGAAGGTACTTATCCTCAATATTGGCCCTTGGCTAGTAGCTCAGCACAAGGATCCCCAGTCCAGCGGACATGCTCCACTCCTGGCACTACTTTCTTGGTGGTAAGAGGTCCCCAGTCCACGGGTCAGGTTGGAGACATCTGATTCAATAGTCACAGCAGCTGGCAAACCCAAGATTGATAGGTCATACAGGGCTTTTTATTGCTTATAGACCTGAAAACTGTCAAATCCCCAGACTCAAGGGCAAGATGGCAGGTAAACTGCAAGCTCAAGTCCCAAGAACAATAGGTCAGATGTACAGGAGCCAGTGGTAGGATCCAGAGCAAGCAAAAGCCTGTGAGCCTTGCCAGAAAATCCACTTGTATTCAGTGCAGGCCACACTGCCAAGGAAACTTGCTTTTGACTGGTTCAGTACTCACAGCAGATGCCATCACAGAGGTGATGGCATGCCAGATCGCACCAAGAAAGTGATCATCATACAGCTGCCAAACTGTCATAACTGCCAAACCACCGAAAATCTCAGCCTAAGCAAGTTGATACACAACGTTAACGATCACAACAGTCTTACTGAGGTATAATTTCCCTACCATGCTGTACAATTCATTATTCTTTTAGTACATAAACAGAGTTGTACAACCATTACTACAGTCAACTTTCAGATACTTCATCAGCCCACAAGGAAATTCTGTACCTTTTAGTAGTCAGCTGATTTCTCCGTCGTCCGCATTTCTCCTAAGCCCTAGGCAACTATCATTTTCTATTAATGTAGGTTTGTCTATTCCAGACATTAAATCCTACAGTAGGTGGTCTTTGTGATTGGCTGTTTTCACTTAGTATACTATTTTCAAGGTTCATCTGTGTTGTGGCATTCATTGATACTTTTTTAATGTCAAATTTAATTGTATGAACATAGGATGTTTTATTTTTCATTTCTTCAGTTGATGGACGGTTTTCACTTGGCTGCTATACATAATACTGCTGTGAGTGTTCCTGTATAGTTTTTATGTAGATGCAGTTTTTTATTTCTCTGTGGTGGATACCTGGGAGTGAAATTGTTGGGCTGTGTGGTAGCTCCATGTTTAAATTTGTGAGGAACTGCCAAACTATTTTCCAGAGTGACTGTCCCGTTTTACATCCCCACCAGCACTGTATGAAGATTCCACTTATTCCACATCCTCAGTGCCACTTGTTGCTGTGTGTCGTTTGGTTACAGTCATCTCAGTGTTTATGAAGTAGTACCTCACTGTGATAAAATGGTTGGCTTTTTATCACTTGAGCAGCAGTTCTCAGTGTTATCTGGGGGATTTCCCAGGACTCTTTTAGGGGACTGTGAGATAAAAATTATTTTCATAGTGATTCTCGTAGGTTTTTCACTCCAAATTTTCTCAAGACAAACACCTTTACAGAGGCTTTTGCAAGATGTGTGGTATTGCAGGAGATCAGATGCAGAAATAGGATAATCTGTTGGTCTTCTATTAAGAAATTTATAGATGATTTGCAAAAATTTAAAAGTAGTGTTCTCACTAGGGAAATGTTATTTTCACTCATGTTTATGTTAATGTGTAATGAGATTTATTGTTATTTTTTAGTGACTTAACATTTAAAGAGTTGTCAGTTTTAATTTTTCCTAAGGCAGATATTAATAGATACAATGCATAAACAGCTTTTAAGGGTTTTTAATTTGTAAAAAGAGTGAAGATGTCTTGAGACCATAAAGTGTGAGACCTGCTGCCTTGGAATGTTTACTAGATTAAGTAGTAATTCTGAGATTGAGGATTGACTCCATCAAGTTGCCCTTTTCTCTGGCCTAGAAGCGGTAGTAACCTGCTGATCAATCTTACCCACTTTTCTGTAACCTTCCTCCTCTTGTGTTGCCCAGGTTATCTCTGAAGAATGTTAATCAGGTCATGTCAGCCTTTCCATAAAACTCTGTAATGACTTGCCCATTGACCTTAAAATATTAATGGGGGCTGAAGAGGCTGGGTGTGATATGGCTCCTGCCCACTTCTTTGATAGTCTCTTCTTCTTTGCTCACTTGTCTCTTGCCATATTGACTTTTTAGTTCCTTGACCTATTGATTAAATTTTTTTCCTGCCTTAGGTCTTTGCACAATTTGTTCTTGCTATCCGGAATGCCTCTCACTTTTGTCCATTGCCATTCATCCTTCAGATTCCAGCACAGAGGTCAGTTTTTCAAGGAAGTCATCCTTCATTGTCCAGGGTAAATTAGGAATGCCTGTTATATTACCCACAGTATCCTGTTTTTTTTTGTTTGTTTTTTTTGTCATAATGGTTATCACAATTTAAAATGACAGTATTTATGTGATTATTTGAATATTGCTTATTTCCTTGTCTATAGAGGGATTGCAGTTGTTCACAAATATACACACACATACATTATGTATATCTGTATATATGTGTGTGTGTATATATGCCAAGTGCCGTTGAGTCGGATCCAACTTACGGCGACCCCATACATATATACACACATACATAGATATCAGGCTATCTTACTGGTTTCTATCTAGAGGAGAGGAGAGTGTGGAGAGGAGGGGACAAGTGTTGGTTAAGTGGATACTAGAAGCAGAGTGAAAAAGAAGACTGTGCTATGAGAGGGTAAGGAGAGCAGACAGAGTTGCAAAGAGGCATGTATGCAGGACTGACTGGGATTGTAAACTTGCACTTAATCATAATTAAACAAAAAAGCTTGCTGCTGGTACAAAAATACACAGAGACCAATGGAACAGAATTGAGAACTCCAACATAAGTTCATCCATCTACAGGCAACTGATTATTTGACAAAGGGTCCAAGTCCCTTAAATGTGGAAAGGACAGCATCTTTAACAAAGGGTGTTGGCATTAATTGACTGTCGAACTGTAAAAGAAAAAAAAAAAAAAAATTCCGTATTTCACACAAAGCATAAAAACTGTTTTCAAAACATCTAAATACAAAATCTAAAATGGTAACGATCACAGAAGAAAAAAATAGCAATGATAGAGTTCCTAATGTATGCCATAATTTTTCTCTTGCTGCCTTTTCATCCATTAAGTTCACTTAGGTTAAGTGAGAAAAATGAAATTGGATCTGTATTTCACACAAAGCATAAAAACTATTTCAAAACATCCTAAATACAAAATATAAAATGATAAAGATCACAGAAGAAAAAAATAGCAATGATAGGGTTCACTTTTTTTCAGGGGTTTTGTTGTGAGACCTCAGGAAGTGTCTGACTACTCCACCTTCTAGGCCCCTCTTACTGCACAGTAGTTTTTAAGCCAGATATTCAATTTCGATGTATGGGATTCCTCCCCCTCCGCCCATCAATGTTCCTGTTATTTCTCTTTTATGGCATTGTGATCAGAGAAGGTGCTTTGTGTTACTTTGATGTTTTGGATTTTGGTAAAAGTTTGCTTTGTACTCTCTTCTGGATAATGTTCCGTGTGTATCGGAAAAAAAAAATACACTTAGTTCTTGTTGAGTGGAATGTTCTTTATATGTGGATGAAGCTGAGTTAGTTGATTTTGGCATTTAGATCTTCTGTGTCTTTATTGAGTTTCTTTCTAGATGTTCTATGCTTGACTGAACGTGATGTGTCGAGGTCTCCTGTTGTACAACTGTTTCTCCCTTCAGTGCTGTTTAGAGGACCATTTTTTATTTTGGAGCTTTGTCATTGGGTACATATATATTTATTGTGGCTATGCCACCCTCCTCTGGAAACCCTGGTGGCATAGTGGGTTAAGTGCTATGCCCACTAACCAAAGGGTCAGTGGTTCAGATCTATCAGGTGCTCCTTGGAAACTATGGGGCAGTTCTACCTGACATCTAGGGTCACTATGAGTCAGACCCAACTTGACAGTAGTGGGTTTGGTTTTGGTTTTGTGCCCTCCTCTTGTATTGATCTTTTATTCTTTATACGGTGTCTTTATCCGTGATGGAGGAATTTAATGTCTATTTTATTGGAGATTAATATTACCATTCCTGTTGTTTTTGGTTATTGTTTGATATTTTTTTTCCATCCTTTGGGTTGCAGTTTATGTCTCCATGTGTGAGGTGTTTCTTGTAGACAGCATGTAGGTGGATTGTGTATGTGTTTATTCATTCTGCTGCTCAAACTCTTAAAAATCTACATTTTATAAATGTAATTTATTGTAACATTTGTGACTAGACTGTTGAATTTTATAAAGTGCTGCCTTTCCCATAGTACCTGTTTATGTACTCAGTGTAGTTATTTTTGATACTTGACATCTTTTGTAAGGTTTATGCAAAGTTTTTAATAAGGTTATTAACTTTAATCAAAACATCAGGCATTGGAGGCTGATAACTTGCAGAACTATTGCGTGTGGATGATTTACTGAGTGCATTTTTTTCAAGTGATATTAACGATTTTTACTAAAAACTGATTTAAAAAGACAGATTCTTGAAAGAAGTGTGACTTAATTGAGAAAGAAAATATTTTCATACACTATATTCAGAAAACTTAGAAAATGATTAGAGAGTGCTTCTTTTTATATGTGGATCTGTGTATGTTTCATCTTCAAAGCATAACTGAATTTTTCTCTTTCGATGTAGGGTTTTTAAAAAATTTTTCCTGAGTAGTTTAGTAGGAGAGGTAGAGACTGGCTGTTTAAATGTGAGTTTGGATTGTAAGATACTTGTAAGGGATAACAGTGTGCCTGTGAATTTTAATTTAAAATTAAATTTACTGTTTTACAAAGCACTGGCCCATGATTCCCAGTAGTTTATGATGATCTTCCCTTTTGTGATTTTCCTGTGGTATATGTTAAAGAAGGTTAGGGGAGGACTGTAAATTCTTTACTAAGGTCACTTCCCCGCTCCGTTGTAAAAGGTAGTTCCCTGAAGTGTGGCTTGGACCACCCTTTATCCTTTCATCTTACAAGAGGCGAAAGGAAAGGATAGCAAGCACAAAGTTGGGAACCTTTTTGTCATTTAGAAAGCAGCACTGGGAGAAGAGTGCATGCTTCAAACCTGAATTTCCTGTACCAAGTTGCTCACCGTCGAAAGACTGATACAGTACTTTCCTCCAGAGCTGATAGAGGGGAAGCTTACCCCTGTGGAGGATACACCCTGAATTTGGACTTGAAGCCTACTGGACTGCATAAGAATAAACTTTGCTTTGTTACAGCCATCCACTTTGTGGTATTTCTGTCGGAGCAGTACCAAGTGACTAAAACAACTGGTAACTTGGAGTTTATCCTCATATAACTATTTAAACAATATTTACGTGTCTGTGATTACTTGTGCTTAGCTAATGGACACATTATATCTTTTTTATTGTGATAAATACATATATAACAAAATATCTGACATTTTAGCATTTTTTTTTACCTGTACTGTGTAGTGACAGAAACCCTGGTGACATAGTGGTTAAGAGTTATGGTTACTAACCAAAAGATTGGCAGTTCGACTCCACCAGGCACTCTTTAAAACTTTGTGGAGCAGTTCTACCTTGTCCTTTAGGGTCACTATAAACTGGAATTGACTTGATGTCACTTTTTTTAATTGACTGACATTAAGTGCATCGTGTTTTACTATCATCACACATTATCTCTTTATTCTCAGTGCAGCCCTGCAGGATAAATATTAATCAGATGATTAAACTGAGACTCAAAGACAGGTAACTTCATCTCCAAGGTTAGTTAACTAGTAAATGTCAAAACAAAGATTTGAATTCAGGTCTGCATGTATCAAAAACATGCTGTGTTCTTTCCTAATACAGTAAAACCTTGATTTTCTCCTCCCTTCCTCATGTGTGTTTCTCATTTTCTTGCCCCAAACAATAATGGAGTAAGCCAAGTGGGCCTTGAAGAGCTGAGTTTGGTGTCCTAAAAGTTGATATACTGAAGCGTGTGTATTTTAATTTGTGGGGAAGAGGAAATAGAGTAAGAGAAGAGTAAGACAAGAACTGGCAGTGGTGGAAAAGGAGATAGAGGACACTTTGAAACTCAGAGACTGTTGTACTGCACAACAGCTATTCGTGTTCATATTCACACCTTGTCCTTATTTATCAGTTAAATTATATTTGATAGAATGCAGAACAGTTTTTGTGCTCATCCAAGGTAGGCTTCAGTAAGCTGGAGAAACCAGAGTTTTGAGTGATGTTGAGTAAATGAAGGACTATTCAATGTTTTGTGTGTATGTTGAGTTGATTCCAAATCATCAGATTACTTATTTGAAGTGCGTTAATTTTTTTATTGTTGTGGTTGTTGAGAAAGTGTATACATAATTGTTGTTTTTCAGTTCTTTGATCATAGTAGGTTTCAATTCTTTGTCAGTGCAGGTGGATCATGCAAACCAGAGGAGGGAGCATTTTTTTTTCGGGGTAGGGATTTTGAGTCTTTGGAGCTGCATTCTATTCTTTGTCTTTTATTTTGAGATAAAAGTGGTGGTCCCGTGGACTTAACACCAAAGAAAGTACGCGTAACCCTGGTGGTATAGTGGTTGAGGACTACAGCTGCTAGCCATTAGGTGCTCCTTGGAAACTATGAGGCAATTCTGTCTGTCTTACAGGGGCACTGTGAGTCAGAATTGACTTGATGGTAGTGGGTTTGGTTTGGTTTTTGATATATGTGTGTGTGTGTATGCACACATCACACACCTGTGTAGTCTAGAAGTACTAATGGAATTACAGAAATGTTTTCATTTGTGGCTTAAATTCTTCTCTAGATACGAGATGGATGCCTTTCATGTATGTAATTGGTAAAGTTTTTTCTAAGATAGATAATTAAGTTTTTTGCAGGCCAATATGTATGATTTTTTGTTGTTATTGTTCAGTAAAGGTCTATCAGATGAAACCAGGCAGGAATTTCAAATTTTAGAGATAAAGTAGAAATTTTGAAGCCATTATAAACTCTTCTTTTTTTAGGGAGCAGAATAGAAGTTGCAGGCTATCTGAAGTATGTATAGAGTTTTTGGCCCTTCAGCAAAAGTCATCTAGGTAAAAATATAGCATTATTTAAGTTGATTATATTTGGATTTAAAACTTTTTAAATTCAGCTTGTTTGGAAAGTGTATCATACCTGTTTGACATGATACAGGGAAAATTAAAATTTATTTGTTTTTGTTTCACATGGAGTCACAGTTTATAGCATTGTTCATCGCTCAGATTTTTTTAGTTTGTGAACTCGTCCTAGAAGTACTACATACCTGACTGCTGCATATCACTACGATTACCTTCAAAGAACTCCCCTTGGGAAGCTATGCACCAACGCCAGTGCCTAGTTCGTCCTTCAGAGAAATTTTGAAACTCTTTTTCTGGAATGGCCATTAGAGCTGTCATCGCATTAACCTTTGATATCCTGAATGTCATCAGGTGTCTTCCTTTCAATATTTTCTTTATCTTTGGGTAAGGAAAAATGTTATTGGGGGCCAGATCAGGTGAGTAGGGAGTGTGTTCCAATACAATTATTTCTATACTGGCCAAAAACTCCCTCATAGATAGTGCAGTGTGAGCTGTTGCACTGTTGTGATGCAAGAGCCGTGAGTTGTTGGCAAAAAGTTCAAGTCGTTTTCATTTAACTTTTTCATGCAACCTTTTCAGTACTTCCAAATAGTAAACTTGGTTAACTGTCCAAACAAACAAAAAAAACAAATGCAGTGCTGACAAGTCAATGCTGACTCATAGTAACCCTATAGGACAGTGTAGAGCTGCCTCATAGAATTTCTAAGGAGTGCCTGGAGAATTTGAACTGCCGACAGTTTGGTTAGCAGCTGTAACATTTAACCACTACACTACCACGGTGTCTGGTTAACTGTCCACTTGGTACAAATTCATAATGAACAAAGGTTAGCAAGAGTGTTTTGACTCTTGGTTTGAACTGATAGAAGTCTTTTAGTTGTGGAGAATTGGCTGACTTCCATTGTGCACTTTGACACCTTGTTTCAGGGTCATACTGGTACAGCCATGTTTCATCACCAGTGACGACACAGCCCCAAACATTGTCTTGCCTCTGCCAAAGGTCTTGGCAAACTTAGACTCTCCATTGCTCTTGTTCGTTGGTGAGCTCCTTCAGAACCATTTTTGCACACACTTTTCTCATGCCAAGATTTTCAGTTAAGATATTCCTGTTTCTGTATCGATGTTTACTTGGCCTGCTGTGATTCTTACAGTCAACCGATGATTTTGACACACAGTTTGACAGATTTTTACAATGTCCTTGTCAATTCTGCTCCTTACTGGCTACCCTGACGTCTGTTTGTTAGTAATGCTTTCTCTCCTTTCAGAAAAGTGTTTAATCCATTGTACACTGCTGTTTTCTTCATGGCATTATCTCCATAAGCTTGAGCTAACATGTTCTTGATTTCTCTTCCACTCTTGCCAAGTTTACCAGGAAATGGAATGTTTGTTCATTGCTGTAATTCAAACCCTGATATTCTCATGATGACACACAGAAACACACAAGAATAATGAATGCCACTCAGGGTGACGCCACCACATGTTGACATGAACACAGCTGTGAGACACCAATATACCAAGGTTATGACACCTTACTGAGTTGTTTGTACACTGCTGCCAACGTAAGCACGCAGTAGCAAGTTCATGAACTTAATTGTCGTATCTTACTGTGTGTGGTACGTGGTGTAGTGTAGCTACATAACAAATAATGAATAATGTAAATAATTTTTTAACAATATGGTATGATCCCAGTCTGCGTTTAGAACCCCTTGGAGAAGGACAGTTCTCTATGCTATAAGGTTGCTGTGAGTTGGAATTGACTATGCAGCAGTGGGTTTGGGTTTTGGTTGGTTTAGAGAAGCTTTTAGTCTACATAGAATACCATGATAATCCTTCTGATACTGATATTAACAACACATGGTTAGACAGGAGGACTTTCGTCCTTAAATAATTAGAAAGGAGTATTCATTGCTGTTCGTTATGCCTTTGAAGTTCCTGCTCTTTCGGATATTGGGTGTTTACCGGATTGTTGCAGATAATTATGTGCTCCAGTCACACTTGTCTATGAATGATTATCTCTTAATTCTTGGTTGATTATGTCTTGTCATGTCTGTGTTTTATATCCTGTTTGATCTATTACCGAAAATGAGGGCCTCTTCTTGCCAATTCCTTTCAGATGACCCGTACATGACATGATGTAGCTTCCTGGCTAGTTAATTACTTGAACGCTCAGTAAGGTTGGATACTGAGCAACAATTTAGTTTTGACTTCCTGCTGTTTCTTATGTATACAGCGTTTACAGGTGAACTTTTAGTGAGTTTTTATGGAAGAGTATGGCACAGTAGAATGTAGCACCATAAATGTGTTGTTCTTTGTATTTCTGCATCTGTGTTCTTGAGAAATATTGGTCTGTCTTTTTCTTTTATTGTCTTCTGGTGTTGATGTCAGAGTAATGTTGACTTCATCAGATGACTAAGAAATATTCTCTTTTCTGTTTTTAGAAGAGATTGAATACGTTTTGGTAGTTTGTGTCTTTTGAGGAATCTGTTTCCTCAGAGTTGTTAAATATCTGTGTAGAGCTTTCTTTTATTATTCTCTTAATGTCTGTACAGTCTTGTAGTTAGCCCCCATTTATTATTCTTGATCTTGGTCTTTGTTTTCTTTCCTTCAGTGTAGCTCTAGGGACTTACCAGTTTTATTGATATTTCAAAATAGATATTTTTTTGGTTTTTAGATTTCAGTTTTAATGATTCCTATTCTTTCTATTAATTCCTTCTCATTTGGGTTTAGGATCCCCATCCAGTTTTTTAAGGTGAAAACTTAAGACTGTTGATTTGAGGCCTTTTTTTCTCCCTTAAGTGTAAACTTTTAATGCTGTTTTCCTTACCTGTTGCTTTAAGCTGCATCCTGCAAAGGGAATGAACCTTGATGACAACTGGCTTTTTTCTTATTCTTATTCATGCCAGATGATTTTCTAGTTTCTCCTGGAGACTTTCTCTTTGACCCATGGGTTATTTAGAAGCATATTGCTTAATTTTCAGAGACTTGGGAATTTTCAAGGAAATTTTTTCTGTTAAAAGATTTCTACTATAATTCCATTATGGTCAAGTGATATGATTTTGGTTATTTAAAATTTATCAGGGGTTTGTTTTATAATCTAGAATATGGTCTGTTTTGGTGAGTATTCCATGTATACTTGAAAAGATTTTTTTAATCTAGAGGTTGCTTTGTGCTTTAAAAAAATGTTTTTACTGTATTTTAAGTGCAAGTTTACAATTTGAGTCAGTTCCTCAAACACACACTTTGTTTATGAGACCCTGTCTCCCCACACTGTGACAGCACATTCCTCCTCTCCACCTTACATTTCACATGTCTGGTAAACCATCTCCTCTTCTCTTCTGCCTTCTCATCTTGCCTCCAGACATGTGCTGCCTAATTAGACTCCTGTATCTACTTAGGCCAAGAAGCATGCTCTTCACCAGTATCATTTCAAGTATTACAGTCCAGTTGAACATTTGAAGAGTTGGATTTGGGAGGTTTCAGTTCTGGGCTAATAAGAGAGTGGGGCCAGGTCTTCCAAGGACTGTCTAGTTTGTTAGACTATTGAGTCAGTTCTCTTTACCAGACTTCTACTTCTGCTCCCTGCATTCTCCTGTTCTCTCAGGGACTTTTTTTTTCTTTTGTTTGAACCCTAGTAATTTATTTGTTGAAACTTTTTTTTTAAATAATGGTTGTGTCCTTTTGATGTCCCTTAACATGTTTCTTTATGCCCTATAATATTTGTAAATTTGTCATTAGTTTTAGAGCTAGCAGAATCACGTGGAAGACTTAAAACATGTTTTGACTCATAGAGACCCTACATACAGAATACAACAGTGATCATTTAAGTCTGTGATCTTTATGGTGGAGGGCCTTGGTGTTCCAGTGGTTAAGTGTTTGGCAGCTAACCAAAAGGTCAGCAGTTTGTGTCCATCAGTAGTTCCTTGGAAACCCTATGGGGCAGTTGTATTCTGTCCTCTAGGTTCTCAGTGAGTCCTTATCAGTTTAATGGCAGTGGGTTTGGTTTTTGGTTTGGTAGTTTTTATGGGGCACTGAGATCATGTAGTTGTCCTTTTGTGATTTACTGACTTTGTTCAGGATGATGTTTTTAAGATTTATCTGATGTTATGGCATACATTAGGACTTCGTTTTCTTTATGGCTAAGTAATACCCCATTGAGTCTGTATACCACATTTTGTTTATCCAGTGATCTGTAGGTGGAACATTTCAGTTGCTTCTACATTTTGGCTGTTGTGGAAAGTGCTGACGCAGACATTGGTGTACAGGTTTCAGTAAAGTTTTTAAAAAGTTGTTGATTAGTGTTTTAGTTGGGATTTGAAAGGATATAAGTAGATGTGTGTCTTCAGTCTGTCATTTACCTTCAAATCCTAAAATATGATAAAATACTATGTAATTACATGTCAGATGCTTAAACCATTTCAGAATGACATATGATGGTTCTAAAAATGAATTTAAGGTTTTTTTAAGAAAATAAGTTAATCCACTTAATATCAATCTGGGAAGATTGGTCATTGAAGGTATACCTAGGTTTGAATTCTAACCCAGCTGTTTTGTGACTATGGGGATAAGGGGAGTTACTTAACCTCTTTTTGTTTTTGTATCTGAAATAAGATTAAAAACCATCTGTGTCAGTTGTTGAGGATTAAAAGAGTGGATATAGTAATAGCACTACCAGTTAACTGACTGTGACTGATTGATGCTTACACTTTCATAATTCTTATTTAATCCCCACAAAACCATGTGTTTTGTTGCTTACTACATTATTGCTAATAGCTACCAAAAGGAAAAATGAATTGTCTAATAATAGGAAGATGGCTAAACTATGACCTTTCCATGTACAGAGAATATTAGGCAAATGGTGTTTCAGGAATTTCTTTGAGTTAGAACGTGTTTATTCTTGATAAAAGGATTTTATATTATAGAATTTCAAATATAAGAGAGAGAAGCCCCCAAATAATTACTGTAGTATATAGATTTTTGTTATTTTTAGTACCATTTCTGTACATTTCTCCATTTTTCAGTATCTCAGCAGTATACATGTGAGTTCATAAAAGTAAAAAAAAACCAAGATAAGAAGAAACAAAGTCCAGTATTATAATTCATTATGGAGTGTTTTCGTCATACACAAAAGTAGAATACAGTGAACTTACGTGTTGGTATTTCCTTATGTTAATCTATCCCTGCTGCTGTTAAGTCGTGTCTGACACATAGTAGCCCTAGAAGTCAGAGTAGAACTTCCCCGTAGAATTTCTGAGGAGCGCCTGATGGATTTGAACTGCTGACCTTTTGATTAGCAGACATAGCACTAACTCACTATGCCACCAGGGATTTGTTTTATCTATACCCCTGTATATTTCCTTTCCCTGCCCCTGCTGTATTTTTAAGATCTCAGACATAAAGTGGCTTACCAGTTATCGTGGCAACCAGAAATGCCCCCCACACAGTTACAGAACATTGTACCATCAGCTACAGAACCACTACTGTAGAGAGTAATGGGTTAGAGTGGTTTGAAGATGTGATTTCTTTCCCTGAATTTAGGCTGTTGTTTTACTGAGACAGTCTGTTGATGTAGATTTCTGAAGCCCTACCCTGATACTCGCTGATTTGGACAGTGAGATAAAGCCTAAGCTTGTAGGTGATTGTGGAGAAAGTTTGAGAAATAACTAATCTATCATAGAAAAAATAAACTGTAAATTTAGTATAGTGACCTTTTCTCCTGTCTCTTTTAACATATTCTTCTCCCTGGAAAGCTTTTCTTTTAGTTTTTCTGCTTACTTCCTAGCCTTTCTTCAGTTTTCACTTCTGGAAAGCCTGAGTTTACTTGATGTGATTGACTCACTGGACTGCTCACCTTCCAGAAAAGATACTTACTTATTTTCTCTGCATTTCCATAGTAGTACTTATTAAATATTGAATGAAAAGCAGCAGGTATGATAGTATCATGCGTTGAGAACAGGAAATTGGTTGTATATATTAAGCTGTTTTAAAAAAGCAGAACTGAAGATAGAAATCTAAGGAATGGATTGTCATAAACTTGATAAAGGTTAGCTGAGCTTCAGCTAAATTTGGCACTATTGGCATAATAAGAATTCTGTGAGGAAATGAGTTGTTAAGCCTCAGCAGATTAAATATAGGTATTTGTATCTATAATAAGACTTTACTATTAGAGATAGTGAAATAAGTCATTGCCTAATGAGATGAAGATTCTGGACACAGGGAACTTATCTTTTAATTGTATCTGTAGAATGGCCTCTGTGATAATTTCTAGGGAACTACACTGGATGGTACCTCCTGTAATATGTATTTTATTTTTATTTTTTCAGTTTAAGGAAGAAATTTCTAAACGTTTCAAGTCACACACTGATCAACTTGTGTTGATATTTGCGGGGAAAATTTTAAAAGATCAAGATACTTTGAGTCAGCATGGGATTCATGATGGACTTACTGTTCACCTTGTCATCAAAACACAAAACAGGTATGTTTTTAAAAGACACGTAACTTTAAACTGTGAAAAAAGCATTTGTTTCTCCTTTTAAATAACTACCCTTGGCTTTAAATGACTACTTGTCATCAGTATTTAAATATATTAATAATTTGTTTGATATTCTTGATAAATTATTTTTTAAAAAGTCCTTCTGTAGTGTCAATTCTTACATGTTTATCAGACAACGGTTTAGTATTTTAGACAGTTCATTAGTATTTGGTCATTATATCTAAACTACTTGGATTACAGGATACAGAAAATAATGCATTTTTAGCTATCCTTTTTGTTTGGGGAAAGTTTTAGACAGAAATCAGGAAATTCATCTCTTTGGCAAACCACAAATCACTAGTCATATTTAATTAATTGTAAGTCACTGTCAATTTTTTAAAAGCACTTTCTGTATTACAAAGAAAGAATATTGCCAGTTAGGTTGAGGTGTTTTCTTATCACCTCAAATTTTATTGGATACTTTTAGGTGAAGAGTTCTTTTAGACTTTTTTTCGGTATGAACTTTTGTTTAGTTGCGTCACTCTTGTACATTGATGTAAACTGAAGTATAAATGAAATAAATTGCTTAAAGTCTTCTATAGTCTGTTTCACATTCAGAATCTGACTTCTGATTTAGTAATTAGAATTTTTACTTAGTCATTCAATATCCATATTTTTCCATACAGAATCTGTACTATCAAGAGCATTGGTACAGCATTTCTTAAGAATGCTGCAGTATTTGCCACCAGATTTTTATCCAAGCCATTGATGACGCATTTTGCAAGGTTTTGTGCTGGTATTACCCTAACAGCAAATATTTGCTTTATTGATGCTGAATGTTCACTCCAGATTTTGCCTCTGTTTAGTGCCAGTTAATGGTTTAATCTTTCTAAAGACCCTTTATGTTATAATTAAACTCAACATGTATGGTGTAACAATGCACTTAGTCCTTGTTGCAAGTCAGACAATGGAGTTCACATGTGCATACATCACAGCTGATATCTGGCTGTCAACAGTTGTAAGAGAGATCCAGATTTGAGAGATGTTACTGTGGAAAAATAAATATGGTAGAATAAGTGAATGAAATGGCAAAACTCTTTAATGGGGAAATATCAAGTAGAAGGGTTTTCTAATAAAGTATTTTTTTTACTCAAGGTAATATTAAGTAGTAATCCGTTATTGTATTGATTTCTCAACCTTCCTTTAGGGAGGGGTCTCTTGTCTTTTATTCTTTAGGTATAAGTTTACAGCTCAAGTTAATTTCTTATATAAAAACTGATATGTGTGTTGTTATATGACACTAGTTGCAGTTCCTAAAATGTGATGGCACACTCCTCCTTTATTCCCTGGGTTTCCTGTATCCATTCAACCAGCTCCTGACTTTTCCTGCTTTCTCATTCTATCTCTGGACAGGAGCTGCCCATATGGTCTCCTGTATCTGGTTTAAGAGGCACACTATTTGTGTTTTATACTTCAGTTTAATCTTTGTTTGAAGATTGGTCTTTGAGAATGGTTTTAGTTCTGGGTTAGCAAAGCTTCCGAGGGCCATGGCTTCTAGGACTTCTCTAGTGTCAGACCTTTTAAGTCTAGTCCTTTTACATGACTTTGTGTTCTGCTGTATACTTTTCTAATGCTCCATCAGAGGACTCTGTTGTGTTCCCTGTCAGGGTGGTCATTGATGGTAGCCAGGCACCATGTCATTCTTCCTGTCTGAGGATGGGGGATTCTTTGGTTTTTTGTCTCTTAGACTTACACTTTCCTTGTATCTTTGAAGTTTTTCATTCTCCGTTCCTTTTAGTGGGTTGGGACCAAATGATAACCTCTCAGGTGGCTACTTGCAAGTTTTTGAGACCCTGGATGCCACTCACCAAAGTGGGATGCAGAACATTTTAATAAAGTTTGTTACGCCAGTTGATCTACATGTTCTGTCAAACTGTGTTCCCTGGGCTTCACTTCCTGTCACTGTGTCCCTTGAAGTGTTTGGCTGCATTCAGGAAAATTCTTAACATTTGGTTTAATCTAGTTGTACTGACTTCTGTATTTTGTGTTGTGCTTCCCCCCACCACAAGGTAATTCTTGTCAGCTATCTAGTTAGTGAACTCCTCTTTTACTCTCCACTCTCACAACCGTCCAAGATTGTCTTTGTATTTCAAACTATTCTTGAGTACTTACAGTACTTGTCTACTGTCCTTTTGCCACTGATTTCTCAGCATAATGACCTTCCACATTCTTTCATCTTGTGAGATACTTTATGGATTCATGATTGTTCTTTTATCATTGCCTAATATTCATTGTGCATATGTACTCTAATTTGTTTATCCGACTCTTGGCTGGCTTGGCTTCATCTGTTGATGGGTACCTAGCTTGTTTCCATGTTTTTCCTATGATAAACAGTGCTGCAGTGAATATGGATATGCCTCTATCTGTTCATGTGATGGCTCTTGTATCTCTAGGATACGTCCCAAGGAGTGAGATTGCTGGATCATATCATAGCTCTAGTTCTAACTAAGGAAGTGCCAGGTCAATTTCCAAGGTGGTTGTATATCACTTTACATTCCCACCAGCAGTGCTTAAGTGTTTTAGTCTCGCCCAAACCTTTTCAACATTTATTATTTTGTGTTTTTTGGATTAGTGCCAGACTTGTTGGGGTGAGATGGTATCTCTTTAGTTTTGATTTGTGTTTCTCTAATGGCTGATGATCTTTAGCATTTTCTTATTTATCTGTTAGGTGTCTGAGTGTTGTCTTTGGTGAAATCTCTGTTCAAATCCTTTGCCCTTTTTTTAACTGAATTTTTTTGTCTTTTTGTAATGGAAGTTTTGCAGTATCTTGTAGATTTCACAGGTTAGACTCTTAACGAGTATTAAAACCCCCCCACCCCACTTCTGTTGAGTCAGATATGACTCCTAGTGACCCTATAGGTTATCATAGAATTGCCCCATAGAGTTTCCAAGGATTTGAACTGCTGACCTGTTGATTAGCAGATGTAGCACTTAATCTGCTATGCCACCAGGGTTTCCTTATGGAGTATGTCACAGTCAAATTTTGTTCTTCAATCTGTAGGTTCTCGTTTTACTCTTTCAGTGAAGTCTTTAGATGAGCATAAGTGTTTGATTTTTAGACGCTCCCAGTTAAATCTAGTTTCTCTTCTCATGTTTGTGCACTGTTATTGTTTGTATTCTGTTTATGTAATGTATTAGAGTGCCTAGCATTTTTCTTCTGTTAGCTGTATCATTTTAGATTGTATATTTAGGTCTTTGACCTATTTTGTGTTAGTTTTTGTACATGGTGTGAGGTATGGTCTTTTTTTTTTCTTTTTAATATTTTATCATGCTTTAGGTGAAAGTTTGCATTCGAAGTCAATTTGTCATACAGAAACTTGCACACACTTTGCTTTCTAACTCTAACTGCTCTCCCTACCCTGTGGCAGTACAGTCCTCCTTTCTACCCTGTATTGCTTGTGTCCTTTCAGCCAGCCCCTGTCCCTCTCTGCCTTCTTATTTTGCCCCTGAACAGTAGCTGCACAGTTAGTCTCATGTATCTTTTTAAGCCAAGATCATTTAATATCTTCTAGTCCAGTCTAATCTTTGTTTAAAGAGTTGGCTTCAGGAGTGATTTCAGTTCTGGGCTAACAGTCAACAGGCCATGTCTTACAGGGACCCTCAAGTCTGTCAGACTATTAAGTCTGGTCTTTTTATTAGAGTTTGAATTCTCCACCCTACTTTTTTCCTGTGTCAGGGAATCTTGACTGTGTTCCTTGTTTCGTTTTTTTTGCAGATAGATATATTCAAGTTTTGCCTATGCCATTTATTAAAGAGACTGCCTTTTCTCCATTGAAAAGATTTGGGGTCTGTGTCAAATGCCAGTTGCTCATAGGTGGATGCTTTTATGTCAGTATTCTCAATTTTGTTCCACTGATCTATGTATCTGTTGTACCACAAGCATCTCTTGGTTTTTATTTTTTAACAATTTGGAAGGTCTGAATAACACTTCCCACTTCTCAAAAACTAGAAGTGAAAAATTTTAAAATGTTTGCGTGGTTAGGTTTTATGAATGTAACTGTGTCATTTATTTTTTTCCCTGAGGTCGTCTCTCTGCCTGTCTTATGTAATCATTATGATTGACAGTTATGAAATATATATGCATATTATACAAAAGTAGAGCTAATCATTGTATATTTTTGATTTTGTAAGTTTAAAAAGGTTTTTATTATATTGGTGCTCCTTTTGTATAGTTACCTCAGAATATTTACTGTATGACAGTTTGAGTTGTCCTGAAAGCTTATACTTTATTTCTGGATATAACAATCTTAGAAGTTATTTTAGAAAAAATAGCTCAACTGTTTACCCTGTGATTTAATTATTTTACTTAGGCCTCAGGATCATTCAGCTCAGCAAACAAATACTACTGGAAGCAATGTTACCACATCATCAGCTCCTAATAGTAACTCCACATCTGGTTCTGCTACCAGCAGCCCTTTTGGCTTAGGTAAGTGCCATTAGTTGTTTTTATGATACTGTTGTTAGGTGCTCTTGAGTCTTTTCCAACTCAAAGCAACTCTGTGTACAACAGAATGAAATGCTGCCTGGACTTGTGCCATCTTCACAATTTGTTGCTATGTTTCAGCCCATTGTTGCACTGATAATTTCATCTTGTTGAGGATCTTCTCTTTTTTGCTGGCCCTCTTTTCCACCCTGAAGTCCTTCTTCAGGGACTGGTCCTCTTGATAATATGTCCAAAGTATGTGAGATGAAGTCTCATCCTTGTCTCTGAAAAGTATTTTGGTTCTACTTTCCCCAAGACAGATTTCTTTGTTTCTCGTGGTGTATTTGTTATTCTTCACCAGTACCATAATTCCATGGTACCATAATTCAAAGGCATAAGTTCTTCAGCCTTCCTTATTTGTTGTCCAGCTTTCACATTCATGTGAAATGGTTGAAAATACCATGGCTTCGGTCAGGCTTGTGTTAGTTGTTGAAGTGATGTCTTGGCTTTTTAACACTTTGAAAAGAGGTCTTTTGTAACACACATACCTAGTGTACAATGTCATTTGATTTCTTGACTGTGGTTCTGTGGGCATTGGTTGTGGATCTAAGTAAAATGAAATCCTTGACAATTTCAGTCTTTTCTCTGTTTATCATGATCTTGCTTATTGGTCCATTTGTAAGGATTTTGTTTTCTTAAGTTGAGGTGTAATCTGTACTGGCTTTAATCAGTAAGTGTGTTAAGTCAGTTTCATTTTGAGCAAGCAAAGTTGTGTCTTCATATAATTACTCTGATTATTAGCATACAGATTGAACAAATATGATGAAAGGATAAGACCCTGATATACTTTTCCAAACCATTTTTTTATGTTACGTTTGAATGACTACCTCTTGGTCTTTGTTCGTAGTCTTCATACGGATGAAAAAGAACTTCTCTCTTCTCAAAATAACTGTGAATAAAATGACAAGAATATAATACTTTGATACTTTAATAGAAGCCCCCAAATGTCTGTATTACTTCTATAGATTATATCTATAATTTTAGGTAATAAAGCTGTTGGGAATATATGTGTACACGGTAGTTTACATTTCCATTTATTTAAACACATTTTTCTTTAGTTATGAAAGAGGTGGTAGTGTACATATGCCTGATGTAATCTCCATTTAATTGAATCTGAGGAAGATAGCTAATCATTGATCATAGGCTAGCGATCTGAATGTAGTTTCATCATTTATGAGATGAAAATCAAATTGCTTAAGTGATTTTCTAAATGTCTTAAACATATGTAGAAGGCCTGGGGCTTGGGAGAAAGCCTAGTAGCTAAGGATCTCTACTTTTTTTCAGATATATCAGCCTTTGAAAACCCTGTGAAGCACAGTTCGACTCTGACACATGTAGGGGTACTATGAGTTGGAATCAAGTCTAGAGCAACTGGCTGGTTTACTGCTTTGTTTTCATCTAGAAAGACAGAGAAGGATGAATGAGAGGCTGGTGCAGTATTGAGTATCTGCCAGCCTATACCTCTGGGCCATCTTTTCTGGATTTCGAGGTTCCCGGCTGTGCAGCACTTGGCTACACTGGGTGATTGCTAACGTCCACCCAGTCTTGAACTCAAGTCCTTGTGGGTTTTCTACCCTGTCTCCTAAAAGAGGGCTCCTTCATTAGTGTCTTAGGGCTCTTATTGATCCATTGCCCCTAAAAGCGATTATATGGAGCCCCTAAAAGTTGCATGATGGGAAGAGGAAGGGGAGTTCTGGGATTAGAAGAGGCCTGATTATGTGCGTCTGAAAAATCATAGCCATGAAAACCCTTTGGAGCACACTTCTCTGACATGCATGAGGTTGCCAAGAGTTGAAGTCTGCAATGGTCAGTTTCAACTCAAGATTTTTAAATCAGTCTTTCTTAATGCTTACCAGTCTCTTCTTGAATTTTTTTCCTGTAAGTCTCATGATATTGTTTTGCCCTGATTAATTTTCTGGACCAGTTTTTTTTCTCCCTTACTGGGAGTTTCTTTTCTTCCTCTTCCTTATGTTTGTGATGTTAGCTTTTGAGTAATCCTATCCTAGTGGATTAAGTGCTACCACTGCTAACCACAAGGTCGGCAGTTCAGATCAACCAGGCACTCCTTGAATACTTACAGGGCAGTTCTACTCTGGCATGTAGGGTCACCATGAGTCGGATCTGACTTGACGGCACTTGGGTGGCTTGGCTATCCTGAGTACCACTTTGTCCTTGTGACTCAAATCTATACCTTAACCTACACCACTTCTTACTTTGTCTTGTATGGCGCTCTTAGATACCGCTTGAATGTTCTCTCAGGTCCTTTAGCCTGTATATTTCTTCTCAAGAAATAAACAAGAACAGAAAACAAGTTAAAAACGAGGCTCAGCTAGCTTCATCTGTCATATTTGCTCTGGTTCTTTCCACATATTAGATGAGAGCGAATGACTGTTGCGCTTAAAAGCTTTAAAGGCTCTTTGTCATATAACCTCTGTTTGTCCCTCTGTCTTTATTTTTAATCACATCTAAACAGTTACGGTATTAAGAGTAGATTATCCTGAGGTAATAGATAACTGCCAAATGTAGTGGCTTATTACAGCAGAGCTTACTTTCTCACTACAAAACTTTCTTTTTTGGACATTGTCTTCACTGGCTAGTGAGGTCCCATCTACTTAGTTTTCCCTCAGGGGCTCCAGCTAATGGAGTTCTACTGTCTTTCAGAGGCACAACTTGGAACAGCGTAGAAGAGACTGCTACAAGATCTCAATTGAACCTTCTGTTTGTTGACATGATGTGGCATGCATCATTTCTTAAAGTGCTTTGGCCATGACTAGAGTTTTAGCTCAGCAGCACAAGGCTGGGAAATAGCAGGCTGTACGTGGAATGTTCAGTGAGCACCATACCTGCTTGCTATACCAGTCTTAACTAATGTTTGACAAGGGCGCTAAGTCCATTTAATGGGTGCAGAAGTCTCTTCAATACATGATGTTGGAAAAATTCGATTTCTACATGCAATAAAATGAAACAGGATCCATGCTTAATAGCATACACCAAAACAAAAATAGGTTGACGACTTAAATGTAAAAACTAAAACCATGAAATTCTTAGAACAAAATTCAGGACAACACTGTCAAGCCTAGCTTTTAAAGCTGGTTTATCTGATACAGTAACAAAAGCAAAAACAGCAAAAGACAAAACAGATAATGGGACCTTGTGAAATTAAAAACTTATTCATCAAAAGGCTTCACCAAAAATGTGAAAAGATAAACTGCCAACTGGGAGACTATCTTTGGAAGCCATATGTCTGATAATGTAATAATGTAAATATAAAACTTTGAAAACTTAAGAAGATAGATAACCAGTCATAAAATGGGCAAAGAACTTGAATAGACGTTTCCCAAAAGAGGACATTCACATAGCCATCAAACACATGAAAAGATGCTTCGTGTTATCAGCCTTAAGAGAGCTGCAAATCACAACCACAGTGAGATACTGATTCAGTTCCACTAGATTGCTGAGATAGGAAAACAAACAAAGAAAAATAAACAAAAAATCCTCAAAAATAACATATTGGTGAGAATGTGGGGAAATTGAAACATTTATCCATTGCTGGTGGGAATGCGAAAAGGTAGTGCTTTTGTGGAAAGCAGTGTGGCCATTCTTAGAAAACTAAAAATGGAACTGCTGTGTGACCTAGCAATTTCACTCCTCTTACATACCCAAAAGACATGAAAGCACATAAACAGAGAGACTTGTACACCAGTGTTCATTGTTCACAGTCCCGAAAGGTGAGAATAGCCTAAATGCAAATTAGTGATGAAGGGATAAATGAAATGTGGTACATACATACAATGGGCTGTTACTGTACCAGTAAGAGAAATGAAGATCCGATACATGTGCTATAATATGGTTGGAGTGTGAAGACATTCAGAGTTTGTTAGTGGTTACCAGTGTTGGGATGGAGGGGGAAAGGAAAGTTGTTGCTTGTGGAGTGTACTGAGTTTTGGTTTGTGGTAATGGAAAAATTACATCGAGGGTAGAGTTGCACAGCTGATTAATGTTCTGAATTTCTGTGCAAATAATGTGCCCCTATAAGTAACATGCCCACATACATTATTGTGCATAGTGTGCCTGGGAAAATAATGTACAAGGGGGTTGCAAGGTTGGCAAAAGTACACATGCTGTATATTATTTGCATAAAAATACAGTAGTTGCTTTCAATAAATTGTATCTGTAAACAGTTGAATTGGCAAAGCAGTGCCTAATCACATTTCTCTCTTTTTTTTTAATGATGTTCATTGTGCCTGGTTTTAAATCCCCCTCTCAGCTGTCTACTTTTCATCAGCTTACTCTTAAACTTTCATTTGTTTTGGGGAGTGTATCCATCTCACTTATGTCATTATACTGTCACAATACCTTGTGACTATCTTTATCAAAGTGCTTACATCTGTATAGGCATTTTTTTCCCCTTTCTCTTTTCTGTTAGATTGAGTCCTGATGATAGTAACTGTTTTTCTTGTCACCTTTTTCTCAGCATGTTGGCAAGTCCAAGACATACATAGTAAGTGCCAAGTTGGTAAGGAATGAATGTATTTCATTGGTTATGTAATGTAACACAGCAAACATTTTGTGATACAGATTTAATTTTCCATTTGAGTCTATTAGGTTTCTCCATGAATTTATTCCTCCAAAGAAAAATATATTTCATTTCCCTTGATTGGTAGTAGCTGTGTCCCGACTAGAACTTAGAGGTGAATTCTGATGTTTAGAAATGTTATCCAAGTGCACAGTTTTTACTCGCTTTTTCCTTTAGGTGGCATCTCAAAATACATTTAGTTTTTTTTTACTATGTAAACTTAGTGGTGAAAGTAACTAAACATTTATGAAAGTAATAGGAATTCTATTTTTGTTTTAAAATGGTTTTCTATAATGGAATATGGATCATTAGTATTTTTATTTTTTAATTTAGTCCAGTCATCTTAATAATATAATTTCTGACTTTCATTTATGTGTCTTCCCCCTTTTTAGGTGGCCTTGGAGGGCTTGCAGGTCTGAGTAGCTTGGGTTTGAATACATCCAACTTCTCTGAGCTGCAGAGCCAGATGCAGCGGCAACTTATGTCTAACCCTGAAATGATGGTCCAGATTATGGAAAATCCCTTTGTCCAGAGCATGCTGTCAAATCCTGACCTGATGAGGCAGTTAATTATGGCCAATCCACAGATGCAGCAGTTGATACAGAGAAATCCAGAAATTAGTCACATGCTGAATAATCCAGATATAATGAGACAAGTATGTGGAAAGTTTTATATATATATATTTTTTTATGATTGTATGAAAATGTACGTTCCCATATAAATTTGCATGCCCACCTATCTGCAGCTCCTGTTGCTCTCCCTTCCTGGTGACAGCACGCTCTTCCCTTTCTACTCCATACATGTCTTATCCTCCAGACAATCTCCTGTCCCCTCCTCTCTAGTCACTCCTCTTCCTCCACTAGGAGGTCACAAGGGCAACCTTGTATAGATACACAGAACCATAAAGTGCACACACGATATCGTCACTCTGTGTTGCCAAGTCCAGTTGATTACCATCCAAGAGTTGACCTCCATTGTGATTTATGAACAGGGGCAGCATGAGGGCCAGGGGCCGTGCTCTCCAAGGGGAGCTCTGAGGCCCGTGGACTCTCAATTGTGGTCTTTTAATGGAGACCTCAGGGTGCACCCCTTTTTATTCTTGTGTTGCCAGTGAGACTCAACTTTGTCAGCTCCATCGCAGCTATCGCTGGTGGTGGCTGGGCACCACCTGGTTCTTCCGGTCACAAGTCAGTGTAGCCACTCTCTGTCTTCTGGGTTCTCTTTCCCCCCTGTCGTTTTGGTCCTTGGTGATCATCCGTTCCTGCTAAGTTGGGACCATTTACTGTACCTTCAGATAGTAGCTTGGCAGCTTTTAAGACCCTGACGCCACTCACCAGTGTAGCGTGCGGAGAGCTCTCTTAGCAAAATGCTAGTTGTGCCATTTGACTTCAATTTCCCCTGAGAGCATGGTCCCTGGCCCATTGCTCCAGCTATTCTGTCCTTGTAATATTGGCCTAAGATGGGAGGAGTAATCATGTTATGTTGAAGTCTAGTTAATACTGATTTTCTTTCTAATGTGTGCTGTCACCGATTTCACCCAACCAAATTTCTATCGGCTATCTAAACCCTCCCCCCAGTGCCTTCCCTCCCTCCCTCCCTCCCCTCCTTTGCAGCCATCGAAGAGTCTTTTCTTCTATGCACAAGTCTGTTTTTGACTTCTTATTGTAGGGGTCTTATACAACATCTGTCCTTTTGTCACTGACTACTTTCACTCAGTGTAATATCCTCCAGTTGAAACCAGGTTAAGAGATGCTTCCTGCTATCATTGTTGTTCTTTATCATTGCATAGTGTTCCATTGAGTATATATACCATAGTTTACCTATCCATTCCTCTGTGGTTAGACATCTGGGTTGATTCCATCTTTTTGCTGTTGTGGACTGTGCTGTGATAAACATTCGTGTGCATGTATCAGTTGGTGTGAATGGTCTTGATTCTGTAGGATATATTCCAAGCAGTGGAATTACTGGGTCAAATGGTGTATCTATGTCCAGCTTTTTAAGGAAGTGCCAGATTGCTTTCCAAAGAGATGAACCATTTTGCAATCCCACTGACAGTGTAGGAGAGTTCCAGTTTCTCCACAGCCTCTCCAGCGTGTGTTGTTTTGTGTGTTTTGGATCATGGCCAACCTTGCTCAGGTGAGATGGTATCTCATTGTAGTTTTGATTTGAATTTCTTTAATAGCTAATGATTATTAGCATGTCCACATATGTTTTTTGGCTGCCTGGGTCTCCTCTTTAGAGAAGTGAGTGTCCATCTCCTTTGCCCAATGCTTAATTGGATTATGTATCCTTTTCTTATTGATGTTTTGCAGTACCTTATAGATTATGGAGATCAGGCATCAGTCTGACATACAGTTGCCAAATATTTTTTCCCATTCTGTAGGTGGTCTTTTAAGTCTATTAATAAAGTCTTTGGATGAGCAAAGTGTGTGATTCCTAGTAGTTCCCATTTGTCTATTTCCTCTTCTGTTGATTGTGGTTTGTTTGACAGATTTTGAAGTCTGACTTGTTGTGTATTAAAGCTTCCATTGTTGTTCCTACTTTTTCTTGGATGAGCTTTATCATTTTAGATTTGATATTTAGGTCTTTTATCCAGTTTGAGTTGGTTTTTGTATAAGGTGTAGGATATGGATCTTGTTTCAGTTGGTTGCAGATGGATATCCAGTTTTGCCAGCACCAGTTGTCGAAGAGATTGTTTTTTCCCCAGTTTAATGTCTTAGGGCCTTTGTCGAATATCAACTGTTCATAGGAAGATAGTGTCATCTCTGGCTTCTCAACTCTGTTCCATTGATGTATCCGTCTCTTTCTGTACCAATACCAGCCTGTTTTGACAGCTGTGGCAGTGTTCTAAAGTTGGGTAGTGAGAGGCCTCCCAGGGTGTTCTTTTTCAGTAGTGCTTTACTTATCTGGGGCTTCTGCCTTTCCCAAACAAAGTTGGTGATTTATTTCTCCATCTCATTAAAAAAAGGCACTGGAATTTGTATTGGGATAGCATTATGTAAATAGATTGCTTTGGGTAAAATAGATGTTTTCACAATGTTAAGTCTTCCCATCCATGAGCAGGGTAGATTTCTCCATTTATGTGAGTCTTTCTTGCTTTCTTGTAGTAAGGGTTTGTAGTTCTCTTTGTAAGGGTCTGTTACGTCTCTGGTTAGATTTATTCCTAGGTACTTTATCTTCTTAGGGGCTATAGTTAAATGGTATTGATTTGGTGATTTCTTCATTAATAATCTCTTTGGTGTAAAGGAATTCTGCTGATTTACTCATGTTAATCTTGTATCCTGAGACCTTGCTGAACTCTTCTATTAGTTTGAGTAGTTTACTTATGGTTTGTTTAGGATTCTCTGAGTATACAATCGTATCATCTGTAAATAGGGAGATTTTGACTTCTTATTTGCTGATGCAGATGCCCTTTATTTCTTGGTCTTGTCTAATTTTTCTGGCTAGTTCTAGTACAATGTTGAATAGGAGAGGTGAGAATGGGCATTCTTGTCTAGTTCCTGTTCTCAAGGGAAGCTATTTCAGTCTCTCTCCATTCAGGATGATGTAAGCAGTTGGCTTTGTGTAAGTGGCCCTTATTGCATTAAGAAATTTGCAGCCTATTCTTATTTTGCTGAGAGTTTTTAGTATGAATGGGTGTTGGACTTTATCACATGCCTTTTCTGCATCAATAGACAAATCAGATGATTCTTGTCTTTTGTGTTATTTATGTGGCTAATCACATTAATTGCTTTTCTGATGTTGAACCAGCCTTGCATCCCTGGTATGAATCCAGCTTGGTCATGATGGTTTATTTTTTTATATGTTGTTGTATTGGCAAGAATTTGTTCCACATTTTTGCATCTAGGTTCGTGAATGATTATCAGTCTGTAGTTCTTTTTTTTAGTTCTTTCCCTGGCTTTGATACCAAGGTTATGCTGGCTTCTTAAAATGTATTTGGGATCCCTTTCTATACTGTGAAATAGTCTAAGTAGTATTGGAGAAAAGTCTTCTCTAAAAGCTTGGTAGAATTCTGCAGTGAAGCCGTCTGAGTCATGTCTTTGTTGGTAGTTTTTGGATTACTTTTTTGCTATCTTTTTTGTGATAGATTTATTAAATTGTTCTGCTTCACCTTGTGATAATTTTGGTAGGTGATGGGAATCAAGGAATTTGTCCATTTCTTCTAGGTTTTCAAATTTGTTAGAGTACGTCTTTCTTAGTATTCTGTTACGATATTTTGGAGTTCTGTTAGATCTGTTATGACAACTCCCCTCTCATTTCTTATTTGGGTTATTTGTTTCCTGTTTTTCTTTAGTAAGTTTAGCTGGTGGTTTGTCAGTTTTGTTGATCTTTTCCAAAAACCAGCTTTTAGTCTTCTCAGTTGTTTCAGTTGCCCTTCTGTTCTCTAATTCGTTGAGTTCTGGTCTGATCTTTATGATCTGTTTTCTTCTGGTGCCTCAGGGATTCCTCTGTTATTCTCTCTCGTTCAAGCTGTAGGGTTAGTTCTTCGGTTTGGTTTCTTCCATCCTTCCAGATGTGTGCATTTATGGAGATAAACTGACCTCTGTGCACTGTTTTGGCTATATCCCAAGCTTCTGATAGGAAGTGTTTTCATTCTCATTGGAATCCATGAGTTTTGTCATTTCTTCCTTGATTTTTTTCTGTAACCCATGGTTTTTTGAGCAAGATGATGCTCAGTTTCCAAGAGTTCCACTTTCTGTCTATGTTTTTTCTGCTATTGATTTCGACTTTTATGGCCTTATGATCTGAGGAGATGGTTTGCATTAATTCAGTGGTATGGATTTTGTTGAGACTTACTTTATGTCCTAACTCATGGTCTATTGTGGAGAATGTCCCATGTGCACTGGAGAAGAAGGTGTAGTTGTCTGCTGATAGGTAGAAAGTTCTGTGTATGTCAGTGAGGTCTAATTATTTAACTGTGGCAGTAAGGTTTTACGTGTCCTTATTGAGCTTTTTTCTAGATGATCTGTGCAATATTGAGAGTGGAGTGTTGAAGTCTCCCACTATTACTGTGCAGTGATCTGTCTCCTTTTTGAGTGTAGTCAGTGTTTTTTCTATGTATTTAGGTGCTCTAATATTAGGTGCATAAATATTTAGTATTGTTAAGTCCTGCTTGTATATTGAACCTTTCAGCAATAAACAATGTCCATCCTTGTCCTCAGTGGTGGATTTTACATTAAAATCTATTTTATCTGAGATTAGAATTGCCACAGTTGTTGTTCTTTGTGTATTGTTAGCTTGATATGTATTCTTCCATCCCTTAATTTTCAGTTTGTTCATATCTGTAATTCTAAGATGAGTTTCTTGTAGACAACATAGGGATGGGTCATGTCTTTTGATCGAAAATGTTACTCGATGTCCCTTTACTTGAGCGTTCAGTACATTCACATTCAGTGTGATTATTGATATACATGTTCAGTGCTGCCGTTGTGATAGGTTTATTTTTGTGTTGATGTTTTCTCTGTTGTTCTTATTAATCTGTTTTGGGGCATTCTTTGTGAGTTCATTTTTTGCCTTTTTTGGGGTTGGTTTTTGTGGTTGTTGAGACTCCTGTCTTACATTCCTTGATTTGATATGTTGCATCTTTATTGTGCTTCAGGGCTCCCGCTAAGACCCCCCCCTTATTAAACTGTGTATAGATCCAACTTCAGTTGCTTCCATTCTTATCAACTTCCTCTCCATCTAGAAGGACTATAATGACTGTAGTACATCTCTCTTTTTAATATGATGACATCATAGTTTTCATGATATGATCACTGGATTATTCCACTATTATAGCTTTGATTGAGTTTGGAGACATCTGTGACTGAGTAGGATTCTGGGTGATGTGTCCTGTATTTACTTCTAAAATATAAAGTTAGTGGCTTAGTTCTTCTAAGCCAAAGCCAAGAGATTCTTTCAGTATTTCTGGTAGCTTTGGTTTGGTTTGGTTTTTACAAAGTCTCTGAGTTTCTGTTTATCTGCGAATTTCGTTTTTGTATTTGAAAGATAGTTTCGCAGGATATATAATTCTTGGTTGGAAGTTCTTTTCCTTCAAGGCTTTGAATGTGTCATGCCACCATGTCTGTGCCGGCAGTGTGTCTCCTGAGAAATCTGACAAAAGCCTACAGGGTTTCCCTCTGAATGTTAGCTTTGCTTCGAGTCTTGCTGCCTTTAAGAATTTCTGCTTAAAATGTTTCATTTTGTTAAACTTGATCGTAGTATGTCTTGGAATCTTTCTTTTGTGATCTATATTGAGTGGTGTTCAGTATGCATCTTGGGTATCTATATTCTTTCATAATTTCTGGGAAGTTTTCTGTCTGTAGCTCAACAGCAATACTCTGTACTGAGGTGTCTTGCCCTATTTAGGAACTCCAGTTCATCATAGATTGTTCCTCTTAATGGAGTCCCACATGATTCTTAATGCTTCTTCATTTTTCTTGTTTCTTTTTTCTGATTTCTCATCATAGATACTGGAGTCAGTAACTCTGTCTTCCATATAGCAAGTCTATTTTCTATTTTTTCCATTCAGTTTTCTTGGCTTTGAATTGAAGTTTCTATGTCTTTGATTTTGCTCTTGATCCATTGGATTTCAGAGTACTGGTGTTCTATCAGATCGAACAACTTGCTTAATTTTTCATTTTTCACTGCTGCATTTTATATAATGTCCAGGAGGGCTCTCTATATAATCCTTTTGTATTCACCTTCCGATAGTTTCAGAAAAGCTTGTTCGTCTGAGAAGTTTTGAGGTGCTTACTTTTGGGAGCCTTCTGAAGACATGGGTGATGTTTTGGTTACGATGTTCTCCAGAGTTTTTTGCTTTTTGCACGTCATGTGAGTCAGTAGAGGCTGTCAGAGATTCTGTGAGAATGGACCGCAGTTGTTTCTCTAGGCCATCTTAAAATCAGAGGTAAAATGTATCTGACAGCTTCCCAAGTCTTTCAGGTTTTCAGGTGTATAGGTTCCCCTTCCCACCTGGCAAAGTAAGCACCTCCAAATCAGACCCCAGATGGTATAAACTAGCTCAAAATGCAGAAAGGCTACTGCCATGCTCGCCTCTGCTGTTGGGCCCTAGCTGTAGGTGACACTATGTAGAATCCTGCTTTTCTGCCGGAAAAGCGCTTTCCTCTGAGCAGGTGCTTCTGCTGAGCCCAGGAATTAGGTCCAGCTGAGGCTTCTGTATGGGCATGTCCACCTCCAAGTGGACCAAATGGTGTCCCGTACAAGCTTGCCACCTGGCTTCAGTCCATGGAAGCCTATGCTCACTGAGAGTGGGTTCAGCAAAAGAGAGGAGATTTTGCATTTGATGTTATGAAGTCCGAATTAACAGCCCTGTGCTGTGTCCTAGGGCTCACTTGGTATCTAGAATGCTCTGTTTAATTATCAGTTCAGGTCTTGGTGTCCAGAGGGATTTAAGGAGATGTGTGTTTAGTCCACTGTCTTCACTCTGCCCTGGAAAGTTCTTTTAATTCAATGGCACTTGGCTTGGCAGCCAAGAAATTATATAATGATTTTTTTATTTAATTTCTTGTGATTTAAAGAGCTTAACCTATGGCTAGGCTAAAGAGAGGAATTCTGATTTTTGTTTAGGAAAGTCAGCAAATCTCTAACTTGGACTACAGCTTGAATTCTGCATTTCTGCTTTATTTTTAAAGATGTTTACAAACAGTTTAATTTGTAGAGAACAAACAAATTTAATTCAGGAGATTAGCGTACACTCATAACAGTGCCTCCTTGTTAGTTCAGATTGTTTGCATATTAGCTTGCTTTTTGAGGTGAAATCCTAAGAATTATTTCAGGTAAGTTTCTGATTTAAATATTCAAGACTTTGCTAATTAGTGGGATTTGAAACTTAATAAAATAGCTGTGGTATTTGAAGGTAGTTTGTGTGTGTTTCATTGCTTTTTTTAATTGAAATCATCTTAGACACTGGAACTTGCCAGGAATCCGGCAATGATGCAGGAAATGATGAGAAACCAGGACCGAGCCTTGAGCAACCTGGAAAGCATCCCAGGGGGATATAATGCCTTACGGCGTATGTACACTGACATCCAAGAGCCCATGTTGAGTGCTGCGCAAGAGCAGGTAAGACCCTGCTGCAAGGCTTGGGCTGAGGACTACTCCCTACAACACAGATGTTTATGTGTCTCAGTTACTGAGTACTCCTGTAATAGATATGCAAGTGGGTGATTTTAAAGAACAAATTTATTTTTTCATAGTTCAGGAGACTTGAAGTCCAGGGGAGATGTCTGGCTTTGTTGGCTGTTGGGGAAGATATTTATCTCAGCCTCTGTGTCTGTGCTACTCTTTATGTCATTTAGAAATCATTGGGTTCAAGACATGGATAAGGCCTTATGTATGTAACAAAGTAAACTTTATTTCCTGATAGGATTACATTCACAGGTATAAGGCTTAGGAATCCAACACATATTCATAACAGAGGGACACTTTTATATGGGAATATTTTTCATAAGGGGGATAAGTGTATTGTCATTTAAAATGACAGCTTATTCTTTATGATACTTGTGTCTTTCATTACAGTTTGGTGGTAATCCATTTGCTTCATTAGTGAGCAATACATCCTCAGGTGAAGGTAGTCAACCTTCCCGTACAGAAAATAGAGATCCATTACCTAATCCATGGGCTCCACAGACTTCCCAGAGTTCATCAGCTACCAGTGGCACCACCAACACTGTGAGTGGAACTGGGGGCAGTGCTGCCACTGGCACTGCTGGGCAGAGTACTGCTGCATCCAATTTGGCGCCTGGAGTAGGAGGTATGGTCATAACTCACTTTTTTCTTTGTTGTTCTTGCTTGTGTGACTAATGGAAACTTTTTTTTTTACACTGTTTTATTTATGTTTTTGTATGAGGTGTTAAGTACCTTTCACGTTGCACTTTTTTTGTATGGAAGTTTTAAATTGTAATGATTACTGTTAATCATTTTTGTTCAGTATACTGGAAAGGGTCAGTCAAGATTTCAGAGGCAGTTTTATGTTTTTATGGTGTGAGGAGAAGAGGTTGGTGGCCTCATCTCATCATTAGTGAAACTGATATGCAGAGGGAACACAGGATCACCTGGGTAGTTGTTGCTGCCATAGTATACCTTTTCTAGCTTTGGTTTGATTTTAAATTCTGGGTCGCTGGACTCTCAAACACCAGTGGTGACATCAGGGCCAAACTAGCTCTGTCAGATTACCTGCTAAGTTTGTTAAAAACCAGATTCTCAGATCTTGACCTCAGACCTTGTGAATCTTGATATTTATTTACCTTCTGTCTTTTAAACTCAGTAAATGGAAGTCCTTACATGGTGGTATTTTAGCTATGAGTTAGTTCATAGATCTAACAGCCAGAGTGACTGCTTTAGTCGTAATATTTAGCATATAAATAGGAAGAAATGAAAGTGTGAAGGCACTTCTCTAAGATGAGAAAACCCAACCCCACCACCTGGACATATTTTAAAAGATGCTGTGTATTTACAGAAGAAGTAGAAAGATCAGATATTGAATGAGGAATTTTTAAAATTTGTTGAGAGCAAAATTCAGAATGGAGAGAGTGTTTAATGGATAGAGTGGTATACTTCCTTTTATAGGGTACAGTGAGTGTTACAACCTTTCTGGCTATGGCATAACCACTTTATCCAGTGCCATCAGGTTGATTTTGACTTGCAGAGATGCTATAGGACAGAGTAGAACCATCCCATAGAATTTCCAAGGGGTGTTAGCAGCCATAGCACTTACCCACTATGCCACTATGGTTTTTTGGCTATGGTATAGGCTTTATAAAAATTAAAGTATAAGCAGTCCCTGGATTATGAATGAGTTCCAGTCTTTAGTCTCTCTGTTAAGTCAGAGTTGTATTTTAGTCAAAACAGTTAGGTATGATTTGTATCTAACAACAGTTAAATGTTTGTCTTAGTATACAGTATACATTTCTATGCATAAAAAAATTAAGCACTGAGATACACTGAAACATCCTTAACATAATACAGTAATAATATTTTGATGTGTGGCAGAATAATGCCTGCTTGTTATTAGGAACCATTGTATGTCCCTTGAATTTTTAATTTAATAGGCTTTAATCAGCATTAATTTATACTACAGGTTGTAATGCCATTTCTAGTAAAGAGTAACAGTTCTCTATTCTACTTACCATTTACTTGATTCTTATTGGCAGTCTTTTGAGAAGTATGCTTTATTCCAAGTTTAAAGGTTATAGAGCAGAAAGCAAAAAATTCCCAACTGGTAGGGTATTGCTTTCTTTTTTTTCCTCCTAGTATATGAGGTCTGATAGTTAAGTCTGCAGACTTAATTATTTTAAGTGCTATATACCTCATTGCTAAATATCACTACAGTCACCTTGGAAGTACTCCCCTTGGGAAGCTAGGCATTGACACCAGTGCCTTATCCACCCTTCAGAGCAGTTTTGGAATTCTTTGTCGAATGACTGTTGTACATGGTGGCAAGTTTGCAAACTTAACTGTAGAGTTGTCTGTGAGGGAGTTTTTAGTCAGTAAACAAATAGCTGTTGTGGAACACCCTCCATATTCACCTTATCTGGCCCCCAGTGACTTTTTTCTGTACCCAAAGATAAAGGAAATATTGAAAGGAAAACATTTTAATGACATTCAGGATGTCAGGGGTAATACGACAACAGCTCTGATGGCCATTCCACAAAAACAGTCAACACTGCTTTGCAGTGTGGACTAGGTATTGACATCAGCGCACAGCTTCTCAAGGGTAGTAGTAGTTCAAAGATGATGGAAGTGATATTCAGCAGTAAGATGTCGAGCACTTTTTGTAGGATGAGTTCATGAACTTAATTGTCAGACTTTGTAGTATGATGTCTAACAACTTACAACTAAAAAACAAAAAAATTAACTTGACTCATACTTTTAAACTGCTGATACAGTAATACTATGTTAATGTTTCCATCAAAGGAAAACAAACAGCAAAAATGAACTTACTATGCTGACCTATCAAATTGTCAGCATATTTGAACACTATTATGATTGATTGGAGTCCATGGGTGGTGCATATGGTTAATGTTTTTGGTTGCTAACTGAAAGGAGTCCAGCCAGAGGTACCTCAGAAGAAAGAGCTGGCGATAACACTTCCAATAAATTAGACATTGAAACCCTGTGGAGCATAGTTTTACTCTGACACACATGGGGTCACTGTGAGATGGAACCAACTCATCAGCAGTTGGTTTCTGGCTTTATTGTGATTGCTCCTTAACTCTTTGAGGTTTGATACACACAAACATATATATATGTATGTATGAGGACTGCCAGTTAAGTTCACAAACTTACCTCGTTAGTGACTGTCACTACAGTCACCTTCGAAGTACTCCCATTGGAAAGCTATGCACCAGTGCCAGCTATTGCACGTTTCAAAGCAATATTGTAACACTTTTTCTGGAATGGCCATCAGGGCTGTCGTCATGTCACCCTTGATGTCCTGATTGTCATCAAAATGTCTTTTTCCATCTTTTGGTTAAGAAAAAAGTCATTGGGGGCCAGATCAGGTGAGTAGGGAGGATGTTCCAATACAGTTATTTGTTTACTGGCTAAAACCTGCCAAGCAGACAACTATACTATTAAAGTTTGTGAACTTGTCACCTTGCCTCCATGTGCAATGGCTATTCCAGAAAGAGTTCCAGAACTGCTTGGAAGGGTGAACTCTAGGCACTGGCATTGGTACATAGCTTCTGAAAGGGAGTACTTTGAAAGTGACTGTAATGATACTCAGCAGTGAGGTATGTAGCACTTAGAACAATTAAGTTCGCAGACTTAGTTGTCAAGAAGACCTCATACACATATGTATAAATTTGAAATTTGTGCCTCACTTGCCCCTGTAAGCATTTACTTTAGAAGGTTAGAAAAATTAGGGCAGAAGTCAGCAAATTTTTCTGGTAAAGGACTAGATAATAAATATTTTAGGTTTTGTGGGCCAGGATATAAAAAAAAATAATACAAGGGAAAGTAAATTTCCACAAAATTTAGTGTTGCTGTAATTAAAAATAATTGAGTACAGTATTTTGGCATATGTACCTATTAATGAGAGAAATGGAATTCATTTTTTGGAAAACATTTAGCTTAATTGAAGTTCACAGTGTTTTGTATAATTAAAATCGATGGCAAATGTTCTGTGAATGCTGATGTGCTGATGTGTAATGAGATTTTACTTATTTTGTCTTTGAGAATGTCTTCTCTCACAGCTATGTACTAATTCCATAAGTTTATGGTACTTACTGAGTATATTCAGTGCTTGAAAAGCATTTATAGAATTCTGTGAAATTTTTGTTTTGTGTTTTACTTAAAGCATTTTACTACATTGCAGAGTAATCACTTCCAGTTGAAGGTTAGGTTGTAGCCCCTTGATTGCACCATTAAATAAATTGTGAAATACGGAAATTATCTTTGCATTTAAGTCAAGATCTGAAAAAATCATGGAGGAAGTACAGTTGAGCTAGAAAAATGTATCCACTGCAAATTAATGTGGGGATGGAGAGCTTGTTGTGACTTTTGACAGCATGAAATATATAAAAGCTGCTGGACATTGCTTGTAATTCAAATAATATTAGCTGTTGTTGAAATGTTTCAAGTTTACCACAATACATTTCACATATAAATGCTGTTTTGCCTTCTAATTTTTTGTTGAATTTGTTAAGAAATTTTTATCAGAAAGAACAGTGGTGAGCTTGGGAAACAACATAGGGGCATCTGGAAAGCATTATGCTGAGTGAATTAGTTGCAGAAAGAAGGACAAATACTGTATGAGACCACTACTACAAGGAGTCAAAAGGTTTAAACAGACAAGAAAGTAGCTTTTGATAGTTAAGGAGTGGGGGGAAAGAGGGGGGTATTCATTAGTTAGATAGGTAAGAATTAAGTTAGGTGAAGGGAGGGACAACACAGAGAAGTCAGCATAGCTAGGCTAAACTAAAAACTAAGAAGTTTCCTATATACAATACAGCACTTCGAAAGAGTAGCAGGGGCAGGTGTCTGGAAACCATGGTTTCAGGGGACATCTAGGTTAGATGGCATAACAGTTTTTAAAAACTGTTTTGCATCACACTTTGATGAGTGTCATCTGGGATCATAAAAGCTAGCAGGCAGCCATTGAAGATGCATGATTTGGTTCCAGCCCATGTAGAGTACAGGAGAATGAGCGGTATCAAAGACGTGGAGAAAATAGCCAAGAGACAAAGTGGGCCACGTAATCTAGAGACTCCATTAATTTTAGACTAGAAGAACTGCCACCACCGATGACTGCCTTGACAGGGAGTATAACAGAGTCCTTGATGTAGTGGGAGGAAAGTGGGTGTGTAGAACTTGAACTCTGTTAAAAAGGTCATACTTGATGGGTTGATAGACTGGAGGGTCCCTGGAAGACATGGCTCCTGTATTTTCTTTCAGTCCAGAACTGAAACCACTCCCAGAGCCAACTCTTCAGACAAAGATTGGACTGCACTATAAGATATAAAATGATACTGGCGAACAGTACTTCCTGGCTTAAGTAGATATGTGCGACTCACTGGGAAGCTCTTGTCTGAAAGGGCAGAGGGGGCAGACAGGAGCTGGTTGAACGGACACAGGAAGTACAGGGTGGGAAGGAAAAGTGTGTTTTCATAGGGTGAGGAGAGCAGCTAGAGTTATGTAGCAGTGTCTGTAAGTTTTTTACCTGGTTTACAAAGTTGGACTTGAAGCAAAATAAAGTATTTAAAGGGGAAAAAAAAATAGAAACTTTATCAAGACTGTAGCATGCAGTTTTCCAGAATCATTCATTGTTTGGAAATGATGATTAGGTAATTGTTAAAATTTAAAAAAATTCTATCTTGATCCTTAGATCAAACAGTGGAAGTAATAAAAATTTTATCTGCTATGGTTGAGGTAAGTCAGGATATTGAATTTTTTACTACTATTGATAATAAAAATTCTTGGAATTGATTGGCTGAGTTGAGTTTGCAAGAGTGAATGATCACCATTGATATCACTACTGGTCAATAACATACAATTAAATTATTTTTCACAGGATACCAGCTATTGCATAAAATGCTAAATAACCGTAATCTTTAAAAAGCTTAGTCTTTTTAAATTGGTTTAACTGATAAACGTGTGTGTGTGTCTGTGTGTGTGTCTCTATTTTAACTACTACTATATCTTAGCAGATTCTATTTCAGATTGTGCTGAATTAGTTTTTTCAAAAATAGTGTCGCCTGTGGTTGTTTGAAACCCTGGTGGCATAGTGAATAAGTGCTACAGCTGCTAACCAAAAGGTTAGTAGTTCAGATCCACCAGGTGTTCTTTGGAGGCTCTGTAGGGCAGTTCTACTCTGCCCTTAGAGGTTCGCTATGAGTCAGAATTGACTCGATGGCACTGGGTTTGGTTTGGGTTTTTTGGTAGTTTTTCCATGCTATTTATAGAGGGTAATTTTTAATTTACTTCATTCTTGACATTGTAAATGAGCAGTTTCAATAGCATTTTTATGCTTATCAGGAGCCAAGGAAAACCACTGAAAATAATTTACATTGTTTCTTAATTGAATATTGACATTGCATGTAGTTTCTTTAATTCTTTGAGCTGTGCTCTCTGAAAAGCTAGTTACAAGTTTATTTTATCTGGATATGTTTTGTTCAGTTACTACAATCACATTTTAATTAATCGTTGCTAATCATGGTTCATAGTTTTCCGTGCTTAGGTCACTAATAAGCCGTTTGGAAACTTACCTTTGGTTGTAGCCTTGTTATCCTTTTTTTGTTATTATGAAGAAATCTATGACAAGATATTTTACATTTTATGATTTTTCAAACTGTTGCTTTGTTGACAGGTTGGGAATGTTGCAGTAAGTACTTAGTCAGGCACTGCTGATGTATAGTGGATTCTTATAGCACAGCATTAGTTGCATTGGGAGATCCTTAGTGCCATAGTGGTTAAGCCATTAGTTGCTAACCAGGAGGTCAGCAGTTCAAACCCACAAGCCGCTTTGTGTGCTTCTATAAAGATTAGGAGCCTTAGAAATCCTATGGGGCAGTTCTGCCCTATGTTGTAGTATAGGGTCCCTATGAGTTTGAATTGGCTCAGTGGCAGTGAGTTTCAGTTTTTTCTTTTGGTTTTATCGTGTCATATAATCATGTTTGTTTTGCCAGCTCATAATGATCCATATTCTGCTATGCCTTAAAAGCATGAGATTAATAGTTCACTTCTCTTTTTTTCTGATTTGATTACATCTTTGCACTGGTAAAAAGAAAATAACATGGTACACCTGTACATGCAATACTTGGAACACAGTGGAGTTTTAAGTAAGTCTAAGAATTGTGGTTCACCTGTTTGCAGTGTGAAACAATCAGAACCATATATAATCTCTAGTGCAGCTACTAATATGGCATGGAAGTCATTTGGGCAACGTGATTGCATGTATGTTCATGGTCCCATAAGATCATATTCTTTATTCTGAACAGATCAGTGAATAATAAGAGGCCTGGGATTCTAATCGTTGTACTGTCATGAGTGTGTTGCATGACAGAGTATCTTGTGGGGGTCTCTGTTGTCTGCACAGAGAAAGAGTTGCTCTTCACACTCACTGGTATCCTTTAAGGCTCCAAAGTGACAACCCAAACTCATGCATGACTGAACTGCTTGCTCACCACAGGTCAGTAGACGCACTGGTGTTTATTTGCCTGATAAGGACACAAGGGTAGTGAGGCTGAGGTCAGACTAACCCCTAGTTCCTGTAGACTGGGACTGCCATCACTGAGCCGACATGTTCCCCTTTCACCCTCATATCTACCCACACAAAATGCAGGCCAGGAGTAAGGTTGTTGGAGTGAAGGGGCAGCCGTCAGTAACCCTTTGAGGCCAAAGCACAGCTGGAGGCTTGAAGTACAGGAATTGGGGCTTTAGTGCTAAGAGGTAGAGCCTACAGCATCACTGGCACCATTATTCACTAACATCCTGTTTTACAGAATGCATCATGGATATTAAGCAATATGTGACTGTACTAAATTCTGCTTCTGTAGCAAAAAAGCAGCCATAGGCAGTATGTAAGCAACTGAGGATGGCAGTGTTGTAATAAAGTGTTATTTTATGGACATTTGGAGCTGCATGGAATTTCATGTAATTTTCATGTATCACAAAGTAATCCCCCCCCCCAACCCTTTAAAACTGTGAAAACCACTCTTAATTCGTGGGCTGTGAAAAAATAGAGCACTGGATTTGCCCTGTAGGCTATAGTTTACCAATCCTGTGTTTATAGTATTCTTGGACTGTAGGATGTGGAAAAAAGTGAAATAGAAACATAAAACCCCAGTTATTATAAGGCAGTTTCAGGTATAATAAACTTGGAAACAGCACAATTAAAATAAACTAGGAAGTTAAGAAGGATCAAACATTTTAAGCATGATAGGACTACATTTTAAGAATAGCGTATGGGAGCATGAGACCAGAAGAACTAGATGGTGCCTGGCTCCCACCAGTCACTGCCATGACAGGGAACACAAGAAAGAGTCTCTGATGTAGTAGGAGAAAAGCAGAATCCGGAACTGAAACTCTAGTAAAAAGACCAGAGTTGGTGATCTGACAGACTGGAGGTCCCTCAGAAGATGTAGTCCCTGGACTGTTATCTCAGAACTGAAACCGTTTTCAAAGGCAACTCTTCAAAGTTTGACCTGGACTGTAAGACATAACATGAATGCCAGTGGGCTAAGAGTGTACTTCTTGGTCTAAGTAGATACATGAGACGTTTTAACTGGCAGGCTGCTATCTGGAGGAGTGATGAAAAGGCAGAGGGGAGCAGGAGCTCACTGAATGGACAAAGGAAATACAGAGAGGAAAGAAGGATGGTGCTGTCACAGGGACGGGAGAACAACTGCATGTTCATGTTTTTCTATGACAGATTGACTTGGATTGTAAACTCTCATGTAAAGCACAGTAAAATATTTTTTGTAGGGAAAAGATGATGGGTAATGAAAAAGCTAATGAGTTTACACAGTGAGTTTGAGAGTAATTATTTGAGTTTATCTAGCCGGTAGTTGAAAATTTGGGATATGAGCTGTGCAAAACTAGTAGTTCTCTAAGTTTGCCTTGTGTACAGTGGAGTCATCACATGATGAATTTCCCGTAGATGTCATCAGAACATAAGAAAATAAAAATAGCAGCTGCTCTGTGCATTAACTAATTGAATTATTAAAACCATTCTATGAAGTAGCACTATTTTCTCCATTTTGTAGATGAGGAAATGCAAGTGTGAAGGTAATTAACTTGCTCTAGACAGACACTGCCTTTAGTTACTTTGCTGTGTTGTCTCACAAGTGTTACATATTCCTGCCATTTCTCTCAGAGTAACAGCGCTCTTAGTGAAAATGGGATGGAGGCCTGCTTGTTCACTGGGCAAGAAGGCTTCCATTCTTAAGTGTGAACCTAAGGAGCACTGAATATGCAGTGTTAAAGCAAAAGTTATCTCAGACTTCACTTTATGAGATTTTCTTTTTTTACTGTTGCAGATATTTTTATTCTCAATTTTAAAGTACAACTCTGTAATTTGATTCTTACAAATGTACCTAATAGACTGTAAAGATCCATGGGCGTCTGTCTGTTTTGCTTATTTTAAATTACTGCCCTGTCCTTTCTGTTCTCTAACTGTTGCTGGTGTTTGTTATCCAGGAGATTGCTTGTTTTCTGTTGAAGCAATTTTATTCTCCCCACTGATCACACCTTCCCCTAGAGCTGTCAGCTCCCCAGGAAAAGGCTAGCCCGCGGAGTTCAGGAACAGGAAGGACATGCTAGGGTGTCCCCACAGTATCCACCCCATGCTGCTTCTCCAGTGAGGCTTCACTTTCATCCTGTGGGGAGAAAGCCCTGTCTGTAAGAGAGGACCTCTCTAGACACAATGGGATTTTATAATAGTAGTTTTAATTGTATCTAATTTGGGGCTTAAATTGACTTTAAAACCATCTCTTTCATAAGATGTGATTTTACTGTAAATGCAACCAGTGTTTAAAATTATAAATTCTTGTTTACTGGTGTATGTACTTATGGGCATGTAGTTTTGGAAATCTTAATTTTGAAATTCTCAGTCCAATAGTATGTAATAAGTGTATTTTATCTGTAGTTGGTAAAATAGTATATTTTGTAATTTGAAGCATTGACTTTCGCTTATATATATTTAATATGTCTGTTTAAACTTTCAGCTAGTATGTTCAACACTCCAGGAATGCAGAGTTTGTTGCAACAAATAACTGAAAACCCACAACTCATGCAGAATATGTTGTCTGCACCATATATGAGAAGCATGATGCAGTCACTAAGCCAGAACCCCGATCTTGCTGCACAGGTGAGTCGTAATTGTATTAAAAAGAACTGTGCAGTGTGAATTGAAATAACCTACTCAAATAATTGTGATACTGGCTCGTTTGTGTTAAATTTACCACTTAATACATTAGAAATGTAAGGAAGCAATAATATCTCCAGTGTTTGGGGCAGTTTATCTCTTTCTAGTAAGTGAATAATTCATATATAATCTCCATGCCATTCATTGGCTAGGAAGAAGTACAGGTTTACTTTTTATCTACTGTAAATTGGGGTGGGGGTTAAGTACAGAAGTTTCAGATTGTTTTCCCTTTTGAAGATACATTATTCAGTGAAATAGAAATCTTGAAAGTAATTATAAACAGTTAATACATTTGAAATATTTTCATTTATTAGATCATTCAGATTGAGATACAGTCATGCTCAAAATAACACAGAAAGTAAGAAATGAAGCCTGAAATGACTTGTTAAAGATGGAGATTTATAGAAACAGTTTCACGTTTTTACATTAAAGATTTTTCCCTCTGAAGTTAGTATACTGATCCTTTATTAATTTATCAGTTTTCTAATTTTTTTCTCAAGAGTCCATGACTAAGTAAATTAATGCATATCAACCCTGGCTCCAAATTTACAGTCACTTACGGAATTTAAAAAAAATAACACTGATGCCTGACCCCATCCTCAGAGATAGTCCACCCTTCCCCATCCCCTAGTTTCCAGCTGTCCATTTCAGTGACTTATGATGTTTTGATAAATTGTTTGTTTTGTTCTGTTCTTTTTTTCTACCAGTTCCTTAAATTTGAGGAACCATGAAGAATGTGAAATATGCCTTCATTATCTGTAATTCATGTTTATTTATTTTTTGTTTGTTTGTATAGTAAAAGTTTCTTTAGAGTGTTAGGAATTTGCAGTACTTCCCTTTGTAGTTTGTCTATCTATGAAATTGAAAAGCCTTTAAAATTAGTCTTTTCTCTTCATTACGTTAAATCGTACTCCTTTTCTAAACTCTGGAGCCTTATTAATTCAAGTACATAGGAGATATCTTTGAGATACAATCCTCCATACTAACTTCTCTCATAAAATTTATGGAATTGGGAATAATTAAACAAGTTTAAGAGATAAGTTGTGTACAATCTTTTAATGTCATGTATTATTGGTAGGTTTTACAAGAGCTTGTTTATTTCCACAAAATTGCTAGACTGAATTAATTAGCATTAAGTGCCTCCATTGACTGTGAGCTGTTGCTGACAGTGAAATAAATAAATGTTCATACTTGTTTGAAATATGTATGTAGAGTTGGTCATATTTGTTTTTGAAGGTGTACTTTGCTAATTAATAACTGGCATTCAGTATGCATCTTGACTTTAAAGTTAGTCTTGCAACAAGCATTCGAAGCCATGTATAGTAATAACACATTTGCAGTAACAGAGTCACTTGATCACTTTCACACAGTTTTACTGTAAAGTGAAATATAAATGGTTGGAGTGATTATCTTTTTTTATGGACAGTTTAGATACATATGAAAACTGAGTTATCAGCAGATTAAAGGTGGTAATTTCTGTATTATGGTATTTGTTTTTTAACATAAAAAATCTCTTGAAAGTAACTGCTACAAACAGTGAAAGGTAAGTTAGGAACAAAGAATAAATTAAGATAAAATGTTTTTATCTAGATTATCATATGTAAATCCTGGAAGATAAATGTGAGAACTTCATTAACATGCTTATAATAAAGAAATTTGAGTGGAGCCAATAAAGAAACAGTTTTATTGACCTTATGCGGTTGTTCCTTTATTTACTGTGAACTTAGCTGGCCAGTTGGAAATAGATACTCTGTACCCGTAAAACACTGACTTTCCTGCTTTAATAGTTACACTGACATTAATTAGATGATTCACTTCTCAACAGTAGATGAGCTAAATGAAGGAGGGAGAATTTACTTAGGGCCTTTGTATAGTTTTTAATATGGTTACCTACTTGAGGTCACTCCCACTCACCACTTGGACAGGCAGTTAGCCATCAGTAAAGCATTGTTTTCACTCTGCCTATGGGAAATTATCCAAAATTTGTATTTTTCAAAACTAAGAATTGACTAGTTTTGGTTATGTTAATGGCACATTGTAATCTTACTTTCAGGTATCCAACATCATGTTACTATTAGCCCTGTCTTTTTAAATTTGTAGACCTATGTAAACATTAGGAAAAATCCCACGCTTCTTATCTTTGGTGGCAGCAGGTGAAATTTGTATGCTAATCTTAGTGTTCTCAAGTGGATTTACGTCTTTCAGATCTTAAAACATTTTGACCCTTCTCCCTAGTCCTGTCTGATTTCCACCTAGCACCTCAATTTCTCTAGTAAGTTGGTTGCTGTGTTGCGGTGTTCTTTTCTGGACCTAGCATTAGCTGTCTTGTAGTAGGTAGGTTAGATGCAGTGGTTCCAGATCTGGATAGTCCCTGTGCTTGCCACTTGTGTGTCTAGGTTTCTAAGGAAGGCATGTATAGTTTCATGTATTGATGCTTAATGTTTATTTTGTCAGTGTAGCAGAAAATCGATCCTTATCAATGTCAGTTACTGTCATTTGTCTTTAAAGGCCAGATACTCAGTTTTGCTCAAGGAAAAGCTGAATACTTTTTTATTTTCTCATGTGTTGCATGCCATTATCATAATCACCATTCTCACTGAGAGAGAAGCAGCCTCACTTTTTTTTTCCAAGATCTCATTCATGGATACAGTACCTTCCCTTCCCTTTTTTAGTTTATGTTCTACCTTCCTCCATTACGAATGCCAATTTAGGCACTTGGGGGAAGATAGAATATTAAGCAAGGTACATTACTCGTTTCAGATATTTCCAGTAAAATTGTTTGAACACTTGCCCCATAGATGATGCTGAATAATCCCCTATTTGCTGGAAACCCTCAGCTTCAAGAACAAATGAGACAACAGCTCCCAACTTTCCTCCAACAAGTGAGTAAGAAAAGACGCTAGCTGTCTTTGGTAATGATTTGCTTGAAAAGTTTGATGATACACAATTTCCTGGTTCTTCCCTGGCTAATAGCAAAATAATCAAGTCAGGTAATACTGAAAATTCACAAAGTAGTCAGCTGGATCTTACCTGAGCCCATTTCACTGCTGATCTTTGCATATATTTCTTAAATACAAATTCTGAGGAGAGAATCATTTTGTTTTTGCTTTTAAAGACTTGGGATTCTTGATGCTGTGTTAATACCATAAGCCATTTCCCTTCACTTTAATAGCTTAGAAGTGCTTCATTATGCCATGTTATCCTTTATGATTTAACTAATCTCGAGTAACAGGAAAGAGCTACCCTGTTGTATCTTACAAGGTTAGTTTCTTTGGTTTTCCTCCAAATCTAACACAATGCTTGTTTTCCAAGGTAGGTCTCGTTTCCTCAGACTCATTATTAGCAAGAGTAAAATTGTCAGTGTTGGCTTATAAGGAAAGTTGTATTAAAAAATGTATTTGGGATTGCCCTAGTACTTGATTAATTTAATAGTGAAAGGATAAAAGAGAAGTCAGACTTGATGTTTTTGAAGCTGGTAGTTGTAGGGTTTTGAAATATTACACATGCGAGTCTCAGGCTTGTAAACCATTACTCAAGGTTAGTGTTTCTGTGATCTATTGTAATGATGTAAACATATCTTTCTTGGTCACTTCAGTGGTGTGTATTTGGAAGTAATGAAGCTATGCATAGGATACATGTATTCTCAAATTTGAAACTATTGTTTTATTCAGTGTGTCAAATTAGGAGGATTATGTGGCTTTCACTATAGTACCATAACTACATGAATTGTATGTTTGGAAATTGACTGTTATCATGTGTTGGAGAAGGGGAGCAGTTTTGATTTCCAGAGTAACTCCTGATTGTCTTCCATTATGAAAAATGGCTTTCATGTTAGTCTTGGGAGGAGGTAAAGTGCTTAACTTATGCACTAGATTGTATCAAAGGGGAAGTGCTTATGTGTATTTTGGGAAAAGATACATCACCAGTACCCAGCAAATAAGATTTTAGATTTTCTCCAGAAACAGTAGCAAAGAAAAGATGTAAAATTTATCTTATTTTAATTTTCTTGTAACCCTGTTTTTCTCTTTCCTTAGATGCAGAACCCTGATACACTGTCAGCAATGTCAAACCCTAGAGCAATGCAGGCTTTGTTACAGATTCAGCAGGGTTTACAGACATTAGCAACAGAAGCTCCTGGCCTCATCCCAGGGTAAGTTATTCTGGGAGGATTATGAAAGTGCGTAACGTTACTTTTCCTCTCTGAGAATTTCAGATTAAGTATCATTCAGTCTTTTTGCTGTTGAGATTTTTTTTTAAGTGAGAATGTTCCAAGTTAAGGTTTATTTTAAGACAGTAGTACTGTATTACATCAAAACATAACAGATCTGTGATCTGGCCTGGCCTCGTGTTTTGTGCAAATTGAGCCTTGTAACTTACTTGTGCTTTCCCCAGGTTTGCTCCTGGCCTAGGGACATTAGGAAGCACTGGAGGCTCTTCAGGAACCAATGGATCTAGCTCTGCACCTACTGAAAACACGAGTCCCAGCACAGGAACCACAGAACCCGGACACCAGCAATTTATTCAACAAATGCTGCAGGCACTTGCTGGAGTAAATCCTCAGGTAATGATTCTTTTCTGTTAGCATTTTGAGTTACTTAATGTTAGAAATTAAGAAAAAGAAAGCATAAGTAGCAGTTAAGAGTTTAGTTTATAATGGCAAGATTGTAAGGATATTGATTCTAAAAAATAGGATTACAAAAATATGATTACATTAGTCATTAAACCAAAAAAATCCAAGTTTGCTGCTGTCACGTTCATTCTGACCATAGTGTCTGTATACAACAAAGTAGAACTGTCCCATAGGATTTAAAAGTAGTTCCTAGTGGATTTGAACTTCCAACATTTTGTTGAGAAGCCATAGCTCTTAACCACTGTGCTGCCAGGATTTCCACTAGGCACTAAAGGAGACATTTTTATGATTGTAGGGGAAAAATGCTACCATTCAATGTCTTATTTTTCAGAGTAGTTAAACCTGTAGAATGCGTTGTTTTTAGAGTCCTTTTTGAACATGTTTTAAATGTTTTGTTTTATAGTTGTTGCCGTGAGTCGGATCCGACTCGATGGCACTTGGCTGTTGGCTGGCTTTATAGTTGTAAGGGAAGAATAGAAACAGGTACTTCTGGGACATTTATCTAGTGTTAAATGTAAAACTTTTCCATTGTTAAACCAGATGAACGATAGTTGTATTTTGAGTTTGTGGGATTGTTTTTGTATACATAAAGTATTGCCAATATGAAAATAAACTCTGAACAAATTAAAACCTTTTATATAGTAAGTTGTCCCTAACTTATGCATGACAAAAATACTTCATGATCTACTAGATGCTTTCTAATTTTAAACATTATTAAATACAGGAAACAGACAGGAATGTATCCTATATGTATTTGTATTCTTGACCCCTAGCATAGCATCTGGCTCGTGATAGTAGGTATTGAATAAGCATATGGAATTAATAAAAAAATTTGGGCCAGGATTGACGAATCACTCACATATTTTTATATTCGTTACTGAAGAAAGATTGTTGCAACTGAATTGTTAGCATTAGGAATATAGTTTGTGGGCCTGAAAATGGAGCTCTTCTATGAAGAAATGACTGGCCAGTGCAGAAATTGAATCTATAATTGTAAGCCTGATTTTATAGAGGCTCAGTTGTCAGTCGTCATTGTTACTGTTACCATCAAGTTGTTTACACTTAATAAATGTAATCTCATTCCATACTATTTGGAGGTGTGTTTTAAAATTTTCCTGCGTTTTTAACAACTTGCTTAGATATATCTAAAACAATGGTTAAAGCTTATTGACCTTTTTTTGATCAGTTATGTGATCTATATTTAGCATGATTATTAGTTACAAACTAGACAACTCACATTAAAAAAACAAAGTGTTAATGGACTTTTAAATGTAGAACATACTTAATGAAAGTGTACAGTTGTAGAATATCCTTTATGAAAATGTCTTTAAATCTCAGTATACCGGCATGTATTATGAAAAAGTTCAAAATTGAAAAAGTTACTTAGTTATGACATGGAACAGTTTTCCTTAGAGTTTTGTTGATTTTTTGTTTTTCTTTTAATAGCTACAGAATCCAGAGGTCAGATTTCAGCAACAACTGGAACAGCTCAGTGCAATGGGATTTTTGAACCGGGAAGCAAACTTGCAGGCACTGATTGCAACGGGTGGTGATATCAATGCGGCCATCGAGAGGCTGCTGGGCTCCCAGCCGTCCTAGCGGCGCCACGACGCTGCAGAAATGTAATTTATTTTTGATAAACGGCTCTTAAATCTGTAAATTACCTGCTTTATTTTGTTTGGAGACTTGGATTCTGTGCTACTATGAACAGACCCAATACGACGCATTTTAAGGTGGGGATACAATGAGATGTGTGGCTTTTTCTGTTTTTTATTTTATTTTTGACCAGTGGGAATCAATGGTACTTCATTTAAGGCTATTGCATGTATCAGACACTTCTGCGTCCATTGTAATTTTGAAAAAATCTGACAGATCATCGCCTTTTATAGTTGGGTGAGCAGATTTTGTCCTGCATCTGTCCAGTTTATTTGCTTTTTAAACATTAGTCTATGGTAGTAATTTATGTAGAATAAATGCGTTAAAAAGAAGCAAATCATTTGATCTCTATAATTTGTGGTACGTTTGCTTATTGTGACTTTGGCATGTATTTTTGCGAACAGAAATGCTGTAAGATTTATACTATTGACAGGTTTTTTTTTGTGAGTTTAGTTTTTTTTGTATACAGTATGTTATTCACATTTGGGACTGCATTTCTAGAAATTTATTGCAGTAGGTTATCTGAGCAAAACACCTGTAGCCAAAAAAAAGGAAAGATAAAGAAATACTCTTTAAGCTGAGTATCATCTAATTGTGTGGACTCTTACAGCATCTTTGATAAAAACATCCCTCCGCAAAAGTGCTGATTAGGTTTGTTGAAATTATAGTAGAAAAGCTGATTCTGATTATCTCTTTAAGGACATTTAATTGTACAGAAAACACAGTGTAACATCACAGCATTCACAGATTGACTGTAAATTACCTTAATCTTTGTACAGATTGAAGAAACACTGTAGTATACCCAGAAGTACATTTACCTAGAACTTTTCAACTTCTTCCACAGATAGTTTAGCAGGCATTACAATTTGTAATTGAAATGCTGCTTCCACTGAAAATAGCGTGATGTTTCAGTTATTTTTAACCACCATCTATATGCTAGAACTATCTTTTGGGTTTATCATTTTTTCATGCAGAGGCAGTATGTGAATTTAAAAATGATTTGTGAGCCACTTGTTTCTGAAGTGTTTTGGTAGTTCTACTAAGAAATAGTTATAGTGCTTTCCAGAGCCTCTGAGAAGGGATATTTTGGGGGAGAATCTATTCTGCATTGGGCCAGTCTGAGTAATACTGGCAACCAAGATTTTGTTAGGATTTCTGTGCATCTAGTGTAGTAAAGAAGTATCATTTGGGATGAAAAAGAGCCGTATTAACAATGTCAAATAACATTTGGCTGTTCTACAGCTTTTTCCCTCCTCCAAAGAAGTTCTGTTTACCTAACTCTCAAACTATTGGGGTGGTGCATTCCTCTAGGACCAATTAAAATGTAACTTTGGGGTCAGTGATATATTTGGCTGACTCTGGTTCAGTATTCTCTTAGGTCATTATATTCTCTCATGTACAGGATGTGAAATGTTAATGAGTTGAGATCAATAAAATCAAGGGATATACAAGTTTTGAATTCCATTACTTCTGTAAGTTGCTTGCTATTGAAAGGTTATGGGGCCATATTACTTATCGGTCCTTGCACCGTTCTGACACTTTCCTTAGGAGGGAAGCATGTACAAAGATCATTATGGAGGCATGACTAAAGCTGTTAAGGATGATGTTCACATATCTTTGCTCCTCTTTGCATTATGCCTCAGTCTGGTTTAAAAACTTTTGTACTAGCGAATGGTGGTATACTGAATGGGATAGTGTCATAACTAATTTGATGATTTATTAATCACAAAATAACAATAAATCTCTAGCTTTTACACTTGGCTTGTCTTGACTCTTTTGTAGAAAGAAAATAGTGTCTTCAGTTTTCTTCAGCCGTGGCTTTTAAAGGCTACTGGAATTGTTATACCCTAGATTTTATCACAGTAAGGAGCCCTAGTGGTGGAGTAGTTAAAATGCTAGGCTGCTAACCTGGTCAGCGGTTCAAATCCTCCAACTGCTTTGTGGGAGAAAGATGTGGCAGTCTGCTTCCATCAAGCTTTACAGCCTTGGAAACTTTATGGGGCAGTTGGGTTTTGTCCTGTAGGGTCTCTGAATTGGTATGAACTCAGCGACAATGGGTATGGGTTTTTATAATGCATTAGATTGCTTTTGTAACTCCCTTAGTTAAAATGTGCTCATACACTGTAGTGTTTAGACATGCAATGTGTTAACAAGGTAGCTAACTGCAGAGTTTGGTGACTTGGGTTTTGATTGCTTTCTTTTGTGCCTGCCTAGTTACTTGGTTTGGGGAAGGCTTGATTTCTTTCTGTAAAAAATTCTGGTCACACTGGACTGGGTTCCATCTTAAGTACCTTTCAGTCCTAAAGTGGTGTGATTTTTGTTGGTGTTCATTTGTTTCTGATACATTTAGCTTAGATCTCAGTATCTGTTCAAGGAGTTCAAAATACTTACAAGAGACACATTTAAAATACGGTAGGCTAAAGTTGCTTTCATACCTTGAGTTATTTATTAGAAGTGAATAAAGAGTGAAGTGGTAAAACTAACATTTCAGGAATTTATTTCCCAGATGGAATATATATGGTAAAACTAACATTTCAGGAATTTATTTCCCAGATGGAATATATATGATAATCTTAATAAAGTGTAGCAAATATTGAACAGTCAGATAAATGACAGCTGGCGTTTTTGTGTGTTCAGAATCTAGAGATTCAGGCATGGTTTAAATACAGTAAATAAAGGACTGTTTTGTTGGGGGACACAGTAAATAACCTGCTGTGGATTTGACTCTGATTCATGTTTACAACAGAACAAAATGTTTTCTGGCCATGTGTCATCCCCATGATTGTCAGCATGTTTGAGTCCAGCATTCTGGCGTTCGTGCCAGCTACTCTCACAAAGAACTCTGTCCTCACTCTTACTGGCTCCTCTTCTTGGCCAGACATGAAGTCCTTCTCTTGTAGTTGATCCTTCTTGATGACTTATCCAAAGCAAGTGAGTCAGACTGTTCTGCTGTGAGCCACAAGATTTTCATTGGTTAATTTTTGGACACAGAGCAGTACGTCTTTTCTTCAGAGTTGCTTTTTGTGTGGACCTCTGCTGAAACCTGTCTACCATGGGATGCCTCTTCTGACCACAGTATGACTAACTATAAATTTAATAGACAGGTCATGACAAAAAGCGAACAGAATGGTTAAAAGTGAATAGGTTAGTAAGAAATTTTATTTCTTTAAAGCCACGCCAGATGTGTGTGTGTGTGTGTGTGTGTGTGTGTGTACATATGTAACATGTGGTGGTTTGGTGCCATAGATCGGTTCTCATAGTGACCCTTTGTATAATCAGTATGAAACTCGGCCCAGTCTTGTGCCATCCTCACAACTGTTGCTATGTTTGAGCCCATTGTTGCAGCCACTGTGTCAGTCCATCTTGTTGAGGGCCTTCCTCTTCTTCACTGACCCTCTAGTAAGTATTGTATCCTTCTTCAGGGACTGGTACCTCCTGGCATAACATGTCCAAAGTATGTAAGACAAAGACAGAGTCTCAACATCCTTACTTCTAGCTGTACATCTTCCAAAATAGATTGTTCATTCTCTGGCAGTCCATGATATGTTCAGTATTCCTCACCCACACCTGAGTTCATCACATGTGTTCATTCTTCCTTGTTTGTTGTCCAGCTTTCACAAGCATGTGAAGCAGTTAGCCCTCAAGTTGACATCTGTGCTTTTCAACATTTTAAAGAGCTTTTTTGCAATGAACTTGCCTGATACAGTGTTTTGATTTCATGACTGCTGCTTCTGTGGGCATTGATTGTGGATCCCAGTAAAATGAAATTCTTGACAACTTCAGTGTTGTCTGCTTTTTATCACAGTGTTACTTACTGATCCACTTGTGAGGATTTTTGGGTTTTTTTGGTTAAGGAAGAATCCATACTGAATGCTTTGGTCTTTGATCTTCATAAGTTAGTGCTTCAAGTATCTTCACATGTGGTTAAGGCAGGGAAATATTGGACATTATACATAGAGAATAACACTGAATTAAGCATGTGAAAATGAGGCTCCAGCAGTTTCCATTTTCACTGTAACTTCCTTTTCACTTACTGTTTTGTCAAGATACTGCTGTACCAAGTGAGTACTTTGGGAAAGCTATGCTTAGCAAATCTCCACTTCTCTAATTTCACATGTTATTGTCTCTTTATGTAGAACTTCATCTGTAAGTTTTGGCTGACGTAAAGCCTGCCCTTCTTCCTTGGCTTGGTTCTAAAGTCTTCCTAAACTTTACTATAATCTGCAATGATTAAGCCCTAGTAGCACAGTGATTAAGTACACGATAGCTAACCTAAAGGCTGGCAGTTCAACCTCATCTGCTGTTCTACAGGAAGAAGATGTGGCGGTCTGCTTCTGTAAAGATTACAGCCTTGGAAAAACTGTAATTGGCAGTCCTGTAGGGTTGTTGTGAGTTGAAATTGAGTCTTAGGCAGTGCAAAGGATTTTTGGGTTTTGACTGTCACACTCTTTCCTAGTTGCTGCAAAGTTAATGTTGTTGGTTGCTATTGAATCAGTTCTGACTCTTGGCGACTCTGTCTGTACAGAGTAGAACTGCTTTATAGGGCTTTGAAGGCTGTGACCTTTTGGAAGCAAATTGTTAAGGCCTGTCTTCTGCGGGGCCTCTCGGTGATTTTGAATCACCAGACTTTCGGCTAGTAGTTGATCATGTAACTGTTTGTGTCACTTACCAACTCTCCTGCAAGTACAGCAGTAAATCAAGTTTCTATGTAGGGTTTACATATTAGAATCTGGGAGACAGACGAATGTAAATTAATAGATACAGGTGCTTTGGCAAGGAACTAAGGAAGAGGAGGCTTGAGACTTGAAGACATTCTGGAGGAGAGGTACAGATTTCCAGGTAAAAGTCATTAACTCATGTTAAAGAAAAGCCATTAACATGAGTGTGGTGTGGTCATACACTTAACTGCTGTGCCACTGTTCACCCACCAAACCCACAGCCGTCAAGTCAGTTCCGACTCATATAGTGACCCACAGGACAGAGTAGCGTTGCTCTGTAATTTCCAAGGAGAACCTGGTGGATTTGAACTGCTGACCTTTTGGTTATGCTAGGTAGCACATAACCACTACGCCCCCAGGGTTTCTCTGCCACTGTTAGGAGGTAGTAATCCATGTGAGAGATGATAGGACTTTGAACTGGGCTAGGGACAGTGAAGATGCAAAGAAGTCATCTAATTTGGAATATGTTTTGAAAGTAGAACCAGTAGAATTTACTGGTGAATAGAGAGATGTGAGATTAAAAGCAAGATAAGAGTGAAGCATAGTGAACAAGGTGGCGAAACATGGGAAGGAAGTAGTGCAGATGAGTTTGACATGTTAGTGATAATGTACCTAAGAGGAAGTGTAAAGGCTGTTGGAGAGATGCAGGCTAGAGACATTTTACAGCTGCCAATATGTATATAGATGGTATTTAAAGTTATTAGAGAAGTTAGGGGTCCTCAACGGGGACCCCTTTGGTCTGTGAGGCTTTTGTCAATGTCTGGAAACCAAGGGTGCTGTCGAACATCTATAGTGCCACGACCTCCCTTACGAAAGATTATCTGGTCCAAAATGTTAATGATGCCGAGACTCAGAAATCCTGAACTCGGTGAATTTCAAGGAAAGAATATTGATAAACAAACTTTAGGAAGACTGAGCCCTGGTTTATGCCCACATCTGGGTCAGGGAGGTGAGAGGAAACGAGCAAATGGATCAAGAGGCAGCTTAGTGAGGTGAGGACCAAGAGCAGTCCTGAAAAACATGAAGTCTTTCAAAGAAGTGTAATGAATGTGGTAAATAGTGTTTCAAGTACTCATCCTAGACTGAATGTTAGCTGTTGGATGTAGGAAAGGGAAGGAACTTTGAGGACTGTGACTAGAGATTTGAAGAGTGGTGGGAGAAAAATTGTGGTTGGAGTGGTTTTAGGAGATAAAAGAGAATGAGAGAAACAGGTCAGCAGTACAGATGAGTGTTGATATACAGCAAGAGGAAGCTTGCTTTTTAAAATACATTTTATTGTGCTTGAAGTGAAAGTTTCCAATCCACATCAATTTGCCGTATAAAACCCTGCACACACACTGCTGTGCAGCTCTAGCTCCCCTTCCCTGCCCTGTGACGGAAGACTCCTTTCCACCCTGTACTTCTGTATTCATTCAGGCATCTTCTGCCCCCTCCTCTCCATGCTCCCATCTCACTTCTGGACGGAAGCTGCGCAGAAGCCTCACATACATAATTTAAGCTAAGAAGCACACTCTTTGCCAGCATCACTCAGTATCTTACAGTGCAATCCAATTTTTATTTGAAGAGTTGACTTCAGTACTGGTTTCACCTCTGGGCTAACAGTCTGGCGGCTGTGTCATCAGGGGACCCTCTAGTCAGTCAAACTGGTTGGTATGAGTTCTAGTTCTAGTTCTGCACCCCTTTTCTCCTCCGGCTACCTGAGGGCCTCTGTGTTGTGTTCTGTGTCAGGGCAGTCATTGCTGTTGGCTGGAAACCATCTAGTAGTTCTGGTTTCATGCCAGTGTAGTCTCTGGATCATATGGCCCCTTTTGTGTGCTGGGTTCATTTTCCTCATGTTTGATGTCCTCTGTTCTGTGGTCCAGGTGAACTGGTACCAGTTAATGCTACTTAGATGGTAGCCATTCACCAAAGTGGGATGTAGAACCTATTAATCCAATTGACCTAAATGTCCCCTGAAATCGTGGTCCCTAGACCCCTGCCCATACTACTATGTCCTTTGTAATGCTGGATTGTATTTAGGAAACCTCTTAGCTTTTGACCAGTCCAGCAATATTAATCTCCTTTCTACTGTGTGCTGTCACTCTCCTCACCTAATCTAGTTCCTGTCTACTATCTAATCTATGAATATCCCTCTCCTCTTTCCCCTCCCTTACAACCATCAAAGATAATTTTATTCTGCTTAAGCCTTTTCTTGAGTCCTGTTGATAGTGTTCTCATCCAGTGTTTGTCCTTTTGCTACTAATTTTACTTGGCAAAATGTCTTCCAAATGACTCCGTGTTATCAATTGTTTCCCAAAATCACCATTGTTCTTTATCATAGCGTGGTATTACATTGTGTGAATATACCACATTTTATCCATACATCTGTTGATGGGCACTTAGTTTGATTCCATGTTTTTGCCATTGTGGACAGTGTTGCAGTCAACACTGGTGAGGATGTATCTGTTTGTGAGAAAGCCCTTATTTCTCTAGGATATATTCCAAGAAGTAGGATTGCTGAATCATACGGTATTTCTATTTCTAGCATTTTAAGAAAGCACCAAATTGATTTCCAAAGTGGTTGTACCATTTCACGTTCCCACCAGCTGTGTAGAAGAGTTCCAGTCTCTCTGCAAGCTCTGCAACATTTACTGTGTTATTTTGGATTAATGCCAGCCTTGTTGGGAAGAGATGGTATCTCACTGTAATTTTGATTTTGGATATCTCTAATGAGTAATGCTTGTCAGCATTTCCTCATGTATCTGTTAGCTACCTGGATGTCTTTGATGAACTGCCTGTTCATAGCCTTTGCTCATTTTTTTATTGGGTTACTTGTCTTTTGTGGTTTTGAAGTACCTTGTAGACTATGGAGATTAAACACAAGATTTGTGGTTGCCAATTTTTTTCCCTCAGTTTGTAGGTTGTTTTAACTTTTATTTGTTAAAGTGTGTGATTTTTATGAGTTCCCAAGTGTCTGTTTTTCTCTCTTGGTATTTCTGTATTGTTAGTAATTCTTTGTAGTCTGTTTATGCCATGTATTGCGGTTCCCAGTGTTGTGTCTAGTTTTTATTCCATAGTCTTTGTTGTTCTAGATTTTATGTTTAGGTTTAAGATCCATTTTGAGATTTTTTGTCCATACTGTGAGATAATGGGTCTTGTTAACTTTTTTTTTTTGGTAGATTGATACCTAGTTTTGCTAACACCATTTGTTGAAGAGACTGTCTTTTCCCTGTTTCATGGACTTTGCGCCTTTGTAAAATACCAGCTGTTCATAGGCAGATGATGTTATATCTGGATTGTCAATTCTGTTTGTGTCTGTATCAGTACTGGGCTGTTTGGACTACCATGGCAATGTAATAGGTTCTAAAGTCTGGTAAATTGAGGTCTCTCACTTTGTACTTCTTCAGTAATATTTTACTTATCTGGGGCTTCATCTGTCTCCACATAAAGTTGGTGATATTTCTCCATCTCATTAAAAAATGACACTGGAATTTGTGTTGAGATTGCATTATATCTATAGATTGCTTTGGATACAATAGACATTTTCATGATGTTAAATCTTCATATCTATGAGTTAGGTAGGTTTCTCCGCTTACATACATCTCTTGGTTTCTTGCAGTTGAGTCTTGTAAATTTTTTTGTATAGGTCTCTGGTTACATTTATTCCTTGGTATTTTTTCTTCTTGGGGGCTGTTGTAAATGGTTTTGATTTGGGTGATTTGCTCTTCGGTGATCTGTTGGTATAAAGGAATCCAGCTGATTTACATGTGTTTATCTTGAATCCTGATACTTTGCTAAACTCTCTGTTAGTTCCAGTAGGGTTTTTTTTTTTTTTTAATTTTTTTATTTAACATAACTGAATGAAAATGTACATTCACGTATAAATTTACATGCCCACCTGTATGCAGCTTCCACTGTTCTCCCTGTCCGGTGACTGCATACTATTCCTCTCTGCTCCATACATGTCTCATCCTCCCAACAGCCTCCTTTCCCCTCCTCTCCGTCCACTCCCCTTCCTCCAGCCAGAGGTCAGCAGGATGATATCCTATAGATGTATAGAACCATGAAGTGCTTCCAATATATGGTCACTCTGCATTGCCAAGTCCAATCCATTCCTGTCCAAAGAGTGGACCTTTGTTATAATTTATAGGAAAGGGCAGCATCAGGGCCGGGGGCGATGCTCTCAGAGGAACCCCAAAACCGCTGGACCATCAGTTGAGGTCTTTAGTGGAGATCTCATGATGCACCCTTTTTATTCTTGTGTTGCCAGTGAGACTCCTCTCTGTGAGCTACATCGTGGCTCTCACTGGTGGTGGCCGGACACCATCCGGTTCTTCCGGTCCCAAGTTGATGTAGGCACCCACTCTTGTGGGTCTCTCTGTCTTCTCGGTTGTCTTTACCGTATGTCATTTTGGTCCTCGGTGAGCATCCGTTCCTGCTGAGTTGGGACCATTTGCTGTGTCCTCAGATGGCAGCTTGGCAGCTTTTAAGACCCCAGACGCCACTCACCAATGTGGGGTGCAGAGAGCTCTCTTAGCAAAACGCTAGTTGTGCCAATTGGCCTGGAATTCGCCTAAGAGCATGGTCCCCTGCCCCCCGCCCCAGCTACTCTAGCCTTGCAGTATTAAGATGGAAGGATTACTCAAGTTATGCTGAAGTCCACTTAATGTTGTTCTTGTTTCTAATGTGTGGTATCACCGCTTTCTCCCAACTAGATTTCTAGTAACTATCTAAACCTTCCCCCCCTCCCCCCGCTTGCAGCTGTCAAAGAGTCTTTTCTTCTTTACACAAGTCTGTTTTTGAGATCTTATCGTAGAGGTCTCGTACAGTATTTGTCCCTTTGTCACTGACTACTTTCACTCAACATAATGTCTTCCAGTTGAAACCAGGTTAGGAGATGTTTCCTGGAATCATCATTATTCTTTATCATTGCGTAGTTCTCCATTGAGTATATGTACCATAGTTTACCTATCCATTCTTCTATTGTTGGGCATCTGGGTTCATTCCATCTTTTTGCTGTCGTGGACTGTGCTGCGGTAAACATTCTGGTGCATGTGTCCGTTGGTGTGAAAGGCCTTGATTCTGTAGGATATATTCCAAGTAGTGGAATTAGTGGGTCAAATGGTATATCGATATCCATTTTTTTAAGGAAGCGCCAGATTGCCTTCCAAAGAGGCTGGACCATTTTGCAACCCCACCAACAGTGTAGGAGGGTTCCACTTTCTCCACAGCCTCTCCAGCATTTGTTGTTTTTCCTGTAGGTTTTTTTGTGTAGGTTTTCTGTGTATAAGATCATATCATGTGCAAATAGAGATGCTTTTTTACTTATTCCTTACCAATTTCACTGCCCTTTATTTCTTTGTCTTGCTTGATTGCTCTGGCTAGAACCTCTAGCACGATGCTGAATAAAACTGGTGACAAGGGGCATCCATGTCTAGTTCCTGTTCTCAAGGGGAGTGCTGTCATCTATCCATTTAGGATGATGTTGCATGGTGGCATTCCATAGATGCCGCTTATTATGTTAAGAAATCTCCCTTCTCTTCCTGTTTTGCTGAGTTTTTAACATGAATGGGTGTTGGACTTTGTCAAAAGCCTTTCCTACATCAGTTAATAAAATCAAGTGATTCCTTTAGGTGGTTGATTACATTGTTTTTTTAATATTGACTCATGCTTGCTCCCTGTATAAATCCTGCTTTGGCATAGTAAATTACTTTTTTGATATGCTGTTGAATTCTATTGGCCAGAATTTTTGAGTGGGTGGGAGTGAAGTCAGTTGAAACACGTTAACACAAAGTACTTGTTTTCAGAGATGAAATATAACTGCATAACTTGACGCTTTATTAAAAGCTTTATGTCCACCTTAATGAGCCTTGGTGGTACAGTGGTTAAGCACTCAGCTGCTAACCATAGGTCTGAGTTTTGAACCTATCAGAGGCTCTACAGGAGAAAGGTCTATAAAGATTGTTGTTGTGTACTGTGGAGTTGATTCCAACTCATAGCAACCATATAGAATAGAGTAGAACTGTACCATATGACTTCCTAGGTTATAATCTTTATGGGAACAGTTTACTAGATCTTTTCTCTAAGAAATCACTACCTTTAGGTTAACAGACAGATGCTTAACTATTGCACCTCCAGAGCTGCTGCTTAATCTCTCCACATCCGGTCAGATACTTGCTTTCTGTTTTTCTGATTATAGCCACTCTAAACAAACGAACGAACAATCAATCAAACAGAAAACTATTGCAGTCAAGTGGATTCCAAGTCATAGAGTCACTATAAGACAGAATAAAACTGTCCCATAGGGTTTCCAAGGAGAGGCTGATGGATTTGAACTGCTGATCTTTTGGTTAGCAGTGAAGCTCTTTCTGTGGGAGTGAAATGGCATCTCATTTTAAGTCTGATATGCATTTCCTCCTAATGATACATGACATTAAGCATTTTTTCATGTACCTGTTGTACATTAGCTGTAGGATATTTAGCAGGTGATGTTTATATAGTTTAGGAAATTACTCTCAGTCCCTAACTACCTAAGAGTTTTCATTTTTTTTTTTAAGTAAGTCATGAATGGGTTTTGGTATTGGATTTTGTAAAAAATGTATTATATCACGTGTTACAACCATGTGATTTTTCTTTTTAACTTGTGAATGGAGTAAATTACGTTGATTCTCAAAAACTAAACCAGCTTTGTATATCTGTAATAAACCCCAACAGACATGGTATATGTATGTTTTCCTACATTATTAGGTAAAATTTACTAATATTTTGTTGAGGGCTTTTGAATTTATGTTTATAAAAGATAACAGTCTAGTTTTCTTTGGTTGCGGTGTCTGTTGGCTAGAGTTTTGTTGAGAATTCTTGGAGCTGAGTTCATGAGAGATAGTGGTCTGTAATTTTTCTTTTTTGTGGTGTCTTGATGTTCGTGTATCAGGGTTATGGTGGCTTCGTGGAATGAGTTTGGGTGTTGAAAGTTTGGTAGAATTATCTAGTGCAGTCGTTTAGGTCAGGACTTTTTTTGGTTGGGAGTTTTTAAATAACCTTTTCAACCTCTTTTTCATTATAAAAAAATGATAATTTTTACCTGTTATGATTAAGTGGAAGTATATACAATCCAAATTTATTTTGCATGGCTGTCTGTCTGTACCTCCATCTGCTCTGGTTACCATGTGACAGCACACTCCTCCTTTTTACTCTTCTAGTATCCTGTTAACAAACGTGTCTCCTCCTCTCTACCCTCTCGTCTCCTATCTAGAAAGAAACCTGTAGGATAGCCTCCTGTAAATGTACAAAACCATAAAGTACAAACACCACATGCTCACACTGTGTCTCTGACTCCAGTTCATTCTTACCTGAAGAGTTGACCTGAGAACTGGTTTCAGACCTTGGCCAGCAACAGGCTGTCAGACCATGAATTCTGGTCTTTATTTAGTAAGGTTCTTGAACATACCCCTTTTTCTCTTACTGTATGAGAGACTCTCTGTTATGTGCCCCATCACAGCTGCCTTTGGTGGTGGCTGAGTACCATCTGGTTCTGGTCTCATGCTGATGTAGTCTCTGATTCATATGGGTCCTCCTGTCTCCTAGGCTCGTTCTTTCTTGTGTCTTTGATATTGTTGGTCATCATCTCTTCCAGATGCGTTGGTACCGTTTGGTGTTCCTTAGATGGCAGCGTGCTAGCTTTTAAGACCCATACACCACTCACTAATATGGGGTGCAGAAGACTCTCTTAGCAGAAGACTGGTTATGGCAGTTGACCTCAGTGTGCCCTGGAAACATGGTCCTAGACCCCTGTACCTGTTACTCTGTCCTTTGAAATGTTTGTTTGAGTTTAGAAAACCTTTCAGTTTATGGTGTAGTCGAGTTATGCTGATCTGCTCTCTACTGTGTGCTGTCACTCCCTTTAACCTAACCAAATTCTTACTGACTTTAATCTGCCAACATCCCTCTTTCTCCCTTGTAGCCGTCGGAGTCTTCTGGACATAAGTCCATTTTTAAGTTCTTCAGAGGTCTCATACAATACTTGTTGTTTTGCAGCTGACTGATTTCACTCAGCATAATAACTTCTAGTTGAAACTAGGTTGTGAGATGCTTCCTAAAATGATCATTGTTCTTTATTGCATAGTGTCCCATTGTGTATGTATATCATAGTTTGTTTATCCATTCATCTGTTGATGGGCATCCGTCATTTTGCTATTGTGGACAGTGCTTCAGTAAACATTTGTATATATATATATATCTGTTCATGTAACAGCTTTTATGTCTGTAGGATATACTCCAGGCAGTGGAATTGTTAGATCATATGGTGTTTCTATTTCTAGCTTTTTAAGAAAGTGCCAAATTGCTTTCCAAAGAGTTTGTACCATTTTGCATTCCCACCAGCCATGTAGGAGAGTTCCAGTCTCTCCACAGCCTCTCCAGCATTTGTTGTTTTGTGTGTTTTGGATTGTTGCCAACCTTGTTGGGGTGAGATGGAATCTCATTGTAGTTTTGATTTGGATTTCTTTAATAGCTAATGATAGTGTCTTTTGGCTGCCTGGATGTTTTCTTTGGTGAAGTGTCTATCTCTTGCACATCATTTAATTGGGTTATTTACATTTTTCTTGTTGATACTTTGCATTATCTTGTACAATATGGAAATCAGACATTGACCCAATAGGTAGTTGCCAAAATTTTTTTTCCCATTTTGTAGGTAGTCTTTTAACTCTCTTGATAAAGTCTTTGGATGAGCCATACGTGATTTATTTAGTAGTTGCCATTTATCTATTTTCTGTTCTGTTTGTGCATTCTTGGTCAGATTTTGTAATCTCTCTAATCCATGTATTAGAATTTCCACTATTGTCCTTATTTTTTCTTACATGATATTTATAGTTAGAGGTTTGATACTCAGGTCTTTGATCCATTTTGAGTTAGTTTTTGTGTAAGGTGTGAGATAATGGGTGGTGTTTCAGTTTTTTGCAGATGGGTGTCCAATTTGCCAACACCATTTGTTAAAGAGACTGTTTTTACCTCGGTTTATAACCTTTGGGCCTTTGTCAAATATCAGCTGTTCATAAGAGGATGGTGGTATTTCTGGGTCCTCTGTTCTGTTTCATTGGTCTGTATATGTTTTTGTACCAGTAACATGGTGTCTTGACTACTGTGGCAGTGTAGTAGGTTCTTAGGTTGGGTAGTGTAAGGTCTTCCATTGTGTTCTTCTTCTTTGGTAGTGCTTTACTTATTCAGAGTTTCTTCCCTTTCCAAAGTTGGTGATTTGTTTCTCCATCTCATCAGAAATTGACACCTGAATATGTATAGAGGTTGCATTGTATATGTAGATCACTTTTGGTAAAATAGATATGTTAAGTCTTCCTATCCATGAGCCAAGATATATTTCTCCACTTATGTAAGTCTCTTTTGGTTTCTTGCAGTAGGGTCTTTAATTTTCTCTGTATAGGTCTCTTACATATCTGGTTAGATTTATTCCTCCATATGTTATCTTCATGGGAGCTGTAGTAAATGGTATTAATTTGATGATTTCCTCTTTGATGGGTCTCTTTGTTGGTGTAAAGGAATCCTACTGATTTATTTATGTTTATCTCATGTCCTGATACTTTGCTGAATTTTTCTGTTAGTTCCAATAGTTTATTTATGGATTCTATAGGGTTTTCTGTGTGTATGTTGATATCGTCTCCAAATAGGGATATTTTTATTTCTTCTTCACTGGTGTAGATGTCCTTTATTTCTTTGTCTTGTCTGATTGTTCTGGCTAGAACGTATAGCACAGTGGTAAGTAGAAGTGGTGAGTGGATATCCTTATCTAGTTCCTGTTCTCAAGGGGAATTTGTTCAGTGTCTCTCCATTCAGGATGTTATTGGTGGTTGGCTTTGCAGAGATGCCATTATTGCATTGAGGAATTTCCCTTCTGTTCCTGTTTTGCTGAGAGTTTTTAATGTGAATGGGTGTTGGACTTTGTCAAGTTCCTTTTCTACATCAATTAACAAAATCAGGTGATTCTTACTGTTTGTGATATTTATGTGGTTGAACCAGCTCTGCGTTCCTGGTATGAATCCAGCCTGGCCGTGGTGAGTTATTTTTTTTGCTATGTTGTTGAATTTTGTTGGCTGGAATTCTGTTGAGTATGTGTGCATCTGAGTTCATGAGTGATAGTGGTCTGTAATTTTCCTTTTTTGGGGATTGTTCCCTGGTCTTGGTGTCAGGGTTATGCTGGCATCATAGAGAATGAATTTGGAAATATTCTGTCCTTTTGTATGTTGTGAAATAGCTTGAGTAGTGTTGGAATTAACTCCTTTCTAAAAGTTTGATAGATTTCTCCAGTGAAACCATCTGGGCCAGGACTTTTTTTGGTTGGTAATTTATTGATTACTCTTTCAGTCTCTTGTGATGGGTTTAAGTTCTTCTACTTCTTGTGATAATTTTGGTAGGTGAGCTGAATCTAGAAATTTGTCCATTTCCTCTGTGTTTTCAAATCTGTTAGAGTACAATTTTTCATAGTATTCTGTTACGAAACTTTTCATTTGTGTCCATTGTGACATCTGTCTCATTTCTTATTCAGGTAATTTGTTTCTTTTCCTGTTTTTGTTTTGTGAGTTTAGACAATGGCTTATCAATTTTGTTCATCTTTTTAGAAAAACATCTTTTGTTAATTCTTTTGTTTCTCAGTTCTCTAATTCATTTAGTTATGTTCTTATCTTTATTATCTGTTTTTGTCTGGTACCTGAGGGGCTCTTGTTCCCTTTCTACTTGTTCAAATTCTAACTGATTCTTCGGTTTAGACCTTTTCTTCTTTCTGGATGTGTGCATTTAATAGATATAAATTGACCCCTGAGCACTGTTTTTGCTGTATCCTGTAGATTCTGGTAGGATGTGTTTTCATTCTTACTTAATTCCATGAGTTTCTTTATTGCATCTTTGATTTCTTCTGTAACCCATAAATTTTTGAGCAAGGTGTTTTTCTACACATTTTTTTCTGTTGTAGATTCAACTTTTATGGCTTTATGGTCTGAGAGGATGCTTTGCAATAAGTCAGTAGTTTGGACTTTGTTGAGACTTGTTTTATGGCCTTGTACATGGTCTGTTTGAAGAATGTTCCATGTGCTGTGGAAAAGAAAGTGTACTTACTTATCTGGTGTTCGGTAGAAACTTCTGTGTGTGTGTCAGTGAGGTCTAGTTGGTTGATCACCACAATAAGATCTTCTGTATCTTTACTGAGCTTTTTTCTGGATGACCTGTTCATTACTGCAAGTGTAGTGTTGAAGTCTCCGTCTATTAGTGTGGAGTGATCTATCTTATTTTTCATTGTTGTCAGTGTTTGATCAGTGTATTTAGATGCTCTGATAGTGGGTAATAAAGATTTAATATTGTTATATTTTCTATGTATTTAACCTGTAAGCTATACACAGTGACCATCCTTGTCCACGATAGTGGATTTAACATTAAGATCTATTCTATCTGAGATTAGTATTGCCACTTCAGCTATTCTTTCCATGTTGTTAGCTTGGTATATATTTTTCCATCCTTTGATTTTCAGTTCATATTTTTGAGTCTAAGGTGTGTTTCCTGTAAGCAGCATGCAGACAGACCATGATTTTTGATCCAACCTGTTACTCTATCTGTTTATTGGAGCATTCAGTCCATTTACATTGAGTGTAATTATTGATAGATATATATTTAGTGCTGTCATTTTAGAGCCTTTGTTTTTGTGTTGTTAACATTTTCTTTGTTCCGGTTAATATTCTGTTCTGCGTTGTTTTTCTTTATGTGTTTTGTTTTCATTCTTTTCATTGTTGGTTTTGTGTCTGTTGAGACTCCTGTATTATGTTTCTTTTGATATGTAGTATTGTTAGTTTACTTTGTGGCTACTCCTTTGTTCCCCCTTAATGTTTTAAGTTTAAACCAGTGTTTAACTTCTTTATATCTCCTTAACTATCTCTCTCTGAAAGGGCTATAAATACTATACTGTACCCCTCTTTATAGTATGATGATGTCATCATTTACATTTTAAGACCTCTATTTCCCTAATTTTAATATTTTAGTTTTGATTGAGCTTTGTAACTTCCCTAACTGAATAGGACTCTGGATGCTGTGTCCTGCATTGTATCATTGAGTATACATCTGATGTTACTGATTTTCTAATGAAGAGCTTCTTTTAGTATTGTAATTTTGGTTTGGTTTTTGCAAAGTATCAATGCTTCTGTTTGTCTGAGATTGCCTTAATTTTACCATCATATTGGAGGAACAGTTTTACAGGACATATAATTCTTGGTTCAGAATTTTTCTCTTTCAGGTTTTATGTCATCCCACTGCTTTTTTGCCAACATGGTTTCTGCCTAGAAGTCAGAGGACAGCCTCCAAGGTTTCCCTTTGTATGTTAGTTGTGATTTAATCTTAGCTGCATTTAAGATCCTCTTACGTTTCATTTTATTAAGCTTGATTATAATATGTCTTGGGGGTCTTTCTCTTGGAGTTTACCTTTTATGGAGTTGTCTAAACATCCTGAATAACTGTTCTCTTCTTTCATAATTCAAGGGAAGTTTTCTGTCAGCAACCCTGTAACAATTGTCTTTGTATTTTCTGCTCTCCCTCCCTGTTTAGGAACTCCAATTACGTGTAGATTGTTCCTCTTGATATCTTCCCACATGGTTTTTACTGCTTCATTTTTCTTGACTCTTTTGTGACTTCTCCTCATAAATGCTGGTGTCGGTTGGTTTATTTTCAGTGTTGCTAAATCTGCCTTCCATTTCCTCAGTCCATGCTCTTTTGACTTTGCATTGAATTGTCTGTCATTTTATTACTGATCTGATCAATTTCTGATCAATTTCAGATCATCGGTGTTCCAGCAGTTCATATAGCTTGCTTAATTTTTCATTTTGTTCTCTTGTACTTTGTGTAATCTCTAGATGTGCTGTATATGTAATTCATTTGTATTCCATCTCTGACAATTCAGGAAGACTTTTTCATCTGGGAAGGTTTTTGATTCTTCATTTTGGGAGTTTCCTGAAACAATGGTGGTTTGCTTTTCTAAATGGTTAGATATTGATTGTTGTCTTTGTGGTGTTGAAAAGTTGTTCAGCTTCTCAGATGTTTCACCAACAGAAGTTATGGTGTAGCTCTAAGAAGGAAGTGACTAAGTGCACTGCTAGACTTGGCCAATGACAGCAGCTGCATTCTCTATATGCAGCTTGCTTAAGTACAACTGCTCTGGTTAGAGAGATGCTCTCCAGCCCTGCAGTGCTGCTCAACTTGGCAAATGGCCCCAGCTTGGCTCTCGGGGGTGGCAGGTCCTGCCTCCTGGCTAACAAAGATGGTGACTTATTTGTTTCGACCCTCTATAGTCGCACCAGCAAACACTGTGGCATATCTCAGAGAAGGGAAGAGAGAAGGATTCCATCATGCGTAGCCACTAGCCACTGCTGCATTCTCTTAATGTGATTATCTTAAAAACTGCTTTTCTGCTGGGGAGGCTCTTTTCCAGTAGCAGCTGATAGCAGCCTTGCCCTCAGAGGTGGTGGGCCCCATCTCCTGACTAAGATGGCACCCTGCTTATGGGCTCTCGGGGGTCACTTGGCAGATGCTGTGGCATGGCTCAGTGAAGGGAGGGGGAAATGGTACCACCACTGCGTTCTCTAGAGTTGCTTTCCTTATCATCTGCAGATAGGGAGATTTTTTACTTCTTCTTTGCCAAGGTAGATGATGCCCTTTATTTCTTTGCATTGTGTAATTACTCTGTCCAGAATTTCTAGTACAGTGTTGAATAGAAGTGATGAGAGTGGACATCCTTGTCTGGTTCCTGTTCTCAAGGGGAATTCTTTCAGTCTCTCTCCAGGATGATGTACGCAGTTGGCTTTGCGTAAATGCTCCTTTTTGCATCAAGCAGTTTACCTTCTGTTCCTGTTTTGCTGAAAGATTTTAGCGTTAATGGGTGTTGCACTTTGTCAAGTGCCTTTTCTGCATCAATTGACAAAATCAAATGATTGTTTCATGTTATTTATGTGGTTGATCACATTGTTTTCTTGATGTTAAATCAGCCTTGCAATTCTAAGTATGAATCCAACATGGTCATGATGAATTATTTTTTTGAAATGATGTTGAATTCTGTTGACAATGATTGTGTTGAAGATTTTTGCATCTAAGTTCATGACTGATATTGGTCTATAATTTTCATTTTTTGTGGGATCTTTCCCTGGCCTTGGTTTAAGGGTTATGCTGGCATCATAGAATGAATTTGGGAGTATTCCATTCCTTTCTATGCTGTGAAATAGTCTCAGTAGTATTCAAGTTAACTGTTCTTTAAAGGCTTGATAGAATTCTCTGGTGAAGCCATCTGGACCAGGGCTTTTTCTGATTTGTAGTTTTCGATGACTTTTTTCAGTCTCGTCCTTTGTGATGGGCTTATTAAGTTGTTCTCCTCCTTGTGAAAATTTTGGTAGGTGATACGAATCTAGGAATTTGTCCATTTCCTCTAAATTTTCAAATGTGTTATAGTACAGTCTTTTGTAGTATTCTGTTATGATACTTCTCAATTGGGTCTGTTGTGACATCTCTCATCTCATTTCTTAATCAGGTTATTTGTTTCCTCTCCTGTTTTTCTTTTGTAAGTTTAGCCAATGGTTTGTCAATTGTTTTCATGTTTTTATAAAAACCATCTTTTGCCTTTTTTAGTTTTCCTTGTATTCTCTAATTCCTTTAGTTATCTTCTGATCTTTGTTACCTGTTTTTTTCTGGTGCCTGAGGGGTTCTTCTGTTGCTCTCTCTGTGCTTGTTCAAGCTATAATGTTAATTTCTTCTGGATGTGTGCATTTATAAACTGACTCCTGAGCGCTGCTTTAGATGTATCCCATAGGTTCTGACAGGATGTTTTCATTCTCATTTGAATCCATAAATTTCTTTATTTCATCCTTGATTTCTTCTATAATGCATGGCTTTTTGGGCAAAGTGTTTGTCAGTTTCCTTGTGTTCCAGTTTTTATCTACATTTTTTCAGCTATTCATTTTGACTTTTACAGCTTTATAAAGGTCTGAACAGATGCTTTGCAGTAATGCAATGATTTGAATTTTGTTGAAATTTGCTTTATGCCCTGACACATGGTCTAGTCTGGAAAATGTTCCATGTGCATTGGAGAAGAAGGTATACTTATCTGTGCATGGATAAAAAGTTCTGTATATGTCATTGAGGTCTAACTGGTTACTTGTCGCAATAAGATCTTCTGTGTCTGTCTTGTGCTTTTTTCTAGATGATCTCTCCATTACTGAAAGTAGAGTGTTGAAGTCTCCAACTACTATTGCGGAGTGATCTATCTTATCTTTCAGTGTACTCAGTGTTTGTTTGATGTATTTGCCAGCCAAGTGCCATCGAGTCGGATGTTCTAATAATGACCTGACTCAGTGACAGTGAGTTGGGGGGGGAGCAGTTAGTGATGAGTGTATAAATATTTAATATTAAGTCTTGTTTGTGTATTGAATCTTTCAGCAACAAATAGTGACCATCCTTGTCCATGATGGTGGATTTTACATTAAAATCTGTTTTATTTGAGATTAGTATTACCACACCGACTCTTTGTGTGTTGTTAGCTTGGTATATACTTTTCCATCCTTTAGTTTTCAGTTTTTTCATATCTTTAAGATGTGTTTCTTGTAAGCAAGATATAGATGGGTCATATGTTTTGATTCAAGATGTCACTCTCTGTCTCTTTATTGGAGCATTCAGTCTGTTTACATTCAGTGTAATTGTTGATAGATATGTGTTTTGTGCTGTCATTTTGATGTATTGATTTTTGTATTGGTGTTATCTCTGTTTTTCTTAATATTCTGTTCTGAGTCGATCTTTATGGGTGGACTTCTTATCTTTTTCAGTGTTGGTTTTGTGTTTGTTGAGACTCCCGTATTGTGTTTCTTGTTGTGATAAGTTATTGTGCTTTGTAGCTACCGCTGTAATCTCCCTCAATATTCTAAGTTTAAACCCAATTTTACCTTGTGTGTATCTTTTTAACTTCCTCTCCATCTGAAAGGGCTATAACTAGTATATCCCTCTTTTTAATGTGATACTGTCAGTAGTTTTCATGATATGATCACTGGTTCTTTTTTTAATATTACAGCTTTGTGCTTTTCCTGCCTGAGTAGGTTTCTGCATGTTGTGTCCTGCATTGCCTCCTTAAATATACACTTACTGGTTTTGTTTTTGTAAGCAGAGAGCTTCTTTCGTTGTTTCTTGTAGTTTTGGTTTGGTCTTCACAAAGTCTCTAAGCTTCTGTTTATCTGCAAATGTCTTAATTTCATCTTCATATTTCAAAGACAGTTTTGCAAGATCTATGATTCTCAGCTGGAAGTTTTTCTCCCTCAAGGGTTTGAGTGTGTCATCCCACCGCCTCCTTGCCAACATCATTTCTGCTAAGAAGTCAGAGGAAAGCCGTACAGGGCTTCCCTCTGAATGTTAGCTTTGCTTTGAGTTTTGCTGCCTTTGCCTCCAGCCACTGGAGTTTCTGCTTGTGTTTGACTTTACTAAGCTTGATTATAATATGTTTGAGTGTCTTTTGGGGTCTGTTTTTTGTGGGATTCAGTATACATTTTGGATATCTATGTTCTCTTTCATAATTTTAGGGAAGTTTTCTGTCAGCAACTAAACAGAAGTACTCTCTATATTATCAGGTATCGCTCCCTGTTCAGTAATTCCAGTTAATTGTAGATTGTGCCTCTTCATAGAGTCCCACATGTTTCTTAATGTATCTTCATTTTTCTTATTTCTTTTCTCTGATTTCTCATCATAAATGTTGTTGTCAGTTGCTCTTTCCTCAAGGTCACTAAGTCTGATGTCTAGTTTCTCAATTCTGCTCTTTTGGCTTTGAATTGAATTGGCTAATTATGTAATTTTGTTTTAGAAGTGTTGGACTGCAGAACGTTGATGTGCCATCAGTTTGAATAGCTCGCTTAATTTTTCATTTTGTTCTGCTGCATTTTGTTTAATCTCTAGGAGGGCTCTTTATAATTCTTTTGTAGCCAAGCTCTGATTGCTTCAGAAAAGCTTCTTTGTACAGGAACTTCTTTTATTATTTTAAGAGTTTTCTGGAGCCATGTTGGGTTGTTTCTTTAAATGGTTGGTGATGGTCTGTTGGCTATGGTCCATCTGTGGGCTGTTTAGTTTCTCTGTTGCTTTTTAACAGGAGCTGAGGCATAATTCTGAGAAGGGAGTTGGTCGGCAGCTACCTCTGTACTCGAGTGACTGGCCCCAGTGGACTGTCTGGGGTGGCCAGCTCCACCTCCTGGCTTGCAAAGACACTGCCTTACTTATGGAGTCACCCCTATGATGTGGGTCAGTAAAGGCTGGAAGAGATGCCATCTGGCTGCACAGTAGTTAATTCTCCAGGCTGTCTCATTTACAAAATCTAAAAGCTGTCTGGCAGCTTCCAAAATCAGGCTGTCAGGTGTGGCAGGCCCGGCCTTCCAGCTGCAATGGAAGCACGTCTTTGGCAATCCCCAGAAAGTATGGTGTAGTTCAAAGTAGGGAGGGGCTACAGCCCTCTTGCTAAACTCTGCCAGGCCCTACCCATCAGCAGCACTATGCTAAAAACAGCCTTTGTGCTGGAATAGTGCTCCCTGGACTGGCACTGCATCTCAGCCTGAGAATTAGTCCCTGCTGTTGACTCTGGTTGCGTGACTCTTGTCTCGCAGCTGACCAAGATGGCCTTCAGGTCAAGCAGCCCCTTCAACCGTAAAACAGCAGAATTTGTGACAGAACTCAGAAAAGGGAGGGTGGAGGGTCTGTGGTACCCTTAGTCCACTGCTGGGTTCTTAAAACGTCTCTTCACACACTGTCTTTCCTGTGTGGCACATGCTGTTCATTTCAGCACTGCTGCTCGGTGTATCTGTCTTCTGATGCCCATCCCCTGTCTACTGGCCAACAACAACAACAAAAATCAAAATCTCCAGTACCTTCGGTCCGTGCAAGTGGCTTGACAGCAGGAATGGGACTCAGCGAGAGGAGTTTTCCCATTATAGTGGCATGTAATCCAATCCAACAGCCCTGTGCCATGTCCCAGGGCCCACTGGGTGTCTAGAAAGCTCCATTCAGTTATCAGTTCAGGCCTTAGTTTTCAGGGGGAATTAAGGAGATGTATGCTTGTCTGCCATGTTGCATTCGGCCCCCCAGATGCATTTTTCTTCAGAGTGCTTTTCTGCTGAGAGAAGCGCTGTCCACCAACAGCCAGTACAAGCTAAGCCCTCAGAGGCAGCAGTTCCTGCCTTGTAGCTAACAATGATGGCAACCTAATTGTTGAGTGCCTTAGGGGCTGCATCTGCAGACCCTGTGATATGGCTCAAAGAAGGGAGGGATAAGGGTGCTGCCATACTTGGGTGGTCTGATACTTGGCTGCCAGCCTCATCTACATTCTCTAGATACAATTATTTTAGAAACACCTTTTCTGCTGGGAGAGGCACTGTCCAGTCATGGGCCTTGCTTAGCGTGGCAGCCAGCCCCAGTTGGATCCTCAGGCGTGGCTGACTCTGCCTGTCAAGTAAGATGATGTCCTGCCTGAGCCACATCTCCTACACTGAGCCAGCATAATCTGTGGAACAGCTCGTAGAAGAGTTGGGAAAGGGCACTGGTATCCTTGGTCTCCAGCCACTGCTGGTTGGTTCTCTAGATATGACTATCTTAAGCACAGCCACTCTGTTGTGAAAGATGCTGTTTACTTACGTGATTCAGCTCATCATGGCAGCTGGCCCGTGCCAGGCTCTCATGCACAGCAGTCCCAGTCTTCCAGTTGACAAAGATGCTGTCTGTGCCTGTAAGCCTCTCAGTTGCTGCCTAAGAAGAAGTGGGACACTTTGTGCTGCCATCTCACCTCCTACCAAGGTAGTTAGTTTTTCCTTTCCTGGCATCCAGTCTGATGTCACAATCCTCTGCCTGATGCTGGGGCTCTCAGAATGTCCACTCTGCACCAATCAGTCATTTCTTTAGGCCTTAGTTCTCAAAGGGAATGGAGAAGACGTGTGACTAGTAGATTGTATTGGCCCAACCCAAGGATCACATCTCTTGTGATAGGTTTATTAAGTTGTTTTATTTCTGTTTTAGTCTTGATAGATGGTGGTGTTTATAGAAAATTTTCCGTTTCCTCTCTAGGTTTTCGTATTTATTAGAGCATAAGTTTTCATAGTATTGTGTTATTCTGTTAACTTTATTTAGGTCTGTTGTGATGTTGCCCCTCTCATTTCTTACTCAGTTTTCTTGCTTCCTCTCCTGCTTCTCTTTGTCAGTTTGGCCAGTGGTTTGTTGATCTTTTCAAAAACCAACTTTTGGTCCTGTTAGCTCTCTTAGTTGTGTTTCTGTTCTCTAATTCATTTAGTTCTGTTCTAAGTTTTATTATTTGTTTTTTTCTGGTGCCTGAGGAGTTCTTTTGCTGCTCTTTCTGCTTGTTCAAGTCGTAGAGTTAATTCTTTGACTAAGGCCTGCCCTTCTTTTTGGATATGTGCATTTACTGAGATAAATTGACCTCTGAGCTCATTTTTGATGTGTCCCATAGGTTTATTTTAAGATAGAAAGTACTACAGCATAATTGTATTCTAATGAAAATGAGCCAGTGTGTATGTGGCAGGGGTTATAGGGAAGTTTCTACCAGAATATAGAATGGAATGATTCGTTACTAGCTTTTATTCCCCGTAATGTATGTGTTTGAATACCTTTGTTACGTGAATTAAAATGCTAATTTTCTGAGGCTTAGGGCCCATACTGGCCCACTATCACTTCTACCTTATCCTAATGGTAAATTAATTCTGTTGTTGGGTTTGGTGCCATAGACTCTGGTCAATTCCCACTCATAGTCAATCTGTGTGACAGTCAAGACTGCCTGTCGGGTTTTCTAGGCTGTAATCTTTATGGAAACAGATCACCAGGTCTTTTCTACCATGCTCTTTCTTCAGACATTCAAATTCTTCCCATCTGAACTCTTTGTTCCCTACTCCACAAGAGAATGATGTGGTCCCACCCATCTCGTTTCTAGGCCCAAAAGGCCTTCAAGAATGACAGTGATCTCTGCCCATGAGAAGAAGAAAAGCAGCTCTTTTCATCCAGGAGCTCATAGCCGTGGTGTCTTGTTGAACATAAATCTCACATAACGTTGCTATCAGAGAAGACTGCTCTGACCACAGTGGATGAGGACAAAAAACAACGTTGTTCTGCCATCACACCTGAACACAGACAAAAATGTAAACACTGTCTGAATCTCAAAAATAACGAAAGATCTCACTACCCTGGCTAATGTGCTTCTGTACCAATTACAGCTTTATTCCTTTCACCTTAGAGATTTATTAAGATACCTACTCAGAAAATTTTCCCACTGCCTGATGGCATCTATTTCAGAGTTCTGTGTCTTTGAATCCTCCTCACAACATTAGCCCCGATCCTGTACTGTCATGTTTTGCTTAACATCCATGATGTATTCTGTGAAGTAGGATGTTTAGGTGATTTGGAAGTTGTGTGAACATGATATTGTGTCGCTGCGTGACCTTCATTCTGGCAGTGTATAGGTGTGTATATATCTGATTGAATATATATCTTGGTGCTCCCATCAGTTCTGTTCCCTCTCCTCCCACACCTTCCTACTTGCAAGGCAGGTGTTTCCTGTCTGGGGGATGGGACAGGCCAGATGGGAGCGTGAATGTATATGCAGTTTATATGATCTGATATTACCTGAACCACCGACCTACCTTTTGGTTAGCAGCTGAGAACTTGAACCACTTTAACCTTCTTAAACCCCTTGCTAGTCCATTGATTCAAATTCATAGCGATCCTATAGGCACAGTAGAACTGCACCATAGAGTTTCCAAGGCCATAAATCTTTACAGAAGCAGACTGACATATCTTTCTTCTGTGGTGTGTACGTGGTGAGTTCACATGCTAGCCTTAAAGTTTTAGTCATTGAGCTTCTAACCAGTGCACCACTGCTCCCAAATCGGCACTAGCTGTAATAATAACTGACACCTGAAGTTCTACGGAGCTGAGTTTGGAAACAACTCCCCCCGGGTGATTCTTGTGCACTAAAAACCAAACCCATTGCCATTGAGTCGATTTCAATTCACAGTGACCATACAGGGCAGGGTAGAACAGCTCCATAGAGTTTGAAAGGAGGACATAGCGGATTCAAACTGCCAGCCTTTTTTTTGGTTAGCAGCCGTAGCACTTAACCACTGCGCCACCAGGGTTTCCAGTTGTGAACTAAATGTCTTAAATTCTAGTTCCTTGGCAATTGCTCATTCCGCATGCCTGTGTTAGAATTGATAACCCAACCGTGGCCATTCTGCATATTAGCTGCTGTCAAGGTGGCCTCTGACTCACGGCAGCCTTAAGAACAGTGGGATAAAATGTTGCTGAGGCCTATGTCATCGTGCAAGTGGTTGTAGATTGGACCACCGTGATTTGTAGGGTTTTCACTGGCTGATTTTAGGAATTACATTACCAGGCTTTTTTTCCTAGACTGTTTTAATCTGGAAACTCCACTGAAGCCCGGTCAGCATCACAGCATCACACAGGCCTTCACTGACAAATGGTGGCTGCTGCGCTTGGTGCATTATAGATGTGCTGTTCAAAAAGGGGAGAATAAACTTGCATATTACAGTTGCAGAAAATTAAAATCCGTGGTTCATGATATCTGCACAGTGAGCCTGCTCTAATTTCCAACTTGCTTTTGTATTCCTGTGCACTGAAAAACAATTTGCTCACCAGGGTAGTCTTCAGAGAAGCACAGGGTGTGAGGGTCAGACCACCGAGGGCACTTGATGACACCCCTGACTTGGCCATGGTCACCCAGATGACTTTGTTGCAGTCATGCCTAGGGCCCTGTCTTCTGGACCTGATTTTTAGGACCTCAGGCTGCCAGCTTACCCATGCAGACCCTGTCTGACAACTTGGCTGACAGCTGGGGGAAAAGCAGGAGGAGACCTCTGGCAAGGACTGAAGGGATGAACAGTGAGAGCCAAAGATGTACAAGTGAACACATTTGGGATGGTCCGTCATTTCCCCCGAGTTTGTAAGGCAAAGGGGTGGGAGTTTTTTTCACATGGCTGCACCCCTTCAGACTCCAGGGATGACAATAAGAAGAGCCTGTTTTTGAACATTTGTATGTCATCCAGGCTGTTCTCAGGGATTTGCGTATATCATTTCTCACAAACTTCTGATGGTGGTGGTACCCCATTTTACAGGACAGACAAATGTTTAGTGGTGGAAAAAGGAGACTAGAAGAGAGGAGGTGGTACATGACAGTAGTCCTGCCAGAGGGGTAATGTGAGTGGTCTTTACAGGGTTGGGAAATCTGTTTTGTGTCATTTCAAGCAGTTCTTGCTTGCCCCATTTCCCCAGGTCAAAGAGGGTGTGTGTATTCAAGGCTACGAAAAGCTGCATCCCACTGTCCCTGACTGAGAGGCACACTCAAATCCTGGCTGCTGGAGTTCACAGGGCTTGAGAACATTGCTTGTGCCCGCTGTGTCTCCTTAGCCACCAGAGGGCAGCACTGGCTCACACCTCCATATGCCCACATCGGCTACCTCCCGTGCAAAGGCCAGAGCAGGGATTCTCAACTCCACCAGACTCAGTGCCCACTTTCTGAACAACTATTTTCCAGTGCCCCCTTTATAATCTTGAAATAAAATGAATTTTGGATAAAATTTACCTAAGCAAATTAAATACACTGCCTTAATTCTGTAACAACTAAAAGGAAGGAGCTTAGTTACCTAGCTCTAACGAATACCACAAGTGGCTTTAAACAGATTTATTCTTTCACAGTCTAGGAGGCTGGAAGTCTGAATTCAGGGGGTCAGCTCCAGGGGATGGCTTCCTGTCTGTGTTAGCTCTGAGGAAGGTCCTTGTCTTCAGTCTTTCCTTGGTCTAGGAGCTTCTCAGTGCAAGGACCCATGTCCAAAGAATGTGCTCTGCTCCTGGCTCTTGGTGATAGGAGGTGCCCTGTCTCTCTGCTTCCTCCTCTCATATATCAAAAGAAATTGACTCAAGATACAATCTAATGTTACAGCTTGAGTCCTCCCTCATTAATATAACTGTCTCTAATCCCACTTCATTAACATCGTAGAGGTAGGATTTGTAACACAAAGGAAAATCACATCAGATGACAAAATGGTGGACAGTCTCACAATACTGAGAATCAAGACCTAGCCTATTTGAGATACATTTTTGAGGAGGCAAGCCAGCTAAGTGCCATTGAGTCTGATCTGAGAGACACAATGCAATTCATGGCAGTAGCTTTTAATAAACGAGTGTGTTACAGTATGTAATGCTTGGTGCACCTACACTAAATCAATAGTTTATAGTTAGATGCTATGTCTACAGGTGGGTTGCTGTGAATGAAGAATTCTAACTACAGAGGGAAGCAGGTGGGTTGTACTGATGGTACAAATGCACTGTGGTTTTCTGAAAAGGTGAACAATTCTTGGTAAAGTGTAAAATAGAACACAGTTGTCCTTTTATTTAAAAGGTAACAGCATTCTTTGAAATTTCAGTGCATATTAACACTTCCAAAGACCTTTTCACTTCTGTACTAAACAGAGTTGGGTTTTATTAGGAACAGATGTTTCCTTGCTGGTCCTACATGAATGTCTGGGAATTCCTGGGTGTTGCAGACAGTTACTGCTCTCCTGCTAACTCACAAGTTGGAGGTTTGACTCCACCTAGAGGCAGCTGGGGTGGGGGGGGAAGCCCTGATAATGTACTGAAAATTTAGCCATTGAAAACTCTGTGGAGGACAGTTCTACACCAGTACATATGGGGTCACCATGAGTCAGAATCGACTTAATGGCATCGTGCTTTTTTTGTTTTTATTTTTTGTTATTTGTGTATACATTTCACCCGAAGCCCCATAGCCATCTTCTCCCTCCCGTACCCTCCCTCAAGCCAAAAGAGGCACCTCCCATTGTCCTGAATGGGTATCTTGAGAGTGGAGGATCCAGGTTTTATTAAGATGGCATTACACAGACCCCTTCTCTGGGCAGAAAAATCCATCCTTCCCTCTAGAGTGCTGTCTTGGGATATGCCCAAGGCCATATAAATCAGAAAAGGGAATTCAATGTGGATCCCAGCCAAATAAATCAAACACCTCACTTCAGTGCCCTCTTGGAGTCAGGGCTCCTCAACCTGTCACCAGCCCGAAGCATTACTACAGAGATTGCACATAATCTGTGGCCTTTTGCCAGCTGCCCAGTGTAGTCCTTGCTTGGTCAGAACCAATCTAGCTGTGGCTACCTCGGCAGCCTCCCTGCTGCTGCCACTGGGGTTGGCTCCGCACAAATGGGGCATCGAAATGGCCCTGCTTGTCAGACCATATCCGGTGGTTCCCAGCCCTGGGGTCTCATTAGTAAGAACTTTCATATAGGAACCTGGACCCCTGGTTCACTAGGCTAGTGTAGGGGGCAGGGATCTGCATCTTGACAAGTTTTTCAGGTTTCTTGTCATCACCAGAGAAAAGCTAGCCCTGAGGCCCAGGGTGGGGTCCCTGAGTGGCACAGAGGGTTAAGTGTTCTTTCCTGGCCAGTTTTTGTTACTGCCGGCTGTTGCAGCCTCTTACTCAGGAGGGCTCTGGCACAAGGCTGGCCTCCCTCCCAGAGCTCTCTGGGGACCTCAGTCCCCCTCTGTACAATGAAAGGGGAGACGAGATCAGCGAGGCCCACGCTTCCTTCTCCCAAGTTCTACCTGCACGATTTATTCTCGATGAGCCATGTGTATACATTTTATTTCTTTAAATGACTCACTTTAACATAAATACGTATTCTAAGGAAAATAGTACATCACTACTTGAAATTGAAAACTTTAAATAGAAAAATGGACGTCTGACACACAAAGAAGGAAACCAAAAATACCAAGAGCAGCAGAAAGGGATTAAATTGCAGAGACTGTCAGGGCCCTGAGCCTGAGACCTGTCTCTATTAATAAAGAGGGGGTACATACAGCAAGTCCCAGAGAGGGGGTAAAGGTGCACTAGCGCAAAACACGATCTGTACACAGCAGTGAAAAGCTCATAGCAATCTTAGAGGACACAGAGCTGCCTGCGAGGGTTTCCAGGGCTGAAATCGTGGAATCCAGGACTTTCTGAGTAAAGCAAACCAAACCCACTGCCATTAAATCAATTCCAACTATGATGACCCTATAGGACAAAGCAGAACTCCCACTGAGTTTCCAAGGAGCACCTGATGGATTTGAACTGCCAATTTTGTGGACAGCAGCCATAGCCTAACCACTATCCCACCTTGATTCCCGGAGAAAAGCAAAGGGATACTTTGTCACTACGCCCCTCAACATAATGGAGTGCCTGAAATCACTCTGACATGTGAAATCATTCACCTGCAAGTGGCTTGCCCATGACTACTACCCTAAAGGTTGGTGGTTTGGACCCACCCAGCAGCACTACAGACAAAAGACCTGCCGATCTGCTTCCCTAAGTACAGGCAAGAAAACCCTATGGAGTAGCTCTGAGCTAGAATCAACTTGATGGCAAAGGGTTTGGCTTTTCGGTTTGCACATCACCAGGAGCTTTGCTCCACACTGGGGCTGATGGCTGATGCCAGCAAATTGCAGAGTTTTGGGGGAAGAACTGCTTGAACTATTATGGCAGTTCTCTGGCTTATAATTTTCAATTTTTATTCTACCAGGAATGATCCTTTTCATTAAGTAGCTGTTTTTCTTTTATTGTGATTAAGTGACATTATACAATTTAAATCGGTTTTGCATGCTCACCTATCTGCAGCTCCCTCTGCTCTCCCCACCCAGTGACAGCACACTTATCCTTTTCACTCTGTGTATCTATTATCCTAACAAGTATCTGTGCCCCTTCTACCCTCTTCCTCCCATCTAGAAAGAGACCAGTAGGACTGCCTCCTGTCACACACCATATGGTCACACTGTGTCCGAGTCCAGTCCATTCTTCTCTGAAGAGTTGACTCACTACTGGTTTCCAGTCAGGGACAGCAGTGGTTTACAGGCCATGTTCCCAGGGGATCCTCCAGACGTTGGACCAGCAATTTAGGGCTTTTATTAGAGTTCTTGGGCTACACACCTCTTTTTCTTGTGCTGCCTCAGGGACTCTAAATTGTGTCCCCTGTCACAGCTGTCTGTGGTGCTGGTTGGACACCATCTGGTTCTTCTGATCTCATGGTGACATAGTCTCCCATTCATACGGGTCCTTCTGTCTCCTGGGCTCTTTTTACCTTGTCTCTTTGTTCTTGGTGATCATCTCTTCCAGATGAATTGGACCATACAGTGTACCTCATATAGTAGCTTGCTAGCTTTTAAGACCCCAGACACTACTCACCAACATGGGGTGCAGAAGACTCTCTTAGCAATAGACTAGTTATGCCAATTGGCCTCCATGTCCCCTGAATACAGTCCCTAAACCCGTCCCTGCTACTCTAGCCTTTGAAATGTTCAGTTTAGAAAACCCTTCATTTTATGAAGTCCAGTTGATCTACTCTCAACTGTGTGCTGTCACCTAACCAAATTTCTATCAACTCAACTGTCTAATCTATGCTTAACTCTCTCCCTCCCTCCCCACCTTTGTAGCCATCGAAGAGTCTTCTGTGCATAAGTAGATTTTTACATCCTTATAGCAGGAGTCTCATACAATATTTGTCCCTTTGTTGGTGACTGATTTCACACAGCATGTCTTTCAGTTGATACCAGGTTATGCTTCCTACGAATCATCATTGTTCTTTATCATTGCATAGTGTTCCATTGAATAGATGTACCATAGTTTATCCATTCCACTGTTGGTGCGAACCCAGGTTGATTCCATCTTTTTGCTATCTGTGGACAGTGTTGCAATCAACATTCGTGTGCATGTATCTGTTTGTCTGACCACCTTTATTTTTGCAGGATATATTCCAAGCAGTGGGATTACTGGATCAAATAGTATTTCTGACTTTCTAAGAAAGTGCCAAATTGCTTTCCAAAGAGGTTGTGCCATTCTGTGATCTCACCAGCAGTGTAGGAGGGTTCCAGTCTCTCTGCATCCTCTACAGCATGTTGTTTTGGGTTTTTTTTGGATTATGGCCTACCTTGTTGGGGTGAGATGGTATCTGTTTTAGTCAGCTAGGGCTGCTCTAACAGAAATACCACAGAGTGGATGGCTTTAACAAAGAAAGATTTATTCTTACACAGTCCGGTAGGTTGCGAGTCCATATTCAGGGTGTCCGCTCCAGGGAAAGACTTTCCCCTTGACGGCTCTGGAGGAAAGTCCAGTATTGCATCAGTCATTGTCCAGGGAGCGTCCTAACGCAAGAACCTCTGGTCTGAACGACGCGTTCTGCTCCCGGTGCTGCTTGCTTGATGGTAGCGAGGTTCTCAAATTGTCCTTGGTTCTTTTTCCTTTTATTCCTTGCAAGCTAAAAGCATTAAGGGTGGGGCAAGCCATACTCCAGGGAAACTTCCCCCATAGCAGGAATTCACAGCCCCACCCTAATCCTTTAACATACAGGTTAGCAAAACCACACAATGGAGGACAGTCCCAAGATACTGGGAACCATATCCCAGCCACGTGGCTGCACACATTTTTGGGGGGACACAATTCAAACCATGACATCCCACCCTTTGACAACCCAAAAATCACATCACAAAAACATTTAACACATTCATCTCACCATAGCAAAATTATGTCCATCCATATAACAGAAGTCTTAAATCAGCTCCAAGTCCAAAATACAAAAACTCTTCTACATCTGTGAAACTTAGAAGGCATTAACAGGCAACAGGCAAGTCAACAGAACACATTACATTAGCCCTCAGAGCTTTGGAAATACTCCTACATTTTCTGAGACATTCTACACAACAGCAATGCTCTCCAGACTCTAGGTATCGGCCACACTCTCAGGTTTCTGAGTGGAGACCTCCAGCCCCGTGCTACAACTTTGCCTTCAAGGCCCACTTGGACAGAAACTCTGTCCCATTGGCTTTAGGAGCACCCTAAGCCCAACTGAGTGGCAATTCCACCTTTACGAACACAGCACGCCATGGTTCCACCCTTTCAAACCCCTGAGGTCATGGCCATACCTCTTGAGACTGAGGCAGCTCAGCTTCTCACGCTATCTGCCTCTTCAGCTTCAGCTTCCTATGGCCGCATGGCCTGGGCCTCAGGCCCACATCTGCCCTGCCGGGCAAGTGTTCCAAAGCTCTGTAGCTCCACTGGTTTAAGTGCCCGGAGGCACCCCACTCTTGCTGGAAAGCGTCCTGCCCAAAGGCACTCAACTCTCTCACTCCGTGGGTCAGCAAGGCCAGCTCACCGATTCAAGTGCCCAGAGGCACCCCGTTCCGCGAGGAAAACTCTGCGCAGGCACTGACCTCTCTCGCTCCACGGGTCGGCTCCAGCGCTGCCTCTGGTTCTGCTGCTGCCGCTGCCGCTGCTGCCGGTCCTCTGTTGTTTCTCCCCATCTGCGCCTTCTTCGTTCCTTCTGAATCTTCTATCCATTCGCAGTTTCAAAGTGGCTTCCACATTTTAGGTATTTGCTAGAGCAGCACCCCACTCCTGGTACCAATTCTGTTTTAGTCAGCTAGGGCTGCTCTAACAGAAATACCACAGAGTGGATGGCTTTAACAAAGAAAGATTTATTCTTACACAGTCCGGTAGGTTGCGAGTCCATATTCAGGGTGTCCGCTCCAGGGAAAGACTTTCCCCTTGACGGCTCTGGAGGAAAGTCCAGTATTGCATCAGTCATTGTCCAGGGAGCGTCCTAACGCAAGAACCTCTGGTCTGAACGACGCGTTCTGCTCCCGGTGCTGCTTGCTTGATGGTAGCGAGGTTCTCAAATTGTCCTTGGTTCTTTTTCCTTTTATTCCTTGCAAGCTAAAAGCATTAAGGGTGGGGCAAGCCATACTCCAGGGAAACTTCCCCCATAGCAGGAATTCACAGCCCCACCCTAATCCTTTAACATACAGGTTAGCAAAACCACACAATGGAGGACAGTCCCAAGATACTGGGAACCATATCCCAGCCACGTGGCTGCACACATTTTTGGGGGGACACAATTCAAACCATGACAGTATCTCATTGTAATTTTGATCTGGATTTCCCTTAACAGCTAATGATCGTGACCATTTCCTCATGTGTCTTTTGGTTGCCTGGATGTCTTCCTTGGTGATCTTTTTCTTTGTAACTGTAGAAGGCACACAGAGCAGTTTCTCATTAAACAACTACTATACATACTGTTTTATGACACATTGGTTAACCACCCACAAAATGTCAACACTCTCCCTTCTCAATTGGGTTCCCTATTTCCAACTTTCCTATCCTCTCCTGCCTTTTAGTTCTTGACCCTGGGCTGACACCCCTTTAGTTTCATTTTGTTTTATAGGCCTGTCCAATCTTTGGCTGAAAGTGAACCTCAGGAGTGACTTCATTACTGAGCTGAAAGGGTATCTGGGGGCCATACTCTCAGGATTTGTAGCTGTATAATTTTCAAGTCACACCAAGTTACTATACCAAGTTTACACAGTTTTAGATTATAGGCAAGAAAGTTGGTATTGTGGCTGGTAAATATATCTGCATTATGCCTTTTGAAGAACTGGATGAAGTTTGCTGGTGCCCCCACTACTATCTTTTTGGACCCTAGCTTAGAAGTCTTGCTTTGAACCACATTCAAAGACAGAGAAGATACAAAGGTGTGTGGTATCACTTCTTGTTGAGGGGCTGATTTTGTATTGTTTCTACACCTGATACCAATTTCTAGGGTACACCAAAGATAGTAAAGTCTCATTTATTTGTATAAATATAGGCATGATTAAGAATGTTCTACTAGCATTTTGCTAAGAGAGCCTTCTGCACCCCACATTGGTGAGTGGCATCTGAGGTCTTAAAAGCTGCCAAGCTGCCATCTGAGGGTACAGCAAATGGCCCAACTCAGCAAGAATGGATGATCACCAAGGACCAAAATGACAGGGGGGAAAGAAAACCCAGAAGACAGACAGACCCATGTGAGTGGGTGACTACATCGACTTGTGACCGGAAGAACCGAATGGTGCCCAACCACCAGTGATAGCCATGATGGAGCTCACAGAGAGGAGTCTCACTGGCAACACAAGAATAAAAAGGGGTACACCCTGAGATCTCCACTAAAAGACTGCAATTGATGGTCCAGGAGCCTCAGCGTTCTCCTGGGAGCATGGCCCCTGGCCCTGATGCTGCCCCTGTCCATAAATCATAATGGACATAATGGACATAATCTTCAAACAGGAATGGATTAGACTTGGTGACAGAGTGACCATTGCATGCGTACACTCTATGGTTCTATGCATCCATAGGACGTCGTCCTGCTGACCTCTTACTGGAGGTGGGGTAGTCGGTGGAGTCGGTGGAGAGGAGGAGATAGGAGATTGTTGGGAGGATAAAACATGTATGGAATGGAGAGGAAGAGTGTGCTATCTATCACCGGGCAGGGAGAGCAGTGGTAGCTGCATATAGGTGGGCATGCAAATTTATATGGGAATGTACGTTTTCACTGAATCATAATTTAAAAAAAAATGTTCTAAACAAAGTCATGATTTCTAGCACTGATTACAAAATTTCCTGATAGTTAGATTGGATCATAGGTGCTCTGAAACTTCATTTAAGCTTTACTTTTAAAGTTCCTTCTCCTTTCCCCCATGCCCAGAGCATGATGCCAAACTCCTAAATATGTACCTAAACAAGTGCAGCTAGACAAATCATGATTTGTTCACTTTAAGAATTTAGAATCCAGTATCAGCCAGAATACATAGGACCAGGTTTGGAATGGGACAGATTTAAGCCCACTTCTGTTTGGACCACTGATGTGCCATGATTCTCATTGCACTTTCAGAGTTTCCATAATGGTTGCGATGATGTCTGAGAGCTCTTTGTCCACACTGATTTGGATGAAGTTTTCTGGAGGTGACGGGGGCTCCAGAGTATTGAACTGGGACTGCAGTAGCTCAGGGGGCATAAAATGTCCTTTTCTTTCCTGTAAGCGTCCAGAGATGACCTCAAATGATCCATTCAGGTGGACTACAAAAAGCTTCACCCTGGAGGGCTTTTCTTCCTTGCCCAGTTCATCACATTTCTGAGGGGCATTATCACTGCCTTGTATTAAGATGTCTCTGTACATTTTCTTCAGAGCTGAACAAGCTAGAACCACACACTGTCCTGAAGCTACCTCTCTGTTTAAAAAAAAAAAAGAAAAGGCATTAAAGAATGAAGACATTTAAAATAATCGGTGCCAATTCTAGGAGTCCCTGGGTGGGGCAAACATAATGTGCTCCACTGCTGGTGTTTTGATTCGACCCAGAGGCATCTCAGAAGAAAGGCCTGGTGATCTGGTTTTGAAAAATCAGCCATTGAAAGCCCTAGAGCACAATTCTACTATGATGTGGGATCACCATGAACCGGAATTAACTTAGCAGCAACTCATTTGGGTTGATTTTAATTCTAGGTTGAGAATTCCAGTCTTAATTCACTGCCAGTGGTTGTTAAAAAAATAGTGGTTAAGCATCAGGCAGTTGTACTTTGAGTTGAAGATCTTCCATGAATGAACTGAGCAGACTGGGACAGGTGTGTATCTCCTTGGGTATCAGTTCATTAGTTAATGGGCCTGCACAGTGTGCCTGCCTCCTAGAACTGTTGAAAGAAAAACCTTTATCAAGGTGCCTGGTACACAGGAAATGCTCAGTAAATACTGATTTTGTTCTTAAGGGCTGGGGTGTGGGCTTGGCCTCAGAGTGCAGACACAGGTGACAGCCAGTGGGCACCCACATCACACAAACATTGGAGGTCTCACTGTCTTCCACAGCATGTTAAAGGCCAGGTTCACAACTGTCTTCTCCCCATTCTTACTCTGCCAGGTGGTAAAAAAGTCTCAGGAAGCTACCAGAAGGTACAGAGCTCAAGAAAACTGGAGAAAATGGAATATGTGTCCCTCTGTGGTCAAGGCAAGTAGGACAGGAGAGGTTTCAAGGGATGCTCTCAGAAAAAAAGCAAGCCAGAAAGAGAGGCAACGTGACAAAGCAGCAATATGGTGAAACCTGTGTGGCCAAAGACCACCCATGAGGGGTAGCCACAGCTTCCACACAGCCCCGGTGTGCCCTGTCCCTGGGCAGGGAGCCAGTCATTTCTGTGAGACTCTCGAGTTAAGAGGTGAAGTGTAAATGGTAGGTGGGACACTGAATAAAAAGTGCACTTAAGAATTGAGGCTTCTGAAGGGGCCTTCCTCTGGTTTTATGGCCAGCAGAGACTACAGAACCAGTGGGTGGAGTGAGTGAATCATCAGAAACAAACTTAACATCCCTGAGCCTTCTTGCTCTTTCCTAGGACCATGGATGAGATCTTATTTATTTTGTGTCTAGAGGGAACTTGCTTACTTTGGACATGTCATTAGGAAATCACTAGAAAAGAAGATTCTGTTTGATAGAGGATCAGCAAAACTGAGGGAAACCCTCAGTGAGATGGATTATTAGCTGCTGTCCGATCAATTCAAACTCGTAACGAGCCTGTGTACAAGAGAACAAAACACTGCCCAGTTCTGCACCATCCTCCAAGTCCACTGTATTTCAGGCTATTGTTGCAGTCGTTGTGTCAGTCCATCTCACTGAGGACTCCAACGGTGCACTCAGAATATATCAACAATATCATGAAGATGGTGCAGGACATGTAAGTATTTTATTGCTATATCTAAGGTCAAGAAACAGAGCTGCCTCAGTGACAACTAATAACAAAGAGGTCTCATCTGTGCTCTCCTGAGAATTTTCATTTCTGTTTCTGCTGCAGGTGTGTGTATGTGATCTCCACTGTGTCTGTTTAGAGACTCAGCTGAGCCAGGAGTCCTCTACATCAGGTTCAGAAGCCCATGCAGATGGGCTGCCAGTCAGATCAACAGGGTGTGAAAAAAGCAAACGAGTTTTAATGACACTCATTTCATATGGCGCAAGTTGGATTTATAAAATGTGATTTTATGTAGGAAAGCTAGGTTTGTAACTCATTCCTTGCCTTTTCTTCATCCCCTTTCCATGTTCCACCTGGTCTCAGTGGCCAGTCTCAGTGGGGTCAAGCCCATATATGGGAATGGCTGGACCCTATTGCTCAGGAGCACACAATAGAGCTGGACAACAAGGATCAGACGTGCAATCCCAGGACCTAATAATCTGTTAATTTATGAATGGCCCCAGGTTTTCCTGGTCATCACAGCCTGACAATCAGCCAGTCAAAACTCCATGGATCACAGTGTTCCCTTATGCATGAGGTTGCCATGAGTAGAGAGCCGAATCCATGGTAGATAACAATTTATAATGGTGGTGGCATCAGTTGACATTTTTTGAGCACTTATTACTTGTCTGACACTGTTCTAAATGCTACTCATGCATTATCTCACTCTTTACAATATTAACCTGTGAGTAGGAACAGTATTCCCATTTTATGTGTGAAAAACCTAAGGCTTATAGAGGTCAGGTCACTGCCAAGACTGCCAGCTAGTACTTGTCAGAGCCGTGGAGGTGATTGGTCTCCAGAGCCTAACTAACTTATACATTGCTTGAGGCTGACTGAAATTTCAGTTGCTTGTTTTTAGAAGCATCTCGCATTCATGTCTGGGGTCCTTAATCATCAGTTAGTTGTGACTCCAAGAATACAGTTTTTCCTTGCACTTTCTGGTGCATTTTCTTTACTCACTGGCTTATCATGCCAATGCCCAGTTCAGTCTTACCTTTGTAAAATCCTATGCAAGTTGCACAGCCATGGAATCCTGTCCTGAAATTAAAGCAAACACAAGTGACTTTTCCAGCTATTATTTGTATGGAGACATATAGTTATGTTATAATCACAAATGTTAAGTGCTGAAGAAATCATAGTGATTTTGAAAAGTACATTATGCATAAGACAGTAACAGTTAACCACATATACACTTCACTGGCTCAGGGGACGTTGGTTCTAATAATAAGAAAAACTACAGTAAAAGACTGCTGTATGCCTTCTCCCAGCATTGAATATATATTGAATATATATTTGCCCTGGTTCTGATGTATTTACATGTCTCCTTTTAATGTCATGTGTGTTCCATAGGTGCCTTTGTTTCTCAAATGTAAAGTATATTCACATAAACTTTAATGTCAGTGGTTCTACTTTTCAAATGGAACAAAAAACTGTTCAGATAAGGTAAGAAGCATTGTCAGAAACTTAATGTTACCAAAGAGTTCAAAGGGAAGATAGACGTTTATATAGCAGACCCTACATCCAGAGTTTCACTAAGAAATCCTCCTAAGACTTGCTCTTTCTGGGAAAAATTCTTATAGGCCATAATGCATTTTTTAAAAATCTTTTTAGTATGGATAAATTTAAACATATACAAAAAGCAGCTAAAATAGTACAAACATTTACATACCCATTACCCAGCTTCAACAATTTTCAACTCCTAATTTTTTATTATGTCCCCTACTGTATCTTTGTCCATGTCCAGTCCATGCCCACCATTATTTTGATACATATCCTACAGACATGATTTTTAAAAACTTCACTGGGAAGCAGGGCTAAGATGGTGGAGTGGTCACATGCCTCCTTTGATCCTTTTTACAACAAAGACCCTAAAAAACAAACGAATCAATTATATATGATGTAGGAGCCATGAACATCGAAGACAAGGCTGAGAAATCAGACTGAGCAACATGGAAGACAGAGTAGGTCCAGAAGTACCTAGGACTGTCTGGACTTGAGCTGGCAGTAAATGGTACCAAACAGGTGGATAAGCTGCAAGATGTGTGGTAAGGGGGGCAGTGGTGTTTGGAAAGCATTTTCCACAGCTGGAAAGAGTAAAGGACAGTACACACATGCCTCCAGAATCAGTAAAAAGTGGCATTCGACAATCAAAAGTAGCTTGTATCTAACCTACTGACGGTAGCTCGAAAATTCCCCTTTGCAATAAATTTCTCTCCCTTTTATCCGCCCTTCACCCTCTCTGCTCTGCACTGTACCTTAGCTGGCCCCAGAGACTGATTCCCTAGGGAGGAAATAGGACTCTGTATGTGCCCTAAGCCATTCTCCTAGCCTTGGAGTAGAACAAATTACCAGGAGAGAAAAATAATCTGCTAGTTCCCCAGAGATGGGAACTCAGGGCAGAAACCGTTCCTTTGCTTAGGCATAGGCATAAAGGGTCCATGGACTTTGAATGCCTTTTACCTCTACATGCAGCATTGGGCATTCATAGTCCAGCTGCAAAACCTATCCACCTACATGCCTTAAAGAACAGGGACATACTTTCCTCACAGACACACTCAGACTGGCAGTCAGCCCCCTGCATCTCTCAGCTAGTGCACCTAGAAACCTGTGCCTACATCAATCACCCCAGCTGATAGAGGACTGTAATGGAGAGCTTGCACTAAATATTTGATGAGCTTCCTGGACACTCAGCTGAATACATACAAGAAAACTAATGGACTCCTGGGCTCAGATGCCTAGTAAGAGCTCTAAGCACCTAGAGATGAGATGTTGGAGTTTCAAAGGCACCAGTCATCAAAATATCTCACATGACCAACCTATTTGAACTCTTCAAAACAAAGCAAAACAAGAAGTTAGAAAAGAGAAAACAAACATAAACAAATACAAGTTACTAATGGCTCGGAGAAATAGTCAATATCAAATTACATAAAGAGGCAGAAATGATGGCTTCAGAAAGCTACCAAAACAAACAATCAAGAAATTTTCCTGGGGGCAGAGTCAAGATGGTGGACTAAGCACACATCTCCCTATAATATCCCTCTGGAAACCAAGACCTGAATTGATAATCAAACAGAGCCCTCTGATCACCTAATCAGCCCCAGGACACGGCACAGGGCTGTTAATTTGGACTTCATACCACTGAGTGAAAAATCACCTCTCTTTCGCTGACTCCTGCTCCTGGCTAGCCCTGGCTCTCATGGTCTGAAGGTAAACGCACCATTTTGACTTTTTTTGCCTCTGTCTTGGGTGGTGGGCGGAGCTCGGTCTTGCCTATCAGCTAGACTCAGACGTGCTGCTGGGGGCATAGGCAGGCGAAATTCCCGTATTTTGAGAACCAGGCTTAGAACTCTGTTAATCTAGCCACTTTGGGCATGTCTTTTTATCTCTGCCTCAGCGGGGTTTGTACGGAATTTCACTGTCAGTGTGCGGGATGCCATGTTAGATAGTTTGTATCATCTGGGGTTGGATACAGAGGTGCTTACTTTGCCAGTTTTAGTGGGACCCAATTCTTAGCCTGGGAGCCAGTGCCTGCAAACAGGACAGCGCTTCTCCGACAAAAAAGCAATAATTTACACAGTGCCACCTACGGTGGGGATGCTGCAACAGAAGTGGAGGAATCACTACCTCTCGGCACCTTTAGCCCCCCTATCTGCTGACTGTGTGGAGGGCGCCATCTTGGATATGGTGGCTGCAGCTGGACCTAATTCTTAGCTTGGGAGCCAGAGCCTGCCCACAGGAGAGCGCTTTTCTACCAGAAAAGCAGCAATTCACACAATGTCGCCTAAGGCTGGGCCCTGTCAGCAGAAGCCAACAGGGCAGTAGCATTGCTGTATTCTGAACTAGTTTGCATCATCGGATTGGATATAGATGTGCTTACTTTGCCAGTTGGGAAGAGGGACCTCCACACCTGAAAACCTGACTGACTTGGGAAGTGGTCAGATACCTTTTACTTGATATTCTAAGACACCCTGGAGACACATCTGCAGTCCATCCACACAGTATCTCTTCCAGGCTCTACTTACTCACATGGGACCCAAAAAGCAACAGACACTTGTGGCATACAAGAAATCACCCATGGCTTCAGAAGGCTCCCAAACAAAACAACCAAAGAGCTTTCCAGATGAAGAAACTTTTCTGAAAGCATCAGAAAGTGAATGCAAAATGATTATATACAGAGCCCTTCTAGACTTTATACAAAATGCAGCAGAACAAAAGGAGAAATTAAACAAGCTGTTAGATCTGATGGAACACCAGTACTCTGAAATTGAACAGATCAAGAACAAAATCAAAGACATAGAAACTTCCATGCAAAGCCAAGAAAACAGAATGGAACAAATGGAAAAAAGAATTTCTGACTTGGAAGACAGAGCTACTGACACCAGCATCTATGAGCAGAAATCAGAAAAAAGAAACAAGAAAAATGAAGAAGCATTAAGAAGCCTGTGAGACTCTATTAAGAGGAACAACCTTTGATTAATGGGAGACCCTGAACAAGGTGAGATACCTGAGACCACAGAGAGTATCACTGCTGAGCTGCTGACAGAAAACTTCCCAGAAATCATGAAGGAACAGAATATAGACATCTCAGATGCATATTGTATGCTACCCAACATAGTTCTCAAAAGAAAGATTCCAAGACATATTATAATCAAGCTTCACAAAATGAAACATAAGCAGCAACTCTTTTTTTATTTTTATTTTTTTCTTAATATGACTAAGTGAAAATGTACATTCCCGTATAAATTTACATGCGCACCTATATGCAGCTTCCACTGCTCTCCCTGTCCGGTGATAGCACACTATTCCTCTCTGCTCTATACATATTTCATCCTCCCAACCGCCTCCTTTCCCCTCCTCTCCACCCACTCTCCTTCCTCCAGCCAGAGGTCAGCAGGATGATATCCTATAGATGTATAGAACCATAAAGTGCATTCAATCTATGGTCACTCTGCATTGCCAAGTCCAATCCATTCGTGTCCAAAGAGTGGACCTTCGTTATGATTTATAGGCAATGGCAGCATCAGGGTGAGGGGCCACGTTCTCAGGGGAATCCCGAAACCGCTGGACCATCAATTGAGGTCTTTTAGTGGACATCTCAGGATACACCCCTTTTTATTCTAGTGTTGCCCGTGAGACTCAACCTAGTGAGCTCCATTGTGGCTATCACCGGTGGTGGCCAGGCACCATCTGGTTCTTCCGGACTCAAGTCGATGTAGGCACCCACTCATGTGGGTCTCTCTATCTTCTAGGTTGTCTTTACTGCATGTCGTTTTGGTCCTCAGTGAGCGTCCGTTCCTGCTGAGTTGGGACCATTAAGCAGCAACTCTTAAAGGCAGCAAGACTCAAAGCAAAGGTAACACTCAGAGGGAAACCCTGTAGGCTCTCATCAGATTTCTCAGCAGAAACCATGCGAGCACGGAGACAGTGGCATGACACATTCAAAGCCCTGAAGGAGAAGAACTTCCAACCAAGAATTATATATTCTGCAAAACTATGTTTCAAATACAAAAATGAAATTAAGACATTCCCAGATAAACAGAAACTCAGAGATTTTGTAAAAACCAAACCAAAACCACAAGAAATGCTGAAAGAAGTTCTTGGCTCTGGCTTAGAAGAATGAAACCACTAACTTTATATTTTAGAACGACACACTACTGAAAACTCTACTTAGTTAGGGAAGGCTCCAAAGTCAATCACAGCTTTAATACCGAAAGAAGCAATCCAGTGATCATCATGAAAACTATGGTGCTATCATATCAAAAACAGGGATATACTACAGTTGTTATAGTCCTTCCAGATGGAGAGGAAGATGACAAGAATGGTAGTAATAAAAACTGGGTTTATATATAGTTTATTAAGGGGGATCATTGGAGCAACTGTAAAGTACAACAAAGATGTATCATACCATTTCAAGAAATGTAACACAGGAGTCTCAATAACTACAAAACCAGCTCCGAAAAAGGTGAAAAATCAACTCACAAAAAAGAATGTCACAGGACAGACTAATAAGAACAACAGAGAAAACATCAACATAAAAATAAACATATCACAATGGCAGCAGTGAACAGACACCTATCAATAATTACACTGAATGTGAATGGACTGAATGCTCCAGTAAAGAGACATCAAGTGACATCTTGGATCAAAAGACATGACCTACCCATATGTTGTCTACAAGAAACTCACTTGAGACCTAAAGATAGGAACAAACTGAAAATTAAAGGATGGAAGAACATTCATCAAGCTAACAATGAACAAAGAAGAGCAGGGGTGATAATTCTAATCTCAGACAAAATCAATTTTAATGTAAGATCCACCATAATGGACAAAGATGGATACTATTTATTGCTGAAAGGTTCAGTACATAAAGAAGACTTAACTATATTGAATATTTATGCATCTAATATCAGTGCACCTAAATACATCAAAGAAACACTGACTACACTCAACAAAGAGTTAGATGACTTCACAATAACAGTGGGAGACTTTAACACTCCACTCTCAATACTGGACAGATCATCTAGAAAAAAGCTCAGTAAAGATACAGAAGGCCTCATTGCCATAATTAACCAACTAAACCTCATTGATATATACAGAATTTTCCACCCATCAGCAGACAACTACACCTTCTTCTCCAGTGCACATGGAACATTCTCCAGAATTGACCATGTATTAGGACATAATGCAATTCTCAACAAAATCCATACCATTGAATTACTGCAAAGCATCTTCTCAGCTCATGAAGCTATAAAAGTTGAAATCAATAGCAGAAAAAACATAGATAGAAAGTGGAACTCTTAGAAACTGAACAACATCTTGCTCAAAAAAACATGGGTTACAGAAGAAATCAAGGATGAAATAAAGACATTCATGGATTCCAATGAGAATGAAAACATTTCCTAGCAGAACCTATGGGATACAACAAAAAGCAGTGCACAGAGGTCTGGTTATCTCCATAAATGCACACATCTGGAGGGAAGAAAGAAACCAAATCAAGGAAGTAACCCTACAGCTGGAACAAGTAGAGAGAGAAAAACAGAGGAACCCCTCAGGCACCAGAAGAAACCAGATCCTAAAGAGTAGAGCAGAGCTAAATGAATTAGAGAATAGAAAAACAATTGAAAAGAGCAAAAGCTCTTTTCTTGAAAAGATCAACAAAATTGATAAACCAATGGCTAAACTTACTAAAGAAAAGCAGGAAAGGAAACAAATAACCCAAATTAGAAATGAGAGGGCTGTTGTCACAACAGATGCAACAGAAATAAAAAATATCATAACAGAATACTATGAAAGACTGTACTCTAACAAATTTGAAAACCTAGAGGAAATAGACAAATTCCTTGACTCATATCACCTACCCAAATTATCATAACATGAAGCAGAACAACTTAATAAACCCATCACAAAGGAAGGGATTGAAAATGTCATCAAAACACCGCCAACCAAAAAAAGCCCGGTCCCAGATGGCTTCACTGGAGAATTCTACCAAGCTTTTAGACAAGAGTTATCTCCAATACTACTGAAACTATTTCACAGCATAGAAAGGGATGGTGTACTCCCAAACTCATTCTATGAAGCCAGCATAACCCTGAGACCCAGCAAAGAAGAACTACAGACTGATATCACTCATGAATCTAGATACAAAAATCTTCAACAAAATTCTTGCCAATACCATACAACAACATATGAAGAAAATAATCCATCATGACCAAGTGGGATTCATACCAGGGATGCAAGGCTGGTTCAACATCAGGAAAACAATTAATGTGATGAACCACATAAATAACAGAAAAGACAAGAACCACCTGATTTTGTCCATTGATGCCGAAAAGGCATTTGATAAAGTCCAACACCCATTCATGCTAAAAACTCTTAGCAAAACTGGACTAGACAGAAAATTCCTCAACACAATAAGGGCCATCTGTACAAAGCCAATTGCCCATGTCATCCTGAATGGAGAGAGACTGAAATGCTTTCCCTTGAGAATAGGAACTAGACAAGGATGCCCACTCTCACCTATTCTATTCATCTTGTACTAGAAGTTCTAGTGAGAGCCATTAGACAAGACCAAGAAATAAAAGGCATCTACATCGGCAAAGAAGAAGTTAAAATCTCCCTGTTTGCAGATGATACAATTATATATGCAGAGAATCCCAAAGAATCTATAAGTAAACTACTCAAACTTATAGAAGAGTTCAACAAAGTCTCAGGATGCAAGATAAGCATAAGTAAATCAGTAGGCTTCCTTTATACCAACGACGAGATGGTTAATGAAGAAATCATCAAATCAATACCATTTACTATAGCCCCTAAGAAGATAAAGTATCTAGGAATTAATCTAACCAAAGAAATAACAGACCTTTAGAAAGAGAACTACAAGCCCTTACTACAAGAAACTAAGAGAGACTTAGATAAATGGAAAAGCCTACTCTGCTCATCAATAGGAAGACTTAACATTGTGAAAATGTCTATTTTACCCAAAGCAGTCTACTTATATAATGCAATCCCAATACAAGTTCCAGCATCATTTTTTAATGAGATCGAGAAACAAATCACCAATTTTGTTTGGAAAGGGAAGAAGCCCTGGATAAGTAAGGTACTACTAAAGAAGAAGAACACACTGGGAGGCCTCTCATTACCCGACCTTAGAACATACTACATTGCCACAGTGGTCAAAACAGCCTGGTACAAGAATAGACAGATCGATCAATGGAACAGAATTGAGACCCCAGAGATGAAACCATCTGCCTATGAACAGTGGATATTGGACAAAGGCCCTAAGACATTAAACTGGGGTAAAAACAGTATTTTCAAAAAATGGTGCTGGCTAAATTGGATATCCATCTGCAAGAAACTGAAACAAGATCCATATCTTACACCTTATACAAAAACCAACTCCAACTGGATAAAAGACCTAAATATCAAACCTAAAACGATAAAGCTCATCCAAGAAAAGGCACGAACAACAATGGAAGTTTTAATATACAATGAGGACAGACTCCAAAATCTGTCATACAAACCACAGTCAACAGAAGAGAAAATAGATAAATGGGAACTATTAAGAATCAAACACTTTTGCTCATCCAAAGACTTTTAATAGAATTAAAAGAACACCTGTATAATGGGAAAAAATATTTGGCAACTCTATGTCAGACCAACGCCTGATCTCCATAATCTAGAAGATACTACAAAATATCAATAAGAAGAAGATAAATCATCCAATTAAGTGATGGGCAAAGGACATGGACAGACATTTCACTAAATAGGAGATCCAGGCAGCCAAAAGACATATGCGGACATGTTCATGATCTTTAAAGAAATTCAAATCAAGACTACAATGAGATACCATCTCATCCAAACAAGGTTGGCCATGATCCAAAATCACAAAACAACAAATGCTGGAGAGGCTGTGGAGAAAGTGGAACCCTCCTAAACTGTTGGTAGGATTGCAAAATGGTCCAGCCTCTTTGGAAAGCAATCTGGGGCTTCCTTAAAAAAATGGATATCGATATACCATTTGACCCACTAATTCCACTACTTGGAATATATCCTACAGAATCAAGGCCTTTCACACCAACGGACACATGCACCAGAATGTTTATCGCAGCACAATCCATGATAGCAAAAAGATGGAATCAACCCAGATGCCCAACAACAGAAGAATGGATAGGTAAACTGTGGTACATATACTCAATGGAGCACTACGCAATGATAAAGAATAACGATGATTCCAGGAAACATCTCCTAACCTGGTTTCAACTGGAAGACATTATGTTGAGTGAAAGTAGTCAGCGACAAAAGGACAAATATTGTATGAGTCCTCTACGATAAGATCTCAAAAACAGACTTGTGTATAGAAGACTCTTTGAGAGCTGCAAGGGAGGGGAGGAAGGGAGGGGGAGAGGGAGGATTTCGATTAGATAGTTGCTAGAAATCTGGTTGGGCGAAATCAGTGATAGCACACATTAGAAACAAGAACAACATTTAGTGGACTTCAGCATAACTTGAGTACTCCTTCCATCTTAACCCAATATTGCAAGAACAGAGTAGCTGAGGCAGGGGGCAGGGGACCATGCTCTTAGGCGAAATCGAGGCCAACTGGCCCAAGTAGTGTTTTGCTAAGAGGGCTCTCTGCACCCCACATTGGTGAGGAGTGGCGTCTGAGGTCTTAAAAGCTGCCAAGCTGCCATCTGAGGGCACAGGAAATGGTCCCAACTCAGGAGGAATGGACGCTCACCGAGGACCAAAATGACATTTGGTAAAGACAACCCAGAAGATAGAGAACGGTGCCTACATCAACTTGGGACCGGAAGAACCTGATGGTGCCCAGCCACCACCACCAGTGGTAGCTGCGATGGAGCTCACTAAGTTGAGTCTCACTGGCAACACAAGAATAAAAAGGGGTACACCCTGAGATCTCCACTACAAGACCTCAATTGATGGTCCAGCGGCTTCGGGGTTCCCCTGGGAACATGGCCCCTGGCCCTGATGCTGCCCTTGCCCATAAATCTTTGGACATGAATGGATTGGACTTGGTGATGCAGAATGACCATATATTGGATGCACTTTATGGTTCTATACATCTATGGGATATCATCCTGCTTACCTCTGGCTGGAGGGAGGAGAGTGGGTGGAGAGGAGGTGAAAGGAGACTGTTGGGAGGATCAGACATGTATGGAGCAGAGAGGAATAGTGTGCTGTCACTGGACAGGGAGAGCAGTGGAAGCTGCATAGAGATGGGAATGTAAAGTTATATGGGAAGGTACATTTTACTCAGTCATATTAAATAAAAAAAAGTTTCAGTCCTTCAGAAAAGTTGAAGGCATGCTAAAAATTAACCCCTGTACATTCTTCACCTCACCAATGATAACATTTTGCCTCACAAAATTCTTTAAATAAGTGTCTTTTTCTGCTTGCTTAGGAAAACAACGACAACATTAAATTCTGCTCGGGACCTAAAAAAAAAATGAGAAATTTTCCAGGTGAAGAGAACTTCTTGGAGTTATCAGAAGTAAAATACAAAATATTAAGACACAGAACTCTTCAAGAGGTATGGAAGCAGGTTAGGCAAAAAGGAATAGAGCAAAATGACCAATTGAAGAGGCTGCAAGAAATCACAGAAAAGCAGCAATAAGAAATTCAGGAAATTAGTAAGAAATTTCAGAAATAGATGAGTCAATAGAAAGTCAAAGGAGCGGTACTGAGGGAATGGAAGCTAAAATTAGTGAGGCTGAAGATAAGCACTAGACACCAACATATTTGAGGAAAAATCAGAAGAATAACAGAAAATGAAGAAACACTAATAATCATGTGGGACTCTGTCAAGAGGAATAATCTACGAGTAATTGGAAGCCCAGAACAGGGGTGATAACAGAAAGTACACAGAGAATGGTTGATTTGTTGACAAAAAACTTCCCTGTTATCAGGAAAGATGAAAAGATGGCTATTGAAGATTCTTACTGTACTCCAAAAAGGTAGATCCCAAAAGAAAAATGCCAAGACATATTATAATCAAACTTAACAAAACTAAAGATGGAGACTTTTAAAACCACCTGTGGATGGGGCGCAGTGGGATCTACAAAGGACAGTCAGTAAGACTAAGCTTGGACTATTCATCAGAAACCATGCAGGCAAGAAGATAATGGTACTTTATACAAAGCCTTGAAGGGAAAAATATTGCCAGTCAAGAATTATATTTCCAGTAAAACTGTCTCTCAAGAATGATGGCAAAATTAGGACACTTTCAGATAAAAAGGTTTAGGGAATTTGCAAAAACCAACCCAAAATTCCAAGAAATCCTAAAGGGAGTCCTTTGGTTAGAAAATAAGTAACATCAGATAATAGCCTGTGGATTGAATTGTGCCCCCCAAAAATGTGTGTAGCCATTTGGTTAGACCATGATTCCTGGTATTGTGTGATGATCCTATATGCTATAAACCCTGTGTCTGGGATATTAATGAGGGCGGACAGGTGGTCGTTGTCTTGATGGGGGAGGACCAGATGGGTATATTGTGCTTTGAAGTGATCTCTTGAGACAGTAAAGAAAGAAGCTAGCAGAGAGGATTGGGGAGGCCATACCATCAAGAAGGAAACAATGCCGGAAGCAGAGGATGTCCTTTGGAAAGGACCTGGGGTCCCTGCACCTCAGGAGGTCCCAGTCAAGGGAAGATTGATGATAAGGACCTTCCTCCAAAGCCAACAGAGAAAGCCTTCTCCTAGAGCTGATACCCTGAAAGCCTACTGGAGTGTGGCAGAATAAAATTTCTCTTTTTAAAGCCATCCACTTGTGGTATTTCCATTAGATGAGTATTTCCACTAGATGAGTCAGACATAGCCCAATGCTAGAATGCAGGACAGACCTACCAAATATCAACCCAGATAGGGAAATTACAAAAATAAATCAATGATAAAACACTGAAAATAGGGAAACAGATGTCATCATGTAAAAGGTGACAACATTCTAACAAAAAACAGGAATGAAAAAATGCAGCCATAGACCTTTCATATAGAGAGGAAGTCAAGGTGACACAAAGAAATAAAAGACTGGCTTAAGTTTAGAAAAATAGGAGTAAATATTAAGGTTGCTACAAAGAAAATTAACAACCCTACCCCCCCCAGAAAAAACAAGAAGTCTCAGAAAATACAAAATCAGCAACAGTAAAAAAGATGAAAAGAAAACAGATAAATAACCCAGTACAGAAAATTAAGTGGAACAAACTGTCTGTAAGGCACAAAAAAGGCATCAAATGACAGCATTAAATGCATATCTACCAATAATTATGTTGTATGTAAATAGATTAAATGCACTAATAGAGAGTACCACAATGGAAAAATAAAATGATCCATCTGTATGCTACCTTCACAGAAATGTAATAAAACTCAAAGGATGGAAAAATGTATCAAGCAAACAGCATTCAAAAACAGCAGGAGTAGCAATATTAATTTATGATAAAATAGAATTAAATGTAAAATCCACCACAAACAGTGGATAAGGATGGACGTTAGGGTCAATACACCAGGGGGACATAACCATGTTAAATATTTATGCATCCAATGATATAGCTTCTAAATACATAAAACAAACTCTGACACCACTGAAAAGAGAGTTCAATAATAATAATAGTAGTAGACTTCAACATACCACTTTTAGTAAGGCCAGAAAATCCAGAAAGCAGCTCAACAAATACATAGAAGAGCTAAATGCCATAGTCAACCAACTTGACCTCACAGACATATACAGAACACTCCACCCAACACTCAACACCAGCCAAGTATACTTTCTTTTCCAGTGTACATGGAACATTCTCCAGAACAGACCACACACTAGGCCACAAAGTAACCCTTAACAAAATTAAAAGTACTGAAGTATTGCAAAACATCTTTTCAGACAATAGTTATAAAAGTAGAAATCAACAACAGCGAAAAACCAATGAGTAAAAAAGATACGGAAATGAAAAAAACTTTGCCCCCAAACTACTGGGTTATAGTAGAAATCAAGGATAGAATAAAGAAATTCACAGAATCAAATGAGAATGAAAATACTTCCTACCTGAACCTTTGGAACACAGTAAAAACAGTGTCAAGAGGTCATTTTATTTCAATAAATGCTCACATCCAAAAAAAAGAAAGGGCCCAATTCAAAGCATTAACTCTACAACTGGAACAAGTAGAAAGAGATCAGAAAAATAGGCCCTCAGTGACCAGAAAAGAAACAAAAATTAGAGCAGAACTAAAAGAATTACAAACCTAAAACCTAATACCAAACCTACCATCGTCGAGTTGATTCCAACTCATAGCAACCCTAGAGGACAAAGCAGAACTTACCCATAGAGCTTTCAAGGAGTACCTGGTGGATCTGAACTGCTGACTTCTTGGTTAGCAGCCATAACAATTAACCACTATGTTACCATGAATGAATTAGAGAATAGAAAAATGATTGGAAGAGTTAACAGGAGTCTTTCAATCTGGTTCTCTGAAAAGATCAACAAAATAGATAAGCTATTGGCCAAACTGACAAAAGAAAAACAGGAGAGGAGGCAAATAACCCAAATAAGATCCAAGATGGACAATATCACAACAGCCCTGACTGAAATTTAAAGAAATTATAACAATACTATAAAACTGTGTACTCTACTAAATTTGAAAATTTCTAGAAATACACTATCTACCTAAACTAACACAAGCAACAGAAGAACAATTAAGTAAACCCAGAACAAAAGGAGAGATTAACAAGGTAATTTAAAAACACCCAACTCAAAAAAGCCTCAGCCCTGACTGGGGAATTCTATGAACTCTCAGAGAAGAGTTACTACCACCATTACTAAACGTATTACAGAGCACAGAAAAGGATGGAATATTTTCCAATTCATTCTATAAAGCCAGCATATTCTTGATACCAAAACCAGGTAAAGACACCTCAAAAAAGGAAAATTATAGACTAATATCTCTCACAAATTAGGATGCAAAAGTCCTCATCAAAATTCTAGCCAATAGAATTCAACAACATAACAAAAAAGTAATTTACCATGACCAAGTAGAATTTATACCAGGTGTGCAGGGATAGCTCAACATTAGAAAAACTATCAATGTAATCAAGCACATTAATATAACAAAAGACAATAACCACACGATTTTATCAATTAATACAGAAAAGGCATTTGACTGAGTCCAACAATTATTTATGTTAAGGGAAATTTCTCAACATAATAATAGGCATTTACACAAAGCTAACAGGCAACATTGTTCAAAACAGAATCTGAAAGCATTCCCCTTGAAAACAAGAAACAGACAAAATGAACTTTGTCACTTTTATTCAACATTGTGTTAGATGTTCTAGTCAGAGCAGTTAGCCTAGGAAAAGAAACAAATTGCCTCCAAATTGCTAAGAAAGAAGTATCTCTGTTTGCAGATGATATGATCTTATATACAGAAAACCCTCAAAAATCCACAAAAAAACACTGAACTAATAGAAGAGTTCAGCAAAGTATCAGAGTACAATATAAACAGAAAAATCCATGGTATTACTCTACATTAACAAAGAGAATGTCAAAAAGGAAATCAGTAAATTAATACTATTTACAGAGGATAAAATACTTCACAATAAATCTAACCAGAGACACGAAAGACCTATGCAAATAAAACTACAGGACACTACTGCACGAAACCAAAAGAGACCTACATAAATTGAGAAACCCACCTTGTTCATGGATACAAAGACTCAGGCATTGTGAAATTGTCTATCCTATCCAATGTAATATATAATACAATGCAATTCCAATCCAGATTCCAAGAGCATTTTCTAATGAGATGGAGAAACAAATCACCAACTTCATATGGAAGGGAAGAAGCTCCCAGTAAGCAACATACTATTTAAGAACAGCAATGTGGGAGGCCTCACACTATCTGACTTTAGAGCCTGTTATACTGCCATGGTAGCCAAAATTGCTTGGTACTGGTACAACAACAGATACACAGACTAGCAAAACAGAACTGAGAATGCAGAAATAAATATCACCTGTGAGCAGCTGATATTTGATGACAGCCCAAAGTCCCCTAATTGGGGAAAATAGATTCTCTTTAATAAACTATGTTGGCATAACTGGATATCCATCTCTAAAAAAATGAAAGAAGACTAGTATCTCACACCATGCACAAAAACTAACTCATAGTGGATCAAAGACCTAAATATAAAATCTAAAATGATAAATATCATGGAAGAAAAAATGGGGAATGCTAGCAGCCCTAATACACGGTGTAAACAGAATACAAAACATTACTAACAATGTGAACTCCCCTAAAAATCAAACACTTATGCTCATCCAAAGACTTCACCAAAAGAGTAAAAAGACAACTTACCGACTGGGAAAAAAACTTTGGATACAACAAATCTGACTAGCATCTAATCGCCAAAATTACAAGACATGGTAAAACTTCAACAACAAAAAGACAAATAACCCAATTAAAAACAGGCAAAGAATATGAATAATAATTTCACCACAAAAGACATTCAGGCAACTAACAGATACATGATGAAATGCCCAAGATCATTAGCTACTAGGGAAATCAAAATTAAAATTACAATGAAACACCATCTCAGCCTATCAAGTCTGGCATTAATACAAAAAACACAAAATAATAAAAGTTGGAGAGGCTGTGGAGTCTTACACACTGTTGCTCGGAATATAAAATGGTACAACTACTTTGGAAATCCATTTGTTGCTTTCTTAAAAAGCCAGAAATAGAAACACCATATGTCATGGGTTGCATTGTGTCCCCCCAAAAATATGTGCAGCCGTGTGGCTGGGACATGATTCCCAGTATCTTGGGACTGTCCTCCATTGTGTGGTTTCGCTAAACTGTATGTTAAAGGGGCTGTAAATTCCTGCATAGAATTACTTCCTTGCTCTGCAGTAGGGGGCGTTTCCCTGGAGTGTGGCTTGCCCCACGCTCAATGCTTTCAGCTTGCAAGGGATAAAAGGAAAGGGAAACAAAGAGAATTGGGAACCTCGTTACCATTAAGAAAGCTGCACTGGGAGAAGAGTGCGTCCTTCAGACCTGAGGTTCCTGTCCCAAGATGCTCCCTGGACAGAGACTGATGCAGTACCGGACTTTCCTCCAGAGCCGACAAGGGGAAAGCCTTCCCCTGGAGTGGACACCCTGAATATGGACTTGCAACCTACCGGACTGTGTAAGAATAAACCTCCCTTTGTTAAAGCCATCCACTCTATGGTATTTCTGTTAGAGCAGCCTAGACTAAAACACCATATGATTCAGCAATCCCACTTTTGGAATAAACTCTCTAGAGCTGCCACAAAAGTAGATACATGCATACCAGCGTTCATCGCAGTACTGTGCACTATAGCAAAAAGATGGAATTACCTAAGGTGTCCATGAACACATGAATGATAAATTTAGTCATAGTCACACAATGATAAAGAATAATGATGAATTAGGGAAACATCTCATAACATGGAAGAATCTAGAACTCATTATGCTGAGTTAAACTAGTCAATAGCAAAGGGACAAATATTGTATGAGACCACTACTAAAGTCTGAAGGTTAAACACAGAAGGAAACAGTTTTTTTGATGGTTATGAGGGTGGGGAGGGAGGAAGAGGGGTATTTGCTGATTATAGACAAGAATTATTTTAGGTGAAGGGAGGCTATCATGGATTGGACTGTGTCACCCCAAAATGTGTATAGCCATGTGGCTGGGCCATGATTTCCAGTATTTTATGATTGTCCTCCCTTTTGTGATTTTCTTATGCTGTATGTTTGAGGATTAGGACGGGACTGCAAATCTCTTCATAAAATTACCTCCCTGCTTCCCTGTAAAGGGAGTTTCCCTGTAGTATGGCTTGCACCACCCTTTATCGTTTCATCTTACAAGGGATAAAAGGAAAGGGAAGCAAGCAGAGAACTGGGAATTTCACACCATCAAGCAAGCAGCATCGGGAGAAGAGTGCATCCTTTAGATCTGAGGGTCTTGCATCAAGATGCTCCCTGAACGAAGACTGATGCAACACAAGGACTTTCCTCCGGAGCTGACAAGGGAGAAAGCCTGGAGCAGACATCCTGAATGTGAAACTGTAGCCAACAGGACTGTGTAATAAACTTTTCTTTGCTAAAGCCATCCACTTGTGGTATTTCTGTTAGAGCAGCACTAGCTAACTAAAAGAGGGATAACACAGTATTTAGTACAGCTGAACTAAACCAAAGGCTAAATACTTCAAGGGACACACTAGCGTGGGCAACGGTCTAAAAACCATGGGTTCAGGGACATCTAGTTCAACTGCCACAAGCAAGTTTATTAAGAAAGTGTTCTGTATCCCACTTTGGTGAGTCTGGGGGTCTTAAAAGCTAGCAAGCGGCCATCTGAGATGCATCAGTTGGTCCCAACCCACGTGGAGGAAAAGAAAATGAAGAACATCAATACCATACGGAAAATACATGCCCAAAGGACAGAAAGGGTCACATAAAGCAACGCATAAGACTGGAAGAACTAGATGATGCCCAGCCATCGCCAGTGACCGCCCTGACAGGGAGTACAACGAAGAGTCTCTGATGGAGCAGGACAAATGTAGGGGGCAGAATTCAAAGTCTATTACAAAGACCAGACCCAATCCTCTGACAGACCACAGGGTCTGTGGATGACATGGCCCCGGGACTCCGCTGGCCTAAACAGGTAACTGGAAGCCAACACCTCAGGTAAAGATTGGTCTATAGCACATAAAATGATACTGGCAAGGAATGTGCTTTTTGGCGTAAGTAGATACAGGAGGCTAACTGGGTAGCTGCTGTTTGTATGCTAGATGAGAAGGCAGAGGGAGAACAGGAACTGGCTGAATGACAAAGGAAACTCAGGGCGGAGTGGAGTGTGCTGTCACAGTGTGAGGAAAGCAGCCAGGTTCATATAATAATATGCAAGTTTTTATGTAACTGACTTGAATTACAAACTTTCACTTGAAGCATTAATAAAATAATGTCACTGCAGTAATATAAACAGATATTTTCTTTTTTTATTTAATACGACTGAGTGAACTATTTTAGCTACTTTTAAATGTAGAATTCCATGACATTAATTACAGACTATATTGTACAACCTTCACCAGTATCCTCAAAAATTTTTCATTCACCCAAATAGACACTCAGTATCCCTTAAATAGTAACTCCCTATTTTCTCATCCCTGCAGTCCCTGATAACCACTAATGGTCTCTATTTATTTGCCTATTCCAGACATTTCATGTAACTGGAATTACACAGCATTTGTTCTTTTGTCTGACATTTCATTTAACATGATGTTTTCAAGGCTTATCGAATCTCCCATATCCTTATTAATTTCTTTTGTCTGCTTGATAGATCAGTTTTTAAGAGAAATATTTTAAAATCCTCTACTAAACAGAAGTTTACAGTTCCTACTTCTGTGTTTGTGCATGTAAGAAAATGTATTTTGCTCTTATTCTTGAGTAAGATTTTAGTTGGTAGAGAATTCTTAGTTAATAGCTATTTTCCAATATAGCATGTATCAGAACTTCATTTTTCTTTATGGATGAATAGTCTATTGTATGGCTATACCACAGTTTATCCATTCATTTGTTGATGGACAAATTGGAATATGTCTCCCATTATGGTTACTGTGAATAGTGCTACAATGAACATCACTGTATATTTCCTAATAGTTTTGAGACTCAATCATCTATATCATGAGTATTGTATTGTATTCAGGTTTTCTGTTTTCTTTCTTGAGTCAGTTTTGGTAACTAACATTTGAGACAGCAGAAGAGACTATCCATAACCACCTCCACTCACATACACACACACATACAATACCATACATTATGAATTTATTTAGCTAAAGGATCCAGGAACTTGGAGGATGACAGGTTGCCACAGAGCTGAAGCAGATTCAGCCCATCTCAGCCCAGCTTCCCAGGACCTTCAGAACCTCTAAAACAGCTCATAGCCACAGGTTATACTCTCTGTACACAGTAGTGGTATTTTTTTATCACTTCCATCATTTCAAGAGAAATCACACATACAGATCTCAAGGATCAGTGAGGTCACATCTTCACTTGGAGGAAAATACACTTTGTGCCTGAGCTGTGTCTCCGCCACCAGACGGCTAGCATCAAAGCCGATTTTCTCACAGCCAACGTGTTTTTCTACAAAATTTCCAATTCTAAGTCTACAAATTGACTAGCATCAGAATGTTCACGGCTCTCTTTTCATTTCTAATTTGAACTGCACTTTCTTTTTTTTCCCTTCATCAGTCTTGCTGGCGATTTGTCTGTTACTGTTTTTTCAAAGTTGGCTCTGTTCATCATCTTCACAGTTATTTTGTTTCGTATTCCATCATTTTGGCTTTCCTATTATTTCCCACCCTCGTTTGTTGTTCTTTTCCCTCCTTGAAGTGAACACTTAGCTCTTTATTTTGACTCTTGTTGTTTTTTAAAAATGCACTCAAGAACTGTAAGTTTCTTAGGTAATGTTTTAACTGTATCCTGTAAGTTCTGATTGATAGCACATTTGTCTTATTCTTCTAAATATTTTATAATTCCCATTTCAGTTTTTACACACTATTCACATAAATGTTTTTACCTAAAAATGTATTATTTTTATACTTTCCACTCATATTGTGATTTGTGAGAATTTTTATTATTGATTTCTAATTTTACTGCATTCTGGTAAAAAAAGTGTGATTGGTTTGATAATTTATCTTTGGAATTTGTGGTGACATCCTCTGTGGTCTAGTATAGGATCCATTTTTATAAGTGTTCTAGGTGTGTTTAAAAAGACTATTGTATTTATTCTTACTAGGTCAGGCTATTTTATTGTTTGAATCTTCTATATCCTTATTAATTTCTTTTGTTTGCTTGATCTATCAGTTTTTAAGAGACATATTTTAAAATCCTCTACTAGACAGTTTACAGTTCCCACTTCTGTGTCTGTGCATGTAAGAAAATGTATTTTGCTCTTATTCTTGAATAAGATTTTAGTTGGTAGAGAATTCTTAGTTTATAGGTATTTTCCAAAACATGAGTTATTTTGCTGTATTTTGGCCTCCATAGTGGCTGAGAAGACTTCAGAGTATTCCTTGAGATAATCTTCTCTCTTTGGTCCAGGATGGATTACCTAGATTAGTAAGTAAACATAAGCCTGTACATGCGAGGTTTGACAAATGAGTCTGCGAACTTAATTGTTTTAATTGCTACATACCTCACTGCTGAATTTATCACTCCAGCTACCTTCAAAGTACTCTCCTTGATAAGCTATGCGCTGACGCCAATGCTTAGTCCACCCTTCAAAACAATTTTGGAACTCTTTTTCTGGAATGGCCATCACAGCTGTTGTATTACCCTGATGTCCTGAATGTCATCAAAGTGTCTTCCGTACTTCTTTTATCTTCAGGTAAAGAAGATATGGAGGCCACATCAGGTGAGTAGGGAGGGTGTTTCAATAGTTGCTTACTGGCTAAAACTTCCCTCACAGACAACTATACAATTAAGTTCACAAACTTGCCACCTTGCCACTGTGCACAATGGTCATTCCAGAGAGAGTTCCAAAACTGCTTTGAAGAGTGGACTAGGCACTGGCATTGGTGCATAACTTCCTAAGGGGAGTATTTTGAAGGTGACTGTAGTGATGTTCAGCAACGAGGTCTGTGGCACTTGTTCTAGGAAGAGTTTGTAAACTTAATTGTCAGACTATGTATGTTGCTTACAGGTTAATTTGCTTTGGGTAGAAAAAGAAAAACCTCTTCGCCTTTGATGCTTTGCAGTTCTGGCTTTAAATTCACCAACCCTCTCTTCAGCTGTTTCCAGTTCATTTACTACGTCTATCAACCATGTATTTCATTACTATTTTTTTTTTATTTTCTGTTCTTGCCTTACTTTTTAATTAATTCTATTATTTCTTAATTATGGAGGGCAATTTCTTTCACGTGTGCTCTTTCTGATTCTCCCTCACAGTGTTTCATTTCCTTGCAAGGCTTGTTATTTCTGATCACAGACTCATCTTCCATGGAAGACTTCTTTTCCTCTTTGTTGGTCTCCTGGGTTGTGGAAACTTTTCCATAGGTAGCTTCACCAGCTTTGTATGAATGATTTCTCAGGGTGGTGCTGCTACCCTACTACCTAATGTGTATGTGGGTGCAGTAAGGACTGCAGTTTCCCAAGGATGACTTTTCTCACCTATGGCTTCCTTGCTACTCCTTGAGTCCAAAGGATGGAAATATTTTCACTCCTCATTTAAACACTTTTATATATATACGACATTCAGGTCCAGCTCTATGCTTCAAATCAGCTTACAGCCTACAGGCTCGTTTCACATCCCTACCAAAAAAACTAAAAAACAATCCAACTGCCATTGAGTATATCCCAACTCATAGTAGAACTGTCCATCTCTATGGGATCAACAAAATCCTTAGCATTCAGCTCTCCTGGCCTTCATGCAATACGAAAATCCAGAATATTTAGATTTAGTTCAAACTTACTACTTTGCTTCTGGCGCACCTAGGCGTTTCTCAGTCTTCTTTTGATACTGGTTATAATTTTTTGCTGTTTTAGCTTTTTTTTTAGCTTTCCTTAGTTATACTAGCTTTAAAGTGTAGCATACAGAGTGGGGTGGGGTTCTTCCGTGGCAATTCTCTCTACTGCACTGATTAAAACCCTCTCTGAAGTCTCCAGTCTTTGTCCCAAGCCCTTGTCCATCATTTTCTCTTGATCTTTTTCCACAAGGAGCCTTTCCAGCTGTCTTGTTTCTGGAGACCACCTTTAATGCCTAGAGGGCTCAACCTCTCCCATATCTTAGAGTAATTTAGACTTCAGTATGTGAAAGGTCATTGCTTAGTGCTCAGCAAACCAAACATCCTCCAGTTAGCAAGACCCATCTCCTTAAAGGCAGAGGAGAAATAATATTTTTTTCATGTTGAACACATAAAAAATGATAAAAAACACTGTGTGGTAATGTTGAGTTGAAATTACATTGTAAATGACAACAGCTACATAAATCACTGCTCAAATTACAACAGCTCCTATAGTGTCTACAGACTGTCGTTCAAATGGATTCAATGAGTGCAATGTGCTGATGTTACCACTCGTCTAGGTGCACCTGTTGGAACCAGTGTGGCTATTTGTGAATGAAATGACAGGCTGATGAGGCTTACCAGCTCCAGATCTGCAGACCTCTGGGACTTCAATAATGAAGTTAGCATATACAGGGAACTTTTATAGGTTCTTGGAGAAGAGAATATGATCGATGTTTATTATTAGGATTTTCTGAGACTTCATGTTCAAAAACTAGATTCCGGGAGAGGAGGTCTCTGAGAAGAAAAAAATGGAGGGTCTACATCTATGCAGTGTGAAACTACCTCTGCAATCTATTATTTCCTGGACTCATGGGGGCAATCATGAAGAGCGGACTATAGGCAGCAGGGATAATTAGCTAGATTAGCTGAGCTTGTGCAGTATTCATTAAAGCTGTTGACTGTATTATTCAGCATACTTGCTACATGAGTAAAATATTTCATAATGAAAACAAAGCAAATGAAAAATAACAGAACTTTCCTTTAAATCCACGCCTTTTTATTGTTTTAATAGTGCTGGTGCTATGAGTCAGAACTGACTCAACTGCAACAGGTCTGGGTAGGAGTCCCTGGGTGTTGCAAATGGTTAAGTGCTCAACTACTAATTGAAAGGTTGGCAGTGTGAACCCACTCAGAGGTGCTTTTGAAGATAGGCCTGGAAATCTATTTCCCAAAAGTTACAGCCTTGAAGACTCTCCAGAGCAGTTCTACTCTGTACACATGGGGTCCCTATGAGTCAGAACTGACTCAGTGGCAACCAATAAGAACAGTGCCTTAATACATGGTTCAGTGAAAGCTAAGAACTTCATTTCATTCAGTTATAATACAGTTTTTCAGAAGCTCAAGTATGAAACGTCCAATTAATGAATAAAAATAAATAATCAGAAACAGATGCACTCAGACGTTTCTCCTGTTAGAATTGAGGGCATCTCCACAGAAGGGCTGTGCATCATAAGGACCCTGTCTATCAGTCACCAAGACAATGAGAGAGGGCAGAGATAAAAGAGAAGCACTTTAAGTGAAAGAAGCCAGGCACAAGTGCACAAGTAGTATATGACTGATCCCTGTTATATGAAATATCTCCAGTAGGTAAGCATACAGAGACAGAAAGTAGGAGGGGTTACCAAGTGCTGGGGGCAGGGGGGATGGAAAGTAACTGCGTAATGAGCATGGATTTCTATGTGGAAATACTGGGGCTAGTTATCCATCACTGTGAATATAATTAATGCCACTGAACTGTACATTTAAAAATGGTGAACATAGCAAATTTTGTTATATATAAATTTAATATACAGTAACACATTTTGTCATATATATTTCACTACAATAAAAAAATTACTTTGTCGTTGAGAATATATACAGCAAAACACATACTTCTACTGTTTCTGCATGAATCTGTGACATCGATTACATTCTCTGAATTCTTCAACCATTTTTACTTCTTTTTCTGAGTTGTTCCTCCCCCATAAATCCAAACTCAGTGTCCCCCAAGTTTCCTATTTAATCTTTTGACTTGCTATTTTCACCCTGATTCCACATTTAAAAAAATTAAAAACAAAAACAAACCATTGCCACCAAGTCAATTCTGACTCAAAGTGACCCTATAGGACAGATTAGAACTGACCCAGTTTCCAAAGAGTGCTTAGTGGATCCACACTGCCAACCTTTTCTTTCGCAGCCATAGCTGTTAACCACTATGCCACCAGGATTTCCTTACGGATACTCTTAAAAGAGCATAATGCTCAAGGCAGCCAGTTTTTACTAGTTAAGCTAATCTATTATTTGATTTTAAGGAGACTTCAGTGGGCATTTTTGGTTTAAGGTTTAAAGACTATCTCAGAGCAAGTTTCAGGGGTTATCTAGCCTTTTATGACTAGAAAATCTGAAGTCCATGAGAATCTGAAATTCTGTTCTGTATATTTCTCTTTTTGATCAGGATTCTTCTGTTGAAAAAGAGAAATTTTAAAACTTTATTCTTGAAGCTGCCAAGTAGTTGATTTAATTATAAAGTGAGAAGATGAGATCCTTCCTGGTAGGATCAAAAGGCCACCAGGAAAAGGATTTTGCTAAACGAGCTCCAGAGGTTATGTGGCCTCCAGTGTGGGAATGTGAATTCTCACCATGGAACTTATTACAGTCAGGCCAGCGTCAGTGCTGTCACTGACACCAAGTACCCTTTAGGGCTCAGGTCCCCTACTACAGACATGCTCAATGAGTACTGTAGCTCTCCTGTCCTCTGTCACCCTGTGCCTCCATGTCAACTTTTCTCTCCCACTTGCCCAACTCTGATTCACTTCTTGTGAAAAATTTGTTTTGTGGATTCGCAGTGCCTTAGCATAGTAGGAGGAGTATGACCTTTCAAGTCAGAGAAAGAGATTTACCTATGTGCTGCTTTGCTACACTTACTTCGTTTCTCTGTGCCTTTATTTTAAAATGGAGATCATATATAATTCATTGAGCTGCTTTAGGATTTAAGATAAAGAGTAGTCTCCATTTTAAACTTTATTTTTTGGTGGACACTGTGGCTGAAATAAACAGTATTCATTTCCAATTCTGAGTTTTCAAAAGAGTTTTAACTCATGAGTTTGGTATACACCGGACTCTAATTCCACACACACACTGAATAATTAATATGTGCAAAGCACCATGTTAAGCACTAGGGACATAAATATGAATGGCATTGGTCTTTGTCCACAAAAGGACCACAGCTGAGATGAAAGAGCCATCTTCCATGGGTGGATGATCAATTAAATTACTTGTAGGGTAGTGGTGAGAGCTATTAAGACAGACTTCTATGAATAAGTGATAACATAGGGAGAAAGTTCAGTCTGATCAGGCCTTAGAAGAGTAAACCTTGAAGAATAAAGAGGATTTCAACTACAGAAGGGTCTGCGAAGCGGAGGGAACGGCATAATCCAAGAATGGAAGATTTAAAGGTTGGGAGCCAAGACTCTTGAGTAAATGGGTGAAATGAATGCTTTGCTAGTGAACAGGAAGCACAGGAGTTGATACATGAAGGTCAGGAGGAACTGTCAACACCTGACTCATTGTCTGAGGATTTTAATTATATTTTGAGGGTACTAGGTTGGACTTGGACACATGGTCCCTGGGTGGTGCAAACAGCTAATATCCTCAGCTGCTAACCGAAAGGCTGAATGTTAGCATCCACTGATGGGTGCTTTGGAAGAAGGCGTGGATGATCTACTTCCCCCAAAACTCTGCCACTGAAAACCCTGTGGAGTACAATTCTACCTGATACACCTGAGGTCGCCATGAGTTGGAGCTGACTGCACAGCAACTGCGTTTTGGTTGGATGCATAAACTTCAAAGTTCATGTTTGTGAAGTTGTGAAAGAAGTGACTGAGATCTCCCTTTTATAGAAAAAGGAGGAGGCTTTAAAACAAATTTACTGAGCACTGTGCCTTCCAGAGAGTTACTTATGGGTAATATAATAAATTATGAAAGTCAAACACACACACAAAAAAAGTCTTAGGGGAAAGTGAGGAAGAAACAACACAACCCAAATTAGCATTTCTGCCTGCTTGACTGGATAGACACTTAAGACCATCTCATTCTCAACAGTCCCTGTGTGCAGGGTCTGCGAACAGTGTACCATACCCTCCAACCCCCAGAGCTTGGAAGCAAGCACAACTAAGTTCTTCCATGAGTTAAACGAGAGCATCCTGAGGCCAGGGAACAGATTCTCTGGCCCCGTGGTTTTAATGGTCTGACAAAAACAGCTATAAAACCTGTATAAACCTGGTCCTGAAGGGGATGTAGACAAAGGGAGATGAGGTGCAGAGATGAAGAAGTGGAGTTTGTCCAGCACTGCTGAGAGGAGGTGGAGAAAAGGGAAAGAATAGGAGGGCAAGGAGAGGGATTGGCTTTATGTGGTGTAGAGTTAACTTAAGACCATAAAGAAAGCATGTAAAAAATAATAAGCACCAAAAACATGGCAAGAAAATCTAAGATTCAATTAGTGGCAGCTTTTGGAAGACCAGGGACATGTATTCTGTATAAAAAATTTTAAACAGACTTGAGCAATGGAAACTTTAAAGTTCACTTCTCCTCATGCATCATCGGGAGCTGAGGTACGACAGTGTGGACCTGGCATGCAGGGAGATTCCCTGACTAAAGCTTTGGAATTCCATATTCTCACTATCATCATCCTGCTAATAACTCATCACAGCCGAGGTGGCACATCATTTTAGACCACCACGCTGTACTATGGAACATGGCAGAAAAGTTCTGTATCTGCATTGTCCAATACAGTACCCATTAACATATACATTAATGTGGTTACAGCTACTGAGTAATGAGATTTTAAATTTAATTCTATTAATTCATGTTTAAGTATGCTGCCAAGTTTAACACAAGTTCTTTCCCTTCAGACCTTGGGTCTTAGCCCTCTGAGCAAAAAACTCTCTCCCAACCCTCCCTAGACTCTTCGTCCAGGCAGAGCTAAGCTGTATGTCTTCCTCAGAAACTACTTGATTCACATGTGGCTGAACTCCATACAGCATCACAGGGATGATGGCCATAGTTGTTAAGTGCAACCAGGAAGCGTGATGGGGCCTGCCCAGCTCTGACCCACATCCTTACTCTTAAATGGCTGTGTTTTTGCTCCCCTCCATTTGTGGTATCAAGCATATCAATCTACCTGTTTCTCTTGTAAGGTCTGACTAACTTGCAGCTTCTTTTGAAAGTATTTAGTAACTCACTGTATTTCTTCTAGTAGCCCAGATAGTCTTTTCTCCTCCTGTACAATAAATTCCTCTTCAGAAGTCTACCCCTACCCCTGCCACCTACACTGCCCACTTAACAAGCATCATTTGTGAATGACAGGTTACTTAAATGATGTGTCAAAATTGTCCTTTGGGTTGTTGGGTTTTGTTCTTTAATTTACTATTTCTTTGCACTTGTCAAATAGAAAAGTAATGTTAGGGGATCCTACAGGCTGAAGACACCTAATTAATTTGTACTACACTAATTATCAGGCCACTCCTTGTCACCCCCTACTTCCTCTAAGTTGTTTTGCAGACCCTCTGGAAAGCTCCAGAAGAATCCAGGTCTTACTGGCTCAGAGCAGTCAGACACGTGCGGAACAGAGAAGGATGACCAAACGACCCTGTACCACCACGTACATCTAGTAACACAAGAGAACCCATGCCAAGGAACTATAAAAGACTCATGCCAAGGAACCCTAATCACTGGATACACGTCATCAGTAGTAGCTGAGCCTATTACAGAAGTAAAAGGTCTGCTGGCTACTTCTGTGACAAGTCTTAGACCCACTTCATAATAAATAATCAGTAGACACTATGAACAGCAAAAAACTTCTGACCCTGCCCACTGCCTTTGTCCACTCCCACATGAATAAGTATAAAAAGTAATTGCTCACCCAAATCAAGGCCCTCAATCTGAAGTTGATATCTCTTAGTTCCTACTCGCTAGCCTGCAGAATAAACTCTTTCTTCCTCTCAAAAGCAGTGTCTGACAGTTTGGTCTGTCGCATCCTGAGCCTGCACTCATTTGTTCCAGTTTCAGTGACACAACACATTTACATTTTACAGATGGCAGAGAAATAGAAACATGTATGTTAAACATAAAAAGCAATAACTGGTATATACTGAATGCTTCAAGTAATTTTCTGTGCACACTTTCTGCGTTACATCCTTTAATTCTCCCCAGAACCTGATGAATAGGTCCTGTTACCATCCCCTCTTCGTAGAAAGAAACTGAGGCACAGAGAGACTAAGCAATTTGCCAAAGGTCACACAAACTTATAAGTGGAGCCAGGCAATCTATGTTATATTATCTCTATTATATTGTATTTAAATGCATCATTATGTATATTGCATATTGTGATGCATATTGTATTTAAATTACTACTCTATTTTATGGAAACCCTGGTGGTGTAGTTGTTAAGTGGTCATGGCTGTTACACAAAAAGTCAGCAGTTGAATCTACCAGGTGCTCCTTGGAAATCCTATGGAGCAGTTCTACTCTGTCCTGTAAGGTGCTATGAGTCAGAACTGACTCGATGGCAATGGGTTTGGCTTTTTGGTTTTATCTCTTTTATGGTTCTCTCATCCTATTTTCAACAGTCAAATGCTGCAAACTTATTTTTGACAGTTCAAAGCTCACACCATTACAGAAGTACACTCTCAGAGTGCTCTTGAGTTGGATCTAATAATGGTTTAGCGACTCAAGTCCTGCAAAGCAGAACAAAGGGAAAATAGGGGAAGCACAAACGGGGTGGAAAGGAGATCACTGAAAGTAAAAACAACAGTGTTGGCCTTTGGCCAACTCTGTTCCATTCCTGCCCTTTGGGCATACTAGCACGTGGATCTAGCCCTAGACAACACTCTCCCAGTCTCTCAAGTGTTACAGCCAGTTACACACATGAATCCTCAATTTGCAGCCATGATTTTACAGAAATACTCTAGGAAATTGTCTTATGACAGCACACAGAGTGCTCTTGGTTCATTTATTCATTCACCCATCCACTAACAAGTATGTCACATGTATTTTCTAAAGTTTTCTGTGTGTTGCCCTGGAGATATAATGATTAACAGAAGTGACTTCTTGAGGGTAAAGTCAAGTTATGGAGCCAAACACTAATCACATTCTCATGCCATCAAATATAAAGTTGCAACTAGGACAAGGAATAAGTGTATGGTGTGATGAGTTTATACAGGCGTTTGTCAGGTAGGTCAAGAAGGACTTCCCTGAACAAATGATGTAAGAGCTGAGCTCTGAGGATGTGCCGGAGTTAACCTGGTGAAGATGAGGAGAAAGACTATGCCAGGCGGTTGGGTACAGCAGACACAGAAGCCCTGTGGGGATAAGATCAAGAGGAGGCCAGGGGGCTCTTGTGGAGATCGGGAGGGGCACGCAGCAGTACCTAAAGAGGCTGAGCAGGCTGTGGAGGCCAGGCCATGTGTTTAAGCTTGGTCTTGACCCTAAGACCAGGGGATGCCAGCAGAAGGCCTTAAGCAGGAACATGTGGCCAGATTTGAATTCTGAAAAGGTCCCCTGGCTTTGAGTAGATGCTGGATGGTGGGCTCTATGAACCTGGGAAGGAGTGATGAACCTTCTCACATATGGGGCACAGGGGAGCCTCTGCCCACTCAAGAATTACATTCTACACTTTAAAATCCAGCAAAAATATATTGTGGCAGACTCTGCATAAGCTGGGAAGCTGTTGACATAGCTCTTAGGTCTGAATTCAGACAGAAGATTGGAACCAGAGTTAATGTGCATGGAGGACCTACTGTGTGCCTGGCTCCTGGAGCCACTGCACATGGTTACCTGCTGACTCAAGAGCTCTGCTATACCAAGTGCCTCAGGGGTCTCAGTCGGAGTTCCCCAGATGGAAGACTTGCATTGGAATAGCAAAGGTTACCTGGTCATTCAGTGGGATCCCTTTGCCCATCTTCATCCGATTTTCCTCGGGGTGATAGTCATCTGCATCATAGAATTTCCATCCCAGCTTTAAGAACAAAGTGAGAGGGCAGTGCAGAGTATGACAGCCACTGTATGGTTATTAACACTAACTAGGAAGGCTAGAAATAGGATTCCAGCAAATACCACCATGCTCTTCCCCACTGCTAGGCCTGATGGCAACCCTGTATACAACCAGGACAGAAAAGGTCCATAATGTCATTTCACCATCTCTTATCACTGTGGCTCCTGTTTTCATTCATCTCTATTTGTCATTACCACAGAGAAAACAAAATTGCATCAATAAGTTTCACAGGCTGTGGAGGTATCTATGGCTGACTGGCAAGTTTTATAAAACTACCAGCCAGAAGGTCCTTGGGCAGTATAAACGGTTTGAACCCACCCCTGTGTGCCACAGGAGAAAGGCCTGGTGATTTACTTCAGCCAAGAAAACCCTACGGGGCAGCTCTACTCTGTAACACATGGGGTCACCAAGATTTGGAATCCACTCAACAGCAATGGATGTGCTGTTTACCAGCCAGAAGAAAGGATGGGACAGGGGAAGGAAGCAACAAGCTCAGACCCAAGGGAACCACACATTTAGCATGGACTGGAACAGGTACCTCAGCTGCCAGCAGAGCGCCCACGGTCGATCTGTGGAAAGGACACAGATGTTTAAATTACTGCCCTTTCCCAATGTGTGTGCATTTCCTGAGACCCAAGGACACCCAGTACACAGATGGCTCCCCAGATGGTACTAAAACCCCAATAACATCATGGTGCTAAAGCAGTGATACACTTGACCCTGGCTTCTAAAGAAAGGCTTTATTGTTCTCTCAGAATTTACATGAAGAACAATTAACCAGTTACCACTATCTTACTTTTCAAAGGCAAATGTGTAAGATCTGAAGCTTTTTCTTTAGAAATTCTTTTTGTTCTTTTGGTCCCTGTTCTCTAGAGTGTTTACTTATTTATTTTGTTTTTAAGACAGAAAATTGTGAATTAACAAAGTGCCAAAATTCTCCTAAGGACATGGTGGGAAGGGGTGAGGTGGGGGTTTAACCTCTGACGGCACCACGCAAAGTCCAGGGGAGATCCTAAACTCATTGAAACACTGTTTGGGGTTTAAGACACACACCCTTGAAATAAAGGACATGGGCCAGTGAATGGAGAACTACCAGCAAAGCATCTAATAGTATGTTCATACCCTAACAGCTAGCACATTCTAGTTACAGGGGCTTGGGTCTCAGAGCCAGAGATCTGACCACCGTCTCCATTCTGCAACTAAATGACTGCATTTTTTTCCCTCTAATCCTGCAAAACAAAGGGGCTGGGCCATAGCATCTGTTCATCACTTACTCATTTCACTAAGCACCTATCAGTTCCTGGGGTCTAATGGTGAGCTCACCATGATGGTCCCTGCATCCTGAGGCCTACAATCTAGCAAACATCATGGAGAGCCGGCAGACAACAAACCTGATATTTGGGCAGACAGTTATTAATTTATGAAGTCCTCTTATTGTCCCAATTTCTAAACATTGCTCAAACTTCAGTCATTCACATACCACTTGCAGAACTGTTATTACATCCTCATGCCATTGTATCACTCCCACAGTGACAATTATTTACTTGGTATTTTTATGTAAATTGCTTTACTTTTTAAAAATTAAATAAGTATGTTAAAGAAGAAAACTTTCTGCCATTGCTTGACATAACAACCATCATCACTTGCCTTAAGTAGAAGGTAACCAAAAAGAGGTTTACAAAATAGGTCCCTTACATTCAGGTGGGGTGAAAGGAGACAACTTAGTAAGTCAATTTCTACCTCCTACCCAGCATGCAAGTGCTTCTCTTCACCTGCACTGCTTCTCTCATCTCCTCTTCCACTTCCACCCACCTCACTAAGTCACATGATCTTCCAAACCGCTAGTCCCTCCACAAGTCAGACCTCAGGGCCTTTGCACTGCTGCTCTCTTTGCCCACAATGCTCTTTGCCCAGACAAAGCCACATGGTTTATTCCCTTATTTTCTTCTGGGTCTTTGATCAAACACTACTTTCTCAGGAAAGTCTTCCCTGACTATCCTGCCTGGAGTTCTTTGTTTTACTTAAAAACCCAGTTGCCCTGAAGTTGATTCCAATTCATGGCAACCTCATGTGTGTCAGAGTAGAACCATGCTCTACTGGGTTTTCAATAGCTGAATTTTTGGAAGTAGATTGCCAGGCCTTTCTTTCAAGGAGCATCTGGGTAAAACTTAACCTCCAACTGTTTGTTCTACTGATCCTCCTTTATTTTTTCTTAGAGAACCTATCAGCACCTGACACACTTCATATGCATTTCTTCATTTACTGTCTGCTAGCCATACTACTGACATTGTCAAAGATTTCATTTTACTTGCATCCACAGTGAACATCCGTCAAAGCAGCAGTCAAGAAATCAAATGACACACCTTGGGCACTGCTGCAAAAAGGCCTCTTTAACGTGTTTTAAAAAAGCAAAGATATTACTTTGAGGACTAAAGCGCACCTGACCCAGGCGAAAGCGTTTTCAGTTGCCTCATATGCATGTGAAAGCTGGACAACGAATAAGGAAGACCCAAGAAGAACTGATGCCTTTGAATTATGGTGTTGGCAAAGAATACTGACTATACCATGGACTGACAAAAGAATAAACAAATCTGTTTGGGAGGAAGTACAGCCAGAATTGTCCTTACAAGCAAGGATGGTGAGACTCTGTCTCACACACTTCAGGCATGATATATCAGGAAGATCAACCCCTGGAGACAGCATGCTTGGTACAGTACAGGAACAGTGAAAAAGAGGAAGACCCTCAACGAGATGGGCTGACACAGGGGTTGCAACAATGGGCTCAAGCATAACCACTGTGAGGATGGCACAAGATCAGGCAGTGTTTCATTCTGGGGTACACAGGGTTGCTGAGTTGAAATCAACTAGAAAGTCACCTAACAACAACATCCATACTAGAATGTAAACTATTTGAGGGCAGAGATTTTATTCATCTTGTTCACTAAATGACAATAACCTAAAATAAGGCACCAGCTCACCAAATATTTACTGAATGTGTGAACGCTATGTGAACACTATGTGGCTCCAGGTCCTCTCATCAGAACCAGGGCTTAGAGAGGTACAGGAATTTGTCTGAGCTCACACAGCCCGGCGGCAGGAGAACCAAGTCCTAGCTTTCCAGACTCCCCAACTATGGCAGCAGTTTCCCATTTTCTGACTTCTTCAGATCATACACAGCTAGGGATTTTAGGCGTCCAAATTTTACCTTAATTTCAGTTCAAGATTTCCTGACTTTGAGGCTGAAAACAATAATTCTGGAAAACTGTATCTACCTGGAACAAAAACTGGTTCACATGCACCTAGCCTTGTGGGCAATTCCTTCTAGAAAATTCTAGAAGTACCAGAGGCCTCTGAATGATGTGTTTCAATGGACTAAGTCCCGTCTTTAGCTGCATCTGATAGAGGGCTGCCCTGGTTGTGTAACCAGGAAGTCAAGGGCTACTTTCACTCTTCCCTGAAACTGTGGCCAGATGGGGCTGGGCAGAAGCTGCACGAATCCTGTCTACCCCCCTTCCGTCCAGGACCCACAGGCCACCCTACATATTAACAAGACTCCTTCTTCCAGCTGTAAGCTGATAAACACTGCTCAAAGAAAGCAGAACTGAGCAGATTACAGTTAAGTTCCCGAAATGTAATTAAGGTTCAGGTCCTCATGGGAGGAGGAAAGCCGCTCTGCTCAGGCTCCCAAAGGTTTCTAAGAGCCTGGACGGCGGCTGCCTCCTGGCTTTGGGCCTGGTACCCCCACAGCTGGTTCCCACCAGATGCCCGGAAACGCTGGCGCGCCACAGTGAGGCAGTCATTGCTCCTGGTGATTCTTACAGCCTCTTTACAAAGGGGCCTCCTCCTTTTATAGATGGAGTAATCAGTCTTGGAAGAAGTTCTGTGGCAGGTGCCCTAAGGGCAGAGCACTGAAGGGAGTGGAGAGGGCGTAGGTACCCCAGGGGCCTCAGTTTCCTCCCGTGCTAACGGAAGGGTGGGAGACTCCCCACGGCCCTCCAGTCCCCATAGCTGAGATGACCGCAGTCTGATTTCCGCGCCGGCCCTGCCTTGTGGTACCTACTTCCCGGAGCCGCTCACGCCCATCAGCAGCAGGACGCTGGGCTCCCCGGTGGCCATCCACATTCCTCCGCGCGCCTCCCTCGCCAGGCCTAGCCTTCCCGGAGCCCCGCGGGCGGAGCCGGCCCCGCCCCGCCCCGCCCCCGGCACTGTCCCGCCCCCCGGCACTGTCCCGCCCCCGGCACTGTCCCGCCCCCCGGCACTGTCCCGCCCCCGGCACTGTCCCACCCCCTGCCCGTCAACTGCCCTGCCTCAACCCCGCCCCTCTGGCCCCGCTCCGCCCTGTCACCGCCCCGAGGAGGTGAAGCTCGAGCTGGGGGCACAGAACTCAGCCTGGGTGGGTATTTGCAGCCCTCCTGCTCTCTGGAGGCATCCTCCGCAGGCCAGACCCTCTTCTTTGTCCCCCTCATTCAATGGAAGTTTCCCTTCCCGTTGCCGTGGAGCCCATTCCAACTCATCGACCCTAGAGGACAGTGTAGAACTACCCCTTAGGGCTTCCAAGGTTGTAAATCTAAAGATTTATCTAAAGATTGATTTACAATAAAGGGCTTCTGAGGTTGTAAATCTAAACGGAAGCGAGCTGCCACATCTTTGCTCTTTGAGTGGCTGTTAGGTTCAAATCACAAACCTTTCGGTTAGCAGCCACTAGGGCTCCTTCTAGCGGAAATAGCTTGTATGTACGCGTATATATTTTTTAAAATGCCTTGGTAGGAAGAATAAGCACAAAATAAATCCACACCTTCCCACAACATTCGGCAGTAACTGTCAATTCCTAAAGTGATCCACTTTTCTCTTGCAGATACATGGGTATGAATGTTTTATGAAATTGGGATCATGCTGCACACAATGTTTTGCAGCCTATTTCGTCGCAGTGATAGGTGGCTGGGTATTTTTTGGTGTCAGATATATACTGACCATAGTAGCATATGTCACCGTCAGGTTCTACCATGCAGTCTTGTTCGACAACTGAGTTATGGAGAGTCACACCTTCAAATTTCCATTTGCTTTAAAACCTTGTAGTAACTGATGTGCCATTTAAAACATTTGATTGAGGGGAGGTGTTATTGGTAGGTACGAAAGGGCAATGGGAGGGAGACTTCCTGAGGGAGAGTGGAGAGAGAGAGAGACAGAGAGCTCTATACGGAGTGACACAAGCTGTAGCCTTAAGAAGAGAAGCAGAAACCCTTTGGAGACACAGCAAGCAGTCAGGAGAATAAAGGACCCTACCTCTCTTTTTTTTCTGCGCTCTGATCTCTTGCCAGTGGCTAAACCCCACTGACCAAACCCAACAACATTTTGTCTCTACCTCTCTTTCTTTGTTAACTACTAGGCCTTGAGTGGGTAAGATTTCAATGTATCTGTAAAGATTCTGAAATAGAAGGGAAGCTTTAGACACCTTGATTTTAAAAAGGGAAGTTAAAATAGACAGCAAAGATTTAATTCTCTTTGTAAAATTGAATTCTCATTTCTCCTGTCTTAAAATTTCCTGGCCCTGGCAAGAAGTCACACATTAACTGACAGGGGCCATGGAAATAATGTCTTTGCAGTTTTCACAACTGTTAGACACGTCAAAACAGATGGGAGATGCCAGGTGCCAGTTGGGACACCCCTGCTTCACATGACAACTAAAAGCAGTCTGGATCCCTGCTCCTGATGCATATCTTCAAAGGACCCCAGGGACCCCTGAACAGATCCCCTTCTTTACCACTGATCAATCACATTGTTTCCCTGGCACCAACATCAATACCTGTATTTAGATTTTGCATGCAGCCCCACTCCCTTATAAATATACCCCCAATCACCTGATGATTTTTGAGCAGGATCTTGATGGAGAAAATCCTCCATGCTCCCTGTGTCTGCTAACACACAGCAAGAAATTCTTTTTGCTCACTCGTCCTGATACCTGTCTCAGAGACTGGCTTTTTATGGCAGATAACGAGAATCTGGAGTTTTGTCTGGTAATAGTTCTACAGATGAAGAAGTTGAGGGGAGACTTGTCTAAGATCTTACAGTTCAATTATGGTCAATACACATGCCTTGAACATCTACCATCTGCAGGGTTCCAAAGATGAATATTACCATCTAGGCACTCCCCATCTGTGTAAGCAGATGTGTAAGCAAATGCTGTGTGTAACTTGTGCTCTGCTTTGCCAACTTTAAGAGAAGGAAAGAGGCAGGAAGGGATAACTTCACATTTCTTTTAATGTTCAAATCAGAATGATTTAGCAGCAGGTGTGGTTCTTTCTGAAGTTCCCTCCCAGGATAAATCCAAAACAAACAAAAAATTCAAAACCATTGCCCTCAAGTCAATTCCAACTCATACCTACACCATAGGACAGAGTAGAGCTGCCTCATGGGGTTTCCAAGGAGTGTCTGGTAGATTGAAACTGCCAGCCTTTTGGTTAATAGTTCTAGCTCTTGACCTAAAAATAAATAAATAAACCCACTGCTGTGGAGTCAATTCCAACCCATAGCTATCCTATAGGGCAGAGCAGAACTGCTCCATAGAGTTTCCAAGGAGCACCTGGCAGATTTGAACTTCTGATCTTTTGGTTAACAGATGTAGCACTTAACCACTATGACACCAGCACTTATATTAGTCAAGGTGATAGCAGGAAATAGGAGGAGTTGCTGGTTGGTGCTAGTGGCTAAACATACTGGGTTGCTACTTGAAAAGTTGGCAATTTGAGTCCACCCAAAGATGCCTCAGAAGAAAGATCTGGCAATCTACTTTTAAAAAGCCATCCACTGAAAACCTTACGAGCTCACTTTTACTCTGACACACAGGGGTTTGGAGTCTAGAGCAATTGGTTTTTAAGAAGTTGTCTATTTACAGAAGTGTAGATAGGGTCAGGAAATAGAACAAGAGGCAGCATCTTAGTCCAGCAGTGCTGGAGCTAGTAACTGAGGGGAGGTGTTATCACCCCTAGATACAAAGGAGCAATAGGAAGGAGACTTCATGAGGGACAGCAGAGAGGGAGACAGTGAGCTCTGTGTAGAGTGACAGGAGCTGTAGCCTTAGGAAGAAAGACAGAAACCCCTTGGAAACCCAGCAAGAAGGATGTCAGAATAAAGTACTCCACCTCACTTCCTTTTGCCCTCTGATCTCTTGCCAGCGGGTAAACTCCACTGACCAAATCCAACTAGAAGGCTGACAGCTGGAGACAGCAGGCAGCGCAGGGCTTGGTGGCACAGTGCAGGGAAGGGAAGGGTAGAGAGTGTACTTAGAAGGCCAAAAGAAAGATGATAATGTTGAATTGTACCTGAGCTCTGTGATCTTGGACTTCCTGGTGGCATAGTGGTTAAGAGCTATGACTGCTAACCAAGAGGTTGGGAGTTCAAATGTACAGTGCATTCCTTGGAAACCCAATAGGACAGCTCTGCTTTGTCCAGTTCTACTCTTTTCCTATAGTGTGGCTCTAAGTCAAAAATTGACTTACCAGCAACAAGTTTTTTTTTGTGTGGGTGATCCTGGAAATCGATCTCCACCTTGTGTTCTGAAAAATGACTGACCAAGATTGTTAACATGCCCCTCAGTGTCACTAAACTTTAGGCAGGCTTCTTTGTGACTCCAGGTCTCTGACCTCCCTCTCCTCTGGCTCTTAAGGGCTACAGATGGAGCGTGTTCCATCTACACTTAACAGTAAACTCAGGATATAAGTCCACATGGCCGATTATACCACTGCTTAACCTCCTCCTAATGTCTGTCAGTGCCTTGGTATTTTTCCATCAGATCATTTCAGTCTTGAGCAATCTTCTTAACCTCTGCTTCAGCACAGCAGGAACTGAAACGTGCTGGTCTCTCTCTACTGAGGAAGTGCTCCTCCCCTCTCTCCCACTATAGTGACCCTTTCCAACCCTTTTCCTTTAGTCTTTCTCCCTTTCTCATCCTTACCTCCTTCGTACTACAATCTCTTTTGCGTAAAGTTGTCTTTGCCTGCTTTAATGTTATACACTGCAATTTTTTCCTTTGACAAAGATATCCAGCACTTTTTGCTCCTATTGTGATTGAAACAGTCCTCATTTACAGGCTTACTTCCAAGACTATAAACCTCAGAGATACCCCCAAAGAGCTAGATTCCACATTTTGTTGGTTTCTGGAGAGTGCCACTTCCTGGTTCTGGCTGTCTTCAGGGTTTCCCTGCTGTTGCTAATGAGCAACCCAAGGAGTGGATGTCAAAATGGGGCTGAAAATCGCAGTGGTCTGGCATTAGGTGCTGTCCACTTCAAGAACTGCAGTAGCAGCTGAGGCACAGGGTGACCCAGAAATCCCAAGAGTCCCTTGATGACGTACTGTTTGGAGTACTCATCACTGTAGTGACCCAAGTACAGACAATCCTCAAATTCAAAACAGCTTACATAGTCACCCAATGATGGCAACTGCAGAAAGGATTCAATATGTAGCTGCTTGTTTCATGTGCCCTTCCACATGGGTTAAACAGGGTGCAGTGGAGGAACACTTCCTAATGCACATGGTCACATCCTTGGGAGGCAAATCAGCTACCAGGATGGCTGGGTAGTGCAGAGCTTTCTATAAAAGTGCCTTGAAGATCTGACATGTCTCATTAAGAAGTGGCTTGGCCTGTGCCTCTTCCCTTCCCAGACAGCCCTGTTTTATCTTGAGAATACAAGTAATAGATGCATGGGAGAAGACCACAGGCCAAATCCTTGATCTCAGCCACTTTCTTCTGGAAATAATGGCTGTAGACTTGCTTTTCATATTTATAACTAAAAGAAGGTCACTTGATGGGGCCACAACAAAGTTTGTATAAAGGCAAAATCATATCTGTCCTCACAATAGATGCAGAAAAAGCATTTGACAAAACTCAACGTTGTTTTATAATCAAAACATCCAACAGGCTAAGAATCCAAAGTTGTCAGCCTGATAAAAAGCATCACAAAAAACCAGACTAACATCATCCTTTTTGGTCAAAGAATGAATGTTTTTCCCCTGAGATCAGGAAGAAGAGAAAAATGCCTGCTGTCACCACTTTCATTCGTCTACTCAGCATTGTACTGGAAGTTTTAGCAAGAGCAATTAGTTTAAATAAATAAATGGCATCCAGACTGGAAAGAAAGAAGTAAAAAATGTGTATTTACAAGTGACATAATTTTGTGCACAGAAAATTCTAAGCAATACACAAAAAAGCCTAGAGAGTTAATAAAAGAGTTTGCAAGATTGGAAGATAGAAGACTGACTTACAAAACTCAATTGTATCTCTAACCTATCAGTGAGAAATCCAAAAACGATGTTAAGAATGCAATTCTATTTATTACAGCATCAAAAATAATAAAATACTGACAAAACTGCCTAAGAAGCATAAAACTTATACTCTGAAAACTACAAAATATTGTTGAAAGAAATGACAGAGGACTTAAGTGAAGGGAAAGACATCTCACATACATGTTTTGGAGACAATATTTTTAAGATGGCAGTACTCCCCAAACTGAGTTACAAATTCAGTGCAATCCCCATAAAAAAATCAGCTGGCTTCTTTGTAGAAATTGACAAGCTGATCCTAAAATTTGTATGGAAATTCAAGAGATATAGAATGGCAGACAAATGAGCAGCCCCCACTTGTCTGACAGTGGAGGTTTGCTCGTTGCTGTGATGCAGGAAGCTATGCCACTGGTATTTAGGTACCAGCAGGGTCAACCACGGTAGACAAGTTTCAGATGAGCTTCCAGACTAAGACAGACTAGGAAGAAGGACCCAGCAGTCTACCTGAAAGGAATTAACTAGGGAAAACCTTATGAATAGCAGTTGAATATTGTCAGGTGTGGTGCCAGAAAGTGAGCCCTCCAGGTTGGAAGGCACTTGGAAGACAACTGGGGAACAGCTGCCTTCTCAAAGTAGAGTCAATCTTAACAACATGGATGGAGTAAAGCCTTTGGGATCTTCATTCACTGATGTGGCACCACTCAAAATGAGAAGAAACAGCTGAAAACATCCACTAATAATCAAGACATGGAATATAAAAAGTATGAGTCTAGGAAAACTGGAAATTTTCAAAAAACAAAATGGAACGCATAAACATTGATATTCTAGGCATCAGTGAGCTGAAATGGATCAATTTGGGCCATTGTGAATCTGACAATCATATGGTCTACTGTGCTGGGAATGAAAACTTGAAGAGAATGGTGTTGCATTCATCATCAGAAAGAACATTTCGAGATCTGTCCTGAAGTACAATGCTGTCACTGATAGAATAACATCCATATGCCTACAAGGAAGGCCAGTTAATACAACTACTATTCAAATTTATGCACCAAGCACTAAGGCCAAAGACGAAGAGATTGAAGATATTCACCAGCTTCTGCAGTCTGAAATGGATCGAACATGCAGTCAGGATGCACTGACAATTACTGGTGACTGGAATGCAAAAGTTGGAAACAAAGAAGAAGGATCAGTAGTTGGAAAATACTGCTTTGGTGATAGAAATAATGCTACAGATCACATGACAGAATTTTGCAAGACTAAAGACTTCTTCATTGCAAATATCTTTTCTAAGTTATTTGCAGATGGCGAGGTACAGACAGATCTCACCAGATGGAATACACAGGAACCAAATTGACTACATCTGTGGAAAAAGACGATGGAAAAACTCCATATCAGCAGTCAGAACAAGACCAGGTGTTGACTGTGGCACTGGTCATCAATTGCTCATATGCAAATTCAAACAGAAACTGAAGAAAATTAGAACAAGTCCACTAGAGCCAAAGTATGACCTTGAGTATATCCCTCCTGAGTTTAAAGACCATCTCAAGAAAAGATTTGATGTGTTGATCACTAATGACCAAAGATCAGACGAATTGTGGAATGACAACAAAGACATCATCCATCACGAGAGCAAGAGGTCATTAAAAAGACAGGAAAGAAAGAAAAGACCAAATTGGATGTCAGAAGAGAATCTGAAACTTTCTCTTAAATGTTGAGCAGCTGAAACAAAAAAAAGGAATGGTGAAGTAAAAAAAACCTAAACAGAAGATTTCAAAGACAGCTTGAAAAGACAAAAGAAAGTATTATAATGATATGTGCAAAGACCTGGAAATGGAAACTGGAAGCCAAGAACTCGTTTTGCATTTATCAAGCTGAAAGAACTTAAAAAATTCAAGCCTTGAGTTGCGGTAGTAAACAATTCTACAGGGAAACTATTAAACGACTCAGGGAGCATCAAAAGAAAATGGAAGGAATATACAGTCATTACACCAGAAAGAATTGGTTGGTGTACAGCCATTTGGAGAGGAAGCATACAATCAGAAACCAATGGTACTGAAGGAAGAAATCGAAGCTGCATTGAAGGGATTGGCAAAAAACTAGGCTCCAGGAATCGAAGGAGTATCAACTGAGATATTTCAAAAAATAGATGCAGTGTTGGAAGTGCTCATTCATCTATGCCAAGAAATTTAAAGGACAGCTACCTGGCCAACTGACTCAAAGAGATCCATATTTATGCCTATTCCAAAGAAAGGTGATCCAACCAAATGCGGAAATTACCGAACAATATTGTTGATATCACATGCAAGTAAAACTATGCTCAAGATCATTCAAAAGTGGTTACGACAGTATATTGACAAAGAACTGCCAGAAATTCAAGCTGGGTTCAGAAGAGGACATGGAACCAGGGATGCTATCGCTGATGTCAGATGGATCTTGGCTGAAAGTGAAGAATACCAGCAAAATGTTTACTTGTGTTTTATTGACTATGCAAAAACATTTGACAGTGTGGATCATACTAATTATGGCTAATGTTGTGAAGAATGGGAATTCCAGAACACCTAATTGTGCTCTTAAGGAATCTGTATACAGGTCAAGAGGCAGTCGTGTGGGCAGAACAAGGGGACACTACATGGTTTAAAGTCAGGAAAGGCATGTATCAGGGTTGTATCCTTTCACCGTACCTTTTTAATCTGTATGCTGAGCAAACAATCAGAGAAGCTGGATTATACGAAGAAGAACGAGGCATCAGGATTGGAGGATGACTGATTAACAACCTGCGTTATGCAAACGACACCATCTTACTTGCTGGAAATGAAGAAGATTTGAGACACTTACTGATGAAGATCAAGAACCACAGTCTTCAGTATGGATTGCACCTCAAAGTGAGGAAAACAAAAATCCTCACAACTGGACCAGTTAGCAACACTGTCATAAGTGGAGAAAGGATTGAGGTTGTCAAGGATTTCATTTTACTTGTGTCCACAATCAACACCCATGGAAGCAGCAGTCAGGAAATCAAAAGACATTGGGAAAATCTACTGCAAAGGACTTCTTTAAAGTATTCAAAAGTAAGGATGTCACCTTGAAAACGAAAATGTGCCTGACCCAAGTCATGGTATCTTCAATCACATCACATGCATGCAGAAGCTGGACTATGAACAAAGAAGACAGAAGAAGAATTGATGTCTTTGAATTGTAGTGTTGGAGAAGAATGTTGAATGTATCATGGACCTCCAAAAGAAGAAACAGATTTTTTCTGGAAGAAGTACAACCTGAGTGCTCCTTGGAAGCAAAGATGGCAAGACTGCATCTTAGATACTTTGGACATGTTGTCAGGAAAGATCAGTCCCTGGAGAAGGACATCATGCTTGGTAGAGTGAAAGGTCGGTGAAAAGAAGGAAGACCCTCGATGAGATGTATTGACACAATGGCTGCAACAACGGGTTTAAGCATAAAAACGATTGTGGACATGGCACAAGATCAGGCAGTGTTTCATTCTGTTGTGCATAGGATCACTATGAGTTGGAACCAGCTTGACGGCACCTAACAACAACAACAACAAAATTGCCACTCTTGAAAAAAAAAACAAAGTTGGAGGGCTCATACTTTTCACTTTCAAAACCTTCTATAAAGCTGCAGTAATCAAAGTAATGTGGGAACCCTGGCTGTGTAATGGTTAAGAACTATGGCTTCTAACTAAAAGGTCTGTAGTTTGAATCTACCAGGCACTCCTGGGGAACCATGTGGGTTAGTTCTACTCTATCTGATAGGAACACTGTGATTGTGTTGCTTGATGGCAACGAGGCAATCAGGACAATATGGTATTGGCATACCAGTAGAAATATTGACCAATGGAACAGAATTGAGGCTTCAGAAACAAACCACACTGCTCTGCTGGAAAACTGATTTTTGATGAGAGTGCTAAGACAGTTCAAAAGAACTGTCTTTTCAACAAATGTTCCCAGAACAGCTAGATATCCACAGCATAAAAATAAAGTTGAGCTCTTACCTCGCACAATATGCAAAAATTAATTCAAATGTATCAAAAACCTACACGTAAGAGCTAAAGCTACAAAACTGTTATAAGAAAACGTAGGTGTAAACCTTGTGGCTGTAGAATAGTTATGACAACAAAAGCCCAAACAATAAAAGAAAACAACAGCTGAATTGGACTTCATCAAAATGAAAAACTTCACGCTATAAAGGACACCATGAAAAGAGTCAAAAGACAACCCACAGAATGGGGGAAAATATTTGCAAATAATGTATCTGATAAGGGACTTGTACCTAAAATTTATAAAGAAATCTTATAATTAAATAATAGAAACCCAAATAACCCAATTTAAAATGGACACTAGATGAGAATAGGCATTTTTCTAAAGAAGATATACAAATGTAAAATAAACACATGGAACATGTTCAACATCATCAATCATCAGGGAAATGCAGATCAAAACCACAATGAGACATCACTTCAAATCCACTACAAAGGCTATGATGAGACATAATAAGTATTGTCAAGGATGTAGAGGAATTGGCATCCTCACACCCTGCTGGTAGGAATGGAAAATATGGCCTCTTGGGAAAACAACTTGACAGTTCCCCAAACATAGAGTTATTATGTGATCCAAAAATTTCACTCCTAGGGAAAGAAATATGTCTACATCAAATTGTATATGAAAATACTGTTTGCAGCAGTATTTTCATTATGGCAGAAAGTAGAAATAACTCAAATGCTCATCAACTCATGAATGGAGAAGTGGAATTATATTGATCGGATGTATTGAATATAGACCATTTTTTGGATATACTTTTTACTGGGCAGTAATAAGGAATAAAGTGTATGCACATTACAACATGGATAAACCCTGAAAACTTATGGTAAGCATATTGTATGATGCTATTGATATGAAATGCCCAGAATAGGTAAATATATAGAGACAGAAAATGGATTAGTAGCTGCCTAGGGCTGGGGCCAGAGGGTAGAGCAGTAAAAGAGAAAATGGAAGGTGATGTTTTTTGGGGATAGTGAAAATGTTCTAAAATTTATTTTGGTAATGGTCGCAGGATTCTATGAATATACTAAAAATCATTGTGTGCTATTAATAGGTAAATTCTATGGCCTGTGAATTATTTTTCAACACAGCTGATATATAGGTGTAAATATAGGCACAGATACAGTCATGTTGCAAAGAGATGTGGATACAATGAGGAAAATAACTGTAGCCATTTGTGCAGTATTGCATGCTTCGCATACCCTGTACAAACCCAGATAGATTAAAGGCTTATTTATGAAATGAAAATGAACTTTTAGAAGACCATCTAGGAGTGTATAAGGTGATGAAAGATTTCTTAAACAAGCTACAAAAGTACAAACTGCAAATTAAAAGATAAATCTGACTACATTAAAATTAAAAAATGTACATTTATCAAAAGATGTCGTAGTTTAAGAAGCAATCTACAGAGTTTGGGTAGATTTATTTATAGCACATAGGATTAATATCAAGAATATTAAGATACCTTCTCTAAATCAATAAGAAAAGACAGAAAACCCAATAGAAAAAAAGGACCAACTACGTAAGCTGGAATTTCACAAAGAGAGGAAAATATTAAGTGGTCCATAAGCATTGGAAAAGATACCTAGACTTAACTTTGCTATAGGGCCATTATGTTGGATGGCAGTTGGTTCATTTTTTTGTTATTAAACAGAAAAATACAATTAAAATTATGAGAAACCACTTACCCCTCCACCAGACTGGAAAAATTGCTAAGTGGAACAGTACCAACTGCTGGCTGAGGTGTGAAGCATTGAGGATGCTCATCCTCTGCTGGAGAAGTATAAATTGGTCTCACCACTCTGAAAAAAACAATTTGACAAGACCCAGAAAGACTGAATATGGACATATCTTACAGATCTGCAATTCCATTCCTAGGAACCTTTGTGGAGCAATGGTTAAGCATTTGTCTGCTAACACAAAAGTCAGCAGTTTAAATTCACCTGTTGTTCTTTGGAAACTCTATGGGGTGGCTCTACTCTGTCCCACAGGGTCACTTGATGGCATTAGGTTATTCCTAGGTTTATATCCCAGGATATAAAATGTATCTCAGGATATGCAAATGTACAAACAGTCTTTTTCACAACAGCTCCAAAATGGTAGCAATCCACGTGTCCATCTACGGTGAGATAGACAGATAGATGCCATTGAATGGATACAAACTCATTGTGATGTTCTGTACCACTTGTCATCTTCACAACTGCCGTAACGTTCGAGTCCGTCTGTGCTACTGTGCAAATCCAGCACACTGAGGATCTCCCTTATCCTTGATGGTCTTCTTCACCAAACATGATATCCCCCTCCTAATGATGTGTCTAAAGTGAGCAAGTTGAACAATCTTCCGTTGTAATCCATAAAGTTTTCATTGGCTGGTTTTTAGAAGTAAATCTCCGGGTCTTTCTTCCAGTCTGTCTTTATCAAGAAGCTTCTCTGAAATTTATCCACCATAGGTGATTCTGCTGGCATTTGAAATACTAAGTGGCATGGTGAAATGATTTGGTAAATCATGGTGTGTTCAAACAAGGAAACACTGTGCAGCAAAGCAAGTGAATGAATTACAGCTACTAAAGCATGTTGAAACTGTAATATAATTGGAAGAGTTAAATTTATATTATTCCTGTTTACAGAAAAATTAAAACAAGCAAATTAAGCAACACATTCATTATTCAAGTTTACATACACATAGAATAAAACTGCACAGAAAGCAAGAGCATGATTTACCCAAAATTCAGGATGAGAGGCGTTAGAAGGGGTTAAAATATAATCAGTTGGTAATATTCTATTTCTTGGAAACCCTGGCAGCATGTTGGTTAAGAGCTATGGGTGCTAACTGAAAGGTAAGTGGTTTAAATCCACCAGGTGCTTCTTGGAAACTCTATGGAGCAGTTATAGTATGTCTCAGTAGGTCACTATGAGTCAGAATTGACTCAACAGCAATGTTTTTTTTTTTAAGGTTCTAATTCTATTTCTTAACCTAATATTGGCTACACAGGGGTTTATTTTAATTTTTTATTTTAAACTGTACATTGTTGTTATGAAATACTATTAAGTCAGTTACAACTCCTAACAACACTGTGAACAATAGAATTAAACACCATCCAGTCTCACTCCGTCCTCATAATCATTGCTGTATTTGAACCCAACAGTGTAGCCACTGTGTCAGTTCATCTTGTTAAGAGTCTTCCTCCTTTCTGCTGACCCTCTGTTTTCTTAAGCATATAATCTCCTTGTCTGGAATCTGGTCCCTCCTGTTAACAAGCCCAAAGTATGTGAGATGAAGTCTCGCTACCTTCACATTTAAAAAGCATCCTGGCTATACTTCTTCCAAGACATGACTGTTAATTCTTCTGACAGTGCATGGTATAGTCAGTATTTCTCACTAGCATGACCTTTCAAAGCCGTCACTTCTTCTTTAGCCTTCCTTACTCACGGTCCAGATCTCACATGTCTATGAGGCAAAATAACCATTGCTTGGGTCAGGCATAATTTAGGCCTCGAAGTAACTCCTTTGCTTTTAAACACTTTAAAGAGATCTTTTGCAGCAGATTTACCTAACACAGCATCACAGTATCACTGTTTGGTTTCTTGACTGCCATGTCCATGGGCATTGATTGTGGATGCAAGTAAAACGAAATCCTTGACAACTTCAACATTTTCTCTATCACAATGTTGCTTATTGGTCCAGTTGTGACAATTTTTGTTTTCTGATGTTGTGGTTGAGGTTGAGGTTGTGGTCTTTGATCTTTATCAGCAAGTGCTTCAAGTCTTCATCACTTTCAGCAAGCAAGGTTGTGTCATCTGCATTTTGCAGCTTGTTAGTGAGAGTTCTTACAATCCTGATGCCACACTCTTCTTCATACAGGCCAGCTTCTCAAATTATTTGTTCAACATGCAGATCAACTGTATTGAATGATACAGCCTGGAGGCACACCTTACCAGCATATGATCTAATATCATATTAGAATTTTGGTTTCAATGATTTCCTATTACAAAACTGAAGTGGAAAGTTCTAAGCCTATTTGCTTTTATAGTACACCTACTCCTCACTTATTGACTATCTCTTTATGTGACATTTCACATTTATGACAATAGCAATAAATCTACTATCCAACTGTCATGGATTGAATTGTGTCCCCCCAAAATATAGGTCAGTTTGGCCAGGCCATGATGCCAGTGTTGTATGATTTGTCACCATTTTGTTATCTGATGTGATTTTGCTATGCGTTTTAAATCCTACCTCTATGATGTTAATGAGGTGGGATTAGTAGCAGTTATGTTAATTGGACAGGATTCAGTCTATAAGAGTAGATTGTGATTTAAATCAATCTCTTTCGAGCTATAAAAGAGAAGACTATTCAGAGACACAGGGGATCCTCATGCCATCCAGAAAGCAGAGGCAGGAGCAGACCATGTCTTTTCAACCCAGAGTTCCTGTGCTGAGAAGTTCCTAGGCGCAGACCTTCTCCCAGAACTCATGAGAGAAAGCCTTCCCCTAGGACTGGCACCTGTGAGTTTGGATTTCTGGCCTTCTGAATGGTGAATAATTTTTTGTTGTTGTTAAAGTCATCCATCTGTGGTATTTCTATTATAGCAGCATTAGATGACTAAGACACCTGGCATCCTCAAACTGTAGATTTCTTCTCCAATGTGCTTTACTGTCTGTTTGAATTGTGTTCTCCCTGCAAAAGATGTCAAAATTCTAATCCCTGTACTGGGGAACATAACCTTGTTTGGAAAAATAGTTTCAGTCTGTACTGGAGGAGGATTGGCCTCAAACCTAATCTGAGTAGTGTTTTATAAAATAGAAGAACAAATATAGAAACAGGGCACACAGATGTAAGCCAGAGAAGAACTGGACCATATCTTGAGCAGCTTGGATATCATTAGAGCTGTCAGAAAGAACAGGCTTTCTTGGTTTGAGTAGGTGGGCCATGGTCTGCTGGATCTCAAAGGTTGGGGCCTCCGCCTCCTAGGTTTCAAAGATTTGGATTTTTACCAACTTGATTACAGAATATGGGGCTGCCACAAATTGTGCTGGCGCATGGGGCCACTACTTGAACCTGGGGGGTGAGACTTTCATGCCTACGGAAGAAAAGAATGGGGCCTTTTAGGGCTGAATGAGTGGGTCCACTCAGAGTAGGAGGGTGGCACTACCCAAAGACGAAAGAGTAAAGTTGCTATCCCAGTGGGCCTGAAAGGTGAAATTGAAGCCCAGGGTTGAGGAGCTCCTGATTTCCTTTTCATCATTCTCTTCATTGGGATATAGGAATTCAACTGATTTTTGTATGTTTATCTTGTAGCCTGCTCTTCTGCTGAATCTATTACTTCTAGTAGTGTTCTCAAGGAGTCTTCTGGGTTTTCTATGTATAGTATCATATTATCTGTAAATAGGGAAAGCTTAGAATCTTCATTACCAATTTAGATGCCCTTATTTGTTACTTGACTTATTGCTCTATCTTGGACTTTCAGCACCATGTTAAAAAGGAGTGGTGATAATGGACCTTGCATTTTTCTTGTTATTTTCAGCCTCTCTCCACTGAGAATGAGATAGACCATTTATCTATGCCCTTTATTATGGTGAGAAATTTCCCTTCCATGCTAATTTTATTGAGTGTTTTTTATCAGGAACAGGTGTAGGACTATGTTGAATGCCGTTTTTGCATCAGCTGAGATGATCATGTGATTCTTTCTTTTTATTTACATATTGGAATACATTGATTGATTTTCTAATGTTAACCTATCCTGCATAGCTGCTATGAATCCTACTTGGTCACAGTGTATTATTTTTTGTTACATGAGCTGAATTCTATTTATTGAGAATTTTTGTATTTATATTCAAGAGAGATATTGATCTGTAATTCCTTTTTTTGTGGTGTCTTTGCCTGATTTTGGTATCAAGGTTATGCTGACTTCATAGAATGAATTCTGGAAATCTCTTCCTTTTCTATGTTTTGAAATTATTTGAGTAGTACTGGAGTAGGCTCTTCTTTGAATATTTAGTTGAATTCTCCAGTGAAGCCACCTGGGCTAGGGATTTTTTTGTTGTTGGGAGCTGCTTCTTTTTTTTTTTTAATTTACCTTTTCAATCTCTTCTATTGTTATGGGTCTGTTCAGATTTTCAACATCATTTTGTGTTGGTTTAGGTAGGTAGTGTGTTTCTAGAAATTTTTCCATCTCCTCTAGGTTGTTGGAATATAGTTTTTCGTAATATTCTGTTATGATCCTTTTTATTTCAGTTGGGTCTATTATAATGTCCCCCGCTTTATTTCTTTTTTTGGGTTATGTACATCTTTTCCTGTTTTTCTTTTGTCAGTTTGGCTAGTAGTTTGTCAGTTTTGTTGATCCTTTCAGAGAACCAACTTCTAGCTTTTTTGATTCTTTCTATTGTTTTTCTATTCTCTATTTAATTTATTTCTGCTGTGATCTTTAATATTTCCTATCTTCTGGTGGCTTTGGACTTCTTTTATTAGAGTTGTGTAGCTTATGCTTTGTTTTTATCCATTTCTTCTGGTTTCCTGTTGTAATTCTTTTGGTTTTGGATAGTCTTTGGGATTTCATGTCCCAGGATGGTGTCTGGCTGGTACAACCTTCCATCCTAGATTCAGGCTGTGGTCTAACGCTGTTTGTTCTCAGATTGAAGGACTCCTTTAATATTTCTTGAAAATTTGTCTTGGGTTTTACATAATCCTTTAATTTCTGTTTATCTGGAAATGTCTCACCCCTTTGCGAGCACGGAATAATGGAAAAAACTAAAGACGCAAGGGAAAAGTTAGTCTAAAAAACTAAAGGACCATGACCTCCACCAGACTGAGTCCAGTACAACTAGAAGATGCCCAGCTACCACCACTTACTGCTCTGACAGGGTCCTGGTAGAGCTGGAGGAAAATGTGGAAAAAAATTCTGACTTGAAAAAAGAGACCCAACTTGTTGGCCTGGGTGAGACTGCAGAATTTCTGAGAGTATGGCCCCCATACATGCTTTTAGCTCAGTGCTGAATTCACTCCTGAGGTTTATCCTCCAGCCAAAGAGTGGACAGGTACATAACACAAAATGAGACTAAAGGATACACCAGTCCAGGGCAAGGACTAGAAGGCAGGAGGAGACAGGAAAGCTGGTAACTGGAACCCAAGATTGAGAAGGGGGAGTGTTGACAGGTTGTGGGGTTATCGACCAACGTCATAAAACAACGTGTACTAACTGTTAAATGAAAAACTGATTTGTTTCATAAATCTTCATCTAAAGTAAAATTAAAAATAAGTTTAAAAACTGATGATAAAAATGATAATGGCACAAGTGATGTTTGGAATCTTTCACAATGTGTCACTATGTAAATTGATGGAAAGCTTAAGTTACAGGTTAAATTCAACCCGTAGTTGGCTTAATTTCTTACACTTCTGCTAATGTAGAGAATGTGAAATCACAATGGAATGTCAGCATTTACTGGCAGCTCTGTCAAGTGGTGCTGTATTTTATAGAAATGATGGAAATAACTCATTGATGCCTACACTGAGTGCTCCATCAGTTGCTAAACCAACCAGGAGGTCACACAGACGCTTCAATGGAGAAGGATTTTTCCTCCAGTCTGGCTTCATTCAACCCTAGAAATTCATTCTTCATTTTCTATTACAAGTATTTGCATATGGTATACAATATATGCAACAGTATGTCATTGATTCTGTTCTTGAATAAATGAAGAAAACCATCAAGAACTGAGAAAGAGTCAAACTCCACAATCAAATTGTTTGTACAACAGTACATTCTTTCCAAGATATTCTGATATCTTTTTTTCATATTAAATCTTGGAAACTTTGGGCCCTGAAGGAATGGGTAAGAAGACAATTCACTTGAGAATTATTAAGCAGACCAATTGAAATAACAAAAATCGTCTTTGCTCTACATTATTGGTATTGTCTTAGTCATCTATTGTTGCTATAAGAGAAATACCCAAGTGGATGGTTTTAGCAAACAGATGTTTATTCCTTCACAGACTAGGAGACCAGAAGTCCAAATTCAGGGCATCAAGTTCAGGGAAAAGATATCTGTCTGTGTCAGCTTTGGAGGAAGGTCCTGGTCATCACTAAACAAACCCACTGCCATTGAGTAGATGTTGACTCATAGTGACACCATAGAACAGAGTAGAACTTCTCCATAGAGTTGCAAGGAGTGCCTCATAGATCTGAACTGCCAATCTCTTGGTTAGCAAACATAGCACTTCTGGATTTATAACATGCATGAAAATTATATCAGTGACAAAATGGTGAACAATTACACAATACTGGGAATCATCACCTAGCCAAATTAATGCATGTATTTTTGGAGGACATAATTTTGTACATGACAGCTACCATAAAGTAGTTGGAAAAAAAATCAATCTTTATGCATAATTCAGAAACAGTATGATGAAATAAAAACAACCATCATTTTTTTATGGCAATTTAAATGGAATTAGTCCCTTATCCTTTGTGCAAAATAATCTGAAAGAAAAAAAAAAACCAGCAAATATTTTCTAATTGTGCATCTTTGTAAAAAAAGGTTATAGTTTATTTTCATGCATTATATTCCAAATATTGGTAGGGTACCATCAATGCCTCAGGACCTAGCTCCACCCCAACAAAGTTCTTTGAGAAACTGGAAGAACATTTGCCCATCTACCTGATGTTGTTGAGTGCCCCCTGTTGCTAGGTATTCCCCTCCTTTAAAGATTACAGCTTAGGAAACCCTATGGGACAGTTCTACTCTGACAAGGTGTCACTATGAGTTGACTATCTACCTTACAGTGTGGTTGAAATGAAGCTGAAAAACATTCAGAAACTGCAAAAAGCTGTTGAAGTACTGGTGGGATGTATCAGTAGATACCAATTTAGAAGATAATTGTTCGAGTTTTAAGTCTGTTCCTATCCTAGCTACCATATTACCACATTACATTAATAGTAACATGCTAATAAGGTAAGAATACTTCAAGATGAATTAAACAACAAAGTCATTAAAGTGTATGTGCAACTTTTAAAATTATAATGACTCTTCAGGATGTAACAGGATGCCTATGGCAACCATGAGTTAATATTACATTTCAAATTTCTGGAGTTTATGTAAACAAAATTATTTTTATCATATTTTCCTCTGAAAAATACAAACTACCAAAAGTTCCCTTGATAGATTTTGGCAGACTATCTCTGAATGCAGAAACTATTTTGAGAAACATAGCCCCACACTAATGGAATGTAATCGATCCTTTCCATGTGCATAAACTCAGAAGGTCTTTCTACGACTATGCTTTTAGACCTGAGTAATAGTAGGGCCTGATGCCCTCCTCACCGGCTGTCTATCACACGGTAATCTTAGTGCTTCTTGTGGTCCCTGGTTCATCCTCTTTACTCTTTCCCCTCTTTCTCTGTCTCTCTTTTTTTTAGAGGGTCTTATTATTTTTGTTCAACAATATTTATTGAGCACTACAAGGGAAGTTCTACTCTGTTCTATAGTGTCACTATGAATTAGAAATCATTCGATGTTTGGGTTTTTTTCCCAATGGATATTTTCCACAAGACTTAAAAGAACTCTGCATAGTTTGTTAAACAAATCTTTTTTTTGTTTATTCTTTTTTTAATTGTAGTAAGTGTACATGTAGCAAAACATTTGCCATTCCAACATTTTTCCATGTATAATTTAGTGACATTAATTATGTCCATCATGTTGTTTGGTCATTTCCACTATCCATTTCCAAATTTTTCCATCTCCCTTAGTAAAAGCTGAGTGTCACCTAAGCAATGAGTCTTCCTTTGCCTTTCCCTTCTGTCTACTCCAATAAACTTGGGTCTCTGCACACTTCAGTAGTCTAGATAATCATTGTAAGTGGATCATACTCTTCTTTACACAACTTTGGATTCTGTTATGGATTGCATTGTGCTCCCCAAAATATATATCAACTTGGCTAGGTCATGATTCGTTATGTTGTGTGATTTTGTGTTTTGTGACCTGATGTGATTATACTGTACGTTGTAAATTCTAAACTTTATGATGTTAATGAGGTAGGGTTATAGGCAGTTGTGTTAACGAGGAGGGACACAATTTACAGGATTAAGTTGTATTCTGAGTAAATTTCTTTTAAAACACAAAAGAGACAAGCAAGCCGAGAGGAAAGGGACCTCACGCCACCCAGAAAGAACTGCTGGGAGGAGAGCACACCTTTTGAATCCCTTAGGCCTGCACTAAGGAAGCTCCTAGAAGATTGACGTTCAGGACCTTCCCTCAGACTAACAGAGACAGAAAGCCTTTCCCAGGAGCTGGCACCCTGAATTTGGACTTCCAGTCTCTTAGATGGTGAGAGAGCACATTTCTGTTTGTTAAAGCCATCCACTTGTCATATTTCTGTTGTAGTAGTACTAGATAACTGAGAAAAAATACCATGAATTGGAAGTGTGTATTATTAACGATCACTTTATAGGTGGGCAAAATAAAATAAAAGTCGATAGCTTTCCCACAGTCACAAAGAACCAAAGCAGAAAACCAAATCTGTTGTGGCCAGGCTGATTTCCACTCATGATAACCCTGTATGTTAGAGAACAGAACTGCTCCGTAAGGTTTTCTTGGTGTGCTCTGTGTGGAAGCAGGTTGCCAGGCCTTACTCCCATGGCACCCCTAGGTGGGTTTGAACCACCAACCTTTAGGTTAGAAACAAACAAAAAAAGAAACAAAAGACAATAAAACCCAAACTTGGTGCCCTCCAGTCCCTTATGACTCACAGAGACCCTGCAGGACACAGTAGTACTGCACAATATGGTTTTCAAGCAGTGGCTGGTGAATTTGAACTGCCAACCTTTTAGTGAGCAGCCAGGCTCTTGAACACTGTGCCACCAGAGTGCCTTTAGGTTAGCAGCTGGTGGAAAACCACTTAACGCCACCCAGGGCTTGAGGTCACAGAAGGCATGTGAATATCATTTAAATTTAACTCAGTTCTTACACTCGTCAGTTGACGAGGTAAGGTGGGGACAGGTAGAACAAGAGTTCTTCACTTTGTAAATTCACCAAAAACTCATCTTATTTTGCACATTCCTACTTGGGTTTATTTCTTTCCTTTAAAAAGCTCCAGCTTTCATTATGTGACGTTAAAACCAGACACTTCAAAATTTACTCTGTTTCAACTTCATACAAAAATTGGAAACAAACAAAAAACCATAATGCTTGCTAGCTGTGGAAGGGCCCCTCGCTTAGCAAGGCCTGTGAGTGGAATGAAAGGAAAAGCAAAGGAGCAGTGCATGAATCAAAGTGAGGGAAACGTGAATCAGCTGCAAAGGCTGCTCGGCCTCAGATGAACTAGAAAAATGTCGACTCACTAACCTACATTCTCCTCTGTTTAAACTATTAGTCTGCTTTAGTGACGTGCTATGTTGAATAACCTGGATCCTGAATATAAAACATTTCATTCAAGCTTTTTCCTTCTTTAGTTGTGTGTGGGAGGTATGTGGTAATAAGCAGATAAGAATGAGGAGGTAGATGCTGAGAGAGAAGTAGAAAGAAAAATGGAAAAAATATCTTTTTTTTTTTCTTTTTTAAAGGAAAAAAAGAAGTTCTGTTATGCATTCAAAGAAAGCAGTTAAGTATTTTGGCAATTCTGCCTATAAAGTACAGCAAGGATGGTGAAATTTTGTCTCACGTACTATGGACGTGTGACCAGCAGGGATCATTTCCTGGGAAAGGACATCATGCTTGGTAAAGCAGAGGTTCAGTGAAAAAGAAGACCATCAATGAGAAGGATTGACACAGTGGCTACCACAATGGGCCACAGCTGAACAACGTGAGGATGGCACCATACTGGGCAGTGTTCCGTTCTGCTGTAATGTGAGTCAGAACCAACTCGGTAACACCTAACAACAGCAACAACCTAAGAAGTCCAGTCAGAAAGTTCCTTACAAATGAGGATGGTGACACTTTGTCTCAAATACTTGGGACATGTCATGAGGAGGGACCAGTCCTTGGAGAAGGGCATGACGCTTGGGTCACCCAAAAAGAGGTAGACCTTCAGTGAGATGGATTGATGCAGTGACAGCCACTGAGCTCAAATGTGTAGTTACTGTGAGGGTGGTGCAGTGCCAGGCAGCAGTTTGTTCTGTTGTACACAGAGTTGCTCTGAGTCGGAATCAACTTGAAGGCACCTATCAACAATAAACTGAAACAACCAAACCCACTGCTGTCAAGTGAATTCCGGCTCATAGCAACCGTACAGGACAGAATAGAACAGCCCCATAGAGTTCCCAAGGACTCCCAGCAGATTCAAACTCCTCAGACTCTCTGGTTGCTACTGTAGCACTTAGCTACTCCGCCAGCCTAACAACAGTAGCGACCTAGGGAAAAGGAAGCCCAGGAAGAGTGATGGAAATCCAGGCAGCATGGTGGTTAAGAGCTACGGCTGCTAACCAAAAGGCCAGCAGTCCAAATCAACCAGGTACTCCTGGGAACCCTGCAAGGCGGTTTTACTCTGTTCTGTAGGGTTACTATGAGTCAGAATTGACTGGAAGAATATATGTGTGTGTGTGTGTGAGAGAGAGAGAGAGAGAGAGAGAGAGAGATGAATACATATATAGATCTATTTAAAGAATGATTATTGAAGTGAAGAGATTCCTTGTTTAAATTCTGAATATTAATTGACCTTCCAGTTACCTGACTGAGCTTCGTCCCTCTTGTTGAATGTTGAAAACACCCTACCTCCTGAGAATGGCAGAGGTGGCAGTGGGATCCATTTCTGATGCAAATCCAGCTGCTCTGAATTTGAAGTCAAACGTGCAGTGGGCAATGTTGGATAAAGGTAAGCTTGTCGTTCTGGACTTTCATCATCCTTTTTCCATCTCCTTTTGGACTGCTTTTTGCTTTTTTATTTATTTATGTCTCACGTGGATCCAAAGTGAGATATTGTGGCAGCTTCCAAAAACAGGTGTAAAACGACAAAATTAAATAGTTGAGAAAGTGAGGGTAGAGAGAAGCAGAAGCAGGAAGATGAGATGAAGCCAGGGGTAGAAGTGGATTCACAAAACATATTTCAAAAGCCTTCTTATTGCTCTGATGTCAGGCTCCTGAGCAGCTGGGACAGTCACCACTACCAGTTGCTGTTGAGTCAACTCCTCCTAACGGGGATCCCATGTGTGTCAGACTAGAACTGTGCCCTAAAGGGCTTTCAGTGGCTGAGTTTTCAGAAATAGATCACCAGGCCTTTCTTCTACGGTGCCTCTCGGTGGATTCGATCTTTCAACCTTTTGGTTAGCAGCTGAGATGTTAACCGTTTGCATCACCCAGGGACTCCAGCTGGAACAAGAGGGGAGCATCTTGCTATACTGTAAGCTTAAAGGATCCAAACGGGCTTCTCAGCAGTTCGCAGCCTTTCCTGCTACGGTGATCTTACAGTGGTTTCCCCAACAGGTTCCTTTGGGGTAGAGGCACTTCCTCTGTTCTTTTATCCCAGACGATTCACTGGCAATTTCAAGTGGCTCTTTCTTAGAACATCTCAGTAGCAGCCAGAGGTAGGGGGCCCTAGGATATTTCACTAAAGAACAGTCCTACAAGAAGCCAAAACAACAACGCATCCCCCATCCACTGCTCTGGATGGCCGGGCTTGATGCAGAGGTCAAGTTTCAGCTAGAGGAATGGATGAACTGTGTGATCTTCACGAACGCATTCATGTTATATCCAGACACTGATAAGATTTGAAATTTAGCCTTTAAAATGATGCCCTTAGCACACACCTTGGGAGAAGGGTCAGCACAACTAGTTAGGAGCAGACAATGAGAGGAGAGTAAGCCCAGTGTCCTCTTACAGAAAATAAGGAACCTCCGCAGGCCATGTCAGAGTCCCCAGGGGATGCAAACTGTTAAGTGTTCAACTACTAACCAAAAGGTTGGTGGTTTGAACCCACTCAGATATACCTCAGAAGAAAGACCTGGTGATCTATTTTTGAAAAATCAGCCACTGAATACCTTATACAGTAGAGTTCTACTCTGACACACAGCAGGTCACCCTGAGTCTGAAGCAACTTGACAGCAGCTGGTTTGGGCAACCTGTCTGCTTGCTGTCCTGGCAGCCCCCACTTGCTGACAGGTGGTAACTACATATGGGGTGCACTGGCTGGGAACTGATTCAGCATCTCCCTGGTGGAAGGTGAGAAGTCTATTATGTTAATTAAACTGCCCGTGTTAGTGTTAGAAATGTCAAACCTCTGAATCCAAGTTACAGAATAACAATCTGAACATAGCCTGTCTCCCCATTTTTAAGGCAGGTGCTCCTTTCCTTCTGTAATCAGCTCTCTGCCTGCCCCTTCCCGTACCTGTCACCTCCTCCATCCAGGGGACCTGCCTTAACGAATTCCCTGAGTGAAAAGAGATGCCCTGAGCCTGAGACTGTCAAACTTGAGAGGGTACCAGAATCACCTGGTGGTTGTTGGTAGCCATTGAGTTGATTCTGACTCAAGGCAAAACCCTATGTGCAGAGCAGAACTCTTCCGCATGATTTTCAAGGCTGTGACCTTTCGGAAGCCAGGCCCATCTTCTGAGTCACCTCTGGGCAGCTTTGAACCACCAACCTTTTGGCTAGTAATCAAGAGCCTAGCTGTTTGAACCACCAAGGAATCAGTCCAAAAATCACCTGGAGGCTTGTTAAAATGCATCCCTGAGCCCCATGCTGAGAGTTTCTGATTCAGCTGATGTGGAGTCCCAGAATTTGCATTTCTAGCAGACTCCCAGGTGATAGTGGTGCCTCTGGTCCAGGGACCAGGCTTTAGAAACCGCTGCTCTCAGATCTGCTGCAGGTTCCAAATGCAGGGGAGCTTCACGTGTGTGCTGAGCTTGGGAATACGGCTCAGGTCAGGGGCTGCAGGTCACCCACTGCTCCCTGGGCCAGCTGACCGTCTGTTGTTTCCAGCCAGATGGGCATTCCAGATGGACCAATGGATACCTTGAGCATTGGCTTGACTTTATAGACATTTGGCTTTACCTTTGTTCCTCCCATTGCCAAGGGGAAACAGTTCCAGGAAAAGAATTTTCAAATGTCTTTTTGAGCAGATCTTGTTGCTTGGCTTACATTTTCAGAGTTGGGTGCTTGCCTAGCTAGTATCAAACTTTCCTTCCTCTTATTTACTGATTCCTAGTACTATAGCTTGGAGCAATAAAAGTGCTATATAACAGTACCAGGGTAAAAGTTTAGGGGGGTCCTGGAGTGGTGTCCAGCTTATGAAAAGCAGCAAATTTTTGTCATTCTTGCTGGACTCAAAAACATTAAGTAAAGTGGAATGTGCCCTTGCTGAAGATCATTTAAAAGCTGTTACGGCGGTACACTGACAGGGAGCTGCCAGAAGTTTAAGCTGGATTCAGAAGATGGCATGAAACCAGGGAAACCACTGCTGATACTGAAAGGATCACAGCCGAAAGCAGAGAATCCTAGAAAGATGTGTACACTGTTTTATTGACCATGCAAAGCATTCAACTGTGTGGATCATAATAAATTATGGCTAACACTGGAAGAATGGGAATTCCGGAACAATTAATTGTGCTCATGAAGAATCTGTACTTAGACTAGGAGGCAGTCATTCCAGCTGAATGAGGGGATACTGTGTGGTTTAAAATCAGGAGAGGTATATGTCTGGGTTGTATTCTTTCACCATACTTATTTAATCTGTATGCTGAGCACACAGTCTGAGAAGCTGGACTATATGAAGAAGAATGGGACATTAGGATTGAAGGAAGACTCGTTAACAACCTGCATGACACAAGCTTCCTTGCTGAAAGAGAAGTTGAAGCACTTATTGATGAAGATCAAAGACCATAGTCTTCAGTATATGCTACACCTCAACATAAAGAAAACAGAAATCCTTATGACTGGACCAATAAGCAACATCATGATGAATGGAGAAAAGGTTGAAGTTATCAAGAATTTCCTTCTACTTGAATCCACAATCGACAACCATGGAAGCAGTAGACAAGAAACCGAATGATGTATTGCACTGGACAAATCTTTTACACAAGATAAAAACAAAGAGGTAACTTTGAGGACTAAGGTGCAGCAGACCCAAGCCATAGTGTTTTCAATTGCCTCATACGCATGTAAAATCTGAACAATGAATAAGGAAGACAGAAGAAGAAGAATTAATGACACCTTTGAATTACGGTGTTGGTGAAGAATGCTGAATATACCACGGACTTCCAGAAGAATGATAAATCTGTCTTGGAAGAAGTAGAACCAGAATACCCATTAGAAGCAAGGATGGTGAGATTCCATGTTATACACTTGTTGTCAGGAGAATCAAGCTTGGAGAAGACCATATTTGGTAAAGTAGAGGATGAATGAAAAAGAGAAAGATACTCAATGAGATGGATTAACATGGTGGCTTCAATAATGAGTTCAAACATAAAACTGGTTGTGAGGATGGTGCAGGACCAGACAGCGCTTCATTCTGTCATACACAGGGTCACTATGAGTTGGAATTGACTCAAGGGCATCTAACAACAATACAACAAAAACAACCAAGTGGCACAGTTTGTAAAGCATAAAGTTTCCCTCTGCTCTGCCGGAAACATCTACTGCTGAAGGTCAAATGTGTTTCCTTTTGACCTCTCTTTGAGCCTACATTCGCGGCTGATAATCAGCTGCTTCCCAACTATAGGGTTTACTAGTTGCCAAGACACTGGGATGCTTTGTAAGCAATGACAGATGGTAGGGTTCATGAGGAAATTCAAGTTCTTCATCAACTCAAGTCAAAGGAAGTCAGGAAGAATGTCTGGGAGCCCATGGCATCCATATGCAGCTGGAGAACAACTGACTTGAAAAAAGACACGAACCATGAACTCAGGGTCCAGAAACTATCTGAAAGTCCAGTCAGGGCATTACCACTAGTGAAAAATGAACCTTCACTGATTTCAGTCTTGTTGTTCCTCTGCTCAAGGGTTGATTCCCTGGAGGGGATGTCTGATTGGGCTAGCTTGGGCCAGGTGCCCTCCCTTGGCTCAGAAACTTAACTGGCCCTGCCCAGATGGTATCCAATATTAGAGAGGCTAATTTTTGCCTTCTATGTGAGAGAACTAGGTTACCTTCCCAGCCAAAGCACCTTGTGCATAGCCACTGTCTGCATGTTGCTATGAAGCTGACCAGTCTTCAGTGGAGCTTCTGGACTAAGATGGACTAGGCTGAAAAGCAAGCCTGGCAATCTACTTCTGAAAATCAGCCAGTGAAAACTATACGGATCCCAGTGGTCTGATCTACAAGTGATTATGGGGGTGGTGCAGGAGCAGGGTAGCATTCTGTTTGATTGTAAGGGGAGCTATAAGGGGAAGGTCACTACAAGTTGAGGCCGATTCAGTGTCAGCTAACAACAGTCCTTAAAAAGAAATCAGGTGCTATTATCATAAGAAGGTGTAACAGATGCTGGGCCGGTCAGCTGAAACACTCTAGTATATGATTACTCTTCTTGGTTCATCTGTTTTTTCATTTATACACAAAACAAACAAACAGAAAGCCAAACCCACTGTTACTGAGTTGACTTGGACTCATAAGGATCCCATAGGACAGAGTAGAACTGGTCTATAGGGTTTCCAAGGCTGTAACTCTTTACAGAAACAGACTCACATCTTTCTGCTATTTATACCCAAACTCTTTAAAAAAAGGGTAGAGGAGTATTTGAGGTAAATTATACTATAGGGTTACTATGGGTTGGCATTAAGTCCATTGCAACAGTTTTGTGTGTGTGGGGGGGTGTATGTTTATAATGACATATTTAAGCAGTACGATGGGCAAAACAGAAAAATCTAGATGAAAATGGAGAACAAAACAAAGGGGTCAATGCATTTGATCATCGCATACCCTATTTTCCCTTGATGTTCTTGATGGATGAAAGTTTTTTCATTTTCTTTTGTTCAGTATTTATAATTTTTTTAAAATTGTACTTTACATGAAAGTTTATAGCTCAAGTTAATCTCTCACACAGAGTTTTATACACATATTGTCATGTGACAGTAGTTACAATCCCTATAATGTGAGCGCACACTCCCCGCTTCCACCCTGGGTTTCATGTGTCCATCCAACCAGCTCCTGTCCCTTCCTGCCTTCTCATCCCGCCTCCAGACAGAAGCCACCTGTTTGGTCTTGTGTATCTTCTTGAACTAAGCAGCACACTCTTTAGGAGTATTGTTTTGTGTCTTATAGTCCAGTCTAACCTTTGTTTAAAGAGAGGTCTTCAGGAATGATTTTATCCTCGGTTAACATGCTGTCCAGGGGTTACGGCTTCATTGATTACTACAGCCTCGGTCAGACCACCAGGTCTGGTCTTTTCATGTGAATTTAAGTTCTGTTCTCCAATTTTCTGTCACTCCGTCAGGGATGGTCTGTTGTGTTCCGTATTGGGGCAGTCATCGGTGGTAGCTGGGCACCCCCTAGTTCTTCCAGTCTCAGGCTAGTGGGGTTTCTGGTTTAAGTGGCCCTTCTGTCTCTTAGGATAATTTTTTCCTGTGTATTTGGTGTTCTTCATTCTCTTTTCCTCCAAGAACGTTGGGACCAATTGATGTATCTTAGATGGCTGGCCATTTGAAAAATTTTCAGACCCCTGACACCACTTACCAAAGTAGAATACAGAATATATTTTTTAATAACCTTTGTTATGCCATTTGACCCAGATGTCCCCCCAAACAATAGTCCCCACCCCCCCAGCTCCAGCACTCTGTTCCTTGAAGTGTTTGGTTGTGTTCAGGTAACTTTAGCTTTTGGTTAATCCAGTTGTGCTGACTTTTGCTGTGTTGTCCTTACCTTTACCCAAGATGTTTCATGTCTACTATGTAGTTAGTGAATTTCCCTCTCACTCTTTCCCCAACCTCATATCATCAAAGAATGTTTTCTTCTGTGTTGAAACCTTTTTTTGAATTCTTATAATAGTGCCCTCATACAATAATTTGTCCCTTTGTAACTATTCTCACTCAAAATGCCCTCCAGATTCATTCATGTTGTGAAATATTTCACAGATTCTTCATTGTTCTTTATCGTTACCTAGAATTCCGTTGTGTGATGCATCCTAATTTGTTTGTCCATTTGTCTGTTGATGGCACCTAGATTGTTTACATCTTTTTGCTACTATGGGAGTGCTGCAATGAACGTGGGTGTGTAGCTTCTAAAGAAAGGGATTGCTGGATCTTATGGTATTTCTATCTCTAGCTTTTTAAGGAAGTGCCACCAAACTGGTTGTACCATTTTACATTCCCACCAGCAGTGTGTAAGTATTCCAGTTTCTCCACAACCTCACTGCTTATTATTTTGTGTGTTTTTTTTGGATTAATGTCAGCCTTATTGAGGTGAAATGGTATAACATTGTAGTTTTGATTTATATTTCTGTAATGGCTAATGATCATAAGCATTTTCTCATGATCTGTTAGCTGGGATTAGAATTCTTGCTATTAGAAAGAATAAATTCCAGCAATCATTAAAGAAAGAGCTAGGAAAACTTAACAGACACTTGTTTATATACAGGAAACACTGGCTTGGTAATATAAATCAAAACTACAATAAGCCTGGCACTAATCCAAAAAAACACAAAATAATAAATGGAGAGGCTGTAGAGAAACTGGAATACTTACACACTGATGGTGGGAACAAAAAATGGTACAACCACTTTGGAAATCAACCTGGCACTTCCTTGAAAAGCTAGAAATAGAAACACCATAATTACAGTATTTTTGGTAGTAATATATGTAGAAGTGATGTAGCAGTTATTTCTGCAAGAGTCTGAGAAAAGTCAAGGACATAACATTAGTGTTTGTTTTACTGAAAGCAATCCTGTGGAACGGTGGACAGAATAACATTCATTCATTCAATCAATCAGTGTTTATCGCATTGTTACTATAGTTAGGCATTATTAAGTAGTAGGGTTACAATGATAGAGCAACAGGTTCCATGGAGCCATCCTAGAGGTTACAGTCTGGGATTGTGCTGTCTAATATGGTAGATGCTAGTCCCATGTGGTTGCTTGAACATTAAATTTGTATAACTGAATTGGGATTCCTGGCAGTTCAGTGGCTTAAAAGCTCAGCTGTTAAACAAAAGGTTGGTAGTATGAATCTACCTGCCACTTCTTAGAAATCATAAGGGGCAGTTCTTCTCTGTCCTATAGGGTTGCTATGAGTCAGAACCAACTCAATGGCAATGGATTTTTTAAAATCTAAATTGAAATGTGCTGTAAATGCCAAGGAGCTCTGGTAGTACAGTGGTTAAAAACTTGGTCGCAGCCAATTGGCACAACTAGTGTTTTGCTAAGAGGGCTCTCTGCACCCTAAGTTGGTGAGTGGCATCTGGGGTCTTAAAAGCTGCCAAGCTGCCATCTGAGGGCACAGCAAATGGTCCCAACTCAGCAGGAACGGATGCTCACCGAGGACCAAAATGACATGGGGGAAAGACAACCCAGAAGATAAATGGGACTCACATCAGTGGGTCCCTACATCGACTTAGGACCAGAAGAATCAGATGGTGCCCGGCCACCACCAGTGATAGCTGCGATGGAGCTCACTAAGTTGAGTCTCACTGGCAACACAAGAATAAAAAGGGGTGCACCCTGGGATCCCCACTAAAAGACCTCAATTGATGGTCCAGTGGTTTCAGGGTTCCCCTGGGAGCATGGCCCCTCGCCCTGATGCTGCCCTTGACCATAATCATAACGAAAGTCCACTCTTTGGACAGGAATGGATTGGACTTGGCGATGCAGTGACCATATATTGGATGCACTTTATGGTTCTATACATCTATAGGACATCATCCTGCTGACCTCTGGCTGGAGGAAGGAGAGTGGGTGGAGAGGAGGGGAAAAAGAGACTGCTGGGAGAATGAGACATGTATGGAGCAGAGAGGAATAGTGTGGTGTCACCGGGCAGGGAGAGCAGTGGAAGCTTCATATAGGTGGGCATGTAAATTTATATGGGAATGTACATTTTCACTCAATTATATTAAATAAAAAGTTAATTAAAATAAAAACAAAACAAAAAAAAAAAAACCTTGGTCGCTAACCAGAAGGTCAGCACTTCAGCTTCACATCTACCAATTGCTCTTTGGAAACCCTATAGGGCAGTTCTACTCCAGCCTATAAGGTTACTGAGAGTTGGCATTAACAGGTTTTAATTGTGGGTAAGTGAAAAACGCAGAAACAGATTTTAATGATTTAGTACCCCCCAAAAGAGCAAATGCAAAATAATAGATAAATAATTTTTATATCTACCACATGTTAAAATGGTATTCAGGATGTGCTGAATTAGGCAAAACATATTATGAATTAGTTTGACCTATGACTACAAAAAAAATTTTAAATTACACATGCAGCTCACATTCTATTTCTCCTGGACAGTAGTGAGGGAGAGGGGATTATCAAAACCCAAATAAAATGCACTGTATTAACATATAATTACAAATTTGGGGTAAAAGATAGGTAAATCACATTTGGGGACTCAAAGAGGATGTCCTTGAGAACATGAGGAGTGACAGGCAGTCTGAGGGAGGGACGGAGGGCTTGGGGTGGCTTGTTTTTGGAACCCAGTGATTTTGACTAGGGAGATAGCAGTGGAGAGACAGAGAGAAGTAGGAATGGGTTTAATATGGATTTAAGTGGTGGATCAACAGGGTTGAGTGATTGGCTGGAGGTGGACAGGTGTCTTAGCCAAAATTCAGAGGAACAAGATCAGTAAGAAAGATATTTAGATGCATAGATTTTACATTTATATAAAGATACATACATACCAGCCAAGCCATATATAAAGGAATTAGCTGAAATGATTGCCGGGGCTCTTAAGTCCAAATGTTTAGATCAGCAGCAGGGTGGGGATTCCTGCAATCATACATTCCCAAATCCATAGGTTGGGCAGTAAGGAAGGTATAGGAGTTCTGGTATGGTGTCTATTTATAGTGTGGTAGCAGAATATATCCTAGGGAAAACTCCTTTTTCGCTTTTAAGGCCTTCAACTGAATGGATGGAGCCCACTCACTGATGGAGGGTAATTGGGTAATCTGCTTTATTTAAGTTCAACTGATTTGATTATGTGTAACTTCTTAACCTAGAGCATCTAGATTAGTGTTTAACCAATTGGGCAGCATAGCCTAGCCAAACTGACACATGAAAATAACCTTTACAGAGGGTAAGAAGAAGAGGAGTTAAGAGTGGCCTCCAGATTTCTACTAGAGAAGCCAGCTGGTGGAGCTGCTATTTACGGAGACACTGCAAAATGGAGAGGGTGTGAGGTCAAGAGTTCCCCTTTCGACAGAGCCTCATGGAGCCCCCACAGTCAGAAGAGTCATCATCATCAAAGGGGACTGATGAGTCGTGGCCAATAAGGTAGCAGCAGGAATCCTGGTGAGTTCAGGCTTAGGTAAGACAAACAAGAGAGGCTTTCAGGATGGAAATGGTCTACTACTTTTAATGCTACTAAGATCAAGAAGTGGATTGAAAAGTGTTCAATGGATAATTTAAATTATACTTTAATTTGTAATTTATAATTTAAACTATACTTTGAGAAATTTGGAAAAGTATACTTTACATATGGAAAAAGTGTAATAGCAATAGACTCAGTACTGTGAAAAAATTGGAAAAAAGCAAGATAAAAAATAACTCTTGCATTTTCAAATTGCTGATACTAGAAGAAAACACTCATGGTGTAGCTGGTTACATGGTACATCTGCTAACCAAACGGTCAACAGTTTGAGTCCACCAGGCATTCCTTGGAAACTCTATGGAGCAGTCCTACTCTGTTGTATAGAGTAACTAGGAGTCAGAATTGACTTCAAAGCAATGAGTTTTGATGCTAAGAAGAGTTCTCTACTCTTCCCTCTGTGGTAGGAATGGGACATGACTGACCCAGTATTTATTTATTTTTAATCAATTGATTCTGATTGGCATACATGTGTCAGGGTGGAATTGTCCTCTATAGCGTTTTCAATGGCTGTGTTTTTGGAAGTAGATCACCAGGCCTTTCTTCTGAGGCACCTCTAGGTGGACAAGAACCTCCAATCGTTCAGTTAGCAGTTGAGTGCATTAACTTGTTGTACCACCTAGGGACTGTAGTCTCTCTTTTGTCTTCTCCATTTCCACAACTGGCAGTTCCATCTTTCCAGTTGCCCAGGACAAAAACTTTGATCTATCTTTACATTTTCCCTTTTTTGTCTTACCCCACATCCAATTGAAAATCTTCTGAGCCCTACTTTCAAAATATATCCAGATTCAATTACTTCTCACCACTAGCACTGTTACTGCCTGGGTCCAAACCACCATCAGTTTCTCCGCAGAATACAGAAACAGATTCCTAACTGGTCTTCCTGGAACTGCCCTGGACTCTACTCACCTATTCTCAACATATTAGCAAGTGATTCTATTAGTTTGTAGTTGAGATAATATAATCATGCTTAAAATACTTTAACGACTTCAACTCTCTCAAATACAAGTCAAAGTCCTTTCAACTGCTTGCATGCACCTGTATGATCTGCCTGTCCCATAGTGTTATGGCAGGGGATCCAACTAGTCTCTTGGTCTCACTACAGTCCAGTGACACAGCCCTCACTGCTATTCTTTAAACAGTCCAAGCACACAACTGCCTCAGAACCTTTGCATTCACTGGACTTTATGCTATAATGTCATCAAAACCATACCCTTTGCTGTGGAGTTGACTCCCAGGCATGGTGATCCAGTACAGCAGAGTAGAACAGCCTTATATGGTTTCCAAGGGGTGGCCAATGGATTCGAGACACTGACATTTTGGTTAGCAGCCATAGCTGCTAGGTACCGTGCCACCAGGGATCTGAGAACACTAAAATTGTGATAATCTGTTGTGCAATAGAATACGGTGCAAGTTGAATCATATGAAACTGCCAATAATTGCTTATGGTTGACCACAGAAGGGGCAATTTCAAAGGATGATTCTGTCTAATAAATTGTAATATTTACTACTGTTCCCAGCATTCCCAGTTCCTTATCTTGCTGTTTCTCCTCATAGAATATATCACTTTTAATTTGTTAACTTATTTGTCAAATTCCTTTTGACTACAGGCTATTCCCCTTTCCCCTCGACAGCTAGGAGATAAACATACAACTTTACCTGTATTGTTCACTCCTGTATTCCCAGTACCTAAGGGAGTGTCTGGCAAGTAATAAATGCTTGGTAAATGTCAAGTGTTAAATGAGTGAGTGGAAGTAATGTGGAAGAGGTGGGAATTAGCTTGAACCACTTTGTTGATCAAAACTGGTAACTCAAGCTGAAAACTATGGTGGGAACTTGAAAAAACTAAGAGGACTATGCCACACCCTCGAACTTGCAGTTTTCCAAAAACAAGCATACTAGAGAATTTCGGTTTCTGTGCTAAAATTCTTTGTCAACACAAAATAATAAGGATAAAAAATTCCATGGAAAGTTCTCAAGAAATTTCACTCTCAGATAACCAGGTCAGAAAATTTGGCAGCAAGACATAGAAAGCTGGAAATGGAAACAGTAACAATCAAATGACCATTTTCCTCCCTTCCTCCATTTGAGGCCAATAATGGGACAAAAGAAGGAAATACTGCAGGCTTCTGAGAACAGGCTGGGCACTGGGCAGCAAATACTCTTAGCCTTAGCTCCTGGGAGAGATGGGTGTCTGTGGATAGGCTGGGCTGTTGAGATTAGATTGATCGTTATTGTTGTTAGGTGCTGTCGAGTCTCTTCTGACTTACAGCAATCTCATGCACAGCAGAACGAAACACTGCCCAGTCCTGTGCCAGGCCCACAATTGTTTTTATGTTTAAGCCCATTGTTGCAGCCACTGTGTCAGCCCATCTTGTATGAGTGACTTCTCCAGGGATTTCGACGGCACTTGGCTAGGCTGAGCGATTGACCTCTCCTGACAATATGTCCAAAGTATATAAGACGTAGTCTTGCTATCTTTGTTTCTAAGGAGAACTCAGGCTGTACTTCTTCCAGAACAGATCTGTTTGCTCTTTTGGCAGTCCATAGTATGTTCAATATTCTTCTCCAACACCACAATTCAGAGGCATCAATACTCTGTCTTTCTTATTCATTGTTCAGCTTTTGTATGCATGTGATGCCACTGAAAATGAAGTCTTCCAATAAGGATGTCCTGTTTTTGACAGCTCATGGCGAGCTATGACTGCCATATTTACCAGTTGTTTTTTTTTTAAATTAGTCTTGACAAATGGCCATGAAAAGTTGCATGACTCCACAATGCATGGAAATTATTAAAATCTATTACTAAAATGCACATTCCATTCACCAGACATTCTGTGCAATATGTGAAATATACGATGCACGTAATCATCCTGCAGAGAGAACAAGTCCACGTTTAATGAAAACACCTGAGACAACAGCAGTGAATTGCACATTCTGACGAAAACATCGCCAATGTTCTTAGATGGCAAAGGAGAATCCATCCCAACCAATTTCTTGCCGAGCACAAGGACTGGGGCTTTCGTAGACCATGATTTGGTGGATTTTGCTTCTGGACTTGAGGCTGTACCCTTACAAAGCTGTTTCAACCCAAGAACTGAAGTTCAACTACCATAAATTGTGCTGTACATTTGATGACTGGGCTCTGGAGCAATCAAAAATTGACCCACCTTCTGGCTGAAAAATCATCTTCAGGATGAGGCCCATTCTTCGATGAATGGTTTTGTTAACAAAACTGTTGCTCTAGGAGTGATGAGAATCCAGTGGAGATTCAAGAATGTCACTTCAGGGAACCTCACACCGTCAAGAAATCTGTACCAGTAGAAGAACACGTCCTTCAGACCTGAGGTTCCTGTACCAAGATGCTTCCTGGACAAAGACTATCACAATATTGGACTTTCCTCCAGAGCTAGCAAGGGGGAAAGACTTCTCCTGGAGTGGACACCCTGAACATGGACTTGCAGCCTACTGGACTATGTAAGAATAAACCTTCCTTTATTAAAGCCATCCACTCTGTGGTATTTCTGTTAGAGCAGCGCAGCTGACTAAAACAGAATTTGGTACTGTGAGAGTAGGGTGCTGCTCTAGCAATTATCTAAAACGTGGAAGCCATTTTGAAACTGTGAGTGGATAGAAGAACCAGAAGGAACTAAGGAACAAAGAAGGCGCTGATGGTGAGAAACAGAGGACTGACGGCAGCAGCAGCAGAACCAGGGGCGGTGCTGGAGCTGACCCAGGGAGAGAGAGAGCTGAGTGCCTGTGCACAGTTTTCCTCACGGAACCGGGTGCCTCCAGGCACTTAAATCGGTGGAGCTGGACACTGATTAAGCTGGGCAGGACGCTTTCTAGCAAGAGTGAGGTGACTGCAGGCACTTCAGTCAGTGGAGCTACAGAGCTTTGGAACACTTGCCTGGTAGGGCAGACGTGGGCCATGCGGACATAGGAAGCTGAAGCTGAAGAGACAAATGGACATAGGAAGCTGAAGCTGAAGAGACAAACAGTGTGAGAAGCTGAGCTGCCTCAGTCTCAAAAGTTAACCAACTTATCATGGAAGCCTGAGCTGGAGAGTCATGTGGAATCAGACGAGAAATCTGTACCGGGGGAAGCCAGAGCCACATCAGAGAAGCCAAGAGCCTTGTAAGTAAGTCAAGAGAAGTAACAGTGTGGAGATTCAGAGAGAAGCAGAAACGAGAGCCCATGAGAGAAAGAAACCAAGAGAAAAGATGCTCAGTGATCTTCCAGTTTCTATGGTTCTACCTGAATTTTATATAATTAGACTCTAAAGTATTTTCCTATATCCTTTTAATAAAACCTCCTTTTTCCTTGAAGGAAAAAAAAAATAATGTTACTTCATCACCCAAAAGTTACCATTTGGTGTGAATTTTGGTCCACTGGAATCATTTGTCTTCTTTTTTTCCTAGATGAATGAGGAGAGTCTGTGACTGTCAATGGTGAAAGATGTCAGGCTATGATTTGTGATTATTTTTGGCCCCATTTGGAAGGTGTCAGGGTGGCCATTTACCCAAAGTTTTTGTCCACACATTATGTTGTCTAATGTATTTCATAATAATAAAACAATTTAAACTGTATCATTTGCACAACTTGCTTTGTTCAAGTTCAAAGACAGAACACCTTTATTGGAGCACCCTTTATCACGGGTTGGGTCAGGTGCTCCTTAGTCTTCAGGGTGACATTTTTACTTTTCACCACTTTAAAGAGGTCTTTTGTAGTAGATTTTCCTGACGCAAGGTGTCTTTTGATTTCTTGACTGCTGCTTCTATAGGTGTTGATTGTGGAATCAAGTAAAAAGATATCTTGACAACCTCTACCCTTTCTCCATTTATGATGATGTTACTTACTGGTTCACTTGTGGGGATTTTTATTTTCTTGATGTTGAAATGAAATCTATAGTGAAGGCTGTGGTCTTTGATTTTCATCAGTAAGTGTTTCAAATTCTCTTTGCTCTCAGTAAGAAATGTTGTGTGATCTACATACCACAGGTTGGTAATGAGTCTTCCTCCAATCCTCATGCCTCATTCTTTTTTGTATAGTCTAGTTCTCCCAGTATTTGAGTGGCATACAGATTGAATAGGTATAGTGAAAAGCTACAATGCTGACATACATCTTTCCTGACTTTAAATTATGCAGTGTCTCCTTGCTGTGTTTGAACATTGCCTGTTGGTATATGTACAGAATCCTTGTGAATACAATTAAGTCTTCTGGAATTCCCATTCTTTGCAATGTTGTGCGTAACTTGTTCCAATCCACATGGTTGAATGCTTTTGAATAATCAATAAAATATGGGTAAACATCTTTCTTGTATTCTCTGCTTTCAGTCAAGATCCATCTGATATCAGCAATGATATCTTTGGTTTCATGTCCTCTTCTGAATCCAGCTTGAATTTTGGGCAGTTCACTGTCAATATACTGCTGCGATTGCTTCTGAATAATTGAATTGGTGGAGAGTATATAAATATTCATCTGCAAGAAGAGAAATCTCTTCCAGTGTTATGGAAGTTTGTCAGGCTACTTGAGATTAACATGTTTAATTTAAAACATGGTATGAATCAAGGTCATATCCTTTCACCACACTTATTCCATCTATATACTGGGCAATCCATCCAAGGAACTGGACTATAGGAAGAAGAACTGTGCATCAGGATTGGAGGAAGACTCATTAACAACCTCTGATATGCAGATGACACAACTTTGTGAAAGCGAAGAGAACTTGAAGCACTTATTGAGAAAGATCAAAGACCACAGCCCTTAGTATGGATTACACCTTGACATCAAGAAAACAAAAATTCTCACAATTGGACCAGTAAGCAACCCCATGATTAATGGAGACAGTATTGAAGTTGTCAAGGATTCTATTTTACTTGGGTCCAAAATCCATACCCTAGGGAAGCAGTAGTCATGAATCAAATAATGTATTACATTGGGCAAATCTGCTGCCAAAAAACCTCTTTAAAATCTTAAGAAAATGCAAATGTTACTTTGAGGGCTAAAGGGGGCCTGACCCCAAACATGGTATTTTTAATCACCTCATACTGGACAGTGTTTCCTTCTGTTGTACATAGGTCACTGTGAGTTGAAAGTGACTCTACAAGACCTAACAACAGCAACAACATGAGTCTTTAAAAATGGCCCCAAGTAGCTACTTGTTTTATACAACATAGGCCAGACCTGAGCTGAAGTAGAATTTATCTTACGAGAATCTCTGGGACATTCAAGCTAGAATTTAATATCCCCCTCTATCCTTATCTGGAGTCTTGGTGGCATAGTAGGTAAGAGCTCACCTGCTAACCGAAAGTTTGAGAGTTTAAATCCACCAGCTGCCCCTTGGAAATACTATGGGACTGTTCTGTTCTGTCTCACAGGATTGGTATGAATTGGAATCGACTTGAGAGCAACAACTTTTTGGTTCATATCCTTGCCTACTACTTGCCTGTCGGTTTGTTGTGGTGTGGTGGCTTACATATTGCTGTGATGCTGGAAGCTGTGTTATGGTATTTCAAGTACCAGAAAAGTCATTGCTAGTGGATGGGGTTCAGAAGAGCTTCCAGACTAAGATGGACTAGGAAGAAAGGTCTGAAGCTCTACTTTTGAAGATGAGACAATGCGAACATTACGGATTGCAATAGAGCATTGTCCAACTTGCTGGCTTTGGATAGGTCCTTAGGAGGAATCAATTGCTAGGGAGAACATCAGGTTTGGTGAAGTAGGGGACCAATGAGGGTGTGGGAGACCCTTGGTAAGATGTATTGTTACATTAGATGCAACTATATGATGTAGGACCTGGCAACATTTTGTTCAGTTGTACATATGATCTTGATGCCTTGGAATTAATCTAATGGAAGCTAACAACAACAATGTACCCATATCGTCTTCTTTCTTAGCCTATTATCATTGTGTACAAAGTATATCGAGACAACTTCAACAAAACAAGATTGCTTCTATAATCCTACCCTTTACTTAGATCAGCTGTTGACATTTTCAATATGGTCTCCAAATATTACCCGTATTTACATGGATACTAATTTTATTTTTTAATTTAACATAATTTAAAATGGTCTTTGGACTGTTTCTACATAATCCTCATAATTGCAATATTAGTAAGTTATATAAGATCCTACAGAATTAATATGTGACCATGTCCCTGCTTTCGAATAGCTGGATTATTTATTTAAAATAATGCTTTAGTTCCTCAATGAAGTAACCTCCTCTCACAGATGGGTGTAGGCAGAGCTGACTCCAAGTTTCAGCAAAATAACTGGTAACTTTCTTGATGTAACATGAAACCATCCTCCAACTCCTGAAAAAAAATTTTCCCATTAGCCTGCTTTTTGCCCAAAATTCCCATGTCGGGCACAATTCAAGTTGAAGCTTACACTTTAGTTGAATGCATGTTGTTTTAGTTGAGGGATAATGTATAATGTCTCAGGCTGGCGACCCTGGGGGAGCATGGCCCATCTTGAGGGCCTAGGCTGCTTGGCCAGTGAGGCCCCAAGACAAGGAAGGTGAGTTATGATCTGAAGGTGGGTAGGAAAATCAGTAGTAGTACAACTGGCTCTGACTCATAGCAATCCCATGTGTTTCAGAGTAGGTCTGTGCACCATAGGATTTTTAATAGTGGACTTTTTGGAAGTAGATTGCCAGGACTTTCTTCTAAGTACCTGTTATGGATTGAATTGTGTCCCCCCCAAAATGTGTGTGTTGATTTTACTTGGTTTGGAGTTCCAATATGGTGCCCTTCCTTCCATGTGTTGTGAATCCTGCCTCTGTGATATTCATGATGGAGAAAGGTTTGCAGTTGTGTTAACAGGCAGGACTCAAGCTTGTGGAGTACAAGGGAGAGAAGTGAGCTGAGGAAGTTGGGAACCTCATACCACTGAGAGAGAAACACCGAGAGCAGAGCACGTCCTTTGGACCCAAAGTTCCTATGCCAAGATGCTCTCACTGGATTTGGACTCAGCCTACTGGACTGTGATGATTTCTTACTCTGAATGGATTTGTAACTTATGAATGGATTTGTGGCTTTCCAGACTGTGACAATAAAAGCTTCTCCTCATGAAACCTTCCACTTGTGGTATTTTCTGTTAGAGCAGTGACTAAGACAGTACCTCTGGATGGCCTTGAACTTCCAACCTCTTGGTTAGTATCAGAATGCATTAACCATTTGTAGCTTCCAGGGCCTCTGAGGGTGCATGTTTACTGTACCCGAAATCAGCCTCCTCAGACTTTGCTTTTGGGTAAATCACTTCTACTATCTGTCACTATTCCCCATAGCGTTAGTCTGAGACTATAGCTTGTGCTGTTGACATCTAAGTCAATAGAAAACCTGGAACTGTTAAGCCCTTCTGCATCTGCTCAAGGGGCCTGGTGCAGGAATGGGTTGCCCATGGGGCCAGCTTAGTGGACTCTGCTCCTTACTTCTGCTTTAAAAACAGCATTAATGATCTTTAGAATACTTCAGCTGGACAGTGGAGTAAGGGGAATGGGAACAATTGTGTACCAGATAAAATCTCATTATTATTCCCGGAAATGGGCTCTGCGGGTAGCCCAAACAATATTTAAATGGAAAATAATGAAATTAAATATCACTGACATCAACAACATCCTGACTGCCGGCGCCAGCTATACCCAGGCAGCCAGAAAGTTTAAATAGGCTGTGATTCTAATATCTGCTGCCTCCGCCTTGTGCGGTTGTCATTTTCAACCTCTGACTTTGTCAGTGTCACCCAGCTGGCCAGCCTGCTCCGCTTGTGGCCACTTGGCATTAAAGCAAATGGTTGACTCTGCGTGTTTCCTGGGCTATACTACACATGTTATTGTTTTCCCCTTTGGCAAGCTATGATGTTGTGATAAGCTACGTAGGTGTTTAGTACCAGCAATCAGAGACATCTGTGGTTGATGTGATAATTCTTGAACTTGGGGAATGGGCATTCTTCTCCCTCGACAAATGGTCCAATCTGACACTTCCACGTAGACTAGGCTACTTGAAGATCTGGATATTTGAGACAGACCACAGATGCTTGTCTCTGAAATGTCAGGGTCATGGCTTCCATTTTTTGCTTCACTTAGAAACTTGCCCTTGAATGTACATACTGCTTTCATTTGGGCTTTCAGTATTAAGTTCTCAGGTTTTGCATGACTTGGTGTAAATGTGCACATGGAGAAGAGGTTGAGATTGCTGGCCCTGACATTGATGACTTTCCTAGAACAGTTCAAAAGTCAAAAAACTAAACCTGTTGCCGTTGTGTCAGTTCCAACTCATGACGACCCTCTAGGACAGAGCAGAACTGCCTCATAGGGTTTCTAAAGCTGTAAACTTTAAGGAAAACTCTGGTAGTGTAGCAAAGTGCTATATCTGCTAACCAAAAGGTTGGCAGTTTGAATCCTCCAGGTGCTTCTTGGAAACTCTATGGGGCAGATACGCTCTGATTTATAGGGTCACTATGCGTCAGAATTGACTTGATGGGAGTGGGTTTGGTTTGGTTGGGTTTAAGCTTTAAGGAGGTACCAAGAGACAGTGGTTAAGCAGTCAGCTGTTAACCAAACAGTTTGTAGTTCAAACCCGTCAGCTGCTCCTAGGGAGAAAGAGGTGGCAGTCTGCTTCTTAAAGATTACAACTTTGGAAACCGTATGGGGCAGTTCTACTGTCCTATAATGGTGCTATGAACTGAAGTTGACTCAGTGGGTGCTGTGGGTCTGGTTTCAGTGCACCATACAGTTTCCAAGGCTGTAGTCTTTATGGAAGCAGACTGCCTTTATCTTTCTCCGTGGAGCAGCTGAGGAGCTTGAACCACAGTTAACAGCTGAGCACTTTAACCTCTAAGCCCCCAGGGCTCTGTCTGGTCCTAGGACCTTGATCAAACCAGTTTTTGGCTGGGGTCTAGTGAAGCCCCAGTCCTTTACTAGGAATTCGCCCAACAGAACAGACATACTGTGACAACAATCTCTGACCTTGACATTTTCCAGGGTACCTATAAACTTGAGAGAAGTGGTGGAGGGTTCTGTATACCTGGCAGGTGAGGGTGGTGTGAAGGGAAGCCCCCAGACCTGTGCTAGGAAGTGTTAAGGTCAGGGATGAAAGAACAGGTTGGGAGGACCCTGAGTCCAAAGACGGGGGTTAAACATAATCTGTAACATCCTAGCCTGGATGCTAGAGGATCTAGCTTTTAATTAGTTCCCTGAGTGGTACACACGGCTTGTGCTCTACAACTAACCTGAATGTTAGTAGTTTGAACTCACCCAGTTCACCCCAGAAGAAAGACCCGATGATCATTGAGATTACGGTCAAGAAAACCCTATGGAACAGCTCTACTCTGAAACACATGGGGTCTCCATGAACATGAATCAAACTGGACAGCAGCAAGTTTTTGATGTTGTTATTTTTGCTTTTCTGTCTAACTCACCCAGCAAATATTGGATTTCTTTGGGCCCCAGTTTCCATGTTGCATTAATTCATTTTTTTACTCACCCATTGTTTTTTTTTTTTTTTTTTTCACATTTAACAATTATTTTTTACTCTTTACCTCTTCTCTTACTTAGCAAGCACTTACTGAGCACCATTTGTAGTCGAAGTCCCTTGTAGGGCACTGGATATAGGAATAGACACTGTCTCTGCTCTAGGGGAACTTACAGCCCAGAGTTCTAAATGAGAGGTATCTGCAGTCAGTCTCTAGGTTTCTGCCAATTCTAGCATTCTGTAATTCTATAATCCTATTAGTATTGCAAGTCTTACACTGATATCTCACAAAAAGAAAAAAAGTCACACCTTTATTTCACAGAACCTGTGACTCAATGGTAGCAAATTTTTTCCCTGGGAGATTGGGTCTAATATTTGCAGATGTCTGAAGGTCATTTAGAGCCAAGTGTGGTAGAAAGACATTTGAGGAATAGAACAGAATCAAGCCCCAAGTGGCCTCCCAGTGGAGTCTTCTGTTCCTATATTTGTTTCTGGCTGAGGTCACCCTGAATACAGCTTTTGACGACCTGATGGTGGTCTTCCCGGGGATGCAGACTTTGTTAAGCTTTCAAATTGTTGTCCCCAGAGCACAGCTTGCTGACTCGTGTCCTAGTGAGCACCTTCCAGCTGCTGTGGGCAGGTCATTGCCATGGCCTGCTTGGTCATCAGCTTCTTGTGTCTCTACTTTGGCCACAGTCAGTGCAATTCCATCTTCCCTCTCCCTCACTGTCCTTCAAAGATTGGCAACAAATTTCAATTAGTAAAGAGTACCACATTTAAGAAACTACTCCTGATAAATGATAATTATATGCCCATTCTCACCCCAAATTAAAGGTACTCTTCTACTTTTTGGAGTCCTTAGGTGGTGCAAATGTTTAAGTTCTTGATGATTAACTGAAAGATTGGTGGTTTGAAATCATCCAGAGGTGTCTTGGAAGATAGGCCTGGCAATCTGCTTCTAAAAGATCATAGCCATGAAAGCCCTGTGGAGTGTAGTACTACTCTGCACACACTGGGTCATTATGAGTCAGGGTACACTCAAGTTACTGGCCTGCTAACTTCTAGGGGAATGGACATGTGGGGGTCTTTGCTATTCCACTAAGTACCCTCCAGTATTTCCCTAGACTGTGTTGTGTGCATTCATTTCACACCTGGTATGGATTTAATTATGTCTCTCAACAGGTATGCTGAAGTCTTAATCCCTGTGCCAGTGAATGTGACCTCATTTGAAATGGGACCTTGTTTGAAGATGTCATCAAATGCTGTAATGGAGTATAGCACGTTGGTGTTAGGATAATATCTATATGCCTACAAGGAGGACCAGTTAATTTGACTATTACTCAAATTTATGCACAAACTACCAATGCCAAAATGGTGAAGTTGAAGATTTTTACCAACTTTTGCAGTCTGAAACTGATCAGGTGTGCAGTAAAGATGCATTGGTAATTACTAGTGATTAGAACAAGGAAGTTGGAAACAAAGAAGAATAAATAGTTAGAAAACATGTCCTTGGAAACTGTATAACAGAATTTTATAAGACCAATGACTTCATTGCAAATACTTTTTCAATAACATAAACAATGACTACACAATGGATGTTAACAGATGGAATACACATGAATTGGATCAATTATATTTGTTTAAAGAGATGATGGAGAAAGCTCAGTATTGTTAGTCAGTAAGGACAGGGATCAGCTATGGAACAGACCATCAGTTACTCATATACAAGTTCAAGTTGAAGCTGAAAAAAACCAGAGCAAGCCCATGAGAGCCAAAGTACGACCTTGAATATATTCCACCTGAACTTAGAAAACTTCTCAATAACAGTTTTGATACACTGAACACTAATGATCAAAGACCAGATGAGTTGTGGAATGACTTCAAGGACATCACATATAAGCAAAGCAAAAGGTCCTTAAAAAGACACAAAAAGAAGGACCATAATGGATGTCAGAAGAGACTCTGAAACTCACTCTTGAATGTAGAGTAGCTAAAGTCAAAGGAAGAAATGATGATGAAAGAATTAAACAAAGATCTCACAGAGCAGCTTGAGAAGAAAAAGTGAAGTGTTACAATAAAATGGGCAAAGACCTGGAATTGGAAAACGAAAAAGAGCACACTTAGCATTTCTTAAGCTGAAAGAACTGAAGAAAAGATTCAATCTTTGTGTTGCAATGTTGAAGGGTCCTATGAGGAAAATATTGACTGACACAGGAAGTATCAAAAGAAGATTGAAGGAATATACACAGTCACTGTATCAAAAAGAACTGGTCAATTTTAATCATTTCAGAAAGTAGCATATGATCAAGAACCAATGGTACTGAAGGAAAAGATCCAAGCTGCGATGAAGGGAATAGTGGAAAACAATTATCCAGAAACTGATAGGAATACAACTGAGATATTTTAACATAGAGGTGTAGCACTGAAGGTGTTCACTAGTCTATGTCAAGAAATTTGGAAGACAGCTTCCTACCCAGCCAGCTGGAACAGATCCATGTTTGTGCCCAATGGAAAGAAAGGAGATCCAACAAAATGTGGAAATTGTCTAGCATATCATTAACATCAACACAAGTAAAATTTCGATGATTCATTCAAAAGTGGTTGCAGTAGTACATTGACAGGGAACAGCCAGAAAGTCAGGCCTGATTTAGGAAAGGACTTGGAATGAGGATGTCATTCCCGATGTTCGATGCAATTTGACTGAAAATGGAGAATACCAGAAAGATGTTTACCTGTGTTTTATTGGCTATGCAAAGGAACTTGACTATGTGGGTTATGACAAATTATGGATAAGATTGGCCAGAATGGGAATTCTAGAACCCTTAACTGTACTCATGAGGAACCTGTATGTAGATCAAGAGGCAGCCGTTCAAAAGAACAAGTAGATACTGTATGGTTTAAAGTCAGGGAAGCTGTGCATCTAGGTTATATCCCTTCATCGTACTGATTCAACCTGTATGCTGCCCAAATAATCCAAGAAACCAGATGATACAAAGAAGAACAGGGCATCAGAATCTCTGGAGGAAGATTCATTAAGAATTTGGAATATGTAGATGATGCAACCTTGCTTGCTGAAAGTGAAGAGGACGTGAAGCACTTTTTTTCGTAATTTATTTTTTTCATTGTGTTTCGAGAGAAAGCTGCAATTCCAGTCAGTGTCTCACACAAAAATGTTACGTACAGTTTGCTATGTGACTCTAGCTACTCTCCCAAGGTGTGACAGCACATTCTTCCCCTTTACCCTATATTTTTCACGTCCATTCAGCTAGCTCCTGTTCTCCTCTGTCTTCTCATCTCGCCTTCAGACAGCAGCTGCCCAGTTCATCGCCTGTATCTACTTAAGTCAAGAAGTACTCTCTTTGCCAGTATCGTTTATACCAGTTCGATCTTTGTCTCAGGAGTTGGTTTCCAAAATGGTTTCATTTCTGGGCTAAGAGACAGTCCAGCGGGCACGTCCTCTGGGGACACTCAAGTCTGTCAGATGATCAAGTGTGGTCTTTTTCCTAGAATTTGAGTCCTGTGTCCCACGTTTCTCCCCCAAGGACTCTTTATTAAGTTTTCTGTAAGGCTGTTGGTGGTGGTAGTTGCTTACCATCAAGTTCTTCTAGTTTCATGCTGATACAGTCTCTGGCTTATATAGCCCTTTCTGGCTCTTGGGCTCATGTTTTTCTGGTGTTGTTGATGCTCCTCCTTCTTCTTTGCTCCAGGTAGGCTGAGACCAGTTGACGCTTCTTGGGAGGCTGCTTGCTAGCTTTTAAGACCCCAAACACCACTCACTAAAGTGGGATCCACAACATTTTCTTAATAGACTTTGGTTATGTCTGTTGACTCGGATGTCCCTTGAAACCAGGGTCCTCAGACTCTTGCTTTTGGTTCAGTCCAGTTGTGCTGGATTCTCCTCTACCATGTGTTGTTTCTCCCTTTGCCCCAAATAATTCTTATCTATTAACTATTTAGTGAATACTCCTCCCTCTTCCTGCCCACAAAGATTGTTTTCTTCTGTGTTGAAACCATTTTTTGAGCCCTCATATAATATTTGTCATTTTGCAAGTGACTAATTTCATTCAGCATAATGCCTTCCAGATTCCCCATGTTATGAGATGTTTCCCAAAGTCATCCTTGTTCTTTACCATTGCATAACATTCCACTGTATGACGATACTATAGTTTGTTTACCCGTTCATCTCTTGATGGGCCCCTAGGTTAATGCCATCTTTTCGGTATTGTGGACAGTGCTGCAATGGGCATTGGTGTGCATGTATCTATTTGTGTGGCAGTTCTTCTTTTCCTAGGCTGTATACCAAGGAGTGAAATTGCTGGATCACATGGTATTTCTATTTCTAGATTTTTAAGAAAGTGTCAGATCACTTTCCAAAATTTGGTTATACCATTTTACATTCCCATCCACAGTGCAGAAATGTTCCAATCTCTCCATAGCTTCTCCAACATTTATTATTTTATGTCTTTTGGATTAATGCCAGCCTCACTGGGGTGAGATAGTATCTCACTGTAGTTTTGAATTAGATTTCTCTAGTGGCTAATGATTGTGAGCATTTCCTCATGTAATTGTTAGCCACCTAAATGTCTTCATTGGTGAAGTGCCTAGTCATATCCTTTGCCCATTTTTCAATTGGGTTATTTGTCTTTTTGTTGTTGAAGTTTTGCTATGTTATGTAGGTTGTGTAGATTAGATGCTGACTGCATTTGTCACAGCCAGTTTTTCCCCCCAGTTTGTAAGTAGTGTTTTTACTCTTTTGGTGAAATCTTTGGATGAGTGTTAAGTGTTGGATTTGTAGCGAGGAGGTCCCAATTATCTATTTGCATTTTGGGTGTTTGTGCATTATGAGTAATGTTTTGTATTCTGTTTGTGCTTTAGATTAGGGGTCCAAGTGTTGTTTCTATTTTTTCTTCCATCACTTTTTAGATTTTATATTTTAGTCTTTGATCCATTTTGAGTTACTTTTTATGCATGATGAAAGATATGTCTCTTGTTTCATATGTATGCAGGTAAGTATTCAGTTATGTCAACATCAAAAAACAGCTGCTCATAGGAGGATGATTTTATGTCTGCATCCTCAATTCCATTCCATTTGGTCTGTGTATTTGTACCAGCATCAGGCTGTTTTTGGCTATGTAATAGTTTCTAAAGTCAGGTAGTATGAGGCCTCCCTCTTCATTTCTCCTCTTTAGTAATGTTTTACTTGTCTGGGTCCCTTTCCATATGAAGTTGGTGATTTGTTTCTCCATCTCATTAAAAAATGCCATTGGAATTGGATTGGGATTGCATTATATCCACCAAACACTTTGGGCAGAACAGACGTTTACACAATGTTGAGTCTTCTCATCCACGAGCAAGACAGGTTTCTCCATTTATTAGGTCTCTTTTGGTTTCTGGCAGTAGCGTCATGTAGTTTTCTTTGTGTAGGTCTTTTAATATCTCTGATTAGATTTATTCCTAAGAATTTTATCATCTTGGGGGCTACTGTAAATTCATTTAGCAATTTTCTTTTCGATGTTCTCTTTGTTGATGTAGAGGGAGACAGTTGATTTCTGTATCTTTATCTTACTTTCTGAGTTTTCCTGGACCCTTCTGTTAGTTCCAGCAGATCCTGTAGACTACTGAATTTGTTGATCCTTTCTAAGATACAGCTTTTTTGTGTGCAAATTCTTTAGGGTTTTCTTTGAATTAAATTATATCATCTGTAAATACAGATACTTTTAATTCTTTGCTACCAATTTAGATGCCCTTTATTTGTTTTTCTAGCCTGATTGCTCTTGCTAGAACCCCCAGCAAATGTTTAAAGAAACTGGTGACATAGGACATCCTTGTCTGGCTTCTGTTTTCAAAGGGAATGCTATTCACGTTCCTCCAGTCAGAATGCTGTTGGCTTTGTATAAATGCCCTGTGTTGTGCTGAGGGATTTCCCTTCTATTCCTATTTTGCTGAGAGATTCTTTCATGAATCAGTGTTGGACTGTGTCAAATGCCTTTTCTGCATCAACTGATAAGATCAAATAGTTCTTGTCTTGTTTTAGTTATGTGGTTGGCTACATAGATTGTTTCTGATGTTGAACCATACCTATATCCCTGGCATGAATCCCATTTGATCACAGTGAATTATTTTTTTGATATGTTTTTGAATTCTATTGGTTAGAATTTTGTTGAGGATTTTTCATCTAAATTGATGAGAGATACGGGTATGTGATTTTCCTTTTCTGTGGTGTCCTTACGTGGTCTTGGTGTAAGAGTTATGCTGGCTTCAGAAAATGAGTTTAGGAGTATTCCTTCCTTTTCTATGCCCTAAAATACTTTTAGTAATAGTGGTACTATTAAAATCTGTAGCTAAAATCTCTCAGACAATAAGAATAGAAAAGACATTTCTCAACATAATAATGGGAATTTATACAAAGCCAACAGTGTTCTGAATGGAGGAATCTGCACAGCATTTCCCTTGAGAACAGAAGCCAGACAAGGATGCCCTTTGAATGTTTGGTAGAATTGTCCAGTGAAGCTGTCAGGGCCAGGGCTTTTTTCTTTTGGCAGATTTTTAATTATCTTTTCAAGCTTTTTGTTTGTTTCATCAGCTTATTTAGTTGTTTTACCTTTGTTTGTGTTAGTTTAGGTAGGCAGTGTGTTTATAGAAACCCATTTTCTCTAGGCTTTCAAATTTCTTAAAGTACAATTTTTTTATAGTATTCTGTTATAATTTTTTAAAATTTCACTTGGGTCTGTTGTGATGTTGCCCATCTCGTATCTTATTCAGGCTATTTATTTCCTCTCTTGTTTTCTTTTTTCTTGGCCAATGGTTTACTGAATTTGTTGAAGTTTTCAAAGAACTAGCTTTTGGTCTTGTTAACTCTTTCAGTTGTTTTTCTGTTCTCTAATTCTTTTAGTTCTAATGTTTTTTATTATTTGCTTTCTTCTGGTGCCTGATGGGTTCATTTGCTTTTGTTTTTCTACTTGTTTGAGTTGTAAGGCTAATGCTTTGATTTGAATTCTTTCTTCTTTTTGGATGTGTGCATTTATTGAAATAAATTGACATCTGCACACTCCTGTTGCTATGTTTCAAAGGTTCTAGTAGAATGTGTTTTCATTCTTACTTGGTTCTGTGAATTTATTTATTCTGTTCTTGATTTCTTCTACAACCCAGTAGTTGTGTGTGTGTGTGTGTGTCTGTGTGATTAAGTAAAAGATAAAGTTCAAATCAATTTTTCATGCCCACCTATCTGCAGCTCCTTCTGCTCTCCTTGCCCAGCAACAGCACACTCCTCCTTTTCATTCTATACTTGTCATATCCTCTTAACAATCTCCTGTCCCCTCCTCTCCACCCTCTTCTCTCCCATCTAGACGCTGATCAGTAGCACAGCATCCTATAAACGCATAGAACCACAAAGTACACACACCATACAGTCATACTGTGTCCCTAAGTCGAGTTCATTTTTGACCAAAGGACAGACCTCAGTAGTGGTTTCTGGTCAGAGGCAGCGGTAGGTCTAAGGGCCATGCTCCCAGGGGATTACCCCAGGCCACTAGACCATCAGTTGTTATCTTTTAGTAGAGTTCTTGAGCTGCGCTGCTCTTTCTGTCATGTTGCCACAAGTAGTCAAGATTGTGTGCCCCATCATGGCTGTCTTTGGTGATGGCTGGGCACCTATCTGGTTCTTCTGGTCATATGTTGATACATTTACATGGGTCCTTCTGTCTTCCGAGTTCTTTTTTCCTTGTGTCTTTGTTGTTCTCAGTGATCATCTGTTCTGGATGAGTTGGGACCATTTGGTGTACCTCAGATGGCAGCTTGCTAGCTTTTAAGACCCCAGACACCACTCACCAATATGGGGTGCAGAATACTGTCTTAGCAATAGGTTAGTTATGCCAATAGGCCTTAATATCTGCTGAAAGCATGGTCCCCAGGCTCCCACACCTGTTACTGTATCCTTGCAATATTGGGTACAACCTAGTAGTTTTTGAGCAAGATAATATTCAGTTTCCATGTATTTGATTCTTTCCTTTGATTTTTCTGTTACTGATTTCTACTTTTATGGTCTTATGGTCTGGAAAGATACTTTGCAATATCTCAATGCTTTGAATTTTATTAAGATTTGCTTTGTGGCCTAATACATGGAGAAGGTGCCATGTACATTGGAAAAGAAAGTATGCGTGTCTCCTGTTAGTGCAGTGTTATGTATATGTTTATGAGGTCAAGTTGATTGTGGCATTTAGATCTTCTGTGTCTTTACTGAGCTTTTTCCTGGTTATTCTCTTCTTCACTGGAAGTGGTGTGTGAAGTTGTCTGCTGTTACTGTGGTGTTATTTCTCTTTTCAGTGCTGTCAGAGTTAGTTTTATGTATTTAGAAACCCTATCATTGGGTGTACATATTTAATATGATTATGTCCCTTTGGGTCACCGTGAGTCGGATCCGACTCGATGGCACTTGGCTGGCCTCTTGGTGTAATGACCCCTTAATTATTATAAAGTATCCTTCCTTATCCATTGCTGTGGATTTTGCCTTAAAGTCTTCAACCCCTCCCAGAAATTAATATTGCCACTCCTGCTCTTTTTTGAAAGTTGTTTGTATGACTTATTTTTTTCTATCCTCTGAGTTTTGGTTTGTGTCTTTAAGCCTAGGTGTGTCTGTTGTAGGCAATATGTAGACAGATTTTATATTTTATCCATTCTGACATGTTCTGTCTGTTTGTTGGTGAACTGAACACATTTACAGTCATTGTAGTTATTGATAAACAAATTTAGTGCTGTCACTTTTTTGTGCATTGCTAATAGTTTCTTTTAATTTTTAATAGTTCTTTTAATTTTCTGTGCTGAGTCATTTTTGAAGCACTTATTGAAGAATATATCCTTCACTGTAGATTGTACCTCAACAGCAAGAAAACAAAATTCTCACAATAGTACCAATAAGCGCTATCATCATAAATGGAGAAAACAGTGAAGTTGTCAAGGATTTCATTTTACTTGGATACACAGTCAATACTCATGGAAGCAGCAGTCAAGAAATCAAATGATGTATGACATTTGAGTAAATAAGCACAGAAGATTTCTTTGAAGTGTTAAAAAAAAAGATTTCACATTGGGGACTAAGCTATACCTGACCCAAGCCACGGCTATTTTCATTCACTTCATATGCATGCAAAAGATGGATAATGAATAAGGAAGACCAAAGAAGAACTGAATTCTAGTATTGGCAAAAATTTGTATATACTATGGTCTTCCAGAAGAGTGAACAAGTCTGTTTTAGGAGAACACAGCCAGAATGCTCCTTAGATACAAGGATGGTGAGACTTGTCTCAAGTACTTTGGACGTATTATTAAGACGGGCTAGTCTTTGGAGAAGAACATCATGCTTGGTAAGGTAGAGAGTCAACAAAAAAGAGGAAGATCCTCAATGGGAGGGACTGACACAATGGTTATAGCAATGGGCTCAAGCATAACAACTATTGTGAGGGTGGTGCAGGGCTAGGCAATGTTTTTTTCTGTTTCGTATAAGGTTGCTGTGAGTCAGAACCAACTTGATGACTCCTAACAATGTCAACAATATACTAGAGTACAATGTGTCCTGATCCCATCCGAATGGTGTCCTATATAAGGGAAGGACAGACAGTGTGACAGCGAGTTGTGAAAAATGACACCAGGTGAAGATAATGTCTATAAGCCAGGGAATGTCAAGGAATGCTCAAGACTATGAGAAGCTGAAAGAGCCAACAAAGGATCTTTCTATGCAGGAGACAGAGAATAAGGACTTGCAGACACCCTGGATTCAGATTCCTACCCTCCAGAAATGTAAGAGAATACGTTTCAGTTCTTTAAAGCCACACAGTTTGTGGTATTTTGTTATAGCATCTCTACCAGACTAAGACAACACTCTATAAAACCAGGAGTAAGTTGATTCCTCTACCCTCCACTCACTGACTAGGTACTGTGTATCAAGCAACATCCTAGGCTAGGATGATACATAAGACATAATCAGTGTCTTATTAAGTTTACGATTCAGGAGAATGGATGTAGTTGTGTGTTACTGATATGATTCTGTTTAGGAATACTCCAATTTGAGATGCCTGACTAGAACAGGATAGTTACACTCTTTATGTATTGCTAACTATACTTCATTCTGAATCAGAATTTCACTTGGCCAAAGACTTCAGTCAAGACTTTAGCCTGATCAAAGCCTGTGGCTGCCTTCGTGAAAAATTAGTTTATGACTCTACTAAATTTTAAATGTTCTTAGCAAATAAAAGTGGAAGTAAGAATGTGGTTGTTCTGGGAGGTATTTGCCAATAAGAGAGATTATAATATTGGTGTCCTTTCACTATACTCTCCATTTTACCATTAGTCATATGTTTTCACTCATTTACTCTCTCCATCTCACCATGTAGTCACCTCTCCTTTGGAAGGTTGGAACACTTGGTAAATTCCTTTCTGCCCTGTGTTTCCACAATTTACAGATTGTATTAAGGCTGTCACCTAGTGCTGCTATAGTCAAAATACCACAGATAGTATTGTTCTCTCATATTTTGGTAGGCTAGAAGTCCAAATTTAGGGCATCATCTCCAGGGGAAAGCGTTCTCTGTTGGCTCTGGAGGAAAGTCCTTGTGGTCAATCTTTCCCTGAACTCAGAGCTTCTCCTCACAGGAATTCTGGGTCCAGAGGATGAGCTTTGCTTCCAGCATTGCTTTCTTGGTGGTATGAAGTCTTCCATTTCTCTACTTACTTCTCTCTTTTATATTTCAGAAGAGACTGGCTGAAGACACAATATAGTCTTACAGATTGAACTCTGCCTTGTTAACTACTGTCTATCCCACCCCATTAACATCAACAGAGAAAAATTACGTCATATAACAAAATGATGGACAATCATGCAGTATGGGGAATTATGGCCTAGCCAAATTGATACACATATTTTTGGGGGACACAATTCAATTCATGACACCCTCAAGAAATCTCTTTTCTTTTACTTTAACAGAAGTGAGTGCTATTACTCTTAGACATTTCGGTGTCAGATTCATGGAATTTTGAAGAAGCTGCCTTCAGCAGTCCCCAGAACATTAAGGACTCATACTTCTGGTACCAGCAGTCATTTGGGCTCACTGCCTCCATGATTCCTGGGAATCATTCCAGGTAAACCCTTTTGCAGCTGAGCTCTGCTCTCTTAGTGTGATACTTTTCAAGATTTATTTTTAGACTTCTACTTTACTTACCAGTTTCAGTTTATGTTCTAAATGTTTTGACAAGTTTGTTGCCAAATTAAGTTTGGTGAAGCTATCACTGCATTTCTCCTAGGTCTAATAAGCTGCAAAATGCAGGGCACATGGTGACTTGTAAAAGCCCAAGGGGTGAGTCATGAGATGGGCCAGAGTGCTAGGCTGTCCACCAATTGCAAGCAAATTCTCTCACAACAAAAGGAAGCAAAATTCACTCCCAACTCTGCAGCAAGAACCCTCGATAAGACTTTCAGAGAATCAAGGTTTCAGCTCATTAAGGTTGAGCTCTTCTTTTTAAGGAATGCATTCAGGTCTCACTGTGCTGTTAGGTGTTAGGTAGGTATTAAGTTTCGCAGCATGTGCTGTTCACTGTTTTATTAGAATGGTGAATGCCAGGTCTAGAGACTTGGCTAGGCCATCTTCAGGAACCCACTTGCTTATACGAGCAAACATTTTTGGTGCTGGCATGCTTTCACTAAAGTCAGTGGCCACTGAGCTAGATAAACTAGATATTCTGTGCAGTAAATTAGAAAAGAAAGGCTCCTAGGTTTGACAGTGACAATGGGACTCCTATTTTGACTGGTGTTTAGAAGCTTTCAAAAGATACTAGGAAATAAAATGGCTTCCAAGCAAGGTCAGCATCTCCAAATTAACCAAAAAACAAAAGTAAATGCAATGTCAGGACTTGATCTCATTCCTCCTATACCCTTTCCCTCTGCTTCTCTGCCAGTTGTCTCTTCTTTGCATTCATCCCTACATTCTAGGAGCCCTGGTGACACAGTGGTTTAAGAGTCTGGCTGCTAACAAAAAGGTCAGCAGTTTGAATACCAATTATTCCTGGAAAACAATATGGGCCTGTCATGGATTGAATTGTGACCCCCAAAAATGTGTGCAGCCATGTGCCTGGGCCACAATTTTTAGTATTTGGTGATTGTCCTGCATTTTGTGATTTTCCTATGCTGTAGGTTAAAGGATTAGGGACTGTAAATCCTTTCATAGGATCACCTCCCTGCTCCACTGTAAAGGTAGTTTCCCTGGAGTATGGCTTGCACCACCCTTAATCCTTTCATCCTACAAGAGATAAAAGGAAAGGGAAGCAAGCAGAGATTTGGGAACCTCACACCATCAAGCGAGCCAAGGGCCGTGGAGTTGGATCCGACTCATGGTGACCCTAGGCAGCACTGGGAGAATAGCGCATCCTTCAAACCTGAGGTTCCTGTGCCAAGATGCTCCCTGAACAAAGACTGATGATGCACAAAGACTTTCCTCCAGAGCTCACAAGGGGGAAGCCTTCCCCTGGAGTGAACATTCTGAATTTGGACTTTTAGCCTACTGGACTGTGTAATACACTTTCCTCTGTTAAAGCCATCTGGTCTGTGGTATTTCTATGAAAGCAGTACTAGCTGACTAAAACAGAATTTGATACTGTGAGAATGGGGTGCTTCTCTAACAAGTACCTAAGATGTGGAGGCCATTTTGAAACTGCGAATGAATAGAAGATTCAGAAGGAAGCAAGGAGAACTGAAGAAGGAGCAGATGGTGAGACTTGAGCAGCAGAGGACTGGTGGCAGCAGCAGCAGCAACAGCAGCAGCAGCAGAATCAGAAGTAGTGCTGGAACCGATCCATGGAGCAAGAGAGCTAAGTGCCTATGCACAGAGGCCTCCTGGTGGAGCGTGGTGCCTCCAGGTACTTGAATAGGTGGAGTTAGCTTTGCTGACCCACAGAGTGAGAGAGTGGAGTACCTTTGTGCAGGAAGCTTCCTAGCAGAGTAGGGTGCCTCCAGGCACTTGAATCAATGGAGCTACAGAGCTTTGGATCACTTGCCCCAGCAGGGCAGATATGGGCTTGAGGCTCAGGCCATGCAGCCATAGAAAGCAGAAACTGAAGAGACAAAGATGTGAGAAGCTGAGCTGCCTCAGTCTCAAAAGGTATGGCCATGACTTCAGGGGTTTGAAAGGGTAGAACCAGGGTTATCTGTGTTTTGTCAGAGTGGAATTGCCACTCAGTTGGGTTTAGGGCACACCTACAGCCTATGGGGCAGAGTTGCTATCCAAGTGGACCTTTCTAGGCAGAGTTGTAGCACAAGGCTGGGGATCTCCACTCAGAATCCAGAGAGTGTGGCTAATGGCTAGAATCTAGAGGGCAAAGCTATTGCGTAAAATGTCTCAGATTATGGAAGATTATTTTCAAAACTTTGAGGGCCAATGTAATGTGTTTTGCTGACTTGCTTGTTTTCTGTTAGTGTCTTCTTTCTCTGCAGTTTCTCCTGTTTGTAACGGAATGTCTAACTTGTGCCTGTTCTGCCATTGTACCTTTGGAAGCAGATAGCTTGTGTTCCATATTTCACAGATGTAAAGGAATTTTTGAATTTTGGACTTGGATACTCCAAATACAGTGGCTAAAAGAATATAGAAATTTATTACTCTTTCACCTAACAGTTCCAAAGTGAGCAGTCTACGTCAGTTTTTATCCAAAGATCCAGAATCTTCCCAAACAATCATTCCACTGTCCCTCAGGGCATTGTTACTGTATAGATTGTCAAAGTTAAGCAGCTCCCTTATCTGGGTCTTAGGCAATGAGAAGAGAGAAGAAGAGGCACATTCACGGTCTTGTCCAAGTTTGAAAGTGGCATGTATTGCTTCTGTTTATGTTCCAGTGATAAAAAGTTAGTCACATGTCTATACCTAAGTATAAAAGAGATTGAGACAGATAATCTAATATTGGTATTAGTCAACTATCATTGCAATAATGCTGTGTAACAAACCACTGCTAAACCTGATGATTAAAAACAGCATGCATTTATTCTCATCTTCATAAATTTGCAGGTTGACCACTGTATAGCTGACTACAAAACAGGGCTGGAAGTCTGTGATTAAGGCTACGGGTCTGGTGCCAGGCTGTAGGTTGGATTCAGTCTGCTCCATATAATATTTTTAGAACCCAGGCTGAAGAGGGATGGCTTTTGGGTGGAGGTCATGTTCTTCTCATAACACAAGAGTAAGCAGAAAAACTTGGTGGCTCTTGAAGGCTAGAAATGGTATTCTGTCACGTTTACCCACATTCCATTGGCTAAAGCAAGTCACATGCTTAAGATCAACTTCAGGGCAGGGAAAATAGTCTGCCTATTCTATTGGGAGATGCTGCAAACTTATGGAGCAAATAGGTTAGATGTATAATGCTAATACAAGAAGAACATGAGTACTTGAAAGCAATAATTCAGGCTACACACTATGAATGAAGAGTAGAATGGGTTATGACAGATAGCTAAAAATCTGTGCCACATCTAATGTTTTTATTTCTTGGCATTCACAAAATTTGTGTAGCACACTGGGATTAACTGAAGGGAATTTGGAGTGCATATAGTTAACATGCTCAGCCACTAACTGAAAGGTTAGTGGCTCAAATCCACCAAGAGGCTCCTCAGAAAAATGCTTGGTAATCTATTTCTGACAGATCAACTGTTGAAAACCCTGGGCATGGTTCTACTTAGACACATGTGGTGTTTCCATAGTTGGAACTGACTCAATGACCATTGATGGTGGTGGTGCATATGGGCTTGGTGAAAAAATACATTGTGTTGTATACTTATAAGATAGATAAAGTATAAGATATTTGGAAGGTGTTAAACAAGTATTAAACTTCTAAATAAAATATTTTCCATTTTTTATGAGAAACTTGTTTTCTCTGAATCTGTTTTATTGAGGTATGCTTCATATATGATAAAAATACACCCTTAAAATACATATTTTGAAGACTTCTGACAAGTTTACGCATACCTTCTCTTAGATTTCAAGTTTTATACTTGAAACGGCCACTTTCAAATGCTGTGGAAATTTTCGGTGATCATAGTGACAAATTTTAAATAATCAGTGGAACTACATAAAATTGCAAATATCAGGCCATTTCTGACCTGTAGAAAGGGGACAGTTTCATATGGGTCAACCTAATACAATCAAAGTTGGGCTTTTTTTTTTTTTTTTTGTCAGCACGCATACCTTTTTCTTTGCATTCCAACACACCTTAGTATGAAAAACAGAGTGGTGCTCTGATTCCATGCTTCACAGGAAGTTGAAGCAGGATAGACTTAAAAACCAAACCACACCAGTTGTCACTGAGTTGATTCTGATTCATGGCAACTCCATGTATTACAAAGCAATACCATGTATTACAGATGTATTACAGAGTAGAACTGCTTCATGTGGTTTTCTTGGCTGGTGAAGCAGATCACCAGGTCTTTCTTCTGTGGTACCACTGGTAGGTTTGAGTCACCAACCTTTAGGTTAGTAGCAGAGTACAAACTGTTTGATCCAATTAAGGGGTCGTGTTTTATTAGAGCTAAAGCAAACATTTACATATGATTGTTTCTCTCTGATTACAACAATGTGTAGTACTTGAATCCCAGGGTTTCAGATCAAATTAATGTTGGATAGGGCCTTTACATCTTCTTGATATTGCAGCGAGATCATGAATAAATAAATATTTGAAATGTCTCAATCATCTTTAATTTTTTGAATTCTTTACTTATTACTATGGCAAATAACTGATGAGCAGTATTTTGATTTGGCACTTTGTGGAACAAATAATATGTCTCTAAGTATTTTCTTTTGGTCTTCTAATTAGTGCTGTTAATTGACACAGTTATTCATCTCTGTGGTTTCACCAATCAACTGATAATCTTATCAGTTTGTGTGGTTTTGTCATCATATGAAATGTTATCTGTGTGCTTGCTAAGAATGTCGTTGGATGGGGTCCTTTCCTCTTTCTTTTACATTCAGTGGCTCCAATTAGGCTGTTGACAGTTTTCCATGTAGGCAGATGAAATGAGCAATTCTGTATTTGTGTGAGGCATTTTAGCTTTAGCTATTAATTGTGCAAGCTTGTAACTAGCTTCCTGAGATTACTGTTACCAATCTCATGAAAGATTTTTATTTTCTATCTTTTGTATGTGGATGCTTAAAAGTGATTGCATCTTTTTCTGTTTTATTGTAGGTTTCGTGCCAAGGTGGCAAGGTAATTCGCATGGGACCATTGATTGATTCGGTAGCTGCAAATATGACATTTCAGCTGACAAAGAACAGAATTACCAAAACAGACAAACTCAAAGTTGAAACAATCTTATAAATTATGTAATTAGTGACTTTTTAAAAAAATTGGTACATTTGTCTTATAATACATAAGACAATATTTAGTAAAAAATGATCCATTAGTGTGTTTAAAAAACAAGTATTCAAATGTAAAATACTCTGCGTGTCTGGACGTCTCTATGGTTTCAGACAATCTACAGTCAGTATATCATTAGGTCATTTTCATTCTTAAAAATGTTTTCAGATAAAATGCATAAATAAGTCAAAGAAATGAAACATGTAGTAAGCAAAATAAAAATATTAAAAATTTTAACTTTTACTTAATTCATTAACTAAAACTCTGAAGAATACATAAAATTGAAATATTACCCTCATCTATCATAAAACACTGCATTTTGAAAATGTAATTTCCTAAAGTTATAAAGGCCTAAAATCACTTTTACACTTTGAATTAATTGAATTAAGCAAAGTGCTGTCAACTCTAAGTTATGTTTATTAAACACACAAAAATCAGTTGGATTCCTATATACCAAGAAAGAGGACTATGAAGAGGAAATCAGGAAAGCAATACCATTTATAATAGCCCCTAAATAAATAAAACACTTAGGAATAAATCTAACCAGGGATGTAAAAGATCCACACAAGGAAAACTACAAAATGCTACTCTGAGAAATCACAAGAGAGATACATAAATGGAAAAACATACCATGTTCATGGATAGGTAGACTCAACACTGTGAAAATGTTAGTTCTACTCAAAGTAGTCTATAAATACAATGCAATCCCAATCTGAATACCAACTAACCATTAACTTCATGTGGAAAGGAAAGAAGTCCCAGGTAAGTAAGGCTTTAGTATAGGAGAAAAAAGTAGGAGGCCTCACACTACCTGACCTCAGAACCTACTATTCAGCTATATAGTCAGAACAGCATGGTACTTACTGCTACAACAGACAAACTGACAAATGGAACAGAATTGAGATCCCAGATGTAAATCTATCCACCTATAATCATTGATGTTTGGCAAAGGCCCAAAGTCTATTAAATGGGAAAAAAATAGTCTTTTTAACAAATGGTGCTAGCAAAACTATATTCCCATGTATAAAAAAATTAAAACAAGACGCATACATCACATTGTACACAAAAACTAATTCAAAATGGATCTAATATCTGAATACAAAAATATAAACTGTGAAAATCATGGAATAAAAAGTAGGGTCAATTCTACAAAACCTAGTACACAGCACAAACCAGATACAAACTGTAACTAATGATATACAAACACCCAAAGATAAACTAGATAACTGGGAGCTTCTAGAAATTAAACACTACACTCATCAAAAGACTTCACCAGAATAAAAGGGGAAACTACTACTGGTAAAAACGAAAAGGCTGACAAACTTCTAATCTCTAAAACCTATAGAAAAATCCAACACCTCTATAATAAAAAGACAAATAATCCAATTTAAAAATGGGCAAAGGATATAAATAGACACTTTACCAAACAATGCACACAGGTGGCTAACAGACACCTGAGGAACTGCTTGCCATCACTAGTGATTAGAGAACTGCAAGTCAAAAAAACTACAATGAGATACCATTTCACACCAACATAACTGGCATGAGTCAAATAAAATAAGAAAAAGAAAAAACAGAAAAATAACAAATGTTGGAGAGGTTGTGGGGAGATTAAAAACTCCTATGCACTGCTGGTGGGAATGTAAAATGGTACAACCATTTCAGAAGACAGTATGGCACTTCCTTAAAAAACTAGAAAGAAAAATATCATATGATTCAGCAATCTCACTCCCAGGAAAATATCACAGAGAAATAACAGCCATCAATATGCACACTCATGTTCACTGCAGCATGATTCACCATAGAAAAAGATGGAAACAATCTACATTGCCATCAACAGATGAATGGGTAAACAAACTATGCACATACACAATGGAATATTACGTAATGATAAAGAACAATGATGAATCTGTAAAACGTCTTATGACAGAAATGAATCTTGGGGGCATTATGCTGAATGAAATTAGTCAATCACAAAGGACACGTAGTGTATATGATCACATTATAGAAACTCATGAAAAGTTTACACACAGAAGAAACAATCTTTGATGGTTGTAAGGCAGGGGAGGGGTAAGGAGGAAAATACTAATTACACAAAGCAATGAAATACTGAGGAAGACAGCACAACTTCACCAAGGCAAAGTCAGAGAAGCCTCTTAGATATATCCGAACTCCCATATGGACTGAATTACTAGGCTGAGGGTTGGGGACTGTGGTCTGGAGGGACATCTAGCTCCACTGGTATAACATACTTTGGTGAGCGGTAGCTGAGGCCTTAACAGCTGGTGAGTGGCCATCTAAGGTATGTCTACTAGTCCCACCCAGTCTTGAGCAAGGGAGAATGAAGAAAGCCAAAAATAGAAGGAAGGGTTAGTCCAAAGGACTGATGGAGCACAACTACCACAGCCTCCACCAGACTGAGTCTGAGCACAACTAGATAATACCTGGCTACCACCACTAGCGGCTTACAAGGACCACAGCAGAGGGTCCCAGACAGGGCTGGAGAAAAATGTAGAGCAAAATTCAAACTAAAATAATGATAATAAAAAAACCCAGATTTACTAGAGAAATCCTGAAGCTAGGACCCCAGACACACTTTTCACTCAGTATCAGAGTGTTTTCTGAGGTTCACCCTTCAGTAAAGGATTAGACAGGCCCATAAAATGAGCTACAACACATGTAGTTCAATCATGTATAGGAACCTTAGCAATAGCCAAGGACAAGAAGACAGGAGGGGAATGGAAAGTTTGACAAGCAGAAATACAGAACCCAAGAAAAAGAAGAGGAAAGTATTGTCATATCATGAGGTTGGCAATCAATGTTACAAAACAATTATGTATGTTAACGGTTTAATGAGAAACTGATTTCCTTTGTAGATCTTCACCTAAGCACAATTTAAAAAATTACTATTTTTTTAGAAATATAAATTCTGTCAATAATATTAATTTGGTTAATTGATAATTTCAAAGGTGTATAAAAATCAGTAAATAACAATTGAGAATTAATAAAAATCAGTCATTTAATAGGAAATTAATAATCACTGAACCCCAGAAGCTCACAGAAGGCACCAGTGTTCAAATATTTTCAATTATCAAATTTTGAATGGTTATATCATCAGACAATATTTATAGTTATCAATTTCTTGAAAACCTGGTGGTATAGTGGTTAAATGCTACATCTGCTAAACATGAGGCCAGCAGCTGGAACCCAGCAGATGTTCCCTGGAAACTTCACCCCGGAGCTGTTCTGCTCTGTCATAGGTTCACTATGGGTTGGAATTGACTCCACGGCAGTGGGTTATTACCTACTTGCCTGGTGGTTAAGTGCTACATCTGCAAACCAAAAGGTTGGCAGTTCAAATCCACTAGGTGCTCCTTGGAAATTCTATGAGGCAGTTTTACTAAGAATTGACTTGAGGGCAGTTAGTTAGGTTTGGGTTTCTTTTTATCTATTAGGGAGCCCTAGAGGCACAGTGGTTAAGCAGTTGGCTGCTAGCCTTTTGGATCCACCAGCCATTCCTTGGGAACTCTGTGGAGTGGTTCTACTCTGTCAGATGTGATCACTATGAATTGGAATCCACTCAGCATTAATTGGTTTGATTTTTGTTTATTACTTGTGGCTCATCAAAGTGCTGTGGCTCATGGTTTGGGAAGTTCATTGATAAGGAAGGTAGCTAGTACCACTGAGCATGAGACACTATACTCTGTCCCACTGTCACTTCTTTACTAAGAACTTTATTAAGCCGCTACTATTAACACTACCCTCATTCTTTTACTCAGCTGCTTAGGCTATCTGTGGGAATAGGCTCAGGTCTGGGATTTTTGTAGGGGGGTTTCAGTCAGGCACTTTCCCACCAGACCTAGAAGTTCTATCCAACCTATAGATCAAATATGACCCTAATTGCGTACTCATTTATCAGTCCCTAGAAAAATCTTGGGGAATCAGACGCATCTGGCACCCACTTTGGCCACACTTCTGATGACTATAATCAAAGCCTCCTCGGCACTGAAGGTTGCTGTTGTTAGTTGCCACTGAGCTGCCTTCAACTCACGGTAAGTTCTGTACATGGAAACTGGTATACATGGAAACTCAGCCCCTTGAGCCTCTCCTGGCAGCAAAAGCAAGTTCTTTTTCTTAAATAATGAGGCTTTTTCTGCCCTGCTTGAAGACACCATTCTGTATAAGAGAATGAAATGGTGCCTAGTCCTGTGCCATCTTCACGGTCATTGATCGATATGTTTGAATACTGCTGAAGATTAAGTACCACTGTTGGGTCTCTGCCAACTTGAGCTCCCATCAGCCCCGTTTAAGTCAGGATGATTCTTTCCAGTTCAGTGCCTTTCATAATATCCCTGACCACAGAGAATAACCACCGTGGTGCTTCTTTCTCCAGTGATTTTCTGAAAGCCTTGATGGAAGCCCTCATGGAGAATATGGTTAGAAGAGAGATGGGCTGGCTACATCTGAGGGAATCCAGTTTAATATTTCTTCTCTTTATATTTTTGACTTCTTTCCTGTACACATACCAGGGGATTTCTTCCTTCTCATCTTTGCTTAGCTGAGTGTAGAAGCCAATCAGTCAATTTAGACAGTACACTGAAATCAAAGTCATGGAAAGTGCTTCACACTGACAACTGTAGGTTTATTCACACATGTACTCTTCAGGTTTGTGACAAGCTAAATTAGGAAAACTTTAAATTTCTAAATTAGAGAAGTCTTGTTGGGTATTGCAGATTTGAGTGAAGTATTAAGCACGGAGGTAATGAGAGTTGATGTGAGAGGGGTGGGGAGGAGAACTGACTTCTTTTCCCAAGATAGCTGCCTCAGGCGAAGTCAAATACTACTTATCAGTTGCTACTGAGTCAATTCCAACTCACAGTGACCCCATGTGTGTCAGAGTAGAAGAGTGCTCCACAGAGTTTTCAATAGCTAATTTTCCTAAAGCAGACTGCATCACTTTCTTCTGAGGCATCTCCAGGTGAACTTGAACCTCCAACTTTTTGGTATGCAGCTGAGCATATTAACCGTTTGCATCACGCAGGGACTCAGAGGTCAGAGTTGTATCTTCAAACTAGGCAAGAAAAACCTCATTACGAAAGTGAAAGGGCTTAAGTTTGCTGTCAAGAAAGACTGAAGTGACTGAGTTAACCAGAGTCATCTGAATCCTCCTTCATAGCTCCATTCCAAGTGCCAAGCTCCCATTCTTTCCCTTTATTTTTCCACATGTCAAAGATTTACAGAGCTCACATCTTTATACTAGCTGAAGCTCAAGGCTTCATTCTTAACAAGGCCAGATAACCAGATACTTCTGATTTCCTCAAAATTCTGCTGCCCGGAATCTCTTTTAGTGATCTTTTTCTTTTCCTACTGTCCCTGTTGGTTTTATTTTTCTCCTTTCAAACTTGGGATGGCTATTTTGCGGTACTGACTATGACTCATTAGGAACCTAAAATTTGCTATAATAATGAATTTCAGTGGACATTTAGGTAGACAAGTGTAACCTTAGAGTAACAGCAGGGACTGTGCTGGGTGGTGACTTCTTTGATCTCTAAGCTATCTTAGATCAGCCCTTTGGGTTGAGATAGATGATTCAACCCCAGTTACAGTTTTCCAATTAGAGTGGGACAATTCTGTCACTGCCACCTCACATACGCATATGGAGTGTCACAGGTTACAGACTGTGAAGCCTTGTCTCATCCCAGCTTCTCAGTCACCCACAAGATGGGAGAATAATTGTAAGTCCCTTCTCCTTTGCAGCTGAGAAAAGAAATGAAGCAACTTTCTCAGGGTTCATCAGTAGCTGGGCCAAGAATCAAATCTGCATGTTCCCAGGCCTTCAATAATTACCTTGCTTCAGACTCCATGCTAACATTTTGAGGTCTTGGGGCAAGGATACACATGCAGGCTTACACACTACTGTCTGGATATATACAAATATATAAAATTTCCTTTTTAAAATTATGATTAAGTGAAAACATACAACCCAAATCAATTTTGCTTGCATGCCTAACTGCAACTCCATCTGCTCTCCTCACTCTGTGACAGCTCACTCCTCCTTTCACTCTTATAGTACCCTCTTAAGGAACACCTGTCCCCTCCTCTCCACCCTCTCCTCTACTACTGCCTGGATATTTGCCAAGTGCCCGTCGAGTCGGATCCGACTAGTACTTAAACTACCAGTTGTTAAATAAGATATAAACTATCCTGAGGGTTGGGGTTGATCCTCCTCTGTTGACAAAGTGTTGCAGTTTGGATTCTCCAGAAGCAGATGTTGAGACTGAGTTGAGTGGGTACAGGATATATTAGTGATCAACTCTCTGAGAAATCTTCTGCTTCAGATAGAGAATTTAGATAGCAGTGCAGTCCCCTCAAAACCTCAGCCAACCCCACCAGATACGCTAGCACATATTTGGTGCATCAAAGTGTACCAAGGTTAGGTGACATGGCTGGGCTGTCCCTCTCCAACCCCCCAGGAAGGGACATACCTCTGGGCAAGGGGCCTCTTTGCAGCTGAGGCAAACCTTGATACAACCGACAGGTGAGGCAAGTTCTTACTTTAACAAATATACGTTCATAACGACCTCTTCAGACTAGAATAGGGGCAGCAGGGTGAGAAGCCCTTCTCCTTTTACTCCCAGGCCCACAAGGAAGCTTCGTTCACATGCCTCACTAGCCACCCCTTGGCTGTTTTGGGGGGCTTACAGGCAGCTAGCTATGGACTTGAATCACCAGGAGAGGACAGAGAGGCTTTCCCACTCCCCACCCCCAGTACCCCGGAGGAGCTCAGGGAATTCCGGGATCCCTCAGAACTCAAGACATTGGTCCAAACGGGTGGGCACACTTCCTCGGCTTTGTAGACTCCTTCATCCTGGGCAATGGTGCGCTGGACCAGGGCTTGTAAAGCGGGAGGGCCAGGAGAGGGATCTTTTTGCTTAGGTTCAAGGTTTGGTACCAACGATCATACAAAGATGCTGGGAGACAGCGCGAGAAATTGCCTAAGGAAGGCTCTGAAATTCTTAGAGACTGGGACTCACTACCAGTTATTAAATAAAACAAAGGCGAAAAAAGAAAAAAAAATCACTGAGTACCAGAGAAGCTTACTATTAGTCACATCCCTAGTGTAGCTGTGCTTGGGCCCCAGGTCAGTCTCCGGGCTCTCCCTTGGCCCAACAAACCTCTCCCGCGGAGGAATTCTTCCCCGCTTGTCAGCGCGCATCGCCCTCCACCCGCCGCCCTCGGCCGGGTCCCCGAGGCAGAGCAGAGAAGGGCGCTGTTGGGCGCGTAGGGGAGACAGGCAGGGGCGAGCGCTACTAGGAGCCGGAGCGATCGCGACCGGGGTAGGGAGGAGGAGGCGAGGCCAGAGGGAGGCTGCCGGGCCCAGCCTGACGCAGCGGCGGCAGCGACGGCGGCGGCGGCGAAGCAGGCCACCACCGGAGCCCCGGAGCCCCCGACGCTAGCTGTCCCCCTGCCTCCTTTTCTTCCACGGCTCGCGCTCGCGGAGGTGTGTGCGGCACCAGCCTGCCCGGGTCAGGGGCTGGAGGCTTCCTCCGCGGGCTAGCCTGGCCGGAGGGAGGCGCAGGAGCGCGCGCGAGGGGCGGAGGCGGGGACAGCAACCGGGAAGGCGGGGGAGGGGAAGGGAGGGAGGGACCCGCCCGCCGCGCCCAGCTGCCGGGCAAGTGTGGCCGCAGGCAGCCGACGCCGCCGCTGTCCCGGGGCTGAGCCGCGCCGGGTTGTCCCGGACGGTGGGTGTGCGAGTGTGCGCCCGTGTGTGTGTCCGCGCGGACGAGCGCCGCGCTGGTCCACAGCCTCCCGCTTGCTCTCCCGGGCCGCGGTGCATGTTTGCCTCCTGCCACTGTGTGCCGAGAGGCAGGAAGACCATGAAAATGATCCACTTTCGGAGCTCCAGCATCAAATCGCTCAGCCAGGAGATGAAATGCACCATCCGGCTGCTGGACGACTCGGAGATCTCCTGCCACATACAGGTGCGGGCGACGCTGGGTGAGGGCTCGGGGCGAACGCCGGGCAAGACTGGGGGCCTCTGCGGGTGGGTGTGCGCCGCCAGGGGCAAGGAACCCACCCAGAGTCCCTGCTGGAAAGCTAGGTTTTGCTTCCTTCGCCCTCTGAGGCTGGGAGCCTTAGCTCGGGATGGGGCACGGCCCCTGCAGACGTACGGCAGGCGATATTCTCACCTCAGCGGCTTCCCTTGGCATGCATGCTGCGCGCAAGTCTTGCTGAGCCGAGGCTGGGGGCGCTGGGCAGCTGTCTCCGCGGGGGAGGAGGGGCAGGGTTCTGACTACTCTGTCACCTGCCCCTCTAGGAGATGGGGCAATTGAATGTCGCCCACTCCTCCTTCCTCTTTTCCTCCACGTGGAGCAGGCACGTAGCAGCTCGGGTTCGCTCATTTCTCTCTCCGGCGCCACAGCTCGGGAGGTGCCTTAAGGACCCGCTCCTCCTTCCCTGCTGCCCCCTGCCTGTGGCCTTTACTTCTCCGCGTGGGGTGGCGGCGAAGTTTCCTGCGAGTGAGAGAGGCCAGGCAGCGTGGGTTGCAGCCCTGAGGTTTGAGGTGTGCGCTGCGCCGAACTGGAGCTACCTGGAAGGGAATTGTGAAGTCTATTTCAGAGAATGGGCGAAGGCTGAGGGAGCCCTGCAGGACTTGGGTACCGGGAAAAAGCGCCCCTTGGAATCTTGGTGGACGTTCGCTTTAGTCGAAGTTGGAGGAGAGAGCGAACTGTTTTGGCAAAGTCAGTTTGGCGGGGCAGCTTCATTCTTGTGTACAACTGCTTTTGGACTTGCAGGACACGGGAGTGAGATTCAAGGACTTGTGTGCACTTGCGATGCCTGTGTATGCTGGCAGGTGTGCGCACCTCTCCCATGACCCTCAAGAATCTCCACTGTTCTGACTTTGAAATCTATTGAATTATTTGTCTCAGGGATTTCTTCTTATTTATCTCAGATATTTCCTCTTCTCACCCAAATCCCCAGGCTCCGGGACTGAGACTTTTTAAAAATACAGAGCACCACCCGGTTCTAGTAGGAGTCGAATGGGGGCAGCGTCTCCCAGTGGCAGGAATCTGCCTCTCGGCTGTATTAACCATGAATGAATGAAAGGTCTTTTCCTGGATTTCTTGCCAGTGGGAGTTTGTGACACGGGGACAGTAGCACTAATTTGTAAGGTGACAGCTGGAGAAATTTCAAGACAGGAATGCTGTGCCGTATGATCTCTCAGGAAAGTAGTGTTCCACTAAATTTTCTGGAAGATCTCGAGTTTCATCCTGACCTAAGCACTGCTGCTAGACTTAGTAATAAATGGATTAGCAGGACAGGTAGTTTTTCGGCTGCCACAAGAGTTGTGCGGAAAAGTTTGGCATGTGGTGTTTTATAATACGGAGACTTTGTGCAATTTGCTTTAAATCCTAAAGTGAATTTATAGGTTGGTTAGCCTATATTAAACATTTAGATGATGGAGGAGTGAGCCTGTTGAGTTCTCTGTTGCAGCTCTCTGCCTGCCTTGTCCTACTTGGAGTTAACACTGTTTCTTTACTTATTTTTAATCCCTCTAGACTGAATCTTCCTTGGAATAGATAAGTAGTTCTCAAGGAATATGTATAATATCTGTAGTCTGGTATTCTATGATAAATTATTGCCAGTCTAATAACAGTTTGGAAAGTTAGAATTTGTACCACCCAACTAAATGTCAAGGGTGTTAAAATGTTATGTTCCAGAGCATTGATTCTGGCGCTGCAAAAAAAGTCAAACATCTCATTTCCTGGCATTCTACTCTCTTCTCCGCACAAATGATGAATACACAAATGATGAATATCATTTAACCAGTTAAAATGAATTAAGTGAGTTTATTTTGATAGTATTTCATCTCATCATTTCTAGAATATTCCAAACTTAGGACTTGACTTTACATTTCTAGGGTATCAGGTCACAAAAAATTTCTGTTTGTTTAGAGTGAAGCAAAAGGATTAAAAACAAACAAACAAACAGTCTGGAGTCACCAGTACATGCCCTGGCAAAATCTGTCATTGCTTGTCTTCCTTTCTTGCTTTTTACCTTCCTTCCATAGCATCGCAAAAGTAAAGAAGCACACTAATTGTCGCACAGTGTCACACACATCCCCACCCTCTGGAGCCCACACCGCCTGGCTGTGTTAGGAGCTTTCACTCCCGGTGCTTGCCTGGCTCTGGAGACTGTGTAGCAAGCAGCAGGGGCTCTTGAACATATGCTGCTTATCCCGTCACTCCTGGGGGTGAGCAGTGTTGCCTGTGGAGCCCTAAAATAAGTGGGGAAACGCACGGAGCCACATATCCTTGGGATGTTTCCTAGGCTGTGTTTCCTGGTGAGCGAGCGTGTCAGATAGGAAAACGAGCTGGTGCAGCTCTGGCAAGGTTCTAGGGGACGGATGCCGGGGATGACAGACAATTGCAGGACTTTTGTGTGGGACCCTATAAATAGCTGTAGCTGCCGTCTATTGAGCATCTCTTGTATGCCAGTCTTATTATATTTGTGTCTACCACAGATAGGTCTTCTTTCCATTCTATGCAGAGCTAACCTGCAGCACTGAGAGTTTAAGTGATTTGCCAAAGGAGACATCTCTAAAAGGAGACTGAGTAGCTGGAGTTCAAATCCAGGATTGTCTGACTCCAAAGCCCGTGGATAACCTTGATATATTACCCCATAGCCAAAGTAGCTGAACTTTCCATGATGTTACAGATACAGAAGGAGATAAATACAGGGAATGTGCTTTGAGTCAGTGACTGAAGGCAAGTTTGGTGTTCATGATCTGAACTGGCCAAAATGGCCAGTTGCAAAATACAGTGTCCAAGGTCAGGCAGGAAGGCTGACATCCAAGAGCTGATTGGAATGCCACAATCTGAAGCATGGGAATGCTCATTAGATTCTACATACTGTGTTCCTATAATTCAGACTGTAGTGTCTCCAGATTCTGCCTGTGCATCAAAAGATGAATTCTCACCTAAGCCAGAAGTTAAGAGGGAATTAGTTGGTTGTGTCATGATTTTATAGGGTGGGACCATAATGCAGCCTGTGTTTTCCTGTCCTTTAGTATGCGTTTTGCAAAGTGGGATTGAGTATTACTCTTGCTGCAGTTTTATATGTATAAATTTATAAGAGGGCTGACAATTAAGTCCGTGAATTTAATTGTTCTGGGTGTTATATACCTCATTGCCGAATATCACTACTGTCACCTTTGAAGTACTGCCCTTGGAAAGTTATGCACCGACACTAGTGCCTAGTGCACCCTTAAAAGCAATTTCAGAACTCTTTCTGGAATGACCATTGTGTACAGTGGCAAGGTGGCAAGTTCACAAACTTAATTGTATAGTTGTCTGTGAGGGAGGAAACCCTGGTGGCATACTGATATAAATGCTATGTCTGCTTACCAAAAGGTTGGTAGTTCAACTCCTCCAGGTGCTTTGTGGAAGCACTATGGAGAAGTTCTACTCTGTTATATAGGGTCACTATGAGTTGGAGTCAACTTGATGGCTTTGTGTTTAGTTTGGGTTTCTGTGAGGGAGTTTTTAGCCAGTAAACAGGTAACTGTATTGGAACACACTCCATACTCACCTGATCTGGCCCCCAGTGACTTTTTTCTTTACCCAAAGATAAAGGAAATCTTGAAAGAAATACATTTTGATGACATTGAGGACATCAAGGATAATATGACAGTAGCTCTGATGGCCATTCCAGGAAAAGAGTTCCAAAACTGCTCTGAAATGTAGACTAAATGTTGGCATCAGTGCATAGCTTCCCAAGGGGAGTACTTCAAAGGTGACTGTAGTGATATTCAGCAATGAGGTATGTAGCACTTTTTCTAGGATGAATTTGTGAACTTACATCTCAGGCCTGGTATAAATGTGTGTGTATGTGTGTGTATGTGTGTATGTGTATATGTACACGTATGTATCCCAGGATTTTTACATCTACCATCATATCAATGATAGGAAATAACTTTTGAAAACAATAGCTTTTAAATATTCCTTTTCCAGATTATATAGTTTTAGTGACATTTTGGCCAGGAAAACTTTCAAACAAGCTAGTATCCCCACTCTACTGCTTGGTAGCCAGTTCCAGTGGGAGATACTGAAAGCCTTGGGCTCTGCCTCTTTAACAGGATCTAGGATGCTGATTCAGCAGGCCCTATCCTATCACTTGTGTGCGTTTACTCATTTGACAGTGTGATTGTAAGTCCCCAGATGTGTACTGTTTAACTTAGGAAGAGTAAGACCTGGAGGACATGCTGTAGTGGTGGTGTAAGAGGGATTCCAAAAAGACAAGATGAAAAGGAAAAGTCTAGGCCCTCATGCTGGAATCTGTGGGTGGCACAAATTATTCAGACTGTTGGCTACTAACCAAATATTGATGGTTCAAATCCACTTAGTGCCATAATCTACTTCCAAAAGATCACAGCCACTGAAAATCCTGCTGAGCAGTTCTACTGTGAGCCACATGGGGTCACCACAAGTTGGATTCAACTCCATGGCAACTAGTTTTGCTTTTAGTACTCTATTTGGAGGCTGGAAGAAGGGGAGGAGCTGATATTGGGCTTTCCCAACTTAGCCAACCTTCCAAGTGTGGGTGTTGTAGAGGGACATAGCTTAACTCTAGCTCTCTTCAGTTCAGTCTCACTTTTTCCAAGAGAATGTAGTCCTAGACATCTTCATTCTCTCCAGTTTCTCAAATGCCTTTTAATGAACTTCCCATTTCTGATACTGACTTTCATTGAATAAAATGTAGACTGTTTACATTACTTGTTCTTTAGCAAGGTCTGATAAATGTAACTGACATTATTGTCAATGGCTGGGAATTTGCATTTGTATTTGAACAGAAATCCTATCATGCTCAGCAAACAGTAGTAGGAACTCAATGTTTATAGATGTAGATCTTTTCTATACTGTTAAATCTGTGAAGATAGGAATATTAGGTTGTTGTTCACCACTGAATTCTTAATACCTAATGCAGTATCTGGCAAATAGTAGGTGTTCAGTAAACATCTGTTGAATGATTGAGGTGCTAACTGGTCTGATGTTTAATCTATCTTATTATCAACGTAAGGGTGCCCTGACAACATTGGATTGGGAATCAGGAGATGTAGAGTTAATTACTTTATTACAAATTGCATCCAGTCATGTGACATCCCAGAGTCAATGTTACTTCTCATATAAAATAAGGAATTTGGTTTATATGGATATCTCCAGTTGCTCACCTGTATTTTAATTATTACCTAGACAGATTGCATTTGTATAGACCATTGCTATTGACAGACTGGTTGGGTACGTATTATTACATTTGATTTTCCTGTCTTGTGTTATCTCCATTTTAGTGATGCTTTTGTATTATTGAGTGTTATGTCAACTTAATAAATTAGTAAACTGAGGTACAGAGAAGGTAAGCAGTTTGAAGCAGTTGACAAGTAAGTGGAAGAGAAGCCAAGGCATTTGATTCAAAATCCAGAGCTCTTTCTTCTTTGTAGCACTGCCTCTTGAGACTTGGGTTATTTATTTATTTAAAGTATAATTCTTTTCTAAGTGGGAAAGTAATGTGTATGCATTATCTAGGTATATCTGTCGTAATTGGGAAAATACATATATATCATCTAGGCATATTGATCATGATGGTTTTGGTTGCAAGTAAGGGAGTACCCAAGTGAAAGTGACTGAAATAGTAAGGTCATTTAGTATTTTGCCTGATGAGGAATGCAGAGATAGGACAGCTTTCAGATTGTTTAACAGCCCTGCATGAACACAGGTGTTTTCTACCTTTCTGCTCTGCAGTCGTTAGCACATTAGTTATGTCTCTGTTTTAGTTATGTAGTGCTGCTAAAACAGAAATGCCACAAGCAGATGACTTTAACAAAGAGACATTTATTCTCTCACAGTCCAGGAGGCTAGAAGTCTAAATTTAGGGTGCTAGCTCCTGGGGAAGGATTTCTCTCTCTTTTATCCCTGTGGAAAGAAGGTACTTGTCATAGATCTTCTCCTGGTCTAGAATTTTCTCAGTGCAGGAACCCTGGGTCCAAATGATGTGCTATGCTCCTGGTGCTGCTTTCTTGGTGGTATGAGGCCCTCTCATCTTTTGCTCACATCTTTATTTTACATCTCAAAAGAGATTAACTCAGGTGCAACCTGATGTTGTGGATGAGTTCTGCGTATTAACTTAAGTGCCTCTAATCCTGCTTCATGAACATCGTAGAGGTGGAATTTATAACACATAGGAAAATCACTTCAGGTGACAAAGTATGGAAATTACCCAGTCTTTGGACTCATGACTTAGCCAAGTTGACACACATCTTTGAGGGACACAGCTCAATCCATAACAGTCATCCTTTGTAATTATAAGTAGTTGTGGATGTCGCAAACCAGCATGACCACATCTACCATACCAGAGCACTAAACCGAACTCACTGCCATTGAGTCGATTCCAACTCTTAGCGACCTTATGGGACAGAATGAAACTGCTCCACAGAGTTTCCAAAGAGTGCCTGGTGGATTCAAACTGTTGACCTTTTGGTTAGCAGACATAGTACCTAACCACTGTGCCACCAGGGTTTCCGTATCTACCACACAAAAGATATTATTTCCTTTTAGACTTCTTTTTATCACAGAGGTACACCCTTCCTATAGGCCCCAAGGAGTCTTCTCATTGGATCCTGTTGGCCAAGATTGGATTCCATGCATGTGTCCCAGTGATAAGAGTCTAGGAACCAGACCATCTGGTGTCTGAAGTGGAAGATAGGCTTTGCCATCATGGAAGAAACAAGAATATGGGGTGGGAGAATGGCTGTTGGCTGAGCATGGAGTAGTGTCTTTCAGAAGAAGTCAAATTAGGTTACAATTATTATCACAGTAAAACTATCAGGAGAGTTAAATGAAATGTTATCTAAGTGGTGGTTGATTTCAGGCAATCTTTGATCAAATTCCAGAACAACATATTGGACAGTCCTTTGTTATATGCATTGTTAAATATCAGTTCAGTCCTCATAGTGGTCTCTGGGTGGCTAAAATCCATCTTGTGTATAGCAGGCCTGGTTGCTCAGTGGTTAATCATCTGGCTGCTAACTGAAAAGTTGTTGGTTTGAACTCACCAGCTATTCTGTGGGAGAAAGATGTTTAAGTCTGCTTCTGTGAAGATTTACAGACTTGGATACCCTATGCAGGAGTTCTGCTTTGTCTTGTAGGGTCATGTGGGTTTGCAATCAACGGCAGTAGATTTTGGTAGAGAAGGCATAGTTGGTATAGCTGTACACTTGTTCAAGTGGCAGAATGCCAAAGTGGTTGAGAGCTTATCTTCTGGAGCTCTCTTTGTGTGGGTTTGAACCTTGGCTGTGCCAGTGACTATCCAGGTGATTTTGGGCAAGTTACTTGACTTCTTTGAACCTCAGTGTCTTCACCTATAAATTGGGGATAATAGCGGTGCAGACCTTATGAGTTTGTTGTGAGGATTAAACAAAGAAAATACATCAAGTGTTTAGCCTATAGTAAGACTGAAAGTCTGTTGGTTATTCTTTTAGTGTCGTATCAGAGATAATCCTAAATATTTTGATGTCCTATCAGAGGTAATCCTAAATAGTAGGAAAGATTTTCATTTAGAATCAAGGGACCTTAAGCCCAAACTCTGTCACTTTCTAATTGTGTCAGACCTTAAGCACATTTTGGAGCTTCTTGTTCTTCACCTGTAAAATGGGCTTAATAGTTCTTCATTTGCCAGCCTTAATGGGTTGTTGAGAAGACATATGTAAAACTAATTTTTTTTTAATGTTTACAACATGGCTGTTTTTTTATTTTTTATTTTTATTTAACATAACTGAGTGAAAATGTACATTCACATGTAAATTTACATGCCCCCCTGTATGCAGCTTCCACTGCTCTCCCTGTCCGGTGACTGCACACTGTTCCTCTCTGCTCCATACATGTCTCATACTCCCAACAGCCTCCTTTCCCCTCCTCTCCGTCCACTCCCCTTCCTCCAGCCAGAGGACAGCAAGATGATATCCTATAGATGTATAGAACCATAAAGTGCTTCCGATATATGGTTACTCTGCATTGCCAAGTCCAATCCATTCCTGTCCAAAGAGTGGACCTTTGTTATAATTTATGGGAATGGGCAGCATCAAGGCCGGGGGCCATGCTCTCAGAGGAACCCCAAAACCACTGGACCATCAATTGAAGTCTTTTAGTGGAGATCTCATGATGCACCTCTTTTTATTCTTGTGTTGCCAGTGAGGCTCCTCTCTGTGAGCTCCGTCATGGCTATCACTGGTGGTGGCCGGGCACCATCCGGTTCTTCCGGTCCCAGGTCGATGTAGGCACCCACTCTTGTGGGTCTCTCTGTCTTCTCGGTTGTCTTTACCACATGCCATTTTGGCCCTCGGTGAGCATCCGTTCCTGCTGAGTTGGGACCATTTGCTGTGTCCTCGGATGGCAGTTTGGCAGCTTTTAAGACCCCAGACGCCACTCACCAATGTGGGGTGCAGAGAGCTCTTAAAACTAATTTTTTTAATGTTAAAACATCACCAACATATGGTGTACTATTCTAATCAGTTTTGTTGGGGAGTGAGGGGTAGTTCACATGCTCCCTGAACTTCTCATCTGTTTGAAGGGGAATTGGATGACCCAAAAAACACGTTCAAATGTGCTAAATATCAGGCCCCACAGTGATTCTGTTGGTGAAATTCAAGCTAGGTCCAGTTGACAGCCACACCTTTTCTGCTAGTCGGGACACTCCAGTACTTTATCTATCAAACCCATCTAGAATGCCATTTAGAATCCATTGAAAAGTCCACAAAAGGAACAGAAGTAAGAGACATTTGTTAAATATTCGGGCCCAGCTCTGACGTTTGTAGGTCTGGATTACATGGGCCAGCTCTTTATATTACGTGTATCCTGAAAAAAAAGGCAGTGTTATTTCAGTGGTTTGAAAGATCTTATCTCTTGGTGTCCTCAAGCGAAGGCAAAGTGCATTGACTGCAGAGAGAAATGTAATACTGTTAGCTCCACACCGTTTGGATGGTGGATCAGCTGGGATGCTTTTGACTGCATGTAGCAACTCCTGATTCAAACTGGCTTTAACACTAAGGAAATAGGCTGGATTATATATCTAGAAGTTTAGAGTTGGATGCTTAATTTAGGCACTGTTTTCCTGGAGTCCTCTTGCCCCTTTCTACATTTTGTGATGGCTTCATCCTTAGCCTGGTAGTGAAATGGTTATAGCAATAAAAACCTCACTTTTTCATAGAACAGATTTCAGAGGAAGAGAGAACTCATTTCTAACTCAGCATTCCAAGCAAAAACACAGTGATCATTCTGATTGGACTGCTCAGGTCACATGACTCTGTTACTGTGACCAGGCGAATGGGAGGTTTAATATTTGAAAAAATGTAAAATAATGCTATTTTTCTCACAAAATTACGGTTTTATTTTGGAAAACATAGTTTTTTCATGAAAATAATGTTATTAATATTAAAACATGGTTTATTACTGTTTCAGAAGTTTGTTACTGTTTGACAGGACTGTGATCAGGAGCATTAAGGCAGGTTTTTCATCTGAGAATTGGAACTTGATTCATGCTCAAGTGAGTCTGAGCTTAGCTGTAGATAGCCTTCGTGAGTAAGTTCTTCTTAGCTTCCAGTGTTTTTCTGACTCTCTTCTGGTCTTGTTAAAATGCCAGTCCTGATTCAGGAAGTCTGAGGTGGGGCCTGACCTTTGGCGTTTCTAACAGTGTTCCTGGGGATACTGATGCTGCTGGTCTGTGGACCACACTTAGAGCAGAAAGGTGTTAATAGAAGTTATCTCGTGATAATATCCTTAACTTTCTTGAGTGTGAAGACTTCCTTTATGGCCCTCATTTCTTTTGACAGTGCCTTACTTGGAACACTTTTCCTCAGTAGGTGTTTGTTGTGGATTCAGCTGTGTTGCCCTCCAAATATGTGTTAACTTGCCTGGGCTGTGATTCCCAGTATTATGTGGTTGTCTTCCGTTTTGTGATCTGATGTGACTATCTTGTTTTATGATGTGTTGTAAATGTTAGCCTTTATATGTTAATTTGTCAGGATTAGTGTGGGTCATTGCCTTTACCCAAGTCACTGTGCTTACTGAAATCATACTCTTGCTTGAATAGTACCTTTTATCTTACAAGAGATGGAGGAGGGAGAAGTGAACAGAGAGGTGGGACCTCTCTGCAGTTGAACTTGGACCACTTGTTGGCACAGACAAGTCATTGTGTATTAAGCCAGCAGTGCCTGGAAGCCCCCAGAGGCATAGGAGGCCCAACTGTTATTACTTGTAGACGTGACCCCAAGGGACAAACAGTGACCCTGAGAACAGTGCAAAATGCATTCTAGGTGTAAAATAAGCTCTGGAGCTTTTTGCTTTGGTGGCTTCCCCCATTGTGCAGGAAGGAAATGAGAGGACCGCTTAAAAGAACACATGAAGTTCATTCTAAAAGGGAAGAACATTTAATATAGATCCAGCAAGTATGTTTTTCAAAAGTGAATTAGTAAAGGTTTTGAAATCACATCAATTTTATTCAACAAACAATTGTTAAATGTCTTTATTATGTGGCGGTGCTGGAATAGAAATAAATACCACTTAGGAAGCTTTAAAGAACAGAAATTAATTTTCTCACAAGTTCTGGAGGGTGAAGTCCAAATCAGAGTCTTGACCATGTAGATTCTTTCTGTGTAGGTAGTTCTAGTCATTTTCCAGTTCTTTGACTTGTAAATGACCCTCACATGACATCTATCCTCCTTTCTGTGTATTTCCATTTCTAATCTGCTCTTTCTATAACTCACAAGTGATTAGATTTAGATCCCACCCGACTCAGATATAATCTGATTAACGTAGAGAAGCACTTTTCCAAAGAGGATTTGGTCCACAGTTGTAGGGGTTAGGATTCCAACATGTATTTTTGGCGGGGGACACAGTTTAATTCACAACATTGAATATCTTCTATGTGTAATCACAGAGCTAGCAATTAAAGATACAAAAGAAAATAAAATCAGCCATCAAGAAACTCACAACCAATGGGAAGAAGACAGAAAAGTAAGATACTGATGTGGAGACAAAGTAGTAAGTGCAGAGACAGGTATGTGCAGGTGGAGGACCAAGGGGATGCATCTGTATGATAGTGGAACATTAATAGTTACCTCTGGTATAGGTGAATCTTGGATGAGAGTTCAAGGACAGGTGAAGTCAACTAGTTTTTTTGAAGAGGGGGATCAACAGGGGATCAGGTTTCTCAGTTGTGAAGCCAGCCCTCAGGAGATAGCATAAAGGAGAAACAGGATGAAGGAGGAGAGGATGAGTTCATTTGTGGGCATGCTGACTTTCAGGTGCCTGTGGAGAGTTCCAGAAGATGACTGGATATAAGGAATGAAAGTCAGCAGAGAGGCCTGGCATGGAGACACTCATAAGAGAACATTGATGTTTATGTTATGAAACATTGGTGATTCAATGGTAGAATTTTTATTCCACGCAAGAGACCCTGGTTCAATTCCCAGACAATATACCTCATGCACAGGCCACCACATGTGTGTTGGTGGAGGCCGATAGGTTGTTGTGACATTGAACAGGTTTCAGCAGAGCTTCCAGACTAAGACAGACTAGAGAGAAAGGCTTGGCAATGTATTTCTCAAAGTCAATCAGTGGAAACTCTTATTGTTGCATCATAACAACGGTCTGATCTGCAACTAATCATGGGGATGGCAAAGGACTAGAAAACCTTTCCTTCTGTTGTGTGTGAGGTTGCCACCAGTTGGAGGTGGGGCCAAATTAAGGAGTGTGAGGACCCGAAACACTGATGATCTGTGGTGCCGCTCCTCTGCGTATGCATCTGAATGGGATATGTGAGTATATTCCCAAGACACCTACCTAGGTAAGGAGTTGCACTTATACAGGATGGAACTGTGGGAAACAGATGTCCACGAAAGTATTGAAGTAGTAGTGGCCTCGTAGTTTAAACAGCCTTGTGTGGGGGTGCCGTTTTGACCCTGTGTGAACTTTACTTCCTGCTGGCAGCGGTGAGTTTGGACTTTTTTGTTTGTTTGTTTATTAGTGTTAAACAGACCATGCATTTTAAAATCATGTAAATGTGTACAGAATCACAGTAAATATGCTTTATGAGGATCACTTTTTCAAGTTGTCTTGCAATAGATTAGTCTTAATATTTGTATCTCAGATACCCCCTCAGCAAAACCTTTTTGACTTAGCTTTCACAGGGGTTGTTGTGAATGTTAATTAAAATATATTAAAGTTCTGTAAAATTGTCTGGAGAAATAATCTAACGTACTAATTTACTGGGGTGTTAGATGAACAATAGAGTTAGGTCTGAATATAGCTCTGCCTTATGCTAAGGTTTGAAATGTAATCATTCTGTAGCAAGGGATAACAGTTAGCATGTTAACAAATCAATATTTGGTTTATTATCTCTCAGCTGAGGTGCATAATTTGCTGCTTAAGGCTGTAGGTCTTGAAGATAAAAGTTGGTCTGGAAAGGATTTTGCGTGCAAAACGTGAAAATTCAAACACAGTATCACTAATGGATGTCATAATAAAGTTAAGGAGTCTTAAAAATCAATAACTACTTAGCTTTATTAATAGAGGAAAGAACAAACAGTTAACAAGTTGGCTAATAATTCTTCCTTGATGTTATTTTTTTGACTGGGGTTTTACACTTGTTAGTTAGGGGACAGTGGTTGGTACAGTGGTAGAATTCTTGCCTTGCTTGTAGAAGACATGGGTTCAGTTCCTGACTAATGCAGTACATGTGCCATCTGCCACATGTCTGTCGGTGTTGAAAGCTTGCATGTTACTGTGACGATAAGCAGGTTTGGGCTGAGCTTCCAGACTTAAGACAGAGTAATAAGGAAGGCCTGGTGATCCATTTCTGAGAGTCAGCCATTGGAAACACTACATGGATCATAGCTGTCTGATGGAGTCATAGGGGTGGTACAGGACTGGCAGCATTTTGTTCCCTTGTGCACGGAGTTGTCATGAGACAACAGTCAGCTTGACAGCGGCTAACAGCAACAATGGACACATTACTGCCCATTGTTTTAAAAATAGTTCTCGTTCTGTAATTTCTGTCTGTGGGTAGGGTCCTCTGCAGTACTGTGGTGGTATATGTAGGGTGTTAACTGGTTCTGGCTTTAGCACCAACCTTTGTCTTCTCTTGTATTCTTCTTGATATCCCTGAGTAGTATAACAATAACTTTTTGTGAAACTCCCGCGGTAAATTCACACGATGTAATTCATTTCCACTGACAATTAAAAATTTTTTTTTGTTATGGTAAAATATTATAACATTTGCCATTTTAACTCATTTTTAGTTTACAATGCAGTGGCATTAATTATATTCACAATGTTGACCAGCCGTCACCATTGTTTGTTTATGCAGATTTTTCATCACCTAAACAGAGGTTTTGCACCCATTAGGTATTAACTCCCTTTCTCTTTGAAACTAGACACACTGTTAACCCAGAACTGAAACCATTCCTAAAGTCCACTGTCTAGGCAGATTAGACAGGACTATAAAACCAAAATTAATACACATGAGGAATGTGTTTCTCGGTTCGATCAGGTGCATGACACCAAATGGAGAGCTCCTGTCCAAGAGCAGGATGAGAAGGTGGGAAGGGACAGGAACTGGTCAAATGGACACAGGAACCAACGACAGAAGAGGAATGTGCACTGTCACATTTTGGGGGTTGCAACTAATGTCACAAAAAAATATACATTTTGGAAGGAGAAATTAACTTCAGCTATAAACTTTCACCTAAAGCACAATTAAAAAAAGAGAGAGAGGAAAAGAAAGAAGTAACTACCGATTTGCCCCCCCTCAGGCCCTGGTTACCTTGAACCTACTTTCTGTCTCTCTGCATTTGCCTATTGTAGATATTTCGTATAATTGGGATCATACAGTACTTGTCCTTTTGTGTCTGGCTTATTTCACTTAGCGTAATGTTTTCAGGGTTTCCAGTGGCAACTTTTTTTTTTTCAATAGCACAAGATAGAAACCATGAGGTGACCACATTTCTGAATATAGAAAACATATTGATGCTTTAGAACTATTCATTCAAGGACACAGTTTAGTTCTTCTCCATCACTTTCTTTTATCTAACATGTAGCTGAATGCATAGCCAAATGAAAATTACATTAAACTTATGATTTCTCAATATGTTGCCTTCAACATCACTACATGACTGAAAAACCTTTCCCCTTTTTCTTTACATCTTTGGCATGTACATCTTTGGCAATCAGTCATTGATTGCTTCAAATTAACTCCCAAGAAATTGCAAAGAAACAAGCAAAAAAGATGTCACTAGAATTCTCTGTTGGTGATTTTCCTTGTAGTTTTGAGGTTGGTCTTAGAAGTAGAAATTTTAGCAGTCCCAGACCATGGTATTCAGAGGAGCACTAGAAAAACAGAAAAATAAAGGGTTTGTTTGGTTAAGTAGTAGCTGTATCCTTGCTTAACTGTTTTGAAAGTTTAGGTGTAAGAGTAATAGCGTGTCTGGAGTCAGGGCTGGGAATGACACTGCAGGTGCTTTCATACCACCTGGAGCCTTGTCAAGGTGAACTTTACCTTGTGTTCCCAAGCCTCAGGGGAGATCTATTTCTGCTGAGAGACAGTGTGACACAGGCGTTGGGTGGGGGTGGAAGAGGGGGCACTTTGGATGATGTCTTTTGTTTCCAAATTTGGGCACACCATGACTCCACCAGATGTGGATGGCACCTTTCACGTTCAATGCTGATTAAAAGGAAAAACAACACACACACACACACAAAAAAAAAGGGAAAAAGTTCTATAGTAAATTCAAGGGCAGCTGCGAAGTCTAAGTTTGCAGTGCCAGCAGCAGTGTGGTAATTTGAGAATAGCAAATTAGAAGAACAAAGCAGATTTTAATCGTATGCGGCAGAGAGAAGGTGGTTTAGGTTTGTCTCCAAATTGTACCTCCATTAGGGAAAGGGAGACGTTATCCAGTATACATTGTTAAGGATTCTTTTCGTACATTCTCTTAGCTTTTCTTTGGTGTGCTCATTCGGTGGGAAATGATGACTTTTTCTTTCTGTATTGAGCAATTGTCAAACAGAAAATAATTTCTGGGTGTTTCTTCAAAGTGAAGAGAGAAGCAGAGAAAGAAAGAGCAAGAGACATTGAGATTCAAGGTTTTACTCTTTAGGAGTTTTTAGTGTGAAGGAAGACTTAAGAGAATGTTTTTGTTGTACCTTTCTATCCATTCATCCATCTGTCCATCCATCCATTCACCAGTCTACCCACACACCCATTAGTCTACCCCTCAACCATCTATCCATCCATCTGCCCTTCCATTTACCCACCCACCAATTCATCCATCCACCCACCGCCTATCCATCCGCTCACCCATCCATCCATCCACCCACTGTCTGTCCATCCACCCATCTACCCATCCACCCATGCATCCGTGCATCCATTCATCCATCCAACAAACATTTATTGAACACCTCTGTTGAGGACTGTTTGGGGTACTAGAAATACAGAGATAAGTGACAATATTGTCTCTGCTAGTTAAGTAGAAGAGACAGACACATAAGCAGATCCAAAGTGGTACTAATGTAATAGGAAAACACCAGGGTGTTAATGGACCACATGTAGGAGTAATAAAGCAAAAAGTGTGGCTTGGGGAAAGACATAACCCTCCTTTATTCCGCTTCTTAAAATGATAGTCTTTAAAGTAGACCACTGGTATTTTCTCAGTCACACAGTGTGAATAAAGCATCTTTAAGAACTTGACTATCTTTTCTTGGAAATTCCCAGCATTGGCTGCTCCCTTATACCAGATTTTCTCCCAGAAAATCTCTGCTGTGTAGAAATTCCAGAGCAGTCAATGGAAGCTCCTAATCCAACCTGGGAAGGTTAGAGAAGTATTTCCGAGGAGATGATGTTTGAGATGAATTTTGAAGAATGAGGTGGCATTGTTTGTCCAACAAATTGGAAGAGTGTGTTGAGGAGAAGTGCAGTTAGGGAAAGAAGGGAATTCTGGATAAAGACATGATATTGTTGGAGAACTGAAAGAAATACATTGTAATTTTATAAGTCCACAGAGTGGTCTGTAATATGCTGTACAAGTTGGCAGTTACTTGCTCAGTCTTTACAGACAATGGAGTGGACAGCTGGAGGATAGAAAATAATATTGGCTATTTATTAGGGAATTAATTAAGATAGTCTATGGGTAGTTAATACACTTGGCCTCTGACTGAGAGGTTGGAGATTCTAGTCCACCCAGAGGTGCCTCAGAAGAAAGGCCTGGTGGTCGACTTGCAAAAAGCCAACCATTGAAAACCCTGTGGAGCACAGTTCTTTTCTGACACACATGGCGTTGCCGTGAGTCAAAATCAACACAACAGCAACTGGTAAATAAGGCAGCCTCATTGAGGTACAGTTTGTATAGTATAACAGGATCTGAAGAATTATTTCATTTGGAGCCCTGGTAGCACAGTGGGTTAAGAGCTCAGCTACGAACCAAAAAGTGGGCAGTTTGAATCCACCGGCCATTCCTTGGAGACCTCATGTGGCTGTTCTCCTCCATCCTGTAGAGTTATTGTGAGTCAGAATTGACTCCACATCCACAGTGTTGGTGTTTTTTTGGGGGGGGGTCTAGCTTGGCCAATACATCTAGAGCTCAAGGTAAAATAAGCTGTATTTTTGTCTCAGGGTCTGGATGCCTTGGAGCTTTGTGAAAAGTACCACCCCAGGGATATGTTGGAGCTTGCGAGTTCTTAGTTAAGGTTCTAAACTTATATGTGTTCTTCAGGGTGGTCATAGTCTTGTCACTTGTGACCTCCAGTGAGCCAGTAATGAAGCAAGTTTTTCCTGATTACAGATCCAGAATTTGAGGGAGCTTTCCAAAGCAACACCCTCTATTAACCTGCTAGCTTAGTTGAGACACAGCAGAGAGGGCCTGATGAAGGGTGTTGAGGAGTTCCAGGAAATAAACGTTAGAGGTGAAAGGAAGTGAAAATGTCCTCTGTATCCGCATTAGGCCAGCACTATTTGCTAGAACATTTGTATTGATAAACACTTTCTGTATCAGTGCTGTTGAGTTTGGTAGCCACTGGCTTCACATGGCTAGGGAGCACTTAAAATGTGGTGTGTTGGAGCCCTAAGAGCAGCAGTTAAGAGCTTGGCTGCTCACCAAAGGGTCAGCAGTTCAAATCTAACAGCTACTCTTGGGAAACACACTGGGGTAGTTCTTCTCTGTCCTGTAAGGTTGCTATGAGTTGGAATCGACTCGACAGCGACAGGTATTTTGGTTTAGCATGATTGAGGAGCTGCATTTTCAATATTACTTAATTTTAATTCATTAAAATAGAAATACCCACATGTGCCAGTGGCTAGCATAGCAGACAGCACAGCATTAACCTCTAACCCCGTTAGTTACCTCTGGAAGGAGAGTAGAATTGAGAGTCCAGGTTTGCAAGTAGTACATGAAGACTTCCCTGCTTTGCTCAGTGTGAACAGTCATGGAGTCATTTCCGACTCATGGCAGCCTCATATGTGTCAGTGTAGAACTGTGAATCATAGGGCTTTCAGTGACTGATTTTTCAGAAGTAGATTGCCAGGCCTTGCTTCCAAGGTACTTCTGGGTAGACTCGAACCTCTACCCTTCTGGTTAGCAGCTTAGTACTTTAACACTTGGCACCACTCATAGACTCCTTGGTCTGTGTACTTCTGTGCTACTTGAACTTTGGCAAGCATGTATTACTTTTAAAAACAATAAGAAAGTTTAAAGAAAATATATGTGCTTTTATTCTCACACGGAGCCCTGGTGGTACAGTGATTAAACATTCAGCTGCTTACCAAAAGCCTGGCAGTTTGAATCTATCAGCTGCTCCTTGAAACCCTGTGGGGCAGTCCTACTCTGACCTATAGGGTCAGAATGAGTCGGAATCAACTTGATGGCATTCTGTTTGGTTTTGATATTCTCAGAGAGGACTTAGAAATTTGGAAAGGGCTTTAGATTTTTAGTCCAATGCCTATATTTTGTCAGGGAGCATGTGAGGTCCTAGGAAAGGAAGGAACTCACTCAACCTGGTGAGCAAAAGTGAGCTGGAGACCTCGGCAGCTGAATGAACTCTCACCTGTTTTCATTTTCTTTTTACTTTGTGCTATGATGTTTGTTTACACGTGCATAATTAGTGTGGCTATGTCTTCTCTTTGGTTGTACCAAGGAATAAGTGACATACAGTGATTTAGAAAAAGGAAATTAACTCCTGAAGTTTGTAATTATTGATAAATAAATAGTGCCTCTCAAATTGGCAGTTTTCCCCCTGTCATTTATTTGGGAAATAGCATATTTTCTCTTTAATAATGATTCCAAAAGCACATGGTAAAAATTGAAATAGTATAAAAGATTCTCCATTGAAAAATAAATCATCCTTCTACACTCAGCCACAGATGTAGTGCTCAAGGATTAACTACTCTCCACAGATTTTTTTTTTGGTGGGGGGGTGCATCCTTCCGGAATTTTCTTGTGCTTTCCAAAAATGTTAGAGCGTGCTTTTTGTTTCTCTAAGCTTGTGTGTTCTCTTTGGTGGCTTTGGGTCTGCACTGAGATGTTTGATAGCCACATCCCAGTTTTTTGGGGTGTCTTTATTTTTCCTCCTTTGTGATATGACAGGTAAAAATGAAGAATCCCCATGTGCTCTCTCCCTTTGTCTGCTTGCCTCTGTGTCTCAAAGATGCTTTCAAAGAGGACTTTTCCTTTGAATGGCCACATTTAACTTAGAGATGTGTGCAACCTGCTGGCATAGTGGTTAAGCACTATGGTGGCTTACCAAAAGGTCTACAGTTTGAATCCAACAGGTACTCCTTGAAAACTCTATGGGGCAGTTCTGCTCTGCCCTATAGGGTCTTTATGAGTCAGTTGACTTGACAGCAGGGGGTTTGGTTTTGATTTTTGGTTTAGTGATGTGTACAGAAGAGTTGGTGATGCTAAAAAACACCTGAAAGGTTAGGCTTCTTCTAGGGAAGAATTAGTTAGATTCCAGAAGACTCTGGAGAGCCAGGGGCAAGAAGAAAGGAGCTTGACCTGGGCAGAGTAGAGCAGAGTGGGAAGGACCAGAGGTTGACTCAGGCAGGGTGTAGGTGTGATCTGCAGTGGAGGTTAATTGGTGTATTTATCACCATGGTAGTCCCTGAGTTGCTGCTTTAGACCATTTTTACAGGAGGACTTAGTAAAGTTTACCTCAGTTTTTCAGTCAACCAAATGATAAGCCAGTCAGCATTTGTTAAAAAGCAACATTCTATATCCCGTCACAAACACTAATGAATTCTTCTTTCCAAAGTGGCCCTCTCAGCCACTCTGTATCATCTTATCCAGGTCACTGTTGTGAAAGTGTTTATGGCTGTTTATTAACTGTTCATTCATTGGTGCACTGTGTGTGGTCTGTTCCCCATTAGACTGGAAGCTCCGTGAGAGCAGGGGTACTCCTGCATCCTGCTGTCTGCAATGTTGCTGGTGTCCACAACACTGCAGGGTGCTCAGAAAAATTATGGGTTATCAGAAAGCATAAGGAAGTGGGCTCATTTCATCTAATCAGGCTGTGAAAAGAATGAACAGATCTGTCTTTGAAGAAGTACAATCAGAGTACCCTTTAGAAGGAAGGATGGCGAGAGTACGTCTCAACTACTTTGGACATGTTGTCGGGCGGGATCAGTCCCTGGAGAAGAAAGCAGAGGGTCAGTGAGGAAAGAGGAAGGCTCTTGATGAGATGGATTGACACAGTGGCTACAAAAACAGGCCGAAGCATATCAACAGTTGTGAAGATGATAGAAGATGGGTGTTTTACTCTGTTGTGTATAGAGTTGCTATGATTTGGAAGTGGCTTGATGGCACCTACCAATAACTTCGTCAAATAATAACAACAACCACTGTTGCCAGCTGCCATTAAGTTGACCCTGACTCACGGCAACCTTCCTTTGTGCTCTTCATGACTGTTGATAGGTTCAAATCCATTGGCTGCTTCGTATGTTGAGTGCCTCCCAACCTAAGAGCTCATCTTCCACCAGTGTACTGGATAATGTTCTTTTGTGTTTTCATTGGCTAATTTTCAACAGTAGATTGCCAGGCCTTTCTTCTTAGTCTTTGTTTGGAAGCTCTGCTGAAACCTGACCACCTTGGGTAACCCTGCTGGTGTTTGAATTCTGGTGGCATAGCTTCCAGCATCACACAACACTCAAGCCAGCATATATGATAAACTGATGGATGGGTGATGGTAGTAACTACCATTTATTGAGCACTTACTATGTGCCATCTCCTGTGCTAAGCACCTTTTGTCTCTAATCCTCAGAGCAGCCTTATGAGGTGAGAATTAATTATCAATGGTGTTATTAGGGAGGTGGCTGCACTGGGTGTCACTGTCAGAGAGGGTAATGCCAAAATTATAGAATTTTTGTGCTGTGTTCCAGCAGAATTATTATTATTTTTTTAATAAACATATTCGTATCCCTGTAGTTAGTTAAGGAAAATTTTTTTTTTTCCTGTAAGCTCAGCTTACATGTACCAATATACTTACAAAGCTAAAACTCTACCCTCATTTACTTTAAGAATCTTCTCATGTGCTCTGGTCAGAGTTATCATTATTACCCAGTTACAGTGTTGCTTTGAATCACATGGTGTTGTCTGTGGGGACTACCAACATAACTGTAGTTTTCTGTTGCTGCCAGTGCTTTTATAGTCGACAGTCTTTGTGAATTTTCTGGTGTCTTAGCTACAGTGTTGTGTCATTACTGTTTGTGAACCTGTATCAATAACTTCTTTTGAGAATAAAGTAGTAATTAAATGAAAGCAAACAAACCAAATCCAGTGCTGCTGAGCCGATTCCGACTCCTAGTGACGCTCTAAAGAAGGAGCAAATAAAAAAGGGCCTCTGCTCAGTTACCAATAAGGTTGTATTCAGTGTAAAAAGATAGTTTTGTTGTGTTTATGTAATAATAAGCCAGTTACAGCCATTATCAAATATTTTTCTGTGATTAAAATTGGTAATAAACTTACATGTATAACATTTATTGATTGTAATTGAAAGTGTAAAACATGAAGTGGGGGAAGGCTCTATTTCTTGATATGTGTTTAGAAATATAACAAATCTTAAATTCAGTTTAAAAATTTAGTCTTCAAAATTATCTTTAAGAACATCACATCTTGCAGCTGTATATCTGATTTTTGTCACATTTTCAAGGTTTAAGTTTGAATTATGGTGAAAGAAATAGTGACACATTAAAAAGTGATTGGTGATAGGCATTGATTTCAGTGAAGTCATTCACAAGTTCACAGCTTTGAAGGCCAGGAAAGTTCTGATTCATTTGAGATGTTCATTAAATGTTGAAATGCTTATGTATTTGTTCCTGTTTATTTTTATGATATTATTTCATTTATGAATATGTACTCCATATACATTTGTCTACAACTTCTACCTTATCTGGGTCATTTTTGATTATACACGCATAAGGTGTCTCATGGTACAGTAAAGTGTAATGTTAAAGCGAACATAATGTAGTTCTGAAATGTTTTTACTTCAGATTCTGTTGTTCTCTTACTGAATTATCACTTTAACCACATGAAACTATGGAAATGTAAATACATTTAGTCTGTGTGTATAATATTGTAATTTAAAGATATGATTTTAATTTTGCCAGTTGTTCATGTCACTTCTGTTGCCATTACATTCAGTGATACATAGGAATTACAATTCAGGAATAACGTTAGTACAAAAAAACGTCACTAAGGATTGAAGAAGCAGGTTTCTGCCTCCCAGGTGAGTGTTGGAGGCTGGTGGCAGACGCTCTTCAGGAATTTAGGTGGTGCCTCCCACACAGCCCTACCAACTGCTGCTTTGGAGAAAGTGGTTTATCCCTGGCATGGATTCTTGGTGAGTATTTTCAGCAGTTGTGAATTATTTAGGTGCTGAGGCAGAAATGCTTCATCGCATTGAATCCTAACTGAAAATTATACATGGAATGAAAGCCAACAGGTTCGGCAGTTATTCTTTCTGTTAATGAATGGTAGAGAAAAATCAGTCTTGAAGCAATCAGCCATATGGTTTGCTTTTCGGTGACGCTCCAAATGGCCCTACAGTGCTTGTGAGTATTTTTACTTTTATTATGTCGTATTTTGTAAAATACCTGAGAGCCATTCCCACCATTCTGGATGTCCGGAGACCACTCATTTTGATCTGCTTTCCTACTAGGACAGCTTAAGCCAAGAGAAATAGGAGGCGTAATGAACACTGTTGTGCCAGGAAAATCCCTTCTTTTCTGGTCTGGCGTGAGCCTCACTGCTCACCCTCCTTCTTAGCTGTGAGGCTGTTGAGGATCAGCTGAGCCTATTATTGTGAATTTATTCAGTACATTCTGTTTTGTAAAATCCCTCACATTCAGTCTTCCTAGTTATCTCCTGCAAGGGAGCTCTAGAACCGGGCAGAATCCAGGCCCAATGCCTCTCCCAGCCTTAGCTTAGTCAGTAAGCTCCACTGGGCAAAAATGTTTAAGAGAGACCATGTGCATCTTCTTAGGTAGGACAGTGCTTTTAGGAGTAGAGTGGGATCCTGCCACATCTCATTACTATTTCGAAACAGGTTATTGATGTATGATTCAAATACCGTACAACTTACCCATTTTAAGGTGTAAAATTCAGTGGCTTTTAGTGTATTCACAGTTAAATCCATCACTACAGGTGATTTTAGAATGCTTTCATCATTCCTAAAAGAAACTCATACCCCTTAGCCATCACCCACCTAGCAACCTCAAGTCTCCTCAACCCTAGCTCGTGGCCATCAAAGTTGATTTTGACTCCTAGTGGCCCTTTAGGACAAAGAAAAACTGCCCCATAGAGCTTCCAAGGCTGTAGTCATTAAGGAAGCTGATTGTCACATCTTTCCCCTGTGGAGTGGCTGGTGGGTTCAAACCATCAACCTTTGGATTAGCAACCAAGTGCTTAAGCAGTGTGCCACTAGGAGTCCTCCTCCAAACCTAGGCAACCACTAATCTACTCCTATCTCTGTGGATTAGCCTACTGTAAGTATTTCATATAAACAGAATCATACAACATGTAGTCTTTTGTGATTGGCTGCTTGTTTCAAAGTTCATCTATATCATAGCGTATATCAGGACTTCAGTCCTTGTTATTGCTAAATAACATTGCGTTGTATGAATATACCATATCTTTATTCATTTATCATCTGATGGATGTTTTGATTGTTTCCACTTTCTAGCTATTGTGAATATTGCTGTTACAAATATTTGTGTGGATGCATATTTTCATCTATCTTGGGTGTAGACCCAGGAGTGGAATCACTGGATCGTGTGGTATTTCCATGTTTAACTTTTTTGAGGAGCCTTCCAACTGTGTTTCAAAGTGGGTGTACCATTTTAAATTCTCACCAGCAGTGTAGGACAGTTCCAGTTTCTCCACAGCTTTGCCAATAACACTTGCTATTATTATCTTCCATTAAGTTGTAGCTGTCCTAGTGGAGGTGAAGTAGATTTGTGTTTCCTTAAGGGCTTGTACTTATATCTTGACTATACAGTTTTTCCCTTAGGGGTCTGGAAGATCTGCTAGGCGTTAACAGGTGAACAAGTAAGGAGGACTCAGCTGTCTCTGGAACCTTCTCAAGTAGCCTCATGTCTAAGGGGCAACTGGCATCCTCAAGCCTTTACAGTGTGTCTGACTCGGGGCACCATGACCAAACCCCTGCCTAAGACTTCATTATTTAGTCACATTCTACTTTACAGTTTCTATTTTTAGTTATCATAGATCCACAAAGAAAAAACATTAAAATAATTTACTTTAAAAAGTCAGTTATAGATGTTTTCCTGTCATATCTATGACCCGTAAGTTATTAGCATTTCTGAGGTCACAAGTGTTTTTATGAGGACACCGTATGTGAAGCTCCCAGCACAAAAACAAAAACTGGTTGCCACATCCAGTTCATTCTGACTCATGTCAACCCTGTATGTATTAGAGTAGAACTCTTGCTCCATAGGGTTTTCAAGTCTGTGACCTTTTGGAAGCAGGTTGGCAGAGCTGACTTCTGAGGTGCCTTGTGCTGGGTCTGAACTGCTGACCTTTTGACTAGTAGCTGAGTGCTTAACCGTTTCACCATCCAGAGAGTCCTACTCCATGCACAGAAGATGTATATGTTTTCCTGGCTTTTCTAACTCTTCAAGAATGAGTAGATAAGCAGTGCCAAATCTTTGCATGGTGTACTTCTGAAGTTTATATTTTGAGATCGTTGTAGATTCCTGTGTAGTTATAAGAAGTAACACTGAGAGATGCCATCCTTGGAACTGTTTTGCTGTGAGAGAGATGAAAGATTTGTGGAGAGGTTGGAAAATAACCCCGGGAGTGTGCTGTGAATCCAAACTAGTTCACCTGCCATCAGCTCCCTCCTTTTCCCTGGATGAAGACAGCGGACCAAGCAATCAGATGGCCTGGTCCTGGGGATTGACAGTGGCTACTGAGCTTTGTGATTTCTTCCAGCTTAAAGTAGGCAAATGTAATAACACTGAATCTTCCCTCCCTTTTCAGCCCCACTGTTTAGGGTCAGTTGCTAATATTGAATGTTTTTGGCCATAGCTGCTGCCGCTCCTAACCCACCAAACTTTAAAAAAAATTTCAGCCTGTCAAGATCTGACTTTGACTTAGACACACCTACACTGGAAAACAAAACAAAACAAAACAAAACAAAACAAACTTTGTGTGAGGCAAAGAATGTAAATTAGCTGGAGATTGTAAAATTGGTCAGGGTAGTACCTGGCAAATAATGGCTGTTTTCATCAATTAAAAAATATTTATCACTATGGACTATGCTGCAAAGAACCTCTTTAAAGTGTTCAGAAGCAAAGATGTCACTTTGAGGACTAAGGTGCACCTAGCCTAAGCCGTGGTATTGTCAGTCACCTCATATGCATGTGAAAGCTGGGCAGTGAGTAAGGAAGACCAGAGAAGAATTGATGCATTTGAATTGTGCAGTTGGCAAAGAATATTGAATATACATGTATTGCCAGAAGAACGGACAATCTGTCTTGGAAGAAGTGCAGCTGAGGCTCTCCTTGGAAGCAAGGATATGTTATCAGAAGGGATCAGTCCCTGGAGAAGGATATCATCACTGTGAAAGTAGAGAGTCAGCGAAAGAGAGGAAGGCCTTGGAAGAGATGGATAGACAAGTGGCTGTAATAATAGCAATGATGGCGAAGGTGGCGCAGGACCTGTCGGTGTTGCCCTCTGTTGTCTATAGGGTCACTGTGAGTCAGAACCAACTCAACAGCACATAATAACAACAGCAACAACAACTGTTTTAGGAGTCCCTGAGTGCTATAAATGATAAACGTCTTTGACTACTGACCAGAAGGTTTCAGTTTACCTGGAGAAAGGCTTGGTGATCTACTTTCAAAAAGCCAGCCATTGAAAATCCCATGGAGAGTTCTACTGTGACACTCGTGGGGTTACTACGGGTCAGAAATGACCAGATGGCAATCGGTGATCTAAGTCTTAGGCATTGCTTGAGGTGCTAAGGAGACAACTAGAGAACAAAAACATAGAAATCCTTGTTCTTATGGAGCTTACATTCTCTTACAGGGAGACAGAAAATTTAAAAAGCGAGCAAAATACGGAAATATTTTGGGAAATGCTTTTGATGAAAAGTGAGGGCAGAAGCTGAACTGGGAGAGTGGAGAAGAGGGTCTGTTGGGGGGTTGTTTGCAGTCTTAAGTGGGTGTTCAGAGAAGACCCCCTGGGAAGAGAGGAGAGCTGGATTTGGTAGACTTTCTTTGTCAAGAGCCAGGTAGTAAGTACACATGTTAAACTTTGCCAGCCAGCTGCTCAACTCCTGTGTAAAAGCAGCCATGAGCTCATTGCTACTGAGCGGGTTCTAACTCATACCAACGCTATAGGACAGAGCAGAACTGTCCACATAGGGTTTCCAAGGAGCACCTGGTGGATTTGAACTGCTGACTTTTTGGTTAGCAGCTGAACTCTTAAAAATTTGCTACATTACTAGGGTTTCCAAAGTCATCATAAACCTTATGTAAATGAGCAGATGTGGCTGTGTTCCCATAAAACTTTATTTACAGAAACAGACAGTGGGCTAGGTTCGGCCAAAGACTGCTTTTAATCTCTGCACTAGAATAAAAATGTGAAGGAGTCAAGAAACAAGGTCTTCGGGATATGTGTGAGGAGAGTATTCTAAGCAGAAGGAGCAGTCACTGCAAAGGCCCTGAGGTGGGAGTGCGGTTGGCTTGAGCAAGGAAGAGGAAGAATGGAGTGTGCAGACAGAAAACTAACAGGAGATGAGGTTAGAGAGACAGTGAGCCAGGTCCTAGGGCGGTTTGTAGGCCCATGTCAACTCCATACACAGTTGCTAAGAATATGCAGAAGAATAATTATGAGCCACTCTTAGCCACTGATGTATGATGTGCATACAGGAAAGTATGCATAATTATAAATGTGCAGCTTCATACATTTTTTCATGAAGTGCACACTCTTGGACAACAGCAGAAGCAGAACATGACCAGGACCCCAAAGATCTTCCTGTGTTCCCTCCTGTGAATGTCCCCTGAGATAAACCACTAACAACACAGATTGGTTTTGCATGTTGTTGAATTTTGTAAACTCTTTTGTGAAAGGCATTATATGGCATACACTCTTGAGTATTCTTGTGTCTGGCTTCTTGTGTCAACATATTTGTGAGATTTGTCCTTGTTGCTGTTTCTAGTTGTAATTCTTTAATTCTCACAGATATGTAGAAGTCAATCCTATGAATATTCCTTCATTTATTTGTTTTCTTCTGTTGGTAGACATTTAGGTTGTTTCTAGTTTTGGCTATTATAAATGGCTTGGAAACCCTGGTGGCATAGTAGTTAAATGCTATGGCTGCTTACCAAAAGGTTGGCAGTTTGAATCCGCCAGCTGTTCCTTGGAAACTCTATGGGGCAGTTCTCCCCTGTCCTGTAGGGCCATTATGAGTTGGAGTTGACTCAGTGGCAGTGGGTTTGGGTTGTTAGTTTTACTTAAAAAAACAAAAAACCTTAAAAACTTGTTTTAAGTGAAAGTTTACAGTGCAAATTAGTTTCTCATTAAAAGCTCACACACAGATTGTTTTGTGACATTGGTTGCAGTCGTCTCAATGTGTCAGCACCCTTCTTCTTTCCTTTGCACCCCAGTTTCTCCATGATGATTTGTCCAGATTTCCTGTCCCTTCCTGCCTTCTCGTCTTTGATTTTGGACTGGAGTTGCCCATTTGGTCTTGTATACGTGATTGAACTCGGAAGCATGTTCTTCCCTTGTGTTATTACTTGTTTTGTAGACCTATCTAAACCTTGGCAGAAAGTTGGACTTTGGGAATAGCTTCAGTACTGAGTTAGCAGGTTGCCTGGGGCCTGTATCTTGGGGGTTCCTCCAGTCTTTATCAGATTAGTTAATCTGGTCTTTTTCTGTGAATTTGAATTTTGTTCTAGATTTTTCTCACAATTTGTCTAGGACCCTCTATTGTGACTGTTATCACACTGAGTGGTGGTGGTAGCTGGGCACCATCTAGTTCTGGGCTCAGACTAGAGGAGGCTGTGGTTCGTATGATCCATTGGTCTTTTGGACTAATATTTCCCTTGTATTTGTGGTTTTCTTTGTTCTCTTTTGTTCCAGTAGATGTATCTTAGATAGCTACTTGCAAACTTTTAAGACCCAGACTTACTAAAGTCTTTGTTATGCCAACTGACCCAGATGACCCTTATGACCACGGTCCCCAGCCTTCAGACCCAGTAACACAGTTCCTCACAGTGTTGGGATGTGTCTGTAAAGCTTCTCTTACTTTTGCTTTGGCTAAGCTGTGCAGAACCATTTGCTAAAAAGATTGTTCTCTCCCCATTTAATGGACTTCTGTCCTTTGTCAAAGACCAGTTGGCTGTGGGTAGATGAATCTGTGTACATGTTGTTGTACCAATGCCCCTTTAAAAAAAACAAATGACAAAACAAACCTCATAGGCCACCACCCATCCTTCGGTTTGTCATACTGTGGTGGCTTGCATTGTGCTGTTATAATGAAAGTTATGTCATTGATATTTCGTATACCAACAGGGTCACCCAAATGGACAGGTTTCAGTGGAACTTCCAGACTAAGAGTAGGAAGAAAAGCCTGGTGATCTTCTCAAAATTAGGCAATGAAGATCCTGTGAATCTCAGCAGAATATTGTCTGATATAGTGCTAAAAGGTGAGCCCCCTAGGTTGGAAACTACCACACAATGGGTGCAACGATGGACTCAGACATTCCATGATCATTAAAATGGTGCAAGATTGAACAATGCTTCATTCTGTTGTATGTGGGATTGCCGTAAGTTAGAGCTGACTCAGTGGTGGCTAACAACAGCAACAAATACGTAATGCCAGTTGAAAATTTAGGAGCTTTGGGAATTATTTGGGAAATAGTCCCAAGAGTCTAAGAACAAGATAGGTCGGGGCTGTTCACAGAATTTCTGCAAGATAAGTGAATGAGACTTCTTGCTGTATCCTAGGTATTCAGAGCTGACTAGCACTGATGCTGCCAACTGTAGGATGAGGCTGAGCTGTGCAGTGGACACTCATCGTAAGTTGGTGAATGGAGCATTTCCTTCTGTGTGGAATGCTCAGATCATCTCAGGGGTCTTTACCTTTCCACTTGACATTCTTCTGGGCCAATGTTTGCCTCTGAGACTGAGGCTCCTGTGTGGAGGGGCTTTCTTCTAGGGATCTCACAAATTCTTCTGTAGCCATGATCTGTGGGATCACAGAGAAACTACAATCTCTAAATCCATAAACCTTTTAGGCCACAAAACTTTCTGCATCTGTAGAAGACACTTAAACCTGTAGGCAGCTCAAGATGAGTCTGCAGAGAAAAGGAAGACTGTAGTTGGCAGTGTTCTTCGTGATGTGCTCAAGAAGGACCCTGGGCAGATCATTTTTTGATGATGTGTATGCTGACCGTTCGGAAAACATGGTTCACATGCTGAAAATGCAGACCAGGTGCATTGTGCAGCTGTGGAATCATGAGGTGGAAATCTGATTACTTTATTAGGAGACCTTAGTGACTCTCTTGTTTCTTCTGTTCTTTCAGGTCACCTGTCCTGTCACCCCTCTGCTCAGCCAGCAAAATCTCACCCAATCTGTGAATCATCCTCTTAGTAAACAGAATGGCCTCAGCTGCTCATCTGGTAGCCTCAGCGCTTGGCTGATCACAGAGTACTAGTGAGACACTAACAGTGGCTTATATGGCCTGTGGAGTCCCTGGGTGGTGCAGATGATTAATGTGCTGCTAACCAAAAGGTTAGAGGTTTGAGTCTACTTGGAGGCACCTTATAAGAAATCTCTGGTGATCTGCTTCCAAAAATCATCCGTTGAAACTCCTGTGAAGCTTGGTTCTATTCTTTCACATGTAGGGTAGCTACAAATTGGAGGGGACGTCACAACAACTGGTGTTACGCAGCCTTTGATGTCCTTCTTGAGCGCTTCTCAGTTTGGCTCGCAGGTCAAGTCCCTTCTTGTGGACCCATTCTAAATGGAGGAGACCAAAGAAGACAAACAAGTAGATGAACTGAGAAAGTTTCTAGACCAGAAAAAGCAAGAGAAGGCAAGCTTCCAAGACAGCAGTTCTTAGCTTTCTCCCCTGTTTGTCGATTCATGTTGTATCTTTACCAGAATTTCTAACAGAATGGGTATTTCCAGACCATTCCATTCCTTCTATGCAAATCATTGTAAAGTTGCCCTTCCACAATGCATTACTGTGGGAAGGATGTTCTTGTTCTTTGTTGTGAAAGGAATTCTCATGACATATTTGAGCCTGGTACAGAACAGATGCGTAGAAATTATTTGTGGAGAAAATGAAAGTATGCCTTTGAACTTCTTGCAGCAGCTGTAACATCCCACTGCTTGGTGTCCTCCTGAATATATTCTTGCTTGTTGTTTGACTCTAGCTGATCTAATGTGATCATACAGCATTCAAAAGGAAATGAATGATTTCCTGTCATCATTTATCAGATATTTACTGTGCAAGGTACTGTGAGAAGATCTTGGGCAACAGCTGTGAATGAGACAATATAAATTTATGGGTCTTATATTCTAATGGGAAGAGACTGACAGTGAGAACTCAGACAAGTAAAAATTCGGTTAGGTGGTGATGAAGTCTATGTAGAAAAATAAAGTTGGGTAAGGGGGATTAGAAAGTGGAATAGAATAAGGAAGAAGTACTATTCTTTATAGGATGGCCTGGGAAGGTCTACCTGATATGATGATATTTGACCAGCGGCCTGAAGGAAGAAAGGGAGAGAGTCATGTATGTATCTGGGAGAAGATCATTCTAGAGAGAGATAGGAGATGTAAAGATGTGGAGCCCTAAGTGTGCTTTGTGAATCTGAGCAGTATTAAGGAGTGGAGTGAGTGAGGAGAAAAAGCTAAGAGAGAAGCTCAGAGAGGTAGTGGTGGGCCAGTCATGAAGCTTTAGGTCACTGGAAGAACTCTGGATTTTTTCCTGGGTAAGATGGGAAGTCATCAGAAGGTTTTGACAGACGATGGTATGATTATACATATGATTTCTAAGATCTCTCAGTAGCTTGTGGGGACTGGAGCAAAAGTAGGGAGACTTGTTAGGGAGCTGTCACACTAATCCAGATGAGAGTTGTGCCCTTGTTTGGTGAGAAGTTTTAGAACATCCAAGGCTGCCAGAATGTCTAGAACATGGTGCTCTCCTTCTGTGTGGGTTTCAAGCTTAGGAGATAAACAGTGGCCTAGTCTCCAAAAGGGAGCTGGCAAGAACTTCCCTGGGCCCCAGCCCATCTTCCTTCCTAAGTGCTGTCACCACTAGCTCTGCTGTGCGCCAACCCTAAAGAGGCCGTGAAGCCTTGGGATGTCATTGGCAGTTGCCCGTCATTACAGCAAGACCCTGAATGCATTCCTTTAGCTAATTATGCAGGACTACAACAATGACAGTTTTCAGCTTTGCTTCTTGCTGATGGATTGAACCTTTCCTGCCCATGATTTCAATAAAGTCCACTGGGGTTTCCTCAGACTTCTCTGATTCTGGACTCATCTGTACACTTAGCTAGCGGGAGCTGTGGTCATGGAGTATTGGACATTCCAACTCTTACGTCTGGTTTTGTAGGGCTTCGTCTTCACCATTTGGATTCTGTATTGGTTATCTATTGCTGCACAACAAATTGCCACATACTTAGTGGCTTCAAGCAACGTCTGATTATTAGCTCATAAGACTGTAGATCAGACGTCTAGTGTAGACTCTATTCTCAGTGTATCCTAAGTCTGAAATCAAGGTGTTTGTTGGTTGGGGAGAGCTTTCATCTGGAGGTTCCAGGAAGAATCTGTTTGCAAGCTTTCAGGTTGGCAGTAGAATCTAGTTCTTCATGGGTGTGGAACTGAAGTCCCTGTTGCCTTGTTAACTGTCATCTGGGAGCCACTCTTAGCTTCTAGAGGTCACCCACATTCCTTTTCATGTGGACCTCTCCATCTTCAAGTCAGCAGTGGTACATCAAGTCCTTCTTGGGCTTTGACTCCCTCTGTCTTTATTTCAGCCACTAGGTAAAGAAAGCTTTCTGCTTTTAAGGGCTCACCTGGATAAGCCAGTGGAGCCCAGGTGGTGCCATGGCTAAGAGCTCAGCTGCTATACTAAAGGTCAGCAGTTTGAATCTACCAGTTGCTCCTTGGAAACCCTATGGGCAGTTCTACTTTGCCCTGTAGGGTCATTATGAATCAAAATTGACTTGATGGCAATTTATTTGGTTTTGCTAGTTTGAGTAATCCAATCTTTCTATTTTAAGGACAACTATGCTATGTAATATAACAGAATCATAGAGGTGATATCTCATCATATTCACAGGTTCTGTGGTTGGGGGTACATTTTTAGGAGATTGTTTTATAAATTCTGCCTACTCTGACAGATTCTCTTGCTCCCATCATCAGCAGTATTTGCTGACTTACCTGTCTTTCCCTCTTGTCTATTTACTTCAGTAATTACTACAGTGTGCTTCTGTTTCCAGGACCTAAGTTCCTCCTTTTTCAGAAAGACACTTGGCATTTTCGAGTGCCCCCTAAGCCCAGCATACAGGCAGAAATTAGTGTTTTGTCTGACTTCAGATGGCAGGGAACCAAGGAAATTAGGGCCTGTTGCATCATTCCATGAGAGAGACCTTGTGGCACAGCTGTTGAAGTGCTCAGCTGCTAACTGAAAGGTCTTAGGTTCCAACCCACCTGTTGCTCCATGAGATAAAGATGTGGCATTCTGTTTCCATAAAGCTTTGCAGCCTTGGAAGCCCTATGGGGCAGTTCTACCGTGTCCTATAGGGTTGCTATGAGTTGTAATTGATTCCATGGCAGTGAGTTTATACTGTTGTACCATGATTAAAACTTCTCATTAAAGCTAAAATCATGAGGACTGAGACATTCAAGGCATTTTTTTTTGGTTGGGTTTGAAGTTTCGTGCATCCTGAAATTGGTGGTAACCTGGGATGTTTCTGTGCATTGGTGTGTACTCATCATGGCAGACTTCGTGGTAATGTCTATGAGTTGGAACCGACTCAAAGGCAAAGAGTATTTTTTTTTTTTTGAAATTCCATTTATGGCCTATAGCCACACCAAATGCCTCTCCTTTTTTATAAAGTACAGCTATCCAGATATAAAAGATGGTTGTTTAGAGGCAGACGTCAACTCCCAGAACTTCTCCAACTAGACAACTCTTGTTCTTTCATCTATTTGTTATATGACATAGTCTTGCACTATAGCCAATATTCTCTTAAAAACCTGACTCTCAGTTTGGTGCGTGTACCATGAAGGAAGATGATGGTAGACAGAGTGTATTCTTTCTGGAACCATTTTAACCAACTGTACTGGTTAATTAATTTGAACACAGGGCAGAGTGTGCCTTACAGTGTTGCAGTAATGGACATGTGACACTCTGGGATCTGAAAGACACTCTGGACTCCAGTTTTGCCAGACAACTTGACAGGCTACCTTCTCTTCTGGTGTTAAGGACACTGTTTTGGAATGTAGGATCCATAAAGGGCAGGAACTTCTGTTGTGTTGCTAGTTGCCGTGGAGTCACCTCTAACTCATGGCAAGCTTGTGTAAAATAGAATGAGTCTTTGCCCAGCCCTGTGCCATCTTCATGATCACTGGTATGCTTGAGTCCATTGTTGCTGCTGCTATGTATTTTGAGTGCCTTCCAACCCAGGAAGCTCATCTTCCAGCACTGTATCATGTAATATTCTGCTGGGATCTATAGAGTCATCATGGTCTGATTTTCAGAAGTAGATTGTCAGGCCTTTCTTCCTAGTCTGTTTGAGTCTGAAAGTGCCACTGAAACTTGCCCATAATGTGTCGACCTGTTGGAATCTGAAATACCACCTCCCATCCAGCATCATAGCAACATGTGAGCCACCACTGAATAACAAACTAACAGATGGATGATGGTTCTCTGTTATATTCACCACCATAGTCCCAAATCCTAACACAATGCTTGGTACATAGAAGGTGCTCAGTTAGTATTTATTAATTGGAGAAAGCACCTGTCTTTGGAAATGAAATGTAAGTGAACCTTGTTTAGCTGTTTGAATATTCATTCACCCAGATCAACATTGCTCAGTCTCGTGAGCCACCCAGGTCCCTGCCTAGAAACAGTTAATGTTTCCCATCTTCAGTCCTTTCCAGAACAAGACACACAAACAGGTAAATAAAACAAGTTAATGATTCAGGCACTTGAGAGAAGTTGTTCCCAGAAGTAACAAATTTTGGCACTTGATTCAAATTACACTTCATTTAGAGTTGCAGTGGGAAGGAGAAGGTAAATTTCATTAGAGAGGAAAAAGGATAATATTAAACTTACAGTTAGTTCTCTTCTCCTGTGTACTGAAGTGTGTGGAGATACTTAATCAGCTGTATTTCTCAATGTGGGCATGTGCTACAGGGATGGAAATGAAGCCCCACTCGCAAAAGGGAGAAATTCTTCCTCAAACAGATAGGCCATGTGGTACCTTGTTAGTTTTTACATAGCAATCATTTATTACCTAAAGGCAGCAAATATGGTTTTTTTGTGGTGGAGATTTGCTGTGATATTCTAATATTTCTGCTAAGTTTAAAATGCATAGTTTGTTACAATGTAATTGCTGGCATATTCATGTCATATTTCTACAGGAAAAATGTAGATAGCTTTATCTGTAAGAAATTGCCATGGTATGTATCCACTTGCTTGGTAGCTCAGCTCGATAGCTTGAATGAATGCATCATAATGTACTCGTGAAGGAACTTTCCATGCTTATGAAATTTTCAAGGCGCAGTTCTGCTCTCTGAAAAATTAATGTGGTGTCTTATCTGCATAATGAAAGGTCTTTCCCAGTCTTCAAACAATCCCTCTTTCCTTCTTCCCTTCCTGCCAACAGATATTTACTGACTCCTGTGTTATGTAAGTGTATTTAAGTAAGATCATCAAAGGAAAATCTGTAGTTGTATTATGTAAGATTTATAGAAAGATAATTGTAAACAATAATTGTTTATTGTTTTTTAAGTATTGCTTGAGAAACATCAGAGTAAACTAGATTAGTTTAACAACTTTTGTCTGACCATAATATACATCACAATATCCTGACCCCTGGGGTCACCATGAGTTGGATCCAACTCGAGGGGCACTTGGCTTTGGCTGGCATCGTGCAAATGTATTTTAAAAATAGAGCTAATTATGCTAGGTAGGGAATTTTAGTTGTTGAACTCATTATTTGTTATCTCTCTCAAATGTGAGTAATAATTAACTGATAGATGATTCTAAATCATTTAACTATAAATTATGAAGTATTAGGGAGAGCCAGCTAACCCTATTCTCTACTCTTCTCTCCTTTAAACCTGTGTTTTGCTATCTCTAGATATTTACATCTTCCTGGAGCGTCCTCTCCCCCCCACAAAAAACCAAAAAACCAAACCCACTGACATGAAGTTGGGTCCAACTCATAGAGACCCTATAGGTAAGAGCAGAACTGCCCTACAGGGTTTCCAAGGAGGGCCGGCTGGATTTGAACTGGGATTTCAACAGTTGACCTTTTGGTTAGCAGCCGTAGCACTTAACTCAGTACACATCAGGGTTTCCTGCTAAAGTTCAAAGAATGTATTAATTCTGGAACCTTTTTAGGTAACTGTATTGGTTAAGTAATTGATACATTCTTTCAGCAACTGTACTTTGGGCCTCCCCTGTGTTTACAGCACATTGCTAGAGATGGAAAGAAAAAGAAACTGTACAAGATAACAAGATATAGAGGATTCTTGTCTTTAAGGAGTCTATAGGCCAATGGTTCCAAACTATGAGCCTCCAGACCCACAGCATTGTCTCCTAAGAACTTGCTAGAAATGAAAGTTCTCAGGTTTCCTTCTTAAAACCTGCTGAATCAGAAACTCTGGGGATGGAGTCCAGCAATCTGTGTCTTAACAAGCTTTCCCCATGAGTCTCATGCATGCTTATCAAGTTGTTCAGAATATCTACCAACAGCAGAAGGAAGAAACACAACTATAAGAAGCATGGAACAAAGAGTGATGTTACTATAATATAGAGCAGGTGACTCAGTGGCACTTGGCTTGGCTGGCTTGGCTGGCTAGGCTGGCTAGTTGCTGCATTGGTTCCGGTCTTATCTTTGATTAGTGGTTTGGTGCTGGGTGTAATATTCTGAGTTAAAAATCTTTTTCTCCAAAGCAATCTGGCGCTTCCTTAAAAAAATGGATATAGGTATACCATTTGACCCAGTAATTCCACTACTTGGAATATATCCTACAGAATCAAGGCCGTTCACAACAACAGACACATGCACGAGAATGTTTATTGCAGCACAGTCCATGAAAGCAAAAAGGTGGAATCAACCCAGATGCCCAACAACAGACAAATGGATAGGTAAACTATGGTATATATACTCAATGGGGCACTATGCAATGATAAAAAATAATGATGATTGCAGGAAACATCTCCTAACCTGGTTTCAACTGGAAGACATTATGTTGAATGAAAGTAGTCAGTGACAAAAGGACAAATATTGTATGAGACCCCTACTATAAGAACTCAAAAACAGACTTATGTATAGAAGAAAAGACTCTTTGATGGCTGCAAGGGAGGGGAGGGAGGGAGGGCGAGGGAGGGAGGGTTTAGATTAGATAGTTGGTAGAAATCTGGTTGAGTGAAATTGGTGATAGCACACTTTAGAAACAAGAACAATATTAAGTGGACTTCAGCATAACTTGAGTACTCCCTCCATCTTAACCCAATATTGCAAGGATAGAGTAGCTGGGGCAAAGGGCAGGGGACCATGCTCTTGGGCGAAATCGAGGCCAATTGGCACAACTAGCATTTTGCTAAGAGGGCTCTCTGCACCCCACATTGGTGAGTGGTGTCTGAGGTCTTAAAAGCTGCCAAGCTGCCATCCGAGGGCTCAGCACATGGTCCCAACTCAGCAGGAACGGATGTTCACCGAGGACCAAAATGACATAGGGTAAAGACAACCCAGAAGATAGAGAGCCCCACATGAGTGGGTGCCTACATCGACTTGGGACCAGAAGAACCAGATGGTGCCCGGCCACCACCAGTAATAGCTGTGATGGAGCTCACTAAGTTGAGTCTCACTGGCAACACAAGAATGAAAAGGGGTGCACCCTGAGATCTCCACTAAAAGACCTCAATTGATGGTTCAGCGGTTTTGGGATTCCCCTGGGAGCATGGCCCCTGGCCCTGATGCTGCTCTTGCCCATAAAGCATAACGAAGGTCCATTCTTCAGACACGAATGGATTGGACTTGGTGATGCAATGTGACCATATATTGGATGCACTTTATGGTTCTATACATCTATAGGATATCACCCTGCTGACCTCTGGCTGGAGGAAGGAGAGTGGATGGAGAGGGGGTAAAGGAGACTGTTGGGAGGATGAGACATGTATGGAGCAGAGAGGAATAGTGTGCAGTCACCGGGCAGGGAGAGCAGTGGAAGCTGCATATAGGTGGGCATGTAAATTTATATGGGAATGTACATTTTCACTCAGTCATAATAAAAAAATAATAATAAAAAAAATTTTTTTCCCTCCCAGAATTTTAAAGGATTGTTCCATTGTCTTCAAGCTTCCAGTGCTGCTGTTGAAAAGTTGAGTGTGATCTTGTAGCTTGATTATTTGATGTGACTAATCTTCTATTTTTCAGAACACTTAGATGACCTTCTCTTTATCCAATTTTGAAATTTCTCACAATATACCTTGATGTGGGCCTTCTTCATTTTAAATTAGTGAGCCATTTTCATCTAGTTTCAATCTTGAGGTTAATTTCTTTCCTTGGAACCTGCCTTGAGCAATTTGGGGGTCCTGTAGGTGAACAGGCTCACTTATCATTGCTTTCATCATCAGAAGACGCAGAGATAGTCCTTTTCCTTTTCCTTAAAAAATCAGCTATCATTTCTCCACCCACTTTTAAAAAAAAATTTTGTTGTTGTTGTTAGAATATACACATCAAAATATAAAAATATTCAACAGCTTCTTTGTGTATATATCCATGACTTTATTACATTCTTTGAGTCATGCAATCGTTGTCTCCCTCCTTTTCTGAGTTATTTCTCTGGTAAGCTTTGTATCTGAAAATCAAGTTACTATTGCCAGTTTTGTCCCATATAGACAGATCTTGAAAGAGCACTGTGCTCAAGGCAGACATTCTGTATTAGTTACGCAAATCTATTGTCTGATTTTGAGAAAACTTTGGGATATTTTTGGTTTAAGGTTTCAAGATTATCCTAGGGTCTCATGTTCTACCCTGGCCCCTAGGGTCTCCATGAGTCGGGTCCGACTCAGCAGCACTTGGCTTGGCTTTAGGGTCTCATGAACAACTCCCTCTTTTCCATGAGACCAGAACTGGATGGTACCCAGTTACCATTGCTGATCATTTTGATCAGAGTCTGTAGAAGAATCTTGATCAAAGGGGGAAAATACAGAAAAGAATGGGAAATTCTTATGAGCCCCAGACTTTCTGGAGCCATGGAGGATGGATGAATCACCATCTAGTTTTCATCTACCAAATTTTTATATTTGTCAGAGTTTCTTTCCCTTTTGTTGGTGCTTTTGTATGTATGTATGTGTGTATTATTTTTTAAAATAATATTATGGTCACTTGAGAAGGAAGGAAACCTCCCCAGTTATTTCTTTTTCGGCTCTTTTTTAGGAACATCCTAAAACTTTCTACTGATGTATAAGGGCTTTTAGTTCTCCATACAGGGGATATCTGCATTCATAGCCTTTCATTGTGATTACCAGTTAATCCAGTTGCTGTTGAGTCAGTTCTGGCTCATGGCAACTCCATGTGTGTCCGAGTAGAACTGTTACTCTGGGGTTTTCAGTGGCTGATTTTTCAAAAGTAGATCATCAAGCCTTTCTCCCCACATGCATCTGAGTGGAGTCCAACTTCCAAACTTTTGGCTAGCAGGTGAGTAACCACTTGTACTGCCTAGGGACTCTGTCGTTCTAGTTAGGCTTGTTTAAAGAATCAGCTCAAGAGGTTAGCTGCAGGAGGGCCTTCTCAACTTCACTAGAGATGGAAAGACCACACCCTGATATTAAGAGTGTGTATGTTTGCGTGTGTGCTGTGTGCAGGCTGACCATCCTGGAATTTACTGGAACAGGAAATGGACTTGCAGTGTAATTTTTAACAAGGTAACCTAGAGTCGGGACTCGACGGCACTTGGCTACTTGGCTTGGCTAACCTAGGGGCTTGAGCACTATAACTGAACTGCACAGGTAGACAGGAATAGAAAGCTATGATGTGCTAGTGCATTCCATTTCTGAAAATAATTTTCTGCATCATCATTTTTACTCATTAATTTAGCTGGTGTTTATTTTATTATTATTCTCTAATCAAGAATCAGACATGGTGACAGCTTTTTGTGGCCCCCTCATCAGTTCTCCTGTTCAGACTGAGATTTTTTTTTCTTGTAGCACATCCTGCCCAGTTTCTCAGTTTGGAAGAATTGGCCCTGTTGGGGTTTTCATCTTATTGTCAGTGCACTGAGTTTGCTTCTGATTTTGCCCTTAGGGGAACAGCATCTTGCTATACAGTGTTTTCTGGTGTTGTTTTGGACACAACCTCACACAGCCTTTTAGTTCATGTGGACAATTACATGGCATTTTCTAAGTTATGGTTGCTTTGGTGTACCGACAGGGTCAGTGTCAGTGATAGTTGTGGTCATCAGCTTCACTAACTCTTCATGTTTCAGAAAGAGTTTTGCATTTTAGTGATGAAAATTAAGACCTAGTGAATCTACAGGGATGCTGAAAATAGTGTTGCGGTACTGTATTTATTTTGCACACCCATCTCCTATTTCAAAAAATCCATTTGAAAAGCTACTTAATCTACCTTAGTGGTGGCATTTTGAATCTACTAGACACTCGTTGGAAACCCTATGGGACAGGTCTACTCTGACCTACAGGGTCACTATGAGTCAGGTTCAACTTGATGTCAATAGGTTTGGTTTTTCTTTTCTTACAGTAAGGCCTCTCTTTATCTCTAGTATATTTCTCCAAAGTTTTGCTTTTCTCAATTTTATCCCACTAATAATGATGATGAATAGGATTTTCTTACATAGCAAGGGCACTGTTTTGTGTTTTGTTTTGGGTGACTTTGAGGCCAATCCTGTCCAATAAAACTTTCGGTGATGTTCTCTGCGTGGTCTAGTGCAGTAGCTAGTAGCGATATGTGTCTATTGAATTCTTTAGATATGGCCAGTATGACTGATGAACTATATTGTTAATTTGATTTAATTAGAATTTAAATATAAAGAGCCCCACGTGGCTAGTGATTAAGGTATATGTTATTGTAAGGTGCCACTGAGTTGGTTCTGACTAGTAGTGACCCTATGCATAACAGCAAGAAACACTGCCTGGTCGTGTGCAGTGTCCACAATCATTTTTATGCTTAAGCCTATTATTGTGATACTGTCTCAGTGCATCTCACTGAGGGTCTTCCTTTTTTCATTGAGCCTCCACTCTGCCAAACACGATGTCCTTCTCCAGGGACTGATCCTTCCTGACAACATGTCCAAAGCATGTATGACATAGCCTTGCCATCTTTGCTTCCAAGGAGCACTCTGGTTGTACTTCTTCTAAAACAGATCTGTTTGTTCTTTCGGTGGTCGATGGTACATTCAACATTCTCCAACACCACAATTCAAAGGCATCCGTTCTTCTGTTTTCTTTGTTAATCGTCCAGCTTTTGCATGCATATAGTGCAGTTGAAAATACCATGGTAGCAGACTGTTCTGCCCTGCAGAGGTCTGGGTAATATCTTTGATTGGTAGCTGATAGGATGAGTAAAGATAGAGTGAACAGTCCCCACTTGTCTGTCATTGGAGGCTTGCTTGTTGCTGTGATGCTGGAAGCTATGCCACTGGTATATAAGTACCAGAAGGGTCACCCCTGGTAGACAAGTTTCAACTGAGCTTCTAGACTAAGACAGACTAAGAAGAAGGACCCAGAAGTCTACTTCTGAAAAGAATTAACCAGGGAAAACCTTGTAAATAGCAGTGGAACATTGTGAAGTATAGTGCCAGAATATGAGCCCCCCAAGTTGGAAGGCACTCAGAAGACGACTGGGGAAAAGCTATCTCCTCAAAGTAGAGTCAGCCTTAGTGGTGTGGATGAAGTAAAGCCTTTGGGATCTTCATTTGCTGATGTGGCAGTACTCAAAATGAGAAGAATCACCTGCAAACATACCTTAATAGTCAGAACATGGAATATATGAAGTATGACTCTAGGAAACACTGAAAAATATGGGGAGCTCATACACTATTTGTTGACTGTTTACTCTCTCAACTGGAAGAATGGTAGAGGTTTTAGAGGAGATGGAACTGAAGAAATCTTTACAAAACCTTGGCTTATTGTTTATGGAATTTGAAACAGTTAAAAATGTTTTATGATTTGATTTTCTGTGTCAAGTTTGGTATTGTAAGATTCTCAAGAAGCTTGTAAGTAATACACAGATGATTTGAGGAACATAGAATTTCAGTCTTTCTATTGGCATGCTGTATCAGTCTTGATAAAGAACTGAAGAGTTCTGAGCTTCAGTTTCCTTGTATGAGCAGAATTACAAGAGTACGCTGTCAAGAAACCTGGGATTCTTTCTTGGATTTCACCTGGGGCAGAGCCGTTACATGAGTTCCCTGTGCTTTGGAGAAGTCTGATTTGGAAACCAGGAAAGTCACATTTAGTAAGGATTAGCTAGGTTAGGCTGTGGTAACAAATCTCAGGATCTTACCAGCATGATGGTTCACTTCTTCCTCCTTCAAAACAGGATGCAGTTGGCTAACTAGTGCAGCTGTCCTCTGTGCAGTCATGTAGTAGTCCTGACTGCTTCTGTTTTGTGACTTCGCCATCTCAATATGAGGCCACCAAGACAATGAAGAACAGAGAGAGAGAAAGAGAGACAGATAGAGTGAGCTGAAGTGCTGCAATGAAAAAAATCAGTTACTATGGAGTTGACCCTGACTTATGGCACCCCTTGGTGCATCAGAGAAATGTGTTCCAGAAGATTGTTAATAACTGGTTTTTTGGAAGTTGTCAAACCTTCCTTCTGAGATGTCCCTGGGTGAATCCCAGCCTCTACCCTGTAGACTGGCAGTTGAGCGTGTTAACTATTAGCGGCCCCCCAGGACTCTGAGGGTTGCATACAGGCTGGTAAAGGTCTAGATTTGGAAATGATAGTGTCCCTTCTATCACACCCCATTGGCCAGATCTTGACACCTGACCCAGAACAACTGCGTGGGGGCTGGGGAATGTGGAGGAGACCGGGAATATTGAGTGAGCAGGAAAAGCCTTTTCCATGTTGAAACTATAGCACTTAAAAGAAGTTCAACTAATTTAGAATAATTTTGGAATCAAACTATTTGGCTAAGTCATTTAGGGATAATTTGAGAGAAGATTATATAAAATGCTTACTTCTCTCCTAGGCTTTAGCCCCACCTGGAGATTTATTTAGAATACCTGTTTTACAGTAAATTTGATGTCTTTTTCATTTTAACATTTGCCTTTACAATGCTAACTCACCTTGGGATTCTCTGGGCACAGGTGCGCATAAATAAAAAAGGTTGTTATAATAATTATCAGACCAACAATTTTTAGCTCACATCTTTTGGGATGTGAACTGAAATACGAGTGGAAAAATCATACATTATTCCGTCAAGCTTGTTCTGAATTTGGGCATTACTTTGCTATTCTTTGAATGTACTGTGATTTGCTTTATTTATTTCTAGTTTTGTAAAATCCTGTGTACTACAGATTGGAGCAGAGATACATTCTTCATTCAGAACACCCAACTTTAAAGTAGCAAACATGGAGGAAATTCCCCATTTCCCCCAAATCTCCTCTTAACTGATCATTTTTGTGCCATCAAGTGAAATGTCTAAAAGTGCGTTAGTCATTGTATCCTCATTTTCCCTGATCATAGAAACCACAAGGGCATTGGTTCAAAAGTAGACTCCCTGGTTTCAGTTGATATGAGCTGAGGGTCTAGGGATTGTATTTTAACAAATACTTCTATGTAATTCTTAACATTAGGATAATTTTGGAAACTCTGGTTTGGCAGTTGGAAGTAATATTCTTTTCCCATAAGTTAAGGCTAATGACCACATACTAATGCCCTTTATGAGGAACAGTTGACTAGGTTGTTTTATAGATTCAATTGTGTCCCCCAAGTATATGGTTGTAAGTCCTAACCCTAGTCTGTATCAATGGAGGTTACATTCTAAGCCAACCACTTTTTTTTTTTAATCGCGCTTTCAATGAAGGCTTATAGAGCAAACTAGTTTCTCAAAGCCGTTAGTATGCATATGACATGGGTTAACAACCCACAACATGTCAACACTCTCCTTTCTCCACTTTGAGTTCCCTATTACCAGCTCTCCTCTACCCTCCTGCCTCCTAGTCCTTGTCCTTGGGGGGGCATACCCCTTTAGTCTTGTTTTGTTTTATGGTCTGTCCAGTCTGTGGCTGAAGGGCGACCCTCAGGAGTAACTCCATTAACTGAGCTGAAAGGGTGTCCGGGGAGCATCTTCTGATTCTCCAGTCTCTGTCAGTAAGCCAACCACTTCTGAGATATAAAAGAGCTGACTAGGCAGAGGATAAAGCAGACACGGGGAAGGCTGACACTATCGGAAGAAGACACAGACTGGCCAGCCAGTCCCTAGGCTAAGAACTCCAAGGATGCCCAGGTAGAGAAGCTGAGACGATTGCTCCCCAGAACTGACAGGGAGAGAGATTTTCCCCAGAGTAAGTGCCCTGAATTCGGTTTCCAGCTTTCTATACTGTAAGAAAATAAATGTCGGTCTGTTAGAGCTACCCATTTGCGGTATTTCTGTTATAGCAGCACTAAGAAGCTAAGACAACTTCAGTCACTGCTCTACCATTTCCAACTGAGTAATTATTTACTTAATATTTTTCTTTCAATTATATAAGCCAGCTCATTTCACTTGGAAATTTTGGGCTATGAAAGAGCACAAATTAAAGAATTAACCTCACAGCTTGAACAGGTAGAAAGAGCAACAAAGGAACCCCTCAGGCACCAGAAGAAAACAGATTATAAGCGTTAGAGCACAACTAAATGAATTACAGAATAGAGAAACAGTTGAGAAAATTAACAAAACCAAAAGCTGGTTCTTCGAAAAGATCAACAAAATTGATAAACCATTGGCTAAACTTACAAGAGAAAAACGCCAGAAGATACAAATTAAGAAATGAGTTGGGAGATGTTACAACAGACCCAACTGAAATAAAATATATCATAACAGAATACTATGGAAAGCTATACTCTAACACATTTGAAAACCTAGGGGAAATGGACAAATTTCTAGCCTCATATGACTCACCAAGATTATCACAAGGAGAAATAGATCAACTTAATAAATCTATCACAAGAAAAGAAGTGTGTACTATTTTTAATTATTTCAGGTACCCATTGTATTGAGGAATGTTTTAGTCACCTGGTGCTGCTCTAACAGAACCACCACAAGTGGATGGCTTTAACAAAGTTTATTCTCACACAGGCCTGTAGGCTGTGAGTTCCAATGCCTGGTGCCGGCTCCAGGGGAATGCACTCTCTCTCTCCTCTCTGGAGAAGGTTCCTTGTATTGCATCAGTCTTTCTCTGGTCTGAGAGCATCTTGTCATAGGAGCCTCAGGTCCAAAGGACCTGCTCTGCTTTCAGTGTTGCTTTTTTCATGCTCTGAAATCACCAGCTCTCTGCTTACTTCCCTTTTCTTCTGTCTCTTGTAGGATAAAAGGTGGCACAAGCCACCCTTTATGAGAACTCCGTTTACATTGGAGCAGGGAGGTGACCTTAGAAAGGATGTTCCAGTCCCATGCTAATCTTCTTTAACATTATCTAGTCTGTTCATCAGAGGCAGAGGTTAGGATTTACAACACAGGAAAATCACTAAAGGAGGGCAGTCACACAGTAGTGGGAGCCATGGCCCAGCCAAATTGCTACACACGTTTTAGGGGGGGATGCAGTTCAGTCCATTACAGGGAGTAAAACTAAACTTTTTGTGGCTGAGTCACCACTGAATTGATTCTGACTCATAGTGACACTATAGGACAGAGTAGAACTGCCTCACAGGGTTTCCACGGAACGCCTGGTGAATTCAAACCACCAGCCTTTCTGGTTAATGGTTTTGAATCACTGCAGCTCTTAGCTATTTTGTCACTGGGGCTGCATTTCTGGGGCAGTGCGGTGTAAAGTAACTCATTGTGCCAGTGTAGGAAGGTCTCATGCCTTTAAAGTGCCAGATTATGGTTAATTTGTCAACTGAACTGTGCCATGTAAGCTGCAGCAATGCAGATTTGCTGGCCAATATTCAAATAATACATTTCATTTATAATCATCAGTAGTCTTAATTAAAACAGCACATTATCTGTTACTCTAATAAATTCTCAGACCCGATGATGAATGATTATCACAACTGCCTTAGGAATTTGTTTGACCCTGTCTTTAGCTGATGTGCCATTTCTGTATTGATTTATAATGATCAGAAAAATTGCTGTCTTCAAATGGCCTGCTTTTTTTCTCAGTAAATACCTTTACTAAGTACATTTATTATTTTTGTCTCAGAAAAGATACTGTACTTGTCACTAAGTTCATGTACATATAAATTTAGACATGGAACATTTTTAATGTTCTGTAATAAATTTAAAATGTTAGTTTTGTTGATATTTTTGGCAATATGAAATGTCTTGTAATTCCAGCTTAACTGATAGCTACCTTCTGCGTATTTTCTTTACATTGAGTCTAAAACCATTTCTTGACCCCACTTCCGCATCAATTACTAGCCTGTATAACAAATTTCCCTGAAAGAAAATTTATTTCCTTTCATTCTTTCTCCCCCCTGATTTTTCTTATTCTGAGTAAAAAAAAAAAGTGACAGCACATTTGCATTTCAACAATTTTTGTGAATATAATTCAGCAGCTTTAAGTTCATCATATTATGTAGGCTTCATTGCCATCCTTTCCAAATTATTCCATCACCATGTGTAGAAATGCAGTGCTCCCAAAGCAATAAGTGCTCCCTTCTTCCTCACCCGTGGTAACTGTGAATAAACTTTGGTCTCTGTGCATTTGCATCTTTCATAATAATGGGGTCATACAATATTTGTTCTTTTATGACTGGCTTATTTTCCTCTGCATAATGTTTTCAGGGTTCATCTATACTGTAGCATATATTAGGACTTCATTCCTCTTTGTGGCTGAGAAATATTCTTTTTTTTTTAATTTTTATTTTTATTTAACATAACTGAGTGAAAATGTACATTCACATATAAATTTACATGCCCACCTATATGCAGCTTCCACTGCTCTCCCTGTCCGGTGACTGCACACTATTCCTCTCTGCTCCATACATGTCTCATCCTCCCAACAGCCTCCTTTCCCCTCCTCTCCGTCCACTCCCCTTCCTCCAGCCAGAGGACAGCAAGATGATATCCTATAGATGTATAGAACCATAAAGTGCTTCCAATACATGGTCACTCTGCATTGCCAAGTCCAATCCATTCCTGTCCAAAGAGTGGACCTTTGTTATAATTTATGGGAAAGGGCAGCATCAGGGCTGGGGGCCATGCTCTCAGAGGAACCCCAAAACCGCTGGACCATCAATTGAGGTCTTTTAGTGGAGATCCCATGATGCACCTCTTTTTATTCTTGTGTTGCCAGTGAGACTCCTCTCTGTGAGCTCCATTGTGGCTATCGCTGGTGGTGGCCGGGCACCATCCGGTTCTTCCGGTCCCAAGTCAATATAGGCACCCACTCTTGTGGGTCTCTCTGTCTTCTCAGTTGTCTTTACCGCATGTCATTTTGGTCCTCGGTGAGCATCTGTTCCCACTGAGTTGGGACCATTTGCTGTGTCCTCGGATGGCAGCTTGACAGCTTTTAAGACCCCAGACGCCACTCACCAATGTGGAGTGCAGAGAGCTCTCTTAGCAAAACACTAGTTGTGCCAATTGGCCTGGAATTTGCCTAAGAGCATGGTCCCCCGCCCCCTGCCCCAGCTACTCTATCCTGCAGTATTGAGTTAAGATGGAAGGAGTACTCAAGTTATGCTGAAGTCCACTTGATGTTGTTCTTGTTTCTAATGTATGCTATCACTGCTTTCTCCCAACTAGATTTCTAGTAACTATCTAAACTAAGCTCTCCCCCCCTCCCCCTCCCTTCCTCCCCTCCCTTGCAGCTGTCAAAGAGTCTTTTCTTCTGTACACAAGTCTGTTTTTAAGATCTTATCGTAGAGGTCTCATACAGTATTTGTCCTTTTGTCACTGACTACTTTCACTCAACATAATGTCTTCCAGTTGAAACCAGGTTAGGAGATGTTTCCTGGAATCATCGTTGTTCTTTATCATTGTGTAGTGCTCCATTGAGTATATGTACCATAGTTTACCTATCCATTCTTCTATTGTTGGGCATCTGGGTTGATTCCATCTTTTTGCTATCGTGGACTGTGCTGCGGTAAACATTCTGGTGCATGTGTCCGTTGGTGTGAAAGGCCTTGATTCTGTAGGATATATTTCAAGTAGTGGAATTACTGGGTCAAATGGTATATCGATATCCATTTTTTTAAGGAAGCGCCAGATTGCCTTCCAAAGAGGCTGGACCATTTTGCAACCCCACCAACAGTGTAGGAGGGTTCCACTTTCTCCACAGCCTCTCCAGCATTTGTTGTTTTGTGTTTTCTGGATCATGGCCAATCTTGTTGGGGTGAGATGGTATCTCATTGTTGTCTTGATTTGGAGAAATATTCTTTTGTGCAGGCACATCAACTTTTGTTTATCCATTTGCCTGTTGATGAGTATTTAGGCTGTCCCCACCTTTTGGGTACTGTGAATGATGCTGCAGTTGACATTGGTGAACAGCTTTCCTTTCATTCTGTCTTAAGACATTCCAGTAGGGCTTTGTCTCCACTATTCCACCAAAATTGCTTTTACCAACAGCACCCATTGACTTTCACTTTATTCTGCTGAGCAATCAGTTCTCAGATCTAATCTCACCTGACCTATGGGGAGTTTTTGACACAGATGGTCACTCTCCTTCTAGAAACATTTTCACACTGTGCTTCCACGACTCCATTTACTCCTTGTTTTCATCCTGTATCCCAGCCACTCCTTTTCAGCCCTTTGGACTGATTCTCCCTCATTTGTCCACTCGTTCACAATGGAATCAGAGAAATACAAAGGCTAGTGTGGAGAGATGTTTCATAGCATAATTTATATGAGTAAGCAACAATAGGAGAATGGTTAAATTGTGTAATATCCATATAATGGAATATTGTAAAACTGATACAGAATATTTTCAAAGAATAATTAATGACATTGTATATGTTTTCATCTTTCATATAAAGAAAATCAGAATCTACAACTGCATGTATCTGTGTAAAGTCCCTGTGTGGCACACATGGTTTGTACTCATCTGCTAATCTAAAGTTTGGCAGTTTGAACCTACCCAGTAGTGAACCCTGGTGGTGTGGTAGGTTAAGTGCTATATCTGGTAACGAAAAGGTTGGCAATTCAAATCCACCAGGTGTTCCCTGAAAACTCTATGGGGCAGTTCTACTCTGACCTCTAGAGTCACTATGAGTTGGACCCAACTCGATGGAAGTGGGGTTTTTTAGTATGAAAAAAAAAGACTTGGCCACCTACTTTTGGAAAGATTATAACTAAGGAAATCCTACAGAGCAGTTCTTCTCTAACAACTGGCGTTGCCGTGAGTTGGAATTGACAGCAGTGGATTTGGTGTGGTTTTCATATATGCCTATGTATATACAGACACATTGACGTAGAAAAAAGATGGGAATAAATATGTCACAGTTTTAACAGGGAACCCCTGGTGATGTAGTGGTTAAGTATGGTGACTGCCAACCAGAGTGTTGGCAGTTTGAATCCTCCGGGTGCTCCTTAGAAACTATGGGGGCAGTTCTAAATTGACTTGACAGCAGTGTTTTTTTTTTCATTGTTAATTTTAGCAGATATTAGTTACATTTAAAAATATCCACAAGGAACATGTATTATGATTATTAAAAAAAGTTTTGTTTTTTTTTTAAAAAAGCAAATAAAAAATAAAAGAAGCAAAGTAAAAATCTCAAAGTTCTGAGCAATCTGCTTGCATGGGAAGAATCTCTAGAAGAGTATGGCTAGGGGCCAGTCAGAGAAACAGTCAGACCTTCCTGAACCATGTCCTTATGATGTTGCATTTTTACTTTAAATTAATATGAATTACAAGGACATCATGTGCTTTCTCATTCTGATGCTGAAAGAAAAATACGTACAGTTGCTGTAAAGTCACTGGGAACACTGAAGTAATAACTACCGAATCATTGTTCTTAGGGGAAATACGGGTTAAGTTTCTGTGAGTCTGTGGTCACAACAGTTTTACCAACCAATTAATAGATAGCCTTTTTTGTGTGCGTTTCTGTCTGAAGACACTTTGTACAGTATATACTGTTGATTCATTAACGTTGACCTCATAGCGAATAGCACCGTAGCTCATGTCTGAATGAAACCTATCTGACGCGTCTTTTCTCTTTAAGTACATCATAGCCTTCTTTAGTTTAGGGACACCAGACAGCTCTTGAATGCTGTGCTTGAGAGCCATTTTAGACAGCGGAATCACCAACAAAAAGCAAATTGTAACACTAAGTAGACCGTAGGAAGGACACTTATTTATAGTATGAGTGCTGAAACAAGAAGGCACAATGTCACCTTAGCTGAGAACATGTGTGTTAGGCAACTCAAATTTTTCCCCACTCTGCGCATTGTTGGGGAAGCATAATTAAGAAAAGCCCCACAATCTCCTGCTAACTTATGAAAATATGATACAGAAGTCAAAGAGAAAGAAAACAGTTTTATTATTGAATGAGCATTAAGCCAGAAAGTGATGTGCAGCACAGGCCCTCCACTAAAGAGATTGCAAAGACAAAAAGGAACAGAGCCGAGCAGATGCAACCCATTTTACATGTGCTCTGGGGATAAATGATAACAGTCGTAGAAGAAATTCAACCAGAATGCTCCATAGGAACTATAGGATAGTGAAAATTCCTCTAGCTTACTTTGGTCACATCATTAGGAAGGTCAGTTGTGAGAAAAGTCCATCAAGGTTGGCAAAGTAGAGGGTCAGCGGAAACGAGGGACACCCTCAGTGCGATGGATTAATACAGTAGCTGCAACAGTGGACTCAGATAGACCCCTGGTCGTGCAGATGGCACAGGACTGGGCAGTGTTTCATTCTCATACACATAGGTTGCTCTTTTAGTCATCTGGTACTGCTCTAACAGAAATACCATGAGTAGATGGTTTTAGCAAAGAAGTTTCTTCTTACACAGTCCAGTAGGTTGCAGGTACAAATTCAGGATGTCTGCTCCAGGGGAAGGCTTTCCCTCTTTGTTGGCTCTGGAGGAAGTTCTTTGTGTTGCATCAGTCTTTGATCATTGACACCAACATCTTAGCGCAGAATCCTCAGGCCTGAAAGATGTGCTCTACCCCTAATGTTGCTTTCTTGATGGTGTGGGATTCCCAACTCTGCTTGTTTCCCTTTCCTTTTATCTTTTGTAGGATGAAAGGACGAAAGGTTGTGCAAGCCATACTCCAGGGAAACTCCCCTGACACTGAAACTGGGAGGTGACCTTAGCAAGGGTGTTACAGTCTCACCCTAATCCTCTTGAACATAATCTACTCTGTTAACCACGGGCAGAGATTAGGCTTTACAGCATCAGAAAATCAGAAAATGGAGGACAGTCACTGGGAATCATGACCCAGTCAGATTGCTATACACATTTTTTAGGGAACACAATTCAATCCATGACCGTCACCATGAGTCAGAGTGTACTCATTGGAAATTAACAATAGTAACACCTTAAAAAGTAGTTGATCTTGAACTGAGCTGCTGTTATTCCCCTACAAGTGGAGTACGATGAAGTGAGGGACCCCAGTGTATTTCAGGTGGCAGGAGCTTAGGAGGGCAATGGAAGAGGGGGGCTTGCAAGTGGGTCTTCTGTGTCTTGAAACTGAGTGGCAGGGAGACACCTTTAGAGCCTGTCATGGGTTGAAGTGTGTTCTCCCAAAGATGTCTGTAGCCATGTGGCTAGGCCGTGATTCCCAATATTTAATGATTGTCCTCCATTTTGTGACTTTCCTAAACTGTATGTTAGAGGATTAAGGTGGGACTGTAAATCCTTTGATAGGATCATCTCCCTGCTCCACTGTAAAGGGAGTTTTCCTGGAGTATGGCTTGTACCACCCTTTGTCCTTTCATCCTACAGGAGATAAAAAGAGAGAAGCAAGAGAATTGGGAACCTCATACTATCAAAAAAGCAGCACTGGGAGAAGAGCATGTCCTTCAGACCTGAGGTTCCTGTGCCCAGATTCTCCCTGATCAAAGACTGATGCGACATAAGGATTTTCCTTCAGAGCGGATAGAGCTAAAGCCTTTCTCTGGAGGGACATTGTGTATTTGAACTTGAAGCCTACCCAGCCAAGTGCCGTAGAGTCCGGTGCGACTCGTGGCAACGCCTACCATAGTATGTAATAATAAACTTTCCTTTGTTATAGCCATCCTCTTTGTGTTAGTTGTTAGAGCAGCACTAGCTGACTAAAACAGAGCCCCTCAGGGAATGCATTCTTGCTGAGTGTTGGGATACCTGTCTCCATTGGCCTTAGTGGCTGGCCAGGATTAGATGGATGAAGGGTGGTGACCAAGATAAAAGGGCTGCAATGCTATGTCCCCCGTGGCTCCTCCCTTCCCCAACCCTGGAGGCACAGGGGTGGAAAGGATGCTCAGGTGTTCCCAGAATCTTTCCACTCCTTGTTGACAGAGTCACAGGGTTAGGAGTTGGGGGTGCGGAGAAGCTTTGACTTGAGTTTGAGGTTGAAGTTTTTAGATGACTAGGACTGAGTCTTACAATGCCGCCATGAACCTGTCTTAATATCTGAGAATAACTGGAAAGGATATCTTTAAAAAACTCAGCAGGAAAGGGGGGGGTTCAATGCAAAATACATTAGGGCCAGTTTTAGGAAAAATAATCCAATATCTTATTTATGCCCCAGTGAGATGAGATTTCATAATGAACGAACCCCACTCAAAACAAACCCAGTGCTGTTGAGTCAATTCTGACTCATAGCAACCCTATACAACAGAGTAGAAATGCTCTATAGGGTTTCCAGGGAACATCTGAGGAATTCAGACTGCCAACCTTTTGGTTACCAACAATACCCCTTAACCATTACGCAACTAGGATTTCCTTTTAATGAACAGGTTATGTTTTATTATCTACTCTGTGAAGTGCATCTGTATTAACCCACACTGTGTAGTTTTAACTCTTTTGTTAACATTCTCTGTATCTTTTTAGGTGGTTGTGGGAAGAGGCTTTAGCCGTCTTCTATCTAGAGCATTAATTAATTTAAACCTAAATTGTTCTGGAGTCATTTAGAAGAATGACAGAAGTCACAACTGATTCTTTCTGTCTGCAATGTCCCTCTTCCTTGGGGTATGATTCATATACATTTTTAAATAAATAAAAATTAAGGTATGTATTTCTCAAATATACAACAAGAATAGATAATAAATTACAAACTCTGGTCAGCCACCCTCAGCTCGAGAAGTAGCACTTCACCAAATACTGCTCACAGCTTTGGTGGATGCCTGTCCTGTCCCGTTTCTTTTTTTACTTTTTCAGATGTAGCTGCTATCCTGAATTTGGCGTTACATATGCATTGTAATTTGCTTGTAAAGGATAACTTCTCCAGCAGCTATAGGCAGTGAAATAGGCTAGAGCTCAAAATACCACTTCCTGACAGCATGGATCCTCTCCACCCCCCCATAATGGTTAAGTACTACAGCTGCTACCCAAAAGTTCTGCAGTTCGAATCCACTAGGTGCTCTTTGGAAACTGTGTGGGGGAGTTCCACTCTGCTATGAGTCAGAAATGACTTAAAACGACTTAAAAGTGGATATGGGCAGCGTGTAACGTAATCCGTCCCCTCACTGGGTGGAGTCCGGAGAGCTCCAAGGTCATTTTCCTGGCTGACCTTAATTTTTTCCACTGTGCTGGACCTGCAAGGATTTGTGTGAAAGGAGAAGAGTCCACTGAACCTCTTGGAGTTGCTGATGCTGTGGAAACTGCTGACGGCTCATCACAGAAGCAAAGTGCAGAGCAGTGCGTTGAGCAGCTGAGGTGAGATACCTCGCTCCCAGGTGGCTGGAGAGTCCAGGGCTCGCCTCCCCCATGTGGGGAGAGTCATTACTCAGAACACTCAGGTGTTTGCCTGGGGGAGCCTCTTCAGCCAGCTCTGTCCCCTTGGGCTCCTGACAGAGAAGATTAAGAGTCCAGGATACCTGCCCCAAAGCAAAGACAGGAAGGTGAGAAGGGACCGGAAAACTGGGTGAAAGGAACCGGGAAACCAGAGGTGGAAAGGGAAACAGGAGCGTGCTGATGCAATGCGGGACCGCAACCAGTGCTACCAGTTGTGTTTAAATTTTTGAGGGAGAGTAATTTGTGCTGTCAAATTTCATGTAAAGCACAATTAAAAATAATAATCATAATTGTAAATGTCCAGGGAGTAAAGACGACCAGGGAAGCATCCTCTTTACCTTTTCTTGAATCACATTAATGCTCTCATCTTCACAGGACTTCATTTGCTATTGCAACCGTGCCCTCTTAGCACTTGTGGAATAGTCAACTGATTATTAAGTTGTCCTTTTAAAGGAAAAAAAATTGTGATATATATGTAACAAAACATCTGCCACTCCAACCATCTCCACATGGACAGTTCAGTGACATTAATTATGTTCAGCATGTTTTCAGCCATCACCGTCAACCAGTCCTGGATTTTTCCATTCCCATTAACAGAAGCTCGTTGTCCCCCTAAGGATTATTTGTTCCTTGCCCCCTCCCTCCTGCTCACTGTGGTAACCACTAATAAACTCTGATCTCAGTGTATTTGCTTATTGTAGATAGTTCTAAGTGGGATTGTACAGTTGTCCTTTGGTGTCTGACCAGTTTTCCTGAAATAATGTTTTCAGGGTTCATCCATGTAGTGGCATGCAGCAGGACTTCATTCCTTTTTATGGCACTATATGTATGCACTGCATTTTATGCACTTATGTGTTGGTGGACTTTTAGGTTGTTGCCACCTCTCGGTTATTGTGAGTGGTGCCGCAGTGAAAACTGGTGTGCAAGTATCTGTGTTCTTGCTTTTAATTCTTTGGGATATACTCTTTAGACCTTGGAGTGGAATTGCTGGATCATGTAATAATTCCAGGTGTAACTTTTTGAGAACCAAAAAAACCAAACCCACTATCGACAAGTTGATTCTGACTCATAGTGACCCTATAGACGGAGTGGAACTGCCACATAGTTCCCGAGGAGCACGTGGTAGATTTGAACTGCTGACCTTCTGGTTAACAGCCTCCCAACGAACAGCTGTCCCCTCCTCTCTACTCTCTCCTGTCCCCTCTAGAAAGAAACCAGTAAGATAGCCTTTTATAAATTTATAAAACACATATCACAAGCTCACTCTGTGTCCCTGAGTCTGGTCCATTCTAAGTTGGAAGTGTTGACACAGCTACTGGTTTCAGGTCTGGGGCAGCAGCAAGTCTAGGGGCTGTGTTCCCAGGGGACCCTCCAGGATGTCAGACCACCAATGTGTTGACTGTGAAATTTTTTTAAATGAAGCATGCCATGCAAGGACAGATTCGAGGTCACATTTTGGGATGTGTTGGAATATAATATTTGATTTCCATGCATTTTTCACTTTGTTTTGCTTGCTTTCTAAATGGGTGCAACAATGGATAGTGAGAGAGAGATACTAGCCATCTGAATCTTGCTGTGGGTCAGGTGACAGGCTGGAGATTCCTGCAGACTCATGTCCCCAGATAGTGAAGAATGAAGAACATCTGGCAAGATTTCTAATTTATATATATGGTTTGGAAGTAGAAAGCTCCTTTTTTGCTGTTAAGACCCTCAACTGATTGGATGAGGCCCAGACACATTCTGGAGAATAGACAAGAGCCCATTAAAGACGTTTGTTTTTTTTCAAAGAGGATTTTGTTTTCTAACTCTCAAGTCTCCTACATTCCCCAAATCTTTTGTGTTCCAGATAGATGAAAAATTGTTTACATTACAGAGCATCAAGCTGCAAAAGGAAGTTAGAAAAATGTTTGTTTTTCCCTTGTGGCTTTCCCAGGAATGTCCATCTTCATGTGGCCTCTGTTGCTAATGGTCAAGTGCTTTTTACAGATTTGTAGTTTTTGCTTGCTTCTGAGATGAGCAAACAGCCGGGGAAGTCCTGATGACTGAGTTAAACATAATTAAGAGATAATAAGCAAGGTGGTAGGCAATAAAAAGGGGCTGGGCTTTAGCATCTTTTAGAGTTGAGAGAAATTGGAAGGTGAAAAACACAAACTGTATTTGTTGGACTGAGTTTGGCAACCCTGTTGTCTTTGACATGTCAGTGAGAATTTTGACTGGGAATTATCTGACCTGAGGAGGCTGAATCATGAGCCCCTGGTTTTTCTGTATTTGCTGTTGTTAGCTGTCATCTAGTTGGTTCTCGACTAATGATGATCCTGTGCTCAGTGGAATGAAATGAAGTCCTGGTCGATCTCCACGGTCACTGGTGGATGGGACTATTGTTGTGATCCACTGGGTTTTCAGATGAAGATCACCAGGCCTTTCTTTCTAGTCCATCTTAGTCTAGAAGCTCTTCTTAAACCTGCTCAGTATCTTAGCAACATGCAGGCCTCTACTGAGGGATAGATGGCTGCTATACAGGAGGTACATTGGCCAGGTTAGAAACCAGCCCTCCTGCATGGAAGGAGAGAGATCCACCACTGAACTACGGATTGCACTGTATTTGTTATACTTGGCAGTTATTTTTATTGAAAATCTGATTTTCAAAATATCTACCCTTATGAAAGTGTGGATAATGTCAAGCCAAGTGCCGTCGAGTTGCATAATAGCAGCTATTAAAAATTTTCCTACAGCTATCAAGGTTGTATTAAAAGTAGTAATTTTAAAAGTGAAAGGTTCAGTATGGTTGTGTGTAAGCCAAATACAACAGTGTCTAAGACCAAGAAAAAAGGTATCTTTGATCAGTTTGGGGGGCCAGGCCATCCACGTGGTTGTGCTGAGTTTCATGATGACTGTATGATAATTTTTACTCTAAATGCCCATTTCTCAAATGGACTTGAATGCAAGGGCCCCATATTGCCAGCAGTTGACATGCTTTCCCCCCTCCACCTCTGCATACCTATAATCTTGTGAGCTTTTGCCATCGTCACAGCAGGGCCACTTGCGAGGACTTTTGAGAATGCAGGGGACCTGAGCAAAATTTTATGTTGTTATTTTGAAAATGCACGCTTGTCCACAGGGCTGAACTCTAGTTGCTAGGGAGATGGGAAATATTCTGATGATTCAATAATATAGTCAGTCTCTCATAGCCTGCTAAGTTTTTCTTCTCCCCACTTTCTTTGTAGTGCTTTCTATTATTATGAAACATGGAGAATGTCTCAAGTCATTTCCCCGTCTTTGAGTCATTCACTCAATGGAGATTGTGCCAATGGTCTAGTTGTAGGTTTGGGGAATAGAAAGGGGATTGGACAGAGTGAGATAAAGTTCCTGACCTTAAGAACCTCACCATTCAGTGGGTACACTTGTGTGGTAGCTGCGTGCTAACTGTAAGAGGGTTGGAATGGATGGATACCAGCCAGAGAGGGCTTTGTGGGGAAAGTGAGTATTGAGGGTAAAATTACGTGAGAAGAAATGACTCAAATATTGAGAAAGTTCAAATATAGGGAAAGCCCAGCATCTGTTTTTTTTTTTTTAAATAGAGGTCTTGTCTTAGGATTATCTAGAGACACAGAATGCATATGGGTATGTGTGTGTGTGTGTGTGTGTCTGTGAGTCTGTATGTGTTTATATATGTATATATATATGTGTATGTATATATATGTATATGCATATATATGTATATGTATATATGTTTATATATGTATATATATGTGGAGCCCTTGTGGCACACTGGTTAAAGCTACAACTGCTAACCAAAAGGTCAGCAGTTCAAATCTACCAGCTACTCCTTAGAAACTCTGTGAGGCAGTTCTACTCAGGCCTTTAGGGTAGTTAAATGAGTTGAAATTGACCCACTGGCAATGAGTATATATATGCATTTAAATATTTTTTAAAGAAATTTCTTATGTGATTGTGGGAGGCTGGTAAGATCAAAACTTGTGGGCCAGGTAACAGACTGGAGATTTCAGGAGTCTCACATCCCCAGATTGGTAGGTCAGGTGGTGGAAAGACAGGAGAGTGAAGGGGTTCTGACAGGATTTCTAGATACATAGTTTGGAAGCAGAAAACTCCCTTTTTACAATTAAGGCCTTCAAATGATTCAGTGAGGCCCAACCTCATTAAGGAGGGTAATCTACTTTGTTGATGTTGTTAGGTTCAGGTAATTTAAGGCCAATTGATTTAAGCATATGCAGCTGCTTCATAACAGCAACTAGACTAGTGTTTGACCAAACAACTGGGTGGTGTAACCTAGCCAGGTTGATGCATAAAGTTAAGCCACCACAAATCTCTTTCCCAGATTGTAGACATTCTTTTTATGGCTTCCTTGACCACTTATCTTCTTTTGTAATCACATGTATCCTAGTCCATAGTTTAAAATAATTATTTCCTTTCATCGAGGATCCATTTCTACTTGGGTTTCTGAGGCATCTGTGATTAATTTGCAATTAAAAATGGTGAAGTCAAGGGAAGGAATTCTTGGGGGGAGGTAGGGTGCAAAAAGTTGATATGCCACATGCTACCCAAAAGGTTGGAGGTTCAAGGTCACCCAGGGGTGCCTTGGAAGAAAGGCCTGATGGTTTAGTTTCATAAAGTAAAATCAGCCACTGAACACTCTGTGGAGCACAGTCCTACTCTGACACACATGGGGTCACTGTAAGTCAGAACTGACTGTATGGCAACTGGTGGTTTAAACAGTGGAGCTGTGTGAGAATAGCATGTTAGTTTAGGACAGAAAGTTGTTGTTGTTAGTGCCCTCGAGTCAGCACCAACTGGTAGTGACCCTGTGAACAACAGAGGATAACACTGCTTGCCCTTGGGCCACATCCACAGTTGTTTTTTATGCTTAAACCCATTGTTGCGGCTACTGCCTCAATGCGTCTCTTTGAGGGTCTTCCTCTTTTTCACTGACCCTGCACTTTACCAAGTGTGATACCCTTCTGCAGGGACTGATCCTTCCTGACAACACGTCCAAAGTATGGAAGATGCAGTGAAATATTTCAGAGGGGTTTTAGACAAAATACTTTTATTTGTCTCCTTTTGGTGTGTGGATATGTTCACTCTTCAGCTGAATTGAAGGGGAGCATAGCTCCAAGATACTTGTGTATTCCTGATGCCAATTATTTAAGTGTGTGTAAATTGTAAATTTACCACTGTAATAGAACTGTAGAAAAATGCCATGGGTGAGTGGGCTGCTTTTAAGAAGAAGGCCAAAGCAGTATATATTTTGATATATCCAGATATAATACTGGTGGTGCAAACAGGCAAATTGTAAGAGTTTATATAGCTCAGGATCGCCTTCTGTTTTGAAATTGGTGAAAATGTAGTGTCTTTATAGATTTTTATTGGAACTTGAAAGCAAATTTATTTAGAATTAGCCTTATGTCAGAACCCTGGTGGTACAGTGGTTAATACCTGTAGCTCTTAAGCAGTGGTTTAGCAGTTTGAATCTGCCAGCTGCCCCTTGGGTACCCTGTGGAGGGAAGTTCTTACTCTGTCTTGTAGGGTCGCTATGAGTTGCAATCAACTTGGTTGCAATGGATTTGGTTTTGGGTAACCTTATGCCCACTCATGGTAAGGTTTTGGATGAAGAAATTCTGGTAAAATTTTATCATTTTGGATTCTTTGAGTCTATCGTTTCAGTAACCTCCTCAAACCTCTCTGATTTGTGGTCAACCCCGGGAGGTCTCTTCAGTCTCCCTGAGGCACTTGCATAATAATCCCCTTTTCTGTAGCAGTTCACAGTTTTGTTGTTGCACTTTCCATGAAACTATAGTAGGTTGGATCTCTCTCTTCCAGAGAAGGCTCTCCCTATCTCAGTGCAAGAACATGGTAGGTGCTAAGTAAGCCTTTGCTGTATTGAATCCATCCAGTGTCCTTCAAGGTCACTGTGAGTCAGAATTGACTCAATGGCAACTGGTTTTGATGTCTTATGGATCCATTATTATATTCCACTATTGTCTCCAGAAGTCTTAGATTTTTGAGATGAGGGAAAGGTGATTCATATTCAAAGTCAGTTTTCTACAGGTAGAGAAAAGCATAATTCAGATGGTCAGTAGCTGTCTCTTGTTCCATTGACATAGAATTTTTCTTTTTTTTGTGCTGGTGAAATCTTAGTTTTTAGAGACATGAGAAAAATCATAAGAGCTTTTAACAAAACTTTCCTGATTGACTTTGGGAGGTGGCTTTGCAGTGGCCTTTGAAATCCATTGCTAAAGATATTTCTCCCTCACTCTCCTCCACAGGACTCCTCACCAGTGGCATAAATTTTTCTTCCTGGATGATGAGAACTTGAATAACACCATTAACATTCTCTTCCTTGCTCTGTTGAAAGCAAACAGTGTGTCAAATGGGATAAATGACAGGAGTTAGATGGGAAATAATGCTATTTGCTGTGCAAGCAACATCTCAAGGATTGCTGCTAACCAAATGTGAACTAACCATGCTTATTGTGACTCTTGAGAGAATATTAATAATCAGTCTACAGGGTCATGTTGTTTCAAGATGTAATTTTTAATGCAGAAGTTCACTTTAATTTTTTGTGTTTTTACACAGAGACGTAAAGCTGAAAATGCAGTCATTTCTATAAAAAATATAATGGTTTACATTACTGAGATCAGCTGTTCAGACAAGAATGGACTGGACTCAGGGACACAGTGTGAGCATATGGTGTATGTACTTTATGGTTTTATACTTTTGTAGGAGACTGTCATACTGGTTTCTTTCTAGATGGGAGAAAAGAGAGTAGAGAAGAGGGGACAGGTGCTCATAAAGAGGGTACTAGAAGTATAGAGTGAAAAGGAGGAGTATTCTGTCACAGGGTGAGGAGAGCAGATGGAGTTGCAGATAGGCAGGAGTGCCAAATTGGTTTGGGTTGTATACTTTCGTGTAGTCATAATTAAAAAAAATGTAATGGTTTATGTATGGTGAGAGGAAGAGAGACAGAGTTGAAAATTAGCTAATGTGTCTTTATGCAAGGGCACAGAATAATGAGAAGGGCTGGGGAAAGATTTGACCACTTGGATGCTAAGCAACCTGGAGAGCCATCTTTGTGAAACTACATCTCCGTTCTCTGCTGCCTGCTGGCCACTGATTGTTGTTTCCAAGAGACTGTGCAGGCCTTGGTGATCAGGTCCATAGGCGATTGTAAAGTGTACAGCCTGGACAGAATACTTAGTGATGTCAGGATCTTGAGTAGGGAAAGTAGGTTTTTATAGCTCCACTGGTCTCAAATTTCAAAATGGTGCCTCTGGGTGGAGTTGAGTGACTGTAGTTATAGGATGAAAGCTGTGGTGGTATTGTGGCTAAGAATTGCAGCTGCTAACCAAAAGGTTGGCAGTTCAAATCCGCCACCTTGGAAACTTGGAGTGGCTCTAGTTTGTCCTGTAGGGTTGCTATGAGTTAGAATTGACTCAACAGCAATGCATTTTTTATTCATAGGATATTATACACTGTTGGTCAACATAGCTATATGCTTACTTAAGGAAATATTCTTTGCTATAGGGTTATACATTATATATTAACATTTAGAATGTGGTAAAAGAGCTCTTTTTTTTTTTTTAATTTTGAAGATATTTAAGAAACATTGATCTGTAAGAGAATTTTGAGATCATGTGTTAGTCAGCTAGTGCTGTCCTAACGGAAATACCACAGGTGGGTGGATTTAGCAAAGGAAAGTTTATTCTTACAAAGGCTGGTAGGCTTTGAGTCTGAATTCAGAGTGTCTACTCCCTGGGAAGGCTTTTCCTCTGTTGGCTCTGGAGGAAAGTCCTTGTGTTATAGCAGCCTTTGTTCGGAGAGCATTTGGGCTCAGGAACCTCAGGTCTGAAGGATGTGGTCCTCTCCTGTGCTACTTTCTTGCTGGTATGAGGTTCCCAACTTTCTGCTTGCCTCCCTCTCTTTTTGTGTCTCATAGGATGAAAGGATAAAGATAGTGCGAGCCACACTCCAGGGAAACTCCCTTGGCAAGGGTGTTGCAGTCCCACCCTAATCCTCTTTTAACATAATAATTTTACCTATTAGTCAGAGGCAGAGATTAGGATGTATAACATAGTTAAAACTCAAAATATTGGGAATGATTGCCCAGGCAAGTGGCTATACACATTTTCTGGTGGACACAATTCAATCCATGATAGATCACTTGGTTAAAATCACCTAATTTTTACAGCCTCTCTCTCTCTATCTCTCTGTGTGTGTATCACACTGTTATCACACTGTTAATTTGTGCCTGAAGGGAGCTGGAATTAGGTCTTCTAAAGCCTAGCCTGGAGGGCAGTGATGGATTCAGTGGTAGAATTCTCACCTTCCATATGGGAGACCCGGGGTTGATTCCTAGCCAATGCACTTCATACTCGGGGACTCCCTGTCTGTCAGTGGGGAGTACCTGTTGCTATGAGCAGGCTGAGCAGGTTTCAGCAGAGCTTCTAGACTAAGATAGACCAGAAGGAAAAACCTGGTGATCCACTCCTGAAAATCAGCCAGTGAAAACTCTATGGATCACAATGGTTCGATTCCCAAATGATCATGGTGGGGACACAGGATTGTTCCATTGTGCGTGGAGTGTATGTTGCATTTCATTCCATTGTGTGTGGGGTCTGCATGAGTCAGGGGCGGTGGCAGCTGATGACAGCAAAGCTTAACTTAATGTTCTTTCCATGACTTCACTGCCACTGGTTCTTTCTGTGCTCTCTCTGATTTACCCAAGTCACATCTGGGAATGGGAATTCCAAAATCAAACTACCAGTGATTCATGATGTTTCTTTCCATCTGTCTCTAAATAGAGTATCAGTGCACTCCAAGTACTGTGACAGGAAAGCAAGCTTTATATTGTGAGACACAAGTATCTCTTGTTCAAAATTTAATGACCTAAAGAATTTAAATACTCCTAAGTTATTTCTCTCCATTTTAATGGAATTGTGTAATGTAATTAAAGTGCTGTGTAGTAAAGAATGACATACCATTAATAGATTTCCCATCGCCTAGTGATAAAAAAGGAACTGGAAAATTAGTCAGGTGCTCATTAAATTATTTACAAATTACCCTGTGGTCTAATGAGATGGATGTTAGTGCTGAAGGCAAACCAGCTGATTTTCTGCATCAGATTACTGAAAGACCTTTTAACATCAGAAGCATAAGATGTAAGTACATGTAATTCTACACATCAGGAAACACTCACTATAACTTGAATTTGTGGCCAGCCCCTTTGGTGTAGAATTCTGATTCAGGTTCATCTGTCTGGTATTGTCTCTGAGAAGATTTATTAGTGAAAGGCCCAGAGACAGCTAGTCATCAATATTTGTTTTTCTGGCTGAGTCCCTAGGGACAGAATTGTAACAGTCGTGGAGTACGTGTGGAAACTAAGTCATTAATATGTATGTTTATTTACTCTCCATAGCAGTGAACTTTATTTTATGATTTTCTTGGATTATCAGATTATATTTCTTTCTAGGTGGATATGTTTGTAAGATACAGTGTTTCTCTGTATTGTTTCTGTTTAAAATTGTTTTGATTTTACCAGGATGCAAACTATTTTCCAATCCTATAGGTTTGAGAATTTTGCTTGTTTAATAATGATATTTAATACCCATTTGCCATGTGACTAGAAGAACTGGATGGTGCCAAGCTATTATTATTGACTATTTTGGTCAAAAATTCTGTAGCAGAATACTGATCAACAGAACAGAATTTCACATTGTCATGGACTTTAGACTTCCTGGAGCTGTGGAAGGTGGGTGAACCCCTGAAGCTGTTGCCTGGAGGTAATCATTGAACCTTAAATTGAAAATATTTCCTGAAGCCTTCTTAAAACCAAACAACAGTTTAGCTTAACTAGTAGAGAAAGGTCTACCTTCAGTATTATGCTCTCTTAAGAACTATATGGAGTTAAATTGACAGCAGTGACTTGTAAGATTAGAAAAGAACCTTAGGGGGTAGTGAGTTTATGTTAATGGAGGAAGAATAATTCAACAGGGAGGGGGATAATGGTTGCACAACTTGAAGAATGTCTCTAAATTGTAGAACTGTTCAACTGGTATGTATTTTTTGTGTGTATATTCTCAACAGTGACAACAAAATAGAGTTGAGTAAAATACATTTCCATATCTAGTGTGGAAACAGGTAATGAATACTCGATCTAAGTAAATACTTAAGATGCTAATGAAGGATTGTGGGAAAAAGTCTTCCGTTGATTTTTATAAGACCCTCAAACATATTCTGTTAAGAAAAAAGCACCTGTTCTTAGGACATTTGCTTTTCTAGTGAGAGTAAATGCCCCCTATTGAGTCTGAAGAACTACTGTATACTCTTGGAATCACAAGCTTTCTGAAACACATTTCCCACAGTTCATGGAGGTAAGTGAAGGCTCAGTTAATGTACTTAGATTTTTATATGCAGTGATTTACATCTGTATCAGATAAGATTGTAGTTGCAGATATGAGAATCTGTAATAGTCCATTTAAACACAGTAAGATTATTAAAAGGGTGAAGAGAACTCATACAATCACAGGCAGGATTGAAGAGAGATTCTGGGCTGATCTTTTAGGAGGGACTCCAAACCATACCGCAGAACTGAACCTCTGAAGGGGCTGCTGTTTTTCTGCCATGATCAGCTTGTTGCCTCCATAGCAGAAAGCTCCTGCAAGAGTCTATCTCTGGCTTCGTAGACTTCATGTGCCCTTCTACCTAATCAGAATACCTCTCTCTCTTTGCTTCATAGACTTTTCTATCCTGTAATATCTTATTGTACATACTGTATATGTATACTCTAAGTACCAATCATTCTCTTGTAAAAAAATCATGGGTCCTATTTCCAGCTTGGAAACCCTGGTGGCCTAGTGGTTAAGAGCCACAACTGCTATCCAAAAGGTCAGCAGTTTGAATCCACCAGATATACCTTGGAAACCCTATGGGGCAGTTCTACTCTGGCCTATAGGGTCACTATGATTTGGAATCGACTGGATGGCAGTAGGTTTGGTTTGGGGTTTGTTTCTAGCTTGTAACCCCGCATTTTATACCTGTTTCCATTTCCTAAGGAAACCCTGGTAGTGTAGTGGGTTAAGAGCTACGTCTGTTAACCAAAAAGTAAATATATATATTACTGTATATGTAATATGTATATGTATTATGTAATATGTTATATATATTATTATATGTTAATATGTCATATATACTACTACATGTTACATATGTTGTCAGTGATAGGGTCATACAATCATTAAAAACAAAGAAAGTATGGAATGCAATTTTTTCCCTGGAATGTCCTACCGCCCCCCTCTCAAGCATTCTAAATAGCCCATTCTTAATAGATGGTTTTGACTTACAGACTGATTGTGATACCAATTGATGCCTTTAGAAAAAAAAACTCTTTGGCCAGTACTGCCTTGTGAGTTGTACAATTTATAAAGTTTCTAAGTTTTTGCTGAAATCACCTAGTAGGAAGTCCAGCAAATAAAGATTCTTTGGAGTTTTCCAACGAGATGGGGTGCTGCTTCCAAAATGTACCTGGTAGAGAACTCCCTGTGAATAAGCATCTTCGTCTTGCACAAGCATCATCAATGATGGCTGAGGCCATATAAAGCGTAGTAGAGATCTCAAAGAGCTGTAAAAGAAGATCGTCTTGCAAAGTACAAGTGATTTGCTCTCTTTGCTTTGGTTTTCTTTGTTTCAGGTCTGATTCACTAGGCTTCCCTTCATTGTTCTTGGGAACTTGCTTTTTTCTTTCTTTTTAATATAACAGCATCTCCCATGTGTATTCAGTAGGCAGGACATTGGTTCTCAAGTTGCTCTCTGAATAAAGGGTTCTGTGCACAAATACCGTTGGGAAACACGGCAGTGTGTATTAGCATATTAAGAGCTCTGAGAAGCTCTACAGAAGAAATTGGTTTAATTTTATTCAGCCTTCAGGGGTTCCTTTCCTTACTCCACTGAGGATGCCTCTTTTCCACAATACTTTTGCACGTTCTACAGAATTATTCTTAAACTGAATACTCTCTAGATTGGGGCAAGCTAAAGAATTTTTGATGGAATTTGGGTATAAATAGTGAGCATTTAAAAAAAAAATCTAGTATTCAGCCCTGTTTTATTGTGATTAGTCCTCTTTCTGTGTTTTTAATGCAGATTTGTGTAGTCATATATGGGTTTTCCTTTAATTGTGTTATTGTGGTGTTCACTTTGTGCATGGATAGCTTATTAAAAATTTCTTCTATGATCATTTAAAAAAACCTAGAAGTAAAATTTTCTTAGGAAGAGAACTGTCGTTTTTTAATTCCCAGAAAAACCATTTTTTCTCTTTTTGTTGTTTTCATTTCCTGAAAATTCTTTTAGTACACAGAATTAGATTAATTATAATCTCTTGTTCATGATATGTTTTCATCATTGGAACATGCACTGTCCTTCTGTTATTTATTTGTTTGTTAATGTGTTTATATAATATAATAAGCATCTATAAACCTATTTATTATGATAACTGGGAACTTAACCTCTAAAGATATGTGCCTTTCCCACTCCTATTGTCCTGCGTCCATCTATATGGGATATCATCATTCTAGATTCTGAGTTCATCATTTTTTGCTTTAAAAAAAAAACTTTAGCTTTATTGCATCCTTATGTTTTACCATAAAAAGTATTTTAAAAATTTAGTTGTTTTTTACTTTGTGTGTACTCAGCTTTTCTTTGATGTATTTTGGTGCTCTAATATTAGGTGCATAAATATTTAATACTGTTAAGTCCTGTTTGTGCATTGAACCTTTCAGCAATAAATAGTGTCAATCCTTGTCCATGATGGTGCATTTTACATTAAAATCTGTTTTATATGAGATTAGAATTGCCACACCTGCTCTTCTTTGTTCATTGTTAGTTTCATATGTATTTTTCTATCCTTTGATTTTCAGTTTGTTCATATCTTTAAGTCTCAGGTGAGTTTCTTGTAGGCAACTTATAGATGGGTCGTGTCTTTTAATCCAAGATGTCACTCGATGTCTCTTTACTGGAGCATTCAGTCCATTCACATTGAATGTAATTATTGATAGGTATGTGTTCAGTGCTGCCATTGTGGTGTGTTTATTTTTGTGTTGATGTTTCCTCTGTTCTTATAAATCTGTTCTGCGACCTTCTTTGTGAGTTGATTTTTCACATTTTTCAAGGTTGGTTTTGTGGTTGTTGAGACTCCTGTATTACGTTTCTTGATATAGTATGTTGCATCTTTGTTGTGCTTTATGGCTGCCCCTATGATCCTTCCTAATAAACTTTGTAGAAACCCAGTTTTAATTACCACCAGTCTTGTCAACTTCCTCTCCATCTGGAAGGAGTGTAATGACTGTATTATATCCCTCTTTTTAATACGATGGCATCATAGTTTTCATGATATGATTACTGGATCATTTCTTTCACTATTCTAGCTTTGATTGAGTTTGGAGCCTTCCTCACCTGAGTAGGATTCTGGATAATGTGTCCTTCTAAAATATAAAGTCAGTGGTTTTGTTCTTCTAAGCCAAGAGATTCTTTGAATATTTTTTGAAGCTTTGGTTTGGTTTTTACAAAGTCTGTGAGTTTCTGTTTATCTGTGAATGTCTTAATTTCATTTTCATATTTGAAAGATAGTTTTGCAGGATATATAGTTCTTGGTTGGAAGTACTTCTCCTTCAAGGGTTTGAATGTGTCATGCCGATGTCTCCATGCCAGCATCGTTTCTGCTGAGAAATCTGATGAAAGCCCACAGGGTTTCTCTCTGAATGTTAGCTTTTCTTTGAGTCTTGCTGCCTTTAAGAGTTTCTGCTTATGTTTCATTTTGTTAAGCTTGATTATAGTATGTCTTGGAGTCTTTCTTTTGAGATCTATTAAGTGGTGTTCAATATATATCTTTGATATGTATAGTCCCTTTCATAATTTCTGGGAAGTTTTCTGTCAGCAGCTCAGCAACTGTACTCTCTGTGTTCTCAGGTGTCTTGTCCTGTTCAGGAACTCCAGTTAATCGTAGATTGTTCTTCTTAATAGAGTCCAGCATGCTTCTTAATGTTTCTTCATTTTTCTTGTTTCTTTTTTCTGATTTCTCCTCATAGATGCTGGAGTCAGTAGCTCTGTCTTACAAATCAGAAAGTCTTTTTTCCATTTGTTCCACTGTATTTTCTTGGCTTTGAATTGAAGTTTCTGTGTCTTTGATTTTATTCTTGATCTGTTGGATTTCAGAGTACTCTTGTTCTGTCAGATCAAACATCTTCATTTTGCTCTGCTGCATTTTGTATAAGGTCTAGGAGGGCTCTATATATGATCCCTTTATATTGACCTTCCGATAGTTTCAGAAAGACTTCTTCATCTGGGATGTTCTGAGGTGATTTCTTTTGGGGGCCTTCTGATGCCATGGGTGATTTCTTGGTTACAGTTTTTATGGTTTTTTTCCCAGAGTTTGTTGCTTTTTGGGCTTCATGTCGGTCAATAGAGGCTGGGAGCGATGCTGTGAGGATGAACCTCAGTTGTTTCTCTAGGCTGTCTTAAAATGAGATGTGAAAGGTATCTGACAACTTCTAAAGTCAGTCAGGTTTTCAGGTGTATTAGGTCCCTCTTCCCAGCTGGCAAATTAAGCACCTGTATATTGAACCCCAGATGTTATAAACTAGCTCAAAATACGGAAAGGCCTCTGCCCTGCTGGCCTCTGCTGTCAGGCCCCAGCTGTAGGCAATACAGTGTAGAATTCTGTTTTTCTGCTGAAGAAAGCGCTCTCTTCTGGGCAAGCAGTGCCTCCCAGCCCAGGAATTAGGTCCAGCTAATATGGAAGAGGTATCCATATGGGTATTCTCACCTCCCAGCAGCAAAAGAAGTCATCCTGCACAAGCTCACCACCCAGCTGGGAGCAGGCTACTGGCAGAAAGAGAGGTCAAAAGTGCTAAGATGCCCAGAGTCCACCCTCTGTTGCCAGTCCCCAGCCTCAGGTGACACTGTGCAAAACACCACCTCCCTTCCAGAAAAGCACTGTCCCTCCGGCAGGGTCCGCTTCCTGGCCTAGAAACCAAGTCCAGCCCCAGGGCCTCTGCCTGGGCGTCTGTGTCTCCCTGTGGATCAAGATGGCATCCTGCACAGGCTCACCACCATATCTGTATATGGCTACCACATGACGGTGGTAGAAAGATAGATCAAAGGAGCCGAGGTGCAGAATCCAAAGCCAGACTCTCAGAACATGGCAGTTGCACTTGCCGATACCACCAACAGTACATCTGAGACCAGTGGCTAGTCAAGTCCCAGCTCTGCCCACTGGCCAGTACAGAGAAAAAAAAATCAAAATGATGAGTTACCTTCAGTTGGTGCAAGCCTGTGCTCACCGAGAATGGGGTCAGTAAAAGAGAGGAGGTTCTGCATTCAGTGGTATGGAGTTGCAATTAACAGCTCTATGCCACATCCTAGGGCTCACTAGGTGACCAGAAGGCTCCGTTTATTATCAGTTCAGGTCTTGGCTTCCAGAGGGATTTAGGGAGACATGTATTTAGTCTGCCATCTTGACTCTGTCTGTTTTTTTAGTTTGTAAACTGGTTATGTTCTGGTCTATCTAGTCTTTTGGAATTTAACTTTTTTTCACGTTGTTACATTGCTGTCATTCAGTTACTGAGACATAGTGTGTGCAGTGGTTAAGTGCTCAACTGCTAACTGAAAGATGAGCTGTTCGTTTAGCAGCCTGGAAAACCCTGTGGGGCAATTCTGTTCTGTTCTACAAAGGCACTCTGAGTCAGAATCAACTCAGTGACATTGGGTTTGGTTTGGGGGTTATCATTCAGCAGTATTGTTGTATATTGATTTAATTCATTTGTTTTGACTGTCATATGAATTGTTGTTGTTATGGACTGTGTGCCACAGAATGAAACACTGCCCAATACTGTGCGATGCTCTGAGTTGTTATGCTTGAGCCTATTGTTACAGCCACTCTGTGAGACCATCTCATTGAGGGTCTTCTTTTCCACTGACCTCCTCTGCCAAACATAATTTCCTTCTCCAGGGCCTGATCCCTTCTGACAACATGTCCAAAGTTCACAGTGTTGCCATCCTTTCTTGTAAGAAATATTGTAGTTGTACTTCTTCCGACACAGATTTGTTCATTCTTTTGGCAGTCCATGGTGTATTGAATATTCTTTACCAGTACCACAATTCAAAGGTATCCATTCTTCTTTGGTCTTCCTTACTCCTTATCCAGCTTTTGCATGCATATGATGCAACTGAAAATACCATTGTTTGTGTTAGACATACCTTAGATTTCAGAGTGACATCTTTGCTTTTCCAGACTTTAAAGAGATCTTTTGGAGCAGATTTGCCCAGTACAACACATCATTCGATTTCTTGACTGTTGCTTCTGTGAATGTTGATTGTGGATCCAAGTAAAATGAAATCCTTGACAACCTCCATCTTTTCTCCATTTGTCATGATGTTGCTCATTGGTCCATTTGTGGGGATTTTTGTTTTCTTGATGTAGATATGTAATCCATAGTGAAGGCTATGGTTTTTGATCTCCATCAGTAAGTATTTCAAGTTATCTTCACTTTCAGCAAGTAAAGCTGTGTCATCTACATAACACAGGTTATTGGTGAGTTTTCCTCCAATCCTGATGCTGTGTTCTCTGTGTAGTCCAGCTTCTCAGGTTACTTGCTTGGCATACAGATTGAATAGATGTGGTGAAATGATACAGTCCTGATGCACACATTTCCTGATTTTGAAATCACTCAGCATCCCTTTGTTCTGTCCCAACAACTGCCTCTTGATCTATGTAAGCGTCCTCATGGGCACAATTAAGTGTTCTGGAATTACTGTTCATTGTAATGTTGGATATAATTTGTTGTGATCCACACAGTCAAATGCCTTGGCATGGTCAGTAAAACACAGGTAAACATCCTTGTGGTATTTTCTGCTTTTGACTAAGATCTATCTGACATCAGCAATAATATTTCTGGTTTCATATCCTGTTCTGAATCTGGTTGGATTTCTGGCAGTTCTCTGTCAATATGTTGTTACAGCCACTTTTGGATGATCTTCTGCAAAATTTTACTTGCATGTGGCCTTAATGATATTGTTTGATAATTTCCAGATTTGGTTGGATCACCGTTCTTGGGGATAGGCATACTTATGGATCTTTTCCAGTCATTTGGCCAGGTGGCTACTGTCCAAATTTCTTGGCATAGAAAACTGAGTACTTCCAGTGCTGCATCCTTTTGTTGAAATATCTCAACTGGTATTCCATCAGTTTCTGGAGTCTCGTTTTTCCCAATGTCTTCGGTGCAGCTTAGATGACTTCTTTCAGTATGATTGGTTCCTGATCATACTCTACCTCTTGAAATGGTTGAATGTTAACCAATTCTTTTTGATATGACTCTGTGTACCCGGCTTCTTTTGATACTTACTGCATCCTTTAATATTTTCCCCATAGTATCCTACTATATCACAGCTTGAGACTTGAATTTTTTCTTCAGTTCTTTCTTCCCTTTTGGTTTTCTATCTCCAGCTCTTTGCACATGCCATTTTAATAGTTTATCTTCTGGGATGACCCTTTGAAATCTTCAGTTCAGATCTCTTACTTCATCATTTCTTTGTTTTGCTTTAGCTGCCTGATTTTCAAGAACAGGTGTCAGATCTCTTCTGACATCCATTTTCATCTTTTCTCTCTTTCCTGTCTTTTTGATGATCCCTTGATTTCTACATGCATGATGTCTTTGATATTATGACACAACTTGCTTGGTCTTCTGACAGTCTTCAACATGTCAAACCTGTTCTTGAGATGATCTCTAAACTCAAGTGAGATGTGCTCAGGGTTGTACTTTGGCTCTTGTGGACTTGATCTAATTCTCTTTAGTTTGAATTTGGTCGTGCATGTGAGCAGTTAATAGTCTGTACCTCCGCTGGCCCCTAGTCTTGTTCTGACTGATAATATTGAGCTTTTCTGTCATCTCTTTCTCAAATGTAGTCAGTTTCATTCCTCTGTATGTCATCTGTTGAGGTCTACATGTATAGTCAGTTTGTGTTGGTAAAGAAAGATATTTGCAATGAAGAAGTCATTGGTCTAGTGGAATTCTGTCCTGCCATCTCCAGCATTGTTTCTACCATGAAGGCCATATTTTCCAACTGCCAATCCTTCTTCTTTGTTTCCATCTTTGCATTCCAATCATCAGTAATTATGAATGTGTCTTGATTGCATGTTTGATCAGTTTCAGACTGTAGAACTTGGTAAAAGTATTGAATTTAGTCATCTTTGGCCTTAGTGGTTAGTTGTGTAAATTTGAATGGTAGTAGTATTAACTGGTCTTCCTTGTAGATGTATGGATATTATCCTATCACTGGCAGTGCTGTAATTTAGGGTAGGTCTTGAAACGTTTTTGGTAATGAATGGAACACCATTCTTCTTCAAGATGTCATTTCCTGCAGAGTAGACCATATGATCGTCTGATTCATAATGGACTATACCAGTCCATTGAGCACATTAATGCCTACAATACTGATGTTTATGTGTTCATTTTTGACAATTTCCAGTTTGTCTAGATTTGTACTTTGTACATTCCATGTTCCGATTATTAATGGACATTCACAGCTGACTCTTCTCATTTTGAGTGTTGCTGCATCAGTAAATGATGGCCCTTAAAGCTTGACCGCACCCATATCATTATTATTGACTCTATTTTGAGGAGACGGCTCTTCCCCAGTCATCTTTTAAGTGCTTTCCAACCTGGGGGCTTCATCTTCTGGCATTGTCTCTGACAGTATTCTGCTCCTATTCATAAGGTTTTCACTGACTTATTCTTTTCAGAAATAGACTGCTGGGTTCTTCTTCCTAGTTTGTCTTAGTCTGGAAGCTCAGCTGAAGCCTGTCCACATGGGTGGCCCTGCTGGTATCTGAATAATGGAGGCATAGTTTCCAGCATCATAGCAACATGTAAGCCCCTACAGTATGACAGACTGACAGTCGTGAGGGGGATTGTGTGAATAGACTATAATTTATTTTTCTGTTTACCTATTGATGAGCATTTTGTTTTTAGGTTTTTACCATTGTAAAAACTGGTGCTATTGATATTTTTATGTATATATCTTCTCTTGGGCTTCAGCAATATTTTTTATTTTTGATATATATGTTAAGAGTATAATTGCTGGAGTGAAAGTATTCTAATGTAGGAGATAATATAAAACATTTTTCCCCCAATTGCACTTATTTACCTGCCTACTAGCAGTGTGTAGAAGATCCTGTGAATGCACATTTCTCCAACTCTTAGTATTATCAGATTTTAAAATTTTTGTCAGCTGCATTATTTGAAATGATATTTCATGTGGTCTGGACTTGAATTTCTGTGGTTACCATTGATTTCCATTAGCTTTTCTTTGTCAGCTAATGATATTTCTTTCCTTTCATGTGAAATGTCTGTGTTGTTACCCACTTTTTAAATTGTGTTTGTGCTTGTTTTATAAATTTGTAGGAGTTATTTACGTAATATTGGTATTGACCTTTACAGAACTATTATGTATATGGTGAATATCTTTGCTAGTAGGTAACTTTTAATTAGCATAAAGATGTCTTTTGTTCAACAAAGCTTTGTAATTTTATTATAATCAAATATGTCAGTCCCTTAAAAGTTGACATTTTTTTGTGTGCTTTTGTCATGTGGAGACATAAAAGATACTCATTTACATTCTCTAGTAAGAATCAAACAATTGAAAAAATAATTCCTTAGCCCATTTTGAGTTATTTTGTATAGTGTGTGGCAGGGATCTGATTTCATCTTTGTTTTCATAGGAAACTAATTTTTCTAGCTCTGTTTAGGAAAGATTTACTCGTGTCCTTACTTACGTGATAAACTGTCTCTTGCATGTATTAAAGTTGCACTTGTGTAAGTGTTGGGGGTCAGTTCTACCTTGGCTCCTAGGGTCGCCATGAATCAGATCCAACTCAACGGCACTTGGCTTTTTGTGTAACTGTCTGTTTCTTGGTTCTCTATTCTATTCCCTGTTGTCAGTTGATTTATGTGGACTGCCAGTTAAGTTCACAAACTCATACTAGGAAAAGTGCCATGTGCTTTGTTACTGAATACCGCTATGGTGCTTTTGATGTATTCTCCTTGGGAAGCTATGCACCGATGCCAGTAGCTAGTCCACCCTTCAAAGGAATTTTAGAACTCTTTCTGGAACAGCCTTCAGAGCTATTGTCATATTACCCTTGATGTCCTGAATGTCATCAAAATGTATTCCTTTCAATATTTCCTTTATCTTTAGGTGAAGAAGAAGGTTGTTGGTGGCCGGATCAGGTGAGTAGGATGGGTATTCCAATACAGTTATTTGTTTAGTGGCTAAAAACTCCCTCACAGACAGCTATATGTTTAAGTTCATGAAATTTCAACCATGTACAATGGCCATTCCAGAAAGAGTTCCAGAATTGCTCTGAAGGGTGGACTGGGTGCTGGCATCAGTGCATACCTTCCCAGTGGGAGTACTACAAGGGTCACTGCAGTGATACCCAGCAATGAAAAATTAAGTTTGCGTACTTGTCAGATTTTGTATGTCTATGCCAGTATCACCCTGTTTTCATTACTGTAGTTTTATAATAAGTTCTGGTATTTACTAGGATGAGTTCCTCCTTTCTGTTTTTTCTTTATCACGAGTATTCTGGCTATTCTTAGCCTTTGACTCATCCATATACATTTTGAAATCAGCTTATACTGTGAGGATTTTGATTATAATTGTACCACTTGAATCTTAAATCACTTTGGGGAAGGTTGGCATATTCACAATTGTAATTCTTCCTGTTGTAAAGCTGGTGTATCTCTTTATTTAAGTATTCTTTAGTGTTTCCTAGTAAAATTTTGTGTATTTCCTAAACAGATCACACACATTTTTTGTTAGGTTTATTCCTAGATCCTTAATATTCTCTCATGCTACTATAAATAGTGCAATTTTTAAAATTACATTTTCTGGTTGTATATTCCTGGTACATAAAAATTCAACTTATTTTTTTGTATTATTCTTATATTCAGCAACCTTGGCAAAAATTTTCAGTAGTTTATAATACTTTGTCTGTGGATTGTTTTCAGTGTTCTAGGCAGACTGTAAATCCTCTGCAAATAATGACAGTTTTATTTCCTCATTTCCAGTTCATATGATCGTTGCTGTTAGTTGTTGTTGTAATATGCTTGCAATGGCTAGGCCTCTAACACGTTATTTACTAGGAGTAGTTACAGAGGGAGGAAGACAATTAAAAGGAAGAAATGACAGGAAGCAAATGATTAATATTTACATGCTTAAAAAATGATTTGATATATTAGGGCCATGATTTTAAGGGCTCTTCCAGTTTGGCAATTTTGAGGCTCTTTGTACATAGTTTTGCCCTCTTAAAGAGAAATGTATTAGCAAATACACATTTTGCTCATTCTTTCATTCGATGTCCATTTACTGGTTAGGTTATGTGCTAGGATGCACAGTGTGTAAGCACAGTCTCTGTATTCTAGGGATTCACCTTGGGGCACAGACAAATTGTTAGTGGACATTGAGTTGATTTTGACTCATGATGACCCTGTGTGTGCATAGTAGAACGGCTGTATAGGGTTTTCAAGATGATGCCCTTGTCAAAGCAGGTCACCAAGACTACTTTCAAAATACCTCTGGGTGTGTTTGAATCACCAATCTTTCAGTTAGTACTCTAGTGGATTACTGTTAGTGCCCCAGAATATAAAATAGTAGGAATGCTGCCCTGAGGACCTTCAGTTCAGAAAAGATAAGGTAAATATCTCAAGGCAGTGGCTCATGGGTTTGTAGACTCTGGAGAGTCCCGAATCCATGGATCAGGCATCAGGCTGGAAGCTTCTTCTAATTCATGTAGTTGCGGTTTAGACAACAGGCTGCTGGCTCATGGGCTACAGAGCATGAAAAATCCCAAGACTGGAATGGAAGATGATCATGAGCTGGATGCTGCTCTAGATCCAGAGCAAGTGAGTGAGCTTTGCCAGAACATATATTTATCTACCTGCCTGCCTGCCTGTTTGCCTGCCCATGCGTCTGCCCAACCAACCTACCTGCAGGAACCCACAGGATCAGGCAACACCCCTGAGAGTGTTGCTCTTACCACTGACTGGCTGTTCACAACATGGGCAATGATTACATCGTTACATAATGGCCAAACTACATCATTAAACAGCTGCCAAATCACTGAGAATCATGGCTCAGTCAAGTTGACATGTAACTTTAGCCATTATAGTCCATTATTTGTCAACCTGGCACCTGTCTGTAAACATCTCTTTGAATCATACCCAGTGTCTAAATAATGGTAATTACAAACTTATACTTTGCCTAACATGATGCTACTGATAATGCATCCAGTGAAAAACACAGTAGCCCCATGTTTTAGTCAGCTAGGCTGCTCTAACAGAAATACCACAGAGTGGATGGCTTTAACAAAGAAAGATTTATTCTTATACAGTCCGGTAGGTTGCAAGTCCGTATTCAGGGTGTCCGCTCCAGGGAAAGACTTTCCCCTTGTCGGCTCTGGAGGAAAGTCCAGTATTGCATCAGTCTTTGTCCAGGGAGCGTCCTAACGCAAGAACCTCTGGTCTGAACGACACGCTCTGCTCCCGGTGCTGCTTGCTTGATGGTAGCGAGGTTCTCAAATTGTCCTTGGTTCTTTTTCCTTTTATTCCTTGCAAGCTAAAAGCATTAAGGGTGGGGCAAGCCATACTCCAGGGAAACTTCCCCCATAGCAGGAATTCACAGCCCCACCCTATAACATACAGGTTAGCAAAACCACACAATGGAGGACATTTCCAAGATACTGGGAACCATATCCCAGCCACATGGCTGCACACATTTTTAGGGGGACACAATTCAAACCATGACACCCCATATACATTTTATGTATTTATGATGGAGGGAAGAAATAGAAATAATTGCCATATATGTGTATACAATATGTATATAACCAAACCAAACCTGTTGCTGTTGAGTCAATTCTGACTCTTAGCAACCCAGCAGGACAGAGTAGAACTGCCTCATAGGGTTTCCAAGGAGTAGCTGGATGATTCAAAACTGTCAGCCTTTTGATTAGCAGCCAGGTTCTTAACCACTACGCTATCAGTGCTCCTATACATGTATATATATAAAAACCAACTGCTGTTGAGTTGATTCTGACTCATGATGACTTTATAGGACAGAGTAGAACTGCCTTATAGAGTTTCCAAGAAGTGTCTGGTGGATTTGAACTGCTGACTTTTTGTTTAGCAGCCGTAGCTCTTAACCACTATGCCCCAGGGTTTCGTGTATATATACATACATATATATATATATATATATGTATACAAATGTACAAAAGACAAGGAAGGAATACTCAGTTACAGTCTCATTTCTGCAGCTGGTTACATGGACATAATGTTTTTTTTGGTTTCTTCCACCATGTATTCTGTGTAGTGTGTGGCACTTATCCTTACTAAGTGCCCCAGCTAGTTATGGTTCTTTACTTGGTATGGTGATTCAAACTTTGGTTCCTGAAGGATCTGAGGTATCAGTAGTCATGTTGGAAATAGGTTGCTGTTGACTTTAAACACAGGGCATGGTGGTACTAAGAGGCACCCTAAGGAATCTCCTGATATGCCTGACATTCTCCCTTTTGCCTCCATTATGCATCATTAATCCAGTTTCTCCTGGGTAGAATCAATCACACCAGCCAATATGGTAACTCACTTCTTTGCCTGTTGATCCTGAGACATGAGGAGCCCAAAGTGGTCAGGTGACATTCCTGACTTCTAGTTTAATGGAACCTGTGTGTTGTGTCTCCAGGGTGGAGCATTTATACCTTTGGAACTAAGACTTCTAGACAGCAGAGCATGGAGTCATGGGAGCAGGAGTCAACAATGTTGCTAGTGGCTCACTAGCGTTAACAGTTAGTGATGCCACTCTCATCCCCCCCTTGATTCGTGGAACCCTGAATCTTAGCTATGGGAGAAACACCACCACATACTGGATTCTGGTTTGGAGCATATACAGTATACAGCCTGCTGGAGACCACTGCTCCAACACTGCGAAGTGTTGCCACTAACTGACACTGTAATTGTGTCTTTAGAAAGCCATTCCATCACTCTGTCATGCCAACTTCTTCAGGATGTTGGGAAAGACAGTTGCTACTGCCACTGAGTTAATTCTAACTCATAGCGACTGTTTTAGTCAGCTAGTGCTGCTGTAATAGAAATACCACAAGTGGATGGCTTTTCATTTGCCACAGTCAATAAGCTGAAAGTCTAAATTTAGGGTATTAGTTCCAGGGGAAGGGTTTCTCTGCTGGTGCCGGAGCCTTGTTGTTAATCTTCCCCTGGATTGGGAGCTTCTAAGGAGTGGGGACTCTGGTCCTTTCCAAAGGATGCACTCAGATTCTGGCACTGCTTTCTTTATTGATGGTATGAAGTCCCTCAAATCTCAGCTGATCCCCCTTTCTGTTATATCTCAAGAGGCCACCCCAATCTACAATACAATTTCACACATTAAATCCTGGCTCACCAATTCAGCTGCAGCCCATCCATCCTCATTAACATCATGGAGACAGGAATTCTAACATGGAAGATCATCCCACAATACCAGAAATTATGGCCTAGCCAAATTTCTACAGATTTTGGGGGGAACACAATTTAATCCATGACAGTATCTCTATAGGACAGAGTAGAACTGCCCCATAGAGTTTCCAAGGAGTGCCTGGAAGATTTTAATTGCCATCCTTTTGGTTAGCAGATGTAGCACTTAACCACTACCTCACCAGGATATCCTGTGGGGAACAATGTAAGACCCATCAATTCCATGAACATGGACTCATTGTTGTACTTCATTTGCTGTGAAGTGAATTCCTTGATCCAAGATGGTGCTTTATGGGATACCATGGTGGTGGATAAGGAATTGTGTGAGTCCATGGATAGTAGTTTTGGCAGAGGCATTGCATGTCCTACTGCCATCTAGTAGATTCAGTGTGTAGGGGAACTGAAGTGTCTATCCAAGTAAGAAGGAAACACTACCTTTTCCATGATGCAAGCAATCCAATGTAATCAATCTACAACCAGGTTGTTGGTTGATCAATATGAAGAATGGTGCCGTTTTGGGATCTCAGTGTTGGTCTCTGCTGGTGGCATATTGAGTATTCAGCACTGGTAATTGAAGGCCCATGCTGCTGAGCCCATGCATATCTTCCATCCCTGCCACTGTAAATACTTTGTTCATGAGCCGATAGGGAAATGATGAGAGTGGCCAGGGAAGGAGGATGACTGGTTTCTATATAACATATCATGTTATCCACTTGATTGTTAAAATCCTCCTCTGCTGCCTTTAGTAAGCATTCACAGGAGACACAAGTATCATCACTTCTTTGACCCATTCCAAGAGGTCTATACATATACCTTATCCCTATACTTCCTTTTCACCAATTTTGTCATCATGTTCCTTCTAAGTCCCTGCCTGACCAGCCAGAATTGTCCACAGCCCATATATCAGTGTAGAATCGCACATTTGACCGTCATTTCTCCCTCCAGTTAAAGTGAACAACTAGGTTTGCTACTTAAAGTTTTGCCTACTGGGAAGATGTTCTCTCGCCAGTCTCTATCAGGAAAGTACCAGAAGGATATTTCCGTGATGCTGCTGCCCACTTTCAAGTGGTGCCTGCACGTGGCATAGTACCATCTGTAAAACACGCATGAGTTTTCTCTTCCTTAGTTAACTGATCATAACAAGCTCCCCATGAAGTCATAGGTATATACTGGGAGAGGGGAGGTAATGTGACAGGTGTGGAGATCAAGGGCCTTTGGACTGCATCCTCATGCAGCTTATTAGTGCCTTCAAGTCCTGCTCAAGCTGAATCTTGTCTATACCACTTCTGTTTAAAGATGGAGTGCTGCTGTGCACATCTAATTTTATGACTGTGTGGGTCAGACAACACCCAGTTCATGATGGACAACTCAGACTGCATGATAACTTAATGGCCCATGGTTCAGCTTTCAGCCTTTACTAAGGAGCCAAAAGCTCTTTTCTCAAAAGGAGAGTAGTTATCTGTAGGAGATGGCAGAGTTTTGCTTCAAAACCCTATGGATCTACACTGTGATTCATCAATACAGGTCTGCCACAGACTCCAAACAGCATCTGTATCTGCCAGTGACACTTTAAGTACCACTAAACCAGTTGGATCGTATGCTGCAAGGCACAGAGTGGCTTACATGTCACCCTGAACCTGTTGCAGAGCCTTCTCTTGTTCTGTGCTACACTCAAAACTAGCAGCATTTTCAGTTGCATGGTAAGTAGGCAGGAGTGGCACACCCAAATAAGGGATATGTTGCTTCCAAAATCCAAAGAGTCCCACTAGGCATTTTGTCATGTTGTTAGTTGTGAGAGGAGCCAGATGCAATACCTTATCCTTCACTTTTGCAGGGACGTCGCAACATGCCCCACACTACTGGATCCCGACAGATATCACTGAGGTAGAAGATGCCTGAATTTTAGTGAGATTAATTTTCCACCCTGTAGCACATAAATGTTTTAGCAGTGTGAGTCACTGGCATTTCTTCCTTAGTAGGTCCAGTCAGCATAAAGTCATCAGTGTGGTAGACCAGTGTGACATTGTGTGGAAGGGAAAGGTGATCAAAGTCCCTGTGGACTGCATTAGGCCTGGAGAGTTGATGTACTGTTGAGGTAGGATAGTGAAGGTATATTGCTGGCCTTACCAACTAAAGGGACACTGCTTGTGTGATCTTTCAAAACCAGAATAAAGAAAAATGCATTGGCTAGATCAGTAGCTGTGTATCAGATACCAAAAGAAAAATTGGTTTGCTTAAGGAATGAAATCACATCTGGAAAAACAGCTGTAATTGGAGTCACCACCTGGTTAAGTTTATGATAATCCAATGTCATTGTTTAAGATCAGTCTGTGTTTTGCACAGGCCAGATAGACTAGTTGAATGGGGCCATGGAAGGAATCAATATTTCTGCATTCTTTGAGCCCTTATTGGTGACACTAATCTTTGCAGTACCTCCAGGAATATGGTATTGCTTTTGATTTGCGATTTTCCTAGGCAAGGGCAGTTCTAATGGCTTCCACTTGGCTTATCCTACCATAATAGCCCTTATTTCACTTGTCAGGGATCCACTGTGGGGCTTCTGCCAGTTGTTGAGTATATCTATTCCAGTTATGTATTTTGGAACTGGGAAAGTCACTACAGGATGGGTTTGGAGACCTGCTGGATTCACTGTGAGTTGAATCTGAGCTAAAAATCTGGTTTCCATATTCCTCCAGTCTTACTGGTGGGCCACAGTGACATTTTAGGTTCCCTTGAAATGGTATCAGTTCAGAGTCATTATTTAGTAATCTCCAAAAAGTCTGAGTTTTTTCCTTTTCCATAGTAAACGGTCACTTTTGTGGAAGGCTGTAGATCCTCTTGGGGAAGGCTAGTATGAAGTTTTGGCAGTACAGTTGGATCCTTCCTTAAGGGGATCTAGCTTCTCCATTCAAGAGATTGTGAGTTGGCAAACTGGCTGGAGTCTGGGAATTGATTGAAGGGCCATGATTCTTTAGTCTGGCTATTTAAAATATACTGACATTTACTTGACTTTGAATTCTACTTGTACAGATCAAGTAAATATTTAGTAAATTTTTCATCTATTTTACTTCTGGGACACCATGCTTAAGTAGCCAATGCAATAACTCTATATGAGCCAAACTATTCTAATTACTTCTTTGACTCTGTTGTCCATGACAGTAGCCTTGCTTCCTTGTGTTTGTTGATTAAGTGCTGCTACTTTGTCTGTACCACCATAGAGTCCAGTCCACACCATTTTAGTTAGGTATCTTAATTCATTTACGGCATTTCCCACTGTCATATGCCAAGCCAAGTTAGAGCAATCATGGCAGTCTTCAAGGATACTGGGGCTCCATTCACAAATTTGTTCCTCACTGTTGTTACAAAAAGTGTGTCTTCTGGGCACTCCATGTATGGGTTTGTGGGTCTAATCTGATAAATTAACTTGAAGATGCCAATTTCCCTAAGTCTGCAAATACCTTCTTCTGTAGTATACCAAAGCATGTCTAGTACTTCAGCTTGATTTAGTGTAGACTACCGCATGATCTGTGCTTCAGCAAACCAACCAAGTAAACTATTAGATTATTCCCAGCCTGTCAAACTGAAACATTGGCTAACTTATGTGTACTTATTGAATCCATGTCAGTAAACTCAGACAGATCCATCTTTATGTTTCTTAAACCATTATTCCACAACCTAAATAGCCATTTCCACACATTTTTCCCAGGTTTCTGTTTGTATATATTAGAGAAGTCAAATGGTTCTTTTGGAGTGTGGTGTACCTCTTGCTGGGTCACACTTTGTGCTTAACCATTTGGAACTTGCTGGGACTTAAGTTTAATTATAGGTCTAGAAGTCACATTTGATAGTGGGAATGTATTTTAAGATTATTCAGCATTTTCCTATAAGGCATCTATCTTAGGGTATGCCCCAGGCAATGACTCAGATAAAGGATCTTTAGACACAGCTAGGTTAATCTAATTAGGTGGGGTGAAGTGACTGGTTTCACTGTGGAGGGTGATTAGCAGAAAAAGATGGAATTATTTCTTCAGATGTGAGTGAGAGGGCTAGTTACATTGGCAGGAGTGACTGAATGAAATTTAGGGGCTCAGTGTCCCCACCTTTTTGGTTATCTGCCTGTATGTCCCTGTCTCAAGTTTCAGGACCCATGGCTTCCCAATCAATGTTCTCACCTTATATTGTCAAGGTGGGAATTCAAGGGGTATTGTTACTTAGCCATTCTTACAATAAAACTCTGGATATGGTTTTTGACAATACCAGCTCTACTTCTACAAGAAATAAGGTTTTTTTCAGGGCACAAGTGGCAACTTGGAGGTCCTTTATGCAGTGTATGATCTTTGACTCTGAAGCCCGGAGCTCACCTCTTTCTTGCATTACTTTGTCTAATGAAAGCAGGATCAACTAACTAGGTTCCCTATACTTCTTACTCTGAAATATTGTAGAAAAATATCAAACATGCAATCAACCAAATCTTCTCACCAATACTTGATCTCCTGGCAGTGACATTTTGCATACTAACATTTCCACCTGATACCACGGATTAGCAGCACCCTCTTTACTACTACAGGCAGAATTATCAATGCCTTTAAGAGTGGTCAGGACTTGATAATCAATTTAGAAAGCTCATCCTTGCAGATTTGTTTCTCTGGTACCACTCTTTTTTTAAATTTAATTGTATGTTAGATGGATTCTAGAATAAACCAGTTTCTCATTAAACAGTACACATGTTGTTTTATGACAGTGGTTAACAACCTGACAACATGTCAACAGTCTTCATTCTCAACCTTGGATTCCCTATTACCAGCTTTTCTGTCCCATCCTGCTTTCTAGTCCTTGTCCCTCGGCTGGTATATAACTTTAGTCTTGTTTTGTTTTTCATAGGCCTGTCTAATCTGTGGCTGAAGGGTGAGCCTTGGGAATGACTTCATTACTGAGCTGAAAGTATATCTCAGGTCCATGCTCTCAGGGTTTCTTCAGCAAGTCAGATCTTTCTCTTTGAGTTATAATTTTGTTCTGCATTTTTCTCCAAGCGCCGTCTAAGACTTTCTGTTGTGATCCTTATCAGAACAGTCAGTGATGGTAGCCAGGCACTGTCTAGTTACATTGGATTCAGTTTGGTAGAGGCCATTGTAGATATGGTCCATTCCTAGTACCACTCTGGGTATCAAATATTTTAGTCTGGGATGTCTAGAAAAGCAAAATTAGTGAAGCATGTATATTGTATATGTGTGTGTGTATGTTTACCTGTATTTTATGGACTTATTGCTAAAGCATTTTACTCTATGGATCATAACGGATTATGGATAACATTGTTGAAATGATATATATATAAATAGAATATATAGTAAATGGAGTGTTATCATAAACATAAATTAAGAACTGGCTAAATTATGAATTGGCTAAACTATTAAAACATAAAATCGCTGTGTTCATGCTAAGTAAGGTGGTGCGAAAATACAAAGTTGTGATGAAGAAACAGACAAAAACACAGGAAAAATAACTGCCAGATTGACATGGCAGCAGATGGCCAGAGAGATGATAAAGACACAACCAACCAGAAAGAAGTCAACAACTGAAGGCATCAGAAGATAAGAAGAATGGACTGGTCCCTGGTGACCAGACTGAAAAAAACAGCATGTTTGTACACTATTACAAAAATCCAGCACTCTGGGAATCTGTGTCCATGGGTCTATTGCTGTACTGTAACCTGATTCTAAGACCTCATCCTTGAAGACATCAGAAGATATGAAGAATGGACTGGTCCCTAGTGACCAGGACTCAAAAACCAGTGTGTTTACACACCATTATAAAAATCCAGCGCTCTGGGAGTCTGTGCTCATGAGTCTGCTGCTGTAGTGTAACGTGATCTTAAGACCTCATCCTTGAAGACCTGGGGCACAGCCTCCTCCTGGGAGTCTTTGCCCTCTGGTCTGCTGCTATGACCTCATCTGCCTCATCCTTGAAGGCCTCGGGCACACAGTGTCCTTTTGGGAGTCTGTGTCCACCAGTCTGCTGCTGTGCTGTGACCTCATCCTGAGACCGTGTCTGCTTCACCCTTGAAGGCCTGGTTCCAGTGACTGTGACTGTTGGTGCTTGAGCTTCCTGTTCTGTCCCTGCCAGATCCACCTCTGAGAGGGCTGTCATCACAGAATCTTACTCTGGACTCTTCTGAGAGGCCTGGTTTGAGTGACTATGACTGTTGGTGCCTGAACCTCCTGTGCTGCATTTGTGAGCTGTACCACTGAGATGTTTCGCCATCGAAGAATCCTGCTTCAGACTCTTCTGACAACTGAATGGTGAGAGCACAGCCAGTCTATAAACTCCTTAGGGTGAAACCCACTTTTAGAGAAGTGTGAGTGATGACATACTAGTGTTATGACTGAATCATGCAGTCCCGGTGGCACAAGGTGTGAACTTGTGTGTGTGGTTTTGAGCTAACATAATTAATGTAACCTTTTGGGGTTTTTTTGGGTTGCTAGCACCTTTCCCTGTTTGTGTTTGACTAACAATGTGTGTTATTTATGCTACTGTCTAACATACATATATATATGTATATATAAGTATGTATTTCTAGCCAAAACACATGCATAAATGTACTTTAACCAAGACATCAAATAAAAGCTTATCATTAATCCCAAGGCTTGTACTTACATATTTTCCTTTTGTGACCCCCAACACTTTCTGGGTGGTCATGACAATTGTGAAGGATGGAAATTCCAGAATACTTAATTGTGCTTATGAGGCATCTGTGTAGATTAGGAGGTAGTCATTTGAACAGAACAGGGGAGTACTAGGTAGTTGAAAGTCGGATAAGTTGTGTATCACGGTTGTATCCTGTCACTATAACTTATTCCATCTGTATGCTGAACAAATAATCACATTAGCTGCACTGCATGAAGAAGAATGGTAAATCAGGATTTGAGGATTTCATAGGCTAAATTGTGACTCTCCAAAATATGTATTAGCTTGGTTAGGCCATGATTCCCAGTATTGTGTGATTGTTCTCCATTTTGTGATTGTAATTTTTCTGTGGGTTGTAAATCCTGATCTCTTCTTGTGGTTAATGAGGCAGTACTGGATTATGTTGAAGAGGACTAGAATGGATTGTAATACCCTTCCTAAGGTCACATCCCTGATCCAATGTAAAGGGAGTTTCCTTGGGATGTAACCTGCACCGCTGTTTATTTTATAAGAGATGGAAAGGAAATAAGCAGGGAGCTAGGAACCTTATATTACCAAGAGAACAGTGACGGGAGTAGAGCACATCTTTTGGACTTGGGGTTCGTATGCTGATATGTTCCCATACCAAGGGAAGACTAATATATCACATGGACCTTCCTCCAGAACCAACTGAGAAAAAAAGCCTTATCCTGGAACCAATGTCCTGAATTCAGACTTGTAGCCTACTGGACTGTGAGAGAATAAATTTCTTTTTGTTAAAGCCATCCACTTGTGGTATTTGTGTTATAGCAGCACTGGATAACAAAGACAGAGGAAGAATCACTAACAGCCTGCGTTATGCAGATGATACAACTTTGTTTGCTGAAAGCAAAGAGGACTTGATGTACTTACTGATGAAGATGAGAGACAATGGCCTTCAGTATAGTTTACACCTCAAGATCAAGAAAACAAAAATCATTACAGCTGGACCAATAAGCAACATCATCATAAATGGAGAAAAAATTGAAGTTGTCCGTAATTTCATTTTACTTGTATCCAAAGTCAACAGTCATGGAAGCAGCAGCCAAAAAAATCGAAAGATACATTGCAGTGGTAAAATCTGCTGCATGCAAACCCAGACAATAAATAAGGAAGACTGAAGAATAATTAACATCTTTGAATTGTGATGTTGGTGAAAAATATTGAATATTTCATGGACTGCCAAAAGAACAAACAAATCTTTCGTGGAAGAGGTACAATCAGAATGCTCCTTGGAAGCAAAGATGGTGAGACTATGTCTCATGTCTTTTGGACATGTTATTAGGTGGAATCTGTCACTGGAGAAGGACATTATGACCGGTAAAGTAGAGGAACAGCAAAGAAGAGGAAGACTCTCAATGAGATGGATCGAGATAGTGCCTGTAACAGTGGTCTCAAGCATAGCATTGATTGTGAGGATAATATAGGACTGGGCAGTATTTCTTTCTGGTACACATGGGGTCACTGTTAGTTGGAAATGACGTTTTGGTACCTAAAAATAGCAACACGTGTGTGTGTGTGTATTTATTTAGAAAGATTTATCACAAGAAAATGGCTCATGCTGCTTTTGAGGGTGGCAAGTCCCAAAGTGGTAGGTCAAGTGTCAGGTGGGATCTTCTCATGACTCTCGTAGCTGTAGGGCTGACAAGATCAGGAGATCAGATGGTAGGCTGCTGGTTCACAGGTCATGGAAGATGATGAATCCAAGACAGGCAGGTGTCTTGGATTGATGTCCTCCAAAAATATGTGTAGCAGTTTGACTAGACCATGATTCCTGGTTTTCTGTGATGTTCCTATGTGCTGTAAACACTGCTCTATGATGTTAATGTGGGAGGATGGGCGGCAGTTGTGTTGGTGGGGTAGGACTCAGTGTGTACAAATATATTATGTCATAAGGCAATCTCTTGAGATTTAAAAGAAAGAAGTTAGCAGAGAGAATTGGGGAACCTCATACCATCAGGAAAGAAGCAGTGCCAGGAGCAGAGTGCATCCTTTGCAAAGGACTGCACAAGTCTAGGAGAAGATTGATAACAAGGCCCTACCTCTAGAGCCAACAAAGAGAGACTTCCCCTGGAGCTGAGGCCCTGAATTTGTATTTTTAGCCTACTGGACTGTGACAAAATAAAATTTCTCTTTTTAAAGCCATTCGCTTATTTTGTTTCTGTTGTAGCAACACTAGATGACTAAGACAGCAGGTATGATGGCAGTCTCCTAGGTTACTGGCTGTGGAGGCTGATGAATCCCAAGATTGACAGGTAAGATAATGACAAACTGGATAGGATCCATATGAAGTGATTAAGCTTTTCTAGAACATCCACATATATATATTAGATGCAGGCCACCCTTCTGAGAAAACTCTTCTTACAACTAATTGGCTGATCACATCATGGAGGATGATTACATCATTATATAACTGCCAAACTACATCATTCATTACATAACTGCCAAGCTACATCTTTACATAACTTCCATACCACTGAGAATCATGACCAAGCTAAGGTGATATACAACCTAAATCAGCAGAGGATGCTGTAATGTGTGAGCTGATCCTTGAAGGATGACTTATCAAACAAATAAGGTAGGGTGGCAATGGGATAATTCTTTAAGGCTTTCAAATACGCATGCAGCTTATTGAGGGAAGATGAATGGATTTGAGATTCGGCCTCTTCTGTTAGGGTGATGGCTCACAAATTTCTTAGAATGACAGGGCTGTTTTGAAGATTTTATGAAAATTATTGGCTTTCTACACAAAAAGCCATGTATGTACTTAGTTGTTTTGTATAATAATCATGTGGGATTTTTTTTTTAATTTTTATTTTTATTTAACATAACTGAGTGAAAATGTACATTCACGTATAAATTTACATGCCCCCCTATATGCAGCTTCCACTGCTCTCCCTGTCCGGTGACTGCACACTATTCCTCTCTGCTCCATACATATCTCATCCTCCCAACAGTCTCCTTTCCCCTCCTCTCCGTCCACTCCCCTTCCTCCAGCCAGAGGTCAGCAAGATGATATCCTATAGATGATGTTGTGTGTTTTATAAACTGTATGAGGACCACATGGGGTGCCATAGACCCAAACTGATAGTCTTTTTAAAGGATTAGTACTGTGATTAGGTAGTGTTTTCTAAGCCCATTTCTGTAAAGAAAATAGAATACATAGTTTTAACTTTGTTAAGATGTGTGAGAAATTGGCTGCTCTAAGTTCCGACTAGACGGCACTTGGCTTACTTGGCTAAGTTGAAATATAAGTCTTGACACAGGAGCTTTTATTTCTCAGAACATAATTTTTGTGATGAGATAAAAGACAAGCTATTCTTGGGAAAATAAATAGGACTATTGGTTCAGACAAAGAGAAATGGTCGATACATTAGTGGGAAACATTTGGTGTTGTAGGGAGGCAGGTCATAGTCTGATTGCTTTTCTCAAATTGGGAGCTTAAGTCATATTCAGGAAAGGTCCAAACAATGCCCATGGCTCAGGATGTCTAAAATGAGTGGGGCAGTATGGGCAACTGGAAGCCTAGGAGGGTAGCATCAAGGAGGCCTAAAAGGCAGCATGGGAAATCAAGAGCAAGAGGATTGAAAATTTAGGGCCAGAAGATAGTAACTGAGGAGTGGGTGGAGTCTAGGGCAAGGCAGAAATTAAAGGGAATGGAGTGGGAGTCAAAAACCTTTCTTCATCTGAAATAGAATTTTGTCTTAGAAAGGACTTGATCATTGGCTTTTTGTTGCATACCACTGAGTTGATTCTAATTCCTCATGACCCAACAGGACAGGGTAGAACTGCCACATTGGATGTCTTAGGCTGTCATCTTTATGGAAGTACATCATCAAGTCTTTTCTCCTTTGGAGCCAACTGCTCATAGGTTTGAACTGCTAATCTTTCAGTTAAGCAGCCTCGTGACACCGGGCTTCTTCCTGATAACTTGATAAGAGTCACCAAAGCCTTTGTTTTCTAGAACTGGAATCAAAATATAATTCAGGTTCTTAGTGAGACAACAGCCAGCTAGCTCAGTACTGGGCTCTTCTCTCCTGTTCTAGACTCCATATAACCCCCAAATAAATAACAAAAACCCATTTTTGTCGAGTTGATTCCTAGCCACTAGTGGATTCACACTGCAAACCTTCAGTTGGCAGATGAGTGCTTTAACCACAGCATCACCAGTGATCTTTAACCCCTGACTAGAGGGAGGATTGGTCACAGTCTGGGCATACTTGGGTAAGAGGCTCCAGTTGCAGGGACTGGAATGCTCTAGAGCAGTGGTGCTCAGCCTTGTCTATAGATTAGAGATACCTGAGGAGCTTTATGGAAATCCTGATGACATAGTGGCTAAGTGCTATGGCTGCTAACTAAAAGGTCAAATCTGCTAGATGTTGCTTGGTAATTCTGTGGGGTCCTATGAGTTGCAATTGACTTCATAGCAGTGGTGGTGGAAGGAGCTTTATGAATCCCTATGCCTGGCCATGCTTTGGAATAATTAAATCAGGATATCTGGGGGGCTGGGATCCAGGCATCAGTGGTACCCAGAACTTCCCAGGTGACTCGGATATGCAGCCAAGGTTGAGAACCTCTGCTGGAGAAGCAAGACAGAATATAATCTTGGTTGTTTTGGAAAAATATTGTTCTCAAATACTTTTTTTTAATTAAAATTTTATTTTTTATTATGATTGAATGAAAATGTACATTCCCATATATGTTTGCATGCCCACCTATATGCAGCTCCCACTGCTCTCCCTGCCTGGTGACAGCACACTCTTCCTTTTCTCTCCATACATATCTTGTCCTCCCAACAATCTCCTATCACCTCCTCTCCATTTCCTCCTCTGCCTCTAGTAAGAGATCAGCAGAATGACATCCTGTAGATGCATAGAACCATAAAATGCACACATGATACAGTCACACTGTGTTGCCAATTCCAATCCATTCCTGTCTGAAGAGTTGACCTCCATTATTATTTATAGACAGGGGCAGCATCAGGGTCACGGGGCATGCTCCCAGGGGAACTCCGAGACTCCTAGACCATCAGTTGTGGTCTTCTAGTGGAGATCTCAGGGTGTACCCCTTTTTGTTCTTGTTTTGCCAGTGAGACTCAACTTTGTCAGCTCCATTATGGCTATCACTGGTGGTGGCTAGGCACCATCTGCTTCTTCCAATCAGAAGTCAATATAGTCACCTACTCATGTGGGTCTCTCTGTCTTCTGGGTTCTCTTTACCCCATGTCATTTTGGTCCTTGGTGATCATACATTCCTGCTGAGTTGGGACCATTTGCTGTACCCTCAGATGGCAGCTTGGCAGCTTTTAAGTCGCCGGATGCCACTGAACAATGTGGGGTGCAGAAGACTCTCTTAGCAAAATGCTGGTTGTACCAGTCGACCTCGATTTCACCTGAGAGCATGGTCCCCGGCCCACTGCCCGAGCTACTCTGTCCTAGCAATACTTAGTTAAGATGGAAGGAGTAATTATGTTATGTTGAAGTCTAGTTAATATGGATCTTCTTTCTAATGTGTGCTATCAAGATTTTACCCAACTCAATTTTTATCAACTGTCTAAACACTTCCTCCTCCCCCTCCCTCCCTTCCCACCCTTGCAGCCGTCAGAGTCTTTTCTTCCATGCATGAGTCTATTTTTAAGTTCTTATTGTAGGGCTTTCATACAATGTTCGTCTTTCTGTCACTGACTACTTCACTTAGCATAATGTCCTGCAATTGAAACCACGTTATGAGATATTTCCTAAAATCATTGTTGTTCTTTATCATTGCATACTGTTCCATTGAGTATATATACCTAGTTTATGTATCTATTCCTCTGTTGTTGGGCATCTGGGTTGATTCCATTTTTTTGCTATTGTGGATTGTGCTGTGATAAACATTCGTGTGCATGTATCAGTTGGTCTGAATGGCCTTGATTCTGTAGGGTATATTCCGAGCAGTGGAAATACTGGATCAAATAGTATATCTAGATCCAGCTTTTAAGGAAGCACCAGATTGCTTTCCAAACATGTAGCACCATTCTGCAATCCCACCAGTAGTGTAGGAGAGTTTCAATTTCTCCACAGCCTCTCTGGGATTTGTTGTTTTGCATTTTTTGGATCATGGCCAACCTTGTTGGGGTGAGATGGTATCTCATTGTAGTCTTGATTTGAATTTCTTTAATAGCTAATGATCGTGAACATGTCCGCATGGTATTTTTTGGCTGCCTGGATCTCCTCTTTAGAGAAGTGTCTGTCCATCTCCTTTGCCCATTGCTTAATTGGATAGTTTATCTTTTTCTTATTGATATTTTGTAGTACCTTATAGATTGTGGGGATCAGGCATCAGTCTGATGTATAGTTGCCAATTTTTTTTTCCCATTCTGTAGGTTGCCTTTTAATTAAAGTCTTTAGATGAGCAAAAGTGTTTGATTCTTGATAGTTCCCATTTATCTGTTTTCTCTTCTGTTGTTTTTGGTTTGTTTGACAGATTTTGAGGTCTGTCTGTGTTGTGTATTAAAACTTCCATTGTTGTTCATACTTTTTCTTGGATGAGCTTTATTGTTTTAGATTTGATATTTAGGTCTTTTATCCAGTTTGAGTTGGTTTTGTATAAGGTGTAAGATATGGGTCTTGTTTCAATTTATTGCAGATGGATATCCAATTTTGCCAGCACCATTTGTTGAAGAGATTGTTTTTTCCCCAGTTTAATGTCTTATGGCCTTTGTTAGATATCAACCGTTCACAGGAAGATGGTGTCATCTCTGGGGTCTCTATTCTGTTCCATTGATCTGTCTGTTTTTGTACCAGTACCAGTTTGTTTTGACAACTGTGGCAATGTTCTAAAGTAGAGTAGTGAGAGGCCTCCTAGTGTGTTCTTTTTCAGTAGTACTTTACTTATTTGGGGCTTCTACCTTTTCCAAACAAAGTTGGTGATTTGTTTCTCCATCTCATTAAAAAAATGTCACTGGAATTTGTATTGGGATTGCATTATATAAGTAGATCGCTTTGGGTAAAATAGACATTTTCACAATGTTAAGTCTTCCTATCCATGAGCAGGGAAGGTTTTTAAATTTATGCAAGTCTCTCTTACTTTCTTGTAGTAAGGGTTTGTAGCTCTCTTTGTAAAGGTCTGTTATTTCTCTGGTTAGATTTATTCCTAGGTACTTTATCTTCTTGAAGGCTATAGTAAATAGTATTGATTTGGTGATTTCTTCATTAATAATCTCTTTGGTATAAAGGAATTCTGCTGATTTACTTATTTATCTTGTATCCTGACCTTGCTGAACTCTTCTATCAATTTTAGTAGTTTACTTATGGTTTGTTTAGGATTCTCTGAGTATGCAATTGTATCATCTGCAGATAGGGAGATTTTTAGTTCTTTTTTGCTGATGCAGATGCCCTTTATTTCTTTGTCTTGTCTAATTGCTCTGGCTAGAACTTCTAGTGTTGAATAAGAGAAGTGAGAGTGGGTATCCTTGTCTGATTCCTGTTCTCAAAGGAAACTAGAACTTGTAGTGTTGAATAAGAGAAGTGAGAGTAGGCATTGTTGTCTAGTTCCTGTTCTCAAAGGAAACTATTTCATTCCCTTTCCATTGAGGATGATGTAGGCCGTTGGCTTTGTATAAATGGCCCTTATTGCATTAAGGAATTTCTGGTGTATTCCTATTTTGCTGAGAGTTTTTAGCATGAATGGGTGTTGGACTTCATCAAATGCCTTTTCTCCATCAATAGACAAGATCAGGTGATTCTTGTCTTTCGTGATATTTATGTGGTTGATCACATTAATTGTTTTTCTGGTGTTGAACCAGCCTTGCATCCCTGGTATGAATCCAACTTGGTCATGATTGATTATTTTTTTGTTATGTTGTTGTATTCTATTGTCAATAGTTTTGTTGAAGATTTTGCTATCTAGATTCATGACTGATATTGGTCTGTAGTACTCCTTTTTTGTTGGGTCTTTTCCTGATTTTGGTATCAGGGTTATGCTGGCGTCATAGAATGAATTTGGGAGTATTCCATCCCTTTCTATACTGTGAAATAGTCTCAGTAGTACTGGAGATAACTCTTCTCTAAAAGCTTGGTGGAATTCTGCAGTGAAGCAATCTGGGCCTGGGCTTTTTTTTTGGTTGGCAGTTTGGGGATGACTTTTTCAGTCTTTTCCTTTGTGATGGGTTTATTAAGTTGTTCTGCTTCGCCTTGTGATAATTTTGGTAGGTGATATGAATGAAGGAATTTGTCCATTTCCTCTAGGTTTTCAAATTTTTAGAATCCAGTCTTCCATAGTATTCAGCTATGATATTTTTGATTTCTATTGTATCTGTTGTGACAACTCCCCTCTCATTTCTTATTTCGGTTATTTGTTTCCATTCCTGTTTTTTCTTCAGTAAGTTTAGCCAATGGTTTATCAATTTTGTTGATCTTTTCAAAAAACCAGCTTTTGGTCTTTTCAATTTTTTCAATTGTTTATCTATTCTCTAATGCATTTAATTCTGCTCTAATCTTTAGGATCTGTTTTCTTCTGGTGTCTGAGGGGTTCCTCCATTGTTGTCTCTCTACTTGTTCAAGCTGTAGGGTCAGTTCTTTGATTTGGTTTCTTTCTTCCTTCCAAATGTGTGCGTTTATGGAGATAAACTGACCTCTGAGCACTGCTTTGGCTGTGTCCCATAGGTTCTGGTAGGAAGTGTTTTCATTCTTGTTGTAATCCATAAATTTCTTTATTTCATCCTTGATTTCTTGTATAACCCATGGTTTTTTGAGCAAGGTGTTGTTCAGTTTTCATGAGTTCCACTTTCTGTCCGTTTTTTTCTGCTATTCATTTCAACTTTTATGGCTTTGTGATCTGAGAAGATGCTTTGTAATAATTCAGTGGTATGGATTTTGTTGAGAATTGCTTTATGTCCCAGCACATGGCCTATTCTGGAGAATGTCCCATGTGCACTAGAGAAGAAGGTGTAGTTGTCTGCTGATGGATAGAAAGTTCTGTATATGTGAATGAGGTTTAGTTAGTTAGTCGTGGCAATAAAGTCTTCTGTGTCTTTACTGAGTTTTTTTCCTAGACAATCTGTCCAGTGTTGAGAGTGGAGTGTTGAAGTCTCCTACTAATATTGTGGAGTGATACATCTCCTTTTTGAGTGTAGTCAGTGTTTCTTTGACGTATTTAGGTGCTCTAATATTAGGTGTGTAAATATTTAATATTGTTAAGTCCTGCTTGTATATTGAAACTTTGAGCAATAGTGTCCATCCTTGTCCACGATGGTGGATTTTACATTAAAACTGATTTTATCTGAGATTAGAATGGCCACATCTGCTCTTCTATCTTCATTGTTAGCTTGATATATATTCTTCCATCCTTTAATTTTCAGTTTGTTCATATCTTTGAGTCTAAGGTGAGTTTCTTGTAGGCAGCGTATAGATGGGTCATATCTTTTGATCCAAGGTGGCACTCGATGTCTCTTTGCTGGAGCATTCAATTCATTCACATTGAATGTAATTATTGATAGGTATATGTTCAGTTCTGCCACTGTGATATGTTTATTTTTGTGTTGATGTTTTCTCTGTTGTTCTTATTAATCTGTTCTGGGACATTCTTCTTTGTGAGTTGATTTTTCACCTTTCTCAGGGTTGCTTTTGTGGTTGTTGAGACTCCTGTGTTACATTTCTTGATATGGTATGTTGCTTCTTTATTGTGCTTTATGGCTGCCCCATGATCCTGCTTAATAAACTATATATAAACTCAGTTTTGATTGCTGCCAGTCTTGTCAACTTCCTCTCCATCTGGAAGGACTATAATGACTGTAGTACATCCCTCTTTTTATTATCATGATATCATAGTTCACACGATGTGATCAGTAGATCATTTCTTTCACTATTACAGCTTTGATTGTGTTTGGAGCCTTCCCTAACTGAGTAGGATTCTGGATAATGTGTCCTGATGAATATAAAATTAGTGGTTTTGTTCTTCCAAGCCAAGAGATTCAGTATTTCTTGTAGCTTTGGTTTGGTTTTTACAAAGTCTGTGAGTTTCTGTTTATCTGTGAATGTCTTAATTTCATTTTGGTATTTGAAACATAGTTTTGCAGGATATGTAATTCTTGGTTGGAAGTTCTTCTCCTTCAAGGGTTTGAATGTGTCATGCCGCTGTCTCTGTGCCAGCATCATTTCTTCTGAGAAATCTGATGAAAGCCTACAGGGTTTCCCTCTGGATTTTAGCTCTACTTTTAGTCTTGCTGCCTTTAAGAGTTTCTCCTTATGTTCCATTTTATTGAGCTTGATTATAACATGTCTTGGAGTCTTTCTATTGAGATCTATAGTCAGTGGTGTTTGACATATATCTTCAATATCTATATTCTCTTCTTTAATAATTTATGGGAAGTTTTCTGTCAACAGCCAGCAACAATACTGTCTGTATTCTCAGGTGTATCACTCTGTTCAGGAACTCCAATTAATCATAGATTGTTCTTCTTAATAGAGTCTCACATGCTTCTTAATGCTTCTTCGTTTTTTCTTGTTTCTTTTTATGATTTCTCCTCATAGATGCTGGAGTCAGTAGCTCTGTCTTCCAAATCAGAAAGTCTCTTTTCCATTTGTTCCATTGTGTTTTCTTGGCTTTGAATTGAAGTTTCTATGTTTTTGATTTTGTTCTTGATCTGTAGGATTTCCGAGTACTGATGTTCCATCAGATGAAGCAGCTTGCTTAATTTTCATTTCTGCTGCATTTTCTATAAGGTCTAGGAGGGCTCTCTATATAATCGTTTTGTATTCACCTTCTCGGATCCTACTTGACGGCACTTGGCTTGGCTGGCATTCACCTTCTGATAGTTTCAGAAAAGCTTCTTCATCTGAGAAGTTCTAAGGTGATTTCTTTTGGGGGGCCTTCTGATGTTGTGGGTGATTTCCAGGTTACTTGTCTCCTCCAAAGTTTGTTGGTTTTGGGGCTTCATGTGGGTCAGTAGAGGCTGGGAGAGAGGCTGTGAAGATGGACCACAGTTGTTTCTCTAGGCCGTTTTAAAATGAGAAGTAAAAAGTATCTGACCATTTCCAAAGTCAGTCAGGTTTTCAGGTGTATATGTCCCTCTTCCCAGCTGGCAAAGTAAACACCTCTATATTGAACTCCAGATGTCATAAACTAGCTTATAATACAGAAAGGCTACTGGCCTGCTGTCCTCTGCTGTTGATCCCCAGCTGTAGGTGATATTGTGTAGAATTCTACTTTTCTGCTGGAACAGCAGTCTTGCCTGGGTATGCACACCACCCAGCCCAGGAATTAAGTCCAGCTGAGGCTTCCATGTGGATTACTCTGCTTCCCAGTGAAACAAAATGGTGTCCCTCACAAGTTTGCCAGGTGGCCTGGACCAGGCTCCTGTTGGAAAGAGAGGCCAAGAGTGTCGAAATGCCTGGAGTCCACAACCTCGACTGCTGGACCGCAGCCCCAGGCAACACTGTGCAAAACATCTCTTCCCTGCTGGAAAAGCACTCTCCCCTCTGGCAGGCGCCACCTCCCAAGCCTAAGAACCAAGTCTGGCTGGGGCCTCTGCCTGGGCTTGTCTGTTTCCCAGTGGATCAAGATGGTGTCCTGCGGAAGCACATCTGTACAGCTACCACATGGCGGAAACAGAAAGATAGGCCAGAGGAGCCGAGTGTATAGAATCCAAAGTCAGGCTCTCAGAACATGGCAATTTTGCTTGCCTGCCCACCAGCAGTGTGTCTGAGACCAGCAGCTAGTCAAGTCCCCGCTCTGCCCACTGGCCAAGACAGAGGAAAAAATAATCAAAATGGTGAGTTACCTTCAGTCTGTGCCAGCCTGTGTTCGCCGATAGTGGGGTCAGTGAAAGAGAGGAGGTTTTGCATTCAGTGGTGTGAAGTCCAAATTAACAGCTCTATGCTGCATCTCAGGGCTCCGTAGGTGTCCAGAAGTCTCCATTTAATTATCATTTCAGGTCTTGGTTTTCAGAGGGATTTAAGGAGACATGCGTTTAGTCTGACATCTTGACTCCACCCCAAATGTCTTAATTTCATTTTGATATTTCTAAGATAGTTTTGTAGGATATATAATTCTTGGTTGGAGATTCTTCTCCTTCAAGGCTTTGAATATATCATGCCACTGTCTCTGTGCCAGCATTGCTTCTGTTGAGAAATCCGATGAAAGCCTACATAATTTCCCTCTGAATGTTAGCTTTGCTTTGAGTCTTGCTGCCTTTAAGAGTTTTTCCTTGTGATTCATTTTGTTAAGTTCGATTATAATATGCCTTGGAGACTTTCTTTTGAGATCTATCTTCAGTGACATTCGGTACGCATCTTGGATATCTATATTCTCTTCTTTCATGATTTCTGGGAAGTTTTCTGTCAGCAGCTGAGCAACAATATTCTCTGTGTTCTCAGGTGTGTTGCACTGTGTCATGGATTGAATTGTGTCCCCCACAAAAATGTGTAGCCATGTGGCTGGGCCATGATTCCCAGTATCTTGTGACTCTCCTACATTATGTGGTTTTCCTATGCTGTATTAAAGGATTAGAGTGGAGTTGTAAATCCTTTCCTAAGATTACCTCCCTGCTCCACTGTAAAGGGAGTTTCCCTGGATTATGACTTGCCCCACCCTTAATCCTGTCATCCTACGAGAGATAAAACGATAGAGAAGCAGGCTGAGAATTGCGAACCTCGAACCATCAAGCAAGCAGCGGGAGAAGAGCGCGTCCTTCAGACCTGAGGTTCCTGTGCCAAGATGCTCCCTGGACAAAGACTAGTGCAATACCGGACTTTTCTCCTGAGCCGATAAGGGGAAAGCCTTCCCCTGGATCAGACACCGTGAATATGGACTTGCAGCCTACCAGACTATGTAAGAATAAACCTTCCTTTGTTAAGGCAATCCACTCTGTGGTATTTCTGTTAGAGCAGCCCTAGCTGACTGAAACACCATGTTCAGGAACTCCAGTTAATCGTAGATTGTTCCTCTTAATAGAGTCGCACATGCTTTTTAATGCTTCTTCATTTTTCCTGTTTCTTTTCTCTGATTTCTCCTCACAGCTGCTGAAGTCAGTAGCTCTATCTTCCAAGTGAGAAAGTCTATTTTCCATTTATTCCATCCTGTTTTCTTGGCTTTGAATTGAAGTTTCTATGTCTTTGATTTTGTTCTGCTGGATTTCTGAGTACTGGTGTTCCATCAGATCGAACAGCTTGCTTAATTTTTCATTTTGCTCTGCTGAATTTTGTATGAGATCTAGGAGGGCTGTCTATATAATCCTTTTGTATTCACTTTCCGATAGTTTTGAGAAGGTTTCCTTGTCCGGGAAGTTCTTTGGTGCTTTCTTTTGGGGGCCTTCTGAGGCCATGGATGATTTCTTGGTTATAGTTTTCTCCAGAGTTTGTTGCTTTGGGGACATCATGTGAGTCAGTGGAGGCTCGGAGAGATGCTGTGCAGATGGGCCACAGTTGTTTCTCTAGGCCATCTTAAAAGGAAAGGTAAAAGGTATCTGACAGCTTCCAAAGTCAGTCAGGTATTCAGGTGTACAAGTCCCTCTTCTTAGCTGGCAAACTAAGCACCTCTATATCCAATCTGAGATGTTATAAACTAGTTCACAATAAAGAGAAGCTACTGCCCTGCTGGCCTCTGCTGTTGGGCTGCAGCCATAGGTAACACTATGTAGAATACTACTTTGCTGCCAGAGAAGTGCTCTCCTCCGGACAGGTGCTACCTCCCAGCCTAGGAATTAAATCCAGCTGAGACCTTTGTATGGATATATCTACCTCCCAGTGGAACAAGATAACATCCTGTACAAGCTCCGTGCCTAACTCCGTAAAGGCCACTTAATAGCAGAAGCAGAAAGAGAGGCCAGAAGTGCCGAGATGCTCAGAGTCCAACACCAGGCTCTCAAAATATGGTAATTTCACCTGCGAGTCCCACCAGCAGTGCATCTGAGATTAGCTGCTAGTCATGTCCCAGCTACACCTGCCGGCTATGACAGAGAAAAAAAAAAATTAAAATTGCGAGGTACCTTCGGTCCATGAAAGCCAGCACTCACTAAAAGCGGGGGTCTGTGAAAGAGAGGAGGTTTTCTATTCAGTGATATGAAGTCCAAATTGACAGCCTCATACTGTGTCCTAGGGCTTGCTAGGTGCCCAGACGACTCCATTTGATTATCATTTCAGGTCTTGGTTTCCAAAGGGATTTAGGGAGATGTGTGTTTAGTCCTCCATCTTGACTGTGCTTGTTCTCGAATACTTTTGATTCAAATCAGGCTGCCAAGTCAATGTCATTTTCCTTACCTTCCTCTAGTTATGCAGGGGGAAGCTTTTTTGGCTTAATTATCATAAATGCCAAAATGAGCCAGTGGTTTTCAAACTTTTATATGCATACAGATCACCTATGGGACTTATTAAATGGTAGATTATGGTTATTTTAAGGAGTCCCTGGGTGACTGAAATAGTTAAGTGCTGAACTATCAATTGAAAGCTTAGTGGTTTGGAGGAAAGAGGTACCTTGGAAGAAAGGCCTGGTGCTCTCTTTCTGAGAAGTCACAGCCTTGAAAACATCATCTGTGAGTTTATTAGAAATGCAAATTCTCAGACTCCATCTTGAATCTATTCTTGTTAGTTCTGAGATATCACAGCCCTCAAAACTTTATGGAGCTCAGTTCTACTTGGCAGACATAGAATTAACGTGAGTTACAGTGGACTGTCAGGAACAGCTAATAACAGCAATACTAGGTCTGGGATGGGGTCTGAGAGTTTGCATATCTGATAAGCTCTCAGATGATATTGCTGATCTGAGGAGCACACTTTTTATAGCAGGATTCTAGGTTTCCAACTGTTTAGCTGATTTTACTCATTCTTTTATTCACTTGTTGAAAGGTGCTTCTTCCCTGCTAGGTACTTTGCTGGTTAGATATAGAACATGTGGTTGTGAGTGAGAGACCACTGTGCCCAAGCAACAACATAAAATCCAAGAGGAAAGACAGCAAACCCATCATTTTACAAGTAATTACTTGGGAGCCTGGTGGTGCAGTGGTGAAGAGCTGTGGTTGCCAACCAAGAGGTTTTTGGCCAGTTTGAATCAGCCATCTGCCCCTTGGAAACTCTACGGATCAGTTCTTCTCTGCCCTTTAGGGTCATTGTAAGTTGGAATTGACTTGACAGCAATGAGTTTGAGGTTTTTTTTTTTTTTTTCCCCACAAAGGAAAAGTACAGGCTGCTATGAGACAACATTGTAAGGAGTGTTGATTTAGTTAGTGGATCGTGGTTGTGAGGTAAAGTAAGTCCCAAGAGAGCTATGCTGTGTACTGATGCTCTGTCTAGCTGTGGGAACCCACTGACTTCTCCCTGCAGTTTCTGAGAGCCCGGCTATAGTTAGTACACTGACCCTTGTTTCCTGCTGTCTATTTTCCCACGGTGGCTTTAGGCACTCTCTTTATTTCCCTTATCCAGCCATTCTCAACCTCTGTCTCTTTCTTGAGTTCTGCTGATGAATGTCTTGGACTAAGAGACACTTAGCACCCAAAATGAACATGTTCTGAAACAAAAATCTCGTATCCTCTCCACCAAACCAGCTCTTCTTCAGCACTTCGGCACTGTCTTAGTCATTTAGTGTTGCTCTAAGAGAAATATCATAAGTAGATGGCTTTAACAAAGAAAAGTTTATTTTTACACAGTCTAGCAGGCTGGAAGTTCCAATTCAGGGTATCAGCTCCAGGGGGAGTCTTTTTCTGTTGCTTCTGGAGGAAAGTCCTTGTCATCAGTCTTCTCCTCGACTGGGAAGTGGACCCTGGGTCCAAAGGATGCTCTCTGCTCCTAGCACTGCTTCTTTTCCTGATGGTATGAAGTTCACAACGGTCTGTTTTCTTCCCCTTCCTTTTATCTCTTGTAGAGTAAAAGGTAGTGCAAGCTACACTCCAGGGAAACTCCCTTAATAAGGCTATTATAGTCCCACCCCAGTCCTCTTTCACATGATCCAGTCTTGCTCTATTATCCAGAGGGAGAGATTAGGATTTACAGCATAGGAAACTCACAGAATGGAGGATAACCACAGAATACTGAGAGTCATGGCTCAGCCAAATTGCTATACATTTTGGAGGGACACAATTCAATCCATGACAGGCATTACCATTTTATGTTTTTAAAGCCAGTCAGTCCAAATCTGGCATTTACTTGTAACTGATATGGACATCACTATTGTTAGCCCAAGAATGCATTGCACACTGTATCATAGGATCTGAAATGGCATATGTTACGTATGCTTGATTCATAGATGACCTAAATTGAATAAATAGCACACTAACATAAATAGACATTAACATTCATTTAGACCCATGCATTTTTGCAAGATATTTTATTTACTTTAATTGATGTAATACTTCCAGTAGCTTTCTAGGGAGGCATTGCCACCTTTCGTAGATAAAGAAAGTAGGGCCCATAGAGTATCCACTTGGTAAATCACAGCAGCATTTTAATTTAGTTTTTACCGCCTTCAAAAACCATCATGTTCTTTTTATTATCTACATTATATACTGTAAAGGGTTTTCTCAATTGTTATTGTGAACGTATTTTCAAAATAAAAGTTCTTTCAAATGTTATAATTTTTTCCTTCAAATTTAAAAAATACACTAATAAACTAGTCTTATAAACGAGGCTTAGTTACTTTAAAACAACTAGGCCTAGCCTACTGTATGTATGGAATAAATACTAGTTTCCTTTCACAGATTAAAATGTTGTCTATTTTGCATTTATTTTTTTTTTCAATCTTTTTCCTATCCATGCTTCACTCTGCACATTTTCTACTTAATCATCTTCTATGTTACTAATTCTCTTAGCTGGAACTATTCTGCTATGACTCTTATCTATAGCATCCTTGATTTTTGTTATATTTCTTATATTTTAAAAAACCCCAAATAAACATTGCCATCAAGTCTATTGCAACTCACAGTCACCCTACAGGACAGAATAGAAATGCCTCATAGAGTTTCTGAGGAGTGCCTTGTGGATTTGAACTGCTCACCTTTTGGTTAGCAGCCATAGCACTTAATCACTATGCGACCAGGGTTTCCTCTCACACTTTAGGAAGCTAGAAGTCTGAATTTAGGGTGCTGTCTCTAGGAGGAGGCGCTTTGTGTCTTTGTTGGCTCTGGGGAAAGGTTCTTGTCTCATTTCAGTTTCTGTTTCATCTTTCCTTGGAGATCTCATGTGGCATGGCATCTGTCTTCCTGCATCTGTGCTTGCTTGTTCAGTCTCCTCTTTTAGATCTCACAAGAGATTGACTTAAGACTTTTAGTCTTTTAGTGCTGCCATAATAGCAGTACCACATGTGGAAGTCTTTAATAATGAGAAATGTATTTCCTCCCGGTAAAGTAGCCTAAAAATCCAAATTTGGGACATAAACTCGAGAAGCCTTTCTCTGTTGGCTGTGTTAAAGGGTCTTTGTTCCTAGTCTTTCCCTGGACTGGGAGCTTCAGAGGCATAGGGACCCTGGGTCCAAAAGACGGTCTCCTTCCTCCTGGCACTGTTTTCTTGATGGTATCAGTTCCCAGTCTGTCAGCTAGCTTCTTTCATTTATGTCTCAAAAGATTGCCTCAAGGCACAATACAATCATACAGATTAAGTCCTGCCTCACTGACGCAATTACTGCCCATCTTCCCGTATTAACATCATAGGCGGTGTTTACAGTTTATAGGAACATCACACAATACTGGGAATCTTACCCTAGCCAAATTGTTACACACATTTTTGGGGGGGACACAGTTCTAGAATTTCCATTTTATGTTTTAAAAAATATACATACATTCCAGTTCCCTTGTGGAATTATATGTCTTATCACCTATTTTCTTAAACATGTTACTGACAATAATTTAAAAATCTATATTTAGTAACTCCAATATCTGGCTGTTCTGTGATTCTGTTTATATTGTCTTTTTTTTTTTTTTTTTTTTAAATCCTGTTTCTTTGTAGGCCTGGTAATTTTTTTTGAATGTCAAATATTTACTGACTGTTAGCTCTTGATGATAGATTCTTCCTCAGAGGATTGTCTTTAGCTTCTGGAGAGGAGCTAGTATGTCTGGAGAGGAGCTAGTGTTATCAGAAGGACCAGATCCTTTGAATTCATTCTTCTTTACTCAGATCTCATAGCCATTCCAGGATCTCACATGAAAGATTGAAGCATATACCAGGGTTTTTCCACTTTGGTGAGCCCTGAACTCCAATTATTATTTCCTTATCAGCTCTTTAGCAGCTGTTTTCTGCTTTGCTTCTCTCTGCCTATGAAATCTATAGGTCAGCCGTCATGGACTGAACTATGTCCTTCCCAAAATACCTGTCAGTTTGGCTGGGCCATGATACCCATGATTGTGTGATTGTCTGCTATTTGATGACATTTTCCCTGTAAGTTGTAAGTTCTATCACTATGACTGAATTAAGATGAATTAACAGCAGTTATACTGATGAGGTTTATAAGGTTAGATAGTGTTTAAGCCAGTATCTTTGAGATCAAAAAGCAGGAGGTGGGCAGAGAGAGACAGGGACCTCATACCATCAAGACAATGCTGGGAGCAGAGCCTGTCCTTCAGACCTGAGGTTCCTGTGCTAAGATGCTCCAAGACCAAAGAAAGACTGATGCAGCACAAGGACCTTCCTCTAGAGCAGACATAGAGAGAAAGCCTTTCCCTGGAGCTGATGCCCTGAATTCAGACATGTAGCAAAGAAACTTCTCTTTGTTAAAACCATTCACTTGTAGGATTATTTCTGCTGTAGCAGCAGTAGATGACCGAGACATCAGCAAATATGTAAGTGGTAATGTAGTGGTAGTGGGAAGAGAGTACTAGGCGAATTCTGTGTTTTCTTAGCTTTGAGGATTGGCCTCTCAGATTCTGGTTATCTTTGTATCTCTTCCATATCTTCAAAGAGATTTTTTGTTTTTTAATTTAATCCAATTTTTTAATGTGCTTGATTATCATTTTCTGGAGGTGATGTTCTTGGGATTGAATCATATCCACCCCAAATATGAGGCCTGCCAGTCAAGTTTGTAAACTCATCCTAGAAAAAGTACTGTACACCTCATTGCTGAATTATCACTACAGTCACTTTTGAAGTACTCCGCTTAGGAAGATATTCATTGATGCCAGCAAGTAGTCCACCCTTCAAAGCAATTTTGGAACTCTTTTTTGATGATTTTTTTGATGTCCTGAATGTCATCAAACTGTCTTCAATATTTCCTTTATCTTCAGGTAAAGAAAAAAGTCAGTGGGGGCCAGGCCAGTTGAGTAGGGAGGATGTCCCAATGCAGTTATTTGTTTACAGGCTAGAAACTCCCTCACAGACAACCATACAATTAAATTTGCCTACTTGCCACCATGCCACAGTACGCAACAGCCGTTCCGAAAAGAGTTCCAAAATTGCTTTGAAGTGTGGACTAAGTGCTGACATCAGTGCATAGCTTCTCAACGAGAGTACTTTGAAAGTGACTGTAATGATATTCAGCATTGAGATACGTAGCACTTAGAACAATCAAGTTTTCGGACTTAATTGTCTGACCTGGTATGTCTTGTGAATTCTAACCCCTGTGCCTATAGTTATAATCCTGTTTTGGAATGGTTTTCTTTGTTATGTTAATGAGGCAGTGTTGGTGTAGGGTATGTCTTAAAGCAGTCTCTTTTGAGATATAAAAGTGCAGATTCAGCAAGCAAGCAAGCACAGATTTGGGAAGACAGTTGCCATGCCACATGGATCTCCAAGGAACCAAGAAACAAGAGATTGAAAAGAGACACGGACCTTTCCCTGGGGCCAACAAAGAGAGAGGGCCTTCATCAGAGCCAGCACCCTGAATTCAGACTTCTAGCTTCCTAATCTGTGAGAAAATGAATTTCCCTTTGTTAAAGTCACCCACTTGTAGTATTTCTGCTTTAGCAACACTAGAAAACTAAGATAGACATGTAATCTGCTTTTTATGTATATTTGTTTTTTAACTCTGAAGTTTAAGTAAATAGAACTGTTTTTTGATTTAGCAGATTGATTTTAGAACAGGTGCTGTTCAGGAGTGCAGGTGAGAGGCCTCTACCTGAGTTATAGTCTGTTTGGCTACTACCTGCCTGTGTGTAAGAACCTCTGACGATTCCCTTACATTATGAGGAGGTCACTTGAATAGGAGCAAACTGAGTATTATGTACTTTATCACATGGGTGGCTTTATTTTGCAGGGATCAAGTTTATATAAATGATAGAGAAGAGGGTAACTCAGGAGACTAAGTTCTTAGTCTGGTCTCTTAGGTAGTAATAGAAGAGAGAAATTCTTCCACAAAGTAAGAGAAGACCATGGCAATTTCTAGTGGCCTTGCCATGCTGATATTATTTTTATTGTTATAAAGCTATCTATGTAATACAGCATTTGTCAAATTACTGTTTTTTTACATGTACCATTCTGTGACACCAATCATGTTAATCATGTTGTGCATCCATCACCAGTTTTCCATCATCAAAAACAGATACTCAATGCCTGGACTTTTTTGGGTTTGAAAATTTTTGTTGAGGATGGTAGTGATTTTTTAATGTGTTTCAGTGCTATTTCTCCATATTCATGTATGTGTATAGATATTGTTTGTAAATGTAAGCACACACACAGTACACAGCCCCATTTTTATATCACTGTTTCTCAGAAAGTCGTTGAAGGAAAACTATAAATAGTTCTTTTCAATCTCATCCTCTGTTTTGCTTTAAGTGAAAGTTGTAATCGAAGTCAATTTGTCATACAAAAACGTGCACGCACACACTGCTGTGTAACTCTAGGTGCTCTCCTTACCCTGTGACAGCATGTTCCTTCTTTCCGTCTTCTGTTAAATGGCAGTGGAAGTGAATAAAAAGTACTAAATGGAGAGTGGATATCCTATCATGTAAGTTTAGTAGAGGGAGAGATGGACTGGAGTTAGGTGGCAAGATTCTGTGGACGTGGGGATTTGGAATTCTTGTGGATTTAGAGTTGGAAAGGAGTGGGATACATGTTCTAGGCAGATAGACTAGAATATGGGGAGGAGCAAGGGTGAGCGCAGGGCTCTGAGTGTGGTGACATAAAGATGTGGGGAAAGGACAGAGAGAGGCTGAAGTCACACACTGGAGAGCTGGGTTGAGTTTGGACATCCTATAAGGGAGACATCAAAGGTCTTTGAATGGGAGAGTGCTGATGATTGCTTTAGGATGGTTAAGGTGGGACATGCAGAATGGGTTGGAAGGGGAAACTGTGTAAGCACGGTTGATGGGAAGCTTTCATTAGGGTTCTGGTTAGTGATTTAAGGCCAGAACCAGACTGGGATCATGAAAGAGGACAGGAAGGAGCAGACTGAAGAATGCTGTGGAAGAATGTAGACAACTGATTGGACATGAGTAGAAATGCTATTGACATTTCATGCAAATTTGAATTATGTACCTTTGAAATAAAGCAACATAAAAAATGTTAACCAAAATCCTTTTTTTGTGAACAGTTTGGAAAGAACCCCAAATCCTTTCTTCTCATCACTGACAAATAGTCAACTCTGACTGTACAGGTTTCCACACTTTACAGAACAGATCCGTTCACACAAAGAGGAAGTAGTTTTTTAGCAAGGGGAATCCGCTTTTTCTGATGACGTGCAGTTATACATTTAGAGCTATGTTCTTGTACTCCTTTCCTAGGGTTTCTGTAACAAAGTGCCACAAACTGGGTTCCTTAAAACAACAGAAGTTTATCCTCTCACAGTTTTCGAGGCTGGAAATCTGAATGTAGACTGTTGGATTGGCCATATTCTCTCAAACTGGAGGATCCTTCCGTTTCTCTCTTGACTTCTGGTAGCTCCAGGCTTCCTTTGTGTGTGGCGGGGTAGCTCTCATCTGCCTCCATCATCACGTGGTGTTCTTCCCTCTCTTGGTGTGTCTCCCTCTTTTTTAAAGATGTAGTCCTCTTGGGTTAGGATCTACTCTCCTCCCATATGACCTCGTGTTAACGGATGAAACATCTTCAAAGACTGTTTCCAAGCAGAGTCACATCCACAGGTACTGGGGGTTAGGACTTCAGCATATCTTTTTGGCAGACACAGTTCAACCTTTAACAGTTCTCAAGGCAGCAAAAAAAAAAAAAGCACCTAATGGGTATCATGTTGGGCCTTTGATGGAGATGCTGGGATGGGCCTGCACTCCTGGGGATTAACACCAGTGGCTTCACATGACCTGGTGTAATGTTCCTTTGGCTCGTGATTCTCTTTTCCTGGTGGGATTATCATCATTTCTGACTCCAGAATGTCTCCTCTGTCACAGTGGTGCCTGGATAAAAACCAATCAGGAAGTTTCATATCCTATAGGGTAACTGAGTGAGTCACTCTCTCCCCTATATTGCTGGCCTTTGTTCCAAATGAGCATTTCTGGAACAGATCATTCTCATGCCACACTCATCTGGGGGATGTTAGTGGGAATGTTACACAAGGGGTTCCCTAGAGAATTAAGTTCAATAAGCCAAAAGCCAAGTGCCATTGAGTCGGATATTTTATTTCCCCATCCCAAATCCTCTCAGTCGGTCACAGAGTACATTGAGGTATTAATGTGTTAGTGGCTCTGAGAGGCTTGCAAGGAAACTGGTTTCATGTTGTTGAACTCAGATTTTCCTGTGCATATTTGACTGCTGAACACTACCGTGGATCACACTGACTGACATCTGGATGTCACATTTTGGGGAAATTCAGGTAGGTAAATGCCATTCTTCCTGATGGCCTTTCTGGGAGCAGCACAGTCCAGTAAGTGAGTGAAAAAAAAAAAAAAGGAACACCTGCTAGATCCCTGCTCTGTGCCGTCAGGAGTTTGTGGGTAGTGTAAGCAGTTAATGCGCTTGACTGCTAACCAAAAGGTTAGAGGTTAAGGTCCCTCAGAGGTGTCTTGGAAGAAAGGCCTGGTGATCTACTTCTGAAAAATCTGTCATTGAAAACACTATGGCTGTCCCTTCTGCTCTGACGGACATGGGGTCCTCATAGGTTGGAGTCAGCTCTTGGAGTCAGCTCTGCAGTCACTGTGCAAGGTCATATGCATATCCTCTTGCATTTCAACCTAAAAATAGCCCTCTGAGGTAGAGCCAAGGAGTTAGATGCTTAGAGGAATTAGGAAACTTGTCTAAAGTTACATGTTCAGGATGTAACAGAGTCAGTATTGAGACTTACAGTAACCTCAAGTCCCTTTCTGGGAAGTTTTAGGATCAGTCATTAAAACAGAAGCTATTGCACCAGAGAGGTTTTACTTAAACAAATACAGATTATCTCCGTTAGTAAAGTATATAAACATCCCAAGTATTTCTGTTTCGTCGTGGTCAGAAAAGAAGCTTTGAACTCAAGGAAAAAAACAGGAAAAGTGAAGAAGCTTTAAACAAGGTGAATCTGTAATGATATCTTTCCAGCCCTGTCCCCAGGGAAAGGATGCTGAGTACATTAAGTGCCTGCTGATGCCCCCTCTTCCTTTTCACTGAGGAGTTTGGACCCTCTTGAACCCGCTTACTTAGGCTTTGTCTTCCTTTCTTCCAATTTTCCATAGCTGATGGTGCAGTGGCTAAGAGTTTGGCTGCTAATCAAAAGGTCAGCAGTTCAAATCCACCAACTGCTCCTTGGAAACCCCATGAAGCCAGTTCTATTTTGTGCTGTTGGATTACTATGCATCAGAATTGATTGTACTGCACTGGGTTTGTTTTTTATTCTGTTTCTTTTTGGTTCCAGACCCATCCTCACTAAACTACTTCCTGTGTTCCCTGTACCCTCCTCTTACCAGTGACAGCTCAGAATGGCCAGAGAGGAACTCTGCCGTTTCCTGTGCACTATAATGATAAGGCTGTGTATTGACATGAGAACATGGAGCAGAGGTGTGCAAACAATTTCATTTTTCTGGTAATGCTTGATGACGTGTAGGACTTGCTAATGGGTCCAAGGTGTTTCAGAATTGCCCAGAATGCCCCTGTTTCTTTCTTCTGTTTCATATTTTCAGCTCTACTCCTTGTTTGGCCAGAAGAGTGGAAACCAAAATAATTCTGTGCTCTGTTGTAAGTGCTCATGTTAGTTCATTCTTTTTTGTTACTCTTAACCATCAAGAGACAGAGGATGGCACCCCTTTCACCCTAAAATGGGAGCTTTTATAGGATAGAAAGAGTTAGATGGGAACAGTTTTCCTCTCCATTTAGACAGGACCATTAATTCCTCTGTACTGCTCTTTGCTTTTGTAGTCTGTTAACAACAATTAATTAAAGACCTAGAAAATGAAACAGATGGGGGATGCTCTAGCTTGTTTAAGGCTCTTTCCGTCCCTTTTAGTGAAAGTGAGGGAAAAGGAGTATGACCCTAAAATAAAACGCTGAGATTAGCACCAAGCCTTCTTTGAATAATTCTACCCTCAAATGTTCATTTATTATTCATCTGTGATGTGCAAGGCACTTTGCAAGATCTTGGACACATAAAATTGTGATTGAGAATCCTACCAGATCAACCTGTACATTTTATTCATGAATTCAGATCTTCTGGCCAGAACCCTGCTGGGGAGAGGGACTCAAGTGATAGCACTTCCCCTGGGATGAGGCACACACTGGTGTGTGACAGATTTGGTGAGCGGAGTTGTCACTTGTAACTTGTTGCTGTGGAGTCGATTCTGACTCTTAGTGACCCTATAGGGCGGGGTAGAACTGCCATATAGGGCTTCCAAGGCTGTAAATCTTTATGGAAGCAGACTGCCACATCTGTCTCCTGTGGAGCCTCTGGTGAATTTCAACTGCCAACCTCTGCCTTAAACACTGGGCCACTTGGGCTCTTTTGAGTTGTCACTGTCAGGGGAATTTTTTTTTTTTTTTAAATTGTACTTTAGATGAAGGTTTATGGAAAAAAACTGGCTTCACACTTGACAGTATGCATACTATTTTATAACATCAGTTAACAACCTTACAGTATGTCAATAGTCTCCCATCTCGACTTTAGGTTTGCTATTACCAGCTTTCCAGTCTCCTACTGGCTTCTCATCCTTGTTCCTGGGCTGCGGTTCCCTCTTAGTCTCATTTTGTTTTATGAGCCTGTCTAATCTTTGGTTGAAAGGTGAACCTTGAAAGTGACTTCATTACTGAACTAAAAAGGTGTCTGGGGGCCATGCTTTTAGGGTTTCTCTAGTCTCTGTCAGAGCAGTAAGTCTGTTCTTTTTCTTATGCGTTGGAATTTTGTTGTGTGTGTTTCCCCGTCTCTGTCTGAGACCCTCTGTTGGGATCCCTCTCAGAGCAGTCAGTGGTGGTAGCCAGGTACCATCTAGCTGTACAGGACGCAGATTGGCGGAGGCTGTGGTAGTTGTGATCTGCTAGTCCTTGGAACTAATCTCACCCTTGTGTCTTTAGTTTTCTTCATTTTCTCTTGCTCCTGAAGGGGTGAGACCAGTGCAGTATCTTAGGTGGCTGCTCACAGGCTTTTAAGACTCCAGATGCTGCTCACCAAAGTAGAATGCAGAACATTTTTCAAGAGAATTTTTGAGGCTGAAAATCCACTCTCTGGTAGCAGAATGGTCTCTTAAAGGAGTGAAGAAGCAAATGGATGTTTGTTAGACCCTTGTTGCATCCAGGGTGATTTATATATACACCTTTGAAGAACCTCCTTTCTTAGTCATTTAGCGCTGCTGTAACAGACAATACTACAAGTGGGTGGCTTGACAAAAAGAAGTTTATTTTGTCATAGTTCACATTCAGGGTGTCAGCTCCAGGTGAAGGATTTCTGTCTTTGCTGGCTCTAAAAGAAGGTCCTCATTATCACTCTTCCCTTGGTCTGGGAAGTTCTCAGCCCAGGAACCTCGGGTCCAAGTGACACGCTGTGTTCCTGGTGCTGCTTTCTTGGTGGTACGGGGTCCCCAACTCTGCGTGTTTCTCTTCCTTTTATCTTGTATAGCATAAAAGGAGAAAAGGTGGTGTAAGCCATACCCCAGGTAAACGCTCTTTACGTTGGAGCTGTGAGGTGACTTCAATAAGGGTGTTAAAGTCCCACTCTAATCCCCTTAAACATAATCCAATTTTGTCCTGTCAGCCACAGGCGAAGATTAGTATTTAGAACTTCCCCAAACGGAGGGCAGCCACCCAGTACTGGGAATGATGGCTCAGCCAAATTGCTACACACATTTTTAGGGGTAGGTCCATAATTCAATCCATGGCACTTTCTGAGGTGGAACTAAGAAAACTGAGGTTCTCGAGAGGCGAGGAAATTGTCTGAAGTTATACAGAAAATGACAGAGTCAGAACGGAAGCCCCAGATTATTCCCAAGTCCAGTGTAGGACTTCATTGTTGTTCTCTTTTTACTGAGAAGTTCGGGTTTGTTTGGTACAGTAGGGTGGGATCCAGAACCTTGCCTGAACTTTTCTAGGTGTGTTGTGTGGAAGGAAGGAGAACTCTGACAGCTTTGGAGCTACTGAACCTGGGACTGTGGCTCTTAACCATTCTCTGAGGGATAGGGCCTCTTCTTTTCCTCCAGCTCTTTTTATCTTTTAAATTACTACCTCAATCAATTCTTTTCTGGAGGAATTAAAAATCGGTATGAGCTTCTAGCTCTTCTCAGCTACCTTTAATGGTTTCAGCACTCCCCAGGAGATGCCGAGGTCCTATCCCTGGAGGCCCCCAGCCAGGATTCTCTACTTTTACAAAGCTCTAGGGGATTCAGATGTACATTTCAGTATGAGAAAACTGGCGAGTATTCTTTCTGGCCCTTCTAACTCATTATTTCACCTGCTGGTTTTTCTACCCCTCCTCCCACCAACATCTTATTTTTCTGAGACATCCAACTGGTGAGGAGCCACTGGCCACCCAATTTTCAATTATGTATGACCACAGAGTCTTTACCTTACAGTAGCTAGTGTCTGATTCCCATCTAAGCTCTGCAGTCAGTCATCTCTGTCTCTCTGTTTCCTCTCATGTAATGTTCCCTGGTTTTACACAGTATTTTTAAACGTGCACTTGCTCTTATTTAATTCCGTGCTTTCAGTGAGGTGGTTTACGCGTTTTTATCAATGACTTTGAAAAGGTGCAATTATTGGGTTTAAGTTTCCTGCGCATAAGTGAGTGATAGCCTCATGAATAAAATATAACCCCTTTCCCCTCACAGTCACTTCCTGCTGCCCTTGGTCGCTCTGGTTTGTCTTTGCTATTTTGACCTGTAGAGATTCAAATCTCCACGTCAGGTGTGAAATCCTTAAGTTCCTTAGCTTGTTGCTGTGTCATCTCATTATTGTTCAGAAAGTGTGTTGACCCCCTCAGAACTGGCTTTACGTGGAGAAGGTCTTAATTCTCTACTGGCCCAGCGGGCTACCCAAATGGTAGTTAACCCGTAACAGTGAAGTAACTGCTGCTCACCAGAGACGGAAGTAAGATTCCTACTCTGGTTTGCCTAAAGCAATTAAATTCTTTTTTTGGGGAGTCTGTCTCCATGTCTGACTTGGATTGCTTTTATTTCCTTGGTGGTAGATTACCTCTGGTCATTGTAGTTCCTCATTCCTGCTCACATCCGTGTCTTGTCACATTTTAGTTTAGCCTTTTTTGAATGCTTTGCTATGTAGTTGGACATTATTAGAACATACTGGAGGTGCATGCCTAATTTCTTCGTCTGCAACAGTGGCTGCCTCTCAGCTCTGGGGGTTTTCCATGCAGCTGTCGTCTACTGAGCTGGAATGTTTGGACATACTCACTTGGTCAATGTGCTGTCTATGCTAGAGCTAAAAGTCAAAGTCAGGGCCATTATCTGGTTGCTTGGCTGCATTCACAGGCTTGGCCTCAAAAAAGAGCTTCCCTCTGTTCCTCTGTTCCCCTGACAGGCCTCAGGTTGCTAGGGCTGCCCTACTCTTCCCCTTGCCCCAGGCTAGGACTGTGGCCAGGTGATTCTGTGGTGAGCAATTGCTGTGTTTGTTCTTTCTGTTAATTGCACAAAGTGTTTCACTAACAAATTTCCTAATTTTGCTGCTGGCTGGGGTGGGAAAATTTAGCAAGCCTCAAATTTTCTAATCCAGGAGAGAAGGAATTTATAGAGCCTATGTTGGAGGTATATCCAGCAGGGCTTAATTTATCTGGGGCTGGGTCTATATAATTCCTCGTGGCCAATACAGAGAAAAACAAACCTCTTCAGAACCTGAGCCAAAGCCAAGTGCCGTCGAGTCGGATCCGACTCATGGCAAAGTTTGGACCAAATTGTCTTCACCTCACAGCAGTCTTATGCACGGCCAAGTGCTTCTAAAACAGTTTGGTTCTGAGATACGCCCACCTCAGATTCCCTAGTTTGTCACTTCTCTCCATGTAACAAGGATTCATTTCATGTAATTGGAGAATGAAGCTTCAGGTGGTGGGTATGGTTTTGATGGGTGTTGATTTTCCTGGAAAAGACACACAAATAGAATTAATTTAGATCTGCTTTTTTAAGCATCAGTAAAGTTTGTGGAAAAGAAAAAAACACTGTTGCCACCAAGTTGATTTTGACTCATAGTGATTCTAAAGGACAGAGCAGAACTGCCCCAGAAGGTTTCAAAGGAGCACCTGGTGGATTCAAACTGCCAACCTTTTGGTTAGCAGTCATAGTGCTTAACCACTACACCATCAGGGTTTCCATAAAGTTTATAAGAGGCTGTTTTCTGACCTTGAGCTTGTTTTTCAATTTGTCTCAAAAATGTTTCAAACCCTTTCAGTTTCTTGCAGAAAGAATCAAAAAAACAGTATTTAATCAAATGGGCTTAGCTCTGTACGATGTCATTGTAGCCTGCTGTCTAACAAAATGTATTCCTGACAGTGAACCTAAAAGTAGATGTCTTGTTGGTTGATGTTTTTATTCCCACTGAATTTTACAGATTTGTTTGTTTTTTAAATGGTGGCTGGACCAAGGCCTAATGTTTGGGGTTCGGGATTTAAGAAGTGACGCAGATTTTCTTTAAAGGTTAAATTTTATTAAAAATATGCCCAATAGGAAAAAGACTGGTGCACCAGGGATGCACTCCAAACTGCGCACGGTAAGGAGGCGACCTCAAGTTTTCTCAGCACCCAGTATTTAACGCTTAAAAATCGCAAGGTAGGGAGGGGGAGCTGACCCTTGCATTGATTGGCTGAGGTTGGCTAAGGCCATATGGAATTTCTGCAAGTTGCAAAATTTAGCTGTGGGTGAATGTTTTAACCACATTGGTGAATGTTTAGGTTGTAAAATATAACTGGGAGTGGATGTTTTACTAGGCTGGCTCCAGGGGAAATCTTCGAGACTGTCTCCCCAGGCCCAATTTGTTTTGGTGTAATTATACTATGGTATCTCTTGTTATTTCCTGCTGTTAGTTCCTGGAGCTTATTGTCTGAATTTTACTACATTCTTCCGCTAAATGGAGTTACTTGTGTCTCATTTCAACAAAAACAGTATTTAATCAAATGGGCTTAGCTCTGTATGATGTCATTGTAGCCTGCTGTCTAACAGCATGTATTCCTGACAGTGAACCTAAAAGTAGATGCCTTATTGGTTGATGCTTTTATTCCCACTGAATTTTACAGATTTGTTTGTTTGTTTGTTTCTTAAGTGGTGGCTGGACCAAGGCCTAAACGTGACCCACACCCATCTGATGTTGTCTGACAGAAAAATGTAAAATGTGCTTCTTAACATCCAGCAGATCTGGAAGTGTTAAAAAATGTTTCATGCTTTTTAGGTAGTCACCAAAACCAAACCCACTGCTGTGGAGTTGGATCTGACTCATGGTGACTCTAGAGGTCAGAGTAGAACTTCCCTATAGAGTTTCCAAGGAGCACCTGGCAGATTTGAACTGCCGACCTTTTGGTGTGCTTGGGTGCTAAATGAATAGTTAGAAATTCAAGTCTACTCAGAGATGCCTTCGAAGAAAGGCCAAGTGACCTACTTTAAGAAACAAAAACAAACAACAAACCAGCCATTGAAAACCCTATGGAATATATTTCTACTCTGACACAGGGGTTGTTGTGATAGACGTCAACTTGAGGCTACTAGTCATGTTTGTTAATCCTTTAGAGAACTGTCAAACTATTTACTGTAATAGACATCCAGAAATACTATTTTGATAGCAGGGAGATCTCTGAGTAGATGAAGCCATCTTCAAACTAAATAAGGCTTGGAATGGAGCCCTAGAGCTCACGGAAACAGAAGACAAGTTGGTAGTCCTCTCGGGTGCTGGCCAGCAGGTGTGCAGCAAAGTTGTCTTGTCTTGGCAAGGCAAAAGGAGGTTTGCCTGTACAGTTTTCTGAAGTTCATATCTACCAGTTAAAATGTAATCATTTCAAGTATACCTTTATATATATAATACAGGCATGGTCTGCTACAATGTGTTTTGCATTGTTTTTACTGAAACAGATTAGAAGGAGATGCAAAGTTTAGGAGGATCTCATTTGGAGAACTTGTGACAGGTGTCACAGATTAAATTGTGTTCTCTAAAAAACATTTGTAGAAATTTGGCTAGGCCATGATTCCCGATATTGTGTGATGTTTCTTTGTGTTGTAAACCCTACCTTTGTGATTTTAATGAGGGAGGATGGGCAGCAGTTGAGCTGGTGGGGCAGGATTCAATGTGTGGGATTGTGTTGTATCTTGGGGCAGCCTCTTGGGGTATAGGGAAGGGGAGACAAGTGGTGAATTGGGGACCTCAAATCACCAAGAAGTGCAGACAGTTGACGGTGTTGTTTGCAAGAGACTGGAGTCCCTGTGCCTGAGAAGCTTCCAGTCTGGAGAAAGATTGATGACAGGAGCCTTCCTCCAGAGTCAGCAGAGAAAGGCTTCCCCTGGAGCTGGCATCTGAATTTGGACTTGAGCCTACTGGACTATGACAAAATAAAATTTCTCTTTTTAGATCTATCCACTTGTAGTATTTCTGTTAAAGTAGCACTAGATGACTAAGACAACATGTATCTTGGAAGAGCTTTTTAGTTTAATTAACTGTCTTTTGAGAAACCAAACCAAAATTCTGTTTTACCTTTCTCTTTCAGAGTAAAATTTCCCTAAATTTAGTTGGAAATGATGTTTGGAAGGTGGTTTGTTTACTGAGCCGGCACAGACAACAGGGACTTAGGTTGTGAGCACCCAGAAAGTGTTGGGGGTCATGATAGGAAAATAAATAACGGGGCTTGAGGACAGTAATAAACTTTAATCAAGCCACACATTCACAATTAAGCAGGAAGAAGGGAGGTGCTAGTACCAGGACACAAAGCACTCCTGTTTACATTACTTAAGAACTCTTATCTACATTTATATTAGTTAGGAACTCTCATTTACATTATTTAAGACCTGCACAGAGTTCTGCCCTACAGTGACTACAGCTGGTCAAGTCATACTTAATGTGTCCACACACTTACTTCCCTAGAAGTGAAGCCAGCAGGGACACCACAGGAGGCTCAAACACTGACAGAAGACATCACAGTCAGTAGAAGCAGGCCGTTTAAATGTCAGGAGGGTGGTAAGGCTTATTGGAGGCAGATCACCAGCAGGGACAGCATGGGAGGCTCAGGCAGCAATGGGAAAATGGTCACAGCCACCTGAACCAGCCTTTGGGGGCAAAGCAGAAGAGGTCCCAGGATCAGGTCACAGCACAGCAAACCAGCAGACAGAGGCTCTCAGGAGGAGGTTACACCCCAGGCCTTTGAAGATGAGACACAGCAACAGACTGGGCCCAGACCCATGGAGGGGACTGTTGTGCCCCAAATCCAGAGTGCTAGTTTTTTAATACAAGTCATTCACTTGGTTCTGGTTGTTACTGGTAGTCCATAAATCTTATCTTCTGGTACCTCAAGTAGTTGACTTCTTTGTGATTGAATATTGTCCTTGTCGTCTCTCTGACCATCTGCTGCCGTATCCATCTGGCTGTTGTCTTTCTCACTTTTACTTCTTCACCATGACTTTGCATTTTCTCACTGTCTCACTTGGCTCAAGCACAGCCGTTTTGTGTTTTAATAATTTAGCTAATTTATAGTTCAGACTCTTTTAACTTATGTTTATGACAAGACTCCTCTTTATATTCTGTTTTAATATATATACACACATACATACACATGTACATATACGCATACATACACATCTCATTCAACTTAGCCATTAGACCTCCTACTGACGTCAAGACAGAGAGGTATCTTTAAAACTGGTCAGGAAACACGTTTTGGTTTGGGCGACACCTGCCATTTTATCCACTTCTTGTAACAGAAGTCTTTTTACTACTACTAGTTTGCATGGCAAAGAGTTTGATGGTTTCTTAAAGCTTTAACAAGTCTGAGATTCTTTCAATTGTTTGGTAACCCTGGTGTCTTAGTGATTAAGTGCTACGGCTGCTAACCAGAAGGTTGGTAGTTCAGGTCTACCTGGTGGTCCTTGGAAATTCTGTTGGGTAGTTCTGCTCTGTCCTGTAAGTTCACTATGAGTCAGAATCCACTCCATGGCAGTGCGTTTGGTTTTGATTGTTTAAGAACCTGTTGCATATTAAGGTGCAAGTTTTACCATTGCTTTCTCAGACCGTGGCCTGGGTGCCAGTTAGTGATTAAAACCGGAAAACAAACTTGTTGCCCTCACGTTGATTCTGACTTACGGCGACACCCTGTGTTACAGAGTAACGTAGCTCCATAGAGTTTTCTTGGCGGGGTGGTTTATGGAAGCAGATCAGCAGTGCTTTCTTCCATATGCTGCTGGGTGGGTTCAATGCATCCATTTTTAGGTTAGTCATGGAGCACAAACCATTCATGTCACCTGGGGACCGCAGTAACTGCAGTTGTTGTTCCGAGGGAAAGACAGATGGAGGCTTCTTGGTCAGCAGTTGGAGTGTGAGTTCGTCAGTCCCTTGTTTACCTCAGCAATACTAGCATCTTTTCCAGTGGTCCAGAATCTTCCATTTTAGATACTGTCCCAAGCACACACCATCTCAGCTTCATTTTTTTGAACAGCTGAGCATTTGATAACAAATTTCCCATATATGTTGGGTGCATACAACTGCAGATGTAGAGAGATGTTAGAGTTGAGAACCATACTTGAAGTTCAACATGACAGAGATCTGTTTGGAACTGATACACTTCCAGGTACTGTTTTGAGCCCACATTATTTGCCTGTGCCAGCTGGTCCACATTTTTTCCACTATCTTTTCCTGAACTGGGGTACCTGGAAAGGCTGGCTCACCAAGAGCAGCTTGGTGGGATCCAGCATCTCTTTAGGTAAGTGCTCAGTGCGTGTTGTTTAAACCTACTATTTTCTTTGATGAACATACTGAGAGTCCTTTCTCAGAAATGTGGAGCAAATGAACAGCCTCCTTCCAGTTACTTTGGGCCCAGCCGGACAGTAGAACTCAGCCACAGCTTTGCTGTTTGGAGTAGAAATCTGAAACGATAAAGTTTTTCCACCACGATGGGCAGTCCTCATTGCTAGAGAAAGAGCTTAATGCCTTTTTTGAGGTATTTGCCCCAAACCAAAGTACGAAGTCCTTTTTTAAAAACTAGTGTTAAATATATGTTTGTATATAACAAAACATATGCCAATTCAACAATTTTTATAATTTTATAATTCAGTGACATTGATTAAGCGTTGTGCCACAGATACCACTATCCTTTCCTAAATTACTCCATCACCATTAATAGAAACTCACTGTGCCCTAAGCGTGCTTCTTCCTTTCTCCTTCTGCGCCTTGTTTTTGTTATTCGTCCATAAGTAGAATCCATCTGTCTCAAGGAGATCCCTTACGTGCAGAGTAGAAATGTTCCATAGGACCTTTAAGGCTGTGACCTTTTGGAGGCAGGTTGTCATGCCTCACATTGGAATCACCTCTGGGTGTTTTCAAACTAGCAATTCAGCTAGTAGTCAGGTGCACTGCCTGAGCACTTCCTGTCATGCCTGTAAACACTAATTAACTTTGTTCTCTGTATATTTGCCTGTTTCATAGTTAAGATCATATAATGTGTCCTTTTGGGATTGACTGACTTTACTCAGCATAATGCTTTCAGGGTTCTTCCACATTATAGCACGTGTCAGGATTTCATTTCTGTTTGTGGTTAAGTGACGTTGTATGTATGGAAATGCCACATTTTGTTTATACATTCACCTGTTAATGGACATTTTGGTTGTTCCCATCTTTTGACTATTGTAAACAGTGATGCAATGAACATTTGTACAACATATGAATTCTTAAATAAAATGCAGAAGAACCAAACTCCTCTCTTCTGGTAGTGATAATTACATAACCAGCAGCTCTGTTTTCCCCAGGGATGCCATAGTCATTACACAGAGAGCCACTAGTGGCTGGGGACGAACAGAGCATCAGCTAGCTCTTTCTGTCTCTTTCTGTTTTTCCCCTTTTCTTTTACCCTTTGGACTTGATGAACGTGGTCCTCATGTTACAGGTTATTGACAAACTTGGATGCTACAGGAGTCAAAGCACTTGGTGGATAAATAGCGAGATGAGGGACTTCCAAGTGATAACCATTTCTTTAGAAAGTCCCTAATGGTCAAAACAGATGGGCTCTTTCAGACATTTCATGATTTATCTAAAGATCCTAGCTGGGAGTTTTGTTGTTGGTTCGTTTAGAGACTATGGGTAAGACTTTTTCAAATTAGGAAAAATAAAAATAAAATAAAATAAATGAGTTGAACACAGCTCTAACTGATTACCTGAAGAATGGGCAGTCACTTCTGAGTACTTCTTTCCCTACCATCTGCTGACTTTACAGCTGAGAGATGCAATGTCAGTTTGGCTGAGGTAGCTGGCTGCCAGGGTAGGCACATACAGAGGTCCCACTGTTAGGTCCAGTGTTATATTTAAGGAGCATTGGTGGCAAAAATGGTTCAGCTCTTGGCTGCTGACTGAAAGGTAGTAGTAGTTCAAATCCATCTAGTGTTTCTATGAGACAAAGACCTGGCAGTCTGCTTCCGTAAAGATGACAGCCAAAAAACCCCTATCAGGCAGTTCTACTGTGTCACATGGGGTGTTTCTGTACTGTTTGGAGGATTTGCGTGGCATCTGTGCTGGAAAAGAAGGGAGGGGGAGGTTAAAGTTTTGGAAAGGGCATTGGAGCAGAAGTAGGGCACTGGACTGTCATGGACTTGCTGGGTATTCTGGCGTGTGATTCATCTCTACCTTGCCCTGTCAACTTGAAAAGATTTTGGTGAGAGTGAATGGATAGGGATTGAAAGAACTGCTGTTCCTCTCTCTAAGGAAGCTTGTCATGGACTGAACTGTGTCCTCCTACAGTTATATTTAAGTCTTAACTAACTTGACTGTTTGGAAACAGGAGCTTTCTTTTGCTGTGTTAATGAGGGCATAAACTAGTTGCTGTGGAGTTAATGGAAACCCTGGTGGTGTAGTGGTTAAATGCTACAGCTGCAAACCAAAAGATAGGCAGTTCAGATCTACCGGGTACTGTTTGGAAACTATGGGGCAGTTCTGCTCTGACCTATAGGGTCACTATGAATTAGACTCGACTTGATGACAGTGGGTTTGGTTTTTTGGGTGGAGTTGATTTCAACTCTTAGTGACTCATGGGTGTCAGTGTAGAACAGTGCTCAGTAGGGTTTCAATGGCTGATCTTTTGCAAGTAGATCACCAGGCCTTTCTACTGAATTCATCTGCGTGGACTTGAACCTCCAACATTTTGGTGAGCAGCTGAGTAAGTGTGTTAATGGTTTGCATCATCCAGAGAAAGGTGGATATTAAACCTAATCCTTTGTGAGTGAGTGGTGTCCTATAAAAAGGGAAAAAGACAGGGAGGGAAACATGCACACAGGGGGGAGAGACCAAGGAAAAGCCATTCACAAGCCGAGGAATGCCATGGAATGTCTGGGGCTACAGACAAGGAAGGACCTTTCCCTAGAGCCAATGTACTGACTTGGACTTCTAACCTTGAAAATTGCATAAGATGAAAATTTCTGCTTTTTTTCTAAAGCTACTCAGTTGTGGTATATCTGTTACAGCAGCACCAGGAGATTAAGACAAAGGTCATTAATCTTTTATTAGTTTTAATCATCTGAACAGGAAAGGCATGCTCAAAAGGGATGGTGGCCCTTGAGGCAGGAAATGGTGTCCTGATTAGAAAGAGTTGTGCATCTTTAAATTGCCTCTGACGAAAATTAGTCCTGTGTGAGTGCTGGGCATGCCTGAGCATGTTTGGGTAGTTTGAGCTGACTTTCTGAGAGCCTTCTCTCCCAGGAAATGCCAACTATTAAGATTCCAGATCTCTTGGGAGAGCGAGAGGATTTGACTGCAGAGTGAAGGGGTGCAATAACTGTGGACTGCCAGATCTTCTACCTTCTAGCATCTAATTGTGGTGGAGCAAAAGCCGGATCTGAGCTGACTCTGCCTAGGTGAGATTGCTGGTTCCTGGATTTAGAGTTTGCACATTGACTAAAGATTTGGGTGTACGTCTAGAAGCAACTCCTTGACCAGTTTAAAATACAGAAAGTGATGGCTAGGTGAATCCTGAATAGCTAGGATACCACAGCCTCTGGTAAGAACACAGAACTGTTTGCCAGCCTAAATAAAGAAGATGTTGAATAATTTGTGAAGACTGCCTTCAGTAGTAACAATGAGGTTGGTTCAATCTAAAATACAAACTAGTAGCTACACCTGACAAGTGTCATGTTGGGGGAAAGTTTGATGTTCTTTGTTGCCAGTGAATAATGATCATTCATGAGGTGTGCAATTAGAGTTGGGTACTTGGGTAGATGTGTGAAGGGTCAGAGGAGGTACTCAGGAATCTGGAAACAAGCGTAGGATGGCAATGGTGCTGGGAGAAGAGGAAGGAGGAGGCAGAATAGATTCTCAGGAAATGTGGTGGCTGGGCAGATGATTTCACAGCATTAGTCATGCCCTCCCTTTGGCCTGCTTAGCAGAGAACAAAAATTCAGACAGCACTTGACCACCAACGGGCAAGGGCAGGTTTTCTCTGTGAAGTGGGTGGCAGATAGGAATTCCACCAGATGTGTGCTATTTGGTAAAAATTCTTAAAGCATCTTCCAGGTAGGGGAACCAGAGCATTTTCTTTATAGGCTGGAATGAATTTCTTTGGTAAAAGCAAAATGGCAAGTGGGCTGACAACTTTGAGACAGGAAGAAGCTACCATTTGATTTATTGTTACCACTAAGGAGTCCTGAATATTTCAGCGTTTAAGGTTAACATCTTCTTGAACAGAATAGAGAAATACTCTGAGCAAACTGCTTGCCAAGTAGCTTCTGAGTCCCTATTCTGGTCTTCTTAATTGCTTCCATTTTCTTTGCTGTCAGAGAATCCCCAGAAAAATACGGGGCCGTTTTTATACTCTGCTTGCACAATCTAACAAGAATAGAATATTTACGAGGCCCTGCCAGCCACCAAGCAAACATGACCATGTGTTTGGACTACGTAATACTGAAAATTTATTATTATTTTGAGAATGGTACTTGTGTAAGATCCAAAAGTGAGTGAAAGGAGGGAAGTTCCTGGAGCCTGGAGAGTGTTCACTATAGAGAATGTTGTAGGATGCAGGGGTATCATGGGGGAGGTAGACTCACTGATCCCATTGGTGGTAGATCTAGGAACATGGTTCCCAGCCTTGCCTCAGCATGACCTCACAGGCAATGGAACCGCTGGGCCAGAGTTGCAAACAGGTTCAAAGGACATCTCAGCTGTAACTCAGCTGGTAAGACTATAGGGCTGCTTCTATGCTTGGATGTGTCTGGCATGCCTGACCAGAGTAGAGAGTATATATATACTTCAATAAAAACTGAGTTAGCCTTTCCTTCCAACCCAGTAGCTTGGTGACCAAAGCCATATTTATATGGCAAAAAAAGGGAAAATGCTGTATTTCTTACATGCTTGAGTTCATCTGCTAAGTAGTCATAGATATACTGCTTATGATTCACCTAGTCTAATTTCTCATTTTACAAATGAAGACAGTGAAACTCAGAACTCTGTGATATTGTGAAGTTCTGCAGCTTCTCCCAGTCTATTTCCTGTGATCTGTAAAATGAAGGTTGTTAGCTAATGTAAATCCTTGGAGAATTGGCTGAGGATTTGCTGAATTTTGAGAATTTAGCTAACAAAATATATGGTCTTGTTATTCTTTGCTCCTTGAAATTTCTGGAAAGGACACCCCAGGGCCTTGGCATATGCTACTTTCTCTGCTTAGAACTCCTAACCCCAATCCTTGTTCATCCTTTAGGGCTCAATCAAGTGTCATCTTCTCTGGAAAACTTTCACTGATACCTCTTATCCCTGAAGACTGGGCAGAGTGTTTCCTGTGGGCTCCTACTGCGTACTAGGTTTAACCATGATTAGTTTCCAACTGCTACTGTACCAAATTATCACGAACCTCCTGGTTTAAAACAAATGTATTATTTAGAAGTCTGAAATGGATCTCACAGGGCTAAAAATTACGATGCTGTCAGAGCTCTATGCCTCCTGGAGGTTCAAAGGGAGAATCTGTTTACTTTTTCTGGCTTCTAGAAGGTGCATGCGTTCTTTGGTTTATAGCCCCTTCATCCATCTTGAAAGGCAGTAAAGGTGTGTTTTCAAATATCTCTGACTGTGAACTTGTCTGTTTCCTTCTAATTATAAATATTCTTGTGATTATGTTGCACCCATCTGAATAATCTAGGATAATCTTCCCTTCTCAAGGTCAGTTTATAAGCAGTTTAATTCTATCTTCAGCCTTAATTCCTTTTTGCGATGTAATGTAACATGCTAATTGGGCCTGGGGATTAGAACATGGACATCTTTGTGGACCACTAGTCTTTCTATCACACCACATCAACATTGTCAGACTGAATAGTAATTGCCTCTTATTTTGGCTGACTTTTCCTCCTAGACTTCTGCGTTTTTTGTTCTTGCTCCTTCCCCAACAATTTGCACAGACATTTCAGACTAGAAGCTTGAGGATGATGGTATGGTCTGCACAGTGTTATGAGTAAATTTAAAATATCAGCATTTAGAAATTTGGAGAGTTTTGAACAATGGCTGTGTTTCTCATTTTTGATGGAAAGCATAAAACTTGGTGGTACTGGCCATATGGCAAAAGGAGATCCAGGCCCCTTATTGACACTCATTCACATGAACTTCCTGAGACTAATGGGCATATTGCACTAGGGGTCTGTAGTGGATTGAATTCTGTCCCTGAAAAGTGTGTTTCAACTTGGCTAGGCCGATTCCTAGTGTTGTGTAATTGTCCACCATTTTGCCATCAGATGTGATTATCCTGTGTGTTGTAAATCCTTCCTTGTTATTCTTTGCTCCTTGAAATTTCTGGAAAGGACACCCCAGGGCCTTGGCATATGCTACTTTCTCTGCTTAGAACTCCTAACCCCAATCCTTGTTCATCCTTTAGGGCTCAATCAAGTGTCATCTTCTCTGGAAAACTTTCACTGATACCTCTTATCCCTGAAGACTGGGCAGGGTGTTTCCTGTGGGCTCCTACTGCGTACTAGGTTTAACCATGATTAGTTTCCAACTGCTACTGTACTGTGTTGTTAATAGGGCACGATCACAGGCAGCTATGTTAATGAGGCAGGAAGGACTCAATCTACAGAATTAGGTTGTATCTGTCTCTTTTGAGATACAAAAGAGAAAATTGAGGCAGAGGAGAGGGACAACATGCTACCAAGAAAGAAGAGCCACGAGTGGAGTGCATCCTTGGACCCGAAGTCCCTGGCTGTGAAGCCTAAGTCTAGGGGAAGTTTGATGACAAAGACCTTCCTTCAGAGCCAACAGAGAGAGAAAGCCTTTCCCTAGAGTTGGTACCCTGTAATTGGACTTGTAGCTTCCTAGACTGGGAGAGAATATATTTCTGTTTGTTAAAGCCATCCACTTGTGGTATTTCTGTTCTAGCAGAACCAGATAATTAATACAGGGTCTTAACTGTAATAGGAACCCACTAAATTTATTTGTTGAATGAATGAGTGATTCAGTAGTTGACTTAAAGCTTAGGTGATGGTACAAGTTAAACTGGGAGAAGTCAGAACATAGATCATTCTGGGAAGGGAAATTAGGTGGGACCTCAGGTGATATGCTGTCTTAGTTGGGTTCCTTCAAAGTGGGGCCTGACAAAAAGAGCAATGTGCAGATGATTTATTTGGGATGTAATCTCAGGGAGATGAATAGAGGAGCTGGGGAGACAGAGACAGAGAAGAGGACAGATCCCCAAGAGAAGGATATACTCTGGAGGTCACTGCTGTGGAAACTGGGTTATCAGTTCTCCTAGAATCTGCTGAGGAGCCTTGAGAATTGCCAGCCCAGAGGACAGGAGGCAGGAGCAGCATTTATCATTGACTTTTGCCTACTCTCAGCCGCATGTGGTCTGTAGGTTTGTTAACCTTTCTGTATTGTGGGCTGCATGTGTGATGGGTCTGATTACTTTTCCTTATCATCTGTGGTCTTGGGGGAGGTCCTGGGCAGAAAGTGAAGATGTGTGGCAGGTGCCAGATGACATTAGCACAAAGTGAGTCTGGAATGGTCCATCCACACATGGTGGAAATTAGGGGTGAGACCAAGAAATGTGAACCAGGCCATTAGATATGTCAGCTCATAGATAACTGAAGTGATCCAGGCAAGGTGAGGGCTCAGGGGGCCCAGGGTTAGGAACTAAGGAATGATCAAGCAGGCAGGCTAAGATCATTGACGAGATGTCAAAGGCCAGGGTCCAGTAACCACAGGTTTTAGGGGTATGTGTGGGTTAACAGCAATTCAATCTCTTAAACTATGATTAGATAGAATCTGTTGATTCTCCCAAGACTTAGTTTCAGTTCTTCCTCTTCCTACTTCTTGTATCATCATACAGCCTTTTACTAATGCTCCTTACCTGAGCCTACCTACCACCTGTCTGTCAGTTTGTCACACCCTTGTGGCTTGAGTATTACTATGATGCCGGAAGCTATGTGAATGATGTTTTCAAATTCCAGCAGGGTCAGGCATAGTTGTCAAGATTTAGAGGAGCTTCTAGACCAAGACAGGCTTATAAGAAAGGCCTGGTGATCTGCTTCTGAAAATTAGCCAGTGGAACCCTTCTGGGTCACTACAGAACACTGATACATAGTGCTGGCAGGTAAGCCCTCTAGATTGGAAGACACTCAAAACACAGTGACTGCCACAATGGACTGGACAATACCAGTGATAGTAGAGATGGCGCTGGACTGGGTAATGTTTTGTTCTTTTATACACAAGGTCACTGTTGTTTGGGCCAACTTCGATGACAATGAACAAGAGCAATCTACCTGGGTGTGATGACTTACTAGGAGTTTTAACTTTTCTCTCTATTCACTCTTTTGGGTGGGACCAGTTCATAAACAATGAAAACACTTGATGGCAAGCAGCATAAAAATAGCTGAGTATAATGTAATATCTTGAATAATAAACATTCATTAAGTGAATGAATAATGAATTTACAAATAGAAAGTGGAGTGTGGCTAACTGACCACAGTCCTTACTAGTTTTAGATCTTCAGCTTTTCTTTTCCTGAGGTTTTCTCTGACTAACTCCCTTGCTTTACTTCACATCTGTTTTTTTTGTCCTGTGGATTCCTATATTTCATGTATATGACAAATATAATTACATTCTGACTTCGGATATTGTCACGAATTAAATTGTGTCCTTCCAAAGTATCTGTCAACTTGATTGGGCTGTAATTTCCAGTATTTTGTGATTGTCTATCATTTTATCATTTGATGTGATTTTCCTGTGTGTTATAAATCCTGTCTCTATGATATTAATCGGGTGGGATTAGTGGCAGTTATGTTAATGTGACAAAATCCAATCTGCAAGATTAGATTGTGTTTTAAGCTAATCTCTTTTGAGATACAAAAGAGAAAAGTGAGCAGAGAGACACGAGGACCTTATACCACCAAGAAAGAAACACTGGGAGCAGAATGAGTCCTTTGGACCTGAGGTCTCTGTACTGAGAGGCACCTCAACTAGGAGAGGATTGATGACAAGTACTCTCTCCCAGAGCTTATACACAGAGAAAGCCTTTCCTGGAACTGCATCCTGAATTTGGACTTCTAGCCTTCTAGACAGTTAGAGAACAAATTTTTCTTTGTTAAAGCCATCCACTGGTGGTATTCCTGTTATAACATCATTAGATGACTGAGAGATATTTTCTGCTAACTATTCCATTTTACTGGATATTAAGTTGATTAGATGTGATCTTCTTGCTTCCTTAATATTCTTTTCTTTGCAGAGATAGCACAGCTGCTAGAAGTCTTCTGGGCCAGTCATACAATCACAGGCTTAGTAGTTGATGAGTTGGAAGCCTGTTTTCGTGAAGTCTGTCTCTGACTTAAAGGCAAGTGTGTGTACAGATGTAAAATAATCAGTATCTTTGCAAGAATCTTGAGCCAAGTGAGTTTCTTGTCCCATTGATTTTACTTATTGATTTCAAATTCCAGAGTGTATTTCCTAGCTTCTCTTAGTCACAGCATGTGATGGAACAGATATAGATAGCCCTTTCAGTTAGTTGCTTAGATAGATCCTAGTGCTACCATAAAAAGAAACAGCCAGTCACCGTTAAATAATTTTGAATCATGGTGACCCCATGCCTCTCAGAGTAGAACTATGTTCCATTGGGTTTTTAATGGCTGAGTTTTTGGAAATAAATTGCTAGGACTTTCTTCCAAGGCACCTATGGGTAGACTCAAACTACTAACTGTTTTGTTGGTGGCCGAGTGCTTTAACCATTTGCACCACCCAGAAACTCCTGGAGGCTACTGTGCCCTTATTAAACGCACGTAGAAACCTCTGTTCTTAAGCTTCAGTGGCTACTGACCATCATGAAGCTGTAGCCACGCATCCAGCGAATGCATATTGTTGTTCATAAAGGAATAGTGTGAAGATGAGTAAAGACTGCTGCCCACATCATTCTTGGAAAGGTCTCTCATTGCCCATCAGTAGTTTCTTTTGGCTAGGAGTGACTTTAAGGAAAAACCTACTTTAACCTCTTCTTTTTAACAGATGAGATGTTGGTGATCACTGGGGTCAAGAGACTTGATTGGGTTCATGCAATGAGCCAGTAAGTAAGCCCTTGTTTAGAGCACAGATGACCTAATACCAAGTCCATTGTTTGTCTGAAGGACAAGACAGTCATGAGGTCGGGGGTGGGGAGAGGATGTGACATTAGGAAGAGCCACTTTACTTTACCCTCAATTTGTCCTTCATCTTTCTTTTTCTGCCAGTCAAGTCCAGCAAAGCCAGATAGCATAAAAATGGCTCCCAATACAGTATTGACCTTTAGACAGCTTGGTTCTTTCTGTACAGCAGAACCCACACAGTTTTTATAAAGCTTGTATGTATGTCAGTATTCTGAATTAGTTTGTTTAAGAGGTTGGGCAATGTTGTCATTAAGTGTTTGGTTTTATTGCTCGTATGCACCTAATAAAGCTCTTTATTGAGTAGTGCCATACCTTGAATTTTATATCATCTTCCTATGTTTCATTCAGTAGGCTTCTCCTGTCCCTTAGCTTGTATTGTTTTAGTTATACTTATTCCTTTCAATGTCGAACATTTGTTCAGAATTTAAAATATGTATATAAACTAAAGCCTCAATGAAATAGCATTTTTCACTTAGACTGGAAAATCAAAAAGATGAACAGGACACATGATTTTCTATATTGACAAGGGTTCTCTGAAAAGATACTTTCATACCTGCCTGGGGGAAGTTAAGTTGCATATCCATCAAAACAACATGTATCTAAAACATACCCATTGTTTGACTCAGCAGTTCTACTTCTAGGAATTTGTGTTACAGATATGCTTGAACATTGTGAAATTTCATGTATTTAAGGGTATTCAAAGCAGCATTGTTTCTTCCAAGGGATTTGAAACTACCTTTAAACATCAATGGGAGATGGGCTAAATCTGACATTATACATCTGTATAATGTTCTCAGCCACCAAAACGAATGAATGAGCAGCTCCATATGTGCCAATACGAAGAGATCTCTGAGATATACTGTCAAATGGAAACGGCAATCATTTATATTAAAAAGAGGGGGCTTCAATGAAATTGATAAAACATTGGCTAAACTCACAAAAAGAAAACAGGAAACAAATAACCTGATTAAGAAATGAGGCAAGAGATGTCATAACAGACACAACTGAAATTAAAAGTATCATAAGACAGTACTATGAAAAACTGTACTCTTAACAGATTTGAAAATCTAGTGGAAATGGACAAAATTATCACAAAGAGAAGTAGAACAACTTAATAAAGTCATCACGAAAGAAGAGATTGAAAAAATAACAAAAAAACTATCAACCAAAAAGAGTCCTGGCCCAGACCAAACTTTGCAGTTAATTCTGGTACTACTGAAGCTATTCCACAACACAGAAAAGGATGGAACATTTCCAAATTCATTCTATGAAGCAAGCATAACCCTGAACCAAAGCCAGTTAAAGACCCCACAAAAAAAAAGAAAATTACAGACCAGTGTCACTCATGAACTTCAAGGTGAAAATCTTCAGCAAAATCCTAGCCAACAGAATTCAACAACATATCAAAAAAATAATTAATCATGACCAAGTAGGATTCATACCAGGGATGCAGAGTTGGTTCAACCTCAGAAAAACAGTCAGTGTGTTCAACCACATAAATAACACAAAGGCTAAGAAGTGCTTGATTTTATCAAATGATGCAAAAAAGGCATTTGACAAAGTCCAACACCCATTCATGTTAAAAACTCTCAGCAAAACAGGAAGGGAAGGGAAATTCCTCAACCAAATAAGGAGCATCTGTGCATAGCCGACCACCAGTATCGTCGTGAATGGAAAGAGACTGAAAGAACTCACCCTGAGAACAGGAACTAGACAAGGATGCCCGCTGTCAACAGTTCTATTCAGCATTGTGCTAGAGTTTCTGGCCAGGACATCCACACTGGTAAAGAAGAAGTAAAAGTATCCCTTTTTGCAGATGATATGACTGTATACACAGAAAACCCTAAGGAATCCACAAATAAACTACTGCAACTAATAGAACAGTTCAGCAAAATATCAGGATATAAGATAGACATAAATAAAACAGTAGGATTCCTTTACACCAACAAAGAGACCCTCAAAGAGGAAATCACCAAATCAAAACTATTTACAGTAACCCCCAAGAAGATAAAATACCTAGGAATAAATCTAAAGAGAGATACAAGAGACTTAAAGAGAAAATTGTAAGACTCTACTACGAGAAACCAAGAGAGACTTACGTAAGTGAAGAAACTCACCTTGCTCATAGACAGGGAAAACTTAACATTGTGAAAAGTGTCTGCTGTGTCCAAATTGATCTATATATACAGTGCAATCCCAATAAAATTCCAATGTCATTTTTTAGTGAGATTGAGAGAAAAATTATCCACTTTGGAAAGGGAAGAAACCCTGGATATGTAAGACACCACGGAAGAAGAAGAATACAGTGGGAGGCCTCACACTACCCAACCATAGAACCTATTACACTGCCAAGTCAGAATATCTTGATGCTGGTACAAAAACAGATGTATAGCTCAATGGAACAGAACAGAGAATAAAGAATATCACCGTCCTCCACAGCTGATATTTGACAAATACCGAAGCTGTTAAACTGGGGTCAAAACAGTCTCTTTAACAAATGGTGTTGGTGAAATTGGATATCATTGGCAAAAAACTGAAACAAGACCTATCTCTCACACCTTACACAAAAACAAAATCAAAATGGATTAAAGGCCTAAATATCAAACCTAAAATGATAAAGATTATGGAAGAAAAAAAGAGGGCCAACAATGGAAGTTCTAACACATGGCTTAGACAGACTGAACAACAGAAGAAAAAAATAGATAAATGGGAACTACTAAAAAACAAACACTTAATGCTCATCCAAAGACTTAATCAAGAGAATTGAAAGACTGCTTATAGAATGGGAAAAAATATTTGGCAACTATGTATCAGATTAATGTCTAGTTCCCATAATCTACAAAGTACTGCAAAATATCAACAAGAAAAAGACAAATAACCCAATTAAACAATGGGGAAATGACATGAACAGATACTTAACCAAAGAAGACTTTCAGGCAGCCAAAAGACACATGAGGAAATGCTCATAAGCACTACCTATTAGAGAAATACAAATCAAAACTACAAGGAGGTAACGTCTCACCACAATGAGGTTGGCCATGATCTAAAAAACATACAAAAACAAATGCTGGGAGAGGCTGTAGAGAGATTGAAACTCTCCTGCACTGGTGGTGGGAGTTCAAAGATGGTACAGCCTCTTTTGACAGCAATTTGGGGCTTTCTTAAATACCATATGACCCAGAAATAGAAATAGAAATACCTTATGACCCAGCAGTCCCATTGCTTGGAATTTATCCTACAGAAATAAGGCTGTCGCACAAAAAGATACATGCACATGAATATTTTTTGCAGCACAGTACACAACTGCAAAAAGATGGAATTGACCTAGGTGCCCATCAACAGATAAATGGATAAACAAACTATGGTACATATACACAATGGAACACTATGTAATGATAAACACCAATGATGATTTTACGAAGCATGTCATAACCTGGTATCAACTAGAAGACATTATGCTGAGTGAAATTAGTTAGTAGCAAGGGGACAAGTGTTGTACAAGACCTCTATTGTAAGGGCTTCATAAAGGACTTATGCACAGAAGAGTCTTTGACAGCTACAAGGGTAAGGAGTTGGTTGTAGATTAGATAGTTGATAGGAATTCGGTTAGGTGAAGAATGTGGCAGCACCCAGTAGTAGGCAGGTCAGCATAAATGGACTATACCATAAACTAAAAGGTTTTCTAACTTCAACTCAACATTTTAAAGGATAGAGTAGCAGAGACAGGGATCTGGGGACCATGTTTTCAGGGGACATTGAGGTCAGCTGGTATAACTAGCCTTTTGTTAAGAGAGTCTTCTGCATCCTATATTGGTGAGTGGTGTCTTAGGTCTTAAAAGCCACATAGCTGGCACCTGAGGTACATCAGTTGGTCCAAGTCCACCTGAAACAGATGACGACCAAGAACATCCAAGACGTGAGGAAAGATGAGGCCAGGAGACCAATGGACCTGTGTGATTGGGAGAGTACATCAGCATCAGATGGTACCAAGAACCAGATGGTACCTGGCCACCATTGAAGATAAACTTGATAGGGAGCATAGTGTAGAGTCCCTGATGTAACATGAGAAAAAGAGGTGTGCAGATCAAGAACTCTGCTGAAAGAGCAGAACTGATGGCCCAACAACCTGGAGGGTCCCCTGGGAACATGGCCCCTAGACTTGCGGCTGCCCTGGGCCTGAAACCAGTAGTGATACCAATACTTCAGACTAAGAATGGACTGGACTCAGGGACATAGAGGGAGCATGTGGTGTATGTGCTTTATGGTATTATACATTTATAGAAGGCTGTCCTACTGGTTTCTTTCTCAAGGGGAGAGGAGAAGGTGGAGAGGAAGGAGACAGGTGTTTATTGGAACGATACTAGTAGTAAAGAGTGAAAAGGAGGAGTATGCTACCACAGGGTGAGGAGAGCAGATAGAGTTGGAGAGAGGTAGGTATGCAAAATTGACTTAGATAGTATACTTTCACTTAGTCATACTAAAAAAATTAAAAAAGAGGGCTGATATGTACATAATTTTTAAATTATATGTAATATAGTATATAAGCATAATTATATAATACATGTATATCACAGCAAACATGTTATATACAACATTGTCATGTATGTCATCTATATAAAATAGATTCCATATAAGTACCATGTTATTATATACCAGAAAAACTCAAACCCATTGCCATTGAGTTGATTTCAATATGTCCATAATGCTTCATACATAATGCCATATACATATACATCTCTGGACATATATGTAAGAAGTTATAATGGCTCCCTGTGGGGAGTATTACTGAGTGGCTTTGGGATGAGGACAGGAGGAGACTTTTCATTGTAACCTCTTCTCTATATTTTGTACCATTCAGGAATTCTTTTTTTTTATTACTGTGATTGAATGAAAACGTACATTCCCATATAAACTTACATGCTGACTATATGTAACTTCCATTGATCTCCCTGCCCGGTGACAGCACACTCTTCCTCTCTGCTCCATACATATCTTCCCAACTGTCTCCTATCTTCTCCTCTCCACCCATTCCCCTTCCTCCAGTATGAAGTCAACAGGAAGACCTCCTATAGATGCCTAGAACCATAAAGTGCCCACACAATATGGTCACTCTGTGTCATCATGTCCAATCCATTGCTATCTGAAAAGTTGACCTTCATTATGATTTATGGACAGGGGCAGCATCAGGGCCAGGGGCATGCTCCCAGGGGAACCCCAAAGTCTGTGGACCATCAATTGTGGTCCTTTAGTGGAGATCTCAGGGTGCACCTCTATTTATACTTGTGTTGCCAGTGAGACTCAACTTTGTGAGCTCCATCGTGACTATCACTGGTGGTAGCTGGGCACCATCTGGTTCTTCCAGTCACAAGTCTATGCAGACATCCACTCACGTGGGTCTCTCTGTCTTCTGGATTCTCTTTCCCCCATGTCATTGGTGATCATCCATTCCTGCTAAGTTGGGACCATTTGCTGTACCCTCAGATGGCAGCTTGGCAGCTTTTAAGACCCCAGATGCCACTCACCAATGTAAGGTGCGAAGAGTCCTTATTAGCAGAACACTGGTTGTGCCAATTGGCCTTGATTTCCTCTGAGAGCATGGTCCCCAGCCCCCTGCCCCAGCTACTCTGTCCTTGCAATATTGGGTTAAGATCAGAGGAATGTACAAGTTGTGTTGAAGTCCTGTTAATATTGATCTTCTCACTAATGTGTGCTGTCACCAGTTTCACCCAACCAAATTTCTAATAACTATCTAAACCCTCCCCTCTCGCCCTCCCGCCCTCCCTACTCTTGCAACTGTCGAACAGTCTTTTCTGTTAAGCATTCTAATTTAAAGTTATTTCAGGTTAAACCCCCCCCACATGTACAGCCAGTTTTAAATCTGGTCATTCAAAGTTTTAAATGACTCATCTGTTGTGGGAAACCCTGGTGGTGTAGTGATTAAGACCTCAGCTACTAGTCAAAAAAAGTTGGCATTCAAATCCACTAGAAGCTCCTTGGAAACCCTATAGGTCAATTCTGCCCTGTCCTGTAGGGTCTCTATGAGTCAGAATTGATTTGATGGCAGTAAGTTTGGTTTGGTTTGGATTATTCTATGCTGTACAAGGTGCGCTTATGCGGTGCTTATGCTGGCAGCATTGTACAAATAACTCAGTAAGGTTTCATAACCTTGGTACATCAGTGTCTCACAGCTGTGTTTGTGCTGACATGTGGCAATCTCTTGCTGAGTGACATTCATTATTGTTATGTGTTTTTGTGTGCTGTTGTGAGAATGTTGGGGGTTGAATTAGAGCAGTGAACAAACATTAAATTTCATGTTAAACTTGGCAAAACTGGAAGTGACATCAGTGACATGTTAGTCTAACTTTGTGGGGATAAGGCCAAGAAGAAAACTGCAGTGTACAAATGAAGTAAATGTTTTTCTGAGGGAAGGGGAAGCATCACTGATGCAGAGAGGTCAGGACAGCCTGTAACGAACAGGACTCATGAAAACATTGCAAAAATCCATTGAATTATGCGTTAGAATCATTGGCTGACTGAGAAGCATAGCAAACTAAGTAAACACTGATAGAAAAACAGGAAAATCTTCACTGGAAATCCTGGCATGAGAAAGATGTGTGGTCCTGAAGGAACTCACTCATGAACAAAGTAAAACAGCTTTGAAGTTTGCCAGGATCCTTTGGAGAGGCAAGATGATGTTTTGGGTTGTGTTATCACTGGTGTGAAACATAGGTGTATAGTACAACCCTGAAACAAAGTGTCAAAGTGTGCAATGGAAGTCAGCCAATTCTCCATGACCAAAAAAGTACTGTCAGTCCAAATCACGAGTCAAAATGATGTTGCTAACCTTTTTTGGTATTAGAGGAATTATTCATTATGAATTTGTTTCAGCTGGACAACTAACCAAGTCTACTATCTGGAAGTGATGAAAAGGCTGCATGAAAAAATTAGAAGAAAATGACTTGAACTGTTCACCAGCAACGCATGGCTCTTGCTTCACTATTAAGCACCAGCTCACACTGCACTGTCTATGAAGGGAATTTTAGCCAGTCAACAAATAAGTGTATTGGAACACCCTCTCCATTCACCCAATCTGGCTACCAATGACTTTTTTCTTTACCCAAAGAGAAAGAAAATATTGAAAGGAAGACATTTTGCTGACATTCAGGACATCAAGGGAAATATGACTCCAGCTATCACGGCCATTCTAGTAAAAGAGTTTCAAAATTGCTTTGGAGAGTGGACTAGGTGTTGGTGTTGGTACACAGCTTCCCAAGGGGAGTACTTCAAAGGTGACCATAGTGATATTCAGCAATGAAGTATGTAGCACTTTTTCTGGGACAAGTTCACCAACATAATTGTCAGACTTGTAGTACCTAAATTTACACTCATCTGTAGGTGACTTGGGGGTGAACAAAATAAGAAATTTTTCTTTTGGCAAACTTGGTAGATTATTGAGGTTTCTGGAAGAGTCTAAGATGATTGCTTATCTTGATCCCTTGATTTAGACAGTAGGGTCATTATGAGTCTGTAAGTTTTAAAAAACACCTGTTTTAAATACAGATACTTAATATACAGTTCTAAAATAAGTCAAATTCATAGTGCTTAGGGATACATGAATATGTATCACTGTAGTAGAAGTATAAACAGATGCATAGAATTAATAAGCATTAATTTAATTATTAGGAGGATATAGAGGCTAGGCTGAAATACAGCAAAATTGGGCACATAATAGTGAGCCCTCCTGCCATAGTGAATAAAGTGGTTTAAAGTTAGCAACCGCTTCACAGAAGAGAAATGTGGCAGCCTATGTTCATAAAGCTCATAGCTTGGAAACCCTCTGGGGCAGTTCTAATCCGTCCTGTTTCTGTGAGTAGGAATTGAGGGCATTGGGTTCGGTACGTGGATACATGGTGGTTCATTTTATTTATTTACTTATTTTGTATTTTGTATATATTTCAAACATTGGATGATAATCTTCAAATTTCATTTGTGTTACAGACTTACTGCCAGGAGATCAGAGAGTTTCAGAAAAATCATAAAAATGATGCAGGAACAGTATGATTACTGAGGACCTTTATTTTCCTTGTTGCCTGTTTTTTATCACACTAATATTCAGAACACAGCCTCGCAGAGGGGGGATCCTAAGAAAAGTTGATAAAATGAATAAAGAGACATATATGTTCCTCAAGGTACCGAAATGTTAGGTGGATTGTGAGCCTCTGGGATACGTTCTTGTGTAACAGGACCTCTGGAAGAGAAGTCGGCACACTGATGATGTCTGAAACCTTTCAGAAGAGCAGGAGAAAAAAGCCTTGGAATCTATCTCAATAACTGGAAACAAAAGTGAAATACAGAGTCTATTGGAAACCCTGGTGGCATACTGGTTAAGTGCTATGTCTGATAACCAAAAAGTCTGCAGTTCGGATTTGCCAGATGTTCCTTGGAAACTATGGAGCAGTTCTACTCTGTCCTGTAGGGTCACTGTGAGTCACAATCAACTTAATGGTGGTGTGTTTGGTTTGTTTTTAGTTTATTTAGCCTATTATACCAGCCAGCTACCACACATACAGTGGAACTTGTAGCTTGAAAAATATCTTTTTATGGTTCTCAGTAGGACTGGGGTGTTGTCTTTATGTGTCACACTCTAGGGCTCCCTCTACAAATACTGTATATTTTTTTAGTGTGGATAATGTGGGTGGGACTCTTCAGTTCCCATTTGCAGTGCTATTACTTTCTGTCCGGTATCTGCACCAGCCCTAGAGCCACATTGTATGGGAGTGACTGGAATGACTGTTATTTATGACCGCCCACTGTCAGCAGTGAAGTAACTTTTGTTTCTTATGGTAGCAGTTATTTGTCTGGTCCCCTTGTATTTGGTTAATGCTTTGAGATAGAATGAAAGAAGTGTAAAAGCATAATAAACGTGATTATTCTACAGTCACTACTAAAGATATGTTATTGTATGGAGACAATAAATAAATAATATGCTATTGTTGCTAATTATCCTGCCATATATAGGTAGTTGGCAAGAGCAGCTCTGTCTAATGAAAATGTAATGAAAGCTACATGTATAATTTTAATTTTCCAGTAGTTACATTAGAAAATAAGCATGTAAAATGAATTTTAATAATACACTTATTTAACCTAATATACAAAAAATATTTTCACTTCAATATACAATCAATGATAAACATTATTAATGAGCTTTTACATTTTCTGTTTCTTTGTACTAAGCCTTTGAAATCCATTATCTATTTTACGTCTCCTTTTGGGAGCGTGAGCTTTTATTTTCATTAGCAATATTTGCTTTGTATTTAGATTTTATAAAATTTAGAGTTGAAAAAGTAATTAACGTATCCAAGTTGTTCCATACATATTTAAACATTTTCCAATAACTGAAACAAGTGTTAGTTTTTAAATTAAATCTTCAGTGCCTCAGTCAGACTAGCCACATTTTGAGTCCTCAGTAGCCACATGTGGCTAGTGGATCCCCTACTGGGCAGTAAAAGCTAGAATTTATTTAGAGAGTTCTTCATTAGAGTTTTTTTCTGATTCTAAGAATCTGTCAGTATGTTTTTGAGGGTATATAATAAAGATTAGACACAGTATTACTTTCAGTTAGCTTCTAAACTAATAAAACAGATACATACATTGCTTAGGAGCCCTGGTAGTGTTGTGGTTTGGAGTTTGTATGTAGCCAAAAGGTCGGCAGTTCAACTCTACAAGCTGCTCCTTGAAAACCCTATGGGGCAGTGGTACTCTGTTGTACAGGGTCACTGTGAGTAGGAAATTGACCCAATGGCAATTAAAAAAAAAAATCTGTTGCTTTGGGTTAAAGTACCTTTCTGAGTAAGATTTGCGGTTGTCTTGAAAATGTTTTTCTGAGAACTCAGATTTAAGATCTAAGATTTAAGTTGAATAGAATTCTGGATGATAATTCTTTCACAAATATATTTAAAATCAGGGCAGAATATTTAAGGACTTCTTACCCTGAGAAGCAACATCTAGCTTTCCAGTTTCTAGAGCAACAGAAAATTAAATTTGAACAAAATGAAAGGGTTGATAGACAAATAATCAAATTCAACTTCAAAAAATATGGAAAATATGAATTTATGATTTAAATGAATATCAAGAATTAGTTAACAAAGGATTGAGGTAATTTAGCTACTGAACACAGAGTAGTAGAATTTGAAATTGGTCAAGCTTTTTTAGAGTATAGTTTTCATTCCAGAATTTTAATACCTCTTGTATCTTGTAGAGGGATGTTCATGGTGTGTGCAGACAAGGGAAGTCTATCAGATTAGGGGTTGAGCTAGCTGGAAGTGAACTGTTGGAGAAAGATCACATTTATGTGTTCTCCAATCACTAGGTCTTTTGGAAAGTTCTAAGAACTCAGAGAAAGGGAATAAGGGACCATAGTGCTTCAGTCTCCTCTTATTGCCCTGTTGATTTCTGGTTAAGAAGAACCTAGTCCTAGCACTTGGATTTTTCACAGAAGAAAGAATTTAGTTCTTTCCCTTAAATTCACATATTACCTAGAATCCACTAAGGGTGCCTCAAAGAGTTATTAATAAATTCCAGATGCTCCAACAGGTAGTTTTATCTGTGAAAGTGAATGGGGTAGGGGAGGGGTCAACTCTGGTTTGAATGACATTTGTTAGGGTCCTGTGGATGACTCATTTTTAGGAGAGAAATGGCTTTGTTTCCTACTTGATTTCTGCCAGGAGTCTTAGGATGGTTTTACACCCTTGCTGCTAAGTGAAAGGCTGGTGGTTTAAGTCTACCCAGAGGCACTTTGGAGAAAAGTACTGGCAGTCGACTTCTGAAAGTTCAGCCATTGAAACCCCCACTTTTTCTTTAAAATCATAATTGAATGAAAATGTACATTCCCATATAAATTGCATGCCCACCTATATGCAGCTCCCACTGCTCTCCTTGCCCGGTGACAGCACACTCTTCCTCTCTGTTCCATATATGTCTTATCCTCCCAACAACCTCCTATCCCCTACTCTCCACCTGTTCCCCTTCCTCCAGTAAGAGGTCAGCAGGATGACATCCTATAGATGCATAGAACCAGAAAGTGCACACATGATATGGTCACTCTGTGTCACCAAGTCCAATCCGTTCCTGTCCAAGAGTTGACCTCCATTATGATTTATGGACAGGGGCAGCGTCAGGGCCAGGGGCCATGCTCCTAGGGGAACCCCCAGCCGTTGAAAACCCTTTAAAGTACACGCCACTGTGAGGTACATGGGGTTGTCATCAACTGGCTTGGTTTTGGTTTCATCTGTGCCAGGACCCACTCCCCTTTCTTATCTGGTTACATCTTCAGTCTGATTTCACAACACGTTCTATAAAAATCTAGCAACAGGGTGAAAAGTTGTCACCTTCCTCATCAACTTCTCCATACTCCACTCCAGATATTTGTCATCAGGCTATATATCCTTCACAGTTTTCCACAGACAATCATCCAGACAGGAAATCTTTTGATTCTGTTAAAATATAATGTGATGCTTACATACAATGGAATATTACTCAGCAGTAAGGAGAAATGAAGTTCTGTATAAGTTACACCATCGATGAACTTTGAAAACATCATGCCAAGTTACCAAAGGCCAAATATTCTATGATCCCACTTACATGAACTATCTAGAATAGGCAAGTGTATACAGTCCTGTTTATTTTTAATTAAATAATTTTATTTATTTATTACAGTAAATGGATAAAATTTCTAATGTCTGTCAATTATCTCATCTATGATAAACCCTCCCCCTGCCCATGTAGCTGTCAGTTGTTTTGTCTTCTGTAGATAATTCTGTTTTTAAGTCCTTATAACAGGGGTCTCATACAGTATTTGACATAGCATAGTGTTCCATTGAGTATATGTACCATAGTTAGTGTATCCATTCATTTGTTGTTAGGCATCTGGGATGATCCCATCTTTTTGCTATTGTGGACTGTGCTGCAGTAAACATTCTTGTGCATGTGTCTGTTCATGTGACAACCTTTGTTTCTGAAGGATAAGTTCCAAGCAGTGGAATTAATGGATCAAATGGTCTATCTATTTCGAGCTTTTTAAGGAAGCACCGGATTGCTTTCCAAAGAGATTCTACCACTTTGCAATCCTACCAGTAGTATAGGAGAGTTCCAATGTCTCCACAGCCTCTCCAGCACCTTTTTGTTTTGTGTTTTTTGAGTCATGGCCAACCTTGTTGGGGTGAGATTATATCTCATTGTAGTTTTGATACAGATTTCTCTAATAGCTAATGATCGTTAGCATTTCCTCACGTGTCTTTTGGCTGCTTGGATGTCTTCCCTAGTGGAGTGTCTGCCCATCTCCTTTATCCGTCATTTGATTGGGTTATTTACCTTTTTCTTGTTGATACTTTGCAGAACCTTGTAGATTGCGGAAATCAGATGGCGGCCTGACATGTAGTTGCCAAAGATTTTTTCCCATGCTGTAGGTGGTCTTTTAACTCTTTAGAAAAATTTTTTGGATGAGCAAAAGTGTTTGATTCTTAGTACTTCCCATTTATCTATTTTCTCTTCTGTTAATTGTGCTTTGTTAGATTTCGAAGTCTGTCTAAGCTGTGTGTTAGAATATCCATCGTTGATCCTATTTTTTCTTGGATGATTTTTATTGTGTTAGGTATGATATTTAGGTCTTTGATCTATTTAGAGTTACTTTTTGTGTAAGGTGTGAGATATGGGTCTTGTTTCAGTTTTTTGCAGATGGATATCCAATTTTGCCAACACTGTTTGCTAAACAGACCATTTGCTAAATAGACCATTCTTACCCCAGTTTAAAATCTTGGGGCCTTTGTCAAATATCAACTGTTCATAGGAAGATGGTGTCATCTCTGGGGTCTCAATTCTGGTCCATTGGTCTATATGTCTCTTACTGTACCAGTACCACATTGCTTTGACTACTGTGGAAGTGTAGTGGATTTTAAGGTCGGTGGTATGAGGCCTCCCATTGTGTTCTTCTTCTTCAGTAGTGCTTTTCTAAGCTGCTTTTCTTCACTTTCCAACCAAAGTTGGTGATATGTTTCTCCATCTCATTAAAGAATGACACTGGAATTTATATTGGGATTGCATTGCTTTAAGTAAAACAGACATTTTGACAATGTTAAGTCTTCCTATCTATGAGCAGGGTAGATTTCTCCAATTTTGTAAGTCTTTGTTGGTTTCTTGCAGTAAGGGCTTGTAGTTCGCACTGTATAGGTCTGTTATTTCTTTAGTTAGATTTATTTATAGGTACTTTATCTTCTTAGGGACTATAGTAGATGGTATTGATTTGGTGATTTTGTTGTTGGTATAAAGGAATTCTACTGATTTACTTATGTTTATTTTGTATACCGATACTTTGCTGAACTCCTCTATTAGTTTGAGTATTTTTCTTGTGGGATCTTTAGGATTCTCTGTATATACAATCATATCATCTACGAATAGGTAAATTTTTACTTCTTTTCTGATGTCGATTCCCCTTATTTCTGTGTCGTGTGTAATTTCTCTGGCTAGTACTTCCAGTACAGTGTTGAGTAGAAGTGGTAAGAGTGGGCATCCTTGTCTAGTTCCTGTTCTCAAGGGGAATTCTTTCAGTCTTCTACCATTCAGATCAGTGAAGACAGTTGGTTTTGCATAGATGCCACTAACTGTATTAAGGAATTTCCCCTTTATTCTATTTTGCTGAGCCATGAATGGGTATTGGACTTTGTCAAATGCCTTGTCTGCATCAATGACAAAATCAGGTGATTCTTACCTTTTGCATGATTTAAGTGGTTATTAGTGGTTACTAGGGAAGGGTTGGGAGAGGGAGAAAAGGGGAGCTTATTGCTTAGGGGACTTGAGTTGCTGTTAATAGGATGAGAAAAATTTGAAAGTGGATAGTAATGACAGTTATACAACATGATAAATGTAGACAATATCACTGAATTGTGCATGTGAAGAGTGTTGTAAGGGCAAATGTTTGGTTATATATAAATTTACCACAACTGAAGAAAAAGGGAAGTGGGAGTAGAAAAACAAAGAATGAGAATAATTAATATTTAGATGTGTGTGTGTGTGTGTGCGTGTGTGATTGTCTACATGGGGCAGCTTAACAGCAAGGAAATGTTATTGCTATTGCTCTTCAAAGCAATTTAAAAATCTAGCCTTTCTGATAAATATGTGCATATTATGGAAAATCATGGACAAGCAATCTTAATCCTTGTGTCTCAAAATAGTTACTGAAATAGTGTATTTTCCTCCAGTGTTTAAAAATAAACCCTTTGTTTGATGGCAGTGGGTTTGAGTTTTGATTTTTATGGAAAAAAAAATCACTGACTGAAAAAATAATGTCTATATATTTTTTGTCACATAAAAGACAGAAACAGACAACTTGCTGGTAGCTTAGAGAATCTGTGCTCAGCTGGCTTGGGTGTGAGCATACTTTTGCAATAAAAATTACAACTGTACCTCAGAGTTTTTTCACATAACATACTCCGTGTTTGGGTACTGATCTCATGGGCATTCATTAAAGTGCCATTTTCTACATTTGATTCATCTGGGAAGATCAGTTCTCCCCCGCCTCTATTTGAAATAGTGTCTTATTTTTAGGTTGCTCCAGTTTGGAATTCTCTCTCCAGTGCAGGCATTCAGATGTCTCTGTTGTTGGCTCTGGTACTTGAATTCTAGCCTGGTATTTTTCTAGGAAGGCTGTTTCTTATCACTGTTGTTTCTCCTGCCCAGAACAGACGGCCAGGCAGTGTCTGCAGTAGCTGTAGGCTGATGAATGCTGATGCCAGGCTGCCACTGAGAAGCTGACTCCCACGTATCCCTGGAGTCAGAGCCCTCTCTTCCCTGAAAGTTAAGGGTCTTTGTTCTAGGTTGCCATGTGGGGACCTTGCTATTCTGAAGAGGAGGAAGAAGGAGGCTGATGATAGGCATTTTGCTGTTTCCTAACATCTGGGCAATAATCTCAGGAAAGAAAACATGAAAAACAAATGTTAAAAATGATAGTGAGATTGGGATCTCATTAGCCTAGTGGCTGTCACAACATATCACAGCAAAGAGGCTTATGGACACAGTGTTTGCTTTGTGCCTGGGAGGCTGAAACTGTATATGAGAGTGTAAGTGTCTGTGTCTACATGTATGTAAATGTATGTGTGTGAGTGTGTGTATGTATGTGAGCATGAGTGCGCATGTGTGTGTGAGTGTGTATACGTGAGTGTTGTGAGAGTGTATGTAAGTGTGATTGCAAACATCTGGTGTCTGGAGGTGGGACAGGCATTTCAAGTGTTAACCATGTAATTTTCTTCCTTAAGCTTTAAACAGATTGTCAGTTGGTTTGCACCAGGCTGAGTTATTTTCTTTATGGGTGCTTCTGTGCGTGACTTCAAATGTCAGCTCAGACTTTTTAGAAAGGCATTCACTGTGAAGAATAGACATAATGTAGCTGTGATTTTTTAAAATTTAGGCATGAAATGCATACAGTAAAGTGCACTGCATGTACTATCTTAAGCAAACAGATCAAGATGTAGAGTATTTCTACTCTCTAGAAGATATAGGGGCTTTATGTGATCACTTTAGGAATGCCCTGAGCTTTCTGTTTTAGCATACCACCTGCCCTTCTGAACCCTCACCAGCCCAGTTCTTAGCTCCTGACTCTTCTTTTAAATCAAGTCTATCCCTTGGTTATAATTTGTAATCAACACACCTGGGCCTAGCACTGTGATAAATACAAATCCTTTGTCAGTCTGACGGAAGCTGAAGTCGGCAAACAGTGTGGAATGTCCTGGAGGCCAGGAGGCCAGCAGGGAGGTGTGAGCTTGTTGCCTGGAGTGAGAGCCCGAGGGCCTCTGGCCTGTTCCTTCACTAGCCAGAAGGCAACCTTTCTATGTTGGGAAGTGGTGGTTCCGTGAGATTGCTCTCCTCTTCCATGCTAGAGATCTGGGTTTAATTCTTGGCCAGTGTACCTTATGCTCAGCACCACCGTCTGTCCCTGGGGGCTTAAGTTTTCAGCAGAGCTTCCGGACTAGCCTGGAGTAGAAGGGCCCGGGGATCTACTTCCAAAGATGAGCCGTGCATACCTGTGAACCACAACCATCTGGTCTCCCGCTGCTACGGGGATGGGGCGGGACTGGGCGTGTTCCGTTGCGCATGGGGTTGCCGTGAGTCTGAGTACACTTGAGAGCAAGCAACAGCAACAACAACAACAACAACAAGAAGCCTATCCCCTCATGTTTTATCTAGCTAGTGCTACTCTAACAGAAATACCAAAAGTTTATTCTTACACAGTCTGGTAGGCTGTAAGTCTGAATTCTGGGTGTCCGTTCCAGGGGAAGGCTTTCCCTCTGTTGGCTCTGGAGGAAGCCCCTTGTGTTGTATCTGTGTTTGCTCAAGGAGTATCTTGGCTCAGGAGTCTGAAGTCTGAAGGATGCACTCTACTTCTCAGGCTGCTTTCTTTTTCTTTTTCTTTTTCTTTAATATGACTGAGTGAAAATGTACATTCCCATATAAATTTACATGCCCACCTATATGCAGCTTCCACTGCTCTCCCTGTCCGGTGACAGCACACTATTCCTCTCTGCTTCTCATCCTCCCAACACTCTCCTTTCCCCTCCTCTGCACCCACTCTCCTTCCTCCAGCCAGAGGTCAGCAGGATGATATCCTATAGATGCATAGAACCATAAAGTGCATCCAATATATGGCCACTCTGTATCACCAAGTCCAATCCATTCGTGTCCGAGGAGTAGACCTTCGTTATGATTTATGGGCAAGGGCAGCATCAGGGCCAGGGGCCATGCTCCCAGGGGAACCCCGAAACCACCAGACCATCAATTGTGGTCTTTTAGTGGAGATCTCAGGGTGCACCCTTTTTTATTCTTGTGTTGCCAGTGAGACTCAACTTAGTGAGCTCCATCTCGGCTATCACTGGTGGTGGCCAGGCACCATCCAGTTCTTCCAGTCCCAAGTTGATGTAGGTACCCATTCATGTGGGTCTCTCTATCTCCTGGGTTGTCTTTAGCGCATGTCATATTGGTCCTCGTGAGCATCCGTTCCTGCTGAGTTGGGACCATTTGCTGTGCCCTCAGATGGCAGCTTGGCGTCAGGCTGCTTTCTTGATGGCATGAGGTTCCCTGTTTTCTGCTTGCTTCCCTTTCCTTTTATCTCTTGTAGGATAAAAGGATGAAAAGTGGTGCAGGCCACACTCCAGGGAAACTCCCTTTACAGTGGAGCAGGAAGGTGACCTTAGGAAGAGATTTACAGCCCCACCCTAATCTTATTTAACATACAGCATAAGAAAATCAGAAAATGGAGAGTAGTCACACAATACTGGTAATCATGACCCAGCCAATTTCTGTGCATATGTTTTGGGGGACCCAGTTCAATCCATGACAGCTCAGTCAATGCCGTCTACCTCCTGGATCCCCTACCTCCTGCAGTGGTCCCTCACGCTTCTGCTGGTGAGTGCAGTCAGGCTTGACGTGAGTAAGACCTAAGCTCTGTGTGGCTACATCCAAGTAGACTGAGCAAAGTCTCAAGCTGCAGGAGATCCAAAATGTAGTGAAGACTGACTTTACTGTCTGAGCGTGTTCTAGCTTTGCTTTTCTTCCAGCCGTTCCAATAGAGCTGCAAGAAATTCAAAAAGGAAACTGTTAATCACTGCTTACCCTGCTGCTGCCAAGAAAACTGGGAATTCTTGGAGCCTAGGTGCTTTCGAGGTTTGGAAAGCTTAAATCATTTTAGCTAAAGCGAAGTGGAAGCTTGAGGATCTGATGTGGATAATTTAAGCATTTGTTTCCTTTTGCTCTGTGGTCATGGGAAGGGAACTAGAGATGGTTTATGTTACGGATTGAATTATGTCTCCCAAAATTACATGTTGTAAATCCTAACTCCAATGCCTGATACACACTGGTGTATCTGAGTCAGTCTCTTTTGATACATAACAGACATTAAACAAGCAAGTGGAGAGTGGAGCTGAGATGAGGGAAGAGAGATGCTAAGCCACATGAAGATCACCCAGGAGCAGAAGCTCAGAAGAGACAAGGATGTTCCCCTAGAGCTGACAGAAAGAGAAGACCTTTCCCTAGAGTCAGTGCTCTGGATTTGGGTTTCTGGCCTCCTAAACTGTAGACAATATATTTCTGTTGGCAAAAGCCATTCGTCTATGCTATTTCTGTTATAGCAGTACTAGATAACTAAGACAACTTAGGTGCCATAATTTCCTTGGTAAGTTGTTGCTGCTTTGAGGTACAGTTTAGCTTTGGAAAGGGAACTGATGCTGACTTGCATTCGCTACCCCAGAAGGCTGCTGATGCAGCTCTTCTATCCCCTCCCCACCTCACTAGGGCTACCAGTGGCCTGGTACATCTGACAGCTTGAAGCTGCTTTGCTGGGTTTGGCTCTGCTGCATAAAAACTGTGGCCACTCAAAGGGGTAGAGGTGGTCCTTGTGGGCGCATGGCTGTCTGTCATAGGGTTAAGATGGCCTATGCTGCCACTCTTCCCCTTTCCTACACTAGGGCTCTGCCTGAACTTTGCTCTGGTTATTGATTTAAGGACAAAGGTCATAAACCCAGCTGCCTGTTAGGGCCATGTAGATGGCATAATTGGGTACATCGGGCCAGGTGGAATACAGTAGGGAGTGGTGGTATTGTGGCAGAGTGGACATGCCTCTGAGGAAATAACAGTATCTATTTAAGGTATGTGATACAATTCATAATGACCCTACAGGACAGAATAGAACTGCCTATAGGGTTTCCAAGAGTGACTGGTAGATTTGAACTGTGACCTTTTAGTTAGCAGCTGAGCTCTTAACCACCGTGCCACCAGGGGTCCTATAAGGTCTCTTAGACAAATATATTTAATAATACCTTTAGAAGATTACAAAAGTGTGAAGGCCACAGGGAAAGTAGCACTGAAACCAGACTCTTCAACACACTCAAGAGTTTACCCTTAGGTCTTCAGATTTTTTTTATAAAGGAAACAAAACCCATGTTTGTAGGTTATATTTGACTTGGACACTGATAATTTGCAACTTCTGGAAGAGGAAAAAATCATTATTGAGTCCCTATTATGTGACAGATAATGTATTGACTTTATTATAAATACTATCTCATTGAAATCTCCTAGCAATCTGGTGAAGCAGGTCTTTCATGCTGTGTTTTTAGATAAAGAAATATAGGCACAGTGAAAACAAGTAGTTTCTTTGGGATGACCCAGCCAGAAAGTGGCAGAGTTAAGATTTGACATCCTGACTTCCAGCTAATGCCAACCCCAAACCAATGTAGTATTGCTGGGATCTGTGACCTTTGTGTAGCCTCTAGGGGGCAGTGGTGGGTCAGTGGTGGAATTCTTGCCTTCCATACTGATGCCCTGGTGGCACACAATGCGGGCCGTTGGGATTCATCAGCCTGTGCTTGGAAGCTCCATGGGGCAGTTCTGATCTGTCCGTAGAGTCACTGTGAGCTGGAATCAACTTGAGGGCAAGGGGGCACAGGACACCTGGGTTTGGTTCTTAGCATGCAGCCACCACCTGTCAGTGGAGGCTTGTGTGTTGAACCGCTTTCATTGGAGCTTCCAGACTAAGATGGACTAGGAAGAAAGACCTGATGATCTTCCAAAAATCAGCCCTGTGGGTCATGTGGTCTAATGTGCAGAATGATCATGGAGATACTGCAGGACTGGGCGGCATTATGTTTGGTTGTGCATGAGGTTGCAGTGAGTAGAGGCAAACTCGGTGGCAGCTAGCAGCAATAAGATCTGGCTGTCTGGTTTCCTCCGTTGCCCGTCAGATGCTAACATTAATGTGTGGTGCCCTCCCTGGAGTCTGTCTGCCTACTGTGGGCTAACCCCCTTGCTTGCTGAGATTGAGCATTTCATTGGCAACCTGGGTTTCTACAATGCTGACTGTGGATCCTGTTTTTACTCCCTGGCCGATCTCTCTCAGAGCTGTCACATAGCACTGTATGTGATCCATCTAGAAGGCTCCGTCACATGGCTGGTCTGTCTTGGTCTTGGCCCACTGAATCCCCTCTGGTTGAACTGTTTGTCTAGTCTGGGCATGGTTCCCAGTTCAGAGACCACAGCCCTGATCCCTGGGCTTAGAGGTTATCCCAAGTCCAGCAATGGAGGGGATGGCAGCAAGCCTGTTCTCATGTGGGGAGCTCCTCAGACATGCTGAGTTAGATGCTGAGAGCTGCCTTCTGTGTGGAGGGCTGGGGGCTGACAGTATGTGTTGGGAGTGGAAGATGTAATTGCTGTTCAGGGTTGTATTTTCTTCCTGTCTACATGTGATTATAAATAAGTTAGAACATTTGGAATCCAATACAGTTAACACTTCAGGCTGAAGTACCCCAGATATGCTTTCATATAACAGGAAATGAAGAACAATTGTTTGAAAGTGTAAGAAAAGGACTTCTATATTCAGCAGTTGCTTTCTTGGGTGTGGGCGTGGGGCTGCAGAAGATATGAGTATGGGGGCTATAGTTTCAGAAATTTGTGTTTTGGGGGATGTAAAAGCAGATCACATAGGCTTTTGTAAAATAATTGACTGACTTACACACTTGGGTATCTAGGCTGGGGCTGAGGCCAAGGCTGGATGCTTTTCTGGTGCCTTTGCTTGTCTGTGTCGTGGGTACAGTGTAACTATGATTTGGTTATCTGACAGGCAGTTTTCTGGTCTAATTTCAAAGTTGGTAAAATTAGCCTTAGCCCTTTCCTACTTACTCAGTTATGTCCAATAATCTTGTAGCCTTGCAAGGTTACTTTTCCCAGGAAAGCAATGTTCCAGGATACAAATATTCCTGATCTCAAAATATTCCTTAAAGCGTTCATCAAACTCAAATACTTTTCTCTTACAGTTTTCTTTTTCTGATTTTAGCAGTGTAAGATTGAGAAGGATCATCATAAATTTTGTCACAAAGAGAAATAATGAGGCATCCTTCCCAAGTAGATTTGTTTTATTTTTCCTCCTAAACAGAGCAAAAACAGTGATACTAAACAAATGAATTTTAAGTGGTGAGTTAACATGCATCTGAGACTAGGTTGTGGTGGGGTAAAGAGGGGCTTGGCGCCCTAAAGATCATATCTTCTGGATGATACTTTTTAAAACTGCCTGGTATTGCATAGTGGTTAAGTGCTACAGCTGCTGCCCAGAAGGCTGACAGTTCAAATCCACTGAGATGCTCCATGCAAATTCTATGGGGCAGTTCTACTCTGTCCTATAGGGTTGCTGTGAGTCTGAATTGACACAACAGCAGTGGCGCTTTTTCTTTTTCAGCTGATGCCAGTCTGAAGTTTTTTTAAAATATATATCTAATGTATTTGATACAGGATTTGAGTTGGCTAATGAAAGTGCGTAGAATAAAATATTAGAATATTAAGACATAGTACATAGTAAGAATACGGATGAATGTAAACTAAATGGAATATCAAGACCATGTGGAGAAAATGGAATGGAAGTATACAAGCCATATGCCACTGCACACTTGTCATGAGTAGGCCATCATTTGGCCTTGAGCTTCCCGGAAGACAACTTAAAAACAGAGATGTAAGCATTTACACTAGGCATGAAGGAATTTATTGGTTCCATATGGAAGGCAGCATTTTTTCCCAGTCCTTAGTTCCAACCTGGGGCTGCATGGACAATAGGAAATGTAGTCAACAACATCCTCAAAAATGTTTTACAGCAAAGGCAGAAGCTGGTTTTTAGTGAACTGTTTCTTGCTGAGTTCTCATTGGAAGCTGTGGACCTAGGACTTCCAGAAACTGATGTGAATGGTAGTCTGGTAGGTGATCGCTTTGGGTCAGTAGGCTCCAAACATATAGCTTTCCAAGCATGTATTTACTTTGGTTTGGTACAGTGAGAACTGACTTCTCTTATGAAGACCCAAGGGAAACTCAGTTTTTAAAGGAAACACTAAAGATAGCCCACAGTGCTTCCTATTGTGTCTAGAAAGATTTGAAGAAGAGAGTCTTTATCTTCTTGGCTTGAATTTTCTGAGACAGTCTAGGCAGCCTTGGTTGTTTGGGTGAATCATTGATTACTCCGTGATATGGAAACTAAGAAAAAAAAAAATGGTAGGCTTGATTTTAGGTGTAAACAGCACTCTGGGCAATGATGGGGAAGCAAGATTCTTGGCTTATCAGAAGGAGTTTGGAAGATGATGGCTTCCTGAACCGTGCCTGCCTGACTGAGGCCAGCCCCTCCTCTCTGACGTGAGCAGATCTGGTGGCCAGGCTCTGGGGTCCCCAGCTTCCTCTGGAGTAAATCCTAGTGTGGTTACAATAGCCTGTTTATAAGTGTTGAAGGCACCTCAAGCTAATCAGTTCTCAGTACAGGATTAATCTGTTTTTCTTGTGTGTTAATTGTAGCATCTGAACATTTTTTAAGTAAGCAAAAGAGAAATATATATTTTTGTGAGGAAACATCTTGGTTTATTTTGGAAACAATAAATGTGAAAGTTAAAAAAATTCAAAAGAGCCTATTAGTCTCCTTCTTTTATTTTGAAAAAAATGTTTTGCTGCGTCTGAAAGTAATATACTCTCATTAGACACACAGACACATGAAAGTTTAAAGAGAATGCCACCCAGAGATAATCACTGCTAATATTTCTTTTTATTCTTGTCCATATTTATATCCCAAAACACACATATGTAGATGTCATGGATTGAATTGTGTCCCCCCAAAAATATGTGCAGTCAGGTGACTGGGCCATGATTCCCAATATTCTGTGATTGTCCTCCATTTGGTGATTTTTCCTATGCTGTATGTTGAAGGATTAGGATGGGACTGTAAATCCTTTCATAGAATTACCTCCCTGCTCCACTGTAAAGGGAGTTTCCCTGGAGTATGGCTTGTACCACCCTTAATCCTTTCATCCTACAAGAGATAAAAGGAAAGAGAAGCAATCAGAGAATTGGGAACCTCACACCATCAAGCAAGCAGCACCGGGGGAAGAGTGTGTCTGTCAGACCTGAGGTTCCTGTACCAAGATGCTCCCTGTACAACACAGTGCGGGGGAAAGTCTTCCTTTGGAGTGGACATCTTGAGTTTGGACTTGTAGCCTACTGGACTGTGTAAAAATAAACTTTCCTTTGTTAAAGTCATCCACTCTGTGGTATTTCTGTTAGAGCAGCACTAGCTGACTAAAACAGTAGCTATACAACATATGTATGTTTATGTTTATATTCATTACTTCATAGATTAATGGGAAGATTAGCATAAATACTAGCATTTGTGCCAAGAATTGTTTTTACAGTATGGAAGTTTCCAGATTCAGAAGGAATAATCCAGATGTGCTACTGGGAAAAAAGTGTGGAAAGGTAAAGAGGAGCTGGAGGCTAAAAAATAAAATGAACAGAAGAGGGGAAAATGCAGGAAACAATAAAAAAGTAACGTTTGTTGGAAACCCTGGTGGCACAGTGGTTTTGAGAGCTGGGCTGCTAATGAAAAGTTGGCAGTTCAGATTGACCAGCTACTCCCTGGAAAATCTGTGTGGCAGTTCTACTCTATTCTATACTGTTGTTATGAGTCAGAATCAATTCAGTGGCAGTGGGTTTGGTTTCTTGGTTTAACATTGGTTGAGTGTCCTCTTTGTGTCAAGAGAGTGCTGTGGGTTTTATCTGACATGCTGTGATTTCTAGTACCCCCAGTGGTAGGCTGATGGAGTCAGTATCCTAAGGAATAAGATCTCTGGCTTAGGACTCAGATTCAAATTTATATCTTAGCTTTACTTCCAACTAGTTTTTTTTTTTTTTGGTAAATTGTGAAAAAATAAATATAACAAACATATTTGCCATTTTAACTCTTTCGAAAGTATGATTCAGTGACATTGATTACATTCAGAATGTTAATCACATTCAGAATGACAACCATTGCCACTATCTATTTTAAAGGTTTTTATCACCCCACACAGAAATATGGTACCCCACAATAACTCTGCAGTTTCCCTTTCTTCCAGCCTGTGGTACACACTAATAATCTGGTTTCTATGCATTTGCCTGCTCTAGATATTTCATGTAAGTGGGATGTCTTAGTCATCTAGTCCTGCTGTAACAGAAATACAAGTGAATGGCTTTAACAAAGAGAAATTTATTTTCTCACAGTCTAGTAAGCTAGAAGTCCAAATTCAGGACATCATCTCCAAGGGAAGTCTTTGTCAATTCTGGAAGAAGGGCCTTCTGGTCAATCTTCCCCTGGTTCTAGGAGCTTCTTAGAGCAGGAACTCTGGGTCCAAAGGACATGATTTTCTCCCAGTGCTGCTTTCTTGGTAGTTTGAGGTCCCCCATCTATGCTCACTTCCGTTTCCTTTTATCTCTTGTAACATAATAGATCATGCAGGCCACCTTCCAGGGAAACTCACTTTACACTGGATCAAGGACATGACATTAGTAAGGGTGTTACAGTCCCACCCTAATTTTCTCTGACATAAAATTACAATCACAAAATGGAGAACAACCAAACCATACTGGGAATCATGGCCAAACCAAGTTGGCACATATTTTGGGGGGACGCAGTTTTCATCCATGACATAAGATCATACAATAATGGTCCTTTTGGAATTCCCTAACGTCACCTAGCATGCATGAGGCATCAGAACTTCATTTCTATTTGTGGCCGTATGTATGAACCACATTTTGTTTATCCATTCCTCTGTTGATAGACATTTGAGCTATTTCCACCCTTTGGCTATTGGGAATAGTGCTACAGTGAACACTGGTATCCACTTCCTGCTAGTTTTGAGTCCCATTTTTATCATCTTTAAGGAATGATAAAATACTTCCTTAACATGGTTATTTTAAGGATTTGAAGATATAATGTGTGTGAAGCACTTGGGCCTGGCCTCTAGTTATGGTTGTTAGTTGTTGAGTTAGCTCCAACTCATGGCAACCCCATACACAACAGACGAAACACTACCTGGTCCTGTGCTATCTCCATGATTGGTTACAGATTGAATAATGTTCCATTGTGCTGTTGATTGGACAGTGTTCTGCTGTGATCAATAGGGTTTTCACTGGCTGATTTTCAGAACTAGATCGCTGGGCCTTTCTCCCCAGTTTGGCTTTAGCCAAGGACGCTTTAAGAGTCAGTTAGGGCTTATGGTAATTGTGGAAATGCACGAGACAAAGCCTCCATCATTCTGGGTCAATAGTGTGACCTTGATGAGAACACCCCTGCCCATATAAGACATTACAGCATGAGTCGGAAAGGAAATTCAGCGTCACTGAAACTTGTTCAGCATTGTAGTATCACAGAAACCTCCATGACAGATGGGTAGTATCTGCACATGAGGACCATTTATCAGTAATTGAACCTGGGTCTCCCACACGGAAGGTGAGAATTCTACCAGTGAACAACCACTGTCTCCACTGGCATATGGTGTCTTTTTGCTGTGGAGTCAATTCTGACTCACAGCGACCCTGTTAACAGAGTTGAACTGACCAGTTGGGTTTCCAAAGCTGTAATCTTTATGGAAGCAGATTGCCACATTTTTTCCTGCTGAGCAGCTGGTGGTTTGGAATTTCCAACCTTTTGATCAACAGCCAAGCTCTTAACCACTCTGCCAGAAGGCCCTCGAAAATGGAAGCCATTACTATTATTATTTTAAATATGAGTAAACTGAGTATCAGAGAGGGTATTGTGCCCAAAATTACATGCAAAGAAGTGGTAAAGACAAAATTGGAACACCAGCCTGTTGGCTTTTGGTGCTCTTGTTTTTTATATTAGGTCAGTGGCAGGAGTTTGTGGATGGTGCAGAAAGTAAATCACTTGACTACTAGCCATAAGGTTGATGGTTCAAACCCACATAGAGGTGCCTCAGAAGACAGGTCTGGCAATCTGCACCTTGAAAACCCTAGGAATACAGTTCTACTCTGCCCACGTGGGATTGCCATGAATTGGAGTAGAGTTGACAATGACAAACAGCAAAACCAGCAGGTCAATGGCTAAGACAAAAGATTACAGTTTTTTTTGACAGTTTATTTCTTTTACATCAGCTGTCTTTAAGGAGCAGATTCCAGTACTTTGAGTTCACACTGGTTTTTCCAGTGACTTTAAGGAAAGTGAAGTATTCTCTTCTTTGGAGGTAAAAATGGGAACAAAACATGCTTCCCCTTCTGTAGTGACATCTGCAGCTGGTGACATCTGCAGATAAACAATGGAGGGAGAGTTAATGTGTGTGTTTGTTTTTGCCAGGGAAAATGGCAGTGAATTTCATGCTTAGGGGTACTGACTACTATTTAGCAATGAGGCTTCTTTCCACTAGATTAGGAAACAGATGTTTTCTGGCCCATTGAGGAGTTTTAAAGGCTTGGAATACTTAAGAGTTATTTTCTAGGGCTGTTGACCTCGATTCTTGGATTATGATCATTCTGGCTGGGACCCAGAGCTCTAGAGCCTTTTTTTTTTTTTAATCTGCAGAGAGAATTTTGTATATTTATCCAGTTATACTCAATGTGACCTTTTAAATCCTTAATTCATGGAGGCTTAGTTGAGATTCAGGAACTGGGATTATTCGTTTCTCTCCTTTTAAGTCTAAGTAACTAATGTACCAGGGTCTTTACTCAGGTCTTTAACTTCTCAGGCACCCCCACCTTCCTTCCAAAAGGGGTATTTTGAAATAATGAAAACAGACTCAGTATCAGTTGGAATTCATTAAATGCTTATTCTGTCAGCCAGGATGGTCTGGGTTATGTTGCAATAACAAAATCTCCCCAAATCTCACATTTTGTTTCTGACTTATGCTGCAGTGCCTCATGTGGGCAGGGGTGTTCATGTCATGACCACGTAGTGACCCGGAATGATGGAGGCTTCATCTCACGTGTTTCCGTAACCACCACCATACACCTTAACTGACTGTTAAAGCTTCCTTGGCCAAAATAAGTCATATGGCCAAGTCCTGCTTCAAATGGTATGGGAAAATGCAATATTGTGTTGTGTTTTTCTGGAAGGAATGGAGAACCAGAATACATGAGAGTAGTCCTAACGTCCACCATAGCTCCTGTATACCATGTTCTGTTAGACGCTTCATATATATCATCTGTAATCTAATCATGAAGGGATATGTTCTCATTCCTATTTTGTAGATGAAAAAATGGGCTCAGAGGAGTAAGGTGAGTTGTCCACAAACACAGAGCTGGGACTGAAGTTCAGTGCCTGACACTAAAATTTGTGCACTTCTTTCTGTATTAGACTGTTTTTGACGCTTAGGCTTTCACCTTGTTCCTCAACTGAGCTAATGATTTTGATTACCATTATCAGTTTTTATAGGCCCTTTATTGTTGTCATTAGCTGCCATCAACTCACGGTGACCATATGTGCCACAGAAGAAAACACTGCTCAGCCCTGCACCATCTACGTGTTCTTGGTGCATTTAAGCCCATTGCTGGACTGTTGTCATACCGAGTCCATCTCAGTGAAGGTTTCCTGTAGGCCCTACGATTGTTAAAACTTTCTCTGGGTGGCTGGAGATAACCATTGCTGGTTATCTCTCTGGTTCTCTTCAGGACTGTTGCCAGAGAGAGGGTGCTTCTAAGGGGGAAATCTATGTGGGGACCTGGAGCTGGATCTGGAAAAGCACGTGAAAACACTTTGAATTACAATGAAATAAATTTGAAATAGTAGGTTAGTGTTTACGGAGCCCTGGTGGCACTAGGGTTAAGTGCTCTGCTGCTAACCATCACGTTTGGTGATTTCAACCTACCCAGAAGGTCTGTGACAGAAAGACCTGGTGATCTGTTCCCATAAAGATTACAGCCTAAAAACTCTGTGAGGCAGTTCTGTTCTGTCATGTGGGGTTGCTGTGAATTGAAAATCTACTTGATGGCACCTAACAACAATAGCAAGGCTAGTGTCTCTTTGCCAGTCGTCCTGTCAGCTTCTCCTTACTTTATATGTACTACTACTGCTCGGGTTATTGTTGTTAACTTATGGAAAACTCACTGTCACCTACTGAGCAAGCTGTGATGGTTTCTCGTTTTCCAAAGGGTGACTTGAGACATCTTACTTAGCACGGCACATGTAACATTTCATGGTCTTGCCTCCACCTACTGATAAAATATTTATAATACATTCATAAGGGTGCTGTTTGGGATGTTTCTGTACAACAGAGGACCATTTTCAGCAGCCTGCCAAACAGAAACTGAGAATTCTTGCCCAGAGAGGCTTCATTTTTCTCCCTACCAAGCAATGTGCTGAGAGCGAGGAAGCTAACCACGGGAAAGACGGTGGACATGCGGTGCTCACACTGGAGAGCGAGGCGGCTGCTGTTTTTGTTACCATTTGCTGCTGTAACCAGCAAAGACTGAGGACTCTGGTCATGATGAGTGAGAAGCTGACTCCTGAGAAGGTACCAGGCCTGAGGAGGAAATGTTTCATCTGATTCCTAAGAGGATCATGACCTAGTTCTCACAGAGATGTTTTCTTGGTCATTGGTTATGGGTTGTTACTAATTCCTTAAGGAAGAAAAATTGGAAACCAATGTTATAACCCACTGTGGAACTTGTATAGACACTGTCTGATGTGGACATTAAGTATTTTCTGGCTCTCATGGCCTCAATCCTGTTTTACCATTTTCACTGATTCTTAAAGATAAATTATTATACACAGTCTCCAGGGCTGGGTGCAGCCATTTGGTGACAAGCATCAGAGTTCCGGGGCTCAGAATGGACAGGTCAGGGTAGGCAGCATTCTGTCATGGTTGCCTTAAAAATAAATCATTGTGGTGAATATATATATATATGTAAATCAAAACATACACCATCTCAACAATTTCTACGTGTACAATTTAGTGACATCAAGAGTGTTCTTCAGATTGTGCATACAGTGTTGCTATCCTTTACCAATCATTGTCATTAACGTAACTTCAGTGCTCCTAACAAAAACTCCCTCTAACCTTTGCCGTGTACCTCTGGCAACCGACTACTGTTGAGTTGATTCTGACTCATAACGACCCTATAGGACAGGGCAGAACTACACCATACAGTTTCCAAGGAGCGTCTGATGAATTCACTAGTAATCTTTGGTTTCTGTATATTTGCTTATTTTCTGTAAGTGCCATGAGTCGGGTCCGACTCGACGGCACTTGGCTGGCTTGGCTTCTGTAAGTGAGATCGTATAGTATTTGCCATTATGCAGCTGACATATTTCACTCAGCATGATTTTTTTAAACAATTATTTTTGTTGAGAATATACACAGCCAAAAATATAGTTCAACAATTTTTACAATTACAATTCAGTGACATTGATTACCTCCCTGAGTTGTGCAACTGTTCTCGTCCTCCTTTCCCAGTTGTTGCTTCTCCATTAATGTAAACTCACTGCCCTTCAGTTTCTGGTCTAGTCTTTTGAATTGTTGTTGTCAGTTTGATTCCATTTAGAGAGATCTCAAAAGAGCACAGTGTTCAAGGGAGACATTCTTCACTAGTTAAACTAAAATTATTGTTTGGTTTTAAGAAGACCTCAGGGGATAGTTTGGTTTAAGGTTCAAAGATTGTCTCAGGACAGTAGTTTTCGAAGTTCATCCAGCCTCTGTGAGTTTGGATTCTATGAGAACCTGAATTCTGTTTTGCGTTATCCAGCATGATCTTGTCAAGGCTCGTCCATGCAGTGGCATGCATTAGGACTTCATTTCTGTTTATGGCTGAGTAGTTTTCCGTTGTTTATCTGCAGTGTTTTGTATTTATTCATTCATCTTTTGATGGATGTTTCAGTTGTTTCTACCTTCTGGCTGTTGTGAAAAGTATTGTAATGGACACTGGTGTAGACTACTGTTTGTGTTTGTGCCTTTACCTCTTCTGGGTAGGTACCTAGGATTCAGATTGCTGGATTATGTGGTAGTTCTATGCTAAGCTTTTTGAGAAACTATCAAACTGTTTTCCACAGTAGCTGTACTATTTTGTATTCCCACCAGCAACAGATAAGGTAAAAAATTCCAGTTTCTCCGTTACTTCACCACCTGTTGTTTTCTGTTTTGTTTTTTTTTCAGTCCTTGCTGTTCTAGTAGAGCTGAGGTAGTTATTGCACTGTAGTACGGATATGCTTGTCTCTAATGAACAATGGGGAAAACGCTAGTGGTATAGTGCTTAAGAGCTTGGCTGCTAACCTCAGGGTCAGTCTGAATCTACCAGGCACTCCTTGGAAACCTTATAGGGCAGTTTTCCTTTGCCCTATAGGGTCACTGTGAGTCAAAATTGATTCAGCAGCAATGGGTTTGGTTTTTTGGTTTAATGAATAATAATGTTGAACTTCTTTCCATGTGCTTGTTGGCCACTTGAATATCCTCTTTGGTGAACATCATTTTAAAATAGCCAAAAGCCAAGTGCCATCGAGTTTTAAAATAAGTTCACGTGTATGTGGAGGTACAGCTGACACCAAATGGGTTGGAGTTTACAGGCATCTCTTCCCTTCCTCCAGAAGAGCTTTGTTTTTCTCTGGCAGAGCCATCTCACACCTCTTGTGTGACAGAAAGACTGTTGAGACCCAGCCTAGTATGTCATCTAACGGTGCTCTGGACCGTGCGCATACTGAGCACACAGAACAAGAAAGGGTGTTTCTGCATGTTGCCCCAGTGAGTTAGCTTGTTCTGAGTCGGGCTCTGTGCCCTTGGTCAGGTCTGATGGTGATGTCCACACTGTGTGAAGGAAATGCTTTCCACTGGGACATGTAGCCTGGCCAGGGGAAGAGCCTGTGACTCCCCCTAAGGTCCTGTGCTGAAGACCCATTTAGGATATCATGGTTTCAGTAAGTAACAATCATGTTTTTTTTTTCAAATAGCAGGTATGTTTCTATTTTAACAATTTAAAAAATAGAGCTCATAGGATTTATCCCCTTGAGGAGGCTCAGTGGAGCACTGGTTAAAGTACTTGGCTGCTAACCAAAAGGTTGAAGGTTTTAACCCACTGGCTGCTCCATGGAAAAAAAGATGTGCCTGTCTACTTCTGTAAAGATTACAACGTTGGAAACTCTCTGATGCAGTTCTGCCCTGTCCTGTAGCATTGCTGGGAGGCAGAATCGACTTGATGGCAGTGGGTTTTTGGCTTTTGGATTCCTTTGTGGCAGTGCTGTGTGTACTTAGCCACCCCACACTTGGTGGCTTACTTTGGAAAACACCTTTTCTTTTCTTTTCTTTTTTTTTGGAAAATGCAATAAGGTGTTTCCTTGAGCTAGACCTTTTCTTGGTGTGCTTAATAGTAATTTAACAGGAATTTTTAGCTTCACACTGTCACTTCCAGCCTCACTAGGAGTCTGTTTATAGCACCAGAACAGCCCACATGTGGGAGGTGAGACCCAGAGTGGGGGATGTGAGGCTGATTCTGCAAAACCCATGGGTGTCCCACCTGTGCCTCACATGCCCCCATTCTTTCCCTTCCCCATTTACCTTCTTTTCTTCGCTCTCCCTTGTGCTCTGGAGGATACCCCTGCTCCATTCGTTTTGCCCTCAGCTGTGGCACACACACTTTTCTCAAGTGGTAATCTGATCCCAACTGCATGCCCTAGAGCAAGGAAGAAATAGGATACTGGACTTAAAAAAACTCAAACATATCCTGCTTCCCTTTGGCTTGCATTTTCTGACCTTCCACAATATGTCCAGATCTGGGTGCCTTGGGTAAATGCTGAGTGTTAGGCTGGTCAGAAGGACAGAGTTGGGGCGTTTGGAGGCGGAGCTACTGTCATATGGGTCAGTGATGATGGATCAGTCACAAATTTATGAGTCAAATGGAACCTTCCCAGTCTTCTTGGTGTTTTGGAAATAATTTCCAGTGCTCAGATGACAGTGAGAGAGAATAGATTAGGCATTTGTTTCCAGGTAAGGGAGATGAGGGGCCCCCAAAATAGTTTCTGCATGTAATTTCATTCAGTTAAAAATGCAATCTGATTACAAATGCACAGTGACCATGCACCAAGATTTATTTAACTCATTAATAGGTGAACTAGTGAGATGGTTCAAAGAAGACTGTGGAGACTTACAAATACATAGTCAAAGAAACAGTGCTGGAATAAGATTTTCTGAGACACAAATGAGATACGTAATATTTTAATCTACCAGTTACCTGTCAGTTTGTTGTACAGGGTGGCTTGTGTGTTGCTATGATGCTGGAAGCTATGCCACTGTTATTTCTAGTACTGATGGGGTCATCCACGGTAGACAGATTTCATCACAGTTTCCATCGTAGTTTCTACAGTGAGACACACTAGAAAGGACTTGATGATCCACTTCTGAGTATTAGCCAATGAAAACCTTACGGGTCACAGTAGAATACTGTCCATTATAATGCTGGAAGACGAGCCCCCTAAATTGGAAGGCACTCAACAATACATGGTGGTCACACCAGTGGACTTGGGCATACACATGACTGTGAAGGTGGTCCAAGAATGAGCAGGATTTTGTTGTTATTCATGAGGTCACCGTGAGTCAGAGCCAACTCAGTGACAACTTAAGTTGTTGTTTAGCAATGATACAAGACAACTAAACCATAATCGTTGGCGTTATTCTTCTATGGGAAGCAAATCATTTGCAATTTATCAATCTTCTGCAAAGTTAACGTCTGATTTCATAGACTATGAAGAGTAGTAATGTTATGTCAAACCAAGTTATCTTTATTAGAACAAGTGTCCCCTGTGTGGATTTTGTTGACATTATGTGATGATGGCACCATTGCAGAAGGGTTCCAGTGGTGGAGACTTGAGCAGACTTTTGATTTCTTGGTTCATACATGTTCTTGATGGTTAGCTATGTTTCAGAATGCCTGTAGCTTGACCATGGGGCCCAGGTGGGACAGTGGTTAAATTTTTAGCTTAGCTAGTCAAGAATACCTGCCTTGTGTGCTGTGCTCTCTTGAGATCTCTGTGTATGGGGTCATTACTTGACCACTGTACCACCCAAATGTCAGCAGTTTGAATCCACTATCCACTCCTTAGAAACCCTATGGGAAAGTGATCTTAGAGGGTCCCTGTGAGTTGGAATAGAGTCAAGGTCTATGAGTTTGGTTTATTTGTTTGTTTTTCATAGCTTGAACATCATCTCAAGTTTTCTCTACTTTCTTTCCAAAGTAGTAAGATGTGACTGTTTTCAGGGATGATGGCTCCTGGGTAAGCCATGGAGGTTGGTAATTCTTTTCTTATCAGTCTCTCTTGTTTTGCTTCTGCTTTGTCCAGGATGGAATACTTCAGTTGCAAAGTAAAAAAAATGTGCGTTTAAATGGAGTCATTATTGTCGACAGACTTTAAGTTAGAAAGAAACTAGTATTTTTGTCTAGGTTCAGAAAAGAGTTTTAAACTGCTATTGTGAGGTAACTGGTTTCAAAATAGGAAATGACTGTTTTATCCTTCAGATTATGAGCAGCGTTTTTATTTTTGAGTTGAAAGCTTTCAAGTGATATTTTTATTGCATTCTGAAGTAAGGTTTTCCTTGTTAATGAGTTGCTGTCTTGTGCATGCACACAGACACACACACACGTACAATAAATCTTGTGAATTTAGACTTCAGGAAAGAAAAATATGTGATTAATTCAAATGCTTTAGATTCTTGTTTAGTAAAAAGCTAAATATAGCTAGGCCTTCTGAGTCTTTTGCAATGCCTGCTGTGCAGACTGTTTTATATGTCAATTAATTTATTTAATTATGTTGCAGGAGCTGTGATTTGACCCCCTGTGTGACAGAAAAACAAATAGTCTTAACAGATTCCCATGATCATTTCTTTCTTTTGCAACCGCTTAATCTCAAAATGCTGCAAACTCAAGGCCCAAGATTGGCACTTTTGGAAAGGAATTGCCAAAGGGGGCAGGGTCTCTGGAGGCAGAGTAAAGTTAAAACTGTGGGCAGAAGGAATTGGTGTGGCAGGGCTACTGGGGAGGTGTTGGAGCACTGGGAATATCCTCCATTGGAGCACTGGGAAGACTCTGCACCTGCCTTTGAAACATGAGTCCGTCCAGGGTTTTCTTTTCCTAATAATTGGTATGTGAGGATTCAAGTTTATTTTCAAATGGGTTCTGTGGCTCTAGAGGACTTTTAGGGTGGTGTCCTCTGGCCCATGAAGGCAGGGGCAGTGCAGGGTGGAATTCTCAGTCTCCATGTGGGAGACCTGGGTTTGAGTCCAAGCCAGTGCACCTTGTGTGCGGCTGCTGCCTGTCTATCACTGAAGGTTTGCATTGATGCTGAACAAGTTTTGACAGAGCATCCTGACTAAAACAGACTAGGAAACTACTGGCAACCTAGTTCTAAACATCAGCCGGTGGAAACCTGGTGGATCACAATGGTTTGGTACCCAGTAGTTCACAGAGATGGCACAGGAGCAGGAAACCTTTTGTTCCATTGTATGTGAGATTGTCACGAGTTGGGGACCAACACGATGGCAGCTAACAATAGATGTAGTCTGGTCTTGTTTTTTTCAAATGTAGGCTGAGGGCCACATTAGTGTTACTAGGGGCAAGAGGTTGTTGAACAGTGAAGAGTCTTGGTTTCCATCTCAGAGGTTTGAACTCAGAATCTGGGAGTCAGCTGGGAATTTCCATTTTAACCAAGTCTTCCAGGTTATTCTCAGACATTTGATCATCACTTAAGTGGTTGTTGTGTTAGTTCTACCAGGACCTGCCTGTCCTGCTTCTCTACCTCTCATTCCTGATAAAAACAAAACAAAGCTTTCCTGCAATGTAGTTGTTTTGGTTTCTGCTTAAGAGGAAAACTATCATACTAAAAATAATTCGTAGCAAGGAGTACATGAGTGAAAGACAACTTTTCTGAGTGCATTTGGTATTTAGGAAAGGATCTTATTATTCTAGATGACTCACCAGGGGGGCCCAGAGTCTATTTTGATTATTCCCACCAGGGAACCAGTAGTTAAATGCTACAGATGCTAACCAGAGGTCAGCAGTTCAGATCTGCCAGGTGCTCCTTGGAGACTATGGGACAGTTCTACCCTATCGTATAGGGTTGCTGTGAGTTGGAATTGACTTGATGGCAGTGGGTTTTCAGCTCCCTAGTATGCAGTGGCTTTGTTCTTGTTTTTGGCTGCTGTCCAATTGGGCCCTGACTCATGATGACCCCACACACAATGGAATGAAGTACTGTCACGTCCCGTGTCATCCCTGTGCTCAGCTGTGTGGTCCATAGAGTTTTTGGTGGCTGATTTTTGGGAGTAGATTGCCAGGGCTTTCTTCCTAGTCTGTTGTATTCTGGAAGCACTGCTCAAACCTGCTCAGCATCATAACAACTTCAAAACAAATTCATTGCTGTCGAGTTGATTCTGACTCATAGTGAACCTATAGGACAGCCTAGAACTGTCCCACAGGAAGTCAAAGGCTGCAATTTTACGGAAGCGTACTGCCATATCTTTCGCCGGCAGAGTGGCTGGTGGGTTCCATCTGCTGACCTTTTGGTTAGGAGTTGAGTGCTTAACCACTGTACCATCAGGACTTCTTCAGAGTGAATTAGAGACCTGCAGAGACAGATGGGTAGTGGCTCTGCATGAGGTGCATTGGCCAGGAATCTAACCCAGGTTTCCCACATGGAAGGTGATACTGTTACCACTGAACCATAACCAATTGCTGTTCAGTCGTTTCTGATCAATGGCAAACCCCTGGGTGTTGGAGTAGAATTGTTTTCCGTAGCTGATGTTTTGAAAGTAAATCACCAGGCCTTTCTTCTGAGGTATCTCTGGGCGAACTACTAACCTGTTGGTTAACAGCCAACTATCTTAACCATTTACATCACCTAGGGACTCCAAAGTGGCTTGAGACCCCGCTTTTGAGAAGTCCACTCTAGCGAACTAGGCTGGACAAGAGAATTTCCTGGGTGGGCCTGGTTCAGAAGGCCTGGTTCAGAAGTCACACTCTGTGTGACTAAGTGAAAGTAACACAGAGGCCAGGGTGGGTAGCAGCGATGTTCCAGTTTGTACATGGGTGGCTGCTGAACTGGAGAAGCTCACAGCATGATGTACTAGATAAGGGATTCAGATGATAGCATCTTATGTTAATTGTCATTTCCTTTTGATAAGAAGGGAAACCCTCTTGGCATAGTGGTTAAGTGCTACACTTGATAACTATAAAGACTGGCAGTTGAAATTCCCCAGGCATTCTTTGGAAACTCTGTGGGGCAGTTCTACTGTCTTCTCTAGGGTCACTATAGGGTCACTATTAGTTGGAGTCGACTCGATGGTAGTGGGTTTGGTTTTTCTTAGAAGAAAGGTCAGGTATTACTGATCATGTTACAATACTTCTTTTCTCCTATTCTAATCCAAGATGTAAGAATTTTCAGATTTTAAGCCTAAAAAATGGGGCAAAAAGTTTTCATGAAAGTAGCCTGTGTCTTTGGTATGAACTAGTCTGCTTTCGGTGTTGCTGTTATTCTCATTGTGTCAGCTCTGACTCACACTGACCTTGTGTACAACGGAACAAAATATTGTCTGGTCCTACACCATCTTCAGGTTTATTGGCGTGCTTGAGTTTATTGTTGTGGCCACTGCGTATTCTGAGTACCTTCCAACCTGTCAGGCTCCTCTTCTAGTATTGTGCTGGAAAATAATTCCGTTGTGGTCCACTGGCTTATTTTCAGAAGTAGATCTCCAGGCCTTTCTTCCTAGTCTGTCTTAGTATGGAAGGTCAGCTGGAACTTGTCCACCATAGGTGACCCTGCTGGTATTTGAAATACCAGTGGCATAGCTTCCAGCATCATAGCAACACTGAAGCCACCACAGTATGACAAATCGATACAACTTCCAAATATTTTCTCCTGTTTTGTAGGTTGTCTCTTCACCTTATTGATGAAGTCCTTCAGTGTACGGAAGTATTTAATTTTGATAAAATTCAATTTATCTATTTTGTCTTTTGTTGCTTGTACTTTTGATGTCTATAAAGAAACATTTTAAGAATGAAGATGACCCTGAGATAATCTTTAAACCTTAAATCAAAAATATCCCCTGAGGCAAGGTTCTGGGGACCATGGTTTTAGAGGATATCTCAGTCAATTGGCATAACAAAGATTTTGAACAAAATTTTCTGTATCGCACTTCGGTGAGTGGCATCTGGGTCTTAATAGCTAGCGAGTGGCTTTCTAAGGAAGCATCAATTGGTCCCAACCCACCTGAAGAGGAGAAGAATGAAGGACATCAAAGACATAAGAAAAATAAGAGCCCAAGACAGAAAGGGTCGCATAGTCCAGAGACTCCCTCAGTGTGAGACTGGAAGAACTAGATGGTTCTGGGCCTCCACCAATGACTGCCCTGACAGTGAACACAGCAAAGAGTCCCTGATGAAGTGGGACAAAATGGGGTACAGAGCTTGAACCTTATTGACAAGACCAGTCTTGATGATCAACAGACTGGAGGGTCCCTGTGAATTCTGTCAGCCCAGAACTGACACCATTCCCGAAGCCAACTCTTCAGACAAAGATTGGGCTGGACTGTGAGAGACAGAAAATGATACTTGTGAAGAGTGTGCTTCTTGGCTTAATTAGAGAATACCTGGGCAGCTGCTGTCTAGAGGTGACATGAGAGGGCAGAGGGGGACAGGAGTTGGTCGAATGGACACAGGAAATATAGGGTGGAAAAAAGGAATGTGCTGTTATAGTGTGGGGAAAGCAGCTAGAGTTACATAGCCATGTGTAAGTTTTTGCATGCAAATTGACTTGGATTGTAAACGTTTACTTAAAGCAGTATAAGATACTCACGTACGTATATGTATCCCCTGAAGTCTTCTTACAACTAAGTAGTTTAGCTTAATGTGTAAAAAATGTCTGTTCTGAGCATTGAGCTCTTTTAAGAACCATTTATACACGATTAAAATGACAACAGCAACTCCTAAGATTAGGTAGGAACTTTAGGGGCAGTGAATTTATGTTAATGGAGGAGGAACAACTCAGAAAAGGAGGGTGAGAATGTTTGTACAACTTGAAGAATGTATCAGTGTCGCTAAGTGATACACATAGAAACTGTTGAATTGGTGTATGTTTTGCTGTGTATATTCTCAACAACAACTACAAAATAGATGAAATTATTAAAAAGAGAGAGAGAAACCAAAAACTCCAAGAAGAAACTAGTCTATAGGACAAATAGTCTAGACAAAGCACAATCTCATTTACCCTGAGACTGGAAGTACTAGATGATACCTGGCTATCGCTACTGACTTTCTAGTCAGGGCCACAATGGATAGACCCTATAGAATGGAAGGAAAATGTGAAACAGACCCTAAAATCCCTCAAACAAACAGGCAAACAGAGACAGATCTATTGGACTGGTTGGGACTGCAGGACTGCCTGAGGCTGTGGCTCTCAAGATGATGAATATCACCTGAAAGTACTGTGTCCATTAAAAAATTACCTATATGAGACCAAAGTGGTCAACAATAACTTTCAAACAAAGATGAGAATGTAAGGGACAGGGTTACTAGATTAATGGAAGTAGAACAACCAGAACAGAAGTAGTGAGAATGTTCACACATTGTGAAGAATGTAACCAGTGTCACTGAACAATTTGGTAGAAATCATTGCATTGTAGCCTAAGCTGCTGTGTAAACCATCACTGAAAACCACAATACAATATTATTAATAAAAAGAATGAAGCCGATTCCCTTTGCCAAAGCTAAGTGCCGTCGAGTCGGAGCCGACCCATGTTATGAACAGATATTCTGCAGGCTTTTGGTAACATTTGGCATTTGTTTTAAAAGTTTAACCCAGTGGGTTTGACAGCCTTGAAAGTTCCAGGGGCTGAGGGTGCCGGTTTTCTGTGGCAGTTTAACTGAGGATGGCTCATGCATAAAGCTTGGAATGTGTGTGGGTTGTTGGGGAGAACAGGCGGCCAGGCTCTGGGGAGGGAGCCACACAGAGGGCTCGTAAGTCACATTCCTTCCAGGCCACCAGGCAAGGAATGGTGGCTGCTTGCCATCTGGCAGTGTCCTCTGGTCTTCTCTGGGAAGTAAATTCTTGGATTCCTTGATGCAGAGGGAGCGCAATGACCCAGGAAGTGTCCTGTCTGTACAGAGAACTGGGCTGGCAGCTGGTAAGCGCACAGGGTTATGACTTGGTGATCTTTTCATGAGAGTTAATTCCTGAAAGGCAAGTAGAAATTTCTGGCTAGAACTCGGGTAGGTTATAAGGTAACAGTATGGAAAAATGACACCAAATTGCAGGCACAAAACTAGGAAGCTCAAAATAATAAGAGTGCTGTAAGATTGCTGAAGTTAAAAAGTGTACTAAACCCCCATGGTTGTTGAGTTGATTTTGACTCTATAGGACAGTGAACCTATGATAGTGACCCTATAGGACAGTAGAACTGCCTTAAAGGTTTCCAAGGAGCAGCTGATGGATGTGAACTGCTGACCTCTTGGTTAGGGCCAAACTCTTCACTGTGCCACCAGGGCTCCTCTTACCTAGAAAAAGGGGACAGAGGGCTCTAGAGTCACCAAATCAGAGAAAAAGGAAGGCCAAAAACAAGTGACACTTTTGACACTTCTGCAGATTCAGCAACAGCTGATACTCCCAGAAACTAAAATAGCAGAGATGTCAAAGCTTTAATCTCACTGTTAAAAAACCAGGCAAACAACAACAAAAGCTAGATCACCAGGCTATTTCTAATACAGTATAGGAGATGCCAAGCAAGAGATTATAATAGAACAGAAAGAAATCCAAATAGAGTAGAGCCTATAAGGGCTGAAACACTTGCTAAATAATTCAAATCAATTCAAGTTTTGGAATCTCATTAAGTGTGTCCTAGAGTTCTTAAGGAAGCAAAAATGATCTTGGAGGTCAAAACAAGTCATCTTAACTTATTCACCAAAAATTCTACACATTTGGAAACGTGTGGTTTTGGTTTCATTTTACAAAACACAAAGTATAGTACACTGATGTCATGTATTGATTTGACGCTGAAAGTTTTGTTAGAAGGAGGTCATTCACCTAAAGTGCTCATGTCTGAAGCATCTGTGCCAGTCTCAACAAGCTAAGTAAGAATGCTTGATTTGAAACCAGTGTGTACCTTAAATGGGGTCTCAAAGGGCCAGTGGACCTTAGCTAAAAGGAGGTACTGCCAGGGTGGACTTGGGGGACATCCTGTGTGTGTCAAATGGCTCTGCAGACATTTTATGTCAATTTATAATACAGACTCGGTTTTCTTTGTTGCTTAAACCAGGATCCAAAGCCTCAGATTCCTAGTGGGTCCGATTGTTGTTGTTACTGAGTTGGCTCTGACTCCTGGACACCTCATGTACAACAGAAGGAAGCCTTGCCCAGTCTTGAGCCATCTTCATGATAGTTCTGAGCAGGAAAGAGCAATCAGTAGCTTTCTACAAAACGAACAAACCATCCTTGGGTGTTATTTTTCAGGGAGACAGGGACTACAGAAGGATGGAGTAGTGACAGGAACAGGCCTGTACTTCAGGAAACTGTACTTTTTTGTAGGAAAATAAGAGGGATGAGACTTAAGAGTGGGATGCTTAGGTAGGAATCTCTTGGTGGTTTCAGCTGGAGGTGTTTAGGCCCAGACTAGAAAAAAAACGGCTTCAGTATGACCAGGGGAGATCTTGGGTGGTATAAACAGGTCACACACTTGGCTGCTAACCATATAGTTGAAAGTTTGAATTCACCCAGAGGCACTTCAGGAGAAAGGCTTGGTGATATACTTCCTAAAAATCAGCCATTGAAAATCCTGTGGAACATAGTTCTGCTCTCACCATGACTTGGAGTGGACTTGACGGCCACTGGTTTAATGTGATCAGGAAGGTCTGGATTAAAGCATGATGAAGGATATAGAATAAGTCAGGATTTATTAAGTGTTTAGTGACGGGATAGCAAAGAAATTCATGATGGTTGTGAAGTCTCAAATCTAAGAAACTGGCAAATGGAGGTGAAGAGAAGCAGTTGGTGTGTCATGAGTTTCTGTGTGATCAGAAATGGTGAGTTTGTCTTGGAACTTACTGACTTTCAGATGAGAGGTCAAGTTCAGGATGCAGAGTTTGAGAGTCATCTGCTTCTCTGCACAGAAGTCATGGTTGAAGCTGTGGGACTAAGCAAAGCCTCTGAGCACATGACATCAGAGACAAGAAATAAAGACTCAGGTCCAGGGAATGAGTGGGGAGCTAAATGGAATCCAAGAGGGAAAGAGTGCCAACAAAGCAGTGGAGAACTGATGAGCTCTCACTGTGTACCTGGCATCATACGCGTATTCTCACTGAGATATCATGAATGCCATGAAGAGGCATGGCGTTCAATCATGGGAAAGGCTATGGATGAGGAACCAGACTCAGAGTGGGTAAACTATGAGATACTGGCAAGGAAGGATACTGCAGGACCAAGTGGGCTCTGCAGAAGGTGAGTGGGAAGAGAGTGGGTGAAGAGAGAGAGAGCTGATGTTTGAGGGCTTATCAGAATGAAAGAAAGGCATTCTAATGTGTTGTGGAGAGCACATGGTAGACTGCAGGGAAGGATCAAGGGACGAGGGAAATAGAGAAGGTGAAAGCAAGAGATGGAAAATAGATGGGGCTGAGTTGCAAAGCAGGGGCATGAGATGGGATCAAGAGGAATCTTCACAAAGACAGGAACCTAGAAGGAAATTGTCAATGGACAAAGTACGTGAGCCCCAAAACATGGTGAAAAATTAAAGTAGGAGAATGGCAGAGTTGAAAAGAGGAACCAGTTCGGGAAGCTGATGGCCAGTTACCCATTATCACAATGAGAAGTATTAGCAATTTATTCTCTGTATGTGAACATATTCTGTAGATATGCATGGTAATTCTCATGAATTTTAGATATATCAAGATAAATAAGAGCTGTGATTAGAGATTATTTTAATTATTATTATTATTTTGGAAAAACTCATATGTGTTATTTTCTTTTAGTTTCTGTGGAGAATAGGGCAACATATCAAGAGCAAAATTAAAAAAAACAAAGAAAACTCCGCCAAACCAAACCCATTGTTGTTAAGTGAGTTCTGACTCATAAAGACCATGTGTTACAGAGTAAAACTGTTTCATAGGGTTTCCTTGGTGGTACTCTGTTTTTTAGGTTTTATGTGGCCAGCTTGCATTTATTTATTTATTTTGTTGTGCCTTTGACGACCACCACCTGCTATGCACTATGAGTTGGAATCGGCTTGATGGTAGTGGGTTTGGTTTGGTTTTAGACAAAGGTTTAGATAACAAATCAGTTTCTCATTAAACAGTTAGTACACGTATTGTTTTATGACATTGGTTAACAACTCCATGCATGACACATCAGCATTCTCCCTTCTCATCTCTGATTTCCTGTTACCAACTTTCTGGTCCTCTCCTGCTTTCTAGTCCTTGTTCCTGAGCTGGTGTGACCCTTTATTCTCATTTTATTTTATGGGCCTGCCGAATACTTGGCTGAAAGGTCAAATGCAGGAGTGACTTCACTACTGAACTGAAAGGGTGTCTGGGAGGCACACACTCAGAATTTCTCCAGTTTCTGCTAGGCTAGTAATTGGCTGTACTCTTAAAGGAAGCAGGTCACCAGGATCTCTTCTATGGAAACACTGGGTGGGTTCGAACCACCAACCTTTAGGTTAATAGTTGAGAACAAACCATTCGTGCCACTTAGGGACCTAGGGCAAAATTAGGAGGGATTGATTTGTTACTGAGTTGAACACATACTGTTGTGATTGAGATTTTTTCTGGAGTTGATGAGTACAAATCTGTTTGTAGCATTTCCCTGTGGTGTAATCTGAGGCTAAGAACATTGCTCAGCTTTATTTTCTCCAACTGTAAAGTAATGAATATACCATACAAGCTTTTAGTGATGATTAGAGATAGGTAAAAAACAAATGGTAGTTATAAGAATAAGAATAATAGTAATACTAATAATAACAACAACAACAATGAGGTTGTTGTTAGGTGCTGTTGAGTCATTTCTACTTATATTGACTCTGTGTACAACAGAGCAAAACACTGCCTGGTCCCGTACTATCCTTAAAATCATTACTGTATTTGAGCCTATTATTGCAATCACTGTGTTGATTTGAGGCATTTTTTCTTCTTAGGTGACCCTCTACCTTACCAAGCGTGATTTTCTCCAGGAACTAGTCCCATCTGATGATAAGTCTCTCCTAGTCACTGTAACAGAAATACCTCAAGTAGGTGGTTTAAACAAAGAAATTCAATTCTGTCATAGTCCAGTAGGCTACAAGTCCAAATTCAGGGCATCTGTTCCAGGGGAAGTTTTTCTCTGTTGGCTCTGGAGGAAGGTCCTTGTCACAAATCTTCTCCTGGAGGGGAAGCTTCTGAGGCACAGGGATCCTGGCTCTATGCTCTGTGCATAGCGCTGGTTTTTCCCAGTGATATGAGGTCCCCCACTCTCTGCTTGCTTCCCTTTCCTTTAAATTCCAAGAGACTGCCTCAAGGCACAGTACAGTCTTACATGTTGAGTCCCAACCAACACAACTGCTGTGCATCCTTCCTCATTCACATTATTGAGGGAGGATTTACACCATATAGGAACATAACACAGTATTAGGAATTGTGGCCTAACCAAAGTGCTACACACAATTTTGGGGGGATACAGTTCAATCCATGAAAGTGTCCAAAGTACATAAAACAAAATCTCAACATCCTTGCTTTTAAGGAGAGTTCTGGCTGTACTTCTTCCTAGACAGATTTGTTCATTCTTTTGGCAGTATATTGCATATTCAGTACTCATCTGCATATTGCAGGTTGTTAACAAGTCTTCCTCCAATGCTGCTGCTGCTGCTGCTTTTTTCTTCATATAGCCCAGTTTCTTGAATTATATGCTTTGCATACAGATTGAATAAGTATGATGAAAGGATACAACCCTGATACATGCCTTTCCTAATTTTAAGCCATGGAGTATCGCCATGTTCTGTTCAAACCACTACTGCTTGGTCTATGTGACAGGTTCCACATGAGTAGAATTTCAATGTTTTGGAATTCCCATTCTTTGCAGTGATATCTGTTACTGGTGTATGATCCACACAGTTAAATGTCTTGGTATAGTCAATAAAACACAGGTAAATGTGTTTCTGATCTTTTCTGCTTTCAGCCAAAATCCATTAACATCATCAGTGACTTCCCCTGTGATGGTTAGGATTGTGTGTCAAGTTGGTTGGGCCATGATTCTCAGTGTTTATATGTACCCATTCCCATGATTGCATCTGCTGTGAGTAGCCAGTCACTTCTAAAGAGTTTCTTTGGAGATGTGGCCTGCATCCATAGATAAGCGTAGGTTCTAGCTTTTTGCTTGCTTTGCGTCATGTTTGTCTGACCTCTGACTCAGGGGACTTGAGCTACTGGCTTATCTGCAGGATCTTGGAATTTGTAGACCTTCCTAGCCTGAGAGCAGGAGCCCTGCTTCCTGATATGCTAGCCTTGAGTTTGCCAATCCCTACAGCTACATGAATTGAGAGAATCTTCCATCCTGATCCACTGACCCAGTATGTTCCTGCATCTACAATTACATGAGTCATTACCTTGATACAAATTTCTCTTTCTATATATTTATGTGCTTTTCTGGGTTTGCTTTCTAGAGAACCCAGCCTAAGGCATTCCTGGTTCCACATACCCTTCTGAATCCAGCTAGAATTTCTGGCAGGGCATGTCTTGTTATAAGCACTTTTGAATGATCTTCAGCAAAATTTTACTTTCATGTGATATTAATGATATTGTTCGATAATGTTTGCATTCTGTTAGATCACCTTTCTTTGGAATAGGCACAGTTATGGATCTCTTCCAGTTGGTTGGCTAAGTCTTCCAAATTTCTTGGCATGAATGAATGCTTGCAGAGTGGCATTCACTTGTTGAAACATCATTTGGTATTCCATTCTATGCAATGTTAGCCATAACTTGTTATGATCCACACAGTCAAATGCCTTTGCATAGTCAATGAAACACAACTAACATCATTCTGGTATTCTCTGCTTTCAGTCAAGATCAATCTGACATCAGCAATGATAACCCTGGTTCCACATCCTCTTGTGAATCCAGCTTGAGTTTCCGGCAGTTCCTTGTCAATATACTGTTGCAGTTGCTTTTGAATGATCTTCAGCAAAATTTTACTTGTGTGCGATAGTCACAATATTGTTTAGTAATTTACATGTTTGGTTGGATTGCCTTTCTTTGGAATGGGCATAAATATGCATTTCTTTCAGTCACTGGGCCAGGTAGCTGTCCTCCAAGTTTCTTGGCATAGACAAGTAAGCACTTCCAGCGCTGTATCTGTTTGTTGAATTATTTCAACTGATATTCCATCAATTCCAGGAGACTTGTTTTTGCCAGTGCCTTCAGTGTGGCTTTGACTTCTTCCTTCAGTACCATTGGTTCCTAATCAGATGCTACTTTTCAAATGGCTGAATGTCAACCAGTTCCTTCTGGTATAATGACTCTGTGTATTCCTTCTGTCTCCCTTTGATGCTCCCTGAGTTGTTTAATAGTGTCCCTGTAGAATCCTTCACCATTGCAAATCGAGGAGTGAATTTTTTCTTCAGTTCTTTCAGCTTGAGACATGCAGAATGTATTTTTGCCTTCTGGTTTTCCATTTCTAGCTCTTTGCCCATGTCATCATAATACTTTCTTTTGTCTTCTCAAGCTGCTCTTTGAAATCTTCTGTTTAGGTCTTCAAAATAAAAGAAGTAAAAGACCTAAACAGAAGATTTCAAAGTGCTTATGATTGCGACCTGGGAATCTAAATTTTGGACACACTCCAGGCAATTCCAATTCCCAGGTAAGTTTGTGATACACTGCCCCAGCACTGAGATCCATTGGAAGACACCCTTGAAGTGACTTTCTTTTTACTTCTTTGGCACAGATTTGCCTGGGAAGCAATATAATTAAGGAAAAATAAGTTGCTCTGGAGAGATTTTCAGGGTTTCCCAAAACTTGTTAAGTTTCTTCTTTAAATATGTAAGTGACTCTTAGCTCTCTAACCTGGGCTGGCCCCAGGCCACTTGGTCCTCTTGGTCTCCTCATTGTCAGGAGCAGTTATGTGTCTTCTCAGTTACTTCCTTGGTCCTCAAACCTGCCCCTTCTTGAGCCCCCTCCTCACTGCTGCTGGGCAGTCTAGAAGGATTTAGAAAAATTCATATGTGACCCAGTAGTTCCCCTGCTTAACATCTTTTCACAGCTTCTGATGGCTGTTAGGAAGAGATAGAGGTCCACCTGGGACTCACAAAGCCCGGCCTGATCTGCCATCACCCTCCTCTGAAGCTCTTTCTTTGACTACTTCTGCCTCTTCTGTAATTCAGGCACGTTGAACTCTGCAGTTTGAGAATGTGGGACTCTCATACCAGTCATTTTGCTTCTGCTACTTCCTATGTCTTTGGCCCCTCTTCTGTTTATTTCCCTCTCACTAACTCTGTTATTAGGTGTTGTGAAGTTGACCTTGACTCAATGGTAACCATGTGTACAGTGGAACAAATTGTCCAATTTTGTGCCATCCCATGGCTGGCTGTGCATTGGAGCGTTGTGCACCATGTGATTTTCATTGGCCAATTCTTAGTCAGGAAGCTCTGCTGAAACCTGCTCAGCCTCACAGCAGCACGCTAGCCTCCACCAATAGATGGATTGGGGCCATGAGTGACGTTCATTGGCCGGAAATGAACTCAGGTCTCCTGCATGAAGGATGTGAATTCTACCACTGAACCATCATTGCCTCATGTGGCTAACTCATCCTTATCCCTTAAGATAGCATCTCTCAGATTTTCATATGCACACGACTAGCTTGGGGATCTGTGTTAGGATGCAGATTCTAATTCAGTTGTTCTGGGATGGGGTCTGAGAGTCTATTCCAAGAAAGCCCCCGGTGATGCAGGGTTTGGCTGAGAATGAAGACTGTTCTTGGAGTTGCAAGGCTTTCAGACCAAGCTTCAGTGCCACTTGCTTGGTGGCTCCACCTGGGTCCTAAGTGCCCCTTCTCAGTGATCTTAGTATCTCACCTGAATTTAGCCATATATCTCACACTGTGGTATATCTACCTTGCTGGTGTATGAGTTTCTTCAGAGTAGGAATTCCTTATTTATTTTTATTTGCATTTGCAGTGTCTCTGGCGATGCCAGCATATAGGAGATGCTCTGAACCAACAAATGATTCCAACAATCCCGATTGATGTTGGTCTGGCTGCATTGTACTGTTTGTGGCTGTTTTTCTGCTGAAGCCAGTGACTCGTTGCTTTTCCAGATGCTGCTCTTGGGCCTGAAGGATTGGCTCCACTTTCTACAGTGCAGCAGAGCTTGCCAGGGAGGAACATGGGAGTGGGTGCTTAACTTTGGCACCAGAAGAATTCAGCTTCATCATGCCTAATTTAGGTCAAGATTAGTGGATTTAAAATGAAGCCTGGATTCTGTATTTTTTGGGTGGCTTGCTCCTATTTGTAAGCAGATTTGTACATATCTTTACAGAGTAAGTTGTCTGTACACGTCCCTTACAGAGCAAGTTGTTGAGGTTAAACAGCTTCTTATAAGCCCATTCTTCACACATGTGCTAGAGTGGTCTTTTAAAAACACGCATTTGGATTAGTGGCGTCTTCTAGTTTCAAGGAAAATTCCAAAGCTCCCAACATGACTTATAAATAGGATATCTGGTGGATACCTCTGCCTGTGACAGTCCACCTTTATTCCTGCTGTCTCCGTGTGTTCTCTTTCACTCTCAAAAGTGTCATTGGTTACCAGGGGCAGGAGGGAAAGGGAAGGGGAGTCACTATTTAGGAAGCATCGAGTATTTTCTGTTTATAGAGAATTTGGCAATGAATATTGGTGATGGTGGCACAACATGATTAATACAGTCTGTGTCACTGAATTGTACATGTAAAGTATGTTGAATTGGCAAATGTGTGTTATATACATGTTTACCACATATGTAGAAGTGTCCTGGTTAGGAAGATGAATGGTACTGTCACTTTATTTCTGAGGTCTTTCAGCAATTGGCCTTTGCTTTTATTGCAAACCTAAGCGGAGTTCATGCTGTCTGCTGCAAGCAGCTAATCTTTGAGACAGGAGTGAGATGAGAAGCAAGAGATTTTATTATATACAGGTATCCAAGGAGACAGAGGGGAGAGATTCCTCTACAGTCTGCCACTCTGAAGAAAGGTCTGTGTTAAGTTTTATACGAAGTAGGAAAAGGGGAGCTACTATACATATTTATTCAATTCCTGGGAAATAACGTGCATATTTAAAGTGGCCTGGGCTGAGACTTGGCACAGAAGTAGGGATCAGACTCTTTGCTCCCAAGTTCCGTCCAGCTATGTATGTTGGTGCCATACGTCTGGCATTTTAGTTCTTTGGCATGAACTCTTTGGTTCCTAGGCAGACTCATTATGGGATGGAGTCATTTAGCGGCCACCCAGGTGTCTTGTTGGAATAGCTCTGGACTACTTGACCTTAAAAGTAACTACAAGTGGGGAGATAAGAGGGGAACTGGATGAGGGTTTCTCCTTCATGGTTATTTAATTAAGGGACTGTTAATCAGTTGTTTTTTACATTCCTAGGAGGGACATTGACTAGTTTCAAACCTTTTCATTAAAGCTTTAGAATAAGAAACAAACAAACAAACATGAGGTTAGTGCTGTTCTTGTTAGTGCCATTGAGTCAGCTCCAACTCATAGTGACTCTATGCACAACAGAGTGAAAGTGCTCAGTCTTGCACCGTGTCCACAGTCGTTTTTATGCTTAACCCTGTTGTCCCAGCCACTGTGTCAATCCATCTCCTTGAGGGTCTCCCTCTTTTGCTCATGACATGCTTCTCCAGGGACTGATCCTGCCTGATAACATGTCCAAAGTATGTAAGATGCAGTCTCACTACCTTGGCTTCCAAGGAGCACTCTGTGTTGTACTTCATCCAGAACCGATCTGTTTGTTCATTGGTCTCCAACACCACAGTTCAAAGGCATCAATTCTTCTGTCTTCTTTGTTCATGGTCAGCTTTTGCATGCATATGATGTGATTAAGAATACCATGAAGTTTGTACGGGATGCAAAGAAAACATAAAAAAGCAAAACCTACTGTGGTCGAGTTGATTCCAACTCATAGTGACCCTATAGGATAGAGTAGAACTGCTCCATGGAGTTTCCAAGGTGTGCCTGGCAGATTCAAACTGCCAGTCTTGTGGTTAGTAGATGTAGCACTTAATCACTCTGCCACCAGGGTTGTAACACTTTTGTCCTCCATTATCGCTTCTCCTGACAACCTCCTGCTTTCCTTTCTTAGCAGAGTTGTGGGAAACTGCTTGGACTGGGCCACAGGCTTCCAGCTCTGGCTACCAGTTCTTGTGAAGTAGGCCTTGTTCCCAGCTTGCTCTTGCATTCAGTGTGGACATTTATTATGTAAACTGGAATGTATGTGTATTTCACTTGTATTTACTGTAAATCCTGGAAAAATCAGCAAGATGAGGTGGTGAACACATTGGTCTATGTTTTGTCTTAGCACTTTGAGCAGAAATGTGATTGGATTAGTCCTTTAATGGAACAATGGATAAAGCCTGACTTTTAGAGGAGTAAGTAGCAGCTAGATGGGAGAAGTTGTCAGCCTGTAATAGTTGGTTTGCTTGAAGGATGCAATCCACTGCTTCTCATCTATTAATAAACTTGTTTTTCAGTATGGGTTGGAGCAGTAGCCTGGGGCACTGGAAAAAGTATTAGTTGCAAAGCCAGGTAGACCTTGGTGAACCTGAAGCAGTTTAATTCCACCGTGAGTCAGTATTCACACCTGTAAAAATGAAAATAAGACCTAATTTGTGTGGGTAGTGATGCCCTTTCATTGAGAGAATGTGCAAATGCTATGTACATCATAGGTAAGACTATTTTCAAAGACTAAACCAGCCGAGCAAGGACTGATGGTTCCAATAAGCAAGGTCAGCATGGACTTAGTTGTACATATGTCCTAATCTGTAGTGAACAATTTTACATGAGTTTTGCCACATTAGGGATGTGTATTTCACTTAGAAAGCTTTTTTTCACCCAATGATGTGTATTTCACCCAAAGATGTCATGAACCCATGTGAAATTGTTCTCTACAAATTGTTAAATATGCACAAGTAAACTTGTGTTTACCATGCTTGCAGGGTCGTCTGCCACTGTCAGGGATTGAAAACTTGAAAAGAGGCTTTGATTCTGTAAGAAGGTGCTGTGGGTTTGGGACAGAGACAGACGTTCTCCATACCTATAGCAGAGTCTTTGATGTGGTAAAAAAAAAAAAAAAAAAAAGTGAGATTCTTAAGTGAGATGACTGGTAAGCACCATGCTTACCTTGCTTATTGGCTAATCCACCCAGCTACTAGTTATTTCTGTCTGGAAACAATACCAATTCTACATTTTTTTATTTGCCTGTAGCACCATGTTTTTCCATTGTGATCTAATGCTCTCTATCCCATTATACTTATTTTTAAGCTGGGAGAGCTTCTTTCTTCTCATTCCTTACTTTAAATACATTTTATTTGTGCTGCCATACCTGCTTATCTTTGAGATATCTGTGGGTCCATGATGTAAAGAACTGCTCTGTCTTCTGAAAACTCAAAACCCATTGCTGTGGAATCTATGCAAACACTCAGAGACTCTATAGGACAGAGCAGAACTGCCTGATAGGGTTTCCAAGGCTGTAAATCTTTTATGAAAGCAGGCTACTACATTTTTATCCTGCAGAGAGGCTGGTGGATTCAAATTACAGGACTCTGGGTGGCAGCCAAGTGCTTAACCACTGTTCTACCAAGGCTCCTTTTTCTGAAAACAGAGCTACCAAACCAGTTGCCATGGAGTCAGTTTTCACTCATAGTGACCTTACTGGATGGAGTAGTGGGTGGATTCGAACTGCTGACCTTTAGTTTTGATCAGCAGAGGAGCTCTTAACCACTGTGCCAATGCTTATATTATGTTGCTCCAGATGTTTTGTTAAGGAAAGCTCCATTGCAAATAGTGGAAATGTAGCAAAGATAGAGATTTAGTAGACTGTACATTTCTACTGTGAATTCTCAAATTTTTGAAAAACCAGACAGTGCAAAGGTAGAGGAATAAGAAAGAAAAAGAGATTTAACAGACTATGTTGTCTAATATTCATTGTTTTGTGGAACTGCAATACGAACATAAAAGGTGGTCTTTCTGTTAGAGCAGGAGAAACATTCACCATTCAGCTCAAGGGCAGCATTTAACAGGGGCACTGTGAATTGCTACTCAGGGTGGTCCAGGGTCAGAATCTTCAGCATCAGCAGGAGTTTGTTAGAAACGCAGTGTATGGGACCTCACCCAGACCTGCGCACTTAGGCGCTGCACTTTAACAAGATCTGGTCCAGGTGATTTGAATGCACACTGAAGTTTAAGGTATTGCTGTTGACCAGCATCGGCCTTTCATCAATGATGAAGAAGTTCTGTATCTGTGCTAATGTGATAGCCACTAGCCATGTGTGCCTACTGAGAACTTGAAATCTGGCTAGTGCAGTTAAGGTACTGATGTTCACATTTTATGTAATTTAAATTAAAATTTTAATAATCACTTGTGTTTCCTGGCTACTGAATTGGACAGAATGCAGTGTGAAACTCTACCTGGTTTGGCTTACCTGCTGATGGTAATGTTGGTGACCTGTCACTACCGGGTTGTAGTCAGCCCTCATTGCATGCCTTGGGGGTCCTGCTGCTCACTCTGGGGTTCTTATCCATGACTGAGTTCCGTTAGCTGTCTGTAGGATACATGCAAGAACCTCACATTGCTGGCCCAAGCAACATTCAATTGAGGGTACCCTGTATATAAATACCACCTATGGAAACCCTGGTGGTTAAGTGCTATGTCTGCTAACCAAAAAGTCAGCAGTTCAAATCTACCAGAAGCTTCTTGGAAACTCTATAGGGTAGTTCTGCTCTGACTCATAGAGTTGCTTTGAGTTGGAATTGACTCAATGACAGTGAGTTGTTTTTTTGTTGTTGTTATTGTGATGATCTAAGCAAGTTTTGTAACTTTAGACTCCTCTTGTTTTTTCTGCCTTCTCCATGCCATGATTCCTAATTAATTGCTCCAAAGTTAAATTTCCTTTTTCTCTTATTTGACAACATAAAACACTTTCCAGCTGTTCACTGGTGAGACACAGCTAGGTGATGATGCAAACATCTGTTCTGGCTGGAATAATGCTCATATTTTACCAAATGGATTTCCGTGACCATCTGTGACTCCTCCATACATGTGACCCTAAAGCTGTGTTTTGGTGAAAGAGATAACAAGCACTATTTGGCTAATGAAAATGAATGTTGGTGTTCCAGAAAAGCACTTTTATTTTGAAATTGAAATATTTGTTGATAGATGATAAATTTGATTATGCTTCAGAAATGTTTTGAAATTCGGTGTAGGGAAGTTTGTCATCTTCTGCTTTTGATTTTTATCTTTAAATATTTCCTGACTCCTTCAATTAGGAGGTACCCATATGTAACCCCTAACAGTGGAGGGCCTTGAGTTGGATGATAGAGTCAGCTTAGGAATTCAAATCTTTGTTTATGGTTTGGGCTTGTACTCTTAGGTATATAGATGGGTTTCAAGGGATCCGTGAATCCCTAAAATTATAGCAAAGTTTTATATTTGTAATAGTGGGGCAGAACATGTATTTGCAGTGTTTACTAGAGTCTTAAAAGAACATGTGACTTGCAGCATGCCATCTGTCTTAATTCTCTTGGCTTTAGTGGTTGGTTTGACTACTCTCCAATTTTTCAGGTTTATGATAAGCTGTGTCAAACATTTTATTGGGTAATTACTATGCACAGAAAAGTTAGTCTTAAGGGTGGAGTGGGAGGGGGAGAGATTTTTATAACAGACCGTTCTGCCGTGGTGACGGTTGGCTCCAGGTAGGACATGGCAAGAGTGTTTAACCTAGTCTGAGGAAACTCATCAGTGTGGTAAGTAGCAATAACTCTCAGCTGCCATGTAATGATCCCGGGAGGCAGGGCCATCTTCTTAGTCGAAGCACAGCTCATTGTGTGGTGTGTACAGATTTTGGAGTCTAACCACCTGTGCTTGGAGTTCTGCTTTGCTCCTTCCAACTGTGGGACTTTTACATGATGTGTTTTTTTGGTACCTCAGCTTCCTCAGATGAGAAGTATTATTGTTGTTACCTGTCTTTGCATTAACTCTGACTTACAGCAACCTGATGTACAACAGAACAAACTGTTGCCTGGTCCTGCATCATCTTCCCAGTTTTGCCAGAATGTGGGAGGTCTATTATAGCAGCTTTTGTGTCCCTCCATCTCACAGGTGGCCTTTCATGCGCTCTGTGGCCTTCTGCTTCCCCACATGCAGTGTCCTCTTCTAGCGATTGAGCCCACCGGCACACATGTCCAAAGCATGTGAGTCAGTGTTCTTTTGTGACCCATGAGATTTTCACTGGCAAATTTTTGGAAGTGGATCATCAGTCCTTTCTTCCAAGTGTATCTTAGTCTGGAAGCTCCAGTGAAAACTGTCTACCATGGGCGACTCTGTTGATATGTAAAATTCTGGTGGGAGAGCTTCCAGATCACACCAACACTGAAAATGCTACAGTATGACAGGCTGACAGATTGGTGGCAGATAAAAAACATGAAGATTATAGTAACTTGCTTTGCAAGGCTGTGATGGGTTTCAGTGCAAGAATATATAGAGTGCAGAGCATAAAGCAGACCCTTCCTAAGTGACAATTATTGTGATTCCTGCTGATCATTTCAGAGCTGGTTAGGACCTGCATCTTTCTAGATAAAAAGGCCTGTTTTAGGTTTAACTGCTACCATGGCAGAGCAGTGACTCTCTGAGCGATCAGAATTCCTGGGAAGGCCTGCTTTGGGCTGACGTGGGAATGATCATAGAATATGTGTATTTGTTAATTTGGATATTGTAGGAGGAATAAGTATAACTGTGTTTGCTTACAGTGCCTCTGCTTCCTTAAAATGTAAATACTCCAACACCCACATCTGTGAAGCCAACTGGTCTACTTTTTGCTGTTCAGCCTTTTGAGGGAGCTCAGTACAATGTGATGGAGTATTCCTTTCTCCTCTAGCTTTTCTACTTTCGTTCTGTCACCATCCATGAGGTGTTTCCATTTTCTTGCTGGAATTTAGTTGTCTACAGTGGAGTTCCTAGGCTCACAGAGTGCATGATCTTACAGGCAGCTTAGTGCAGGTTGGACTTTATCACTCTGGCAACAGAGCCAATAAGAAACATTTTTTTTGGCAACGTTTTTGTTTTATAGGGAGAAATAGGGAAAGAATATAAATTTCTTAGGCCACAGATGAGTTTTTCTTTGTAGGGAAACCAGCAGAATTTCTAATTTATGGTGATGAGCATTTGCTTTAAAATAATACTGATAATAATGATAATGATAATGATTATAATAATAATAACAATAACTCAGGTGAGAGGGTTAAGGTGGCTGATGCGAGTGCCTCTTGGAATAAGGTTAATACAGACTCTGAATCATGCCTCCTCAATCTAGTCTTACATCCTACCATACCTACAGGATGCACACAAAACACATATGGGTGTGCATGCACTCACATCCACACACACATGCACACACTGCCGCCTATCAAGATCATGAAATGTATGATGACTTCTGTCCCACATAACATCACTGTGAGGCAGGAGCCCATCATTATGCCCAGTAAAACCATTCAGAGCATATATTTTCTTTTAAGGCTTCCCCCCAATCCCAAAAGCCAAAAGCAAAGACCAACTCACCTTTAGGCTTTGTTTAAATGCAATATGTATTTCAAAAGTCGAGTTCTTTCTGAGTGGAGAGATTGGCAGTTCAAACCCACCCAGAATTAGTGCTGGCTCATTTGTCTTGCCACAGAAATCCTATGTATAGAAATCTCATTAACATGTCTTTCTAAAGTATTTATATATTTAGACCTGTGTGTTCTTAGGCCGTATTCAGTGAATTTCCTTGACAGAGCCACATTGCTGAAAGGAGTAGCTTTGGCAGGAATTATTTCACTCTCAGAGCTCTGATGGTGTAGTGATTAAAGCTCAGCTGCTAACGAAAAGGCCAGTAGTTCAAATCTACCAGGTGTTCCTTAGAAACCCTACAGGGTAGGTCTACGATGTTTTTTGTTTGTTTGTTTTGTTTTCCTTTTGAGGTTTCATTCTTACCTGAAGAGAGTCTTAATTGCCAACCTCAAAGTCATTCTCCTTCCTCTTTCTTTGTGTGAGTTCAGAAAGTCTTCAGATTGAATTTGGTGACTTCCCCTAGATGCTGGTCCTGTTTATATTGTCTTCCACTTATATTGTCCTCCACTCCTTCACTCCTCCCATTGCTTAGCTGTATCTTTTTTTCGTTTTTTTAGTGGCCTTGTATTTCTATCAGTATCCAGCATCACACTGCAACAGTGGTTTTAAAAGTGTCATCCTAGGGAAACAACATCAGCATCACCTGGTGTGGACAGAATTGTGACCTCCCAAAGAGATCCACGTCATAGTCTTGGAAACGTGGATATGTTATTGTACTTGGTGATGGAGAATTAAAGTAGCAGATGGAATTTAGGTTATTAATCAGCTGATCTCAAGACAGGGAGATTATCCTGGATTATTTGGGTGGATCTAATGTAATCGTAACCAGTGGCCATCAAGTCAGTTCCAGCTCATGGTGACCTCATGTGTTTCAGAGAGAACTTTATTTTGTAGGGTTTTCATGATTTTTCATAAGCAGATTGTCAGGCCTTTCTTCCAAGATGCCTGTGGGTGTGTTTGAACTGCAAACTGTTTGGTTAGTAATTGAGCACTTAACTGTTTTTGCCGTGTAGGGGCTTATAGTGTAAGAGTCTTTAAATGTGATAGAGGGAACCACAGGCATCACCATCAGAGGGATGCCTTGTGAGAAAGACTTGACCAGCCATTGCTGGCTTTGAGGATAAAGGAAGGGGCAGTAAGTCAAGGAATGAGGGCAGCTTCTAGAAGCTAGAGAAGTCAAGAAAACTGATTATCTCCTAGAGTCCCCAGGAAGGAGCACAGTTTTGCGAACACCTCGATGTGAACTCAGTGAGATCCATTTTGGAGTTCTGACCTCTGTACGACAATAAACTTGTATTGTTTCCAGACACTAAATCTGGGCTAATTTGTAATAGCAGCAAAAGGAAACTGATACACTTGGGAACTTACTAGAAATGAAAGTTTCAGAACCCTTATGCCAGACCTACTGAATCAAAAACTAGAGGTGAGGGCCAGCCACCTGTGTTTGAACGAGATGCACAAATGGTTCTGATGCACTCTTGCCCTCCTGTGCTTTTTGACAGTGAATATATGCCCTTTCCTGCCAGACATCACCCCTGGCTTACTTTCAACCCTGAGTTACCCAATGGCCATCTTCCTCCCAAATATAGATGGCTGGAGGCATTGCATACCATGTGGGTCACTAGTCTGCCTGACAATGCTTTTCCAGACCTATATCTTAAGCGACTTCAGTCATCCCTCAACTCTTGTCTTCAGCATACTCCTGTGTAAAAACAGTGTAAGGGCAATGTCTGACCTCCTCAAGCCCAAACAAGTGGGAAGGAAAACCAAGGTCGGCAGCACAAGGCTGACTCCCGTGAGGTGGAGGCTAGACAAGCCTCCTTTCTCCACCGTCTTGACCAATCCCTACACCAGCCGTCCCTCCCATGGCACTCTGCTTCTCTGCTGGGTTCAGTGCGATGGCTGCACAGAACTCACAGGCCATACTCAAGATTATGGAACTTGTTAGTGAAGAAACAGGTTATAGTTCAGGCTTAGGAACACTCAAGAATACAATTCTTCGATCAGGACAGACTTTTCCCAGCTGTGCTGGAATGCATGCCTTTCCTGGTTCTCAGTGTCTGCCAGAGGCTCTCAGCTTTATGGGCCAGGAAGACTGTGTCATTACCTCCTGCTACCGGTCCTTTGCTGACTGGTCTCTCCTTCCTCAGTAGGGATGGTGAGAGTCTGTCTTTCTCTCCTCTGCGATGGCTTATTTCAAGCCCAGTGGGATGGCAAAACTGACAGACTTTTGTAGTGGGGCACATTAGCCCATGACACAGTCTCGACCAATCATCTGGCTGGGAGAAACAAGACAGTGGCTGGCAAGGCCACGCAAAAGTGATTCATTACCGCATCCTCAGACATTTTGTTCTCTGGTTGTCTGAGGCTGTGTCCCTGGGCATGACAGTGGCCTCACTCTTCGGAGAGAAATTATTCATCAGATGTGTATTCCCTGAAATTCCTGGCTCTCCCTTGCCCTAATTCACTGCATCTGCCGCCAAGCTTTCTTCCTGCCCACCTAATTTAGTGGACACCGTTGCTCTTCTGCTGCGCAGGGCTGCACTTTGCCTTTGTACTTGTAACAACCCATCTCTTTAACCTCTGGCCTCTCCATCTCTGTTGGCTCTTACTGCTCACCTTTGTCAATATGCCTGTCTTTCTTGTTTTAACAACCTTTCTTCTACCCTGTCGTCTCCCTTTGCCGTCTGTTGTGCTTTTGCTTACTTCATCTTTTTCCTGTCAAGCTTGTCAAAAGCAGTCTTCTGTTAATGTCATCTCCTGTTCATTTTTTAGGGAGCCATGGTGGTATAGTGATTAAGTGCCACAGCTGCTAACCAAGTGGTTGGCAGTTTGAATCCACGAGGCACTCCTTGGGAGCTCTATGGAACAGTTCTTCTCTGTCCTATAGAGTCACCATGGCAATGAGTTTTTGTTTTATTTTTTTGGTATTTGTGTCTCAGTTATCTTTAGCTTACTTTCTGCCCATATCTTGCTGTAGCAGCTCTAGGAAAGAGTGGTCACCAGCTGTCTCTCATTGCAAATTACAGCCTTAGCTTAATTGTTTGCTATGTGGACACAAATGACCCTCCTTAGAATTGCCTTCACATCATTTGATTTTCTGACTGTCTTGATCTTCTTCCTGTGTACATTCCTTAAAAGTATTTATACACTTTCTTTGCATTTCCAAGATGTCAGCTGGCTGACTCCCAGATCTGTGTCTCATCCCAAATGTCTTCCCTGAGCTTCACACCAGCTTTCAGATGGCTGCTACATTTCCACTTGGACGTCTGCAGGTACTCCCAGCTAACAGATTTCAAGTCAAACTCACTGCCTTCTCCCTGGTTAAACCTGTTTCCACATCTGCAAGACAAAAACTGAGCATCAGAGTAGTAGTTTTCAAACTATGGGTCCTGGCCTGTTGGTGAGTCTGGGAGATAACAGAGAGGACAGTGATCAGCGTTAAAACAAGCAAATCAAGTGAAACAGAGTAAAAATTATTCAAGTACTTTATATGTGGTAAGAATAAATATTACTCTGGCTTTTTTTTCACTTACACATATGGGTGAATTTTCATTGAGACAGAGCAGGGTTTTGTCTGTTTTGTTCACTGCTTTCTTTAGCAGCTAGAACAATGATTCCTACATTTGTTGAATGAATGAATATGTACTCAGTTGTGATGCAAAAAGTGTATCCTACTATGAGTTGGCCTCTAAGTCCCCTTTTAACTTACAAATTTAAAGGAGATGATTTAATTGTTTTTCTTTTGATGCTTAATTGGTTGATTTTGCTGGTGGCCAAGGTCTGTGAAGAACTCTTAGCATTTTTGTTTGCTGTGTATTTGGAGAACCTTACAGAGGCTTGTGGAGGGTAGGGTGAAGGAAGGGGAGTGGTATTTGGTGAATGTGGCGAGAAAGATGCTGTGGGCTAGGTGACATAGTGTGGCCAGTTGGTGCCAGTGGACTTCTCTCTCGGCCGACTGACTTAGCATGACACGGAGTTTCTGATGTGAGACAAGATGGCAGAGTCTACTTCTGCATCTTGCCAGCCAACTTTTCAGGGAAAGAGAGAGATCTTTTAGGGATACTCCTTAGTCTCCATCAGCTTATAACAAGTAGACTTCTGTGTTATGAAGGTGGTTGAGTTAGGACGGCAGACTTAGGCAAGGTGCTGCCTGAGGCTAAGTCAAAGAAAAAAACATTGCAGGCAGTTACTTGATTAGCATTCATTTTGCCTACTGGGGTCCCTAGGTGGTGTAAAACATGTCATGCACTGAGCTACTGATGAAAAGGTTTAAGGTTTGAATTTACCCAGAAGCACCTTGGAAGAAAGGTGTGACAATTTACTTCCAAAAAGTACCACCGGAAATCCTGTGTAGTACAGTTCTACTTTAATACACATGAAATTGCCATGAGTTGGAATCCACTTGATGGCAACTGTGGTTTCTGGAGCCTAGTAGGTATCAGGCACTGTGATGGGTTCTGAGGGTACCTGCTGGACAGGAGCCTTGGTTCTAGTGAGGGAGACAAAGGACATACACATTAATAAACAAACTATTTCTGACTCAGATAAGTCTCCTGCCTAGAACGGCTTGACCTTGCTTTGTGCCCACAGTACAGAGGAATTTAGACCAGGAAGCAACTGAGTATGTAGTGTCCTGGCTCACCTTACGGACTGAACCTTGGGAAATGAAGAATGCATCAGTATGCATTTTGAATGCGATTTTTAAAACCTTTTAAGAAAATCAATGTAGACAATGTCTGGATCCTGTGTAATGGAAACTGTGGGTGATGGATGCAGGGGAGAGTGATGCAGGGAAGAGGGTGGTTCGTGGTGCAGGGGTGGGGCAGCCGAGGAGTGAGCTGTGATGGAAAGGAGGCAGAGGAGAGGTCGCGGGCCCCCTGGTGCCTGTTCAGACTAAAAAGTACCTGCTACCCACGAGCTTTACTTGACATCACTGTAGAATCACTTCCCTGATTGCCCAGATGCCAGCTCTGAAGTGAGTTGGAGAAGAAACAACTCCTCCTCAGAAGCTGTGTCCTTTACTCTGGAGCATGTCTAATTCCATTTTGGATAGCAGTCAGCACTGTCTCTGATCAATAGAAAACAAATTATGTAGGACATTGTTTTAGTTAGGTATCTAATAATGAACCACTACTCTTTCGCCTTCTTCCTTCTTCTCCTTTACAAATTGCACATGAAAATCTAATATAATGTCTCCAAAGAGTCTCTTTTCTCTGTGCCGGGAGCATAGTCTTACAGGCCGTGTATTTGTCCATTATTTATCCCGCACAGCTCATAGCGCAGTGCTCACCTCTTCCACTGGCCCTGCACAGCCATTCTCCACCCTTGTGTGGCCTGCTGTCTGCCCCGAGACTGACCTGATGGATGACATTGGTACAAGACCTTCTGTATCCATTGGCTTCCAGTTGAGTTTGGCCAGTAGGGGTTCCAGCCAGGACGCCAAAAGAAGGGAGATAGGGAGGTCTGTGTGTAATAATTTCTTTTGACTTCCTCCTGTGAGGTTATCTCTGGTGGTTGTGTTCCTGGATGAGTGACTGCCTCTTCCAGTGGCTCTTCTCTGTGACTCTTGGTGGGGTTCCAGTACCTGTTCCCCCTGCCTTATCCTTTTGCATGTGATTTTGGGAGGCAGCAGTGATAGTTCTGCTGCTCTTTACTTGGTTCCTGCACCACTCCTGGTGGTTCTTCTCCATCCAACTCACACCCTTGGGAGTAACCTCTTTGGGAAAAATTCTTTCTTTGAAGTATTCTAATTTGAGTATGCCATCTGCTTCCTGTTGGATTCTGGTTGATACAAACATCAACACATATAAAAACCAAACCAAACCCTTACTGCCATCAAGTCAATTCAGACTCACAGTGACCCTGTGAGACAGAGTAGAACTGCTCCATTCAGTTTCCAAGGAGTGCCTGGTGGATTTGGCCAGCAGATGTAGCACTTAACCACTACAACACCAGGGTTTCTCTGTCAACACATACAAGAAGTGGAAAAAACAAAATTAAGCAAAGAGTCATAAAGTCACAGAACTAGAAATTGAGATAGCTGTGACATTGTGCAGCATTTCATAGTGTTGCTTGTTGGCTAGCTGAAAATCTGTCTTCTTTTGTTGACTCTCTGTTCAAGTCTTTAGTCCATATTTTAATTGGGTTGTTTGGTATTTTCTTTGTATCTAGGAGTTTTTTAAAAAATACATTCTGTATATGAGTCTTTGTCAGACATTAGCATTCCACATGTGTCTCCCCAGCCTGTGGCTTGTTTTGTCACTCTCTGAATGAAGTCCTTTGTCTAACAGACAGTCTTAATTGTAATGAAGTTCATTTTCTCATTGGTTTTCTTATGTGGACAGTGCTTTTTGTATTCTGTTTAAAGACTGACTACTCCAGGATCACAAAGATATTCTCTTTCATTTTCTTGTAGAAGCTTTATTGTTTTACCATTCACGGTTAGGTACTGATCCATCTCAAATTGATTTTTTAAGAACAGATTTGTTGAGGTATAATTTACATATCATTACATTTACTCATTTAAAAATATAATTCAATGATTTTTAGAGTTACTCAACCATTACCACAATTTCATTATAGACTGTTTCCGTCATCCGGAAGAGAAACTTGGTGTCCATTTGCAGTCACTTCCTGTTCCCATTCCCGGCTGTAGGCAACCACCAGTCTACTTTCTGTCGCTATTGATTTGACTTTGGGTGTAGACTGTGCATAGTTATTTCATTTCAACACAATCTTAAGACCAAGCTTTCTGGAAACTTAAGCAAAAAAGAAACCCCAATGTGTTGCATAGCCCTCCTAGCTCAGTCCTGTGAGAACTGAGATTCTGTCTCTCCCAGGAAGAATTATTTGTATCCAGGTATTGGCTAATATAATGGACAATGTCTTTGTCCACATTTCCTGGCAAGATCTGTGGGAATTGAGTCACTGTTTTTTCTGTTGCTGTTTGCTAAGAGTTAGGGAATTACCTGTAACCCAGTTTAGATGATACTTGAGTGAAGGCACTTCTGTGACAAGCTGCAATAACATGGTTTATGCTTATGGATTTCTGATCACCTAAATTAATTACACTGGAAGGCTTTGTGGGAGTCAGGGAGTGGGCAGACAACATGCTTTAGTTAAATTGTGTGTCTCTAGCAGACTTTTGACAAGGACAGAGCACAGTCATTGTCACAGTTAAATTCTCTCATGCGTGTGTGCATGCTCAAGTGCTGAAAAGCTGTATTGTTTAATTTAAAAGGATCCATGTGATGTCTAGCCACCAGACCTGCAAATGGCAGGACTGATGCATTGCTGTAGACATCTAGGGGTCTGGTGTGTATTTGTACTTCTGCCTGTCGAGGGTTGGCACTCTTCTGACTAGTGCATAGGTGACAGGAGTCTGTCAGTAGGCCCACATGCCCCCTTGAAAGGATTTCCCACTCTGTTCTGGCAGCTGGAAAATGGATAGCTCTTTTTTTATATTTGTACCCCATAAAACATGAGATAAAATGATTTGGGGCTTGTATAATTATAAGAGTTCTTTCTACTTGGCCACCTCGAAAGAAGGACTTAAGCCTTGATGTACTCAGCAGGATCAATTAATTTCAAAAACCCAGCCTTACATAGGTGAAGAAATTGACTTGTGGGTTAGAGTTACTTCAACCAACCAACCAACTGCCACCAGGTCATGTCTGATATAGTCTGCTAAATGTTGGAGACTGTCTGCCAAAACATGAATGTAATTATTGTATCTGTACTATATTTTATACTGAAATGTTTTCCATGGTATCATTTAGCCAACATGTTCAGGCATTCACACAAGCTGCTCTTCTGTTTGGTCGTGGCAAAAACCACATCACTAGCGTGGAGGAGGATGCTTGCCTTTCTGTTTGTTTTAACAGTAGTAGGATGTATGTTCACTTTATCCAAAAGCTAAGATGTCTGACAGAAACTACTGTAGATAAACATGTGCATACTGTGTGACTTAGCAATTTCATTCTTCGGTATACACCCAGTGGCAATACTTACATGTGTTCACCAAGGGCATGCACAGGTATGTTCATGGCAGCTTTATTAGCAATAATCAAACACTAGAAAGCACTCACATTTCCACCAATAAATAGTAGGATGGATAAATGAGTTATGGATTCATATTATGGAACTGCCACAAAACAAGGTAAGTGAATGACTGTCACGCACAGCAACACGCATGAGTATCAAAAATCATGTTCAACTAGAAAACCTGGATATGAAGAACATCGTAACACAGGATTCCATTCATTTAAAGCCCAGAATCAGGCAAAACTATTTGATAATGATACAAGTCAGAGTAGTTGATACTTTGGGGAAGTAATGACTGAGGAGTTGAAAGGGGGCTTTTGAGGCACTAGTAATGCTTTATTGCTTGATCTAGTAGTTCTAGAAATTTGATCTCTTTGGAAGAAAAGTCCATTGAGCTGTACATTTATTGCTTGTGTCCTTTACTATATGTATGTTGTTACATTAATAAAAATATTTACTTAAAAAAAATAAAGGCAGCTAACACACTTTTGCCTTGGGTACTGAGAATTATCGGATTGAAGTCTATTTCTAGGGACACTGATTCAGGAACTGGTGCAGATTTTGAGGAACCATGAATAACCTGAGCTACAATGTCAATAGATAGTTTGGTTCATAGTAAGTTTCTGTTTGACAGGTTATTAATGGTTGAGGTAAAAAATATGCGGACGTTTATCCCCTTCGATGATATGAAATGATTGCAGAGGTTAGCTATAGTGAGATGTTGTTATTAGGTGCTGTCCAGTGGGTTCCAACTCATAGTGACCCTATGCACAACAGAATGAAACACTGCCCAGTCCTGCACCGTGCCCAGATTGTGTTTATGCTTGCTCCCATCATTGCAGCCACTCTGTCAGTCTATATTGTTCAGAAGCTTCCTAATTTTTGCTGAACCTCCACTCTACCGAGCATGATGCCTTTCTTCAGGGATTGATCCGTCCTGTCCAAAGAACGTGAGTCACAGTTTCACCATCTTTGCTTCCAAGGAGCACTCTGGTTATACTTACAGAATAGATCAGTTTGTTCTTTTGGTAGCCCATGGTGTGTTCAGTGTTCTCCAGCACCACGATTCAAAGGCATCAATTCCTCTTCTGTCTTTCTTATTCATTATTAAGCTTTTGCATGCATGTGATGCAATTGAAAATACCATGGCTTTGGGGAGACACACTGTAGTCTTCAAGGTGACATCATTACTTTTCATTGCTTTACAGAGGTCCTTTGTGGAGAATTTTCCCAGTACAATACATGTTTTGATTTCCTGACTGCTACTTCCATGAGTGTTTACTGTGGAACCAAGTAAGATGGAATCCTTGACAACCTCAGTCCTTTCTCTGCTTACAACGATGTTGCTTACTGGTCCACTGGTGAGGATTTTTGTTTTCTTGATGTTGAGGTGCAATCCATACTTTGGTTTTCATCAGTGTTTCAAATTCTCTTTACTTTCAGCAAGCAGGGTTGTGTCATCTGTATAATGCAGGTTGTTAATGAGTCTTCCTCCAATCCTGATGCCTCATTCTTCTTTATATAGTCCAGCTTCTTGGATTATTTTCTCAGCATACAGACTGAAAAGGTATCGTGAAAGGATACAACCCAGACACATGCCTTTCCTGAGTTTAAACCATGCAGTGTCCTCTTGTTCTATTTAAGTGACTGCTCTTGATCCATATAGAGATGCCTCATGAATGCAATTAGATGTTCTGAAATTCCCATTCTCCTCAAGATTTTCCATAGTTTGTTATGATCCACACAGTCAAATGCCTTTGGATAGTGAAACACAGGTAGGCATCTTTCTGGTATTCAGTCAAGATCCATCTGACATCAGCAATGATATCTCTGGTTCAATTCCTTTTCTGAATCTGGCTTGAATTTCTGGCAGTTCCTTGTCAATATATTGTTGGCAGTTGCTTGGGAATGATCTTGAGCGAAATTTTACATGCATGTGATATCAATGATATTGTTCAGTGATTTCTGCATTCGGTTGGATTGCCTTTCTTGGGAACAAGCACAGACATGGATCTCTTCCAGTTGGTTGGCCAGGTTGCTGTCTTCCAAATTTCTTGCCATAGATGAGTAAGCACTTCCAGTGCTGCATCCATTTGTTGAAATATCTCAATTGATATGCACTGAATTCCTGGAGCATTGTTTTCTGACAGTGCCTTCAGTGTAGCTTGGATTTCTTCCTTTAGTACCATCAGTTCCTGAGCATATGCTACCTCTTGAAATGATTAAATGTTGACCAGTTCTTTCTGGTATAATGATTCTGTGTATTCCTTTCATCTTCCTTTGATACTTCCTGACTTGTTTAATATTTTCCCTGTGGAATCCTTCAGTATTATAACTTGAGGCTTAGTTTTTTTTTCTCCAGTTCTTTTGGCTTGAGAAAGGCAGAGCTTGTTCTTCCCTTTTGGTTTTCTATTTCCAGCTCTTTGCACATGTCATTACAGTACTTTGTCTTTTCGAGCCACCCTTTGAAATCTTCAATTTTTTTGCTTCATCATTCCTTCCTTTTGCTTTAGCTACTAGATGTTCAAGAGCAAGTTTCAGAGTCTCTTCTGATGTCCAATTTGTTTTTTTTTTCTTTCATGTCTGTCAGTTTGTCATAGTGTCAGGGCTTGCTTGTTGCGGTGGTGCTGGAAGCCACGGCACTGGTATTCACGTAACAGCATGGTCATCCACGGTGGAACGGTTTCCGCTGAGCCTCCAAACTAAGACAGACTAGAAAGACCTGGCAGTCTACTTCCAAAAAAAAAAAAAAAAAAAAAAAAATTAGCCACTGGAAACCTTATAAATAGCAGTGGAACACTGTCAGATACAGTGCCAGGAAATGAACTCTCAGTTTGGAAGGCACTCAAAAGATAACTGGGGAAGAGCTGCCTTTTCGAAGTAAAGTCGACCTTAATAGTGTGGATTGGAATAAAGCCTTCAGGACCTACATTTGCTGATGTGGAATGATGCAAAATGAGAAGAAACAGCTGCAAATATCCAATGGTAATCAGAACATGGAATGTACAAAGTATGAATCTAGGAAAATTGGCAGTTGTCAAAAATGAAATGAAACACATAAACATCGATATTGCAGGCATTAGTGAGCTGAAATGGACGAGTATTGGCTGTTTTCAGTTGGACAGTCATATGGTCTACTATGCTGGGAAGAACATCTTGAAGAGGAACAGTGTTGCATTTATCATCAAAAAGAACATTGCAAGATCTGTCCTGAAGTACCTTGCTGTCAGTGATAGGATAACATCTATATACCTATAAGGAAGGCCGGTTAATACAACTAGTTTTTCAAATTTACACAATAAATACTAAGGTCAAAGATGAAGAAATTGAATATTTTTACCAGCTTCTGTAGTCTGAAATTGATTGAACATGCACTCAGGGTGCCCTGATAATTACTGGTGATTGGAATGCAGAAAGGTAGAAGCAAAAAAGAAGAATCAGTAGATGGAAAATACAGCCGTGATGCCAGAAATGATGCTGGTGGTTGAATGATAGAATTTTGCAAGACCAACAGCTTCTTCATTGCAGATACCTTTTTTCACCGATATAAATGGCTTCTATATATATGGACCTCGCCAGATGGCATACACAGGAAGCAAATTGATTACATCTGCGGAAAGGGATGATGGAAAAGCTCAATGTTAGCAGTCAGAAGAAGACGGTGGCACAGATCATCAATTGCTCATATGCAAGTTTAAACTGAAACTGAAGAAAATTAAAACAAGTCCACAAGAACCAAAGTACAACCTTGAGTATATCCCAGCTGAGTTTAGAAGCCATCTCAAGGACAGATTTTATGCCTTGAACACTAATGACCAGAGACCAGATGATTTGTGGAATGACATCCAAGACATCCATGAAGAAAGCAAGAGGTAGTGAAATAGTTATATGTAAAACTTCTTGCTTCTCATCTAAGATATGAAATTAAGAGACTCAGATTTGTCTCCTCCCGCACCTCTGCCATCCACCCAGACAAAAAGGAATCTCCGAGTGATGTGGACAGTTCATTTCTTTACTGGTGGTTCACATCCACTCAGAAGTACCTTGAAAGGAAGACCTGGAGATCTGCTTCCAAAAAATCAGCCACTGAAAATGTTATGGAGCACAGTTCTACTTTCAGACACATGGGGTCACTGTGAGTCAGAATCAACTTGATGGCAACTGGAAGTAAAAAGAAAAAAAAAGAAAAAGAGAAGAAAAAAGTTTTTGCAAAAGGTTACTCAGCAGAATATTGGACTGTAGTTTTGAAGATTTCTTCCTCTGTCCATACTTCCTCCTTCTTAGATTTCTCCATTTCTCTTTCTTCCCTCTCTCTTTTCTTCCTGTTATCCTGAGGAATGAAAACAAAAGAAAAAAAGAGCAAAAAACCCCATGACTGTCAACTCAGTTCCAACTGATGCAGACCTCATCTGCCAGAGTAGAACTGCCCCATAGAGTTTCCAAGGAGCAGTTGGTGGATTGGAACTGCTGACTTTTTGGTTAGCAGATGAACTCTTAACCATTGTACTATTAGGGCTTCTCCGGAGGAATTAGTAGATATTAATTGAAGATATTATTAGAATGAGGGGGAAGTTAGGGTCGATCTTTTTTTAGAGTGAATTGGTTGGTCCAGATTGAGGCCTACCTCCTTCTAGGTCCTCAAGATGAAGCCTTTGCCCCACCTCTAACCTTATCTTCTCTTCGTGTCCCCTCTGCTTCAGCCTCACTCCAGCCTTCCTGGTGCTCCTCAGGCCCATTGTGGACACTGCTACCTAACACCTGTGCCCTCCCTGCTCTCTGTGTGACTAATACCTTCATGTTTGTCTTTGCTCGGATGTCATCTGCTTTGTGAGGCCCACTTGACCATCCTTTATATTGCACCGAACTGGTGAAAAAATCTCTGAAACATGTAAGGAGGTGGCATGATGACATGGAAGAAGCATGTGCTTTGGAATTAAGTTCAATTAGAGTCTTAAACTTGTCTGTTGTATCTTGAGGGAGCTTCTTAGTATTTCTCTCGTCCTCAGTATCCTCACATGTGAGATGAAGTTAACTGTCAATATTGTTGCCAAGACTAGACAGGATACTGTAGGTAAAGCACTTAGTAGGTTTTGCACATAGTAGGTCTCAAAAAATGAAATCTCCTATCATCCCTTTCGAGTTAGCTCTGACTCATGGTGACCCTATGTGTAACAGAACTAAATGTTGCCCGGTGCTGGGCCATCTTAATGACTGTTGACATGTTTTTGTCCAGTTGGACAATATTCTGTTGTGATCTATAGGAGTTTTCATTGGCTGATTTCAAAGGGAGATTGCCAGGCAATTCTTTCTAGTGTGTCTTCATCTAGAAGTTCCACTGAAACTTGTTCACCTTGGGTGATTCTACTGTTATTTGAAATATCAGCAGTGTATCTTTTAGCATCGTAGCATTATGCAAACCACCATAGTATGACACATTGATGGACAGTTGGTAGAAAATCTGTAGAAGCTGACTTATGTTTCAGGAAGCCAGTTCAAAATGAGGATGAATATATTTTCAAAGAGCCAGACAAACAGTACTCAGAAGTTGACCTCTAGTCTATTATCTGCAATTATTAATGGTTAGCTCCGTCTCACCTATTCTAAAAATGACTTTGTTAAATGTCTGAGAGAGAAAATGGCCTGAAACTTTAGGCACAGATGAGAATTGACTGTTTAATGAGACAGGTGCTGTTACAGCCCCAGAGGCAGTAGTGAAGATGATCTTTACCTTTGCTCCAAACCTAGGGTTTCCAGGGAGGAGTTGTGTCATTAAGGATCATGTTCTAGAACACCTTGCAGGTCAACAAAAGGTACCATTTGCCTCTAGGGCACAGATCTATGTGATTCCAGTTATTAAGCAAGTCAGTGCTCTGGGCTGACATGGCCTCATTGTTTTGGCCCATAGCGGAGGGAAGCAAATCTGTGCTTTTCAGAAAGGGGACTTAGGGTTTCCTAGCTTTTCAGTCTGTGAAAGGAAGAATCCCAGTGAAAGACTGCCAAGACACAGGGACAATTTGTCCTTGTCACTGAGTCAATTCTGACTCATAGGGACCCATAGAACAGTGTAAAATTGCCACATGGAGTTTCCAAAGAGTGCCTGGAGGATTTGAACTGCCAACCTTTAAGTTAGCAGACACAGCACTTAACCACTACACTAGAGTTTCTATCCTAGTGACAGTAAAAATAGGAGAGATCCTAGCCTTCACAAAAGGCCACTGGGAGAAAATGTCATGGACGGGTAGGGAGTTAGAAGCACCGGCATATCTGTACGTCAGTGTTGTGCACTCCAGTGAATACTCAGGAGAACTACGTGAGAGGCTGGTTGGTTGGGAAATAGATAGCTTACTGGGAACCAAGAGGTCTCAAAGTGTGCACACCAGCGTTTGAGGACCAGTGGCAGTGAAGGAAAAGGGCAAGCACTTTGGAGACGCACAGATGGGAGTTCAAGTCCTGGGTTTGCCTCATACTTGTTTGTGTATCTATTTCTTTATCTATAAAATGGGATAATAGTAGTACTACATACTGTGATTATGAATATTGTATGAAGTAATACACATAAATGGCACAACAGTGCCTGGCATATAACAAATGTTGAAAATAAAAGTGCTATTACTGAGAAATTTAGCTGCAGTCATAAGCTGTGGCTTTGGACAGTCTCACTCTTAGAATGTTCTTGCCTGCCCTCCTCTGAATCAACATGAAGAAAAGCTGCCAGAGGTAACTCTGAGCTGATGAAATGATTTTTCTTGTGTAGGTGGGAGCAGAAGTTGGATGACAGGGCAAAAAGACAGACAGTAAACATTGTTAATAGTCTTTAGTTGGCTCCAGTGCATAGCAACCCCTCGTATAACAGACGGAACGCTGCCTGGTTCCATGCCTTTGTCGTGGTTGCTGGCATGCTTGAGTCTGTTGCTACCTTCCAACCTAGGGGGCTCATCTTCCAGCACTGTATCAGACCATCTTCTTTTGCAATCATAGGGTTCCCATTAGGTAATTTGGAGGAATAAATTGCTAGGCCTTTCTTCCTAGTCTGTCTTCCTTTGGAAGCTCGTTTGAAATCTGTCCACTAGTGGTGATCTTGCGGGTATTTGAATTACTAGTGGCATAGCTTCCTGCATCATAGCAGCACACGAGCCACCACAGTATGAGATGCGGTGGAGAGAATTAGGGGTTCAAAAATGAATGTTTAATTGAATGGAGTGAAATACTAGCAGAGAAGCTACGAGTGAAGGGCAGCAAGAGAGAGGCAGTTGATTCCATTCCCAAATATATTGCAGAATCAGGAGCTAGCATCCAATTCTGTGTTCTGGTTTCCTGTCCTGGTTTCATACTGTGCACCTTTAAAGCTACTGTCTTCACATCTAGCTTGGCACTCCACTTCTGTGGGGTTAATCTCTGGGAGCTTGGTGGAAAGTAAGTCAAACTTCTTTTATCTGTACCAACAATGCTTGCACTCCCAGTGTGCTGCTGACATGCACAGAAATGATGATTTGGGGGTAATAGTGTAGAGTGTGTAATTTACTGCAGCATTTTCTGAGCTGCCATGGATTGGGTATTATGCTGGTTCAGGCCCACTTCCTTCTCTTTCTGAACATGGGATGGAAAATTCATCTGCAAATTGAGCTCTTTATTGGTCTTGCTGCTGTTTTCTCTGCCCTTGAGTATTTAATCTTCTAATGCATGTGCCATTGTGTGGATTGGGCCCAAGGGTGCCTGTGGTGGTAGTTTAACTCTGGTCTGGTAATTATTGATGGGATGAAATGGCTCAACTTTGAGAGGCAGAAAGACTCTTTTCATTGAAGGGTCAAGTTGGAAGAAATACAATTTGGAATCTGACATCAAGTGTCATGACAAGGAGTGTTAATCTCCAAATCCTGGCTGGGAGAGATATTGTTACTCTGTTGAGGATCAACCTAATTTTGAGGCCAAGTCTTGATCTGATGAGGGTGGCTGGAAATTCTCTGTATTTTCTGAACTTTCCCCTACTGGGGGCTGTGTTGAGGTTCTGGGGTCCCATTGGATGCCAAGGTACTGGAGGGACTCATGTTCATTGTTGATTATTTGTCCATGCAAACCTGTCCTTTGGACCCAGTGAATATTATTTGGGATATTGGAACCTGGTAGGGCCAGAAAGCCTAGTGCTTGTGATCTCATTTTTCTAGATACACCACACCTTTCCTCCCTAAGGTCTTTCTGCCAACACAGAACATACGCAGTGAACAAGCACAGATCCAGAGAACTTGTCCCTCTCTTATCCAGAGTAACACTTCAAATAGGTCCTTCAAGACACTGCAGTTCATCATGAAGAATTTTTTTGGCTCTTACTGATGGTCTTTATTTTTATTTTTTTAATTATTGTCTTCCAACTTCTGGCTGTGCAGATGGTGAGGGAAAGTTGGGAGGTCCTTCACAGCGAGAGCTGTGAGTCAGGAGGTGTAGGGAGCAGGAAAAGAGAAGGGATCAGAGAAAGCTGGTGTTCAGGAGTTATAGGAAGAAGAAGCAGAGGAGGACTCTTTTCTGTGCACTCAGAAGTCTGTTGTTAGTTGCTGACGAGTCCATTCTAACTCAGGGCAACCCCGTGTGTGCAGAGTAGAACTGCTCCGTAGGGTTTTCAAGGTGTTTTCTTATCTAGTGCTGCTGTAATAGAAATACCCACAAGTAGGTGGCCTTAACAAACAGAAACCCATTTTCTAACACTTAGGCTAGACATCTAAATTCAGGGTGCTGTTTCTGGGGGCTGGTCCTTGTCTCTTTTCGACTTCTTTTCTCAGTTCCTTAGTGATCTCCATGTGACATCAACCTTGCTGCATTTGTGCTTGCTTTTCTTTTGTCCCTAATCTGCTCCTTTTAGATCTCAAGTGATAGGCTTAAAACACACTGTATACTGATACAGATGCATTAATGTAACAAAGAGAAACATATTCCCAAATATGACTATATTCATTGCTGTTGAGTTGATTCCAACTCACAGTGACCCTATAGTGTGGAGTAGAACTGTCCCATAGAGTTTCCAAGGAGCAGCTGGTGGACTCAACCTTTTGGTTCGCAGCCAAGCTGTTAACTACTGTGGCACCTGGGCTCTACAAGTATAGAGGTATACAGGTTAGACTTTATCACTTTTTTTTTTTTTGAAGGAGGACCATAATTTAGTCTGACTTAGGTGACCCCATGTGTTCAGGGTAGAACTGCTCCATGGGATTTGCACAGCTGGGACCTTTCAAAAGCAGATTTCCTGTCTGTCTTCCAAGGTACCTCTGGCTAGGTTTAACTCCCAGCGTCTTTACTAGCAGTTGAGTACTTAACCATGTGAACCACCCAGCGACTGGGACTCATCTAGGAAGTCTGAACATGCATAGTTTCTAAGCAATACAGATAGTCTGTTTTCTCCTTGTTGCCTGGACTGTGTTACGTCAGCTTTGGGTCATGGAGTGGGTTTCTCCTTCCCCAGTGAACTTCTCAGAGTGTGTGTATTGGGGGGCAGGCCAGGGAAGGAAGGGAATGGCATGTGATGAAAGTGTCTAAAAGGTAAGACATTGGATGTGTAAACTGAAACAAACAGAAATTATTGTTTGCTTTCATCTGTGACCCAGTAAAACTGGCAGAATTTTCATCAGAAATGAAGAGTCATATGAGCAGCCTCACCTGAGCCCCAGCAAAATTACTGAGCTAAATCTCTCCCAGCTCTCCTCTCACCTGTGTCACAGACATGGGCTCAGAGGAGGGATGATGGACACTTTTGACACCATCTCTCCTTACCCTAAGGCCCCTCCTTCCTCTTCCCATGGGACTGTAACTAAACTTTAAAACTTATTTTACTTTGTCGTTCAGAATATACACACAGCAGAACATACATCAACAATTTCTACATTGTTGGTGGAATTCTATAATTCCTTGACATTGGTTACATTCTTCAAGTTGTCCACTGATAGTTTAGGTGCATGTGAGTCAACGTGAGCCCCAGGACACTGATGGAAGAGGCTTCGGTGAGGAGACAGTGCAGAAACCGTAGAAGTACTTGAGTTCAGGTCTGAGAAGACTTTAGCAATCATCCAGTCCAACCTAGTGTTGCATACGTGGAAATCTGGAGGTCCAGAAGGGTTGGTAATTAGCCCCATGTCATCTGTTGGTGAAAGCAGGGGAATCTAAGCCAGTAGTGTGACTTTAAGATCAGAGATATTCTCTCTGTACTAGCTTTTCATCTCTTGCTTCTCTTTCTTTCTGGATGTTACCGAAAACCAAACTAAACCCATTGCTGTCAAGTTGATTCTGACTTCCAGAGACCTTACAGGTTAGAGTAGAACTGTCCCATAAGGTTTCCAAGGAATGATTGGTGGATTTGAACTGCTGACCTTTTAGTTAGCAGCTGTAGCTGTTAACCACTCTGCCACCAGGGCTTTCTCTGGATACAAAGGAAGCAGGAAACCAAACCAATTACTATTGAGTGGATTCCATCTCATGGTACTGTAGATCTGTGCTATATAGGATTTTGGATGGCTGATGTTTTGAAAGAAGATTGCCAGACATTTCTACCAATGTGTCTTTGGGTGAACTTGAACTGCCAAACTTTCAGTTAGCAGCAAATGCAGTAACCACGTGTACTAACTGAAAGAAGCAGTACTTCTGGATAATATGATAATTGGAATTTATGAATCCTCACAATATTTCTTGCCCAGTGGCCTGTATAATTATAGGCTATATTTTACCTTTGGACAGTGAACAAGTATCTTGTACATAATTTTAAAAATTGCTGTATTTTTTATACTGATAACTAATCTTATACTTGTTTGTTGAAAAGATAGAACATGCAAATAGGCAGAAAAAAACCCCAAAAGTTGAAATATCCAAGCTCTTATCTCTCATAGGTATCGCCATCAACCTAACATTTTAAGCTGTCAAGCTTTTCTTCATAATATCTATATGCTTATGAGGATGTGTATAAATACGCAAAATGTGAATTTTAAAGAAATAGTTCATGCCATCTTACAGTTGTTTTTTTTTTTAAATTGTAATGTGTTGTATGTCTTTGCATACCTTCTTAAGAGTGAATTCCTAGAGGAGAATCTCATTTTTGTACTGGTTTTCAAGCAAGTGTTTCTTTTCATTCTTATGTACTTATACAGCACAGTTATACATCATGATCTGTGCTGTGCATTGCTAAACAATGGGCCAGAATATTCTGGTTTAAAGAGCTTGTGTGCTGGAGCCTGTATTTTCCTTCCTTCAGGAAGCTGCTGTCTGCTGCAGACAGTTAAAAAAAGGCAGAGCAGGCTTAGAGAGGAAAGCTGGTTTGTAATAGCTGATAATGGGTATTAAAATTCACATCAATCTGTATTTTTAGATTCAAGAAACCAAAACACCCTTTGGCTTGGTTTGCTATGTTGTCAGGAGAGATGTAAATATAACCAAGATGTTTTTCTTCCTTTATGACTAATCTCTTGGAGAAAGGGGAGGTGTGATAGTTGGGGGAACCCAGCCTACATCTTTCAGTCTTTAAATATTTGGGGCCAGCTATTCTGCTGTGTGTATGCAGGAATCCCCAGCACACAGAAGGGTTGTTTCAGGAGCTGCAGTGACTGTGTGGGCTTTGGGCCTGCTCAGTGTGCAGTGCACTGAATTCTTCTGGAATGACACTTTCAAAGTGAGACATCAGCTTTCAGAGAGTTGAAATTGTGGGCCATGCTGGATTGGTCTTTTGCCAGAGTAAGGAGTAGAGCTGAGGTAGAGAGAGAAAGAAACAAAGAAAGAAAAAAAGAAAAAAAAAGCAGCTTAGAAGAATTAGAAGTGGAGGTGGGTGGAAATTATGTGTTTCTAGAAGGTTAGTCACCCAAATAAGGCTGATGCTGGGGTTGGTGAAAGAGTAAATGAGAATTTTAGCACATTTAGAACAGCCTCTCATTTCTAGCTGGATGGATAGATAGATAGACAGCTGCTGCTGAGTCGACGCTGACTCATGGTGACCCTGTGTCCAGTAGGATGAAATATTGTTTAGTCCTGTGTCATGTTTCTGATCGCCAGCATGTTCAGGTCCACTGTTGTAGCCATTGGGCCAGTCTATCTCATGAAGGGTCTCCTTCGCCCTTCTTGCTCCTTTCCTTTACCAAACATGATGTCTTCCTCTAGTGATCAGTTCTTCCTGATGATGTATCTCAGGTAAGAGAGACACATTCTGTTTTGATTCATAAGGTGTCACTGGCTGATTTTTGGGATTAGATTGGCAGGCCTTTCTTCCTAGCTTGTCTTAGTCTGGAAGCTCCACTGGAACCTCTTCAACTTGGGTGACCTTACTATTATTTGGAATACTGATAGTAGAGCTTTCAGCATTGTAGAAACATAAACCATCACAGTCCAACAAACTGATAGATGGGTGGTGGCATTTATAGTTAGTACAGTAATTTGTGGCTATTTTTCTTAATATGTATATAACCTCTGCTACTTACTCATTACATTAAATTGTTATTTCTTGCTGGGTGGCCGCGTATAGCTGTGTACATGCCAAGATCATGGAAGACATTGTGGTGGCTAACCCTTTGTCCAGATGGCTCTCCTCTTGCCCTGCTCAGCCCATTACACTCTCAGCTTTCTCAGAATGCTTCCTGGCCAAGGTATGCTGCATATGACAGTGATATGCTTTGGGCCATTGCAGAGTTTCCCTTAAAACCATGTTACCTGTAGAACTTAGGCACACAAGACTGTTAAAGCCACGCTTCTGCCTTGACATTTGGAGTTTCTTCCTCCTCTTCTCTTCCGGACACAGCAGATAATTTAGTGCTGCAAAAGAGGCTGCCAACCTACATAGGAACAGGGAAGAAATTGGAGATGTGGAGAGAGAAGATAAAACCTGTGAGTTTGGCTGAAAGGAGTTTTGGGGTTTTGGCAAATAGAGTCTCTATAGCTCCTGGAAGGTACAAGAAAGTTGGTGGAAGCTAGAGGACTTTTGAGAAATATTATTTTGAGCTAGAAGCAATGGTGGTTTGGTGGTAGAACGCTCCTATTTCATTCAGGAGATTAGGGTTTAATTCCTGAACAACCCAACTTATGTGTAGTCATCACCCGTCCATTAGTGGAGGCTTATGTGTTATTATGATGCTGAACAGGTTTCAGTGAAGTTTCCAGATCAAGACTGACTAGGAAGAAAGACTTGATGGCAGCCAATAACAAAAACATTGTAAGCTGAATCTCAGTTTCCTTTAATATTCTTTGAAAATGAATAATAACTAGCATTCTTTTCAGGTACTTTTGCTATTGACCCATTCCTCTTGAAAGGTATCTTTATGCAGAGACTGAACAATAAGGATTCCCAAGAAATGTTAGGGCTACATGTGTACAATCTCTTTCTTTTAAATTAACCTCTGTCCTGTTTAATATTCCTTTTTTGTTGACCTAGGTTGTGTGGATTTTTCTCACTACTTGAACAAAGCCTGGGTAGCTGATTTTGAATTTCTTCATAATCCATTCTGCAGTCTTGCTTTGGCTGCTTTGCCTCATGGAGAGGCCAGAGCTGCTGTGTTGAATTATGCTCAGGAACTTGAGAAACCCTCTGCCCTAGGCTATTGTCAGACAATCAGAACTAAGAAAGGGTTCTGTGCTTAACTGGACCTGATGAGGTGTTTTATTTTGACAGTTGAGCTTAGTGTAGACATCTGAATGTAACTTACAATTTCAGGAGGAATTTAGTCCTCCTTGTTAAACTTCTGGGTGCATTAAGAATTCCATAAGCAGGAAGTACCTCTTTCCTCTGTGTGTGCGGCTCTTAATTGATTAATGCCATATTTTTCTTACAGTGCTATTCTCTGAAATATATATATATAATTTTTAGATGATATGAGCAGCAGGTGATTCTGGCTAGGCCATTGACTCCAAACTTACTAAATTCCTTGATATGCAAATAAGGATTAGGATCATTATGGAAATGCCTAACATAAATTTGTGAAAATTGTAAAATGGGTGCCAATGCTGTTCTAGGTGACTAAAAAATACTCTCTTGGAAGGTAATTCTGGCATGTTATGCTAATTAAGCCAAGTATTGACCAGAGCTCTAGCATGATAGCTATTTGGGATTGTTCACACTGTTTCTCCATCTTGAGGGAATGTGGTGGATTTCTACTTCTCTGCCCTCCTCTAAGATAGACAAGAAGTGATTTTTTGGTGAATGAGCTGAAGTGATTTATGTCACTTCCAGGCCAAAGTTTCAAAAGCCAGTGTAGGCCTCAGGGAGTTGCAAGGCCTAAAAAGGTTTGACTTGTCTACTGCGTGATGTTTTTTAGAGAAATGAGGGAATGCTCGTGATACAGTGGTTAAAATGATCAACTGCTCATCAAAAGATCAGTGGTTTGGAACCACCATTGACTCTGTGGGAGGAGGAAGTGGCAGTCTGCTTCTGTGCAGAAATTTATAGCCCTGGGAACCCTATGGGGTTGCTAGGAGTTGCAATTGACTTGATGGCAGTGGGTTTGGTGGGTGAATTTTAGAGAAATGAATGTTGCAGGCCAGAGGTTACACTAAACAAAAGACGCTGGTGTTAAAAAACAAAGATGGATTTACTTCAGGAGGCGTTGGTTAATAACATACATCACCTAAAATGTTGCTGCAGCTACTGGAGTGGAATCACCTAAAGCCTGTACTATTCCTCTTTTAGAACTTCAGATAATTAAGAAAAATATTTCTACTTTGATTTTGAATAGTGACAAGATTATTTTCTTGAAATTTGCTTGTAGATCAGTCTCATAAATTCAACTTTTAGGTTCGTGTCACCTGAGTGCTCTGTTTATTCATTTCTTTTTCAGTTGGTTAAAAATGTGGGTATAATTAATTAGGTCAGTAGACCTGGGTTTAAATATTGACTCTGCTACTTTCTAACTGCATGGCCCTTGGGTAAATTCATTAGCATTTCTGAACTTTGATTTTCTTGGGATGTGTTAAAAAACAAAAAGAACCCACCTCATTGAAATTGTAAAAACAATAAGAGTTGGGAAACTTTTACATGATTGAGTGGCTGGTGCCTTCAATTACTGGGCCTGGCATTGGCATTGAAACTCAAAACAGAAAGATAAAGAAGGAAAAAAAAAAAAAAAAAAAAGACTGGCAAGGAAGAACCTCTGAGCAATGACAGAAATTGCTAAGAAGAGCTGACAAATAAATGTGACTCCCCAAGGTGATGGAGTGACCTGTGTGCCAGTCCGAGAGAAATGACCCCAGGCCTGGGTGCATACACAAGCCATCCTTTAGAATGACAGCCAAGGAACACAGGACAGGTAGCAGAGGAGGAAAACACCCAGAATTAAAATGAAGAGAAGGCAAACATTACTGAGTCTAAGTCTCCCTGCCTGCCTATTCAACTATGACCGTCCATCAGCAGCCACTGCTCATATTCAGTAATGGGGTATCCAGCCTGTTCCAGCTGCTTCATCTTCTCGTGGAGGCACCATTTCTTCATCTTTCTTCCTTAGGGCCCTTTCTGTTCCCCAGCCTTGGTGTTACCAAACCTCTTGCTGTGATGATGGCACTATATTCCTGTCTTCCCAGAGTGTTAGGGGCAACTAGGTACTTTAGATAGGCAACTCAGTTTTGAGACTCTCAAGGGGGTCTACCTAAGCTAGGCGGTCACTTGCATCTTGACTTGATCTTTATAGCCAGGTGTTTACTCTTGAACAACCATTGATTTTTCTATCACGAGTGATTGCCTTTGGTAGTTGTCTTTGTTATTGTGCTCTGGTTTTTAGGCCATTTCTGTAATCATAATCCTGCCCTTCCCTTCCTCTGTGCTACAGATGGTTAAGTACTTTACTTCTAACCAAAGATTGGCATTTTAAGTTCGTCCAGAGACACCTTGAAAGAAAGGCCTGGTGATCTTCTTCCAACAAATCAACCACTGAAAACTCTATTGAGCATTACTCTGACATAGTAGATCACCATGAGTTGGGATTGACTCAGTAGCAGCTGGTTGGCTATTGTGTATAAAAATCCATCTAGTGTGTATTTTTACTGAGCCACAGTCTAGTCATTATTGCTATGCGAAAGATGTATAGTCAAGACAAAAGCAAAAGCAGTTTCCTGTATGTATTCAAATACTTTGAGGGAGAGAGTTTTTTTAACTGGAGCTGGAGCCTGGGGGTCATAGTTTCAGGGGACATGTAAGTCAATTGATATACCATAGTTTGTAATGAAAATGTTCTATATCCCACTTTGGTGAGTGGCAGCTAGAGTCTTAAAAAGCTTGTGAGTGGCCATGTAAGACACATCTATTGGTCCCAACCCACTTGGATCAAAGGAGAATGAAGAAGACCAAAGATACAAGGAAAAGACTAGCCCAGAGGACTATAGGACCAAGTGAACCAGACTCTACCAGCCTGAGACCAGAAGAACTGGGCAATGCGTAGCTATCACCGGTGACTGCCCTGTCAGGAAACAGAACAGAGAGTCCTGGACAAGGCAGGAGAAAAATGTGGATCAGAACTCAAATTCATGTAAAAAGACCAAACTTAATGGTCTGACAGAGATTGAAGGAACCTCTGAAACTGGTCTCTGTTAACCCAGAACTGAAATCATTTTCAGTGCTCACTCTTCAGACAAATATTAGACAGGACTATAATACCTCCCCCTACAAGGGAGGTGATTCTTAGTTGAATCAGATATATGAGACCAAATGGACTGCTCCTATCTAAAAGCAGGCTGAGAAGGCAGGAAGGGATAAGAACCGGTTGAATGGACATAGGGAACCCAAGGTGGAAAGGGGGAGTGTGCTGTCACATTGTGGGGCTTGCAGCTAATGTCACAAAGCAATATGTGTATAAATTTTTGAATGAGCACTTAACCTGAGCTGTAAACTGTCACCTAAAACAAACGAACAAAAAGAGAAGTATGTTATGGTTAGGTACTTAAACTTCAGTAAACCCCAGCAACTCCAAGGACTCAGAAACTCAGTTGTCTGGAAATTTGTCATATCTGAAATGTTGAATCCCTTATGTGTTATTTTCAACCTTTCACACTCCTGAAAGTATCTGAATAACACAGATGAGAGCAGTTTTTAATTTTTGCCTGAAGGCCACAGATTCACCTATGAGAGGCCTCTCTGTTTCTTTCTTTTAACACTGTCTCCTACATAACCGTCTTTAACATTACTTCATTGCGCCCTGACTTTGGATGATACAGTTTTCTGAATGTATGTCACAGCCGTGTGTCAACAACCGGTTGCAGTCTGCAGGAGGAACAATTAGCAAAGCACTGTATCATTTGCTAGTTAAAGTCCCATTATAAAGGCCTCATTTCTTTCTAAGGAGATGCTCTGTTTTGATTAAAGCTGAGGTGCCTACCAGTAATGAAATGTGTGAATTTACAAAAACATTATTGAAATTTCTAACAGAGATATAAGTGGAAAGAGCATTTGTTCAGTCAAGCCCATCTTTCTTAAAGTAATGAATGCTTTTCCTTTGCAATAAAGGCACGGTGATTTAGTTCACAAATTTCTCATTACCTTTCTTCCTCTGCCTATGAAGGTTGATGGATAGAGGTCCTTAATGCTCTGTCAAACATACATGGACACGTAGAAATGCAACCATCTGCCCATAGCAGGGAAATCCTGGTGGTGTAGTGATTAAGTGCTGTGTCTCCTGACCAAAAGTTCAGCAGTTCAGATCTACCAGGTGTTCCTTGGAAACTGTATAGGCTAGTTCTACTCTGACCTATATGGTTGCTATGAGTTGGAATCAACTCGAAGGCAGTGGATTCTTCTTCTGGCTTGGCCCTTAGGAGACATACTCTTAGGAGCAATCTGAGTATTAGTTGCCAGTTAAGGCCTTATAAATCACTAGAGGCTCCCTTTGGGGTTTCAAGGCATCCAGATAAGAACTGGATTCTTTTTCCCTGGTAGAAGAATTAGCAGAGACTGGCAGTTCTGCTCCTTCCCAGATGTGTATTTATGCCAGTGGAGGCTGTGCTGTCTTCTCAAGAACAACTTTTGGTGAACTGTAAAGATCAGGCATGAGAGAAAGAGGCAGCTAAAGTGGGCTCCAATAAACACTCATGGTTCAGCTTCCAGGTCTGCCAGCTTTTCAAGAGAAGCCTCCCTCTGGGTTGTGTGTGCAGTCTCCCAATTTAAAAATACAAAAACGCTGGGCTTGCGGGTAGCACAGGTTTGGAGACTCAGCTCATTGGTTCATCAGTCAGCAATCTCTGTGATGGTGTTTCACAACTTGTAACGTTGTCTTCTTGCCACTCTTCTGCTTGGCCTTGAGGCAGTCAGTCCCTTTCTGCCCCAAGTAAAATTTGGGCTGCGATGAGCAGAGAACTGATTTGTACCAGCTGAAACAACTGAGAACTTTTTTGGCCTTCCTGGAAGTTCACACTTAAGTTGGGCTTTAAAATCGACACTCTGGAAACAGGCTTCATTTTCCTGTGAAAATTTTTGTTTTGGCCTTTGTTGCCTTCATCCTCAGACTGGTTTGTGGCTGCAGTAGTTCCCAGCCTTAGGCCTCTGTGGGGAAACCTTCATAGGAAAGAGAAGTCACTTCTCAAAGCTCGGTCAGAAAATTGAGCAAGAAACATCCTAGAAACCCCAGTGAGTTGCTTCTTATGTCTCCTTGGTCTGAACTGGGTCACATGTTTTTTCCTAAGGCAATCAGACAAGCGGGGTGGGATTACTTTATACCAAGCAGGCTTGAGCCCTGGAGATAGAGGCGAATCAAAGTTCTCTGAGGCCTGTGGTAGGTGAAAAAACGCTGAGTTTTGTTAGGAGAGGTGAAAAGGTATATAGAGACTGGGCAGTCAACCCATGTTATCTACTCAGTGTGAGTTTGTGTTTTTTAAAATTGCCTCACCACAGGGCCTAGTATTGTAAAACCTAACTACTTCCCACCAATGACCAAATTCTAGTTAACTGGGGAACTTTTCCTTGCTCCCAAATCTTCTGTATCTCCACACAGAGAATGGAGGCACATGGATGGAGCAGCAGAGTTTCTACAGTGCCCAGGGCTTAAGTGTTGTATCTGAGTTGAGAAACAAACTTAACATTTCTGTATCCACTCTCCTAATCTGAAAAACTGGGGAGAACATTAACTATTTCCAGTGTGTTCTCAGGAGATTAAATGCAAAGTATGTAACACAGTTATGGTCCTTTGGTAAGTGTCCGTTAAGTGGTAGTACTTATCATTACATTCACGCCTTCGCTTATTCAAACTGTGTTCGTCAGTTTATAGCAGTACATGAAGTGTTTTTGGATTGGTAGTGTTTTCCTGAGACATTGGTGATTCAGTGGTAAAATTCCTGTCTTCGGTGTGGGTTTCATTCCTAGCCAGTGTGCCTCATGTGCAGCCGTTTTCCCGACTTACCCAGTATCTAAAAACTAGCTGGATGTCTTAGGTCAGAGTGCATTCTAATCTGCCGTACTTGATCATGGAAGACAAAATTTGCTGACTTAGGCAGTAGATTTTTCTTGCTCTTTTACTTTAAGCACAACTTTATTGTTTTGACTCTGTCATTGAAGCCGGAAGTTGAAGTAAATGCATCATCAACAGCTGGCTACAAGAAGAGGCAAGCAAAAGCATTTAGGTTGTTGTTTCTTTGTTCATTTTCCACCAACAGAGGCCAATTCTGGGAGATGAATACTGTTCTGATCAAGTTGTACCTGAAAGGTTTTATGAGATTGGCGACAAAAGGAGATTGTTACTATTATTAATAATGACATCTTACATTGGTGTGGTGTTTTACAGATTACAGAATACTTTTATGTTTCACAAAGTGCCGGACTTGAAGGCCTGTGAGATTGTATGTCGTGTTTTTCTTGCTCACTGTTTTTATTTATGTGCGTATGTATTTATTTATTTTATTATGACTGACTGAAAAGATATGTTGCCATATAAATTTACATGTCCACCTATATGCAGCTTCCACTGCTTTCCCTGCCTGGTGACAGCACACTGTTCCTCTCTGCTCCATACATGACTCATACTCCCAACGGTCTCCTTTCCTCTCCTCTCCACCCGCTCTCCTTCTTCCAGCCAGAGGTCAGCGGGATGATATCCTATAGATACACAGAACCATAAAGTGCTTCCAATATATGATCACTCTGCATTGCCTATGATTTATGGGCAAGGGCAGCATCAGGGCCAGGGGCCATGCTCCCAGGGGAACCCTGAAACTGCTGGACCATCAATTGAAGTCTTTTAGTGGAGATCTCAGGATGCACCCCTTTTTATTCTTGCATTGCCAGTGAGACTCAACTTAGTGAGCTCCATCGTGGTTGTTACTGGTGGTGGCCAGGCACCATCTGGTTCTTCTGGTCCCAAGTCGATGTAGGCACCCACTCATGTGGGTCTCTCTGTCTTCTCGGTTGTCTTTACCGCATGTCATTTTGGTCCTTGGTGAGCATCCGTTCCTGCTGAGTTGGGACCATGTGCTGTGCCCTCGGATGGCAGCTTGGCAGCTTTTAAGACCCCAGATGCCACTCACCAATGTGGAGTGCACAAAGCCCTCTTAGCACAATGCTAGTTGTGCCAGTTGGCCTGGATTTCGCCTAAGAGCACGGTCCTTTCTTGCTCACTGTTGATCTCTAATCCCTACCCCAAAGCCTGCTGTGTAGTTGGTACTTAACAAATACACGAATGAGCCTTAAAATAGCACCTTGGTGGATAGATCTGGAAGTTCTTATTGTCATTGTCCTTTTACAGAGGAAGACACCAGGTCTCAGAGAGTTTTGTGACTAGCTTAAGGCCAACCAGCAGGTAAATGGTGGAGACAGGATTAGAGTCATTCTCTTTTGTAGTAGGTATTTTGAGATAGAATTTTCTAAAAAGTAGGCTAGTTTGTGGTACAAAATTTAGGTTCCATGGGGCACATGGAGGAGACCTTATAGTGCAATGGTTAAAGCAATTGAGTGCTAACCAAAAGGTCACCAGTTTGGAACTACCAGCATGTCTAAGGGAGAAAGATATGACAATCTGCTTTTGAAGAGCTTTACAGCCTCAGAAACCCTAAGGGTTGCTATGAGTTGAAATCTGCTCCACAACAGTGGTTCCTTCTGGAGGTGTAAGGAAGTAAATCAAAGCCATTCTATGAGAGAAAGGTAAGCTATCTAGTCACCTAAGTTTGGTAGGGTTTGCTACTGACCCTAGTCCATTTAGCAGCCACCAGAGAGCAGCCACAGGTATCAGAAGAAAACATAATCATAATATTATTAACAGTAGCAGTAGTATAGCTTTCATTTACTGAGCAGCATCTGTGTGTAAGGCAAAATGTTTTACAAATGATGTCTTTAATACTAGCAGTACCAGTTGTTGTCTAGTTGAGTTAGACTCATGGTAACCTGAATGTATCATCATGACTGACTTCAGAAGTAGATTACCAAGTCTTTCTTCCAAGATGCCTCTGGGTGGACTCAAACCTCTAACCTCTCAATTTAGGAGCCGGATGCGTTAACTATTTGTGGTACCCAAGGACGACTTAATTCTCACAGTACTTACAGAAAGTGTAGTTTAGTTTACTGATGAGGAGATGGATATTTAAAGCAGATAAGTGTTCTTTCACTGTATCAAGATGATTCCCAAAGGAATTTACATGAAAAATTGCCCCATTATCAGAACAATTCAGGAAAGTGAATTCTTTAAATGAGTGGAGAAGGCTTCTTCCTCCTATAACTTTGACCAGAGAGGTTCTTCCTCTGGATAGATGCCCCACTGGACCCAGAAGTCCCAGGCTTGGCCAGTGGGCCCTCAGCTGGTGTCACAGGGCTAGGAGAAAAGCCAAGTCCTTTCATTAATCACCTTCCCTTCACCTTCTCTAATCAGACATGTAGTTCTTTTATAAAAAGTCTTTTGAAACGAAACCAGTTTGCCTGTTAATGAGGCTTTAGTCCATTGAGAGAACTTGCCTTTGGAAATATCTAGAGTTCTGCCAATTGTCCTGTTATGGCGTAGTGGTTAAAAGCTCTATCTGCTAACCAAAAGATTGGCAGTTTGAATCCACAAGTGCTCCTTTTGGATACTCTGTGGGGCAGTTCTACTCTGTCCTATAGGGTCACAATGATTTGGAATGGACTTGATGACAAAGGGTTTGGTTTGGTTGGTTTTTGTCCTGTCATACATGCAAAACTAAGTAAGGCTTTCCAACCCTTGAGAGGACCCTGGGAACGTGGGATTATTGCAGGGAATTCACTAAAAATCACCTATTTTCTCTTCTGTTGATTGTGGTTAGTTTGTCAGATTTTGAAGTCTGTCTGCATTGTGTATTAAACTTCCATTGTTGATTCTAATTTTTCTTGAATGAATTTTATTGTTTAAGATTTGATATGTAGGTCTTATATCCACTTGGAGTTGGTTTTTGTATAAGGCGTGATATGTGGGTCTTGTTTCAGTTGATTGTAGATGGATATCCAATTTTGCCAGCACTGTTTGTTGAAGAGGTGGTTTTTACCCCAATTTAATGTCTTAGGGCCCTTGTTGCGTATCAGCTGTTCATAGGAGGATGGTGTCATCTCTGGGGTCTCAGTTCTGTTGCATTGATCTATTTATCTCTTTTTGTAACAGGACTAGGCTGTTTTGACTACTGTGGCTGTATAATAGCTTCTAAAGTTGGGTAGTGAAAGGCCTCCCAGTGTGTTCTTCTTCAGAACTATTTTGCTTATCTGGGGCTTCTTCCTTTTTGATACAAATTTGGTGATTTGTTTCTCCATCTCATTAAAAAATTTCACAGGAATTCATATTGAGATTGCATTCTATAAGTAAATTGCTTTGGGTAAAATAGGCATTTTCACAATGCTAAGTGTTCCTATCCATGAGCAGGGTAGGTTTCTCCATTTATGTAAGTCTCTCTTAGTTTCTTGTAGTAAGGGCTTGTAGTTCTCTTTGTAAAGGTCTCTTATTTCTCTGGTTGGATTTGTTCCTAGGTATTTTATCTTCTTGGGGGCTATAGTAAGTGGTATTGATTTAGTGATTTCTTCCTTAATAATTTCATTGTTGGTATAAAGGAATCCTACTGATTTATTTATGTTTATCTTGTATCCTGAGGCTTTGCTGAACTCTTCTATCAATTTGGGTAGTTTATGGATTCTTTAGGATTCTCTGTGTGTACAATCATATCATCTGCAAATGGGAAGATTTTTATTTCTCCTTTGCAGATGCAGATGCCCTGTATATTTCTTGGTCTTGTCTAATTGCTCTGGCTAGAACTTCTAGTACAGTGTTGAATAGGAGAGGTGAGAGTGGGCATCCTTGTCTAGTTCCTGCTCTCAAGGGGAATTGATTCTCTCTCTCTCCATTCAGGATGATGTAGGCAGTTGGCTTTGTATAAATGGCCCTTATTGCATTAAGGAATTTGCTGTCTATTCCTATTTTGCTGAGAGTTTTTTGCATGAATAGGTGTTGGACTTTATCTAATGCCTTTTCTGTATCAATACACAAAATCAAGTTATTCTTGTGTTTTGCGTTATTAATGTGGTTGATCACATTAAATGTTCTTCTGACATTGAACCAGCCATGCATCCCTGGTATGAATCCAACTTGGTCATGATGAATTTATTTTTTTGATATGTTTTTGCATTCTATTGACAAGAATTTTGTTGAAGATTTTTGTGTCTAGTTTCATGAATGATATTGGTCTGTAATTTTCTTTTTCAGTGGGATCTTTCCCCAGCTTTGGTATCAGGGCTATGCTGGCTTCATAGAATGAATTTGGGAGTATTCTATCTGTTTCTATACTGTGAAATAGTCTCAGTAGTATTGGAGATAACTCTTCTCTCATCAGTCGAATCTGACTTGACAACACTTGGCAAAAGCTTGGTAGAATTCTGCAATGAAGCTATCTAGGCCAGGACTTTCTTTGGCTGGTAGTTTTTGGATGACTTTTTTGATCTCTTCCTTTATGATGGGTTTATTCAGTTGTTCTGCTTCACCTTGTGATAATTTTGGTAGGTGATATGAATCTAAGAATGTGTCCATTTCCTCTAGGTTTTCAAATTTGTTAGAGTACAGTCTTTCATAGTATTCTGTTATGATATTTTGAATTTCTGATGGATCTGTTGTGAAAACTCCCCTCTCATTTCTTATCTGGGTTGTTTCCTTTCCTGTTTTTCTTTAGTAAATTTAGCTGATGGTTTGTCAGTTTTGTTATCTTCTCAAAAAACCAGCTTTTGGTCTTTTTAATTTTTTCAATTTTTCTTCTATTCTCTAATTCATTGAGTTCTGCTCTGATCTTTATTATCTGTTTTCTTCTGGTGTGTGAGGGGTTCCTCTGTTGCTTTCTCTCTACTTGTTCAAGCTGTAGGGTTAGATCTTTGATTTGGGTTCTTTCCTCCTTCCAGATGTGTGTATTTATGGAGATAAACTGACTTCTGAGGACTGCTTTGGATGTATCCCAGAGGTTCTGGTAGGAAGTGATTTTGTTCTTGTTGGAATCTATAAATTTGTTTATTTCATCCTTGATTTCTTCTATAACCCATGGTTTTTTGAGCAAGTTGTTCAGTTTCTGTGAGTTCCACTTTGTATCTGTTTTTTCTGCTATTGATTCTGACTTTATGGCTTTATGATCTGAGAAGAGGCTTTGCATTAATTCAATGGTATGGATTTTGTTGAGAATTGCTCTATGTCCTAAAACATGGTCTATTCTGGAGAGTGTTCCATGTGCACTGGAGAAGAAGGTGTAGTTGTCTGCTGACGAATAGAAAGTTCTGTATATGACAGTGAGGTCTAGTTGGTTAATTGTGGCAATAAGGTCTTCTGTGTCTTTACTGAGCTTTTTTTCTAGATAATCTGTCCAATATTGAGAGTGGAGTATTGAAGTCTCTCTCACACTATTATTGTGGAGTGATGTATCTCATTATTGAGTGTAGTCAGTGTTTCTTTGATGTATTTAAATGCTCTAGTATTGGGCGCATAAATATTTAATATTGTTAAGTCCTGCTGTGTATTGAACCTTTCAGCAATAATGTCCATCCTTGTCCATGATGGTGGATTTTACATTAAACTCAATTTTATCTGAGATTGATATTGTCACACCTGCTTTTCTTTGTGTATTGTTAGCTTGGTATATATTCTTTCATCCTCTAATTTTCAGTTTGTTGGTATCTTTAAGTCTAAGATGAGTTTCTTGTAAGCAGCATATGGATGGGTTGTGTCTTCTGACCTGAGATGCCACTTGTTGTCTCTTTACTGGAGCGTTCAGTCCATTCATATTCAATGTAATTATTGATAGGTAGGTGTTTAGTGCTGTCATTGTGGTATGATTATTTTTGTGTTGATGTTTTCTCTGTTCTTATTATTCTGTTTTGGAACATTCTTCTATATGAGTTCATTTTTCACCTTTTTAATGTTGGTTTTGTGGTTGTTGAGACTCCTGTATTACATCTTTTGATTTGATATGTTGCATCTTTGTTGTATTTTGCAGCTGCCCCTGTGATTCTCCCTTAAAAGTGTATGCTTAATCCCAGTTTTAACTACTACAAGTCTTAGTAACTTTCTCTGCACCTGGAAGGACTATAACAACTGTAGTACATCCCTGTTTTTAGTATGATTGCATCATAGTTTTCATGATATGATCACTGGATCCCTTCTTTTAATATTATAGATTTAATTGAGTTTGGAGCCTCCCCCAACTGAGTAGATTTCTGGATGATGTGTCCTGTATGTCCTTCTAAAATATAAAATTAATGGTTTTGTTCTTCTAAGCCAAGAGTGTCATTTAGTATTTCTTGGAGTGTTGGTTTGGTTTTTGCAAAGTCTCTGAGTTTCTGTTTATCTGAGAGTGTCTTGATTTCATTTTCATATTTGAAAGATAGTTTTGTGGGATATATAATTCTTGGATGGAAGTTCTTCTCCTTTAGGGCTTTGAATGTGTCATCCCATTGTTTCCATGCCAGCATTGTTTCTGCTGAGAAGTCAGATGAAAGCCTACAGGGTTTGAATGTTAGCTTTGCTTTGAGTCGTGCTGCCTTTAAGAGTTTCTGCTTATGTTTCATTTTGTTAGGCTTGATTATAATATGTGTTGGAGTCTTTCTTTTGGGATCTATATTGAGTGGTGTTCCGTATGCATCGTGGATCTCTATATTCTCTTCTTTCATAATTTCTGGGAAGTTTTCTGCCAGCAGCTCAGCTACGATACTCTCTGTGTTCTCAAGTGTCCCACCCTGTTCAGGAGCTACAATTGATCATAGATTGTTCCTCTTAATAGAGTCCCACATACTTCTTAATGGTTCTTTGTTTTTCTTGTTTCTTTCTTCTGATTTCTCATCATAGATGCTGGAGTTGATAGCTCTGTCTTCCAAGTGAGAAAGTCTGTTTTGCATTTGTTCCATTCTGTTTTCTTGGCTTTAAACTGAATTTTCTATCTCTTTGATTTTGTTATTGATGTGCTGGATTTCAGAGTAGTGGTGTTCCATCAGATCAAACAGCTTGCTTAATTTTTCGTTTTGTTCTACTGCATTTTGTGTAAGGTCTAGGAGGCCTCTCTATATAATCCTTTTGTACTCACCCTCCAGTAGTTTCAGAAAGGCTTCTTCATCTGGGCTGTTCTTTGAATCTTTCTTTTGTGAGCATTCTGAAGCCATAGGTGAATTCTTCCTAATGTTCCAGTCCAAAGTTTGTTACTTTTTGAGCATCTGGAGGTTGTTCTGTTTGTTTGGTGTTACTTTAATGGGATCTAGAGCTCAGTCTGAAAAGGATTGATCACCAGACACCTCTATGTACTCTGGTGAATGGGCTCAGTGGAATCTCTGGGGTAGCAGGCTCCATCTCCTGATTGGCTAAGACCCAGCCTCACTTACAGAGTCACTGGGGAGCTGTCAGCTGACCTTATAATGTGAGACAGTAAAGACTGAAAGAGAAGCTGTCTGGATACACTGCAGTTATTTCTCTATTAGTCAGGCTTTCAGGTGGCCAACTAAGCGCCTCTATATCAAAGACTGCTTTACTGCCAGAAGAGCGCTCTTCGGGCAGGCACTGACTCCCAGCCTGGGAATTAGGTCCAGCTGCAGCCTCTGTATAGGAAACTCCACCTGCCCTGAATCAAGATGGAGTCCCGCATAAGCTCCTCCACCTGCCTCAGAAGAGGCTATTCAGTGGCAGAGATTCCGAGATTCCAAGAGAAAGGTCATAGGCCCCAAGCTGCGCAGACTCCAAGGCCAGGCTCCCAAGGTGTGGTGACTCTGCTTGCTGATCCCATCAGCAGCTCATCTGAGCCTTGTTGCCAGTTACCCCAGCACCTCCCTGTGGCCAATTCAGAGGAAAAACAAACCAAAATGGCAGTTTACGTTCAGTCCAGGAGAGCTGGGACTCACCAGGGTTGGTGAAAGAGAAGAAGCTTCCCACTCGGTGGTATGTAGACCCAGTAGACAGCCCTATGCTGTGTCCTAGGGTCCCTGGGTGTCCAGAAGCCTCCATTTAGTTATCAGTTCAGGCCTTGGTTTCCAGAGGGATTTAGGGAGGTGTGTATTTGGTCTACCATCTTGACTGCACCCCTTGAAATCTTTGATAACCACTTCTCCACACAGATCTTTGAGGAGATGTGTTCCTGAGCCCAGGAAGATGAGTCGTTCTCTGGTGTGCTCAGACTTGACATCCTTTTTTGGGAAAGAAAAAGTAACTTTATTGCAATTAACAGAGCAGGGAACTGGGATGAAGTTCCTCAAATCCAGCTCAAGCTGTGGGGAATCTCAAGCTGTGGGGAAGCAGGGCTTATATGTGATTTGGACAGCAAGGTGGTAGCCAGCTAGGCATACTGGGGAGGGAAAATTCTAGAAGACATCTAGTAAATGGGAGGTGATGTGGTTCTTGTCAGAGCTCTTGCATCACATTATGGTCCATGTGATGATTTTCCTTCTGATTCATTCCTTCTGTTGCTGTGTCTTCTGTTGAGGTCAAGTAGCAGTCACAGCTGGTGCTTATGTGCATGCAGAAAGGCTAAATCTGGCTTGGGCTAGTTTGAGGACCAATGGAAATTTACTGGCATTGATAGGGTCAGATTACAGAGATATCTGAAAGTTGGCTGAGTCCACTTCATCTGAGAAATTGCCAATACAAGGGCTCAACTGTGTTGCCTGGGGTTTACCATTAGTGGTGTACAGCCTAAAGGGCTTGGTGGGAAACTCTTCCTTTTGCTCCCAGGCCCTAAGTTTTCTATTAGAGGAAAACAATGACTCATTTATTCATTTAGTAACATCTAGTATGCTAGAAATTGGGTTAGGTAACAGGTGATGAACAGTGGGCTAAGAATCTCAAGATGAAGCTAAGGAGGAGGCACGTGGAAGGTTCTGGTAAATTCTCCAGATTTCTAGGAGACTAGGGGCAGAACCAGTGTTCACCCTCATACTCCCTCCTCAGAAATGAGATGTATGGGACAGACGGCTCAACTTTTGGCCCTCTCACATATGACACTTGAATGAGCTTTTAAACCCATAGTACTGGGCCTGTGTGGCCTTTTGTTTAGTACAAGAACTCGGCTTATTACGCATACATGATACTAATGGGAAATTAAGATAGTCCAGGGGTATTGGTGGTTCAGTGGTAGAATTATTGTCTTCTAAGTGGCAGAATTGGGTTGGATTCTTCATATGCAGCCACTACTCATCTGTCAGTGGAGATTTGTGTGTTGCTATGATGCTTAACAGGTTTCAGTAGAGCTTTCAGACTAAGGCAGATAAGGAAGAAAGACCTGGGGATCTCCATCTGAAAAAAATGACCCACATATCTTGAGTATCTTATATATGATAGGGGTAGGTTCATCAGAGTAAACTCTAATGCAGAGAGTTTTGCAACTCAGTCGTAAAATGACAAAGTCAAGTGTTATATTCACTTTTTCACTTTTGAGGATAAGTAGATTACAGAGGCAATTGTGAGGATGGCACAGGACCTGGTAGTGTTTTCATTTTGTTGTACATGGGGTTGCTATGAGTTGGAGTTGACTTGGCAACACCCAACAAAAACAACAACAGACTATAAAGTAAAATTTATTAAAAGAAACTGAATCCATTAATTATATTCTGGGTTTGGGGCTCAGCAGTCGTCAGGCCTAGTTTATCATTTGAGCCTCCTGGGTTAAAAACAAGCACAGGAATTGAAAAAAAATCGATTGTGACGTCTTAACCTCTTTTCAGCTAGGTAACATAGTTTCTCTTAGAAAGTAAAGGCCTGAAGTTCATTCACAGCAGATAGTGGTGGTGATCGTTGTACAACATAATTAATATAATTAATGTCACTGAATTGTACATGAAAAATAGCAACATAAAAAAAGTTGTATATATACTTACTACAATAAAAACAAAGAAAAAAATGAGCACAATCTTCAGGAAAATGGAGGCTTCACACTACTATATGTGTTTATAAGCTCAAATCCTTTATTCAGTGCAAAGTATCTCAGGGCAGAGAGGCTTTTTCATCCAACTCCCTGAGCCAATAGTCATAGTTTTTAATGAAAAGATAATCAGGTAGCCCAGAACAAGCTGATCTTCCAAAATTATTTTTATTAGATTGGAAGAGTAGGTTGCTTAATGTCCCTAGTATCTTCATTTATTTTTATAAGTCACAGTCCATCCCTAAGGCATTCTCTGAGTCTGTCAGCAACTTTGAAGCAGAAGAATGCTATTCTGATCAAAATCTTAATTTTGTCAAATATCCTTATGGGGGCTTGAAAGTGTCTCTGCTGTTAAGAGAGTTTTGTTGATTTAATGGGTTTCACCTTAATCAAATTTGGCCTACACTTGTCTCCTGTAGAATTTTAAAACCTTAGAAATATTCTAGTCCAAGCATCTCATTTTCCTGATGTGGAAACAGCCAAGTAGTATGCCCACAATCATAGCAGCCTGTCTGAGTTCTCCCCAGTCTCCCACAGGGCCCATTCTTCATTGCTTTATGGATGTGGTAGGGAACCTTGGGAACTATGCAAGCTGATTTCCATCATGCCTGATTGGGAATGAGAGTTTTCAAAAGCCATTCATTGCATTGCCATGTTGACCGATTTTGCCTCGTAGTAGAATGGTGATGGATTCACAAATACTCCAGGGCAGCCAAGTGGAGTGGTTTGAGTTCAGATTCTGGAGCTGGATTGCCTGGGTCAAATCCTGGTTTATAGGTTGTGTGACTTTGGTCAAGTCATTAGCTCTCTCTGTGCCTCAGTTTCCTCATATGTAAAATAAGGACCTTCCTCATTGCTTCATTGTGAGTACTGAACTCCACATCAAATGTTGAGAACAAGGGTTTGGTATGTTGCCCATGTTACCCAAGAATTTACTGTTCCCATTAGGGTATTGTTTTGTACACTATGGGTCTTTACCAGTTAATGAATTAAGAAATCATTGTTCTGAGTCTCAAATAGAGTTAAAAAAAAAACAAAACAAAACAGATTAAGTGCCGTGTGACAGGACAAAAGTGAACATATTACATTTAAAAGCCAAAATCCACTGTTGTCAAGTCAATTACAACTCATAGCAACCTTATAGGATGGAACAGAACTGCCCCAGAGGGTTTTCAAGACTGTAATCTTTTTGGAAGCAGAATGCCACTTTTTTCTTCTACACATTACACTTACAAGTGTCCCATTATCTGACATTTTGCATTTACAATGATAGTTAAAAATCTGCTGTCTGGCTTTTCTGTGCCTTGAGAACATATGTCTGGTCATAATGATCAAGGTGTGAGGCAAAAGTAGTGCTGGCTGCGGATGATTAAGGTTATGTGTTACCTTGGCTGGGCCGTGATTATCAGTGGTTTAGCAGTTCTGTAATGCTGTAACCTGACATTTATGTAATGCTGTAGTTATCCTTCATTTTGTGATCTAATGTGGTCATGCTCCATTTTGGAATAATGCCTATTTTCACATAGTGACTGGGCGTTTGGAGCCTCACTTATGTTGATAAGGGAGAAGTGGGTTTAGTCCTTGTATCTCTTCAGGGTATTGTTTTGTATTTCTTTGGTTTCTTTTTTTGGTGTTACCCTAGCTTAAAATATTTGTGCATGTATGTGTGTGCATCACAGTGTGTGACACTTATTTCTCACTGTGGGTTGTGGTAAAGGTATTTGGAAGCCACTACCCTGGGGAATGAGATGAGTGGATTGTTTATTCTAAGTACCAGCATGGAGATGAGCCAGGCTTGAGTTAGACATGAATGCTCAAAGTGAATTTTGGCTGAAACTTTTTTTGCTTACTTTGCAGAGGGAGACCAAAGGGCAGTTTCTCATCGACCACATCTGCAACTACTATAGCTTGCTGGAGAAGGACTATTTTGGCATTCGCTATGTGGACCCAGGGAAGCAAAGGGTAAGGTTCCACCTCAGTCCATCCTCTTTTTAGGTAGTGAGCCAGGCTGTGGGCCCCACAGGGATTGCCCACAGAGGCCTCGGGGTATAATCTTGTTCCCATTGATTATTGGCCTTGTTTTCTCCACATGAAACCAGCTGGCCTGTGGGGGTGTGACTGGAAGTGTCACTGGGTTTACTGGACTAGGTGGGACAGGGTGAGGAAGCACTTAACTCTAGGGCTTTTTCAGAAAGTTGCTTTCAGCTGATTGGAAGAGAGAAGCTTCCGGTACTCTGAACCTAGAGTTTTCCAGAGCTCCTTAAATATTAATAGTGACTGCATAATGACTACGTATAGTCTCGTTATAGCAAAAACTGTGCCCCCTTAATATAAAAAGTTATTAAGGTCACCAAGAGTTGTGCCAACTTGAGGGAAAAATGGAGACTGACTGCTGTATCAGTACAGGTCTCCTTTCAGAGTGGTGAAAATGTTTGGACCTCGATATAAGTGGCCACAGTACAGCATTGTGAATGTACTAAATGCTTGTGTACACTTTGTAGTGGTTAATTTTATGTCGTTTCAACTCAGTGAAAATCAAAAACTATTGGAAGTGAAGCATTGTTGCTTCTGAAGCTGTCTCTTGGATGCCACGAAATTTAGCAGCCTCCTTTGTTTTCCTTTTCCTGGACACACTTGCCCTTTCTGGTACCTGCTGATGTAAAGGTGAAAGGCAGAGTCTTGCCCTAGAGCTGGTGTAGCAGCCCCAGGGTGTTAAAGCATATACAGGCTTGCAACGATGTCTGTTCGTCACATCTGGAGGAATCTCCATCCCAGCTTCCACTACTGCAGCCCATTCCTGCAACCCTCCTGTGGGCCCAGCTATGGAACAGGGTGCCTGTACCTGGTCTCATGTGAGAAAGGATGTTCAGGGATGGAGGTTGTCTGTTTCCTGTTGTCTTCGCCAGAGTCCCTGGTCATTTTCCGTCTCCACAACCCCATTTGGCTCCTCATTTAGCATTTAGCATTTATTGACCTTGTTTAGTATTTCCTGACCTGAAACCATGAGGAGGGGCTCACAGAGTGGATTTCTGTAAGGAAGAAGGATGTTTATGGAATAAATTGGATTTTCTTCTGAAACACTGAGAATCTTACGTAGCTCTTGGGTTCCTATGGGACCTAAGCTCCTATGAAGGTTTAAAATAATGTGGTTTAGGGGAGAGAGTTTTGGGATTCCTGTAGCACTTGCAGAAGCTACCTGAGTGGTTCAGATTATTACGCACCTGCTGTTAACTGAAAGACTGGCAGGGTGAGTCCATTCAGAGATGCCTTGGAAGAAAGGCCTGGTGGTGTACTTCTGAAAGTCACAGCCATTGAAAACCCCATGGATCCCATTTCTTCTCTAACACACACAGGGTCATCGTGAGCTGCAAGCAATTTGATAACAGCTGGCTTGGTCTGGCTAAGTACTTACAGAAGCCCTTTACACATTACTTGAGTGAGAGCTGAAAATATTTCAGCAGCAGGAAAGTGGTGAGGATCTAGTGCTGACATGATGACAGAGATTTGTGTGGCATTTAATCCTGAATAACAGTGGCTCCCAGACCTGGCTTTGTGCCCAAATCACGTCAAGTGCTTGCTGAAAATGCTTAGTATGGACCCTTTTCTACACTTTCTGAGTCAGAATCCCTCGGTTAGGGCCCAGGATCATGTATTCTAATACATTTTTATTCTAATTTTGATGCAACCATTTTTTTGGTCTTGTGTGGTCTGCATCACCTTTTACCTTACAAGAGAGAAAAGGAGAGAGAATCAAGCAGAAAGGGAGGGGCTTACTACGAAGAAAGAAGAGCTGGGAGCAGAGTGTGCCCTTTGGTCATGGAGTCTTTGTGTTAAGAACTTCCCAGGCACAGAGGAAGATAGATGCCAAGACACATGAAGATCTACCGTGAAAGCTGGGCTCTTAAATGTTGAAAGGAGACAGGGATGTTCCCTGAGAGCTGATACAGAGAGAAAGCCTTCACCTAGAGCTCGTATCTTGAATTTGGACTTCTGGCTTCCTAAACTGTGAGAGAATAAATTTGTTTGTCAAAGCCATCCACCTGTGATATTTCTGTTACAGTACCACTAGATAACTAAGACAGTGACCACAGACAGTACATAAATTAGTAAATGTGCTATGTCCCAATGAAACTTTGTTAACAAAAGAATAGCCAATGGACCAGAGTTGGTTCATGGGCTGTAGTTTGTGAACCTTGGCTAGACAATAGCTGGAAAATGCGTAAATGCACAAAAGTTCTCTTTCATTCTTCTTGATCCTGTCATTTGAGAGATAATGGATAAAATGTTAAGCCTTTAGAATTGGCACAGAAGTATGACTATGAACTTACTTTTTTTTAATGTACATTTAGATACAGAAGTATAAATGTGTGTATGCATAAGTTAATGCACATATACATGTATTTCTCAGTTCTTTCCGCTGAGAAGGACTAGAAATAATAACACCACATTGACAGCAAGTAACCCAACACTGAGATCTTTGTTTCTAAATACTCTTCTTCAGTAAAAGGAACAAGGGGTCCTTGTATAAGTGATTGCTTCTAGGGCTGAGGGTAGGGAAATTACTAGGTGAGCCTGGAACATCTTGAAGGGCCAGAAAGTACACAAAAACTTAAAAAGAAGGCAGTACTAGAAAAGACACAAGCCAGCCTGAAAAAGCTGCTTGTGTCCAAAGCTGGAACAATATGAGCAACAAAAATAAATAACAATTGTTGTTGTTTGCCAGTGAGTCATTTCAGACTCATAGATACCCACATATAGCAAATGAAGTGCTGTCTGTTCCTGTGACGTCTTCATGATCATTAATGCTTAAGTACATTGTTGTGACCATTGTTTATTTTGAATGCCTTCTAACTTGGGGACTCAACGTTCTAGCACTGTGTCAGTCAATATTCTGTCTTGATCCATGAAGTTTTCATTGACTAGTTCTTGGAAGTAAATTGCCAAGCCTTTGTTCCTAGTTTGTTGTCTGGAAGCTCTGCTGAAACCTGTCAACCATTGGTGATCCTGCTGGTACTTAAATAATGGTGGCATAGCTTACAAAATCATAGCAACATGTAAGCTACCACAATGCAACAAATTGATGGGTGGTGGACATACGGTAGTATTAGGTGATGCGCGAAGCCATAACTTATTGAATAAAATAAATATTCCCAATCCATGAGTCCATACTGGTATAAATAATTTAACAGATAAATAGAAGGGAGTAAGAGACAGCTGTTTTTTACAGAAGAATTCAGCTTCATAAATGCAGAGCAAAAAGAAGGAAATAAAAAACCACGATTAGGCTGCAGATAAGATCCATTGATGAATACTAAAATTAGTAGGCAAAAATTTGAGGAGAAGCAGAATATTTTCAAAGTCCGAAAGTACCCTCCTCAAGATATATCTAATTATATATCTTTTTAATAACAAAGAAAAAGTTAATAACTCCATAGTGGAGAAACCTTTAAAAAGAGATCAGCATTATGCACCCCTGATATGACATACTGAGGCCACTCCATCTCCTCTGGGGTGTACTTGCTCAAACATGTGCAACCTTAGTCACATATTGAGAAAACATTAGATGAACTTCAAGTGTGGGACATTCTCCAAGGTGATGTTATTGTTAGATGCCTTCAAGTTAGTTCTAGCTTATAGTAATCTAATGCACAACAGAATGAAACATTGCTCAGTCCTGTACTGAACTCAGAGTCATTGATATGTTTGAGCCCATTGTTGCATTGATAACGTATCTGAAGTATGTGAGATAAAGTCTCACCATCCTTGGTTCTAAGGAACATTTGGGCTGTACTTCCAAGACAGATTTGTTTTTTCTTCTGGAAGTCCATGGTATTCTTTGCCAGCACTATAATTCAAAGACATCAGTTCTTCTGCAAAATAACTTACTAACAGTCTTCAAAAGTTTTCATGAAATGCAAGGAAAGACTGAAGAACACTCTCAAATTGGTGAGAGTATCAACTAAACACAATGTGGAATCTTGAATTGGATCTGAGAAAATTACTGAAATCTATGTAAAGTATGTAGTTTCATTAATAGTATTGTACTAATATTAGTTTCTTAATTTTGATGTTTGTACTGTGGTAATATAGAATTTTCATATTAATGAAAAGCTTCATGAAAGGTATACTATATTATTTTTGCAAATTTTCTACAGCTCTGACATTAATTTTTTAAGTTATAGAAGTCTTTAGATTGATGTATTATTTCCTTGTTCTTTACATTTCACTGGGTTTAGCTTAATTTTTCATGTCTAGACTTGGGCAGTCACTTCCTAGAAAAAAATGGGGACTACCCTAGAATAAAAGAATCTTACTCAGTCACTAAATTGCTTGGAAGACATATTTGTATTTTTTTCTCTGTTTCATCAAGCTATTAAAGCTGAAAATAACCAAACCCATTGCCATCAAGTCTGTCCAATTCATAGTAACCCTCTAGGCCGGAGTAGAACTGCCCCATAGAGTTTCCAAGGAATGCCTGGTGAATTTGAACTGTTGCCCTTTTGGTTAGCAGTCATAACATGGAAGCATTATGCTACAAGCTATTGTATAGCTTTTTATTTCTGAGGATACACTGTGAGTGGTAGCCTTGACATAGCTTGCAGACTAATCACTGCACAAAACTGCATAGATTTTGGACTCTACAAGATGTGAATTAAAGATCCTATCTCTGTAAATTTGGCAATGAATATTGGTGATGTTTATATACCATGCCTGATGTAACTGATGCCTCTGAATTACACATGCGAAAGATGTTGTGTTATCTGTATTTTTACAAGAAGGACAACAACAGTATCTCATGTATGCCGGTCAGTAAGTTTTGTAGTCTTGGCCAAGTTATTGAACTTTTCTGAGTCTCTGTACTGACTGGCAAAATATTGATACAGTATTATTAATTATAATTTCATTATCATATAGTTTGTTCTAATTACAATAATATATTATTATGTAATGTTTTATATAGACATCTGGTGGTACTGTGATTAAATGCTCACCTACTAACTGAGAGGTCAGTGGTTTGAACCCAGCAGAAGCTCTACAGGAGAAAGCCAGTGAAATCTGTCTTCCTCAAGATTTCTAGCCTTGGAAAACCCTGTGGGGTAATTCAATTACATAATATTGCATAGCATGCAATAATTATTGTAACTATATATTATTATAATTATTATACCTTGGCTAGGTCTAGGTGAGACAGTGGCCTGAGAAAATGCCATTGTAATTAGCACCTCTAAAACCCAGAAATGTTTATAACGACTTTTAAAAGCTTGATAGCAACTATTGTGATCTGTGGGGAAGAGGAGGCAGAAAGTGAGCCTCGGGTAATTTGAGAAATGAGCTCAAAGGCACAAAGACAGCTGGTACAGGAGTTTTAAGCAGTTTCATTGACCAGCATTTTTTTTTTAAGTTGCTCTTGTACTTTTTTATTTTTTGATTTGTTTATTAAGCTGATGAGTTATTTGAATCAGAGCAAATCGAGCTAGTTGGAGAAGCTCAAGGTGGAACTCACCTCTGCTGTGGGAGCTGGTGGTTTGCGTCCAACTCGTCACAACTTGATTTACAGTAAACCATTGTGCAATATTAAATATTTAGCACTATTACATTTGGCATACCATATGTTTGACAAGATGTCTCATGCCCCATATGCTTGGAAAGTGGTGAGGATTGAGTCAGTAAATGATCCCTGTCATTCACTATTGTAATGGCAAGGGCCCAGAATTTCCATTATTATTATTTTAAAGATTTTATTGAGGTGAGAGTCATATATCATAAAATCAACCAATTTAAAGTGAATAAATTCAGTGATGTTTAGTATATTTGCTCCCTCTGTCTAGTTCTAAGACATTTTCATCACCCCAAAAGGAAACCCATGCCCATTAAGCCTATTTCTAGTAAGCCTATTTCTCTTTCTCTTCAGCCCCTGACAAGCACCAATCTGCCTTGTACCTCCTATTGAAGTCCGGAGTCTTGGAAGAAATTATGTCCAGAAGAAGAAAGTAGCGTTTGGCTTAAGTCAGGTTCCCCCCCGCCCCACCTCTTTAAGCCAGCATATTCTTTAGAACCTGCCTACGTATTTGAGTTTCTTTGCTTTGGAAAGATGATTTTTTAAAATAATTGACTGAATTTCATAATTTAGTGTCTGTGGTTACCATATGAAATGTCCATTGTCCTGGATTTCACATTTTCTTCTTCAACCCCCTCTCCCAAACTTCAGCTAGGAAAAGTGACTAACAGTGCCTTAGAACTGAGGAAGTAACCCATTCCCAGGTCCAGCAAGAGGTGGAAATTACACCAGGACTTGGTTGCAGAGGATGGGCTTGCAGTGGGAGGGAGATTAGACCTAGTGCTTTTGGCTTTCCCTTTCCTCTTTCTGAGCACCTAGTTAACTCATCTGTATTAGGTTCATTGACTTTTGCAACTGAAGATCGTTCTGATTCATGCCCCAAGACAAGGCAATATCCACTTTGGAAATGTGTTAACTCTGGGGCCACCTCCTTATGACAGGCTGTTACGTGGCCACCAGATACCCGAGGGACTAATGATGTTTCTGATAGGAGGAGGAGCTACAAAGCCATGACGGCAGGGCACGTTGAGCCCTGACCCACCCAGAAATATAGTTACCAGCCCTGAGGTTTTATGTTGGTAGCCGGATGGAGCCAGTGAACTTATCAGGGGTGTTTATTAATAATGGAAAGGAGTGCCTTTGGGGAGGACGTGGACTAAAAGATGGGCCCAGTGATTTGAGGTTTCACTCTGGGGATGGTGCCAGGAAACTAGACAGCATTATGTCCCACAAGCTGCTCCTGCTGCTGAAGTGCTGCTTCCTGCTCCTGGGGAAATTTGCTTCACAGATGTTCGCCCCTGGGAACAAGAGTGGTGTCTAAGATTTAGGGCAGCCTTTTGAGTGGTTCTGTGGCTGGAAATCACTGGTCACCAGTTTGCTGGATGATCCCACTTTTGTCTTTAAGTACGAGGAGGTTTTAGCATTCAAGACTGTGCGGGCATGTGTGTGGGCCGGGGTAGCTATAAGCAGCTTGGCTTTGCAGGAAAGGAATTTGGGCACCCGAGTAAGGAGGGAGACAGCACTGTTGTAGCAACTTGAACATGAGCTATATTGTTGTATTAGTTTCCTAGGGTTGCTGTAACTTGTGGCTTATAACAATACATGTTTTGTTGCCTAACTGCAATTTTGGATACTAGAAGCTGGAGTCAGGGTGTCAGCAGGACCATGTGCTCTCTGAAGACTTGAGGGGAAGATCCCTTCTTGTCTCTTCTCGTTTCTTGAAGCCTCAGGAATTCCATGGCTTGCGCTGTAGCGTAACTTGGACTCTACTTTTGTCATCAGAAGGCCATTTATTCCTGTCGGTCTCTCTGTAGCTCTTTTCTTTCATCAAGATGCTAGTTATCTTGGACTAGGACTCACCTTATTGTGATGTGACCTCATGTTAACATTTTCAAAGACCCCAATTTTCAAATATGGTCTCATTCACAAGTAATGGGGATTGGAACTTCATCATATCTTTGGGGGGACAAAATTTAACCCTTAACAGCTGTCCAGGGAATTAATTGTGGTCTCTAGTATTGGTGCTGACAGATTTGGGGAAATTATGAGATTCCTTCAGCAGAAAGCAGAACTTGGAATCCAACTATAATGATTGCCTCATTATGATGTCTACACCTGATGTCCACTCTTGGTAAGAGAGAGGGTTGCCTGCTAAAAGGTAAGTTGCCATCTAGAAGATGTAGAACCATTGGTGGTTCAATGGTAGAATTCTCACCTTCCATGCAGGAGACCACACTTTGATTCCTGTGCTGGCCAGTACATCTCGTGTGCAGCCAGCACGCATCTGTCAGTGGAGGCTCGTGTGTTGCTGTGACACTGGACGGTTTCACTGGAACTTCCAGACTAAGATAAAGTAGGAAGAAAGCCCTGGTGACCTCCTTCTGAAAATCAGTGAGTGAAAACCCTCTGGGTTACAGTGGCTTCATTTGCAGTAGATCACAAGAATGACACAGTGTTATGTTCCGTTGTGCACGGGGTTGCCATGAATCGAAGGCCTGCTCAGTGCTAGCTAATAACAACAATATGGAAGTCGCTTAGAAAACCAGGATTTAATAATTCTAGTGGTGGAAGGAGCAAGTAGATGTACCGCTTATCTTGTTTGGGCCAGAAGGTAGTTGTAAGACTAAGAGGAGTTAGGAAAATGTTATTTCACCTGAGTCTCAGTCAGGAAAACAACAAGAGGATCTCCAAGGAAGGTAGTGTTTCCTTTCTTGGTGGTGGGAACAGCCTGGGCTTGGTTCAGATGGGGACAGGGATTAATTAGGGAAGTAAAGTTGAAGTGAGTTCATTAGAGAGAAAAGCACTTGCTGGAGGCTTCCAGCAGGCAAGGACATCAGAGCTGACTGGAGGCAAGCAGGTTCACAACTTTCAAAATAGCTTTGAAGACAACTTTTAAGTCAAGCTGGGGAGAACATTTGAATATAACTATAATATATAATATGGAGAAATAAAACCACTATTGATTAGAAGATGCCAATTTGGCATAGATTTGTTTCTTTTTCATTCATGAACCAGCTGATTTCTTTCAAAGTTCAATTCTAATTGTGTATTTTATGCATGGAGTGTAATAATGAAGAGTGAATGGTCTAATTATTTACTGCTATGTGACAAATCTCCCTAAAACTTAGTGAGTTAAAATTGCAGCCATTATATTTTAAAATTTTGTGGATCAGAAATTCAGTCAGGGCTCAGCTGGGTGATTCTTTAGCTCCATGTAGTGTGGACTGAGGTAGCTCAGTGGTGTTCAGTTCACAGCTGGTCTGGTCTGGAAGGGCCAAGAAGTCTTCACTCATATGTCTGTTACCCTGGTGAGGATGACTAGAAAGGGGCCTCAGGGGCCCCCACTGCCTCTGCAGGTAGTTTCAGGATCTTTTCAGGTGGCTTCTCAGCAGGGTATTCAGACTTCTTACATAGACACTAAGGGCTCTAAGTACAAGTGGAGCCACTTACCAAATCAGTTGTACAAGAAACAAGTTTTGAGGGAGGGGTGATAAGTTTTAGACTGTTGAATTTGGGATGACTGTATGGGATTGCTGTGGGTCAGAATTCACTTGATGGTGATGAGTTTGGTATTTGGTTTTTTGGTGGGATGTTGAGCTAAAATTGTTCAGTTTGCAGTTGAAAATATGAGACTAAAGCTAAACAATGGAAATTTTGGAGCCAATGAGATCTTTACTGCTTTGAAACCATGAGAGTGGGTTGTAGAGCTGAGGAAGAGATTATAGATTGAGAGGAAAATTTAAAAGCTAAAGGAGCATCCATATGTCAAAGAGTATCTTGCAAGAGAAACCAGCAGAGGGAACAGAGCAAAATAAATGGATGAGGAGAGAAAGACATTTTGGAAGCAAGGGTAGACTTAGATTTTATAGGAAGGAATGGGCTGCAGTTTTAGATATCAGGAAGTACAGAAGATCAGAAGACATTGTTGCTGAGGGCCAAGAGCCTAGGCTTTGGCACCTGGAAGACTGGGTCACATCCTGTCTCTGCTACTTGGCTAGTTATTTGCCTTTGAGAAGGCTCCTTAACCTCTCTATGCCTCAATTTCTTCATCTGTAAAATGGGGTACTAATAGTACTCCTGCCATAAGATTACCATATAAATGAGTGAATTCATATTATCTCTTTACTACTACGGTGACTATGAAAAGGTCCATGAGTCTGGTATCTAGGAAATCTTTGACCTTAAATTAGTTTAGTAAAAATATTTCTAAATTTACACAGCATGACATCAGATGTTATGCACTGACAAATCTCGTTGTAACAATCTCAGTGGGATATCACCATTTCCCTATGGTGTGTTTTAGTGTCCTAAAATCCAAAATTGATGCCCAGTAGATGTTAACTCTGACTTATGGAGATCTTCTGTGTCAGAGTAGGAATGTGTTCCACAGGTTTTCAGTGGTTGATTTTTTGGAAGTTGCCGGGCTTTTATTCTGAGGTGCCTCTGGTTGGACTTGAACCTCTAACCGTTTAGCTAGCAGCCAAATGTAAAAGGTCTTCCAGTAAGGGTGTCCCATCTTTGAACTTGGATGAAACATGTTGTGTAAATGATACAGTTTTAACTGTTTTATTGTTCTGTAGTACATTTGATAGCATTATGTGTGGAAAAGAACTTTGGGTATCATAACCCGATGTCTTTCACCATGACAGTCACAGCCTCTCCTCATTCATCTTGGAAAAAACAAGGGCCAATTATTTTACTGGATCTAAATCCAACTAAATGGCAACTTTTTGGGGATGAAGTGGACATTCTTGAATCGCCATTGGATTCTCATTGCTCTAAATGAGATAGTTTTGTTTGTGAACAAAACCATTCATTGCAAAATGGGCCAAGTTGCTGAAGATGATCTTTTGTCCAAAAGCAGGGTCAACTTCAAGCTGCTCCAGAGCCCAGTCAGCAAATGTACATTGCAATCTATGGTCATTGGTCTTTGGTTCTTGAGTCAAAACAGTTTTTTTAAGGGTAAACTTTCAAGTCCAAATGCAAAATCTGCCAAATTGTGGTTGACTAAAGGCCTAGTTCTTCTGCAGGGGGAGAAATTGATTGGGATGGATTCTAGTGTACACTCTGATGAACAGTGGCGATGTTTTCATTGGCATACGTGGTTCGCTATGCACAGGCATTATCTGATCTGCAACAGATCCAGTTGTCTCAAATATTTTGATTAAACGTGTAATTGTTGTCTTGGTGGGACAGTTATGCTCATTGTAAATTTCATGTAATGCGTGGAATGTTCGGTGAATGGAACACCCATTTTGATAATAAACTGTAATAATTTCTGTGTGTTGTGTAATTGTGTAACTTTTCATGGTTATTTGTTAAGACTAATTAAAAAAAGAGATAAATATGGCCCCTATAGTTTCACAAATATTGATGCCATGAGCTATCAAAACTAGGACATCCTTATTGGAAGACCGTTTATTAACCCAGGGATTGAAACTCTGGTGGTGGAGTGTTTAAGTGCTGTCTGCTACCCAAAAGGTTGGCAGTTCAAATCTACCAGGCCCTCCTTGCAAACTGTATAGGGCAGTTCAAGTCTGTCCTATAAAGGTCACTTTGAATCAGAATTGACTTAATAACAGTGGGTTTGGTTTTTGGTTTAGTATACTTTAAAATGAACAGTAATGTATGTTTTTACAACTTGTTGCATTTTCAGATACAACTTTTTTTTCTTTAAGTGTACATTAGGACTTTCCTGGGTGTAAAGCAGGAGTCAGCATATAGGATGTGGAACAGCCCACCATTTGTTTTTTGCAAATAAAGTTTTATTGGAAAACATCTCAACCTGTCCACTTACTTATAATAATAATAATATTTATTATTATTATCTGTGGCTGCTTTAACTCTTCTGTGGCAGGTTGAGTATTTGTGACAGACAGTATATGGCCCACAAAGCCTAAATTATGTACTAACTGGTCATTTACAAAATAAAACTGCCAATCTCTGGTAGAGAGCACTGAAACCAGTGAAGCGGATGGATGTTGCTGAGCAGATGCTTATGCTTAGACTTCCTGTGCATTCTTGTAATTCTTGCAGTGTTTCATCTCCTGGCTATTCTATTTTATGCACCCCTGAGACCCTAGAATATAAAAGTAGTTGTGGCTAAAGGAATAAAAATTACCAAACCCAAGTAATGAGGTTTTTCTTACATAAATTGGCTACCAAATGGATAACTTTTAAGTGTACCTGACTCACAGATTTTTTGTCACTGTTATGTGATAGATTTTATTGAAACTGTAGTGGAATTCATGGTTACCAGTTGCTAAATAACCAAGATGGGCATATGACTTCAGAGGTAGTGGTAGAATTCTTGCCTTCCATGAAGGAGACCTAGGTCCAATTCGCAGCCAGTGTACCTCAGGCACAGCCACCATATGTGTCACTATAGGCTTATGTGTTGCTATAATGCTGTTTCCAGGCTAAGATGAACTAGGAAGAAAGATCTGGTGATCTGCTTGCAAAAATCAACCATTGGAAAACCTGTGGATCACACTGATCTGATCCACAGCTATTCATGGGAACAGCCAGGACTGGGCAGCGGCTTTGTTCCATGGTGCATGGGGTTGCTGAGAGTTGGAGCTGACCCAACAGCAACTATCAACAACAACCACCACCTATAACACTATTATATTATGTTGCATTCATTCAGATGACATTCTTTTTTTCCCCAGCAGAGACCAAAGAGCCTGAAAATGGCATAACTTGGTTATATAATATAGGTGGCCTCAGTCACTCTGGGCTGTTGTCCAGAATGGGATGTGAAGATCAGGGGCTCTTTTCAGGACTATGAGGCAAATTGATCAGATTTTGGATCTGGTTACTTATTGATGAAAAAAACAATCTCCTATTTAAAACTGCTTATGGTGCTTTCAGTCACATCATATGTATACAAAAACTGGACAGTGAACATGGAAGACAGAAGAAGAAATGATGCTTTTGAATTGTGGTGCTGGAGAAGAATGTTGAACATACACAGACTGCCAAAAGAATGAACAGATCTGTCTTGGAGGAAGTACAACCAAAGTGCTCCTGAGAAGCAAGGATGGTTATACTGCATCTTACATACTTTGGATATGTTGTCAGGGGGGTCTGTGCCTGGAGAAGGGCACTGTGCTTGATAGAGTAGAGGGTCAGTGAAAAAGCGGAAGCCGCAACGGGCTTAAGGATGTGGACATGGCAGAGGACTGGGCAGTATGTTGTTCTGTTGTACACAAGGTCATTGTGAGTTGGAATTGAGACTGTGGTACCTAACAGCAACAGCATTTGGGAAAGTGCATTCATTCATTTTTTTTTTTAATTTGTTTCTTGTGAATTAAAAACAATTTTACAGTCTATGTCATGTTGCCATATAACACCCAGAACTGTCAACAATATTGTAGTCTAGCTTCTTGCCCACATCCCATGTGACAGCATGTTTCCCCTTTTGTTCTGACTGTGACCTTTTGACTAAGGTGTGGCTCGCCTCATACAATCATCTCAGCTCCAGAGAAGAGCCTCTCAAACAATCCCATGCACATGTTTAGACATTTGTTTGTCTCCAGTATCACTCTGTTTTGTATAGGCTAGTTCAGTCTTTGTCTGGGGAGCTGACCCCAGTGTTGGATGCAGTTTGAGGTTAGCCTGGAGGCCATGCTCCCAGGAGCCTTCCATTCAGAAAAATCATCAAGTGTGGTCTTTTGGTAGAGTTCTAGCTCTTCCTTCTACTCTATCATCTGGTATATCTGGGGTTCCATACCATGTATCACAATCCAGGCTGTCATTGGTGGTGGCTGGGCACCATCTGTTTCTTCTGGTCCCATGCTGAAGCAGATTATGGCTCATATGGCCCCTTCCTTTTGGTGGACCCATATTTTCCTCCTGTATTCAATGTCTGCCATTTACCTCTGGTCCAGGTGGTTTGGGACCATTTTGCATTCATTCTTTTTAAAAGTCCCATTAGTTCTATAACACATCTCTGTGGGTTACAAATTACTGTGGCTTACAGCACCAGAGTTTTGAGAAAGATAACAGGGAAGTGTATAATTTATTCTGTAATCACAGGCAGAGTCAATTTCAGCAGAAGCCAAACATTCGAAGATAACTAAATATTAAATTGTTTCATTTTGGAAGCACTTTAGTCTTGTTTCAGCAGCTACCAAATTAAAAATCAATCTACTTAGTCACAAATCACCACCTTACACCCACATTTTTTTTCCCCAAATATGCCAAAATTAGAATGTCTGAAAGAAATGCGCTGTTTCAATGATGGAGTACAGAAAAATGATCTCTTGTGGCTAAGTGCAGCTGAGTCCAATAAATTAAGGAGAATGGAACATTTGTTGGAGATGTCTTCATTCTTCAGGTTCAGAGTTTGGAATGTCAGAGCTGAAGGACTGTGAGATACCCTTGAATCTTCCTCCATACCCTTAGTTTGTAGATGAGGAAACCACGGCCGAGGAAGTATAGGAACCTCTTCGCTCTTCACACCACTTGTAGAGCTTCCTGTTACTTATCCTTATTTTTTTTTAAGCTGCTCTTAATCAAGGAAGCCCTGGTGGCATAGTGGTTAAGAGCTATGGCTGCTGACCAAAAAAAGAGTTGGCAGTTCAAATCCACTAGATTCTCCTTGGAAACCCTGTAGGGCAGTTCTACTCAGTCCTATAGATAGAGTCACTGTGCGTCAGAATCGACTTGACGGCGTTGAGTTTGATTTTTGCTTTTAATCAGAGTAAATCTACTTTAAGAAAAGGCTTAAAGGACCATCTGGCTGAAATGTTGATACTGAAAACCCTTAAATTGAGATATCTCAACAAGGGTTTTTCAGATTACTGGGACCCAAGCTTGAGATAAAAGGAAAAACCTCCACGGGAAGAATTTTAAGTACCATGGAGAGCAGTTTTTGGAGATGTGTGAGGGTGGTGCAAATAGTAAAGGTACTTCCACTGTTAATGGAAAGGTTGACAGTTGGAGTCCACCTACAGGAGCCTTGGAAGGAAGACTTGGCAGTTTTCCTCTGAGAAATCAACCCTATGGAGCACATATCTACTCTGATACACAGGGGTTCCATAAGTCAAAATTGACTCAGTGGTAGCTGGTTAAGGGAGGCTATCTTAAGTCTAATGACCTGTATGGGAGTGAAAGATGTTACTGGGAAAGGACGGAGAACAAGCAAGTGTGTGCTATTGGGCACAGTCTTCCAGAGGGTTGCAAGGGCTCAGTCCCACAGGGCGGCTCTAGAATCAGTGTAGGTCTTTCCTTAGAGTTGTCTTGACCAAAAATTGGGGAGGGGTGGGGGCCGGAGGTATTTATCTTTCCACTGCTGTCAGTCATTAGTTAAGAGCTGCCCTGGTCTGGGGAGTGGGGTGGATGAGGCTCTGCTCTCCACCCCACAATCCAGTAACCTGATGGCAGCCCTCCTAAAAAGAATCAGGCTACTGTATACAGAAAGGAAAAGAGGAGCACATGGGCAGCGTACCTAGAATACGTGCTCCAGAGGCCTTCCTGATACCTTCAGATCACACGCAAGGATGTGCCCTCTGATTCATCTTACTCCCTAAGTTCATTTTGTAGAAGTAACAATTGGGTCTTTGCTTCCTTAGCAACAGATCTTTCATTCTAAATGAGTTGAGGAAATGAAGATTTCAGCTGTAGTCAACCAGCCACAAATTCAGATATTTTGTTGGCAGGTTTACCTTTCCAACTCTATTCTGGAACATCAGTTTCTAGTAAGGAAGAAGAACTTTTAATAAACAAAGAAACAATAGATAAGTAAATAAATATAAACAATATAGCACGTCTTCCAAGTAGCAATTAAAAGGAAAATAGCAGTGCTGTAAATGTTGTAAGCCTTATAGCTAATTACCTAGCACACCATGTTATGGTTTCCGACCCGCCACAGTATGATAACCCATCTGTTTATACGTTAATAGTAAGTATTGGTGGTACAGCAAGACTCACCGTCACGGACCAATTCGTTTCAGCCACAACTACTCTAAAAGCAAGAGTGGAAACCAGGGAGGAAACGGCAAGGAAAAAAAAAAAAGGATGAAGAGCAAGGTGAAAAGCTGGTATTACAACTGTATAGATAAATAACCTCTTTATGAAGAGCAGAGGGAAAGTCAGGTGGGGGACAAGACAGAAAGAGATTGCCCAAAATGGGCTCACTGAGAGCTGTCAGTCCTTCTCAGGGAGAATGGAGAAGATGACAAAAAAAAAAAAAAAAAAGAAAACCAAATCCAGTGCTGTGGAATCAATTCTGACTAATAGCAACACTATAGGACAGAGCAGAACTGCCCCATAGAGTTTCCAAGGAACATCTTGTGGATCTGAACTGCCAACCTTTTGATTAGCATCTGCTTTAGTCAGCTAGTGCTGCTCTAACAGAAATACCACAGAGTGGATGGCTTTCACAAAGGAAGGTGTATTCTTACGTAGTCCGGCAGGCTACAAGCCCAAATTCAGAATATCTGCTCCAGGGGAAGGGTTTCCACCTTGTCGATTCTGGAGGAAGGTCTGATATTGCATCAGCCTTTGTCCAAGGTGGGTCTTGGCACAGGAACCTCAGGTCTGAAGGACTCACTCTTCTGCCGGTGCAGCTTTCTTGATGGTGTGAAGTTCCCCTCTTTCCTTTTGTCTTGTGGGATGAAAGGATTAAGAGTGGGGCAAGCCATACTCCAGGGAAACTCCCTTTACAGTGAAGCAGAGAGGTGATACTATGAAGGGATTTACAGTCCCATCCCAATCCTTTAACATACAGTGCAGGAAAATCACAAAATGGAGGACAATCACAAAATATTGGAAGTCATGGTCCAGCCACATGGCTACACATATTTTGAGGGGGACACAATTCAGTCCATGACAGCATCTGTAGCACTTAGCCACTATGCCACCAGGATTTCTGGAGAAGATGACAGCTGGTGTTTATTTAGCATTTACTATGTGCCAAATTGTCTTCTGGGGACTTCAGAATGAATCAACTCATTTTAACCTGACAATGAAGCTGTACGTGGGGAAACATAGGCAGTTGTATGGGGTCACACAACTAGGAAGTGTCAGAGCAAGGTTCAAATCTGGGCCACTGGTTTCTGGGTCCAGCCAGGATACTTACCTAGATTTGTAGTCAAAGATTTGCTAGTTACTTTGGAAAAATCAGCCATTGAAAACTCTGTGGAGCACGGTTCTGATACATATGGTTTCACTGTGAGTGCACAGCAAAAACTCTCCACAGCAGCTAGTTTATAACATAAACTTCTTTCTCTTGAGTCTAAGTTGCATGTAGCCTATCTTCGTCCTCTAGGCAGAGCTGGATTTTCTTTGATTTAAAAAAAAAAATTGATTTTTAATTATTTATATAATGCACCAGTACACATAAAAAGGTTAAAATTAAAACATTACAGATAAGACAACGTAGTTTCCTTTGGCCAACTCCCCCAAATCCCTGTTTCCATCTTGCTCCCCACTACTGGTATTAGCTTAGAGTCATTTCAGATCGAAATGTAGTTATTTATTTTGGATTATTTTTAAAATTTATTTCTTTTTTTAATGCTCTAAGCGAAAGTTAACAATTCAAATCAGTTTGTCATATAAAAACTCACACACACATTGTTATGTAACCCTAGTTGCTGCCCCATACTGTGACAACATACTCTTCCTCTGCACCCTGTATTTCCCTTGTCATTCAACCTGTTCCCCTCTGCCTTCTTATGTTTCCTCTGGACAAGAGCTTCCCATTTAATGTACTTGAGCCAAGAAGTTCAGTGTCATTCTATGTCTTATAGTCCAATCCAATCTTTGTCTGAAAAGTTGGCTTTGGGAATAGCTTTACTTTGGGGCTAACAGAGATTCTGGAGTCCATGTCTTCCGAGGACCATCCAGTTTGTCAGACTGTCAAGTCTGTTTTTTTTTCCGAGTAGAATTTGAATTCTGTACCCCACTTTTTTCCTGCTCTGTCTGGAACTCTTTGTTGTGTTCTCTGTCAGGGCAGTCATTGGTGATCTAAATATATTTAGGAGCTTGTGTATGTATTCTTTCAAAATACATAGTAGTGTTTGTGCTTTTTTTTTTTTTTTTTTGAAAAGAAAACATAATTATACCACAGCCCAGTCGCTCCCATTGCTTCTTGATTGAAGATTCCCTTAGTATCTTAATAATGTTTCTATGGTACCTCTAGGCAAAAAATAAAAACAACCTAACAGTTCATATAATGCTAGTTAGATGCTCACATATTGATAAGTATTTATGTCTCAAAAACTCAGTAGAGTCTGTGAGTGGTGCAAACAGTTAACATCCTCAATTGCTAGTGGAAAGATTAGATGTAGCCATTTAAAGAACAGCACACACAAATTGCAAGAAAAGTAGTATATATATCTTTTTCCCTTCTTAAATAATCAGAGTTATTTACTAATGGGATGTCCACCAAATGTGGGACTTCTGGGACTGAGTTGAATATTTCTGTGTACATTGTCTTTTCCACACTGATTTTTATATGGTACTTGCTTTTTATTTCAGCATCTCCTGGAAACCCAGCTTCACAAAAGTATGACAGCAAAAGGAATAGCACACAGTCTGTGTTGGAAGTGTGAACTACCTTGAACTCATAGTTTGTGCCTGTCTTAGTCTGGATTCTTTAGAGAAGCCTGTTAATATATAGAAAGAGACATTTATATCAAGGAAATGGCTCACATGGTTGTAGAGACCGAAGTGTCCCAAGTCTGTGGGTCAGGCTGGAAGCTTCTCTTGACTCACATAGCTTCAGGGGCTGGTGGGCCCCAAGATTTGCAGATCAGAGAGCAGGGCTGTTGCTCACAGGCTGTGAAGATCAATAAATCCCAAGAGTGACAGGCAAGACTACAGGCAAGCTGCTAGCTCAGTGCCAAGAACTGGAGGTCATATGAATAACAGCCAGCAGCAGAATCCAGAGCAGAGCAAGAAAATACAGTCTGCCTTCCCAGAATGTCCAGTTGTGTTTGATGTGGGCCACATGCCAAAGAAACTTTCTGTCAACTAATTGGCTGCTCACAGTAAACCCCATCAGAGAAGTGATCATATTATGTCAGATCTTAGCATTAAAGTGATCACAATGTCATACGACTATCAAACCACTGAGAGTCATAGCTCAGCCAAGTTGACACACAACCTTAACTACCATGTGCAGTGTCCAACAACTGTGGAGTATGATTGGGTTTCCTGAGGCCCTGCACTGTGTAATATGGGAAGTAACTGCAGCCACTGTTATAAATTTTGCAGTTGACTTTTTCATCTATTTCCACATTACACCATGAAGATGTACTTCACTGAAAGCACTGCTACAGAGTCATCCAGAATATGACAGAGCATAATGTATTTATTCATTTTCCTGATGATAGCTCTTACTGCTGTTTCTAATATTTAGCAATTTTATATAATTTTTTCTGACCATATAATTGTTTTAGGCAAATCGTTGTTACATTCTTCCTTCCTTGTCCACATGGATGAATTAATAAATAAAGAAATTATTGGACCGTAGGCCAGGCCAGTCAGGACTTTTAATAATTACTAAAAAATTGAGCTTGGTCCTCTTTGAAGAAATGATTTTTTTGTAATCAATGAGAATGTAATTACTGCCGACTTATTTTTCTTCTTGTTGTTAGCTGACAGAGTCAGTCCCTGATTCATGGTGGCCCCATGTACCGTGAAGCAAAATGCTACCTGGTCTGTGCTATTGCCTTGATCTGTTGTGGGGTGGACCTTTGCGGTCCATAAGGTTTTCATTTACTGATTTTTAGAAGTGAGTTGCTTGTGCTTTCTTCCTAATTCCTCTTGGTCTGGAAGCTCTACTGAAATCTTTTTGACATTAGAACAGCACACAAGCCTCCACTGACATACAGGTGGTGACTGTTTTTGAGGTGCATTGGCCAGGAATCAAACCCATGTATCTTGCATGGAAAGTGAGACTTTTCACCACTGAACCACTATTGCCTCCCCATTTTTTTCGTTAGGGCTACCTGAAATGGAAACAAACGTGATTGCTGTTCAGTCATGATGACCCCACGTGTGTCACAGTAGAACTGTGCTCTACAGGATTTTCAGTGGCTGAGCTTTAGGAAGTAGATTGCCAAGCCTTTCTTCTGAGGTGTCTCTGCGGGGACCTGAACTTCAAGTCTTCTGATTAATGGGTGAGCATGTTAACCATCTGTGCTACCCAGGGACTCCTTAAGGTTCCATACTTCATGGCTATCCCATCGAGAAAGAATAGTTGTCTTGAAAGAGAAGGTAATGGTGACATTTTTTGTTGTTGCTGTTAGGTTCCTTCACGTTGGTTCTCACTTATAAAGACTCTGAACAACACAAAGAAACACTGCCGTCAGGTTGTAGCAAGGACTAAATAAGATAATGTATGCTAACTCTTAGAAGAGTACCTGGAACTTAGTAAGTGCTCAACAAATTCTGGCTCTTACTAAACTTTTTAGCGAAATGTTTACACCACAAAGTGTTGGGGTAAAACAGAACCTGAGGCTTACTGGGTGACACAGATGAGATAAAGCAGGTGAAGAGCTAACTGATAGCAGGTCCTCCTTCTTCTGATCTGAACGGTATCAAGCTGGAGGGGTGCCCATAAGTGAGGACCCCACACCTTGTGTTGGGTACGCAGTGGCACTCCTCTTATTGTCTTCATAGATTGCATTGTATAGTGATGCTTCCTGATATTCTCAGAACAGCTGTGGGAACTACAGCTTGTGGTATCAAAGGCTGCTCAGCTGTCAGCATGTTGAAGTGACTTTTCCAAGGGGTCATGGAGAGGCCTGGCCCCAAGGATATTATAATGTCTTTTTCAGATACCTGAGTAACAGGAGTCCAACTACCCAGACCTTTTTACCTTCTTTGTTTGGTGTTGAAGCCTCTGAAAATAAAATGTTTAAGATCATTTGTTCCTCTCTGCCTTGAAGGATTAGGCATTGGTAGAATTCTTGCCTTCCATGCAGGAGATCCAGGTTTGATTTCCACCTGATATGCATAGCTACCAGCCATCTGTCAGTGGAGGCTTTCCTGTTGGTATGATGGGCAGGTTTCAGCAGAATGTCCGGACTACGATGGAGTAAGAAGAAAGGCCTGGTGATTTGCATTCCAAAATAAGCCAGTGACAGCCCTCTGGATCACAACAGCCTGATCCACAACAGATCACAGGGATGGTGCGGCCTTTAGTTATGCCGTGCACTGAATCACTGTGGGTCAGGGACTGACTTGAGGACAGCCAACAACAACAACAACCGTGAAGAACTGTTTGTGTGTGACAGAGCTAATGCCGGCTTGGCCCAATAGTGACATTAAAAGAGGCTGGCTCGGAAGGGGACAGGGATGCTGATGCCACAAGTTTTGTCTTGGACTATTTTTTTTGAGATCACAGATGTCAGATGTTCAATGTGTTGAGCTAACACCAGCTTGCCTGGAGTCATGGAACTCAAAGAATCACCAAGGAGTCAGTTAATGTATATTGTCTCTTTTGTCTTTTTCTCCTAGTTGTGTGACTCAAACATTACTCAAACGAACATGGATTAATCCTTGGTAATTTATACCCTTGCCTATGTTATTATTATTGTTGGTTTTCTGAGGCTGGAAGTCAGGAACCTATCAAAAGCAAAGTTGCACAGTGAAAAAGGAGTATCTCTTTTATATGCCTCTTACTTATTAACTGGAACACTCCCTAATGGCCTGTGATTAAGAGCTCAGGCTACTAACCGAAATGTCAACAGTTCAAACTCACAGCTGGAAGCCGTGTGTGGCAGTTCTGCTCTGTCCTGTAGGGTTGCCGTGAGTCCGAATTAACAGCAATATTTTTATTAAAAATACACTATATGGTGCAGCAATCTGACCATGTTCTCTACTGTTTTTCTCCCCAGCACTGGCTTGAACCTAACAAGTCCATCTCCAAGCAAATGAAATGTAAGTGTCAATCAGGGGGTCTCATGTTTGATATGACGTGTCCAAAGATGCATTGTATTTCTTGACACAATTCCTTCTGCCAAGGAAGACAATAAATGGTGCTACAGATGGATAGGTGGGAGGGGGCTTCTCTCTCCCAGTGAGAGCTGTGACTCTCTCCCCTCTAATTCTCTGGTCAGTGTCTTCCTCTGGTGACTATTCCTAGTAAGCCTCTGTCTCTGCCCATCCCACCATCTAACCTTCATATTTTGACTGAAATAGGAGCATTGGAATTGGATTGTTAAATGTCCGTTGACATAATCAGCAGGTACTTGAGACCTTTTGGTTGTGGGAGTTACTGGTAAGTGGCTCAGGATGGAAAGAGCGGGGGCTTGGGGTAGGAGTGAGAGAAACAGAGACATTTAGAAACGAAAATCTTCAGTTTCCTATAAATTAAGGAAAAATATATTTTATGGGCAATTGCTTGAAAACTTTTGGTGTTTTGAACTGCCTTTACATCACTGAGCTCTTGGAGCTGTCAGGCTTGGCTGATGATCTCTCCCCAGAACCTCTGGGCATCCACTGGGGCGTTCTGAGGAGAGTGGTGCCTGGTGATCCTAGAGGGCATGACAGTTGTCCTGTTTACCCAGGACCAGGCTGAAGTCAGCCTGCTTTATTTATGGGTTGGAAGAGAGCTTCTGAAATGTACCTGAGAAATTCAGTGCCTCTCCGGAAATCCATTTATCCCTCTGTGCCAGCTTTACTGGGACTCTGACATTTAGGTGATAAATCCACTTCTTATCAGAGATCAGGTTAGCACACATAAGGTCGCTTGTCATCGTTCATGGGAATTCTTTGCTTTCTTAAATCTAAAGAAATGTGGGTGGAAGTCTCAGGTGGGAGAGGGAAGAAACTGAACTTAGACTGCAAACTGGCAACCAACAAGTTTCTTCCTCAATTTTTTCTTCCTGCTCCCCTTCTCTTGGCCTCTCTTCCCCTTAACAATTCTTCCTCACTTCTTCTATTCCTTTCCTCCTCTCTCCTTTTCTCCCTTCCCTCCCCTCCCGCTACATTTCTTCTTCCCTTTCTCTTTGCTTTTCTTCCCTTTCCCATCTTTGTCATCCCTTCCTCCCTCTAGTGTATTTCCCCTACTTTCTTTTCACTTCTCTGCCCTTTCTCCTTTCCCTTTTCCCTTCCCACCCTCTCTTCCTCCTCCCTCCCTCCCTCCTAAGCAGGCACTGACTGGTCAGTGTAGGGAAGTTAGGAGGGTTGTTCAGGGCAAGCAGTGTTTTTGGCTTCTGTGGGCCATAGGGCTGAAAGGAGAGGCCAGGAGAGACATGCTGAGGTGAAGAGGTGGGCCTGGGCGTGGAGGGAGGCCAGGCTGTTGGAGTGAGGCTGCCGATGGGTTGGACTTCATTGCGCTGACCAGCTGAAGGAGCAGCTGGGTGCAGCAGGACAGAGGACTCGAGGACTCAAGGAGGTTCCCTGTAGTATGATATGCAGCATCATGAGGATAGATTCACATGCCTGAAAAACAGTAGTTGGTGTTTAGCTTTTTCTCCTAACTGCTAAATTTTGATTTTTTTTTTGTTTATATATTTAAAAATAAGGAGATTTGGTGGCTCAGTGATTAAGCACTCAGCTGCTAACCAAAAGGGGTGGGGGTGAGAGAAGCAGAGACATTTAGAAACTGAAATCTTACTGGTAACATTAGCCAAGCCAAGTGCCGTCGAGACGGATCCGACTCGTGGCGACCCTAGGGACCAGGGTAGAACTGACTGGTGATATTACTTAAGACTTTTTTCCACTCCTTTTGTTTCCGAAAATGAAGGAAAAATGTATTTTATGGGCAATTGCTCGAAACCTCTTGATGTTTTGAACTGCTTTTACACCACTGAGCTCTTGGAGCCATCAGGCTTGGGTGACCATCTCTCTCCAGAAGCCCTGGGCTTCCTTCCACCTGGGTGTTACGGGTTGGTTACTAGGAATTGGAATCAACAAGGTGGTATACAACAACAACAACATATTTAAAAATATTTAGACTATTTTCCAGTAATATTTTTTATGTTGTTTTTTATATTGTTTGTTTTGCTTTGTTCTTAAATATCATGAAATACTTTCCTTTTTCCCTTAGATGAAGCATGTTTTTGAAATACCAAATGTATCTCTATGATAAGATACCATTCCAATGTTTAATAGGAGAAAAAACTTTACATTGTGAAGGATTTTCTGTCTAAAGGCTTTGTCTGTATAATAAATAGAGATGAAGAGCCAACTGGATGTTTACAATGTTTTGTAAAAATTGTTTAAAGATTGGTATTTTACCACTGGCCAATTTCAGTCTACTGACAAATGAAATCTGAATGAAAAAAAAAAAATTGAATCTATAAAATTTAATCTCTAAACTAGACAGGGTGACTTGCAGAGTCTAGGGACTGGCAAGGGTCTTACCCACCAACCAATCCCCCATACAGTAAAGGACATTAATGGACAAAAAATGATCTAGTTATTTCAAAATCTAAAACCTATTTTTTTTGTTGTTGTTCATGGTGATGATGTGTTTTAGCAAGAATTGCTGTGTACATATGTCCTAGAAATATTAAGTTCACTGCAAATTAAAAAACAAATTTGAACTAGGAATTTTATGTTGTTAACTAGGAGAAAGTAAGTTTAATTTCTGGGATTTATCTGTGAATTTATCAAATGGATTAGGTTACAGAACTCTAAGCAGAGTTCTGGTTGGATGTGTGTTTAATACTCTAACTTCTTTCTAGTAGGCAGTGGCGGTGTAGTTCCTGGGGGAACTGCTTCTCTCGTTTCCATTTCCATCCCAGCAGATGACAGACGTGCAGGTCCTTTGCTCTGTTAGATCCTTCTGACAGTGGTTGTTCCTAGAATTGACACTTCCTGTGATTGACTGAAAGTCAGCTATCCTGCTGAACAAATGCCTTATGAAGCCGTTGCTATTTCTTTCTAGTGTTTTTTCAAAACTTTAAAAAAAGGTAATACAGTGTACATGGTTTTTCAAACAATTCAGAGAGATTTAAACTACTTTCTTCTCTCCCTTCCACCTCTATGCCCACCCCCAAGAGGTAACTACTGTTACCAGTGTTTTGTGTGCTGTTAATCTCTATGTAAGCCCCCATCATATGTAAGATCATCTGTTTGCAAACATGGGCTCAGTCTCTATATATTGTCCTTCATCTTGCTGTTTTTCCTTAATTAACCTTAAAGATCATTTGATATTGTTAATTGATTGGCTTCATTTTAAAGTGTTTTTGGATAGTTAATTGACTATATCTGCATAGTTTATTAATAGACATCAAGATTGTATCTTGTATTTGACTTATTATTTATATTGTGACATCCCCTCAACCTTGGCACTTGGCTGATGGGTACCCACTTGAGGTCAACATGCGTATCAAGAAGTGTTATTTCTGTTTGGACCTCATCTACCTGAGTCATGAAATGGTGTTCATCTGTAATGATTACAAGATGTTCAGATTCTATAAATCAAAATGTTATCAATTATGTTGTGGTAAATACCCTTGTATGTACATTCTTTCATCTTGGATTAGAAAAACCTAGAACTGGAATGGTTGGATCAAAGAGTGTGCATGTTTTAACTACTGATAGTGATAAAGAGTCACCCTAAGTCCTTGTAACAATTTACTATCACAAACTTTATGTGTGAGTGCCTGCTTCTCCAAAGTCTTGTTGAAGATAGATGTAATCAGACTTATTTTATAGTGACTTCAATTTTTTTAAGAAAGAAAGATATTTATTAGATTAAGATACTAATTAATTAGACAGTTACCTAATTGGACATGAATGATTAAATTAGGAAACTTCATCAATGTCTATTGCTCTGGTGAACTCCAGAAAGTCATTTCAAATTTTATTTAAAAAAGTTAGCATATGGTACAATTTATTTTGCCATGCAGTTTTATGAATTTTAACACGTTATAGATTTGTATAACCATCACTGCAGTCAAGATGCAGAGCAGTTCTGTCCCCCTGGAAGCCTCCTCATGCTGCTGCTGTCTGGTCACACGTCCTCTCCATTAACCTCAACCACTCTTCTTTTCTCCATCAGCAGAGTTTTATTTTTTGAGAATGTCATATAAATGGAATCATACAGTATATAATATTTTGAGACTGGCTTTTTGTACTAAGAACATTGATTATGAGATTCTCCTAAGCTGCAGTGTTGATTAATACATAGTACATAAAAATCTACTGGTCTTTGAAATAAGTAAGATTGATGAATCACTAGCAAGAATGATGAAGAAAAAGACACAAATTACCATTATTTGGAAGGAAAGAGGGGTTATGACTACAGACTCCATAGAAAAACAACTCTGTGCAATAGTTGAGGTGGAATGGACCAATTCCACAAACAGCCACAAATTACAAAACCTTACCCAATATGAAAAACATAGTTTGATAACTATTAAAGAATTGAATTTGTAGTGTTTTAAAAAACCTTACAGAAAAGAACTCCTTCTGTTCCCATGTTGCTGCTACCACTCCTGTCACTGCCAGAACTGCTTCTCCTGTTCCTCAAGCCGGAAGTAGGGCTGTTTCTGCAATTTTTTCATGTTGGAAAAGTGCGTATGCCCTGAAACATACTTCCTGCAAAGTTCCAAACAAAATGTCACGTGCCTCCCTAAACTCCTCTAGGATTTTTATTGTCTCATCCCCACATGCCTTCAGAGCCCTCTGTCTGCACTGTTGCCTGCTTTCAGGTGTCTCCTGAGTCCTGGCCAGTGGATACTAGAGAAAAAAAGTTGGTCAGCTCTGATGCTTTAGTAGTCCTTGAAACTCTAGTCTGCTTTCTCAGTCTGCCTGCTATGATTTATTTTTCAGTATCCTTAAATAGCTGCTCTATGTGTTCTGTCCAGGTTTTGTAGCTGCCTTCAGTGAGAGAGGCAGGGTGGATGGGTACTAATAGTCCATCTTACCTGGAACTGGAACCCTAAGCCAAAGTTTTAGCCGTTCCTTATCTACCAGGTAAAACACAGGTAGGCTACGCACATTCTCAGGGAATACCCTTCTGACTTCAATATTCCATTGCATGTCTATGGGTAGAAATGTGGACTGACATGCTGATTATTTGTTTATTTTAGCAATTTATCATTTATTCAAAATTTTTAAAAATCAATAAGAAGTTATTGCCATTGAGTTGATTCTGAATACTAGCTATGCTAATAGGATAGTGTAGAACTGCCTCATGGAGTTTCCAGAGTTTGCCTGGTGAATTCACACTGCCAGTCTTTTGGTTAGTAGCTGTAGCACTTAACCACTATACTGCCAGGGTTTCCGATCGATAGGATGAAAAAAAAGAGCAAGGAACAGCTACATGCCAACAATAACAAATAAATACAATTGTATACAAAGTAGATATTATGCTAAAGAAATGCTTAACATTATTTTCCCTGTGACTGCATTCAACTTACTTTTGAGCCCCTGAAAACCCGGGTGGTGTAGTATTACAGTTGTTAACCAAAAGCTCAGCAGTTTGAATCTACCAGGTGCTCCGTGGAAACTTCATGGGGCAATTCTGTTCTGCCCTGTAGGGTTGCTGTGAGCTGGAATAGACTGGCCAGCAACTTCTTTTTATGAGCCCCTACTTGTTTTTGGTGGGGGGCAGGGCAAAAAGTTTTATTTGTCCGCTACAGTGTAACTCAAGATCAGCCACTTGGGAATTAGATCTCTTTCAATGAATTACTTAGTCAGTTCATCATTTAAACTTTGTCACTTGAAAGTTCCATTCCATGCTGAGGTATATTCCCACTTCAAGAGTCTTTCTCTTCCCCCTTCCCTTCCTCCAAGTGATGTCTCTAGGAGGGAGGGGAGTTGTGTTCCTGCTGCCTTGCTGGAATCTTGCTGGAAGGAGGGTGGTGTCTTACCTGTGAATAGTCCTCTGAGTCCTCTCCTTGTGTGTCTCATTTGATTTGGCCTTTGCATCCTCCAAGGATGTAACTGGTCACACCTGGCCTTTGAGTATACCTTGGCATGTGCTGCTGATGCTTTTCAGCATGTCTGTATTTACCTTTGGAATATTCAAAGACTGGTTAACCTTTCCTGTGCTGCTCTTGAATCTTAGGAAAATACTCTCTAAGGCTCTCTTTCTGCCATTTCTTTAATGCTGGGAAGGTTAACTAACCCTGCAAGGTAGTTCATTCAAAGTTTCAAACAAAATGTTGAGTATTATATCCCTTCCCCCGAACTACTCTGGGGTTTCTGTTGTCTTGCCCCTGTACCCTACTTCTTCAGCCAAGACTAGGGAACTGAAGGGTACTGAATTCCCTCTCAGATATGTGGATGGCATCTTAACCATGTTTTTTGGATTTTTCCAAGCTCTCAACCTGATTCCCTCTCCACTGTCTACACACAATGGCCTTTTCTTGGTTACAAGTTTAAGATCCTAAAACCATAGCTTCCGCACAGGCCTTGTTTCTAAAATGTAATGGAAGAGAAGTACTCTTGTTTAAATAGCAGTAACATATAAAAACAAAATGCTTGCATACAAACATAGCAAAAAATGTAAAAGAGTATATGAGTCAGATGGTGAATTTTACTGTGGCGTTACTCTAGAATAGATTTAAAAAACTAAATAGATATTTTTCATGTTTCTGGTTAATACTGCTTACAGTAAAGTCAATTCTTCACAAGTTAGTATACACATTTAGTCATTTTGAAATCAAAATTCCAGTGAGATGTTTTATGGATTGTAAGGCTCATTTAGAAAAGAAAGTAGTCAAGAATAGCTAATAAATATGTAAAAAAGAACGATGATGGACCCTTTGTTCTGTATTGAACCAAGCCACACAAGCTGTCGTAATTAAAAGAGCATGATTTTATTCTGAAACAATGTAGGGTTTCTGTGAATTGGAACTTACTCCATAGCAACTGGTTTAGTAACAGATGTATGTAGTAATTAAGACATACCCAAGAATAGGAAAATAATCGGTGGAATAGAGCAAACAGTCCCTAAAATGACTCATTATTTATGGGAAAATAGATTCTAATAAAGATTGTGGTGTATAATAGATCAGGAAAAACAAGTTATTCAAGACATGGATTTTGAGTAGTTGCTTTTTCACTTGCAGCCACCCAGCCAACCAACCAACCAACCAACCAGTCCACCAACCAAACAAAGCTAAATACATACCTCACATCATATATAAAATATTGCCAGATAAGTTCAAAAGGTCGATATATTTGACATTTTATAGAAGCCAAGCCACTTCTGTCGAGTCAATTCCAACTCATGGTGACCGTATAGGACAGAGTGGAACTTCTCCATAGAGTTTCCAAGAAACACTTGGCAGATTTGAACTGCTTACCTTTTGGTTAGCAAATGTAGGACTTAACTACTACGCCATCAGGGTTTCCACAATTCACAGTTTTAGGTATAAATTTAGGTGTATATTTTTATAATCTCTGGGTAGCACAGGGCTTCCTAAGGAGAACGTAAATCCCAGAAGAAACAAAGCAAAAGTGCTGGCAAATTGCAGCAAAATTTAAACCTTTTGAACCACAGTATCTGGCTTGTTGATGGCACATAGTAGATTCTCAGTAAATGTTTGGTGAATGAATGACTGTTGACACAAAAAATAAACTATAACACAAACAAAATAATAGGCAGAACTTTGGAAATATATATAACAAAATAGTAGCATGCGGAATATATCGAGTGTGATGTTGTGAACTAAAAAGAACAAAGCAACAGAAAAATATGCAAAAGACACATAGACCAAATAAAAATAAGTGGCCAATAAACCCATAAAAAGATTCTCAGCATCATTAGTAATAAAGAAAGTGCAAATTAAAGCAAAGTATTTTGTTTTTTATGCTAAGAAAATTAAAAATATTGGTAATGTCCAATGTTAATGAGAATGAGGTAAACACTTTTTTGGGAGTCTATAAACTTGTATAAGGCCATTTTGGAGGAAAATTTGTGTGCATTTTTCCAGACAAATTTCCAGTGAGTTCCTTTCTATAGGCCTATTTTAAACTAGAATGTATTCAAGCACAAGCACGTATTATGCAAGGATGTCCATGGCAGCACTGTTTAGAACACTGAGAACTGAAAACAGTGAAAAGCCCAACGATTTTGTCAGGGTTCAATAAACTGATGAAGCCATGTAGTTGCTAAAAAGAGTGGCACAGAGTGTATATTACTGGCATAGAAATACTTTTTAGACATAGTGTTGGGTTAAAAAAGCAGATAAAAATACTACATAAAAAATGATTCATTTATATTTAAATAAAAAATGATTTTTATATGAATATGTAAGTGAAAAAATGAAGGACTGGAAAGATATATACTAAACTATGGTTATGGAATCCCTCTTGGGATAGTGGTTAAGTGCTATGGCTGCTAACCAAAAAGGTCACCAGTTCGAACCCATCAGATGCTTCTTGGAAACTCCGTAAGGGCAGCTCTCCTACATGCTGTAGCGTCACTATGAGTCAGAATTTACTTGACAGTAGTGAGGTTTTATTTCGGCTTGGTGGTTACTTCTGGGACGGATAGATAGAAGTGGGCCTTTTGCATTTTATTATATAGATAGTCAAATTTTACTCAGATGTTTTACAGTGAGTATATACTCATATATCACTTGGTAATAAAAATTTTGGGAAAATAAAGGAGAGAAAACTTTATGCAAAAACTGAGACAGACATTGAAGTGTCTTGTGTATAAAGCATATGTATGCTGTAAAGACAGATCTCAGCGAAAGAAGCTCACTTACCCTCTTAAATAAGCTCACTGCATAATCCTGTTGGTGCCTCTCTGAAGCCTGATTAGCCCAACAGGATACTTAAGATCTCGTTCTTGCTCTATTTAACAGTGCTGGGCTGCTGCCAAGTACCTGAAGGGGTAAGAGTGCTTGGAAATGGCTTCTGTATGCAGTTCAGTGTGGCAAGGACTTCCAGCTTCCACACAATACATGGGATGACTCAGATGTAATAGCAGTAGTGAATAAAATTGCTTGTGTCCCTATGAGTTGGAATTGACTTGATGCCAGTGGGTTTGTAATGTATTTAGTTTTCCTTCCCAGAAGTTAGGTTAACTCTCTCAGCATCACTGAGATCATGTATCGATCAGAATTCTCCAGAGAAACAGAACAATAGATTTTATACACATACATACATGCACACTCATAGGCACACACACATATATAAATTTGCGCTTGTATGTGTATATATATGTATGTACATATATATAGTATGTATACATGCACACAAATTTACATATGTATATAAAGAGATATATTTTAAGAAGTTCCTGTAGCTGTGTGTAGCTCAAAAGTTGTAGGGCAGGCCCGCAAGATGAAAAATCAGGCAGTATTTCTGTATTAGAATATTTAGATAGGTTTTTTTTCTTCCTTGGAAACCTTAGTTTTTGCTCTTGAGGCCTTCCAACTAGTCGCACAAGGCCCTTTTATATTATTAAGGATAGTATCCTTTACTTAACCACATCTGCAAAATACCTTCACACCAACACCTAGACTGGTGTTTGAGTGAATAACCAGGTGTTACATAGCCTAGTCAGAAACGCTGGTGGCATAGTAGTTAAATGCTATGGCTGCTTCAATTTATTGCAGATGGATATCTGCCGGGAGCCAGCCTCAGCAGGGTCTGGGATCATGGAGGGATGGGTGGCATCGGCGAAGAAGAAATGAGACTGAGACAACCAGGATCTGGCCAGGATCTGCAGATCGGCAGCCTGTCAGGGTCTATGTTTCTTTATTTTTTATATAATCAGTGAGGTGATGTGATTTCACCGTGGTCTTTGGCCACATAAGTTGTTGGTTAGTAAGGAATTGATACCTCGTGGTCTCTTTTCATATTAATCATTAGGGCCTTTTAGGTAATGGCCCAAGACAAATGTATTGTGATTATAATCAACAGTGAAAATAAAGCTATACCTTGAGCTCAATCAGCTCTAGCCTCGAGGTCAAAGGTGCAGGAAGAAGGGATGGACTCATTTTAAAAGTTAATCTGACTGTCTCTATTTGTTCCTTCTTTGCTCTTTTTTATCTCTTCCTGTGGGGACAGTAAGCGCCCACCATCCCCCACTTAAGCTGTTCTAGGAAGGGTATTTCTTTAGTATTTGTGTATTTGCCATACCAAATATAATAAACTTGGAAGCCTATCTGTCTTACTGATGTAGGGAGTGGAATGTAGGGGGTCGTCCCTGGGGAGCTTCCCAGGGCCTTCCTGCAATCTTGTATTTCACATGTGGAGGGGGAAGTGCAGTTGGGGGAAGCCAGCGAAGCTGGGCTGGCCTCAGTATTCCTGGGCTGGGAGTGCTGTGTCAGAATTCATTAAGCCGAGGGCGTTGTAAAACCCTTCTGCTTTGATCTTTGTGCTGGGAAATAAGAGGGTATTTTTGAGGAAGATTTAATTAGGATGCAAAATATTATCAGGGAGAGCAAGGCCAAAAAATATGTTAAGGGTGGGATGCATCCGCCTGCCATTACATAGGTATGAAACTTTGCTTACAGAGGCTTCTGTGGGTGATGAGCCTCGGCAGATAACCAGTTTTGCCAGCACCATTTGTTGAAGAGATTATTTTTACCCCAGTTTACTGTCTCAGGGCCTTTGTCAAATATCAACTGTTCTTAGGCATATGGTGTCATCTCTGGGGTCTCAGTTCTGTTCCATTCATCTATCTGTCTCTTTTTGTACCAGTGCCAGGCTATTTTGACTACCTTGGCAGTGTAATAGGTTCTAAAGTTGGGTAATGAGAGGCCTCCCAGTGTGTTTTTCTTCTTTACTATTGCTTTACCTATCTGGGGCTTCTTCCCTTTCCAAAGTTGGTAATTTGTTTCTGCATCTCCTTAAAAAATGCCACTGGAACTTGTATTTGGATTGCATTATATAAGTAGATTGCTTTGGGTAAAATAGACATTTTCACAATGCTGTCTTCCTATCCATGAATAGGGTAGGTTTCTCCATTTATGTAAGTCTCTCTTAGTTTCTTGTCATAAGGGCTTATAGTTCTTTTTGTAAAGGTCTGTTATTTCTCTGGTTAGGTTTATTCCTAGGTACTTTTATCTTCTTAGGGGCTATAGTAAATGGTCTTGACTTGGTGATTTCCTCCTTAACAGTCTCATTGTTGGCATAAAGGAATCCTACTGATTTACTTATGTTTATCTTGTATCCTGAGACTTTGCTGAACTCTTCTATGAGTTTGAGTAGTTTTCTTATGGATTCTTTGGGATTCTCTGCATATACAAATATATCATCCACAAATAGGGAGATTTTTACTTCTTTGCTGATGCAGATGCCCTTTATTTCTTTGTCTTGTCTAATTGCTCTGACTAGAACTTCTAGTACAATATTGAATAGGAGAGGTGAGAGTGGGCATCCTTGTCTAGTTCCTGTTCTCAGGGGAAGCAGTTTCAGTCTCTCTCCATTCAGGATGATGTAGGCAGTTGACTTTGTATAAATAGTCCTTAGCTGTGGCTACTAACCAGAAGACTGGCAATTCAAATCCTCCAAGCACTTCGTAGAAACTCTCTGGGGCAATTCTACTCTGTCTGTAGGGTTGCTGTGAGTCAGAATTGACTCGGCAGCAATGGTTTGTTTTTGTTGTTGTTGTTTATATAGCCTAGTCAAGAAACCCTGGTGGCTTAGTGATTCAAGGCCATGGCTACTAACAAAAAGGTCAGCAGTTTGAATTGCCAGCTGCTCCTTGGAAACTCTGTGGGGTAGTTCTACTCTGTCTTGTAGGACCTTTATGCGTAAGACTCAATTCAATGGCGATGAGGAATAGGGGATAGCCTATTCAAGCTGACGCATAAAAGGCACCATCACAGATGGCAATGTAATTTCTGCTCAGATGGTTGTACTTTTGGTACCTCATGTTGGATGTAGCATTCCTTAGCTTTCCAGTATCCCACTTGGAGTTAATCTAGCTGCTGGATGGAATGTATTTTTTTTTTATAAGCATGTGAGAATATTAAAGGAGTCAATGTTGCTGTGGTATAAGGAACAGGAGAAAAGTTACACGTTCCATATTTGTTTTTGAGACGAGGTTAGATGCATGATACCCAACTGTATTTGTCCTTCCAGTTGCTCCTCTTAGTTCTCCCACAGTCCCAGGTGGGAAGCTTTCATTCCATTATTTTGTGGCTCATGTTTTGCTTTATGTATGACTTTTTTTTTCCCCTGAATTTGAGCATATTGTTCTTGACAATAAAACTTTACATATTTGACTTCTACTGACACCCACAGTGACAGTAACCTCACTCTCTGGACCTGTGGGACAGCCTGCCTCACTCTCTCTGTCACATACACATACTTGTCTGATCATTTAACCCCTGTATTTAATTTTCAAGATTTCTTTACAGAATCTGTCATTTAATATCAGGCCATGCAAGCAGTTAGTTGATAGTAAATGCTTGTTGAATGGAACAGAAATGGTCCTTGTAGGGTACATGTAGAAGACTTGTGTGGCTATGTTCTTTAAAAAAACAAAGCAAAATTTGCAACTGAGCAAACCTCATTATGTAAATAGCACTAAGTTCCCAAGTGGTATGGTTTAGTTTGGGTTGATTTTATTCTTTCCAGTTTTCCTCTTTCCAGTGTTCATTTCTGGGGAGAGCAGCTGGGAGTTCTGTTTAAGCCATGGATAGGGCTCAGAAATATTCCAGCTTTGGAACTAAAGCTAGTTTATCTTATTTTAGTGAGAGCTCAGTTTCTTTGGCCAGGTAAGTCTTTTTCTCGTAGATTCGACAGTTTCATATAAGGTTACTATGAGACAGAATTGACACAATGGCAGTGGGTTTGGTTTTTGAGTTTATGGCCAGCTAATTGATTGTCAATATCAGTGGATTTTTGCATCTTTGATAAAGGACTGAAGTCCATTAAATGGTGGAGAAGACAGTCTTTTTTAACAAAGTAAAAAAAATGAAACAGAACCCCAGCTCACACCATACACAAAAAGTAGCTCAAATGGATTAAATATCTAAATACAAAACCTAAAATGATAAAAATAATGGAAGAAAAAATAGGAGCAATGCTAGGGCCCTAATACATGACACAAATACAATACAAACTATAACTAACAATACACAATCACCAGAAGATAAACTAGTTAACTCCGACATCATAAAAATTAAACAGTTCATCAAAAGACTTCACCAAAACTGTAAAGAGAACTTACGAGGTGGGGGAGCAGGTTTTGGCTATGACGTATTTGACAAAGGCCCAATCTCTAAAATGTGTAGAATACTTCAATACCTCAGTAACCAAAAGACAAACTGCCAGCCAGCCAAGTGCCATCAAAAAAATGGGCAAAGAATATCAACAGACACTTCACCAAAGAAGATATCCAACAGCTAACAAGTGCATGAGGAAATGCTTACTATCCTTAGCCCTTAGAGACATGCCAATCAGAACTATGATGAGATACCACTTCACCCCAACACTAAGGGCACTAATTAAAAAAATGGAAAATATCAAATGTTGGAGAGGTTGCAGGGAGATTGGATATCATGCACTGCTGGTGGGGATGTAAAACAGTACAATCTTTATGGAAAACAATATACCTCCTAACAAATCTTGAATATAAAGCCTGACAATTAAGTTTGTGAATGTGCCACTGTGTGCTTACATTGGCAGCACTGTACAAACAACTCAGTAAGGTTTCATAAGCTTGGTATATCAGTGTCTCACAGCTGTGTTCCTGTCGACATATGGTAGTGCCTTGCTAAGTGGCATTTATTAATGTTGTTGCATGTTTTTGTGTGCCGTCATGATAATGTTGGAGCTAGAATTACAGCATTAATTCTAACATTAAACATTAAATTTCTTGTTAAACTTGGCAGGAGTGGAAGTGAACTCAGGGACATGGTAATCCAAGCTTATGGGGATAATATTATGAAGAAAATGGCAGTGTACAAATGGCTTAAATGTTTTTATGAGGGGAGAGAAAACATTACTGATGAAGAGAGGTCAGGGCAGCTAGTAACAAACAGAATTGTTGAAAGCATTGCAAAAATTCTTTGAATCATGAGTGAAAATCATCAGCTGTGAGATACGTAACAGACCAAGTAAACATCGTTAGAGAAACAGGAAAATCTTGACTGAAAATTTTGACATGAGAAAGGTGTGTGTAGAAACGGTCCTGAAGGAGCTCACTGATGAACAAAAGCAAAGGAGAGTCAAAGTTTTCCAAGACTTTGTGGAGAAGCAAGGTGATATTTTGGGCTGAGTTATCACTGTTGGTGAAATATGGGTGTACCAATACAACCCTGAAACAAAGTGTCAGAGTGCACAATGGAAGTTAGCCAGTCCTCCACAACCAGAAATTCTGTCCAAATCAAGGGTCAAAAATGATGTTGCTAAACTTTTTTGATACTAGAGGTTCTTTATGAATTTGTACCTACTGGACAAGAAGTTAACCAAGTTTACTATTTGGAAGTGCGGAAAAGACTACATGAAAAAGTTAGACAAAAATGATCTGAACTTTTCGCCAACAACTCATGGCTCTTGTGTCATGACAGTGCAACAGCTCACATGACACTGTCTGTGAGGGAATTTTTAGCCAGTAAACCAATAACTGTAGGGGCATACCCTACCTACTCACCTGATCTGGCCCCCAGTAACCTTTTTCTTTAACTGGAAATAAAGGCAATGTAGAAAGAAAGACATTTTGATGACATTCAGGACATCAAGTGTAATATGATGACAACTTTGATGACTGTTGGTACTCCCATACCCAAAATTGCTTTGAAAGGTATACTAGGCACTGGCATTGGTGCATAGCTTCCCAAGGGGAGTACTTCAAAGGTTAACATAGTGATATTCATTAATGAGTTATGTAGCACTTTCTCTAGGATGAGTTTGTGAAATAATTGTCAGACCTCATATAAATACCATATGACTCAGCAATCTCACTACTTGAAATATAACCCAGAGAAATAAGAGCTGTTACATGAGTAGTCATGCATACTCATGTTCATTGCAGCACTGAGAGCACAAAGATGGAAACAACCTAAGTGTCCATCAAGAGATTAATAAACAAATTGTGGTAAAAATACAATAGAATACTACAAAATGGTAAAGAATGATGAATCCTTGAAACATCCCACAGCATGGATGAATCTGGAGGGTATTATGCTGAGTGAAATAAATCAATCAGAAGAGGAGAAATATTGTATGAGACCACCATTATAAAAACTCAAGAAAATGTTTACACATGGAATGAAAAAAATCTTTGATTGTTATGTCCTGAATGTCAGCAAAATGTCTTCCTTTCAATATTTCCTTTATCTTTGGGCAAAGAAAAAGTCATTGGGGGCCATATCAGGTGAGCAGGAAAGGTGTTCCAAAACAGTTATTTGCTCACTGGCTGAAAAGCCCCTCACAGGCAGTGTCATGTGAGCTGGTGCATTCTTGTGATAGAAGAGTCATGAGTTGTTGGTGAAAAGTTCAGGTCGTTTTCATCTTACTTTTTCTTGCAGCCTTTTTAGCACTTTCAAATACTAAACTTGGTTAACTGTTTGTGCAGTTGGTATACATTCATAATCAACAATCTCTCTGATATCAAAAAAGGTTAGCAACATTGTTTTGACTCTTGATTTGGACTGACGAACATTTTTTGGTTGTGGAGAATTGCCTGACTTCCACTGTGCACTTTGATATTTTTTGTCAGGGTCCTGCTGGTACTCCTACGTTTTACCACCAGTGATGACATGACCCAAAACACCATCTTGCCTCTCCAGAAGCTCTTGGCAAGCTTTGCTTCACCTTTGCTTTGTTCATCAGTGAGCTCCTTTGGGACCATTTTCTGCACACAGCTTTTTCATGTCAAAATTTTCAGTTAAGATTTTCCTGTTTCTCTATCAGTGTTGGTCTGCTATGCTTCTCACCATCAACTGATGATTTTGACACAGAATTTAATGAATTTTTGCAATGCTTTTATCAGTTGTGCTCATTACTGGCTGCTCTGACCTCTCTTCATTACTGATGCTTTCTCTCCCCTCAGGAAAATGTTTACGCTGCCTTGTTTGTTCGTGGTGTTATTCCCATAAACTTGGGCTAACATGTCCCTGATTTCATTTCCACTCTTGCCAAGTTGAACAGGAAATTTAATGTTTGTTCACTGCGGTAATTTAAGCTCCAACATTCTTATGACTCCTCACAAAAACACGCAACAACAATCATGAATGCCACTCAACACCATGCCACCTCATGTCGACATGAACACAGGTGTGCGACATGGATACACCAAGGTTGGGAAACCTTAATGATTGTTTGTACTGTGCTGCCAATGCGAGCACATGGTGGAAAGTTCATGAACATAGTTGTCAGACCTCATAGATAACCCTCATCCAGGGACTTTGCCAAAAGAGTATAAAGACTACAGACTGGGAAAAATTCTGATAGTGACAAATCTAATCAGTGTCTAATCTCCATAATCTACAAGATACTGCAAAACCTGAACAACAAAAAGACAAATTAGCCAATTATAAAGTGAGCAAATGATATGAACAGACACTTCCTACCAAAGAAGACATCCAGGCAGCTATCAGATACATGAGGAAATGCTCACAATTATTAGCCATTAGAGAAATCCAAGTCATAATTATAATGATATACTCTCTTATGCCAACAAGGTGCACTGATCCAAAAAAACAAAATAGAAATGTTGGAGAGGCTGTGGAGAAGTTGGAACTCTTGTACACTGCAGGTGGGAATGTTAAATGATACAACCTCTTTGGAAGGCAATTTGGCACTGTCTTAAAAAGCTAGAAATGGAAATACTGTATGCTCCAGCAATTCTATTGTTTGGAATAGATCCTACAGAAATAAGGGCTGTCATATGAGAAGATATATGCACACAAATGTTTATTGCAACACTGTCCACAAAAGCAAGAAGATGGAATCAACCTAAGTGCCCATCAACAGGTGAAGGGATGAACAAACTATAGTATATGCACACAAATAGAACACTTTGCAATGACAAAGAACACTGAGGATTTTATGAAACATCTCATAACCTAGAATCAGCTGGAAGACATTATACTGAGTGAGATTAATCAGGTGCAAAAGGCAAATACTGTGTGAGATCACTATTGTAAGGACTTAAGAAAAGACTTAAACACAGAAGAAAAGATTCTTTCATGGCCACAAGGGTGAGGATGCCCTTTCTTAGATAGTTGATAGGATTTGGTTAGGTGAAGGGAGTGACATCATGCAGTAGAAGGCAGGTCAGGACAACTGGACTACACCATAAGCTAAAGGTTTTTAAATTCAACCCAGCATTTCAGAGGACAGAGTAGCAGGGATAGGGTTCTGAGGATCATGGTTTCAGGGGACATTGAGGTCAATTGACATAAGTAGTCTTTCCCCAATGGAGTCTTCTGCACCCCATATTGGTGGGTGGTGCCTTGGATCTTAAAAGCCAGTAAGCTGCCATCTGAAGAATATCAATTGGTCCCAATCCATCTGGAATAGATGATAACTGAGAACATTAAAGACATGAGGAAAAATGAATGCAGGAGGCAGAAGGACCTATATGATTGGGATACTACCTTAGCAGGAGAACAGAAGAACCAGATGGTATGTGGCCACCATCAAAGACAGCCCTGATAGGGGATACAACATAGAGTCTCTGATGTAGCATGAGAAAAAGGGGTGTGCAGATGAAGAACTCTATTAAATAAAGACTAGACTTGGTGGTCTAACAACAAGGAGGATCCCCTGAGAACAGTGTCACTGGACATGCTGATAGTCCAGATCTGAAGCTAGTGTTCAGGTCAATACTTCAGACAAAGAATGGACTGGACTTGGAGAAACAGTGATGCATGTGGTGTGTGTACTTTATGGCTTTATATATATATGAGGGTGTCCTACTGGTTTCATTTTGGAGGGAAAAGGAGAAGGTGGAGAAGAAGGAACAAGTGTTCATTGAGTAGATATTGGAAGAGTGAAAAAGAAGAGTGTTCTGTCACAGGGTGAGGAGAGCAGACTGAGTTGCAGAGAGGTGAGTACTTGGGGTTTTATATGGAAAATGACTTGGATTGTAAATTTTCACTTAATCACAGTAAAAAAAAGTTAAAAAAAAAAAAAAAGAAAATGTGCAAAGAATGTGAACAGACACTTAACCAAAGAAGACATCTAGGCAGCTGTGAGATACATGAGGAATGTTTATGATCATTAGCCATTAGAGAAATCCATTATCAAAACTACAATGAGATACCATCTCACCCCTACAAGGCTGACATTAATAACAGTAGTAAAACACACACAAATGTTCGTGAGACTGTGGAGAGACTGGAACATTTTTACACTCTTGGTGGGAATATGAAATTGTGCAACCACTCTGGAAATCATTTTGGCCCTTTCTTACAAAGCTGGAAATAGAAATAGCATATCATCCAGCAATCTCACTTCTTGGAATATATCGTAGAGAAGTAAAGGTGGTCATAGGAATACATAAATTACTTGCACACCAATGTTTATTGCTATCCCCATAATAGCAAAAAGATGGAATCCACCTAGATGCCCATCACCAGATGAATGGGTAAACAAACTGTGTATAGCCATTCAATGAAATACTATGCAATGATGAAGAACAGCAACCATGCTGGCGAACATAACATGGGAGGAATCTGGAAGGCATTTTGCTGAGTGAAACTAGTTGCAATAGGGCAAATATTGCATGAGACCACTATTATAAAGAATCAAGACAAGGCTTAAACACATAAGACAACAGTCTTTGTTGGTTCCAAGAGTGGGGAGGGAGGAAAGCGGTATTCCTTGATTACATAGTAGGTAGCAGTTGGGTTAGATGAAGGGAGGGACAGCAAGCAGTAGAAGGCAGCTTAGCACAGTTGGACTAAAAAGCTGAAGTGTTTCCTAAATATAACCGAACACGTTGAAGGACAGAGTAGCAGACAGGGGTCTAAGGGCCATAATTTCAGAGAGCATCTAGGTCTACTGGCATAAGAAAGTTTTATTAAGAAAATGTTTTACATCCCACTTTGATGAGTGGCATCTGGGTTCTTAAAAGCTATCAATCAGCCATCTAATCAGCATCAATTTGTCCCACCCCACCTGGAGCAGAGAAGAATGAAAGACATAAAGAAAATATGATCCCAAGAGACAGAAAGGACCATATGATCCAAAAACTACATCAGTATGAGACAGAAGAACTAGATGGTGTCTGGCCACCACCAGTGACTGCCCTGACTGGGAATACAACACACAGTCTCTGATGTAGTTGGAGGAAAATGGGTGTACATACCTAGAACTCTGTTAGAAGAGCCAGACCTGATGATCCAGCCACCTGGAGGGTCTCCAGAAGACATGGCCCCTGTATTCTCTGTTAGCCCAGTGATGAAAGCATTCCCAAAGCCAACTCTTCAGACAAAGACCGAACTAGATTTTAAGACATAAAATATTACTGACGAAGAGTGTGCTTCTTGGCTTAAATATTCATGAGGCTGGCTGGGCAGCTCCTGTCCAGATGAGAGATTAGACAGTGGAGGGGGGCAGTAGCAGGAATGGACACAGGAAATAGAGTGGAAAGGAGGAGTTTGGTGTCACAAGACAGGGAGGGAGAGCAGCTGGAGTTACACAGCAGTGTGTGTGTGTGTGTGTGCAAGATTTTTATGGCAAATCGACTTTGGTTACAAACTTTCACTTAAAGCACAATAAAATATTGTAAGAGAATGGGCTAAAGACATAAACAGACTGCTAAATATGAGCCCAAGAGATAGAAAGGTACAGGGAGACCAGAGACTACTTCAACAGGACAGTAGAAGAACTAAAGGGTGCCTGGCCATCACCAAAGACTCCTCTTACAGGGAGCTCTGCAAAGTTGCTGATGGAATGAGAGAAATGTGGGATGCAAAACTCAAACTCTGGTAAAACGACCAGACTTGGTGGTGTGATGGACTGGAATGTCCTCAGAAGATATGGCCTCCTGGCTCTGTATTAAACCAGAACTGAAACCATTTTGAAAGGCAACTCCTCAGACAAAAGTTGAAATAGAAGGTAAGACGAAACGATACTAATGAAGAGTGTGCTGCTTGGCCTGGGCAGATACAGGAAATGAAGTGGGAAGTTCCTGTTTGGAGGTGAGAGGAAATGACACAGGGTTACAGAAGCTGGATAAATGGACCTGGGAAATACAGGTTAGAGGGGAGGAGTTTGCTGTCCTAGTGGGGGGCAAGTAGCTAGGGTCACATGGTAAAGTGTGTGTGAGTTTTTGTATGAGAAACTGACTGTAATTGTAAAGTTTTACTTAAAACACAATGAAAAAGTTAAAAAAAATTAAAAAGAATTCAACAACAAAAACAATCCTGTCCATGATGGCTTCACTGGAGAATTCCACCATCCTTTCAGAGAAGAGTTAACATCACTATTACTAAAGGTATTTCAGAGCATAGAGAAGAATGGACTACTCAAAAACTCATTTTATGAGGACAGCAGAAATCTGATACCAACACCAGGTTAAAAAAAAAAAAAAAAAAAACACTACTGCCGTTGAGTCGGTTCTGACTCATAACAGCCTTGTAAGACAGAGAAGAACTGCCCTGTAGAGTTTCCAAGAAGTGCCTGGTGGATTTGAGCTGCCAACTTTTTGGTTAACAAACGTAGCACTTAACCACTACACGACCAGGGTATCCAAAAACCAGGTAAAGACATCACAAAAAGGGATGCCCTTTGTCACCACTTTCATTCAACATTGTGTTGCAGGTGCTAGCAAGAGCACTTTGGCCAGGAAAATAAATAAAGGGCATCCAAATTGCATGTGGTTTCGGTATGGAACCACAAGTAGTGCTAAGAACCTTTTCTGACATGAAGCTCAACCTCATCTCCCAGTCCTTAATGAGGTTCTAGATAAAAAATTATGTTCTAAAGCAAGCATTAAAGCAAATGAATACTTCTTTACAAGGCTGCAACAGGCTGAAAATGTGATTTCCCCTCAAAAATTGTTATGGATAACAAGATTCATGAGAGTATAGCCTTGTATGTCTTAGTTAGCATTTCATTTCCAGGACTAACATTGGAAAAAAGATCAACTGCCTGTTTGGCTAAGTGAATGAGTGATGGACTCTGTCCTCTGAGGCAGGTATGAAGGAAAACAGTCAGGCCCTGATGTCATGTTCGTCCCTTAACGTCTCTGACAGAATCAATATATTAGTCTAGAAGGTCCATAGTCTCAATCATTGTGGTAATTCCTATTATGAAAACCTCACGAGTAGGATCCAACTCAACGGCACTTGGCTGGCTAGTCCTGTTTAAGTTCTAGTTCTATGTCTTAAAATATGGAACAGGTTCAGAAACTCTGGAGTTGGTTAGAATAACTATCTAGGGAGGTGATTGTATCAGCAAATATTAATTGACAGGCACTATTTTAGATCTTGCGTGAATAATAGCAGCTGTGAAGAGAGAAAAATTGAACCCTTGTGAACCATACATTTTAGTGGAGTAAATAGGGATAAAATTAAATCAGTGAAATATATTGGACATTTTTGTTCTTGCTAGTTGCCATTGACTTGGCCCCCAACACATGGCAACCCCATGTGTGACAGAATTCAGTTATTGTGATCTCAGAGTTTTCATTGGTTGGTTTTTGTAAGTAGATCACCAGTCTTTTCTTCCTAGTTTGTCTTAGTCTGTAGCCTCCACTGAAGCCTCATAGCAACATGCAACTGTCCATAGGTAAGTGGGTAGGTTGCTGCACGTGAGGTGCATTGGCTGGGAATTGAACCTGGGTCGTCAGCATGGAAAGATAAGAATTATACTACTGAACTATCACTGCCCTCGCATATATGACACTAGAAGTTCATTAAATGTTATCGAGAAAAATAAAGCAGAAAGGATTTAAAAACTGAGAGAAGACTACCCAAACAGAGGTTCCCACATCATCAAAACTCCAACCAAATCCACAAAACCAGAGTTGTTGCTGACTCACAGTGAAATGTCCCATAGAGTTTACAAGGAGCACCTGGTGGATTTGAACTGCTGACCTTATGGTTAACAGCTGTATCTTTTTTCTATTATGACACCAGCCAAGCCAAGCCAAGTGCCGTCGAGTCAGATCCGACTCATGGCGACCCTAGGGGCCAAGATACTCTGGGGGTCATTATGGCACCAGGGTTTCCTAAATTCACAGAGACAAGTGCAGTTCTCCTTACTGCTTTCTAGAACACCAAACCATTTGACATTTTTAAGTCATTAAACAAGGGGTAGAGGAGAAAGGCACTTTTGACCTAAATGTGGTAGTATTGGATTTGGGGTCAGAAGCCCTGCACTGGAATACTGGCATGTACCCATACCAGCTGTGGATGTTGAAAAGGGAGTGTTCCGGGTTCATTCTAGTCCCTCACATTCATTCCCTACAGACAAGTCCAAAGTCAGTAATCCCCTTGTAGGGATGTGCCTATCTCCTACAAGCTTAGTTTGCTGCTCAATCTAGCTTCAGTGTCTCCCTGTTCTTAACCTACAGGGAAAAGGAGGAGACATACCAGATGACTCTATAACCTCTGCCAAAAGTTGGGCATAGAAGCAGTCATGGGGAACCTCTGATTAATATACCATCAATGGAACAGGAAACATACAGGATAGAGGTAATATGTGGGAAACAAGCCCCAGACCTTCCTCCAGCAGTGTGGTCATAAGCAGCAGTTGGTTGTGTTTACTGGACAGAGTGTATTAATTGCCCCGAGAAGGCTTTAAGGCCCAGCTCTACTGCTGGTACAAAGTCCTCGGCATTCACGACAGGAAAACCTGGGATTATCAGAGTCAAGGAATTCACCAGAGGATAAGCCCTCGGGTTTTGAGGGAGACTTCCAACAGTGACCTTGAGCAACACTTAAATTCTCTGCTTCCTGCCTTGGAAGACGAGAGAGAGGAGCAGCCACCATGCCTGCATTGCAACGGTATTTGAACAGAGTTGAAAAATTTCTGGGTGGTATAAATGCTTAGCATTCTGGACTACTAATGGAAAGTTTGGAGGTATGAGTCCATCCAGAAATGCCTTGAAAGAAAGGCCTGGCTATCCATTACCTAAAAAGAAAAACTGCCACTGAAAACCATATAGAGCTCCGTTCTACCCCACTATGCATGGGGTCATCTCAAATCAGAGTTGATTTGATGGCAGTGCTTTGAAAGAGACCTTGTCATGTGTGCTACAGGGAGCCACGTAAGTGGGAGCTTTTGTTTTTTTGTTTTTTTTTTTGAATAAACAGTTCAGAAGATAGGGGTGGACAGAGGAGATGGAGAAGACTAAAAGGAACTTAGCAGCTCAACTCCACAGCTGAAAACCATTTGTTCAGCCATCTAAGTGCTAATAAACACAGAGAAGAGCACAAAGTTACAGAGAAGGACAAAATGCAAAAATCCACTTTAAATGACATGAGTGTGTAACTGCAAGAAGCACAGCAGGACTCCCTGCTCAGAGTTGTCAAGTTAGCTGCCAGGCAGGGTTGGGGAGGACATGGCATTTCAGGTGGCGCCTTCGCCTGTCAGCCTATCCCAGGTATTATCGTTTGGGTAGCTTGCGAACACAGAGAACACAGCACCAGTCTCGGCCATTTATAAAGCAGAGGCAGACTTTCTCAACCTCACTTTGAGACTTTGCCCAGAAAAGGGGTAGTTAAGCAGGTTCCTGGGTGAGAAAGAAAAAACAAAAAGCAAAACCAACTTTATGCATTTAAGTGAGTCCCTGGGTGGCACAAATGCTTAAGCACTAGCCTGCTAACCAAACAGCCAGAGGTTTGAGTCCACCCAGAGGCACCTGGTAGGCAATAAAATCAGTCATCAGGAATTCTGTGGAACACAGTTCTAACTCTGCAACGCGTGGGGTCGCCAGAGTTGGAAAAAACTCCTTGGCAACTGGTACTGGTATTCTTATTTTTGTGTATGTATTGAGTGCAAGTTTACTTGGGAGGAGTCCAGGAAGTGTTGTATGAGGAAATGAAGTTGGGAAGGAAGGCAGCCAGTATGAAGTACTTTAGTGAGTCAGTTACAACAGTGGACAAATGGAGTTTAATTGGATTAGGAAAACTTCGGGAGTCTATGTAGATCATGCCTCAGAATTATTCCATCTCACCAGCAAGGCATTTATTCCTCAACTGCCTCAGTCACTGGTGTATTTGCGTGTGGGCTGAGAAGGACATTAATTCCCAGACACCTGTGACCTACTGTTAATATGGGCCACAGAGAAGCCTAAGGCAAAGGGACATGGCTGCCCACAGTTGGAGGTTGAACAGTGTGAATGGAAATGGCAAAAATAGAGTGAACACGAGCAGGTTCACTCTCCAACAGATCTGCTCAGCGTGTATACTGGAAACTCATCCAGAAGGTTACTTTCAGCATGTAGTAATTTAACTTACATCATTAACACTTCAAGGTTTACAGCTGGCCTTCATTTATTTTTTCCTAATTGAACTTTAGATGAAGGTTTACAGAACAAACTAGCTTCTCATTAAACAATTACTGTATACATGGTTTGCTTGCCAACCCCACAACCATCAACACTCTCTCCTTCTTGACCTTGGGTTACCTATTACCAGCTTTCCTGTCCCCCTGTCTTTTCATCCTTGCCCTTGGGCTAGCGTGCCCATTTGGTCTTGTTTTGTTTTATGGGCCTGTCTAATCATTGGCTGAAGGGTGAACCTCAGGAATGACTTTATTACTGACCTAAAAGAATATCTGGAGGCCATAGTTTCGGAGTTTCTCCAGTCTTAGACTAGTAATTCTGACGTGTGTGTGTGTGTGTGTGTGTGTGTGTGTGTGTGTGTGTAAGAGTGAGGATTTTCTCTTACGTTTTTATCCAGCTCTGTCTGGAACCTTCTTTTGAGATCCATGTCAGAGCAGTCGGTGGTGGTAGCTGAGCACCGTCTGGTGAAGGCCGTAGTAACTGTGGTCTTTGTCCTATGGGCTAATCTTTCCCTTGTGGAGACCAGTGGAATAATTTTAGATGACTGCTCAGAAGCTTTCAATACCTGAGACACTACTCACCAAAGTAGAGTGTAGAACATGTCTTTATAAATGGTGTTCTGCCGGTTGAGCTAGATGTTCCCCAAGACCATAGTTGCCACAGCCCGCAGTTCAGCAGGCCCTCAGGGTGTTGAGATGTGTCTGTGGAGCTTCCATGACCTTGCCTTCAGCTAGTGGTGTTGGCTGCCCTACTTCTGTGAGCTGTCTTACCCTTCACCAAAGCCACCACTTATCTACTTAGTGTTTTACCATCCCCCTCCTTCTCATCTCTCTCTTCCCTAACCACCAAAGATTGTTTGTTTTGGAATGTAAACTTAATGTGGTTTTATACTAGCAGTCTCATACAGTGTTTGTCCTTTTGTGATTGACTTATTTCACTCAGCATAATGCCCTCCAGATTCATCCATATTGTGAGATACTTCACAAATTTATCATTTTTCTTTTTCAGTTGCATATTATTTCATTGTATGTATGTACCATAGTTTGTTTATCCATTAATGTGTTGATGGGCGTCTAGGTTTTTTCCATCTTTTTGCTATTGTGAACAATGCTACAGCGACATGGATATGTATCTGTCTATTCTTGTGTCTGCTCTTACTTTTCTAGGATATATGCCTAGGAGTAAGATTGCTGGATTGTATAGTACTTCTATTTCCAGCTTTTTAAAGAAGTGCCATATCATTTCCCAAAGTGGTTATACCATTTTGCAGCCCCACCTGAAGTGCATAAGACTTCTGATCTCTCCACAGCCTCTCTGACCTTTGTTATTTTCTGTTTTTTGATTCGTGCCAGTAATGTCAGGGTGAGATGCTATCTCACTGTGGTTTTGATTTCTATTTCTCTAATGGCTAGTGAGGAAGAGTATTTACTCATATGTCTGTTAGCCCCTTGAATGTCTTCTTTGATAAAGTTTCTGTTCATAGCCTTTCCCTAATTTTTAATTGGATTTTTTTTGTCTTTCTGTTGCAAAGATACTGGATTTTCCTGTAGATTCAAGAGAGATTTTTGTAAGATTTGTCGTAACCCCCAATTTTTTTTCCCAGTCTGTAGGTGTTCTTTTTACTGTTTTCTTTTTTTATTGTGTTTCAGTGAAAATTTATAGTTCAAGTCAGTTTTTCACACAAAAACTTTCATACTGATGTGTGACCCTAGTTGCCCTCCTCAAATTAAGACAGTATACTCCTCCTGTCAGCTTGTATTTTACATGTCCATTCAACCAGCTCCTGTCCCTCCCTGCCTTCCCATCTTGCCTCCAGACAAGAGCTGCCCATTCAGTCTCCTGTGTCTCCATGAGCCAAGAAGCGCATCCTTCATCGGTATCATTTTACGTCTTATAAACCAGACGGCACTTGGCTTGGCAAACCAGTTCAATTCTTGCCTGAAGAGTTGGCCTTGGGAATGGTTTAGTTCTGGGCCAACAGAGAGTCTGGGGCTATGTCTTCCAGGAACCATCCAGTCTGTCAGGCTTTCAAAACTGGTCTTTTTCTTACTAGCATTCAGGTTCTGTGCCCTACATTTCTTCTACTCCATCAGGGACTCTGTACTGAATTCTGTGTCCTGGAAATCATTGGTGACAGCTGAGCACCATCTAGTCCTTCTGGTCTCATGTTGATGCAGTCTCTGATTTATGAGGCCCTTTCTATCCCTTGGGCTTGTGTTATTCTTATGTCTTTGATAGTCTTTGCTCTCCTTTGCTCCAGGTTGGTTGGTCTAATAGCCTCTTGCTAGGTTTTAAGGACTCAGGTACCGCTCACCAAAGTGGGATGCAGAACATTTTCTTAATACATTTTTTTAAGCCAATTGACTTAGATGTCTATTCCCTGAAACCATATTCCCCAACCCCTGGCCATTTTTCTCTGCCCCTTGAAGTGTTTGCTTGTATTTAGAAAACTTGCTAGCTTTTGGTTTAGTCTAATTGTGCTGACTTCTCCTGTATTGTGTGTTGTGCTTCCCTTCACTTAAAATAATTCTTATTTGGTATCTAATTAGTGAATACTAGTTGTTAAAGACTCTTACCCTCCCACCACAACCCTCATAACCATCAATGACTGTTTTCTTCTGTGTTTAAACCTTTTCTTGAGTCCTTATAATAGTGGTTGCATACAGTATTTATTGTCTGGCAACTGACTAATTTCAATCAACATAATACCATCCAGATTATTGTGTTATGAGGTATATCACAAGTTCATTACTCTTCTTTATTATTGCGTAGTATTCCATCATGTGAATACACCATAATTTATCTGTTTGTTGATGGACACCTAGGTTGATTCTATCTTTTTATTATTGTGGACAGTGCTGCAATGAGCATTGGTGCACATATATCTATTCATATGACAGCATTTATTTCTTTAGGATATAGGATTATGTGGCATTTCTGTTTCTAGCTTTTTTTTTAGGATGAAGACAAAATAACATAGAATTTTTATTTTCTGCAAAAGCACTTGATATTTTCCACTCATGACAAATTTACCCCATACCCTGCAAATTGCCCTTGGCTACTGTAGTGGGTGCTGCTGTGCAGTATCCATATCTACCGAGTCAGGATGATAAATGAGAGCTGTCAAACAAATAGATATATGCACACCAGTGTTCATGGCAGCACTGTCCACAATAATAAAAAGATGGAATCAACCTAGGTGCCCATCAACAGATGAATAGATAAACAAATTATGGTATATTCACACAATGGAATACTATTGGTTTCAGGGAAAAGACATCTAAGTGAGCTAGTATAACAAAAATTTTGTTTTTAATATATACATTTTTATTTAATATGACTGAGTGAAAATGTACATTCCCATATAAATTTACATGCCCACCTGTATGCACCTTCCACTGCTCTCCCTGCCCGGTGACAGCACACCATTCCTCTCTGCTCCATACATGTCTCATCCTCCCAACAGCTTTCTTTCCTCTCCTCTCCACCCACTCTCCTTCCTCCAGTCAGAGGTCAACAGGATGATATCTTATAGATGCATAGAACCATAAAGTGCATCCAATATATGGTCACTCTGCATCGCCAAGTCCAATCCATTCGTGTCCCAAGAGTGAACCTTCGTTATGATTTATGGGCATAGTTTAACAACATTAAGAAATGTCCAGATTTTCATAGTCGCTGAGGATGTTGCTGCTGAAGACACTCACCTTCTAGGGAATGCCCTCAGCCAGAGAGAGCTGCTTTAGCCAAAATTACATCCCTCTGCAGAGTGAGGGAGGGTAGCTCACATACAATAACTAATACAGGGATTTCTCTCTTGCCTCAATTTGGGACGTTTCAGAAGGGCCCACTCTACTCCAAAGCCTGTAATTTTGAGCCATGGAACTCATGGATAAAAATCAAAGGTAACTTCACTGGACTAGGCTTCCTTTATCCAAGGAGATGTGAAAAGCTGTTTGTGTCTCTGGGCTGAGATCTTAGTTAGAAGGGCCTGGCCTTTTCAAGGATTAGACTAGAGTTGCCCTATCAGGGAGAGGACAGATGCTGGGGTATGAGTTGAAGACAGACATTTCCCAGACCTGGAAGTGGATATCTTGACTGCTAATTATGAGACTGGTGGCTTAGTGGGTTAAGTGATACTTCTACTAACCAAAAGGTTGCAAGTTCAAATCCACCAAGTGTTCCTTGGAAATTTTGGGGGGTAGTTCTACTCTGACCCACAGGGTCACTATGAGTTGGGTCTGACTTGATGGCAGTGTGTTTGGGTAATTATGAGACTGGAAAATGGGTATGGAGTCTTACAAACCACTCTTATGTGGTAGAATTTTAGATGGGAAAGTTGAATGGACATGGTCTAAGCATTATAATATGGAGAGAATTTGTGAGGTGCACTGCTCCTCTGAGTATTATCTACTAAAATAGTACTTTTTCAACAAGATGTCTTTACACTGTAATTTTGAAAATGGTGACTGAAACAAACAAACAAAACCTTAGTGTAATAAGTTTCAAACTACACAGTGCATTAGAATCACCTGGAGTTTTGCTAAAACATGGATTGCTGGGCACAACCTTCAGTTTCTGATTGTATAGGTCCAGGTTGAGGCCCAAAATTTGTATTTCTTTTTAAAATATCACATTGTGCTTTAAGTGAAAGTTTACAATCCCGGTCAGTTTGTCTTAACAAAAACGTGTACACACACTGTTACATAACTGTAGCTGCTTCTCCCCCCCACCCCCGTGACAGCCCAATTGATTTCCAAAGTGACTGGACCATTTTACATTCCCAGCAGCAGTGTGTAAGTGTTCCAGTTTCTCCACAGCCTCTCCAGCGTTTGTTGATGTGTGTTTTGGATTCACGCCCAGTCTTGTTGGGGTGAAATGGTATCTCATTGTAGTTTTGATTGTCTTTCCCTAAATGGCTAATGACCGTGAGCATTTCCTTATGTTATCTGTCAGCCGCCTGAATGTCTTCTTTGGTGACATGCCTGTTTGTGTCCTTTGCCCATTTTTTAAATCAGATATTTGTCTTCTCATTGTTGACATTTTGTAGGATCTTGTAGATTTTAGAGATTAGATGCTGATGGGATTCCTCATAGCCAAATACTCTTTTGGTGAAGTGTTTGGATGAGCATAATTGTTTGATTGTTAGGAGTTCCCATCTAGTGTTTGTACATTGTTAGTAAGGTTTTCTAGTCTGTTGAGCTATGTATTAGGGTGCCCAGCATTTTCAATATTTTTAATTCCGTGATCTCTACCATTTTCGATTTTATGTTAAGGTCTTTGATCTATTTTGAGTTGTTTTTTGTGCATGGTGTAAGATAAGGGTCTTGTTTCATATTTTTGTAGGTGAATATCCAGTAATGCCAACACCATTTGTTAAAAGAGACTCTTTTCCCAAATTAATGAACTTTGGTCCTCTGTCAAATAGCAGTTGCCTATAGGTAGATGATTTTATGTTTGCTTTCTCAATTCTGTTCCACTGCTCTGTATATCTGTTGTTGTAACAGTACTAGGCTGTTTTGACAACTGTGGCAGGGTAATAGTTTCTATAGTCAGGTAGTGTGAGGCCTCCCACTTTGTTTTTCAGTAATTCTTTACTTACAGGAGCTGTCTACCCCTTCCATATGAAAAATGCCATTGGAATTTGAATAGGGATTGCATGGTATCTGTTAGAATAGATATTTTCACTATGTTGTGTCTTCCTATTCATGAACAAGATATGATTCTCCACTTAACATAAGTCTTGATTTTTTGCAGTAGTGTCTTGTAGTTTTCTTTGTGTAGGTCTTTCACATCTCTGTTTATATTTATTCGTAACGAGTTTATCTTCTTAGGGGCTATTGTAAATGGTATTGATCCAGTGATTTCCTCTTTGCTGTTCTCTTTGTTGGTGTAGAGGAAGATCATATCATCTGCAAATAGAGATATTTTTCTTCTTCCTTACTGATTTAGATGCTCTTATTTCTTTTTATTTTTTTATTTTTTATTTAACATGACTGAGTGAAAATGTACATTCTCGTATAAATTTACATACCCACCTATATGCAGCTTCCACTGCTCTCCCTGTCCAGTGACAGCACACTATTCCTCTCTGCTCCATACATGTCTCATCCTCCCAACAGCCTCCTTTCCGCTCCTCTCCACCCTCTCCTTCCTCCAGCCAGAGGTCAGCAGGATGATATCCTATAGATGTATAGAACCATACAGTGCAACCAATATATGGTCACTCTGCATTGCCAGGTCCAATCCGTTCCTGTCCAAAGAGCGGACCTTTGTTATAATTTATGGGTAAGGGCAGCATCAAGGCCGGGGGCCATGCTCTCAGGGGAACCCCGAAACTGCTGGACCATTAATTGAGGTCTTTTAGTCGAGATCTCAGGATGCACCCCTTTTTATTCTTGTGTTACCAGTGAGACTCAACCCAGTGATCTCCATCGTGGCTATCACTGGTGGTGGCTGGACACCATCCGGTTCTTCTGGTCCCAGGTTGATAAAGGCACCTACTCTTGTGGGTCTCTCTGTCTTCTAGGCGGTCTTTACCGCATGTCATTTTGGTCCTTGGTGAGCTAGATGCTCTTATTTCTCTTCTGACCTGGTTGCCCTGGCTAGAACCTCCAGAGGAATGTTGAGTACCCAAACCAAACCCACTACCGTAAAGTTGATTACAACTCATAGTGACCCCATAGACAGGGTAGAACTGCCCCATAGAATTTCCGAAGAACTTTGGATAGATCTGAACTGCAGACCTTTTGGTTAGCAGCTGTAACCTGTAACCACTACACTACCAGGGTTTCTGAAATGTTGAATAAGAGTGTTGATAAATGATACCCTTGTCTATTTCCTGTTCTCAGGTGAATGCTTTGAGACTCTCCATTTAGGATGCTGTTGGCTGTTGTCCTTTATTACGTGAAGGAAATTTCAGTTCTATTCTTATTTTGCTGAGCTTTTTAAAAATAAATAGGTCTTTGACTTCATCAGATACATTTTGTGTATCAATTGATATAATCATGTGGTTCTTGTTTTTTGTTTTATTTGTGTGATTACAATGTTTTTCTAATGTTGAACTGTTGGTGCATACCTGGTATGAATCCCACTGAGTATTGGTGAATTATTATTATTTCATATGTTGTTGAAATCTATTGACTAGAATTTTGTTGAAGATTTTTATATGTAAGTTCATGAGGAATGTAGTCTTTTCTTTTTTTGTGGTGTCTTTACCTGGTTTGTGCTGACTTCATAAAATGAGTTTGCAAGTATTTCATCCATTTCTATGCCCTGAAATACCTTTACTAATAGTGGTGTTCACTCTTTTCTGAAAGTTTGGTAGAATTCTCAAGTGAAACCATCATGGCCAGGGCTTTTTTGTGGGGGAATTTTTAAGTTACCTTTTCAATATTTTCTTAAATTTTATTAGTTTATTTAGCTGTTCTACCTCTGTATTAGTCTAGGTAGACTGTGTTTCTAGAAATTTGTCCATTTCCTCTAGGTTTTGAAATTTGTCAGAGAACAATTTTTGTAATATTTTGTTGCGATTTTTTAAAATTTCATTTGGGTCTGTTGTAATGTCACAAATTTCATTTCTTATATTTGGATTATTTGCTTCCTCTCCTGGTTTTCTTTTGTCAGTTTGTCTGGTGATTTATTGATGTGGTTGACCATATCAGAGAATCAGCTTTTGGTGTTGTTAACTCTTTTAATTGCTTTTCTAGTCTCTGTTTCATTTAGTTGTGTTATAATTTATATTATTTGCTTTTTTTCTGGTGCCCAAGGGCTTCTTTGTTTCTTTGTATTTGTTTGGAGTTATAGGATTAATGCTTTGATTTTTGCCCCTTTCATTTCTTTAAATGTGTGTATTTATTGCACTATATTTGCTGTGTCCCAAATGATCCGGTAGGAGGTATTTTCATTCTCATTTTGATACTGTGAACCTTTTCATTCATTCATTCTTTCTTTCTTTCTCTCTCTCTCTCTAACAAAAAAGAGCCGAGTTGTTTTTCTCTTTTTATTCATTTAGTTGTTAAGACATGTAAGGATTGGTTACATACCTCCATTCAAATGTAGAGAACCACTGATAATTTACACCAACCTGTATGTTCCTCCTACCTCTCATCCTGTCATCAGTCTTTGGGTAGGAATTTCATGAAGTATGTGTTTATCCTTCTACTTTCCATCCCTCCATCCCTTCCTCGCTTCCTTCCTTTTCTTACGATTAAGTGAAAGTATACAGTCCAAGTGAATTTTTCATGCCTGCCTCTATACAACTCTGTTTTCCTCACTCTCCTTTTCACTCTACTTCTAGTATCCACTTAATAGATACCTGTCCTGTCTTCTCCACCGTCTCCTGTCTGCTCTAGAAAGAAACCAGTGGACAGCCTCCTATAAATGTATAAAACCATAAAGCACACACACCACATGCCCAGTCTGTGTCCCCAACTCCAGTCCATTCTTTGTCTGAAGTGTTGACCTCAATACTGGTTTCAGATCTGGGCTAGCAGTGAGTCTGGGGGCCTTATTTTGAGGGGATCCTCCAGGCTGTAAGACCATTATTTCAGGTTTTTTAATAGAGTTCTTGATCTGCACACCTCTTTTTCTCATGCTACATCAGGGACTCGCCATTGCATTGCCTGTCAGGGCTGTCTTTGGTGGAGGCCAGGCACCATCTGGTTCTTCTGGTGTCATGGTGATGTAGTCTCCCAGTCATATGGGTCCTTCTGTCTCATGGGCTCATTTTTCCTTGTGTGTTTTATGTTCTTGGTTGTCATCTATTCCAGGTGGGTTTAGTCCAATTGATGTCCCTTGGATGGCAGCCTGCTGGCTTTTAAGACCCAGACACTAATCACCAATATGGGGTGCAGAAGACTGTCTTAGCAAATGACTAGTTAGTGCCTGTTAAGCACAATGTTCCCCAAGAACATGGTTCCCAGACCACTGTCCCTGCTACTCTGTCCTTTGAAATGTTGGGTTGAATTTAGAAAACCTTTTAGTTTATAATGTATTTCAGTTATGCTGACCTGGCTTCTACTGCATTGCTGTCACTCGCTTTACTTAACTGAATTGCTATAGCCAGTCAGCCAAGCCAAGTGCCGTCGAGTCGGAATGAACAACCCTCTTCCTGCTTCCGCACCCTTGTAGCCATCAAAGAGCACTTCTTCTGGGCATTAAGTCCTTATAATAATGGTCTCATCCACTGTTTATCTTTTGGCAGCTGACTGATTTCACTCAGCTTAATATCTTCTAATTGATACCAGGTTATGAGATGCTTCCCAAAGTCATTATCGTTTTTTTATCACTGCATACTGTTCCATTGTGTGTGTTTGTGTGTGTGTATATATATACATATATATATATATACGTACATACGTATATGTATGTTTATCCACTCATATGTTGATGGGCACTTAGGTTGATTTGTCTTTTTGCTATTGTGGGCAGTGCTGCAATAAACATTCGTGTGCATGTATTTGTTTGTGGGACAGCCCTTATTTCTGTAGGATATACGTATTCCCAGGAGTGGGATTGCTGGATCATATTGTGTCTCTATTTCTAGCTTTTGAAGAAAGTGCCAAATTGCTTGCCAAAGTGGTTGTACCATCTTGCATTCCCACCAGCAGTGTAGGAGAGTTCCACTCTCTCCACAGCCTCTCCAGCATCTGTTGTTTTGTGTTTTTTGGATTATTTCCAACTTCGTTGGGGTGAGTTTGTATCTCATTGTACTTTGGATTTGGATTTCTCTAATAGCTAATGATCACGAACATTTCCGCATGTGTCTTTTGGCTGCCTGAATGTCTTCTTTGGTGAAATGTCTGTCCAACTCCTTTGCCTACTGTTTAATTGGATTATTAGGCCTTTTTCTTGTTGATATTTTGCAGTACCTTGTAGACTATGGAAATTAAGACGTTGATCTAATATGTATTGCCAAATATTTTTCCCATTCTGTAGGCAGTCTTTTAACTGTCTCAATAATACCTTTGGATGAACGTAAGTGTTTGATTTTTAGTAGTTTCCGTTTATCTATTTTTCTCTTCTGCTGTTTGTGTATTGTTAGTTTGTGGTCTGTCTAATCCATGTATTAGAACTTCTATTGTTTTCCCTATTTTTTCTTCCATATTCTTTATCATTTCAGGCTTGATAGTTAGGTCTTTGATCCATTTTGAGTTTGTTTTGTGTAAGATGTGAGATATGGGTCTTGTTTCTATTTTTTGCAGATGGATATCCAATTTTGCCAATACCATTTCTTAAACTGTTTTTACCCCAGTTTACAATGTTTGGACCTTTGTCGAATATCAACTGTTTATAGGAGGATGGTGATATGTCTGGATTCTCTATTCTGTTCCATTGATCTGTATAACTGTTTTTCTAATGGAATCAAGCTGTTTTGACTACCATGGCAGTGTAATAGGTTCTACAGTTGGGTAGTGTGAGGCCTCCCGTTGTGATCCCCCTCTTCAGTAGTGTATTACTTATTCAGGGTTTCTTTCCTTTCCAAACAAGTGCTTTGTTTCTCCATCTCATTAAAAAATGGCATTGGAATTTGTACTGTATATGTAGATATCTTTGGTTAGAATTAAAATTTTTATAATGTTAAGTCTTCCTGTCCATGAGCAAGACAGATTTCTCCACTTATGTAAGTCTCTTTGTGTTTCTTACATTAGGGTCTTGTAATTTTCTCTTTATAGGTGTCTTACATCTCTGGTTGGATTTATTCCTAAGTATTTTATGTTCTTGGGGGCTATTATAAATGGTATTGATTTGGTGACTTCCTCTTTGATGATCTTTTGGTGTAAAGGAATCTTACAGATTTACTTATGTTTATCATATATCCTGATACTTTGCTCAACTCTAGTTCTAGTAGTTTATTTGTGGATTCTTTAGGGTTCCATTTGTATACAATCATATCACATGCAAATAAGGATATTTTTACTTCTGCTTTACTAAAATGGATGCCTTTTATTTCTTTGTCTTGTCTGATTGCTGTGGCCAGAACCTGTAGTACAGTGTTGACTAGAAGTGGTGTAGTGGGCATCCTTGTCTAGTTCCTGTTCTCAGGGGGAATTGTTTCAGTCTGTCTCCATTCAGGATGATGTTGGTAGTTGGCTTTGCATAGATGCCCTGATTGCATTGAGGAATTTCTGTTTTGCTGAGAGTTCTTAACATGAATGGGTGTTAGACTTTGTCAGATGCCTTTTTTACATCAATTGATAAAATCAAATGATTATTATCCTTCATGTTATTTGTGTGGTTAATGACATTGTTTTTCTGATGTTGAACCAACCCTGCATCTCTGGTATGAATCCTACTTGGTCGTGATGAACTATTTTTTTTGATATATTGTTGAATTCTTTTGGTTAAAATTTTGCTGCAGAATTTTGCATCTAGGTTCATGAGTGATATTGGTCTATAATTTTCTTTTTTTGTGGGATCGCTACTTGGCTTTGGTATCAGGGTTATGCTGACTTCATAGAATAAATTTCAGAATATTCTATCTATTTCTATGTTGTGAAATAGCTTCAGTAGTATTGGAATTAACTCCTCTCTGAAACTTTGGTAGAATTTTCTGGTGAAGCCATCTGGGCCAGGCCTTTATTTGGTTGGTAGTTTTGGGATTACTTTTTCAGTCTCTTCCTTTGTGATGGGTTTATCAAGTTATTCTACTTCTCCTTGTGATAATTTTGGTTGGTAATATGAATCTACAAATTTGTCATTTTCCTCTAGATTTTCAAATCTATTAGAGTACAATTTTTTGTAGTATTCTCTTTTGATACTTTTAATTTTTGTTGGGTCTATTGTGACACCTCCTGTCTCACTTCTTATTTGGGTTGTTTCCTCTCCTGTTTTTCTTTCGTGAGTTTAGTCAATGGTTTATCAATTTTGTTGATCTTTTTTTTAAAAAACAGCTTTTAGTTTTGTTAATTATTTCAAATGTGTTTCTATTTTCCAGTTCATTTAGTTCTGCTCTAATTTTTATTATCTGTTTTATTCTGGTGCCCAAAGCATTCTTTTGTTGTTCTCTTTCTACTTGTTCAAGTTATAGGGTTAATTTTTCAGTTAGGCCCATTCTTCATTCTGGATGTGTGTATTGATAGAAATAAACTGACCACTGAGCACTGCTTTTGCTGTATCCCGTAGGTTTTTGTTGGATGTGTTTTCATTCTCATTCAATTCCATAAATGTTTTTCTTGCAGCTTTGATTTCTTGTATAACCCATGAATTTTTGAGTGAGGTGTTGTTCAGTTTCCATGATCTTGAATTTCTGTCCATGTTTTTTCTGCTATTGACTTCAACTTTTATGGCTTTATGGTTTGAGAAGATGCTTTGCAGTAATTCAGTAGTTTGGATTTTGTTAAGACTTGCTTTATGGCCTAATGTGTGGTCTATTCTGGAGAATGTTCCATGCACATTGGAAAAGAAGATGTACTTGTTTGGTGTTGGGTAAAAAGTTCTGTATATGTCTGAGAATGAGTTGGTTGATTGTCACAATAAGATCTGTGTTTTTGTTGAGCTTTTTTCTAGACAATCTGTCCCTTACTGAAAATGGAGTGTTGAAGTCTCCTACTATTATTGTGGAGTGATCTATCTCATTTTTCGATGTTGTCAGTGTTTGATGTATTTAGATCCTCCGGTGTTTGGTGCATTAATATTTAATATTGTTATATCCTCCACTGTATTGAAACTTTCAGCAGTAAATAGTGACTATCCTTGTCCACAATAGTGGATTTTACTTTAAATCTATTTTATCTGAGATTAATATTTCCATCCCTGCTCTTTTTTGCACGTTGTTAGCTTGGTATATATATTTTCCCATCCCTTGATTTTCAGTTTGTTCACATCTTTGAGTCTAAGGTATGTTTCTTGTAAGCAGCATATAGATGGATTGTGTTTTTTGATCCAACCTATTACTCTCTGTCTCTTTATTGGAGCATTCAATCCATTTACATTCTGTGTAATTATTTATAGATATGTATTTAGTGCTGTCATCTTGGTGCCTTTATTTTTGTGTTCCTGACGTTGTCTTTTTTCAACTTAATATTCTACTCTGGGTTATTTTTCTATATGGGTTTTCATTTCATCCTTTTCAGTGTTGGTTTCTGGTATGTTGAGACTTCTGTACTGTATTTCTTGTTTAGATATGTAGTATTGCTAGTTTGCTTTGCAGCTACCATAATATTCTGAGTTCACTCCAGTCTTTATCTTCTTTGTATCTCCTAAACTTCCTCTCCATCTGAAAGATGTCTGAATACCATAATATGTTCCTCTTTATAGTGTAATATTGTGATAGTTTACATGTTGCGATCTCTGTTTCTCTAACTTCAAAATTTTAGCTTTGATTGACCTATGTGTCTTTCCTAACCAAATAGGACTCTCTATGGTGTGCTCTGCATTGCATCCTTGAGTATACATCTGGTGTTACTGATTTTCTGATCAAAGAACTTCCTTCAGTAGTTGTAATTTTGGTTTGGTTTTTGCAAAGTCTCTAAGTTTCTGTTTATCTCTGAATGTCCTAATTTCACCATCGTATTTGGGAGATGATTGTGCAGGATATATAATTCTTTGTTGAAAGGCTTTGTTCTTTCAAGGCTTTATATGTGTCACCCTACTGTCTTTGAACCAAAATGGTTTCAGCTGAATAGTCAGTCTAATGGATTCTCTTTTATATGCCAGTTTTGGTTTAAGCCTAGATGGCTTTAATAGCCACTCCTTGTGTTTCATTTTATTAAGCTTGATTATAACATGCTTTCTTTTGGGATCTACCTTTTGTGAAGTTTGATGAGCACCTTGAATGTCTATCTTCTTTCATGATATTAGGGAAGTTTCTGTCAGAAACTCTTCAACAATTCTTTCGGTATTTTCTGCTATCCCTCCTTGTTTTGGAACTCCAGTGACTTATAAATTGTTCCTCTTGATAGAATCCCATATGGTATTGATTCTCCATTTTTCTTGGTTCTTTTATCTGATTTCTCCTCATAAATGCTGTGTCACTTGCTTTTTCAGTTTCGCTAGTTCTGCATTCCATTTCCTCAATCCTGCTCGCTGGACTTTCAGTTGAATTATCTATCTATAATTTTATTATTGATCTTCTGAATTTCAGGTCATTGTTGTTCTAGCAATTCATATAGCTTAATTTTTCATATTGCTCTGCTGCACTTTGTCTAATCTCCATCCTAAAATACAAAAGTCCTCTGTATGTAATTCTTTTGTATTCTACCTCTGATAATTTCAGGAAATCTGTATCTGGGAAGCTTTTTTTTATTATTATTGAATGGAAATGTACATGCCCATATAAATTTGCATGCTCACCTGTATGCAGCTCCTACTGCTCTCCTTGCTTAGTGACAACACACTCTTCCTCTCTGCTCCATACATGTCCTATCCTCCCAACTGTCTCCTATCCCCTCCTCTGCACCCACTCCCCTTCCTGCAGTAAGAAGTTAGCAGGATGATATCCTATAGATGCATAGAACCATAAAGTGCCCACAAGACATTGTCACTCTGTGTCACCAAGTCCAATCCATTGCTAGCTGAACAGTTGACCTTCATTATGATTTATACACAGGGGTAGCATTAGGGCTGGGGGCCATGCTCCCAGAGGAACCCTGAAGCCCCTGGACCATCAACTGTAGTCTTTTAGTGGAGATCTCAAGGTGCACCTGTATTTATTCTTGTGTTGCCATTGAGAGTCAATTTCGTGAGCTTGTATTTGGGAAGTTTTTTGATTCTTCATTTTGGGAATTTTATGGAGCCATTGTGGTCTGCTTCTGTAAATGGTTAGATATTGATTGTTGTCTTTGAAGCATCAGAAAGTTGTTCAGCTTCTCCACTGTTGCACCAGCAGAAGCTATGGCATAGCTCAGAGGAGGGAGGGGGAAAGGGTACTGCTGCATTTGTTTGCCAGCCGCTGCTGTGTTCTCTAGGTATGGCTGTCTTAAGTACAGCTTATGTGCTGAGGGAAATGCTGTCCAGTCAGACAATGCTGCTCAGCTTGGCTGATGGCCCCAGCTGGGTCCTCAGGTGTGATAGGCTGACTCCCCCCTGGCAAAGATGGCAACCTACTTGTGCAGTCTCTCTGGAGCTGTGCCAACAGATGCTATGGCATAGCTCAGAGAAGGGAGGAAGAAAGAACACTGCCATACTCAGCTGCCAGCCACCATTGTGTTCTTTAGGTGCAGTTGTTTTAAAAACATCGTCTCTGCTGAGAGGTGTTACTTGGCTGACAGCCACCACTGGGTTCTCTAGATATGGCTGTCTTAATTACAGCCTCTCTGCTGGGAGAGATGCTGTCCATTTGGATGCTACTCCTCAGTGTGGCAGCCAGCCCCAGCCAGGCTCTCAGGTGCAACAGTCCCAGTCCCAGTTCTAGTCCAAGTCTTCTGGTTGACAAATATCTCTTCTGTACTTGCAAGTTTTTTTGCTGCTGCGGCAGCAGAAACAGAACCGTTTGCAGTGCCAACCCATTTCCGACAAAGGCAATTTTCCCCTTCCTGTTACCCAGTCTGGTCTCACAACTTTCTGCCTGATCCTGGGGCTCTTAAAATGTCTACTCTGTTCCACTGAGTTGTTTTTCTAGGCTTTAGTTTTCAGAGGGAATCGAGGAGACATTTGACTAGTCTGCCATCTCAGCCCTACCTCCTCATGCTATGAATTTCTTTATTCCATCCTTAACTTTTTTCTATAGCCCAGTGGGTTTTGAGTGTCTTCTGTTACTGATTTCTACTTTTATGTCTTCGTAGTCAGCAAAGATGCTTTTGATCTTTCAGTGCTTTGAATTCTTTTAAGGCTTGTTTTATAGCTGAATATGTGGTCTATTCTGAATGATATTCCATATGTGTTAGAAGAGAAAGTATATTTGGCTATTGTTGAGTGGGATATTCAGTATATGTCTGTGAGGTTAAGTTGGTGATTGTGGCATTCAGATCTTCTTTGTCTTTATTGACCTTCTTTCTGTATATGTTTCCTTCGCTGAAAGTGGTATATTGAAGTCTCCTACTGTTTTTGTGGACTTGTTTCTCTTTTCAGTGCTGTTAGAGTCTGTTTTGTGTATTAAAGAGTTGTGTTGTTGGATGTATAATTATTTAGTATAATGTCTTCCTGGTATATTGACCCTTTAATCATTATATAGTGTTACTCTTTATTTACTGTGGTGAGTTTCACTTTAAAGTCTATTTAGTCAAAAATAGTATTGCCATTCCTGCTCTTTTTTGGAATGTTGTTTGTTTGATATATATTTTTCCCACTCTTCGAGCTTCTTTTTTTTTTTTTTTGTCTTTAAGGTGTGTCTCTTGTAGGCAGCATATAGATGGATCTTTTTTTTTAATCTAACCGACCACTCTCTTTCTCAATTGGTGCATTTAATCCACTTACATTTGGCAAAACTATTGATAGATGTGTTTAATACTGTCCTTTTGATGCCATCTTTGGTGTATTGTTGACAGTTTCTTTGTTCCATTTAATTTTCTATTCTGAGTTGTTTTTCTTTGTATATATTTTTTCCATTGAAAAAGATTGTTGTTGGTTTTGTATTTGCTGAGACTATGTTTTTCTCACTTTTTATTTTGATGTGTAGGATTCTTAGTTTCTTTGTGATTACCTCAATATTTACCTCTGGTTTTCTAAGTTTAAACACGTATTTTATTTCTTGATATCACCTTGACTTCCTCTTCATGTGAAAGATCTATGACTACACTTTTTAGTCCCACTTTATGTTTATAATGTTGTCATCTTTTATGTAATGACATCTCTGTTTTCCTGTTTTCAGTGCTTTACCCTGATTTATTTTTGTGATTTCTCTATCTGGGTAGATACCTGGTTGCTCTGCCCTGCATTCTAGTCTTGGGTTGTTATCAGATGTTAATCAATTTTCTACCTGAAGGGTTTCTTTTAGTACTTCTTGTAATTTTGGTTTGGTTTTTACAAATTTCCTAAGCTTCTGTTTATCAGTAAATGTCTTAATTTTGCTATCCTGTTTGAGCAACAGCTTTGCTGGTATATTATTCTTGGCTCGTAATTTTTTTCTTTTGATGCTTTATATATGTCATCTCATTGCATTATTGCCTGCTAGATTATGCTGAGTAGTCCAAGCTTACTCGTATTGACTTTCCTTTGTAGATTATTTTTTGTTATCCCTAGCCAATCTTAAACTTCTCTCTTTATCTTTAATTTTGACATGTTTGGTTATAATACATCTTTGGACTTTCTTTTGGGATATACCTTGTTTGAAGTCCAATGAGCATCTTGAATAGATATGTTCTCATCTTTTGTGCTATCAGGAAAATTTTCTGCCAACATATCTGCAACTGTTCTCTTTGCAATTTTTGTTATCCCTTGTGTTTGGGTACTGCAATCACTTGTAGATTATTCCCCTTGGTAGAATCCCACATGATTCTTAGGGCTTTTAAAAAATATTTTACCTGGTTTTTCCTCAGGTATGTTGGTGTCAAGTATTTTATCTTTAGTCTCACTAATTCTGACTTCCATTGCTTAATTCTGCCCTTTTACATTGTATTTAGTAGTCTAATTCTGAAATGTTACTGCTTAATCTCTTTTCTGATCTCTTCAAATTTTTGTATGTTACTCTCTTGTATTTTACACCATATAATTCCAGAAAGTTCTCTTCATCTGGAAGATTTGTTGAGTGAGTCTTTGTTTTAGAAGCTTTCTGAAGTCATCGTGGTCAGCCTCTTTATATGACTTGATAAATTGACTATTGACTCCAAACCATCAGTATGTTATTGTATTTCTTTGACGTTTGCTGTGTCTTAGCTTCTGGTTTTGTTTTGTTTTAAAATGCCCAGATAGGCTGTTTTTATTAGCTAGTTTGATTACTGGTGCCTTTGAAGCTCTAATGTCCTCTCACTAGGTGGTTAGACCTGCTAATAGGTATGTGAGCCCAGGAGTCCATTTAATTCTCTTGTGTGGATACAGCTCAGGTATCCAGTTAGTCAGCCATGGTGTGTGGTGCAGGTTCTGCCACATAGTCCTAGACAGGCAGAGATGATTGGTGTAGCCACCGGTATCTGACTGTATCTGCTGAGCAAGGCAAGGGGCTGATAGTATCCCTGAGTGTCTGTGAGGGAAGCATGTCCATGTTCCTTAGAGAACATAGGTGGGTATGTTTTGCAGCTGGACTCTAGATACTCACTGCTTTGGGCTGTAAGGACTGAGAGGCACTACTTATTCTTGGACCTTTGTTGTGGGTGGCTTAGTGGCTTGGGTGGAGCCACAAGTCTTCTGTCCCCTGCTGCGGGTAGGTGAGAACCCTGCTTAGTAGGCAGCATGATGTCAAATATCAGAAGACTGCCTTTCCACAAGGCAGCTGACACAGTAAATTATGATTTACGTATATGACCCATTGTACTGTGCCTGTGGAAGGGGTTCCATACGTGTTTATGCAGTGGTTAAAGTCATTGAAAGTCCAGGGACCTGTTATGCCTGTGCCTAGGCAAAGGAACTATTTCTAGCCCATGTTCCTGGCTTAGGGGAGTTAGCAGATTATTTTTTTCCTGTTTGTTAGTTTGTTCCCACTCCAAGGCTGGGAGAATGGCTCAGGGCCTATAAAGGATCCTACTTCTGGCCCAGGGGACGGGGCAGTCTCTGGAGCCAGTTCAGGCCCAGTGCAGAGCAGGAGGAGGGCAGGTGAAAGGGCAAACAGTTTATCCCAAGGGATAGTTGTTGATCTCTGGGTGGTAGGTTAGACACCAGTTACTTGTCTTTTGCCTGTCAAGTACCACTTATCACTGATTCTGGAGGCATGGGTGGACTCTCCACCAAAAGGTATCTCCTGATGGGCACATGCAGTTCTCAACACCACTGGTTATTTCACCATGCTCACACTAGCTGATATAGCCCGTGGATGCCAGTTCTTACTGAGTGAGATCTGGCAACTCTTCACTGCTTTTGAAGCTTCTTTCCTATACCTGCTGTTCAACCTGATTTGTCAACTTTGCTTTTGATGTTTTAGGCTTCTAAAATGTCATATATGATTGATGCTTTTGGTTTTTTGGGTCTTTGTTGTAAAAGGGATTACAGGAAGTATCTGACTACTCTGCCGTCTTAGCCCCACCCTCCAGAAGTTTTACAATTTAAAAAAATATTTATTTGGATCATTTAAGAGTTGTGATTAAAAAAAGTTAAAGAAATCTGGGGAGTGTGTAAAGCTCTAAGTATTTTGAGTTTAACCTGAAATCTCTAGATTGTATAAAAGATAAATGACTTGTGGATTATTCAGCAAGGAAGGTGTACACAGATTTAGTAATCTGTTGTGTGCAGTTCCACGTTTTTTTTTTTTTAACCACATGATGTGAAACCCATGTGAAATTGTGTACTACAGGTTAGTAAACAAATGCAATTAAGATCATGTGTATCTTGCTTACTGGTTAATCTGCTCCTGGTAGGAGGTATCCATATTCTTCTAGAGCTCCAAAAAAGTGTTACCTTTCTTAAATAGGAAACAGAGCCAAATTAGAAGCACCAACTCAGATAAGAAGTATGGCAGTCCCTGGTGGGGAAGTAAAGGCTATTCAGTAGGAAGAGTGTGTGCGTATATGTGTGTGTGTATCAGTTTTTCTCTGCTGAGATAGTCAGCAAGATGCTGTTTTGTTTTCCTGTGATTTGAATCCTTTGTATCAAATTATTCTTAAGAAGATTTGTTTTCCATATGAAATTATCCTCATTGTGCATTCATATTTCATGGTGATAGTTCTTCCTACATAAAGAACTTGTCTGTATGCAGGGATTATAGTATTGGCTAATGATTTAACTGCTTGTTACCTTGACATTAACCCTGTTGGCATAGTGGTTAAAAGGTATGTCTGCTAACCAGAAGGTTGGAGTTTAGATCTCACAGGTGCCCCTTGGAAAGCCTATAGGGTGGTTCTACTCTGTCCTGTGTGGTCGGTATAAGTCATAGTCTACTAGATAGCAGTGGCCTTTATCTTGAAATTGGAGCCCTGGTGATGCAATGGTTAAAAGTTCTGCTTTTAACCAAAAGGTCAGAAGTTTAAACCCACCAGCTGCTCCTTAGAAACCCTGCGGGGCTATGATGTCTTACAGTGTTGCTATGAGTTGGAATTGATTCTATGACAATCTTTTTTTTTTTTTTTAATTCTTGAGACAGAAGTTTGGGGAAAACTGGATGTTGATTTATATTCTCATTTGGATGCAGACTCAGAGCTCCTCTCAAGCAGCCATGTTAATAAAAAAGCGAAAAAGGGGCAGACTAGTCAGATCTATAGGAATAGTATTTCCTTGATTTTTAAGTTGCTCATTTATATCGTAACTGTAATTTAAAATGTATTTTACTAATGTTTATTTATTAAGGTACTATTGGAAGTCAGTGGTCTTATAGTTGAAAGTGTATTAGAATGAAGGAAATCCTCTAGAGTCTCATTAACTGGCCATGTGCTGAGAACTGCCTTATGAATACTTGATGCAATTATAACATCCCAGAAGTATGACCCTCAATCACAATTTCAGCCCACGTAGTGCTATTTTGATTCAGATGAGCCAGGAAGTTATAAACATATTAATTTTCATACAAGTGGCTACCTCATTGACAGATACTCTTAAAAATATACACAGAAGTAGCTGTGTATGGCTGATTTCATTTTTAAAATCTTGGTTCCAATTCAAAGGACCACCGTTTTGGAAAACTAACCATATGCAATTACATGTTTCCACCTAAAAATTCTCTTAGTAGGCCCCAAACCCAAATGGTGCTTAGTAGCAATATATCTGTCACAAGGGGGTCAGAAAAAGAGGAAGTGTTATTTGGAGCCCTGACCTTGAGAGAAGAGAACAATGAAGAGACCTGGGGGGTGGAAAGATGTATTAACTGATCAGGTGGCCTGTGTTTTCCACATCTGCTCTGGGTGTCCTGTCAAGCTTTTTTTTTTTTTCCTTTTGTTGTCATTGTTGCCTTGTTTTCTTAGATACAATATCTGCTTCTCTCAGAAAATCACCCTGTGCCCTGCCTGCTCCCACCCTTCTCAGGCCAGTCTGTGAGCCTTCACGGCTGACGTCCTGTGTGTGTGTGAGCCCACGGTCTTTGCTGCTTTTTCTCATGCCTTTTCTTTATGATGTTTCAGCTCATCCACCATATACCATGTGCTTTAGAGTGAAATTCTACCCACATGAACCCTTGAAGATTAAAGAAGAGCTCACAAGGTATTTTCCGTTTTGTTTGTATGTTTACTGTGCGCCCTTAACTAGCTCTTGGCTAGACCTGCCTCCTTTCTGGAGTGGAATTTCTCCACCAGAAAGCTGCTAGACTCAGCCGTTCAGCTTGGAATGTTTCCTTAACAGTTAATTGTCTTGGGATTTTTCTAACAGTTATCATTGGGAGTGTAATTAACTGCACAAAAAGCAGTGGTTATGAAGGGGAGGCATTCTCTGAAAACATCTGACGGTAGGGTGCTAAAAATAGATGATTGTCTCTAGGACAGGAGTAAATTCAGAGCTGGCACAACCCTTAGGGCTTGGATCTTGGATCTCAGCTTTTCTGGGAGGGGAAATTACTTGACAGACTGGATGTTTCCATCATCCTGTATTCTGAGGGTTGAATGCGTGACCTGTGGATACCTTCCCTCTACCTGTAGGCTCTTAGCTTGATTTTCCTTGCTGAATCATCCAGTCTGGAAGCTTTCTCCCTTCTCATCTCCCTCTACTGGGGCCACATTTGGTACTACCTCCTGGGGTTTTTTTCTTCTCGCTGAGCAGGATCCTAGGTGGGCTGACTTGACGGTGAACAAAGAGCTGCTGTGCACTTCTTGATGTGCTGTGATTTGGGGACCGCAAAAGCCAGTGTGTGTGTGACCACCTTATAATGGCTCACATGGGTACGTATGTAGCAGAAAAGCCAGGCCTGAGCTGTTGACTCTGATCATCATTTGAGGGAGTTCTGAGCTTTGAGATTTTTGCTTTCCGTGATGAAGAATGACTATTGTGGTGCTGAGATGACTTCGGAAGTGAGCAGATGGTTCTGTTCTCTAGGATTAATGTGCCTACAACCATTTAGTGAGGTTTGTGGTGGGCGTGGGGCAGGAATGTAGAAAGCAGGGTTGGACAGATAATCAACCGATAAATGTTTTTGTTTTTTTTTAAACTGAGGTGAAATTCACCATTTTAACTATTAAAAAATGCCCAATTCATTGGCACTAAGTACATTCACAGTGTCATGCAATCATCACCTTTATGTAGTTCAAGAACATTTTCATCACTCCAAAAGGAGATTCTTTACCCGTTAACAGTCACTCCCCATCCCTCTTCCTCTAGTCCCTGGCAACTACTTACATACTTTCTGTCTGTGTAGATGGATCTGTTTTGGACATTTCCTGTAAGTGGAATCATATAATACGTGGCCTTGGCCTGCTGTTTGATTATATAATTTATTTGTTTACTTGATAAGTTCTCCCTCAGTGCCTCGAACATCAGATACAATACTAATGCCAGCCATTATGTGATCAGGTGCCCCCCACTCCTTTTTTTTTGGAGATGTAGGTAATATCTTCACCTCTTTTATTAACTTTTTACTTTTTAATGAGAAACAAAATTTTAGCGTTTTCAACTGTATTCAAATTATCTATTGCATAGGTAATTTTATAGTTACATGAAGTAGAAATGCGAATACAGATTTTTCTTTTTTTACATCTTTTATCTTGGTTAAGTGAAAGTTTACACAACAAATTAAGTTCCCATGTGACAACTTTTGTATAGATTATTCAGTGATATTGGTTACATTTTTCACAATGTGTCATTATTCTTATCCTACTCCGCTCTGCTCCACTCCACTCCACTCCACTCCACTGTGTTCCACTCCACTCCATTTCATTCCATTCCATTTCCAGAACTTTAGTTTTCCTGCCTCCTTACCTTCTCATTTTTTGCTTTAGAGTAGTTTTTGACCACGTGGTCTCAAATAACCTAGTACCCAGTGCTGCTGAGTTGTTCCAACTCATAGCAACCCTGTAGAGGGAGTGGAACTGCCCCACAAAGTTTCCAAGGAGTGTGTGGTGAATTTGAACTGCTAACCTTTGGGTTAGCAGCTATAGCACTTAGCCAGTATGCCACCAGGGTTTCCTTTGGTCTCATACACATGGTTTCTTTAAAGGACCTCATTATGAGGACTGCCAGTTAAGTTGCAAACTCATTCTAGAAAAAGTGCTACTACATACCTCATTCTGAATATCACTGTGGTCACCTTAGAAGGACTCCCCTTGGGAAGCTAATTCACCGATGCCAATGCCTAGTCAACCTTTAAAAGCAAGTTTGGAACTCTTTTGGGAATGGTCAACAGAGCTGTTGTCGGATTACTCTTGATGTCCTGAATGTCGTCCAAATATCTTCCTTTCAATATTTCCTTTATCTTGGGGTAAACAAAAAAAATCACTGAGAGCCAGATCAGGTAAGTGGGGAGCATGTTCCAATACAGTTATTTGTTTACTGGCTAAAAATTCCTCACAGACAACTATACAATTAAGTTCACTAACTTGCCAGCTTGCAACCATGCACAATGGCCATTGCAGAAAGAGTTCTGAAGTTGCTGTGAAGGGTGGACTAGGCACTGGCATTGGTGCATAGCTTCCCAAGGGGAGGACTTTGTAAGGATACTCTGCAGTGAGGTATGTAGCACTTAGAACAGTTGAGTTCAGGGACTGAATTACCAGACTTTGTACTCAGCAGTGATATTCTTTTTTTTTTTTTCTTTTTGATATTATTTAGCTAAACAGTGACCTCAAGGGGTAATTTTAGTTTAAATTTTAAAGAATATTATCTCAGAGTAGTAGTCTCAGGGAATCATGTAGTCTCTACCAGTCCAGTAAGTCTGGACTTTTTAAGACTTTAAATTATGTTTCACATTTTTCTCTCATTCTATTAGTATCCATTTACTGTAGCTTTGAACAGAACATTTGTGAGTGGTAGCTGGGCAATATCTGATTCTTCTGGTCTCAGAGCAGATGAGGCTGTGGTTTGTGAAGACTCCTTTCTCCTTTGAGTCTTTGGTTTTCTTCTTTGTCTTTTGTTCTAAGCACAAACTGGTAGTTATATCTACATTGCAATGTAGAACACACCTATTATGAACTGTATTATGCCAATTCCCTGAGCTGTCCCATGAAACTATGGTCCTAAGCATTCAAACCCAGGAAACCAATCTCTTGAGGTGTTTGGTTATGTCTAAGAAATATTTGTACCTATGTGGTTATTATATACATAGATATAAATGCATGCATACGGAAGTCTATAGTATCCTGTCTGCATATGTATGTACCCAAATATGCCTGTAAATGTATCTGTGTAACCACACACATAGTTTTTGGTTGGTAGTATTGCAAAATTAAATTAAGCAGTTCTTTTTTGGTATATTTTTTTAAAAATCTTTTCTGGAGAACAAAAAATTGAATATGAGTCAGTGTAAATTACAAGTAGATACTTTTTGTTGTTGAGAAAATACTATTTGAAAGTAAAAGAATAAAAACTCTGAGTTAGTAACCTGAGTTTTTTTCCTTTAAATTTAATCTTCTAATGTTTTCCTGCTCTCGACTGATTATCCAAAATATGACTAGTGGGACATTGCAGACACTTCACCTTACACAAGTAGAAGTGTGTTTTTCTTAGTACGAGCCTCAAAATTGAAAACAAATTTAGAAAGGTGTAATGTCCCAGGTAATTATACCCTAGGAGCCACTGGTTAGTGTAGATGGTCAGATTCTTTCTTGTGACTGAAAGTTTGGAGATTTGAGTCCCTCCAGAGGTGTGTTGGAAGAAGCCGTGGTGAGCTATTTCTGAGAAATCAGCCTTTGCAAACCCTGTGGAGAATAGCTGGGTTGTGACATGTGCGGGGTTGCCATGAGTTGGAATTGACTCAACAGCAGCTGGTACTATGGTTTAAACCTTTATTTTTCAATCATCTTGTTTTTTTTTTTTGGTAGCCAAAGCCAAGTGCTGTCGAGTCAGCTGCTATTTTATTAGGTTAATCTAAAAAGTTAAAATAAAATATGAGAAGTTAAGATCATTTTTATGACCATTTCAAGGGCTTAAGAAGTTTCGAGAAAAAGGAAGGTTTGAGAGAGCAAAATAACAAAAAGATTCTCAAAACATGAATATTTATAATTATTTTGAGCCTTTTAAGGAGTGGTCTTACAATTCTTTAGATTTCTGTAGCTTCTTTAAATGTACATACAACTGAATTTAATTATCAGAAAAAAGTGTGTTGGTTTTCAACTTTGCAGTGAGAACCGTCTTTCAATTCATGTCAGGCAGAGAAACAAGTGGTGGCATAATAATTTTGCTCTGGAGTCTCTTGTGTTTCTGTTACTTAATCCTTTCATGCAGGAGGGATAGGAAAAGAAGATGCATGATTTTTTTTCGGTAGCTATCATATTTAAAAAATGAGTGTCCTGAACCTGGAGCTATTTGTAAGGCTTGGTAGATTATACTGAGTCCACAGTAATCCGTGATGATCTCCAGAAATCATTGATATGAGCTAGGACAAAGCTAGGGTACTGTGAAAGCTGATTTTCTTTCTCAGGAAGCTTTCATCAAACTTGATTCCTGGGAAGCTTTCATCAAACTTGATTCCTGGGATATGAGATTAGAAACCAAATCTTTCATTCATGAAAAAACAGTTATTTTGAATTATCTCTGACTACTAAATTTACCAAAGGTGCAAACCGAAGCGATTATAGTCCATGCACATGTTTGGCAAGTACAAATGAAATCTCATGGCCTTGGGCCTGGTAGTTTAATAGTCCTTAAAAAATGAAATTTCGTTTCCAGTTTTTTTGTGGCACTGATTTTTTGAGTGGTCTAGAGATGTGGTTCTTGAAGTGTGGTCCCCAGACCAGCAGCACCTCGAAACTTTTTGCAAACACAGATCTGATGAAGAAACTCTGTGGGAGTGACTGTGCCCAGTAACCTCCATTTTCATAAACCCTCCAGCTGATTTTAAAGCACACTGAAATTTGAGAACCACTATTCCAAGGCAGTTCAGATCTTTGAAACTGTTTCTTTTGGCAAATATTGGCAGCCGTCTGTAGAGGCAGAGGAAAGCTATGTGTCTCCTCTTCCACCCTCTTACTACTGGGTGAGAAGTTACAAGGAAAGCAGGTCTCAGAAGGATTTCTGCCATAGAGTAAATACATTAGCAATGGGCTGTAGCCCGCTGTACAGCCCACGTAATCTCAGTGACTTGGCTGGCATGAGTGGCTCTATAGAGTCAAATAAGCAAAGCAGATTCCTGCAGCAGGCTGAAGGCAGGACCTGACAGATGCTTGGCATGGACACCACTTGAAGGGAAGACACCAGATCTGTGCTTTGCTTAGCTGAGAGTGGAGGTGCTCTGCAGAATTCTAAACTTTCCAAGTATTGTGAACACTACTTGGGTCACAAGTAAAATCACTCAGCACTTCTTTCGTGTCAGTTAGCATAACTTGCAAAGCTAGTGGAAATTCTGTTCTCTGTAGAAGTTTCTGATTATTGTTCTTAGCTGCTGTGCAGTTGACCCCTATCACGGTGACCCGTGTGTTGAAATGCTGCCCAGTCCTGCGCCCTTGAGGAGATCGGTTGCAGAGCAGACTGCTGTGATTTAGAAGGTTTTTACTGGCCGGGTTTTCAGAAGATCACCAGGTCATTCTTCCTGTTCTGCATTAGTTTGGAAGCTCCCCTGAAGTCTCCGTAGCACCATAGCAACACGCAGCCCTCCACTGATGGATGGACGGGTGGTAGCTGCACACGAGATGTACTGGCTGGGAATTGAACCCCAAGGTATCCTCCACAGAAGGCAGAAATTCTAGGTAGGGAACCACCATCACCCTTGTGGGCTTCTGACTAGGTGCAGCAAATATTGAATAACTTCCTCTAGTGGCTAGACTGGAGCCCTGGTGGTGTAGTGATTAAGAACTCAGCTGCTAACCGAAAGGTCAACAGTTTGAATCTACCAGCCCCTCCTTGGAGACCTTATGGGGCAGCTCCCCTCTTTCCTAGAGGCTGGTCGTGAGTCAGAACAGACTCGGTAGCATGTAACAACAACAGTGAGTAGATTAAAACCAACGCCTGCATCTACACACATACCACATTACCCGAAATGAAACTTTCTCATAGTTTTTTTTTTAATTTTAATTTTTATTTAACATAACTGAGTGAAAATGTACATTCACATATAAATTTACATGCCCCCCTATATGCAGCTTCCACTGCTCTCACTGTCCGGTGACTGCACACCGTTCCTCTCTGCTCCATACATGTCTCATCCTCCCAACAGCCTCCTTTCCCCTCCTCTCCATCCACTCCCCTTCCTCCAGCCAGAGGTCAGCAAGATGATATCCTATAGATGTATAGAACCATAAAGTGCTTCCAATATATGGTCACTCTGCATTGCCAAGTCCAATCCATTCCTGTCCAAAGAGCGGACCCTTGTTATAATTTATGGGAAAGGGCAGCATCAAGGCCGGGGGCCATACTCTCAGAGGAACCCCCAAACCGCTGGACCATCAATTGAGGTCTTTTAGTGGAGATCTCATGATGCACCTCTTTTTATTCTTGTGTTGCCAGTGAGACTCCTCTCTGTGAGCTCTATCGTGGCTATCGCTGGTGGACTCATACAGTTTTTAATTCATGTAAAATAAAGTACACCCTTTTAAAGTGTACAGTTAAGTGACTTTTAATATGTTTACGAATTTGGGTAGCCATCACCGATATCTAAATCCAGGACATTTTTGTCACCGCCCAGAGAACCTCCGTATCCATTGGCAGTCACTCCTCTGTTACCCCCTTCTTCCATGCCTCTGGCAACCACTAATCTGCTTTGTTTCTTTGTATTTGCCTATTCTGGGCATTTCCTATAAATGGAATCATGCATTATGTGACATTTTGTGACTGACTTTTTTCACTTAGCATAACGTTCTCAAGATTCACCCAAGCTGTACATGTATGAGAACTTCATTCCTTTTTATGGCTCAATAATACTCTATTCTATTGATATCCACATTTGTTTATCCATTTATCAGTTGATAGACATTTGGGTAATTTCTGTTTTTTAACTGTTATGAATAATGCTACGGCGAGTGTTTGTGCATGAGTTTGATGTGGACCCAGATCTGGCTTAATTGGGTCTGGGAAGGGCCCATGGCACTGATAGTTTTAAAAACTTATTAAAAAGCTCCCCCAGGTGATTCTAATGTATAATCTCGGCTGAGAACCCAGAGTTAGTTCTGATTTTGAACTGCTGTTGAGAATTCACACTTCACCTCAGATATACAGAATGACAATCTACATTTTAACAGGAGAATTGCTTGGACATCTTGTTAAAATGTAGACTCTGATTCAGTATGTCTAGGCTGGAAAGAATTCCCTGGGGAACTTTGAAACATTTGTTAATGCAGCGAACCACCAACTTAGACCCTTGTTACTCACTGTATGGGGCAGAGATGTGTAGCCCTAGCATCACCTAGGAGCTAATTAGAAATATGGAGCTTCATACCCCAGCCCAGCCTCACTGAATCAGAATCCACATTTTAATAAAGTTCTCTGGGTATTCATGTGATCACTGTAGTTGACAAGCGCTATTGAGCAGACTAGTCTGAGTTCTTATCTAGCAAATGTAATATTGTTTCTCCGACAAAATGCACACCAAACTCCAAAAAAGAAGTTTATTAAGACTGCCTTTATCTCCTATACAACATTCCATATGAAATTGTGGACAGTGGCTTATCATTTGGGTTCCCACTGTATCCCAATGCCTAGCACAGGGTGTGGTATCCCACAACACTGAAAGATTAACTGAAATAGAACACTGTAAGCAACTGCTGCCTTCAGTGCCTGTAGTGGGTGTGCAGTGAGTCAGCACTGTGAGTGCAGACCCCAGCACCCCAGGAATGCCTGTAGGACCTTAGGGAGTTAGTTACTGTCTCTGATCCCCATTCTTTTATCTCTTAAATGTGGATAGTATGGTATGTCACAAAGGCTCAGGACAGCTCAAACATATTTGAGCACTGGAGGTGGTCCCCAAAATTGTGAAGTGCTCTCCCCTGAGGCAAGGAAACAGAAATGAAAGATTGGTCTCTGAGAGTTAAACTGTAAAATAAACGTAGAAAGAATCTGCACGCATTGGCAAAATTATGATACCTAAAAGCAGTAAACCTTAGGCCTGAAGCACTGCATGAAGGAATTCACATGACCTGGAAAGAAGAGTACACCTTGGAGGCCTTGATTCGTGCAGAGGAATGGAAAAGCGGGTGGCAAGATGCACCTGAGCCAGGAGCTGCAAACTTTGTTGGCCTTCGGGCTGAATCTGGCCCACGTGTATATTTTTTGGTGCTACAGAGTGCTGGAAGAAAAAAAAAAGAATTTGTTGCAATATTTAAATGTCAAAGAAACACATTCTCCTTTATTTTCTGAAAAAGCTGACAACATAGATTGGGTGAGCACAGATTGCTTGACTCCTTTGTAAGGAGCTGCTACCTTCTATTCTGTCTCCTTGAGTCCTTAAGCCACCCTGTTCCACACTTTAACAAGTTTGCCTGGCTTCTGCTGGCATTTGAGTTTGTCACTAGACAGGTGACAGGTGTACCAATTCCTTTTGAGTCGATTCTGACTCATGGCAACTCTCTGTGTGTCAGAGTAGAGCTCTGTGCCATAGGGTTTTCAGTAGCTGAGCTTTTGGAAGCAGATCACCAGACCTTTCTTCCGAGGTGCATGTTATTAGACTGAAATCTCTAACCTCTTTGTTAGCAGCTGATTGTATTATTCATTTGAACCACCCAGGGACTCCCATTGGCTCTCTGGCCTCATAATCAAGTCTTTTTGGGGATGGGTTAGTGTGAGTTTGTCCCTGTGAGATGAGGGGGCTAGTCATTTTTTTCTTTTTTAAAATTATTATTATTGCTGTAAAAACACAGATAGTGGGACTAGACTTGGTGTTCTGACTGGGTCAGTTTTCTGACTGCCCCTGTAAGCAGACCTTGAATGCCCTTGAGCAGCCCCTGTGATGTGAGTTGGTGATGATGGTAGCTGTGGGTGTCACCATAGGAGAGTTTCTGCTGGAGCAGGGCCTAGCTGGACTCTGTTGGCGTTCTTCTAGTCTTGTGCCTCTTTGAAAAGGCAGAGCACACCCAGGTTTGGAGGCTGCTAAGATCTGCTTATCCTTGGACACTTTGCATTTTCCAAACTCCAAAGACCCCTTTCAGTTTTTCTCTGCTTGCCCCATGAGGGGCATGGCATGCCTAGAGTTGTGGTGAGGCAGGTAGGTGAAGTGTGACCAGTCCTTGTGTGTCTTCCATGCTTTAGCCAAAACTGATGGTATCTCTTTCTTTTTGGATTATAGGTACCTCTTGTACCTGCAAATTAAAAGAGACATTTTCCATGGCCGACTGCTGTGCTCCTTTTCCGATGCTGCCTACCTGGGGGCCTGTATTGTTCAAGGTGAGTGTGGCCGTGGCTTGCCCATCCCCACTGCTGTCCTGGGCTGTCAGACGGTGTCTGTGGAGCCTTGGCTGTGGGGAGTCCTCCCTCCTCCCTGCCTGTGCCCATCTTGCCCATGTCTGTGGATTGAGACTGGGCGGGGCTGGGTAGCTTAGCAACACAGCCCGTTCTCTCCACCTGTCCCCAGCCGTGGAGTCCTGGGGGAAGTCTGGGCTGAGGCGTTCGCAGGGACATCTGTAGGCTCTGCCAGTGGGGCTTCGAGTCTTTCGTACGGGCGTACAGTTTTACAAAAAGCTCTGAAAGGGTTTGGAAATTTTATGTTTTACGTTTAAGTGTGGAACCTCATGGGCATTTTGAAGGGGAACAACTATGTCTGGGAAAGTAGGTGTCCAGTAGGGAGGTTGTCCCTGGAGATATTTATGCATGTTTCTGCTTCGGATCCGGGCACTTGGCTAATTGGCTTGCCTGCAATACCTGATTCCTCAGTTTTTTTAGCAAGGTAATGTGGGAGGAAAGGCCTCTGGGTGGTGCAAATTGTTTGTTTTAAACTACTAATTTAAAGATTGGCAGTTCAAACCTATTCAGTGGCACCATAAGAGAAAGGTCTGGCATTCTGCTTCCATTAAGATTACAGCCTGTAAAAAACACAGTGGAGCAGCTCTGCTCTGTAACATATGAGGTTGTCATGAGTTGAAATTGACACAATGGTAACATTAAAAAAAAAAAAGTAGAGAGAGAGAAGAAAGCCCCAGTTCAGTTTATCAGCCTTAGTTTGAATCTCCCCTCCCCCATTTCTTAATTATTTTACCATGGGGAATACTAGTCAGTCTCTTTTAGTATCATTTTCTTTATCTGCTTAATGCAGAGATACTAATGCCTCCTCACCTGGTGGTGTGACACTCCCGTGAAAGCCAGGCCAGCACAGGTCCCAGCAGAAGACAGGCTGCTTTTATTTTCAGGGTTGAACAAGGCGCAAATAAATATGTGGGTGGGTATGGGGGAATGAGGAACGGTGGTTTTCTACCTTGTAAGGACATCGGAGGTCTCCAGGACCCAAAGCAGCACATTGTCATGGTGATGGACCCAGCAACATTTGAAGAGCAGGCTCAGGTGTTCCTGTTCCCCTGGGAGGCAGCTGGCCCAGGGGCTGTGGATAGGGACTTCAGGTGATCTTGTCCTTCGTAGCATGTTGATGAGCTGGAAAAGCAGGCAGAAGGAGGAAGGAAGAAGTTGGGATTTAGAGAGAGAGGGAGACAGTCAGACAGACAAAGAGACAGAGAGACAGACAAACTTATAGAGATAAAAACAAAGACAAAGAGACAAAACGTGAGGGAGAGATTACCGAGCGAGCCTGTTAACCTTATGACTCTCAGATAGCAAAGGAACTTGTGATGGACCGTAAGTGGGTATGACAGTTATCTCTCTCAGGATGCCAAGGAGTCAGTCTTTGCTCACTGCTTCAGAGAGAAACCCTCATTCTCCTGGGGATTTCCCTGTTGACGGCACTTGGCTTTGGCTGTCTCTGTGTGGAGTGCTCTGTGCTCTTCCTTTGACCCTATTCTCAGATGTGTGGTCTCTCTGAAAATTCCAAAGTGGGTATGCAGGGGAGCAACCTGCTACTTGGTATCTCGTTTTGGCAGAGATGTCACAACCCCTGGGGATATCCAAGTTTAAAGTGGTCCTAACAATGACAGGTGCTGTGATGGGAAATAGGAAAGTCCCTGTCGCCTGCCCCTGGGTCAAGCAGATACTTTAGAAAGTGGCCTCTGATGGGATGTTAGAGACTCATAGTTGTCTTTCTTCACTGTGAAGATCAGCAATTCCTTGTTAAAATACTCAATATGAACCTAAGCAACAGAAAAGCTTGTGAGGATTTTGGAAGGCAATTTAGGTATTAATGAGTTATTGCCAGTTCTCCAAAGACAAGCTCAATTTGGATTTCTAATGGAAAACTCTCCATCCTATTTTATGTTTGCAATAAAGCCACAAAGGCACCATCCAGAAGAGAAAGGCCCTATTTTATCCCTCCTTGCAGTTCTCACTGCCCACACACACTGTATTAACTGCTGTGGAGAAAATGGAGCTGGAAATAGACTGGAGTCCTCAAGGGGACCTTTGAGCTCTCCAGTCTTCAATCTGATGAAGTCTGTGCACCGTCCATCATGAATCAAGAGAAAGCTGGTTCACAGAGGTCTGTGAGGCTCGGGGCAAACACTTTGGGTAGCCCCTGAGATCATTTAGGAATGCAGATAAGGATCTGCTTTGTCAGAACAACTTATTCTTGCAGACAGTAACAGGGAATGTGCAGTACATGTGCAGGAAGTCGGAGGCAATGTGACTTTTCACTGAGTCCTTGTTTGCAAGAAAGATTTCAAGGAGCATATTTGAAGCTTCAGTATATTCTGAGTGTATAAAAAATAGTCATCACCCAGAGTTTTGCTACCTGTGTATGTGAAAAAAAAGAAGCATATTCGTACAAGTCCTTTTTTCATTATTACATATTCCAGAATGAACACACAAAAGTCATAGGACTGTATATCCTGTATTGGTTAAGATCTCTTCTCTCCTGTTCCTTCTACAAAATAGCAAAATGAAGGGATTATTGTGTATGTTGTCTCCTCTGCCTGGTGTATTCAATCCATATGGATATTTTTGCTTCTTCTAAATATTCTGACCAACAACAGTGTTGTGGTATTCGTCAAGAATACTGAATATCCCAAGGCCTGCCAGAAGAGTGATCAAATTTGTTTTAGAAGAAATGCAACCAAAATGTTCCTTAGAAGGAAGGGTGATGAGACATCAGCTCACTTATTTTGGACATATCATCAGGAAAAACTAATACCTAGCAAAGAAGATTATGTTTGGTAAAGTAAGCTAATGAAAACTAGAGAAACTCTTACTGAGGTGGATTGCCCCAGAAGTGAAATAGTGGACTCAAACATACCAATAATCATGAAAATGGCACAAGACTAGATAGTGTTTCATTCTGTAACAGATCAGGTCACTGTGAATCAGAACTGATTTAACAGAAACTAACAACAAAAAATATTCGAGACTCGGCTGAGATGTCACTTCCTCTAGGAAGTGTTCCTGGATTGTTTTGTCTAGCTACCTTAACCCACCTGTACCTCATTCTTTATCAGAATGTCCTGTTTTTTTGCCTTTTAAGCACTTACATCTGCAATTATTGTGTTGAGTCGTTTTTGAGCTTCTTAGATATTTCCCCTTAGGTCAAATCCTATTGGACTAGGATTTTGGTTCCTACAGTATCCCAGTGTCAGCATACAGTAGAATCTCCAATAAATAAATGAATCAGTGCACGGAATTGTGGGCAAGTACACTTATGCATTTGCTAAACTTGAGAAAGAGTGGTCGTTTGTCTGCTTGGAAGGTATTTTCTGCCTCATTCATTTGTTGATGCGTTCTCCAAATATTTAGTAAGCAGCTGCTAGCTTTCAGACACTGAAATACAAAGTCCCTTTGTGGAAACAAAAATAAGAGGCAGTAGTTGTGATGATAATTTAATGGATAAATAGAGGGAAACATGGAGTACTATGGGAGTCCTTAGGAGGGACTCCTAACCCAACAAGGGGGGCCAGGGAAGTATCTCGAAAGAGCTGACATTAGAGATGTAACATCTGGTATCTATCGTGAGTTCTTATGGAATGAATCCTCTTCAGACTAGGGAAGTTCATTACCCAGCTTGCCCCCACCCCCTTCACTATGCCACCTGATATTACATGTCTGATGTCACCCTGATGACTAAGCCATGGTCTTTTCATTCACCTCACATGTGTGTGAAAGTTGGACAATGAAAAAGGAAGAGTGAAGGAAATCAACACAGTTGAAATTTGGGGATTGGCAAAGACCACTGAACATACTGTGGACTGCCAGACCAAACCAGTCTCTCTTGGAGAAAGTACAGCGAGAATGCTCCACCTAATGAAAGGTCTCCCTCACTTTTGCTGACTTTTCACTTTACCAAACACGATGCTGTACTTTCTCCAAGAGAGACTGGTTTGGTCTGGCAGTCCACAGTACGTTAAGTGGTCTTTGCCAACTCCTCACGTGAGGATGATGAGACTGTGATTACTTTGGACGCAACATCAGGAAAGACCAGAAAATGGCATCATGTTTGGTAAAGTGAAAAGTCAGCAAAAGTGAGGGAGACCTTTCATTAGGTGGATCGATACAGTGGCAGTAGCCATGAGCTCAAATGTATGAACATTTGGGAAGATGACACAGCACTGGACAATGTTAAGTTGTGTTAGAGGTCAAGTGGCCGTGAGTGGGAATTGACTTGATGACAGCTAACAATGTTGCCCCACCAATTTGCTTTGAACTCCTTGGATGTTTGTGACTATTGAATCCTTTTAGACGAACGCTAGAATTTGTTTCAAACTCTAAGCCTCCCAGTGCACTGTATGTCCCTGCTGCTTACCACAGGTTGCTGACCCAACTCCTCTTGTTTTGATAAAAAAACAAAACAAATTTGAATAGTTAGAAGTTCTTAGTCACTAAAATACTACTCCTGCTTGAACTGCTTAAAATGAGTTACAGGCAAACTGTAAGGAAGCAGAGAGCAGGGCTTGTGATGAGGAGAGCATTGACCTTCACCTTGTCAGCAACTGTGTGTAGTTCCCAGGGCAATTTCTTTTCTATATTTTCTGACTTGTTAACTTATTAGCAGGTTTTGGCCATACAAGTCCCTTGCACCTTGAAAATTTTCCTGGGAAAAGTGCCTTCACTGATACCCACTCCCTCATCAAACACAGTACAAGTTGATACTTGCATTGAAGATTGCCTAGTGCCATATAGCTGGCCCATTAATTGTGGAAGATGGAAACACTGGGTTATACTATCTCCTAAATTTTAAATTTCTAGACCCAAAGCCAGCACACCAGAGGGCTTGTGCATGTGCGTGTGTGTGTATGCATGTTGGTATATGTGTGTTTTTTTTGCAACTTTGGTGCAGAGGTTCATAATCATCAGTTCATGACTCACTATCATCATTGGCATCTTTAGGCCCATCTGTTGACTGAGTGATTGATTTTCCTTTTTCGGTTATTCTTCTAGTTCTAAGGACTGATGTATGTTTTCAACTTTGCACATGTCCTTATCAGATGGTTTGCATTGTTTTGTGTGTGCATGTACTTTTCAGTGTCATAAATTAAGTGGCGACTGAGCTTTTTTAATTTAAGTGGGACTATAGAACCTACTTTATGCCCTCCTTTCTGTAATATTCAGATCACAGTATTTGAGTCCTAGCCACGTTGCTCAGTACACATCTGTTTTGTTGCTTATAAGAGCTATGTAGTACCTGTGGTATGCATGTTCCATGTTTTACTCATTCATCCCAGTAACAGTCAACACGCATGTTGTTACCAACTCCCAGCTACTGTGATCTCTGCGTGATGAACAACCTGACCATACGCTTTTATAGACCTCAAGTTTTATGGGTTACCTGCCTGGAAATGAAGTTGCTCCATCACATTTGACTGAGTCCTCCTAGCCTGCTCTCTAGAAGAGTGACACCCACTTGGAATGTCCCTGGCAGTGCACAAGAGCTTCCGTTTCCTCATGTCTCTGGTAGCATGTAATGTTCTCCTGCTTTCTAAATTTTTGCCATTCTTCTATATGTAAAGTGATAGCTTCTTGTGATGGTGTCTCTGACTACTAGTAAGTGTGAACATTTCTTCATATATTAGCCTGTTGAGTTTTTCTTCTGTGAATGACCTATTCATAGCCTTTGACAGTTTTGTTGGCCTTTGTGTTAGTCCTGTGATACTGCTCTAATGGAAATACCGTGGATGGATTTAACAAAGAAAAGTTCATTCTCTCACAATTCAGTAGCCTGGAAGTCTGAATCCGGAGTGCCGGCTGCAGGGGAAGGCTCTCTCTCTCTCTCTCTCTCTCTCTCTCTCTCTCTCTCTCTCGCTCTCTCGCTCTCTCTCTCTCTCTCTCTCTCTCTCGCTCTCTCTCTCGGCCCTGGAGGAAGGTCCTTGTGTTGCACCAGTCTTTCTTTGGTCTCGGAGCATCTTGGCACAGGACCCTCAGGTCTGAAGGACGTGCTCTATTCCTGGTTTTGCATTGATGATAGTGTGAGGTTCCCAGTTCTCTGCTTGCTTCCCTTTTATCTCATGTAGGATATAGAAGATAGTACAAGCCACATGCCAGGGAAACTCCTTTAGTAAGGGTGTTGTAGTCCCACCCTAATCCTCTTTTCACATAACCCTATCTATTACCCACAGGCAGAGATTAGGATTTACAGCATAGGAAAATCACAGAATGGAGGACAATCCTGCAATACAGGGACTCATGGCCCAGCCAAATTACTATGCTCATTTTGGGGTGGGGGCATAATTCAATCCGTGACAGTCTTCTTGATCATTTCCTTATTGATTTGTCAGAGTTTCTTCTTTATTCCTGATATTAGGTCTTGTCAGATTTAGGTTTTGCAAATGTTTTCTCCCCACTTGCCATTACCCTATTATTTTGACTGTGGTGCCCTTCAATAAGCAGAAATCTTTCCATTTTGATATGATCAAATCACTCTTTATCCTAGAGGCAGGGGTTTCTTTGAATCTTGGTTTACCAGCCCTTCTTCATGTGGTGTACATTTTAAGGCTTTTTAAGAACTTGATCATTTGAATTCTATTTAGAAGCTTTAAAGAACGTTCCTCCCAGCTTTTCTCTTTTACTGTCATTAGATAATGTGACAATGAAGGGAGAGTAGAGACAAATTGCACAGTTGGGTATAATCTTGCAGATGTGCTGGAGGCACACTGGTTTTGATCTGCTTTAAAGTCATGCTTGTTAGGAGTTTCTTCTGTTGCAACCTCCCCGCAGTCTTCAGTCTTCTCTCCTATGCTGCATCCCATTTCTGCCTGAGATACTTGTTCCTCTGGCTCATTTTTGTTAGTAGTTTTATTTAATCAAGAGAAAGTAATCCCACGGCCAGAGCATCACCCGAGATGCTCCAGGCTGGGTTCCACACACACCTCTCCCAGACTGTCAGGGGACTCAGATACGTGCAGACACTGCCTTCTTTTTCCCCTAGAAGAGTCTGTGGAGGTGGCTGCATCATCCTTCACCTGGTACATACTCCTGTCCTAGATACACACATTTTAATTGGAAGAATAATCCATTCATTTCCCAGGGCAGTCCCCTTGGGTTGCTTGACGTGATTTTTCACTGAAGGAGCTCACACCTACACAAATCAAAGAGTGGGCAGCCCCTGTCAGGGAATTTCTAGACTCAGAGAATATAAGTCTCAAAATGAACGTGAGGAATGCCCAGTGGTCTCCATTTAGACCTCCTGTCCTGGGGAGCATTTGTAAATATTGGGAGGAGGTGTTTTTGATTGCTGCAATGACATTTAGTACCTAACAGGAAGGGATGCTAAATGTCCCACTAGGCTTTGAAAAAATTCAAACAATAAAGGATTGTCTCGTTCCTGTAATGCAAATAGCGTCTCCATTGGGAAACACTGATTTAAATCATTTCATTATACAAATGCCGCCATAGTACAATGTGTTGCTGTGATGCTGAAAGCTGTGCCACAGGTGTTTAAATAGCAGGGCCACCCATCAGGGACAGGTTTCAGCAGAGCTTCTAGACTAAAATAGATTAGGAAGAAAGGCCTGGCAATCTAGTTCTGAAAATTAGCCAGCTAAGACCTTATTGATCATAGCAGAATATTGTGCAACTCACTCACTTCGGATGCATCATCAGGTGGGATCAATTGCGGGAGGAGGGTCACATATTTGGTACAGTAAAGGGCCAACGAGGGCACAGGAGACTGTTGGTGAGATGGATTGGCACAGTAGCCAAAGTAGTGGACTTGAATATGCTAGTGATTGTGAGGATGACACAGGACCTGACAAAGTTTTGTTGTGTTGTACATAAAATCATTGTAAGTTGGATTTGACATGTGGCAGCCAGCAAGAGCAGCATTACGTAGATGAGGAAATGAGACCTAAGGAGTTGCTGACAAGTGCCTACACTCACACAGATATATCTGAACAAGAATGGGAACTTCCAGACACTCAGCTGGGTCTTTTCATAGATACAAATGTATTTGTTTGGTATGAGTTTATTCCAAGCTCTTCTTTTGGGTGGTGGGAGACGTTCCATGCACACCATGCTCTTGTGTTCATAACCTTTCTTTCTCTCTCTCTCTCTATTTTTTACTGGGTGCAGCTGAGCTCGGTGATTACGATCCTGATGAGCATCCTGAGAATTACATCAGTGAGTTTGAGATTTTCCCCAAACAGTCACAGAAGCTGGAAAGAAAAATAGTGGAAATTCACAAAAATGAACTCAGGTAATATCAGTACACATGTACGAATGATAGAAATGAGAAAGTATTCTTGCTGCAGGGAATGTGGAAATCATTCTGTGACGTGACAGTATTAGTGATGGATGGGGAGCCTTTCAGGTAGCAGAGCAGTATTTCTGGGTGCTGTCAAGAAAAAGGGGCCGCTGCTCCACCACCTTCTCCATAAGTAAGAATCTCAATAGTATGGGGTCCCTAGGGTAGCTGTTTGTGAAACGTCAGCAGTTATTAAAGCCATATATATATATACATATATATATATATTTTTTTTTTACATATTTGGGCTTCTGAACCACTGAGTTTCTGAAAGTGAAACATGTGGCAAATAAGTAATCTTTCTATTTTGAGTTTTACATTGCTTCTCCTCAACGTAGCCATCTCTAGGATCCATTGACAAAGTTTCCTTTGTTGAGCAGCTTTCAGATGATGGACTGAGAATCTGCACCTCCTTTTGTAGTCTCTGATGCTTCAGGATGATTGCTAACTCCAGAGGCTTAGTGGTAGGAAGATGAAAATTGCAGGTAGTATTCACTGTGTTCTAAGCCCTTTACATATATTGATTCATTTAATCTTTGCAACAACTCTGTGGTTCTTCCCATTTTATCTGTGAGGTAACTGAAGCACAGAGAGGTTAAGTAATTAACCCAAGGTCACACAGTTGATAAGTGGAAGAGCCAGGATTTGAATCCACGCAATCTGGTTTCAGAGTGTGTGTACATAGGCTCTATGATATAGATCCTTTCTACATAAGCTACCATGAATGAAATAAAATATGTGTAGAAATCAGCACCAATGTGGAATTTTGGTAACTCACGTGTTCTATAGTTAGGAAGTAGGATTTGGATTCTGGGCAAATCACAGAAAAATTATCTATGACTATGAAGCAAGCATGAGTTGAGTTATAAGACATTGATGGAGAACTTCAGGATCTGAGATGCTCCCATCTTCTGAGCTGCTGGTAATTACAAAGAAAGTACTGTCATCAGATTGTGAATTCTGGAACAAACAGCTCTGTCCCCTGGGAGGGCGTGTTTGTGCTCCCTGGTTTATGCACGCACTCCCTCTTCTGGTGAGTCCGAGAAAAGTATACATGTGTACCTCAAAGGCAGCAGTAAATTTCACCTTGGAAAAAAAAATCTTCATTCACAGAAACAGGATGATTAGATATCAAGGAAATTATATACATTTCAGAAGCAATTGTCTTAGTCTTCTAGTACAGCTTTAACACAAATACCACAGGTCGATGGCTTTAACAAAGATAAATTTATTTTGCCCCAGTCCAGTAGGCTACAAATCCACATTTAGAGCATTAGCTCCAAGGGAAGACTTCCTCTGTTGGCCCTGGAGAAAGGTCTTGTCTTCCCCTGGACTGGGAGCTTGTGAGGTGCAGGGACATTGGATCCTTTTTAAAGGACATACTCTGCTCCTGGTACTGCTTCTTGATGGTGTGAGGTCCCCAACTCTCTGCTTGCTCCTTTTTCCTTTATAGCCTAAGAGATTGCCTCAGGCACAATACAGTGTTAGACATTGACCACAGAACCAACTACTGCCCTTTCTGCCTCAGTAACATCATAGAGGCAGGGTTTAGAGCATAGAGGAACATCATACAATACCAAGAATCATGGCCTAGCCAAGTTGATATAGCTGATATGGCTGTGTTTTGGGGGACACAATGCAATCCATGACAGCAATATACTGTTGTATATATGGATCATTTTAGAGTAGTATTTCCTAATGAAAAACTGTGTTGCAAATATACAAAACTATTCTTTTTACACTGGAGGGAAAAAGCATGCTGGAGTTGAAATTAACCAAAAAAACAAACTCATTGCCTTTGAGTCGATTCCAACTCATAGCAGTAGACAAGAACTGCTCCTAGGTTTCTAAGGCTATAGTACTTCACAGAAGCTGACTGCCACATCTTATTTCTGTAGAGCAGCTGGTCGGTTCAAACCACTGACCTTTTGTTTAGCAGCCAAGCCTTTAACCACTGTGCCACAAGGGTCCTAGAGGTAAAAATAAATTTACAGTATTCCAGTTGAGGGATCTGTGATATACCAGTGACCTGGTGCGTAGAGGCCAAGAGTGTTTGGACTAAAGGGTATGGATTGGTAAAACAAGCAAACCAAAAAAAAAAAAAAAAAAAAAAAACCAAAAAAAAAAAAACAGTTGCCATTGAATGAACCCTTGATTCATGGCCACCCCATGAGTGCCAGAATAGACCTGCATTCCACTGGATTTTCAGTTGCTGATCATTCAGAAGTAGATCGCCAGGCCTTCCTTCTGAGGTGCCTCTGAATGGATTTGAACCTCCAAAACTTTTGGTTAGGAGATGAGAGTGTTAACCATTTGTGCCATGTAGGGACTCTTTACAGATCAGTAGAAGATGCAAATTGAAAGGTCTTCTGTGATGCAGGATCTTGCAGGCCTCAACTACTTGGATATGTGATTATAATAGATACTTTGTGAGCACTTACCTTTTGGTTAGTAGCTGTAGCACTTAGCTGCAATGCCACCAGGGTTTCCGGAAGGTCATCAGCCAGCCACATTTGTAAATCTAAGAAATATTAATACCACGGTTTGATCGAAGCTGTCGTTCTGAGACACGTGTAGTGCTATGTATTTCTAACATCCAGAATGCTCTTGTGAAGAAGCCCAAGTTACATGGTTGGAGGATGAACCAGTCAGAAATCATGGAATATTCCAAGGACAGCCACTGGGGGTATTTTCCTGTGAATTTTTGGCCATCCTCTTCAAGTACTCAGTATTTCCTTCTGCATCAGTGCAGCAGAGAGAGTTTAGGTTTGGCTGGGAGGTCAAGAAGAGCAGAAGCAGCTGACAGTGCAGAGGAAGAGGGGCTTTCTAGAGTGGGATGGGAAGCCTCTCTAGAGACTGAGGCTGCCCTGGGGGTCCAGTGAACCCTTCTCACACCAGTCACGAAAGCATTGATTTTCTTCTGTGAGAAACCAGACCTTTGGTTGGATTGCTCTGTAGACCCATCTGTGCCAGGAAGGTTTGTAGCTGAAGAGACCTGTACAAGCCTGGGTCAGTGTGTGACTGTCTTCCTCTTCAAGGCCATCTAAGCACTCAGAACCCTCTCACATGGCAAAGGAACAATATGTGACTACCAGTTTGTTATTGCAGGGATCTCCTGAGAGAATTCCAGTTGGCCTCCATTGGGGTTTGAGGGGCTCAGTAAGTAAACTCCTTCTTTCTACCTGGTTTCTGAACCAGTTGACAAATAAAAGAGGTGGCAATAGAGACACTTAAATATTAGCACAGGTGATGGTAATGATGATAGTGGTGCTACCTTACAGTGGAATGAGCATCATCGCATGTGGCGGTTCACAGCCTTCTCCTAGCCCACTGTCTGGATTAGAGTCACTCACCTCTTGTGATATCCAGTGAAGGGACAACAGCTGTGATTCTTGAAAGAAAATAAACCTGAGAGGAAGAAAAAGCTCCTTCCTTCCCCCTGCCTGTAGGAGCTTGCACACTGCTGAAAGATGGAATCAAAAAGCTAGATAAGCAGGCACAGGTTAGAGAGTTCTTTGGGGCAGGGAGGTGAGAGAGAGACTCACTGGAGTTTTGGTAATAAATAAAAGATCAAGATTTTAGTAGGCATATCCATGGACTGAGTACTTGAACTCCTTTAGCTATTTAAGAGGTTTATGAGTAGAGATTGAAATTCATGCCTGAGTCAAATTTCCTTCCCCAGATATGCCATACCTTTGAATTGGAGGGTAGGGTAGAGAGAAGTCACAGTTGTGTAATGCTTGTGTATTATAGTTATTGATCATCTCGGTATCAATCAGAGTAAGTTAGATTTTGCTGAGAGAACAAACAACCCCCAAAGCTCAGGGGTTTAAAACAAGAGAATTTATGTCCTCCCCATTCTGTGTCCATTAGAAGTCAACTGGGGGAGCTCTGCTCATCGTTGTCAATCAGGGAATCCATGAGCTTGACTTTGACGTTTGTTGAGCCAAAGGAAAAGAGTACTCTGGGAGATCTTGCTTTACCTTGAAAGTGATACAGGTCACTTCTGCACACAACGCAAGGGCCAAAACTAGTCACATGTCCTAACCTCAAGGAAGTACCATCCAGTGTGGTGTCCAGAGGAGGTCTGAACTGGAAACATCTGGCAAACAGCTCTTAATGGCCTTCACAATCTCAGTGGCCAGTAGATTTTTATGTAGAAAGATTTTATAGATGTATCTTTGAGCCTCTTAATATCCGATGAACTAGAAGGTGTGCAGATGTATGACTCACTCACATTACTGAATAGATTGGAGATAAAACCCTTGGAAATAGAATAATTATCTTAAATCAGGACTAGAAGTATTCCTGGCCACATTTTTTCTGTTGTTGTTATTCATGTCTACCTTTGTAATGCAAAAGCAAGCCTAAACCAAATAATAATAATAATAATACAAACCCGTTGCCTTCAAGTCAATTGTGACTCAAAGTGACCCTATAGGACAGGGTAAAACTGCCCCCTAGAGTTTCCGGGATGGGCTTGAACCGCCAACGTTTTTGTTAGCAACCGTAGCACTTAACCACTATGCTACCAGGGTTTCTGAAGTAGGCATGCCAGCCAGCCGGCCACTGCCATTGAGTCAGTTCCAAAGTAGACATAGACAATAAGTAAATGAATGGTTATAGCTGTTTTTCAATAAGATTTTATTGACAAAACAAGTGGCCGGCCAAATTTAACTGAGCCTATAGGCTGCTGACTTCTATTCCATACTCTTGGCAGAACAAATCTGTGAAACATTTCTTTAGATAAAGTCCAAATCATTGGACTTTAGATAATTTTAAGGTGAAATGAACCATATTTTCAAAACTGTATGTGAAAAGAATCTCTTTTTATTACAAATCACATTTGTGTTTTAAGCTTTGGTGGAGATGCTCTTCTAGGATTGGGACTGCTTTAGAAATAGGTTGCTCCTCTTGGCTCCTTCCAGCGCCCTCTGGTGGCTAGAGGAAACAATTGTCACAATCCCTGGGGACTTAACAATTCTTGTTATTTTTAGCCCTCTTGGTTTTCCATTTTCTATGACTTTGATTACGGTCATCTAGGTTAGGAAGAAATAGCCATTCCATCAGTCTCAAGGGTGCTCAGAGGGGTCTGAAGATCAAGAATAATACTGATTTCACTGGCAGAAACCCTTATAAAACGCTTCCCTGGAAGTACTTACTTGAGTTCAAGCGAACTACTCTTATATCGTCTTAACACCAGTTTATCAGGTTTGTCATTAGAGACAGACATTTGAATTAGCTTTAGCCTCAGGCTTTTAAATATTCAAAAGCTCAGCTGTTGGTGAGGTAGTTTCTGATGAAGCATATTTTTTGCCCTTAAGGAGTAGAAAAAGCACCCAGTTAGCTTCTAGCATAATGACTTGGTAAAGTGCGGTTTGTGCTAGAAGCAATAATGACACTGAGGGTATTTTAAGTGGAGTCATCTCTCTACTTCTCAAGTCACATTCACTGCAAACTGTATGCCATGTTTTCTGGAATGGGTTTATAGTTTCAGAAACATCAAGCTTTCTAGAAATCAATGTCCTACTATGAAAAATATCTTCTAATTGTGTTTTTGATGAATAGATCACAAGGGCCCCTCTACGAAATGTTTTTGTGCAGTTTTGAAAGGGGTTTTTCTTGTATAAAAGGAAGAGGGAAGATGTTAGATTATTTTGTGATCCCAATACTTTTTAAAGTATGTTTTCCCTCAGCTATTTTTCCTTTTCCTTCCCTATATCTTTTTCCCTTCTCAAGTCCTTCATTTCAAAACCCTAGAATCCCTGTTCTTGGTAGTTTATCAAATCTGCTACCATTGCTGTTATTTAGAATAACAACTTTCGTAGAAATGGGAAAATTTTTGAATCAGAAGTTTCTTCTATAAAAACTAAATCTTTGCATTGTGTGTCCTAGGGCAAGGACATTTCTTGGGAGGGTTGGGCCAGGGGCATATGTACTCAAGCCATAAACAAAATGATACTTATAAAGTTTGGCTATAGTGACCCAAAGGGGAAAAGAGCCATGTCACCACAATGCAACATGGCTGCAGAGGAGACAGGCTAGAATTGAAAGTAGTCAGCTACTTCTTTCTTGTTATGTGGTTCTAACTTAGGCATAGAGCCAAACACTGCACTGTCAATGAGACTGTAGCAATGTATTTATGCATCCATCCACAGACCCATCCATATACCCATTCATCTGTACACCCATCCACTGATGCAACAACAGTTATTGAATGGCATCTCTGTGTCAGAAAGTACAGAGTGGTGGATGGCTTAGTCTAGTGACTTCCAACCACTTCACTACCAAGCGGGGCTCCCCTTCATCTTCCACTCCCCTGTGACCTCATGTTTTGAAAGATTTTGTCTAGAAAGTAATATCCATGAGGCAACACTTAATTTGCTTTTAGACAATTATTAGTTTAAGATAATTATAGGTACTACTCAGAGCCTTTGAATATCAAGAGGTCACCAGCCTAAACCAAAGAAACCTGATCTCCCAGTTACTACCTGTGATGATTAAGGCTGTGTATCAACGTGGCTGGGCCATGATTCTCAATAGTTTGGTGATAATGTAATGATATAGTCATCCTTGATTGTAAAACTCACATGCTTCCTCAGGATCATGCATTTGGCTTATCATCACTGGACTTCCAGTTCATAGAACTTGAGCCATGTGCCTATCATGTGAAGTTCTGACAGTTAAGTTCACTGTGTATCTCACTGCTGAATATCATCACTACAGTCACCTTTGAAGTACTCCCCTTGGGAAGCTATGCACGAATGCCAGTGCCTAGTCCACCCTTCAAAGTAATTATGGAACTCTTTTTCTGGAATGGCCATCAGAGCTATTGTCATACTACCCTTGATGTCCTGAATGTCATCAAAATATCTTCCTTTCAATATTTCCTTTATCTTCAGGTAAAGAAAAAGGTCACTGGGGCCAGATCAGGTGAGTGGGGGGAGGCAGTGTTGCAATACAGTTACAGTTGTTTGCTGGCTAAAACCTCTCTCACCGACAATTACACAATTGCTAACATGCCGCTGTGCAATGGCCATTCCAGAAAGAGTTCCAAAATTGCTTTGAAAGGTGGGCTAGGTTCTCGCATTGGTACCTAGCTTACTAAGGGGAGTACGTTGAAGGTGGCTATAGTGATATTCAGCAGTGAGATATGTAGCACTTAGAACAATTAAGTTTGTCAACTTAATTGTCAGACCTCGTATTGCCTGCTGACTTCATTGGCCTGTTCTGCCTGTGAGCCAGCAGCCTGCCGTCTGACAAGGCAGTCTTGTATTCATCAGCCTGTACAGCTGTGTGAGTCAGAAGCCTCCAGCCTGACCCATGGACTTGGGACTTGGGAGCCAGTACAACTGTATAAGCCATTTCCTTGAGATATGTCTGTGTATCGCTATCTTTCTGTCTATATCTGTATACGCTTCATTAGATGTGCTTCTCTAGGGAACCTAGCCTAAGACATTTAGTACTAAGAACAGTTCTAGAGAAACAAAATCATAGGACAAGTTGTCTGAATTGGTTTTCAAGTGTGACTAATCTTGAGGTGCTCACCATTTTGCCTCTAGTCTTAAAGAGGTTGCAGCTAGTCGATGGTGTGAGGTAGTAATTTTAATGTGCAATGTATCACTTTCAAGAGATGAAATACCAGTGGGAAGCAAACTCTAGTTGATTGCATATTTGATGCTTTTTACAACTTGGTCAGAACAAGAAGTACAGGGAAGCTGGCTAGTTGGTCCTACTTTTGCTAGATAAAGTGATGAAAGAAAGGGATGAGCATCACAGCTTAAGCACTGCACAAAAGATCTGAAAGATTCTGCTTGTGCTCTGAAACAAAAGCCTCATTTCTTGTAGTAACAGAGCTGATATTGCCAAAAGTCAAACCCAGAGTCTTAGTGTAAGAATGACAGAATTACAACACCAGTTAAGTTCTCATCTCAAATGGCATATGAAGTTAAAGTGAGGATATTGGTCAGTAAACTTGGGATGGGAACATATGGGCAAGTAATCAAGAAGCTTAGGGACACTAACCTCCTAATTTCCATTGAATTCCTCCTGCCAACAGAACTAGCTGACTTACTCCCATTGAAGAAATTACTGCATCTTTGTCTGCTATGCCATCCTTCTCAGTGAAACCATTATCCCTTCTACCTCTATGTGATGAGGTTAATCCATCTGTGCCTGAAGAGTCTGTGTGAGAGATATCACCTAGGCATTGCCTGGAACACTGCCTAAGGCAAATGCCTTATAAGACATTGCTGAATGTTTCCAAGACCTACCCCACTAGCATCTTTGCTACTAGACCTATAACTAGACTTAAGCCCCAGTAAGCCTCAAAAGGTGAAGTACAAAGTTTTTCCTGGAAGGAGTTACTTCAAGAGAACTGCTTGACTTTTCTAGTATGTACAACCAGAAACCTGGGAAATAGGTGTGGGAATGGCAATTAAGCATGTGCTTAATTGTGCAAAGAAAATAAAGTTCTCTCAGTCTGCGTTTATTGACATGGGCTCGTTGTGCACAGGTTTTTACTTTGGTGTTTCAGCACAAGAGGTGAGGAAAGGATCTAATCATTTATTTCATTGGTTCACTGAAACATTATACAGTGGCCTGCTCTAAATAAGATTGAAATGCCAGATCTGCCTTGAAATACTGTAGAAAAATGTATCCAGAGGCTTAGGTAATTGGTATGTTTGAGTGGATATATCAGGTTAGACCCACATGTGGAATGCCCAGAGGACACACTTTTTACCACAATAAAAAACCAAAAATCTACTACCATTGAGTCAATTGTGACTCACGGTAGCCCTAGAGAATAGAGTAGAACTACTGCATAGTGTTTCCAAGGAGCACCTGGTGACTTCAAACTGCTGACAATTTGGTTAGCAGACATAGCTCTTAACCAGGACATCACCAGGTTTTCCAATAGCGAAGAACAAGTGTGTGAAGGAAGCCCAGCATCCTTAAAGACTACTCTGATTACTATTTTATGCAAATGAAATTTGGAAATGAAAACTGCCTTAACTGATTTAAGACACCTAACTACAATCAATAAAGAAGACAGAAGAATTGATACCTTTGAATTGTGGTGATGGAGAAGAATGTTGAATATATCGTGAACTGCCAAAAGAACAAACAGGTATGTCTTGGAAGAAGTACAACCAGAGTGCTCCTTGGAAGTAAAGATGGTGAAACTGAGTGTCTCACATTGAGCATGTTGTCAGGAGGAATCATTCCCTGGAGAAGATTCTGACTTCAGAGTCTGTGAGGAAGGCAAATGGGGAGTGATGGCTTAATGGGTATGGAGTCATTTTGTGCATGATGAAATGATTTGGAACTAAATAAAGGTGATGGTTCTGTAACATTATGAATATGCTATATGTTACTGAATTGCATGTTTAAAATAGTTTTATGTAAATTTCATGTCAATTAAAAATTAAAAAAATACTCTCCGTAAAACCTAATCTCAAACTGAGAGTTCTACTGCTCAGCAGTAGGAGAACATTGCATTGTTTTTATATATTTACCAGTGAGTTTAATTTGAGATGGTAGGCCGACTGGGTCAGGAGGAGCCACATCTACACTCTTCTCTGTAAGCAATTCTCTGAACAGTCCAATTCATTGCTTGTAAGATCTGTCCTTTATAATGCCCACTAGTAATTTGTCCTCATTCTTGACCTGATTTACATTTTTTATATGTAGCAGCTGTGTGGTACAAATGGTTAAGGTCTTGACTACTAGTTGAGAGTCTGGTGGTCTAAACCCACCCAGAGGCATCTCAGAAGACAGGCCTGGCATTTTGCTTCTGAAAGGTCACAGCCTTGAAAACTGTGAAGCACAGTTTAACTCTTCATAAGTAGGGTCACCATGAGTCAGGATTGATTTGATAGACACTAATAACAACAATTGTTATATAATGGTATATTCTAAGTTGATTGCCATCAAGGCAATTGCAACTCATAGCAACTCTATAGGACTGAGTAGAATGGCCCCATAGGGTTTCCAAGGAGCAGCAGACAATTTCAAACTGCTCACTGTTTAGTTAGCTGCCAAGCCCTTTACCACTACACTACCAGAGATCCAATGATACATTAAAGGAGGATAAATATGAGAGAGATTGTCTCCCTTTGGTTAAAAGAATTCAGGAAGACAAAAGTGGGGAGAGAGAGAGCACTAAATAGTTACTTGACCTCACCTAATTTACTAGAAAATCATATCTTTGGAGAATTGCTAGCCCTTAAAAAAGAATTAAACTAATCACCGGTCTTTATGTCTAAATGTCTCATTAGAGACGTTATTAATCTTAGCAGAACATTTCCTGCTGTAAGATTTAAAGGATCACAAAACAGAGTTTTTGCCAGAAGGAAATGTCCAATGGGCAACTGGAGGTAGGGGTGGGGTGAATTTCTACTTAATCAATTTTAGGTAATTTCAGAATATTTAATTGTGCTCGTGTAGCACCCTTACATGGATCAAGAGGCAATTGTTCAAAAGGAAAAAAGAGATGCTGAATGACTTAAGGCTGGAAAAGATGTACAACAGAATTGTATGTTTTTGCCATGTTTATTCAACGTGTATATTGAACAAACAGTCCAAGAAGCCAGACTGTATGAAGAAGAATGGCAGCATCAGAACTGGAAGACGACGCACTAACCACACGTGAATCAGAGCCGACTAAGTATCTTTCTGAAAAAATAATCATTAGTGATCTTCATCAGTGAATCAGGAAGACTGCAGTCTCTAGAGCTGTCTGGGTCTCTGCTTTTTCTCCATAGGTTTTGGGCTCTTTCCCTCTTCTTGTTGAACACTTACAGTTCGCCTTTCCTTGTGATGACTTTTTAGCTTAACTCTTTTAAATGCTGAAAAAAGCTTAACCCATTACTATTGACTAGCTGTGGAAACTGGCAGCAAAAGATACTGAATTGAGAATTTTATTTTATGTGAGCTTTGTTCTGAATACCTTTATTTTATTTTATTTTATTGCTTTCAGAAAATATTTGTTCCTCTTTTTAAACTATATATGGTATTGTGCTTTAAGTGAAAGTTTCCAGTCCAAGTCAAGTTGCCATATAAACCACCCTCCCACACCACTACGCAGCTCGACCTGCTCTCTGCACCCTGTGACAGCACACTCCTCCTTCTACCCTATACTTCCCCTGTTCATTCAGCCGCTCCTGTAACCTGGCCCATCTTGCCTCTGGACAGGAGCTGCTCAGTAGCTGCATGTATATGCACATCTAAGCCAAGAAGCACATTCATGGCCAGCATCAGTCTGTGTCTCAGTCCAGTCCAATCTTTGTCTGAAGAGTTGGCTTTGGTACTGGTTTCAGCTCTCAGCTAGCAGACAGTGTGGCGATGGGGAGGGCCTGTCCTCAGAGGACCTTCTGGGCTGTCAGACTATCATGTCTAGTCTTTAATAGAGTTCTAGTTCTGCACCCCTGGTTTTCTCCCACTATGTCAGGGAATCTATGTTGTATTCCTGTCAGAGCAGTCATTGGTGGTGGCTGGGTACCGTCTAGTTGTTCTGGTTTCATGCTGATGTAGTCTGCAAATCGTATGACCTGTTCTGTCTCCTGGGCTCATAACTTCCCTCGTGTCAGTGATATCTTTTGTTCTCCTCTGTTCAAGGTGGATTGAGACCAATTGATGCTACTTGGATGGCAGCTTACTATTAAAACCCTAGATATCACTCACCAAAGAAAATGTAGAACATTTTCTTAAAAAACAAAAAACTTACCTATGCCAATTAACCTAGATGTCCCCTGAAACCATGGTCCCCAGTCTCTTCAGTCTCTTGCCCCTGCTACTCTGTCCTTCAAAATATTGGGTTGTATTTAGGAAACCTCTTAGCTTTGGTATAGTCCATCAGTGTTAACTTCCATTCTGCTGTGTGCTGTCACTCCAATCACCTAACTGAATTCCTGTCTGCTATCTAACCAGTCTGTGGCAAAAGGACAAATATTATGAGACCCCTGCTATAAGGACTTAAAAATGGACTTATGTGAGAAGAAAAGACTTTTTGATGGCTGCAAGGGAGGTGAGGGAGGGAGAGGGCTGGTCATAGATTAGTTAGTTGATAGAAATTTGGTTCCATGAAAGCAGTGACAGCACATAGTAGAAAGTAGATCCACTTCACTGGACTTCCCGTAAACTGAAAGCTCTTCTAATCTGAACCCAACATTGTAATAATCACATAGCAGGGGCAGGGTCTGGGGACCATGCTCTCAGGGGATATGAGGCTAATTGGCATAACTAGCCTATTGCTGAAAGAGTCTTCTGCACCCCATGTTGGTGTCTGGAGTCTTAAAAGCTAGTGAGCTACCATCTGAGGTACACCAGATGGTTCTAACTCAGCTGTAACAGATGATCACTGAGAGGAACAAAGGCATGAAGAAAAAAGAGCTCAGGAGACGGAGGGACCTGTGTGAATGGGAGACTCTATCAGCATGTGACCAGAAGAACCAGATAATGCTTGGCTACCACCAAAGACAGCCGTGATGGGGCACACAACACTGAATCCTCATGGCAACATGAGGAAAAGGGGTGTAGCTCAAGAACTCTACTAAAAGACCAGAACTGATGGTCCTAGCACCACAGGTTTCAGCAGAACTTCCAGACTAAGATAGACTAGGAAGAAAGACCTGGTGATCTACTTCTGAAAGCCAGTGAAAACCCTATGGATCACAATGATGGGATCCAAAGTTGAGGGAAAACAACCCATCTCAGAGGAGGAGTGTGGGGATTCATGTAATATAATGTAATTGTACATTTTGAAAATAAAAAAAATGAATTCATGTTTTTTTCCTTAGTAAACTCTTGTTTAGTAAGGGAGATGCAAGTATCATGTGATTATCCTTGGGGAATGGTTCAGCTTCTCTAAGATACATATGGTATATTAACGCTGTTGTTAGGTGTCACTGGGTCAGTGCCAACTCATAGAGGTCTTGGGTACAACAGAATGAGACACTGCTCAGTCTTGTGCCATCCTCACAATTGTTATGTTTGAGCCCATTGTTGCAGCCACTGTGCCAGTCCATCTCCTTTGGGGTCTTCCTCTTCTTCGCTGACCCTCCGCTTTATCAAGCATGATGTCCCACCTGGTAGCATGTCCAAAGGAGCATTCTGGCTTGCTTCTAAGGAGCAGTCTGGCTGTACTTCTTATGAGACAGATTTGTTCTTCTAGCAGTCTGGAGTATTTTCAGTATTTTTCACCAACACTGTAATTCAAAGGCACTAATTCTTCTTTGGTCTTCCTTATTGACTGTGCAGCTTTCCCATGAGCTGTTAATATTAGTCATGAAAAAGGAGTCTTTGAATTGTCACACATTCTTGGTTTAGAGGCTAGCCCAGGATGGGCTTCAGACTCATCTATATTTGTAGCCTTTCTGTTTTGATCCTGAGGCCAAGACCTTGTTTACTACCTTCAAGGTTATTGCTGCCACTGGTGGTTGAGATTTACTTTCAAAATCCAGGACTTCCCAATGAAATGGTTGATGATCCTTTTTTACTCAGGTGGCTCTGTTTAGGCTTGTTGACAGGGTAACATGATTGCTTACTTTCTACCCTGAGCAAGAAGGAATGCCATTCACCTTGGATAATCTTTTTAAAGGAGTAGGAAAGAACAGATGCCGGGTTTTATTTCATATTAAGACTGAATTTGCAAAGGCCTGCTTATTGGTAACTTGATAGCCTTGATTAACTGTACAGGTCAGTGGAGTACTCTTGAGTACATGTAGATTTATTATGGAACAATTAGCTGGGGAACATGAGCACGGATTCCCAAGCAGAGGGCTTCTCTTGGTGAGAAACAGTGATTGGTCTTCCTGATAACACTTTTTGTAGAATTTTGCCTTTCTTGAGTTTAGAGTATTATTCTTTATTGAATGAAGGCCTCTGTCTTTTTATCATTTTTCTTCTTCTTCTTAACTCCTTAAATTCTTCTTGTGTGATTTTAGAGGCCAGAGCCCACCAGTGGCTGAATTTAATTTGCTCCTGAAAGCTCACACTCTGGAAACCTATGGGGTGGATCCCCATCCATGCAAGGTAACCAGCTCTTATAGCAGCTCATTATGTAATAATTGGTTTGCCCAAATGAGAATCAGTTGATGTGCAGGCCTGAAAGAGCTCCCCTAGGACCATTCCGTAGAGTGACTGCAGGGCCTAATTGGGAAGAATGACCATAGGTTTCAACATTTTGGTGCTTAGCTTGCTCCATTGGTATCTTCTAGTTGGTTGCTAATTGCTTTGTAGATACCACATTTTCCTAATAAATGGACAAGAATTCATTCACCTAGTAGATAGTTTTACCACCAGGAAGTCACATGGTTGTCATAGACCCATTGTTAAGGCCATTGCCATTAGGACTACGGTTGTGAAAAATGGGAAAGTGGAAGAAAAAACCAAAGATTTAAAATTATATTTTGGCATTATGGGTATTAGTTTTTTTCTCCCTTTATTCCTACTAATTAACTGTCAATATTTTTTTCACCTCATCAGAATCAGCCAGTCCCACTACGTAGAGCTACTGCATCCCAGTGCTGGATGTGCAGCTGGGAAAGCTGCCTTTGTAACCAGCCCCCAAGGCGATGCTTAAGCAGAGATTTTTCATAAATGTCTTAGAAGACGTTGTTCTCCTGCCCATATCCTGAATTAACCATGTATCATCCAGACACCAACCTTAGTCCTAAACTAAGCATTGATATCAGCCGGGCTCTTAAAAATAAGCTTCTGAGTTATACTGGGACATTTCATTACCCAGATGGGATTGACTAAAAGTTTTTAAGAAAGTGCTAGTGCTATAACACACAACTCAGGCTGCTTACTAGAATTACCTGGGGAGCTTCCTGAAGTACTGGTGCCCAGAAACCACCTATTTCAATCATATCAGAATTTCTAGAGGGTGGAGACCAGGTATCAGAATGCTTTTTTTTTTAAAACTCTCAGATGATTCCAAAGTGCAGTCAAGGCACGGAAGCAGCGGTACTTTTTCATATGGGCATTGCAGCCTCTTGTTCTGCCCAAGGGTTAGGGTGTCTGCCAGCTGCCCCTTCCTAGTGATGGTAAAAACCAGATTATTCCCCTTAGTGAATTAGATTTTTATCCACTAATGTGACCCTCTCTTTTTATTTTCTTTATTACTTAGAGAGTGACCTAATTTTCTTTTTCCCTGCCTCCATTTACCTATGACATGCAGAGTGAACATACCTATGACATACCTATGACATGCAGAGTGTTCTTGATACAGGTTAGAATCAAAGGAGGCTTTTCTGGATGTATTTTTCTACTAGAATTGCCATAAACCCTGTGTGAAGTTGAATTGTGTCAGGTTAGACACTCAGGGTTTGATTTGTGTCATTAAAGTGCTGACGGCAACCAAGAACAGTTTGCCCATGTTACAGGGCAGATTGAGAAGCCAAGTAGCTCCAGAAGACAGTTGTGAGTAGATGTGGACGTTTGAGACAAATCTTCATTTTCCCAGGAGGCCCCTCAAGCGGCACAAGGTCCATCGTGCGAACAAAAAAGTTAGACTTCACCTAGGCTTTGGAAGTCCTGCCCTTAGACTGCCCAGCTCAGGAACTTAGTTTATTGCCAGAATCATTGGAATTAACCTGAAATTAATCCAAGATGAGGATACATAAGCCTACCATTTATCATTGATTTAATTTTTTCCTAAGTCAAAAAGATTTTTGTTTTTACTTTCTCAGGATTCTACAGGCACAACAACGTTTTTAGGATTCACAGCTGCAGGCTTCGTGGTATTCCAGGGAAATAAGAGAATCCACTTGATAAAATGGTAAGTATTTCTTTGGAAAACTGTTTTGCTGTTGTCTTAGTCTTTCCCCTCTCCTTTTGGCTTGACTTGAAGTTGTCAGGTAAAATGCCTAGTATCCATATCTTTGCTCCATATCTTGATTGTAAAGGATTTATCATCTATGAGTGGATCCCAATCTAGGTAGCCCTGTCTTGGTGAGGAATTGGGTTGTCCAGGTGAAGAGTCAACTCAGGAGACCTGGGAAGTGCCTGAAGCTCATGGGCTCTGGCTCCGTACAGAAGACACCTAGTGGTTCCTCACCAGTAGCTTCTCCTTCTCTGGCCAAAAGGGGCTCCCATAGGGTGGGTTAGAGCAGATTAAAGATGCCAGTTCTGTTGAACACCTTAGGACCCACTCTGTTGCTCACTCTCTACTCTCTCTTCTTTTGGATCTTTGGCAGTTTCACTCTTTGGTATTCAATGTGTTCATGAAGATGCTTTTGGCTAAAGGTAACAGAAAAGGTGGCCCACAGTGGCATACAAATGGTCGTGGGGTGATTTCACACAGTGAAATTTCCATAGGGAGGTTGGCTAACTTAACTGACTGACCCACCATGAAGTACTTGGGTCTCTCCCTTTTCTTTGCCATCTCAGAGCATTGGCCCTTGTCCCCAAGCCTGTGGTCATAGATAGCTGTGCAACTGTGATCATCACACCTCCACAAAATGACACGCCTGGTGAAAACAGTCACTTTCAAGTATCTCCTTTTAAAGTAAAGACAATTTTTTTCTGCAGTCTTCCTGTATATATAATTGGCCAGGATGGGTCATATGCCTCTTCTCAAATCAATCCCTGCTTAGAAGAATGGGAACTCAGTGACTGCTGGGTTGAATCAAGATCTCTTCTTCTGGAGTTGGGAGGAAGGTAGCCTGTATAACCATGAGCCTGAGGAAGAATGAAGTACAGTTTGTGTCAGTAATAAAATAGGAGATAGAACAGGGTAGGTGACCAGCAGTACCTGTTACATCCACTTTTCATAAAGAGTGAGAAAAAATTAACTCCATATATGTGTTGGAGTACTGTAAAGGCAGTCTTGTTCATACCTACCTTGCCTCAGTGCCTCTCTAATGAACCCTGACAGGAGTGTCACACTGCATCTCACTGGGCAGTGGCCTCATTCCTTCAGCCTTAGCCATGGGTCTGAAGTTCTACATTGATTGGCAGTGGAGCACCATCAGCCCTATTTTGGAAAATAGGGCTTACACCTATGGAAATCTCAGCTCCATGGTTCTTAATAGTTTTAGAGTTTCTTCCAGCACCTCTTTATGGAGCCCCTACAACCACCCCGCACAATCCTCTTAGCATCTTCTTCTTAGGACATACCTTCCTTTTGGGTCTTCTCTACTAAATGTGGAAAGCTTGGTGATATGGAAACCCTGTTGGTATAGTAGTTGAGTGCTATGGCTGCTAACCAAAAGGTCATCAGTTTAAATCTGCCAGGTGCTCCTTGGAAACTATCTGGACATCCTACTCTGTCTATAGGGTCACTATGAGTTGGAATCAACTGATGGCAGTGGTTTTGGTTTTTGATTTGGTTATACAGTAGTTAAGTGCTACATCTGCCAGGCATTCCTTGACAACTCTATGGGGCAGTTCTTCTCTGTCTGTAGGGTTGCCATGAGTTGGAATAAACTCAGTGACAGTGAGTTCTTTGTTTCTACCAGATTAGCATTGGGCAGCTAATGTACACTGTGCTCCCTTTGTCTCCTGCCTCTTTCCCTGACCAAACTCCTCTTCCTGAGATCCTCAATTGCTCTGTATAGCTTTGTTGCTCTTTCTGTCCTTGTCACTTACTCAAGTTTATACTTTTGACCCCCACTGTGTACCCCAGTTGTTCTTTTCTTTCATGACTATCTTTCTTTCTCAAAACTGATTTTCCTTTGCTTTACTTCCCTGAGTCTGTTTACTTATCCCTTAAAAAAAAGAAAAAAACTAGTTGCTGTTGAGTCAATTCTGACTCCTATAGCAACGCTATAGGACAAAGTAGAACTTCCTCTATAGGATTTCCAAGGTTGTGAGTATTTGTGGAAGCAGACTGCTATGTTTCTCCCTGGAAGTAGCTCATAGGCTTGAACTGTCAACCTTTCAGTTGGCAGCGAGATACTTCACCGCAGCAGCACCAAGGATCCATTCATAAACACGGAGGTCAATAATACCTGGTTGCCTATGGCAGGGAGAGTAGATGGAGGGAGAGTCAAATGAAAGAATGTGTATGAGAGTGCTTTGTAAATCCTGGTGTGAGTTATGAACTATGTCATACATGTGTTAATAGGTGGTGGTATCCATTTTTGTTTGTTTTTTTTCAGTATCTGCTAAGATGCTCCAATGTTAAGTCACCTTCCATCTATTTCAAGAGAGATTCCACCGAGGATTCCTACTGACTTGGGAGAGCATGAATAATTAGGGAACTTTACCCATTCTACCTTAGGGCTGCAAAAAGGACCTAGATCTTTGGGTTTCTGTATTGACTGAGTCCTGAAATGTTTAGGTTAGTACTTGATGAGTCTCAAGTGCAGATTAGTTGTAAATCTCTGACCTCTCTGAGTCTTTGTTTCTTCTTGGATACACTGAGATGAATGATCTCTGAGCCATTTGTTTCAGGGTTCTGCATTGGGTCTGCATCTTTCTGAGGATGTTGATGGGGTCTGATGCTGACTCCATCCTTCTGAGCTTCTGAATAAGCATGTGTGTTTGTGACAGCCAGTTACATTAGTTAATTATTTTCCCACTTTAACTTCTGTTAAGCTTTGCCCTGCTTATAAACCTTTTACCCAAGTTAAAACAGCATGGTGTGACCTTGCACTGTTCTTTCCTCCAGGAAAACCACAGGGACGTGCATCACTGTCCTGGGAATTAGACTAAAGGAATAAAAATAGAATTCTTCCTTGTCTCTTTACACACACAGTCCCCCAAGGAGGTGGCCTGGGATCTACATTTCAGGCAGGTTTTAACCAAGTAGCCCGTTAGGGTGAAACCTAAAGTCACGTTTTTGACTACCATTTGTCATTTTTTGAGTTATTCTCACAATTTTGAGCATCTCAGTGTATAATAAAACTTTTTTTTTTTTTAATGAACAGAGAGCTGGAGCGAAAATTTTGCAATATCGTGTGTGCTTCTTGAAACAGAGATGTGATATAATGAGAGAGATGATTACTGATCTGTATTGCTTCATTAACTGAATCTGAAAATAACCACCCCCTATGTTGAAAAGTGGAGGCATGTTGTTTTGGTCCTTAACAGTGATGAAAATCTCTAGAGCTGCTCAGAAGAAAGGTGCAGCCTAAATGTAAGACCTGGAATAAATAAATCTGAGTTGCCTGCGGATCCTCTCTTGGGAAGGAAATTACTGTGTAATTCACTTAGGGGCTCCAGGCTGTTCCTTGTGCCTTCACCGATGATACGTTAGTATCTTGTTTCTTTGCAGTTGGCTTGGCATTTGTGAGTCAGCCAGGTTCCTGTGGGAAAGCCAGGGACGTGGTTAACTGGCTTTTCTTTTTTTTCTTTCTTACTTAAAGAGATTTTCTCTTCTTAGGCCAGATGTCTGCAAACTGAAGTTTGAAGGGAAGACATTTTATGTGATTGGCACCCAAAAGGAGGTCAGTTACTGCTTTTCTAGCTACTTCTTGTTGTGTGTGCAAGTGTAAGTGTGTGTACCCGACATTCAAAAATAAAATGTGCCTTTACAATTATAGCCCTGAAAGGCCTTGACTTTGACTTTTATGTTGGTAATAGAGGCTACATGCTGAAAACATTCTAGAGGTATATAAATAAATACTGCCAGCATTTGTATATATTATAAATTTATATATTTATAAATACTATAACAGAGCTAGTTAACTAGCTGGCTAGATCAATTGATAGATATAGACAAATAGACAGACAGATAGCTGCCATTGAGTTGGTTCTGATTCATGGTGATCATTGTACAACAGAGTGAAATGCTGCTCAGTCCTATGTCATCCTCACAGTCGCCAGCATGTTCAAGTCAGTTGTTGCAGCTGTTGTGGTAGTCCATCTCACCAAGGGTCTCGTTTGCCCTTGTTAGCTCTCTGTTTCACCAAAGATGATATCCTCCTCTAGTGAGTGATCCCTTCTGTTTATGTGTGAAATGCAAGCAAGTCAGACAATATTCTGTTTCATCCATAATATTTTCACTGGCTAATGTTTGGAAACAGATCACCAGGACTTTCTTCCTGATCTTAGTCTACAAGGTCTGCCCTAACCTGCCTACCATGAGTGACCCTGCTGGTGTTTGAAGTACCAGTGGAATTGCTTCCAGCATCACAGCATCATGCAAGCCACCATAGCATGACAAGCTGACAGATGATGCAGCTGTGTGTGTGTGTGTGTGTGTGTGTGTGTGTGTGTGTGTGTGTGTGTGTGTGTAAATAAACACAAAGTCAGTGGCCAATGCCAGCTATACACCTCTGTATAAAAAAATAGGCTGAGACAGCTTTGAGAAACAGAAGATTGAACCTTCCCCTACCACTTTAGATTTCCAAGATACAGATTTGTGAAACAAATAAATAAAACTTAGAAAGCTAGATATCAGCCAATGCTGGTTGGAGTGCTCTACACAGTGTCTATGAAAATGGAGAGTATTAAAATAAAGGAGTTGCCAACTTTAGGTAAGGTTCATCAGAGGAGGCTTTTTGAAGGAGGCTGTTGCTGAGATTTTGAACCTCAGCAATAATTCTGGAAGTTTGGAGATTTTCTTGAGCTGAGTTTTCAGCTCAAGTATGAGTTATTCAAGGATGGCAGGCTTGTTTTTAGGTTAATCCAAATCTAATAGATGGGTAGCCCATGCTTGCAATGTTGAAGATTGTGAGGCTGATCTTTCTTTTTATGAGAAAAACAGGGTCTAGATAGATTAATGATGTCTGCACAGGGTGAGGGAGAATGGAGCACCTTTCCAACAAAACTTTTGGAACATATTGACATATGCATATTATTTTAAGTCTGTTTGATAGAGGCAGAATATAAATAGGTATATACCTGAAGAAAAAACCTGAAAAACATCAATGGTAATTAACCTGCCCATTTTTGCTTGCTTGTTTTTATTAGAAAAAAGCCATGTTGTCTTTCCATACTTCAACACCAGCAGCCTGCAAACATCTTTGGAAGTGTGGAGTAGAGAACCAGGCCTTTTATAAGTGAGTAGCTTTTATTCATTTAATCATAAGGTTTAAAAAGCACTGGTGGAGTATTTTATGTTTTGCTAATGGATGTATATTCATTTCTTTTATGCCATTAAAGTGAATTATAATTTGTATGTTGTTCAGAGTAACGCCCAACAGTTGCTTTTCAAAGTCATAAGCTCTATGTTAGGTATTTCTTACAGAATTGCTATGGGTTTTCTTTTTCTTTGTTTCTCCATTTTTTTTTTTAATTGCTATTTTCATTAAACATGTCACACAGGATCTCTTTGGTTGGTGCCCCCCAGAAACACAGGCTATGCCAAAGAGTTTAGTGCCAGTAGCTCATTTGGGTATTGAGCACCGGATGCACCACCAGGGGAGTGAGGAAGTGAGATGTAGAAGCAAGCAGTGTAGGGTGCGTTATCAGCAGGTCAGGACTGTGAACTGCTAGGCCACTGGGCTCAGCTCTTTTGGGGAAGTCTGAGAGACTGTAGAATGATCACAAAATTCTCCCAGGCCACGGGCAGACAGTCTGAGCTGTTTATCTACCAGTGCCTCATTCATTTGGATGAAGGATGCTTTAAAGGGCAGAGTTAATGCTTTCTGGAATTTCTTGGCAAAAAAATCACCAGTATTCACAGTAAGAAGTGCATGAAAATGAGAGCCAATAATTTATGGGTGGATTGCCATCAGAGTCTAGGATCATAGGAAGTCAGAGTTGGACAGGACCTTAGGAACTGCCCATAAAATCCTCAGGTTTCACAAGTGGTACAAATTTAGAATCTTTCCACTTAGTTCTAGCTTCTCTTCTTTGAGACCTGCTTGCTGGTAGAAAGACCAATGGTGACAAAAGCCGTCAAGAAACAGGCTCTGACTAACCCTGGATATCTGCCTGCTCATCCCTGGAGCTCATTAATGTGGCTGTACCCAGTGTCGTCTCACACTGAAGGCCTGTCTTACCCATTAGACTCACTGCCTGAGCATGTCAAGTCTCTGAAAACGCATAGACTTTGGATGATAGGGATTATTAGGGGAAAGATTGCTTGGACAATGATTTTCTAATCTTTCTCATCCATAGAGTACTTTTCATTTAGTGGAAACATGGGCCCAGCCCAGTATGTAAGACAGTGAAGTTGTGGTTTTAGGTGGGAACCAGAGTTGAGATTGAAGACTGGAGACTTTTCCCATTCCTCACCACCCCTCAGGGGCTAGGGTGACCAGTCAATCCAGTTTGCCTGGGACTTCACCAGATTTAGCACTGAAAGTTTCACATTCCTGGAAGCCCCTCAGTCTCAAGAAAATCCAATCAGAAGCATAATTTGAAAATCCTGGGCGAGATGACGCACAAAATACTGTGATTTTAGGAATGACAGGAAGAAGGGATGCCCTGTCAGACTTTCCTATGATCATCACCATTCCCAGGACATCTGTGAGTATATCCATCCGTGTGTGCCCTGTGACATTCAGAAACTGGTAGAAAATACTCGTCAGGCTCTGAAAATTCGGTGTGTCCAGACCTCTCCATCCACATGAGCACTGAGAAAAGGAGGCTCACAGGATTTGGCATTCCTAGGCTTTAGCCTAAGCCTAAGTGATTTAAAAAAATTTTTTTTAAAAAAAAAACTTCTGATGTAATTTGGTGCTGTATAATTCATTCTTTAAAAATATACAATTTAGTAAGTTTTAGTCTTCACAAAATCGTGAAACCATCATCACCATTAAATTTCAGAACATTTTCATTCTGCCTAAAAGAAGCCCTGTTCCCATGATGGCCACTCCTCAATCTGTCCTGAAAACTGCTGAGTCCCAGGCAGCCACTACTCTACTTTCTGTCTGTATGGATTTGTCGATTGTGAACATTTTACATAAATGGGATCATACAGTATATGGCTTTTGTGTATGACTTCTTTCACTTAGAATAATGTTTTCAAGGTTCATTCATGCCATAGTGTGTATCAAACTCCACCTCAGTTTATGGCTGAGTAGATATACCATATTCGTTTATCCACTTATCAATTAACAGACACTTGGATCTATGAATGCAACATACAGGCTTTTATGTGGACAACTCTCTTGGGTATATCTCCAAGGAGCAGAATTGCTGGGTCAGATGGTAACTGTATATAGTAACTCTTTGAGGACCACACTGGTTTAGGAGCCCAGGCTTTTGGAGTCCTTTTTTCTCTTTCTCTAGTGAAATAATATGGTCCCTTTCAAAGAATAACTATAAGACATTTAGTTAGCTCTCGAATGGACATTTTCATATGTATGAGAGAGTTAGTAGACAGACTCAAGAAACAGAGCAAAAACAAGGTAAATAATTATATAACACTTATTGTAGATTGTTGTGTATATATCTATCTCCCCTAGCTTGATTTGCTCTGAGAGTGGGAACTAGATTTTTTTGGTGTTTCCTGATGATCCTAGTACAAAACAGTCATACAGAAAGTACTGAGTGAATCAAATCAATCAGCATAGTAGCTGTCCTTAGGAGATCTTTATGCTATAGGTGAGACAAAAAGAGAAGTGAAAATAACATACTAGAGGAACCCCAGAGGGAGCTGAGCTTTGCTGGGGAGAAAATTGAGAAGCTAGAAGGTGCTTTCAGGTGGAGGAAAGACTTCCTGGCCTAAAGGACCAGGACAGGAGAGTGGAAGAAGCGACTGGGGGAGAATGAATGGCCAAGGGTGGAGCAGTGACTGGACAGGATAGCAATGAAAATGAGGCTGGAAACAGCTACCAGGACCACACATGGAGGGAGGTCTCAAAAAGCCACAGCCAGTATGAAATAGGAAGGACAGGAGTAATTAATATGTTGACTACTATTGATGTCCCATTATTGTTGTTGTTTGCAGCCAGCGAGGCACCTCTAACTCGTGGTGACCCCATGTACAAAAGAAATGTTGTCCTGCACTATCTTTGTTAGTACATGTAAGACTGTGTTTTGGCCACTGTGTATTTTGAAGGCTTTCAGCCTGGAAGACTCGTCTCCTGGCATCATATCAGTGTTCTGTTGTGTTCTATAGGGTTTTCAGTGGCTAATTTTCAGAAGTAGATTACCAGGCCTTTTCTTCCTAGTCTGTCATAGTCTGGAAGCTTTGCTAAAAGTTGTTCACCACAGGCAGCCTTGCTGGTATTTGAAATACCAGTGGCATAGTTTCCAGCATCACAGCAACACACAAGCATCACAGAACAACAAACTGTGGTTGTTTACCCCGAAGCGTTACGTAAGTACATAAAGAGTAGAAGAAGAAAATCCAGGGAGTAGATAGACCTTTTTTTTAAGGATAGGGCTAGTGTTAGAGTTAAGGTTAGGGTCCTGCTTGGAAGGACTTTCATACAGTCTTGAGGATCCTTTACTGAAACCACATGGCCCCTATCAAAATATAACTTAGAGACGTTAGCTAATTATTTTTCACTTGCTCTTGTATAAAGTGTGAGGCTCTGGTGGCACAGTGGTTAAGAGCTGTGACTAAACATTGGCAGTTCAAATCCACGAGCTACTTCTTGAAAATCCTGGGGGGCAGTTCTACTCTGTCCTATAGGATTGCTTTGAATTGATATTGACTCAATGGCAACATGTTTAGGTTTTTTTTTTTAAGGAAGTCAGCCGATAAATGGAGTAGAGAACAAAAGCAAAAACAGGATTGGAAAGAGAGAAGAGAAAGAAAAAAAGCTTCAATCTTTGTGCTTTTCTTGGTAAAAATACATAGAACAAATATTTACCAATTCAACAACTGTTACATGCATACTTTGGTGACTATTTTTTACATATTTTGGGGTAAACTGATTAGCTGGTGGCTAGCAAATGGTCAGACTGATCATTTTATATTTCAGCAGGCCAACTAAGTGTGTCAAGGGAAACTTTTTCCATTGTGGCTGTGGGATTTCTAGAAAACTCTGGAGGGCTTAGCTGAGAGAGAGCATAGTGACTGATTAGTACCCATCAAGCCCATGTACCAGCACCCTACTTTACTAAGGCCAGGGATGCCTCACCTTTCATTAGGTTCTCTGTTGTTACGGGAGGCTTGCATGTTGCTGTGACATTGAACAAGTTTTAGCAGAGCTTACAGAGTAAGAAAGGAAGGAGGGCCTGGTGATATCCTTCTGTAACTCAGCCAATAAAAATTTTCTGGCTCACAGTGGTCTGATCTCATTATGCATAAGGTGGTCATGAGTTAGGGACGAACTTGGCAATAGCTAATGAGAACAATATCTGTACTGATCTGAGATTTGCCAGAATATTTGCTCCTCCATTTTCACACAACCATCCCTTTTCCTTATGAAAAAGGAGAGAAGTCTCTTGTTCTGACTCACTGTGAGGCCTTATACCTGCCACCTGAGTACTCTCTGGCCCCATCCTTCTAGATACACTCTGCACTTTCTACATTGCCATGGCATCGTGGTAGAAACAGGGGCTCTGAAAGCAGATGGATGTGGGTTTGAGTCTGGACTCTGTTGCTCACCGGCATTGTGGCCTGGAGCAAAGCTCTTGAACTCTGAGCTTCATCTTTATGCATCTGTATTACGATTGGTACTGCCTGCCTTGCAGTGTCTCATTCTGTCAGGCTCGTGAACCATAGGTAAATGGAAGCTCTTGCTTGTGCTATTTCTCCCACCTCCACTAGTGATGAAGGGCTTTTGAGCATCATTTGGGTACAGAGCACAAACCCTTTGACTCCAAAGGGCTCTAATTCTTTAAACTCAAGGGTGGGACCTTTTTCCTCTGCCACCCTAGCCCATTTCCCAGACCCCGCCTCCAGCACTGTCCTGTGTTTTGATGGTTTCAGCTGGCAGAGCAAGTCCCCAGTCTTGTATCCCTGGTTGGAGGTAATTTTCTCCCTTTTTTTGGACTTCACCTGCTGTGGGAACAGGGCAATCATATGAATTCCTCCGTGCACTTTTATAGCATGAATGTGCTGCTGGCTGGCTGTTGGCCCAGGTACACTAGGCTGATCTGAAAGCCCTGGCTCTGAGATCTGCTGCTTGGAAACACAGCCCAAGAAGCAGAAGGCTTGATTTTCTCTCCCAGTCAAGACCACAGGGTATCACTGGATTTACAGGCATACAGTTAACACTTCAGTGCTTCCTTTGTACCAAGTGTTTACCCGATGCCCTGGCCAGAGGTTGACTAGCCAGTAAGCAATGTGTGCCTGGGCTTAAAGTCAGCAAGGTATGCATGGGGTCATATTTACTTAGCAGACAATTTCACGTGAGTTTCCCCACGTCTGTTATATGGTGAAAAACAGGTGAAATTGTACACTACAGAGTAGTAAGTAAGTGCAAGCGAGTCCGTGTGCTTATCTGTTTATCGAGTAACCTGTCCCCGCTCCTACCTGCGGAGCTCCGAGGCCCACTTTCCTGGCTCTTGCTCGCTGCTTGCCGGCTGCAGGTGCTCAAGGAGCAGTGACTCGTGATGTTCTAATTCCACAAATTTTTATCTCACACCTGTGTTATACCATGCTCTCTGCCAGGCATTAGGACACAGTGGGGACCCAAATAACAAACTGTCTTTCCCCAGTTTTGTATGTTACGTACCACAGGGCTGATCAACCCAAACCTGTTTAGTCAACTCTGACTCACATGACCTTATAGGATATAGTAGAACTGCCCCATAGGATTTCCAATGCTGCGATCTTTACAGAAAGCAGACTGCCACGTCTTTCTTCCAAGGAATGGCTGATGGGTTTGAAGAGAAACCTTTTAGTTAGCTCCCAAGTGCTTAATCACGGCATCACCAGCTCCCTCAGCTAGTGTCTTTCAGAATTTAGTGGTAATGTGATTTTCCTGAAGATCTTAAAATCCACATTCTGATTCACTGCATTTGGGTTGAGACATGAGGCTCTGTATTTCTTTTTTTTATTATTTTTTATTTATTCAATATGACTGAGTGAAAATGTACATTCCCATATAAATTTACATGCCCACCTATATGCAGCTTCCACTGCTCTCCCTGTCCGGTGACAGCACACTATTCCTCTCTGCTCCATACATGTCTCATCCTCCCAACAGTCTTCTTTCTCCTCCTCTCCACCCACTCTCCTTCCTCCAACCAGAGGTCAGCAGGATGACATCCTAAAGATGTATAGAACCATAAAGTACATCCAATATATGGTCACTCTGCATCTCCAAGTCCAGTCCATTCCTGTCCAAAGAGTGGAACTTCGTTATGATTTATGGGCAAGGGCAGCATCAGGGCCAGGGGCCATGCTCCCGGGGGAACCCGGAAACTGCTGGACCATCAATTGAGGTCTTTTAGTAGAGATCTCAGGGTGCACCCCTTTTTATTCTTGTGTTGCCAGTGAAACTCAACTTAGTGAGCCCCATCACGGCTATCACTGGTGGTGGCTGGGCACCATCCGGTTCTTCCGGTCCCAAGTCAGCACCCACTGATGTAGGTCTCTCTATCTTCTGGTTTGTCTTTACCCCATATCATTTTGGTCCTCGGTGAGCATCCGTTCCTCCTGAGTTAGGACCATTTGCTGTGCCCATGGATGGCAGCTTGGCAGCTTTTAAGACCCCAGATGCCACTCACCAATGTGGGGTGCAGAGGATGCTCTGTATTTCTAATTAGCTTCCAGGCACAGCTGGGTTCGTTGCTGCTGGACTGTGGAGTGAGTGATAAGTTTCTAAGTCAGTGGTTCTCAGCAGGGCTTCTTGAAAGTGTTTTGGATAGTTTATGGTACATAGTAAGGGCTTTATATTAGCATCTGCTATTATTGTTATGATCACTCCATGAGCTGTAGACTATGATTCCAATGGGAAATTGTAGTGTTAATTCTAGAGGTGGCCGCTTGGTGCACCACCTAGCATCTCCCCTGTACCTAAGCTGACCGCCACCCGTATTCCCTGAAGTAATAGGCGCTAGAAGAGAACTAAGAAGCCAGGGCCCAGAGAAGGTGGGCTGCTGCAGGGTCCAGCTGTATGTAGCTGTTGCACCATGTAACAGGTGACATGTTTAGCAAACATTGTCATGTTCACTTTGCACTGTCACAAGTTACTCCAGCTTCACTGTGAGGACTGGGTAGGAGAATTCTCTAGTGGTATGGGAAATGGGCTCCCAGCACAATGGCTGCCCTGGCAGTTCTGAGGGCACAGGAGATACAGTGACCGTCATCGTCATTGTCATCATCATCATCAGCAGCAGCAGCAGCAGCAGTAGCTGCAAAATGAATGCTGACCAGGCAACTCTTTGGAGAAGAAAAATGTTGGGACATAGGGGGCTATCTGGGTTTCTTTGTGAGCTCAGATGTCTGAGAACAGACAAAGCTTCTGTGTGGGGATTTTGATGGGAAATTGGAAGTGGAATAAGGAGAGGGTGCATGGCATTGGAGGAAAAAAGTGGGCAGAGCAAGAATTGCTGTTTTTGCTGGGTGTGAATTCATTGCTTTTGGTGAGGAGGCATTTCCTCTGGGCTAGTTGTTGACGTGAAAGCCCGGTAAACAGCCTGGAACATTTCAGCTAGAGCTAGACAAAAAAGCCCTTTTATTTGCATTCAGAGTGTTAAACACTGTTCCCTGCAATCTCTGAGATTTAGCGGTTTACCTTCAAAGCTCAGTGGAGAGAAGGCAGTGGAGAAGTTTTGAGAGTAATGATGGGAAGAGGAGGAGGAGAAAAAGCAAACAGGGAGGAAGGCGGAAAGCATTGCCTTGGATTCGGTTCTGATTTAGGGCAGTCCTGTGTGTCTCAGAGTAGAATTGGGCTCTGCAAGTTTTTCAGTAATTCAGTTTTCAGAAGTAGATCATCAGTCCTTCTGAGATGACTCTGGAAGTTAGCAGCCAAGCACATTAACCATGTATCACACAGGCACTCCTGGGGGGAAAGAGGAGAAGAAAACTAATATGTAATGAGCAGACATTGGCACATTGGTTAAGAACTTGGCTGCTAACCAGAAGGACAGCAGTTCAAATCCAATAGTTGCTCCTTGGGATCCCTATGGGACACTTCTGATGTATCCTGTAGGGCCACTGTGAGTCAGAATCAGCTCAACAGCTCTGAGTTCACCGTCCTTTGTTGTTGTTGGTTGCTCTAGAGTCCATTCTGTCTCATAGCAACCCCACACGAGAAGAGCAGAACTGTGCTTCGTAGGGTTTTCGAGACTGCGACCTTTTGGAAGTAGATTGCCAGGCCTGTCTTCTGAGAATCTCTGGCTGGATTGGAACCACCAGCTTTTCAGCTAGTAGTCGAGAGCTTAACTGTGTCACCCAGGGACTCCTACATACCATGCTGGATGCTTTGAAATAATCTAATCTCATTTAACTATCCTCACAACCCTATGGATTAGGTATCACAACACTCTCTCATCTTTTAAAAATACATGGAAAAAAATAAAGCTCAGAAAAGCTAAGTAACTTGACCAAGAGCTCATGGCTAGAAGCAGGAAAAAACCTGGATCACTGAAATTTTGGGTAAAATGCTACCTCTGGGGTCTTGCAAGGAGGATTTGGGGACACAGGATCTCAAATGCAGGTGGGATGACTAACTGCCTTGGAATCCCCTTGGGGTTTCCCAGGCTTCTCTTCAGACCTGCTTAATGAGAGTTTCTAGTGATCAAGCCTGAGCACTTGTGTTTTTAGTACCTCCTCCAGTTCTACTGGTCCTGACCAGGTTTGGGACCCTCTAGCTTAGTGTCCTTTTACCTGGCTACCTTTTTCGTCCAACTGTCCATTTCCCTCCTTCCCATGGTCAGTGTCTCTCAGTTCCCACTTGGTTTGTGTTCTTCAGGCTTTCAGAATAAACTCTCTTGTTAAAATCACACTGAAGATCTCAACTAAAATATTATTAGAGTCTATCTGGGCCTTTAGGGTGGCTGAGAATTGGCAGTAATGCTCCCAGGAAAGTGTCTCTGAGCAAATCACAAGACACAGCTCATCATCAAGGGGAATCAGTTGCCAAAAGGAGCAAACACTTTATTCACTGCTCTCACCCTGAATGGACAGCTGCTCCCTTTCTCTGTGGAGTCTGTATATGGACCTGTCTTTCTTGAGGCCCACTGCAGGTTTTTTTGTGGCTGCAGCTCAGTGCTCAGGTCCCCCAACAAGAAGCTAGTCTGGGTCTAAGGAGAAGACAGTGGCCTCCTCACGAGTCCTGGAAGGGAGGCACCTGAAGCTGAAACAGTGAACCAAAGCATGGCTCACATCTCTCCAGGAAGCCCACTGAGGCGGTACAGTTGCCCCTGTTAACTGCTGTGCTGACCCCATGGTATAAATTGAATTGTGTCTCCACAAAAATGTGTATCAACTTGACTAGGCCATGATTTCCGGTATTGTGTGATTGTCCTCCAACTGTGATCTAATGTAATTATCCTCCCTTTCATAATGTGTTGTAGAGCCTAACTTCTAGATATTAACAAGGCAAGTTTTGTGTTGGGTGTATCTTGAGTCACAGCCGAATGAGGGGGTGCGACCCAAGTCACACCCTTATCCTTACTCAAGTCCTGGCTTTACTTGAGCCTTGCCTTTTATCTTACAAGAGATGAAAGGAGACAGAAGAAAGGAGACAGGGAACTTTGCCACTACCAACAAAGAAGAGGGAAAACAGAGTGTATCCTTTGGACACAGGGTCCCTGTACCTCCTAGACCTAGGAGACAGAGAGCTGTATCAACAGAGATAGCACAAGACAGAAGCAGTGGCAGACAACAGGCAGTAGCAGAATCCAGAGACTGACTAGAGGTGGCACAGTGGGTGTGCCAACCCACAGTGTGAGAAAGCTGAGTACCATCCAGCAGGATACTTGCTTGTGGAGTAGATGCCTCTGGGTACTTGTTGGTGAAGCTAGACTTGCTGAGTGTCTTAGGCTGCATTCTCCAGAAAAGCAAAATACATGTAAAGGAAATGGCTCATATGGTTATAGAGATTAGAGGCTTCTCCTGACTCCTGCAGCGACAGATGCCAGTGAATCCAAGATTGAAAGGTCAGATAGCAAGTCTTTCTTTGGCTCACAGACTGTGGAGGTCTGTGAACCCAAGATAGGCACGTAAGCTATTGGTTCAAGTCTCAAGAGCTGGAGATCAAATAAACAGTGCCAGCTGCAGGATCCAGAGCGAGCCAAAGCCAGTGAGTCTTGCCAGTAAGTCCACCTATATTGGATGCAGGCCACATCCACAAGGAATTCTCTGTCAACTGACACACTACTCATAGCAGATCTTATTATGAGGTGATCATATATCAAATCTCATTATGGAAGTGATGTCATTAAAAAGCCAAACTGCATCATAACTGCCAAGACACTGAGGGTCCTGCTCCAGCCAAGTTGACACACAGCTTTAACTGTCATGTACTCATGAAACTAGAGAGCTGAGCACCATGAGCTGAGGCTTACTGGCATCGTGGATGCTTCTGGACACCTACTGGTGGTGCTGAAGAGCTTTGTAGCACATGCCTGAGCAGGATAGAGGCTGGGCTGAGAGGCCAAGGTCTGAAAGAGAAAGACAGGCCCGCATGTGGACATGACTGAGAAGCTGAACTGTATCCTGAGCTGTTTCTGATCCTGAATTTTCACCTGTTACTCCAAGACACATGGAGATCTCCAACAGATCCCAGACCCAAAAGAGACAAAGACTTTCCCTCAGAGTTAACAGAAAGTGAAAGCCTTCCTTTAGAGCTAGTACCCAGAATTTAGTCTTCTAGCCTTCTAAATTGTGAAAGAATAAATTTCTGTTTGTGGTATTCGTGCTACAGTAGCAGTAGATAACTAAGACACGCCACATGCCTTTGATCTTCTATGAAATGGGTGCTGAGTTGAGTTTGGAATCCTTGGGTGATGCAACCAGGTCATGCACTTGACTGACAGCCAGAAAGTTTGAGCCCATCTGGAGTTGCTCAGTGATCTACATTTGGAAAAATTGCCATTGAAAATCCTACAGAACATAGTTTTCTAACATCGCTGGGGGTCACCATGAGTTGTGCTCACTCAAAGGGAGGTACTTGTGTTAAGTCTGAATTCTAGGCACTCCAGTTAAAGCTTTTAATCATTTCCTTTTTAACAAAGGAACTTGCCTCAAGGATTCTTAGCAACGCTGAACAAAGAAAGCAGGAAAAACAGAAAAGCAAAAGCTTCTTCTGAGATTTCTCCTCCTCCTTCCTCTGAAGACCCAGAAACATCAAGTGGGGAGATGGATAAGATGATTGTCTTTTCCTCAGGCTCCCTTGATCAGATGTCAGCACCCCTAGCTCTCTAGGGTACCAGGGCAGATAGGTGCACAAAGGAGGCGTGTCCTCGCAGGAGGCGGAGAATGGCTTGCTGAGGTACCATGGCTTGAATCCTCCTGGCTGGGTACTCTCTGGACTTAGGCTCTTGCCAGCAGCCTGCATGTCCTGGTGGCAAGACCCTTAGGGCCCTTAAGTCATTCTCTCTGGACCCCTGACTTAAAAATAATTCTTCTCTCCCCCCGTAACACATGCTACCCCTTCCTGTCTGTACTTACCCTTTGTAGCTGAGACCCTTCTCCATAGTCTCAGGCTCTTTACAAAGGTGGATTTCATGTAAGTCCTTAGAAGGCATGGACATGGGTGACTGGCAGGTAACAAGGATGCTTTTCTGAGATTGCTTGAGGGTAGGTTGGGAGAGTTCTTTGCAAAAGGTTGTTACCATAGCTCTCCATTGTCCTTTTGACCAAGACCAAAATTCTTAGCAAGAACTACCTAAGACAGGTCTGCACCAACTCTGATTAATTCTCATGCCACTTGTACACTGGCTTTTCTTTCTTCCTTAAAAGAACAACAGCACGGGGAAATGCACCTGTCTTTTTGGCTCCTGTCACAGTTCAGGGCCTTTGTGCCTGCCGAGCTTTCAGACAGGAGCACCGTCACTGGTTAGCACCATCTCCTGAATCTCTGCTCAGAAATCCCTCCTTGGGATCCTTTCCCTGGCTCCCCAGACCAGATCAGCTCCCCTCAAGCTCTCACTGCAGCCTTTTCTCCATAGCCAGCACAACAGCTTGTCGTATGCATTTATTTGTGTGGTTCCTAGATTAATGTCCATTCCGCTCTATAGACCTAGCAGTCCGTGAATGTGGAGACCAGGTGTCTTCCTGGGTGTAGCTGGAGAGTATGGTCTGCACTCAGTGAATACTTGCTGAGTGGTTGAACAAAGGCCTCAAGTGGCAGGGAGTGGGAATCATTGCTGGCCCAAACTACAAGGCACAGTCCTGTCTATATGCCAGTCTTTGCTGAGAATTCTATAGAGCATGTTATTTTGTTGTGAAGATTTTGTGATGATCAGTATTTTAAATGATCTTAAACTCGGAGAGATATTCTAACTTATTAGATTTACTGCATAAAACTTTAAGTGGCCTCAGGTGTGACACAGACTTGGCACCCTGTATGCAGACTTCAGGCAGTCTGTATTCTAAACTGTTTTTTAACGTGTTGTTGTTTTGTTCTTATTTATGGGTATGGTTGAACGGTGCTGAATCAGAGCTTGGCTGAGCTCCTGGTTCCACATGTATCTTAGTCATCCGCCAGAGTGCTTTTAAAGGGCACTGGGTCACAGTGACTTCACCCAAGAATACACAGAAACCAACATGCTATTTTCCATGATGACATGGACCCTTTGCCCCTTCTCATACCCATGGTAAATGGGTTCTTTGTGACATGGTGATTCATATCTCTGGGAAGCTGTTTTCTGCTGCAGTGTTGATACAGGCACAAGTAAGAACATACCCCCAGCACCATGAAACTTAATGATGTATGTCACAAAATGTTACCCTGTCAATGTCTTTCAAATAGAAATTGGGAAACAGTACCTTCTGATCATCAGTACTGCCTGGTCTCTTTTGCAGGTTGTGACTCAGAAATGATTATGGGTCATGGCCATTTTTTATGTGTGTGATTTAGGTGAAAGTTTACAGGGTAAATTAGTTTCCTATAAACCAATTAATACACAAATTGTTTTGTGGCATTAGTTGCCAACCCTGCAATGTGTTAAAACTCTCTCCTTCTATACCCCAGATTCCCTGTTCCTATTTGTCCAGTTTTCCTGTCCCTTCCTGCCATCTAGTAGCTTTATTTTTCTTTAAATAAAAGAAGACAGCATAGAAAATATCAGCTTGCAATGTGCTTGGTAAAAGTAACCTTTAGTACCCTTTAGTGAAACTATTCTTTCAGTTTTGTGGGTGTGTGCTAAGTTGCAAGACAAAACATACTTCTTTCTTGCAGTCAAAAAGTCCAGCTGCCATCACCGTGTGGTGTGTCCTGCTTGGACTTTGTAACGTCATCACCACTTCTGCTCTGCTTTTTCTTAAAGGTATGCAAAATCCAGTCAGATCAAGACTGTGTCAAGCAGCAAGATATTTTTTAAAGGAAGTAGATTCCGATATAGGTGGGTATCAGTCATTTCATTCCAAGCTCTGAATTGCTGTGGGGGTAGCCCTGTTTTCTTGCACTTGAATATTTTACTTGTTAATAAGTACGCTTTGATTTCTACTTTATTTTTGCCCTCCCCTTTCTATTTACTGATGTCTTGTGCTCAGGGAGTCTACCCAAACTCCATAGTAACTTCCCCTTAAAGAAAAGAGGCAGATTCCTAAAGTGGGGTCAGACTACTATGAAGTTAAGAAACATAAGTAATGGCTGTACCTACCACGCCCTCCTGCATACATACATATGCACTCACCTGTATTCTCTCCATACACATATGCCTACCTACATACATATACCTACGCATAAGGAGCCCTGGCAGCATGGTGGGTTAAGCGTTTGGCTGCTAACTGAAAGGTCAGTGATTCAAACCCACCAGCCACTCTGTGGGAAAAAAGACTTAGTGATCTGCTCCTTTAACGGTTTCAGCCTAAGAAACCCTGTGGAGTAATTCCACTTTGTTCTGTAGGGTCACTCTGAGTCAGAATTGTCTTGAAAATACCTAACAGCAGCAACAACATACCTATACACGTGCACATAGAGTATACACATGTCACCCGTCCGTATACACTGTGTTTTTGTCTTTTGCAGTGGTAAAGTTGCCAAAGAGGTGATGGAGGCCAGCTCCAAAATCCAGAGGGAGCCTCCTGAGGTGCAGAGGTGAGTGGATGATCTCAAGGACTCTGGCAGCTTCTAGGATAGGCGAAGGACTGTAAAGTCGGCTTTTTCTAAATCCTCTGTAGCCTCCCTGCCTGTGGTGACATCTGGCACTTAAATAAGGTTAAGAAATCTATTTAATGGGTATAGAATGCCTCTAAACTGTGTGTTGTCTCTGGTTCCAGGCATACTGTCATTGCCCTGGAATTCTTCCTCAGATGGATTTGACTGGACAGTTTTGAGTTGCTAGCTCCGTGGAAAATCATAGGCTTGATTAGGTCTCAGTGTCATGTGAAGGAGCAGCATGTATGAGGCGTCGGTCATGCTGTCTCCTGATCAAGCTGGTCATCCTGTCCTCTTAGAACTCCTCTCAATCAGACTTGACCAGTTTCCATTTTCCTGACTCCTGTGCACTACTTCACAAGAGTGGGTGCTCGCCTCTTGGTGGTCAGTGTACTGCCAAGAGCCACACAGAGGAATGGGGTACTTAGACATTATCGGTTCAGGACTTTTTGTGGGTGGTGGTTGCTGTTGCCAAGTCTTGCACCACGTCCTTGATCATCAATATGTTTGAGTCAATTGAATACCTTCTCACCTAAGGGGGTCGTATCTTCCACCACTGTATTGGACAGTAGTCTGTTGGGATCCATAGAGTTTTCATTGAGTAATTTAGGCAGTAGATTGTCAGGACTCTCTTCCTAGTCTGTCTTATTCTAGAAATTCCACTGAAACTTGTCTAGCATGAGTGACACTGCTGGTATTTGGAATAGTGTTGGCAAAGCTTTGAGCATCACAGCAACGTATAAGCTGCCACAAAACAAATTGATGGGCGGTGGGGTTCAAGAGTGTACATTTTAATTAAGGTGATAATATTTGATAATGCTTCTGAATTAAGTATTGGTCATGGTAGGCTTTATGCTCCACGGTGAACACAGTTCACCATGCTAAATACTTAAAAATGAATATCTTCACCATGACTCTTCTCTCTGTTTAAGGAAGGATAATCATAAGTGATATACTAAAGGGAGTTCCACACTCATTGGTTGACACCTGTCCTCACTTCCTCATCTGTAGAGTGTAGATAAGGCTCCTTTATGGTCAGATTTCAGCATCCTCTTTTTCCAGGGTAGCCAAGTGAGCTGAGTGCCTCTCTACCTTGCCATAGGGGTCAGGACAAAGCTGTGGTCTCTTGGTGGTGTGACAAAACCAGCCTAGTGTAGGCCTCAGACAACTCTTCACCACCATACTGGGAAGCAGAACCACAGTTGGCATGAGACTCCACACAGATATGTGCTGAGGGAGTAAGTCATTTCCACTTGTGGGTAACTCTGTGTGTAGATGTTATGTGCAAGTCTGCAAATTCATCCCCTTCTGCTTTTCTAAGGAGATGTTCTCTCTGCTACTGTTCTCTCCTGAAGCTGGCGCATCACAGCCAGGGGTACGTCATCATGATATTATGAATGCCTTGTAGTCTACCCATCAGTGAGAATGGGCTTTTTATAGCGCCCTGCCCCAGATTGTTGTTACTCAGTGAAGAAGAAATGAAGATAGGAAAAAGAAAAAAATACACTATTTAAACTTCTTAAATATGCTATTGGAACTTTTCAAGAATCTTTGAAAATAAAATAGACTTTCAGCTGGAGGTTTACCTGCTTTTCGGTTTTATAGATAAGGAAACTTGAGTCTCGGAATTCAATGATTGATCCAAGTTCATGAATCTCTTGGGGAATCGCCACCAGACTGAATCCAGAGCAATAAGATGGTGATGGTTACCATTTAAAGTTACCCATTTAAAGTCACTCCTGAAATTCACCCTCCAGTCAAAGATTAGACATGTCTGTAGAATCAACAATAACACATGTGAAGGTTGTGCTTTATAGTCCAGTGATGTATATGAAACTAGTCAGTACAGCATCCCAAAAGCAAAGATAAGAAGGCAGGAAGGGACAAGCAAACTGGACAAGTGGAAACAGGCAACCTGGAGTGGAGAAAGGGAGAGTAGTCACATATCAGGGAGTTGGCAACCAGTGTCATAAAACCATTTGTGTATTAACTGTTCAATGAGAAGCTAGTTTTCTCTGTAAACTTCAACCTAAATCACAATAAGAAATAAGTAAACCACCCAATAAATAAATAAATAAATAAATACTGTCTTGCAGAAGCTCTACGACTAGACCTCCTTTGTGCTGCTGCTGAGTCCTGACTCAGCTCTTCCTCTGTAGTGTCTGCCACTGTGAAAGCTTCTGATGTTCCCTTAGAAGCTGGGAAGCAGAGCTAACCCAGTGGCTCAGCTTGAATTTTATTCTTCCAGCTAGAAGCTTGGATGTTTGGTCTTAAAAACAGGTACATACACACAGCCTACTCTATGCCAGGGGACTTCTCTTGATGCTATAAATAGAAGGGAAGGAACTGCTTTGATATTTTTGAAACAGCTTTTTTTGTGTGTGATTGATTTCATGTATTGTGCAATTCACCCATTTAAAGTACACACCTCAATGGCTTGTAATGTATCCACAAATCTGTGCATCTATCACAACAATAAATTTTCATCATCCCTCAAGAAACCTCGTACCCATTAATTGTTCATTCAGTATTTTCCCCCAACTGCTAATCTGCTATAGATTTGCATATTCTGAACATTTCATATAAATGGAATCATACAATTTGTGGTCTTTAGTGGCTGACTTTTTTCATTCAGCATAATGTTTTCAAGGTTGTAGCATAGATCAGTACTTTATTTCTTTATATTGCTGAGTCCATTGTGTGGATATATCACATTTTATCCATTCATAAGTTGATGGACTTTTGGGTTGTTTCCACTTTTTGGCTATTGTTAGTAATGCTGATATGAACATTAGTGTATACATTTTTGTGCAGACATGTCTTCATTTCTCTTGGGTATGTATCTAAGAGAGAAATTGCTCGATTATATGGTAACTCTATGTTTAACTATTTGAGGAATTGTCAGACTGTTTTCCAGTGTGGCTGAACTATTTTATATTTCCACCAGCAGAGAATGAGGGCTCAGTTTTTCCACATCCTCAACAACATATTATTATTTGTCTTTTTAATTATAACCATTTTAGCAGATATGAACCAGTATCTCATTATGGTTTTGATTTACCTTTCTCTAGTGACTTATGATGTTGAACATCTTATTGTGTGCTTACTGGCCATTTGTGTATCTTCATTGGAAAAATATCTGTTCAAGTCTTTTATGTATTTTTTTAATTGGGTTATTTGTCTTTATTACTGAGTTGTAATTGTTCTTTACATATTAGACACGTCTCTTCTCAGATAAATGATTTTAAAAAATTTTCTCTTTTGCTCATCCAAAGACTTTATTAATAGATTTGAAAGGCTACCTACAGAACAGGAAGAAATATTTGGCAACTATATGTCAGACTCACACCTGATCTCCATGATCTATAAGGTACTACAAGATATCCATAAGAAAAAGATAAATAATCCAATCAAGCGATAGGAAAAGGAGATGGACAGAGACTTCTCTAAAGAGGAGATCCAGGCAGCGAGAAGACACATGCAGACATGCTCATGACCATTAGCTATTAAAGAAATTCAAATCAAAACTATAACGAGATACCATCTCACCCCAACAAGATTGGCCATGATCCAAAAAACACAAAACAAAAAATGCTGGAGAGGCTGTGAAGAAATTGGAACTCTCCTACACTGTTGGTGGGATTGCAAAATGGTGCAACCTCTTTGGAAAGCAATCTGGCACTTCCTTAAAAAGCTGGATCTAGACATACCATATGACCTAGTAATTCCACTGCTCGGAATATATCCTACAGAATCAAGGCCATTCACACCAACTGATACATGCACACGAATGTTTATCGCAGCACAATCCACAATAGAAAAAAAGATGGAATCAACCCAGGTGCCCAACCACAGAGGAATGGATAGGTAAACTATGGTATATATACTCAATGGAACACTATGCAATGATAAAGAACAATGATGATAGCAGGAAACATCTCATAACCTGGTTTCAGTTAGAGAACATTATGTTGAGTGTAAGTAGTCAGTGACAAAAGGACAAATATTGTATGAGACCCCTATGATAAGAACTTAAAAACAGACTTATGCGTAGAAGAAAAGACTGTTCGACAGCTACAAGGGTGGGGAGGGAGGGAGGACAAAGCAGGGAGGGTTTAGATTAGATAGTTGATAGAAATTTGGTTGGGTGAAATCTGTGACAGCACACGTTAGAAAGAAAATCAGTCTTAACTGGACTTCAACATAACATGATTATTCCTCCCATCTTAGTCCAGTATTACAAGGACAGAGTAGCTGGGATGGGGGACCAGAGACCATGTTCTCAGAGGAAAGAAACTGAGGCCAGCTGACACAACTAGCATTTTGTTAAGAGAGCTTCCTGTACCCCACATTGGTGAGTAGCATCTGGGGTCTTAAAAGCTACCTAGCTGCCATCTGAGGGTACAGCAAATGGTCTCAACTAAGCAGCAATGGATGATCACCAAGGATCCAAATGACATGGGGGAGAAAGAACCTGGAAGACAGAGAGACCCATATGAGTAGGTGACTACATTGACTTGTAACCAGAAGAACCAGATGGTGCCTGGCCACCAGCAGTGATAGCTGTGGTGGAGCTCACAAAGTTGAGTCTCGCTGGCAACACAAGAATAAAAAGGGGTGCATCCTGAGATCTCCATTAAAAGACTGCAATTGATGGTTTATGGGCCTCAGGGTTCCCCTGGGAGCATGTCCTCTGGCCCTGATGCTGCCCCTGTGTATAAATCATAAGGGAGGTCAACTCTCAGGAATTGATTGGAATTGGTGACACAGAGTGACCATATCGTGTGCATGCTTTATGGTTCTGTGTATCTATAGGATGTCATCTTGCTGACCTCTTACTGGGGGAAGAAGAGTGGGTGGAGAGGAGGGGATAGGAGTTTGCTGGGAGGTTAAGACGTGTGGAGCAGAGGAAGAGTGTGCTGTCACTGGGCAGGGAGACCAGTGGGAACTACATATGGGTGGGTATGCGAATTTATGTAGGAATGTACATTTTCATTCAATCATGATAAAAAAAATTTCACCCCTTCTATGAATTGCCTCAACTTTCTTGAAAGTGTTTTTTAAAGCACAAAACTTTTTACTTTTGATGATATAGAACTTATCTATTGCTTTTGTTGCTTGTGCTCTTGGTCTCATATTTAAGAAACCATTGTCTAATCTGTAAGAAGATTTACCCCTATGTTTACTTCTAAGAATTGTATATTTAAAAAATATATATATTTTCATGAGTCGGATCTGATTCAATGGCACTTGGCTTGGCTTTATTGTGTTTTGAGTGAAAGCTTACAATCCAAGTCAGTTTATAGTACAGAACTCACACACACACTGCTGAGTAACTCTAGCTGCTCTCCCAAACCCGTGACAGCATACTCCTCCTTTCTACCTTATGTTTTCCGTGTTCATTTGTTTTAGTCATCTAGTGCTGCTCTAACAGAAATACCACAAAGTGGATGGCTTTAACAAAGGAAAGTTTATTCTTACACAGTCTGGTAGGCTACAAGTCCAACCTCAGGGTATCCGCTCCGGGAGAAGGCTTTCCCTCTGTTGACTCTGTAGGAAAGTCCTTAGGTTGTATCAGTCTTTGACTGGAGAGTATGTTGGCACAAGAACCTCAGATCTGCAGTGTGTGCTGTACTCTTCGTGCTGCTTTCTTGATCATGTAAGGTTCCCAACTCTCTGCTTGCTCCCTTTTCTGGTATCTCTCATAGGATGAAAGGATAAAGGGTGGTACAAGCCACACTCCAGACAAGCTTCCTCTACAGTGAAGCAGGAAGGGGACTTTAGGAAGGGATTTATAGTCCCATGCTAATTCCCTTTAACATATAGCATAGGAAAATCACAGAATGGACAACAATCATAAAACATTGGGGATTACAGCCAAGCCAAATGGTACACACATTTTTGTGGGACACAGTTCAGTCTTCTGTTATCTCACCTCTGGACAGGAGCTGCCCAATTAGTCTCTTGTATCTACTTAAGCCAAGAAACATATTCTTCACCAGTATCATTTTACGTCTTACAGTCCAGTCAAATCTTTGTCTGAACAGTTGTTTTTGGGAATGATTTCTGTTCTGGCCTACTGGAAAGCCTGGGGGCCATGTCTTCTGGGGACCTCCAGTCTGTTGTACATCAAGTCTGGTCTTTTAATAGAGTTCTGGATCTGCACCCCCATTTTTCTTCTGCTATCTTAAGGATGCTACATTGTATTCTGTCTTACCAGGGCAGTCATTGGTGGTGGCTGGGAACCATCCACTTCCGGTCTCATGCTGATGTAGTCTCTCTCTGTACTATGTTGCCTTTTCTGTCTCCTGGACTCAGGTTTTTCGTATGCATTTGGTATGTTTCATTCTCCTCTGCTCCACGTGGATTGTGACCAATTGATGCTCCTTACATGGCTGCTTATAGCATTTTAGTTTAAACTCTTCTATTTAATTCTTCTTTCTGGTTTGAGTTAATACATATTGCGAGGCAGGGTCCAACTTTATTCTTTTGTTAGAAAGAGTACTGTTTTCCCGTTTAATTGTCTTGGTATTCTTGGCATTTACTGACTTGTAGATGATCCTCCCATTTTATCTTTCTACTGTTTGTCTCTTGGTGCCTTTTCTCCCATTTATAAAACCGAAACATAGAAGTGATTAGGTTTAAGACCACCCTATTCTGGTATGACCTCATTAAAGTAACAAGAGAAAAACTGTTATTTAGTAACAGTCATGTTTACAGGGTAAGGATTAAGACTTCAGCATGTATTGCAGGGGGGCAAAATTCAAGCCATAATAGGTGGTGGTATTATTATTGTGATATCTCATCTAAAATGGTAAGCTAGACTCTGACATACAGGTGCATGTTAAAGTCCCTTAAGATGGAGATTTTGGCAGTATGGTAACACGGCAGTGCTGCTTCCTTCCTCCTTCAAGGAGTGGTGCAGGAATTCTCTGAACCTTATTGTAGTGACTCTATCTTATTCTTCCATTCTTTGAAGCCAATAGTGGGATGGACATAGCGACAGTTCCCAAAGGATACTTTTCTACCTATAGGGTTCTTAAGAGCGTTAGATTCAGAAATTGCTGTCTGCTGGACGTGCAATCACAAGGGGCCTCCAGAGCAGGCAGGCATTTCTGTGGTCAGCCAACAATGGGTTCTTGAGAGTGGAGACATGTGGCATGCACCCTAGCCGGGCTGGGGAGACCCCACTGTGGAAGCAGGTATCTCAGTTTCCAGGGCAGAGTAAAGCTGGTTGAGATTTCTGGCACCTCCTTAACTGAACTTTCTGACACAGTGCATCCACATAGAGCTTCAAACAGTAGGACTTTAGGACTCAAAGTACGGGGGTTGTGACTAGAGTCCCCTCAGGGCATTGTGGGATAAATCATGCAGTGTCCTAGGAATCAGATGGTCTGGGTTTGGGTCCTGGGTCTGCCCATGTGACTCTCTTTAGGTAAGTTACATCACCTTATTGAGTCTCAGTGTCCTTCTCTGAACATGCAGTATTTTTGATGTCTATCTAACAGGCACACTGAGAGAAAGAAATAAGGCAAAGTACTTACAGAAGCACTTTGTGAACTAGAAAAGGATCATTCCACTTCTGGTATTCTCTTTTTTATTAAGGAGTCCCTTACTTTCTTCCTTGGAACAGAGGCCTGGCGATCGCCTTCCCAGAGGTCACAGCCCTGAAAATTCTATGGAGCTCTTATACTCCACACACGAGTTCAACATGAATTGGAATTGACTCAACTGCAACTAACATTTTTCATTCCACCAACTTGATAGTGGGCTTTTGCTTTACATGAACAGTGGGGGGAACCTGGGTCAGCTGTCACTTTTATGAAAGTTACAAGGAGACAGTTAAGTAAAAAGAATAATCTTCAGTTTAAAGACATTGGTGGGAAAGACAGGAGACTTGCCTTTTAAGTCAAATTTTGTTAATCTTCCTCCCAAGCTGTCTTATTACTGGACTCTAAGGCTGGGAGCCGTGGATCCTTTGTGCCCCGGGGACATCTCTAGTTGCATCCACTTTTAGGACTCCCTGGGTAATGAAAACAGCAGCTAGATGGTCAGAGGTTTGGATACACCCAGACGTACCTGTTCTATACAAGCATGATTCCACGTTGTGCTTTGCAAAGCTAGAGTCACAGCAGTGAGCTACCCCAGGACTAGAGAAAAACTTGTGAATGCTCAAAAAATATGCCTCACAATAAAAGGAGGGGCTGCTTATGATAAATTTTAACCTTCCTTATTGATATTTGATATATCAAATATATTTCCCAGGTAAATAGTTCAGTCCATAAAAGTGGAGTAGTGGGTAAGTGCTACGACTGCCAAACAAAAGGTCAGCAGTTCAAATATCAGAAAATGAGCGCTTTCCTTACCCCTTCCTGTCTTCCTTCTGCGTGGCATTCCTAGTCCCACTTCTTTCTCTGACCAACTCTACCATACTCTCTGGAACTCACAGCAGGAGTCATCTCCACTGGGAGATCTTTTTCCCTGACGTCACTTCTTCTTACTCAAGGCAGGATCGAGTACCCCTCCTTTGTTAGCCAGTGGAACTCTCTGTCACATATATGTATGTCTCTGCTATCAGTGTCCTCTGTGAATAAGATGAGTGTTTTTCACTGCGGTTATATTACATCAGTGGGTCATGAAGTGAAAACAATCATTAAGACCAGAACTTTAAGCGGAACAATGAAACATAAATAGCAAGGATCACTATGGTTGTATAAAACATTTGCTTTGGTGATGTCGTTATGTGTGCGTGTGTGTGCTTGTGTGTGTGCGTGTGCGTGTGTGTGTGCATGTGCGTGTAATATGTCTTGGGTCATGACATAAAATGTATTTATTAATGTGACTATCTTAGTTACCTAAGGCTGCCAAAGTGAAATATCAGAAAATGAGTGTCTTTAAAGAACAGAGATTTATTTTCTCATGATTCTGGAGTCTAGAAGTCCGAAGTAGGGTATTGGCCATATCGATTCATTCTGAGGGTTCTGAGAAGGAACTGTTCCATGCCTCTCCCAGTGTCCCAGTGACTGCTGCCAGTCCTTGGCATTCCTTTGCTGCTTGATTTGTCTTCATACAGTGTCTTCTCCTGTGTGACTCTATTTCCAGGTCTGTTATCTCCTTTTGTGAGACACACTCAGAAGGGATAAAGAATAGGACTCACCTTATTCTGATGTGACCTCCTTAACTACACTGACAATATCTGTAAAGCAAACTCTCTTTCATCACAAAGGACACACTCACAGGAGTTAAGACCTTAACATACCTTTCTGGGGAAATGGTTCAGTCCCTAACAGTGAGGTAGTAGATAAGTGCTATGACTTTGATGGCTTCCATTCTCCTCAGGTGGTTCGGACCAACGGATGTTACTTAGATGGCCACTTGCTAGCTTTTAAGACCCCAGATGCCCCTCACCAGAGTGGGATATAGACCATTTTCTTAAAAAAATCTTTGTTATGCCAGTTGACCTAGATGGACTCTGAAACCATGGTCCCCAGACCACTGTCCCTGCTGCTCTGTCCTTCTAAGTGTTGGGTTACATATAGGTAAACCTTTTGCTTTAGCCCAGCTCTGCTGACTTCCTTACTTCTGTGCACTGTCTCTTCCTTTACCTGACTCAGTTGCCACCTACTCTTTGATCAATGAATACCTCTCTCCCTTGTATTTAGGCTGTTTCTAATGTTGGCTATTGTGAAGAATGCCGCAATGAACATCAGTGGCTGTGTGTCTGCAGGGGCAGGTTATCCAATAGGAAAAGTGCTTACACTGATTACCACATCATCTGTAGTGAACAATTTTACATGTTTTCAGCACATTAAAGATTCTGCTTCTAGGTATGGTTGGCATCTGTCTCTCTGCTTTCCCCATAGCACCTTACTACGATATCAAAGCCTCTTTTCAAATGTACCCTCATAGATGTTGTAAAACCGTATAAATTATTCCTTACAGATTACTAAACACAAGTAGCTTGCCTGTTGGCTAATCCTCCACTGTGTGTCTGTCTGTTCACGACTGTGTTGTCACCTAGCATGCCAAACACTGATGGCGTATGACTAAATAGATGTTTTTTCATTATGTTGCGTTTGAACACACAGTTTATTGGCACCTTAAGAATCAAAAGTGCCGTGAGTCTTGACTGTTGAATTGTGTTGTCCACTGTCCTAATCCACTGTGTGTGTCTAGAGGCAGTTCCCAGCTTGACTACGCAGGCCAAGATGGAAGGGCCAGGAATTTACAATGGTTTGTGGAAACCGGCTTCATCTGGTTTGTGTCTCTTTTCAGAACGAGCATTACTCAGAGCCGTAGTTCCCACTCCTTGAACAAGCAGCTCATCATTAACATGGAACCCCTGCAGCCCCTGCTGCCGTCCCCCAGTGAGCAGGAAGAGGAGCTTCCTCTGGCTAAAGGTAAGTCAGCCACATCGTTCTTGATGCTGTCATTGCAGGCTCAGTCTGGAGGAACAAGTGGGGTACCAACACTGGGTACGCTCAGCAATGGTGTGGAGTAGGGGCCAGAGTGAGTCATAAACTGTGTTTTTAGTAAATGAGCTATTTGCATATGGATGGTCCTATAGTATCAAGAATTGTATCCCTTTCCCTTGGAGAGAAGTCACAGGTATAAGATATTCTTGAAATTACATGAAAAATCAGTAATAGTATTAGATTTACACTGTAAAATACGGTGACTGTTAGCTTTGTGTGGCTATTTAAAACTAAAGTTTAATTAAAATTGCCAAGCCAAGCCAAAAAATTAGATAACAAAAAATTCTGTTCCTCAGTCACATTAACCAGATTGATTTCTGATGCTCAGTAGCCACACATGGCTAATGACAATGATACTGGATAGTGTGGAACAAGAACATTTCATCATTGCAAAATGTTCTATTGAATGATGAGGCTTTAGATTATTAAAAAACAAAACAAAAAAACGCTTTCGTGGCATGGATTCTGACACACAGTGACCCTGCAGGTCAGAGTAAAACTGCCCCACAGAATTTCCAAGGAACATCTGGAGGATTTGAGCTGCCAGCCTTTTGGTTAGCAGACATTGCACTTAACCACTGTGCCACCAGGGTTTCCTGCAGATTATTAGCACAGTTGAATTGGTGGTTATAAAAAATTCTCCACAGGTATTGTATTTCTGCACTGATCTACACGATCATCCCTCCTCTGTCTCAGTGTTCTCCAGATTCTTCTTCCCTTTTCCACAGATAGCTGTTGACAGATCTGCTTCAAATCAAAATGTATAAGACCCAATTCAACTCCCAAAGACTGTCATATGTATGCTTCTAGGTTTCTTTGTTTTTAAGGACTTACTTCAGGGAAGACTCTGACCACTTCTGTTTGTCACAGATACCTGGTGAGGCAAAACTTACAGCACCATCTCCCACTCTTACTCGTCTCAAAGCAAACTGAAAAGACAATTATGCACATAAAATAAACTCACTGGAACCCTGAACAGTATTGTAATATGCTCTTCCTTAACTCTGTGTCTTTTTAGTTTCATCTTTTAAAATCTGGATCATAGGTAGTTTTAAGAGGGTAGATAACCCTATCCCTTAAAGATCACCTACACCTGTAGTGTCAAGTCAGGAATTCCTTTAGTAGAAGGAAACTTTGCAGTCCATAATAAGAATATGGATTGAAAAGTGAATGCCTTTGTGACTGGTACCAGCAGCTCATTCCCACTGAAGTGTAAAGAATTTTAGTAAGTATTTTCCTGAAAATAAGCTTCCATGGTAAGGAGGTGAATTGGGCAACTGGATACCAAAAATCCCAGGGAGTGGAGGGAAAGTCTGCAGATAGGGAGGGTACTATCATAGAAGACATCTTTTCACTTAAAGCTGAGCTGCGTGATGATAACGAGAATGATCTTGTATAAAGGCCCTTACCATCTGCCTTAACAACTCTCTTTGTAAGTTCCTTGTTAAATTCCTTTTCTTAGTCTTTGAGTCTTTTGGGGTCTCTGTCACTTGTGTTTGTTTTACAGCACCTTGTCTATTCTTGTATGTTTTGTAAGTGAAAGAACAGCAACCTGCATTTCTGATACCCCAGTGATCTTCTGAGCTTTCTTCCATGTGTCTGGAATGTGGTTCTAAACAAAGATGATATTTCTAACTTTGTGGATTGCCTTTGTGTCTCAGCTTTGGGACACATACAATATGGTGAATTTCATCCTTCTATTTTTATCTTTTAATACTTTGTATGTCTAAGAGTCAACAGAGGCCAAGAATTCATTCATTTCTTAGTACAATAAATACAACTTTTTGCAGCTTACAGACCACTCTCCCTGTAGGCAAGTTGCTTCATAGGCAAGGCCTATGAAGTTGAAGACATATCTTCTTCTTGGAAAGCTCCTAGACCATTGAGGAGACAGCAGTAGGATCACAGAGATGATGAATGTGTTCTGCCTTGTGGGTTGGACCACATGTTCAGTTCATGCCCCACGAAATATCAGTGCTTCCAGCTGACTAGGAGAGCATCTTGTTCTTTTTGGTCATGGTGTCTGTAATGGTTAAGGCTGTGAGCCAGCTTGGCTGGGCCCAGATTCTCAGTGGCTTAGCAGTTATGATATAGTTTGGCAGCTATGTAATGATGTAATAACCTCTATAATAAGATCTAATATAATGTAGTTACCTCCATGATAAGATTTGCTATGAGCAGCTAGTCAGTTGAAAGACAGTTTGCTTGGCAATGTGGCCTACATCAGTACATGTGAACTTTCTGGCAAAGCTTGCTGGCTTTAGCTTGCACTGGATCTTGCAATTGGCTCTGCACCTGACTTCTGGTTCATGGGACTTGTGCTAGTAGCTGACCTGCTGCTCTTGGGATTTGTCAGCCTCTGCAGCCTGTGATCTGGAGGCCTGCTGTCTAACCTGTTGATTTGGGGTTTGCCAGCCCCTGCAGCTATGTGAGTTAGGAGAAGCCTGCAGCCTGACCCATGGACTTGGGGCTTTCCAGCCTCCACACCTGTGTGAGTGCCATTTCTTTAATATAAATCTCTGTTTGTGTATGTGTGTGTGTCTCTATATATACCAGTGAAGCACACACACACATGCATATACCAGAATATATATATATATATATATATATATATATATGCTTTACTGGTTTTACTTCTCTAGAGAGCCTAGTTCAAAACAATGTCTAATATAAAATTGCAAATCGGTGGACAAAGGAACGAATGGACATAAGGACATAACTGAGAAGCAGTGGGAATGGTGAGTAGGCTGGCACGACTGCACTGGTGTAGGGGGAAGGGAGTGCTGGAGAAGAGGGATCAGGGAATAGTGAAAGGCAAGGCAAAAAGTGAGGAAAGGACTAGATCATGATGGATCTGATATCACTTGCTGGGGAATTTAGACTTTAGTTGGGCAATTGGGAGACACTGAAAGATTGCAAGTGTGGAAATCACTGCTTGAAATGGTATTTTAGACCTTTATGGTGGTAGGTCAGATTAGAGGAGGCTGTGTTTTGGTTTGTGCTAGACTAGCAACTGAAAGGTTGACAGTTCAAATTCATTCACCCAGTAATACTGCAAAAGAAAGGCCTGGTGATCTACTTTGGTAAGATTGAAGATTTTGAAAAACCTCCTGAGGACAGTTCTACTGTGAAACACTTGGAGTCTCCATAAGTCACAAGTGATTCAGTGGCTAAGGTTTTGTTTAATTTTTTTTTTGTTCGTTTTATGGTTGAGACAGGATTTTTCACCCTTGATACTATTAACATTTTGGACTTAATGATTCTTTGTTGGGGGCCGTATTGTGCGTTGTAGTATGTTTAGAAGCATCCTTTACCTCTGTCTACTAGGCTCCAGTAGCACCTTCCCGGTATGACACCAGATGATTCTTGGGTGACAGAGTTGCCCCTGGTTGACAGTCACTGGGCTAGAAGAATAGAGAGCATGTTGTAAAATCCCAAAGAATAGCTAAACAGGGGCTGAGCTAATGCAAGGAGAGTGGGACCAGGAGAAGCAGTGGATAGGTTTAACACTTAGTAAGAGGCAGAGCTGTTGAGATATATGACCACTGATTGCACAGCAGGTAAGAAGCCTATGAACTGCTACCATTAGAATCTTATGCTTGACATAGAGACTTTGAGAGTAGAAAGATTTCAGCCTCCTTATTTTAAAGGTGAGACTCTTGAGACATAGGAAAGCTTAAGGGACATGTCTGCATCACACAGGGAGTCTACAGCAAAGGTGATTTTGTTTAGACTTTGGAACTACTGGAAGGGTTAGGTACTGTGCATTGCTTTGCTCAGCTCCAGACACCCAGTGCAGGAGTCTTGGACATCCCTGTTCAGTTTGGATGTGATTCTGATGCTTGTTTTGGGGGAGTTTCGTATCACACATTTTTTACAAAGTTTTCTCTGTTGAAGGAATTCTTGACTTCAAACTGCAGGTAAAGGCCATCTTTTGGGAACAGGGTGATCTGTCCCCTTGAAAGTGCCAAGATTCATAAACAGATCAAGGTCAGTATCCAGTTTCTGTTAAGACAAATGTCTGATTCAGAATTTTTTAAAGGTCAGTTTCGGAGAACAAAGTCCTAACTCTAACCATTGGAAGCTCCATCTCTGTGAGATCGTCAGAAAGCCATATGGCACCTGGTCTCAGATGAGTGTGTGGTGGTGGTATCTCTGGGGTCATTGCCACTCACATGTCTCAAAGACTTTTTTCACTGTTCCCAGAACTTCAGGTCTCTCAAAGACAGCTGGGTAGGACATTATTGCCCAGAGCAGCTCATTGTTGTTCAGAGAGAATGTGTGACCCACTCACCATACAGCAGCTGCAGGATTAGCACCAGTGTTGGCTGTATCTGGGTGGAGAAGAAAACACAATCAATTCCTAAGACACTACTAGGCAACAGGAAAGTTTTCATGCTACTCAGAAGTTGCTTGGCTACAAGATCTGAGTAAATTAGTGCTGTGGAAAACTTGAGTTGAGCTTGGCAAACCATTTGAAAATGTCACTTACAGCATATGAGAATTTCAATAGAAAAGAAGTTGATAGTAGGAGTTCTTCAGGGTGAAAATAATATTTTAGGGAGCCATTAATCTGTATGAATTTGCTTGCAAAATGGAGTAAATTCTCCATAGTCTAGATACTAAAATGCTTGCATGTTTTATTAGTAGTTTGTATTATTTTTCATTATAGAAAAAATGCTGGGTTATGGTGGAGAAAAGGAGTGAAATTAATCAGATGAGACTTGATAGTTAGCAATTACTGGCACACAGTGAAGATTGTTCTTGTTAGTCATAATGATGATACATAATTAAGCAGGTAGAAAAGCTATGCTTCTTTTTCCCTTAGCGGACAAAACTAAATTAGAATTGAAAATATTTGATACCCTCCTGCTGACAACACAGAAAGCACAGCAGATATACTAGTTTTCTATAAAGGAGAGCTTTGTCGGTGGCAGTGTAGGTGGACTGTGGGTGCTTTGAAGCTGCATTTGTAGATAATTGAGAAAATATCTATATCAAAGAATAGCTAAGAGACCCTGAGGGGTGTTTATAATTAACACACTTGAGTGGTAACCAAAAGGTTAGTGGTTAGAGTTCATTTAGAGGTACCTTGGAAGAAAGACTTGGTGACATGCTTTTGAAAAGTCAGCTACTGAAAACCCTATGGATTGCCATGAGTTGGAGGTGCCTTGATGGCACCTTTTTTTTTTTTGAGGGAAACCACCCTGTGGTACTGTCCCTGTAAATATTTGTGTGTGCGTGCATAGATTTCTCTCTCTCTCTCTCTCTCTCTCTCTGTGTGTGTGTATAGGGAAGGGTGTTTAAAAGATTTTTGCTGTATGTATCAGTAACTATACTGCTTAAGTAGCTTCACTGAAATTCTAGAAAGTCTGCATGTGAACATGTGAAGGCATTTTGAGCATGTAAAAAGGATATTGTCCTCATCTATGAAGAATGCCACCCCCTAGTTTCTATCCACCTGTCTTAGTTATCCAGTGCAGGATGTACAGGCATATGATGCTGGCGATCATGGCCCAGCCAAGTTGACACACATTTTGGCAGGAGACAATTCATAATATCACCCTTACTCTAATTCATATAAGAGGCAACCCGTGAGAACAACTACATTTTCCATGTTTAACCGAAACCAAACCCACTGCCGTTGAGTCAGTTCTGACTCATAGCAACCCTATGGGACAGAGTAGAACAGCCTCAGAGTTTCCAAGGAATGCCTGGTGGATTCAAACTGGCAACCTTTTGGTTATCAGCTGTAGCATTTAACCTACCAGAGTTTCTCTTTACATGTCCAGGTCCTCTAAAATCACATCCAGCAGAGCTTTTTGTACATGTGCACAGTTGCTCCAGTTTCATCCCTAGGTTTGTATGGTTATGTTGGCTCTGAATAGATTTTCTTGCCCTCCAGAGCAAGATTTTTCTGGTCTCCTTACTGCTTATCTGATATGAAAATTCTTCCCCCTCCTCTCTCCCTTCTTGGAGTTCCGTGGTCATGGCTCAAAACAGATTCCCACTTCTTCTGCTGTCTCCATGGTCTTTCTTCCCAGCCATATCCTGCCATGCGCAAAGCCATTTATTACCTTTAGCTCAAAGATGTCAGGGAACGTGGCTTAGGAGTGATTCCTGGTCTTTTTGAAATTTCTCTTGTGTTATGTTCCTTGCAACAGAGGGAAGTGTTTGTAAATCCTGTGCAGTCCTCTTCCCTTTCTTGTCACTGCTCTTTGGTGATGGCTGTCCCATCAGAACTAACTCTAGTTGAACTTGTCACTGCCATTGGGTTTTCTGATTGCTAGCTTGTCTTAATTTCCTGATTATAAAATTAATACATCGCTGTTTTAGTTATCTGGAAACGCTGGTGGTGTAGTGGATCAAGTGCTATGTTTGCTAACTGGAAGGTCGGCAGTTCAAGTCTGCCGGGTGCTCCTTGGAAACTCTATGGGGCAGTTCTCCCGTGACCTCTAGGGTTGCTATGAGTTGGACCTGACTTGATGGCAGTGGGTGGAGTTTTAGTTATCTAGTGGACTATAGCAGAAATGCTGCAAGTAGATGGCTTTAACCAGGAAATTTATTCTTTCACGATCTAGAAAGCTACAAGTCTGATTTCAGGGTGCCGGCTCTAGGTGAAGACTTTTCCCCTTTATTGGCTCTGGGAGAACGTCCTTGACATCAATCTTTACCTGGCCTAGGAGTTTCTCAGGACAGGGACCTTGGGTACAAAAGATGCATTTCCCTCTTGGTTCTTCATTCTTGGCAACATGAGTTTCCTCTCTGCTTGCGTCTTTTCTTTTACATCTCAAAAGAGGTTGACTCAAGATACACCCTAATCTTGTAGACTGAGTCTTGACTCATGAATATAACTGCCTGTAATCCTGGCTCATTAATATAGTAGTGGAAGGATTTAAAACATGTAGGATAATCACATCAGACAACAAAACAGTGGAGGATCACACCATACTGAGAATCATGGTCCAGCCAAGTTGGCACATGTTTTAGGGGACAAAATTCAATCCATAACAAACACCATCTAGAAAACTTGGAAAGCACAGAATAATGTGAAAAAGAAAAAAAAAGTCACCTTCACAGATTATCCTATTTCCTAGAAGATTCACAGAGCGAATGTGAATGTTAACAATTTCTTTTCCTATGCATTTTAATGTCTTCACAACCATCTTGCATTATAAACTACTTTAAATTCCTAGTTTGCTGGTGTAATGTTGAAAATGTTAGCACATCAAGATATCATCAGTTGAACTGCAAGTCAAGTAATGCATTAGGAAAATTTTTAGCACCAGTGTAGATGAGTGGGTTAATATCCTAAATTAGGAGAGACTCGTGTGAAGAAGCACTGTTTTGTGCATCATTAGGAAGGCTAAAATATCTGGGCTTTCCCGGACATGCCTAGTTAACGGCATCTGCAGCCTCTGCTGCCAACAGGCACATGGCAACCATGCCTGCTTCTGCAGGAGCTGGTAGTGTCCATAGAGCAGAGAGCAGCTTCTGGTTTTATTTATAACTGTACTATCAGATTAAAAACCCACTGCCGTCGAGATGATCCGGCTCATAGCGACCCTGTAAGTCAGACTAGAAGTGCTCCATAAAGTTTCCAAGGAGGACCTGGTGGATTTACTGCTACACCGGCTAGGGTTTCTGTAGTATAAAATTAGCAAAGTCACAATTCAGAAATCACCACTGCATCTATTCAGTTCTGTAAGAAAGTAGCACAGTTTGGATCAGCAGCTTCTCTAGGGTAGGAGATGCCAAGAACAGCTCAGGGAAGGAGATCTAAAAGGCCTGAGTGAGCTCTGCACGTTGACATTTCACAGGCTTTTCAAAACTTTTCACTTTCCTTCTGTTTTTGTTTGGAATTTGTTGCTGTCTAGTCATCTAGTACTGCTGTAACAGAAATACCACAAGTGGATTCCTTTAGCAAAGAGATGTTTGCTCTCCCAGTCCAGTAGGCTAAGGGTCAGAATTTGGTTATTTCAGCTCCAGGAAAAGGCTCTGGAGGAAGGTCCTTGTGATGCATTAGTCTTCCCTTGGTCTGGGAGCATCTTAGCGTGGGAGCCTCAGGTCCAAACAACATGCTGTTCTCATGGTACTCTTTTCTTGGTGGCATGAGGTTCCCATGTTTCTCTGCTTGCCTGTCTCTTTTACATCTCAAAAGAGACTGGCTTAAGACATCATCCTGCGTTGCAGACCTCATCAACATAACTGCCACTAATCCATCTCATTAAATCATACTGATAGGATTTATAAAACATAGGAAAATCTCATTGAATAATGGACAGTCACATAACCCTGGGACTCATGGCCAAACCAAATTGATACATGCATTTTGGGGGGACATAATTCAGTCCATGATAGTCGCTTCTTTGAAACTCTATAGTTTCTGGTATTTGATGGCACCTAAAGCCTTTACTAACCCAAATCCACTAGGTACTCCTTGAAAACTGTGGGGCCATTCTAATCTGTCCTGTAGGGGACCTATGAGTCAGAATTAACTCAAGGGAATTTTTTAATGTGCATATTTACATAATTATTTAAAATATAACCACTTACAAATGTATAGTTACTATTCTCCTCTTGGAGACTAACTTAAACAGGTAGAATGCTGGATCTGGCTCATGGGGCATGCATGGTTTGCTAACTCATGGGATACGTAATCATTGATATTGCCTCTAACCTTAAAAAGTTATTTTTAAAGGTATTCCTGTCCCCAGGCTCCCAACTCAGTGAGAGGTACCCACACAATTCTTCTTGTTTTATAACTGTGCACGATGAGTCTCAGAAAGGTGGAAAATCTTGTCCCTGGTCACCCAGCTGTCCAGTAGAAGAACCAAAAGCAGCAATTCTGTTTTCCCACTCATCCAAAGCTTAAATCCAGAAATACAGCAGCTGCCTGAATCACTTCTATGTTTAAACTGAAGACTGCTATATTTAATATAAAATGAAATATTTGTGGGTAACTAGCTAACCATGTAACTGAAATGATGTACATGGTTGGAATCTTATAATGTAAAATATAAAATCTTAAGCATTATGCACAAATCATTTAGCTTACTTACAGTAAACAGTTAAAATTCCTGTGAGTGCTTTAAAAATCTGTTGCTGTCAAGTTGATTCAAAGTCATAGCGTCTTATAGGACAGAGTAGAACTGCCACATAGAGTTTCCAAGGAGAACTGCTGACCTTTTGCGTAGCAGCTGTAGCACTCAACCACTGTGCTGCCGGGGGGTTTCCAGTATCTACGGAGTATCCCCCAAATTTGTCTCTTGGCACACAAAGTCTTAATGTTTACTATCTGACCCTTTATAGAAAAAGTTGGCTGACCCCAGATCTAGCACACCACTGGGATTCTTTTACAAATGAGAAAGTTCAGAGAGTTGAGGACATGTGCTGAGAATCACAGAACTGGGTATTATAGCCAGGAGGTAGAAGTAACTTAAATGTCTGTCAGCAGATGAATGGATAAACAAAATGTGGTTTGTATACACGATGGAGCATTGCTCAGCCATGAAGAGCAATGAAGTCCTGACACATGCTACAGCATGGGTGACACTTGACAGCATCTTGCTGAGTGGAATAAGTCAGGCACAAAAGCAAAAGTGCTGTCTGATCTTCAGTTACGTGAAATGGGCAAGTATCTAAGAACCAAAGATTAGTGGTGGTTACCACCAGTAGGAAGAAAGGCGAGTTACTGTTTAGGGAACACTGAATTTATGTTAGCAGCAATGAAATAAGTTAGAACAGAATAGCTATAATGGTTGCACAATATGAAGACTGTAATATCTCTGAATTATACACTTAAAAAATGTTGATGTGGCAAATGATTTGTTACCTATATTTTAACCACAATAAAAATAAAAATCATGTAACTGGCCAAGTAGAGGGGGTAAGTTGGGGGTTGAGATCAAGCTCTGGATGTCAAAATCTTCCTAGGCTAGATGTTGTAGACAAAATCAAATGTATTTAAAATGACTCAGCTCCTTCTTGCTAAAATGGAGCCAGTAACTAAGGAACTGCAGATAGTCCCTGTATTATGATGTACTTGAGTTAGGAGGAACCACATTTATGACTTTTTTTGGTACATCTTATCATTAGTAATATGTGCAATGTAGTGTTGCAGTGCATAATTTACTGATCTTATTAGTCTTAGATGGTCACTCACAGGTGTTCAAAGCTCAGATTTATACAGATAATGATAATAAAAAGCAATGATAACAAAAACTAATAAATAAAAAAAGAGATATTTGACTTAACTAAAACCCAAACCAAATCCACTGCCATCAAGTTGATTCTGACTCCTAACAGCCTTTTAGGTCATAGTAGAACTGCCTCATAGAGTTTCCAACAAGTGCCTGGTAAATATGAAGTGCCAGCCTTTTGATTAGCAGATGTAGCACTTAACCACTATGCCAACAGAGTAAAGGACCTATTTATGTTGGAGGTGTCAGAACAGAGCCCCATTGTAAGTTGGGGACTACTATATTTCAAGTATATCAAAAGAAATCCTCAACGCCACCACTGCTGTTGGGCCAAGTCCACCTCTTAACAACCCTGTAAAGACAGAGTAGACCTGCTCCATAGAGTTGCCAAGGCTGTAAATCTTGATGTAAGCAGACTGCCACCTCTTCTTCCATGGAGCAGCTAGTGGGTTTGAACCACCAAACTTTTGGTTCATGGCCAAGTGCTTTAACCACTGTACCACTGGGGCTACAAAGGAATCCAGGTGATTTGGTAAGAAGAGCTTCTGTGTATCTGGAGGGGGCAGGGCAGGGCAGGGTTTGAACTCTTAGTATACTGTTGTGGCATGCCATGGCCTAGAGAAGACTCAAGACCTTTGCCATATTGGAAAGCACCAACACCCTCCTCCTCAGGTGAGAAGTGAGAAGGCTGTGGACAGAATGTGTTCCACAAAACCCAATTCTTAGATCCAGGGTGCAGGGGACATAGGTGGCCTGCAGGAAAGCTCCTTCCCTTCTGGGAATCAATGTTCTGATTTTTAAAGCTGAGTTTATTAAATATGGAATGGTTTCTTTCAGGACTAGTTCTAATTACTTGTTTGCTCGCAGTGTGAATTAAGAATCTTATTAGGGGAGGCAATTTAGTACAGGAACTTTCCAAATCATCACTCTTGCTCGGGTTGGCATTTTGCTGCCACACTTGAGTATTAATAATTAATTGCTTTTAAAGGATGTCCTGAGACTAGATTCAGCTAGGTGAGAAATATGTCAGTCACATGTCACATGAAGTATCTAGTTATGGCCCTGAAGGGTTAGGACTTGAGCCAGAGGGGAGTTTAAGTGTGACCAGCTGTGACAGACTGAGGATGGTCTGCGGAGAGAAAGAAATTTGGCTTGGCACTCAGACAAGTAAACACTCCCACCACTTCTCTAGGAAACCACCAGAGAGGGAAAGTGAAAATGTGACTAAACCCATTGTTACTAGAAAACAGAATCTGTAATTTTCCAAATTTTATATGTATTCCGTAGCCGGCACTGGGTTCCGTTTCTGTTTACTCAGCACTCATCCCCTACCCACTGTTTCTGTTGGTGGAAACCCTGGTGGTATGGTGGTTAAGTGCTGTGCCTGTTAACCGAAAGGTTGGCAGCTCAAATCCACCTGGCACTCCTTGGAAACTCTGGGGCAGTTCTGCTGTGTTTATAGGGTCCCTATGAGTTGGAATCAACTTGACAGCGGTAGGTTTGGGCTTTATTTGTGTTAGTGAGTTGGTAAAGAGCATGAGTAGATGTTCTTTGTAATGCCCAAGGCTAAACTGGGGCAGGATTCCACAGAATATGGCCTTCCCTCCCTTCCTCTCCTTCCTCCCCTCCTTTCCTCTCCCCTCTCCTTTCTCTCTCTTCTCTTAAGACCCAGTGTGAGTTATTTGGGACTAAGTGTTGGGCAGTATGTGATAAGACTACAGTAGATGGGAAGGTTTCAGAAAAAAGGCTGTGGTCAGTTGGCACAAGGCTCTTGTTGGGAATGCCATCTGGGGTGCTTGCCCAGTGCCATATCCAGAGGTATGCCTGCCACTTAGTTTTGACTGATGATGAATGGAAAACCCCACAGCAGTGGCCTCCAGAGCAGGGCACATGCACAGTGGGTGCATACAATTATCCTTCAGGGTGGAGGAAGAAACTATTAGGACTTCAGTTTGTATTTGAGTAGTCAGTGGGTGGTGCAAGTGGTTAACACACTCAATCACTAACCAAAAAGGTTGGAAGTTTGAATTCACTCAGAGGAGTCTTGGAAGAAAGCCTTGGTGGTCTACTTCTGAAAAATCAACCACTGAAAACCCTATGGAGCAAACCTCTATTCTGGTACATATGGAGTCACTGTGAGTCAGAATCAACTCCGTGGCAACTGTCTGTTTGCATTTTATTTTTATTATCTTGTGTAATTCTGTAATTTCTATTATATAGGCTTTATGTTGTACATGATTCATAAAGATGACTTTACATGTATCTAATTTACAAATAAATATATATTTATTCCTAAGTATGTCTATCCTTCCCTCCAGCCTACAGAGATGAAAAGGGACTGGCATGTTTTTGAAACTATGAAATCCCTGTTCTTGCCAGAACTCCAGATTCCTAAAATAGATGTGTGATGTATCAGCTCCAGTTACAGCGGTGGCATGCCATTTTACATGTTTTTGGCCTTTCACTCTTGTAAACCAGGATGAGTCACCCAAACACTGTCTAGATCTTTGCCAAGCTGTCAGGTAGATGCTGTGTCACTCTCACTTAAATGTCCTTTGGTGGTCACTCCATCACCCATTTACATGTGTTCCTCTTTCTGAGTGGCTAGGGTGGTAGGAAGAGCACTAGATAGAATGCAAAGACCTGGGTTCGTTCATTTGTTCATTCATTTATCCGTTGTCTTAGTTTACTAGTGCCGCTGCAACAAAAAAATCGCCCAAGTAGGGGCTTTCAAGAACAGAATTTACTGTCTCATAGTCTTGTAGGCTAAAAGTCTAACCAAGGCCCAGGCTCTGGGAGGGGGCTCCTCCTTTGACAGTAGCCCTGGCTGTTGCTGGGCTTTTAGATTTGTCTGCCTGCATCTTCATATGTTGTATCCCACTGTGTGTGTGTCTGTGGCTGTTCTGCTCCTTTTATAATCTACCATTCAGAACTGATAAGGCTTAGATTTAGGACCCACCCTACTCTGGTATGACTTCATAACGTAACAACAGCAACAAAAATCCCCTGTATCCAAAGGATCATATTTAACTTTTGAGTGGTACACAATTCAGTTTTTTTCATAGCATTCCTTTCATCCTTTATTTATTTAATAAGCTTGTATTATCTGCTACATGCTAAAATGGAGCCCTGGTGGCACGGTGGTTAAGCACTGGGCTGATATCAAAAAGGTCAGGAGTTCAAAATATACTAGTTGTTTCTTGGGAACCCTATAGGACAGTTCTACTTTGCCCCATAGCGTGGTTATGAGTCAAACTCTGACTCAAAACTAACAGGTTTATATGCTGAATCTATAAGAACCGCCTGAATCTTGCTTCCCTTTCTGTAGTATGGAAACCCAAACCTGAAAAACTAAACCCACTGCTGTTGAGACAATTCTGACTCATAATAACCCTGTAGGAAGAGTAGAACTGCTACATAGAGTTTCCAAGGAGCACCTGGCAGATTTGAACTACTGGCCCTTTGGTTAGCAGCCATAGCACTTGACCACTACATCACCTGGGTTTCTTCTGTAGCACAAGGGGGGGTGATGTCTTCTCTTGCACATTTGGAAATCTTTCCCCAAGTTGCTGCTGTTCTTGAACACGTACTTTTTGCTCATTTGTCAGGATCTTTGGAATCAAGAGGTCAGACATCTTCCTTTAAATGTGGTTAATGACACAGTAAACATGTGTCACCGTGCTGTACAAAAGCAAAGTGAATGTATTTTTCCTTTCTTTTTTTTTGAGTTTCAGATTTCCAGTATAAAATAGGAAATAAATTGCAGCTAGCTTAAAAGAGAATGTGAAGTGCAAGTTGTCCCGCTTAAAGGAGACCTCACTTCCTTTAACGTCTCTTTTTGGAAAACAAGCCCAATTGGGAAACTCTACTTTTTAACCCCCAAGTCTTCACTTTGGCATTAGAAATATGAGAGTGTGTAGTTACCTTAGCTGAACAAGGAATAGAGTTTTTAGGACTGAGTACTTGGTAGTCTGACCATAGAATGGAAATTTTGCTGTTAAAGAAAAGTGTCCATGTTAAAAAGAAAAGAAAAATAGAACATCCCTTGTCATTTGTGGTCTTGTCAGTAATGGCTCCATGTCTCACTTGTACCCTCAGCCCCCACACAAAAAAACAAAAAGCAAACAACTTTCATTCCTGAATATGAACTTGACCCATCCCTAGGACTAACTAAGCATGACCTTAGGTGGGATACAGCTAAGATGCCCAAGCCCAGCCTTTTGGATTGGACTCTTGGTCCTCCTAGGTCTTTTGCTCCATCTTGTCCACTTCTGGCCCCCAAGCCAGCTTTGCAAACTTTCTCTGGATGTCTGCCCTGCTATCCCCTCCAGTACCCTGCTGTGTAGGACCCTGATGGCTCTCCTCCCTAGGACTGGGCTATGTTCCTGACCGTAACCTGTGTTGCTGGCTTGCCTCCTCCTCTGCTGACTGACCTCTCCAGTGACCCTGGCCCTGACTATCTACATGGCTCTCCTAGGGCCAGATTCTGTTCCTTCCTAGAACAGACCATTGCAGAGCACTTACCCCTGCCTGAGTGTTGTTAGCTGCCACCGAATCAGCTCCTGACTGATGGTGACCCCGTGCACATGCAATTGAATGCTTTCCAGTCCTGTGTCATCACCATGACAGGTTGGGGATCAAGCCAATGGGATCTCGAGGATTCACACTGGCTGATTTTTGGAAGTAGGTTACTGAGTCTTTCATGTTAGTCTGTTTTAGTCTGGAAGCTGCACTGAAACCTGTTCAGCATCATAGCAACATACAAGCCTCCACCAATGGGCAGGTGTTGGCTGCACCTGACGTGCTTTAGAATAGAAGCCAGTTTCCCTCGTGGAAGACAAGAATTCTGTCACTGAACCAGCAAGGCCCTTCAATCGTGAGTAGAGGTAGCCAATTTTAAATGCTACCTTCCCTGGTCAATCTTTTCCCGTTGTCCAGTGGTCATGAGAGTTTGAATTTTCAAATCCATCAGCACATCTTCTCCCTTTTAACCCTTACAGATATACCCCAAATTCATTTCCAGTATGCATCCTGGCTTCAGCAGCTCCCTTCTCTCTCTTGAACTGTGGCAGTTATCTCCTGAGAGCTCTACCTGCTTCAGCTCCTACCCTCCAATATTTTCTACACAGTAGCCAGCATGATTTTTTTTTTAAGGGGAAATCAACTGTATTTATAATAAAATCTAATATAATCTGGACTTCTTACTCTGGCCTACAAGATCCTGCAAGCCTTGTCCCTTGCCCGCCCCTTGTACCCTTTCCTGCCCTCGCCTTTGATCTCTGTGACCCATCGCACTGGCTTTCCCATTCTTCCAAGCTCATTGCCACATCAGGGACTTTACACAAGCTGTTTCCTCTACCTAGGAGCCTAAAAGGTCCTTTCCTGTGGTCTTTGTGTAGTGGATTGTTTCTTAGCTGAAATTTCAACTCTTTGGAGAGGTCTTCCCTGAGCCTCCAATTCTGAATAGTTCCCCTAGCTCACTTATGGGGGGGTCTTTCATGCCATCGCCCTGTTTTGTTTGCTGTAGATCACTTAGAACTGTAGAACTGTTTTCTCATTTATGGATTTGTCTGTTTGTTTGTTGACTCTGGCCCTTGACTGAAATGTCAGCTTTGTGAGAGCAAGGACTTTGTCTGTCTTGTCTACTACTCTCTCTGGCGTTTACAGAAGTGCTGGCACACAATAGGAGCTAAGTTAATACTTGTTGAACTAATAAATGAATGAACAAATGAATTTGTGAGATCTGTGTTGAAAATTTTATCTTTTGCCAGCCAAACAACATTTTTATAAAAGAAAATAGATGAATTGAATGTCCTCCTGTGATTAGAGTTTAGTAGAATCCAAACATGTTTCTTTCTTTTGGTTTCATTTTTATAATCTGAAAACAAAAGTGGTATCATAGTAATTGTAGAAAAGCTAGAAATTACAGAAAAACTCAAATGAAACTGAAAAATCACTTGTAATCCCTTCTCCTGAAACTATGATGTGTATATTTGAAACAAAAACTGAATTACACCAGATATTATTTTGTAATTTTCTTTTTCTTGTAACAACATAGCATAAATATGTCCCCATTAAATAATTAATTCTTGCACAATTTCATTTTTAATGAACATATGGTATTCCATTATATAGATATTTCTCAGCTTCTACTTTCTGTCTCTCGTGGTGTAGTAGTTAAGTGCTATGGCTACTAACCAAAATGTCAGCGGTTGAAATACACTAATACACTAGGCACTTGGAAACTTTATAGGTAAGTTCTGCTCCATTCTGTAGGGTTGCTGTGGGTTGGAATTGGCTCTATGATAGTAGTTTTTTTTTTTTGTTGTTGTTATTTGTCTCCTACCAAATTGCATATGAGAATGTCTTTCATTGTAGTTTTGAAAAAACTGGATACGAGGTCTCACAATTTATTCTGCAAACTTAATTGTTCTAAGTGCTACATACCTCATTGCTGAATATCACTATTGTCACCTGTGAAGTACTCCCCTTGGGAAGCTATGCACTGATGCCAGTGCCTAGTCCACCCAGTGCAAATGTGGAACTCTTTCTGGAATGGCCATTGTGCACTGTGACATGGTGGGAAGTCCACAAACTTAAATGTATAGTTAGTTGTCTGTGAGGGAGTTTTTAGTCCGTAAACAAATAACTGTATTGGAACATTTACTCTGCTCACCTGATCTGGCCCCCAGTGACTTTTTTCTTTACCTGAAGATAAAGGAAATATTGAAAGGAAGACATTTTGATGACATTCAGGACATCGAGGATAATACAATGACAGCTCTTATGGCCATTCCACAAAAACAGTTCCAAAATTGCTTTCAAGGATGGACTAGGCACTGGCGTCAGAGCATATCTTCGTAAGGGGAGTACTTCAAAGGTGACCATAGTGATATTCAGCAATGAGGTATGTAGCACTTTTTCTAGGATAAGTTCACAGACTTAATTGGCAGTCCTTGTGTAACAATTTTTAAATATCTTTGATGGTTTGAAAGACAAAACCTAGAGTGGTTGGATATTTTTCTTGCATTTGTTTTTCTCTTTTTGAGAATGCCAGTTCAACTACAGGTAAGAAATGCCCTTGGCTACTGCACTAGGCAGGGAGACTGGAACTAGCTACCTTTAGCTTGTTGGCTAGGTAGCAGAATTGTAGTGAGTCCACAGTTCTAGAAGACCCTGGCCTTTTCCACAAGGAGACGCAGATGCCCTGTTTCCTAACTTACTACTGTCTGCGTAAAGCCAAGCTGTCTGCATAGCTGTCAGGAAAGGTTGAAAAAATAAAGCTCCCTTTCTTATGAGGCCCAATTTAATTTCCTTTACTCAGGAATAAATGGTTTATCTCTAAAGGTGACTTGTGCCTGGAGAGTGAAATAATACAGCAGCTATAATGAGAAAACAGATTCATTCTGTGTAGAGACAAAGGAATAAATTCCTGTTTGAGAATATTACACACAAGCCAGGGGGAACAGGGTGGGGTGGGGGTGGGTGGGAGGGAAGTGTTCTGACCGGCCCAGTGAGGACAGTGTTGCCACCCCTTTCTTCTTCCAGAGGAACCTTTGGGAAACTGCACTGCTATCTGACAGAATTATCTTCATGTTTCCAGTTTTTAAGCCCTAAATTTAATCTAGCTAGAAGAAGAACACTTTATTTTTATGGAAGGAAGAATCTGAATGACTTGGTCAGCAAGATAATTTAAATCCCATTCCAAGGGAATTCCTCATGTCTGTTTCTACAAAATGTATTATCACTGTAAAATTCCTGGTTCCTGTCTCAGCTGTGTGAGATTTTGAGCTAGTATCATCAATCCCTCCTTGGACAGCTTGAGGGTTTCCTTTCATGTTACAGCCACACCTAGAGTGGGGGTAACTATAAATATTCAGGCCCTACCTTTTAGTCTATAGGGCCTGAAGAGTGCCTTGGTACATATCGTAAGGGTGTTGCTTACACTACATAAATCAGAGAAAGAATGAACAAGTGCCATTTATCAGGTGACTGGTACGGTAGTGACTTCCATGAGGCTCCTTGGTGCTGTGGATGAAGTGTGATTTTTGGAGGCTGAGAGCCGTTATCTTCTCCTCTGCTTGTGGCCTTCTCTCTTCTTGACTTATAAATTATTCTGTACAGTCTGAAGATGGGGGACATCTTTCTAACTTAGAGTAACATTTTGTGAAATTAATGGTCAAATATTTGTGGTCATTGTTTTATTATTGGGTGGAGGTCGTAAGAAAGTCTTCAGGATCTTGTGAGCCCGGGTGGGGGAAGAAGCACATCAACTAATATTTTGAAATAGTACCCAACTATAAATGGAAGAAAAAAAACTTGTTTTTCACTAGCATTTGAGAGAGACAAGACAGAGAAATGAAGAGACCACTAAGCTTAGAATAAGGAAATTAGGATTCTAAACATGGTATTTCTGTGGGTGATCTTGATCTTCTCTCCGTTTCTCTTCTATCAACTTCTGTACCAAGTACTCCATTCTTTCATCTACCTGTTGGACATCTCCACGTGGAATCAGCACAACCTCTTACGCTTAACACATCAAAATAAATGTGTTTACAAATAGACTTATGTTCATGGCCTCTTGCAGTGTGTGTCCTACTTGTATCCCCAACTTTATTTTCTTGAATCCTACAGTAACCTTCTTATCATTCTTTAGACGAAGTTTCTCCTTTCTCAAACCCATGTGCTTGACAATTCCTTGGTTCCTATGTGCTGGTTGTTTTACTTTGGTGCCCATTCCTCTTGCTCTACCAGATAAATCCATATTGATTTATCAACTGGCTCCTCTCTGTGACATGCTTTATGGTTCTCAAGCTGTGTTAGTGCCTTTCTTCTCAGTTTGTTCTTGCAGTGTGGTGGGTGTTTAAAAGCTGTCTTTCTGGCCGTAAGTTTGCATGTCTGGGCTAACTGGGTGCGTGTCCCAGCACAGGACCTTATCGCTGCTTGATAAAGAAAGGATGGCTGACGAGAGTCATTCTAGACAGTTTTTCTGATTCCAGCCCTAAGCCTTTAGGTAAGTTCTCTGTTCTGGGTTAAAAAAAAATCAGTATTCTAATTTGTTTCCATTGAGAACTCAGAATAAGTACTATACATATTTATACTGTATTAAGCTTTTTATTATAACATTTAAAAATAACTAGTAGATTTTAAAAAATATTCTTTGCTCTATTTTGAAAGTGTTTAGATATTACTGCATTGGAGCAGAGTATGATGACTTTTGAACACTTTTAATAGGAGGTAGCTCTTAATCTTTCGAAGCTCCTGTCTCCTCATCTGTAAAATTTAGATAATTCTAGTGAGTTGGGTGGCCATGACTATTGACTCAAAGTAGTAGTAGATAAATGATTTTTAATATGGAAAAAGCACTCTTAGAAAGAAACATTTCTGAGATAAGGTGTATGATGTGCTGAGAACAACGTCTGCTGTATGTATCAAAGACTTAGTGCATGTGGAAACTAAAATGAGGAGGACTCTGAGTTGGGTATCAGCATAGCCACTGAAACAGAAAGAGAGCTCACGAACAGACTCCGGTACTACATAAAGTGTTCAGTATATGACAAAGTTGCTTAAGTATAATGGATCCTCTGTCTTATCTTTCAGATCACAGGTAAAATAATACCTTCTGGGGGTCTTTCCCCAGCAGAAGGCCACACTGAAAGCTTCATCCCCTAAAACCCACCCTTGCCAAGTTATCAATTATCATTTTCTTGTGTATTTATACTCATTTGTCTGTCATTTTGTCTGTTCCAGTGTCTATGCTGACACCCAAATCAGTCTTCCTTGTTTTAGTTTCACAGTAATAACCAATTACATACAGTGAGTCTTTGATATAGCAGATGTTGTTCTGAGCACATCATATACCTTATCTCAGAAATGCTTATTTCTAAGAGTGCTTTTTTCGTATTTCATGATGGTTTGTGTGTGGCTGTGATGCTGGAAGCTATGCCACCAATATTTTAGATGCCAGCAGGGTCACCCATGGTGGAAAGGTTTGGTTTCCAGACTAAGAAATAAAAAAAAAAAAAAAGCCTGGCGATCTGCTTCTGCAAATCAACCAATGAGTTCTCTATGGATCACAGCAGAATATTATCTGGTATAGCGCTGGAAGATAAGCCTTCTAGGGTGGGAGAAACAAAATACACAGTGGCTACAACAACTGACTTGAGCAACTAAGTGATTGTGAAGATGGCACAGGAACAAGTGACATTTCATTCTGTTGTGCATTGGGGTCGTCATGAGATGGAGCTGACGCAGTGGCTGTTAGCAGCTCATTTCACATCTGTATCCCTCTCCAGGATAGAATCACCTGCAGGGCTGAGCTCTTGTGCTCAGTCTTGTCCTCAGTTGTGTCCACAATGTCTGGGCCAGTACTTAGCCCGTTGGAGGTTCTCAGGGAGTGTTTGTTGTATGAGTGAATAACAAGCAACTGTAAGTTGGCTCTCCTGGACTCAAGCTTGTCTGTCCTCGTGGAGCATCACTCTCAGGCAGCTCTTTGTGGACACTACATCAGAGAAGGTGGGGAGATGGAAAGTATGGGGAAGCAGATTTGTTCACATCTTGTTAAAAGGCGCTCAGAGTCAGATGCTAAAGTGTAGATCTTCAAGTCCTCTTCCCTTTTAGCAAGCAAAATTGGACCATTTGCATATCACAGGTTGTTAAAGAGTCTTCCTCCAATTCTGATGTCTTGTCCTTCTTCATGTTGTCCAGCTTTTCAGATTACTTGCTCACATGTAGATTGAATAAACATGGTGAAAGGATATGGCCCTGTTGCACACCTTTCTTGACTGTAAACTACACAGGGTTCCCTTGTTCTGTTTGAATGACTGCCTCATGATCTATGTATAGGTTCCACAGGAGCACCGTTAGGTGTTCTGAAGTTCCTTTCTTCAAAATGTTATCTAAAATTTGTTATTTATCCACAGAGTGGAATGTCTTTGCATAGTCAATAAAACTCAGGTAAACATCTTTCTGGTATTCTCTGCTTTCAGCCAAGATCCATCTGACATCAGCAGTGATACCCCTCATTCCATGTCCTCTTTTGAATCCAGCATGAAATTCTAACATTTCCCTGTTGATGTACTGGTGCAGCCATTTTAGAATTATCTTCAACAAAATTTACTTGCATGTGACATTAATGATGTTGTTTGATAATTTCTGTATTCTGTTGGATCACCTGTCTTGGGAATAGCCAAGCCAAGCCAGCCAGCCAAGTGGTCTTGGGAATAGGCATGTATGTGAATTTCTTCCAGTTGGTCAACCAGGAAGCTCCCTTCTACATTTTTTGGCATAGATGAGTGAGGGCTTTGCCCATTGCACCACTATCAATTGGTACTTCATTAATTCCTGGAAACTTGTTTTTTGACAGTGCCTTTGGGGAAACTTGGAGTTTTTCCTTCATTACAGTCAGTTCTTGCTCTCGCTACCTCCTGAAAAGGTTGAACATTGACCAGTTCTTTTTGGTGCGGTGATGCTGTGTATTCTTTCTATCTTCATTTGATGCTTCCTGCGTCTTTTGCCTGTAGACTCCTTCCGTGTTGCCACTCAAGCCTTTAATTTTCACTTCAAGTCTCTTAGCATGAGACATACAAGCACATTCTCACCTTTTGGTTTTCTGACTCTAGGTTTGTGCTCATTTCATACTGCTTTCCTTTGTCTTCTCAAGCCACCCTTTGAAATCTCTGTTCCACTTTTTTATGTCACCATTTCTTCATTTACTTTTGCAACTCTGCAGTCAAGAGCAAGTCAGAGTCTCTTCTGACATCCGTTTTGGACTTTTCTTTCTTTCCTGTCTTTTTAATGACCTCTTGCTTTCTTCATGGATAATGTCCTTGATGTCATCCCATAGCTTGTCTGATCTTCCGTCATCAGTGTTCAATGCATCAAATCAACTTTGAGATGGTCTGTACATTCAGGTGGGATGTACTCACAGTTGGACTTCGGCCCTCATGGACTTGTTTTAACTTTCTTCAGCTTCAACTTGCATGTGAGCAATTGATGGTCTGGTCTGCAGTCAGCCCCCGACCTTGTTCTGACTGATGGTTTGGGGCTTCTCTACCTTCTCTTTCCACTAATGTAGTCAGTTAGATTCTTCTGTATTTCAGCTGGTGTGGTCCACATGTATCATCATTTATGTTATTTAAAATGAATTTTTCCAGTGAATAGGTCAGTGGCCTTACAAAATTCTATCATGTGATCTCCTGTATCATTACTATTACAAGGTCATATTGTCCAACTACTTCTTGTTTGTTTCCAACTTTAACATACAAATCACCAATAATTATCAATGCATTTGATCAACTTCAGACTGCAAGTGTTGGTAAAAACCTTCAGTTTCTTCATCTTTGGTGTTAATGGTTGGTGTGTAATTTCAAATAATAGTCGTAATACCTGAGCTTCCATGTAGGTGTGTGGATATTAGCCTATCATTGACTGTGTCAGGATGCGTCTTGAAATTTTCTTTTTAACGGTGAATGTATTGAATTGTTTTGGATGAATTGAATTGTTCCTCTTCAATTTGCCATTCATGGAATGATAGACCATATGATTGTCCAATTCAAAATGGCTAATACTAGTCTATTTGACCTTCTGATACCTGGGATGTAGATCTTTATGTGTTCTAGTTCATTTTTGACAACTTATCAATTTTCCTGGATTCATGCTTTGCACATTACTTGAGCAATAGTTAATAGCAATAGTTAATAGCAGGTGTTTCTTCTTATTTTGAGTTGTGCCACATCAGCAAATGAAGGTCCTGAAAGTTTGACTCCATCCGTGTCATTAAAGTGGACTTTACTTTGAGGAAGGAGCTCTTCCCACATTGTATTTCGACTGCCTTCCAACTGAGGAGCTCATCTTCTGACACTGTATCAGACAGTGTTCTGCTGCTATTCATAAGGTTTTCACTGAGCAAGATTTTCAGAAGTAGGTAACTATGTCCTTCTTCCTGCCGTGTCTTCTTCTGGTAGCTTCCCTGAAAATTGTCTACTCTGGGTGACCCTGTTGGTTTTTGAAATACCAGTGGCACAGCTGACAGCATCACAGCAACACACAGGACACCGCAGTACAACAAACTGACAGATGAATGGTGGTATTTTTTTCTCTTGTTTTAGGCTACAAAATTAGTTTCACACAGGACTCAGGTATTGACTTGTTCCAGTCTCTTAAAATTAGTATTATTTTAAATGTGTTTGTTCTCCTCTTGAACTTTCAGCTCCCACAGGAATAGTAAAAAATATTGCCAATGTCAGCAGAAATTCCCTTAAGGCTGTCAGATTATGAGCGACTGCAGGAATCTTCTACAGACATTTTTGGTATTTCACAAGGTTCCTACACTCTGTAGGTAATACTTTTTTAGTGAAAAATATTAAAATTTATTTTCAGAGATATTGACACTGAGTGGTTGGAATAAAAAGAAGCAAAAACAGGAGACACAGAGGCAGGAAGCAAGAGCAGAACTGTATCTGATGGTGTTCTTCCTTGAGGCTCTTGATTGTATATTTTTCTCTTTAGAACGCACCACTGCCAGCCCTAGCAGGCAAAGGAAAGGGCTCAGCTCAACCTGGCATCTCTTTCTCTCTCTGGTGTGACTAATTTACCCTGCCACTTTAAAACTCTAAAACCAAGTGACTTGTTGCCAAATTGATTCTGACTCATGGTGACCCTCTGTATGCTGGAGGAGAACTACCTTTCATAGGATTTTCGAGGCAAATTGCCAGGTCTGTCTTCTGAGGCATCTCTGTGTGGGCTTGAACTGCTAACCTTTCAGTTAGTAACTGATTGCGTAACTGTTTTTTGCAACCGAAGGACTCTGCTGTTTGAAGATATCACAATCATTAGTATATGAGGCAAGCAGGAATGAATGGGTAAGCATTTATGTCAGGATACTCACAGCAGTGGATTTTCTGCAGTTTATCATTCTCTTTCCCAGCAATGCTGTTGAACAGAGCCCAGCCGGCTGTTTGAATTATATTCTATCTGCAATAGTAATTCTCCAGAGGATTTTTATTGGCTGTTTTCCCACCACTACCTGGCAATGCCTGCCCCCACCTAGCAGTGCTCTCAATTTACAGGCAGGAAACACTCAGTTAATGCTTCTTTTGATATGGAATAATAAAAGGAAGAGCATCCAATACACTAAAACATTTTATGCATTTTCAATTTTTTGTTATGTAAGTTTATAATTTGATACTCATAACTATAAGACAGATATTGCTTACAAATGAGGAAATTGAATTGTCAAGATGATAAATTATCTGTTGCTAACTCAGTTACTTAGTGGAAGTGGAAATATATTTTTCCAAGAATACATTATTCCTATCACAAATATATTAATGTATTTCATATCATTTCTCTATCTTATTATTATATGAATATTTGAAAAGTCTTGAGGTATGTGATAGGTTGAAGTCTCTTAACGGACATTCAAAGAACACATTTAGTATAAAGAACACTTAAATATGTAATAGTTTTTTATTATCCTTAAAATTGAGCTTAGTAGTTGAATGAATAATCTTCAGCACATTTCTGTCCCAACTTCAACTAGAGTTATCCAATAGTTCATAAAGTGCATGATGTTGATGCTGACATATAATAATAGACTACTAAAACTTATTAAGTACTAGTTAATGCCTTTGACTACTGACTAAGTTTGGAGATTTGAGTCAACCCAGGAGTGCCTCTGAAGACAGGTCTGGTGATCTTCTTCTAAAAAGTCAGACCCTGAAAATCCTATGGAACAAAATTCTACTCTACTGTGACTCACATGGGGGCATCATGAGTCAGAGGTGACTCTATAGCAACTTTTTAAAAATTTTAAATTAAGCTCCTATTACGTACACTTTGGGCACGTTATTAAGAGGGACCAGTCCCTTGAGAAGAACATCATGCTTGGTAAAGTAGAGAGACAGCAAAAAGGAGGAAGACCCTCATGGAGATGAATGAACACACTGTTTACAGCCCTGGGCTTAAACGTAACGATTGTGAGGATGGTGCAGGACCAGGCAGTGTTTCATTCTGTTGTATATAGCTCACTGTTAGTCAGAACCGTCGGACAGAACTGATGGCACCTAGCAACAACAACGTATCAAACACCTAGTCATGTGGGCATCAGTATTATCATGTTATAGATGAAAATCTACATTTCAAAAAGCTTCTGTAACTTCCCCAAAGCCACATAACTAGTTAATCAAACTTTTAACAGCTAGCAATACTGTTTCTGTACTCACTGAGGAGAAGTAACCAGCAATGACTATTTAAAACAGGGCTTTGACAGACCAGACCTCACGGTCTGATATCCTGGAGGGTCCTCTGAGAACATGGCCCTGAGACTTGGTGCTAGCCCAGAGCTGAAATGAGTGCTGGAGACAACTCTTCAGACAAAGATTGGACTGGACTATAAGATGCGGGGCTATTGGAGCTGATCCTTGGTAGAAATGAGATGTAAGGGTGGACAGGAGGGGACAGGGGTTGGTTAAATACATATAACAAGTACAGGGTACAAAGCCAGGACTGTGCTGTCCCCGTGTTGGGAGAGCAGCTAGAGTTGTATAACCCAAGCCCACTGCCGTCAACATATAGAGGTGTTTATGGAGTTTTGTATGGGTAATTGACTTGGACTGTAAACTTAATCACAATAAAATATTTGAAACATAAATAAATAAAATAAAACAGGGCTTTGAACTAGTTCTTCCTAGGTCAGTCATGGCCAAAGAAACGACACTTCCAAAGCAAAACTGGAAGAGACCTGCATTTCTAAAATTTGAGTGAACCAGAATGATAATTGGAATGGGAAAAATGCTAAAACTTAATGCTAAAACTTAATCTCCCTCTTAAAAAACAAGGGCAGCGGATGCATTGCATAGCAACCAAATCTCATGGCCATCGGATTTTGAGCAGAGTTGAAAACAGTGTTGCCTCATTCAAAGATGGTGCCAAGCCACGCTGCTTTGAATGTGTGTCACTTTCTACAGACCAGCTAATAATCCAGTCTTATAGATCAGGATTCTAAAAAGGATCACTATACCTCTTCTGAGTTTCCTATTCCTTTGATCCATAATTTTTCCTATTCTGATTATTGGTCTACATTGTCACATTTTAAAAATTGGAGTCTGTTCTGATTTTGCTTCATTGGCTATGACTGAACTGGTTTGAACCAGTTTGAAGCCCGGGCTTAAAATTAGAAAAGGTGCATGTTAGGGTTGTATCCTTCACTGTATTTATTCAATGTGTATACTGAGCAAATAATCTGAGAAGCTGGGTTACGTGAGGACCACAATGTAAGGAATGGAGTAAGACTCCTTAACCCCCTGCAATATGCTGATGACATAACCCTGCTTGCTTAAACATGAAGAGGACTGGAAGCACTTGGTGATGAAGATCCAAGACCACATGCATGACACCCCACTGTAAAGAAAACAAAAATCCTTACAACTGAGCCAATAAACAACATCATGATAAACAAAGATTGAAGTTGTCAAGTATTTCATTTTCCTTGGATCCACAGTCTTTGTCCAGAGAAGCAGCAATTTGTATTATTTATCCCTAGAGTAGTTAAAGGAGAGAAAGGAACGGATGTGTATTGAATAAACATGGCTACCACTTATTGAATAATTGCTGGGCCAGGCACTAATCTGAGCATGCCTCACGTATGAACTTCATTGATCTTCACAAGACCCTGGGGTGTATGGACTAGCATTACCATTTCCATTTTACAGCTGTGGAAACTGAGGCCTAGAGAGGCCGAGGAACTTACCCCAGAGTACAAAGCTAATAAACAGCACAGCCAGGATTAGAACCCAGGCAGTCTGGCTCCAGTGCTGGTTCTTTTAAACCTTGCTCCCTGCAGCCACGTTGTAAGTTCTGGTTTATCAATTAGGAGCCAGTACTATGTTTGTCACTTGACAGGCATTATCTTATTTGATTGTCGTAACAACCATAAGAGCATTTACTGTCTTCATTTTACAGTGGAAATGCCAGGGCTCCAAGTCCTCCAGTGACTGTCACTTACAAAGTAGAAGACAGTTTCTTGCCTTTCTCCAAATCTGTGTCAAGATGTTTGTTACAGAAATGGAAATGGAATTGAGGCCCAAGAATAGTTTTTATTATTGAATTATGTTCCTTCTCTTAGTTTTTATTATTGAATTATGTTCCTTCTCTTGGTTTTTATTATTGAATTATGTTCTTCTCTTAGTTTTTATTATTGAATTATGTTCCTTCTCTTTAACTTCTGCCAGATTTATCAGTATTTCCGGTATCTCATTGTGGAAAATCGATTCCCTTCTTCCTACATCCTGTGTGTTCTTTAGCCTCTGGTCACTGCCCAGACAGGCATTCCTGATTATTCAAACAAACAAATGCACCTAAACTGGAGAAGCATTCAAGGACATGTGAGCCTTGTGCTGCTGATACTGTTCTTTTGAGCACAGTGCTCTGAACAAGAAGAGTACTACTCACTGTTACTGTTGTGCGGAATCTTTGGATTGACTCCACATCGCTGCCTCCCTTGTATTCTTCCTCTTGACAGCAGTCACATCTTTGGACAAAGCAGGGCAAGGCAGGAGAAACAGCTAGGACAGTATGGAGTGCTGATTCTGCTAGGCTTCATCTTTGTAAATAAAAATAGAAGATTTACCAAAGAGCAAAGGAGAAAGAATCTGCTTAGGATGCCTGACAAGTAGCACAGAACGTAAGATGAGTTCAGGAGAGAGAAAGAACTACAGGACATGTGAAACACAACATGTTAGGACTTGGCCATTGCTGTCAGTTGTCATCAGTTGCCTTCGACTTAGGGCGACGCCATATACAGTGGAACAGAATCTGCCCGGTCCTGCCCAAACCCCATGTACATTTGCCAAAGAAAGTGTTGTTATCCATCGGGTTTTCACTGCCTGATTTTGGGAAGTAGATCACCAAGCCTTTCTTCCTAGTCTGTGTTACTCTGAAGGTTTTGCTGAAACCTATTCAGCATCGTAGTAGCACAGAAGCCTCCACTGATGGAGGGGTGGTAGCTGTGCACGAGGTGCGCAGTCAGGAATTGAACCAGAGTCTTCTGCATGGAGATCTACCACTGAGCCATCACTGCCCCCGCAGATTTTATAAATAACTCTATTTCAAGAAGAAGAAGAAGAAAAGGATAAGACATGTATGGAGCAGAGGAAGAGTGTGCTGTCACCTGGCAGGGAGAGCAGTGGGAGCTGCATAGAGGTGGGCATGCACATTTATGTGGGAATGTATGTTTTCATTCAATCATAATTAAAATAATAATAATAAAAGGAAGGAAGGAAACCTTTTGAAACCTGATAAGACTTCAAATTTGAGAATTAATGGAGGAGTAATTTTCCTGGTACAGCCACTATGTAGTCGATAACTTAGCTGCTGAAAAAGAATGGAAATAAAGTATGTTTGATGGTTGTTAGTCTTGCTTTTGTTTCCATTTCTTACTTTCTTTAGTACTTTGGTTTTGGAAGGTCTGTATAGAGTGAGCTATCAAGTGATGTGTCATTTTAATATTCTGATAGACATAAAGATGAATCCATCTTTTTCAGTCAGGAAAAGGAGACTTTCTCAGTATCTGAGCTGTGCCCTGTGGCCATGCCAACAAAAACATCATTAACCTTGATCTTTGTCACTGCAAAACAGCAGTTCCTCTGTAACAGTGATTTGTTCTTTGCATTCTAAAGATTTCAGTAGTTTTGCAAGAACCCTTGTCTTGACAACCACTGGAGGAAGGCCTTTTTTGCTGCTGGCTGATGTGGGACTTCTGAGATGTTGGACTTCTGCTCAGAATTACATATCCTGAGAGGAATTTCAAAGAGTAACGGTATTATGGATTTTTAGGAAACCCTCATGCCATAGTGGTTAAGCGCTAATCATAAGGTCGGCAGTTTGAATCTACCAGGTGCTTCTTGAAAACTTTATGGGGCAGTTCTGTTCTGTCCTATAGGGCCACTATGAGTTGGAATTGACTCAGCAGCAGTGGGTTTGCTTTTTGGTTTTTCACTTTTAAGTTTCATGCTTAATAATTGACGAACCCTCATAAGAGTAGGAACCACTGCCCACGGACCTGGAAACGCTGCGGGAGGAGAGGAGAGCCCTTGGTGAGGCTTCAGGCTTGACCTCCCTAGCTGACCTCAGCTCACAGCTCACCTCCCTACCTCCTTCCCCGTCCCTACAGCTCCCCCCCTCCCTTCTCCCTAGCTCACAGCTCATGCTATACCCACAGCTCATGCTGAACCGCCAGCTGCTGTCCTTCTCCCTTTCTGGGATTTACCATCTAGTCTTATTCTTCCTGTGTGCATTTTTTCATAGTGAAGTTAAATTGCTTACATAAATGGCTTTTTTCATTTAGCAGTATATTGCAGGCATTTCCCACATCATTAAACTCCTCATAAACATAAATTTTAATGACTGTACAATATTCCATTGCATGTATTTATCCATTCTCCCCCTGGAAGTTTAGATTGATTTTTTTTTTTAATTTTTTGTATAGTAAGTGATACTCAGATGAACATTTTATGTCCAAAATTTTTGTCGACATTTAAATTATTTCTTTAGGATAAATTTCTAAAAATGGAATTCCTTGCTCAAAGAATACCACATATGCAGAACTCTTCATTTATTTTGCTAAACTTTTCTTCTAGAAACTTGTACTCAAGTTATACACCCATAGTAAAATATAATACTGCCCCCCAAAGTAGCCTTTGGTTTCATCAATAAAGACACATATATTTTTATTAGAAAAGAGTCTTTTGGCCATAGTTGCTATTTAAAGCAGAAAAACACATGCATGTGTAATAAAATTGTGGAAATATTTTTTTTTCTTTTGAGAATAGGGGTGATAAACACACACACACACACACAAAAAAAAATATAACTGATGCATAGTATTTGGGGCACAGTTATTTACTGCCAGTTAAATTTTTTTCAGATATTATGTTGTTATTGTTAGCTGCCTTTGTGTTGGCCCTTGACTCATTGCAACCCCATACTACAGAATGAAAAGCCACTGAGTCTGGCACTGTTGTGCTAAATACAGTTATTGTCAGCTGATTTTCACAAGTGGATTGCCAGGCCTTTCTTTCTAGTCCTTCTTAGTCTGGAAGCTCTGCTGCATTCCTTTCAATATCATAGCAATAGACAAGCCTAATAGTATTTCAGACAAAAGTGAAAAAAGTTTATTCCCTAAGCACTCTTTAGAATTCAGCACAATTTATATCCCAGGTGTATAAACAGTAAGAGAATGTAACATATGGATCCCGTATTTGAAACACATTTGGTTAGGGACAAGAACACTAACATCTTTCATTCTGAAGATTTTTTTTTTTTTTTAATGAACCTATACTAACTGGGTGCCTGGGTTCCTATTATGACTTCACGACATATTAACTTTGTGACGTTGATCAGGTCAGTTAATCTCCACAAGCTATAGTTTCCTTATGTATAATGTGAAGACTGTGTTAGAGATAGTGTGAGGATGGAGAGGAGAAGAGGGAGCCCAGTTCTTCATCCAGTGCTGCACTGCCTGTATGGCAGCCACATGTGGCTACGGAGCACATGTGGCTGGTTCAACCTGCGATGTGCTATAAATGTGCTATAAATGTGCTGTAGGGTCCCGCTGAGTCAGAATTGACTTGATGCAATGAGTTGTTTTCTTTTCAATACGTGTGCAGTCAGGTCCTTGAGTGGTACACACAGTTAATGCACTCAGCTGCTAACTGCAAGGTTAGTGGTTTGAGTCCACCCAGAAGTGCCTCAGAAGAAAGGCTTGGTGATCTCCTTCCAAAAAAAATCAGCCATTAAAAACTCTGGAGCATAGTTCCTACATGGAATCACCATGAGTCAGAGTCAATTTGAAGACAACTATTTACATATATATATATATATATATATATGTATAAAACTCAACAGCAGTGGGTTTGGGTTTGCATATATATATATATATATATATACACACACATACATCCACACACAAGTGTGCAACACACACCACTTTCAAAGATTTCATACAAAAAGGAATGTAAGAATATTTCATTAATTTATATTGATTACAGTGTTAATACCTGTTGAATGTTAATATGTTAACATTCTGATATTTTTGAATGTTGAAGTAATAGTTGAGACATTTTGGCTTTAATTAAATAAATTGCTAAGTTAAATTTGTTCTTTTACTTTTTAAATATTCTTTCCTTTAATAATTTGGCTGGTATTATATTTTCATTGGAGAGTGCTGCTCTAGAAAATAATAAGTCTCTGTAAATATTTTTTAAAAGAAATCAAGGTGAATTGTTCTTCCATTGTAGTATTTCCTAGTGGTGGTAGTTCTGGAAGTATCTGGTAACTAGGATACTGTAAGGCATTTGGGCTGGGTCTTCTAGTCTGAATGGTTTAGACAGGCTGAGCTAGGGGAGAAGCATAGTAATTCATTGTATGTTAGAGGAGTGTGTGTGGACATTTCAAAAATAGCATCCCCCTCCCTCCTGCTGCCTCATCCTAATTCCGTCTGAGTTATTTCTGTTGGCCGCACTAGGAGCCTGACATTTGATTCATTCAGTGGGCCCTGCCTTGGTCCTTTAAAACAGAATGGACATTTAGCAAAAGGTCAAAGTCGCAATGGCCAGTGGTAGCTACCCTGGGCCATGACAAGCAAAGGAAACCAAGGGACATCAGAATAAGCAGTATGGCAAAATGCCTGGTCAAGATCCAGACTCGGAGAAGCCTTCACCTGCAGATGGTTAACCACTGCGGCGGTAACGTGTTCGTCCGTCTGCTCAGACACGGCTCCAGGGTCACAGCTAGGAACGCCGGTACGTGCCCTGTCCCGCGGTCGTTCTGCGTCTGGAGACCTGTGCGGGGTTCCAGCTTCCTCCTCGCAGGCATCTGGGGTAGATGAGCCAAGTGTGAACTTAGTGCCAGAATGCCTGTGGGAGACGGAGAGAGAGAGAGAGAGAGAGAGAGAGAGAGAGAGAGAGAGAGAGAGAGAGGCGGAGGCGGAAATGCAGACACAGACGGGTCCAAGACTGAGTCAGAGTGCCAAGGGAAAACGGGAGGATCTGAAAAGAGGGGTCCCTTGCTACAGAAGAAAACACTGTAAAGCATGCCGTAAGGCAAATTGCACTCCCCTCAACAGCTCAGTTCTGAAGGAGGCAGTAGTGGTGTGTTCAATCCAGATTGCTTTGGAAGTTTGTGAAAACGGCAGTTTGGTTGTCTGAAGCATGTCCTACCCCGCCCCCAATTGTTTAAAAGCTGGTATCTCAAAGGAGCTTGTCTGGATGAGACAGAACTCCCCTTTATCTTCCGAGCAGATCATTGTTAAAATACTGGTTAAATATCTAGGATCGAAAAGATCCCTAACAATTTTCTTTTCATTTAAAATATAGTACCTTATTTGTTATTTTACGGTTCTTTCAATAGGGATTGAAAGAGAAATTTTAAAAATGACAGCTTGTATCAGTAAAGGAAATCCTGGTGGCCTAATGTTTAGGTACTACAGCTGCTGATGAAAAGGTCTGCAGTTCAAATCCACCAGGCACTCCTTGGAAACTTTATTCTGTCCTGCAGGGTCACTGTGAGTCAGAATCAACTTGATGGCAGTGGATTTTGTTTTGTTTTGGTATGTCAGGAAAGAAATTGCTGATGTGTATGTTGTGTGTATAATATGTGGTTTTTCACCAGTTAATCAAAACAAAAGGAATCCTGGGTACTGTCTGGAATTAGCCATAGTGTAAGCAGATGTGCACAACTGACTTCTAAGTAAATTGAGATAAAATTAATTGTATTTATATAATCTCATGAACAATACATGACGTATTCTTGTAAAAGTTTTCCCAAAACATAAATACATAGAATTTCTGTTTTCTTTGACTCTAGTACTCCAAGTAGCCACTCTGTGCATATTGACACATACCAAAAAAAAACCCAAACTGTTGCCATAAAGTTAATTCTGACTCATAGCAACCCTACAGGACAGTAGAGCTGCACTATAGGGTTTCCAAGAAGCAGCTGGTGCATTCGAATTACTGACCTGGTTAGCAGCTGAGTTTGTAATCACTGTGCCACTATGGATTTACTGACTTCTAGGCTATAGGTTGTTTTTTTCTGCAAGATTGAAATTGTTCTGTATGTGCTATGTTATATAGCTTGTTTTTTTACTTTATCATTTACTTGAAGGTCTTTTAAAAATTGGCTGAATGATGAATGTCATGTACTTTAGAGACCATCATTTCTTTTTGTTGGAAATTGTGTCTCTTATGTTTGAGCTATGACAGATAGTGCTGCAATGAATGTACCTATGTAGGCATTTCTGTATGATAGATTCTTCAAAGTATAGTTGTTAAGTTGAAAATTTTAAATTTTGATGAAGGAAGAGGAGAAAACGGTCTTCTAAAAAGACAAATTAAAATTCAATATCTAGATAAATATGAAAATATGTATCTCCCCCCACGTATCCACCCCTTCCACATACATAATCACTACCTCTGATATGACCAGCTTCTCAAATTTTTATGAAAAGTCTGAACAAAAAACAAAATGTTATTAATCTGTATGCTTTTACTACTGTGGCTGAGCATCATTTCAAATGTTAATTATCCATTTGCATTTCTTCTTTTGAGACTTACCTTTTTGTTTTCTTTGACATTTTTGTCATTTTTTTCGTTAATTTATAGATTTGTAAGAATTTGTAATCAGAATATTCTTGCATTTATAAATGGTAAATATTTTTCCCCTAATTTGTCTTGGCTTCCAAATTTATGCTAACTTTATGACACAAACACTTTTCAAATGTGCATATTACATTTACAGGTACAGAAGGCTAGTATTTTGTCTTCTAAATTTCTTTTTTTTAATGTCAGTTTCTCTCACTCCAAGGTTATAAAAGTATTTCTTGTGTTTTCTCATTCGTAGTAAAGTGTTACGCTGAACTGTATGAAACTGCTGATGTTCAACTGCTTTTGACTTATAAAAATAGCAGTTTCATGTGGTTCTAATACTTGGTTTTGTTTTTAACCTTTTAACTTCTTTGAAATTTGTGTGTGTTAATGACATGAAACAAGATTCCATTTTTTTTCCTAGTTGGTTAGCAAGTTTTCTCAAAATTATTTATCATAAACAAATTTGGGTTGTATTTGAGAGTTTCCTGTTCCATTATTGTATATTACCATACAGTTTTGATTCCCAGTAGATGAAGTCCCTCTCATTGCTCTTTTATTTTCTCTAGAATTTTTTTTTTGTTGTTATTATTCCTGTGCACTTTCTTCATTTGTCAGTTTTTAAAATACATTGAGATTTATACTGGAATTGGCAATGCATTTAGGTTATCTAGAGGAGAGCTAACTGTTGGAAATACTGAATCCACCTATTGAAGAACATTGCTATGTTTCTTCATTTATCCAGATCTTCTTTTATATTCCACAGTTATGTTTTAACGTTGTCTTCACATAAGCTTTTTGTGTTTCTTGTTATGGTTATTCCTGAATGTTGTATAATTATATTAATGTGTGCATTTAGCTATTTTGAGTGGTATTTTCCATTATTTTATGTTTACATTGTCTTTGTTGGTATGTAGCAAATGACTTGCTTTTATGTAGACCTTGAATTTGAATGCCTTACTGAACTCATTAATTCTCCTCCGGGCTTCTTATTTGAACTTTTTCTATGTAAATCATATCATCCATAAATAGTGAGAGTTTTGTGCTTTCCTGTCTGAATTTTATAATTATAATTTTTGTTCTGATCTTTATTACGTTGTTTGGAAACACCACCAGAGTACTGAAGAATAATGAGGATGGTGGAGCTTTTGGCTGTGTTTCTGATTTTGTTGGGAATTCTTCTAATGTTTTGTTGTTACTGTGTTCGCCATTATACATGATGATTTTTATGGCTCTCCAGTAGATATCTTAAGTCTTTGCTTTCAGGAGATAAATAAAAGTCTAGTGGGGTCAGGGGGAGCACAATAAATCTACATCATAGATCACAGTGCAATGATTTACTGTGATGACAGAGAGATCCACAAGATAGATGACAGTTATCTCCATTGGGATGCTGTCAGCAGCAAGTAATAGAGAACTGTAGCTAATGCTGCTTTTAAAACAGATCCCCAAAACCAAACCTGTTGCTAGAGAGTTGATTCCTACTCATGGGGACCCTACAGAACAGAGCAGAACTGTCCCATAGGGATTCCAAGGAGCAGCTGGTAAAGTCAAACTGGTTAGCAGCCAAGTTCTTAATCACCACACCACCAGGGCTCCAATTTTTAATAATAAACCAAAGGGTTGGGTGGAGGTGGAAATACATTGCCACTGAGTTGACTTTGACTCACAGTGACCCTACAGGACAGAATAAAACTGTCCAAGACAGCAAGAAATCCAGCATGAGGGAAGATTCCTGGGTTGAGAGCCCGGGTGTGTTTCACCTCTCTACACTCGTCTTCTCAGCTGGCTGCAGTTACCCGCAGACCAGCATCACAGAATGACTGCCAGAGTTCCTGGTGTCTGTTTCAGATACACAATGTCCAGGGGAAAAGAATCTGCATCTTCCCAGGATGTTCCTGAGTCTTTCTCAGCAGACCGTCCTCCACATCCTGCCCCATGCTCTTCTCTTCAGTTCTTATTGCCTAGATGGCTCACATTCTTATTTCCAAACCAAATACCGTCAAGACACTGGAAATACGGTGACTGACTTAGATTACTCATTTGAGATAGACATGGAAAGCAAGGAGTCAATCATGGCAACTACCAGACAAGGCACATCTATGTCACAATGAAAACGGGGTTAGGAGAGCCTTCCCAGAGAAGGCTGACACTACATGCGGTCTTAGAGAATGAGTAGGAGCCCTCCAAGCACAGAGGGGCGTTCCAGAAAGAAGTAACACTCTGCAAAGGTGCAGAGGCGAAGTGTTGCCTAACATATTTGGGCACCTCTAAGTACATTTGGATGTGTTTGGGAAGAAGATGTGGCAGTCTGCTTCCCTGAAGATATACAACCCTGAAAGCTCTATGGGGCAGTTCTCCTCTGTCCTGTAGAGTCACTATGAGTTGAATTCAACTGGACAGCAGTGGGATTGGTTTGGAATAAAATGTGTAAGGAGTCCTGGTCGCTCAGTGGTTAAGCATTCAGCCACTAACTGAAAGGTTGGCAGTTTGAACGCTTGAGCCACCCTGCAGGAGAAAGATGTGGCAGTTTGCTTTTGTAAAGATTTACAGACTTGAAAACCCTATGGGGCAGTTTTGCTGTGTCCTATAGGATCACTATGAGTAGTAATTGATTCATTGGCAACCATTTTTTTGATTTGTTTTTGTTTTTTGAATTAGATGTGTATGGTGGAAACTTGTGGGACAGAGGAGTGCTTTTCATGCTAAGTTGAAGAGTTGTAGCACAGTGATACTGAGTTGATTCTGACTCATAGTAACCCCGTAAGGAGCGCTGATGACACAGTGATTAGTCACGCTCAGCAGCTAACTGAAGGGTGGACAGTTTGAACCTGCTAGCTGCTTCTTTGGCGCAGGATGTGCCAGTTTGCCTTGGAAGCCCTCTGGGGCAGTTCTGCCCCGTTTATAGGGTAACTATGAGTTGGAGTTGACTCTAACACAAGAGATTTTTGTTTGCTAAGTGTTTAGTCTTTATGCTGAAAGGCATGAGAAACAACTGGAGGATTTAATAAGAGAAGTGATATGGCTAATTTGGCATTTTAGAAAGATTACTCTGGCAATAATGCAGAAGGAGCCGGACTGAAGTAAGGGAAGCAGCACCATTGCTGTCCTCCGATCGAGAGTGGTAGAGTAGAGTAACAACATTTTGCAAGTGAATAAGTTGGCAGAATTTGTAGGAGTTGGTGATAGATTAGATGTGGGCAGTGAGTGAGAAGTCTCAGCTGGCCAAGTAGTAAATGGTAGAGAAGGGCAAAGCTTGGGTGGAGAGGATGTGTCTGATTTTAGACACACTGAATTTGGTATGCTCTACACAATTAATTGCATGGTGAATTTGGAGCTCATTAAAGGGTTTTGAGTTGATCAGGGACTGACTAGGTATTAGGGATTCAATAACATGTTTCCCGAACTAAGTTGTGATCTAATTTCTGTAGTCAAATATATTGAGAATATAGTAGATTAAATAAAGCAAAACTAGTTTCTTCTTTTTAGGACTTGTCACACCTTTTAGTAAGAATAATATTACTGAAAAAATAAAAAAGAATAATATTATTAAATGCTTACTATATGCTAGGAACTTTACATGTGTTATGTATTCCAAAAGCCAAACCTAATGCTGGCTCACAGTGAACCTATAGGATAACAGTAGAGCTGCCTTCCAGCGTTTCCAAGGACTGGCTGGTGAATTCAAACTGCTGACTTTTTGCTTAGCGGCTGATTATCTTAGCCACTGTCCCACCAGGGCTCATGTGTTAATCTCTCCAAAAATGTTACCATGAGATATATACTGAGTGTATCCTCATTTTACAGATGAGGAAACAAAGTGATTGAGTCACATTCAGATATCACATGACAATTAGTAAAAGGTTAGGATTCAAACCGGTAGGATGACTTCAGAGTTTGCACTCATTTATTTATTTGTTTTTTTTATATTTCCTGAGACTATGGTCCCCACAGCCTTCAGGGAGTTTGGATGTGGCTGTGGAACTTACACAACCTTGCCTTTTACAAGTTGTGCTGACTTCCCTAGTACTGTATACTGTCTCAATGCTTCACTGGAGTTCTGTTTACCTATTGTCAATGGAGTGTTTTTCCATCCTCACTTCTCCCATCCCTCGTAACCACTAAAGATTGTTTCTTTTCATGAGTTTTTGGTTTTGTTTTGTTTTGTTTAAAATGTGATTGACTGAAAGTATGCAATCCAAGTTAAATTTGCTTGCCTGGCTATCTGCAGCTTCTTCTGTTCTTGACCAGCAACAGCACACTCCTCCTTTCTATTCTATACATGTCATATCTACAATCTCCTGTCCCCTCCTCTCCACCCTCTCTTCTCCTTTCTAGTAAGAGGCCAGTGGGATACTATCCTGTAGATGCATAGAACCATAATGTGCGCACACCATACAGTCACATTGTGTCCCCAATTCCAATCGATTCCTGTTCTAAGAGTTGACCTCAGTAATGATTACTGGTCAGGGGCAGCAGCAAGTCTAGAGGCCATGCTCCCAGAGGAACCCCCAGGCCTTTGGATCATCAACTGTGGTCTTTCAGTGGAGTTCTTGAGGTGCACCTCTCTTTTCCTCATGTTGCCACTGTGACTCAACAATGTGTACCCCATCACGGCTGTCTTTGGTGGTGGCCAGGCACCATCTGGTTCCTCTGGTCACATGTTGATACAGTCACCCATTCATGTGGGTCCTTCTGTCTTCTGGGCTCTTTTTCCCTCATGTCTTTGTTGTCCTTAGTGATCATCTGTTCTGGCTGAGTTGGGACCGTTTGATGTACCTCAGATGGCGGCTTGCTAGCTTTTAAGATGCCAGATGCCACTCATCAATATGGGGTGCAGAGGACTCTCTTAGCAATAGGCTGCTTATGCCAGTTGGCCTCGATGTCCCCTGAGAGCATGGTTGCTGGACCCCTGCCCCTGCTATTCTGTCCTTGCAATATTAGGTTAAGATTAGAAGAGTTTTCAGTTTATCTTGAGGTCCAGTTAAGTTCATATTCTTTTTAATGTTTGCTGTCACTGCTTTCACCCAACTAAATTTCTATCAACTATCAAATCTATAGCCAGCCCTCTCCCCGTCTCTCTCCTTCTCCTCTTGCAGCTGGCAAAGAGTCATTTCTTCTGTATATGAGTCTGTTTTTAAGTCCTTGTAGTAGGGTTCTCATACAATATTTGTCCTTGTGCCACTGACTGATTTCACTCAACATAATGTCTTCCAATTGAAACCAGGTTATGAGATGCTTCCTAAAATCATCATTGTTCTTTATCATTGCATAGTGTTCCATTGAGTCTACATACCACAGCTGGTTTATCCATTCATCTGTTGTTGGGCATCTGGGTTGGTTCCATCTTTTTGCTATTGTGGACTGTGCTGCAGTAAACACTGGTGTGCATGTATCTGTTCATGTGCCTGCCCTTGATTCTGTAGTTCGTGAGTTTCTATAGTAGTGGTCTTATACATTATTTCTCCATTTGTGATTAACTTATTTAATTTAGCATTCATCCTTTAGACTCATCCGTGTTGTGAGATTCTTTGAAGATTCATCATTGTTCTTCAAGATTGCAGTGTATTCCATTATGTATATGTCTCACAGTTTGTTTATCCATTCATGTGTTGATGGACATCCAAGTTGTTGCCATCTTTTTGCTGTTATAAACAATGCTGCAATGAACACGGGTATACACATGTCTATTTGTGTCATAACTCATTTCTCTAAAATATATTTGAAAGAGTGGAAATGCTGAATCATATTTCTGCCTTCCTAGAAGTACTGTATCATTTTCCAAAGTGGTTGTACCGTTTTGTGTTTCCACCAGCAACACATCAGAATTTCAGTTTCCCCCACAGCCTCTCTAACATTTGTTATTATTATTATTTTTTAATTTGTGCCAGTAATGCTGGGATGAGGTTTTCGTTTCTGTAGTGGCCAGTGACAGCAAGCATTTCCTCATGTGTCTGTTACAGAGCTTGTAATCCTAACCTTGGTGATAATGTTCAAAAAGGAGTATACAGTGTTCAGAGTTTCTCAAACTTCTGTAATCCTACCAAAACCCAAACCAAACCCAGCGCCATGAAGTTGATTCTGACTGATAGTGATGCTATAGGACAGAGTAGAACTGCCCTATAGGGTTTCTAAGGAGTAGCTGGTGGATTTGAACTGCCAGCCTTTTGCTGAGCAGCTGTAGATCTTAACCACTGTGCCATCGGGGCTCTTCTCTAGCTGTAGAGCACTCTTTTCAAGGGATAACTTGAAGCACCTTAAGGGGCATTTAAGACCTGAAGAACTAGCTTGAGCAATACTGCAGTAGCTTATTAGAGCCATGCAGATTGTTCAGACTTCAAGGAAGCGGGTACAGAGTGAGAAGAGTAGAGAACTGAAGCCACCACAAAAAGAGGTGAGAAGACTGTGGAGAAGGGGCAGATGTAAAGGAATGAAAACCAAGAGAGTGTGGAGTCGCAGAGGCCAAGTAGGCTGTAAGAGAAGACAGAAGGACACTCATTTGGCTTTAGCAATGTGGTGGTCATTGAAGATTTGGTGAGAACAATTTCATTCAACTGGTAGGGGGTGCTAATGGCTGAAATGTAAGGGTAGGGAGTGCATGAATCCTCATGAATTCTAGATATTGCAGTCATCCATGGAAATGCTGTAACTAAGAGTGTCAAAATGGCCATCAAGATACAGTTATGACCAAGAAGGACATTGGTAGATGATGATCAAGAATATAAGACAGTTAGTCTGTAAGAATGATGCCTCCCAGGATAGGAAGGGGGAAATCAATAAAATGCCAACCCCTACTCCTCCAGTAGTGGATGTTGGGAAAGATGACATGGAAGGCACTGGAGCCAATGGATATAAAGAGCATTAGACTTTGCTGTGTGTGTGTCTCCGTGTATCTGTGTTTGTGTCTGAGTTTCCATTTATGTATACTTTCCTGAGTTACTGGGATGGCTCTTCATAGATTTTAAATAGCATGAATGGGCAGCCTCTCAAAGATGTCCAGAGGCATCAGGTACCTTCCTACTATGAGATGCTTCATGGTGTTCATGCCTGAAAGTGAAAAACTCTTATCTGGAAAAATAAATAGTATTCTTAGGATCTTCTCTTGAAATACATGCGACATGAGTTTTACCGGAAAGATCGAATTTTATCTCCAGCAAAGGGAAATCAAAGGAGTCATATGCGGGTAAATGCCATACTGTCTTACTAAATTCTGGAGGTCTGCTTGCTAATTAATGTAACTAGAAGGCATTCGAGGGACTGAGGGTACATGCAGAAGATAGTAACTGTTAAAGTTCATTTCTAATGTAAATGGTGAAGCCCCGTAACAGTGAATGCGTTTGTTCATTTGCCTGTGATCTTGGGCTGTGGTAGAATCACAGGAGAGCTGACATACAGTTAGGCTGGCTGTATATTTATCATGCCAACATTTTCAGGGTGGAAGGGGGCCTTTAATAATTCCTTTTGGACAACAGGCACAGTGGGGCCGTCCTAGGCCAATGGGGATGAATGGTCACCCTACGTAAGATGACATTGTACCTTTCACAAATGAGATTGGGGCAATAACAGAGAAGATTCCTCCTACTTAGTGAAGAAGTGAAAGGCCTCCTGGGCCTATTGAATCCCTTCTCTCAGGCAACATGATGGTTTGGACTGAGCACTGGCTTTGGAATCAGACAAGCTTGCGTACAAACTCCTACTGTGCTGTTTCCTGGCTTCATGACCTTGTGTAAGGTATTTGATCTTTTTGAGCTTCAGTTCTCTAATCTCCTCTTACACGTATCAGATAAAACCATGAGCTTTAAAGTGTTCCACCCCATAAAAAATCATGAAAATCTGAGTATCCTTATTTCTTTCTCCCCTCTCATGATGTTTCAGAATAAAGGAGAAATGACCTCTTGTTTATGTGCAGGTGATTGGTGCTTTCAGTGGAAAGATTTTGTTAAGTAGGACAGTTTATTGGCAGGCACCATTTAAGATGGTGCCACAGAACTGGAAGTAATCCAGTCTCCTTTATAAGTTAAAAAGTACAATACTCATACAACTGAATGGGCATGTTCAAGGTCAGCTGAAAACTAAAGCCAGCTCTCCTAATCCGGGCCACTGCTCTTTCCATTGCACCAGACTTCTAAGAAATGGAGTGATGGGTCTGTTCTGATGTCCTCTCTCATTCTTCCTTCATTCTTCTCTTCCCTCACCACAATTCAAGAGTGCAGCGTACTCCCCCTTCTTAGCATTACTAAGATGATTAACCTCGGTAGACTGCTGAGAGTTTAGCCCACCTCAGCAAGGGAAGGTTCCAGCCAATAAGCGATGAATTTGTGGCCTCAGCAGTGACCTGCCAATTTTGTGTATACTTGTCCAATGGTTGTTCCTCCTTTCTCCCTTCCTCCTCAGTCTTCAATTACAAAGATATTATATTCTCACTACGATCCTAAGATGTAACTCACAGGAAGTACATTCTGTTGTTGTTCGGTGACACTGAATTCGTTCTGATTTATAGCAACTCTGTATGCAGCAGAAGGAAACCTGCCCTGTCCTGCGCCGTCACCACAGCCGTTGTTATGCTTCAACCCCTTGTTACAGTGACTGTGTCAATCCATCTCGTTGATGCTCTTCCTCTTTTTCGCTGAACATCTACTTTACAAAGCATGATGTCCTTCTCCGGAGACTGATTCCTCCTGATAACATATCCATGCTATGAGATGTAGTCTTGCCAGCCTTGCTTCTCAGGAGCTTTCTGGCTATATTTCTTCCAAGACAGATTTGTTCAATCTTTTGGCATGCAGTCCATAGTGTATTCAATATTCTTCACCAACTCCACAATTCAAAGTTATCAGTTCTTCTTTGGCCATTCTTATTAATCCTCCAGCTTTCAATGCATGTGAGACAATTGGAAACACCATGGCTTGGTGTTTCCATATTTGCTCATAGCAAAGTCAAATAATGCTCTAACTGTAATACTAGGAAAAATAGTGAGAATGCAATTTATAATAAATAAAGTCTTTCAAAAGGTTTTGTTTAAACATAGACAGAATAAAGGGGTGAGATGCTTGGGCCTGTGTGAGCGTCAGTGGGCTAAGCAGGCATCAGTGGCACTGCCCAGCAGAGGCAGAGTAATAATGTGTGCTACATACAGGCATCTCAGATACCTTAGGCATTCTTGGTGCTGTTGTGCTATTCTGAACTCTTGGCAAAAATCTTCTATTTACCCAGTGGTCGCATTCCTGAAAAATTCAAACTCTGTTAATTAAAAATCATACCTCAAATATTTCAGGTTTAAATGTAAATCAGAGGTGTTTTAGATTTAGGGTTTCCCATTTATATAGATACCTGATAGGACATTTGAAGGTGGGATGCAAAATAATTTTTCATTTTGTGTGATGATTGTATACATTGCAAGGTGTCTAGTGTTCCAGGCACTCCCACCCACTAGATGAAACTAGCACTTTTGATCATCCTTCAAGACAGGAGTCTGTTGATGGTTGCCAGGGGCTGGGGAGAGAGGAAGTGAGAAATTATTGCTTGAGGGGTGCTGAGTTTCCATTTGAGGTACTGGAAGACTTTTGGAGATTGATACTGGTGACTGCCCAACATGGTGAATGTAATTAATGTCACTGAATTGTACACATAAAAATGGTTAAAGTGGCAATTTTTTTTGTTTTATACATATACACACACACACATATATATATACACATATAAGCATATATGTATATAAATATAAATAAAAATAAATATGCACACAGGCACACGAGGCTGCCAGTTAAGTTCATAAACTCATCCTAGAAAAAGTGCTACGTATCTCATTGTTGAATATCACTATGGTCACCTTCAAAGTATTCCCCTTAGGAAGCTACACACTGACACCAGTGCCTAGTCCACTGTCCAGAGTAATTGTGGAACTCTTTTTCTGGAATGGCCATCAAAACTGTCATAATATTACCCTTGATGTCCTGAATGTCATCAAAATGTCTTCCTTTCAGTATTTCCTTTATCTTTGGGTAAATAAAAAAGTCATAGGGGGCTAGATTATGTGAGTAGGGAGGGTGTTCCAGTATAGTTAGTTGTTTAGTGACTAAAAGCTGCCTCCTAGACAACTATATAATTAAGTTCACAGACTTGCCACTATGCCACCGTGTGCAATGGCCATTCCAGAAAGAGTTCCAAAATTGCTTTGAAGGGTGGACTAGACTCTGGCATCAGTGCATAACTTCCAAAGGGGAGTACTTTGAAGGTGACCATAGTGGTGCTGAATAATGAGGTATGTAGCACTTTCAACAATGAAGTTTGCAGAATTGTCAGACCAGAATTGTGTGTGTGTGTGTGTGTGTGTGTATTACCATAATAAAGCCTCTGTGATTTTCTAAAGTACACCTTCCCCACTGGGTGGTGGTGCTACTTGCTTTGTACGCTATTCTGTGGTCTAGAGGGTGTTCTATAGTTAGTTGTTAGCATAGGGTGGAGGGAACCAAAGTGGTGGTTCTCAATGATACCATTCCTGAGCCTCCCAGCATGCCTGCAAGGCGAGGTGTAGGGGCCTAGCAGGGGCATCTGGGAACAAGGCTGAAGGAGGATCTCATATAAAAATAAGCTAGTTTTGCTTCCGCCAAATGACAGCAATGAGAGTGACTATTTTAGGCTGGGTTCTTTACAGGGACTTTATGTATTTCAAGGAAGTGGCTCATACAGTTGTAGAGGCTGCCAAGTCCCAAATCTGTGGGTCAGACAGCAGGCTGGAAGTTTCTCTTGGTTTAAATAGTTGCAGGGACTGATGACCCCCAAATCTGCAGGTCAGGTGGCAGGCCGAAGGCTTCTCTTGTTCTGAACACCAGAAGTGAGAAAACTAAGAGATGAATACAGGATCAAGAGAGAGAGAGCTTTCCTAAAACATTCATTTTTATAGCATAAATGCAGAGACACTCCAAAGGACACTGCTCTTCTAACTGGTTGGCTGGCTTTGTGCATCCATTCAGATCATGACATGAGAGACGATAAGCAGTGTCTGCCAAACCACTGACGGTTATAGTCTAGCCAGGTAGACACATGACATGGACCATCACAATGGCAGATATCAAAGAGGAGAAATATTCCCAAGTTAGATTTAAAGTTACTAAAAAAAAAACCTGATCTGCAAAGTCTTTGGTAAGGAGGCAGCACAGAGGAGTGCAAAACACAGATGAGCCTTACATTCTGAGATCACCATGTTTCTCCAAAAGTGCTTTTTCATAATCTTGTTTCTTACACAGTTTAGATCCGTCCCATAACTTTGTGAGAAATTGCACCAGTTGCCATCTAGTAGAATGTGACTCAGGGGCATCCTGTGTGTGTCAGAATAGAACCGTGGTCCATAAGGTTTTAAATGGTTGATTTTTCAAAAGTAGATTGCCAGGTCCTTCTTCCAAAGCACTACAATGGACTTGAACCTGAGACAGACGGGTGGGTCGTTTCCAGATGTTTGTTCTGGTGGTACCAACAACACATCGCTTCACTGGTGAAGATCGTTGCACACGTGCAAACTAGACAAGTGCCATTGGCCAGTCCCCTCAGCTGTTTTGTACATACACCAGCAGCTGGAAACCTCAGCTGTGGTATTTGGGTCCTGCCCTAAATGTGTTCAGAGTTTATTGAAAAACTGATTTCTGCATGTGGATGTGGGTAATGTTTATTCCAGTTTTATTCACCATAACTTTTGCTGTGTACTAAAAGTGGTATCTGTAGTTTGTCATAAGTGATCAGAGAAAAAACTTCTAGTAGTAGCATCTGTCAGCACTCTGTTGAGTGGTCTGTGTCACAGGTCATGGCAGATCTTTTTGCAGTGCGGTAGCATTGGGATCAATATGAGTGGTGCTGACTGGAAAGGGCAGTGAGCAGCGTCCTGGCCTTCATAGGCCTCCCCATCACCCATGGTGAGTGCTTCCCATCAGCACTGTTTGATCTTGGCTGCCTCACTCTGTAAAGTATTCCTTCAAGTTAAATAATGGCAATAGTGATAGAAAGATATAATATATTAAAATGCAGAGGTACTGCTTAAAGATTGTCAAGTTTCCATTAAGGGTGATAACGAATTCGGAAATGGATAGTGATGATAGTTGCACAGCATGGTGAACATAATTAATGTCACAAAATTATACATGTAAAAGCAATTGAAATGGCAAATGTTTTGTTATATGTATTTCACCACGTAAAACATTTCAGAAAGAAAACACAGACTAATATTCACATTTTTTAAATGTAATTATAATGTTGTTGATGTTGTTAGGTACCATAGAGTCGGTTCCAACTTGCTGCAGCCCCCGTGTACAACAGAACAACACACTGTCTGGTCCATCCTCACACTCATTGCTATGCTTGAGCCCGTTGTTGTGGCTGCTGTGTCAGTCTGTCTCATTGAAGGTCGTCCTCTTTTGTGCTGACCCTCTACCTTGCCAAGCATGATGTTCTCCAGGAACTGATCCCATCTGAGAATGTGGCCAGAGTATGTGAGACATAGTCTCACCATCATTACTTCTAAGGAGCATTCTGGTTGTGTAGTTCCTCCAAGGCAGATTTGTTTTGTTCTTCTAGCAGTCCACAACATATTCAGTAGTCTTCACCAATACCAAAATTCAAAGGCATAATTCTTTGGTCTTGTTTATTCATTGTCCAGCTTTCACATGCATATGAGAAGTTGAGAACATAGTGGGTCAGGTGCATCTTAGTCTTTAAGATGACATCTTGGCTTCATTAACACTTCAAAGAAGTCCTTTGCAACACGTTTGCCCAGTGCAGTGTGTCTTTTGATTGCTTGTTTGCTACTTCTATGAGTGTTACTTATGGATCCAAGTAAAATGAAGTACTTGACAATTTCAGTCTTTTTTCCATTTGTCATGATGTTGCCTATTGGTCCAGTTTGGATGATTTTATTTTCTTTACATTGAGGTGCAATTCATGCTGAAGGCTTAGTCTTTGATCTTCATCAGTAAGCTCTTCAAGTTCTTGTCACACTCAGCAAGCAAGGTTGTGTCGTCTACGTGTTGCAAGTTGTTTAATGAGTCACCCTCCTCTTGACAGCCTGTTCTTCTTTATATATTTCAGCTTCTCAGATTATTTGCTCTGTGGACAGATTGAATAGTATGGTGGAAAGATACAACCATGATGCACACCTGTCCTGACTTTAAGCCATGCAGTGTCCCCTTGTTCTTTTTGCGCAACTGCCTCTTGATCTATGCGCAGACTCCTCGTGAGCACAAGTGTTCTGCAATTTCTGCTTTTTGCAGTGTTATCTGTAATTTATGATCCACACAGTCGAGTGCCTGTGCATAGTCAATAAAACACAGGTAAACATCTTTCCAGTAATCTCTGCTTTTGGCCAGGACCCATCTGTTTTAGTCAGCTAGTGCTGCTCTAACAGACATACCACTGATGAATGACTGTCACAAAGAAAGATTTATTCTTACACAGTCCGGTAGGCTACAAGTCCAAATTCAGGATGTCCCCTCCAGGGGAAGGCTTTCCCCCTTGTTGGCTCTGAAGGAAAGTCCTTGTGTTCCATCAGTCTCTGGTTGGGGAGCATCTTGGCACAGGAACCTCAGGTCTGAAAGATATACTCTTCTCCCCGTGCTGCTTTCTTGATGGTGTGAGGTTCCCAATTCTCTACTTGCTTCCCTTTCCTTTTATCTCTTGTAGGATGAAAGGATAAAGGGTGGTGCATGCCATACTCCAGGGAAACTTCCTTTACAGTGGAGCAGGGAGGTGATCCTATGAAGGGATTTACAGTCTCACCCTAATGATTTTAGCATACAGCATAAGGAAATCAGAAGATGAAGGACAATCATAAAATATTGGGAATCATGGCCCAGCCACATGGCTACACATGTTTTGGGGGGGAAACAGTTCAATCCATGACACCATTTAAGATGAGCAATGGTATCCCTGGTTCTATGTCCTCTTCTGAATCCAGCTTGAATTTCGGTCAGTTCTCTATTGATACATTGCTGTAACTGCTTTTCAATGTTCTTCAGCAAAATTTTGTACCTTCTGTTGGATCACTTTTCTTTCAAATAGGCCTGTATGTGAATCTCTTCCTGTTGGTTGGTCAGGTAGCTGTCTTGTAAATTCTTTCCATAGAGAAGCAAGGGCTTTCAGTTTGTTGAAAGTTGTCGGTTGGTATTTCGTCAGTTCCTGGAGCCTGTTTCTTACCTTCAGTGGACTAGCACCTCTTCTTTCAGTGTCATTTCTTCCTGGTCATATGCTACCTCTTGAAATGGTTGAGTGTTCACCAAATATTTTTGGTACCAAACCAAAAACCAAACCCTGTGCCACTTAGTTGATTCTGCATCGTGGCAATCCTGTAGGTCAGAGTAGAACCTCCCCATGGAGTTTTCAAGGAGCGCCGGTGGATTTGAACTGCAGATGTAGCATTTAACCACTATGACACCAGGGTTTCTGCTTTTTGTACAGTGATTGTGTATTCCATCTTCTTTTGATGCTTCCAATATTAATGTTTTTGACATTGCACTTGAGGCTTGGATTTTTTCTTTTCTTACTTTAGCTTGAGACATGCTGTGCATATTCTTCTTTTTTGGTTTTCTGTCTCTAAGTCTTTGCATATGTCATTATAATTCTTTGTCTTCTCCTGCTAGTCTTTGAAATCTTGTGTTCACCTCTTTTACTTTATCAGTTCTTCTGTTTACTTTAGCTATAGTATGTTCAAGAGTAAGTTTCCAAGTCACTTCTGACATCCATTTTGGTCTTTTTTTTCTTTCCTGTCTTTTTAATGACCTCTCGGTTTCTTTATATATACTATTGTTGATGTCATCCCACAGCTTGTCTGGTCTTCAGTCATTCATGTTAAACACATCAAATCTATTCTTGTGATGGTCTCCAAATTCAGGAGTGATATACTCAAGGTGGCACTTTGATTCTTATTTGGGCTTGTCTTAATTTTCTTCAACTTCAGTTTGAACTTGCATATGAACAGTTCTCTGCTTGTTACACAGTCAGCCTTTGGCCTTGTTCTAACTGATGATGTTGAGCTTTTCCATCATCTCTTGCCACAGAACTAGCCAATTTGATTCCTGTATATCTCGTCTGGTGAGATCTACCTATAGAATCACTGTTTATGCTATTGAAAAAAGTATTTGCGATGAAGAAGTCATTGGTTTTGCAAAATTCTATCCTGTGATCTGTGGCATTGTTTCTTTCACAAAGGCCCTATTTTCCAGCTACTGGTCCTTCTTTGTTTCCAGCTTTCATGTTCTAATCACCAGCAATTATCACTGCATCTTGATTTCATGTTTGATCAATTTCAGACTGAAGACGTTAGTATAAAGCTTCAGTTTCTTCATCTTTGGCCTTAGTGGTTGGTGTGTAAATTTGAATAGTAGTCATATTAACTGGTCTTCCTTGTAGTTGTCTAGGTGTTATCCTGTCACTGGCAGCATTGTACTTCAGGACAGGTCTTGTTGTATTCTTTTTGGTGATGAATGCAGCACCATTCCTCTTCACATTGTCATTACTGGCAAATGATTGCCCAATTCAAAAATGGCCAATGCCAGTCCATGTCCGCTCACTCATGCCTAGGACATCAGTACAATAAACCCATAGATGCATGGTGGTAATTATAACAGTGGACATTCGCTGAGCACTTCTGTTATTTAATGGAATTGCAAAATCTGTGCACTTCCTTTTCCTAAATCACCATCATTTCTCTTTTAAAACAAAAAGTTTGCCATTGAGGTTTGTGACTTTCTTCACAAATTTGCAAACCTTGTGATCCCTCAGAGAAGCAGTCGAGGTGAGTCATCACTGTCCTTTTAGCCCTCCAGCCCAGAGCGTGCCAGTCTGGGTGCTGGGGCAAGTGTCCTTTTGATAGCTTCCAGGTGTGCTTAGACATTATCAGCTCAACCACTGGGGTTGAGGGGACAGAACTTACATAGCTTCTTTCTTTTCCCTACTGTGCCACACAAATACTTATTTTTTTCCAAGATGTCATGTATAAAAATGAAAAATATTTGGGACTGTCTGCCCTAGCCCAGTGATTCTAAAGTACAGTGGATATGCCCTATTGTGTATGCAAGAAAATATTGGAATTTGTTTCTTTTATAGTTTTTTACAATTTATTTTTTATTCCATTTGTTATTAGGAGGTAGGCAACTTCAAGCCACAGAATGTATTACCTCACAATCCTGGAGCTGGTAGCCCAAACACAAGGTGATGGGAGGACCATGCACTCTCTCTGAGGCTCTACAGGAAGTTCCCTCCTTGTCTGTCCCAGGATTTGGCAGCCCAGCATGTTCCTTGGATTGCAGAGCACCCTTCCTCTGTCTCTCTGTGTCTCTTCCATTCTGTCATAAGGACACTATTCACATTAGATTAGAAACCACCTTACTCTAGCATGACTTCATGTTAACTGACAACATCCTTAAAGTCCTTATTTCTAAACAAGGTCACATTTACAGGTACCAGGGGTTAGGACTTCAGCTTATCTTTTGGGGGGGTACACTTTGATTCATAACAAGAAGCACGATGTAAGTTTGTGTATAAAATAAGATTGCAATTATATAAAGCTAATAATCACATATTTGAGCCTAGAAGGAAGGCTAGGCAGCAACACATCAAAATAATACAGTGACTTCCATTGGATAGTAGATTGTATGATTTTACTGTGGTACTTTATTGAATGATAGTGTTGACTGCAAAAAGACACCACTTATATTTAAAACATGGTGATGATTTGTTGCAGTCTTATTCTTGTAAACATGGCTAACATTGGGTATATGCACACCTAAGTATTGGACATATTGCAACCATTTCAGAAGGATTGATTATTTTAGATATGTTGACAGTAGAATTTATAGTACAAGGTCTGTTACTAAAATGACTTGGTTAAAAGTCAGACTTCCACAGAACAGTTGAACCAATTCCTTGAATTCTGTTTATTTTTTGTTTACACCTGTGAATTTTTGTGACAAAGGAGGGAAACCATGACATTTAAAATTAAAAAACTTTCTTTGCAGGTGTTCCCTTGCCTAAAGAGGACGACAGTTCTGCCCCTGTGACCTCCAGCTCACCGGTGAAGGAAACCCGGGAATATGAAGATCCCCCAAGCGAAGAGGATGATAAAATGAAGGAAGAACCCTTAACCATCTCTGAGTTAGCATACAACCCAAGTGCCAGCCTGCTTCCCACCCCAGTCGATGACGATGAGATAGACATGCTTTTTGACTGTCCATCTAGACTGGAGTTAGAAAGAGAAGACACAGATTCATTCGAGGAACTGGAAGCAGACGAAAATGCCTTTTTGCTTGCAGAGGAAGAGGAGCTGAAGGAGGCTCGGCAAGCATTGTCTTGGAGCTATGACATGCTGACCAGCCATATCCGGGTGAACCCCCTGGTCAAGAGTTTTTCCAGGCTCCTTGTGGTGGGCCTGGGACTGCTGCTCTTTGTATTTCCCCTGCTCCTCCTCCTTTTGGAGTCAGGTATTGATCTCTCCTTCTTATGTGAAATCCGCCAGACACCAGAGTTTGAGCAGTTTCATTATGAATACTACTGTCCTCTCAAGGAGTGGGTGGCTGGGAAAGTAAACCTTATTCTCTACATGCTGGGTTGCTCATAAAGTTACTGTCACCTATGACTAAGGGCTATATTCAATACTAGGAATTTTTTTCCCTGAAATCACCTGGTCTCGAAATGGAACTGGGACCATCAACAGAAATTCCATCTTCATAACAGGCTATGCCAACCCTTAAGTTAGCTTTCCAGAACTCACTGCACTTAACTCAGTTTCAATCAAATACAGTTATTTTAGTTACAGGTCAGGAAGATGGCCTTGAAATAACCAAAAATGTGTTTATTTTTATTATAGCGTAGTCTTACCATTCATCTATTATATCATAATACATAATCCATTGGGCTGAATTAGATTGTCCTTTAAAAAAAAATTAGTTGGCACCATTATAAGCTGTAAGGTTCAGAATCAGAATTTTAGTAAAAACCTGAGAGACTTTTTGAATATAATCCTTAGTGAAAAAAATGTCCTTTCTAACCAATGCCTATACACTGAAATTTATGCTGGGTTTTGTTTTTGTTTTTTTAAAAATATTTTTATGTGTTCAAAATATTTTGGTAAATTTTTAGCAAAAACAAAAGAAAACAGCAACAAAAAAAGAAGCCTCCTGGAGTTGTTTAAGTGTACAGATTGTAAGATTAATATGCAAGGCACATTTAGAATTTTTTTAATTTGTTTTTTTAGAATATTTTTGGCTGCAAACCCCATGATTTCTTATACCTGCATATGAGATAGCTGACAGTTTACCAATGCTGTAGTAAGCAAGCTCCTGAAAGAGGTGATGGATGTGGAGGAGGTAGAAAAAGAGCACTGAGTGCGTGCAGGGTGGTCTGTTTGCCAAAGGATTTGGACAAATGACTTGTTACTTTTATTTGCATTCTGCTCATGTATTTTGATTGAGGAAGCAGAATTTTTTAAAAGGAAAATCAAAATTAAAGGAAAAAGTAAAAGGTATGCCGGTTAATTACATATGGTTGTACATTAAGCCAAGAGTGGAGTTAAATAGGAACTGAACAAATGGAAAGTAGCAAAACAATGAATTTCTAGTGGTACTAGGAGATAAGCAGGGGTCGGCAAGTGATCTGTTTTATGAATGGGATGGTGATGCAAGCTATTGGACAATGTAAGGCACAGTGAACCCACTGTCAGAATGGATACAAATATGTTTACGTGGATTTGAATGAAAGTGGAGAAATTTGAAGGTAAATTTTTTGGTCCCTCATGCCATTCATTGTGATTCTGTGGGAAAAACTTCAAAGAAGTGTGTGTCTGTGACTGTGTGTGTGTGTGTGTGTGTGTGTGTGTGTGTGGATCAGAGAGAGAGAGAGAGAGAGAGAGAGAGAAGGGTGTTTTTTTGATTATTGATGATAGTCTTCCTTTATGGGAGTCATAATAGTCCTTTCCCTTTTCAGTTCCTTTGAGATCTAAACTCATTAATCATTAGGGTTGCCACTGAGAAAGTGAAGGGAGATCAGTGGATAATGTACCACTTCAGCTCGGGTGAAATAGTGAAATGATGACTTAACAAGACAAATGCTGTAGTACTTTCCTTGATAAAATTATATCCACGGGAGCAAGAGTCTGATGCCTTCCCATGGATAGTACTTAACAATACTGTGGTATGCAGAAGAAAGAAAAGAGTAGGTAGTTTAGAGCATGGAGCATTGACAACTTTCCATTGCCTTCATTTACAAGGAGTTGGGTCTCTGTGATCTCTTCCTATCTCTAAGGACACTCTAACCTTATCATTCGCATAATTTCCAAATTGGGCATTCCAGTCTTGCTCATTCAATGGAGCTCTGAGTGTTTCGTTAGATACTTAATTTTGAAAATAAGTTTTGAACGTCAGCTAATGACAGCTTCAGTTGAGCAAGCTGTAATATAAATTTGCTGTGTTCTTTCTCGTGCGTTTTGGTGTTTGGTTTTGCTTTATGAATAATGTTTAAGATCTAAAATTTTATACCAGTATCAAAACGTATTTTCTATGGTTGGAGCTCTCAATTATTTGTATATTTTAGAAATTTGAGAATGGCCAGGTTTGAAGTTGAAGTTTCTCTTTTTTCCCTTTATTTTCATGACTTCTAAGTCATACTTTCTGACATAAAGTACTCCATTGTAGTCTGCACAGAAGTAGTCCCCCTTCTAATCACACTTCCCATCATTTTCTTTGAAGTTCTAGCTGTGATAAATCATCTAGCCCTCACTCTTTTAAGTAATAGTGAATAATATTTGTTAAGTTATGGAAATAATATATTGACCATTGTAAATTATTTGCATAATACTGACAGGATGAATACCACATGCAGTCCAACCATGCAGATTTATATTAAAAAATAATAAACATATTATTGTAACATTTCCTACTAACATTTTTTCTTAGACAAAAACATCACAGTTGAATAGAAATGTTTTCAAGTGATGGAGTGAACAGGAAAGGGTCTGCTGCATTGAAACAATAGCCATCCAAAGTAAAACTGAGGTCCTGAGATGTTGTTTGGATAGCATAGAATCAGAGCCTTTTAGAATCATCCATTTAAGTTTCCTTAGAAGACAGTTACTAGTTGTCTGAATCAAATGAGGAAAAGACTGTTTCCAAAGATGCACAGTGTATGATACAGTGAGAATTCAAAGCAAGTGTGTGAGTATATGTATATCCCATATTGTTGCTATGTGTGTTTATATATGAAGCTGTATATATGTGTGTACTTTTGTACACATAACTGATATGCCTGTCATATACATTGTAGTGTTTATTTTGCCCTAGTTAAAGAATTTGTGATAGTGGTCTTGTTCCTTTTCCCTCTCAGATATCATAATGGTGGGTACAACCCACAGCCTCAAAGGTTTAAATTTTCCATGAAAAACACTGTATGTACATTTGTGGATATATATACACACATATATGGCAAATACATATGCACACACAGTCTTGTCTTCAGTGCTAACGCAAGTTGGATCATGAAAAAAATGTAGGTCAAGTATTGTGTATTCCTGTCTGTGCTTGGAGCATATTGTAAAATGTTATGTACTTGGAATATATTTTGTGGTTTGTCAGTAGTTATAAACACAACTCTGGGAAGAAGTCAAGATGAGTTGATTTCATTGAAATATGAGAGATATGGGAGCCATGTGACCTGTGATTGGAGCCTTATATTGTATAGTGACATTTGCATTTTCTATGTCAACATCCAGATTGTTTTATATGTTAATATGGTGGCAGGAATCCCTAATAAAAGCACTCTGGGGAAAATGTTTCTGCAATCATTTAGTTTTATTTGAAATAAAGTTGCATAGTCAGCCCGTGGGAAATTACAGAAAGGTGCCCTCTAGGACCATGAAATAAAGTCACCCTTTAATGGTGATAGCATGGGAAAAAATCACAGGTAATGGATGAGATTAATCCTCTGCAGGAGTCACCCAGGCTAAAAGCAGGAATATTAGCACTTGCATTGCACCCAAATATAAAGAAAGCTATGGTCTAACTAATGATAATAACTAGAGAAATAGGAAAAAGTGGGAACAGACGGTGTTCTGCATAACAGGTAGGAGGAAGAATTTCAGATTACTACCCTTTGCTATCGAGTCAATTCTGACTCATGACAACTCTATAGGACAGAGTGGAAATACCTCATAGGGTTTCCAAGGGATGGCTGGTGGATTTGAACTGCCAACCTTTTGGCTAGCAGCCATAGCTCTTAACCACTATACTACCAGGGTTTTAGAGTGCTAGATAATGTTTCATTACTAGCCACCAGAAAATGATGCCTTCCTGTGTCCAGAGAGCTGCATTAGACTCTTAACTCTTTGATACCCTCCTGCCCACCAAAAATCCCCAAAGCCATTGCCATCCAGTCAATTCCAGCTCATACATAGAGACCCTATAGGACAGAAAAGGACTGCTCCATTGGCTTTTCAAGAAGTAGCTGGTAGATTTGAAGTGCTGGCCTTTTGGTTAGCCACTGAATACCTTACCACCATACCACCAGGGCCCTGGAAGAATTCCACTTCTACCCTCTTCTCCCCACAGTGTGGCCTGACAGGTGTGGCAGAAGCAAAAAAAACAACCCCACACTGGCAATTAAATCTAAAGGTACTACTTTGAATGAAACAAAAAAGGTGCTCATTACAACGGGAATACTGTAGGTACTAAGTAAGATTGGGCCCTAGCTGTGGTCCGTCGAGTTCTCACTCAACAGGACCAGTTTTCAGAGTACTGGCAAGAAAGGGAATTCAAAGTTTAATGCCCAAGTGGCGAGGTGGCTCAGGGGTCTAGAGTCCTGGCTTTGTTTGGTATGGTGTCTACAGAATAGCCCATGATTCATGGAGCAGTCCAACTTCCTGATCCAGGCTTGCCTGTTAGGGAAAACCCATTCTCCCTTATTCTTACATTCTTTGCAGAGCCAAATAGAGGATGGATCTTCTACCATCACTGCCAACTCAGAGGCAACATAGTAAGGAGAGACTTCTGTCTCTGCAGGTGACTTCCGGGATGGTGCAGTGGATGGGACTCGAGACTCTTTAGGCCGTCTTTCTCGACTAGGCAGAGATAATGTGCTAAAGGCTCCTGCTTACCTGTCCTCCTACTTCTCTCTCTCTCTCTCTCTTTCTCTTGGGCCTGCTTTTGGACTTCCAGTCTCCATGCAGTAAACAGACCCAGCAGGGACCCGGCTCTCAGTGTTCCAGCTCCTGTCGGTGACTGGGTGGGTAAGTTCCATGAGCCCCACTCAGTGGGTTCAGCTGTCCGAGAAGCTTCAGAGAAGAGGAAAGAAACACACTTAAACCTCAGAGCCCACCTGTGCTCACCAATCCATTAATAAAGCTGGTTTTCATCCTCCTCTGGGCTCTGTGTCTGTTGTCTGTTGGGAACTGGGGTGAGGGGAGGTAGGGTGATGGTGAATATTTAGGATTTCTTTATCCTCCTGCTTTACAAATGAAGAAGGAGTGGAGAAAGCTACAACTGGTTGAACCTCAGGTGTCGGAGGATGTCTGCCCTGACCTTGAGCCTGACAGACCTCACAAATAGGCGAGGAAACTTGGAAATCACTAAAGAACAGATGTTTGATTGAAACAGCCCATCGCTATTCCTCGACCTTTGCTAACATTTGGGGTATCCCAAGTGTCTCTTCGAAAGACAACCACAGCTATTTTTCTGGTTACTCTTCGTAGGAAAAAGGATATGATTGGTCTCTGTTATGATCCTTCATTTGCCACTAGATGTCAGCAGCTACAGTACCTCGAAGCCCCTGGTTGAGGATGTCACAGCCACTAGCAACTTGGATCCTTGGATAACTGTGTGGAGCAGAATACCACATGTCCCACCCCAAACTATTGCTTGAGCAGAAACTGTTCCCCAAGAAATTCAGCTCTACTTCCTTTTGTTCATGTACCTTTCGTGTTGAGTAGCTCACCCAAAGGTAGGAAGTACAGTGCAAAACAGGTGTTGGAGACACCCAGCAGTGGAGTCTCCAGGAGGTTCTGCTAGGGAACCACTGCCAAGGAGGGGAGGAGATGAACCGCTGTGCCTGAGAGTTACCAGACTTGGGTCAGGGCTTACTTCTTTGTACAAATAGTTCCTACCATGCCTGCTTTCAGTGAGTCAGTTGGAATCCCACGAAAGTACAACCAAGCTGGCCAGCCCTGGTGGGCCAGATTATAACAGAAAGCACTCAGACCTCTCCCAGGCCCCTTCCTTAACACATCAATAACTGAGTTAGAAATGAACTAATGAAACATCTATTTGAGTGGAAAATAGAGGGCTCATTATAATGAGAGCTAGTGTTTACTGAGCACTTACCATGGACCAAGGCCTTCAGTGGGTTCTTTCACTGACTCTTCATGATAACCCTGTAACACGGAAAATATTGTTATTTCCATTTTTAAAAGGAAGAAACATTTTTAGAAAGGATAAAGTATCCACGGTCACAGTAAACCAAAGGTAAAGTCAGAAACTGGATTCTTGGAGCATGCATTGTTATCCACTGACAAAATGTCTCAAAAGAGCTGTAGGGGGCAGAGTATAAAGTGAAGGCAGTGATACCACAAACACAGGCTGTAGAAACATTGCACTTCTCTGAATTCCCTAAGGAGCTCTTAGGTGGTGCAAAGAATTAACACATTCAGCTGCTAACCAACAGGTTGGAGATTTAAGTCCACCCAGTGGTGCTGAGAAAGAAAGTCCTGGTAATCTACTTCTGAATAATTAGCCACTGAAAATCCTATGGAGCAGAGTTCAACTCTGATACATACGGGGTTGCTGTGAGTCAGAATCAACTCAGTAGCAACTGGCTTGATTTGATTTTCCTAAAGGAAAAAAAAAAAAAAAAAGAGAAACAGTAACATGAATTTCTCTGTTAACATGTAGTATAAGTGTTATTAATAGCATAGTGTTATTAATCCTGTCACAGTGTATAAACCAAACCATTTCAAAATGGACAAAGACACACTAATGAGTACCCCAAATGTCTCTTTGAAAGACAACCACAGCTATTTTCCTGGTGAAAAAGGACCACTCTTCACAGGACAAAGGATATGATCTCTCTTGCAATCCTTCACTTGCCACAGGGTCTCAACAGCTACAGTACCTCAAAACTGGTTGAGGATGTCACAGCTGCTAGCAACTTGGATCCTTGGATGACTGTGTGGAGCGAAACGCCACATGTCCCACCCCAAACTGTTACTTGAGCAGAAACTCTTCCCCAAGCAATTCAACTTTACTTCTTTCTATTCATGTATCGCTGATGTATTTATAGTCAGGATTAGGTCACTGGCAAATAGCTTCCCACGGTGAGTGAGGAAGCCGTGGTGAGGGCAGCTCAGGCGCACTCGTGGGGTGCCGTAGACGCCGGCGAGGTAAGGAGGCCTTCGTTGCAGCAAGATGCTGGGCCAGACACACACCCACTTCTTCAGTCTGTGAAAGACTGCTGACCTCTTGGAGCTCTGGGTTTCCTCAGTTATAAATGGGCATTAATATTTCCAGTGTAAAAGGCTGAGTTGTCAGAAATAAATTATTCTAGAATGTATGGTCCTTGTGGTCGCAGACTTCGTGTATTTTGTTGACTGCTAACTGCTAGCATCTAGTCAGCACATGGCATGTAGCAGGTGATCAAGGAATATAGATCAATGTACAAACACCAGTTGTATGTCTATGCAATAGAAATGAACAATATAAAGGTGAAAATAAGAAAACAATTCCATTGACAATAGTATGAAAAGACAAGATACCTAAGAATAAATTGAACAATTAATTTTTTTTAAGTAAGTACATACCCCTTTCCCTTCCTCCTCACCCCTGTAACTATGCAAGACTGTTTTCTTCTGCATTTAAACCTTGTCTTCAGTTCTTATAATAGTGGTCTCATACAACAGTTGTCCTTTAGTGACCGACTAATTTCACTCAGGATAATGCCTTCCAGATTCCTTCATGTTGTGAAATATTTCCCAAATTCATTACGGATCTTTATCACTGTGTAGTATTCCATTGTGTGAGTATACCGAAGTTTGTTTATTCATCTGTTGGTGGGCACCTAGGCTGAGTCTGTCTTTTTGCTATTATGGGCAGTGCTACCATAAACATTGGTGTGGATGTATCTATTTGCATGGGAGCTCCTTTCTAGGATATATTCCAAGAAGTGGGATTCTTGGATCATATGGTATTTCTATTTCTAGCTTTCTAAGAAAGCACCAAATCATTTCCCAAAGTGGTATACCACCTTGCTTTCCTACCAGCAGTGTATACGTGTTCCAGTTTCTCTTTAGCCTCTCCAGCATTTATTGTTTTGTGTTTTTTGAATTAATACCAGTCTTGTTGGGATGAGATGGTATTGTAGTTTTAATTTGGCTTTCTCTAATGACTGATGATCATGAGCATTTCCTCATGTATCTGTTAGCTGCCTGAATGTCTTCTTTGGTGAGGGGCCTATTCATATCCTTTACTCATTTTTTTAATTGGGTTAATTGTGTTTTTTTTGTTGCTGTTGTTCAGGTTTTGCATTATCATGTAGATTTTACAGATGAGACACTGGTTGGGTTTGTCATAGCCAATTGTTTTTCCAAGGCTGTAAGTTGTATTTTTCCTCTTTTGGCGAAGTCTTCAGATAAGCCCAAGTATTTGATTTTTATGAGTTCGCTATTGTCTATTTTCTGGTGTCTGCACTGTTAACAGTGTTTTGTATTCTGTTTATGTCATGTGTTAGGGATCCCAGAGTTGTTCCTATTTTTCCTTCAGTGATTTTCATTGTTTTATATTTTTTATTTAAGTAAAAGACTTAGTATTGGTGAGATAAAACATTCCCAAAGTTGGTCTACATATTCAAAGTCAATCCCTGTCAAAATCCCAGCTCTCTCTCTCTCTCTCTAAATACATGCATATGTGTATTTTGTAGAAGTTGACATACTGATCCAAAACTATCTTTAAAATTAAAGAACATACTTGGAGGGCTCAAAACTTTCCCATTTCAAAACTTACTATAAAGCTATACTTATTGAGACTGCATGGTAGTGATATAAAAATAGACATAATAGATTTATGGAATAGAATTGTGAACTTACAATAAGCCCATACATCTCTGACAACTAATTTTCAACAAGGATTCTGAGACAATTCAATTAAGAAAGAGTAATTTTTCAGCAACTGACTATATACATAGAACAAATGACATTGGACGCATACCTCACATCACATACAAAAATTACCTCCAAGTGGATCAAAGACGTTAAACATAAGAACTAAAACTATAACACTCTTGGAAGAAACATGGGATATATCTTCATAATCTTTGACTGGGAAAATGGCTTCTTAGATATAGCAGTGAAAGCAATAGTGACAAAAAAAAAAAAAAGATAAATTGGACCTGATCAAAATTAAAAATGTGTGCCTCAGTGAACACTAACAAGAAAGTAAAAAGACAACCTGCTGAATCAGGAAAACATTTTCAAATCCTATAACCTACATAAAGAACTTGTATAAAGAAGACTTGTTATTAGCTGCTGTAACACAACTCAGTAACAGCAAAACCACCTAATTAAAAAAAAAAAGGCAAAGTATGTATCTGAACAGACATTTATCCGAAGCAGATAAACAAATAGCTAGTAAGAGCCTGAACAGATGATCAATATCATTCATCATTAACCCCAAAACCCAGCCTACCGCCATCAGGTCTATTCTGACTCAGAGCTAAGCTGTAGGAGAGAGTAGAACTATTGCCAGCAATCTACTGGTGGATTCAAACAGCCAAATTTTTTGTTTGCTGCCAAGCTGTTAGCCACTGCACCACCAGCGTCCCTCATTAGTCATTAGGAAAAGTAAAACCCATAGCTTCTGAGTCAGTTCTGCCCCATAGAGTTTCCAAGCAGCACCTGGTGAGTTTGAACTGCTGACTTTTTGGCTAGCAGACATAGCACTTAACCATTACACCACCAGGGTTTCCTGTCATTAGGGAAAGAAATGTAAATCAAAACCACAATTTGATATCACCTTATACTCACTGTGATGTCTACAGAAGGTGCTGGGTAGGGCAAATGATTATGTGCTTGACTACTAGCTGATAGGTTAGCAGTTCAAACTGGTGAGTTGAATTAAGAAAACGTGGTGTATCCATTCTATAAAAATGAGTGACGTACTAACGCTAGCTACAACCTGGGTGAACTGTGAATACATTATGCAAAATGAACAAAGCCAGACAGAAAACTCAGCATATTTTATAAGTCCATTTATATGAAATGTCGAGAACCAGCAAATAGAGATACAGAAAATAGCTTAGTTATTTTGAGGGCTAAGGGAGAAGGGACAATGGAGAATTACTGCTGATGGGTAGAGTCTTATTGGGGTGATGAAAATATTCTAGAACTACATAGTTGTGATGGCTTCATAACACTGTCTTGATTTCCTTAATTTCAAAATTACAGCACTTCTCTCAGGGTTGCCGTCAGATTGAAATAGTTTGAACCAAAAGTTAGTGGTTTGAGCCCATCTAGATGCACCTCATAAGAAAAGCCTGGTGATCTATTTTGGGAAAATACAGCCATTGAAAACCTATAGAGCGCACCTCTACTCAGATACACGTGGAGTCTCCCTGTGTCTGAATTGAAGACAATTGGTTTTTATTTGCATCCTCCTTGGAAGAGTGCTGGGTACACACAAGGTCTGACAATTAAGCCCATGAGCTTAAGTGTTACATGCCTTATTGCTGAATATCACTATGGTCACCTTTGGGGTACTTCCTTGGGAAACTATGCATCGATGCCAGAGCCTAGTCCAGCCTTCAAAGCAACTTTGGAAATCTTTCTGGAACGGCCATTGCACACAGTGGCACAGGGGAGTCTGCAAACTTAATTGTATAGTTGTCCGGGAGGGAGTCTTTAGACAGTAAACAAATTGTATTGGAACACCCTTCCTGCTCACCTGGTCTGTCCCTCAGTGAGTTTTTTCTGTACCCAAAGATAAAGGAACTATAGAAAGAAAGACATTTTGATGACATTCAGGACATCAGGGGTAATACAACGACAACTCTCACGGGCATTCCAGAAAGAGTTCCAAAATTGCTTTGAAGTGTGGACTAGGTGCTGGTGTCAGTGCATAGCTTCCCGAGGGGAGTACTTCGAAAGTGACCATAATGACGTTCAGCAATGAGGTATGTAGCCCTTTCTCTAGGATGAGTTCATGAACTTAATCACCAGACCTCCTAGTAATCACTGCAGGAACCTTAGGAGTTAGATGCGTAGTTTTGCATCTCCAGCACGTTCTAGACTCATGGTCATTGTTTTAGTTACATAGGACATGCTGTTCTATCAAAACAATAACATCTCTCAGGCAATGAATAACAAAAATTGGATTCTAACATTTCGGAAGCAATTCTCCCAGAACCATAATTTGCATTTTAAAAGCAAATAGTTTTCTCCTATAGTTATTTATAAACAAAACTTTTGTTTTCTTGTTGTGTACATTGAAAACCAGTTTTAATTCTGTAAGTTAAAGTGCTGAGAATATATCCAAAACCTATGTCCAAATAAGCAGAGTATTGTTGAAATTGTTTTATCAATGTGTTCTCGAGCTGTCGTGACCACCAGAGCTCCTCAAAAATAAAACCAAGTAAATCTTTACTGAAGTAGACTGCCACATCTCTCTCCCAAGGAGTGGCTGCTGAGTTTGAACCAACCAGTTTCAGTTAGCAGCTGAGCGCTTTAATCACCGTGTCATTCTGTCCTCTCCAGTCACTATGAGTCAGAGTTGGCTTGATAGCAATGGATTTGTTTTTTGTTAGTTTACGAATTAGATCAGATCTAAACTACTGTGCTGCACAATAGAGGGAAGGTAGGCGGAGTCAAAGACGGGATAGAAAAAATCAGAGAACGTAGAGAGTAGGGAGAGGGTTCGGTGCTGTTTTCCATGTGAACCAGAAGGAAAATAGAGAAGAGAGAAGAGACACTTTTTAAAGAGGAGAAGGAAGAAAGGAAATCTAACATAACATCTAAGAATGGTCAGACAGAAAATAGGGAGAAAAGATTATTACAGATTTTTAAGTTTTCCAAGTGGGGACATAAAGCATTAACTCCTTTGCCGCCCCTACAGAATTCCCGCTAAAAGGAGGATTTGCTCTCTCATGTTTGTGTGTGTGTGTGTGTGCGTGCGTGTGTGTGCGTGTGTGTACACACACATGGGCATTCTTTCAGAGGAATGAAAAGAGATACTATTCTTGTGAGCCAGGTTTGTGGTGGAGGTAGAGAAACATGCAAACAAATGTCAGGGAGCCAAGGTTGAGGGTGTGGGCAATATTTTCATATTCAGTATTCTTCCATAAGTAGACATTGTTTTCACAACCTAATTCATGTTATTAATTTTCTCCATTGAATTTTTTTCTCCTGTGTTGGTTATACAAATTGTATGATGAGAGAAGCCTTGGTCCACATCCTCACTAATGTTTCATATCAGTGAGGGTTTACTATAGTTCATAATAGAAATCAAATGCAGATTATTTGGGTTCACGTCACCTTGGGTGATTGTATTTTCTTCTTTCCATATAATTCACATTTGTTGCTCAAAGTGCCAGTGGGGTCATTCTGTTAAGAATTAATTTTTTAGTAGTACACGCTGGCTGCTCTGTGGAGATAGTGAACCTCCATAATACAAGGATGAGATAATTCGCAATCTTGTCCCCACGGCTGCAAGGTAATGTGTCACACTGAGAGATAGACTACCATTGTGGTTTCTACTTTATCACAGATTAAAATAATTACATTGCAGTCAGAAGAGTAGTACATATTGTCTTGGGGCATAATTAATATGTTTTATTGTATTATGGGTACCGTATCACATATTCCACCACTCACCTGTCATTTTTTCCTGCTGTGGTGGCTTTCATATTGCTGTGATGCCAGAAAACATGGCCCTAGTGTTTCAAATACCAACACGGTCACCCACAGTGAGCAGGTATCAGGAGAGCTTCAGACAAAGAAGACCTGGTGATCTACTTCTGAAAATTAGCCAATGAAGCCTCACAGATCATAAGAGAACATTTGTCAGTCTCACTTGTTTTAGACACATGGTCAGGAAGCTCAGATCCTAAGAGGGAGACACTCAGTGAGATGGGCTAAAAGAATAACCACAATGATGGGCTGGAACTCGCTGAGGACTGTGACGGTGCAGCAGGATAGCCTACTGCGTACGTATGTGTACTCCCTGAGTCGGAGTCAACGGTAGCTGACAACTGGGTATCATGTGTTATAGGTGGGAAGGATTGTGTAGATATGTTGTGTATTATAGGCGGGAAGGATTGTGTAGAAAAGGCTAATGGGATGACAAAGAATGACACAGTAGGTTAGAACATTGTTCAGAGGAATTTTGTTTGAGAGACAACGTTTCTTATGTTAATAGCTGTTCACCAACCAAGCTTGGAATTCACTAAGTTTTTACTTAGAATTAAGGAGCCCAGGTAGTTCAATGGCTAGGTGTTCAGCTGCTACCCAAAACGTTCGAGGCTTGAACCTACCAGATGCTCTATGGGATAAAGATGTGGCAGTCTGCTGCCATAAAGCTTGTTGTTGTTAGGTGCCATCTAGTCATTTCCAGCTCATAGTGATCCCACGCACAGCGAAATGAGCCACCCCCCCGTCCTGCGCCATGCCCACACTCGTTTATATGCTTAAGCCCATTGTTGCAGCCGCTGTGTCAGTCCATCTCCTTGCAAGTCTTCGTCTTTTTCACTGATGCTCTGCTTTACTAAGCATGATGTTCTTCAGGGATTGACCCCTCTGGACAACGTGTCCAAAGTGTATAAAGTGCAGTCTCACCATCTTGCTTCTAAGGAGCATTCTGGTTGTGCTTCTTTCAGAACAGATCTGTTTGTTCTTTTGGCAGTCCGTGGGACATTAGATGTTTGTCTCCAACACCACAACTCAAAGGCATCAGTTCTTCTGTCTTCCTTATTTATTGTCTAGCTTTTTTATGCATACTATGTGATTGAAAATACCATGGCTTGGGTCAAGGTGACTTTTTAAGTGGTGGACTTTTAAGTTTTCCATGTGGGGACATAAACTATTAACTCCTTCTTTGCCTCCTCTACAGAATCCTCACTAAAAGGAGAATTTGCTCTCTCATGTTTGTGTATATATATATATTTGTTTTTTGTGTGTGTACATACATGTACATTCTTTCAGAGGAATGAAAACAGATACTACTCATGTGAGCAAAGTTTGTGCTGGAGGTAGAGAAACCTTCAAACAAATGTCAGGGGGCCAAGGCTGAGGGTGATAGCTTTACTTTTCAATACTCTGTAAAGATTATAGCTCTGGAAACCCTATGGGCCAATTCTACTCTGTCCCATAGGGTCACTATGAGTTTGAATTGACTCAACGGCAGTGGCATTCTGTGTATGTGTGTGTATCCTCCTACTGTGTGTGTGTATGTGTTTTAATAATATTTTATGGTGCTTTAAGTAGTTTACAATCCAAATCAATTTACCGTACATATAAAAACCCTAACACACACCACTATGCAATTCTAACCGCTCTAACCCCACCTTCCTGTGACGGCGCACTCCTCCTTTCCACTCTGTACTTCCTGTATCCCTTCAGCCAATTCCTGTCCCCCTCCAGCCTCCCATCTTATGTGTTTGTCTTTTTATGTTCTTGTTGGTGTCTTTGAAGCACAAAGGTTTTAGATTTTAGTTAAGTCTAATTTATCTATCTTTGTTGTTGTTGATTGTGCTTTGCCTCTCATTTCTGAAACCTGTTGCCTAATCCTAGGTCTTGAAGATGTACCCCTTTGTTTTTTTCTAAGAGCTTTATAGTTTTAGCTCTTTTATTGTTAGGTCTTTGATAACTTTTTGTTTTTATATATGGTGTGAAGTATTAGTCCAACTTCCTTTCACATAAGGCTATTGTTGGCACTTTGGTGGCACAATGGCTAAGAGCACAGGCTGCTAACCAAAAGGTTGATAGTTTGAATCTACCAGCTGCTCCCTAACAGCCCTATGGGCCAATTCTACTCTGTTCTATAGGGTTGCTAAAAGTCAGAATCAACTCAATGGCAATGGATTTGGTTTCGGTTTATTTAGTAGTTGAAAAACTGTTTTATCCTCATTGAATAATCTTGGCACTCCCGTAAAAAAAAAAAAAAATCGCCTAAAGATATGTGGGTTTATTGCTTGATTTTCAGTTCTATTCCATAGACCTGTACATCTATCCTTATGCCAGTACCACATTGTTCTCATCCTGAAGATTTGTAGCAAGATTTGAAATCAGGCAGTGTAAGTCATCCAAGACTGTTTTGGCTATTCTGGGGTCCTTGCACTCCTATGTGAAATTTTAGGATCAGTCAGTTTCTGCAAAAAAGGCAGCTGGGATTTTGATAGGGATTGTGTTGCATTTGGAACCCTGGTGGCATAGTGGTTAAGAGTGTGAACTCATCAGCCACTCCTTAGAAATAACATGGGGCAGTTTTACTCTGTCCCATAGGGTCACTAAGCATCAGAACTGACTTGAAAGCAACTGTTTATTTTAAAGATTCTTTTGGTGTTGAGTTTATAGATTAATTTGAGAAGTACTGCTAGCTTAACAATAGTGTTATGATCCATGGTCACGTAATATTTTTCCTGTTTATTTAGGTTTTCTCTAATTTATTTCAACAATGTTTAGTAGTTTTAAGTGTACGAATATTGATTTTTTTCTTGTTATATTTGTTCATAGCATTTTATTCTTTTTGATGCTATTGTAAATGACATTTTTTTCTTAATTTCATTTTTGGATTTTTCCATTACTAGCATAAAAAATACAATTGATTTTTGTAAATTGATTTTGTATCCTACAACCTTGTTGAACTCATTTGTTAGCTCTAATAATTTGTGTGTGTGTGTCTGTGAATTTCTTAGGGGTTTATATGTACAGGTTCATGTCATCAGCAAGTGGTGTTACTTCTTCCCTACTCTACATGCCTGTCCTTTCATTTCCTTCTAGCACAGCCGTCCCTGTTCCTGTCTTAGGAAGAAAGCTTTCAGTGTATCCCTAGTAAGCATGATGTTGGTTCTGGCTTTTTCAAAGATGTTATTGTACAGGCTAAAGGAGTTCCTTCCTTTTCCTGATTTGCTGAGTGTTTCTTTTAAGAAAAAGGTGCTGGATTTTATCAATTACTTCCCCTACATCTATTGAGATGATCACTCTTTTTGTCTTTTATTTTAATAATGTGGTCTATTATATTGGTTGATTTTCATATGTTAAAGCCAGCTTTGCATTCCTGAGGTAAACCTCATTTGATCATAGTGTATAATCCCTTTTATACTAGGTCTGACAATAAGTTCATGAACTCATCCTAGAAAAAGTGCTACATTCCTTATTGCTGAATATCACTACAGTCACCTTCAAAGTACTTCTGTTGCAAACCTATGCACTGACACCAGCATCTAGTCCACCGTTCAAAGCAATTTTGGAACTCTTTTTATGGAATGGCCATCAGAGCTGTCACTGTATTCCCCTGGATGTCCTGAATGTCATCAAAATGTTTTCCTTTCAATATTTCTTTTATCTTTGGGTAAAGAAAAGAGGTACTGGGGGCCAGGGGTGCAGATCAGGTGAATAAGGAAGGTGTTCAAATACAGTTATTTGTTTACTGGTTAAAAACTCCCTCACAAGACAACTATACAACTGAGTTCATGAACTTGCCACCATGCTACCATGCACAGTGGACATTCAAGAAAAAGAGTTCCAAAATTGCTTTGCAGAGTGGACTGGGTGCTGGTGTCAGTGCGTAGCTTCCTAAGGGGAGGACTTCAAAGACAACCATAGTGATGTTCAGCAATGAGGCATGTAGCACTTACAGCAGTTAAGTTCATGGACTTCACTTTCAGACCTGCTATGTTGCCAGCCTCTGCTTGCTTGTATTTTGTGGACGCTTTTTGCACCTACATTCTCAGATGATATTGTCAGTAGCTTTCTTTGGATGCCTTTGTCTGGCTTTGGTGTCAGATTAATGGTGGCCTCCAAAATGAGTTTGGAAGTATTAGCTACTCAGTTATTTTCGGGGAAAGATTTGTGAATGATTGCTGTTAATTCTTTTTTTTTTAAATTGTGATTAAGTGAAAATACACAATCCAAAACAATTTTGCATGCCCATGTATTTGCAGCTACTTTTGCTTTCCTTGCCCTGTGATGGCACACTCCTATACTTGTAGTATCTTGTTAATAAGTTCCTGTCCCCTCCTCTCTACCCTCTACTCTCAAGTCTGGAAAGAGACCAGTAGGACAGTATCTTATAAATGTATAGAACCATCAAGTACACACACAATATGGTCACACTGCGTACCCAAATCCAGTCTATTTTTGTCCAAGGAGTTGACCTCAGTAGTGCAGCAACAGGTCTAGGGGCCATGCTCCCAGGGGATCCTCCAGGCCATCAGACCATCAGCTGTGGTCTTTTAGTAGAGTTCTTGAGCTGCACTCCTCTTTCTCTCGAGTTGCCACAGGGACTTTGCATTGTGTTCCCCATCACAGCTGTCTTTGGTTGTGGCTAGGCACTGTCTGGTTCTTCTGGTCGTGTGCTGACACAGTCTCCCATTCACATGGGTCCTTCTGTCTCCTGACCTCTTTTTTCCTCTTGTCTTTGTTGTTCTTGGTCGTCACCTGTTCCCGATGAGTTAGTGGACCTCTGATGGCAGCTTGCTAGCTTTTAAGATCCCAGACTCACTAATATGGGGTGAAGAAGGCTCTCTTAACAATAGGTTAGTTATACCAATTAGCCTCAATGTCCCCTAAAAGCATGACCCGCAGGCCCTCACCCTTGCTACTCTATCTTTGCAATACTGGGTTGAGATTAGAAGAGCTTTCAGTTTATGGTGAAGTCCATGATTGTTGTTAATTCTTATTTAAACATTTGATACGATTTACCAGTGAAGCCCTCTAGTCCAAGGCCTTTCTTTATGGGAAGTTTTTGGTTAATAATTCAATCTATTTATTGTAAGCTATTCAAATTTTTCATTTTTTCTTGAGTCAGTTTTAGTTGTTGTGAATTTCTAGAAATGTATCCATTGCCTGTAGGTGAGCTAATCTATTGGCTTGTGGCTGTTCACTGTACTCCTGTATAATCCTTTTTGTTTCTATAAGGTGCATTGTAACATCTTCTATTTTACTGATAGTTTTAGTAATTTGAACTTGCACTGTTTTCAGCTTGGTAAGTCTAGCTAGAAGTCTGTCAACTTTGCTGATTCTTTCAAAGAACCAACTTTTGGTTTTGTTCATTTTATCTGTTATCTGTTTTATTTATTTCTGTAGAAATAAATTCAGAGCTTTTCAAAGCCCCTGTTTCCCAGATTTTTCCTTTTGAAGTTTTTAGTAACCCTGTTTTTTTTCAACAACTGTTAAGCACTGCTCAGACAGCCTCAATGTTAAACAGTTGTCTCTCAATTTTTGACAAACATTCCTGGTGAAAAGTCTTCCTCATGAAGCAAGTCTGAGTCTGGTCAAATCAAGACGGATCTTGCAAGTGGAGCCTGTCTGGGAACCACCAAAAAGATCAAAGGAGGACAGCTCTCTGAGAATGGAGCTTTGAAAGAGCTCCAACCCCATTCTGCTCTCTGGCTGCCAGTATTTGTGTTTTCATCATGATTGAGGGCTGTTAGCTTTAAGGCTACCATAGAACTGGAGACAAAGAAGAGGATGGGAATAGGTCAAGCTAAAATGTTCTATTCCTACCAAGATTTAAATTTATCTTTTAAACATATGTTTTAAGTTTACAACATATGTTACAAGTCTTTCGTTAATTTCCAGGATCTGATCAACTTGAATCTAACAGTTTTGTCATTTTTCCCCAAGAAATTTTAAAGGTCTTGATGCTCCCATTTTTGCTGATACTCCCTGACTTTTCAGGAGTTTCTAATTTCTTTGGGAAGAGTAGACAGCAAGGGGACAAGCACGGAGCTGTGAGAGCAGAAAGAATTATTTCAATAGCTCAGATGAGAATGGTGGTGACTTACAACACAGTGGTAGCAGAAGTTGGATTCTGGATACATTTGAAGATAGTCTGTAAAATTTCTTGATGAATTGGATATGGTACATAAGGCAAAGAATGAGCAAAAGATTTGAGCAACTAAAAGGATGGATTGCTTTTTGCCTGGTTAACAAGAATTGAGAGATGCAGTGTTTGCCTGAACTTTCGGTGTATATACTAAGAATTATAAAACTTGACATCTGGGGTTGACACTACATTTTTAAGAAACAACAGTCTGAGATTGTACTTGAAAGGCCAAGAACTTGCCTGTTTCAGCAGAAGTGAAACCATGGGGGCTCTCTTAGCTTCAATCTGTCCATATCTGGCCTCTTGGGGGCCATGGCCACCATGGATAGGGCACGGGCTGGTCAGTAGAAACTAAAGGGTGGCTCTTCAAGGCCCTGCTGAGGTGGAGTTATCAAACAGAGATGATTTGAAGCAAGAAATCCAAACAGTTTGGCCCAGGTTGAAGTCCTTAAAAGGATATTAGGAGCCAAAGCAAAGAAAACAGCAGAGAGAAAGAAATACAAGGGCTGGAACCTGATTGTAAGTGGCAAAGAAACAAGATTAAATGGGGAACAGGATGTAGGCTTCTGTGTGAACGCTTCTCTCACGGTTTCCCTTCTAGTGTTGTGGCGTGTGGGCTTGTTGCTCTAACGGTACGGGGTCAGGGACAGCACAAGCTCCCCTAAGCCACTTCCTCTTTCTGCCCTGCTTATCACTGAGTAGAGCCCTTGCTACTTTCCTGATCTGCATTCTTAACGGGAGAATGAGCGCTTAAGGGGTAAGGCTATGCACCGCTGTTTCTAGGTTCCCCGAGCTTCATAGAATGCCTGGCACGTAGCAAACTATTAAATGCTTATCAAATGAATGAATGGTGACTTTTTCACGTTGTCGAGGAGGGGCTAAACAGAGCGTGAAAAATAGGCAGGAATACAGAGCTCTGACGCTTGGGAGATTGTTGAGGGACAGATGACGGAAAGAACGACATTTGCTGAAGCCTCATCCCAGAGCGTCCTCAAGCCTTGGCGGCCTTTGGTGGCCCAGCTCCAGCCAGCCTCCCGAGCGTCCATTGTCTCTGTTGTCGCTGCCTCAGCCAGAGCTCGAAGGGAGTCCAACTAGCCAGAGCCTCAGCGCCCTACTTTTCCTATCTGTTTCCAAAACAGATACAAAGTTTAGGGAATTTTATCAAAGGGAATTTTTTTTCTTTTTTTGACTTCTTAAAAATTGTTTTTAAGTGAAAGTTCACAATTACAGTCAGTTTCCTACACAATAACTTACACGTTGCCATGTGAACCTAGGTACTCTCCCCACACTGCGACAGCACACTCCTCCTCTCCAACCCACATTTGTCACGTCCATCTGAGCAGCTCCTATACTGCTCTGACATCCCTTCCTCTTCCGAACAAGAGCCGTCCAGTTAGTCTCCTATATGTGCCCAAGCTATGAAGCACACTCTTCACCCGTATCACATTTATGGCTTATATATCAGTTCAGTCTTTGTGTAAAGAGTTGGATTCCAGAATGGTTTCAGTCTGAGTCAACAGAGAGTTCAGGGGCCACATCTTCTGGGGATCCTCCAGTTCGTCAGACTGTGAGGTCTAGTCTTTTTAGCAGATTTTGAGTTCTGCATCTCATGTTTCTCCATTCCATTAGGGATTGCTTGCTGAGCTCCCTACGAGGGCAGTCTTCGGTGCTGGTCAGGCACCATCTAGTTCTTCTGGTCTCATATTGCTGTTTTCTCTGTTGTATGTTGTTCTCAAAGGAAATTTTTGAAAACCATCAGAAATCAACTTCTTTTTCCTTCCCCCGTTTCTTCATTTTTCAACTTACATTCTATTGAAACCATAGATAACAACAGAAAGTCTGTATACATGTGCAAAACAAAAATAGAAAACTTACGTTTCTTAGGAAAACCAGCATCTCTTGAGTATGGTCTGGCGTAGACACATGGGATGAAGAACAGCACAGAGCCAGGGTAGGTCCAGATCAGAGGTGACTGGGATTGGACAAGCTGCTATGGCCAAATAGACCTTCTGGGTTCAGAGTGAGGAGCAGGTAGGGGGTGGAGTGTGTGTGTGTGTGTGTGTGTGTGTGTGTGTGTGTGTGTTACAGACTAATCCTTGGGTCCTGCATTTTCAGATCTATTACCTGGGCCGCCCACTACAGACCTTGAGGACTTGCTTCTGGCTCTAGCTGAGAATCAGAGAACAGGTGGGGTGAGGGTAGCAGAGACATGTGAAGGAGGGGAGGAAGACTCAAGCTAGGACACCAGCAGGGGGAAGAGACACTCCACTAGATCCTATTTCAGTAACCATGCGACTGAGCTTGAGGCCAGCAGCAAATGACCTTCCAATATTGTTCCTGGAAGGCTGATGCCAGGTCCTAGGAATTCAATCAACTGAGACCACAGGAGAGATACCACATGAGGGTTCTCCTGCACTGAATGCAGATACTGATAGAACACATCTTTGAGAAGAGGGAGTGACCTTGGGGAGAAGGAACTACAGGGAAGGCTCTGGAAAGGAGAGTGTGTCAAACGAGAGAATTTAGGGAGATAAAGACTAGATAGTCAAATTTAGCTGCTGTATTTTGGTTGTATAACTTGGTTCCCTTGAGTTGGAAAAGTGATCCAGAAGAACATGAAGTGTAGTCTATGCTGCCTTAATGTATTTCTCTCCACAGGCACTTTTAAGAGGGTCCCACCAGGCCCCAAACTGCCTTCCTCTTCTTTAGAAAAATGACCTTGGGCTGTGATAAATGTTCTTGAAGCAGAGTGTCCTTTGCCTGCCTGTTTTCTGTCTTTATAAAAAGAGGCCAAGAACTTCTATCACGTGTTCTCTAAAGTTCACCTCTTTTGAGTCCTTCATTAGAAAACAGTCTGCTTTCTTTCCAAGTAAAATAATTTATTTTGAAATCAGTTAATCCAAACCCATGACCGTAAGCTTAAAAATGAAAGTGACAAAGAGAAAAAAAAATCCATAACTTAACTACCTAGAAATAACCAATGTTAGCTTTCTATTTGTTTCAGAATTGGAATAACGTGGACCCCTTCAAAGTAGGGCAAAGAAACAGACCCGAGGATCCCTCAGAGGGTTCTGATTTATGATTTCTCACAATAAAACACACCCACCTTCCTCTATTCTAGGCTTTTCTTCTCTGCCATCCTCCCAACCCTACCCTTTCCCACACGGCAGCTCTGGGCTCTCATACTAGGAAAATCCTACTTTCTCTGGTTGCCTGGCTTTTCTCCTTCAGTTATTTGGTGCCTCCTCATTGTCTGTATCAGAAATCCAATATTTCTGATACACAGCCTGGGAACCTTGTCCCTGACCAGCTGTTGGCCATCCCAGAGGACTCTTGGCAGGGTCCATTGACACAACAACATTAAAAGCCAATTATTTTCAACCATGTTGACTTCCGGCTTCTCTAAACAGCCTGACTATCAGATCTCTGGCCTCCAGCCCAAAATGCCAGCCAGAGCATTGAGTTACTGAAAGCTTGGCCTGCAGTATCCAGATCAAATTTACATTGGGTGCAAATTGCTAACTTCATTGGAGTCTACATAGACTATCCCTGCCCCTCCCCTATCAGCAGATCTCCAACCTTGGCTAGACCCTTTCCCAGACATGCTAATTCTGGCTTGAAGGTGCGAGAGCCTGTGTTCCTCCGGGAGAGAATTCAGTCAACAATGCCATCATCTGCTCCAAGGACAAGAAGAATGCACACATTCTATCCTTCTTTCTGTCTAAGCAGGGCTTGGTTGCCTTTCATCTTTGCTTCTTCAGCTGCTAACCAAAAAGTCAGAGTCTGAACCCAGCAGCAGATCTTTGGAAGCCCTGTGGGGCAGTTCTACTGGGTTGCTATGAGTTGCAATCAGCTTGATGGCAATGAGTTTGGTTATTTTTTTACCCCCTTTGCTTAATTAAGGTTTTCCTCTAACTGACACTGAGCTTCTAGAAAAACAGAGTTTCCAATTTTTCCTGACCATATATTTTTTAATTTTAATTTTTTAAACTTTTTACCTCCTGTCCTACTGTCAAAAGCCAACACTAGGGGGAGCTTTCTCCTGCTCACTGCTTGAGAACTGACTGCTCTGCTTTCATTTGCACCGCTCAGGTGACCGTGAAAATGAAGTGAATTCTTCTCCATCCCTCCTGGCTGCTCTGTTGCTGGGCCTGGTTCTGCCATTTACCAAGAAAGTTCTGGCTCCAAATATCAGCACTGCCACTTCCTGGCTAAGTGAAACTGTATGTGGTATTTGATTAATTCATGTCGGTTTCTTAGTCTGGAAAATGAAGATAACCAATCTCTATCTCAGAGTGTACTTGAGAAGAACTCAAGAATGTCAAACAATGGAAATAAATTTTAGTGCATTCTCCCAGCCAGATTAATTCTTGTTCCTTTCTGTTTCAAATGACTGTTCCCATTGTCCTCCTGAAGAATGCAGTCCCTGAGCCATTTTGTGCCCCCATGCTGAAAAATCAGTGTCTCCCAGCTCTGTACCAATCCCATGTTACACAAAACTCTTGAGAAAGGCAGTGTTATTCCACTTTAGTGTTTTCCAAAGCATGTACTGAAGAACAGCCACTCTGTAAGACACTCTTAGGAAAAAAGTTACATTGCAAATAAGTGTGCTGCAGATTATATCTTTACCTCAGAGAGTCACAGTAGTAATAAACACTTCAATAAAAGAAGGCATTTGGGATCCCAAGCAGTAAAACTGGTTAACATGCTTGGTTGCTAACCAAAAAGGTTGGCATGTTGAGCCCAGCCAGAGGCACATGGGCAGAAAGGCCTGGTGATCTACTCCTGGAAAAGCGGCCAGTGAAAACTCTACAGAGCACAGTTCTACTCCGACACACATGGACTTGTCATGAGTCAGAGCAGACTCTGTGGCAACTGCAAAAGCATTTAGTCAGGTGTTTACCTACTAGTGGACTCTGGGTCCTCTTCTTGTGTAATACTACTTTTAGCGTCCTGAGGGTCATACTGCTGTCTGCTCATGTGGGCCTGGTCATCACAGCCCCTCCCCCCCCTTTTAGCAATAACTTACAATTCAGGAGGTTGAATTGAAAGAAGTACATTCTAGGCTAGTAGAGAGCAATCTGCTACCATTCATTATATGCCATGTAGGTAATAATGCAGCAGAAAGTCCTATAAACACGTTATAATAAAAAGGCATGGTAAAGGTACAAGGTGCTAAACCAGTTGCCATCACAACCCTATATGTGTAAGAGAAGAACTGTTCTCCATAGCATTTTCAGTGGATGACTTTTCAGAAGTAAATTACCAGGGCTTTCTTCTGAGGTACCTCTAAGTAGACCTCAACCTTTAACTTTTCAGTTAGCTGAGCATGTTAACTATTTGCATCACTCAAGGACTCTGTGTAAGATACTAACTCAAATCAAAACCAAACCCACTGCTGTTGAGTTGTTTCTGACTCATAAGGACCCTATAAGATAGAGTAGAACTGCCCAAAGGGTTTCTAAGCAGAAGCTAGTAGATTTGAACAACTTTTCGGTTAGCAGCTGAGGTCTTAACAATTGTATCACCGGGGATTCATATAAAGAACTAATCAAAAAACGACAAAACAGAATAAAAAGCCTCAAACCCATTGCAGTCCAGTTGCTTCCAACTCACGGCAATCTGCAATCTGTAGACACAACAGAGTGGAACTGCATCACAGGGTTTTCAAGAAGCGGCCTTGTGGATTTGAACTGCCAACCTCTTGAATAGCAGCTATGCTGTCTACTATTGTATCATCAGTGCTCCATGTAAGGTATTACACCAAAAACAAAGAAGGAAGGAAGGAAGGAAGGAAGGAAGGGAGGGAGGGAGGGAGGAAGAGAGGAAAGAAGGAAGGAGGGTAAAACCAAAACCAAACCCTTTATTGTCAAGTAGATCTGATTCATAGTGATTGTATAGGATAGAGTAGAATTGCCCCATAGCGTTTCCAACGAGCACCTGGTAGATTAGAAGTGTTGAGCTTTCAGTCAGCAGCTATGGAACTTAACTACTATGCAATCAGGGGTTCCATACAGGGTATTAAACCCATTGCCAACAAGTCAATTCTGACTCATAGTAATTCTGTAAGACAGAATAGAAGTGCCCTATCTGGTTTCCAAGGAGTGCCTAATGGACTTAAACTGCTGGCCTTTTGGTTATAGCATCTGTAGCACTTAACCATTATGCCCCAGGGTTTTCTACAAGGTATTACCAACCCCCAAACCAAACCATTGCTGTCAGGTTGATTCTAGATCCTGGTAGATTTGAACTGCTAACCTTCTGTTAGCAGCTGTAGCACTTAACCATTACACCACCAGGGTTTCCTACAAAGTATTAATACCAAAACCAAACCCACTGCTGTTCAGTTGATTCCAACTCATAGCGACACAATAGGACAGAACTGCTCCATAGAGTTTCCAAGGAGCACCTAGTGGATTTGAACTGCTGACATTTTGACAGCTCCATTGAGGTCAATGGGAGGTTGTGCAAATATTATGGCTTCCATTTTTACAGTTGAACTGAAATCAAACTCACTGCTGCATAGTTGAGTCCGACTTAGATTGACCCTAAAGAACAGAGCGAAACTGCCCCACAGGGTTTCCAAAGCTGGTGGGTTAGAACTACTGGCTTTTCTGCTAGCTGCCAAGTGTCTTACCTACTGCGCCACCAGGGCTCCCTCTTGATAGTCACGGAGGACTTTATTACAAGCCTCCTCATCAGTGTAGAAGCCAGCCCCTCCCCCATTTCACCACCATACTACCTTCTGGAGTAAGGCAAGGGGCTCCCCGGGGTCCACAGCTGGGCTGTGGGCAGTCTGCACAATTCCGAGGCCCCACCCAATTCCGCTGAAAGCTGTACAATTTGCCCAATAAATATTAAAGGGAAATAGGCTAAGAAATCTGTTTTTACATGCACGTGCATTATCTTCAACATAATAGCAATGCTTTACATTTGGATTTTTTTTTTGTTTTTCTGAATTCAAAGTTGTAAACAAAGAAGTGGAATTAAGAGCTTCCTACACTTAAAACTCAAGGCTGTCCCACTGTCCCATCTTTCCTAAGGAATTATCTCTCTCTGCACCCAAGCTCCATTTCTTAGACGTATCTATATTAACTAGGCTCCAGCCAGAAGAACGAGGCTGCCCTCCAGTGGTCAGTCCGCAAAGAGCCGAGACGCTTCCAGACCTCAGGCTTCGTTGCGGGGAATTAAAGGCGGGCCTCCGAGTTTGCAACGACAAGGCTCCGTAAGACAGGAAACTAGGGAGCGGGGTGTGGATTCTTTCGCTATTGAGAGGTTGCTGGTGGGAGTGGTGGTGAGAAAAAAGAATAGGCAAACCCAGCGTCTTCCAATCTTCGGACTCTAGAACCACTACGACCATCACTACCACCAGCTGCTGTCAGTCGACTCACACATTCATGACGACCCATTCGTAGAAGAGTTCAGTCCTGCAAAACCGGCTGATTTTTAGGGTATCTTTTGCCAAGTCCTTCTTCCAGAGGGCCTCCACCAAACTTTGGCTTAGCATTTGAGTAAATTGTTGTCCGCTGGCACCACCCAGACCTATTCTATGAAGCCCTGATTAAAATCCAGATTCCCGGGGCCTCGCCGAGGGAAGTTTTGATACTGTAAAATGCCAGGAATGGGAATCCTAGGGTTGTCTAACCAGCGTGCTAGGTGATTCTGGTCATGAGGCAAATTTGGAGACACTGGGATGGGAAGGACTTTCTCTTTCATTTTCCCGAGTCTCCAACAGGGGTCGAGCTGTAAAGAGTCCCGGGAACCCAGAAAGCCGCGCTCCCCTTTCAGCTGCATTCGCTAAGCAGCCAGGTACAGTTGAGGCGCTTCTCCAGGGTGTCACCGACCGACACCTCCCACTGGAGGAGATCCGCCCCGCCCCGCCCCGCCCCGCCCCGCCCCGCCCCGCCCCGCCCCGCCCCCGCCCCCGCCCCCGCCCGTGTTTCCAGGGTGACCACGGCCGCACGGCGTTCTGGCGTCCTTAGATGCAAGTAAGTTTCCACTTCTCTGCCTCTGGCGCTCTCTGCCCGGTTTAGAAGAGGTCATCCTGCTGCGGGACAGTCAGACTGAGCTAAAAAGTAACCGTTATGATTATGATTATTTTACTTACTGATTTGAGGACTTTTTGTGCCCATTATTATTACAGTTAAACTTCAAGGATTTAAGCTTTAAGGGGAAGGGATTATATATGACATGTATTTTGAATACTTACACTTAATCTTTTAATTTCAGATTCCAAAGTTTGGGACACACTGACCCTCTGGCTGGAAAATCCAAGAAATCTACCAGTTTTAGCAGATTACATTTGCACGGTCAGTCCAGTGTCGGTGTTGGTGTTGGTGTTGGTGTCAGTGTCGCTGTCCGAAGAAGATGCTCAGGCGCTGGGGTGGTTCCCAAGCTGTAGATTCTCTAGTTTTTACTGTCCATCCATGCCTTTCTCTCTAAGGGCAACTTTCCTGAGCAGAACCCAGATGGCAGGTCGGTTGTCAGATGCCTCAAGTGGCTGTGCTCTCAAGAAACATCTTGGGATAAGTTATGACACTCAGGGACCCTAGTGACTATTTCTAATTAGCTTGTTTTTGAGAAGGACACACCTTTTGGAGGTGCTGGTATTTCTGATAGTCCATCCTTAGCCCGGGCTGTAACCCCAAAAGATGCTTTAGGTAACTTGGCCATGTTTCAGCAGATCAGGTTGCTACCCCAAGAAGCTTTCAGCTTTGATTTTGGAATGGAATGATGGACTTTGAGGACCCCTGGATGACTTCTGATTCAGGGGTGCTTCCTTGGGCCAGTTTGGTGCTCAGGCTGGCCAGTGACTCAGTGAGAAACTGGACATCTGTGGAAGCTGGTTGATGAAATACCAGAGGTGTGGCCTAAACATTTCACAGGGGAACTATTACTTTGGGTTCCCTCGTCAAAAAGTAGAACATTCCTATGAAACCATTCCTACGTCCATATCACGTAAAGCAAAAAAGCAACTGTCATTAATTTATATGGGAATTTTTTGTGTGTTCCCAGACTCAAAGAATAACTGATCAAATCATACCAAGTAACACATACAACCCTAAGGTGCTCTCAGGCTTTTCTAATAACTTAGAACATGACTTGCTAATGGACACACAAAATAAACTGAGACAAATCACAGATGCTCAGAGACACAGTTCAGAGCCATGGCGGCTTGATACTGAGATGCTGAGTGCTATTCCCAGGGTAGGAGCTTGTACTGTCACCCTCTGGGCTGGGGATGCTCATTGCCTCTTTAAGGACTCAGTGCCAAACAAACCCTGAATGCAGTTTCCACCTTTTGCCCTTTTCTTAAAAGCAAAATCTTCTTTAGGTTTCTTTTGGTTAGTGAAAACAGTTGCTAAGGTAGGTCTTTGGTAAAAGCAAAGGGGAATAAGGTAAAATTTCAAAAAGTGGAGGAATACCTGTATCTGTGTTTGACAGAAGGTATCCTGGTGGTTCAGTGGTTAAGAGCTATGACTGCTAACCAAAAGGGGGGCAGTTTGAATCCCCTAACAGTTTCTTCTCTATGGGACAGTATTAATCTATCCTACAAGGTTGCTAAAAAACCCTGGTTGGCATAGTGATTAAGTGATATATCTTCAGATCCAAAGGTTGGCCGTTCAAGTATACCAGGGTCTCCTTTGGAAACTTCAGGGCAGTTATGCACTGCCTTTTAGGGTTGCTATGAGTCCAAATTGTCTCTCCAACAATGGTTTTGGTATAGGGTTGCTGTCAGTCAGAATCAACTGGATAGTGATGAGTTTGGTATTTGACAGAAAGAAAAGGGAGACATGAAGAATTTTAGAAACTTGTCCAATGGTGAATTCCAGAATTAAGTTCACCAGAGTCTAGCTTCCAAGCTCACATTCAGCACTCTGAATTTAACTTGATTTTCTTTTAACTGCGTGGAGCTCTAAGCACTCCCCTCCCCATAATTTAACCAAGTTCATCCACTCACTCATTCAGCAGTGAGCTCCTTCCTTGCTATCTGCCGGCCTTGCCTATGGTTTCAATGGTCTAGCGATAACCATACCTATTTGACTGTTTTATAAAGTCCTGTATTTGGCACAGAATGGTCCCTTGAAAAGTTCTGTGAATGAATAAAGAACGAAGGGGTTAAGTGCTTCAGAATTTTGCTCCTGCTGTGTAAATTAGAAGGAGAAAGAAACATAATCCACATTTACAATTACTTTTTCTGGGCCATGTACGTGAGGTATTTTACTTCTATTCATCCCTGCACTATGAGCTAGGAAAATAGTGTCTCATTTTATTTTTATTTTATGAATGAGGAAACTAAGATTAAGCCACTCTCTTAAAGACAACTGAAAGATTGCGCTGGAGCTGGGATTTAAATCTGGGATATTTGCCTGATCCCCATATCTGCACTCTTTCCATGTGCCTGCTAGAACATCTAGAATGATGTGGCCAAAAAGTGCAGTTTTTTTTTTGTTTAAGGGAAAATTTGATGATGAGGTTCTACTTCTGTCAGGAATAAAGATGCAGAGAAATTATGTGAAAAAAGAGTATCAAGGCTGGGGAGAGAGTTACTCATTTAGGGGACTAGGTCCTTTCAGCTTTGTCCTGACTTTGAGAATACTGAATCCTCTATATTAAGTTAAAAACAGAACCAGTTGCTGTGAAGTAGATTCTGACTCCTGCTGAACTCTGTGTGTTGGAGTAGACCTGGGCTCCACAGGATTCTCAGTAGCTGAGTTTTCAGAAGTAGGTTACCAGTCCTTTCTTTGGAGTCACCTCTGGTGACCTTGAGCTCTCACCCTTTGGGGTGAGAAGCTGAGCATGTTAACTGTTCATCCCACCAAGGACTCCATGTTAAGAGCTGGTGTCTTATCAGTCACTTTCATTGTAAACTGGCCTGTTTTGTTTCCCTTTTTAAACGGAGAAGGTGTTATGCAAACATAAAACAGAGTAGTGGAATCAGTCTCATTACATTGTGTGCTATGTTTCCTGGTGTATCTTCCTAAAAGAAGACAGTCTTTGTTTTCTTACTACTCACCAGTGTACATGTGGTCTGGCTTTTAGGTAAAAAAATAACCTCTGTTTCCACGTGCACCTCCTTTATGTTTCAATCAGTTTGCAATTGCCTGCTATGCTAAAGGTTTGCTGTTTGGACCCACCTTGAGGCACTGTGGAAGAAAGGCCTGACAATTTGCTTCTGTAAAGATTACAGCAAAAGTAGCTCTGTGGGACACTTCTGCTCTGTAACATACGTGGTCACCTAAGGCAGCACTGACTTGACTGCTATGGGTTTGGTTTCTCTATTACCATTTTCCTTCCCCTGCTTTCCTCTACTACTTACCCCTGCCACAATTTCTGCGTTGCCAGCTGGGCCTTTGGGTGGACGGTTTATTAAGCCATTTCTTTGGACAGTCGGCAGAGAACCAGCAGCTGGTTTAAGCTGTAGTTGGCATATGCAGACTACAGAGGTCTGGGAGGTGTGACTTAATTTTTCCAGGTTCTCAGTGAAATCCAAGGATGAGCTGTTGAAACAGTGAAGCACTGAGCTTCATGAAGAAATTTTGGCACTGAGCAAGGAAGAAGATAAGAGCTTATTAAGCAAACATCTGTTTCACTATGTCACTGACACTGCCAGCTCTACACCATGCTCTTAAATAACTTGAAAACTTGTTTCCCCTTGTGTCGTCCATTTCTTTTCCATGAGCAGGCCAGGCTATTTGCATCTGAATTAATTGTCTGCCAATCTGAGATCTAAAACACAATTTGAGCTATGCATTGGTTATTGCATTGCAGAGCCAGCTAAATAATTAAATATGAGAGGCAGTATATACAGCTGAGGGTTAAAGAACATAAAGCCTCAAACCAATCAGCTTGGGCTAGAATCCTGGCTCTCCCACGTATGAGCTGTGTGGTCCTGAGCAAGTTACTTCAACCTCCCTGAGCTTTTGTTTTTAAATCAGAATCTGTTAGCAATTGTTACACAGTTGCCGAGAAGCCCCACTAGATCACGATTGCTATGGTCTCTTGAATGATTTATATTTCACACAAAAGCTGGAAAGTGAGTCAAGAAGACGGAAGAAGAATCAATGCCTTTGACTTATGCTGTTGGCAGAGAATGTTGACTATGCCATGGGCTGTCAGACGAACAACAGATCTGTCTTAGAAGAGTACAACAAGAGCCTTCCTTAGAAGTGAGGGTGGAGAAACTTGGTCTCCCTTATTTTGGACATGTTATCAGGACGTGTCAGTCCTTGGAGAGGAGCGACATGCTTGGTCAAGTAGCTGGTCATTGAAAAAGAGAAAGACCCTCAGTGAGATGACTGAGATGAGGGGACCCAGCAGCTGCAGCAGTGGGCTCAAGTACAGCAATGTTTGTGAGGACTGAGAAGGATCGGGCAGCATTCGTTCTGTTGGATGTGGGGTTGCTGAGAGTCAGATTTGACTTGGCAAAACCTAACAACAAAAACCCAAGCATTTATGTTTCTGTTTAGTTTCTGGTCCCCAGATTACTGTGGTCGTTCGCGTGAGTATACAACTTCCTGACAGTGGGTACGTCTTCATAATGCCATTGTTCATGGTCACAAAACTTGGCAGCTTATTGGCTATTGTCACAGCTGTGGTCCCACTCTCCCCTGGGCCTGAAGTGTCCATCTGTAGCAAGTGATTGACATAGTTGGCTTAGATCAGAGCCAAGTCATGTTTTCTCCTTGTAACTGTAATAATATTCCAATAGACATCACAAGAAAAAATAAGATCAGTCAAGGCAAAGTGCGGTGTAATTAGAAATGAGTCAACAGTTGAGACCATAAATGCCCTTCAGAATCACGTTTGTATTCCTAGTAGATCTCTCACTGGTGAGTCACTCCAGTGCTGCTGAGGCTGTTGGCCCCTGCTAGAATGCAATGTTCTTGGCTTCGAAAGAGAGTGGACAGAAGCTGGGTACCAAGGGAGGGAGAATCTCTTATGTTTCATCTTGGCCAGAGTGGGGAAAGCTGGCTCTTTGGGAGTGTTAGTTGTTGAGAACAACCAGTTCGCTACCCAGTGGAATCAAGGCTGCCTTTCTGTGCTGGCTGACTTCATGGTGGAAGGTCAGTTATTTATGCAGTACCTTCTACATGAAGAAAAATGTTGTCAATACTCTGGACATAAAAAAAAAATCATGTTTCACCATGTATGCCCTAAAGTAACTTGGACTCTGTTATGAATTCTGTTGCAGGAAAAAGATAAATTTGGCCTGCAGAGCAGAAAACACCTCAAACACCACTTTGTTTAAAGAGGAAGCAGCTTTATTGCTAGGGCTGCGGTCAGACTGAGGTCCGAAATGGCTGTGTACCCCGTCCTGTTGCTGAAACATCTCTTTCATACGTTTTCTCAAGAAAGCAGACAAAGAAATTTCCATACAGCTTTCTAATTGGCATTGACAGGTTTATAGATCTTCATATTGCTTTTCTATTGACGCCAACAAACTTACAGAGGCAAGGATAAACAGTCAGGGTTAAGTTACAAGGAAGAAATGCCCCTTCCCTTAGATGCAGGGCTTTATCTCAAGAAATGCTGTGGGGTGGGGTTGGGGGGGAGTGGAGGGGAAGTGTCCTTGAGCTGGTACAGGAAGAGAAGCAGCTGGGTTTCTGTGAATCTTAAAGTGAAATCTTCTTAAAAGTTTTCTCTTCTCTCAATTCAACTGTGTGACCCCCAAAATTATCTTGGAGTTCTAACTTCTGATACCTGTTGAGTGTAACCTTGCTTTAGACTGAAGGAAGCAAAACAGACATGACAACTAAATGCAACCTGTGAATGGAAACTGAATCTTTTTGCTAGAAAGAACATTACTGGGACAACTGAAGAAATTTGACAGGGGTCTGAACATTACGTGGTCGTAACAGATCAGTGCTAATTTCCTGATTGCGCTAGCTGTAAGTTCTAAAAGAGAATGTGTTGCTTTGTAGTAAATGTATTAAGAAGTAGTCAGGATTGATGAAGTATCAGGTCAGCAATTTATTCTTGTGAAAAAGGGTTTTGTACTGAGAGTGACCAGCTGCCCCTGCTTGCTGAGACAATCCAGTTTTAGCACTGACAGTCCCATGTCTGGAAAATCTCTCAGTCCCAGGAGAATGTGATTGAAGTGCCTGAGGAGTTTTGAGTCCTGCCATCTTCCGAGTCTCTCCCAATCCCTCTTGTGACATTATTTCTGAACTGTCTTGCAAACCTGGAGCTCTGCTGAACACAGTCTGAAAGCCACTGGGCTGTAAAATACGTGATTATAATCATTCTTCTGCCTTTTAAAATAGACAGATCCCATTTGCCGTGAATATTCCATAATGCAAATATTTATTACTTCATGGACAGGCATGGTGTCTCCAGAAATTATTTGTCCAGGTGCATAAATACATGTGTAAGAGAAAAATATCTATTTAGTATTATTGGTATCAGCATTATGTACTATAGCATTAAAATTTGGTATCATTTAGTAACACCTGCTAGCCAAGCCAAGTGCTGTCGAGTCAGATCCGACTCATGGCGACTCTAGGGACACATTTACTCGTGATATTGATTTCCTAAAGGGCAGAGAGTGGACGTGAAACAGAGCAACTTTTCAGGGGTTGAAGGAGGGGGAGAAGAGTTGCTGAATCTAGGTCAATGAAACTTGACCTTTTTGAATATAAGGTATAAGGTCTTGGTTTCAACCTGAAAAATATTTTGTGAAACTGCATTGGCAGTCCTTTTAATACTCGCTGACTGAGAATATACACAATGTCAAGTTGCTTCTCTGAGCCTGATCTCAACATGTATTTTATGAATTGCTGTGTTATTTGTTTATTGCTCAGACAATTCTGAACTCACATTAACCAACTGCTGTGTTGGTTCTGACTCATGGCCATCCCATGTATATCACAGTGGAACGGCTCTGTCGTGGTTTCACTGGCTGATTTTTCAGAAGTTGATCTCCACATCTTTCTTCTGAGGTGCCCTGGGTGGACGTGACCCTTCAACCTGTCAGTTATCAGCCAAGCGTGTTACCTGTTTCCATCACCTAGAAACTCAGTTTACATTACAACATTTACAGTACAACTGGTTGCAGTAACCATAACTCACTGCCTACCTCTAGGGGTCTTCAGCCCTTGGCTTGGGCCAGTCCCCAAATTCTTCACACGTGCTGTTCCTCCAGCGTAAAACATTGTTTCCTCCTTTCTCTTGGCTGGGCTAACTTTTGCCCTGCTTTTGGCTATGGCATTCTCTTTCCAGGAAGTTTGGTAAGATGTCAATCCAGTTGGTACCCCCAGCATCCTGACTTCCTTCCACTGACTGCACCACATTAGTACTCTACTGGCTCATCTAACAGGGAGAATGCTTATTAAAACACTCGTCTCCCAAGCTCTCCTTGTAAAGGGGTTGGGTTTCAGTAACTGGAGGGATCTCTAGGTATGTGACCTTGAAAGAACTGGAACAGAGCTTGATTTCCCCACATGAGCGAGATGTGGAAAGTTGGATGGTGTCCTGCATGGGGGAAGGGTGGGAAGGTTAATTGGGATCAGAGGTATTTTATGGGAAGATATGTTGAATGTAAGTTTACAACATTAAACACAGTAGGCTATGCAATCCGTCATTTCTAGGAAATCTTCAGAGAACCTAATATAAAATTATGAACTTCAGTGTATGCAGATTTCTTGTGAAAAAAAAAAAAGAGAGACCAAGTTCAAAGTCCTAACTATGTAGATCCAAACTAGAGTCAGCATTGTGTCCTATGAAGTGGCCATACAGCAGGTATCTGTTTGTTCATCTGTCCCAGCTCTAGACCCTAAGCTGTTAAACTCCATGCATTGTTCCTCTGTGTGGAGCACACAATAGGCCCTCAGTAAACGCTGATGGAATTAGCAATCTTGGTTCTAGACCAGAGAATGGAGTAGATACCAAAAGTTTTGGAATAACTTGCTTGAAATTGGACCTTTTTGATGAAACCAAATAACACTTAAAAAAAAATTTAAGTGACATTTGGAACAGACACTCTTATCCTAATTTAGAATCACACCAGGTCTGGTAACAGGTAGTGAAAAGTTCAGAGATGTCTGTCTCACACAGTGTTTGGTCATAAAAAGCAGCATAAAACAAACAGCAGAAGGCTACACAGTGATTAAGAAGAAAAATCAAAATGTTCTGATTTTCATGGCACTCTTGTGGGAAGGGAAGTTCTGACCCTTCCTCAGCTGTGAGGGATCTTGGGAGAGTACACATTTTAGCACCTGCAATTCACAATGAGGTGGTAGAAACAGCCCTGGATTTGGGACCGGAAAATCTGACTTCTGATCTTGACTTGGCATGTAGGAATTCTCTGTCTGGACAAACCTCACTTAAGCACATTTGAAACCCTGTCAGGGACACTGTCATAAATGGAGAAAAGATTGAGGTTGTCAATGATTTCATTTTACTTGGGTCCACAATCAACGCCCACGGCAGCCGCAGTCAAGAAGTCAAAAGATGCGTTGCATTAGGAAAGTCTGTTGCAAAAGAACCTCTTTGAAGTATTCAAAAATAAAGTTGTTACCTTGAAAACTAAAGTGCAACTGACCCAAGCCCTGGTATTTTCAGTCACATCATATGCATTTGAAAGCTGGACCGTGAACAAAGAAGACAGAAGAAGCATTGATGTCTTTGAATTGTGTTAGAGTGAATGCTGAATGTATCATGGACTGTCAAAAGAACAAAGATAGAAGAAGTACAGCCAACGTGCTCCTTGGAAGCAAAGATGGCAAGACTACATTTTGTATACTTTGGACAAGTTGTCAGGAAGGATCAGTCCTTGGACAAGGACATCATGCTTGGTAGAGTGGAGGGTCAGCGAGAAAGAGGGAGACCCTTGACAAGATGGATTGACACAGTGGCTGCAACAATGGGTTTAAACATATAACGATTGTGGACATGGCACAAGACCAAGCAGTGTTTCGTTCTGTTGTTCCTAGGGTTGCTATGAGTCAGAATCGATTCAACTCTAACAACAACAACAGGGACATTGGGAAGCTCAAAGGAGGGACCTAGTAGAAATGACTGTGCATGCAGGTTGTAAATCTTTAGTTATTATTATTAGTCATGCAGTCATTCATTATTGCATTTGTTCATTCAGAAATATTCCAGGGGCAAACCTGTGTGGGAAATACATACTAAAGAATCCTAGGCATAGGAGGGTAATTTTTACATCACTGATTTTTAAATTTTTAGATTCCTCTGAGGAGACTTGGATGCATTAGGAGGAGAAAGAATGGAGGAACATAAGTTTTGTTTTAGAAATATGATTTACATTGGGAATACAGGGTTTAATCTTCCCTCCACCCCTCTCTTTCTTTCTTCCAACATGAGTCTGTCAGTTTGGGTGAGAAGTGTGTTAGGGTGGCAGGTGGCCTCCGAGGTCACTTTCTAGCTTTGTCACCAGATCTTAAGCCTTTTTCTCTGTCTTTATCACGCTGTAGCTCACTACACTTGCCTAGTTGCTAACAAGGTATTGAACAAACAAAAAACCCAAACTTGTTATTGAGTTGATTTTCACTCGTGACAACCCTATAGGACAGAGTAGAACTACCCCATAGACAGTCCAAGGAATGCCTGGTGAATTCCAACTGCCAGCCTTTTGGTTAGCAGTTGTACCTCTCAATCATTGTGCCAACCAGGTTTCCAACAAGATACGTAGGAAGGATAAATTAATATGAGATGGTTGTACTGAGTGGGTCAGAATAAATTTTCATTTCTGTCCATCTCTCCTTCCCTTTTAAGTGAGCTTTCTTTGTTCTCTTTGAATTCTTTTGCCATTTATAAGAATCAGGGTAATGTATGTACTTAAAAACAAAGAAACATTGCTGTCAAGTCAATTCTGACTTGTAGCGACCCTATAAGCATAGTGTAACTGCCCCATAGCATTTCCAAGGAGCACCTGGTGGATTTGAACCACTCACCTCCTAGTTAACAGCTGTAGCACTTAACCACTACACCACCAAGGTTTCCGTCGTACGCACTTGGTGAAAAACAACAAAAAAGTTGAATATTAGAAATACCTTGGCATAAACCTGAGTATACTTACTTAAAACTCATATTTTATGTAAGATTATATAAGAATATATTACATAAGGATATATTTTGTAAGCCTGGCAAATATTCCCTGTAAAAGTTAGCCATTCCTTTTCAGTGATTGAGATCCCTAGGGTGACTGAATGTGATAAAAGAATAATGGTGACATTTTTCCTTAATACATTAGTTGCCTCATTCTTCTAGTTACAAAATTGCCCTCAAAGTACTTTTCAAAATGTTGGCTGGTTTGTGGGATGTTAGTGGTCACAATAGGCCCACATTGAGATGGAAGAACATAATGAGGGATTTTTCTCAATGTCTGTGCCTTTTTGTTTGCAGATATATCTCTTACCCTGTAAACTGGCTGGGTCTTCTATATTGAATGAAGTAGACACACCTCGAACCTGCGACCTGAAGTACTTATGAGCCAACCATGTGGTTTACTATGAAAGCACTGGGATCATCTTAGGGTGATTCATCCAGACATGGCAGCCAACCAGTGGTAATAGCTTCCCAAGACACTAAAGTGAGCCTCTTAGAAGATCAGACATTTGGGTTGAGGTGCCCGCAGAAGTTACCTTCTATTTCAGTAAGTGGAAAAAATTCTGTGCTCCGTGAAGTGTCTAAAAGTGAATGCTGGTGAAGCAGAGCAGCGTCTGAACCAGAGCACCTAGGAGGAGCACAGCACTGAAGAAGCTACTTAGCCAAATTGGATCTCCATGTGTTGGCTAATGCTTTGCTCCCTGAGACACAAAAGCTGTGACGTGTTATCAATTGGGCTTATAAGTTCTTACCTAGCCCTCTGGAAGGGCATGAGCCGACAAATCCCGGAAGTTCTCTTGGACGCTTCTGTTGGAACTTGAAATTTTACCAAAGTGCAACAGCTCTAGGAAGCAAGAACAATGATCCTCTGAGGTCATCTGATTCTCCACCCCTATTCAGGAAAGACTGATCCAGCCTATGAGCAGATACAGGCTCTTTCCAAGCCCCTAAAGTAACTTGTCAGAAATGGGCCTGTCTCCAGAGTTTTCAAGTTCCTTTCAGAAGGAGGGTTTTTCTGGCAATGAGTTTTTGTGGGTCTCAAGAAACCTAGGTTAGGAATATGACTGGGGTAGGGGTGGGGGGTCAGAGCTGCTGATAGCTTGAAGCAGACAGAAACTGCTAGACAAAAGAACACAACAGGAAATGGCTGTATTCAGAATTCAAGTGGGCAAGAGATGTTTCCTGAGAGCCTGGGGATTTAGTCACACCTCAGACACCTCGTACACACTTGCCAAGAAAGTAAGGATTTAGGGGAAGTTGCAAAGAGTCCACCCAGAAATGATGATTATTTTTGGACCCCATCGGAAGATAGGTTTGATGAGGAATCTTCAGATGAACCTGGGGAAAGTAAGTGGACACCTACATGGGATGTTCCATGGAGGAAGTGTAAAGAACTTGGTGGGACTATGTTATTTTTCACAAATGATAGTACGCAAGTGTCTTCAGTCACAGTGCTAGAAAGTGGTATTTCCTCCTCTGGGAGCCACACTTGGAGGTTGACTTCAGGGAGCAGTTCAAAGGAGCAAGACATGTAGGGATGCCCAAGGTCGTCATAGCCAAGTTCAAGGCCAAGAGCTCCAAAGATGAACGCCACACTGCAGAACCCATCCAGGACCTGCCTGGGGGCCAACTCATGTCTACAGGTACCAGCTCCAAAGGAAAGGGAAAAGAATGACACAATGTGGGATTCACTCTGGGGTCTCCCCCAAAACTGGTAATAACCATAAAAATGAGTGGAAACTTGTCAGCCATCAGGAAAAGTTGAGACTGTCATGAGACAAATGCTAAGAGGTGGTTAGAGCATCAGTGTGCTGAGTTCTGCTATGAAAACTCAGAGGCAACTTGCTTGAACACATTATGAAAGTCATTTTTTCCCTCAAATTGCCAGCTTGCCACTGAGTCTCCTAGAGAACCCTTTGAAGAATAATTCCTCACATGTTCTTTGGGACTTGGATGTCTTTTGTGAATCTGCTGCAGATGTATCTGGTCCCTGCAGTGGCAGCGTGTGCTGCAACCAATCGCCGTCACCTGGGATGGAGAGCAGCTCTGCAAAGACTTCCTAAGGAGTCGCCAGGGAGACAGTTCATGAGAAAAACAAAAAAAATCACCTTTATGTCACCCCATTTTCAGAGACATTTCCAACCATGATGGCTTGAAGGGATCCTTTCTGCTGCAGGAAGTAGGAGGCAGCCCGTCCCAGGGATGACTCGTATGTAAACCAGAGCCAGGGACTAGTGTCCTGGAGACATACTTCTGTTACTTGGCATGTGCTGAATAAGATAAGGAGTCTCCTCTGTGAAGAGGAGAATTCTTCTTTGCCTCCCCAGGCACCCAAACTCTCTGAATCGGAAGGGATTATCACATCTCCAGAAGGGAAAGGCAGGTCGAAAGGGCTCAGGCTGGACAAGGGGGCTTAGAAAAAAGAGGGATGGGGGTGAGAGCTGTGAGGCTGTGGTGTCGGCTGAGTGGCTGTGGTTGAATTACCAGGTTGTAAAGTCAGCCACATTTCTTTGTGAAATGGGTATCATAGGTATTTGGGCTACCTACTTTGAAAGATTGTTGTGAAGATTAAATGAATAAAGTATATGGAAAGTTATAAGGTACTATGCACATGTAAGATATAATTAGTAAAACTAATAACAGTGTGGCTATTTGGCTCATCCCAGTTAATCCTAGAACTCTCTGACGTTTGCAGGAATATATTTATGTTCCTTTTGTAAACAGCCTTAGGTCGTCATTGTCGTCATCATCGTCAAATCAATGAGTACTTACCAAGTACTTACTTTGTATGTGTCAAGCATTTGACATACAGTGTCTCATTTATTCCTGCCAGAAGTCCACTTTACAGATGAGGTCACTGAGCTCAGAGAGGTGAGGACCTTGTCCAAGGTCACAGTGACAGAACCAGTATCCAGACTCAGGATTTCATGTGAGAACTCTTGCTTTGAACTTGTATATTCTTTTCAAGCTATCTTTCTAAGACTTCAATTCACTGAAAAACAAAACAAAACAAAACAAAACAAAAAAACAGTAGAAGCCAGTTCAGCATAACTGGACTACATCACAAGCTAAAAGGTTTTCTAAATGTAAGCCAACATTCCAAAAGAGAGAGAAGCAGGGACAGGAGTCTGGAGACTGTTTTCTCAGGGGACACTGAGGTCAAGTGGCATAACTAGTCTTTTGCTAAGAGAGTCTTCTGTACCCCATACTGGTGAGGGTTGTCTGGGTACTTAAAAGCCAGCAAGCTGTCATCTGAAGAACATCAATTAGTCCCAAACCACCTGGAACAGATGACAACAGAGAACATCAAGGACATTAAGAAAAATGAGCCCAGGAGACAGAAAGACCCATATGATTGGGATACGGCATATTCATAAAGCCAGAAGAACCAGATGGTGCCTGGCCACCAACAAAGATAGCCTGAGAGGCAACACAATGCAGAATCCCTGACATAGCGTGAGAAAAGGGGGTGTGCAGATCAAGAACTCTATTAAAAGACCAGAATTGATGGTCCAACAGCCTGGAGGGTCCCCTGAGAACATGACCTCTATATTTGTTGCTAGCTCAGACCTGAAACCAGTACTAAAGCCAACACTTCAAAGAACGGACTGGACGTGGGGACACAGAGTGATGCGTGTGGTGTATGTACTTTAAGGTTTTATATATATATACATATGTATATATATATGGTTGTCCTAGTGGTTTCTTTCTAGAGGGGAAGGGAGAAGGTGGAGAGGAGCGGACAAGTGTTCATTGAGTGGATACTGGATAGTAAAGAGTGAAAAAGAAGTGTGTGCTGTCACAGGGTGAGGACAACAGATAAAGTTGCAGAGATGCAGGTGCTTGGGGTTTTATATGACAAATCAACTTGGATTGTAAACTTCCACTTAATCACAGTTAGAAAAATTAATAAAAATCCCTAGCCAAAATTCTGTTGGGATCTCCTCTGGTCACAGAGGATGACCTGTTTCACTCTCTAAAATGTGCTATTGGTTTGCTGTACTGCTTTGCTCAACAAAATCTTGCTGGAAAAAATAATTGAGCAAATGTGATACTAACGTGCTTCCCCCTCTCCTAAGAATCCCAAATGGGCTATTGCTTGGCATTTGCTGCATCTCTTTGATGACCTGGTGAAGGCAAAATGAAGTGAGTCGTGTGCAGGAGAACTTCGTCTTAGACAAGCCTGGGCCAAATGAAAGGATTTTCCTGCCCTAGGCAGACGGCATCAGTGGCACCATTTAGTTGACATATTCATTTATTTTATTTAAGTAACAGATTGACAAGTTGAGGAAAATAACGTAATAACAATAATATGTGGCCTCTTGTCCATGAGTGCTTCCTGATAGCTTTCACCGTATGACTGGTGTAGCGACCAGTGAACCTGCTCCTGTCTGAGTTCGTTCAGGGACTTTCATAGGACCCTACCTGTGATGCATACCTCCTCAATTTTCTGGAATTCTCTTGGTATAGTGGTGAACTTTTTGAGCAAGATTAAAACAGTAATTAATTTCTTAGATACAAGAGTATTTCCTACAGCAGGGTTCTGCACACCCTGCCTGTGTCAGTGTACTATGGTATATAGTTTGGGAACATATGTATAAACTTCAGGAATTCTGGTGGTGTAGTGGTAGGCTGCTAACTGAAAGGCTGACAGTTTGAACCCACCAGCTACCATGGGAGAAAGATGTTGCAGTCAGCTTTCATGAAGATTACAGCCTTGGAAACTGTACACTGTCCTATAGGATGGATATGAGTTAGAATCAACTCCGTGGCACAACATTTGATGTTTAGCTTGTTTTGACAATTATTAGTCAAATTTTTTTGACACGCAATTAATTTGGTGGCATTGAGTTACTAAGCCTTGCACTCCAGATGGCCACTCATTTAGTTCAATTCTTAATCTGGTTCTGAGATAGAAATGGGAGGGCAGCCTGGTTAAGACAGTCATGACCCCTTCAACATCCAGAGTAGACGAAGATGGCTGGACCTGGTAGGCAGGTGTCCTTCCTCCCAGTTTCTCTGGGATTCTGCCAAACCCTACATGAGCTGATGCAAATGTTTTTCCTGTAGACGGAGGACTATCATTCCATCGAAGATCTGTGAGCAGCTGCAGTCCTGGTTAGCACCTTGCATGAAGCTCGTTCCAGACAGTGAGAACCTTGAAGCGCAAAGTGGCAACGGAAGGCAAATGCCCTTGAGGCCAGGGTCCCAGCTCTGAAGAGAAGCCTACTGGAGGCCCAGTTCAGAGTGCAGTCTCACCTCAGTCCTCGCTGTCCGGGTAATTTTAAGTAACTTCTGGGTCTTGTCTTACTTCAGAGAACAACCAACATAGAACATGATTTAATAAACTCATGTGTAACAAATTTATTAAGGCCGTACTATGAGCAGGAAACCCCGGCGGCATAGTGGTTAAGAGCTATAGTTGCTCAGTAAAAAGTCAGCAGTTTGAATCCACCAAGCCCTCTTTGGAAATGCTACGAAGTACTTTTATAATGTCCTATAGGGTTGCTGAGGAAATCCTGGTAGCATAGTGCTTAAATGCTAACATCTGCTAACCAAAAGCATGACAATTCAAATCTACCAGGTGCTCTTTGGAAATTCTATGGGACTGTTCTACTCTGCCCTATAGGGTTTCTATGAGTCAGAATCAACTCAATGTCAGTGGCTTTGGTTTGGTTTTCTATAGTGGTGTAATGGTTTAAGTGCTATGGCTGCTAATCAAAAGGTTGAGAGTTCAAATCTACCAGGTGCTCCTCGGGAACTCTATGGGGCAGTTCTACCCTGTCCTGTAGGGTCGCTGTGAGTCAGAATCCACTCAGAGGCAATGGGTTTTTGGCTTTTATAGCATTGCTATAAGTGCATATTGCACTTTGGGCTCTGCCATTGACTGTTTCGTTCTGTGCTTTCAGTGACAAGATCACAGAAGAGTTTGTTTTTTCTGATTAGAGAGCCATATGCTCTTCATTAAAGGAATGGCACTAGAGAGCTTTTGTTATTCCAAGATGCTGGGTAAAGATTTCATTGATCTGACAGTGTTGACTTTCCCTGTCCACCGTTAACTTCTTGCCTTCTGAGTTACTGTAAAGATTGATTTGCACTTCTCTCAGCCAGAAGGGAACACCAACCCAGATGCTGGAGTTTTAGGGAGGTGGTGATTAATATCTCTTTCTTGTCTTCCTGATTGTGGAACCACAGGAGTCAGAAAGAGAGGAAAATACCAAGTTTTGCTAGAGCAGCATCGTGGCTGTGGCTGTAGATTCAGGTTGGCATCAGAATAAGGAAACACAAATAAACTTCAACACTGGGTCTAGGCAGCTTTCTGGAAAAGCACAAAGCAGCAGGTCCAGCATCTTTGCCTTACTAGGGACTGGCTGCTGCTCAAGCACCTGCTCTTTTGCCCATCCCCTGCGTGGTGTATGTACAATTGCCATAGATGAGAATCAAGGGTGTGTGGAGGTGGCCTCGACACAGAGAAGCCATTGTTCTGTTGTCCTTTAATCCTTTGTATGTTTCTAGTTACAGAGCCTGGGACCTACCTGCCAATGCATGGCTTCCCCAACCCAGATGCAGATACACTCAGCAAAGAGCGGAAAAGTTACTCCCCATTTGCGTTACTTCTGCTGTCTCTAAGGGCTCAGTTCTGTCTATGACTGGGCCAGTCTTGGACTTGGCATTAACCTTCCCTTGCCATTACTAATTCAACATATCTCTAGTTGAATTCACTATCTCTTCTACCCTAACTTATCTGTGCTTTTCTCCGTCTTGGTCAAATGTAATTCTGCTTGGCAGCTGCTTAGGAGTCATTCTGCAGCTCCTTCTTTCTCTCATGGACCATGTCTGCTGCCACCGTCACAGTCCAAGCCGTCATATCACTTCCTGGTTGACTGCAAGAGCCACTTAGCTGCTTTTGACCTTACCTGTTGCCTTCCCAGCGTCCACAGCTCCCACTGACAGGCGATTTTAAACATGGCAGCCAGAGTGAACCCTAAACAAAGAAAAAAAGGAAAGTAGTATTCCTCTGTCCAAAGCTGTTCAGTGATTTCTCATCTCATACAGAGTTAAACCCAAACCCCTCACCACTTCTCTGCTGTCCTCTCCCACACTCCCTCTCTCTGCTGTTGCTCTTAGCCAATTTGCTTGCTTTATTTCTAGTACTTATAACTACCTGACGTGTTACAGATTTGCTGTTTTTACCTTTATCGTTATATATGTTTTTTTATCTTTATTCCCTGATAGTGTGTTAGCTCCAGGATGGTAGGAACTCCGTTTTTCTGTTTGTCGGCTTTTGCACTGCTGTATCCCCACTGCCTAGAACAGTGCCTGGCAGGTATAAGAGGTAAGTATTTGTTAATTAAAGAACAAATAAATGAGTGAATCATGGACTGATACAGCTTACAAGTACAGCTATATGGGCAACTTTGTCTTCCATCCCTAAATTAGAACTCCCTCCCTACCCAGAAACCCTGGTGGCATAGTGGTTAAGTGCTACATCTACTAACCAAAAGACTGGCAGTTCAAACCCACTAGGTGCTCCTTGGAAACTCTATGGAACAGTATTACTCTATCCTGTAGGGTTGTCAGAGGGATAGGGGGTTACCCTAACACGTGACCACCTTGATTTTGTAAGGACGCTGGCAGACTACTTGCCTGTCCTGTAGTAGGCCTCCAGGGAAGGCCAAGTCTGTTACACAGTTGCAGTGTCTCCAAGTGCAAAAAGTGATGCAGAAACACCCCAGGCCCGGACGTTCATTTGTGATACTATTCTATGTGAAAGGAACTAAGACTCTTTGGAAAAATAGCTGCTGCTAAGACTGGGGCAGGAAATATTCAAGTCTGGAGTATTCTGTAGTGCCAGAAAGTATGAAGGTACTCAAGAAGCAAAAGGATAGGGTATGTCGAAAGGACACCATGTCAAAAAGGAACCAATGGAAAGAGCTCCCAGTATCCAGAACTGGAACAATTTGAGTAACAAAATGAATAGCATCATACTGAATGAGAACCCCAAGTAGAAAATAAATATCCGTGAGTCAAAACTGATATGAATGAATGAATGAGTGTGGTGTAGAAAGCATAAATCTTCCTTAAAAAATAACTTTTGTATGAACTATTAATTTATGTAATAAGGAGGTGTGGGTTGTACTTAGTAGCTCATTGGAGTATGGGAGAGGGCAAAAATAGCCTTACAGTGGAAAAACTGAGAAACACCACCTCAGCCAGGTGGTTGTGGTCAGCATCGTCGGGGACAGTCATGCTGATAGCATACTCCCTCGATCTGATGTGATGAAAATAGCTCTTTTTCTCTCTTGGAATTTCCCCAAAGCCAACTACCCCTGTCCAACCAAGAGAAAAACATTAGACAAAGTCAAATTGAGGAACATTTTATAAGATACTGAGCAGTACTCCTTGGAACTGATGAGGGCATGAAACACAAGGAAAGAATCTGAGAAAAATGTCAAACTGAGAGGCAACTTGTGGACTAAAGGTACTGTGGTGTCCTCTGTGTGATCCTGGAGTTAAACAGGGGTATACATGGGAAAATGAATGAAATCTGAATGCAATGTGAAATTTAGTGAAGGGTAAAACCACCAATGTTGATTTCTTAGTTACGACCAGTAGACCACAGTAATGTGAGGCACTAGCAATAGAGGAATCTAGGTGAGGAGCAGACAAGACCTCTCTGTACTGTCTTTGCTGCTTTTCTATGAAGCTGAAACTATTTTAAAATTTAAGGTTTATTTTTAAAAAGTGATAGAAACTTAGTGAGCTCTCCCATTTGCAACCCACCCCAAACCACATAGCTAGCATTTTACAGGTTGTTGACTCTTGGTGGGTCTTTGTTGACTATGCCTGCAATAGCCCCACTGTGCCTTTTATATTACTTGACACTAGGCCAGTTGTTTCACCTGTATATGGAAATACTACATTCCTTAGCCCTTGCTGTTTTGTTTTTCTCCATTTATGATCCGGATATGCCTAACAGTTGTCAGATGAAATAAGTAAATCTATCTGACAGTTTTCCTGTTTTCAGCTCTGAAAATTCTCTGTCTGTTAGCCAAGCCAAGTGCTGTCGAGTCAGTCTGTTAAGAGGTGATAAAAGTGTAGCTCTGGAGCGGGAGGGGCGCTTTCTGCAGAGCCTTGTGGTGCAGCCTGCCCCTTCATCACCCTGTGGTGGGAAAAAATAATCAAACTAAGATGCCCCCCGACTGATGAAAGGCCATGTCCTTCACTAGAGCTCTTCTTAACAGATGGCTTTTCCTAGTAATTGAAATTCAAACACTATGGATTACCAAAACACTGAACCCATCAGTCATAGAAGTACAGCCAGAATGTTCTTTAGTGAGGATGGTGGGACTTCTGCTTGCTTATGTTGGATATATCATGAGGAAAGGCCGTCTCTAGAACAGGATCCCATGTTTCATAAATTGGAGGGCCAATGAAAGTGAGGAAAACTGTCAAAGAGATGGACCGACACAAGGACAACAGTGACGTGAGCATACCAGGGTGGCAAAGGACAGGGCAGCATTTTGTTCTGTTGTACTTTAGACAGAGCCAACTCCATGGCAGCTCTCTAAGTCATCTAATGCTGTTATAACAGAAATACCACAAGTGTATGACTTTAACAAAATATTTGTTTTCTCACAGTTTACTAGGCTAGAAGCCCAAAATCCAAGTGAGGCTCTTAGGGAAACGTTTTCTCTCTGTCAGCTCTGAAAGATCTCGCCTCTTGTCTGCTCAGCTTCAGCTTCCTTGGGAACCTCCGTGTGTCTTGACATCTGCCTTACCCCATCTCTTTCTCTGTACCCTTGTTTAATATGTTTTTATATCTCAAATGAGATTGACTCAGGATAAACTCTGCACTCATCCTGCATTGTTAACATAACAGAGACAATCCACTCCCAAATGTGACTGTAACCATAGGCATAGTGGTTAGGATTTACATATTTTTAGAAGGGAAACCCTCGTGGCATAGTAGTTAAGTGCTATATCTGCTAACCAAAAGGTCAGCAGTTTGAAACCAGCAGGCACTCTTTAGAAACTCTATGGGGCAGTTCTCCTCTGTCCCATAGAACTGCTATGAGTTGAAATTGATTCGAGGGCAGTAGGTTTGGGGTTGTTTTTTTTTTTTTTTTTTTTTTGGTATTTTTAGAGGACATAATTCAGTCCATAACAACAACTAACAACAGCAATACTGCTTAAAATTTCAAAATTTAGACTTCTCACACTTTCCAGGACAAGTTTTTGTTTTCTTGAACTGGATGTTGTTACTATGTCTTCCTTAGTTTGCAGGAGTGTATGCTCATTGGATTAGAGGGATTCAGGCTATTTGAATTCTTCATACCGAATTTATGTACTACATTTCTTATGTTCTAGGATGTGTGGAGAAATTCTTTTGCAAGAGTGTACTTCAAGATGTGGAGAGAGAAAAATGATGTACCCAGGCTGTGTACTGTGTGAATAATCAGTATTCTGCTCTCAGGATGTGAGAGAGTCAAGGAGCAAGGAACAAAGCTTGCTTGAGTAAGCCTTGTTATCTAGTGAGCTCCAACTTGTAGTGATCCTATAGGACAGAATGAAGCTGCCCCATCGGGTTTCCAAGGAGCAGGTAGTAGAGTAGAACTGTTAGCCTGCTGGTTAGCATCCTGAGCTCTTAACGTCTGTGCCATCAGGCCCCAGTGCCTGACTAGGAAAGTCTTTTGGAATTAGATGGTGTCATGGATTGAGCTGTGTCTCCCTCAAAATATATGTAGCCATGTGGCTGGGCCATGAGCAGAACCAGAGACAGCTCTAGAGCCGACCCATGGAACAAGAGAGTTAAGTGCCTGTGCACAGAGTTTTCCTTGTGCAACAGGGTGCCTCCAGGGATTTGAATCAGTGGAGCTAGCCTTGCTGACCCACAGAGCAAAGAGAGCTGAGTGCTTTTACACAGGACGCTTTCCAGCAAGAGTAGGGTGCCTCCGAGTACTTGAATCAGTGGAGCTACAGAGCTTTAGAACACTTGCCCCAGCAGGCAGATATGGGCCTGAGGCCCGGGCCATGCGGCCATAAGAAACAGAAGCTGAAGAGACAAACAACATGAGAAGCTGAGCTGCCTCAGTCTCAAAAGGTACAACCATGACCTCAAGGATTTGAAAGGGTAGAACCATGGCTTTCTGTGTTTGTAAGGGTGGAATTGCCACTCATTTGGGCTTAGGGTGTACCTAACCCTGATGGGCCTTGAAGGCAGAGTTGTAATACAGGGCTGGGAGTCTCTACTCAGAATCCAGAGAGTGTGGCCAATACCTGGAGTCTGGAGGGCAGGGCCATTGTGTAGAATGTCTCAGAAAACGTTATTAGGCAACAAAATAGAAATCTTTCAGAGAAAAAATTGTGAGTGATGTGAAATCCATAATCTTAAGTAAAATGAAAGAATATACCCGTGAATCCTGAAAGATCTGAGGTGTTATAAATGAGAGGCAAGGTAATCAAAGAACAGGCTTTTTTCTTTTGCTTGTGTGTATAACTGTGTGTAGACAGATGCCCACTGATATAGAACTAAATGGATAGTTTAAGGGTCCCTTTTAAGACTTACAAGTATATTTGAAAATAGTTATTTGGTAAGACAGTGTAGTTTCTCTGCTGTTTTTAAAGAGCATAGTTTCCATAGGGCTTATGTTGAATAGACATAAATAGTTCATGTGCCAGGGACAACAAAGTATAAATATAGGAACTTTCTGGCTTCTTGACTCCTAGATGTTTGTGTTGATAATTAGAATATTATTGGGAAAGAATTATAGAATTGGAGGAAGCCAAGTAGGCCACTGGAATTTTATACCGGAGTGGGACAAAACTAAAAGGAAGAGGCAATGAATCTACAAAAGCAGGAGGATGGCAATGTACTGGGTGGGTAGAACATTTTGGGGAGTTTAGAGAGAGCAGGAGGAGCCACCATGTATGGGGCCACTCCAGAATGAAAGGAGGCTTGAAAGAGAGAGAGATGGGGAAGCAGGAGTTTAAGGCTTTTCATTGGAATTGAATCTGCTTTGCAATTTTTAGAAAGACTCCAGTTAACATTTGAATTATTTTTATGGTTGAATTCATGTTTATTGGAATGAGACACATGGATAGGCTATAGAAGAGACACAATTACATTTTTGTTACATTGACCCATGGGATCTTGGATGGGAGGTAAGCATCTTAGATTATCCTGGAATTAAGACAAGAGTACAGTCTTTTATGTCTGCCTTATCTATGGAATTTGAAAGCTTGTAGATGAGCAACAAGATGCAAAGCGTCATCTTTGTTAGAGTTACTCTGAAGGCCAGAGGGCACCATGCTGCAACTGGTACCTAGCTTTTCACACATGTGGTTGGGACTAGGTGGAATGCCATCTCCATTTCTTTCCAATGGAGACCCAGTCCTGCATGATTTTATGAGTGATCTCTAAACTGAGGAAGTTTTTCAAACTTCCTCATATATGCCTTGTTTGGGAACAAATTTTTTAAAATAATAGTCTAATTTTTAGAGGGAGTCCCTAATTGGGGCAAATGGCTAATGTACTCATTTGCTACCTAAAAGAGTGGAGGTTTGAGTCCAGCCAGAAGTGACTTGGAAAAAATGCCTGACAATCCACTTCCAAAAAATCAGCGATTGACTTTATGGGTTGATTTTGTGGAGCACTGTTCTACTCTGACACATGTAGAGTTGCCATTGACTTGACAGTAACTAGTTTTATGTTTTAGAACATTTTAATATTTACTGGAAAAACTGACCAAATAGTAAAGAGACTTTCTGCGTACTCCACATCCACTTTGGGAATTGAGTTTCAACCCCATCTTAAGAGTAACCCAGTTTCTTAAGAAACCAGAGTCATCTGTCGCGGCAGGAGGGGGAGGGGCGGCTAGAAGGCTGGTGACAAAGATGCCCTAACCAGTTCAAGGCTTCTTTTCAGCACGCTCAGCTGAGGCTGTGACTTGTGTTGTGGTCTGGGACATGGCTGTGGGACTGCACTCCAACACAGGCCCATGGAACTTCCTACAAGCCGTGAGGAATATCTGTGGACAGCAGTAAGCCAGAGATGGGAGAAGACGACCTTGAACTGTGGCTAATCAGCACCATTGAAATGCCCCAGCATAGTGAACCCAGAGAGGTTTAAAAACATCTAGTCAGGCATCTCTGTTCTCAGCGTCTTGGGTCACTGTGTTATGGGTCAAGTGGGCCAAGCCAAGTAGTGGAGACACGGGGTACCTGGTTGCCACATAGTCGATGTGATTTGTGTAAGTGCTGTGCATTTCATCTCTGTTTTCAAGATGTGTGACTTTCTAGTTACATGTTGTCCTTTGTTCTGTTCTAGGGGCACAAAAGAGATGGTGGTTTCTCAAGGTGGCTTCTGCTGCCTGAGGAAATAGGGGTTTGTATTTTTTTCCTTCTGTCACACAAGGAACATTCTTGGAATGCACAAGTCTGTCACTGTTTCCACCAGTTTGCAAGTCATGAGAGCCTCTGTAAGCAGACAAAAGAATAGTTCAGATGAGTGGGCCATAATCGGAAGATAAGGTCCATATGGCTTTGCTAAGTTTACTTTCTAATTGTTTCTTCATCTAAGAGAGAGCTGGCCATTATCATGTACAGTAGAAGTTGCTGGGTGGTGCAAATGGTTAAATGCTCAGATACAAACTGAAAAGTTGGAGGTTTGAATTTACCCAGAAGTGCCTCAAAAGAAAGTCCTGGTGATTTATTTCTGAAAGATCATGGTCATTGCAGATCCTACAGATCACAGTTCTATTCCAAAGTACATGGAGCTGCTATGAGTTAGAGTTACTCCACATCAGGGAATTTGGTTTTTCATTACATAGATTGAAGAAGTACTGACATTTTCTCATTTGTTTCCCGTGGATCCAACCTATAAATTAGACGTTATGAGAGGAAAAAAATAAAAAGAGACATTGGCACTTTTATGCTAATAGGGAGATAGATTTACAGTCGACTAACTGAGACACAATTAACAGTGAAGATAATAATAATCCTGACTGTTACAACAATTTATTGAGGACTTACTATGAATGAGGTATGCAGTGTTTGGCACTGAGCATTCTTATTAATTTCTCACAATAGTAATATGAATTAAACCTTTTTATACCTCCATTTTACAATGTGGAAGTCAGATTTGCAGAGGGAAAATAAAGTGTATTGTTAAATATAGCCAGTCTTACGTGGTACAGTGGTTAAGAGTGATGGCTACTATCCCAAAAGCCAATAAGTTCAAATCCACCAGGCAGTATGTAAAAATGGAAACCCTGGTGGCATGGTAGTTAAGTGCCACATCTACTAACCAAAAGGTCCGTAAGCACTCCTTGAAAACTCTTTGGGGCAGTTCTACTCTGTCCCATAGCATCACTGTAAGTCAGAATCGACTTGATGGCAGTGGGTTTGGTTTATCCCTTACTATCTTTAAATAGCTGAAAAAAGAGAAGTATTGGGTAGCTGTGAAAGGAGGAACAGTTAATTCCAAATGCAGCACCCATTTGTGCTAAATTTTGAAGAAAGAGAGTAGTTTTGAGTGGTGGAGAAAAGGAAAGTAAAAGGAAGAAGGGCATTTTAAAGAGGTTGACTGGTAATAAGGAAAGCAAAGAAGAGTAGTATCTGTTAAGGATTACATTTGGTTGTTTACTATAAGGACTTAAAATAACAGTGCCCCAAACTGGAAAGGGTTTTATTTTTCCATCACAAGATAGGAAATCCAGAAGTGGGTTGTCCAGGACCAGACTGATAATATCATCAGGAGGGTACATTTCTTCTCTATTTTGGTTCTTCTGTTGTTAATTCAGGAAACCCTGATGGTATAGTGGGTTAAGTGCCGTATCTGCTAACCAAAAGGTTGACAGTTCAAATCCTCCAGGTGCTTCTTGGGAACTCTGTGTGGCAGTTCTACTCTGACCACGAGGGTCACTATGAATTGGACCCAACTCGATGGCAATGGGTTTGATTTTTTTGATTTATACTTAAGTCATGGCTTCAAGGTGATTTCATGACCACAAGAAGGCTGCTGGAACTCCAACCATCGTGTCATAGTTCCAGAAAGAAGACCAATACAGGGAAGGGGTAAAGGCAAGCAATCATCAAAATAAGCCATATTTCAAGGTTTCTTTTTCCTTAAGACTCCATCCAATTATCTCATTATCCTCCTCCCCCCCGTTTATAAGGTAAGCTAGGAAATGCAGGGGTTTGTTGTTGTTTTGTTGTTTGTTTGTGTGTTTTAAGTGTGGGTACATTGTCTCTGCTAATATCATTGAGACTCTGTTAGGAAGAAGAGGTATAGTGGGTTAAGTGCATAGACAATGAAGCAGTGATTAGCAGTTCTTGGTCCAGGCATGGAGATGTGCGTGGAAACTGAGCAGTCTGCATGTGAAAAGTGGTGGTAGGAAGTGCTGTGGAGAAGGTTGGGGTCAAACTGAGAACGAGGGCCTTAAATACTGTGCTAAGAAGCTTATATTTTATCCTCTTGATAGCAGTGAACATTTGAAGGGTTTTGAGCAGGGGAATAGTGATTTCAGGAAGGTCCATCTGGAAGCAATGTGAAACATGTTGTTGCTGTTAACTGTCATTGAGTCAGTACCCACCTCAGTACCTGATTCAGTATCCTGAAAGCACTTTTATGTTAGCAGGGAGACAGATCTATAGTCCATACATGGCTACCCCTTGCACAATGGAAGAAAAGGCTGCACAATGCTCCACCATTCCCATGATTCCTTGTGAATTGGACCATTGTGATCCACGTGGTTTTCACTGACTGATTTTCGAAAGTAGATTGCCAGACCTTTCTTCCTAGTCTGTCTTATTCTGGAAGCTCCACTGAAACCTGTTCAACATCACAGCAGCAAGTGAGTCTTCGTGAACAGGGTAGTGACTGCATATGAAGTGCATGAGCTGGAAACCCAACACAGATCTCCCATACAGAAGGCAAGAATGCTACCACTGCCTTAAAGCATGTGACATCATTCTTGCTGTTAGGTACTGACGAGTTGTTTCCAGAACACTACCTAGACTGGTGCCATCCTCACTATCATGGCTATGTTTGAACCCAGTTTTGCAGCCACTGTGTCAATCCATCTTGCTGAGGGTCTTCCTCTTTTTCACTGACCTTCTACTTTACCAAGCATGATGTCCTTCTCCAGAGACTCGTCCCTCCTGTTAACATGTTCAAAGTGGATAACATGACATCTCACCATCCTCATTTCTAAGGAACATCCTGGTTGTACTTCTTCCAAAGCAGATTTGTTCGTTCTTCTGACACTCTGTGGTACATTCAATATTCTTTGCAAATGCTGTAATTCAAAGGCATCAGTTCTTCTTCAGTCTTCCTTATTCATTGTCCAGTTTTTCCACACCTAGGAGGTAACTGAAAATACCATGGTTTGGGTCAGGTTAGTTCTCAAGGTGACATTCTTGCTTTTTAACAGTTTAGAACAGCCGAGTTTGCCTGATGCCATACACTTTTTGATTTCTTGACTACTCCTCCCATGAGCATCGATAGTAGATCCAAGTGAAATGAAATACTTGACAAATTTAATCTTTGTTTATCATGATGTTGCTTATTGGTTCAGTTATGAGGATTTTTGCTGAAGTATAATCCATAGTGAAGACTGTAGTCTTCAGTTTTATCAGTAAGTGCTTCAAGTCTGTTCACTTTAAACAAGCAAAGTTATGTCATCTGCGTATCACAGGTTGTTAAGTCTTCTTCCACATGATGCCACGTTCTTTTTCACATCATCTGTCTTCTTGGATTATTTGCTAGAATACAGATTAAGTATGGCAAAAGATACAAACCTGATGCACACCTTTCCTGATTTCAGACTATGCAGTGTCTCCTTGTTCTATTTGAGTGACTGCTTCTTGATCTATGTACAGGTTCTGAGTGAGCATAGTTAGGAAGCATATTTTAGAAAAAATCCTGTTGGTAGAGAGATTTTTTTGGAGTCTGGAGCATATCTTAGGCAGAAGATGAGGATAGCAGAGTGCAGATAGTGGGTGTGGAGCAGAGAGGCTGCGTGCTGAGGCTCTGCAGTTAGAATCAGCAGGTCTGGGTAGCTGTCTGGAGCTGGAAATGGGATGGCTGAGTCGGATCCGACTCGACAGCACTTGGCCTTTTGGCATGATAAGATGAGGTTTTAGTCTGAGGAACAGGGAGGACACAGTGACTTCCCTAAGTGGCTTATCCTGGCCTTGCTTCACTGTTAGAGAAGCCATGCTCAGTCATGTGTCGAGTACTAGTCCAGGCTCATATAGGGTCACTATGAACTGGAATCAAGCAATGGCAATGGGTTAGATTTTTTTTTTCTTCTTCTTCTTCTAGTCCAGGCAGTCTGCTCTGATATTTCAAAAGCACAGAAGAGTTTCTGGCAAGAGGAATGGTAATTAGTAAAGAAGGAAGTTCCTGATTTTAGCCACTTGGGTTTTTGGATAGCTTACTCCCGCGAGTTAACTGCAAGCTTCTTTCCTAGACGGTAGAAAAATCATAGGCTTCCATAGGTGTTTGTAAACAATGGCCCATGGGCCAAATTTGGCGGCTACCTGATTTTTTTTAAGTAAAACTTTATCAGAACACAGCCACATCCATTCATTTATTTATTGCCTATGGCTGCCTTCCTGCCATAACAACAGAGCTGAGTAGTTGCACCTGCAAAGTCTGAAATAATTGCTCTCTGGTCCTTTGCAAAAGAAGTTTGCAGACCCCTGCCTAAGACTTTAGACTCTGATTCCTCTTCTTCCAGAGGTTTCTCTAGGAAGGAAAATAGTATGGCTCCTTTTGTTACTGGACTTGAGATTTAGGTGCTTAACCAGTAGTTCTTAGAATATTTAAATGAGGTCAGCGATGGTTCAGTGGTACAGTTCTCTGCTTTTGCGTGAGAGACCCAGGCTCAGTTCCTGGCCAGTGCACCTCGTGAGCAGCTGTCACCTGTCTGTCAGTGGAGGCTTGTGTGTTGCTATGATACTGAACTAGTTTCACTGGTGCTTCCAAACTAACCTGGACTAAGAAAACCAGCCAATGAAAACTGGATGGATCACAATGGCTCTATCCACTAACCATGGTGAGGATGTTGCAGGCATTGTTTTATTCCGAGGTTCTGTGAATCAGAGACCAGCTCACTGAAAACTAACAACATTATGTGTGAGCTGTCTTAAAACAAAAAAGTTTTGGATAAAAGTTTTGCATCAGAACAGGAAAACATAACAAAATTTTGATTCAGTTGCTTATACTTCCACATGATTATCCAAATTGTATGTTCATAAAACATTCTTTATATTAATCAAGAATGCTGACTGGGCTTTCTTATGTTTGATATTTAGCAGTATATGTTTTTTATTGGCATCTGAAGTGTGAATATTAAGTTGTGTGCCTTGAAGTAAATAATAAAAGCAAAACTCTGATTTGTAGCTAATTTTAATTTAAGGTCAGTTTCAGATTATAATTTAAAATGTCATTGTGCATTTCAGGACTGGGACAAAAGTTTGCAAGGGTGATGGAAACAAATAATTCTTCCCTGTGGTGAAAGAACAGTTCTTTCAGGAGATCTTTGTTATGCGAATATTGCTAAGTCAGCCCGTCTAATGGCCGCTGTAGCTTCTCATTCACTAAACTATCTGTTAGCACGCATTCCCTCCGTCTCATAGACATCTATAGGACAGAGTAGAACTGCCCCATAGGTTTCTAAGGAGTGGCTGGTGGATTCAAAATGCCAAGCTCTGCTTAACAGCCAAGCTTTTAAGCCACTGTGCACCAGGGCTCCTCACTAAACCAAGAGAGAAAAACATCAGGAATAAACCAGACATTTTCTGAGCTTACAGATGTGTGTGGTTATACATAGCTAACTCCAAGAGCTGTACATCCAGCCCTCAGCTGGCTGGAATTTCAAGTTATCTCCATCAAATACCAGTTGAGGGAAAGATATTTGGAAATAAATGAAGACCACCTGAGTGAGGACAAGCAAAGGAGTTCCAAGATATTGCAAACAGTTAATGTACCACATAGCCGCTAAGTGAATGTTTGGTGGTTCAGATTTACCCAGAGGCACCTAGGAAGAAAAGCCTAGTGACCCACTTCTGAAAAATCAATCATTGCAAACTTTATGAAAACAAGGGCTTCAACTGTTCTCTGAATGGAGTCTGTTGGCACACTGAAGCTGGAGGCGATCTAACTAAGAGGCAGGTATCCCGTGTGATTGTAGGAGAACGCATAAGACCTCCTCTGGTTTATCCTAGGTTGGAAACTCAAACCAAACTCACTGCCTTCGAGTCAATTCTGACTCATAGCAACCCTATGGACAAAGCAGAACTGCTCCGTAGAGTTTCCAAGCAGTGCTTGGAGGATTTAATCTGCTGACCTTTTGGTTAGCAACGTAGCACTTGGTCATCACGCAACCAACGTGGTAAAAATTGAGGAAGCTATCTATTGATCAAGTCTTGGCTGGTTGGGGCCAGCTGTTGCAGGGGTTATTGTTTGGCTTCCTAGACTGGCTGCTACAGATTGAGAGTCCGAGATCTATTTTCATATATGGTCTGGCCATCATCCCTTTTTTCCTTCACTCCCAGGATGTCTACAGAGGAGTGGCCGAAGGCTTTCCAGTTCACCTTTTTTTCTCGGCAACCTAAAATCTGCCCCTTGATTAAGCTCAGACTTTCAAGAGTTGCTTGCCTCCCTGTCTTGTAAAGCCCAGCAGCGGAATTTCATCTGAGACTTACTGAGACTTACTATGAGACTTACTGTGTTTCCCACAGTTGAGAATGTAGGGCTCTACTTTACAAAGCATCTCTCTAAGGAGATCCACAGGGAGGTCTTGGGACCAGACATTGTTGAACTTCTCCTCAGTGACTCTTTAATCTCTTGGCACTGAGTTTTATAAAGGACTGGACACCCTTAGAAAGAACAGAGGCATGTAAGTGTCCCACCTCTTCTTCAATAGAGGAGTTTGGGGGTATTCATTTTGGGGGCAAGCACAATGGTGACTTCATGAAGCTTTGCTGTCTTGGTTTTCTCTCTACATCAGTTTTTTTTTTTGTTCCTGTTTAAGTTGGTTTTATCTCATTGTAGTATCTTTATACCCTTATAAACTGCCAGAGGTCATTTGGGGTTTAAGGCTTTGCAGAGAGCTGAGTTTCTGCGTGCATGTGTGTGCATGTGTGTGTTTTTTTTTTTTATTGTGTTTTAAGTGACAGTTTACAATTCAAATCAGTTTGTCATGCAATAACTTACACCCACTTTCTTATATGACAGTAGCTGCTCTCCTCACATTGTGACAGCACGTTCTTCCCCTCTACTTTGTATTTCCTTTGTCTATTCAACCGAGTCCTGTCTCCCTCCGTCTTCTCACCTTGCCTCCAGACGGAAGCTACCCAGTTAGTCTCCTGTATCTACCTAAGCCAAGAAGCACACTCTTCGTCAGTATCATTTTGTGTCTTGTATATGTACCAGCTCAATCTTTGTCTGAGGAACTGACTTTGGGAATGGTTTCAATTCTGAGCTAACAGAGAGTCTGGGGACTATGCATTTGGGGTACCCTCCAGTCTATCAGATCATCAAGTCTGGGCTTGCTAGATTTCAGGATCTGCAGCCAACATTTCTCCTGCTCCATCAAGGACTTTCTGTTGTTGATCCCTGTAAGGGCAGTCATTGGTGGTAGCTGGGTACCATCTAGTTCTTCCAGTTTCGTGCTGATGTAGTCTCTGGTTTACGTGGTCTGTTGAGATCCTATTTTTCTTATGTCTCTGATGCTATTCATTCTCCTTCCTTCCAAAAGAGTTGTGACCATCTGATGCTTCTTATATGACCTCTTTAAGGCCCCAGATACTACCTACCAAAGTAGGGTGAGAGACGCAGTTCTTAAACTTGAGCTAAGCATGTATCAGAGTCACTTGGAAGGTTTGCTAGACTACCGATTACATCCCCCACCTTCCCTAATTCCTCAAAGTCTAAGAAAGAGTCCAAGACTTTGGATTTCTAACACATTCCCAGAAGATGCTGATGCTGTTGGTTCAGGGACTATACTCGTACTTTGAGTACCACTATCAAATTGATGATTTATATTAGCAGCTCATAGATCGAGCAACCAGTTGTTGTGTTTTGTTTGCTTTAATTCTTAATTATGCAACAAGGCATTGAGCAAAGCACTGTGGTGTAACGTGCCTGAAGGGAATGTTCTGATTGGATGCAGAGATACAAAACATGTTTATTTCCGAGAAAAGTACAAAGTCTCCAAAAGTACAGCTCAGAGATGAGGAAATCTAATGTAAGTTTAGATCCTTAGGAAGGGATTCAGGGAAAAGCTAAGGTTGAGCTGGTCTTTGAAGGGTTACGTGGTGGATAAGTGATAGTGAGAAGTGGCCTTCTAGCTAGAGCACCAGCTTGGGCAAAGGCCTGGCATTGGGAAAAAGCCCATAAAAAACAATGCAGAAGATAGAACTTCTAATTCTGTAAAGCTGTGTGCTCTACACAGACACAGAGGGGGCGGCCCTACAATGTGGAATCACCTTTGACTTCATTTTGTACCTTATTTTCCATTTTATCAGGTCTCTCATTGTTCTCTGGCAGCATCCTATATCTTTCAGTATTGTTCTTTTGTGCCTTCTGTCTTAATTTCTTACTGCTGCTATGATAAAAAAGACCACAGGTAAACAGCTTTAACAAACAGAAAATTTTTTCCCCCCTCATAATTTAGAAGGCTAGCAGGGCACTGGTCCTAGGGGAAGGCTTTCTCTGTCTATAGACTCTGGGGTAAAGTCTTTGTCTCTGTTCAGCTCTATTCTTTGGATCCTTGGTGATTGTCAGGTGGCATGACTTCTATCTTCCCCCATCTGTGCTTCCCTGTTTCTGTGCCTAATCTACTTTTATACCTCAAAAGTTTACACAGACCCTACACTGATGTAACCTCACTAAGCTAATAAAACCTCATTCCAAATGGAATTACGTCCACAGGCATACCAAAAAACAAGACAGAACAAAACAAAACCCAGTGTGGTCCGGTTGGCTTCACTCATACTTACCTTATAGGACAGAGTAGAATTGCCCCTCAAGGTTTCCAAGGAGTGACTGGTAGATTCAAACTGCCAACTGTTTGGTTAGCAGCTGAGCTTTTAACCACTGCACCACTAATACTACATCCACAGGTGTAGGGGTTAGGACTTAACAAAACAAATTTGGGGGAGACCCAGTTCAACCTATACCATCTCTGATGTCTCCCTCACCTGAAATGTATTTTTCTTCTCTGTCTACAAGTAGTCCCACCCAAAACCAAAACCAAACCCACTGCTGTTGAGTCAATTCTGACTTATAACGACCCTGTAGGACAGACTAGAACTGCTCCATAGAATTTCCCAGGAGTACCTGGTGGATTTGAACTGCTGACATTTTGGTTAGCAGCTGTAACATTTAACCACTATGCAAGTCCCACAGACCCAGCTAAAATGCCACCACTAACTTAATTAAAATAATTCCTGGTTCTTCCTGAGACCCTGCTTGACTGATTACCTAATAGCTTGCATTGAAGGGAATAACATTCCTCCCCCATTCAGTATGTCCAAGTTTTACTCATGGAGGCAATAGTGGTTCACTGGTAGAATTCTGCCTACCACCAGGGAAATCCAAACCCAAACCAAACTCATTGCTGTCAAGTTGCTTCGGACTCATAGTGACCCTGTGTGAGAGAGTGGTGCTGCCCCACAGAGTTTCCAAGCAGCGCCTGGTGAATTTGAACTGCTGACCTTTTGGGTAGCAGATACAGCACTTAACCACTATGCTACCAGGGTTTCCGGTTATTGGTCAGTGGCCAGCAAAACCCTCCCAGAGGAACTGCTCCCTTCCCTCAGAAGAAAGCCCTGCTCTCTCATTACCAATAGTCTGTTTTAAGAGTCACAATTTAGCATGTCTTATAAGATGGAATTTTAATTTCTTCAACAGTTTGATTTGAAAACAAAACGAGAATGGTGAAACTTAGTCTCATGTACTTTGAGCATATTATTTGGAAGGACCAGTCCGTGGAGAAGGACGTTATACTTGCTAAAGTAGAGGCTCAGTGGAAAAGAGGAAGACTCAGTAAAATGGACCAACCCAGTGACTGAAACACAGTAATAATGATTGTGAGAACGGCACAGGACTGGATGGTGTTTCGTTCTGTTGTGTATAAAGTCTCCATGAGTCAACGTGACCTGAGGGTGTCTAACAACAACAGGCTTTAGGTGAGAGCTGTACATTACTCTCCTCGTGGTTGTTACCCATAGTACATCAATGACTCAGAAAAATTTGTCCCGGAGGTCCAACTTCTGGCATTTTCACTTTTAACTCTTACATTATTTTCAAGGTAGGTCAGTGGTTAGTACTTAAAGTTGCAAAACTGATTTTCAGAAACTATAAACTTCTGGAATCCAGTTAATTGGTACATAATGCTTTGAATGGTGAAGTCAATATATGTCAGTATCCCATTATGTATTTTACAAATGTTTTGCCAGCTCATCATTTATCTTTTAGTTTTGTATGGTACGCTTTTACTGTGGCAGTGTTTTAAATTTTTACGTTATGAAATCTTTTTTGTGGTTTCTGCCTTTCTGTTCATTTTCAGAAACATGTTTTGTACTTAAAAGGTTTTTAAAAAATACTCACCTATATTTTTTCCTGGTACTTTTATGAATTTTTTCTTTTTCTTTTCTTTTTTTTGGACTTCTAACTATTTAATCCATCAGGCATTTGGTGAATTAGGGATTTAAATTTTTTTTTCCCTAAATGATAAGTCATCTAAATACGTACATACACACACGTATATATCCACACCAGATTTAGACTCTGTTTCACCTGTGTGTCTGGCTTAACTGATCAACTGAAACCAAGTATATTTTTTTAAAGTATTTACACTAATTGTGATGATGTAACTCCTTGGTAGATAATTGGTTTTGAATTAGATAGTCTTGTCTAAGATCTGCCAAAGTAATTAGATTGAAATTTTGTAAATTGAATTACAGATTCCCTTTGATTGCCAGTGAAATTTTTGGTTGTTGAATGACAGAGGTTGTGTTTAGGAAACCACTAGTTCTCATGACCCACTGAAAAGGAAGTGAACAGCTATAAACAAAACATATTTGAGGTTCTGTCAGTGTCCGCTGATGGTTTGAATTTCTCCTGCAGCGGTTAAAGAATTCTAGCTCCGGTGACATTCTCACAGTGAAATTTGAAGCTAATAATTAACCGCCTATGTTAAAAATGCTGAGTGACTGGGAGCAACAGACTTGTGTTCCAGACCCAGTGAACCAGTGTTTGAGACAACAGGCCCTTTGCTTTTACAGTGCTCAGAATTCCTGTTGTTGGAGACTGCAGATAAAGCTAAATGTTTTGAGTAGTTATATCCTTCCAGGGCAGCGAGGGGAAGGTATGAGCATCTTTGAGCCACATCCAAGTCTCCTTCATCTGAAATGGAATTCAAGCAGCCGTGACTCAAGGGTACCAGTGATCACGAAGATGGTGCAGGAACCAGCAGTGAATTTGGTTTTGGTTTCATACAAATGGAAGCTGTTAATCTTTGCACACCTTCCTTTAGAGTTTTAGGGGGAGGCTTAGCTCTATGAAGTGGAATAATTTATTGATCTCTGGTACCTTGTATGGAAATGTTGGAGCATAGCAGTTTACTCCACCCTTCAAAGCAATTGTTTAACTCTTTCTGGAATGGCCATTGTGCACAGTGGCATGGGGATAAATTAGCCAACTGAATTATATAGTTGTCGTGAGGGAGTTTTTAGACAGTAAACAAACAATTGTACTGGAACACCCTCCCTATTCCACCTGATCTGGCTCCTAATGACTTCATTACCTGAAGAAAAAGGAACTACTGAAAGGAAGACATTTGGATGACATTCAGGACCTCAAGGGTAATACGATGACAGCTCTGGTGGCCATCCTAGATAAAGAGTTCCAAAATTGCTTTGAAGGGTAGACTAGGTGCTGGCATTGGTGCATAGCTTCTCAAAGGGAGTACTTCAGAGGTGACTGTAGTGATATTCAGCAATGGGATATGTAGCACTGTTTCTGGGATGAGTTCACAAACTTAGTTGGCAGGCGTCGTAAAGCTGCAGGCGGAAGGCAAGTACGGCAGTGCTCCAACGACTTCTCACCCCCAAAGCTGTGCTGGGGCAGTGTATGCTTTGTGGTAGCTAAACAAATCCTTCATCTTTGGGAGACCAGGCTGGGGTGGGGGTAAGGTAGGCGGGGAGAGGATGAGCTGTGGCGTCCAGGTTTACGTGAACTCAGTCTTAAGAAAACCCCTTCTGAGAACATACCACCACTGAAGGAAGAGACTGAACAAGGGCCCTGTAACTCAAAACTTCTCTCACTCTACACACAGACGCAGACACACACACACACACACACACACACACACACTATGTTTAACTGCTGACATGACCACAGGGTTGCACGTTGTTTTCCATGCTGGCTAGCTGGGTTCTGCATCAGTGGGACACACCAAGGCTAGTCCCTGGACTTGTGTCTCTGATTGATTGTTTCAAGATGACACCTTAAGAGTGTTTTGATGCTTTTCTTGTGACTTCCTGTCTCTAGTCTCAATCCTTTATATCAAGTGCAACGAATAGTTCTGAGCAGGCCACGGAAATTTCCTTCCCCAACAGTGTCTGTATCTGGCTGTCTCAGGGGAGGTGGCAGTCACCCTTGCATTTGCGTTGTAGACAGTTGTTTAATTTCACAATATACTGGGACACTGAGGAATCAAACAAGAAGCTCTAGGATAGAGAGGGTAGACTCTGTGACTTCCTGGTACTGACCTGCAATACAGGCCTGCCCTTGCCAACAATGATGTTTATGGCTCATGGGGCATTTAAAGTGAGGACTCTGTGCTGTGTCATTCAGAAGACAGTGCACAACCCAGTGAATGAGGAATAACAATGGCCAGCCATGCCACCAGGAGCATCCTTTCAGGTCCATGCCTTACTTTTGTATGAACTAGAGCTTTTCCAACCTATGACCCCCTTTAATGTACCTGGGCATATCGTCTATTTTTCTTCTAAAACATTATATATCTGTGTACCTTAAAGCAATAAAGTATTAACAGGATATTTAAAAAGTAACATAAACCGAATAGTTTTGTAATACACATGCATAATATGTTCTTATAGGTGTCAGAATACCCTGTAAATGAAAAACAAATTCTCCTAAATAGAAGATCCTCAGTTCTAATGCTTACTGTATTGAAATCTGTAACTATACCAGCTATTACTGTCACAAATTTTGTTGCCAATTGACATATATTTTTTAGAAGACAAACTCATCAAATAAGTTATTTAAGATTGTTTTGCCAATCTGATTGCTGCTAATTTATTCTTTTTCCCTCAGAGCATCTGGTGGTTTCAAACCACTGACCTTTCCGATAGTAGCCGAGCAGTTAGCCATTGTGCCGCCTGGGCTCCTTTCGCTGTCTTAGTTTTATTCTGTTTCAATGCAGAATATAAAATTACCAAATTAAAGGCAGGAGACTCCTCAAAAGAGTCTTTCTATAAATAAAGATATTCCAAAGCACAATTCAAATATTTTACAGCCATATCTTGTTTATGATGTAAGTTGTGATTATTTAACTTTTTCATTTCTTCTCTTTCTTTTATAGGAATACATGTCAGTAAATTTGTTTACAAGCTTTGTTTTTTAATAACTAAAGTCTGCTATAACAAGCTAGAAAAGCTGAAGTTTCTGTTACTCTGTTTATTTAATAAACCAAAAACCAAACTGGTTGCCAGTGAGTCAATAAAAACAGTGGATCCCAGTGGCTGGGAGGAGATGTGGTTTCAAATCCTCACTTGCCTATCAAATCATAGGTTCTCTCTCAACATGACCTTCCTTAGAAGGAGGATTTTTTTTTTTTTTTTTTTAAGATAAAAGGTCCCTAAGCCCTTCTAGCGTTGAGGTATTTGGATCTGTGACTCATACCAATGAATGGAGAGCAGAACATCTATTTTATGCAGATTTTAGAGCTAAAGAAAACTCTAGACCAATGTCAGATTAGTTATCTGATCAAGGCTGCACATTTCATAATTCCTGGCACCAGGCTTGGGGCATTATTGTCGTTGGCTGCTGTTGAGTCAGCTCTGACTTACCCTGACCCCAGGTACAACAGAATGAAATGTAACCCAGTCCTGTGTGGTCTTCATCATCATTGATGCATTCGAGTTCATTATTGCAGCTGTTATGTAGTGACTTCCAACCCATTAGAGTCATCTTCCAGCACTAACCCACTGCCATCGAGTCCATTCCAACTCATAGTGACCCTATAGGACAGAGTAGAACTGCTCCATAGAGCTTCCAAGAAGGACCTGGCAGATTTGAACTGCCTACTTTTTGATTGGCAGATATAGACAGCCATGCCACTAAGGGCATCCTTTCAGAGCCATGCCTTACTTTTTGTATGAAACAGAGCTTTTCCAACCTACAACTCACTTTAGTGTACCTGGGCATATTTTTTCTTCATGTCCTGTTTATTTTTGTTCTAAAATGTAACATATCTGTATACATCAAAGCAAAAAAAGTATTAACTGAACGTTTGAAAAATAGCATAAACAGAATAATTTGCAGTCAATTCTGAATTATGGCCTCAATTATTAACCTTAAAGTTGGTGGTTTGAACCTATGTAGTGGCACCACAAAAGAAGGGCCTGGCGATCTGCTTCTGTAAAGTTGACAGCCGTGAAACCCCTATGGAGTAGTTCTACACTTACTATAATCTCCCAGAATTTTGTACTTGTTTATTAGTCGGATCCGACTCGACGGCGCTTGGCTTGGTTTACCATTTATTGTACCAACACCAACAAAACAAAAAATCCAATCCACAGAGTGGATTCTGACTCACAGTGACCCTATAGGACACAGTAGAACTGCCCCATAGGGTTTCCAAACAGTGCCTGGTGGGTTCATACTGCCAACCTTTGGGTTAGCAGCCGTAGCTCTTAACCACTGCACTACCTGAGTTGCCTGTGTTTATCATGGATCACTAATTATAAACGTAACCGTTGAATGTCAGCTGCCATGGTCTAAAGTCTAAGCTGCCTGGGGGCAGGCTCTCATCAGTATGGATCCATCTCCACCATCTCAATGCCTGACACATAACTGGTGCTCAGTAACCTCTGTCACTCGTGGCAGAACATCTGGAGACAGGTTCTTTCTCAAAGGTGCTGTCGCAGGGATCTCTTGAGCGTCTGCCCCCTCCCTTTATCTCCAGGGAAGCAGATCCGATTGCAGACTCCCACATCGTCAAGGATGACTGGTACATTTGGTATAAATGATAAAACCTACACAAATATAGGATTTCAAAAAGCATGAGATGAAAAGGAAGTTCGAGTCCGTCACCCTGCTGGTAAGCCTTACACTTATGGGCCTCTAACCCCAATGAATTGTCCTTGACTTCAGGTGAGGGGGCGTATGAGGTGAGCGTGGGAGTGGAAGGTGCGAAATGAGAACAAAATCGCCAGGAAGTGGATTTTTTGCACTTTTGCTTCCTCCTTTCAGTTTTTTTTCCCTAAATAATTGTTTTGAATTGCTGATAGATTCAGAGCTGCTGGTAGCCACCAAGGGGATTTTGCCTCTCAGTAACACTCCAGGACAGAGTTAGAACTGTGTGTGAGGATCCCTCTGTTGTCTCTGTATGCAAGGCCCCTTCAGGAGGTCTCTGTGGGCCATCTTTCTGTGAAAGGTCTGAGATCTCTGTGGGAGTTCTCTAGATTCCATGGGAGGCTTCTCTAGGAAGCTTCTCAGGAAGACTTTCTAAAAAGTCTACGTATGAGGTCTGTCTGTGAGTGGTCTTTTTGGGAGGACTGACATCTCTGTGGAAGAGCTCTGTGGGAGATCCCTGTGAGAAACAGTGTCAGAGTTTCTAACATGTGAGAGGTCTTTGTGGGAGGTCTCCATGCGGGGTCTCTAGATTGTCTGCAGGGTTTATGTGGGAGGTGTCTGTGAAATCTCTGGAATGTGTTAGGATGGTGTCATGGATTGAATTGTCTCCCCAAAAATATGTGTAGTCATGTGGCTGGGCCATGAGTCCCAGTATCTTTTGACTGTTCTCCATTTTGTGATTTTCCTATGCTGTATGTTAAAGGATTAGGGTGGAACTGTAAATCCCTTCATAAGATCACCTCCCTGCTCCAAGGCAAAGGGAGTTTCTCTGGAGTACGGCTGGTCCCACCCTTAATCCTTTCATTCTGCAAGAGATAAAAGGACAGAGAAGCAAGCAGAGAATGGGGAACCTCGCACCATCAAGCAAGCAGCACCGGGAGAAGAGCGCGTCCTTCAGACCTGAAGTTCCTGTGCCAAGACGCTCCCTAGACAAAGACTGATACAATATCAGACTTTCCTCCAGAGCCGACAAGGGGAAAGCCTTCCCCTGGAGCAGACATCCTGAATTTAGACTTGTAGCCTACCGGACTGTGTAAAAATAAACCTTACTTAGTTGAAGCTGTCCACTCTGCTGTATTTCTATTAGAACAGCCCTAGCTGACTAAAACAGATGCTGAAGGTCTCTGTGTTGGGTCTTCCTGGAAGGCTTGTGGGCGGTGGGGTGGGGGTCCTACAGGAGAGCTCTATGACTTCTCTGGGAGGTGTCTGTAGGAAGTCTTCTCTGAGCTCTCTGTGGTCAGTGTGGCTTTCTGTGAGAGGTTACTGCCAAATGTTTACAAGAAGTCTGGGTTTATGGCAAGGGGTCTCCAAGTAGTTTTCTGATTGGGGTCTCTCTGTGAGGTCTCTCTTCAAGGTTTCTTTGTGGGTCATTGTGAGGTTACTGTGTAGTCTCTCTATGGAGATCTTTCTGTGAAGCCTCTGTGGATCTCTTCATTTCTGGCCCTACTGCACATGATGGGAAGATCAGGTGGCAGGAGAAAGAGCAGAGAATTGCTCTCTTCATGCTTTTTTCTGTTCTGTCAGTCATCCCTTCTGCACACTGGCAGAAACAATGGAGATCAGCAGCACTGGGTCTAGAACTCACCTCAGAGCCAAGCACACCCTTGACCTTCCCACCTCCTGAGGGCCCAGCTAGCTCTCCGCTCAGAGGCCCCTCCTGCAGGTAGAGGCTCTGCCCTCACTGTCGCCCTCACACTGGGGCAGCTTCAGAATGAGGGCCCAGAGGCAGCACCCGACTGCAGGCAGAGCTTCGTGGTACCAGCAGCCAGGTGCTGAGGCTCCTGGTGTCCTGACTGAGATGCGGAGGACAGGATTGGTGTGGTGCAACTCCAGACAGCCCTCTACTGTCAGTGAATCATGAAACCTCCTGGAACATGAGTCTCCACATAGGAGTGGTATCCCTGTAGGTGGGCCACGCTGAGAGCCCTGGATGTGGCTCAAGGCATGTAAAAACTGTTTCTGGAGATGTTGCTCTTCTCCCCCCTGCTATTCTGGGCTCTTCCTTGCTTTCACATATGGTCCAGGACCAAGGGAAGAGGAAGAACGGAGACCACTCCTGAACTGTGCTACCTCATTTGATCAGAGGTAGTGAGAGCTGATCCAGGCCAGGGGTCAGTTTTCATGTCCCTAGGTCCCTCTTAATAACATGTACTTTGGACACATTATCAGGAGGACCAGTCCCTATAGGTCATCATTCTTGGTAGAGGGTCAAAGAAAAAGAGAAAGACATTCGAGGAGATGGACTAACAGCGATTCCAACAGTGGGCTCAAGTGTAACAGTTGTGAGGATGTGCAGGACCCAGCAGTGTCTCATTCCATTGTACACGGGGCTGCTACAGGTCACAACTAACTCAATGGCACCCAACAGCAAGCTTGACTCTAGCTTCCACTAAAGCTATGGAAAATCATGCGACTCGAACATTTTTTCGGATTCCTTGCACGTTGCCCTTTCCCTCCCAGCTTTCCTTGGTCCTCCCTTCCCTTTGGCCTCATCCTGTCAGAATATAGATACTGCTTTTCTCTTCCACATGACCCTAGGTCCAGCAGGCAGTGGTTACTACACACACACTCACCCTGTATCACGGGTAGGTGACCCATGAACAGGGCCACTGAAAGGACACACATTTCATTTGGGGTAGGGGGTAAACACAGCCCTTAGCAGTGTCCCTGGCTGCTCCCTGCCCATACATCCAGGCTGGAATTTCCATCCTTGCTGATGCTCTAGAGCATGAGAGGCAGAATGTCCCTGAGCATTTGTTTATGGGTAAATTACAAAGTGCATTTCAAGGCCCACATCTTCAGTCTTTGTCAGGGAGAGATGAGGCTCCCAGAGCACCCTCCAAACTTCTTGTCGTGTGTGACACTATGAGAGGGATTCCTGGCCTGATTATATAAACCCATCCCTCTGCAGCTGAATAGAGACTTCATAGGGACTCTTCATAGAGTTTTTTCATCTTGGTAATTTCTGAAAGCTTTTATTCATTGTGGTGCTGTGTAACAACAGTATTATGAAAACACAAGGTGCAAACTAAGGAACCTGGGTAGAGATGGGTGTGTGAAACCACCATCAACCTCCCTCTGTGCCTCATGCCTTCTCAAAGCCAAAGCAGACACTCAGAAACGGTGGACCCTGATCCCTCTTGTTACACCCCAGCACAGCACAGAGAGAAGCCACAACCTTTTTATGAGTAAAAATATGTATTAAGGAACAATAACAATTTTACCTGGGAGAAACATTAGCACATAGGGCATATGCTAAGATGAGAATAATGGGCTTTCTTTTCAAAAGAGGGCTTTCTTTCAAAAAGAGGCTGGAGAAGCATTGTCTGTTTCATGGTAACACACATCCTTCTGGTGACAGAGGGCTGAGTTGTGAGGGCAGCCTGCCCAGCCCAGTGCCCTCGAGTCACTGTTTTTTATCATAGCATAGTGTTCCACTGAGTATATGTACCATACTTACCCACTCATCTGTTGATGGGCATCGGGGGCTGATTCCAACTTTTTGCGCTTGTGGACTGTGCTGCAACAAACATTCATGTGTCTGTTCTTCTGACAACCTTTGTTTCTGAAGGATAAATTTCGAGCAGTGGAGTTACAGATCAAATGCTATATCTATCTCCAGCTTTTTAAGGAAGTGCCAGACTGCTTTCCAAAGAGGTTGTAGAATTTTGCAATCCCACCAGCAGTGTAGGAGAGTTCCAATTTCTCCACAGCCTCTCCAGCTTTTGTTGTTTTGTGGTTTTGGGGTCATGGCCAAAATTCTTGAGGTGAGATGGTGTCATGGATTGAATTGTGTCCCCCCCCAAAATATGTGTAGCTGTGTGGCTGGGACATGATTCCCAGTATCTTGTGACTGTCCTCCATTTTGTGGTTTTCCTAAACTGTCTGTTAAAGGATTAGGGTGGGGCTTTAAATCCCTTCATAAGATTACCTCCCTGCTTCCCTGTAGAGGGAGTTTCCCTGGAGTATGGCTTGCCCCACCCTTAATCCTTTCATCCTAGGAGAAATAAAAGGATAGAGAAGCAGGCAGAGAATTGGGAACCACCTACTATCGAGAAAGTAGCACCGGGAGAAGAATGTGTCCTTCAGATCCGAGGCTCCTGCACCCAGATGCTCCCTGGAGAAAGACTTGCAGCCTACCAGACTATATAAGAATAAACGCCCTTTATTAAAGCCATCCACTCTGTGGTATTTCTGTTAGAGCAGCCCTAACTAACTAAACAGATGGTATCTCATTGTAGTTTTGATTTGAATTTCTTTAATAGCTAATGATTGTGAGCAATTCTGCATGTGTCTTTTGGGGCTACCTGGATATCCTCTTTAGAGAAATGTCTATCTCCTTCACCCATTGCTTAATTGGATTATTTATCCTTTTCTTGTTGATATTTTGTAATACCTTATAGGCTATGGAGATCAGACGTCAGTCTGACATATAGTTGCCAAATATTTTTTCCCATTCTGTAGGTGGCCTTTTAATTCTTTTGATGAAGTCTTTGGATGAACAAAAGTGTTTGATTCTTAGTTCCCGTTGATCTATTTTCTCTTACGTTGATCGTGCTTTGTCAAATTTTGAAGTCTGTCTACATTGTGTATTAAAACTTCCATTATTGATCCTATTTTATCTTGGATGAGCTTTACCGTTTTAGATTTTATATTTAGATCTTTTATCCAGTTTGAGTTGGTTTTTATATAAGGTGTGAGATATGGGTCTTGTTTCAGTTTTTTGCAGATGGAGATCCAATTTTGCGAGCTCCATTTGTTAAAGAGACCATTTTTACCCCAGTTTAAAATCCTGGGACCTTTGTCAAATATCAACTGTTCGTAGGAGGATGGTGGCATCTCTGGGGTCTGAACTCTGCTCCATTGGTCTATGTGTCTCTTTTTATACCAGTATCAGGCTGTTTTAACTACTGTGGCAGTGTAATAAGTTCTAAAGTCAGGTAGTGAGAGGCCTCTTAGCATGTTCTTCTTCTTTAGTAGTGCTTTACTTATCCAAGGTTTCTTCCCTTTCCAAAGTTGATAACTTGTTTCTCTATCTCATTAAAAAATGTTGCCGGAATTTGTATTAGGATTGCATTATGTAAGTAGATTGCTTTGAATAAAATACACATTTTCACAATGTTGAGTCTTCCTATCCATGAGCAGGGTATATTACTCCGTTTGCATAAACCTCTCTTAGTTTCTTGTAGTAAGGTCTTATAGTTCTCTTAGTTAGATTTTTTCCTAGGTATTTTATCTTCTTGGGAGCTATAGTAAATGGAGTTGGTTTGGTGGTTTCTTCTTTAATAATCGCACTTTTGATATAAAGGAATCCTACCGATTTACTTATGTTTATCTTGTATCACATTACTTTGCTAAATTCCTCTATTAGTTCCAATAGTTTACTTATGGATTCCTTTGGATTCTCTATATAAACAATCATATCATCTGCAACTAGGAAGATTTTTGCTTCTTCATTGCCAATATGGATGCCCCTGTTTCTTTGGCTTGTCTAATTGCTCTGGCTAGAACTTCTAGTACAATGTTGAATAGAAGAGGTGAGAGTGGGCATCCTTGTATTTCACCATTCAGGACGATGAAGGCAGTTGGCTTTGCATAGATGCTACTGATTGCGTTGAGGCGTTTCCCCTCTATTCCTGTTTCTGAGAGTTTTAAGCAAGAATGAGTGTTGAATTTTGTCCAGTGTCTTTTCTGCATCAGTTGACAAAATCAGGTGATTCTTATCTTTTGTAGTATTAGTGTGGTTGATTATATTAATTGTTTTTCTGGTGTTGAACCAGCCTTGCATCTCTGGAATGAAACCAACTTGATCATGAAGAATTATTTTTTTTGTGTGCTGTTGAATTCTATTGGCTAGAATTTTGTTGAAGATTATTGCATCTAAGGTTCATGAGTGATATTGGCTTGTAATTTTCTTTTTTTGTGGGAGTTTTCCCTGGCTTTGGTATCAGGATTATGCTGGCTTCATAGAATGAATTTGGGAGTATCCCATCCCTTTCTGTGGTGTGAAATAGCCTCAATAGTATCAGAGTTGACTCTTCTCTAAAAGTTTGGTAGAATTCTCTGGTGAAACCATCTGGGCCAGGACTTTTTATGGTTGGTAGACTTTTGATGACTTTTTCAATCTCTTCCTTCATGATAGATTTATTAAGTTGATCTGCTTCTTCATTTCATAATCTTGGTGAGTGATATGAATCTAGAAATTTGTCCATTTCCTCTAGGTTTTCAAACCTGTTAGAGTACAGCCTTTTATAATTATTCTGTTATGATATTTTTGATTTCAGCTGGGTCTGTTGTAACATTTCCCATCTCATTTCTCAATTGGGTTATTTGTATCTTCTGTTTTTCTTTTGTAAGTATAGCCAGTGGTTTATCAGTTTTGTTGATCTTTTCAAAGAACCAGCTTTTGGTTTTGTTAATTTTTTCAATTGTTTTTCTATTCTCTAATTCATTTAGTTCTGTTCTAGTCCTTACAGTCTGTTTTCTTCTGATGCCTGAGGGGTTCCTCTGTTGCTTTCTTTCTACTTGTTCAAGCTGTAAGTTTAATTCTTTAATTTGGCCTCTTTCTTCTTTCCAATGTGTGCAGTTATAGAGATAAACTGACCTCTGAGCACTGCTTTTGCTGCATCCCATAGCTGCTGGTAGGAGGTGTTTTCAGTCTCATTTGATTCTATAAATTTCTCTATTTCATCCTTGATTTCTTCTATAAACCAAGGTTTTTTCAGCAAACTATTGTTGAGTTTCTTTAAGTCTGAAATTCTACCAATGAATCTTCTGCTACTGATTTCAACTTTTCTAGCTCTGTGGTCTGAGAAGATACTTTACAGCAAGTCAGTGGTTTGGAGTTTATAGAGAATTGCTTTCTGACTTCTCTGCAGAAACAATGCTGGATAGAAAACAGTGGACAGACAGATCCAAAGCTCTGAAGGAAAAAAACTTCCATCCAAGAATTATTTACCCTACAAAATTGTCTATCAAATATAATGGTAAAATTAAGACTTTTGAAGATAGAGACAAATTTAGAGACTTCATAAAAACTAAACCAAAATTACATGAAATATTGAAAGAAGCTTTGCCTTAGAAAGACAGAACCATTAAATATATTTTTAAGGTGACAATTCAGGACACGTCATCCAAAATTCTAACCAGTGGGAAGGCACAAAACTTAATCAAAGCTACGATATTAAAATAAGGGAATCTGTGATAATATCATGACAACTATAATAGCATCACATTAAAAGAGGGATATACTACAGTAGTTATAGTCATTTCAGATGCAGAGAAAGTTTAAGAGTTATGCAGCAGTTAAAATTGGGTTTAATCTTCATATGCTAAGGGGAGTAATAGATGTAGCCATAGAGCAAGTTAGTGATGCATTGTATCAAAATAAGAAACACAATACAGGAGTCTCAATGAACACAAAACCAACACTGCAACAACAACCCATAAAGAAGAATGGCCCAGAACAGAACATTAAGAGCAATATAGAAAGCATCAACCTAAAAGTAATTACATAAAAATGATGGCACTAAACACACACTTATCAATAATTATACTGAATGTAAATAGACTGAACACTCCAGTAAACACTGTAAAGATACAGTGAGTGACATCCTGGATCAAAAGACACAATCCACCTATATGTTACTTACAAGAAACACACCTTAGACTTAAAGATATGAACAAATTGAAAATTAAAGAATGGAACAATATATGCCAAGTTAACAATATACTAAGGAGAGCAGGTGTGGCAATACTAATCTCAGATAAAACGGACTTTAATATAAAATCCACTATTGTGGACAAGGATAGTCACTATATATTGCTGAAAGGTTCAATACTCAAGTATCCAAAACCAGAGCACCTAAACACATTGAGCAAATACTGACAACACTGAAAAATGAGATAGATCATTCCTGAATAATAGCTGGAGACTTCAACACTCCCCTTTCAGTTATGGATAGATCATCCAGAAAAAAGCTCAGTAAAGATGCAGAAGATCTTACTGCAACAATCAACCAACTTCACCTTATTGACATATGCAGACCTTTTCATCCATCAACGGATAAGTATACCTTCTTCTCCAGCACAAATGGAACGTTCTCCAGAATAGACCATGTGTTAGGTCATAAAGCAGTTCCCATAGGGTTTTTGAGGAGTAGCTGGTGGATTTGAACTGCCAACTTTGTTTAGCAGTCCAAAACTTAACCACTATACCAACAAGGCCCCAAAGGCTACAGACACTGAAAACTCAATGAAGCACAGTTCTATCCTGACACACATGGTTACCGGAAGTCAGAACTGACTCAGTGACAACTGGCTAGGCTTATGTCCTTGACCTATGCAAAACTGAATAAATGTGCCAATACTTTTCATACTGTAATGTGACCTGACTCACTTCTCTGTAAGCTACTGTTTTGTAGCTTTTGTAGTATTAATGTTAGCAGCTGTCAGTTGCTAACTCCTGGTGTTTTTGGTTTGTTTTGGTATTAGATACTTTAGACTGTCACCTTGAGGGAGAAAAAAATGTAACAGTTGATACAGGACTTTTGTGGTCTCGGCAATTCCGTTATTGGTAGATAACCAACAGTACTTCCACTGAGCAAAAAAAGATGTGAAATGGAAATTCGATCAGGGTGGCTGATAGCAGAGAGAGCCAACTGCACGTTGTCCTCAGTAGACCAAGGTCTTGGTTGCTGTAACAAATTTCCACAAAGTAGGTGACTTTAAAGAATGGAAATTTATTGTCTCACAGTTCTGAAGGCTGCAAGTCCAAATCAGAGTATCACTTGTATTGAATCCTTCCAAGGCTTGTGAGAGGTACTCTTCCATGACTCTCTTAGCCTCTGGTGACTCACAGCCATCCCTGGTGTTGTTTGATTTGCATCTGCTTCTGTTGGTAAATCACATGGCTGTCCTTCCTCTAGCTCTCCTTGTTCGTGTCAGTGCAATCTTCTGTCTTTTGTGTACAGTTTAAATGGTTTTTGTAAGTCAACCCCAAGAGAGAGGCTGTCATAAGTTTATATTTGATCTTTTCCAAAAGCCTGTTGGTATTCAGTAGTCCACAGCAGAGGCCTCTTCTCTGTGTTTTTAAGGAACTTGTACATGGGTTTAGCTGAAAGTCCAAACTCGGGTATCCAAATGAGGTAAAACCCAGTCATTCCAAGAACATCCCTAAGCTGTCCCCTAGAACTAGGGGGTACTGCCCTCACGATGGCTTCCCTGTTGTCTATCTGCAGGTCCCTCAGATTTTTTGTTAGTATTTCTCTGAAGATGTTGTGGGAATTCTTAAAGCATTGGGCCAGCATCTGCCAGGTAATTTCTCTTGGTCCCTGTTTTTAAATCTGTTCACTCACACGTAAATAGCAATTGAGACTCAGGCTGTATGGGTATGTGGGAAAAGGCAACTTTCAGATCTAATACTAATACCAGGCACAGCAACTGGGTCATGGTAATAAAGAGGGTGTAGCGGTTAGGTACAACTAGGTGGATATTTTTAGTAATTTGGTTAATCTTTCTTGGGTCCTGCGTAAATTAATATTCTCCTGTTCCTGGTTTCATATTGGTAGGAATGGGGTATTGTAGGGAGATTGCCATGGTCTTATAGGTCTTACTACTAGATATTGGTGGATTAGTGGTGTAATGCCCTCTGTCATTTTTCTTTGAAAGGAATATTTTCTCTGGTGTGTTATCCATGTTCCCAATTTTAAGGTAATTTTAACCAGCTTTGTTGAGTGTGTCTTCCTGGGTCTCCTAGACCCCCAGACTTTTGAATTAATTTGTGGTATATATATATATAGGAATGCCACTGCACAGCTCTGGTTCTTTTTGTAATGGGGCTGCCTGGAAAGTGTGTGTATGTTAGGAATGCCACTGCACAGCTCTGGTTCTTTTTGTAATAGGGCTGCCTGGAAAGTGTGTGTATGTTGTGGTGGTATCTGCACCAGGACTCGGGATGTCCCCAAAGTGATCTAAGCCCAAAGTTTTGACAATCTTTCCTAAGCAGGTAAACAGAGCACTCAGACATATAAAGGACTGTACAATATAGAAAATCCTGTCCTATTTTGCAATAAACTGTTTGGAGGAAGGATCTGGTAGAGAATTTCCCCTAAATCACCACACAAGGACAGTGTGTGCACTGAGATGTTATTCTGCTGTATTTAAAACTGAGGTGGTGGTCCCTGTGTTTAAACAAAATCAACTGGGCATCCTCCCACCTGCTCATGATGGGTGACAGTTAAAGAAGCCTGAGTCTCCAGGCCCCATCATTCTGACTCTTCCCCACAGGGGTTCCCTTTTGGTAGGCTTGTAGTCTTCCAAGTTTCCCTTCTTATATCTGTCCTTCTCAGGACAGTCCTGTTTTCAGTGGTACCTCTTCCAGCAATAGGCACATTGGTCAATATCTACTACCCTTCCTGACAATATTGTTTTTGTTCTCGTATATTACAGTTACCAGGGTCAGGGCAGGTGCCAATAGTGCAGCCTTCTGTTTCATTTGCTGCCTTTCTCTGTTTTCAGGGGCTTGCTTGCAGTTACTGAACACCTTAAAGGTTATTTCAAGCAACTGTCCCACGAGCATCCCAAGCCCTCTGTCTAATTTCTGCAACTTTTTCCTGACATGTGGGGCACTTTGTGAAATAGAAATCATATTCAATAACCATGAATTGTTGGAATCTTCTGGATTAGCACCTGCGTTTTGGTAGAATATATTTGTTACTCTTTCAAGAAAAGTGGAAGGTCTTTGTCCCCCTGTATCACTTCTCTGACCTTTTGCAGACTCTTAGGTTTGGGAGGATTGTTCTTCAGTCCAAAAATTCGACAGTCTTCATATAACTGAAGCCTGTTTGTCACTTTCTTCTATTTGTGATCCCACTCTGGGTCTTGAGAAGAAGTAGACTGGAATTACTGGAGTCTAGGTTGTATAGTCTGTCTATTTCTTTCCATGTTTTTTCAAGTACTGTTTGGTCTTCTTTTGAAGTTAGTAAAGTGGTGAGGAGCACCGTGTATCTGTTCAAATGGGCTGAAGTGTAATAGAAACAGAGGTGAACAACTCAGTCTTATTCAGGCTACTCCAATATGAAGGAATGTGGCTTTTCCAATGATACAAGTCAGATCTAGAAAACAGCATGTATCAGAGTTGTCCCCCATCACTCCTGACTGTCTACAGCTGTGACTTCTGTTAAAGGATATTGCCCTGCCTGAGTCCCTGTGGCATCCTCAGTGAAAACAGTACTCTGGAGGGTATAAGAAGAGGAGATCATACCTGGTGAAATTGCATTCACGTGACTCTTTTCCCCACTGCCCGTCCAGGAGAAGGTAGGAGCCTACTTTTTCCTCCTGCTTTGATGGGGATCCATGCTGCCATTGCTTATCCAGTCCTATCAGGAGATCTCATCGCCTTCCTCCACAAGAGCCTCTGCTTCTAAGGTACTTCTCCCATACAGGGGAGGGGGAGCTGGGGCTGTGGCGAGTGCCCACCCTCCAACAGCATGCCCTCTGGGGAAGATTTGGGCAATACCTTGAGTCTTGATTCTTTTGTAAGAAACCTTATTAGAGGGTTTAAGGGCCTGACAGAGGGTCATACAAGTTTGAACATATGGAATTTTATCCCATTACATTGTTTTTCTGCAAAACAGATCCAGTTGAAGAAATAATAAAGTAACCTGGAGACCCACTTTTGAGCCAATGTTCCTGATCCCCTGGTTGATATTGGGGCCAGACTCTACAGCAGAGGTGAATTATTTGTTTCCTTGTCATGGGTTCTCTTTTCTTATTTTCAAAATGCATCCTAGAGGGGATTCGGTGAGGACAGATGGAGTGTTCCTGATTCTTTTCTTTCTTTTGGGCTGTCCTGGCAACTTGATGCTAGGGAGAAAGAGATTTTCTTGAGCCAGTTATAAATTTCTTTCCCTTTCTCTATGGAACACAATTCACAATTTTTTTTTTTATTTCTTTCAGTTTTGGAAAGATTCTGCTAATCCCTGTCCTAGGGGCTCCACTTCTCAGAATGCTGTCTCTCAGAATGGTTTGGGCATACTGAATTTCTTTTAGCTGTTCAGACCAGGAAGTGTTTGTGGTGAATCTAGACTACAAATACTTTATAATTTGCTGGGGAGTTTTATACTAATAAGGATTAGCACACCATGACACCAACTGTCAGAGGTTTAAAACACATGGATATAATGAAGACATGAGAGTTTAGTACATACATATGAGATAAAAAAACACAATAAACAGGAAAAAGTACACGCATATGAGTCAGGGTGGTGAGGCAGTAATCTTGGTGGCCTCAACTTCCAGACACAAAACAATTCAGGTGACCTCAACCTTTTTCTCTCATGCCAGCTATACTCCACTGTGAACCAGGTTTCTAGCACACAACAGGAGTCTGTCAGGCAATTCTACTTATGAAAACAGTCATTCAGGGTGCTACTGACTCCAGAAAATAAGAATCAAGATCTGACCCTGGATTTTTCATGAGGTTACCCTATCTATCCTGGAATTGAATGCAATAAGGAGAGAACTGTGACTTGCCAGAGACAAAAGACAGAAAAAGAAGATTCAGTGTAGGTCTTGCTCACACTCACCCCTCAGATGCAGTGAGGGGCCACCGGCCCCACAGCAAGCCCAGGTCCAGTCCAAAGCCTCTTTTGGAACAAAGAATTGCGAGCCAGATCCAGGCCCTACCCTGGGGCTACAGTATCTCACCTGGCTGGTGTCCGCATATGGACCACCAAATTGTTACTGCAATTCGTGAGTTACAGCTGCCTGTTGCAAAGAGCCAGTTCTTGAGAAAGTGTAAAGTAAGTAGCAAGAGTTTTATTGTATATGGGTAGACAAGGAGACAAGGGGAATGAGTGCCTCCAAAACCTGTCTCACTGAACAAAGACGAGATGAATCATGGAATGTCATTCAGGACAACATACATGAAGAAAGCAAGAGGTCATTAAAAAGACAAGAGAGAAAGAAAAGACCAAAAGGGATGTCAGAAGAGACTCTAAAACTCGCTCTTGAACATCAAGTAGTTAAAGCAAGAGGAAAAAATAATGATGTCAAAGAGCTGAACAGAAGAGTTCAAAGGGTGACCATAGAAGACTAAGTAAAGTATGGTGATGGCATGTGCAAAGACCTGGGCTAGAAAAGTCAAGGTGACGAAGCAGCTCAGCATTTCTCAAGCTGAAAGAATGGAGAAAAATTTCAAGCCTTGAGTTGCAACATAGAGGAATTCTACGGGGAACATACTATGCAACCCAGGTGGCATTGAAGGTGGCGGGAATACACAGTCACTATACCAAAAAGAATTGGTTGATGTTCAAGCATTTCAGGAGGTAACAAAGGATTAGGAACGAATGACACTGAAGGATGGAGTTCAGGACGCACTGAAGCCATTAGTGAAAAACAAGGTTCCAGGAACTGACAGAATACCAACTGCGATGTCACATTTACAGGGATTGCAATTAGTGTCACATAACAATTGTTGTATAAGTTTTTGTATGAGAAATTAATTTGAGCTGTGTAAACTTTAGTATAAAATACACACTCACAAATTTATTAAGAAAATGTTATGTATCCCATTTTGGTGAGTAGCATCTGGGGTCCTAACAGCTTTTGAGTAGCCATCTAGGATTCATTGATTAGTCCACATGGAACAGAATCCACATGGAACACAAGAGAATAATCAAGAGCACCAAGGACACAAAGAAAACAGCTAGAGAGAGACTAAAGAACTGCACGAATAAGAGACTCCATAACAGCTAAACGGTGCTTGGCTACCATCAATAACCACTCTGACAGTGAACCCAACTGAGTCCTGAACTGAGCAGAAGAAAAGTGTGGAGCAGAATTCAAATTCATACAGAAGAGCCATACTTAATGTCCTGATGGAAACTGGAAAAGTCTCCTGAACTGTGGCCCCTGGACTATCTGCTAATCCAGAAATGAAACCATTCCAAATGCCCACACTTCGAACAAAGATTGGACGGGACTATGAAAGAGAAAACAGTGCATGTGAGGAATGCGCTCCCTGGTTCAATGAGACATGTGAGACCAAATGGGCAGCTTCTTTCTGGAGGCAGGATGAGGAACCAGGAAGGGAAAGGAACTGGTTGAATGGACAAAGGACACTGGAGTGGAAGGGGGAGTGTGCTGTGATATTGTGGGGATTACAACTAATGTCACAAAGCAATATATGTATAATTTTTTGTATGAAAAATTAAACTGAGCTGTAAACTTGCACTTAAAGCACAGTAAATATGTAATAAATACAGTAATAAATAACCTTGAAATGTAGTCTTGTACTTCTGGACACTAAAAGTAGTTCACATCAGAGCACTGACAGAGCTGTGTTCTCTCTGTGTCAGCTGTAGACAAATAATCTTTTGTCTCTTTCAGCTTCTGGCAGTCCTGAGCATTGTGTGATGTTCCTAAGCTTCTGGATGTATCCTTACCTGATGTCTTCCCCTTGTATGTGTCTCTCTGTGTCAGAAAAGATTAGATTTATGACCCAGGCTACTCTGGTATGATCTCGTTAACGTATTCCCATAGGGGGTCACATTTATAGGCATAGCAATTGGTACTTCAACGTATATTTTGGGGGGACATAATTCAATCTGTAATACCTCCCCTCAAATTTTTCACTCTTAATGCAGTGCTTGGAAATTCTGCGGGCATAGTGGTTAAGTACTGTGTCTGTTAACCAAAAGGTCAGCAGTTCAAATCTACCAGGCACTCCCTGGAAACTCTATGGGGCAGTTCTGTTTACTAAGAGTCAGAATTGACTCAATAGCAGTGGGTTAGTGGGTTTTTACTTTATGGATTTCTTTTGAAGTTGGAGAAAGTGACAGATATTCTAAACATTTAACTGGTAATAAAACATTCAGGTTGGCTTCAGGAGGAATCAAACCAAAACTGAACCAGTTGCTGTCAAGCTGATTCCAATTTATAGATACACCATATGTTTCAGAACAGGCCTGTGTTCCACAGTATTTTCAATACAGTGATCACTTGGAAGCAGATTGCCAGGCCTTTCTTCCAGGGCATCTCTTGTGATGGGTTCTAACTGCCAATCTTATAGATAGTAGCCAAGTGCCTAACCATGTGCACCACCCAAGGACTCTAGGGAGAGCCAAGTGTGTGAGCTGCTGGAACCCAGATTGGCCTCTTACAGATTCTCAAGCTTGAGTAAGCTCCTTAACAGCTCTTGAACCCCAGCTTCTTCCCTGGCTATTCATCTGGAACAATATAGTCATTTAGTAGATGTAAGATTTTAATTTCTGCCTCTCAGTTCAACTATTTGCTTACACTTAGCACCAAAGGAAAGTTTAAGGGTGTCAGAAAAGTGTGAAGAGGATTTCTGTCCAAGGCAAACTGTTTTTGTTAGTGGGCAAGTGTTAAATAATGTGGCATATTTTATTTTACTCTTTCTAGATACCATGCCACTAGTTTGCACAGTTACTTGTTGTTAGTGAGCTACTTGACTCTAGGCTGTATTAAAGTACAGAAAGTTAAATGAGGAGTTGAAAGATGACATGTTCTAGTGAGAATTTAATCATTTGGGAAATGCAGAATTGTTGGTTTAGATGACACCAAGAATTTTTCAGGACTTGCCACTGAGATTTTATTTCTATGGGAAAAAAAATAATTCTTTGCAGTTGAATAGTCATATGCCACCAAGGATATTAGCATAGATCATCCTCTCTCCTATAGCAGATGTGTTGATTACACACTGCTCTGTAGTTATGCAAAGCACTTTTATTAAAGGGTCTTTTATACTGTATGCTTCCATTTATTGCATAGACTGAAATGCAATCTTTATCAGTGGCTTTTCAGCCATGTGACGAGACTCAGAGGATTGTTTCTCTTCTGATGTCCTCTTGTGATGGGTCTGAAATTACAGTTCTTTGACTTTTTTATTAAGATTACTATTTCTTCAGAGTCCCTAGGTGGTGCAAATGGTTTGTGCTTGACTACTAACCTAAAGTGTGGTGGTTCGAAGAAAGGTCTAGTACTCAGCTTCTGTCAAGATTACAGCCAAGAAAACCGTGGGACCAGTTCTGCTTGTAACCCATGGGATCCCCACAAGTTGGAATTAACAAGATGGCAATGAAGTTTCGTTTGGGGGGGGGTTTATTTCTTCAAACAAGATTAATGAATATGAAGATGGAGTTTTCTCAAGCAAAAGGTTGGTCTTATTATGAAAGCTTAAGGAAACTTAAGGAAATCCAATAGCTAGAATGTGCCTGAAGAAAAGCCATTGACAGTCCACAAATGCAAAAAGATGGAATAAACTCAGATGCCCAACAACAGAGGAATGAATAAGCAAACTATGGTACATATACTCAGTGGAACACTATGCAATGATAAAGAACAATGATGATTTCAGGAAGCGTCTCATAACCTGGTTTCAACTGGAAGATATTCTGTTGAGTGAAAGCAGTCAGAAGCACAAGGACAAACACTGTATGAGATTCTTACTATAAGGACTTAAAAACAGACTCATATACAGAATGAAAGACTCTTTGATGGCTACAAGGGAGGGAAGGGAAAAAGGGAGAGGGCTGGTTACAGATTAGATAGTTGATAGAAATTTGGTTGGATGAAAGCAATGACAGCACGCACCAGAAACATCATCTTAACTGGACTTCAACATAAACTGAGAATTCTTTTCCTAGCCTAATGTCTCTAGGATAGAGTAGCGGGGGTAGGAGGGGTGTTTGGGGACCATGCTCTCAGGGGACATCGACGCCAACTGTCATAACTAGCCTACTGCTAAGAGAGTCTTCTGCACCCCATATGGGTGAGTGGCGTCTGGGGTCTTAAAAGCTAGCAAGCTGCCATCTGAGGTACACCAAGTGATCCCATCTCAGCTGAATCAGATGATCACCACTAACAACAAAGATGTAAGAGAAAAAGAGCCCAGAGGACAGAAGGATCCATGTGTATGGATGACTGTACCAACATGTGATCAGCACAACCAGGTGGTGTCTGGCCACGACCGATGACAGCCATGAAGGGGCACACAATGTTGAGTCCTAGCAGCAAAACACACACAAAAGAGGGGTGCACTTCAAGAACTCCACTGAAAGACCTCAGTTAATGGTCTCATGGCCCAGGACTCCCCTGGGAGCAGGGCCCCTAGACCTGCTGCTGTCCCTGATCACTATTCACTACTGAGGTCACCTCCTCAGACAGGAATGGACTGGACTCAGGGATATAAGTTAACCGTATGGTGTGTCCACTTTACGGTTCTATGCATCTACGGGACACCGTCCTACTGGCCTCTTACTAGGAGGAAGAGGAGAGGGTGGAGAGGAGGGGATAGTAGATTGTTAGCAGGATATGACATGTTTAGAACTGAAGAGTGTGCTGTCACCGGGCAAGGAAACCAGAGGGAACTTCAGATAGGCAGCCACACAAATTTTACTTAGATTGTATACTGCTTTCACTCAATCACAATAAAAAAGAAAAAAACATTGATATCATTAAGATTAATATATTTTTCTCTTTCCTTTTTCTTCTGTTAATAGATCTCATGTGGGTTTTCACACCAGGATTTCTAAATGCTGTGTTGGAGGTTTCTTTCCTAACTTGGAACAGAGAGAAGCATCTTCTCGGCCTTGGTCCTGAAGGATGTTTTAATTTAACCTCACTAATTAAGCAGCCTCCACCACTATTCAGCCAGGCTCTCCTGAGGATGAAAGGACTTTGATTAGGGAAACATTCTAATTGGATAGGCCTGATCCGACTCTACGGCACTTGGCTGGCTTTCGTCATGCAACAGTTACAACATGTTGATTATGGTTTTACCATTAGCAATTCCACTGCATGACATAAATGTGTCTTAACAAGAATTTGGTTAACGTAAGTCAGTTTTAGCCTGGATATACATGGAATCAAATATCAAGTTTTCTTATCTATTCAGCTAAGAGTTATTTAATTACTTTGTACTAGTTCTGGGACATTAAAACATCATTATTTAGAACGAAACCCATTTATCCAAAATGTAGTCACGAGCCCATTACCCACCCATGTAATCTTAGTAACCACTGAAGTCACCTGGACATCTTCAGGAAATCCAGCAGGTCAGTGTGTCAAGGTTAGCTAGGGAACTTGATTTCTGCCACCACATACTACCATACCTTACTCCAGAATCTAACATTTTCGAGAGATAACAAAGGTCACAGTTTGCATTATGGCACACACAGTACTGATAAGGTTGCCAGAGAACCCTGATCCGCCACATAGCATCAGTTCTCCCTGGCAGTTGTGATGCAAATAGAACAGTTCCTCCTGGTAGCTGCAAGGTGGCTACCTCGGTTTCAGGCCCAATCAGAAGCCAAGTTACTACGTCCGTCCCCCTTTCATCTATGACATCATCCCCTGCTTTTGCCTATAAAAAGCACCCCCAATATCTATGTAGGGTCTTTTTTCACTCATGGAGACTGACCCAATCCCTTTTTGGAACGTATTTTCCCTTAATAAACTTTTCCTTCATTTGCTACTAAAAAGGATGCATCCTTGTGTGCTTTGGGGAAGGGATACCCTTGTTGGCCACCCGTCAGGAGACTGAACTTGCTAGTTTCATCTCTGGAAACTGAATCAGGTCACTTGGGGTCTGATCAGCTGCATGACCTCAACAAGTGATGCTCAAACTCGAGGAAGCGTGAGAATCACCTGGAGGGCTGGTTTGACCACAGATGGTTGGACCCTAACCACAGAGATTGTGATACAGTATTTCTAGGAGTTAGGTGGTATTTTAGTCAACTAGTGCTGCTTTAATAGAAATACCACAAGTGGATGGCTTTAAAAAGAGGGCTTTTATTTGTCACACTCCAGTAAGTGTGTCAGCTTCAGGTGAAGGCTTTCTCTGTTGGCACTGGAGGAAGGTCCTTTTCAACAATCTTCCTCTGGACTGGAAGTTTTTGAGGAACAGAGACCTTGATTCTTTCCAAAGGATGTGCTCAGCTCCCACCACTGCTTTCTTTCTTGATGGTACAAGGTCCCCAAATGTCTCTGCCAGCTTCTCTTCTTTATATTTCAAGAGATCTCCTCAAAGCACAAAAGTTACACACTAAATCTTGCTCTGCCAACACAACCTCTGCCCATCCACCCTCATTAACATCACAGAGGCAGGAATTCCAACGTGGGGGAACATCACAGTGTACTAGGAATCAGGGCACAGCCAAACCGTTACAGATTTTTTAGGGCACACAATTCAATCCATGACAGGGAGCGTTAAGAATTTGCATTCCTAACAAGTTGCTGCTGGTCTAGGAGTCTTAAACCCAAAACCCCAAAACTTCTCACTGTTGAGCTGTGACAGGGTAACCTGTGTGTTACGCAATAGAACTGCTACATAGACTGTAATTTTTAAGGAAGTGATTTGCCAGTACTTTCTTCCAAGGAACTGCTGGTTGAGTTCAAACCATGAACCTTTGAGTTAACAGCTGATCACAACCTGCATGTGCTAGGCAGGCTTCTTCCATCGGCCTTGAGTAATCATTTCCCAGAAAGTCATACAAAAAGAGGGGTTTGGGGGTATCTCCTGATTTCTTCAGAGCTAACTGATAAGCTTGGAGCCTGTAACTAGTAGGTGATACACTCCTTAGTGTCTTCCCTGGGCCTGTACTATGAATTTTTCTAGGTGAAAGGACCTACAGTGAGTTTGAAGGAATTTGGAAAAGGGAGCAAGTGTTGCACAAGCTGTTTGTTGGACGCGTAGCACTGACAGCTGCAGGCAGGAGGATTCCTGGGCAAGAGGTCTGCCCCAAGGCAGCAGCTCCTTCCCAAAACAAAACCTGTCGCCATCTAGCAGATTCCAGTAGGACAGAGTAGAACTACTCATAGGATTTCCAAGACTGTAAATCTTTATTTACAGAATGCTGCATTGTTCTCACATGGAGCAGAAGGCGGGTTCAAACTGCTGACCTTTCAGTTATCAGCTGAGTGCCTGACCACTGTGCTACCAGGGCTCCTAACAGCTCCTTAAGGACTCCTCAAGGGTTTTATCTTATCTAGTAGTGTCCTAGTCACAACAGCGGTTAAAATGCTCAGCTAGCAATGGAAAGATCAGCAGTTCAAATCTACCGGCCATTGTGCTTCCGTAAAATTCACACACTCGGAAACTCATGGAGCAGCTCTACTCTGACCTGTAGGATCACTATGAGTTGAATTCAACTGTAAGGCGATGGGTTTGGGTTTTTGTTTTTTTTTTGTTTGGTTTATCTTGTCTATGACTAGCAGACGTTAGATATGTAAAGTAGGTAGGCTCTAAGTGGCTAAAAGTCTGCTTGTTTGAGCTATTTTAAAACAGTTACAGCTTTATGGACTACTGGATGTCAGCTTGCTATGAAGACGTGAACAACTTGGAACCAACACAGAGAGGGCATCTTTGACTCATTTTTCCTTGTTGTTAGTTGCTGTTGAGTTGATTCCAACTCATGGTGATCCTACTTGTGCAGAGAAGAACTGCGCTCCATAAGATCTTCTGGGCTGTGACTCCATAGAGTTTTCAAGACTGGGATATAGACTTCCAGGCCTGGCTTCTGATGTGCTTTGGGGTGGGTTCAAACTAGCAACCTTCTGGCTAGTGGCTGAGTGCTTAATCATTGCATCACCCAGGGATTCATTTATATAACAGCTATCAAAGCACATCAAATAGTAATCCTAATTTGAGAAGGATGTGCAAAAAGTACACTGACAGCATTAACTACCAGTATAAATCCGCTAATACTTGTAAACCTTGAAGTTTGAGATCTCCAGTAAAAGACCTCAATTGTTGGTCCAGCGGTTTCGGGGTTCCCCTGGGAGCATGGCCCCTGGCCCTGATGCTGCCCTTGCCAATAAATCATAACAAAGGACCACTCTTCGGACACGAATGGATTGGACTTGGTGAAGCAGAGTGACCGTATGTTGGATGCACTTTATGGTTCTATACATCTATAGGATATCATCCTGCTGACCTCTGGCTTGAGGAAGGAGAGTGGGTGGAGAGGAGGGGAAAGGAGACTGTTAGGAGGATGAGACATGTATGGAGCAGAGAGGAATAGTGTGCTGTCACCGGACAGGGAGAGCAGTGGAAGCTGCATATAGGTGGACATGTAAATTTATACGGGAATGTACATTTTCACTCAGTCATATTAAATTAAAAAAAAAAAGTTTGAAGGTTTTATATGGTCCACAAGAAACTTGGGAAGGTGATGGGGAGGGAGGGAGAGGGTCTATAGTCTTGTGGTATCTACTCTTAACGTAGAATAAATATGAAAATGTTTGCATTCTCAATGTCATGTACCCTTCCCAAATGTTACATTGAAAGGCAGACTTGCCACCGTGCAAAAGTGGACATGTCCCTCTACTAACTTTAGAATCTACTTATTTGCAGTGGATCTGGGAGCAGAGGATAGTACCTCATGACTTCTTCTTCCTCAGTACCCACAAGATAGAAATGTTTGGCTGCCTTGCTCTTGTAGAATGGAACATGGACTCACGGCCCTGTACTGTCCATACTTACAGACCCTGAACACTGGAAGAATCCCCAAGACTCCCAAGGCCTGCCTGGTCAAGAGCCTGGAGAATTTAAGAAATAACCACACTTAATGTTACTGGCTGGCTTGGCAATGTTTACTGGCCTCAAAGTGGTGAGTATTCTTGGGCTGAGATTGACTTCTTCATTGGTATCCAAGTTCCTATGTTGTTAGAATCTAAAACTAGCAATGTTTCCATGGCTTGTGATCTTATCATGAAGCAACACGTTGAACTATACATTTAGAAGGAGGAAGAATTTCATAGTGCCCATGTGATAGAAAAGGTTTGCACATTGGATTACATCTACTCAAAAGAACAAATATTTGAAATGGAGGAGCAAATATGACTACCCCGAGGAACACACTGCTAATTAGTCATTGATTAGATAAAAGATCTCAGAGGCATCCCCATTAGTTGAATCTTTTGCTACTTTTGTAAGTGACCTAAGACTTATACTGATCAATAAAACTACTAAACAAAGATACTGATAATAATAACAATAAAACATTTGTTGTACTACTCATAATAACCATGTGTGTGTCAGAGTACAAGTGTGCTCCACTGGATTTTCAATGGTTGATTTTTTTAAAAAGCAAATTGCAGACCTTTCTTCCAAGATGCCTCTGGTGAACCAACAACTAACTTTTTGGTTAACAGACAAAAATTTAACAGTTTTTACTACGCAGGAACCCTGATAGTGAGATAATGATAATACTCTCATTTATTCAGCCTCTTCCATATCCCAGGTATTTGTTAAATGCATTATTGGGTTCTCATCTTTCCTATATGAAAGAAACACCATTCCCATTTTACAGGTAGCGTGACTGGGGTTCTCAGAGTTGACGGAGATATGGCACAGGTCCCAAAGCTAATAAGTAATGGATCCAGAGCTGCTTATTTTTTCATCACTATATGCCATTGGTTTGGCTCTGTATGGATGGAGAGGAGAATCTGTCTTCTTCCTCCAAATATGATCAGGCAAAAGCAGCATAACAATTGGAAAGCTGACTTGAATCAAATTAAATTTGGATCGCAATTTTATATCCTGACTGTGCGTGAATGGATTGTGATCTTACTGTGTTTGTAAGTCTTGTTGTGCTGGTTGAATGGAAACCACCGAAGGGATGTTCTGACGTAAGCGAGTGAAATTTTTATGGACTCAGTTTTCTCTTTTACTGTCTTTGTTTTTGGTGCTCTTACCTTGAACACTGCTCTTAATGAAGTACAGAGGAAAAAAGCAGTATGTGTCTTCTTTTTAATCAAAACTGTGATGCCCTTGAGAGGAATTCTCAATTAAAATTTCACAAAAATTTTTTTGGAAGTCTTTTACAAATTCAAAATTCTGTAAAGAAATTAGCTCTCACTCTTTTGAATTCAAACTTACACAGCCACAATAACTTAATTTGACTCAGTCCCTAGGAATTTAATCCATAAGGAACTCTTAAATTAGCCTTACATATATCACACGTGATTACCTGATATCTTAAATAAAATGACAGATGTTGCACAACGAAGATGCTAGCCAAAAGATGCTATTGTGTAAATTATTTGAACCTTGTTTAATAAATGCTATATTACATTTGAAGTTCCTTAACAAGGTCTAAGAAATTCTATGACTTATTTCTACAGTCAAACGAGGAGTCTGTAGATTCTATAACTAGAAAGACATGCAAAATTGTAAATTAAGGCCTGGCCTAAATGTCTCTGGAAGCTCTGTTGTTAGTTGTGCAGAGTCAGCTCCAACTCGTGGAGACTCCGAGTACAACAGAAGAAAATGTTGCCCGATTCTACACCATCGTCAAGATTATTGGTTATGCTCAAGGCCAATGCTGTGGCCACCGTATTTTCAGTGCCTAGTCCTTGATTTGACTGTTACTTTGATATTTACTTAGAGGCAGATTTGAAAGGACATTTAACACAACCACTGAGCCCCTAGAAACCCTGGTAGTGCAGTGTCTAAGTGCTTGGCTGCTTACTGAAAGGTTGGTAGTCCACATCCATCAGCCACTCCAGAGGAGGATCTGGCGGTCTGCTCCAGCAAAGATATCCAGCCTTGGAAATCCTATGGGGATGGTTCTGTTATGTCCTATAAAGTCACTTGGAGTCAGAATCAGCAAATGGCAACTGGTACTGATAACTTCACCCCCCAAATCCCTGCTTGTGCGAGCAGTAAGCACTTTGCTGCTAACTAAAAGGTTGGTGTTTGAGCCTACCAGCTGCTCTGTGAGAGAAAGACCTAGCTATGTGCTCCCATAAAAGTTTACAACCTAAGAAACTCTACGAAGCAGTTCTAATCTCTCCTGCAGAGTAGCAGTGAGTCAGACTCCACGGCAATAAGAACTTCACCCCCACAATTCCCTTATTCAGAAAGTGAGTAAACATTGATTTGTAGAACTGTTATAGGGATTAGAGACAGTGCACATAAAGTGCCTAGCTGAGAATCTGGCATATCTTTAAAAGAAAAAAAAAAAGCCTGTTGCCATTGAGTTAATTCCAATTCATAGAGACCCTACAGGACAGAACAGAGCCCTATAGGGCTTCCCAGGAGCAACTGGTGGATTCAGACTGCCACCTTTTGGTTAACAGCCAAGACATTCCTTAGATGGCATTGGTGCATAGCTTCTCGAGGTACTTTTAAGGAGACTGCAGTAATATTCAGCAACGAGGTATGTACCACTCCTGAAATGGAAACTGTTAATATGATGATGGTGATGATAACTCATCTAAACATATTTATATTTATATCTCTAACTCACTGTTCAGTCATCGCCCTGTGTCTTCTGTGTGTGGAGAAGACTGTGCTTGAGAACACGCTGATTGTTTCTTCCTGTAGGTGACAGATTTCATTGTCCATATCATCGCGGTGCGGTGTCCTAAATTGGACCGTCTTGTCCTCAGCTCCTGCTCTCAGGTATCACATTTGAGCTTGGAGGACATCAGCACTTATCCGCAAACCCTCAGGTAGTTCGCCCTCTGTGAGCATCCTAACCAGACCTCAGGCGGAGTTATCACTGTGTTCTTCAAGGCTGTGGGTTTGGTCTTGGTTTTTTCTGGATTTAAAGCAACTGAACGTCCTTTAGTCAGGTGGATGAACTGCGTGTTTCTTTCCCAGCTGGGGCTCTGCTGATGTATTTCTGCCTCTTAGCAGAGTAGCCAGCACCTCTCTATGGACCTGTCAGTGCTGAGTCGAGTAGAATAGAAGGGAAAGGAAAGCATGCGTGGCTGGAGGATGCACGAGATTTTGTTTGGCCAAAGGAGTTTTTTGATTTTGTTTTCTTAATTTTATTTTGGTAGAACATACGTAACAAAATTTGCCAATTTAAACAATTCTTAGGCATCTATAATTCAATGACATTCATAGTGTTGTTCGACCATCACCATTATCTATTTCCAACACTTTTTCATCACCCCAAACTGAAAGTCGATACCAATGAAAGATTTTTTGAAGGACAGATTTATGATATAATTTCAATAATAGCACCATGACCTTCCCAAATTCCCGTTGGGTCTGTCTCCCAATGTCAACAAGAAGTTCTACAACTTCCTTTCACCATCAAATATAGATAGTAGCTGGGATGGCACCAACACACACATTGGTATCAGTGTCTCACAGTTGTATTTGTGTCTACATGTGGCAGTGTCTTGCTGAGTTCGTTGTTCATCGTTGTTGCATGTTTTTGTGTGCCATCGTGAGAATGTTGGATCTTGAATTAGAGCAACAAACGAACACTAAATTTCTTGTTAAACTTGGCAAGAGTGGAAGTGAAATCAGGGACGTATTAGTCCAAGTTTACGCCAGGAAGAAAACTGCAGTGAACAAATGAATGAAACATTTTTTTTTGAGTGGAGAGAAAGCATCACCAATGAAGGTAAGTCCGGGCAGCCATTAATAAGGAAAACTGATGAAAACATTGCAAAAATTGTCAGACTGTGTGTCAAAGTTGTTGGCTGACCGAGAAACATAGCAGACCAAATAAACACTGCTGAGAAACAGTTAGGAAAGTCTTCTCTGAAAATCAGAAAGGTGTGTTCAAAATGTTCCCAAAGGAGCTCACTGATGAACAGAAGCAAAAGAGAGTCAAAATTTGCCAACACCTCTTGGAGAGGCAAGATGATATTTTGGGTCATGCTATCACTGGTGATGAAACATGGGAGTCCTAGTAGGACCTTGAAACTAAAAGCATCAAAGTTCACAATAAAAGCCAGCCAATTCTCCATGACCAAGAGTTCCAAAATCAAGAGTCAAATGATGTTGCTAACGTTTTTGATGTCAGAGGAATTGTTCATTATGAATTTGTATCAATTGGACAAACCCTTAACCAAGTTTACTATTTGGAAGTGCTGAAAAAGTTAGATGAAAACAACCTGAAGTTTTCACCAACAACGTATGGCTCTTGCATCATGACAACGCACCAGCTCACACAGCACTGTCTGTGAGGGAGTTTTTAATCAGCAAACAGATAACTGTACTGGGACACCCTCCCTACTCACCTGATCTGGCCCACAACGACTTTTTCGTTACCCAAAGAGAAAGGAAAGACATTTTGATGACATTCAGAACATCAAAGGTAACACTATGACAGCTCTGATGACTGTTCCAGAAAAAGAGTTCCAAAATTGCTTTGAAGGGTGAACTAGTTGCTGGCATTGCTGCATAGCTTCTCAAGGGGAGTACTTCGAAAGTGACTGTAGTGATACTCAGCAGTGAAGTATCTACCATTTTTTCTAGAGTGAGTTTATAAACTTAACTGTCAGACCTCGTGTGTTTACACACATCCAAAAACTTATATACAAGTATTTATAGCATCATCATTCACAATAGCTCAGAAATGGCAGCAACTCAGATGTACATCCACTGATGAATGGACAAATGTGGTATATCCGTACAATGGAATATTCCTCAGCAAGGAAAAGGAATGAAGTACTGTTATATCGTACGATATGAATGAACCATGAAAACATTACTTGAAGTAAAAGAACACAGGCCAAAACAGGCCGTGTATTGTATGTTTCTTTTCATAAGAAATGTACTGAATAGGCAAATCCCTAGAGACAACCAGTAGACTAGTCACTGTCAGGGGTTGGGAGGAGTGTGAAATGGGCAGTGACTGCTGATGGGTATGGAGGTTCTCTTTTAGGTGATGAAAATTTTCTGGAATCAGATAAGGTAATAGTTGCCTTACTTTGTGAACATAGTAACTAGTTCGTTGTACACTTTAACGTGATTAAATTTGTTATGTCACTTACATGCTTTATGATTTTAACTCTTAGATTTAGGTTTGGATCCATCTGAGTAAATCATTGTTCATGGTGTGAGGTACGTGTCAAACTTTTTTCTTTCCAGGTGGAAATTATGAATGTAAATTTTAATAAATAAGTTCTTGAAACCTGAGTGGTTGTAAGAAAATAAATTTATGACCTTTGTTTTTGTTCTTATTATCTTGTTCTTAGATTTTTTCCAAATGGTTGAAGTTGCTATGCACACAGCCCGTGGTCTTAAAAGGTTACTTCTGCCCCTTCATACCCTTCATGACACATACCACCCTTAGGACACTACTAGGTCATTAGTGAGTAAGCTCTAAATAATGCTTAGTTGGTTGTTTAAAGCATTTTCTTTGCCAAAATCCTATGAAATCTTGTTAAGGTGAAAACTAAGGGAATAAAGAATGTAGAGCATGTCTTGTTTTGGAATGTGTGTGCTGCTGAGGGCCACGAACCCATCACTATGTTTGAAGTTCTGCTGCATCAGTTTTTAACGATGCTTACATTATTTTATCTCATGCAAACTGAGATTTACTATTAGTAAAATAATAATAACCCTTTAGAATAACCAAATTCATAATCAGCTTTCTAAGGATTATATGTCATCAATGGACTCCTAGCCTCTAGCAATTATTACTATTGCTGTTTTTAGTTTAAAGCAAAGTAAGTGAGCATGACAATAGCACTAGTTTACTGGAAGCAATTTTATTTTCCTAGAAACATTAAGTGCTATTCTCTTAACGATTAGTTCTCACTGGTGTATGTACTTCTAAAAAATTAAGATAGAAGACTACTGTATGGTTAAGTGTTTATTCTGTGGATGCATGTAACTGAGTGCTCGTGGAATAGATGCAGCAGTGGACTTCCTGTTATTTGGTTTATTGGGCGTATTGTAAGTCTATGTTGCTAGGTGCCACCAAACTGCTTCTGACTCACCACTACTGTGTGTACAGCAGAAGGAAACTCTGTCTAGTCCTTTACGAGCCACACAGGCATTGCCATGTTTTGAGTCCACTGTTGGATCCACGGAGCCAATCCGTCTCATCCAGGGTCTTCCTCTTCTTCTCACTGATCTTCTTTACCTTACAAATCGTGATGTCTTTCTCCGGGGACGGGTCTCGCCTAACAACACGTCCAAAGTACTTGGGATAGTAAAGTCTTACCACTCTCATTTCTAAGGAACATTCTGGCTGTACTTCTTCCAAACCAGCTTTGTTTGTTCTTCTGGCAGTCCATGGAATATTCAGTATTCTTGGCCAATACCATAATTTAAAGACATCATTTCCTCTTGAGTCTTCCTTATTAATTTTCCAGCTTTCCCACAATTTTGCTTACCGTTTCCTCTCCTTGTCTGTCATAGCTCACCCTCCCTCTCTGGTTCAACCGTGATTCAAAAAGTTGCAGAGTACACTTTTAAATGTTCACTTTCTCCCAAACACACTAGAAGATATGTTGTGGTAGGTCGTCCAACAGTAAGCACCACAATTCATGAGATATTTTGTACTAATCAATCTGTCCACCAGGGGGCTCAATCTTTTCTTCCTGATTTAGTGTTCATTCCCTTTCCTTCTGTTTCTGCTATCATGTTTTTGTTCAGAAAATCCGTAACTAGCGAACCCCTGTTTCACTTGAAGTTTCCTTCCCAGCTCTGTGGCGGCTGCTTATGCCTGAGCTGGCAATCAGGGGAAGCACAGACAGACTTTCCTTCATTCCAGGAGGCGAAGGGGCTGGCACTCCCCAGAAGAGCCTCAAGATACCTGTCTTGCTGGTTTCAGAGTTCCGCTGGCTCTGTGCTGGGGTAGCAGGCTCCACTTGGGTGGCCCGCTTTCTGACTACACTGTAGAGAACCTACTGTAGGAGCTATTGTGTCAGTTTACTAGACAACAGTACCAGTTTGGGGAGGGATATTCATGCCAGGACCAGACCCCCAGGGAGGTCTGTCATGTTGCTTTCATAGCCCATACAATAGTATGTTAACTCGGTGTGGAGACTCCACTCAGGAGCCTCTTTCCTAGCACACAGCAGCCTCAGTCAGCAGTCCTCAGTGCTGATAAACGTGACCCAGGGATTTGTTAATTCTTGCTTCTCTGCCACAATCCTCTGCATCCTGACTCAAAGTTCCTCGAGGCTCAGTACACTTTCCTTGTTGTAGTTCTTCTTGTATTTGTAGGGGAGGGTCAGAATGGTGGTTTGTTTACACTGCCATCTTCCCAGAATTCTCTGTCCATTTGCTGATGATTCTTGACATTAATTTTTTGAAATATATTTTTAATGAAATTTTGCATTTCTTTGTGTGTGTGTGTGTGTGTGTGTGTGTGTGTACCCCCCTTTTTTTAAATACCGAGACATACATCTTTTTAAAAAAATAGATTTAAAAGCATTCTTTCCCCAGGCATCTATCAGTTCGTTTTACTGTGGGGACTTGCATGCTGCTGTGATGCTGGGAGCTATGCCACCAGTATTCAAACACATATGGGGTTACACAAGACGGATAGGTTTTACTCGAGCTTGAAGACTAAGATAGACTAGGAAAAAGGACCCAATGACTTACTTCGGAAAAAAATTAGCCAGTGAAAATTTCATGAATAGAAGTAGAATGAGGTCTGCTACAGTGCTGGAAGATGAGTCCCTCAGGTTTGAAGGCACTCAAAAGATGACTCCACTCAAAAAAGTGGAGTTGATTTTAATGACGTAAATCGAGCCATCTTTTGGGCCTTCATCTGTGGATGTAGCAAAAGTCAAAATGAGAAGAAATAGATGCAGACCGCTATTAATAAATGGAACAGAATGTACAAAGTATGAATCTAGGACAACTGGAAATCATCAAAAATGAAACAGAACGCATAAGCATTGATATCCTAAGCATTAGTGAGTTGAAATGGGCTGCTATTTGCCATTCTGAATCCAACAGTCATATCGTCTGCTATGCCAGGAGTGACAACTTGAAGACAAATGATGTTGCATTCGTTGTCAGGAAGAACACCTCAAGATCTGTCCTGAAGTATAATGCTGCCAGTGATGGAATAATATCCATAGACCTACAAGGAAGACCAGTTAATACAGCTATTACTTAATCTTACATACTGATCACTGAGGCCAAAGATGAAGAACTTGAAGATTTTTACCAAACTTCTGCAGTCTGAAATCAATCAAATAAGCAATCAGGATGCACTGACAATTACACGTAATTGAAATGTGGAAGTTGGAAGTGAAGAAGAAGGATCAGTAGTTGGAAAAGGAGGTTTGGTAATAGAAAACATGCCAGAGGTCACATGATAGAATTTTGCAAGACCAACAATGTCTTCGTTGTAAATACCTATTTTCACCAACATAAATGTTGGCTATATACATAGACTTTACCAGATGGAATATCCAGGAATCAAATTGACTACATCTATGGAAAGAGATGATGAAAAAACTCAATATCATCAGTCATAACAAGGCCAGAGGCTGACTGTGGAAGAGGCCATCAACTGTTTATATGCAAGCTCAGGTTGAAACTGAAGAAAATTAAGATAAGTCCATAAGAGCCAAAGTCTGACCTTGATTGTATCCTAGCTGAATTTAGAGACCATCTCAAGAATAGATGTGATGTGTTGAATACTAATAACCGAAGACCAGTTGAGTTATGGAATGGCGTCAGTGACATCATACATGAAGAAAGCAAGAGGTAATTAAAATGACAGGATAGAAAGTAAAGACCTAAGTGGATGTCAGAAGAGACTCTGAAATGTTCTGTTTAACGTTGAGAACTAAAGCAAAAGCAAGAGTTAGAAATCATAAATGAAGTGAAAGAACTAAATAGAAGATTTCAAAGGATGACTCCAAAAGACAAATTAAAGTATAACAATGATGTATACAAAGACTTGGATATAGAAAACCAAAAGGGAAGAAAATTTTCAGCATTTGTCAAACTGAAAGAACTGAAGAAAAATTTAAGTCTTGAGTTTCAATACTGTAGGTTTTGTGGAGAAAATATTAAACAACATAGTAAGCATCAAAAGAAGATGGGAGGACTACACAGATCCACTGTACCAAAAAGAACTGGTGAAATTTAACCATTTCAAAAGACAGCACATAATCAGGAACCAGTGGTACTGCAAGAAGAAATCCAAACTGTACTGAAGACATTGGTAAGAAACAAGGCTCCAGGAATTAACAGAATACCAAATGAAATGTTTCAACAAATAGATGCAGTGCTGGAAGTGCTCACTCATCTACACCAAGAAATTAGGAGTGATGCATTTATGCCTGTTTCCAAGAAAGGTCATTCAACTGAAAGTGGAAATTATCACCCAATTTTATTAATAGTATGCACAAGTAAATGTTTGCTGAAGATCATCCAAAAGCAGCTACAGTAGTATGTGGACAGGGGACTGCTAGAAATTCATGCTGGATTCAGAAAAGGATGTGGATCCTGAATGGTGAAAGGCTGAAAGAATTCCCTTTGAGAGCAGGAACTAGACAAGGATGCCCACTCTCACCACTTCTATTGAACATTGTGCTAGAAGTTCTAGCCAGAGCAATTAGGCAAGACAAAGAAATAAAAGTATCCATATTGGCGGTGAAGAAGTAAAGGTTTCCCTCTTTGCAGATGATATGATTGTTTATACAGAGAATCTAAAGAAATCTATAAGTAAACTATTAGAACTAATAGAATAATTTGGCAAAGTATCAGGATACAAGATAAACATAACTAAATCAATAGGATTCCTTTAGTTGGATCCAATTTGATGGCACTTGGCTTGGCTGGCTATACCAATAGTGAAATTATTAATGAAGAAATCACCAAATCAATTCCATTTACTATAGCCCCCAAGAAGATAAAATACCTAGGAATAAATCTAACTAGAGAAATAAGAGATCTTTACAGAGCAAACTACAAGACCTTGCTACAAGAAACTAGGAGAGACTTACATAAGTGGAGTAATCTGCCCTGCTCATGGATAGGAAGACTTAATATTGTGAAAATGTCTATTTTACCCAAAGCACTCTACTTGTATAATGCAATCCCAATACAAATTCCAGCGACATTTCTTAATGACATGGAGAAACAAATCATCAGCTTTATTTGGAAAAGGAAGAAGCCCCGAATAAGTAAAGCACTACTGAAAAAGAAGAACATACTGGGAGGCCTCTCACTACCTGACTTTAAAACCTATTACACTGCCACAGTAGTCAAAACAGCCTTGTATTGGTACAAAAGGAGACATATAGATCAATTTGGCTGGCTGGAACAAAGTAGAGACCCCAGAGATGCCACCATCCTCCTATGAACAACTGATATTTGACAAAGGTCCTAAGATTTTTGAACCGGGGTAAGAACAGTCTCTTTAACAAATGGTGCTGGGATAATTGGATATCCATCTGCAAAAAATTGAAACAAGACCCATATCTCATACCTTATACAAAAATCAACTCAAATTGTATAAAAGACCTGAATATAAAAGCTAAAACAATAAATCTCACCCAAGATAAAATAGGGTCAACAATGGACGTTTTAGTACGCAACATAGACAGACTTCAAAATCTGACAAACAAAACACATTCATCAGAAGAGACAATGCCAGCCAAGCCAAGTGCCTTCGAGTCGGATCCGACTCATGGCGACCCTAGGGGCAATAGATAATGGGAATTAATAAGAATTAAACACTTCTGCTCATCCAAAGACTTCATCAAAAGAATTAAAACTCCACCTACAGAATGGGAAAAAATATTTGGCAACTCTATGTCAGACTGACGCCTGATCTCCATAACCTATAAGGTTCTACAAAATATCAATAAGAAAAAGACAAATCATCCAATTAAGCAATGGGCAAAGGAGATGGACAGACACTTTTCTAAAGAGGAGATCCAGGCAGCCAAAAAACACATGCAGACATGCTCAGGATCATTAATTATTAAAGAAATTCAAATAAAAAAGACAATGAGATACCATCTCACCCCAGGAAGATTGGCCATGATCCAAAAAACACAAAACAACAAATGTTGGAGAGGCTGTGAAGAGATTGGAACTCCCCTTCAGTGTTGGTGGGATTGCAGAACGGTGCAATCTCTTTGGAAAGCAATTTGGCATTACCTTAAAATAATGGATATAAATATACCATTTGACTCAGTAATTCCTCTGCTCAGAATATATCCTACAGAATCAAGGCCATTCACACCAACTGATACATGCACACAAATGTTCATTGCAGCACAGTCCACGATAGCAGAAAGTTGGAATCAATCCAGATGCCCAACAACAGAAGAATGGATAGGTAAACTTTGGTATATGTATTCAATGGAGTAATATGCAATGATAAAGAACAATGATGATAGCAGGAAACATCTCTCAATTTGGTCTCAACTGGAGGACATTATGTTGAGTCAAATTAGTCAGCGACAGAAGGACAATTATTATATGAGACCCCTATGATAAAAACTTAAAAACATACTTATACATAATACTTGGGTGAAATTGGTGACAATTCACATTAGTAAGAAGATCAATATTAATGGGACTTCCACACAACTTGTGTACTCCTCCTCTCTTAACCCAATATTGTAAGAACAGAGTTTGTACACTTTCACTTTTTGTTTAATAAAAAAAGAAAGAAAAGGATGTGGAATAAGACATATCATTGCTGGTGACAGATGGATCCTGGCTGAAAGCAGAGAATACCAGATACATGTTGACTATGCAAAGGCATTCAACTATGTGAATCATAATAAATTAAGGATAACATTGTGAAGAATGAGAATTTCACAACACTTAATTGTGCTCGTGAAGAATCTTATATAGACCACGGGGCAGTTGTCTGAACAGAACAAGGGTATACTGCATGGTTTAAATTCAGGAAAGATGTGTGTCAGAGTTGTGTCCTTTTACCATACTTATTCAATGTGTATGCAGAGCAAAATTCCTAGATGGCTTATAAGCCAGACCCAGTGCCATTGAGTCTATTCTGACTCATAGCAACCCTACAGGGCAGTGTAGAACTGCCCCATAGAGTTTCCAAGGACTTTATGAAGAAGAAAACAGCATCAGCATCGGAGAAGATTCATTAACAATCTGCTATATGCAGGTGACACAACCTTGCTTGCTGAAAGTGAAGGCTTGAAGCACTGTTTGATCAAGATCAAAGACTGCAGCCTTCAGTATAGACTGTACCTCAACATAAAGAAAACAAAAATTCTCACAACTAGAACAATAAGGAACATCATAATAAATGGAGAAAAGATTGATTTGTCCAGGATTTCATTTTACTGGGATCCGCAATCAACATCCTTGGGAGCAGCAATATAGAAGTCAAATAATGGGTTGCATTGGACACATCAGCTGCAAAGGACCTCTTTCAAGTGTTGAAAAGCAGAGAAGGAAGACTAAGGTGCATCTGAATCAGGTCATGCTATTGTCAATTGCCTTATATACATGTGAAAGCTGGATGATGAATAAGGAAAATGGAGCAAGAATGGGCACCTCTGAATTCTGGTACTGGCAAAAAAGATTGAATGTATCATGGACTGCCAAAAGAACAAGTATGTGTGTCTTGGAAAAAGCACAGCCAGAATGCTCATTAGATGCAAGGACAGTGAGACCACCTGTCACGTACTTTGATCAGGAGAGATCATTCCCTGGAAGGACCTCACATTTGGTAAAGTAGAGAGACTGCAAAAAAAGAGGAAGTCCCTCCACAAAATAGACTGACAGTCCAACAGTGGATTCAAGCATAACAACGATTGTAGGGATGATGTAGGATTGGGCAGTGCTTCATTCTGTTGTACGTGGGGTCACTATGAGTTGGAATTGATTCAACAGCACCTAACAACAAGCATTCTTTATTACAATTATAGTATTAATGTCTGTCTGGTCTTTTAAATACTTCATAGATATTTTTCCAAGTATGTCAGTTTATAAAGAGAATTTCAATGATTCTCTTGGGTTATTTTGATATATTGAGTATATTTCCAGTTAGAATGTACTTGAATATGCATAAAATACATGTATTTTGAAATGTGTTACCTTGATACACATGTGTAGTTTTTAAACCTGAAAAACTCTGAACTAGGATAATATGTAAGACATTCATTCATCATTTGTGAGAGTTACACACAAAGCCCTTAATGGAACTCATCTGCTCTAAGACTGAATTTCCAAGTATGACTCACAGATGTTCTAGAAGATGGACAGTCACTGAACTTGGTCTCTTTCGGTGGAACTATGCGTACCTAAAATAAAGGGCCCAGAAATTGATCTGAACCGAAGAAATGGACAATATTGACTAGACATGAATATTCTAAGTATTAGAGATTCTCCACTTATTGACTACAGATACATATAGACATATACAGATACTATAGACACACACTCCTATACTTGCACAGCACTGGACTCAGTAATTTCTGTTATATTTTGAAAAGTTGACATGCTTTTGTCCCCATCTGCTACTCCACTTATATCTCTTTCTCTAATTATGCTTCTATTATCTCCTTCAAGATTTATGCAGCAGCTAGTGTAATGGAAAATTTTAACAAGCCTAAACTGTTTCTTTGTTTCAGAGAGCAACCTTTTCCCGCCGCAGAGAACAACCCTTCCCCCCAACTTCCCGAGTTCTCAAAGACGCTACAGGCTACTGAGCAAAAGTCCCGCCTACAAATTTAGCTCTTAAATACCCAACCCCTTCCTTTGCTCGGGGTGCCAGCCTCTCAACTCCTGCTGAGTTGGAAGCTGGGCCCCAGCGCACTGGTTCTTTCAATAAAGCCTCTTTCTGTTTGCATCAAGCTGCGAACTTCGTGACTGATTGGGGTTTACATCGCCGCCTGTGACTCGAGGAGGGGTTCCCCGCCCTCGGGAACCTTTCACTAGTAGAGAGAGCAAACTTTAAGAGTCCCACAAAATTTGACAAGAGAAGATGAAACAGTCAAATAGAATAGAAAGTGAGGCACAATAAATTTACTTCATTTTAGTCTTGAAGCCCAGTTTTTATTTAGGCCCGATTTCTGATATATGTTTAAACCCTGTTATCAACGGGAGTTGTTTCTTTTTATTTGGTTCTTAGGTTTTTGATCTATGAATAACCGGATAACATATAATCTCCTTGATAAGCTTAGTATACATACTTGCTTGTTACTTTTAAATGCTCAACTGAAACATACTGAAGAACACAGTAAACACAGGTTGTGCTTACGACATTTAGGATGTGGTTGACAGTTACGGCTGCTAACCAAAAGGGTCAGCTGTTCAAACCCACCAGATGCTCCTTGGAAACCCTGTGGGGCAGTTTTACTCTGTCCTTTAGGGTCACTGTGTCTCAGAATAGACTCAACAGCAATAGTGGGGTTTGTTTTTTTTTTTTTGTTTTTTCAGGGCCATTGGCAAGCTACTGTAAGATTTGTACTCATTAAACCAAAATATCTTCCTTGAGTCATGGAAAACTAGTGAAGGCGCCATGAGTCAGCTAGAACCGTGGTTTTCCTACAGTACTGATGGTGGCAGGCTCCACGAATGGTGGACAGGTCTGGTCAATCCCCTAATTAGGAAAAGAGCTCCATTTTGCAAGGTGGCTGTGTCTCTAATTAAGCTGATAAGCTGCAGAGGTTCCCGAGAGCTTTAGCATAGTGCTGCCAACAGGCAGAATGAAGACACTTTCATTTGTCTGGCTTGTTTCCAAAGGCTGAGATCCCACTAATTAACACACAGAGGAGAGACTGACCCCAGACATCAGAGCTTGTTTACCATGTTTTAGGTGGCTTAGTACATTGAAATTCCAGGCTGTGTATCCCGGTAACTATGGCAACATCCCTTTTTCGTCGGCCCTCCTGGCGCTCTCTTACAGGTTTGTCTGATTCTGGCCCCTTCTGTATCTTTTTCATTTATGTTCTATAGCTATGCCTTAAACAAACATGCAGTTGACTCAAAAGTAAATTCAGAACCGATTACATTGCACTGTTTATTGCACCCAAGGCAGAACTTCAGCAGTTTAATTTATAGGCAGGTGATCATCTAGATAAATGTGGGACAGGCATTTGGAGACTCTGGTGTCTCATTCTTTTACTACATGTCTTGGAGCAACGATACCTCCCGAGCTGAGCCTGGCCCATTGTAATAAGATTTCCTCTACTGTAAAAGGAAAGAATATTCTATTCTAAAGGTGACGGGAACTTCCAGTGGTGGCTGAATAATTGCGAGAGATATAAAACTTGTCTTCAGGGTTTCTTTTTCATATAAGCACATTGTTTTCTTAGCAAAGAAAAAAATCCAGGAAACATGAAATACCACTCTGTGATGGTTGTGAAAACACTCAACACATAACTGTGTCCACGTTCTGTAAGGCAATCTTCAGCTTTTATGTTATCGTCCAGGTTGAGGCCAGAAACAAACAGGAACAATTATTTAAAAAAAAAACAACCAAAGTCTTGTCTTCCCATTTACTGCTACACTATCAGGAATGAGGGAGATTCTAGGTGGTGCAAACAGTTACATGCTCAACTACTAACTGGTTTCAATTCACTTGGTTGCACTTCAAAAGAAAAGCTAGCAATGTTTCCAAAAGGTCATAGTCTTGAAAATTGTTTGGAGTTCAGTTCTACTGTGACACACATGAGGTTGCTGTACTCGAATCAACTCAACGGCAACCAGCTTTTGTTTGCTGGGAATAAGACACCTATAACTTTTCTGTGAAGCAGTATTTCTCACTAAAATGTTGGGGAAAAGATTCTTTCTGCTCTTGCACAGAAGTCTGAAAGAATCATTTTCTTTATTTAATTTGAGAAGCAAATTAATTCAGAGTTCGGGATTGAGATTAACTACCTGGTCCAAAGCCCAACCCTTTTAGTAGCTGTGTGGCACTGAGTAACTCTTCTAAACTTCTTTGTGTCTCAGTTATCTCATCAGCTCATTGGGAAAAAAAATGTGGAATTTATCACGACTCATGGAAACCTCACGGGGGTTACGGTAAAAATGTGCCCCACAGGGTTTTCGATGGCTGATTGTTCAGAAGTTCATAGCCAGGCCTTTCTTTTGAGCTGTGTCCCAGTGGACTTGAACCTCCAATCATTTGTTTAGCAGCTGGGTGTTAACTTTTTGCACACCTAGGAACTCCTTGGTGACATGAGGATGAGAATAACTGCACTGACTTCATAAGTATGATCACCGGGGAAATTAAATGAGCTGGTACAGCATTTCGTGGTCAGACCCACAGAAAACACTCTATAAATATTAACCAAACCAAAAACCCATTGTTGATGAGTCAATTCAAACTCATAATAACCCCATACGACAAGTAGAATTGCCCTATAAAGTTTCTAAGGAGCAGTTGATAGATTTGAACTACTGAGGTTTTTTTTGGTTAGTAGCTAAGCTCTTAACTACCCTACCACCAGGACTGTCTAACATTAGAAGGAGTCTTTTTACTCTTGAGATCTAGGTAAATATTTGCTTAAGATTACCAAAGTTCCATGTCCAAGATTTTGACGAATTCTGGGGCGGGACTTACGTCCCTATGTCTCTTGTCTTGCCTCCTGGGCTCCAACTCGTTCGCATGCCGTGGCTGCAGATACAGCCTTCTAGTTGATTTGTGAGAGAAATAACCTTCAGTGAAACTATTTCAAGGTGCCCTGGGAGGGGCTTCCATTACAGCAAAGAAAGCATTTGCCTGAGTCCTTAGTTTGTCTCTCACCACCCATCTATTTTTTTGTCATACTGTAGAGGCTTGTGTCTTTCCGCGATACTGGAAGCTAAGCCACTGGTATGTCAAATGCCAGCAGGATTAGCCGTGGTGAGCAAGATTCAGAGGAGCTTGCAGTGTGAGACAGATAGGAAGAAAGAATCGGGGATCTACTTCTGAAAATTAGCCAGTGAAAGTATAATGATCATAACAGGATATTGTCCAACATAGCGCTAAAAGGTGAGGCTCTTACAACGGAACACTCCAAATTCACAGCTGCTGCAACAACAGACTCAAACATACCAAATGATTGTGAAGATGGCCCAGGACTGGGCAATGTTTCTTCATTGTGCTCGGGCTCCCCATGAGTCGGAAACAACCCAAGCGCAAGTCACAAAGATAATTACGTGTCTCAGTGGTAGCCAATCTCCTCACCAGTTCCAGCCTCTCTCCGTTTTTCTCTTTTCTCTTCCTCCTCCCTTCTGTTTGCTTCATCCAATTTTATTTACTTATAGGAGGAAGAAAAAATTCATCATTATCTATGGAAAGTTGTCTGTGAAAAGCAGGGTAACTCTTATATGTTGTTCCACAGAATATTTTCTCTTTTAAGAATCTCTATCAAAGATAGTTCCTGCCCAGGAGTAATTCTAGTACCAGATGTTAACATAATACTTTTGCCTCATTACTACTAAATATAAATAAAATGATAATACTGTAACAATTCTCTTAATTTATCTAGTACTACTATTTTTCTCAGAATCTCACAATGAAACTTGGACATCTTCCGATCTTTGCTGCTAATATCTTGGTTTTTACGTTTGGAAATGTTACTAGGTATGTTTACCATGTGTGTCTTTTTAGAAAGTTCCATGGGTGTCCTCAGATGTATGAGAAGGAGATGAGGAGAGGAATCAGCAGGCAAAGTCAGATGAGATTTGGAGATACGGTAGAAGCCAAGATAAATTCGAGGGTTGAATGTTTTTTTGTTACTGTTGTAAAGCTATCACGATTATCCATTTCTGATTTTTTCAAAAGAGTTGAATAATTTTTTAACACCGTTTGTGAAAAACAAATTTAACTTCCTATTCTAATAGAATTTTCTTCCTTTCCTTCTTTTCCAGAGTTTGTTCTTTGGCAAATTATTGTCGAATTAGTTTGGAATGCATGGAATTCAGTTTCTACAAAACTATCACCCTGGATATGGTTTAAAAACTTTGTAATAACTGTATATGGTAAGAGAAACTTGACTTTGACCACTTATGTCTCTTTCCATCTTAAAGGTCATCAAAAAATAAAGAGGAAACCTAATGTTAGCTGTGCATTGGTTTCTGTTTTTCATAAGTTCTTTTTGTTGTTTTTAGGAGCCCTGGAGGAGCAGTGGCTAAGTAGTTGTTTGTTAGTCTAAAGCTTGGTAGTTCACATCCACCAAGCTCTCCAAGGGAGAAAGATGTGGCAATTTGCTTCTGTAAAGATTAGTCTTGGAAACTGTTTAGGACAGTTCTACTCTGTTCTACAGGATTGCTATGAGTTGGAATCTAGGGCAAAGCCTTTGGTTTTAGGGAGTTGATTAGCATTCCTATTTTATTGATACAGAGTTCTAGCAATCACTAGAATTTTCTCAAAAATACCTTCTTAAAACTTTAATGCTAAACCAAATTTTCATACCCTTTCAAAAGCAGAAAATATATGATTTTCTTTGTGCTTTGAAATTTATTAAAAATTCAAAGGTATAAATTTTAGAAAAACTCAAGATGAATGATCTCCTACCCAGGTTGACCCCTGTCTTTGAAATACCATTTATCAGAATTATATGACAAGCTAAGGAGAAAAATCATTTTAGCCCATACTCCTCTAAATCATGGCTGGAGTTACCATTTTAGGTGCCCTGTATTTCAGGTTAGAATTGACTCAGTAGAAATGAGTTTGGTTTTTTGGCTTATACTCAAGAATTATTTGATTGTATCAGAGCCAGTATGGCACAATGGTTAGACACACTAAGCCATCCTGCGGCAATAAAGACCCCTAAAACCAAGTGAAACAGATACAGATGTCGGTCCTAGAACGCTGAATGTTCAATGAAGGGATACGGGATTAGATAGCAAGTCCCTGAGGAGAAGAAATTAATAGGAAGTGGGAAGAAACAGAGACACAGAGTAGAGGTTCCTGATGCAGCATCATAAGTCAGCATTGCCATTTTTCAATAAATCCAAGAACCCCACAGGCAGAAAGGCACTTCAACAGAATTCCTGCTAAGTAATAGAGGACTGGCATGGACATATTCAGGACGAAGTAAGACCACATTTGGTGCCTGAAACTCAAGGAGAAGTCCATACTCTCTCAGTTGGTAACCACAGGAGAGTCCTCCTACAGCGCCCACTCCTGGTGAACACCATGTATAGCTGTGCTACAGTGGTAACTGTGACTGCTGGGAACCAGAGTAAGCCACCCTGTTGTCTTCCTCCATCTAGTCCCCTCTGCCCCCGCCTTCATCCCACCACCTCTCTCCCTTGCCCGCTGCACATGGCCGAGATTCCAGGCTCCTTTAGTAGGTTCTTGATGCATTCTGCTCTTTGGTATAGCAACCAGGGGACCCAGCCCATACCCTAGACCCTTTCCTGCTACCTCTGGGTACCACCCCTCGCCCCCACAGTGGCTCACAGGGGACTAGGACCCCACCCCTTCCTGTCAGCTCTGGACCCCTCTAATCACCTGCTACAGTACCCAGAGGATCCAGCTGGGAGTTCAGGCCCCACCTGCCAGCTCTGGACCCCTCCTACTGCCTGCAGCAGCCCCAAGGGGGCCCAGTCCAGAATGCAGGTCCTTACCACTGGTTCTGGACCCATCATGTCACCTGGTGTGGAATCTAGGACACCTAGACTACACTCCAACACTCTTCCTGCTGGCTAGAGACCGTTCCTACTGCCTACTACAGCAACCAAGTGACCTGGACCAGACTCCGGGACCCTTCCTTCCGGCCTGAACCCCTCCTACTACCAGCCTGGATCCTGGGCGCCCTCTCACTGGCTCCAGATCCCGTCTGCTGCCCACCGTGACACCCAGGGGACTTAGCCCAGACCTTTTGCACATTCCCACCAATTCTGAATCGCTTCTTCTACCAGAATCTTATGTAAGACAAACCAACCTAAGTAATGAACTCTTAAGGACAAAACAAAACTGAAAGATGAAGAAAGAGAAATAGAGATATTGATCTGTAAATGGTAACAGTGTCAGAACAATAAAAAGGGCGAATACACGAGGTAGATGTAGAACCGTTAAATGGAGAGGACGTCAAGGTGATAGCAAATAATAGAAGGCTGGTTCAAACTTAGGAAGATGAGGGTCAATTTCAAGGGAGCCACAAAGGAAGTTAACAAAGCTACCCATCAAAATAAAGAAGAAAAACATGAAGTCTCAGTAAATACAGAAACTGTAACAAAGAAAGAAACAGAAATTTCCCAGGCAAAAGAAACTTAGCACAGGAGAATAAAAGAAACAAAGAAGAAAACAACAAAAAACTACAAAACGGGGGTGGGGGGAGCTGCTGAGCCGGCCTGCCTGCTCCTCCGCTCCCCCGACGGCGGCTCCGGCAGCCCGCACTCGCCGGGAGGTCGGGGCTGTCAAGCCAGCGCCGCCGTATCTCCTCCCGCCCCGCCACCCCAGCCGCCCTAATGGCTATCTACCGGGACCTCATTAGCCATGATGAGATGCTCTCCGACATTGACAAGATCGGGGAGATCGCGGACAGACTGTGCCTGGAGGTGGAGGGGAAGATGGTCTGTAGGACAGAGGGTCACATTGACGGTTCACTGATTGGTGGCGATGCCTCAGCTGAAGGACCCGAAGGTGGAGGAACAGAAAGCACAGTAATCACCGGTGTAGACCTTGTCATCAACCATCACTGGCAGGAAACCAGCTTCACAAAAGAGGCCTACAAGAAGTATATCAAAGATTACATGAAATCAATCCAAGGCAAACTTGAAGAACAGAGACCAGAACGAATAAAACCTTTTAAGACGGGGGCTGCAGAACAAATCAAGCACATCCTTGCTAATTTCAAAAACTACCAGTTCTTTGTTGGTGAAAACATGAATCCAGATGGTATGGTTGCTCTGCTGGACTGCCGTGAGGATGGTGTGACCCCAGATATGATTTTCTCTAAGGATGGTTTAGAAATGGAAAAATGTTAACAAATTTAGTAATTATTTGGATCCGCCATCTGTCATCCTAACTGGCTGCTGCTTTTCATTCACACAACACCAGGACTTAGACAAATGGGACTGATGCCATCTCAAGGTCTTCATTTATTTGGCATTGAGTTATTTGGAGCAGAGACATTTTTTTTAAGGGGAAAAAAAAGTGTCTTGTAGGTTGTCTAAAAATAAAATGCACTTAAACTAAATAAACAGAAAACTACAAGATGACAGCAATAAGCTCACATCTATTGATAACCACGCTGCATGTAAATCACTTAAATGAACCTGTACAGAGATACAGAGTGACAGAATGAATTTTTTAAAAATGGCCCACCGATATGCTGTCTACAAGAGACACATTTCAGACCCAAAGACATAAATATATTAAAAATCAAGAAATAGAGAAAAATATATCAAGCAAAGAGCAACAAGGAAAGAGCAGGAGTGGCTATACTAAACTCAGATAAAATAGAATTTAAGGAAAAATCCACCATAAAAGACAAGGAAGGGCACTACATAACAATGAAAGGACCAGTACACCATCATGACACAGCCATAACAAATATCTATGTGCCCAATGATGGGTCTCTAAAAATAATGAAACTACCACTAATTACACTGAAAAAAGAAATGAGCAGTTTCAGAATAATAGCAGGAAACTTCAACACATCACTGTCATTAAAGGATAGAATATCCAGAAATTCAACAAAGATACAGCTCTAAAGGCCACAGTCAACAAACTTGACCTCATAATCATATATAGAACATTACACCAAAGAACAGCAGAGTATACTTTCCTTCCCAGTGAGCATGGAATGTTCTCCAGCCAAGATATCCTGCAAACATCTCTGTCAAATATGATGTCAAAATCAAACATTTCCAGATGAAAAAAAAGAAGAGAATTCCCCCAAACCAAATCAAACTTACAAGAATTATCAAAAGAAGTGCTTTGGTTAGAAACCAGTAACATCAGACAACAACTGAATCTTAGGCCATGGAGCAACCCTCAACAAAATCCAAAACATATTCTCTAATCACAGTATGATAAAAGCAGAAATTAATAACAGGAAGAGCAAGACAAAAATCAAATACATGAAAACTGAGTAACACCACTGTATAACAGAAGAAATCAGAGATGAAATGATGATTTTCTAGAGTCAAATAAGAATGAAAACACATCATACCCAAAACTGTGTAACACAGCTAAGGCGGTGCACATAAGACAATTTGTAGTTACAGGCACATAAATTAAAAAAAAAAAAAAAAAAGAAGAGACAAAATCAAAACAATAGCTCCAGAACTCAAATAAATAGAAAGAATACAACAAAGGATGCTCACAGCCACCAGAAGAAAGGAAACAACAAAAAATAAATGCACATAGAGAATGTAAAAACATAGAATTAACAAAACCTCAAGTTGATTCTTTGAAAGGGTCAACAAAATTCACAGACCATTAACCAATCTGACAAAAGAAAACCAGTAGATGAAGCAAATAACCCAAACAAGAGTGGAAACAGGGGATATTACAAGAGACCCAACTGAAATAACAAGGATCATAATAGGGTACTATGAAAAACTGTACTCCAAAATTTTTTAGAACTTACAGGAAATGGACATTTCTAGAAACGCACTGCTTACCTAAACTAACACAAACTGAGGCTCAGAATCTAAAAGGACACATAACAAGAGAAGAAAATGAAAAGATAAAAAAGAAAAAACTCATAACAACTACAAAAAAACTCCGGCCCAGCTGGTTTCACTGGAGCATTCTACCAAACACTCAGAGACAAGCTTGCATCAGTACTATGCAAACTCTTTGAGAACATATAAAAGCAAATGAACTGTGCTATAAAACCTGCATAACTCAAATACCAAAACCAGGCAAAAGCATCACAAAAAGGAAAATTACAGATCAATAGCTGTCATAAATATAGATACAAGGATTCTCAACAATATTCTATACCATGCATGCAGCACCATATAATAATAATAATAATACACCCTAACCAAGTGGGATTAACACCATGCATGTAAGGATGGTTCAAAATAAGAAAGTCAATCCATGTAATCCACCACATAAATAAAATGAAAGAATCACATGATCATTTCAGTTGACTAAGAAAAAGCATTTGGTAAAGTCCAACATCCATTTCTAATAAAAACTCTCGAAAGAGTGTGTATAGAAGGGAAATTCCTCAGCATAATAAAGGGTATCTGCCTATATTATAAACCCTGGTGGTGTAATGATTAAGTGCTATGATTGCTAACCAAAAGGTTGGCAATTTGAATCTACCAGGTATTCCTTGGAAATTGTGTGGGGCAGTTCTACTGTGTCCTACAGGGCTGCTATGAGTACAGAAACAACTTGACTACAATGAGTTTATTTGGGTTTTCCTTATATAAAATCAACAGCCAACGTCATTCTTAACAAAGAGAGACTGAGAATATTCCCTGAGAACAGGTACAAGACAAGGATGCCTTTATCACTCCTCCTATTTCACACTGTGCTGGAAGTACTAGCTAGAGCAAATAAGGCAAAAAAGAGAAATAAAGGACATCCAAATTGGTAAAGAAGAAGGAAAACTATAGTTATTTGTGGATCATATGACACTACACATGGAGATCCCAAAAAATTCCACAAGAAAACTACTAGAAAAGGTGGAAAGATTCAACAGTCTAGCATAATGTAAGATGAACATACAAAACCAACTTGATTCCTGTATAGCAATAAAGAGAACTAAGAAAACGGAATTAGGAAAACAGTACCATCTTTAATGGTCCCTAAAAAAAAAATAAAATACTTACGAATATATCTATCCAGGGGTATAAAAGACCTGTATAGAGAAAACTGCAAAACACTATTGCAAGAAGACAAGAGAAATCTATGAAAGTGAAAACTCATACTGTGCTCATGGGTAGGTAGACTCAGCACTGTGTAAATGGCAATTCTAACCTTGTTGTTGTTAGGGGCTGTCGAGTCAGTTCAGACTCACAGTGATCCTATGCATAACGGAAAGAGACACCGCCTGGTCCTGCGCAGTGCCCACAATCATTTTCATGTTTAAGCCCACTGTGGCAGCCACTGTGCCAATTCATCTTGCTGAGGATCTTCCTCTTTTTCACTGACTCTCCACTTTACCTAGTATGATGTCCCTCTCCAGGAATTGATTCCTCCTGGCAATATGTCCAAAGTACGAAAGACATAGTCTCTGCCATTTTGCATCCAAGGAGCACTCTGCCTCTACTGCTTTCAAAACAGATCTGTTTGTTCTTTTAGCAGTCTATGGTGCATTCAGTATTCTTCTCCAACATCACAGTTCAAAGATGCCAGTTCTTCTTCTGTCTTCCTTACTCCTTGTCCAGCTTTTGCATGCATATGATGCTATGGAAAATACTATGCCTTGGGTCAGATGTTCCTCAGTCTTCAAGGTAACGTCTTTACTTTTCAACACTTTAAAGTCCTTTATAGCAGATTTTCCCAGTGCAAAGAATCTTTTGATTTCTTGACTGTTGCTTCCATGGCCATTGATTGTGGAACCAGGTAAAATGAAATACTTAGACAACTTGAATCCTTTCTTCATTTATGATGCTGTTGATTACTGGTCCAGTTGTGAGGATTTTTGTTCTCTTGATGTTGTGGTGCAGTCCATACTGAAGGCTGTTTCAAATCTCTTTATTTCCAGCAAGCAGGGTTGTGTTATTTGCATAATGGAGGTTGTTAATTCTACATAAAACACCTATGAATACAATACAACCCAATCCAAATACCAAAGGAATTCTTTGATGAGGTGTAAAAACTAATCACTAACTTTACATGGAAAGGAAAGAGGGCCAAGACAAGTAAAGCACTACTGAAAAAGAATACAGTAAGAGGAGTCACAGTACCTTACCTCATAACTTACTATAGAGCTAAGGTAGTCAACACAGCCAGGTATTGGTACAATGACAGACACAGTGACTAATGGAACAGAATTCAGAACCTGGATGTAAATTCATCCACTTAGGGTCATTTGATCTTCTACAAAAGCCCAACGTCCATTAAATGCAGAACAGACAGTCATTTTAACAAGTGGCGTTGAACTGAATGTCTATTTGCCAAAAAGAGTAAATAAATAAAACAGGACCTAGACCCCACACCATTTTGAGCTAAAACTGGTTCTAAATGTATCAAAGGTCTAAATAAAATACTGAAAACTATCAACTCTTAGAAGAACAAATAGGACAAATGCTAGAGGCCTTAATACACAGCGTATACAGGATGCAAACCGTAACTAACAATATACAAACCCAAGAAGATAAGCTAGATAACTGGAATCTTCTAAAAATTAAAAACTTAACATTCACTAAAAGACTTGACCAAGAGTAGAAAGAGAACCCATGAACTGTGAAAAAAAAATTGGCTATGAAGAATTCAGCAAACTTGTGATCTCTAAAACCTATAGGAAAATTCAACACATCTAAAACAAAAAGACAAATAGACCAATTCAAAAGTGGGCAAAGTATATGAAGAGACACTTCACCAAAGAAGACATTCAAGAGGCTAACAGACATGTGAAGAAATGGTCTTGATCACTAGCCATCAGAGAAATGCAAATCAAAATTACAGTGAGATACCATCTCAGCCCAATATTACCGTCATGAATCAAAGTAGAAAAACAAAACAAAACAGAAAATGACAAATGCTGGATAGGATGTGGGGAGACTGAAACTTTTATGCACTGCTGGTGTAAATACAGAACGGTACAACCATTTTGGAAAATGATATGGCACTTCCTAAAAAAGCTAGAAATAAAACTGTCATACAATCTAACAGTTACACACCTAGAAATACATCCTAGAGAAACAAGAGTCAGCACATTAATAGACGCAGGCAACCCATATTCATTGCACCATTATTCACAATAGCAAAAAGATGGATGCAACCTAAGTGTTCATCAGCAGATGGATGGACTAAAAAACTATTGTATGTATGCATAATGAAATGCTATGCAGCAATAGAGAACAATAATGAATCTGTGAAACATCTCCCAACACGGATGAATCTGGAGGGCATTATACTGAGTGAATTAAGTCAATCAGAAAAGGACAAATACTGTCATGTGACCACTATTATAACAACTCATCAAAAGGTTTACACACAGAAAGGAATTATATTTGATAGTTTTGAAGGAGAGGCAAGGTGGGGAGGGACAAACATCAGCAGTGTCTACCAACTAGACAGTAGGCAAGTGGTAACTGGTGAAGGGTAAGTGGGCATACAGTATTGGGAAGTCGGCACATTCTAGCTAAGGCAAGGTCATGGAAGCTCCATAGGTGCACCCACACTTCCTGAGTGATGGAATTGCTGGACCGTGGACTACGGACCATGGACTAGGGACTGTGGACTAGGGACCGTGGACTAGGGACCGTGGGCTAGGGACCATGCTCTTGGGGAACATCTACCTCAACTGGCACAACATAATTTAGACTGTTCAGTATCCTATTTTGATGAGTAGCTTCTGTGATCTTAAAAGGTTGTGGTAGGCTGTCTACAACACTCCACTAGGCCCACCCCACCTGGAACACCAAAGACAGAAGAAATCCAAAGACAGAAGGAAAGATTAATCCAAATGATTAAAGGACCACCATCACCATCACTAGACTGAGTCTGGCCCAACTCTACGGTGCCTGGCTACCACCACTGACTGCTCTCACAGGGGTCACAGGAGAAGGTTTCAGTCAGAGCTGGAGAAAAATGTGAAGCACAATTCTAATTCCCAAATAACACCAAACTTACTGGTCTGACGGAAACTGGAGAAACCCCGAGAATATGCCCCCTCAACACCTATTTAACTCACTGAAGTCACCCTTGAGGGTCACCCTTAAGCCAAAGATTAGACAGGCCCATAAAACAAAATGAAATGAAATGGGCACGTCAGCCCAGAGGTAAGGACGGGACGGCAGGAGGGGACAGCAACGCTGCTAATGGGAAAACAAGGCCAGTAAGGGGAGAAAGGTAGCATGTTGTGGGATTGGCAATGAACATCACAAAACAATATGTGTATTAACTGCTTAATGCAAAGCCAATTTCCTCTGTAAATCTTCATCTAAATCAGAATATATATAAATGTACTATATATAGATAGCTATCTTGTCTATTATATACATTTTATTGTTAAGTTTGCCTCTGTATTTTTTTCAAGAAACACAGAGTAGTATTCAAGATAATTTTAAAGACTTTCCATGAATTTATCATTCTTGGAACCTATGCTGCCTTGTGTCTACTCCACAGACTAGTTGTCTTTTCTTTTTTTTAAGACTGAAGAATCTCCATCTCTACAGGTCCACTATCATTCCTATCTTGAACAAAACAAAAGAAGCTTTCAAAACAGTCCAAGTTTATTTCATGATATTTCTGCCCCTACTTGCTGACATTTTTAGGAAAATAGAATTTCTACTAACAAACACTTCGAAAAACACACTTTGTTAAATATGCTCAGAAAACTTCTCCAAGTCAGGTATAAAATGTTATTTTTTATTTAGATGAGATGATAAATAAATAACTACACGTGAAATTTTTACATCATAATAATTTACTTTTGTATGAAAAACATCCCTCCCAAATAGATAATGTAATAATGATAAGAAATTTTAAATCTTGGCACTTTCTACCTTGTTTGTATTTAAGATTATTTGAGATTAGTAACTGGCACATACTATGTACTCCTCCTTAGTTACTAAACGTAGAGAGAAGAATAGTTTAGATAACTCCAGAAGTTATCACAGTGGTTTCATGTGTGTTACAGCAACAATCAGTCAAACCTGGCATTCATGTCTGCAGGATTTGTGCCAGGGCATTCCAGTAGCTTCCGTCTAGCCAAAGAATGCTTACTGTTTGGGAAAAGGTATAGCTTGGAGGGCAGGGCACATGTGCAGCAGGTATTAGAACCCTTTGGGAACATTTAGGAAGCCTAATCTCTTTTTTAGAAGGTCAGGAAAAAGATACTAGAGCTAGGGCCTAAAGCAACACAGAAGGTGATCTAGTCAATATGGTGGAGCTGATGTGGGAAATAGCAGAGCTCATTATAAGCGTATAGAAATACAGGAAAAAAAATTAAATTAAGTAGAAATGATACAAAGTGAAACTAAACCCAAAGCAAGGTAAGTGTGGTAGATTAGTAATGACATCAAATTCTTTCCTAGTCCCAATGGGAAGTGGAGACTGTCTTCTCCTTGAATCTGATTTGGCTTTAGCCACTTGCTTAACTAATAGAATGTGTTGGAAACTAGGTCGTAAGAAACCTTACAGCTTTGACCTGAGATTCCTTAACTCATGGAGCCCTAAATGATGGTGTAAGGAGTGTGAATACTCTGATAGGAGATCATTTCAAAAGAGTTCCTATGACACACAGTGGAATACTATGCAAAGATAAAAAACAATGTTGAATCCACCAAGCATCTCACAAAATGAATCAATCTGGAGGGCATTATACTGAGTGAAATAAGCCAAACACAAAAGGACAAACACTGTACGAGACCATGATTATAAAAACTCGTGAACAGGTTTACATACAAACAATCTTTGATGGTTATGGAGAAGGGGAGAGTGACACACACAAACTAGACACTACGTAAACGGTAATGTTGGCGATGGGTGAGTACACAATACTGGAAAGTCAGCACAACTGGAGAAAGGCAAGGCCGTGGAAACTTCATAGACATATCCAGACTTCCTGGGGGTACCAAAACGTGGGGCTGTGGGCTGGGAACCATAATCTTCAGAAACTTTCAGCTCAGTTGACGTAACAGTTTATATAGGGAATATTCTATACCATACTTTGGTGAAGAGCATCTGGGATCTTAAAAGATCATGATCGGCCATCGAATACATCACACTGGGCCCACCCCATCTGGAGCACGGGAAAGTGAAGAAAAGCAAAGACAAAAGATTAGTCCAACAGACTAATGGACCACAACTAGCACAGCTTCCACGAGACCGACTCAAGCACAACTAGATGCTATCCAGTTACCACCACTGACTGCTCTCACAGAGATCACAATAAAGAGTTCTGGACAGAGCTGGAGAAAAGTCTAAAACAAAATTTAAACTTATAAAAAATGGCCAGACTTGTTAGTCTGACACCGACTGGAGAAACACAGAGAGGACCCCTCCCAATCCACCACCTCTGTGCTCTTTAAATCAGTACTGAACTCACCTTTGAGGTTCACCTTCAGGGAAAGACAGACAGGCCCATAAAACAAATAATAAATGTAGCTCAAACAGGTATATGAGATTATATGTGAATATCAGCCCAGAGGCAAGGATGAGAAGGCAGGAGAGGACAGGAAAGCTGGATGAGCAAAAATGGGGAATCCAGTAGAGAAGGGGAGGGTCTTAACATGTCACAGGATTTGTATCAGTGTCACGCAACGATGTGTGTATTAATTGTTTAACGAGAAATTATTTTGATCTGTTAAAACTTTGTATAAACCAGAAAAGAAAAAAGAAAAAAATAATAGCTGTACATAATGAGTTAACTAATATCACTTAATTGTATATGGAAAAAAATTTGAAATAGCAAATGTTTTGTTACATGTATATACATATATACGCATACTTAACCACAATAAATTTTTTTTTATTTTAAAAAAAAACTATTTTTCCTCTTAAGTATTTTCTGTAAAGGTTTCTTTTTCCCCCTAATTTCCAAAAAAGTACTATGCATTAAGCTTGGGCAATATTAAACAGCCTGGGCTTATATAGACCTAAAATGAATACCCTCAAAAGCTACTTGGTTTTAAATCAAAACGATGTGTCAGAGTTTTGAGTTTTAAATCTTTGTCTCTTTACCCCTTTCTTCTTTTCAATAAAACTAATCTACATTTGTGTACTAATTTACTTTCACTGGAAACAAATAACCACAAATTCAATAGCTTAAAATAACATCTATTTGTTTTCTTGCAGCTTCTGTAGCTCAGAAGTCCAGGCTTCTGTTGAGTTCTCTGCTGAGGGTCTCACAGGGCTATATTCTCCTCTGGGGCTCAGGACCTTCCTCCAGCCTAACTCAGGTTATTGGCAGGAATCAATTCCTTGCAGCTGTAGGACTGAGGTCTTCATTTTCTTGCTGGCTGTCACTTTCAGCTTCATGAGGTCACACTTGGGTTTCAGCCACAAGGCCTTCTCACAGTATGGTAGCTTCTTCAAAGCCAACCAGCAGGAGACTTTCCTTCTAGTCAGCTAATGATTGTCTTTTATAATATATATAATATACCTTTATTAAAGATATAAAACAAAACACTCACTAACTGAACCGTTTTTACATGTATAATTCAGTGACATTGATTACATCCCTCACGTGTACCGCTATTACAACTACCTTTTCTAAATCATTCCACCACAATTAACATAAACTCAGTGCCTACTAAGAAAAAACTTCCCTTCTTCCCTCCCACCTTTGGCAAACAATAATCATCTATGATTTCTACGTATTTGCTTATTTCATGTAATTGAGATAAAATAGCATTTGTTCTTTTGCAATTGACTTATTTCACTCAACATAATGTTTTCAAGGTTCTTCCATGTTACAGCATACATCAGGACTTCATTTCTCTTTATGGTTGAATTATGATTGAGTCTTATGTAACATAATGTAATCACAGGAATGACTATCTGGTCTCATTCGTGGTCCACTCATTGTCAAGAGGAGTGAATTATAAAGAGCATGCTCATCAAGGGAATGGAATTTGGTGTTACTTTAGAAGTCTACTTACCACAATCAGCTTATTTTATTTTTTGTTGTCCAAAAGTTGAAATGAGGTCAATATATTTACAGAGGATTCTATTTCTATCTCTCTCCCTCTACTTCCTGTATGTAGAATATAAGAGGCAAACTTTTGAATGGACTGAAGAGCACGATATGTGGGGCACCCTGAATTTGAAGTTCTAGCATCCTAAACTGTGAGAGAATAAATTACTCTTTGTTAAAGCCATCCACTTGTGGTACTTCTGTTACAGCAGCACTACATAACTAAGACAATCAGTATGATGTAAGTTTGTTGACACATTTGTTCTTTTATGTCTTCAGATTTTTTTTCCTATCACAGTCCTAGGAAAAATAAATCATGAGTAGATACTTATGAGAAAACTAAGACTCAAGCCCTTGCAGGTTTCTTCATGTTTGAGAGTGTTCCTGAACATGCCAATTGCTCACTCAGTGGTGTATCATTACTTACATATCTAGTTCTATCTTAACTGTTTATAAGATCTCTAGGGGGCAGACAGTATGAAGTCATGCTCAGAGGATGGCTCTCATACCTAAAGGAAATGCTACACTTTGGGCTACAATAAACAGACAAACAAACTCATTGCCACTGAGTCAATTCTGACTCATAGCAACTCTATGTTGTTGTTGTTGTTGGGTGCCATCATTCAATTCTGGCTCACAGCGACCCTACGCACAACAGAATGGAACACTGCCCAGTCTTGCGCCATGTCTATTATTGTTTTTATGCTTAAGCCCATTGTTACAGCCACTGTGTCAATCCATCTTGTCAAGGGCCTTCCTCTGTTTTGCTCACCCTCCACTCTATCAAACACGATGTCCTTCTCCAGAGACTGATCCCTCCTAACAACAGGTCCAAAGTATGTAAGATGTAGTCTTGCCATCTTTGCTTCCAAGGAGCATTCTGATTGTACTTCCTCCAGAACAGATCTGCTAGTTCTTTTGGCAGGTCATGGTGCATTCAGTATTCTTATCCAACATCACAATTCGAAGGTGTCTATTCTTCATCTGTCTTCCTTATTCATTGTCAAGTTTTTGCATGTATGTGATACAACTGAAAATACCGTGGCTTGGTTCAGGTACACCTTAGTCTTCACTTTTGAATATTTTAAAGAGGTTCTTTGCAGCAGATTTTCCCAATGCAATGCATCTTTTGATTTCTTGACTGCTGATTTCCTAAGTGTTGATTGTGGAATCAAGTAAAATGAAATCCTTGACAACCTCAATCCTTTTTCCATTTATCATGATGTTGCTTACTGGTCCAGTTGTGAGGATTTTTGTTTCTTTGGTGTTGAGGCGCAATCCATACTGAAGTCTGTGGTTTTGATCTTTATCAAATTCTCTTCACTGCCAGCAAACAAAGTTCTGTCATCTGCATAATGCAGGTTGCTAATGAGTCTTCGCCCAATCCTGATGTCTCATTCTTCTTCATTTAGTCCAGCTTCTCGGATTGTTTCCTTGGTGTACAGATTAAAAAGCTGTGGTGAAAAGGATACAACCCTGATGCACATCGCTCCTGACTTCAAATCATACAATGTCCCCTTGTTCTGTTTGCACAGCTGTTTCTTGATCCGTGTACACATTCCTTAAGAACACAATTAAGTATTCTTACATTCCCATTCTCTGCAATGTTAGCCATAATTTGTTATGATCCACACAGTTGAACGCCTTTGCATAATCAATGAAACACAGGTAAAAATCTTTCTGGTATTGTCTGCTTTCAGCCAAGATCCATCTGACATGAGCAATGATATCCTTGGTTCCACATCCTCTTCTACATCTGGCTTGAATTTCCAGCAGTTCCTTGTCAATATGCTGTTGCAGGGTTTTTTTTTTTTTTTTTTTTGAATGATCTTAAGGGAAATTTTACTTGCATGTAATATTAAGGACATTGTTCAGTGATTTCCACATTTTGTTGGGTCACCTTTCTTGGGAATAGGCATAAATATGGATCTCTTCCTGTTGGTAGGCCAGGTAGCTGTCCTCCAAATTCCCTGACATTGATGAGTGAGCACGTCGAGCACGGTATCTGTTTGTTGAAATATGTCAATTGATAGTTCGTCAGTTCCCAGAGCCTTGTTTTTAGCCAATGCCTTCAGTGTACCTTTGAATTCTGCCTTCAGTACCATCAGTTCCTGAACGTAAGCTACCTCTTCAAATGGCTGCACATCGACCAGTGTTTTCGTGTATAATGACTCTGTGTATTCTTTCCGTCTTCTTTTGACACTTTCTGAATCTTCTAGTATTTTCCCTTTTGAAAGCCTCACCCACCTACCTGGTGGAAAGATGGTGCCCATTCTGCCTTACCGGAAGTTGAACCAATTTACAATGTAGTAATAAGAGTAGATTCTTGCGACGCACCACCCTCACCGTGGTATAACACAGAATTCCTCCGAGTGTGTTTTCAAGAGCACTAACTCTGGGAAACTCAAAGAAATTGCAACAAAACAAAATAAAACAACATAGCAAAACCCTAAAGCTTCCATAGTCAGATACATTTAGGAGATACTAGGTTAAACAAATATAAACAGCTTTGTTTATCTCATCTAAGAGGGAAGAGAGGAAGACTCTTCCAAATTTGAGTCTTACAAATGCATTTGATCACAAAACACTTTCTTTCCAAGAATAGCTTTGCAGTACTTTGAGAAAAATGTTCTGACAAGATTATCTCTGATTTTTAAAATCTTTGAGCAGCCAAGAGCAACCTGATCTTTCTAGAAGTCCTGCTGATAACTACAGGCAAGCTCTTCTTACTACCGATTCTTTGGTGCTGAAAGACCACTCTGTTAACTCAAGTTCCTGGCTAGCTAATTCTGGATGCTAAAATAGAAAAGTGTCTCATATTTCTTTCTCTTCCACTCTTTGCTGGAAAAACGAAATCGAAGCCTTCCCTTGAGCATGTTCCTGCAGCCTGATAGTTGAGCTGGCACAATACATGCCAAGCAATGCCCTTGTAAGAGAGGTCTCAAAACTATGGACACTTTGATAGCAGACCAGCCTCCAGCTCTCCCACTGAGGGGGAGAAATTGCTTGCTTAGACAGAAAGGAGGAACGCTACTAATGTATTGGTCCAGTATTTCATTTTTCCACGACAAGAAGGATTTATTAAATTAACCATGTAATGAAATATGGCATGTTTGGAGGAAAGTAGTAGCCTTGATGGAAACTAAAATGATACGTGAGACCAGAATTCAGTGGGATCTGAATGCTTCAGTGAAGGGTTTGCTGTTCGTTTTCATTAGGGGACTGCTAGGGCTTTTTGATCCTGAGTGCAGGCTTTCTCTACCTTGGCATTAATGAATTTTAGGACAGACCATTTTTTCTGTTTGTTTTTTTGTGTGGGACTGCTTTGTATGCTGCAGGCTATTTAGCTCCATCCCTGACCTCTACCGACTAGGTGCCACAGTAGCTCGCTGTTCCCAAGTTGTTACAACCATAAATGTCTCCAGACACTGCCAGATGTCTCCTGGGTAAGATGCACTGAGCTAGAGAATGATAGAGTGATTGACATTTTAGGACTACCTAGGTGTGGTTGTACAGGATTAACAGGAGACTGGGAGAATGTATTGGAGGCTGTCCTAGTGTGCTAGATGTGGTTACAGTGTGCGCCCACAGTGAAGTTAGCCTCCCTTTATCCACGGCCTTGTGTAGTTTCCTCCCACACTGACTTAGGGCTCCCATGTGACTTGCCTTGGTCAATGGAATATCTGCAAGTGTGACACAAGCCGAAACTTGTACTTGTGTAGTAGGGTTTCCGCTCTTGGAGCACTGCCACCATGTGACACAGCCTAGCCTCCTGGAAACACCTGATCAACAGTCCACATGTGAGGCCAGTTGCCAGACAAGTGAGATCATCTAAGATCTTCCAGCTCCAACCAAGCTATCATGACTGTAGCTATCTGCGGATCCCAGATGAATCAGCAGAAGAACTAGGTAGCTGAGCCTTGCCCAAATTGAAGACCGCAGAATTATGAAGAAATAAAGCAGTTGCTGTTTTAAATCTCTAAGTATTTGGTTGGTGTGTTGTAGAGTTTAGGAATCATCTAAATTCATGAGGGAAAAGAGTCACGATCAGCACAAAGCTGGTTCTCATGAGGCAGAGGTCTATTACATACCCATCTTGCCATTTCTCTACAGTTTCGACACCAACCAACCAATCATTCTACAGCACTCTCTACTTCTTTGCAGGGTTTGATAATTCACTGCAATCGCCACACAGAACTCACAGACCATATTCACAGTTATTGATTTATTAGGGAAATAACAGGCTACAACTCAGGGTCAGAATCAACTTGGAGGTAACAGGAAAAACTTAAAATCACGAACAGGAAGCACATCGGCTGGGTCTCAAAGCCTCCCTTAAGGTAGAACGTACTTCTCTCCCTTCGTTCAGCTTCCAAAAGGACAGCTCTCGCAGCTGCTGTCTGTCCTCAGGATTCTCTGCTGTCAGGTGTCTCTGCCACCAATTGGTCCAATTCATAGCCAGTGCAGTGGCTCTCTCAGCCTTGCAGGCCTTTTCTTAGCTGTGCAGGCCATGCTGCAAAACCTTGTCCTGGACTCTTGCTGTCTTCGGTGTGACAGCTCTTCACCTGTATTACAGCCTTCATAGGATGTTCCTCTAGAAGTCGGGGGTTTACACTGCTTAGGTCCAGGCTCCTCTTTGCCTTGAGGTTTCTTCCTCCCACTCTCTAATCCCTTGTGGTGCACAGGGGTAGGGATGGGAGGGTTGGTTGCTTGCATAAGCAAACTCCTTGTCAATTTCAAGCCTGACACTCCCTGCAGGACCACAAATCAACCAACCACCCCAGTGAACAGCTGGTTGCTCAGTTCTATTGAGACTTAATAGCCACACCTTTATGACTAGTAAATAGACCAATCCTTGCAAGATGAGTAAAATGGACCAATCATACTGGTTGATCATGGCCCGGCTAATCATTTTTTGTCAGTATTACAAACCCAGGGCCAGAAAGGTCACGTATAAGAGAAACTCATTGCACTGTAGATAGGTTGCTATACAACAGTACGTAACTAATAATATCAGTCTGCAATAGGTTAGTGTCAGTGGAAATGGAAAGATGAATGCATATTTTGAAGAATACAGGTTTTTTTTCTTTTTGTATGACTTCCTATCAAATGGTTTCAGGGATAAGCAGGTAAAAGAATCTAAGAGATCAGAAATATGAAAACAAAGATCAGAGTGCATGATGTTTCATGAGTAGTCTTTAACAAAATGTGTCTGCCCAAGTCCTTTAGAAATATTAATAATGTTTCTATTTTGAAAACCACAGATAATTATTATTGTTAAAGATATGGTGAAAATAGTAGCTATCTGAAAGATTCAATTTAATAAGTACACTTTAAGGATGTAAAGGTGTTACCAGATGTTATTCTTTATATGTAAAAATCAGCCTTTAGAATAAGCTGGAAAGCTCGTAAACTCAAAAACACTGATGATAAAATTCATTTAAACTGCATGGAACTATATTTACTTCCAGTAAGGAGGCTGAGAGGGTTAGGTTGCTAAGACAAGGACTTCTATTGAAATGCTTCTCAAAATTCACCAGTTAAGTTTAAGGGTGCAGAAAATCAGCTTCATTCACAGTTAGGAGGTATTATGGGTGTTAATCTTGTTTAGGGTGCTGTTCAAGAAGAAACATTTCCTCAGATGTTTAGCCCTTGACTTCGTGTTTAAGAACATTGCCTAGAGAGGATGTGTTGGATAAATCCCCTAATTTGATTTTTATCACATTAAAAAAAAAAGAAAGAAAGAAAAATCAAAGTAACAAGCAATAAAGAGGCTTTGAATGTGATAAAACAGAAATAATGAATCACAACCTAATGAAATAGTAGTAAAGGAAAAAGTCTAAAAGTAGAGAGGACAGATAATGTGAATAAAATATAAGTAACTCAGAAACATTTTACAAGATAGGAGAATCATCTGAGGATGACTGGGTAATAGGAGGACAAGGCAAAAAAAAAAAAGAAGATACATTTTAAAACCCTGCACTCATTAAGGTAGCCTTGGCGTGTAGTGGTTAAGTGCTACATCTGCCAGGCAAAAGATTGGTAAGTTCGAATCACCAGGCGCTCCTTCGAAACTCTATAGAGCAGTTCTACTCTATCTTATAGAGTCACTATGAATTGGCATCTACTAGAGATCAGTGGTTGGCTCTTGGCAGAGAGCAGTGGGTTTAGTTGTTGCTGTTTTTTTTTTTGGTACTCATTAAGCTGTCAGTGTTAAAGAAACAATAGCATTTTCTGAATATATGTTTTAAATCTCAACGAGATCTCATTTGGATGTAGAATTTCAATAAGGTTTGTTTAAAGAAAGAGCAACAACGAATTTCCCCAGTCTTTGTTTCAAGAATACTGTCTACCTACCCACCTTAGTTATTAATTCTCCATCAGGTTGAGGAGGTGAAGGCTGAGAAAAGCTGAGTTTGATAATCCGGAAGATCTGGGACATCTAATGCACATTATTTACTAGTTTGATGTTAATGTGGGACCACCAGTGGGTTGATTATCTAGTCTTAACGGGCTCTTGTGGAAACTCTGGGGTCGTGCGGAGTCTGCTAACCAAATGGCCGGACGTTCAGATCCGCCTCTCACTCCTTGGAAACTCAATGGGGCAGTTCTACTCTGATCTCCAGGGACTCGGACGCGACCCGAAGGCAGTGAGTTTTGTTTTTTTTTAAAGTCAGGATCTTGTAGAAAATCTTACACTTCAGTTTGTAAAAAGAAAACAAACAAAAAGCTCAACATATTCAGAAGTTGATCACTTTTCCAGAATTACAAGAAATAAAATACATGAAACACTAGGCAATTCGGAATCCTACCCCTACTCTTTTGTTCCAGTTTTTCCTCAGCAAGCGATCATCAGACCTGGAGAGAGCTAGGCTCCAGCGGAGCAAACTGAGTAAGGCTATTATGTAGCCCCAGTTGCCCTCCTGGCCCCCAACTCCGGGAGTCTTCTATTTAGGTTCTGGCCAGAGTCTAGCACTGAAGGCACAGCCGGATTCCTGGAGGCGTGGGCACCACAGCCGGATGCCCCTTCACCTGAGGGGAAAGTGGCTAGTGGCGAGTGCCACAGCTTTGCAGAGTACTTGGGGGGCCGCCCGCGGGACAAACGTGAGAGCGCGCTGCCCTGGTGGCTACGATCCGCCCAGGCATCGAGCATCGCTCCCGCCCTCTGGCCTGCCCCGTGTTCCCCGAAGTGGCAAAATCAGCTGCACAAGCTTCACTGGCCTTATCTCCCAGCGCAGCTAGCTGCGGGTGGCCCCGGACTTCCCACAGTCGCCGCAGCCCGGGCGGGTGGATGCTGGAAGCTCTCTTAGTTGCCCAGCGCCAGAGAGGCAGATGAGTCTGGGGAGCAGCTAGCCTGGCTGTGCGCAGTCGCTGCAGCCTGCAGTACCAACTTCTTGGGCCGCCTAGAGCGCGAGGAGTTCAGCAGGACCCTGCCGGGCCGACAGCGCGGAGGGCGCGGATAACCGGGACCTAGTGGCCGCTCTGGGCGTGCGGTGGACCTGCGAGCCCCGGATCGGCTTGGCGATACTTGCCAGCGCGGCTCCGGGACGAAGCCGAGTCCAAACCCAGGGTCGGGGAGGGGGCGGGTGGGGGATTGATGATGACATTTCTCGTCCTTCCTGCGGAAAATAACACGAATACTGTGACTGTGTTTGAACAGGACCCTGAACTATGTGCTCCTGTTCGCCGGCAGTCAAGTGTGGTGGAGGGCCCACGGCGCTGCCCACAGCAACCTCAGCCGGTCAGCCTTTGCCTTGGCGATGATGTCTAGAGACAAGGTTTTCACGACCAGGCCTGGCACAGTTGAGTCAGGACTTGTTCCTTAGCAGTATTTACCGCCCAGCATTTGAAGTAAGAGCTGTCAGCTAACCAATGGAGGTCAGAGTCTTACCCACCTTATAAAAGGAAGGTAACCAGAGAGCGTGAGGCTAGCTGGCTACACGGTTTTTACCTTACCCAGCACTTGGGGTTAAACTCAATCTCTTAAGAAGCTACAATAGTCTGGTAATTTGGGGAGGTGTCATCACAGCCAGAATTCCAGCCTAAAACGCAGTCCTCCCTCTGCAACCCTTGATTACTTATGACTATTAAAAATAAAAATAAAAAAAACAAAAAACACTACTGCCGTCACCTCGGGTCCAACACATAGCGACCCTATAAAGGACCCTATAAATTAGAGTAGAACTGCCCAATAGAGTTTCCAAGGGGCACCTGGTGGATTTGAACTGCTGACCTTTTAGTTAGCAGATACAGCACTTAACACATTGTGCCGCCAGGATTCCCAGTTTGTGATTATGGCTTTTCCAAAACCTAAAAACCTGCTCTACTGTTCTCTGTGATTTGCCTTTCACCATTCATTCATTCTCTTCTACAGAGTTAAGGAAAAGTAGCGCATTCAGAGTCAGGATTTTTAGAGAAGGCTTCACTTGCTGAATTGTGCACCCTGCCAAGGGTACCTTGTTTACATCCCTGGTGATAGAGGGAAACTTGCAGTAGTTCACAGGGTGCAGAGATTCTTCTTCCACACCGTTTTAGGTGCTTCTGGGTCTCATGAGTGCTGGTCACATTACCTGTCCCCAGCCTCCAGGCTGCACCTCAGGGCTGGGGCCAGGGCTCTTTGCCACTGTGGCATCCTCTGTGGTACTTTTTGGGTTTGTCGCCTTCTTGGACAGAAAATGAAACAGTAGTGGGCATTTATATTGGTAGGCACAAATATGCATTTTACTGAATTCACTCCTTTAATTCTCAGAACAAACTGGGAGGCAATCTTTGTGAAGTCTTGTCTTTGGGGAAACTTAGATTACAAAACTTAGACCTACAGATGTTAAGGGACTTGTCCAGTTAATGAAAGAATAAGGATTTGATCCCAGATGTGAACCACCAAAGTCTTTATTTTTTCTACAACAGAATAAAATGTTAAATCATGCAATGTATCACCTGCTCGTAAGGCTCAGAGAAAACCTAATACCAAGTTATTAACTTAATAGTGAAGAAGACAGGGATGACTGCAGATGGCAGTTTGGGGAATGGAGGGAGAGATGCTCTGATTTTATTCTGGGAAATTCCTTTGCATCTCTGTTTGCTTTCTGTCATGGTATATTTTTAGCTGCTGTTTGCAGTTCTGCCTCAGGGAATACAAATCTTTTAATGCTGGAAAATGATTTTCTGTTTGGATTTCAGCTGAAATGGTTTTAAGCCTGGTCACAATTAAGAAGATGTGAATAACATTCATTTTATTTATCTGGAAATGCCCTAATTTTGCTGTCGTATTTGAGAGACAGTTTTGTCAGATTCTTGGCTGGCAGGTTTTTTTTTTCTTTCAAGGTTTTGTATATGTCATCTCATTGCCTTCTTGCCTGTGTGATTTCTGCTGAGTCGTGTGAATTTAGAATTATTGATTCTCCTTTGTAGATTATTTTTCATTTATCCCTAGCTGCTTTTAAAATTTGCTCTTTATGTTTGGTTATAGTAAGTATGATTATAACAGTATCTTGGTGTCTTTCTTTTCAGATCTATTGTGTGGAGTTTATGAGCATCTTGGCTAGATATCTTCTTATCTTTCACAATATTAGGGAAGAGTTTACTGTCAACAAATCTTCAGGAATTCTCTGTATTTTCTGTTATCCTCCCCTGTTTTGAAACTCAAATCATCCATAGATTATTTCTTTTAATGAATCCCACATAACTTTTAGTGTTTCTTCATTTTTTAAAATTTGTTTATCCAATTTTTTCTGAAATATGCTGGTGCCAAGTGCTTTATCTTCAGTCTTACTAATTCTGAATTCCATTGCCTCATTTCTGTTCCGTTGACTTTCTATTGAGTTGTTTAATTCTGTGATTTGCATGATCAATCTGCTGAGTTTCTGATTGCTGCATCTCGAGGATTCTTGCACCCGGTTCAATTTGTAATTACGCTGTGCTGCAATTTGAGCAGCCTCCAGATGAATCTCTTGGAGAGTTCCAAAAATTAAACTTCCATATTCTACCTGCAACAAGTGCAGGAAGTTCTCTTCATCTGGAAAATTTCTAGAATCTTTGCTTGGAGAGCTTTCTGAAGCCATAGTGGTCTGCATTTTAAGTAGCTGATATTGACTATTGCCTCTGAACCATCAGTAAGTTACTGTGTTTATTTGTGTTTGCTTGTTCTGTTCTAGCTTCTTTTTTTGTTTTGTTTTGAAATGCTCAGATAGTCCGGTCATTTGAGCTTGTTTGATTATTGGTGACTTAGAGGCTCAAATGTCCTTTCACCAAGCAGTTAGAGCTGTTACTAGGTGTATAAGACCAGATGTCCACTTACTTTTCTTGTATGTATTCAGCTCAGGTGTCCAGGTAATCACTCAGCAAGTGGGTGGTGCAAGCACTTTCCTACAGTCTTAGATGGCAGGAGGGATTGGTGTGGGCACAGGTAACTGTCTAAGAAAGGTAGGGGGCTGACAGACATCCATGGGTGACTGTGAGAAAGGTTTACTCCTATTCCTTAATGCAAGTAGGTAGATAGCTTTTGTTGCAGGGTGATGGGCACCTGAATGCTATAATCAGTACTGAAAGGCATTCAAGGTCCATGGACCCCTTATGCCTGCACGTAGGCAAAGTACTTGTTTCTAGTCAAGTTGAGCAGAGCTGGCACATTTTTTTCACCCCATTTATTAAATTGTGAGCTTGTTTATTAAATTGCTCCCTCTCCAAATCTGGGGGAATGGTTCAGGACACTTGTAAGAGGTCTTATCTCTGGCCCAGGTAGTAAGTCAGAATATGGAACCCAGTGCAGTGCAAAGAAGGGAGGGGGTAGTACTGGAATAAGAGAGAGGGGTTTAACATGAAGGAAAGTTTTAGATCCACATGTGATATGTTAGATCTAAGCCACTTAACTTTTGGTGATGGAATGCTGCTTTTCACTGATTCTGGAGGAATGAGTGGGTTCTTTGCCATTCAGTCTCTCCCTTCGAGGAACATGCTCTCCAAGCACCACTGCTTTGCTCATCATACTGGCTGCTGTGGATCCTCCTGTGGGGTGCTGATTCCTGCTGGCTCACACCTGGTCAGTGCTAGATACTTCTGAATCTCCTCTCCCTTCCCTGTTGCTCAATCTGATTCCTCAACTTTCGTTTTGATGTTCAAGGCTCCTAGAATGTCATATATAATTGATTTCTTTGTTTACTGCAGTTAGAGGGATCACAGGAAGCATCTGACTACTCTGCTATCTTATCCCTGCTTCTTAAAGGCATTCATTTTGGTTGACAATTCACATACCTGAGACTTAAAGCACATTCTGGAAGACATAAGTGGCATTGCTCATTGTTCACAGATTAGACTTGAGGGCTGAAAATCCTTACTTCCTTCCCACCCCCTACCCCTCAAACTCTCCCTCTGGGTTGGAAAGTAAAGGAAAACATTGGACATGGACAGTGACTAACCACAGTACAAGAGAGATTATGTAGGGACAATGGATGTGATAACTATCTTTTTTGTATTATTTGCAAATGAGGTAGAAAAAAATGCAGTCTGTCCACCAAGGTTATGTATTAAATTTTGTCCCCCCAAAACGTGTACCAAATTGGTTAGGCCAGGAGTCTCAGTAATGTATGATTGGCCAGCATTTTGTCTTCTGATATGGTTTTCCTATGTTTTACAATTCCTGCCTCTATGATGATAATGAGGCAGGATTATCAGCAGTTATGTTAATGAGGCAGGACTCCATCCAGAGGACTAGGTTATGTTGTAAGCCACTCTCTTTTGGTATATAAAAGAGAGAATCAAGCAGAGAGGCAGAGGGAGTTCATACTGCCAAGAAAGCAGTGCCAGGAACAGAGCTCCTCCTTTGGACCTGAGGTGCTTGCATGGCGAAGTTCCTAGACCAAAGGAAGGTTGCTGACGAGGATCTTCCTCCAGAGCCATCAGGGAGAGAAAGCCTTCCCCTGGAGCTGGCACTCTGAATCTGGACTTCTAGCCTCCTAGACAGTGAACAATTAACTTGTTAAAGTCTAGTATTTCTGTTATGGCAACATTAGATGACTAAGACAACCAGGGAAGTAGAAAAATATAGAAACTCTATTTCTTTCAGTCATCTTTCATCTCTAACTTAACTTCGGTGAAGGTAATTTTAAAATGCACCACTTTTAAAAATGAGCAGGGTGAGACCCCATCACATCCATGATTATCTATGTGTATGTTTATGACCTATTTTTCACAGCTGTCAAACCTTGGCAGCGAATATCTGACACTTAACTTTTAAATGATTAAAATAACATTTTCAGGATCCAAACACAAACCTGGACTTAATATTGATGAAACTATTATTGTGATGCCTTTCCAAACACTTCAAAGGTTATTAAATTTAATGAGTCTTGATATCCCCTGGTAGATTTGTGTCCTGAGCCCCACCTTCTTCTGATGTGACATTAAAAGGATTATATTTGCTTCCTGTAGTTGCTCAAGAGGTAAAGAACTAAACTGAGTTGCTTCATCTGATTGTTACCATGGCAACCATTGGCTATTTTGGTAAGTTGCTTCTATTCCGCTTCCTCATACAGCTGTTCACCTTCCCTTCCACTCAACAAACATGATTTAAAAAAACTTTTGTTATTGATAATACAGTTGACATTACTTCAGGCAAATTTATTCCCCATGCATTACCAGAGTGCCTTCTATGTGCCAGATGCTGTCCTATATACTTTCTGATGTTCCAGAGACAAAGAAAAGAGTAAGATGTGACTTCTGGCCTCAAGAAGTACACAGTCTAGGACAAATAATTTTGAAAATGTTGTCAAAATTTAGTGAGGACAAAGACAACGTGTAATGTAGGGGAAGTCAGTGCAACTCTGACCAAGGCAAAGTGGTAGAAGCTTCTCTCACACATCTAAATATACTGTAGGACAGAGTCACTGTGGCTGAGGGCTGGGGACTGTAGTCTTGTGGGACAGCTAGGTCAATTGACATGACATAGTTCATAAAAAAAATATTCTACATCCTACTTTGTTGAGTAGCATCTGGGGTTTTAAAAGCTTGAGAGTGGTCATCTAAGATACATCTACTGCCTGATTCCATCCAGCGAAAATGATAATTAAAAAATCCAAAGACACAAGGAAAACATTAGCCCAAAGGACTAAGAGAGTATATAAACCACGGTCTTTACAAGCCTTAGCAGAACTAGAAGGTTACCTCCTTAGCTCAATCAAGTATTAGAGATCAAGTGGCTAGCACCCTCCCAAGAGCAAAGATAAGCAGGAAAAAAGGGACAGGAAAATTTGGTGACTGGACATGGGGAACCCAGAATGGACAAGGGGAGAGTGTTGTTGACATACTGTAGAAATTTCAATCAATGTCAATTTGTATAAATTTTTTAATGAGAAACTAATCTGAGATGCAAACTTGTATCTAAAGCACAATAAAACTTACGCTGCTGGTGGAATTGCAAGTTGGCACAGCTTCTTTGGAAAGTAATCTAGTGCTTCCTTAAAAGGCTGGAAATAGATAAAACATTTGATCCTGTAATTCCACTGCTTGGAATTTATCCTTCAGTTACAAAGGCAGTCACACAAACAGACACATGTACACAAATGTTTATTGCAGCACAGTCCACCATGGCTAAAAGATGGAATCAACCCAGATGCAGATCCACAGATGAGTGGATAAACAAACTACAGTACATATACTCAATGGAACACTATGCCCTGATTAAAAAAAAATGGATTTTAGAAAGCATCTCATAACATAGTTTCAATTGGAGGATACTATGCTGAGTGAAATCAGTCAGTGTCAAAAGGACAAACGTATAAGATCCCAGTTATAAGGACTTAAAAATAGACTTAGCCGTAGAAGTAAATAACTTTGTTGACTACAAAAGCAGGGTGGTGAGGGTTTGTCATAGATGAGATAATTGATAGATGTTAGAAATTTTATTCATTTACTGTAATTAATAAACAAAAAATTTTTTTAAATTGCTCTATTGCAAGTAAGAGTTGCTTGCAAAAGACTCTACGTATGGCAGAAATAGACAAATAAAAACTATGTTGCAAGCAGAAGCTTTTTTGAAGTTTTATTTTTTTAATCTTAAAAAAATGACACATTTGTTTACTTTATTCTGCAATATATTGCTGCTTGCTTCAACATAAAATGCTTTATTTTCTTCTAAGAGGGATGGCTGTCTCTGTAGGAAGGTGTGCCATTTTCATCTGGTGACTGTGTTTCACACCTGAATCTCCACTTCGTCCCCTGTGGAGTATGCACAATGGTATGCACATCCAGTTGAAAAAGAACAGATATCAAATGTAACAATATGCAGTCCCTGCAGAAGCAAAGCATACTAGTGTTGACAGGGTTTCTGTTTCAAATATTGCTCAAACCTTCCAATGAAAATTTTAAGTAATTTTGGGTTTAAATTCTATAGTCATCAATAGTTGTGATGTCATTTGTTGACACTGAATCAGCTCTGACTCATGATGATCCTGTTGCCAAAATTGAAGCCAGGGTCATCTCTCCTGTCTGTAACTGAAAATTTAGGGACAGCATGGAGTTTAAGGAATAATTTATTGGCAGATCTGCAACCAACCTGGAGAACAGTGGTCCCAAACTGTCCTGCTTAGGTTACATTTCTAGTGGTTCTTGTAGCTGGAATTCAAAGGGGAGTGGGTTTGTCACAGAACAGTGATCAGGAGTCACAAGATTTCATTACACCACAAGGTTTCATTACATCTAACAAGCAATGTGAATTGCCCAAAATTTTGTCAAGGATAATTAGAGTAAACCCAAAGGTTTGTCACAGGATAATCAAACAAGACAGACCTGAAAGTCTGTCACAGGACAATTAAACAGAGCAGACCCAAAGTTTGTCACAGATAATCATACAGAGTAAACCATCCAAAAAACTTTAACTCTCTCTGAAGTCTTAATAAACTCTATGTCCTTAGAGATAGGGAGAGGAAGAGATAGGAAATGGAATACAGATCTGTTAGTTCAGTTATTAAGGCAAAAAATATAATGCAGCTTAATAACCTAAGTGACTTTTGTTAGACCTTTACATTTACTATCAATCCTGTATACTATGAAATGAAACATTGATGGGTTCTGTGTCATCTTCATGATTTTTGGAAATAAGACAATAATCTGTTGTGATCCACAGGATTTCCAATGACTAGTTTTCAGATGCACAGTACCAGGCCTTCCTACCCCGTCTCAGACTGAGACCTGTGCACCAGGTGTGAAGCTGAAGAAGATTGTAACAAGTCAACAAGGGCCAAAGCAGGATCTTGATTATGTCACACTTGAATTTACAGACCATCTCAGGAATAGACTGGACACACTGAAAACTAATGACTGAATACCAGAGGAGTTGTGGAATAACTTTAGGGACATCATACATGAAGAAAACAAAAGATTATTAAAAGACAGGAAAGAAAGCAAAGACCAAAATGGGTGTCAGAAGAGACTCTGAAAGTTGCTTTTGAACAGAGTCTCTAAAGTAAATGGAAGAAATGATGAAGTAAAAGAGCTGAACAGGGCAGCTCCAGATGACAAAGTAAAGTATTATAATGACCTATGCAAAGACCTGGAGTTAGAAAGCCAAAATGAAGAACATACTTAGCATGTCTCAAGCTGAAAGAAGTGAAGAAAAAGCTTAAGCTTTACATTGCAATGCTGAAGGTTCCACAGGGGAAAATATTAAATGACACAGGAAGCATCAAAAGAAGATGGAAGAAATACACGGAGTCACTACTTCAAAAAGAATTGTTTGATATTCAACCAGTTCAGAAGGTTGGTGAGGAAACAATAATACAAAAGGAAGAGGTCCATATTGCACTAAAGGTACTAATGAAAAACAACATTCCAGCAACTGACAGAATACTAATGGAGATGTTTCAGTAAATGGATGTAGTTGCTAGAAGTGCTCATTCATCGACAGCAAGAAATTTGAAAGGGACTACAAGAGATCCATATTTCTTCCTATTACCAACAAAGGCAACCCAACCAATAGTGGAAATTATGAAACAATATCATTAATATTACACTCAAGTAAACTTTAGCTGAAGGTTGTTCAAAAGTGGTAGCAGCAGTACATATGTAGCAGGAAAAAACATCAATTAGGTCTGCAGAGCAGAAAGTACCACCAACACCACTTTGTTTGTAGAGGAAGAGGCTTTTATTAGCTGGCAGTGTGGCAGATGGACTGAAGTCCGAAAAATAGCCACACACCGTATTCCATTATCAGATATACTTATATATACGTTTCCCTAAGAAAGCAGACAAAGGAGTTTCCATATATCCTCCTAATTGGCACCTACAGGTATATAGATTTTCATGTTGCATCCTGTTGGCACAGTATACTTAAAGAGGCACTAAAACAGCATTAAGTTACATGGGAAGTAGTTATGCTGTCCTTAGAAACTGGGCATATCTCAAGACTTCTATGGGGGGAGGAGGGAGTGTCCTTGAGCTGGCCCCAGAGAGAGGGATCTAGACTTCTGGAATTTAAGTGGTATCTGCTTGAAAGCTTTTTCTCCCTCTCTCACATTGACCGAGAACTGCCAGAAATTCAAGCCAGATTCAGAAGGGTATGTGGAGCCAGGAATGTCATTGTTGATGTCATATGGATTCTGATTGAAAGCAGAGAATGCCAGAAAGATATTTGCCTGTGTTTTACTGACTATGCAAAGTATTCAGTTCTGTGGATTGTAACAAATTATGGCTAACGTTGTGAAGAATAGGAATTCCAGAACATTTAATTCTGCCCCTGAGTAACTAGAACAAGGGGATACTATGTGGGTCAAAGTGAGGAAAGATGTGTCAGGACTGTATCCTCTCATCATATTTATTTAATCTGTTTGATGAGCAAATAGTTCTAGAAGCTGGACTATATAAAGAAGGAGGGATTAGGATTCAAGGACCACTCATTAACAATTTGCATTACACAGATGACACAACCTTCCTTGCTGAAAGTGAAGAGGACTTGAAGTACTTACTGAACAAGGTCAAAGACCAGAGCCTTCAGTTTATTACACATTAACACAAAGAAAAAAAAATCCTCAAAACTGGGCCAGTAAGCAGCATCATGATACACAGAGAGAAGACTGAAGTTGTCAAGGATTTTCCTTTCACTGGGATCCACAATCAACATTCTTGGAAGCAGCAGTTAAAAAATTAAAGTGTGCATTGCCTTGGGCAAATCTGTTGCAAAAGACCTCTTTAAAGTTTTAAAATGCTGATGGTGTTTTCAATTGCCTTATATGCATACAAAAGCTGGAGGATGGATGAGGAAGACTGAAGAATTGATGTATTTGAATTGTGGTGTTGGTGAGGAGTATGGACTGTCAAAAGAATAAACAAGCCTATTTTGGAAGAAGTACAGCCAGTATCCCACGTACCTTGAACATGTTATTGGATAGATCAGTTCCTGGAGAAGGACCTCGTGCTTGGTAAAGAAGATCAGCAAAAAAGTGGTAGACCCTCAATAAGACTGACTAACACAGTGGCTGCAATAATGGGCTCAAACATAACAATGATTGTGAGGATGGCACAGGACCAGGCAGTGTTTGGTTCTGTTGTATGCAGAGTCACTATGAGTGAGAACCAACTTGAAGGCACCTAACAACAACAAGTTTACTGGTCTTTCTTTGGAGATTTGTCTGAGTGGACTTGAACCCCCAACCTTTCGGTTAGCAGCCCGGCACATTAACCCTTTAAATCACCCAGAGACTCCAAGTTGATGTTTGCCAACAAAGAGAGGCAGAGGGAAGCTCTTAAAATTCAGCCCTAGATGAGTTGCTCCTCTGGTCCCATGCTAATACTCCCAGGGGTGAGGCATTATTCAGTCTCCAGGAGCTCAGCAGGTGCTTGCTTTTAAGTCATATATTTTCTAAGGCTTTCCTGCTCACAAAGGTATGTGCCTCAGAGAAGCAACACAGGCAACACCAAGGGCTTTTCTAGAAATTCAGACTGTCAGGCCACACCCCAAACCTGCTAAGCAACAACCACATTTTAACAAGATCTCCTGACTGATTTGATTGTGTATTGGTGCTCTGCAGAAGAGATACTGCTGAAGAAAGGAGAATGAGGGGGCCGTATTTATTCCAGAGCTGCTTAAACAAGATAGAAAAGTCTCAGAGAAGGTTGAACTAAGATAAAAAAGACACACTTCACTTACTGAAAATTTTTCTTTGGATTGCCTCTGATTACATGCAGTCTGAATTTTGAAATGTTCATGATTGGATTCGTTCTGAAGTCATCTGTACTTCATCAAGTATATTGTGCATTTTGTGAACGGAGTCTTCAAAGATAAAATTCACATACAGCAAAGTGTGCCATGCATATGTGTACAGCCTGCTGAATTGTTAGACTCAACAATGATGCAATTAACTTTCAGATCAAGAAACAGAACAAGCTTGCAGAAGCCCTGTCACTACACTTCTCCATTATCCTTTGCCTTTTTTTTTTTTTGGAAGTAGGTTGCCAGGCCTTTCTTCCTAGTCTGTCTTAGTCTGTAAATGCCACTGCAACCTCTTCAGTGTCATAGCAACAAGCAAGCCTCCGAGAGATGGGAGGTAGCTGTGCATAAAGTATATTGGCTGGAAATTGAACTCAGGTCTCCTGCGTGGAAACCAAGAATCACTGCTGCCCTCTGTTATTAAGTTAGCTTTGTAGAAATTATTCCATTTACAGTGCTGAGCATAAGACTATGAGTTATGTTGCTGTGAATACATGTAAGAGGTAGGCATCTAGCCTATAAGGGTGTGGGCTTGTACTGAGATGAACTCATGAGAGTATGACAAGATATGTGCTTGCACTTGTGTCTTGGGCCTGAAACCTAATTGAGGTTATTCAGTTTTTTATTTTTATTGTTTTTGAGTTGTAGGGAAATGCTATAAATCCTGTACATAGACATAAATATTACTGATTGGTTGGTTCTCCTGGTCCTCTCAAGAATGATCATTGTACTAATATTATTACAGGTCCCTCCTTAATAGTCAGTCTTAAAGTAACTGTTACTATTTATTTCCATGTAGCTTTGGGGCCCATTGTATTCCACAAAGGAGTCCCTGGGTGGTGTAAACTGTTAAGGCACTTGGTTGATGACACAAAGTTTGAGGTTTCAGTCTACTCAGAGAAAGTTCAGAAGAAGAGCCAGGTGATCGATTTCTGAGAAACCAGACAATGACAACTTACAGAGCACAGTTCTACTTTGACACACGTGTGGTTGACACGAGGCAGAGTCAGCCTGACAACACGTGGTTCCTGGTAGTACCCAGTGGGGACATGGACCAAGCAAGTGAAGCAAGAGTCCAGCTCACAAACGGAACTGGAAACTACAGAGACGTTTACACTTGGGACGTGAAATATAAACTGAGAACAATGTTAATACACAGCTCACTGAAATTTCTTTTTACTTACATGAGGACCCTGTGAGTTATGATGAAGACTCAGTTAAGAGATGACTGGTATTTCTTTTCTTGGCTCTCCTAGGAAATGAGATTATATTCTCTCAGGAACTAGTGTTTGCAGATCTGAGAATAGTTGACTCTTGTAGTGAGTTGCAGTACTAACAGCTCTCAGGAGGATCAGTTTTTTGGATAATTGATCCTTCAATAATGTAAAGAAGCCAGATTTTGTAAGATTTTTGGCCACCTTCTTTTTCTGTCACACCCCAGAAAATCACTCTCCGGTTTTCCAGGAAATCAAATGGAAAATAATTAAACTTTTCAGTAGGATGTTGGGAAAGCACAGAAATAGCCACGTGATGAGCAGTGGAGTCTTTCTCAGTAGCTTTGTGGAAAATACCCCCAGGCACCACTGAATGAAACCAAAGGCCTCTCAAAAGATGTTAACTGCTGAAAGGTTAAATTAAAGATGTTAACACCAATTTATCTCAAAGAAGTAATGTGCTCAGCAACACTTCTTGGAAAACCCATGCAACTAATTTTAATATTTTTGGTGCATCTCTTTCCATAAAACAACTACTGGGAAACACTTACTGATTTCTCATTCTGTTCAATGGTTGTATAGCAAGGCAGATAAAAATCAAGGATACTTAAAATTTAAAGCAGGCTTTAAAAAATTATTTGTATATAAACTTTTTGTACAGTAACTAAAAAACTCTACCACATATTCAAATAGGTTTGATAATTCAGAAATATGATCATAGACTAAACGTTCTACCTTAAATACATGAGCTTTCACAGCAAACTCATGTATCCTTTGAGACAGGTTTTTAAAAATGTCAGAACACGTTGGTATAATCTCTCACAAATTTTCTTGCCATTATCATATATTCTCAGGAGTAAGGATGGTATTTAACTGTTGAAGAAAATATGACTGTAGCTTAAATAACAAGCAGGTATCTCTCCGTGATACCAATAATAAGTTATAGTTAAATGTCAACCATTCAATAGGTAGAAGTAGGTGTTCAATACATGTTCTTATTGATATTACACGCTGTCTAGTTAGTTCAGATTTGTAATGATCATATGTACAACTGAATGAAATACTGTCCAATCCTGCACCATTCTCAAAATCCTTGCTATGTTTGAGCCCATTTTTGCAGCCAGTATGTCAGTCCGTCTTGTTGAGGGTCTTCCTCTTTTTTGCTGACCCTCTGCTTGACCAAGTATGATGTCCTTCTCCAGTCAGGCTCTCCTGATAACAAGTCTAAAGCACATAAGATGAAGTCTTGTCATCCTCCTTTCTAAGGAGTATCCTGGCTGTACTTCTTCCAAGAGAGGTTTGCTGGGTTTTCTGGCAGTCCATGGTATGTTCAATATTCTTCACCAAAACCATAACTAAAAGGCATCAATGCTTCTTCAGTTTTCCTTATTCATTGTACATACAAGACAGCTGAAAAGATAATGATTTAGATCAGGCACAACTTCAGGATCAGGTACACTTTAAAAAGGTGATTTTTTTTAAACTTCAAAGAGGTCTTTTGCAGCAGATTTGCCAATGCAATGGCTTTTTTTGGTTTGTTTGGCAACTGCTTCTATGGGTGTTAATAGTGGATCCAAGGAAAATTTCACCCTTGATAACTTCAGTGTTTTGTCAGTCTATTATGATGTTGCTTAGTACTCCAGTTGTGATGACTTTTGTTTTCTTGATGTTGAGATGTAATCCGTACTGAAAGCTGTAATTTTTGATGTTCATCAGTAAGTACTTAAGTCCTTTCCACTTTCCGCAAGCAAAGTTGTATCACCTGTATACCACAGGTTATTAATGAATCTTCCTGCAATCCTGTTACTTCATTTTTCCTGGTATGGTCCACCTTCTTGGATTATTTGCTCCACATACAGATTGATTATGGTTAAAGAATACAACCCAGCCACATACCTTTCCTGATTTCAAACCATGCAGTATCCTCTTGTCTGGTTTGAATGTCTGCCTCTTGGCCTGTGTATGTGTTCTCTATGAGCACAATTTACTATTAGGAAATCCCTGTTATTGTATCCAACTCGACGGCACTTGGCTTGGCTATTCATTTTTTTTAATGCATAGCCATTAACAAAAGCAGGTAAATATCTTTCTAGTAATCTCTGCTTGCAGCCAGGATTCATCTGCTCAGCAATGATGTTCCTGGTTCCATGTCCTCTTCTGAATCTGGCTTGAATTTCTGGCAGTTCACTATTGATGTACTGTTGTAAATGCTTTTGAATTGCCAAGCCAGCCAAGTTACCCTCAGCATAATTTTACAAGCATGTCATAATACTGATATTGTTGGATAATTTCCACATTCTGTTTGATTGCTTTTCTTTGGAATGGGCACAAATATGGATCTCTTCTAGTTAACTGGTCATTTAGCTGCCTTCCAAATTTCTTTACATGGATGAGTGAGTATCTCCAGCATTGCATCTAGTTTTTGAAACATGTTGGTTGGTATCCCATCAATTATTGACTTTTTTTTTCTCACGTCGTCAACATGGTGTGGATTTCTTGTTTTAGTACCATTGGTTATTGGTCAGAGGCTACTTCCTGAAATGGGTGCACATCAATCAATTCTTTTGGGTACAAAAAACTTCTTTTGATGCTTCCTACATCATTCAGTATTTTGCCCATAGAATCCTTCAATATTTCAACTCAAGACTTGAATATTTTCTGTAGTTCTTTCAGCTGGATAAGTACTGAGCATGCTGTTTTTGGTTTTCTAGCTCCAGGTCTTTGCATATTTCATTATAAAAATCTACTTTGTGGAGGTGGGGCCAATACGGTGGAGTGGATGGGTACTTCCTGTGAACTGTCTAACTTCAAAGACCCAGAATAACAAATCCAGTACATATGGCATCCTAGGAGCCCTGGATATCAAAGAGAATGTTAAGAAACTAGACTGAGCAAGGGGAAAGGGAGAGAAGCACTGTAAGTACATAGATAGGATACCACAGACAAGACCTGCCAGAAAATGGTTGCAGCCACTGAGTTGTGAGCTGAACATGGGGGTTGGTGGTTACTCCTTCAGCAGGAGTAATTGTCTGAAGAATCTACTTGCACCTCCAGAGCCAGTGAGAGAAAGCACTGAATCACTGAAAGCTAAGTCTTTATGTGTAAACTGCTGCACAGATCTGGCTTCTCCTGGCACTCCCCCCTTCCTTCTGAGCACTAAGCCTAGTTTTAGAAGCTGACACCGTTAACTGAGCCAAAAGTAGGACTCCTCAAGACCACCCTGAGCCATCCTCTAAGACTCAGAGGGGTAACAATTTAACAAACTTGAGGAATGCAGAAAATATTCTGCTGACTCTCCTAAGCTAAAGAAACAGTGTAGAAACTGTTCCTTCACCTACATCCAGACATAGGAGGATATGCCATCCTCACAGACACTGAAGGCTGGCAGCTAGCCCCCTGCCTTTCTCAGTGGCTGCAGCCAGACACTTGTGCCTATACTAATCACCCCTGCCCACCTGGAACAGCAGGAGAGAGCCTGCACTACACATTGGTGACTGACTACCTTGACATCTGCACTGAATCTGTGTAAGAAAAGTAAATTGTACACTTTAAAACAAGAAGTTAGAACACAGTACACAAACACAAAATGAAAAAACACAATTTACCTATAGCTTGGAAATAGCAGTCCATATTAAAGCACTTAACAGGGCAGATCATGATCTGCTCAGAAAGCTCCCAAAGAATCAGATTTTCCAGAAGAATGAAACTTTCTGGGATTATCAGAGATAAAATACAAAAGATTAATATTTAGATTAATATTCCACATCCTTCAAGAGATGTGGAAGGAGATGAGGAAAATTTCAGCAGATTATAATGACAAATTGAACAAGCTGCAAGAAAGCATTGAGTGGCAAGAATTAAAAATTCAGAAAGTTAATAGTAAAATTACAGAATTAGACAACTGAGTAGAAAGTCAAAGGAGCAGAACTGAGGCAATGGAAGCCCAAATTAGTTAGACTGAAGATAAAGCATGTGATGTCAACATATTTGAGGAAAACTCAGATAAAAGAATTGAAAAAATATCAAGAAACACTAAAAATTATGTGGGACTCTGTGAAATGGAATAATCTACAAGTGATTGGAATATTAGAACATGGAGGGGATGGGGTAACAGAAAAAAATAGAGAGAATTGTGGTAGATTTGCTGTCAGAAAACTTCCCTGATATCATGAAAGACCTAACCAATACAGTCATTGAATTTCATACAAGGTAGATCCCAAAAGAAAGACACTAACATGCATTATAATCAAACTTGCCAACACTAAAGATAAAAAGGTACTTTTATAAGTGGCTAAAGATAAACAAAAAACAACCCACAAAGCAGAATCAGTAAGACTAAACTGGGACTACTCAGTAGAAATCACGCAGACAAGAAGGCAGTGAGTTGATGTACAAGGACTGACAATTACATTCAAGAACTCAGCCTAGAAAAAATCTACATGCCTCTCTGCTGAATATCACTACAATCACCTTCAAAGTACTCACCTTGGGAAGTTTGTGCTGACACCAGAGCCTAGTCCAGTCTTCAAAGCAATTTTAGAACTTCTTTTTTGGAATGGCCATAAGAGCTGTAGTCGTATTATCCTTGATATCCTGAATATCATCAAAATGTCTTCCTTTCAATATTTCCTTTCTCTTCTGGTAAAGAAAAAAGTCATTGGGGGTCAGATCAGGTGAGTAGGGAAGATATCTCAAGTTGTTTACTGGCTAAACACTTCCCCACAAACAACTATACAATTAAGTTCACAAAGTTGTCACTGTGCTACTGTGTACAATGGCTATTCCAGAAAGAGTTGCTTTCTTGCAGAAGCCAAGTGCCGTTGAGCAGTTCCAAAATTGCTTTGAAGGGTGGATTAGGCATTAGCATCCGCGCATAGCTTCCCAAGAGGAGTACTTTGAAGGTGACTGCAGTGCTATTCACTAGTGAATATGGTCAAGCCTCATACGTATGCAAAGCCTTGAAGGAAAATAACTGCCAGCCAAGAATTATACATCCAGGAAAATTGTCTCTCAAATATGATGGTGAAATTAGGATATTTCCACGTAAACAGAAATTCAGGGAATTTGCAAAAACCAAACCAAGATTACAAGAATTACTAATGGGGGTGCTTTTGTTAGAAAATCAGTAACACCAGGTAACAACACAAGACCAGAAAACAGAGGAGAGCAACTGGATATCAATCCAAATGGGGGGGGGGTCATAAAAATAAATCACAGATAAAACACTGAAAATATGGAAAGAGAGATGTCATTATGCAAGCATTATAACAAAAAATAAGGATCCAAAATAAAGTGCAGTCATAGCTCTTTCATATGGAAAGAAAGTTAAGGTGCCAAGCCAAGTATCATTGAGTAAATTAAGGTGATATAAAGAAATTAAAGACTGGTTTAAATTTAGAAAAATAGGGACAAATATTAAGGGAACCACAAAGGAAACTATTAATCCTACCCATCAAAATAAAAAACATGAAGTCTCAGCAAATACAAAACCTTCAAAATTGAAAAAGATGAAAACAAAATACATAAGGAAAAAAGACTCAGTAGAAAATTAAACAGAAGAAAGGGATTATCTATAACACACACAAAAAAGGCTCAAAATGGCAGCACTAATGATACTGGATCTAAATGTACTAAATGCAACAGTAAAGAAATGAAGAGTGGCAGACTGGATAAAAAACACAGCTCATCTATATGCAGCCTACAGGGGATGCACCTTAGACTCAAGACACAAACAGGCTACAAAGGATGGGAAAAAATATATCAAGCTAAAAACATTCAGAAAAAAAAGGAGTGCTAATATTAATCTCAGATAAAATAGACTGTATAAAACAGTAAAATATACCACATTGCATATGGAAGCATATTATATAATCATTAAATCCTGGACCAATACTCCAGGATGACATAACCATATTAAATATCTACATACCCGACAACATGGCTCCAAAATACAGAAGGAAAAAAAACCCATTCAGTTTATTGAAAAGAGAAATACCTCTAGAATAGTAGTAGGAGATTTCAACATACCACTCTCAGTGAAGGACAAAAACATCTAGGAAAAAACTCTGTAAAGACATTGTCTTAGGCTGGGTTTTCTAGGGAAGCAAAACCAGTAACACGTGTAGGTACAAGGAAAGATTTATAATATATACATATAGACAGATAGATAGATACAAATATAGGAAACAGCTCACGTAATCACAGAAGCTGAATGTCCCAAGCTCTGGCACAAGCCTCACGTGTCCACGGAAGCTGAGGAACCCAAGGTCAGCAAGTCAGAGACCAGAGTTGCAGATCACCGGTTGTGTAGGTCAGTGGATCCCAAGCTGGTGGTGAGACGAAGTGACAGAGGCTGGCGAACCCAGGATCGGCAGGTCAGGGAGCAGGACTCTCAAGTGCTGACTGTAAGGACTGATGAGCCCAACAGCTGCTAGCTCCAGTCCCGGAACCAGATGTTGGAATAAGAGAGCAGGAGCTCCTGGCCACGTGAGCGATCAGCAGCCGTAGTCAGTGTCACGAGATGAGAGCCGAGGGGCAGGGAGCCACTACAAACCCCGCCCTGCCACTTAATACAGCAGCCAAATAGGTAGTAGCCAAGTTGACATAATCCTGACCACCACAGACATGGAAGACCTATGTGTCACAATCAACCAACTTGATCTCAAAGACATATAAAGAACATTCCACCCAACAGCAGCCAAGTATTCTTTCTTTTCCAATGCACGTGAAACATTTTCCAGAATTGACCACATACTAGGCCACAAAGCAATCCTTAACAAAATTCAAACTATTAAATATTACAAAGTACCTTGTGAGACTATAAAGCCATAAAAGTAGAAATCAACAGCAGACAAAAAGGAGGGGAATCAAACACATGGAAACTGAACAACACCTTGCTCAAAAACAATTGTGTTACAGAAAAAATCAGAGTGAATAAAGAACTTCATAGAATCAAAAGAGAATGTAAACACATCCTACCAGAATCTATAGGATTCAGCAAAAGTAGAGCTCAAAGATCAATTTGTCTCAGTAAATGCACGTGTCCAAAAAGAATCAAGGGCCCAAATCAAAGAAGTAACTCTACAACTCAAACAAGTGGAAAGAGAGCAGCAAGAGAACACCTTGGGCACCAGAAGAAACCAAATAATAAAATTAGAACAGAACTAAATGAATTAGAGATAAGAAAAATGAGTGAAAGACTTAACAAGATCAAAAGGTGGTTTTTTGAAAAGATCAACAAAACTGATGAACTATTGGCCAAACCAACAAAAGAAAAACAAGAGAGGAAGCAAATAACTCAAGTAAGAAATGAGATGGGAGATAGCACAACAGACTCAACTGAAATTAAAAGAATCATACGAGAATACTCCAAAAAACTGTACTTTCTAGAGGAAATGAATGAATTTCCAGAAACACATCACCTACCAAAATAAGCACAAAGTAGAACAATTTAATGAAACCATTACAAAAGAAGAAATTGAAAAGGTAATCAAAACACTCTCAACTGAAAAAAAGCCCTGGCCCTGATGGCTTCCCTGGACAATTCTACCAAATTTTTAGAGAAGAATTAGCACTACTACTAATGTAGATATTCTAGAGCGTAGAAAAGGATGAGATATTCCCAAATTCATTCTATGAATCCAGCATAACCATGATAACAAAACCTGGTAAAGACAGCACCAAAAAAGAAAATTACAGACCAATAGCTCTCATAAACTTAGATACAAAAGTCCTCAACAAAATCCTAGCCAATAGAATTCAACAACCTATCAAAAAATTATTCACCATGACCAAGTGGGATTCACACTGGGGATGCAGGAATTGGTTCAACATCAGAAAGCCAATTAATGTAATTTGTAATAAACAGAAGACAAGAATCACTAGATTTTATCAATTGATGAGGAAAAGGAATATGACAAATTCTGACACTCATTCGTGTTAAAGACTATCAGCAAAATAGGAATAGAGGGGAAATTGCTAAACATAACAAGGGACATCTATGTAAAGCCAACAGCCAAAGTCATCCTAAATGGAGAACATTCAAAAACATTCTCCTTGAGAACATGAGCCAGACAAGGATGCACAACATTGTGCTGGAGATTCTAGCTAGAGAAATCAGGCAAGCTAAAGAAATAAAGGGCATGCAAATTTGTAAAGAAGGAATAAAAGTATTCCAATTTGCAGATGATATGATCCTACATACAGAAAAATCTAGAGAATCCACACAAAAGAACTACTGGACTGAATAGAAGAATTCAGTAAAGTATGTATAATGGCAGTGTAATAGATTCTACAGTCATGTAGCATGAGGTGTCCCACTTTGTTCTTCTTCTTAAGTAACACTTTATTGATCCAGGCCTTCTTCTCTTTCCATATGTAGTTGGTGGTTTGTTTCTCCATCTCACATAACATAAACATAGATAAATCAGTTGGATTCCTTTACACTAGAAAAGATACCATCAAAGAGGAAATCACCAAATCAATACCACTTATAATAGCCTCCAGGAAGATAAAGTACCTAGGAATAGATCTAACCAGAGATGTAAAACACTTACACAAAGCAAATTACAAGACTGTACTGCAAGAAACCAAGAGAAACCTACATAAGTGGAGACACCTACCTTGCTCATGGAGGATTTCACATTGTGAAACTATCTGCTCTACCCAAAGTGATTTATAGATAAAATGCAGTCCCAATATAAATTGCAATGGCATTCTTTAATGAGAAGGAGAAATAAACCACCAAGTGCATATGAAAAGGGAAGAAGGCCAGAATCAACTAAGCATTACTGAAGAAGAAGAACAAAGTGGGAGACCTCATGCTACCTGACTTTAGAACCTATTACACTGCCATTGTAGTTAAAACAGCCTGGTACTGGTACAAAAACAGATACATAGATCAATGGAACAGAATTGAGGATACAGGTATAATATCATTCACCTATGAGCAGCTAATATTGAGAAAGTTTCAAAGTCTGTAAATTGGGGAAAGACAGTCTCTTTAAGAGAAGATGTTGGCATACCTGGATATCTGCAAAAATATGAAAGAAAACCCTTATCTCACACCATGTGCAAAAACTCACTCAAAATGGATCAAAGACTTGAATATAAAATCTAAAACAGTGAAGACCATGGAAGAAAAAATGAGGACAATGCTGGCCCTAATACATGGCACAAGCAGATTACAAAATATTGCTAACACTACACTAACACCAGAAGAGAAAACAGAACTCACAAAAATCAAACACTATACTCATCCAAAGACTTCATCAAAAGAGTAAAAAGACTACCTAGAGCCTGCAAAAGAATTTTTGTCAACCATGAATCTGATCAGTGTCTAACCTCCCTAATCTACAAGGAACTGCAAAATCTCAACAAGAAAAAGACAAATAACCCAATTAAAAAATGGGCAAAGCCTATGAACAGGGACTTCACCAAAGAAGACTTCCAGGAGGCTAACAGATACATAAGGATATGCTTATGATCATTACCCATTAGAGAAATCCAGATCAAAACTACAATGAGATATCATCTCACTACAGCAAGGCTGGCATTAATCTATAAAACGCAAAATAATAAATGTTGGAGAGGGTGTGTAGGGACTGGAACTTCTGTACATTGCTAGTAGGAATGAAAAATGGTATAATCACTTTGGAAATTGATCTGGCACTTTCTTAAAATGCTAGAAATAGAGATGTCACATGATCTGGCAATTCCACTGCTTGGAATATATACTAGAGAAATAAGGGCTGCTGCATGAACAGATACATGTACATGAATGTTTACTGCAGCACTGTCCACAATAGCAAAAAGATGGAATCAATCTAGGTGCTCCTCAGCAGATGAATCCATAAACAAACTGTGGTGTATTCACACAGTGGAATACTACACAAAGATAAAGAACAATGATCTTAGGAAATGTCTCATAACATGGAGTAATCTGGAAGACATTATTGCTGAATGAAATTAGGCAGTTAGAAAAGGACAAATATTGTATGAAACCACTATTATGAAGACTCATAATGTTTAAAGACAGAAAAAAAATCTTCGAAGACTATAAGGGCAGGGAGGGAGAGGGGGTTCATAATCACACAGTAGACAGGAATTGGGTTAGGTAAAGGGAGTGGCTGCACTTAGCAGAAGTAAGGTTAATACAGTGGGACCATATCAAAAAGATAAGAGGTTTCATAAATACAACCCAACATTTTGAAAGACAGGATAGCAGGGCCAGGGGCCTGGGGACCACAGTTCCAGGAAACGTGTAGGTCAGTCAGCATAACTACGTTTTAAAATTTTTTATTGTTATTAAGTGAAAGCTTACAATTCGTATAAAACCCTGACAACCCAACTCTCTGCAACTCTATCTGTTCTCACCCTGTGACAGTACGTTCTTCTTTTCCACTTTTCCAGTATCCACTCAACCAACACTTGTCCCTTCCTTTCCACTCTCTTCTCTCCCCCTAAAAAGAAACCAGTACAACAGCCTCAAGTATATATTAAACTATAAAGTACACACGTCACCTGCATCACTTTGTGTCCCCAAGTACAGTCCATCCTTTGTCTGAAGTATTGTTGCAAGAAAAGACTAGCAAAGTCTGAAGAGCAAAAATCACCTGAACACCAATGTTTAAAAAGAGGAGAAGCTTTTATTAGCCGGCAGAGCAGCAGAGGACTCAAGTCAAAAATGGCCACGGTCTCTGTCCTGCCATTTTTCAGTCCCTTTATAGGTTTTTCAAAAAGAACAGACAAAGGAATTTTCACATAATTTCCTCACGGGCATCAGCAGGTTTACAGATTTCCATAACTATTTTCTTATTGACATCGACAAAGTTACAGAAGCAAAAATAAGCGCTACTTTCGGGTTGCAAGAAAAGAGATTCCTCTGCTGAAATGAGGAAGGGCACGGTAAAAATTGGAGGTATTAAAGAAAGCCCCAGGAAACAACTTAATAGCAGAAAATACCATAGAATAATCTCACCTTTGTCTTACAAAACACCGTCACAAGACAAGCCTGGGGGCAACCTTGCAAGTGACAGCCTGCAAGTGACCTCTAGACCTTGACCACATTTTACAACTAATAGGAGTTAACCAATCAATGTAAAGGTCAGTTTACCCTCCCTGCTTTGCAATCTCACGACTTAAATACTGGGCGCTGAGGAAACTCCTGGTCGCCCCCTGCTCTGTGTAGCTTGGGGTGCGTCCCTGGTGCACCAGTATTTTTCCTATTGGGCATATTTTTTAATAAAATTTAACCTTTAAAGTAACAGTGTTGCATCTTGAAAATCACGGACCCTAACATTTGGGGGCTCTCCCGGGATTTCAAGAGCGACCTCCGCAGCCGGCCGATCTGGTTTGGACCTCACCGGTGAGTCTGGATATTGTCTGTCTGTGCTCGAGCTCTGGTTCTGGGACTCACTAAGAGAGAATCTGGACGCAGAACTGCTCTCGAGTCGGAGGCTGGGGGGACGCCTCAGCTCTCCATCTGGGCGGGCACCGCTGGTTCCTTTGTTGGTTCTGCGGCCTGTAAATCCCGCATCTGGTATTTGTTTCGTTTCTTCTGTGACCGGTCTGTGTCTGTCTGATTGTGTTGTTTGTCCTGATTGTTACTTTTGCCTCCATGTCTGTGTCTGTTCTGGATATTGTCTGTCTGTGCGCGAGCTCTGGTTCTGGGACTCACTAAGAGAGAATCTGGACGCAGAACTGCTCTCTTGAATTGGAGGCTGGGGGACGCCTCAGCTCTCCATCTGGGCGGGCACCGCTGGTTCCTTTTTTGGTTCTGCGGCCTGTAAATCCCGCATCTGGTTTTTGTTTTGTTTCTTCCGTGACCGGTCTGTGTCTGTTCCGTTGTCTGTTTGATTGTGTTGTTTGTCCTGATTGTTACTTTTGCCACCATGGGGCAATCTTCTTCTCACTCTGTAACACCCCTAGGCCTATTCCTTAACCACTTTCAGATTTCCAGAAACGAGCCCGAGACTTCGGCAAGGTGCGATCAGGAAAACTCTGCACATTTTGTAATCTGGAATGGCCGGCTATTGGTACTGGATGGCCACCCACGGGATCCCCAGACATTAAAACAAACCCACTCTGTTTTTCAGGTCATCTTTGGCGATCCGGGTCACCCTGACCCAATGCCATACATTGTTGCTTGGCAAGACCTCCTCAGGCGGCCACCTGTGTGGCTGCAACCCTGTGTTCCCCCTAAACAACCTCCTACAACCCTGGCGGCTCAGGGCTCCTCAAAACCCCCGCCAACTTCCCTTCCTCCGTCTGATTCCTCTGACTGAGTCTCCCACTTCCCTACCCCCCGTTCCCGTTTCTCCTCCTGCCGCCACCGGGGCTGAGGGAGCCAAAGCCAGTCTCCGTGGTCTGTATAGGGTCCCTGCAGACCCTCCAGTCCCGACTGCTCCCAGGACCCCCGCCACTTCTGCAGCACCACCTTCCTCTGATCTCCAGAGCCCAGCCCATACCCGCTCAGGTCGATCTTTTAAACCACTTATAGAAGCCTCCCTCATATTTTCCCCTTGCGAGCTATAGGGCACACAACTGAGGCTGGGGCCCCCTTCTTGGTCTATACTCCTTCTACAACCTCTGATCTTTACAATTGGAAAATGCTGAATCCCCCTTTTTCTGAAAAACCTCAAACCTTGATATATCTCTTAGAAACCATCTTTGTAACACACCAGCCCCACTTGGGAAGACATACAGCAACTTCTCCAAGCCCTCTTTACCACTGAGGAGAGGACTAACATTGTTTCCCTAGCCAGAAAACACGTGCCACGAGATGATGGAAACTTTACTCGTGGTTTAGATGAGACTAACCACGCTTTTCCCCTGACCCACCCAGATTGGGACCCAAACACCACTGCAGGTAAGCAGCGCCTAACTGTCTACCGCCAGATTCTTATGGGGGGGTCTCCGGGCCGCCGCTGGACGCCCCACAAATTTGTCTAAAGTAAAACAGGTAATTCAGGAACCCTCAGAATCCCCAGCAGCCTTTCTGGAATGACTGATGGAGACATACCACACAGATACTCTCATTGACCCTGAGTCTCCCAAAAATCAACGGGCCATTAACATAGCCTTCGTGGGACAGTCAGCCCTGACATCAAAAGAAAAAAAATACAAAAAATAGAAGGATTCGAGGGAAAGAATCTATCCGAGCTGAACCGCGAACTACCAGAAGACAAACAAGCCAAAAAGGTAAGCAGAATCCTCCTGGCAGAAGCCCAGGGCCGCACGCCACTGCGCCCTTGGGAGAAGAAACCGGATCAGACGAGGAAGCCAGGAAAGCCTCCCCTGCAGAGAAACCAGTGTGCTACTACAAGGAAATTGGACATTGGAAGGGTGAGTGCCCCTAAAGAAAGCCCCCTCCAAAGGTTCTTAACCTAGAGGCCTGAGGGCGTCAGGGCTCACCAGGCCCGCCCCCGAGCCCAGGGTAACCTTAAAAATAGGGGGACAGCCAGTAGAATTCATGGTCAACACCAGGGCTAGCAACTCAGTTCTAATTGAACCCCTAGGACCTGTAACTGAAACCAAAACCCTAGCACGAGGAGCTACTGGAGTTAATGCCTACTCATGAACTGACGAACGATCTGGGAGCTAAGACTGTTTCCCTCTCCTTTATAGTAATGTCTGAATGCCCATAGTCTTTACTTGGAAGAGACTTGTTATCAAAAATGCAGGTGACTATCTGCTTTGCTGGGGATCATGCTTACCTGACACCCCAAGTCAATGTGATAGCCCCTTTAGAGGAAGAATACAGATTTTATGATGGTTCTGACAGTGGCCCCTGCTCTATCCTCGTGATATCAGTGAATCAATTGATCAAAGAGATTCCTCAGGTTTGGGCTGAAAACAACTCCCCAGGGCTGGCCAAACACCAACCACTGGTTATAGTGACTTTAAAACCATCTGCCAGCCCGATTCAGGTGCCACAGTACCCCATTGTGACAGAAACAAAGACAGGGATCAGGGCCCACATTCAAAGACTCAGAAAACATGGAATACTGGTGCCCTGCCAGTCACCCTGGAATACCCCTCTCCTGCTGGTGAGGAAGGCAGGAGGGCTGGACTCCAGACCAGTCCTAACCCGTACACTCTCCTGAGCTCTCTGTCACCAGAACACCGGGTGTATTCAGTGCTAGATTTAAAGGATGCATTCTTCAGTAAACCTCTGAGCCCGCAGAGTCAGCCCCTCTTCACCTTCGAATGGCAGGACCCAGAAGATGGCTCCAGCGGGCAGCTGACCTGGACTGCCTGCCACATGGGTTCAAGAACTCTCCCACCATCTTTGAGGCCCTTCATCAGGACTTACGTGAGTACAGGTATCAGTGGCCTGACATTTTCCTTCTACAATATGTAGATGACTTACTACTCGGGGCACCCGATGAAGACACTTGTTTAAAGGACACCAAGTCCCTGTTAACTCTCTTGGAGAAATTGGGATATCGAGTCTCTGCTAAAAAGAAACAGGTCTATGTCCAGGAGGCGACTTACTTGAGGTTCCAGTTCAAGGGGGGACAACACTCCCTATCCAAAGCAAGAAAACAGATTATCCTTGGGATTGCCACCCCGTGTACGCCGCGGCAGGTGAGGGAGTTCCTGGGATCCGCTGGGTTCTGCCAACCCTGGATCCCAGGATTTGCAGAGATAATGCGCCCCCTATACGAGCTGACCTGAGGAAAGGAAAATAATTTTATATGGACTAAAGAAACAACAGGTTTTCCAGACTATAAAGAAGTAGCTCCTGGAGGCACCAGCATTGGCATTAAAATAAGAGAATAGCCCAGGGAGTCCTTACTCAGACACTCGGCCCATGGAAAAAGCCGGTGGCCTGTCTGTCTAAACAGCTAGACCCAGTGGCCTCAGGATGGCCAAGGTGCCTTAGAATTGTTGCAGCCACCGCTCAACTAGCAAAAGACTCTGATAAAACTGACTATGGGACAGCCCCTGACCATCACTACCTCCCATGCCATCGAGGGAGTCCTCCGTAGCCCGCCTCATAAATGGATTTCCAATGCCCGGCTAACCCACTACCAGTCTTTATTACTAGATCAGCCCCAGCTGTGTTTGCTTCTAGCTCAGCCTTGAACCCAGCAACACTGCTGCCTGATCTGGACCTGGAGGCCGAACCGCATGACTGCACTGAGGTGCTTAGCCAACAGCATGGACTTCGCCGAGATCTTATGGACGTTCCCTTGTGGGACCCTGATCTCACTCTGTTCACTGACGGGAGCAGTTTTATCAGGGATGGCACCAGGTACACAGGGGCAGCGGTGGTAGCCGACGATCGGGAACATGAGTGCAACAGGCTGCCCTCAGCGGAGGCTGCGCTGGCCGGGCGCCTGCCCCTGCTGCGCGGCCTCAGCGGCCTTCTCAACACCAGCGGGGGCTCGTGGCGGGAGCTGGAGCGTGTCTACAGCCAGCACAGCCGCACCCATGGCGAGCTGAGCCACACAGCCCGAGTTCTGGACAGACTCCGCCACAGCGCTGGCATTGCCAATGCGGGCCACGTCGCCGGCCCCACCGCTCCACGCTGCCCAGTCAATCTTGACACTACATTAGCGGTGCTGTACAAGGAGATGCTGCCTACAGGTGGGACTACGAGAACTGGACATGTCGCTGCTGTGCCAGCTGTGAGGTCTGTATGAGTCAATCCAGGACTATAAGCACCTGTGCCAAGACCTGAGTCTGTGCCAGGATCTGCCCTTGTCCCTGCACTCTGACAGCTCCTACCCACCAGATCCGGCCTCTCAGATGACGAGGAGCCTCCTGATGCCAGCCTGTCCCCTGACTCGCCACCCCTCACTGTGCCCCAGACGCACAATGCCCGTGACCAGTGGCTACGAGATGCCTACCACATCATCGGGCTGAAACAATGGAAGCCTGAGGCAATAACCTAGCCAACCGAGCAGCTAAGGAAGCTGCCCTCAGCCTCCTGGAGATCAGTTCTATCCAGCTCCCCGAGCCAACCCTTCCCGAGGAGCCCACCTAGAAGAGAAGAAAGGATGACACTATACTTCGGGAGGGCTCCGCATTCTCCCTCAAAAATTGGGACAGAAGCTCGTCTGCCAGATCCACCAGACCACCCATCTGGGAGCAACAAAATCCAAGAACTTCTATCTCCAAGGTACTATATACCCTAGCTACCCTGGTTGGCTAAAGGAATAACGCACACCTGCCAAGCCTGCCAGGCCACTAATGCAAGCAGCTCCGGTAAGGCCCACCAAGGTAAGAGAGAGAGGCACTATGCCTGCAGTACATTGAGAACTGGACTTCACTGAAATTAAGCCCAGCAGATACGGATATAAGTACCTTTTAGTTTTCATAGACACATTCTCTGGGAGAGAGACAGCACAAGTAGTTTCAAAAAAAAAAACAAACTCCTGGAAGAAGTCATACCTAGGTTTCGGGGGTTCTGTTGATGCTAGGATCAGACAATGGCCCTGCCTTTAGGCCATAGTCTCTCAGTGAGTAACATCTGTTCTGGGGATTAATTGGAAACTACATTGTGCCTATCATCCCCAGAGTTCAGGACAGGTAGAGAGGATGAACCAGACCCTTGAGGAGACCTTAACCAAATTGACCCTAGAAACTGGCGGTGACTGGACGGCCCTGCTTCCCTTTGCCTTAATGCGTGTGTGTAATTCTCCCTACCCACAAGGCCTTATGCCCTGTGAAATTGTTTTCGGGAGGCCACACCCCTCTGCCCTAAACCGAGGGATGACATACTTGCTGAAATTTCTAATCACGACCTGCTTAAGTCCCTCCAGGCCCTGCAGAAAACTCAAGATCTGCTTTTCCCTTTGTCGAGACGCATCCAGGATCTCCCTCCTGTAAAGCCACATCAGTTTCAGCCGGGGGTCTAGTCTGGGTCCTGAGACACCAAAAGGAGACTTTGGAGCCCCGTTGGAAAGGACCCCACACAGTAATCCTGACAACCCCACTGCCGTCAAGGTTGACAGGATCCGGCCCTGGGTCTGTCACTCCCATCTACCTTCATTGGAAGGTGTGACAACATACTGGCCCTGAGGCGACTCCAAGAAACCTCAGCCAGCAAGTTCAAGAACTGACCCTGACTGGCCCTCCCGAGGTGACTTCACCAGTTTTTCACCTTGATTCATGTGACCTTGTGGGGGGTTCTATAGGCTCACAGCTTAAGAAAGACCCATACCCGGTTTGTCCACACGAACACTCATAAATACTGGGGGATGTATACATGCTGATGGGTGGGGGTGTGCTACTAACTGCCTCATGCAACAACTGGCTAAGAAACAATTTTATGTCTGTCCCGGGGCTAATGTCTATGGATCATATGGAGGAACAAATGATTATTTCTGTTATACATGGGGCTGTGAAACCAACGCACCCGGGATCAGGGAAAATAGGGGACCTCATTAGGATCAGTTGAGTCTCTGTTCTCCTGGTCTCCGTGGCTGACCACCCTTGTCACTGCGTTAACAGGACCACTTGTCCTCTTCACCTTAACTTTAAAACTGTGGGTCCCTACATTCTAAATTACTTAAGAGAAAAACTAGCCAGCTCCTGGTCCTAAAACATCAGCCCCAACACCAGACCTACTACCCCCTGACCAGCCAGGACCTTGATCAGCCTGACACCCACTCAGAGTCTAAGATTTGACTCTGGAATAAGAATTCAAGGGGGGAATGTTGAAATGAGGAAAGGCCCGGTAAAAATTGGAGGTATTGAAGAAAGCCCCAGGAAACAACTTAATAGCAGAAAATACCATAGAATAATCTTACCTTTGTCTTACAAAACACTGTCACAAGACAAGCCTGGGGGCAACCTTGCAAGTGACAGCCTGCAAGTGACTCCTAGACCTTGACCACATTTTACAACTAATAGGAGTTAACCAATCAATGTAAAGGTCAGTTCACCCTCCCTGCTTTGCAATCTCACGACTTAAATACTGGGCACTGAGGAAACTCCTGGTCGCCCCCTGCTCTGTGTAGCTTGGGGTGCATCCCTGGTGCACCAGTATTTTTCCTATTGGGCATATTTTTTAATAAAATTTAACCTTTAAAGTAACAGTGTCGCATCTTGAAAATCGCGGACCCTAACAAATGAAGTACACCAAAGACATGAGAAAAATCAGAGCCTAGAAGACAGACAGGGCCACAAAATCCAGACTACATCTGCATAAGACCAGAAGGTCCAGATGATTCCTGGCCGTCATCTATAACTGCTCTGACAGGGAATACAATGTCGAGTCCTCAGTGTAGCAGGAGAAAAATAGGGGTGCAGAACTAGAACTCTATTTAAAAGAAGGCTAGACTTCATGGTCTGACAGATTGGAGGCTCCCTTGAGGACACAGCCCTTGGGCTCACTGTTAGCCCAGAGCTGAAAGTGGTACCAAAGTCAGCTCTCCAGACAAGGAATGCAATGGTCTGTAAGTCAGAGTGATGCTGGAGAAGACTGTGCTTCTTGGTGTAAACACGTACGTGAGCCTGTCTGAGAAGCTCCTGTCCAGAGGCCAGATGAAAGAGTAAAGACAGATAGGAGTTAGTTGAATAGATACAGGAAGTAGAAGGTGAGAAGTAGGAGTGTGTTGTCACAGGGTGGGGAGAGCAGCTAGAGTTGCGCAGTGGTGTGTTTGTGAGATTTTTATGGCAAATTTACTCGGGTTATAAACTTTCACTTAAATCACAATAAAATATTTTTAAAAAATAAGTACAAATAAAACAGGAAAAGAATAATGTTGGGAATCAACCAGGAATAACCAGGAATAATGCTGCACTGGGCTCTTCTCTGCAAGAGGTCATTGAAGTGCTCCTAGCAGTCAGCTTAACACTCCTTTGATGCAGAAACCCAGAGTGTCGTAGTCAAGGTTCTGTTGAGAAGCAAAGCCAGGTGAGAGAGAGAGATTTTGAGCAAATGGCCCTTATGATTTGGGGGGCTGGCAAATCCCAAAATCTGTAAATTGGGGAACTGGCTGGAAATTCCAGTAATCTTGTGTCCCCATATCGTAGATCAGGCTGTAGGGGAGAGTGAGGAATTCTGTCAAGATATCTGTGAATAGCTTGGAGGCTAAATACTTCCTCAGGGAACTTCCCTATTGACTCCGAAGGCCTTCAGTTGACTGAATGGGGCCCACCTACGTGCTACAGGGTAATCTACTTTACTTCAGGCCAACTGATTTAATCGCTTGTAAACACACTGATGAAATGAAGTCCCGGCAGCACAGTGGCTTAAGTGCTCAACTGCTAATTAAAAGGTTGTGGGTTTGAACCCATCAGGTTCCTTTTTGGAAGAAGATGTATCAGTTTATTTCTGAAGACATACTGCTTTGAAAACCCTGTAGGGCAGTTCGACTCTCTCCTATAGGATCATTATGAGTAGGAACTGATTTGGTGGTAAAGAGTTTGTTTTTGCTTAAAAGCCATTTCAACAACATCTAGGCTACTGTTTGACCAAACAGAGGACGCATGATCTAGCTGAGCTGGCACGTAAGATTAACACAGGACAAGACACCTGTTTTACTTAACTAGTGCTGCTGTAACAGAAATACCACAAGAGGATGGCTTTTAAAAGAGGTTTTATTCTGTCACAGTCTAGTAGGCTACAAATCCAAATTCAGGGCATCAGCTCCAGGGGAAATCTTTCTCTGTTGATTCTGGAGGGAGGTCCTCGTCATGACTCTGGGAGTGTCTAAGGCACAGAGACCCTAGGTCCTTTCTAAAGGATGCACTCTGCCCCAGCACTGCTTCTTGGTGGTATGGGGTCCCCAGCTCTCTCTTTCTGCCAACTTTTTCCTTATATATCTCAAGAGATACTTCAAGGCCGATACAGTCTTACACAATGGGTCCTGATCCACCCCTCTGCCCTCATTAACACCACTGAAGCAGAATTTACAACCTATAGGAGCATCATATAATATTCAGAATGAAGGCTCAGTCAGATTGCTACACAAATTTTTGAAGGGGACACAAGTCAACCCATGAAAACATGATCTCCTAGAAATTGTCTATTTGAGGCTTGTCCTGTGAAGTAATTTTTTCTCTTCCTCTTTTAACTTTCATTCTACAACTTTTTACCTTTCACTTACTTTGGTCCTTTCATTATCTGTTTTCCAGGCCATTGAAAAATCTACTGCCCTCTTCTTGGAAGGACCCTGTTGAGACAGGTGAAGCACATCTGTTTCCTCTATGCTTTACACACTGAGGGACAAGAAGGGGAAAGCGATTCCTGTGGGCTGACGCCAAGTAACTTCAGGGCAGAAGAGGGAGTTTTTAATAACACAATTAGAAAAAAGTATTCATCTTTCATTTTAATTGCATTTTTCTTAAGCTCACTTCTTTTAAGTGGGTAAAAATAAATGAGAATGTGAAAGGAAAATATACACAGCTTTGGCTTCATGCAGAGCACCAAGCAAATGACCTGAAATGGGGTGCAGTATAGGCATCTTATGGGAAGAGCAATCTTATAAAAATTCTGAGCTTGATAGCACTGCCCTTAACACTTCATTTCCGTGATTAGCAAATGCAGCTCCCGTTTGGCGAAACTGGCAAAACAATGAGTAAGTCCATTACTTTAAACACATTTCTGTGCGCTGGGTCCTAGTAGCGCCTGGGGGAAGAAGATTATAGATGGTATGCCCCTGGCAAAAAGAACATTCTGGAAAGAAGTGATTTACTTTATTGGGTGATTCTGGAAATTTCCAATGTAGCCACTGTTTTTTAAATGTTAACTACATGTTAGGTACTGTGCAAAACTTTTTATATACCTGATCTAATGTAAATCTCCCAGTGGCCCTGTGAAATAGGTATTGCTAAAAATGCTTTACATGTAGGTGACAACAAACTATTTACTTGGTCACACAGCTGATGAGTAGTGCAGGTGGGGTTTTAACCCAAGTCGTTGTGACATCCCTTTATTTGACACTGCAATATTAGGTCCAGCCCAGTTAGTCTAGTTATCTACCTCTAATCACCCTTGGAGAGGATCATTATATTACAATTTATGAAGACAATGTGAGATCCTCCATACCAAAGAGCAGGACAATATAGGACCAACCCCCTCAGCATTTCAGGAACTTACCTAACCACAAAAGGCTAGTTTCGGGAGTAACAGGAAGAAAATGTACCCAAAATAACTGCCCTAGCCCCGAGCCCTGAGCTTATGCAAACCACGAATTGCTGAAATCAACCCAATGCGGAACCTTTCCCCAACCCTACCTCCCCTAGGAATGTAAGACCCCGCCTTTATATACTCTGTAATTCTCTTGTTCGGGGCTCATTCCCTCTACTCTGACAAGAGTATGGACTGAGCCCCAGCTCACTGGAATAAAAACCTCTTGCTGTTTGCATCAAGAACTGTCTCTTGTGAGTGAATGCAGGGGTGGCGTTCGCACTCAGGACCTTACAACAACAAATGGGATAGCTGACACAGATGTGTATCATATATTTCATTAAATGGTTTACAGTAGCATTATTTTATTAAATGACTCAAATAGAGTCTTCAGTTTTTCCAGTTATTTTCAACTAAAAGAATAATTCTGGTTGTGTTATTCAGGTTTTCCTAATCTGCTTCTGTGTAAATGAATAACTTTTATATACCCTTGATTTGCCTCAGTTTTATCATCTGTATAAGAGGTACTCAACTCAGATGGCTATCAGGAGTAAGAGTTATGACATTAAAACATTTGAAGCAATGCCTGGTACGTTATTGGTATTCGAAAAACATTAACTACTAGGATCACAGCGTTTGCTTGAAAAGGAATCATATCACCACTAGAAGAACTGATTCCAGTCCTTGTTGATGGACTTGCTCCCAAGTATGGGTATTACTTGTGATATCAGCTTCTCCCCAGCGAACTCTAAAGTGCTCTTACTAATTTGCTTATTTCCCGACTAGAAAAGGCTCCCTCCGATCCCCAGTGGCTTGTAGCTCCTTGGCATGCTCTGAGGAGGGTGAGGGTATGTGCTCTATGCTCTGTGCCACACTATAATGAAGAAGCTGTTTTAAAGGCTGATAGTACCAAGAATTACCTCCTGACTGTAGTCCAGGCTACAAAAAGATCTTTTTCCCACTGGGCAGAAACATGAATGGTGTGAGACCCACCAAAGCCCCCTGAGCTGTGTTGTTAAACTCACGAATGTTGCTGTTTAATAATAAACTAAAACAGGCTGTAGAAACACATATAAAGATATTGCTGGATCTTACAGCTAAAAGTCCTCAGATACTTTATTGCTCATCTTGATAACATAGGAAGTGGGAGAAGGCTTCCTTTTTGATATTAATACACTACTGGATTTGAGCCTCTCACAACATCGTTGTTTTGGGGTTCACAGTACTGCCTTCAAGGAGCCCTGGTTGCACAGTGGTTAAAGTTCTTGGCTGCTAGCTGCACAAAAGATCAGTAATTTGAAGTTACCAGACTCGTTGTAGGAGAAAGAACGGTATTTTCCTTCTGTAAGGATTTATGGCTCTGGAGACGCTAGAGGATGGTTCTATTCTGTCCTATAGGTTCATTATGGCTTGGAATAGATTCAGTGGCGGCGGATTTAATTGAATTTGGAATACTGCTGTAATGCTAATACCTCTCAACATGTTTTCTTCTTTTCAAAATGGGTAATTGAGAGCTTCACATAACTGATGCCGTAATGGTATTCTAAATAATTTGTGTGTGTGTGTGTATATATATATATATATATATATATATACATATATATATAATATATTTAACTGCACCAGCTACTCAGGCCTCTACACTGTCCTCTTCCCAAAGCAGCACAGAGCCCCTTAGCTTTTGTGACCTTGGTTTCCCTCCTCTTCTTTGTTCCCCTGACAAATGGCCTTCAGCATGGAAAACAGTAGCTAGGAAGGCTGCCTGGCTTTTTTCGTATCTGCAACTTTCTTGTTCCTTATCCCAGTCAGAGTGGACTTGGCAGGCTAGATTCACTAGCTGAGGAATTTTTGTATAAGTTTTGTCTTTGCTTGTTACAAATATGCAGATTGGAGTCCATGTGTCTGACATACATATCTGTAGTAATAATAAAGAGTTTCTTGTTAACTCTTTTGTGATGTATACAGTTATCTGTGGTCTACATGCTTAAAAACATGAAATATTCTTTGCTGAAGTGATATATACACTTTGATGTAAAACTTGTCTTTTGAGACTCCTTGGAGAATAGCCTGCATTGCTATAGAGTCTCTGGTGGTATCACACCTCCTGATAAACCTTCCTTTTTCTGACTTTGAATACTTTCATTGGCTAGACTGCTCCAGGGCACAGAACAAAATCGGGTAACACTGCTTTCAGTGACTTGGTTTGGCACACGCACTGTCACGCACAAAGGGGGAAATCAATTTACTAAGAAATTTGAACCTGCTGCCTGACAAGGCAGAGAGCAGCAAATCACGTTTGCTGATTACCTGGGAATGACACTGCCAGAGGTAGTGGAAGAGGAAAGTCAGAGTTGACTCAGTAACAGTGAGTTTTGTCTTGGCTTGGGTATCATAGAGTGAGTAAATATTTAGTATAGTTATATCCTCCTAGAGTATTGAGACTTTAGTCATTATCCAATGTGATGGATTTTACTTTAAAGTCTACTTTATCAGAAATTAATATTGCTATTCTTGCTCTTTTTTGACTGTTGTTTGCTTGATACATATTTTTTCCATCCTTTGAGTTTTACTTTGTTCACATCTTCAAGCTGAAGATCTGACTCCTGTCAGTAGCATATAGATAGATTGTGTGTTTTAAATCTAATCTGCCACTCTCCAGGACTTTGTTGGTGCACCGAATCCATTCACATTCAGCATCATTATTGATGAGTTTAGTGCTGTCATGTTCATGCCGTTTTTTTTTGCATTTTTGATAATATCTATGTTTCACTTAATTTTTTGTGCAGAGTCATTTTTCTTTATGTGTTTTCTTTTCAACTTATTCATTTTTGCTGGTTTTGTATTCGCTAAGACTTCGTGTTTTTCTTATTTTCCATTTTGATGTACAGGATTGTCAATTTCCTTTGTGGTTACTGTAATATTTACCCTTATTTTTCTAAATTTAAACTAGTCTTTTATTTCTCTGTATTGCCTTGACATGCTGTCTGTAAAGAAAGATCTATGACTACATTTTTGCAAGTCCCTCTTTTTTGTTATAAGGTTTATCTTTTATAAAATGATGTTTCTGTTTCCCTGGGTTCAGTGTCTTGCCTTTGATTTATTTTTGTGATTTTCTTGTCTGGGTTGATATCTAGTCACTCTGTTCTGCATTCTAGTCTTAGGTTGTTATCTGATGTTACTGATTTTTTAACCAAAGGACTTCCTTAGCCAGGCCAACAAAGTGCCATCGAGTCAGATCAACATCCTTAGAATTTCTTATAATTTTGGTTTGGTTTTTGAAAATTCTATAAATTTCCATTTATCTGGGAATATCCTAATTTCATGATCATATTTGAGTGATGGCTTTGTTGGATATCTAATTTTTATTTCCTTTTAGGCTTTATAGGTGTTATTATGTTGCCTTCTTGCCTGCATGATTTCTGCTGAGTGGTCCAAATTTAGTCTTATTGAGTCTCCTTGGTACATTATTCTTTGTTTTTTCCTAGTCATTTTTAAAAATTGTCTCTTTATCTTTCATTTTGGCAAGTTTGATTATAATTTGCCTTGGTGTCTTTCTTTTGAGATCTACTTTGTGTGCAGTTCAATAAGCATCTGGGATAGGTATCTTCTCATCTTTCATGATATCAGGGAAGTTTTCTGTCAACAAACCTTCAACAATTCTCTCCCTATTTTCTACTGTACCCCACTGTTCTAATATTCTATTCACTTGTAGACTATTCTTGACAGAGTTCAACCTAAGGCAGTGTTTCTTCACTTTTTTTAAAAATTCTTTTATCTGATTTTTCCAAGTATGTTGATGTCAGGTGATTTATTCTTCAGTCCTACTAATTCAGCTTTCCTTTCCCTCAATTTTGCACCTTTGGCTTTCTATGGAGATGTCTAATTCTGTAATTTTATTATTAATGTGCTGAATTTCTATTTGCTGTCTCTGTATGCTTTCTTGCCGCCTGTTTGATTTGTCATTACGCTGTGTTGCATTTTGCCTCATCTTTTTCCTGATGTCTTGGAGAGTTCTAAATATTAATCTTTTCTAGTCTACCTCTGATAATTCTGGGAAGTTTTCATCTAGAAAATTTATTGAGTCTTTGTTTTGGGAGTTTTCTGAAGCCACTGTGGTCTGCCTCTTTAAGTGATTTGATATTGACTGCTATCACTGAGCTATCAGTAAGTTGTTGTATTTATTTATTTTCTATTTGTTTACTGTGCTCTAGCTTCTTTTTCTGTTTTGCTCTGAAATACACAAATAGGCTGGTTCTATGTGCTAATTTGGTTATTGGTGCTTTTGAAACTCTAACATCCTGTTACCAGCTGATTTGAGCTGCTATTAAGTGTGTGAGCCCAGGAGTCTGTTTACTTTTCTTTCATGCATTCAGCTCAGGGGTCCATGTTGTCAGTTACTAAGTGTGTGGTGCAGACTCTCCCCTGCAGTCCTAGATAGGCAAGGATGTTTGACATAGGCACAGGTATCTGACTGCACACACTAAAGAAGGCTGAGTTTGTGAGGAAGGTGCATCCCCTTATACCTGAGCCTAGATGAAGGAACTGTTTCATTTATCTCCCCCACTCATTAAATTGTTTCCTCTCCAAGTCTGGGAGAATGGATTGAGGTGCACATAAGTGATCCTACTTCCAACCCTGGAATGGTCAGTCTATGGGGCCCAGTGCAGTGCAGAGAAGGGAGGAGGAAGTGATGTGAAAAGGGAGAGAGGTTATCCGTAAAGGAAAGTTTTAGATCTCACCAGTAGTTTAGACACAAGCAACTTGGCTCTTGATGATCAAACGTAGTTTTTCACTGGGTCTAGAAGCATGAGTGGGTTCTGTGGTGTTTATTCTCTCCCACTAAGGAGGATATCTTCTGAAAGCCACTGCTCTACTTACCGTGCTGGCTGCAGCTAATATCCGGCAGGTCAGGTCTGTCCAGTCATAGATATTTCTGGATCCACTCTCCCTTGCCTGTCACTCAGTCTAATTTTACAACTTTCCTTTGAAATTCAGGACTCCTAGAATATCATATATAATTGATTCATCTGTTCTTTTGGGTCTTTGTTGTTAGGAGTTACAGAAAGCATCTGACTACACTGCCATTTTGGCCCCACCTCTAGAGTTTATTCTTAAAGAGTTGTTTTAGATTCTATGTCCATTGCCAAAATAGTCACCAGTGCCAAAGGAACAGTTTGCACTGATGGACCAGTCTGTCACGTGATCAGTACTAGTCAGATGGTCATCCAAAGCTCTTGAAGGAGAGCTAAAGAGAGGCGATCCCCATGTGAAATCAAAATGTAGTTACTACAACTCATTGCTGTCAAGTCAATTTTGACTCATAGTGACCCTACAGGACAGAGTTGAACTGCCCCCAAAGAGTTTCCAAGGAGTGTCTGGTGAATTCAAACTGCTGCCCTTTGGGTTAAGAGCTGTAGCACTTACCACTACACCACTAGGGTTTCTCAGTAGGAAGCAGAAATGCTTTCTCAGCAAAGCAAACCACACATGCCCACCACCAAAAGTGCTCAGCAAATATTTGTTAACTGGTGTATAGATTAGTGAGCCTGGAGTTCAGTGATAATGATAATGACAATGATAATGATAATGATAAATACAGTGTGTGATGGGAAACATAGCTAAGGTAAATTGTGAAATGAAGCCACAGAGACTGACAGCATCCTGGAAGGCTTTCTTAAGATAAATGAACAAAAAGAAGCTTTTCTTGACAGTTGTCACTGTTGGAGAAGTGTCTGTGAACAGTTAACAATTCCTTTGTTTCTTATTATGATTGTGTGGAAATGTACATTCTCATATAAATTTGCATGCCCAACTATGTGCAGCTCCCACTGCTCTCTCTGTCCAGTGGCAGAACATACTTCCTCTTCATTGTATATATGTCATATCCTCCTAACAATCTCCTATCCCCTCTTCTCCACCCTCTCCTCCAGTTCTAGTAAGAGGTCAGCTGGATGACATTCTATAGATGCCTAGAACCATAAAGTGCACACACGATATGGTCACTCTGTATCGCCAAGTCCAATCCATTCCTGTCCAGAGAGTTGACCTCCATTATGATTTATGGGCACGGACAACATCAGGGTCAGGGGCCATGCTGCTACTGGAACCCCAAGACCCTTGGACCATCAGCTGAGGTCTTTTATTGGAGATATCAAGGTGTACCCCTTTTTATTTTTGTGTTGCCAGTGAGACTCAAATTTGTGAGCCCCATCATGGCTATTGCTGGTGGTGGCCAGGCACATGTTCTTCCAGTCACATGTCAATGAGGTCACCCACTCATGTGGGTCTCTCTGTCTTCTGGGTTCTGTTTCCCCGTGTCATTTTGGTCTTTGGTGATCATCTGTTCCTGCTGAGTTGGGACAATTTGGTGTACCTCAGATGGCAGCTTGGCAGCTTTTAAGACCTCAGATGCCACTCACCAATGTAGGATGCAGAAGACTCCCTTAGCAAAATGGTAGTTGTGTCAATTGGCCTCAATTTCCCCAGAGAGACTGGTCCACAGTCCTCTGCCCCAGCCACTCTGTCTTTGGAATATTGGGTTAAGATGGGAGGAGTAATCATGTTATATTGAAGTCCAGTTAATATTGACCTTCTTTCTAATGTGTGCTGTCACAGATTTCACCCAACCAAATTTCTATTTATTCTAATCTATGCTCCACCCTTTCCCTCTTTCCCTCTCCACCCTTACAGCCATCAAAGAGTCTTTTCTTCTATGCATGAGTCTGTTTTTAAGTTCTTATTGTAGGGGTCTTATACAATATTTGTCCTTTCATCACTGACTACTTTCACTCAACATAATGTCTTCCAATTGAAACTAGGTTTTGAGAGTGGAGTGTTGAAGTCTCCCACTATTATGGTGGGGTGATCTACCTTGTTTTTGAATGTAGTCAGTGTTTCTTCATTGTATGTAGATGCTCTAGTATAGGATGCATAAGTATTTAATATTGTTAAGTCCTGCTTGTTTGACTCGATGGCACTTGGCTGGCTGGCTGCGTATTCAACCTTTCAGCAATAGTGTCCCTCCTTGTCCACAATGATGGGTTTTACCTTAAACTCTGTTTTATCTGAGATTAGTGTTGCCACATCTGTTCTTCTTTGTGTATTGTTAGCTTGATATATACTCTTTCATCTTTTAATTTTCAGTTTGTTCATATCTTTAAGTCTGAGGCAAGTTTCTTGTAAGCAAAATACAGATGGGTCGTGTCTTTTGATCCAAGATGTCACTTGTCTCTGTACTGGAGCATTCAGTCCATTCACATTCAATGTAATTATTGATAGGTATGTGTTTAGTGCTGTCATAGTGATATGTTTATTTTGGTGTTGATGTTTTCTCTGTTGTTCTTACTTTTTTTTTTCTGGGACATTCTTCTTTATGAGTTGATTTTCCAGTGTTAGTTTAGTGGTTGTTGAGACTTCTGTACTACGTTTTTTTGTTTTGATATGTTGCATCTTTATTGTGTTTCGTGGCTACCCCTGTGATCCCCTTTAAGAATCTATGTTTAAACCCAATTTTAACTAATGTAAGTCTCATTAACTTCGTCTCCATCCAGAAGGACAGTAACAACTTTAGTACATCCCTCTTTTTAATATGATGATATCGTAGGTTTCATGATATGATCACTGGATCACTTCTTTTAATATTATAGCTGTGCTTGAGTTTGGAGCCTTCCTTAACTAAGTAGGTTTCTGAGTGATATGTTCTGTATTTCCTCCTAAAATATAGAGTTAATAGTTTTGTTCCTCTAAACCAAGAACTTCTTTCAGCATTTCTTGTAGCTTTGGCTTGGTTTTTACAAAGTCACTGAGTTTCTGTTTATCTGCTAATGTCTTGATTTCATTTTCATATTTGAAAAACACTTTTGGCAGATATATAATTTTTGGTTAGAAGTTCTTCTCCTTCAAGGCTTTGAAGGAGAAGAATCTATCATCACACTGTCTCTGTGCCAGTATCATTTCTGCTGAGAAGTCAGATGAAAGCCTATAGGGTTTCCCTCTGAATGTTAGCTTTGCTTTGAGTCTTGCTGTGTTTAGGAGTTTCTGCTTGTGTTTCATTTTGTTAAGCTGATTATAATATGTCTTGGAGTCTTTCGAGATCTTTAATGAGTGACATTTGGTATGCATCTTGGATATCTGTATTCTCTTCTTTCAAAATTTCTGGGAAGTTTTCTGTCAGCAGCTCAGCCACAATATTCTCTGTGTTCTCAGGTGTCCCACCCTGTTCAGAACTCCAATGGATTGAAGACTTGTTTCTCTTACTAGAGTCCCACATGCTTCTTAATGCTTTTTTTTTCTTCCTTTTTTCTGATTTCTCCTCATAGATGTTGGAGTCAGTAGTTCTGTCTTCCAAATCAGAAGGTCTATTTTCCATTTGTTCCATTCTGTTTTCTTAGCTTTGAATTGAAGTTTCTATGTCTTTGATTTTGTTCTTGATTTGCTGGATTTCAGAGTGCTGGTGTTCCATCAGATTGAACAATTTGTTTAATTTTTCATTTTGCTCTGCTGCATTTTATATAAGGTCTAGGAGGTCTTTCTATATAATCCTTTTGTACTCACCCTCCAATAGTTTCAGAAAGGCTTCTTCATCTGGGAAGTTTTTTGGTTCTTTCTTTGGGGGCCTTCTGAAGCCATGGTGAATTCTTATTTACATTTTTGTCCAAAGTATATTGGTTTTTGGCCATCTGGAGGTTGTTTTGTTTCTCTGGTGTTACCTTAATGGGATCTAAAGCTCAGTCTGAAAAGGAAGGTGATCACCAGAACTTCTGCTCATTCCAGTGACTGGGCTCAGTGGAATCTCTGGGGCAGCAGGCTCTACCTCCTGATTGGCAAAGACGCAGCCCCACCTATAAAGTCACTGGGGAGCTATCAGTTGACCCTATATTGTGAGTCAATAAAGGCTGGAAGAGATTCTGTCAGGATGCATCACAGTTATTTCTGTAGGCAGTCTTATTTTGAAAGTTAAATGGTATCTGATAGCTTCCAAAGTCAGCCAGGCTTTCAGGTATACAAGTCCCTCTTCCCAGCTGGCAAAGTAAGCACCTCTATATCCGACACCAGATGCTGTAAACTAGTCCAAAATATGGAAAGGCTACTGCCCTGCTGTTATCTGCTGCTTGGCTCCACCTGTAGGCCACACTGTGAAAAATACTGCTTTTCTGCCAGAAAAAATGCTCTCCTTGGGTCAGGTACTGCCTCTCAACCTGGGAATTAGGTCCAGCTGAGGCCTACATATGGGTAAATATCTGTCTCCCAGTCAAACAAGATAGCTTCCCACACAAGCCTCCCCACCTGCCTAGAAACAGGCTACTCAATGGCAGAGGCTCAGAGAGAGAAGCCAAAGGTGCTGAGGAGCACAGAGTCCAAAGTTGGGCTCTGAAAATGTGGAGATTTGGCCTGCTGGGCCCACCAGCAGTGTGTCTGAGCTTAGCTGCCAGTTAAGACTCAACCCCACCAGCCAACTGAGACAGAGAAATAAAAGTTAAAACGATGAGCTACCTTCAGTACATGAGAGCAGGCACTGAGCAAGGGCGGGGGTCAGCAAAAGAGAAGTTTCTTGTTCAGTTGTATGTAGCCCAAATTCACAGCTCTGTGCTGTGTCCTAGTGTTCATTAGGTGTCCAGAAGTCTCTGTTTAATTATCAATGCTGGTCTTGGTTTCCAGAAGGATTTAGGAAGATGTGTGTTTAGTCTGCCATCTTGACTCTGCCCCCATCCAGTTAACAATTCTAAAGCATTGCTAAATTATGCCTCTGTGAAATGAAAATGGTATCATGAGACTCAGAAGGTGATTGCGGTTAACTATCTGACATTGCCAGGGAACATGAGAAGAAAAATGAAACAAACTAAATAACAAGTTTCAAAATCTTCTGTTGGGTTTCAATACAAGTAATTATGAAAAGTAGAGCATGTATTGGAATCCCTGTGTGGTACAAATGTTTGATTCATTTTACTGCTGCCTAAAAGATTGGTAGTTCAAGTCTACCCAAAGGCACCATGTAAGAAAGTCCTGACCATCTAATTCCAAAAATCCTAAGGATCACAGTTCTACTCTGACACATATGGGTTCACCTTAAGTACAAGTCTACTCCACAGCAACAGGTTTTAGGCATATATTAATCAGATATTCTTGTAGTACATGAAACTGCCAAGTCTTTTCTGAAAAGCTGTGAGGAAAAAAGTACTCGTTTGAGTTATATGATGACCTAAATAGACAATGATATAAGCTTTAATAATGGGTTCTATTTGTAAAGTAGAGGAAACTTTAATAATGTACCAATAAGCTTATATTTCCTCTTTTTTCTGGAATTAATTTATATTATTATATTAATTTAATGTTTATTCAACACATTGACTAGACCTTTGAGTGGTTCCCACTTCAAACACGGTTCTGGGGCCAGCTTCAAAACCCTTCATGTCCAGCCACCTGCCTCAAAGTAAAGTTGTGCCTGGCATCACAGATTACCGGTCTCACATGTCTTTTTTAATATCTCACAATTCACAATGTCCTTTGCCCAACTTCTTTCAAAAGTCTAATTTTACATGGAAACAATTCACTTAAAAACATTTTTAATCCATGGTTTTCATTTGTTCTTTTGAAACAATCATTAGTTCCTGCAAGCACTGTGCTAGGTAATGAGGATACAAAATAAAACACAGTTCTTGTTTCTAAGGAATTCTCAGACTAAAGGAGACACTCAGGTAAGCAAATATCTTCATAGACTATGATGAGGAGGGAACAAAGTTACAGACCAGGTAATAAGGGACTCAAAATTACTTGTGTACCTCTGTTCACATTATTAAATAAATTGACCCTTCTCAAATAATTCTGAATTCATTCTCTTTGAAAAGTTATTTTTACTCATATAAACTCGTTTGAGTTTAACTTCTTTCAGTTAGCAAAATGAATTTGAGATCCATTCTTGTGGCTGAGTTTATGAAAAATGGACTTGGATATTTCTTTCTTATTTTCTAAAGCCAAAGTTAAAATGCAAACTGGATCTGTCATCATTTACAACTTTGTCCATGGTTAAGAAGGAACAAGTGTATTTATGGTCATTTATTCATTGGCGTACTGGGGAATAGACACTCTGATGGGATAAGCATAACTTTTAACTATTTATAGACACTATATTGTATGTTCATAATATCCAAAGCTTTTCAGTCCAGTGACTGGGTACTATTACTAATTGGGATCCCCAAGGCAGAGCCTGTATGTATGTGGTTTTTGTTTTTCTCTACTGCAATAGTAAGGGCATATACATTTGTGACTTAAGGATATGCCATGTAAGCTTTATTATCTGACCTACCTTTTGCAAAATGAATTGTTGTTGAAACAAAGAAATCAAGAAGCTATAGCTCTTCAGAGGGGGAGAAAACAGTGAATAGAGGCCCCTCATTTCCCCAACATTAATCTTTCAAGTGCTACCTGCATGACTTTTGCTCTACTCATGTTACCATATTACTTGCATACCAGTTTACATCACGGGGCTCACAGTTTTACTAAAATAAATTTATTTTCAAAGGAAATTTTTGCAGCTACTGTTAATGGGAAGCCTTTGCCATAAATTTAAAGTCACTATGAAAAATACTTATAACGATGAGTTCAAATTCACTTGAAAGCAACAGGTTTGGTTTGGTTTATGAAAAACACCCAAAAATTTAAAAATCTGTCTATATATATCCTTGTATTATCACAAATCATCTTGAGTTGGTGAGTACCATCAGTGGAGTGTGTGCACACACATATACGCACACACTTTCGGAAATGTTACCATTACAGTCAATGTCTACTGCTTAAATGCTTCTTCTCAACAATGTATTCTCTGCACACTTCTATATGAAGGGTAAGCTCTAAGCTCTGGTAAAACATTAAGCCCTATTTAAAATTTCAAAATGCAATATGTCTTTGTCCCAACATGGACCAGTAACATGAAATTTGCATCTAAAAATGGAGAGCACTGAGAGACCAAAGAAAGAAGTGGACAATTCCAGGGTGGAAACAAGGAGTCTACTGGGAAATCTTACATATGAGGTGAGTAGTGGGTGGCTGCAAGACCTAAGCAGATCTCCATGCTCTGCAGTGGAAAGGCAGAGGTTTTATAGTGGATGGTGAACAACAGTGACTACATGCTAGAGACTTAGTAAAAATCCAAACTGCAGTAAACCAGTAGACTGCATGAGAGTGCTCATGTTTTGCCTTGCAAAACCTGTTTCTTCTGCAGTCCACCCCTTGAAGCCACCTTCTACAATCTAGCATGTTTCATTTGGTAGGCACATATGAGCAAGAGGCAGAGAGAGTTATCATGTGCCCTAAACTGGGAGGAGCCTTCTTTGATAAGAAGGAACTGGGATAGAGAAGGTGATCCAGTTCCCAGTCTCTTTATTAGGAAATGTTCCAGGCCAAAGGTCTTTGTTTAGGCATCCTGAATGGGAGCCATAGAGGGAGACTGTTCCCCCCAGCAGTTCACCCCCTGACTCCCATTAGGGTACCAGGAAAAGACACAAAGCAGTACCAAGCCCTGGTATGCCCATAACCCATTTTGAATGTTGAGTTGATAGCCGTGGTTTGGCACATAACTTTAGTGGGTGTTGTGTGTGTGCATCATTTGAGGTAGCATTTAATGAAGGCTACTAACAGGAATTTTTCCAGTAGACTGATCAGGCCTGCATGAAGGAGAGATCTCAGCCATCTACAAGGTATGACTTAATCCAAGCCAAAAGAAAAGATTAAAAGGCTGCATTTGTCTCGTCTTATAAAGTAAGAGTATGCCCTGATTAATTTATGTAAAACTATTGTGTTTGTCTCAGCATGGTACATTATATGAACACCACTCATTATAAAATGAGTACTACAAAATCTCCATTTCTCAGCATAATTGAACAAGAAATTACTATTGCTGGACCAAGCAAATTCAGACTTGGTGTAGTCAATCAATGAACTTTGGACATCTTCATCATATTCTGCAAGTTCTCCATGTCGAGAATAGTATCAAAACTCAGTCTTAAAAGCACTGTTCTTAAGAGTCAAACCATGCAGCACCAGGCCATTTACATTTTTAACACAGAGAAATGCATATTCTTATTTATCAAGGTTACTATTGCTGATAAAAGCCAAGGTCAGTATGATTCAGCAACCTCTTTTAGTATGCGGTGGTGTATGTTCTGTCCACTCCCTGTCTGTCATTTTGCTGTTCTGTGGCAGCTTGCATGTTGCTACGAAACAGAAAGCTATGCCTTTGTAATTTCAAATACCAGCAGGATCATCCAGGATGGAGAGGTTTCAGCAGAGCTTCCAATCTAAGGCTAGGAAGAAAGACCTGGCAATCTACTTCAAAAATTAGCCAATGAAAAACTTTACGGATTACAACAGAATATAGTCCAACTCACATGCTTTAGTAGGGTCAGTTGCTGAAGGAGAAAATCATGTTTGGTAAAGCAGAGGGCCAGAAAGGGAAACGGATACCAGCGGTAAGATGGACTGGCGCAATAGCTGCAGTGAGGCACTTGAACGTGCCAGGCAATACAAGGATGATGCGGAACTGGGCAGCATTTCAGTCTGTTGTTCCTGAAGTCTTTAGGAGTTCAAACTGATGTAAGAGCACTTTCTCTCTCTCTGTCTCTGTCTCTCCCTATTTCTCTCTCTCTGATCTGTATCTTCTTTCCCTACACTAAAAATTGAAATGGAAATTTGCTCCCAGTTGGGTTTAAGATGTAAAACATTCATCGGTGAGTGTGTTCACATATTCATGCTAGCATAACCTCACACATTTCAGTTTGCCAGAGAAATTTGTGTAAAAGCAAGCCTAATAGTTTGCTAGGAAAAACATATTTAAAATTTCTCTGACGCATGTTAGCATGCCCTTTGACAAGACAATTGGTCTCCACGATGTTAATCATCTCATCTGTGTAAAAGGGCCTAAAATGCTTGTCCTAATGCTATCATATCAAAAGGATTAATGAGAGAAAATCCTCAAAGACTTCAAGCTCAATCCAAAAAGGAAGTAGAAAAACAGCAGGTTCTCCTTGTGAACACACATTTGTCTTCAGTAAACTCTTCCTGAAGGGTGTCAGGCTTCCTGCTTATATTTAATTGGCTGATTATGTTGTCACTCTGGAACTCCTTGTCAAATCACAGGAAAGAAGTTTCTTGAAGCCAGTAGTTTCCTAACCTCTCCAGCCATGCAGTTTAATTACATCTTAAAAATGACAACAGAGCTCATAATTAGCCTGGAGATTAATTACTATAAATCATTTCACATGCCATAGCTATCAAATTCAAACAGGTGCTTTGTGAAAGAGAACACAATTTTCTCAATACCTAGCAGAAGGTAGAGAAGGAAGACATGCTTCAGGATGCCCTTCCTGTGAGCTTAAACATACAGCCTGTGCAAAATGTCATGTCACTATAGCCAGGATGTCCCTGACTATATGCTATAAAGAACAAGACCCACAGACAACCCATTGAGGGTATCATGCCTTCTAAAATAAATTATGGTTAAATTAACCTGTTTTCCATGTAAATATCTGCACTCTCTAGCTCTCTTCCCTTAATGATTTTGTTGAGGCGTCTAACCAACATGATTCCCTTGCAGTTTCCAGAGTAACAGTGATAAGAGTGAGACAGACAGAGTGAAAAAAGCAAGCAGAAAACAGTTTGTTATAGCTCCTGTCATCCGGTGGGCCCTAAAAGTACCAATATAAGCCCATAGAGTGGGTCCTCAGACTCCTAGACAGAATGAAGACCACATTGACAAAGCAAAGACTCTAATGCCAACGGCTGTTGGTCCTTCTTTCTCTTGAAAGCTTCTTTTTCCTCTCTGAGAATCACCGAAAGAGAATGATGAACTAGGTAGACAAAGCACGGATTTGATTCAATTTGCAATTGTTGTCCATTTCTTATTCTCTCTTAACTGCAATCATTTGGAGACACCTTGAAATGTATGCATGCATTGTTACTGTGTTGTTGTTAGGTGCCACTGAGTCAGTTCTGACTCATAGGGAACTGACTCATACGCATAACAGAGTGAAACATGCCTGGTCTTGTGCCATGTCCACAATCACTGTTATGCTTAAGCCCTTTGTTGCAACCACTGTGTCAATCCATCTCATTGAGGGTCTTCCTCTTTTTCACTGACCCACTGCTCTACCAAGCATGATGTCTTTCCCCAGGGACTGATCCTTCCTGACAACATGTCTTAAGTATGTAAGGCACAGTCTTGCCATTTTTGCTTCCACGGAGCACTCTGGTTGTACTTCTTCCAGAACAGATCTGTTTGTTCTTTTGGTGGTCCATGGTACATTCAACATTCTTCTTCAATGTGTGTAGCACACAACAAAGATGAATTAAATCCCTAGGGATGGTAATGTGCAGTCAGACTGAGAATGACTAAGATGAAGAGACTGGCTACATAGTGTAATTGCATAAGACCCAGGGAAACCTGCAGAACCACGTAATAGAAGAGGAGAGAAGGAAGAACAAGGCTGGACTGTAAGAAGAAAGTATGTTGTCAAGATACACTTCAGAATCACAGAAGCTTTTACGTGGAAGAATTTAAAGGCTTAGGTCAATAGACAAATACGTTATTCTTAAGTCACGTAAGGAACAGATTCCCTAACGAGAAGCTGATATGGCTGTACTTAAGAGGCAATGGGCTTGTAGGATCCCTAGGTGGTGCAAACAGACCAAAAGGTTGTAGATTGAAGACCATCTCAGAAGAAAAGCATGGTGAGAAGAAACAGCTGCAAATGCTCATTAATAATTAGAGCATGGAATGTACAAAGTATGAATCTAGGAAAACTGGAAATTGTAAAAAATGAAATGGAACACATTAATGTAGTAGATACCATAGGCATTAATCAGCTGAAACGGACTGATACTGGCTGTGTTGAATCAGTGCGGAGGTCCACCATCAGCCTTGTAGACAAAGTCACAAACCCCTGTAAATGACAGGCTGAAGCATCTCACCTGTGACATATTTTCTAGCCTAGTGCCCTTGATATTATTTGGCTTCCTAATTAAATTTTCTTCAAAAAGATACCCCCTCCTCTCCTGGCACAAGGATCAGGGGAGATGCCTTCTGAGAGGGGCCTTTACTACCCCCTTGGTTTATGAAATAATATTGGGAAAACCTGTACGGGAATTTCTGGGGAAAAGAGCTCAGAGGAATGATTTCTAACACAGCCAGCTTGAGAGCAGCGAGGCCGGCCCAGCCCCTGCTGACTTCTCCCAGCTGCTCACCCTCCCTTCACATGAGATAAGCAAGCTTGCAAGAAGGCCCTGAAGGGCTTTCCAGAGACAGCTCCCCTTACTCTCTTTCTCAGCTCTTAGATAGCAAACATCTTACTTCAGGAAAATAACTAGATTCCCAAGTTTATTACATTTGGTATCAGCAAACAGACAAATACTAAAGAAATGCCTTTCTTAGAGTAGTTTAAGAGAAACTTAGAATAAGGGACGGTGGACATCCATTGTCCTTACAGGAAGAGATAAGGAAGAGCAGAGAAGGAACAAATAGAGACTGTATAACTTTTAAGATGGGTTTGTTTTCTCTCCCGCTTAGGTAAAGTTAATAGAAGTTCTAGGTTTTTGCTCCAGCTGTTAATAATAAATCACAAATATGCCTGTCTCAGACCATTCTTTAGAGGGCCCTAATGGTTAACATGAAAGGGAATGACAAAGTGTTCTCTCTTTACTAACAGAGAAGACCCTAATAGTCAACAAGAGAAGAAGACCACTGTCTCTAACCATTGTTTAGAAGATCTTAATAGCCAATATGGAAAGAGACACTAGTCTCAGGCCATTATTTAGAAAACTCTAGTGATTGACATAAAGAGACAATGAGGTACCTGCTTCTTGCCTAGCCAATCACCGACGTGGTCAAAGTACTGCTGCCTTACTGACTATAAAGAGATAACAATAAACTAAGACAGCCTCTCTCTTTTTGCTCTCTTGGTCGGGCTGCCTTGAACCAAAAAACTCTTTCCTGTCTCTTTATTCATTTCTCGCCGTGCCTCTCCCTCCCTCCGTGCGGGACCCTGAAAAGTATTGGGGCTGGCTCCCAACAAATCAGAATCATTAGAATTATTATATAAAGTAGTAGACTTATACTGGATACAATTCTACATATCCCTACCCTGCTCCATTCATGTCAAGCTTAGCTATGCCAATAGATCGTGTGTATAGGAAACAGTGCAAGAGGTCCAGGTTGGGGTCTCAAATGGAATCATTTGTTTCTACCTGTTCTGTTGTAGTCCCACCACTTGTCAAACAAAGATCCAGCTCTGTAAGAGGATGAGAAACTCATGTAGAAGACCTAACCCAACCTGAGAGACGATTCTCAGTGGTTAGGCGGTTATGATGTAGTTCAGCAGCTATGTAATGATGCAGTTACCTCCACAATGAGATCCAGTTTTGAGTTCTAGTATAAGCCGCCAGCCAACTGAAAGGGCATTCTCTTGGGGGTGTGGCCTGAATCTAATATAGCAGGAAATAGTTGCTCTGGATCCTAGCTGTTTGTTTGACCTGTTCTTGGGACTTGAGATAGCAGCTTCCTTGCTGATCTTGGCAGTTTCCTGCAGCTGGTGATCCAGAGGCCTGCTGTGTGATCTGCCAATCTTGTGCTTGCTCACCTTATATAACTCTTTGACTCATGGACTTGAGACTTTTCAGCCTCCACAACTGAGTGAGTCATTTCCTTGCTATAAATCTCTCTCTCTCTGTATATGTGTATACACATATATATTTATATATACACATGTATGTATACACACATGTGCATGCATGCACACCTGCACACATGTGCAGCTGTATGTCCACACGTGTAAACATATATACACATTCGTATACACATATACATACATGTATGTTTATATTGGTATAGACATATGCATGCATGTATACATATATATGCGTGTGAGTATACATATATGTGTGTATACACATATGTGCATATATATGTGTATGTATATACATGTGTGTATGTGTATATATATATATATAGAATTTATGTATAAAACTTTGATGGTTTTTCTTCTTTAGAAAACCCAGCCTAAAACAGTACCCAGAAAGGATTGGCACAATTGCATGAATCAATGACAGCTATCCACTCCCCCGCAAAAATATCAACTCAATGTTTCAAAATAACATCTTTTGGGGGGGGCAGGTTTCAAATAAGATACAATAAATAAATTCAGCTAGTGCTTCTTGAGCTAGATGTGACCAGCTAGGCCGTAGGTGAAAAGACATACTCCTGTTCGCTGTAATTACTTTTTCTCTGAAGGACAAATGAAATCTAATCCAGACCTTTTACAAGATGCAGTATTATCTTGCGCTCAGCTTTTCTCTATAACCTAGAGAGCATTGGTCCATAGGGTTGGGGGTAAGAGACGGAGGAAAAAGAAAAAGAAACAAAATAAAGTGGTTGCCATTGAGTTGACTCTGACTCATGGTGACCCATGTATGTCAGCAGAGCTGTGCTCCATAGAGTTTTCAATGGCTGTGATCATTTGGAAGTTGATCACCGAGTCTTTCTTCTGAGGGTCTTTTGTGTAGAGTTGAACCTCTAACTTTCTGGTTAGCAGCTGAGCATGTTAACCACTTGCACCACTCAAAGAGCAGAAAAGGAGAGAGAAGAAATCCTTACTGAGAATGTATGGGCATGAGGAAATTATTCAGTCTTTTCTTGTTAGTTCCAGGTGACCAAGCCACTCAGCTAAGCTGTGTTTTCTTTTCATGTTTGTGGAAGGAGTGGGGAGGGAGAGAACCTTTTGCTGGTGAAAGGATTCTAGCTAAGGTAATAGTAGACAGTACCACTCAATGGAAAAGAATATTGGACTAAGGCTGAGAAATCTCACTTTTTGTTTTAGCTCCACCATTGATTTTCCCTGTGGCTTTGGCAATGCCGGGACTTGTCTGGTTCTCCATTTTATCACCTATAAAGTGGGCAACGCCTAAACCACCTCCCTTAAATGCCAGTAAGAAAATATTTGTAAATGGTACTATGCAAACAATTTTTCTGGCAAAGTGAAGTTGCCAAAAAGAAAATGTGTTCACCTCAGTGTTTATATTTGTGATTTGATTGTATTTTTTATTAATAATGTGATAGGTAATACTGGCCAACAAGTAAATGAGTTGTTCTAAGTGGTTCCCACAAATTCTTATTAGAGCCTAGTTTTCAAGGCCAAACCATCAAATTTTTTTTCCAATATGGCTTATATTTACCTTTCTGGAGCCGTTCCACCACACCGTCCACAATTATCTTAATTATCTAGTACTTTCAGAACAGAATGTCACAAGTGGGTGATTTTAAAGAACAGAAATTTGTTTTCTCAGTTCTGGAGTCTAAACATCCAAACTAGGGTTTCAGCTAAGTGACTCCTTCTGTGGGCCTCATCTAGTTCTTGGTGTCTAAAGGCAATCTGTGTTCCTTTGCTTTGGATGGGTCCTAACATGGCATTGGCCTTCCACTCGCGTGTGTCTCTAGGTCTATTCTGCTCTTTTTATAACTCAGAAGTGATGAGGTTTAGGATTTGCATTACTTGTGTAGGAAACCCTGGTGGCATAGTGGTTAATCAAAAAGTCAGCAGTTCAGATCTGCCGGGTACTCTTTGGAAATGCTATGGGGCAATTATACTCTCCTATAGGGATGCTATGAGTCAGAATTGATTTGACAGAAATAGGTTTAGTTTTCTTTTGGTGTATGCTTTGGTATGCTCTAATTAACATAACAAAAGAAGAATTCTATTTCCAAACAGGACTGTATCTACAAGTATAAGGAGCAGGACCTCAGTATGTATTTTGTGGGCACAAACTTTAGTCTGTAACAACCATCCTCCTAGTCATAGCAATCCACTATGATACCTCATATCTGTGCTTTCCTATCCTGGTTTATGCTAGTCTCTCTGTCTAGAAGACTTTCCCCTTAGCCCCAGATCATGGGCTCTATTTTCCTTCTATGTAACTGTCCCCTCTCCCTCAGTCCTTCCCCAGCTTCTCCTTCAGTATTCTCTTCAAGTCCTTCCCTGTGAGTGTCACCAGCCACCCTCAGGACACAACAAACTGATCCTACCTTGCCTTCTGTTCACCTACAGACAGGTCAGATTAGCCCTAAATCAGTTTATGATGTGCCCTCTGGAATCTTCTGAAGACTCAGCCTTGTCCTTCAGGTAAGTGTAAAATTGACTCCTGCTTATCTCTTTCCACCAGTGTTATTGGAGGAAGGTTCTCCCCTAAGGAACTCAGAAATAAACACAAGGGGTCCTTAGCATAATTCACCATCTTCTGGAGGGGCATGTGGTCTGGTGGATCTGAGGGGTCATCTCTCTACCAACACCTAATCCATGAAATAATGTTTAGAAGTGTTCTTACAAGCACAGCCTTAACCTAATGCATCAGTAACTCTCACTGGCGTTTTATCTTGAAGGTACTTTGCCATTACCCTGGGCCAGTTTTCATTTTACAGAAAACCCACATAAACGCATATAAACAACTACGATGGTGACTCGTGTTGAGTCCCACCCATCTCTCTGATCACCAAGTTGCTGCGTGGTAGAAGGGTGGGAGCTTTAGTTTATCCCACCTACGAGGAATAGTTTTTCCTGGAAGAGGGGTTGGTGCAAGCAGTTTGCATGCTACTACTAACCTAAAGGTGGACAATTCAAAGGCACCTAAAGTACCATGTAAGAAAGGCCTGGTGATCCGTTTCTTTAAGAGTACAGCAAGGAAAACCCTGTGGAGCACTTCCACTCTATAACAAATGGACTTGACATGAGTTGGAACTGAGTGTTTGACAACAGCTTTGTTTTTTGATTTTGGTGTATATTTATAAGAAAGCAGGTGACTAAAACTACTCACACACTTATACAAAGACCTAGAGAGAGAGAGAGAGAGAGAGAGAGAAATACTGCTAGTGAATTCTCATCACTGCACTTAATGAATTAAGAGTCTCAGTAGGATCATCAAGGGTGTGAGCATCTCAGGACAGCCAGAATGATGTTACTCACCTTATATAACTCTCTGTTATTTAATTAATGGAGAATTCAGTTTAGATTTTAAACACATAATTGAAATATTCCCATGCATAGAATGAGCCAGTGAAAACTACTTCATTGCTATATTACAGATATCTGAGATATGGCAAATCTAAACCCTTTCTATGGGCCCTGTGCACATTTTCAGGCGAGTAAAGCAGATGAGTGATGAGTATTTCTGTATCATTCTCAGAAAGTACAAACAACTAGCATATGCACAGACATTTTGTAAGTACTATAATCGTCAGAAATAATGCAAAATCTTTGCTCACTGATGAGAAACTAATTATCCTGTTAAGATTCTGCTGTAGCTTGATTTTCTAACTGCTATTTTCTCTCTCCTTTTATCTTTACTAAAATAGAATCCTTGGAATTCCAGACTCTGTGAGTCAGTGGTAGTGCCCTAGATTTTCAGGACTAGTTTTTATCTCAGAAAACTGGAACAAAATCTGAGATCAGACCTTCTAATTTGTACTTGATTGTTAACAGCTTTGCCACTGACCCAGTGTGTGATCTTGGGCCAATCACTTACCCATCCTGTAACCATGTTCCCTCATCTAAAAAATGAAAGTATTGTAAAAAGAACTCCCTCCCTTAGAGGGCTATAAGTAGGAATTGTGATAACTTGTTTCTCACAAGCAGAACCAGAATTACTGATGTTAGGTGCGGCGGAGTCCATCCTAACTTACGGTGACCCTATATATAGCAGAACAAAATATTGCCTGGTCCTTCACTGTTTTAGTCAGCTAGGCTGCTCTAACAGAAATACCACAGAGTGGATGGCTTTAACAAAGAAAGATTTATTCTTACACAGTCCGGTAGGTTGCAAGTCCATATTCAGGGTGTCCGCTCCAGGGAAAGACTTTCCCCTTGACGGCTCTGGAGGAAAGTCCGGTATTGCATCAGTCATTGTCCAGGGAGTGTCCTAACGCAAGAACCTCTGGTCTGAACGACGCGCTCTGCTCCCGGTGCTGCTTGCTTGATGGTAGCGAGGTTCTCAAATTGTCCTTGGTTCTTTTTCCTTTTATTCCTTGCAAGCTAAAAGCATTAAGGGTGGGGCAAGCCATACTCCAGGGAAACTTCCCCACAGCAGGAATTCACAGCCCCACCCTAATCCTTTAACATACAGGTTAGCAAAACCACACAATGGAGGACATTTCCAAGATACTGGGAACCATATCCCAGCCACATGGCTGCACACATTTTTGGGGGGACACAATTCAAACCATGACAGGTGCGGCTGAGTCCATCCTAACTTACGGTGACCCTATATATAGCAGAACAAAATATTGCCTGGTCCTTCACCGTCTGCACCACTGCTGCTGTGTTTAAGCCCATTGTTGCAGTCCCTGTGTCAATCCCTCTTTTGGAGGGCCTTCTACCCTTGCACTGACCCCCTGCTTTCCCAAGCACGGGGTCCTTCTCCAAAGAGGGATCTTTTCTAATAATTTGTCCAAAAGTGTGTCAAACAAAGCATCACCATCGTCACTTCCGGGGAGCATTCTGGTAGTGCTTACTCCAAGACAAATTCAGTTGTTCTTCAGGGAGTTCGCAGTACATCCAATATTCTTCATCAACATCACCATTCAAAGGCTTGAATTCTTCTTCAGCCTTCTTTTTTCACCATTCAGCTTTCACATGCATAAGAGGTGACGGAAAAAAATGTGGCTTTCATTAGTGCACCTTAGTCCTCAAAGTAGCATATTTGCTTTTAAGACTTCAAAATCTCTTGCAGCCGATTTGCTGAATGCAATTTGATTTCTCGATTGCTGCTGCGATGCACATTGATCCAAGTAAAATGAAATCATTGCCAACTTCAGTATTTATTCTGTTTATCATGAAGTTGCTAGTGGTTCTAAATGTGAGGATTTTGGGTTTCTTTATGTTGAACTGTATTCCTTACTGAAGGTTCTATTCTTTGATTTTCATCAGTAAGTGTTCGCTTTCAGCAAGCAAGGTAGTGTCACTGTAAGCTGTAGGTTGTTAATGAGTCTTCCTCCAGTCTTGATGTCAGGTTCTTCATATACACAGCTTCTCTGATTATTAGCTCATCATACAGACTGAATAAACATGGTGAAAGTATACAGTTCTGGCACATGCCTTTTCTTATTTTAAACCGTGCAGTATTCCTTTATCCTACTGCAGTGGCTGGCTTTTTGTCTGTATACAGTCTCCTCAGGAGCACAATTAAGTGTTCTGGAATTCCCATTCCTTGCAATGTTATCGTGACAGTATGACATAGATAAACACATTTCTGATACTCGCTGCTTTCAAGCAAGATTCGTTCGATACCAGCAATGATATTCCTTGTTCCATATTGTCATGGTTTGAATTGTGTCCCCCCAAAAATGTGTGCAGCCATGTGGCTGGGATATGGTTCCCAGTATCTTGGAAATGTCCTCCATTGTGCGGTTTTGCTAACCTGTATGTTAAAGGATTAGGGTGGGGCTGTGAATTCCTGCTATGGGGGAAGTTTCCCTGGAGTATGGCTTGCCCCACCCTTAATGCTTTTAGCTTGCAAGGAATAAAAGGAAAAAGAACCAAGGACAATTTGAGAACCTCGCTACCATCAAGCAAGCAGCACCGGGAGCAGAACGCGTCGTTCAGACCAGAGGTTCTTGCGTTAGGACGCTCCCTGGACAATGACTGATGCAATACTGGACTTTCCTCCAGAGCCGTCAAGGGGAAAGTCTTTCCCTGGAGCGGACACCCTGAATATGGACTTGCAACCTACTGGACTGTGTAAGAATAAATCTTTCTTTGTTAAAGCCATCCACTCTGTGGTATTTCTGTTAGAGCAGCCCTAGCTGACTAAAACAGAATTGGTACCGGGAGTGGGGTGCTGCTCTAGCAAATACCTAAAATGTGGAAGCCACTTTGAAACTGCGAATGGATAGAAGATTCAGAAGGAACGAAGAAGGCGCAGATGGTGAGAAACAACGGAGGACCGGCAGCAGCAGCAGCGGCAGCAGCAGAACCAGAGGCAGCGCTGGAGCCGACCCGTGGAGCGAGAGAGGTCAGTGCCTGCGCAGAGTTTTCCTCGCGGAACGGGGTGCCTCTGGGCACTTGAATCGGTGGAGCTGGCCTTGCTGACCCACCGAGTGAGAGAGTTGAGTGCCTTTGGGCAGGACGCTTTCCAGCAAGAGTGGGGTGCCTCCGGGCACTTAAACCAGTGGAGCTACAGAGCTTTGGAACACTTGCCCGGCAGGGCAGATGTGGGCCTGAGGCCTGGGCCATGCGGCCATAGGAAGCTGAAGCTGAAGAGGCAGATAGCGTGAGAAGCTGAGCTGCCTCAGTCTCAAGAGGTATGGCCATGACCTCAGGGGTTTGAAAGGGTGGAACCGTGGCGTGCTGTGTTCATAAGGGTGGAATTGCCACTCAGTTGGGCTTAGGGTGCTCCTAAAGCCAATGGGACAGAGTTTCTGTCCAAGTGGGCCTTGAAGGCAGAGTTGTAGCACGGGGCTGGAGGTCTCCACTCAGAAACCTGAGAGTGTGGCCGAAACCTAGAGTCTGGAGAGCATTGCTGTTGTGTAGAATGTCTCAGAAAATATAAGAGTATTTCCAAAGCTTTGAGGGCTAATGTAATGTGTTCTGTTGACTTGCCTGTTGCCTGTTAATGCCTTCTAAGTTTCACAGATGTAGAAGAGTTTTTGTATTTTGGACTTGGAACTGATTTAAGACTTCTGTTATATGGATGGACATAATTTTGCTATGGTGAGATGAATGTGTTAAATGTTTTGTGATGTGATTTTTGGGTTGTCAAAGGGTGGGATGTCATGGTTTGAATTGTGTCCCCCCAAAAATGTGTGCAGCCATGTGGCTGGGATATGGTTCCCAGTATCTTGGAAATGTCCTCCATTGTGCGGTTTTGCTAACCTGTATGTTAAAGGATTAGGGTGGGGCTGTGAATTCCTGCTATGGGGGAAGTTTCCCTGGAGTATGGCTTGCCCCACCCTTAATGCTTTTAGCTTGCAAGGAATAAAAGGAAAAAGAACCAAGGACAATTTGAGAACCTCGCTACCATCAAGCAAGCAGCACCGGGAGCAGAACGCGTCGTTCAGACCAGAGGTTCTTGCGTTAGGACGCTCCCTGGACAATGACTGATGCAATACTGGACTTTCCTCCAGAGCCGTCAAGGGGAAAGTCTTTCCCTGGAGCGGACACCCTGAATATGGACTTGCAACCTACCGGACTGTGTAAGAATAAATCTTTCTTTGTTAAAGCCATCCACTCTGTGGTATTTCTGTTAGAGCAGCCCTAGCTGACTAAAACACATATCCTCTCCTAAATCTGACTTGAAGTTCTGGGATTTCCCTGTTTAAGTATGAGTGCAGCCATTTTTTAATAATCTTCAACAAAACTTGCTTGCATGTGATATTTTTTATTTTGTTCATTAATTTCTGCATTCCATTGGAACATCTTTCTTTGGACTGGCAGGAATATGAATCTCAGTCATTTGGCCAAGTAGATGTCTTCTAAGTTCCTTGGCATAGACAACTGACTATTTCCAGCATTACATTTATTTGTTAAAACATCTCAATTGTTGTTCTGTTAATTCCTGGAGGCTTATGCCAATGCCTTCAGTGTAACTTGGACTTCTTCCTTCGGTACCATTGGTTCTTGATCAGGTGCTGCCTTCTGAAATGATTGAACAGCCACCGGTTCTTTTTACTACAGTGACACTATGTATTCTGTCCATCTTCTTTTGATGCTCCCTGCGTTGTTCAATATTCTTCCCATTGGATCTTTTAATGTTACTTCTTAAGGCTGGAATTTTTCCTTCAGTTTTTCAAGCTTGAGAAATGTCAAGGGTATTCTCCCTTTTGGGTTTTCTAACTCTAGGCCTTTGCATATTTTGTTATAATGTAATACTTTGTTTTGTCTTCTTGAGCCACCTTTTAAAATCTACAGTTCTACCTTTTTACTTCATTGTTTCTCCCATTCATTTTCAAGAGCAAGCTTCAAAGTGTCTTCTGACATCTATTTTGGTCTTTTTCCCTGTCTTTTTTAATAACATTTTGCTTTCTTCATGCATAAGGTCATTGATGTGATCCCCAGTTCTTCTGGTCTTTGTCATTAGAGTTCAGTGTGTCAATTCTTTCTCGAAATGGTCTCTAAATTCAGGTGCGATAAACTCAAGGTCATCTTGTGAACTTGTTTGTGGTCTGTTCCACAGCTGTCCTCTGGCACCTTGTTCTGACTGATGATATTGATATCTCTTTCACAAAATGTAATCAATTTGATTCCTTTGTAGTCTATTCAGTGATGTCCATATATATAGTTGTCATTTATACTACTGAAAAAAGACACTTCAGAAGAATGAGTTGTTGGTCTTGCACAATTCTATCAAATGATCTCTCACCAAGGCTGTGATTTCGATCTGCTGATCCTCTGCCTTTGTTTCCAACCATGTAGCTCATTAATAAAATTCAAACAATGAAGACACAGATTGGTACAGATTGAATTTTGTCCCCCAAAATGCATGTTGGAATTCTAACCTTGATACCTGTGGATGTAATCCCCTCAGTGAGCAGGAATGTAGTGTGTTAATGAGATCTATCAATGTAGTGGGGGAGGTCATAAATGCGATCCTGTCTGAGTTATAAAAAGACCAAATTAGACACAGAAGAAGCACAAACTGGGGAAAGATAGATGCCACATGAAGATCATATAGAAAACTAAGGGAGGTAAACAATTCAAATATCCTTTGTATAGGGAACAGGAATAGCCTTCTTCAACAGCCAATGCTATAAACTTTGACTTCTAGTCTCCCAAGTTGCAGGAAAATAAATTTCTGTTCTTTAAGGCCACTCACTTGAGGTATCATCAGCACAAGGAAACTAAGACACTGGGGTTTTGGGGTTCTTATTGTTTAGGTTTCAAATATAATGACAGATATTTTAGAACTTAGATGCAATTAAACTTTAAACTGGAAAGAAGCTTCTCATGGAAGGTGCATTCCATGTGATGCCCAAAGAATCTTGCACTGATTGCATGAGCCAAAAAAGTCACTAACATTGCCAATCTTTCATTTTCTTCATTTTCAAAATAAGGAGTTGACACTTGTTGGAGACTGAGAGTTCTCCGATGAACATGGGTAGAGGAGAAGTGGCACCGAGCACTTAAGAAAAGATAAACATGAAACAGTTTGGGATCAGGGGGCTAACGGTATCCCACAGCCGAGAGCCCAGAGCAAAGTTTTATTAAAGAATTTATACCCTTTTGGTAACTTAGAATACAAGGAACTGAAACATTCAGTAACTAAGCCAATTGTTTACAGTTTCGATTATACATTGTTCCACATGTTCAGGCTAAGGACTTGGAGGTGTTCCCAGATTGCCTCTAGGTTACAGTACACAAACAGTACAAGAGGTTATACAGAGTTGAAGTAACGGTACATCAGCCAAGATGGCTGCACTCATGTCAAGAGAGTTAACATGATTTCCCACATCTCCCCCTTTTTATTTAATAAAAATGAAGCTGAAGTATCGAGTAAAAGTAGTGAGTTCTTATGGCCAGGGCAACTGTTTGTCATGTCTCTCTTGTTTGAGTTTCATATAATGTAATCATGGAGGCAAGAAACTTTCTTGCTTTTCAAACAGCCTTTTGGTGACTGTGCCTGGCTTAGGTTGCTCCTCCCACAAGGAATCTTACCCGTTTCTGGCTAACCAGTCACTAGCTCAGTGATCCCTTGGCGACTGTGCCTGTCTCAGGTCGCCCCTCCTCGAGGAGTCTTACCCGTCTTTGACTAACCAGCTGAGCTCTGGGGATCATGAGGCAAGGAGTAGAGATGTTATGTCTCTATTGTAACCCAAGATGGGTTTTTAAGGAGACCAAATTTTTTTTTAATTAAGTACATGACATCAGTTCCCTAGAGGTATCAACTTTCACACGGCCAGAGTATTTTAGATCTTAAACTTGTAGAGCAGAATCAGTAACCTTCATAGATTTTCATTATAAGAGGCACAAAATGACAAATAAGAAGTTCAACACCCATACATTGTAGTCAAATTTAGCTATGACCATAACTAATATTACAAGGAAGAGAAACATAAGAAAACAATGCCAACATTGGGAATTAGAATCTTTGCCTTCTGTGTGATTCTTCTTTTCTGTCCCCAGGCTGGTAGGTAAGTCTTGTGTGTGCGAGGAGTTGTCACCGAAGTCTTCTTTATCTTCATCCTTGTCATCTGTTCTGTGGAGTGCTCCATATCTCAGGCGCATTCTTTGTGATGGAATCCAAATAAGGCTGATCTCAGAACCTGAAGAAACATAAGTAAAACCTTCTCCCCGTATTAGTTAATATCTTTTCACCATTTAGGTTATCTTGTAATTTTTGATGAATTATAAGACCAATGTGCCTCAATAGTTGAAACTGTAGAAATTTGAGGGAAGCTTAGAAAATTGAGAGTAGAGTATATAACACTTACGAATCGATTACGAGTCAAGTAGAGTACACAAGTACACATTACTTACGTTGTGTTGTAGGGGGGTAGGTGTCTGGCTGGGTGTCTCTCCCCTTTTTATTTTTTAGAAATGGTAAACTGTGAATTGATGAGTTGGATGTTTAAGGTAGGTTGTAATCAATTAATACCTTCTAATAATTTCTGAAAATCATTTAAAGTTTTTAAATTGTCTCTCCCGGTTTGTACTTTCTGAGAGAGTACTTTAGTTTCCAGTAGTGTATGTTCATGATGAGGATAAGGAGTGGATAATGCCCAGATATTACAATAAATTTGAATAGCCCAATCCCTGTTTTCCTTTATTAGGTTTTAGTTTGAATTTAATTTTTAGTTATTTTATAGAACTAAATGTGGGGATTTTTGTTCTGACCGATTGATTTTCTTTCAAGCCTTTAAACATACAAATCCAACTGGTAATGTGGCTTGTTCATTTATTAACTGAATTTGGATGCCAGCCCAGGTGTTTATTTTTAACAATTGTTTTAAATATTTTCTTGAGCTTGCTGTTAGGCGGCATCAGACTACTTTGTTTAAAACTGTAAAAGGTAAGTCTACATTACAGCTTTTTAATCGTAAGGAAAAAGGTGAATTAATTGACTTTTGGGATATTTAAAGTTAGCCACAATTAACCCACTGTTCTCTAGCAACCTCTGAAAATTAGGTGGTCCTTCAAATTATTTCTCTGAATCTACATTTTTTTAAGGGAGTAATTCAGTTTCCAACAACTTATGTTTAAGATAAGAATAAGGAGTAGGTATTTGTGTTTCATCTGGAGCAATGACTACCCACTTCTCTGTATACACCTTTGTAATTGGTCATAAACTGACTGCCATTAGGAACCACGTAAAAGATATGTAGTCTGTTTGTGTTTCAGTTGCTTAGATACCAGATTTTGCAAGGCTGACAATTTTTCTTAACTCAAATAATTTAACCCCTGTTTAGGTTGACTTTCCTTTTTAGATTTAAATCTGTAATGACTTGCCCAATGATTTTTGTGCTTGTATCTGAGACACAGACCTGGTGCCATTTTTCCTGGTGTATGACTTTAAATTTTGTGTTGACTTCTTTGTATTCCCTTTTCATGTGACTTAGTTTGTCACAGCCGAAACAGTGATGATTTTTCACATGTAGTGCTGCCATTGTTTCTGTTAAAGAGGCAGCCTTAAAAGTTTTAGACCCAACTTAGAATCATATCTCTGGCATCTGTATTTTCAAAGAAAATCTGGATTTTCTTTTGCAAAGCATCTATAAGTCTAGCAAGAAAATCAACGTATGTCTCTTTAGCTTCTTGTCAGGGAATCAGCGGGAGTTTTAGAATCATGAAAAGTTCATCAGTTATTGTAGTGTGTCCATACACACTGCACCTTTTTAGTATGTCTACTCAACTCCTGTAGTTTTATTTCTGTAATTTATATCATGAACCTCCCACTGAACTAAATGTTTGATCTGATCCCAAAGTATTTTTTGTTTTTCTAAAGCTCAGAAAAGATAGAAAAAAGTAGAGGAGCACTTAACCTTAAAAGTTAGAGAAGGCATCAGTCTGCCTCTCTTTCTCTCTCTGCTCTCTGATTTCTCATTACTTTCTGATTCCTACTCTGATGATTACATTAAAGAGAAAAGAGTAGACGAGAGCGGCGATGGTCAGTCGCCTCCCTCGCTCTCTTCGGGAATAGGTGAAAGTGGTGATGACTGGTCGTTCCCTTCACCTCCCATTTTCTTTCTACCTTCTAATTCTTTTTGAAATTGTGTTAAGGACAGGAGAGTAGACGACGACGTCCCCCCTTCTTGTTCTCCATCCATCCTCTGATAGCATAGGTTTTAAAGTTATAGAAATTTGACAACATAAAGACCAGACAAAGATAGAAACAGCTTTTCTCTCTATCTGTGTCTGCCTCAGGCAAGACACGGCTCTATTCTTTAATGTTGATTAATGAGTTCTTTCTAATTTTTTATCCCTTTAATGTATAAAAGTTTCTTAGTGAGAAGTTTGTGAGTTTCAAAGAGAGATAGATTATTTTCCATAACGACCCTGATGCCCTCCCAAGCCACGGACCACTTACGGGTCACAAAACCATTTACCAGCTTGTTATAGGTTGTGATGGCACTTCTTCAGCTGTGTGCCGACCTCTGGAGTTTCTCAACGTTCAAATTCACTGTTTTTCTCCAGTTGGAGGAGTATTTAACAAACTTTCAGAGAGAGTTCACTGATGACACAGATTCTAAAACCTAAAACTACAGAAATATGATGACACAAAGACTAGGTAAAGATAGGAATAGGATCTCCCCTTAATTCTGTCTGCCGCAGGCAGGATATAGCTCTGTGTCAAACCTGAGTGTTTAACGTCCCTTCCTCTACTAGGAGACGGGAGGATCCAACCTTTTGGTTATCTTCATTCTTCTATTACGTAAAAGACTTATGAAGTTCCAGGAGAGATGAATTATCACCCATTGTAACCCTGATACAACCCTTATATGAGCCCTCCAGCGCGATATGGGTTGTAGACTCCTTTGGAGTGAAGTCTCGGGGGAGTCTTGACGCCTTTCTATCCGTGTGGGCCGGTCGCACTGGATCCTGAAAAATTTGCAGAAAGTTGCCCTCCGAAGCTCCTGATCAGGCACTTTCCTCCAGCCCCATGTTGGGCGCCAGATGTTGGAGACTGAGAGTTCTCCGATGAACATGGGTGGAGGAGAAGTGGCACCAAGCACTTAAGAAAAGATAGACATGAAACAGTTTGTGATCAGGGAGCTAATCGTATTCCACAGCTGAGAGCCCAGAACAAAGTTTTATTAAAGTATTAATACCCTTTTGGTAACTTAGAATACAAGGAACTGAAACATTCAGTAACTAAGCCAGTTGTTTAGTTTCGGACATTGTTCCACATGTTCAGACTAAGGACTTAGAGGTGTTCCCAGATTGCCTCTAGGTTACAGTACACAAACAGTACAAGAGGTTATACAGAGTTGAAGTAATGGTACATCAGCCAAGATGGCTGCACTCATGTCAAGAGAGTTAACGTGATTTCCCACAGACATCTCTTTGGTTAAATGTCTTACCAGGCCAGAATTTCAAAGGTTTCTGTCATGGCAAAGTGATTTCTCCTTTCTTCCATAAACGTCAATAGTAACAACTGTATTTTACCTTATAGCTCACTTCTTAGAGGCCAAGTATCCAATGGTAGGCAAGAATTATTTCCATGTACATTAAGTTGGAACTTTTTTCCTAAAGAAAATACTGACTTTCTCATCACAAAATACATTCCACATTAAAATGGCATCAATCTATTATTTTACTTCTCTTGTGACAATAATTTGGTATAGTTTTCTCAGTGTTTTATGAAAATAAAAATAAAAGCATATGCTATTACCATCAATATTTTCATAATAACAGGATTACACTAAATACTTATTACGTGACTTGTTTTTAGGAACCTTCTCTTGTCAGTAAGTAGAGATCTCTTTTTTTAGCAGCTGTATCACAATTTTTAGACGTCTCTACCATAATTTAAGCATCTTTTTGATAATTTTATTCTAGCTAATTTTCCTTAATTACAAATTTTCTGCTCAAAATATCCTTCTACCTATATCTTGACAGACATGAATGACAATGGCAGAAAAGTTAATCCAAGATAGGAATTTGAGATCACATTTTAAGATACATCTTGGTTTGGGTTTGTAAATAAACTCGCATGTCAGTATTCACTGTTTATTTAAATACAGCACAACACACTGTCCTGTGTGACAAATGGAAGGCTTGTAGAACCTGAAACGCAAAACCAAAACCAAACCCAGTGCCATCTAGTCAATTCCAATTCACACTGATCCCAGAGGTCAGAGTAGAACTGCTCCATACAGTTTCCAAGGAGTACCTTGTGGATTTGAACTGCCAATGTTTTGGTTAGCAGATGTAGCACTGTGGAGAGCCAACCCTAGGGCTTTACAGTCCCCTTTGCTTATGAAATTATATTGGGAAAATCTGACCAGGAACTTCCAGGGAAAAGAGCTTGGAGGAATGGATTTCAATACAGCATACCTGAAAGCACTAAGGCCTACCCAGCCTTGATGGCTTCCCCCTAATTGCATCTCCCCCCTCCCTTTTCTCCACAGACACAGGTTTACAAAGAAACCCCTGAAAGGCTTCCAAGGACAATTCTCCACACAGCCATTAAAACTACACAAGCATCTTACTCCCTACAGCAGAAAGATAGATAAACTTCCAAGTCCATTATAATTGGTACGGCAAATGAATTATCACTAAAGAAACATATTTCTTAGAGCAGCTGGGTTGGATTAGGGGATGGCAGACACTTACTATCTGCACAGGAAGAGATAAATAAAAACTTAAAGAAACAAATGGAGACAGCCAAATGGTGAGGCTTTGAGGAGTCTACCCTTCTGTGCCTTCCACTTTGAGGTACGAATAAAACCATTAATTGTGTTCACTGACACTTACCACCACAAATATCTCTCTCAGGCCATTACCCAAAAAGGTCTTGGCAATTAACTAGAAAAAGAAACTGACCCATGAGGGGTCAGTTTCTTGTTAGCCAATAATGATGGGTCAGTTTTTTGTTAACCAATAGTTTATATGATGAAGAAAATAGGGTGAAAATTACGTCACCTCATCTATAAAAACAATAAAGAAAGACAGCTCTCTCTCTTGGTCGGGCTGCCTTTAACCAAAAAAACTCTTTCCTGTCTCTCTCCATTCTTTTCCCACCGACGCCTTTCCCTCCCTCTGTGCAGGACCCTGAAAAGTGTTGGGGCTGGCTCCTGGCATAGCACTTAACCACTATGCCAATAGGGTTTCTGTAGAACTTCAGTTATTACACACATTAATACCCTAGTTAGTCATTTGCCTGTAAACGATTATATTTTTTTTAAAAAAATTTATTCCTCCTTTGTTTGTTATAAATATCCACTTAAGGACACAAAATGTGCTAACCATCATTTGTCTGAATCCCATGAAGCAAACTCATTGGAGCATGAGTGCTATATAGGCAGTGGAGCAGAAGGCCATGCTATTACATGGATAAATGCTCTGGAGTTACTGACGCAAGACAAAAACAACCACAGCAATGTGGATTTCTGAATATGCTGAAGCAACCGTGTTTGGGGGAGGGGTAAGGAAATGGGATTGCCTATGAATAAGAACAGCACACTTCCCATGATACCCCATAAAATCCAGTGTGCATGTTTACTTTGATTCAGAGAAATTGCTTTACTGTCTGTCATGGTTGGAATTGTGTCCCCCCCAAAATGTGTGAGGCCACGTGGCTGGGATATGGTTCCCAGTATCTTGGGACTGTCCTCCATTGTGTGGTTTTGCTAATCTGTATGTTAAAGGATTAGGGTGGGGCTGTGAATTCCTGCTGTGGGGGAAGTTTCCCTGGAGTATGGTTTGCCCCACCCTTAATGCTTTTAGCTTGCAAGGAATAAAAGGAAAAAGAAACAAAGGACGATTTGAGAACCTCGCTACCATCAAGCAAGCAGCTCTGGGAGCAGAGCGTGTCGTTCAGACCAGAGGTTCTTGCGTGAGGACGCTCCCTGGACAAAGACTGATGCAATACTGGACTTTCCTCCAGAGCTGACAAGGGGAAAGTCTTTCCCTGGAGTGGACACCCTGAATATGGACTTGCAACCTACCGGACTGTGTAAGAATAAATCTTTCTTTGTTAAAGCCATCCACTCTGTGGTATTTCTGTTAGAGCAGCCTAGCTGACTAAAACACTGTCTGATATTTTAAATTCACTGAAACGTCATGGTCACTTCACCAATGTATATAATAGAATGTTTGGTGGATGATTTTCGTCTAATGACCCAAAGTCTAACAGAGTGGTCTGCCTGCTTCCCTAATAAAAGTTGAAATAGTTTTTGCCTCAGGTTAAAGTCAGTCAGTCACCCTATGAGGAGTTCACCTGTGACATTGTTAGCTGTCCAGTCTGAAGAGGCTATTTGAGATTAGGGCTTCTGACAGGAAAATCACACACACACACACACACACACCCCATACACAGAGCAAACACCGATTTCCTAACCAAAACAAACTTCTGTCCCTAGTGTGTGTCCTTTGCCCTATTAAGTTCTGAGAGAGCAGCGCAGCCTCCTTCTGTGTCTTCCTGGCTTGTCACAAACTATGATTCCTTTCTTTACCATTTCACTAGTTGAACTGCCTTGTACAAAAGACCACAGCCAGACCCCTGTAGCTCAGGGACTCTCCAGGCTGCACTCTTAGTCCTCAAGCCCTGGGGCTGTGGTCTAGCCTCCTTAGTTGTGGTCCAGCAGCTTCACTCCTCTTTCCCACTGCTGCTTTTCCATGCCACTGTTGTATAATCTTCTCAGCTGTTAGTGACTTTAGTCTTGCACAGAGTCCCTGGGGTAGTGCACACTAACACTGTCAGAAGCTAAATGAAACTTTGAAGTTTTGAGTACACCCAGGGATTCCGTGGAAGAAAATCCTGGTGATCTACTTCCAAAATATCGGCCATTGAGAGCCCTGTGGACCACAATCTTACTCTGACACAAATGGCATTCTGTGAGTTGGAGTCAACAAATTGACTTCTGTTTCCAGCCTTGTATTTTGTCTCCTGAATCATCCCTTAGTCTCCAATGCTGAACCCAGATCCCAAGGCCCAATAGCCAGGAGGTGACTAGACATACTACACACAAATCAGCATATAAAACACTAGAGCATATTGGTCCAGAAATACAACTCAGCAATCAAAGATCCAAATTCATATTTCAGCTCTAGCATTTTCTAAGCCTGTACTTGGGCAGCCACACACACACACATGCACACATGCACACACACACACACAAGCACAAGCACACACACACAAAATGTATCTATCTATGTGTGGTTGAGTCTGCTCAGTCACTTTTACAAGTAAAGCTCAGAAGACTGCCCCAGGACTTGAATTATCTCTCTCTTACTTTGGTTCCGTTTCATCTGTGTTAGTATATTGTTTTAGTCAGCTAGTGCCGCTCTAACAGAAATACCACAGAGTGGATGGCTTTAACAAAGAAAGATTTATTCCTACACAGTCCGGTAGGTTGCAAGTCCATATTCAGGGTGTCCACTCCAGGGAAAGACTTTCCCCTTGTCAGCTCTGGAGGAAAGTCCAGTATTGCATCAGTCTTTGTCCAGGGAGCGTCCTCACGCAAGAACCTCTGGTCTGAATGACGCGCTCTGCTCCCGGTGCTGCTTGCTTGATGGTAGCGAGGTTCTCAAATTGTCCTTTGTTTCTTTTTCCTTTTATTCCTTGCAAGCTAAAAGCATTAAGGGTGGGGCAAGCCGTACTCCAGGGAAACTCCCCCTACAGCAGGAATTTACAGCCCCACCCTAATCCTTTAACATACAGGTTAGCAAAACCACACAATGGAGGACAGTCCCAAGATATGGGGAACCATATCCCAGCCACATGGCTGCACACATTTTTGGGGGGACACAATTCAAAGGATAGCATATATCCTCTGTGTTAGCACCGTCTTCACGGTACTAGTGTAAGATTGCTGTGGCATCTCTAATGGTTTTGGATTTGAGTTCAGCAGGAGAAAGTCCCTGTCCCTGAAATTCCAGCAACGTATTTCTTTGCATTTCCTTGACTCTAAATCTATCATGTGACGTTCCCTGACCCAACTGCATGGACAGTAATTCTTTAACACTGATTCACTGAGATCTAAATCTCAGTCACATATTCCTTCCCCACCTTCAAGTGAAGTATGTGATTTGGGTAGAATCTTCAGGGAAATTCTGGATTTACAGCTGACAGAAGGGAATGTGAATGTTGAGGATGAGTGAACAAGTACTTGTGCATTAAGATAACCAGATCAATTGATGTTTTGTGTCTATCATTTTAATTTTGAAGTAGTTGAATCAAGAGATTTTGGCACTCACAAAATCAGACAGTAGGAAATCTCAGCAGTCCTTTGGCTCCTTGGTATTCAAAATGTGCTTCAGGGACTAGTCACAAGCAGCATCACCTAGAGGCTGGCAAGAATTGTAGATTTTCATTATAACATCAAAATTTGCATTATAACAAAGTCTCCATATTTACAATGAAGATATCATTATTGATCTAGCCTGTAATCTCATTTTACAGATCTGGAAACTGAGGTGAGGCAAATTAACAGTCTTGCCCAAAGTCATGCAACTAATAAGTGTAGAATGGGAACCAGATTTAGAATCATGCCTTTTGTAATTCAGGGATGGTTTTAATCCAAGTTGACATGAATTTTCATGGTGAACTTTTTTTTCCACTCACAATTGTATTTTTAAATCTTCTCTTTTTTTGGTTTGTTTTCAAAACATACAAAACAGAATGCAAAGGCTTGTATGCAAATGTCAGCTGCAGCCTTCTATAGCTTGTAAATTTGAGAAAGTTACTTGACTTCTGTAAAATGTTCATCTATCTACCTCATAAAATCACTATAGGAACAGAAAGAGACAAAGCATCTATATGTTTTATATATACATATCGCCACAATTAAAAAAATCCATCTGCATACATACAGTTCAAAAATATTATGTTTATCACTATTTTACACCTGATAAAGATTTTCCATTCATGCATTTTTTTCATCCATACATACAATACAGCAATACAAAGACTGAGAAAGATAAATATCTGCTATCAAGAAGATTATATTCTAGCAGTGGAGATAGAGCAGCAACGATTTAGACTGTGACAAAAGTAAAAACATCAGCATTAACAAAATTCTCCCAAAAGACAAAAGCAGGAGCAATTAATTTCTCCTACAAAAGGTAAGATTCTTCATTTGCCTCACAGAACAAGGTGTATGTGCTTAAGATTTGTGTAGGCCTGTGAGTTTTTTTAGGTAGTCAATTAAATTTAGCTTCTGAGGAATTAACATGCATTTGATATTGATGACTAAGGACATGAGGGAAGAACTAAGATAGTACCCCAATAGAACCACATAAAATGCTGACCTAAAAGGGACTTAGGACAGTGGTTCTGCTACACAGGAAATTGTGCAGACTCCCTTGCAGCTAAGTGGGACTACATGACTAGTAGTCAGCCATGAATCAGGGAAAAGTGAAGTGGATGAATTCCTGGGCAGTGCACAGATAAGAAGGCACAAGAGCATGTGTTGCAATGGTGTAGTTACAGAATGACAAAGCTGAAGTGCTAATATGAAGAAGAGTCTCCTGCTGCCACAAGGTAGATGTGGGGTGTGAGACATAAATTTTGATGGTGTTAAATCACTCTGATTTGGAGGTCATTCATTAACCCAGCATAACCCAGACCATTCTGAATTACCAAAAAAACCCAGAAACTAGTTACTGTCAAGCTGATTCTGATTCATAGTGACCCCACTATGATACACTAGTGTATTAGAGCAGAAGTCTATTGCATCAGGTTTTCAACAGCTGATTTTTCAAAAGTAGATTGCTAGTTTTTTCTTGCCCAGTTGCAGCTTTTTCTTGTTGTCGGGTATCATCAAGTCGGTTCTGAGTCATAGCACCACTATGTACAACAGAACGAAACATTGCCTGGTCCTGAGCTGTCCTCACAGTCATTCTTGTACTTAAGCCCATTGTTGTAGTTACTGAGTCATCCACCCATCTTGCTCAGGGTCTCCCTCTCTTTTCTGACTCTCATACTTTGCCAAGCTTGATGTCCTTCTCCAGGAACTGATCATTCCTTTCATCATGTTCAAAGTTATGTGAGATGTAGTCTTGCCATCCTTGCTGTTATGAGTTCTCTGTTATCAGCATTCCTGTCTTCTCCTGCCTTCTAATGTGCCCATTTAGTCTCATTTTGTTTTATGAGCCTGTCTAATCTTTGGTTAAAGGGTAAACCTGAGGGGTGACTTCAGTATTGAATTAAAATGGTACTGGAGGAATATGCTCTGGGGTTTCTCCAGTATCTGTTAGGGACATTCTGTTTATCTGGAAATATCCTAATTTCACCATCATATTTGAAGGAGAATTTTGCAGGATATATTACTCTTGTTGGCAATTTTTCTTTCCTTTCAAGGTTGTATATAAGCCATCTCGTTGCCTTCTTACCTGTATGGTTTCTCCAGAATAATCAGAGCTTAGTCATATTGTTTCTCCACTGTATGTGACTATGTGTTTTCCTCAAACAGCTCTCAGAAGTTTTTCTTTGTCTTTGGTTTTAGTAAGCATAATTATAATATGCCTTGGTGATTTTCTTTTGGGATCTACCCTATATGAGGTTCTTTGAGCTTCTTGGATAGTCAGCTTATCTTTCATGATATTAGGGAAGTTTTCTGTCAGCAATTCTTTGATTATGCTGTCTGTGTTTTCTGCTTTCTATCTCTGTTCTGGAACTTCAATTGCATACAATTTTTTTTAACTTAGATTGTATCCTACACAATTCTCAGGGTTTTGTTTTTTTTTCATTTTTCTTCACTCTTTTTTCTGATTATTCTTCGAACAAAGCTGTATCCAAGTGTCTGCTTTCAATTTCGCTGATGCTGTGTTTAATCATGTCAACCTGCTTATCAGTCCTTCTATGACACTGTCCATTTCTGAAATCTTGTTATTTCTCATTGGGGTATCTAATTGTTTTTGTATGATTTTTAGTTTTGAGTTCATTTTGGCATTTTTTCCTGTATTATTTCCCTCAACTCTTTTACTTTTTTGTCTCTACATTCCTTGAATTTGTTTGCCTTTTCCATGAATTTGTTTATTTATTTTCTTCACTTTTGTCTGTTTTTTGCTTCAGCTCTTGGATATCTCTGAATATTAGAGATCTGATGTCAAGTAGTTCTAGTGTCTTTTCTTCTACTGAAAAGTCATCTGGTGGTTTATTTTTGGTGCCTACTGAAACCATCCTGTTCTATTTTGTATATGTTTTGATATTGTCTGCTCTCTTAGGGACATCCAGTAATTATTTTCTTTGTTTGTTGATTGTAGATCTGTTGGCTTCATCCTGTTTTGTTTTGTTTTCCTTGTTATGTCAGAGCAGGATGAAATGTTCTTTGTTGTTCGCTTGTCTGCAGGCATCCTTTTTACCTTCTTGTCTAGTGGGCATGGCCAGTAGCTCATCTCTGGTGCATCAGAGCATGTCAAACTGAAGGGGAGGGGCTGTGAAAGGTTGTTTGTGGCACGCACTAGACCCAACACAGCAGGCTGGGAATCAGTATAGGACAAGTTCTGGTAGGCCATGCCTATGACACTCTGGGGTGTGATGTTCAGCTTACAGTGCAAGTAGGCAGAAATGAGAGGGAAGCTGTGATGTGTGGAGCTAAGATGGGTATGGAAAAGAAGAAATGGAGGAGAGAGAAATCAAAAGCCCAAACAAACAAAAAGAATGCTAAGGGTGCTTAGCTTTGGAGTGCAAGACAGAAAACTGAAAAAAGAAGAAACACAAAAAGTAGGTAAAATTCTGGAAAAGAAAGGCCCCTAGGGGTCCCAATGCTGTGGCTATGAAGACTGGAGATGTGTCTTCTAGGTTGCATAGTATAGTCTGGCTAGAAGGGTTACAGATGTCAAAAAGTGTCAGGTATTCAGGAGACAGGAAAAGACGGTAAACGGCAAGCAATAAGGACGGAAAAATGAAGAAAGACGAAACAGAAAAACAAAGAAAAAAGAAATACTCCAAGTACCCCACCAATGTGGCTGTGGAGACTGGGTCAGTACCTCCTAAGCCATGTGGTGCAGCCTGGTTAGAAGGGGCTCCAAAGTGAAAAAAGTGAAAGAGAATAAAACACAACAAAGAAAACAAAGCAGAACAAAGACAGAGAGAGAGAGAGAGACAGAGTCGCGACCTGAGAATCTCACCAGTATGACATCAGGGGCCAGGGATGTGGTTCCACAGTTGAGTGCTACTTCATGGCCATTCACGAAGTGAAGATGGCACACAAAGACAGGTGTTTGAAAGAAAGGAGGGGGAGGTGGTGGGAAGCACAGAAGAAACTAAAAGAAATGGGAAAGAGCATTATCAGCTGTAGACAAACTATACCCAGGGAGCCAGCTAGTGTAAGTCAGATGAATCCAAGCCAAGCTTGGCTGAAGCAGTTGCCTCCCAGCCAAGAGACTGAGGCTAGTGGGAACCAGAGGAGGCAGAGAAGCATTTGGGGAGGGCTAGGGTGAGGAATAGGAAAGCGTTATTGCTGCTTACTGGGAACCTTGGTGGCACAGTGGTTAAACACTATGGCTGCTAATCAAAAGACAGGCAGTTCAAATCTGCCATGTGCTCCTTGGGAACTCTACAGGGCAGTTCTCTTCTGTGTTCTAGGGACACTGTGAATTGGAATTTAATTGACAGTGGTGGGTTTTGGGTTTTATGTGATCTGACTCCAGCTGGGAGACTGTGAAGCTGCTTTCCTGTACTCCCTGTCTGTTCACTACTGATGTGGGCAAGACAAATTGAAGCAGTAGAAACACTGTGTTTCCTGGAGAGCTGAGCCACCATGGCTAGTCAGGAGGCCTTGGGGGTAGAGACCAGAGACAGCAAGGGGAAGGGGGAAAGAGTGCATTGCTGGTTACTGGGTACTCTGTCTCCTGCTAGTATTTCCATGAAGTTGCTTTCCTGTGTTCCGTATCTGCCAGTCTCCAACATGAGTCCAAAATGGGGAATCTGTGATATGTTAGCCGACAGGGGACTTCCTCATATATCTTCTCATTCTCTGTTCTCAGTCACTTTCTTATTCTATTCAGTGCCTGACTGAGTTCTTTATCTCTTTATTTGACACTTCTATTTTGAGGATTGACTTTTTTCTCTCTTTTACTTCATGTTTTGGTCTTTCATGTGGAGAGGCCATGTGGTGCCACCATCTACGGCACCATGTTGGCCCTCACTGAGAATTTTCGTATCTATATTATTGAGAGATACTGGTGTGTAGTTTTATTTGTTTTGGGGGGAATCCTTTGCCTTGTTTTTGTATCAGGGTTATACTGGCTTTATAGAATGAATTCAAAAGTATCTCTTCATTTTCTGTATTCTGAGACACTTTGAGTAGTACTGGTGCAAGGTCTTTTCTTGAATGTTTGATAGAATTCTCCAGTGAAGACATCTGGTACAGGGCTTATTTTTTGTGGGGAGGTTTTGTTAATGTTGTTGTTTGTTTTTCAAATTACCATTTCAATGTCTTCTCTTGCTATGGTTCTCTTCAGATTCTCAACCTCAGTTCATATTAGTTTAAGTAGGATGTGTGTTCCTAGAAATTGGTCCATTTCTTCTAGGTTTCAAATTTGACAGAGCATAACTTTTTGTAGTACTCTGTATTTTTTTATATCAGTTGGGTCTGTTGTAATGTTCTCAATTTCTCATTTAGGATATTTGTGTCCTCTCTTGTTTTTCTTCTGTCAGTGTAGTCAATGATTTGTTGATTTTGTTGATGCTTTTGAAGAACTAATTTTTGGTTTTGTTGATTCATTCTATTGCTTTTCTATTTACTATTTCATTTATTTCTGCTCTGATCTTTGTTTCATTTCTTCTTGTGGCAGTAGGGTTCTTTTGCTTCTCACTGTTTTTTTTTTATGACATGATCAGGGAAGATGCTCTGTATTATCCCAGTGTTTTAGATTTTTTGAGCTGTGCTTTGGTCTAATTAGGAGTCTGTTTCAAGTGTGTTTGAAAAGAATCTGTAGTTTACGGCTCTTGGGTGGAGGGTTCTATATATGTCTATGGGGTTAAGTTGGTTGACTGGGCCTTCAGATCTTCTGTATCTTTATTGAGTTTCTTTCCAGATGTTCCATCCTTTACTGAAGTAGTGTGTTGAAGTCTTCTACTATTATTTTGGAACTGTCAAATTCTCTTTTTGATGATGTTAGAATTTGTTTTATGTATCTTGGAGCTCTGTCACTGGGTGTGTAGTTATTTGTTATGGTTGTATCCTCATGGTGGTTTGTCCCTTTAATCATTATATAATGTCCTTCTTGTTTCTTATGGTAGATTTTATTTTAAAGTGTGTTTTATCTGAGATTAGTATTGCCAGTCCTGCTATTTTTTTTATGTCTTCTGTGATTGATACGTATACTTTATCCATTCTTTTATTTTCAATGCATTTATGTCTGTGTCTCTGAAGTGTGTTTCTTGTACACAGCGTGTTGACGGATCCTGTTTTGTTTTTTTTAAATATATTCTGTCATTCTATGTGTGTGTTTACAAGTTCATTGAAAACATTTATATTCAGCATGATTATTAATAAATGTAGGTTTATTACTATCATTGTATATGCTGCTGCTGTCTCTTTGTTCCTGTTACTATTGTGACCTCAATTCCTTTTGTTTGTGGATTTTTTCCCCGTATTCTTTGTCTTTGTGGATTTTGTTTTTATTGAGACTTTATTCTTTTCTTCTTTATTTTGATGTGTAGATTTGTTAACTTTGTGGTTAACTGGAAATTTACCTCTATCTTCCTAAACTAAACCAGTGTTTTATTACTTCATAAAGCTTTCACTTCCTTTCCATTTGAAAATTCTGTATGTACTCTGTTTATGCCAGCTTTTATTGTTCTAATGTTGTTCTTATACAGATTTACCTCTTTGGTTTCTTGTTTAAATTTTTAAGTTTTGTTTTATCTTTAAAAGTTCAGTATCAAAGTTAATATCTGGCTGATGCTGTCTTATGTATTAGACTCATGTTGTTGGCTGATGTTGCTTTTTCTCAGACTAAAGCATTCTCTTTAATAATTCTTCTGAGTTTAGCTTGGTTTTTACATTTTCTATTAATTTCTGTTTATCTGGCAATGTTATGATTTTACCATTATATTTGAGAGAGAGTTTTGTAGGACATATTCTTAATTGGCATCTGTTTTTTTTTCTTTCCAGATTTTGCATCTTCCCTGCATGGTTTCTGCTGAGCAACCAGAGTTTAGTCTAATTGTTTAACCTTCGTGTTTTTCTTGAGCTGCTCTCAGGATTCTTTCTTTGTTTCTGGCTTATTGAATGTAATTACGATATGTCATGGAGCTTTTGTTTTGGAGTTTGCTCTATAAGGGGTTCATTAAATTTCTTGGATGGTCAGCCTTTTGTTTTTCGTGATTTTAGGGAAGACTTCTGCCAGCAAATCTTCAATGATCTTCTCTATGTTTTCTGTTTATCCCTCTGTGCTGAAACTCTGATTACTCAAAATATTTTTATTTTGATTTTATCTCACATTGTTCTCAGGGTTCCTGCATTTTTCTTCATACTGTTCTCTGATATTTCCTCAAATGAACTGATACCCAAGGATTTATCTTCAACTTTGCTGATCCTGTCTTCTATCGTTTCTAATTTGCTCCTAAAGCTGATTGCACTGTCCAGAAAACTTGCTTATCTTTTGGATTTCTATTGTTCTTTTCATATAATTTCTAGTTGTTTATTCATTTTGGCATTTTGTTACTATATTATTTTCCTGAATCCTTTCATTGCTTTGTCTGTGTCTTCCTTCATTTACCTATTTTTTCAGTATTTTTCTCTGTATTTTCCTTCATCTGTTGGATAACCCCAAATACTAGAATTGTAAATTACCTATTTAGTAGTTCTAATGTTGTTTCTTCTAGTAGAAGGTCAACTGGTATTGGGCTTTTTTTTTTTTGTAGAATTTTTTTTGTTGTGATTAAGTGAAAGTTTACAACCCAAGTCAATTCCTGAGCACCTGGCTCTCTGCAACTCTATCTGCTCTCCTTACCCTGTGAAAGCATTCTTCATTTCCATTCTTTCCTTCTAATATCCACTTAACCAACACTTGTCCCCTCCGCTCCACACTCTCCTGTCTCCTCCAAAAAGAAACCAGTCGGACAGCCTTATACATGTATTTTTAAACCATAAAGTACACATATCACCTGCATCACTCTGTGTCCCCAAGCCCAGTCCATTCTTTGTCTGAAATGTTGGCTTCAGTACTGGCTTCAGTTCTGAGCTGGGAGCAATTCTAGGGGACATGTTCCCAGGGAACCTTCCAGGTTGTTGAACTATTAAGTCTGTTTTTTAATAATAGAGTTCTACATCAGTACACCCTTTCTTCTCATGCTATGTCAGGGACTCTACATTGTGTTCACTGTCAGGGCTGTCTTTGATGGTGGCTGGGCACCATCTAGTTCTTCTGTTCTCATGCTAATGTAGTTTTCCAATCCTATGGGTCCTTCTATTTCCTGGGATCATTTTTCTTCGTGTCTTTGAAGTTGTCAGCTGTCATCTGTTCCAGGTGGGTTGTGACTAATTGATGTTCCTCAGATGGCAGCTTGCTGGTTTTTAAGATCCCAGATGCCACTCAGAGGTACAGAAGACTCTCTAAGAAAAAGACTAGTTATGCGAACTGATATCCCTGAAAACGTGGTCTCCAGACTCGTGTTCCTGTTATTCCATCTTTGAAATGTTGGGTTGAATTTAGAAAACCTTTTAGCTGAGTGTGTAGTCTGGTATTGTATTTTGGCTGCTTTTTGGAGTCATCCTCTGCTCTTCTGTTTTTTAATGTTTTGATATTTTTGTAGTCTCCCGGATATTCAATAATTATTTTATTCATTTATTTATTGTAGATTTGATTGTTTCAGCCTGCTTTTTTTTTAAAAAAAATTTGAGCATATCTGGGCAGGTGGGCTTGGCACATTTTCTTGCTTATGCACCTTGTCCACGCTCTCAAGGCTAGTCAGTAGTCATTGAGGTAGGGAACAGCTAGGTGGGTTCAGCAGGAGTCAAAGGGTGGGGATGGGTAATTTTGGCCATGAACTGAGAGCAACAGGCAAGGATTTGTGGGCAATGTCAAGCAGAGTACAGGTGATGTCTTGGTATCACAGCAGCATGGCACTTGGTGTGTGGTGCAGATAGGCAAGAAGGAAAGGAGAAAATATAATGCATAGAATTAAGTGGCTAGTAGAAAAAAGCAAAAGAAGAGAGATTTAAAAGAGCATAAATGAACTTAAAAAAGAAAGACAAAATAATTAAAATCGAATTGTAGTAAGACTTGGTGATGCCATGAGCTGCTTAAAAGAGAAAGAAGAAACTGACAATCAAAAAAATTAATTAAATAAAAACAATAGCAACAAAAAATGGTGGTGAGGGAGCTAGCTTCTGGGGGCGGAGAGGAATCGGGGTGGTGCTGAGCTGATCTCTCTCTTTCCAGGTGACACAGCTGGACCTGACAGGAAGAAGTGGAGGCAGAGCAGGGCCTAGGTGAGAGAGAGAAGGCAAAGGACAAGGGAAAAGATAAATGAAAATAAAAATATGGTAGTGAGGGAGCCAGCCTGTCAGGGCAGTGCAGACCTGAAGAGGCTGTATGACAGAGGCTCTCCAACTAAGTGGTACAAAATAACCTGCCAAGAATTTGGGGGCAGCGCATGGGGCTGGTGGATGGGAGACTGGAAAGGAAGGAAAGAGAGGGAGGGAGAAAGAGAGGAAAGAATAACAGAAGAAAACCAAAAAACCAAGCAGCAGCACAGATCTGGGGAGGCCACGTGCTGCAACTCTCCAACCAAGTTGTACAGCACCCCCAAGAAGGGGCACAGGCGGTGCACAGGTTAGGCAGGAGGAATGAAAGGAGAGGAGAAACATAAAGAAAAAAAAATAAGAAAAAGGAACAAAACAAACAAACCCCAAATCATATCCTGTAAAGAAGGGAAGTGATGGCACAGAGGGCTAGCTGAGCAAGAGTAAAGAAACGAAGGAATGGAGAGAGAAGCAACAAAAAAAGCCCCCAATAAAGAAACAAATAAACAGAAAAAGCACCCTGTTTTAGTCAGCTAGGCTGCTCTAACAGAAATACCACAGAGTGGATGGCTTTAACAAAGAAAGATTTATTCCTACACAGTCTGGTAGGTTGCAAGTCCATATTCAGGGTGTCTGCTCCAGGGAAAGACTTTCCCCTTGTCGGCTCTGGAGGAAAGTCCGGTATTGCATCAGTCTTTGTCCAGGGAGCGTCCTCACGCAAGAACCTCTGGTCTGAACGACGCGCTCTGCTCCCAGTGCTGCTTGCTTGATGGTAGCGAGGTTCTCAAATTGTCCTTTGTTTCTTTTTCCTTGTATTCCTTGCAAGCTAAAAGCATTAAGGGTGGGGCAAGCTATACTCCAGGGCAACTCCCCCTACAGCAGGAATTCACAGCCCCACCGTAATCCTTTAACATACAGGTTAGCAAAACCACACAATGGAGGACAGTCCCAAGATACTGGGAACCATATCCCAGCCACGTGGCCTCACACATTTTTGGGGGGACACAATTCCAACCATGACACACCCCTCCACCCAAAAGAAAAGTAAGAAAGCAAACAAACCCTAAAACACCCACAGCCTGTCAAGAAGACGATGGGATGACACATGGTACTCGCTCAGTGGGAGAAACAAACAAAAATAAAATGATAATGAAGGGTTGGCCAGTGGAGGTGGAGTAGGCCTGGGCAGCAGTGAGCTGTTGTCTCTTCAGCCAAGCAACTGTGACCCACTGGAACGCTGCAGAGGCCCTGCATAGAGGGTGGGAAAGTGTGTACTGTGGTTGTTCAGTGCTGTGTCTCCTGCTGGGAGCTCTGCAGAGTTGCCTTCCTACATTCCCTATTCTTAGCCCTTGATAGCTGAGGTACAGGATGGCAAACTGGGGAGGCTGCAAGATAGTATTCGCCAGCCAAGCAACTGTGGTTATTGGAAAGTGGAAGAGGCCTAGTAGAGGAAGAAGTGTGTGGGTTGGTTTACGAGATGTTCTATCTCTCACATGCCCTGTCTGTGTTCTCTGGTCACTGTAGTTCAAGATGGCAAATCCAGTTATGTTAGCTGGTAGGATATCTCTGCTCTGTAGCCCTCTTCAATTCTGTATTCTCTTTGTTTCTTATTCCATTTGGTGCTTGATGAAGATCTTTATTCCTTCATTTGATTCTTAGGGTTCCAGTATTGATGTCTGTATCTGTGTTAATTAGTTTGGGGGGGTCTTTGATGTAAAAGGGTGGTTTGGTACTTTTGTTTATAGGCTGTGTTGGCTTTACCTCCCAAACAAAATTTCTAATGGGAGGCCAATAGACTTCTAAGGAAAGCAGTTCCAATGTACCACTATAATAGCCTACTTCTTTTTATTGCATTTATTTTTTATGATTATTTTCCGTGAATTATTATCTAACCTGTGCCTTTCATGTAAAAGGAGAATGGGAAGAAACAGAGAACAGAAAACGTTGTCTTGGACTGCACTGCCACCTAGAGGTATTGCTGAAGAACTAGTCCACTGCTAGTCAGAGAGCAGAAAATCTAAAAAAACACCCGTGCTGTCGAGTCGATTCCGACTCATAGCCACCCTATAGGACAGAGTAGAACCGCCCTACAGAGTTTCCAACGAGCGATTGGTGGATTTGAACCGCCGACCTTTTGGTTAGCAGCCATAGCACTTAACCGGTTTCCGGAGGGAGCTATTCCGGCTGGATAAAAGAACGGAAATGACTCCCTCAGCTCGCTTAGACAAAATTTATTAAAAACAAAACAAAAAAAGAGACCATAAATTTGTTGAGTATCAGTCTTTTTTGTTAGTTTGTTTTAAAGACAGATCCTTTAAGTAATGATTCAGAGGGGCATTTAGAAAACGTTTTTCTGCACAGTTCTTCTCGTTATGTAGGTCAGCTTTGATCTGTACCTTGAATTGAATTAATAGAAGCATTTGGAAGTGGGTCATTACAAAAGTCTGGATAGTTCTGTATGATCAGTACTACAATTTGATTGCAATATAAAATTGTCTGTAAAATGATTCAGGCTTAACTCACAATACAAGAGGTATTGTGGAGATAGGAAAAATGACAAGGTCAGTGACAACTTGTTGAACACTTAAGTCCTGCAAATGATAGAATCTGATGGATATAGTCCTAATCATTGTCATTATTTCGAAGGCAAACTCAGAACTGGTTTGTTGTTAGTTTTTCACAAGTTTTTTCACTTTCTCCCTAGGCAATGCCAACTTGTTTACAAATACCAAGAGTTTCAAATTAACGTGATGCACTAGTGTTTCATAGAGAAGTTATTTCAAAACTATAATACAGAGAAAACAAAAGTTCAGGAAGAAGAATTTTAAGCAGATTTTTGAGAAAACAGTGATTTAATCAATATTATCGTGTCAGAAAAAAACTGGAGTCATTCAGGAGCTCAGGGATTTTCAGCTGAGACCTCTTGGTGACATTTTAAGGCAGTAATGTTGGGATTTTCTTTGAATTTTAGATGCACATACACTCTACCAATGTATCTTGAGTACTACAGACCACATAACCACCTTAGTTTGTATCAGTTGTCTGGGTTCAAAAATTGATGTAGACAAAATAATGGATCAAAGTTCCTCCTCCCCCTCAAAGAAAGATTTGAAGCACAAAAATGAAAAGAAGGCAAATTAATAACTCCAGTCGTTGGAAGATACGATCATTTTCAGAAGAGTAAAACTCACTGTAACTAAAATAACTCCTTACACCTCCCCCATGTCTGTTAATTTGTTGTTCTGTGCGGCCTTGCATGCTGCTGTGATGCTGAAATACTGGAAACTATTCTATCAGTATTTGCCTACTGTCAGCCGCCTGATCTGTGCTGGACAGGTTTCAGCCTAAGCTTCCAGGCTAAGACAGAGTAGGAAGAAGAATCCAGCAGTCTACTTCTGGAAAGAGAGAGGGAAAATGTTAGGAATAGCAGCAGAACATTGTCTGAAATACTGCTGAAAGATGAACAGCTCAGGTTAGAAGGCACTTAGATGAATGAGGGACAGCTGGCTCCTCAAAGCAGAGTCGACTTTAATGACAAGGATCGAATTAACCTTTCGGGATTTTCATTTGCTGGTGTGGCACGACTCAAAATGAGAACAGCTACAAACATCCATTAATTGGAATGTGGAATGTACAAAACGTGCATTTGGGAAATTTGGAAATCATCAAAACTGAGATGGAATCCATAAACATCAATATCCTAGGTGCTAGTGAGCTGAAATAGACTGGCATTGGCCATTTTCACAACCTGAAGAGGAACGGCATTGCATTCACTGCCAAAAAAAAAAAAAAAAAAAAAAAAATTTCAAAACCTATCCTGAAGTACAGTGCTGTCAGTGATAGGATACTATTCATAGGCCCACAAGGGACACCAGTTAAAACAACTATTATTCAAATCTACACACCAACTATTAAGGCCAAACATGAAGAAGCTGAAGACTTTGTATCAGTTTCTGCATCTGAATTTTGATCAAACATGCAATCAAGATGTATCAACAATTACTGGTGATTGGAATAAAAAAATGAAAACAAAGAAGGCTCAGTAGCTAGAAAATACAGCTTTGGTGATAGAAATGATGTCAGAGATTGTATGATAGAATTTTGCAAGATCAATTTATTGCAAATACTTTTTTCACTAACATAAACAGTTACTATACACATGGACCTCAGTAGATGGAATACACCAGAGTCAAATCGACCATATCTATGGAAAGAAACAATGGAAAAGTTCAGTATCAGCAGACAGAAGAAGGCTGGGGGCTAACTGTGGAATAGACCATCAGCTAATTTCAAGAATAAATTTTTTTCTTTTTTTTTTATTATGACTGAGTGAAAATGTACATTCCCATATAAATTTACATGCCCACCTTATGCAGCTTCCACTGCTCTCCTTGCCAGGTGATGGCACACTATTCCTCTCTGCTCCATACATGTCTCATCCTCCCACCAGTCTCCTTTCCCCTCCTCTCCACCCACTCTCCTTCCTCCAGCCAGAGGTCATCAGGATGATATCCTATAGATGCACAGAACCAACAAGAATAAATGTGATGCGTTGAACACTAATGACTGAAGACCAGATGAGTTGTGGAATGACATCAGGGACATCTTGCAAGAAGAAAGTAAGAGATCATTAAAATGACAGAAAAGAAAGAAAAGACCAAATTGGATGTTAGAAGACACTCTGAGACTCGCTTGTGAATGTCAAATAAGGAGAGGATGAAATGATAAAGTAGAAGAACTGAGCAGAAGATTTCAAAGGAGTGACTCAAGAAGACAAAGTTTTACAATAACATGTGCAAAGACTGAAAGAACTGAAGAAAAAATTCAGTCTTCAAAATGCAATAGTGAAGGATTGTGCAAAGAAAATACTAAACAATGCAAGAAGCATCAAAAGAAGCTGGAAGGAACACACAAAGTAAGTATACCAAAAAGAGGTTGACATTCAACCATTTCATGAAGTAGCATGTGATCAGGAGCTGATGTTACCGAAGGAAGAAGTCCAAGCTGCACTGAAGACACTGATGTAAAATAATGTTCCAGGAATTGACGTAGTAGCAATTAAGATGTTTTAACAAATAGATGCAGCCCTGGAAGTAGTCATTTCTCTATGTCAGGAAATTTGGAAGACAGCCTCCTGGCCAGCAGACTGGAAGAGATTCATATTTATGGCTGTTCCCCCAAAAGATTATCCAATTGAAAGCAGAAGTTATCAAACAGTAAAACGAATATGATGCACAAGTAAAATTTTGCTGGTGATTATTCAAACGTGGCTGAGGCAGTATACTGAGAAGAAATTGCCAGAAATTCAGGCCAGATGAAAGTAGAGAACACCAGAAAGGTGTTTACCTGTTTTATTGACTATGCAAAGGCATTTCACTGTGTGGACCATAACAAATTATGACAACAAATGCTGGAGAGGCTGTGGAGAAACTGGAACTCTCCTACACTGTTGGTGGGATTGCAAAATGGTACACCTCTTTGGAAAGCAATCTGGTGTTTCCTTAAAAGCTGGAAATAGATATACCATTTCACCCAGTAATCGCATTGCTCAGGACATATCCTACAGAATCAAGGTCAGTCAGATGAATAGATATATGCATACAAATGTTTATTTCAGCACAGTCCACAACAACCAAAAAATAGAATCAACCTAAATGCCCAACAACAGATGAATGGATAAACAAACTATGGTACATATATTCATTGGAACACTATGCTATGTTAAAGAAGTATGATGACTTTAGTAAGCATCTCATAACCTAGTTTCAATTGGAAGACATAATGCTGAGTGAAATCAGTCAGTGGCACAAGGACAAATATTATATGTGACCCCTACTATAAGGACTTAAAAACAGAATCATATACAGAAGCAAAGACTCTTTGACAGCTCCAAGGAGGGGAGGGAGGGAGAGGGCTCATCATAGATTAGACAGTTGATAGAAATTTGGTTAGGTGAAAGCAGTGACAGCACACAGTAGAAAGAAGATCAACTTAACTGGACTGGAACATAAATTGAAAACTCTTCTAATCTTAACCCAATATTGAAAGGTGGAGCAGCAGGGCTGGGGACCTAGGGACTGTGTTCTCAGGGGCCATTCAGGCCAACTGGCATAAGTAGCCTATTGCTAAGAGTCTTCGGCATCCCATATTGGCGAGTGGCGTCTGGCATCTTTAAAGCTAGTGAGCTGCCATCTGAGTTACACCAAATGGTCCCGACTCAGCTGGAACAGATGATCACCAAGGACAACAAAGACAAGAGGAAAAAGAGCCCGGAAGTCAGAAGGACCCACGTGAGTGCGTGACTATATCAACATGTGACCAGAAGAACAAGCTGGTGCCGGCCACCACCAAAGACAGCCATGATGGAGTGCACAATGTCGAGTCCTTGCGGCAACAGGAGAAAAAAGGGGTGCACCTCAAGAATGCCACTAAAAGACTGCAACTGATGTTCTGAAGGCCTCGGGTTTCCCCTGGACCTGCTGCTGCCCCTGACCAGAAAACATTACTGAGGTCAATTCTTCAGAGAGAAATGGATCGGACTGGGGGACACAATATGACCATATGATGTGTGTACTTTATGGTTGTTTGAATCTATAGGATGCTGTCCTACTGGCCTCTTACTAGAACAGAGAGAAGAGGAAAGAGAGGAGGGGAAAGGAGATAGCTAACAGGATACAATGTGTGCAGAATGGAAAGGAGGAGTGTGCCGTCACTGGGCAAAAAGAGCAGAAGGAGCTGCAGATAGGTAGGTATGAAAATTTAATTTGGATTGTATACTTTCAACTCAATCACAATGAAAAAAAATAATCATGAATAGTATTGTGAAGAACAAGAATTCCAGAACACTCAGTTATGCTTGTGAAGAATCTGAACACGAATCAAGAGGCATTCATTGGAACAAAACAAGGGGACACCGTATGGCTTAAAGTGAGAAAATGTGTATCCTTTCCTGGTTACACAAAGGTGTATCAAGTTGGTTTTCTTTCACTATATCTGTTCAGTCTGGATGCCAAGCAGATAATCTAAGAAGGTGGACTATATGAAGAAGAATGGGACATCAGGGTTGGAGGAATACTCATTAACAAGCTATGTTACGCAAATGACAAAAGCTTGCCTGTTGAAAATGAAGAGGACTTGAAACACTTACTGATGAAAATCAAAGGCCACAGCCTTCAGTATGGATTACACATCAACACTGAGAAAATAAAAATCCTCACAACTGGACTAATAACCAATATCATGATAAACAGAGAAAAAGTTGAAATTGCTAAGGGTTTCATTTTACTTGGATGCCATAGTCAGTGCCAACAGAAAAAGCAGTCAATAAATCAAGAGATGCATTGGATTGGGAAAATCTGTCGCAAAAGACATCTTAAAAGTTTTGGAAATTGAAGGTGTCACTTTGAAGACTAAGGTGCCGCTAACTGAAGCCATGGTGTTTTAAATAGCTGCATATGCATGTGAAAGCTGGACACTGAATAAGGAAAACAGAAGAACTGATGCCTTTGAATTGTGGTGTTGGAGAAGAACACTGAACATACCATGGACTGCCCAAAGAACAAACAGATTTGTTCTGGAAGAAGTACAACCAGCGTGCTCCTTGCAAGCACACATGTGAGACTACATCTTACACACTTTGGGCATGTTGTTAGGAGAGATCAGTCCTTGGAGAAGGACACCATGCTTAGTATAATCAAGGGTCCTTGAAAAAGAAGAAGGCCCCCAATGACACAGACTGACACAGTGCAACAATGGGCACAAGTATAACAGTCACTATGAGTTGGAACTGACTTAACAACACTTAGTGACTACTTTACATTTTTTATTATCTACTGCGTTTCCAGCACCATGTTAGTGTTTTTCTCATTTAGTCCTAACAACAGCACTATGCAGTGGGTACTATCATATCCCCATTTTACAGATGAGGACAATGAGATGCAGAGAGATTCAGCAAACTTAGAGGCAAACTCTTTGGGTGGTGGAAGTGGTTAAGTCCTCAGCTACCGTCCGAAAGGTTGGAGTCTCCTATCTCCCAGAATCACCTCAAAAGAAAGGCCTGAAGATCTTCAGACGATCTATTGCCAAAAGATCACAGCCATCAAAAACTTAGTAAATACAACTATACTCTGATACACATGAATCACCATGAGTCAGAATTGACTCGGTGGCAACTTACAACAGCAAAACTAACCCAAACCAAACCTACTGCTTCCAACTCAAAGCCACACTATGGGATTGCCCTATAGGGTTTCCGAGGCTGTAATTTTCACAGAAGCTGCCTGTGACGTTTTCCTCCTATGGAGTAGCTAATGGGTTTGAATTCTCAGTCTACAGGCAGCAGCTGAACACCCAACCACTGTACCAGCAGGGCTCCTGAAACAACAACAAACTGCCTTACAAAAACGCTTCCTGTAGCACAGCTTCAGAATCTGTAATGCTTTTTTCTGATTATTTAAGATGGTGTCACAGTCTGATGCAGGTCACTGCCCGTATCTGCCGTCACTTTCTAGTCTTCCTTGAATGCGTGGATTTGCTTTCAGGTCAGATCACCTAGCTGATACCAGGCACCATAAATAAACCCTCGCCAGAGTCCTGGGACTTAATAACTTTTTCTTGAGATATTTCTCTTGTTGGAAATAAGCCAACCCACTATTCCTCACACTCCTGAGGAATTTCCTTTTCCCACCCAATGTTTGTGTGCACCTTCCCCTCCCAGCCTTGGCCCAAATCAACTTTTCTGAGGTTAGTTAAAACGCCATGTCAGAAGTAGGCGCTTGATACATATTTGAATAGGATAAATGAGTGTATTTCCATAGCTTCATCAAGTCAGAGACATGGATCCCTGGCAGTGCTTCATACCTCACCCAAGACCCCTGGTGACTAAAGACAGAAAGTGGTTGACTGCCTACTTGCATTTATTGCTCTCTGCAAGTTGCCCTCTGGGAGAACTAGAACACTGAAAAGCTGCCATAATGAAGATTTCCCTAGTTTAAAGCAAAAATCAGCCAAGGGAAATAAGGGTCTTTTGCAGATGTCATTGTTGTACTCATAGATCCTTCCAGGATTCACACCTTGGCTCTCTACCTGTACCCATCACAAGCCTTCTTCATTCTGACAACCCATTGCAGGGAGGCTACTCTGGCCGTGATCACTAGCACCGTCTCTTGGACATGATGGTAGGAACGCTCCTGACATCCTTGGAACTCAGCTTGCTGGAGCAAGCCAGCTCCTGGAAAGCCAGCTGTGTAAATGGACAGCATGCTCTTTCTAGCTGCAGCCTCCTCCTGGGTCCACGCGAGGACTAGTCTTCACAGTCATCCACTGTCTGGGTATTCAGATATGGCTGCCTTAGCGAATGTTTCACCTTTGATAGCCCGGCAGATCTTGGGTGTTTTATTCACTTATTTCTTTTGTTTGGCTTGTTGAGTCATTCCTTCATTGGTTCATGCATTCATTAATTCCTTCCAGAAGAATGACACAGAAGATATTGTCCAATGGGATTAGTATAAGGAGTATGTCCTGGGATTTCATCCCCCCCATGTTTCTTTTCCCTGATCCTCTGCATAATTTAGATGTCATTGTATGTTGATAGCATGAATCTTCATAATTGTATTGCTAACTGAACAAATTGCACAAACAGTGACAGCTTCTGGAGATTACAATGCAGTGACCTCTCTTTCACCTTTACTCTCCTGGAAGGAGAAAAAGAGGTGTGAATCCAAGAGCTCAGAGATCCAGAGAAGATAAGCCAAGACAATCAGAGTGGTTTAACAGTGGGCCGTTTTTGCCACCAGCAGAGAGCACAAGTGTTTTGCTTGGCTGGGCTTTCTTTTTGCTTTTGTTTACTTTTTTTTTTAGAGTAAGTTAGAAGTACATAGAACAAATCTCAAAAGGTTCCAAAAGATTATTTTTTTCAGATTACTCCCATTGGATTACTCCCATTTAGATTATTCCCTTTATTTTATGGCTCTGTCTGTCCTGGTCATCACACAAAAAGCAGAGGGCAGTGTGCGGCTCCCTTCCCTGCGGAACGAGCAAATGGACAAAGGGATGGACCCAGCTCCCTAATGAGCCACTCCTCCAAGTGCCAGCTAATATCTTTAGAGAATGGATCACCAGGCTCGTCCTGGAAAAGATGCTCCAAGGAAAAATATCTTCTGTGAATTAAAGGTTCACATTTATAAAACTCTTTGACTTAACTTTCACGGACACCATTTGTCTTAATCATCTACTACTGCTATAATAGAAACACCAGAAGTGAATGGCTTTAACAAAGAAAATTGCTTCTGTCACAGTCTGGTAAGCTAGAAGTCTGAATTCAAGGGGCTGGTTCCAAGAGAAGGCTTTCTTTCTCTGTTGGCTCTGAAGAAAGGCCCTTGTCATCAGTCTTCCCGCGGCCTGGAAGCATCTGAGCACAGGAACCTGAGCTCCAGACGATGCACTCGGCTCGTGGCACTGCTTCCCTGGTGATATGAGGTCTCCAGCTCTCTGCTTGCTTTGCTTTCCTTTAACCCCTGTAAGGTGAAGGAAGGCTGCAGAGCAGGGCATCTCCCTTTACACTTTCGCTGACCCTCTAATTTGCCAAGCCTGGTTTCCTTCTCCAGGGACTGGCACCTCCAGATAGCATGTGTCCAAAGTACATGAGATAAAAATCTCACCATTCTCACTTCTAAGGAGAATTCTGGTTGTACTTCTTTCAAGGCAAATTTGCCTCTACTTTGAGGAAGCAGCTTTTTTCAAGTCTTATTCTGTGTGCTTTTCAACTGGAGGGCGGGTCATCTTTTGGCACTATAGTAGTGACCAGCTTCTAGTCATAAGGTTTTCATTGGCTAAATTTTTCAGAAGTAAAACATCAAGTCCTGCTTCCCAGTCTGTCTTAGCTTGACAGTTCTACTAAGACCTGTCCACCACAGGTGACACTGCTGGTATTTGAAATACCACTGGCATAGTTTCTAGCATCACAGCAACATCCAAACCACCACAGTATGGCAAACTCACTGATGTATCATGAGGAACGTGTTCACTTAGTAGTTTATAAAGAAAAGAATGTTCCTACTATGCTTATGGTGGTGTCACTGGTGATCAGGTCATACGTTTTTTCCTCCTTTTCACACCTGGAAGGAGAGTACCATGTCTCTCATGTTCCTACTTCTGTACATAGCAGAAAGGAAGAAAAAGACGATGGATGGAAGGAGAAAAGGAAGAAGCAAAGGGAGGAAGAGAGGCAGGATGAAGGGTCAGAAGAAAAAAAATTCCTGCTATACCTAGGAGTTTTTAGTAGTGTGTGTGTGTCTGTGCGTATCTGTGTCTGTGTAAAAGAAGAAAGCCTAAAAAATGAATAAAACACAATCTGTGCCCACAATGAACTCAGAGCCTAGCAGTTAAAATAGGAGATGTAGTGTTTCTTCCATTCCAGTCACAGGTATCTCCACTTTTCAGAATATCAGTCGAGGGCAGGTAACATCTATGACCACACCTGTGTATAAGACTTTTAAAGTAGGGATTAGTCAAAGGAATAATATCAAGGGAATGTTAACAAATCTTTAGTGTCAGACATAATTGAGATTGGCCTCAAGGACATGAAGACCAAAAAATTTAGTTATTAAAACAATAGTGTGTATATTCAGGCTTCTGTTTTGAAATGAGAAAGGGAGGGGAGGAGGGAAGAAAGGAAGAGGAAGAGAGCAAGCCATTCTGCAGCTTCCAGTCCTACAAAGCAAGAGGAAGTACTGTGTCTTGATCTGCTGGCCTGAAGACAGGAGACCCGAGTTCTGGGTACAGCTCCAAGATCACGTGGATAATCACAGCCATCCTTGAGTAACAGCTATCACATCAATTAATTTTTTTAAACAAAATTTAGAATGGATAATCTATGAACTCCCTCTCAGCTCAGATGTTCTGCAATTCCATCCCGGGTGTGCCTACTGGACTAGGCCCACGGAGAGCAGCATTTTGCTTCTATCCACTGTGCAGCTGGGAAATCAAGGACTGGTTCTCAGATAGAGCATGAGCGCTTCAGTACTCAAGACAGAGGGGTGAAAACTCTAGCCAGGTGACAGATATTTTAAGATAAGAACTATCGGAGTTTCAGCAGGCCACAGGGAAAGGCCATTAGGTGATAACGCTGCAAGATCCAATTCCCAGTTGTCACTTCACAGACTGCAGTGTTGATGAATGAAATCAATCCAGCTCAGTTTCCAGCTGCTAGTCTGACACCAGCTGCACATGCTGCATTTCTTGCTCTGACCTTAGCCATCTGGAGCTAGACCAGAGTTCACAAGTTAGAGGGCAGCATCCTCCAGATGCACAAGTTAGCTCAAGGCTTCAGATGCCAGCCCCAAGTCTGGGACTCCCCAGGACACCATCATTTTTGATCTGCTGGCTACAAAATCAGGGTGGTCCACCTACCTCTTTATGATACCAGCCATAAACTTGGGATCCCCAGCCCTCTAACTTCTGATCTTCTTGCTTCCAGTACTCCTTCAGGTTTGATAATATGCTAGAATGACTCTCAGAACACTTGGAAATCTCTATACTCACGATTCATAGTTTTTATTAACGCAAAAAGGATACAGTGAAGAACAAGTATGAAAAAGAGACACATAGGGTGAGGCCTAGAAGGGCCCTCAATACAGAGTTTCCATGTCCTTAAAAGGGCATGTTATCCATCTTGTACTACTGTCTTCGGTCAGCCAGTTTGTGGTGTGTGTGCTGGGGGGAGGGGGCAATGCATAGGCACAGTTGATTGAATTATGCCTTGTCTCCCTCTTTCCTGAGGTCACAAGAGGATTTTTCTGGCCTGGCCAGCCCTCACATGAGTCACCTAATTAGCATAACCTGTCAGCTCTGGAGCCCTCTTAAATAATAAAGACATTTGGATCAATGGTGAAATTTCAAATTCTTTGAGTACAGTTAAATTCTTTATCCCACAGATGGCCATCTAGCTTGATGCAAAATATTAGTCACATTATAACATCATCACTCCCCGCCCCCCAAAAGCACTTCAGCTCAGTCATGAATAAGGACAATAGAAAGAAAGGATAATGTTTCCTGGGACAGCATTTAAGAACACACTGTGTTCATGGAGTCCCGAGTTCTCTTTTCCAAGAGCTTTACTATTTCATAAATGTGGGTGATTCTTTTCATTTTTTGCACTTGTGATTAAGTGAAAGTATACAATCCGAATCAATTTTGTATGTCCACCTATCGGCAGCTCTATCTGCTCTCCTAACCCAGTGACAGCACATTCCTCCTTTTCACTCTATATTTCTAGTATCCTCTTAATAAACACCTGTCCTCTCCTTTCCACCTTCTCTCCCATCTAGAAAGAAACCAGGACAGCCTCCTATAAATGTACAGAACTATAAAGTATACACACCATGTGGTCACAGTGTGCCCTCCGGTCCAGTCCATTGTTGTCTAGGAAGTTGACCTCAGTACTGATTTCTGGTCAGGCACAGCAGTAGGTCTAGCGGCCAGGTTCCAAGGGGACATTCCAGGCTGTTGGACCATCAGTTCTGGTCTTTTAGTAGAGGTCTTGAAAGGCACCCCTCTTTTTCTCATTTCCTCAGGGACTCTACATTATGTCCCTCATCATGGCTGCCTCTGGTGGTGGCTGAGCACCATCTGGTTCTTCTGGTCTCATGTTACTACAGCCTCCTATTCACATGGGTCCTTCTGTCTCCTGGGCTCTTTTTTCCTCTGGTGTTCTTGGTCACCATCTGTTCCAGATGAGTTGGGACCATTTGACGTACCCCAGATGGCAGCTTGCTAGCTTTTATGACCCCAGATGCCACTCACCAATATAGGGTGCAGAAGACTCTCTTAGCACAAGAGTAGTGCCAGTTGGCCTTGATGTGTCCTGAAAACATGACCTCCAAACTCCCCTCCCTGCTACTCTATCCTTTGAAATATTGGGTTGAGTTTAGAAAACCTTTCAGTTTATGGTGTAGTCTAGTTATATTGATCTACTCGCTACTGCGTGTTGTCATGTAACCAAATTCCTATCTACCATTTAATCTATGACCAACCTTCTCCCTCCCTCTCCACATTTGTAGCCATCAGTCTTTTCTTCTGTACATAAATCTATTTTTAAGTCCTTATGGCAGAGGTCTCACACAATTCTTGTCCTTTTGCCGCTGACTGATTTCACTCAGCATAATGTGTTCTAGTTGAAATCAGATTGAGATGCTTCTTAAAATCATCATTGTTCGTTATCATTGCATAGTATTCCACTGAGTATATGTAAGACAATTTGTTTACCCATTCATCTGTTGATGCGTACCTAGGTTGAGTCCATCTTTTTGCTATTGTTGACAGTGCTGCAATAAACACTCGTGCAAATATCTCTTCGTGTGACCACTTTTACTTCTGTAGGAAGTGGGATTGCCAGATTATATGGTATTTCTATTTCTAGCTTTTTAAGGAAGTGCCAAATTGCTTTCAAAAGATGTTGTACCATTTTGCAGTCAAATATGGGTGATTCTTAATACATGCTTTGTTTGAGGCAAAGAGCTACGGTGGTATGAAATACATTTAAAAAAATAAGGCATCTTACTTTGATTTCAAGGCATTTCTCTTTCCTATTAGCCCCAAATTAATAGTAAAATCGTACCCTGAAATACTGCAAAACTGTTTTTTTTTTCTTTCACCAGGAACTGCTAAATTACTCTGCATGAAACTGTTTTTTTCTGGCTTTATAAGCAAAAAGGTGAGGAATGGTTGAAGAATGTTCCTTCTAGCCTGACAGTAATTACATCTTTGCAACCCCATTTTTGACAAATACGTTAGTTAACCATAAGCTAGCTCAGAATTTACCTAATGCAAAGAATGTACTTTTAGGTTATTTCTCATCCTTCTTGAGATGAAGTACTTTTGATCATTTTGCGATCTCCTGACTGCACCTAAAGATTTGTGCAAATGAATGTCCCACCTTCATCTGCCAGCCCAAAGATCACCTACAAACCTGAAGTCAACTGATCCTACTTAGGAGAGGCTGGGTTCAACCACTCACCCTAAGATTACTCAAGAGTGGCTTTTCTATTCTTCTCCTTCCTCTTCAATTTTATGTTTCACTGTAACTAGCCTACACTGAGCCATTTTCTTTCCTTTTTTTTTTTTTTAATCAGGGTGGTCTCTTTATATACATCTACAATAAGCACCCAAATAAACTGTAATAATTTCTTCATGCTTTGGTTTTTAACAGTAAGACTCCAAAGACTTGAGTTTGAGTTTACTCCCTGAACCAACAGAGCTAAGTCACTCTACTTTCATAAGTATGTTTCCTCATCTGTTGAAAACAGCAAGACAGCAAGGATAACACAAAAAAACACATAAAAAGCTTGTATGACATATTATGTGCCAAGTTAACATCCTTTCTCCACATACAGTAAGAGATGAATATCCTATTTGTGTCTTGCTGAAATATGAGCTAACCACATATCCATCTGAGGGTCTGGTAGTAGCCTCTTGGTGGACAGCTTGAGAAACATCGGATCATTTACTGTCAACACAATTCCAACTCACAGTGACCCCATGTGTACAGAAGAGATATGCACCATCGAGTTTTCATGCGTGACCTCTCAGAAACCAGGCTCTTCCTCCAAAGGGCCTCTGGGTGGGTTTCAAACGCCAATCTTGAGGTTAGTAGTCACGCACTTAACTGATTGCTCACCCAGGCAGCAGCCAGGCATCCTTTATGGTTGACCACCTGCACATGGTCAACTTTCCATGCCTCGATCCATTTTTTTATTCATGTTTGTGTGTGTGCTCAGTGCTCTCACCAAAATCCCACTGAGTCTAAAATCTCATTAGTTGTAAGCCCCTCAAAAAGATACATCTACTTAAAGCCATTTAAACAACTTTAAAAGGATAAAAGCACCAACTGCACATTAACTACAAAGCTGGTGGAGAAGCCCAGTGGAGTACACATTTTCCACATTGCTGCGCAACTGGAATTACCGATGGCTCCATTTTCTCCAGGTGCTGAAGAAATGGCCTTCTCTGTAATCTTGTCAGCAAAAACTTTCTGGCACAATTTACGTTTAAGCTAAAATGGGAGGACAAGTAGGAGTTACCTAGGTAACTAATGGAAGAGAGTGGAATGAGTGTTGAGAACAGCTCTAACCCATGAGAGGTTATGAAGATGGACAGGGAACATCCTGAAAATTCTTGCCATTGCTGGCTGTCCACAGAAGCTGATCTAACTGCAATCGTGTTGGCCAAGAGGCCACAGCTGGGCCTTAGCCCTGAGCACCAGGGCCATTTTCACAGGCATCTACCATTCTTTTCTCTCACCAGCCAGCTTGACAAACAAGTGTTTTAGAGATACAGTTTAACGTGGATACATCTTAGAATCAAATTTACTTCAGAGATCTGCAATAAAGCCAAAAGAGACAACCAAAAGGCCAAAGGAAGCATGCTTTACTGAACTTACAAAGCAGAAAATGTTTGTAGTTCCTTAGACATTTGCATTGCTTAAGAATTACACTTTATGGAATAATTATTAATGGTTTGAAGAGAAATAAACAGTATAAACAAAATATGGTCCATGCTATGAAAATGCAAACCATATAAGCCAAAATTATAAACAAATAAACAATACTCAGAGGCCTGCTTAATATATACATAGGAAATTTCTTACACACATGTACAATAAAAGCGTACAAAACCATCACTCTGAAGCTGATCACTGTACAAATAGGAAAATAAAACTTTATCTTTAACCTCAACTTTATCTTCCCCAGGAGGGTTAAGCTACTTGGGTTTATGCAAATCATACTTAGCATTAAATAATCAAATGTCAGATATGCCATAGAAAGCAGATAATGGAAAAGGTAAATTAAGAAAATGCACGAGGCTAAATGTTAAGAATGAAAAATGTCTCTTTATCCCACATTCTTGTTTAGGATAAAGATAAAATATTAAACAATGTTTCAGAACACATAAAACAGGAATACAGCCCAGGTATGATTTTAAAAGGTAGCCAAAAAACCCTCCAAAACCAGAGGCAAAGTGATTACTTGCATAAGGATATCCAAATAGGTCAAATTAAGCCTAAGTTAAAAACACACAATACTTTTGTTCTAGCCAAAAATACATTCCAACTTTGAGAACACCGTAAGGTCAGTATGTCGGCAATGATCTCCCAGCCATGCAGATGACAGAGCTTTAAGTAGCTTTTCTTTAAATGAGAGCTATCCAGGGCCATCAATCTCTAATTTGGATTATTTTGCCATGTCACTAAAATATTTATCCAGGTTCAAACAGTTAAAGATAGTTGCATTGTCCACCAAAGGCACTTATGTAATCTCCAATAAATTCAGGTGCACTAAAATCCAGAGGCAGAGACCAGGATAATACTTCTGTATCAAACATACACTCTTATGTACAGACTGTAAAACAAATATAAAGAAAAAATTTGGGGGAAATAAATAAAAGTAACATAAGATAATATGTATACTAAGGCAGTTTTGTGCAATTGCACCAAACAGCTAACAGGTGTCCCATATGTTAACACATAATATATACATATCAGCTCCATTTTAACCTGGGTTCAAAAGACACTGTTGCGGCCAAGAGCAGTGGCAAAACTTCGTCTCATGATGTCACAAAAATAGCAATCCCTCAGATCCCTGTTTATTTTGATAATTCACAAATAAGTCAGACTTTTGGTTAAAAAAACCAACAACGACAACAATAAAACAGTCTTTTTTTCCAAGACCAAAATAAACATTCTTCTGTGAGCCAGGTATTCGGGGTGGAACTGCTAAGCACAGACATAAATTTCCATTAAAAATTCTAGACGTCCTCAAAAAAAAGAGAAGAGATGTTTTCAAAAGCTAAATGATGCTGTGGCTATTTACAATGCCTTAATGTAACGTGTTTAGTCAATTTGCATCATAAAAATGAAGCCTGAAGAATTTAAGGTTTGATCCCAAAAATCTTACACAGAAAAATCACTGAAAAATATTTTTAGCTTATACAATACAATAAATAGGGGTCCCTGGGTGGCATAAACAGTTAAGAACTCAACTATTAGCCAAAAACCTGGCGGTATGAACCCACCAAGTGGTATGCTAAGACAGGCCTGGTGATATACTTCTGTAAAACTAGCCATCAAAAACCGTGTGGCGTGCAATTCTACTCTGACGTAAATGGGATCACCATGAGTCAGAACTGACTGGGCAACAACACTGCAATAAAACAGCTATTATTGTAGCTTCTTCAGCAAGCTACCTGGGGCCTGCAGGTAGGTGACACTCCCGCTGTGAATAATTCAATTGGTTCAGGCCAATGAGCCCTGGTGTATGTCCCACCAAGGACAGGCACTGACTCTTGGCTGTTAGAGACGTCCTCAGGGGATTGTCTGTACAGCTCAGCAGTTTCTAGAATGAGAGCAAGACCACACAGGTCGTAAGTGAACAAGGGGTCACTCTTCATGTTAAGCAATAAACAAAGGGCTCTGGCTTTCCTTTATGAATGGCAATTCCATTTTAAAGACATTTTCAAACCCCCAAGCATACTTCCCTCACTGTTTATTATGTGTGGGAGCTAATGCTGACAGGAAGTCGGGATTTGCATTATATTGGGGACTGTGCTTTTGAACCTAATCAATTATTAAATTGTTTCAACTGTCAGTGTTCGTCTTTTTTTTTAATGAGGTATAATTTATGAGCCACAAAATCTATCCTTTAAATGTATACAATTCCTTGGTTTTTAGGATGTTTACAAAGTTGTGCAACTACCACTACTATCTAATTCCAGAACATTTCCATCAACCTAAAAAGAAATCCTGATCCATTAGCAGTCACTCCCCACTTCTTTTTTCCTCTAGCCCTCGGTAATCAATAAAACCAAAATACTCAACTGCCATGGGGTATACCGCAGTAGTTAAAGGCTACATCTCCTAACCAAAAGGCTGGCAGTTCAAGACTGCCATGTGCTCCTTGGAAACTCTAGGGAGCAGTTCTACTCTGTCCTGTAGGGTCACTATTAGTCAGAACCGACTCAACAGCAGTAGCTTTGGTTTTTTTGGGTGCAGAGTCTTTTGAGACACATCGACCCTACAGCAGAGTTAGAACTGCCTCACAGGTTTCTAACTGCAAATTGTTAAAGGTGCGGAGCACCACATCTGGAGCACCATGGAGAGCCTGCCAGGTTCAAACCGCCAACGTGTAGCAGCTGAGCAATTTAGCCACTGCATCATCAGGGTTTCTTTTTAAGTGAAGGGTGACAACTTTCATGGTTTTGCATGTTCAGCCACACCACGGAGTTTTTAGCATTCTGGTCTTATAAAATTCCCTCTTACATATACAACTATTTTTTTGTCTCAAAAGGATTTCTTCATACATAAAAGAACAGATTTTTTCTCGTTCATCTGGATCTTAGAACATGACCATATTTTTGAACTAAATTCTCTTATTTCAGAAATGAGAAAAATCAATACATGTATATTAAAAAATCCCCAATCAACAGAACCCTTGTTAACCACAGGCCCTCCTGCTCTACTTCCCACTGGTAAAGCCCTATGGGATGTGGGAGGTGCTGAGGGTGGCCAGGCTTCAAGGCCACGCCAGTCATTTTCCAGAGGAGGACAAAGGTAACATGGGCTGGCAACCGGCCCAAGACCACAACGCCACCTAACAGCCAAGGTAGGATGAGATCCCCTTTAACTAGCATCAAATATTTTAATTAAATGTTGTCAGGCAACTACCTAACAAAGTCAGCTACCACACGGATCTAATTATGTAAGTAAGTTTCCCCTATAACTTTTATCCAATCATGTGATTTTTCTCCTTTCACTACTTTGAAAACATTTATACTTTATTTTTCTAGACTAAGGACAGGACAACTACATCTAAGCAGAGGGCCCAAGAGCTCATGGAGACAAGAAGGGATTCTGGACTTGCCACACAGTAACCCTCCATGTGACAGCAGGTGGGGGATGCACCACTGTGGCTAAAAACCAAACGAGTCACATCAGTCAGCATGCCGAAGAGGGTGGCTTCAGAGGCCAAGGGTATCTGAGGTTTAACCGTTACAACAATTCTTCATCTGTGTAGACTTTTTGGAACTGGTCCCAGTCAAGTTGGTGATGGATTTGCTGTCGTCCTCATCAGTTCTCTTTTTAACTTCCCTGAAAAGAGAGAGTTTTATAGAGGTATCAAAATTAAACCCCGAGTGCCTCTGCAAAAACACAGACAGTGATGTTGAATGCTTGCTGTAAATGCTTTACAGGTGTGCACTTCTTAAATCCTCTCAAGAACCATGAGTTTGTCGCACCCTATTATACAGATGAGGCAATGGAGGCACAAAGAGGCTGAGAAAGTTCCCTGGGGACTCTCAGCTAGATCAGTGACAGAGTTCAGATTCAAAGCAGGCAGGCTAGTTCCAGGGCCTATGTTCTGAGCACGAGGCTGCACACATATGCATGCATGCATGCACACACGAGTGCACACACACACAAACCCTACATGCATGTGCATGCCATGTATACATGCACACATACACATACCCTGAAACGTTTAAGTATACACACACATAAATACACATACACACATGTACAAACAGCACTCAGACATGCAAACATGTTAATTTACACATGTGCACACAAGGAACACACACTCCACAAACACATATTAGCACCTGCTCTGTGCGTGCATATACACATACAATCAATCACAAGCGCAGTTCTGCATGGGTTCACAAGCCTATCTCCCCTAACAGGCCCACACACGCTTATGAACACACTGCTTTCTCGGCTCGTTTGACTCTTTCCTGCTCACACAGGCTCTCTTTGAGAATCTGATTCCAAGGTGCACGATAGCACAGCCTCGCCTGTTTCCTGCTCTATCTTCTCTGCAGCATGAATCACGGTTTACGGTACAATTCATTTGTTTTGTTTACTGGCTGTGTCCCACCTCCTTGAGTGCTCAGGAGGTCAGGGACTTTTGTCTATTTGATTCATTGCTATATTCCCAGCATCCAGGCAGAGCAAATGCTCAGTCAATATCTGCTGGAGGAATGAACATGTGGAAGAACGTTCATACTCTGTTATGACAAACCTGATTCCTTTACTCAGTGGCAGCCTTGTGCCTTGCACACTCTTGGGTACTGAAAACACACTGGAAAATAAAAGGGATGCAGTTTCAACCCTTGTGGAGTTCATGATCCAGCTGGGAGCTCAACAATAAGTAACTGAACAAACAAACAAACGTAAGATTATACATCACTTTGTATAGAAGAAGACGGTTAGTGGGAGACAGTGATAAAGAATCGTAGGTGTGAGTAAGAGTGCAGGATTTCAGGGCACACGCTGAGGTTCCAAGGAAAAGCAAGAGAATGCCCAAGCCATCGAGCGGCCCTTCTCAGCGGATCTTCACACCCGCCCACCTTCGTTCAACACCAGCTATTCTTGTATCTGGGCGTGGCCTCCCCTTCCTAAACACTTGTCCTCTGAGATCACGAAGCTTCTCCCGGAGCCCAGGTGAGGGTTCTGCACATCTGCCCACAGCCTCAGCTCTGTAAGTTTTTCCCAGGTGACTATGGGGTGACTGCCAAGCCACAGCCTACTACTGAGGGGCCCTGGAAGGAAAGGTCAAATGCAGGAAGTATCAGTTCTCAATAGATGATGGCGCCACCAGAAGCCACTTTTTTCCTACCTGCTGGTTCTTTTTTTAACATTTAGACCCTGGATTCATCCTCTGCTGTGTTTGTTGGGCTTAACCCCCCCAAACCAAAAAAACAACGACTCTACAGCCATTCTTTAATTATTCATGATAATGGACGTGACAATGGATGTTTAAAATCCAACCGGAAAAGTGAACATTTTCCTTTTCCCCTTCCTAGATCTCTTTCGCAGTTAACTACTAGAGACAACACTGACCTGACAGAAGTCCCCCAGAGAAAAGTCCCTCAGGGGGCAGGCCCCTGGGTTGGTTGTGACATATGCAGATCGTGACTAGTCCAGCCAATGGCAGCAAAGTACACATTCTTTTCCAATGCACACAGAATGTTCTCCAGAATAGAATGCATCTCAAGTCTCAAAGTAGTATTCAGCAAAATCCAAAACAGAGATAATGCAAAGCATCTTCTCTGATCACAAAGTCATAAAAGTAGAAATAACAGGAAAAGCAAGAGAAAAAAATCAAACACACGGACACTAAACAATACTCTGCTTAAAAAATCACTTCGTATTAGAAAGTAAAGTACTATTTATTGAAGAACAAGAAGACAGGAAGCCTCCCACTACCTGACCTGAGAAGGTACCACACAACTATGGTAGTCAAAACTGTAGCCTGGTACTGACACAACGACTAATGGACAGAATTGAAAACCCAAATGTAAGCCCACCCATCAATGACCACCCGATGTTTGACAAAGGCCCAAAGTTCATCAACTGTGGAAAAGAAAGTCTTTTTAATGAAAAGGTGCTGGCAAAATTGTACATCTATCTGTTAAAAAAAAAAAAAAAAAAAAAAAAAACAGACCCATGCCTCACACTATACCCCAAAACTAATTCAAAGTGGATCAGAGACCTAACCAAATCTAAAACTATAAATATCACAGAGGAAACAATAAGAGTCAATACTAGAGGCCCTAATACATGACATAAACAGGATATAAACCATAACTAACAATACCCAAACACCAGAAGATAAACTAGATAACTGGGATCTTCTAAAACTTAAATACTTAAGCTCATCAAAATACTTTACTAAAAAAATAAAGAGAACCTACATACTGGGGAAAAACCTTAGGCTATGACAAATCCAACAAAGGTCTCATCTCTAAAGTCTATAAGAAAACCCAACACTGCTATTACAAAAGACAAATAATCCAATTAAAAAAATGGGTAAAGGAAATGAGCAGACACTTCACTAAAGTAGACATCCAGGAAGCTAACAGACCCATGAGGAAATGCTGGCGATCACTAGTCATTGCTGTTGTTGTGAGGTGCTTTTGAGTCACTTTTGACTCACAGTGACTCTATGCACAACAGAACGAAACACTGCCCTGTCCTGCACCATACTCACAATCATTTTTATGCTTAAGCCCACTGTTGCAGCCACTGCATCCATCTATCTTGTTGAAGGTCTTCCTCGTTTTCACTGACCTCCACTCTAACAAGCATGATTCCCTTCTCCAGGGATTGATTCTTCCTGACAACATGTCCAAATAATATAAGACACAGTCTCGCCATCTTTGCTTCAAAGGAGCACTCTGGCTGTACTTTCTTCCAGAACACATCTGTTTGTCCTTCTGGCAGTCGATGGTACATTCAATATTCTCCAACACCACAGATTCAAAGACGTCAGTTCTTTTTCTGTCTTCCTTATTCATTGTCCAGCTTTCACAAGCATACCATGCAACTGAAGATACCACGGCTTGGGTCAGGCACACCTTAGTTTTCAAGGTGACATCTTTACTTTTCAATACTTTAAAGAAGGCTTTTGCAGCAGATTTTCCCAAATCAATGTGTCTTTTGATTTCTTGATTGCTGCTTCCATGGGCATTGATTGTGGAGCATGAAATCCTTGACAACGTCAATCCATTTTCCATTTATCAAGATGTTGCTTACTGGTCCAGTTGTGAGGATTTCTGTTGTCTTCATGCTTAGGTACAATCCATACTGAAGGCTGTGGCCTTTGATCTGCATCAGTAAGTGTTTCAAATCTTCTTTACTTCCATCAAGTAGAGTTGTGTTACCTGCATAACGCAGGTTGTTAACAGGACTTCCTCCAATTTTGATGTCCTGTTCTTTTTCACAGAGTCCAGTTTCTTAGACTACTTGCTCAGCATGCAGATTGAAAAGGTATGGTGAAAAGATATAACCCTGACACCTTTCCTCACTTTAAACCATGCAGTGTTCCCTTGTTCTGTTCACAGGACTGCCTCTTGGTCCACATACAGATTCCTCATGAGCACAAAAAAGTGCCATTAGACAACTGCAAATCAAAACTACAAGGAGGTACCATCTCATCCTGATATTACTAACATGAATCAAATAATATCAAAGGTTAGAAAGGCTTCAGGAAGACTGGAACTCTTATGTACTGCTAGTAGGAATGCAAAATGGTACAACTATTTTGGAAAATGATACAGTCAGTGTTTCCTTAAAAAACTATCAATAGAATTATCATATAATCCAACAAACTCATTTCTAGCAATATATTGTAGAGAAAACAGAGCCATTACATAACAGACATACACCCACATTCACTGCAGCATTTTTCATTACAGCAGAAAAATGAAACAACCTAAGTGCCCATCAACAGGTGGATGAATATAGAAAATATGGTACACACAATCGAATACTACGCAGCAATAAAGAACAATGATGAGTCTGCGAAGCATCTCATAACATGGATGAATGTACACGGCATTATGTTGAGTGACATAAGTCAGTAGTAACAAAAGAACAAATACTACATGAAGCCATTATTATAAAAACTCATGAAAAGGTTTACATACAGAAAAGGAACACTTTTTGATGGTTATGAAGAAGGTAAGGAGTGGGCATGGGAAAACATTAACTGGACAGTAGACGGAAACCCTGGTGGCGCAGTGGTTGCACATTACTGCCGATAAACAAAAGGTCAGCAGTATGAATCTACCAGGCACCCCTTAGAAACTCTACAGGGCAGTTCTACTCTGTCCTATAGGGTCACTATGAGTCAGAATCGACTCCAAGGCAGCAGGTTCAGGTCAGTTTTAGAGAGTGGATAAGGGGTAACTCTGGAGAAAGGAAAGAGTACATAATAGTGGGGAAGTTAGCACAACCTGAATATGGCAAGGTCATGAAAGTTTCACAGACATATCCAAACTCCCCGAGGGACCAAATTACTGGGATGAGGGCTAGGGACCATGGTCTCAGGGGACATCTAGCTCAATTGGCATAATACCGTTTATGAAAAAGATGTTCTACATCCTACTTTGGTGAGTAGTGTCTGAGGTCTTAAAAACTGGGAGCAGCCATCTAAGTTATTCCATTGGTCCTACCCTGTCCAGAACATAGGAAAATAAAGAAAACTAAAACCACAAGGGAAAGATTACTCCCAAAGACTAAAGGACCACAACTATTGCCTCTATCATACTGAATCTAGCACTACTAGATGACGTCCAGCTGCCATCACTAACTGTTCTGGTAGGGATCACAACAGAGGGTCCCGGACAGAGCTGGAGATAAACGCAGAACAAAATTCTAACTCACAATAAAAGATGAGACTTACTGGCTTGACAGAAACTGAAGAAACCTTGAGAACATGGCCCCCAGACATCCTTTTAACTCAGTACTTAAGTTCACCCTTCCAGTGAAAGATTTGACAAGCCATGAAACAAAATGAGAGTACATGGGCACACCAGCCCAAAGGGAAGGACCAGAAGCCAGAAGGCGACAGGAAAGCTGGCAATGGGGAACACAGGTCAGGACGGGAAGAGTGGTGACATGTCATGGGTGTGGCATCCAATGTCACAAAATAATACGTGTACGAATTGTTTAATGAGAAATTAATTTGCTCTGTAAACCTTCATCCAAAGCATAGTTTAAAAAAAGGAAAAAATAAAAAAGAAGGAGAGCCCATGCCCCATCTCTCTTTAGTCAGCATTGGCCTGTGACTCCTTTGGCTAATGGAGAGTGGAGGAAGTAATGTTTGGCAACTTTTAAGCCTGTGGCTTCAGCTTTCTCTCCCCTGCTCCCAGAGCCTTGAGCCCTGAGTTCCCATTTCAGAACTCTAGGGTTCATCACTGGGGAGGCCAAGGTGGTGGCCCTGAAGGATAAGATGCCATGTGGAGAGTGGCCACAGGGGGTGCATGCTGGTGTCAGCCATTCAGCCTTAGCTCCAGCCATCTGACTGCTGCAGCAGGAGAAACCCCTGCCAGAGCTGTAGAGGAACTTTCCAGACTCTAGTAATTGTGCACTGTAACAAAATGGTGGCTGTTTTACATAAGTAAGATATAGGGTAGTATAAACTTATACAGTAACACATAACCGAAACTACTGGGAACTCACATAGCAATGTGCCTGCTACAGAAATGCTGTCTGACAGAAACATAATGTGACTCATACATACAATTATAAATTTTCCAGTAGCCACATTAAAAAAAAAGTAAAAAGAAACTATTTAAGTTAATTAATTTTACTGTAATGGAATATACCCAAAATACTGTCATTCAATCTATAATCAATTAAAATAATATTAATGAGAGGATTGCCTAGGTGGGAAATGAGTAGTCCACTCAGCTGTTAAACTGAAAGGTGGGATGTTTGTGTTCACCCAGAAGCACCTCAGAAGAAAGTCCTGGTGATTAATTTCTGAAAAATCAGCCAGTGAACACCTTATAGTGAGCACAGTTCTAATCAGACACCCGTGGGCCATTCTAGAGTGGGAATCAACTTGATAGGAACTGGTATTATTATTAGTAAGACAGAAAGTAAAATTTAAAAAAAATTATCTGATTAATAAAATAAGCAGGCATTTCTATGATGCCATCTTCAAAATCCAGTAGTGTATTTAATATATACAGTAATCTCAATTTGGATTAGCTGCCAAAGGCTAGTGGTTACCCACAATGGGTAACATTGAAAAACATATATATGTTTTTCATATATATATATATATGAATATATGTTTTTCAACATATGAAAAAAATAATCCATCATGACCAAGTTGGATTTATACCAGGGATGCAAGGCTGGCTGAACATCACAAAAACAATTAATGTGATCAACCACATAAATAACACAAAAGACAAGAATCACCTGATTTTGTCTATTGATGCAGAAAAGGCATTTGATAAAGTCCAACACCAAAATGGGCATAAACAACAAATTCCTCAGTGCAATAATGGCCATTTATACAAAGCCAACTGTCAAAGTCATCCTGAATGGAGAGAGACTGAAACAATTTCCCTTGAGAATGGGAACTAGACAAGGATGCACACTCTCACCTGTTCTATTCTACACTGTAGTAGAAGTTCTAGCCAGAGCAATTAGACAAGATCAAGAAATAAAGGGCATCTGCATCAGCAAAGAAGTAGTAAAAATCTCCCTATTTGCAGATGATATGATTTGTATATGGAGAGAATACTAAAGAATCCATAAGTAAACTACTCAAACTGATAGAAGAGTTCAGCAAAGTCTCAGGATACAAGATAAACATAAGTAAATCAGTAGGATTCCTTTATACCAACAATGAGATTATTAATGAGGAAATAAACTAATCAATACCATTTATTATAGCCCCTAAGAAGAGAAAGTACCTAGGAATAAATCTAACCAAAGAAATAACAGACCTTTACAAAGAGAACTACAAGTCCTTACTACAAGAAACTAAGAGAGACTTAAATAAACGGAGAAACCTACCCTGCTCATGAATAGGAAGACTTAACACTGTGAAAATGTCTATTTTGCCCAAAGCAATCTACTTATATAATGCAATCCCAATACAAATTCCAGTGACATTTTTTAATGAAATGGAGAAACAATCACCAACTTTGTCTGGACAGGGAAGAAGCCCCGGATAAGTAAAGCACTACTGAAGAAGAACAACACACTGGGAGGCCTCTCACTATCCAACTTTAGAAGCTATTACACTGCCACAGTAGTCAAAATAGCCTGGTACTGGTAAAAAAAAAAAGAGACAGATAGATCAGTGTAACAGAACTGAAACTCCAGAGATGACACCATTTTCCTACGAACAGTTGATATTTGACAAAGGCTCTAAGGCATTAAACTGGGGTAAAAACAATCTCTTCAACAAACGGTACTGGCAAAATTGGATATCCATCTGCAGCCAACTAAACAAGACCCATATCTTAGACCTTACACAAAAACCAATTCAAACTGGATAAAAGACCTACATATCAAATCTAAAATGATAAAGCTCATCCAAGAAAAAGTAGGAACAACAATGGAACTTTTAATACACAACATAGACAGACTTCAAAAATCTGTCAAACAAACCACAAACAACAGAAGAGAAAATAGATAAATGGGAACTACTAAGAATCAAACACTTTTGCTCATTCAAAGACTTTATCAGTAGAATTAAAAGGCCACCTACAGAATGGGAAAAAATATTTGACAACTCTGTGTCAGACTGACACCTGATCTCCATAATCTATAAAGTACTACAAAATATCAATAAGAAAAAGATAAATCACCCAATTAAGCAATGGGCAAAGGAGATAGATAGACACTTCTCTAAAGAGGAGATTCAGGCACCCAAAAAACACATGTGGACATGCTGATGATTAGCTATTAAAGAAATTCAAATCAAAACTTCAATGAGATACCCTCTCAAACCACAAAGTTGGTCATGATCCAAAACATGCAAAACAACAAATGCTGGAAGGGCTGTGGAGAAATTGGAACTCTCCTACACTGTTGGTGGGATTGCAAAATGGTGCAACCTCTTTGGAAAGCAATCTGGTGCTTCTTTAAAAAGTTGGATATAGATATACCATTTGACCCAGTACTTCCACTGCTTGGAATACATTCTACAGAATCAAGGCCATTCACACCAACTGATACACGCACACAAATGTTTATTGCAGCACAGTCTACAATAGCAAAAAGATGGAATCAACCCAGATGCCCAACAACAGAGGAATGGATAGGTAAACCATGGTATATATACTCAGTGGAACATTATGCAATGATAAAGAACAACAATGATTTTAGGAAACATTTCATAACCTGGGTTCATTTGGAGAACATTACGTTGAGTGAAAGTAGTCAGCGACAAAAGGACAAATACTGTATAAGTCCCCTATAGCAAGAACTTAAAAACACACTCATGAATAGAAGAAAAGACTGTCTGATGGCTGCAAAGGTGGGGAGAGTGGGAGGGTGGGGGTTGGAGAGTTTAGATTAGATAGCTGATAGAAATTTGGTTGGGTGAAATCTGTGACAGCACACATTAGACAGAAGATCAATATTAACTGGATTTCAACATAACATGAGTACTCCTCCAATCTTCACCCAATATTGCAAGGACACAGTAGCTGGGGCAGGGGGCCAGAGACCATGCTCTCAGGGGAAATTGATGACAACTGGCACAACTAGCATTTTGCTAAGAGTGTCTTCTGCACCCCAAATTGGTGAGTGGTGGCTGGGGTCTTAAAACCGGCCAAGCTGCCATCTGATGGTACTGCAAATGGTCCCAACTCAGCAGGAACAGATGATCACCAAGGATCAAACTGACACGGGGGAAAGAGAACCCAGAAGACAGAGACACCCACGTGAGTGGGTGACTACACTGACGTGAGACTGCAAGAACTGGATGGTACCTGGCCACCACCAGTGACAGCCATAATGGAGCTCACAAAGTTGAGTTTCACTGGCAACACAAGAATAAAAAGGGGTGCTCCCTGAGATCTCCACTAAAAGACTGCAATTGATGGTCCAGGGGCTTCAGGTTTCCCCTGGGAGTGTGGCCACTGGCCCTAATGCTTCCCCTGTCCATAAATCATAATGAAGTTCATTTCTTCAGACAGCAATGGATTGGACTTGGCAACACAGAGTGACCATATTTTGTGGGCGCTTTACAGTTCTATGCATCTATAGGATGTTGTCCTGCTGACATCTTATGGGAGGAGAGGAAGTGGGTAGAGAGAAGAGGATAGGAGATTGTTGGGAGGATAAGACATGTATGGAGCAGAGAGGAAGAATGTGCTGTCACTGGGCAGAGACAGTAGTGGAGCTACATATAGGTGGGCATGCAAATTTAAATGGGAATGTACATTTTCATTCAATCATAATAAAAAAAAGAGGATATTGTTCCAGATAATAATTATACAACTTTAGCTTTAAGATATATGCTCCCCAAAAGAGATACATGGCCTATCTTCTGTATCCTAACACAGTGCCTGGCACAAAGCAAACACTCATTAAATACCAGCTAAATTTCAATGAACAACCTGAAGGAGAGTCTAATCTCCTTGTGCAGTCTGGGCACAGAGCAGTCAAGGCTCCCAACATGCTACAGGCATTTGTTTGTATAGAGTAGGGACAGGGTAGCGAGGATGGGGTGGGCAGGAGTGCATTCCTGTACCAAAATAATCCTCAGTCAGTCAATCCAGGTTAGAGCTTCCTGGATTAGAGTTGTTCTTTATTTCTGCCAAAAAGGTTGAGGCATTCTGTGAGTCACAGAGACCCACCACCACTGATTTTATAAAGATGGAGAAAGGGGTATACTAGGCAAGGAATCTGGATGACCACAAGAAGCCGGCAAATGCAAGGAAAGAGATTCTCTCCCCGAGATTCCAAAAAGGAATGCAGCCCTGCCAGCAGCTTGATTTTAGCCCAAAAGACCATGTTGGACTTAAGGTCTACAGAATTGTAAGGTGATAAAATTATATTAAGTTGCTAAGTTTGTGGTAATTTGTTAAAGCAGTAATAGAAAACAAGTAAATTTCCAAATGAAACATATTGGCCCCTTAGTCATTAAGCAAAAGTCTGTTTTATGCCAGGCTCTTCGAGCCCTGATGGCGTACTAAATAGGAGCTCAGCTATTAACCAAAAAGTTGGCAGTTCAAATCCACCAGCCACTCCATATATGGGTTTGGTTTTATTTGGTTTTGAGAACCTTGACTTGCAAGCGCTAAATGAGAGATAGATGAATAAACAAATAATTACAAGATCTCAAGAGAGTTATTACTGGACATGCATAGTATATTGCAGGAAAGCAGAAGGTGCATCACAATCACTCTTAGTTTATATGTAAGACTCATGCAGATTGCACTTCACAAAGACTTGGATGTTGGAGGGACCTCTGAAAAGAACAGAATTTACTGAAGGAACATTCCATCCAGGTGCAGGGAACAGCACGCACAGCAAAGAGGCATAAAATAGCGTAGCCATGACTGGGAGGAAAAAAACTGCTGTGTCTATAAATTATCATTCATTTGGGGCAAAAGCTGAGAGACAACCAGAAAGGTAGTGAGGTCAGGCTGCGGAGGACTGTCAGAAATATTAATACCAAGGACTGAGACTGCAAGCAAGAAAGTAGATACTAATTGAATTTTAATTAATAGAGACTACACTGATTTTAGGGTAGGGCGTACACTGAGGCTGGGAAACTCTGAGGCCGAAAACTAGATGTTCCCTGCACTAAACAAGGAAAGAAATACTAAGGCTGGAACCAAAGCCAAGAGAGAGAAACAATGGATTAAAGAGAGAAACAGGGGAGTGACTGAATCAACAGATCCTCAAAACCCAGTAAGCTAGATGATGAAGCAAGTGAGGAAGGAGTCAATATTGATGCCAAGTTGCTATTTTTTAATCAACTTTGTACTGTTTCCTGAGAAAGAGAAGACAGAACCAGTCATGGTTTTTAAGAAAAAGTTAACACATTAGGATTTAGCTATGTTAAATCCATGGAACTTCCAGAGGTTGCTGGTTTGAAACATGGTTATGAAGTTTTAAAGCAGTGACAGTTAAAATTCAGAAATGATGTTATCATCTATAAGTGGTTCCAGAAGCCATGAGGATGGAGGATGTTAGGTAGAGAGAGACAGACTGAGGGCAAGTCTAAGACAAAACCCCTGAAAAACAAATCTGTCATGTTTGAGCTGACTCTAGCTCACGGCAACCCTACAGGAAAGAGGAGAACTGCCCCACAGGGTTCTCAAGGAGCAGCTGGTGGATTTGAACTGCAGAGCTCTTAACCACTGTGCAACCAGGGTTTGGAGTCTGAAAAACTAAAGAGGAAATGAGTGCCAAACGGAATCCGGAGAAATACCAACATTCAAGCAGCAAGCCTGTGATTCAGATGAGTGGTAAAAAGTCTTCCTAGCTGTGTCATTTTGAACAATGTGATTCAGCATTCAGTGTTAATTTTCTCACATGTAAAATAGGTATAATACTCATAGCATCTTCACAAGATTATTGTGAAGATGAAATAATATAAAGAAATCACTTCATATGAGCCTAACATTGCAAAAAGTCTCTATAAAACTTGCTTGTCTTGTTGTTGTTAAGTCGAACTGGTTCCGACTCATGGTGACCCTATGAATAACAGAATGAAACCAGACAGTCTTGTCCCATGTCCACGTTAGCTGCTGTGAGGTCGCTTTGGACTCCTAACAACTCCACGTGACAGAGTAGAACTGCCCCACTGGCTTTAATCTTTGCGGTAGCAGATTGCCAGGTCTTTCTCCTGAAGAGCCGCTGGGTAGATTCAAACTGCCAACCTTTTAGTTAGCAGCCAAATGATAAAAAATGCTCACCAGGGCTCCTACTATAACACAGTCCCTGTGAATTGTTATTTTATTACTTATTTTATTTTTATTAAATTTACCATAGTGGTTAAGTGCTATGGCTGCTGATCAAAAGGTCAGCAGTTCAAATATGCCAGGTGCTCCTTGGAAACTGTATGGGACAGTTCTTCTCATACTATAGGGTCGTTATGAGTCAGAGTCAAGTCGATGGTATTGAGTTTGGTTTAGTTTTTTGGTTAGTAATCTTTCACTTACACCTTTTACTAGTTATTTTTACTTATTTTATTTCCAGTGCCTTTATTCTCAGCTTGCCTAGAATAACCTTCCCTGATCTTCTATAATGATTAAAACTCAATCATATTCTGAGACTACCTAATTTCTAGGTTCGTACCAAGCCTTCACCAACAACTTGCATCTCTTCCTTCTGAACACTTAATGGCCTTAGTCAGCGGCATATCATATGGCACCTGGTCATGGTCTTCTCTTTCTGTTTTCCCTCTAATGTAAAAATACCATTTACATTTCCTTGATATGTGCACATACTGAGCTTGCATAATAATAGAGCCATTGCTGATAACAATCTGATAACAAATAGTGAAGGGGGTAATTACCTATGTCTTTCAACTAGCCTTCTTTAATTCACCCAAAACGTAGGTATGCCCTATGTTAAGGAAATCCAATAGCTACAGTTCTAGACAACCAAAGCAGGTTTACGTCTGGGAAAACAGTTACCTAATCAAAAACAACCATATGCGTATGGGTTGGATTTTAAATGACTCAGCTTTAAATACAAATTTAATGCTGTCAGCCCTCCTGTTGGGCTGAACTGATACATTGGCCTGAGTGGGTTTTTTTGTTTTTTCCTCTCTCAAATTTTAGGCCATCCATCAATTAAATGCTAGATAAACTGAAATCTGTTGCTAATTGTTGAAAGCCTGTGGTTCTGGCAACGGCAAATGTGCTTGCCAGTGGGGCAATGGTTGTGAAAGTTGTCCCACTAATGCAACAGGGAAACAGCATTTCTAGGACAAACGTTTCCTGGGATTGAGAAGTTTTCCAAGAAAAACCACAGTAATTTGGGGTGTTAACCAAACATTCGAGACCTCTCTTCAAATCTGAATGCAGTTCTGACAGTGCAAACTCACACAGCCCTCTAGTTCAAGTTTGAGGACATTACATGGTGGTGGGGAGGGATCATGTTTGGATCATGTTATGGGAACTAAATCAGGAACTTAGCTTTGCATTATAGGTAACTTTCTTGAGGTTGTGAAACTTAAAAATATTCATTTTACATGTGAGAACTTTATTAAACTCAGGTACTTTAACACACAAATCTGAAGGCAGAGAGAGTATCAAGAAATTAGTCTCTGCATGCTTTCTTTTCTTATAATCTTTGTATCTACCACTTCACTAATAAAATCAAAGTTAGAAAAACAAAACAAAAAAACACATTGCCACTGAGTTGATTCCAACTCCTACTGACCCTAAAGGACAGAGTGGAACTGATCCATAGAGTTTCCAAGGAGCAGTGGGTGGATTCAAGCTGCTGACTTTTTGGTTAGCAGCCTGAGCTCTTAAACCACTGCACCACCAGGGCTAAAAAAACTAACAAGACAGAGGCACCAACTGAAGCCATAATGCAGCAGAAATTTAAAAAAAAAAAAATCCTTGATAAGTGATTCACAAGAAACTTGCCTTTAATTGTTCAAAGCTTAAAAACAACAAAAAAAGGTAATGCCATGGATTAAATTTTTTCAGCCAAAAATATCTGTCAACTTAGCTGGGCCATGAGTCCCAATGTTACGTGATTGCCCACCACCTTACGTGATTTCCTTAGGTGCTGTAAATCCTATCACTAAGATGAAATCAGATAAATTATTGGTAGTTACATTGATGAGACATACAGGATTACACAGTGCCTTAAGGCAATCTCTGAAGTGTAAAAGAGAGAAGTGAGCAGAGAGACATCAGGACCTTACTGTGGTTGTTAGGTGTTGTTGAGTTGGTTCTGACTCATAACAACTCTACAAACAACAGAGTGAAACACTGCCCAGTCTTGCACCACGTCCACATTGCCATCTACTTGTGGTATACCTGTTACAGCAGCACTAGATGACCAACATGAGTAATAACTAAATCACTATGACACAGCTGACATGTCTTTGCACACCAGCTGTGCTAAGTAAAGAGTCTGTGTCTAAGTTACACTGTAAACTGCACCCACACATGAGCTGACTCAACGTGTCACGCTGGAGCAGATAAGGAGTCTGGCACATGCACGTTACAGCCTCTTCCATCTTTATGATATATGAGGTCTGACAATAAGTGTGTAAACTGATCCTAGAAAAAGTGCTATGCACCCCATTGCTGAATATCACTATGCTCACCTTTGAAGCACTACCCTTCAAAGCAATTCTGGAACTCTTTTTCTGGAATGGTCATCAGAGTTGCCATTATACTACCCTTGATGTCCTAAACACCATCAGAATGTCTTCCTTTCAGTACTTTCTTTCTCTTTGGGTAAAGAAAAAGGTCACTGGGGGCCACATCAGGTGAGTAGGGAGGATGTTCTAATACAGTAATTTGTTTACTGGCTAAAAACTCCCTCACAGACAGCGCCGTGTGAGCTGATGCATTGTTGTGATGCAAGAACACAATATTGTTGTGTTGACAAAAAGTTCAAGTTGTTTTTGTCTTTTTCATGCAGCTTTTTCAGCATGTCCAAATAGTGAACTTGGTTAACTGTCCAGTTGGTACAAATTCATAATGAGCCATCACTCTGATACCAAAAAAATGTTAGCAACATTATTGTGACTCTTGATTTGGACTGATAGAACTTTTTTGGTTGTGAAAAATTGGCTTACTTCCATTGTGCATTTTGATGCTTTGTTTCAGAGTCATATTGATATGCCCATGTTTCATTACTAGTAATAAATAACATGGCCCCAAATCTCACCTTGCTTCTTCAAGAGGTCCTGGCCAACTTGGACTCTCCTTGCTTTTGTTTATCAGTGAGCTCCTTCAGAACCATTTCTGCATACAACTTTCTCATGCCAAGATTTTCAGTTAAGATTTTCCTGTTTCTCTATCAATGTTTACTTGGTCTGCTGTGCTTCTCACAGTCAGCTGATGACTTTGATGCACAATTTGATGAATTTTTGCAATGTTTTTATTAGTTCTGCTCATTATTGCCTACACTGTCCTCTCTTCATCATTGATGCTTTCTCTCCCCTCAGAAAAACATTTAATCCATTTGTAAACTGCCACTTTCTTCATGGCATTATCTCCATATCTGGACTAACATGTCCCTGATTTCACTTCCACTCTTGCCAAATTTAACAAGAAATTTAATGTTTGTTCATTGCTCTAATTCAAACTCAGACATCCTTTTGACAGCACACAAAAACAGACAATAATGGACGCCACTCAGCAAGACACTGCCACACATCAACACAAACACAATGGTGAGATACTGATATACCAAGATTACAAAACCTTATTGAGTTGTTTGTATAGTGCTACCAGTGTATGCACATGGTGGCAAGTTCATGAACTTAACTGTCTGACCTTGTAAAAAAACTGAGGTGATTCTGCTCTTGGGGAATGACCAGGGCATTTTACATTCACTTAACTCTACTATGATCACACACAACAATTCAACATCAAATAGCGTTGTGTTATTTACTGGATTCCAGGCAATTACATAGAGAATCATAGAAAGTTGGAACAAAATAAGTTTATCTGGCTCCCTTCTTTATTTTACAGATTAGCAATGTTTAAGGTAAGACAGGAGTCAGTGGTAGAATTCCCACCTTCCATACAGAAGACCTGGCTTTGATTCCCTTTGGTGTGCCTCATGTTCATTCACTACCTGACTGTTAAGGGAAATTTGTGTGTTGCTATGATACTGAACAGGCTAAACTATGATAGACTAGGAAGAAAGGCCTGGCGATCAACATTTGAAAACCAGCCACTGAAAACCCAAACCACTTATGAGCATGGCACAGGACTGGGCAGTACTTCATTCCATTGTATATGGGTTTGCCATGAGGTGGGGCCAGCTAGGGCAACCAGCAACAACAAAACAACTTCAAGTTGACCATATTTGTAGTCTATTTCCTGGTCTCTCTGAAGTGATAACAACAATCTATTGCAGTCCAATTATATTATTAAAAGACCTCTATTTTACTAAACACTACAAACACCAAATCACTAACTGGAAAACAGCATTTAAAAGTAGTGTGAAACATTTCAATTCTCAACACACATTGGGAGAAATGGCTGATTTTCCCATTGAAGTTGAGATTCTTGTACAGTCTCAATAAATAATTGCTGAAAGAACTATACTCCTAATAGGTTATTTTTACTTTGACTACAATTAAAGCTCATTGCCCTGGTTCTTACTGACGTGTATTTGTGTGTGTGAGCACACATCTGCATGCACGTGTGTATTACATCCCTTTAGGTCTGTCAGGAGTGACCCTTTAATTTGTGGCAGAAAACTCAACAGAAGAGATATACCTAACAGATGTTCTTTCCTTAGACTACTCTAAGGAATTAACATATTCAGATCTACATCCAAGTTCACCAGTGATGCAATTTTCACTCTAATCTACATCCCAAAATCTTATTCATTATTAACAACACTGCTGGAGTTTAATAATTATGCAGGTCATAATTTGAGTCTGAATCTACAGCGGTGGGTTTGGTTTATGGTTATAATTTGAAAAAATGTTTCCAACTGCCATGGTCCACAATTTGCTTTGCTGTTTTTTTTTTTTTTCTTTTCCTTTTTTCTTTTCACTCTGGAAAATGTCATAATAAATAGTCCTATTCATAATAGTCTCTTGTGTTTGAAATCTGGTTCCCAGAAATGGCTTACACAATTGTTAGCTTTTTGTTGACATTTTGCAGAAACATCAGTGGCACCTCAGATGCTCCTGCTTTGTTAGGCAGTAAAGGTATTCTGCCAGTGGTCACAGTGAAAAAGCAATATTAAACATTTTTTTGTAATATCTTTATTTGCTACTTTTGCCATTAATGAGAGGAGCCCTAGTAGCACTGCAGTTAAGCACTTGTCTGCTAACCAAAAGGTTCAAATCCAATAGCCACTCTGAGGGAGAATATCTGACAGTCTGCTTCTGTCAAGATTACAGCCTTGGAAGCTCCACGGGGTTATTCTGTCCTGTCACCCAACTGTCAGTTTGTCACACCATAGTGACCTGCATGTTACTATGACGATGGAAGCTATGCCACTGGGATTCCAAATACCATGCAGGTCACCCATGGTAGACACACTTCAGCAGAGCTGCCACATAGACAGAGACTAGGAAGAAAGGTCTAGGGATTCATTTCTAAAAATTAGCCAGCAAAAATCCTATGGAGCTCTAGAGAATACTGTCTGACACAGTGCCGGAAAACGGGCACCCCAAGTTGGAGGCACTAGCAATGGTTTCAGACATGCCAGTGTTTACGAAAATTGCCCAGACCCAGACCCAGACGATGTCCCCTTATGCCGTACATGGGGATGCTGTGAGTCACAGCAAATCTGATGACAACCAACACCACTATGACCATTAGTGAAAGAGAGCATTTTCTAACATACATTGTAACTACATGTTATAGTCAAGAAATCTGATATATGTACCAACTAAATAAAAACATGATCCAACATCCAGTTTTCCAAATATGAGCCAAAACTTTACCGAGCAAGGTGGAGAACGGCTTCCAATATATTCGAACCATCTTTGGCACTTGTTTCACAGAATAATGCCCCATAATTCTGTAGAAAAGAAACATACTCAATTAAATGAAGGCTTCAGTTGTGTTCCCTGTGATTTTTTCCTTGACAATTAATAAAATATGAGGCATGACAATTAAGTCTGTAAACTTAATTTTTGTGAGTGCTACATAACTCACTGCTGAATATCACTACAGTCATCTTCGAAGTCCTCTCCTTGGGAAGCTATGCACTGACGTCAGCACCCAGTCCATGCTTCAAAGCAATTTTGGAACTCTTTCTGGAATGGCCATTGAGCATGGGGACAAGGTGGCAAGTTGGCAAACTTAACTAAATAATTGTCTGTGAGGGAGGTTATAGTCAGTAAATAGATAAATGTATTGGACTATCTTACTCTACTTACCTGATCTGGCCCCCAGTGACTTTTTTTTTACCTGAAGATAAAGGTAATATTGAAAAGAAGACATTCTGACGACATTCTGGACAGCTCTGATGTCTGATGGCCATTCCAGAAGAGTTCCAAAACTGCCTTAAAGGGTAAACTAGGACCTGGCATCGGTGCACAGCTCCCTAAGCATTCAAAGGTAGTCTGTAGTGATATTTAGCAATGATGTATGTAGCACTTTTTCTAGGATGAGTTTGCAAACTTAACTGGCAATCCTGTATAATAAAAATGTTCACCTGTTGTGCATACTGAGAATGATTAACAACTGAGAAATCTCATTCAGTTTCAATACTTAAAAAATACAAATAATAAAAGCTTTATTTTTAGTTATTCCAGGAATAATTTCAGATTACTTCAACTAAGCAAAAATCTTGGAGAAAATAAGATGTCTCCCAAGTCCTGCCTACCCACTGTACCATCTGTGCCCCTTAGCACAGTAACCATGTGGCATTAAACCCTTCGTTTTGAAATAGAACACTCACTCATTTTTCTTTACTTGAATTCCACGACCATAGAAGGATTCTAGGAATTAGGTGAGAGTGAGGAGGAAAGACGGTAATTTTGATTCCTCTTTGTCAAAGATATTCAGTGGAGAAAAATGATCAAGCAATCATTTTACCTCTATGAAGGGTCTAATCGTGGGGTAATTACACTCACAAACGGGGGAAGTCATTGGGAGTTCTGTCTGTGTAAGGACAGAAGACCCATCAAACAGCACAGAAGTTGACTCAAAGGACATGTTAAGAAATAGCAGACAACAATGAAAGCGACTGAGAAGCCAGCGAACTCCTAAGGTCTCTTCCAACGTGGAGCCAACTGTTATTCTTACCATGGCCAGCTTTTCTCCAAAGTACCCCGAGACACATTTTTGTCCCTCTGCGGCAGCAGCGTCACGCAGATCAGCCTTGTTTCCCACCAACATGATAGGAATACTCTCATGGGTTGCATCCTACCCCAAAAAGAAAGAAACGAATGTGCATACATCAGTCATTGGATTAATGGTAGTGATATTAAGAACAGTGCCAGCGGCAGCTACTGTTTTCCAGATGCATGTTGTGCCACAGGCTGTATATAAACCACCTTAAAATAGCCCTAAAAAATAACCATAATTTTTCCCATTTGCAAATGAGAAAACTGAAATGGAAAGAGATTACACAGTTGTAAACATCAGGGCCAAGATCCAAACCTGGGTCCCCTGACTCCATAACCCTCTCCATTATACAATGCTTCCTTCTTAGGCTAATGAGAAAGATAAAAGGCATTGGGATGGATCCTGATTACGGAAAAGGAAACATGTATTGTCTATTTTCTTATTTCTAGCACACCAGACACTATAAGCCAATATATACTCAAGCCATAGCATCACAGATTTATGTATGGCTGGGGGCAGTTCTCTTTTTCTACAACTTTTACTTCACACATCAAGGTTACAAGGTAATGTCACTACAAGGAAAGCAGTAGTTCTGCAAACACACCAGGACCAAAACTGGGTTTGTAAGTTGCGCTCACTGCTATCTGGTTTACAACAAAAGAAAAATGGGAAGATCTTTAAAGCTGGATATTTTGTCTTATGGAGCATCAATTATCAATCATTCCAAATAACTTCTAAGGATGATGCTCTCAAATCATTTCCACTTTCCCATTATTCACGTATAAGATGCGAGCGGGAGATCTAAACTGGAGATCCTCCACTCCCACCAGTGGTCCACCCTACTAGCTCTGTCTCTTCACATTTCTGCCTCAATTTCCCTATCTGTAAAATGAGAGGGTCAACAAGGGCATATTCCTTATGATTCTTAGCAAGATATGACCTGAACAAAAGAAAACAACCTGATTAGCACAGAAAAACAGGCTTCTAAACAAGTGAAGCACTGCCCCTGACAAAGATATCTGGAAATCTGATGACATCAGGTGCTCATTGAGTAAGGTGCTGTACGGGACCAAGACACTGGTCTTAAAAATAATAAAATTATATTAGACCTGGTGTTGCTATGAGTTGAAAATGACTTGATAGCAATGGATTTGGTTCCGGTTCTCTTCAGTCAACTTCTGCTGACAGAAGTTGCAGAAATAACCCAAACCAAACCAGCTGCTGTCAAGTCCATTTTCACTTGTGGTGACCCCGTATGTTTCAGAACAGAATCGTGCTCCATAAGTTTTCAAGGGCTGTGACCTTTCAGAAGCAGATCATCAGGACTTTCTTCCAAGGCGCCTCTGGCTGAACTTGAACTGCCATCTTTCAGTTAGTAAGAGAGCCCTTAAACTTTTGTACCGCCCAGGAAGGTATCAGAGGGTAGTCTAAGGAAAAGTTCTCAGGGTTTAAGGAGGCACCGTTAGGAAATCTTTCAACAAATATCCACTTAAGGAGGCCAAGAGTAGGAGAGGCTGAATGACTGACACACCTTTCAAGTTTTGATTTCAATATCATGCTTAATTAAATCTGCAGCCCACTCCCATGCTGTCTACGTCATTCTCTCTCTTTTTCTTCCTTACAATATTTATCACTTTGCTGCACAGTGGTTAAGAGCTGTGGCTGCTCACCAAGAGACTACAAGTTCTAATCCACCAGGTGCTCTCTGCAAACTGTAGAGAGTAACTCTACTTTGTCCTATAGGGTCACTATGAGTCAGAATTAACTCAGTGGCAATGGGTTTGGTTTCGGTGTTTTTAAAACTTAGGGGCTACTGGTACTGAATCAGAAAGTCTAATTTTTTAACTATACTATTAATTTGCTTCATGCGCTCAAATATAAGCTCCATAAGCATTGGGTTCTCTGTTTTATTAACAGAACCATCCCAATCTATCTGTCCATCCCTATCTAGAACAGTACATGTATATAACAGGAACTCAAAACATTGTCAAATGTGTAAAAGTTGGGATTAATCTCCCATCTCAAGTTTTTCCATTCAGCTCTTATCCAAATAATTGACCACTAAGTTACTCTTGACAGGTCAATAAACACCCACAATAACAGATAGCCATAATTTTACTACAAGATGCAACCACCTGCCCTATGCCAATGATTAGAACACTAGTTAATACTCGGTCATAAAAACTGTCCCTATAGAATTCCCTTAAATAGATCAGACGTTGATGGTTTCTCATATCCACAATTTGTCTAATGAGAAAGTCAAATATCCAGTAGTATCCAACTTTGATGGATACTACCATGAAACACTGGATACCACTTGGTATTCATCATAAATACCTTAGAGATCAAATATTGAGCCTATTTCATACCCCATAAAAAGCAGAATCAATAACCTTGTTCTTCTACACACTCTATGAAATGATTCCAATAGCTGAAAAGGTTACTTACCAATGTAGGTGTTTAACAATTTTGGCAGCGTGACTCCTCATATACGCTACGTTGGTCACTGTATGTAAGGGCTATTTCAACATTGTGGCTGACCTTGCCTTTTGTCTCTATCTCGTTCTCTCTTCAGTTATTTATTTTTGAGAAGACCATAATCCAAAGACTCAGAAGATTAAGTCCAAAAAATTCAATGATAAAAGAGCTTCACCAAAGATTATTCTCTTGAGTCCATGCTCTATCCTTGAGAGCTTCATCTGTTCCCTCGGATAGAGGCCTTTCTTCTATGTACTAACTGTGTGCAGTAATTCCTTCCTTGACATCAGAGCTGCTTTGTAATCTGTGCTCACCTTGGAGCTTTAGAGAAGGAGCTACTGGGACTGAATCAGCGAGTCCAATTCCAGCCCGAGTTCCACCCTTAACCAGTAGTAAATAACTATAAACGTGTGTCACACATGTTCTCATAAAAGCAAATAAGAACATTTCTTACTTTTTTCACAGTGGTGAACATCATAAAAGGAAAATTGTGGGAAATATAAAAGCATCACAGAACTGTACACATTCTTAGTGTTTACAATAATTTTAAGCCACACTACTTCAGTACAATAAAGTGAATACGTACTTGTAATTGTCTACATCTTATTGTCAATTGCAATTAGTCATGTCTTACACTGCTTCTTTAGTTGAAACAGATGATCAATTCTGCTTTTGGGGAGTATTAAATGGGCCCAGTGGCAGAAACCACTGAGATCAATGGGTAATCAGTTCTCTGTTTAGCCACTACTGTGCTTTAATGCCTGTTAAAAATTACAGATGACACAGGTGCTTGAAAAAATTGGATCTGCCACTAGTTAGTTTTTCAAAGAGAATGCTAAACCATAGCTTAAAATTTTGTCTTACATTGATTAATAACTGTTTGAGGTATATTAAATGTAGTCAAAATGATTACTCACTTACAAAACACCATTCACAAAGACGTCCACTATCAAAAAAAAAAAAAAAAGAAAAGAATGAACACTGGCAAAAAATGTGGAGAAACTGGAACCTTCATCCACTGCTAGACGGGAACGTAACATGGTGCAGCTGCTGTGAGAAGCAGCGTGGTGATCCCTCAAAAAGTTAAACACTGAATTGCCATACGACCTAGCAATTCTACTTCTAAGTATATACCAAAAAGAACTGGAAACAGGTACATCAATTTTTACAGCAACGTTATTCACAACAGCCAAAGGCAGAAACAATCCAAATGTCTCCAAAAGTTAAGTGGATGAGCAAAAGGTGCTATGCGAGGTCTGACACTTAAGTCTGTGACCTAAACTGTCCTAGGTGCTCCATACCTCATTGCTGAAGATCACCACAGCCACTTCTGAAGTACTCCCCTTGGGAAGCTATGCACCAATGCCAGGGCCTAATCCACCCTCTTCAGTGCAGTTTTGGAACTCTTTCTGGAACGCCCATTATGCACGGTGACAAGGCAGCAAGTTCACAAACTTAATGAGTTGTCTGTGAAGGAGTTTTCAGCTGTATTTTAACTGTATTGGAACATACTCACCTGATCTGGCCCCCAGTAACATATGAATAAATAATGAAACGAAGACATTTTGATGACATCCAGGACATCAAGAGAAATACAATGACAGCTCTGATGGCCATTCCAGGAAAAGAGTTCCAAAACTGCTTTGAAAGGTGGACTAGGCACTGGCATTGGTGCATAGCTTCTCAATGGGAGTACTTTAGAGGTGACCGTAGTGAGACACAGCACTGAGGTATGCAGCACTTTTTCTAGCACGAGTCTGTGCACTTAATTGGCAGACCTCATATATATATATATCACATACTATATTCCCCTACAGAAGAGAAATCAAGTTCTGATACATGCCACAGTGTGGATGAACCTTGAAAGCATGTGCTAAAAGAAACAAGCCATAGACATAAAGGACAAATATTTGTATGTATGAAATATCTAGAATAGGCAAATTCAGAGAGACAGAAAACAGAAGAGTGGTTACCAGAGGCTGAGGCAAGCAAGAAATACAGAGTTAGTGTTAAGTGAGTTTCTGTGTGGGGTGACTGAAGACGTTCTGGAAACAGATGGTGGTGACAGAGGCTCATTATGAATATAATTAATGCCACTGGACTGTACACTGACAAATGGTTAAAATGTCAAATTCCATGTTATGCATACTTCATAATGATTAAAAAATTTCCTTTGAAATTAGAAGATATGAAAGCACCTCTGAAGAATATCTGACATAAGGATCTCATATAAACAAAGGCAACATGTTATTTAAACAAAGAAAAAGCACAGATGTTACCACGTATGTTTAAAATACTAACCATCATTTTCACGGTATTCTGGAACATTCACAGATCCCACATCACAGCCCGAGGAGGCTGAGAACACAGCTCCTACAGAGTTTGGATCTCAGCACCTGCTTACAACCACACAGGGTTTCACCATCCTGCTACATGTGTGGAAGCCCCTACACACACTCAGCTATGGAACCACATGGCTACACATCCACTGTGCTGTTTCTTGTTTGTGAGAACTATTTTATTGAGATTACCTGTGTTTTAACCTCCTTCCCATGAGGTTCTGATATTATCTGTAAGAAAACCTGGAGGTTTTATTTTCAGAAGATCCCTTTAGTAATGTTGTTGGCTTCATGAGATCTCATCACAGAGCTACGGAGGAAGGGCCAAGACTCCAAGCGCCATCGGAAACGCTGCCTCACATCAAGGTCTTCTTGACAGCTTGGATCAATGGTTTCTAATCAAGTTTACTCACAGGAAGAAGAACAGTAACATTTTTGAAGATGGTCTATAGCTCCCCTGTGTGATTTTCTATTCTTCTGTTTTGATCTCGTACCTCAATCATATCTACCCATTCTCGCACGTTGAGAAAGCTCTTCTCACATGTAACATCATACAGCAGCAAAACACCATCTGCCCTTCGGAAGTAAGACTTGGCAATGCTTCTGAATCTGGAAGACAGAAAAGCACATAAGTAAGTTTTTTCCTCTGCCAATTTGGTGCTGTCTCGCTTGTATCTTTTTTATGCTCACTTTTTTCTCTTCTTTTAATGTCCCAGTTGAGAAAATATAACAGCATCAGGTAACTATAAAATAACTTCTGCAATGCCCAGCAGGCCCAGTGGAAGTTCACAGGGAATGTTCTGGCTACTGATACAGAAAAGCTAATAGTTTTCTCTACCACACAATCTCAAGGAAGTTGAGAAACTCCAAAGCATGAGTGAGACAAAGCTGAGAACACAATTTCTAAAACTTTCGACCTTAGCAACAAGGTGCTGGATGCCAGGAGAAGGACACAGAGGAGGGTGGAAGGAGATGAATATTCTAGAAAAATTATTTTGGAGAGGTATAGGGGGTAGGAAGGAGTGCCTAGGTGTCACAAACAGTTAAGCACTTGATTACCAGACAAAAGTCAGTGGTTCAAACCCCTCCAAAGGCCGTCTCAGAAGATAACACTGGTCATCTGTTTCTGAAAGGTCACAGCCTTGGAAACCATAGGGAGCATGGGGTCGCAGTGAGTGAGAACCAACTTGACGGCAATTAACAACAACAATATAGTAAGCAGGGAGTACTGGGGGTGGATAGAAGAAAAACTCACATTTGTTGAAAACAGTTACATGCTAGAAATTTTACATACATGGCAGATGGGTGGGTAAGCCTCAACATTTATGTCCTAACTATAAAACCAAGAGCACTATTCTATCAGTACTTTTACACAGGACCATGTTGAGCACATACATTTTTAAAATGTTGGCCAGGATACGGAAAATATAAACTCTATGGCGATGGCTATTTCTGTCTGCTTGTTCACAGCTGAATCTTAGCATTCTGAATGGTGCCCAGTACAGAACCAGCACCTGATATGTATTGGCAGAACAACTAAATGGATTCTGCTCCCAAAGAGTTAGACAAGATTGAAACCGATACTTGACGCTTCCAGTCACTGGCTACGAATACAAAATAGGGTACCCTCATGACATGAGTCTGCTAATTAGCTCACGCTTCTAACCTTGAACCATGGGTAGCTAAGAAGTCTCCTGTTTCATTGCCAAGTGGCTTCTCATACCATCACTGCATTCACAAGTGGTGGGTCATCTAAATTCTCTAGTTTGGAATGAGCACTCACTTTCTTCAGAAAAAAGTATCAGCTCAATGAACACTTCAAAGTTCTTTCCTCTCATTACAACTGGTATATAAGTGAAGAAGGAAAGCTTGGAATATGGAAAATATCCCACATTCTTGAAATTTTATGAGGAACACAAAAACATCAAATGTCCTGCAAGGCTTGTGTATGCAACCCTAAGCAAAGCCCCAAACAGGATGAAGAACACTTGCCTCTCCTGACCAGCTGTGTCCCAGAGCTGCAGGACTGTTTGCTCTCCATCTATAATGAGTGTTTTCATTTGGAAATCAACTCCTGAAAAGGAATACAAGAATGGAAAACAGGACATAAACCATCCCTTTGGTTTTTACTTTCAAATTCACTTTAAAAAAAAAAAGCCAATTACCCAAAGCTTAGTGAGGTAGAGAGGAATAAACATCACCTTCAAGGAAGGCACAGCCTTCACACAGACTAATTATTACACCTCAGACTACACATGTGGGCAGGTACATCATCTGCAGACTGGCTGACACGGCAAGGATTTAATCTATGGGCAAAGAAAATACATGCTCCACGTGCCTAACTAGCCACGCAGGTATGTGCTGTGTGTGTGTGTGTGTGTGTGTGTATGCATACACTTATACGTAGAGGCATATGCAGATGTTGAGTGCCTGGGTGGTGCAGATAAGTTAACTTGCTTAGCTGCTAACTGAGAAGTCAGAAGTTCAAGTCCCCCAGAGGTACCCTGGAAGAAAGGCCTGGTGATTAACTTCTGAAAAAGTCAGCAGTAGACAGCTCTACGGAGCCCCGTTATACTTTGACATACATAGGGTCAATATGAGTTGGAACCAACTTGATGGCAATTGGTTTATGTATACGAATGTATGTATATGTACACATATAGTTATATATATACACGTTATGCTCTCAGTTGCCTCCTTACCTGAAACTGGGTCTTAGCCAAGACAGAGAAGGTCCATTCTACAGGTAAGGATATATATGCACACATATGTGCAGACGTATGTACATACATACGGACACACACACAGAAAGAGAGAGAGCTGTGCAGGTCTAAAAGAAAAGGAAACTAAATAAAAGCCACTTTTCCATTATCAACTAAAATACAAAGCATACCCAGGGTGGCACTTGTATTTCCCCGAAATTCATTCTTGCAGAGCCTCATGAGGAAACTAGATTTCCCCACGGCAGCGTCCCCCGCGAGCACAATCTTGTAAGCCTTGTGCGAGCTGGATTTATGGTTGTCATCTGCCATGTCTGTCTAGGGAAAAGAAGTCACAGTGGGTGATAGAGGTGGGGCCAGTTTTCTTCCTAATAAGTTGTCTGGCAGAGAAAATGAACCGAATTTCTGAATAAAAGTGCCTCAGAAACTATCTACCTGTGGAGAAAGTGCCGAAATTGGCTTTCTTGAAGAAGTTGCAACATTGCCTTCCCTCCCAGACCCCTGAGGCTTCCAGTCTAGGACAGAAGCATAGGTCTCTTCATCTCTTATCTCGGGAACCTATAAAAAAACAAAAACAAAAAAACAGTCAAAAACCAAAACACATACACCAAAACCCAAGCCACCAAAACTGCTGCCGTCGAGTTAGCTCTGACTCAAGATGACCGCACGTGCTGCAGAGTAGAATTGCTCCTAGAGCGTTCATTCACGGCTGCTTTCCTTGGGATCATAAACATTACGATTTAAAAGAAATAAAAATACGCAGCTGACTCTACAGTCAACAATGTTACGGAACAGAGTTGTTACAAATGACAATCCATGAGAATTTTTCCTCAACTTGGTGGAGAAAAGAACATTCCACTGACTATTTTTCATTTTTGTGAACATCGATCTCCATAACAGATAAAAGTCAGCTAAGCAAGTAAACAACAAAATCTTAAAACTGTTGCTGTTGAGTCGATTCCAACTCATGGTGACCCTACAGAACAGAGGAGAATTGTCCCAGAGGGTTTGCAAGGATGTAATCTGGTTGGTGGGTTCAAAACATCAATTCCTTTGGTTAGCAACTGAGCACTTAACCACTGCATCAGCAGGGTTCCTTGGAAGTCAGACAGTGTGGTAGAATCTAATTGAAGACGAGATCTAGGAGAGCCGTGACTTCTGGGACTTACGTCTGTATCTGAAGCATCACCCCCAAAGCTCTCCTGCACACACTGTGACCTCTGAAAACCCCTCTGGTGCTTGTACTCCACTTCAGAGTCATACTCGTTAGAATCCCTCAGGGTAGACAAGCCGCTGTCGAAGCAGCTCTCAGGCAAGCTGTCGACTTCGCAATTTATCCTCTGCATAGGGTCACAGAGGGCCAGAGAGTCACAGTCCTCATCCACATAGGAGGAGCGAGATGACCTGGAAATAGAGGAGAAAGCTGCTTTACCTGAGAGCTTGCAGGCTGAGAAATGCACAGTCAGTCAGTGGTGGAATCAAGACCTACATTCTCACTTTGGCCAAGAGTCACAATGCACTTCCACGTCAATCATCAGGGGAATAAAACGGCCAACGCATTACCAGTCCATTTGTGCCAAGAATCAGTTAAGATAAAGGTTCTCAAATCAAACATTAAATGAATAACACTATTTTTAATTATCTTTTTGATTTCCTAATACAAAAAGATTAGACATTAAAACAATCTCAAATTAGATTTATAAAGAGGCAAGTAGAACAAGCCAAGCCAAGTGCCGTCGAGTCGGATCCGAAGGAATTCTTTTACTCTAATGTGGTCCAGCCATAATCAAATAGTTTATTTCTAGATAACATCTCTAGTTAAAAGAGATTTTGAAACACAGATGGGAGAAAAAACTATGAACCCTCCTATGTGAAGAAAGGCTTCAATGTCTTCTCTCTTTCAATACTTGAAGAGCTGACACATGAAGAAAAGGAAGAACACATCGTTTCAGTCACACGAGACACAATAAAGGCCAGGTAGGGAACTTTGCTGGGAGTCAAGTTCCTCAAGAGCATGGTGAGAAATGAAGGCACCCAGAAACGGATGACGCTGGAGTGGTCTGATGCAGGAGATGAGTTTTCTGTCACTAAAGCACTGACATTTCATCTGGGAAGATTTCCGTAAGAGAAGTTACACCATGAGATGTCTTAGGCAAAGATCAGAACTTCTGATTTTCATTGATCTTTCCATTTAAGAAACTCTTTAAGATTTCACAAATATCAAACAGCAAACACTAAAGAAATTGTGTGTGTGTTTCTCTCACTACTTCTGCCCTTCTGTTTGGTTTTCATTATGCTCGACGCCTATACTGACCTATTATGAAAAGACGAGGGCTGTAACTTACTGAGCACCTGGACATGCTCCTCGGCACTCTGCATACCCGATCTCCTTGGAAAGGGACAGTGGGCAGTATATAAGGTCTCCAGATATCAGAAGCTATAAGAAACGGATATGGTTTAGAACCAAAAGGATCATCTCAATGTAAATAAGGATAAGCCAAGAAAGTCTGACAAATCAAAAATGTTTTTGTGCCATCATCAAATGTTTAAAACTATTTGCAAAGAGGATGTAACCACTTACCGTATGTTCCTCAACTATAAAGCCATGATTCCTGGGATAGTGATAGGATCATGACTTTATGGTTGAGCAACATATTTGCAGAAGGTGTAGTTAAAGAAGTGGTTAAAAAAAAAAAAAAAAGAAATGAAACCTGTGCCTTAAGAATATTTTCATAACATAACTCAATCCTGCTAGCTTTGTGTGTCTGTGTATGTGCCTGTGTGTATTTTGTTGTTGTTGTTATTATTTCAGCATTTATAAAACGCTTCTTCTATAACTCATTTAGGTCAATCTGCAAGGAACATACTCTTTACATTCTACTATAGTGTGGTCAATCTACCTTAGTTCCACATTGTCAGTCCTTTTAGAACTTTTGGTTTTAATTGATTTATATTTTTTATGAGGAACAAAAAGAAGTGAAATCCATGCCCTAAGCACATTTTCATTAAGATTAAATATGATTAAAGATATAATAAAGATTAAAGATATAAAACAGGTTTTATTTTTGTTAGCACTCTTACAAAAAAACACAAAGGCAAAATGAATTTGAGTTAGGATCAAATAAAGCCACAAAAGATACAAAATGAAATATACAGTATGCTTTTATAAAGTTTTCACATTAGCATTAAAAAGAAAAACAGAGTATCTAACCTTTGATATTAAATGATGACCTTCCCAGAAAGGATGATCAATCCAGGCCACAGACTTTGACATACCCTAAGTTAACTTTCTACTAGCAACACTATGCATACACACTTATATAACATAATCTTTAAGTTTTTATTACTAAGTTCCAAGTAGCAATAGTGCCAATATTTCACTTTGTTTGATTAAAAACAGACCTGAATGTTCAGGCATTCCATTAAGACAGTAGCATATAAACATACCAGTAGTGTTTGTGTTCTGAAAGTTTTCTTTTCCTCCAACAAGTTTATCTCATATTATGCTAAGCTATTAAACCCAGATTATGCTAGACAGTTTCTATATACTACAGTAATTATTTAGCCATAGTGTTCTACACGAATACCTCTTGCCCTCATCTCCAACATCTGTGATTCCACAGAGTCTCCGGGTGGCTGCACATTAAGTTCTGGGCTACTAAATGAAAAGTTACCAGTCTGAATTAACTCAAAGGCACTGCAGAAGAAAGGCCTGGCAACTGACTTCTGCAAGATTATAGCCACAGAAAATCCTAAAAGCGCACTTCTATTCTGATACACATGGAGTCATCATGGTTGAAATTGATTCAGTGCTAACTGGTTTGGTTTTGAGATTTCCGTCTCTCTCTCTCTCTCTCTCTCTCTTTCTTTCTTTTGTTTTGGTGATTTCACCAGTTTCCCTGCAACACCTCTTACTGAGTCTATTTCTATGAAACAATTAGAGACGAGGTAAGGGTGAGCATAACATCTTAAGGAAATAACTTTGCCCTCTCTCAAACGTTTTTAATGTTTGCATTTCATCCTTCAGATTTTTAAAGTAAAACAACAGAGGACAGGAAGAAATTGATGCCCTAACTATATACTATTACTTGACCTCACTGCTAAGAAAATATATTTTCTTTTACATTGGACCCAGAATTCAAACAAAAAGAAAAGAGGTATTAACATACCTGTCATAACCCAGAGGTTGAAGAGAACCGCCATTAAATTTGGGACTGCTTCTAGAAATTGTGTTCCCTGGAGAGATATTACTCATGCGCTGTAATACACAAATAGCCCTGTTATTCCGTGTAACATTTTCAAATGATTGTTTTAACTGCTGCACACTATTTAACTTCTTCAAACATAACTAAAAGCTGGTATCCCACATGAGCAAATGTCAGCATGAAAGTCAAGGCAAAAGCTGCAACTAGATCTGAAATCCAAAACACTGCTGCATAATTTCTCCTCAGATTTGCCAGGACCTTGCAATACCAGCTGCCTCAGATTTGTCTCTTCTCCCACCACAGTGGCTGGCTCTTTCATATTCTGATTTACGGGTCTGGTACCCCAAGCTTGCAGCTGATGTCCAAAGATGGGAGAAGAGGCTTTGGCTTTAAGGCAAACACAGTCTGGGGGAGGGTCCTCAAAATTCCAAATGGAAGCTTAGCTTGTTTCTACTGGAGGGTTTGAAATCAAAGTGCAACTCTGATAGTCTATCCGAGATAAAGAATACCTGATGTGTCAAAACACTTTGTTCTTCTCTCACTTTGAAAATATTTCATTTCTGCTTCCATGGAACTTTGCACTTTTTCATATACTACACCCCACTCCTCACTTGTCCATGTGGTTATGTTCCAAAGACCATGGTACTAGGCAAAAATCAGCATTACTGGCATTATCAGCATTATGCAAAAAATGGAGGATGATCACATCAAATTACAGAAAGGAGGATAACCACATCATTACATAACCATCAGACTACATAACTGCCAAATTACATTGCCACATAACTGCTAAAGCACTAAGCTCACTGCCCAGGCAAGTTGGCACATAACCTTAACCATCATAGCCAGCATTACTGTTGGCTCACATCTTGGCATTTCTTACTGCCAGGGGTATGTTAATACACAAAATAGTCAGACAGCGGATTTTTTACTTTTGTAAGTGAAAAATGTCAGATAACAAGTAGTCGATAAGTAAAAATTAGGTGTACTGCCATCTGTGCACATCTTCACTCCCCAGGACATTATAACCTCTTCCAAGGCAATGGTAACACATGCTTTTCTCTAGTTTCCTAGAACATCTAACAAGAGTTGGTTAGCATCTAGGCATTTTTGCAGAAGGGTGGAGTTTTTCAAAATTTGGCAAAAAATTCTTCTTCTCTTATGTGGAAGTAGCTTCTCCTTATTTAAAAATATATAGGAGGTTCTCTTCTAAGAAAATACATGATTTTTATCACCTACAAAATCCTCTATGACTAGAATGTATAAAGTCTATATTAAAATGACATTGCATACCAAAGATCGGTTGAACTTGCTGTAGCTGTTTTCTAGGGCACTTCTTAGGCCATCGTTACTGTCATGCAATTTCCGGTTAGCTGTTCTACAGAGCAAATAGACACGTACGTAAATAATTAAATGAATGAATGACAGACAGATGGTTGAGAATGTGGAATTATTACCTTTTGCAACTTTCTATCTTTCCCTCTGAAGCTTATGCTCATACAATGAGATAACTCACTGCTAGTACAAGATGTTAACCAATCCATCTTCTCTTTAAAGTGTCACAAAATTTTATGAACAAATTAGTTGTACGATGGAACTCATTCTTCGGTCACCTAGCCCTGGAGGTTGATCAGGCTTCATACTGGTCTCGGTGCCCTAAATGTCAGACCCAGCCATTGGCAGCACGTGCCGCTGCTCTCTGACCCCTTTTCACACGGCTGGTGGCTATGCAGACACACAGGACTACATTAGGCTTTCCCCTCCTGGGTACTCCTGCGTTCTGGTGCTGTCTTACTAGGCACCGTCATTTACCAGTAAATGCCTCAGATGCTGACCTCACACCTCTGGGTTCAAATTTCAGCTCAGGTGTTCATTTTCCCTGTTACCCAGACAAATGTTCAAAACAAGAGCAACAACCGGTTGCAAAGCACTTCATTCTGATTCATGGTGACCTCACGGGTTTCAGAGCAGAACTGTGCTCTCTAACATTTTGAATGGCTGAGTTTTTTGAAATCAATTGCCAGGCTTTTCTTCTGAGGCATCTCTGGGTAAAGCCAATCCTCCAGTCTTACAGGTGGCTGCTGAGTGTGTTAACTGCACCTCTGAGACTCAGCTTCCTTTTTCTATAAAACGAGGAAAATGACAATGACCTTTTCTAACATCTGCTTGTCCTTCATCTCTCAGTGCAATCACTACTGCCTCTGAGAACAGTTGCCGGCCTTCTTAGTTGGAACATGACTCCTTCTTTTTCTTCTCATTTGGTATTTTATGTTCATTTCTACAGTTCTTAGCCGTTTCTGTCTTCCTCTCCTAGGCTAACCCCACAAGGGTAACTGTTTCTCCTACTTGCCCCTCTCTGCTCATACCTGACGCATAAACAGCTCCTAAGGGAAAATCTGCTGAGTAAATGAATAAATGAATCAGTACGATTAATGTAAGAATGAATTCTGTAACTGCCATATGTGAGACTTATGAAGCACTGAAAACAATCCACTCAGCTGCCCTTACTTCACCGGGGGAGTATACACCTTGCACTCAGCAGGCGAGAATACGGCATGGGCCCAGATGACAAGATGTGGGAGGCAGAGACGCTGTGGGGAAGGTCCTCAAAGGACGGCATTGCTGCTGCTTAGCTGTGAAACTGACACCCAAACAGGTGTCACTGAGTCAATTCCAACACACAGTAACCCCATGTATGTTAGTGGAGAACAGCACTGGGTTCCACAGGGCTTTCAATGGCTGATTTTTTGAAAGAAGACTGCCAGCTCTTTCTTCTGAGCTGCCTCTGGGTGGACCTGCACTTTCCATCTTTTGCTAGCAGTCCTGTGTGCTAACCATTTGCATCACCCAGGGTCTTCAAAGCTGACACTGCAGCTATAACATTTTTACTTTGCGGAGGTGGGTGTAGAAGGAAACCCTGGTGACTTAGTGGTTAACCGCCACAACGGCTAGCCCAAACGTGGGCAATTTGAATCCACCAGGTGCTCCCAGGAAACTCTATGGGGCAGTTCTATCCATGTCAGGTTGCTACGAGGTAGAATCAACTTGACAGCAGCAGGTTTGGTTTTCTTTTTTTCAGGGGAAAAACTAACAAAAATATACATTTGAAGTACAAGAAATTGAGAATGAATGCACTTGTACACACACACAGACCTGTGTCATGCACTCAGAGAAGCCTGCCATGTTCACTATGCAGACCGACAGAGAATCTGGATAAGATCAGGGCTGTGACTCTTCACAGAGCTAAGAGAATACAGTGGAGACACACTGACTGTGCCATGTGACATGTGAGGACCCTTACTGACTCACACTCTCCTCCCTGAATTTCAATAGTTTATTAGGATTGCCAAGCCAAGTGCTGTCGAGTCGGATCCGACTCATGGCGACCCTAGGGTTAGAAGCATCAAAAAGCTAAGTGGATGTGCTGGATGAACCACAGTGAGAAGACATACACTGAACTCTGACGCAGTCTTTAGAAAACAGCAACTTGTATTAAATGTGGCATGTATTTTCTTAATTAAAAAAAGTAAAACGTAAAAGTAATGACCATTTTACATGCAAACTTACTGGAGTATTTCAATTTGCCTCTCAAGACTACTTCGATCTTCCGTGTACTCGCGGATTATTTCCAGATCCCTGTGAAATCATATTTTATGTTTGAATGAAAAGTAGATGTTCAGTCCTGCCTGAACTATACCTACCCTCCTAGATCCTTCTTGAAAGACGTGCTGTTGACTGCACTCTTCTATTTCATCCTCTGTCACTCTGCTCCTCTAGTACTGCACTGCAGTCTGGAAGAATGTTCCTCTGTTTCAGAACACAGGAACACTTGCTGCACCCTTGGGCAAGATTCTGCCCAACCTGTGATGCCTGCAACATGCTGCTCTTTCTCTTCAGCCACCTTCTCAGGAATCCCAGCTCTTCCATCCCCACCCCCACTGACTGAATCTCTACGACCATCTTCTAAATTGCCAAGACAGTCACCAGTCCCTTCAGTCCAATACACTCTCCCATCCCGGACCCCTACCTCTGCCAATTCCAAGCTCATAGAATCTCAGTTCTACCTGCATTCTCCTTCCTTGTGATTTTCTCACCTTTCCCCATCTTGCTCCATTCCTGCTCTCATTTCCCTCTGTTTTCCTAAGCTGGAGAAGAATCCACAGAACCAAGTTTTCTTGCTGCAGTATATGCTTCTACTCAGCAATCCCTCTGCTGCTTTATCTTCCAAGTCCTGGCTTCTTCTTCAACACGTGGACCGAGAACAGTTTCTACTCTCCACCGGCCTCTACACCACCTGAGTACCAGTGCTAAGTAAACAAACTTTACCCTTAGGACACTGGGTTCTGTCCAGAACAACCCGTCCACATTCTTTCTTTCAAAGATACATGTTGAAAGAGCGTTTGACCCTCACGGGAACGCCTAATCGGAGCCTTGAGCCTGCAACACTTTCTGATAAAGGAGTCTGGGTTCTGAGTCTCCCTCTAATGCAGCTTTTTCTTCCTTATAAGGAAAATATCTTTCCTGTACTGGATACAAAGTAAACCTTCCGTGAACGGCTTACTGTGTGATCTATCGGTCCCTGTTGGGGGTGAGGAGGAGGCAGTACTTTGCCCGTGGCATGCAAAAGGGGTGTGTGCAGACCACAAGCCTTGCATTAGCTGTAGCACCTGCTGGCCACGAGGACCGATGCCCACATACAGAACTATCTGTCTCTTCTCAGTATGAGAAAAGGGTTATTCCAACCAGCGCCCATGTGAGTTCTGTCTTCTTTTGTTGACTTCAGACCTCGGTTCACAATCAAGCAGAAAGTTTCACAATTGAGGGTAGGAATTGAGGTTCCTTAGCCAAAAATTTGGGCTCTGACATTGTGGCTTTTTCAATTCCCCCCTTTTCTTCACTTTCGCTTTCCTATTCGAAACAGCTCTTTCTGTTTTCTGTTCCCCAGACTAGAGTTATCCTTCTCCATGGTCTCACCCTTGCTCTGGCTACAGCCCCACTTGGAACATGTCTGGCATTCTCTTCCACCCACCTGCAGTATCAGAATAACACAAGTCCCCACCTCAGAGAATACTGTGTGAATTAAATGCATTAATACAAGTGAAGCGTAAGGACAGTGCCTGGAAGGCGGATATGCTGCTTGTAGTTTCTGCTGTTTCTATGGTGACTTTATCTCTTCTTCCCTTTCCATATTCAAACCTGTCTCTGCACTTACATCAGCTAAGGCGTCTCTTCTTTTATAAAGTTCATCTCTGAGCTAAAAAAATACTCTTTATAATCACAACCTGGGGCACAGCCTGTGGCAATTTAACCCTTATACTGTTGAGCTCTGGGACAATTTCAGTTTCTTTCCAAATGAACTTGAAATTCTCCAGCAGCAGAGACCAGATCTTTTCTGTTTTACATACTCTACACTCCTAACTCATCTAGCTCAGGGGCATGCGAATGGTGAGCACTTAATAAATTTTCACTCTTTCCATTATAGGACCTCAGCTTTGATTAAAGTTTGCGGACAAATAAAAAGGTATTTTTGTCAACTGTATATGGACATAGACACACATATACAGATAAATGCATTTTACAGTATGATGCTAATAAGACCTAACACACACACACACACACAGAGAAGTATGTATGTAGATATGAGTTAAAACCAACTTGACAGCACCTAACAAGAATATAAATATCTATGAATACACACATATCTCTGTGTGTTGTGTGTGTGTGTGTGTATGTGTGTGTGTTAGGCCTTATGTTATTACCACCATACTGTAAAACTAAAACACAGGAGAATAAAATTCCTTGCCTAACAGTCCTATTTTTTCTTTTTTTATGTTATATGGCCACAGTTCTTAACTTCAAGCACTTTAGTTAGCACTGACTCTTAATACATTACATATAGTCTTCTGTCCCCAGTTAATTCAAACATTTATTAAACTATGCACTGCACTAAGCACCTAATAATTTGTTTAAAAACCATTCGGAACACACACACACAAAAAACACTAAGAAGTCTGACAGCGAAAGTAAAATCTGTAGGAAGTAAAGACCATATTAGCAAAGTTAATAAATCATCCTTCACATCTCCACAGATGACCACCTGTAGATAATCATTCTGCTCAAAGTAAAGAAATCAGTTTCATACCTTTCAGAATTCAGGCTCTGATCAGCATAATCACTTTTCAAAGTATCTAGTTCACTTTGGAGAAAGGCTATGCTTGTCTGTGCTTCTAAAAGGTCTTTCTTCACTTTCTGATTTTCCTAGAGGAAAAAGAACAGTGTGGTCATTAGACTCAGAGCTTCTCCTGTCTGGAGAAATAACGTGTCATATAACCTTTTTAAAGATCACTCCTCTTTCCTCCACAACTCTTTCAATCTTAGCGTCTCAAGAATAAATTATGAATTCAATGTTATTTGAGATTATCATAAATTATTAAAATATCAAAAATCCAAATCCTCAAAGCTATCAACTTCTTAAAAATGCTTGATATTTGAACCAAACTACAATAGCTAAGAGTTTATCATGCTGTACTTTAACATGCTATTAGCAAAATAACTCAGATCCAGGATTCGAACATCTGTTTAACTTAATGTTAGCTCTAAAACTACTGATAAACATACACCAAGTATAATGATTATTTGTTACAGTGAGTCCTATCATCAAACCCTGTTCACTGTCACACTAAAAACAAACCATTGTGGTGAGGACAATTTTATACTTCCCACCAAAAAAATATGTCACTTCATACTTCTGGTTCAAAATGGGTGACTGAGCACACGAGTTTGTCTTTTATCCTGAGATCCATTAACACGAAATACCAAAAGTAATGAAGTATTACAGTTAAAAGAATGGAAGAGGAGATCACCAACAATAAAGGGAATTCAATGTGGAACATTTCTGGAAAATGGAAACTGAATGGAAACGTGATGACAAAAGAAAAAGCGTAGGGGACAACAAGAGCCGGGAGAGGCTGCTGAAGGCTCAGCTGTGGAACGAAGAACAGGACAGCTGGCCAGGGAGAATCTCAGACTGTGGGAATGAGAATGGACTGGAAATAGAGAGGAAAATCATGTTAAGGCATCCCCCCTAGACCTCTGTCTCTTTTACCCCAGAAAAGAATTTGAGATAGCCAGAGTTCATTGTAAAGGCAACAAGAGAGAACTCCTCTTCGTAGAATAACTGAATGAGAACATTACAATAAGCTGAAGCTTCTCTGGAAATAACCATACTGCACTCATTCTGGTATTCCCTGATGGTACAAATGGTTAAGTGTTTGTCTATTAGCTGAAGCTTAGTGGTTTGAATACACCCAGAGACATCTCAAAAGAGAGGCCTGGCAATCTAATTCCAAAATACTCCAGCCACTGAAAACCCCTGGAGTGCAGTTCTAAGCTGACACACACGAGGTTGCCATGAGTTGCAACTGGCTTAACAGCAATTTTGTTTCTCCATATTCTGGTATTCACGTCCCATAGTCTGACAGACACCTCAAAAAGCTGAGGCTGAAAAAAAGCACATCTATTTACATAACAACACAGGAATCCTATACCAGCTATTCAAAATGTTCAATATAGTTCCTCAATTTAAAATGTGAACACACGACTGAGAACTGCCAGGCATACAAAAAAATTAAGAGCAGCTATTGTTGTTCGTGGAGTCAGTTCTGACTCACAACAACGCTATGCACAACAGAAGGAAACACTGCCTGGTCTTGCACCACGTCCACAATCATTTCTGTGCTTACGCCCATTGTTGGGGTCACTGTGTCAATCCACCTCGTCGAGGGTCTCCCTCTTTTTCACTGACCCTCCACTCTACCAAGCATGATGTCCTTCTCCAGGGACAGCCAGAATGGTCAAAATAAATCAATTCCAGAGGAATGTTAGAAAAGCTTATTTAGTTAGACCATCGTTCAACAAATTGTGAGAGGGAACATACATACATATTCATGTAGGCGAAGACTGAGAAAACGTATCTCCCACATGTCCTCTTTGAATAAGTAAGTTCCTCAAGGATGTTTCATCACCAAATAAGGATTAAAATCCAAAAAAACAAAAACAAACAAACAACCAAAAAAACCAACCCTGTAATATGCAAAATGGTGCAGTTAAGCCAAGAATTCCATGAAAAGGAAATCTAGGATGATATATAGGTAGCAAGTTTGAAAAAGAATCATCCTAAGAAGAACTGAAACTTCGTACACTTCAAAATTATTATCTTCTAGGAGAAAACTGAAATAAATCCTATGCATTGGGGAGAATAAGAAGTTTTATTACTGATACTATGAAGATGGCGGAGCTTCTTAATTCAAGATACCAAAACCTCAGTCAGAAAATTCCAGAAAAATAAGAAACTCTACAAGGGAATCACGATCCAAATCGAGAGCTGACTAAGATGTGGCAAAATCTGCAAGTGATTACGAAGCTAGGCAGCAGGAACATGGTAACTGAAGGGAAAGAAACGCCATCCAAGCTCTCCTCTTGACTCTGCAGAGAAAGTACTTAGGGAAAACAAAAGTTCTTTAACGGCTTTCAACTTCTACAGCTGACCTAAAGGAAACATCCAAAAGGACTCTGGGCTACAGATCAAAACACAACAGTATCTCACTTGCTTGCTTCGTACATATCATCAGGAGGGATCCATCTCAAGGGGAGACTGTCATCTTTGGTGAAGTAGGGGACCAGAGAAGGTGAGGGACATCCCTGGTGGAAAGAACTGGTACAGAAGCCACAATGAGAGACTCAATTGTGATTATGAGGATAACGTAGAACAGGGTAATGTCTTGCTCCATTGTACATAAGGTCAGGAGTTGGAGTTCACTGAGTCTCAGTTATCTACACAGCTATGTGCAGTTAAAATGAAGAAAACAATAACAGAACACATCTAAGTGTTATCAATTTTGGCAATAAAAAAGTAAAACTATGATTGAGTGACAATGGGAAAGGAAGGCAGGGCAACTACATCCTCATATAAAGCCAGAGATACAGACAAGAGGTGATGTTACAACAATGTAGAGTTAATCAGGTAGTGTAAAGCTTAAGGGCATCCAATGTCCTAATTGCAGTGTTTGGTGCTGTGGAGTTGGCTCTCACTCCTAACGACCCGATGTACAACGGAACGAGACCCCAGCCAGTCCCATGCCATCCTTACCATCGTTCCATGCTTCAGCCGACTGGCACAATCACTGTGTCAGCTCATCTCACTGAGCACCTCCCTCTCTATCCCTGACTCTCTGCTTTATCAAGCTTAATAATGTCCTTCTTCAGGGCCTGACCCCTCTATAATATTTCCAAAGTACATACATGAGATGAAGTCTTATCATTTTTGTTTCTAAGCAGCACTGTGGCTCCTAAGACAGTTTTGATTATTCTTTCAGCAGTCATGATATAATAATACTGAATACAAACAGCAAAATTCAAAGGGGTCAGTTATTCTTCAGTTTTATTAATTGTCCCACTTTTGCATGCCTATGAGGTGACTGAAAACACCATGGCTTGTGTCAGGCACATTTTCATCCTTGAACTAACATCTTTGCTTTGTAACACCTTAAAGCGGTCTTTTCCAGCATATTTGCTCAACGTAATGCACCCTTTGACTTCTTTACTGTTGCTCTTATGGGTGTTGACTGTGAATGCAAGTAAAATTAAATCATTGACAGTGTGAATTGTTTTTCTCCACTGACTGTGATGTTGCTTATTTGGTCCATTTGCGAGGATTTCCAGTTGCTTTATGTTGAAGGGGAGTCCATTTTGAAGGCTGTAGTCTTTGATTTTCATCAATTAAGTGTTTAAAGTTCTCTTTACTTTCAGCAATAAAGGTTGTGCCATTTGCATGTTGCTGACTGTTAATGAGTCTTCCTCCAATTCTGATACCCTGTTCTTCTTCATACAGTCAGACTTCTTGCATGATTAGCTCAGCATACAGGATACTGTAAAAGGATACAACCTTTGATGCACACCTTTTCTGCTTTAAACCATGCAGTACCCCTTGTTCTGTTTGAATGACTGACTCTTGATCTATGTGTATAGTCCTCATGAGCAGAATTCAGTGTCTGGAATTCCAGTTCTTCACAATATTACCCATAAAACACAAGTAAACATCTTTCTATTCTCTGCTTTCAGCCAGGATCTACATGACAGCAACAGTGATACCCCTGATTTCTCTTCTGAATCTGTCTTGAATGTCTGGCAGTTCTCTGTAGATGTACTGTTGCAGCCAGGTTTGAGTGATCTTTAGTAGAATATTACTTGTGCATGATATTAACGATACTGTTCGATAATTTCTGCTTTCAGTATGATCACCTTTCTTTGGAATAGCTATAAATATGGATGCTTTCTGGTCAGCTGGCCAAGCAGCTGTCTTCCAAATCTCTTGGCAAAGACAAGTAAGTACTTCTCGCACTGCATCCATTCGTTGAAACATCTTAATTGGTGTTCTGTCAACACCAGCAGCCTTGTTTTTTCACCAGTGCCTCTAGTACAGCTTGGACCTCTTCCCATGCATCTGTCCGTTTGTCATACTATGGGCTTGTATGTCCCTGTGATGCTGGAATCTATGCCACTGGTATTTAAATACCAGCAAGGTCACTCATAGTTGACACGTTTCAGCTGAGCTTCCAGACTAAGACAGACTAAGAAGAGCCTGGTGGTCTACTTTTAAAGGAATTAGCCAGTGAAAACCCTATGAACAGCTGTCGAACATTATCTGATATAGTGTTGGAAGACAACCCCCTCAGGTTAGAAGGCACCCAAAATTTGACTGGGGAAGGGCTGCCCCCTCAAAGTAGAGTTGACCATGTGAATGGAATCAAGCTTTCAAGACCCTCATTTGCTGATGTAGAATGACTCAAAATGAGAAGAAAAAACTGTAAACATCTATTAATAGCTAGAACATGGAGCACATTAACTATGAACCTAGGACAATTGTCAAATTGTCAAAAATGGAGTGAAATGCATGAAATCAGTATCTGAGGCATTAGTGAGCTGAAATGCACTGGTATCAGCCATTCTGAATTGTACAGTCACACAGCATACTATGCCAGGAATGACAAATTGAAGAGGAGTGGTGCTGGATTTATTGCCAAAAAGAATATTTCAAAACCAATCCTGAAGTACAATGCTGTTAGTGAGAAGACACTGTCCATATGCCCTCAGGAAAGGCCAGTTAGTATAACTATTTCCTAAATTTAGGAACCAACCACTAATTCCATAGATGAATAAATTGAGGACTTTTACCAACTTCTGCAATCTTAAATTGATTGCATGTACAATCAGGATGCATTGATAATTACTGGTGATTAGAATACAAAGTGGGAAACAAAGAAGGATCAGTAGTTGGAAAATACGGCCTCGATGATAGAAAACATGCCAGAGATTATGTGATAGACAGCATTTTGCCAGACCAATTTCTTTTCTGAAAATATTTTTATTCAATAATGTAAACAGTGACTATACACGTGAACTTCACCAGATGAAATACTGAGGAATTCAATCAACGATGGAAAAGCTCAGTATCATCAGTCAGACTGCAGTATCATCAGGCTGACTGCAAAAGAGACCATTAATTGCTCGTATGCAAGTTCAAGGTGAAGCTGAAGAAAGTTAAAACAATTCTACAAGAGCCAAAGTAGTACCTTGGGTATATCCCACCTGAATTTAGAGACCATCTCAAGAATACCTTTGATGCACTGAACACTAATGACCGCAGAACAGATGAACCATGGAATGACATCACGGCCATCAAACATGAAGAATGCAAGAGGTCATTAAAAAGACAGGAAACAAATAAAAGACCAAAATGGATGTCGGAAGAGGCTGTGTTAACTGCTCTTGAATGTCAAGTAGCTAAAGGCAAAGGAAGAAATGATGAAGTAAAAGAGCCGAACAGAAGATGTCAAAGGCTACAAATGACAAAGCAAACTAGAACAAAATGCACAAAAAACTAGAGTTAGAAAATCAAAAGGAAAGAATACAGTCAGTATCTCTCAAACTGAAAGAAACAAGAAAAAACTCAAGCCTCAAGTTGCATATACTGAAGGATTCAAAGGGTAAGTGACACAGGAAGCATCAAGAAAAGACGGAAGGAATACACAGAAGCACCATAACAGAAAAGAAATGACCGTCTATGATCCGGAAACAATGGTACCGAAGGAAGATGTCCAAGGGCACCCAATAGAGAAAGTAAAACTAGTTACATAAACATTAAAAACTGGGCAATGGAAATAGTAAGAGAAATGTTTATTCATTGTAAGAGGAAATCAATACAAAATATCTGTTATTGACTGAACTGCACTCCAAAAAAACATGCATTGAAATCTTAACCCCTGTACCACCGAATGCGACCTTGTTTGGAAACAGGTTCTTTATCTGAAGTGTTACTGGTTAACCTGAGGTCACGCTAGAGTGAGGTGGGTCTTAATCCTGTTCCCAAACCAGAATCAATCCCTTTACCCTTGAGTTGATTCTACCGTAATGTAAAAAGGGGAAACAGTCACAGACACATGGAAAACAAAGAAAATGAAGTACCCGGTGAAGGAGCATTTACAAACAGCAGAGGAACCCCAAGGATTGCTGGGAGCCAGCAGAAGCTAGAAAACAAAAGCCCACTGCCAGTGAGTCAATTCTGGATGACAGAGACCCAATAATACAGAGAACAACCGCTCCCTCAGTTGTACAAGGTGCAGCCAGTGGATCTGAGCTGCTGAACTCTGGGTTTGCAGCCTGTCTCTTAACCACCACACCAGAAGGCACACCAGACGCTAGAAGACAGGAATAAAATTGTTCCTCTACCAGAGCCCTCAGAAGGCACCATTAGAGCCAATGCCCTGAATTCAGACTTTTAGCCACCAAAACTGTGAGACAACAAGTTTTTGTTCTTTGTAGTTAAAGTGCTGTTTTCCATGATTTTATTTCTTTCACGTCATTTACTACTTTGATTAAAAAACAAAAGCATTCACACTATATGTATAATTGAGGAGAAAAGCCTGCACAAATAATACCTTAGCTTGAAGGTGTTTTAAACATTCTAACTACAATATTAATTTCTTTTTAAGCTTCTATTCCTGGAATGCCGGGGGCGGGGGGTGCAGCAAGATTGTGCTTAGAAAACAGTAGTTTACCAGGAAACATATCTCAGTAAATGAAAGGGTGATTCTTACCATTGATAAATCATAAATTTGCTTTTTTAATGCAGCCACATCTTCTTTTTGACTTATGTGCTTTGATTGTTCTTCTAGCTGAAAGACAAAATAAAAATTATGTATTTTTAAATCCACTTTGAATTGATCTAGTTAAGCTTGCCAATATCTTAAGATGTGGCAGTTCTTTAAGTCATGAATTCAACTTTGTACAACTTATAAATCATTAAACTACATAAAATCCATACAGATTTGAAAATCTATAATTTAACAATTTATTAAACAGATTTTATTTTTAAATTTATTTTCTTTAAAACAATCTAAATGTCCTTTTTGAAAGCCATCCAACTGTAAAGCAATCCAACTCTCACTTTTGTGTTTACTGCGCAGATGAGTCTAGACACCGATATTCCCCTAGAACTTGACCTGAATCTAGCCCTTATGATCCGATATTACAGTTATTTATAAACATCTTCTCTCTCCTACTAGATCCTAAGCTTTGTAGAAGCACAGCTAGTGTCAGATTCATCTACGACTCTCTGACCATAACTTCATAAAATGCTGATTAAATGACTGAAATAAACAAGATTTAGGCATGATACGAAGTTGGAGTCATATACAAAACTATACAAATATATACATGAGCTTTGTTCTCTGGTTGATTCATTAGTATTAGCAGGCTAAACTGCCTCAGAAACATCTATAACAAAGACAAAAAGAATTTTTTCCTAAAAATAGCTCACATTCTCAAGGAACTGTGGAGATTTGTAGGTGTCCACTTACTGAATATTGATGTATTGATTACAATGTATCCCACTGTGGGGTAAACAATTACTTCACCCAAAGAATGTGGTCTTTGTCCAAGGAGGTAATTTCTAAATCCTTGGTGTTTCCTGAGTAATGAGAGGGTCTTTGCTATTCATGAAGGGCTGCGGAACACACCTGACAGCTTACTTTAATGAGGTGACTTGGGGTGTGGGGTTCAGAACAGCCACCAAATGGTATCAGTCTGACCTCTGGGGAGAGGAAGGAACTAGAGACTGAGTTCCACCAGATGGGCAATAATTCATTCCATCACGCCTTATAATGAAACCCCAACATATACTCTGACACTGAAGTTCAGATGAATTTCCTTGGCTGGTGACAGACATGGATGCCCTAGGAGGATAATGCATCCTGGAGACATAGAAACTGCACCAGGGGCCTCCCTAGACTTTGCCTTATGCATTTATTTTTTCCCCCTGTGGATCCCAGTTTTGCTATTATTTTGTTTTTTCAACTTGCTATTGCAGTAAAAAATATATATAAACTTTACACTATTTTTACAGAACAACCCATTGACACTGATCACACTCATTGTGCTGTGCAACCATCACCACTACTCTTTTCCAGTATTTTGCCACCTTTCAGAGCAACTCAACATCCCCTAAGCAATGGCATCTCTCCTTCATGCTGCTCCTGATTTGGATCCTTTTTGCCAGAATAAAACTGTAATAAATGTGGTGCTTTTCTGAATTCTATGAGTTGTTCTGGTGAATTATCAAACCAGAGACGTAATAATTCATTGACATCAGTTGACTCCAGCTCACAGTGATCCTATAGGACAGAGAAGAAATGCTCCATGGAGTTTCCAAGGAGTGCCTGGTGGATTTGAACTGCAGACCTTCTAGTTAGCAGCTGTAGTGCTTAATGACTAAGCTACTAGGGTTTCCAGAGAGGTAAAGAGAAACCTTAATTTATAAACAGAAGGTCAGAAGTATGATCGTCCTAGGGACACTTAAGCCTGTGGCTGGTGCCTTGAGGGGGCACTGGGAACACTCAAATTTGTAGCCAGCAGGTCAGAAAAAGTACAGGGGTCCTCAGGACACTATCCCTGGTATCTGATGTGTTATGCAGATTTGACCATCTATGGGACTCTGTCCTTTAACATATAAAATCTGACTTAAGTCCAAGCGGTTAGGATCAGAGGAACTAATACTGTAGTCAGTGTTGGAATGAAATTGAACTGAATAAAAATGAGCTGAGTTTTCCACACACAATTTATCAAGTCTGAGTATTGTGATGTTGACTTTCTCTTGCCAGATGGTACCCATGGAAGCTTTTCACCCAGTTATGTCATGACTGCTGTGTAGCTGGCTGTGACTGCAGTGAGCCACTGATTCTGAGATGAAGTGTGACTTCAGAGAAGATAAACTGTGGAACCAGAGTCTCTTAAAATCAGTGGTATAGGATGATGGCAATTATAAGGTGCAACTTTTTCTATAATCCCTTACATCTTTAACACACTTGCACATAAATCATCTCCTGTCTTTAAGAACAATTCAACTAGAAGATCAGGAAGATAGGTATAAATGAAAAAACCACAAACTGCATAGTGAAACAAGACCATCACCTATTAGCTGTATCATTCTGAACATGTTATTTAACTTTTCTAGAATGCAGTGTCATCAATTGTAAAGGTAGGATACTTACACATTTCTCAGAAGAAGTTTGAAAATTAACTTTTTAATTATGAAAAAGAACTTAATACACAGAGTTAATAAAATATCAGCTATTGTGATTAGGCAGCATAGTTACCATGAATCCTATTCTACAGATAACAAACTAAAAAGAGCTAAAAGATGAAGCCAACTGTCCCAGGTATTACAGGCAGAAACTGGCACAGTCTACCTATGGACTTAGGTCTCATTACTCCTGACTCAGGCTCCTTTTCTGTTCTGTGACTGTTAGGGGTTGATTTGTGGCCCTTCAAAAACATAAGTCGAAGTCCTAGCCCCTGATACCTGTGAATGTACCCTACTTGGAAATACTGTAGTGTTTTTGCAGCTGTAATGAATTAACGTGAGGTCATACTGGAGCAGGGTAGGCCGCAGTTCAGTACGACCCGTGGGAACAAAAGAGAGACACAGGAACGGACAGGAAAGAACACCATGCGACGACAGAGGCAGGGACTGGAGGGACGCGTCTGCAAGCCACAGGGTGCCAAGGGTTGTGGGAGCCCACTGCCACTGGAGAGAACACTGAGACAGACTCCTCCTCAGAGCCGTCCAGGAGGAACCTGCCCCAGCAACTCCTTGACTACAGAACTGTGAGAGAATTCGTTTCTCTTGTCTTAAGCCATCTATTGTGGGATACTGTATCATGATTACCCTGGGACATTAATACAATGCCTATTTGGTCTTTGTCATATGCTCGAGCAAGATGAGACATGCTGTGTTTCTCTGGCAAGCATTCTTTAGCTAGAGTTCTGGGAAGTCACAGAAATAAGTGACAATAACGACCAGCAGAATCTGTGGCTCCACATAAATAGGAAATTGGTCAATCTCAATTTTGTAAAACAAACATTGTCTGGTCTAACAATGTCCAGAAATTAAATATAAGGTTGACACTGATCATAATTTCTAAGAAGGCTATTGTAAAGAATTCTTTAATAATCGGAGAAGTTTAAGTTGCAATGGCATAAAAAACAATTACATGTCACTTAATCTCACTGATGATAAACAGCAAAACAGGCAATGAAGGTTACCAGATGGTCCTGGACTGAACTGTAACCCCCTCCCACCCCAAACAGCGATTTGGCTAGGCATGATTTCCTGCACTGTACTGTTTCTGCTTGTGGCCTCTACGATGTTAATGAGGGAGGATGGACGGCCCGTTGTGTTGGTGGGGCAGGACTCAGTGTGGAAGACTGTATTGTGTTTTGAGACAATCTCTTGAGATACACAAGAGAGAAGCTAGCAGCGAGATTGGGGGATCTTACATCATTAGGAAAGAAGGAGTGCTGGGAGCAAGGTGTGTCCTTTAGAGCTCAGTTCCCTATGCCTCTGAAGCTCCCAGTTCAGGAGCATACTGACAAGGACCTTCCTCCAGAGGCAAAAGGGAAAACCTTTCCCTGGAGCTGACACCCTGATTTTGGACTTGTAGCCTAATGGACAACAAAATTTCCCTTTCTAAAGCCATCTAGTTGTTGTATTTCTATCACAGCACTTGATGACTAAGATGCAGAGAAGCAAAGTACCAAAGTTCACAATGCCATTTACAGTGGTTTTTTTCCTAAATTATCTGTCTTCATGTTAGCTGAGATATTTCCATTAATTTCACATACAAGAAGTGAAATCAATGTGTACTTGCTGTCTAAGAGCCTAGTTTAATCATCTCTTCCCAGTTCTGTAGCCAGTGATGTTAACTCGGTAGCATGAAACTGGTAACAGAGGAGTCTTTACACCATGAAATTGGCAAATGACTACATATTGAGGCTTCTCTTCCTATCTTGCTAAGAGCCAGCTGTTAAACATCTGCCAGTACAGCCCTGCGTGAACAGGACCCTGCTCTTCAGAAACCAGTTGCAGCAAAGGCCCAAACCACACCTTTGCTCATACTTCAGTAAGTTATCTCCCACCTCTTGCTGATCTACATACGGAACTTTCTACACAGAAGAGGACCATTCACTTCATTCAGTGTACCTGTATTAAGGCAACGGTTTGGATACAGCTCTGATGGGGAAGGACAGTAGCCTGCTGTCCTGAAGTAGACAGTACACTGGGCATGTGGGACTTGAGGGTGCTTGGTTGATGATGACGGTGCAAGGCAAACTGGGATTTGATGCACAAGTCTTCAAAAGATCAGAAATATTTATCACAGTAGATGGCCCTGTAGCCAGAGAGAAACACAGGTCCCTTTTGACAAAAGAAGAAAAGTTTTTCCAAGGAGCTCAACTGGACTCTACAATCAGATTTCCACTGCCATTTATTTGTAATTCCAAATATTTTTAGTCATTAGTAACTTAGACTCCTTGAGATACTGGGGCTGTTTCTGAGTATTCAGCTGCCACACACTTACCTTTCTGAGTTTTTTTATCGTCACCTGCAGATCTCCGACTTCTGTTTCATACTGTCGTCGGAGGTCACTGAGAGCTTCTTCAGCTTTGCGTTTTTCCTAGTGAGGGAAGACAGATTTTGCGGCACGTTTACAGAGTGGCTTTCAGCAAGCTCCACCTCTTAAAATGAACCCCACAGGTTAGAAATCTTCAGTGTCAAACTAAGGCTGACCCCAAGCCTCCTCCTCTCTGAGGCAATGGCAGAAACAAACCAAACAATAAGTGGTAGCTCTGGTGAAGGGTAAGACAGTACCTGACACAGGGGAAGCCAGCACAGTTTGTACAAGGTGAGATCAGGGAAGCTCCAGAGACACCTCCAAACTCCCTGAGGTGCTCAAATGCTGGGCTGAGGACTGTGGGGACCCTGGTCTCAGGAAACATCTAGCTCAACTGCCATAACATAGTTTATAAAGACAGTGTTCTCCATTCCACTTTGATGAGTAGCATCCGGGGTCTTAGAAGCCTGTCATCTAAGATACTACAGTGGTAGCACCGCTTCAGGAACAAGAGAAAATGAGGAAAACTACAGATACAAGAGAAAGATTAGTTCAAAGGATTAATGGACCACAGCTACCACGGCTTCCCCCAGACTGAGTCCAGTGCACTGGATGGTGCCTGGCTACCATCACTGACTGCTCTGGTCACACCAGAGGGTCTTAGACAGAGCTGGGGAAAAATGTAGAACAAGATTCTCACTCATAAGAAAGACCAGACTTACTGACTTAGCTCAGTAATGAAGTCACTCCCAAGGTTCACCTTTCAGTCAAAGATTAGACAGGTCCACAAAACAGAACAAGACTAAAGGGGCACGCCAGCCTAGAGGCAAGGACTAGAAGGCAGGAGGGGACAAGAAAACTGATAACAAGGACGCCAAAGTTTAGAAGGGAGAGCACTGGCATGCCATGAGGTTGTTAACCAATGTCATAAAAAATATGTTTGCTGTTTAACGAGAAACTGGTTTGGTTTACAAACCTTCACTAATGTACAATAAAATAACTTTAGACATACAGCAGTTCTGAAACTGAAAATGACAAAAGTAGAAGGATCTCATAGCACATGACTCTGAGCTGGTACATCTAAGACTGTGACATTGTGACATAGGCCCATAAGACACTAATTAACCAGTTAATTATCACCATATTTAACATATATGTCACAGTTAAGGACTCCAGGTGGCTGACATGGGGAAGGGATGACTGCTGACCACAGTTAGCACGGACAGTTTCACAAGAGCTACAATTCAGACTGAGTCTCAGCTAGTAGGATCTGACTCAAGTCCTGAGAAAGAAAAGAAATTCCCAGGCCTGGAGGAGCAGAACCAAAATAGAAGTAAGCAGAATGCTTAGAAGACTTCATTAAACCTGGAAGACACCCTGGGAGCACAGTGATTAAGCACTTGGCTGTTAACCAAAAGGCCAGGGATTCAAACCCACCGTCTGCAGTCTGTTTACACAACTGGAAATCTGATGCAGCAGATCTACTGTGTCCTATAGAATTGGAATGGACTCCACAGCAACTGGTTTGGTTTGGGTGTTTATTTCATGAACACTTTTTCTGTATTTCAGGTTCTTTGGTAATGTACTTTTACCACTGAAAGTATCTGCTGCATCTCCAACGGCACAGTGGCTAAGAGCCTGGCTGCTAACCCAGAAGTCGGTAGTTCGAATTCATCACGTGCTCCCTGGAGACCCTATGGGACAGTTCTACTATGTTCTGTAAGGTCGCTGTGAGTCAGAATTGGTTTAACAGCAATGGGTGTTTGACTTGTAGTATGGATTTCTGTAATGGTGAAAGGTGAAAGAAATGCTAGCTGAAGAAAAATAGCTGGGGTGCGAGGCTTACAAGTAAGGTAGCATAACCAGGAAGTCTGACTGCAGAAAAACTTTGTCTCTTCTGGCTTTTGTACCCTCAGATAAGTTCTGAAAACACATTTGTGATTTCTTGCGTGATACTTAGGGAGCCCTGGTAGTAGTGGTGGTGGTGGTGGGGTGTGTGTGTGATATTTGGAGAAGCAGAAGTTCCCCATACGAACTAATATTCAAAGGCACTACTGAAAATAGTGGCAACCTGCTAATTATGGGTCTGAGATTCTTAAAAATTCTGTGGTAACTATGTAGTGCCAGGCAATTTTTCTCAAAAGTGCATATTACCAACCAAAAACTTAAACACGCTTCATGCCTAAGCATGCTTTCATTAATGAAAACACATAGTATCAAAAAGAAAAAAAAAGTCAAAGCAGAAAATAACTGGATCTTGAAACAGTTCTAGTCTGCACGGGCCTCACTTTGCCCAGCAAACAGCCTTCCCTACTCAGTAACCATCACGGAGGAAAGGCACACTGCATGCTGGGCTTAGCATGACATGGATTAAAACAGATCCACCTACTGCTCCCAGAGGTGGCTGAGACACGCCTAAGATGAATCTACCACAGCAAAACTTCTCTACTAAGCAGAACAAAAACAAAGGAAACATCAGCAACAAAAAACAGATCATTTGAGTAGATTCTGATTCATGGCAACCCCCTGTGTTGAACAGTAAAACTACATAATATTTTTGGGTTTTGTTGTTGTTGTAGAACATACCCCATTTCAATAATTTCTGCATGTGCAATTCAGTGACATCAACTACATTCTTCAAGTTAGGCAGCCATTCTCACCTTCCTTTCCCAAGCTGTTCCTCCTGCATCAGCACGGAGTCACTACCCCTGAGACTGCTGTCTAATCTCTGGAGTCTCTATTGTCAGTTTGATCTCATACAGACAGATCTTAAAAGAGCACAATGCTCAAGGCAGACAGTCTTTACTAGTTAAGCTAAATTATTATCTGAGTTTTTAAGAAAACCAGGAGACGATTTTTGGTTTAAGATTTAAAGTTTCTTAGGCTAACAGTTCATGGGATTTTCAGGACTATGACCTTTCAAAAAGCAGATTATCAGCCCTTCCTCCAAGGTTCAAACCTTTAACCTTGTGGTTAGTAGCCAAGCACTTAGCTGCTCAAGTATCTCAGGGACACAGACTAAGCAAGTGTCTACTTAATTACCACTTAAAACAAAGGAAGGGGAACAGCATCAAGAGAATACAGGAAAATTCAAACCCAGGAAAGTTCAATTATAGCTCAAAATCTATTAAAATATTTTATTAAGTGATTATGGGAAGGCTTTAGATGCGATGAAACATTGCTTCAGGCTTTGTTGCTTATCTGGGTTTCTCCTGTTTTCAAGACGGTAGTTTTGCTAGCTGACTCATTTCTCCGAGGGCCAGGCTGGATGCTATCAGGTCATCAGCCCTCAGGACTGTAAGGTGGCTTTACTCTTTCACCTGCAGCTTACGGTTTACCTGAATTCAAATCCTACCACCTGCAGATTTCTAGGTAACCTGCTTCCCTATAGGCTACTTCTCAAAGGTGTATTTTCATGTTCTCCTGGAGCAGAGAATGACCAAAGGGTACCCCAGGAGATCAGGGGTGGCCCTTCAGCAGCCTGCAGAAGTTTCTGTGAGCATACAAATCTTGAAGCGTCTTTTTTCTATTACCAAATTATGTGATTTTATAGCCTACACTCTGCACTAAAATCAAGTTTTATGTTAACAGTTCAATTCCTTGTATAAATATTCATTGGTGGCCTATGATACATCAAGAACAGATCCAGGTACTAGGGACAGAGCAGGGAGCAATAAGGACAAAGTGACACTCTCATGCATTCTAGTGGAGGAAACTGGAGAAAAGAAAGACAATTACAGAAAGTGACGATGTTAAGAAGCAGATTAAAACAGGGATAAGTGGCAGGAGGCCAGCTGCATCGGGGGAGTGGTCAGTGGGCCTCTAAAGTGGCAGTGTGATTCTGCACCTGAACACCTGCCTGCCTACTTACTGGTTAGCTAGCCTGGGTAAACTTCTTAACCTACTGTTTCCCTTTTCTTACTTGGTAAGAAAGTAAATCATACAAGTGAATGCATGCAAACAATCTAAATTAAATAACTTACGTAAACTAAGTAATGCATGAAAATTAAATACTAGTCTGAGTTGCTATCAGTTGATTCTGGGTCATGGCAGCCCTGTGTGTGCAGAGTAAAACTACTCTCAGAGGGTTACGACTGTGACCTAGAGGGCAGGAAGAGGTGAATGTGGCTAGAGGACTAGCAGTGGACACTGAGGACTGAGACTTTCTCTGAGCTCCGCAGAACTTAGACGAGTGGAAAGGAGAGCACCCACTATCATCAAAGCACAGGAAACAGCTGGAACAGAAGCAGCTCAACAGCGAACAGTTATGCTGACCAGGCAGTGTTTCGCTCTCCTGCGCATGGGGGATCAGAGGGAGTCAGGGACGCACTTCATGGCAGTTAACAACAACACCGTGACACAAAAAGTATATTCCATTATGAAAACACCAAGAGTGAAGATAGGAATTTAATTTCCTTGCAACCTTGGTTGAAAGTTGGTGGCAGATATTGGCAGGGACATGATGATATATAAAAACCAAGTCATCTTTTCCACTGAAGCCTGGCTCTGCCTTCTTCAGGCTTCAGCTCCTCTGTAACCACTTCAAAGAGGCCTCTGACTTCTCACCTTATAAAGGAGCCTTCACTCCAGCTGCTGTCTATCACAGATGGTGTTTTATTCCCACCACTGTGCTCATCAACTATATGAAATCATCTATATTTATGTGTTTATTATCTGTCTCCTTACCAAAACACAAAAACAAAACAAACCACCAACACTAAAAATGCTTTTGCTGAGAGCCTTTGTGAAAGCCTGTAGACCTGCATCCATGTCCCTGAACCCTGAGCAGCACCCTGCACATAAAATATGCACCATGAAATGTACTGAACGAATGGGCTTTTCCCAGAAACTCACGTCTTTCCGTGTCTTGTGCTCTGCAGCTTGAATTCTCTGATCCATTTCCTCTTCCAGCTCATTCAGCTGCATGGCTGCCTTGTCTTGGGCTCTGAAATTCAAACATGTGTGCATTTTCATCATACTCTTAAGAGTTGTAACATGAAGATAAGACTTAGGACTCATCTATTTCAAGTGCCACATTATACTAACCAACCATTTGCCATTAAGTGGATTCTGATTCATGGCAATCCCATTTTGAATTACGACCCACATGGTTTTCACGGCTGTGATCTTTTAAAAACTAGATCACCAGGGCTTTCTTCCAATGTGTCTCTGGTGGGTATGAACTGCCAGTATTCTGGTTAATAGTTGAGCACTTAATCATTAGCACTACCCAGGGACTCTTCCATATTATACAGATGAGGAGAAATTCTTCACAGTAATATTCTCCTTTCCTTCTACAGAATAAGATGAGATTGGCAATTCAACCAGCTGAGAAAAAAATAATGGTAGAAGTAGATATTAAATTAGATAAAATGCTATTAAGCTAGATTATAGCAAAAAAGAGATAAAGAGAAAAAATTTCTGGGAAGTCCTCAATAAATTCTGAAAATCCTACTTGCTGCTGAAATTGTGTTATAACTATGGACATGAAAGAACTCAAAGGCAAAGAAATGGCTAAATATAATTCTGAAATTTTATTGTAGCTAACTGCTAATGTTGTATGCTAAACATAGAAGGGAGAAGAGATCCAAATAACACGTATTTTTAACAGGTCCTTGTCAACAAGTCAATTCTGAGTAACACTGAATCCACATGCATCAACAATCAAACTATGCTCCACAGCATTTTCAACGACTGACTTTTCAAAACAGATGGAAGGCCTTTCTTCTGAGGTATCTCTGGGTGGGCTGCAACCACCAGTCTTTCAGTCAGCAGCTGAGCACTGTTTGTACTACCCAGGGGCTCCTTAGATAAGGTTAGCCTCTTTGAAAGTTCTGATTGTTTTTCTAAATTAACTCAATGAACTCTTATCAATTCTCTCTGGATTCAGAGCATACCAACTTTCTGGAATGTTAGAGATGAAAAACTTTAGGTGAGACTTTTAGGTGAGAAGGGGTCCAGGATCACTTTATTTTACAATTGTTTAGCTTGGAGAGATCTGTCACATTATAATGGTTGGAGTTTCAGAGTAAATCTTAGAAAAAGTTTTGAAAATTTTCTTTCAGCTACATGTGAAATTCTTTAACTTTTACATATATTACTTGCCTACTCAACTAGATTACAGCTACCTGAAAGCAGAAATCATGAGGTTTCAAGAGTTAGTTCTCTTGGACCAATGGCATGCTGCTAACCAAAGGCAAAGAGCAGATTCTACATATAAGACTTCCCATCTTGCAGTCTGATGGTCTTCTGCTTCACTATTCTACCTGCCTTTGACTCAGTCACTCCCTGATAACACAGTTTACTCATGCAGTAACTGAATACCTACATAAAACTCCTAACAAATCTGGTTGGGGGGACTGCCAGAGTCAAATTTTGAGCAATGCATTATTGTTTTCTTCTCCCGTTTGCTTCTTCCTCTCCTTATAGCCTTCTCAAGTTAGGTCAGCCATGCTTGGAAAGAAAGCTAGTTTCGGTTTACAAATAGCTGCTATTCAAAATCTAGGAATTAGGTACTTCCATAGCAACTGTCTTTTGTGGGGAGGAAGTTAACTCTGTGACTGTAAATGCCGGGGGCCAGCCTCAGCAGGATCTGGGATCATGAAGAGATGGGTGGCGTCGGCAAAGAAGGAAATGATGAGACTCAGACAACCAGGAATCTGGAGATCAGCAGCCTGTTAGGGCCTGTCTTTATTTTTTATACAATCGGTGACATAATTTCACCCTGCCCCTTGAATACATAAGCTGTTGGCTAACAAGGAACTGATACCTTGTGGCCTTTTTTCATGTTGATTATTGGGGCCTACTGGATAATGGCTTGAGATAAGTGGTCTCTTTACATGTTAGTCATTAGGGCCTTCTAGGTAATGGCCTGAGACAAGTATATTGTGATTATAATCAACAGTGAAAACAAAAGTTATGCCTTGAGCTTAATCAGCTCTATCTATGCTTCAAGGTCAAGAGGTGCAGGGAATGGGATGTCTATATCTAAAGGCTGTGTGAGGGGTCGTCCCTGGGAAGCTTCCCAGGGCCTTCCTGCAATCTCGTATTTCACATGTGGAGGGGGATGTGCAGTTGGGGGAAGCCAGCGAGGCTGGGCCGGCCTTGGCATTCCCAGGCTGGGCATTCCCAGGCTGGATATTCTTAGAAGGCATCTTCCTTAATCCTTGTGCCAGGAGATGAGAGGGTATTTTTGAGGAAGATTTAATTAGGATGCTAAGTATCACCAGTGAGAGTACAGCCAGAAATATGTCAAGGGTGAGATGCGTCTGCTTGTCATCACATAGGCATGTAGCTTTGCTCACAGAGGTCTTTGTGGGTGACAGGCCTCGGCATGTAAATAGCTAAGTCATGCTTCCTTTTTCTGCTTTGTGGTGAACACTTCTTTTCTGGTCTTACCTTCTAAATGCAGTTGCAAACATCTGGGGCTAATCTGAATATGCACCCTCTGCTTTCCTCACCCTCTCTGAGCAACTCTTTCTCTTGTTAATTACAGAGCCATAATGATATTATATTTGTCCTAGAAATTCCCAATCCCTCATAAAATGTTTGGACATCTGAGGATCACCCTTTATTATCCCACGGGAAGCCTCTAGAAGGCAAACTTGAGGACAAAGGTCAAAATCCAGAACTGAAAATGTTAAGAAGAAACATGCTAAGAAGAGTTCAAAGGCTGCATGTCTTTGGGACTAGAAGATAGGTCCTATTTAGCATAACATTTTGAGAACATTATACCTTCTACATTTTAATTCTCTTCAGTCACTCCAAATGGTCAATCATACTCAGGTGAAGAGAAAAAGAGACAGAGGAGCTGAAGAAAATAAGGTCTACAGTTTTCACCTGCCCTCTGAGCATGTTTAAAAAGTTCTGGAGGCCAATAAGGAACAGAAAGGTTGTTGCATGGTGTTGCTGTTAAAACCAGCAAGGTGTCCTACATATGCCATTTATGGCTTACATAAACTATCTGTATTCCAGTTGGCTGTAATAGTGCTTCTAAATTTCAGCTGAGGCAAGAAGGCAAGGTGAGAAGAGTTAATTGAGAGGGAAAGAAACACTGCTGACCACCCATTATGTGACAGGTGCTATGTAAGTGGGCTCACCCAGGGTATCATCTGCTAAGTCTCAGTATGCTCAGTATACTGATGAGGTGAATACTGTCATCGTCATTTCGCAGATAAGACACCACATCTGCAGCCACTCTCAGCAGTGGAAAAGGAGGCTCCGGAGAAGTACTTTGGAATTTGTTTTCAGTTAAGTATGGCAGTTTTTAAACTGTTTTTAAATAAACTATAGAACTCTTCATTGTCAGAGAAGTGAAGAACCACTGCATCTATGAAAGTTCAAGAACCTTTTGTACTTACACACAGTTTGCAATGTTCTGTAATTTTTTTTAGTATGTTTAGAATGCTGAAATGTTTTGAAAGTTAAATAAGCTATTGCATTAAAAAATTACAGTTTTATACATTTACAGAAGGCTGTCCTCCTGGTTTCTTTCTAGATGGAAGAGGAGAGGGTGGAGAGGAGGGGACAGGTGTTCATGAAGAGGATACCAGAAGAGTGAAAAGGAGTTGTGTGTTGTCACAGGGTGAGGAGAGCAAATAGAGTTGCAGAGAGGCGGCCATGCAAAATTGACTTGGATTGTATACTTTCACTCAATCATAATAAAAAGAAAATTCATACACACACACATACACACACACACACAAAACCTGGCCAGGGTCACACATCTGTCAGTGACAAAGCTAAGTTTCAAACAGAATTCTGCCTACCTCTGTGGCTAAAAAGTTTCCTGTGTGACTCAAGTGGCTAGATGTAACATGACAAATATCTCTAAACTGTTCTATATCTAGTCATTGGCCTAGAATGGTTTATATAGCGACTTACTGATTGATCTCTGGCTGACCTATGAATTGGTGCCTAATTCAGCTTCCCTCAGGTGAGCTTTGTTTAAAAAGCTCTAGATTCCTGAATTTAGTAAGTCTGTGTCATTATGAAGACCCCTTGTGGTGCAACGGTTAAGCACTTGGGTGCTAACTAAAAACTGGCATTTCAAGCCCACCAGTGGCTGTGTGGGAGAAAGACCTGTTGATCTGCTTTGATAAAGTTAACAGGTTAGGCAACCCCACGGAGCAGTTCTACTCGGTCACATGCAGTTGCTGTGAGTCGGAATAAACTCAACTGCACTGAACAACGACAACAACTGACACATTCTAATTTGATAATGCAGATGAGTCCCTTTGCCACACAGGTGAGACAGCAAGTTAAAGGGTCATATGTACAATTCTCACCACCAGTCTATTAGTTTGTCCTACAGGTGCAGCTTGGGTGCTGCTGCGAGGCTAGAAGCTATGCCACCAGTATTTGACAAAACATTGCCATTAGACATGGTAGATGGGTTTCCACAGAGCTCCCAGATTAAGAGGGACTAGAAAGAAATGCCTGGTGACCTACTTCTGAAAATTAGACAATGAAATCTTTAGGGATCACAGCAGAACACTGCTCAGCTCATGTGCTTTGGATGCGTCATCAGGAGGGACCAGCTGCTGGTAGAGGACATCATGTGTGGTGAAGCAGAGGGCCAATGAGGGCAAGACAGAACCCTAGTGAGAAAAGCCACACTGATGGACTCAAACATGCTGATTGATGGCTGTGACAACGATGCAGATTCGGGCAAAGTCTGAGTCACCTCACAGTAACTGACAACACGTACCACTGAGAAAAGAATGATGTCAGTACCTCTTTACTGCAATGGCCAGGTTCTCCATCTCTGTGCTCTGCAGTCTGATCTCGCGGATGAAATTCTTTATAACGTGCTCATATGGCTGAAGTAGTCTTGGCTCCACGAGGTTGATGTTCTGATACAGAGTACTAACTTGCTCTTGTCTGGCAAAAAAAAAAAAAAAAAAAAATATATATATATATATACATATATATGTAAATAACTTAGTCAAATTAATAAATTAAATGGCAAATATATGGAACACATTTAAGGAAAAGACATGTAAGGACCAAGAAAGGAAAGAGCAGAAAAAACACAATGACCTAGGATGAAGGAAAAGACAGAAGTCAGAGATACTGCCACATTATTCTTCACATCGGGACACTTCTATCTGTGAGTGCAGCAGAAACAGGTAGGGAGGATTGACAGGGAAGGATTCATTCTGTCAGGATTGTTTTAATAAAAAGGTAGACAAATTTACAAGAAAAATAAGAGGTAACACTTAAATCACTTACTTAATTCCTTGTTTGTACAACCTCTAATAAGATGTGTTTTAATCTTTATATTCCTAAGGCTGGATATAACTAAAATTATTTCATACAAATTCACATTTATGTATTTATGTTACCATCCTGATACATCAAGAAAACAAAAATCTTCACAACTAGACCAATAAGCAACATCATCACTGAACTTTATTTCACTTGGTTCCACAATCACTAACACCCATGGAAGCAGCCGTCAAGAAATCAAGACACACAGCACTGGGAGAATCTGCTGCAAATAACCTCTTTAAAATATTGAGCAGTAAAGATGCCACCTTGAAGACAGAGATGTGCCTGACCTATCCACGGTATTTTCACATCACATGCATGTGAAAGCTGGACAATGAATAAGATGACAGAAGAAGAACTGACGCCTTTGAATTGCAGTGTTGGAGAATACTAAACATACTATGGACTGCCAAAAGGACAAACAGATCTGTTCTGGAAGAAGTACAACCAGCGTGCTCCTTAGAGTCAAGGATGGTGAGACTATGTCTTACATACTTGGGACATGTCAGAAGGACATCATGTTTTTTACAGTGAGTGTGAATGAAAAAAAGGAAGACCTTCAACAAGATAGACTGACATAGTGGCTGCAACAGGCATAAGCATAAAAACTGCAGGTAAGGTGCAGGACTAGGCAGTGTTTCGTTCTGTCTACACAGTGTTACTATGAGCAGAAAAGTAACTCCTAAACAGCAGCATCCTTGTACTCTTTATTTAATATCTTTTATTAAAATACAAGAGCCCCGATGGCGCAGTGGTTAAAGTGTTTGGCTGGCAAACAAAAGCCTGGTGGTTTAACCCTACCAGCTGCTTCGTGGGAGAAGAATGCGGTCATCTGCGTCTGTGAAGATTGACAGCCTTGGGAACTCTATGGGGCAGTTTTACTCTGTCCTCCTACAGGTTCACTACGAGCCAGAACTGACTTGAAGACAGTGAGTTGAAGTGTTGAAACACAAAAGTGTTCTAAAATATTTCAAAAGAAAAACCGGCAATACTTGGTTGAAACAAAAAAAACATTTATTCATACCAAGTGGAAGAAGAAATGCCAGGAATTTAGGTGATAAGCAATTCTCTGAAGGAGTCCTGGTGGGGTAGTGGTTAAGCGCTTGGGTGCTAACCAAAAGGTTGGTAGTTCACAACCACCAAGTGAGATGTAGCAGTCTGCTTCTGTAGAACTTAAGCCTTGGAAGTCCTCTGAGGCTGTTCCACTCTCCTATATCGTATCTGTGAGTGAGAATCAGTGGCAAACGGCTTAATTTTTTTTGGTATGCAATTCTTTGGGCCTCCTATGGCAAATTAATAACAGCATCATAAAACTCTACCAATTTCCATCAGGTTTAGAAATCTCTGAGATAGCTAATAACCACAATAAATCTAGCACTGTATTATTTAAAAAGCATCTTCAGCGGCTTGGATACTCCTTATGTTCGATGATTTATGGCTACGATTTTATAGCTACTCCCCTGACAACGCAGAGTCCTTGTGTCCCCTGCCCCCACCATGGAGAGATTCCTCTTCTCTGGGTTCTAATCCAGCTCTGGCAAAGCTTTTGTGTGAGCCACTGCTGGAAGCAGGATGCCTATGGCACTTCACAGCCATCTGTGATACTGAATGATGCCACCTTTACAGACAAGCACTCAGAAGCCAGTCACACTAAATCCACACTCTTCGAGCTGATTAACATTCTCCAGACCTCTTACTCTGTTGAAGGCAGTTAACTATGTTATGGGGCATAAGAAAGATTAACATAACCTCAGCTTTCATTAATTAAAAGGCTGTGCATATAGCCAATTCTCAGGCTAGATGATACAATTAAATATAGTAAGATTTATGACTGTAATAAAAAGAGTTCTACTTAGTGAGTGCTTACGATATACAGACATCCCGGGGTGACAGTTAAATACTTTGACTGCTAATCAAAGGAGGTTTGACGCCGTCTAGTGGCACAGTGGTTAAGAGCTGCAGCTGCTAATCAAAAGACGGGCAGTTTGAATCCACCAGGTGCTGCTCTGAAATTCTATGGGGCAGTTTTACTGAGCCTTCTAGAGTCCCTATGAGATGGAATTGACTCCACATCAATGATTCCTTGGTGGGGGAGGGTTAGAGTCACCTCAGAAGAAACATCTGCTGATCTACCTCCCCAAAAAGAGCCATTGGAAATTCTGTGGAGTCCAGTTCTACTCCAACATATACGGGGTTGCCATGAGTCAGCTGGGAACTGGTTAGGTTTGGTTCACTACCATGTGCCAGGTTTTGTGCTGAGCATTGTGTATGCATCCTGTCTTAGCATGTTCACAACAATCCTATGAAGTACTTTTACAAACCCATTTTGTAAATCAGGCAGGGTTAAGACCCCGAGGTCTCATGGTGATTGTTTTAATTACCTAGGACTGCTATAAAAGAAATTGCATAAGTGGATGGCTTCAACAAAGGGCAATTTATTTCCTCACAATCTAGGAAGCTAGCATTCTGAGTCCAGGGTGCCAACTCCAGGGGAAGATTTTCTCTCCATGTCAGGTCTTTGAGAAGGTCCTTGTCATCAACCTTCCCCAGTCAATCAAGGAGCTTTTCACAGCAGGGACCCCAGGTTCAAGGCACATGCCACTCTTCTGGTTCTTGTTTCTTGGTGTTGTGAGGTCCCCTGTCTTTCTCTGCTCGCTTATCTTTTTTATATCTCAAAAGAGGCAGACTTAAGACACAGCCCAATCTTGCAGATTGAGTCCTACTCACCAAGTAACTGCCTCTAATCCTGCCTCATTAATATAGAGGTAGGATTTGTAACACATAGGAAAATCACATCAGATGACAAAATGGTAGACGATCACACACTACTGGTAATCATAGCTTAGCTAAACTGACACACATTTTGTAGGGGCACAATCTAACCCATAACAGTGATTAACTGGCAGAGCTATGATGCAAATTCAGTCTGATGCTGGAGACCAAATAACCAACCACAACATCATATTGCTTCCCAATCACATTAAACATCTGAACACTGGCAAAAAAAATCAATCCAGAGAACCACGAAATATTTTAAAACATGAATTTTATATTGTTTTCTATAGAGGACAACTGTGACTCAAAAATCTGCTGAAGTGAAAAGTTATTAATAAACCCTACAGGGGTAAATCGCTTCATTTGATGATATAAGACTACCATCCCTCCTGCAGGGCTGACTGAAAATACCAGTTGCAAGTTTGAGCCATGTTCATTAGAAAGCAGTAAAGTCTGTATTCTGGATTGTCCCATGTAATTTCAGTGCACATGATCATTAACAAGTTTGCCTTTTGCCATGTACTGACTTCTGAAAAGCAAAAAAACCATAGTCGTCCAGTTGATTCCAACTCATATTGACCCTTTGGGACAGAGTAGAACTGCTTCATCGTTTCCAAGGACCACCTGGTAGATTCTATCTTCTGACCTTAGTACTAAACCTCTGAATCACTATGCCACCAGCATTTTTGTACTGACTGCTAGTCAGGTGCAAAGCATTAAATACTTGCTCTTTCAAAGGAATTTGCCAGTCAGAGGGGCCACTGAGATGCTTGAGTCCTTATTTATTGGCTAACTGCAATCTGCAGAGAAGCAGCTGTCTCAAAAGATTCCACGACTCTCAGCAAATTTCTAAAATAAGGTAGAGACATAATGGTTTACAAATTCTCTTGGGTCCTCTCCTGGTCCTGGCATTACAAAATATTCAGCAATATTCTGCAGTAAAGTACTGAAACAGATTTTGTAACTACAAAAAATGTCTGCCACTAGTAAAACATATGTGGATAGCTGCTGTGCCAGAGACTAACTGAATGCTCACCTATCATGTTTCCTCTTGTAGAGCGACTTGATTTCCCAGCAACCCCAGCAGGTAAGACTGAAGCCATGTGACTAGTTCTGGCCAATGGAAGACAGCAGAAATTGTGTTTGGAGCCTTGATGGTGCGGTGGTTGAGAGTTCAGCTGCTAACCACATGGTAAGTAGTCTGAATCCACCAGGCACCCTTTGGAACAGTTTTACTCTGTCCTATAGGGTTGCCATAAGTTGGAATTTACTTGATGGGCACAGGATTGATTTGTGTGTTTGGTTAGTTTCAAGCCTGCCCCCTAAAATCAATCCTTTGCAAGATTATCAGTTCATTCATATTTCTCTCTCTTCTCTTCCTCTTCTTCCTCCCTGAACCCTTCCCCACTTTCACTCTTATAGCTGACGTGAAGAACTTCAACACGGCAAAGCCACATGATACAATCTACTTGGATTCCCAAATTACCATAGGGAGGGAAACTACTTAGAAGAGCTGCCTGACCGCAGTCAGCCATAGCAGGAGAGAGCAATTTGTATTGCGTAAAGCCACTGAGACCCAAACGTTCTTTGTTACAGTCAGCATGTACCTAGAAAGTTGACATTCTAGTTTCCTAGTTTGGTTTTTTGGTCACCCTCTTCCAGATTAAAATGGTTTCTCACATTTTTACTTGATAGTTTCATATTAAATAAGTAGTGAGACTTCTGTAATCAGGTAAGTCTTGACTCCCACCAGACTTTCTTCAGATAGGAATAAAAGAGTCTTCTCAATAACTACCATAGTAAGGAGCACCTAAGTGGTGTAGAAAGTTTACCTGGAGATCTACTTCTGAAAAACTGCCACTGAAATGCCCAAGGAGCACAGTTCTACTCTGACATACAGAGTCACCACGAATGAGAACCACCTCAGTGGCAACTGGTTAGTATACTAAAGCGATATTTATTGAGTGTCCTATATGCACAGTCCAGGGACTGATTTGAGCATTAAGCTGTACTACTTCACTTAATCCTCACAACCACCTTCTGACGAAGTTATTCATACTGTTTCATTGACTGGAAGAAATGAGGCGAGAGAGTTAAAGAACATCCTGGTAACAGAATTAAGATTCCAACTCAGTGTATCTGGCTCCAGCATCCAGTTCTCCTAGGAGGAAATAACTCTCCAAACCAAAAGCTGCTGAATTGGTTTGCAGGGGTCCCAAGTACATGCCTCAATTTAAGAAAATCAGATGTACCAAGATTTTAAAGAAGATTTATGTATTATTGCTCCAGATAGTCCCTGAGTGGTACAAACAATTAATACACTAGTCATGAACCAAAAGGTTGGTGGGTTCAAGTCTACCCAGTAGTGCTTCAGAAGGCAGTCCTGGTGATCCATCTGCTTCCAAAATACCAGATGGTGAATACCCTATGCAGGACAGTTCTTCTCTGACAAACATGGGGTTGCCATGAATCAGAATTAGCTCAAGGGCAACTGGCTTTATTACTGTTAAAAGGATTATCCACATTGCAAAAGGGCCCCTTTAAAGAAGGAAGGCAAGATTGCAAGTAATACAAGACAACCGTACAGAATTTGGTTTCCTTAAAGCTATTCAGAAAAAGCACTATTGCTTTTTTTTCCACCCCCTCCCAAATCTTTCTGCTTTTAAGCTTCATTTGATCTGCATTTGTGAAACTGGAGATCTATCTAGATTATGTGAAGAGACTGCAATATAATGCACTTGACAATTTTCACACCTATAAATAATTTTCACACCTATAATAAAACAAACAAACAAACAAAAATCATCATAGTAAGAAATAATACCTGGTTGCTGTACAGAAGATTTAAATATTGCATTTTGCATAGGCAGATTATGATGCATGGGTTCTTTAACTCACCAGACTTCCTGCCATTCCTTGGAGCTCAGACAATTTTTTGTTCCAGTTTTGAGTATAATAGTCACTGACCCTTCCTGCTATCCTTGCTGCTGACGTCAAAGGTTATACAAGCATAGACTACACAACTGCTGCACACACAGTCTTCTCTTTCCTTCTGAGCTAGAACCAGCTGTGGCACATGTGAGTGCTGAGAAGGGTGCCCGGTGGTGAAAAGGGCTCCAAAGTACTTTTAATTTATTAAGTCCCTGGGGAATCACATGTAGGTCCACAAACCATGTCGACATGTTCACAAGTGTACTTGACAAATACTACATAACAATTAAGCATCAAGTAAAATGCATGAGTCAGTCAAGACCCCAAAAAGAAAAAACTCCGTGTGTCAGATGAGCAGTTAACACTTAAAAAAAAATGAATTGATGGCCGAAGAAAAGCAGTCAAACGCAACTCAATCAGAGAAAAATTCACCCTGGATCACCATCAGATTTAGATGTTTGAATCTGACCTTATTTATATTCTTGTCTGATGCATTATTAGATGTATTTGGATAAAAGGGAGCAGTGACAAACACTGGCAAGAAAATCACACTTTAAGATTTTTGAGTGATCCCTGGGAAATAAGCACTTTATATTGCAAGTATTCTCATTGAAGCTAAGTGCAAAATTACTGACTTAGAAGAAAACGGAAACCTTTGTGGCCCAGTGGGTAAGTGCTGTAGCTGCCAACCAAAAAGTCAGCAGTTAAATCTACCAGGTGCTCCTTGGAAACTCTATGGGGCAGTTTTACTCTGTTCTATATGTCGCTATGAGTCAGAATCAACTCGATGGCAATGGGTTTGGTTTGGCTTGGTTTGGGGTTAGAAGACAAAACAAGTGTACTAAACCTGTTGCTGGAGAGTCAATTCCGACTCATAGCGGCCCTATAGGACAGAGTAGAACTGGCCCACATGGTATCTAATGAGCAGCTGGTAGATTCAAACTGTAGATCTTTGGTTAGCAGCTGTAGCTTTTAACCACTACACCACCTGGTGGCTTCAGACCTCCTTTTGGTTAGCAGCCAAGCACTTGACTGTATCACCCTGGGGATGTCAGTACACAGTAAGCACTCACTAAGCAGAGCTCTTTTTATTACAAACATAAATCTGACTGTATTTAATTGTATCATCTAGACCACTGGGGGCAGGAGGGCGGGCAGAGTGAGGGCTGGAGAGTGGAGACTGGAGGAGCGGCGGCAGCAGGTGAGGCTGGCGAAGTTGGCAGGAGCCAGCTCATGCAGGGCCTGAAAGCACATTAAAGACTCAGGTATTTGCTCTGCGTGAACATGAAGTCACTGCAAAGTGTAAAGGAAAAGCTGACCTGATCAACTTTCCCTCTTCACTATCCAGTTTAACACAGCTTTGGCTGAGCTAAAGAATTAAGCAAAATGATAGAACAAGTCTTGTGGAGATACAGGGAAATCTAAGATAAGACCACTGAAATTTAATCCAGAAATACTGGACTTCAGAGCTTTTCAGGCTTCTCCTTTCCTTTACTATAGGATCTAAAGAATTATAAACAGTTAAAATGACTGTATTGTGATATCTTTTTGAAGTCAGAAAGAGTACACTCCCACTACACCTGACACTAGTTGCTCTTTTAAGATGTCCTGAATGAACCTTACTGTCATTTAGTTTAGAAACGGAAACACCCGTCCTGTACCAGAAACACTACTTATTCCTCACAGGAATTAAGTAAAAACACACTGACTTCAAAATGTACATCATATACATATTCCCAGAATAAACCCCAATTAACTAGAAAACAAATTCCAGCATTCAAACCCAGCATGCTGTCAGAACAAGGTAACATCAGTTCTCCTTCCGAAGTTCAAGCTTTTCTTTCTAGACAGGATGTAGCTCTGCCCACGAATAGCCTTTCAGCAGCTGCGTATGACTGTGTTAATACAATAGGGCTCTCTTGTCCATCAACTCATGGGTAGAATGGCCACCCTTCTAGAGAAAAAACAATGGTGTCATCTGCATTGTCCAGCACACTTGGAGAGACCATCAGTCTGGCAGACTGGGCTGTCTTGGCTTCCGATTTGCTTCTGCTTAGTCAGAAGCTGATTTTATCCAGGTATGACATCACCAATGTCTCATACATGGCCCTGGCCCAAATACATCTGCTGCAGGTAACAGTCTTCCCAGATCCATGTTACCCTGAAAAATAGTTTTCTTACATGGGTACTTACTTGAGTAACAGTCCCCAAAAGTGTGAAAATGTAAAGTTCCTGAAAGACGAGTGTTAACTAGATTAATCTAAAGTCTAGAAACCATTCAGACTGCGAATCATTTCCTATTTGAAATCACTGACATTTAGTTACTGGGAGTCTGCCAACGGAGAGAGGGAGATGGGAACAGCAAGAGGCTTTGTGTGGAAGAATTACAGAAAGCACAGACTCAAAACAGTTGAGGGTTGCTGAAGTCATGAACGGTGTCCATGCTGAGTTCAAGTACTTCCTCCCCTACATTCTAGCTTCATGATCCACAGCAAAATACTTAATCTCTTGAGCTTCCACTTCCTCTGTCTAAAGTGTGTACGATAATGGGGCCCACTACATAGTTTCATTGTGAGGATTAACCTCTGTAAAGCACACAGAGCAGTACACAGCTCACTGTAGGTTATACTACAGACATTAGCCATTGTTATGACTTGTTATTGCATTTGGCTTCTCAACTGAGTTGGAGAGTAGAGAGTTGTCTATGTTCTACGTCTCTGTGCTATTTTTCAGGAAAGAGCTAAATGGAAAGAGTTGTGTTGTACAGAAGCCTCATGGACAGAAATGTTATCTGATGTGTCCAGTCCTGGGGACACTGAAAAATGACAATTTGGTTATGATTGAGGTCACTCTACAAAGCTATCCAGAGGCTAGCAAACTCTTTCTGTAAAATACTAGATAACAAGATACTTCCAGCTTTCTAGGCCACACAGTCTCTGTTGAGACTACTCAGCTCAGCCACTGCAGTGTAAAAAGAGCCATAAACAGCAGCCATCAAGCTGGCTCTGACTCATGCAGATCCCATATGTGTCAAAGCCAAACCGTGCTCCACAAGGCTTTCAATAGCTGGTATTTTTTACGTAGACTGCCAAGAGCTTTCTTCCAAGGAGCCTCTGGGTGGACTCAGATGGCTGGCCATGTGGTTAGCATCTGAGCACATTAACCATTTACACCACCCAGGAACTACCTAGGCAATATGAATCCTGACAATTAAGCTCACAGATTCATCCTAGAAACAGTGCTACATACCTTATTGCTGAATTATCACTACAGTCATCTTTGAAGTACTCCCCTTGGGAAGCTATGCACCAATGCCAGTGCCTAGTCCACCTTCAAAGCATTTGTGGAACTCTTTTTTCTGCAATGGCTGGCACAGCTGTCATAGTATTACCTCTGCTGTCCTGAAGGTCATCAAAACGTCTTCCTTTCCATATCTCCTTTATCTTCAGGTAAAGACAGAAGTCACTGGGGGCAGATCAGGTAAGTAGGGAGGGTGATCCAATACCATTATTTGTTTATTGGCTAAAAACTCTCTTGCAGGCAGTGTTGTGGGAGCTAGTGCCTTGTCATGATGCCATGAGTCACTGGTGAAAAATTCAGCTTGTTTCCGTCTAACTTTTTTACACAGCCTCTGCAGCACATCCAAATAGTACATTTGGTTAACTGTTTGACCAATTGGTACGAATTCAGAAACGAACAATCCCTCTGATATCAAAAAAGATTAGCAACATTGTTTGGACTCTTGATTAGGACTAGTGGAGTAGAGACTTGGCTGACTTCCATTGTGTACTTTGATGCTTTATTTCAGGGTCATATTGGTACACCCATGTTTCATCACCAATAGTAACGTGGCCCAAAACATCATCTTGCCTCTCCAAAAGGTCTTGGCAAACTTTCACTCTCCTTTGCTCTAGGGTCACCACGAGTCGGATCCGAATCGATGGTGCTTGGCTGCCTTGCTCTTGTTCATTGGTGAGCTCCTTTGGGACCATTTTTGCACACACCTTTCTCATGCCAAGATTTTCAGTGAAAATTTTCCTAACTTTATTGATGTTTACTTGGTATAGTGTGCTTCTAACAGTCTGCCAGTGACTTTGACCCACAATTCAACGAATTTTTGCAATGTTTTCGTCAGTTCTGCTCGTTACTGGCCAACCTGACCTCTTTATCAAAGACATTTTATCACCCCTCAGAAAAATGTTTAATCCATTTATATACTGCTGTTTTCTTCATAATATTATCTCCATAAACTAGGACTAATATGTCCCTGACTTCACTTTCACTCTTGCCAAGTTTAACAAGAAATTTACCGTTTGTTTGTTGCTCTAATTCAAGCACTGACATTCTCGTGATGGCACACAAAAACACACAACAACAATGAATGCCACTCAGCAAGACACCACCATACGTCGACATGAATATAACTGTGAGACACTGACATACCAAGGTTATGAAACCTTACTGAGTTGCTTGTACAGTGCTGCCAATGTAAGTGCGTGGTGGCAAACTTAATTGTCAGACCCTGTATGTAAATGAATGACCTTTGCTGTGGTCCACTAAAACTCTATACAAACAGGGGGAGTGGGCTTTATTCTGGTGACTCCCACTATGCTTTATTAACATAAGGCCCTAAGATAGGAATGAGGATGCAAATGTAACTATTTTACTCAGGAAAAGAAGTCTTTGCTCAGATCTTGCCCCTAGATCCATGTGTTTTTTCACACATGAATATCACATCCTAAACACAGGTATACACGTATGACCACGCACCTCTTTACCTACAAGTTCTTACCTTACAACGAACATTACTCTCCATTGGTTCTCTATCAGTGTATCTTAAGTATAATCAAATGCAGGTATAATCTTACAATATTGTTAAGTAACTGGCCAATGATCTTTTCTATTTTGATAAGACAAATACAGATCTAAGGGGGAAATAAATAGCATCATATCAGTTTCTGTTCAAAATTTCCCTACAGATGAGACTGTTACCTTCCCAGGTTTGCCTGGGACAATCTCATGTTGTACTCATTCTTATTCTGTCCCTGTTAGTACCTGTCCAGGATTTTCACTTCTTATCCAAGTATTATTATTAATAAGCCAGCTGCATTAAATTAAGCTGGGATAAAAATAAGTTCAGAGAACTCCCCTTTTTGCTTCCAGTTTCCTTCATGATTTCATCTAGTGATGTATGAGATAATCAGTGCAGTAAAAAGTCTTTTCATTTATATATGGCTAAATCATATAGGCAACTGGTGACAAATTCATTTCTTCTTTTCTGACCCTTCCCAGATACAGTGAAACTAAAATTTTTCTTTGATTAGTAGGAAACAGTACTCTCTGATAAAACAAATTAAACCTGGACAAGAGAAGCCAGAGACAAATAACTCCTTCAGGTCTCAAATGCTGGTGGAGAAAGACTGGAAGAGGATGCCACTGCCAGCCACCTGGAAAACCACCCAGTTGTGCCTCTTTCTGCAAGATGTGCAACGCCACCAGGCATCCATTTGGAGAAATCAGTGGGGAATTGGAGAATTATAGGAACAAAGTACACGTAATAAGTATAGAAAACAGAAGCTGACCAGTTCTTCCACAGAATAAGAGAGTAACTGGAATATTCTTGCTGTAGTCATTTAACCATTTTCAGTATGGCTTAAATGTCTAACTTATTTTACTACATGTTAATACTTTTATAGTTTGCGAGAATATCTTTGGCAGCAGTGACCTAGAGAAAACAAAACCAAAAAACCTGCATGTTTAATGAAAAGGTGAGGATTACATTTCCTTTCTTCAGGAAAGCTGATGATAAATGTATAACCTGCTCAAAATATTTGTTAACTTTAGCAGCCAAGAGCAGCAACATGGCTACATGTAATGGGGTATCCTGCATGGGATCCTGGAATGAAAAACAAAGACATTATGAAAAAACTCAGGGAAGCTACCAGGACTACTGGACTGCCAGAGACTGGAGAAACTCTGAGAGCATGGCCTCCAGATACATTTTTAGCTTGGTAATGAAGTCACTTCACCCTCCAGCCACAGACTGGACAGACCTACAGGACAAAGTGCCACTAAAAGGGTACAGCAGCTAGGAGCAAGCGTGAGAAGGCAGGATGGAACAGGAAGCTGGCAATAGGAAACTCACGTTCAAGAAGGGAAAGTGTTGACATGTTGTGACGTTGTCAACCAGTGTTACAAAACAATAGTGCCCTGGTTAATAATAATAAATTAGTTTGTTCTGTAAACCTTCATCTAAAGTACAATTTTTTAAAAAACCCAGTATTTTAACGAATAATAATGTATCAGTACTGATGTAAGATGTTAACAGGAAAACTGGATGCAGGTTATATGTAAACTCTGCAATGTTTTTCCAATTTTTCTGTAAATTTGATACCATTCTAAAAATAAAGTTTACTTTAAGAAAGTTTTTGTCAACACTTTCCATTTCCCATGAGCCAGAGATATCATTAACCAACCACATGAAAATCAGATGACACACATATCTTGAAGAATAAGTCTACCTCTTTTCATAAAACTGCTCAAAGTCTACAGGTGCAGTAGGTTCATTTACACATGAGACTGTAAAGCATGACTGTTCCCAACTCGACGACACTTGGCTGGCTCACTTAGATCAAATTGTGTGAGTTTTTAATTCCAAAATTTTCTTGGGTAAATGCAAAGAGTGAAGAAACTGCTGTTTGTGTTGTCTCTGATGGCAGAAAAAGAACGTCACAAAGGAACATGGGGCTACTTTTATACCAGTGAGATGAGTTTCACCAAAAAAAAAAAAAAAAAAAATTCAGTTAATTCCAATAATGGTTTATTTTTATCTAAAACACAGAATCAAAGCTTTGGAAGGTCATCCTACTGATGGCAAATCATCTGATCTTATTATGAATGGTATTACAAATTTAATTATAAATAGTAAAATATTCTGACAAAAATTGTACTTAACTAAGAAATTATAAATGCATCTGGAATTGGTAGTGGTGATGTACATAACTGCATCTGAACAGGCTGTTAAATTTTTCCAAATGATGTAGGTGTCAAAATTTCAAATATGTTTATGCACACACAGTATCTGAGCTAAATATTTCTCTGATGGACACTTTCTTTGCTGCCTATCATTATTCGAGTTATAGAAATGTTTGATTTTTTGAAGAATAAATTAGTGTTTATCATCCCAAATATCCTGTTTCTTTATAAACTAATCCACTAAATGTTTGTCACAGTTCAATCTTACCAGAATTTTAATCAGATTATTCAACAACTGGACCCATAGAAAATACCGCCAGCTTTTGAAGCTTATAAAAATTAAAAAAGAAACACCAAACTCATTACTGTCAAGTCAACTCTCATAGTGACACTATAGGACACAGTAGAACTGTTCCACAGAGTCTTTTGGGTAGCAGACATAGCACTGAACCACTATGCCACCAGAGTTTCTGACACTTAGTTTTCAATTAATTTCAATCTGCCAGAAGTGTCAAAGGAAACCCTGGTGACATAGTGGTTAAGTACTATGTCTGCTAATCAAAAAGGTGGCAGTTTGAATTTACCAGGTGCTCTTTGGAAACTCTATGGAGCAATTCTACTGTATTATAGGGTCGCTATGAGTCAGAGTCAACTCGATGACAGGGGGGTAAGCTTAACATAAAGACAACACTGAGGAACTAAACAGTGATGAGCACTCAAATATAGAAATTTAACCCCAGATTCCACAATTTTGATTTGGAATGTTCAGTTTATGGGAAAAATCTGTTGAGAATCCTTATGCTTAACTGACTGTTTGTAATCTGTATCAGAACAAAGTTAAAAAGTTCTACAATTTTACAGCATCTGAATACAGCAAAATGTTCAAAAGAATCACAAGCAGAGATAACCGATTTGTCAAGTCTCATCAAAACAAAAAAAAACTTGTCAAAGTACTTGTTAAACACAGTATCTTAAAGGGAGGCAAAAACATAGTATCTGTGAAAATAAGGAGCGAAATGTGTCCATATTTACATATCAATAACACACACACACAGAGAGAGAGAGGAATTCTCTGTTTATCAAAATTGGCTCTAAGATGCCACAGAAGCCCCAGTGCTTAGTAAGAGAGTATTTCCTTCTTCTTCTTTTATTTATTATGATTGAATGAAAATGTACATTCCCATATAAATCTGCATGCTCACCTATATGCTGCTCCGACTGCTCTCCCTGCCTGGTGACGGCACACTATTCCTCTCTGCTCCATACATGTCTCATCCTCCCAACAGTCTCCTATCCCCTCCTCTCCACCCACTCCCCTTCCTCCCATGAGAGGTCAGCAGGATGATATCCTATAGATGTATAGAACCATAAAGTGCCCAGAAAATATGGTCACTCTGTGTCACCTAGTCCAATCCATTGCTGTCTGAAGAGCTGACCTTCATTATGATTTGTGGACAGGGGCAGCATCAGGGCCAGAGGCCATGCTCCCAGGGGAACTCCAAGGCCCATAAACCATCAATTGTGGTCTTTTAGTGGAGATCTCAGGGTGTACCCCTATTTATTCTTGTGTTGCCAGTGACACTCAAGTTTGTGAGCTCCATCACGGCTATCACCGGTGGAGGCCAGGCACCATCTGGTTCTTCTGGTCACGAGTCGATGTAGACACCCACTCACGTCGGTCTCTTTGTCTTCTGGGTTCTCTTTCTCCCATGTCGTTATGGACTTCAGTGATCATCCATTCCTACTGAGTTGGGACCATTTGCTGTACCCTCAGATGGCACTCACCAATGTGGGGTGCAGACAGACTTCATTAGCAAAATGCTAGTTGTGCCAATTGGCCTCGATTTCCCCTGATAGCATGGTCCCCGGCCCCCTGCCCCAGCTACTCTGTACTCGCAATATTGGGTTAAGATTGAAGGAGTACTCAAGTTGTGTTGAAGTCCAGTTAATATTGATCTTCTGACTAATGTGTGCTGTCACCAATTTCACCCAGCCAAATTTCTAACAACTACCTAATCTAAACCTTCTCCCCCTCACCCTCCCACCTTCCCCACCCTTGCAGCCATCAAAGAGTTTTTTCTTCTATGCATGAGTCTGATTTTAAGTTCTTATCGTAGAGGTCTCATACAGTATTTGTCCTTTTGTGTATTTTCTTGTTTAAAAACATTATAATCTACAGAGAAGATTCAAATTTCAATGTAATAATCATAAAACATAACTCTAAAGACTACAGGCAATTATATGAAATAAAAATAAAAATAATAAGGCCACTGGGAAAAAAGATAATATCATTCAGAAAAGTACCAGCGACTATGTCATTAGAGATGGACATGGGGAATTAGCTGAACAAAATATCTGAATACGTACTAAGCCTAACTAGTCTGTGTGTTTTTTTTTTTTAACCTCAAATGAAGGTTTCCAACACAAACTTCTCATTGAACAGTTAGTACATATTGCTTTATGACACTGCTTAACAACCCCACATGAAAACACTCTCCCTTCTCAACATTGGGTTTCCTATGATCAGCTTCTTTGTTCCCTCTGACCTTCTATTCCTTGTCCTTGAACTGGCATGCCCCTTTAGTCTCCTTTTGTTTTATGGGTCTGTCCAATATCTGGCTTAAAGTTGAACCTCAAGAGTGACTCTATTACTAAGCTGAAAGGGTGTCTGGGGGCCATACTCTCAGGGTTCTGTATCTGTCAGGTCATCAAGTCTGGTCTTTTCCAGCCAGCATTTCTACATTTTTCTCCAGCTCTGTCTGGAACCCTTGTTGTGAGCCCTGTCAAAGCAGTCAGTGGTGGTAGCTAGGCACCATCTAGTTGTGCTGGACTCAGTTTGGTGGCTGCCGTTGCAGATGCATCTTTAATTTTCTTTATTATTCTTTGTTCCTGAAGGGGTGAGATCAGCAGAGTATTCTAGATGACTGCTCGCCAAAGTAGAACATAGAACATTGTCTTCATAAATTATGTTATGCCGGTTGATATTGATGTTCTCTGAGACCATGGTCCCTACAGCCGTCAACCCAGCAATTTGGTCCCTCAGGGAGTTTGAAAATGTCTATGGAGCTTCCATGACCTTGCCGTGTATAAGTTGTGCTGTCTTCTGCAGTACTGTGTACTGTCTTACCCTTCACTGAAGTTGCCACTTATCTATCTAGTGTTTTTCCAATCCCACCCCTTCTGTCCCTCATAACCATCAATGATTATTTCTTTTTGTATGCAAACATTTTCATGAGCTTTTGCAGCAGTGGTCTCATAAAATATCTGTCCTTTTGTGATTGACTTAGTTCACTCAACATAATGCCCCTAGTTTCCTCCAGATTATGAGATGCTTCACAGATTGATCAGTTCTTTATTAGTGCATAATACTCCATTATGTGTATATGGTTGTGCTTATTTCTATTCCCGTGATGACTTATTTCTCTAGGACATATTGCAGGAGTGGAATTGCAAGATCACACAGCATTTCTATTTCTAGCCTTATAAGGAAGAACCACATTGCTTTCCAAAACAGCTCTATTACTTTGCATTCCCACTAGTAGTGTACATGAGTTCTGATCTTCCCACAGCCTAACTTGTTATTTCATGTTTTCTTTGTTTATTTTTTTATTCCTGACTGTAATGCTGAGATGAGATGCATCTGATTATAGTCCTTATTTGCATTTCTCTAATGGCTAGTGGGAAACCCTGGTGGTATAGCCGTTAAGTGGTAACCAAAGGCTGGCAGTTCAAATCTATCAAGGATTCCTGGCAAACTCTACGGGGCAGTTCTACTCTGTTCTATAGGGTTGCTAAGAGTTAAAATTGACCTAACAGCAGTGAGTTTGATTTGGTTTTAATGACTAGTTTTCCAATGTGTTTGTTGGCTGTTCAAATGTCATCTTTGGTCAAGTGTCTATTCATTGCCTTGGCCCATTTTTTAACTCAATTACATGTCTTTTTGTTATGCAGGTGCTGGATTTTCTTATGGATTTCAAAAATTAGACCTTTCTCTGATTTACAATAGCCACACATTTTTTCCTAGTCAGTAGGTTTTCTTTCTACTCTTTTGGTGAAGTCATTTGATGAGCACCAAGTGTTTACATATTGATCGATCCTGTCTTTTTATTTTTTAATTCATTCTGTCATTTTCTGTCTCTTTATGGGTGCATTCGGGCCATTTACATTCAGTGTAACTATTTAAAGATGTGAGTTTATTAGTGTCTTTTTGTAGTTCTTTTCTTTTTTTAAATGGTGCTGATGTTTTCTTCATTCCTCTTACTCTCCTATGCTAAAGCACTTTTGTTTGTGGATTTCCTTTTCACTTATTTTGTTTTTATTGAGACTTTGTTCTTTATTCTGCTGAAAAGATTTGCTAACTTTCTTTGTGGTTACTTTGAAATTTACCCTACCTTGCTAGGTCTCAACCAGTCTGTTATCACTCAGTGTTGCCTTGCCTTCTACTCCATTAGAAAGTTCTTTACCTACATCATGTATTTCATCATTTATTGTTCTGACAGTGTTGTCATTTACAGATTAACTACTATGGCTCCCTAATGTAGTTCTTTCAGTTTTGGATAGTCCTTAAGAGTTCATTTCCTAGCCAGGTTGTCTGGCAGGTACAATCTTAATCTTAGATTCAGGCTGTGGTATGATGCTCTTTGTTCTCAGACCATAGGACTCCCTTTAACAACTCTTGGCTTAGTTTCTACATATTCCCTTCATTTTATTTCACCATCTTATTTGAATAAGATTTACAGGATATAGTATTTTTGGTTGGCAATATTTTTCTTTCAAAGTTTTATGTATGTCATCTCCTTGCCTTCTCGTGTGCACGGTTTCTGCTGACTAATCAGAGTTTAGCTGTATTGTTTCTCCTCTGTATGCGACTTTTTGCTTTTCTTGAGCTGTTCTCAATTTTTTTTGTCTTTGGTTTTAGCAAGTGTGACTATGATACACCTTGGCAATTTTCTCTTAGGGTTTATCTTACAAGGGGTTTGTTGAGCTTCTTGGATGGTCAGCATTTCATCTTACATATCAGGGTAGTTTCAGACAGCAATGCTGCAATTATCCTCTTTGTATTTTCCATTTTTTCCCCTTGTTCTAGAATTCCAATCATGCATAAATTTTTGCTTTTGACTGTATCCTACATCATTCTCAGTTCCTTCACTTTGCTTCATTCTTTTTCTGATTTTTCCTCAAACAGAGCTGTATACAAATGATCTTGTCTTCCATTATTACAAACCCGCTCCTCAGTCCTTCTATGACATCATCCATTTCTGAAATGTCGTTCTTTTGAATTTCTAATTGTTGTTTCTGTATGACTTCTAGCTGTGAATTTATTTTAGCATTCTGTTAATGTATTATTTTCCTTAATTCTTCCATGAATTTGTCTTTTATTCCTCATTTTTGTCTACCTTTTGCTTCTTGATGACACTGGGTTTTAGGTTTTTGCTTCCACTCTTGCATAGCTCTGAACATTAGAGATTTGAATTCCCTGTCAGATAGTTCTAGCACCTTTTCTTCCTCTAGAAAGTCATCTGATGCTTTATTTTGAAAGCCTACTGAACCATTCTATCCTGTGGGCTTTTTTAAAAGTAAGTTTTGATACTGTATGCCATCTTTGGGGTGTCCAGTAGCTGTTTTCTTCATTTATTGACTGTAGATCTGTTTGCTTCATCCTGCCTTTTGTCTTAGTTAATTATGTCTGAGCAGGTGGGTGTATGGTCTCTGTTGTTTGCTTGTCTATGGTCATAATACTTTTTACCTCCTTTTCCAATAGGTCGGGCCGATAGGTCAGCTATGGCACAGCAGGGCAGGTCTAGCTGAAGGGGAAGGGCTGGGGTGGGTTGTTTGTGGCAAATACTTGCATTAATAGGATGAACTGGGAATCACTGCTGGGCACGTACTGGTAGGCTGTGCCTACAGTTCTCTGGGCTGTGATGTTCAGCTCACAGTACAGGTAGGCAGGAAGGGAGGACAGTTGTGATACGTGAGATAAGATGGGTATGAGAAAGAGGAGAGAGAAACAGGACACAAAAATATACAAAAAAAACAAGTGAAGTGAGTGACCCTGGAGTGAAGAGAAACCAAGAAATGGAGAAAAACAAAAAAGAAGAAAGAGGAGCAAAAAAAGTAAAAAGAAGAAAAAAAGACTAGATAAAAATTTAGCAAGATTAAAAATGAAGAAAGAAAATAAAGGCCCCCAGGGCTCTGCAACTGCAGAGGTGGAACAGCAAAGACTGAAGAAGTGTCTCCTAGGCTATGCAGTACAACCTGGTTAGAAGGGGCATAAATGTCACACAACTCCAGGTGTTTAGGAAACAGGAAAAGAAGGAATATACAGAGAGATGAGAACTGAGAAATGAAGAAAGACAAAAACAAAACAGAAAAAAGAAATGCCCCCAAGGATGTCACCAACACTGCTACTCAGACTCAAGAAGTGGATCTTAAGCTCTGTAGTACAGCCTGGCTACAAAGGGCTGCCAAGCCATGGAAAAATAAAACACAACAAAGCTAAGAAAAACAAAAAACAAACCCAAACAAAACAAACCAAAAAAAAAAAAAAAAAAAACCCACAAAAAACAGCCCCAACTCTCCCACCAGAGTGGCATGACAGGCTACGGAAGTGATTCCCCAGTTGTGCAGTGCTTCAAAGCCTTTCAAGAGCAAAAATGGCACAGAGTCAGCTGTTCAAGAGAAAGCAGGGATAGATTGTGGGAGGCAAGGAAGAAACCTAAAGAAATGGAAAAAAAGGAATACCAGCTACAGACAAATGGCATTCAGGAAGCCAGCCAGCATGGGCAAGGTGAAGCCAAGTGGCCTGTGGCTGAAGGAGTTTCCTCTTGGCCAGGAGAACGGGGCCAGCGGGAAGCAGAGGAGGTCAAGTAAGTACGGGGGTGGAGGGAGGAAAGAAGAGGGTTAGGGAAGCATGTATTACTGGTTACTGACTAATAGGTGTTTTGCTAGGAACTTCTGAAGCTGCTTTTGTGTATTGCCTGTCTACCTACCTCTAATGTGGGTGGGGAGAACCCAAGTGGCACAAATGCAGCCCTTTGGGGCCAGTAGAGCTAATTATTGCTAACCAGGAAGCATCCAAGGTAGAGCAGACAGGAGATGATGGGAGGTGGGAAAGCATGTCTTACTGGTTACCAGGTAGTCTGTCTCCCACTGGGATTTCCATGAAGTTGCTTACCTGAGCTCTCTGTCTGCTGATTTCTGACAAGAGTTCAAGATAGCAAATCCATGCAACAGCTGATTGGGAGTTTTCACTTGTATTTCTTCTCACTCTCCTCTGTCACTCAGCGTTTGAGTTTTTTATCTCTTCATCTGACACTTTGGGGTTCCAGCACTGATGTATGTCTTTGTTTTATTTAGTCTCTTGGGTCTCTATTGTGGAGGGGCAGTGTGTCGCTTCTTTCTATGTTGCCATGTTGGCTGGAAGTCAACTATTTGGTGGTTTAAAAGTTTGCTTTGCTTTACTTAATATACATAATTTTAAAATATTTTAAAATATTTTTAGAAATAATTATCAAAATTTTTTGATAGAAATATTTTATTAAAAACTACATATATAATAAAAATAAATGTATCAGATAATTAAATATCATAAAATTTTAAGTATATTAGTCCCCAGTCCCTTTATTCTTAAAAAGTCTTAGCTTGGAGAATCAATTCTACGGCCACTTTCTTATTTTTCTTATCTCCTTTCCTTCACCCTTCTCCCATCTTCCAGGCACCTATAAGTGTTCCGTGTCCTCACTTGCCTTGCAGTGTCTGATACATTGTATGTATATTTCTAAAAAAGAGACTCTGCTTGGATCAAACATGTCATCTTGGTCAATTTTAATTTTTGAGACTGAAAAAGATTGAGAAACAGCTTTATCCCTCTGTATTCAAAGCATGATTTCATATTAGTCTCTAACCAAATTCAAAACTTTTGCATTTTATCTATGGAAAATCAGACCCTGCACACCTGTCAAGGATCTCCTGAAAGTCACATCTGCCATAAAGCCCGTCCTGTCTTCCCACCTTATTCCATGTCACACTTTATCAAAAGCTGTGTACATTCTCGTATACTTTCCCATTACCCTGTAAGCCTCTCTGTTCCCCAAAGCACCCAGCACCCATTGGTCTGGTCCCCTGCATTAGCAAACGAATGGGGCAGGAGCTTGGAAAGGAAACTCAAGTGTGAACTGAAGGGAAGAAGGGGTTGTTCTGAGCTGATCTGTGACAGCTAAGAGAGGAGTGGTGAGAAGGAATAAACAGATGACCCTTGCTGTAGCACAGGGTCACAGGAGAGACAAACCATGGGAAACCTGATCACCAAACGGAGTTCCTGGATGGTGCCAAAAGTTCATACACTCAAAGGCTGGAGGTTTGGGTCCACCCAGAGGCCCTCGGAAGAAAGGCCTGGTGATCTGCTTTCAAAAAATCAGTTACTGAAAACCCTAAGGAGGACAACTCTATTCTGATACACACAGAGTCACGATGAATCAGAATCAACTGATGGTAACTTATGGATTGCCAGCCAAAGACAGTCAATTCCCTTCTGAACGCAATGAGAAAAGAGATTCTAGAAAGCTCTTCTGTGCACACTAGACTGCATCTGAGCTCTACACACAAGAGCATATCCTATTCATGAATCTGCTGGCTCCAGTCTCCTTAATTTATGTTTCCTTCTTCTCCTTCCACATCAGTCCCAATGAGGGAAGTGTCTAATATTTACCATGTTACTTAGAAAGCGGAAGAGAGTCAATAATTTTCAGCTCTAGAAAACTGTCTTACTGCAAAAATACATAACTACTATCTCTGATGTTAAATCATTTTATATGTATTAAACACATTATTGGTTGAGGTTGCTGAAATCTGAACCTGAGCTGAATGGCTAAGCCAAAATTTTAAATTCTGAATACACTTCTTTAGCAATACACATGGAGGCAGTTGTACTCTATTTTAAGAAATTTATGTTTAAGTTTACACATATTCTACGTAAGTTAGAAAAACACAAATCGAGTGATTGTATGCCTATCAACACAAACTTGTAACACCGGATTACACTAATAATCCAGCCCACCATCTAGAAAACGCAAGATCTGTTTCTTGGTCTTTCTAGAACCTCAAAATGATATTAAGACAAGATACCACAGAATCATGAGTACTAGCAGATGGCATATTTTCTATGCTAAAATTAGCTATACTCCAGGATATAAGCGCATTCTACTTTTTCATTTAACAGTAAACATACTTCTTGAATTAGCAGTTATCATGTATTGAATATACATAATCGATGACAAAGGAAACATCAAAATAACATGGAAGGGATATACAGTACCTGTGACAAAAAAGAACTGGTTGATCTGCAACCATTTCAGAGCTAGAATATAATCAAGAACCTATGGTAGTGAAGAAAATACTTTCAAGCTCTATTTAAACCAGTGGTGAAAAAAAGAATTCAAGAATTGAGGGAATGACAAATGAGCTGTATCCACAAATGGATACAACACTGGAAGCACTCACTCTATGCCAAGAAATTTGGAAGTGAGCTACAAACTAGAAGAGATGGACACGTGTGCCCATTCCAAAGAAGGTGATTGTTTTAGTCATGCAGCGGCACTTGGCGTTGGCTGGCAGTGCTGCTCTAACAGAAACAGCACCAAGGGGATGGCTTTAAAAAGAGAAATGTTTATTCTTATACAGACCAGTAGGCTGCAAGTCTGAATTCAGGGTGTCCACTCCAGAGGAGGACTTTCCCTCTTTTTGATCTGGAGGACAGTCCTTGTGCTGTATCAGTCTTTGGTTAGGGAGCATCTTGGTGCAGGAACCTCAGGTCTGAAGGATGTGCTCTTCTCCCAGTGCTGCTTTCTTGACTGATGTGAAGAGGTTCCCAACTTTCTGCTTGCTTCCCTTTCCTGTTATCTCTTGTAAGATAAAAGGATAAAGGGTGGTGGTACAAGCCACACTCTAGAGAAAATCCCCTTGCAGCGGAGGAAGGGGGTGACCTCATGAAGGGATTCACAGTCCCACCCTAATCCTCTCTAACATAATCCACTGTTAACCACAGGCAGAGATTAGAATTTACAGCATAAGAAAGTCATAAGTTATTAGGAATCATGGCCCAGCCAAGCAGCTGTACACATTTCTGGAGGGACGACACAATTCAATTCATGACAGTAATCCAACAGAATACAGAAATTATTGAACAATAGCATTAATACCACACACAAGTAAAATTTTCTTGAAGATAATTCAACAGTGGTTGTAACAGCACACCCACCGGGAACTGTTAGAAACCAAGCCAGATTCATAAGAGGACATGGAAAGGGGGATGTAACTGCTGATGTCAGATGGGTACCTGCAGAAAACCTTGGCTATGTGAAGGTATTCCACTGTGAAGATCATGACAAATTATGGATAGTACTGCCAAAAACAGAAATTTTAGAACACGTAATTGTGCCATGGGGAAGCTATGCACAGATCAAGAGGCAGTTACATGAACAGAATAACACTGCACAATTTTAAAATCAGGGGAGATGTGTGTCAGGGCTGCATCCTTTCACCATACTTATTCAACCTGTATGTTGAGCAAGTTATCGAAGAAGTTGAACTATATGAAGGAGAATGGGGCATCAGGATTGGAAGAAGACACATTAATAATCTGCAATAGGCAGAGGACACATCCATGCTTGCTGGGAGTGAAGAGGACCTGAAGCAGTTACTGATGAAGACCGAAGGCGACGGTCTTCAGTATGGATTATAGCTTAAAAGTAAACAAACAAAGCTAAACAAAACAAAACCTCATAACGGAACCAATGCACAACATCATGATTTAAAAACAACAGCAACAACAAAAAAGCTGGCGCCATCAATTCAATTCTGACTCATAGTGACCCTATAGGGTAGAGCAGAACTGCCCCATAGCGTTTCCAGCTCGGCACCTAGTGGATTCGAGCCGCCAGTCTTTCAGTTAGCAGTCACAGCTTTTAACCACTATACCACCAGAGTTTCCAAAATCATAATGAACAAGCAAAATAATGAAGAGGTCAAGGATTTCACTTTATTTGGATTCATAGTCAACATGCACAGAAGCAGCAGTAAAGAAATTTAATTACATATTGCACAGCACAAATCTGCTGCAAAAGACCTCTGAAGTATTTAAAAAAAAAAAAAAAAAAGATGTCACTGTGAGGACTAAATCGTGCCTAAATAAGCCATGGTATTTTCAGTTGCCTCACATGCATGTGAAAGCTGGACAATGAACAAGAAAGGCTGAAGAAAAATTGATGCCTTTAAATTACAATGTTGGTGAAGAATATGGACTATACCATAGACTACAGAAGACGGAACAAATCTGTCTTGGAAGAAGTATAGTCAGAATGCTCCTGAGAAGCAAGAACGGCTGGACTTCATCTCACGTACGTGTTACCAGCAGTACCAGTCCCTGGGGAAGGACATCATGCCCCTCACTGAGGCAGACTGACCCAGAGGCTGCCCCAACGAGCTCACACACAGAGGACAGTACAGAACCAGCAGGGTTCCCTTCTGTCGTACACAGGGTTAGCATGAGTCAGAATCAACTTGATAGCGCCTAACCCCACGGACTGAACATCTACTTCTAACTATCAAATGATGGAAAACTGACTTTAAATTACTGGTGTCATTTAAGTGCTACATCTGCTAACCAAAAGGTCAGCAGTTCAAATCCGCCAGGCACTCCTTGGAAACTCTATGGGGCAGTTCTACTCTGACCTCTAGGGTCGCCATGAGCCAGACTCGACTCAACAGCTGGGGGTTTGGTTTTGGTTTTGGTATGGATCACAGATGGTAATTGCTTAGTACCTACCCTACAGCCATATTTTCTTCAACAGTTAAATACTGTCTTACTCTTGAGAACAGGGACTAGCATCTAATCTGTCACCATTGTACACAACCTGTTCTGGCCTTTTAAAAACCTGTCTCAAAGGATACATCAGTTTACCGTGAAAGATCGTGTGATTAAAGGAGAATATGCTATGAACACACCTTTAAAGTATTATCTTAAACTATCTGAATACATGATAGTTTGTTTAGTGACTACACGAAAATTTTGTTTTTTTACATAGAAAGATTTTTTAAAGTATACTTTCAATTTGAATATCTTTAATTTTTACCTACTTTGCTCTATAACCACCAAACAGAAATCAACAGTTTTCCAGTAGCTGTTGTACACAGAGAGAGACCAAAACTATCAAACGAAAGCAAAATCGGTCATAGAGATTTCTTAAAATTGTTATCAAGCGCATTCACCCTTTAAAATAAAATGATGTTGACATCTTAGTTTGACCTTTCAACAGCAAAAACTCTTTGAGAGGCTGCTGGCCTCATTTAACGGCACCTAGGGCATAAGTTGGCTTCTTCCTGAGCAAGGCTCCACTGCTCCTCATACGCCCACCTCACTGCTTTCCCAGCATCCTGCTGGAAAGTTTAATTACTTTTCATTTGATTTCCTGAAAAAAACAGAGGGTGATTTTCTGTTATGTCACTAAAGAAGAAGGTAGCCAAAAGTCCTATTAAAACTTGGCTTTTTCAATGCTTGTAGGATCGGCTGTGCAGAAAACCGGTCCTCTTGAGAGCTGCGGGTGCCACAGCACACCGCAAGAGCCAACAACCCGTCAGTCTGCAAACACTGTCTCCTGAGGAAATCTAATCTCCACAACCCAGGAGAGACAAGAACGGAAGCATCAGTCTTCTCTTAATTGAGTCTTCATCGGAACTCACAGGATCATCGGATAAGCGAAAAGCGATTTCAGTGAGCTGTGCGTTAACGTTTTTCTCAGTATATATTTCACATTCCAAATTTTAACATGTGGTGTGAGCTGGACTCCTTCCTCACCTGCCTGGTTCATATCCTCACCAGATAACATGAGGAATCAGCAGCTGTCAAGTTGACTCGCCTCACGTGTGTCAGAGGTTTCCAATGCCCATTTTTTGGATGTAAATGGTCGTCCTTTCAGTGTCCCTTTGAGTGGACTCTACTCTCCAAACTTTCGCTTAGCAGCCCAGCCCACGTACTGCTTGTGCCACCCAAGGACTCCTTTCAGCAGTACGACTGATGCGAAAGCTATCGGGAAATAAATGCTTAATAGTTACTTTAATCCCAAATTCTAAAGAGGGAGCTGTAATAATGGTATTACAATAATCTTGCTTGAGTGGACTAAGTAGCGCTTCCTAAGGACTCAAAAAAAAAAAAAAAAAAGAAAGCAAGAAAGAAAAGAAAACCTATTGCCAACTATTAGGTCAAGAGCTCTAGCCACAGGGACACGCACAGGTCTTGCTATACTCTCACGGATTCATCTCAGTGTAACCCACACCCCTCTGCACTAGATGCCTATCTCTTACATGTATTCATAGTAACATAACTCATAATTTTGTGCTGATCTCTGTAAACAGCCTCATTTCTACAAAGTTAATTTAGAAACAGATGGCAGCAGTAGTTCAGTGGTAGAATTTTCACGTTCCAAGCCACAGACCTGGGTTCTAATTCCCAGCCAGTACATCTCACGAGCAGCCACCACCCCCCTGTCCGTGGAGGCTTGCACATTGCTATGATGCTAGATGGGTTTCAGTGGAGCTTCCAGTTGAAGACAGACTAAGAAGAAAGGCCTAGCAACTCTACTTCTGAAAATCAACCAACGAAAACTCATATGTGTCACAATGGCACAATCCACAACCAACTGGGGTATGGCCCAGGACAAGGGAACATTCTGTTCCCTTATACATGGGGTCACCATGAGTCAGGGGCCAACTCTACAGCAGTTAATAGCAGCAATTTACAGCTGCAGTGTCTATCATGTGGAATTTTCAACAGGAACAAATTTTTTTTAAAAAGAGTAAAAATTATGAAACTATGAAAAGAAGTAAAACTAGAAAAAATAACAATAATAATTTCAAAGTCATGGGAGCACTCCAGCCATCTGAAGCCTAGGTATTGGGGACCAAGGAGAATCCAAAAAAAAAGTTGCAAGTCAGGAAGAAATGAAAAGTAGCCTTTGAGATACCTCTGTTTGGTACAGAAAAAACACGCACACAGACAGAGGCTTGTATTTGCACTTTTTCAAACACAGGTCTAGTATACCGGTTTAGTATCCACTTTCTAGGTCTTTAATAGATGAAGGTGTCCAGGAAGAAAAGTTTAACTGACAATAGCAAAATATAACCTGGCCACCTGATGGCAAGAACAGACAGAACACACAGGCATGAACAAAGACAAATGAACTGCCATCTTAGCCAATCTTGGGGACATCACTAGAATATAGCCCAGGGAAAACTAGGCTTCATATTGATGATCCTGATTCAGCAAGAAGACTTTAAACTACTTTGCAAATACTTGTTAAAACAAAGCATTTTATGCATCTCCATGCTTTCTAAAAGGCATGTCAAACACTTAACTGCAGCACTACTTGAAAAAACCACAAAGCAGTAAATACCCAAATGGATACTGAGTATCTTCACACTGTGGAATACACTACAGCGCTGAAAATGACTGATCTGCAGCTACAAGTTCACAAAGATGATGCTGTTGTCAAATGCCACAGTGACCTTATGTAAACAGAACAAAATGATGCTTGGTCCTGCATCATATTCATGATCGTCGATAGGTCTACGTTCATTGCTGTGGCAATTGTGCGAATCCATCTCACTGAGGGTTATACCTCATTTCTGCTAACAGCTTCCTTTACCAAACATGACGTCCTTTTCTAGTGACTGGTCTCTTCTAATGACATGTCCAAAGTAAGCAAGCCAAAGTCTCATCATCTTCACTTTTAAGAAACATTCTCATTGTATTGCTTCTAAGACTGATTGTCTGTTCTTTTGGCAGTCCTTTATTTAGTCAATATTCATCATCCACAACACAATATGAATTCATCAATTCTTCTGTCTTCCTTTGATTACTGTCCAATTATCATATGTGTACCAGGTGACTAAAAAAACCCACGGTTTGGGTTAGATGCTCCATACTGATCAAAGTAATTTCTTTGTTTTGCATCTGCGTAGGTTATGTAAAGTAAGAAAACAATTAAAGGATTATGACTGCCTTAGCTGGGGAAGACGTGGTGACTGAGTGGGAGCACACGTGGGCTTCTGCGAGCTGTTCTGCTTCTTGACTGTACTGGGTGTGTGAAAATTCCACAAGCTGTACATATAAGAACAGTGCACTGTTCTGTATGTGTTTTGTTTTCAAAGAAGGCATTTGCAGAATACACAATATATTCGATAAAGCATAAATGACTTATCACCATAATAAATCCGACCATGAGCATTTAAAAATCTGAACTGTAGACAATCAGAGGCAACCCAAGCAAAAGTTCTACTCGATCTAGAGTACATTTTCTATCTCAATTCAAACTTCTCTTGAGTCTTTGCTACCGTTTTTAAGCAGTTCTGGGGCAAACATGATCACACTCCACACCTTCACTTCTATTTTCCTCAGCAGGGACCCTTCTGCAGAGCAAGGCCTCTCAAACTTGAATACACAATCAGATGAACCCAGGATCTTATTAAATTGCAGATACTGCTTGGCAGTTCTTTGGCGGGGCCTGAGGGTCTGCATTTCTAGAAATGCCCCTGGATGTTGCCTGCAGTGCTAGTCTGAGGCACATGCCCTTGGGAGTAGCAAAGCCTTAGAAAAGATGCGACTTAAAAGCAGTACCTGCTGAGCTCTTGGGGCCTGAAAAACACCTCATTCTGTGAATAGTAGCATAGGACCAGAGGTGCAGCTCCCCTAGGGTCCAATTTTGGGAACCCTTATCTGGTGGCAAACTCAGGGGCTTCCCTCTGCCTCTCCAATTACACCCTTGTTGGCAACTACCAACTTGGCAGTTCCCAGGAGGCTCAAATGGTTAACACACATGGCTGTGAACTGAAAGCCTGGAGGTTCTGAGACACCCAGAGGGGTCTCAGAAAAAGGCTGACCAGCTACTTCCAAAAAGCTGCCAATGAAAACCCTATAAGCACAATTCTACTCTGACACACAAGGGATTGAAGTAGGAGGTCAGTGCTACCTCCGTTTCTTTTAATATATACCTGTTTTTCTTAAAAGTCCTGACTTCCTAACAGTGCCTGGCTCCAGAAATCACACGTTAACCTGTGGGAGCCACCGAGATAAAATCTTTATGGCCATTTTTTTCCTAGAATTATCAAAACAAGTGGAGGCACCAGTCACAACCCTCTACCCGGATGACCACCACAAAGAGGTCCAAACCTCCCCCCTCAGTTCCAGAGGCGTATCTCCTTACCAGATGCCCACCTGGGGGACCCCTTCAATTGCCCACATTCTTCCATCCCTCACACCTATTGTTTACCCTTAGCTACCCGATAAAAACTCCCAGCCTGACTGAAGACTGCGGACAGGCTCTGACAACCTGGATTCTCCCGCTCCCTTGCACTTCTGAATGTAAATAAGCCTCTTGGATATTTATTTCACCCCAGTCTCAGTATTGGCTTTGTGGCAGGTGGCTTTTTTTTATGGCAACAGGATCTCCATCAGTTGGAAATTACTCAGTGGCAAATGTTTGTTTGTTTTTCCCAATCAATTTAGGAAACAAACATGCAGTTAAGGACAACAGATTAAGAGCCTGTTCCCACTTTATGGGATTTCTCACTGTCTTTAAAACCTCAACCACTGGACTTCTTGGCACTATGCCTTTTACAAAGCAGGTGTGCCCTTGACACTTGAAGAAGGCAGAGAGCAAGCCAGGGAGGAGGGCAGGAAGGAATCCATAAGGAAGTAATTAGCTTGTCTGGGAAAGTCCAGCAAGTTAAATACAGGTAAGCTCCGTCAGGTGTCTAAGACTGCTTAAATTCAAGGTGTTTGCTCTGAGAAGTGTTCTATTTGAAGTTGTGGAGATTTTGACAAGGAATGAGCTTCCAGACTGAAGATGAAGAAGTAGAAACAAGAGTGAGGAATAAGGCCTCTTATCCCAGGGAAGGGGGGGATCTCAGAGCCATAAACAGATGCACAGTAAGTACTTTCCTGGCAGACAGAAAATTTTTAGTAAGTTTAAAGTCTTTCAAAATTTTAGTACATTGTTTTAGAGAGTGTGGGCACTTGGAGAGGGCTATAGGAAGAATATACTATATGGCAGGAATTGAGAATTTTTTTTATATTTAAATATTTGACATTTTTCAGATTGTTTTATAAGCTGCAAGGATTCAAAAGTGCTCTCTTATTTTTAAACCTAGTTCCCACACATTAGCAAAAGAAAAGCTGTTGTCACGTCAACTTGGGAGACCCCATGTGTGTCAGAGTAGAACTGTGCTCCACAGGGTTTCCAATGGTTGGTTTTTCAGAAGTAGATTGCCAGTCCTTTCTTCTGAGGCTCCTTTGAGTGAACATGAACCTCTAGCCTTTTGTTTAGCAGAAAGTACATTAACCATTTGTACCACCCAGGGACTTTCCACAACTCAGGGTATTTTTAAAACTATCTGGAAACGTTTCTTAGTGCTTAAATAATTTTACTTTGATTGGGGCTAATTCCACATTAAAAAAAAGTGTGTGTTCATTTTCTCAGTGGACATATACCACTGCTGTTAGCCGGCATCCAGTAGGCCCCCAACTCACGGCAATGCCACATACAATAGAACGAAATACCGCCTGGTCCTGGTCCGGCCACATCCTCATGATGGGTTGTAGACCGCACTGTAGTGATCCACAGTAGATCCCAGTGATCTACTTCCAAAAAAATCAGCCACTGAAAACCCTACGGAGCACAGATCTACTGTGGCACACAAGGGCTTTCCAGGAGTAAGAAATGACAAGGTAAGAACTGGTTTGAAAGTACAGAGCACTCCTCCTTCCTCATACAGTAACAGTGATTAAAGTGACTTCAGGGTATGGAAAAAAAATCTTTCTAAAAAGTCCACAAATCTATTTGTCCACTTAATCCAGTTCTAATAACCCCTCACGAGACTTAAGATATTATGGTATAGTTCACTATTTGGGTCCTTGAAAAGTGACCTATTTTGTTGGATGATATTGAAAAGTTAGATTTTTATTCAGCAGCTGTCAACTCTTTAAAACAGAGTTAGCACATGTCTAGAGGACTGTAGTGGTTCAGAGGTAAAAGTCTCACCCTCCATGCTAGAGACCAGTTCAGTGTTGGTCAATGCACCTCATGCACTGCTACGCCTGTCTGTCAGTGGAGGCCTGTGTTTCACTGTGATTTTGAACAGGTTTCAGTAGAGCTTTCAGACTACAAGAGACTATGAAGAAAGGCCTGGCGATCTACTCCCAAAATATCAATGATAACCCAGACAGATCACAACTGAATACAGCTCAAAATACTGCTGGAATATGGGTCCCTATCATGGATTAAATTGTGTCCCCCCACAAAAATGTGTATAGCCATTTGGCTGGGCCATGAATCTCAGTATCATGAGGTTGTTCTCTGTTTTGTGATCTTCCTATGTTGTAAATCCCAATCTCTGTCTGTAGTTAATAGGATTATGTTAAAGAAGATTAGGGTGGGAATGTAACACCCTTACTAAGGGAGTTTCCCAAGAGATAAAAGGCAAGGGAAGCAAGCAATGAGTGGGGGATCACACACCATCAAGAAAGCAACACTGGGAGAACAGCACGTCTTTGGGACCCGAGGTTCCGCACCAACAACAGAAAGACTGACGCAACACAAGGACCTCCCTCCAGAGCCAACAGAGAGACAGTGTGTTCCCCTGGAGACGGCACCCTCAATTCAGCTTTTCAGCCTACTGAGAGAATAAATTTTTCTTTGTTAAAGCGATCCACTTGCGGTATTTCTGTTAGAGCAGCAATAGATGGCCAAGACAGTCCCCTAGATGAGAAGGCACTCAAAACACACAGAGGCTGCCATCAATGGGCTCCAGCATGGTAATGATCGTGCAGACAGTGAGGGACTTGGACAACATTTTGCTCTGTTGTAGATAGAGTTGCAAGGAGTCAGAGCCAACTTCATGGCAGCTAATACCAATCCAATGTTACCCATCGTTATATCGCTATGACTATTAAGAATCTAATATGCGTTTCTGTATTTGTGCGCTGGTTTTTATTAGTATTGGTACTAGTTTGGAGGAGTATCCTGGTTGCAAAGTTGTATGGACAATGCAGTCTGTCCAACCTGGCTTTTTTTGTTTTCATATCTCCAGTGTATGTTTGCAGAACATTAGGTTCTTCAGGAAGGCAGACACCGAGTTAGAGATACATGCCTGTACTGAAGCTCGTTCCTTAACATCCCAAGCTAATCGCACCCGCCGGACTGAAGTAAATACTATGCCAACAGATCCCCAAAGAGGAAGAGAAAAGCTTTGACAGTACAAACACTAACACTAGTTTATGGCACATTCACAAAAAACATGACATATGAACATCCTAAGAAATGGATTTTCTGTGCAAACATTGTTTTGCTCTTCAGGAAGTCTTCCACCTTATCCCAGAGCAGACTGCAATGTTGGTCCAGAGAAGCCAGAATGGCAAGGCGACTGATCACATTAGGGCAGGTAATGGTACAATCAACACTTGATGTCTAAGCAGGTGGGCAGCAAAGCAGTAAATGCTGCCTACAATCACACTTATCCTAGGACAGGTAACTGCAGACAGACAACAATACGTAATATTTTCATCATTTCATTTGGATTTCAGAATGAGTAATTCATTTTGCACTCTTTTACCTTATATCCAGACATATTAAAAACATTTTTGGTCAAGGATGTCATTACAACCAAATGGCCACTTGACATGCGTCATAATCAGGCAGTTGCAAGTGATCACAAAGGGATCTCACTGACAAGCAACCTCATAAAATGATCCAAAACTAAATTTATAAAATTTGAGGAGCATGGTTACACCTATGGAGGGAAAGTGGATACTCTCACACAATGTGGGAGCATCATATTTCTGCTTAGTCGCCTAAACATGGAGAACAAGGCCTGACAAATGCTGAGCACAGTTAAGAAGCAAGGCTTGACAGAACATGTATTTGGAATTAACTTCCCCAAAATAAGACACAGTTTTTGCATGCTTTCTAATTTTTCACTGTGACTCTAATACCTTGCTATGTTTTCTTCCTCTCCAAATGGGTGATTCAGAGTTTGACATAACTAACGCCATCATGATACTCTAAGTAATTCATACTTTATTTTTAATCACATCAGCTACACTGGTCTCTTTCCCAAGAGAAGTGGAGCTCCCTCAGCTCCTGAAGCCTTGGTTTCTTTCTCCTTTTCGCACTTTTGACAGACAGACCAAAGTGAGGGAGGCTTCCTGACACTTCTGATCTGCAGCTTTCTCCCAGTTCCTTGTCTCTGTTAGGGTGGACTTGGCAGATCAGTCCCACTAATTAAGAAGTTTTTACGTAAGTTCCACTTTCCAGTTTGTTACGAACATGCAGATTATAGTCTAGGTGTCCGACATGCACGCTGTAGTTAAACAAACGGTTTCTTGTGGTTATTTTGTGATGTACAGCCATAAACTTAACTGTTCTAAGTGCTACATGCCTCATTGCTGAACATCACTAAGGCCACTTTTGATGTACTCCTCTTGGGAAACTATGCACCAATGCCAGTGCCTAGTCCACCCTTCAAAACAATTTTGGAACTCTTTCCAGAATGGCCATTGTGCACCACGGCACGGTGGCAAGTTTGCGAAATTAATTGTATAGTTGTCTGTAAGAGAGTTTTTAGCCAGTATACAAATAACTGTATTGGAACACTGTCCCTACTCACTTGATCTGGCCCCCAGTTACTTTTTTCTTTACCCAAAGATAAAGGAAATATTGAAAGGAAGGCATTTCAACGACATTCAGGACATCAAGGGTAATATGATGACAGCTCTGACGGTCCTTCCAGAACAAGTTCCAAAACTGCTTTGAAGGGTGACGAGATGCTGGCGTCGGTGCATAGCTTCCCAAGGGGAGGGCTTTGAAGGTGACCACAGTGATATTCACCAATGAGGTGTGCAGCCCTTTCACTAGGAAGAATTCTCAAACTTAATCGCCAGTCCTCATGTATGATCATCTGTGAGCTACATGCTTAAAACATTAGAAATGCTTGCAAAAATGATATATAAATCCTGATATAAAAATTGTCTTTGAGACTCCATGGAGAACAGCCTGAGTAGCTGTCAAGTCTCTGTTGATACCATACCTCCTAATAAACCGTCTCCCTCTTTAACTTGGCGTATGTTTCACTGGCTCAGTTGCTCCAGGCCACAGACCCTAACTGGGCAACATAATCCCTGTAATATTTTTTCTGATGGCAAAATAATCTGACAGTGAAAGAAGTACCAGAAAATAGGATCTCTCAGTAAATTCCCATATTTTAAAATCGCAAATGATTTTTTTTTTTTAACATGTGCTGCAAACTCTGACAGCCAAGGACTTGCAGTTTTGAATGAAGAGCAAGAAACACCATGCTGGTCCTCTACATGGATATAAACATCAAACCCTAAGTGCCTAATGAAGGAATAAAGAACTTGATCAAGCACCAAATGGCATATGAAACTGTCAGAACAAAGAATGAGGACAGCTATGGACTGGAAGTCCCATATCAGCTAATGTGGCTGCATTCACCATCCTGGGCTACACCTACCAAAGAACTCAAATGGGGAGTATAGGAAGGCAACTACACAGAGCTCCCAACAGGAGACAGAGCATCTAGTACCCGGGGATACATGCTTTTCCATCTCACACCCTTCTTTCCTGTATGAGGCCTCTGCCACTTCCCAACGGCCCACGGAGACAGACATAGCAGCTCAACTGGCTGGAGACACAGCAGCCGATTTGGCTGGAGAGATAGCAGCTCACTGCTGCCTAGATTCACTATCTTGGACTTCAGCTGCCAAGGAGTACAGGAAGGCAAGTCCATGGAGGTCCCAGCAGGAGGCAGAGCATCCAACAACCAGGGATACCCACTTTCCCACTCACTATCCTACTTCCCTGTATGTAGCTTCCACTGCATGGCAGCAGGCCACAGTTGCTCAGTGGAAGAGACACCAGCTCACTGCCCCAGAGTCTGTCCCACCCCCAGTAGTGGTCCCATCAGCACCACTTCTCTGTTTGCTTCTGATACTGGGTTTTTGGGGGGTAGTTTTTGGCTTTGTTACTTTCATCTCTCTCTCTTCCTTTTCTTCCTCTTGCCCAGCTAGCCCCATGTGCCATCCCTTCCTGTCTTCACAGGTTATGATTGTTGGTTTGTTTGCTTTCTTCTTTTGTTTTTATTTTTTGTTGTTTTTTGGTATTGCATTTTTGGTTTTGTTCTTTTTCTCCCCCTTTTTTTTCTTTTCTTTTTCCTTCCTAGCTAACCTCATGCGCCATTCCCTCTTCTCATTGACAGGCTGTGATTTTGGGGTTTATTTTCTTTCCTTTGTTTTTTGATATGTCTGCGTTTTGTTGTTGTTGTTTGTTTCTCTCCCTTTTTCCCTTTCTCTCCTTCAGTTGGCCCCATGTGTCATCCTCTTCCTTTCTTGATAGGCTACAGATTTTTTTTGGTTTCTTTACTTTGTTCTTTTTCCTTTCTCTTTTCTTCTTTTTATCTATCTCTTCTCTTTCTCTCTTCTTCCTTTCCTCCCATCTGTCCAGCCCTGTGCACCATCCCTGTCCTTTATTTATGTGTTTGTTTCATTTTTGTTATTTCTTCCCTCTTTCTCCCTTCCTCCTTTCTTTTCTGCCATCTACCCAGCCCCACTCACCACCCCCAACTTATTGTTGGGCTTTGCTGTACCCATTAGCTGGAGAGTCTCTGGACCATGAACTCCCCGGGTACATAATACCCCCACATACCAGCTCCCACAGCAACATATTTTTATTTTTATTTTCCTTTCTCCTTTCCCTTCTCCCTCTCACTTAGGCCCCGTGCTACCTCCACCCGTTGCTGACAGGCTATGCCACGCCACCCAGAGAGAGAGACACATCAGCTCGCCATCACCCAATTCTGCCCTGCTGCCAAATGCTGGCACTCCCTCCACCATATGTTTTGCTATTGTTTATTATTATTATTACTTTTTATGTGTTTGTTTGTTAGTTTCTTCGCCTTCATTTCTCCCCTTTTCCTAGCCCCATGCACCACCCATGCTAGTTCTTGACAGGCTTAGCCACACCATTTGGTTAGAAAGGCACCAGAACACAGCCTCAGCAGGTCTGTCCTACCTAAACTTGCCCAAACCTACCACACTCACATTTTACTTTTGATAATTTTTATTTCAAGTTTTGATTTTTTTTGTTTTTTGGCTTTGTCACTCTCTCGTGTTTCTCTTCTGTCACACACAAACTTAGCTTTGCACATCCCATCCTCTGCTCTCCCTCCCATCTGTCTACACCATGTGCTGAGTGACATGCCACAGGACAGTACTAACACGGTCCTCAGACCGTGCCCTGCACTGCCCCCCAGGCCTGCTCTGCACCTCCAGTTCGTGCTGCACAATACCTATTCCTGTCATTCTATCCCAGCTGGACCTGCCCCACTGCACCACAGCTGAGTGACCAACTCTGTCCACCCAGATGAAATGCTAAGAAATTATCATGCCCACAAGTGAGCAAGTAACAACACACCCAGCCCACCTACCCAGACACAACCAAAGAAAACAAACAAACAAAAAAAGCACGAAACAATCTGCACTACAATCACAAAATGAAGAAAATAATTCCTGCATGTTCAGGAAACAGTAAAAAAAGTCAAAATATATATTTTTTAAAAAAAGACAGTATGACTCCATAAAACGACTAAAATAAAACACCAATGATCCCTTACTAAGAGAAAAGGTACTGGAACTACCTGATAAGAAATTCATAACTTTAATATTCAGGGTTCCCCAACAGAGGAAGAAAATGTAGACTAAAATAAGAAAAAAATTGGCAAAATCACACAGAAGACAGACAAAACAGTGGAAGAAACCAAGGAAATAATACGGGGGGGAGAAAAAAAGTCAAAATAAAAACACAATAATTACAAATCCAAAAGATAAACAACAAGGTTTCAGAAACGGACAGTGCAATAAAAGGTTTCAGGAGCAAATGTGAAACAAAGGAAGACAGGATCAGGGAAATTCAAGATGAGTCCTTGAATACCACTTTGTTTGAGGAAAGATCAGAGGAAAGAACAAAGTAAAATGAAGAAACCCTGAGAATGATACCCACATACAATCAAAAGCAAAAAATTGCATGTGATCTGAATTAAGAAAAGGGAGAAAATGGAAAAACACAGACAGGATTGAGGAAAATTTTCTGGAAAACTTCCCTAATATCATGAAAGATGAAAAGCTCACTATCAAAGAAGCTCAACAAACTCTACATACAAGAGACAAACACCAAGCCATAAACACACTGGCTAACACCAAAGACAAAAATCTGGAACATGGTTCAAGAAAAATGACAAGTCACATACAGAGGGGAAACAATAAGACTAAGCTCTTATTACTAGACAGAAATCATGCAGGCAAGAAGGCAAACGGATAACATATATAAAAATCTTGAAAGAAAAAAATACTGCCAAACAAAAATAATATAGCCTTCAAAATCTCACTCAGTGATAACAGCAAAATTAGGAAACAAAAATTAAGGGAATGGGTAAAAACAATACCAAACTACTAAGAATTATGAAAGGGAGTCTTCAACTGCAGAAACAGCACACAATCTGAATTTAGCAAATGAGACAGCAGCAGCCAGATTCCAACCTGCAAAATGAACTTTCAAGGACAAAACAAAACTAAACATTTACAACAAAGACCCAGAGAATTCAGCTTGTAATGACAACAACGTCAGACCAATGAAAGAGGGAATAAACAGTATAGGTATAGAGCTTTCAAATGGAGAGGAAGTCAAGGCACTATCCAGTAATAAAAGACTGGTTTAAGCTTATGAAAGATGGGGTAAATTTCAAGGTCACCAGAAAGAAAACTAACAAATCTACTCATGAAAACAGAAAAGAAAAAAAAAAAAACACAAAAATGAAATAAATGGAAACAAAATCCACAAACAAAAAGAATTCAGCAGAGGAACGTTAAGACAAAGAAAATGCCAGCACCACAGAAAAGGGCACTACAAAATGATGGAAGTGAACTCACATCTATAACGAATCACACTGAATGTGATGGCTTGAATGCACTAATAACAAGATACAGTAACAGAATGGATAAAAAAAAAAAACAAAATAAAAAAACGAGACCCATCCATATGATATCTACAGGAGATACACCTTAGAAACAAAGATACAAAGTTATTAAAAATGAAAAAGCAGAAAAAATATACCAAACACAAAGCTACCAAAACAGCACAAGTGGCAATACTAATCTCAGATAGAACAGACTTTAAAACAAGAGCCACCATAAAAGATAAAAAAAGGGCAGTATGTAATTAAAGGGACAATCCACTATGAGGACATAACTATGATAGGTATCTACATATCCAGTTAACAGGGCTCCAAAATACATTAAACAAATGTAAGAGCACAGAAAAAGAAATTGAGAGTTCCACAATAACGGCAGGAGACTTCAACACACCACTCTCAGTAAAGGATAGAACATCGAGCAGGAAACTCCAAAAGATATAGAAGATTTAAAGACTACAATCAACCAACTTGACCTCACAGACATACATAGAACACTCCACCCAGTAGCAGCAAAGTACACTTTCCTTTCAAACACTCAGAGAACAGTCTCCAGAACAGACCACGTATTAGACCACGAAATACAAAACAGTAAGATAATACAAGTATCTTCTCTGATCACAGCACCACCAAAGTAGAAATTAATAACAAGAAAAGCAAGTTAAAAAAAAATCAAATACATGAAAACTGAATAACACCTTACTTAAATACTCCTGGGTAATAGAAAGAAATAAAAAATGGAATAAAAAAAATCTTAGAATCAAATGACAAAGAAAACACATCATACCAAAACCTTTGCGACACAGAAAAGGCAATGCTGAGAGTTCAGTTTATAGCAATAGAAGCACACACAGGCAAATATCAAAAAGGAAGAGGCAAAATCAAAACATTAGTTATACATCTTGAACAGAGAAAAGCAAAAGAAGCACACAACCATCAGACAAAATAAAAACCAGAAGAGAAATAAATGACATAAAGAACAGAAAAACAATAGAAAAAAAATCAATAAAACCAAAAGTTGGTTTTTAGAAAGGATCAACAAAATTGAAAAGGCACTGGCCTAGTTGACAAAAGAGAAACAGAAGAAGACTCAAATAACTCAAGTAAGAAATGCAATGGAAGATATTATAACAGACCCAACTGGAATAAAAAGGATCATAACAGAGTGCCATGAAAAATTATACTGCCATAAATTTGAAAATCTAGAGGAAATGGAGAAATTTGTACAAATACACTACCTACCCAAACTAAAACAAACTGAAGCTGAAAATTTGAACAGATCCATCACAAGAAAAAAAGACTGAAAATGTAATAAAAACTTTCAACAACAGCAACAAAAAGTCTTGGCCCAGACAGCTTAACTGGAGAGTGCTACCAAACATTCAGAGAAGAGCTTATACCAGTACTACTCGAACTATCTCAGCGCACAGAAATGGAAGGGAAACTTCTGAATTCATTCTATGAAGCCAGCATAACCCTGATACCTAAATCAGGCAAACACCATCACCAAAAAAAGTCTCTCAGCAAAATTCTAGCCAGGAGAATTCAGCATCATATCAAAAAAATAATAACATACTACAACTAAATGGGATTCATACTAGGTATGCAAGAATGGTTCCATGTTAGAAAATTAATCAAAATAATTTACCACATGTCATGGATTGAATTGTGTTCCCCCCCAAAAATGTGTAGTCATGTGGCTGGGCCATGATTCCCAGTATCTTGTGACTGTCATCCATTTGGTGGTTTTCTTATACTGTATGTTAAAGGATTAGGGTGAGGCTATAAATCCCTTCATAGGATCACCTCTCTGCTCCACTGTAAAGGGAGTTTCCCTGGAGTGTGGCTTGCCCTACCCTTAATCCTTTCATCCTGCAAGAGATAAAAGGAAAGGGAAGCAGGCTGAGAACTGGGAACCTCGTATCGTCAAGAAAGCAGCACTGGGCGAACAGCGTGTCCTTCAGACCTGAGGTTCCTGTGCAAAGATGCTCCCTGGACAAAGACTGATGCAATACCGGACTTGCCTGCAGAGCCGACAAGGGGAAAGCCTTCCTCTGGAGTGGACACCCTGAATATGGACTTGTAGTCTACTGGACTGTGTAAGAATAAACGTTCCTTTGTTAAAGCCATACACTTTGTGGTATTTCTGTTAGAGTAGCCCTAGCTGACTAAAACACCACATTAAAAAAAAGAATCACATAGCCATCTTAATTAATGCAGGGAAGACACTTGACAAAACCCAACACCCATTCCTGATACAAACTCTCAATTAAATAGGTATGAAAAGGAAATTTCTCAATATAATAAAGAGCATTTGGTTTTTCTACAAAATGTACAGCCAACATCATTCATAATAGAAAGAGGCTCAAAATATTTTCCTTGAGATGGAGAATAAGATGAAGAAGTCCTTTATCATCATTTCTATTTAACACTGTGCTGGAAGCTTTAGCTAGAGCAATAGGGCAAGCAAAAGAAATAAAGGGGATCCAAATTGGTAAGGAAGATGTAAAATCTGTCCCTATTTGCAGAAGATACAGTACTATACATACCGAACTCAAAGGATTCCACAAGGAAACTACTAGAACTAACAGAAAGATTCAGCATAGTAGCAAGATAAACATACAAAAATCATTTGGACTCCTATACTCTAGTAAAGAGAATGATGAAAAGGAATCACGAAAACAATACTATTTATAATAGCCCCTAAAAAAAATAAAAACACTGAGGAATAAATCTAACCAGGAATGTAAAAGGCCTATACAAAGACAACTATAAAATGCTTCTGCAAGAAACCAAAAGAACTACATAAATGGAAAAACATACCATGCTGACGGACAGGTAGACTTAACATTATGAAAATACCAATTCTATCCAAAGCAATCTACAAATAAAATGCAATCCCAATCCACATGTAAATAGTATTTTTTAACAAGATGGAAAAACTAATCACCAGCTTTACATGGAAAGGTAAGAGGCACTGAATAAGTATACTGGAAGAGTCAAACTACATGACCTCAGAACCTACTATATAGCAATGATAGTCAAACCAGCCTCGTATAAAGTATGATGACACAGACATTCTGAACAGGATTCAGAATCCAGATGTACATCCAGCCATCTAAGGCTACCTGATCTTCGGCAAACATCCCAATTCCATCAAACAGGGGAGAAGACAATCTTTTTAACTAATACCCAAACCAACTAATACCCAAACTCCACTGCCATGGAGTTGATTCCAACTCATAGTAACCCTATAGGCCAAGTACAACTCCCCCTAGGGCTTCCAAGAAGTGCCCAGCAGATCTGAACTGCTGCCCTTTTGGTTAGCAGACAGCACTTAACATCTATGCCACCAGGGTTTGGTGCTGGCAAAACTGGATGTCTGTCTGCAAAAAAATTACACAGGACTCATACCTCACACCACACGTAAGAACTAATTCAAAAAACAAGTCAAAAATCTAAATATAAAAGCAAAGTTATAAAGTTTAGAGAAGAAAAATTAGGGTCAACCCCAGGGGTCTTAAAACATGGTATTAATAGGATACAAACCATAACTAACATACAAGTACCAGAAGGTAATCTAGGTGACTGAGATCTTTTAAAAATTAAATAATTGTGCTCATCAAAGGGCTTCAACAAAAGAGTAAGAAGAAAACGTACAGACTGGGAGAAGCTTTCATTATGACAAATCCAACAGAAGTCTAATCTCTAAAATCTATAGGCAAATTCAATACTTCCACAATAAAAAGACAAATAATCAATTAAAAAATGGACAAAGGATATAAACAGACACTTCACCAAATACATGTAAGAGCTAACAGATACATGAGGAAATGCTTGTAATCTCTGGTCTTTAGAAAAAAGCAAATCAAAACCACAATAAGATATCACTTCACTCCAGTATTACTGTTACTAATCAAGAAAACAGAAAATACCAAAAGTTGAGAGGCTGCCTGGAGACTGGAACCCTTATGCGGAGCTGGTGAAGACCCAAAATGGTACAACCATCTTGGAAAACAATATGTTGCTTCCTTTTAAAAGCTAGAAATAGAAACACCATACGACCCAGCAATCCTACTCGTATGAATACATGCTAGAGAACTAAAAACTGTCGCACGAGTAGACAGATGCACAGGCCTGTTCACTGCAGTGCTGCTCCAACAGAAAAAGACGGAAACAACCTAGGTACCCATTGACACAGGAATGGATAAACAAACTGTGGTACCTGCACACAGCGGAGTGCCAGGCAACAATAAAGAACACTGACGACTCTGCAAGCATCTCACAACGTGCAGGAATCTGGAGGGCATTATACTGAGTGAAGTGAGTCAATCACAAAAGAACAAATAGTGTATGAGACCACTACTGTAAAACCTCACGAAAAGGTTTATAGACAGAAAGAATCTTTGACAGTTACGCGGGAGGACAGAGGTGGAAGGGCAAAACAGTAAACAGACAACAAACATTGCCAAAGCCAACTGCTGTCAAGTCTATTCTGACTCAGCAACCCCACTGACAATAGATAAGTGAAAAGCTGTACTGGGAAAGCCAACATAAGATGACCAAGTAAAGGTGACAGGAGCTCTACAGACACATCCAAACCCCACAGGGGACCAAATTAGTGGGCTGAGGGCTCAGGGGATCATGGTCTCAGGTAACATGTGGCTCAAATGGTGTAACACTTTATGAAGAAATGTTCTGCATGCTATTTTGGTGAGTAGCCACTAGGGTCTTAAAAGCCTGGGAATGGTCATCAAAGAGACTCCAATGGTGTCACTCCATTTAGAGGAAGGGAGAAGAAGAAAACCAAAGACACAAAGATTAATACAAAGGATTTATGGACGACAACTATGACAGCCTCCACCAGACTGAGTCCAGCACATATAGATGCTGCTTGGTTACCACAACTGACTGCTCTACTGGAATCACAATAGAGGCCCAGAGAGAGCTGGAGGAAATTATAAACAAACTTCTAACTGAAAAGAAATGACCAGACTTAGATCATCAAGCCTTTCTTCGGAGGACTCCACCCTTCCACCTTTCGGTGAGCAGCCCAGTGCTTTAAACATTTGTGCGCTCAGGGGCTCCACCTTCCTCGTAAACCCATGACAATCCACAGAATGCTGTTGGATACCAACACAGCCTTAAAACACCAACAGGAAGGTTTTCAAGTTTTAGAGCCAGATGCGTAATTCAGAAGTCCTCTAAGATGTTTCTGAATGTGCGCAAATTTATTTATTCTATCTTCAAAATGAGACAAACTCCCAAATACACCTGTAAAAATACAAATGGTCTGTGGTTACCAATTTGGAAACTATTTCTTGACACGCAACGTCAGTCATCCGGGGTATGGGTTTTCTGGCCAGCCAGAAGAGATCTTTCCACTCAGTATATGGCATTCCAGATCCTGGAGACGTCACAAAGTCCTGTGAAGATCAGATCCCTGAGTCTCACAGTGCCTACCACTCTGGCAGACATATCAATTTTGAATGAATTCAGTAAAGAATTAAAGAAATATATTTTAGCAGAGTGCATCTGTGTAGTGTCTCTGGGTGGTACAAATAGTTAAGTGCTCAGCTACTAACTAAAAAGTTGGCATTTAAAATCCACCCAGAGACTCTTTGGAGAAGTTTGGTGATCTACTTCCAAAAAAATCAGCCACTTAGAGACGCTATAGGCACAGTTCTACCTTGAAGCTCATGGGGCCACCGTTTATGCTGGATTTCACTCTACGGCAACTGATTTGTTTGTTTGTAGTGCATCCGTATGCCTTCTTTTCATAAAACATATAGCTGGAAGTCTTACGGGCTAAAATTCACTTGTCTCTTTTCATAATTACTCTGACAGAAGCAATCAGAATTTAGAAGACACGAAATATTTACAAGTTAAACAATAAACTTGTGACAAAATATAACTATAAGGAACTAATAATATGGGTCAGAGATGAATTCCACCATTAAAATTTCCCTCTTGAGACAGTATTTACTTTCCATTCTACAAACTGATATGAGACCTAATATAGTCAAAGAGAAACAGCCTGAATATCCAATATAAAAGAATCTCTTTCTATTTATTTCTTCCTTACAACTACTGTCTCAAGTGCTACCTAAACTGTAACAAGTTCTACATAAAGGAAGAATGTATATACCCTCTTAGGAAAAACAACCACCCATATTTTAAGCCACCAAGACATTCTAACTGTTCCCACCAACTGAGGTTTTCTTTTGTCAGCCTCCAAAACACTTCCTTTCAAGAAAGATCAGCATGATGAGCTCTATATTACAGGTGAACAAAGATTATGTAACCCAGGCAGAAATCAGAAACAGAAAAAGATTTTTTAAATGCAAAAATGATAGGAGCTACATGGCCATGACTTTGAAAGCAAAATTTGTGAGAAAAGTAAAATACACTTTCAGCTTAAAAGACAAGTTAGAGAGTAGTTTGTGGATCTTGGGGTGCAGTCTTCCTTATGACCCTTTATCTTAAGCCTTTTCTTTGCTCAAACTGAAAGTGCAGAACAGATATCTTCAGATGACATTCTGAGAGCAAAACCCTGAACAATCAGATCTGAGGAGTTGTTGCATTTGCCCTAATTCCTTGGAAAATCTCCTAGGCAGATGTCTTAGTCATCTGATACTACTCTAACACAAATACGACGAGTGGATGGTTTTAGCAAAGAAGTTGACTCTTACACAGCCAAGTAGGCTACAAGTCTGAATTCAGGGTGTCTGTTCCGGGCGAAAGAAGCCTTCCCTGCTTTGTCAGCGCTAGAGGAAGCTCCTTGTGTTGCATCAGTCCTTGCTCAGAGAGCATCTTGGCATAGGAACCTCAGGTCTGAAGGACATGCTGTACTCCCAGTGCTGCTTTCTTGATGGCATGAGGTTCCCAACTCTCTGCTTGCTTCCCTCTCCTTTTATCTCTTATACAATGAAAGGACAAAAGGTGATTTAAGCCATACTTCAGGGAAACTCCCTTCACATTGGAGCTGGGAAGTGACCTTGGGAATCGTGTTACAGTCCCACCCTAATCCTAACACAATCCACTCTATTAACCACAGGTAGAGATTAGGATTTACAGCATAAGAAAACCCCAAAATGGAGGGTAATCACACAATACAGGGAATCCTGGCCCAGCCAAATTACTACATATACTTTTGGGGGGACACAGTTCAATCCATAACAGGAGATCTCCCAGGTTGCTTTTTAATCCAGAGGGTTGTTACTTTTGCCCAGTGAAAAAGCCAGTCTCTGCCACCAAAATGTATTACTTTTGTACAAGATGCTCCCAAAATGAATGGCAGGGCCGCTGTCCTGTATGGGATTGGTTCTTTACTATTCAAGCAGTAGCTTGAAAATCCATCCAACAGGATTGAGTGATCTGTGGTCCTCTGAGGGGATCAACCAGTCTGTAGAAATGGACAGGAATTAATTTATGTAAGTGGCCAAACTCAGAGGTTTTTAAAGAGGGAAGAGGAGTGAAACTCAAGACCAAAAGGAGCCTAGAATGAAGCCATCTGGACTCAGTGCTCCATAAGATGAACTTCTTAAACTAACAAACCGAAAAAAAAAAAAAAAAAAACCCGAAATACAGATCAGGGACTATAGCACTGAAGGGGGTCAGGAGCCCAGCAAGAGCTTAGGAGCAGGGAGTTGGTGGCAAAGGGCCAGAAGGGGTCGTAGCAGTAAAGTCAGTGGTGATAACACAAAGCTGTTGCTAGGAAAGCAGCTAAGGGAGCTGAGCAAGCTCCTGTACCGGCTATGAGCTGGGCCACCAAGCAGCAGAGAGGCTGATGGCAGAGAGCCTGATGGGGGTGGGGTGAGGGTGGGGGTGGGGTGGGGGCTGACAATGGGGAAGCCTACACAGTTAACAGGGAGTGTACAGCGCCAAGTGGGGTGTGCTAGCCTAGCAGACAGCAGCTGAGAGCTCTCTTGATTAGACAGAAGCTGTCCTGCAGTGAAGAAGGTAGCAACCCGCTCTCCACCTTCAGACAGCCTTCCACATCTTGCCTATGTGATTTCTCATCCTAATCTTGAATTGTTTCTGTTAATTCCCTAGTAAACCATATTCCTTTGAGTATGTTCTGTGAACTCTGTACAGCCCTTGCAATAAATTAATGAAACCAAGAAAGTACAGGTGCCACAGGGGAACGGCCAGTGTCAGAAATAGTAAAGAAATTGGAGAATGGAGTACATCTGATCTCTACCTCATAGGGATCAGACTTGTGCTGATCATGGTTCTTGCCTCAGGAATTAGGTGATTCCATATGCCACAACACAGACCATAACGCCAAAAACGAAATTACTATCTTGAGAGCATATTCAAATATTCAGAAGGACCACCACAGGTTAAGAGAGTGCATAAAAATCAAGGTAAGGCAGGTTTCTCTCCCTCGGCAAGTGATACACATAATTGTGACAGAAATAAACAGTACTGTCCAGTCAATTTCGACTCATGGCAAACCCATGTGTATTAGAGGAGGAATGCACTCTATAGGGTTTTCAGTGTGGACTTTTTGGAAGTAGACCACCATGCCTTTCTTCCAAAGTACTGCAGCCTTCTGGTTAGCAGTAACCACTTCCTGCATCCATGAATTCCAACTGTGATCGAGGACATATTAAAGATAAAAAAACCCAAAAAAACCCACAACAACCCAGCAGCATTTAGAAAACAGATATACATACATATATATACATGCACATGTAACACACCCCCATACACATGTACATATTCATATATACATACACACACACGTGGGTAAGAAGCCTTGGTAGACCAACCGTTAAGCATGTGACACTAACCTAAAGGTTGGTGGTTTGAACACACCTAGCATCTTCAGGGAAGAAAGGCCAGGGGATCTGCTTTCCTAAAGATTCTTGACAAGGAAATCCCATTGTCTCAGTCATCCAATACTGCTCTAACAGGAATACTACAAGTGGATTGCTTTAGCAAAGAAAAGTGTCTTCTCACTCAGTCCAGTAGGCTCCAAGTCCGAATTCAGGATGTTTGCTCTGGTGGAAGACTTCTCCTCTCTGTCGGCTCTGGAGGAAGGTCCCTGTGTTGCATCAGACTTTGGTCAGGGAGCATCTTGGGGCAGGGACCTCAGGTCTGAAGGAAGCACTCTATTCTCAGCGCTGCTTTCTTCATGGTATGAAGTTCTCAACTTTCTGCTTGCTTCCCCTTCCTTTTATCTCTTGTAGGATGAAAGCATAAAAGGTGGTGCAAGCTACACTCCCAGGGAAACTCTCTCACTAATCCTCTTTTAACATAATCCTATTTATTATCCACAGGCAGAGATTAGGATTTACAGCATAGGAAAATCACAAAGTGGCAGGTAATCACAACACTGGGAATCACTAGCCTAGCCAAATTACTGCTCACATTTTGGAGGGCACACAATTCAATCCACAACATCTATGGAGAAATTTTACTCCGTAACACACAAGGTTGCCAAAAGCCAGAATCAACTTGACAGCAACAGTTAATACTGCTGTCCCTCGGTATTCTGAAGGGATTGGTTCCACGAGCCCTCCCGCATACCTAAATGCCGGAAGTTCAAGTTTCTTACATGAAATGGTCTTGTATTTGCATATAACCAGTGCACATCCTTCTGTATATTTTAAATGGTCTCTATGTTACTTGTAACTCCTAACGCAATGTAACTGCTACGTGAACAGTTGTTACACTTCATTGTTTAGGGAATAATGACAAGAGGAGAAGTGACCAACGCTCAAACAACGTGCACCGGAGAAAGACTGCAGATCTGCGCAGCCACGGAAGGCTATATCGGAGTATGCCCACACAACGCTTCCTTTGCGTGGATTCAGCACAGTGTCTGGCATGAGGCAAATTGAAGTTTTGCTTTTTGGAACTTTCCCCCTTGCATATTTTCAATGTATGGTTGGTTGAATCTGTCGATGCAGAACCCACAGATATGGAGGGCAAACTCTGTGTGTGTGTGTGTGTGTGTGTGTGTGTGTGTGTGTGTCCTGAATTCAAAAAAGGGAATCTCCAGAGATTCTGTGGCCAATGCCCTAATGGGACCCACAGCCAGGGTGAAAGGCAAGAATCACACAGAATAAAAAAAATCAGCATGTCCTTGAATCTCTCAGGACTGAAGTTCAACCCACCATCAAAGCTTCAAGGTTGGAACAAATCTCTGCTTGGATGAGTACCCAACAAAATAACTGATTCATATATATGCATACATATAAATATGTATGTACACACTGCAATCACACTCCAAACAACCAAAATGCTCACACACATTTTGAGGATACTCAGGAGCTGAGATCAAAGAGGAAAGAGTGGATTCATCTCTCCACTCTCAAAGTGGCTCAAAACCGCCAGCTTATAAAGTGGGAGTTGAGAGGGAAAATGAGGTAATATCTAATCAATCAGTCAATCAGTCTCTTTCCTTTGCTCTCATGTTTGTTGGCCTGTCTTCCTCTCCCTATCACGCATTAACCTTCCTCATGTTTAGTCTAACTCTTGATGCGTTTATCTTTTCTGTTGCTTCCCTCTCTCCTTTCCCATATTGAAAGAACCCAGCACCATATCCCGTTCAAGAGAGAATCTGACGCAACTACACTATTACAAAAAGATAAACAGAAAAGTGCTAAGGTGGAACCCAAGAAGGAGAAATGTAAAGAAACCTTTGACCAGGAAACTTCTCATCTGGCTACTTACAGCTACTGGTTGTTAAAACTTCTTGGTTAAGGAGGTTTGGTTGATCCTTCCCTCACAATTTTAATAATCACTCTTGCACAGGTATGCAGACGTAACTGTTTTGCCAGTCTTTATATAGTTCATACAAGGGTAGGTTTCCTTCCTCTCAATTAAATTTCTTGTTTCTAGATCACTAAAGTCAAAGACTTCCCTTCAACACTGTAACTGGTTACATCAGAAACCATGTGAAACAGCGGGCTATGCAAGACTGATTTTGGTGTCTGAACAAATCCTGCCCTAACCATGACTTACAGGTCACCAGGCACACAATGCCATCTGTCACAGAACCTGTGTCTGTCCCTCATGTGGCTATTGTTCAGTACCTGGACTGGTTCACAAATCCATTATGGGACAAGCGCCAGTTGGACCCACATGATTCTGTCTGTGAGAATGCAGGGTTCCAAGTTATCAAAGGGAACAGATTCACAAATAACACCCACAGTCACTAGAAAACTTCAGCTATGACTAGGAGAAAGGCGGTCTGCAGACCTTCCCATTCCATCGAGTGCTCAATACACACACACCTCCTATATATCTCTCTCTTTGGCAATTTGTGAACAGCTTGGCAATCTCTGTACACCACAATTAAATGTCACTTTTGTTTTTCTTTGGTATATATGGGAAAAATGAACATTTGCAAATTAAAACAATAGTAAGAGAATTTACAAAAGAAATGAAGAGGATCCAGCAGCATGAACTGACTGCACTCTGGAAGTGTACATATATGAACCACGGAATTCATGAAATAGGTGTATTTGATTATTGATAAACAGCAGACATTTATTGAGTACATACTAAGCACAAAAGTTCTCTTACCTAGATAACAACAGTGAAAGCACAATTTGGCTTCTGTTAGCTGCAGTCAAGTCAGCCCCTAACTCATGGCGACCCCACGCACAGTGGAAAAGTAATGCTGCTGGATCCTGTGCCATCCCCCCAGTGGCTGCACATAGGATCTCTGTGATTTACAGGGTTTTCATTGGCTGGTTTCCTAAGTAGATCATCAGGCCTTTCTTTCTAGTCTATCTCTGGAAGCTCCAAAGAAACCTGCTTAGCAACACACAAGCCTCCAGTGAGGCTGGACACAATGTGCATTAGCCAGGAAACATATCCAGTTCTCCAAAGGTGAGAATTCTACCAGCGAACCACCTCTGCCCCCATATAAACTGGCTAGGCTACATGACTACAAATCCTGCTCTATTTCTCTCCTCATCCTCCACATTCTGTCCCCACTTGCTAGACCTCTCCTGGCTGGCTGGCATCTTCTTCCTTGAATTCCCTTACGTAACTTCATCACCTTGCCCATTCTGGTTTCATCTGGTTTCGTCTATTGGCTGACACACTTTCAGCTCACCAGAAGGTGATACTGTTCGTTCTGACTTTATAGACCACTTAAAAGTCCTGGGCTCAGGTTAATAGGTCACCAGTTCCTCAGGACAATCGCGTCCCGGCCCTGTAAAGCAAGGTGTCCTTCATTGTCTAAGTGCACGCAAACTTAAGACTGTAGTGACACACAACTCAGAGGCCATTTTCATCCTTTTACAATACGGCATGATTTACTTTCTAGTATCACAGCTAGCCCCCCAGCCATCTGTCACTTTGTCACACTCTGGTAGCTTGCATGTTGCTGTGATACTGGAAGCTATGCCATTAGTATTTCAAATATTCAAGTACTTCAAATACCAGCACAATGATTCATGGTGAACAGGTGGCAGACAAAGACAGATTAGGAAGAAAGGCCTGGCAATCTACATCTGAAAACTAGTGAACAGGAACCCTATCGCTCACAACAGAATACTGTCTGATTATGAAAAATCATGGAGATGGCACAGAACAAATCAATGTTTCATTCCATTGTACACGGGGTTGTCATGAGTCAGAGCTGATTTAACATCAACAAATGACAACATCACAACTGTTTATAACTGGAGAGCTTAATCCACAATTATTTAAAATTCTCGCCAGAAAGCCTGAGTGATAAATTGAAACAGAAATCCTATAAACACTACCATGTTTTGCTTATGCAAGAACCAAAAATTCTTATATCTAATATCTGTTCTTCTCAAACTAGAGGTGCATACCCTCCGGATGGGCATGGGTCAGGGGATAGCACAGGTGATGAGGCAGAGTGCCAGGTGAGGAACAGCCACAAAACGAAATGGCATACCTTCCTCAAGAGACAATATTCCTCCTTAGAAGAAAACATGGTATTTTTACTGAAGCAAGCACTGACACATTGTGAAGTAAAACAAACAAATACAGGAAGTGTTTTAAAGTTAAAAAAACAAAAAAACCAAGAATTCAAAGAAAAGTTCCTTGCTTGTCGCACAGTTCCTACTGGGCCATGTCCACAATACATGGAGTCTCCAACAAACAACTCTCTTGTCTGTAAGTGTTCTTTGATGAAATTATGAGAACTGTTTCTCCAGGACTACGCACTTCTTGAGGCCAGGAACCACTTATTACCCTTCTCTTTGTCCCTGCGACCTTAGAAAGCACCTAGGACAGCATCTGGAGCACAATAGGCACTCCAGTAATGCATGAAGAATAAACTTGCCTGTCAACTGCACTATCAATAACAAGTGTTTTTTTTTTTTTTTTAATCAAATTAGATGAGTCGAAGGGAAGATGAACAGTTGTGTGAACATGTGGAGTAAAAGGAACCCAATTTATCAAAACAGCTAATGGGTGCCATGGCAACAATCAGATGAAGCACCTCAGTTTAGTTCTTTTCCACTCGAGCAAGTACAGGAAGGCAAATATTGTCCTTGTTAATCTTACATCAGAAGAAGGCGGGGCTTAGGACACAAGTCTAGCAGGTGACAGGAGGACTCACTAAATTCAATAACCTTTGAAGTATTTGGAAAGGCATCATGATAATAATTATCACCAATAACATGAAGTCCTGGTTTGCACTCAGATCCTGAAAAGATTATTTCAATCATTTAAAGGTTAAGTGTCAAATATCTGCTGCTGAGACTTGACAGCTATGCAAGGTGGGTCATACGTATACATTCAGATAATCTCTGCTATGACAGAGACTCACCCTACCCCATTTCCAAAAGTGCTACATTTTAAAATTAGGTGGACTTAAACGAGGGTAGCCATGAAAGATGACTGAAATTGTCTATAGCAATGTTTAAAATTTTCTACTCTCCTTGTTGAGACATTGCATTTTATTAACTCCTGAAAATAACAGAAAAAAAGACCGTTATCACCATTATCACACCCACTTTCCCTACATAAGCCCTCTTACACTGCCATGAGTCACTGTCAATGCCCATAGTTCTCTTTTACTTTCTAAACTAGAGGGAGAAGCTGGGTGGAGAAGGAAGTAAATACTCTCAGCCCTGCAGGTGTAAGCTATGAAAAGGTGAGCACGGACACCGACCACACATTCCACAGTGACTTCCTTTTCTGAGTCTTATGGTCTCAGGTATGTGAATTGCCAACCAATAACTGTCACCAGGTTTAATGTAATTTCAGCTAAAATCCAAACAGAACGCATTAAAAGATTCGTATTCCTGCAGAAGAACTGCAAACAGCTGCTGGAAACATAACACGCAGGAAGTGTAGACGGATGCAAAGGAATCTCACAGAACAAAATTGGAGCAGGCCTTCAACTTCCTACTGCAGGCGTCCCTTTCTCTTTGTTAATAATCTAGTATCGGGTTATCTCTGAGCCTTACATACCCGCTGCCACAGAGTCGATTCTGACTCACAGTGACCTTATATATAGGGCAGAGTAGCATTGCTCCACGGAGTACAGAGTTTGCAAGGAGCGCTGGGCCGTCGCCGAGCTTTTTTTTTTTGGTTAGCAAAAGTAGCACTTTAACCACTACACCACCAGGTTTACCCTCTGAGCCTTAGAGGTAGGTAATATATAGCATGATTGATCATTTTATTCTGTTGGAGATAGAGGTTTTGTAGTTCACACCTGGGAGCAAACGAAGCCCACTGCTGTCGAGCCAATTTTAACTCTTACAGACGCTACAGATAGAGTAGAACGTCCCCACAGAGTTTCCAAGGAGCTCATGGAGGACTTGAAAAGCCCACAGCCTGGTTAGCAGCGGTAGCGCTTGACTACTACGTCACTAGGGTTTCCAAACCCTTCCTCTTTTATTAACTCCAAAAGCGAGACCCCATGAGAGTTTAACACAGCTTACTTTCCGGTTTTTACTGAGAACCAAAGGAGTGAAATCAATAAAATGCACATTTACTTCTAGCAGTATAAATGTCCACCAATATTTGCTTTTCTACGCAATTTTTTTTTAAGAAAAAGTATTTCTCAGGAAAATGACAAAAAAACTATCAAAGAGTACTATGAAGGTGGCAAACAGCCCAGTCTCCAGTCCCAGCCCCAGCCCCAGCCCCAGCCCCAGGTCGCAGGCTAGAGGCGTGGGGATATGATGTGACCGACCAAGTCGTGGTGAGACCTAGCGCTAGCCGAAACCGGTGCGGAACAATCTTCGCACATTGCGAATTACTGCGAATTTCTCTCTGGCCCAGTGTAAAAAAGTAAAGTGCCCTTCACAGGGCACAACACTCAGCAAGCGAAACTTTGTCTCCAAAGCTTGAATCTCTGAACGCACCGCTTTTCCTTCACTCCTGGGAAAGTTAAAGCGAATGGCTGAAAGTTGAAAAAATGAATCACAGAGAAGAGTAGCGCAGGCTGGAGGAACAGATGGCAGGGCATCAAGGACAAGAAATATCACTATCATCCCCCGCCTCCCATCGCGCGCGCGGGAGTGCCCTTTTCCTCCCCCTAAACACACCTGGGGATGAACTTGGCTTCGTCCCCCAGTCGCTCCTGGAAGTCCTGCCAAGCTCGTCCCGGGTTCGCCGGATCCCATAGGGCAGCCAGAGTAGCTGCTGCGTCCTGGTCCTCAGCGTCCCCCTCGCTGTCCTCCAGGCCCAGTCCTGCCTCCGCCACGGCCGACGTGAGGTCCCCCAGCCTCCAGCCCTGTCGCCGCCCCCCGCGGCGGGCTCCGCGGAAGCCGCGCGCGAACTCCTGGAAGGTGATGGCGCCGTCGCGGTCTGCGTCCAACCTCTGGAACACCGCCTCGGCCTCCGCCGGTCGCACGCGCAGCTCCGCGCACAAAGCGCTGAACTCCTCTCGCTCCAGGCGCCCCGACCGGTTCGCGTCGCAAGCTGCGAAGATCGTGCGCAGCCGGGCCAGCTCCTCCCGGTCCCCATCTGCCTCCATGCCGCCAGGCGAACCAGAGAGCTCTGCAGCGCGCAGGGCGCCGGCCCGTCCGGGCTGCGACGACAGAGGGAAGGTCCGGGCCACCTGCTGCCGCCGAGAGCTGAAGCGAGTTCGGCTGGTCGGGCTGGTCCGGCAACTTGAGGGAATGTCCCGGCAGCGCCGAGGCGTCTGGGCGGGTCAGGGCGGCCAGGCGGCGCGCTCCCAGGTTGGTCTGGCGCGCGGAATCCTCAGTCCTCTGCCTGCGTCGCAGCAGTGCAGTCGCGCCCCAGACTCCGAGCACCACCGCTCTGCAGTGGAACCCGATGATTGAGGCGCGGCGCTTAGGCACTGGCCACTTTCCGTGAGTGGGTGGGAGGCCGGGGGATGGCTCCGCCCAGAGGGAGGAGGGGCCCCAGGCTGTGGTTCCCACGCCTCCAGAAGCCGGACGGTGCTTTCTGTGCTGGGTTCTCACCAGAACTTGGGTTTGGGGCTTGTGGAGTTGGAGGCGCGCCGTGGGCTAGAGCTGCGGCAGTAACGTTGCCAGGCCCTTCAGCAGATACAGTTGGTTCCTCTGGAGCCAACCTCTCGGCTCCCTCCAGGTGTGGTGCTGGCGTGAGCACGGCAAATTAACTGGGCACAAAGGAAGAGCAGGCACAGCAATGTGAATTGACTCCTGTTTCGTGTATTTAATTCCGGAAAATTCGTAAATTTCTGCATATGGAAGTTTTCTCACAAACTATAGTACCGTACAGGATTTACTGCAAGATCCCATTCTCTGATTTTGTTGAATAATAAAGCCATTGTCGTATGCCATTAACGTCGAACTAGTTAATGACACACTTTAGAAGTTCCATAAATCGCCAGATTCTCTCAGACCAAGCTTTTCTCAGTCTTCGTCTCCTCCTCAACCTGAGAGAAAATGAATAACCAGAATGGCTTGGAAGGCAGTATTCCTGAAGCAAAGACTGGGGTAGTTCGTTGTTATCTTTGCTTTAAATAAGCCTTAGTGAAATCCAATATCCTTTTGAACTCCTTTTAAGATTTAAAACACTGTTTTCGAAAATGCTGACAAGCTTAGCTGGGGAACCTGGTTGCTGCCTGAGGCTTGGACAGGGTAAGCAGAGAGAAGATGGTTCCTTCCTGACAGTTGCCATCCCGTCAATTCTTCTGGCTCTCTGGGACATGACCACTTGTACAGAGGGACAACCTAGAAGTGACCTAGCCCTTATTTCCATCCTGTCTCCGTATCGTTATACTCTCTGGGAGGGGACCCATCATGCAGATGCTAAGTATGGCCCAAAAGTCGGATCTAGGAGCACCATCGCCTGAACCTGGTGCAGTGCCACCACCCTCCTCCCTTGCCAATATACATAAGGACCCCCCCCAGATCTGTACAGGATCTTTCTCCAGTCGTGGAGACTACCTGTTCCCTCTCTGGAACGTACTTTCTTTTAATAAAACGTTCCTGTTGTTTGCCACCAGAAATTTTGGGTCCTTGTGCCTTGGGGGAGGGAGAGTCTGGTTTGCCTTCCAGAGACTGAACTTGCTAGCCCAATCTCCCTAACCAGAACCAGGCCACAGGTCACTCCAGGTCTAATCAGTTACACGAGCTTCACAATGCTATAGTTTCTTCAACACTGGCTGTTTAATGGATACTCCAAACCAAACCAAAGCCGTTGCCATCTAGTTGATTCTGGACCAAGGCCAGCCTGTAGTGACCCTATGGTGCAGAGTAGAAATCCACACTTTCGAAAGAACAACTGGTAGATTCCAACTGCCCGTCATTTAGATAGCAGCCAGTCTCTTAACCAGTGCACCACCAGGCCTCAGCTTAATAGGAACAGGGTTTTTTTTTTTTTTTTTTTTTTGTCTTGTCCTCCTGTTACTAGGAGAGGCTTATGTTTGTAAAGTTCCTTAGGTGATCCTCATAGGCTGTGAAAATGCATCTGGTTATTTTTACTTTATTCACCTTATCCATCCCCTCTACTTTTGAGAACTTTTCATTCATTGCCACTTCATTTCCTTATGACTTGGCATTTCCCTTTTATCTCATCCCAAGTCTCTTTATTTTTTGTTACTTGATTTTTCTTTTTTTTTTTTTTGTATGATAAAATTTAAGTGAGAGATTTAACTGACACATCCTCTCCAGGCAGTGTTCTTAAACATAAACTCAAGGGCTAAACATCTGAGGAAATGTTTCTTCTTGAACAGTACCCGTCATGGCTTGAACTGTGTCCCCTAAAAATGTGTAGGAATTTGGCTAGGCCATAATTCCTGGTATTGTTTGATGTTTCTCCATTTTGGAATTTCTGACTCTGTGATGTTAATGAAAGTGGATGGGTAGCAGTTGTGTGGGTAGAATAAGATTCAGTACAGTAAGTTTGTTTTGTGCCTTGAGGCAGTCTCTCAAGATATAAAGAAGAGGAGCTGCAGAGACTTTGGGGACCTCATACCACAAAAAACCAATGCTGGGAACTGAGTGTCTCTTTTGTAAAGGATTATGGTCCCTGAGCCTCAGAAGCTTCCAGTCCAGGGAAAGACTGATGACAAGGACCTTCCTCCAGAGCCAGCAGAGAAAGCCTTCTCCTCTGGAGCTGACACCCTGGATTTGGATGGACTGTGACAAAATAAAATTTCTCTTTTTGAAGCCATTCACTTGTGATATTTCTGTTAAAGCAGCACTAGGTAACTAAACCAGTACTCTAATTGTGATCAATAACCACAGCATCTACTGACTGTAAATAACATCACTTTTCTCCATCCTCAAATTTAACTGGTGAATTAGGAGAAGTGTTCCCATAGAAATCATCATCTTAGCAACCTAATTCTCTTGGCATCCTAACTGAAAGTGAATACAGTTCTACGCAATCGAAATAAAGTTTATCATCAGTGCAATATAAAGCATTTTTGAGTTGATTTTGTGTTTTTGTGCTTTCCAGCTCATAGTAAAGACTAAATTTTCCATATAAACAGTGAGTAGTTTGGCAATGCCTTTTCATCTCTACAAATATACTTACTAAACTGAAACTGTGAAATATCACTACAGCATTGACAGTGATAATTATGGTTTGCACAGTAGAGTTGGTAATATTTCTGAATGGCTTAGATATGCTTCCATGAAGACGACTGATGCAATTTCATTACTGAATTCCCTTTCTGCTCAATTCTCAATTCTTATATTCTTTGACCTGCCTCTCACTTTCTCTGAGCCCCTTTGTTGGAGTAAATAAATAAATATTTTTCAAAATGTCTTGTGCATTTGTTTTCCCAGCCCCACTGACATTAATCTATTCCAGACCTATAATATCAGTTATCTGTTACCCTGTATATCAGTGTAGCTGCAGTGCAACAAGCACATCTCTCTTCTTGGGTTTGTAATTCTGCCAAAAAATGGTTGGGCCACAGTCTGCCCAGTGACTGGTCTGTTTTACTCACCTTGCAGGGATTGGTCAGCTGACTAGTTAGACAGATGGTGTTTAAAACTTCGGTATAATTGAGTGACTTGCAGTCTACCGAGGAGATTGGTCAGCTTGTGGCCCTGCTGGAAAGCCCAAGCTTCAAACCGAGGAGGACTTTGCTTATCTAAGGAACAGATGTCACAGAAGTCTGGAGAAAGGCATGAAGAAACCTCAAGACAAATAACAGCCTGGAGCAAAGCTGTTTAAACCAGGAACTCTTGTGGGAACATCCTAAAAGAGCTGTAATACGGGTCAAGAGCTGTAACATTGAAGATGACAAGAGTCCTGGAAGGGGTTCAGTGGTAGAGTCTGCACAGCTAAGAGAAAGCATGCACTGCTGAGAGTTGGCTGTACACTGTCTATGAGCTAGGCCAATTAGCAGCCAAGAGGCCAACGACAGAGAGGTCTGAGGGGAGAGAAGTCTGATGGCAGAGAGCATCTGAGAGAGCTGTCTGGGTTGGAACCTGCCCTGCACTGAAAAAGGGAGGATAGGCGCTCTCCACTCTAGGGAAGGCCTCCAGACCTTGTCTACATGCTTCCTGTTTCCGATCTCAAGTTTTGCTTGTTACCCCCAACCTGATCCTGAGTTGTATGCAGCTTGTTATTTCCTTAATAAATCACATCAGTGTGAGTATGGTCTATGAGTTCTCTGTGGCTGTTCTAGTGAATTACTAAATCCTTCAGAGAAGCCCAGTGCGCTATGGGAGGAGCAACTGGTGTCAGAAATTTTGGAGAACTGGGAAGGTTAGGAACCAGCTTTGTGTTGATCCTGATTCTTATCCCTTGTGAATTTAGGTAATTCCTGACTCTATAACACATAAACTCAACAATGAGTGGTTTAAAGCAGAAACTACTTTATTTCTTCATAATTCCGTGGTCTTCAGTTGGACAGGGCTCAGCTAGGTAGTTCTGCTGGTTTGCCTGAGATCTCTGAGATGTCTACAGTCACGGCTGCTTGATTGGAGCTGCATGGTCTTAGATGGCCTCACATGTCTGTGGTTGGTGGTGTTGGTAGGGTCATGTGACCCCAGGAGTCTAGCCTGAGTTTTTTACGTGGTGGCAGTGTTCTAAGAGGGAAAATCCCACTGTACAATTACTTTTCAAGCTTCAACTTGTGTCATACTTGCAGATGTTCCATTGACCAAAGTCAGTCACATGGAAGCCCTAAGTCAACATGGGAGGGATAAAAGGAGACATATGTCATTTGGGTGCCCTTACTCCTGCAATATAACACACCTACTTGTATACAGTCTCTAATACTTTCTTTCAGCCTCTTTCCTTCTTCCCATTCATTCTACACAACCACAGCTAGACAGCCCTCCTAAAATACCAATTATTTGGTCATTCTCTAGCTCAGTGATCCTCAGTCAGTGGCAATTTTGTTTTACAGACATCTGGAAATATCTGGAAACACGTTTGACTGTAATAAATTGGAAAGATGGAGATGCTACTGGCATCTAGTGGATAGAAGCCATGAATGCTGCTAAGCATCCTGCTGTGTACAGGACAGTTCTCCACATTAAAAAAAGTGATCTGTCCCAAAATGTCAATAGTGCCAAGATAGAAAAAGCCTACATACTAGCTCAGAAAGCCCTAGTGGTCCCCTAATGAAAAGAGAAGCAAAAGCAAACTTTTCATTTGAGCAGTCAAAGCCCTCTGAAATCTGATCTCACCTTATATATCCAGATGTTTCTTCCTTAAGTCTCCTTTGGGAATCCCAATGCCTTTCAAATATGTCATACTTCACTGCATGGTGAATTTGAGAGCTCTTACTGCCTTGGAAAAATGTAAGCATCAAGCAGATACTTTAGTATTTCTCTCTTCTGTCTAACTAAACTGTGAGAGCAGTGAGAGACTGCTACCAAAGTGTCCACAGTTTTGTGACCTCTCTTACAAGGGCATTGTTTGGCACGCTTTGTGCCAGCCTAACTATCCTGCTGTAGGAATGCTTTTGAATATCACTAGCAATATGCTCAAGGGAAGGATCTAATCTTCCTCCCACTCCGAGAAAGAAATAGAAGGCACTTCTTTTCTATTTTCGCATCCAGAAACAGCTAGCCAGGAATTTGAGTTAACAGAGCGGCCTTTGAAAGCCAGTGAATCAGTGGGTAAGGGGAGCTTGCCTGTAGTTATCAGCAGGACTTCTAGAAAGATTAGCTTGCTCTTGGCTGCCCAAAGATTTTAAAAATCAGAGATAATCTTGTTAGAACATGTTTCTCAAAGCAGTGAAAAGCTATTCTTGGAAAGAAAGAGTTTCGCTATCACAGACATTTGTAAAACTCAAATGAATTTGAAAAAGAGTCCCACTATATGCCTTCTTGCATGAGATATAGAAAGCTGTTTATATTTCTTTAACCTGATATTTCCTAAATGTATCTGACTATGGAAGCTTTGGAGTTTTAATATGCTGTTTTTACTTTGCTTTTGTTTCATTTTCTATGAATTTTCCCACAGGTAGTGCTCTTGAGAACACACTTAGGGAAACTGAGTTAACCCATGATGAGAGCATTGAGTCACAAGAATCTACCCCTTGCCACTGTATCATAAATTTGCTCAACTTCCTATTACTTGGAATGGACACCACCACCCCTTTCACCTTTCTACCAGCAAGGCAAGAGAGGCTTTCAATGGAAGTCTATTGTAATGTAACGTGTAGGATTTCCTTTGGGTACATAAGCCTTCCTCTTAGTATGACTTCACATTCTGTGCCCCAGAGAGACGCTGTAGACCAGTTAAGATAGAACTAGATATCCAAGTAATAGTATAGCACTGAGGGAGCAATTAGTTGGTTCAGGAATGCTCTCAAACATAAGCAACACTGCAAGGACTTCAGTCTTAGTTTTCTCATGAATATCTACTTGTGACTTACTATTCCTAAAGATGTGATAAGAAGCAATTTGAAGACTTACCAAAAAGAGGAATGTGTCAGCAAACTTAAATTATACTGATCTATTTTTGTGTAAAGGATGACAAATAATAGTAATAAAAAATAATGTAACATCCGTATACTGCCACCCAGAATTAGCAAGTAGGAATATACTTTTTCAATCCTTTAAAACTAAAGCATTATCGATCCAGATGAACTTCTCCTTTGATTGCATATTGTTTATGTAATCAATCTGCAGCATCGTTGTGAGGGAAGAGGAGACAGGTGCAGGAGAGAGTTTGTAACTTCTTGTATTATGATAAATGAACTTTCAGAGTTGGAATCCATTCAGTGGCAACTGATCCTTTTTTTTTTTTTTAATGTTGCAAGCAGCATCAAACGTCATTTCATGTTTCACATCAAAACAGAGTAGCATTCAATCCTAGAAGATTTAGGTTTCAAACCTCTGATCCCATTATATAGTGATCAAGAAAAGCTCATGTGTCCTTAATAAACTATATGTCTCAAACATCGTGCTCCTCACAGTTGAGGCAGAAATGTGCATTTTATGTTCTACATGTAGGGAGGAGAAAAAAAAAAATAGAATCCAGCAAAAAATATATTCACCACAGTTTAACTTTTGGACCATAAAAAAGAAAAAAAAAAAAAAACTGTAGTGAGTCGACTTCTAAAATTACCTCCAATTTGAGTCCTTTCATGTAGAATCTCTGTATCTCTTCCTCTTGAAAGTGAGTGAGATTGTGAATAGGACAGGACAGTCACTCCCATAATTATGTTATGTTACATAGCTGTCTGCTGTAACTTAGCCATAGAGAGAAATGAAGTTCTGATGCATGGCACAACATGCATGAACCTTGACAACATTGTGCTGAGTGAAATTAATCAGTCATAAAAGGACAAATGATATTTGATTTCACTTAAAACATGAAATAAGCAAATACAAAGGAACCATAGTTTATTAGTGGTTACCAAGGGTGGGAGGAAGGGGGAGAGAGAGAATTTTTGCTTAAGAGGCACTGACTTCATGTTAATAGTGATGAAATAAATTGGGAAAAGTAGCAATAGTTGTGCACCATGAAGAATGTAATCAATGTCACTGAATTATACATGTAGTATAATTTCTAGTGGCACTGTGCCTCAGAAATTAGCTATTACTCAAAAAGTCAGCAGTTAAATTCACCAGCCACTCCTTAGAAGTCCTATAGGATCACTATAAGTCCAGATCAACTCAGTGGCAATGCATTTTATGCCTGTGTGTGAGTGTGTGTGTGTGTGTGTGTGTGTGTGTGTGTGTGTGTGTGTGTGAGAGAGAGAGAGAGAGAGAGAGAGAGAGAGAGAGAGAGAGAGCATTAAAGAAAACTGGAAAGAGTCTTCTGCTGGCTGGCTTTGAAGAAATTGCCATACATGAAAGGGCCATGTGTGACCTCATGGCGCTGAGAGTGACCCCAGGCTGCAAATGATAGCCAGCAAGAAAATGGGGACTTAAGTCCCACGATGGCCAGGAATTGAATTCTGCCAGTAACCTAAGGGAACTTAGAGGTGGACTCTGAGCTCCAGCAGAGAATATAGCCTGATGACACCTGGATTTCAACTTTGTGAAACCCTGAGCAGAGAACCCAGTAGAAGCCTAAACTTCTGACATATTGAAACTGCAAGACAAAAAAATAGATGTCGTGGGGGGCAGGACCAAGATGGCGAACTAGTCACATGTCTCCTCAATTCCCTCTGAGAACTGAGGTCTAGAAAGACAACTGAATGGAGCAGAGTGGACATTCTGGGAGCCCCACGATCAGGTGTAGGGTTTTCAGATCAAGCTGGGCAACAGGAAGGGGAAAACTACCTCTGTCAGAGGTGAGATGGCAGTGCAAAGAGTTCCACTTAGTCTAGTGCACAGCTGAGAGGCTTACAGGTACAGTCATTGTCTTTGTTAACAGTGAGACTGGGACTGGGACCTCTGAGCCTAACAGCCTGGCTGAAGCTGGCTCCCATGCTGAGTTGCAGGGTCTAAGTAGACAGCAGCTTTTGCAGCAGAGAGGCTGTGCTTAAGACAGTCACATCTAGAGAACCCAGCAACAGTTGGAGGCTGAGGGTAGAGTGCCCTTCCCCCTTTCTTCTCTCAGCTGCACCATAGATTCTGCTGCCTCAGCACAGGAGAGGTGGCTCAGTCAAGATGCCATCTTAGCCAGCTGAGAGCAGGAGTCAGCCACACCTAAGGGCCCAGCTGGGGCTGGTTGCCAGGCTGAGAAACAGCATCTGACTGGACAGTGCCTCTCCCAGCAGAAAAGTTGTTTTAAAGACAACTGTTCCTAGAGAATGTACTGGTGGCTGGTGACTGAGTGTGGCAGCACACTTACCTCTCCCTTCTTTGAGCTATGTCATAGTGTCCCTGGACACAGCCCCTGAGAGACTCCACAAGTAAGTTACCATCTTTGTCAGCTGGGAGATGAGGCCGGCCACCTCTGACGGCCTGGCTGGTACCTGCTGCTGCTAGACAGCATCTCACTCAGCTGAAAAGCAGTTATCAAGAAAATCACATCTAGAGAATGCAGCATGCTCTGGTGGCTGAGTGTGGTGACATCATTTTCCACTCCCTTCACTGAGCCACACCACAGCATCTGCTGATAGCCCCCAAGAGACTCCATAAGTAGGGTGACATATTTGTCAGCCAGGAGGTGGGGCCTGCAACCCTTGAGGGCTCAACTGCTACTGGATGTCATTGGACAGAAGTTCTCTCAGCAGAAGAGCAGTTTTTAAGATAATTGCACTTAGAGAACATGGTGGTTGCTGGTGGCTGAGTGTGATGGCACCTTTCTCTCCTCCCTTCACTGAGCTAGGCAATAGTGTCTGCTGGTGTGGCTCCAGAGAGTTGGCACAAGTAGGTCACTATCTTTGTCAGCCAGGAGGAAGGGCATGCCACCCCTGAGGGCCCAGCTTGAACAGCATCATGGGACTGAACAGTATCTCTCTCACCAGAGAAGCTGTACTTAAGTCAGCTGCACCTAGAGAACACAGTGGCAGCTGGCGGCCAAATCTAGCAGTACCCTTACTCCCTTCTTAGAGGTATGCCATAGCTTCTGTTGGTGCAACATGGAAAAACTGAACAGTTTTTTGATGGCACAAAGACAACAATCAATATCTAACCATTTAAAAAAGCAGATCACTGTGGCTCTGGGAAACTCCCAAAATAAAGAATCAAAAAAGTTTCCAGATGTAGAAGCCTTCCAGAAATATTCAGAGGTAGAATACAGAAGAATTATGTATAGATTCCTTCTAGAAATCAAACAAAGTGCAGCAGAACAAAATGAAAGATTAAGCAAGTTATATGGACTGTTAGAACATCAATGATCTGAAATTCAGCAGATCAATAATAAAATTACAGACTTAGACACTTCAGTTCAAAGCCAAAAGAGCAGGCTTGAGGGAATAGAATGCAGAATTAATGAGATTGAAGGTAAAGCAGCTAACATCAGAATTTATGAGGAGAAATCAGATAAAAGAATTAATAAAAATGAAACAGCATTAAGAAGCATGTGGGACTGTATCAAGAGGAACAATCTATGAGTAACTGGAGTTCCTGAACATGGAGGAATAGCAGAAAATAAAGAGAGAATTGTTGAAGAGTTGTTGACAGACAACTTCCCTGACATCACAAAAGAAGAGAACATAGCTATTCAACATGCTTATTGAACTCCACAAAAGGTAGACTCCAAAAGGAAAACACCAAGATACATTATAAGCAAGCTTAATATAATGAAACATAAGGACAAGCTCTTAAAGGCAGCTAGGCTTAAATCAAAACTAAGGTACAAAGAGAAGCCTTGCAGGCTGTCCTCTGGCTTCTTGGCAGAAACCATGTTGGCAGAAAGGTAGTGCGATGACATATACAAAGTCTTGAAAGAGAAAAATCTCCAACCAAGAATTCTATATCCTGCAAAATTGTCTCTTAAATATGACCTTGAAATTAAGACATTCTCAGATAAACAGAAGCTCAGAGACTTTGCAAAAACCAAGTGAAAATTATAGGAAATGCTGATAGAAGCTCTTCAATTAGAAGATCAGTAACACCAGATGTATACTCAACAATGCAATGCAGGACACCGCCTCCAGGGTCTTACTCAGTTAGGGAAGTCTCAAAGCTCAAGTAAAGCTAAAAATATTAAAAATAGAGAATCATAGATCTTAACATGTAAACTGTGACATCATCATACTTATAGGGGGATATATTACAGTATTTATAGCCCTTAGAAATGGAGAAGTGAAGGAGATATTCAGAAGTTAAACAGTGGTTTAAACTTAGAACATTAAGGGGAGACAAAGGGGTAGCTAAAAAGCAAACTTAACAATGCTACATATCAAAACAGGAAACATAATACATGAGTCTCAACAGACAAAAAACCAGCAGTGAAAAGGGTAAAGAAAACCCATAAAGAAAAATGACTCTGAACAGACTATGAAGTGGAACAAAGAAAATGCCAACCAAAAAAAAAAAATAAATGCACCAAAATAACAGCACTAACTACACACCTATCAATAATTACACTGAATGTAAATGGATTGAATAAAGAGGTAGAGAGTAACAGGTTGGATCAAAAAACATAATCCATCCATATGTTGCTTATAAGAAACACCTTAGACTCAAAGATGTGAACAAACTGAAGATCAAAGGATGAGAAAATATACACAGAGTTAACAACATATGAAGCAGAGCAGGAACAGCAATACTAATCTCTGACAAAAATAGATATAAAAGTAAAATCTGCCACTGTGGCCAAGGATGCTCATTATTTCTTGCTTAAAGTTTCAATACATAAGAAAGATACAACAATGCTAAATATTTGTGCACCCGATATGATATTATCTAAAAACATCAAACAAATGCTGACAACATTATAGATCACTCCACAATAACAGCTGGAGACTTCAACACTCCATCTTCAGCAATGGACAGATCATCCAGAAAAAATCTTAATAAAGACACAGAAGATCTTATTACAGCAATCAACCAGCTCAACCTCATTGACATATACAGAACTTTTTACCCAACAATGGATAATTATACCTTCTTTTTCAATGCACATGGAACATTTTCCAGAATGGACCACATATTAGGCTATGAAGCAAATCTTAACAAAATCCAAACCATGGAATTATTGCAACACATCTTCTCAGACCATAAAGCATAAAAAGTTGAAATCAATAGCTGAAAACACATGGGCAGAAATTCGAACTCAGGGAAACTGAATAACACCTTACTCGAAACTTTATGAGTTACAGAAGAAATCGAGAACACAATAAAGAAATTTGTGGAATCCAATGAGAATGAAAACACATCCTACTAGACCAATGGCATACAGCAAAAGTAGTGCTGACAGGTCAGTTTATCTCTATTAATGCATATATCTGGAGCAAAGAAAGGGCCCAAGCCCAGGAATTAACCCGACAGCTTGATCAAGTAGAAGGAGAACAACAAAAGAACCCCTTAGGCACCAGAAGAAAACAGATAACAAATATTAGAGCAGAACTAAAAGTACTAGAAAATAGAAAAGCAACTGAAAGAACTAAGTAAACCCAAAGCTGGGATTTTGAAAACATCAACAAAATTGATAAGCATTGGCTTAAGTCACAAAAGAAAAACAGGAGAGGAAACAAATAACCCAAATAAGAAATGAGATGGGAATGTCACAAGAGACAGCTGAAATCTAAAGTACAACAAAGTACTACAAGGAACTGCACTTTAACAGATTTGGAAACCTAGAAAGAGAAAGTGGACAACTTTCTAGATTCATATCATCTACCAAAATGATCACAAGGAGAAGTGGAACAGCTTAACAAGCCCATCACAAAAGAGTAGATTGAAAAAGTAATAAAAAAAACCACCAACAAAAAAAAAGTCCTGACCCAGATGGCTTCACTGGAGAATTCTAACAAACTTTTGTTGTTGTTAGGTGTTGTTGAGTCGGTTCCGACTCACAGAGACCCTGTGAACAACAGAACAAAATACCGCCCAGTCTTGGGCCATGTCCACAATTGCTTTTATGCTTAAGCCCATTGTGGCCACTGTGTCAATCTTTCTCTTCAAAGATCTTCCTCTTTTTCACCGACCCTCTACTCTACCAAGCATGATGTTGTACTCCAGGGACTGATGGTTCCTAACAACATGTCCAAAGTATGTAAGATATAGTCTTGCCATCTTTGCTTCCAAAGATCACTCCAGCTGTACTTCTTCCAGAACAGATCTATTTGTTCTTTTGGTGGTCCATCATACATTCAACATTCTGCTCCAACATCACAATTCAAAGGCATCAATTCTTCTTCCTTCTTCTTTGTTCATTGTCTATTGCATGCATATGATGAGACTGAAAATACCATGGCTTGGGTCAGGTGCATTTTAGTTTTCAAGGTGACATCTTTACTTTCGAATACTTTGAAGAGGTCCTCTGCAGCAGATTTTCACCAAATCTTTAGAGTGGAGATAATTCCAGTACCACTGAAGCTATTTCAGAACATAGAAAGGATGGAATACTTCCAAATTCATTCTACAAAGCCAGCATCACCCTGATACCAAAGCCAGGGAAAGAGCTCATGAAAAAGGAAAATTACAGACCAGTATCACTCACAAACTGAGATGCAAAAATATTCAACAAAACTCTAGCCAACAGAACTCAACAACATAACAAAAAAATAATTCATTATGATCAAGTTGGATTCATATCAGGGATGCAGGGCTGGCTCAACATCAGAAAAGCAATTAATGTGATCAACTGCATAAATAGCACGAAGGATAAGAACCACTTGATTTTATCAATCGATGCAGAAAAGGCATTTGACAAAGTCCAACACCTATTCATGTTAAAAACTCTCAGCAAAATAGGAATAGAAGGGAAATTCCTCAATGCAATAACAGACATCTATGCAAAATCATTTGCCAGCATCATCCTGTAGGGACAGAGATATAAAGAATTCCCTCTGAGAACAGGAACTAGACAAGGATGCCCACTCTCACCACTTCTTTTCAACCTTATGCTAGATGTTCTGGCCAGAGCAATCAGACAAGACACAGAAATAAAGGGCATGCTCATTGGTAAAGAAGAAGTAAAAAATCCTTATTTGCAGCTGAAATGATGATATGCACAGAGAAACCTAAAGAACCCACAAATGAACTAACTACCAGAACTAATAGAAGAATTCACCAAAGTATCAAGATATGACATAAATATAAATAAATCAGCAGGAGTCCTTTACACCAATAAAGAGATCATCAAAGAGGAAATCACGAAATCAATACCATTTATTATAGCCCTCAAGAAGATAGAATATTTAGGAATGAATCTACCCAGGTAAGAAAGGGACCCATACAGAGAAAATTACAAGACCCTACTGTAAGAAACCAAAAGAGATTTACATAAGTGGAGAAACCTACCTTGTTCATGGATAGAAAGACATAACACTGTGAAAATGTTTTTACCCAAAGCAATCTACATGCAAATTGCAATCTCAATACAAATTGCAGTGTCATTTTTTAATTAGATTGAGAAATAAATCACTAGCTTTGTTTGGAAAGAAAAGACATCCTGGATAAGTGAAACACTACTAAGAAGAGGAACACAGTGTGAGGCCTCACACTACCCAACCTTAGAAACTGCTACACTGCCACGGTAGTCAAAACAGACTGGTACTGGTACAAAAGCAGACATATAGGCCAGTGGAACAGAACAAAGAACCCTGAAATATCACCATTCTCCTTTGAACACTTGACATTCAACAAAGGCCTGAAGGTTGTAAACTGGGGTAAAAAAAAGTCTCTTTAACAAATGGTGTTGCAGAATTGGATATCTATGTGCAAAAAAACTGAATCAAGGGCCCACATCTCACACGGTACACTAAATGTAACTCAAAATGGACTAAAGACCTAAATATCAAACTTAAAACAAGAAAGATCATGCAGGAAAAAACAGGGACAACAATGGGAATTCTAATACACAGTTTACACAGACAACAAAATCTGACCAAGAATGTACAAATAACAGAAGAGGAAATAGATAAATGAGAGCTACTAAAAATCAAACATTTATGCTTATCCCAAGACTTTATCAAGAGACTTAAAAGACTACCTACAGAATGGAAAAAATATACTTGGCAAGTATGTATCAGATTATCATCTGGTTTCCATAACCTACAAGATATTACAAAGTATCAACAAGAAAAAGGTAAATAACTGAATTAAACAATGAGCAAAGAAAATGGGCATACACTTTACCAAAGAAGACCTCCAGGAAATGCTCATGATCATTAGCCATTAGAGAAATCCAAATCAAAACTACAATGAGATACCATCTCACCCCAAAGAGTTTGGCCATAATCTCCAAACCACAAAACAACAGATACTGGGGAGGTTGTGGAGAGACTGGAACTCTCCTACACTGCTAATGGGATTGTAAAATGGCATAATCTCTTTGGAAAACAATTGACGCTTCCTTAAAAAGCTAGAGATATAAATACCATATGATCCTGCAGTCCCACTGCTTGGAATATACCCTACAGAAAAAAAGGTTGTTGCACAAACAGATACATGCACTCAAACATTTATTGCATCACAGTCCACAACAGCAAAAGACAGTAGCAACCTAGGTGCCCATCAACAGATGAATAGATACACAAACTATGATACATATACACAACAAATGCTATACAATGATAAAGAACAATGATGATTCTAGTTTCAACTAGAAGACATTATGCTGAGTGAAATCAGCCAGCTGCAAAAGGACAAGTATTGTAGGAGACCTCTGCTATAAGGACTTAAAAATGGACTTCAGTACAGAAGAAAATACTCTTTGATGGCTACAGGGGTGGGGAGGGAGGAAGAGGGGTGATCGTAGATTAGATAGTCAGTAGGAAATTGATTAGGTGAAGGTAGTGACAGTGTGCAGTAGAGAGCAGATCAGCATAACTGGACACCATAAACTGAAAGTTTTTCTAAACTCGACCAACATTTCAAAGGCTAGATAGCAGGGACAGGGGTCTGGGGGACCATGTTTTCAGGTGACACTGAGGTCAATTGGCATAACTAGTCTACTACTAAGAAGGCCTTCTGCACTCCATATTGGTGAGTGATGTCTCGGCCCTTAAAAGCCAGCAAGCTGCCATCTGAAGAACACCAAATAGTCTCAACCCATCTGGAACAGATGACCATCAAGAATATCAAAGGCACAAAGAAAAAAGAACTTAGGAGACTGACGGAACTACATGAACGGGAGACTGCATCAGCATGAGACCAGAAGAATCAGATGGTGCCCAGCCACCACCAATGACAGACGTGGCGGGGAACCCAATGTAGAGTCTATGATGTAGCATGAGAAAAAGAGGTACGCCGTTCATGAACTCTACCAAAAGACCAAAATTAATGGTCAGATACCCTGGAAAGTCTGCTGGGAACAAGGCCCCTAGACTTGCTGCTAGCCCTGATTGAAACCAGTACTGAAGTCACTCTTCAGGCAAGAATGAACTGGACTTGGGGACACAGTGTGAGTGTGTGGTGTGTATACTTAATGGTTTTATACATTTACTGGAGACTGCCCTACTGATTTCTTTCTAGGGAAAAGAGACAAAGTCTTAAGAATCAAAACTCAGACACTAGCCAGAAGAAACACATCACATCATATCACTGGAAAGTCTTTGTCCCATGTTTTATTTTAAAATGAAGTAGCTTTTGAGAATTTTCATTTGTGATCTGATAAGCTCATGCTGTTTAATGGTGTCTATTCTTAATGTATAACAGTTTTTACAAAGAAAAATGCTTTTACAGCAAATATCCCTTTTGAGAAGAATAATAAAGTCATTTGCTACAAAACTCTGAGGATACCTAAGGAAGCTCTTACTTAAGATTTATAATTATAAATTTTAAAACTTTTAACTTTGTTACTGAGAGGTAAGGAGCCCTGGTAGAGCAGTGGCTAAGAGCTCAGCTGCTAACCAAAAAGACCACAACAATTTGAATCAACTAGCCACTCGGAAACTTTATGGGGCAGTTCTACTCTGTCCTATAGGGTTGCTATCAGTTGGAATCCACTTGATGGCAATAAGTTGAACTCAGAATCAACTTTTAAAAATCATTTTAATTAGGTTAAATTTATGAAATAAAAAATGGACCCATCTTAAGTTTACAATCTGATGACTCTGAACAAATGTATATATCGGTTTATGCACCACACGTTCAAGACACGTTCCCATAATCCTGAAAAGCTTTTTGGGGCTCCTTCTCAGTCAATCCTCTACCTAATCCTAAACCCAGGTTTCTTTAATCTGTTTTTGTTCATTGTAGGCTAAATATGCTTTTCTAGTATTCATCTTACTTGGACTATTTTGCTTGGATTTCATAGAAGTGACAGTCAGGAAATCAAAGAACACGCTGCACTGGGCAAATCTGCAGCAAAAGACCTCTTCAAAAGTGTCAAGAAGCAAAGATGTCACCTTGAAGATTAAGGTGCATCTGACGCAAGCCAAGGACTTTTTAATCACCTCGTATGCATGGGAAAGCTAGAATAAGGAAGACAGAAGAAAAGGAAGACAGGAGAAAAATCCTTACCTTTGAATTATGACAATGGCAAAGAATATTGAATATACACTGTAAACTGCTAAAAAAAAAAAAAAAAGAGGAAGAAATCTGTCTTGGAGGAAATATAGCCAGAATTCTCCTTAGTAGCAAGAACGATGAGACTACATCTGACATACTCCGGAACTGTTACCTGAAGGGATCGATCCCTGGAGAAAGACGTCGTGTTTGGTAGAGTAGAGGGGCAACTAAGAAGAGGCAGCCCATCAGTGAGATAGATCGACACAGAGGCTGCAACAATAAATAGTCTCAGGCATAACAAAGACTATGATGATGGTGTAGACCAGGCAGTACTTTGTTCTGTTGTATAATGGGTCAGCATGAGTTGGAACCAATTCAGTGGCATCTGATAAGAACAACAGAGTTTCATCTGCATGGAATAATACAGTACATGTTCTTCCATGTGTGGCTTCTTTGATTTTTGGACTCATTTTCTTGTTGCAGATTTTAGTAATACGTCTCTTCACAGCAATGAGTAGGATTATATTGTACAGACATGCTACAATGTGTTTATCATCTATTTTTTAATTGGTATTTGGATGAGTTCCAGTCTTTGGCTATTGTATATAAAGCTACTATAAACTACTGCTGAACAACAGGAATGTGTGAAGGAACATATGTTTCTGTTTCTCTTTAGTAAGTGTTTAGGAGTGAGATTGCTGAATCATATGGTAAGTATATGTTTAATTTTATAAGAAACTGGTTAAGTGCTTTCCAAAGTGATTGTACAATTTCACGTTCTCACTGGCAGTGTAAAAGAGTTCCAGATGCTCCACATACTTGCCAATGCTTGATAGGGTCAGTCTTTTTAATTTTTGCAGTTCTAGCAGATATGTAGCAATCCCTGGGTGGTGCAAATGATTAGGCATTTGACTACTAGTCAAAAATTGGCTGTTTAAATCCATCTAGACATATCTCAGAAGAGGGCCTGGCCATCTATTTCCAAAAGGTTATAGTCCTGAAAACCCTATGGAACAGCTCCAGTCAGCAGGCATGGAATTGCAATTGGAATTGATTTGGTAGCAACAGTAGATGTCTAGTGGTAGCTCATTATCATTTCAATTTGCATTTTCCTGAGAACTAATGATGCTGCACAACTTTGTAACATGCTAATTAGTTATTCTTTTACCTTATCTGTGTTTTGTCTGTTCAAATTATTTGCCCATTTTGTATTGGGTTGTCTTCTTATTACTGAGTTGTGAGAGTTCTTTATATATTCTGGAAACAAGTCCTTTGTCATGTGTATAGGAGTGTGTGTACATATGCACTGTGGGCATGATGCAGGACCCAGCAGTGTTTTGTTCTGTTGTGTGTAGGGTCTCTCCAAGTCGGAACCCCACACTTTAAAAAGCTGCCAGTCACCATACCAGTAAGAGTGGTCTTTTTTCATGAATCTGAATTTTTTCCTACATTTTTCTCCCTCTCTCTTGGGTGCTCTCTGTTGTGATCCCTGTCAGAGCAGTCAGCAGTGGCAGTCATGAACCCCCTAGTTCTTCTGGGCTCAAGCTGCTGGAGGCAATGATTCATGTGATCCAGTAACCCTTTGTTTAATATATTCCTTGTGTCTCTGGTTTCCTTCATTCTCCTTTGCTCCAGAGTGGAACACCCAAGACTATAGCCCCCAGTAACTCTGTTGACTCAGAACTGCAGTCATTCTCAAAGCTCACTTTTCAAAGAACAGATAGGCCTATAAAGCAAACAATAACACACGTAAGGAATGTGCTTCTTAGTTCAGTCAAGTGGAGGAGACCAAACTGTTAACATTTACACAAGAGCAAGACAAGAAGACAAGAATGGACAGGAAAATCTGAGAAATCAACACAAGGGAATCTGCAGTGGAAAGCAGGAGAGTGCTGTCATACTGTACAGATTACAACTGATGTCACAAAACAATGCGTGTATAAATTTTTGAATGAGAAACTAAGTGGAGCGGTAAACTTTCACCTAAAAGACCACTAAAGACAAACAAAAACTCCATTCTGCACTTTTTTATTTTCTTAGTGATTTCTTTAAGAGTAAATGGTTTTAATTTTGGTGAAATTCAATTTATCAGTATTTTCTTTTATGGTTTGTATTTTGTATCTCATTAAAGAAGACTTTGTTTATGCAGGCTTTCAAAGATATCCTACAAGTTCTCTTCTAGAAATACTATAGATTTAACATAATATTGTGTCTATAATCATTTACATTAATCTGTGTATTGGGTGAGTTATAAGTTGTTTTTTAAATATAGGCATCCACTTCTTTTGGTATTAATTTTTTGAAAAACTGCCCTGTCTCTACTTGTGTTAGTTATTTGTTGTTGTTGTCAGATATCATCAAGTCAGTTTCAGCTTAAAACAACCCTGTGTACAACAGAATGAAACACTGGTTGATCCTGAGCCATCCTTACAACTGTTGTTATGTTTAGGCCCACTGTGATAACCACTGTGTCAATCCATCTTGTCAAGGGTCTTGCTCTTTTTCACTGACCTTCTACTTTACCAAGCAGGATGTACTTCTCTAGGGTCCCTCTTGATAAGACATCCAAAGTAGGTGAGACATACGACTGACATTCTGATGGGTCCCCTGAGGACCTGGCCTCAGAATTTGCTACTAGTCTAAAGCTGGAACCACTACCAAAAGCCAACTCTCCAGTCAAAAATTAGACTGCACTACAAGACACAGAGTGATGCTGGTGAAGTGTGTGTTCTTGGCTTAAATATATGCACAACGCTGTTGGAGCAGCTCCTGTCCAGGAGTGAGATGGCAGGGACAGAGGAAGGGACAGGAATTGGTCGAATGAATACGGGAAGTGTAGGGTGGAGTGTGCTGTCATAGGGTTGGGGAGAGAGTATGGGAAGTATAGGGTAGAGAGTGCTGTCATAGGGTGGGGAGAGCAGTTAGAGCTGCATAGAGATATGTGTTTGGGGTTTTATATGGCAAATTGACTTGGATTGTAAATTTTCACTTAAAGCATAATGAAATATTAAAAACAAAACAAAGCAAAGCAAAATATGTGAGACAAAATCTCACTATCCTCACTTCCAAGGAGCACTCTGTCTACATTTCTCCCAAGACAGACTTGTTTGTTCTTCTGATGCTCCATGGTACATTTAATATTCTTCACCAACACTATAATTCAAAAGCATCAATTCTTCAGTCTTCCTTATTCATTATCCAACTTTCACATACATAAGAGGTAATTGAAAGCATGTCTTGAGTCAGGTGCATCTTAGGCTTCAGTGTGACTTCTTTGCTTTTTAACCTCTTGAAAGTTCTTTTGCTGCAGATTTGCCCAGTGCAATATGTCATTTGATTTCCTGACTACTGCTTCCGTGGATGTTGATTGTAGATACAAGTAAAATGAAATCCTTGACAATATCAATCTTTTTTTCCATTTATCATGATGTTGCTTATTGGTTCAGTTGTAAGGATTTTTGTTTCCTTTTTGTTGATGCCTAATACATATTGAAATCCATAGTCTTTATCTAGTGTTGCTATGACAGAGAACACAAGTGGAAACAAACAGAAAGCCATTATTCTCTCACTGTCTAAGAGGCTATTCCAAATTCAAGGTGCCATCTCCTAAGGGAAGGCTTTATATCTAGTCCCCTGGACTAGAAGCTTCTCTTCTGATCACAGGGAAAGTCATTCAATGTTTTAGCGTTAATTTTTTTTTTTGAGATCTATATTGAGCGGCGTTCGATACGCATCTTGGATGTCTATATTTTCTTCTTTCCTAATTTCTAGGAAGTATTCTGTCAGCAGCTCAGCAGCACTACTTTCTGTGTTGTCAGGTGTCCTGCCTTGTTCAGGAACTCCAGTTAGTTGTAGATTGTTTCTCTTAATGGAGTCCCATATGCTTCTTCATTGTTTTATTTCCTTTTTTTTATTTCTCTGCGTAGATGCTGGAGTCAGTAGTTCTGTCTTCTAAGTCAGAAAGTCTATTTTCCATTTGTTCATTTGGCTTTGAATTGAAGTTTCTGTCTCTGATTTTGTTATTGAACAGTTGGATTTCAGAGTACTGGTGTTCCATCAGATAAAACAGCTGGCTTAATTTTTCATTTTGCTCTGCTGCATTTTGTATAAGGTCTAGGAGAGCTCTCTATATAATCCTTTTGTACTCACCCTCTGGTAGTTTCAGAAAGGCTTCTTCGTCTGGGAGGTTCTTTGGTTCTTTCTTTTGTAGGCCTTCTGAAGCCATAGGTGAATTCTTCTTAATGTTTTTGTCCAAAGTTTGTTGCTTTTTGGGCATCTGGAGGTCGTTTTGTTTCTCCGATGTTATCTTAGCAGGATGTAATGTCAGTCTGAAGAGGAGGTTGATCACCAGACACTTGTATGTACTCCAGTGACTGGGCTCAGTGGTACCTCTGGGGTAGCCGGCTCCACCTCCTGATAGACAAAGACGTGGCTCTTCTTATAGAGTTACTGGGAAGCCTTCAGCTGACCCTATAGTGTGAGTCAGTAAAGGCTAGAAGAGATGCCATCAGGATGCACTGCAGCTATTTCTCTAGGCAGTCTTAAGTTGAAAGGCAAACATATCTGACAGCTTACGAAATTGGTTAGACTTTTAGGTGTGCAATTCGCTCTTTCCAGCTGGCAAAGTAAGCACCTCTTTATCCAATCCCAGATGCTATAAACTAGTTCAAAATATGGAAAGGCTACTGCCCTGCCATCATCTGTGCAAAAGACTGCTTTTTCTGTCAGAAAAGTGCTGTCTGGGCAGGCACTGCCTCCCAGCCTGGGAATTAGGTCCAGCTGAGGCCTCTGTATGAGTAACTCCACCTCCCAGACAATCAAGATGGCGTCCCACACAAACTCCCCACCTGCCTTGGAATAGGGTATTCAGTGGTGGGGATTTGGTAAGAGAAGCCAAAAGTGCTGAGGTGCATGGATTGCAAGACCGGGCTCTCAAAATGTGGTGACCCCACTCACCAGTCCCATCAGTAGTACATCCGAGCCATGCCACCAATCAAGTCCCAGCTGTGCCCACCAGCCAAGACAGAGGAAAGAAAAAAGTTAAAATGGTGAGTTACCTTCAGTCCTTGAGAGCTGGCACTTATCAAGAAGGGGGGTCAATGAAAGAGAAGTTTCCCACTCAGTGGTATGTAGTCCAAATAGACAGCCCTATGCCATATCCTAGGGTTCCTAGGTGTCCAGAAGGCTCTGTTTAATCATCATTTCAGGCCTTTTCCAGAGGGATTTAGGGAGACATGTGTTTAGTCTGCCATTTTGACTCTGCCCCTCTTATTGTTAATTTTGAAGTTAGCTAAAGTGTTCCCACCCCTTCTTATTTTGTAGGTTCCTTTTATTAGGTTTGGGGAGTTTTCTTTTATTCCTACATTGCTGACACTACTTATCAAGCATGGGTTTTGCATTCTGTTAGATGCTTCCAGCATTTACTGTGATCATCATATTGTTTTGCTCCTTTATTCTGCTACCATGGTGAATTATATTGATGGATTTTCAATTTTTAAACTAACTATCACTTTCCCTGTGGCCTCAAGTTTCCCCTTTAAATGCTGTCCTAGCAGAGTAGTTAAATTTCATATGTGGTATTAAGGGTTCCACGAGTGAATGTTCAAAGAATCATGGATCAGTGCTGTAAGGTTTCTTATGTCCTAGTCTCATGAATCTCATATTACCAGTTCTGCCACATTCTATTGGTTAGTCAAGTCCCCAAGGCCAACCCTGATTCAAGGAAATGATAATTAATCTCCTCCTTTCACTGTTTTGCTTGCAGTGGGATCTGGTATTTCACATATCAGCTCTACCATATTGACTAGATAGCCTCCTTCTCTGCTTTAAGCCTCATCTAGAACCTCCAGTGGAATAGTGGTTATAGTGCTACAGCTGCTAACCAAAAGGTTTGCAGTTCGAATCTACCAGGCATTCCTTGGAATCTCTACGAGACAGTTCTACTCTGTCCTACAGAGTAGGACTATGAGTAGCCAGAAATAATTCAACAGTAGTGGGTTTCTAGTATCCTTTTCATGACATTCTGAAAAGAGATTAAGCCACCTCAATGCTCCCAAAGGGTTCTATTCCTGCTTCCGTACCTGCTGCATGTGCCTTCTGCCCTCCAAGCTATACTGTTTCCCAAACACTAAACACTTTTTTAAAAAGCCTATAAAGACTCAAAAAGACTTTTTAAAAAGACTTACAAGATGACTTACTTTACTACTACACTGTGGATATGTTATCTCTTTAACCTTTTAGACAATCTTGGTGAGCTAGGTTTCCCAACTTTGGAGACAAGGAACTAAAGGTCAGATCAAGGAAAATGTCTAAAGTCATACAACTAGTAGAGTTGGGATTCAAACCCAAGTTCCCTGATTCAAGTTTCCCTCCACAGTGTGCATAATAGATGCTGTCTTGCTCTTTGCCAACCCCTCATCTCTGTGTGTTTCTACCCAACAACTAGCCCTCATAGCACTTGTTAGAGTACTGGCATCAGGTTGCTCAAAGTGGCTTTGTCTCTGTGTCTATAGTGCCAAAGATACCTGGAAACTTATATCCCCTCTGGAGGTAGCCCTTGAGATATGGATGATGGAATGAACCCCTAGTTCCCTTGCTCTGAAAGTGGAACAACTCTCAGGTGTTTAAATATAACACAAACAAGTAAGAAAACGAGACTTAAACTTGTATTTTTTTTTTTTATGTTCCCTATTGGGGATGTTTTCCACAGAAAAATTAATTATAACAATGTCAAAATTGCACACGCAGTTTTTTTTTTTTAAATTATTGTTATCTCCACCTAAATAAAAAACAAAAATTTATGTCTCACTTTAATTGGGAAATTTTCTAGACATATTTAACAAAACATATTTTTCAAAGTCTTGGTTAGGAGAAGTTCTCTTTTCCTAAAAAAGTTAGTAGGTAGGGGCAGAAATGCCCTGAAATACAGGCTGTCCCCAGATTACAAAAATGTTCCATTCGTAAGTCTGTCTTTAAGTTGAATTTTCACAGAACAGTTAAGTATGGTTCACATCTAACATCAGTTAGTCAAATTTGTCTTAGCGTATAGTGTATTGTGTATCTTTCTATGCATAAAAATATTAAACACTTCCAGATATACTAAAACACCTTTAACATATTAATGCAGCAATAATAATATTTTGATGTACCTCACAAAGTAGCGGCCATTTGTTATCACAAACCATTGCACACACGTCCACTTTTGAAATATGATCAGCTTTACTGGGGTTGTTCTGTAACTACAGGATATACCTTGTACTTTGACTCTTTCCAGTGGTTCTTTTATTTTGCTTAGAGAATGCATGGTAGTGCAGGCTTAGAAACAGAGGAGAATCTTCAATCTTAAAAAAAGAAAAAGAGATTTTGTGGAGCAAATATATGTCATCTTAGATTCTAAGTGTGATAAATGCATGAAAAATCTTGAAAATAACCTTGACTAGTATTTTTTGTTTCTTGAGGGAAAAAGATCATGTCTAACTTGAAAATAAAAAACATATTTTCTAACTTGTGTGATATTTAAGAAAGTCAAAGATGATGTCTGTGTTAGACCCAAGTTGTTTATGCCCTTATAGCAACTGTGACCTATTAGCTTCTCTCTCCTCTCTTCTCCTTTTCTCCAGGGTTTTTCGGCCCTCTTCCTTTTGATGGTTCCCTGGATCACTTGTCTCTGAAAGACTTCCTTCATTCACTTATCAAAGTTTAGGCACCAGTAAGCAGCTTGGGGTTTAACATTACTAAACCATGGAAATGTCTTTAAACGTGATCAGCCCTGATCTCCTTTGAACTGTCTACAGTGCTTAGTGAGGATATGGGGAGAATACCAAAATTTAAACCAGTCAACCAGTTGCCATACAGTTGATTCTGACTCGTGGTAACCACTTGGGTATCAGAATAAAGCTGTGCTTCATAGCTGTCAATGGCTAATTTTTTAGAAAATAGATTGCCAGGTCTTTCTTCTGAGGCACTTCTGGTGAACTATAACCTCCAAACTTTTGGTTAGCAGACAAGCATGTTAACTGTTTGCATGACCCAGAAATGCCATTAAAAATTAGAGGTAGGCACCTCTGTGGGAGATAGTCTAAAACAGAGGCCAGCGAGTCCAGCCCATTACCTTTTTTTTTTCTTTTTTAAGGCTAATGAGCTAAAAATGGTTTATATATTTATAAATGGTTGAGGAAAAAATCAAAAGCAGGATGGTATTTTGGGGCAAGTGAAATTTTATGAAATTCAAATTTCAGAAGTTTTACTGGAATACAGTCATGTCCATTGCTTTCGGTAGAGCTGAGTAGTCTCAACAGAAACCATATGTTCAGCAATAACTAAAATACTGACACAGTAAAGAAAAAGCTTGCCAACCTCTGCTCTATAGAAGAAGTAAAGAAAAGGCATATTTCCCTTTTTTCATAGCACAAGTTACCTTTGTGTAATTGCAAAAAACAAATCCATTGCTAGCTAGTCAGTTCTGATCATAGTGACCCTATAGGAAAGAATAGAACTACCCCATAGAGTTTCCAAGGCTGTACGTCTTTGCAGAAGAATGCTGTCACATCTTTTTCCTACAGAGCAGCTGGTGGGCTTAACTGCCAGATTTTAAGCTAGCAGCCCATCACTTGCTGCTCTGCCAGCGCAGGGTCTCCTTAACATTAGCAATGAAGCACCTTATTTTCAAACTACTCCTCTGCCCTCTAAAAAAGCCTTCAAACCCTAAAAAATTAAAGCATAATAATTCAGCTTTCGATAAAAGGAAAGGGAAGCAAGCAGATAGCTGGTGATCTCATGCTATCAAGAGAGAAAGCAGTGCTGGGAGCCGAGTGCATCTTTTGGAAAAGACCAGTGTTCCTGCACCTCAGAAGCTTCCAGCTCAAGGGAAGATTGACCACAAATGACATCATCACAAGGGAATAGTAGTAGAATGAAGGGAGAGTGTGGTAATTCTATTAAGGCTGGCTTCCTTAACATGCTTAAAAACAGGAATGCTGGGACTAACCTACAAATGCAGAATCTTGTGCAGTTGTTTGGTTTCTCAGTGTTTTAGTTACTTAGTGCTGCTTTAACAGAAATAACACAAATGGATGGCTTTAAAAAGATGCGTTTATTTGTCACCCAGTAAGACAAATGTCCAAATTCGGGGTGTCAGCTCCAGCGGGAGGCTTCCTCTGCTGGCCTTGGAGGAAGGTCCTTGTGGTCAATCTTCTCTTGAGCTGGAAGCTTCTGAAGTGCAGGAACACTGGTCTTTTCCAAAAGATGCTCTCAGCTCCCAGCACTGCTTTCTTTCTTGATAGTATGAGATCACCAACTATCTGCTTGCTTCCCTTTCCTTTTGTCTCTTATAGGATGACAGGACAAAGGGTGGTGCAAGCCACACTCTAGGGAAACTCCCTTAGAAAGGGTGTTGTACTCCCACCCTAATCCTCTTTTAACATAACCCACTCTATTACCCACAGGTAGAGATTAGGATTTACAGCACAGAAAAAATTAGGAAAAGGAGTATAGTCACAAAATATTGGGAATGATGGCCCAGCCAAACAGCTATACACATTTTTGGGGGGGACACAGTTCAATCCATGACACACAGTATTATAGAAGAGTCCATGATAAATTCTTAGAATGTACTGAGTTTGCCTTTTACAAAGAATTGGCATGCCATCTTTCAGAAGCCAAAAAGGACCATGAAGTTAGTTTTGTTTTCCATGTTGCCGTCCCAGGCAAGAAATTACAAATTCATTTTTGTGCTACACTGTAGTTCTCAGCTTGTCTAGATTCCATTTCCCCTCTTTCTCTAGATGGTTCTGATCAAAAAACATTTTTATTATAATTTTGAATTGTTTGGCGATATCTGTCCTGAGACTACTGAGAGTCTCAAGGTCTTTATGAAAGTTGGTAGGAAATAAATTATGAACAAATATAAACAATTGTTTAGTTCTATTCATTTTAATTTTAGTAACACTTGAATGATAATTATGTCAATATTGTCTAGTTATTATTTTGCTCATTATTTTAGAGCTGCTTCTCAACTTTTCTCCCAAGCTTTTCTTCCAAAAACAGACAAACAATAATCTAAAACAATAAATGGATTTCATTTCAGGGAAATGTATGAATTTGATCCCAAACACTCAAAAATTACTTCTAGCTCCAGGGAATACAATCTGTACATTGTTAGGTCAGAGATTCATTTGCATTCATCCAGAATAATGGAGAAACGTACATTTCTATGTGGCCTGAAAATAGTTTCTGATTCTACAATATGAGGAGATGTTAAAATAGTAGTCCATGTTTGAAAGACTAAATCAGATGAAAGCCTCTGTTCCTAGGAGAGTAAAATGAGACAAACCAGATCAATCAGAAAGAGATCCATAGATTCTACAGCAATTCCTATTCTTCTGGAAAGCATCATATAGTTGAGTATTCCAAGGATGAGATATTAGCTTAAGGCCCTTTTCATCAATACTTCAGAGTCTTGGATTAACAGTGAATGACATAGCTACACTTTACAGGCTGATGTAGTATTTTGGAATACATAACCAGGATTTCAAATAACATTACATGTATGTCTGAATTTGTAAGTCCTTAAACCCTGGTGGTGTAGTGGTTAAGTGCTGCATCTGCTAACCAAAATGTTGGCAGTTCAAATCTTCTAGGTGCTCCCCGGAAACTCTGTGGAGCAGTTCTGTGCCGTCCTGTGCAGTTACTATGACTCAGAATGAACTCAATGGCAGTGGGTTTTGGGTTTAAACACCGAAGTTGTTAAAGATTTCATTTTTTCCTTGTGTCCGCAGTCAATGCTATGGATGCAGCAGTCAAGAGATGAAGTGGCATATTGCAATAGGCAAGTCTGCTGCAAAAGGCCTCTTAAAGATGTCACCTGGAGGACAAGGTGCAGCTGACCCAAGCTGTAGTATTTTCAGTCACCCCACATGTATGCAAGAGCTGGACCATGAATAAAGAAAACGGGAGAAGAATTGATGTCTTTGAATTATGGTGTTGGTGAAGAATACTGGATACACCATGGATTGTCAGAAGAATGAGTAAACCTATCTCGGAAGAAATATAGTCAAAATGCTCCTTAGTCGATGCTTACATCGACTTGGGACCGGAAGAACTGGATGGTGCCCGGCCACCACCAGTGACAGCCGCGATGGAGCTCACTAGGTTGAGTCTCACTGGCAACACAGTAATAAAAAGGGGTGCATCCTGAGATCTCCACTAAAAGACCTCAATTGATGGTCTAGCGGTTTCGGGGTTCCCCTGAGAGCATGGCCCCCGGCCCTGATGCTGCCCTTGCCCATAAATCATAATGAAGGTCCACTCTTTGGACAGGAATGGATTGGACTTGGCAATGCAGAGTGACCGTATATTGGTTGCACTTTATGGTTCTATACATCTATAGGATATCATCCTGCTGACCTCCGGCTGGAGGAAGGAGAGTGGGTGGAGAGGAGCGGAAAGGAGGCTGCTGGGAGGATGAGACATGTATGGAGCAGAGAGGAATAATGTGCTGTCACCGAACAGGGAGAGCAAGCTGCATATAGGTGGGCATATAAATTTATACGGGAATGTACATTTTCACTCAGTTATATTAAATAAAAAAAAAAGAAGCTACCAGTTCAGGGGAAGATTGACGATAGGAACCTTCCTCCAGGAATTATGGGGAAAGACATCCCTCAGAGCAGATATCCTGCATTTGGATTTATAGTTGAAAAAGTAAATTTCTCTTTGTTAAAACTAAAAAAAAAAAAAAAAAAAGAAAGAAATAGCACCAAGGGCTTACAAAAAAGCACACAAACCCATGCACAGCTAACAACATCACCTTTCCTCTTCAATTTTTGATGCCGTTTTAAAACGGAAAGAAACACAAGTAAGCAAAGTTCTCTCACTGTCTACAGTTCTGACAAAGTTTTTGACCCACATCTAGGGTGACATTTTTGCTGAAGCTGAGTTTCACACATTGCAAAGTAGTATGACAATAATTAGTCAATGAACAAACCCTGGAAAGGAGAAAAAGGAAGAAAATGCTTTCAGAATAGGGAATTGATGTGTCCTTTACAAATGGTTTTCAAAAATTATTCAGCCTTTTAGAAAAAGTTGGAAATGGACAATGGTATTGGTCATAGAGCAACAACAAATATTATTCAACCCTCAAATTTATCTTGGCCCCTGGCATCTCCACCAGTCCCATCCCTCTTCACTCGCTGGTTCTTCCTTCCGCACAGATCTGAGAATGTCGCTGGAACATACTAACACATACCTATTAGCACTTCCAGACCATAAAAATCAAGCAAAGTAGTACAGATGTCAGAGGCAAGATCTAAAGATATCAGAATTTCATTTTGAGGTTCTGAGAAAAATGGCAATTATATATAAATCCAGAAATTGTTACAGTGTTATCATTTTTAAGTACATTTAAGAGTAATGAGGGGAAAGTTATGATTATCTTAACGTGTAGCACCAGAATTACTCCTGAGAGGGAACTGTCTTTGTTTGGTTCATAGCTTGATTCTTATAGAAGAAAAGAATTGGTGGAATAACGTATGAGAGTTATGTCGTTTTTCACATACAGCTTTTCATGGACAGTGATGAACTTTTTCTTCCTCCTGTGAGGAAGTGGAAAAGACAGAGGAGAGGAAGGAGAGAAAAGAGCAGAAAAAGGAGAGAAGCTGGAGCCAGTGAGACGGCTGGCTATTGCTGAGACAGGCGATTGTGTGAGTTGTTGTCAAGTGTTTCCTGGGTAATGCTGACCCAACGTGCAACAGCAAAAATGTTGCCTAGTCCTGTACCACCCTCCCAGTCATTTACATACGAGTTCGTTGTTGCAGTAACTGTGTATTTGGAGTGTCTTTCAACACAGAGGCCTCATCTTTCAGCACTGTGTTCGACAATATCCCGTTATGATTCACAAAGTTTTCATTGGCTAATTTTCAGAAGTAGATAATCTGTTCTTTCTTCCTGTCTGTCTTATTCTGGAAGCTCTACTGAAACCTGTTCACCGTGGGTGATCCTGCTGGCATTTGAAACACCAGTATCATAGCAACCCACAAGCCACCATAGTATAACAAAATGACAGACAGGTAGTGAGAGATAAGTGAAGAACTTAGACAAACACCTTTTTTTTTTTTTTTGGTGTGATGTAAGCCCCTCCCAAAGCACTTTAGAGCTTATTTATTGAAAGTTATGTGTCTCCAATGAATCAGAAAGGTCAGCGTTACCAGCCACTGCATGAAAAGGAGCTGAAGCTCAGGAAGCAGGAGAAGACAGAAGGGACAAGTGCATATAAGTCCCTCCCCAGAATCTGTCAAAATTTTGAGCGTAGAATTTTGGTAATCTTAGGAAAATATTTACCCAGACCTCAACAGTACTAAGTCCTCTTCCAATCTCAGTGATGTCTTTATGGATTAAATTACTAGTTTACAAAGGATGGTTGTAGGACCAGAAGCATCAGCATTTCCTGGTAAGTGTCAGAAATTTAGGCACTTTACCTTGGACCTGTGGAATCAGAAACTCTCTGGTTCACCCCCTCTGTGTTTTATAACAAGCCCTCAAAGAGAGTCTGATGTGCAAAACTTGAGAATCATTGGTTTCAAACAATGGTTTCTGAGTGTGAGGATTAAGATGAAGTGTCAACTTGGCTGGGTCATAATTCTCAGAGCTTATATGTAATCACTCCCATGATGGGGGATGGGCTGTGAGTAGTCAATCTGTTGAAAGGGAATTTCCTTGGCTGTGTGGCTTGCATCTGAATATATGTGGACATTCTGGCTCTTTGCTCTCTCTGGATCCTGCAGCTGCCTCCTGTTCATCTGACACCATTTCTTGGGACTTGAGCCATCGGTTTACCTGCTGATTCTCGATATGTGAATCGGCTTGCGAGTGGAGTGCTGCTCTCCAATCTGCCTATCTTGAGTTCCCCAGGCCCTGTGAGTACCTGAATCAGAGAAGCCTCTACCCTTATTGATGGGCTTGGGACATTGCAGTCTCCACAGTTGGTAATGATAAAACTCACTCTCTGTATCTGTATCTGTATCTCTCTCTCTCTCTATTTGTTCACTTGACTGGTTTTGCATCTCTGGAAAATCTAGGTTCCTACTAGGGTTGGTGGCATATCAGATTCATCTAAGACACTGGTATAATAAAATAAAAAACAAAAATAACAGCAACAAAAAGAAACCCAGTGAATAGCACAGAATCATTCTGAAAGATTCTGTTGTGCAAACACGAAACTCTCATTTCTATCTCAATCCTTAAAACACGTGTTTTCTCCATTTTCAAGTTAATGATGGATCAGTTATTGGTGCTCTACATTTCATGGTGCTCATAAACACCAAAATTCTGGTGTCTCATTGGGGCTATTTGATTTGGGTCATAGGAAATATATCTTCCCTGTTATCATTAGAAAAAATTCAAAATTCTTTAAAATGGGTCTACTCAAACTGAGCTATAGTTTTTGCTTTGTTTTTTGAAATAAACTTATTAAAAGAAGAAAAAATCACCTCTCCTTAAAGTAGTAGTGTGAGTTTATGTACAATGAATAATACACATTCTTTGGGATGAAGAAAAAATTAATACTATTCTAAATTTTGCCTAATTTTTATAGGCAAACACTGATGGCACAGTGGTTAAGTGCTGGCATCCTTACAAACTCTGTGGAGTTGGTTCTACTATGTCCTAGAGGATTGCTATGAGTCAAAAACTCCACACGATGACAGTGGGTTTGGTTTAACTTTTTTAGAGTGCTCTCTACTGGCCAGACTACTAAATCCTTTCCTCTAGTAATTCATTCAGTCTGCACGGTGATCCTGTGAGGCAACTGCAATTATTCTCATCCTTGTATCATCAAGGAATCCCTGGTGGTGCAAAAGGTTAAGAAAACCAGCTGCTAAGCAAAAGGTTGGAGGTTCAAGCCCACCCAGAGACACTTCAGAGGAAAGACCAAGACCTGGTGATCTAGTTCTGAAAAATCAGCCACTGAAAATTATGGAGCACAATTTTACCCTAACATACATGGGATTGCTGTGTATGTTAGAGTAAAATTCTATGGCTCGGTGTATTTTCTCCACTATGTAACTGATGAGGAAAGTGAGCCACAGAGAGGTTTAGGTGACTTACTCAAGGTCACAAATAAAAGCGCTGGTGTTTGGAAAGGTAATTGGGCTCAATCCCTAACTCCAAATAAATTTGGATCTCAAATTAAATGAAGGAAAATGATTCTTTCAGACTGATTGTACAAGAATGGAATGAAGCTTCCTGAACATTTTAGTTAGAAATCTCCTTGCTTCACACACACAAAACTGTTATCTGTGTCTTATTAGTAATAAACCAAAGCCCAAACCCAGCCAAGCTGAGTGCCATCGAGTCGGAAGCCAGCTGCTATGAAATCAGTTCTGACTCACAACAACCTCATGTGCACCAGGGTAGAACTGTGATCAAAAGGGTTTCAGGACTGTGGCCTTTTGGAAGCAAATTGCCAGGCCTTTCTTTTGAGGTGCTTCTGGGTGGGTTCAAATAACTAAGTAGTTGAGAGTTTACTGTTTGCACTACCCAGTGTCTTCCTCATTTCTGATAGTTTAACAATAAATGAGAAGAGTCTTTTTAAAAAAAAATGTTTATAGCTGTTGCTATTTATTTCCAACCTGAACCTAGATGACAACATAAAAAACCATGCAATTCCCCCACAGGATATGGACACAGTTTTATACTGAGTATTTCTTTCCATAATGAGCACAAGAGTGGTATTTTGTGTTTTCTTCTAAAAAAACAAGTCACTCATGTGGGGAAGACACCAGAACGACAAATGTTTTATTTTCCTGACATGCTTCTTCCAAATTATACAAACACTGTTGGAAGTTGCCACTCTTATAACTGGAAGAAATTCTCCAACTGGCCAGGCTCTGCTCAGGAGGTATCATTGCTCCAAGACTTGTAGTGAAACAATGAGACTCCAGAGTCCCCAAATGAGGCAAACATATTTACCTAGATGATCACCTGTCTATAAATTAAACTGCTGAAGTTCTGTCTTGGGTACAATAAACAATGCAATTTAACTGGTTCTGAATTCACTTTAGAGTCAACAGAGTGTTTAAGGCATAGCTATAAAACACAAACAGAAGATATAGAAGGTGCTGGGACCAGACAAGACCGTATGAGAGCGCCAGGAGGGCGAACGAAAAGGGGATGTTGCCATAGTTACCAGGATACACAGCCTGGAATTTTAATGTAGTAAGGTACTGAAAATGTGGCAAAACAAGCTCTGATGTCTGGGGTCAATCTCTCCTCTGTATGTTAATTAGTGGAATTTCGGCCTTTGGAAACAAGCCAGACGAATGAAAGTGTCTTCATTCTGCCTGTTGGCAGCACTATCCTAAAGCTCTCGGGAACCTCTGCAGCTTATCAGCTTAATTAGAGACACAGCCACCTTGCAAAATGGAGCTATTTTCCTAATTAGGGGATTGACTAGACCTGTCCATCCTTTGTGGAGCCTGCCACCATCGGTATTGTAGGAAAACCACGGTTCTAGCTGACACACACCACTTTTACTAGTTTTCTATGACTCATCGGAGCTACTTCTGTTTAATGAATACAGATCTTGCAGTGGCATGTCATTGTCCCCGGCACACTCGATATTCACTGTCTTCTTCAGTGTACAGCAGTTGAATATTTAAAAGTAACATTCAAATACATACAGTAAAATGACCAAAGGGATCATAACCGCAAGCACTCATCTAGATATTTAAGATGAATAACAAAAGAAATGAGAAAAAGAGAAAAGTAACTCTCATTGGCAACAGGGCATAAACATAAATCAAAAGTTGAGCCTAAATAAACACTGGGATTCAAAACTGCAACGAAGCAAATTTATTATAACTGTCTTTCTATTCACTATTTGACTTTCTCATATAGAAGTCTGTGGGGCTCTTACAGGTTTGCTCCCTCTACCAACTTCTGCATAAATTATGAAGAAGTTAATGGATAGAAACACAATTTGAAAGCAAGATGGCATTGGTGAAATAGTAAATGAGGATAAAAGCATGTCAACTTTAAAAAATGCAATACAAGTTAGTGGGCCCAGTAACCTGCAACTATAAGGATGTGTATCTATAACACATATGTATGTGAGTGAAAAATACTTGCTACCTTGAATATTTATCTATTTAGTATGGCCCATTTTTTTCATCCAGATCCGTTGCTGGACATTGCATTTTATATACACATGGTTCTACAGAAAGACAGCAAGTGTAGTCATTGTCTTTTTTCTAGAACCTCAGTGGATACCTTAAAATGTAATTTTAGAGGAAATGAGTTCCATGAAGGGTTTTATGTGTGAGTCTCTAAAACAGATCAATGAATATTTCATATAATATCTCTACTCAGAATTTTTCAGGTTGAAGAATTATATGTGTGTATCACGCAACATATTTTAAAACACACAAATTTTATGCATACCGAAGTACCAAAACCTAAAACCAAATCCACCGCTGTTGAGTTGATTTCAGGTCATACTGAACTATAGAACAGAGTAGAACTGCTCTATAGAGTTTCCAAGGAGAACTTGGTGGATTCAAACCACCAACCTTTTGGTTAGTAGCTGTAGCACTTAATCACTACGCCATCAAGGTTTCCATATTGAAGCACATTCTATCTTAAAATGTACTGCATATACCAGGGAAACCAAGAGAACCATTTGAGATATTTTTCATTGAATGAGGTATATAGAGAATTACCTACAAAATATTTAAAAGGTCAAACATTAATACTATAACATCAGTAAAGAATGCTTACAAATGTATAAAAGATGTATGTCACAATAGTAAAAAAAGGCACACACACAAAATGTAAACTACATGAAAAATACATTTAAAAAATGGGTATAACGACTCATCAGCAATGGGGGAAGTGGTAGGAGGCAAAAGTAGGCAGTGCTAAGTGGTAACTTTGTGGAGGGTAAGACAGTACACAGTACCAGGGAAGCTGGCATAACTTAGACAAGGCAAGGCCATGGAAGCTACATGGAAACATTCAAATCACCTAAAGGACCAAATTCCTGGGCTCAGGGTTGTGGAGACTATGGTCTCAGACAACATCTACATCAATAGTTTGTAAACAAAATGTTTGACATTTTACCGTGGTGACTAGCGTCTGAGTTTTAAAAGCTTGTAGGTGGCCATCTAAGATACTTCTCTTGTATTACCTGTCTGGAGCAAGGGAGAATAAAGAAAACCAAAGATAAGAAAAATATTAGTCCAAAAGACTAATCTAATGTACCACAGCTACTGTAGCTTCCACCAGACCGAGTCTAGCACAACTAGATGGTACCTGTCTGCCACTGCTGACTGCTCTGACAGGGATCACATCAGACAGTCCCAGAGAGAGCTGGAGAAATTGTAGAACAAAATGCTTACCCATAAAAAAAAGACCAGACTTACATGAGAGAGACTGGAGAAAGCCTGAGACTATGGCACCCGAACACCTTTTTTGCTCAGTGGTGAAGTCACTCTGGAGGATCACCCTCCAGCCAAGGATTAGACAAATTGTAAAACAAAATGAGACTAAAGGGGTACACCAGCCCAGGGACCGCGACTAGAAGGAGAGTACAGGGAAACTGGTCATAGGGAAACCAACGTAAAAATGAGAGTGTGTTGATGTGTCATGGGATTGACACCAATGTCACAAAACAATATGTATACTAGTTGTTTAATGAGTTTGTTCTGTACGTTTCTATCTAAAGTACAGTAATAAAAAAAGGAAAAAAAGAATAATCAGCAAGTAGAGAGAGTATTCTGGGAAGATAGTGGAATAGACAAATCATTGTTCCTAACCCTCTCCCTCCGTTATATACAATAAGAAGTAAAACAAAGAAAAGGTATTTGCCTTCTTAGGGATACTGAAGTGGTAAGCAAAGGAAAGCAGTGGAGAATTATAGACAATCAAGAATCACCAGATCGGGGGTACTGATGACTGCTGACTGAGGCTGCTGTGTGCTTGGTAGCTGTGCCAATTGGCCTTGATTTCGCCTGAGAGCGTGGTCCGTGGCCCCACGCCCCAGCTATTCTGTCCTTGCAATCTTGGGTTAAGATGGGAGGAGTAATCATGTTATGTTGAAGTCCAGTTAATATTGATCTTCTTTCTAACGTGTGCTGTCACAGATTTCACCCAACCAAATTTCTATTAACTATCTAATCTAAACCCTCCTGCCCTCACCCTTCAACCTTCCGCACTCTTGTACCCATCAAAGAGTCTTTTCTTCTACGCATGAGTCTGTTTTTAAGTTCTTATAGTAGGGGTCTCGTACAATATTTGTCCTTCTGTCACTGACTACTTTCAGTCAGCATAATGTCCTCCAGTTGAAACTAGGTTAAGAGATGTTTCCTGCTATCATTGTTGCTCTTTATCATTGCATAGTGTTCTATTGAGCATACATACCATGGTTTACCTATCCATTCTCTGTTGCTGGGCATCTGGGTTGATTCCATCTTTTTTGCTATTGTGGACTGTGCTGCGATGTACATTCATGTGCATGTATCGGTTGGTGTGAATGGCCTTGATTCTATAGGATACATTTGAAGCAGTGGAATTAATGAGTCAAATGGTATATCTATATCCAGTTTTTAAGGAAGTGCCAGATTGCTTGCTTTCCAAAGATGTTGCACCATTTTGCAATCCCACCAACAGTGTAGGAGACTTCCAATCTCCCCACAGCCTCTCCAGCATTTGTTGTTTTGTGTATTTTGGATTGTGACCAACCTTGTTGGCTTGAGATGGTATCTCATTGTCTTTTTGATTTGAATTTCTTTAATAGTTAATGATCGTGAGCATGTCCACATGTGGTTTTTGGCTGCCTTGATCTCCTCTTTAGTGAAGTGTCTGCCTATCTCCTTTGCCCATTGCTTAATTGGATGATTTATCTTTTTCTTATTGATATTTTGTAGTACCTTATAGATTATGGAGATCAGGTGGCGGTCTGACATAGAGTTGCCCAATATTTTTTCCCATTCTGTATGTGGCCTTTTAATTCTATTAATAAAGTCTTTGGATGAGCAAAAGTGTTCGATTCTTAGTAGTTCCCATTCATCTATTTTCTCTTCTGTTGTTCGTGGTTTGTTCGACAGACTTTGAGGTCTGTCTGTGTTGTGTACTAAACCTTCCATTGTTGCTCCTACTTTTTCTTGGATGAGCTTTATTGTTTTAGATTTGATATTTAGGTCTTCTATCCAGTTTGAGTTGGTTTTTGTATAAGGTGTAAGATATGGGTCTTGTTTTAATTTATTGCAGATGGATATCCAATTTTGCCAGCACCATTTGTTGAAGAGATTGTTTTTAATATCTTAGGGACTTAGTGCTTCAAATCTATTCTTGAGATGGTGTTCAAGCTCAGGTAGGATACACTAAAGGTCGTACTTTGGCTCTTATGGACTTGTTCTAATTTTCTTCAGTTTCAACTTGAACTTGCATGTGAACAATCAATGGTCTGTTCCACAGTCAGTCCCTGGTCTTGTTCTGATTGATGATCCTGAGCATTTCTATTGTCTATCTCTACAGATGTGGTTGATTTAATTCCTGTGTATTCCATCTGGTGAGGTCCACATATGTAATCACCATTTACATTGGTGAAAAAAAGTATTTCCAGTGAAGAAGTCATTAGTCTTGCAAAACTATTTCATTCAATCTCCACCATTGTTATTATGAACAAGACCATATTTTCCAAATACTGACCCTTCTTCCTTATTAGCAATTTTCCCATTTCAATCACCGGTAATTATCAATGCATCCTGATTGCGTATTCAGTCAATCTCAGACAGCAGAATTTAGCAAAAATCTTCACTTAATTAAAGACACTTGATAAAAGTAAAACGGATACTTCAGAACTTGGCGCTGTTTTGAAAATACATATAGCCTCTTCACTTACACTTTAAAGCCTGTGACTAAGTGTAAACTAAGAAAAGTTTTTTCCTGTTCTCTGTGGTTAAGCTGAGAGAATAACAAACTGTTTTACAGCTTTCAAGACCCTTCCTGAAATAATGTCTAGGAAGAAGACCTTGATACTGACTCTCATATAGATCTCCAAGGCAACCGCAGATAAGAAAAATTTTACTTGAGCAAACTGTTTCTAAGAGACAAAAGTCCCTTAAACTGCCTGCCCTCAGCCCTACTTCCAGTAACCTGCCTTTTATTATTCTAAATTTATAAAGTCTAATCAAAATAGTACGGCTCAATTCCTGTGTCTTCACCCTTTAAAAGGTCTCTGCAGCTTCACCATTTTGGAAGCATTTGCTCTCTCTCTAAAATTACACATTTTCCCCAGTTTGAGCTGTTAGCAAACCTACAGTGAATGTTACCTTATTTTAACAGAATGTTTATTACATGTAGACATGTAAACAAGTCGCACAACTATAAAAAGTTGAATTGGCAAAAGTTGTATGATAGATATATTTACAACAATGATAAAAAAAAAAGAGTAGTTACTGAGATTGCTTATGTACAACCAAATACCTCTTGGGATTTGGTTACCTGGTTTGAGAATTGAGGGTCCTGGTTTTGTGGGATACCCCAGTTAGCTGGCCTAATAACCTCTTGGTGCTTCTATTCTACCTTCAATTTCATTGTGTAATGTTAGGGGTCTTAAAAAATTGCAAGCAGCCATTCAAGCCACAAAATTTGTCTCTACTCACCTGGAGAAATAGAAGAAGGAGAGTTACAAAGAGGAGAATTGGGTTTGTGTGGCTAATTGCTTCCATGAGTAACTACCTCTTTTGCCCTGAGACCAGAATTGGATGGTCACAGTTACTATGAGTGAACATTTTGACCAAGCAGTGGCTTGGCATTCTATAGAAGAATCCTGATAAAAACAGAAGAAAATGAAGAGCAGAATGTCAAATTGTCATGGACTCTAGAGTTGCTGGAGCCATGGAAGGTGGTAGATGAACCTCTAAAACTGTTGTTCTGGAATAATGTTTAAACATTAAACCAAATGTATTTCTTGAAGTCATCTTAGAACAGAACAATAAAAAACAAACAAACAAACAAAAAACAAAAAAAACCCAAACCCACTACCATCAAGTCAATTCTGACTCACAGTGACCTTAGAGGACAGAATAGAACTGCCCCATAGAATTTCCAAGGAGTGCCTAGTGGCTATGAAATGTTGACATTTTGGTTGGCAGATGTAGCACTTAATCATTATGCCACCAGGGTTTCCAAAACAGAACAATAGTTTAGCCTAAGTAATTAAAAAGTTCTGCCTTCAGCATGATGCTCTGCAAAAGACTATGTATATGGGATCAAATTGACAACACTAACTGTGAAGATTAGATAGAAACCTTAGGAGGCTGTGAATTTATGTCAGTGAGGGAAGAATAACTCAGATAAGAAGGCAAGAATGGTTCCACAATTGCAGAATGTAATCAATGCCACTAAATTGTACATATAGAAACTGTTTAGTTGGCATATGTTTTGCTGTGCATATTCTCAACAGGAAAATAAAATTGAGAGAGAGAGAGACAGGATAAAAAAGCTACAGAGCACAATTGTACTCTGACATGCTTGGGGCTGTCACAAGTCAGAGCTGATACCATGGCAACTGGATTCTTGAAAAAAAAAAAAAAGAATCATCAACAAAACAAATGAAGACATTCCTTCCATAACATGGAAATGCTGGTGACATAGTGGTTAAGTGCCATGCCTACTAACCAAAGGGTCAGCTGTTCAAATCCACCAGCTTCTTCTTGCAAACTCTACAGAGCAGTGCTTCTCTGTCATATAGGGTTACCATGAGTCAGAATTGACAGCAGTAAGTTTTTCAGTTTGGTCTGTAACATTGGCTGTGCATGAGGTCTGACAACTAAGTTCACAAACTTGCTGTCATGTGCTTATGTTGACAGCATCGTATAAACAACTCAGTAAGGTTTCATAACCTTGGTATATCAGTGTCTCACTGCTTTGTTCATGTTGATGTGTGGCAGTGTCTTGCTGAGTGGTGTTTATTATTGTTTTTGTGTGCTGTGGTGAGAATGTCGGAGCTTGAATTAGAGCAAAGAACAAACATCAAATTTCTTGTTAAACTTGGCAAGAAGGGAAGTGAAATCAGGGACATGTTAGTCTAAGTTTATAGGGATAATGCTATGAAGAAAATGGCAGTGTGCAAATGGATTAAACGTTTTTCGGAGGAGTGTGAAAGCATCATCAATGAAAAGAGGTCAGGGCAGCCAGTAATGAGCAGAGCTGACAAAAACATTGCAAAAATCCATCAAATTGTGCATCAAAATCATCAGCAGACTGTAAGAACCATAGCAGACCAAGTAAACATCAACAGAGAAACAGGAAAAGCTTCACTGAAAATCTTGACATGAGAAAAGTGTGTGCAAAAGTGGTCCTGAAGGAGATCACCAATGAACAAACGTGAAGGAGAGTCCAAGTTTGCCAAGACCTTTTGGAGAGACATAATGATGTTTTGGGCCATGTTATCACTGCTGATGAAACATGGATGTACCAACACAACACCGAAACAAAGTGTCAACGTGTACAATGGAAGCCAGCCAATTCTCTGCAACCAAAAAATTTCCATCAGCCTAAATGAAGAGTCCAAAAAATGCTACTGAACTTTTTTTGATATCAGAGCTATTATTCATCATGAATTTGTACCAACTGAACAGTTAATCAAATTTACCATTTGGAAGTGTTGAAAAGACTATGTTAGAAGAAAATGACCTGAACTTTTTACTAAGAACTCACGGCTCTTGCATCATGACAATGCACCCGTTCACAAGTCACTGTCTCTGAGGGAGTTTTTAGCCAGTAAGCGCCCTACCTACTCACCTGATCTGGCCCCCGATTACTTTTGTCTTTACCTGAAGATAAAGGAAGTATTGAAATGAAGAGATTTTGATGACATTCAAAAATCTTCTGGGAAATTCTACTGTTTCCTATAGGATTGCTATGAGTCAGAATTGATTACATGGCAAAAGATTTGGTTGGTTTTTGCTCGTTTTTCTGTGAAATGGTGCAGTCATGTAAAAAGCTTTGCAATTCCTCAAAAAGTAAAACATACGAGAGAGTTACAATTATAGAGTTACCATATGATCCAGAAGTTCCACTCTTAGATATATATCCAGAACATTAGAAAGCAGGGACTCAAACAAGTAAATGTACACCAGTGTTCAATGTAACATTATACACAATAGCCTAAAAATGTAAGCAGCCTATATGTCCATCAATAAATGAATGGATTGACAAAACACAGTATGTATACACACATATACATACACACATGCACACACAGTGGGATAAAGAGCAATTAAGTTAGGATATGTATTACCACACAGGTGAACCTTGAGAATGTTATGTTTAATTGAAGTAAATCAGACACAAAAGAATAAACACTGTATTATCCTACTTATAAGAAATAGCTAGAATAAGCAAATGCAGACAGGCCAAAGTATACTGGCGGTACTAGGAGGTATCAGAAAGGAGGGAATGGTGACTTTTTGCTTACAGGGTACTAAATTAGGGGTGATGAGAAATTTTGGAAATGTATAGCAGTGATAGTAATATAATACAGTGAATACAATTAATGTCACTGAGTTAAGTATTTTAAAATGGTTAAAATGATAAAAGTTTTTTTATGTGTATTTTACCATGATGATTTCTATTTTTATTTTTGACTTACAGTGTGGAATTATTTGTTCTCACTGGAACTTCCTTTTCTTTCTTTCTTTTTTTCCTGCCAATCTATAGCCTAATAGGACTGAAAAAAAAACCCCACAACCATTGAGTCAGGTCTGACTCATACCAAGGACTATCAGAGGTTAAACACTGTTGTACTGCTCTTAAAGGTATATCTACGTCTTTCTTCTTGAAAACTTGTGTATACTATTTAGATTTTTCAAGTGTATGTGACATGTATTTTCAAATCAGATGATAAGTATCTTGAGGGAAGAACTGGTCTTGGATGTTTCCTCTGTTCCTCATGGCAACTCGCTCAACATAAATATTTTCCTTTTACTACAGACTTAACATATGCCTATTAAATTAAATGACAGACACTCTACTGCTGCTTTTATTCCAGGAACATTCAGCTTTGTGAGTCCAGAGAATAAAGACTTAATCATATGGCATTATTTTATTTTAATTAAAAAATATATGTGCCAACAAGAACCAATAGTTAAAAGAACACTTATGTTTCCAGGAAAATGAAATTGCTTCAAGTAAACAAGAACTATCATTACGCTTCAAACTAAAAATAATTAGTAGTAGTAATAACTTGAGGCTGGAAATCCAGTGACATAATCATTAGAAAGTTTATTCTTGTAAATTTAGTTATTGTGAACTACTAGAGGATTTGATATGTTTACTGATGAAGAACAAAGACCATAGCCTTGATGTTGCACCTCAACATCAAGGAAAAAAAATCTTCACAACTACACCAGTAAGCAACATTATGACAAATGGATAAAAGATTGAAGTTGTCAAGGATTTTATTTTACTTGGATCCACAGTCAACATCTACGGAAGCAGCAGTTAAGAAATCATAAGATGCACAGCACTGGGAAAGTCTGCTGCAAAGGGCCTCTTTAAGGTGTTGAAAAGAGAAGATATCGACTTGAGGACTAAGGTACACCTGACCTAAGCCATGGTATTTTCAATTGCATATGCATGTGAAAGCTAGACAATGAACAAGGGAGACAGAAAAACTGAAGCCTTTGAACTGTGGTGTTGGACAAGAATATTGAACACACTGTGGACTTCCAAAAGAAGAAACAGATTTGTTCTGGAAGAAGTATAGCCAGAGTGTTCCTTGGAAGCTAGAATGACGAGACTGTGTCTTACATACTTTGGACATGTTGTCAGAGGGATCTCCAGATGTCCCTGGAGAAGGACATCATACTTGGTAGAGGGCCAGCAAAAAGGAGGAAGATCCTTAAGATGGATTGACAGCCACAGTGTCTGCAACAATGGGCTTAAGCATAAAAATGATTGTGGACATGGCACAAGACTGGGCAGTGTTTTGTTCTCTTGTTCATAGGGTTGCTATGAATCAGAACCAAATTGATGACACCTAAGGCTTTGGCTTGGCAATAACAAACTATTATTATTTTACAGATATAAAATCTGAGTTTACATAAGATAATACAATGTAACATCATAAAAAATGATGTTACAAAACTTCAAATGTGATGATGTGCTTGCGACCTTTGCTACCTCACACCTTTCAAACTAAGACCCTATCTATGCTCTTTATTTCTTTATTGTTACTTTAAAATATTGTTTTGTAGGTGTCTTTGGCAAAGAAAATGCTTTACGCAACCAACTAACAATTATTTAGGGCTTACTCATTAATGACCTAGTGGTGTACTAAATGTGATATGTATTATAGATGATGTGAAGAAGTAGAATTAATGTCTTATAATTATAGGTGATATATATAGCAAGCTCAACTATTCAGGAAAGTTTTAAGAATAAGAGTACAAGAACCAAAATAAAGATCACACATTCATTTTCTTACAATATGACCACTCAGGGCTTAAGAGCTTATTTGTTAAAATATACATGCATAATTACCACATCATGCACAATAATGAACTAAAATTGAACCAGAATTTAAATACAGGAACTGAAACAATAAAACTGTTAATCACATAACATAAAGTTTATCATTTTAAAGTGTACAATAGTTACTAGTCTGTTCACAAAGATGTGCAGCCATTACTTCATCTAATACCAGAACATTATTATCACTCAAAAGAGAAACCCCATAACTATTAGCAGTCATTATCCATATCACACTCCTGTTATCCCCTAGCAGTGACTAATCTACTTTCTGTCCCTATGGATTTTCCTGTTCCAATCTCTTCTTACAAAGACAATCATACAATATGTAGAATTTCATGTTTGGATTTTTTTGATTTAAAAGATATTGTTTTCAAGGATCATACATAATGTAGCATATAACAGTACTTCATTCATTTTCATTGCTGAATAATATCCCATTGTATGGATATACAACATTTGTTTATCCATTTGTTATTTAATGTACATTTGAGTTGTTTCTATTTTTTGGCTACTGTGAATAAGGTACAATTTTTTTTGTGTGTGTATGTGTGTGTGCACGTGTGTGTAAACATACATTTCCAGTTCTATTAAAGATACATCTAAGAGTGGAATTTCTAGATCCAAGAAGGTGACAGGTGTCAGAACCAGTTGCAACTGATCAACTAATAACTCTGGGAGGTAATTATGTAGGGGTAATGAAGGAACTACACAGTCTTGAGAACAGATCCTGGTGCACACTGCTTAGGATTGAAGTACTGAGATATTCTCCCTCAGTAACCCCAGCTGGTTGCAAAGCGGATTTGAATACATAAACTGCACTAGAGCAGAGGACTCCAGGATACTTGGAACCACATAGAATGAGTCTTCAGTGTTGTCCCTTTAGATATTAGGAAGGAACATCAGCAATGGACCCATGAGATCCCAGTCTTTTCACTTGGTTGAAGCTGGCAGACACCCGCTTTAAATTAGAATGTGTAAGTCCACAGAGCTCCAGGAAAATTTAGTGAAGAATCTGACCAAAGAGGATGCCTTAGTTAGGTAGTGCTGCTATAACAGAAATACCACAAATGGATGGCTTTAAAAAGAGATTTCTTTTTTTCTGTCACAGTCCAGTAAGCTACAAGTCCAATTGGCATTAGCTCAAGGGAATTCTTTCTCTGTTGGCTCTAAGTGAAGACCCTTGTTGTCAGTCTTCCCTTGGAGTGGGAGCTTCTGAGGTGCAGGGGTAAATATTAAGATAACCATGAAGAAACTGACAATTCTACATATCAAAACAAAATAAAACGTAAACACTTAGCAAATACAAAATTAACAACAGTGAGAAAGATAAAATGAAAATACGTAAAGAAAAACTACTCAGCACAGAAAATTAGCTAGAATGAAAAACAATCAAAAACACACACACTTCAACTGAGAGCAGTAAAATCATACCTATCAATAGTTACACTGAATGTAAATGGACAAAATGCACAAATAAAGAGATAGAGAGTGGCCAACTGGATAAAAAAAATTGCAATCCACTTATATGCTTCTATGTGCTGCTACAGGAGGCACAACTTAAACTTACAAACTCAAAGAAATTAAAATGCAAAGAATGGGAAAATACACATCAAGGAAACAACATTCAAAAAATAACAAGAGTGGCAATATTAACTTCTGAAAAAAATAGACTTTAAAGTAAAATCCATCACAAAGGATAAAGAAAGACACTATACAATGATTAAAGAGTCTATATACATGGAGGACATAATTGTCTTAAATATTTACATGCCCAATTCCAGGGCTTCAAAATACATAAAACAAACTCCAACAGCATTACAAAAAGATATAGACAGCTCCACAATAATAGGGTACCTCAACGCACCATTCTCAGTGGTGACAGAACATCCAGAAAGAAGCTCAGTAAAGAAATGCCACAATCAACCAATCTGACCTCATAGACACAGAGTATTCCACCCAATAGCAGTGAAGTATACTTTGTTCTCCAACATGCATGGAACAGTCTCCAGTAAAGAACACATCCTGGTCCATGAAGCAAGCCTTAAGGAAATCCAAGGCATCAAAGATTACAAAGTATCTTTTCTGATCATAAAGCCATTGAAGTAGAAATCAGTCAGTAACAGAAAAAGCAAGGAAAAAAATCAAACACATGGAAATTGGATAATACCTTGCTCAAAAAAACTACTGACTTATAGAAGAAATCAAGGATGGATTGAAGACATTCAGAAAATCAAATGAGGATGAAAATACATCTCATCGGAACCTTCAGGACACAGCAAAAGCAGTACTCAGAGGTCAATTTACAGCAATAAATGCACACATCCCAAAAGAAGAAAGGGCCAAAATAAGATCATTAACTCAGCAATTCAAACAAATAGAAAGAGTGAAACAAAAGAACTTCTTGGGTACTGAAGAAAGTGCATAATAAAAATTAGAGCAGAATTAAATGAAAAGTAGAGAATGGAAAAATAATTGAAGGAGTAAACAAGACCAAAACCTGGTGTTTCAAAAGTATCAGCAAAATTGAGAAACCACTGGCCAAACTGACACAAGAAAAACAAGACAGGAAGTAAATAACCCAATTAAGAAATGAGATGGATGATATCACAACAGTCTCAAGTGAAACAAAACACATCATAACAGAATACTATGAAAAAATGATACTCTAAAAAAACTGAAAGTCTAGGGGAAATGGACAAATTTCTAGAAACACATTACCTAACTAAACTGACAAAAACGGAGGTAGAACAACTAAATAAGAACATAACGAAAAATAAAAAAGACTGAAAAATAATTTAAAAACTCTCAACAACAAAAGAGTTCTGGCCCTGAGAGTTTCACTGGAGAATTCTACCAAAGTTTCAGAGACAAGTTAACACCATTATGACTAAAGGTATTTCAAAGAATAGAAAAAAGATGGAATAGTCTCAAACTCTTTCTAGATAAACACACCTCAAAATACATATATATAGAGAGAGAGACTAATATTCCTTGTGAACTTAGATGAAAAGTCCTCAACAAAATTGTAGTTAATAGCTTGTACTGTAAGATATAAAATGATACTGATAAAGGGTATGCTTCTTGGCTTAAGTTGATACATAAGCGTAAATGGAACCTCCTGTCTGTAGGCAAGATCAGAAAGCAGAGGGATACAGGAGCTGCAGAACAGACATGGGAAATACAGGGTGGAGGGGAGTAGTGTGTTGTCACAATGCAGGGAGAGCTCCTAAGGGAGATCATAAGGTGTGTATAAGTTTTTTTATGGAAAACAGATTTGAATTGCAAACTTTCACTTAAAGCACAATAGCAAAAACAAACAAGAAAAACCAAAACTAAAAAAAAGTAACCAGACAAAAAGAGAGAAGTAGAACAAATAAGTTGAAGCAATGCAAAGGTCCATCAACAGATCAACTCATAAATAAAATGTGGTATATAAATCCAATGGAATTTTTATTCAGCCACAAAGAGAAATGAAACCCTTAGGTATACTATGACATGGATGAACCTTGAGAGCATTATGCTGAGAGAAGTAAGTTAGATATAGAAGTACAAACATTATACAATTCCATTTATGTGAAATATCTAGAGCAGAAAAATGCAAAGAGATAGAAGCTCCTTAGTGATTGCCAGGGGCTGGGATGCAAGGATGAAGAAATGGGAATCATTGCTGAGGGCCATCTTAGTCATTTAGTGCTGCTATAACAGAAATACCACAAGAAGATAGTTTCAACAAAGAGAAGTTGATTCTCTCATCATATAGCTCGAAAGAGACTGACTTAAGACACTATCCAATCTCGTAATCTTCATCAGTATGAGTAGTCCTAATCAGTCTTATTAAATCACAGTGAAAGAATTTGCAACACATTGTAAAATTTTATCAAATGACACAATGATAGACAATGACACAATCATGGGAATCATGACCTAACCAAGTTGATACATGCTTTTTTTGGTGGACACAGTTGAATCCAGGACACTCCACTCCTTGGCCCTCAAAAACTAACATCTTTTCAACATAAAACATATTCACCACATTGTATCAGAGCAAAAGTCTTAACTCCAAATCCAAAGTCCAAAAATTTCTCTTTATCTGTGAAATCTAAAATACAAACTATTTGCTTCCAAAGTACAATGGCAGAAAAGGCAGTCACAAGCTAGACATTTCCATTACAAATGGGAGAAATTGAAGGGAAAGAAGGCATAACAGACACCAAGCAAGTTGGCAGAACAAATTACATTAACCCTCAAAACTTCAGAATAATCCTGTTTTCTTTTCTCTGCTCTCTCAGAGCAGTCACAAAATAACTCTACACTCTAGACACTAAGTTTTGGCCACACTCTTTGGACGCTCAGTGGAGGCCGTTCTATCCTAGACTTCAGCTCTGCTTCCCCACCCACTGGGACAACAACTCTGCTCCTTAGCTTTAGGCTCACCATTCTCCTAGTCTATCTCAGTGATGACTCCAGAGTCCATGGCTCCACCCTTTGAAATCTCAGAGGTCCTGGCCATACTTTTGCAGACTGAGGCAGCTCAACTTCTCGTATTTGTTGTCTCTTAGCTTCTGCTTCTCAGTTTCTTGACCTCAGCTCCTCAGGCCTTGAGCCTACATCTCCCCTACTGGAACAAGTGTTACAAAGCTTTGTAGCTTCACTGATAAGTGCCTTGAAGCATCCTGCTCTGCCAGTAAGCTTCGACCAGAAGGCACTCAGCATTTTTGTTCCACGGGTCAGCAGGCCTAGCTCCACTGATAAGTGCCCAGAGGTATCCTACTCTGCCAGAAAGCCTCCTGTGCACAGGCCCTTGGCTCTCTCTCTCTACGGTTTAGTTCCAGCACTGTCTCACACTGGACTGGTTCTACTGCTGCTGGATTTTACCAGCACTGCTTTTCTGCTCTTGTGCTTCTCTGCTACTGCCTATCCTCTTCCATTGCTAATTCTCTGATGCTGGTGGTCCACTGCTGCTGCTTCTTACTGTCTGCACCATCTCCAGTGTAACAGCTTGCCTATTTCCTTGAGTTCTCAATCCATTCAGTTTCAAAACTGCTTCTATATCTTAGGTATCTGTTAGAGCAGCATCTCACTCCCAGAACCAAATTCTGTCTTGGTCATCTAGTACTGCTATAACTGAAATACCATAAGCTGTTGTGGTTGTCAGGTGCCGTTGAGTTGGTTCCAACTTATGGAAACCCTATCAACAACAGAATGAAACACTGCCAGTCATGCGGCATGTCCACAATCATTTTTATGCTTAAGCCCTTTGTTGCAGCCACAGTGTCAACCCATCTCGTCAAGGGTCTTCCTCGCTTTTGCTGACCCTATGGTTCTACCAAGCTTGATGTACTTCTTGAGGGACTGATCCTTCCTGACATCCTGTCCGAAATATGTAAGACATAGTCTTGACATCTTTGCTTCCAAGGAGTACTCTGGTTGTACTTCTTCCAGAACAGATCTATTTGTTCTTTTGGCAGTCCATTGTACATTGTAAATTCTTCTCCAACACCACAATTCAAAAACATCAACTATTCTCTGTCTCCTTTGTTCATTGCCCAACTTCTGCATGCATATGATGTGATTGAAAATACCACGGATTGGGTCAGGCACACCTTACGCTTCAAGGTGATATCTTTACTTTTCAAAACTTGGAAGAGTTCCTTGGCAACAGATTTTTCCAATGCAATGCATCTTTTGATTTCTTGACTGCTGCTTCCACAGGCATTGATTGTGGACCCAAGTAAAATGAAATCCTTGACAACCTCAATCCTTTCTCCATTTATGACAATATTGCTTACTGGTCTGGTTGTGAGGATTTTTGTTTTCTTGATGTTGAGGTGCAATCCACAGGCTGTGGTCTTTGATCTTCATCAGGATGTGTTTCAAATCTTCTTCATTTCCAGCAAGTAAGGTGGTGTCGTCTATGTAACGTTGGTTGTTAATGAGCCGTCCTCCAATCCTGATGCCTCATTCTTCTTCATATAATCCAGTGTCTCAGATTATTTGCTCAGCATACAGATTGAAAAGGTATGCTGACACACACCTTTCCTGACTTTAAACCATGCGGAGTTTCCTTGTTCTGTTCGCATGACTGTCTCTTGATTCATATACAGATTTAAGAGCACAATTAGATGTTCTAGAATTCCCATTTTCTGCAACATTAATCATATTTTATTCAATCTACAGAGTCAAAGTGCCTTTGTATAGTCAGTGAAGCACAAACAAACATCTTTCTGGTATTCTCTGCTTTTAGCCAAGATCCACCTGACATCAGCAATGATATCCCTGGTTCCACATTCTCTTCTGAATCCAGCTTGAATTTCTGGAAGTTCCTTGTCAATATACTGTTGCAGTTGCTTTTGAATGATCTTGGACAAAATTTGACTTGCATGTGATAGTAATGATATTGTACAGTAATTTCCACATTCTGTCCATCACTTTTCTTTGAACGGGAGAAATATGAATGGCTTCCAGTCAATTGGTCAGGTAGCTGTCCTCCAAATTTCTTGGCATAGATGAGCGAGCACTTCCAAGCACTGCATCTGTTTGTTGAAATATCATCAGTTCCTGGAGGCTTGTTTTTTGCCAGTGCCTTCAACACAGCTTTGACTTCTTTCTTCAGTACTGTTGGCTCCTGATCATATGCTACCTCTCGAAATGGCTGACCATGAACCAGTTCTTTCTGGTATAGTGACCCTGTGTGTTCCTTCCATCTTCTTTTGATGCTCCTCGAGCCCTTTAATAGTTTCCCTGCAGACTCCTTCACTATTGCAACTCGAGGCTTGAAGTTTTACTTCAGTTCTTTCAGCTTGAGAAATGTAGAACATGTCCTCATTTCTGATTTTCCATTTCCAGCTCTTTGCACATGTCATTATAATGCTTTATTGTATCTTCTCAAGTTGCTCTTTGAAATCTTCTGTTTAGGTCTTTCATTCTGCCATTCCTTCTTTTTCCTTTAGCTGCTTGACGTTTGAGAACAAGTTTCAGAGTCTCTTCTGGCATCCAATTTGGTCTTTTCTTTCTTTCCTGTCTTTTTAACGACCTCTTGCTCTCTTCATGGATGATGTCTTTGATGTCATTCCACAATTGGTCAGGTCTTTGGTTGCTGGTGATCAACACATCAAATCTGTTCTTGAGATGGTCTTTAAACTCAAGAGGGATATACTCAGGGTCATACTTTGGCTCTCATGGACTTGTTCTAATTTTCTTCAATTTCAGATTGAATTTGCATACGAGCAGTTGATCTGTGCCACATTCAGCACGTGGTCTTGTTCTGAGTGCTGATATGGAGTTTTTCCACCATCTTTTTCCACAGATGTAGTCAGTTTGGTTCCTGTGTATTCCACGTGGTGAGATACATGTGTTGGTTAAGAGCTATTTGTAATAAAGTTGTTTGTCTTGCAAAATTCTATCATGTGATCTGCAGCATCATTTCTATCACCAAGGCTGTGTTTTCTAACTACCAGTCCTTCTTCTTTATTTCCAACTTTTGCATTCCAATCACCACTAATTATCAATGCATCCTGATTGCACTTTCAATCAATTTCAGACTGCAGAAACTGGTAAAAATCTTTAATCTCTTTATCTTTGGCCTTCGTGGTTGGTGCATAAATTTGAATAATAGTCTTATTGACTGGCCTTCCTTGGAGGAATATGGATAGTATCCTATCACTGGCAGCACCATGCTTCAAGAAAGATCATGAAATGCTGTTTATGATGACAAATGAAACACTGTTGCTCTTCAAGTTTTTGCTCCCAGCATAGAAGACTACAATATTGTCAGATTCAGAATGGCCAAAACCAGTCCATTTCAGCTCACTAATGCCTAGGATATTGATGTTTATGCATTCCATTTCATTTTTGACAATTTCCAATTTTAGAGATTCATACTTCATGCATACCATATCCCGATTATTAATGGATGTTTACAGCTGTTTCTTTTCCTTTTGAGTCATGCCACATCACTGAACAAATACGCTGATGGCCTTATTCCATCTGCAACATTAAGGTCAACTCTACTTTGAGGAGGCAGCTCTTCCCCAGTTGTCTTTGAGTGCCTTCCAACTTGGGTGGTGGTGGGGGGCAGTAGTGCTCACTTTTAGGCACCGTATATGACAATGTTCAGCTGCTATTCATAATGGTTTTCCCTGGCTAATTCTTTTCAGGAGAACACTGGTCTTTCTTCCTAATCTGTCCTAGTCTGAAAGCTCAGCTGGAACCTATTTACCATGAGTGACTCTATTAGTACCTAGATACCAGTGGCATAGCTTCTAGCATCACAGCAACAAGAAGCCTCGACTGAAACACAAGTGGGGGCTTCTCACTTTATCTTACCCTCCTTAGCTGATGCTGTTACCCTCCTTATCTGATACTATTACTCTCCTTACCTGATGCTATGATCCTCCTTACCTGATATTATTACCTCCCTTACCTGATGTTGTTACCCTCCTTACCTGATGCTGTTACCTCCGTTACCTGATACTGTTATTCTCCTTACCTGATGCTGCTATCTGCCAGCATATGTGGATGGCTTTGATAAAGAGAAGCTTATTCCCTTGTGGTCCAGTAGGATAGGAATCTGAATTCAAGGTACTGGCTCCAGGGTGAAGCTCTCTGTCACTCTGGAAGAAGATCCTTTTGATACATCAGTCTTCCCTTGGTCTGGGACATCTCAGAGCAGGAACCTCAGGTCCAGTGGACACAATGTACTACTGGCACTGCTTGGTGGTATGAGGTTCCACATCTCTCTGCTTGCTTCTCTCTTCTGTAGTTCAAAATAGATTGGCTTAAGACACTATCCAATCCTGTAGACCTTGTGAATATAATTACCACTAATCAATCTTATTCGACGGCACTTGGCACTTGGCAATCAATCTTATTAAATCATACTGATAGAATCTACATCACATAGGTAAATCCCATCAAATAAAAAGATGGACTATACACAGTCATGGATATCATGGCCTACTAAATTGATAAATGCATTTTAGGGGGACATAAGTCAATCCAAGACAAAAAGGCAATGAGCTTTCTAGGATGATTAAAGATTTGGGGGACTAGAGAGTGGTGATGGTAGCACATCATGGTGAATATAATTCATGTCACTGACTTACACCCTTAAAAATAATTAAAACGGTAAACTTTCTGTTATGTATTTTTATCATAAGAATACAAAAGTTAAACTCAAGGAGACAATTTAAAAAAACAAGGGAAGAATGTGGTGGTCAGGACTGTGTCAGCTTGGCTACTCCACGTGTGGCAGCTGTACTAAGTGGCAGGGCGTGGTGTGTGGTGGCTTCCCTTCCCTCGGCTCTCATCTCTCCCCTTCCACCTCCTACTTCCTGTTTGCTCACATAACCAGCAGCTCCTTCTCTCTCCTGATGTCTGGATCCTGGATCTGAACCAGCTGTTGTTGGATTCACCAGTGCTCACAGTGGCTCTTGAGAGTCCTGTTCCCTGACCTGCCGATCCTGGATTCGCCAGCCTCTACAGCTCTGTGAGTCAGCAGAGACCTTGAAGTCTTGCCACCAGTTGGGATCCATCAACCTACACACAACTGGTGATCTAGAATTCTTGGGACCTTGGGTTTATTGCCTCCCATGGCCATGTGAGGCTTGTGCCAGGACTTCAGTCATTCAGCTTCTACAATTGTGTGAGCTGTTTCTTTTATATATAAATCTTTTCTTGTACTTTGTATGTAAATCTTTCTTTGTACATTTATGTGTTATTGGTTTTGCTTCCCTAGAAAACCCAGCTTAAGACCAAGAATAAGAATTTAAAGAGAGAAACTCTTGAAACATGGTTACACCTACCTTCTTTTGCTTATCCCTGTAGAGCTCAGGCCAGATAGCTGAGCTGCTGGCAACTTCTTGCCAAGGCATGATTCCTGTGTCGCTCACCTGTTGGCATCCACTCACGCTGAGATACCTGTACAGTTTAAGTAATAAAAGACCAGCAGTGCCTTTCATCAACTGGCACACTAGTTTCCTCCCTCCTAGCTATCAGAATTAGAGGTGGTGCTTTCATATGAAGAAACATTAATTTCATGTTTAACTAGCTGAGGTGATGCTACAATGAAGCTTTCTATCACAAAGAAAGTTTATACCAGTGCAATTGAAATCACATTGAGTGTTGCCACAAGTCTCCCTTTCCCAGTCAGAGAAAGAGCTCTGTCTTCTACTTTTCCCCCATCTAATTAAGCACTGTCATGGATTGACTTGTTCCCCTAAAAATGTATGTAGCAATTTGGCTAGCTCCCGATTGTGGATACTGTGGGATGTTCCTCTATGCTGTAAATCCTGCCTTTATGACTTTAATGAGGGAGGATAGGGGGGTGGTTGTGTTAGTGAGGCAGGACACAGTCTATGAGATTGCATTGTGCCTAGAGGCAGTCTGTTGGGATATAAAGGAGAGAAAAGCAAGCTGAGAGCTGGGGACTTTGTTCCATGTGGAAAGAGTGCCAGAAGCAGAATGCATCCACTGAAAAGGACCCAGGAGCCCCCGCACCTCAGAAACTCCCAGGCCAGGAGAACACTGATGACAAGGACCTACCTCCAGAGCCAACAGAGAAAGCCATCCCCTGGAGCTGACACCCTGAATTTGCATTTTTTTGCCTATTGGACTGTGACAACATAAAATTTCTCTTTTTAAATGCCACCAAGACTTTTGGTATTTCTGTTAAGGCCACACTAGATGACTAATACAAGCACCATGGTATCTAAGCCATTTTTAAGTTTTTATCAACTGTTCTGAGCAGAAGAGAGTTATAAAAAGAAGGTATTAAAGATAATATAAATACAATTTCCATGAGCAGAGATTAAATAAACTCCAAATGATTTTTCTGCTTTCATTTAAGTATTCATAAGTATAAAAATCAAGAAAAAACAGATAAAGAATTTACGAAATGAAAAACTATTTGAGAAATCATTGGTGAATCTTTATAGAAACAACATTAGCTTTACCTTTTTCCATACAGAAGAACAGGCATGTAAACACCTACACAAACTCTAGTGAAGATAACAGCCATTTTGTTATCTTTTCCTCTTTCATTTAAAAGGCCACTTTGCAGAGTCAGTTCATAAATCCTCATTCTCTTTGCTTTGTGATTGTCACCTGCTATGGAAATAGCCTGTGATATGTGACAGTGACCCCATGCACAACTAACAAAACATTGCCCAACTTTGTGCTATCCCGGTGATTAGTTGGCAATCTGATTGTTGCGACCCACGGGTTTAGGAGTCATCCTGATCTAGTATGATATCATTAACATAACAACAGATAAAACAATATCCAAACATGATAATGTCCACAGGTATAGTAGCCACAACTTCAGTACATTTTGGGGGAACATAATTCAATCCATAACATTTAGAAGAGTCCCTAAATTTCTTTATGCCTTGATTTCCACTGGAAATGGAAATACTTGAGTGGTGTCTGGGGTCTTAAAAGCTAGTAAGCAGCCATCTAAGAAGCACTGACTGTTCCCAACCCACCTGGAGCAAATGAGAACAAAGAACACAAGGAAAATATGAGCCTAAGGGACAGAAGGGGCCACATAAACCAGAGACTATATCAGCATGAGATTGGAACAACTGGATGGTGCCTGGTTACTGTCAAAGACCACACTGACAGGGAACATAACAAGTGGTATCTGGTGTTAGAACATGAGAAAAGTGGGGTGCCGAGCTCAGATTCTAGTAACAAGACCAGACTTGATGATCTGACAGATTGGAGAGTCTCCAGAAAATATGGTCCCTGGACTTTCTCTTAGTCCAGAAATGAAATTATTTCCAAAGCTAACTCTTTAGACAAAAATTAGACTAGACTGTAAGACACAACATGATACTGGTGAAAAGTGTGCCTCTTTGCTTAAGTATACACATAACATGAAAAGAGCAAGATGAAAAGGCAGAAGGGGAGAGTTGCTGGTTGAATGGACACAGGAAATAAAGGGTGGAAAAGAAGAGTGGGCTGTCACATTGGAGGGAGAGAAACTAGTGTCACATAACAATGTCTGTGTAAGTTTTGTATGACAAACTGACTTGAATTGTAAAATTTCACTTAAAATGCAATAATAATAATTTTTTAAAAAGTAGCACCAACCAGTTTACTTACACTACTCAGTATGACAACACTGTATAAAGGTATCACACCTGTAATCACCCAGAGCCTCACCTTTCACCAGTACTTGCTTTATTCGTTGTCATGTTTTACATATTTGTACTACCACCTCACGCCATGTATTAGCAGTGCCCTTATTACTACTTGAAGCAGAGTCATCAACATCCTTAAAACTAATGAGAATTTCAAACCAGTTTAGAAAATTCATCCTTACAAGTTTGTTTCTCTAGAACTGCTCTCAGTGCCAATTGTCTTAGGCTGGGTTCTTGAGAAAAGCAAAGCAAGTATGTGGATATATATGAAGAGAGACTTTTAAATCAGTGAAATGGTTCACACAGTTGCAGAGGCTGGAATGGCCCAAGTCTGGGAGTCAGGATAGATGCTTCTCCTGATTTATGTAGCCACAGGGACTTGCAAACCCAAGATCAGCAGGTCTGAGAGCAGGGCTCTTGCGAAAAGGCTGAGAAGATAAGTAAATCTCAAGACTGACAGACAAGACCACAGAAAGCTGCAGCTCAAGTCCCAAGAAATGGAGGTCTGAAGAAGAGGAGCCAGCTAGAGGAGCCAGCATGAGAAAAAGCCCCTGAGCCCAGCCAGAATGTCCACTTACATTTGGTGCAAGCCACATACACAAGGAAACTTACTTTCAATTAATTGGCTACTTACAGTAGATCTTATCATGAGGGTGGTCACATTAGATCAGCTGTCATCATGGAAGTGATCACATCATGTGACTGCCAAGCTACTGAGAATCATGGCTATCATGGTTGTAAAAGTGCTAATCATATAAGGTAATACTATTGAGAGGTGGCATCTTGATGGGCTTTCCTAGCCGTTACTCTTTCCTTTGTGCTTTTAGAATGCTGATGGTCTCTGTTTTGTATACTCTTTGATGTATTGCTCGTGTCTGCTCTTCTGCCAGAGTTTCTTCTACAAGAAAAATGTGTTTGTATCAAGTGTTGTTCAGTTATTAATGTTCATTCAGTGTCACGGAGAGACCTGAAAGTCAGATGACTTGGGAGACAGACACAAGGGGAATATAGGATGGTCACATTGCTGTTATCCAAATTGTATCATAACTTTTGCTTTCAAATAAACTTTTTTATTATGATTGAATGAAAATGTACATTCCCATAAAAATTGCATGCCCACCTATATGCAGCTCCCACTGCTCTCCCTGCCCCGTGACAGCACACTCTTCCTCTCTACTCCATACATGTCTTATCCTCCCAAATATCTCCTATCCCCTCCTCTCTACCCACTCTCCCACCTCCAGTAAGAGGTCAGCAGGAAGACATTCTGTAGATGCATAGAACCATAAAGTGCACACATGATATGATCACTCTGTGTCACCAAGTTCAATTCAATCCTGTCCAAGAGTTGACCTCCATTGTGATTTACGCACAGGGGCAAAGTCAGGGCCAGGGGCCATGCTCCCAGGGAATCCCAAGGCCTGTGGAACATCAATTGTGGTCTTTTAATGGAGCTGTCAAAGTGCATCCCTTTTTATTCTTGTGTTGCCAGTGAGATGCAACTTTGTGATCTCCATCGCGGATATCACTGGTGGTGGCTGGGCACCATCTGGTTCTTTTGGTTACAAGTCAATGTAGTCACCCACTCAAGTGGGTCTCTCTGTCTTCTGGGTTCTCTTTCCCTCATGTCATTTTGGCCCTTGGTGATCATCCATTTCTGCTAAGTTGGGATCATTTGCTATACCCTCAGATGGCAGCTTGGCAGCTTTTAAGACCCTGGACACCACTCACCAATGTGAGGTGCAGAGGGCTCTCTTAGCAAAATGCTAGTTGTGCCAATTGGCCTTGATTTCCCCTGAAAGCATAGTCCCTGGCCCCCTGCCCCAGCTACTCTGTCCTTGTAATATTGAGTTAAGATGGGAGGAGTAATCATGTTATGTTGAAGTCTAGTTAATATTGATCTTCCTTCTAATGTGTGCTGTCAGATTTCACCGAAACAAGTTTCTATCAACTATCTAATCTACACTCTCCCCATATCACCCTCCCTTCGTCCACACCCTTTCAGCCATCAAAGAGTCTTTTCTTCTATGCATGAGTCTGTTTTTAAGTTCTTATCGTAGGAGTCTCATACAATATTTGTTGTTTTGTCGCTGACTACTTTCACTCAACATAATGTCCTCCAATTGAAACCAGGTTATGAGGTGTTTCCTGCTATCATTGTTGCTCTTTATCATCGCATAGTATTCCATTGAGTGTATATACCATAGTTTACCTGTCCATTCCTCTGTTGTTGGGCATCTGGGTTGATTCCATCTTTTTGCTATTGTGGACTGTGCTGCGATAAGCATTCGTGTGCATGTATCAGTTAGCGTGAATGGCCTTGATTCTGTAGGATATATTCTGGGCAGTGGCATTACTGGGTCAAATGGTATATCTAGATCCAGCTTTTTAAGGAAGTGTCAGATTGCTTTCCAAAGAGGTTGCACCATTTTGCAATCCCACCAGCAGAGTAGGAGAGTTCCACTTTCTCCAAAGCCTCTCCAGCATTTGTTGTTTTGTAGTTTCTGGATCATGGCCAACCTTGTTGGGATGAGATGTTCGTTTTGATTTGAATTTCTTTAATAGCTAATGATCGTGAGCATGTCTGTATATGTTTCTTGGCTGCCTGGATCTCCTCTTTAGAGAAGTGTCTGTCCATCTCCTTTGCCCATCACTTAATTGGATGATTTATCTTTTTCTTGTTGATATTTTGTAGTACCTTATACATTATGGAGATCAGGTGTGGGTCTGACATAGAGTTTCCCAGTATTTTTTCCCATTCTGTATGTGGCCTTTTTATTCTATTAATAAAGTTTTTGGATGAGCAAAAGTGTTTGATTCTTACTAATTCCCATTTATCTATTTTCTGTTGTTTGTGGTTGGTTTGACAGATTTTGAAGTCTGTCTACATTGTGCATTAAAACTTCCATTGTTGCTCAAATAAACCTTCATTGGTATTGAATTTTTGTTTGAGGTGTGAAAAAGTTTTGGAAATAACGATGATTGTTGTACACTGTGAATGTAATAAAATCACTGAATTATACATTTAAAAATGGTCAAACGGGAAATTTTATGTTACATGAGTTTTACCCTAATTAAAAACAAAAAACTTCGTTTAAACAAAATTTCACACATCCCAAAGCCATGCATACTTTCCTTTCCATTCCATTCTCTACTCAGTACTGATGGGTTGGTAACTCTACTCAGAGGTGTTGGTTGCACTGTCAAAATGCAAAAATGTATCAGGCAGAATCTCAGTGAGGAAACAAATAGCCATTTCTCATTCATCATCTGATCAAAGTATGTTCAGTTGATGTAAACATAGAACAACGCAAAAACCAAACCCACAGCCTCAAAGAGCAGAGTGATACCTTGGCCTGGGATCTAGTTAGGATGTTTACAGAGGAAGAAATATCTGAGGGATCATATGTAGGTGCTAATTTCTGTCAAGCTCATATCTGTTACCTGAGAGCAGGAGCTGAGGACTAGACAATTCAACATAGAAAATTTTGTTATAATGAAATGGACAACGTGATCTGTCACCCAAGAAGGAAAGAAACATGGACTTGTTCTCAAGCAAAGGCCTCCCTGCCCACAGAAGACTGGGCCATGACTAGATGGCATGTTAGAGATATAAATATGAATATGTTTAGATGAGGTTTCACAATCATCATCATATTAGCAGTTCTCATTTGAGGAATATCTAAGGTATGTCAGATTCTGAGCTAGGCACTTTATAGGCATTAACTCTAATCCTTACAATAGTACTATGAAATCAATTGTAATATTCTTACTTTGAAAATAAGGGAATTGTAGTGGTGGGCTTATTGTTGTGTGCAGTTAATTCTGACTCATAGCTACCCTATACGACAGAGTAGAACTGTCCTATAGAGTTTCTTACACAGTATTATATACTGAATTGTGTTCCCTTCCAAATCTGCAACAATTTGGCTGGGTCATGATTCCTGGTATTGTATCATGTCCTTCTTGTTGCAAATCCTGCCTTTATGATGTTAATGAGGGTGGATGGGCTGCATTTGAGTTGGTAGGGCAAGACTTAATGCATGGAATTGTATTGTGGCCTGGGGCAGTCTCTTGCGATATAAAAGAAAGGGATGCAAGCTGAGATTTGGGTGACTTAATACTACCAAGAAGCTGTGCTGGAAACTGAGCACATCCTTTGGAAAGGACCTGGTTTCCTCAGCCTCAGAGGCTTCCAGTCCAGGGGAAGATTGACAACAAGGACCTTCCTCCACATCCAACAAAGACGGCCTTTCCCTGGAACTGACAACTTGTGCCTGCTTATTTTGGTATTGTATTTTAGAAGCAGATAACTTGTGTTCTAGATTTCACAGTTTAAGGGGAATTACTGATGGGGTAAATAAGTTTTACAAGAACACAATTGCAGCCCATGCTCCATCATCAGTGTTACAGAGGCAGGATTCATAACACATGGGAGGAATGGCACCATATTGGGACTCCTAGCTGAGGCAAATCAACACACACATTTTTGGGGGGACACAATTCAATCCATGACAGTGCTCTTAAGGAACTGGTATATGGATCAAGAGGCAGTCATGTGAACAGAACATGGGGACACTGCATGGTTTAAAGTCAGGGAAGGTGTGTGTCAGGGTTGTATCCTTTCATCATATCTTTTTAATCTGTATGCTGAGATAATAATATGAGAAGCTGGATTATATGAAGAACAAGGCATCAGAATTGGAGGATGACTCATTAACAATCTGTGTTACACAGACGACACCACCTTACTTTCTGGAAATGAAGAAGATTTGAGACATTGATGAAGATCAAGGATCACAGCCTTCAGTATGGATTGTACCTCAACATCAAGAGAACAAAAATCCTCAAAACTGGACCAGTAAGCAACATTGTCATAAATGGAGAAAAGATTGAGGTTGTCAAGAGTTTCAACGTACTTGGGTCCACAATTAACACCCATGGAAGCAGAAATCAAAAGATGCATTGCATTGGGCAAATCTGCTGCAAAGGACTTCTTTAAAGCATTCAAAAATAATGATGTTACCTTCAAGACTGAAATGCGTCTGCCTCAGTCCATGGTATTTTCAATCACATCATATGCATGTAAAAGCTAGACCATGAACAAAGAAGACAGAAGAAGAGTTGATGCTTTTGAGTTGTGGTGTTGGAGAGGAATATTGAATGGACCATGGACCACCAAAAGAACAAACAGATCTGTTTTGGAAGAAGTACAACAAGAGTGTTCCTTGGAAGCAAAGATGGCAAGACAGCATCTTACATACTTCGGACGTGTTGTCAGGAAAGATCAGCCCCTGGAGAAGGACATCATGCTTGGTACAGTGGAAGGTCAGCAAAAAAGAGGAAGGCCCTCAATGAGATGGACTGACACAGTGGCTGCAATAATGGGCTTCAAAACAAAAAATGATTGTGGACATGGTGTAAGACCGTTTTGTTGCTCATAGGGTCACTATAAGTTAGAACTGACTTGACAGCACCAAACAACCTAATGACAACTTGTGCCTGCTTATTCTGGATTGTATTTTAGAAGCAGATAACTTGTGTTCTAGATTTCACAGTTTAATTACTGGATTTTGGACTTAGACTTTAAGACTTTCACTATGACAGAGTAAATAAGTTTTACACATTGCAAAGATGTGATTATTTAGAGAACAAAGGGTGAAATGTCATGGGTTAAATTGTGTTCCTCCTAAAAATCTGTAGCAATTTGGCTGGGTCATGATTCCTGGCACTGTATCATGCCCTTCTTGTTTTAAATCCTACCTCTCTGATGTTAATGAGAGTGGATGGGATGCAGTTGAGATGGTAGGGCAAGACTTATTGCTTGGAATTCTATTGTGGCTTGGGGAGGCCTCTTGGGATATAAAAGAAAGAGATGCAAGTTGAGAGTTAGGGGACCTTGTATCACCAATAAGCTGTGCTAGAAGCTGAGCAACTTGCTTGAGAAAGGACCAGGTTCCCTGAGCCTTAGAGGCTTCCAGTACAGGGACAGATTGACAACAGAGACCTTCCTCCAGATCCAGCAAAGAAGGCCTTCCCGTGGAACTGACAAACCCGTACTTGGGCTTTTAACCTACTGGACTCTGACAAGATAAAATTTCTCTTTCTAAAGCCATCCACCTTGTGGTATTTCCATTAGAGCAGTACCAGATGACTAAAACAGGCGATAAGCCTTTATGTGAACAGATCACCAGGTCTTTTCTCCAGCACAGCAGCTGGTAGGTTGAACACCAACCTTTCCATTAGCACCTGAGTGCTTGAAAAATGTATCACTAGGACTCTGGGGTGGGGTTACCAGGACTAGCTGCTGTCCAGTCTATGGCAACTAACAATAGTTCATCTGAAGACCTGGGCTCTAACCTATGATTCTGCAAGTCTTTTTAGTGACAGAATCTACAGACTCCTCATTTGACTATACAAATCAGAGTCATGGAAGTTCTAATCCCATATTGTACTTAGACTAAGGAGTTTCAAATGTAAAGCAGTATTTATTAAATGAGATTTAAATCATTTACACAGTAGCCTCTTCCCTTGCACAGCATCCATCATTTTACCTAAGATATCAAGTGATCAAAAGTGATTGATATACATAAGGTTAATTTAAGAGTTCTTCATAGATTAAACTCTTAGAGATTAAGTTATTGCTGTTGTTTTGTGTTAGAGGGAGTTGAGTGAAAACTAACTTCATAGAACTTTGAGTTTGTGAAATACTTCCCGAAACATATTGTCGGCTTTTAGTTGAAAACTTCTTTCAAGGACATGGCATTCTGATTAAAAAGAAAGGAGAAAAAAATGTATTATTGTTTTTCCTCTCAGTAGCTCATTGACAGCAATTTTTCAAGGCAAGAGTGCCAATACAAAGAGTAAAAGAGAAAACAGAGTCCATAAACATTTTAATTCAGCTGCCTACACAGAATACCCATCAAATGGTTTCCATTCAACCAGTACCAGAAGTTTACAAATACCACAAGATGAAAATCTGTTCATTCACCATCAGGATACAAAATTATGATCACCATTTGATTCAGGTCAGCCTTCATGTTGTTATACCATATTTAGATATATTTGGAAAGGAAAACAGACTCACTTCTTCCACACAGAAGTGAGCCAGTGAGATACACCAAACCAAACTTGCCATCAAGTTGATTCAGACTCAAAGTGACCTATAGGACAGAGTAGCACTGCCCCAATGCATTTCCAAGGGGTACCTAGTGGATTCTAACTGCCAACCTTTTGGTTAGTAGCAGTTGCACTTAACCACTGTTCCACCAGGGTTTCTTAGAGGGATATAGGGGTGCAAAATAAGTAAATCTGGATCCATTACTTACCAGCTTTGTTACTTGGGCCATTTCTTGTTCAGTTCCAAGAATCTCCATCACTCTACCTGTAAATTGGTGATACTTCTGCTTCTCCCATAAGAAAGGTGGGAAGTTAATGAAACAATGCATTTAGTAAACACCTGTACAGTTCCTGGAACATGAAAGAAAGTAAATGATAGCTATTATCATTATCTCGTTATCAGAGTTCGTGGGTGGTGCAAACAGTTAAGTGACTGGCTGCTAAATGAGAAGCTGGTGGTTCATGTCCACCCAGGGGAACCTTGAAAGAAAGGTCTACCAATAGACATTAGAAAAGTCAGCCTTTGAAAATCCCATGGAGCAGAGTTGCACTCTGACACATAGGAGGTCATCATCACTAAGAATTGACTCTACAGCACCTGTTTTATTATCATTATTAATCATTAACATTATCTTTCATTTGTTCAGTGGTTTTATTGATTGATATAAATATTAAGTTACAAAAGTGGCAAAATGAGCTAGCTAACGTCTTGACTTTTAGATCTGTTGTCTGTTCAGTGACTAAGCAGCAATGTTTCCTCAAGGTAGTCATTATCTGCTCCTCCAATTTCAAATATATATACATTACTCAGCCGACATAATCTCATGTGCAAACTTTTTATACCACGTGAGTACTATGGAATTCTTCCTCTTTCTAAATGTGTATTTCAGAGCACTGCGTCCTGATGAGGTGGGAAGCCATGGAAATAGCATTCGTTTTAGATGCCAGCAACATAGGAATGTGGAGAACAATGAAAAAGTCAGTCTCAGTCCAAGAATTCTCACCACGTTGAGGCTAGTAACATTAAGTGTGGTTACTTCTTATAAGTTCTCCAGGCTCCTGACCAGGCAGGCCTTGGGAATCTTGGGGATTCTCCCAGTGTTCAGGGTCTGTAGGCGTGGACAGTACAGGGCCGGTGCGTCCATGCTCCGTTCTGTACGAACAAGGCAGCCAAACCCTTCCGTCTTGTGGGTGCTGAGAAAGAAAAAGAAGGCATGAAATAGTATCCTGTGCTCCAAGATCCACTGCACGTGAGCAGATTCCTAAAGTGTGCTGAGGGACATTTCTATTTTTTCTTGGTGGCAAGTGTGCATTTCAGTGTAACATGTAAGAACATTCCATGACATTGAGAATACATACTCAATGACAGTGGAGGCTTATGGAAAATATTTCTGTAGGTCTTCCAAATTAAGAATACATATCACAAGACCATAAACTGTCTCCCTCCCTCCCTATCACATTCCCAGATTACTTATGGGACACATAAAACACACCTGGTTGAAGAATTAATGCTTTCAAATATTAATGGATCTATACTGGTAGTTAATACTATCAGTGTATTTTTTGCCATATTTCTCAGACTAGAATTACTACTTAACATGTGTTTTGGGAGCCATTATCTAAATGAGTCTCTGGGTGGTTAAGTACTCAACTACCAGCCAAAAGATTATCAGTATGAATCCATGCCACAATACCTCAGAAGATAGATCAAGACATTTACTTGAAAACTGGATGGAGTGCAGTTCTCTGCAAATGGAGGGTTGCCATGAGTCTGAACCAACTCAACAGCAGCTAACAACAAATGCAAATAAGTCAAAGATGGCCTCTGTGTTTTGGTCCGAAGTTGTTTATTTCTTCATAGCTTGCTAAGGGCTATTAGCCCCAAAAGCCACAATTGTTTTTAAAGTAGCCCAAACAAGCCAAGTTTTATACATTTCGAGACTGCCTACTTTGTTTAATTCTAGGAACTGTACCTAACATCTGCTAGTCATAGATAAGATAGAAACCTGTAACTATAACGCCCACAATGGAAAACCTGGTGTTATAGCAGTTAAGTGCTATCAGCTGCTAACCAAAAGGTCAGCAGTTTGAGTCTACCAGTTGCTCCTTGGAAACCCTATGGGACAATTTTACACTGTCCTACAGGGCTGCTATGTGTCAAAATGAAGAGGAAATTAGTTAACCCCATCCCCTCCTTGAGCTGCCGCCCCTCTCCGGAACCAGACCAGTAAGATCCCCTTCCTCTTCCTTTCCTTTCCTCCCGACTCTCCGCACCCCCCAGCTGCTCCATCCCTGCCTGCAGCCAACCGATAAAACACCCAAAACCCTGACACACCGGACTAGCACTTTGGAGGGCATTAATCCCCGCTGGCCTGCTATCGTAATAAACTGCCACTGCTTCTCTAACCTAGTGGTACCGCCTCATTTTTTAACATCAGAAATGGACTCAACAACGAGTTTGACGATTTTCGGGGGAGGGGGGCAGTTTAATAGAAATCCTGGTGTAGTGGTTAAGAGCTATGGCTGCTAACAGGTCCACAGTTCAAATCCACCAGGCTCTCTTTGGAAACCGTTTTGGACAATTTTACTGTGTCTTATTGGGTCGTTATGAGTCGAAATTGATTTGATGGAAATGGGTTTGCTTTTTTTTGGTTAGTTAAGGAGTCTTGGTATGGATGAGTCAGAACTGACTTGAATGGAATGGATTTGGGTTTTTTGGCTTTAAAGATCCCTGGTAGTGCAATGGTTAAGAGCTCAGCTGTTGATCAAACAGTAGGCAGTTTGATGCCGGCAAGCTGCTCCTTGGAAACCCTATAGCACAGTTTGACTCTTTCCTATAGGGTTGCTATGAGTCAGAATCAACTCGGCAGTAGGCTAAGGAGCTGCTAGCAGTCTTGACTGCACAGTGGGTAAGTGCTTAGCTGCTCACTGAAAACTCCTACTGAGTTCACAAGCTGCTCTGTGGGAGAAAGAGGTGGCAGTCTGCTTTCACAAAGATTTACAATTTTGGAAACCCTTTGGGAATTATCCTCTGTCCTGTTAGATGGCTGTGAGTTGAAGTTGACCGGATGGCAAAGATTTGGGTTTGGGAAGGAGCTGCTGCCTCGGGGCAGACCTCTTGTGGGGCAATCCTGCATTCAGCGGTTGGTGGACAGATCCAATAAGCAACCTGTTCAACACAAGTTCTCTTTTCCTAACCCCCAAAATCTTTCTACTCACTATAGGTGCTACTGCACAGAAAAGTCGAGAGCATACGAAAGCCCCAGGGAAGACAGTAAGTGATTTATCACCTACTTATTACAAGGATCCAAGCTGATGAGTCAGCTCTGAAGAAATCAACCATTCCCTTAAGCCTCGCCATAAAAGATTGCCTCAGGCCCCTGGACGAAGCCTGGGTAGCATAAGCAGTTTGTGCTTGGCTGCAGACTTAAAAGTTGGTGTATTGAACCTCACTGGTGGCTCACTGAACAGAAGGTTTGGCAACCTGCTTCTGTAATAATAACAGCCAAACAAACAAACAAACAAACCCCTGTGGAGCACGTGGGTTAATACATGAGGTCACTCAAAGTCAGAATCAACTCCACAGCAACAGGTTTGATTTTTTTTTTTTTCATTTAAGATCACAGGGCTAGCATCAACTTGTCAGAATACAAATTCTTGATTCTCTCCCCCTAGCCTTTGTCAGAATACAAATTCTTGGGCCCCATCCTCCTTCCCTTCCCATCCAGGATCTACTATATCAGACATTCCGCTGATAGGGTTCAGCCTTCTGTGGTTCAACAAGCCTTCCAGGTGATTCTTATGCTCTCATGTTTGGGAATCACTGACCTGCTCCAGGTGACTTCAGTGGTTATCAAAGGCACATGGTGGGCTCTGGGATTATGGTTGTATCGTGGATAAGTGGGTTTGGCTCTGAAGAATCAAGTTTTAATCAAATCTGTCCCACTACAAAATAATTAAACACCTCTTAGCTGAAGAGTTAAGGTAACTTGATCTTTTCAATGGTTCCACATATTTCCAGGCTAAAACTAATTCACATTAGCCAAATTCTTGTTAAAATGCCATTCTATCAGACAATGGAATTTTTCATGATAATACTATAATGAACATATTTTGACTGTTTCATGGTAAGAGGTCATATCCGATTAGAGTGCTTTCCTAATCAAGGTCTCTTCATTCTCAAGGAAGCCTCCCTGAGATGATAGTGGAGGCTGCTTATTTAGTAAGGTTAAAACACCCTTCAGAAACAAGGCCAAGATGACACTTCTTGCTGTGCCAAGTTGAGGAAAACAGCGTCTAGTATAGCACTTAGAAATCTTGGTGTGAAAACCCCTACATATCTATCAGCAGAAAGAAAAGAGACAAGAAAGGATACCTTAATGGCATTGCTGGAATTTTCTTTTGGCTCATTCCAGCCCGTGAATTTCCTTAAACTTTCCATAATGTGATCAACTTTTTGCTTGAGAAAGCTGTCCAAATTCATTTTTCTCATTTGAAAAAATAAAATCCCAAACCCAAACTCATTGTCATCTTATCAGTTCCAACTCATGGCAACCCCACGTGGTACATGGCAGAACTGCTCCATAGGGTTTTCTTGGCTATAATGTTAATGGGAGCAGACTGCCAGGTCTTCTTCCAAGACACCGTGGGTGGGTTTGCACTGTCAACCTTTAGATTAGTTTTCAAGTACAAATCTTTTGCACCACCTTGGGAACCTGTTTGAAGATGTAGTCATCTTAAAAAAAAAAAAATCAATGAGGAATAACTTTAGGCCAATCAATAGAGGACATTAGAATAGAAGCAGCTTTTTGAGAGACTTGTCTTCACAGTAGCTAGAAAGCTACTGAAAAAGATTGTAAAAAGCTTTAAGTCATCCTGTGCAGTAAAAAGAAGCATACATTATGAGAATAATTACAGAGTGATGGATAATGAGTATGTCTGCTAACTGAAATAAGAAAGGATGAATCTATGCTAATATACTTGACAACATCAGACCATTCAGTTACATAGAATTATTTCATTTCTCTCTGTAAAAAGAAAATCTCAGTGCAAATCCTGAAAAATTCTTGATCATTATCTAAACCAACAGTTCTGCATTTCCCAAATGATTAAATTCTGGCTAGAAGACATCAACTTTCAAACCTTTGCTTAGCTTTGTGTCCTTTTGTTAGGGGTTCGGGATTCAAGAAGTGATGCAGATTCTCTTTAAAGGTTAAGTTTTATTAAAAAAATGTGCCCAATAGGAAAAAGACTGGTGCACCAAGGACGCACTCCAAACTGTGCAGAGCAAGGAGGTGACCCCAAGTTTTCCTAGCACCCAGTATTTAACCCGTAAAATTTCAAGGTAGGGAGTGGGAGCTGACCTTTACATTGATTAGCTGAGGTTGGCTAAGGCCATATGGAATTTCTGCACGTTGCAAAATTTAGCTGTGGGTGAATGTGTTAACCACATTGGTGAATGTTTAGGTTGTAAAATATAACTGGGAGTGGATGTTTTACTAGGCTGGCTCCAGGGATTATTTGTGAGGCTATCCCCCCCGGCCCTATTTGTTTCAGTGTAATTACCCTATGGTATCTCTTGTTATTTCCTGCTAAGTTAGTTCCTGGAGCTTGTTATCTGAATTTTTACTGTACTCTTCCTCTAAATGGAGTTACTTATGTCTCATTTCAACACTTTAATACAGCCTACAATGATATTAGAGTCTTGGAGCTCTCTAATAACGTGTAACTACACAAACAAGTATCATGATATTTAGAAGGGGTAAAATAAAATACATTACATTATTTTACATTTGGCCACTACCAGGGCCAGTTTACCTTGGACAGAAGACCTCTTAGTCCTTTTTCTACACTTTCAGATTTCACTGTGGTGCCCAGTGTAAGCAAATGTTTAGTTAAGATGAGGAAATGAAAATCTTATATGTAGTAAATGTCTATATTGTTCTAGGTAAATAGCTTTTATTATTTTCATTATTAACAGGGAGTAAAATGGGGTTTAGGAACCGTTGTGGGGCTAACCTGGGTTCCAGCCCCTAGTACCCTTTCTACCTCCCTTGACTGTCCCTGGAGTCCCTGGGTAGTACCAACGGTTAAGCACTTGACAGACTATCTGAAACACTGGCAGTTAGAGCCCACCCAGAAATGCCTAGGAAGAAAGGCCTGGCAACTGACTTCCTAATGGTCACTGTCTTGAGAATCCTATGGAGCACAGTTATACTCTGAAATACACGGGGCACCATGAGTTTTAATCAACTCACCAGCACCAGTTTGGATTTCTAGTTTGGCTCCCTTTGAGGCCAAAATGAGTCTTTTATTACCAATCAAATGTTTAGAACATCTACCACTTCCCCCAACCTTTTAAATGGAATTCGTGAAGTAAAATGAGCTAAAATACACCCCTGCACTGAGAAACACTAAAGAGTAAGGAGCTATGGATTAAATTGTGTTCCCCCAAGACGTTTACTGAAGTACATATCCCTGTATTTGTGAATGTGACGGAAACCCTGGTAACGTAGTGGTTAAGTGCTATGGTGGCTAACCAGAAGGCTGGCAGTTTGAATCCCCCTGGCGCTCCTTAGGAACTCTATGGGACAGTTCTACTCTGTTTGTAGTGTCACTATAAGTTGGAATAAACTCAATAACAGTGTTTTTTTTTTTTTAATGAATGTGACCCTCTTTGGGAATAGGGTTTATTATTATTATTATTATTATATTAATGAGGTCATACCAAAGTAGCTTGGGTCCTAAATCTAATCTTATCTGACACAGAGAGACACAAGGTGAAGATACTATGTGCAGCTACATCTGGAAGCTGGAAACACACACTAATGCTCAGGACTTCCAGAGGCTACCAGAGACGAGAAAGGATTATTTCTCTACAGCTGACACAAGGAGAGCGCAGTTCTGCTGATATGCTGATGTGAACTTCTGGCATCCAGAAGTATGAGACCATACGTTCTTGTCCTTTGAACTATCCACTTGAGTACCTTTTGTTATGGCAGCTCTAGGTAACTAAGATCTAAGGAAGCGGGTATCCCCTGGCAAAAAGTTGTTTCAGCTTTACCCCGTCAGGGTCACTGAGAATTTACAAAGAATACACCTTAAGTAGAGTCTCTGGGTGGTGCAAACGGTTAATTCATGTGGCAGCTAAATGAGAGACTGAAGGCTCAAGTCCACTGAGAGTCATCTCAGAAGCAAGGCTTGGTGATCTTTCAAAGTTCTGCGAAGCATAGTTCCACTCTGACACACACAGGGTCACCGTGAACTGGATTCAACTGAAGACAAACGGTAACTGGGTAACACTTTACATACTCCACAGTGTGCTTTTTGTTTCTGTTTCATAAGTCAGTGAATCTAACAAAAAAATTATAAACTCAAAATATAATTCCCTTTCTTTAGCCTGAGTTTTCCCAAGATCGTAAATAAACCACCAGAGAAAAGTGTTGCCGTTTTGTAAAAAGGAAATGTATATCATTATACTGGATCGTGTGCTTATAAAGTTACTTGGAGGCTGTTCAAACACCAGTAAACCCTATGACAATGTTTGATTGTATCGCTATGGAGCCTAGCCAACTGACATCAAGTGATTAGATGCTAGAGTATAAAAACTAAGCAGTTATCATAGAAAGTTTGATAATGAGACTCAGTAATAGCAAGGGCTTTCCACCATTCTGTGTCTTGATTGTGGGCCACACAGCTGGGAAGAATACTGTCCAGGTCCCAGCAGCTACAACAATTGCACCTGAGTTTAGGTGATCAGAGAGACTGCAACAGCAGGCACCAATGTTGTCTAAGCCCAGAGAAGTGGTCTGGATGTGAAGCCCAGTATCCACTGTCCTCAAAAAGGCTAAGTGCAACCCACCGTGCATTTCCATCTGTGTGCTTGTCATCAAACAATAAAGCAGACATCCTGCTCCATCCACTGCCTCCTCACCTCTCATTCTTTCTGGGCCCTCTGACCCAGCCCATCACTCTCCACCCCATCTAAACACTTCCACCGAATCCAAATAATCCAAATCATTTCTGACTCATGGTAGGGTGGTTATAAGTTGGAAATCAACTCAGCGGCAGTGGGTTTTTGGGTAACTCCGTGTACTTCAAGACAGAAACGCTCCACAGGATTTAAAGGCTATTATCTTTTGGAAGTAAAACACCAGGTCTTTCTTCTGAGGTAACTCTGGGTGGCTTCAAACTGCCAGTGTTTCAGTTAGCAGTTAAGTACTTATCAATTTATGCCATCTGGTGTCTCTGGTCAAGAATATAAAGGAAGTGGAAGTATATGTGGGACAAATAGTGGAACATATATGCATATTGTTTGCTCTTATGGATCCCTTTAGTTCCTGCAACTTCTTGGACATTGCAGGCACCCAATAGGTAATAAAGACATGGATAAATGGAAACCAATTAATAAAAACAAGAGCTATTGTTTTACAAATGGATTAGACTGTGGGAGCAATGAAATGGTGTTATTTATTTTCCATTGCAGAGAAAGACGATTTTGAGTAGGGAACATTCTCTGCTGATCAAAAGTCCATTTGGTGGGAGGCCTGACAATTTATTAGTTCCATTTATTGTTCTGAAAGAAAAGATTCACAGAAGTCATTTAAGGTAAATATGGCATGTTTTGACCAATTCCTGAATAATAATAAAAGAAATCACGACACACAATAAAGACACTTCAGTCAGCAGGTTCACTAATGCCAGCTCTACAAATCTTCACTCCTGCCGTCTTGGCTGCTATATGAACAGTAGATGGTATTCTTGAAAAGCTGATTAATGTTGAGAGTTTAAATTGATGCAAATTGGAGAAATATGTCCCATGCTGACAATTTGCTAATCAAAAATTGTTATTTCTACCATGGTTCAAGCTTTTGCTCATCTTATAAACGTCATGCATATTTCTGGCCAGATGTAATGCTGTGTATTCCCTTCTCAATGAGACTGAAAGTTTTTCCCTTAACACTGAAAAGCAGTTATGAGTTCATCAAGAGGCTAAATGTTTATCATTCCAATGAATCCATTTCCAAAGTGGAAGGAATATACTTCTGGCCGTATTTGATACTTTTTGTATTCACAGATTTATGCTGACATTGAGCTCTTAGAAGATCATCAAAAAGGGAGTTTATTACTTAGACAATCATGCTCACTAAAAAAAAAAAAAAAAAAAAAAATAACCCTAAAGGACCCAAACTCCTATTGGTAAATCGTTTCTAGTAGTTAGTATTGTTAAGGTCTTAGAGCAACTGGCATGCACTGGCTTGTGCTAATGGCCATCTCAATGTGGACAGATGATGCCATCAACACAACCACTGCCCGTAGATAGAATGGAATCGAAAGAAGACAAGGCAGCCACTAGTCCCTGTGGATCCTAAACCACAGGTGACACAGGCCAAATTCTTCAAGTGGTTCTCACAACCCCTTCTTAATTATTTTGAGGTCAAAGGGGACCTTTTCATCTTCCATCAGAGTGTACAAAAAACAAAGAACACTGTGAGTGAAGCTAAAAGACCTAACTCTGGTCTAGTTTCTGTAATTTACTACATCTCTGGTTTTCTGGGCCTTAGTTTACTCAGCTGACAGATACAAATAATATCTACCCCAATAGGTGCTTGATTAAAATACCAAATAATGTAAGACTTATCAGAACTCACTCTGTAACCTGAGAGACCAAACCAGATGCATTACAGTCAAGCTGATTCTGGTTCACAGTGACCCTATAGGTAATAGCCAAGCCAAGTGCCGACGAGTCGGATCTGACTCAATACATAGATGTAAAATCAAACCCAACCTAACCTGTTGCCATCAAATTGATTCTGATTCATAGCAACTCTCTTGGACAGAGCAGACCCTACAGGGTTTTCAAGGATTGGCTGGTGGATTCAAACTGCTGACCTTTTTGTTAGCAGCTGAACCCTTAACCACTGCGCCACCAGGGCTCCTATAAATATAAAGCAGCAGATAAATGAGAAGTTTAACGTTACCACCTGTGTCCATGCTTTTTAACTGAAACCTTAATGTGTGTAATCTGGCATCCATTGATAGAGAGTCCTTGAAGACTGCAAGTTTAAAAGCAAATTACATCTCAAGTTTTTTTTAACTGAAAAAGAAGAATTTCATACCAAAGCTTGCAATTAATTAGCTATCCAAATAAACTTTAAAGCAGTTAAGAGGAATTTTGTTTTGGTGAGCAATGGATTTTAATTTTAATTTATGGACTAATTTTGTAGAGAGTCAATAAATGGAATACAAATACATATTTTTACTACTCTGATTTCTTTCCTGTTGATTTGATTTTATCTCTGTAGTAAACGTTTTCATTTCAAATTATTTTTACTGAGTCATTAGTTCTCTCACAACAAGTGTGAAGATATGAAATGCTCTTGCACATGATCAGATAATGATAGTTTCCATCATCAACACTGTGTTGTTAGGCGAAGAACAGTTTTCAATGGAGATAAATTAATGAAAATGTACACTGTCACCAAGATCCTAATGGAAATTTTATCTGGTCTCTATCAGGTCAATCTTCAGCTAGAAGCTGATAGAGGAAATGAAATATGGTGAGTCTTACACATTATTTTGTTTTAGTTTTTGTCACTAAACACAATGAGAAGTGGATCTTACATTGCAATTGTATGACAATTTTTTTTTCCTATTGGCTACATAAAACCAGAAAAAGTCCAAAAATCATCTTACTTCAGACACAAAATCATATCAGCAGTATGGATTCTTGGAGAAAAGGAAGTCTAATTTTTAAAGGCTGGCACTTTATTGTTGGCAACCCTGGTGGCATAGTGGCTAAGTGTTACGGCTGCTAACCAAAAGGTCGGCAGTTCAGATCCGCCAGACGCTCCTTGGAAACCCTAATGGAGCATTTCTACTCTGTCCATCGTGTTACTATGAGTAGGAATCGACTTGGCAGCAGTGGGTTTGGTTTTTGGTTTGGGAACTTTATTGTAATATAGATGTGATTTATACAAAGCCCTTATGTTAACACATCTTGTATGGAAACTTCTCACATTGAAAAGTATGATTGGAGGACCTATTATAAAGTTACATGGCACAGAAACTGTCATCATAGATTATGACTTGAAGCAAAGGAAAAAAAACTGAAGCAGTAGCCTGACAGCACTTCCTTCCCTATCAGGCACACAATCTACCATTTGAAACAGGCCATGGAGGAGTTAGGCCACCGTGACATTTTCCTTACGCAGGCAGTCGGGTGAAATGTTTGGCATCTCTCAGTGAAGTTGTTTCTTGGTTACCACCTGTTATACACGTTGTGTGCGTGAATGTGAGTTGCCACTGAGCTCATAGAATTTTCAATGACTGATAGTTTGAAAGCAGATTTTCAGGCCTCTCTTCAGAGGTACACTTGGACCTCCAATCTTCCAGTTAGTAGCTCAATATGTTAATGTTTGCCCTACCCAGGGACTCCTATATACATGCAGGTATCTTCAAAGAAGAATTTCTGTTTTCCTTTTCCTTTTTGGGACACTGGTAAAAATACATACCTTAAAAATGATAATGTATTTCCCAAACAGAAATTCATGTGGGATAAATCTCTTATGGACCCTGTGTGTAGAAAACACATGTGTAATGCTGGACAGCACATGTGATTTTATTTCTTTGGATGGAAAAGCCATTGTGACTCATGACATTTTGCATTTCACATTCATTGGAAAGAAGCCTTGCCTTTTGCTGGATGAGTTATCATCATAATTTTAGAGCTAGAGTTTGAAAGCTGTATGGGGCAAATAGAAAGCTACTTTTGCCCACAATTCCACTCTAAGCAAAAGAGATTAAACCCCCCTGAACCAAACCTGTTGCCCTTGAGTTGATTCTGACATAGCCACCCTAGAGGATAGAGTAGAATTGCCCTATAGTGTTTTCAAGACTATAAATCTTTATGGAATTAGACTGCCACATCTTTCCCCAGTGGAGCACACGGGGGCTCGAACTGCCCACTTCCAGGTTGGTAGCTGAGCGCTTAACCACTGAGCAACCATGGCTCCTTAAAAACACGTTAGAGAAGGTCAGTTGTGATAGTTGAGAAGGCTGCTCACAAAAGTTGGGTTTTATCTTTTCATCTAAAAAGGTGGTAAGATTACAGTTCTTTAGCCCACAGAGCGCTTTGCTTTGGCCATGAAATGGAACAAGTTGCATTATGATCCAGTGCACATTTTCCCAAGTTCTGATGTCTTTCTTCTATGACACATGCCAGTACTGCAGGCAGTGTCACTGGAGTAGCCTGGACCTGCAGTCAGTATGATAATGTGGAGAGAGCCTCTAGCCCATCCAGCCTAAGCATGAATAAGAAATAAACCTTTGCTGACTCATACTACTGAGACTTAGAGGTGATAAGTTACCATAGCATAACCCAGCTTGTCCTGAAGGATACAGGGACTGTGGCAACTTCTTGTTGCCAGAGGAAGGGCTTCAGCGAATAGACGTTTGCAGACAATCAGAAACATCACACAGCTGTTGCGCGAAGTTCTGCAACATGGGTGATTCTTAAGACGGAGATGCAGATCTGTAATTCTTTTCTCACTGTCATAGGCAGCACCAATGATAAAACAAAACAAAACAAAACAACAAGCTTGTTAGGGATCCTCTCATTGCTGTAAGAACAAAGGAAGTAATGCTACACCAATACAGTTCAAGAGCATTTGAGAAACCCAGGACTCTGCTGGATGACAATCCATCGTCAGATTAATCAGACCTGTAAGAGATCTCATTGTATTTGTGTACCAAAACCCTGGTGGTGTAGTGGTTAAGAGCTATGTCTGCTAACCAAAGGGTCAGCAGTCTGAACCCACCAGGTGCTCCTTGGAAACTCTGTCCTACAGGGTCACTATGAGTCAGAACTGACTCTACAGCAGTGGGCTTGGTTTTTTGGGTTTATAAGCCAGGGCTCTCAATTCTTAACTTTGTAGGCATCACAGCAAGTCACAACTGTTAAGATGTTAAAGAGGATATTTACATTCAATTAAAATCTTCGTATTAGACTTGCTTTAGGACAGACTTAATTTTTGCTTTGTGTTTTCATTGTGCAATCTGGAGTTATTTCAGTTTGTGAGAGGGTGGAATTAATTTTTGCATGAAAAATATTTGAGATGTAACTATTTGCAAAGATTGTTTTATATCCTGATTTTTCTGAAGAAAATAAATTTTTAAAGCACTGTATCAATATATGCAAATTTGTCAGTTGATAAATATAAGTACATACAGTAAAGGTAAATATATAAAATATATACATACAAAGTCTACCAGTTAACTTAGTGAACTCATTTTAGAAAAAGTGCCACATATATCATTGCTGAATATTACTACAGACAGTCACCTTTGAATTATTCTCCTTGAGAAGGTATGCACTGATGCCAGTGCCTAGCCCATCCTTCAGAGCAGTTTTGAAACTCTTTTTCTGGAATGACCATCAGAGCTGTCGTTGTGCTACCCTTGATGTCTTGAATGTCATCAAAATGTCTTCCTTTCAGTATTCTCTTTATTTTCAGGTAGAGAAAAAAGCCACTGGGGACCGAATCAGGTGAATAGGGTGGGTGTTCCAATACAGTTATTTGTTTACTGGCTAAAAACTCCCTGACAGACAACTATACAATTAAGTCTGTGAACTTGCTACCGTGTGCAATGGCTATTCCAGAAAGAGTTTTGAAATTGCTGTTGAAGATGGGCCAGGCACTGTTATCAGCTCACAGCTTCCCAAAGGGAGTACTTCAAAGGTGACTGTAGTGATATTCAGCAGTGAGGCACGTAGCAGTTATAGCAATTAAGTTCACAGATGCAACTGTCAGAACTTGTATATGTGTATATGACATACGTATGTATATATGTGACATATGTAAAAGGTTATACGTATGTGTACATGAGACTCATTAGGAGAATTCATCACCTTTATTAGATTCTCAACATCTTTGATTCCCAACGTTGTTATCCATATGTTTTAAAAAGCATTTCTCTACCTCAGAGCTCACTAAACTATGGTTGATAGGCCAAATGCAGCCTGCCATTTGATTCTGTAAAAGTTTTATAGGAACTCAGCTATGCTGAATGATTTACAAATTATCTATGGCTGCTGTGAATGTAGAGTTGAGTGATGATGACAGAGCCTAGTATTTACCGTCTGGCCCTTTGGAGAAAAGTGTTCAGATCCCACTCTTCTCTATCCAGAAACATGGCCCCTGATTCTGTACTAAGACTCACAAGCTCATCCTGGGACAACTGTGGCTGTGTTAGAATCAAATGCTTAACAAAGAAAAAACAAAAATACCTTCACTGAGCTGTTTTCTCTCTGCAGAGAACAGACATAAAGCAGAGTGCAATCAGACTCCGAAATTCCATGCCACGGTTCTACCGCAGGCTCTAAAGGAAACATGTTGCTACTGAGTCAACTCTGACTCATAGTGACTCTATAGGGCAGGGTAGAATAGTCTCATAGAGTTTCCCCAGGGTGGATTCAAACTGCCAGTCAGTTGGTAAGCAGCTGATATCTTAACCACCGTGCCACCCACTCTTGGCTCTACTAGTTACTAAATCTACTCTGACATACCTGGGGTCTCCATAAATTGGAATTGACTCAAAAGCAACTAGTTTAGGAAAGTATGACAAATTAACATGGAAGTCAATAGCTGAAGTATAAACAGTCCAGCGAAAGAATCAAAAATCAAACCAAATCCATTGCTGTCAAGTTGATTCCAAGTCATGGCAACCCTGAAAAACATGAAATTAAAAAAAAAAAAAAAAAAAATGTCTGCAGCAATGAAAACTGGTCCATTTCTATTTTGGCCAGCTTGTCACCCTTCAGGCCTGTTTACCAAATCTGCCACACATCCTTTCAGATGGCATCAGATGACATGAGAAGGCAGTAACTCTAGAGTTGTTTTAAGATTGTAATGGTCAATTCAAAAAGCCAATGGTTATATAGCATTAACAATTATTTTTAATGACTTGCAGCTAACATGGCACCACAGAAACACCGCTCTGTCCCTCCCCAACAAAGACTGGAAAAGCTAAATAAAACAGAGTCAAAAGTCTATCCAGAGACTCAAAGTTTCAAATGAAGAGATAATCAGCCAAATAAGAAACTGACAGAGAACAGAGAGTGAGAAGAGCTACAAGAGGAGGTCCTGTATCAGCTAACACACCACAGATTTGTCATCTTGGATTCCTGTTGGAGAGCAGCGATTGATAGCATGGGGAAAGCAGCTTCACGGAAATCCCAGGGGACTATCTGGTAACCATCGAAACACGATTTATAGTCTCCTTATCTTCTCGGACGACCTCTGACATTTCCTGGAGAGGTGGGAGGCACAGCAGTCAGCGCGGCTTGAATTAGGTCCACCCTCGTCAGAGACTGGCAGATGGGCAGTGTATAAAAGGACCCTCAGGAGTCCTCAGCAGGACCCAGGTCACTGGCAACCAGCTATATATACTTTTTGTGCTTTTCTAACCTCACCCTTCTCACCTGACCCTTCCCTTCGTCTGCTTCCAGCACACTGCAGTCTCTTAAAAAACAAGCAAGCAGGCAGGCAGGCAGACAGACTGCTGTCCAGTTGATTCAAGTGTGTGGTCTCTTGGCCAGAAGGAAATTCCTTCAGCTCCAGTGGCATGGATCCCTGCCCTGCCCCAGCTTCTTGAACACCATTTCTCTGTAGCTGAAGTTGCCTTTCTCATTTCTTTTGACTTCCTCTATGCCTCCCACCACCTCACTCTCTTTTCTGTTCAACAGCTGACCCATGACACTGCCCTGATGTAATCCTTGGGATCTTTTGTTGCTGTTGTTCTGTATTTTTTTTTCTTTTTGGCTGTTGCTGTTTTCTATTTGTGGCTTGGGATGCTCTGTTAGTCAGGCTGTACTGCACATTTAGGACTCCTGTCCCCCATCTGCCCCCGACTGGCAGTGATATCTCTGGGGGCACTTCTTTTGCACTCCCTGTCTTCCCTTGCCCCTCCCTGTTTTTCTTTTTGCTTGCTATCTTTCTGCATTTCCCAGTTCTCATCTCTCTATCCTAACCTACTTTTTCTGGCTTCTGAATACTTGACACTGTGTGACATCTATACCGCACTGAGCTAGCCTATTCGGTACAGCGTGCCAAACATTTGCCTAGTCCCTCTGGGGGCCTTTCATTTAGTTTGGGGAGGGGGTTTCCCCAATTTTTAACTAGTTTTTTTTTTCTATGTTTATTGTACTTTAGATGAAGATTTACAGAACAAACTAGCTTCTCATTAGAACTTGTACACACATTATTTTAAGTCATTGGTCAACAACCCTGCAGCATGCCAACACTGTCTCTTCTCAAACTTGGGTTTGTTATTCATCATTTAATTTCTTGATTGCTGTTTCCAATGGTGTTGACTGTACAACCAAGTAAAATGATAGTCTCAAAAACTTCAAAATTTTCTCAATTTATCATAACATTGCTAACGGGCCCAGTTGTGAGGATTTTTGTTTTTTCTTTATGCTTCGGTGTAATCCACACTGAAGGCTGTGGTCTTTGAGCTTCATAACCAAGTTCTTGAAGTCTTCTTCACGTTTGTCAAGCAAAGTTGTGTCATCTACATAATGCAGATTGTTAATGACTCTTCCTCCAATTCTAATGCCATATTCTTCTTACGGTCCAGTTTCCTGGATTATTGGTCAGCATACAAACTGAATAAGTGTGGAAAAAGGATACAAACCCGATACACACCTTTCCTTACTTTAAACCTTGTGGTATCCCCTTGTTCTGGTCAAATGACTGCCTCTTAGTCTACATATAGGCACTCACTGAGCATGATTAAAAGTTCTAAAATTCTTATTCTTTGAAATGTTATCCATGATTTGTTATGGTCTACATAGTCAAATGTTTTTGCATAGTTAAACGTGTTTCTGATATTCTCTGCTTTCGGTCAAATTTCATCTGCCATCGGTAATAATATCTCTAATTTCACATTCTCTTCTGAATTCGGTTTGAATTTCTAGTAGTTTCCTATCAGTGTTCTGCTGCAACCATTTATAATTATCTTCAGCAAAATTTTACTTGCATGTGATATAAATGATATTATAATGACTTATGCATTCTGTTGGGTCACTTTTCTTTGAAACGGGCACAAATATGAATCTTTTCCAGTCAGTTGGCTAGGTAGCCATCTTCCAAATTTCTTGGCATAGACCAACCAAGTGAGTGAGCCATTTGTTGAAATATTTCAGTTGGTATTCTGTCAATTCCTGGAGGATTATTTTTTGCCGATGCCTTCAGTGTAGCTTGGATTTCTTTCTTCAGTACCATAGGTTCTTGTTCATATGCTGTCTCCTAAAACAGATAAACGCCAACCAATTCTTTTTGGCATAGTGATTCTGTATATTTCTTCTGCCTTTTTTGGTGCTGCCTGTGTCGTTCAATATTTTGCCTATAGGACTTGTCAGTACTGCAGCTCAAGGCTTGAAGTTTTTCCTCGATTTTGTCATCTTACAGAATGCTGAGTATATAGTTCCCTTTTGGTTTTCTAATTCTATTATATTTCATTATAATAATTTGTTTCATTTTCTCAAGTCACCCTTTGAAAACTTCTGTTCAGCTCTTTTATTTCATCATTTTTTTTTTCCATTTGCTTTAGCTGCTCTGTGTTCAAGACCAAGTGTCAGAGTCTATTTTGACATAGTTTTGGGCTTCTCTTTTTTTCTTGTCTTTTTAATGACTTTTGTCTACATGCATGATGTCCTCGACATTATCCTGCAACTTGTGTGGCCTTTGGTTATTAGTATTCACTACATCAAATTTATTCTTGAAATGAGTTCTGTGTGTAGGTGGAATATACTCAAGGCTGTACTTTGGCTCTTGTGGACTTGCTTTAATTTTTTCAGCTTCAACTTGAACTTGTATATGAACATATAATTGTTCTATAGATGGCTCCTGGCCTTGCTCTAACTGATGATATTGACCTTCTCCATCACCACAGATGTAGTTGATGTGATTCTGTGTGGCAGGGGTGGATTATCCAATAAATAAGCTTACCTTGTTATAGTGAATAATTTCACATTTTTCACCACATCAAAGATTTTGCTTCAAGGTATGGCTGACATCTATTTCTCTCTGAACACTGCAGGAACTTCTGATAGAATCAAAGCCCATTTTTAAGTTGAAAATTCCTGACAGGGGTGGATGACTCAGCAAACAAGGTAAGCAAAGGCTTACTTGTGCTTACTCACTCATCTATAGTAAACAATTTCATATGGATTTCATACTCTCTGAAGCTCATGTGAGACATTTACTGTAGGTGATCTTGTAAGAAAGATAAGAACTGTGTTTATCTTGCTTATTGGACAAGCTGCCCCTGCCCGAGGATGCTTACCAGAGGGAGGGAAGTGTGGTGTAAAAGGAGATGTGACGACAGAGGTTGGAGTGATGTGATCAAAGCCAAGGAATGCTGAAAGCCTCTAGAAGTTGGAAAAGGTTAGAAAACAGATTCTCTCCAGAGCGTCTAGAAGGAACGCTGGCCTACTGACACCTTGATTTTAGCCCCAGGAGACCCATTTTAAGCTTTTGATTTCTAGAACTCTAAGATAATAGTATTATTTTAAACTGCCAGTTATGTGGTAATTTATTAGAGCAGCAACAGGAAACTGATACAGCAAGCTTAGAGCTAAGAGTGCTGCTTAAATTTCACATTCGCACAGGATCTAACAGATAGCTATTCCTCTTTTTGGGATGCTAATATTTCCTGGCTTGGTTTTATCATTCTATCCATTCTTCCCCCTAAAGAGCTTATTTTATCGTAAATAAATGTGAAACACAAGATACCCCTTGTTCAACAATATAGAAGATAAATAATAGAAAAGCAAACATTACTACTAAAGCCACAATTTATTCTTCAGCCTCTGTATTAAAGACTAACAGTAGAGCCTCAAATAGATGTTGCAAGTTCACTAAGCCAGACGAAGTTTGGGAATGTTGCTGTCAGTGTATCTATGACTAATGTATTGAGGGCTCTGAAAAGTTCTGTAATAAAGAAAACTAATTTTTCTCAATCTGAAGTTCTCTATGTGACTCCTAATTTAATTTTTCTGTAACATCTGTTAGGTTCCATTGACCAGTGCTCTGAGGGCGTAGTTCAGAAACACTGGTACAGTGGTGACAAACCTGGGGCCCGGATACTTGCAAAGCCTCTCACTGAAGAGCCGTACAACCTTATCAAGTCACTTACCACTCTGACCCTTCACTTCCTTGTACACAAAAGGAGAATAACACTTAACGTACCATACAGGTTTTTGCAGTGAATTTAACTGTGTCTTCCCAAAACGTGTGTCAACTTGGTGATGCCGTGTGTGGTTGTCCTCCATCTTGTGACTATAATTTTATGTTAAAGAGGATTCGGGTTGGATGTAATATACTTGCTCGGGTCACTTCTCTGATCCAGTGTAAAGGAGGTTAGCCTGAGGTGTGGCCTGAACCACCTTGAAGCTTACATGAGATAAAAGGAAAGGGAAGCAAGCAGAAAGTTGAGAACCTCAAACCACCAAGACAGTAGTGCCGGGAGCAGATTGCATCCTTTGGACCTGAGGCTCTGTGCTAAGATTCTCCCAGACCAATGGAAGACTGATGAAAAAGACCTGCCTCTAGAGCCAGCAGAGAGAGAAAGCCTTCCCGGGAGTTAGCACCATGGATTCAGACTTCTAACTTTCTGGATTGTGAGAGAACAGACTTCTCTTTGTTAAAGCCAGCTACTTGTGGTATTTCTGTTATAGCAGCACTAGGTGACTAAGACAGTGTTCCACTGCAGTCATTCAATAACAAACCAAGTAACAGTTTGTTCAGCTTCCTATGGCCTCAGATGCATCTCCTAGAATGCCTGCTCTCACTCCTGCTAGAAGTAAGGCTAAAGTCAGTACATTGCATCCACAGCTTCACTTGTTCCTGGGAAGGCTCCTCGAAGGCTGCAGGCTGCCCTGTATCACAGCTTTTAAGCCTCTGAATTCAAACAATCGCATTGCCAGATATTCCCTGTTCATCATCAGTACCCACAGTGTTAGGTACAATATTATTTTTATTAAATATTAACAAAATTAATTGTCTTTTGCTACATAAAATCTTAAAAAAAAAGAATCACTGGTGCTATCCTGGGCTAGAAAGACACATAAATAGCCCATGGATTCATAGATTTCCAGTCCTGACTTTTGATACTGATTCTTCACCTGCATTGGTATATGCTACAGACTGGTGTCTGAATAATGTATTTAAATGAATCAAATTCAATGTATATATATGATTGCAAAGGAAACCAATTATATTGATATATAAAACTAACAAAAACCAAAGCTGTTGCTACTAAGTCAATTCTAATACATAGCCACCCCATACACAGAGCAGAACTGCCACACAGAGTTTCTAAGGAGTGGTTTGTGGACATGAACTGCCAACCTTTTGGTGAGCAGCCAATCTGTTAACCACTGTGCCAGCAGGGCTCCATATTAATATATAGCTATCACAAATTGTTTGCAAATACTCAATTCATGATGTAGTAACACATGTGCTTCTTTACTGATGCAGCAAATAATATAATCTAAAAGCTGGTCCAGTAACTACCAAAGTTTTGAAGTACTAGTAGACCTAAACTGCGTTTCCAGATTCTGTAACAGCTGAATTATGGACTTAAAATAGCCATAATTTCCACTGGTGACAAAGTCACAGACATTGCTAATACTGTGTGATTTGCTGATTGTAGTCATTACAGAAGGCAATGTCAAAACTCCAGGTTCTCTTTTCTGCCCCAAATAGCCAGTCTCTGAGACAGCTTTTAGGGTGGGTGATTGAAAGGAAAACTTATTACTGTGTCCTATCGGACCCAAAGAGCAAGGAGATATTTTGCGTCAAGGACCTGCTCATATTTTGTCAGGCAAGGTTGAAGTATTTAAAGGGAGTGGGTTGCATGCAAAAGGTAAATACAGGTATTGGTGCCAGTGTCAGGTATGCTATGTGACTGATTGGGGGTAAAGAGGGGCATGCGTTTGTGGGGCTCAGGGGTACTTTGAAGATATGCTTCAGGGGCTGGAATCAGGACTGCCTTTGGCTGGAGGTCCCAACGGGCACCTGGATCTTTTACCGTTTCCTTTACCCGTTTTTCTGTTTCTAAAATGCTGTGAAAAACTATAAAGACATTATTTCCATAGCCTCTGTCAGTGACTTCCTGCCAGGGCCAGGAATTTTTAAGACAGGAGAAAAGACAAGTCAATTTTACAAAGAGAATTAAATCTTTGCTATCTATTTTAACTTTCCTTTTTAAAATTGGGGCTTCTAAAGCTTTTCTCCTGTTTTTGTAAAGCTAAAAATTTTGTGGGCAGTGAAAAAATATGTGGACATAGTGAAAACCATTTTTCTATCCAAGTTCACAAGCCTCTTTCATACTATCCGTGAGTCCCAGATTAAGAGACAGCTGAGAGTTTAGCTGTACTTTCATTAGTTCATAAGTTGGTAAACCCAGCCTGTTGCTGTTGACTCAATTCTGACCCAAAGTGACCTTGTAGGGACAGAATAGAACTTATCCATATGGTTTCTAAGGTTTCTAACAGCTGACCTTTTGGTTAGCAGCCAAATGTGTAACCACTGTGTCACCAGGGCCATAAAAGTTGGTAAATTTAAAAAGAGACAGAGATAGAGATGCCCAGAGTATAACAAGTCCGACAAAATCAATTAAAGAAGTACAGGTTGTGTGGAGGTAGGAGTGCAGAAGGAAACCACAGGAACAGAAACCACATGAGACTGGCAAGGAGAAGGAAAGCTTTATTTCCAAGACACCTCAGGTGGGATTTTTCCTCACAAGTGTTAGATCTGCATTCTTGGAGGTGGCCACTGTTACCTGCAATCCTTTGTTTGCGTGGAGTCCTAAAACAGGGTAATAACAGCATAAATGTTGGACACCTGGCAAGTCTTTTAAGATATGTGTTTTGAAGTCTGCAGTAGCCTCTGGCTCCATAAAATGAGTAAAAGCAACCTTAAAAAAGAAAAAGAAAAAAACGATCCTACAAACTCATTGTCAGTGAGTTGATTCTGACTCATAGCAACTATATAGGGCAGAGTAGAACTGCGCCATCGAGTTTCCAGAGGAACGTCTGGTGAACGCCCCTTTTGGTAATCAGCCGTAGCTCTCAACCACCACCAACAGGTTTCCAATGGAAACTCAAGAATCCTAAATACACGGCCAAAGAACTGAAAAGAGGAATGTAACCAAACTTGTACACCGATGTTCATTGTTATGTTATTCACAACAGCCCCAAGTGGGAACAACCTAAATCTCCATCAGTGGATGAATGGATAAATGAAATGGGGTACATAAACACGATGGAATACTACTCAACTATAAAGAGAAATGAATTCCCAACGTATCCAGTTCTTAGGCAAGGCTTAGCCTGAAGATGAGCATGTATTTGAGAACATATGGAAGGGAAAAATAGCAATGGGGCAATCAAAGACATTCAAAGTTCTGCCTGACTTAGTGCCCTCCTCCATTCCTGAGTATCTGCTCACACTCTGAACTTCCCAGTTGCAGTAGAGGATGAGAGCCAACAAGTACACTATTGGGTTTAATTACTGAACCAAACATCCTATGACCAGGAAAATAGTTTCTTTTTGATTCGAAGAAACACACAATGTAACAAAACAAGATGTCTTTAAGTCCCTAACAGATTTTAATTTGTTATGGAGATTATTGGAATTCCTTTGAATTCTTTTTAAAATTAGGAAGGAAATAAATTCTGCAATACGCATTCCATACTTACCTGCATGGGATTCCATGCCATAACATCGTGTGGCCCAACGCCTCAGTGCAACCAAGTGTCTCAGTGCCACAAAGGCAATAAAGGCAAAAGGTATCCTATGATTAGCTTGATATTCTCTAGAGATGACATTCATTCATAGTCAGTATTTCTTTTTTCTTATTGTGTCCTTGGAACTAAGTCACATGAATGACTTTTCTGAGTAATCCGATTATTTTAAAGACCTCTGTAATATTTTCTTTGCGTATCCGACTCGATGGCACTTGGCTACTTGGCTATATATATATATATATATATTATTAAGCTAATAAAATTACACTTTTCCACGACAATCAATTTGGCAAATACCCTACTGAAATACTGAAACTACCTCACATGTGTGTAATATTAGAATATAATCATTTAGTCAATTGTTCATTTATTGAATATCTGTTGGGTACCTGCTATGTGCTGGGTGCCGAACCGAATGGTTGATGTGCAAGGAAACAAGGAAGGCAGTGAAGCACCAGGCTCACGCTGCCAGAAGTGAAAGCAAAGAGTTTTACTGTGGAATAGAGATTCCTGAGCTGGAAGACACTGACAAAATCTAGACAGGATGTCACGGAGTTCCAAACTTCAGGGAGAACAGCGAGGTTTTTACCAGGTGGATCAAAAAAGGCTGTATGTTAGTACCAAAGGGATGAATGGTAAAAAGTTACAAGGTGTTCACTGAACTACAACATTTCCTAAAACTTTCAATTCTATTTTCTAGCCTCTGGGAACAGGCTTGAAGAATGCATTCTTCTTTGATCAAGCTGTGCACATACCTGGTATTCTTTAACAAACATCTTTTAACAATTTCCGCACAAGCTAAAAACTTGATCCTTGTTCTGACTCGACGGCACTTGGTTTGGCTGTTCCTTTCTGTGCTGCAAGTAGTTAAACTTTTACTAGAATCATAACTGTTTTTACAGAACAGCAGAAGTGAAGATTTTAAGGCTAGCAGTACACACTGCTATGTACTTCTAGCTGTTCTCCCCACCCTGTGACAGCAAACTTCCTCTTTCCATTCTGTATTTCCCATGCCCATTCAACCAGCACCTGTCCCCCTCCACCTTCTCATCTCACCTCTGGACAGCAGCTGCCCAGTTAGTTTCATATACATACTTAAGCCAAGAAGCACCTCTTTGCCCGTATCATTTTGTGTCTTATATATAAAAAAATATCTAAACCAAATCCACTGCTGTCATGTGGATTTTGACTCATACTGACCTTATAGAACAGAGTAGAACTGCTCCATAAAGTTTCGAAGGAACGTCAGATGGATTTTAACTGTGACCTTTAGTTAGCAGCCATAGTACTTAAACACTGTGCCATCAGAATTTGCTTACATCTTACGGTCTAGTCCATTGTTTGAAGATTTGCTTTTGGGACTGGTTTCAGTTTTGGGCTAACAGAGACAAATTGACTTGGATTGTAAACTCTCATTTAATGCACAACATCATAATTGGGTGTATGCAGATCCCCAAACTAAGGCACTTAGCATGAATAAAATGGCAGACCTCAGGCCTAAATTAAAACTCCATTTTGAATCATACTCCTGCTAGCATTTAAGATCCCAGAGACCAATCACCAAAGTGGGATGCAGAACATTTGCTTAAATAACTTTTGTTATGCCAACTGATCTAGACGTCCCCTGAAATCATGGTCCCCAAAGCTCTACCTGCAACTCTGTCCTTCAGAGCGTTGAATTACATTTAGGAAACCTCTTAGCTTTTGGTTTAGTCCATCTGTGTTGACCTCCATTCTTATTTCACCTAACCCAATTCCTATCTATAATGTAATCAGTAAATATCCCTCTCACTCCCTCCTCAACCTTGTAACCATCAAAGACTGTTCTCTTTTGTGTTTATACCATTTCTTGGGTCCTTATAATAGTATGGTCTCCCACAATATTTGTCCTTTAGCAACTAATTTCACTTAGCATAGTGTCTTCCAGATTCCTCCTTGTTATGTTTCCCAAGATTATCATTGTTCTTTATCACTGCACGGTATTCCTTTGTGACAGTTTGTTTATCCGTTCATCTGCTGATAGGTACCTAGGTTGATTCCTGATGTTTTTGTCTTAAATGAATCACAAACTTGTGAAAGAAAATCAGTACTCAACCCTGAAAGCTTAAAAATGCTCAGAATGAGCGGTGTGTATGAAGTGCTTCAAAACCCTGACAAATGAGCAAATATTCCAGTGGTCCTAGCTCCTCCAAGGCTGAGGAGGCCATCCAAGAATGTTGTTTGTTGTTACTCGACACTAAGTCCATTCAGGCTCATGCTGAGCCCATGTGTGCAGAGTAGAACTGCACTCCATAGATTTTTTTAAGGCTCTGAACTTTTGAAAGCAGACTGTCACATCTGTGTTTCAGGGTTCCTTGGGTAGGTTTGAATCACTGATATTTCAGTCAGCAGTCCAGCACTTAACTATTTACACCACTCCAGGACTCCATCCAAGAATAAAAGAGACCAAATCACCCCATCACATAGCACCTGATGATGTTAACTGGAGTCTTGCACTGGCTTCATGAGATCTTAGTTCTGGTTCCAGTTCTAACACTAGCAAACAACATGATGTTTCAAACCCAACTCTACCTCTAGCCCTCAGTCTCCTCGACTGAAAAATTTTCAGTGTGAAGCAAGTTGTTCCATTGAGTCCTTTCTCTATTTCTAGCACACACTGAAAAAAAAAGTTTCCCATTATTAAGTACCTATAGCAGATGTTGTCAGTGCCCCACCCACATCCCTCAGACCTTGCTGTGTGCTATGCCTGCACCATATCTGCCTCTCTTTGCCTAAGAATGTTCCAGAACTGCAGGAAGTTGATACACCTACACTCATGAATAGCAAAGTAGAAATTGTGGAGAATTGACTCATCCAGGAACAGCCTTTAACTAATAACTTTTGGTATTTGGTGTGCAAATAACCCAGCTTTAGTACCAGTTGGGTATTTGTGTTCATTCTGAGGTCTGGGCTGACACCATTTCCCTAGTTCCTATCGGAATTTTGCTCCAGATGCCCACTGGTGGAAGCTGGCTTAATAATAAATTCTCCATGGCTGTCCTCTTTTATCTGTGTCATTTCCTTCTTCCCTACTGCTGTTCCTTGTACCTCCCAAACTATGTGCATTCAAATTCTTTTCCCAGGGTCTACTTCTGGGGCAATCCAAATTTAGTTGTAAAAGTACTTACATACATGAAATAAGATACGTGGCATTACGTAAACACAAATAACAGAAAATAGCTGATTTTGTGTACTGAGGGAGAAAATTACAGAATGGGTTGTTAGAGATTGTTGTTTCACGTATCTAAGTTTCAAGGTAACTTTTTTTCAAAGAGGAAGTAACAGGTTTAATGACAAAATTTGGGCAAATTGAATTAAACCAAATTCTATAGGTTTTTGTTTTCCTTTGCAGAATTTCTAAGAGGATTTCACTTATTAATCAGTGCATCCATCTCCAAGACTGACATTTAGTATGCAGTATTTCCCAATTTATTTTCCCTAGGAACTGTATTTATAAATATTTTCACGGGTTAACTTTAGGAAATACTGGGCTAAAGTAATACTCTCCTCTCAATTTGTAGATTCTCCTCTTCCCCAATGATATGAGCTGCAGATAAGGAAGATTTGAGTTCACTGTTGACAACAAATCCAAAAACAACGAGTTATTGACAGCCCAGAAACAGTCATCTCTCGGTAGCCGTGCATGTGACGTAAGCTCATTCCAGCAGTATCACAGAGCAAACAACATAAATGCTGAATATCACTCACTATTTGCTGTGCCAATAGTAGCTTCAGAATGTGTTGTCCTTTCATTGGGTTTGGCAAACATTTCAATGCAAGGAAATTTTTATAAGCCTCTGGCTCTACTATCTTTCTAAATGAGAAGCTCTAAGACATTGGTAAAAAGAATTTTTTGTCCCTAATCTCTTTGCAAGGTGTTAGGGGCTCAAAAAATATGCATTGTAAATTTAAACTTCTATCCCTGTAGTTGTAATCCCAGCTGAGAATGGGTTTTCTTTGTTATGTTAAAAAGACAGGATTGGTGGAGGGTGAATCTTAAATTAACCTCTCTTGAGGTATAAGAGGTACAAGAAGCAAGAGAGGCGGTTGGGAGCAGAGATGCCAAACCACATGAAGATTGCGTAGGAACAGAAGCTCAGAAGATACACAGACCTTCTTCCAGAGCTGGCAGAGAAAGAAAATCTTCCCTGTAGCCAGCACTCTGAATTTGGACATCTAGCCTCCCAAATTGTGAGAGAGAATAAATTTCTGCTTGTTAAAGCCATCCACTTGTGGTATTTCTGTTATAATGACACTAAATAACTAAGACACAAGTAATGAATGAACTGTGCAGAAAACTCCACTTTAATGTAATATGAGTTCTCTACCTGGCTTTAAAATAGAGGTTTACCCTGTCTGAGAAATTCTGAAAGACAAGGAGCGAGGATGTATACTTTCTCACCAAGTGAAAGGGTTAGACAGGATAACGCTGAAGTTAGAAATGGTTTGTTGTTGTTACTTATGAAGTAGGAATTAAGCTGAAGAGGTCAAACCTTAGTAAATAGATGACACAGGGGTATCACTTTCTGATTTGACAGAAGAGTTACCCTTCTGATTCACAGTTGGTCACTGCATGACTGTATCAAATGATCTAGCCTGCGACCCTGTTTCTTCACATACAAAATGCTGCTAACTTTCTTAGTCATTTTGCCTATAGAACACTAAGTCAAAGTGAGGCATACTACTTGGAGTCTAAAATTGAAGGTGTAGTCAAAACCTCTGTAATCAAATAATAGTGAAACATTTCTAAAAATTAAAATCAATGTGAATGAAATTCATGATGAACAAAATATCAAAACTTTCAACAAAGACAGAATCAGCATTACTGATATTTCCCCTTTGCCTAAGGCTCTAGTATGGCTCTTCACCACACTGCTCCTGTGCCTGTCTTTGCTGATAATTTTGACATTTGTTCATCATCAATTTCCTGGTCTTGATTTACTTTTACTTTTTTAATATTACATTAAAATACTGTTTATCTTGATCATTGCTTTTTTTGGTGTACGATTAAATTTTGTAACCAAGACAAATGCCTCACTCACTTGCCCTTAAAGACTCGTAAACTGAGCTCCACAATAAAGGTGACAGTCAAGAAACCAATACTCAACCTCTGCTGTTGGTGTTGTGTGCCATCAAATTGACTGTGCCTCCTAGCGACCCAATGTGATTGAAGAGAAGTGTGCCCATAACGTGTCCTAGGCTGTCATTTTTATGAGAACAGATTGCTAGGTCTTTTATCCTGCAGAGCAGCTAGTGGCTTCAAGCCACCAACCTTTCAACTGGCAGCTGAGTACTTAACCACTGGGCAACCATGACTCCTTTCTTCTAGCAAATATCATATTTTTCACCAAAATTGCATGAACAAAATCAAACAGTGATTGTGAAGGTGTGGGAGAGAAGTGTAAGTGGTCTAAAGGGAAACACATTGTTTGCAGTTCCATTGTGCAACTCAGAAACATTTTTACATGTAGATCATCTTTATTTATTGAGGTAAATCACTTCAGGATGCTACGCTAGTCAAAGTTATAATAATCAGCTTTAACATATATATTTATAGGTATGGGTACAGAGATAGAAATTCATGTAAATATGTATCTCAAATATCCTGAAACAGACATCTTCAGTGCTTATGGACCTCCCTGACCCTCCCTGATCCTCCTCTCTTTCCCCTCTGATCACAGAGGTGGTTTTACTGTACTTTCACAGACAAGTGTGACAGAGAACTTACTGGATAGGAACTGAAAAACTTACATAGAGAAGCCCTGTGAGGAACGTTTAGTCCACACCTCTTCCCAAACGGGTTCACCATTTAGGCCAACTGGAAGTAAATTTTTTCCCCAAAGAATTCATTCATTCCTCTTTGATCACAATAAAGCCAAACCAAATCTTTTGCTGTTGAGTTAATTCTAGTTTATGAGGACCTAATGAGTTTCACAGTAGACCTGTGCTCTGTAAGATTTTCAAGGCTAAGACCTTTTGGAAGCAGATCACCAGGCCTTTTCCCTGAGGTGCTTCTATGTCTGTATGAACCATTAACTTTTCAGTTAATAGTCGAGTGCTTAAACATTTAGACCAGCAGGAACTCCTGTAGCTTTGGTATATATTATGTGAGAGAGGGTCTTTTTTCAGTTTAGAGACAAAGATCGTTAGGAAGCATTTTAAAACTCTATTACAACAGAGCTGGGGCTCACAGATTCTTTAAACAATGCCAATTTTTAGTCTCTAATTATGAAAATAATACATTCTCAGATAAAAGAAAAAGTTTTTTTTTTTAAATGAAGAAAGTAAAAGCCACCTATAATGGAACTGTAAACTGGTGCATCTACTCTGGAAACTACTTCAGTGGTTTCTCAAAATGTTATATGTACAGTTAACATCACAAACAAACAAACAAAAAACCCCAAACCACTGCCGTCACGTGGCCCAGCAATTCTACTCCTAGGTATATACCCAATAGCACTGAAAACAAACATTCACACAAAAACTGATACAAGAATATTCACGGAAGCATTATTCAAAATAGCCGAAAGGTGAAAACAACTCTCGCGTTCATTAGCTGATGGTTGACATGTAACACATCCATACGATGGAATATTAGCAAGCTACAAAAGAGAATGAAGTGGAGACACATTCTACAACGTGGATGAATCTTGAAGAAATTCTGAAACCAGACACAGAAGGCCATCTATTGCAGTCTGTTCCAAACAGGCAGATCCATAGAGTCAGAAATCCATTAGTGGTTGAGAGGTGATGGGCAGAGCTCAAGGGAAATGGGGAATGGCTGTCAGTGGATATGGGATTTCTATCCAGGGCAATTCGACGGCACTTGGCTATCCAGGGCAATGAAAATGTTTCACATTAGCTAGTACTAATGATTTCAAAACTTTGTAAATTCTTAAAAGCCCACTAAATTGTACAGATTAAAAGGATGAATTTATGTAATGTGAATTATGTCAATAAATCTATTAGCAAGCCAACTACAAATTCAAGACATAAAGATAAGTCCAGTTATTATTGTCATTATCTCCTAATGGGTATCAATCAGTCAGTCCAGCTAACAACTACTCTATCTGCTGTTGATGCAAACACAACCTGGATAGCCCCTAAGCCTACCTCTCAATAAACATGAAACAAATACCCATCCCAGGCTTCAAAAATAAAGTGGAACAGACAATGTTTTCAAAGCATTTTTTTCTAAGCCTTTTCCTTCCACTTAATTGAAATTACAGTTCCTATTTCCTAATAAACAATAATTAGGAGTACATCAGTGCTGTTAGCGGTGAGTCTATCAGTTAATAAGTAATTATTATGTTTTCCCCAGGAGACCAATAGCTTTATAAGACTCATGAGAATGTAAACTACATATACATATAGATATATGTGTATGTTTATATAATATATAATAGAGATACTACTTTGTTCTTTTTAATTAAAGTTATATATTAAAAACATAAAAATAATTGTAAGACTGTAAGCCTACCACTCTCCTAAATTGCTTTTATTTTTGCATGCATACATATTGTCTTCTATATGCTTACAGAAGTTTTTTATAGTTGCAATCACAGTATGATAATAATAATTTGCATTCTGTTTTTACTTAAGAAATTGTCTCCATGATTCTTTAGAATTAATGTTACTTTCATGGTTTACAATGCATTCTTATAAGAAGTAAAAACAACACGACCATTCCTCCAATACTGAATATTACAGATAAAGTTAGATTGAGCACTTTTATTACAGAAATACATATACTGAATATAGAAATATTAAATATTTACATCTATTTAATATGCATATGTATTTAATGTTGGCTACCTTATCAGAATGAAGTCTTGCAAGGGAAATGATTGACTCTTGCAACAAATTACATCACTTACCAAAAGGTATGAGCAAATTGATAGAGCTAAAGTATAGAATTCGTACCAGGTATTTGTACAGATTCTACTATCATATTGCTGGTAATGTATGGTGTAATTATAAAACTATTTCATTTGGCCAGAATTGTTTATTTCTTGTAATGATGAACTTTTTAAAATTTGCTTTTTCCTTATACCCCTTTATTGGTTTGTTCATTCAGTGTTTACTATAAGGAAATGTCCTTGTCTTCATGGAGCTTAGTCTAAGTAAAATAAATTCCTGCTGCTTTTTCATTTAGCCTTTGGAATTTGACTGCTTTATTTATAAACATGAATGATGGTTTCAGATATACATTTAAAAAAATAATTCTTGTATCTATCATTTTTAAAATATATTTATAATAATCACTTATACATATATCTTAGCCCCTTTGAGTTTTCTATGTTATGAAAAAAAAAAAACCTTGCTGCTATCAAGTCAGTTCTGACTCAGAAATTTTAAATACATATACTGTTGAAGCAATAATTCATTCCTTTGCAATAGCTTTTATTTCTTCAGTGATAAAAAGTTACTCTTCCATATATTGGATAAATTGTTGTATCTTTTGTCATGTTTTATTAAAATATGACTATATTTTTATATTTAATTCTGTATTCCATACGGATTGATTCTGATCATGAAATGGTTAGGAGTAAACCAACCCCCCTGCTGTTGAGTTGACTCCAACTCACAGTGACCACATAAACAGAGTAGAACTGCCCCCAGAGAGTTTCCAAGGAGCACCTGGTAGGTTTGTACCATCTTCTGGTTGGCAGTCACAGCACATAATCACTACACCACCAGGGTTTCCAACAAAAATGCTGTCCTATTTCTGTAATACCCTGTATTAAATAATACTTTCTTAAGCTCTTTAAGGACAGAAGTGATGATTTGGTGGCAGAGCTCTTGCCTTCCACACAGGAGACATAGTTGAATTCCCAACCAATTCTCATGAGCAGCCACAACCAGTCTGTCCACGGAGGCTTGTTTGTTGTGGTGATGCTGAACAGGCATCCGTGGAGCTTATAGACTAAGAAGAACTAGGAAGAAGGACCTGGTGGACTGCTTTGGAAAACCAAACAGCGGACCAGATGGACCAGTGAATCACAATGATCCAGTCTGAAACCAATCGTAGGGACAGCACAGGACGAGACAGCCTTTTGTTCTGTTGTACACGGGGTTACCATGACTCAGAGGCTGGCTTCACAGGAGGTAACAACAGTAACAGTCTATTTAAAACATACATACACAATTTTGGGTACATATAATTGTGCTATGCTGATACTCATGGCGACCCTAGAAGTCGGATCCGACTCGACGGCACTTGGCCTGGCTATGTTGATACTCCTCGGTCCATTTTGTTAATTGGTATTCCTATTTTTATTGCAATAAAATGATGTTTTGGGAATTGTTGGTTATGGACTAAACATAGTAGCACACACAAAAAAGGGCACAATCACTGGATATCAAACGAACAAGGAAGATGGTAAGTATGTAGTTAAAGACGTAATAGTCATAAAAATTCGTTGAGTTGGAGTCGGGAGTTAAGAGTTGTGAAATACTTGTATTAAAAGTTAATCTTGAAAATATTTTTACTAGGGCAGTTTTAAAGTGAGTTTTCCTGTAAAACACAGCAAACATAAAAAACCCAAACTGTTGCTGTTGAGTTGATTCTGACTCATACCGACCCTATAGGACAGAGTAGAACTGCCCCCATAGAGTTTCTAAGGAGCTTCTGGTAGATCTGGACTGCTGATGTTTTTCTTAGCATCCATGGAGCTTAACCACTACATTACCAGATAATAAGTAGGACATAATTTAATAGATTGAAAATAGAACAATGGTGAACGTTGGGATAAGAGAATAAACGCAAGAGGAATCAGGACAGTAACAGGTAGGTTCATGCTGGGAATAAGAATAGCTTGGTGTCAAGTGGAGTTAAAAAACAAACCAAACCCACTGCCGCTGAGTCAACTGTGACTCACAGCGACCCTACAGTGGACTTAGGAGGCTGGAAATTCAGTAGGGAGTAATGGAGGAGACATGAAAGATGTGTACATATGAAATAATTGCAAAGAAATGGGTGGGTAGGAGTAAGTGATAAGAGGAAGGGAGGAATGGGGGTAAGTTAGGAAGAAAGAGAGAGATGGATGGATGTAGGTTAAGCTAGCAACCAAATGATGTGTGTGTTGTTGTTCTTAGCTGCCTTCTAGCCATGCTGACCGCATGTACAATGGAATGAAATGCTGTCAGGTCTTGAGCCATCTCCATGATCAGTTGTGGATCAGTTGTGGATCAGATCGTTGTGATCCAGAGGATCAACTCTGGGTGGACTCAAACAACTAACTTTTTGAATTGCAGATAAACGTGTTAACAGTTTCCACCACCCACAGACTCCTCCAAGTTAATAGGTGAGTTTGTTTTTATTGACCACTGGAAGGTCACCAACTCAGTTCTTCAAGACCTGAGCCAGCCTTACTTATTATACGCCACTCCCTTTTCCAGTAGCTCTGAATGAACACTTAGCCATTTTCATATCTGAAAGGAAATACCCCCTTTAAAAATCCTCTTATGGAACTTTAAGGATTCTTCCTCTTGCCAAGGCCCCAAAGGACTGTCTGTATATGTTTGGGGCAATACCGACAAGTCCCATGTCGAACTCTTAGAAGTTTTTTTTTCTTAATAAAAAGTTTACGCTTGGTGTCATGAAAATGATAAGGCTTATCTGTGGTTGCCACCTCCTTAATCTAACAGTCTCCTCCCAGATAAAAAGCCCATGAGTATTTGAACATGAAATGGCCCACAATTATTGACAAAGCAACCCTTGGTTACTGTCTCTGTTTTGGGAACACGGGTCACAGGATACTAGGCCACTGATGGGTGTGGAAATGGCAACGTTACAGAATTTTCCCAGCTGTAGTCTTCCTGAATGGTAATGAAAATAGCAGTAATTTAGGCTTCAAATCATGGACCCAAAGCAAATCATTGACTCCTCTAACATCTTACGACTCAAATCCGCAGTACTAAGCCCCCAGGTGATGGAAGTTGAGACTCACTATTCTAGTACATAGATCTCCAAGATATTTCTTTGCATATAAACAAGAGCAGAAAATACATTTTTCTGTGATCTACGATAAAAATTCTAACGGTCATGGAAATGAAAAGGTTTTCATCTGAACATAACAAAAAAATCAGCTTAGCCAACATTTGACTACCTTTAATGTATGGTACCCATAAAGCAAACCTGTTGATGTGGAGTCAATTCTGATTCATAGTGATCCTACAGGATAGACTAGAACTTCCCCACAGGGTTTCTATGACTATGATATTGAAGGAAGAAAACGGTCACATCTTTCTCCCACAGAATGACCAGTAAGTTTGAACCATCAACATTTTGGTTAGCATCTGAACCCTTAACTACCATGCAGCCATAACTATTTATCCCTCTTTAAAATAGCTACATAGTAACAAAATCACAGCAGCACTGGAAACTAAGGATATAAATCAGTAATACTAATGATGTCTTTAATCATTGAGAGGAATTGCTGCTAATTGCAACATAGACGGTCAAGCTAAGAAATCATTATCACTGATCTCATCTATGGGTCTCTGAAACAGAGCAGTGCAGTCATACAGATTTCCCACTGTATCAGAGACCATGTCCTTGAGGACATCTTCCTTCTGAGAATTCTTCACATCAACTTCAGAGCCTCATTGCTTGACTAACTTTGGATTCCATAATGCCAAGTAACTGAACTCTGTCTAGAGATCAAGGGCTCAGCAACAGTGTGTTGTGCCCTGATGTGTCATTCATCAGCAGGCAGGGGCAGAATAAAGAAGCAATCCACTTTGGAGAATGGAATTCTCTGTCCTCTGCGTCTAACAAAGCAAGAGCTACATGCTGATTCCAAGTTTTCCGTAATAAATACACTAGCTCGTAGTTAGAAAATGTGGTAAGTGCTACAGCTGTTATCCAAAAGGTTGGCAGTTCAGATCCACCAAGTACTCCTTGGAAACTCTATGGAGCAGTTCTGCTTTGTCCTAGAATCACTGTGAGTCAGAATTTGACCCGACAGCGGTTTTATTTATTTATTTTTTTGGTTTGGCACTTAATAGAAGTCTTTTAGCTATTAAAAATCCAAATGATGAGGACTTGTGCCTGTGCTTGACCCTCAGCTTATAATCTGAATACTGATAGTACCTTGGCGAATTGTGAGAGGTTTCAAATATAGTAAGTGTATCCTGTTAGGTATCAAACATTAAACCAGGATTAATCTTCCTGTTCAAAGCTAAGTAATCAAAAAAGTTATACCTGGCAACTGTGATGACAGAAAATAAAGTTGGTAAACGTTAAAAAAAAAAATTATACACCCATTTCACAACCACTGAAAGTTACTGTTGCTCACCAATACTTTTTACCAGTGAGGTTTATTGAGATGCTGCCTCCCTGCTGATAGCGCATGTTATGGCAACTTGAAGGCCTTTGTGGCTGCTTGAGACAGAAGAAATGGGCACAATCTACAATCTGCTGTTTTTACAGGGTACTGTATCAAGTGCCTGAAGTTTTGGTAAGAAAAATAGAACTTTCGCAAAGTTCTATTTAGGATATATGAGGTCTGATAATTAAGTTCACTAACTCATTCTAGAAAAAGTGCTACATACTTCATTCCTGAATATCACTGTGGTCGTCTCTGAAGTACAAGCCAACACCTAGTTAACCCTTCAAAGCAATTTTGGATCTCTTTTTCTGGAATGGCCATCAGAGCTGTTGTCCTATTACCCTGGATGTCTTGAATGTCATCAAAGTGTCTTCCTTCCAATATTTCCTTTATATTCAGGTAAAGAAAAAAGTCATCAGGGGCTAGATCAGGTGAGTAGGGAAAGTGTTCCAACACAGTTATTTGTTTACTGGCTAAAAACTCCCTCACACACAACTACACAATTAAGTTCACAAACTTGTTACTATGTGCAATGGCCATTCCAGAAAGAGTTCCAGAATTGCTTTGAAGAGTGTACTAGGCCCTGGTGTTGGTGCATAGCGTCCCAAAGGGAGTACTTTGAGGGTGACAGTAGTGGTATTCAGCATTGAGGTATGCAGCACTTAGAACAATTAAGTTTGTGAACTTAGTTGTCAGACCGCTGACGTTCTAATGGGCTTAGGGAAAAGACACAGGGTTTAGTATTAGTGGGACACAGTACGTCCCACTGGACTTTATGGGTAAGCTTGTGGGAAGAGACACACATCCGACTTGATGGCACTTGGCTTGGCTGGCTGTGAGACGAGAAGAAGAAAATAAATTCAGACATGCTCTATGATTCAGTATTGTTTCATTAGTGAAAACACATGGTATCAATGAAAAATTCAAAGCAGAAAATAATCGAACCTTGAAAGGGATAATGTACAGCATTTGAAAATGTTGTTCAAAATTAACAAAGAAAGTTATTGGCATAAAGATGCAGAGAAAAAATATTTCAATTAATTCAAAGGAAACAAACGGAAATTCTAGAAAGCACTTCATATTATCGAAAACACAGAAAAAACAGTAACTATGAAATTTAAGGAGAAAAGCATCTTGAAAATAGAACTGATTGAGGCATGAGGCCGGTATAAGGGCGTTGAAGCAAATTCAAAGAAGGTAGTACGGCAGTGGGGGCGCCTGGGGTTCAGTGGTACAGTTCTCACCTGCCGGGCAGGGGATCCGAGTTCTGTTTCCGACCGGTGCACTTCATGCGCAGCCAACCACTCGACTGCCAGTGGAGACTTGCTTGCTGCTGCACTGCTGAACAGGTTTCAGTGGACCTTTCAAACCAAGACAGACTAGGGAGAAAAGTCTGGAGATCTACTTTCAAAAATTTGCCAATGAAAATGCTGTGGATTCCAGTGGGCCAATCTGTAGCTGATCATGGGCTTAGTATTAGCACAGGAGCAGGCAACATTTTATTTCATTGTGCATGGGTTACCATGAGTTCAGGATGGATTTGACAGCAGCTACCAACAACAAATATTGCAACAGCTAAGTAAAATACTATCAAAGGCAGTGGAGAGCTGAAGATGCGTTGCAGAGAACAGAATCCGTTAAATCCAAGACCAATTAGAAAAGCTTCAGAAGAAAAGAGAGATGAAGGTGACATGCTAAGCCAAGCCAAGCCAAGTGCCGACAAGAGATACAATAAACTACATAGTACAAAGATCAAATCAGCTAGCAACTGATACCCTTGAGGAACAGAACAGAATAAAGTTAAAAAAAAGTCAAACATGTATAAAAAACATTGCACTTCTAGCTATGTTCAAGTGATGAGGTCAGCAAATTCTCTTTTTAAAGAACACCTATACAGCTGGATAAAATCAAGACTGCAACCTAGTTCATTCTGCTTCAAACACTTTGCTGAGAATTTGCATTTCCACCCCAGATATACTTGATCAGAATGCACATTTTAATAAGATCCCCCAGGTAATTTTTATAACTAACAGCATTAGTATGACCAGGGAACTTGTTAGACAAGCAGATTCTTAGCAGTAGTTCCAATCTCATCCAAACATTTTGAAGACCTGCAAAACAAATAAAAACAACTGTTTCAGCATTCTTGAAATTGAACAAAGGCATACACAATCTGCAAAATGTTTATTCTTAAAAACCAGATGAACTTCAGGTAAGAACAGTGGGCATCAGAAGTAGCCTTGTGTGGGGCTACTGCAATCAATACCCTCCTTATTTCAGTAGACACAGTGGTTCTGCCAAAGTAGGGAAGACCACAAGAATAGTCAGTTACTATGTGGAAGGGGACTCACTTGAGATTGGGAGTGGTAGCTGCACCTACACCTAGTGGCATTTTTGGGAATGGGAAGGACCAACACATCTACTTGTCTGAGGTTGGTTGAGGTCGTGCTGGGGCAAGAATATTCTTGACTGAGGCTTGTTTAGGACCAGGAGTGGGAGTAGAGATTAACTGCAAATGAGCACAAAGGCTCTTTGTGGGATGGTGGAAATTTTCTGCAAGTAAAAATCATTAAATTGCACATTTACAATGGGTGAATTTATGATAGGAAATTTATATGTCTATAAAACTGTTTATTATAAAACAAATACTTCCCTTGTCCTCTAAAAAATTCTAGGATAAAAAATACTAAGTCTACAGCTCTAATAAGCTCACATGTTCATGGAAAAATTAATTTAATATTGCTCAAATGTGAATTTGTCTTGGCAATAGTTTTATTTTTATGATAACAATTTTATAAGCAAGATGATCTTATCCTACAGGGAAGACAGTCAAATAAACAGATGACTTGCCAAGGAAGAAACATTGCACAGAAACCTGTCTTTCTCTGTGTGAAAAAGTAAATGTCATGATAAAAAGAAGAAATTTTTACTGAATTTCAACAGGAAAAGCTGATTTCTCAAAATTATATAACAAGCCAAAATGTAGTTCACATCAAAGCAATAGAATTATATTCTCAGTTATGTAAGGAGGAAGAAAATATAATGTAAGCATTATGAAATCTTTTTGGAAAAAATTACCTTTAAAATTAGGAATTGTAGCTAACTGAAAAATACATTTATAAAAAGAGATTTCACTTCAAGTAAAGGTAGACCAGGCAATTAAGAACAACATGCATACTAAGAATAACCAAATAATTGATTCTGACTCATAGTGACCTTGTAAGACATAGTAGAACTGCCTCATAATGTTTACAGGAAACAGTTGGTGGATTTGAACTGCCAGTCCTTTGGTTAGCAGCACACCTCTTAACCACCGAACCACCAGGGCTCCCTGCTAAGAACAGGTGTAAATACAGGGTAATTTTTTTTTCTTTTAAGGATCTGTTTGAAGGTATCAGATAACAATGCAGGAATGACTTTTGGAGCTAAGATGTAACAGGAAAAGGCACTCAGAAAAATTAGGTCAGTACATAATATTGCTTTTCTCCCAGTGAAAATTTTCAATATAAAAAGGGCTACTGAGAACCAGCAAAAAGAAGCAGTTTCGACAGATTCCGTAATTAGTTACATGTATAATTACTGGTGCCAAATTACAGAAATGAAAGAAAGAAATTTTTTACAAGGCACATTAAAGGCCAAGACAACGCAATCAAAAACTAAAAGCCACAACAGACACTAGAAGCAGACCATAAAGGGTATATTACTGATGACGGAGTGATCAAACACAGATTTTCAAGTAATTTGGCATCTGTGGAGACAGACTTTGACTGGTTGGTATTCAGCAGAAGCTGAAATGTTCCCCTGGCTTTGGGTTGGGACAACCAAAGTCTTAATTCTCAGAGTAATTTTGACCACCTGTCACACAGACTGAAACTCAGAATCAAATCATCTTAATTCCTGACCAGAGCAAGGTGATTTGCAATTGCTACTGCCCTAAATCTAGCTGCTTGCCAGAAAAAACCACAGCAAATTGCAAGTATACCAACATACAGGTAACTTTTCAAGAATAAGAAAGTGAGCTTTCTTTTAGTTTTTCTAAATAAATCAGGTATCTAGATTATTTTATATTAAAAAATCTTCCATTGACTGATCTGAAAAGATTTGGTCAAGAATCAGTACGTTTTGTACTTTTTTTTAATACTGTAGAAGTAACTTTTCAAATTAAAATCTAAATAAACCCATAAAAGAAAAAAACAACCTTGCTGCTAAGTTGGTTCTGACTCTATAGATCTGCTCTAGAAGCTTTCCAAGGGTGTAATCTTTACAGAAACAGACCAGCGTATCTTTCATACTTACAGTGTTTGGTGGCTTCAAACTGCCAACCTTTCAGTTAGCAGTTTAGCACAAATATATGAAGCAGACAGAGGAGAATTCAGTTCCTATGATTTTGTGACACCCTAATGGCATAGTGGTTAAATGCTATATCTGCTAACCAGAAGGCTGACAGTTTGAATCTGCCAGATGCTCCTTGGAAACTCTATGGGGGAGTTCTACTTTGTCTTACAGTGTTGCTGTGAGTTGGAATTGACTTGATGGCACTGGGTTTGGTTTTTAAGTCAGAACTAGAGCCCTGGTGGCACGGTGGTTAAGAATTTCATTGCCTTGGAAACCTGTACTGCGTTCCACGGGGTCACTATTGAGTTGAAACGGACTCAGCGCAAATGAGATTTAAGCAGGAGCTGGAGAATTAGTGAATGGTCTGCTATCTAGCTAGTTATACATTTAATTTATACCACTTTAACTCACTAAACCTCAAACCAAACCCACTGCCATCAAGTCAATTCCAACTCATAGTGACCCTATAGGACAGAGTAGCACTGCTCCATAGAGTTTCCAGGGAGTGCCTGGTGGATTCCAACCGCTGACATCATGGGTAGCAGGCATCATGCTTTGTCACCAGAGTAGCGTAAGTTAACATCTATTTAGTTACTGTTATGAGCTGGACACTGTGCCTAAGTCATGATCCTTAAGGATAAATGATGCTACAGTTGACAGCTGTTATTATGGATTGAATCTTGTCCCTCAAAAACATACATAGAAGTCCTAACTCCTGTACTGGCAAATGTGACCTTGTTTGGGGAAATAGAGATTTTCTTTGCAGATGTGATCAGTTAAGAAAGTCATACCATAGCAGGCCAAACCAAGCCAAGTGCCGTCAAGTAGGGTAGGCCCAACTCTTAATGCCTTTTAAGTGGCACTTTATAGCAGAGAAGTACTGACATAGAAATGGAGTCACACACAGGAAGGACAGTATGTGAGGATCTGTCTGCAAGTCAAGGAATGCCAAGAAATGCCTGGCCCTGCCAGAAACCAGAGATGACCAAGAAGGATTTTCTTCTAGACCTTGTGGAAAGAGAATAGCCCAGCCAACAAACTGAATTCAGACTTCTAGCCTCCAGACTGCAAAATACTAAATTTCTGTTTCTGGAAGTCTCCCTGTTTTGTGATATTTTGTTCTGGCAGCCACAGGAAACTAAGACAGCAATCCAGTATACAAATGCCTTCTTTCAGGGCACCAAGCACAAAACGCCAACAGGGCTGCATAAACTCCTCACGGTAAGGAGGGGGAAGATATCAGCCAAAACGTTTTAGCTGTGCCTTAGAGGATGGGTTGACTTTTTCTGTTCAATGATAGGAATGATAGAGGGCTTTTGCAGCAGGTGGACAGCACAAAGAAATACACAGAGGTGTGAAAGTGTACAGTACATCCAGGGAAAATGAGACAGCTGCTATATTATACAAGGAACCAGCACCTAGAAATTAGGTGTTAATCTGCTTACTGGTGGGTCTCTCAGTTATGCTAATCAGCTGTGTTCTGATACCGTTCGGTGTGGAGAAGAGAAAAATCAGGGCTTGGGGTGGCTTGGATGTCAGTCCTGGCTTACAAGCATATTTTAAATTACAACCAAAAGATAAGCTGTTACTTCAAGAAACAAAACCTTCTCGAGTACCACAAATAGTTAAGACACAAACAATTTACAGACGTTTTACATAAAAATATGATTAACATGGGTTTGATTCTCATGAATATCTCCCATCTTGATTCTGAATGTTTCAAGGATCAAAGTTACCTAACTCATTAAGAAAATAATTTAAGTTATCCATGAGTAGGATCCGACTCGACGGCACTTGGCTGGCTTGGCAGGTAATTTTTAGGCTGCTTTTCCAAGTAACATTTGGGGCTATCTCCTCAGTTTGCTAACAAGCTTTTACCAGAATTATTGGTGGGAATGCAAATTGTAAGTTTTGTCCAAAATGCCTGTGGGACAGACACAGCCCTGTTTGCATCTTTAACAAGGATTGTACATTTTATAGAAGGAGGTAATCGGCCGTTACACATCTCTGGAGTTGAGTATTTTTTGCTATTAGCTGCTATTGGATAGGTCTTCAACTCATGGGAATCCTAAATACAGCGGAAGTGTTGTGACCCTCAGGGTTTTCACTGGGTATTTTATAAGCCTTTCTTGCTAGTCCATCTGAATTAGGAAGCTCCACTGAAACCTGCTCAGCATCACAGCAGCGTACAAGCCTCCTCTGGCAGCTGGGTGATGGCTGAGCATGAGCTGCATTGACTGGGAATCAAATCTCAGTCTTCTGCCTGGGAGCCGAGAATTCTACCACTGTAGAATCAAGTCGTGTTGTTGTTGTTATTAGCTGCAGTCAATTCAATTCTGATCTGTGACAATCCCATGTATGTAAAGCAGAACTGCTCCAAAGGGTTTTCAAGGCTGTGATCTCTCAAAAGTAGATTGTTAGACTTATCCTGTGAGGTGCACCTGGGTGGCTTTGAACCTCCAACTTTCTGGCTAGTAGTTGAGTGCTTCTTGATCACCAGTGCATGATAAGCTCATATGTCAATCTTAAGAAGTTGTAGTGAGACAAGGCTTAAGTGACAGAATAAAACTAGCTGTACCTTAAATACTGATGAAACTGGGGGACTCTGTGAGGCAGGAGGAAACCCTGGTGGCATAGTGGTTAAGAGCTACAGCTGCTAATCAAAAGGTTGGCAGTTGAAATCTACCTGATGCTTCTTGGAAAGTCTGTTGAGTAGTTCTACTCTGTCACATAAAGTCATTATGAGTTGGAATCAATTTATCAGCAGTGGGTTTGGGTTTGGTACCAGGTAGGAAGAACATGAAAAGAATGCAGTGTTCTCTCAAGTGCTAAGAAAACTTAGTGGTATAGTGGTTAAGAGTTACGGCTGCTAACCAAGGTTTCAGCAGTTTGAATTCAGTAGGTTCTCCTTGGAAACACTATTTAACAGTTCTGCTCTGTCCTATAGGGTCCCCATGAGTTGGAATGGACTCGATGACAAGGGGTTTGGTTTTTTGACCCAAACCTTAAGATCGTTAGAGCTAAATGAAAAGACTTTATATAATAGTGAGATTAATCCAAAGTTCTCTCCCATGGTATAGGAACCCTGGTGAGGGTCATAGGTTCAAATCTCTCCTGAAAATGGTTAGCATAGTTAGCAATAACAGCAACAAAAAGTAGTAGATCTACTGCTGTTTGTTCTTTTAGCAAGAAGGAATTCAGTATTTACGCACCAACTGATCCGTGACTGTCAACAGAGGGCAGACACTAGCAGACAGGATTTGTCCTCCTGACTTGGTCATCTGTGAACTCTCATGAAGAGAAGCTCTCATCAAAAATTCAAAACTCTTGCTGACAACTTCACTCAGAACAAATTTTTGAAGGAGTATTGATATGTGTGTCTATGCAGAGCAAGGAACTCAGCTCCTCACCATTTCACACTGCCGTTGAATGTCAACTCCCAGGAATGTTTCCTACCACTGGAAACCCTTAACTAAAGAGGCGGTCACAGCACAGAGCTGCTTGAGCACAAATGTATGCAGAGCAGACAATCACCTAACAACAGGATGAAGATGAAGAAAGCGAGCTCCCCCAAAGAATGCTCTTAATAGGAATTTAAAAAGGTAATAACATGATCTTCAAAGTATTTTATAATAACATTATGCTTTGTGCTTCCCAGATGCCACAAACGCATGACTTCATACATGTGTCACGGAAGTATTTGCCCATAATGATCTGGGAGGAAAGATCTATAAACCTGACTTGAAACATCTTGCAATCCCGTTCTTTCCGCCTCAGAAAAAAAAAATTATTAAACAAAACAAGAAGTACATTCCAGATCATTTTTACAGCAGCAGGTGCTGTAGGTGAAGACTGTTTTAGGTGTTTTGTCTTGGGAACCCAATTAAATGCACAGGGCTGCCACTGGTGACATGGTTTTCCGAGGATACGAACAACTCTTGGCAAACTGCAAGTAAAACCAAGTACATCCATCCTTCCATAAACCTGATAGTTGCATTTCTGAGAAATTCAGTACATATTAAATCTGTGCAAAAATACTGTGAGTGTATATGTAAAATCGTTTTAAATTCTGCGTACACGATTATCAGTTGTCATTGACTCATGGCGCCCCCAAGTGTTTCAGAATACAACTGCATCCAATAGGTCTTTCAGCGGCTGATTTTCAGAAGCAGATTGCCAGACATTTTTTCTCAAGTGCCTCTAGGTGGACTGGACCTCCAACCTTCTGGCTAGCAGCCAGATTTTCTTAGTCGCTTGCACCACCCAGTGACTTCAGAAAGAAAAATGTATTGTACAATGTAGCAAGTAACCAGTACGTCTACTAAATCGTCACAGTGCTAAAAAACCGGTTTCACTGCATCATCCCTCACCTCCTGGACGTCACTGCGCTGTAGCATGAGAGCACACGGGTAGCAGCTAGCCAGATCCACCAATTCAGATATCCTTCAGTATGTGACAATCTGCGATTCAGATCTGATTTCCAGGTGTGGGATTCGGGGAGAGTTAAAGAACTCCTTTGAGAGCACCTTGGGGGACGCTTCTGGGTATTTCAACACGAGCCACAGAGGATACTGAGCACCAACTATGTGCCAGGCATTGAGGTGGTGGAGATGTAGCCATACAGATGTGTGCTTGCCCTTTAAGTCCAGACCGGAGCTACTGACATTAACTGAATGGTTCACATGCATTATGTAATTAGTGACCTGTGATCAATGTTTAGCAGGTGGCAACCTCATGAATTACGGAGTAGAACTGCTCCACAGGGTTTTCTTGGCAGTAAACTTTACGTTTGTAGTGCCACTGCAGGAGTTCGAACCACCAACCTTTAGGTTAATAATTGAGTGTGTTAGTCAGAATTGACTGAACAGCAATGTTTTGTCTGTTTCAACAGCAGGTTAGACAGACATTAGGGAGTTAGAGAAAGTTTCCCAGGAGAGACATTTACACTGAAGTTTAGGGGATAGTTTATGTGGGAAAGGAGGAGGATGGCATCTGGTGAGACGGTTCCAGACAAAGGGAATAGTGTAAGGAAGCGCTGAGGCAGGACCAAGCTTGGCTCAGGGAAATGGACAAAGGTTGCTGTGACTGGCATTGGGACAGTGAGGTCAGCAGTGACCCAAGACAAGGCTGCAAGGCAGACAGGGTCAGACTGTGTATATCCCTGTAGGCTGTGATGGCTTTTTAAAAATACATATTTTACTGTGCTTTAAGTGAAAGGTTACAATGCAAGTCAATTTGTCATACCAAACTTTGCACACACACTGCTGTGTAGCTGTAAGCGCTCTCCCCGCTCCGTGACAGCACGCTCCTCCTTTTCACCCTGAATTCACCACGTCCATTCAGCCAGCTCCCGTTCCCCTCTGCCCTCTCACACGATTGGGGTTTCGAACTCATTAGTTTGAAGCAAGAATCAGACTTGCGTTCAAAAACATCATTCTGGCTACCATACAAAACTGTGGTACGACTTCACAACTTAAGTAGATGATTTCTTTTTCTTTTTTAGTGTATTTTATTTATCATGCTTTTAGTGAAAGTTTATAATTCAAGTCATTTTATCATGCAAAAACACATACATACATTGCTATGTGACCTTAACTATTCACCCTACAGTGTGACCGCACACTCCTCCTTGCCACCCTTATTTCCCGTGTCTACTCAGCCAGCTCTTGGCCCCTCTGCCTTCTGACCTGACCTCCAGACAGGAGCTGCTCATTTAGTCTCATATACCTACTTGAGCCAAGAAGCACTCTCTTTACCAGTACCACTTTATACGTTACAATCCAGTTTCATCTATGTCTAAAGAGTGGGCTTCAGGAATGGTTTTAGTTCTGGGCTAAAATACAGTCTTGGGGCAATACCCTCTGGGGTCCTCCCAGTGTGTCAAACTGTTAAGTCTGGCCTTTTCCCTAAAATTTGATTCTGTACCCCAATTTTCTCTTTCTGCATCAGGGACTCTCTGCTGCGCTCCCTATCAGAGTGGTCACTCGTGGTAGCTGGGCACTATCTAGTTCTTCCAGTCTCTGGCTTATTGAGTCTCTGGCTTACATGGCCCTTTTGTCTCTTAGGCTCGTATTTTCCTCATGACTTTTGTGTTCTTCCCTTTCCTCCGTAGAGCAGATAATATCTAATATTTGCTTTATTTCACAGAGGAGCTACTGGGTGGTACAAGCCCCTGAGTGCCCCCGAATGGATTGAATCCACCAAGAAGTACCTCAGAAGAAAGGCCTCGTGATCTGATTATAGAATCTCCATGTGGTCAAATAAACTGAAATAAAAAACAATAGAGTGGCCACCTGTGCTAGTATTTGTCCAGGCAGATATATGTTCTTTGCAATTAAGCTCAAACTCCTTAAGAGTAGGTCCTGGATTTTACACCTTCTGATAGTCCCAGTGCCCAAGTACAGAGTCTAACATGTGCCTGTGCTTAATATTCTCAAAATGACAAAAACTCAGATAGAATAGAGAGAACACTGGGCTAGGTATCCATTACCTGGATCTGGACCCAGCTCTGCACCACACATCTGTTTGTCGTGCTGTGCTTGCTTGCATGTTGTTACAATGCTGGAAGCTGTGCCACTGGTATTATAAATAATAGCAGAGTCGCCCATAGGGGATCGTTTCCAGTCAAGCTTCCAGACTAGGATAGACTAGGAAGAAAGGCCTGGTGAGCTACTTCTGAAAATTAGCCAGTGGAAATCTTATGAATCACAACAGAATACTGCCTGCTCTAACACTGGGAGAGGAACCCTCTCGATTGGAAGCCGCTACACAACAGTTGCACTCACATGTACCAGTGATCACGAAGATGGCTCAGGACCAAGCAGTGTTCCTTTCTGTTACATGTGGGGTCACTGTGAGTCAGAACTGACTCGACGGCAGCTAATAGCCGTAACAAGAAATACTAATGTGCAGTCTTAATCAAATAATTTAACCAATCTGAGAGAAGTCCAAAGTTTTCTTCGGCTCTAAAATCTACAGAGTAAGAAGTGTTTTGCTCTCCATTCATTCATACAAACCATAGATTCAAATATCCAAAAGCTTGAAGGGGCTTACAGACCCTTTTCCTTCACACTCCTCCTTTTAAGGAATCTCAGGTTGAGGAGAATCTATGATTTGGTAGATGAGACAAGTTTGAGACCATATCTTCTCCCTCCCAGCCACTGTTCAGATCCACTGTTTTTATTCAGACACAAAATGGAAAGTGCCATGGTTGGTTTTTTTTTTTCCCGGTCTTGTCTCTTTACAAGTGTCGTCAGAATTGGTATTTGGGAATTCCACATTCGTGTTCTGCTATGCTGAAAATTAGCAGCAAAGGACACCTGATTCTCTGAATACGTATGTGTGTACACGCAAATACACACACACACACACACACACACACACACAGAAGCATGGGAAAATATAAAAGAAGTCTAATATAGAAATCCCACTTATTTATTTCTTATAATCTTTCTAACACCTTGTACAGTATTCACAGTACCGGCCATACAAAGAGGTAACTAAGAAAGCTTCCGGGCCTGTTGACAAGACTAAACCTGGCTAGCCACACACACTCTTCTAAGGCCATCAGTGACTCTGCACACACAGCGAAGGATTTGGTAGACTAATGTTTTCCACCCTAGCCTGTTAAAATACTCTGTGTTGCTTAATTTTGCCATAAAGAATGCCTTCAGAAAACTTCTTTTCGTGAAGATTATTGTATGACATAAAATGTAGTAGGAATTAGAAATTTGTATGATCAACTCCGGCTCATCTGCAGTGACTTTAGTTAAGATGCGGTTTAGCCTATCCAATCAATTCTGCTTCTTCCTGTGCTTCATCCTGTGCCTCTGCCTCCCTTTCAACTTAGGAGCTACCGCTTGCCCCATGACAAAGGCATTTATTAAATGATATCTGCCCCATTGAAGGGATTTCGTATTCTGTTTTAGTAGATCATTTCCTATAAGACATCTGCTCTTCTTCCCACATTCTCACGTTCAAGGGAACCCATTACTTCCTCCAAATTTCCCAATGCACCCAAATTGTGTCTGAACTTAGGAAAACTGCTTCTAATGCAATTGGAACTTTAGAGAAGGTCTGAATCAACTGGAGGGTCTCATGTTCCCTTTTGCTTTGTTTCTCCAAGGCAGAGATTCAGAGCTACCAGCTCTACTTCTTTGGATACACTGTGGCTTTTCTCTTCTAGCTCAGTAATTAGGCCACTTCTTGAAGTCCCTCAAATTCTACCCCGTATCTGCAGAGTTCCCATATCAGACCAACCAAGTCTGTTTAACAGTTTTTCCTCTTTTGCTATGCTCTCCTAGTGGTCAGTACCCAGGAATCTTAAGAACTCAGATAACTAGCACATTGCCATCAAATTGATTCCAACTCATGGCTACGCCATGTGCGTCAGAATAGAGCTGTGCTCCATAGGGTTTTCGATGGCTGATTTGGGGGAAGTAGATCACTATAATTTCTTTTGGGATACCCCTGATTGGAATGGAACCTCCAACCTTTCAGTTAGCAGCCAAGTGTGTTTTCTGTTTGTACCACCACAGACTCCAAGACGGAAAATAAAAAAACAAAACTCAGAAAGTTCTACCTAAATATACACAGTGAGTCGAATGGTGTATTCACCAGCAGGTATAGCAGAGATGAGAGGCTGCCCCTCCCGAGCTGCGCTCACAGCGCAGACTCCCCTGGCCTTCCCTGTCATAGGCAGTGTCACTGCTCTGTACACCCCTGGTGGTCACCAGCCCTCATACAGTGGAGGCTGAACTGGACAGTGTGCCCTGAGGGTCTGTCCAGCTCTTCATCCAGCAAGGGCATCAGCCTTGTGACCTGAATCTCTGCTGATCTCCCGGTCTACCTCTCTTGTCCACATCTCCCCTAAGTCTCAAAGGACAGGATCTCAGTGATATGCAAATGTCATCAGACACAGTGCTGCTGTGGAATGCCATCTCACGAGCCCAGAGTGTTGTCTCTGGCATGCCTGAGTTCCCAACAATCGTCAGATAACCTTTCCTCTTCTCATTCAGGAGACCGAGTGACATAGTGGGGACAGCATAGGGTACAGAGTCTGAATGTGTGGCTATCTTACTTACTGCTGTGTGGCCTTTCAGGAGTTATCAGAGGCCTCTGGGAGCCCTGGTGCCTCACTGGCTAAGCGCTTGGCTGATAACCAAATTGCTGGCAGTTCAAATTCATCAATCATTCCTTGGAAACACTGTGAGACAGGTTTATTCTGTTCTATTGGTTTACCATGAGTCAAAATCAACTTGATAGCAACGGGTTTGGCTTTTGATTTTTGGAATCTCTCTAACCCAGTGCCATTGAGTCAATGCCAACTCATGGCAACCCTGAAAGACACAGTAGAATTACCCTCAAAGAGTCTTCAAGGAGCACCTGGCAGATTTGAACTGCCAACCTTTTGGTTAGCAGACGCAGCACTTAAGCACTATACCATCAGGTTCCCCAAAACTCTGGGCCTCATCAAATAAAAGGTTCAGATTCTTAGAGGGTATAAAGTAGCAGACCAGAATTCTAGTCAGTTCTGCCACTTCCTAGATCTTAGAGGCAGTCTCTTTCACCCCTCTAGGCTCAGGACCCTTCATTACAAAATGAGTAGATTAATACCTGTTTGTCTGTAATCTCACTGTTAGGAGCAAAGAAAAAACCGGATATGGAAAGCCCAGTGAACCAAAAACTTTTGAAAACTGACAGAATAACAGCCTTCTTGAACATCCTTCCTTTATCCAGAGGATCGTAAGTTTCCAGTTAGAAACTCAGACCTTTCTAGAGCCCTTATTCCTCAGCACTGAGAGTATCACCCACAGTCATTATTTTTCAGTCATAGAAAGACAGGCCAGGAGCTCCAGAACATCTGATCTCCTTCTGCTTTAGAGTCACAGTGAGAAACCTCACAGCCGGGCTTGAAGCTGACCTGTGTCCTTCTCTGTCCTCACATCATGTTCTCACTTGTTAGGTACACATGACTTGCCCCAAACCTTCCAAATGCAGGGAGTTTTAAAGCACAGATAGTTGTCTCAAGACTTTCACCTAGGTTGCCCATCCTTATTCTACCTCAGAGGGTGCTGGTTGTTCAATGGCAGAATTTTTGCCTTCCTTGTGGGAGTCTTGGGTTTAATCCCCAGCCTGCATACCTCGTGAGCTGCCGTGGTCTGTCAGAGGAGGCCATGTGTCCCTGTGATCCTGAGTAGGCTTCAGCGGTGCTTCCAGACAAGAGGCACTAGGAGGACAGGATTGGTGGCTCCTTGTGAAAATCATCTAGGGAAAACCTTATGGATCCTGGTGGCGTGATACACAGATAATCACAGGGATGGCACAGAACCAGCCAGTGTTTCTTTCTAACAGCCAACCTGATGGCAGCTAGCAATAACAACATTCCTATCCCATGGCCATTGCCTTGCACACAGTCCATTTTTTCCAAAAAGCCTGCTTTTCTTCTCTCCACGGCAGTTTACCCCCTTTCTCCTTTTGCTCTTAAAATAAGACCTCTTATGCTCATAGCATAAAAATGATTGTAGACATGGCACAAGACCACGCAGTATTTGGTTGTGTTGTGCATAGGGTCGCTATGAATCAGAACTGACTTAGTAACACCTAACAACAGCAATATGCTCATAGAGTTAAAAAAGTGGTTTTACATAGATGAACTCACAAACACTTTATTACAGATTTACTGCCATCTAAGGAAGTCAAGGAAGGCATATTTAATCCCCGCTTTAGAATTAAAAAATAAAATAAAATCAAAATCCATCAAGGTTATGTGACTCACTCTAAGGTCACATAGATAGTAGCTGGCAAAGCCTGGCCTCAAACATCAGCCTGCTGACTCAAAGTCAATATCCTTCCTACTATCCCTTATGATTCCTTAAGAAAAGCAAGAGACACAGCTGACAGAAAACACTCACATCACTTGCTATAAACTGGCAGCTGGAATCCAGACGTAAACCAGGAAGAAAAGAAAGAAAAAGGCAACTGGTGTCTTCTTTGTCCTTCAACTCTGTGGAATCCTGTTAAGCAGGGCCATGAATATGCTAAGACCTTTGTGATTCCAAATGATCTTTCATCTGTGGCCTCTGAGTTCCATATGTTTCTTTCAGACTTCAAGAATGCGGGACTTTTAGCAAAAAAAGTTCAAAAAGCATCTCTTTTGTCCTCTTAGAACTTGGATAGGATAAAGGTAGGGATACTTAAAAGTACCTATAAGAATATTCTGGAACAAATGTAATTTTTCACCCCTGTCTTCCTTCACCTCAACAAACAGACACAGCAAGCTTGAGGCTTAGATTTAACAGCCACCTGCCAGAATGATTTGGTTTCAGAAACTGAAATCAGAAGTTTGGCACAGAGAACACAGGCTGTGCAGGCAGTAGATGTGTTTCCATCCAGGATCTGCCACTTAGCAGTTACATGACCCTGGGATTCAGCTGTTAGTTGCCCTCAAGGCTGACCAACTCATAAAACCTTGTGTATATATGTAACACTTTTGTGTAGTGCATCATACATAGGGTTGCAGGAGTTACAAGTATAATACAATGAAACATTACTGGGTCCTGAGCTATCTTCATGATAGTTGGTAGTTTTCAGCCCACTGCTGTAGCAATTCTATCAGTTCATCTCACTGAGAGCTTTCCTTGTTTTCGATCATCTTCTCCTTTATCAAACAAGATACCCTGTTGCAGCTCGGTGCAGTGAATGGTCTTTTCTGATGATCTGTCCAAAGTCAGCAAGATAAGTTCTCCTCATCCTAGGGTCTAAAGAGAATCATGCTGGGATTTCTTCTAAGATTGGCTTGTTCCTTCTTTGCCAGCACCACAGTACAAATGCACCAGTTCTTCTTCTGGCCTCCTTCTTAGTTGTCTAACTTTCCTATGCATGGGAGATGATGGAAAAGACCATGGCTTGGATCATATGAATGTCAGTTATCAAAGTGGTATCCTTGACTTCTCTGCCTGTAAGGAGGAATAAGATAGCTTCTGAAGTGCTAATACAGCGGAGACATCACAGTGGTTCAGGGGTGACATCTGGTCCACAGGCATAATTTCTTTGGCTTACAAAACTTTGAAAAATTATTCTTTAAATTCCTTTAGACTAAGCCCACCTTCTCATGTATGGTATTTGAGTTGGACTTCTTCCAGGGCACGGGCAGGGTATGACAGAACCTACCAGACAGCAAGCACTCAAGGAATTGTCTAAAGCAAAAGAAACCCATTGCTGTTGAGTTGATTCCAACTAATAAAAATGCTGAAGATCAGAGTGAAACTTCTTCATAGCGTTTCCAAGGAGTACCTGGCAGATTCAAACCACTGACCTTTTGGTCAGCAGCTGTAGCTCTTAACCACTATGACATCAGGGTTTCTGTGAGTAGTCTAGTTCTCTGAAATTTAAGCACTCTTTCTAACCTGATGAGTAGCACTCTGCAATATAAGTTTTGACTTGGAGTTTCTGTTATTGGCTCGTCTTCCTCCCTCCTTATGTTTAGTGCACCCATGCATAGCCCTTCGACCTCTCCTCTCTGATTACATTCCTTCCCTTCGGGATGTCAATCTCAATTCTTTAAATACAGTGAGCCCCCTAGGGTTGCCATGAGTCGGATCCGACTAGACGGCATTTGGCTTTGGCAAATGTGTGGCTTTGGAACAGAGTCCTCTCAGGGTTCCAGACTGATTTCTTTAAGTGCCGACTTGACAATAGTGGGATAATCATCATTCTGGTTTGTCAAGACCTTCCTGGTTTGCACAGTACAGTCCTAGTTTGTGTCTCTTAGTCCTAGTGACACTGCATCTAATTTAGCATTTGTCCTGAGTTTTTCCTTTTTAATGAGGTATTATTATTTTTCTATTACAGTGATGCCAGGGTGACTCAGTGAGGTCTCCACTTTGCATTTCTACCAAGCCAGGGCTTTGTCTAGTAATGTGAGAGATTCATAGTCAGCAAAGAGAGTTTTCACTTTAAATAACATGTGCTTAAATCTGAAATAAGCCATGTCTTCTTTACCAATATTTTCTAAATGACATATAATTAATATTGCCTGTCAAATACAGTGTGCAGGATATTCTCCAGTTTAAAAGAAAAATGTCCAAGCATACAAGAAAAAGCTAACTCCTTCCCTTCTGATGTCAGGTAGTGGTAGCAGTACTGGAAGAACGCTTCAGCGTTTCATCATAGGTACTCCTCATGGTCTGAAAGATGCACAATGGTCATTCAGGGAAGTGAGGGGGAAGCTTGGGAAATGATACATTAGTTGTACATAAAAATATGCAGGAAGTAGACTGGGCTGTTCTAGCAGTAAATTAGTCTGAATGTTCTCATTACAGAGGTCTTGTTATTTACTGTGTGGTATCAATCTACAACTACTTATCTATTCTATTGTTTGATAACATACTTCTTGCAATAAATCTTTTCAGCAATAGTGAACTAAAAAATGAAAGGCATGTTTTGTGAAATCTTAAACACAAAATTTCCCTTTCTAAAAAAAAAGCCGATGATTAAAGCATAACTTGTACAAAATGTTGATGTTTACCATCTGTCACCATGGTAGCAGGAAAGCCTGATTGCATAGTGGTTGGTGCTACTTACATCCGCAAACAAACGGGTGGGCAGTTCAAATTCTCCAGGCACTCTTTGGAAACTCTATGGGGCAATTCTACTCTGAACTATAGGGTAGCTATGAGTTGAGATCAACTTGATGGCATTAGCTTTGGTCTTTTTCTTTCCTTTTTTTTTTTTTTTTTTATGGTGGTAGCAATGATCACACAAAAACCAGAAGACACAAATCTGCTGATGCACCAGCAACTCGAGAGTTAATTGAGTACAGTCATGTGTGTTTAACACATAGGATATCATTTTGTGAAATAGAATGTTATGCGATTCGCATGTTGTGCCAGTACTGTATGATATAAAGAGAGTCTTCTGCCCCTGCCACTGCTACACTCACTGAGGAGCAGAAGCAGGAGCCGTCAGCCCAGGTGGCCACCACCTCTACCCCTCCTAACCTCCTTCCTTAAATCTGAAATAAGCCATGTCTTCTTTACCAATATTTTCTAAATGACATAATTAATATTGCCTGTCAAATACAGTGTGCAGGATATTCTCTAGTTTAAAAGAAAAATGTCCAAGCAAACAAGAAAAAGCTAACTCCTTCCCTTCTGATGTCAGGTAGCAGTAACTTCCCCCTCCTTATTCCCCCTTTGCATCCTTCCCACCCCCTCCCTTCTCTCACCACCTCAACCACCTCACCTCCACCTGCCCGTCTCACTGCAGGATAAGACCCAAGAGTTGTGTCAAGTGGATATAGGAGGCCTGCTTGGCCAGCTGTGGCGGGTGAGGGTTGAGTTGGTATCGTGATGGGGACTTTTTTCTTGTTGGGGCACAGGGGTGGGGGGTGGGTAGAACACAGAGAAAGAAGATGTGGCTGTAGATACCAGGTGGGAAGCAGGTGTCAGGACCGTGGCTGGTGGCCTGTTAATGCAGCTGCGTCTTCGCCATGTGGGGCCTTGACTGCTGCTGCGAGCAAGGAGCCTACAAGCACCCTAGCTGGTGTGTGCCCCAGCCAGTGCCCGAGGCAGGAACAGAGGAGCAGTGGCCTATGCAGACCTCACTGAGACTGATTGGCTGCGTGGCTGTCAGGCTGATGAAGGAAACCAGGGGAAAAGGAGGCGCTTCCAGGATTGGGATGCACCCTAGAACCCCACTGGCTGTTTGTTCACTCTGAGAGGCTGGGATTTTTCTAATCAGTAGCGGGAATCGATAAATGAAAGGAGAGCTGCTTTCCTTTTTTTAAAAAAAAAAAAATTAAAAGAACTAATGAGCCTGTCTACATATGTGCTGGGCTGTGTTGCCTGAATGCGTATTGTGCAGCACGTGACTAATTAATGCAAGACTGTGCCATGAAATGATTCAGCACAGACAGCAACAAAAGGCGACGCCTACCTAACCTTCAAGAAAACATGATTATTACTTTTTTTTTTACTTTAGATGAAGGTTTATAGAACCAGCTAGTTTCTCCTTAAGTGGGTAGCATACCTATTGTTTTATTACACTGGCTAACGATCCCTTACTTCAGGTCAACACACTCCCTTCTTGAACTTGGATTCCCTGTTACCAGCTTTCCTGTACCCTCCTACCTTCCAAGAGTCCTTGCCCCTGGGCTGGTATGTCCCTTTAGCTTCGTTTTGTTTTATGGGATTGTCCAGTCTTGGGTGAAGAGCAAACCTTGGGAGCAACCTCATTACTGAGCTGAGAGGGTGTCTGCTAGCCATACTTTCAGGGTTTCTGAAGTCTCTGTCAGAGCAGAGAAGGTATTTTTGTATAACCTACATGTTCTTCAAATGAATTTAGTTCATTTTTTATTCCAAGTTTTCTTGCACATGTAATAAAATCAAAGTGATACCTATTAATGGGTTGTTGTTGCCCCCAAATATGTTGAAGTCCTAACCCCAGGCACTTGTGTATATGACCTTGTTTGGAAATAGGGTCTTTGATGAAATTGGCTTAACTTGAGATCATACTGGAGCATGTTGAGCCCTAATATAATCTGAGTAGTGGCCTTATAAAAGAGAAGTGATGCAGAGGAAGGAGAGACACATACAGTTATACTGAGAAGCAAAGATGCCTTGGGCTATAAGAATGTGGAAGAGACAAGGAAGGCTCTTTCTTTAGAGACTTTAGAGGGAATGTGGCCCAACTAACATGCTGGTTAGGACTGTAAGATAATAAATTTCTATTCTTATAAGCCACCTAACTTGTGTCATTTAATTTTGGTAACACCTGAAAGCAAGTCCAGTCATGAGTGCAGAGCAGTTTCCTGAACACTGAAATGATACCTGTTTCATATTGAAGGAACCAGATACCAAAAATGGAAAATCATTTAATTTTGATAAAAGTTAATTTTATTATAATTTTTTATTTTCAATCCAACTAACAGAATAAAATGTAAGGCTTTTGGAAGCTTGTTCTGCCTCCAGTGAAACGTATGCACGTATTACCCATCAGGGATTGAATTGTGTCTGCCTAAAATACATGTAACTTGGCTAGACCATGATTTCTCAGTATTGTATGATTGTCCAAAATTCTGTCATCTGATACATTTTTTCTGTATGTTGTAAATTCTGTGTCTATGATGTCAATGAGGCAGAATTAGTGACAGTAACGTTAATGAAGCGAGACTCAGTCTACCAGATTAGGTTGTGTTTTAAGTCAATCTCTTTTGAGACACAAAGAGAGAAGTGAACAGAGAGACAGAGGGACCTTAGAACATCAAGAAACAAGCACCAGGAGCAGAGTATGTCCTTTGGATCCAGGGTTCCTGCATGGAGAAACTCTGAGACCTGGGAAAGAGCAACAAAAAGGGCCTTTCTCTAGAGCTCAGAGAGAAAGAAAGCCTCTCCCTGGAGCTGGCATCCTGAATTTGAACTTCTAGCCTATTAGCCTGTGAGGGAATAAACTTCTGTTTGTTAAAGCCATCCACTTGCTGATATTTCTGCTATAGCAGCACTAGAAGACTAAGATAATTACCTATGCCATTGTAAATTGAGTTGAAAAGATCAACATTAGAGATTAAACTATTTTTAGAGAAAGATTATAGAATAAACAATGTTCATTCTAAATTAAGAATCCTATGAGGCAGAAATGCACTAGGAATTAGTTTTGGTGTACGCATAATCTGTATTTAGAAGCAAATAAGTGATAGTACCATCTAATCAAAATAAACATGCCAACTGTCAAAATTTACACACAAGTATATTTATGCTGGGAGCCAGCCCCGACAACTTTTACGGGGCCCCATGGAGGGAGGGAAACGGCATCGGTGGGAAAATGAACTGAGAGAGACAGGAAAGAGTTTTGGAGAATGGCAGCCCATCAAGGTCTGTCTTCTTTTATTTTTTATAGTCAATGAGGTAACTGTACTTTGACCACGTAGGTGGTTGGCTAGCAAGAAGTGGGTACCTCGTGGTCTCTCTTCATGTCAATCATTAGGATCTTCTAAATAATGGCCCGAGACAGTGGTCTCTTTTCATGTTAACTACTAGGGTCCTGTCTGTTGGCTAGTAAAGAACCCATACCTTGAAGTCCTTTTTCATGTTAATCATTAGGGCCTTTCAGGTAATGGCCCAAGACAAATATGTTGTGATTATAATCAACAGTGAGACTAAAACTATACCTTCAGCTCTATCCTCGAGGTCAAAGGTGCAGGAAGGATAGGCTCATCTTAAAAGTTAATCTGACTGTTTCTATTTGTTCCTTCTTGGCTCTTTTTATTTCTTCCTGTGGGGACAATAAGTGCCCACCATCCCCCGCTCTAAGCCTCTCAAACTATTCTAAGAAGGGTATTTCTTTAGTATGTGTCTATTTGCCATACCAAACACAATAAACTTGGAAGCCTATCTGTCTTCCTGATGCAGGGAGTGGAATATCTATATTCTAAGGGCTGCGTGAAGGGGGCTGGCCGTCCCTGGGGAGCTTCCCAGAGCCTTTCTGCAATCTGCTTATCGCCTGTGAAGGGGGATGTGCAGTTGGGAGAAGCCAGCGGGGTTGGGCCGGCTTTGGTGCTCTCAGGCGGGGCACGCTGTATTGGAATTCATTCCTCCAAGCTCTTTTCCCTAGGAGTTCCTGGTCAGATTTTCCCAATATTATTTCATAAGCCGAGGGGGTCGTAAAGCCCCTCTTAGAAGGTATCTTCCTTGATCCTTGTGCCGGGAGAGGAGGGGGTATTTTCTGAGGAAGATTTAATTAGGAAGCAAAATACCATCAGGGACAGCAGGCTATAAATATGTCACAGGTGGGATGCCTCCGTCTGTCATCACATAAGCTTGTGACTTTGTCCACAGGGGCTTTTGTGGGTGACAGGCCTCGGCATATATATATGTTGCTACAGTAACTAAGTTCCTAAAAAATTTGTGCAGTTGATGTTGAAATTTATATACAAGGCAAAGCATATCAGTTATTGAACATGAGTCAACTTTTTTTTTAAAGTTAAGCTTTAAACAACTGCTTTGTAATTTGTTCTATACTTGGAAACCAAGTATACTTGGAAACCAAAGTGTTCCATACTTGGAAACCCTGGTGGTGCAGTGGGTTAAGTGCTACATCTGCTAATCAAACGGTCAGCGGTGCAAATATGCCAGGTGCTCCCTGGAAACTCTGTGGGCCACTTCTACACTTACCTCTGGGGTTGCTATGAGTCAGACCTGACTCGATGGCATTGAGTTTGTTTTTTTTGTTTTTTGGTCCTTTGCTTACCCTAAACTGTTGTATATTTATAAAATGTATTGAACATTTTACAGGTTCTCTAAATTTTGATTGTCTTCATTCAGCATCTTTTGTAAATTTTTAATCTGCTATTCAAATGAATTGAAAGAAATGCCTAGTGATCTATTTCTGGGGAAAAACAAAAACAAAAAAACTCCAAACAACAGCCACCGAAAACTCCCTGGAGCACAGGCACAGCACTCTCTCACACACACAAGGTTACCACGAGTCAGAGCTGATTCTGTGACAAACAAATATACTGAAACACTTGAAAACAAGTATACTGAAACATATTCCTATGAAAGCAAGAGAAGAAATGAACAAATTAAATCATTACAATTTACATCATAAACAAAATATAGCTGGGAAATATTCTAATTGTGTTTTGGTATATCTTGATTTATGAAAGAATCTTCTGATGAGGTTCCTACTTTTAACTGGATAACTTTATATCTGCATTGAAATGGAATAAAATTAAGAAGGCCTAAGGAGCCCCCGGGGCACAGTGCTTAAATGCTCAGCTGCTAACCCAAATGTCAGCAGTTTGAAACTACCAGCTTCTCTAAGGGAGAAAGAAAAAATTGGCAGCATTTAAATTTGGCATAATACTCACAGTAATCATAAATAGCTTATTGATGATTTTCTCCTGCAAAAATATTTGTTGAGTAGAAACAAAATTTGTGAAAGTAACGGCTGATGTATTTATAGATTGCAATACAGGAAGCATTAGAAGTGAGAAGATTTTCTACTGAGCAGGACTCGTTGAGTTTACTGGGTGTCCTGCCATGTACAGGAAACATAATATATCAATTAAAAATAAAAGAGCCTGCAGAGGACCATTGATTGAAAGTGTCAGTCATCTAAAAATTTTTAAACATAAGTTACAATTTTGAAGAAGTCTGTAGAAAATAATAAGAAGGCCCCATAAAAATATATTTTTAAGAAAACTGCCAGAGACCTGGTATCAGAGACAAATACCACCCACTGCTATTGAGTCAAATGCAACTCATACAGTCAAGGAAATAACTATAGAACATGCATGTGTACTACAAATTATTCTGTTTATATTATTTTTTAAACACCCAATTAATATGTTTTTGCTTTAAGGTATACAGATAAAAGTTACTTCTTAGAGCAAAAATGTAGAATAAACAAGGCATCAAGCAAAAGATACCCTCAGGTCCATTAAAGGGATACTAGGTTGCAGAGGCTCCAGTTCATGCAGAAACTAAGGCATGAACCTGAAAGGATGCCCCTAGCAGCCTGGCTGTTATTGTTTCTCACTGGTGTTGTGTACTGTTCCCTGAATGACAAAACAAACAGTCCTAGGCTTAACAGCCCCGTGAGCAATAAGTGTAACAGTGTCAGTGTGGGCCATCAGGGAGCCTGAGAGTCCACTCCCAACCCCAACCTAGAGCTACTTGTTAAATTCTTCATTGTCACAGTACGCAGAGAAACTAAATAGCCTGGCCTCTGTCCACAAAGCAAATACAAGAGTGAGTGTGACCTCCCCTCAAACAGCCAGACGTGGACACTGTTGAGGAAGGAAGTTGGCATGGCCTGCTCAGAACTGTTAATTGCATTTGACATGCAAGGTTGACAATAGAGACAGGAAGTCACACGAAGGGCACCAGGACTCCCTTAAGTCTTCTACAAACAATCAGCCAGAAAGGCAAGTCCAGGAACTAGCCTTGGGCTCCTGCCCCGCTGACGCAGAACCCAGCTGAGCCAGAGCGTCAAGTGAGACATGGTCTGACTTCTGTCAGCAGTTAAATCATGTGAGAATTGCAGCACTGCCATCACCATGGTGTGTCTGTGTTGTGTGTGTGTGTGTGTGTGTGTGTGTGTGTATGCGCCTGCGCATGCGTGTGCATGTAGAACAAGAAAGAATTCTAGAGTTACAGGACCTTTGTTCAATCTCCTCCTTCAGTGGTGGTATGCTTTCAGAAAAGGTTTTCTTAAGACTATGTTCAAACAAGCTCTGGCACCCAGAGTTCCTCCCCTTTCTGCCTACCTCGACTAGGCCCCAACCTGGTCACCTGAAGCTGAATGCTTTTTTTAGCTGACACAAGGCAAACACTGGCCCTGACTGAGCTTTTGGGCAGAGAAGTCACTGATTCACTGATGCACTGGCCTTCAGATCTACGCTGGGAAAAGCAGGGTCACACTCAGACACAAAGCCAGTATCGCATCCCAGCACTGCTAAACAGACACGGCAGATTCTCTTCATTTTTGTTTATAATTGAGGTTGATACATGCTTTAGCTGAAGAGAAGTTCTCTGCCTAATGAAGGCGTTTACAAGCAATAGTACAGAGCAGAATGCTGGGGTTCAAATCCCAACTTTGTCACTAATTGGCTTTGTGACCTGGGAAAGCTAATCTCTGTGCTTTTATTTCCTCATCTGCAAAATAGGGTCATAGGAGCACATTTTTTCAGGAGGTTGTGGGGGGAATTCAATGAGGGAATAATTTTGAAGGGCTTGAAAGAATGCCTCCTATAAAATCAGACTTTTTTTTGCAACTTCCTGCATTAGGTAAATGAGATAAACTGACTAATTTCAGTTCCTCTGAGAAGAAAAAAATGGTGTAGGGAAGAAAACACTGGACTTAGACTTAGGGATCAGGAGCTGGTATACCCTGGACCCACCACAAACTAGCAAATCTCTTAGGTAATTCAGTTCAAGTCTCTAGGACTTAATTTCTGCAACTTGGCCTGGTAACAACCACCTCTTTCCAGCACTGCTAAGAAAGCTCATTCTTTACACGACAACCAAGGAGATCTTTCTCACCCACAGTACCTGTCGCCAGCAGCTATGTGTTAGCACATCCGTGTCTACAGCTATGTTGCCAACCTTCACTCACTCAGGTACTAACTACCTTTGTGATGTTTTCTGTAACAGCTGTTGTCTGATCACTGTGTTTATTTGTATTGTTGTTGCTAGTTGCTGGTGAGTGAGACAATTTATGGCATTCCCACATGTGTGGAGTAGAACTGTTCCATAGAGTTTTCAAGGCTGTGACCATCTGGAGCAGATCACGAAGACTTTCTTCTGAGATACCTCTGGGTGGGTTCGAACTGCTAACCTATTGGCTAAAAGTCAAACATTCACCCAGAGACTACGTTTATTTACAAAGTACCTATACAATTATTCAGTTAACTAGATTCATCTCAAAAGGAAATGGGATGTTTGTATTTTAAAAGCAGTATCACTGGCTATAGAAAAGATAAATCTCTGGTTACTAAAGAGCATTTGTCTACACGTCACCTAAATCATCTTGCATCACAGCGTTAATACACTTACCATACTTTGATAGACATGGGCCTAAAGAAAAGTCATTGGCGTGGGCTAGAATGCGAGGACTCTCAAACCTCAGAGTCCTCCTTTAAGCTTTCCTGACCTCTGGACCTTGACCTACTGATGATGGTCTGAAAGCACCAAGGTGTTTCTCATCTGGATGCTTTTATACATTGCTATCCCTGAAATGCCTTTCTTCCCAGATGTTTTCACCTGGCTTATTCTTATTATGCATAAGAGTCTCTACTTTTGTGACTCTGTGTCCCTTACTCTCCTCCATCCCAATCTCATGTAGCACCCATCACCTTTGCCTCAGTGTCCCAATTAAACCATCCATAAACTTATGCTGTACACGTTCCCATGGTGGCTTATTTGTTTGCACATCCATCTGCCTTTCTGCATACAGCATCTAGAGGACAGGAGATACCTCATTCATCTGGGTATTCCTATCCACTAGCTCAGTACCTGGTTCCTAGTTAGCAGTTAAATATTTGTTAAATAAATGACTAAAATAACAACCTTTGTCAAAGGCCCTCCATATACAAAGAGGAATATTCACCTACTAAGAAATTCAGTCTTTAGCCACACTAATAGCAGTAAAGCATGTAGGTCTCAGGAAGAAGCAGTGCATGTGTAGCTTTGGTGGTAACACATTTTCAGCGAGCTTTTTAGTAAAAGCACGTCATTTGGCTTCCTTGGGGCCGCGCCTGTTCACCCCTTTTGTTTCACTGGACTTATTGCCATTGTCGTGCGTCACCATCGAACTGGCTCTAGCTCTTGGTAGCTGTATGTGTAACAGAAGGGAGTATCTCCTGATCTTCCCCATCTTCAGGATCACGGGGCTGTCTGAGCCTGCTTTGGTGGCTCTATGTCTACCCATCTCACTACAATTACTAGGAGTCCATTTACTCTCAAATGTACCCTAGTTTGGGTGAGAAAATGATAAGATCGCCCTGAAAAACTAAACAAGAAAGCTTGTTGCCATTGAATCAATTCCAACTCATAGGAAACTTACAGGACAGAGTAGAATTGCCCCATAGTGTTTCCAAAGAGTGCCTGGTAGATTTAAACTGCCAACCTTTCCGTTAGTAGCCATACCACTTAACCACTATGACACCAGGGTTTCCAAGATCACCTTAGATCCTGGCAAACGAGAGAGCAACAGGGAGTATACTTTCAGAATGGTGAAACTGAACTTAAAAAAAACAAACAAAAAAAATGATGGAAAAACCAGTGATACTTATCTAAAAGAAAGCTAACATGAGACATGAGATTTGTCCTCAAATATATAAAGAACAGACTCTTAAAGAAAAGGGCCATGTGCTGACATGACATGAAGAACGTAACCAACATCACTGAACAGTATGTGTAGAAATTGTTGAATGGGAACCTGTTTTTATGTGTACACTTTCACCAAAAATATAATAAAATCCTATTTTAAAAATCAAAGGGGGGGCGGGGAGGGAGGGAGAAGTGCTAGAACAGAATTATTCTGTGCAATTCCAGAAGACAAAGCCAGTACTATGGGTGAACTATGGACAGATTGCATTTCTACAGGGAACGAATTTCTAAACACTTGCTGAGCCTGTCCAACCAACTTGAGGAAGGGCTAGAATGGGAGAATGCTTCATAATCTTGAGAAGGATTTGTACCGAGTCACAGTACATACCATAGATTATTATCTGACTACAGATCTTTAAGAGCAAGCCCAGCGAGACCTAAAAGAGAGTGAAGATACAGCAGGAACAAAAGAGATGGATCACAATGAAAGAATGAGCTTGGAGGAGACAATTACTCCCACATCAAAGCATCAGTGAGACGGGGTGGTACAATACCCACAATGACAGCTTCAAACTTGACGATGATTTTGAGGATAACGTAGACTGGGCAACAATGAACCTCACACTCTAGCCTTCATTATTCATGTCCTGTAGGGGATGGCAGCCACTGGGTTACTTTAAACCCAAACCCAAATCTACTGCCATCGGGTCTATTCTGATTCATACCAAACTTATAGGATAGAGTAGAATTGCTCCACAGAATTTCCAAGAAGCACCTGGCGGATTTGAACTGTCGACCTTGTGGTTAGCAGACGTAGCACTTATCCACCATAACATCAGTAGCCTCATTTCAGTTATGACAGTTACCTGGTAACCAGGTGTCTTAGTTACTTAGTGCTACTTTAACAAAAAGACTATAATGGGTGGCTTTGAAGAATAGAAATTTATTTTCTTACAGTTCTGTAGACTACAAGTGTCTTTAACAGTTTAAACCAGGGTCTCAGGCTTGTTTAACCCTCTCTTGGTGGTGGTTTCAGGTATTTCTTTGTTCCTTGGAAATCCTCACATGGTATCTGTCTTCCCCCATATGTGTGTATCTCTCTGTGTTTAATCTGCTCATTCTCTTTATAACTCAGATTCGATTCAGTTTAGAGTCCACTCTACACAGTAATTAAGAGCCATCTATGTCTGCTAACCAAAAGGTTGAAAGTTTGAATCTGCCAGCTATTCCTTAACAGTTCTACTCTGACCTATAGAGTCATTATGGGTTAGAAATGACCTGATGGCAACTGATTTGGCTTGATTTATTTTGTCTATTCAGATACGATCCAACTAATATAACAAAGAAAACCATATCTCTAAACCATATCCACAGATGAGAGGGTTAGAATTCCAGCACTCAGGGAGGGACACAATTTAATCCAGGGGCTCTTTCTCTTATGCAGGCTAATATCCTGAGCACAGTCATTTGCTATTCAGGAAAGAGATGTGAATAGGAGAAAAAGGACATTCCTCCAAACCCTTTAAGGTTAAAACTTCATAACTTGCTGCCAAACTACCAGAAATTAGAAAGCTATTAAATGCAAGTCTCTTGAGAAAACTGATGCTCAAATATCCTTCTGACATAAAATTGGATACCGTCTATAAAAAACTGAAACAAGACTTGTATCTCACACCTTACACAAAAGCCAACTCAAAATGGGTCAAAGACCTAAATAACAAACCTAAAACAATAAAGATCATACAAGAAAAAATAGCGTTAATAATGCAAGTTCTAATACATGGCTTAGACAGGCTGCAAAATCTGACAAAGCGCGATCAACAGAAGAGAAAATAGATAAATGGGAACTACTAAGAATCAAACACTTATGCTAATCCAAAGACTTTATCAAGAGTTAAAAGACCACCTACAGAGCATGAAAAAATATTTGGCAACTACATGTCAGACCAATGTCTGATCTCCATAATCTACAAGGTGCTGTAAAATATCAACAAGAAAAAGGTAAATAACTCAATTAAGCGATGGGCAAAGGTGATGGACAGACACTTCACAAAAGAGGACATCCAGGCAGCCAAAAGTTACACTAGGAAATGTTCACAATCATTTGCTATCAGAGAAATCCAAATTAAAACTACAATGAGATACAATCTCACCCCAACAAGGTTGGCCATAATCCCCAAAACACAAAACAACAAATGCTGGAGAGGCTGTGGAGAGATAGGAACTCTCCTACACTGCTGGTGGGATTGTAAAATGGTACAACACTTTGGAAAGCAATTTGGTGCTTCCTTAAAAAGCTGGAAATAGATATACCCCTTGATTTATTATTCACGCTGCTAGGAATATATCCTACAGAAATAAAGGCTGTCACATGAACAGATACATGCTCGTGAATGTTTGTTTCAGTACAGTCCACAATAGCAACAAATGGAATCAACCTAGACGCCCATTAACAGATGAATGGATAAACAAACTATTGTACATATACTCAATGGAACACTATACAATGATAAAGAACAGCAACAACTTTGGGAACCATCTCATAACCTGGTTTCAATTGGAAGACATTATGCTGAGTGAAATCAGCCAGCAGCAAAAGGACAAGTATTGTATGAGACCCCTGTTATAAGGACTTAAAAAAAGACTTAGGTAGAGAAGGAAAGACTCTGACAGCTACAAGGGTGGGAAAGAAGGGAGAGCATTGGTCATAGATTAGACAGTTGATAGAAATTTGGCTGGATGAAGCAGTGACAGCACACAGTAGAAAGTAGATCAACTTAACTGGACGTCAACATAAACTGAAAACTATTAATCTGAACCCAGCATTGCAAGCTGGGCACGATGCTTTCAGAGGACACTGGGGCCCACTGCTAGCCTACTGCTAAGAGAAGTCTTCTGCACCCCATACTGGTGAGTGGCATCTGGGGTCTTCAAAGCTAGCAAGCTGCCATCTGAGGTGCAGCAAATGATCTCAACTCATCCGGAACAGATGATGACCAATAACAACAAAGACGAGAGGAGAAAAGAGCTGAGGAGACAGAAGGAGCCACGTGAACGGGAGACTGTATTCACAGGTGTCCAGAAGAAACAAACAATGCCCAGCTACCACCAAAGTCAGCCGTGATGGGGCACACAATGCAGAGTCCCCAGGGAGACACAAGAAAAAGAGGGATGCAACTCAAAAACTCTACTAAAAGAGCAGAATTAATGTTTACAAAATGTTTATGGAATGGAATCTGTGGCAGTTTGTTAATGAGGCAGAATACAATCTACAAGATTAAATTATGTTTTAAGCCAATCTCCTTTGAGATATGTAAGACTGAAGCTTGCAGAAAGACAAGGGGAGCTGAAAGCCCAAAAAAGCAGTGCTGGGAACGGAGTTATGTCCTTTGGACCTGGGGTTCCTGCACACAGAAGCTCCTTGACCAAAGGAAGACTGATGACAAAGACCTGTTTCCAGAGCCAACAGAGAGAGACAGCTTTACCCTGGAAAGACAAGGAACCCTGGCAGTGCAATGGTTACACACTCAACCGCTAACCAAAACATGAGTGGTTCAAACCCATCAGTGGTTCTGTGGAAGAAAAGACCTGGTGATCTGTTTCTATGAAGATCACAACCTAGGAAGACCTATAGGAGAGTTCTGCTCTGTCCTACAGGGTCACTATGTGTCCAAATTGACCTGGCACACAGCTACATATTTAATGACTATCTTAAATGTCAAGAGACAAAACTTTCTTGCAGATATATGATCTTCAACTTGTTGCAGATACAAATGTAAGTTTCAGTTATGAACTTCAATTACTCTACATTAAATTCTTGCTTAATTGATTAGAAAAGCAATTCATCTACAGTAACTAAATCCTTGAGGAATGAAGTAAATAATGCATCAAAAAAGTTTAATGTACTCATTTGCTTGCTAATAAAACAAATTAAAGAACCAAGTGAAAGAAGTGTAAAATTGAGAAGCAAAAGAGACAATTTTAAAGAGTTATATTGAAAATAAAAAGAAATCTTAGCATAATACAAAGAATATTGAGCAGGATATGAGACCATGAAGGATGCAGACTGTATCCCATCCTTGGGCACATCTCTGTGTCTTTCTGTTTCTCACTTTTCACCTGTAACATCAGGGGATTGTACCAGACCACTGTGTTCTTTAACTTTCTGGTCCTGACATTGGTAAATAAATTTAGAAGTTGCAACCACTTCTTTGAAAAAAATAAATTTACTTTTTGAAATATAGTATATATTCAGGAAAGTACACAAAATACAAATATTCAGGATGGTGAATGTTTCCACATAGATCAAGAAACAGAAGATGACCAGAACTCTTGGTAACAGCCCATGCTGCCATCCCAATGCTATACCCAGTCCTGTCCCTACACTCCAAAGCAACCACTATCCTGACTATCCTGTCCATGGATTATCCTGTCTACTGCTTCTCTTTATGGATGGAATCATTCAGTACATACATTTGTGTGTCTGACTTCTTTTTTTCAACATTATCTCTATGACAAAAATCCGTGATTTTGCTTATAGTAACATTTCATCTAATTTTTATTTTAACTAATCCATTTTATAAAAACAACCCAATTTACTTATCCATTATACTCTTGCCAGATATGTAGATTATTTCTAGTTTTTGACTACTGTAGATAATGCTGTCATGAAAATTTTTTTAGTGTATATATGTATGTGCTTTTTAAAATATCTAGCAGAATTGCTGCAATCCATTTTTAAAAATTTTTTTTAAAACATTTTTATTGTGATTAAGTGAACTATACAATCCAAATCAATTTTGCATGTCCACCTGTCTGCAGCTCCATCTGCTCTCCTCACCCAGTAACAGCTCATGCCTCCTTTTCACTTTATACTTCTAGTATCCTCTTAGTGAGCACCGTCCCTTCCTCTCCACTTTCTTCTCTCCCATCTAGAAGGAAGCCTGTAAGACATCCTCCTGTAAATGTATAAAACTATGAAGTACATACACCTTATGTTCACACTGTGTACCCGAGTCCAGTCCATTCTTGTCTGAAGAATTGACTTCAGTACTGGCTTCCAGTCAGGGACAGCAGCTTGTCTAGGAGTCAGGTTCCCAGGGCACCCTCCAGGCTGTCATACCATCAATTCTGGTGTTTTAGTAGAGTTCTCAAACTGCAAGTCTCTTTTTCTGGTGTTGCCTCAGGGCCTCTACATTGTGTCCTCCTTCGCAGCTGCCTTTGGTGGTGGAAGGGCATCATCTGGCTCTTCTAGTCTTGTGTGGATAATCTCCCATTTGTATGTGCAACCCATTTTTTTAAAAAAATATAGGATTGGTTGGAACAGAATTGAATAGAAATTAAAGTCCATCATATATGATCAGGGTAAGTGTTTTTTTCCATAATCTCTTGTTCAGTCTTGCATGTGTGCTGGACCATGGTATAAAATGTATTTCTATAGATCACAGTTGATATGATTTGTAAGAAACTAGAATACTTGATGTACAAAAATTATTCTGGAAACTCTAGTCATGTAGTGGTTAAGAGCTACAGCTGCTAATTAAAGTTGGGCAGTTAGAAATCTATCAAGTGCTTCACGGAAACCCTTTGGGCACTTGTACTCTGTCCTCTAGGGTTCCTATAAGTCAGACTTGACTCAGTGGCAATGGATTTGCACTATTTTAAGTCATTTTATCATTTGCACTGTCCTTTATGAACAAGTAAACTGGCAGTATTAGAAAGACTGGCAATCAGTGTTAGTGACTGGTTCAAATTGCTAAATGTGGAGTGCGTGCCTTATCTCTAGACAGTACCAGCTATGAGCAAAACTGTCAGTAAAAACATTTTGTCGTTTGTGAGGGAGGGTAAAAACAAGGGCCAAGGGGAAAAGCTGTGCTTCTGAGGCCTCTAGGAAGAGTGGCTAGAGGTAGGCATCACCAGCTGGGTTTCTCCTTCTAAAATTTAACAAGCATGTGTGGGTTGATACTCCAGACACCTGACTACATAATTCAGTATCCCTGGAAGAACTGATACATTAATATATAACAGAAAAGAAGGATTTTCCTGAGCATTTAAAAAGGGTAAACAGGATTCAGAGCAGGCAGGGGGTTACATTTGGCAGACTTTCTATATTTTGCAGTCTTTCCCAGGACCCAATAGAGTGACTCACAGACATTGAAACCTCTGTTTCTAAAAAAACCTTTTGTCAGCAAGGTGATCCCAACTCTTGGCAACCCCATGTGTACTTGGCCCAACCTGCTCGCTTCAATCCCTGGACCTATGTTCAAGGCACTGGCCCGTATAAGATTTCAGAGATCAGGAATTGAAAAGGACAGGTATCTCTTAATCCTCTTGTCACTTAGCTCCTGTCTGTCTGTCCACAGGCTTAAGTCATAGATACACTCTTATCATTTGTGGTTGCGAATGAATTTGTCATACCTGTATACTTTCATGCATCCTGGTTTCTCTGCCTAAGAAAGCCTTTTCATCTTTCTTGAGCTATTAAGCTCACAAATATTGCCAAGGCAGCACAGCATCTCACTAAATCAAGCTATATCCCTTCTCCGTGTGCATTACTGCTACTGTACTAGTACAGTTTTAATGCAGAATTGTTGTTGTTAGCTGCCATTGAGCCAGGCCTCACTCATGGAGATCCCAAGCACAGTGGGACAAGCATGGACTGTCGTGAACCATAGGGTGATCCATTAGCTGATTTTCAGAAATAGACCACTAGGCCTTTCTTCTTGTCTTTCTTAGCCTGGAAGCTGCACTGAAACATGGTTAGCATCATAGCAACACACAAGCCTCCACAGACAGATGGGTGTAGGCTGTGTATGAGATGCACTGGAAATCTAAACAAGATCTCCTCTGTAAGAGCTGAGAATTTCACCACCAAACTACCAGCACCTCCCAGTGTCAGAATACTCTCTTGTGATGTCTGATTCTACAACTAACTTTTCTTCATCTTTAGTGCTGATTGCTGTTCTTTATTTTGTATTCCATCAGCACCAAACATAGTATTGGCACATAAAGACCCCTAGCAACAATTATATCTATATCTATGTATATATATATAGAAAGAGAGATACAGATATCTATACATATATATGAATGTGTGTATATATATGTATATATATATCTCAATGTGAAATTGGGGATGTATTCATCATACATAATATACAACTTACTTGTAAAGCACAAAGTCATAAACAGTATAAAGAAAATTAGCATAGACAGCAACCTTACTACCACAAAAGAAACCATGGTAGAAGTGTCTCACTCTCACACAATTTACTCCTATGGAAAATCTTTTCTCTGAGCAATTGGCTTGTTTCCCTTTTGTGAACAGTGAGAATGCAGTGACTGACCATGTTCACTGCTTATAATAGACCCTGAAATTCAGTCAATTGTGCAGTAACCTTGTATTTACTCAAGGATGAAAGGAGCAGTCATTTCTAAGTATGTATTCACTCTTGCCTTTATCATTCTATCAGATCTTCATTTCTTTTTTGTCCTGATGCCATTTTCTTAAAAAAAATGAAACACTGTATTTCAAACACTTTTATAAACATGTCAGATTCTTTCAGGAGTAGCTAGAGAATACCTAAATGAATAATAACATAAAAGTTGACAAAATGACTTACTTACAAATTTGGTAAATGAAAATGAAAATTATACAGTAATATTTTGCAAACATCTTGCTCAGTATTCATCCACTTCCAGAAAAAGAAAAACACAAGACATTCTCTCTTGCCAGCATCCTCAGCCCTTTCAGATCACCTGCCAAGGTAAGGGTCCATTCTTATTCATCAAGACCCCTGCCTTCAAGTTGTTTCTGACTCATAGGACAGAGTAGAACTGCCCCATAGAGTTTCCAAGGAGTGTCTGGCAGATTTGAACTGCTAACTTTCAGTCTTTCAGTTAGCAGTCGTTGACGCTTAACCACTATGCCACCAGGGTTTCCATTTTTATTCATGGCTACCTGAATCCAATTTCATATGAAAGAGACTCTGTTATGGCTCAGAGGTGCTCACACAACCCTGTTGGCTTCCCTGTAACCATGCAGATGTTCAAAACACCTGGTTTCATCCACAAAATCCAAGCACAGGAGTTCTGTGCACCATGAACACCAATGTGCCTGGAGTCTCAAACACTGGTGCATTGTGTATGGAAGACAAGAGTCTGCTGCTTCCAGTCACTCAGCTTTGTTAACATAGGGGGTTAATTATTAGCTTTGAATTTCACTGTAAGAATGTCACAGAAGCCAGAATCTTCAACTGTTAGCAGGTGAAATTCAGACCTTTGACTAATGTTGGCACGACCTCAAACATATTTTATTTACAGCCATACACCTCCGTGTGATTGGATCATGAGAACTGGTGATTTCCCAGATGTGTATTAGCTTTGTCATTCAACAACCAAAAATTACCCTGGAACTCAAACTTAAGTATAATTACTTTAGCAGATCTTAGAAAAAGGCTATTTAGTTCAAAAGCAATTGTCTATCAAAGAATTACATCATTGGGTTGGTGTAAAGACTTAGCAAATACATTTGGTTTCATTTAATCAACTGCATTATTAGCAGAATATTCAAACAAGTGGAATAGAATATAAATCTAGGGGAAAAATATAGGGACACAAGTATTTGGATAACTTATCATTTAAAAATTTAAATTTAGATTATTATCTTACCAAATGCCAGATGGATTAAATGCTTAGATGTATAAAAGGAACAAATTTAACACAAGTACCTGAAGAAAATATAGGTGAATATTTAAACAGCCTTAGAAGGTCTAGGAAAAAAATTATCAGAAGAAAGTATTGGTGACTTTTTAAACAACCTTAGAAGTACAAAATGTGTGTGTGTATGTGTGTGTGTAAGTGAATAGAAAACCATAAAAATTTAAAAAATTGTTACATCAAAACACCATGGAAAAGTAAAAAGAAAATGAAAAGCTGGAAAAACATTTGTAAAACACATAATGGGAAGTGACATATTTCAAGTTCAGTATTGAAGGTAAAATGTACCAATTACCTGGATTCCAATGCTTATGATCTAAGTTTCCTAAAACTCAATTTTGCAACTCTAACCACTCACTTACCCTGAGAAGAGAACATAGTTAAAGTTGGAGAGGCCAGAAGTTGGACTTGAGAATTTTTTTTTGAAGAGTCATTGATGTACTACAGTTAACACCCATGATGAAAGTGATACTTAGCCTTCGTCTCAAGTCTAGTGAGACAATTTAAGAAGATACTCAGGGATCTTTATACACGTTTCCTGGAGTGTGCAGGATGTGATGGACTTGCTTCTAACTCAACTCTGAATAAAAATGTCCATAGGTCAGAGACTATCCGAAGCAAGTATTGTAGCAAACAACTATATTTGGGAAATAATTACTTCCTCCCCAACAGAAGGTCAATAGAAACTTCAGTGGCATAGTGATTAAGTGCTACATCTGCTAGTCAAAAGGTCAGTAGTTTGAATCTCTCAGACACTCCTTGGAAACTCTATAGAGCAGTTCTACTCTGTGCTATAGAGTTGCTATGAGTCAGAATTGTCTCAAAGACACTGGGTTATTATTTTTTAGTTTTTGTAGGAATGGTAGGCCAATGTAAAAATCTGAGAACAGAAGTAAAACAAACACATGCCGTGAATATCATCTAGGGATCATTTTCAAAGGAGAGATGACAGTCGCACATCTGATTTGGGTAATTTAAAGCACACCTCCCTTTAAAGACAAGTGAAAAGGTAGATAAAGTGTGTTTTTGAAAAGTCATCATAAAGGTGTTAAAGAACTAGCTAATAGTGAGGAATTATCTACTAAAATTGGAAAAGCTGCAATCTATCATGGAAAATCCAGCATTTGAACTTTCTTCCCCCACCAGTATGTTATGGATTGAATTGTGTCCCCCCAAAAATAAATTCATCAATTTGGCTGGGACATGATTCCCAATATTATATGATTATCTACCAATTTTTTTTGTGTTTTGCTGCAAAGGATCTCTTTAAATTATTGAAAAGTGAAGTTTTCACCTTGAAAACTAAAGTGTGCCTGATCCAAGCCATGGTATTTTCATCACATCACAGCATGTGAAAGCTGGACAGTGAACAAGGAAGACAGAAAAATTGATGCCTTGAATTGTGGTGTTGGAGAAGAATGTTGAATGTACCATGGACCACCAAAAGAACAAACAGATCTGTTCTGGAAGAAGTACAACCAGAGTGCTCCTTGGAAGTAAAGACGGCCAGACTGAGTCTTACATACTGTGGACATGTTGTCAGGAGAGGCCAGTCCCTCGCAAGGGACATCATGCTTGGTAGAGTGGAAGGTGAGTTAAAAAGAGGAAGACCCTCTGCAAGATGGGTTGACACAGTGGCTACAATGAAGGCTTATGCATAAAAACAATTGTAGATGCGGCCCAAGGCTAGGTAGTGTTTTGGTCTGTTGTGCATAGGGTCTCTATGAGTCAGAACTGGCTTGATGGCACCTAACAACAGCAGCATCTACCATTTTGCCATTGGTTGTGAGTTTTCTTTTTCTTGTAAATCTTATCACTGTGATGTTAACGAGATAGATTAGCAGCTGTTATACTGGTGCGATTAGATTGTGTCTTAAGCCAATTTCTTTTGATATAAAACAGAGAAGTGAGCAGAGAGACATGGGGACATCATGCCATGAAGAAAGTAGCACTGAGAACAGAGTGCTTCTTTGGATCCAGGGTTTCTTCATGGAGAAGCTCCTAGACAAGGGAAAAATTAATGATATACCTTCTACCAGAGTCGACTGACAGATAAAGCCTTCCCTGGAGCTGACGCCCTGAGTTTGGATTTGTGACCTCTGAAACTGTGAGAAAATAAATTTGTCTTTGTTAAAGCCATTCACTTGTGGTATTTTTGTTATAGCAGCACTAAACAAAAAAGACAGAATTTGGTGCCAGGAGTGGGGTGTTGCTCTAACAGATCCCTCAGATGTGGAAGTAATTTTAAAAATGTAAATTGGGTAGTGAGCTCACCAAGAAGTAAGGATATCTGTTTATACTGGAGAAGGTGCAGATGGTGAGAAGCAGTAGCAAAGGACTGACTATAGCAGAGGACCAGAAGCAGCAGAACCAGGAGACAGTGCTGGAGCCAAACCACAGAGTAATAGAGCTGACTGCCTTATGGCCAAAGTTTACCGGTGGAGTAGGGTACCTCCAGGTACTTACTGATAGAGCTACAGAGCTTTAGAACACCCGCCAACAGGGCAGATGCAGACTATGAGGCTTGAGAAGCCAAGGAACCAGGAAGCAGAAAATAAACAGACAAGGAACACAAGAAGCTGAGCTGCCTCAGTCTCAGAAGGTATGACCATGAGCTCTGGAGTTTCAAAGGATAGAGCCATGGCCACAGTCTAGTGTCTCTAACAGTGAATTTGCAACTCAAGTGGACTAGGAGAATGGTTTGGCTAAAGCCAAGGGAACAGAGTTGCTGTTCTGGTGGGCTTGGAGGGTGGAGACGAAGCATAGGGCTGAGGAGCCTCCACTCAGAATCTGGAGAGTGTGGCCCATACCTAGAGGCTGGAGGGCAGGGCCATTGTATAACTGGTCTCAGAGAACAGAGGATAATTTTCAAAATCTGGTGGACTAATATAATGTCTTCTGCTGATTTGCTCAGTACCTGTTGATTCAATTGTATCACCCCCCAAAATTGTGTGTAGCCAGAGTCAACACAGAAAGCCTCCCTCTGGAGCTGACACCCTGAATTTGGACTCTTGGCCTACTTTACTATGAGAAAATAAATTTCTCTGTTAAAGCCATCCCTTGTGGTATTTCTGTTACAGCAGCACTAGATGAGTATGACAGTGCCTGTTAATGCCTTCTTACCCTCAGTTTCTTCCGCTTGTATTGGAAATGCCTTCCTTGCGGCTGTTGCACCATTTTAATGTATAAAAGATACCTCTTATTCTATATTTCACAGATGAAGAGGAATTTGTGGATTTTGGACTTGGAGCTGATTTAAGATTTTTGCTATGATTTGATGGAGTGAATGCATTTTACATGTGGCAAAGACATGAGTTTTTGAGGGCCAGAAGGTGAAATGTCATGGATGTAAGTATATTTATCAGTTTGGCTGGGACATGATTCCCAGTATTGTGTGTCCACCATTTTGTCACCCGATGTGATAGAGTATATGCCTACGCTTAAAAGCAGTGGAAAGGTTGAGCAGTGATTTTTTAGTTTCTTAGGGGTAAGCCATTTGCTGTTCATTATGCAGATGATACCACCTTACTTGCTGGAAGTGAAGAGGATTTGAAATACTTACTGATGAAGATCAAGGACGACAGCCTTCAATATGGGTTGCACCTCAACATCAAGAAAACAAAAGTCCTTACCACTGGACCAGTAAACAACATCATTATAAATGGAAAAACAATTGAGGTTGCCAAGGATTTCACTTTACTTGGTTCCACAGTCCACACTCATGGAAGTAGCTGTCAAGTAATCAAAAGACACATTACACTGGGCAAATCTGCTGCAAAAGATTTGTTTAAAGTATTCATAAGTAAAGATGTCTCCTTGAAGACTACAGTAGGCCTGATCCAAGCCATAGTATTTTCAATTACATCACATGCATGGGAAAGCTGAACAATGAACAATGAAGACAGAAGAAGAACTGATGCCTTTGAATTGTGATGCTGAAGAAGAATGTTGAATGTACCATGGACTGCCAAAAGAACCAACAGATCTGTTCTGGAAGAAGTACAACCAGAGTGCCCCCTGGAATCAAAGATGGCAAGACTGCATCTTACATACTTTGGACATGTTGTCAGGAAGGATCAGTCCCTGGCAAAGGACATCATCCTTGGTAGAGCAGAGGGTCAGCAAAAAAGAGGAAGACCCTCGATCAGACATTGACACAGTGGCCACAATGGATTTAAGCATAAAAACAATTGTGGAAATAGCGCAAAACTGTACAGTGTTTCATTGTGTTGTTCATAAGGTTGCTATGAGTTGGAACTGACTCGACGGCACTTAACAACAACAACAACAACATTCATTCAGTTGATTCCAACCCACAGATATCCTCTATATGTTAGGGTAGAACTGTTCTCTACAGGATCTTCAGAGGCTGATTTTCTGAAAAACAATGTTTTTGAAAGCAGTCAGAGCTTTCTTTCTGACTTGAACACTAAAATTTCAGTTAGTTTAGCATTTAAATAGTAATCAGTGTAATTCACAGTACTGATAAAATTAAGGAAAGAAAACATATCATTTCAAAAGATGCATAAAACATATTTGACGAAATGCAATATGAATTCATGATAAAGAAAATTTCAGCAAATGAAATTTTAGAGGACTGTGTCAATCTAATAGAGGTTATCTGTAAAAATACAGTCAATATCACTCTTAACAGTGAAATACTAAACTCTTTTCTCCAAAGAGCGTGAAATAAACAATAATATCTACTGTCATTACTTCTACTTAACATTGTACTGAAGATTCTAGTCATTGTATGAAGGTGAGAATAAGAAATCAAAAAGATCAGAAAGGAAGATGTAAAACTGACATCATTGTTTCCTACAGCATCATCAATTATGTCTTTAGGAATCTAGAAAATAAATGTTAAATATAAGAAGCAAATTTAACAGTGTAACAAAATGAGAGGTTAATACTAAAAAAATGCATTTTGTATACCAACAATACACATTAAACCAATTAAATTTACAATTTCTTTTACCATAGAATCAAAAACAGAAAATACTTAGGAATACATTTAACAAAAGATATGCAAGAACTCTGCAACAGAGGGCTGAGGGCATAGCTGAGAAAAATTATTTTTAAATATATAAAAGGAGAGAGAAACTATATTCATGGCTTAGAAAACTCAATACTACTAAATATGTCAAGTTTCTCTTAAATCAATCTCTGGAGTCAACACAATTTCTGCTAAAATCCAAGCAGGCTTTTGGTAGATATTGATAAGATGGCTTTAATTTACACATGGAAATACAAACTTGAATAGCCAAAACAGTTTTCAGAAGTAAAACTGAATTTGCAGCACTCTTGCTAACTGATTTCAAGACTTACCACAATGCTACCATAATCAAGATCATGCATATTAGTGTAAGTATAAATACATAGAACAATGGAAGAGAATAAAAGTACAGAAATTAGCCCATATACACATATAGTTAATACATTTTTGACAAAGGTACCAGGGCTATTCCACAGAGAAAAGATAATTTTTTCAACAAATGGTACTGGACAAATCAGATATCCATATCTATATTCTCACATTATTCAAAAATTAGCTCAAAATAAATCAACTGCTCAAATTTAAGAGCTAACACTATAAGCATTGTATGGGGGAAACAGGAAAAATTTGTTATGAGCTAGCAGTTGGCATCATTTTCTTAAATAAACTACAAAAAGCAGATACTATAGAAACTAAAAGTGGATTCATCAAAATAAAGACATTCTGCTCTTTGAAAGACACTTAAGAAAATAAAAAGAGAAGATACAGACTAGGAGAAAATATATACAGAACACAAAGCTGATAATGGACTTTTATCCAAAATATATAAAGAACTCTTACAAATTAATCAAAAACACAACTAAAAAATACAGGCACATTACTGGAACAGAAATTTTACAAGAAACACGCAAATAACTGATAAGCAAATAAAAAGCTGTTGAACAGTATGATTAGTCATTAAGATAAAGTAAATTTAATATATGAAGAAATATCATTACAGACACATTCCATTGATCACAAATAAAAAGACTGATAATACTAGTGTTAGAATGGAGAGCAATTGGAGCTCTTATACACTGCTTGTGGGAATATAAAACAGTACAACTTTTGGGGGGAAAACTAAGTATTTTAAAAAGTGTAAACATAAGTTATAGATAATACATGATTCAACTATTTTACACTATCCCTTTACCCAATATAAATAAAAATCATGTCTGCCCAAAGACTTGCCCATCAACATTCACTGTAGCATTATTTTCAACAGTCAAAAACTAGAAACAACTCAAATATCCATCAACAGGGGATAGATAAAAAAAAAGTGGTATATTCACACAATGGAATACTACTCTGCAATGAAAAGAAATGAATGATTGACAAATGCAGCAACATGAATGAATCTCAAAATCATTATGCTGAGTGAAAGAAGGCAGACATAAAAGAACATATACCAGGTGGCTCCACTTATATACAATGTTCATGAGTCCATAGGAACAAGAAGCAAACTAGAGTTGTCCCAGATCAGGGGTCAGGGGACTGGTAGGCTGCAAAGTTACACAAGGAAATTTTGGAGTATGATGAAAATGTTCTTTTTATCTTGATTATCTGATGATTTTATGATGGTAATTATCAAAAGTCATGAAACTGTATATAAGTGGATACAGTCATATTATGTGAATAGTACCTTATCTTAGGCTGGGTTGTCTAAAAAAGCAAAACCAGTGAAACATAGATAGATGGATAGATTTATATATATGAATGCATATAAATATGTATATATAGATAGATTTGTATCAAGTTGGTTGTAGAGTCTGGGAGGTCTCAAACCCATGGGTTAGGCTTTTGACTTATGTAGCTGCAGTGGCTGATAAACATCAAAGGCAGGTTGCTGGCTCAGGTCCCAAGAGATGGATGTCAGGGACAGTGAGCCAAATGCAGGATCCAGAGCAGAGCAAACATCAGAGAATTTTGCCATGAAGTCCATATATATTGGATGCAGACCATACCCACAAAGAAACTCTCTTTTACCTGATTGGCTACTCATAGCATATCTCATCATGGAAGCAATCACATCACTGCATCATAACTGCCAAACTACTAATAATCATGGCCCCACCAAGTTGATACACAAAATGAACCATCACCTATCTCTATAAATTTAATTAAGGTACAATGAGTTCTGGTGGTGAGTAGTTAAAGCACTGGTTCAAATCCACCAACTGCTCTGCTTTGAGAAAGGTGTGGTAGTGGCTTCTGTAAAGATTTCTGCCTTGGAAATGCTATAGGGCAGTCCTCTGTCCTGTAGGGCCTCTATAAGTTGGAATCTACTGGATGGTAGTTTTTTTTTTTAATTAAAAAGAAAAAGAAATTAGCAAAGAGAATATATCTTAGTGTTTTAATCTAAAATTTGTATACACATACATATCATGTATCGTATATGTTGTATATAATATTATATACTACATATGTTTGTGTATTTATATACACATACGTTTTTGTCTGTGTGGAAATAGTATGTCATATAGTCTATTGTGTATAGAAAAGCAGTTATAACTTTACTGGAGAATCATCATTATATTGCAAATCCTTGAACATTGCCGTGTTTCTCGAGTTAGCAGTTTTTCAGTTTTTCTTATAAGTGTTATAGTGTTACTGGATAAGACTCCAGGTTCATGCCACCTGCTGCTAAAGCCAATTTCTGAGACACGAGCTTACAGGAAGTGACCAAAGGTTTTATTTCTGTGTGCTAGCAACACAGGGAACAAGTAGCATCTTCATTCTCAAAGCCTGTTCAAAGTTGTCAGGCAAAGTCCAGGTTTTTAAAGGGAGATGCTGCACACCAGTGCAGGGGCAGGTGTCAGGGGTAAAAATGAGAGCAACTGAGAAGGGGCGTCTATCTGTATGAAGGCCGCAGGGGTCCTGGGGACATATGCATCAGGAGGTGGGGTCCAAAGACTGAGCAGGGGGTCCTCGAACTGGCACTTCCATTTGTTTGATCCTTCTAAAGAAGACGTTGCAAAAGCTCCAGACGTTTTAATCTCAGTGGCTCCTGTCCATTAATGTGTGTTTGCCTGCCTGAGCCATGCAACAGTAAGAAGCCAGAAATTTTAAGAAAAACATGTAAAGAATTAGCTCTGACTGCTTACTTTAATCTCCCCTTTGAAAATGGGGCTTGAAGCCTGCCTCCATACCCCTAGTTTCGATAGGATTAAGAAAGGCATTAGAAAATTTTAGATGTGACCACATTAGTAACTGCTATCAAAATAGGCCATGTCTTGTGCAGCTTTTAGTCAGTCAAGGCATGCTAAGGTAAGGAGAGAAGAGTGTAGTATTGCAAGTGCACCAGCAAAGAGCAGGGAGCTAGTTCCTTAAATTCTCCTTCCAGAACTGCTGGAAGCTCAGTCTTTTCTACAGTTTCAAACAAGGACGTTCATACAAATATCAGGGGTTCCTACCCTGTCAGGGCATGCAGGCAGAGTCGAGCTGTTTATACAATTTTTCTTAGCATGTAAAGAAAATGGCCTCTCCAACTGGCACAACTAGCATTTTGCTAATGAGGACTCTCTGTACCTCACATTGGTGAGTGGCATCTGGGTTCTTAAAAGCTGCCAAGCTGACATCTGAGGGTACAGCAAATGGTCACAACTCAGCAGGAATGGATGATCACCGAGGTCTATAATGACATGGGGGAAAGAGAACCCGGAAGATAGAGAGACCCACATGAGGTATCTATGTAGACTTGTGACCTGAAGAACCAGATGGTGCCCAGCCACCACCCGTGATAGCCACAATGGAGCTCACAAAGTTGAGTCTCACTGGCAACACAAGAATAAATAGGGGTGCACCCTGAGATCTCCACTAAAAGACCACAAGTGATGGTCCAGGGGCTTCGGAGTTCTCTTGTGAGCATGGCCCCTAGTCCCGATGCTGGCCCTGTCCATAAATCATATTGAAGGTCAACTTTTTGGACAGCAGTGGATTGGACTTGGTGACGCAGGGACCATATTTTGTGGGCACTTTATTATTCTTGGCATCTATAGGATGTTGTCCTGCTGTCCTCATACTGGAGGAAGGGGAGTGGGTGGAGAGGAGGAGATAGGAGACTGTTGGGAGGATAGGACATGCATGGAGCAGAGAGGAAGAGTGTGTTGTCATCATGCAGGGAGAACAGTGAAAGCTGCATATAGGTGAGTGTGCAAATTTATATGGGAATGTGTATTTTCATTCAATCATAAAAAAAAAAAAAATGGCCTCTAACTCCACCTTGGAGTTTACCATGCTAATGAGATCTTTGATGGCTTTTAAAATTTTGTAGGCTCAAGCTGGCTTAGAAACTAATTTATCTTAATTTTGAAAAACAGTCTGAAAGTTTGAAATGTTCTTTTGTCAGTCTAATCATGACAGAACAGAAACTATGTTAAGTTCTGGGAACAGACTGTGCTTATGCAGTTCAGCTGAGATGACACTTCAGCTGGGCTTTGGGACTGTGATCTGCTGCTGTGAAATCATGTGTATCAGAGTAGACCTATGCTCCACAGGATTCTCAATCACTAAATTTTTGAAAGTACATCTCCAGGGGAATTTGAACCTCAAATCTTTCAGTTAGGAGCTAAGCATGTGAACTTGTCCCACCCCAGGACTGTATCAACTTAAAGGAAACCATATCCTTTAAATGGGCAGGATTCTCAGGAAAATGAAATTAATCAGCAAGGCTTTTCTTCCCACTGGTAGCCTGATTTCTGTTAAATCATTGTTATTATCCAATTTGTTACAGCATTCTAAAGCATTCATTATCTATGCTTGAATTATAATCGCTTTAAGAACAGGGCATTTTTAGTACAATATAAGTCAATGAAACCTTAGACTTATGAAGAAAACATCCTTGTTTTATTTTTAAAGAAAACTGCTGAGAAATTAAAACTGTCTGTCTGACATGTAAAATCTTGACTCTTAAAATGGAGTGTTGGTAATTAGAGAGCAAGGCTTTCTTTTGGGAGGAGAGCCCACTTCCTCTGGGAGGGTTTTGCTGGCTCTTGACAATAATTAACTCTCTTCATACCTTAAAACCAAACCTATTGCCCCATGGGGTTTCCAAGGAGCATCTCATAGATTTGAACCACTGAACTTTTTGGTTAGCAGCCAGTCTATTAACCACTGTCACCAAGGTCTCTATTTTCTTCATAGAGCAGCATTTATAAGAATCATCTGCAGAGCTTGTTAAAACTCTAGTTGGTGGTTCCACCCACAGAGTTTCCATAGTAGTCATGAGCTGGGGGCAGAGTATTTGTATTAACAAGTTCCCAGGAGAGGCTTACTGATAATACCGGTCCGTGGACCACACATTGAGAAAAAGGAACCACAGGGAAAACAGAAATGAGAGCCAGTAAGTAAAACTTGTCATTGTTGTTAGCTATTAGCAACCCAGAACGTTCTATTGGTAGACAGACAGTGGCTTCACATGAGTGGTGGACCAAAACCCAAACCAAACCCATTGCCCTTGAGTGAATGACCAGGAATTGAACTCTGGCAGAATTCTACCAGAAAACCGTTACTGCCCCCACACGAGTAAATAGCAAAGAATGCTATTCTCTTCAGTGGCATCTATTAGCTAATCGCTAAAGTAGGGCTCTTTAAGGCAGAGTCAACTCAGTGGCAATGGGTTTGGTATTTGGTTTTTAAAGTAGGGCTTGAGGAAGAACCAGGGATATTTTAATTAAGTTGGTGCTGGAATTTGAGCTGAGCCTTGTGGGCCTGGAAGAGAGAGGAGAAAACTGTGTCTCAGGTAAAGGAGGTATGGGAGGTGGTGTGGATTGAATTGGAACTCCAAAAAAATGTGTTGTAAATCCTAGCTCTGTTGGAATCAACTCCATGGCAATGGGTTTGTTGGTTTGTTTTTATACCTATGGAATGTAATCCCATTTGGAATAGGGTTTTTCTTTGTTAGGTTACAGACGCCATATCAACGTAGGGTGTGTCTTACTTAAACCAATTAATTTTAAAATATAAAAGGAGTTTATTTGGCATGAATCAGAATGAGAAGAAAAGGCTGTAAATATTCATTAATAATCAGAAAATGAAACGTGCAAGGTGTGACCCTAATACCTTGCAACATGTTTTCTCTTCTTCAAAATGGGTATTAGAGAGCTTATCATAAATAACGCCATAATGATACTCTAGATAATCTATAAATGTTTTTTTATTGCACCAATTACACTGGCTTCTTCCCAAAAGGGTACAGAGACCTCTCAAATCCTGAAGCCTTGGTTTCCGGCTCCTCTTTGTTCTGTAGAAAAGTGGCCTTCAGCCTGTAAGATAACAGATAAGAAGGCTGCCTGGCATTTTTTGTTTGTTTGTTTATTTTAGTCTACAACTTTCTTTGTTTTTCCTTATCTCAGTTAGAGTAGACTTGGCAGGCTAGTTCTGCTAGCTGATAAATTTTTACGTAAGTTTCATCTTTCCCTTTTTAAAAAAGGATTAGAGTCCAGGTGTCTGACACACATATCTGTAGTTTAATAAAGGGTTTCTTGTGGTCAGTTTGTGATTTATACAATTATCTGTGGTCTACATGCTTAAAAATGAAGTAATTATTGCCAAAATGGTGCATAAACTCTGATGCAAAACTTTTCTTTTGAGACTCCATGGAGGACAACCTGTGTTGCTGTCAAGTCTCCACTGATATCATACCTCTTAATAAACCTCCTCCATTTTCTGACTTGGAGTATGTTTCATTGGTTTGACTGCTTCAGGGCATGGACCCAAATTGGGTAACAAAAATATGAATCTAGGAAAACTGTAAGTCATCAAAAATGAAATGGAACACATAACGATTGATACCCTAGGCATTAGTGAGCTAAGATGGACTGATATTGGTCATCTTGAACTGGAAAATCATTATGATCTGCTGTGCTGAAAATAAATTGAAGAGGAATGGCATCACATTCAATGTCAAAAAGAACTTTTTTAGACCTATTCTGAAGTACAGTGTTGTCAGTGACAGGATAATATCTATAAACAAAACCACTTAATATGACTACTTTTTAAATTTACAAACCAACCATTATGCCAAAAATGAGGAAACTGAAGATTTTTATCAACTTCTGGAGTCTGAAATTGATCTAATATGCATTCAAGATGCATTGATAGTTATTGGTGATATGGATTCAAAAGCTAGAAACAAAGAAAAGTGATCTAAACCCAAAAACCTATATCCACTGAGTCGATTCTAACTCATAGTGACCCTATAGGACAGAACAGAACTACCCCATAGAGTTTCCAAGGAACAGCTGGTGGATTCCAACTGCTGACCATTTGGCTAGAAGCTGAGCTCTTAATCACTGTGCCATGAGAGCTCCACATACCATAAAGTTCACCCAGGAATCTGAAGAATTTAAAATAGAAGAATCACTACTGGCCAGTCATTTCCAAATTCATCTTTATAGGACAAACTAGAACTGTCCCGCAGGGTTTCCAAGAAGCAGCTGGTGGATTTGAATAGCTGATTTTTTTGGTTAGTAGTCTTAGCCATTATGTCACCAGGGCTCCTAGGAAGGGTCACTAGTTGGAAAATACAGCCTTGGTGGTAGAAATGATGCCAGATACTGTACAATAGAATTTTGCAAGATGAAAAAGAAATTCAACCCCTTCCACCCCTTGAGCCACCTCACCCTGTTCTAGAGTCAGACTGGTGAGATCCCCTTTCCCCTATTCCAAACCCTCCGCATCCCACAGACACAGCTGCTCCATCCCCACCTCCCAACCTGCCGCATCCCACAGCCACTCCATCCCCACCTGCAACCAACCCCATAAAACACCCAAACCTGTGATACATGGTGCCAGCACTTTGGAGAGCATTAACCCCCACTGGCCTGCTAACATAATAAACTGCTGCTGCTTCTTTAACCTGCTGGTGTTGGTTTGTTTTTCCACACCAATTTGATTCCCTGACTGGGAAAATGACCGTGCTGGCCCCTTAAGCCACCTGCCTGACAGGCTTGAAGATGCCCCTGCCTGGCGGAGGAACAGGAGGATGGTGCCACCCACCATGTTTTTGGGGTCCCTAGCATTCTTATTCCGGACAGGGGCTTCCCAAACCAGTCACAGATGAGACTCAACAGAAAGGTAATGAGAACCAGTTTCTGGAGTCCACTGAGTCAAGTTTGGATGGTTTCAGGTAGGCCACCTGGAGGCCCTGTCCCAGTCAGGTCTGCCCCAATGGGCAGAAGAGAAGACTGATCACCTCCTGTGTCTTATGATACCAGAATAGGACTACCTCTCACAAGCGGGGAGGAGTCTTCAGTCTGGTGCATGTGCGTGTGTGTGTGTGTGAGAGTGTATGTTTTGTGATGGCCCAAGGTTTCAGCTGCAAGTCCTGAGTGGGCTCCCAACTGTGGTTCCATAGATCTGGCATAAGGCAAAACAGTGCTGGGTGAACAACCCCTTCAGACCAGGCCGTATATGGTAGCACCTTAGCCAAGCCAGAACTCTAAGTCCTTGTGAGAGGAAAGGCCAGTCGAGGCCTGAAAAAAACCTGTCCATGTCTCTTTGTCTTTGCGACAGTGTCATGATGATGGGACCCCATTAAGGCCAACAGTTTTAGAAAGCATGCTCAAGGGGGGCAGAGTGAAGATGGCAGACTAAACTCATGTCTTCCTAAATCCCTCTGGAAACCAAGACCTGAAATAATAATTAAACGGAGTCTTCTCGACATCTAGTGAGCCCTGGGATGCAGCTCAGGGCTGTTAATTTGGACTTCACACCACTGAATGCAAAACCTTCTTTTCACTGACCCCACTCTTGGCAAACAGAGGCTTGCACAGACTGAAGGTAACTTACCATGTTGATTTTTTTCCTCTGTCTTGGCTGGCAGGCAGAGCTGGGACTTGACTAGCTGCTAGTTTTGGATGCACTTCTGATGGGACCGGCAGGTGTAATTACCAGGTTCTGAGAGCTTGGCTTTGGACTCCATACACCTCGGCTCCCCTGGGCTATCTTACTTCCTCCGCCATGTGGTACTGTACAGATGCACTTGTGTGGGATGCCATCTTGATTCACTGGGAAATGGAGAAGCCCAGGCAGAGGCCCCAGCCAGACTTGGTTCCTAGGCTGGGAGGCGGTGCCTTCCAGGGAGAGTGCTTTTCCAGCAGGGAGGCAGCATTTTACACCGTGTCACCTGGGACTGGGGCCCAGTGATGGAGGCTGTGGACTCTGGGTATTTTGGCATTCTTGGCCTCTCTTTCTGCTGGGAGCCTGGTCCTGGCTTGCTGGCAAGCTTGTGTGGAACACCATCTTGTTTTCCTAGGAGGTGGAGTCATCCATACAGAAGCCTCAGTTGGACCTAATTCCTTGGCTGGAAGGCAGTGCCTACCCAGAAGAGACTGCTTTTCTAGCAGAAAAGCAGAATTCTACACAGTACTGCCTACAGCTCGGGCCTGACAGCAGAGGCCAGTAGACCAGTAGCCTTACTGTATTTTGAGCTAGTTTATAACATCTGGGGTTCAATACTGAGGTGTTTACTTTGCCAGCTGGGAAGAGGGATGTATACATCTGAAAATCTGACTGACTTTGGAAGTTGTCAAATATTTTATACTTCTCATTTTAAGACAGCCTAGAGAAACAACTGTAGTCCATCTTCACAGCATCTCTTCCATCCTCTACTGACCCACATGAAGCCCAAAAGCAACAAATGTTGGAGAAGACGGTAACCCAGAAGTCACCCATGGCATCAGAACGCCCCCAAAAGAAACCACCTCAGAACTTCCCAGACAAAGAAGCTTTTCTGAAACTATCAGAAGGTGAACACAAAAGGATTATTTAGAGAGCCCTCATAGACCTTATGCAAAATGCAGCAGAGCAAAACGAAAAATATAAGCAAGCTGTTCAATCTGATGGAACATCAGTACTCAGAAATCCAACAGATCAAGAACAAATCAAAGACTGCGGAGGGCTGACCCCCTCCCTCCCGGCATGAGGATCAAGGAAGATGCCTTCTAAGAGGGGCTTTACAACCCCCTCGGCTTATGAAATTATATTGGGAAAATCTGACCAGAAATTTCTAGGGAAAAGAGCTTGGAGGAAGGGATTTCAGTACAGCATGCCTGAAAGCACCGAGGCCTTCCCAGCCTCGCTGGCTTCCCCCTAATTGCATCTCCCCCCTCTCTTTTCTCCACATACACAGGTTTACAGAAAAACTCTTGAAAGGCTTCCCAAGGACAATTCTCCACACAGCCATTAAAGCTATACAAGCATCTCACTCCCTACAGCAGAAAGATAGATAAACTTCCAAGTCCATTATAATTGGTATGGCAAATGAATAATCACTAAAGAAACATATTTCTTAGAGTAGCTGGGTTGGGTTGGGGGATGGTAGACACTTACTATCTGCACAGGAAGAGATAAAATAAAAACTTAAAGAAACAAATAGAGACAGTCAAATAATGAGGCTTTGAGGAGTCTACCCTTCTGTGCCTTTCACCTTAAGGTACGAATAGAACCATTAAGTTCAAAGCAGAACTTTTTTTCACTGTTAACTTTGTTTTCACTGACATTTATCACCACGAACACCTGCCTCAGGACACTATCCAAAAAGCCTTGACAATTAAGTAGAAAAAGAAGACCACGAGGGGTCAGTTCCTTGTTAGCCAATAATGTTAGGTTAGTTTCTTATTAGCCAATAGTTTATATGATGGAAAAATAGGGTGAAAATCACGTCACCTTGTGTATAAAAATAATAAAGACAGACAGACCTTTGTCGGGCTGCCGTTCCCTAAAACTCTTTCCTGTCTCAGTCTCATTTCTTCTTCCTCCACCGACGCCCCACCCCCCAAGCCCTTCATGTTCCTGAAACCCCCGCCGGGGCTGGCTCCTGGCAAAAGACATAGAAAGTTCAATTCAAAGTCAAGAAAACAGAATGGAATAAATGGTAAAGAGACTTTCTGACCTGGAAGACAGAGTCACTGACTCCAGCATCTATGAGGAGAAATCAGAAAAAGGAAACAAGAAAAATGAAGAAGCATTAAGAAGCATGTGAGACTCTAATAAGAAGACAAATCTATGATTAACTGGACTGCCTGAACAGGGTGAGACACCTGAGAACACAGAGAGTATTGTTGCTGAGCTGCTGACAGAAAACTTCCCAGAAATTATGAAAGAAGAGAATATGGATATTGAAGACACATATCGAACACCACTCAATACTGATCCCAATAGACGGACTCCAAGACATATTGTAACCAAGCTCAACAAAATGAAACATAAGCAAAAACTCTTAAAGGCAGCAAGACTCAAAGCAAAGCTGACATTCAGAGGGAAACCCTGTAGGCTTTTGTCAGATTTCTCAGTAGAAACCATGCTGGCATGGAGACGGTGGCATGACACATTCAAAGCCTTGAAGGAGAAGAACCTCCAACCAAGAATTATATATCTTGCAAAACTATCTTTCAAATATGAAAATGAAATTAAGACATTTGCAGATAAACAGAAACTCAGAGACTTTGTAAAACACAAACCAAAGCTACAAGAAACACCATAAGAATTTCTTGGCTTGGGAGAACAAAACCGCTAACATTATATTTTAGAAGGATACATTATCCAGAATCATACTTAGTTAGGGAAGGCTCAAAACACAATCAAAACTATAATAGTGAAAGAAACAATCTAGTGATCATATGATGTAAACTATGATATCACCATATTAAAAAGAGGGATGCACTACGGTCATTATAGTCTTTCCAGATGGAGAGGAAGTTGACAAGACTAGTAGCAATCAAAATTGGGTTTATATATAGTTTATTAAGTGGGATCATAGGGGCAGCCATACAACACAATAAAAAAGCAACATACCGTGTCAAGAAATGTAACGCAGAAGTCTCAACAACCACAAAACCAACCCTGAAAAAAGCGAAAAATCAACTCAAAAAGAAGGTCGCAGAACAGAATAAGAACAACAGAGAAAACATCAGCACAAAAATAAACATATCTTAATGGCAGCACTGAACACATATCTATCAATAATCACATTGAATGTGAATGGACTGAATGCCCCAGTAAAGAGACATCGAGTGACATCTTGGATCAAAAGACATGACCCATCTATATGTTGCCTACAAGAAACTCACCTTAAACTTAAAGACAGGAACAAACTTAAAATTAAAGAATGAAAGAATATATATGAAGCTAGCAATGAACAAAGAAGAGCAGGTGTGGCAATTCTAATCTCAGATAAAATAGATTTTAATGTAAAAGCCACCATTGTGGACAAGAATGGTCACTATTTATTGCTGAAGGGTCTTAGTAATATTAAATATTTATGGACCTAATATTAGAGCACCTAAATATGTCAAAGAAACACTGACTACACTCAAAAAAGAGTTAGATCACTCCACAATAATAGTAGAAGACTTCAACACTTCACTCTCAGTACTGGACAGGCTGTCTAGAAACAAGCTCAGTAAAGACACAGAAGACCTTATTGCCACAATTAACCAACTATACCTTATTGATATATACAGAACTTTCTATCCATCAGCAGACAACTATACCTTCTTCTCCAGTGCACATGGAACATTCTCCAGCACAGGCCATTCTCAGAATGGCAATTCTCAGAAAATTCCATGCCATTTAATTAATGTATAGCATCTTCTCAGATAATAAAGCCACAAAAGTCAAAATCAATAGCAGGAAAAACATAGACAGAAAGTGGAACTCATGGAAATTGAACAACACCTTACTCAAAAAAATCATAGGCTATAGAAGAAATCAAGGATGAAATAAAGACATTTACGGATACCAATGAGAATGAAAACATTTCCTACCAGAACCTATCGAATACAGCCAAAGCAGTGCTCAGAGGGCTGTTTATCTCTATAAACGCACACATCCAGAAGGAAGAAAGAAACCAAATCAAAGAACTGACCCTATAGCCTGAACAAGTAGAGAGAGAACAACAGGAACCCCTCATGCAACAGAAGAAAACAGATCATAAAGATTAGAGCAAAACTCAATGAATTAGAGAATAGAAGAACAGTTGAAAAAATGGAAAAGACCAAAAGCTGGTTTTTTGAAAAGATCAACAAAATTGACAAACCATTGGATAAACTTACTAAAGAAAACAAATAACCCAAATAAGAAGTGAGAGGGGAGTTGTCACCACAGATCCAACAGAAATAAAAAATATCATAGCTGAATACTATGAAAGGCTATATTCTAACAAATTTGAAAACCTAGAGGAAATGGACGATTTTTTTGATTCATACCACCTACCACAAAATTATGACAAGGTGAAACAGAACAGCTTAATAAATGCATCACAAAGGAAGAGATTGAAAAAGTTATCAAAAAACTGCTAACTAAAAAAATCCCAGGCCCAGATAGCTTCACCGCAGAATTCTACCAAGCTTTTAGAGAAGGGTTATCTCCAATACTACTGAGACTATTTCACAGTATAGAAAGGGATGGAATACTCCCAAATTCATCCTATGAAGCCAGCATAACCCTGATACCAAAGCCAGGGAAAGACCCAATCAAAAAGGAGAACTACAGACCATATCACTCACGAATCTAAATTCTTGCCAATAGAATATAACAACATATCAAAAAAATAGTCCATCACGACCAAATTGGATTCATACCAGGGATGCAAGGCTGGTTCAACACCAGAAAAACAATTAATGTGATTAACCACATAAATAACACAAAAGGCAAGAATCACCAGATCATGTCTTTTGATGCAGAAAAGGCATTTGATAAAGTCCAACACCCATTCATGCTAAAAACTCTCAGCAAAGTAGGAGTAGATGTTCAATTCCTCAATGCAGTAAGGGCCATTTATACAAAGCCAACTGCCTACGTCATCCTGAATGGAGAGAGACTGAAACAGTTTCCCTTGAGAACAGGAACTAGACAAGGATGCCCACTCTCACCTCTCCTATTCAACACTATGTTATAAGTTCTAGTCAGAGCAATTAGACAAGACCAAGAAATATACAGGGCATCTGCATTGGCAAAGAAGAACTAAAAATCTCCCTATTTGCAGATGATATGATTGTATATGCAGAGAATCCCAAAGAATTCATAAGGAAGCTACTCAAACTGATAGAAGAGTTTGACAGAGTCTCAGCATACAAGATCAACATAAGTAAATCAGTAGGATTCCTTTATACCAACAACAAGATTATTAAGGAAGAAATCACCAAGTCAATACCATTTACCATAGCCCCTAAGAAGATAAAGTACCTGGGAATAAATTTAACCAGAGCAATAACAGAACTTGACAAAAAGAACTGCAAACCCTTACTACAAGAAACTAAAAGAGAATTACATAAATGGAGAAACCTACCCTGCTCATGGATAGGAAGATTTAACCAAAGCAATCTAATTATATACTGTAATCCCTATGCAAGTTCCAGTGACACTTTATAATGAGATGGAGGAACAAATGATCAACTTTGTTTGGAAAGGGAGGAAGCCCTGGATAAGTAAAGCATTACTAAAGAGGAAAAACACACTAGGAGGCCTCTTATTACCTGATCTTAGAACATATTACATTGCCACAGTGGTCAAAACAGACAGATAGATCAGTGGAACAGAATCAAGACCCCGGAAATGACAGCATCTGCCTATGAACAGTTGATATTTGACAAAGGCCCTAAGTCATCAAGCTGGGGTAAAACCAATCTCTTCAACAAATGGTGCTCGCAAAATTGGATATCCATCTGCACCAAATTAAAACAAGACTCATGTCTTACACCTTCTACAAAAACCAACTCAAACTGGTTAAAAAACCTAAATATCAAATCTAAAATGATAAAGCGCATCCAGTGAAAGTAGGAACAACAATGGAAGGTTTAATACACAATGTGGACAGACTTCAAAATCTGTCAAACCACACATCAGAAAAGAAAACAGATAAATGGGATCTACTAAGAATCAATCACTTTTGTTCATCCAAAGACTTTAGTAATAGAATGAAAAGGCCACCCACAGAATGGGAAAAAATATTGGGCAACTCTATGTCAGACCGATGCCTGATCTCCATAATCTATAAGGTACTACAAAATATCAATAAGAAAAAGGTAAGTCATCCAATTAAGCCATGGGCAAAGGAGATGGACAGATACTTCTCTAAAGAGGAGATCCAGGCAGCCAAAAATCACATGCAGACGTGCTCACGATCATTAGCTGTTAAAGAAATTCAAATCAAAACTACAATGAGATACCATCTCACCCCAACGAAGTTGGCCATGATCCCCAAAATGCAAAACAACAAATGCTGGAGAGGCTGTGGGGAGATTGGAACTCTCCTGCACTGTTGGTGGGATTGCAAAATGGTGCAACATCTTTGGAAAGCAATCTGTACTTCCTTAGAAAGCTGGATCTAGATATACCATTTGACCCAGTAATTCCACTGCTTGGAATATATCCTACAGAATCAAGGGCATTTACACCAATGGATACATGGATATGAATGTTCATCGCAGCATAGTCTACAACAGCAAAAGGATGGAATTAACCCAGATGCACAACAGCAGAGGAACGGACAGGTAAACTACGGTATATACACTCAATGGGATACTATGCAATGATAAAGAACAACGATGATGGCAGGAAACATCTCTTAACCTGGTTTCAACTGGAAGACATTATGTTGAGTGAAAGTAGTCAGCGACAAAAGGACAAATATTGTATGAGACCCCGTGATAACAACTTAAAAACAGACTCACGCATAGAAGAAAAGGCTCTGATGGCTGCAAGGGTGGGGAGGGAGGGAGGAAGGGTGAGGGGACAAGGGTTTAGATTAGACAGTTAATAGAAATTTGGTTGGGTGAAATCGGTGACAGCACATATTAGAAAGATCAATAATAACTAGACGTCAACACAATTTGAGTACTCCTCCTATCTTAATCCAGTGTTGCAAGGACAGAGTAGCTGGGGCGGGGGGCAAGGGACAATGCTGTCAGGTGAAATTGAGGCCAAATGGGACAGCTAGCGTTTTGCTAATGAGGACTCTCTGTACCCCACATCGGTGAGTGGTGTTTGGGATTTTAAAAGCTGCCAAGCTACCATCTGAGGGTACAGCAAATGGTCCCAGCTCAACAGGAACAGATGATCACCGAGGACAAGAATGTCATGGGTAAAAGAGAACCCAGAAAACAGAAAGGTCCGTGTGAGTGGGTCTCTACATTGATTCATGACCAGAAGAACCAGATGATGCCTGGCTACCACCAGTGATAGCCACGATGGAGCTCACCAAGTTGAGTCTCACTGGCAACAAGAGAATAAATAGGGGTGTACCCTGAGATCTCCAGTAAAAGACCGCAATTGATGGTGCAGGGGCTTCAGAGTTCCCCTGGGAGCATGGCCCTTGGTCCTGATGCTGGCCTTGTGCATAAATCATAATGAAGGTCAACTTTTCCAACAGCAATGGATTGGACTTGGTGATGCAGAGTGACCATATCTTGTGGGAACTTTATGGCTCTATGCATCTATAGGTTGTCATCCTGCTGACCTCTTACTGGAGGAAGGTGAGTGGGTGGGGAGGAGGGGATAGGAGATTGTTGGGAGGACAGGACATATATGGAGCAGAGAGGAAGGGTGTGCTGTCACCAGGCAGAGAGAGCCGTGGGTGGTGCATATAGGTGAACATGCGAATTTATATGGGAATGTACATTTTCATTCAATCAATAAAAAAAAAAAAAGAAAGTGTGATCAAAAACTTTAATACTGTGGAGTCAAACTTAACCCTAGGAAATTGAAAACCCTGTGTGAAATAGATTGGCCCTCATTTGGAGTAGGACGGCCTCCAGAGGGAACCCTGGAACAGTCTAAGGTTAGGGTTGTCTAAAAAGTAATAACTGAAGAACCAGGATACCCTGATCAATTTCCTTACATAGATGAATGGCTGACTATAGCGCAGACCCTGACCCCATGGGTCCACTTTTGTAGCAACGGAGCAGGAAGTGGCAAGGTTCTCTTGTTCACAAGCTGCAAATCTGGATGAAAGCCTGTTATTCACCATGGGGCCCCCAAAGATGAGCCCCCACTGTATGTTCCCACAGCAGTGGTTCCCTCACCAGGCCCAACGTGGCAAGAAACTCCCCTTCTATCTGTGTCCCCTTCAGCTCCACCCTGGAGTCTCGCATCACCACAGGAACCCTTGACTGAGACACTAAAATCAACTCTACTGGCTGCCACCATGGCCAATGACACGGAGCACCCAGGAGCCCTGCAACTTCCCCTCGGGGAGACTCAGAATCTGCCCTCGGTCGGAGCAGATGGGTCCACAATTCCCGGACAACCGGTGTTTTATTACCGGCCTTTTACCACAGTAGGCCTCCTAAACTGGAAACATCATACATATACATCCTCATACTCTGAAAAACCTCAGGCCACAATAGACTTATTTGAGACTGTCTTTAGTACCCACCAGCCCACTTGGGACGATGTCCATCAGCTACTGCTTAGTCTCCTTACCACAGATGGAAGGAGATGAGTGCTGGAAGGGGTCCGTAGGTGGATCCAAGAAAACCGCCCGGTAGTAATAATAGATTTAGACGGCTATGTCCAGAGAAGCCTAACTGAGACTAGGCCTACATGGGACTTTAACACCACTGAGGGAGGAAGACAGCTTCAAACCTACCAGGAGGCCATCATACAGGGAGTCCAAGCAGGAGCAAAAAAAGTAACCAACATTACCAAGTTCGAACTGCCATACAAGGGCCTCAGGATGCCTCCTTCGTATGGCAAAAAGAGCAAGCAGAAGCCTTTGAGACTATAAAACAAGCCCTCACCACTGCCCCGGCCCTCGGCCTCCCAGACACCTCCGGAAGTTTCAACTTATCTCTCCACGAAAAAAACAAGACTGCCTTAGGGGGTACTGACTCAAACGGTAGGGCCCTTGCAGTGGCCTGTAGCTTACGTGTCTAAACAGTTAGACCCCGTAACAGCAGAGTGGCTGCCCTGCCTAAGAGCCTTCACAGCCACAGCCCTGCTGGTCAAAGAAGCTAACAAGCACACTTTTAGACAGCCTGTTCATGTCAAAACTCCCTACAATGTACAGTCCTTCGAAAACGCTAAAAGACACCACTGGCTCAGTAACGCACGAGTCACACAGTAGCAGGCCCTACTGTGTAGCAACCCCACCATAACCGTAGAAACTGTTAAAACTCTAAACTCTGTAACTTTCCTCCCCTCAGAAGATGGCCCCCCTGAGCATGACTGTGAAGAAGTCATAGAAATAGCACACGCCAGCCTGCCTGACCTCTCTGACCAGCCTCTCTTCAACCTGGAGCTAACCCTCTTTACTGACGGAACTAGTTATGTACAGGGGACCGAACGGCGAGCCAGGTATGCTGTCACAACACCCACTCAAATCCTGGAGAGTAACTGACTGCCCAATGGGTGGTCCACTCAGAGAGCAGAACTGTGGGCCCTTATAAGAGCCCTGATGCTGGCGGAGGACAAAACGGTAAACGTTTATACAGACTTCCGTCACACTTTTGCCACACTTCATGTTCACGGGACCATCTATAGAGAAAGGGGCCTCCTCACAGCTGGGGAAACTGATTAAGAACCAAGAAGAGATGCTACTTTTACTGGAAGCTGTATGGAAACCCCAACAGGTGGCAATCACGCACTGCAGGGGACACCAGAAATGGATAATCCCAAAGCTTGAGGAAACCAATTGGCAGCAGCCGGGTTTGAAAGTGAACCGATTCTCCCCAGTCAGCTATTAGTGGCCTCAGCACTCCCACCAGAAACCAGTTACACCATCAAAGAAGATCAGTGGGCCACACAGGAAAAAGCAACAAAAGACTCATCGGGATGGTGGATACTGCCTGATAAATATGTTTTTGTACCAGACAACCTGAGCTGGCCAGTAGTAAAACACCAACATGACTTAACTCACTGGGGAAAGACTAAGATGCAAGAAGCTCTGGAAAAATATATTCTTCACCTGGCCACTCTGTGCTCCCAAGTCTCCACCGGTGTGTTTACCGCCACGAGCATAACTCCAAACAGGGACCCATGCCTCCGCCCCAAGTGTAATACTGTGGAAAATCCCCATTTGAAGACTTACAGGTAGATTTCCCTGAATTCCCCCCGTGGAAAGGATGTAAGTACTTGCTGGTGATTGTGTGCACATACTCAGGCTGGACTGAAGCCTTCCCCACCCAAACTGAGAAGGCACACAAAGTAGCCAGAGCACTCCTCAGGGAAACCATCCCCCATTGCAGAACTCGCCACGTGGATACACCACAGCTGAGTCTAGACTGCGACCCCAGACAAGGAATAGACTAGCTCCCAACAACCAGAACAACCGCTGAAACTCAGGCTCCGCTGAATCGTCCCTCACTTCCCCCAACAGTCCTGTCTTTACAACTAAACTTCTTAATTTCAATAGCTGTATAATGCTTTCCATAAGACTGGTTAGCACTCTTCCTCCCACCTACACCACAGGCAACCGACTATGCCTCACAGTGGCTTACTTGCTGATCTGTACCTTATTCTTTCTATTCTTCCTCTTCTGTCCTCTAAAGGGAGGCTTTAAAAAATGTGAGACATGTCCAGGGGGACTAAGCTCATGTAAGGTCTTATATCACTATCCACGAGAGCAAAAGACTCCACAGCATGAACTGACGACCATTAAGGCGTGTGGCTGGACCGTACTGACTCTCTGGTGCAACCCAGGGATATGCTGGTTCACAAATTCATGGTGGACAGTATTTAAACAAAGCATAACTAATGAAACAACAGGAGTCATAAATAGACCTGGAGAGTATGAGGCCGTAGAAATAGCTAAAAAGGCAACAGAAAAGTTAGTGACTCCGAGGTACAGGAAGATAACTCCCCAGATCCGAGGACTCCTGACCAAGCCTCTAGCCAAGACCCTGTATACCGCAGGATACAACATCGTTAACGTCACTGGAGTCAATATGTGTTGGGTATGCCTCCCTTACACTGACAACCCCTACATGGCGGTCCCGGATAACATACCTGCAGGTATAACCAAGCCAAGCAGCCTGCCACCTCTGCCAACCGTACAAACCCCTCTCCTCAACAGAACAACACCCATTTGCTATTCGAGGAGGAGAGCTCCCAACGCAGCTCTCAACTGCATAACTAACCTCATAAGCACAGACTCTATCTGTATGCCTGATGACACCTTTTTTTGACATGATGAATTTTTATACAAATGCCTACCAGAAAACAGGACTTGCACACCAGTATACACTTTCCCCAACTACCACTTAATCTCACCTGTCGATTTTGAAAAAATGGTCCTGTCTGACCATAATATATTTACTGCCAGGCACAAAAGGGGAGCAGGGCTAGCCGTAATGGGCATCGCCACTGTCGCAGGATCCACCACAGGAACAGGAGGACTAACTAGCTCCCTCATCTTGTTCCATAGACTGTCTGAAGCCCTTAACGCCTACATGGAGATGGTAGCCAAAACTCTGCTCACACTCCGGAAGCAAATAAATTCCCTAGCCTCAGCAGTCCTCCCAAACCGAAGAGGATTAGATCTTCTTCTAGCTGAATGAGGAGGACTGTGCTAGGAGCTAGAAGAAGAATGCTGTTATTTTCTTAACCAGTCTAACATAGTTGCCTCTAAGGTTGCAGAGATGCACATTCGAATCGATCAGCGACGATGTGAGCTCACCTCTTCTTGAAACATTGTGGCTTCCTGGCTCCCATGAATCCTACCAATCCTCGGACCACTACTTATTCTTTTCTTGCTCGTTATGGTGGTCCCTGCCGTAGACTGTGCTGTCATCTGATTCATTGTAAACACCTTAGTGACCCGAACCACCGCGCAGGTCCTTGCCCTTCAAGGATATCACCAACTGCAACAGACTGAGACTGAAGGTGACACCCAACTCCGTTTTTCTCCCTTACTACATGGAGACAAAGGGGGTGCCAAAGGGGGGAAATGAAGAAGAAATTTAACCCCTCCCCACCTTTGAGCCACCTCACCTCATTCCAGAGCCAGACAGGTAAGATCCCCTTTCCCCTACTCCCAACTCTCTGCATCCCACAGCCACAGCTGCTCTATCCCCGCCTCCCGACCCGCCGCATCCCACAGCCGCTCCATCCCCACCTGCAACCAACCCCATAAAACACTCAAACACCTGGCACATGGTGCCAGCACTTTGGAGGGCATTAACCCCTGCTGGCCCGCTAGCGTAATAAACTGCTACTGCTTCTCTAACCCGGTGATGACAGTTTGTTTTTCTATATCAGAATGACTTATTCACTGCAAATACATTTTTTTTTTTTCAAATGGCAGCTATACATGTGGACCTCAAAGGATGGAAAACATGGGAATCAAATCAACTATATCTATGGAAAGAGATGTTGGAAAAGCTTGAAATCATCATTCAGACCAAGGTCAGGGGCCAACTGAACAGACCATTAAGTGTTCAAGTTGAAGCTGAAGCAAATTAAAACAAGTCCACAAGAACCAAGATATGACCTTGAGTACATCCCACTTGAATTTAGAGATCATCTTAAGAATAGATTTGACACATTGAATACTAATAACTGAGGACCAGGTGAGTTGTGGAATGTCATCAAGGACGTGAAGAAAGCAGAAGGTCACTACAAAGAGAAGACCAAAATGGATCTCGGAAGAGACTGAAACTTGCTCTTGAATGTAGAGTAGCTACACTGAATGGAAGAAGTGATGAAGTAAAAGAGACGAACAGAAAATTTCATATGGTAGCTCAAGAAGACAAAGTAAAGTATTATAATGAAGTGTGTAAAGACCTGTAGCTAGAAAACTAAAAAGGAGGAAGACGCTCAGCGTTTCTCAAGTTGAAAGAACTGAAGAGCCTTGAGCTACAATTTTGAAGAATTCTATGTACAAAATATTAATGACCCAGGAAGCATTAAAAGGAGATGGAAGGAACACACAGACACTGCACCAACAAGAACTGGTTGACGTTCAAGCAACCATTTCAGGAGGTAGCATACGATTAAGAACCAATGACTTTGAAGGGAGAAGTCCAAGCCGAACTGAAGGCATTAGTGAAAAACAAGGCTGGAGGAATTGATGGAATACCAATTGAGACATTTCAACAAATGAATGCAGTGCTGGAGGTGCTCTCTGGTCTCAGCCAACATAATTGGAAGACAGCTACCTGGCCAACTGATGAAAATTGATCTACATTTGTGCTCATTGCAGAGAAAGATGATCTCACAGGATTCATAAATTATTGAACATCCCTAGTACCTCACGGAAACACTGATGGCATAGTGGGTTAAGTGCTATGTCTCCTAACAAAAAGGCCAGCAATTCAAGTCCACCAGACACTCCTTGGAAACTCTATGAGGCCTTTCTATTCTGACCTTTAGGGTCGCAATGAGTTGGATCTGACTTGATGGCAGTGGGTTTTCGTTTTTAATACATCACAAAAATAAAATTTTACTGAAGATAATTCAAAAAATGATTGTAGCATACATCAACAAGGCACCACCAGAAATTGATGGTGGATTCAGCAGAGCATGTGAAACAAGGGATTTTAGCTCATGTTGGATGGATCTTGGCTGACAGCAGAGAATACCACAAAGATGTTTACCTGTGCTTTATTAACTATGCAAAGGTATTTGTGTAGATCATAACAAATTATGTATAACATTGTGGAGAATGGGAATTCTAGAACACTTAATTGTGCTCATGAGAAACCAATACATAGATCAAGAGACAGACTCATTTAAACATCTGAAAAGATGTGTTTTGAGGTTGTGTCTATTCACCATACTGATTCCGTTTGTATGCTCAGCAAGTAATCTGAGAAACTGGACTATATGAAGAAGAATGTAGCATCAGGATTGATGGAAGACTCAACAACCTATTAAATATAGATGACACAATCTTGCTTGCCGAAAGTGAAGAGAACTTGAAGCTCTTTCTGATGAAGAACAAAGACTACAGCCATCACTGTGGATTACACCAAGAAATAAAACAAAAATTGTCACAATTGAACCAATAAGTTTACACGATGCTTACTTGGATCAAAAATCAACATGGAAAGATCAGTGGGCCTAAGGTGGGCCTGACCAAAAAGAATTACCAAGGCTGTGAGTCTTTAAAGAAGTTGATTGCTGTGGCTTTCTCCTCCGGAGTAGCTGTGGATTTGAACTGCACCACCTCTGTACCACCAAGGCACATTAACCTCTAGAATCAGCACCTTGAATTTGGGCGGCTCGCCTTCCATTCCAGGAGGAAATAAATTTCTGTTTGTTAAACCCACCCACTTGTGGTATTTTTGTTACAGCAGAAGCTGGAAACCCTTATAGTATAGTGGTTAAGGGCTATGGCTCCTAACCAAATGGTAGGCAGTTTGAACCTATCTAGCACTCATTGGAAACTCTATGGAGTAGTTCTACTCCGTACTATAAGGCCACTATGAGATGGGATTGACTCTATGGCAATGGGTTTGGCTTTGGTACTAAGAAACTGAGACAAAACTGATGAGAGAGAGAACAAAGAATGATCTGATAAAATAAAAAATAAGGTAGAAGGTGAAACCAAAGATGATTCCAGATTGTGGAGACTGCTTCCTATTTGGATATGCAGGGCATGTAGCTTTACAGAGTTAGAAATTCTGTCATCTGCATTACTTTTTAAGATTTTTTTTTTCCAATGCCAGACTTTGCCCAAACCGGTCCTCTAATCAGAAAGCCTTTTCTCTCTATTACCTATCTGCCACATAATCCTGCAAAGACCAGATCAACCCTGTTTTCTCCCTGTGTGCCTTCCTAAAGACTCAAACTCACAATGAATTTTCTCAACCACGAGGTGAACTTTGGAGTCCTGGGACATAGGTTAAGAGCTTGGCTGTTAATAAAAAGACTGACAGTCTGAATCCACCAACCACTCCGTAGAATCAGGCCAGTTCTTTTCTGTTCTTACAGGGCTACTATGTATTGGAACTGACTCAGCAGCAATGGTTTTCTAAATTTTTTTGAGCTGTGCTTCTGGAGACTTGGTTCTTTTCTCTGAACTACTTGTATTTCTTATTTCTGCAGTCAATCAGAATATTCCCTTAGGGCAATAGCTGTCTTGCCCCCAGGGCCTTGTTCAGTACCGATTGCTTAATTATTCATTGTTGCTTGATATTTGGGATGCTATTATAAGTAATCAGTCTTGTCTTGCTTTTTTTTTTTTAAGATGTTGTTAGATGCCACCGAGTTTGTTCTGACTCCTAGTGACCCTTCGTACAACAGAATCAAACACCGCCTACTCCCGCACCATCCTCACAATGGTTATTACGCTTGAGCCCATTGTTGCAGCTGCTGTGTCAGGCCATCTCATTGAGGATCTTTCTCTTTTTTGTTGACCTTCGACTTTACCAAGGATGATGTTCTTCTCCAGGGATGGATTCTCCCTGATAACATGTCCAAAGTATGTGAGGTGAGGTCTCGCCATCCCTGCTTCTAAGGAGCATTCCAGCTAAACTACTTTTAAGACAGATGTGTTCATCCTTCTGACAGTCCAAAGTAAGTTCAGAATTCTTTGATAATACTGTAATTCAAAGGCATCAATTTTTCTTTGGTTTTCTTTGTTCACTATCTAACTTTTGCATGCATCAGAGGCAACTGAAAACACCATGGCTTAGGTCAAGTACTCTTTAGTGCTTGAAGTGATATATTTGCTTTTTAACACTTCTAAGAGGTCTTTTGCAATAGATTTTCCCAATACAATGAGATGTTTGATTTCTTTACTGCTGCTTCCATGGTCATTGATTGTGAATCCAAGTAAGATGAAATATTTAACAACTTCTTAATGTACTTAAAATACAGCCATGGATCAGTAGCACAAGGGTTTCCTGGGAATGTGTTAGAAATGAAAATTCTCAGGTGTTTCCCTGGACTGGGGGGTTGGGGCATCAGGGGAAGTGGGGAATATAATCTGTGTTTTACCAAACCTTCCAGGTGATTCTGAAGCCTGCTTAGCTCAAATTTATGAACTGCAGCTCTCTACAAAGGCTTAAACCCCAAACAAGCTAAGGCAGTTTATAAGGGCTTAAAGACACTACAATGAGAAAAAAAGTAGCTCAAGTGGAAACAAACCAAAAAAAAAAAAAAAAAAAAAAAAAAAAAAATGCAAAGAGAAAGCAAGGAAAATAAAAATTAGTTAAGCCAGTGTTGTGCTTGATTAATAAAATGAATATCCCCAAACTCCTCTACCAAGGAAGCAGTGGATCAACCACATGGCTCTGTGCTTTCTAAAGATGCCTACAAAACCAAAAAACCAAAACCTGTGCCTTTGAGTCTATTCCAAATCTTAGTAATCCTATAGGAAAGACTAGAATTGCCCTGTAAAGTTTCTAAGGAGCAGTTGGTGGATTCTAACTACTGAGCATTTGGTTAGCAGCTGAACTCTTAACCAGTGAGCCACCAGGGCTCCTAAGATGCATAGTCTTTTAAAAAATTCAGTGCCAAGAGATAAGTTATTGAAGAGAAGTACAGCTATTTCTGGTACTGAGATCTGTCTGTGGATCCCCTTAGGAAGACAGTATGCAGAGTTCCACATTCTTGACAAGATAGAAAACACAAGGAGTCTAAGAGAGCTGTTTACCAATAACAACTGATGGCCACAGGCCTGATGAACTTCTTCTGCAGGGCTTCACAAGGCAGGGAGACAAGCAACTGTTGAAGGTCTGAGTTCAAATGAGAGACAGATTTTGGGCTGCCTAAGAAAAAGCAGTGCTGGGATCCAGCCCTGGCAGGGTTTTGGGACCACAGGGAGGTGGGTGGCATTGGCGGGAAAGAGAAAGAAATGAGACTGAGACAATTAGAAGTCTGAAGAACAGCAGCCTGTTAAGGTCTGTCTTCCTTTATTTTTTATAGTCAATGAGGTAACTGTACTTCTACCACGTAAGTGATTGGCTAGCAGGAAGTGAGTACCTCGTGGCCTCTCTTCATGTCAATCATTAGGGTCTTCTAAATAATGGCCTGAGACACTGGTCTCTTTTCATGTTAATTATTAGGGTCCTCTCTGTTGGCTAGTAAAGAACCGATACCTTGAAGTCCATTTTCATGTTAATCATTAGGGCCCCCTAAATAATGGTTTGAGACCACTATATTGTGATTATAATCAATAGTTGGAACAAAGCTAATCTTGGAACTCTATTAACTTTACCTAAGCCTCGAGGTCAAAGGTGCAGGAAGAGAGAATAAACTCATCTGAAAAAGTTATACTCTGACAGTCTCTATTTGCTCCTTCTTTGCTCTTTCTTATCTCTTCCTGTGGGGACAATGAGTGTCCACCGTCCCTCACTCTAAGCTTCCCTTAAACTATTCTAAGAAAGGTATTTCTTTAGTATTTGTCTATTTGTCATACCAAACACAATAAACTTGGAAGCTTATCTGTCTTCCTGATGTAGGGAGTGGAATATCTATATTCTAAGGGCTGTGCGAGGGAGTCGTTCCTGGGGAGTTTCCCAGAGCCTTTCTGCAGTCTTGTTTTTTCGGGGAAGGGGGGTGTGCAGTTGGGGGAAGCCAGCAGGGCCGGGCCGACCTTGGTGCTCTCAGGCTGGGCATGCTGCATTGGAATTCATTAAGCCGAGGGAGTTGTAAAACCCTTCTTCTTTGATCCTTGTGCTGGGAAGTAAGGAGGTGTTTTTGAGGAAGGTTTGATTAGGTTGCAAAATATTATCAAGGAGAGTATGGCCAGAAAATATGTCACGGGTGAAATGCCTCCACCTGTCATCACATAAGCTTGTGGCTTTGTTCACAGGGGCTTTTGTAGGTGACAGGCCTCGGCAAAGAGGTGAACTGGAAAGCCTTCAGTCACTCCTCCATAAATACCCTGAGGCACTGAATGAACAAAGGGATGACAGCTAAGTTATATATAAGAATAGAAGTCTGATCATAAACCTGCAGTACAAGACCAGGAAGTCAAAACCTCATCTTCAGCTACCAATCAAAAAGCCAAACAATAACCACTGTTATAGCTATTCCAAAATGACCATGACCAGGAAATGATCAGGAACTGATAACTTCCCTAATTTTGACCTCCCTTCCTAATTTATGACCTACCAGAGAAAGTATTGTATGTTCCTCTAACCAATCACAAGGGATGTCCTGTTCCCAGTTAGCTCACCTCCAGCTTTCCTGTGCCAACAACCTCCATTCAAGGCATATCTGAAGCCTGCCCTTGTTTCCATAAGATTTCTTTCTTTCTTTCTTAAGATATTTCATTGTGTTTTAAGTGAAAGTTTACATTGCAAATTAATTTTCCACTCAATAATTCTTACCCAGATTATTCCATAAACTTGCTTGCAATTCCTGCAACATGTCTGTATTCTCTACATTTCCACCCTGGGTTTCCTGTTTCTGTTAGTCCAGCTTCCTTGCCCTTCCCTGTCTTCTCATCTCTGGTTTTAGGCAAATGTTGCATTTTGGTAGCAAGTGTTATTGTTGATTTTTATAGCCGTGATTATAGTTTGAATTAAAGTAACCTACAAGGGTGTCTGTAATTTCAATTTAGAAGGCTGTGTTAGAGCAATACTCTTGGGAATTCCTCTAGCATCTTTCCGACCAGTAAATTTGGCCTTTTGTTTTCTTTTCTATTTTGATTGTCTTCTACAGTTTTTACATATTCTACTAAGAACTTCTACTGTGATTCTAGTCAGAGTGGTCAGTTCTTCTGGTCACAGGTTTAGAAGGCTAGGTTTCATGTGGGCCATTAGTCATTTGGGTTACTTGTCTCATTGGGTCTCTGGTTTTCTTCATTCTCCTTTGTTACTGAGGGGAAGACACCAATAGTTGCTTCTTAAATGGCTGCTTGAGAGCTTTTAAGTCACCAGATGCTACTCACCAGGCTAGAATATAGAACATTATCTTTATGAGCTGTTTTGCAAACTAACCTAGAAGTCATCTGAAATTATGGTCTTTATCCTTTATGTCCAGTAGTTCAGTGCTGGTATCTAAGTAGTTCCTATAACTGTATGCCTGTAAGTTCTATTATACATATGGTGGCATAATGGTTAAGCCTTTGGTTTGGCTACTAACCAAAAGATCAGAGGTCTGAATCAGCCAGCCCCTCCCTGGAAACCCTTGAGGCAATTTTATTCTGTTCTATATGGTTGCAATGAGTCAGCATCACTTCAATAGCAGTCAGTTCTTGTTTTGAATTTACATGCAATGTTTACAAATAAATATGTAGAAATACCCACAGCTGTGCCTAAATATGTACACGGGTGTACTCTTCTCCACTCCTCTCACCCATTTAGCGTATGTATTTGCCAGTGTATCTACTCTCAAATTAATGTTATTACTGTTGTTGCAGGATTGTATATGTTGCACTTTTACAATTATTGCCATTTATTACCTGGAAATATCCTATTTTACCATAGTATTTGAGAGATAATTCTGCTTGATATAAAATTCTTGGTTGGCAGTTATTTTTCTTTCAGAGTTTTATGTACATCATTCTATTGCCTTCTTGCCAACATGGTTTCTGCTGTGTAATTAGAGCTTAGTTTTATTGGTTCTCATTTGTAGATGACTTTTCATTTCTTCTGAGCTGCTCTCAGGATTCTTTCTTTGTCTTTTATTTGGGAAAGGTTAATTATAATTTGTCTGGGTGACTTTCTTTTGGGTCTATCCTGTATAGCGTTTGTTAAGCTCTCTGGATGGATATCTTCTCATCTTTCATACTAGGGAATCTTATGCCAGTAAATCTTCAAAAAAAAAATTTTTTTTTTGTCTTCTCCTGGTCTGAGATTCCTATCATATGCAATTTATTTATTTTAATAGTATCACATATACCTCACAGGCTTTCTTCATTCTGCTTTCTGAACGCTCCTCAAATTAGGATCAATAATTTATCCTTTATTTTACTGATTCTGTCTTCCACTGGTTCAGTCTACTCCTATGTCCTTGTTTTGAGTTATCTAGTTTTGAAAGTTTTTTTGTTAATTTCCGATTTCTATTTGCTGTTTCTCTATGGTTTCCAGTTGTCTGTTTTGTCATTTTGTTCTTGATTTTTTTTCTGATTTCTTCTAAGGTTTCATTAGTATTTTCCTTGACATGTTTGAATATCCTATGATATATGTCTTTTGAAGTCTTTATCTGGTAGTTCCATCACCATTTCTCCCTCAGCAAGGTTTCTGCTTCTTTATTTTGATGACTTGCTTGAGCTGTCTTGTCCCATTTCTTTAACTGATCTGATATTGTCTGCTATCTTTGTAACACTTAGGCATTATTTTATTTATGATTATTTTCTTTTTATATATTGGTATGCGCCGATCAGACATGCATTGCTGATAGTTCATCTGGTGGCGTGGAAATGTTCACCACTTGTTTCCCAGTGGGTGTTACTGTAGCTGGCAGAGTGAGCCTGGGTCACTGTTCACTGTGTGTGAGAGACTCTTATGGATGTGCTGGACTGATGCTGGCCACTATCTGCCTCCAGTGTGATGACAAGGGAATATTCATTATTTTGTAGCTGCTGCCTCAGCCTGCTTAGTGGGGCAGCAGGTAAAGGGTAGGAAAGGGCAAGACAGACAACTGGGGAGAACTCTGGCACTCTCTCTGGTGAGGAAAGGACTGAACAGACAGTCAAGAAGCATGCAGGTCGCTTTCTCAGGGAGGGGAGAGGCAGGTTGGCCAGTCAGAGTGTGCATAGGTCATGACACTCTGGTAGGGAAATGACAGGACAAGTGGCCAGAGAACGGGTTAGCACTTTCTCTGGCAGAGGAGTGGCTGGACAGACGGCCAGGTTGTACACAGGTGTTCTCCCTGGTTGGGGAGGGGCAAGGCAGCTGGCTTGGAGTGTGTGCAGGTGCTCACTTCAACAGTGGAGTGGAGTGGCCAGAGAGTGTGCACATGCTCTGTCTGGTAGGGGAGGCTCGAGGCAAAAGGCCAGTGGTATGGAGGCACTCACTCATGTGAGAGAGGAGCAGAGTGGACAACCTGAGGGTACTGTCTCTGCTCCTCACCCACTAGGCAAGAAGGGGATTGATGAGTGAGACTGAGTGGTGGAAAGGAGAAAACAAGCAACAACAAGAAAATAATTTAAAAAAAAGAAAAAGAGAGAAGTAGCTGATACTAAGATCCCTGGTAGGGATAGGAGGAGGTTTGTGCTGACAATCACCAAGAGCACGAGGAGAGAGGAAGCACACTCCTTTGGTTGTAGGGGGTGCCTGTGCACTCCCTGCCAGGCTCAGCCAGTAATCAGGAGCTCACTGCATTCTAGGTGTATCTTTGTAAGTTCCAGTTTTAATTAAAAAAATAAAAATCCAAGTTTATCTTGATTTCTCTCTTTGCCGAAAACTTCATCTCTCATACTTTGGATGGATTGTCAGGAGGGACCAGTTCCAGGAGAAGGACTCTAGGTTTTTCTGTTTCCTCTTAGGTGATATATGATGTTGCCTTCATATGTTCTTCAGCCAGGATAGCTGCTGGCTTTGTCTCAAGATGCTTGTGCTGCTGGGCTGGCTGGTAGAGTATCTGCTCCTTGTTTCTCTCCTCATTCACTGTTCTTGTTCAGTTTCTTTACCTAGTCAGTGTTTGATCTGATCGTGTATCCCTTCAACTGATGCTGAAGATTCCACTGTACTTGTTTCACTTTGCTTCTTATGTATTTGGTGGAGAGGGACATCATGGTATGTCTGATCAGACTGCCACCTTGCCATTACCTCCCTCCATGAGGTTTTCAGTTACTGGTTTTTCTGAAGTGGATCACCAGACTTTACTTCCAAAGTACTTCTGAGTGTCCTGGAACCACTAACCATTCACTTAGCAGTTATACTGTTTGTACCTCTGAGGGATTCCTTTACTTGTTCTCATCTGAGTGATCTTCATTTATTTCTACAATCCCTTACCCATCTGTACTTTGATGTGTACTGAGCTGTAATGAACTTGAAATTCCAGCTTTCTGAGGGCTAGAGGTACAGTATGTGGGGTTAACCATGTATAGCCACATGCGTCTGCAAGTTCAGGCAGTGTGTGATTTATTGCTGACTTTTCCCCTCTTAATTTAGTGAACATGAAGCTACAGTGCCAATTAGAAGGACAACCTTAGCACCATTTGTGTAATAAAGATCTCCTGAAAGAATTAGTCTTTCAACACAAAGAAGAGTAATTCCTTTTGTTTCCATCACCTATTCAAACATTTGCTCCAATATTGATATGTGCAATAACATCTTAAATTGTAATCGTCAATTGACCCCTAATTAAAGCTGGCCACCAGTAGTTGAGAGCTCTGCTTTTATCATTTGCTTCACTGGAGGACAATTTAAATTTGAGGACTTGATATTCACACTTGTGATGGCAATAACAAACATGTATTAAATGTGAAATATAAAAAAGCCCTGTAAGGTCATCAGTTGATTTACAGTATGCTTCTATAGCCACATAGCTTGCATAACCATTTAGAAGTATAATTTTACTATGTATTTATTATAAAATTTTATTATAGAAACTTCCTGAAGTATGTTCCATACTCCAAATAATCTCTCCTCCAACAGACTTTTCTTTATCTAACACATGTGTTAGGGTAGTAGTGTTTCCGTGGTAGAATTCATGCCTTCCATGTGGGAGATCTGGGTTCATTTTCTGGCTTACGCACCTCATATGCAGTCACTTATCTGTCAGTGGAGGCTTATTGTTGCTATGATGCTGAATAAGTTTCAGTGCACCTTCCAGAGTAAGACAGACTAGGAAGAAAGACCTGATAATCTACTTTTGAAAATCAGCCCAAAAAAACCATGAGGATCACAATCATCCAATCCACAATCAATCATGGGACAGGTGCAGGACTGGACAGCCTTTTCTTCTGTTCTGCATGCAGTCACCATGAGTCAGGTACTGACTTGACAGCTAACAGCGACAACAATATATACATCTCATTGCTTTCAGATGGCCTTCCCTGAAACCACCACTTCCCTGCTGAAAGCCCTGCAAGTGTTCCCTGCGATCTAGAGCATAAAATATAACCTTCTAAACGTGGGAGGTAAGATTCTCCCTCTCATCTTGATCACAGCCTCCTTCTGCACAGTACTTCCTACCACTGCTTTTCATATGCAGCCTGCTCATGCTTCCCCAAGCACATCTCCTTGCCTGGACTAAGAACTGGAAAAGCGTGAGAAGAGCTTTCAATCATTGTGTCATTGTTGTTAGTTGTTGTGGAGTCAGCTCCGACTCTTGGCAATCTCATATACAACAGAACGAAACACTGTTCAGTCCTGAGCCATCATCACAATCAGTGGGCACTTAAGTCCATTGTTGCAGCCTTTGTGTCAAACCATCCCACTGAGGATTTCTCTCATTTTTGTTGGCTGTCCAATTTACGAAACATGATGCTCTTTTCCAGAGATTGACCTTTCTTGATATGTCCAAAGTAAATGTACTGAAGTCTTATGTTTGCTAAGGAAAACTCTGGTTATACTTTTTCTAAGACTGGTTGGCCCAGTTTTTTGGTAATGTGCAGTATCTGAACTTCAATCACTAGCAAAAGCAATTTATTAACAAGGGCTCCTGCAAAAGTGTTGGTTTTTCGTAGTTAGAGGACATCTTTTTTTGATTATATTTTCCCATTACAGGGTGATGAAGGGACAGGCACTGATTATAATCCCTTGCAGAAAGAGCCTCTCCCACTTAAGAGCTTTTTGAAATTACTCTTAACAGATTAAGAATAAAAGAATATCTAGATCCTGAATGGAGAGAGACTGAATTTTCCTTCAGAATGGGAACTAGACAAGGATGCCCACTCTTACTTCTATTCAGCATTGTACTAGAGGTTCTAGTCAGAGCAATTAGACAAGACAAAGAAATAAAGGGCATCTGCATTGTCAAAGAACAAGTAAAAATCTCCCTATTTGCAGATGACATGATTGTATGTACAGAGAGTCCTAAAGAATCCGTAATGAAACTACTGGTAGTCATAGAAGAGTTCAGTGAAGTATCAGGATATAAGATAAGCATAAGTAAGTCCGTTCAGGATTCCTTTATACCAGCAGAGAGATCATCAAAGAAGAAATTACCAAATCAATACCATTGATTGTAGCCTCCCAAAAGATAAAATACTTAGGAATAAATCTAACTAGAGAAATAAAAGACCTATACAGACAGATCTACAAGACTTTACTACAAGACACCAAAAGAGACTTACATAGATGGAGAAACCTACCCTGCTCATGGATAGGAAGACTTAACATTGTGAAAATGTCTATTTTATCCCAAACGATCTACGTATACAATACAATCCCAATACAAATTCTACTGTCATTTTTTAATGAGATGAGAAACAAATCGCCAGTCTTGCTCAGAAAGGGAAAAAACCTTGGATAAGTAAAGCACTACTGAAGAAGAGGAACACAGGGGGAGGCCTCACACTATCTAACTTCAGAAACTATTACACTGCTGTAGTAGTCCAGCCTGGTACTGGTACAAAAAGAGACATATAGACCAGTGTAACAGGGTTGAGACACCAAAGATGCCATCATCCTCTTATGAACAGTTGATCTTTGACAAAGACCCTAAAATTATAAACTGGGGTAAAAACAGTCTCTTTAACAAATGCTGGCAAAATTGGATATCCATCTTCAAAATACTGAAAACAAGACCCATATCTCACACCTTAGACAAAAACTGACTCAAAATGGATCAAAGACCTAAATATCAAACCTAAAATTTTAAGACCATGCAAGAAAAAAATAGAATCAACAGTGGAAGTTCCAATACAGGGCTTAGACAGACTGCAAAATCTGACAAACACAGCATCATCAACAGAATAGACAATAGATAAATGGGAACTGCTGAGAATAAAACACCTTTGCCCATCCAAAGACTTTATTCAAAGAGTTAAAAGACCACCTATAGAGTGGGAAAAACGTTTGGCAACTATATGTTGGACCAACATCTGATCTCTATAATCTACAAGGTACTACAAAATATCAACAAGAAAAAGGTCAGTAACCCAATACAGCGATGGTAGATACTTCACCAAAGAGGACATCCAGGAAGCTAAAAGACACATGAGGAAATGCTCATGTTCATTAGCTATCAGAGAAATCCAAATCAAAATTACAATGAGACACCATTTCACCCAAACAAGGTTGGCCATGATACAAAAAACACAAAACAATAAATGCTGGAGAGGCTGTGGAGAGATCAGAACTCTCCTACACTGTTGGTGGGATTGCAAAATGGTATAACCTCTTTGGAAGGCAATTTTATGCTTCCTTAAAATGCTGGAAATAGGCATACCATTTGATCCAGTAATCACACTGCTTGGAATACATCCTACAGAAACAAAGGCTGTCACATGAACAGATACATGCACATGAATGTTTATTGTAGCACAGTCCGCAATAGAGAAAACGTGGGAATCAACCCAGATTTCCATCGATAGGTGAATGGATAAACAAACTATGGTACATATACTCAGTGGAACACTATGCAATGATAAACAACAATGATGATTTTAGGTAGCATCTCATAACTTGGTTTTAACTAGAAAACATTATGCTGAATGAAATCTGTCAGTGGCAAAAAGACCAACATTTTATGAGACTCCTACTATAAGGACTTAAAAATAGACTTATGTACAGAAGAAAAGAGGAACAAGTGTGGGGAGGGAGGGAGAGGGTTGGTCAGAGATTAGAGAGTTAGTATAAATTTGGTTAGGTAAAAGCAGTGACAGCACACAGTGAAAAGGAGATCAGCCTAACTGGACTTCACTGTAAACTGAAAACTCTTTTAATCTCAACCCAATACTTCAAGAATAGAGTAGCAGGGGTAGGGTCTGGGCACCATGCTCTTGGGGGACATCAAGGCCAGTTAGCCTATTACTAAGAGAGCCTTCTGCACCCCATGTTGGTGAGTGGTGTCTGGGGTCTTAAAAGCTAGCAAACTGCCATCTGAGGTACATCAAATGGTCCTAGCTCATCCAGAGCAGACGGTAACCGAGAACAACAAACACATGAGGGAAAAAGAGCTCAGGAGACAGAAGGACCCATGTGAATGGGAGACTGTATCAACATGTGACCAGAAGAACCAGGTGGTGACCAGCCACCACCAAAGACAGCTGTGAGGGGGCATACAATGTTGAGCCCCTGTGACAACATAAGAAAAAGAGAGGTGCAGCTCAAGAACTCTACTAACAGGCCACAGCTGATGGTCTGACTGCTTTGGGGAGCCTCTGGGAGCATGCCTCTAGACCTGCTGCTGCTCCTGTCCTGAAAACACCACTAAAGTTAAATCTTTGGACAAAAATAATGGAGTCGCAGACGTAATGTGACCATATGGTATGTGTACTTTACAGCTGTATGCGTTTATAGGCTGCTGTCCTACTGGTCTCTTTCTAGATGGGAGAGAAGAGAACTGAGAGGAGGGGGCAGGAGCTTGTTAAGAGGATATGACAAGTATAGAATGAACGGGGGGAGTGTGCTGTCATCGGGCAAGGAGAAGAAACTGTAGATAGATCGGCATACAAAATTAGTTTTGATTGTATTCTTTCACTTAATCACAATTTAAAAAAGCAACAACAAACAAACAGAAGAATTATCAGATAGATTCACTTATTTCATCGGACAACTGTCAGGCATATCCTGATCATAAACGGCTGAAGACAATACAACAAGGGTCTCAGGAATATAGCCTTTGCATAAACAGGTGAAATAACTGGGCTGGTATGAGGTGATATAAAAAGGCATGGCTAAGCCACTGCAGTCACACCCTGTAAAGACCCACCAAGAGTCAACAACCTACAAAGTTCTACGTATGTGGGCTTGGGTGTGCTGCCAGTGGAAGTGTTTACTAATTCTCCACCACTTTTCTAAGTAAACTTGTAATTTTGATATTACAAGTTTTGATCAAAACCAAAACCAAACCCGTTGCCACAGAGTTGATTGCAAATCATAACAACCGTGAAAGATAGAGTAGAATAGCCCCGTAGGGTTTTCAAGCTGTCGGATTCAAACTGCCTGCAGACTTCTTGGTTAATGGACATAACTCTTAACCACTGCACCACCAGGCCCCCAGGTCTTTTCAAGGACTGACTTGCACATTCAAACTTCTGACTTTTCAATTAGCAGCTAAGCTTGTATCCAATGCACCAGCAGGGCTCCCCTTACAGACTGTAAAGTTCAGATAAATGGAAAATGTCTTTCTACTTTTAGATGAGTGAATTTGCACCTTGGTTGGGGGACCCAGTGCCTTGGCAGGTAGGCCTCAGGCTGCATGAGTAGAAAGGTATAAAAAGATTAAGGGGGAACAGAGCTGCGGCCTGTCATCTTTGGCTGTCATCCATGGCATCATGTGGGGGATGGGCAAAAGAGCAGGTGCTTGGGTAGCAGCCAGAGCCTTATAAGGCAAAGACACTAGGCCTGCAGGACCACCTGCTTTGCGCTTTTCCAGAAGACTGCCTAGACCCAACGTTGGAACAAAGCTTCTTTGTGTCTCATAAGTCTGGTGCTAACTTGGATGTGTAGCCACAGCCGTGCTGCTGCTCTAATGAAGCTGCTATTTTCCTCTCTTTCTGACTTCTATGGTTCCATAGTTGGAAAGGAAAGAGAGAAGTGTTAATTATCATTTTCCTGAAACTCCAGCATCGGGATTGATGTTTCTTCCTGGCTGTGATAAGTGCAAATCAATCTTTATAGTAACTCGGAAGGCAAGAAGTTAACTGCAGATGTGGAAAATCAGCTCTGTTAGATCAATGAAATCTTCTCCCAACACTTGGAATGACAAAACCCTCTAGTGGCAATCCTTTAAGGAAGAGTACATGGCTCCGTAAGTGGAAAAAATGAACTCTTTGGTGATCTTGTCACTGAAAGCACAGAAGGAAACAGACAACAGCAGAGCCCAAGGTGCAGTATGTACTGTGCTGATGGATCAGGGTCCCACCCTTGAAATACATGCTCCGACCAGAGCAGAATAGTCACTAGCAAGAGCACTTCATGAACAGTCACTGGCTTCCCCACCTCATGAAGGGCTTCCTCCATCATCACATGGGCACAGACCGCAGGAACCACAGGAAGACCACTGTGAAGACGAGTCTTTACTGAGACTGATGGCATGCGGCTCCATCAGGCATGGCTAGCGTTGAACCCAGCACTTCCCCCTCCCCAAGTCTTGGCAAAATCTAGAGACTAGTTAGTGTCAGGTGGATTCTGATACAGTAACTATTATGGATAGAAGTGTGTCTCCAAAAGTATGTATGGAAATCCTATACTCTGTACCTGTGGTTATAATCCCATTTGGGCTGTCTTTGCTACATAGATGAGACAGGATTAGCGTAAAGTGCATCTTGAGACAAGCTCTTGGAGGTATAAAAGTGACTAAACAACAAAGAGGGAAGGTGAGATGAAGAGAGATGCCAGTCCACTTGAAGGTTGACCAGAAACAGAAGCTCAAAGAGATGAGGACCTTCCTCCTGAGTTGACAGAGATGGAAAGTTATCCTCCCAGAGACAGCACACTGAATTTTCATTTCTAGCCTACTGAAGTGTTAGAAAATAAATTTATGTTTCTTAAAGCCAGTTTCTTGTGACATTTTTGTTGTAGCAACACTAGATAACTAAGCCAGTGACCCTATACATGGAAGAACAGAACTGTGTTCCATAGGATGTTTAACGGCTGAATTCTCAGAAGTAGATCACCAGAACTTTCTTCCTGGGTGCCTCTGGGTGGACTTGAAATCTCTGACCTTTTGGTTAGTAGTCAAATGGGCTAGCTATTTCACCATCCAGGGACTCTTCACTAATTGAGTATATTTTAAAATGATAATGTTTTTGATATATTTCATTACACATAAAACCTTATCAAAATTAATGTGACTTGTTTTACGTTTTTTAAATGTGATGACTAGAAAATTTAACAATATATATGTGTATCTTGTTGTGTTTCTATCAAACAGCATTTTCTAGCAAGCACATTGCTATGCAAATTCCGAGTAGTTTCAGTCATCTGTTGCTGTGTAATAAACCACCCTGAAACTTAGTTACCTAAAACAACAACCTTTTTGATATATCTGACATTTACTAGAGTTAGTTGGAAAGTTCTACTGCTGTTGCTGGGGTGTCGGTCTGTTGCAGTCAGATGGACAGGGAAGCTGGGGCTAAGGTTGGTCAGCTGACAACAGCACGGGTCCCATTGTGGTCACTCTCCACGTGGCATCTCATCCTCTGAGGCCCCCAGGCTCACCTCCCCACCTCCCCAGTAATAAACCCTGGACTTCTGAACTGGGGGCTTAGGCTTCAAACATGGAGAGAAAGCTAACGCTGCAGGTTCACAACACTTGGGCTTGGAAGCCCCAGAACTTTATCTCCTCTGCATTTTATTGGCCAAAGGAGTCCAGGCAGAGACCTGATAAAGCAGAAGGGGCCTAGGCTCCCCCTCTTGATGGGGGAGTTCTATGCACTGACAGCAGGGTGGAATCATTTGGGGCCATCTGGAGGTCAACGGTCACACTTGAACCACTCACAAATTGTCATGTTGTTTACCTAAGGTGGGACTTCAGGATCTGCGTATTTTGCAACCATCCCGGGGATTGTACCCTGAAGGACGCTTCTCTGGAGAAACTTTGATCAGATAATGGAGGCTAAGAATTTTTCTTGTTGTTGTTAATATTGCCTTTAGTATTTAAATATTGAAGAAATTCAGGAAGCAGCAAAAGCAAAATACTGCTTTTTCCCTTGGATTTTAACTATTTGTTGTTATTTTCTTTATCATAGATAATTGAAGAAGGGTTGTAGAGCTATTGCTGTTTTTGTTAAGGTCAACAAGCACAGCAAGGGGTGAAGCCAAGGTCCTTGTTGTTAAGGAGCTGGTAGTTAGGAAAGAAGAGGCCTCTGGTAGCACCTTTTTCCAGTGAGAACAGACACTTCTCGCACTAAGCTGAGAGCGCTGGCCCTACCTGCCCTTCCTGGGCCCCTTGTTGAGTAGGCTGTGCCTTGGTGGTTAACGTCTGGTTGCCCAGAAAAAGCTTGCAGAGCTGGGGTTGTGGATGGATGTGCAAAATCCTGGCCTGGATTCTAGAGAAACTTCCTGAGCTCAGAGGACGGATGTCCAGGAAGAGGGGGCGGCTGGGAGGCAGCTCCCAGGTACAGGAACAGCTGGTGTTCAGGTGAGGGGTGGGGGCAGGGGAAGACATCCAGTAAAAATGACCCTCTGGATGGCTTGAGTGGTCTCTTTCTTCTCACAGGAACTTCAGGGTACGTCCTGAAACTACTGTCCCACCCACTGTTCTTTATCACTGTCTCCTATTCACCTTGAGAGTAGAGTATAATTACATGTTTATTTGTTCATTTACGTATTGTTGGACTTCACACTGAATTGTGAACCCCACAAAAGTTGGAGTTTGTCTACCACTGGGTCTGCAGTGCCTAGAGTGTGCAAGGCACAAGGCTGGCTTTCATCAATCAGCTTTATCACAACAGAATGTGAACATTGGTCCATATGCTCTTTTCTCCAGAAAACATTGGCTGAGCATTTGTCCTGCCTGGATGCTGGGAATACAGCAAAGAATAAAATAGACAAAAGTGCCTGACCTCCTGAGAACTCAAGGAGATGGGAGATAAATAGTAAACAAAACAAATAAATTGTACCATAAAACATGATACCAATTCCAGTAGATGCTATGGGAAAGAATAGAGTAGGAAAGAGAGGAGGCTGTGCTAGCCATGTCAACTTGAAATAAGATAGTCAAGGAAAGCCTGTGTGAGAAGGAAGGACTTGCAGGACCCAAGAAAGCAGTAGGTTAAGAAGCACATGTGGACCCACTAGTGGAGATGGGCTTGTAGATCAAGGCAGAGCTGAGCTTGTGGCCAATTATGAAGCATTCACAAAACACAGGAGAGAGCAGCATGTATGTATGTGTGTGTATATGAGCGTGGGCTTATATATGTGTGTGGTGTGCACACGTGAACATACATCCACATGCCTGTGCATGTGGTATGTGTGCATGTGTGTGTGTGCTTATATGTGTGCACATATGCATGTGTGCCAGTGTCCACAGCATGTGTATGGATACGTGTTTCTGGGTGGACATGTGCATATATGTGCACATGGCATGCATATGCATGTAAGCACATGCGGTATACATGTATGTATGTGCACAGTGTGTGTGTGTATAACCTGGTGCTTGAAACAATGACCCTGAAATGAGCCTTAGTGATATGAATCTGAGCTCTGCCACTTCTCTAGCTGCGTGACCTAAGGAAATTTCTCAGCTTCATTGCCTCATCTATAAAATAGAGTCAACAAACAAATGGTTTTTATGAGGATTAAATAAGTCCACACCTGATGATTAAACCTAAAACAACATTGGCCTCTGAAACCTTTCTCTTCAGCTTGCTGAATTGGTGTGGCACGTTTGCTTTTTATATACTTTGATGCATCCTTAAACTACTGTCAAATGGAGAGCTACAGTGTGGGAAATGTAGAAACTCACTCCTATCTCATGGAACTATTGGGGTCTCAGATTAAAAGTAGTTGCCCTGTCTTGGTGCTGTAAGGTACTGGAAAGTCAGGTCTGACCCACAGTGATCCTGTGCACAAGAGAATAAAACATCGCCTGGTCCTAGCCCATCCTTATAACCATTGTTCATTCTTGGGTTTATTATTGCAGCCACTGTGTAAATTCATCTTGTTGAGAGTCTCTCTTTGGCTGCCTGTCTACTTTACCAAGTATGTTGTCTTCTCCAGGAACAGGTTCTTCCACATAACATACATTTGTCTCAAAAGTATGTGAGACAAAGTATCTCCATCATCGCTTCCAAAGAGCACTCTGGCTGCCTTTCCTCCAAGACAGACTTGCTCATTCTTGTGCACTCCATCCTTAGTATAGTCAATAATCTTCACAACACTGTAATTCAAAGTCATCAATTCTTCCTTAGTCTTTCTTATTCATTGTTCAACTTTTGCACGCATATGAGGTGATTGAAAATACCATCCCTTAAGTCAAGTATGCCTTAGCCCTCAAAGTGACAGTGTTGCCTTAAACAAACAAACACTTTAAAGAGGTCTTTTGCAGCCGATTTGTTTAGTGTAGTACATCATTTGATTTCTTGACTGCTGCTTCCATGGATATCGACCGTGGATCCAAGTAAAACTGACAAAGTCAGTCTTTTCCCCATTTGCCGTGATGTTGCCTATTGGTGAGGATTTTTGTTTTCTTTATGTTGAGTTGTAATCCATACTAACAGCTGTAGTCTTTGATCTTCATCAGTAGGTGCTTCAAGCCCCCTTCACTATCAGCAAGCAAGGTTGTGTCATCTGCCTATTGAAGGTTGTCAACAAGTTTTCCAACAATCCTGATGCCACATTCTTTTTCACGTAGTGCAGCTTCTTGGATTATTTTTTTGACATACAGAGTACGGATCACGAAGAGATACCTCCTTGATGCACACCTTTCCTGATTTTAAACGCAGTTTGCCCTTGCTCTGTTTGAAAGACTGCCTTTTAATCTATGTACAGATTTGCATAAGCACAATTAAGGCCTCTGGAACTCCAGTTCTCTGCTATGTTATCTATAATTTGTTATGATTCACACAGTTGAATGCCTTTGCATAGTCAATAAAACACAAACATCTTTATGGTATTCTCTGCTTTCAGCTAAGATCCATTCTACATGTGCAATGAAATCTCTAATTTCACTTCCTTTTTAAAATCCAGCTTGAATTTCTGGCAGTTACCTATCAATGTACCGCTGCAACTGTTTTTTAATGAACTTCAGCAAAATGTTACTTGCATGTGGTATTAAATATATTATTTGATAATTTCTGCATTCTATTGGATCATCTTTCTTTGGAATGGCATAAATAACGGGCCACTTCCTGTTGGTTGGCCAAGTAGCTGTCCTGCAAACTTCTTGGCCTTATAAGTGAGCAAGTACAGTGTTGCGTCTTTTTGTTGAACCATTTCAACAAAATGGTTGGTAGTTTCACTATGAATGTCTGGTGCATAAAAGAAAAGAAGGTTTTTTTTCTGTTTGTTTTGGTTCTGGAAGAAAGGTTATGTTTTTTACCAAAAAGACTAATTTACTTGCGATGAATTGTCAACATAAACAGGAGCCCAGGTGATTGTTACTTCTGTGTCACGGTGAAACAAAAGTTTTGCCACTGCTGTTTGTCTCCATGATATCTCTTGAGCTCAGAGTAAAGCAGAGCTGACATGTAATATCTGTTGACATATGGGACGTGTGTTAACCGTTTGGAGCAACTGCTCCAAACTGCTTTAGTATATGTATTACCTGTATTTATGTTTCAACAACATATCACTTTGCATTTGTCTCACAATTTGTACATTACAGTATATGCAGTCCACAATTAAGTCAGTGAACTTAATTGTTCTAAGTGCTGCATACCTCACTGCTGAATATCAATGCAGTTGCCTTTGAAGTACTCCCTTCTGGAAGCTATGCACTGATGCCAGCACTGAGGCCACCCTTCAAAGGGATTTTGAAACTCTTTCTTGAACGGCCATTGTGCACGATGGCTTGGTGGCCAGCAGCAAGTTCGTGAACTTAATTGTACAGTTGTCTCTGTGAGGGAGTTTTTAGCCAGTCAACAAATAACTATTGGAACACCCACCCTTCTCACCTCATCTGGCTCCAGTGACTTTCTTCTTTATCTGAAAATTGAGGTAATATTGAAAGGAAGACATTTTTGATGACTTTGAGGACTTTGATGTCTTTGAGGACACAATGGCAGCTCTGATGGCCATTCTGGAGAAAAAGTTAAAAAATTGCTTTGAAGGGTGGACTAGGCGTTGCTGTGTGTCCATAACTTCCCAAAGGGAGTACTTTCAGGGTGATTGTACTGATATTCAGCAGTGAGGTGTGTAGCACTTTTTCTAGGATAAGTTTGTGAATTTAGTTGGCAGTCCTTGAATACTGGATACAAAAGTACTGTTCTGGAGTTTGTCTATGGATTGGAACCTCTGGTGTTTGCCACTGGATTGGACATCCTGTTGAGTAGGGGCCAAGTGCTACGGCTGCTAACCAAAAGGTCAGCAGTTCAGATCTGCCTGGCACTCCTTGGAAACTGTGAAACAGGTCTACTCAACTCTATAGGGTCACTGTGAGTCAGAATCGACTCCACAGCAATGAGTTTGGTTTGGTTTTTCCTCTGGATTAGGCCTGCACACCCCAATTTACTGGAAATTACATAGGTGACTTTGGTGGACAAAGCAATAACCTTTAACTATTTGAACCCAGGTAAATATGTTGGCAACATAATCAAAAAGCCGAGACTGTTACTCTTGGTTAGCTCTTGTTTTAAAAAAAGCTGCTTAAAGCTCTTTCAGCTGCAAGGGTAGGAGATCATTACTAACATTTAGATTTTATGATGTTCTCAAATTTAGAATATATGTCTGGCAAAAATAAAAGTATTTCATACTCTTAGAATTACTTTGATATATCTGCACGCACCTATGCGCAAACTCACTTTGCCTCTACATCTCTTTGAGATCTTTTAAAATAACAGCCACGCTGCACTCTTGTTTTACATGTCCTGACTCACTGCATAATATTTTAACTTCATTCTAGAAAAGACTGTGGGATAAACAGACATTTTTCACTCTTAGCTTTTAACATCATACATTTTCTTTATTTATCTTTTCCAGTAACTGCTTTGTATGACATGTGTGACATTTGATTATTTAATACTAAGTGTGATTTGCATAAACCCAAGGTGCACAACCCTCCTGCTGAAGATAAAATCGAGGTTAAAAATAAAGATTTATTCTCCTATTTGTATGGTGATCGGCTTCAGAGTAATGGTTTTATGGGCTTTTATTGTATATGTGTGTAAGAAATTTCCTATGTATATATTAAGTAGGCCTCAGAGTATCGTGTAATTGTTTTATGATTTTGATTTATATGGTTTACATTTTCATAGAATGGGCCGTATTTCGTTTATACTGTTTACTTCTCTTCAAATCATTAATAATTATACCATAAAGTATAGTTTTTATAGTGATGTAAATGTCTAAGGAACTACAAATATTTTCTGCATTGTAAATTCAATAAAACATGCTTCGTTTGGCCTTTTGGGTGTTTCCTGCTGCTTTACTGTGGATATCCCTGAAGTAATTTTGATTCTAAGATGTATCTGTGTTAAACTGTGTCTCTAAAACACTTGTTTTTCTGGCCTTGGCAAGCTGGCTGGTGAGGGCAAAGAATGGCAGATGCCTTGAGAAAATGTCCCTGGTGTTCAGGTCTAAGGCCCAGCCGTGGCCTCTTGGCTAACAAAGTAGCAGGTAGACCAGCTTGAGTGTAACAGCCAGCAGGAGCAAGAATTTTCAGAACGTGATCTGTCTGTACTCATAACTTCTATTGGGTTAGAGCCGTTCTCTGATGCTCAGTCTACTCTCCCCCCGTTAGCTAATTAGCTAATTCTTACTCATCCTCCCATTTTAGCTTAACTACAATTTATGCTAGAAAATTTTACTTGACAAGATGACAAAAAAGGGCATCTTCTCATCACCTGGAGCAACGGAACCATTTGTAATGCCAGCTATGCAGCCATATGGAGAATGTGTGTTTCCATGGCCTTCTCCAATAGCTTTGTATTTAATGTGCAGTCAGTGCCTCTTATACTTTTAAAGCTGTTTGAATGGCTGTAAGCAGATATAGCTTTTGAGGAGCTACAACTGAGATTTTAGACTCAGTGGAATTTTGGTGGAAGCACTGAGCACACACACAAATATAAATGGAAAAACACATTGAGGCATGGAGTTTTGACCATGTGTAGGTGGTCTACCATAAAGGATGCCTAGCTGCTGCCTGAGTGGAGCAATCTGGTAGGCACTTGACTACTAACCAAAATGTCCAGAGGCCCCTTGGGAGAAAGGCCTAGCAATGAACTTTCAGAGAGTTTATGGAGCAGATCTATTGTGTACACATGAGGTCATTTATAAATTGGGGTTAAGTTGACAACAACTGGTTTGATGTTTTTAAAGCTGTCCATCAAGAGAGCACGATCAAAACCTCAGGCTGGCGATTAGCTCCTATTGCAGCAAGACACAGATAAGATGTGCATCTCTTTTTGTAGACGGGTCAAGAAATATCTCCTAAGCATTTACTGTGGTGGCACAGCGATTAAGAGCTCTGCTGTTAACCAAAAGGCCAGCAATTTGCATCTACCATCGGCTCCCTGGAAGCTCTGCAGGGCAGTTCTACTCTGTACTGTAAGGTATTATATGTTGGACTTGACTGGATGGTAATGGGTTTGTTTTTTGGTTCCAAACCTTTAATGTGTTTTCTCATGCTATCCTTGCAAAAACTTCTGTTTTAACAGATGAGAAAACAGACTCAGCAAAATTGAGTGACTTAGCTCAGTTATTGAAGGACTAAATGGCTGAGCTGAAATTCAAACTCAGGTCTATTTGAGTCTCTCTGCTGACAAAAATAATCAAAGCACAAAGAAATTAAATGTAGGGTTTGCTCCAGTAGTTATATTCTAGAAGCATATAGGGATGACCATTCTGATTCTGAAAAACAAACCAATAACCAAATGGCTCAGTGTAGGCTAGTCACAATGAAGCTTATTAAGAGAAAAAGAAGAAAAGAAAAGCAACCATTGGCTAATCTAGATTCGACTGGTTGAACCCAACCTCTCCTTAGTGGGATCAGTGGACATCTGGGTGGACTACTGGGTGGGCTCCGGCCTGGCAGTTGAGGGTGGGGCATTCACTGGCACAAATCTTTAGGTGAAGTTAGGAGGTTTTAGTGATAAAACCTTCCATCTCTCAGAAAGGAAGGGAATGTACTTAGAATTACATTCTTTGGATTAGATAAACCCTGAATTGGACAATATTTAACTGATGCCTTTTCACAAAGGGGTTTGCAAAGATTTAACCACAGAAGGAACATTCTTTCTTCAACTGTTTTTCAAATCTGGAAATAGCAGATTAACAAGACAAATTTAGTAGTGCTGGTAGAAAAAAAATCAAGTTAACAGTTTTGCAGTCCTTTGGCTCAGGCTTTAAATATTGGCCTCATGGTTAAAGGAAACCCTGTAAAATAAAACTAAGATGTCTGTTTTGAATTGTATTTCACACTGTCATGGTGCCTTGCCTCAATCTATATAGTAAAATCCCCTGTATCTACTTGTTTATTTATTATGATTAAGTGAAGGTAAACAGTCTGAGTCCTTTTTGCACACCCGCCTCTCTACAACTCTACCTGCATTCCCTACACTGTGACAGCATACTCCTCCTTTTCAATCTTTACTACTAGTATCCTCCCAGTGAGCACCTGTTGCCTCCTCTCCAAACTCTCGTCTCCCGTCTAGAGAGAAACCAGTAGAACAGTCTACAGTAACTGTATAAAATCATAAAGTACACACACCATAACCTGGCTCTATGGCTCCAAGTCCAGTCCGTTCTTAGTCTGAAGTGTTGGCCTCAGTACCAGTTTCAGTTGGGGGCAGGAGCAAATCTAGGGGCTATGTTCTCATGGGACCCTTCAGGTTGTCACACCATCAATTATGGTCTTTTAGTAGAGTTCTTGATCTGCCCACCTCTTTGTCTTATGTTATGTCAGGGACTCTACATTGTGTTGCCTATCAAGGCTATCTTTGGTGGTGACCAGGCAACATATGGTTCTCCTTGTCTCATGCAGAGGTAGTCTCCTAATTTTATGGGTTCTTCTGTTTCTCGGGCTCATTTTTCCTTGTGTTTTTGTTTTTCTTGGGTGTCATCTGCTCCAGGTGGATTGGGACAAACTGATGTTCCTCAGATGGCAGTTTGCTGGCTGTTAAGACCCCAGATGCCACTTTGCCAACATGGAGTGCAGAAGACTCTCTTAGCAAAAGGCTAGTTATGCCATTTGACCTCAGTATCTCCAGAAAACTTGGTCCCCAGACCCCTGACCCTATTACTCTATCCTTTGAAATGTTACACTGAATTTAAAAAACCTTTGGTTTATGATGCAGTCCATTTATGGGTACTTGCTTTCTCCTGAGTATTGTCACGTCCTACACCTAACTGAATTCCTATTGACTAGCTAATCTATGACCAACCCTCTCCCTCCCTCCCCATCCTTGTAGCCATCAAAGAGTCTTTTCTGCCCCGAAGTCCTTTATTTAAGTCCTTATAATAGTGGTGTCGTACAATATTTGTCCTTTTGCAGCTAACTGATTTCACTCAGCATAATGTCTTCTAGTTGATACCAGGTTACAAGGTGCTTCCTATGATCATCATTGTTCTCTATCATTGCATAATGTTTCATTATGTATATATATCATAGTTTGTTTAACCATTCATTTGTTGATGGGCACGTGGGTTGATTCCGTCTTTTTGCTATTGTGGACTGTGCTGCAATAAACATTTGTGTGCATGTATCTGTTTCTGTGACATCTCTTAATTCTGTAGGGTATATTCTAAGCAGTGGGATTCCTGAATCATACAGTATTTCTATTTCAAATTGCTTTCCAAAGAGGCTGTACCATCTTGTACTCCCATCAGCCATGTAGGAAAGCTCCAGTCTCTCCACAGCCTCTCCAGCATTTATTGTTTTGTATGTTTTGGATTATTGCCAACCTGATTGGGATGAGATGGTATCTCATAGTTTCGATTTAATAGTTAATGATTGTGAGCATATCCCCATGTTTCTTTTGGCTGCCTGAATATCTTCTTTGGTGAAGTGTCTGTCCATGTCTTTGCTCATTGTTTAATTGGATTATTTGTCTTTTTGTCGTTGATATTTTGCAGTATCTTGTAGATTATGGAAATTAGATGTTGATCCAATACATTGTTGTTGTTCGGTGCTGTCAAATTGGTTCTGACTTAGCGACCCTGTGAACAACAGAACAAAACACTGTCCGGTCTTGCACTATGAGCACAATCATTTTTATGCTTAAGGCTGTTGTTGCAGTCACTGTGTCAATCCATCTCTTTGAGGGTCTTCCTTTTTTTTGCTCACCCTCTGCTCTAGCAAGCATGATGTCTTTTCCCAGGGACTGATCCTTCCTGACAACATGTCCAACATAGCTAAGGTGCAGTCTTTCCACCTTTGCTTCCAAGGAGCACTCTGGTTGTATGTCTTCCAGAACAGTTCTCTTTGTTTTTTGGTGGTCCATGGTCCATTCAACATTTTTCTCCAATATCACAACTTAAAGGCATCAATTCTTCTTCTGTCTTCTTTGTTCATTGTCCAGCTTTCACACTCATATGATGTGATTGAAAATACCATGGCTTGGGGCAGACGCATTTTACTCTTCAAGGTGACATCCTTACTTTTGAATACTTTAAAGATGTTCTTTGCAGATTTTCTCAGTGCAGTGTGTCTTTTGATTTCTTGACTGCTGCTTCCATGTGTGTTGATTGTTTACCTAAGTAAAATGAAATCCCTGACAGCCTCAGTCTTTTCTCCATCTATGACAATGTTGCTTATTGGTCCAGTTGTGAGGACTTTTGTTTTCCTGATGTTGAAGTGCAATCCATACTAAAGGCTGTGGTCTTTGATCTTCATGAGGAAGTGCCTCAAATCTTCATTTCCAGCAAGTAAGATGGTGTTGTCTGTGTAATGCAGGTTGTTAGTGAGTCATCCTCCAATCCTGATGCCTGGTTCTTCTTTGTGTAGTTCAGTTTCTCCGATTATTTGCTCGGCGTACAGATTAAAAAGGTACGGTGAAAGGATACAACCCTGATGCACATCTCTCCTGACTTTGAACCATGCAGTGTCCCCTTGTTCTGTTTGCACGACTACCTCTTGATTCATATACAGATTCCTAAAGAGCACAATTAGGTCTTATGGAATTCTCATTCTCTGCAACATTAGCCATAGTTTGGTACAGTCCACACAGTTGAATGCTTTTGTGTAGTCAATGAAACACAAGTAAGCAACTTGCTGGTATTCTTTGTTTTCAGCCAAGATCCATCTGACATCAGCGATAGCACCCCTGATTCCACATCCTCTTCTGAATCTGACTTACATTTCTGGCTGTTCATTGTCATTATACTGTTGCAGTTGCTTTTGAATGATCTTGAGCAAAATTTTACTTGCTTGTGATAGTAACGATATTGTTTGGTAATTTCCACATTTGGTTGGATCACCCTTCTTTGGAATGGGCATGAATATGGATCTCTTCCCGTCAGTTGGCCAGGTAGCAGTCCTCTAAATTTCTTGACATAGATAAGTGAGCACTTCCACTGCTGCATCTGTTTGTTGAAATATCTCAATTGATACTCCATCAGTTCCTGAAGCCTTGTTTTTTGCCAGTGCCTTCAGTGACGCTTTGACTTCTTCCTTCAGTACCACAAATTCCAGATCATATGCTACCTTTTCAAAAGGCTGCACATCGACTGACCAGTTCTTTCTGGTATAATGCCTCTGTGTATTCTTTCCAACTTCTTTTGATGTTCCCTGAGTCGTTTAATAGTTTCCCTGTAGAATCCTTCACTATTGCTCACTATTGCAACTCAAGGCTTGAAATTTTCTTCAGTTCTTTCAGCTTGAAAAGAGGCAGAATGTGTTCTTGCCTTCTGGCTTTGCACATGTCACTATAATACTTTGTCTTCTTGAGCTACTCTTTGAAATCTCCTGTTAGGTCTTTTACTTCACCATTCTTTCCTTTTGCTTTAACTGCTCAGTGTTCAAGAGCAAGTTTCAGGGTCTCTTCCAACATTAGTTTAGCCTTTTCTTTCTTTCCTGTCTTTTTAATGACCTCTTTCTCTCTCCATGGATGACACCTTTGATGCCATTCCACAATGCGCTTGGTCTTTGGTCCTTAGTGATCAGCACATCAAATCTGTTCTTGAGATGGTATTTAAACTCAGGAGGGATATACTCAAGGTCATACTTTGGATCTCATGGACTTGTTCTAATTTTTTTCAGTTTCAGTTTGAATTTGTGTGTGAGTAGTTCATGCTCTGTGACACAGTCAGCACCTGGTCTTGTTCTGACTGCTGTGACACAGTCAGCACCTGGTCTTGTTCTGACCGCTGATACGGGGCTTTTCCATCATCTTTTCCCACAGATATAGTCAATTTGGTTCCAATACGTAGTTGCCAAGTATTTTTCCCATTCTGTAGGCCGTCTTTTAACCCTCTTGATGAAGTCTTTGGATGAGTATAAGTGTTTGATTTTTAGTTGTTCCCATTTATCTGTTTTCTCTTCTGTTGTTTGTGCATTGTTGGTAAGATTTTGTAATCTAAGCTATGTATTAGAACTTTGACTGTTGACCCTATTTTTATTTCCATAGTCTTTATCATTTTAGTTTGATATTAAGATATTTGATCCATTTTGAGTTAGTTTTCGTATAAGGTGTGAGATATGCAATTTTGCCAACCCTATTTGTTAAAGTGACTGTTTTACACCAGTTTACAATCTTTGGGCTTTTGTTGAATATCAGCTGTTCATAGGAGGGTGGTGATATTTCTGGATTTTCTAGTCTATTCCATTGGTCTATTTATCTGTTTTGGCACCAGTACTAGGTTGTTTTGATTACCATGGCAGAGTAACAGTTTTTAAGGTTGGGTAGTGTGAGGTCTCCCACTGTGTTCCTCTTCTTCAGAAGTGTTTTACTTATCTGAGATTTCTTCCTTTTCCAAAGTTAGTGATTTGTTTCTCTATCTCGTTGAAAACTGACATTAGAATTTGCATTGGGATTGCACTGTATATGTAGATTACTTTGGGTAAAATAGACATTTTCACAGTGTTAAGTCTTTCTGTTGATGAGCAGGTAGATTTCTCCACTTACGTAAGTTTCTTTCGCTGTCTTGCAATAGGGTCTTGTAATTTCTCTATATCAGTCTCTTCTCCGGTACCATATTTTCCTCGATATTTTATCTTCTTAGTGCTATTGGTATTGATTTGTGATTTCCTTTTTGATGATCACTTTGTTGGTGCAAAGAATTATTTATTTATTTGTGTTTATTGTTTATGTTGATGATTTGTGTTTATCTTGTGTCTCGATACTTTGCTGAACTCTTCTATTAGTTCCAATGGTTTATTTATGAATTCTTTAGGGTTTTTTATGTATACAGTTGTATCTTCTGCAAATAGGAATATTTTTGCTTCTTCTTTATCAATGTGAATGCCCTCTATTTCTTTGTCTTGTCTGATTGCTCTGGCCAGAAGCTCTGGAACAAGGTTGAATAGAAGTGGTGACAGTGGGCATCTTTGTCTTGTTTCTGCCCTCAGGGGAATTCTTTCAACCTCTCTCCATTCAGGATGATGTTGGTGGTCGGTTTTGTGTAGATGCCTGCTATTGTGTTGAGGAATTTCCCTTCTATTCTTATTTTGTTGAGAATTTTTAATATGAATGGGTGTTGTACTTCATCAAATGCCTTTTATGCATCAATTGATTGAATCAAGTGATTCTTATCCTTTGTGTAATTTATATGGTTGATCACATTATTGTTTTTCTCATGTTGAACCAACTCTGCATCCCTGCTATAAATCCTGCTTGGCCACAATGAATTATTTTTCTGACATGTTGTTGAATTGTGTCGAGTAGGATTTTGTTGAAGATTTTTGCATATAGATAGGTTCAGGAGTGATTCTGGTCTTTTTTTCCTTTTTTATGGGATCTTTACCTGGATTTGGTATCAGGATTATGCTAGCTTCCTGGAATGAATTTAGGTATGTTCTGTCCTTTTGTATGTTGTGGAATAGCTTCAGTAGTATTGGAATTTACTCCTTTCTAAAAGTTTAGTAGAATTCTCTGGTGAAGTCATCTGGACTAGGACTTTCTTTGGTTGGTAGTTTTTGAACGACTTTTTCAATCTCTTCCTTTGTGATGCATTTATTAAGTTCCTCTACTCCTTGTGATAGTTTTGTTAGGTGACATGAATCTAGAAATTTGTCCATTTCCTCTAGGTTTTCAAAATGGTTAGAGTACAGTCTTTTGTAGTATTCTGTTACGATGCTTTTGATTTCAGTTGGGTCTGTTGTGACATCTGACATCTTATTTCTTGTTCAGGTGATTTGTTTTCTCTCCAGTATCTCTTTTGTAGGATTAGCCAATGGTTTATCAATTTTTTTGATCTTTTCAAAAACTCAGTGTTTACTTTTGTTAATCCTTTCAATTGTTCTTCTATTCTCTAATTCATTTAGTTCTGCTCTAATCTTTATTATTTGTCAGACAGGAGGTGAGGTCTTCTACCCCTGAGGGCCAGGCTGCTATCTGCTGCAAGTAGACAGTACATTTCTCAGCAAATAAAGCAGTTTTTAAGACATACACAACTGGGGAGGCAAGCTGAGCAGTACCACTGGGCTAGTCAGTATCTCTCTCACCAGAGAAGTTGTACTTAAGACAGCTGCACCTAGAGTATGCAGCAGAAGCAGCAGCCAAGTCTAGCAGTGCCCTTACTCACTCCCTTCTTAAAACTAAGCCATAGCTTATTTTACGTTTAAGTGTTGAGCTGGTAGAAAAGGAGGAGGGGGACTGCAATGGTCTCATCATTTAATGGATCTCTCTTGTGTGGTCCTTTTGGCTATGGTTTTGCAACTCCCATCCAAGTGATTGGGTGAGGCTGTGCAAATAAAGTAATTGTGGCTCACCAATTGGTTAATGTTGTCCTCTTGCTTGGCTTAAAAGAAACCCAGTTCCAGAACAAAAAAAGTGTCTCATCACCACCAAAAAGGAAGAATTGGGAGTGAAGCACAACCTTTGGACCTGGGATGCCTGTGCTTCTCAAAGCTCCTGGAATCAGAAGATGGAAAGAGAGAGGGAGAGAGGGAGAAGGGAGAGAGGGAGAGAGAGAGCAATGAAGACAGCAAGAAGCAGGGTGGAGAAATAGTGGTGGGAGAAACTGCAGGAGATGACATGGGAACTTCCTGACTCACAGAGGGAGAAAGTGGAGTACTTTTGGGCAGAAGCCTTCCTGCAGGAATAGAGTGCCTCCCAGCACTTGGTGGAGCTAGGTTTGCCAACCTCAGAACCAGAGATGAGCACCTCCCTACTGAGCTTACTGACAGTGTGGAGGGCACTGGCAGAGTCAAAGGAGCTTTGTAATACTTGCCAGGGCTTCTCCAGAGGCCAGGGAGATGCATGCCTATGGACACAACTGAGAAGAGGCTGTCCTGATGGAAGAAGTGTATCCTGAGTGTTCTTGAACCTCAGTTGTAGCCTCATTTGATTACAATCTGTTAATTCCTTAATAAAACCTGTAATTGTGAGTACAGTCTGTGAATTCTGTATGGCCATTTTAACAAATAATCAAAAGCACCAGAGAAATAAAGGGAGGAACAATTGGTGTCAGAACTGATAAAGACGGTCAAGGGAGGAGGCATGTCTGACGTCCTCCTCATAGGAATCAGCCTTGGCCGATTGATGTTGATCCTCCTTCCCCCTTGTGAAGTTAGAGAAGGTTAGATGCTGCCTTACAAGTTTCCTACAGTGCCTGTGAATGTGCTGGAGCCTTTGTGGTGTGGTGACTAAGGGTTAGGACTGCAGACTGAGGTTTGGCAGTTTGAATCCAGACTGCCTTTGGTCCCTGCAGCCTATTTCAAACAATTTGCTGGTGTAAGTATCAGAGAAAATGGGGAGCAGGAAGATGGAGAAAAAAAGTGGAGTTCTGGGGTAGGTGGGGAGGGCAGTAAGGATCAGCAAAAGTAAGTTGAGAAGATGGCTTATGGCCAGTCAGGCAGTAGTGGTCAGCCTGGGCCAGTTGGAGTTAGACTCTTACGATAGAGATTGATTTGAACTTTTTCTGACCAAGAGTGTCAAAAATAGCTTAAAAGATAGGGTTGGTTAAGAAAATACTGTGCATTCTGTTTGGTCAATGGTGTCCAGGGTCTTAAAAGCTATCAGGTGGACAGATTTTACGTTGAAGTTCACTTCTGCCACATCTTGACTCTGTGACTTTGGGCAATTTACATAACCTGCATTGTGTTTTAGTTTCTTCATGCGTCAATAGATTCCAGCCCACCTGGAGCACAGGAGACAGGAGCTGACTGAATGGATACGGGAAATCCAGAGTGGAGAGAAGGAGTGTGCTGTCTCACCACGGAGGGAGTAACGGGGTCACACAACAATGTGTATTTAAGTTTTTCTTATGAGAAAATGACTTGAATTATAAACTTTCACTTAAAACACACACACACACACACACACACACACACAGACAGACAGACAAATCTTACAGCTAACTCAATTCTTAGAATAAGTTGCCATTGATGAATAATCTCAAATTTAGCAACCTTTAATTTTGAAGATTTTGTATGTCTGATGGAAATATTTGGTGAATAGCAGGCAGCATGAGGTAGTTAGAGGTACCACATGCAGGGATCCGGGATATGAGAGACCTGTGTCTCTCAAGCTTTTTCTTTACTGTCTTGTTAAGGCATCCTTTTAAATACATTTTTCCTAATTACCTCTGTGTGAAAATTTAGTACTATATGTTATATATTATTACATAGCCAGCCAAGTGTCGTTGAGTCGGATCCGACTCATGGCGACCTTACATATGTTTGTTATTGTATTATTAATATACATATTATTATATATCTATATATTATTATATATAATATATATGTATAATATTATATATGTATACATATTATGCATATATTATATATAACATATATATTAATAATACAATAACACACTAATTAATAAACCAAAATCAACTGTGGAGTCATTTCTGACTCACGGTGACACTCAGAAGTATCAGAAGAGACCTGTGTCCCCAGGTCTTTCAGTGGTGGAGTTTTCAGAAGTCAGTCACCAGGTCTTTCTCCCAGGGAGTTCTGGATAGATTCAAACCTCCAACTCTTCAGCTTCTTGGCTAGCAGTCAAGTGCTTTAACCGTTTGTGCCACCTAAGGGTTTGTACTACTTAACCCTACTATTATACTTAATGGAAACCCTGGTGGCATAGTAGTTATGTGCTACGGCTGCTAACAAAAAGGTTGGCAGTTCAAATCTACCACTTGCTCCTTGGCAACTCTATGGAGCAGTTCTGCCGTGTCCTACAGTGTGGCTGTGAGGTGGAATTGGCTTGATGGCACTGGGTGGGTTTTATTATACTTAATCTGTACTCTATGCTTATCAGTGATCTATACACTAAAAGAGTAAGATCCCTCTTTCTCCAAGAACCAATTTCTCTTCTTTGAGGGCAATATTGTACTATTAAGAATTAATAGTTTAGAAGAAAACTGACTCCACAATTTAGGAATTCTTGAGTTAAGACAGAGAGAGGTTATTGTATGCAGCATGGGCTTAGAAATCAGACAGGTCTTACTGCCACATCCTGACTCTGTGACTTTGGGCAATTTACATAACGTGTATTTTGCTTTAATTTCCTCACTTGTCTTATCCATATTTTGACAGTTTAGGCCTGTCACCCACAAAAGCCCTTGTGAACAAAGTCACAAGCTTATGTGATGACAGACAGAGGCATCTCACTCGTGACATATTTCTGGCCGTACTCTCCTTGATGATATTTTGCAACCAAATCAAATCTTCCTTAAAAAAATATCCACCTCTCCTCACATGAGGATCAAGGAAGATGCCTTCTAAGAGGGGTTTTATGACCCCCTCAGCTTATGAAATAATATTGGGAAAACCTGACCAGGAGGGAACTCCTAGAGAAAAGAGCTCGGAGGAATGAATTCCAATACAGCACGTCCCACCTGAGAGCACCGAGGCTGGCCCAACCCCACTGGCTTCTCCCAACTGTGCATCCCCCTTCACAGGCGACAAGCAGATTGCAGGAAGGCCCTGGAAGGCTCCCCAGGGCATCCCCCACCTCAGCTCTTGGAAATGAACATTCCACTCCTCGCATCAGGAAGATGGATAGGCTCTCAAGTTTATTATATTTGGTATTGGCAAATAGACAAATACTAAAGAAATACCCTTCTTAGAACAGCTTGAGAGAAGCTTAGAGTGAGGGACAGTGGACACTTATTGTCCCCACAGGAAGAGATAAGAAAGAGCAAAGAAGGAACAAATAGAGACTGTCAAAGAAAGAGCAAAGAAGGAACAAATAGAGACTGTCAGAGTATAACTTTTTAAGATGAGTTTATTCTCTCTTCCTGCACCTTTGACCTCGAGGCATAGGTAGAGTTAATAGAGTTCCAGGATTAGCCTTGTTCCGACTGTTGATTATAATCACAATACACTGGTCTGGAACCATTATTTAGAGGGCCCTAATGATTAACATGAAAAAGGACTACAAGGTATTGGTTTTTTACCACTGTCTCGGGCCATTATTTAGAAGACCCTAATGATTAACATGGAGAGAGACCACGAGTATCCACTTCTTGCTAGCCAATCGCTTACGTGGTCAAAGTACAGTTACTTCATTGACTACAAAAAATAAAGGAAGACAGACCTTAATGGGCTGTCATTCTCCAAAACTCTTTCCTGTCTCTGTCTCATTTCCCCACTGACACTGTTTCCCTCCCTTCGTGGGCCTGAAAAAGTTGTTGGGGCTGGCTTCTGGCATCACATAAATTGCATACTTTGTGTGTTGCTTGACACCTGATTAGTGCTGACAATGTAAGTTATATCTAACTCCAGTCCAGTCCATTTTTGTCCAAGGAGTTGACCTCAGCAGTGTTTTCTGGGCAGGGGCAGACTCAAGTCTAGAGGCCATGCTGCCAGGGGATCCTCCAAGCTGCTGGATCATCAGTTGTAGTCTTTTCATAGAGTTGTTGAAGTGCACGCCCTTCTTCTCATATTGCCACAGGGCTCAGCATTGTGTGCCCCATCACGGCTGTCTTTAGGGGTGGCTGCATACCATCTGGTTCTTCTGGTCACATGTTGACACAGTCTCCCATTCACATGGGCCCTTCTGTCTCCTGAGCTCTTTTTCCCTCATGTCTTTGTTGTTCTTGGTCAGCATCTGTTCTGAATGAATTGAGACCTTTTGGTGTACGTCAGATGGCAGCTTACTACCTTTTAAGACTCCAGATGCCACTCACCAATATGGGGTGCAGAAGACTCTTTTAGTAATAGACTAGTTATGCCAATTGGCCTCAATGTTCCCCGAGAGCAGGGTCCCCAGACTTTGCCCCTGCTACGTTATCCTTGCGGTATTAGGTTGAGATTAGAAGAGTTTTCAGTTGATGTTGAAGTCCAGTTAAGTTGATCTACTTCCTGTTGTGTGTTGTCACCTAACCAAATGCCTATCAACTATCTAATTTATGGCCAGCACTCTCCCTCCCTCCTCACCCTTGTAGCCATCAAAGAGTCTCTTCTTCTGTACATAAATCTATTTTTAATTCCTTATAGCAGGGGGTCACGTACAATATTTGTCCTTTTGAGCCTGGGAGATCTTGAGTCTTTTATTTGCTTATCTCTTTTGTTTGGCTTGCTGTTTCATTTTTTCTTTCGCTTTTTTTATTCATTAAATCCTTTTGGAAGAGCAAAACAGAAGTTATTGTCCAATGGGATTAACATTAGGAGTATATCCTGGGATTTCATATACCTCCACTTTTCCCTAATCCTGTACATAATTTAGATACTACTATATTGTGATAGCGTGAGCCTTAATAACTACATTGCTAGCTGAACAAGTTGTAGAAACAGTGGTGGCTTATGGAAGTTATAATGAAAATTGACCTGTCTTTCACTCTCATCTCAGAAACCCTGGTGGCATAGTGGCTAAGTGCTGCAGCTGCTAACTAAAAGGCCAACAGTTCAAATTCACTAGGCGCTCCGTAGATACTCTATGGGCGTAGTTGTACCCTGACCTATAGGATTGCTATGAATCAGAACCGGCTTGATGGCAGTCAGTGTATTTTTTTTTTGGTTTGGTTTACTCTCTCCCATCCGGAAGGAAATATATAGGCATAAGCACAACATTTGCAGATAAGCCTCATTTCTCTTGATTGTTTTTTTTTTTTTTTGCACTAGCAAAATCTTCATTGTTGAAGCTTTCCAGTGTTCTGATTTTCCATCTTGGGGAGAGCAATGGATACAAGCAGGCAGTTGACCACTTTCTTATTTTTAGCCACCAAGAGTCTCAGGGGAAACTAAAAAATGCTCTCACAGACCAGGCCATGAGTTGGATCTGACTGGATGGCACTGGGTTTTGGTTTCTTAGGGACCCCATCATTACCAAAAACGTTTCTGGCTTGATTAAGCTATGGAAAAATACCCACTGATCCTATTCAAATATTTATCTAGCATCTGTCTCAGGCATGACACATTAATTGACCTTAGAAAAGTCACCTTTAGTCAAGATGCATACCAACATTGGGTGGGGAAAGAAAACTCCTCATGGGTGCGATAAACTAACGGAACTGGCTCAGTTTCAATAGAAGAAAGCTCAGGAGAAAAAGCTACTAAGTCTCAGAACTCTGATAGGAGCGTGTGGCCCCTTGTATTGGCTAGGCAATCTGATCTGAGTGGGCTTCTGCTCAGTAACGGAAGACTAGAAAGTGCAGCAGCAGGTGTGGGCAATCGCCTTCACCGAACTGTGATACCGTCTTGAACAATCAGACAGGAAAAGGCATTATAGTTCCTGGAGCTGTCGACCAGCAAGTGTTCTTTTATAAGGCAGTTTGTTGCTGTTTTCTGCAGCCCTGTTGGTGCTGTTGTTTAGAGTTCAGCTGCTAACCATAAGATCAGTGGTTTCAACCCAACAGCTGCTTGTGGGAGAAAGATGTGGCGATTTGCTTCCGTAAAGATTACAGACTTGGAAACCTTATTGGGCAGTTCTCTTTCATCCTGTGGAGTTCCTACGAGCCAGAATCATCTTGGTGACAATGGGTTTGTTTCGGGTTCGGTTTGTTGTTGGCTGCCATCAAAGGGATTCTGACTCATGGCAACTCCATGTGTAGCAGACTATAAGTGTGTTCCATAAGGTTTTCATGCTACAAACTTTTGAGTGCTTCTCGTTGATTCAAACCTCCAGCCTTTCAGTTGGTAGCTGAGCGCTTAACAGTTTGCGCCACCCAGGGGCTCTGCTTCCAAGTTTACTTAATCTCTGTGCACCTCACTGTCCTCATCTGTGAAACTGGGATATGGTAACACCTACTACAAAGTATTGTCTTGAGTACTAAGTGAGAAAAGTATTAAGATAGTGCTGGAAACAGCACATACTGAAAAATGTAAAGAATTATTGAAATTGTGGCCAGTTTTGCCCTTTTGAAAATGATCACATCTTCCAATCAGTAGAGTTATTAATATGCCTTCTTTTGACTTACATACTTACATGGGTAATGAGATTTTTGTGCTGCAATTTTTTAAAATTATTTTGCCTTTGACCTGTTGTTCTCTCCACATCAATTTCTGATGCCAGAAATTGATACAAACTACGGTGGCCATGTGATCTGTAGCACCCAGGAGGCATCAGTTGTGTCATGTATGCATGCTTCTGAAGTTCAAAGAGAAGCCCATTGTCTTTAGCTTAAAACGTCACCAGGAGGTCACTGCTGAAAATCCCAGAGTTCTTAAATGATTTATCTCATATTTTTTACTGAATATAATGATATTGACTAGGTCATTGTTGTTCCAAAAGCCCGGCCAAACAATCTGTTTCCTAACTTTGCATTAATTGTTTTAAAATAACGTCGCTATAGAAACAAGTTCCTCATGTCTCTTCCAAAGCTTTTCATTTGTGAGCATGTTGGCTTTGCCGAAGAAGAAAACTGAAAACCTTCCCCAAGTTGGCAGCAACAAAGAAGCATTTCTGTATTTGCCCTGGAAATAACAATTGACAAAGATCTGTCTATCAAATTCTGTCATTTGCGGAACTTAAGCACTGGACACGCAGGCAATGACCTGTCCTTTTTACCGTTTCAGTTGTCTTATGAATCCATCCTGAGTCATTATTTTTTTTTAACAAATTTTACTTTCGAAATCGAACTGTAGGTCTGACCCTATGAAGCTCTGCTGGCTTTTATAATGATCCGCTTTTCATCTGATTTTCTGTCAATGCATTAGAGGCCACAAATCAAATGCAACCTATGTAATGAGAACTGTGCAGAGCAAAAGGCACTTTCTAAATGTCTCTCTGAGACATTCCTTAAAAAATCTCTTTTTAAAACAAATCAGTATTACATGGAACACATCTATGGTCACGCTTTTCATGTTTCATAATAAAATTTGTTTTAATGAAACTGGAGGATTCATTTCAGTTCTTTTACCCAGCCTTGGAAACTCTGGTGGTGTAGTGGTTAAGTGCTACGGCTGCTAACTAGAAGGTCGGCAGTTCAAATCCTCCAGGCGCTCTTAGGAAACTCCATGGGGCAATTGGACTCTGTCTATAGAGTTGATGCCATTAGGAATCCCTCGACCACAGTAGGTTTAGCTTTACGTAAAAAACAGCCTTTTCTCTTCTTTGAATAGCAGTAAGTTAGTTCTTCAGCAGCACCTCTAGGTGGCAGTGCAGTCCAAGACAACGTTCTCTGCTCGCAGTTTCCTCCCCTCCCCCTTTCTAGGTTAAAGGCACAGGTTGGATTGACAGGCAGGGAAAATAATCATTAAAAATAAATGCAATCAAAAGAAGTAGGTTATTACAGTGGCACACTGGAATTGCTTTCCTTAGAAGTCTGTCAGCTTCCCATTAGAAATGTTGTTTGGGAGGAGTTTGCCACTCAGCTGTGAAAATTTGCTAGAGGTTAAAAGTGACACACTTGCAGTCTTAACCTGGTAGACTATTTATACATAGGGTGTTTGATTTCAGTTGATTGGATGGCTTTGAAGCAGCATAAAGAGACACATAGAAGGATTTCTTTTGCTTAAGACAATTCACAACTGTTTTTGTAATACTGAAATGCACTGTGACCCAGGGACATGTTTTGGTTTCACTGATCACATCCAGTGTATGTTCTTATAGGGTTTCAAGATTAAAATCCTGAAAAATGCTGCTATTTGAGTAGGGGAAGGGTGATCAGAAATAGATGCTTAGTAAAAGAAATTAGGTTTAGTAATAACCCCCTTCCCACACTTTATCTGAGCCCAAGCCCTGATCCAGCCCCTATTACTGAGGCTCTGGTTTTCTTGGTAAACTTGAAGAGACACTTTCAGTGTTTATTAGCTGTCTGTGTAAGTAGGAGCCCCTGAGTGGTGCAAATAACTGAAGTACAGATTTCCAAGAAAAACTTTTTTGGTCTGAGTCCACCTAGCAGCAACTCAGAAGAAAGGTCTAGCAATCTACTTCCCCCAAATCCGCTATTGAAAACCTGATGGAACATAGTTGTACTCTGACACATATAGGGTCACTGTGACCAAAGTCAGCTTGATAACAACTGGTTTTTGATTTTTTTTGGTAAGTCAGAATGGTCTGAGTTATGTTGTGGTAACAAATGACCTCCAACTCAGAGTGATTTAGCACCACTAAAATTTATTTCTCATACCACATGCTCTGACGTGAGATGGCAGAAAACTATGCTTCATGTTAACATTGCAGCTCTGTCATCTTGTAATTACACCCCTGCAACATATGCTCTTGGAGCAAGCTCTCTGCTCTGCCCTGGAATTCATACACATCACTTCTGCTCTGGTCCATGGCTCACTACCACTCATGTAGCTTCGCTTAATTATAAGGATGCTGAAAAGTACTTGGTGAGCACCATAGCAACTTATCTTAAGTCACTTTTAGCTTAGCATTTTTCATGGTTCTGATGGCATAGTGGCTGAGTGCTACAGCTGCTAACCAAGAAGTTGGCAGTTTAAATCCACCAGGCACTCCTTGAGAACTCTTAAGGGATAGGTCTACTCTGACCTATAGTGTTGCTATGAATCAGAACTGACTCCACGACACCTAATAACAGCAACAACACTGGAGATTCCATCTTACTTCTTTCTTAATGCCGTCAACAAATAGCATCAAATGCATGTTAATTCCTCAAAAACTAAATTTAATTGACTGCCTAGATAAACTCTCAGGCTTTCCTCAAGACAGAGTCCTTATAAGATTGTTTTGTGAATCTGTCTTCTCCTTTTCTAAAGCCACTGCCTTTGGGTTGATTCTGATTCACAGTGACCCTATAGGACAGAGTATAACTGCTCCCATAGAGTTTCCGAGGAGTGCTTGGTGGATTTGAACTGCTGACCTTTTGGTTACCAGATGTAGCACTTAACCACTACACTAGCAGATTTGCACTCCGGCCTGTGGAAGTCGAAGTGTGTCTTTGAACCATTAGGCTATAGAGCCTTACACCCTGCTTTGTATGTTTTGAAAACAAACAAGAAGGATTGAAAATACAATTATGAGCGAAAACAAAGTTCACCATGAAAAATCTTATCAATATGGAGTGAAATCTTCTGCAAATGACATTAGACCTGGATTCTGAATCAGGTTCCAGTTTTACCAGTTAGTTGCATGACTTCGGGCCATACTCTTCATCTGCCTCACCTCAGCTTCCAGATCTATGAAATGAGATTCCAGGCTAGATAATTAATTTTTATCTTTACCATACAAACTAGAGAGATTGTCAAAATGCAAATTCCGTTGCCATGGATCCAGGTGTCCTGAAAGTCTACAGTTCTCGCCAGTCCCCAGGTGATGCTGCCTGCTGCTGGTCCATGAAACACATTTTGAATACCCAGGAGCCAGAGGACTTCTGCATCTTCCTACTGTCTTGTTTTAAGAATGTTTAGAAACTTCGGTAAATCACTTTATAATTAGTGTAACTGGCACAAAATAGCAAACAACTGATCTGGTTATCTTAATGCACAGTACTTCTTCACTCATCCCCAACATTCATATTCCCCTCTGCCGGCTATAAATCCAGGCTTTTTCTGAAGATTCTACTCAAATCTTGTACTTCATTTGAAGCTGAGGGAGGAATATGACTGAGATTTAGGTCTTAATCAGTGCTTAATATTTACTTGCCACACAGTTGGGCCAGGGAAGTGATGCAAAAGATTTAGAATCAATGAAATACACTGCTGGGGCTCCAGGGGCAGGGGCAGAGACTTTCTCCTGCTGGTCTTGAACTCAGAAAAACTGGAGCTGCCATAGCCATGTTAACCCGCTACCACAAGGATAGGAGTGGACCAACACAGAAGAGATGGATCTAAGATGAGAGAGAGGGAAGTGAAGACCTGAGATAGTCTTTTGAGGTTCACCTGTAAAAGTGACTGAGTAGACCCAACCATACATGATTAGATACATTTATTAATGTGCGTGTGTTTAATTGTTCAAGTAAAAGCTTAGAAAATATTAGAGCTGAAACATGAATTCAAACCTTTGATGGTTGAGTTGTACCTCTGAATCTACAGTATACTACAGTGTTTTGTATCCTTATTTCTGTGTTATAGATCTAGTCTCCTCCCAGATAAGAGCCTTGGACTCAGAATCTGGATTTAGCATTGAACACTCGGAGATGATTCATGAGATACAATGCAAGGTTGAAACCATGTCATCGAGTCCACTCCAGTGCATGGTGACTCATCTGTTTCAGAGCAGAACTGTGTTCCATGGAGTTCTCAGTGTCTGATTTTTTGGAAGTGTATCACCAGACTTTCTTTCATAGAGTCGCTGGGTATACTCAAGCCTACAGACTTTCAGTTAGCATCTGAGTGGGTTAGTTTGCAGCACTCGGGGGGTCATGGAAGACTAAAGTCACCACTAAACGCTAAGAAGATTATATAACAGAGATATGGGTGAAGCAGAGGTAGAAAGTAGGAGTGAAGCCACAGGGCACAACTAAGGATATTAGGCCATAGCCCAAGGGCTTAAGCAATAAAAGTGGAGCCTGGAGAGTGTCCCTGAGCTGCTGGGTCTGGCTGTGGTCTTTTGCATGAGGCAATTCAGCCTATGCAGAGATTGAGGAGGGAATCCTGGTTTGTGACAAACCAGTAGGACACAGAAGGAGGCTTTCCTCTTAACAGAGGAAAGCACACAGATTAGGGACTGGAGTTTGTTTTGGTTAGGAAACTGGCATGTATGTGCGTATGTGTGTTTATTTATTCATTTCCCCATCAGAAGCCCTAATCTTAAACAGCCTCTTGAGGCTGGACAGCTATTACAGATGTCAAAGATGAGCTCCTCATGGGTCAGCTGACTTCACTTTGACCTAAGGCAAAATCTATTTAAATTTTATTAGGGAAGCAGACCAACCACGCTGTTAGAACATCGGATGTTTAGGCGAAAATCATCTTATGAAATTTCCCAGTATAATTCACTGGGGAAATGACCATGACTTATTGATGAATTTAAAATATTTGATAGGCAGATAGCAAAACAATTTCTCTGAATTAAACACATATACTAGATTTTATGGACTATCAAGGGAATTGTGCAGTTTTTATTTATAGGCAATCAGGTTTCTTTACCCCTCCCCCAAACACGGTTGCTTCAGCATATTCAGAAACTCATGTTGCCATGATTGTTTTTGTCTTGCTTCAGTAATTCCGGAGCATTTATCCATGTAATAGCATGGCCTTCCGCTCCACTGCCTATATAGCCCTCATGCTCCGATGAATTCACTTGACGGAACTCAGACAAATGATGCTTAGTATAGTTTATGTATTTAAATGAATACAGCAAACAAAGGAGGCAGACATTTTTTAAAAAGATATAATCATTTAGCGGCAAATGGCTAATTAAGTTTTCAGCATACGTAATAACCTACATTCTCTATACCCTTCATTTACCACACAGGATAATGTGTTGTGCCATATTTTAATAAGCAGTGGATACTGACGGGTGAGTTTATTCATAAACCAAAACACATCCTAAAATATGATGTCAGCTTCCCATCTTGGATTCATTTTTCCACTGTATTCATTCATGTGTACCAAGACATAGGTAGGGGATGTTCTGAACAGAAAATCTGTGATTGGGAAGAATTAGCGAAAATAAAATTATTGAGAGAATGCTTAAACTATAGTACAGACTCCTTAAAAGTATAATACAACTGCTAAAAATATATGAGACAAATTTTTACTTACTGACAAGGAAATGTTATAAGGACAAGATAAATTGTTTAAGTATGTAATGTAAACCTACTATTAAAATATTACTAGTGATAGTAATAATGCCTGCTGTTATTTTTATTCTCATAAAACTATGGAGAGAACTATATGAATTAATATCACAAGAGAGGTAAAATAATGGACTGCTGTTCATTTTTAACGTGGAATTTACTTTACAATGAAAAAAATAAAGTCAATATTTTATTTTGAAAAAAATTCCAAATTGGGGTGTATAGAAATAACTCTGGTCAATCATTGGATACTTGGCCTCAAAGAAGTAAGTTATAGGTAGAATAAAGCCATCTCTGCTGATGTTTCTGGAAGAAGGGAGAAACCCCTTCACCATGATAGAAAACATTGAACTTCTGGCCTGACAGAAAACAGCCAAAGAGATGCCAGCTCCTTATTTTGAAATGAGGAAAATGAAATATTGGCAGGATTAATGGATTTCCCGGCTCATGCAATTAGTCCTAAGACTCTTCAGACACCCTACCCAACATACTCTCCACGAAGCCTTCTTTCCAGCTTAAGGTTTAATAGTATCCTAGTTCTAAATATTTGATATTGCATTTGAAAACTAAATAATACTTCAGCTCATTATCTTAGGCATCCTAAAGCAGTTGTGTCATAGTTTCTTGGTGCTGCTGCAAGACAAACGCCACACATGGCCGGCCTTAAAGAACAAAAACTTATTTTCTCCTGTAGACCATGAAATTAGAAGTCCAAATTCACAGCACTTGGCTCTAATGGAAGTCTCCCACTGTTGGCTCTTGGAAGGATCTTTGTGTCTTTCACCTTTTGTAGTCAGTTTCTAGATAATCTCCACATGGCATCTATCTTCCCCCATTTTGTGCCTTTTCTGTATCTAATCTGGTCTTTTATAACTCTGATGTGACTAAATGTGAGACACTCCTGATGCTGATAAGGTCCTGTTAAGAAAGCAAAAAAAGATTTATTCCCCAAAGAGATTATATCTGCAGGTACTGGAGTTAGAATTCTAACATAAATTTGGGGGGGGGGGCAAAATTCAATCTGAACAACCTGTATCTTCATTGCTTATGTATTATTTCTATGCTACATGGAGGATAGGTAGTTGGAAAATATGGAGTAGGCAACAGAAACAATGTTGGCTATTGCATGATAGAATTCTGCAAAACCAATAACTTATTCACTGGGAATGCCTCTTTTCAACAACATAAATGATGATTCTGCACATAGACCTCTGAATAGAACACACAGGAATCAAACTGACTACACCTGAGGAAAGAGACTGTGGAGAAGCTCTGTATCATCAGTCAGCACAAGGCCAGGAGCCGACTGTTGCTCATATGCAAGTTCAAGTTGAACCTGAAGAAAATTAAAACAGGTTCTTAAGAATAAAAAGACAACCCTGAGTGTATGCCACCTGAATGTAGGCACCATTTCGAGAATAGACATGATGTATTGAAATTAATGACAAAGATCAGAAGAATTTTGGGATGACATCAAGGACATCATACATGAAAACCTCAAGAGGTCATTAAAAAGACACGAAAGAAAGCAAAGAGCAAAGTGGATGTCAGGAGAGACTCTGAAACTTGCTTCTGAATGTCTAGTGGCTAAACTGAGTAGAAGAAAGGATGAAATAAAAGAGCTAAACAAGTTTTCCAACAGCGACTTGAGAAGACAAAGGAAAATGTTACAATGAAATGTGCAAAGGCTGGAAATTGCAAAGGAAAAGGGTAGAACTCTCTCTGTATTTGCCAAGATGAAAGAACTGAATTAAAAATTCAAGCTTCAAGTTGCGGTACTGGAAGATCACCTGGGCAAAAAGCAACTGAACAACACAGGAAGTATCAAAAGAACGTGGAAAGAATACATAGAGTCACTGTACCAGAAAGAACTGGTTGATCTTCAACCATTTCAGGAGGTAGCACAGCATCAAGAATTGATGGTACTGAAGGAAAAACTGACTATGCAAAGGCATTTGACTGTGTGAATCATAATATATCGTGGAAAGCAATGTGAAGAATGGGAATTTAAAAACATTTAATCGCATTTACGAGGAACTTGTACTAAGACCAAGAAGCAGTTATTTAAACAGAACAACTGGATACTGGGTGGTTTAAAATCAGGAAAGGTGTGTAATCAGGAAAGGACTGTAATCTTTTAGTTTATTTATTCTGTCTGTATACTGAGCAAATAATTCAGAAAACGGGGCTATATGAAGTACATGGCATCAGGATTGGAGAAAGAGTCATTAATAACCCACAATGTGCAGACGACACAAACTTATTTGCTGAAAGTGAAGAGAACTTGAAGCACATACTGATGAAGATCCAGCATGACGGCCCTCAATATAGATTGCACCTCAACACAAAGAAAATGAAAACCTCACAACTAGACCAATTAGCAACATTGTGATGAACCGAGAAAATATTGAAATTGTCAGCCAAGCAAGCCAAGCCAAGTGCCGTCAAGTCGGATCTGAGTCAAGGATTTCATTTTACTTGGATCATGATCAATCCCGAAGCAAGCAGCAGATGACAGGCTGCACTGGGCAAATGTGCCACAAAAGACCTCTTTAAAGCGTTAAAAGTAATGAACTCACTTTGAAGACGAAGGTTTGCTGGACCCAAGCCCGTGTATTTTTGGTCACCTCGTATGCATGTGAAAACTGGACAATGAAAAAGGAAGACTGAAGAACTGACATACTGGAATCATGTTGTTGGGAAAGAATATTGAATATACCATGGATTGCCAGAAGAATGAACAAATTTCTCTTGGATGAAATACATTCACGGTGCTCATTAGAAGTGAGAATTTTGGACCCATTAGGACACGGGACCAGTCACTGGAGAAGAGCATGTTGCTTCGTAAAGGAGAGAGTTGATCAACACAGTGGGTGCAACAAGGGGCTCAAACAGAGCAAAAACTGTGAGGAGGGAACAGGACCAGGCAATGTTTTGTTTCATTATTCATAAAATTGCTATGCATGTGAACTGATTCAATAGCACCTAACAACAAATAACTCTAGTTCTGATTGTGGGCAATCAACTAACCCAGATTCTTTCTTGCACCTTCTGAGGAGGGGGGCTCTTTTTGCATTACCTTCATTTTCCAGGTGAAGGAACCTGGTCACCAGGAAGGTAAGTGAGGAGCCCAGGATCATACGCTGGGTCGGTGGCTGTTTTAGTCAGCTAGGGCTGCTCTAACAGAAATACCACAGAGTGGATGGCTTTAACAAAGAAAGATTTATTCTTACACAGGCCGGTAGGTTGCAAGTCCATATTCAGGGTGTCCGCTCCAGGGAAAGACTTTCCCCTTGACGACTCTGGAGGAAAGTCCGGTATTGTATCAGTCATTGTCCAGGGAGCATCCTCACACAAGAACCTCTGGTCTGAAGGACGTGCTCTGCTCCCGGTGCTGCTTGCTTGATGGTAGCGAGGTTCTCAAATTGTCCTTGGTTCTTTTTCCTTTTATTCCTTGCAAGCTAAAAGCATTAAGGGTGGGGCAAGCCATACTCCAGGGAAACTTCCCCCATAGCAGGAATTCACAGCCCCACCCTAATCCTTTAACATACAGGTTAGCAAAACCACACAATGGAGGACATTTCCAAGATACTGGGAACCATATCCCAGCCACATGGCTGCACACATTTTTGGGGGGACACAATTCAAACCATGACATCCCACCCTTTGACAACCCAAAAATCACATCACAAAACATTTAACACATTCATCTCACCATAGCAAAATTATGTCCATCCATATAACAGAAGTCTTAAATCAGCTCCAAGTCCAAAATACAAAAACTCTTCTACATCTGTGAAACTTAGAAGGCATTAATAGGCAACAGGCAAGTCAACAGAACACATTACATTAGCCCTCAAAGCTTTGGAAATACTCTTACATTTTCTGAGACATTCTACACAACAGCAATGCTCTCCAGACTCTAGGTATCGGCCACGCTCTCAGGTTTCTGAGTGGAGACCTCCAGCCCTGTGCTACAACTTTGCCTTCAAGGCCCACTTGGACAGAAACTGTCCCATCGGCTTTAGGAGCACCCTAAGCCCAACTGAGTGGCAATTCCACCCTTACGAACACAGCACGCCATGGTTCCACCCTTTCAAACCCCTGAGGTCATGGCCATACCTCTTGAGACTGAGGCAGCTCAGCTTCTCACGCTATCTGCCTCTTCAGCTTCAGCTTCCTATGGCCGCATGGCCTGGGCCTCAGGCCCACATCTGCCCTGCCGGGCAAGTATTCCAAAGCTCTGTAGCTCCACTGGTTTAAGTGCCCGGAGGCACCCCACTCTTGCTGGAAAGCGTCCTGCCCAAAGGCACTCAACTCTCTCACTCCGTGGGTCAGCAAGGCCAGCTCACCGATTCAAGTGCCCAGAGGCACCCCGTTCCGCGAGGAAAACTCTGCGCAGGCACTGACCTCTCTCGCTCCACGGGTCGGCTCCAGCGCTGCCTCTGGTTCTGCTGCTGCCGCTGCTGCTGCTGCTGGTCCTCCGTTGTTTCTCACCATCTGCGCCTTCTTCGTTCCTTCTGAATCTTCTATCCATTCGCAGTTTCAAAGTGGCTTCCACATTTTAGGTATTTGCTAGAGCAGCACCCCACTCCTGGTACCAATTCTGTTTTAGTCAGCTAGGGCTGCTCTAACAGAAATACCACAGAGTGGATGGCTTTAACAAAGAAAGATTTATTCTTACACAGGCCGGTAGGTTGCAAGTCCATATTCAGGGTGTCCGCTCCAGGGAAAGACTTTCCCCTTGACGACTCTGGAGGAAAGTCCGGTATTGTATCAGTCATTGTCCAGGGAGCATCCTCACACAAGAACCTCTGGTCTGAAGGACGTGCTCTGCTCCCGGTGCTGCTTGCTTGATGGTAGCGAGGTTCTCAAATTGTCCTTGGTTCTTTTTCCTTTTATTCCTTGCAAGCTAAAAGCATTAAGGGTGGGGCAAGCCATACTCCAGGGAAACTTCCCCCATAGCAGGAATTCACAGCCCCACCCTAATCCTTTAACATACAGGTTAGCAAAACCACACAATGGAGGACATTTCCAAGATACTGGGAACCATATCCCAGCCACATGGCTGCACACATTTTTGGGGGGACACAATTCAAACCATGACATCCCAAAGGGAATACAGAATGGGTTGTAGAAGAAGGTAGTTCTAAATATCAGTTACGGCCACGTGACCAGTTGCAGAAACGAGGACTGTAATTGCTATGAGTATTCCTGCTTTGTATGTGTGTATTGGATATTTTGTTTACTTATGAAACATAAGATGTAAATGGGTTAATGCATTTTCAGTTGTACATGTGTTAGTTATATCATGTTGACATAAGTATGACTTTGTAACTGTACCCCTTCAGAGACTGTGCATGGTAAGGTGAGATGTGTGAAGATGCCAAGTTGACAAGGGGTGGACTGTGGTGGTCAGGATTATGTCAACTTGGCTACTACCTATTTGGCTGCTGTATTAAGTGGCAGGGCGGGGTTTGTGGTGGCTTCCTGCCCCTCGGCTCTCATCTCGTGACCCTGGACTACAGCTGCTGATCGCTCACGTGACCAGGAGCTGCTGCTCTCTCTTGTTCCAGCGTCTGGTTCTGGGACTTGAGCTAGCGGCTGTTGGGCTCATCAGTCCTTACAGTCGGCACGTGAGAGTCCTGCTCCCTGACCTGCCAATCCTGCGCTCGCCAGCCTCTGCTCAGTCCTGCTCCCTGACCTGCCGATCTTGGGTTCTCCAGCCTCTGTCACTTCGCCTCGCCACCAGCTTGGGACCCACCGACCTCCAGCCTCTGTTGCATCGTCTCGCCGCCAGCTTGGGATCCACTGACCCACACAACCGGTGATCTGCAACTCTGGTCTCTGACTTGCTGACCTTGGGTTCCTCAGCTTCCGTGGACACGTGAGGCTTGTGCCAGAGCTTGGGACATTCAGCTTCTGTGATTACGTGAGCTGTTTCCTATATTTGTATCTATCTATCTGTCTATATATATATATATTATAAATCTTTCCTAATACCTACACGTGTTACTGGTTTTGCTTCCCTAGAAAACCCAGCCTAAGACAGTGGCAAAGCTGTTGTAGGTTGGAGGGTCTAATCTCAGATTTCATTTTATTCTTCCATGTTAAAAACAAGTTCCGGAAATCCAGGACACTTACCATTGACTCATAGATCCTGAAATTTAGAGATTCCAAGAATTTTACTATGGAAATAATCAGAAGAGAGAGAAAAAAATTATAAAGCTAGAAAAATTAGTCTATAACAGGATATTAACAGTATAATTAACTTCTCATTATTGAGCCAAGATTTTGCATATTTGTGAAGAATGTGGCACTTATAAAATACCTGTGCACAAGCTAACTGTTTCCATTTTATGATAGAGAGACAGAACACTCATCATATACCTGCTCTGTTGACATGAAAATGTTCACAGGGCCTATGGAAAGGTTTTAGATCTGCCATATCTCAGACTCGTGTAATGTGGCGGTTGAGTTATATTTATTGGATCATCCTGTGAATAGGAACATTTCAATTATATGTTCAATATCTAAATTAAGTCCTCCATTAATTCAATGAGAGAGAGTCACATAAGGTGAGTAACATCATCCTGGCTCTCTCGAGATGCACACCCTTGATGATGTTATTGAGACTCTTAATTCATCAAGTGCAGTGGTGAGAACTCACTAGGAGACAGATCTGTCTCTGTCTTTAGGTCCTTGTATAAGTGTTTGAGTAATTTTGGTCACCTGCTTTCCTGTGAAACACACATCAAAACCAAAGACAAACTTCTTGTTATCTGGTCAATTCTGACTCATCGCAAGTCCACTTGTTACAGAGTAGAAGCGTTCCATGTCATTTCATTGGCTGTAGTCTTTACAGAAGCAGATCACCAGGCCTTTCTTCCATGGTGCTGTTAGGCAAGTTCCTGTCATCAACCTTTAGATTAGTAGTAGAATGTGAGCTGCTTGCATCCCCTAGCAGAAATTATTCCTCGTGGTGAGATGGACTAAAGTTCCCACCTTTCTACCAGGCAGCGACTTGGTAATAGAGACATGGATTGAACTCTGCACCAGTCATCATCCTAGTTGCTTCCATGAGTTAACACGAGTTTTGCATAAAATGGAAACTGGCCCAAGGAAATGGCAGGTGTACCTTCTGGATAGAAAGATTAGGCAGAGTTATAATTACAGTTGCATTGGGTTAAAGCAATGCTTATAAGAGAAGTTCTAAGCATTATTCCACGGGTTGGGTGTAGGTAGAGAGAGGAGTTCTCAGAGGCACCAGATCACATGCTCTTCTAAAAGATGATGACTTATATTAGTGACCACTTGTGTTGTCTCTGAGTTCCTTAGGGGAAAACTTTCCCACAGTAATGCTGGTGGAGAGAGGTGAGCAAGAGTCAATCTAACACTTATCTGGAAGGATAATTTGCTCCTCCACTGAGGCTAAGCCTTGGATTCCACAGGGCATCAGCTGACTGCAAAAGTAGTGCATACAAAGGACACAAAAAGGGGGTGGTCTGACTCATCTATAGGTGGATGAAAGGGATGGTAGGGTCAGTTTGTTGTGTCCTTCGGGTGGTTGGTGACCCTCATGGGGAAGGGCTTGAAGAGAATGTTGCAGGAGAAGTCAGGGAAGGACTGAGGGAGAGGGGACAGGTAAACATAAGGCAAACAGAGCCCTTGGTTGGAGGCTAAGGGGAAGGTCTTCTGGGTGGAGAGACTAACAGAAACCAAGCTAGGAAAGTGTAAGCATGAGGCATGGCAGTGGATTGCTGTGACTAGGAAGACAGTTGTTATAGATTGAATTGTGTCTCCACAAAATGTATATTGAAGTTGTAGCCCCTGTACCTGTGGATGTGATCCTCTTTTGAAATAGGATTCTTCTTTTGTTGTGTCAATTAACCGTATATGTGTAAGTTGAGTCATTTTACCCTCTCATCTCACTAGGACAGGAGCTGTCAAGTTAGCCTCGTGTATCTACTTAAGTCAAGAAACAGACTTCTCTAATAATTTCTGAGTTATAAAAAATGCTGAATAGACACAGAGAAACGCACAGGGGGAGACAGATGCTGTATGAGGACCCATCTAAAGCAAAAGAACACCAATTGCCTATTGTCATCAGAAACTAGGAGAGACCCACAGAAGGAATCCACATAGCTGAGACTCTGGTTTGAACTTTCACCCTCCAGAATTAAAAAAATAAATTTTTGTTCTTTAAAGTCACTCAGTTGTGACTCGTATGACAGCATTAGGTAATCGGGACAATTGTAAACAGTGTGGTGAAATGGTTCTAGAAAGGTAATTGTTTTGGTTGTCTGGTCTTGGCAACTAGACTCTAATAATTAGCTAGAACAATTTAGAATGACTCATTTACCTTTCAGCCAGTATTATGTATCATGTAAGTAATAAAAATATGATCAAATCACAAATACAAATATAGGGGTGGATATATTTTTGGCTTTTTAAAAATTTTATTGTGACTTAAGTGAAAGTTTACAATCCAAATCAATTTGTCACACTAAGACTTGCACACACACTGCTATGCAACCCTAGTTGCTCGCCCCACCCCGTGACGGTGCACTGCTCCTTTCCACCCTGTATTTCCTGTGTCCACCCAACCAGCTCACTCTACCCTCTCATCTAGCTAAGACAAGAGCTGCCGAGTTAGCCTCATGTACCTACTTAAGCCACGAAACACACTCCTATTCAGTACCATCTTATGCCTTACACCCCAGTCCAATCTTTGTCTGAAGGGTATTTTCCTTTTGGGAGCTTTACTTTGCCAGAATAAAATTGTTTGTACAGAACTGTTCACGAATCTTTTCTTGCTGGTTATCTACGCTCATTGGAGAGAGGTAGTTTAGGTGTTACCCACTTTACAGGTGATAAAAGTGAGACTCAGAGACTCAGATAAAAGTGAGCACTCCCAAAGCTGTAGGGAAAATCAGTGGTGAAGCAGGACAGGCATCAGGACACTTCAGCCCCAGGCTGATACTCTTTCCTACTGACCTATACTTTCTGGTATTACTTTAATCAGAATCCTTTCACTAGCAAATGGTTCTCTCTTCCCTACTCATTTCAAAAACATGGTAAGAAAACACACGTCAGTTGACTGACAGGGTCACCTGGCACTAACAAGAAAAGACTTGAATAATTTTCTCATACTCATACTTTTCTCCCCACCCCCAAAGCCATTGCTGTTGAATTCATTCTTACTCATAGCGACCCTATAGATCAGAGTAGAACTGCCCTACAGAGTTTCAAGGAGTGCCTAGAAGATTTGAACTGCCAGCGTTTTGGTTAGCAGATATAGCACTTAATCACTATACTGTTAGGATTTTCCACACATTCGCAGTAGGATGCATTTCCTCACCTCTTTTCCACCTCTCTGGGTGGCTCAAATGGGAATGTGCTCAGCTGATAACCAAAAGGTTAGAGGTTCATCTCCATACAGAAACACCTTGGAAGAAAGACCTGGTGATCTACTTCCAAAAGGTCATAGTCACTGAAAACCATACGGAGCACATTCCACTCTGACACATTTGTGTCCCCATAAATTATGGTTGACACGATGGTAACCAGTTTGTTTTGTTTTTTCTCTCCATGGGCCAGTGTTCTCCAGGTTATAGAGAAGTACTGAACCTGAGATAATAGTGCATCTTGTAAAAGGTCTAAATTATATTTGTGTTATCTTTCAGAGAAGAAATCACAGCAAAAAATGTATTTCTTTTCATTTTGGTCCTAGCTAGTCCTAGCTCAAGAAAAACTAGTTGAAATCATTTGTTGTATATTATTTGCCTGCTGCCAAAATTAGACAAAGTTCTAAAGTGTCATTGAGCTTGATTGTTTTTCTTTGGTGGAGCATTGTTATTAATTTATGCAGTTGTCTGGACTAGCACTCAAGTTGCTTCATGTCTGAGTTTACACACTGTAAAGTGAATATTTTGGGGGTACAGTTAGGAGGATTCAGAGATATAGACAGACAGATGATTTGCTCCTCTCATTTTCTGTTTTTCAGGAAAATTTATTATCATAAAAAGGGAGACTGTAGTGTAATCTATTTCATTCTGTTTTCATGGTAACCTTCCTTTCATACCACGTCCATTTGGAATGATACAGATTCTCCCTTGGCTCATAAATGCACAAACTTTTCAAACCTAGAGATTCTAGCAGATGACTGATACAGCCTTAACTTTACTGAACGTGATGCTCTAATTAAGGAAATATGGCCTTTGGAGGTTCTCATTACTTCTTCCGTGTGAACGTCTAGCCTGGGATTTTGCCACCTACTATGTTTCCTTCTTAATGACAATGTTGGGAGGCTTCCAGATACCTGAAATTACCCCTTTGAAGAACTGATGTGTTAAGTGATCGTGTAATCTCATGATGAGCTAGTAAATGGAGAGATAAAGACAAATCTAAACACTGGCATGAAGTGGAAATAAATGCAAAATCATACAGTAAATTTCTCTATCACTTTGCAAGCTTGGGCTGTGGAATTAAAATATCTAGTGATTGGCTACTGCTGTATAAATTTAGAAGGATGCTTCTAGATGTTTTAGGTAACTCATTAATGGATTCCAATCACACTTAACGGACTCAGCCACTTGCGGTGGGAGACCATGTATATGCATGTATCTATTTAGCTGGTGGTACATTGGTCTGCTGTTGGTGCAGCAATGCTGCATTTCTAGCCACACCACAACCTGCAGACAAACTGAGCTGGACTTTGGGCTTTAGACTCCAGGCTGTGACTCAGGTTGGGGTTCAATCTTCTCTGTGAGTTTCCTATCCTCTTTGGACTAGCAGATATCCAGAGCCCATACCTTATATGACAAGTCATCGAAATGCATAAGAGCAAGTAGAAACAAGTTATTCCACAATTATATTATGTATAATTCCATATATCCATGTAAATAATGACAAATAATGATGCAAACTACCACAAGACAAATAATCTCTGTTCCTGAAAGCTGTCTGGGTAGCTACCATGATGTCCATCCTTGAGAAGTTTTGGACTACATTTTACTTTTGTAGTCTCCATATTCCCTGGTTCTCAGAAGCATCAATAAACATTGAACTGTAGATACTGGATCCACTTGGAATGAAGATCACAAAATATGCCCCGAGGTGTGCATTTGCTGTCTCTGAAGGGTTTTGTTTGTTTCTTGGGAATCTGCATTTATGAATACATACAATTAGGGCAGAATTTTAAAATTTTGTCTAGTTCAGTTACTAGCTGCCTTTTAACAAGTGTTTAGGCCTCTTCATCGTGGAAGAGTCCATGTCATCAGTAAGTCCTCACAGTCACGGGCACGGATGGAGAGCTGTAACCTCCTTCACCCAGCATCCTTCGCTTTCCTCTGAATCTGGATTCTCTCCATATCTGGTGCGTGTTTCAGGAGTGCAATTGTCAACTTTACTTTTGCGTGAGCCTGGAGCTGTGTTCAGTTCTCTGGGAAAGAATTTAAGAATGGCATGCACGCATTTAGTGTTAAATTCAAATATGATAATATGTGAATATACTGTCTCTCATTAGCCTGAAGGAGCGCTTACAATTTAACTTTCTTTAGTGAAATTTTGCATGTAATCTAAAGGAAAGAAAAAAAAACAAAGCCACAGAAAAAGGGTTAAAAAAAATCTCCAGGTCCTTTCCTTGTAGTTATGCATGTGAGCTGGCTCAGCCTTACTGCATTTTCTGGTCTACAATATTTCATTCATTTTATTTTCTAGTTCAGTGTGATTTTACTAAACCCACTCCATGTTTAGGGTGCTGTTGTCCACATCTCCAACTGAAATACAGCTTCTGAAAAGTGCGTTTTTGTAGGGCTGACTATGTGAAATCGGAGCAGTCTACTAAACCTTGGAAGCATGGTCACTGAGTCTATACATAAGCTTCCATGCTACTGATCTCCTAAGCTCTGAGAACTTTAATGCGCTATACTAATACCAAGTCCCAAATTACATGTAAATATTTCTCCATGTGGGAGATCTGCCTTCAGTTTCTAGCCAATGTATCTCACATGCAGCCACCACCTGCCCGTCAGAAAAGCCTCGCATGCGCTTCGATGCTGACTCATTTCTGTGGAGTTTCTCAACTAAGCTGGACTATAAAGAAAGGACCCGGGATCAGCTTCTCAAAATGAGTGAGAGAAATCCTAGTAGAACAAAAATGTTCTTATCCACAGCCCATCGTGAGGATGGTACAAGACTGGGTAACATTTTGTTCCTTTGTGCATGGCATTGACAAGAGTCAGGGGCTGAATTAAGAGCAGTTAACAACATTTCATGAATATTTTTGAAATTTGATGTAGTTTTACTTCAAATACCTAGAGACAAAGATAGAGAAATGAGGGTGACAAGGAGTTTCAGCTTCCCACCTAGCCCTTTACACTAGGGAGAGAGGATAATCTGCATCTCTACATGGATCATGAGACAAAGAAGAACAATGGGCGCACAGGGCTCTCCTGAAATTTCAGGGTATTCACCACTCTTGGTTTTCTGAAAGACTAAGTATGTGAGAAAGGGCCTTCCCAGAGAGAACAGCAGCAGTGTCAGTCATGAGGGAGCCATCTTTTGATTGCTTGACTCATTCCTGACATTCAGCTGCTGCCAAAGTGGAGAAACAAATGAAATATACCTTTTGGGAACCCAACAAAGACATCTTTGACGATACTTAGAAAGTATTGAGGGAAATTTGCTATGGGTGTGGATTGGAAGGCTGTCTTTGTCTGGGTTCTACAGAGAAGCAAAACCAGCAAAAGTGTGTATTTTATAATGTGTGTATAAAAACCTACCCACTGCCAACAAGTTAATTTCAATGCATAGTGACCCTATAGATCAGAGCAGAACTGCCTCATAGAGTTTCCAAGAACTGCCTGGCAGATTTGAACTGACAACCTTTTGGTTAGCAGCTGTGGCACCTAACCACTATGCCACCAGGGTTTCCAGTGTTTGTATTCCCCAGTGCTGTCAAGTACACATATACCCGTATAGTGTTGGTGGCACAGTAGTTAAGAGCTTGGCTGCTAACCAATAGGTCAGAAGTTAGAATCCACCAGCTGCTCCTTGAAAACCCTATGGGACTGCTTTACTCTTTCCTATAGAGTCATTTGAGTTGAAATCAACAGCAACGGGCTTGTGTATCATATTACATCATAACTGCCAAGCTACATCATTACATAATTGTCAAACCACAGAGAATCAAGGCCCAGCCAAGTTACACACAAACTTAATCATCACAGTCCACACCTTGTTAACTTGGCACCTGTATACAACTCCTTAAACTACACACAATCTCTAAATAAAGATAGTTACAAAGCCATACTTGCACCTAGGATGATACAACCAATGTGTGTCACAGGGATAGAGAGCAAACATTTGCAAGTGGGTTACTATATCCACCTATATCTACCCTTACATTCTTCCACCTGTGAATCCTGGCTATGGGAGAAACAGCACCACACACTGGATGCTGTTTTAGATTATGTACAGCCTCCTGTAGAACATTGTCCCAACCTTGCAAATTATGTAATCTAGCTGGCACTGTAATTTTGTCTTTAGTAGGTCACTCCCTTGTTCTGTCAAGTCAGTTGCTTTAGTATGATAGGGAACATGGCAAGACCAGGGAATTCTTTGAGCATGAACTCATCATCCCACGTCATTTGCTGTGAAGTGAGTCCCTTGATCTAAGGCAATGCTACATGATATACTGTGACAGTGAATAAAGTATCCTGTAAGTCCACAGGTGGTAGTTTTGGTATAATCATTGCTTGCAGAAATGGCAAATTCACATCCAGAGTGTCTATTCTATTAATAGCTGCCTTTTCCATGATGTAATCAACCTACCCCCAGGTTGTTGGCTGATCACCTCTTGGAATAGGACTGTATCAGTGACTGAGCGCTGGCCTCTGCTCCTGGCCGACTGAACACTCAGCAGCAGCTGTAACCAAGTCAGCCTTAGTAAATGGAACTCCTGACTGCTGAGCCCACGCAAAGCCATGGCCGCTTTGTTAATGAGCCCACTGGGCACTAGAGCAAGTAGCTGAAGAAATAGGGTAGCTGCCTTCAGTTTCCACAGAACCTATCATCCTATCCACTTGATTGTTAACATTCTCCTCTGCTGAGATCACCGTTCAGCTAGCATCTACATGAGAAACGAATATCTTCATTTCTTTGGCCCCTTTAAAGAAGTCTGTCCACAAACCTCTTTGTTTTCAATTTTCCAATCACGTTCCTTCAAAGTCCCTGACAATTCAGCCTCAGCCAAACCCATGAATCAGTACACAATCACACAGCTGAGTATTTCTCCTCCCCTGCAAAGTGAACAGCCAGGTGCACTGCTTGAAATTCTGCCCTTTGGGAGGATTTTCCTTCACCACTGCCCTTCAGGGAGGTCCCAGAAAGGGACTGTCACTTTCAAGTGGTGCTTGAATATGTTCAGAAATATCTGTAAACTAGGTGTGAGTTTTTTCTTTCTCAGTCCAAAGATGATGAGGTACTTCCCATGAGGTTATAGATGTAGACAGAGGTGGCAGAAAGCACGACAGGAATAAAGACCGCGGGAATTTAGGCCATTTCCTTATACAACTTACTCGTGCCCTAAAGTCCTGCTTGAGTCTGAATGATGGAGTGTTTTTGTCTACATCCAGCTCCATGGCTCTGTGGGAGCCATGCAACACCCAGTTTGTGATGGCCAGCTTAGGCCACAGGGTATCTTGGAGGCCCCTGATTAAGCATTCAGCCTTCGCTAAGGCCTGAGTGATCATTCAGGTTGTGTGTCAGTTTGGCTGGGCCATGATTCTCAGTGGTCTGGCAGTCATGATATAATTTGGCAGTAGTCTAATGATGTGATCGTCTCCATCATGAGTTTGGATATAATGTGAACACCTCTATATTAGTATCTGCTGAGTAGCCAAGCAGTTTAGATAGAGTTTCCTTGGGATGTGGCCAGCATCCAATATTGGTGGACTTTCTTTCTGGCAGGATTCATGGGCTTTTGCTTACTCTGGATTCTGTTCCTGGCTCCTGTGTTCATCTAACCTCTGGCTCTTGGACTTAAGCTAGCAGCTTACCTGTTGTCTTGCCTGCCAACCTTGAGATTCATTGGTCTTCACAGCCTGTGAGCCAGAACCCTGCTGTCTGACATGTTAATCTTGGGCTTGCCAGACCCTATGGCTACATGAATTTGGAGAAACCTGCTGCCTGACCCATGGACTTGGGATGTTCCAACCTCTGCAACTGCATGAGCCATTTCCTTAATATAGATCTCTTGGTATTTACGTTTGTATGCTTTACAAGTTTTGCTTCTCTAGAAAATCCAGCCCAGTAGCAAGTCAAAATTCTTTCTCAAAAGGAAAATTGTTATCAACAGAGGATGGCAAGGCTTTGCTCCAAAATCCTAAGGATCTGTGCTGTGATTTACCAATAGAGGCCTGGCAAAGATTACAAAAGCATCTCTATCTGCCACTGACACTTCAAACACCATTGAATCTGCTGAATCATATGGACCAATTTGCAGCACATTTTGTACGGCTGTCTAAACCTGCTGCACAGCCTTCTCTTGTCCTGATCTCTACTCATAACCAGCAGCTTTATGAGTCACTTGATAAACAGGCCAGAGAAACAGCAGCAAATGAAGGATACGAAACCTCCAAAATCCAAGGAGTCCAACCAGGTGTTGTGCCTTCTTTTTGTTGCAGGAAAGTATAGATTTAACAACAGATCCTTCACTTCAGAAGGAACATCTTGAGGCAGGACTAAGATGGTGAAGTAATCAAACATTTCCTGTGGTCTCTCTTACAACAAAGACCCTCCGAAACAAGTAAGTTGATTGTATTTGACATTTTAGGAGGCCTGAGCATCAAAGGCAAAACTGAGGAACTGTACTGAGTGACAGCAGAGAAAATGACTGGTTAGAAGCAGGAAGCCGTTGCCAGACCTGACCCAGCAGTACTGGGCACCTGGTAAGCCACATCCGCTTGTGAGAGCACTACGAGGCAAGCGGTGGTGTTTGGGATACATTTTCCACTTTGGGAGAGACTGTTCAGCAGACAGTTTACTCATGCCTCCAGTATCAGCGAAATGCAGTTCTCAGTCAGGAGAAGATAAGTAACCCGCATCTAACCTACACGTGGATCTAAAACATTCCTTTGGGATAAACCTCTTTCCCATTTACCTGCCTTCTTCTCACTCTGCACTGGATCAGCTAACTTCAGAGAGTGCTGCATCCCCTGGACCAGAAGTAGTATCACTTATGTGCCCTGAACCATTCTCCTGGACTTGCAGAGGGAATAAGTTAACAAATAGGAAAAAAACAGGAAGAATATCCCAACATGCCCCACACCACTGTACCCTTAGAAACTTCACTAAGGTGGAAACCAAACCAAAAGCCTATTGCTATCAAGTCAGTTCTGACTAATAGTGACCCTACAAGACAGGACAGAACTGCCCCATAGAGCTTCCAAAGAGCACCTCATAGATTTGAACTGGTGACTTTTTGGTTAGCAAACATAGCATTTAACTACTACACCACGAAGGTTTCCACTAGGATAGAAGTCTCCTGAATTTTTGTGGGATAAATTTTCTGCTCTGTAGCATTCAAATGTTTTACCAATGAGTTGAGAGTCATTGACAATTCTTCCAATCAATGTAATGAACCAATGTACCATCTTGTAGAAGAGAAAAACAAGCAAAGTCTTGGTAAACTAAACTATGACATAAGGCTGAGAGTCACATACCTCTGAGATATGACAGTGAAGGTCTATTGCTGGGTTTGACATTTGAAGATAAGTTGCTACTGCTGTTCCTTTGAAAAAGGAATTGAATAAAAGCAGGCTAATTCAATAGCTGTGTGCCAGATACCGGGAGATGTGTTTTAATCTGTTCCAGCAGTGACACCACATCTGGAACAGCAACTGCAATTGGAGTTGCTACCTGGCCAACTCTACTGTCATTCTCCAAGATTCATCCATTTTTTTACACAAGCCGATTAGGCAAGTTGAATGGAAGTGTGGTGCCCATCACCTCTGCATCCTGCAAGAGTTTGAATGAAACAGTAATCTCTGCAATCCCCCCAGGAAGGCAGTATTGCTTTTGGCTGAACCATGTGTCATGGGTTGAATTGTGTCTCTCCCCAAAACATGTTTATCTAGGCCATAATTTCTGATATTTTTGATGTTCCTATATGTTATGAACCCTGCCTCTATTATGTTAATGAGGGAGGATGGGCTGCAGTTGTGTTGGTGGGGTGCACTCTGTATGTAAGATTGTTTTGTACTTTGAGACTATCTCTTGGGACATAGGTAAAGGGAAGAAAGCAGACAGTTGGGGACCTCAAACTACCAAGAAGCAGTGCTGGGAGCAGAGCATGTTTTTTTGGAAGGGGTTTGGGGTTGCCAAAACATCTGAAGCTCCTAGTCCAGGGGAAGATTGTTGATGAGGACTTTTCTTCATATCCAGCAGAGAAAGTCTTCCACTGGAGCTGACACCCTGAATTTGGACTTTTAGCCTACTTGACTGTGGCAAAATAAAATTTCTGTTCTTAAAGTCATCCACTTGTGGTGTTTCTGTTATAGCAGCACTAGAAGACTAAGACACCGTGGTATTTTCAATCATCTCATATACATGAAAGATGGGCAATCGATAATGAAGACTGCAAAAGTATTGTGCCTTTAAATTATGGTGTTGGTGAAGAATAAGATACCATGGACTATGAGAAGTACAAACAAACCTGTCTTGGAAGAAGTCCAGTCAGAATGTTCCTTAGAAGCAAGGATTGCAAGACTTTGTCTCACATATTTGGGTATGTTATCAGGAAGGCTAGGTTCCTGGGGGACATCATGTTTGCTAAAGCAGTAGATTGTTGCAAAAGAGGAATACTCTCAATGAAATGGATTGACACAGTCTTGCACAATGGGCTCAAACTTAGCACTATTTTCAGGATGGTGCACAACTAGGCAGTGTTTTGTTTTGTTGTACATAAGGTCGTTGTAAGTAGGAACTAACTGAATGGCACCTAACAACAGTAACAGGGACAGTTCTATTGGTTTCTATTTGGCTTTTCCTATCATTACTGCCCTTGCTTCATTTGTCAGGGATCCCATGCCAGGTTCCGTTACACGCTCTATATATCTGTTCCAGTTACGTGCTCTTGAACTCGAGAAGTTGCTACAGGGTAGGTTTGAGAATACACTGGATCCACTGTGAGATGAACCTAAGCTAAGACTTTGTTAACCCCACTCTGACTGGTAGCCCAGTCACTTTTGGGGTCTACTGGAATTAGTCTCAGTTTAGAACCAGTATCCAGTCATCCCTGAAAAGAGTGATTATTTCCATTTCCTAGTTAACCACCAATCTTGTAAAAGACCATAGAACCATTTGGGAAAGCCGGGAGAAAGACTAACCATGAATTTTTTGGCAGTGTAGTCTGGTCCTTCCTAAAGATGGCCTGGCCTCCCCTTCATACAAGAGGTTATGTCTGTAAATTGGCTCAAGTTTGGGAATTAATTGAAGGATTAGGACTTTCTATCATGGCAGTTCAGGTTAGTCTGCCATTCGTGTGATGTAGAATTCATACACTTGAACAGAAGCGAGTAGTAGATTTTCCATCTGTTTCACTCATAGGGACAACATGATTAAGTGCCAGCACTACAAATTCATATGACTCAGACTATCTTGGTTACTCCTTTGAATATGTTGTCCTTTAGGGTAACCACACCCACTTTGTTTTTGTTGATCAAGTGCCATCACTTGACCCCTACCACCACAGAGTCCAATCTGCCCCATTGTAGTTAAGTATCTTATTTTAGTTAGCGCAGTTCCCACTGTGAAATCCGACTTATGTAAGACAGCAGTCACAGCAGTCTTTAATTCTGGGGCTTCCTTAACAAATTTGTTCCCTGTAGCTGTGGTAAACGATATGTCCTCTGGGTAATCCATGTGTGGGTTTGTAGGTCCAACCAGATAAAGCCACTCTAGTATATCAGTTTCCCTAAGCCTTTGGACACCCTCCACTGTAGTGTCCCAAGGCAGGTCTGGTATTTCAACTTGATTTAGTATAGGACACTTTGTAGGCCATTTTGGTTAACTAATCAAATAAACTGTTAGATCTTTTCTTAACTTCTTTTTTTTTTTATTATGATTGAATGAAAATTTACATTCCCATATAAATTTGCATACTGACCTATATGCAGCTTCCACTGCTCTCCCTGCATGGTGACAGCACACTCTTCCTCTCTGCTCCATACATGTCTTATCCTCCCAACAGTCTCCTATCTTCTCTCCACCCATTCCCCTTCCTCCAGTATGAGGTCAGCAGGATGACATCCTATAGATGCCTAGAACCATAAAGTGCCCATAAATTTGATCACTCTGTGTCACCAAGTCCAATCCATTGCTGTCTGAAAAGTTGACCTTCATTATGGTTTATGGACAGGGGCAGCATCAGGGACAGGGGCCATGCTCCAAGGGGAACCCCAAAGCCCCTGGACCATCAGTTGTGGTCTTTTAGTGGCAATCTCAGGGTGCACACCTATTTATTCTTGTGTTGCCAGTGAGACTCAACTTTGTGAGCTACATTGTGGCTATCACTGGTGGTGGCTGGCCATCATCTGGTTCTTCCGGTGATGAGTTGATGTAGACACCCACACACGTGAGTCTCTTTGTCTTCTGAATTCTCTTCCCCCATGTCATTACAGACTCGGTAATCATCCATTTCTGCTAAGTTGGGACAATTTGCTGTACCCTCAGATGGCAGCTTGGCAGCTTTTAAGACCCCAGATGCCACTCACCAATGTGGTGCATGGAGAGTCCTCGTTAGCAAAATGCTAGCTGTGCCAGTTGGCCTCAATTTCCCCTGAGAGCACAGTCCTCGGCCTCCCACCACAGCTACTCTGTTGTTGTAATATTGGGTTAAGATGGGAAGATTACACAAATTGTGCTGAAGTCTAGTTAATATTGATCTTCTTACTAATGTGTGCTGTCACCAATTTGACCCAACCGTATTTCTAACAATTATCTAATCTAAACCCTCCCCCTTCATCCTCCCACCCTCCCCACCCTTGCAGCCTTCAGAGTCTTTTCTGTTACGCTTTTAAGTTTTTATCGTAGGGGTCTCATATAATATTTGTTCTTCTGTCGCTGACTACTTTCACTCAGCATAATGTCGTCCATTTGAAATCCTTTCTTAACTTCTTGAGCTGAAACACTGAATGGAGACTATGTGCTTAGGTGGATCAATAGAGTCATACTGATCCAACTTTATGTTCCTTGCAGCATTATCCCACAGCCTTAATAGCCATTCTCACACATATTTCCTAGCTTTCTCTTTGTACAAACAAGAAAAATGAAGAAATTCTTTTGGAATGTGGTGTATTTTTTTGTAGGTTACACTTTGCAGTTGGGCTCACTGGAGCTTAAGTCTAGTGATAAGTGTTGAAAAAAATGAGTGGTATGGATGTATTCTGAGAGCATTCAGCAATGTCTTGTAGCCATCTGCTTCAGGCATTCCCCTGAAATGACTCAAATGCCACCCCAGATGATATCTCAGACAAAGACTGTGGACACAGCTGGGTTAATCTTGAAAACCCTGGTACCACAGTGGCTAAGGGCTAAGTATGCTAACCAAAGGGTCAGGAGTTCAAATCTGCCAACTGCTCCATGGAAACTCTATGGGGGCGGTTCTACTCAGTCCTATAGGGTCATTATGAGTCAGGATTGACTCAGTGGCAGTGGGTTTATGTCATGGATTGAATTGCGTGACCCCAAAAATGCGTGTGGCTGCTTGGCTGACCATCATTCCCAATATTTTGCAGTTGTCCTCTATTTACTGATTTTCTGATGCTGCAAATCCTAAGCTCTGCCTGTGGTTAATAGACTGAATATGTTAAAGAGGATTAGGGTGGGACCTTGCTAAGATCACCTCCCTGCTCCTGTGTAAAGAGAATTTCCTTAGAGTGTGGCTTGCACCACCTTTTATCCTACAAGAGATACAAAGAAAAGGAAGTAAACAGAGAGCTGAAAAACTCATACCATCAGGAAAGCAGCACTGGGCGTACAGTGTGTCTTTCAAACCTGAGGTTCCTATACCAAGATGCTGCCTGACCAAAGACTGATGCAACACAAAAGTCTTCTTCCAGAGCCGATAAAGAGGAAAAGCCTTTTTGGAGCAAACACGATGAATTTGGATTTGCAGCCTACTGGACTGTATACAAATAAACTTTTCTTTGCTAAAGGCATCCACTTGTATTTCTGTTAGGGCAGTACTAGATGACCAAAACAGGGGGTTAATGCCATCAGATGAGGGTGGAGAGGTAAACAGTTTTACTAGGAAAGGTGTTTTAGTACAGAAGGATGGACTAATGTCTTTGGGTGCAAGTGAGACAGCTCTTTCCACTGTCAAGAGTGATTCAGTGGAATTTAGGGGCTCACTGTTCCCAGATTCCTGATTATCTGCCCGTATGTTCTCATCCAAATTTAAGGTCTCATTTCTTCCTGATCAGTGTTCTCACTTTAGCTTCAGACACTGTTTGAGGTTGAGAACCCAAGTGGTGATATAATTTAGCCACCACTCTTTAGATAAGAGTCTCAGTTTGGTTTTCAGCAATATCAGCTCTGTTACCACAGAAACAAGGCTTTCTTTCTGAGTACAAGTTGCAATTTTGAAGTTGCATATGTGCTGCTGGAGCTGTGACTCTGAAGCCCTGAGTTCATCTCTTTCTTTCATCAGTTTGTCCTGTGAAAGTAGGACCAACCAACTAGCTTCCTTATACATCTTCTATTTTTTAATTTTTAGCATTTATTATTTCTTAGTGATGCATAGACTAAGAATGTGCCATAGAACCAATGATCTAAATGAAATACGATACATTTGCATTTTACAGCGGACCAACAGTTCGTTTCCAATTTTCACTCTTGTGATTATTTGTGTAGTCAATACTCTTGTGTCATTTTTATCCACAAAGAGTTCAAACTATCCTGGACTACCCTGAGTATGAGGAAATGAACAGCAGTAAGCTTTCTTATAGTTCTCATTCTGAAAAAACTATAAAAAAGTATCAAGTGTGTGATCCCCTAGAGCCATGCCTCTGTCCAATTATTGACCTATTGGTGGTGATATTTATGTTTCTATTGCCACCTCATGCCACAGATTAGCAGTGCCTTCTTCACTGTGGGAGCCCTGGTGGCCTAGTGGTTAAGCATATGTTCAACCACTAACCAAGATGTCATAGTTCAAATATATCAGCTGTTTCGTGGAAACCCTATTGAAAAATTTTGCTTTGCTGTGACGCAGTTAGAATACATGCACACACACACACACATATACATATGTAGAGACAGAGACAGAGAGAGAATGTATTGGTTAAGTGGATGTCTGCTAACCAAAAAGTTGGCAGTTTGAATCTGCCAGGTGCTCCTTGGAAACTCTATGGAGCAGTTCTATCTATCCTATAGTGTCACTATGAGTCAGAATTGACTCAAAAACAGTAGATTTAGACAGAGAGGGGGAGAGAGAGAGAATGAGTAATTTATCTTAACGGCATGGTTCTAAGGGCTTTCAAGTTCCAAGCTGGTGGGTTAGGCTTCAGGCTTCTCCTGATTTATGTAGCTTTAGAATCTCAAAAACTCAAGATCAAAATATCAGATGGAAAACTGATGGCTCGTGGGCTGTGAAGATTGATTCATCCTAAGATTAGTAGGAAAAATGGTAGGCTGCTGACTCAAGTTCCCAAGAACCAGAGGTCAGATGATGACAAGCTAGGTGTAGGATCCAGGGTGAGCAAAAGCCAGTTAACTTCGCCAGAATGTGCATATGTATTGGGTGCAGACCATATCCTTGAGGAAATTCTCCTCATAACTGATTGCCTGGTCATATCATAGAGGTGATCATATTATATCACTAGAGGATAACTACCTCTTTACATAACTGCCAAATCACAGAGAATCACTGCCCAGCCAAGTTGACATACAAAAATCAAAAAAGCTAACCTGACCAACCAAACAGCTGCTGTTCAATTCATTCCAACTCATAGCAACTTCAAGTGTGTCAGAGTGGAACTATGTTTCACAGGGCTAAAGTGCTGCAATACTGTAATATGTCCCTTTAAATCAGCAAATATTTGCTTACAACATTTTTACAGCTTTGTTATGCCCATAAGCAGGTGAAACTCAAGGCAATTCAAGTGACTTAAATACTGAGAGATGAACTTGTCCAACTAGATATGCTACATTAAGTTTCTTGGCTTCATCTAAATAGTTCTCCTCTGGGTATATGGCATCAAGGCAATATAAAGGGTATGTCTTAGTCACCTGGTACTGCTTCAACAGAAAATACCATGAGTGGAAGGTTTCATGAAGAAAAGCTTTTATTGTCGTAGTCCGGTAAGCCGCAAATCTATTAACAAGTTCCAAGTCCATTCAATATGAGAAATCATCACAGTCCAGTAGGATAAGTCCAAATCCAGTGACAGCATCTCGGCACAGCAACCTTGGGCCTAAAGGATGTGTTCTGCACTCAGTGCTTCTCTTTTTGTAGCAGGAGGTTCCCAACTTCGTGCCTCGCTTCTCTCCCTTACAACCCACAAACTTGTAGCTTGAGACCTGCCTCACTAACACTGCTGTCGCTGTTCTCCATCGTCAGTCTCACAGAGGCAGGATTCATAATACGTGGGGGGAAGGGCACCATATTGGGACTCATAGTCAAATTAAATCAACACAGACATTTTTGGGGGGACACAATTCAATCCATGACAGGGTATAATGGACAGTCACATAGACCTATGAAAGCAACTCTGCCTTCCACTTCTTTATTTTAGCTCTTGTTAGTTTTTTTCTTTCCTGATAAGTCCCCAACCTACTACCACCCACCCTCCTACACTCCTCCCTAGGACAAGCTTTTCTGAAAATGATGGGTGTAGTTTCTAGCTCTTTTTTTTATGTCTTTACTAAAACACCTCTCATCAGACCCCAGGAAAGGGCAGATTTGTTTTCTGCCTGATGGGGACTGAGTAGGGTGATCAGGGCTCACCCAATAATGTTTAGTGGTGTCATTTCTGCTTTGAATGTGCAAGGTCCTGAACCCTGCTCTTTTATAACCTTATTTTATTGTTATAAAAATATGTATAACACAACATTTGCCAACTCAACTTATCTTGGATGTACAATGTAGTGATACCAATTGAATCAATCATGCTCTACAGCCATCACCTATAATCATTGCCAAATTTCTCATCACCATAAACAAACATTTGTTGCTTCCTACACAATGACTCTGTTTCCCTGTGTCCCCTCCCTATACATTTGCCTATTCTTGTTATTTCATGTAAGTGAGATCATGTAACATTTGTGTTTTCATGACTGACTTATTGCTCTCAACAATATTTTCAAGGTTAATGCATGTTGTGGCATGTATCAAGTCTTCATTTTTTTTTTTGTTCTTACATGTGTATCACATTTTGTTTATCAGTTCATCTCTTGATAGACAACTAGGTTGTTTCTACCTTTTGGCTACGATGAATAATGATGCAGTAACGAATAATGATGAACATTGGTACATATTTGTCTGTTTGTATTTCTGCTTTTAAGTCTCTTGTGTGTATACCTAGAAGTGGAATTGCTGGATCATATGATAACTCTATTTTTAACTTTTTGATGAACTGCCAAACTTTTCCACAATAGCTGTACTATTTTGTATTCCCCTTAGCAATGAATAGGTGAACTCTATTCTTGGAGTGTAGAAATCCAAGGCTTTGCCTTAAAGTTAAGGGAATCTGGCTAGCCTCCTTGTTTAAAAGACTCTGAAATGTCACACTGATGGCAAAGGTGAATCTGACTCAACCTATGATCTTTTTAGTCACATCATATATATGTGACAGCTGGTTGTTTAGAAAGGAATACTGAAGAACTGATACATTTTGACTGTAGTATTGGCAGAGTACTGAATATATGGGGTCTGATAATTAAGTTTGTGAACTTGACACTGTGCACTTACGTTGGCAGCACTGTACAAACGACTCAGTGAGATTTCATAGTCTTGGTATATCAATGTCTTCTAGCTGTGTTCGTGCTGATGTGTGACAGTCTCTTGCTGGGTGGTTTTTCTGTACCATTGCCAGGATGTTGGAGCTTTAATTAGAGCAGTGAATGACCATTAAATTTCTTGTTGAACTTTGCAAGTGTATAAATGCAATCAGGGATGTATTAGTCCAAGTTTATGGGATAATGCCACCAAAAAATGGCAATGTACAAATGGATTAAAAGTTTTCCTGAGGGAAGAGAAATTGTCACTGCTGAAGAAAGGTCAGAGTGGCCAGTAAGGAGCAGAAATGACGAAAACATTGCAAAAATTAATCAAATTGTGCATCAATAGCTAACTGTGAGAAGCATAGCACACCCCATAAACACTGATAGAGAAACTGGAAAATTTAAACTGAAGAGCTTGGCATGAGAAAGGTGTGAGCAAAAATGGTCCTGCAGGAGCTCACTGATGAACAAAAGCAAAGCAGATATGTTTGCCAAGATGTTTTGGAGAGGCAAAACGAAGTTATGGGCCATTTTATCACTGGTGATGAAATATAGGTGTACCAACATGAGCATGAAACATTGTATCAAAGTGCACAGTGGAAGTCAGTCAGTTCTCCACAACCAAAAATGTGCTGTCAGTCCAAATCAAGAGTCAAAAAGATGTTGCTAAGTTTTGGATATCAGAGTGATTGTTCATTATGAATTTGTACCAGCTGGACAGTTAACCAAGTTTACAATTGGAAGTGCTGAAAAACCTGCATGAAAAAGTCAAAAACCACCCCAACTTTTTGCCAGCAGCTCACAGCTCTTGCATCATGACGATGCACCAGCTCACACAGCACTGTCCGTGGGAGAGTTTTTAGCCAGTAAACAAATAAATGTATTGGAACTCCCTCCCTACTCACCTGATCTGGACCCCAGTGACTTCTTTCTTTACCTGAAGATAAAGGAAATGTTGAAAGTAAGACACTTTGATGATATTCAGGACATCAAGAGTAAAATGACAACAGCTCTGATGGCCATTGCAGAAAAAGAGCTGCAAAATTGGTCTGAAGGGTGGACTAGGCAGAGGCATCGGTATATAACTTCCCAAGGGGAGAACTTCAAAGGTGACCATAGTGATATTCAGCAATGATGTACATAGCATTTTTCCTAGGATAAGTTTGTGAACTTAATTGTCAGAACTTGCACCACGGGCTACCAGCAAAAATTAATGAATCACTCATTCTAATTTACAACCAGAATGTTCTTTAGAACCAAAGATGGCAAGACCTTGTCTCTCATACTTTGGACGTATCATCAGAAAAGTTTAATCACTATAAAAGAGCATCATGTTTGTTAACTAGAAGGTCAAAAAAATCAAGAGAATCCTTAATGAGATGGACTAACACAATGGCCACAAGAATAGGCTCACCAGAGCAACAATTACAAAGATGGCACAAGACCTGGTGACCTTCTGTTCTGTTATACATAAAGCTGCCAGGTGTTGGAGCTGCCTGGATGGCAACTAATAACAGTAAATCACAAATCAGCCATGACCTTTAAAGCAGCCTGGTAAAAACATAATAGGTACAACTGTAATATGTTCTAACATTTTGGGCAAGGTAATTTTTAATATTGTTACTCCCTTGACATCACAATGCCATATTTCATTGTGATGATACTTATTAAATATCATTAATGCTAAAAAGTTATCTTGGAAGCACGAACATTTTCAAGACTGTCCTTAACTACCCCTTGAAATAATGGAGTCTTAATGACTGAGCTTTGAACTTCTGGTCTGTGCTTCTGACTGACAAGATCATTCTAAAGGCTTTGAACTCTTAAACATGAGTAGCGTTTCATTACCCCAGATTTCAGTCTAACTTCCAAAATGCTTAAGATTTGTCATGCTATTCCCATGCTTAGTGAAATACAGCTGGTCAAACAGGTCCAGAAGCTTCTTTGCTTTTGAATGTGTTCCACCATTAATGTGAAATGCCAAGCCAAGTGCCGTCGAGTCGGACTAAGTCTTTATAGCCAGTGTATTTGAAATCGCCTTTCTGTTCTTAATCAGTGGATGTTTTCTTGGCTACTGACACTCTGGAACTGTTGTGAAGGAGAATTTGCCCAGGTGCTGGGAGAGTCATTGCAACTCACAGTCAGTAGCACATCTAGGGTGTTGCACTGGCCTTGGGCACATGGCACCAGTGAACAGTTTCTGTTAAGGTGGTACAAGCTAATGTTCTTTCTCAAGCATGGTAATGTGTTAAATGAGTAAGGAGCTTGACTTGCATGTTTCAGCTGATGTTATTATGGTGAAGCTATCTAGAAGAGGGATGTCAGGTGGTGGGATGGGTTGCAATTTCAGTGCTTGCTGTAGGTCCTATTTTCTGTAGATATGTCATTGGCTGTACCAGTTAACAGAAAACGCTTAGCGGGGCCAAGATCCCAGGGCTAGTGCAATACCTGTCATACTCTAGTTATGCCTCTCCTCACAGTGTGTTAGAAATGAAAGATTGAAGCAAAGATGATTAAAGCTCCAGTGATAGCGTTCACAAATGAACTTCAGCAAGAAAGAGCAGTTTAGAGTAAATATGGCAAGGCTTCATATTGCAGTTTGATGAAATTAAAGGAAATACCAGGAAAAATCATTGTTGAATCTTTCTTTTATTAAAACCAGGCTAAAACAAGGAGTAGGAATTTGTCAGGTGCAGTAATTACTTTGGTACTTCACTGACAAAAGCTCTCTTGGGGTTCTCATCTATTTTCCATTTCCTCCTGATTTCTACTTTCTGCTGCTAGAGAAGATTGCATACAAGCCCTGGAGAGGGCAATTTCTCAGCCTATGTGTTTATAAATTAAATATTTCTATGAGTCAGAGTTGACTCAATGTCAGTGGGTTTGGGTGGGGATCTTCTTACATTTCATTGCTATGAGAAAAAAAATCTAGATTATTTGGTCAACATGTCCTTAGGATGACATAGAAACACATATATGGGTAAACAAACGCAGGAAGAAAAGCAGACACCTAGTGAGACATTTTGTTGGGTATGAAAAGATTAGAGGGTAGATGTGGTAGCTCAGGCAGGGGATAGAAGGCGGATAACCAGTAAACCAGTTACCCTCAAGTTGATCCTGACTCATGGTGACTCTGTGTGTGTTAGAGTAGAACTCTGTTCCACAAGGTTTTCAATGGCTGATCTTTGGATGCTGACCACCAGGGCTTTCTTCTGAGGCAGTTCTGGGTGGAATTGAACTTCCAACCTTTTGGTTAGCACGGGAGGAGATGAACTGTACATCACACAGGGAATCTGGAAGGAAGATATTGGAATATAAGTGGTAGAATGAAATAAACTGCTAAGGCAGAAATGACAAGTCTTCTAGGTCCTCGATACTTCAGCTGTGATCTCTGGGGCAGCAGCAGCATTACGTGGAGCTTGTTAAGAATACAGAAGTTTGGGCTTTATTCCAGAGCTACCGAGTAAGAATCTGTAATTTAACAAGATCTGGAGGTGATCCACATGATCATTGAGTTTAAGAAGTCCAGTCTATAAGGAACTCTTAAACTGAGTGTCTTAGTCTAGTGTTGTCATAACAGAAAAATCACAAGCAGATAGCTTTAACAAAGAAGAATTTATTTTCTCACAGAAAAGTAGGCTAAAAGTCTAAATGCAGGGCATCAGCACCAGGGGAAGGTTTGCTCTGTTGGAGGAAAGTCTTTGTTTTCCATCTTCCTCTGGACTGGGAGTTTTTGAGGCACAGGAACACTGAGTCCAAAGGACATACTTTGCTCCTGGTGCTTCTTTCGTGATAGTATGAGGTCCCCAATTCTCTGCTCGCTTCTCTTTCCTATATATCCTAAGAGATTGCCTCAAGGTACAACATAATCTTACAGATTGAGTCCTGCCTCATTAACACAACTACCACGACTAACAAAATAGAAGCAGAATTACAACATATAGGAAAATCACACAGTTCTGGGAATCATGGTCCAGCCAAAGTGATACACATTTTTGGGAGGGGACATAATTCAGTCCCAACAATGGGTAATACCAAAGCCAAGAGGACCTGTAAAATAAGAAGGTATTTACAGGTTCTCAGAAGACACTAGCAGAGGACATGCCAACCAAAGGACTAGTTGCTGTCAAATCAACTACACCTCATGGTGATCCCATATGTATCTGAGTAGTGGCACTGTACTCCACAAGGCTTTCAAAGCTTGATTTTTTTGAAAGCTGATCACATGCTTTTCTTCTGAGATGCCTCTGGGTGGACTTGAACCTCCAACACTTTGGTTAGCAGCTGAGCACATTAATCATTTGCACCACCCAGAGACTCCAGAGGGCATTCCAGTGGAAGGAACTGAACATCTAACAGCGATAAAGGTAGAAACAGGTAGATAAAGCAATAGCAATTTGATGAAAACTTTTATAGTCAAGGAAGAAAGGTCTTTACTTAGGGAAGAAGCTGCAGGTAAGTAAAGCACAACTGAAGAAGAAGAATAAAGGAGGACTTGCAGTACCTGACCTCAAACCCTGCTATACAGCTATGGCAGTCAGAACAGTCTGGCACTAGTACAGTTACACGTTTATTGACCAATGGAACAGAATTGTGAGCCCAGATTTAAATCCACACCCACCTATGATCACTCGATCTTTGATAAGAGCCCAAGTACATCGCAGGGGGAAAAGTCAGTCTTTTTAACAAACGATGCTGGCAAAACTGGATGTCCAGCTGCTGAACAATGAAAAAGGACCAATACCTCACACCACATACAAAAACGAATTCGAAATGGATCAAAGACCTAAATATAAATCCCCAAACTGTAAAGTTCATAGAGGAAAAAGTAAGATCAATGCTAGATGCTCTAATATATGGTATTAACAGGATATGAGCCATAACCAACAACACACAAACTCTAAAATAACAGCTGGACAACTGAGATCTTCTAAAAATTAAGCACATAAGCTCATCAAAAGACATCGCCAAAAGAGTAAAAAGAGAAACTACAGATGGGGGGCAAAAATTGCTCTTCCAAAACAGACAAAGGCCTAATCTATAAGAAAAGCTGACCTCTCTACAACAAAAAGACAAACAATACAATTAAAAATAGTCAAGGAAAATGAGTAGACACTTCACCAAAGAAGACACTCAAGTGGTCAACAGGCACGTGAGGACATGCTCCAGATCACTAGGCTTTAGAGAAATGCAAAGCAAAACTACACTGAGATACCATCTCACCCTGGGGTTACTGGCACAAATTAAAAACAAAAACAAAGAACAACAACAATAAAAACAAGGAATAACAAATGTTGGAGAGACTGTGGGGAGACAGGAACTCTTACACACTGCTTATGGGAATGCAAAATGATACCATCATTTTGGAAAATGATACAACAGTTCTTTAGAAAGCTAGAAATAGAAATACCATGTGATCCAGCAATCCCACGCCTAGGAACACAGTAGATATCCTAGACATACCTGGACTATACCTTCTCATATATCCTAGAGTGATAAGAGTCATTACATGAATAGAAATACATACACTCATATTCATTACAGCATTGCTTTACAACAGTAAAAAATAGGAACAACCTAGATGTTCATCAACAGGTAAATAGATCAACAAATTGTGGCACATACACAGTGGAGTATTATGCAGCAATAAAGAACAACAATGAATCTCGAATCATCTCAGTAACATGAAAGAAACTGAACGGCATTATAACTGAGCGAAATAAGTTAATCACATAGGGACAAAAATTGTATAAGACCACTACTGTAAAAACTCATGAAAAGGCTTACACACAAAAAGAAGTAACCTTAGAAGGTTAAGGGGGAGAGTAGGCTGGGAGATGGAAAAAGACTTAATAGATAATACCAAGTCGCCGGTGATAACTCTGTTGAAGGGTATGACAGTACACAATACTGGGGAAGCCACTACAACCTCAACAAGGCAAGGTCAAGGAAGCTCCATTGATACATCCAAACTCCCTGAGGGACTAAATTCCTGGGCTGAGAGCTGTAGGGACCATGGTCTCGGGGAACATCTAGCTCAACTGGTGCAACATGATTTATAGAGAAAATGCTTTGCATTCTAATTTGGTGAGTAGCATCCAGGGTCTCAAAATACTGTGAGCAGCCTTCCAGAATACTCCACTGGTCTCATGCCTTTGGAAACAAGGAAAACTGCAGGAAACTAAAGATACAAGGGAAAGATCAATCCAAAGAAAGTAGAGTAAGTTTAAACACTTTGTGGCAGATACATTAATTATGAGAAAAAAAGCACCGAGGGGTCCCAAGAAAAGTGGATGAGTGTTAGATGTTGAACTGTGGGGAAGCAGAAGAGATAGACAGGGTCAGAGCCAAGCAAAAAGACAGAAATGTGGGTCTGAGTAAAGATCTAACCACTTTTTTTTGACGATCTAGCATTTTTTGCTAATAGCTGTAACACAAAACTTGAGAGGTAGCATTAACAAAAATCCCAGAACATGGTCCATTCAACTTAATCCTTCATAATTTGCTGTATACCGGTATTCACATGTGTACTTAAATTAATTCTTTAATAAGCCAAACACCAAACCAAGCCAGTTGCTGTAGAGTCAGTTCTGACTCACAGTGACCCTATAAACCCAGTTCAGGAATATAATGGGTTTGTTTCCTCACAAATGTTCGGGCATTTCTTAGTTCCACACTTCAGTGCTGTGGAATCTTAACTTTGTGTCTCTTCTCTTGCCTCAGTTTATTATTTGTAATACGGGGATAACAATAATGCTCACATCATTGGATTATTTGAGAATTAAATAAACGAATACCCATTGTTTGCTTAAAACAATGTCCAACACATATCAAAAACCAAACCCAATGTATTACTGTCAAATTAATTCCAACTCATAGTGGTGCTGTAGGACAGAGTAGAACCACCCCACAGGATTCCCAAGGAACAGCTGGTGGATTCAAACTGCTGGTCTTTCTTGTTAGCAGCTGAGCTCTTTACCACTGTGCCACTAGGGTCTGACGCGTAACGAGGCTTAATAATTGTTACCAAAAAAACCCAAATCAAACCCAGTCCCAAAGAGTCAATTCTGACTCACAGCGACCCTATAGGATAGAGCAGAACCGCCCCATAGCGTTTCCTAAAAGCACTCGGCAGACCTGAACTGCCGAACTTTTGGTTAGCAGACTTAGCACCTAACCACTGTGCCGTGAGTGTTTTCGTAATAACAGTAATTGTTAGCTAGGATTAGCAATTCTACTGTGTTCTAATAGGATCGCTATGAGTCAGAATTGACTCAATGGCAGTGGTTTTTTTTTAGGATTATTATTTACAAAGGCCTCAATTAAATGTATCTGTATAGGTATTTTCAGGAGAGTAGTGGAAACTGTGGAAGTAATCAGGATTTTGAGTCATTTTACTGGTACCCAAAAAGGAATGATCACATCGATCAAAAGCATAATTTTCAGGTACCCCATACTTTGAAAGTAGGTAATAACATGAAAATTGGATAGGATTTTAAATACAAAATAAAGGAACTTAAATAAAATTTTCACGGAGTCAAGAAATGAACTCTCTGGAAACAGAAACCTGATTACTTATCTTTATTTCCATAAAATCTTATCCATTTTCTTAGATCCTTTGTATTTTCACTGACTTTGAAGGACAAGTCTACAGCAGAATTCTTAGATATGCAGTAATTGTCAAAGTAATGTGGTAGAACTTTATTCTTTAAACGTTGAGTGAGAGATTAAAATTATTTTGTAGTTTTATTACACATCTTACTCCATGTGAGAGAAATACTGGGACATAATTAAAATATAGTAAAATGGTAGAATATTTAGTATCAAGTGGAACTCAGTATGAAACTTCTGAAAAACTTCTTTATTGAAAATGTAAAGGAAGAGTAAAAACCTGTGATATGCAGATGAGACAACCCTGCTTGCTGAGAGCAAAGCAGTCTTGAAACACTGATGAAAATCAAAGACTGTAGCCTTCAGTATGGATTACACCTCAAGATAAAGAAAATAATAATTTTCGTAACTGGACCAATAAGCAACATCATGATAAAGGGAAGAAATACTGAAGTTGTCAAGATTTCAATTTACTTGGATTCCCAATCAATGCCCATGGTAGCAACAGTCAAGAAATCAAAGGACATATTTCATTGGGGAAGTCTGCTTTTACAAAAGACCTCTTTAAAGTATTAACAAGTAACAATGTCACTTTGAAGACTAAAATGTGTCTGACCCAAGCCACGGTGTTTTCAATCATTTCTTATGCATGTGAAAAATAAATGTAAAAAAGAAGATCAAAGATGAACTGACACATTTGCATGATTATGTTGGTGAAGAATATTGAATATATCAAGGACCCTTGATGAGATGGATTGGCAGAGTGGCTGCTACAAGGGCTTAAGCATAAAAACAATTGTGGACATCTTGCAAGACCACGCAGAGGTTCATTCTGTTGTCCACAGGGTCACTATGAGTTGGAACGAACTCAGTGGCACCTAATAACAACAACCAGAAGAATAAATGAATCAATCCTAGAAGAAGTATAGTCCGAATGGTCCTGTTGTCAGGAGGGATCAGCCTCTGGAGAAGGACATCATGCTTGGTAAAGCAGAGTGCCTTGTAAAGTAATTTAGTCAATGAAAATGAGGAGGACCCTCAAGCAGTTCAATTGACACAGTGGCTGCAATAACGATTTGAAGCTTAGGCACAATTGTGAGGATGATGCAGGACTGCTCAGTGTTTCATTCTGTTGTATGTAAGTTCACTATAAGCTGGAACCTACTCAGTTATACCTGTCAACAATAACAGCTCTGCAGAAAGATTTTAATGTACATTTTGTTCCTCTTTTTCCTCTTTCTTGCCAACGTCTTAACTGTTTATTCTCCTTTCTTGAATGATATTTGTGCAAGAAACATCATGAAAAATACAATTTGTTATAGGTGATGATGGTTATCTCCCAAAGCAATACAGTAATGGTAGTTCTCCTATATAAATATGTAAAATAAACACACTTGATTCACTTTCTGGACTGGAGGTCAGAACACTTTCTTTTTGGTCTGATTCTACTCCAAAGTAGTTGTGTTTTTTTTTTGAAGAAAGTTCTTTCCCTTCTCTGAGACTCAGTTTTCTAGCTGTGTAGTCAGTACCACAGGTAAAATCTAACATTCAACCATTGTTAAAATTCTGGATCTCTATGATTAGTATGCTGTGCAAAAGAAGTATGGGATAATTTCTAACCAATTCATTTAATTTCAACTGGATTAGGAGAACTGAGGTCACTATACAACACCAGACTGCTCTGGGTAGAAATATAAATCTTTCCTTGCATATAATACATTCCCAGGGTGAATGTGATTCCTGAGAATTATCTCATTTCCTGGCTTTCCTCCAGTCTAGAGCCATGTCCATTACCAGTTGTTCTGTTGATTCTGGCTCACGGAGACCCAACGTGTGTCAGAGCAGAACTGCGATCCATGGAGTTTCCAATGGCTGATATTTCAGAAGTATATCTCCAGGCCTTTCTTCTGAGGTGTATCTATGTAGATTTCACCCCCCAACTTTTTGTTGAGCAGCTGTGTGCATTAACCATTTCCACTCAGGAACTCTGAGGCCATGTTCATTAGCTCTTTGTCACACGGATTTTTATCTTCAAAAATTATTTTCTTGAAGCTTCTCTTTCTGCATCATTGAAGATGCTATTGATAATCTACATAAAATTAAAACAATGAGATCTTTGAGATGCTCATATACTCATGCTCATAGTCATAGTCACTCAGCCCACAAGGCTCGGGTTTAGCAAGAAGGACATGGGAAAGATGCAGTGGAAATTCTGAGCCAGCAGGGATTACTGTAGCTGAACTTCTGGGCAGCCCATTTCTGCATTCCAAACCCATCATTTTCCTTTGCCTTTCTTTCCTCCCTTGTTTTCTTTCTGGTTGCCATAAGTAATCTGCAAAGTAGATATCTGAAACAAGAAAATCAATTGGATTTTATATCTTTTCTAATTAATTTCTCATTGTCAAGCACTCACAAATCATTTGTAAGGAATAAGCTAACTCTTCCACCTGTCATGGTGCTTTTGATAGACGAAAAGATAAAGAAAGCTTTGGGGTGTAGTTGTATACACTGTGTGAGGACATCCCCTTTTCCTGATTTGTCTATCTGCAGAAGATAACATCCTCCCAAATGACTATTAATATAAATGAACATTTTTTAGATTTGAATATGTTATCTCTTTTGGTCTCAACTTTTTATCACACTTTAGTGTTCTGTTACAAAAACAAACCATTAGCATACTAAAAGAAAAGCAAATTGGGGGCGAAGTCAAGATGGCAGAGTAAATGCACATCTCTCTAAATCCCTCTGGAAACCAAGACCTGAAATGATAGTTAAGTGGAACCTTCTGGACACCTAGTGAGCCCTGGGATGCGGCATAGCGCTGTTAATTTGGACTTCATACCACTGAATGCAAAACCTCCTCTTTTTCACTGACCTTACTCTCGGTCGGCACATGCTTACACAGACTGAAGGTAACTCACCATTTCAATTTTTTTTTTCTCTGTCTTGGCCGGTGGGCAGAACTGGGACTTGACTAGCTGCTGGTCTCGGATGCACTGCTGGTGGGACTGGCAAGTGTAATTTCCAGGTTCTGAGACCCTGGCTTTGGACTCTGTGCACCTTGGCTCCTCTGGCCTATCGGGAAGAGGAGAAGCCCAGGCAGGGGCCCTGGCTGGACTTGGTTCATAGGCTGGGAGGTGGCTTCTGCTGGGGTGGGGGGGGAAAGTGCTTTTCTAGCAGGGAGGTGGTGTTTTGCACAGTGTTGCCTGGGGCAGTGGAGGCTGTGGACTCTGGGCATTTCAGCACTCTTGGCCTCTCCTTCCGCTCGGAGTCTGGTCCTGGCCGGCTGGTGAGCTTACGTAGGATGTCATCTTGTTTTGCTGGGAGGCAGGTTCACCCATATGGAAGCCTCAGGTGGATCTAATTCCTGAGCTGGGAGGCAGATCCTACCCAGAAGAGACTGCTTTTCCAACAGAAGGGCAGAATTCTACACAGTATCACCTACAGCTGGGTCCCGACAGCAGAGGCCAGCAGGCCAGTAGCCCTTCTGTGTTTTGAGCTAGTTTGTAACATTGGCTGTTCAATATAGGGGTGCTTACTTTGCCAGCTGGGAAGAGGGATGTTTACACCTGAAAACCTGACTGACTTTGGAAGTTGCCAAATACTTTTTATTTCTCATCTTAAGACGGCCTAGAGAAACAACTGTGGTCCATCTTCACAGCATCTCTCCCAGCCTGTATTGACCCACATGAAGCTCCATAAGCAGCAAATGTTGGAGAGGATGATAACCCGGAAGTCACCAATGGCATCAGAAGGCAAAGAAATAAAAGGCATCTGTATTGGCAATGAAAAGTAAAGATTTCCCTCTTTGCAGATGATATGATTGTTTATACAGAGAATCCAAAGAAATCCTAAGTAAACTGTTAGAGCTACTAGAAGAATTCAGCAAAGTATTGTGATACAAGATAAACATAACTAAATCAATAGGATTCCTTTATACCAACAGTGAAATTATTAAAGAAGAAATTATCAAATCAATTCTATTTACTATAGCCCCCAAGAAGATAAAATACCTAGGAATAAATCTAACTAGAGAAATAAGAGATCTTTATAGAGAAATCTACAAGACCTTACTACAAAAAAACTAGGAGAGACTTACATAAGTGGAATAATCTGTCCTGCTCATGGATAGGAAGACACAATATTGTGAAAATGTATATTTTGCCCAAAGCAATCTACTTTTATAGTGCAATCCCAATACAAATTTCTTAATGAGATAGAGAAACACATTATCAGCTTTATTTGGAAAGGCAAGAAACTCCAGATAAGTAAAGCACTACTACAAAAGAACATACTGGGAGGCCTCTCATTACCTGACTTTAAAACCTATTATACTGCCACAGTAGTCAAAACAGCTTGGTACTGGTACAAAAAGAGACATATAGACCAATGGAACAAAGTAGAGACTCCAGAGATGCCACCATCCTCCTATGAACAGTTGATGCTTGACAAAGGTCCTAAGATTTTAAACTGGGGTAAGAACAGTCTCCTTAACAAATGGTGCTGGCATAATTGGATATCCATCTGCAAAAAATTGAAACAAGACCCATATCTCACACTTTATACAAAAAACAACTCAAATTGAATCAAAGATCTAAATATAAAAGCTAAAACAATAAAGCTCATCCAAGATAAAATAGGGTCAACAATGGAAGTTTTAATACACAATATAGACAGACTTCAAAATCTGACAAACGAAACACATTCATCAGCAGAGAAAATAGGTAAATGTGAATTACTAAGAATCAAACACTTCTGTTCATCTGAAGACTTCATCAAAAGAATTAAACGACCACCTACAGAATGGGAAAAAATATTTGGCAACTCTATGTCAGACCAACGTCTGATCTCCATAATCTATAAGGTTCTACAAAATATCAATAAGAAAAAGACAAATCACCCAATTAAGCGATGGGCAAAGGAGATGAACAGACACTTCTTTAAAGAGGAGATCCAGGCAGCCAAAAAACGCATGCAGACATGCTCACGGTCTTTAGTTATTAAAGAAATTAAAATCAAAACAACAATGAGATATCATCTCACCCCAACAAGATTGGCCATGATCCAAAAAACACAAAACACTAAATGTTGGAGAGGCTATGAAGAGATTGAAACTCTCCTACACTGTTGGTGGGATTGCAGAATGGTGCAACCTCTTTTGAAAGCAATTTGGCATTACCTTAAAATAATGGATATAGATATACCATTTGACCCAGTAATTCCTTTGCTTGGAATCAAGGTCATTCACACAAACTGACACATGCACAGGAATATTCATTGCTGCACAGTGCATGAGAGCAAAAAGATGGAATCAACCCAGATGCCCAACAACATAGGAGTGGATGGATAAACTTTGGTATATGTACTCAATGGAGTACTATGCACTGATAAAGAACAATGATGGTAGCAGGAAACATCTCTCAATTTGGACAGAAAACATCTCTCTATCAGAGACAGAAAGATAATTATTCTATGAGACCCCTACGATAAAAACTTAAAAGCATACTCATACATAACAGAAAAGACTCCTTGACAGCTACAAGGGTGGGGAGGGTGGGAGGGTGGGAGAGCGAGATGCGAGGGTTTAGATTAGACAGTTGTTAGAAATTTGGTTGGGTGAAATTGATGACAATACACATTAGTAAGAAGATCAACATTAATGGGATTTTGACACAACTTGTGTACTCCTGCTCTCTTAACCCAATATTGTAAGCACAGAGTGTGTACACTTTCATTTTTCATTTAATAATAAAAAAAGAAATCCTGAAAAAAGAAGGCCCCCAAAAGAAATGACCTCAGAACTTCCCAGACAAAGAAGCTTTTCTGAAAATATCAGAAGGTGAATGCAAAAAGATTATATAGAGAGCCCTACTACATCTTACACAAAATGCAGCAGAGCAAAATGAACAATTAAGCAAGCTGTTCAATCTGACGGAACATTAGTACTCTGAAATCCAGCAGATGAAGAACAAAATCAAAGACATAGAAACTTCCATTCAAAGCTAAGAGAACAGAATGGAGCAAATGGAAAAGAGAATTTCTGATTTAGAAGACAGAGCTACTGACTCCAGCATCTGTGAGGAGAAATCAGAAAAAAGAAACAAGAAAAATGAAGAAGCATTAAGAAGCATGTGGGACTCTATTAAGAAGAACAATCTACAATTAATTGGAGTCCCTGAACAGGGTGGGATGCCCAAGAACACAGAGAGTATTATGGCTGAGCTGCTGACAGAAAATTTCCCAGAAATTATGAAAGAAGAGAATATAGATATCCAAAATATATATCGAACACCACTCAATGTAGATCTCAATAGAAAGACTCCAAGACATATTATGATCAAGCTCAACAAAATGATACATAAGCAGAAACTCTTAAAGACAGCAAGACTCAAAGCAAAGCTGATATTCAGAGGGAAACCCTGTAGGCTTTCATTGGATTTCTCTGCTGAAATGATGGTGGCACAGAGACAGTGGCATGACACATTCAAAGCCTTTAAGGAGAAGAACTTCCAACCAAGAATTATATATCTTGCAAAACTATCTTTCAAATATGAAAATGAAATTAAGACATTCGCAGATAAACAGAAACTCAGAGACTTTGTAAAAACCAAACCAAATCTACAAGAAATACTGAAAGAGTCTCTTGGCTTGGAAGAACAAAACTGCTAACTTTGTATTTTAGAAAGACACATTATTGAGAATCCTACTCAGTTAGGGAAGGCTCCAAACACAATCAAAGCTGCAATGGTGAAAGAAATGATCTAGTGATCATATCATGTAAACTATGATAACATCATATTAAAAAGAGGGGTGTATTACAGTCATTATAGTCCTTCCAGATGGAGAGGAAGTTGACAAGACTGGTAACAATCAAAATTGGGTTTATATATAGTTTATTAAGTGGGATCATAGAGGCAGCCGTAAAGCACAGTAAAGAAGCAACATACTATATCAAAAATGTAATGCAGGAGTCTCAACAACCACAAAACCAACCCTGAAAAAGGTGAAAAATCAACTCACAAAGAAAAAGGTCGCAGAACAGATTAATGAGAACAACAGAGAAAACATCCACTCAAAAATAAACATATCACAATGGCAGCACTGAACACATACCTATCATTAATTACACTGAATGTGAATGGACTGAATCCTCCAGTAAAGAGACATTGAGTGACATCCTGGATCAAAAGACATGGCCCATCTATATGTTGCCTACAAGAAACTCACCTTAGACTTAAAGATATGAACAAACTGAAAATCAAAGATGGAAGAATATATATCAAGCTAACAATGAAGAAAGATTAGCAGGTGTGGCAATTCTAATTTCAGGCAAAATCGATTTTAATGTAAAATCCACCATAGTGGACTAGGATGGACACTATTTATTACTGAAAGGTTCCATACAGAAGCAGGACTTAACAATATTAAATATTTATGCACCTGATATTTGAGCACCTAAATACATTAAAGAATCACTGACTACACTCAGAAATGAGATAGATCGCTCCACAATAATAGTAGGAGACTTCAACACTCTACTCTCAATATTGGACAGATCATCTAGAAAAAAGCTCAGTAAAGACAAGAAGACCTTATTGCCACAATTAACATCTAGACCTCATCAACATATACAGAACTTTCTATCCACCAGCAGACAACTACACTTTCTTCTCCAGTGCACATGGAACATTCTCCAGAATACACAATGTGTTAGGACATAAAGCAATTCTCAACAAAATCCATCCCACTGAATTAATACAAAGTGTCTTCTCAGATCATAGAGCCATAAAAGTCAAAATCAATAGCAGAGAAAACATAGATAGAAAGTGGAACTCGTGGAAACTGAACAACACATTGCTCAAAAAACCATGGGTTATAGAAGAAATCAAGGATAAAATAAAGAAATTCATGGATTCTAATGAGAATGAAAACACTTCCTACCAGAACCTATGGGATACAGCCAAAGCAGTCCTCAGAGGTCTGTTTATCTCCATAAATGTACACATTTGGAAGGAAGAAAAAAACCAAAGAACTGACCCTACAGCTTGAACAAGTAGAGAGAGAACAACAGAGGAACCCCTCATGCACCAGAAGAAAACAGATCATAAAGATCAGAGCAGAACTGAATGAATCAGGGAATAGAAGAACAATTGAAAAAACTGAAAAGACCAACAGCTGGTTTTTTTGAAAAGATCAACAAAATTGACAAACCACTGGCTAAACTTACTAAAGAAAAACAGGAAAGGAAACAAATAACCCAAATAAGAAATGAGAGGGGCGTTGTCACAACAGATCCAGCAGAAATAAAAAATATCATAGCTGAATACTATGAAAGACTGTATTCTAACAAATTCAAAAACCTTGAGAAAATGGACAAAGTCCTTCATTCATATCATCTACCAAAATTATCACAAGGTGATGCAGAACAACTTAATAAATATATCACAAAAGAAGAGGTTGAAAAAAGTCATCAAAAACTGCCAAACCAAAAAAAAGCCTGGGCGCAGTTGACTTCACTGCAGAATTCTACCAAGCTTTTAGAGAAGAGTTACCTCCGATACTACTGAGTCTATTTCACACTATAGAAAGGGATGGAATACTCCCAAACGCATTCTATGAAGCCAGCATAACCATGATACTAAAGCCAGGAAAAGACACAACGAAAAAGGAGAACTACAGACTGATATCACTCATGAATCTAGATGCAAAAATCTTCAACGAAGTTCTTGCCAATAGAATATAACAACATATCAAAAAAATAATCCATCATGACCAAGTTGTATTCATACCAAGGATGCAAGGCTGGTTCAACATTGCATTAGAAAAACAATTAATGTGATCAACCACATAAATAACACAAAAGACAAGAATTACCTGATCTTGTCTATTGATGCAGAAAAGGCATTTGATAAAGTCCAACACCCATTCATGCTAAAAACTCTCAACAAAATAGGAATAGATGGCCAATTCCTCAATGCAATAAGAGACATTTATACAAAGCCAATTGCCTACGTCATCCTGAATGGAGAGAGACTGAAACAGTTTCCCTTGAGAACAGGAACTAGACAAGGATGCCCACTCCCACCTCTCGTATTCAACATTGTACTAGAAGTTCTAGCCAGAGCAATTAGACAAGACCAAGGAATAAAGGGTATCTACATTGGCAAAGAAGAACTAAAAATTACCCTATTTGCAGAGAATCCCATAAAATCCATAAGGAAACCACTCAAACTGATAGAGGAATTGGGCAAAGTCTCAGGATACAAGATAAACATAAGTAAATCAAAAGGATTCCTTTATACAAAGGAAGAAATTACCAAGTCAATACCACTTACTACAGCCCCTACGAAGATGAAAGAATAGAAAATTGGGATGACAAAATGAAAAGAAAGTTACAGAGTATATGAACATTCTTAAGGCTTTGAAACACGCATACTAGGAGTATAAAAGGCACACATTAGGTCATCAATTAATCTTTTCTGTGTAACTGTAGTTTACTAACACAGTTTATTTACACCACCTTAGGAGATGACTTTTATAGTCTGTCCTAGCCAGCAATATTCAATTCTATTCTATTTTGTAACTTAAAAAGTAATACACTCTTACTACATATCTATGAGAATGAGTAAAATAATTAAAAAAAAAAAAACCATGAAAATACCAAGTACTGGTAAGAATGCAGAGAAACTGGAATTCTCATATATTTCTAGTGGAAATGTCAAGTGGTAAAGCAATTCTGGAAGAGCCTGACAGTTTCTTACTAATTAAACATACACTTGCCATGTTGTTAGCTGTCGTTGAGTCAGTTCCGACTCATAGCGACCCTATGAAAAACAGAATGAAACACTGCCCTGTCTTGTGCCATGTCCACAATCATTTTTATGCTTAAGTCCATTTGTTCAGCTACTGTGTCAGTCCATCTCATCAAAGGTCTTCCTCTTTTTCGCTGATCCTCCTCTCTTCCAAGCATGATGTCCCTCTCCAGGGACTGATCCTTCCTGACAACCTGTCCAAAGTAGATAAGACACAGTCTTGCCACTTTCGCTTGCAAGCTGCACTCTGGTTATACGCCTTCCAGAACAGATTTGTTTGTTCTTTTGGCGATCCGTGGTACATTCAGTACTCTTCTCCAACACTACAATTCAAAGGCATCAATTCTTCTGTCTTCTTTCTTCATTGTACAGATTTCACATGCATATAATGTGATTGAGAATACCACGGCTTGGGTCAGGTGCACTTTAGCCTTCAAGTTGACATCTGTACTTTTCAATACATTAAAGAGATCCTTTGTAGCAGATTTTCCCAGTGCAATGCATTTCTTGATTTCTTGACTGCTGCTTCCATAGGAGTTGATTGTGGACTCAAGTAAAATGAAATCCTTGACAACCTCAATCTTTTCTCCATTTATGACAATGTTGCCTACTGGTCCAGTTGAGAGGAATTTTGTTTTCTTGAAGTTGAGGTGCAATTACTGAAGGCTGTGGTCCTCGATCTACATCAGTAAGTGTTTCAAATCTTCTTTCCAGCAAGTAAGGTGGTGTCATCTCCATAACACAAGTTTTTAATGAGTTGTCCTCCAATCCTGGTGCCTTGTTTTTCTTCATAGAATTCAGCCTCTTGGATCATTTTCTTGTCATACAGAATGAAGAGGCATGGTGAAAGGATACAGTCCCGATGCATACCTTTCCTGACTTTAAGCGATGCGGTATCCCCTTGTTTTTTTCACCTCTTGATTCATGTAAAGATTCCTTAAGAGCAAAGTTAAGTACTTTGGAATTCCCACTTTGCACAATGTTAGCCATAGTTTAGTATGATCCACACAGCTGAATGCCTTGGCGTAGTCAGTGAAACACAGGTAAGCATCTTTCCGGTACTCTCTGCTTCAGCCATGATCCACCTGACAACAGCAATGACATCTCTGGTTTCGTGGTCTCTTCTGAATCCAGCTTGAATTTCTGTCAGTTCCTTGTCAATATCCTGTTGCAGTTGCTTTTGAATGATCTCGAGCAAAATTTTACTTGTACCTGATATTAACGATATTGTTCTGTAATTTCCATATTCAGTTGGATCACCTTTCTTTGGAATGGGCATAAATATGGATCTCTACCAGTCAGTTGGCCAGGTAGCTGTCCTCCGAATTTCCTGTCACAAATGAGTGGCACTTAGGGCACTGAATCTGTTTTTTGAAATATCTCAATGCATATTCTATCAATTCCTTAAACCTTGTTTTTAGCTAATGCCTTCGATGCAGCTTTGACTTCTTCCTTCATTAACATCATTTCCTGATCATATGCTACCTGTTCAAGTAGCTGAACATCAGCCAGTTCTTTCTGGTATAATGCCTCTGTGTATTCCTTATATCTTCTTTTGATGCTCCCTGAGTCACTTAATATTTTCCCTGTAGAATCCTTCACTATTGGAACTTGAGACTTGAATTTTTTTTCTTTAGTTCTGTCAGCTTGAGAAGTGCAGAACGTGTTCTTCCCTTCTGGTTTTCCGTTTCCAGCGCTTTGCACATGTCATTATAATATTTTATTTTGTCTTTTTGAGCTGTCCTTTGAAATTTTCTGCTTAGGTCTTTTACTTCAGCATTCCTTCCTTTTTCTTTAGCTGCTTGATGTTTGACAGCAAGTTTCAGAGTCTCTTCTGACATTCAGTTCGGTCTTTTCTTTCTATGTGGTTTATAAAGACATTAATTAGTGTACCAGCTTCTTCACTTATTCACTGTAGTTCTATGCTCTTGGGTAAATTACCTTGTCTATGTCTCAGTTTTCTCATGTATAAAATGATGAAGACAGTAGTGTTTTGTAATGAGTGTAAAGTAGAATTTTACGTATGATATAGGATTTTGGTTATACACAGCAAGTACTGCATATTTACCATTTTTTGCTATACAAACATGTATTGCATGCAAACATAAAATAAATTTGTGTTAGCACCTAATTTTGACACTTTTCACTTCACATGATTGACATTTTTCCTTATTAGCACATAAAGCTCTCCCCTACTATTATGTACTCTGAAGGCTACAAGGGGGTCATCATGCATATGAATTATAATATGTGACCCTATAGAGCAGAGTAGAAATGCACCATAGGGTTTCTGAAGAGTAGGTGGTATACTCAACCTGCCAACATCTTCTGGTTAGCAGCTGAGCTCCTAGCTACTCTGCCACAAGGGTTTGGTATCAATATACAAGATAATATATTATGCTAAGTATAGTATATCTTATACCTAACATCTTGACTTGGCATACCTAACATGTATAATTAAAAAACTTACTATTGCTAGTAAGTTGTTTCTAACTCATAGCGACCCTACAGGGCAGAGTAGAACTGCCCCGTAGGGATTCCAAGGAGTGTCTGGCAGGTTTGAACTGCAAAATGTTGGTTTAGCAGATGCAGCACTTACTGTTTCCTATATTAATATATATTATTAAATAAAGCCTTGAGGGAATTGTTTTTAACTTAAACTAGTTTTCCACCTTTTGGTTTTAAAATTTTTCTTTGCTATTTCACCCGAATGTACTTTCTTTTCCCCCGCCTTTTTTAACTTTAGGGTTCATTGTTTGTGCATTTCTGCCCCCTTGTTCTCCTCTCATCTATTTCTTCTTCTTTCTCCTTCTTTTTCATGTATTTCCCAGAAATTTTCATCAACTCAAGTTGAGAGTCTGTAGAAACGGTGTGTGTCCACCAACTTGAACTGAAAGCTCTTCTGCCTCCTATGATCCTATTTTAAGCTGATCCTAGGAGATGGGGGGATATTGAGGCAGAGCAGAGTAGCTGGGGGAAAAAAAGTGCTGTAGTTGGGAAATCTGAGTGTTAATTTTTTTTTAGCCATCATGTAGCTGGGCAAAGTTGGCAGTTTACCTTATAGTCTCTGATTCTTACTTCTTCAGCTATAAAATAATGTGGTATGACTAGATGAACCCTAAGATTCTCTGCTATATCCATTATAAATGAAGAAACTGGGGCTTACAAAAGCAAAATGGTTTACCAAAGACCAACCAGAAAGTAAGATGTAGAACGGAATCTTGAACTTCTGGCTTTCAAACACAGCTATACCAAGTCACAGCGGGCTTTGTGCATGGTGGGGATGCAGCCCCCACTGAACACTATTCCTACCATGGCAAGTAGTTGCGTGTGCCCGAGATGTGCCCCTGACCTTGAGTTGTCACAGAGGCCTTTGTATCCTCGGTCTTGTAGCCCTGCACTCTTGTTGGCAGAGCAATGCTCTAGAACGTTACTTGCTCTTGTATTTGCTGAGGGCGGGGGTGGGGTGCTCCCGAGAGCAATTTGGCCCGGCAGAGAGAAGGCAGTCCTGTACAGATGGTGGTACGGCTGGCTGCACAGTAGTCTGGCTTCCCAGCCTGGAAGAGTGCGGCTGTGCTCGTTCCGCAGCCGCTCTGACAACATTCCTCTCCTGGCAGCCATGTACTTCTCCTCCAGACCTGGGCAAGCAAATGGCTTTGCAGCAGCTTCCCTCCTGTCCCAGGATTCTAGGATGCAAGAGTCAGGTCTACAGGTTTCCAAATATTTCTTTTATTTAAACACTTTCTAACTGGTCGCCTTCAAACTGCATTTCTTCTCTCTTTCCCACCAGTTTTCCCTTGGGTTATATGAGCTTAATTTTTCTTTTTAGTCCATATTAGGGTTAAAACAAAACGAAAAACAAAAAAACAAAAAACACCTGAACAAAAAAAACCCTAGAACTTTCCAAACATTCAGACAAATAAACAAACAGAAAACCAGACCCACAAACACATGTTCCCTAAGCAAAGGAGTTGCCATGGGGTGGGTTGGCTCTACTCTTGGAGACTCCATGTATATCAGAGCAGAACAGGGCTCCACAGGGTGTCCAGTGGCTGGCGCACAGGGTGCCCAGTGGCTGGCGCACAGGGTGCCCAGTGGCTGGCGCACAGGGTGCCCAGTGGCTGGCGCACAGGGTGCCCAGTGGCTGGCGCACAGGGTGCCCAGTGGCTGGCGCACAGGGTGCCCAGTGGCTGGCGCACAGGGTGTCCAGTGGCTGGCGCACAGGGTGTCCAGTGGCTGGTGCACAGGGTGTCCAGTGGCTGGTGGTTTGGAAGCAGATCACCAGGCTTTTCTTCTGAGGTACCACTGGATGGACTTGTATCTGCAGACTTTGGGTCTGTTTGCACCACCGAGGAACTCCTACAAGCCATTAAAAGTGCCTTTTTAGCACGGCTATACCAGCTTCTTATTAGGAAAGCTTTTGTTCCTCACATGTTCCTCACATGACCAAATTGTATTTCTATTGCCCCAGATCTTTAAGTTCTTGCACATACAAGTTTCTGAGGTTCTGAATTGAAACTTTACAACATTCTTTCTGTCTCTTATATTCCAGTCTTGTTCTTCCTCTCTCTTTGTCCATTTCAAGTTTCGCCGAGTCTCATGAAATAGTACAACCTGTCAATCTTTTTGTTACTCCAGTCATTCTCAATCCGACTGTACCTTAAAATTCCTAGGGATTTAATTTGTCTTTGTTAGGCCTTGGAGCCCTGATGGTACAGTAGTTAAGGACTACAATGTGCTACAGCTGCTGATCAAGAAGTCAGCAGTTCTAATCCACCAGCTGCTGCTTGGAAACTGTATGGGGCAGTGCTGCTTTGTCCTGTGTAATGGGTTTGATTCTGGTTTGTTGGGTGCTACATATGAGTAAATTTAAGGGTCCTTCAGGCGATTTGAAGGTAAGTGGGAATAAATGAAGGGCAGTGACTGTAAGGACAATCAAATCCTTTGTCTGTCTAGCTAGCTTATCCCTGCCTTCTTTCAGTGATTCTAAGAGAGAAAACAAGTTTTTTTTTTTTTTTTTTTTGTAATGCAGGGGGAGGGAGTAACCGTTTGCTTTAAAGTTTCTGTGTGGCACTGCATCATCACTTTGGGAGTATGTGACCCACTCAGTGGCTTTATAGGTACTTTCAGGGGTCACGAGATGAACATGAAGCATAGCAATTTTTTTGCTTTTTAATTTTCTCTATCTTGTTCTTTCATTGTCATTCTGAAAACAGTGGTGAGTTATATTTTTTAGACTCCTTGACAAAACGATTAAGGGAAGAGAGCTAGAGATTGCAGGTGTTTGCATAGAAAGCAGGTTGATTTTGCTATAGTCCATTTCTGGAGGCATACTGTCCTTGTTGTTGTGTTTTTGAGTCTGCATCTTTATAGACTGCTTGGGAACATCCTGGCTCTAATGACACAAGGCATCCATCACTGTTTGTATGTTTAAGCTCACAGAAAAAGCATCCTGAAGCATATCTTCCATGTCCACCTTCTGCTAGGTATTGAGAAAACTGTTTTTCTCTTTGCTCAAGCACCTGTGTTGAATTTGGTGGCTGTGGTATTTGGACTGATTAGCACAGTAATTAATCTCCAGGCTAATTATGAGCTCTGTTGTCATTTTGCTAGATGTAATTAAACTGCGTAGCTGGAGAAAGTTTGGAAACTATGGTTTCCAAGAAAACTCTTCCCTGTGACTTGGCAAGGAACTCAAGAGTGACAACATAATCAGCCAGTTAAATGTAAGCTGGAAGCCTGATGTCCTTCAGGAGGAGTTCATTGGAAGAAGACAAATGTGTGTTCACAAGAGGCACCTGCTGTTTTGCCGCTGCCTTTTTGGAGAGAGCTTGAAGTCTTTGAGGGTTTTCTCTCATTAATCCTTTTGATAGCTTTATTAAACAAGAAGTAGGATGAGCATTTGGGTCTCTTTTAAACAGATGAGATGATTAACATTGTGAAGGTTAGCTGCCTTCCAGTGGGCACACTGACCACACATCAGAAAATATTTTTAAACTATTTTTTCATGACAAAATATGAGACTGGTCTTTACACAGATTCTTATAGCCACTCACAAACATGTAACAAGGCTACGGTATGGGCTTATAAGTATGCTCGTTGGTGAATAAATTCTTTACATCTTTAAGTCAGTTGAAGTCTAAGTTGTCTTTAACTCTTTAGCATAAGTACAGACTAGATAGACAGATATGATAGATTGTCTTAGTCTGTGTTCTCTAGAAAAGCAAAACCAGCAAAGCATATGCATACATACACACAAACACACACACACACACACAGAGAGAGAGAGAGAGAGAGAGAGAGAGAGAGAGAGAGAGTTATATCAAAAAAATGTTTGGCTACTTGGTTTTTAGAAGCTGTAATGTCCCAAGTCTATGGGTCAGGTCAGGAAAACTCATGTAGCTGCAGGGGCTGGTGAATCCAAGATCAACAGGCTGAAGAGCAGAGCTGTGGCTTCTAGGCTGTGAAAACAGCCAGATCTTAAGATCAACAGGCAAGATCACAAGTAAGCTGCTAGCCGAAGTCCCAAGAACTGGAGGTCAGATGAACAGGAACCAGCTGCTGGATCTGGAACAAGCAAAAGACCTGGAAAAGACAGCAGGAAGGACTAGACAGTGGAGGACAGAGAGATGATGGCTGAGGGGACACCTGCATGTGTCTACACATACTGCTGATGTCACTCACCAACTCAAGACAATTTGGGAAGATATGTGAATATTTATCTACAGACTTTTTAAATTGTTGGTTATTTTTCATAGTTACCTTAAATATGTGGTATAGGCTTTCCAATAATAGCAGTGAGAAAAGTTTCCTTTGATGATAAGTTTATTTTAGTGAAACTGTGAGCCTAATGATGTAAATTGTTAAGTAATAGTAATATGAGCGATATATTGTAGAACAAAAATCATGGAGGTAGTACTGGAAAGAATAAAAGTAGGGAAACTAGGACCTCTATCCATTGCCTGTTCCTCCTTTGAAGTACATCTTTTTGATTCCTTTGTTTTAGTAGCAGTATATCTTGTAATAAACGGGTCAGATAACAAAACTTACATTCTGTATCCTTAAGCAACAAATGTGTATGCCATTACTGCTGCAATTGTTATAATATGAGACAGAGTCATCAGTCTACAAGAATTAATATCAAAGAGTTTCACTGAGGAATGTAACAGCTTGAGATGAACAACACAATACGCCAGTGTGGTGTCACAAAGTGTTCCAACTCATTGGAAAAGGAGTAGGCCCTTTACACGGTAAAGCAGGGAAGGAGTATGTCTTAGTTGTGTAGTGCTGCTATAACAGAAATACTGCAAGTGGATGGCTTTAACAAAGAGAAGTTTATTCTCTCACAGTTTAGGAAACCAGAAGTCCAAATTCAGGGTGACAGCTCCAAGGGAAAGCTTTCTCAGTCAGCTCTGTAGTAAGGTCCTTGTCATCAATATTCTCCAGTAGAAGAGTTTCTCAGAGCAAGGACTCCAGGTCCAAAGTATGTGCTATTTTTCTGGCTCCTGTTTCTTGGTGTAGAAGGTCATTCTGTCTCTCTGCTTGCTTCTCTAAATTGTAATTTAAAAGTGTTTAGCTAAAGACACTAATTTTATAGATTGAGTTCTGCCTCATTAATATAGCTGCCTCTAATACTGCTTCCTTACCACCACAGAGATAAGATTTGTAAGACACAGGATAATTACCTTAGATTACAAAATGGTGAACAATCACACAATCCTGAGAATCATGACTTAAGCAAGTTGACAGGTGTTTTGGTGGGATGCAGGACAGAGTATGAGACTATAATCATAAGGTGAGTACATGACCACAGTCACAAGGTGGTTGCATGATCGAGTCTTTTCTTAACACCAATAATCCTATTTTAAACATACATTCTTTCTGGGTCATGCTGCACAAGCACTTTTGATAAACATGTTCGGACCAAATTTCCTGAACTTCTGCAAGCTATATTCTGTTTTGCTCAAAAGGTATTTAAAGTTTTACATGGCTGGAAAATCCCAACCGTAGAAGCAGAAGTAGGAGGAAAGAGAAACTGCAAGCAAAATTTGAGTCTTTAGATAAAAATGGAATCTGTGATGCTAAACATTTCTTTTTCTTGTTAGCCTCCCATTTGACTTGTTTTGGCTTATTCAGTTAAGAACTTCTCACTGGAACTTTTTTCTGAATGTCTAGGAGTTTTAAAACCCTAGTAACATATTTGGAAGCCCTGGTAGTATAGTGGTTAAGTGCTATAGCTGCTAACCAAAGTGTTGGCAGTTCAAATCCTCCAGACTATCCCTGGAAACGCTATGGGGTAGTTCTACCCAGTCCTATAGTGTCACTGAGTTGGAATCAATTTGACAGCAATGTAGTTATTTTTCCTTTTTTTTTTTTTAGTACCATGTTAGCATATTTCCCCCTTTTGATCAAATCCTCACTAGGGGGCACTGATCACTAACAGTGGAATCATCACTTTTTTGCAAGACTCATAATCCATTTCCCCAGACAATTCATATCTTAGGTCTTCTTCAGGCCCTTCTTTACGTTGCCTAGCCCAGACATCTCATATTCGTGGTGAGCTACATCTTGCTGGGAAAGGGCAGTACGTATGGCCAAATTAGAGGAAAATTTCAGAGGAGCTCATTCAACAAGGGTAAACAAAAACAACAAAAAGTTTCCTAGAAGGGCAGAAGTGGTAATTCTCCTAAAGTTTTAGTCTGCTTAAAGTACACAACATTTTGTAGAGCTTGAACGATGACAGTTGAGGAAGAAGCACCAAGATAAGCAATGCATGTAACATTGAACTAAATCTACAGTAATAATTACAGTAGTCAAAATGACCAGTCCAGTTGGTAACACTGAGCACACCCAGGAACTAATATGTCATGGATTGAATTGTGTCCCCATAAAATATGTTTAAACTTGGTTAGGCTGTGATTCCCAGTACTGTGTGGTTGTCCCACATTTTGTTATTGATATAGCTTTGCTATAAGTTGTAAATTCTAATCTCTGTCTGTGGTTAATGAGACAGGACTGGATTATGTTGAAGAAGATTAGGGTGAGCTGTAACACCCTTGCTCAGGTCACATCCTTGATTCATTGTAAAGGGAGTTTCCCTAGGGTGCAGCTTGTACTACCTTTTATCTTACAAGAGAGCTGAGAGTGGGGGCCTCATATTACCAAGAAAGCAATGCTGGGAGCACAGCGCAGCCATTGGACCTGAGGTTCCTAAGCAGAGAAGTTCCTAGTCCAAGGGAAGGCTAATGACAAGCACTTTCCTTCAGAACTGACGCAGAGAGAAAGCCTTCCTCTGGGGATATTTCCCTAAATTTGGACTTCTAGCCTTCGAGACTGAAACAGCATCAATTTCTCTTTGTTAAAGCCGTCTGCTTGTGGTCTATCATGGAAGCACTAGACGACTAGGCCAGGTAGTTTCAGGAAACCAATTAAAGATATCAAAAAGGGAAGAGTCAGACATGGGAGATGCAGGACATAGCCAACTTGTCTTTTGTTAAACTTGTGTAACATCTTCTGCTTCTCCTGTGATATTTATCCAAGTACAACAGGAGGTGTTAGCAATAGCACAAGTTTCTTCTTCTTAGGTATCATGGATTGAATTGTGTCCTCCCCAAAATACGTGTAGTAATTTGGCTGGGTCATGATTCCCTGTATTTTGTGATTGCCCTCCACTGTGTGATTTTCTGATTTTGTAAACCCTAATCTCTGCCTATGGTTAACAGAGTGGATTATGTCAGAGAAGATAAGGGTGGGACTGGAAAGCCCTTCTAAAGGTCACCTCCCTGCTCCACTGTAAAGTGAGTTTTCCTGGAATGTGGCTTGTACCGCCTTTTATCCTACAAGGGATAAAAGGAGAGGGAAGCAAGCAGAGAGCTGGGAACCTCGCACCATTAAGAAAGCAGCACTAGGGGCGCATCCTTCAGGCCTGAGATTCCTGTGCCAAGATGTCCCCCGACCCAAGACTGATATAACATGAGGACTTTCCTCCTGGGTTGACAGAGAGAAAGCCTTCTGCTGGAGCAGGCACCCTGAATTAAGACTTGTAGTCTACGGGAACTGTGTAAGAATAAACTTTCCTTTGTTAAAGCCATCCGCTTTGAGGTACTTCTGTTAGAGCAGCACTAGCTGGCTAAAACACTGGGCTACAAGGAAACCAAGAACTGTTCTCTTATCTAATACTACTTTAACAAGTGATTTCAAAGCTTCTTATTGAGCTAAAGTCCCATTAGCAATATCATCATAACCATAGTGGATGGGAGATTACAAAGAGGTTTCTCAAGTTGAGGGATACTGTGCCAAGGTAAGAGGGCTCAAAGGAACACCCATCGAACACCTAGCCTGGCAGCCACTGGATTTCTAGGGTCTCCCCATCCTCTTTTTGTGATGAATTGTAAGTTTAAAAAGGGTCTCTAAATTATTCCTCCAATGAGTGCTTTCATTATATGAGAATATGTCTAGGGGAACCCCTAATAAACCTAATGTACACCGGCCTGTTAATCTGCAACTGCCCAAGAAAGGTAGTGTCCAGGTGTAAGATTCATAGGTTGTATTTTTGTCTTTCTGGGGTAGTTTGATCCTGCATATAAAAATACATATCCATAAAGGGCATAAATCACACTGGTTTTAGTATAATTGTGTGGGCAATGAATAGATTGCTTAACTTGATTAAGTTAGCCTTCTGCTAAGAAATTGTTACAAATAGACAGTAATCCTAACTGTATTGGGGGGTTTGTTTTAGTATTTCAATGCAAGAAAGGGAACATGAACTATGAATACAAGAGGAAAAGTCTGTAGATGTAAATTTGTATCTGGGCCAACCGTACTGTTTTCAACTCAGATTAAAAACATGGTATTTGAAGTAGATCTAATTATCCAGAGGCATGCTGTAGTCTGACACATATAGTTCATTTGATAGTGGTGTTGAAATTAACAGTAGTGCTTGGTGTGAGGCTGTATGTAGTTAGATATAGGCAATGCTAGTGTATCTGAATTTTCATATATAGACTTTGGGAAAGGATGACACATCAGACAGTCAGTTATATTGCTGACACCAGCCACTAGCTGAGCTAATTTAACCAAGTTTCTTCCAAGTCTTGATTCACATTACTAAATGCAGAAAGAAACTATTTAAGAAGAGCTTTGTAGTAAAGAAAAACCACCTCAAAATAATACAATAAGGCAAACAGCGTAAGAATAATAGTGATGATAAATTATACTCGAAAAATTTCAGCCACTTGCGTGAGAAGAATTACCAGCAATAATGCAATAAGGGAAGCAGCATAAGAAAAGCAACTATTGCAAAATGAAGTCTAAAATTTCTGCAACTTGCAGGAGGTCTTGTTCCATGACCTTGGGAAGTCATTTCTGGCCCTCAGAGCACCTCAGGGTAATTTTTAGTTTTACAGACAGCTGACTAGTCAATACAGGGCCCTTGACTTTCTTCAGCTGTGAGAGATGGATCTAGGGCTTAATTCTTTCTTCTTTGGCAGCATATAGGTTGGTAAGAATGACTAGGTATGGCCTCTTACAGCAAGGTTCTAAAGACCCCTTTAGGTGATGTCTTTTATATATAAGTATTCCCCTGGAGAAATAGACAAGTTTTGCAGCTCTAGATCATGTTATAGGCAGTTGTGCAAACAGAACAACAGGACACTTCATGGTTTAAAGTCAGGAAAGATGTGTGTCAGGGTTGTATCCCTTTACCACACCTTTTCAATCTGTATGTTGATCAAATAATCTGAGAAGCTGGACTGTATGAAGAAGGAGGCATCAGGACAGGGGGAAGACTCATTAACAATCTGCATTATGCAGATGATACAACCCTGCTTGCTAAAAGTGAAGAAGGCTTGAGACACTGATGAAAATCAAGACCACAGTCTTTAGTGTGGATTGTACCCCTATATCAGGAAAACAAAATTCCTCACAACTGGATGCAAATAACGTCATAATAAATGGCAAAAGGATTGAGACTGTCAAGGATTTCACTTTATTTGGGTCCACAATCAATGCCCACGGAAGCAGCAGTCAAGAAATCAAAAGGTTCATTGCACTGGGAAAATCTGCTGCAAAGGACCTTCTTAAAGTTTTGAAAAGTAAGGATGTCATCTTGCAGACTAAATTGCGCCTGGCCCAAGCCATGGTATTTTCAATTGCATCACACGTGTGCAAAAGCTGGACAATGAACAAGGAAGACAGAAGACATGACACCTTTGAATTGTGGTGTTGGAGAAGAGTATTGTATGTCACATGGACTGCCAACAGAACTATCTGTTCTGGAAGAAGTACAACCAGAATGCTCCCTTGAAGCATCAATAATGAGACTACATCTCACATATTTTGAACATGTTGTCAGAAGGGATCAATTTCTGGAGAAAGATATCATGCTTGGTAGAATGGAGGTCCAGCAAAAAAGAGGAAGACTCTCAAAAAGGTGGATTGCCACAGAGGCTCCAACAAAATGCTTAAATGTAAAATCAGTTGTGGGCCTGGTGCAATACTGGGCAGTGTTTCCTTCTGTTGTGCGTAGGTTCACTATAAGTCAGAAATGACTCAACAACACCTAACAACAACAACACACATCGTGTTCGTCAAGGGTCTCCTTTACCTGGGAAAGGTGTTTCTCAGACTAGTCGATTAAGGATTGGCATTATTTTAATAGTTCTGGTTGCGCCATGTTAGGATTGGTGCAAGCAACGTAAGGGAGGAGCTTAGGTCTCCCAGTAATTATTTCATGAGGAATAAATATATGAGAATCATATGGGATGGGTATGAGATTGAAAATGTCAAAAGGAAGAATTTTGGCCCCAAATATTTAGAGATTCACAAATTTAGTTATTTGAATTTTTATTATTCAATTTATTCTTTCAGTTAATCTTGAGGGTTCAGGATGGTAAGGATAATACAATCTTTGATAGATGGGAGAAAACTAGACTAATTTCTTGGATAATTTGACCAGTAAAGTGAGTCCCTTAATCATGCAAAATATTTTGGATGATCCTGCAGTGAGGATAATGTTTTCAAGAAGTTTTCTGGATACAAAAGTTTTAGTAGCTCCGCCCACTGTGAAAAGTCTATAACTCATTACTGATACATTCTTATAATTATTCGTGGGGGAAAGCGAAATGAAATCTAGTCATCATTAAATCACAGGTCTATAAGTCAAGGGGACTTGTTCGGAGTGGACAATCTATTTTCCAGGATTGTGGTGATAGCAGATGTGACAGTAGGAGGCAACATGTTCCACGGCTTCAAAAAATTTTCTCCACTAATATTTTCTTAGGATCTCAAAAATTTCATGTCATTCTATTAAGAGTCTTCATGTAGGGTCTGCACCATAGAAGTATGCAGAAATTTGGGAAGGGCGTGTTTCTCATTGTGTCCCACCCACAAATAAGTGACAGGGCCTTTGTGACAACCTGCTTTTCTCCATGTAACAGTTTTGTTTTTTTGAGCTAATTGTTGATCTTTTTACAACTTTTCTAAGGTCAGTTCAAAAGAATTAGAGTGACCCGAAGCTACATCTTCTTTGTTCATCATGAGAATACTGGGGAATTGAGAGGCAGCTTGTTTGGATCCTCAGTCTGTGAACTATTTCCCCTAATTGCTTCTGTTTGTAGAACTCCTTTCGGTTGATGTTACGGATTGAATTGTGCCCCCCTCCAAAAATGTGTGTAGCAATTTGACTAGGCCATGAGTCCTGGTATTGTATGATATTCCTGTGTGTTGTAAATCCTGCCTCTATGATATTATTGAGGGAAGATGGGTGGCAGTTGTGTTGGTGGGCAAGGTTCAATATACAAGATTGTATTGTGCCTTGAGGCAATCTCTTCAGGTATAAAGGAAAAGGAAGTGAACAGAAAGTTGAGGACCTCAAACCTTCAGGAAAAAAACAGTTCCAGTACCAAAGTGCATACATTTTGAAAGGCCCCAGGATCTCTGCACCTCATAAACTTTCAGTCCAGTGGAATATTGATAGCAAGAGCCTTCCTCCACAACCAACAGAGGAAGATGTCCTCTGGAGCTGGTGCCCTGAATGTGGACTTGTAGCCTACTGGACTGTGGCAGAATAAAATTTCTCTTTTTAAAGCCATTTACCTGTGGTATTTCTTTTATAGCAGTACTAAACGACTAAGACAGCTAATGAGCCTGGCTTTTCATTATAGCAGCTTCACAGGGGAGTAGCTAAGTGTCTAAAACATCTCCTGTTAAAGTATATTTTTTATGGTGGTCTCAGAAAAGATTAGGAATCTGCTGTGCTTCCATAACATGCCAAAACCATGTACAACCCCAGAAAAATACCTAAGTTCTGTGTAAATATTCACAGACTTTTCTGAAGCCAATCTGCAAGCTTTAGTAAGAGCTATTAACTCAGCTTGTTGGGCAGAGGAAGCTTCAGGAAGCGGCTGACTCTCAAGAATTTCAGTGGAAGCGGTGATGGTATGTCCAGCTTGATGATGGGAGTCGGCAGGGCTTGTTTTTGAATAAGAGCTGTCCATAAAATTAAGTCAGAATTAGTTAAAGGTGTTTCTCTCAAATCTTTCTGAAGAGTTAATAATTGCGCTGTTAAATTGAGAACATAAGGTAGTTTTTATCAGTTTTAGGGGGTAAGGTGACTGGATTTCAACAAGTTGCAGAATGTAGCCTAACATTTGAGGCAATTAGAAACACTTCGTAGGAAGTAAGGCTACTGACAAAAAAGTGTTGAGTCAGAACAAGAATTTATAATGACAGACATTGAATGCAGCACATAAATGTCTAAAAAAACTTCCAGTGTTATTTTTCTAGTGCTTTCTGTTAATTTGGATTCAGTAGCTACAAGTTGGACAGGGAAGATGTTCTTTAGCTACAGGGTTAAGCTGAGTGAGCAGCCCCCACTTGTCTGTCAGTGGAAGCTTGCTTGTTGCTGTGATGTAGGAAGCTATGTCACTTGTATTTAGGTACCAGCAGGGTCAGCCATGGTAGATAAGTTTCAGCAGAGCTTCCAGACGAAGACAGACTAGGAAGAAAGATCTGGCCATCTACTTTTGAAAGGAATTATCCAGGGAAAACCTTATGAACAGCAGCCAAACGCTGTCAGATATGGTGCCGGAAAGTGAGCCCCCCAGGTTGGCAGGCACTCGGAAGATGACTGTTGAGTTGCTGCCTCCTCAAAGTAGAGTCGACCTTAATGACATGGATTCAGTAAGGCCTCCAGGATCTTCATTTGCTGATGTGGTGTGACTGAAAAGTAAAAAACAGCTGCAAACATTCATTAATAATCAGGACATGGAATGTATGAAGTATGAATCTAGGAAAATTGGAAATGGTAAAAAATGAAATGGAACACTGAACACTGACATCCTAGGCATTAGTAATGAGCTGAAATGGACTGGTTTTGGCCATTTTGAATAAGACAATCATATGGTGTACTATGCTGGGAACGAAAACTTGAGACGAATGGTGGTGTGTTCATCATCAAAAAGAACATTTCAAGATCTGTCCTGAAGTGCAGTAGTGTCAGTGATAGGATAACATCCTTAATCCTACAAGGAAGGCTAATTAATGCAACTATTATTCAAATTTATGCACCAACCACTAAAGTCAAAGATGAAGAGGTTGAAGTTTTTATTTTTTTATTTTTATTTTTTCACTAGCTTCTGCAGACTGAAAGTGATTGAACATGCAGTCAGGATGCATTGGTAATTACTGGTAACTGGATTGCAAAAGTTAGTAATAAGGAAGAAGGATCTATAGTTGGAAATTGTGGCCTTGGTGACAAAAATAATGCTGGAGATCACATGATAGAATTTTGCAAGACCAAAGACTTCTTCGTTACAAATATTTTTTAACCAACACAAATGGTGACTATACCCATGGACCTCACCAGATGGAATACACAGGAACCAAACTGACTACAGAAGGAAGAAGACAATGGAAAAATCCCACACCAGCAGTCAGAACAAGACCAGGTGCTGACTGAGGCACAGATCATCAATTGCTCATATGCAAATTCAAACTGAAACTGAAGAAAATTAGAACAAGTTCACAAGAGCCAAAATATGACCTTGAGTACATCTCTCCTGAGTTTAAAGACCATCTGAAGAACAGATTTGATGTGTTGATCACTAATGACTGCAGACCGAATGAACTGTGGAATGACGTCAAAGACGTCATCCATGAAGAGAGCAAGAGGTCATTCAAAAGACAGGAAAGAAAGAAAGAGAAGACCAAACTGGACATCAGAGGAGACTCTGAAACTTTTTTTTTAACTTGAGCAGCTAAAGCAAAAAGCAGGAATGGTGAAGTAAAAGACCTAAACAGAAGATTTCAAAGAGCAGCTTGAGAAGACAAAAGAAAGTATTATAATGACATGTGCAAAGAGCTGGAAATTGAAAACCAGAAGGCAAGAACACATTCTGCATTTCTCAATGTGAAAGAACTGAAGAAAAAATTCAAGCCTTGAGTTGCAATGGTGAAGGATTCTACAGGGAAGCTATTAAACAACTCAGGAAGCATCAAAAGAAGACGGAAGGAATACGCAGAGTCATTATACCAGAAAGAGCTAGTGGATGTTCAGCCACTTGAAGCACATGATGAGGAACCAATGGTACTGAAGGAAGAAGTCAAAGCTGTAGCGAAGGCATTGGCAAAACACAAGGCTCCAGGAATTGATGGAATATCGAGATATTTCAACAAACAGATCCAGTGGTCAAAGTACTCATTGGTCTATGTCAAGAAATTTGGAGAACAGCTACCTCGTCAACTGACTGGAAGAGATCCATATTTATGCCCATTCCAAAGAAAGGTGATTCAACCGAATATGGAAATCACTGAATAATATCATCGATATCACATACAAGTAAAATTTTGCTCAAGATCACTCAAAAGTGACTGCAACAGTATACTGACAAAAAACTTCCAGAAATTCATGCTGGATTTGGAAGAGGATGTGGAAGCAGGGATATCATTGCTGATGTCAAATGGATCTTGGCTGAAAGTAAAGCATACCAGAAAGATGTTTGTGTTTTATTGACTATGCAAAAGCATTCGACCATGTGGATCATAACAAATTATGACTAATGTTGCAGACGGGAATTCTAGAACACGTAATTGTGCTCTGAAGGAATCTGTACATGGATCAAGAGGTGAACAGAACAAGGAAATACTGCATGGTTTAAAGTCAAGAAAAGTGTGTATCAGGATTGTATCCTTTCACCATATCTTTTTAATCTGTATGCCAAGGAAATAATCCAAGAAGCTGGATTCTATGAAGAAGAATGAGGTATCAGAATTGGAGGGCAACTCATTAACAACCTGCATTACACAGACAGCACCACATTACTTGCTGGAAGTGAAGAAGATTTGAGACACTGATGAAGATCAAGGACCACAGCCTTCAGTATGGATTGCATTTCAACATCAATAAAACAAAAATCTGCACAATTGGACCAGTAAGCAACATTGTCATAAATGGAGAAAGGATTGAGATTATCAAGGATTTTGTTTCACTAGAGTCCACAATCAACATCCATATAAGCAGCAGTCAAGAAATCAAAAGATGCATTGCATTGGGAAAATCTGCTACAAAGGATCTCTTTAAAGTATTCAAAAGTAAAGAAGTCACCTTGAAGACTAAAATGTGCCTGACCCAAGCCATGGTATTTTTAGTCATATTATATGCATGTGAAATCTGGACAACGAACAAAGAAGATAGAAGAAGAATTGATGATTTTGAATTGTGGTGTTGGAGAATATTGAATGTGTACCGTGTATCACCAAAAGAACAAACAACCAGAGTGCTTCTTGGGAGCAAAGGTGGCAAGACTGTGTCTTAGCTGCTTAGGACATGTTGTCAGGAAGGATCAGTCTCTGAAAAAGGACACCATATTTGCTAGAGTGGAGGGTCAGTGAAAAAGAGGAAGACCCTAGATGAGATGGATTGACACAGTGGCTGTAACAATGGGTTTAAGCATAAAAATGATTGTGGACATGGCACAAGACAGGGCAGTGTTTCGTTCTGTTTTTTATAGAGTTCCTATGAGTCAGACCTAACTCGAGGGGATCTAATAAGAACAACAGCATCTACAGCCTGGACAGGGAAGATATCCTTTAGCTACAGGGTTAAGCTGTAGACTGTAATAGCCTAAGAGTCTTTGATATTCTATGTAGTTCTAAGTCAATATAACTATTTCCAAATACTTCATGTACAAATGAAAAGAAATTTAGGTAACAGTTTGGAAAGCTGTGGTGGCATAGCAGTTAAGAGCTATGGCTGCTAACCAAAAGGTCAACTGATCAAATCCACCAGCTGCTTCTTGCAAAAACTACGGGATAGTCCTACTCTGTCCAATAGGATCACTACAAATCTGAATTGATGCGATGCAATGGTTTCTTTCTTTTTTTGGTTTTAGTAGTTTGGAAAATCTAGAGTAGAGGTTTATGTTAGCACCCTTTTAAATTTATTTATAGCCTATACCTTCCTGGTCTTCTGGTATACCTGGGAATGAATCTGGTTCAGATGCCTTCAAATACTTATATAATGGCAGAGGCAGCAAGGAAAAAAAATTGAGATCCAAGTTGTACAATAGCCACAAAGTCCAAAAAACCTTGCAGATATTTCTTGGCTCAAGGAATAGGGAAAGTGAAAATGGCCTCCTGTCATTTGGACTTGATAGAAATTACCTACAGTAGAGAGTCTGTGGTCCAGATACATAACACTTATGGTTTCTTTTTAGAAACTTTACATCCTCCAGCAACAAAATACTCTAAAAAAATTATGCTATTGTGAAGGCAACAGTCAAAGACTGTTGGGAGGTTGGGCATAATAACAAATCATCTACATACTGTAGTAATTCAGGATGATTAATGAACTGTAAAGATTGCAAGTCTGCATGGAGGATTTGGGGGAATAAAGGAAGGGATGCAATAAATTTATGGCAATTACAGTTAAGGTAAATTGTTAATTGTCCCACCTGAAAGCAAGTAAATATTAGCTTACAGGATGTACAGGAATACCGAAGAAGGCACTAAAAAGGTGAACAACTATAAAATGGAGTACAGTTTGTAAGGACATTAGAAAGTAGTTGAGTGTGGGTTTGGAACTACTGGAAACCTGAGAATAACAGTGTGGTTGATAGCTACAAATCCTGAACAAACCTTCAGACTTTCTTATTTGGTTTCTTCATGGGAAGAACTGGGATGTCACAAGGGCTAGTGCAGGAGACAATTAAGCCTTCAGAAAAGAAGTTCTGAATAATGGCTGTCACAGATTGAATTGTGTCTCTCTAAAATGTATGTGAACTTGGTTAGGACTTGATTACCCATACTGCGTGGTTGACTACCATTTTGTTATCTGAGTATTCTATTGTTTTAACTGCTAACCTCTCTAAGGTTAATGAGATAGAATTAGTGGCAGTTATGTTAATGACGCAGGAGTCAATCTGTAAGATTAAGCTGTATCTTGAGTTGATCTCTTCTGAAATATAAAATAGAGAGCTGAAGAGAGACAAGAGCAACCTCCTACAACCAAGACAACAGAGCAGAAAGCAGAGCATGTCCTGTGGACCATGCACTAAGAAGCTCCTAGATAAGGGGAAGACTGATGTCAAGGGCCCTCCCCTAGAGCTGACAGAGAAAGCCTTCCTCTAGAGCTGGCACTCTGATTTAAGATTTGTAGCCTCCTAAACTGAGAGAATAAATTTCTCTTTGTTAAAGCCACCCACTTGTGGTAATGCTGTTATAGCAGCACTAAGTAACTAAGAAAATAGGGTCCAATTCTTCCTTAGCTTATTATTTAAGGGAATACTGAAGAATCTTTGACAAAAGTTCAGATTTGTCAATTTGAACCTTTATGGCTTCTGCTGATGAGACTTTGCCTACATCAGTAAATATAGTGGCTCATACAGTCTTGGGCCTTAATGAAAGGAAATTGAAGGGAAGATGGCTAGATGGAATTGAGTCTCCATTAAGTATATCTTTATGTGTGACAAATGCAAGTTACAATTTCATTTCTTTGAATTTGCTCTAATTCAGGACACCAATTAAGAGATATTGGGAAAACTTAATAATAAATCGTCTTTTTCAGTCAAGTGCAAGTGACAGTTCCAAATCTTGACCTATCGAAATTCACAGGAATATCAAAGTAGCGCGGAAAAGGATGTAAGTCTTCAATGGGACTGAAAGATACAAGGATGGGTTGATAATGTATCACCGTTTGTGCTGGTAAATCCTACAATCTTTGAGGTTTTTGTACTCCAAGGCAGAAGAGTCTGCAAAGAAGTGGGGTTAAGTGCAGTTAACAGGCTTCAGTGTCAATCAAAAATTGGAAGATTCTCCACTAATATTTATAATAGTCTCTTGAGAGTTTAGGGCCATCACACAAAAGGCCCCTGTTGTGTCCTTGGATCCTCTTCGTTCCATGTTAGGTTATATGCTTGCTGAAGGGCACCCTGTTGGAAAATCTTATTGTTTAATTTAAAACAATCTTTTTTCCAATGACCACATTTTTTGCAGTTACTATAGATGCTGTTTGGGGAGCCTTACCATTTGTCATGGACTGAACTGTTTTTTCTCCGAGAATATCTGTCATTTTGTCCAGGTCATGATTCCCAGTACTGTGTGATTGTCTACCATTTTGTCATCTGATGTAACTTCACTGTGTATTTTAAATCCTATGTAAATGCTATCCTATCCTTATTACACTAAGATGTAATAAGATGGAAGCAGTTACACTGATGAGGTCTCAAGGAGTAGATAGTGTCTTAAGCCAACCTCTTCTATAAAAGATAGAAACTAGCAGAGAGACATGGGGATCACATAACACCAAGAACGAAGAGAAGGAGTGTGCATCCTTTGAAGCCAGGGTCCCTGTGATGAGAAATTCTTTGACTAGCAGAAGACTAATGACAAAGACTTTTCCCCAGAGCTGAGAAGAGAAAGACTCCTCCTGGAATTGAAGCCCTCAGTTTGGACTTGTAGCCTACTACTAGATTGTGAGAGAAAAAATTTCTTTGTTGAAACCATCCACTTGTGATATTTCTGTGTAGCAGTACTAGCTGACTAAGAAACCATTCTTTCCTTGATTCATGTGCTGAAAACAGCTTTAGGAATAGACTCAAGTAACCTTTTGCTCCCTGCATGGGTATCTTAAGCAGCTCCATGGACATCTTGTCTATATTTAAAGTAAGCTGGTCTTGGGATTCTTTCATTCAGTGTATTGTAACTACAGCTGAGCTTCCTCAGGTCCAGTTTTAGTTAGGGCCAACTAGTATAGTACAGATCATGAAGCCCAGGGTACACTAATTTTAAATTCCTCAGTAAATTTATAAGATTTCTCACATAGTTTTGGGAAACCCTTTATGATGCTCTATAGTTCTGAGTGAATCCCAGGAGCAAAAGTGACATGTGTCTTTAGACAGTGTCTTTAAGACAGAGCTTACAGTACGTTTCAGTTGAATGTTTCCTGGCTAGAAGCTTTACTTTAAAAGGCATTTCTTACAAAGTCTCAGTAGTTGAGTCTTTTGGAAAGAAGGAAAATTCAGACACAGCAGTATCAGAGACGGAAGAAGGTAAGGACTGTACAAAGAAGAGACAGCTGATAAAGGGACACACAGTACCGAAGCACAGTCTTGACACTGTAGCTCCTTATTTTGTTTAGTCAATTTGGAGACAGTCTCCTACAGGGTAGCTATTTTAATGTATTGCAGAGACCACTAAATACCAATCAAAGAAGGTATCCCACTGGGGTGGTTTCATTCAGGAGCCCTTATTCTCTAATTAGTGCACTGAAAAATTGATTTATAAATTTCAAAAGAATCCCCAAATGACCACTGATTTTTGAAACTATCTTTGGTAAGGTTATGCCAACTAAACAAAAACACATGTCTTAATGCACCAAAATATTTGTTCTTAAAATGAGCAGGAGTCCCTAAGGAGTCTCCAAGCTGTTCTTCCGTCTGGCCTTACCTGTATTCCAAGAGACAAGTAAAATCTGCTCTCAAGACAAAAGTAAGCTGTTACTTTTGGGTTTTTTATGGCCAAATAAAATCTTATCAGAGCAATTGCCATGTGGTTTTGGACAGTGTTGTGTTTTACAGAAAGCCTTTGTCACATGAGTATTGTCTTGAAGCTGGTGGGTAGTCTAATGCTTCTGATCAGTTTCATGACATAACTTATCCTGTTATGAGTGTCTTGCAGTTGATGGTGAGTGCCCTACCATCTTTTACATGCTCAAATCCATGCCCACTGATTTTTACAGCTTACAAGGCTCTAGGATTCCTCACAACAATGGAACCAAAAGCTGATGTCAGAAGTGGGCTACCAACCGTGCATTGTCTTCAATGACCCTCAGCGTCGAGGATGTGGGCTCAGGAACAGGCCAAGCCATTGAAGCACTCCATCTCTGTGGCTTTCAAAAAGTCTTTACAAGGTAAATAACTGCCCAGATCTGAGCTCTGCACTTTTGTGTAGCAGTTGTCTGTTTTATCTGATGATTTGCTTGTTTTTTTTCTTTTTCAGTGAACCAGAATGTTTCTGAAACGCCTGCTTTGGCTTCTGTTTTGAGGGTTTCCAGAATTCTACACTTACAAGGATAAATTTTATAGACTGTAAATCATACTTCAGTAGGCTCAAATAGATAAACCCTGGTGGTGTAATGGTTAAGTGCTGTGTCTGCTAACCCAAGAGGTCAACAGTTCAAATCCACCAGGCACTCCTCGGGAAATCTATGAAGCAGTTCTACTCTGTCCTATAGGGTTGCTATGAGTCGGAATCCACTCAACAGAAGTGGGTAACTCAATTAAAAAGCAAGTAAGTGTTCTTAGTATTGCATTAGAAGAATTGCAAGTAAAATGTGAAATAACAGTGAAACTGAAGCAAAGGCCAACATATACTTTCAAATCACTTGTTTAGGGAGGAGAAAAGTCAGAATCATCCTTTGAATTGATTTATGTTGAAAACAATCTGTTTCTCTAGAGTGGAAATGCCAAGTATATGCTTTTTTGAAAACTCTGCTTCCATTCAATCTTTATGCCTTTGTTTATGACTAGATTCATTTCAGTCCTACTGCTCATCATAGTGGAAAAACTTTTAGGTCTTGGCATTATTCTCATGATTTCCCCGGTTTGGTATAAGATACAGTAAATCAGCAGTTAATGGTTGATCTGTAGCAGCTTTTCCATATAGAAAACCATTTTTCTGAGCTCATGGTACAATTGGAGTACTCGAAGCAGTGAAAAGGAGATTTGGTCTGTGCAAAATGTCAGTGTACCTGGCTGTTAACCAAAGAGCTGGTGGTTCAAGTCCACCCAGCAATATCTCAGAAGAAGGGCCTGCTGACCTACTCCTGAAAAATCGACCCTTGAAGGACCCTATAGAGTACAGTGCTATTCTGACGCATAGGAAACCCATGAGCTGTCATTAACAACAACAGTTCTGGTTTGCCTTAAACAAACAAACAAAAAAGTGAAAATGACAGGGAACTTAAGAAAGTATAACCTTTTGTTGGAGAAAATGTATTCAGAATTATTTGAGAGAGGTCGATTTACTTAATAATGTGAATGGATATGCAAAAAGGGATTTAGAGTCCTCTCCTATTACCTTATCTATTCTTTTGTTCCAGGTCTCATCATACTGTATGGACTTGTTTATTTACATAGGTATTGCTGAGAGAGGAAAAAAGTCGTAATCAACCTTTGAATTGATTTACACTGAAAATTAATCTGTTTGTCTAGAGTGGTTTAGTCTGTGAATTCCTTGGAAGCAAGACCTGTTTTATTTTTGTATCTTTTACCTGGCACAGTGTTTATAGGATATAAGATTGTCTCTGAATGAAAAAATGAAAACTCTGGATTTAAAAAATTTTAAAGGAATCGTTTTCACCTAAATTTAGACTTCTTCAATAAGCTGGGCAGGTGACGGTGTGAATTATGAGTTACCAAACTAAACGTGTAAGGACAGTCATCTGTCCAGCTTTTCCTTGAGGTATGTGGCTGGACTTACAGCCTCCTGTGGCCAGGCCCAGTCCCCTGATGTGGTGAACTCACTTCATTTCACAGTTTGCGTTGGCTATGTTTCCCTTTACACATCTTATTTATCAACATCTGAAAGTTTTAATTGATGAGTTGTTTACATAGTAATAGAATTAAGTAATTTAAGAATAAAAGAAAATATAAACATACTGATACATTCCTAAAGATTCCTCTACTTTATCTAAATACAGCATATTATCAAAGTTAGAGCTTCTTACAGGCAGTATTTTCACAGGGATATTTTCTTTTGAAGCATATTTATTTTGTTGCCAATTTAGATCATTCCATAGTTCAGATAAGAAGCACCTTTCCTTGTGGCTTTTTAGGGAAGGCCCTGATACATGTAGTACAAGAATGACTGACCAATACATGTTCTAAACCAGTTGCTGTGGCGTAGACTGGAACTCAAGGTACCCTGTGTGTGCCGGAGCTCAGCTGTGCTCCATACGGTTTTCATGAGCTTAAACTAAAAACAACAGTTCTGTTTTCCCTTAAAAAAAAAAAAATGAAAATGACAGGGAAATTAAGAAAGTATTCCACAGAGTGGAACTGCCCCACAGGGTTTCCAAGAAGTGATTGGTCGATTTGAAATTCAGAACTTTTGGTTAGCAGCTGTAGCTCTACTTGTCAGAATTTCGTATGTTTTAATCCAAGAGATGATTCAAAAACTTTTTATTTATTTTGTTTCCGTTTCTTTCTCACTGAATGACAATGTCAGTTAACCACACTCACCTTCTGATCCATTTGATAACCACTTGCATATCTCAGAAGTAGAATTTAGCAAGCCCTCAGAAATGTTTACCGATCACAGACTCAGTTAATTCTTCAAAAACAGTGCAAACAGTCCAGATCAGCTCCTTTTTGTTGATTTATTTTCAAAAGGCCTTGCAGGATAATGGCAATCTCTGTGGCTTCATTTCACAATTTACCTTGGCTATGTTTCCCTTCACATAACATATTTATCATTATCTCACTTATCTCAGGCTCACTAATCAATACTTCAATTAACAAATATTTGCTGAGCATTTTTTGTGGGTTGCCTGTGTGGGTTACTTTGCCCAGAAGACATTCCCCTTTTCAGTAGTAACTACACCTTGATTTTCCTGTGGGAGATCTCATCTTTTCAGTTCTCTATCCTGCATTTGGACACCCACCCCCCCAAATCTGATCAGCACTGAGCTTATGACAGACTGGTAAGTCAGTGCACCCCATCACTTTGAACTCAGTGACATTTTCAGCCATGGAAACACAGTCTAAAACAGTTCATTAAGAATTAACTGCAAGAAATAGGGATAATTCTAGGATCCTTAATACACGATATAAACAATAAAAACATAGCTAACAATGTGCAAACATTAGAAGAGAAACTAAATAACCGGGAGCTCCTAAAAATCAAACACTTACACTCATCAAAAGACTTCACCAAAAAAGTAAAAGACAAGCCACAGATTGGGAAAAAATTTTGACAATATCATATCTGTTCAGGGCCTAATCTCTGAAGTCTGCAAGATACTGTAAAACTTCAACAACGAAAGGACAAATAACACAATTAACAAAGGGGCAAAGAGTATGAACAGACAATTCATCAAAGAAAACATCTAGGTGGCTAATAGATAAGTGAGGAAATGTTCACTATCGTAAGCCATTAAGAAATGCAAATCAAAACTACAGTGAGATACCTTCTCACAAGGCTAGCATTAAAACAAACAACAAAATAATAAATGTTGGAGAGACTGTGGAGAGACTGGAACATCTATACTGTGTTGATGGGAATGTAAAAGGGTACAACCACTTTGGAAATAGATTCAATGCTTTTTTAAAGAGCTAGATAGAAATAGAAGTACTATATGATTCAGCAATCTGATTCTTTGCAGTATGTCTTAAAGAAATAAGAGCTCTCATGTGACTAGATATTTCCATATCCACATTCATTGCAGCACTATTTACACAACAGCAAAAAGATGGTAAAATCTAGGTGCCCATCACAGACAAATGGATAAGCAAGTTATGGTGTAGTCATACAATAGAATACAATGCAGTAACAAAGAGTAATGATGAATCTGTGAAACATCACACAACATGGATGAATCTGGAAGGCATCATGTTGAGTGAAATTAAACAAGCAAAAAACCATGTCCTTTGCTACTGAGTCGATCCCAAGTCACAGCTACTCTACAGGGCAGAGTAGAACTGCTCCATAGCGTTTCCAAGGAAAGCCTGGTGAATTCACACTGCTGACCTTTTGAAGTGGAGTTAGTCAGTCACCAAAGGGCAAATATGGTATGAGACCACTATTGTAAGTACTCAAAAAAAGGTTTAAATTCAAAAGAAAACATTCTTCAATGGCTACAAGTGTGTAGAGGGAGGAAGAAAATTCACTAACTAGATAATAGACAAGAATCATTTTAGGTGAAAGGAAAGACAACACACAACACAGTGGAAGTCAGCACAACTGGAATGAACCAGAATCTAAGAAGTTTTCTGAACGTAACCCAACACTTTGAGGGAGAGGGTAGTAGGGCATGGATCTGAGGACCGTCATTTCTGGGGACATCTATGTCATTTGGCATAACAAAATGGTGAGTCCTAAAAACTAACAAGTGGCCATTTAAGATGCATTAATTTGTCTCAACCCACTTGGAGTAAAGAATGCTAAAGAACACTAAAGAATGCTGAAAAACGCCAATGACACTAGGTAAACATCTTTCTAGTATTCTCTACTAAGATCCATCTGATAACAGCAATGATATCCCTCATGCCACACCATCCAACTTGAACTTCTTGCAGTTCTTTCTTCCAGAAATTTACAGCCACACATGTAAACAAAAACCCAAGAACAAAACCCATTGCTATTGAATTGATTCTGACTCATAGAAACCCTACAGGACAGCGTAGGATAGAGTTCCCAAGGAGCATCTGTAGCCCTTAACCGTTGCATCACCAGAGTTTCCAATCACATACATATATACTTTTACATAGTTGCATTCATCATTTTGTCAGTAGTTATTTAAAATCATCCCTGAGTCAGATTCTTCTTTTATTCTCAGAGATACCAGTCTTCATCCTTAGAACAAAATAGTGACCTTCCTATCTGTTGTTTCTCAGTCTTCAGTAGTAGAAGGATATAAAGCTTCTTGTCCAAAGTATTTTATTAAATATTCACATTGATATTTCTTTCATTAAAATTTTAGTCTGTGCAGGTATTAGGGATTGTCATGGATTGATTTGTGTTCCCCCCAAAATACATGCAGAGATTTGGCTGAGGCAGGATTCCTGGTATTGTGTGATGTTGTTCCTCCACATTGGAAATCCTGCCTCTATGATGTTAATGAGGGTGGATGGGCAGCAGTTGTGTTGTGGCAGGACTCAGTATGTAAGATTGTTTTGTGCCTTGAGGAAAGAAGCTAGCAGAGAGATTTGTACACCTCTCACACCACCATAAGCTGTGAAGGAAGCTGAGCTTATCCTTTGCAAAGGACCAGGATCCCTGACTGACTCTTGAATTACAGCTTTCCCTTGATGCTGACACACTGAATTTGGACTATTAGCCTACCGGATGTGACAAAATAAAATTTCTCTTTCTAAAGCTAGCCACTTGTGATATTTATGTTAAACAGCACTAGATGACTGAAACAGAATTTGGTACTGAGAGTGGGATGCCTCCAGGCACTTGAATTGGTGGAGCTACTGAAATTTGGAACACATGTACCAGCAGGGCATGGATTTCAAAGGGTAGAGCCATGGCTTCCTGTGTTTCCAAGGATGAAATTGTCACTCAGTCTATCTGAGGGTGTGCCTAAAGCCAAGGAGGCAGAGTTGCTCTCCCAGTGGACCCGGATGGTAAAGTTTTAGCACATGGCCAAGGAGCTTCCACTCAGAGTCTGGAGAGTGTGGCCTATACCTAAAGTCTGGAGGCAGAACATTGTGTAAAATATCTCAGAGAATGGAAGATTATTTGCAAAGCCTTGAGATCTAATGTAATATGTTTTGCTGACTGACTCATTATCTGTTTTGCCTGCTTGTTCCCATTTGTGAAGGAAATTCCTAACTTTTGCCTGCCTGTTTTGCCACTGTATTTTGGAAACAGGTAACTTGTGTTCTAGATTTCACAGCTGAACAGGAATTTCTAGATTTTGGACTTAGACTTGAGGACTTTTGCTAAGATGGGGTGAATACGTTTTGCATCTTGCAACAATGTGATTTTTTTAAGAGAAAAAATACTGCCTAATTAGAAAAATGAAACTAATTCTGGTTTTTATGTGGCTGACATTTTCTGTTAAAGGAATTAAATTCCAACAAAATTAGCTTTAAGCAAAGAAGTTGACTCATTTCCTTACAAGAAAAAGACATTACTGATAACGGAGTAGTTTCTGGTTAGAATAATAAAGTCCACCAGAGAAAGGATTGTTGTCTCTCTTGTTCTCTGTGAATCTGAGGTGTGATTGATTACTTTCCTTCGGTCTTTCTAGCCGTGGTCTTGTAACTCACACCATGGATTGTACGTATGGTAACGTAATCGAAGAATTGGTCAGCTTTACCTTAAAAGAGAGCTAAATCCAGAGCAGAAAGGAAGAGCCCACCACCACCAAGGAGTGAGAGACCAGGAGGAGAAACCTAGTAGCAGTGATCCATCAGCATAATACTGGATGGTGGGTTTCCCAGCCCATGGAGAGAGAGAGAGATGATGCCTTTGGAAAGAGAGTGACAGCCAGGGAGAGTTGTGCCTGCAAGCACAGCTAGGGAGAACTATCATGATGGAAGAATTGTACCCTGAGTGTTCTCTAGCCTGAAATGTAACTTTCCTAATAAAGTCCATAATTGTAGGTGTGGTCTATGAGTTCCATGTGGTCATTATACTGAGTTGTCAAGCCCAGTAGAGCGTGCTGTTGCGGGACACTGGGGGTCAGAACTGGTAGAGACAGCTGAGAGAGGAGGCCTGTCTCGTTTCTGCTTCCTAGGAATCAGCCTTGGGCTGTTGATCTTGGTTTTCCTTCCCCGTTGTGAAAATGGAGTAGGTCAGACACTGTCCTCAAGCCATTTTTACTAACAGCAACTCTTAAAGTGCCTGGAACATAGGAGACAATGAATAACTGAATGAATGGGTGAAATGCTGCTAAAGTGACTGACTATTCAACTTGGTAAATATGTCACGTAAAATAAATTAGAGGCAACTTGGCTACCCCAGAAAACTAGAACTTCTCTTCTTAAAAATCTCTAGGAATAGGCCTGCTCCCAGTTCTCCAAGATTATGTCAGTGTTGCCTTTGAGGAGAAGAAGAAAAGACCGATAGGTCCTGATGTTACAGCAGTCTAGGACACTCGTGGAAAACTCCATACCCGGGTGTGGGAGATTTCTTCATGTTAGACTTGAAGAATGTTGCCAAGCGATAGGAATATTTATAGAAGGTTATTTTTCTATCAGAGTCCACGGGCAGTGATACTGAAATGCCGGTGATTTGAGTATGCTGAAGGCTCCTCAGAAGAAAGGCTTCATGATCTGCTTCAGAAAGATCACAACCATTGAAAACCCTATAAACACAGTTGTCTTCCGTAGCCCATGGATTGCCATGAGTCAGGATAATTAGCACACTTTAATTTGACTCTTGTATTCCCAAACATGCTTTAAAGCAGATTTTTCTGTTACCTTTATGGAAAGTAGGGAACAGTTCCTCATCAGTATCTGGGTCATAAGTTAAAAGAAGAAAAAGAAAGAAACCAAACCAGCTATACTGCCATTGAGTTAATTCTGACTCATAGTGACCCTATGGAACAGAGTAAAACTGTACCATAGTGTCTCCAAGGAGCACTAGTGGGTTTGAACAGCCAGCCTTTCGGTTAGCAGCCACAGCATTTGACCACTACTCCACTAGGATTTAGGGTCAAAGTAGATTGCTGAATAATACTGCTAATCTCTGTCTGCAACAAAGGGGATATTTGCTCAAGGTTTCACAGATAAAAATGATCTTCTCTATTCCAGACCTCTTCAGGCTGGAACATAATACATTATGATTCTACTTTTCTTTAATAGACAGCATATTAGACAAAAGTGCTTCTTTACTATCCGCAGGTGATGCTCTACTCATCTGAACTCCACCTCTAAAATGAACGTGCTTACTAAAAGGGTTTCCTAGGAACTTCGGGTAGAAAATATTGCTCTCTTTATAATTTGCTTGCAATTAAACAGTAACTACTTCTAGGAAGAACTTTTTCATGGCACTGGTGTTTTAGGATAAGCCACATCATTTAGAACTAAAGGCTCTACATTTCTGTTGCCCAAACGTCTGCATACGGACAGGTTTTATGCTAAACATAGAATTAGTTGTTCTTGTTTGGTTACTTAGCAGTTACAACACTAGAAATCAGTCACATTGCAGAAGCCTTCCTCATAATCATAGTATCTCAGGAAACACAATTGGAAGACAAGGTTGAACTAATGAAACCCACCGATCAGAGTGAGGCCTGTTATAAATTTAAAGATAAAATGTCATGAAAAATACATTACGATGATGCCAATGAAGTCAAAGAATCCATCTTGCTAAAAAATAATTTAGTTACATTGCGTATGTAAATAAAAGACAATGTGTCTGGTGAAATCAAGATGACTGAAGCAGCAAAAAGCATCTAATACTATCCAGTTTGCTTTGAAGGTATGATTTATGAAGGTGCTTTAAGGTTATATATAATACAAATTGACAATATTTCTAGCAATGTATTTGCACTCTGTAGGATTCATGGGCAATAATGCCTAGAGCTCTCAAACAAAGGTAGTTGCGCGAATTAACAGAGCACATCTGGGCATCAGTCCAATAAAAATGTTAGCTGATGCTTCCTTGGAGGGAAAAGAATATTAAGAACTGGATAGCTCGAAGCAATTGATAGTAGTTAAATGGAACAACTTCCTTTTCCTTTTCCTTTCACTTCTGAGCTAGCTCCTCTGTGTACCTTTGAAGGAGAAGAAGCAACCTTTCCAGGACAATTTTATTTTGATGCAAAGATTCATTTTTTCAAGTATTTGACTTCTTTTTTGGTATACTGAAGTTGCATGTGAAAACCCAGATTTACTAGCAACTTCTCAATGAAGATGTCTCTGTATTTAACCTTGATGAGATCAAAATATAGTGCTTAATTCTCAATTTTCCATAGAACAAAACACATAAATACAGTTATTTTGTATCGAGAACAGTGGGAACGAAACAGAATGACATTAACCAAATCCTCCAGGAAGAGTTCCCTTCTCTTGTGGTTTGAAATAATTTCAAGATTACACTTTTTCCATGGTGGCATAATAAAACGATAGTCCTATGCTTACAGGAGAAGACATCCTTAAGGCACAATGGTTGGGCACTGGGCTGCAAACCAAAAAGCTTTAACCCAGCAGCCACTGCACCTCGTCAGCTTTTAAAACCCAAACCAAATCTACTGCCTTCAAAGTGATTCAGACTCACAGCAACCTTGTAAAACAGAAAGGATCTACTCCATAGAGTTTCCAAGGAACTCCTGATGGGTTTGAACTGCTAACCTTCTGCTCAGCAGACATAGCACTTAACCACTACACTACCAGGATCTCTTGGTAAAGGTTGTAGCCTAGGAAACTTTATGAGTGAGAGCTTTAACTGTGGACAGTAGTGCCCAGGGCATTCAGTGTTTAAATTGCTGAATGACCTCTCACAGCTCTCCACGGAAACAGTGATGGCTGGTAGAAACTTCTCGTAGAAACTTCTCGTCGGTGCTCTGCCTCAAATGGTGCACAGGACACACGCCCTACTTGTACTTCGCCCCACCATAGGCCTCTGACTACAGGGCAGTTACATTCTGTCCGGTAGGGGTGTTACAAGTTGAATGGGCTCTACAGCAACGTGTTTGGGGGTAGGGTCACTATGAGCCACAACCCTCTGGAGGACACACAGCAACCACATGCTCATAAGAATCTCTTACCAACCAGAAGCTGAAATGCTCTGTAGCAGGACAGAATAAAGGATGTGTGCGATAGTGAAGCTGAGTGGACTGGCAATTGTTCTTTAGAATTGGTTTGAGGGTCACCTTCTCCATTCACAGTCAGTAAGTGGATGGAGAACCAAATTTGAAGTCAGAATATTTCAATTTCGTCTTTATGCTAGCCTTGGTACAAAGGATAAGTCACTGAACGTGTCTGGGCACCAGCTTCTTCATCTACGTAACTGGGAAAAAATTCTCCTCCATGCATCACAGGGAAGGCTCCAGTGAAATATCGCATGTGGAAGTGTTCTACTGGTTTTAGGGTACTATGCAATGTGAGGCATGGCTATTATTATGGAGGTTGTAATGGAAAGCTCCCTGAGGGCTTATACCTTCCATGGAGCGCATGCTGTAGCTTCTGAGCACTCCCTGTTCGGCTCTTCCTTCTTTTTGTTGTAATTACATCCAGGAGGAAGACTCCATTAAGAATTAATGAGCTTTAGTACCTTAATTTACCATCTGCTATCCCCTTTTTAACAAATGAAGATGTGTCTCAGACTCAAGACCTTATTTTGGTTGGAGTCAGGCAGATGGGAGCAAGGCAGATGACAGTGTTTTTGTATGGAACCAAGGTCATTTTCAGATTTGGTGCTGCTTTTGGAAACCAAATTGTGACTAGAAGGCAACAGTATTCCTCTTGAGAACACACTGGCCTGACTGACTGTCATTCATTCAGTCACACATTTATTGATCCAACTGACATTTACTGTGTGTTGGTTATGTGCCAGGCACTGTGTAAGTAGAAGGTGGGGACATAAAGTTGAAGAATTTTTTTTTCTTGAATTGTTTACAGGTAATACTCATGAGACATGTTCTCAGATAACCGCTTTACAGTGCTTTAAGTGAAAGTTCACAGTCTAAAGCAATTTGTCTTCAAAAACTTGCACTCACTGTTATGTAATCCCAGCCACTCTCCCTACCCTGTGACAGAACACGCCTCTCTTCCGCCTTGTGCTTTCTGTGTCCACTCAACCAGCTCCCGTCCCTCCCATTTTACCCCTGGACAGAAGTCACCTGGCCAGCCTCCTGTATCTACTCAAGAGAACAAGTAGTCTTTGACAATATCATTTTATGCCTTATAGTCTGGTTCAATCTCTGTCCAAAGAATGGTCTCTGTCCAAATTACTGGAATGGTCCCCGTACTGGGTCAGCAGAGAGTCTGCGGGCCATGTACCCTGGGGACCCTCCAATGTGCCAGACTACCAAGTCAGGTCCCTTCAATACAGTTTGACTTCTCACATCCATTTCTCTCCCGTCATGTCAGGGATCCTATCTTTTATCCTATAAGGGCACTCGTTAGTGGTAGCTGGGTGCCATCTAGCTGGCCTGGTCTACTGCTAATGCAGTCTCGGGATTATGTGGCCACTCCGTCTCCTGGGTTCACATTTTCCTCATGGCTCTGACATCCTTCATTCTCCTCTCTTCCAGGTAGGCTGTGAATAACTGATGCTGCTTGTATGGCTGCTTCCGAACTTTTAAGACCTCAGATGCCACTCTTCAAAATGGACCACAGAACATTTTCTTAAAAAAACTTTTGTTATGCCAGTTGACCTAGATGTCCCCCAGACCCCTAATTCTATCACTCTCTCCTTTGAAGGTTAGGATGAACTTAGGAAACCTCTTAGCTTTAGGTTTAGTCCAGTTGTGCTAACCTCCCACCTACTGTGTGCTGTCCCCCACCCAATACCTATCTACAATCTAATCAATGAACACCCCCTCCCTACCTCTTGCAACCATCACAAACAGCTTCTTTCTGTGTTTAAACCTTTTCTTGAGTCCTTATAATAGCAATCTAACATATTTGTCGTTTTGCAACTGACCAGTTTCATTCAGCACAATGCCTTCCAGATTCCTCCATGTTATATTTTCCAAGATCATCCATGCTCTTTATCACTGCACAGTTTTCCTTTGTGTGAGTATACCAAAGTTTGTTTATCCATTCATCTGTTGGTGGGCACCTCGGTTGACTCCATCTTTTTGCTATTGTGGACAGTGCTGCAATAAATGTTGGTGTGTATGTATCTATTCATGCGACAGCCTTATTTCTTTAGGATATATTCCAAGAAGTAGAACTGCTGGATTGTATGCTATTTCTATTTCTAGCTTTATAAGAAAGTGCCAAATGGCTGTCCAAATTGGTTGTACCATTTTACATTACCACCAACAGTGTAGAAGTGTTCCAGGCTCTCTACAGCCTCTCTGACATTTATTATCTTGTGTTTTTTGGGTTAATGCCATCCCTATTGTGGTGAGATTGTATCTCATCATAAATTTGACTTGTCTTATGATCATGAGCATTTCCTCCTGCATCTTTAGCCACTTGAATATCTTCTTTGGCGAAGTGCCTGTTCATACCCTTTACACAAATTTTTAATTGGGGTTGTTTATCTTTTTGTTGTTTAGTTTTTACAGTATCTTGTTAATTACAGAGATTAGATGCTGATCATGTTTGTCTTACCCCCACATTTTTTCCGGTCTGCAGACTATCTTTTTATTCTTTTGGTGAAGTCTTTGGATGAACATAAATGTTTGACTTTTAGGAGTTCCCAGTTATCTATTTTCTCTTCTGGTGTTTGTTGAGTGTTAGTAATGTTTGTGGCCCGTTTATGCTGTGCGTTAGAGCTTCCAACATCATTCCTATTTTTCCTTCCATGATCTTTATTGTACTAAATCTAGTTTTTGTTCATGGTGTGAAACATGGGACTAGTTTCATTTATTTGCAGATGGATATCCAGTTATGCCACTACCATTTGTTAAAGAGACTGTCGTTTCCCCAGTTTACTGACTTTGGGCCTTTGTCATATATCAGCTGCTCATAGGTGGATGAATATGGTTTCTGCATTCTGTTCCATTGGTCTGTGTATCTATTTTTGTACCAGTATCAGTTTATTTTGACTACTGTGGCAGTGTAGCAGTTTCCAAAGTCAGGTAGTAAGAGACCTCTCACTTTGTTCTTCTTCAGTAATGCTTTACTTATCCAGGGCTTCTTCTCTGTCTATATGAATTTTATTCATTTCTCCATCTCATTAAGAAATGCCATTGGAATTTATATTGAGATTGCACTGCATCTATAGATCAAACTGCTTTGGGTAGAACAAACATTTTCATGATGCTGACTCTTCCTATCTATGAGCAAGGTAATTTTCTCCACTTATGTGGGTCTCTTGATTTTATGCAATAGTTCCTTGTAATTTTCTTTGCATAGGTTTTTTTACATCTCTGGTTAGATTTATTCCTAAGTATTTTATCCTCCTGGGGGTTATTGTAAATGGTACTGATGTGGTCATTTTCTCTTTAATGTTCTCTTTGTTGGTGTGAAGGAAACTAAATGATTTATGTATGTTCATCTTGTATCCTGATCTTTTGCTTAAGTCTTGTATTAGTTACAGTAGTTTATTTTTTGGTGTGTGTGTGTGCGTGTGTGTGTATTTTTAAGAGTTTTCTGTGTATAAGATCATATCATCTGCAAACAGAGATACTTTGACTTTTTCCTTACCAGTTTGGATGCCATTTATTTCTTCATCTTGCCTGATTCTTTTAGCTAGACCCTTTAGCACAGTGTTCAATCAATAAAGGTGCTGACAAACGGCAACCTTGTCTGGTTCCTGTTCTCAAGGGGAATGCTTTTAGACTCTCACCATTTAGGATGATGTTGGCTGTTGGCTTTATATACATGCCCTTTGTTATGCTGAGGAATTTCCCTTGTATTCCTGTTTTCCTGAGATTTTTTACATGAATGGGTATTAGACGTTGTCAAATGCTTTTCCGCATCAATTAATAAAATCAAGTGTTTCTTGTGTTTTGTTTTATTTATGTGGTTGACTACACTGATTGTTTTCAAATGTTGAACCACATCCCTGGTACGAATCCCACTTGGTCATGGTGAATTATTTTTTTTGATATGCTGTTGAATTGTATTGGCTAGCATTTCGTCAAAGAGTTTTACATCTAAGTTCATGAAATAAATTGGGCTATAATTTTCCTTTTTTGTGGTGTTGTTAGCTGGTTTTGGTATCAGTGTTATGCTGGTCTCAGAATGAATTTGGCAGTATTCTATCTTTTTCTATACTCTGAAATACCTTTAGTAATAGTGATGTTAACTCTAAAAGTTTGGTAAAATTCTCCAAAGAAACCATCAGGGCTAGGGCTTTTTTGGTTGGGAGTTTTCTAATTACTTTTCTAATCTATTTTATTGTGGTGGGTTTATTTAGACATTCTATTTCCATTTGTGTTAGTTTAGGTAGGTAGCGTATTTCTAGAAATGTGTCCATTTCCTCTAGGTTTTTAAAATTTTTAGAGTACAGTTTTTCATTGTATTCTGTTATGGTTTTTGAAATTTCAGTTGTGTCTGTTGTGCCATCACCTATCTCATTTGTAATTTGCATTAAATGCTTCTTCTCCTGTTCTTTTGTCAGTCTGGAGAATGGTTTGTCAGTTTGGTTGATCTTTTCAAAGAAACAGCTTTTGTTCTTGTTAACTCTTTCAATTATTTTTCTAATACCTTATTCGTTTAGTTTTGCTGTAATTTTTATGATTTGCTCTCTTTTGGTGCCGAGGGGTTCTTATACTGCTCTGTCTACTTGTTTGAGTTCTGGGGTTAGTGCTTTGATTTGAGCCCTTGTTTCTTTTAGGATGTGTATGTTTATTGAGATAAACTGACCTCTGGACACTGCTTTTGCTGTGCCCCAAAGGTGCTAGTAGGATGTGTTTCTATTTTCATTTGATTCTGTGAATTTCCTTATTCTGTCCTTGATTTCTTTTGTAACTTAGTAGTTTCAGTGTGAAGAGTTCAGTTTCCATGTGTTTGATGCTTTTTCCCTGCTTTTTCTGTTGTTGATTTCTGCTCTTATTGCTTTATAGTCTGAAAAGATGCTTGTCAATATTTCGGTGCTTTGCATTTTTTTTTTCTTTTTTTTTAGGGTGTGCTTTATGGCCTAATATGTGACCAACTCAGGAAAACTTCCATGTGTATGGGAAAAGAAAGTGTATTTCATTACCCTTGTGTAGAATGTTTTGTATATGTCTGTGAAGTCAGGTTGGTTGACTGTGCAAGATTTAGATCTTCTATGTCTTCATTGAGCTTTTCTCTGGATATTCTTTCTTTCACTGAAAGTGAGATTTTGAAGTTTCATAGTATTGTTATAGAGCTGTCTCTTTTTTCAATGCAGTTAGTGTTCATTTTATATATTCTGGAATCCTATCATTGGATGCATATATATTTAATGTGATTATCTCTGGGGGTCAGTTCTACCCTGGCCCCTAGGGTCTCCATGAGTCAGATCCAACTCGATGGCACTTGGCTATGTCTTCCTGGAGTATTGACCTTTTAATCATTACACAGCATCATTCCATATTCACTGTGGTGGAGTTTACTTTAAAGTCTATTTTATCAGATATTCATGTTGCCACTCCTGCTCTTTTCTGAACGCTGTTTGCTGAATTCTTTTTGTTTGATGTATTTTTTCCTTTGCTTTTTATTTTGTTTGTGTCTTTGAGTCTAAAGTGTGTTTCCTGTAGGCAGCATGCAGATGGATCACAGTTTTATCCAATCTGCCAATCTTTCTGACTTTTTGTTGGTACATTTAATCTATTTGCATTCACTGTAATTATTGACAAGTATGAGTTTAGCAGTGTCACATTTTTGTGTGCTGTGTAAAATTCCTTTGTTCCCCTTAATTTTCTGCACTGCGTCTTTCTTCTTTATGCATTTTCTTTTCATATTTTTTACTGTTGGTTTTATGTTTGCTGAGACTTTGTTTTTCTTGTTTTTTGTTTTCATATAGGATTGTTAATTTCCTTTGTGAGTACTTGAATATTTAACCCTATTTTTCTACATTTAAATCAGTCTTTACTTTCTTTATACCACCTTGACTTTCTCTCCATACGAATGATCTAGGACTACGTTTTTCTTCTGGTCCCTCTATTTTTAATTACAATGTTATGGTCTTTTACATATTGGCATCTCTCTTTCCCTACTTTCGGCATTTTAATCTTTTTTGTTGTTGTCATTTCCCTATCAAGGTTGATATCTTTTTGGTCTCTCCTGTGTTCTAATTTTGGGTTGTTAACTGAGGTCATCAGTTTTCTAATCAAAAGACTTCCTTTAGTGTTTCTTGTAATTTTGCTTTGTTTTTGGAAATTCTCTAAACTTTTGTTTATCTGGAAATGTCTTAATTTCACTATCATATCTGAGAGATGATTTTCTTGGATTCACAATTCTTGCAAGGCTTTATAAATGTCACTTCATTACCTTTTTGCCTGCATAGTTTCTGCTGAGTAGTCTGAATTTAGTGTTATTAACTCTCTTTTCCGACTTGATGGCATTCGGGGTTTTAGATTATTCATTCATTACTAACCATTTTAAAATTGTCCCTTTATCTTTAATTTGGTAAATTTGGTTTCAATATACCTTCATGTCTTTCTTTTGGGGTCTATGTAGGGTTGTGTTCGATGAGCATGTTGGATGGATACTTCTCATCTTTTATGATACCAGGAAGTTTTTCTGTCAGTAAACCTACATTTGTCCCTGTATTTTCTGTTATCCTCTCTGTTCTAGTGTTCCAGTCACTTGTAGACTATCCTTCTTGGTAGAGTCCCTCATAATTCTTAGTGTTTCTTGATTTTTAAAAATTCTTTTATCTGATTTTTCCTGAAATATGTTGATGTCACATGTCTTATCTTCAGTCTCACTAATTCATCTTTTCATTGCCTCAATTCTGCTCCTTTGAATTTTTATTGAGTTGTCTAATTTTGTGATTTTATTAATTTTCTGTTTCCTGTCTTTCTATGTGTTCTTGCAGCCTGTTCAATTTATCATTATGCTTTGTTGCATTTTGCCTTGTCTAACTCCTCAATCTCTTGAAGAGTTCTAAGTATTAATCTTTTATATTTTACCTCTTATAATTTTAGAAAGTTCTGGAAAATTTCTTGATTCTTTGTTTTGTAAGCTTCAGGCAGCCACTATAGTCTGTCTCTTTCAGTGATTTGATATTGACTGTTGTCTCCGAGTCATCAGTACGTTGTATTTATTTATGTTTGCCTACCATGAGTCGGATCCAACTCGACGGCACTTGGCTGGCTACCATGTTCTAGCTTCTTGTTTTGTTTGAAAAGTCCACATAGGCTGGATGAGTGTCCTACATTGGTTGTTGGTCCCTTTGAAGCTCTAACATCCTGTCACCTGGTGGTTAGAGCTGTTGCTAGGCATATGAGCCCAGGAGTTCATTTAATTTTCTTGTATGGATTCAGCTCAGGTGTCTAGGTAGTTAGAGAGTTTATTGTACAGGCTCTCCTCTACAGTCCTAAATGGGCAGGTCTGATTGTTGTAGGCACAGATATCTGGTTGCTTGCACTGAGAGAAGCAGGGTGTTTACAGTGTTCTCTAAGTGTCTCGAGGAAGATGTTCCTTTATACCACTTTCACAGAAACTGTTTCCTCCCTGAATGCCCAGATGAGGTGAGTTGGCAAATTTTTTCCTCCTCTCTCCTTGTTTATTAAATTATTCCCTTTTCTGAGTCTAGCAGAATGGCTCAGTGTATGCTTAAGGAGTCCTACTTCTGATTCAATTAATGATGTCAGACTCTGGTTCCAGGGTGCAGTGAAGAGAAGCAAGGAGGAAGTTCTAGGAAAAAAGGAGACAGGTTTATCCCGGAGGAAAGTTTTAGATGCACATGTGCAGTAGGTTTAATGCAAGCTACTTAGTTTATATTGATTAAGTGACATTATTCACCACTTCCGGGGTCATGAATGGTCTTTTCACTTCTGCTCAGTCTCTCCAGCTGAGGAAGATGCTCTCCAAATGTCACTGATCCATTTGTTATGCTGCCTGTGACTGATTCCCAGTGGGTCAGGTCTGGCCAGTCCTAAATACTTGTAGACCTATTTTCCCTTTGATGCTCAGGGCTCCTACAATGTGGTATACAATTGATCCATTTGTTCTTTTGGGCGTTTGTTGTTAAATGGATCCTAGGAAGCATCTGACTACTCCACCGTCTTGGCCTTGTCCCCCCAGACTTGGCCTTCTTTAGAGGCGCAGTGACCTGTGACGGAGGAAAATGGCCAGCCTGCTCTGTGGCAACTGGTATCCTGAACTCATTGGCCTCTTCCCTCAGTTTTCTTCTCTGTGTTCTCCATCATGGAGGCCTAATCAGAAACCACAGGAGTGTGGGATTCTATTTCTGCCATCCATGAAGGCCATCAGAGAAGACCTGCAAGGGAAGAGGATGTCCACCAATGAGAGACTGGTGTCCTCAGCTGCAGTAGGAAGGAGAATACAGACATGCTGACTCCAGAAAGTCATGTTTTACAAAAATGTATTATATATATGTATATTATGTGTATAAAATATATAATACACATATGTATGGCTATGCATATATATGTGCATATAATTATATTATGTATACATAATATAATACATAATAATATACATATAGAATATACATATAAATCACATATAATATGTAATATAATGTACATAATATATGTATATTATATATGCATAATATATGTATGTATAATATATTTTAAAAAACATGACTTTCTGGAGTGGACACATCTATTCTCCTTCTTATGCATATACGTGCATGGAAACCCTGGTAGCATAGTGGTTAAGTGCTACACTTGTTAACCAAAAGATCCACAGTTCACATCTGCCAAGAGCTCCCTGGAAACTCTTTGGGGACAGTTCTACTCTGCCCTATAGAGTTACTATGAGTTGGAATCGACTCAGTAGCAGTGGGTTTGGTTTTTGGTTTTGGCATATATGTATGTGTGTATGTCAATATATGTGTATATATGTATGAACTTTCTTCCCTGAAAATAGTAGTACTTTTATAAAATTTTTTTATGAAAATATTTTAGGTGGTATAAAACTATTGTTTTTTCAAAACTTTTACTTTCCTATTGGAGATTCTTGGAGAAATATTTGAGCCAAACGATCAAATGCTCAGCATTTATCTTTTTAAAATTTTAAAAAGTATATAAATATTCAAACATATACAAAAGTATAGAGAATAATAAAATAAACCTGTAGCTGCCCGTTATTCTGCTTCAATGCTTTTTAACCCATGACTAATCTTGTTTCATTTTTATTTCCTTCCAATCCCCTCTGCCCCCATCTATAAGTTTGAAATACCTTTCAATACTAAGACATCAAATGTTTGGTTTTTGAAAGATCAATGTCATCTTAGACTATTTTTAAATGATTCACTTCTGTCAATCACAAATTAAACATGCATGTTTTTAAAAACTGAATCATAGGAATTAATATAAATTAATATCATTTTAAAAAGCACAGTCAGTGATCTGTGAAGCTCTAAGTTATTTTAAAATCATGAAGGGATGATTGCAGAATATGTACAACCAAGTCATTTGACTTATATAACTATTAACTGTGATAATTAAAATGCAGGCTTATGCCCTTAGTTACCACTCTATTTGTCCCTTTTTTGTTTTCTGGTTAAATAAAGAAAAGCTTCAAAAATAAGCAATGACAACAAAAAACAACTACATTTGGGAATTTAGTTACTTCAACCCTGACTGGGAACCTGTCATATTTCACCATTTACTGCATAAAACCTTGCCTCTGATTTACAACTTCATATTTTTCATATATTATGTGGCAGGACATGAATGGGCCTGTGTAGGGAATATGTTTCTGTTTTGTTGGTTTATTATTTTTGTTATTGGGTCAATATCACACTGTTTAAATTAACATAATTTTATCATAATTCTTCATATTTTCTCTGTGGAGTCTTAAAAAACATCTTGGCTTTTCTTGGCCTGCTCTTTCCCACAAATTTGAGAGTGAGTTCAAATTCAATGCTGGCATTTGGGAGGGTAAAGGATCTGTTGTTGATAAGTGGTAGTTGATTCCTAAGAACACCTGAAAGAAAACATTATTTGTTAAGAACTTTGAAAGTTTCCTGAAAGTTTAAGAATTGAAGACTACAGTGTGAGGCAGAATCATAAAACAAATGGGGTAAAATAGGAATTTTCTCTTTATTTGTGCATGTATTTTTTAGTAACATGTAGAAAGCTAGACAAAAAAAAAAAAGAAGAAGAATATATCTAGCTTCCTATGATTTGTGTGTCAAGCCTAAGGCTCATATCTCTATGTATAATGTAGCTTTTCACTCACTTTAAGAGTTTACTTTATAATACAGGCTGTCTCAGTGACCCAAAAAAAAAAGGCAAGCTTAAGACGAAATAAAAAGTGATTGACAGAAAATCGCAAGCAATTTTTTTTTCAAAAGCATGCACTACAGACCCAGGGGGCAATGAATTAATAGCAAATAATTTGAAGATGTTAGTAAAGAAGTCCATGGCTGAAATATAAACTAAGAATCACGTAATTTAGAAATGCAGGATCTAGAGGCTCAGATTATATTAGTTACTTATTTGTGCACAGCAAATTACCACAGATTTAGTGGCTTAAAATGACACATATTTAACCATCTCACAGGGTGCCACCAGGCTCCAGTACAGCTACTGACTGGAATGTGTTGTCATCAGGATGCTGAACTGGGGAAGAATCCACTTCCGGCTCTTTTGGGTTGTTGGCAGGGATCTGTTTCTTGTAGAGCAGGACTGAGGGCTCTAGTTCTTCGCTAGTTGCTGGCTGGGGGCCACTCTCAGGTCCTAGAGGACACTGATAGTTCCTCACCCCAAGGGATTTCTCAGCAGTCAGCAAGGAGAAGCTCTGAACTCATAGAGGGTTGGTGTCTCTTTTGAGAACTTTCATTTGATTAAGTTAGGGCCACCCAGAGTAATCTCATTTTACGTGTACTTACAATCATCTGATTTAGAACCTTAATTGTTAGCTGTCATAGTCGGCCTTAGACTCATGGCCTTTTATTGCACAAAGGAATGAAATGCTGCCCAGACTGTACCATCCACATGAATGGTTGTGGACTGGGCTATTGTGATTCAAACGATTTTTAACTGGCTAATTTTCAGAAGTAGAGTACTAGGCCTTTCTTCCCAGTTCCTATTAGTCTGACAGATGACTGGTGGCTGCACTGAGGGTGCATTGGCAAGGAATCCAAAGGAGGAAGGTGATAATCCTGCTGCTAAACTGCCAGTGCCTCAAGAACCTTAATTATATTTGCAAAAATCCCTGTACCTTTGTTGTATCCATTATTTAGAAGAAACTCACAGGTCCCACTTATGCTCAAAGGGAGAGGATAATTACACAGGATGTGACCACCAAAGGGCTGATACGGTAAGGAAGTCCTAGGATCTCTCAGACATAGGGCTAAAATAAACTGCGGTTATAATTCTGGCAGTTGTTTCTAAAAGTGAAGAGAACTAAAGTAAAGGGTATTTCTGGAAAGACTTGCTGAGATGGAAATGTTTTGAGTGACGTGGCTCCAGCCCAGTTTGTCTTCTGAGAAGTGCGGCAGTGCAGAGGGAGAGTTGTCACCAGCGCTCTTCCCTGTAGAGGAGTAGACGTGGCAGTGTGGGGACATAGCTTGGTCCAGGCAGGCCGCAATAGTCTCCCGAGCAGTCAGCAGATCAGGAAAGAGTTAAACCCTGACTTTTGTTCCCATGCCAGGAGTTCATGATTAGATGCTTAATTGTGACTGGAAGCTTATGTTTAGGTCTAAGCTTAGTGACCTGGAACATTCAAGGACTGCATTTAGTGTCTCCTCTTAAACTTGCTTCACAGGCCAGGAATAAAAGCATTTCTGTACCCATCGCTGGCCCAGCACTGGGAAACAATTGTCTCCTTGCCATGCCACGGCTCACTGGTACAGGTGATTCTGTTTGTGCCATTTATGTTGTACGTACGTCTCCCTTCACCTTTCTGGCCCCTGCCTGTGACACATTTCCTGAACTGTGGGGATTACTGCCTAATGGCAAGAGAAAAAGCAATTAGCATTTCCTAACTGCTAACGCAACACAAAGGCTTCCCCCAAGCCTGGGACGGAGCACCTTTGCCCATGCTTTGCTCCTCTGCTGCAAAGCCGTGCACCTTACAATTTGTCCTTAATTACACAGGAAAAGAGAAATCTGTTTCTCCTGGAGACCCTTGGAGAACCTGTTGGGGAAAGCTTTCAATTTTAATTACGGAAGAAATACTGGCTGAGGCAATGTTGAAAAGAAATTACCTTCCCTTTTCTTCTGATTTTGCAAAACAGCTGGCTAAACAGCACTGTTGCTCTGTTTAGACAACCTGTGCAGGCTGGCTGGGGGATGTGCTGGGGTTCATTTTGCAAATCAGCTGGAAAGATTTCTGTGGGGGCTTAAAGAAGCTAATTTAAACATTGTCTGTGCACAGAAACTTTAATCTCTCTTAATATGTCAGCTGTGCCATCTGAAAAGCAACCCCCCTGTGCTCCTGTACTCCAGAAGAAAACCAATACCATCTTCATTATTCAAACCATCAGCCCATAGACAAAGAGGGGAAACAAGAAACAAATCATCCCAGCTACACACGGCTCTTTCCTATTTCAGCTTGACAGGGTTTGTTTCAATGCCAGTGCACCCCTCGCGATCACCCCCTCTGCAGCCGTCGCCTCCTGTTACTCTTTATGGTAATTGAAGCTGGGCCCCAAAGCCCTCAGAGGCTTGTATCGTCTTCTCAAATGAGTAACGCTTCAGTGATAAACTTGAACTTAAAGTTACTGAGGCGGAACTGAGGGTTCATTTGATAGCTGGTGGTTTCCAGCAGCTCCACAGGGCTTCAGGGACACAGCGTGAGGTAGATTGTTAATGTCCTGTGAGGGAAAACAATAACACATTTCATTAATGCATTCATGTGGGAAGCATCCATTAGTGCACTGGAGGTATTAATGACGTTATGCTTTAAACTGACATGTGGGGCATGACAGGAATTGCAAGGTCGGGTGGGAACAGACGACATGATGAACAAATATTTGAATGACTTTATTTGCCCGCAGGTCAAATGGTGAGTGCAAGGAGTGGAGAGGTGGGGCATGAAAGGGAATATTTTTGTTTTAACAGAGACCAGGGGCAGCAAAACTAAGAAGAAAACGTGCGTGCATGAAATGCTGGCATAGGCGGGCACACAGGCACACAGGAGGGTGGTGGAAGCTTGCACGGAGAATGGGGAGGAGAAGCTGAAAGCCACACGTCAGACTGACTGGCAGTGAACTGAGAAACGTGATGGTTTGATTGTGGGAAAAGGCCATGCTGACTTCTAGCTGACAGAGTACTTATCCTTCGGCAAAATCTTCCTCCAGAGGATTTTACCAACAAGCTAGGTGAGTGCATTTTCTGCCCAGCTTGATAATGAGAGACAAATAATTTGGAAATACAAGTGTTGACTGATAGGGTTGTTGGATCTTTCATCCAGCAACTAGCAGTATGAGAGGGAGTCAGTGTACTTACCGTGTTGATCAGCTGCTGCTAAGTGGACTTAGACTCCTGGCTACCCCATACGTCTCAAGTAAAGCTCAGCTCCACAAAGTTTCCAATAGCTGATTGTTTTGGAAGCAGATTGCCAGACTTTTCTTTTGAGGTGCCTCTGAGTGGATTTGAACCTTCACTTTTTGAGTCAACAACTGAACATATTAACAATCTGCATCACCAAAAGACTCTTCACTGTAAGTACTAGGAGAAAAACGTGAAGAATCAGATTCGACACTGACCTCTAGAAGGCACTTCGTTACATATTCAGCAAACACTCAAAATCTGATGCATATTTAGCAAACATGCAGCATGTGACAAGTGCTGGGACAAGAGTCAATATTAAATGCCCTAGGAAATAGACAAAAGGTAACTCATGTTTAGGGTAATATCCGTCTGGTTTTGCTCTGGATGATTATCATTTATAGCTGTTGTCCCAGCATAACTACTGGGCACTCTTCAAAGTACCCCTATTTGTGGCAGAAAGAATCTATGATGTGAGAAGTCAGGATGGGGGTTACCCTTGTTGCGTGGGGGGAAAGGAAAGGATAGGAAAAAGAGGAAGAGTTACACGGTAATGTTCTCGTAATCTGGGTGCTGGTTCCACGGCGGTAGTCATTACGCACGTATGACTGTACACTTAACTGTATGTAGCTTATACTTCAATAAAAAAGGCTTTTCTTTAAGTGTCTTCTATTGGGAACATAACTTTATGGCCACCCAAATGCTATACCCAACTGTCATGGACAGAATTGTGTCCCCCTAAAAATATGTGTAGCTATGTGGCTGAGCCATGATTCCCAGTATCTTGTGACTATCCTTCATTTTGTGGTTTTCCTATGCTGTATGGTACAAGGATCAGGGTGGGACTGTAAATCCCTTCATAGGATCACCTCCCTGCTCCACTGTAAAGGGAGTTTCCCTGAAGTGTGGCTTGCCCCACCCTTAATCCTTTCATCATGCAAGAGGTAAAAGGAAAGGGAGTTAGGAACCTCACACCGTCAAGCAAGCAGCATTGGAAAAAGGGCGCATCCTTCAGACCTGAGGTTCCTGCGCCAAGACGCTCCCTGAACAAAGACTGATGCAATATCGGACTCTCCTCCAGAGCTGATGAGGCAGAAGGCCTTCCCCTGAAGCGGACATCCTGAATTTGGACTTATAGCCTACTGGACTGTGTAAGAATAAACCTTCCTTTGTTAAAGCTGTCCATTCTGTGGTATTTCTGTTAGAACAGCAGTAGGTGACTAGAACAGAATTCGGTACCATGAGAGTTGGGTGCTGCTCTAGCAAACACCTAAAATGTGGGAGCCATTTTGAAACTGCAAATGGATAGAAGATTCAGAAGGAATGAAGACGGTGCAGATGGTGAGAAACACAGAGGACTGGTGGCAATAGCCGCAGCAGCAGCAGAACCAGAGGCAGTGCTGGAGGTGACCCATGGAGCAAGAGAGCTGAGTACCTGGGCGCAAAGTTTTTGTCACAGAACGGGGTGTCACTGAGCACTTATATTGGTGGAGCTGGCCTTGCTGACCCACAGAGGAAGAGAGCTGAGTGCCTTTGGGCAGGAAGATTTCCAGCAAGAGTAGGGTGCCTCCAGGAACTTGAATCAGTGGAGCTCCAGGGCTTTGGAACACTTGCCTGGCAGGGCAGATGTGGGCCTGAGACCTGGGCCATGCGGCCATAGGAAGCAGAAGCTGAGGAGACAAACAGTATGAGAAGCTGAGCTGCCTCAGTCTCAAAAGGTATGGCCATGACCTCATGGGTTTGAAAGGGTGGAACCATGGCATCCTGTGTTCATAAGGGTGGAATTGCCACTCATTTGGGCTCAGGGTGCTCCTAAAGGTCATGGGGCAGAGTTTCTGTCCAAGTTGGCCTTGAAGGCAGAGTTGTAGCACGGGGATGGAGGTCTCCACTTGAAATCCAGAGAGTGTGGCCAATACCTAGAGTCTGGAGAGCAGGGCCATTGTGTAGAATGTCTCAGAAAATGTAAGAGTATTTTCAAAGCTTGAGGGCTAATGTAATGTTTTCTGCTGACTTGCCTGTTTCCTGTTAATGCCTTCTTTCCCTGCGATTTCTCCCATCTGTAATGGAATGTCTAACTTGTGCCTGTTCTGCCATTGTACTTTTAGAAGCAGATAGATTGTATTTTAGGTTTCACAGATGTATAAGAGTTTTTGTATTTTCAACTTGAAACTGATTTAGACTTCTATTACATGGGATGAATGTGTTACATATTTCAATGATGTGATTTTTGGGGTGCCAAAAGGTGGGATGTCATGGATTGAATTGTGTCCCCCCCAAAATTGGTGTAGCCATGCAGTTGGGCCATGATTCCTGGTATCTTGTGACTGTCCTGCATGTTATGGTTTTCCTATGTTGTATGTTAAAGGATTAGGGTGGGGCTGTAAATCCCTTCACAGGATCACCTCCCTGCTCCACTGTAAAGGGAGTTTTCCTGGAGTGTGCCTTGCCCTACCCTTAATCCTTTCATCCTGCAAGAGGTAAAAGGAAAGGGAAGCACACTGAGAATTGGGAACCTCACACCATCAAGTGAACAGCACTGGGAGAAGAGCACTCCCTTCAGACCTGAGGTTCCTGCACCAGGATGCTCCCTGGACAAAGACTGATGCAATGCTGGACTTTCCTCCAGAGCTGATGAGGGGGAAAGCCTTCCCCTGGAGCAGACATCCTGAATTTGGAGTTGTAGACTACTGGACTGTGTAAGAATAACCTTTCCTTTGTTAAAGCCATCCACTCTGTGGTATTTCTATTAGAGCAGCACTAGCTGACTAAAACACCAACATTCTCTCAACTCCGACATTCCTCCCTGAAACAAGATCTTCAGTTAACGAGAAGAGTATCTATGTATCTTGGTTCACAGTGTTTTAGCTCAATATAGTTGACAAAGTAGAACTAAATTCTTCATGATCAAGATCCCGAACACTGTGCAAAGGCCACAAGACAAACAAAGAGCAGAAAAGAGAAGGTTTGGATGACTCCTTAAAAGGAAGGATAGCTTACATTGGACTTGTCATCGGGAAAGACAGGTGGGTAAAGTAGAGAGTCCACATAAATTAGGGAAACCCTCAATAGGATGGACTGACGTAATAGCCACAATAATGGACTCAAGCATATCAACACTCATGAAGATGATGCAAGACCAGGTAATGTTTTGTACTGTTATACACAAGGTTGCCTTGAATCGAAGCTAACTCAGTAGCATCTAACAACAACAACAAAGATGTGTACTAGGGCCAAAGTGTCTGGGTTCCAACTGCAAAGGTCTGTGATCTACCCAAGGAACCTCTATCATCACTGTCCTTGCCTCAGAGAAACTAAATTTTTGCTTTCAAATTCATGGCAATGTAGTCCAGTGAATTTATTATATAAGTTGAATTGAGTAATTGCTTTTTAGATTTTTGCTTTGAGAATGAGATAAGGGAACAGTATTTGTTTTTATCCTTGGGTTTCAGCAGTTGTATCATCACCACAGATTAATTCATGGCATGAGGAGAGTTTAACAGCTGCAGATCATGTTGGAGATGTCAGCAACATACATCTCAGGGTGACGTGTCTAATTCAACATGAAAGATCTAAGTACTTGGCAGCTTCTCCTAGAAGGGCACCTTTTGTTTTGCTTACTTGACTTCCAGCAATCTTTTCCAGTCAGAGAAGACAATTCCTTAATGCTATTCTAACACAGAAGAGGGCTAATCTGCAGCTAAATTAGCAAGGGTGCAGGCTTCACACTCAGAATCCAGTGCCAACCCAGGCAGTCACAAATGGCAGCTCCGGCACAAGAAGGGTATTGAAGAGTTAGACCTCTTATCTTGCATCTACCTTTTTTTTCCCGAAAGTGGATTTTAAATTACTCTTAGTGACCAGAGACTCGACACTATTTGAACTAAACTGGAAGAAATTAAAATGTAAGCAGTGATATCCAGCTCCCCAAGTACTTACGTAAGTCAGTTAATATGACACTTGGCTTCAGACTGAAAAGAAACACCTATGAAGCTTCAACACATGTTTCTTCACCAATTAGGAGTTAAATGTGATGGATCTTCCCTGATGGTATTTTAATATTGCTGTTTATTCATTGAAACCGCTGATTCCAGTTAATGCTGCAAGAGAGGGTTATAATGAATTAGAATCACAGGAACAAGTCAAGAATGCTGTGAATAAAGGAGTTTTATGCAAAGATGTTTTGGGGGATGTGGGACCAAGATGGCAGAGCAGACAGATTTTTCGTGAGAACCAGCCCCCAACAACAAAGACCTGAAAGAACAAATGAATCCAGTACCCATGATATTGCAGGAGCCTGGAATAACAAAGGAAAAATTGAGAAACTGAACTGAGCAACAGGAAAAGGAGAGCTGCACCAGAAGTACGCAATATTCTACAGACTCATTGCCATTGGGTTGATTCTGATTCATAGTGAGTCTATAGGACAGAGTAGATCTATTCCACAGAGCTTCCAAGGAGCGTCTGGCAGATTCAAACTGCCAATCTTTCGGTTAGGAATCAGGACTGCCTACATATTGATCCTGTCCTTACCATCCTTTTCCTGTAACCCTTAGAATTCAGCTGCTTACCAAAATGTTGGCAGTTCACGTCCGGTAGCCATTCCTTAGGAACTCTATGAGGCCATTGTCGTCTGTCCCGCAGGGTTGTTACGAGGTGGACTCTACTTGATGGCAACGGGCTTGGTTTATTGCACTCTTCCTTGAGGCATTGGTCGTTCAGTGGTAGAATTCTCTCTCACCTTCTGTGGAAGAGATTCAGGTTCCTGTCCAATGCAACCTATGTGTATCTACCACTCAGCTGTCAGTGGAGTATTCCATGTCGTTATGTTGTTGAATAGGTTTCAGCAGAACTGCCAGACTAAGATAGTCTAGGAAGAAAGCCTTGACAATCATCTTCTGATAATTAGCCAGTCAAAACCCTGTGGATCACAAGCATCCAATGTGTAATTTGTTGTGAGGACTGTTGTGCCTGGGATTGCCATCAGTTGGGGACCAACTCAATGGCAGCTAACAAAACAACTCATCCTTAAAAACCAGCTAAGATACTACACCTCCAGGCTAGGGTGTGTGGCCTTCTGGTAAGTTTTGTATGAACTTTACTTCCTTCTTTCATAGCTCTCATTACAGTTATGTTTCTTCCACTACAACACGGGTGTCATTGATGGTAACGTGTAGCACACTTCGACATGTGGTAAGTAGTCAAAAAATAGATTCCATATGGCAATACAGGAAATACACAATGTAGAGGTACATTTCCTTTTATAATTGTCACAGTCTGAATATTTATGAAATAGAATATTTGATTACTTTGTTACGCCTGTCTCAGGTGACAATCTCATAGTCCAAATCCTAGTAAAGTACTGATACTGGTCAAGATGCTTCTCTATATTCTGTTACTCTTAACCACATGGAATTGCGGATAAATAGCACTTTCTTATGGCTCTTTGCATTAACAGATGTCTTTCTCATTGGAAAAGATGTGCTGTCTTTCACATGGCTTTAGTAAGCTTTTTATAAAAAAATCCAAGCATCTGGACACTTTTCTTTTTATGCCAAACTCAGAAGTCATTGAACTTTTGCCATCTCTAGTTGATGATACTCAGCTGTCTGATTTTTATCTGGTGGATGTGGCTGTCGGGGAGGTGAATGACGTCAAGGAGGGAAGCCTGGATCCAGCCTGGTCTTGATGTCTGCATGATGCTCAGCATTGCGACCTTTCTGCCTGGTACATGACTTGCAACAGATGGCAGTGAGCTAAAGGGCAGGACTAGCATTAATTAACACAAAAAAAGTAGTCTGGATAATTTGATAACAGACAATTATAATGTTTCTTTCAGTGGTGTATATGTATATATATTTACATATACACATTATAAAAGATCTTCAGTTCTGCAGAATTTCTGTTATCCCATAGTTTATTTGCAGACAATGAAAGTTCACATGTTGAAGAACTTCTTTTGTGTCAGAGATGGAAGGAAGGGATAAATGTGCCTTTGTTGTTGTTAGCTGCTGTCAAATAGCCTCTGACGCACGGTGACCCTGTGTACAATGGAATGAAACACTACCTGGTCCTGTCCCATCGCCAGGATCAATTGCAGATCGGAGTGTTGTGAGCCACAGGGTTTTCATGGCTGATTTTTGGAAGCAGATCACCAGGCCTTCCTTCCTAGTCCTTCGTAGTCTAGAAGTTCCCTTGAAGTCTGTTCAGCATCATAGCAACACACAGGCGTCCACAGACAAACACGCACATGAGGTTCACTGCTAGCAATGAAACCTGGGTCTCTATCTCGGAAGGTGAGATTTCTACTGCTGAATCACTACTGCTCCCAGTGTTCTCATAAGGGAAGAGTAATGAAAAGTAAGTATAAATCTTTTGTGTAAAGAAGAGAAGATCAGAGCAGTAGAGGTAGGTGAACTCAGGAAATAGTGTTTTCTATATTCCTGGTCTCCAAGTACAGCTGTCAGCTCTGCAATTGATAATTTCTGGTACTATCTCTTCTGAATAAACTGGCATCCATGCAGATCGACTGGAAAGGTATTTCCACAACTGGACCTTCCGTGGTTGGAAAATTGAAAACATGGCAAAGGGTAGTCATTCCTCTTTGTAGCTGGACATTACTAGTCAATGGTAGCACTCCTTCCTTCTCAGCTTGATGTCAAGTGTGACCACACTGTCCTTCTTAATACCAAATTCTGGGCAGCTTCCGTGAGGAAATCTTATTAGCATCTGTTTCAGCTTCCTGGTGCTACTGTGACACAAATAACACAAGTGAGTGGTTTTAAAGGACAAAAATTTATTTTCTCACAGCTTTGGAGGCTGAAAGTCCAAATAAGGGTCATAGCACTGTTGGTTTCTTCCTTGTCAGTAGCTGCAGGCTTTCCTTAGTTCCTTGGCAATGCTGACTTGGCGTCCGTCTTTCCCCTTACGTGTGTGCTTATGCGTCTACTCTGGTCTTGTGATACAGAAGTGTTTAGGTTTTAGATCTGCCCTACATTGTTGAGACCTCATTAACGTAACAAAGGAGAACTGAATTCCAAACTTGCACAGTTATAACCCACTGCTGTCAAGTCAGTTCTGACTCATTGCAACCTTACAACATAGAGTCAAAGCGTTCTATGGAGTTTCCTAGGAATACGTGGAGGATTTGAACTAGCAGATGTAGCAGTTAGCAACTATGCCATGAGGGTCTCCTTCACAGCTATAAGGGTTACAATTCTAGCACAGTTTTTAAGGGAACACAATTTAATACTCAAAATCATCCATGCCAAGATTTTAAACAGGCAACTCCTGAAAAAAATTGTGGCAAACTGACTTGCTCAATTTGGTGATAGTTTATCAGTAGCTATTCAATTTAAATGCATTTCCCAAAAGGCTTTCTCCTTTTTACGTTCCCTGTAAGTTACATAATATTGACATCCTGTGTACTTTGCTTTTTTGCAATTTCTTATCACCTGCTTTTAATGTACGCCTGAGAATTCAGGCTAGAAGATCATTAAAATAAGCTTCATTTGGATTTTCTTCTAAGGATATTCACCAAATGTTTATCTTCAGTATTTCGAGGACGAGCCATGTCTCTCAGTAGTCATCTGCATTGGTTTGAATTGTAAACACTTAGAACACTTAGAAGAATAATTAAATTCTATTGAAATTTCTTCATTATGGGAGATAAGGATCTTATCTCAATAATTTTTTAAAAATTGGCTATTGAGAATAAACATTCAAAACACATGTTTTTCTTAATTTGTATTTGTGTCGCTGTATGCACTTTATTTATTTATTTTCTTCCAAGGAAAAGTCCGTGCTAGATTGAAAATTGATACATGCCCATATTTCCTGCTCATTTAATTATTAAGCTCTACCTTTCCAACCGATAATAATCAGAAATCAACATTTATTACTAATTACATTCATTACTAATCCTTGGTCCCCCTGCTGCTTTTATGGGAACCAACAGAACATTAAATGCTATCAGACAGAATCTTATTGTAATGAAATATTTTCTTTCTTTTTTTTTTTCCTGGAATGCATCATGCACTTGGCATCACACTTAACCTCTGCAAGAAGCCTCTATGGCCTTTTGGCAATGTCTTGACTCAGGTGACCCGACACAAAATGTAAACTGTCAAATTGAAAAGTGGTTGGCTATTTGGGCACAGGATCTTTGTAAGCTAAAGCCAAGTTATTTTTATGTTCCATTTATTCATGGTCTAGAAACTCAAGAAATGTTGGTGCAAGCATGGAATTGAACAGGTGAAAAAACACCTTTTCTGCTACTCTGCATTGTCTTTCCAGCGTTCTTATAATACTGACACATGACACACCCAACGTCCTTTTTGTATTTTCCTTATTCTGTTCTGTAAACTTGATGTCTTTTAAATGACATATCACAGGGCATAGGGATATTTCCCTCCAATGGTATGCTTTGTTCTTTTTCAAAAACTTTTATCATGGTGAACTATATATGAGATCCTGCAATTAAGTCTATGAACTTAATTGTTCTAAGGGCTGCATACCTCATTGCTGAACACCACTATGGTCACCTTCGAAGTACTCCCCTTGGAAAGGTAGGCACTGATGTCGGCACCTAGTCTGCCTTTCAAAGCAGTTTTGGAAATCTTCCTGGAATGGCCATTGAGCACAGTGGCACAGTGGCAATTTCACTAATCTAATTGTGTAGCTGTCGGGGAGAGAGTATTTAGCCAGTAAACAAATAACTGTACTGGAACACCCTCCCTACTGACCTGATCGGGCACCCCAGTGACTTTTTCCTTTACCTAAAGAGAAAGGAAATATTGAAGAGAAGATGTTTTGATGACATTTAGGACATCAAGGGTAGTATAACGACAGTTCTGATGGCCATTCCAGAATAAGAGTTCCAAAATTGCTTTGAAGGGCAGACTAGGCACTTTTTCCAGGATGAGGCAGCAGACTTAACTGGCAGTCCTTATAGAACAAACATTTACATTACAACCATTTCTATGTGTACAGTTCAGTGACGTCTATTACATTTACCTCACTGTGGTTCCATCACCACAATCAGTGTTTCCAGTATTTGAAGTCCGTGAATGTTTGGTTCAAGCATTCTCTTATGTTTATTCAAACGTGCTTTGCAGTGGTTGAGGCAAACATTTGCCTCACTCAGAGATTTTTGCTGCCTTATTTAAGTTCAGTGAAAGTACTCGTCTACAATTACACCAGTTGCCAGTTGCAGTTGTGTTGATTCTAACTCATGGCAATGCCGTATGTGTCAGAGAAAAACTTGGCTTTATAGGGTCTTCAATGGGTAATTTTTCAGAAGTAGAATCAGTAGAACTTTCTTCTGAGCTGTATCTGAAGAGTTAAATCTCCAAACTTTCAGTTACCAAGCAAGTGCTTTAACCATTTGTATTACCAGGGAACTTCTCTTAGATAAATCTTCTATTTTCCCAAGACCTAATGGCTTACTAATCTCGATATTCCTTCAGTCAGGAGCCACAGACTTCTCTGAAAGTGTCCTCTGTACTTCTCATGGGCCACCGAGAACTGTACATGGCTGAGCAGCCTGTTTCTTTCTGTCAGTCTGCTCCTTGGGCTTCAGGCCATGCAACGTTGACTATTCCAAATGGCTTTTCCTTCAGAACTCTCTTGGTTAGAATTGGCTCCTCAACATTCTTGTCCACTTGTGCCCCAAGCTTCATAGGACATATGTCAAGCCCTTCCACAGATTTTCACCAGCCTCAGGTTACCTTGTACGATGCTGTACCCCAGCAAGCCTCCCATAGGGAATCAAGATCCTAATCTCTTCTTCTCAAGACATCCCATAGTCTTCTTGAGCTTTCTTTTGGATCTTCCTGGCTTGGCCTTGGGAAGTAGGAAGTATCTCACAGGAGGGTAGGAGAAAGCACTTTGACATGAAACTAGCATCTTCCAAAATCCAGGGATGAGTCACTTTCCTTTCCAATTTTCTTCATGCATCCACTGGCAAGGGAAGACTGGTAGGAATAGTGCTGGTTTTGCTGCCATTGAACAAACAGTATGAGGTAATGGCTGGCCCCAAGCTGCATGCAGCTGTTTTGTGGCTCCTTCTAGACTATCAGGGTACATTGTATCTCTGTTTTTCAAGCATGGGTATGGCTGTGGATTCTAGCACTAGAACCAGCATTAATATGTTACATAGATATTAATGTTAATTACTGCATATTGATTTATGGAGATAGCCCAACTGTTTTATTTTGGGCTTCCTTGAGTCAGGCCTGAGATGAGGACTTGGGTACAATAGTTCATCTGGAAGTGATCCCAGCAGCCACCACAAATAAAAGGGGAAAGCAACAAGGAGGGAGCAAAGCCAATAAAGAGAATGTTAATGATGCATTTATCATCAGGGGAAACAGAGGTATAATCCTGCTGCGAACCTACTGAGAAGCCATGTGGAGCACACTGGAGAACTCATCCACTAGAGAAAGAGAGGCTGGAGTATTTACCCATGGTTGTACATCTGTGTTGATGAAATTGTTTGTGAGGGTGTTAATTTCCTTGCCTTTCTGTGGTGCCAGAAAGAGCCCTCAAGCAAAGAAGGAGAGACAGGGGTATGCAAAATGGGAAACTGTCAACATACTGGAAACAGCAGCAATGACTGGTAAACTCAGGCATAGGGTGGTATTCTGGACAGAGTACTAGGATTCATACTTGGTGCCCATAAATAAGAAGCAGTGTGAATGATTAATACTGTCAGCTGCTAAACAAAAACTTAGAGGTTTGAATCTATCCAGAGATACCGCAAAAGACTTGGTGGTCTTTTTCTGAAAACTCTGTGAAACATAGTTCTAGTCGGACACACATGAGGCTTCCATGAGTCTAGATCAACTCAATGGCAACTGGTACTGGTGATTCTCATCAACAATTCCCCTAATTTTGGACGTTTAGGTTTTAACCTTTTAGTTGCTCTAGTATAAATCTTTAATGAGTGTGTATGTTTTTAAGCAATTGGAATTTTTTGTTTATTTCAAATAGATTATTTGATGTTGAGCTACTTTTCAAATGGTGTGGTATGTTGAGTTTCTGGGTGTATTTGGGACAGCTAAATTTAACCCAAACTTAGTGCTGTCCAGTCGGGTCTGACTCATGGCATCCCTAGAGGCCAGAGAAGAACTGCCCCATAGAGTATCCAAGGAATGCCTGGTGGATTTGAACTGCTGACCTTTTGGCTAGCAGTTGGAGCACTTAACCCACTACACCAGCAGGGCTTAGCTAAGTTTATGGATGGAAATTTAATGTTGCTAAGATTGTTTTAAATTATTGATAGGTATTTCTCATCCATTTACTCATCAAACTCTAGATGTTAAGAAGCCAGCCTCATCTTTCCAACCAGAGATCCTTTGTACTAGTACCGACAGTTACTGTCAAGTCAATTCCAATTCATCTTGACCCCACGTGTGTCAGAGTAGAAAGGTACTTCATAAGAGTTTTGTGTTTGATTTTTCAAAAGTAGATCACTGGACCCTTCCTTTTGAGGCACCTCTGGGTAAACTTAAACCTCCAACTTATCAGTCAGCAGTTGAGCACATTAACTGTACCAGCTAGGGACAACTCCTTCAGGTTCTTCGTAAGAGTAGAATATGTATATTTCTTTGCATGGGTTGTACGCTTCCACCACTTTATTTTAACTCTTATCCAGCTACCAACTAGTATTTATAGAATGTGTGCACATAGGTGATGCTAAAGTACAGGAAAAGAAGAGGTTAAATTTAAAGAGGCAGCTTTTAGCAAAAGAAGAGCAAATGAAAATTCATTTGGCAAGTTTTTTTGAGCACTATGTAAGGAATTGTATGTGGCTATTTTTGAATCACTAAAGTTCAGAAGACCTGCTCTTGAGTCTTAAAGATAACTTAATCTAGTTGAAAGAATTCTGAATTGTTTTACTGTGGGAGGTCATACAGATTGGAGGTTATTGAACTAGAACATCTTAGGAAAGATGATTTACAAAAAGTGGTGTGTGGTTTCTTTAAGTAGCTGCAAGCTAACTGAAACAGAACCAGAGGATGCTGGGCCAGGAGGTTTTTTGGTGGTGTGTACTGGTAGAAAGTCCAGAGAACAGCTTAGAAAGAGAAGTTCCAAAACTGTATCATGGCAAGCCTGTTTGAAAGAGAGGAGAAGGGATATTTTGGTGAGTTCCTTAATTGCAACTCTACTTCATTATGGATATTAATGATCCAGCATTTCTAACTGTTAGAAAATGAACTGAGCAGGAATTATGGTCCATAAGCATGGTGCATTTTTAAATAGATTCAAATGATAATTAGAATATGCATGCAGATTAGGGTCTGAGACAAAATGCGAGCCTTTCAGCTTTCCTGAATTGGTTGATTTTAGCTGAGACTGAAAATGAAATTTGCAAGACAGCTTGTCTTTCTCCTGCCAGGCTGTCATAGCCACACCAGTTGCACTAGGTGTCACTGTGTGAACTTCCACGAAATGGAAGACAGAATAAAAAGAGAGGTAAGAATATTTTAACCTGCGGACACAAAGTGCTTTGTATTCAGAGTCCCTTTCTCCATGTATTTCCTTGAATTGCAAAATGGTCCCAATGCATTGTTCAATTTGGGCAATCACTGTCTTTTCAGGAGTCTTAAAAGAAGCTGTATTTGCAAACATGCTCAGGAGTATAACAGAAAGAGACAAAAGACAATATTAAGAAAAAAATCCCTGAATGTGTTGCCCTAAATATTATTGTTCTATTTATAGTATTCACAAAACTTCATTCTAAGGGCACTCCTCCCCTTTTAGAGAAATAAACTTATCCTACCAGATATAATATTGAAAATATTTTGACTATAACCTTCCAGAAAATGATAAGTCACTTTCAAATATTTTATTCTGTTTTGTCCTGCATATTTTGTCTCCCTGAGCCCATGCCTTATTAAAATGACTGAAGCTTTTATTGTTCCTGCTAAGTACTCAGTTACAAACTGAAAGGTACTTTGAATAAAAAGCCTGACTATCTACTTCTGAAAAATCAGTCCATGAAAACCCTGTGGGGCACAGTTCTACTTTGACACATACCTGGTCACTATGAGTCAACTTGGTGGCACCTGGCTTGCTGTTTTTGTGATTCCTATGACTGGTCTAGGTATTTGTAACACATAATGTTACTTCATACCTTGGCAACAAAAGAACACCAAACCCAGTGTCATCAAGTTGATTCTGACCCATAGCGACCCTATAGGGTACCTTACAACTGCCCCCTAGAGGTTCCAAGGAGTGCCTGGTGGATTTGAACTGCTGACCTTTTTTGGTTAGCAGCTGTAGCACTTAATCACCATGCCACCTTGGTGTTTGACCTCAAATAGGAGAGATCTTTGGTATGCAATAATCTTATTGTTGGAAGATAGTATATTTATGTAAATTTATATATATTACGTAGATATATACTTCTTTATGTAAAGTTTATGGAAAATTCAAATCAGGCACTACTGAAGAAGAAACAGACAGAAACTCTAAGTATCTCACAAATTGTCACTATCCCTTAGCATCCCTAGGGTCACCATGAGTTGGATCCAACTCGATGGCTTGTCTTGGCCCTTAGTATCAGATTTTCCTCTGCTCAAAAGCCTGGAATCTTTCATTTTGTGTGAAGCAACTTAGTAGCATCTTCCCTTAAAACAAACAAACAAAAGGCCTATGATTTAATTAGTGTTATAGAGAATGAGAAAGAGAATGACACTCAGGAAGAGGCAAGAAGCTGTTTATTGTGCAGGCGGACCAATGGGACCTTCACAGGTTCCAACAGTTGGCTGCAAGTGGGGTTTCGGGAGGGCAGATATAGTGCAGTTTGGGGATGTCGTGGTTGAGACAAATGGGGTGAGTGGGCGGGTTTCTGAGGGGGAGCATCCTGCTTGGTGGGAGTGAGTCTTTGAAGGGGAGCATCCTGCTAGGTGGGAGCAGGGCTTATCAAAGGGGGGTATCCTGTTAGGCAGGCACCGGGCTTTGAAGGGGAGTGACCTGTCAGGTGGGAGCCGAGCTGTGAAGGAGAGTATCCTTTCAGGCGGGAGCAGGAATAGCAGCGGGGGGGGGGGGGGGGAGAAGGAGTTTTTCAGTCTCAGTTATCTACATTATTCCCCCCTTTAATATCCCCCTTTGATAAGGGTGGGTATCACAACTCTTCAATGTGGGCCTGGGGAAGTTGTTAAGTTCGGAGGGTCAGGACTCTGGAGACGGTTTTGTTGAGTAAGTTCTGTTCTAGTTGGTCTCGCAGGTGGTGCAGGAGGCAGGATCTGAAGGTCAGGACTATGAATCTGAAGGCGAGTGGCCCCCACAGGGGGGCCAGCCAGGTGGTCCCATTTGACATGAGTCCCCATCCAGACTGAGTAAGTTCACATCGTCTCTGTTTGATTTGGCTTTTGAGCTCTGTAACCTTAGATGTGACAATGTTAGAAGCACTTACAAAATGACATCATTCTTCGCCTGGCGCCATTCAGGTCCCACCCTTCTCTGCCAGTAATAAGTCTAATGCTCTTCTGTTGTGTAAAGCAACTGCTGCCAGGGAGTTAATTTGGTTCTGAAGTCTAAGAAGTGTGTCAGCAACTTGGTCTATGTCCTCATTGAGTGCCTCTGATAGCTTTTTATAGAGGGTAACTGATGTGGTGACTCCACCGGTGCCTGTAGCGAGTCTGATGAGTGAAGTGAGTCCTAATACAGCTATGCCTATGGCCCTTCTTAGGGTAGGTGCGGGGAGGAAGAGAGACTCAACATTTTTTGGTGAGTAAATGTGATAATTGGGGAAGGCATACACCGGAGTGCAGGTATGGTTGGTGGGGAGGCACTTGTGCAGGTTAGAGTCACACCACAGGAAGGTGGTATTGTCGGTACAGGTTAGGTTGGTGGGTGTGCTGAAGGTTTGTGTTTGTAGGCAGTTCAGTGTGGAGGTTTGGATAGTACCAGTGTGTTTCCAGCAAGTAGGGACAGGAGAGTTGAGGAGAGGAACCTGAGTTGCTAGAGTGCTAAGGAGTTTAAGGGAGGAGTTTAATTGGGTTGTTGAGTGGGTTAAGTTCACTGGGTAGGCAAGAAAACTGGCTTGATGAAAGGGTGAGCAGACCCAACATGGGTTATTGGTGGATTTGGTGATGTTCTGGGCCTGGATGACTTGAATAATAATTTGTACGGCATGTGTGTGAGTTTGGTTTATGTACTGCGTGATTTGGGGGGATATGGGTTTGTATGAGGGGAGATGATTGTTTCTGTCTTTATTCTCTTGTACTAGGACATTTTTGAGTTGGGGTCCAAATATTCCAGCCACCCCGAGATTTGATGGGATGTTTATTGTAGGTTTTGGGTTTGGGGGATTATTTTGTTTGCTTGGGATTTGATTTCCGTAATATGGTTCTTTAAATCTACTGGAACCTTGGGGAAGGACTATATATCCCGTGGAGTGGCTTAGAAGGGTGGCATACGTAACAAATAAGCAAATAAGAAAGTTATAAGGAGAAAGCACCCTAGGAGTGTGGCTTTCTATCTGGAGGTCCATGTCTGGGGAGAGGTGGTATAAAGTCCTAAGAGGCACAGAATGAGAACAGAGATTATGAGGGAGTAGTGGGCCAGTGAGGCTAGGTTCCAATGCATTCAAGAGTCAGTTTGGTTGGCTGATCGGGGCGACTGAGTGAAGTCTATTCACGGGGTGGCGCTGCCGATTTTATCCCTGTGTAGTGAATCCACGGAGCATGACTTGCAACTTCAACAGCGGTTGGGGTGGTTAGTATGACGTGGTGAGGGCCTTCCCACCACGGCTGAAGGGGTTTGGCCTTCCATAATTTTATCCAGACATAGTCTCCAGGTTTGATTTTATGTACAGGATCTATGAGGGCTATAGGGATTCTTTCTAGGATATACTGTGAAAGGCTTTTGAGAGTACTGCCTAAGGCTATTAGCTGTTGATCTAGCTGTGTTTCTCTTAGTTCTTTGGATGGGCTTAGGAGAGGTATTATTGGAGGGGGTCTTCCAAACAGGATTGCGAATGGGAATAAACCTAATGCCCCTGGGGTGCATCTGATTTTTAGCAAGGTTATCAGTAGGAGAGTTATCCAGGGGAGTCCTATTTCTTGTGTTAATTTCCTTAGGTGGTTTTTAAGGGTTCTGTTAATTCTTTCAACTTTTCCTGAACTCTGGGGTCTCTATGTGCTATGGTGTTTCCATTTTATTTGCAGGGTTTGTAAGGTTTCTTGTATGATGGTGGCTATGAAGGATGGCCCATTGTCACTCTGTATGGTGAGAGGGAGCCCGTATCAGGGGATAATTTCCTTTAGTAGTATTTTAACTACTTCTCTGGCTGTTTCAGTGTGTGTGGAGAAAGCTTCTATCCACCCAGTGTGTGTGCAGAAGAGGACTAGAAGGTAGTGGTATCCATTGCATTTAGGGAGTTCAGTGTAATCTATTTTTATATCTTCGAATGGAGTTGTTCCAATGTGCTGTACTCTGGGAGGCCCAAGGGGGCCCTGTCTGGGATTATTTTTGAGGCAGGTGAGACATCTTTGAGTGATCTGTGTACACAAGGTTGACAAGTTGAGTATGTAAAGGTATTTTTCTAAGGCTGTCTGAAGTTTGGTCTTTCCCCGGTGGGTGAGAGTGTGTTGTTTATGGACGAGTGGGTAGGCTAGAGACCTGGGGATGAAGATTCTATTATCTGGCAGTTTCCACCAATTGTCCGTGGTTTTTGAGGTTTTTCTGATTTGGCTCAATTGTCTTCTTGAAAAGTGTATGTTGGTTTAGGGGGTAGTTCTGGTGCGAGAAGTATGAGGCTGGGTGATACTGGATCATCGGTAGATTCTGCAGCTTGCTTAGCTGCTTGGTCTGCTAGGTGATTTCCTCGCATCTGTGGGTCGCTTCCGTTTTGGTGTCCTTTGCAGTGCATGACTGCCACCTTATGGGGTTTCCAGACAGCTTGTAGAAAGTTTAGGATTTCATTTTTGTTTTTTATGGTTTTCCCTTGTGTGATAAGGAGACGTCTTTCTTTATAAATAGCCCCATGTATGTGAAGAGTGGCATATGCATAGTTTGAGTCTGTATAAATGTTAACTTTTCTGTGTTCTGAAAGTTCTAGGGCTCTTATTAGGGCCCATAGTTCAGCTCTCTGTGCTGACCACCCACTGGGGAGTCTTTGGCTCTCTACGATTTTATTGGGGGTGGTAACTGCGTATCCTGTTCACCTTTCTTCCTATTTGTCAATGAAACTGCTGCCATTCATAAATAAGGTGAAGTCTGGAGTAGGGAGGGGCTGATCTCAGAGATTGGGCCTGCTTGAGCATACGGTCTCAATTAATTCTTCGCAATCATGGTCTGGCAGGCCTGATTCGGTGGGTAGGTATGTTGCGGGATTCAGGGTTTTTACTGGTTCTACTGTGAGGTTAGGGTTCTCATGGATTAGTTTCTGGTATTTCAGGATTCTGCTGTTACTTAGCCATTGGTGTTTTCCAGAGGCTAGGAGTGACAAGACACTGTGAGTCGTCTTCACTCTTAAAAGTTGGCCAAATGTTAATTTTTGTGCCTCTTCTATCAGGATTACTGCGGCTGAAAGATTTCTGAGGCATGGAGGCCAGCCAGCCGCCACGGTGTCTAGTTGTTTTGAGAGATATGCTACCGGTTGTTGCCATGGTCCCTGTTCCTGAGTCAGCATACCCAATGCTGTTTTATTTTTTTCACAGGTGATGAGGTTGAAAGCTTTAGGAATATCAGGGAGGCCCAGGGCTGGGGCTTGGGTTAAGGCAGTCTTTATGGCTATGAAAGATTCCTGATGTTCAGGGTTCCAATAAAATTGGTTGTTTTCTGGTCCTTTAAGGGCTTCATACAGGGGTCTTGCTAAGTCTGCGAACCCATGGATCCATATTCTTCAGAAACTGGCAGCTCCCAGGAATTCCCGTAGTTGTCGGCGAGACAAAGAGACTGGGAGAGCATTAATAACTTGTTTCCGTGGAGTAGATAAGGACCTTTTTCCTTCTTGTAGAATGAATCCTAAATAGGTGACCTGAGTCTGACAGAGTTGGGCCTTCTCCCAGGACACTTTGTAGCCCTTTTATTGTAGAAGTGTTAGAAGAGTCTTTGTATTATGGATACACTGTGCTTGGGTTGTGCAGGCTAGGAGAATATCATCCACATACTGTAGAATGGTGGCTGGTTGTTCAGGGTTTGTCTCTAGTTGTAATTCAGCCAGGTCTTTGGCTAGGACTTCTCCAAAAATAGTAGGAGAGTTCTTGAACCCCTGTGGGATCCTGGTCCAGGTCAGGTGTTTGTTGAGTGAGGTTCGTGTCAGGGTCTGTCCAAGTGAAGGCAAACAGGGACTGGCTGGCTGGGGCCAAGGGAATACAGAAGAAGACATCTTTGAGACCACACAGGTATACCATCTTGTTCTGGGGGGAAGGAAGCCAAGAAGAGTGTAGGGGTTCAGGACAATAGGTGGTATGGTCACTGTATTTTTATTTATGAGTCTCAGGTCCTGTACCGGCCTCCATCCTTTTCCGTTAGGTTTCTTTACTGGCAGAAGCAGAGTGTTCCATGGTGAGGTACATGGTTTTAAGATGTGATGAGTTAACAGTCTTTTGATGTGGGGGGCGATACCTTTGTTGAGCCTCCTTGGAGATTTGGTACTGATTGGCTTTAGTGGGGGTAGTTCCAGGTACCAATTCAACATGTATGGGTGGTGTGTGTTTAGCAAGGCCAGGTGGGTTGTGTTCTGCCCAGAGAGTGGGGTATAGTTCTAGCCACTCAGTTGTGTTCTTTGGTGCAGTTATGGGCCTGTCTGGAGAGTATAGTGTCCATTCATCCTCTCTGTTCACAGTCACAGTCAGTATTAGCGGGCTCTGAGATTAGTGGTCTGAGATTGTCATGGTGGGTTCTTGGGGAGTAGTGAAAGAGATGGTGGCGCCCAACTTTGTGAGGAAGTCTTTCCCCAGCAGGGGTGCTGGGCATTTGGGGATCAAGAGGAACTCATGTTGGACCTTATGTCCTCCCAGGGTGCACTTTTGAGCTTGAAGGAAAGGCGTCTTAGTCTGCTTCCCGGTGGCTCCCATGATCGTGACCTGTTTCCTGCTGAGAGGACTTAGTTGGCTTGTTAGGACAGAATGTTTGGCTCCAGTGTCAACTAAGAAGTCCACCGGCTGGCCCCCAACTTTTATCTGGACCATGGGTTCATGGGAGCCCAGTCTGTATGAACCCGGTCGTCCCTAGTCCGAGTCCTCACCCACCAGGGCCAGTGTTGTGGTCGGTGGTTCCAGTAGATATTCTTCGATGGGTGTTGTTGTGGGCTTCTTGGGTCGGACTTTGTCCTTCACTGCCTGCTTCCTTGGTGGCTTGGTGGGACAGTCACGCGTCCAATGTCCTTCTAGTTTGCAGTAGGCGCAGTGATTCAGGCCCAGTGGCGGTCTGGAGAACTTCATGGACTTTTGGGGGTGTTCAGTAGCCGGGGCGGGGGCCTTGCCAGCTAGGGCAGCTGCAATGAGATGAGCATGTCATCTGGCCTTCCGTTCATCCTCCTTGCAGTCCTCTTGGTCCCGATTCATGAAGACCTTATTGGCTATATCAATTAATTGGGAGCTGTTCACACCACTGAACCCCTCTAGTTTCTGTAATTTCCTGCGGATGTCAGCAGCTGACTGGGCGACGAATGCTGCATTTACAAGGGTCTGACTTTCAGGGGCTTTGGGATTGAAGGGGGTCCAGATGCGGAAAGCTTCACAGAGTCTCTCATAAAATTCTGAGGGAGGTTCTTGGGAGCCTTGAAGGACTGTTTGGGTTTTAGACAGATTAGTTTGTTTCCTTGCTCCCTGCCTGATTCCATGTAGCAGTGCCCTCTGATAGACCTGGGGTCAGTGGAGTCTCTCGGGGGTGTTGGGGTCCCAGTCAGGTCTGGTGTCGGGGAGTGCCCGTGGAAGGTAACCTTCAATATCTATGACGCCGGTGGGCAGGTTGTCCCTCAAGTACTGTCAGGCCCCTTCTAAGATTCGACGTCTTTCATCGGTGGTGAAGAGGCTTAGAAATAGCTGTTGGATGTCGTCCCATGTGGGGCTATGGATATTGAAAATCGCCTTGTACATATTTATAAGTGCCTTTGGTTTTTCGGAGTATGAGGGACTGTGGTGTTTCCAGTTCAGGAGATCGGTGGTGGTGAATGGGACATAGGTAAAGACAGGGGCTCCTGGGGTAACGGTCCCATCAGTTTCTATCTTTCCTAGTCCCCAAATTTCCCTTAAAGGCAGTTGTAGTGTCTTACTCTGGGATCCTGTGACCGGCAGTGATGGAGGGGCTGGTAAGGCTGTTGGGGGTTCCACCACTGGCGATGGAGTTTCAATGGGGGGATGGCAGGTGGTGCTGAGGTCTGAAGTGGATGGCTGAAATATGGGAGTGGGCCTTCTTCAGGCTGATCTTGGAAGATTTTTGGAATTTTCTTCGAGACCCCAGAAGTGTTCAGGAGGACTCTTCTGGGTCCTGACTTATTCAAGCAGAATATGACCCACTGTGGGAGGGTCTGAGCTATTTCTAACCACTGGTCTATGTAGGGGAAGTGGTCAGGATGTCCTCCTGATTTGGCCGTGACCCTATTCCAAACTGCCTGAACCAGGTGGGTGTCTAATGTTCCTTCAGGTGGCCAGCTGGTGTCAAAGGAGGGCCATTCGACTTGGCACAGGGTCTTTAATCTCTTGGGGCTAAGCTTAACTCCATAGTCTCCCTTGAAGCCCTTATCAAAATTTTTCAACATGCAGTCTAAGACTGTAGGTTTGCTGTGTGTCCCACCCGTGCTGACGGTGCTGCAAGTGAGACGAACGACTTGTCCTGAGGACCACTCAGATGCCCTTGTGGCCATTCCCCTTGCGGGGACTTAGGTGGGCTCTTGGCTAAGGTGTCCCCGTATAAACCCTGGGGTGAAGGAGGCTTGGCTCACACTGTTATGCCTTATGAGTCCACACAGAACCACAGGAGAGGGCCCACTCAGCCTCTGCGCGAACTTGGAGGCACAGATACAACCACACAACACAAAATAGACCACTCACACAGACTGAGACTTCCACCCGGAGGGGGAATCCTGAACTGGGGCCCAAAGGCCGGGAGGTGATCAAGCTCCCCTTCGCCCTAGAGAAGGTGGTCCTGACTGGGTTGTGGTGGCCCCGGGGCCTTACCTGGACTGAAGTCTTCTGATGCCTGTTACCTGATCCTTTGAGGGCCCTGCGTCTTCGGAAACCTCTCTGGTGGGTATGAGGCAGAGAAGTGGGGGACCTCATTAATGGGAAAATGAGTGGCGCCTGTCCTTCCTAGCCTGTCTGCCCCGGCCGATGGTCATGGTCCCGAGAGGCAGGTGACAGCAAGGGGTCAGTCTATTTGCTTCCCAGTCAGGGAACCAAAACTGTTATAGAGAATGAAGAAGCGAATGACACCCAGGAAGAGGCAAGAAGCTGTTTATTGCGCCGGCGGACCAACAGGACCTTCACGGTTTCCAACAGTTGGCCCGAGTAGGGTTTCGGGAGGGCAGATATAGTGCAGTTTGGGGATGTCGTGGTTGAGACAAATGGGGTGAGTGGGCGGAGTGCTGAGGGGGAGCATTCTGCTTGGCGGGAGGGGGTCTTTGAAGGGGAGCATCCTGCTAGGTTGGAGCCAGGTTTATCAAAGGGGAGTATACTGTTAGGCGGGCACCGGGCTTTAAAGGGGAGTGTTCTGTCAGGTGGGAGCCGAGCTGTGAAGGGGAGTATCCTGTCAGGCAGGAGTGGTAACAACAAGGGGGAGGGGAGGAAAATTTTTCAGTCTCAGTTATCTACATTATTAGGGTCCACGAAGACAGTTATTCTGTTTTGTGCAAGGCCTGACAGCATGTTGCAGCGCCTAATAAATATTTGGTAATAATAGTTGCATGCCAACTATGGAGTATATGTCATAGATAATCTTTATTTTTCACACACACACATACAGAAAGAGAGAGAGAAGCACAGAAGACAGAGACAGCAGAGGCTGAGACTGGAATCATGTGGCCCCAAGCCGAGGAAAGCTTCAGCCACCAGAAGCCAGAAGAGATGAGAAATGGATTCTCCCTTAGAGCCTCTGGAGGAAGTGCAGCCTTGCTGACACCTTGATTTCAAGCCTCTTGACAACTCTGCTTGGGAACTCTAGGGGGCGGTTCTATTCTGCCCTTTAGGGTTGTCATGAGTCAGCCCAGACTCGAAGGCAATGGGTAACAACAGAGAATCGTTACAGATTTCTGACCTCTAGAGAAAAGATATGTGTTGTTGAAGCCATGAAGTTTGTGGTGATCTGTTACAGTGGCCATAGGAAAGGAATGCAGTGTACCAGTAAAAGGGTGACCTGATGCAGAAAGAATTCTGTTTTATCCCCTTCTCTCTTGCCCTGTCACCACCTTTGTTTTCAATCCATTATCAAAAGCATCTTTGACAAAGGCACTTTCAACCACTCCAGTCCTCCCGCCTTCTTGACAGTTTGGAAGGAATTTAAAGCACTTTGCTTTTCCCACAGTGACTAATGAGGCTTGCTGTGCTATTTGAGCAGTGTTTTACTATTCTTTCTTTCTGTTTTTGGGGGAGGGAGGCCGAATTGTGGAACTCATTACTGTAATACTTAAACAAATTTAAACGCCAAACTCACACACTCCTCTTTTATTCCTTTCTACCTGCGTGACTAGCGGTAGATAGTGCGTAATGAAACCAAATAAATGCTATCAAGTGTCTAATGCCTACTTAATTCTGTCCCTATTCTCTCAATCAAGTACTTTTCTTTCTGACTAGAGCCAGCCATTTAACACAGGCAATAATATCCATTTATCCACATTTAGTTTCCTGAAATTAACATGAGGTCTGACAATTAAGTCTGAGAAGTTATCCTAGGAAAAGTGCTATATACTACATCGCTAAATTGCACTAAGGTCACCTTAGAATAATTCCTTTGGGAAGCTATACACCGATGCCACCATCTACTCCACCTTTCAAGGCAATTTTGGAACTCTTTCTGGAATGACCAGTGCACAGGATGACACAGCGGAAAGTTCCAGAACTTATTGAATAGTTGTCTGGGAGGGAGTTTTTAGCCAGTAAACAAATAACTGTATTGGAACACCCTCCTTGCTCACTTGATCTGGCCCCCAGTGACTTTTTTCTTTACCCAGAGATAAAGAAAGTACTGAAAGAAGACATTTTGATGACATACAGGACATCAGGAGTAATACAACGATAGCTCTGATGGCCATTCCAGAAAAAGAGTTTCAAAATTGTTTTGAAGGGTACACTAGGTGCTGGTATTGGTTCATAGCTTCCCAAGGGAAATACTTTGAAGGTGACTGTACTGATACTCAGCAGTGTAGCACTTTTTCTACGGTGAGTTCGCAAACTTAATTTGTACTCCCACTATGGATGTGATGAAGTCCAAGTGCAGATAGGATGTTGGGGCACTTTATTAACATAAATCATTTTTCAGTTCATGCAAAGGTTAAAAATTGACTAACTGGTAACTAAAGGGTCAGCAGTTAGAACCTAACAGCGGCTCTTTGGAAACTCAATAGGGCAGATCTACTCTGTTCTGCTGGGTTACTACCAGTTGGAATTGACTCTACAGTGACAGGTTTGGTGGGCTTCATTGTACTGATCAATCCCTGCCTTTTTGAAGGCCTTCTAAAATAGAACAAAGGAAACACACAAGTGATTATAGAAGTAAATAGACACATGCACACAAACAAAAATGAACTATCAGAGAATAAAAGACAGAGATCAAATGGCACACATATGTGTGTGTATGTATATATTTTTTCCCCTTAACTTGCAGTAAGTAGTGAGTTCATTGGTTTTTTTTTTTTTTTTCGTAAGGATAATTACAACTGAATGGTAGCTGGTTAAAAACCTCAAGTTGGCATTTATTCAAAAAGTTTTTTCATTTCCTTTGACATCTGTTTTGTTTTTTAAATTCATATGAAATATAAAGGAGAAAAACAAATGAATACCCAAGTGAAGATACAGCAGAATCATATTTACTTGTTTTATACCAAAAAGCATGCAGAAAAAACTAACTTATTTTCCAGAGAAGAACAACCTGTTTCAAAATCTTTTAACAAATGATCTTAATGTAACTAACTTCAGATATTCTTAAAGTTCTTTTTTCTTTGCCTTGGTCTTTTGTTTTTACAGTGCCATTCTGTGATATACCTGGCCTAACCTGAATTAGACTGAAGTCTTGACTATATTTTATGCAAGTCTATTCTCACAAGCTTTCTCATTTGATTTTAATGGTTGGGAAGGCTGGAATTACGAATTGGGAAGAAGGAGCCGACTGTCTGAGTATTCACGCATTCAGCCCTGAACCCTTTAAATTTACTCATCACGATTCAAGAAGCATAATTCATGTCTCCATCAAGAAAGCAATTGCCAGGATAAATTTTCCAAAAATGTGGAGGAAGAAAGAAATCTAAAATGGATGTATGTCTCAGGACTCCACATGCTCAAATCACCAAGGCTTCATCTTTTTCTGATTACCTTTGTATCCCCGAAGTCAAAGTAACTCACCGAGTAAAAATTTTCTTTAAGTTTTCTCAGTCTGATTCAGATAGCTTTTTCTTTCTGAATCTCTTAAGTGGTTTCTACCCATTTGCTCACAAACTCCTGACTTTTCTTGCCAGCCTCAGTCTGAGTGGAGCCTAGCAGGATATCACCTGCAATGATTGGACAGTTACATGTAGACTTCAGGTAGCTCTTTGATTATGATTTCCAGCTGTCTAACAACCAGAAATCCTTTCTGGCTTTGCTCACTCTTTCTGCATAACTATAGCACTGATGATGAGTAGAGAAGGAAAAGACGCTGGTGTCCACTCTTCCTGTGGTATATTGAAGGTAAGTTAAAACACGGCATAGCAATTTGAAATAGACAACTGCCAATTGTAAGGTATTGTAATTTACAGAATGGTCCTTCCTTGAAAAGGAGCATTAGCAGTGGACCTAATAAAGCACAGGCTTTATTAGGCATTGGCAATCGAACTGATGGCCTCAGAAGAGAAAAGTCACCAGGTCTTAACATGTACGGGCCTAGGACAAGAGTACATAAGGAAGTCCTTCTCTTCCCGCTCTCAGCTCCCTCCCAAACTTTTACAGGCATTGCACATCCGCTTACAGACAGCCTAGCTTGCAAATTTCAAGCTCCACTTACATTTCCCACTCCAGCCAGTAACTCTTTGGCCATCATCAGGTAGCCCCCTCCATCTTCATCAGTATGTTGATGGTTACCATCAAGTTGGTTCCAACTCAGAACAACAAAATGTGTAACAGTGCAAAATATTTTGCAGCCCTGTGCCATCTCCCTGCTTGTGAGTGTGCCTGAGTCCATTGTTGCAGAGTCATGCAGGTTTCCCTAGTTTTCACTGACTTTCTACTTAACCAACCAACCATGATGTTGGTCCTTCCTGATGATGTACCCAACATAAACAGGGTGAAGCCGCCTCTCCATCCTCACTTTTAAAGAGCATTTAAGTTATATTTCTTCTCAACTTGGTTTGTTTGTTCTTCTGGAAGTCCATGGTATGTAAAAATGAGAAAAGTCCCTTGTAAGTCTTGTGGTCAAGCTGGACTGTGGTAGGGAATTCTGGGTATGCACAAGCTGCGTGGCCTGGTAGGAGGCACAGGTTCCAGGTGGGCTGTCCTCTTGAACTACTCACAGACTCTTTCCCCTGTAGGAAAATTATAGGTAGACCAGTGATTGGCACTAAAATCTAGGGCTTAGGCCAGGGTTCCAGTCTTGTCTGGTAATCCATTGCTTGTGAATTGATTCCAACTCATAGTGACCCTATAGGAAAGAGTAAAATTGCCCCATAGGGTTTCCAAGGAGTGTCTGGTGGATCTGAACCGCTGACTTGTTCATTAGCAACAGTAGGCTCTTAACCACTGTGCTGCCAAGGTTTCTGATTTGCTTGGTGGTGGTACTAAAAATCATAGAGAATTTTCTCCCCTACATGAAGTTAAAACTTTATCTCCTTCATAATTTGTAATTCCTTCTTTATCTATTTCTTTTCCATCTTCTCTTTTCCTCTTTCCTTCTTTTTTCTTTCTCCTCCTTCTCTCTCTCACTGTCTCATTTGACATTATCCTTCAGCCCCTTGTTTCACTCCTCATTCCACTAATATTTAACAGTATCTTGTTTTAGAATCCTGCAGTTTGGATGAATGCAAATGTTTTAGCTTTAGCTCTTCCTAAATGTAAAACACAGCTCTAGAGTTGCATATTCAGGCAAAGTGGCACAGGTGAATGATAGAACAGAAGGTAGTCAGCTTGCATGGTTTGGAGACATTTTTCCAATATGTGCCATAAGACATTTCTTTAGGTCTCTCTCCAAATTGGATGAACCTGGACTCTCCCATCTGCCAGGTTGCTTTTTGTTATTAATAAACTTCTTTTTATATTGGCTCTGTCTCTAATAGCACAGACTCTGCTTGACAACACAGACCCACTAAGCCTACACATTTTAAGGGATAGAACATTTAGAATGTGTAGTAGCAGAAATATAAAGTCATTTACTTTATCGAGATGATAAAAGTGATAAGGAGGAGGCAGAATTTCTGTATCACAAAATAATAAAAGATTCAGGTTCTAAATCTACTCAGTATAGTGTTAAAATAAGAGGTGGCATAAAGCCAGGGCATATTGAGAGAAGTAAAAAATGCACAGACGTTGCATACTGTGCTAGTTTTTTCTTTAACTGAGGCCTACATTACAAAGAAATATTAGAAATTTAGGCATTCTGTTATTTAAACTCTGTAAGTCTGACCTGTCAAATAAATACATGTTAAATACAGTTATTGAGCATCTGAAATGTAGTTGAATCTGAAATGACAATTGCTTTAAGTGTAAAAGTCACACCGGACTTTGAAAACTTACTGCAAAAGATGAAGGTAAAATAATGTCGTTGACAATTTTTTAAATTGATTGCACGTCGAAATAATATTCCAGATGCACTAGATTTAATGAAGTCTGCTGTTAACAACACTTTTACCTGGTTCTTTTTGTTTTTTCAGGTTATTAGAAAAGATAAAATTATGTACATAGTTCTAATATGTTCTAATTGCCTTGGACTTTGCTGGTGTAGTCTACACTGAAAATTAATATATGTGACACCAAAAAGAAAAAATCTTTCTATATGTCAATACTTATATCAATATCCATATTTTCATCCTCTATATTATAATTTTTATCTATATCATAATCTATGCTTATATTATCTGTATTTTTATTAGGGTCCCTAGGTGGCGCAAATGGTTTTTGCTTAACCCATAACCTAATTATTAGCAGCTCAAACCTACCGAGAAGTCCTGTGGAAGAAAAGTTTTGTGATTTGCTTTTGTAAAGATTATGGCCAGGAGAGTCCTATGGAATAGTTGCCATTAGTTAGATTCAACTTGATGGCAGTAGGTTAGTGTTTTTTGGTCTTGGTATATCTATCTGTCTGTCTGTCTGTCTGTCTATCTATTCATTCACCTGTCTGTATCTATCATGTATAGTGCTGGGACAAAGCTGACAGTGCGGGTAGGGTAGGTTTGCGTGTTTGGTCTAGAATACATGTCTTTCTGAAGGACAGATGACCAAAGAATAGAAAGAATTCCCTCAATAATTATTCTTTCTCCTTTTAGGCTCGCTCCTCTTAAGTGTCCTATACCATTTCTTGTAGGCTTAAAAAGCGTTGACAAACTGCATTGTAATCTAAATGGTTCTTTGGCCTGTTTCTGTTCCCACATCTTTGTGTGGGAAGCTCCTTCTCCTCTCTCAGGTCTCAGCTCCAAAGATCCCACTTCCCAGCAGCTTCCTCAAATAATGCAGTTAAAGCAGCCTTGACATTGCCTTAGTCCACTGTCCAATCACTCTGTTTCACAATTTTTCTTTCTTTGTAACACTCGTCACTGTCAGAAATTACTTTGCTTGTTTTCTAGTTTATTTTACATTTCCCCTACTAGAATGTATGCTGCATGAGGACCATGCCGACTCTGAAGGTGATCATCACTGTTTCCCCAGGGCCTAGACCTTGGCAGTGACCACTGATGGGAGGCAGTAGAAAAATTGGTCTCAAATGCCGACAAGTTGATTTTCTAACTAACTGTGTACTGCATTATGGTCAGACTTATCAATGTAACCAAATGAGATAAAACCAACAGGCATATTGAAGCTTTTAATGGTTTACTTATTAAGCAATTTTAAGATTCTCCCACTAAGACTAGGGCTAATAATATATTTAAAAGTTAGACCTAAGTTCTAGGACTGTCACAGTTTTGTGGCTTTGGGTAGATTGAGAAAACATTTGGGTTTAGTTTTATTTGTAAAATAAGGGAATGCAATTGAAGGCTTGTTTCCAAGTCTGAAATATCTGGACGTGCTGGATTTTGTGACAGAGTTGAGCATCGCTTTAGATACTATCACCCATTATCATGTATTGGGAGGACAGAGTGCTAACAGTTGTTAAGGAGGAGAGGGGTTTTGCCTCACTAGATAATTGTTGAGGCAGTGAAGGACCAAACTGGGAGATTTTAGAAAGATAGGCCTTGAAGCTTTAGGATGCCATATGTGCGAGGGTAGAGCCCTATAAACAGGAACCATGTCAGCTTTCTAATTCATACAGTACGATGTAACTATGTGTATGTATAGGACATTGATGGTTCAGTAGCAGAATTCTTGCCTTCCATGAGGGAGTCCTGGGTTTGGTTCCCAGCAAAGGTATCGCACGTGTAGCAACCATGCATCAGCAGAAGCTTGCGTGTTGTTATGATGCTGAATATATTTCAGTAGAGCTTCCAGAATTAGATGGACTAGGAAGAAAGGCTTGGAGATCTGTTTTCAAGACTCAGCCATGAAAACCCTATGGATCACAACAGTCTGATCTGATGGATAGGACCAGACAGGGTTTCCTTCAGTTGTGCATGAGGTCACTATGAGCTGACACCAACTGAGTGGACGGTAGCTCATAACAACAATAACGACACGTGTGGACATGTGTGTGTTTCACTGTTCGCCTCTCTTCTTTGATGTCATGACATTTTCCCCTGTGTATAAGAGGGAGAGTAAGACAAATTAGTTATTACTCCTTGGTTTGAACCATAGACTAAATGGATCATGGCGGAAAATGCATGAAAGACACTGAGGAGGAATAAAATAGAAGGGCACTTTAAGGATAAAGTGACAGCCCCTTGAGACTCACCAACAAGTGCTGTTCAGCCTCAGAGATGACGCAAATGCTGTGAAGGTTGCAAGTAAGAGTCTTTTGAAAAGGACAATTTCTCTTTAAGATACACAGGGATACATTTCTCTATCGCCCCAAACTTTAGGCACCAGGTGCCTTCTCAGTACTTCAATTTGTTTTTATAGACACTTCCTGATGAAGACCTATTTTCTTTTCTTCATTGTTTATAATAGGTTGCTCGAACATCCGAGTGCACAGTGACCAGGCATTCGAATGAGCCATACTCTCAGTAATTCTTAAACAAACTCTGTTGATTGGATGTGTAAGACTGGGAAATAAGTGTTTCATTGCTTTGTAGGCGATGATATGGGGTGGGTGGAGTCCACTTTATTTGGTGAATGGGGCCGGTGGGTGGATGAGAGTCTGGATTGCTAGAAAGGAAAGAGATAAAACTTTTCAAGACTTCCATTTATCTTGTTTTTCTGTGTTAGAGTTCTTGAAGAGTTCAGGTATAATCACAGCCTTCTGTTGCAACAGGAAGCACCATCTGCTGAAGCATTCTGTAAGCAATATAACATCTCTCCAGAGATAGTTTAGCATTCAATTCACAAAGAAGGATGGCAGGGACTTGTAAACAAAAGGAAACAACTGAAGCAGTAAAGAATGGGCTGTGCTCTAAACATTCAATATGTTTCTTTATAGCTGAGAAACCCTGTAATGCTACAAAATCCTGGCAGAATTCTCTGATGTATTAATTGTTTTGTTTTGTATGTGTGTGTGTGTGTTTTGAACATCAGTATTTGAAACTGCCTCTTGTAAGGCATTACTCTTTTTTTTTAAATAAATTTTGTTTCTTTATAAGCATTTTCTCCTGGATGAGGTAGATCATTTAAAAATAAATAGTATTTTAAAACATTTTACAGATGCTGTACTTTGTATGTTAATGCGTTGCCAGCAAGTCAATTCTGACTCATGGCAGCCATCTAGGACAGAGTATCCTTGCTCCACAGTGTTTCCAAGGAGTAATTGGTGGATTTGAACTGCTGATCTTTTGATTAGCAGCTGTTGCTCTTAACCACCGTGTCACCAGGTCTCCACACCTGGTCTACAGATGAGTGTTTAACCAGTTGCTGTCAAGCCAACTCTGACTCGTAGGGACCACATAGGACAGAACAGAATGTCCCCATAGAGTTTCCAGGGCTGTAAATCTTTATGGAAGCAGACTGTGACATCTTTCTCCCTCAGAGTGGCGAGAGACCTGACTTTTTGGTTAGCAGTTAAGCTCTTAACCACTGTACTAGCAGGGCTCCTTTAACTGAGGGTTTAGGGAAGAAAAACTAACAGCATTAAAGGCTGGGACCATTAGGCTCTATAATCTGAAGGGGAGTCATAGCAAAAAAAGTCTATTATTTTGTCTTAGGAATAAAAACAAGACAGTCTCACAATTTGTATAGACACCAAACTAATTGTAAACATCCGAGAGTACCTGGAAGGACAGTACTCTGGAAATGAATCTGCATACTGAAAGATGAAATGGTTAAGTGATCTCGGTTTTCCACAGTCCAGCTTCTCCCATTAAAGATGAGGTGGAGGAAACTTGCTAATACTGTAGAAGAGAGGCAACCTTGGTAACTTAGTGACTAGGTGCTATGACTGCTAACCAAAAAGATCAGCAGTTCAAATCTTCCAGGTAGTCCTTGGAAACTCTTATGGCACAGTTCTTCTCTGTCTACAGGGTTGCTATGAGTTAGAATCAACAGTGGTGGCTTTTTTTTTTCCTTAAAAGAGAGTAATTTTTTTGTTTTAATTCAATTTCTTACATGGAACAGTTCAAAAATTAAAGGTACATTAATGAAAAATTTGAGCTTACACACATATATATTAGTAAAAGTGCCATAATGTTAAATAACTTCCTTCATGGGACACACAAACCTGAGAGATTTTGATCTTTAGTTGAATAAATATTTTTAAAAATTCTGTGTCTTACTTCATGATTTATTTGACATAGAAAATTTAAAGTAGCATTGAATATAGTCTAAAAAACTTAACCTCAAAATTTTCACTGTAAAAGTCTTGAATGACAACATTTTATTTGGGGATAGGGGAGGGCTTAAATGTCTCTCTCCTCAAAAAACAGAAGAATAATTTTATTGGCTTGGCTTGGCTACATAAATTAATAATTGTGTGTGTGCACATTTGCTCAATAATTGCTTTATCTGATGGTCTTTATTGCCGTATAGGAATTACATTGTCAGAATTAAAGCCAGGCTCATTATTTTCCACTTCCACTACCAATTTAGTGGTAAGGCATTAGACAATACAGACTGGATTGTTTTCTCTGAATTTGTTGGCTTACTGCTTTTAAAGGAATTAACTACTTATCATACTGCTTCCTTTGTAACTCTGCTGACTTCCACTTGTAAGTAGAGAGCATTCTACATTTTAAAATCATGGAATATCTTGGGAGGACTGCAGGTACCAACTCCCTCCTAATTTTGGATGATGACAAGTGTGGAGTAGGGTTCACCAAGTTCACGGAGGTGTTCTATTTTCTATCTGACCAATACAGTCTTTCCTCGTGTATCTTGAGAATTGTGCAGTATTGTACATACAGCCCATAGAGGTGTCCTGGTGTTTACTTTATTTGGCCAACAGCGCCTTTTGTTCTGTATCCTTCACAATGATCCTGTTAGAGAATAGCTTGGCCTCACTGCCAAACAAGCACTTAGCAGCTTTGCCTTGCTTCCTGCCCGGCTGCTGCAGTTGCTGTTTCCCCCAGCAGGCAGTGTTTAGTTTTCACTTCTGACTCTGTATGCTGAGTTGGAACTGACTCGCCAACCATTTTGGTTTTAGGTCTACGGCGGCTGCCAGTTCACAAACTCATCGTGGAAAATGTGCTACCTAACTCATTGCTGAATATCATCATGGTCACCTTTGAAGTACTCCCTGTGGGAAGCTATGCACCCACACCAACATCTAGTCTATCCTTCAAAACAATTTTGAAACTTTTTCTTGACTGATCATCAGAGTTGTCTTCATATTATCCTTGATGTACCGAATGTTCTCAAAATGTCTTCCTTTCAACATTTCCTTTATCTCTGGTTAAAGAAAAAAGTCACTGGGGACCAGATCAGGTGAGTAGTGAGGGTGTTTCAATATGGTTATTTGTTTACTGGCTAAAAACTCCCTCACAGACAACTATGCCATTAAGTTAGCAAGCTTGCCACCACACCACCATGCTAATGGCCTTTCCAGAAAGACTTCCAAAATTGCTCTGAAAGGTGGACTAGGCACTGGTGTCAGCGCATAGCTTCCCAAGGGGAGTACTTCGAATGTGACCTTAGTGATATTCAGCAATGAGGCACACAGCATGTAGAAAAATTAAGTTTGCAGACTTAATTGTCAGGCTTGGTGTATACAAGGGACTCTGGTGGTGCAGTGGTTAAACACTCAGTTGCTAGCTGAAAGGTCTGCAGCGTCAAGCCCACCAGTTGCTCTTCAGGACAAAGAGATGTTGCTGTCTGCTTACATTTGCAGCCTTGGAAACCCTGTGAGACAGTTTTATTTCATGCTATAAGACTGATGAATAGGAGTCAAGCTCATGGCAACAGGTTAGTTTTTTTCCTTTTTTGTTCTATACGCAAACCTGATGGGCATTCATCATAGAACAGAGTAACATTTAGCTGCTATTTTGTTCCTAATAATGATGTTGATGTTATGCAATAGCATATATGTATACACACACACACATTATTGCATGATTTGAATGCATAGCTTAACCATATAAAACCATTACTCTTGAGTCGATTCCAACCCATAGCAACCCTAGAGGACAAATCCCATAGAGTTTCCAAGGAGCAGCTGCTAGATCTGAACTGCCACCGTTTCAGTTAGCTGTCGTATCACTCATCCACTGTGCCACCTGGAGTCTTACATGGCATATTTCAAAATGCTACTGATCTCTATGAAAAATTGTTTCCATTTTTGTAAGTTTTAAATTGATAGAACTCAAAATATTATAATCACTTGTGTAATTATGAGGAAAAAGGCTCCAGAGCAGCATTTCATTCATTCATTCATTCAATATCTTTTGTGTACTTCTTCAGAGTCAGCTATATGTTGGGCTTGACGTCTGACAATGTAATGCTCTTACAGGTTGTTATTGATTTGACATCACTTCAGAATTCCTGCTGACTAAGGAAACGGCTGATAACACTGACACAGAGTGGCCAAGGGAGTAAGAGGCCTAAGAAAGGAAACCTGCTGGCACAGCGGTTAAAGTGCTCAGCTGTGGACCGAAACGTTGGCATTTCCATCAGCCACTCCACTTGAAAGATGGCAATATGTTTCTTCTTTTGTATGTTCTTCAGTGCTCTGGTATTGTGTCATTAGTTAGCTTTTCTGCATGATTTAGCTCTACAGGTGATCCCAAGGCTATGAATCAGAAGTGACTCACCCGCAATGGGGTTTATAAAGCTAGAGACATTGATCTCCCTAGCTGTTTTGTCTTGATGTTCTTTGCCATGAGTAGGGTACTGAGTGTCCTTGAATGTGGGGACTGCAGGAAACTTCACTTCGTGTCTCCCTGTAGTCACCTGCTTGTAGCCTGATTTGCAGATAGAGACCACTGGGTGGTGCTGTGACACTTTCTGTGAATGTCACGCTTGCTCTAAAGCTGCAGGTCAAGGGCCTTAACTGGCTGGCCACCACATGCCTGAGTTCAGGAAGAGATTTACTCCGATTGCTCTGCTGCGGAAGCCCTAGGTTCTCTGTCAGAGAGGAGAGTGTGTTTGGTACAAAACAATTTGCTCTCAAAGGCTTCTTAAAACCAAGGAGATCCGCTGTCTACTTTTTTTGCTTCTCCAGTCCCTATCACCACAAGGAGCTTCTGAGGGACTCTCAGTGAAGACAGTTTCAGTGACAGCCTGTATTTTGTCACATCTTTAGTGCCTTTCTCTTTTGATTAAGAAATGGGAAATGTAATACCAAGGTCCCTCTAATAAAGCTGAGCCAGAGTGTATTTATGAGACAAGTTAATGTACAACCATCGCACAATTATACACACCCTGACTACATTTTTATGGTACAAATGGCTGACAATTTTTTTTTTCATAATGCAAATCTGGTTTTCTGAGTGTTTGAACAGCATTTTTTTCTATTATCATAGTTGATCATAAGTGGACTGGAGCAAACCAGGGAAAGGAACTATAGTAAAAGATGTCTTGGGTGATGCTGTCTCATATCTCAACAAGTAAACTCAGCTTTGGGCATTAGCCTTCTTCCAAGTGAATGCTTCCATCATGTAAGGTAGTTGCAGTTTTTGTGGTGTCTTGTCAGCCCCTCCAAAGAGCGAGAGCTTGGTAACTATCTTATAGTGAATGATTTGTTTATGATGCACTCAAGAGTTTATTCATTGCTGTTGAGTTGATTCCAACTCACACTGACCCTATAGGACACAGTAGAACTGTCCCACAGAGTTTCCAAGGAGCCCCTGGTGGATTTGGACTGCTGATCTTTTGGTTAGCAGACATAGCACTTAACCACTACGCCACCAGGGTTTCCAAAAAAAGTTTGAGGGCCTTAAAATAAAATTGCTACCGTAAGTCATTTTCCTTTTACTTTGTCCATCCAAGATCACTCATTCTCTTTCGGAACATAAGCCCAGAAGAGCTTTTTGGGTATCATAAGCCAGAAGTAGTGCTTCTATCAAAGGGGCTTAGGCCATGGAAGAATCTCTTCCTTCAGATTTTTTGTGTAATTGAATTCTAAAACCCCACTGATGTCTCTGGATACTTTCATGTGTGCTCTAATTACTGAACACACTAATTTATCTGTATTTCCTGATCTTGTTACTTTCTGCTGCAACATCGTTGAATTTGGGAACATTTTAATGCAAGAAAGTGATGAGAAATTCCCCAATACCCAAAGTGGTTAGTGGCTCAGCTTTCCATTGTAGGGATTCTGACACTCAAGTTTAGATCTTCTAATAGAGTTGTTGGTGGATTTGGGGTAAAAGTACGTGAGAAGGTAGGATACATTTCAAAGAGGCTAGTGTGTGCTTTGCAGGCTGAGTGATTGTTGAATGCCGGGAAGCAATAGCCAGAGAAGCACTTTATACTTGTGTATTGTATTTCAGTTCATGAGCCACTTTCCCCTATAGTATTTCATTTACATTGACACAATCCTGTGCTGCAGGAATCATCTTTATTCAACGCATAAGAAAAACTCAGGTCCACTGTGGTTAAGAAGGTTGTTGACAGTCACGTCAGCCAGCCACACATGGCCTGCATGGGGCTCAAACTCAGGTCTTCTTTTGCCAGGCCTAGGGCTTTTTTTATCGCATGGCTCTTGCCTTGATTCTTCCTTTTTTATTCCCAGGAGTACTACTGATGTAACCCCAGAAAATCTGCTCCAGTTTCCAGCAAGTTCTATGGTTAGAATAAGCCAGTGTGACATTTTCCATCTTCCCACTTTGGACCTACCTATACCAAGCACACCATAGCATAGATCTGAAAGTTTGTGATTGACCTAGAGCTCAGTAGTTCATTTTTAGGTTTCCTTTTGCCATAGATGGCTTGTAGCTGGAGTGAAACTCCAGTTTCATTCAAGATTTGGTCCATACACTCAGGGATGACCTAAAATTGTCTTGATTTGAGGAGTCCCATGCCTTTTGATATCCACCTCCTGAATGTTCTTATTAAATTGTGAGCTTCCAAAGACTATAATCTAAAATCTGTTGTTGGAACTGAAACTTGATCACATTTATTGCTAAAGTACTTAGATTCTTGTGCTGCTACTTGTATCCGACCTATGCTAGATGCTAGGGATGAACAATGACTAAGACCCAGATAGCTCACAGCTTGAGAGGGGAAATTTACAATCTATACACGTAGAATAATTATCAGAAAAAGTGTTAAATGTTTAAGTTTCTTAGGTGTTTAAGGCTTTGTTGGAGATTTCTGTTTGCTTCTCCAGATCCACTCTCCATACTTTCTCTCCTGTTCTGTGCCCTTGAGACTGACACTGTAGAATGATCAGTGGGTTCCCTTGCTATCTGGCAGAGATGGCCCTTTGGGATAGCGGAAGATGTTTATTGCTTTGAATCCTTCCTTGCTGAGCTGCTGGTTGGTACCATCTGTATCCCTCTACTGAAGACCCTGCATAGCTCATGCTGAATGTCCCAGTCTGAGAACTGGAACTACTACTTTTTTTTTCCTGGGTTTCTGAGCTCCTGGTTCCTCTCTCTTTCAGAGTGATCAAGAACTCTCTGTTGTTGCTGGCCACAGAGGACTCCATCCCCTGTTAGCTTTCCATAATCCTGCCTGTACCCAGTAAATAGCTCTTCCTTGAACTCTCCTCAATTGTCTCATTTGAGCTACACATCTGGCTCTTACAGGACCCTGAGTAATTTAAGAACCTCAATGACTTGACTCCAAAGGACCAGCCCCACTGGTCCATGCATCTTATTTACAGTCTCCATCCTCTCCTCAAAGGATCTCACCACAAAGTAATATTCTGGATTCACTGGCCTGTCAAAATTCTTGTCATCATTCAAGACACAGCCCAAAATGCTACTCTGTTCATAAATAATTGCTACCCGACTCTGTAGTCAAAATGAAACCAAACTTCCCATTATACCAAACTAAGTAGCACAATACTGCTTATTTCATTCAACTCTCTCTCCTTTTGTTATGTACTATCAGTCCACTAAGCTCCTGAGCACAGGCCCATCACATTTCTCTGGAAGTCAGTCCTTAAAGCAGGCTGGCGTGACCTTATGTTCAATTTTTCAGTAGCAGGCTTGCTTGCTGGATGAATTTAAAATTATTTGATGGTTAGTATTACAGTTTGGAAATGATTGAGACTTTTTGCTTTTTCTGTCTACTTTTTTCCTATGGATAGAAGACTGGGTGAGGGGCTTTGGAATGAGTTGATTATGTTTATCAAGAACAATTCTGATGAAAGCACATATGGAAGAGAACGATGAATCTTTTCAAGGATAACAATGTTTTTGGATTTGATATAGAAGTGTCCATTGGCAACAGGATCAAGCACTGAATTTCTGGCATGGACTCAAAAAGCATTTGCTTTGTGATAGACAGGAGATTCAACTGGCCTGAATTGGAGGAAATGAAAAGAGGCCAAATGGACTCTGGTGAGAGAGGATTTCCTTTCACCAAACACAACCCTGTTTTCAGAAAATTCTTATGGTATAAGAGACTGTCGTCATGGAGTGTGGAACAGGTTGAAGGGGCCTGTTAAGTGCATGTCACATGTCACTTGGGACAACTCAACTCCGTACTTGGATTAGGTTGTGATTTATCCTTTTCACATTTTGCTAACTTAATAGGCCTAAGGAAGCTCACTGACCTGTTTTGTCCTAAAGTCAAGTACTTTCTTAGCAAATCTTTAGTAATTAGATCAGTTTTCTCCTTCTAGCTTAATGCTTAGCATAGAGTATAACATTTAACTGTTTTAATGCCAGTACAGAGTCTGGACATGTAAGTTAAGACAGCAGCTGTTTGCCTCTACAGCCTGTGAAACTGAAGGCTCTGTATTGGTTTTCTTTATTATTTGATCAGCCCTGTCACTAATGCAAATCTATTCCCCCACGTGAGGAGCGACATTAATTTTATGTTGTTTACGTACTCTTGCCATAAGGTTAAGCAATTCTTACTATTAAGCTTGATGAAATTGCATTACCTTAATGAAATGCACTTTACTGATAAAGAAGAATGTCACTTTCACAAGTGGAAGCACTGTTAGCAAATTTTTATGAGAGAATTCCCAAAATCATATCTTAATTGCTTGGACAGCTGTGTGGTTTACATAACGAGCAAACAATGCCAAGGTTTTTTATTTCCTTTGTCAGCTGTACTGGATGTTAGTATGCATGGTGGACCTTTCTGGGGCCTTTTTATTACTTGATTGCAAATCATTCTTCATTGTTGCCCAAATTTATGGAAGGACATTGCTCCCCGAGGTGCCATTTCCTTTCAGGTCTGTAACTGAACATGACTGATGGCGCCAGAGTAACAGTTGCTTATTACTGCGTTCACTGAGCTGTGATTGCTCCAATACTTTATGTTGGCAGATGTGTTTCCCTAGGAACAGCATCTCGGAGACAGAGGTCATTGATCAAACCCCCTCTGGCTGTTCCATTATGTGCAAATTATTGCTAAAAGCAGAGAGGCTGCAAGGGAGGAGGTGTGCACTCATTACAGACAGAAGGGAGGGAAGTCCAAAAAAAGAATGGGGGGAGAAAAAGAGCACATGTAATGAAGCAGAAATGAATTCCACCTAAAGGAGAACAATGTTTTTATAATGTGAATTAATAGGAATAAAGGGGGGAAATTAAGTGGCATGCAATGAAAGAATGGTTTTACTGTTCTGAGGTAACCTCTACAAATGGGCTCGGTGACAGCATCCTTGGGTTCGAGACAAGCAGGGAGACTGTGTGTGGGCTACACCCAGAGTTTGGTTGTCCTAACAGGATAGCAGTTAGGACCTTTTTTTCTGCCCCATTTCTGGCTAAATATTTAGGAAGTGCTGGAGACACACAGGGGCATATGCAGGGAGACCTCACCCTGGCTTCTCAAAGATGTAGTAACAGATTAAACCCACTCAGGGAAGTGATAAGAGACTAAACTAGTTGTCCTTGAGTCCATTCTAAATTATGGAAATGCCATGTATGTAGGAGTAGAAGTGTTTTCCACAGGGTTGTCAATGGTGAATTTCTTAGAAGCAGATTCAGGCCCTTCTTATGTGGTGCTTCTGGATGGTTTTAACTGGTTGAACTTAACTTCCTACCTTTCAATTAGCAGCCAAGCTCATTAACTGTTTGGAACCCCTGTCCCCAGGGACTCACATGATGCATGGAAAACATGTACTTGGTGTGGGCAACATGACCACAGTTGGGGCTGTAGGTAACTTGACCATGGTTAGGGCAAACATTGAGGCCTGGGTGCAGGGCTTGTGGGCCTGTAAATGTGTGATTGTAAACACCTGTGAACTGCTGGAATATATGACATCAGACCCTAGCAAACTATGGGTCTGGTCCGATGAATGTGACCTTGGTACCTGTACCCAGGCCTAAGTGCTTTACCTCCTGGAGAGGTGAATTCACCTGAGGAAGTGACCTTTGTTAGACAGGAGGACACCCATCTACTTTGTGGAAAACTATCCACACCCTATTCAAATTAATGCCTGCTTTACTGCCTACACCTGTTTTGTTCACTAAATAAAAGGGAGCTGCCTGAGGCCTAAGAGTTGTTGCTGAGGCATCAGAGATACCAGCTTCCCTCCTCACCACCAGTGTTTCTTGTGTGGCATTCTTCATCTGCACAGATCAGCCACAGGCAACACAGACCCATGGAACTCAACACTTGGAGACACATTTGCTCAGGCTTGATACCAGTAGAGCTTTTCACTCTGCTGCTCAGCTAATGCACAGGCTCTTTCTAGAAGATTTCCATTCTTAGAGAGGCATCCCTCCCCACTTTTTTACTAGTGCGTGTCTCTGTCATTGGCTAGTTTCAGTGACACTATGAAATGGCTCAGGTAGAGGGTATGTCCTGTACACCCAGCATGACACCAAGATGGGGGCACGTGCTGAACTTTCCTAACCACTCCTATTGCATTTCTCACAATGACTTCTTTCTAGTGTTGGAGACTCTCATCTTTTTATGACTGCAATTCAGATCTCCTTATCTATAAAATTTTTCCCTATATGGAATCACTTCCTCCCTAAGGCCTAAGTCACTCCCTTGACACAAATTTGGGAACCAGTTCACTAGTTGTTGTCATGTTGATGCTAACTCATGGCAGCCCCATGTGTGTCACAGTAGAACTGTGCTTCTTACAGTTCTCAGCAGGTGATTTTTTAATGGTAGATCACCAGGCCATTCTTCCAAGGCACCTGGATGGACTTGAATTGCCAACTTTTTTGTTAGAAGGCAAATGCGTGAGATGTTTATACCACCCAGGTACATCTGTTCGATGTAGATTAATTATCAGGACACTGAAGTAGCCTTTAGTATTTAGTTAGGTGGTCTTTAAATACTTTACTTACTTGCAGGGTAACCTGATGGAACCTTGTACTAATCCCCAAGAAAAGATGAAGGTAAGCGTAGAAGCTCCTTTACTTGCAAACAGGACAGGTTCTAGAAGGCTGAGCAAAGCTTGACACATATAAATCCAGAGTCACTGCCAATGCTCTCTGTTGATACAAGGCAGATCTGATCCTCTTATTCTCTGGTTATATTAAATTGGAGTAGTAGTTTTTTGGTATTTTCAAAGTGAGTTAAAGGCATGGCTCTCATGCAAATATAAAATGAATTCATCACAAAGATTTTGTTTAAGTCATTAACTGAATGAGAGAACTGGTAATGTTATAGAAAATAAGGAAGCGAAAGACACCCAGGAGGAGGCAAGAAGCTGTTTATTACACCGGCGGGCCAATGGGACCTTCACAGGTTCCAACAATTGGCCCCAAGTGGGGTTTCGGGAGGGTAGATATAGTGCAGTTTGAGGATGTCATGGTTGAGACAAATGGGGCAAGTGGGCGCTGTTCTGGGGGGGTGCATCCTGCTAGGCGGGAGTGAGGCTTATCAATGTCCTGTCAGGCAGGGGGGCCGGGCTGAGAAAAGGGGGAAGGAGTGTTAGGCAGGCGCCGGGCTTATCAAAGGAGAGTGTCCCGTCAGGCGAGAGCTGGCTGTGTCTTGTCAAGCGGGCGCCGGACAGCTGTGAAAGGGGGGGTATCCTGCCCGGCAGAAGCAGGAACAGCAAGGAGGGGAAGGGAGAGGGAAATTTTTCAGTCTCAGTTATCTACATTATTCCCCCCTTTGACACCCCCCCCTTTGATAAGGGTGGGTATCACAATTCTTCAAAGTCAGCTTGGGGGAGATAGGTTTATATGAGAAGTGGTTGGTAAAGTTGATTCACCCTATTTTCTTCATTGTATAAACTATCGGTTAATAAGGAACTGACTCATCATTATTGGCTAGCAAGAAACTAACCCCTCGTGGTCTTCTTTTTCTAGTTAATTGTCAAGGCTTTCTGGATAATGGTCTGAGAGAGATATTTATGGTGGTAAGTGTCAGTGAACACAATTACTGGTTTTATTTGTATTTCAATGTGGAAGGCACAGAGAGGTAGATTCTTCAAAGCCTGATCATTTGGCTGTCTCCATTTGTTTCTTTAAGTTCTTATTTATCTCTTCCTGAGCAGAGAGTAAGTGTCTGCCATCTCCTAATCCAGCCCAGCTGCTCTATGAAAGATGTTTCTTTAGTGATAATTCATTTGTCATATCAATTATAAGTTTATCTATTTTTCTGTTGTAGGGAGTGGGATGCTTGTATAGTTTTAATGGCTGTGTGGAGAATTGTCCTTGGGAAACCTTTCAGAGATTTCTTTGTAAACCCGTGTCTGTGGAAAAAGGAGGGGGAGACGCAGTTAGGGGGAAGTCAGTGAGGCTGGGCAGGCCTCAGTACTTTCAGGCATGCTGTATTGAAATCCATTCCTCCAAGCTCTTTTCCAGAGAAGTTCCTGGTCAGATTTTTCCAATATAATTTCATAAGTCAAGGGGATTGTAAAGCTCCAGGGTCGACTCTTCACATTTCCCCCTTTTTCTTTTTCTTATTATAAAACCAGCTGGCTCTCAGCTGTCTCCTCTGCATGCCTGGCTGAAGTCGCACTTACTGATTCTATCTCTTACCCGTCATCGGAGTCCAATCTCTTTATGATTGGGTCCTGTCTTAGGTTGAGATAGTGCAGCTAAGTGTCTTACCCGTCATTGACTACCGCAGAGGGTTAGAAGGTGAAGTTGGAGGGCTTTGCCGAGTCTGCAGTTTTAGATGGTGTACATCTATTAATAGCTGTTGCAGACTTCTGTAAACTAGTTTAAGCAGACAAAGTGTGCAGAGTATTATCAAGAGGACAATTTCCCTGATTGTGATCATGGGGATCAATAAGTGCCAGATTTGGTCAAGAGGCCCAGAAAACATGTTTCTAAGGTTATTCAGAAGATTTTTAGCTGTTGCAGCAGCATTTAAGGGTAAATGGGCATGACTTAGTGCCAGAATTTCTGAATGTAATTGTGCTAGGTTCAGAGTTTCATTAGTATGTTTCCACATACCTTTTAGATGTTGTTTAATTTTTCCCCATGAATCTGTGTTTATATTGTAAGTTTTGTTAGTTACACAAATCCAGGTAAATTTAGCATGACAAGTAAGCCTTGCTTGGTGTTGCAAAGTTTGGACCAGACTTCCTATTACTTCTACAGTTTTAAACAGTAGCTCTAACTTTTGTTCTACTTTTAGATCAGTCATTTCCTGAGTACTCATAAGTTGTGACATATTATGAACCACATTATCTGTAAATTGAGCAGTCTATACATTCTGAGTAATGGCCATGGCAGCCGTAGCGGTTGCGATTATAGCAGATACAAGTGCAGTTATTTCCATGATAACTAACCCTACAGCCTGCTTAGGCCTAATCAACTCTTTCAGTCTTTCTATTATTTGTAGCCCTCTGTCCCAACAAGTTTACAGGCAGTACCACAAAGGGAGGCTGATTTAGAATAATCATAAGTTCCCCTTCCCCAAGGGGGCCCATACAATTAGTAAGATTACAGTTAAAACATGTTATGTTAAAACAGGTTACATTGTGGCAGGTTTCATTGCCCTGTGTGACAGTCACCTTTTTCCAAGTGATGTTCATATTTTTCTTACTGGAATTCCCTTTAAGTATTACTTGGTCCCTGTCACACAAGTGGTGACTGTTTTATTCAGGAGAGATTGGATTAGTTTATGTCCGAGTCCAGAGTTCTCTCCTTCTCGGCCATTGGCAACATAGTCCCTTGTGTCATTTAGGTTGGTGATGTTGTAATATCCGCTGTACACTGCGGGGATCAGGTATGGCGAGCTTGTCAGCGATTGTATGGCAATGAGCTAACTAGATTCTTGGGAGAGAGGAGCTGTAGTATCTGAAAAGGGTTAACAAGGAGGAAGAGATGGAGGAGTTGGTGGGCACCCATAACACGATGCTTTGGCAGTGACTTCATTGTTGCTGGGGAGATTTCTCAGAGAGAGCAGTGTCGAGTTGCGTCTGAACCCCTCAAGAGTTCAGATAGGGGAGTCAGCATCCTGTGAAAACACAACTTATGCCTCTATGGCTTGGTTAATATTAGCAAGTGATTGATGACAAGAGGGCATATTTTATTAAATGATATGGTGAACTGTGTTTATAATTTTAAAGGTGGTGTAAAATTCCTTAAAGCTTTTAGAAGTATAAGCTGGAGCATTGTCTGTTTTAAGATGTGAGGGAATCTGGCAACTTGCAAAACAGTAAAAGAGGTGTCGAATTACATCCTTGCAAGCTTTTCTTGTGCAGGCTGAGGCCATAATTAAATGAGAATAAGTGTTAATGCGTGCATGGACATAACAGAGTTTTCCAAAGGAAGGTATGTGAGTAACATCCATTTGCCATAATTGTCCAATCTTTAAGCCCTGTGGGTTAATTCCCATTGGTAAGGAGGACTGCTGAGTGGGACAAATGCTGCAACTTCTTACAGGAGAAAGAGCTTGTTTTCTAGTTAACTGAAATTGGAGGCAAGGACTGTGGCATTTTGGTGGTGTAAGGCATGGCCTTCTAGAATCCATTGTAAGACAGAGAGGCTTTCCGGGCTCTTGACCTTCCTGTCACTGAGAGAGTGGCTATCAAGGCCGAATAATTAACAACTATTCTACAAGACAATGAAAGCAGATGTAAGTACTCCAGGAGTCCATTTGACCAAAGACACTGAGTTTTAGGAATCATTTGTCTTTTACAATATATATGCTCATCTTAGCCAGGCAAGAGTCTTTGAGACAAATTTAGTCTCGGTGGACTGTAAGATCTGGACCTCTGAAAACTGCATTTTCTAAAACCAGTTTAAGGACTTTCTTACTTAGCTGTCTGGGTCAGGTTGTCTTTATCAGACCTGGGTGTTGACTGCCCATTTTACTCTTCCCTGTGGCATGTATACCATTCTTTAGAAAACACAGTTTAAAATCATGGTTACCTTTGTCATTTATGTCTCATTTCAACATTCCCCTCTTGAGCTCTTGTCTCAAAGTCAAATCTTAAACTGTGAGTGGGGGCCGGACTGTTTAAAGTCCTGGCTCCTCAGGGGGTGGTCAATCACGGAGATCAGGAGAACAAAGACTCATACTGGTTTTGTTTTCTAGTTTTGCTTGGTCTTCTAATCTTTTTAGGCCTGTCTCTTCTCTAAAACCCTCATTTTTTTGAACTCTCCACAGTTTTATTTTTTTTTGTCTTTTCTTGCCAATCTTTGCCTTTGTCATAAAATAGTCACAGGAAACTCTAGTCAGGTTGTTTACATTAGGCTAAGTTTAAAACCTAAGAGAAAATTTCTCAGGTAATTAAACTAGTCTGTCAAACTTACATTCTCACAGAGACAAGAAGCAAGAAAGCACGTTGTGAATATATAAAATGTAGTTTCTGTTCTCTAGTCTGAAGGCTATTTTCTTGGAGATTAAAGGAGAAGGAACAAAGGAATCTGTAACTGGCTGTGATTAATTGGTTGTAAGCTCCATGCTGCACTCGGACCAGCCTTGCGGGAGTTAATTTCAGCTCTAAGGGCTGCAGCCAGTTGATCTCACCAAGCAGTTTTTGAAAGTCACTTAAAGCTTTTAGGTGGGTGGTTCTTAAAACAAAGGGATCACAAGCCACTGTGGTGTCGTTTAATATGCGGCTCAAGTAGGATATTGAGGCCGAGTTTGAATTTTATCTGGAGCAATTACCAAGCCTCTAGCTCTCAGGACAGAGGTGAGTGTCATTAAGCACTCCTGTAAAAAAGAACGATCAGAGTGAGCTAACAGAATGTCATCCATATAATGAATGAGATAAACAGAGTGAAATTGTTTTCTAACATTCCATTCTCTATCGCAGCATCAATAAATTTCTGACAAAGAATGGGACTGTTTTTCATCCTTGGGGGAGGACCTTCCACTCATATCGCTACAAAGACCGTTTGAAATTTTCTGACAGCAGGTTAAAGTGAAGTGTAAAGAAGCACTTTTGTAAATCAATTTAGTAACAGCATGGTTCATTGGAATAACACTTTAGAGGAGGGAGCTCAGGTTATGAGGCTTCTGCGCTTCCATTGTTGTATTGATTGCCCTTAGGTTCTGTAACAAAAGCTATTTGCCTGACTTCTTTTTGATAGGGTATAAGGGGAAATAGTCACTGTCTGATTTCTTTAAGAAACTTGAAAAGAAGGGGTTCTCAAATGGCTTCAGGTTTTGACTCTGAATTAGAATCGTCCTTTAATACCGAACAGCACAGAAAAGAGGTATCCTCCTCGAGAAACGCCTGGCAGAGGGCACAGTGAGAACCCATGAGACTGAGAGCAGAAAGAGACTAGGTAACCTGTTCCTTTAAATTCTCCACGCGGCTGCTGCTGGCGGCCGCAAGCAGGAAAAAAAAAAAAAAATTGAGTAGCCTGTTTTTCTGAATTCTCCACGGTGGCCGCTGGCTCAACAGGCTTTACAGGTTTTGACTCTAGGTCGTCCCTGATTAATTAACAGGCTCTTTAGGTTTTGACTCTGGGTTAGAGTCGTCCCCAGTTCTTAAAGGAGCTGCAGCTATTTAGGAAGAAGAGAAAAAAGACTCGGGAAGAGAATCTTCCATACTAGTCAGAGAATAACAGATTAGATTCCAGTAAGAGAAGATATTTACAGGGGGGTTACTATAAAGAGTCCTCTCTTTCTTTAGACTCCCTATGGTACATAATCTTCTCTCTTTAATAACTATAAAGAATTCTCTCTGGAAGTCCTTATCAAAATTTTTCAACATGTAGTCTAAGACTGTAGGTTTGCTGTGTGTCCCACCCATGCTGACAGTGCCGCAAGTGAGACAAATGACTTGTCTCGAGGGCCACTCAGATGCCCCTCTGGCTGTTCCCCTCGTGGGGACTTAGGTGGGCTCTTGGCTAACGTGTCCCCGTACAAACTCTGGGGTGGAGGAGGCTTGGCTCACACCATCATGCCTTATGAGTCCACATGGAACAGCAGGAGAGGGCCCACTCAGCCTCCGTGCGAACTTGGAGGCACAGATACAATCACACAACACAAAATAGACCACTCACACAGACTGAGACTTCCACCCGGAGGGGGAATCCTGAACTGGGGCACAGACTGAGACTTCCACCCGGATGGGGAATCCTGAACTGGGGCACAAAGGCCAGGAGGTGATCAAGCTCCCCTTTGCCCTGTTGAGGGTGGTCCTGACGGGTTCTGGTGGCCTCAGGGCCTTACCTGGACTGAAGTCTTCTGATGCCTGTTACCTGATCCTTTAAGGGTCTTGTGTCTTCAGAAATCTCTCTGGCAGGTACGAGGCCGAGAGGTGGAGGGACCTCGTTAACCGGAAAATGAGTGGCGCCTGTCCTTCCTAACCTGTCCTCCCTGGCCGATGGCCGAGGTCCCGAGAGGCAAGTGACAGCAAGGGGTCAGTTCATTTGTTTCCCAGTCAGGGAACCAATAACTGTTATAGAAAATAAGGAAGCGAAAGACACCCAGGAGTAGGCAAGAAGCTGTTTATTACGCTGGCTGGCCAATGGGACCTTCACAGGTTCCAACAATGGGCCCCAAGTGGGGTTTCGGGAGGGTAGATATAGTGCAGTTTGGGGATGTCACGGTTGAGACAAATGGAGAGAGCGGGTGGAGTTCTGGGGGGGTGCATCCTGCTAGGCGGGAGTGAGGCTTATCAATATCCTGTCAGGCAGGGGGGCTGGGCTGAGAAGGGGGGGAAGGAGTGTTAGGCAGGCGCCGGGCTTATCAAAGGAGAGTGTCCCGTCAGGCGAGAGCGGGCTGTGTCTTGTCAAGCGGGCGCTGGGCAGCTGTAAAAGGTGAGGGTATCCTGCTCGGCAGAAGCAGGAACAGGCAAGGAGGGGAAAGGGGAGGAAAATTTTTCAGTCTCAGTTATCTACATTAGTAAGATGTTAGGACCTTGTTCAAAGGAGAATCCAAAGGACATTTATGGATCGTGATATGAATTTGAAAATGAATGCAAAACTTTCTCAAGGAGTTGAGTTGTGGAATTGTCTTCCCCAACATAGGATTTATTTGCCTCTCTATGGACAAGAATTATTTGCAATACTGTTCTTTTCTAAAAGTTAGGTTTACTCTCTACAGAATTGTAAAGCAGCCTTGTCAAAAACATAGCTCTGTATTCAGATAACCCCTGGAGGCTTCAACTGGAAGGATATCAACTTATACTTTGTGGTTACAATTACTACTATTGTATTTCTTCTGTTTTGGAAGTGATAGAGTCAGGCCACCTGTAACTCTACTACACGCTGCCTGGTCTGGCTTCCAGGAGTTGTAGCTGGGCTGAGTGACCTTGTCTCTCCCCTTTTCAACCAGGCATTCTGCATGAGGCACAGTAGTCCCTGATACTGGCACTGTCATGGATTGAATTATGTCCCCCCAAAATATAAGTAGCCATGTGGCTGGGCCATGATTCCCTGCATTCTGTGATTGTTTTCCATTTTGTGATTTTCCTATGCTGTATGTTGAAGCATTAGGATGGGACTGTAAATCCCTTCATAAGATCATCTCCGTGCCCCACTGTAAAGGGAGTTTCCCTGGAGTATGGCTTGCACCACCCTTTGTCCTTTCATCTTGCAAGAGATAAAAGGAAAGGGAAGCAAGCAGAGAGTTGGGAACCTCAGACTATCAAGCAAGCAGCACCGGGAGAAGAGCACATCCTTCAGACTTGAGGTTCTTGTGCCAAGATGCTTCCTGCACAAAGACTGATGTAATATCAGACTTTCCTCCACAGCCGACAAGGAAGGGGATAGCCTTCCCCTGGAGCAGACATCCTGAATTTGGACTTGTAGCCTACCGGACTGTGTAAGGATAAACTTTCCTTTACTAAAGACATCCACTCTGTGGTGTTTCTGTTAGAGCAGCGCTAGCTGACTAAAACAAGCAACTTTATACATCATGTTCATGTTTTCTTCCCCTTTGCCAGGGCTCCCATTCTACCTGGAATTTCTTTAAGCTCTAGTTTCACACACTGAAACACTGGTCATTGTTTTAGCAAAAGCTCCTGGTAAACTGCTCAAGAGTGACCCCCTTGTTAATTTATGACAAAGGTAGACAAGGGACCTTGAAATCAGGGCAAAACAGCCACAATTTGTCTTCACTAAACTTAACTTAGGCTTCTCTCCTTCCCCAGAATCATGAACTTTGACCCACATTTGAGCAATGACACCGGTAACAAATTCTCTTTAATGGTACCTCCAGAGAACTGACTGTCTTCAATGAAAAACACTACCTGATCAATTGTCCAATAACATCACCTGCTCCTTCTACTCGGCACCGCCGAAGTCTTTCCAGCAGGGCGTATTTCTAGTAAGAGCCCTTTCTTCCTAACCTTTTAGAAGCCTGAAAATTTTACATTGAGAGCATTCTTCTTGATACAATGCCCTCCCACCTCCCTCAACTGCAATAGTCTTTTTGAATCAAGCCTCTGCTACCTAGTTCTAGATTTACTTTTGTTTGAAACTGGTCTTTAACATTTTGATTGTGCTTAGGTTGCTTTATCAGTAGTTTATTTATAGTCATACCTTTTTTCCCAAAGAAGGGGTAGCAACTGGTAAAATAAATTACTGTGAGCATCAGGCAGAAATAAAACAAGGCTAAGAAAGTGATGTATCTAGTGACACACATGTTTATATCTATTCGTAGTACCCCAATAAATATTATTACGTGGGGCTCTACATAATTCCTGGAGCCAGCCAAGTGCTGTTGAGTCAGAAGTGTTCTGTAAATTTGGCTAAGTTTCCCAGTAGACAAAACAAAGAGGGAAATTATTTTAGTTATAAAATACATAGGATCCATAACATAAAAATAACCAATTGTTCAGTACTCATGTATGTCAGACTTTGTACCCCAACTAGATGGTAGCTTACTAAGGCAAAAAAATTATGAATCTGTGACTAAACTATAGCCATACTGATAAATACTACATAATTATTATTGGTGTGGTATTTGAATTTTTAACCCAATTAAGCTTCCCCTGTGTTACATAATTTTCTGTTGCTATTAAGGAACCAACAGTGTTAGTTTCTTGAGAAATATGTTTATTTGCCCTCCTTCCTCAGCCCTAATCTACCCCCAGAATAATAGAATAATGAGTTATTAAAGTAAAACATTTTATTAGAGGAGACAGCTATTTAAGTAGCTAATTGTAAGTGGTAAAGTAAACCTGAGTAAGAAGCAAATGTAATGGAGAGTGAAAGGGACATTTTTTTAAATTTCTAACCCATCTTAGCATTTTCTTCCAGCTTCTTCAAATAATCACAGTTACAGCATGAAGATAAGTTGAATATTTGACTAAAAACAGGCTGGGGCTATACTGTAGAAGTTCCTTAATGCTGGAATGGAGAGTTAATTAGATTGATAATGGGACATCATGGAACATTTTGGGTAGGAGAAGTGCTATTGTTCAAGCTGTGCTTTAAGATGATTAATCCAACAGAAGTATCTGCAATGGCTTTACGAAGAAAGACATGAGAGGAAAAGCAATTTAGCTATTGTAATAGTTACAGTGTCAAGTATTAAGAGTTTGAACAACAACAGAGTGACCAGAAGTGTTACTTGAGATAGAGCCTAGAACTTGGGAGACATTTGCTGTTAAACTATGCCTGGATGTGGAAGCAAAGAGTGATGAATGGCTTTACATGTATTTTGAGGTTTAGATACACATAACTTAAAAGATGTTAAGGAATATTAGTGGAAAGAGAACATTTGGAGAAAGTGGTGTAAGTGAAATAGAAGATGTATTCAACATTGCAAGCATTGATTTTGATATTTGAATGGGATGTTCAAATGACAATGTCTAGGAGACTGTTTAGGATATTAGGAGTAGATGCAATCACTGAAGAAAAGAGTGTGAAGGCAAATAAGTCCAGGGTTAAAGAGAAATCCTTGAAGTTGCCTGTACTTGAAGGAGTAGGATGAGAAAATACAGCTAAAAATGGGAAAGAGAGTGATTAGAGAGATGGGGAAGAACCATAGGAGTGCAGTTTCCAGGGAGATAACAGTTTTAATAAGGCAAATAGAAAACTTCGGTGGCATAGTGGGTTAAGTGCTCTGTCTGCTAACCATAAAGGTCAGAAGTTCAAGTCCTCCAGGCACTCCTTGGAAATTATGGAGCAGTTCTGCTCTGACCTATAGGGTGGCTATGAGTCAGATCCAACTCCACGGCAGTGGGTTTTGTTTGGTTTTGTTTGGGTGCCCAAATACTATCAAATACTATAGCAAAGATATGGGTTCATGAAGAGAGGAAGGTAGATGTCAGAGATTTATTTGTATCCTGCCAAAAATAGGTGTATCATTTTGACTGGGCAAGGTTTCCCAGCATTGTGTGATTTTTCTGTATGTTGTAAATTATGTCTCTACAATGCTAATGATAGAGGGTTGGTGGCAGTTGTGTTAGTGAAGTTGGACTAAGATTATATTGTGTTGTGAGGCAATCTCTTGGAATATAAAGGAAAGGGAAGCAAGCAGAGAGTAGAGGACCTCATACCACCAGAAAAAAAAATAACACCAGGAGCAGGGCATGTCCTTTGGACTAGGGTCCTTGTGCATGAGAAGCTCCTATTTCAGCGGAAGATTGATGAGAAGGATTTTCTTTCAGAGCCAACAGAAAAAGCCTTCCCCTGGATGTGACACCCTGAATCCGGACTTTCAGCCTACTTTTCTGTGAGAAAATAAATTTCTCTTTGTTGAAGTCATCCATTTGTGGTATTTCTGTTATGGCAGCTCTAGATGACTATGACAACAGACAACATATTTTAAGACATAGGAAGCAGTTAGGGAGCCAGAAGTATCCCTGGATGGTACAAACAATTTAAGAACTCAGCTGTTGACTGAAAAGCTGGAGGTTTGAATCCACCTATACAGAGGCACCTTGAGAGAAAGATCTAGTGATCTAAAACCAAAAATTCAGCTATGGAGCAATTCTATTCTGACATATATTGAGTTGCCATGAATTGAAGTCCACTTGATGACCCTTTTTATTTATTTATTTTTTGTAAGTAGGAGGAGCCAGAAGGGATTGAGAAATTAGAATCTTGGTTGAGTAAATTAGTCATGATTGAAAACAGTAAAAGAAGAAAAGGAAGAAAAAACAAATAATTGTAATATTATTGTGAACAGAGTGGAGGAAAGTGTTTTAGGATGTGGAAAAAACGAGCATGATGCCAGGGTGAGGTGAAAGAGCTTAGAGAGAATAACTGAAAATAAGTGCAGAGAGGGAAAACATTCTAGAGCAAAATAGGAAGGTATAGAATCAAGCAACAAAAAAAAGAGTCGGATCCGACTCGACAGCACTTGGCTTGGCTTTGAGACCAAACAGAGGGAAGTTAAAGAATTACCTATCCCATTGAATTGGTGAAGGTATGATTGAGAGGCCCAGGACAGGGATAGTATAGGATTCAGAAGAATGGAGAAATTTTGAACTTCCTCCTTAAGGAATATGAGAAAAACTCAAAAGTAGCCAAAAGGATTCCTAGGCAGCACTGTGAACTCACTTTGACTTAATACAGTTACATTTATAGATATGTATTTTATGAAGTGCTTGGCAGTCTGGTTGTTGTTGTTACTTGCCGTTGAGTCAGTTCTGACTTATGGTGACCTTATGTATACCATAATGAGGCACATTGGTAAAAAGACCACATTTTAGGGAAAGTAAAAAAAGTGGGAAATCTTTGAGAGTAGGGTGGTACGATATTGGTAGAGTAAGGAATTATTCAATTAAGATGCATTGATAATTACTAGTGACTGGAATGTAAAAGTTGGAAACAAAGAAGGATCAATGATTGGAAATTACCATCATGGTGATAGACATAACACCTGAGACAGCTGGACAGAATTATGCAAGACTAACAACTTACTTACTGCAGTACCTTTCTTGACAATATAAATAGTGATTATAAACATGGACCTGACTGAATGGAAAGCAGGGGAATCGAATTGACTACATTTGTGGGGAAAGACAACAGAAAAACTCAATAATGTCAGTCAGATCAAGGCTAGTGGCTGATAAGGAACAGACCATCAAATGCTTATATGCAAGTTCAAGTTGAAGCTGAAGAACATTAAAATCACCAGAATATAATCTTGAGTATATTTTGTCTGAATCTGGAGACCATCTCAAGAACAGATTTCATGCAATTGGGTACAAATGACCAAAGACCAGACAAGTTGTGGAATGACATCAAACATGAAAGAAAGAGTAAGCCATTAAAAAGAAAGGAAAGAAAGAAAAGACCAAAATGGATGTCAGAAGAGATCCTGAGACTTGCTGTTGAACATCTGAGTAGTTATGGTGAATGGGAGAAATGATGGAGTAAAACATCTAAACGGAAGATTTCAAGGGATGGCTTGAGAAGACAATGTGTTATAGTAACGTCTGCAAAGACCTGGAGTTAGAAAACCAAAAGGGAAGTACATGCTTCACGTTTCTCAAGTTAAAGGAACTAAAGAAAAAAATTGATGGCTTGAGTTGTAATTTTGAAGGATTCTGTGGGCAAAATATTGAATGATGCAGGAAGCATTAAACAAAGATGGAAGGACTACACAGAATGACTATACCAAAAAGAATTGGTTAACGTTCAACATTGCAGGAGGTACCATACGGGTTCTGACAATCACGTTCGCAAACTCATTCTAGAAAAAGTGCTACACAGTTCATTGCTGAATATCACCACAATCAGTTCTGAAGTCCTCCCCTGGGGAAGCTATGCACCGACACCAGCACCTAATTCACCCGGCAGAGCAATTTTGGAACTCTTTTTCTGGAATGGCCATCAGAGCTGTCATAGTATTACCCATGGTGTCCTGAATGTCATCAAAGTGTCTTCCTTTCAAGATTTCCTTTATCTTTGGGCAAAGAAAAAAGTCACTAGGGGCAAGATCCAGTGAATAAGGGAGGGTGTTCCAATACAGTTACTTGTTTACTGTCTAAAAACTCCCTCACAGACAACTATACAATTAATTTTGTGAACTTGTCCTCCTTGCCACCTTGCACAATGGCCATTCTAGAATGAACTCCAAAACTGCTTTGAAGGTTAGATTAGGCAGCGGTGTCAGCACATAGCTTACCAGGCGGAGTACTTTAAAAGTGACCATAGTGATATTTAGCAGTGAGGTATGTAGAACTTAGAACAGTTAAGTTCGTGGACTTAATTGTTGGACCTCATATGATCAATGGCCGCAATGCTGAAGGAAGAAGTCCAAGTTACCATGAAGGTATTGGTGAAAAACACGGCTCCACAAATTGACAGAATACCAACTGAGATGCAGTGCTAGAAGTGCTCACTCGTCTTACGCCAAGGAATTTGGGAGACAGCTACCTGGCCAACAGAACAGAAGAGATCCATTACTTGTGCCCATTCAAATAATGTGATCTGAAAGGATGTTGAAATCATCTGATTATATCATTAATATCACACACAAGTAAAAATCTTGCTGAAGACAATTCAAAAATCATTGCAGCAGTTCATTGTTAGGGAACTGCCAGAAATTTAAGCCAGATTCAGAAGAGGCATTGGCACAAAGGATTTCATTGCTGCTATCCGATGGACTGTGAGCGAAAGCAGAAAACACAAGAAAAATGTTCACCTGTGTGTTACTGACAATGCAAAGCAATTTGACCCTTTGTATCATAACAAATTATGAATAATATTGAGAAGAATGAGAATTCCAGAACATTTCATTGTGCTCATGAGGAACCTGTATATAGACCAACAAACAATCACTGCAAGAGAACCAGGGGATTTTGTATGGTTTTAAATTGGGAAAGCTGTGCTTTGGGGTTGCATCCTTCTGCCTTACTTATTCAATCCGTATGCTGAGCAAATAATCTGAGAATCTAGACTGTATGAAGAAGAATTGGGCACCAGGACTGGAGGAAGATTCATTAACACTCTGTGTTACATGGATGACATAACCTTTCCTTGCTGAAAGTGAAGAGGACCTGAAGCGCTTACTGATGAAAATCAAAGACCACAGCCTTCGGTATGGATTATACCTCAGCAGAAAGAAAACAAAAGTCCTCTCAAATGGACCAATAAGCATTACCATGATAAATGGAGAAAAGATTGAAGTTGTCAAGGATTTCATATTACTTGGATCCATGGTCAATGTACACAGAAGCGGTGGTGAGGAAATGAAAGGATGTTTGCATTGGGCAAAAATTCAGCTGCAAAATATCCCTTTAGTGTTAAAACAAAGGTATCACTGAGGGTTAAGTTATACCTGACAGTTTCGATCACCTCACATTAATGTGAACTTCCTTATTCCAATAAATAAGGGATACTGAAGAAAAAGTGATGCCTTTGAGTTACAGTGTTGGTAAAGGATGTTGAATATTCTACGGACTTCCTGAAGAATGAACAAGTCTGTCCTGAAAGAAATACAGCCAAAATGCTCTTTGGAAGTAAAGATGGTGAGACTTTGGCTCTGTCACGTACTTTGGACGTGTTTTTAGGAGGAACAAATCCCTGGAGAAGGACATCATGCTTGGTAAGGTAGCTAAAACCAAGGTAGAAGTTCATCAAAAAAAAAAAAAAAAAAAGGCAGACCATCAGCAAAATGAACCGATACAGTGGCTGTAGAAATGGGCTCAAATATAGCAAAGATTTTGAAGAGGCTTGGGGGTTGGTAGAGTTTCATTCTGTTGTACGTGAGATTTCTATGAGTTGGAAGTGACTCAATAATTCTGTGGTAGTGATAGTGGATTGAGGAAATGACTGAATTTAGGATTCAGGCTGGTGAGAGTTAAGTCCAGAAAATGGTCCTTATCTACTCAGGAGACCAAAGAAAGTTCAAGGATTAAACACAGATCTATTGAAAGTGTGAAAATTAAACAAAACAAAACAAAACAAAACAAAACACAAAGAGGGGGAAGAGCTTATGATCAGAGAAAAACAATGTCTACAAGCACAAACCATGGAGGGGAGACCTTGGAGGGAGGGTAGTGCGTTCAGGTTTGATCATCTTAGCTGATGACCAGAGTGTATCTGTGCCACGGAAGTTGAAATAAGGGAGAACATTTTAAGACTTGATTCCAGGACTCACCATCATACACAAAGGGCAAAGATCTGAGACTAGTGCTGGACTTGAGTTCTCGGAGAAAAAGAAGATGCCTAATTTAGATGACAGAACTATAAAGGATGAGAGATTGTTTATGAAGACAGGCAAAAAAGTGGTTCCATCTGTTACATTCATGAGAAAAGTGTGAAGACATGTTAAAAATGGTTTTGGAGGCTGAAGAAAATTATTCAACAATCTGAGATTTTGAAAAACCCAAAGTAGGTGAATATGAATAAAAAACCGAAAGGCAAAAATAATTTATTCATGTCTTAAAATTAATAATGGATTGATGTAAAATATTCCCTATTAGAACACTTTTACAGAGGGGGTGTGTGTGCGCGTGTGCATGCACACGCACACGTGCGTATGTTCACATAGGTGTTTGCGAAAAAGATATAGATGCAGGAGTCAGGCAAAGAACTGTGACCAAGTTCTCTTATGAGACCACAACTAGAATTTTCCCCTCATTTTGTTGCTTGTCTTGGGCCATTTCACTGCTAATCTACACATCCATCAAACAAATAGGTAAGGGAAATGGAGAGTTGAATCAAAAATTTGTCAATTTTGTTATTCTTGGCAGTTCAGATTAAAGTTTGGGATGGGGCAGAGTTTGAAACAAATGACGAGAATTAGGTTTTCTGGTTGTTGGGATACTGTCATGGATAATGAGTCCACTACTTGAAATGTGACACAAGCATCAGATTTACCGACTCGACGGCACTTGGCTTGGCTCAGTGAAATCTAGTCACCAAACTTGTTGTTCTTTAAGTTGTTTTCTGCTTATTATGTTATCAAGAAGAAAGCAAGAGTGAAAAGCCTTAGAGCACCTGGGGAAATACAATGTAGTGAGTCTGAATTTCAAAGGCCGTAGTCTCAAATGTACAAAAATGACACTCAGCTCCAGCTTTAAATTTCTCTTTAACTTAAAAGTGGAAAAATTAGTTTCATTGATTCAAGAAACCTCAACTTTATTTTTCAATCATGGCTCTTCTCTTTCAGTTTCTTCTGCTCAGTGTAGCAGTTAAATTCCTAGGAGCTTGAGGGCTTCATTTCATTGAGGCAAGTGGGCTTCTAGTCCATAATTGCTGGTATCCACAAAGGAGTATCTCATACCGGGTGATCGTTTACTCAATGTTATTTATCATTAACCGGTACCCTCCGAACAGACTCTGATTGCTGAATTTTATAAGCTAGATGATCTGGTTGTGTATTCTTCCTTCTCCAGAACTTTTGGTGATAGCCACTGAAAGTTAAGGCTGGCCTCAGCCAGGTTGGAAGGGTCCATGTGTGTGACGTAGCATAGAGATTTTGAACAGGGACAGTGTGCTTCCTAGAGCTGGCAGGGGGAAGTAGCAGGAGCAATTAGAAAGGGGAGGGAAATCTTGGAAACACAGGAGTTGGAAATGAGGTCCAGACAATCCTTTGTGCTAACAATCAGTTGAACAAGTTGCCTTCAAGTCAACTCACACTCATGATGATCCCATGTGTGTCAGAGTAGAATAGTGCACCACAGGATTTCCAGTGGCTGGTTTTTTGGAAGTAGGAGCAGATTGCCACACCTGCTGGGTAGACTTGAGCCTCCAACCTTTTTGTTGCAGACAAGCCTGTTAACCGTTACCATTCAGAGGCTCCTTTGCATTTGTATTCTCCCTCAGGTAGTAGGGCTGAAGACTTGGGCTTCACTGAATTAAGGAGGCATGCCCTGCATCCTACCATGTCACTCCATTTTGAGCAAGGATTATTTTCTCTTGCTCCTTTGATCTTTGGAAGCAATGCTGTAATGAGACCTCCAGAGCCCACAGAGGGCTGGGGAAACCAGTTATCTCATTTAAAACAAGAAGAAGAAAAAAAAATCATGTATTATTCAGCTTGCATCAAGGTTTACTTTTTAAAAAATTGTTAAAATACAGGTGTCAAGATATTTCCTATAAGTATCTAGAATCCTGATTTCTTTCTAAAAAAACTGATTCTGGCAACTCACAGCATCTTCCAGAAGCAAGTATTAGCTGGAGCAGTATCTGATTGTTATACAAGATGTGACACTCTCTCTGTGGTTCATCATGGTCCCTGGAATTCCATACTGCCTCCGCCATGCCTTATATCCAGCTCATTTCACTGATTTATGTTAGCTTCTTGGCTACTGCAGGCTTTTGAATTTGTGATTCTTGTATTATATAGTGTCTTGTGTTAGAATTTCCCAGAGTGAACAGGATTAAGTATGACAGATTTACCAGGGTTTGTGCTTTGCTAAGAAATCTCAGTTCTCACTACTGACATCAGGTCATTAAGCATCTATTTATTTCCAATTTTTTGAGACATAAGTAATACACAGTAAAATGTGTAGAAATTAAAAGTAGAATCAAATTAATTTTGGTAAATGCATATAACAAATACATAATCAAGACACTGAATATTTCCATAACCTAAGAGATCTCTTTGCCTCATCTAGTCAATCATCACCTCCCTTCACTCACAAGTACACTCTGTTTAAAGTTCTACCACCATAGATCAAATTTGCCTGCTTTAGAATTCCAATGAATAGAAATCATACAATGCGATTTTTTTGTGTGCCCAGCATCTGTCTTTGGTATAATGTTTTTCAGATTCATGTACATTGTTGGAAGAAGCAACTGTATGTCCTTCTACGTTGCTTTGTAGTATTCTATTGCATAAATGTATCATAATTTATTCGTTTATCTCTTTTTTATGATTGAATGAAAATGTACATTACCGTATAAATTTGCATGCCCACGTATATGCAGCTCCCAGTGCTCTCCCTGCCAGCTGACTGCACATTCTTCCTCTCTGCTCCATACATGTCTTATCCTCCTTTTCTTTCCACCCACTCCCCTTCCTCCAGTAAGTTGTCAGCAGGACGACATCCTATAGATGCATAGAACCAAAAAGTGCAAATGATACGGTTACTTTGTGTCACCAAGTCCAATCCATTCCTGTCTAAAGAGTTGACCTCCATTATGATTTATGGACAGGGGCAGGATCAGGGCCAGAGGCCATGCTACCAGGGGAACTCCGAGGGCCCTGGACCATCAATTGTGGTCTTTCAGTGGAGATCTCAGGGTATACCCCTTTTTATTCTTGTGTTGCCAGTGAGACTCAACTTTGTGAGCTCCATCACAGCTATGAGTGGTGGTGGCTGAGCACCATCCAGTTCTTCCTGTCACAAGTCAATGTGGTCACCCACTAGTGTGGGTTTCTCTGGCTTCTGGATTCTCTTTTCCTCGTGTCATTTCAGTCCTTCTTGGTCATCTGTTCCTGTTCAGTTGGCACCACTTGCTGAACCCTCAGGTGGCAGCTTGGCAGCTTTTAAGATCCCAGACGCCACTCACCATTGTCGGGTGAAGAAGGGTCTCTTAGCAAAATGCTAGTTGTGCCAATTGGCCTCGATTTCCCTGAGAGCATGGTCCCCAACCTCCAGCTCCAGCTACTCTGACCTTGCAATATTGGGTTAAGATGGGAAGAATAATCCTGTTATGTTGAAGTCCAGTTAATACTGATCTTCTTTCTAATGTGTGCTGTCAAAATTTCACCCAACCAAATTTCTATCAACTATCTAATCTAAACCCTCCTCCACTTGCCCTCCCTGCCTCCCCATCCTTGCAGCCATCAAGGTGTCTTTTCTTCTATTCATGAGTCTGTTTTTAAGTTCTTATTGTAGGGGTCTTATACAATATTTGTCTTTTTGTGGCTGACTACTTTCACTCAACATAATGTCCTCCAACTGAAACCAGGTTATGAGATGTTCTCTAAAATCATCACTGTTCTTTATCATTCATAGTGTTCCATTGAGTATATATACCATAGTTCACCTATCCATTCCTCTGTTGTTGGGCATCTAGGTTGATTCCATTTTTTTGCGATTGTGGACTGTGCTGCAATAAACATTCGTGTGCATGTTTCATTTGGTGTGAATGGTCATGATTCTGTAGGATATATTCTGAGCAGTGGAATTAATGGGTCAAATGGTTTATCTACAACCAGCTTTCTAAGGAAGTGCCAGATTGCTTTCCAAAGAAGTCGCACCATTTTGCAACCCCACCAACAAGTGTAGGAGAGTTCCAGTTTCTCCACAGCCTCTCCAGCATTTGTTCTTTTGCATTGTTTGGATCATGGCCACCTTGTTGAAGTGAGATGGTGTCTCATTGTAGTTTTGATTTGAATTTTTTTATTAGCTAATGATCATGAGCATGTCCACATGTGTTTTTTGACTGCCTGGATCTCCTCTTTAGAGAAGTGTCTGTCCATTTCCTTTGCCCATGGCTTAATTGGATGATTCAGCGTTTTCTTATTGATGTTTTGTAGCACCTTATAGATTACGGAGATCAGGCGTCGGTCTGACATAGAGTTGCCAAATATTTTTTCCCATTCTGTAGGTAGCCTTTTAATTCTATTAATAAAACCTTTGGATGAGCACAAGTGGTTGATTCTTAGTAGTTCCCCTTTTATCTACTTTCTTTTCTGTTATTTGTGATTTGTTTGCCTACGTTGTGTATTAAAACTCTCAGTGTTGTTCTTACTTTTTCTTGGATGAGCTTTATTGTTTTAGATTTGATATTTAGGTCTTTTACCCTGTTTGAGCTGGTTTTTGTATAAGGTGTCAGATACGGGTCTTGTTTCAGTTTATTGCAGATGGATATCCAGTTTTGCCAGTACGATTTGTTGAAGAGATTGTTTTTCCCCAGTTGAACGTTTTAGGGCCTTTGTCCAATACCAGCTGTTCATAGGAAGAAGCTGTCATCTTTGTTCCATTGATCTCTCTGTCTCTGTTTGTACCAGTACCAGGCTGTTTTGACCACTGTGGCAGTGTAACAAGTTCTAAAGTTGGGAAGTGAGAGGGCCCCAGTGTGTTCTTCTTCTTCAGTAGCATTTTATTTATCTGAGGTTTCTTCCCTTTCCAAACAAAGTTGGTAATTTGTTTCTCCAGCTCATTAAAAAAAGTCACTGGACTTTGTATTGAGATTGTGTTATATAAGTAGATTGCTTTGGGTGAAATAGACATTTTCACAATGTTAAGTCTTCCTATCCATGAGCAGGGTAGGTTTCTCCATTTATGTTAAGTCTCTCTTAGTTTCTTGTAGCAAGGACTTGTAGTTGTCTTTGTAAAGGTTTGTCATTCCTCTGGTTAGATTTATTCCTAGGTACTTTATCTTCTTAGGGGCTCTAGTAAATGGTATTGATTTGGTGATTTCTTCTTTAATAATCTCTTTGTTGGTATAAAGGAATCCTACTGATTTACTTATGTTTATCTTGTATCCGGAGACTGTGTTGAACTCTGCAATCAATTTGAGTAGTTTACTTTCGGATTCTTTAGGATTCTCTGTGTATACAGTCATATCATCTGCAAACAGGGAGATTTGGACTTCTTCTTTGCCAATGCGGTTGCTCTTTATTTCTTGGTCTTGTCTAATGGCTCTGGCCAGAACTTCTAGTACAGTGTTGAATAGGAGAGCTGAGAGTACGTATCCTTGTCTAATTCCTGTTCTCAAGGGAAACTGTTTCAGTCTCTCTGCATTCAGGATGATATAGGCAGTTGGCTTTGTATAAATGGCCATTATTGCGTGGAAGAATTTGCCGCCTATTCCTATTTTGCTGAGAGTTTTTAGCATGAATGGGTGTTGGACTTTATCAAATGCCTTTTCTGCATCAATAGATAAAATCAGGTGATTCTTGTCTTTTGTGGTATTTATGTGGTTGATCACATTAATTGTTTTTCTAATGTTGAACCAGCCTTGCAACCGTGGTATGAATCCAACTTGGTCATGATGGATTATTTTTTTGATATGTTGTTGTATTCTATTGCCACGAATTTTGTTGAAGATATTTGCATCTCGATTCATGAGTGATATCAGTCTGTATTTCTCTTTTTTGGTTGGGTCCTTCCCTTGCCTTGGTATTAGGGTCATGCTGGCTTCATGAAATGAATTTGGGAGTATTCCATGCCTTTCTATACTGTGAAATAGCTTCAGTAGTATTTGAGGTAACTCTTCTCTAAAAACTTGGTAGAATTCTGTGGTGAAGTCATCTGGGCCTGGGCTTTTTTTCATCGATAGTTTTTGGGTGGCTTTTTCAATCTCTTCCTTTTTGATGAGTTTGTTAAGTTATTCTGCTTCACATTGTGATAATTTGGGCAGGTAATATGAATCAAGGAATTTGTTGATTTCCTCTAGATTTTCAAATTTGTTGGAGTACAGTCTTTCACAATATTCTGTTATGATGTTTTTTTTATTTCTGTTGGATCTGTTATGACAGCTGCCCTCTCATTTCTTATTTGGGTTATTTGTTTCCTTTCCTGTTTTTCTTTAGTAAGTTTAGCCAGTGGTTTGTCAATTTGGTTAATCTTTTCAATTTTTTCAATTGTTCTAATCTCTAATTTGTTTAGTGTTACTGTAATCTTTACAATCTGTTTTCTTCTGGTGCCTCAGGGTTTCCTCTGTTGTACTCTCTATACTTGTTCAAGCTGTAGGGTTAGTTCTTTCATTCAGTTTCTTTCTTCCTTCCAGATGTATGCATTTATAGAGATAAACTGACCTCTGAGCACTGCTTTGGCTATATTCTATAGGTTTTGGTAAGGAAGTGTTTTTGTTCTCACTGGAATCCATAAATGTCTTTATTCCATTCTTGATTTCTTCTATAACCTATGAGTTTTTGAGCAAGATGTTATTCAGTTTCCATGAATTCCACTTTCTATCTGTTTTTTTTGTGCTATTGATTTTGACTTTTATGACTTTATGATCTTAGAAGATGCTTTGCATTAATTTAAAGTATGGATTTTGTTGAAAATCACTTTATGTCCTAACACATGTTGTATTCTGGAGAATGTTCCATGTGCACTGGAGAAAACGGTACAGTTGTCTGTTGATGGATAGAAAGTTCTATATTTGTCAACAAAGTCTAGTTGGTTAATTGTGGCAAGAAGGTCCTTCATGTCTTTATTTGGCTTTTTTCTAGATGGTTTGTCCAATATTGAGAATGAAGAGTTGAAGTCTCCCACTATTATTGCAGAGTGATCTATCTCATTTTTGAGTGCAGTTAATGTTTCTTCAATATGTTTAGGTGTTCGAATATTAGATGCATAAATATTTAATGTTGTTAAGACCTACTTGTGTATTGAATCTTTCAGCAATAGTGTCCATCCTTGTCCACGATGGTAGATTTTACATTAAAATTGATTTTATCGGAGATTAGAATTGCCACATCCACTCTTTGTTCATTGTTAGCTTGGTAGATATTCTTGCATCCTTTAATTTTCATTTACATTCATATCTTTAAGTCTAAGGTGAGTTTCTTGTAGGCAGTCTATAGATGGATCATGTCTTTTGATCCAAGATGTCACTTGATGTCTCTTTACTGGAGCACTCAGTCCGTTCACATTCAATGTAAGTATTGATAGGTATGTGTTCAGTGTTGCCATTGTGGTATGTTTATTTTTCTGTTGATGCTTTTGCTGCTGTACTTACTAATCTGTTCTGGGACATTTCTCTTTATGAGTTGATTTTTCACCTTTTTCAGGGTTGGTTTTGTGGTCATTGAGAACCCTGTATTATGTTTCTTGATTTGATATGTCACATCTTTGCTGTGCTTTATGGCTGCCCCTGTGGTATCCCTTAATAAACCAGCTTCCTCTCCAACTATGAGGACTATAAAGCCTGTAATACATCCCTCTTTTTAATATGATGGCATCATAGTTTTCATGATATGATCACTGGATCATTTCTTTCACTATTATAGCTTTGACTGAGTTTGAAGCCTTCCCTAACTGAGTAGGATTCTAGGTGATGTGTCCTGTATTTGCTTCTAAAATATAAAGTTAGTGGTTTTGTTCTTCTAAGCCAAGAGATTCTTTCAGTATTTCTTATAGGTTTGGTTTGTTCTAAGTTTCTGTTTATCTGTGAATGTTTTAATTTCATTTTCATATTTGAAAGATACATAATTCTTGGTTGGAAGTTCTTCTCCTTCAATACTTTGAATGTGTCATGCTGCTGACTCTGAGCCAGCATTATTTCTGTTGAGAAATCTGATGAAAGCCTACAAGGTTTCCCTCTGAATGTCAGCTTTGCTTTGAGTCTTGCTGCCTTTAAGAGTTTCTGCTTATGTTTCATTTTGTTAAGCTTGATTATGTCTTGGATATGTCTAGTATGTCTTGGAGTCTTTCTTTTCAGATCCATATTGAGTGGTGTTCAATATGTGTCTTGGATATCTATAGTGTTTACTTTCATAACATCTGGGAAGTTTTCTGTCAGCAGCTCAGCAATGATACCCTCTGTGTTTTCAGGTGTCTTGACCTGTTCGGGAACTCCAATTAATTATAGATTGTTCTTCTTAATAGAGTCCCACATGCTTCTTAATGCTTCTTCATTTTTCTTGTTTCTTTTTTCTGATTTCTCCTCAAAGATGCTGGATTCAGTAACTCTGTATTCCAACTCAGAAAGTCTCTTTTCCATTTGTTCCATCCTGTTTTCTTGGCTTTGAATTGAAGTTTCTATGTCTTTGATTTTGTTCTTAATCTGCTGGATTTCAGAGTACTGGTGTTCCATCAGATCGAACGGCTTGCTTGATTTTTCTTCTTGCTCTGCTGCATTTTGTGTAAGGTCTAGGAGAGCTCTCTATATAAAATCCTTTTGTATTCACCTTCTGATAGTTTCAGAAAAGCTTCTTTTTCTGGGATGTTTTGTGATGCTTTCTTTTGGGGGCATTCTGAAGCCATAGGTGATTTCTTTGTTAAGTTTTTCTCTGCATTTTTCTTGCTTTTTGGGCATCATGTGATTCAATACAGGCTGGGAGTGATGCTGTGAGGATGGACCACAGTTGTTTCTCCAGGCCATCTTAAAATGAAAGGTAAAAAGTATCCGACAACTTCCAAAGTTAGTCAGGTTTTCAGGTGTACAGGTCCCTCTTCCCAGGTGGCAAAGTAAGCACATCTATATCCAATCCCAGATGTTATAAACTAGTTCAAAATTCAGAAAGGCTACTGCCCTGCTGGCCTCTGCTGTCGGGCCCTAGCTGTAGGTGACACTGTGTAGAATACTGGTTTTCTGCCAGAAAAGCACTCTCCTCCAGGCAGGCCCTGTCTCCCAGGGGAATTAGGTCCAGCTGAAGCCTCCATATAGGTATCTCCGGCTCCCTGTGAAACAAGATGGTGTTCCGCACATGCTTGCTGCCTGCCTGGGTACCAGCTACTCAATGACAGAGTTGGAAAGAGAGCTCAAAGGTGCCCGGATGCACAGAGTCTACAGCTTGTTTTGCAAGGCCCCAGCCATAGGCTACACTGTGTGAAATACTGCTTTCCTGCTGGAAAAGTGCTCTCCTCTGGGTAGGCACTGCCTTCCAGCCTAGAAGCTAAGTCACTGGGGCCTCTGTATGGGTATATCCATCTCCCAATGGATCAAGATGGTGTCTCACACAGGCTTGCCAGATGCCTCTGTACCAGCTACTCTATAGCAGAGGCAGAAAGAGAGGCCAAATGTGCTGAGATGCACAGAGTCCAAAGCTGGGCTCTCAAAATATGGCAATTTCAGCTGCCGATCCCAACAGCAGCACATCTGAGATCAGCTGCTAGTCAAGTCCCAGGTCTGCACACCAGCTAAGACAGAGAAAAGAAAGTTAAAATGGTGAGTTACCTTTGGTTCGTGGCAATCCATCATGCACCAAGAATAGGGTCAGCAAATGAGAGGAGGTTTTACGTTCAGTGTTATGAAGCCCAAATTAACAGCCCTATGCCACATTCTAGGGCTCAGAAGGTGTCCAGAAGGCTCTACTTAATTGTCATTTCAGGTCTTGGTTTCCAGAGGGATTTAGAGAGATATGTGTCTAGTCTGCCATCTTGACTTCACTCCCCTATTTGTTCATCTCCTGATGGAGATTTGGTTATTTTCAATTTTCAGTTATTTTGAACAAAATAGCCAGAACATTTTTGAGGACATATACTTAATTTCTCCACAGTAATTTCCTAAAAGTGAAATGTCTAGGTGACATGAGGAAATGTAAGTATAACAGTATAGGAAACTTCCAAACAATTCCAAAACAGTTTCACACTTTTAGAAGCAATGCATGAAGAATCCCAGATGCTCCACATCCTTGGCAACATTGTCTATTCTAGAGGGTATGAGTGGATCTCACTGTGATTTAAATTTTTATTTCCCTGATAACTGATGGCCTTGAGCATTTCTTTTTTCTTGATTCATGTACTTATTGGATATTTCTATATCTTTCTTTGTAGTCTCTGTTAAAATTTTTGCCCTTTCTAGTTGTTTTTATAAATTCATTTGAGTTGTAAAATTTTTAAAAAATACATTCTGCATACAAATGCTTTGCAAGATATGTATAATACAAATATTTTCTCTCTGTCTTAAGTATCCAAGTTTACACAGAGCAAACTTTGACATGAGAGAACTGCATGTAGAACCAGTTTTAAGTAGTATCACTCTAAAATACACAAAACGACAGCAACGTGCCCACAAATTGATGGCTAATCTCAAGAGAACGGATGTGACTGCATTGTGCAATGATGACTATAAAGCTTACAGTTCACCCCTGTAATAACTAGGTAAGTCAACGTATGGCTTCTATTTTTGTCTCACTGTGTGTTCATATTTATTTTCTTTTTCAGATAGGGAACCTACCTCTCAAGTTTTACCACTAAATAAAAGGAACACATTCAATTACAGAGCTGTGTGATTGTACCTATGCCCCAGGCAGGCTGCTCTCCTCTGGAGAGTTTAACCCCACTCCCACTGGACATAACTACAATTCACGTGAAGTAGTGTCAGCAGAATACTTCTGTGTCACATTATAATTTCTCCTGTTCATGTTAAAAGATCATACGTATCTTACTGTAATTCTTAGAACTGAGAAGCAGGCATGAGGAAGCATGTAGTAGCTCTGCTTTGGTGAGTGAAAAAAAAAAATTACCAGCTGGGTGTGTTTGAAACATTAATGTAGGAGCAAGTCTTAGATACTAGGAACCCTGGTGGTGCAATGGATAAAGCAATTAACTGCTAACCAAAAGATTTGTGGTTCAAAACCACTAGCGATTCCATGGAACAAAAATGGGGCAATCTGGCTTTGTGGAGATTTACAGTCTAGGAAACCCTAAGGGGTTACAATGATTTGGAATCAACTCAACAACGAGTTGGTTTTGGGTTTTTTTTTTTTTCCATTGGTTTCTTGACCCCTCAGTGAGTTCAGAGAGACATGGTGCTGTAGTGCTTAAGCATTCAGCTGTTAACAAAAGGGTCACTAGTTCAAATCCTCCAGCCACTCCTTGAAAATCCCATGAGGACAGTTTTACTGTGTCTTATAAGATTTCTATAAACCAGAATCAACTCTTTGGCAGTGAGTTGGGTTTATGGTGTTGGTTAGTGAGTTCAGACTGCTGGTCAACCTGTAATAGTCTCATGCTTTTGATCTAAAACCTTCAAACTTTCAGTGGTTCCTGACATCCTAAAGCATGGAATTCAAAGTTCTTTAACACTGAGTACAAGCTAGCTTCTCCAGCCTTGTATCCTACAGGCACTAAATCCAGATTCAGTTCCCATTGCTGTTGTTAGTTGATTTTGCCTCATGGTCACTCCAAGTATGTCTGATAGAATTGCTCTGTAGTTCTTCCAAGGCTGTGAACTTTCAGAAGCAGATCTCTGTCTCTTCTCTTTCTGAACATATGGTAATTAGATGTGGTTATGTACTCGATTTGGTGAATAAAACATGAGAGGATTTAGCATCTGTCACTTCTAGCAGAAACTTCTAAATGCTAGAGTGTAATTACTAGATTCCTTTTCTAATTCTATATTAACTATGGAAGTAGATGCTGAGAGAAAACATCACTGGCCTCATTTCTGAGTGACTTCAATGACGTTCTTTCAACTGACAATTACCAAGCAATAATCCTTGTTGTGTTAAGCCACTGAGATCCTGGGGTTATTGTCTCAATGCAGCAAAACCTAAGCTATCCTGACATTACACTGATCATCAGCGTGAAACAGGCCCCTATGCTCTGTAAAACGCAATGTATTTTCCTGTCTTTCTTCTTTATTTCTTTCATGTCTATGATACTCTCTTCAGTCTTTTCTCTTTAAAATTCTTCTTTCAGATTTGGCTTAAATATTCATTTCTCTGAGAGGTAATTTTTGATTCTCCTAGCTACAAGTCTCACTGTATACATGAATAGCATTACATTTATGTGCTTTCAGTATGGTACATACCATAAACTATCACTTCAACAAAGTTCCTAGCACATAGCATTTCATAACTACATACTGAACGATGCATGAACCAGTGTGAGTGTATTATTTGGGATAGCTGTTTGTGTGGTCTTTGAGAGCAGGGACCACATTTTATTCTTATTTGTAAAAATGCTAATGAATAATTATGGAATCAATTTGATGCTTTCCATGGAAGAGTTGTGGGTTTTTACAAGGAAGTTCCTGGAATTAATTATAAAATTATTTACAACTTTTATCTTCCTGGGCAAGAGTTCCTAGAAAATAGAGCTATGGCAGTGAAGATTATGAGACAGTGAGGTCACATTACAGTACATGTGAATGATTGTAGTTCTTTTAATGAAGGCAATATGGATTGAATTGTGTCCCCTGTTGTAAATCCTAAAATTTTTGCCTGTGGTTATAATCCCATTTGGGAATGAGTTATCTTTGTTATATTAATGACAGAGTTAGTGTAGGGTGCATTTTCCATAATCTCTTTGGAGATTATGTACTCTATTTCTCCTTCTTTTCTTTATTTCTTTAATCTCTTTTGAGATATAACAGAAACAAGCAAAAGAAGCAGAGATGGAGGGAGCTGCCAAGCCACATGAAGATTGCTCCGGAGTTGAAGTTCAGAATAGACGAGAATCTTCATCTAGAGCTGACAGAGAAAGCCTTCCCCTAGAGCCAGCACTCTGAATTCAAACCTTCAGTTTCCTAAATTACGACAAGATAAGTTTCTATTTGTTAAAGCCATCTACTATTGCTATTTCTCTTATAGCATCACTAGATAACTAAGATGAAAGATTTGGGAGGATAGAAAACACCAGGTATGGTGCTAGTAGTGAGGATTCACTATCAGACTCTTAGTTGTAGGTTAAAATCTTGAATTATTTCCCACTTATAAGTAAGCCCTTGTTTGGAACCAATGCTATAAACACGAGAGTGGGATGAAGACTCTGATGTCCTTGTATACCTCACAACACCCAGCACGATGTTGGGCCTAGTCTAGTAAGTACTGGTGAATTGGATTTAGCCATTTGTTATCCCTCCATTAGTGTAAGAGAAGAAAAATAGATGGAGCACAGAGGTAATGGTAGGGCAATGTGGCCTGGCAGAAATGGGTACAAAATAATGATGTAAGTAGAAAGAACTGAAATTTTTAGAGATAGGAGCTAATGAGATGAATTCTGGGATACTGCTAAGGCATCTATCTATCTATCCACCTAGACATATATATGTCTGTGTGTGTGTGTACATATAAGCATATATAAACACATGATTTACAATTTTTGTAGTCTGAATTGACCTATTACATGGTATCTGAAATGGCTGAAGACCTCCTTTTTACACAAAGAATGCTCAAGTTTTGTTTACAAAAATAAATTCTTATCCATAAGAAAACAGAGAGCAAATGAGTGGGGTAGGATGTTCAACAGAGGGAAACTGGTGAGATAAAATTAGAGGAAAAGCAAAAGCCATAAACCATTTAAGGGATTATTACTTAGAAGACATAGAAAGAAGTAAATTCAAGGCTTTTCATAACGACCATTCATCATAAAGTCATACTAATAGGATGTATGATATGATACATAATGTCATTGTTTTGATGCTGCATTGTTATGTGATGCTGGAGTTGGCTCCTACTTACAGCCACCTTATTTACAACAGAATGAAATACTGTCCAGTCCTGTGCATTGTCATAATCACTGCTACCTTTGAGCCCATTGTTACAACCACTGTGTCATTCCATCTTGTTGAGGATTTTTCTCTTTTTTGCCTATCTTTACCAAACATTATGTCCTTTTTCAGGGACTAGTCTCTCCTAATAACAAGTCTGAAGTATATGAAATGCAGTCTCTCTGTCTTCCCTTCTGTGGAACGCTCTTGCACTACTTTCAAGACAGATGTGTTTGTTCTTCTGGCAGTCCATGGTACAAGGTGGGACAATTAAGTCTGAAAACTTAATTGTTCTAAGTGCTACATAACTCATTGTCAAATATCACCATGACTACCTTCTAAGTATTCCCCATGGGAGTTACACACTGATGCCAGTGCCTAGTTCACACTTCAGAATAATTTTGAAATTCTTTCTGGCATGGCCATTGTGCATGGTGGTGTAGTGGCAAATCTATGAACTTAATTGTACAGTTGTCTTTGAGAGAGGTTTTAGCCAGTAAATAAAGAACAGTACTGGAAAACCCTCCCTGTTTCCCTTATCTAGCCCCCAATGACTATTTTATTTACCAGAGAAAAAGGAAATATAGAAAGGAAGACAGTTTGGTGCCATTCAGGACATGAAAGGTAATACAACAAGAGCTCTGATGGTCTTTCCAGAAAAAGAATTCCAAAATTGTACTTTTTTCTACGATAAGTTTGTAAATTTAATGGGCAGATTTTATATATTCACTATTCTTTGCCAATACCATAATTCTAAGGCATTGATTCTTCTTTAGTCTTCCTTGTTCATTGTCTAGTCCTCAAATGCACATAAGGATATTGCAAACACTATGGTTTGGGTCAGGTGTACTTTTTAACACTTTAAAGAGGATTTTTTGTAGTAATTCGTCCTTCAATTCCTTGACTGCTGTTTTAATCGCTGATTGTGGAACCAAATAAAATGAAAGCATAGAGAACATCAGTATTTTCTCTGTTTATCATGATGTTGTTTATTGTTCCAATTGTGAGGATTTTGTTTTCTTTATATCGACATATAATCCATATTGAAGGTTGTAGTCTTTAAACTTGATCATTAAGTACTTCAAATCTCTTTCACCTTCAGCATGCATAGTGCAGGTTGCTAATGAGTTTTCCACCACACTTGACACCATGTTCCTCTTCGTATAGTTCAGTTTTGGTGTTATTTACTTAGCATACAGTTTGAATAGTATGGCGAAAGAGTACAACACTAACACCACATTCTCATGTTTTAAACCTTGAATTATTCCTTTGTTCTACTCAAATGACTGTCCCTTGATCTATTTGTACGTTCCTTGTAAACACAATTAAGTATTCTAGCATTCCCATTCTTCCCATTGTTGTCTGTAATTTATAGTCCACACAGTCAAATGCTTTTACATAGTCAATAAAACACAGATACACGTTTTTCTGGTATTCTCTGCTTTCAATTATGATCCATCTGACATCAGCAATGATATCCCTTGTTCCATGTCCTCTACTGAGTCCAGTTTAAATTTCTGATTGTACTGTATCAACAGACTTCTGTAACAATTTTTGAATTATCTCTAGCAAAATTTTACTTATGTGGGATATAATGGTATTGTTAGATGATTTTTGAATTCTGTTAGTTCACCTTATTTGGAATAGACACAAACATGAATCTCTTTCACTTGGTTGGCTAGGTAGCTATTTTCCAAACAGATAAATGAGCACTTCCAGCGTTGCCTAGGTGTGTTGAAATGTCTCAAATGGTATTCTGTCAACTCTTAGAGCCTTGCTTTTTGCCAATGCCTTCAATGCAGCTTGGATATTTTTCTTCAGTATCATTGGTTCTTGATGATATGTTACTTCTTCAAATAGTTGAATGTTAACCAATTATTTTTGGCACTCTGACTTTGTATATTCCTTTCATATTCTTTTGTTGCTTCCTGAGTTGTTCACTATCTTGGCCACAGAATCCCTCAATATTGCAACTTGAGACTTGAAATTTTTTTTCAGTTCTTTCACCTTGAGACATGTCAAACATGTTGTGCAATTTTAGTTTTATAACTCCAGGTCTTTGCACATCTCATTATAGTACTTTGTCTTCGTGAGGCATCCTTTGAAGTCTTCTATTCAGCTCTTTTACTTCATCATTTCTTCTGTTCACTTTAGCTACTGTATGTTCAAAAGCAAGTTTCACAGTCTGTTTTGACATCCATTGTGGTCATCAGTTTGTTTCCTATCTTTTTAATGACCTTTTCCTATTGTCATAGTGATATCCTTGATGTTATCTCACAACTTGTCTGTTCTTTGATCATTAGTGTTCAGTTCATCAAATGTGTTACTGTGGTGTACTTTATATTCAGGTGGGATATACTTAAGGTTGTGTTTTGGTTCTTGTGGGCTTGCTTTAATTTTCTTCAGCTTCAATGAACTTGCATAAAAGCAATTAATGGTCTATTTCTTGTTTGGCTCAACCTCCTAGGTTGAGCCTCTCCATTGTCTCTTTCCATAGATATTGATTCAAATCCTTTATTTCTCATTTTGAGAAGTGCATGGGTATAATCACTGTTAATATTGTTGAACAAAAAAAGTACTTGAAGAGTTGTTGGTCTTGCATAATTTTATCATGAGATCTCTGATGTTGTTTCTATCACCAAGGCTGTATTTCCCAACATCTGAGCCTTCTTTGTTCCAACTTTTGCATTCTAATCACCAGTTATTATGATTTCTTCTTGATTGCATGTCTGATCAACTTTAGACTAAAGAAATTGGTAAAAATCTTCAGTTTCTTCATTCTTTGGCATTAGCAATTGGTGCATAAATTTAAGAAAACAGTTGCATTAACTTGTCTTCCTTTCAGGTGTATGGATATTATCCTATCTTGACAGTGTAGTACTCTAGGATTGATCTGAAATGTTGTTTTTGGTGATTAATCTGTTGCCATTCCTCTTCAATTTGCACTCCAGGAATAGTAGATCATATTATTGTCTGATTCAGAATGCCCCATACCAGCCTATTTCAGCTCACTAATGCCTAGGATATAAATTTGTGTGTTACACTTAATTTTTGATGGTTTCTAATTTTCGTAGATTTATATTTCGTATATTCCAGTCATTGATGAATGTTTGCCGTAATTTCTTCTCATTTTGAGTCATGCCACATCAACAAATGGAGATTCCAAAAGCTTTACTCCATGTCATTAAAGTCAACTCAAATTTGAGAAGGCAGCTCTTTTCCAGTCATCTTTTGAGTGCCTTCCAACTGAGAGGCTCAGCTCACAGCACTGTATCAGAAAATGTTCCAGCTATTTACCACAGTTTCAGTAGCCTTTTTTTTTTTAAAGTAGATTGTTAGGTCTTTCCTTCTAGTCTTAGTCTGAAAGCTACTCTGAAACCTGTCCACTATCAATGATCTGCTAATATTTGAAATACCAGTGGCATAGCTTCCAGTACCACTGCAACATGTAATCCACTCATAGTATCACAAACTGAGATATCTGAGCTGAAACCTTTTTGGTCATTCCCTGCGAATAGGAATTTTTGAGAGGGAAGTGTTGGAAGCTAGCAACAAGAGTGCTGGTTTTTTTGGTTTTGTTTTCCTTTTAGTTAGACATTTTCTCTGTCTCACTTTATTTGGTTCAAATCTCTCAGTTTCCTTGGTTAAATTTTTTCTTGTTTTTGTTGTTGTTTGTGTCAGAAGGTTTGGTCTCACCAGGAAATAAATCTGTATTATGTTGTAATTTGTCTGATCTGGGTTTGTTAAATTCCTCTACTGATGTTGTACATTCTGGGACAATGCATAAACAAAGTTGAAATTCTGAAGATGAAAGAATATATCAGCACCTTAGAGCAGTGTTTCTCAAATTTAATCAGTGTCAGAATCACTTTGCAATTTCAGTAGAACACAGATTCCTGGACCTGCATCTGATTCAGTAGGTCTGTGGTGGCACCCAATAATTTGCATTTCTAACAGTTCTCCAATGATGATGAAGTGGATGCTACTTGTTTCAAGGCCTGCACTGAGAACTCTGCTCTAGAGCTCTCAGTTTATTTATAAGTAATAAGCAGGGCCACATGTGGCAAGTACTTTCATATATTATCTTGAGTTTCTAACTCCAGAGTGAGGTACATTTGCTGTTTACTATGGAACTGACTAGGAATTTCCTATTTATAAGGAACATTGCAGTTCACAATAAATACAGTTATATGTTATTATGTTCTCCATCTACCCACCCACCTTACACAAAGTTCATTGACCTGATAATGGCATTGAAAATTTCCACAAACCATCCATCCAACCAAGCCACCAAGCCACCAAGCCACCAAGCCACCAAGCCACCAAGCCACCAAGCCACCAAGCCACTAACCCACCAAGCCACCAAGCCACCAAGCCACCAAGCCACCAAGCCACCAAGGCACCAACCCACCAATGCACCAACCCACCAACCAACCACTGTAGCTTAATCTTTTGAAACAAGTGTTTTTAAAATGTACTAGACCATTAATACAGAATTTACAGACTACCTAATAACTATTCTAGAGCACGGTGTCCTCCTGTTCTTTAGGAAAATGCTTAAATATTTGCATACACAAGTGGGTAGAAACATCAAGGTTTTAGAGTCAGTCAAGCAGCTCTAGATTAAAATCTGAGCTCCACCTCTCCTAGCTAATGTATCAGTGATTCAGTGGTAGAATTCTTGCCTTCCATGCAGTATGCCTGTGTTCAATTGCCAGCTGAGGCACGTCATACACAGCTACAACCTTTCTGTCAAGAAGCTTGCATGTTGCTGTGATGCTGAACAAATTTCAGCTAAGCTTCCAGACTAAAACAGACTAGGAAGAAAGATCTGATGATCTACTTCTGAAAATAAACCATGGAAAACCATAGGGATCACACAGTCCAATCCTCAGCCAATTAGGAAGATGGTATGAGACTGGGAGATGCTGTTATATTGTGTACAGGGTCACTGCGAGTCAGGGCCGACACAATGTAAACTAATAAAAACAACTCCTAAGTGGTGGTGAATCATCAGACTTGTACCCAGTATTTTGCTTTGACAAAAAAAAAAAAAAACAAACCTCATTTAAAACAAATTTTATAAAACAACACATGAGCTTTCTTAAAGTGAGTTTTAAACATAAACAACAAGAGAAAGAAGTCAGAGATATTTTCCTTCTGGTTTTAGGCCAGGCTGCTAGTCCTTATAAGAATACTTGTCAAGTATGTTCCCATCTTGAAGTTTTAGCACAAAGTCTTTCCTGTAAGGAGAATGCAACACAGTGTGTGGTTTAGTAAGACCCCAACAAAACCAAAACAATCTTTGATTTCCTAACAAGTCATATTTTGATGTCAGTAAGCTGATACAGAAAAAGAGAAGTCAGGATCTTAAAAGCTAGTAAGCTACCATCTGAGTAGCATCAACTGGTCCCAACCATCCCAGAGCAGAGGCGAATGAAGGACATCAAAGATGTAAGGAAAATATGAGCCCAAAAGACACAAAGGGTCACATAATCCAGAGACTATATCAGCATGATACCAGAACTAGATGGTGTCTGGCCATCGGTAATGACTGCCCGACAGGGAATACAACAAAGAGTCCCTGATGAAGTGAGAGAAAAATGGGGTGCTGAACTTGAACTCTATTAAATATACCAGGTTTGATGACCCAACAGACTGCAGAAAGTCCTCAGAAAGCATGGCCCTGGTACTTATTCTCAGAGCCAATTCTTTGGACAAAGTTTGGACTAGACCACAAAATACAAATTGACTTGGATTGTAAACTTGCACTTAAAGCACAATAAATTTTTATTTTTATTTTTTTTTTAAAGAAAGAATACAGAAGACACAAACTCCAGAAAATGAGCTAGATAACTGGAATCTTCTTAAAATTAAACATGCTCATTTAAAGATTTCACCAGAAGGGTGAAAAGAGAACTTACAGACTGGGGAAAAAATTTTGGCTAGGACAAATCCAACAAAGGTCTAATCTCTTAAAAGCTATAGGAAAGTCCACTGTCTCTACAAAAGAAGGCAAGTAATCCAGTTAAAAAATGGCAAAGGAAATGAAAAGACATGTCACCAAATGCTTGTAATCACTAGCCATTAGAGAAATACAAATAAAAAACCACGATGAGATACCCTCTCACACTGGCATTATTGGCATGAATTAAAAAAAAAAAAGAGAAAAGAAAAACAGAGAATACCAAGTGTTGGAGAAGCTGCAGGGACATTAGAACTCCTATGGATCTGACTCAGTGGCACTTGGCTTGGCATGCTCTGCTGGTGGGAATGCAAAATGGTACAACCACTTTGATAAAAATGATATGTCACTTCTTTAAAACACTAGAAATAGAAATAACACGATGCAGCAATCCCACTCTTAGGAATATAGTCGAGAACATTTGCAACTCTATTTATTACTTTAAGTAGTTTTATTGAGAAAAGAAATTCTTTTTAGCATTTTTGTCTAAGAACTTTCTGCTCTTCAGTGAGATTTAATCACAAACAAAAAATTTCAGTTATTTTTTGAAGAGGAGCAAACCTGTATTTTCCCAATGTCAGGAAGCAGAAAGAGATATCAAGAATTACTATGAATTTGTAGACATTTTCCCATGTAAAATATAATTATTTTACTATCAGTATTAATTATCACGTTGTTCAATGAGTTAGCTCCCTTTTAGAGGTTTACAGATTTCAGATTGTCAAGAAAATTACATATAATTTGTTTTCCAAATTAAATTATCAAACAGTGGCATGCCTTGTGCACTCAAAAATTTAACTTGGAAAAGCTTTTAATAATTAAAATGCCAAGTGTGAGGCAAAAGGAAAACATCTCTCTACACTCTCAAATAATGCTTTTTGGAAAAACTAAATGCAAAGGTTGGACCTATAGAGAGATAAAATGAAGGAAGAAAGCATAGTGGCTGAAGCTTCTTTCAAATGTTTGATTCAGTATAATTTATTTTTAGCAGGTAACGTAATCTCTATAATCTAGATTGTCATTTCCTGAAGCCTGATGTGTTATCAAATTTGTTTTATATTCCATATATATGGAAACCCTGGTGGCATAGTGGTTAAGTGCAATAGCTGCTAACCTAAAGGTCAGCATTTGAATCCACCAGGTGCTCCTTGGAAACTCCATGGGCCATTATGGGTCGGAATTGACTTGACGGCATCAGGCTACGTGTGTATGTATGTATCATGTAGTGTGTATGGTCTTGTTTGGGGGCCCTGGTGGTGCAACAGTTAAGATCACGGTTGCTATCTAAAATATCAGGAGTTTGAATTCACCAGCCACAGTTTGGAAACATTGTGGGGTGGTTCTGCTCTGTCCTGTAGGGTCACCATGAGTTGGAATCAACTCAACAGCTATAGTAACAAGTATCCTTATGTATAAGAACTGACGGCTTTTTGAAATCAGAGGGCTAGCAGTGGTCACCCTCATCCAATTCAGGTGGAGAATTGGATGCGCAGACAGATTGTTGTCTTGCTGTATCCCGTGTAATAAATCAATGCCTTTTATACTTTTGGCCTAGGAATCTGTGAGCTACGCAAACCCAATTACACCTTAGGCCTATCACATTGGGGCAGTGTCTGTATTACAGAAATGAATGAACTAATCCTGGTTCAGACACCATTTGTGTAGGTGGTTTAGAAGACCTTCATGGTTTCTCTTAACTGTAAAATCAGTTGTTATTGGGTCTCCTCTGACTTACAGTAACTCCATGTGTGTCAGGACAGAGCTATGTTCCAAAGGGTTTTCAGTGGCTGGCTTTTCAGCAGCAGACTGCCAAGTTTTTCTTTGGAGGAAACTCTGAGTGAATTTGAACTTCTAAACTATGAGTTAGTAGCTGAGAGTGTTGCATGCTAAATATTATAGTAGAGGACTTACGGAAAATGACTTCATAAATTTATAAATCTCACAACACTCAGTTTATCATGTCTTAGATACTAACCAAAAGTAAGCAATAAAGAGACCCAAAGGAAACACACAAATTTTATCTTCTGAAAACTTGAAAATAGAATGTAAAATAATTTGTAATTTGCCAAAATAAGTTAATTTTCTTGCAAGATAATATTAAAGAATAAAGCAGAAGAGGAAGAGTAAAAAAAGAGATGGAGAGAAAAAGCAAGAAAGACCATGCAAGTCAGCCCTGAAGAAATGTTTAGTTAGGTTCCGAGAAACAGAAGAGACTCATCTGAGAGGAAAATTTCTCCGATAAGTCATATTTACAGAAAGATGTCTTGCTTTGTGGCCACTGACTATAATGTGACAAGTTAGCCTGGAAGCTTTCCCTTGCTCTTCCTCACTTGCAGAAATTTCCTGTAAATAGTCCATAAAATTTCAGCTACATTAATAGTGACTAATAGAAAGGAAGTGTCACAACAGCTACAAAAAGTATTGTAAGAAAGAAGGAGTTATTAGTAAAATGTGTTGACAAAGAATATTTACCAAAAAAAAAAACCTGTGGCAGATGAAATTCTGAGTAAATATTTCAACACAAACTAAAAACTTTGTGAACAAATTACTTCTTTACAGTAAAACCATAAAAGTTAAAGTGAAAACTCAGAGAAAAGATGACAAGACAGTATGAGCAATCTAAGAAATAACAGAAGAAAAAAAAACTAAAGTGCTACAGACATTAAGATAAAATGTGATGTAACTAGATACAAACTATAGAAAATACAGTAAGAGATACAGAAGATAAAACAAGGGAAACTAAAATATTGAACATGAACCCAAACCCCTTGTCGCTGAGTGAATTCCGACTCATAGGGACTCTATAGGACAGAGTAGAACTGCCCCCATAGAGTTTTCAGAGAGCCCCTGCTGGATTCAAACTGCTGACCTTTTGGTTAGCAGTGGTAGCATTTGACCGCTACGCACCAGGATTTCTAAATATTGGACATAGAAGTAAAAAAATAGTTTAAAGGGGTTTTTAAGTTTACAGATCTAGAGAACAAGAAAAGAAAATCCCAAGTAAGTAATTTTTATTTGTAAGATGAAAATTACGAAACGCGACAAAATTAAGTGTAATTAAATAAATATTTCCTGAGTATAGGAAGTTTTGCATTTAAGTATTAATAAAACATACCAGGCAAAAATCCACTGGTAACAGTCAGCACCAAGATACACCTTGTTCCAACCTTCAGGAAGTTTTTAAAAAGCCTCTTAAGTAATTACACGAGGTAGGAAACACAAACAATACTTTGGAATATCTACAAAATAATGACAAAGTGACATAGGATACAGCTAAATTAGTACTGAGCGTAATATAAGCCCCTTTTCACTTGGTAACTCTCTCCTTAACTGACATCTCCCATTTATGACAACAGTAAATACCTATCTGGCTATTTTGTGCATTAATAGCCCTGCCAGCCTGCACACCCTGGCTGCTTCTTGTCCTTCTGGGGCAAGCAGAGGGAGGAGCAGCACTAGCCATAGTCTGGTACCCACTGGGTGCCCAACAGTCCAGCTCCTTCCAGCCCTCGCTTCCCCTCCTTCCACTGTCTCCAGATGCTCACCACCCTCTACCCCTGCCAAGCCCGGAGTGAGACCCAGGTGGTGGGTAGTACTCACGTGTGCAGAGCCACCCTCTGGAACAGACCACTTCAAACTGTCCAGCTCGTGCTGCCCCGTTTTCTGCACTGAGACCATCGTGGTGCCCAGGCTGGGAGCCTGGAGCTTGGGTTTGAACTCTCCCAGCACAGCTATGGCAAGCAGTGACAGCTTGCAGGTATAGGGGGTCTCCCAGTCACCTAACTGGGAGGGATGGTGCTGTGGAAGGAGAGGAGGACTGTGCAGGAAATCACGAGTGCTTTGCATAATGTTGATTTTTCACAGAATGGTCTGTTTTTTGGAATCTAACCATGTGGATAAGTGAAGAATGATTGTACTGACTTAAATATGATTATCAATACTCCCAGAAATAATGAAAATATGAATCAGTGTCTAAGAAAAAAATCAGGAGATAACAAAATAAACAAAAAAGAAACAGCTGAAATGGATTTTCTAGAAAATAGAAAAACAGTAGAAATAAGAGGTAAAACTAAGTCTAAAGGTGAGAAAATTAAAGAGTTTTATCAACTTTTGCAGTCTGAAACTGATCAAACATGCAATAAAGTTGTCTTGATAATGACTGGTAATCAGAATGTGAAAGTTGGAAATAAAGAAGGACAGTTAGTTGGAAAATACAGCCTTGGTGATAGAAATACACAGCAGATCGCAGGGTAGAGTTTTGCAAGAACATTGACTTAGTCATTGCAAATATCTTTTATGAAAACATAAACAGCTAAATTGGTAACATAGCGGTTAAGTGCTATGGCTGCTAACTCTAAGGTCGGTAGTTCAAATCTTTCAGGCACTACTTGGAAAATCTGCGGGGCAGATCTACTCTGTCTATAGGTTTGTTGAGTTGGAATTGACTTGATGGCTGTGAGTTTTGGGTTTTTTTTTTTTTTTTGGTATACATCTGGACTTGGCCAGATGGAATACACAGGATCAATTATTTTTGTTTTAAATACATTTTATTGTGATTTAAGTACAAGGTTAAAATCCATATCAGTTTGACATGTAACACCTGGAACTCACACCACATTCTGCTACTGCTCTCCCCTCCCCAGTCCCCATGGCAGCACACTGTCCCTTTTCCTTGAGAACTTCCCCTGCCCATTTGACCAAGACATGTCTTCCTTCACCCTGTCATCTCACCTCCAGTAATGAGCTTCTTGGATAGCCCTGTGTATTGCTTAAGTTCAAAATTTTGTTCAACACTAGCCTCATGCCATGTTTTACATAGCTCAGTTCAGTCTTTGTCTGCAGAGGTGGCTTCTATTCTGTATGCCTTTTGGGGTTAGAGAGTCTGTGGACCATGTTCTCGGGGGACGCTCCAGATTGATGAACCATCAAGTGCAGCCGTTTGGTAAAGTTCTAGTTCTGAATGCTTATGTTTATTCCACTATGTCAGGGGCTGTACACCATGTACCCCACCTGCACAGTCATTGGTAGTGGCTGGGCACCATCTGGTTCTTCTGGTACTGTGCTGAAATAGTCTCTGGATCATATGACACCTTCCATCTGCTGGGCTCATATGATCCACCTGTCCTTGGTGTCCTCTGTTTACCTCTGGTCCAGGTAGACTGGAACAATTGATTCTAAGTGGTATGCAGAGCATTTTCTGCAGAGTGAAAAAAAAAAAAAACCACAAAAACAAGACAAAACCAAAACTTGGGTATGCCAATTAGTCTGGACATCCCCTGAAAGCGTGTGTGGCCTCTGACCCTGTCCCTGTTACTCTGTCCTTTTATAGAGTTGGGTTGTATTTAGGGAACAATTGAGTTTTGATGTAGTCCAGCTGTGGATACCTCTTTTCTAGTGCATGCTGTCACACCCTACACCTAACCAGAATTCTAGTTACTATCTAATGTATAGAAATCTCTCTCCTTCCCTCCTCACTCTTGTAACCATCAAAGATTATTTTCTTCTGTGCTTGAATCTTTTTTTGTGTTCTATAATAATGGTCTCATACAGTATTTGTCCTTTTGCATCTGGCTAACTTTACTCAGCGTAATTGTGGTGGTCAGGATTATGTCAACTTGGCTACTACATATTTGGCTGCTGTATTAAGTGGCAGGGTGGGGTTTGTGGTGGCTCCCTGCCCCTCGGCTCTCATCTCGAGACCTTTCACTACGGCGGCTGGTTGCTCACGTGGCCAGGAGCTCCTGCTCTCTGCTTCCAGCGTCTGGTTCCAGGACTTGAGCTAGCAGCTGTTGGGCTCATCAGTCCTTACTGTCGGCGCTTGAGAGTCCTGCTCCCTGACCTGCCGATCCTGGGTTCGCCAGCCTCTGCCCACTCCTGCTCCCTGACCTGCTGATCCTGGTTTTCCCAGCCTCTGTCGCTTCGTCTCGCTACCAGCTTGGGATCCACTGACCTACACAACCGGTGATCTAGAACTCTGCTCTCCGACTTGCTGACCTTGGGTTCCTCAGCTTCTGTGGCCACGTGAGGCTTGTGCCAGAGCTTGGGACATTCAGCTTCTATGATTACGTGAGCTGTTTCCTATATTTGTATCTATCTATCTATCTATATATTATAAATCTTTCCTTGTACCTACACGTGTTACTGGTTTTGCTTCCCTAGAAAACCCAGCCTAAGACAATAATGTCCTTCAGATGGTCCCACATTATCAGGTATTTCCCTAAATCATCGTTGTTTTTTATCATTTCATAGTATTCCATTGTGTGAATATACCATAATTTAACTATTTGTCTGTTGATGGACTTTTAGGTTGATTCCATTTTTCTCTGATTGTGGAGATAGCTACAGTAAACATTGGCCTGCATATATCTGTTTGGTGGCTTTTATTTCTCTGGGATATATTCCAAGCAGTGGGAAGGCTGGATCATGTGGGCTTTCTATTTCTAGTTTTTAAAGAAAGAGCCTGTTTGATTTCCATAGTGGTTGTACTATTTTACAATCCTACCAACAGTAAAAGGGTTCCCGTCTCTCAACATCCTCTCCAGCATTTATTATTTTCTGTTTTTTGGATTATTGCTAGCCTTGTTGGGGTGAGATGGTATCTCATTGTCATTTTGATTTGTATTCTTTGATGGCTAGCGATTGTGAACATTTCTTCATGTATCTGTTGGTATCCTCTATATCTTCTTTGGTGAAGTGCCTGTTCATGTTCTTTGACCATTTTTTAATTGGGTTATTTGTCTTTTTTTTGGTTGAGGTTTTGTAGTAGTTTGTAGATTAGATACCAGTCAGAATCATGGTAGCTGAAAATTCTTTCTCACTCTGTTGGTACTCTTTTTGACTCTTTTGATGAGGCTTTGGATAAACATGAGTGTTTGAGATTTGCTGATGATTTTTTGTAGACTGTTAATGCCATGGATTAGGACTTCCAGCATTGGCCCAATTTTCAATTCTGTAATTTTTATTGTTTTAGCTTTTATATCTAGGTCCTTGATCCATTTTGAGTTAGTTCTTGGCATGGTGTGAGATAAGGGTCTTGTTTTTTTTTTTTGCAGATGGATATCCAGTTACGCTAGCACCGTTTGTTGTTTTTCCCCCAGTTCACAGCCTTTGGGCCTTTATCAAGTATCAGTTGCTTATAGGTGGATGATGTGATATCTGGATTCTCAGTTCTATTCCATTGGTCTATGTGTTTGTTTTTGTGACAGTACTAGGTTTTCTTGAGTACTGTGGCAGTGTAATAAATTTTAAGGTCAGGTAGAGTGAGGCCTCTCACTTTGTTGTTCTTCTTCAGCAGTGTACTGGTTATCTGCAGCTTCCTCCCTTTCAATATGAAGGTGGTGATTTGTTTTTCCATCTCATTAGAAAATGTCACTGGAATTTGTTTTGGGATTGCACTGTATGGATAAACTGCTTTAAGTAGAAGAGACATTTTCACAGTTTTCCTATCCAAGAGCAAAGTAGGTTTCTCTACTAGTGTAAGTCATTTTTAGTTTTCTGCAGTAGGGTCTTGTAGCTTTCTTTGTATAGGTCTTTCATATCTCTGATTAGATTTATTTCTAGATATTTTATCACCTAGGGGCTATCATAAATGATATTGCTTTGAGATTTCCTCTTTGGTTGTCTCTTTGTTGGTGTAAAGGAATACGATTGATTTATGTATGTTTATCTGGTATGCTGATACTTTACTGAAATCTTCTATTACAGCTGGTAGTTTTCTGGTAGATTCTTTACAGTTTCCTGTGAATAAGATCATGTCATCTGCAAATAGTGATACTTTAGCTTGTTCTTTACCAAATTTGGATGCCCTCTATTTCTTTATCATGCCAGATTGCTCTGGCTAGGACCGCCAGGACAACACTGAATAAAAGTGGTGACAGTGGGCATCTTTGGTACATGTTCTCAAGGGGAATGTTTTGAACTTCTCTCTATTAAGAATGAAGTTGGCTCTTGGTTTTGTGTGGATGATCCTTGTTATGTTGAAGAATTTCCCTTCTATTCCTATTTTGTTGAGAGTTTTTAACATGGATGAGTACTGAACTTCATCAAATGCTTTTTCTGCAATGATTGATAAAATAAAGTGTTTCTTGTCTTTTGCTTTAGGTGGTTGATTATATTAATTGTTTTTCTGATGTTGAACCATTCCTGCATCCCTAGTATAAATCCTACTTGGTCATGGTGAGCTATGTTTCTGATGTGATGTTGAATTCTGTTGGCTAGGATTTTGTTGAGGATTTTTGCATCTATGTTCACGAGAGATATTGGTTGGTATATTTCTTTTCTTTTTTGCACTGTCTTTACCTGGCTTTGGTATTAGGGTTATACTGGCTTCATAGAATGAATTTAGGAGTATTACATCCTTTTCTATGCTCTGGAATACCATTAGTTATGCTGGTATTAACTCTTCTCTGACCATTTGATAGAATTCTCCAGTGAAGCCATCAGAGCCAGGGTTTTATTGGGAGTTTTTAAGTTACATTTTCAATTTCTTTTTTTGTGATGGATGTATTTTATTGTCCTGTCTCTCTAATAGTTTTGGTAGGTGGTATTTTTATAGAAAATTGTCCATTCCCTCTATGTTCTTTAACTTCTTACAGTACAATTTTCCACAATATTCTATTGTGATTCTTTTAATTTCACTTGGGTCTGTTGTGATATTACCTATCTAATTTCATATTTGAGTTATTTGTTTCTTGTTCTATTTTTGTTTTGTCAGCTCGACCAATGCCTTATCAACTTCGTTGATCTTTTTGTGGAATTAACTTTTGGATTTGTTGACTCATTCAGTCGTCTTTTTGTTTTCTATTTCATGTCTTTCTGCTCTAGTTTTTATTACTTCCTTTCTTCTGAAGCCCCTGGGTTCTTTTGCTGACTTCTTTCCAGTTTCTCAAGTTGAAGAGTTAATTCTTTGATTTGGGTCCTTTCTTCTTTTTGGATGTGTGCACTTACTGAAATTAATTGGCATCTCAGCACTGCTTTTGCTGTGTCTCAGAGATTCTGGTAGGACATGTTCATTCTTGCTTTATGGAATTTCTTTGTTCCATCATTGATTTCTTCTGTTATCCAGTAGTTCTTGAGCAAATGTTCACTTTCCGTGTTCTTTTTTTCTGTCTTTTTTCTATTATTGATTTCTATGAGATCTGACAATTAAGTTTTCAAACTTGCCATCATGTGTGTACATTTGCAACACTGTACAAACAACTTGGTAAGATTTCATAACCTTGGTAAATCAGAGTCTCACAGCTGTGATCATGTCAATGTGTGGTGATGTCTTGCTGAGTGACATTTGTTATTGTTATTGCATGTTTTTGTGTGCCATCTCAAGAATGTCAGAGCTTGAGTTAGAGCAATGAACAAACATTAAATTTCTTGTTAAACTTGGCGAGAGTGGAAACTAAATCAAGGCCATGTTAGTCCAAATTTATGGGGATAATGTTGTGAAGAAAATGGCAGTGTATAAATGGGTTAAATATTTTTTTGAGGGGAAGAGAAAGTGTCATTGATGAAGAGAGATCAGAACAGCCAGCAACGAACAGAATTGAAGAAAACATTGCAAAAATTCATCAAACTGTGCATCAAAATCATCAGCTGGTTGTGAGAAGCACAACAGACCAAGTAAACACTGATAGAGGAACAGGAAAATCTTAGCATGAGAAAGGTATGTGCAAAAATGATCCTGAAGGAACTCATCGATGAGCAAAAACAAAGGAGAATCAAAGTTTGCCAAGGCTTTTTGGAAAGGTAAGATAATGTTTTGTGCTGTGTTATCACTGATTATGAAACATGAGTATACCAATACAACTCTGAAAATGTCAAAGTGCACAATGGAAGTTAGCCAATTCTGTATGACAAAAATTCCATCAGTCCAAATCAGGAGTCACAATGATATTGCTAGCATTTTTTGATATCAGAGGGATTGTTAATTATGAATTTGTACCAACTAGACAACAGTTAACCAAGTTTACTATTTGGTAATGCTGAAAAGGCTACATGAAAAAGTTAAGACAGAAACAACCTGAACATTTTGCCAGTAACTCAATGCTCTTGCCTCACGGCAATGTATCAGCTCATACAGCACTGTCTGTAAGGGAGTTTTTAGCCAGTAAACAAATAACTGTATTAAAATACCCCCTACTCACCTGATTTGGCATTCAATGACTTTTTTCTTTACCTGAAGATGAAGAAAATATTGAAAGGAAGACATTTTGATGACATGAAGGACTTCAAGTGTAATATGACAACAGTTTTGATGGCCATTCCAGAAAAAGAGTTCCTCAGTTACTTCGAAGGGTAGACTAGGCACTGATCTTGGTGCATAGCTTCCTAAGGAGAATACTTCAAAGGTGATCATAGTGATATTCAGCAATGAGTTATGTAGCTTCTACTAGGATGAGTTCACAGACTTAATTGTCATTGTTATTGAGAGCCAATAATATACTTTTATGGCTTTACGGTCTGAAAAGAAGCTTTGTATTATTTTAATATTTTCAATTTTTTAGAGGACTGCTCTGTAGCCTAATATGTGGTCAGTTCTAGAGAAAGTTCCATGTGTATTGGAATAGAAAGTATAATGGGCTGTTATTGGGTGGATTGTTCTGATTATGTATGTGAAATCTCTTTCCTGATATCTTGCATTGTTCTATACATCAGTCTTTCACATTCTACCTCTGACAGTTGCAGAAAGTCTTCTTCACATGGAAAATTTAAAGATTCTTTGTTTTGGGAGTTTTCAGAAGCCATGGTAGCCTGCATCTTTAGATGTTTGGAAATTTATTGTCATCTCCAAACCATCTGCAAGTCACTGCAATTTTTTTTGTTGTTGTTGTTATTGTGGTTTGTATCTATGGTATTCAAGACTTTTGAGCTGGTTGGATTTTTGGAGCCTTAATAATTTGGTTGTTCAGTCCAGCATCTCTCTTTTGGAATTGAGCCAGTGTTTCTTCATGCAGTCTAGTGATCTTCTGTCCTGTGAGCTTACTGTCCTGTGCTATGGTTAACTGGCCATCACAGTTCCCCTCAGCCTGGCCCAGCATGCATTCACCTGCTTGATCCTACACTACTCTGGCCTATGTTCCTCCATACCACCTTACCAGACTACATGTGCCCCTGAACCACTGTCTCAACTTGCGTGTGTACCCTTTCTGCTACTCTGGGATGCCTGAATCTAAGCCCCTTCAGCCTGCATGACCCCAAGCCCTACAGGCCCAATGGGTCCTAAGATCCTGCATCCTGTGCAAGCCTAAGCCCCACTGGCCCACCTGGTCCTAAGTCCCTCCGGCCTGTGTAGCGATCTCAGCCCTGGGCTGTGTTGCTTAGGCTGGGACCAGTCTTCTTTGCCAGGTTCAGTGGTGCTCCAGCTTGTGTGGCATCTCTCAGCCCTGCACTGTGGATATGTTTTGCACAGGGTGCCCCAGTGCTCACATGACTGGGATGTTGCTGTCTTGTTTACCTTGCTCCTGCTTAGTTTATGGGTCCAGATACTTGCTAGTGATATTCCCCTTCCTGTCACCCAGTGCATTTTTTCAATTTTCAACCTGGTGTTCAGCCATCCTAAAATGCTCAGTTTAATCAGTTTTATTGATTTTCTAGTTCTTTATTGTTAAAGGGATCATAAAAGCCAAGTGGCTACACCACCAGCTTGCCGCCACTCCCCACAGGAATCAAATTGACTTTACCTATTGAAAGAGACATTGGAAAAGCTCAATATGATCAGTCTGAACAAGGTCAGTGGCTGACTTTGAAGCAGACCATTAATTGCTCATATGCAATTTCAAGTGGAAGCTGAAGAAAATGGAAATAAGTCCACTAGAACTAAACTATAACCCTTGAGTGTAATTCATTGCCATTGAGTCAATTTCTACTCATAGCAACTCTATAGGACAGAGTAAAATTGTCTCATCAGGTTTCCAAGGAGAGGCTGGTGGTTTTGAGCTGCAGAGCTCTTGGTTAACAGTCATTCAAGCTCTTAACCATTACAACACCAGAACTCTAACCTTGAGTATATCCCACCTGAACTTGGAGACCATCTGAAGAATAGGTTTGATGCCGTGAACACAAATGGCCAATTTGTGTTGAGTAGTAAGTTCTAGGATCACATCAAAGATGTCATACATGGAAAGAAAAGACCAAGTTAGGTGTCAGAAGAGACTCCTGAAATTTCCTCTTGAACACTCAGTAGTTAAAGCAAAAGGGAGAAATGATGAAATAAAAGAGCTCAACAGAATATTTCAAAGGGCAGCTAGAGAAGACGAAGTATTATAATGAGATATGCCAAGACTTGGAGTTAGAAAACAAACAAAAAAAAGCTCAGAATTTCTTAAATTGAAAGAACTAAAGAAAAAATTCAAACTTCAAGTTGCAATACTGAAGGATTTTATGGAAAAAATAGTGAATGACACAGGAACCATAGAAAGAAGACAGAGTAACTATACAGAGTCACTATACCAAAAGGAACTGGTTGATGTTTGACCATTTCAAGAGGTAGGATATAATCAAGACCAATAGTACTGAAGGAACAGCTCTAAACTACACTGAACTCATTAAACATTAACTAAAAGCAAGACTTCAGGAATTGGTGGAATATCAATCAAGATGTTTCACTTAATGAATGCAGATCTGGAAGTGCTCGCTAATCCATGTAAGAAATTTGAAAGACAGCTACCTGACCAATTGATTGGAAGAGATCTGTATTTGCACCTATTCCAAAGACAGGTTATCCAACAGAATGAAGAAATTATAAAACAATATAATTCATATAACACCCAAGCAAAATTCTGCCAAAGATCATTCAAAAGTGTTTGCAGTAGTACACTGATAGAGAACTACCAGAAATTCAAGACAGACTCAGAAGAGGGTGTGAAATGAAGTCATCACTATTGATGTCAGATGGATCCTGGCTCAAAGCAGTGAATGAAAGAAAGATGTTTACCTGTGTTCTTTGATTATGCAAAAACATTCGACTGTGTGGTTCATAACAAATTATGGATGGTACTGAAAAAAAAGAGATTTTTAGAACACTTGTTCTCCTGAAGAACTGATATAGAAATCAAGAGACTGTTTTGGAACAGAACAAGGGGATACTGCATGGTTTAGAGTAAGAAAAGATGTGCCTCAGGGTTCTATCCCTTCATCATACTTATTCATACTGTACTGAGCAAACAATCCTGGAAGCTGAACTATCTGCACATACACTTGGCATCAGGATTGGAGGAAGTCTCATTAACAGCGGTGCTATGCAGATGATACAAACTTGCTTGCTGAAAACAGAGGACTTGAAACACTTGCTGATGAAGATCAAAGACCACAGCCTTCAGTTTGAATTACACCTCAACATAAATATAAAAATAATAATAATAGTAATCCTCTGAAGTGGACCAAGAAGCAATATCCAGATAAACAGAGAAAAGATTGAAATTGTCGAGGATTTCATCTTAATTGGATTCACAATCAACATCCAGGGAAGTAACAGCCAAGAAATCAAAAGATGCATTGCACTGGGCAAATCTGCTGCAAAAGATCTCTTTGAAGTGTTAAATAGTGAGGATGTCACCTTGAAGACTAAGGCACACCTGACTCAAGCCGTGATATTTTCTATTGCCTCGTATACGTGGGAGAGCTGGAGGATGAATAAGGAAGACCAAAGAAGAATTGATGCATCTGAACTGTGGAGCTGCCAAAGAATGTTGAATATGCTGTAGACTACTGAAAGAGCAAACAATTCTATCTTGGAAAAAGTACAACCAGAAAAGCCCATTAGAAACAATGAGGAATGGTGGTAAGACTTTGTCTTACATAGTTTGGACATGTTATCAGGAAGAACCGGTTCCTGGAGAAAGGACATCATGCTTGGTAAAGTAGATGATCATTGATAAAGAAGAAAACCTGCAATGAGATGGACTGACACAATGGCTGCAAGAATGTGTCAAACATACCAATGATTGTGGGGATGGTGGTGAACTGGGCAGTGTTTCATTCTGTTGTACATGGGGTTGCTATGTGAGTTGGGATGGACTCAATGGCACCTGATAACAGTAAAAACTCAATTGTAAACATTGATATAACCTAAATAAAATAGTAGTAAATGGGATCTAGCAACATATTAAAAAGTAATACATGAGATCAAGTGATGTTTATTTTAAAATGCAAGGTTGTTCAATATTAGGAGTCTTACAAATACAATTTATTAAATAAATATTGTAAGAAAAATATCATTAAATTGTTAGACATGAAGTTTTTGTTCTAATACTGAAACATGTTTAATAGAGTACTGAATTAAGTAATAATATCCCAGTCCCCATCCAATATTATGCTTAAATTGTGCTGGAAACATTGTGAATCAGGAAGAAGTTAAAGTTATTCATTGTAACCATCATTAACATTGTGACACCAGCATTCTTTGTGTGATTGAAATAGGAAAAATTAAAGATATAAAAATCAAAGTGAATGAAAAACATCAGTATTTATATTGTTATATATCTAGAAAAGTCTAAGAAACAACAACAAACTTCAAATAAAAAAAAGGCAATTCAATAATTTGGTAGGGTAAAAATACATGTAAACATTAATACATCATAGCAGTCCATAGGGCTGCCAAAGCTGTCAATCTCTACAGAAGCAGACTGTCACATGTGTATCTGGGGTCAGTGATGGTTTGAACCACTTATTTTTTGGTTAGCATTCAATCACTTTAATCACTGCACCACCTCGACACTCTTTATATGTATTCATATATATCTGTACATGTATGTATGTGTATTATATATGTATATTTAAACAATGTTGGATTTTTAAATTTTATTGTGATAAGTATATATAACAAAGCATTGTCATTTTAACCATTTTAAGTGTATAATTCAGCGACATTAATTACTTTAATCATGTTGTACAGTCATTACCTCTATTTCCAGAACTTTTTCTTCACCCCATATAGAAACTCTGTACCCCTTAAGCAATACCTCCTCATTTCCCCCTCCTCTTGGCCCCTGGGAACCTCTGATCTACTTTCTGTCTCACTGCATTTGCCTATTCTAAATATTTTAATTAAGTAGGATCACGAAATATTTGTCCCTTTGGGTCTGACTTACTTTACTCAGTGTGATGTTTTTCTTTAATGTATGTAGAGGACATAAGTAAACCAATTATGTTTTAAATGGGGGAGGGCTAAGGGACATGATGGGAATGTGACACTGTTAATGTCATGAATAACCACTAATCAGCATCAGTAAATTTGTACGTGTAGACACAATTGGGTTGGTGTATGTTTTGCTGTGTATTCTCAATGACAAGAACAAAATAAATAAAATTTAAGAAAAAAAGAATACTATGTTGTTGCTGCAGTTGTTAGTCGCTGTCATGTTCTCTCAGACACATAGTGAACTTATTCAAAACAGAAGGAAACATTGCCCAGTCCTATACAATCGCCATGGTCTCTTTTTTGGAGAACCAAGCTGTGAGCAGGACTGCCATATTGGTTGTGATGACGGCGGCAGAACATCTGGATTTGGGAGGGATCAGCACTCGCATGGTGGAATTTGAGGCAAAGTGAAGGTAACAAGAGCAGCTTCAATAAAGGAAGTTACTGGCATGTAAGACTGGGTGGTGGCAGTAGCAATCCTTGTGACAGCAGTTCTGCAGCATGAATTTAGACAGCATTCCTCAAAACAATCTTGAGTTCATTTCTCTATCCCTCACAACAATAATATGAAATAGCTCACCTCTTTAGCTAACCCTTTTCTACTTAAATTAGCAAACTGGACATAAAGAAGATGCCATAGCAAAATTAACAGAAAAATTAGACAGTGAAAGAAAGCTGGAACACGTAGAATAAAATCTAATACCTATAATGGGATTTTACAAAGTGATAAAAACAAATGAACAGTAACAACAAAAACCACCAAACAATGTCGTAGAAAATAGGGGGAAAATGAGTAATTTATAGGAGACCGAATAAAATGGCCAGTAAGTATACAAACAGAGACTCAAATTAACTAACTGTGAGTAATAGGGTCAAAGTTAGCTCTGGACTGGGGCGCTGCTCTCTGCCTGGTTGTCTAATTCTGACTTGGTATCTGAGGAATCACGGTTCTGTTTAGCTACAGACCTTCGGCACATCTGTTCTCACTCTTTACATTCTTTGGGTTTACACTCTTCGGTTTGAACCTTAAATCCTGCGTATCCCGCCATTCTTTCTGTTTTCCACACCCAAGAAGCCCTGTCTGCATCAGACACCCAGGGTTTCTATGAATGGTTTCTAGCCTGACTCTTTTAGAAGATAGCCTGGCTTCACTGCCCTGGATTTGGCATCCATGTTAAAAATATAGTAAAACATTTTTAGAGTGAGATTCCTCTATATTTCCCATCTCTTCCACTCATTTGCTCATCTTTAAACAATTTCATCTTGAAAATGTTAACTCCACTGGTGAAAAGATCTCTGAAAATTATTTTTTAAACTGATCACCTCCCAGTGGATTCTCAACCTTAATATGTTACTCCTAATGATATTATCTTTTCTGATGTATGTATTTCTTGCATTGTGGTCTTTCTGTTTCAAAGATACGTGTCTGTGCACTATTGAACAGGACAGACACTAACCTATGGGTGAGTCCCTTTAAGAAATAATTTGTATCAGACTCCAGACAGTTGTCTTTATTCTAAGGAGAATTTTGAAGAAGTGTAGGGTCGGTTTCACATCCTATTTTCCAGATACAGGTAAAGAAATGAAGCTAGAGACTCCACAGCAGCTGGAGTTAAGTAGTGCTGAAGTGACTGACTTTTCCAGATGTCTTTGGGCTTTGCAGGTTGGGACTGTCTTTAGGGAATGGTTTGGATTTGATTTAACATTTTCTAAATTGGTTCACCCACCTTTGAGTTAGGAGGATGTATTGCCTCGTGCTCCTTGAGATTAATGTACTGCCAGAGTTCTGAAGCTCGCATCTCAGGAAATTCATTAACACATTGGGAAATCCTGAGGCCAGGTGTGGCCCTGAAAGGTTAATCTATCCTCATTCCTTTTTCACAGCAACTTCAGAGTGAATTATGTGGCTAGTCGTTTAAAGTTAGCCAATGGAAGCCATATAACTTATCTGCACTTAAAGTACAATTCACACACTGCTGGATTTTAGTTAAAATGTGTGCACTTCGTGTGTGCGTGAGTGTGTGTGTATGTTCCATACACATCTCATGATTCCTAAATGCCTTTAACATGATTTTTATTATGTTCTCTTTAACAGTTTTAATTTAGGTTTGTGTTCTGTCCTTGGGGAAACTGGTACTCAGCTACTAACCAAAAGTTTGACAGTTTGCACCCAACCAGAGGCACTTTTGGAAGAAACGTCTGGCAGTCTAGTACTGATAGATCATAGCCACTGAAAACTCCATGATGTACAGTTCTACCCTGGCATGCATGGGGGTCATTTAGAGTGGGAGTTAATTTAATGGCAATTAATCTGGTCTTAGTTTGCTGTGCTATTTTTTTTTCCTGCTTTATTCATGAATAGAAAGAAATCTACAGGTACCATTACAGAGACACAGGCTTTCCAGACCTTTCTAGCCTATATAGAGCAAAAAGACACCCTCAGGACTGGAGATGGAGCTGCTGGCTATGTCTAAATCAATTTGTTTTGGGTGAATTCGTTGCAACACCTTTATTGGGTCTGGAACTTCTGGCTACCACACTTGTCTTTCACTTTGAGAGTGGGATCATTTCCTTCATGCTTGATTTTAAGCATGTCTTCCATCTTCTATGGCCTCCTTTCGTTTAAGAAACTGTGGTCAGTGTCTGCAGCGTGGGTGTTCCATTGCTTGCTTCCCCCCACCCCCATCTCCTCCGACCCAGCTTCACTACAACACAAGCTACCTAGGTGACTCTGTTGTTGGATACTGTTAACTTAATCCTGAGTCATGCTGAACTCGTGAACAAATGTCGCCCAGTACTGTACCATCCCAATGATTGGTCGTTGATCAGACAACAAGTGACTTTAGCCCTCAAGAAGATGGAATTTCTTTGTTTTCTCTTCCTCATATCTATTCACTTCCCACCTCTTTGAAACATCCACTTGTGCTCCCAGCCCAACCTTGTTTCAGAGACTATCCAGTTTACTTTTGGATTTTCCTGTTTTCCGTTCCACTTTTGCCCATAAAACCACTTTACTTTTACAGAATGAAGTATTGCTTTCATTATTTTCCTCCCCCAAATATGAATAGCAATAACACACTTGTGATGAATAGCAAGTCCTCTATTAAATACATGATACTGTATAATAAGAATGTATCACTTTAATGAAATATTTTATTTCTTCTTTTGTTACTTATTGTAACTTGGTTTAATTTGGCTCTGCTAACCTTTTTGTCCACTTCTAACTCTTACGGTAAGTTCTTATGAATATTGCATATTAAAAAAGCAAGGAAGGAAGAAAAAACTAGTCAGCATCAAACTAAATATCAAGGTGAACGTAAGGTCAGGTTGAAGCTGCGGGAGGGAGATGAAGGCAGAAAAAATACATAAAAGACTTTAATAGAGAAATCTCATAGAGAAAATGCACACATAGTAATCGGCAAAATATTTTCACCAAGGCAGAGTGTTATCAGCAATCTCAGTCTGCTACTCATTTATCCAAATTCTGTGTATATGGTTGCTGTGAGTTGGAATCCGCCTGATGCCAACAGGTGTGGGTTTTTTTTTTTTGGTTGTTGTTATTGCTAAGATTAGAGGAATAAAAGCACATTCAAGGACTAAGAACTAGGGCCTGCTATGTTTAGGTGGGAGTTTTTTTCACAGATACAGGAGAAGCAGCAGAGAAAAGACCACTCAGCTAGCCTGGATGGGTGGGAGAGCTGGTTCCTTTTCTTTTCAGCTTCACCATTAAAGTGAAAAATGGTCATGTGACAGACAAACTCCACAGGCCTGCCTTGTTTAATAGGTTCTTAGTAAATTATATTAGCACTTGAATACCATCCAGGTTCCTAATGATGATGTTTCTGAAGGTGACAAACTTCAATAGCTTGGAAAAGTTGATTTCAGTCTCAGGCGGTAGTGATTTCACCCTAATAAAATGGTCATTTGTACACAGGCCTTTTAGTTGTGGTCTGAGAACTTTCGCAGTCTTGGACATGGGGCAATAGCAATTTGGTATGGGGAAAACCTGAGGAACAAGGCTTGGCAAATGTTGTAATCTAAAATACTGGTTTTCAGACTTTAGTCAGCCTCATCTGGAGGACTTGCTAAATGAAAGTTGTTAAGGTGTCTACAGCCTAATTCCTGAACCTCTGGATATGTTACTGCACATGGCAAAGGTGAGCAGTAGTGGTTCAGTGTAGAATTCTTGCCTTCCATGCAGGAGACCCAGGTTTGATTCACAGCCAGTGTGTCTAATGCACAGCAGTCACCTGTCTCTCAGTAGAGATTTGCATGTTATGATGCTCAACAGATTCCAGCAGAGCTTCTAGACTAAGACTAACTAGGAGAAAAGGCCTAGTGATCTGCTTCTAAAAATCAGCCAGTGGTCATAGATCACAATGACCCACTCATGACTGATCATGTGGATGGCACATGGCCAGGCCGTGTTTTGTTCTCCTGGGCGTGGGGCAGCCACGGGTTGGGGACCAACTCAAAGGCAGCTAAAAATAACAACAAGGCAATGGTGAATTGCTAATCCGCAGGTCTTTAGATCCGTGATTATTTAGGTACGCTGAACGGAATCATAAGCATCCTTCCAGATAGAAGGTGGCAGAAGAGGAATCAGAATGATACAGCATGAGAAAGACTCCACTCACCATTGCTGGGTATGAAGAACCAAAGGAAGAAGAAGGCCTCTAGAAGCTGGAACAGAAAAAAGATATGGATTCTCCCCTAGAGTTCCCAGAAAGGCATCCAGTTCTGCCGGTCCTTACTTTTAGCCCAGTGAGACCCAGGTCAGACTTGTAATCTGCAGAAATGAAAGAACTCATTTATGTTGTTTTTAACTTTGCTTTATCTTGGTGAAGTGGTTAAATGCTCTGTCTGCTAACCAGAAGGTCAGCAGTTCAAATCCACCAGGGTCTCCTTGGAAACTCTATTGAGCAGTTCTACTCCGTCTATAGGGTCACTATGAGTTGGAATCAATTCGATGGCAATCAGTTTGGTTTTTGATTTGGGGGTAGGGCCCAAGAATATACATTTCTGATTTCTAACAAGTTCCAAAAAGAAGATAATGCCAATGGCATTGACTTGGGGTCAGGGGCGGGGGGCATTCTGAGAACCTAGAGAGAAAAACAAACAAGCTTCTATTGATCAGAAAATTTTGGAAACTCTGTTCATGTAGTGGTTAAGTGTTATAACTGCTAACCAAAATGTAGGCTGTTGGAATCTACCAGGTGCTCCTTGGAAACTCTATGAGACAGTCCTACTCTGTCCTATAGGGCCATTTAGAGTTGGAAACCACCAGACAGCAAAGGGTGATGGTCATCTGAAGACTGAAAAGCAAAGGCTAGTTGAAAAGCTGTGGATACTAGCTAATGAACTAGTTATAATATCAAGCAAGATTTCCTCTGCCATTTGACTGAAGTGTATGCTAGCACCATAGAAACTGTCAACCATCCTTTTGCTGCGTTATCTGCTTTGTGAGCTTTCGTTTGTTTCTTCTTCCCTTTCAATGCCTCTTTCTCTGTCTCTCTTTAATTATTATTTTGGAGTCATACCAACTTGAATTTTAACCCTGCTTCCAAAAAATTATTTACCAGTTGTATCACCTCCAGCAATTTAGTGGACTACGCAGCATTATTTTCCCCATTGGTTAAGTAATAATAGCTATGTTTGAGATGATTGTGAAAACCAAAAGAGTCCTTATCCCCTAAATTTTGGTACAGTAGCAGGGACATTGAAGCACACAATAGATATGATCCACTGTTGGGTTTTACTGTCTGAGAATGTCATCTTTCCTCTTTCTCTCCTTGATATCCTGTCACTTTGATTCTATGCTTTCATGTCTCCCCTTTTGTTTCTTTTCCTTTGAAATTCAGGGAATATTCAGATATGCTAAGATATCCTATCAGATCTAAGTTAATCCACTATCAGAAGTTATGGAAAGTTCGGAAGCCATCAACTTCTCTTCGCCTTTAAGATCTGTCCCTTCAGCTCCTCCACCACATCCAGCTTTGCACGAACTTACACTTGTATTCTCTGGAGGTGTAAAGAAGCTTTCAATGGAATTATAATGTAGCAAGGTCAAGTTTAAACTTCTTACTAAATTTGTCTTACCCTAGAGTTTTAAAGGAAGCTGCCTAGAGTAAAATCATTCACTGAGCTGCTCCTCTGATCCTAGAATCTTTTTCCTTTCTTTAAAGAGTTTTCTTCTCCTCTCCTGACAAATCTGAACCCACCTGCCTAGAATTTTCATGCAAAAGTCCAGAAGATTCAAACTACTTGGGAATATTCCTTTTCCCATAGTCTGAACAATGGGAGAAAAGAACACAGGTGCTTATAAACTCTTTTCACAGGAGAGGAATGAGGTGAATACATTGGTCTTTTGTGAAGAAGTGGTCCAGGTTACACGTTGTCCAGGGATACAGGGATTCTCAGGTTAGAAGTCCTCCAGGACTGCAACAGTCCCCAGGGTTGGAGATCTTGTAGGACTGTGAGTGTTCCCGGGATGGGAGGTCCTCCAGGACTGCAGAGATCTTCAGGGCTGAAGGTCTTCCAGGACCACAGAGCTCCCCAGGTTCAGAGGTCCTCCAGGACTATGGTAATCCCCATGGTGGAGATCTTCTAGGACTGCTGAAGTCCTCAGGGTTAAAGGTTAATCAGGAATACAGGGGTCCCCAGGTTAGAAGTCATCGAGGAGAACAGGAATCTCTGGGTTTAGAGGCTGTCCTCATATGCAAGCCCCTCCCCGCCCTTGTTAGAGATTGTCCAGGTCTGCAGAGCTACTCCAGCTTATGATAGAAGTACATGCTTTTATTTAAGATTAAACATGTGTGTTCACATCCCTGCCCCATAAAAACTTCATTCTTCAGATAATTAAGTCTAAACTCATACTGAAAATGGAAATATGTCCATCCATATAGTTTCATAATTTGTAACTAGCAAATGGTACTGTACTTCCCATAAACTCAATAAAACCCCAAACTAAACCAAATCCACTGCTGTCAAGCTGATGCCAACTCATAGAGGCCCTATAGGACAGACTAGAACTGCCTCACGGAGTTTCCAGGGAGCACCTGGTGGATTTGAACTGGTAACCTTTTGGTTAGCAGCTGTAGCACTTACCCACTATGCCACCAGGTTTTCTGTGAGGTTGATGGATCATGTTAGTGTTCTAAATAGTGCTTGCTTCTTTCCTGTATTCCCTCAATCACTTACTGGAGTAAAAGTGGGGCTCAATTACCCTTTAATGTCTGTGTCCTTATTTCAAATGAGAAACTCGATCCAAGGGGTGGATTGACTTCTTGGAAAAGGCCTTGATTATCCTTAGGTTTTACTTGGAGGTAGGGGAAGGGAAAAAATAATGGAGAAGACAGTTAGTGCAGTAACAGGCATAATTTCCATTTCCTAAATAGTTACATCGTATTATATACCTTTTGATATTTTTCCTTGTTCCTTGCTTTGTACCTATTTTCAAGACTGATTTTTTAAATAATTTTATTGAACTATAATTTATATATATTTGCCCAGCCTATTTACATATATAAACAAGTGTGTGTGTGTGTGTGTGTGTGTGTGTATTTATGTTGTTTTTAACTTTGCTTCATCTTGGTGAAGTGGTTAAATGCTATGTCTGCTAACCAGAAGGTCAACAGTTCAAATCCACCAGGGTCTCCTGGGAAACTGTATTGAACAGTTCTCTGTCTGTAGGGTCAGTACAAGTCGGAATTGGCTTGATGGCACTAACTGAGCAGTTCAGTGAATTTTCACAGATGTATAACCCAGAATACCACCAAAACACTGAAGACATATAATGTTTCCATTGTTATAGGAAGTTCCCTTGTCTCCCTTTGCAGTCAATCACTTCATATCCCTTTTGGCACCAACCAACCGCTGAATTTCTTTCAATAGCACTTACTTTGCCTATCGTAGAATTTACTGACTGCTTTTGATCTACCTGATATTTTAGAAAATAGTCTCTGTTACAGCTTATAACAGTAATTTGTCCCTTTTTATTAATGAATTGAATGTTTTTGCATGATCAATCTTTCTATCGATTTTCATCCATTCCCCTGTTGACACACACTGAGTTTTTTTTCCCCCAGTTTTAGGCTAGTAGAAATAAAACAGTAATGAATAGTTTTGAACTTTTGGTTATGTATAGGTACATATTTTCATGTCTCTAGAATAAATATGTAGGTGCAGAACTGCCAAATCACTTAATAACAGTATGTTTATTAAAATAGCTAAACTAATTTTTAAAGTGGTTGTTCTATTTTATAATTCCACTAGGAATATATGAAAGTTTAAGTTGCTCCACATTCTTGTCAACATTTAGAATTATCATACTTTTATTTTTAGTCACTCTAGTATCTGTGGAATTGTATCTTATAGTGTTTCTAATATGAATTTCCTTGATGACTAAGACTGTGCACACTTTCACATACTTATTACTTATTTAATATCTTTTATTAAATATCTGTGGAATTCTCTTGCCTGTATTTTATTTAGTTGTTTGCCTTATATGCATACGAGGTCTGACAGTTAAGTCCACAAACTTAATTCTTACAGTGCTGCATAACTGATTGCTGAATATTACTGTGGCCACCTTCGAAGTACTCCCTTTGGTAAACTATGCACTGACACCAGTGCCTACACCACCCTGCAAAGCATTTTGGAACTCTTTCTGGAATGGTCACTGTGCATGGTGACATGCTGGAAAGTTTGCAGACTTAACTATATAGTTGTCTGTGAGGGAGTTTTTAGTCAGTAAACCAATAACCGTATTGGAACACTCTGATCTGGCCCCCAGTGACTTTTTTCTTTACCTGAAGAGAAAGGAAATATTGAAAGGAAGACATTTTGATGACATTCAGGACATCAAGGATAATGTGACAACAGCTCTGATGGTCATTCCAGAAAGAGTTCCAAAACTGCTTTGAAGGGTGGACTAGGCAGCCAGATGTTTATTGAGTAAAGGATGACATGGCTGGTACAGTAGCCAGTCAGCAAAAATAGAGAAACCTTTGTTACCCAGTTTGGGTCCATGCCCTGGAGCGGTCGAGCCAAAGAAACATATTTCTAGTTAGAAAAAGGAAGAAGATTTATTAAGAGGTATGATACCACCAGACTGGACAGCGATGCAGGCTGTTCTCCATGGAGTCTCAAAAGACAACCTTTACATCAGAGTTTATATATAATTTCAACAAGAAATACTTCATGTTTTACCGTCTACATCACAAAATAGTCACAAGAAACTCTTTATTAAATTGGAGATACGTATGTCAGACACCTGGACTTTAATCTGTATGTTTGTAATAGGCAAAGACAAAACATACCAAAACTTTGGCCGCTAGCGAAACTAGCCTGCCAAGTTCACTCTGACTGAGATAAAGAGCCAGAAAGTTGTGGATACAAAAAAAGCCAGGTAGCCTTCCTAGCCGCTGTTTTCCAGGCTGAAGCCCATTTTTCAGGAGAGTGAAGAAGAGGCGGGAGACCAAGGTCACAAGAGCTGAGGGGGTATGTGCCCCTTTGGAAAGAGGCCAGGGCAGAAGCCAGAGTAGCGGGTGCAGTAAAAAACACTTACAGATTCTTTAGAATATGGTGGTGGCATTAGTTAAGTGAAGCTCTCAATTACCCACTTTGAAAATGAGAAAACATATTGCAAGGGTTACAACTTCAACGAGACAGACTGATACAGGCTACAACAGTAGACAAGGATATCAGCAGTCAGGAAGATACCAGCAGGATCAGACAACGTTCATTCCGTAACACACGGGTTTCCATGAACCTGAGCAGGTCCACCAGCAACTAACTAGAACAACAAAAGATGTGTTTTTACATGAAATGTGAACCTTGGTGCGACATGGCCCTGTTTTATTTAAAAAGTTACTGTGTCTGGGAAACCTAGATTTGTAGCTACTTCATGGTGTAAATATATAGACATTGAATTTTTAATTGATTCGTGTATACACACACACATATTCTCCATTAAATAAGCTGTGGGCAGGGTCCATCAAAGTGCAATTTACAAAGAACCAATTATCAAGTACAATTTGCTAGTTAAACACTGGGGAATTTTATTTTATTAGTGAAATTCCAGATCTAGTACAATTCTATTAGCTAATGAGTTTTTAAAACCTCATGAGATTCTATGAACTCAGACAAAAATGGATACTGCAAAATTCTGGCTTAAGGAATGGTTATCAGGTGTTGTTGGAGTAAATTAAAAGTTAATTTGAAAGCTCTGTTAAGTATATTTCTGAACTGATTTTGTTAATGTCTTGAAGGAAAATAAATATAATTGTTATCTGTATTGTTAACGCCAATTTCTCTACTTTTCATTTTCTCTCAGCTTCTCTTCTTTTCCTAGACACACACACACACACACACACACGCAAACTCACTCTTGGAAATTAGATAAAATTTAGAAATCTGAATTTTATTTTAGCTGTAGAGAGCTTTCTATTTTCTCTGTTTCAGATATCTGAAGAATAGATGATTTTTCATATCCTAAAGTGCCCATTAAACTGTAGTAGGTGCTCTATAAAAATTATTGTAAAATGTGCTTATGATGAGGTCTAATCAATTTGATTTCACCATCTTTAAGGATTATTAAAGTACTTCTAGATTATAGTTAGTGACCTGGACCTATATATACAGTTTTTTTGAAAGTGGATTTGGCAAAATTTAGTTCTAAGTTGGCTACAGTTCAACTTTCTACGTAATTATTCTGGAGCAATGAACTATTGCATAATAACTTAGCATATCTGAGCGTTCAAACTCCAACCTCTCTTTTCCCTATGACGGTCAAACTATTGCCTCAACTTCTTTCCACAGAAATGTTCAACAAAGAATTTTTGAAGTTCCTTGTCTTCCTGGTTGCACTACGGTTAAACATTAGTCTGCTAAGAGAAAGGTTGCTAATTTGAACCCACCAGCTGCTTCTCAGGAGAAAAGACCTGGTGAATTGCTCCTGCCAAGTTTAGAGCCTAGAAGATCCCATGGGGGCAATTCTGCTCCATCCTGTAGGGTTTCTATGAATTAGATTTGACTACAGTGCACACAACACTTAAGTGGAGTTCATGTTTGGTGCAAGTTGCTAAAGCAGTCAGCTGCTATCCAAAAGTTTGGAGGTTTTAGTCCACCCGGAGGTGCTTTGTAAGAAAGAATTGCCACTCTACTTAAAAAAAGAAGAAATTCAGCCATTGAAAACCCTATGGTGCACATCTCCATTCTAATACACATAGGGTCATTGGGAGTTGGAATTGACTTGATGGCAACTAGAGATATTAGATACCTGTCTCGGTAATAGTCACATTTGGAGTCATTTGTGCTTGTGTTTTTATGTTGCATGTTTATTTTTGCTAGAATTTATTAACTGTAGTTAATAAATGCATCTAGGAGTCCCTGGTTAAGTGCAAGACTTAGTCAAAACCATGGCAATTTGAACGCACACAGTGACTCTTCAGAAGATGGTCCAGATGATCTGGTTCCAAACGGTCCTGGACTTGAAAACTCTATGGAGCAGTTCTTCCTTTCACACATGGGGGCTCCATAAACAGGAACCCACTCTACAGCAACTAACAACAGTTTTTAGCAGCGTTTGCTTTAAATTGAGGCTTTCTGGTTGTGTGTGATAGATGTCTCCTTAGGACTATATTCATCATAGCCTTAACCTCAGTAGCCTTCATTTGTAAACTAGGGATATCTGCTGCATCTCCTTTGGTGGAGTTTTTAGCTTTTTAAAATGAAAGCAAAGAAAAACACGTGTAAAAATACCACGCCAATAAGGGCAATAATAGAACCAAACAGGAAAGGGACATGGAATTAGCGGTGCAAGCAGTCACAACTTCTTCACTTCTCTTTTTCACTAGGTTAGCAGCCAAAACGCTACTGACCTTCCTTTTATCTCCGTCTTTAGCCAGTGATTGTAACTGGAGGATCAGAGTGGAGACAGAGTGGGTATAGTTTCTTCCTAGACTCAGTGCTTTGAAAGCTCCCATTGAGTCTTACTCAGTGAGGGTTTCTTACTACACGGACTTTGGCTAATTGTATTGCAAGTAAGACCAGATTAGGCAGAAGTGGGAAGGACATGAAATTTGTCTTTGCATTTCCCTTTCCATCTTTTGGCATGTTCTTTTCCAAGACTGTTCCCCGTATTTTGCTTCTGAGGTTCCTGAGAGCGGTTACTGCTGAGCCAACTGCTACTCATGGTGACTCTTGTATGTCACAGTAGAACTATGTCCCATAGGGGTTTCAGTGGAGTCACCTTTGGGAGGTAGACTGTGAGACTTATCTTCTGAACACATCTAGAAGGACATGAATCTCCAGCCTTTCAGTTATCAGCTAAAATCATTAACCGTATCAGGCAGGGACTCTTGGGTTCCTAAAAGGAGACTCCTCAAAATGCTTCATTCAAGATGTTCCTATGCAGACAGGGTGTCCATACCTCCCTTTTCCTTCCCTTTATCATAGCTCATCTCTTCTTCATGCCATTCTTAGGGTAGCACAGATAAGTAGTGTCTTCATCCATAATACAAACGCTAAACAAAGTTACAGTTTGAACTTTTGTATTTTAAGGTAAGATTTGACAAGTAGCTTTCTGTATTCAAAAATCATGCTCAGAATCCCTGAAGAGGGTAAAACATGAAGCTTCTCCTTGAGGGATTTGATCACTTACCACCGTTTTTGTCCAGGAGCACTATTAACATTTAGCCGGACTATATGAGAAAGTTCAAATTCCTAGCCCTGGGCTTCAAATTCTCTCTGAGCTGGGCCCAGGAAATTTTTCCTGTGCTTTATGTAAACTGAACTTCACAAGCTTCAAAGATTTACATTTTTGTGTTTCTTTTTCTCCTTCAGGACTGTCCTGGTTCGTGCCTCACTAAATCACGCATATACTTTGGGGCTTATTTTGTGTGTGCTATCCTCTGTGTAGCTTTTCCTAATCCCTCTAGCTGGAGGGAGTCGCTCCTGCTTCTTAAAGGAAATTATTATTATTATTATTTTATTTTTATGGCTACAGTCACCTTTTTATATGTGTAGTTTTTTCAGTTTGCAAAACACAATATAATATGTATTTTCAAGCAACGCGCCAAAATAAAAACAGAAATTGCTTGTAATTCTATCACCAAGACTACACACTATAAAAGTTTGTTTTATCTCTCTTGTTGTTTTATACCCACACATGTAATTTTTTACTTTTTAATTTTTTTAATTTAGGGTCATTCTCTGTATTCTGTTTCATAGCTTGTTTGTCTGATTTAACAATGAGTTGTGAGCATTTTTCTCCATCAAAATATTCTTCGTTATGACTTCAGTACTTGCATAGACTTTTATTGTTATAATAACGATTACTATTAACAGTTTCTGTATGATGAGTACTAACTGCATACCGTGCTCTGCTACACTTAGTTACATAAATTAATTCTCCCAGATAGTATTATTTATTTTGCTAGTTGCCACAGAGTTGGTCTGACTCATAGCAGCCCCAAGTATAACAGAATCAAACGTCACCCAGTTCTGCATCATCTTTATTGTCACTGGTATGTTTGAGTCCATTGTGTGCTGCTTTCCAAAATCGTTAGACAACATTGTGTTGTGATCCATAGGATTTTGAATGGCTAATTTTCTGAAGTGTATTGCCAGACCTTTCTAGCCTGTCTTAGTCTGGATATTGTACAGAAGCTTATCCACCATGGATGACTCTGTAGGTTTTTAAAATACGGGTGGCATAGCGTCCGGAATCATAGCAACACGCAAGTACCCATATAGCTGGGCAGCAGTGTCTTTCTATAATGTAAGTGTTATTCTCATTTTATAGACGACGAGATGGCTGTGAGAGAAATTAGATCTCTTGCCAAGAATGCACATCTAGTCAACAGTGGAGTTACGATTCCAATCCTACTATACTTGGCTTAACTGCAGTTATTGACTCCATTTGTATTATATGGAAATTAATTTAAATGATTTCCTATTCTTGGACTTTTATTATACCCATTATTTCACTGCTGTTATTATAAAGAAAACAAAACTGTGATTAACATTGTGATAGAAAAATCTATGTGCACATGAATGATTATTTCATTTGAATAAATTTCTAGCACTGGAATTGTGTTGTTATGAATGTTTCATAACTATTGATACCTAATTAAAATTTGCCATCTGTGCCTCTCTCCAAAACCCATTGCCATCCAGTTGATTCTGACTCCTAATGACCCTATAGGACAAGAGCAGAACTGCCCCATGGGGTTTCCAAGTTTCTAATCTTCACAGAAGCGGGCTGTGACATCTTTTTCCCATATGCTGTGGGTTTAAACTGCCAACCTTTTGGTTAGCAGCCAAGCATTTAACCATTGTGTCACCAGGTCCCCTACATAAGTGTGTGTATGTATAAGGCCTGGTGGGGTAGTGGTTAAGAGCTACAGCTGCTAACCAAGTGGTCAGCAGTTTGAATCAGCCAGCCACTTTTTGGAAACACAACGGTGAGTTCCAGTGTCTTACAGGGTCATTATGAGTAGAAATCCACTCAGTGACAATGAGCTTCATTTTATATGCATGTGTATATATATACATACACACACACAAACACACATACATGTTTTTTTTGTGTGTGTTTTGGCAAAACAACGTAACAACTAACTTGGGAGGTCTGAGCAAATAGTAAAACCTTACTCAATTTTTGTGAATTTAACTCTGGTGGTGGTAAGAATTTCAGGGAAAAGTTAGTCAGTGAGCCAATATTTTGAACCTGGAAACATCCCCTACAATTTCACCGTTAGTCACTCTGTTTTTGCGAAGAATCCTTTCACCCATTTTGACTCAAGAAACAAGCAAATTGAGGCTGGAACCCTAATTCATGATATTGTTTTTGTTGTTAGCTGCCACTGAGTGAGCCCACCAATCGTGGCAATGCCATCCTGCACAGTGAGATGAATTGCTACCCAGTCTTGTGCCTTCTCCATAGTAGGCTGCAGGTTGGATCTTTGCGATCCATGGTTTTCATCGGCCTGTTTATAGAAATATATCAGCAGCCCTTTTCTCCTAGTCTTTCTTTGCCTGGAAGCTCATCTGATACCTGTTGAGCATCACAGCAACACATGCATCTCCACTGACTGATGGGTGGTGGCCACACGTGAGAAGCCTGAGATCAAACCCCGTATCTCTTGTATGGAAGCTGAGAATTCTACCACTGAACCTCCAGTGTAATTGCTTTTTAAAAGTTAGCAGTTAAACTTGACCAGTGATGTATTCCCAATGCAAAATCTCACGTCCTCACAATAAATTTCTGCACAGAGAACCCTCTCTGAATTCTTCCACTAAAATGTTCCACACACTATAAGCTGTGACAGGTAGTGATTTTTGTAAGAGTTACTGTATGGCACTGGCAGATTACTGAAGTGAAAATGATCATGATTCAGCCGAAACTGATGCTTAGAGCTCCAGGACTTACCTTCTGCTATAGACCCCTTAGATTTGATGCCATTTATGGAGGTCAAGAGAGCTGCTGCCCCAAGCCATTTTTAAAGAGCCGCATCATAGAAAGCCAGGGTTGCAAGAAACCTTCTGAATGATGTCGACCAGTTACTGAGTTGACTCAGATTCATGGTGAGCCCATGCATGTCAGAATAGATCTGTGCACTGTAGGGTTTTTAATGGCTTATCTTTCAGAGGTGAATCTTCAGGTTCTTGTTCTGAAGTGCCTCTGGGTGAACTTGGAACTTCTAGCCTTTTGGTTTAATAGTACGTTAACCATTTTCAGCACCCAGGGCATGTATTCACCCTTACTTCCTTTTCCCCATAATACATAGTCTGTGTCTCCTCTTTGAATTTAAGAAATTACTTAAAATTTTTATTAAAGCTACTTTGGATCAATTTGTTTTAAATAATCCATTTAAGTTTTATTCAAAAATATTTAATAAGAATAGCTTGCAGATGCATCTAAACTTTATTCTGTTTCACAGGTAACACTGTTTAATTGACATGAATCAATAAAGTATAGATTTTTGACAAATTAAGACTTAGAATTGGAAAACCATATCTGTTGGGGTAAAATATGTGATAAACAACTTCCAAATTTCAGGGCATACACTAAGGTTTCTTACTAATCAGAGTATATCACTAAAACAGGTTATTAGGAGGCCCTACTAGTCATGATATATGTTGTTTCTCTGCATATTACATCAGGCAAAGAGAGTCACATGGCCACTATGACCTTTATGAAATATGTTGTTGTTAGTCGCCATTGAGTTGGCTCGGACTCACAGTGAACTTAAGTGTCACAGAAGGAAAAGTTACCTGGTTCTGTGCCATCTTCATCATCCTTAAGATGTTTGAGTCCATTGTTTTGATCATTGGGTAATGCCTTCCAATATAGGGGGACTAATCTTCCAGCACTGTATCAGACCATTCCTGTTGTGATTTTAGTGTCTAATTTTCAGAACTAGATTCCTATCCCTTTCTTCCTAGTCTATCTTAGTCTGCAAGCTCCAGGAAACCTGTCCAGTGTGGGCAACTCTCTTGGTATTAGAAATACTCATTGCATCACTTCCAGCATCATAACAACACATCTGTTGTAGAGATTTCATATGTGTAGAATCATACAATATATGTCTTTGTGTGTGTTTCTGTGCTAAATTGAGTGTGCTTTAGACAAAAGTTTACAGCTCATCTTAGCTTTTTGTACAAAAATGCACATATTGCTATGATTTCTGCAGTTCATTTAGTCTCAGTCAGACCACCGAGTCTGGCCTTTCACACGAGTTTGAGTTCTGCACCCTACTCTTCTCCTGCTCTGTCAAGGTCTCTCTATTGTATGCATTCTCAGGGTGGTCATTAGTTGTAGCTGTGCACCATCTAGTTCTTATGACCTCAGGCTGATAGAGTCTCTGTTTTACGTGGCCTTTTTGTCTCTTGGTCTGGTATTTCCCTTGTGTCTTGTGTGTACTTCATTTTCCTTTGTTCCTGGTGGGTTGTTACCAATCTATGAATTTTAGAAAGGTACTTGGAAACATTTAGGACCTGAGATGCCACTCACTGAAGTAGGATTCAGAACATTTTCTTAATAAACTTTATTTTACCAGTTGGCCTAGTCATTCCCAGAAACAATGGTCTTCAGTCCCCCACTGCTGCTACTCTGTCTCTCCAACTATTTGGTTATGTTCAGGAAACTTCTTCATATTTACTGTAGTACAGTTAAATTCCTCTGTGAAGTATACTGTCCTTCCCTTCACCTAAGATAATTCTTGTCTACTACCTGGTTAGTGAATTCATCTCTCCCTCCATTACTACCTTTGTAACCATTAAAGATCGTTTTCTTCTGTGTTTAAATTTTTGGTTGAGTTCTTATAACGATGGTCTCGTACAATAGTTGTACTTTTGTAACTGACTAATTTCACTCAGCATAATGACATCCAGATTCATCCATGTTGGGAGACATTGTGCAAATTCATCAGTGCTCTTCATCATTGTGTAGTATTGCATTGTGTGAATATACCGTAACTTGTTTATCCATTCATCTATTGGTGAATGTTTCCTTCTTTTTTTTCTATTGTGAACGGTAGTGCAGTAAACCTGGGAGTGCATCTGTCTCTTTGCGTGAGGCCTCTTATTTCTCCAGTATACTTTCCAAGGTGTGGGATTGCTTGATTACGTGGTATTTCTATTTCTAGCTTTTTCAGCAAGCACTAAATTGACTTCCAAAGTGGTGGTACCGTTTTACATTTCCACCAGCAATGTAGCAGTGTTCTAATCTCTCCATAACCTTTTCAATATTTACTGTTTTGTGTCATCTGGATTGACGTTAACCTTATTGGGTTGAGGTGGTAACTCATTGGGGTTTTTATTTGGATTTCTCTAATCCAGCTACTGATCATGAGTGTTTCCTTATGTATCTGTTAGCCATGTGAATTTCTTCTTTGGCGAAGTGCTTGTTTATATCCATTGCTTACTTTTTAATTGGGATATTTGTCTTTTTGTTGTTGAGGTTTTTCAGTATCTTATAGATTTTAGAGATTAAGCCAAAATTTTTGTTCCACTTTATGTTTTTACCCCTTTGTCAAAGTCTTTGGATGAGTATAGGTACTTGATTTTTAGGAGTTCCCAGTTTTCTAGTTTCTTTTTGGGTGTTTGTGCACTGTTAGTAATGTTTTGTATTCTCTTTATGCCATGTGTTAGGGCTTCTAGCATTGTGTCTATTTTTTCTTCCATCTTTATCACTTTGGATGTTATATTTAGGTTTCTGTTCTATTTTGAGTTAGTTTTTGTGCATGGTGTGAGGTATGGGTCTTGTTTCATTTCTTCGTAGATGTATACTGACTTATGCCAGCACTGCTGTTAGAGAATCTGTCATTTCCCAGTTTAACAGACTTTGGGTCTTTGTTCAGTATCAGCTGCTCGTAGCTGGATGAATTTATGTCCAGATTTTCATACCAGTATGTGTCTCTGCTGTTGTACCAGTACTAGGCTATTTTGAATACTATCGCAGCCAAATAGGTTCTAAAATCAGGTAGTGTGAAGACTTTCATTTTGTTCTTCTTCAGTAATGCTTTAATTATCCAAAGGCCACTTCCTTTTCCATATGAAATTGGTGATTTGTGTTTCATCTCTTTCAAAAGTGCCGTTGGAATTTGGATCTTGATTTCTTTGTATCTGTAGATTAGCCTGGGTTTTTAGGTGCTGTTGAGTCAGTTCCAACTCACAGCAACTGTATGCAAAACAGAACAAAACACTGCCCAGTCTTGTGCTATGCCACGGTTGTTTTTATGCTTAAGCCCATTGTTGCTGTTACAGTGTTTATTCATCTCATTGGGGGTCTTCCTCTTTTTCACTGACCCACCACTCTACCAAACATAATATCCTTCTCTAGGGACTGATCCCTCCTAACAACATGTCCAAAGTATGTAAGATGCAGTCTTTCTAGTTTTGCCTATAGAACAGATGTATTTGTTCTGTTGGTGGTCCATGGCACATTCAACATCCTTTGCCAACACCACAATTCAAAGACATCTATTCTTCTGTCTCCTTTGTTCATTGTCCAGCTTTCACATGCATATGATGTGATTGAGTATACTATGGTTTTGGTCAGGAACACTTTAGTCTTCAAGGTGACATCTTCACTTTTCATTACTTTAAAGATTTCCTTTGTAGCAGATTTTCCCAATGCAATGTGTCTTTTAATTTATTGACTGCTGTTTCCATGAGCATTGATGGTGGACCCAAGTGAAATGAAATCCTTGACAACCTCAATCCTTTCTCTACTTGTGACGATGCCACTTACTAGTCCAGTTGTGAGGATTTTTGTTTTCTTTATGTTGAGATACAATCCATACTGAAGTCAGTGGTCCTTGATCTACATTAGTGTTTCAAATCTTCTTCCCTTCAGGAAAGCAGGGTGGTGTTGTCTGTGTAATGTAAATTATTAAGTTGTTCCCTAATCCTGATGCTTTGTTCTTCTACATATAATCCAGCTTCTCTGATTATTTACTCAGCATACAGATTAAAAATATATGGTGAAAGAATACAACCCTGATGCACATCTTTCTTGACTTTAAACTATGCAGTGTCCCCTTATTCTATTTGCGCAAGTGCCTCTAGATCCACATACACGGTTTGTTATGATCCCCACAGCCGAGTGCCTTTGCATAGACAATGAAACACAGGTAAACATCTTTATGTCATTCTCCTCTTTCAGCCAAGATCCATCTGACATCAGCAATGATATCCCTGGTTCTATCTCCTCTTCTGTATCCCCTTGAATTTCTGCCAGTTCCTTGTCAGTATACTGTTGCAGTTGCTTTTGAATGATCTTGAGCAAAATTTTACTTGCATGTGATGGTAATGATATTTTTTGGTAATTTCTGTGTTTAGTTGCATCACCTTTCTTTGGAACAGGCATAAATATGGATATCTTGCAGTCAGTTGGCCAGGTAGCTGTGCTCCAAGTTTCTTGACATAGACCAATGAGCACTTTGAGCACTGCATCTGTTTGTTGAAATATCACAGTTGATATTCCATCAGTTCCTGGAGCCTTGTTTTTTGCCAGTGCCTTCAACACAGCTTCAACTTAGGCTACCTCTTCAAATGGCTGAACATCGACCAGTTCTTTCTGGTATAATGACTCTGTGTATTTTTTCCATCTTCTTTTGATGCTCCCTGAGTCCTTTAATAGTTTCCCTGTAGAATCCTTCACTATTGCAACTCGAGGCTTGAATTTTTTCTTCAGTTCTTTCAGCTTGAGAAATGCAGAATGTGTTCTTCCCTTCTAGCTTTCCATTTCTAGCTCTTTGCACATGTCATTAAAATACTTCCTTCTGTCTTCTCGAGCTGATCTTTGAAATCTTCTGTTTAGGTCTTTTATTTCACCATTCCTTCCTTTTACTTTAGCTGCTCGACATCCAAGAGCATGTTTCAGTCTCTTCTGACATCCAATTTGGTCTTTTCTTTCTTTCCCATCTTTTTAATGCCCTTTTGCTCTCTTCATGGATGATGTCTTTGATGTCATTCCACAGTTTGTCTGCTCTTCATTCATTAGTGTTCAACACATCAAATCTGTTCCTGAGATAGTCTTTAAACCCAGGAGGGGTATACTGAAGATCATACTTTGGCTCTCGTGGACTAGTTCTAATTTTCTTCAGTTTCAATTTGACTTTGTGTATGAGCAACTGATGTTCTGTGCCACAGTCAGCACCTTGTCTTGTTCTGATTGTTAATGTGGAGCTTTTCTGTTGTCTTTTTCCACAGATGTAGTCAGTTTGGTTCCCGTGTTTCGCTTCTGGCAAGTTCCATGTATACAGTTGCTTCGTGTTGGTTAAAAAAGGTGTTTGTGGCCACCGCCGTCGCCATCGTGCCAGCCCTTCGGGTTTCAACGAGGCTGGGCAGCACTCCAGAATGGGAGACAAGCCAATTTGGGAACGGATTGGATCCAGCTTCATTCAACATTACTACCAGTTATTTGATAACGACAGAACCCAACTAGGCGCAATTTACATTGACGGGTCATGCCTTACGCGGGAAGGACAGCAGTTCCAGGGGAAAGCTGCTACAGTGGAGAAGTTGTCTAGCCTTCCATTCCAGAAAATCCAGCACAGCATCACGGTGCAGGACCATCAGCCCACGCCAGACAGCTGCATCATCAGCATGGTTGTGGGCCAGCTCAAGGCTGTTGAAGACCCCATCATGAGCTTTCAACAGATGTTCCTATTAAAGAACATCAACGATGCTTGGGTTTGCACCAATGACATGTTCAGGCTTGCGCTGCACAACTTTGGCTGACCTCCTCCCAGCCAGGCACTCATGCTGTTTCCTCCTCCCTCCTCTTCCTGATACTATTCACACTCCTCCAGATGCTCCAAATATCATACACAAGTGAGCAGGGCCACAGTGGGAGTGGGCGCAGCACGCTACTGCCACCGAGGTGTTGTGCATGATGTTTGGACACTAGACTAGATGCATCTGACAGGAGAAGTTTGTGTTGTACCAGGGCATGCCTTGGAAAGACTTAAGTAATGCAAAAGGTTGTCTTTTTTTTTTTTTTTAATCTACTGACAAGTTGTTCTAGTAACCCAAAGAAGTGAAGGAGAAAGCAGCTGCCTCACCGCCCAGATATTGATTTGTTCAGATGTTTCAATGCCTCATTATACAATAAAACCACAAAAATTTTCTTAACAGTTAAAAAAAAAAAAAGGTGTTTGTAATGAAGAAGTCGTTAGTCTTGCAAAATACTATCATGTGATCTCTGGCATTATTTCTGTCACCAAAGCCATATTTTCCAACTACCAATCCTTTTTCTTTGTTTCCAACTTTTACATTTGAGTCTCCAGTAATTATCAATGCGTTCTGATTGCATGTTCAGTGAATTTCAGGCTGCAGAAGCTGGTAAAGATTTTCAGTCTCTTCATCTTTAGCTTTAGTGGTTGATGTGTAAATTTGAATAATAGTTGTATTAATCGCCCTTCCTTATAGGTGTATGGATATTATCCTATTACTGACAGCACTGTACTTCAGGATAGATCTTAAAATGTTCTTTTTGATGATGAACACAATACTGTTCCACTTCAAATTTTTGTTCCCAGTATAGTAAACTATATGATTGTCATATTCAAAATGGCCAGTACTGGTCCATTTCAGTTCACTAATACCTAGAATATCAATGTTTATGCATTCCATTTCATTATTGATGATTTCCAATTTTCCTAGATTCACACTTCATACATTCCGTGTTCTGATTATTAATGTATGTTTGCAGCTGTTTCTTCTCATTTTGAGTCACGCCACATTAGCAAATGAAGATCCTGAAGGCTTGACTCTATCCATATAATTAAGGTCAGCTCTACTCTGAGTAAACAGCTCTTCCGCAGTTGTCTTCTCACTGCCTTCCAACCTGGGGGAGCTCATTTTCTGGCACTATATCTGACAATGTTCCACTGCTATTCATAAAGTTTTCCCCAGCTAATTCCTTTCAGAAGTAGACTGCTGAGTCCTTCTTCCTATTCTAACTTAGTCTGGAAGCTCAGCTGCAACCTTTCTACCATGGGTAACCCTGCTGATACCTAAATACCAGTGGCATAGCTTCTAGCATCACAGTAACAAGCAAGGCTCCGCTGTGTAGAACTGACATTTCCAGTGCTGGGTCTTCCTATCTGTGAGCAAGGTGTGTTTCTCCGCTTACATAGATCTCTTGGCTTCTTAGAGTAGTGTCTTGCAGTTTTCTTTGCATAGGTACTTTATGTCTCTTGTTAGATTTATTTGTAAGTATTTCATCTTCTTGGAGACTATTGTAAATGGTATTCATTCAGTGCTACATACTTCATGGCTGAATATTGCCATGGTCACCTTCAAAGTACTCTCCTTGGGAAGCTATGCACCAACATCAGTGCCTAGTGCTCCCTTCAAAGCAATTTTGGAACTCTTTGTGGAATGGCTGTAACACACGGTGGCAAGGTGGCAAGTTCGCAAACTTAGTTGTGTGGCTGTTGACTTTCTATAAGTGCCCTTTATTATGTTGAGAAATTTTCCTTTTGTTCTTATTCTGCTGAGAGTTTTTTATCAGGAATGGATGCCTGAGTTTGTCAAATGCTTTTTTTGCATAAGGTGGTAATATCATGTTGTTCCTGTCTTTTGTTTTACTTATATGATGAATTACATTTCTGATATGGAACCATCCCTCTATACCTGGTATGAATCCCACTTGGTAATGGTGAATTATTTTTCTGATATGTTGTTGAATTCTATTGGCTAGAATTTTGTTGAGGAGTTTTACATCTCAATTCATGAAATACATTGGTCTATAATTTTTCTGTTTTTGGTCTCTTTATCTGGTGTTTGTATCGGGTTTATGCTGGCTTCATAGAACGAGTTCCGGAGCATTCCATCGTTTTGTATGCTTTTACTAGCAGTGGTATTGACTCTTTTCTGAAAGTTTGATTGAACACTCCGGTGAAACTGTCAGGGCCAAGGTTTTCTTTTGTTGGGAGTTTTTAAATTACTTTTTCAATCTCTTCTTTTGTTAGAGGTTTATTTAACTTGTTCTACTTTTGTATTATTTTATGTACATAGTGTTTTTCTAGAAATATGTCCATTTCTTCTAGGTTCTCAAATAGGCCCGAGTACACTTTTTCATTGTATTCTGTTATGGTTCTTTTGATTTCAGTTAGATCTGTTGTGATAATCACCCATCTCATTTGTTATTTAGTTTACTAGCCTACTCTCCTGTTTTTCTCTTGTCAGTTTGATCAATGGCTTATCAATTTTATTGACCATTTCAAAGAACACTCTTTGATGTTGTTAACTCTTTTCAATTCTCTATGCTTCATTTAATTCTACTCTAATTTTTATTATTTGCTTTCTTCTGGTATCTGAAGACTTCTTTTGCTGACTTCTTTTTAGTTGTTCAAGTTGTTGGGTTAATATTTTGATTTTAACCTTTTCTTCTTTTTGGCTGTGTACAACTTTTGGTATAAATCGATGTCTGAGCACTGCTTTTGCTGTGTCGAAAGGTTCTGGTAAAATGTGTTTTTATTTTATTCTGTGAATTTCTTTATTCTGTCTTTAATTTCTTCTATATCTCAATAATTTGTGAGAAAAGTGTTTCTCAGTTTCCATGTATTTGGGCTTTTTCCTTGCTTTTTCTGTTACTGAATTTTACTGTTATGGCATTATGGTAAGAAAAGATGCTTTGTAGTATTTCAATGACTTCGATTCTGTTAAGGCTTTATGGCCTAATACGTGGTCTATTCTGGTGAATATTCCGTGTGTGTTGGAAGTGAAAGTATACTTGACTGCTGTCAGATGGAGTGTTCTGTATTTGTCTAGGAGGACAAGTTGATTGACTGTGGCATTTAGATTTTCTGTATCTTTACTGATATTCTTTTTGCATGTTCTGTGCTTCACTGAAGTCTTCCACTATTATTGTAGAGCTGTCTATTTCTGTTTTCAGTGCTGTTAGAGTTTTTAAAAATGTATTTTTTGGCCCTGTTGTTGTATGTGAAAATATTTATTATGGTTATGTCTTCCTAATGTACTGACTGTTTAATGATTATATAATGTCCTTCCTCATCCTTTGTGGTGGATTGTACTTTAAGTCTGTTTTGTCAGAGATTAATATTGCTACCCCTTCTATTTTTTGAACTGTTGTTTGCTTGGTATATTTTTTTCCTATACTTTGAATTTTAGTTTCTCTGTGTCTTTATGTCTAAGGTGCATGTTTTGTAAGCAACATACAGATGGATTTTTTTTTTTCTTTTTTTAAATTCATTCTGCCACTCTCTGTCTCTTTATTGATGCATTTGGTCCATTTACAATCATTGTAATTATTGATAGGTATGAGTTTAGTGCTGTCATTTTGATGTCTTTGTTTAACATGTTGTTGACAGTTTCTTTGTTCCACTTAATTTTCTGTGCTGAGTTGTTTTTCTTTACCTATTTCCTTTCCATTGCTGTGGATTTTGTGTTTGTTGATTTTTTAATGCTTTTCTTGTTTTTCACTTTGATGTGTAAAGATTGTTATTTTCTCTTATGGTTACCTTAATATGTACCCCTTTTTTCTAAGTTAAACTCATCTTTATACTTTCTATTGCTTTGATTTCCTCTCCATGTAATTTGATTTATTTTTATGACTTCTCTAACTAGGTTGGTATTTGGTTGCTCTGTCCTGGGTTGTTATCTGATGTCATTGATTTTCTAATTGGAGGAATCCTTTTAGTGTTTCTTATAATTTTTAGTTTGTCTTTTGCAAATTCTTTAAACCATTATTTATCTGGAGATGCTCTAATTTCACCATCATGTTTGAGGGGTATTTTTGCTGGATATATACTACTTGGCTGGCAATCTTTTTCCTTTAAGGCTTTATATGTCTCATGGAAGTGGCCATATGAATCAGAGTCTGCTTCAGCATGAGACCAGAAGAACTAGATGGTGTCCAGCTACTACCAATGACTGCCTAGATGGGGTGCAATGTGTGGAGCCCCTGACATGGTAGGAGAAGGGATAGAGGGCAGAACTAGAACTCTACCAAATGACCACACTTGGTGGTCTGTCAGTCTTCAAGGTTTCCTGGGAACACACCCTATGGACTCTCTAACTCCAAACCATACCCAGCGCCAAAGCCGGCTCTCCAAACTAAGATTGAACTGCGTTGTACAAAACATGGAGTGAAGCTTCTGATAAACTTTTGGACTGGAATATTTACATGGGCTGTCTGAAAAGCTCATCACTGGAGGTGAGAAGATAGGGTGATAGGGGACAGATTTTGATCAAATGGACATGGGAGGTTCCAGATGAAAGGGGGAGTATGCTGACATGGTGGTTGGGAAGGGAGGGAAGAGCAGTTAAAGTACCATAGCAGTGAAAGTTCCAGGTGTTATATGCAAATTGATATAATTGTAAACTTTTACTTAAGCCACAATACAATTTATTAAAGAAAAAAAGGATAAAAAGACTTTATATGTCTCATCCCATTGCCTTTTTGCCTGCACGGTTTCTGCCGAGTAGTCAGAGATTAGTCTTATTGACTCTTCTTTGTAAGTGACTTTTCCTTTAACTCTAACCACTCTCAAAATTATCTCTTTGTCTTTGTTTTTAGCAATTTTGAGTATACATTTTAGTGACTTTATTTTTGAATCTACTCTATGTGGGATTTGATGAGATTCTTAGATAAATTATCTTGTCATCTTTCAAGAAATCAGAGTAGTTTTCTACCAACAAATTTTCAATAATTTAGTCTGTACTTTCTGTTATCCCTTCTTGTTCTGGTACTCCAATGAGTCATAGATTATTCGTCTTGATACAATCCTACATAATTAGGGTTTCTTCATTTTTTAAAAAAATTCTTTTGTCTGATTTTTCTCAAATACATTGATATCAAGTGTTTTATGTTCAGTCCCTCTAATTCTGACTTCCATTATCTCAGTTCTGCTCTTATGAATTTCTACTGCATTGTCTAATTCTGACATTTTATTATTAATCTTCTGAATTTCTGTTTGCTGTCTCTCTTTGAATTCTTGCAGACAATTAAATTTGTCATCATGCTTTTGTATAACCTCCTTTAGTTCCTCTGTTGTTTTTTCTGTGTGTTTCTTGGCTTGGTGTGTGTGTTTGCCTGATTTCTTTCTTTATCTCTTGAAGAGCTCTGTATAGTAATCTTTTGAATTCTACCTCTGGTAATTCCAAGACCTTTTCAACTTTTTCTTGGTTGCTCTAGTCTTTTGCTGAAGCTATCCTGATCTACCTCTTTATGTGATTTGATATTGACTTGTCTTTGAGCCATTAATAGTTATTATATTTGTTTTATACTTAATTACTGTGTCCTAGCTTGTCGTTTTATTTTTGATATGTCCTAATAGGCTAGTTGTATGACCAACTTTGATTATTGATGTCTTTGAAGCTCTCACATTTTGTCACCAGGTAGTGAGAGCTATTTTTAGGTATACGTGCTCAGGAGCTCATTTATGTTTCTTGTGCAGATTTAGGTTAGGGGTCTAGATTGTTGGTCACTGAATGTGTGGTGCAGGTCCTTACCAATAGTCCTACATGTACAGAGGTGATTGGAGTAGGCACAGGTATCTGACTGCAGTAGGGAGTCATGTGCTGAGCAAGGCAGAAGGCTGACACCTAAGTTTTTAAGTGTAAGGCATGTCCCTGTTTCCTAGGATGTGTTGGGGTGGGCTTTGCAACTGAACTTTTGGTACCCAATGCTGTTGGCTGTAAGAACTGGGAGGCACCCCTTATTTCTTGTAATCCTTTTGCAGGTGGCTTGATTTAGTGAGGGGAGGTACCAGTCCTTATTTCCCTGATGTGAGTAGATGAGGAAACTACTTAATAGCCAGGGTGAGGGCAAATGTCAGGAATCTGCCACTTCCACTTAGCTGTTGCAGTTAAAAACAGGCTTTAGGTGAGTATTCTGTTTGACTGTGGTAATGACGGCATATACTCTTGAAATGGGCCTCACCGTTCTATGCAGGAGTAAAAGGCATTCAAAGTCTATGAACTCATTATGCTTGTGTCTAGGCAAAGGTGTGGTGCCTGCCCTGAGTTGTTAGCTTAGGGAAGCTGGTTGATTAATTTTTTTAAGTTTGTTAATTTGTTTTCTCTCTGAAGATGAGAGAATGTCTTGGAGAGCACAACAGGTCCTACTTATGGTCTAGGACTATAGCAATTGCTGAAGCCATACCAGGTCTGGAACAATGCAGGGAGGGGACAGGTAAACGGGAGAGAGGTACTTCCCAAAGTGGGGAAATTTTTTTTATCCGTGCAATAAGTTAGAGGCTTGCTCTTATCTTTCTCTGATTGAGAGCTAATTCTCCCTGGACTTCTAGACTTGAACAGACTCTCCACTGTTTGGTTTCTCCTGATACAAAAGTATATCCACAGTATAACTGCTTGTCCCAGCTCACTCACATTGGCTGATCCAGCCTGCAGGGTGCTGGCCAGGTCAGGTCTGGCAAATCCTCACTGCTTCTGAACTGTCTCTCCTTCCCATTGTCATTCAGTGCAACTGTTAAATTTGTCTTTGATGTTCAGGGATCCTAGATTGTCACATATAATTGATTCACTTGTTTTTTCAGTTCTTTATTGTAAGAGGGACCACAGGAAACGTCTGACTATTCCAACATCTTGGCCCCACCTCACAATATTTGTCTTTTTGAGGTTCATTCCTTAACTCAGCATGTTTCTGACATTTATTCATGTCATAGCATATCTCAGAATTTCTTTTCTTTTATGCATGAATAATATTCCATTGAGTGTATGTGCCACATTTTGTTTATCCATTCTTTTATTGATGGACATTTGGGCTGTCTGTACATTTTATTTTTTGTGTCTCTAGTGTCCAGCAACATGTCTAGGGTGGTGTTGGTTTAAAGAATACTGTTAAGTGGCATAGCTCTGAAAGCACCAGTACATCCCTAATTCTTCTCTACTCAGATAGCTCTGTTTCCTGAGAATATATTAATTATTGTAATTTATATGATATTAAAGGTACTATTCCACATTCCTTATCCTAATCTCTTGGAATTCATAATTTTTCCAATTTTAGAATGGTAATATAACATATATTACCTAGTACCTCCAGGGAAATCTGGAAAAGCACCCTATTATCAAATATATTGCTATTTCTGCAGTGAAACACATGAAGAGTCATAGAAAATAGATGATCAGAAGTGAAGAAAAGAGTTGTAGAACTTAAATTAGAATAAAAAGTTCAAACTTAGTTGTTTCTGGATCAATCTGATTTTGAAAAAAGGAACTGAGAGCAAAACCCTCTCTGTAGATAAAAAAAAGGCACAAAGGGAACCAGCAAGTATTTAAAGGGACACAATTTCCAGAAGCTTGTCCCATCAAAAGGTTCATGGCTGAAGAATTCAGTGACTTCCTTCTATAGTTTCTAGCATCCACTATCCCTTTTTGTTGTCAGCTGCGTGTAAGTTGTTCCTTGGCTCACAATAACCTCACATACAAAAGAATATAGCACTGCCCAGTCCTGTTCCCTTCCCATGATGGACTGGCTTTTTGACTACATCACCAAGTCTTTTTTCCTAATCCATTTTAGTATGGAAGTGCCACTGAAATATGTCCAGCATCACAGCAACACGTAAGCATCCACTGACAGAGAAGTAGTGGCTGTACATGTAGTGCACTGGACGAGAGTAGAACTCAGGTGTCCCAAATAGAAGCCAAGAATTCTACCAAATAGAAGGCAAGAATTCTACTACTGACCACAATCCCCACCCAAGAGCCCCTAAACCTTATAGAGTATCTGGACTGACTAGAGCTGTAGTTTGGAGTTGGTACCAGTTCAAATTGGGACTGCATAGGCATCCTAGGTCAGACACAAAATATTCCTTAAGAATGAAAAAGATAATAAGGTTAACACAAAGCTCAAAGAGTGAAGTCAGTTCTCTGTTTCTATCAGTAGTCACCAGGAATATTCACAACACTAAAATAACTTCTTATGAACACATGCATACAAAGCCTATTCATAAATAAAATAAAAAACATGTGCCATGGGGGCTATTTTGAACCCCCAACCCCCCAAAAACAAACAAACCCACTGCTGTCATGTTGATTCTGACTCATAGCAACCCTAAAGGTCAGAATAGACCTGCCCCATGGAATTTCTGAGGAGCACCTGGTGGATTTGAACTGCCTACCTTTATGGTTAGCAAATGTAGCACTTAGCCACTACACCACCAGGGTTTCCAATGCCACTATTTTGTTGAAAGTATTAATAATGGAGGAGTCATTGGTCTTGCAAAATTCTATCATTTGATCTATAAATATCTTTTATAAAAATAAAATGAGTACTTCTAATATGATGAAGATCACCATGTGAAAATGGGAGTTAAAGGAAAAAAATCACATCAGTGTTAGGAAAGTAGTTTTTAATTTTTTATATTTTTAAAATATTTTCTTGTGCTTTAAGTCAAAATTTATAATCTAAATTAGTTTCTCTTACAAAAACTTACACACACACTGCTATATAACTCTAGATGCTCTCCCCCCTGTGACAGCACACTCCTTTCTACTCAGCACTTCCTGTGTCTATTCAACCAGCTCCTTTCCCTCTCTACCCTCTTGTCTTGCCTCTGGACAGAAACTACCCAGTTAGCCTTGTGTAGATACTTAAGCCAAGAAACACACTCTACTAGTATCATTTAGTATCTTATAGTCTAGTCTAGTCTTTGTCTGAAGAGGTGGCTTGGGGAATGGTTTCACTTCCGGGCCAGCAGAGATTCTAGGGGCCATATCTTCTGCAAACCTCCAATTTGCTGGACCATGAAATTTGGTCTTTTTAATAGAATTTTAGTTCTGCACACTCATTTAATCTCCAGTTATGTCAGGGACCCTATGGTGTATTCCCTACCAGCTCAAGTCATTGGAGGTGGCAGGGTAACATCTAGTTCTTTGGTCTCATGCTAATGTAGTCTTTGGATTGTGTGGACCTGTCTCTTGGGCTAATATTTTCCATATGTCTTTGATGTCTTTCATTTCTTCTGTTCCAGGTGAGTTGGGACCAGATGATGGCTGCTTGCTAGATTTTAAAACCTCGGATGCCACTCACTAAAATGGGATGTAGAACATTTTCTTTAAAAACTTTGTTATGCTAACCGACCAGATGGTGCGCAGCCACTACCAAAAGCTTCCAGGATAGACATAGAGCTCCTGACATAGAGGAGAAACATAAGCATGCAGAACTAGAAGTCTACCAAATGATCACAACTAATGGTCTGTCCATCTGGAGAGCCCCATGGGAGCATGGCCCCCAGACTCTCTGGTGCCAAACCACATCGAACAATGATGCCAGCTCCCCAGACACTGAACTGGACTATATACGACCTGCAGTGATCCTGGCACTGAACAAACTTTTGGACTTAGATAAATACACGGGGCTGTCTTGAGAAGCTAATTCCTGGAGATGAGAAGATAGGGTGATAGAAGAAAAGTCTGCATCAAGTGGGCTTGAGACTTTCTGGATGGGGAGGAGGAGTGTGCAGTCATGGGATGGTGGGGAAGAGAGGGGAGAGCAAGTATACTAAAATAATGGTGTGAGTTCCAAATGTTGTATGGCAAATTGATATCAATTGTATACTTGTACTTAAATCACAATAAAATTTTATTAAAAAAACCCACAGAACTTGCTTATGCCAATTGATCTGCATAGCCAATGAAACCATGATCCCCAGAACCCTGCATCTGCTACTCTTTCCTTTGAAGTCTTTAGTTGTATTTAGGAATCCTCTTAGCTTTTGGTTTGGGCTAACTGTGTGAACCTCTCTTTTACTGTACACTGTCCCTCTCTTGACCTAACCCAATTTCTAGCTACTATTTAATCAACAAATTTTTCTTTTCCTCTCTCTCCTCCTTAGTAACCCTCAAAGACTGTATTTAAACCCTTTCTTGAGTCCTCATAATAGTGGTATCATACAGTATTGGTTCTTTCACAACTGATTTAATTCAGCGTGAAGCCTTCCAGATTCATCCGTGTTATGTCATGTTTCCCAAGATCACTGTTATTCTTTATCATTGTGCAATCTTCTATTGTGTGACTATAACATAGCTTGTTTATCCAGTCATCTGTTGATGGGCACCTGGGTTGATTCCATCTTTTTGCTGTTGTGGACAGTGCTGCAATAAATATTGGTGTGCATGTATGTATTCATGTGACAGCCTTTATTTATCCTGGATATATTTCAAAAGTGAGATTGCTGGGTTGTATAGTAATTCTATTTCTAGATTTTTAAGAAAGTAGCAAATCTATTTCCAAAGTAGTTGTCCTATTTTATGTTCCCATCAGCAGTGTGTAAGTGTTCCAGTCTCTCCAAAATTTATTATTTTGTGTTTCTTGGGTTAATGCCCAGTTTTGTTGTGGGGAGATAATATTTCATGCAGTTTGCTTTGGATTTCTCTGATGGCTAATGATCATGAGCATTTCCTCATGTATCTGTTAACTGCCTAGGTGTCTTCTTTGGTGAAACACCTGTTCATATCCTTTGCTCACTTTTAAATTGGATTATTTGTCTTTTTGTTGTTGAAGTTTTACAGTATCTTGTGGCTTTTGGAGATTAGATGCTGATTAGGTATGTGGTAGCCAACTTTTTTTCCCCAGTCTGTAGGCAGTCTTTTTACTCTTTTGATGAAGTCTTTGGATTATTGTAAGTGTTTGATTTTCAGGAGTTCTCAGTTGTCTATTTTCTCTTCTGGTGTTTGTGCATTGTTAGTAATGTTTTATACTCTGTTTATGCTGTGTATTCAGGCTCTAGTATTGTCCCTATTTTTTCTTCCATGGTCTTTATTGTTTTAGGTTTTATATTTAGGTCTTTGATCCATTTTGAGTTAGTTTATTTGCATTTTGAGTTAATCATTTATTTACAGGTCTGAGTCATGTTTCATTTACTTGCAGATGGATATATAATTATGCCAGCTCCATTTGTTAAAGAGACTTTCTCCCCAGGCTACCAATTCTGGGGCTTTGCCAAATATCTGCTGCTCATAAGTGGATGACGTTAGATCTGGATTTTCAATTCTGCTCGTTGGTCTATGTATTTGTTTTTGTACCAGTAGCAGTCTGTTTTGATTACTGTAGTAGTGTAATAAGTTCTGTAGTCAGGTAGTGTGAGGCCTCAGACTTTATTCTTCTTCAGTAATGCTTTATTTTTAAGCTTTCCATGTGACATTTGGTGACTTGTTTCTCCATCTCATTAAAAAACAAAGCATTAAAATGTGTATTGTGTCTATAGATTGCTTTGGGTAGAATACAAATTTTAATCATGTTGAGTTCTTCCTGTCTATGAACAAGATCAGTTTTTCCACCTATATAGGTCTGTTTTGGTTTCTTGCAGTGGTGTCTTGTAATTTTCTTTGTATGGGTCTTTTATATTTCTGGTTATATTTATTCCTAAGTATTTTATCTTTTGGGGGCTATTGTAAATGTTATTGATTCAGTGATTAGGTCTTTGATACTCTTTGTTGGCATAAGAAATCCAGCTGATTTTTGTAAGTTTACCTCGTGTCCTGATAGTTTGCTGAACTCTTCTATTAGTTCTAGTAGGTTTTTTTTTTTTTCCGTTGATTCTTTGTAGTTTTCAGTGTATGAAATCATATCAACTGATAATAAAAACCAAAACTAAACCCACTGCTGTTGAGTTGATTTCAACTCATGGAAACCCTATAGGTAAGAGTAGAACTGCTCCTATAGTGTTTCCAAGGAGCACCTGACAGATTTGAACTGCCAGCCTTTTGGTTTGCAGACATAGCACTTTGTCGCTACCTCCCCAACCGCCTGCGGAAGGAAGACAGGACACAGGGATATGAGCCACCTTGCAAGTTGCTTGCTTTATTCTTCTCTTACTTCTTTGTACACCTACTCCTACTCCTACTGCTACTGCCGGCTGCTACTGCTACTCCTACTCCACTGGCCGGCTTCCTGGCACTCACTCACTTTTATACCCCAGGTCCCTCCAATCCTCTAATGCCACGCACTCTCGAGATGGAGATTCACAATAGGCTAGCTGGAAATCACTGCCCACAGGCATGCGCACGAAAGCCCTAGGTCTGGTAAACAAGGGTGTGGTCGGAGTTCTGGCCCTGGGCGCCCGCGCCATCTTGGGCCATCGTATCCCGCTTACCACAGCACTTAATTGCTATGCCATCAGGGTTTCTGAACTGACAACAGAGGTACTTTTATGTCTTTGTTTCAAGTTTGGATACCCTTTATTTTTTTATCTTGTCTGATTTCTCTGGCTAGAATCTCCAACACAATTTTAAATAAAAGAAGTGACAAAAGAAAACCCTGTCTGGTTCTTGTTTTCAGTGGGAATGCTTTCAGACTCTTTCCATTTAGGATGATGTTGGCTGTTTGTTTTGTAGAAATGTACTTTATTATGTTGAGGATTTTCCCTTCTATTCATCATTTGCTGAAAGTTTTTAATATGAATGGGTGTTGGACATTGTCAAATGTTTTTCTGCATCAGTTGATGAAATCAAGTAGTTCTTGTCTGTCTTTTTTAGGTGACTAATTACATTGATTTGCTTTTCTAATGTTGAACCGTCCCTCTATCACTTGTATGAAATCACTTGGTCGTGGTGAATTATTTCTTTGATATGTTGTTGAATTCTGTTGGTAGGAATTCTGCTGAGGATTTTTGCATTTAAGTTCATGAGAGATATTGGTCTGTAATTTTCCTTTTTTTGTGGTGTCTTTACCTGGTTTGGGTATCAGAGTTATTCTGATTTTATAGAATGAGTTTGATTCCATCCTTTTCTGTGCTCTGAAATCCTTTAGCAATATTGGCAATATGTTTTATCTGAAAGTTTAGTGGAATTCTCTACAATCTCTTCTTTTTTGATGGGTGTATTTAGTTGTTCTATCTGTTTGTGTTAGTTTCAGTAGGCAGTGGGTTTCTAGGAATTTGTCCATTTCCTCTAAGTTTTCAAGTTGTAAAAATAAGATTTTTCCTAGTATTCTGTTATATATTTTTTTAATTTCAGTTGAGTGTGTTGTGGTATTACCTGCCTCTTTTCTTATTTGGGTTATTTGTTTCCTGTCCTGTTTTTCTTTTGTCAGTTGGCCATTGCCTTATTTATTTTGTTAATCTTTTCAAAGAACCGTCTTTTGGTCTTGTTGATGCCATAGTCTTTCTATCCTCTAATTCACTTAATTCTACTGAAATTTATACTATTTGCATTCTTCTGGTGCCCAGTGTGTTCTTTTGCTGCTCTGTTATAGTTGTTCAAGTTGTAGGGTTAATGCTTTGATTTGGACCTTTTCTCCTTTTTGTATGTGTGCATTTATTGAAATAAATTCACCTCTGACACTACTTTTTCTGTCTCCCATAGGTTCTGTTTGAATGTGTTTTAATTTTCTTTAGATTCTATGAATTTCTGTATTTCCTCCTTGGTTTTTCCAAAACTCAATAGTTTTTGAGCAAGGTGTTCAGCTTCCACATGTTTGATGTTTTATTTTCCTTGATTTTTCTGTTACTGGTATCTACTTTTATGGCTTTATGGTCTGAAGAGTTGCTCTGTAGTATTTCAATGCTTTGAATTTTGTTAAGGCTCGGTTTATGGCTTTATATGTGGTTTAATTTCGTGAGCACTGGAAAAGAAAGTGTATTTGTTTGGTGTTGGGTGGAGTGTTCTGTATATGTCTGTGAGGTCAAGTTGGTTCCTTGTGACATTTAGGTCTTCCTGGTTTTTTTGAGCTTTTTTTTCTGGATGTTCTGTACTGCAATGAAAGTGGTGTGTTAAAGACTTCTACCATTGTTGTGGAGGTGTCTATTTCTGTTTTCAATGCAGTTAGAGTTTGTTTTATGTATTTTGGAGCCCTGTCCTTGGGTACATTAATATTTAATATGATTATGTTTCCTGGAGTATTGATCCTTTAATCATTATATAATGACCTTGCTTATCCAATGTGTTAGATTTTACTTTAAAGTCTATTTTATCAGAGGTTAATGTTGTCACTTCTGCTCTTTTTTGAATGTTGTTTTCTTGGTAACACTTTTTCTATTCTTTAAGTGTTGGTTAACATCTTTAAGTCTATGGTGTGTCTCCTGCAGGCAAGGGTATTGATGGATCACATTTTTTTTAAATCTAATCTGCTACTCTTTATCTCTTTATTGATACATTAAATCTACTTACATTTGTGTAATTATTGATGGATATGAGCTTAGTGCTGTCATTCTGATGTCTTTTTTTTAGTATATATATTGCAGACAGTGCCTTTGTTTCAGTAATTTTTTGTGCTGAGTCATTTTTATTGTTGTGTTTTCACCTATCTCATTGTTGATGGTTTTGTAGTCACTGAGGCTTTTTTTTTTTTTTTATTTTGTTTTTGACACAGAGGATTGATAATCACTGGTTTACCTTAATTATCTACTCCTATTTTTCTAGATTGAAATCTATCTTTAATTTCCTTCTATCACCTTGACTTCTCTATATGAAAGACCTATAAGTATATTTTTAGGTCCCCCTTTTTTTGTTATGTTTACATACTCACATTTCTGTTTCCCTTTTTTGATGTTTTACCTTGATTCATTCTTCTGATCCCCTTTTGGGGTTGATGTTTAGTTGCCCTGTTCTATGTTCTAGTCTTGAGTTGTTATCTGATGTTATTTATTTTCTAACTAAAGGACTTTTTTTAGTATTTCTCTTAATTTTGGTTTGGTTTTTGCAAATTCTATAAATTTCTGTTTATCTGCAAATGTCCTAATTTTGCCATCAACAGAGATAGTTTTGCTGCATGTGTAATTCTTGGCTGGTAATTATTTTCTTTCAATACTTTGTATATGTCATGCCATTGGGTTCTTGCCTGCATGGTTTCTGCTGGGTAGGCCAAACTTAGTCTTATTTACTGTCCTCTGTAGATTATTTTTCTTTCAGTCCTAGCCACTTTTAAAAGTATCTCCTTATCTTTAGTTTTGGTGAGTTTAATTAGAACATATTTTGGTGTCTTTGTTTTGGAATCTATCTTTTAAGGAGTTGGATAAGTGTCTTTGATAGATACTTTCTCATGTTTCATGATATCAGTCAAATTGTCTGCCAACAAAGCTTTGACAACTCTCTCTGTATTATCCCTTCCCTCTCTACTGGTACTACAATCACTTGTAGATAGCTCGTATTGATAGATGACCACATATTTCTTAGTATTTTTTAATTTTTAAAAAATTCTTTTATTTGAGTTTTCCTCAAATATATTGGTGTCACATGCCTTAACTTCAGTCTCAGTAATTAGGCTTCCCATTGCCTCATTTCTGTTCCTTTGACTTTTTAAAGAGTTGTCTACTTTTGTAATGTTATTACTAATTTTCTGAATTTCTAATTCCTGCCTCTGTATGCTTTCTTGCAATTCCTTCAATTTGTCATTATGCTCTGCTATATTTTGCCTCATTTCCTTCCTGATCTCTTGAAGAATTCTAACTATTAATCTTTTGTATTCTACTTCTGGTAATTCCAGGAAGTTCTCTTCACCTAGAAAATTTCTTAATTCTTTGTTTTGGGAGCTTTGAGAAGCCATCATGGTCTGCCTTAAGTGATTTGACATGGAATAGCATCTCAGCACCATCCATCAAGTTGTTAAATGTATTTTTACTTACTGTGTTCTAACTTCTTGTATATTTGGTTTTTAAATGTCCAAACAGGCTGGTCATGTGTTCCAGTTTGGTTATTGGTGCTTTTGAAGCTCTAATATCCTGTCATCAGGTATTTAGAGCTGTAACTAGACATGTGAGCCCTGGAGTCCATTTACTTTTCTTGTATGGATTCAGCCTAGGTGTATAGGTGATTGGTCACCAAGTATGTGGTATAGGTTCTCCTCTCCTGTCCTAGATGGGCAGGGGTAATCATAGTGTAGCCACAGATATCTGGCTGCAAGCTCTGAGAAAGGCAGGGAGCTAACAGCTTTACATGGATTGAATTATGTCATCTGTGACCCCCGCCTCGTCCGCCCCCCCTTAATTTGCATAACAGTTTGGCTAGGCCATAATTCCTGGTATTGTGTGATGTTCCTACATGTTATCAATCATGACTTATGTTAATTAAAGATGATGGGCGACAGTTGTGTTGGTGGGACAACACTCAGTGTGCAAAATTGTATTGTGCCTTGAGGCAATCTCTCGAGATATAAAAGAAAGAAGCTATCAGAGAGTTGGGGACTACATATAACCAAAAAAAAAAAAACAGTGCCAGGAACAGAGCACATCCTTTAAACTTGGGGTCCTGGTGCCTCAGAAACTCGTCTTCTAGGGGAAGATTAACAACACAAACCTTCCTCCAAAGCCAAAACAGAAAGACTTCCCCTGGATCTGATGCCCTGAATTTGGAATTTTAGTCTATTTGTCTATGAAAAAATAAATTTCTGTTTGTTAAAGGCATGCACTTATGATATTTTTGTTATTGCAGCACTAGATGATTAAGACACTACCTTCCCTGAGTGTGTATGAGGAAAGCATGTCCCCTTATGTCTGATTCTATGTGAAGGAAGTGTTTCTACCTTGAGTTTCCAGCTCAGTGGACTAGACAGGTCTTTTTCACCCCATACTCTAGTTTGTTAAATTGTTCCCTCTCCATGTCTAGGACAATGGGTCAAGGGAGTCTTCAGGAGTCCTACTTCTGCCTTCATAAATGGCATCAGACTCCAGAGCTGGGCACAGTGCAGAGAAGGTCATGGGATGTTCTGGGAGAAGGAAGAGAGGTTTATCCCAAGGAAATGATTGGTAGATTAGATCAAGCCGCTTAGCTTTTGATTATCTAGTGCCAATTTTCACTGGTTCTGAAAATGCAAGTGGACACTCTGTTCAATTTCTGCTGCTGAGGAGGATGTCCTCCAAACACTGTTACTGTGTTCACCACACTGGCTGCAGCAGATTCCTAACAGGCCAGGTCTGGCCAACCCTAGGTACTTCTAGAACTGTTCTCACTTTGCCATCACTCAGTCTAATTTCTCAACTTCTTTTTGATGTTCAGGGCACCTAGAATGTCACATGTGAGTGATTCATTTGGGTTTTTTTTTTTTTGTTTCTTTGTTGTTACAGGGATCACAGGAGTCATCCATCTACTCTGCCATCTTGGTCCTGACTATGGTAGCTTTTTAATTTTCCAGAATAAGTTTTTGAGGTATCCTGCAATTAGACATGTTGATCCCAAGACATTGGGTGGGGTCATTTTTGGAACAATTTGTTGTGACTCTTTTGAGAAAAGGAAAGAAACAAGTTAAATAATTTTCTTATCGTCATTCATTTTTTCTGTTTCCAATGGTTCATAGAATAAGTCAAGATTATAACTTGTGCAGAAATTAAACTTAGTCTCATTTAATTGAAACTGATATAATTGTCTTGTAGGTTTTGAATATGAGCCTTGTTGGAACAGTGGTTACAAGTAGGCTGCTAATCTGGATGTCAGCTGTTGGAACCCGTGAGTTCCTTTGTAGGAGTCTGCTTTTATAAAGACTTACAGCTTTGGATACCCTTTGCAGTCAGTTCCACTTTGTCCTATAGGGTTGCTGAGTCAGAATTGTCTCAACAGCAACAGGTTTATATTGTTAATATGTCATAATTCTTGCTTTACCAAGAGTTAATAAAGACTTCACAAGTAAATGGCCTTTGTGGTACAATGGTTAAGTGCTAGCTGCTAATCAAGATGTCAGCAGTTCAAATTCACCAGACGCTCCTTGGAAAACCTATAGGACAGTTCTACACTATCCTATAGGGTTATTATGAGTCAGAATTGACTCCACAGCATCAGGCTTGGTTTTGTTTTTCTGCAAGTGAATAAATGGCATTAAAATGGTAAGGCAAGGGTACTGCTATATCAAATATTTATTTCTGTTTGAAATCCTATTTGTACTTCACATATAGAATGCTACATATGAAAGACCTTTCAAGGAAAATTATATAACAACTGCATTGTCTATCAGTTTGTTGTACTGTGGTGTTATGCATATAGCTAGAACGCTTCAAGCTACGCCACTGATATTTCAAATACCAGTAGGATCACCCATGGTGGACAGGTTTTACTGGAGTTTTCAGACTAAGAATAGGAAGGATGGCTTGGAGATTGATTTCTAAAAGTTAGCCAGTCAAAATCCTATGGATCACAACAGAATACTGTATGATATCTTAGTGGAAGATAAATTCTTATGTTGAGAGGAATACACAATGGCCTCAACAATGAGCAGAAATGTGTCAACAGTCATGATAATGGTGCAGAATAGGGCAACATCTCCTTATATTGTACATAGAGTCACTATGAGCCAGAGCTCGCACTAAGAGAACTCTTACCACCAAAAAGATACAATAGTCTATGACACAGATTGAACTAACTGCATGAAATCTGTTTACAGAATTTGTAGACTATTCTTTATAATATAATAGATTTGATGTTAAACTTTAAGTTTCACATGGGGAATGGTAAATGCTATGCTTAAAGGGGGAGAGAAGATAAATAAAAATCTATTTAGTGCAGACTACGTGCAAATCAAATCTTGGGATGTAAAAATGAGAAAACTTTAAATCCTTAGTTTCCTGCTTAAACTGATTGGTTGTACAAAATGAAGGACTGGATAAATACCAGGAATTTGAATTTTTACTTCAGGGAAAGTCACTATTTTATATTACAGCCACTTTCTTCAAGGGAGACTTTAATCCACACAAGCTGTTTCCATTTTCCAAAACACCTATTTCATTTCTGAGAAGATTCACAAGTGATTTTCTTCCTGCTAGATCCTATTTACTTTGAATTATTAAATCTAATTTCCCACCAAGTCAATGGAACTTATTTCATAAATCTCATAATTGTCAAGGTTGGTTGGAAAACTAAGAGCCCACTCACACAAAGTGAGATCCAAATTTGGCAGTAACACTTAATGAAGGATAGCTGGATGAATATCATCTGTGCTGCTTTCGTGTTATGGTTTGATCTAGAACAGCTGAGAAGCTCTTGAAAGCCACGGTTCAGGAAGGTTTAATGACTGAGATAGTTAACTTCAGACCTTGGTCAGTCAGTTGAAATCTAACCAAACTAAACCCTTCAGCATCAAATCAATTGTAAACTCATAGTGACAAAATGAGGAAGGGTAAAACTGTCTCCTAGGGTTTCCAGAGCTACTACAAAGGGCTCAAACCTAGCAAGGATTGTGAGGATGGCTCAGGACCAGACAGTGCTTCATTTTGTTGTATATAGGGTGACTGAGTCAGAACTGACTGGGTCGCATCTATCAACAAGATCTGTCTCCTGTAGAGTGGCTGGTGGGTTTCAACTTCTGACCTTTATATGAGCAGCCAAACAGCTAAGAGTTTTAACCACTGCACCACTAAGGCTCCTTTAGTTGAAATCAGGTAAGCAAGTATCTCCTTTCAAATCCTGGCTTCAGGAACCACTTGACAAAGATGACACCTGATCTTTTGACTGCTTTAATTTATGCCACTTCATATTTGAGTCTGCTCAACAAGATTTTTATTTCATCATTTTAAGCAAAGCTTCCCAGTTGTAAAGATCTTATAATTCCCTACAATCACAGTAACAAACCGCCTTTGTTGCAGCTGCATTTGATAGCTGTTCAGCTGACTTGTTTTGTGTGTAAATCATTTGTGTTAATAACTCTCCCTCTTAGAAACTCTGGTGACATAGTGGTTAAGAACTATGGCTGCTAACCTAAAGCTCAGCAGTTCAAATCCACCAGGAGCTCCTTGGAAACCATATGATGCAGTTCTACGTTCTCCCACAGAGTTGCTATGAGTTGGAATCAACTCATCAGCAGTGAGTTTTTTGTTTTTTAACAGAAACTTAATACCCATTAAGAGATACCACCTTAGTCTTTTTTCCACCACTAATATGCTTTTTTCTCTATGTATTTGTCTAATCTAAATATTTCATGTAAGTAGAATCATACAGTTTTTGTCCTTTTGTGTCTGACTTAATTTAATCAGGAAAATATTTTCAAGGCTCATGCATGTTGCAGGTATCAGAACTTCATTTGTCTTCACTGCTGACTAATGCTCAGTTGTATAAATATAACACATTTTGTTTATCTATTCACCTGTTATTGGTCATTTGGATTATTTAAAACTTTTACCTATTGTAAATAATGCTGAAATGAACTTTAGTGTACCTTCCCCTTGATGTTTGTTTTGAAGATCATCATGGAAGAATAATACTCAGCAGTCACAGACTCAGGGACAAAGATAGATGAGAAGCGCACCTGAACTAGTATTAAAAGAGGACCTCTACACTACTTTTCCTGGAAATGTTTTATGCACGCAGGAGTAGTTTTTGAGTGCCTACCTATGTCAGGTATTCTGGATGTAGCAGCAGCGAAGAGTATATATAAGGTCTCTGCTCTAACAGAGATTCTAAAGGAGAATATGGGTATGGAATAAGGGTTAGTAGTGACAGATGACAAAGAAGGGAATAAGTAAATCAACAAAGTAATTTCAGAGAGTTATAGAAGATTAAAAATATAATGCAGAGAATTTTTCTTCTGGGTAGATTTTTTTCCTACTTCAACCAATAGAAGAAATGGATATACTTTTAAATGTCTTTTTAAGAGATACTAGAAAGTTATGAAAGCACAGAGAGATACATAAACTAAAATTTCTCTTCTTTGAAGAGCTGCAGTTTGCATGCCCAGGGATGTTTGTTAGATTTGGGCACAGGGAGAAGATTGAGATTGCCACAGTTATAGGCACAGTATATAGATTAAACTGTGCTCCCCCTAGGCCATAACTTGGACTTATGGCCTATAAAACTGTGAGAAAATAAATGTCTGTCCTTTGAAGCTGCCAACATTATGGTATTTTGTCATGGCAGGGCATCTTAGTCATCTAGTGCTTCTGTAACAGAAATATCAGAAGTGGATGGCTTTAACCAAGAGAGCTTTGGCCTGTCATGGTCCGATGCAAGTCCAAATCCAGGGCACCATCTTCACGAGAAGCCTTCTCTCTTGCTTTGTGAGCTCTGGAGGAAGGTCCTTGTCATCAGTCTTAGTCTGTAAGCATCTCAGCACAGGAACCTCAGGTCTAAAGATGTGCTATGCTCCTGGCACTGCTTCCTTGGTGATGTTCCTGTATCTCTCTGCTTGCTTCTCTCTTTTATATCGCAAAAGATATTAGCTCAAGACTTTATCCAATCTTGTAGACCTCATAAATACAACTGCTGCTAATCCTTCTTATTCAATCACAGTGATAGAATTTACAACACATAGGAAAATCCCATCAAATGACAAAACAGTGGACGGTCATGCAGGGAATCATGGCTCTGACAAATTGATATACAGAGTTTTGGGGAGGCAGAATTCAGTCCATGATACAGTGCTAGTAGATTAAGATAAATTCTAATGGGGAAAGATACTTTGGTATAGACTGAGATGATGAACTAGAATCCAGAGAATTCCTAAAAAGCTGGATGATTTTTCTCATGAAAATTTGCTTAATTCTGGGAAATGATAGGGGCTGGATATGAGAGTAGATCCAAAAAAACTAAATCAAATGCAGGCCAATAGAGTTGATGCCGATTCATAGTAACCTTATAGGATAAAGTAGAACTGCCCCATAGTTTCCAGGGAGCACCTAATGAATTTGAACTGCTGACCTTTTGATTAGCAGACGTACCACTTAAGCACTATATCACCAAGGTTTCCATGAAAGGAGACAGGTAGAATAAAATGTCTCACAGCCTCACGGTCCAGTAGATAGGGGATATGCAGCACATAAATTCTGATGTCATGTTAGAGATACTTGAGATCAGAGGTAGGGAGTTTACGGGAAGCTCCAGTCTTTAGTCAGCTCAGTTTCCCAGCAGATGAAAGTAGTAGCTCCAAGCTCTGTCTGCTTGACAGAGTGAATGTTGAACACTCTCTGTAGGAAAACTACATCAAATGAATCTCCATGATTTTTTTTTTTTATCACAATATGTGCCATATAATGATAATAATGAGATGTACAAAAATGGAGGAAAAACATGACTCAAATGTTGAAATTTGTAGATAAGTACTTTTAAAAAAATATTAAAAGTATAAAAGTAGGGGTCCTCATGGGGCAGTCATTAGTACCTTAGCTGCTAACCAAACCTTGGACATTTGAAGACATCAGCCACTCTTGAGAAACTTTATGGGACAGTTCTACTCCATCATTTGGGCTTTTTATTCACTGGAAACCCTGGTGGCATAGTGGTTAAGTACTGTGGATGTTAACCAAAATGTTGTCAGTTTGAATCCACCAGGCACTCCTTAGAAACTCTGTGGGGCAGTTCTATTCTGTCCTATATGGTGTCTATGAGTCAGAATCACCTTGACAACAGTGGGTTTGTTTTTTATTAATACATTGTAGTTGACTGGACAGCAATGGTATTGTTTGTTTGATTAGCAATGTGTTAAATAAATAAAAACATGAACAAAATGAATAAAAATATAGAAAGTTTTGGAAGATGATTGAAGTCTTAAAAAAGAGCCATATGGAAATGAAACTGAAAACACGAGATTAGGAATTTATTGGATAGGTTTTGGAGCAGACTTGACACAAAACTAACAAGATTAATAAACTCAAAATCCAAAGCTGTGGAGATAGAGACTTGGATGGCTAAATATGTTTATGTCCATCTTAGTTGTTCCAAGACATTTATAGGAGCTTGGATTGAAAATATCTAGAATATTAGAACTCACCCTATGGAATACAATACGGCAACTCCTTGTTTTACAGGTAAGGGAACAGATCATTACAGGGAAGTAACTTGTCCCTGATGACTTCTGCTAGTATCTATTACCAGAACCTGTATATTTAGGGGGGAAAAATCAACAATTTTAGTCATGTGACAAGAAATTTCTCCTTTTTCTTTGACTATCCAGCTGCTTCAGCACCAAGGCTGTAGGCAATTATTATATATTTTTTGAATATATTCCTTCCCAATCTGATGCTCAGAACCAAGCTGGGGAGACATAACCCTTCTGAAACCTCAGCGTCCACCAACCCACCCTGGCTTTCTTAATTTTAAGCAAATTGTGTATCCCTCATTAGCTCAGATGGAAAGTACTAGTGGATTGGAAAGAGAATATGTTTTCTTAATAAGACCTTTTTTTTTTAAATTTACACAGCTTGTCTTACTGAAGTTCAAAGATAGGACATGTATGTTGGAAGACCCTTTGTCTCCGAAATACACATCATGAGGGCTTTCCATAGATAAAACTATCTTTTTCTCTTTTGAATTCCTATGAAACTTATTTCCACTCTACAAATTATAGTACACATACCATGAAATATATTCACTGTGATTGTATAGTTAAGTGACTTTCAGTAAATTCATATACTTTCACAGCCAACATCAAAATCCAATTTTATAACATTTATATCACTCACAAAAGAAACTATTAGCACTTCTCATTTCCACTTCCAGCCCAGGAAACCAGTAGAATGTTTTCTGTCTCTAACACATAGGTCTTTTCTGAACATTTCAAATAAATTATTTCACACAGTATATAGTTCTCTGCAACAAAGTTGTTTCACTTCAACTTTTCCATGTTGTTAGCATGCATCAGTGTTCCACTCATTTTATGGTCAAATAATATTCCACTGTCTAAACATACTTCGAACTGTTTTTCTATTCACTAACTGAATAATTGTCAATGAGCATTCACATATAAGTATTTGTGCTGACATGCAGTTTCACTTTTTTTTTAGATTCTATGAATCTAAACTAAACCTTGTGATGTCTTTCTACAGGGATCTTTCTTTTCTGTTGATGTGTCCAAGGTAAACAATTCAAAGACTTGCCATCCTCTGTTCTGAAGAATATTCTGGCTGTACTCCCCCTGAAACTGATTTGTTTGGTCTTCTGGCAGTTCATGGTTGTCTTAGTCATCCAGTTCTTCTATAACAGAAATATCATGAATGAATGGATGTCTTTAACAAATAGAAGTTTATTTCCTCACAGCAAAGTAGACTCTAAATTCGAATTCAGTTCATCATTTCTAGGAGAAGGCTTTCTTTCTTGGTCAGCATTCTCATCAATTTTCACCTAGAGTAGAAAATTCTCTCTGCAGAGACTCTGGATCCAAAGAACACACCATGTTCCTGGCTCTACTTCCTTGGTCGTCTGGGATCTCCCATCTCTGCTTGCTTCACTGTTCTTTTTATTTCTTGTGAGATAAAAGGTGGTACAGGCCACACCCCAGAGAGTCATCCTAACTGAGGTCACATCTCTTTACCTGGAATCAGAGATGTAACCTAGATAAGGATATTATGATTCCACCTCAATCCTTTTAACATACAATTGTGACACAAAATAGAGGACAGCCACACAATACTGGGAATCATGGTCCAGCAAGATTGATACACAAAATTTTGTGGGGACATAATTCAATCCATAACAATAGTATCACCAATGTTTTTTGCCACTGTCACAATTCAAATGTGCCAGTTAGCCTTTGGTCTTCCTTTTTTATTGTCCAGCTTCCACATGCATGTGAGGCAATGGACAATGCATACATGACTCGAGCCAGGAGCACCTTAATCATTAAAGTGACATCTTTGTTTATTTAAAAACTTTTTTTTTAAATTATGATTGAGTGAAAATGTACATTCCCATATAAATTCACTTGCCCACCTCCATGCAGCTCCCACTGCTCTCCCTGCCCAATGACAGCACACTCTTCTTTTTCACTCCATATGTGTCTTATCCTCTCAATAATCTTCTATCCCCTCCTCTCCACCCACTCCCCCACCTCCTGAAATAGGTCAGCAGGACGACATCCTATGGATGCGTAGAACCATAAAGTGCACATATGATATATTCACTCTGTGTCACCAAGTCGAATCCATTCCTGTCCCAAGAATTGACCTTCATTATGATTTATGGACAAGGGCAGCATCAGGGCCAGGAGCCATGTTCCCAGGGGAACTCTGAGGCTCCTGGACTATCAATTGCAGTCTCTTAGTGGAGAACTCAGGGTGTTCCCCTTTTTATTCTTGTGTTGCCAGTAAGACTCTGTGAGCTCCATCACGGCTATCACTGGTGGTGGCCGGGTACGATTGAGTTCTTCCATTCACAAATTGAGGTCTCTCTGTCTTCTGGTTTCACTTTCTCACATGTCATTTCGGTCCTTGGTGGTCTTCCGTTCCTGCTAAGGTCAGACCTTTTACTGTAGCTCTGATGGAAGCTTGGCAGCTTTTAAGGCCCCAGATGCCACTCACCAACGTGGAGTGCAGAAGTCTCTCTTAGCAAAATGCTAGTTGTGCTACTTTGGCCTCGATTTCCCTTGATAGCATGGTCCCTAGCCACCCACCCCAGCTATGCTGTCCTTTCAATATTGAGTTAAGATGGGAGGAGTAATCATATTATGTTGAAGTCCAGTTAGTATTGATCTTCTTTCTAATGTGTGCTGTCACAGATTTCACCCAACCAAATTTCTATCAACTATCTAATCTAAACTCTTCCTCCCTCATCCCCCCTCCCCACCCTTGTCAGCTGTCAAAGAGTCTCCTTCTATGCATGAGTCTGTTTTTCAGTTCTGATCGTAGGAGTCTCATACAATATTTGTCCTTTTGTTGCTAACTACTTTCAGCCTAATGTCCTCAACTGAAACCAGGTTGTAACTGGGACTTTCTTCTTTGTGAGGTGATTTTTCACCTTTTTTCAGGGTTGGCTTTGTGATTGTTGAGACTCCTGTATTACGTTTCTTCATTTAATATGTTGTGTCTTTATTGTGCTTTACAGCTGCCCCTTAGATCACCCTTAATAAACTATGTATAAGCCCAATTTCAATTAGTACCAGTCTTATTAACTTCCTCTCCATCTGGAAGCACTATAATGACTGTAGCACATCCCTCCTTTTAATATGGTGACATCATAGTTTGCATGATATGATCACTGGATCATTTGTTTCACTATTACAGCTTTGGTTGAATTTGGAGCCTTCCCTAACTGAGTGGGTTTCTGGGTGATGTGTCCTGAATTTGCTTCTAAAACATAAAGTTAGTGGTTTTGTTCTTCTAAGCCAAGAGATTCTTTCTAGATTTCTTGTAGCTGTGGTTTGGTTTTTACAAAGTCTGTGAGTTTCTGTTCATCTGTGAATGTCTTGATTTCATTTTCATATGTGAAACATAGTTTTGCAGGATATATAATTCTTGGTTGGAAGTTCTTCAAGGTTTTCAATGTATCATGCCACTGTCTCCGTGCCAGCATTGTTTCTGCTGAGAAATCTGACAAAAGCCTACAGCTTTGCTTTGTGTCTTGCTGTCTTTAAGAGTTTCTGCTTATGTTTCATTTTGTTAAGCTTGATTATAATATGTCTTGGAGTCTTTCTTTTGAGATCTATATTGAGTGGTGTTCAGTATGCATCTTGGATATCTATATTCTCTTCTTTCATGATTTCTGGGAAGTTTTCTGTCAGCAGCTCAGTCACAATACTCTCTGTGTTCTCAGGTGTCTCACCCTGTTCAGGAACTCCAGTTAATTGTAGACTGTTCCTCTTAATAGAGTCCCACAGGTTTCTTAATGCTTCGTCATTTTTGTTGTCTCTTTTTTTCTGATTTCTCCTCATAGATGTTGGAGTTAGCAGCTCTGTCTTCCAAATCAGAAAGTCTGTTTTCCATTTGTTCCATTCTGTTCTCTTGGCTTTGAATTGAGGTTTCTGTGTCTTTGATTTTGTTCTTGATCTGCTGAATTTCAGAGTACTGATGTTCCATCAGATTGAACAGCTTGCTTAATTTTTCATTTTTCTCTGCTGCATTTTGTATACGGTCTAATAGGGCTCTCTATATAATACTTTTGTATTCACTTTCTGATAATTTCAGAAAGGTTTTTTCATTTGGGAAGTTCTTTGGTTATTTCATTTGGGGGCCTTCTGAAGCCATGGTGATTTCTTGGTTACATTTTCTCGAGAGTTTGTTGCTTTTGGGGCATCGTGTGAGTCAATAGAGGCTGGGAGAGATGCTGTGAGGCTGTCTTCAAAGGAAAGGTAAAAATTATGTGACAACTTCCAAAGTCAGTCATATTTTCAGGTGTGTAGGTCCCTCTTCCCAGCTGGCAAAGTAAGCACCTCTGTATCCAACCCCAGATGTTATAAAGTAGTTCAAAATACAGAAGGGCTACTGCCCTGCTGGCCTCTGATCCCTGGCCCCAGTTGTAGGCAACACAGTGTAAAATACTGCTTTTATACTGGAAAAGTCCTCTCCTCCTGGCAGGTGCTGTTTCCCAGCCTAGGAATTAGTCTAGCTGAGGCCTCCATATGGGTATATTTGCCTCCTAGTGGACCAAGATGGCACCCTGCACAAGCTCCCTGCCTGCCTTGATACAAGCCACTTAATGGCAGAGGCAGAAAGAGAGGACAAAGGTGCCAAGATGCACAGAGTCCAAAGTTGGGCTCTCAAAATGTGGTAATTTTGTCTGCTGATTCCACCAGCTGTGTGTCTGAGATTATCTGCTAGTTAAGTCCCAGCTCTGTGCTAAGACAGAGGAAAAAATTTAAAATGGTGAGTTACCTTCAGTCTGTGAAAGCTACTACTCATCAAGAGCAGAGGATGGCAAAAGAGAGAAGGGTTTCTGCTCAGTGGTATGAAGTCCAAATTAACAGCTCTATGCCGTGTCCTAGGGCTCGCTAGGTATCCAAAAGGCTCGGTTTTATTATAGTCCGAGGTCTCAGTTTCCAGAGAGATTTAGGGAGACGTGTGTTTAGTCTGCCATCTTGACTCTGTCTCCAGTAAGACCTTTTCTGTTGAATGTAAAGAACCTCTGAGGCAGTGACTGCCTCAATTTGATTCACTCCTCATAGGTTGAACTTCTATGGCAATATGGGCTTTATCACAAACCAATGAGTCCTGGAGAGAGATATTAGGAACGAAGCCACACAGCAATGGCCTTTTTCTTCCATGTCAGTTCAGCAACTTATATTTACTCAGAAATAATGTAATATTTACCATATCCTTTGCCTATATCCAAATTGATTCAACAACAATGTTTTTGTTTGTTTGTTTTTTTTGTTTTTCTTTTTCTTCTTTTTTTCTTGGTTGCCCATATCCTAAACTCAATAGGAAAAAAAAGAAAAAAAAAGGCAGGGCCAAGATGTCACAGTAGACAGATGCTTCCTGTGACCCTTCTAACAATAAAGATCCAAAAGAATAAATGAATCCATTACACATGACCCCCTAGGAAACCAAAACATCAAAGGGAAAGTTGAGAAATCAGACTGAACAACAGGGAAGGGGGAGTAGGATTCATCAGACCTGACCCAACAGGAAACAGCTGTGGCAAGCATCATGTGCTGAATGTGATGGCTGGAAAACGTCCTCTCCAGTAGGACAAACTGACCAGAGAATCCACTTGCATCTCTACAGCCAGTGAAAGACAACATGAGATCATCAAAAGCTAAGTCTTTGCATGTAACCTACTGTGCATGGGTCTACATATTTCCCTCAGAATAAACCTCTCTCCCTTCTCCTAGTGATTCTCCATCACTTGTCTGCACTGTTTTAGGCTCTGAATCCTGATGTCATTAACTGAGCTGGAAGTAGGGTTCTTTAAGTCTGCCCTGAGCCATTCTCTGAGGCTTGGAGAGGAAACAATTTAACAAACAGGGAGAAGAGGGGAAAAAATCTGTTGAATTACCTGACCCAGAAATTCACCTAGATTCAGACATAAGGGGACATGCTATCCTCACAGGCACTCAGGGATGGGTGTTAGCCTTCCGCCTTTCTAAGCACCTGAAGCCACATATCTGTGCCTACACCAGTTACTGCTGCCATCTAGGACAGTGGGCAAAAGCCTGCACCATACATTTGGAGACTGATTACCTGGATATCTGTGCTGAATCCATAAAAAAAAAAGTAAACAGATTCTTTGGCTCACATGTCTAGTAACAGCTGTAATCATCTGGTGACAGGATTTAAGGACTTCAAGGACAACATACCCAAACTATCACAAATGACCAGCTTATTTCAACATTTCAAAGCAAAATAAAACAAGAAGCTAGAACATAGCAGACATACACAAAATAGATAAATATAATGTTCATGGCTCACAGACAACAGTCAGTTTCAAGTCATTTAAACAGGTAGACCATTATGATTTCAGAAAGTTCCCAAAACAAGGAATCAAGATTTCCAGAGAAAGAAAACTTCCTGGAATTATCAGAGGTATAATATAAAAAATTAATATTTAGAGCTCTTTAAGAAATTAGGAAGGAGATGAGGCAAAATGCAACAGAACATAATGACAAACTGAACAGGCTATAAGAAAACATAGAGCAGCAAGAGTTAGAAATTCAGAAAACTAATAATAAAATTACCCAATCAGAGAACTTAATAAAGAGTCAAAGGAGCAGAATAGAGGTACTGGAAGGCCAAATTAGTGAGACTGAAGATAAGAACATGACATCAATATATATGAGGAAACATCAGACAAAATGAGTTTTAAAAAGTAAGGAACAGTAAGAATTATGTGAACTCTATCAAGAGGAATAATCTATGAGTGATTAGAGTACAAGAAAAAGGGAGTATAACAAAAATATAGAGAATTGTTCAAGATGTGTTGACAACAAACTTCCCAGATATCCTGAAACAGATATCTATGCAAGATGCTCATTGAACTCAACACAAAGTAGACCCCAAAAGAAAGACACCAATACATAATCAAACTTTCCAAAACTAAAGATAAGGAGATACTTTTAAAGTGGCTAGGTAAAAATGAAAAATAACCTACAATGGAAAGTCAATGAGACTAAGCGCAGACTACTCAGCAGAAACCATGCAGGAAAGATAATAATTGCAAGACATATACAAAACCTTGAAGGAAAATAATTGCTGTACAAGATTTCTATAGCCAGCAAAACTCTCCTTCAAACATGATGGCAAAATGAGAACAGTTCCAGATAAACAGAAAATTAGGGAATTTGCCAAAACAGTATTTTAGAATAATTTCTGTTTAGATCTTTTCTTTTTCCCTGTAGTACTGATCCCTCATTCTACACAAAGCAATGTATCATTTCACTGATGTTTAATTTGTATATCAAGTTACTTTTTTTGAAAACTGAAAATAGTTCTTGTAAAATAATTTTGGACTCACAGGTTGTTACAAAAATGGTTCCTGGAATACTGTGTACACTTTCAGCCTTCTTCCCTCAAGTGATAGCATTATATGTAACTGTAGTGTTATATCAAAACAAAGAAATAAACATTAGCATAGTGTTCTTAACTAGCTCCAGACACCTTATTTATTTTAAATAATATCTTATGTTTTATGCACTTTTACTACATGTCAGCATACTTATTATTTGCATTCTTTTTGTTCTATTTCCATTAGGGCTTCAAATCACTTTGTCCAGCCTCCAATTACTGCCGCCTACCTGTCTTTCTAACAATTTCCAGGTGATGCTAATACTGTTGGTGAGGGACAAATTTTGAGAACCACTAGTAGAGCCCAAAATGAAGCTAAATCTGTAGGAAAGAGTAGAACTGCTGCATAGGATTTCCAAGGAGTGGCTGGTAAATTTGAACTGCTGCCCTTTTGGTTAGCAGCCTGAGTTTTTAACCACTACTACACCACCAGGGATAGTAGGGCAGTGATTCTTAAAATTTATTTTATGTAAGAATTACCTGAGGATCTTGCTAAACTGTGGATTCTGATTCAGTATAAATGGGATGAGAATTCTCAGCAGGGGTTCAAACTGGAATGATCAAGTTCAGAGTCCTGTTTCTATTTGATCTAGTTTCCCTTTTGTCCTTGCCTTCTAATCTTTACTTTTGAGGAAATGTTGACTGTTTTGAGTAAATGTTGGTCATTTGATCTCTATTGCTTAAGGGAACACATTCTTCACAGGTCATATTGTTTATTTTATAAGCTTGTCTACTTTTTTTTCTGAAAAGTGACCTGCAGAAATAATTCCAAGTTCAAAGGGTATTTGAGGGTGATAGTCTTGCACATTCCTTTAGTTTCTGTCCATTTTGTTGGTCTGCCTTTTTTACAGGAATTTGAATTTTGTTCTATATTTTTCTCCCATTGAGTCTTGGACCTTTTTTTGTGCCCCTGTTTAGAATGATTTGTATTGATACTTGGGTTTCATCTAGTTCTCATCTCAAGTTAGAAGAGCTTGTGGTTTCTATGGGCTGTTAATCCTTTGTATTAGTTTCTTCTCTGAACCATTGATTTCCTTCATTTTCTTTTGTTCCATGTGAATAGAGAACAATAGCTGTATCAAAAGCTTTTAAGACCCCAGATGCTACGCTCCAAACTAGGATGTAGAACATTATCTTTGTGAACTATACAGTCCAGTTGTATCGCCCTTCAGACTATGGCTACAAGCCCTTTAACCCAGTAAACTGATCCTAGGAGTTGTTTGGATATATCTAGGAGGCCTCTGTAACTGTGCCCCTCTTTGAACATGGGTGTTCAAAGTCAGGATTACAAGTTCAAGATTCAGGCAGACCCAGTAATGATGGAGGCTCAGCTGGTGTGGAGATGGAAGGTTTACTGGAGCAGAGGCACAGCAAAGCAGCATAGCATCTCAGGCAGCAGTGAGTGGTGGAAGGCAGCAGGCAAGAGACTGAGCCTCATGATGTAGTGATCTTATATACCAGTTTTACACAAATGTGGCTGGCTGACAGATTTGAGTTCTCAAGGCCAAGTTGGGCATAAACAGGGTACATCATATTACTGAATCACTTTTATGTAGAAGGCCTGTATTTGGCCAAAAGGTCTGAGCAAAGACAAGTTTCCACACTGTCCCCACAGTCTACCTTGAAGAATATTTTGCTCACTGTACAATCTGTATGTTAATTCTTCCTTGAGGGTCCCTGGGTGAGGGTGGGTCTATATTGATCCATAAGCCACAACAACATAGGTAACAACAAACAAGAAATAAGCCCACAGGCTAGTATGGTCTGCATAGGCCCGCAGAAGACTATCCAACATGCTCCCAGCCCTGCATCCTGAATCACCAGCTCTCATTTAAAGTGGGCTTTATCCTGCAGTTCAGTTGCATCAGCTGTGAGCCATCCCAAGACTAAACAGCATACCCCATCCAAGGCCCACTTGTTCTCTCACCAGCAGCTTCACATGCTCCCAAGTAGCAGTCCAGAGAGGGTTACCATTCCGCTATTCTTGTAACCATGTCCTATTTTCTTCAATGGTAGGATGAATTTTCCAGAGGAGGCTTCCTGCAGCACCCAGTGGCATCACAGAGCAAATCCAACAAGCTGTTTGGTTGGACACTTCTGTCAGGGTATGAGCTCAATCATTTGAAGCATTTCCATTGGCTAGCCTGCTGCCACAAAGAGAGAGATTAGAAACACAATTAGAGGGATATCTTTCCCATCTGGCAAAATACAAGCCACACGTCCACCCTGGGACAAGAGAGTAGCTGGCAAAGGTGTCCAGTTACACCTATCTGTCAGCATTTCAGAGGGCACAGCCCATGTCAGATCTGTCCAGGTGTGCTCGGCACCCTTTGAGGGTGCTCCTTAGAGCACACTTGGCAGGTGTCTGTCACCTTCTGCACTTCTTTGTACATGACTGGCAGACCTGAAGCCTGCCTCATGGCCTCTCACAGCTTTTCCTGCTGCTCTTTTCTGCTCTACGAGAGTACTCATCTTCCCTCTAGCCTCAGGCTCCAGCATGGGACCTGTCAGCGCTGTCCCCTTATGCTCTGGCAGCCCATCTTGGCCTCTAGCCATCCCTGCTGCGGACCCACTCCCAGCCACTGGGAGGGAGTGTGGAGCTCTCCTGCTCTGCTCACATTGCCTGTAGCTCTCCAGTGCTGTTTTCATGCCTCTACAAGCATTTTATGTGCCAGCAGTTTCTCTAGGGGTCTTCATCCCCATTGCCACCCATGTCTGCCTGCAGCACCCATCCCAGCTGAGGAGAACACAGCTGTATGCATGGGTGGCATCACTTTATTTAACTCACATTAGTTAACTGTCATACACAAGAAGTCATCATGCTTCTTCACTGGCCACACTAGAGTTGAAGAGGCTTGGGCTAACCTTAATATTTACACTCAATGCAATTCTTCAATAGTTCCCCCAGTTTCCTTATGTCTTCGCTGGGAGATGGTACAACTTCACATTTACAGCTCTCTTTAGACTAGGCAGTTCGACTGGGGTCACTCTTGCATGACCCCCTACTACAGCTTTTATGGTCCTTTGCATAGTCTAAATTCCCGAGTATTGTTTGCACTGCTATATTTGCATGTTGCACATTTGAGAAAAACCAATAAATGGTTAATTCCACACAGGGCCTCTGGCCCCCAGTGGCCCCTGTGTGGAGACCTTGGTCTGGATCCTCAGACAGCTGAGTTGTCAAAGTCACGGGAACTGTCTAAATTATTTTGGAGCTACACAGCTCAGACCTCTACTCTCTCTGTCTGTCAGAATCCTTCTCTTGCCCCTCCCCTCCTTTCTTAAACTTAGCAGCAATGTCACTCTGTTTAGTCTTTAATTACTGCTACAGCTCCAGCAGCACACTGTTAGGTTTCCTGTCCAGCTTTTCTCAGATGACACCTGCTGCTACCAGAGGCTGTCCACATCAGCTGGCAGTGCTTGTGACTGCTTTCGGCCTCCAGCTCTGCCTCTGTAGCTGCTTGTGTAACTGCCTTCAAGCCTATAAGAAAAATCTAGCTTACTGCACTAGTACTGATGCAGGTTACTTTTTTCTCTAAAGCTTCTCCCACAGCATGCAGGGCTTTCTCGACACTAGCTTGGGTCCCATCCACTTCTGGCCAGTCCTGGAGCAGGTACCAAGCTACCAGGAATATTGCTACCAGTAAATTGCATACTGGCAGTTGGCCAGCCCTAAATCCTCCTCAATTATTATATCAGCCTGTACCAAATCCTGCCGACATTGACACTTGTGGGGATGCAGGTGTTCGAAGTCAGGAACACAAATTCAAGATTCAGCCAGATTGAGCAATGACTGAGGTCAGCTGGCATGGTCATGGCAGGTTAATTGGAGCAGAGAGACAGCATAGCAGCACAGAATCTCAGACGACAGCACATGGCTCGAGGCAGCAGGCAAGAGGCTGTGCCTCACAACACAGTAAACTTGTATACTAGTTTTACACAAATGTGACTGGCTGCCAGATTTGAGCCCTCAAGGCCAAGCTGAGCATAAACAGGGTATGTCATAATGCTGATTCACTTTTATGTGGAAGGCCTATACCTTGCCAAAAGGTCTGAGCAAAGACAACCTTCCATGCTGTCCCAGCAGTCTCCTATGTGATTGGTTAAATATGTGGGTATATATGTAGCGCACACAAATGTGTATATACATTTGCCTACAGGTGTACCTATAAATACACATGCTTTCCTGTACACACATATTCACCCTCATCTACCTACACAATCACACCATATTTTTGGTTGTTTTTACTGTTGTTCAAAATTATGTATATTACAGCATGTACTGAAATTTCCCTCTTTCTTGTGTACTTAGTGTCTTCATTTAACTTGGTCGTGTTGTGCTGACTTCACCCGATTTGGGGATTGCCTTTCCCATCACCCAAATAACAAGTGTCTGCTATCTAAAAAGTGAATCTCTCACCTTTGCCCTCCTGTCTCTTGTAATCAAAAAACTTTTGTGTACCTGTTCTTGAATTTTTATAATGGTGAGAACATACGTAATTTGTCTTTCTGTGATTGACTTCTTTCACTTAGTGTAATGTTCTCCAGATTCATCCATGTTACAAGATATTTCAAGGATTTGTCTTTGTTTATGGCTACATAGAATTCTGTTCTACGTATGTTCCACAATTTGTTTACCTTTCATCAGTTGATAGGTTCTTACGTTGTTTTCATCTTTTTGCTATCATGAATAATGCTGCAATGAACATAGGTATGTTTAAGTCTATTTGTGTCACTGCTTTTATATGTCTAGAATATATACCAAGGAGTGGAATTACTACATCATAAAGTATTTCTATTCTAAAGTTTTGAGATATACAGTTTTCCATAGAGGTTGTACCATTTTACAATCCTACAACCAATGTAGAAGAGTTTCAATTGCCCTACAACTTCACCAGCATTTTTTGTTTTCTGTTTTTTGATCATGGTCATATTTGAAGGATTAAGATGGTATTTTATTATAGTTTTTGTTTGCAACTCTTTAGTGGATAATGATCACGAGCATCTTTTCATTTGTTTGTTGGCGAATTGAGTGTCCTCTTTGGTGAAATATCTGTTCATGTCCTTTACTTATTATTATTGTTTTTTTTTTAGTAGATTGTTTGTCTTTGTTGTTTAGCTTTTCTATGTATTTTAGAAGTGAGACCTTTGTCAGACATGTCATTTCCAAAGATTTTTTTTTAACATTTTGCAGGTTCTCTTTTTACCCTGTCGGTAAAATCTTTTGATGAGCACAAGTATTTAATTTTTAGAAAGTGCTATTTATGTAATTGATCTTTTGTTGTTCATGTGTTTTTAGTTTTGTTTGATAGACTGGTTATGCCAGAACATAGGTAGCCTGGTTTTGACCCTGTGTAATCTTCCAGGAACTTTATAGTTTAACATTTAGATCTTTGAGACATTTTTGAGTTAGTTTTTGTGCATTGTATGAGGTATGGATCCTGTTTAACTTTTCTGCTTATGGGCATCCAGTTTTGCCAGAAAGATCTGTTGAAGAGACTGTTTCTTGTTCATTATATGGACTTTGACCCTTTGTCAAAGATCAGCTTCTCTTAGATGGATAGATTTACTTCTGGATTCTCATTTGTATTCCATTTATCTGTGTGCCTGTCATTACCCTCCTTCCTTTCCATATGAAACTGGAGGTTTTTTTCTTCTCATTGAAGCATAGTGTTGGGATTTGGACTGGTAGTGCATTGTATCTATAGACTGCTTTTGGTAGTATTGACATTTTCACAGTGTTAAGTCTTCCAGTCCATGAGTATGGAATGCTTTCCCATTTATGTGGCTCTCTTTTACTTTCTTGCAGTAGTATTCTATAATTTTCTTGTACAAGTCTTTTATATCCCTGGTTAGGTTTATTCCCAGATATTTTTTCACTTTGAGGGCTATTGTAAATTGTTTTGTATTATTGATTTCCTTTTTGGTACCCTTCTTGTAACTGTAGAGGAACCCAACTACTTTTCTGAGCATTGATCTTATACACTGCTGAATCCTTCTCTTATTTCTGTTAACTTTTCTGTGTAGTTTTTGCGAATTTCTGTGTATAAGATCATGCCATCTGTGAATAAGGATAGGTTTACTTCTTCCTTTCAATTTGAGTAGTCTATTTCCTTTCTTGCCTTATTGCTTTAGTCAGGACTTCTGGTACATTATTGAATAAGATGGTGATAAAGAGCATCGTTGTCTCACTCCTGTTCTCACAGGAAATGTTTTCAGTCTTTCTCCATTGAAAATAATTTTGGCTGTTGGTACTGCACATATGCCCTTAATTATGTTGAGAAATTTCACTATTGTTCATATTTTGCTAAGAATTTTTATCAGGAAAGGGTGTTGGATTTTATCGAATACTTTTTATGCACCAATCAAGATGATCAGGTAATTTTTTTCCTTTGTTTTATTTGTATGGTAATTTACATCTACTGATCTTCTAACGCTGAACCATCCGTGAAACCCTGGTATGAATCTCACTTGATTGTGATGTATCATTTTTTTGGTATGCTATTGGATTCTGTTGATTTCCTGTATTGAATTATGTCCCCTCCAAAAACATTTGTAGCCATGATTCCAGGTATTATGTGATATTCTTAGCTGTTGTAAATCCTGCCTCTATGATGTTAATAAGGAAGAATGTGTGGTAGTTGTGTTAGTGTGGCAGGACTCAATGTGTAATAGTGTGTTGTGCTTGAGGAAATCTTTCTGGATATAAAGGAAAAGGAAGCAAACAGAAATTTAGGGACCTCATACAGGAAAGGAGCAATGCCAGGGGCTGAGTGCATCCTTTGGAAAGGACCTGGGGTTCCTATGCATAAGAAGTTCCTAGCCCAGGGAAGACTGATGAAAATGACCTTCCTCCAGAGTCAGCAGAGAAGGCTTCATCTGGAGCTGACACACTGAGTTTACTGAACTGTGACAGAATAAAATTTCTCTTTTTAACACTGTCCACTTGTATTGCTGTTGAAGCTGCACTAGATGACTAAGACAGTTGGCTAGAATTTACTTAAGAACTTTTACGCCTATATTCATGAGAAATATTGGTCTTCACTTTCTTTCTTAGTGATGTCTTTACCTGGCTTTGGTATCAGGGTTATGCTAGCTTCATAGAATAAATTTGGGAACATTTCCTCCTATGAATTGGAATAGACTCGTTGGCACTGGGTTTGGTTTTTTTGATTTCCTCCTCTTCTACATTTCTGACATAGTTTGATTAGAAGCAGTGTCAACTCTTTCATGAAAGTGTGGTAGAATTCTCTAGAGAAGCCATCTGGGCCAGGTCTTTTATGTTGTTGTTTGGATTTTTTGTGATATCTTCAATTTCTTCTTTTGTTAGGAGGTTTTTAGTTTCTTTCAAGAAAGCAGCACTGGAAGAAGAGTGCGTCCTTCAGACCTGAGATTCCTGTGTCAGGATGCTCCTTGGAAAAAGACTTATGCAATACTGGACTTTCCTCCATAGCTGACAAGGGGAAAGCCTTCCCCTGGAGTGGACACCCTGAATCTGGGCTTGTAGCCTACCAGATTGTGTAAGAATAAACCTTCCTCTATTAAAACCATCCACTCTGTGGTATTTCTGTTAGCGCAGCCCTAGCTGACTAAAACAGTGGTCAAGGTCCCTTTATAGCCCTTGTGGAATGGTGGAATCCTTCTAGGTTAGTGCTAATAGTTGATACATTCTCTGGAGGTTAAGGAAAGTTGTCTCCATATCTGCTGTGAATAGATGCTACCTAAATGGATGGGGTAAGTCTGCTGTGCATTCATAAACTGGTGACTCAGTAGGTGATGGGTTACAATGCAAGCTCAGATGGCCTTCAGGAACTATTTGGGTGTGAATTGTGTGCTATTGCAGTCACAAGGACTTTGGATTAAATTCAGATGGCATCCGTCAGCATATGAGTAGTGTTGCTGATAAGGTTATGTGTAGTCTAGTTGGTCACTGATTGTGAGTATTCTTACTGGTCTTTGAGTTAGTATAAACTGCCAGTTGCTGAGTGGTAGGCGTGAGGGTGCACAGGTCACCCATCACTGTGTGGGTAGCATAGGAGCTCACATTACTGGTTGCCTGGCCGGTTGGGCAGCGGTATGTGTGTGTAAGGGTTGGTTCTTGTTCCTCCAGCCACCAGTTCAATAATGTGGCAGTGCACACTGTGGCTCACTAGGTGTGGGGTCAGGGATAGCACACTGCTGGTCTTTGGGAGGACAGAGGAGGAGAAGGCAAGGCTTGTGTTCCTTCAGTCTCTGACATAGGTGCTGGGGTACACCTGTCAGCCAATGATCAAGTCCCAGCCCTGACCAAACACTGGGAAGAAGTGACTGTCGAGAGTCCACTTGTAAGGGGGATCTCTAGCTGCCACTGCAAGGATCCTCCACTCTATGAGACCCATCTGCTCAAATGATGGAAGACCTCAGCTCGTGAGTTATTCTGTCCCTATATTTTGTCTTCCTCCCTGCTCAGTGGTTGCCCGGGTTGCTTGAGCTCTCACCTGCTTTTCTGTACTTTCTTTTCTTAGATCCAATTCGTGGTCTGCTCACCTGGCTCTGCTCTGAGTTTGTCTACACAGTATCCTTGTCTCTTATCAGGGATTCCATGCTCCTCACCCAGGAATGATACTTTGTGCCAAGATGGTCGTGCTGTGCCATGCCAGCTGGCAGGGTGCCTAAAGTCCACTGGTCTCTTTACTTGATGTTTTCTTTCAGTATCTTCTTACCTTCAGTGTTTAGTGTAAGTCTTTATTCTACCATTTGCTGTTCTGAGCACCCACATTGTCACCTTTTTCTGTTACACTTGGTCGTTTTAGTTCTTTGCTCTGTGGGACTGCATGTGTGTGTGACTAAGCCACCAGCTTGGGCTGTCCTCCAACTTACTCATTTCACACCAGCACTTACCTGTGTGTGTTTGTGCACATATGCTGGTGTATGCATGTGTGTAGTTCTGCGAAATGTGATCCACAGGTTACTTTTTGAATGCAATCTATATACAGTTCCAGGGAAGTAGAACATTGCTTAATTAGCTGATGCCTTTAGACTTGCTTCTCAGCTGATCTGATAGTTTCAAGTTGAAAAATATGTAAAAAATAAATAAATAAAGAAGAAACCCCTATCTTTGTCTAAATCATCTGGATTTTCTCAGTGGATAACTCCTACAGTTCCTGTTAACTATGCCGTTTGTTAATGTTTGACTTCTAAGACATGACCTGAAATCTTCCTAGTTGGAGTAACTGAATTTATTCCTCATAAAGAAGTAAAGACACCTCTGTAGGTAACTTGCATGTGAAAACAAGTTAAACAGTCCATGTGTGTTAAGGAAAGCAACACCAAATTGTTGTCTTTATGGTATAAACATTTAAAAATCAATTATTTAATCACTTGAGGCAAATATTAATGGATAAAGATGCCTGAAAATTTTTTTAGTTATTATTTTATTCTTTTACTAGTAATATGAATTTTAAGTAAATTTATCGCAGTCTGAATCCTAGCAGAAAAGTGTAAACGTTTAACAGATTTCTATCTAAGGATTTAAAGGCTCTATTTATTTTTACATTTACTGTGTGTATTCCGGAAGAATGGCTACTGAAACCTAGCATTGTTTTTGTATTTTATATATTTAATTACAGTACATCTTGTGCCCAGTTATCTGGTAGCACATAAACTATAGCATATCTTGTTTTCAAAGTATTTGCATTGCCACTGAATCTGTCCTTTCTTGACATGAGGATGATTGTTGATTATCTAGGACAGATCCAAGAGAAAACCTTCATACTAACCTACCTATTTTTACAATTACTGCTTATGACCAAGTAAGGAAGTGAGTGACACACAATCTAGGGGAGAAGCCAGCTTTGTTCTAGCTGGCACTTTGGATCAATCATAAATTGGTCTCAGTCCTACTATGTAAATGTAGTTGACTTAGAGCTCTGAGCTCTAGCTGAGCTAGAAATTCCATCATTAAAAAAAACTGGACATTTTAGCATATATTCATTGTTAAGTTGTCATACTGCAAATGCACAAAATTCAGTTGCTCCCAGAATTTACATCAAATAAAAACCAAATTTTTCATGTATTTAATATAAATTGCTTTGGATGTACTCTCTGGATTACATATGCCAATACCTTTCTCCATCAACACATACAACTTTGACTTAATTGAAGCGGTAAATACTTCATGAATACTTATGGGCTGATTTCAGTCTTATATTACTCATATATATTGATTAGATATTCATTACTTTATCTCTTTCCAGTGTAGCTGCTTAAGTCCTGTATTTGTGATGATTGGGATTATGTTATTAATCTGATTTCATTTCTTTTATAATATAAAATGAGAAATTTATTTTCTACACTTCTCAGTGTGCTTGTAAAATTATATGAATGAATTTCCTGTATATTTTTATGGAAATAAAATGACACAGCTTTTTATATATGTGTGGCCACTGCTGTCACTATTTAAAAAATGTGAAATTTAAGTGAAGCAAAGCATTAATGCTTCAAAAATAGTTTTTTATTTGCAGCGTTCTTTCAGACACTGCTCACAGCTGATCTGTTTTAAAAGTGAAAATTGTACTTTATGTAGAAAAAAATGATTGCTTAGTAATGGAAACCAAAGTACAGTTACAGAAAGTAGTCCAGCAGTCAATTAAAATGGCAAGCTTTTAAGTTGTTTTGTTAAAACCTTTAAAATTATCTGTGACTTTTGGAATCAACAAAGTCACTTTGGTGCCTACTTTTAAAGATCATTTTAAAACCTGAGTTATTTGTCAGGTGTGATTTATTTAAGACAATAAACTTAGATTATCAAGTTGAAGAAATAACTGTTTGGATGCCTGCCAAGCATTTAGAGCAAATGAGTGACTGTAATGAGAGTGGATCACTCAGAGAGATGAATAATCAAAAGTAGAGCGATGAAATTAACATTGTTCACAAAATATATCTGTTGCTTCTTTTCTTTGTGACTATTGGACAATAGGGAAGTGAAAGGCTTTATAGGAAGCACTGGCCTTGACTTCCAAAATTACAGTGGTAAATATACCTTACATTTGCATAATGTGTTCAGCTCACATGTTTTGTCAGAACCACACTTTGATGTAGTAATAATTGGATGTGAAACCTAAGATTTCAGCAGGTTAAGTGATTTACTCAAGGGTGCACAGACAGTAAAGGGCAGAGCTTGAATTGGCATCTAGCCCTCTTTCTTGATGAGGCAAAAGGGATCAGAGGAGAAACAGATGTAGGTGCCCTCAGAAGACAGGCGTTCTTTGTGAATTCTGGTTCTACCACTTACTAGCTTCAGTTTCCCTGGAGTAAGATATATAATTTGTCTGACTTTCAATTCCCTTGCTTATAAAGTCTGAATGGTAGTATCTACTCTCCTGGGCTAATGGGGAGACAGAATTTTACAGTGGTAAAGACGACTGGCTTTGGAATCCAGCTGCTTGCTTTCCAGTTTCAACTCTAGTATTTAGTTGGTATCTGATTCTGAAAAATCCTATAACTACTTTGTGTCTTATTTTCTGTATTTACACAATAATACTTATTTCATAGAACTGTTTGTGTGATTAAGTGAGCTGTTTTGTGAAAAGTGGTGGCTCATAGGCATTTGATAATCCAGTAACTATTTGCTGTTGAATTGACTCTGATTCGTGGTGATCCCATGTGTATCAGAGTATAATTGTGCTCCACAGAATTTTCAGTGACTTTGTTTTGGAAATGGATTTTCAGGGCTTTCTTCCTAGTCTACCTTGGCCTGGAATCTATGCTGAAACCATGTGTGACCCTGTTGGTATTTGAAATGGTCGTGGCAAACTGCTAGCAACATAGCAACATGCAAACTGTTATAGTACAACAAACTGACAGGTGGGGGGCAGAGATACGTTACACTTAGGCCTTGTTTTTGTTAAGCTCTATTCATAACACAATATTAAAACAAAAATATGTCCAAGTGTCTTAGTCATCTAGAGCTGCTGTAACAGAAATACCACAAATGGATGAATTTAACAAAAAGAAATTTATTCTCTCACAGTCTAGTAGGCTACCAGACCAAATTCGGGGTGTTATCTTTAGGAGAATTCTTTCTTTGTCGGCTCTGGAGGAAGGTCCTCGCTGTCATTCTTCCCTTAGTCTAGGAGCTTCTCTGTGAGGAACCCCGGGTCCACAGGCCACATTCTGCTGCACGCTTTGCTCTGTCTTGGTGCTGTGAGGTCTTCTTGTCTCTTTCCTTGCTTCTCTCTTTTATATCTCAAAAGAGATTGGCTTAAGATACCGTCTAATCTTGTAGGTCTCATCAATATAACTGCCTCTAATCCAGTTTATTTCATCGTACTGATGGGATTTATCACACATAAGGAAATCACATCAGATGGCCAAATGGTAGGCAATCATACAGTACCGGGCATCAGAGTCTAGACAAGTTGACAGATCTTTTGGGGTGACACAATTCAATTCATAACACCAAATATTCAGGAATTACTTTTATATGACATGAGTGGATTGCAGGAAGAAGACAATTTTATTAACTAGGATCTCTAGCCTTTCCTTTTTGAGGTGTGGGGAGGGGGGCAAAGTCTTAATTTACATTTCTCTTAGCTAGCTTCCTTTAGATATTTGATCAGGAGTCTTATTTTTTTTTCTTTTTCAACTGCCTCATTGGTTTTACAACATCGTAAACTTACAGACATAATTTTGACTGCCAGTGAGACCTCAAAAGAGTGTTTGTTTGCTGTGTGTGGTACAGGAGAGCAGGAGTTAAGATGTAACATCTGACTTATAGAAAGTTACAAAATACTTGCTAAAGTTTTTTGTCAGCAAATGAGCAAGTGGGGTTCATTGTCTCTGAAGCTGAAGGTAACTTCTGAGGAGGCTAAGACCAAGTAAATGCTTTCCTGCTGAGTTAAAGAGTTTTATCTTCCAGATTTTCACTCGGCGTCTATCCTATAAGTCTCTAGATATCATCAAATCTGATTTAAGGCTTCAAAATGTCTTGTGGATGACAGTTCAGGGGAAGGAGACCAAATTCCAGGCTCTCTCACGGCCAGACTTTAGTAGCTCTAAGGTGACCCTGTTGGCACAGTGATTAAGTGTTATTGCTGCTCACCAAAAGGCTGGAAGTTCAAATCCGCCAGATGCTCTTTGGAAACTCTATGGTACAGTTCTACCCTGTCCTACAGGGTATCTTCTAGTAGGAATGGATTTGATGGAAATGGGTTTTGTTTTTGAGGGTGGCCAAAAGGAAAAATTAACTAAAAGGGATGTTAAAAAGCAGTTACTGATGAGTCAATTCTGACTTATGGTTACTCCATGTGTGTCAGGGGAGAACTGTGCTCTACAAAGTATCCAGTAGCTAGTTTTCAGATCACTCAGTCTTTCATCTGAGGCACTTGTAGCTACTCTTCAATGACCAACTTTTCAGTTAACAGCTGAGTGTGCTAACCGTTTGTACCTCAGGGATTCCAAAAGGGCTGGTAAAGTCATTATGATGAGGTCAATTCCAAATACATCTTGACTTTATAGGAGACAGTAGTACTGCCCCAAAGGGTTTCCAAGTCTCTATGTTAATCTGTACAGAAGCAGATTGTCACATCTTACTCCCATGGATGGGCTAGTGGATTAGAACCAGCGATCTTTTAGTTCACATCTAACTTCTTAACCACCCTGCCACCAGGGACCCTTAAAAGGGGTTGTAGTACTTCTACAGTGACTATCTCTGTCGAGAAATTCTCTGGCCCTGAGACCCAAGTCCCGCATTTGACCTCTTAGGACTCCTAATTGTGTTTCTTAAGTTATGGCTCCGACTCGACGGCACTTGGCTTTGGCTCCATAATTCCAGAGAAAACAGTTTTCTGTCAAGTGTAAAACAATATTCCTAGAGGGAACATTTATAGGAGGTAGTAGGAAAAGTTATAGGAGGTAGTAGCTTTTAACCTGCCGTTTTTTTTAAGTGAAAACGTTTTCTTCAGACGTGTTCATGGCATCACGTGATTGAAACAGACAAAAGTTGAATTGATGTTTTGAAGTTCCTGAAGTCAATCTTCTCACCTCCTCCCGTTCTTCTACTACCCACTCCATCCCAAGCTGTACTCAGCACAGTCCCTAAAGCACACCTGAAAACTCCGGAAGACTCCAACTGTTTGAAGACCACTGATAAGAAGTATTGCTTTAAGATAGGATTTTTTTTTTTTGTACTATTACAGCTAACAAGTAGTCCTTTAAAAAAAAAAACACAACAAACTTGTGTCTTTTGTTCATATTTTAATGCCAGGGCATAAAAGAAATAGGGACTATGGGAGCTAGGTGTACTTTACAATATAATGGAAATGGAGAGATACTGGATTCTATAAGGCAGAGTCTCCAGGTAAACAGTACCTGTCTCCTATTTCCAGGTTCTAAGCACAAGAAATAAAAGAATACTGACAGAGCTATCTTGACCCAAAAACTCATAACGTAACATACTTAGTAACCTCGTTGCAGGTCTCTCCCGGTGGAGGTGGCTGGCCCAAGTGAGATACCTAGAATGAAGGCAAAAAGGAGGATTTATGCTCTCTGCCTGGAGGCTACCTATGAGAGAAAGAGGAGCAGTGCTAAGCTGAGAATCGATAGGTATTACTTCTAAACGATGCAAAAGCTTAAGCTGCTGACTAGTAACTGAAAATTTAGCAGTGAGAACCAGAGGTGTACTTAGAATACATACCTAGGGTCCACTTCGAGAAAGTCAGCCTTGGAAACACCATGGAGCATACTTCTACTCGGAAACACATGGTGTCACCATGAGTTAGAATTGACTCAATGGCAACTAGTACTGATAGTCACTCTCATCGCCTCAGAGGTTAGAATGAGGATTGTGGCAGAGGGACGTTAGAAGTTCCACTAAGTGACCATCTGTAATGTGGTAGAAACATAAAGGGCAGAGCAGACTATTTGTCCCATATACAAATTTTAAGGGAGAATGTGGGAAATTAAGAATATTAACAGGTGTTTGTGCTCTGCACTACCTGCTAAAAGATGAAAATAGTTTTCTTAATGAAGGAGACGCATTGTGCTTTTTGAAAAAGTAGACAATACTGTAATTAGAATAAAATTCCTTACAATTTGTGGTTGATTGTTGTGATATGGGAACCCTGGTGAAGTAGTGGTTAAGTGCTGTTCCTACTAGCCTAAAAGGCTAGTGGTTTGAATCCATCAGGCACTTCTTGTGAACTCTGTGGGGCAGTTCTACTTTGTCCTGTAGGGTCATTAGGAGTCAGAATCTACTCAGCAGCAATGGGTTTGGTTATGATATACTTGGTTTTGGGACTATTCAACTATTACAGCTCTGAAATTGCTTCGTTTAATTGCCCACCTTTCAGGAAAACTAGATTTTACAGCACGGAGACTATTATTCTTTTAATAAATTTGGAATTAACAGACTTACACTGCAAAAATTCTAACCCAACAATGTTCATATTAAAGAAGAAAGACAATTGATTAGCTTTGAACACTGTTAAACACTGTCTAAATGATGACTGTTTATGGTCAGAATAGATAATGTAATGAAAACAGAACAATGAATATAATTTATACAACATGGCATATTTTAAAAAATATGTTTCTGGTGTTATTTTTTTCTTAGAAAATAATTACTCAAGCAATAGCTGCTAGAAAATATCTCTAGGATTGGAATTTCAAAATTATTAGTCAAAACATGAACACTATTAACATTAGATTCTAGAGATATTATTAGCCCATTAATTAGTAGTTAAATATTACTGCCTTGATAAATATATCACTTATGTATTTTTCTCCCTAAAGATACATAGATTTTTTTCTGAGTTATGGAAATTGTGGATTTATCCATACATGAAGAATTCTGGATTTATTCACGTATCTCATCGTAGGCAACCAAAGTGATACCAGAGCAGGATTTAAAAGTTTTAGAATCTTTTATTTCTCTTCCAAACCTTATACTTAGGAGAATATTTATGCCTGAGGAAGATAATGACTACTTATTTTGCACATTCTTTCAGATAATGAAGGCTTTCACATGTATTTGTATCATTGATCACAATTCTATGAAACAGATAATTACTATCTTCATTTGACAGGTTAAGTAACTGAGGCTTATTAATGTCAGAGCCATCTTGAACCCAGTGCTATTACAGCATAAAGAAGATACATGGGTTTGGGGGAAAGAAACTATACTATTGCATGTTTGCCCTTTCGCTTATTGCTCTGTAAATGTGGCCAAGAAATATCTACCTTGAATTATTATAGAGATTAGAAAGAATGCTCTCAAATTTCAAGTTTCATTTCAATTCCTGCCAGCACCAGCTTTGATTAGGTCTGTTTCATCTTGCCTAGTTTATTCTTTCTTCTGATCCACCTGGAAAATACCAATTTTATTATATCTGTATATAACTTAAGAACCTGTGAATTTGAGACTTCTTCATCTGATAAATGGAATAGTTTTCTGCTGACCAATAATATTATCAAGAATAAATAGGCCAGATAAAGTGTAAAAATCTTAAATTAGAGATATCAGCGAGTTACTGATAAATTGGACTGAAGTAACTAAGATTTCAGAGTGGAAAACTATGGAGAAATGAGAAAACATTATGCAATCAACTTCCTAGTATTTTCTGATTCTGTATGTAGGCAAGAGGTCAAGAATAAAGACTTAGTCTATGCAGAAGCCATTCTGGAGACAGAAATCACACAATTTCGCAGTCTAAAATGGCTGAGGAGATGAAAGAAGAGCCTTGGGGATTTTCAAATACATATAAGTATTTTCTTCAAGATGTTTGTCAAATTCTGAAGCTGCATAATTCAGGAGAATAAAAATTAGATCTCAAAATCTCTGAAAAGCACAGATGTTTCACTAAACATACAGTACAAGTTTCCAAAGTTTTATACAACATATATGTCAGGTTTTAGGACCTCCTAGGATTTGAGGACCTGGTAAATAAATCATATTCTCAGCTAAAAGTCCTGGTACACTACACCCTGTGAACAACAGTAAACTAGAAGTAGACGAAACATTACCTAAAAACAACTCAGCCTTAATTTAGCTCAGTCCTTGATGGATTAAGAGAGTTCGCTCTAACTCTATCCAGCAAAGGAAAAAATGGAATTTAATTGAAGGAAAATAACGTAACTTGTTGTATGCAGTGTCCAGCATTCACTCAAAAGCTACAAGGCTTATTAAGAGATCAAACCATAAAACCAAAAACCAAGACCAAAAAAAAAAAGACAACATAAACAATCTCACCAGTGAGTTAAATACTGGAATTATCAGACATGATTTCAGAATAACCATGAGTAGTACGTTCAAGAAAACAGAACAGAATATGCTTAAATTTATCAAAAAATTAGAATCTATACAAGTAATCCAATTGATATTATTAAATTGAAAATACATCATCTGAAATTAAGAACTCAGTAAATGAATTTAATAGCAGGTTAAACACAACAAGACTAGAAACAGTAACCTAAAAGATAGTTTAAGAGAAAATATTGAAATTGAAGCATAGAGAGAAAATAGAAGAGGAAATTAAATAGATGTTGAAGACCTATGGGGCAGAATTAAAACTCAAATATATGTGTAACTGGAGACAAAGAAAGGGAGAAGAGAAAGATTTTGGCAGAAGAAATATATTCAGAATTAATGGTCCATATTTTTCCAAAACAGATTAAAGACTTCTGGATTGTATAGGAAAATCTGCAACTCTCAAGCAAGATAAATTAAAAAAAATGATGTCGCCTACACGGGATCAGACAAGAAGACTGACCGATGACTCCTTAGAAGAAACAATTGTAGTTAGGAGACAAGAAGAATAACTTATTTAAAATGTTGAAAGGAAGAAAGAAAAAAAAGTTAATCTATGATGAAATATTTTTCCAAAATATTTCCAGGGGAAAATAGAAATCAGTGATCCCCATTGTCTGTGGCATATAACTCAAACTTCTCAGTCTGGCCTCTAGGAATCTCCAGGTGTAGTTCTGGGACAGCTCTTAAAATTTCATTTTCATCATAGTTAAGTTTGTTTCCACACCGGCCCCTGGATATACCAGATTTGATCTTATTCCAATTACTTGCTTATGACTTTGGCTCTGCCTGGAATATTTTCAGTTTTGCTACAGCTTTTAAAATCTAACCTCTCTTTGTCCCAAACTCAGCTCAGACCTTTATTTCAAAGCCTTCTCAGGCCTCTTTCAAAGTTCCAGAAGTTCCAAATCATTCATTTTCATTCTGATACAAACTGTCTTGCATAGCTCTGTATTAGTTTCATAACTATTGTATTTCAACAAATTTAAGATGACACTGATTTCCAAGACACATCATCATTTTATATACTAGGAAGAAACAAGAAAGGAAATGCTGTCAATTAAATTGTATAACACAATGTCTTAAGAATAGTCATAGCAGCTTTCTGTTTCTCTGAAATTTATCTATTTTAAGGGATTTGGCAATGTCTGCTGACCTCATTTACTTTGCTTAGTATGCATCAGGCAATCCTTTACATATACATCAGTAACTAAATGTAACACAGCTTGATTTTTTTTAAGTAATATTTTGTTGTGTTTAAGGTGAAAATTTATGCAGCAGATTATGCTCCCATTTAACAATTTCTACACAAATTATTGAGTGATATTGGTTACGTTTTTCAGTGGGTCATCATTTTCATTCATTTCACTCTGCAGCATTTTCAGTGTTCTTGTTGCCCTGCTCCTTCATGTTCTCATCTTAGAGATTTGGCATCATATAGACAATTTTTTAAAGGGGCTCTTTACACCCAGTTGATAATCTTTATCTTATGAGCAAATATGTTATTTAGCTAAAAGAAGACCTGAAGTGACAATTTCAATTTAAGGTTTAAAGTATTTTAGGATGATACTCTTTGAGAATCTTCTAATTTCAACCAGTCCAGTGAATTTGGGCTTTTTAAGAATTTAGATTCTGTTTCACATTTTTATCCTGCCCTGATCAGAACATTTGGTACCATCTTGTTCTTCCATTTGCAGGGTGGATAAGGCTGTGGTTTGCGTAGACCGTTAGTCTTTTAGACTACTTTCTTCCCTGAGTCTTTTGATCTTTTTTATTCTTCTGTTCTAGGTGAATCAATACCAACAGAAGTATCTTAGCTTAAATTACAAGCTTTCAGGACCCGGATACTGCTCAACACAATCAGATGTAAAACATGCTTTTGTAAACTATATTATGCCAATTCACTGAGTAATCCTTTGAGACTACAGTCTTAAGCCTTCAAACCCAGAAAACCAATCTTGTGAGGTGTTTGATTATACCTAAGAAGTATCCATAACTTTGTCCCCTATATGATTTATTATATATTATATACATGTACACACATATCTACATATATATGTATATGCCTATACATACATTTATCTGTGCACACATATGTACCTACACATTCATATCTGTACATATATGTGTCTATGTACGTATTTGTGTAACCACACACATTTTTTTAATTGCTGTTCCAAAATTATGTTTGTCATGTCTGTCTTGGTCATCTGGTACTGCTCTAACAGCAATACCTCAGGTGGAAGTTTTAACAAAGAGAAGTTTATTCTCACACAGTCCAGTAGGCTACAGGTCTGAGTTCATGGTGCTGCTCCCGGGGGAGGCCTTCCTTCTTTGCTGGCTCTGGAGGAGAGTCCTTGTGTTGCATCAGTCTTTGGACAGGGAGCATCACAGTGCAGGAACCTTAGGTGTGAATGATGTACTTTCCTCCTAGTGCTTCTTTCTTAATGGTATGAGTTTCCCAACTCTCAGCTTGCTTCTGTTTACTTTTATCACTGAAAGGATAAAGGTAGGATGAAAGGATAAAAGATAGTACAAGCCATACTCCGTTTACACTGGAGCTGGAAGGTGACCTTAGGAAGGATGCTACAGTCCCACTCTAATCCTCTCTAACCTAACTCACTCTTTTAACCACAGGCAGAGATTAGGATTTATAGCATAGGAAAATAACAAAATGGGGGACAATCACAAAATATTGGGAATCATGGCCTAGGCAAACTGCTACACACATTTTTTAAGGGGTGGACGCAGTTCAATCCATCATAATATCCTTTGCTAAAAACATCATTCTTTTCTCTTGTGGTCTTCTTAGTAACATCATTAACCTTGGTCAGGCTGTGTGTACTTCATCCACATTTGATACTACCTTTCCCAACACCAAAAATGACAAATACCTACCATCTTGAGACTGCTTCTCTCCCTTCCCACCCATTCCCGGTAGCCACCAGTGATGGTTGGCCTCTGTGTAAGATAAATATAAACATAGCGTGATGATACAAGATTTGTCTTCTTGTGGTTAACTTATTTTGCTTAATGTAATATCTTCCAGATTCATCCACATTATGTTTTGAGGATTCATAATTATTCTTGATGAATGCATAATATTCTATCATATATGTGTACTACATTTTGTTTATCTATTCATTCATTGATTGGTATTTAGGTTGTTTTCATATTTTGGCTATTGTGAATAATGCTGCAGTGAACATAGGTTGGTGTATGTCTGTTTATATCTCTTTTCTTAGAACTCTAGGATGTATTCCTAGAAGTGGGAGTGCTGAATCGTGAGACATTTTTAGTTATAGCTTCTTGAGGAAATGCAATACAGTTTTCCATAGTATTTCCAGCAGTAGATAAAGCAAACAACTAGGATCAAATCTTCAGCAAGTATAGTCAATGCACTTAGCTTGTCCAACAGCAACTGTGTGTCAACAACTTTCAGCATGGATTGCATCTCAACATCAAAATAACAAAAACCCTCACAACTGGACCACTAAGCAACACCATAATCAATGGAGAAAGGACTGAGGTTGTTAGGAGTCATTTTACTCACACTATCAATCCGCATGGAAGTAGCAGACAAGAAATCCAAAGGCACAATGAATTGGGGAAATCTTCTACAAAGGACCTCTTTAAAGTATTGAAAAGTAAAGATGTCATTTTGAAGACTAAGGAGCTCCTGACCTAAGTCATGGTGTTTTTAATCACATCATATATATGCAAAAACTGGACAATGAATAAGGAAGACAAAAGAATTGATACCTTTGAATTGTGATGCTGGAGAAGAATATTGAATGTACCATGGGTCACAAAAAAACCAAACAGATCTGTGCTGAGAGAAGTACAACCAGAGTACTTCTTAGAAGCACAACTGGTGAGATTGCATCTTACATTCTTGGGACATGTTGTCCGGAGAGATTAATCTCTGGAGAAGGATATCATGTATGGCAAACTAGATGGTCAATGAAAAAGAGAAAGACTCTTAATAAAATGGATTGACACAGAGGCTGCAACAATGAACTTAAACATAAAAATGAACAATGGGCTTAAGCATAAAAATAATTGTGGGCATAGCACAGGACTGGGCAGTGTTTTATTCTGCTGTACATGGGGTTGCTATGAGTCAGAACTGACATGATAGCACCTAATAACACAGGATTTTGCTTGCTCTGGATCCTGCAGCTGGTTCCTATTAGTCTAAACTTTGGTTCTTGGGACTTGAGCTGGCAATTTACTTCTGGTCTTGCCTGCCAATCTTGGTATTCATCAGTCTTTGCAGCCTGTGAACAAGAGCCCTGATCTCTGATCTGCTGATCTTAGTTCACCAGATGCTGTGGCTACACGAGTCAGGAGAAGCCTCCAGTCTTATCCCTGGAAATGGGACATTCCAGCCTCTACAACTCTGTGAAACATCTCCTTGACATAAATCTCTATATAGATATTGGAAACACTGGTAGTGTAGTAGTTAAGTGCTATGACTGCTAACCAAAAGGTCAGCTGTTTGAATCCACCGGCTCCTCCTTGGAAACTCTGTGGGGCAGTTCTACTCTGTCCTGTAGGGCTTCTATGGGTCAGAATTGACTCAATGGCAATGGATTAAATTTTGGTTTATATAGTTACATAGGTTTTATGTCTTTATTTATTTTCTGATAGTACTGATGAGAGATGGGGAGGCAAAAGGATCAGCATTTGTTACAAAGTGATAGAAAAGAAACACCTGGTACAGGAATATCAACCATCGAATAAACATACTCCATGAAAAGGGTCACCAAAGCTCAATGGGGTTCTGATTCTCAGTAATTTAGGAGCGAGGTGAAGGGACCAGTGAAAGAACAGGCAAGTATATACTTTCATACCTTCTCTTCCTCCCCATGAATTCAAGATTTCACACAAACTCTGGTTTTTGGAAATAAACATGTAGTTATGTTCGTCCATCTCCTGTGAAACAATCTTATGGCCAGCCACTTTGACATAAGTTTATTGTGCCCTCATAAAAATTCCTAAGTGGCTTAGAAATATATTCATCTTCCCTTTCTTGGTCTCCCACCCCTGCTTGCATTATGGAAGCTCTCAGTCTCCCATTGCTTCTCTCTACACTATGACTGGAGATTAAGTATCTTTGGTCCATCCAAATGCTAATAAATTTTGGCGTGACTCTTACCAGGGACTGGTCTTGACTCAGAAGACTGGAAGTGAGCTGTGGACTATTCCTAACTTCTTCTGAACAAAATATTTAAACGTTGTGGAGACACCTTCAAAATTAAAGGTGTATATGTAACTTTCTGAGGTTCTACAGAACCCCGAAAAATACAATAACTGGAGGAAGCAGCATTTGGTGGAGACAAGAATCCGGGATGAGATACGCGTCATCCACTGTATTCTACTGCATTTGCCCCTTTTCAGCACAGCGAGGTACATTTGCAGTGATCTCACAAAATGTAAACAAAACCCTTCTCTCCTTTAGCTACTGTGATCCTACGGCATCAGATCAGGATCAGATCACAATAAAGCCTTTTGCTTATAGGCCTCTCTAGAAGTCAAGCAGAAAACATCCAAAATTCTATAAAAAAAAGTTAAGAATTTTAGTTCTCGTTTCAGATACCCATCCCTGGTCAGCAGGGAATCAGTATAGAGGTATGTTAAAACCTATGCTGCTAACTCAGATTTTCACATACATACATACAAACATACCCAGCTGGATGTGGTAGGACTGATCTAATTCAGTGACGGATGACTCTTGTTTGTGAAGGGAGTCCTGTGCCCTCGGATTAAAGATTTGGAACAGAAATCCCTTAGTACATTAATGGATAAGCCTCACCTCACCTTCCTTTAGACCTTCCAAGTGGCCTGGCATCTCTAACCTCTCTGCACCACCTTCCTAGTAGTATGAATTTTTAACATTAGAAAAACATTAATTTATAATTAAGAAAATATAACATTCCTTCTACCCTGAAGCAGACTGTAAGTTCCCAGAGGACCTGAACTAGTCCATCACTTTGGTATAATGGTATGGATTCTAGCACAAAGCTGTGCATATAGCAGGCTTGGATAGAAATGTGTTAAATTAAAGTGAAAAAGAGAACTAATGAAACATCATTGTACCAACTAAGCATACCCTCTCTGAACATTAGCCAAGATTTATCTTTAAGTCTAGCTCATGCAGTATGATTTTACCCCTTAATGGGTCTATGCATATTTATGAAGAGTCCCTATGTGCCCTAAACAGAGTATCCCTGAAAACAGTAGACTGTATATCTGAGTAAAGTTGGTGCTCTACCTACTTTCCCTCTGACAACAAATAAGTCTTCCCTGTATTTCATTGCATGAAACTTAATTCCAGAAAATTTCTGTCTAAAATCATAGAGTTTGTAACTTCTTTAGCAAAGCTATCGTGTACATTTCAGAGAGTTTTGATTGTTACCAGTACTCTTTTCTTGTATTTGTAGCTGTTTGAAAGGAGTCCTGGTGGTTTTGTGATTAAGTATTGGGCTACTAACCAAGAGGTCAGAGATTCCTAAGGAGGAAAATGTGGCAGTCTATTTCCATAAGGATTATAGCCTTGGAAACCCTATTGGACAGTTTTACCTTGTCTGATAAGGTTGCTATGAGTCTACAATTGAGTCAGTGGCCATGGGTTTGGGTTTGGCTTTTGGTACCTGTTGAAACTTTTATTTGTGAGTCAGAGTCAGTGTTACAGCTACTCTGCACAGAATCATAGGCTGGGAATAAGTTATGCAAAGCAATGTTGAGTAATGTTCATCTCTTTGAAATTCTATTTTAACATCCTCATTCATCTGAATTAGATAATTTGACCCTTGTCAAGTGGACCGAAGGGTAATTATTCAAAAAGATAGTTCCTAGTGGAAAAAAGGCTCGTGGGGAAAATACTTTATTTACCCTTCTCGTGGCTGATAGTACATATAGTGACTGTGAACTTTTTCAGCTTTTGAGACTTATCAAGAAGGTACTTACTGTATCATTGACAGTGCATGCTGCCATGAGAAAGGCTTTATGACTGTTTGAAACCAAAGAAAACTTCATGTGCTGCCAATTATTGTTTTTATGGTATTATTGTATAAGGCGTCTACATTTCTAACAGGAAAAAATAGAAATTTTGTAAATTTTTGTTATACATACATTCCAATAGACCCAATGATACTCTGGGGCATAATGAGTGGTACTTCACATGTTTAGTGGGTACCACTAAATACTTAGGAAAGACTTACAGGAGGAGGCAAAAATAAAGAAATCCGTCATACCTATCAAAAATTCAGACATAGTAATTCAGCATGCTTCCATTGATGAAAACACATTATCAACAAAACATTCAAAGCAGAAAATAATTGGAGTTAAGGAAAATTTGTTTTCAATGTTTGAAAAGCATTCATTTTATCCACAGATTTCATGTTTAATTTTAAATCTTTTCAATCTACTAATCAAAACAAGTTCTTGTACAATCAACCAGAAACCAAAACCCTTGCCAGAGTTGACTTAGACTCACAGAGGCCCTACAGGACAGAGCAGAACTGCCTCACAGAGGCAGTTTCCAAAGCTGTAGTATTCATGGAAGTTGACTGCCACATCATTCTTTCCAGGAGTGGCTGGTGCTTTGAACTGCTGACCTGTGGGTTAGCAACCAAGTTCTTAACTGATGTTACCACCAGGGCTCAAAAACATGGTCCTTGCACACTAACTAAAAAAGCCAGCTCTATTACCACTGAGTGGATTCTGACTCAAAGTGGGAACAGCAAAGAACAGCCTTGAAGCGTTTCCAAGGAGTGACAGGCAGATGAGAACTGTTAATACTTTGGTTAGCAGGCCAGCTCTTAACCACTGTTATCACTGGGGCTCTGCTTGAAAGAAAACCAAACCAAACCCGTTGCCATCCAGTTGATTCTGACTCATAGAGACCCTATAGGAGAGAATAGAACTGCCTCATAGAGTTTCCGAGGTGTGCCTGATGGATTTGAACCACCCACCTTTAGGTTAACAGCAATAGTACTTCACCAAGAAGCTTGTATACAGAAACCCGCTGGCACTGAGTTGATTCCAGTTCATAGCAACCCTATAGGACAGAGGAGAACTGTCCCACAGAGTTTCCAAGGAGCGCTTGGTGGATTTGAACTGCCAACCTTTTGGTTAGCAGCTGTAACGCTAAACCAATATGCCACCAGAGTATCCAACTGGATGTCACTAAATGCTTTCCTAAATGTCCTTTAGAGTAACAAAACATTATTTTGATATAATGAAAAATGTTGAGACTTTGGAGACAGTGATACTTCTTTAATCACTGGTAACTTAGAGCAATGTTCTCGTTTCCTTATATGAAAATAGAGATAGGATATGCCTCCTATGACATTTATAAGAATTAAATAATTATGCAGATATTACATGGCACATGGTTGGAATGGAATGAATATTTTAAGAATTAATTCATCATTTAATAAGTAAAGAAAATTAAATTTTAACTTCCTTAATCTAGATGTTAATTGATTTTAGTTGGAATCAGGATGGTTTTACGTCCTTGGTGTACTAGTATTTCCAATTCTGGCTATCATGTAAACCAAGGGTCAGGAGATTTTTTCTGTAAAAGACTATAGCAAAAATGTGAAGCTCTGTGAGCCATGTTTAGTCTCTGTCTCATAACTATCTTTTTTTTCATAATGTCTTAAAAAGTAAAAATCATCCCTCACTCTGAGACTACATAGAAATAGGCTGTGCCAAATTTAACTTGTGAATGGTCTGTAGTTTGCTAATGCCTGATCTAAATTTTCTGCATTTAATCTATTTTATTTCTGTACTTACAATACAAATTATTAAAGTACTTCCCAGATGTAGACAGATTAAAAACACTAAACCTGTATTTCTTGTGTAAAATTTAGCATACCTTCAATTAATATCTTATAGAAGGTAAACAGTAATTTTCAGAAAACTAAAAAGAGAATAAGGGAAGACAGTAATTTCTCCTGTCTATGAAACAAATCAAGGCTTTTATAAGCTTGTGAACATCTTAGGAAGCAAGGAAGTTTATATTTTGTTTGATTAGAAAATGTGAATTCTTCAAAGGTGCTTATGTTAGTCTCAGAGGTATACACATTGATTAAGATTTCTTATTAGCATACAATCATCTCCGAATGTTTCCACTTAATTGCTTTTTATTTCGGTTAAGTACCAATGTTCTTTATTCTCACATGGAGTTTAATTAGCATGGAAGGTCACTGAGAGGTACTAAGGCACAAACTTGCCCAGAGGAAGTAGTTGATGCCTCCCTGGCTTCTAATTAGAGAGCATCCTAGACTTGCAGAGTGGAAGGGAGCAACAATAATGAAAGAATTAAAAATGAAAGCAAGAAGCTTCCCTACACATACGAAGAGCAAATGCTCATTTTCTATTCTCATTTTTAGGTCAAAGTTGCATGTGATTATCAGAAGGAAATAAAATAAAATGTGCTATTATTTACAGATTGTTTAGCATTTATTAAACACTTCCACCATCCATCTGTCATTTTGTCATACTGTGGTGGCTTACATGTTGATGTGATGCTGGAGGCTATGCAACTAGTATGTCAAGTACCAGCAGGGTCACTCACAGTGGGCAGCTTGCAACTGAGCTTCCAGGCTAAGACTAGGAGGAAAGGCCTGGCAACTTACTTCAGAAAATTAGTTGACGACACTCTTATGGAACACAATAGGATACTGACCTAAAAGTCTGTTGACTCTTGGTTTACATGATATTCTACATATAGTGCTTCTACTTCATACAAGTGCTGAAAGATGAGTCCCTTAAATTAGAAGGCATTCAAACTACCCAGTGGGTAGAACAGTGAACACAGCATGCCAATAATAATGAAGGTGACATGGCAATATTTATGCTGCTGTACATGGGACTCACCGTGATCTTAAACCTACTGTGTGGTGCATAGTGGTTAAATGCTACAGCTGATAACCAAAAATTTGGTGGTTCGAATCCACCAGGTGCTCCTTGGAAACTCTGTGAGGCAGTTCTACCCTGTCCTATAGGATTACTATAAGTCAGAATTGACTCACTGGCAATGAGTTTTTTTTTTTTTTTTTTTTTTTGGTATGTAGCCCTGGTGTCTTAGTGATTAAGTGCTATGGCTGCTGACCAAAAAGGTAATTTGAATTCACCAGCCGCTCCTTGAGAACCTTGTGGGGCAGTTCCACTCTCTCTTATAGGGTCACTACGCATCAGAATCAACTCAACAGCAAGGGATATGAGTATGTACAAACACTGTGGTGGATATGTGTAGGTGATGCTAGAATATGAAGTCAAGTATGTGATGATTAGATATCACAGTCATAAGTCAAAGGAGATTAAGTATGTTATTTCTTATTACTTGCTTCATGGATGTATTTTAATGACTAATATTAACAAAATACACTGGATTTTACTAAATCATTGCCAAATAACTCTAGAAGTCTGGCTACTTGGCCAGGTAATGCCTTGTATTAACTACCAGCAGGCATCCCTGGAGGAGTTGTTTCTAACCAGTGATAAGGTACCCTTGTACGTAGGGATCCTTGGTGGAACAGGTGTTAGGAGGTCACCTGTTAACCAGCAGGTCAGTGTTCAAATACACCAATCACTCCTTAGAAACTCTGTTTTACTCGATCCTGTGAGATCACTACGAAACCCTGGTGACAAGTGGTTAAGTGCTATTTCTGCTAACCAAAAAGTCAGCAGTTCAGATCCACCAGGTGCTCTTTGGAAACTCAAGCAATAAGTTTCTTATATATAGATGGGGTCTGCCTTAGAACAAATTTATTAAAGTCAAGTAGTAAATCAAAGGAGGTAGCTATTAGTACTACAAAACCTTTTTAATTTTGTCAACTAATTCACTATGTAATTGCTGTAAATAAAAAATGCTTCTGTAGCAATAAAACATAATCTGATGCATAACTCTTTAGTGTACCTACAACTGTTCACAGTCCCACCTAAGGGAAAATTCCAGGAATCACTGTACACAAGTGCATTTCAAGATGATAACTCGCTATCTTTTAGACTGATACGGATGATAAAGCTGGCACTTTTTAGTGTACCAGATGTTACTGACAGACCATAAAAAGTGTCGTCCAACTTGCTGTACAAACATTGTGAGGTAAGTACTATTATTGTCTGCATTTTCTAGATAAGGAAGTTGAGACCAAGAAAAGGTAACCTGCCTAAACCATATGCTTGAGTAGTATTGCTGGAAGTTAGTCAGTCTGCTGTAGAGTTCGCTGGTGACTTTGGCCTTAATGCTTGTGTATGTAGACACTTCATAGAATATGGAGTGGCATGGCGCCATCAATTCATCTGTCCGTAACACGGAATAAGTAAACAGCATTGCATGTTCGTATAACAAGGTGGATACTCTTGGGTGAGAAAAGTTTAGCCATATCTGATCTCGTCATCTCACATCTATAGGCCTCAGTTTCCATATCTGTGAAATCAGTAGATTGTGAGTAGGGTCATCTTGAATTATTTTCCTTTATTATTTAAAAAAAAAAATACACACAAACACATTTTTTAAAGTATAAAATCATGACTGTCATACAAACATAAAATGAAAACATGTCAAAGAGTTTTGTTTGCTCCTTAGTTTATGAGGGTACCAGTAAGATGTTACAACTTACAGTCAAAGAATTGGAAGCACTAATTTTAAAATTGAATCGGGAATGCTGAGATGACTTTACAAATAGATGCAAAACTGGCTGTTCAGGGTCTGTACCTGGGTAGCAATTGTTCTCACACCTGATAGAATTTTCATGTCTGTGGACAAGTATCACTTAGACATTGCTATCAGTTTTGTACAGCTTTGCTGTTGTTGTTAGGTGCCCTCTAGTCTGTTCTGACTCTTAGCGACCCTAGGCACAACTGAATGAAACACTGCCCGTTCCTGCACCACCCTCACAGTTGTTGCTATGTTAGAGCCCACTGTTGTAACCCATCACCTAATGGAGGACCTCCCTTTTTCCCTGATGCTCTACTTTATCAAGTATGATGTCGTTTTCTAGTGATTGATCCTTCCTGATAACCTGTTTAAAGGACATGAGTTGAAGCCTTGCCATCCTTGCTTCCAAGCAGCACTCTGGAGGTATTTGTTCCAAAACAGACTTGTTCTGTATCCCAGCAGTCCACAGAATATTCAATCTTCTCTCCCAACACCATGATTAAAAGACATCAGCACTGCTTCTGTTTTCCTTATTCATACAATTAAGTCGTGAACTTAATTGTTTTACATCCTACATACGTCATTGCTGAATATCACTATAGTCACTTTTGAAGTAGTCCCCTTGGGAAGCTATGTACCGATGTCAGTGCGTAGTCTACCCTTCCAAGCAATTTTGAAACTCTTTCTGCGATGGCCACTGCACACGATGGAACAGTGGTAAGTTTGGCAACTTAACTTTATGGTTGTCTGTGAGAGGGTTTTTAGACAGTAAACAAATGACTGTATTGGAATACCCTCCCGACTCGCCTGGTCTAGCCCCTAATGATTTTTTTCTTTACCTGAAAGTAAAAGAAATATTGAAAGGAAGACGTTTTGATGCCATGTAGGAGATGAAGCGTAATATGACAACAGCTCTGATGACCATTCCAGAAAAAGAGTTTCACAATTGCTTTGAACAGTGAACTAGGTGTTGGCATTGCTGCATATCTTCCCAAGTGGAGAACTTCAAAGGTGACCGTAGTGATACTCAGCAGTGAGGTATGTACTACTTTTTCTAGAATGAGTTCATGAATCTAATTGTTAGATCTGTTAGTCCAACTTTCAAAAGCCTATGAGGCAACTGAAAACAGCATAGCTTGGAGTCAGGCACACGTTGGTCTTCAAGGAGACGTCTTTGCTTTGTTAACACTTTGAAGCACACATTTTCTGACCTTAAACCACACCACACACCTTGTGCTGCTTGAATGATGCCACTTGTCTATGTACATGTTTGTCATGAGCACAATTAAGTGTTCTGGAATTCTCATTCTTTGTAATGTTATCCGTAATTTATTATGATTTACACAGTCAAATGCCTTTGCATAGTCAATAAAACGCAGGTCAACACTTTTGAGGACTCTTGGCTTTCAATCAAGATCCATTGGACGTCAGTAATGACATCTCTTGTTCCATGTCTGAATCTGGCTTAAATTTCTGGTAGTCCCCTATTGGTGTATTGTTGCAACCACTTTTTAATTGTCTTAGCAAAATTTTACTGTCACATAACACTAATGGCATTTGGTTGGCCAACACTAATGGTATTATTTAATAATTTCTGTATTCCATTGGGTGGCCTTTCTTTTGCATGACTACAAATACACATCTCTTTCAATCAGTTGGCCAGGTAGCCGTCTGCCAAATTCCTTGGCATAGGCAACTGTTGAAACACCTCACTTGGTATTCCATCACTACCTTGGTTTGCCAGTACCTTCAGTACAGTTTAGCTTTCTCCCTTCGTACCATCAGTTCTTGATCATGGGGTACCTCTTGAAATGGTTGAACTTGGACCAATTCTGTTTGGCAGAATGACTCTGTCCAGCCAAGTGCCATCGAGTTGGATCTGACCATTTTCTTTTGAGGCTTCCTGTGTTGTTCAATATTTTGTGTATAAAATCCTTCAGTATTACAACTCGAGGCTTGAATTTTTCTCCTTCAGTCCTTTGAGCTTCAGAAATGCTGAACATGTTTTTCCCTTTTGGTTTCCTAGCTCCAGATCTTTGACCATTTCATTATAATTCCTTGGCTCTAACTGTCCTTTAAATCTTCTGTTCAGCTCTTTGACGTCATCATTTCTTCCCTTCCCTTTCACTATTTTATGCTCAATGAGCAAGTGTTAGAATCTCTTCTGCATCCATTGCGGTCTTTTCTTTCTTTCCTGTCTTTTTAACAACCATTTGCTTTCTTGAATGTTGTTTCACGTTATCCCACAACTCAGCTGGCCTTCAGTCATTATTGTTCAGTGAATCAAATATCTTTTGGAGATGGTCTCCAGATTCAGGTGGGTCATGTTGGAGGTTGCATTTTGCTTCTCGTGGAATTGTTTTATTTTTCTTCAGCTTTAACTTGAACTTGCATATGAGGGAGTAATGGTCTATTCTGTTGTTGTTTCTGGCCTTGTTCTGACTGATGATTTTTAACTTTTCCAAATTCTCTTTCCACAGATTTAGTGAATTTGATTCCTCACTGTTCTATCCGGTAAGAGCCACATGTATAGTTGCAGTTTATGTTGTTGGAAAGAGATATTTGCAATGAATACTTTATTTGTCTTGCGAAATTATTTCATTCAGTTTCTGGAAGTATTTCTACCACCAAAGCCGAAGCAAACCCACTGCCATAGAGTCAATACTGACTCATAGCCAAAGCCATATTTTTCAATTACAGATCCATCTTCTTTGTTTCATACTTTGGCATTGAGTCATTAATAACATGAAATGAATCTTGACGGCATATTTGATAAATTTCAGATTTCAAAAGTTAGAAGAAGTCTGCAATTTTCTCATCTTAGGCATTAGTGGTTGGTTTGTAAATTTGAATAATAGTTATATTAACCACTGTTCCTCCTATCACTGACAGCATTGTACTTCAGGATAAAATTTCTCTTTGATGATAAATGCCATGACATTCCTCTTCAATTTGCCATTCCCAGTATAGCTGGCTGTGTGATTATCTGATTTAAAATGGCCAACAACCAGTCTGTTTCAGCTTACTAATGCCTGGGACATGGATTTTTATGCAGTTCCATTTCACTTTTGCTGACGTCCAATTTTTTACATTCATACTTCATTCATTACACATTCTGATTATCAGTGGATGTTTGCAGCTGTTTCTTCTCATTGAGTCAGGCCATATTAACAAATGAAGGTCCTGAAAGTTTGATTCTTTCCACATCTCTGACATCAACTCTACTTTGAAGAGGCAGCTTTTCTCCAGTTGTGTTTTTGAAACCTTCCATCTTGAGGGCCTCAACTTCTGGCACTAAATCATACAATGTTTTGCTGATATTCATAAGGTTTTCACTGGCCGGTTTTTCTAGAGGAAGGTTGCCAGCTTCTTTTTCCTAGTCTGTCTTAGTCTGGAAGCTCCACTGATGCCTGTCTGCCATGGGTGTCTACCATGGGTGACTCTGCTTGTATTTGAAGTGCTACTGGTATAGCTTTCTTCGTCATAACAACATGCAAGCAAGCATCACAGCATAACAAGCTGACAGATGTGTGGGGTTTTACAGCTTACAGAGTGGTAAAATCACTCAAAGACACAGAAAAGCCCACATAGATTCAGACAGCAAAGAGAAGAATATGTTAGAGAATGCCTTGCTTTCCATTGAAGACACTGGGTAATTTTTCAGTCCAGTTCAAAGCCTTTCCCAAATTCCCCCTAGGCTTCAAACCAAGTCCAATAAGAAGTCCAACATATAAAACAGGCAAAATGTGGCTGCTTTGATGAGCTCAGTGGGAGAGCAGAGACCTCCTGTGGGTTCCCTTCAATCACCCATCAAGGTTTTTTTTTTTTAATTCCCCTGCGACTGCCTTCAGGAAGCTTTTAGTGCTATGAGGGCTGTATGTTTATTTATCGCTTTCACAGCTGACATTCTATTTTCATGCTTCTCCACTGTGGAGGAAGAAGGCAGGACTGTTAGAGATGAATGCATTTTCCTAGCATCTCCCACAGTGGATGCTGATTCATTCCCCATGAGCCCAGGAGCCTGAGATTCCTTCCAGTGAGTCTTCAGAGAAATTAAAGATGGTAAAGATTGAAATATAGAGAAATTATCATGCCCAGTACAAAGCTGTACTGTTAAACTGAAGGCTGGTATGTTATACACTAGAATAATCTTTTGAGTTAGGCCTAGAGTTTCTTTCTTCCATTCCAAAGGAGAAGGAGTTCAAACTACCATTAGATAATACATGAACGTTCAATGGGTAATTCATTAACAGCTTTCTCAGGAGTCCAGGTGGGAAAGGGGCTGCTGGCTAGGCACAGTTTGTATACTCGAAGCTTATTACCATCGAGTTGACTTAAACACATAACTATCCTATACCCAACCCAAAAAACAAGAAACAACCCACTTCTGTTGAGTGGATTCCAACTCATCATAGTGACTGTATGGGACAGAGTAGAACTGCCCCACAGAGTTTCCAAGGAGTCTCTGATGCATTTCAACTGCTGGCTTTTTGGTTAGCAACCATAGCACTTAACCACCATGGCACCAGGGTTTCCAACCCAAGGTACGCAGCGAAACTGCCCCATAGGTTTCCAGTGAGTGGCCGGTGGATGCAAACTGTCAAGCTTTTGGTTAGCAGCTGAACTCTAACCTACTGGAAAATGTGATATGAGGTCTATGTTTAAGAACTCAGTGTTCAGATTTAATGAGTATATATAGTTCTTTCTTTACGGTCAAGTATGTCATCACCGTTGGCAATATTTTTTTTAGGAGACTTAGATAAAGTTTGCCAAAGTAGATGGAAATTTTCTTTCATCATTTCAGTTTTGTATCAATACTACCTTGTATATGAAATTAGGGATGAAGATTTCCTGTGGATTGATTTGCACGTGGGATGGGGGCTACACAACTTGTAACTATACCACATCTCTTTTCCAAATCTTGCACAGTTTCTGACTTTTTTCTGATCACTTTTACATTTTACCAACCAAACCACTCACTGCCTAGTACTGATTTGCCCTTTACTTACTGATCTCTACATCACATTTTAAAATACTTGAAATTTATTAAAGAAATATGTTCCCAAAGTAGCTGATGTTTTTGTGAGAAAAGAAAAATCCACTGTGTCAACTCACCAATGTATCGGTTATTTCCTTTTAAAAAATTATTTGTTCTTTTCTTTTCCTTACAAATAAACCTATCTATTTTGGAGATGGAGTCAGTATGGATATAAGTATATTATGATTTTTTTTCCTTGAAAAATGTCATAAACATTTTCTAGGTTGCTGTATCATAATAATTGCTTGTGTTCTAATCTTTATTTACATTAAGTTATTTTTATTACAGCAAATTAAAGATACATTGCAAGCTTTTCCCAACAATCCAGAAAAGTATAAAGGAAGTAAAAATCATCTGGAATATCACCAACTAGAGAAAATATTTACTATTTTGATGAATATTTTTGCCTTTATGTTTGTACCTATATATACATAGTGTTCAGTAAATAATTTTACATAAATGAATTTGTTATATATGTATGTGCAGATACATAACTAGCTTTTCTCCCCCCCTCAATAATGGAACAGTAATGTGTTCCAGACTTTTTTCCACATAAGTGAATATAGATACGTACTATTACTTTAGGTGACTGAAAAATATTTCACTGTAAGTTTTCTCCATGGACTTTTTTTTATTATGATTGACTGAAAATATACATTCCCATATAAATTCGCATGCTCGCCTATATGCAGCTCCCACTGCTCTCCCTGCCTGGTGACAGCACACCCTTCCTCTCTGCTCCATATATGTCCTATCCTCCCAACAGTTTCCTATCCTGTCCTCTCCACCCACTCCCCTTCCTCCAGTAGGAGGTCAGCAGGGTGACATCCTAGAAATGCATAGAACCATAAAGTTCCCACAAGGTATGGTCACTCTGCGTCACCCAGTCCAATCCATTGCTGTCCAAAAAGTTGACCTTCATTATGATTTATGGAAAGGGGCTGTATCAGGGCTAGGGGCCATATTCCCAGGGGAATCCTGAAATCCCTGGACCATCAGATGTTGTCTTTTAGTGGAGATCTCAGGGTGCACCCCTACTTATTCTTGTGTTGCCAGTGTGACTCAATTTTATGAGCTCCGCTGTATCTATCACTGGTGGTGTCCAGGCACCGTGTGGTTCTTCTGGTCCCAAGTTGATGTAGAGACTCACTGGCGTGGGTCTCTCTGTCTTTTGGGTTTTCTTTCCCCTGTGTCATTCTTGTCCTCGGTGATCATCCATTCCTGTTGAGTCGGGACCGTTTGCTGTACCCTGAAATGGAAGCTTGGCGGCTTTGAAGACCTCAGATGCCTCCAACAACCTTTTCACCATCTCCCTCTTGAGGTACTGATGGAAGTGTGGGGTTTCTGCAAGTGGAAGCCCTGGTGGCATAGTGGTTAAGTGCTACGGCTGCTAACCAAATGGCTGGCAGTTCAAACCCAGCAGGTGCTCCTTGGAAACTGTATTGGACAACTCTACTCTGTGGTATAGGGTTGCTAGGAGTCAGAATCCACTCGGTGGCACTGGGTTTGTTTTGGTGTGAGTACTGGTACATGATCATCTCCGTGTGTGCAGAGATGTACAGTCTGTGATTATCTGCTTGGAGTGAATTTCTGGTAACACCATCACGACATAAATAGGGGCTCTTTTACATTTTAAAATATACCTTAAAAGTTGTCCTTGTCAAAGTGGTAACATTTTATATTCCTGTCACCACTGCATCACCATACTCTCTCCAACTCTGAGAGTCAGTCAAACATTTAACATTCTACAGTGTTATGGGTGGTGGTGGGGAGGTGGGATGCAAATTTCATTATGTTTTATTTGCATTTCCTTGATGACTTGAGCGGTTGAATGTCTTTGTGTGTGTGTGTGTGTGTGTGTGCATGCAGTTTTTGCGTATCTGACTTTCTAACTCGGTTAGTTGTATTCTTTGTCCAGATTTTTACTAAAATGATCATGTTTTTTTCTTTCTAAGTTTCATCTCTTTTAAAAAAGATACATAACCTTTGTCACACATATTTTAAAAGGTTTCTTGATGTTTATACATGATGATTTTGTATTTATGTGTATGATGTTTTCTCAGTTGTTATTTTTACTGCTGTTGTTTATATCTTCTAAATTTACACAGTTGGATTTATCAGTGTCTTCTGATACTGCTTGGAATGTTTGTAGCATAGGTGGAAAGGCCTTTAACTGGATTATTCAATTTATTCTTCTGGTAACTTAGTGGTTTATTATTACTGATACACCTGTATCTGTTTTGATGTATTAAAGATGGTGGGATCCAGTTTTTTTTTTTTTTTTTAACCCAAATGTTTACCATTTTGTTTCCTTTCATAGAATACTGGGAAAGTAAACACAGATGGATATTTAGGCATTATTTGAACTGAAAAATATGATACAATTTGTGGATGATGCCAAGTTTGGTTAAAGTAGGCCAGAAGACATTGGGGACAAATGTCAATACTGGAACTGTGAGCATATTTTTCTTTTGCCTGATAATAAGGGCTCCATTAGTATGTATAATATTTGTTAGTAGATATGTGTGGTTAGTAGTGGAGAAATAATTTCACAGAAGATAGAAAATTTAAGAAATCAGACAATGCTGCTGCGATTAATGAAATATAGTATGTACTTTCTATGGAATGTGGTAACTTTCAACAGCGTAGAGAAGCACAGCCTAAGGCTACTAAGAGTAACTGCAGACTAAGGATCCATATTTATGAGAGTAAACTATTTATTTGTAAGTTTCATAGAACATTGTATTAAGTGGGATATAAGTTCCAGCTTCATTCAAAAATTAAGAACTCTGAGGCACAAAACAGGCTCAGCCTATGTATATAACTCTGAGGAATTGAAATAATAACTGACAATAAGTTAGTAGAAAGCCTCAGGCAATTACAATTAACGAGAAAACTGGGTGGAGACAGACTTCATTGAGGATGGGACTTAGGGATTATAAAATTATAAATGCACGTTGTGTTAGTTGACCTGGCTGTCTAATGGCTCTATCAGTGTAAGTCTTCTAAGAAAGAATAAAGAACATTCCTCCATGTCAACCTTGAAGACCCTACTTAGTGTTACTGGTGGACAGGAGTGAATATAGGCAACTGGAAACAAAATCTTTATTTTACAGCAGATTTTCCTAAGTAGTTTCTTATGCTTGTTACTAAATATTTTAGAATTTGTCAAGCATTTCATCCTTCTTGTATCTGTCCCAACTGCCTACTTCTCATGTTTTTTGGTAATGAATAGATAGGTCAAACAGCAGTAGTAAATGACTCCCAAATCTCAGTTGGCTGACCCAATAGAAGTCTCTTTCTTACTCAGAGTATATGCTCCCCCTACACCCCTTGGATTAGTTTCATCAAGGCAGGAGAAAGAATTTGCTTCACAGAGTTTCTCAGGTACCCAGGTCAGCAGAAGCACCAAACCTTTATAGCTACATTATCTAGGAGAGGTTAAGAGCTCTGCTGCTAACCAAAAGGTTGGCAGTTCGAATCCACCAGCCACTCTTTGGGAATCCTATGTGGCAGTTTTACTCTGTCCTACAGGGTCACTTTGAGTCAGCATCTTTTTGAAGGCAATGGGTTTTGTTTTCTTCTTTGTTTGTTTTGTTTAAAATCTAGAACATGTCTGCTCAGCTCTTCAGTGCCTGGGCTAAAACCCAATCTGCCACCACGGCTCCAGCGCATAGGCTAAAGACAGAATTTTCCTCCCTCATAATCCATTACCTAGAACAGTGTAGTCCAGTGTAAATATCTTCAATGATGGAAATATTCCATAATCTTCACTGTTTAGTATGGTGACCATTAACCACTGAATACTTGAAATGTGGCTAATGTGACTGAGTAACTGAATTTAATTTTTTAAAACTTAATTAATGTAATTTTCAATATAAACAACCACCTGAGGAAGTTGCTACATTATGAGACATTGTTGTTGTCAGGTACTGTTGAGTCAGTTCTGACTCACAGTGACCCTATAGGTCAGAGTAGAATGGCTGCATAGAGTTTCGAAGGAGTTCCTGGTAGATTTGAACTGCTGACCTTTCGGTTAGCGGCCACAGCACTATACCATTACGCCACCATGAGACGTTACAGGTCTACAACTAACTAGTTGTGCCTAAGTGCAGGGGAGCTGGGGGTACAGGGCAGCAAATAAAATATTTGGTAAGCATTACTGTCCCTGCCTCTACTGCCTCACCAGACCTCTTCATAGCACATGTATATATGCACACAATACTTTCAACGAGAATCTCCTTGTCATTATAAGAAAAATTATTTTAATCTTTTAAACATAGAGACTTCTTGTTTAAGACAAAGTGTAACTTTCCACCTAGCATTCATCCTTTTGTTTCTAAGATGTTTCTTATTTATTTCAGCATTCACATCCTGTTTGTGTTTAGAGTTCACTTTTGAGCCAGAGCCACCAGTGTTAGAATTGTAGTTCTGCCACTTACTTTAAACTGATAGAACTTCTGCTACATAAGTAGTTATGCACTGCAGCTGCTAACATTATTTCCCCTATTATTTCTCCTCACATTATGACTGTTGGCTTTATTACTCCTTTCATAAAAGATATTATTATTGTTATTATTTTTAGGTAACAAACACTTCATCCAGATAATTTCGTTTACACAAGAACCAAATGAAGTTAATGCATTTAGATCTGACAAGAATATGGTTATTATAATAACTGACTCATATAAAATGTTCAATCTATCAAAGCTGTCTTTATTGATACTGTTGACATCATCACCATCATCATCATCACTGCCATCATCAGTTATGATGTCCTCGTCAGCCTCCCTTCTGCTCTACCTATTATAAAGCAATAGGTTTGGTTAGGATTGCTCCTACCCCTTTGTGCCACGGGTGGGGAGGTAAATTCGCCTTACTGATACAATGACAGCTTCAAGACGGACACATAATTCCAGTCAATGCCCACTGAAACATGGAACACTTTTAATCACAATGACTTGTTGGTGGATGTTCACGACCTAAGATGATCCAGTTTGAGAGACATCCATGAGTTTTGCTTAGTGCTTGGAAGAGAGATGATCTTTCCTGATGGACATAAAAAGAAAAAGAGTGGTAAGTGGAAACATAGTCTTGGTTAACCCTGTGCCATCATATTGCATGTCATGTGAAGCCTGCTCTACCTAAGCCATTTTGGATATGTGAGCCAACAAACTACCTCTGCCATCTAAATTAGGGTTTTTTTTTTTTTAATTTGTTTTTACTTTTATCCACTGTTAAATAAATCCAGCTTAAAACAATGTTTATTCTTCTTATAATTCTTAAATATTCTAATTGGATATTTTCAACATATTCTAAAACCAAAAAACCCAAATCCATTGCTGTCAAATCAATTCTAATGCATAGCAACCCTAAAGGACAGAGTACAACTGCCCTATACAGTTTCAAGGAGTGGTTGGTGGATTTGAACTACTGATTTTTGGTTAGCAGCTGAGCTTTTAAGCTGTATAAGAAGTCCTGGTAGTATGCTTGGAAAACCCTAGTGGCATAGTGGTTAAGTGCTACAGCGGCTAACCAAAAGGCTTGCAGTTCAAATCCGCTAGGCACTTCTTGGAAACTCCATGGGGACAGTTCTACTCTGTCCTATAAGCTTGCTATAAGTCAGCATTGACATGATGGCACTAGTTTTTTTTTTTTTTTGCTAATGCACTTGGCTACTAACTAAAAGATCAGTGGTTTGAACTCACCCCGTGGTTCCATGGTAGGAAAGAACTGGCAGTCTTTCCTCAGAAGGATTATAGACTAGAGGGGATAGGGCAGTTCTACTCTGTCATATGGAATCACTGTGAGTTAAAATTGACTCAATGACATGCAGCAATAATAACTAAGAAGTTGTATGTAGTGATTCTGTAGTATCTGTGTAACTGGACTTCTTACTCAAATCTTATTCTTTGTATTACTTTTTTGTATGATCCTTTTGAGGATTTTAGGCATGTAATTATGTAACTCTCATATAGCACAATCTTCTCTCCCCACCCCAAATTAAGTAATATTTTCTCTTTCTTAATTAATTGCATTAGCTAGCACTTCCAGAAAGACATGAAACAATAATGATAACAGCAAATATCTCTCCCTTATTTAATGAGTGCTTTTTTTGAGGCATATCAACTTAAAAAAAAAAAATTCTTATCTTACTATGTCAGATTTTTTTGCTGCCTTCTAATGTGTTCTTTTTTGTCAGTTTTTTTTATAATAATAGGTTCAGCAAAAAATATTAATTCCTTCAAAGAAGACTAATCATAAAATGATAACAAAGAGATTATGTAAAGTGTCATGTAGCAAAAGACAGAAGAATGAAATATAAAGGGAACTGAAAGAGCTAAGAGGGAAAATAATTACATCACAGAACTTAAAAATAAATTAGAAGCAGTATAGGATCTATATGGCAGGAATCTAAATCAGCGACATGAAGGATAGGCTGAAGAGAATCTGAGAGAAAAGTAAGAAAAAAATTCAGAGGAAATAATAGATATATCATAAAAAATGCAGAAATCCAACATATGTATATTTGATGTGCCTGAACAAGAAACAGAACAAGTGAAGGACCAAAATAAATTTTGAAAATGTAAGGCAAAAAGTGTTGCCATAGTGATGTAACAATGAATCTTCAGATAAAACTTCTCACAAAATAAGAAATAATGATAATGTTGTTATTTAAGAAAATAAATCTATGGAATGAGATACATAAGATTTTTTTGCCAAAGCCAAGTGCTGTTGAGTCAGATCCGACTATTTATTTTGTTGTTGTTGAGCAAAATAATATACCAATTCAACATGTACCATTTAGTGAATTGCTTATATTCTTATATTCTTCTAGCTGTGTAACCACGCTCAACCTCTTTTTGTGCTGTTCCTCCCTCATTTAACATAAATTCTGACCCCCCCCTCCAGCTTTCTATCTAATCTTTCAGGTTCCTCTGGTGAATTTGATTTCATATAGATAATTCTTAAAAGAGAATAATGCTCAAGGTAAACATTTTTTACTAGTTAAACTAAACTACTGTGTTGGTTTAAAAAGACTTTAAGGAAGTATTTTTGGTTTAAGGTTTACAGATTATCTTAAGGCAATAGGTTCAGGGGTTCGTCCAACCTTCACGGCTCCAGGTAGTCTGGAGTCCTTTAGAATTTTAACTTCTGGCCTACATTTTCCCACTTTTAATCAGGATTCTTCTGTAGTATCTTTGACCAAAATGTTCAGTAATGGTAGCCAGACACCATCTAGCTCTCACATCAAGGAGACAGTTATTCATGGAGGTAATTAGCCACACATTTCATATCCTCCTTTTATTCATGATTCTCCTTCCTCTGTTGCACCAGATGAGGAGAGACCAATTGTTGTGCCTTGAAGTTTTATGTAAAAAAAAAAAAAAAATGAAATTCTATCATTCTAATTTTGCTTTGTTTCACCACTCTTGAATTGGTTGCGAGTTTTGATAACGCTTTGAGTTAGAATGAGATCCTAAAACTTCTGAGCTCTTCCTTTTGTGCATAAGCCTTCCACAGGCTGCGAATCTCATTTGTTTCTGGAACCACCTCCTCAGCTAAGAACCCAGTATAGAGGAGTCAGACAAGACTAGTTGTCTGCTGTAGGTTGTCCTCCTTGCCTCTCTAAACTGCAAGCTGAGGTAGACGCAAACTCCAAGTTGGTTGTTGTCTGTCCATTATGCAGCTTCCAAACAATAATAGCTCCTGCCCTTACCTACCCCTGATTAAGTGAACTTCTCCTCTGGGATCTGTGGGCCAGCAGGCTAATGCAAAACATAAAAGGACTTTCTGAGGTTTTACCATACACCACTGCACTGTGTGCGACCAGTTGAGACAGGTGTGTGAGGGCTTCTGGAGTTCTTTCACTATTTACTCTTGTTTGTATTGCAACAAGGCAATGTTCTCTAAAGCTGTAGGGAGAGAACGGGCCTTTTGGATGAGTGGAGTTTCTTTCTTCTTTTTTCTTGTTTTTTTTGCATGAATAGTGTTTCTTCAACAACCTGTGTACGCTCTGGCTCTGTCTCATTCTTTTAGAACTTAGGCATAGGGCATATTGTTGTTGTTAGGTGCCACTGAGTCAGTTTCAACTCACAGTGACACTATACACAACAGAATGAAGCACTGTCCGGCCTTGTGCCATGTCTACAATCGTTTTTTATGTTTAAGCCCATTGTTGCAGCCACTGTGTCAGATCATGTCATTGAGGGTCTTCGTCTTTTCACTGACTCTCTGCTCTATCAGGCATGATGTCCTTCTCCAGGGACTGATCCTTCCTGACAACATGGCCAAAGTATGGAAGATGCACTCTTGCCATCTTTGCTTCCAAGGAATATTCTGGTTGTACGTTTTCCAGAACAGATCTGTTTGTTCTTTTGGTTACCCGTGGTACATTGACCATTCTTCTCCAATACGACATTTCAAAGGCATCAATTCTTCTTCTGTCTTCTTTGTTCATTGCCCAGCTTTTGCATGCATATGATGTGATTGAAAATACCATGGCTTGTGCAAAGAGCTGGAAATGGAAAACTAGAAGGGAAGAACACATTCTGCATTTCTCAAGCTAAAAGAACTGAAGAAAAACTTCAAGCCTCAAGTTGCAACAGTGAAGCATTCTGCAGGGAAAATATTAAATGACTCAGGCAGCATCAAAAGAAGATGGAAGGAATACCGAGTTGTTATACCAAAAAGAACTAGTCGATGTTCAGCCATTTGAAAATACCATAGCCTTCAAGGTGACATCTTTACTTTTGAATACTTTAAAGAGATCCACTGCAGTAGATTTTCCCAGTGTAATGCGTCTTTTGATTTCTTGACTGCTGCTTCCATGGGTGTTGATTGTGGACCCAACTAAAATCCTTGACAACCTCAATCCGTTCTCCATTTACGATGATGTTGCTTACTGGTCCAGTTGTGAGGACTTTTGTTTTCTTGATGTTGATTTGCAATCCATATGGAAGGCTGTGGTCCTTGATCTTCACCAGTATTTCGAATCTTCTTCACTTCCAGCAAGCAGGGTTGTGTCATCTGCGTAATGCAGGTTGTTAATGAGTTGTCCTCCAATCCTGATGCTTCATTCTTCTTTGTGTAATGCAGTTTCTCAGATAATTTGCTTGGCATACAGATTGAAAAGGTATAGTGAAATGATACAACCCTGACACACACCTTTCCTGACTTTAAACCATGCAGTGTTTCCTTGTTGTGTCCACACAACTGCCTCTTGATCCATATACAGATTCCTTAAGAGCACAAGTAAGTGTCCTGGAATTCTCATTTTACACAATGTTTGCCATAATTTGTTGTGATTCACACAGTTGAATGCCTTTTCATAGTCCAGGAAACACAGGTAAACATCTTTACGGTATTTTCCGCTTTCCGCCAAGATCCATCTGACATCAGCAATGAAACCCCTGGTTCCACGTTCTCTTCTGAATCCAGCTTGAATTTCTGACAGTTCCTTGTCTATGTATTGTTGCAGTCACTTTTGAATGATTTGGAGCAAAATTATATATAATTTAAGTACATATAATATATAGTTATGTATATTATATAATGTTATATATAACCATCAGTTCCTGATCAAATGGCTGATCAAATGGCTACCTCTTCAGATGGCTGAACATCAACTAGCTCTTTCTGGTATAATGACTCTGTATTCTTTCCATCTTCTTTTGATGCTACCTGAGTCATTTAATATTTTCTCTACAGAATGCTTCACTGTTGCAACTTGAGGCTTGAAGTTTTTCTTCAGTTCTTTCAGCTTGAGAAAAGCAGAATGTGTCCTTCCCTTCCAGTTTTCCATTTCAAGCTCTTTGCACAGGTCATTATAATACTTTCTTTTGTTCTTCTCAAGCTGCCCTCTGGAATCTTCTGTTTAGGTCTTTTACTTCACCATTCCTTCCCTTTGCTTCAGCTGTTCAGTACTTGAGAGCAAGTTTCAGAGTCTCTTTTGACATCCAATTTGGTCTTTTCTTTCTTTCTGGTCTTTTGAATGACCTCTTCATCTCTTCATGGATGATGTCTTTGATGTCATTCCACAATTTGTCTAGTCTTTGGTCATTAGTGGTTAACATATCACATCTATTCTTGAGATGGTCTTTAAACTCAAGAGCGATATACTCAAGAGCATGCTTTGGCTCTTGTGGACTTATCCTAAATTTCTTCAGTTTTAATTTGAATTTGCTTATGAGCAATTGATGATCCGTACCACAGTCAGCACCTGGTCTTGTTCTGACTGCTGATATGGAGCTTTTCTGTTGCCTTTTTCCACAGATGTAGTCGATTTTGTTCCTTTGTGTTCCATTTGGTGATGTCCCTATGTGCAGTCACTATTTGTGTTGGTTAAAAAAGGTATTCTCAGTGAAGAAGTCACTAGTCTTGCTAAATTCTGTCATGTGATCTTCAGCATTATTTCTTTCACCAACACTGTATTTTCCAGCTACTGATCCTTCTTTTTGGTTTCCAACTTTTGCAATCCAGCCACCAGTGAGCATCAATACATCTTGATTACATATTCAGTGAATTTCAGACTGTGGAAGCTGGTAACAATCTTCAGTCTCTTCATCTTTGGCCTCAGTAGTTAGCATGTAAATTTGAGTAACAGTTGTATCAGCTGACCTTGTAGGTGTATGGATATTATCCTAATCGCTGACAGCTTTGTACTTCAGGACAGATCTTGAAATATTCTTTTTGATGACGAATACAACACTATTGCTCTTCAAGTTTTCTGATTCAGAATGGCCGCTACCAGTCCTTTCAGCTCAGCCTAGGATATGGATATTTATGCATTCAATTTCATTTTTGACCGTCTCCAGTTTTCCCAAATTCGTACTTCACGCATTCCACATTCTGGTTGTTAATGGCTGTTTGCAGCTATTTCTTCTCATTTTGAGTCATGCCACATCAGTGAATGAAGATCCCAAAGGCTTTACTCCATCTGCATCATTAAGGTCACCTCTACTTTGCGGAGGCAGCTCTTCCCTAGTCGCCTTCTGAGTGCCTTCCAACCAGGGCGACTCATCTTCTGGCACCATATCTGACAATAGTCTGCCGCTTTTGCAATGTTTTCCTTGGCTAATTCTTTTTGGAAGTAGACTTCCACGTCCTCTTTTGTAGTCTGTCTTAGTCTGGAAGCTCAGCTGAAACCTGTGTATCATGAGTGACACAGCTGGTACCTAAATACCAGTGGCGTAGCTTGCAGCATCACAGGAACAAGCAAGCCTCTGCTGACAGACAGTGGGGGCATAGGATGATGTTTTTGTGTGTAATTGTATACTGCCTTATTTTCCTTATGCCGTACTCCTTTGTCCTATCACATATTGTCATTATTGTTAGTTGCTGTACGGTTGTCTATGACTCACGGTGACCCCACGTACAAGAGAATGAGATGTCATTGACTGTTTCTGCGCCATCTTCATAACCATTGTTATACTCAGTTTATTGTTGTGGCCACTGTGTATGCTGAGTGCCTTCCAACCCATGAGGCTCATTTGCCAGCATTGTATTGGGTAATGTTCTGTTGTGATTCACTGGGTTTTCATTGGCTAATTTTTAGAAGTAGATGTCTAGGCCTTTTTCCTGTATGTCTTAGTCTGGAAGCTCCACTTAGTCTGGAAGCCACAATGGGTGACTCTGATGGTATCTGAAATATCAGTAGCACAGTTTCCAGCATTAGGGCAACACACAAACCAATAGAGTACAAAATACTGACAGACAGGTTGCAGCATCATAAATTGTACCTTATTTATTAATTTTTCCTTGGCTCCCTACCTGATAAAAACCTTAGAAAGTATTATCAACATGTTATTGTCTCTGATATGCCTTTTGCTCTGCTTCTGTCATCCTATGACGTGTGCTCTATATAGCGAATGGTGAATATCATGGTGCTGTCTGTTCTCATGTGATCTGAAGATGAGATACAACATTTGGAAGGAAATATGAATGGTTCTAGCTCAGTGCATTAGTCAGGGTCACGTCAGGAAAATAGAGGTTATGTCTGGTAGTTTATCAGATGAACTTGAATATAGGAAACTTGGTGCATGCTTGTTAGAATCAGTGGAAGAAACATCAGGAGAGATGAGCAACTGCAGGAAATTGGCATTATCTCTGGATATGGAAGGACCAAGAGTAGAAGGAGATGTGGGGCTATCAGAGTCCACAAGCCAGGGCCAACCGAGGAGAGTCAGATAAATAGCAGGCACTGCTCAAGAGAAACAGGGACCACGGAGGAGATGCAGACACCGCCGGACACACACTCCAAAGGAGAGAGGAGAGATAAATACCCTTCTTTCCTCCCTCCCTCCCACCCCCTTCCTATCCACCTCTCTCCTTCTCTTTCTCTCTCCCTCCCTTCCTTGCCAGGGCCTCCTACTGGCTGAACCTAACTGCAAATGTGATTGAGAGGCACCACCTCTACTGAGTTCAGATCAGAGCAGAAGAAGGCTGGGGATGGATCTGAGGATAAACAGGCAAATGTGACTGTCTCGGATAGAATTGTGTCCCACAGAAATGTGTGTAGCAATTTGACTGGGCCCTGATTCCCAATATTGTATGATTGTCGCCCATTTTGTGATTTTCCTATGCTGTAAATCCTGATTTCTGCCTGTAGGTAATAGGGTAAGATTGCATTGTAGTGAAGAGGACAAGGGAGCTTCCCTAGAGTGTGGCTTGCACCCCCTTTTATCCTGCAAGAGATGAAGGAAAGGGAAGTAAACAGAGTTGGGGGACCTTGTACTATCAAGAAAGCAGTGCCAGGAGCAGAGCATACCCTTTGGACTTGAGGTTCCTGCGCTGAGATGCTCCCAGACCAAAGACTGATGCAACAGAAGGACCTTCCTCCAAAGGTAACAGAGAAAGAGTGCTCTCCTCTGGAGCTGGCACCCTGAATTTGGCCTTTCAGACTACTGGACTGTAAGAAAATAAACTTTTCTTTGTTAAAGCTATCCACTGGTGGTATTTCTGTTAGAGCTGTACCAGATGACTAAGACAGTGACACATATACTAGGACTTTGTATATGCACAAAAGACTGACGAGAAATTCCAAGAAAAGTTAAGAAACTGAGTCTTTCTGAAGTCTCTTGAACAAGAACTTGAGTATTTTACCACTGTGGTCTTAGTATCTCTCATGAAGCTACCCTATCTTCTCTTTAATGTATGAAATTCATTTTATAGGAAGCAAAACTTTAGTAAAAGCAAAGTATTACATACTCCTGGGAGAAAGAGAAACCTTATCCTGTTTACTCTTTCTGCTGTTTTGTTTCTAGATATTGAATGCCTATTACTTGGAAAACACTGTTCTAAGTTCCAGAGATAAAAATTTGAATAAGACACAGCTCCCACCTTCTTGTAGCACACAGTTTAAATAGTTAAAATTGTGTATATTATGAGCTGAGATAAACTTATATAAACAGTGTGGCATAAGACCACAGAGGAATGAATTACAATGCAATCTAAAACAGGGACCAGGTAAGATGTTTTGGAAGGACATTTGGCTGAATCTTGAAGATTGAATAGAAGTAAAAAAGACAGCAAGAAGATACTAGGAAACCCAAAAATAAAGCATGATCAAAAGATTCAGGGGACCTACTGTCAATAATAAAAAACAAACACATGGTTGTAAAGTTGATTCTGACTCATAGTGGCCCTACAGGGCAGAGTAGAACTGTACCTCAGCGTTTTCAAGGCTGTAAATCTGTGTGGAAGCCAACTGCTACATCTTTTCCTGTGGAGCGAGTGGTGGGTTTGACCTCTCAGTTAACAGCCAAGCACTTAAGTGCATCACCAGGTTTCCTCTTCTATGAATACTTGACTTAAATTCATAGTAGGAGGGGAACAAAATCTATGTTTCATTAATGCTGCTACTGGCCCTTCTGTGACTTACCCTATATAGCCACACCCAGATACGCTCATAGAAGACATTATTGTTCAGTCCCAGTATGCTTTCCAAATAAGCTTGGATGGTACCTCAGAAGCATTCTTAACGCAAAGCTGCTGATGTCTATTTGCAACTGACCAGTCATGGTACTGTCAAGTAAAACTTTCTGCTCTCCTTGTACCTGTGTATCATTAACAATGATAATAAAAAGATCAACGGACAAAATCCATTGCCATCTAGTTGATGTTGACTCATAGGACAGAGTTGAAGCTATAGGACAGAGTAGAGCTGCCTCGTAGAGTTTCCAAGAATCAGCTGATGAATTTCAAATGCCAACTTTTTGGTTAGCAGCCATAGTTCTTAACCACCATGCTACCACAATTTCCAGTGTAAAATTAATAGGTAGTATATTTTGTATGGTGAGGGCAATAGGTAATTGAAAGAAAGTAGAGAGGGAGAGTATAAAGCTGGGAAAGAGAAGCTGACAGCATTGGGACTCATATCTCACAATTCAACTTGTGGACTTAGAACAACCCTGTCATCAAACAAAGATGATGTATTCCTTGTAGTGGTTGCAACTGGGTTTCAGGAAGTGAATTCCCAATTGCTGTAGACCATTTTTGATACACTTTCTAAGTTATGTCTGAGTCTGTGAGAGCAGACATGGTGGAAATGGTGTCCGTCTACAAAATTAATGTGACATTTTGAATTTTTCCATACGGAGGATGATTGCTGTACATCTATTATAAAATCTGGTGACTAGAGATATTCTGAGTTTCCTTTTGCTTCTTCAACTGCCCCCGCTCTGGTTCCTTTGCCGTCTCCTTTTCTCCCAGGCTCCGTAAGTGTGGGTATACTTCAATGAAGCAAGTCAGGGTGGTACTTTTCCACAGTGAAGACTGTAGGCTGAATTTTAGGGTGGAGTTCATTGGTTTTGCCCTAGTGGTTTTTTCTTTTTCCTGTTAGGATATTGTTGTTAGTCTGTGTTAAGGTGTATCGTTGAGATGATTCCAAACCCTAGTGACCTTTTAGGAGAAAGCAGAACAGCCCCATAGGGTTTTTTAGGCTTCACAGGAGCAAACTGCCTGGTCTTTTTTCCTGTGGAGTGGCTGGTGGGTTCCAGCTTTCTGGTTTACAGCTTAGCCCTGAAGAATTGCACCACCAGGGCCCCTCCCCTGGGATATGATGTTGCCCAAATGTTGGGCTGTGGTGTAGCTTGAGGTTTGCAATGCTTTTGTGCTTTAGCATTAGCAGTTCTGCATCAATAAATCAGCATCTTGTAGCTGATAACATTAGACAGATTCAGTGACTACAATACCTTGAGGTACACTCTAAGCATTATCTTTCTAAAATTTTAATACTGTATTCTCATATGAACTGGAAATTAACTGAAAATGCTTAGAGGAAAATATAAAACAATTAACACCATCCCATGCATTTCCAACAGATACCTGTCAATGCCAAGTGCTGTCGAGTAGTAGCTTCTAAATGCTAAACAAAGATAGCTATGGCATATTAATGAGAAAGAGGAAATTGTGACTGTACATGAATAGCCATCTCATGAACCATCCATACTCTCTGTTGTGTTGGCATGTAGAAGTTCCCCAGGTGTTTCATAAGTCTGAGAGTTAGAAGTTTTTGTTACATGTTACTTTTCCCACATGAGGGCATCAGTGCTCTAAGTAGCTTTAGAACTCACCCTCCTAGGCTTGGCTTTAAGAGATCTATTTTGAGAAAATGAGAACACTTTATGAGTCTTAGACTATATAAAATTAACACTTGTTTTATTTTCCTGGAAAAGTCATTCATTCCTTTCTTTTGCTAATTTAACTGTGGAATGGTGCCTTCTTACATGGGGCAATGAAAGCAATGACACACCTGTGACATTGCCATTCCTCTTGCCCATTTATGTCTTCCCAGACAACTGGGTTCAATTAGTTTCTGTTGCACTGAAATGACTTGTAGAATTTAGATGAGCAGTAATACCATAACACATGTTCTTTTGCGATGAAAATTAACCCCCTTTTAAAGCTGCGCGTGTATATGTGTTCATATACATTACCTCCGGCTAATTATAAATTTCACATTTGTGGTGGAGAAGAGCTCAAGGTAATGAAATAGATAAAATTAATATAGATAGATCCCAGGTATATACTATTCTAGCCTACTTAATGGCATAAGGATGTAGAGTTTGTCGGTAAGAACTTTTGATGGCTTGCTTCACCCCTGCCAGTTAAGAAAAAATCAATCAGAGCAGCATTAATGGCATCTACAGTAAACCCCAGCCTGCACTTCTGTCCTTAGCTCTGCCTATTCCGTCCTCAGATGGCCGTGAGTTCTATCTGAACTGACAATTCATACGCCACTTTCTACACATTGCACTTTCTACATGCGTCACTGCCTTTTCTCACTCTACCCCTTCCACCTGAAATACCATCCTTTGGCCCCGGTGTGCATCTGATAGACTTTGAGCTTGCTTCCACGACCTGCGGGGATTTCACAGTCTCTGACACTCATTTGGACTTTGCCTTGTCCACCCTCCAGGTGTGATCTTTCCCTAACAAGAACTCAGAAACACGTTGTCTTCTATTCTTTGTTACTAACATGCCAGATCTTATTCACATATTATCCAATATCCTCTTAACGTTTTATGGCTGAGGTGACACTGGATGCATCTGCTGGTTCTTTTATGGGAGAAATACTTTGTTTTGTGCTCAAAGGGTGTAGAACAAGAAGTCCTATTCTAGTGTTTCTGTGATTGCCTTCTTTTGCCTCTTCAAGAGATCACCCACATAGATACAGATATCACTATACAAGACCCCAAAACCTGGGTGAGATGTAGTGGTTAAGTGCTGCAGCTGCTAACCAGAAATTCAAAACTGCTGTTCAAATCCTCCAGGCACTCCTTGGAAACTTTACGGAGCAGTTCTTTGTCTATAGGGTTGTCATGGGTTGGAATTGACTCGACGGCAGTAGGCTTGTTTTTTTTATTTTGATTATACCAAGTGTTTTGTCGTCGAGTTGATTCTGACTCATAGTGACCCAATGGCACAGAGTAGTGATGCCTTATAGGGATTCCAAAGAGTAGCCGGTAGAGTTGAACGGCTGACCTTTTGGTTAGCACTGTGACTCTTCACCAGTGTGCCACAAGGACTCCACAGACATTGACGCAGACAAATACATGCATTTTACTGTAGTATTATATACAAGTCTAACACAAGTCTGTGGAATGAATTGTTCTAAGTGTAACGTATCTCACAGCTATATATCACTACAGTCACCTTTCAAGTACTCCCCTTGGGATGGTATGCACCAACGGCAGCACTTAGTTCACTCTTCAAAGCAATTTTGGAACTCTTTCTAGTGTGGCCATTGCACACAGTGGCACGTTGGCAAGTTTGCCAATTTAATTGTATAGTCGTCCCTGTGAGGGAGTGTTTAGTCAGTACACAAGTAACTGTATTGGAACACCTCCTTACTCACCTAATCTGGTCCCCAGTGACCTTTTTTCTTTATGCAGAGATGAAGGAAATACATAAAGGAAGACATTCTGATGACATTCAGAACATCAGTGGTAATGCAACAACTCTGATGGCCATTCCAGAAAAAGAGTTCCAAAAGTGCTTTGAAGGGTGGACTAGACTCTGTCATTGATGCATGGCTTCCCAAGGGGAGTCCTTCAAGAGTGACCACAGTGATACTCAGCAGCGAGATATGTAGCACTTGTTCTAGGATGAGTTCATGAACTTAATTGTTAGACCTTGTGTTTGTGTGTATGTGTGTAGCCATATTAATCACTTTAAGTGTACACTTCAATGACATTAATCACAGTCTTCCAAGAGTTTTCTCCATGTAGATTTATAAAAGCTGTTGCTCTTGAGCTGATTCTGACTCCTAGTGACCCTGTAGAACAGAGCAGAACTGCCCCATGGGATTTCCAAGGAGTACCTGGTGAATTTAAACTGTCAGTCTTTCGGTTAATAGTCGTAGCTCATAACTACTACACCACCAGAGTTTCCCCGTGTAGATAGGAGATATTAATGATATGTATAGATTTATACATAAATATATTTTTACTATAGCAAAATAGTAAAAATCGCCATATTAACCACTTAAAATACACAGTTCAATGGCATTAATTACATTCACCACATTGCACAACCATCACCATTACCTATTTCCAAACACTTTTTATCACCCAAGAAGAAACTCAGTATCAGTTGAGCAATAACTGCATTCCTACCTCCTTCTAGCCCCTGGTAACCACAAACAGACTTTTGTCTCTCTGCTTTGTCTAATCTGTATCAGTTCCTATAAATGGAGTCACATAGTACTGCCCTTTTGGTATGATTTATATGGCTCTGAAACCATTACCATTCTATCTTAGAATCCAGCTGACAAGTCTGGCTTGGAAGGAAAGGTATAGACTCAGTGTGCTCAGTACTGAGTTCTGGGTCCTGTTCCATGTAATTCTTTCTTCAGGTGTTTCTACCATATAACTGGGATGGAGATGAAAGGAGACTCACCAATTTTACTGCACAATTAAGAAGTCAAGCTCAGGAAGGATAAGTAGCAGGTCTAGCTTCAAACAGGAAGCAGAGAAGGAACAGAACAGAGAATATAGTCCAAGGCATCTGAACCACATCTCTGAACTACATTGTTCTGAAGAATTTTGTACCCATGGTTTTTTCTCTTAACCTTGTCTTTGCTGGTGTAGAGTTTTCCTTTATTATCTAGAAATCAAGACATTTGATTTTTAATAAAAGATACTGAAAATAATAAACAAAGCCTCCTTCTGTGAGACTACTCAGTGCTCATGCACAGCAACCTTTGTGAGGATAGTGCAGAACTGGACAGAGTCTCATTCTTTTGCACAGGTAGTTACTGTCAGAACCAACTAGATGGCACCTAACATTTAACAGTAACACAGGACCCTATAAACCGTTCCTTTGATATAAATCTTTCTCCACATGTGTGCAAACACACACACAAACACATGCTTCACTGATACTGCTTCTCTAGAGAACCTAGCCTAAGATTAGATTTGACTGCTTCTTCCATGGGTACTGATTGTAGATCCAAGTAAAATGAAATCACTTACTATTTCAATGGTTCCTCTACTTATCATGATGTTGCTTATTGGTGCAGGTGTGAGAATTTTTATTTTCTTTGTGATTAAATATAATCCATACAGAAAGTTGTATCTTTTGATCTTCATCAGCAGTTGCTTCAAATCCTCTTTACTTTCAGCAAGCAAGATTGTATCATCTGCATGTTGCAGGTTTTCAAGGAGTCTTCCTCTTATCTTGAATATCTTTGACATCATCCCACAACTCCTCTGGTCTTCATTCATTAGTGTATAATGTATCAAATCTGTTCTCGAGGTGGTCTCTAAAGTTAGGTGGGCTATACTTGAGGTTGTACTTTGGCTTTTGTGGACCTGTTTTTTAAGCTTCAGCTCGAACTCACAAATGAACAATTGAAGTTCTGTTCCACGTTTGACCCCTGGCCTTGTTCCAATGGATGATACAGTGTTTCCTAACATCACCTCTTTCCACAGATGTAGTTTATTTTATTCTGTGATTTATGCCTGATGAAGTCTATGTGGATAGTCACCAGCTATGTTCTTAAAAAAGATATTTGCAATGAAGTTATTAGATTTGCGAAACTCTGTCATGTGGCCTCCTGTATCGTTTCTGTCACCAAAGCCATATTTTCCAGCTGCTGATCCTTCTTCTTTCCTTCCAGCTTTTGTATTCAAATTACCAATAATTTATCAATGAATATGAGTTGTCTACTTGATCAATTCCAGATTGCGGAAGTTGTTAAAAGTGTTCATTTAATGATTGCTGGTATTAGTGATTGGTATGTAAATTTCAGTAATAACTGTGTTAACAGATCTTTGTAGACATGTGAATATTATCCTATCACTGACAATATTGTGCTTTAGAATATCTCTTGAAATATTCTTTTTGGTAATGACTTTGTTATTCCTGGCACAGCAGACAATATGGATGTCCTAATCAAAATGGCCAATAACAACACTAGCTGAATTCAGAAATGATTACAGTGCCAAGGTAGTTAAAACAGCCTGGTACTGATACCACAACAGATACATAGACCAATGGAACAGAATTTAGAATCTAGACTTAAAACAATTCACCTACGAGCAGCTGACATTTGACAAAGTTCTGAACTCCATTAACTGGGGAAAAGACAATCTCTTTAACAAACAATGTTAGTATCACTGGATATCCATCTGTGTAAAAAATGAAATGAGATCAATATTTCACACTATGCACAATTGCATCAAAGACCAGAATGTGAAATATACAACGATATAGATCATGGAAGGGAAAATAGGGACAACACTGGGAGCCTTAACACAGGGCATAAACAGGCTACAAAATGTTACCAACAGTGCACAAACATTAGAAGAGAAAATAGATAACTGGGAATGTCTAAAAATTACACAATGATGCTTATCTAAAGACTTCAAAAGAGTGAAAAATGACCTACAGACTGAAGGACAACCACAAAAACCAGGAATCATGGCCAAGGCACAGGGCTGCACACATTTTTGGGGGAACACAGTTCAATCTACGACTAACGTAACATGGAACAACCTGGACAGCTTTGTCTTGAGTGAAACTAGTTAGTTTGAAAGAACACATATTTTGTGTAACTACTATTATAAGGACTCAAGAACATGTTTAAACACAGGAGAAAACATTTTTTGATTATTACAGGGGTGGGGATGGAGAGAGAGGGTTATTAACTAATTACGAGATTTGACATAAATTCTCCTTGGTATCTTGGTGTCTCACAGTCATGTTCATGTCCATGTGTGGCCCTGTCTTGCTGAGTGGCATTCATTATCACTATTGTGTGTTTATGTGTGTTGTTGCAAGAATGTTGGAGCTTGAACTAGAGCAATGAACAAACATTAAATTTCTTGTTAAACTTGGCAAGACTGAAAGTGAAATCAGGGACATATTAGTCCAAGTTTACGGGGATAATGCCATGAAAAAAATGGCATTGTACAAATGGATTAAATGTTTTTCTGAGGGAAGAGAAAGCATCACTGATGAAGAAAAGTCAGGGCAGCCAGTAACAAGTAGATGATGAAAAAATTGCAAAAATTCATCAGATTGTGCATCCCGATCATTAGCTGACTGTGAAAAGCATAGCAGACCAAGTAAACAGAGAAACAGGAAAATCTTAACTGTAAACCTTGGCATGAGAAAGGGTTGTGCAAAAATGGTCCTGAAGGAGCTCATGGGTAAACAAAAAGCAAAGGAGAGTTGAAGTTTGCCAAGACCTTTTGGAGAGGCAAGATGATGTTTTGGGCCATGTTACCACTCCTGCTGAAACATGGTTGTACCAATATAACCCTGAAACAAAGCATCAAAGTGCACGATGGAGGTCAGTTCACAAGGACTGTTCATTTTGAATTTGTACCAACTTGACAAATAGTTAACCAAGTTTATTTTTTACAAGTGCTGCAAAGACTGGAAAAGTTAGACAAAAGCTGTCTGAACTTTTTGCCATGACTCTTGCATCGTGACAATGCACCAGCTCACAAGGCACTCTCCGTGAGGGAGTTTTTAGCCAGTAAGTAAATACCTATACCGGAACATCTTACCTAATCAGCTGGCCCCCAGTGACTTTTCTCTTTATCCAAAGATAAAGGAAACATTGAAAGGAAGACAGTTTGATGATGTTCAGGACATCAAAGGTAATACGGTGACAACTCTAATGGCCATTTCAGAAAAAAGAGTTCAAAAACTGCTGTCAAGGGCGGACTACATGTGGCTGTCAGTGCATAGCTTCCGAAGTACTTCGAAGTAACTATGGTGATCCTCAGCAATGAGGTATAGAACACTTCTGGAATGAGTTTGCAAACTTATTTGTTAGACCTTGTAGATAAAAAAACACACTGCCATCAAATCCATTCTGACTCACAGTGATCCTGTAGGTCAGAGTACGACTGCCCCATAGAGTTTCAGAGGAGTGCCTGGTAGGTAGTAGAAAAAAATTATTTTAAATGAAGGGAGGGACCACACACAGTAAAGGAGAAATTAGTACAATTGGACTAAAGCAAAAGTTAAGAGCTTTCCTAAATACTACCAAATACTTCCAGGGACAGAGTAACAGCAGGAGGGCTCCAGGGCTCTAGTTTCAGGGGTTATCCAGGTTGACTGGTGCAACTAAGTTTATTAAAATGTTCTGCATCACACTTTCTTGTGCTGTATCTAGGGTCTTGAAAGCTAACCAGCAGCCATCTAAGAAGCATCAATTGATCCCAACCCACTTGGAGCAAAGGAGAATGAAAAATATCAAAGACAGAAGGAAAATATGACACCAAGAGGCAAAAAAGGCCACATAAACTAGAGACTACATCAGCTGGAAGAATTAGACGGTGCCCAGCTACAGCCAATGACTGTCCTTACAGGGAGCTTAACCAAGGATCCCTGGTGCAACAGGAGGAAAGTGGGGTGCAGAACTCAGACTCTAATAGAAAGACCAAACTTGGTGTTCTGGCAACGGGAAAGTCCTAGGAAGACATGCCCCCTGGACTCTGTTATCCCAGAATTGAAACTATTCCAAAAGATGACACCTAACCCTGAGATTGAACTGGTCTATAGGACAAAAAATGATACTGGTGAAGAGTGTGCTTCTTGGCATAAGTAGATGCAGCAGGCTAATGTGCAGCTGCTCTTGTGAAGTGAAATGGGAAGGCAGAGGAGAACAGACGCTGGGTGAATGGACACAGGAAATACAAGAGAAAGAGGAGGATGCTGTAACAGTGTGTGGAGAACATCTAAAGTAATGTGACGAAGCGTGTGTAAGTTTTTGTATGACAAATTGGCTTGAATTGTAAATTTTTACTTAAAACATACTTTTTTTTTGAGGGGCTAACAACCACTTTGGCTGCTTTACAGTGAGAATCCCATGTGCTAATATTTGAATCATGATTTGTAAACTTGAAAACTCTATGCAAATGTACAAGATAATGGTAAGGATTAAAAATTTGGACTTTGAATTTAAGAAAAAGACATCTCTCTGTCTATAACTAAAAAGATTCATATTTTTGCATGTACATGAAAATTATCCTCAATTTGCTGAATAATATATGATGATGACCTTTCAAAACACTGTATAAAGAAATAAAGGTATCTGATGAAAACAATGGTCAACAGCAGTCTATTTCAGCTCATTAATGCATAGGTTACCTATCTTCAAGTGTTCCATTTCCTTTTTGAAAATTTCAAATATTCCTAGATTCATACTTTATATATTCAACATTCTAATTATTAGTGGATGTTTGTAGCTGTTTCTTCTCATTTTCAGTTGTGTCACATCAGCAAAAGAGGATCTAAAATCTCTCCTTCATCCGCATAATTAAGATTAACTCTACTTTGAGGAGGCAACTTATCACCAGTTGTATTTTGAGTATATTTCAACCTGAAGGGCTCATCTTACAGAACTGTATTAGATAATGTTCCACTGCAATTGATAAGGTTTTATTTGACCAATGTTTTTCAGAAGTTGCTTGCCAGGTCCTTCTTTCTGCAGTGTCTTAGTCAGGAAGCTTTGCAGAAACATGTCCACTGTGGTTCGCCCTGCTGGTATTTGACATACCAACGGCTTGTTGCTGTTAAGTGCCGTCGAGGCAGTTCCGACTCATAGTGACCCTATGAATAACAGAATGAAACACTGCCTGGTCTTGTGCCATGTCCACAATTGTATTTATACTTAAGCCCATTGTTGCGGCCACTGTGTCAGTCCATCTCGTTAAAGGTCTTCCTTGTTTTTGCTGACTCTCCACTCTGTCAAGCATGATGTCCTTCTCCAGTGATTGATCCTTCTAGACAGCATGTCCAAAGTATGTAAGACTCAGCCTTGTCATCTTTGCTTCCAAGGAGCACTCTGGTTGTACTTCTTCCAGAACAGATCTGTTTGTTCTTTTGGTAGTCCATGGTACATAGAACATCTTCTCCAACACCACAATTTAAAGGCATCAGTTCTTCTTCTGTCTTCTTTGATCGTTGTCTGCTTTCACATGCACAAGATGTGACTGAAAATACCATGGCTTGGGTCAGGTGTACTTGAGTCTTCAAGGTGACATCTTTACTTTTGAATACTTTAAAGAGGTCCTTGGCAGTAGATTGTCCCAGTGCATTGTTTTTTCTGATCTATTGGCTGCTACTTCCATGAATGTTGATTGTAGAACCAAGTAAAATGAAATCCTTAACAACCTTAGTCCTTTCTGCATTTATGACAACGTTGCTGACTGGTCCAGCTGTGAGGATTTTTGTTTTCTTGATGCTGAGGTGCAATCCATACTGAAGGCTGTGGTCCTTGATCATCATGAGTAGGTGTTTCAAATCTTCACTTCCAGCAATAAGGTGGTGTCATCTGTGCAATGTAGCTTGTTAATGAGTTGTCCTCCAATCCTGATGCCTCATCCTGGTTCATATAATGCAGCTTCTCAGATTATTTGTTCCACATATAGATTGACAATGTATGGTGAAAGGATATAACCCTGACACACACCTTTCCTGAATTTAAACCATGCAGTGTTTCTTTGTTCTGTTCACATGACTGCTTCTTAATCCATATACAGATTCCTTAAGAACACAATTAAGTGTTCTGGAATTCCCATTCTCTGCAATGTTAATTATAATTTATTATGATCCCCACAGTCAGATGTTTGCACAGTCAGTGAAATACAATTAAACATCTTTCTGGTATTCTCTGCTTTCAGCCAAGGTTCATCTGACATTAGCAATGATATCCCTGGTTCCATCTCTTCTTCTGGATCCAGCTTGAATTTCTGGCAGTTCTTTGTCAATATATTATTGTAATCTTTCAAATGATCTTGAGGAAAATTTGAACTTTGTGTGATATTAATGCTTTTTGGTAGTTTCCACATGCAGCTGCATCACCTTTCTTTGGAATGCATATAAATATGGATCTCTCAGTTATCCAGCTAGCTGTCCTCCAAATTTCTTGTCATAGATGAATGAGCACTTCCAGTGCTGTATCTGTTTGTTTAAACATATCAATTAATATTCCATCAATTCTGGGATCCTTGTTTTTTGCCAGCACCTTCAATGCAGCTTTGGTTTTTCCTTCATTACCATTGGTTCCAGTTCATGTGCTGTCTCTTCAGATGGCTGCACACTGACCAGTTCTTTCAGATATAGTGACTCTGTGTATTCCTTCCATCTTCTTGTGATGCTCCCTGGGTCGTTTAATATTTCCCCTGTAGAATCCTTCACTATTGCAACTTGAGGCTTAAAGTTTTTTCTTTAGTTCTTTCAGCTTGAGAAATGAGGAACACGTTCTTCCCTTCTGGTTTTCCATTTCTAGCTCTTTGCACATATCATTACAATACTTTATTTTGTCTTCTTGAGCTGCCCTTTGAAATCTTCAGTTTAGCTCTTTTACTTCGCCATTTCTTTCGTTTGCTTTAGCTGCTCAATGTTCAAAAGCAAGTTTCACAGTCTCCTCTGACATCCAGTTTGGGCTTTTCTTTCTTGTCTTTTTAATGACTTCTTGGTCTCTTCATGGGTGGTGTCTTTGATGTCATTCCACAGTTTGTCTGATCTTCAGTCATTAGTGGTCAATACATCAAATCTGTTCTTGAGATGGTCTTTAAACTTAAAAGGGATATACTCAAGGTCATACTTTGGCTCATGTGGACTTGTTCTGATTTTCCTCAGTTTCAATACCAATGGCATAGCTTCAGAATTACAGCAACATGAAAGCCACCATAATACGACAAATTCGCAGATGAGTGGTGAGGCTAACTTTGTATCTACATCTATCTCTATGTTTGTATCTATTTCTGTAGCTGTCTATGTACTTAAGGAGCCGTGGTTGCATCGTGGTTAAAATGATCAACTGCTGACCGAAAAGTCAGTGGTTGAAAACCACTAGCAGTTCTGCTGAAGAGAGATGTCACAATCAGTTTCGGTAGAGTTTTACAGCCTTGGAAGCCCTGGAGGGACATTATGAGTTGGAATTGACTTGATGGCAGTTTTTTTCCCCTATACACAGCCATCACAGTTTTGTCAAATAACACGTCCACATAAATAACACATTCATGCATAATGTTCATACTGTACACAGGAAAACAACACATGAGGGGTTGTGTGGTTGGAAAAAAAGCATAATGCAATTGTTATCTGCATACAAATGTGGTACATATATGTACATATGTGAGAGCCTCAGTGGCCCAATGACTCAGGGCTTGGCTGCAACCAAAACAGCAGCTGCTTGAACATACCTATGTCTCTGCAGGAGAAACACCTGACTATCTGATCCCACAAAGTTTATAGCCTATGAAACCCTATGAATGCAGTTTAACTCTGTCCTATTGGGTTGCTGGGAGCTGAGGTCAACTTCAGAGCACTAAGCAACAATAAAACAACACATAAATATACTCACGTATGTGTGTATATTGTTGTTAGCTGCCATCTAGGAGGTTTTGACTCAGCAATTCTAAATACAACAGAATGAAACAGTGCTTTGTCCTACTCTATCCTCATAAACAATACTATGTTTAACTCCATTGTTGCAGCCACTGTGTGAGTCGACCTCTCTGAGGGTCTTCCTCTTTCTCACTAACCCTCTACCAAATATGATGTCCTTTGACAGGGACTGATCCCTCCTAGCACTGTCTCCAAGTATATAAGATGTAGTCTTGCCATCCTTGCTTCCAAGGAGCATTCTGGTTGTACTTCTTCCAGAACAGATTTGCTCATTCTTTTGGCAGTCCATGACATATTCAATATTCTTTGTCAACACCATAATTCAAAGGCATCAATTCCTCTTCAATGTTTTCCTTGTCATCCAGCTTTCACATGCACAGGAAGCAACTGAAAATGCCATGGCTTGGGTAAGGTGCGCCTTAGTCCTCAAGGTGGCATCTTTGCTTTTCAACACTTAAAGAGGCCTTTTGCAGCAGCTTTGCTCAATGCAACACATCCTTTGATTTCTTGACTGCTGCTTCCTTCAACGAGCGTTGTTTGTATATCCAAGTAAAATTAAATCCTTAACATCTCCAACTTTTCCCTATTTATTATGATGCTGCTTACTGATCTAGTTGTGAGGATTTTTGTTTTCTTTATGTTGGGATGTAATTCATACCAAAGGCAGTGGTCTTTGATCTTAATCAGTAAGTGCTTCAAGTTTTCTTCACTTTCAGGAAGAAAGGTTGTGTTATTTGCATACGTCAGGGTGTTAATGAGCCTTCCTCCAATCAGATACCCTTTTATTCTTCATATAGTCCAAAATATTGTATTATTTGCTCATCATATAGATTGACTAAGCGTGGTGAAAGGATACTCAGACTATTATATACATACATAGTCTTTAGATATACACAAATACATCTGAATACTACTTTGTAAAAATCAGAATTGGAATTAGTTATAATTTGCTCTTAAAGTAACAAAGTATCATTGAGCCAATCGAGCCAATCGAGTCTTCTACCATTTAGGGTCTGAGACTGGTTTTTCTGCCTAATATGTTTTCCCAACCACATTAAGCATCAAAGCCTTGCTCAGTTCTCCTCCAGGTTCCTATATTTTCTGAATCAGTATGGCTGGGTACTCTACGAACTTTTCTTCCATACTCATGAAATTTCTTTCAAAACATTTTGAAAATCTTCTGGTCTGTTGAAGAACAGTCATGCATAAAGATGAACTGTCGTGTTATATATTCAAACACCTTCCACTCTGGAACACCTCCAAGGGAATGTGTTGAACTGATAGAACATCATCAACTTGTTGTATCTGTCCTCATGTCTGGTGACTTTTTGGAGTCTGAGTAACTTCCAAATACCCTAAAACTGATTTTGGATCTTGAACAAATAAGGAAAAATTGGAAACAAGACATAACAGCCAACATGTTGCATAGTTATCTTTGTATCCTGCTTCCCCTCCCCCTTTAATTTTCAGATGGGTTTTCCAGCTGAGCTAGAATTGGGGTTTGTCAGCAAACAGTGAGTTTCAGAATTCTAATTTTACCAACAAAGAACTCGTCTTTAGTAGAAAACTACAAAGATAATTTATATAAATCCCAAGCCCTGGATTTGGGGGGCATGGCGATGTGAAGGAGTAGAGGATATTAAGTATAGGCTAGAATAGATTTACAGCAGTAAAACTAAATGGTTGTGCAAATTCCCAAAACAACTCAGGCACAATTCTTTTTATCCTTGCCTTAATCACTAATCTAATGGAGCTGTTAATACAAATTATTATGATACCTATTTTTTTCCTCTTTGCTCTGTCATTGAAACCTGGACATCAAGTTGTACAGTTTTCTCTTTTGTATGTTGTTTATCTGACCTATTTGGTCACAGTGAACTAATACCTCCAACATAGTTCATTTTGAAAGAATGCATCTCATTTCCTCCCTGTCTCACTTCCCACTTGTTTAATAATTGCATCAACTAGATATATTTCCTGATCTCTGCTTGGTTTCCCAAAGCCATCATTCCTTTCTTGTATTTTCTCCTGAAGTTGATTCTCCTTTCTCTTTCTCTTATTTCTAAGTTTTCATTCCCAACCCCTCCCTCATCCCCCCACTTTCATTCTTTCTCCCACCACTTCTTCTGCTTTCTTCTCAGTCTTATCCACTCCTATACAACACCAACAGAACCTCAATACAAAGGCCTCTTGAATGAATGTAGTGCTCTATCAATTCACGTGCTGGACTATAAAACTTTGTAGAAGGAGGAAGAAGTAATACTGTTAAAAATCAAAATTTTCATCATTAAAAGTGATACTATGCCCTTCAAAAGATCTGAAGCTCTGAAGGGCTATAGAGAGTCCATAAGGGCTCTCTGATCAATAGACAGCAGAGAAAAAATATTTTTGTACTTACGAACTCTCCAAAAAAATCAAACCCACTGCTGTCAAGTCGATTCTGACTCATAGCAACCTCTAGGTCAGAGCAGAACTGCTCCATAGAGTTTCCAAGGAGCATCTGGTAGATTTGAACTGCCGACCTCTTGGTTAGCAGATATAGCACTTAGCCACCACACTGCTGGGGTTTTCAAATCCGTGACAGGGAGGCTTTTTTAAGAAAATGCTTTAATCAGTTCTTGCTGGTGACACTAGGCTGTTCTGTTTCTTAACTCTGGTCAGAATAAACCTTTTTACAGAAAAAAGTATTAGTTTATTTTATCAGAAGCAGTGGGTGTTCGTATTTCAGCTGTTTCAACATCACTTCCTAGAATATATGATCTGCTGTTTCAAGAATGATGGCAGATCACACAAGAGTCTGCTTTCTTGCTACGGCTATAGATAATTACTCTCGGCCAGCTATAAAACTAAACACCCAAGCCCACTGCCATCAAGAAGATTGTGACTCATAGTGACATTAAGGACAGAGTAGACATGCTCAATAGAGATTTTAAGGAGCACCTTGCAGATTCGAACTGCTGAGATTTTGGCTAGTAGGTCTCGGTTTTATAGAGAGCCATTATAGCTATAGGGAATTACCTTGTTGCTATAGCTAATTACCGAAGGCCATGCTATGACTTACCTGGCAGCTTAAACCCGCTAAACTGCACTGCCAAAGAAACTTTTGGCAATCTACTTCTATAAAGATTACACCCAGGAAAGCTCTGTGAAGCAGTTCTACTTTGTAACATACAGGTTTGCTATGTATTGGAACTGACTTGACAGTAGAGTTTGGTTTGATATTTAGTCCTGCCTCCATGGATGGGGGAAGACTATTTGTTCTTGTGATTATAAAAATCACCCAAATTTAAGAAAACTTGTAGCACGAGGAAAGCAAGGATACTATATCATGAATCAGCACTGTATATGTAAACCAGAGGATTAGTAAAAGCTCTGGTCAGTAGCTTATACTTTTTGTAGCTAACATCACTAAAATTTATGCTATTAAAAAAAGGGAAAAGGGGGATATAGAAATGGCAAACAAAATCATACATACAATTTTACAGTAAAGACAGCATCCAAAACCAAAAACAAATGAAAACCAAAAAGCCTGATACTGCATAAGTATAACCCAACACCTCATGGGAATAATTTTTTTCCTTCAGAGGTTCAGGGGCGTGGTTTCATGAGCCTCTCCAGTCAATCGGCCTAATGTTGTTTTTTAAGGTTTCTGCTCTATAGAGCTTCTGTTTTTAGAGCAGTGCCAGGGCTCTTGAAACTTGTGAACAGCCACCCAAGATACACCAACTTGTCTCTAGTTTTCTGCAGCAATAATAGAAGGAGCCCAAGGAATTTGAGCTATAACCTTAATATGTAAGCAACCTAAATCAGCATAGGTTTGTTTCCCATTTATTCTCAGTGTCCATCAGGGAACAGTGACTGATTCTAGTCTTGCCTCTTTCCGCATGATCGCTCTGAGCCTGTACTTCACTGCTTCTTAAAGAAAAGTATTCATTTTTACATTTTAGGATCATTGTAAGAGTTGAATGGAATAAACTTTGTCACTTGGCTGATTTATACCATATCTCAGATCTCAGATTTACTTAGAAAACCCCCCACGATCCTCAATCCTGGGCCAGATGTTCCACGTGGGTGCCCCCATTGGACATTATAGTTCCTTTATCACTAATGGAAACCCGGTTGACATAGTGGTTAAGTGCTACATCTGCTAACCAAAACTTCAGTGGTTCAAATCTGCAACGTGCTCCTGGAAATCTCTATTGAGCATTTCCACTCTGTCCTTAATGTCACCATGAGTTATAATCTTCTTGATGGCAGTGGGCTAAGGTTTTTGGTTTTATCACCAATACTGATTGTCATCAAGGTGATTCACCTGATGGTGACCCTATGTGTGCCAGTCTAGAATTGGGACCCATGGAGTTTTCAGTGACAAACTTTTTAAATAGGAGATGAGCAGACCTTTCTACCCAGGCAAACTTTGGCCTTGAACTTCCAACCTTTCAGTTAACAGATGAATGCTTAACCATTCACTCCACCCAGGAACTTGACTGTTCTGAAATTGTTGGTGCACTTGTCGGATTCTCTTGCCTCCCCTGGGCCCCTCTATATACCACTGACTGTAAACTTTGTGGTAGCAGAACTATATCTGTAGTTTTCATAGTTTGTGGTAATTATTAATGCTGTTCACAATGTACATCCATGAATTTACCCTTCTGGGCATATGGTAAGATGGCACTTCCTGACACTCTAGTGAATGAAAAGGGACCATATGACCACTTGGCGTGAGTTTTCTACAGAGGTAATGGGCATCACTTTCAGGCCAGAACATTGAACTGTTGGTTTTTGGACACTACAAAGTCTGCCTCAGTGAAAATGCAACTTCAAAGAAGGTGGGTGCTTCATTAGTCTAGGGTCCTGAGGGGCTAAACTGAGCACAAGGTGAATCTCCTTGTGACAACTAGTATTACTAATAAAACCAAAAACCCAAGCCCACTGCCGTCAAGAAGATTCTGACTCATAGCAACATTAGGGACAGAGTGGATATGCTCAACAGAGATTTCAAGGAGCACTCTGCAGATTTAAACTGCTGAGGTCTGGGTTAGCAGATGTAGCACTTAACCACTAAGTCAACAGGGTTTCCATTAGTAGCAAAGGAACTATAATGTCCAATGGGGGCACCCACGTGGAACATCTGGCCCAGGATTGAGGATCGTGAAGGATTTCCTAAGTATATCTGAGATCTGAGGTATGGTATAAACCAGCCAAGTGACAAAGTTTATTACATTCAATCGTCACAATGACCCTAAAATGTAGGAATAAATAATCCTCTTTAAGAAGCAGTGAAATGCAGGCTCAGAGCAATCATGCAGAAAGAGGCTAGAGTAGAATCCAGCCCAGTTTCCTCCACAGCCCCCACTTGTAACCACTCAGCCAGATCTGAAGGATGAGCCTTTCCTAGCAGGCTTTTCAAAAGGAATAGCAGTTATGTTTAACTTTAAAGGAATCAGATTAAAAATACCTAAAAAGAATATCTGCAATCTCAATCAAGGTTAATTTTGTATAGCACAAATTATAAAACAATTACCAAATACTAATTACCACATAAGTCATTAAATCCATCATGAGAATGGGCCAATCCAGTGGTGCTAATTAAATAGTATATTTATCTACAAGCAACAATTTGAGGCTTGGATTGGAACATAACAATTCTGGGATTCTGTGGTTCACAGGCTTAAGCAATAGATTGCAACAGTGGTTTATTTATATTGCTCTGAAACTGCACGCAACATGGTACTTTACCATGCAGGCAACATGTGGAATACAAACACGTGGACCTGACTGTTTATTTCTTCAGTTGACTGTAGGTTACCAGTGTTTAGAGAAGGATAGTGCCATTGAAGAAATTTACACAAAAAGGTTTATTCAAGTCCCCATATGCAAGAGTTTATGAACACAGAGAGCCCAGCATATCAATAAATGTATCCATCCCCCAAACGGCACTGGGAAAAATGCTGCATTATGCCAGCAGGCCGTAAAATCAAGGCAACATGCAATTAAGGGTAAAAAGTGTTATATATCCTCCAGCACCTAAGAAGGAGGCCACATAACAGCTTCCTAAACGTGCCTTCTTTGTATACAAAGTAGTACAAAGCAGTAGACAGGAGACAGAATGCATCATTTGCAGTGGGTGGGAGGAAAAGCAGAGAAAACAATTTCTCTTAAGTATAATAGTAAAAAAAAATAATAATAATTGTATACAGAGCTTTTGTTTTCCTGGCTTTCTGGCAGTACTAAAAGCAGTTTCATTGCTTCTACCTTGTTACCTACATTTTAACAGATCAGTTTCATCTCATTTCTCCTTGCAAATCTTCAGAGCCAGGCAGCCCAGAAGTGGGGCATTTGCTCAGTGCTTTGAGGCCTCGGGAAGATGCCTGTATTGCTGTTTCAGATATTATAACTGGCAGCCCCAGCTGACGACCCAAAATTCCCTAGAGTTTCTGCTGAGGCAACCACCTATTGATTTCCTAATTTTTCATCACCAGAAGGCATGGATTTCCTTTTTTACTAATTATATACTTAATTTGAAATCAGAAAAGGGCAACGGGTAATGCGTATTGTGTGGGGGTTAACCTTCTCCAGTTAACCTTCGGAGGTCCCTCTCTGTGTTGAACAGGAGGAGAGGAAATTAAAGAGTACTCAGAGGGAGGCAATTTCTACCTCCATGACCAACCAAGAGAAGACACCGACAAGCTTCAGGGAAAAGCACAAAGACCCTTCTTTCCTTCTTTCAGTTTTGGAATTGGCCTTGATGGAAGATAGGTGATTCTAGCACCTTAGTTCTGATTTCCGTCAAAACTGTCAGGATGGAATGGAAGTGTTCTCTCCATCGAACACAGAACGGTAGTAATGGAAATAAACTTTGCTCTCCGGATGTGTAAAGTGATTTTGCAGCCAGACGCTATGTTTCGAACCAGGAGAACACTTTCATAATATGAAGATGAATAGATAGCTGCCTGCAAGTTGACTCTGACTCATGGTGACTTGTGTGTAGCAGAGCAAAATGTCTCCTGGTCCTTCATGGCCCTCGGGATCTCCGACATGTCTAAATCCATCGTTGCAGCTATTCTGTCGGTCTGTCTCCCTGAGCATTTCCGTCGCAGGCCCTCTATTTCATCACACGCGATGTCCTCCACCACCAGTTGATCCTTCCTGATGATGGGTCCGACATGAGAGAAACAATGTTCTGTTGTGATTCCTAAGTTTTTCATCGACTGATGTTTTGGAAGTAGATCAACAGGACCTGTTTCTAGTCTGTCTTTGTCTGAAAGATCTCGGAAACCTGTCCACCGTGGGTGACCCTGCTGGCATTTTAAACACTGGTGGCATAGTTTGTGGCATTAGAGCACCATGCCAGTCACCACAGCATGGCAGACTGGCAGATAGGTGGCAGATAGTGTTGATAATACAAAGGAGAGGGGAAAAGCAATGTTACTTCTAAAAATGAGGCAGGATGCTGCACAATTTCTAGATAAAATGTCAACCATATTAAAATCAAGGTGGAAACTGTCCTAAGGCTGTCCCTCACAACTTATGCATTTTCTCCGAGTTTGTGAAAGAAAGAGAACTAGAGAAATTTGATGTATTGGGTTACTTAAGTATTTCCTATTAAGGAGAAAGGATCATTTTCCAAGATTTGGGGTTTCAGGAACATTGTTTGAATACATTTAAGTTTGTGAGAAAAAATCAATTACATAACTTTGTCATTTTGCTATCTTTTCTTGTAAGTTTAGGCTTATTTGATACTCAAATCACTACTTTTGGATATATAAAGATGAAACTTAAGTAATTTTTTTTTTAAGTTGGCTTTTGTGATTTCAAACTGAGCTTTGACATTTTGAGAAAAGTTGGAGATCATGTATGAGCCAAATGTCGTAAGATTTGAGCTTTAGAACTTTCTCATTTGTTTCTGTCTCCTACCACCGGTACCTCTTTTTATAGCTCTCCAGATTTATCTGCCTACTCTTTAACACTGTATTAAGCTGGCTACCTGCCAGAGGTTGTGTCATATGTGAATATACTGGTCATTACTGCTCTTCCTGTCTGAGATCTCTTGTTGCTGATCATGGGAAACATGAGAGTTCAACACTGAAACATTCTTGCTGCTCTGCACCCTTATGCAAGTTTATTTTGTGTAGCTAAAACCACAAAACCAAGCCCACTGCCATCAAGTTGATCCTGATTCATAGTGACCCTATAAACGGAGTAAAATTACCCTGTAGTTTCCAGGGAGCTCCTGGTAGATTTGAACTGCTGACTTTCTGCTTAGCCATGGTAGCAGTTCTGTTATCCTTCTGTATTACCTGAGGGCTATCTTTTTAAAACTCTTTTGGCTTGGCAAGTGTTTAGAAACTGACAGCCTCTCAGTGTGTATGTTTTCTGTGGCTTCCATACAAATAAACACAAGTTGAGTGGCTTAGACAATATGTAAAATTTATTATCTTACCATCCTGAGGCTCAGAAGTCTAGTCTGGATCTATCTGGACTAAAATTAAGGTATCAGTTAATAGGGCTATATTCTTATCTGTAGGATCTAGGTAGGCTCATTTTCTAGCCTTTTCTAATTTCTAGAGGTCACTGACATTACTTGGCTCAGGGCTGCTTCTAACTGAGCAAAGACAGGTTGAGTTCTTCTTACATTATATCCCTAACCTTTTCTTTGCCTCCCTATTCCTGTTTTAAACACTCTGTGATTATATTAGATCTACCTGGATAATCCATGATACTCTTCCTATTTTTAAGATCAATGGATTAACAACCTTTATCCCACAAGCAATCTTAATCCCCTTTTGCCATGTAAGGTAATGTATTCACAGATTCTAGGAATTTTGGTGTAAGGTAATGTATTCACAGATTCTAGGAATTTTGGTATGAATAACTTTGGGAATCATTATTTTGCATGCCATATCCAGTGAAAATTTTAAAACCTTTTTTTATTGACATAAACATACACACTGAAAGATACTCAGATGATAAGCACACAGTTTGACATTTTCACCAAGGGAACGCACTCATATAACTGTCATGGGCACTCAGATCAGGAAAAAGAGCGCTGCTCTTACCTAAGAAGCTCCCTTCTAGCCACTGTTCAACTTCCCTAAAGGGTAATAACTCTCTTGACTTCTAATGTCATGGACTAGTTTCACATTGTAGAGTCGTGTGTGTGTGTGTGTGTGTGTGTACACATATATATAAAAAACACACACACGAGATCTGCCAATTAAGTTCACGAACTCATCCTAGAAAAAGTGCTACATACCTCATTGCTGATTATCACTACGGGGACCTTCAAAGTATTGCCCTTGGGAATCAGTGAACCAACATCAGTGCCTAGCATCCACTTTGAGGTAGTTTTGGACCTCTTTTCCTGGGATGGCCATCAGAGCTGTTGTAGTACCACCTTTGGTGTCCTGAATGCCATCAAAATGTCTTCCTTTCAATATTTTCTTTATCTTCAGGTAGAGAAAAAAGTCACTGGGGGCCAGATCAGATGAGGAGGGAGGGTGTTCCAGCACGGTTACTTGTTTACTGGCTAAAAATTCCCTCACAGACAGCTGTAGAATGAAGTTGGTAAACTTGCCACCATACCACTGTGCACAATGGCCATTCTACAAAGAATTCCAAAACTGCTCTGACGGGTGGACTAGTTGCTGCTGTTAGTGCATAGCTTCTCCCAGGGAGTACTTTGAAGGTAACTGTAGTGATATTCAGCAATGAGGTGTGTAGCACTTAGAACAATTAAGTTCATATATTTAATTGCCAGACCTCATATGTCTTAGTTATCTAGTGCTGTTGTAACAGATCTACCACAAGTGAATGGTTTAACAAAGAGAAACTTAGTGTCTCACAGCCTAGAGGCTAGAAGTCCTAATTCTAGGTGCCAGCTCCAGGGGAAAGTTTTCTCTCTGTGTTGACTCTAGGGGAAGGTGCTTGTCATCAATCTTCTTTGGTTTAAGAGCTTCTCAGCACTGGGACCTTGGATCCAAAGAATGTGCTATCCTCCTGGTTATTGTTTCTTGGTGGTATCAAGTCCCCCTGCCTCTCTGTTCTGTTTTATATTTGAAAATAGTGGACTTAAGGCACAACCTAATCTTGTGGATTGAGTCATGCCTTGTTAACATAACTGCCTCTAATCTTGCTTCATTAATATCAAAGAGGTAGGATATACACCACATAGGAAAATCACATTAGCATGACAAAATTGTAGACAATCACTCAGTATCAAGAACCATGGCTTAAACATGTTGATAGGTATTTTGGTGGGACATAACTGAATATGACAATGTACTACAAAAGACAGTCTTTGGGATTTAGGTGCAAATGTTACAACTTGCCAATAGTCTGATTTCTTTGCTCTTCTAAAGAAGCCTGTTATACCATCTACACTGAGGACTATCCAGGTTTGGTATAATGGTCAGGAATGTTAGTGAGAATGAGCAACCTTCCTGAAGGAAGTGGCAGGGAGGACAGAAGTGGAGATGCAGTGAACGTAAAATGGGGTACTGCCTTTTTCAGGAGGCTTTTTTCTCTTTCAACAAATATTCTCCGAGTCTCTACTTTGTTAAAAGTTTCATATGACCCACTAAGAAGCAAAACTGGTAAAGGACACACATGTTATATGAAAAAAATGTATAGAATATACATAGAAAATTGCATTAGAGCTTGGTGAGTTCTCTAGTGTTCAGTGTACAATGGAAATATGGAGAAGGATATTCTTTCTCAGGATTCTAAGAGTCAGTGAAGCTTTCCAGAAGGAATGGCATTTATTATCTCTGCTGAGATCTGAATGATAGGTAGGGATCTCAAGGTTTGGGGCATGAGGAATGCTACACTCAGAGAATATTACCTACTGTTTGTGTTAGGTAGATGCATTCTATGCCAAGAATGTGAGGTGTGTCCACTAGAACTGGGTTAGAAAAAATAAGGATAATGTTTCCCCTTGCTAGGTCTCTTAGCATTCCTCTGTTACTAGAGCCAGCCAAGTGCCGTCGAGTCGGATCCGACTCATGGCGACCCTAGGGGCCAGGGTAGAACTGACTCCCAGAGTATTCAAGGAGCGCCTGCCTTCCTTAAAAACTACGTGAGATCTTAGAATAAAAGTCAGAGGTTTTTGGTTTCTATAAAAGTTTGTTGTTTGGGTCGCCAATCTTATTTACTCAGAAAAGAAAGAGAAAGAATGACAATGGGTAGAAGAAGTAGAGATGAAGAAGTGGAGATAGCAAAACAAAATAAAAATATGATAATAAAAATTTTGACAATGTATTTAAAAAAATTTAGTTTTCTTAGTACTCATATGCATTGTGTTTATGTATTTAACTTTATGGATTTAATAACTTTATTCTGATAAGGGGTCCATAAGCTTCACCACTCTACTACTAAGGAGGTCCATAGCAATAAGAAGGTTAGAATTGATACCTACTTATGCTAATAGAGTTGGAGGCATAGTTCTGTTGAAAGTTTTTTTTTTTTTTTAAGTTACTGTCCAGTTGATTCTAGCTCAGCTACTGAAAACCCTATGGAGCAAAATTCTACTCTGATGCACATAGATTGCTGTGAGTTGGAGTCAGTTTGACAACTGGCTATTGGTTACTCCTGAAAACTAAGTATTAGTGTGGACTGAACTAAAAGATCAATTCTTCCTACTATCTGGAAAAAATCAGAAATAGGATGAATTCCAGCGAATTTCTACAAGTGGTAAAAGGTCAATGAAAACTACCGCAGGAATCAATAATGGTTGGGGTAGGCTTGTTGGTAACCAAATCTTCAGAATTCCCTGATTCTTGGTCTACCATCCTTTGGTGATAGCTGTTTCATGCACTCAAGTGCCTCTAAGTCAGTTTAATTTTTCTCCAGTGAAAGCAAATCCTGAATAGAAAATAGATATTTTCCCTATAATGTTGTATAGTAAACTCTATCTTGATTACTCTTTAAATACTATAAACCTCTAAGCAGTCCAAGTCCAGTTTCATTGCCAAATGACCTGAACAAAAGAGAGTGGAGGAAGATAAGCATACAACGTACCAGTTGTATTTTTCCAAGAATAAGCAGATGTCAGTTTGAAGTGGCATAGCCGTCAACAGGATTACAAGGGAGTCTCTGACACAGGGAATATGTCTGCGTGTATCACATTAGGAAATCACATTACCTCTTTCCTGTTACTTTTAATCAAAAATATACAGATTCTGATTATCTGAGCACAGTTAGATTTCTTTACATAGCTTACACTTTGCATTGTGTTGCTGAGTATTCCTAAAAACTAAACAAATCCTGGAGTTCAATTAGTAGGGTTCTAAAAATGTCAAGTCACCTCACTGCTGCATTTTGGGGGCCATTCTATCTTAGAACAAGAAGAAAGTTAATCTTAGACATTGGCTTTGATAAAAGAGATAGCCACACTAATGCCACCCTCAAAAATAAGGGCTTAATTATTGAAAAGTAGCATCTTACATTAAGCTTTTTAGATTTTTGAGAATAAAACCTATTTGTCTAGACTAAGGCTTGGCAAACTGTAGCCCAATCTAGTCTGCCATCTGTTTATATAAATAAAATTTTGTTGGAATGCAGTCACACCTATTTGTTTATATACTGTCTATGACAGGTTTTACATTATAACAGCAGAGTACAATAGCTGTGTTAGGCCATATGGTCTATAGTGCTTAAAATATTTGCTATCTAGTCCTTTACAGAAAACATTGCTGACTCCTGATCTAGACTCTAGAATGTCTTTTTCTATCAATTTATGTGTAAAGAATATTTGATGGCTTATTAGTATCTGGTGGCTCTGATTTTGATCCAGTATGTTCAAAAACTTTTGAGGCCATTGGATGCTTCCTCCTGTATAAATGATAAATTATGATTAACTAATAAGTCACCCAAGATTATATGGAACTTGTGCTAGACATGCTTCTATCTGTATAGAAGAAGCATGAACAAATCTAAAATATAATTAAAGATACCATACAACTAGAACTCAGAGTGAGAGCAACAACTGTGGCTCTCTTGAGAAGCCTAGTAATTTACTCTGTCTTCAAATGAATACACAGAGATTGAACACTATATTGTGGATGAGGGAAACCAAAGGACTCTGTTGAACATTTTTTTTTATATCTTTTTTTTAAAAATTTTTATTTAACATAACTGAGTGAAAATGTACATTCACATATAAATTTACATGCTTCCCTATATGCAGCTTCCACTGCTCTCCCTGTCTGGTGACAGCACACTATTCCTCTCTGCTCCATACATGTCTCATCCTCCCAACAGTCTCCTTTCCCTTCCTGTCCGTCCACTCCCCTTCCTCCAGCCAGAGGTCAGCAAGATGATACCCTATAGATGTATAGAACCATAAAGTGCTTCCAATATATGGTCACTCTGCATTGCCAAGTCCACTCCATTCCTGTCCAAAGATCTGTTGAGCATTCTGACCGCAATACTGAGCAAATTTTTCTTAGAATGTGCTGACTAAATAACTGACAGTAAAACCCATCATCATTATGTAGACTCTCATCTTTGTGCCATTTTATTAATAAAATATTCATATGGTAGGGAATATACCTTTGGAGTTTCTGATGAATAAAATGAAATGCAATGCAGAAAGTGTACCGAGGAAGATAAAGTGACTCTTGGGGTATTTTAGAATTAGAATTTTTAAGAAGTCAAGTTGGTAACAAGGGTGAGGGTGGGGTGGGGTGAGGGTTTACCATAGATGAGATAGTTGATAGATGTTAGAAATTTTATTCATTTACTGTAATAAATAAATAACTTTTTAAAAAAGGGTACCTTATAAAAGACAGAATAGAGAACTGGGGCACTAAGTGACCACTACTGAGTGAGGTCAGAGGCTAGATTTGATTGAAAAATGACATCAGGCTGACAGAAAGAAAGATATGGGCATAGTTGTAAGATTAGGCAGGGAGCAGGTTTAAAACAGTTTATTACCATTATGTAACATACTGCTTAAGTTCTCTTTAGAGTTTGATCTGTTTCTCTGAACACAAATAGTAGCTGATATTGACTTTCACATAGCGCTACATTTTACAGCTTACTGGAGACTTCAGTGAGCTGGAGAATGTAAATAGGGGTTTTACCAATACAGCTGAAGAAGGTAAAATTACTGGGCCATCTGAAAACAACATTAGGGATATTGCCATAATGTTTACCCTTACCTAAGAGAACAGTACCACCCACTGCACTCTTTCAGTGGTGTCTACTAGGTGCCCACCACTGCCCAATGCCATGCAGACGCAGCATCTGGGTGGGAATACAGAAAATGGGAAAAAAATCTGTTCCCTGTCTTTGTAGTACTGACAGCAGGACAGTGGATTTAGGACACTACTACTTACAAGATAAGTGATAAATGTTCTGTTTGCTACAGAAGATTATTCTGGTAAAGATACTTGGAGCAGGGGTGCCTCAGGAAGCACTAGGAGCTTATGTGGAAGGTGATTGAGGAGTCTTTTGAAAAAAACAGTTGAGAAAGTGGGGCCAACACATGGCAGAGTTGCCAGAGATGTCCTCTGATTGCTCTACCAACGAAGACTCAGGAAAACAAATTAGTTGATTACATAGTACATTCTAGGAGCTCTGAACATGAAGTGGAAAGCTGGGAGAATGAACTGGCCAACAGAAAGGAGAAAGTAGATCCAGAAGTGCAAAGGAAGGCCACAATGGGTCAGTGGGAACCCACACTCCACAGAAGGACCCTCTGCACCAGCACAATGAACAAAAGTACACTGGGAGAGTATCTTTCCCAGAAAAGAAGACAAGCTTCAGACAGACATGCCTATAGAACTGTAACACTCCCCCATTTGAATGTCAAAAGATAAGTCTTTGATGCATGCAGATCAAAACCTTTCCTTTGTTGAAGATTTTTGCATCTAGGTTCATGAGTGATAACGGTCTCTAGTTCTCTGTCTTTGTTGGATCTTTCCCTGGCTTAGGTATCAGGGTTATGCTGGCTTCATAGAATGAGTTTGGGAGTACTCCATCCCTTTCTATACTGTGAAATAGTTTCAGTAGTATTGGGGATAACTCTTCGTTAAATGCTTGGTAGAATTCTGCAGTGAAGCCATCTGGGCCTGGACATTTTTTGGGTTGGCAGTGTTTTGATGACCTTTTCAATCTCTTCCTTTGTGATGGGTTTATTAAGTTGTTCTGCTTCACGTTGTGATAATTTAGGTAGGTGGTATGAGTCAAGGAATTTTTCCATTTCCCCTAGGTTTTCAAATTTGTTAGAGTACAGTCTTTCATAGTATTCTGTTATGATATTTTTGATTTCTGTTGTATCTGTGGTGACAACTCCCTTCTCAATTCTAATTTGGGTTATTTGTTTCCTTTCCTGTTTTTCTTTAGTAAGTTTAGCCAGTGGTTTATCAATTTTGTTGATCTTTTCAAAAAACCAGCTTTTGGTCTTTTCAATTTTTTCAATTGTTATTCTATTCTCTAATTCATTTAGCTCTGCTCTAATCTTTATGATCTCCTTTCTTCCGGTGCCCGAGGGGTTCCTCTGTTGTTCTCTTTCTACTTGTTCAAGCAGTAGAGTTAGTTCCTTGATTTGGTTTCTTTCTTCCTTCCAGATGTGTGCATTAATGGAGATAAACAGACCTCTGAGCACTGCTGTGGCTGTATCCCATAGGTTCTGGTAGGAAGTGTTTTCGTTCTCATTGGAATCCATGAATTTCTTTAATTCATCCCTGATTTCCTCTATAACCCATGTTTTTTTGAGCAAGATGTTGTTCAGTTTCCAAGAGTTCCACTTTCTATCTCTGTTTATTTCTGCTATTGATTTCAACTTTTATGGCTTTATGATCTGAGAAGATGCTTTGCAGTAATTCAACGGTATGGATTTTGTTGAGCATTGCATTATGGCCTATCACGTGCTCAATTCTGGAGAATGTTCCATGTGCACTGGAGAAGAAGGTGTTGTTGTCTGCTGATGGGTGGAAAGTTATGTATATATCAATGAGGTTTAGTTGGTTAATTGTGTCAATGAGGTCTTCCGTATCTTTACTGAGCTTTTTTCTAGATGATCTGTCTAGTAATGAGAGTGGAGTGTTAAAGTCTCCCACTATTATTGTGGAGTCATCTAACTCTCTTTTGAGCGTAGTCAGTGTTTCTTCGACATATTTAGGTGCTCCGACATTAGGTGCATAAATGTTTAATATAGTTAAGTCTTGCTTCTGTACTGAACCTTTCAGCAATAAAGTGTCCATCTTTGTCCACGGTGGTGGATTTGACATTAAAATTGATTTTGTCTGAGATTAGAATTGCCACCCCTGCTCTTCTTTGTTCATTGTTAGCGTGATATATATTCTTCCATCCTTTAATTTTCAGTTTGTTCCTGTCTTTAGGTCTCAAGTGAGTTTCTTGTAGACAACATATGGATGGGTCATGTCTTTTGATCCAAGATGACACTTGGTGTCTCTTCACTGGAGCATTCAGTCCATTCACATTCAATGTAATTACTGATAGGAATGTGTTCACTGCTGCCATTGTGCTATGTTTGTTTTTATGTTGATGTTTTCTCTGCTGTTCTTATTAGTCTGATCTGAGACACTCTTTTTTGTGAGTTGATTTTTCACCTTTTTCAGAGCTGGTTTTATAGTTGTTGAGACTCATGTGTTAGATTTCTTGAAATGGTAGGATACATCTTTGTTGTGCTTTACAGATGCCCCTATGAACCCCCTTAATAAACTATTTATAAACCCAATTTTAATTACTACCAGTCTTGTCATCTTCCTCTCCATCTGGAAGGACTATAATGACTGTAGTACATCCCTTTTTTATTATGATGACACCATCGTCTTCATGATGATCCCTGGATTGCTTCTTTCCAAATCAAAGCTGTGATTTACTTTGGAGCCTTCCCTAAATGAGTATTGAGTAGTGTGTCGTTCTAAAATATATAGTTAGTGGTTTTGTTCTTCTAAGCCAAAGCCAAGAACTTCTTTCAGTATTTCTTGTAGTTTGGGTTTGGTTTTTAAAAAGTCTCTGAGTTTCTGTTTATCTGGGAATGTCTTAATTTCATTTTTGTATTTGAAAGATAGTTTTGCAGGATATATAATTCTTCGTTGGAAGTTCTTCTCCTTCAAGACTTTGAATGTGTCGTGCCACTGTCTCCGTGCCAGCATGGTTTCTGCTGAGAAATCTGACGAGAGCCTACAGGGTTTCCCTCTGAATGTCAGCTTTGCCTTGAGTCTTGCTGCCTTTAAGAGTTGCTGCTTATGTTTCATTTTGTTAAGCTTGATTATAATATGTCTTGGAGTCTTTCTTTTGAGATCTATATTGGGTGGCGTATGATATGCATCTGAGATGTCTATATTCTCTTCCTTCATGACTTCTGGGAAGTTTTCTTTCAGCAGCTCAGCAACAATACTCTCTGTGTTCTCAGATGTCTCACCCTGTTCAGGGACTCCGATTAATCGAAGGTTGTTCCTCTTAATAGAGTCCCACATGCTTCTTAATGTTTCTTCATTTTTCTTGCTTCTTTTTTCTGATTTCTGCTCATAGACACTGGCATCAGTAGCTCTGTCTTCCAAGTCAGAAATTCTTTTTTCCATTTGTTCCATTCTGTTTTCTTGGTTTTGCATGGAAGTTTCTATGTCTTTAATTTTCTTCTTGATCTGTTGGATTTCAGAGTACTGGTGTTCCATCAGGTCAAACAACTTGCTTAATTTTTCATTTTGTTCTGCTGCATTTTGTATAAGGTCTAGAAGGGCTCTGTATATAATCAATTTGTATTCACTTCCTGATGCTTTCATAAAAGTTTCTTCATCTGGAAAACTCCTTGTTTGCTTTGTTTGGGAGCCTTCTGAAGCCATGAGTGATTGCTTGTATGCCACAATTGTCTGTTGCTTTTTGGGTCCCATGTGAGTATATAGAGGCTGGAAGAGGTACTGTCAGGATGGATTGCAAATGTTTCTCTAGGCTGTCTTCAAATGTAAAGCAAAAGGTATCTGACCGGTTCACAAGTCAGTTAAGTTTTCAGGTGTAGAGGTCCCTCAACTGACGAAGGAAGCGCTGCTATATCCCATCCCAGATGATAACAAACTAGTTCAGAATACAGCCCTGCTACTGCCCTGGTGGCCTCTGCTGACAGGGCCTAGCCTTAGCCAACACTGCGTCGAGTACTGGTTTTGTGATAGAAAAGCGCTCTCCTGTGGGCAGGTTCTGGCTCCCAAGCTAAGAATTAGGTCCAGCTGCGGCCACCGGACCCAAGATGGCGTCCTCCACACAGGCAGCAGACAGAGGGGCTAAAGGTGCCGAGAGGTAGTGATTCCTCTGCTTCTGTTGCAGGGCCCCCAACGTAGGCAGCACTGTGCAAAATCACTACTTTTCTGATGGAGAAGTGCTGTCCCATTTGCAGGCGCTGGCTCCCAGGCTAAGAACGAGGTCCCGCTAAAATCTCGGTACCAACATGGCGTCCGCACGCTGACCACGGAGCTCCGCACAAACCCCACTGAGGCAGCTACAAAACGAAAGGCTCAAAGTGGCTAGATTAACAGAGTCCCGAGCCTGGCTCTCAGAGTATGGGAATTTCGCCTGCCTATCCCCCCAGCAGCGCATCTGAGTCCAGCTGCCGGGCAAGACCCAGCTCCGCCCGCCAGCCGAGACCAAGGAAAAAAAGTCAAAATGGTGTGTTTACCTTCCGTCTGTGAGAGCCAGGTCTAGCCAGGAGTGGGAGTCAGCGAAAGAGAGGAGGTCTTTCGCTGAGTGGTATGAAGTCCCAATTAACAGCTAGCTCTGAGCCGTGTCCTGAGGCTGATTAGGTGATCAGAAGATTCTGTTTGATTGTCAGTTTAGGTCTTGGTTTCCAGAGGGATAGAAGGAGACGTGGGCTTAGTCGGCCATCTTGACTCTGCCCCCACAAAACCTTTCCTTTGGACAAAACCTCTCTTCCTCTCCCCAGCGCACCCACCTTTCTTCTTCTCTGTGCTGCTCCAGGCACCAGATTCTGATATTCTATCTGGCAAGGAAGTGGAAATCCTTGAGCATATCCTGAACTATTCTTCTGGACTGAAGAGGGAACAGCTTAACAACTGGTAGAAAAACAGATACACAGACCAAAGGCACAGAACAGAGACTCCAGGTATAACATCATCCACCTATGAGCAGCTGATATTTGGCAGTGGCCCAAAGACTGTGAACTGGGGAATAAACAGTCTCTTCAACAAGCAGTGTTTGCAAAACTTGATATGTATCTGCAAAAAAATGAAACAAGATCTATGACTGATACCGTGCATATAAACTAATTCAAAATAGATTGAAGACCTAAATATAAAATAGTAAACTATAAAGATCATGGAAGAAAAAAAAGGTCAACACTGGGGCCCTAATACACTGCATAAACTGACTACAAAATATTTTTCACAATGCTCAAGCACCAGAAAAGAAAATAGACAACTGAGAAGTCCTAAAAATCAAACACTTATGCTTATCCAAAGACTTCAACAAAAGAGTAAAATGACTACCTACTGACTAGGAAAAAAATTCTGGCAACCAGGTTTCCAGCTGATATGTTGTCTCCATAACCTACTAGGTACTGCAAAACTTCAACAAGAAAAAGTCAGATAACCTGATTAGAAAATGGGCAAAGAGATGAACAGGCACTTCACTAAAGAAGACATCCAGACAGCTAACAGATACATGGAGAAGTGCTCACAATCATTATCCATTAAAGAAATCCAAATCAAAACTACAATGGGAAACTACCTCACTCGACAAGGTTGGCATTAATCCAAAGAACACAAAATCATAAACGCTGGAGAGGTTGGGAGAGACTTGAACTCTTCTACACAGCCTGTAGGAATGTAAGGTGGTACAACTACTTTGTAAATTGTTTTGGCTCTTTCTTAAAAAGCTAGAAATAGAAATACCACATGATCCAGCAATTCTACTTCTTGGAATACATCCTGAGGAAGTAAGTGCTGTCACATGAGTAGATTCATGCACACCAATGTTTACTGCGGTACTGTCCACAATAGCAAAAAGGTAGAACAAAGCTAAGTGCCTGTCAACAGATGAATGGAAAAATAAACTGGTATATTCACACAAGGTGGTAATACTAGCCAATGACAAAGAACAAGAGTGACCATGGGTAACGTGGAGTCATCTGGAAGACATTATGCTGAGTGAAGTTAGGAGGTTGCAGAAGGACGAATATTGTATGAGACCACTACCATAAGGGCTCAAGAAAAGGCTCAAGCACAGAATAAAGCAATTTTGATGGTTACAAGGGTGGGAGGAAGAGGGATATTCATAGGTTACATCGTAGACAGGAGTTACGTTGGGTAAAAGGAGTGGTAGCATGCAGTAAAAAGGGTATTAATACTGCTGGACTATACCAAAAGCTAAAGAGATTTCCTAAATACAACCTAACTTTTTGAAAGACAGAGTAGCAAGGGCAGGGGTCTGGGGACCAGTGCTTCAGGGGACATTTAGGTCAACTGGCATAAATTTTTTTAAAGAAGATATTCTGCATCCCACTTATATGAGTAGCCTCTGTGGTCTCTTGGGGAGCAAATGGCATGGAACAGAAGCCGACACACACCTGTCTGATGGCCCAAAGAGCACGGGGAGTATGGGGGAGGGTCCTGTCCCAGGCCAGTGTGGCAAATTTTTTATAAAGTTCTGATAGGGTAGTATAGGGTGAGGGGTTTTATCGTTTGATAAGGAAAGAGGAGAGGGAGTAGGGTTTGTTTGTGGCCTTTGATAAGAGAAAAGCTTTGTTTAGGAGTGGGGTGGCAGGCCTAAAGTTTTGTTTGTGGTTCAAGTTCCTTTGTGCTGTTTTGGGTAACGGCTTATGCTAAAGCCTCTCTGACATCCAGGGACATGTGAGAAGGTGACTTATGTTAAACCTCTCTGAAATCCAGGGGCAGAGTTCACTCTGTCTCTAAAGCTGGCAAGCTGCCATCACGAGTAGCATCAATTTGTCCCAATCCACCTGGAGCAGAGGAGAATGAAGGACTTCAAAGAGATGAGGGAAGTATGAGCTCAGCAGAGAGAAATGGCCACATGACTACATGGTACCTGGCCACCACCAATGACTGCCCTGACAGGGACAAAAACCTGAGAGTCCCTGACACAGCAGGACAAAAATGGGGGTGCAGAACTAGAACTCTATTAAAAGACCAGACATGACAGTCCAACAGACTGGAGGGTCCCCTGAGGACCTGGCCCCCCAGACTCTGTTAGCTCAAAGCTGAAACCAGTATGAAGCGAACATTTCAAAGACTGTACTGGACTCTAAGACATTAGTGAAACCATGCTTCCTGACTTAAATACACGTACAAGAGTCTTTATGCAGCTCCTGCCCAGAGGCTGATGAGAGGGTGGAGAAGAGGGCGCCAGAATGATTAAACGGGTAAGAGACCTACCGGGTGTAAAGGAGGAGAGTGCTGTTACAGGGTCGCGGACAGCTGAAGTTGCACAGCAGTACTTGTGCGGAGTCTTGTATGCCACATTGACTTGGATTGTAAACCTTCACTTAAAGCACAATAAAATACTTAAAAAAGGAAAAATATATCAATTGAAAGAATGTTAAATAATAGTAAATCAGAGTAAGGTGTAAGGACTGGGGCGGCATAGAAAGGCAGACTTGGTGTGTGTGCATTTCTGGTCTGCAAGGAAGTTAATGTTGCAGGGAGTGGTTGGATAAACACTCTCCACTCTGGTCCTGTGGGAGACCTGGTGGTACAGTGGTTAAGAGCTCAAGCTGCTAACCGAAAGGCTAGTGATTAGAATCAACCAGACACTCCTTTGAAATCCTGTGGGGAAATTCTACCCTGTTCTATAGGGTCACTGTGAGTCAGAACTGACTCTGCAACAGTGGGCTTGGGTTTGTTTTGGAGGGTTTCTGGTCCTGTGGGGGGAAACACTGGTGGTGTAGTGGTTAACAGCGATAGCTGCTAACCAAACGGTTGACAGTTCAAATTCATCTGTTGTTCTTTAGAAACTCTATTGGAGTAGTCCTACTCTGTCCTACATGGTCTCCATAGTCAGAATCCACCTGAAGGCAATGGATTTTCTTTCATGGTTTAGTCCTGTGCGAAGGTAAGCCTGTAGGCTTCCCAGGAGGTAAGTGAATTGATCCTTTTTGTTGCTCACAGCAGGAACCAAGATAATACAGCCACAGTTCTGGTTCCCTTTGCTGTCTTCTCTCACACTTTCTGCTTCTGCACTCGTTCTTTTGCAAGCACACAGCTTGACTGAAGACCTTGAGACCAGAGGTAGTAAGAAACAAAACTGCCACTAACTCACTGTTTCTAGAGAGCAGGTACCTGTGAGCCAAGACAAGCCATGAACTGTCGAGGTAGGCAAGGGCTAGAGCAAAAAAGGTCATCAGGGCCATGCTAAGGGATTGGGGCTTTGTTCTGAAATGGGAGAACCTGTGAAATTTTTAGCCAAAATTCTGCACGATCACACTCATTTTTAAGCACTTTTCTTCTAATTAGATGCTATACATGTTGCTGTTTTGGTTAGTTGCCCTTGACTCAATTATGACTCTTGGCATCTCCATTTACGACAGAGTTCAAGTTCTCTCAGTTTACCAGATTACCAGGTTTTTTTCTTCCAAAGTACTACAAAGTGGGTTTGAATTCTCTAAGTTGGTATACCACATATTAAAACAAAAGACTGCCGTCAAGTTGAATCTAACTCATGGTGACCATGTAGGACAGAGAAGGACTGCCCTATCAGATTTCCAGGGTTGTAAACCTCCACAGAAGCAGATTGCCATATCTGCCTCCCTTGGAGTAGCTGGGGGCTTCAAACTGCTCACCTTTCAGGTAGTAGCTGAGTGCTTAACTACTGCACTACCAGGATTTCTTTCAGCGTACCACCAAGGGAAATTTAGATGCTACTTATGATGTCTGGCTGGCTTGGCTATGATGTCCAAGTGTCTCTGGGAAACTCTCCCAATACACACAGATTTACCCCCAAAATAGACTCAGCTTTATATATGTACTTTATATCCATGGAGAATGTAATTTAAAACATACTAATAATTTTGTAAAGCAAGGGAAACATATATTCATAATAGCAAATTTAGGAAATAAAACAATGCAATGAAATTACAACTGGTTATACTCTTATTGCCAATAGGTTTATAGTTATGATGTTGATATGTCAACATTTTAACATATTTTTTGGCAATCATTAATTTATGCAGCTACATTTTGTGTTGCATGTTCAAATTTGTATCTGCACACTTCCCAAGGACATCAAACATTTTTTAAGTTGTGCACTATGATGAGAATATGAGTCCATCATACAGATGTGCTGTAATTTAATCAGTCTCTGATTATTGGACACTCAGTCCATTTCAGTTGTGTGATATTATAAATAATGGTGCATTATTTCTTTGGACCTTAAGTCTTTGTCTGAACTGATGAGTAGTTCCTTAAGAAATACTTCCACAAAGTCTCAAAGGAATAATCTTGAATATTTTCCTGGGTAAATCAAGACCTAAATAAAGAATTTCTAGAAAATAAATATAAAATTTTAGACTATTTTGATGTGTATTTCCAAATAACTTGTAGAAAAATATACCAGCTTATACTCTCTATAACATTTACTGTACAAATTTTTCTCAACCTTCTCTCAATATTGTGAATCTTGGCATTTTTTAAAATGTCTTGATTGTTTGAAAAATGAAAATTTCGTCTAATTGGAGGTTAGTTGTATTTGCAGTTTGGCAATGAGGCTTAAAAAAGTAATTTTTACTTTATTCTGGTTTCCCTCTGAAATGCCTGAATATCTAAATCGAGTGAATAATACTGATTAAATGCCCGTCATGGTTGAGACAAAAATCAAAGCTTCGTGAGTTCTGGGCAGTCCACTCTGTCATCAATATTAGTCAGGGCAGCCAAACACCTCAACAAAACAAAGCTCATAAAACACAGAAATTTGCTCCAGTAGAAGATTGTTCTTCACTCAAGTCCTGACCAGATGTGGCTTGGACTAGGATGGGGGTGCTCTGCTGTACACATCTTTCTGCAGAAATATGATGGCCCCAGCCCACGTCATTTAGGCCTCGTTCCTGAACTCTGGTTATCAGGGGTGTAATTGTTAATTTTGTATCTCAACTTGGTCAGTTTATGGTGTCTGATTGTTTGGTCAAACATTAGTCTATCTTGTTGATGTGATTTATGTTTGTTATCAACAAACTCTAAATAAAGCAGATTTCCCTCTATAATGTGAGTGGGGACTATCCCACGAGTTGCAGGCCGTAAGCACAAAACTAAGGTTTCTAAGAGGAACAGGGTTCTGCCTCAAGACTATAACATAAAAATCCTGCTAGAATTTCCAACCTCCTAACTGCCTTACAGATTTCAGATTCAAGATTGCTGGAGACTCCAGCATGCCTGTCCTACAGATTTCAAACTTCTCAGTCTCCATTAAGAGGAGACTCAGTGACACAGTGGTTAAATACTTGACTGCTAACCAGAAAGTTGTTAGTTCAAACCTTCCACAGGAGAAAGATGTAACAGTCAGTTTCTGTCAAGATTACAAACTTGGGAAACCATGTGGGAAGTTCTATACTGTCTTACAGGGTCACTATGAGTAGGATCAAGCTCTAAGGCAATGGCATTAATGTTCACAATCTAATTCCTTAAAATATCTTTTTTTCTCTTTTCCTCTCTTTCTGTCTATACATAGGGAGACAGAAATAAACATACATAGATTTTTTAAGAAAAACTCACTGCCATCGAGTCTGGTCCTACTCTTAGCAACCCTAGAGGTCAGAGTAGAACCACCCCATAGAGTTTCCAAGGAGCTCCTGGCAGATTTGAACCGCTGACGTTTTGGTTAGCAGATGTAGCACTTAACCCACTGTGCCACCAGGGTTTCAAATATATGTAGATAGATATGCTTATGTCTGAGGAGACTTTGTGGCACACTAGTTGAGTGCTTGACTGCTAACTCCAAGATTGGTGGTTCAAACTTACCTGGTTGCTCTACAGGAGAAAAATCTGGCAATCTGCTCATGTCAAGATTACAGTTTAGAAAACCCATGGGACAGCTGAAAATAGACTGGATGGCACCAAACAGCAGTATGTTTATATCTGTATCTTATATCTACAATATGTATAATAGAGTCCCCAAGTAGTGCAAGTGGTTCCACACAGAGAATCCTTGAAAGAAGTCTATTCATCTCATTAAGAACCCACGGAGCTCAGTCTTTTTTCATGGAATCTCTAAGAGTTGGAATCAACTTTATTGCAACTGCTTTGGTTTTACATAATCCTATCCACTCTACGTTTCTCTAGAGAACCCTGGACAAGAAGAATTCTTCCTTGCAGCATCTCACCACCAGCACACTTAGATTTCTTTGTCTTTCCCAGGTCTCCTTGGACTCCATGGTTCCCAGGGAGGTCCAGGAATAATTTACTTGACTCTAGTACATGTATGGTTTAGAAGGCAGGATGATGAATATCCCTGAGGGCCCTTGCCCCGGGTGAGACTGGAAACCGCTGCACGGATTCAGCTGCTTTCTAATCTCTGGGCAGAAAATCCAGGAAGACATCTGTAGACATGACAGGAGATCTCAGAAAGTCTACACTCCCTTTGCCCACAGTGCAGGCTTGACTAATTCATGCTTATAATGGCTCCTTCCACTCTGCCTACCTCTTCCTGCTTCCTCATCTTTGTTCCTTGGATCACTTGCTGTATAAAGTACTTGCACCCTTTCAGGCTATTCTTTAAAGAGAATTTAAGCTAAGATATTCAGAAATACAGGTCATCTCCATTTATGGCTGGCCAACCTTTAAATTCTTCAAGGGGACTCTCTAGTGCCTGGCAGGACTACACGGGAAGTTATTCTGCATCAAACCTAAAGGGGGAAGATATCCCTGCTGCTCGTATTCCAGTGACCAGATTTTAATTCCACAGCAGGTTGAGAAATACTGCCTAGCTCTGCTCTCAAGAAGAAAACTAAACAGAGATTCATGGACACATAGCATTCTCTGCAACATTATCTCAGTAAGCTGCAAAAATTTATTTCAATGTCTTAAGAGGAGCAGAAGTTGTCTCTGTATCAGTAATAGGAAAAGGCCGGAGATTATGGTTCCTTCTCAGAATTCTTAGAAATTAGGACTACATTTACCTCTATATTCTGGGCTCATAAAAGGCATTCTACTTCTTTTACCTTGAAAGTTTGGCTTCCAGATTGATTCAAAGACATTTTTGTATACCCAGTGAATTACACAGTTTATCTTTTGTGGCTTCAGATTTTTTTAAATTGTTCTTAAGTACTCGTCTAGTAGTTGAAGGGATGGCCTTGATTGAAATACTCTAGTACAGGCTTAAATTCATTTATACTAAGTATAAATTTAGTTAATTACTATTTCTGAGTGTCTACAGGGGATTTTGTGCTGAGGCACTCGGTGAAGTATAAGCAAAATTGGTATGGATGGAGTCCTAATGTGGTTCTCCTACTTATTCACTTGTGGATACAAACAACTCAATTAGTTTCTCTCAGACACAATTCCATCCTGTGTAAACAATAGCATGTATCTTGCATTTTAATTTTTAGTTCTTTATTTATATGAAAGCCTCTAAATTTATAGCATATACTTAATAAATGTGAATTTTCCTTCTGGAACGCCTCAAGACTGTCTCTATGTGAGAGAGAAGAAATCAAAATTGTAATTTATTAGCTAGCTCTGCTTTCTAAAGACAGAGACTGCAACACCTTATTTTACTGAGTTGGGCAGATAAACTGAAGGAAGAACTAAATACATCAGGGGCATAAAAAGTTCTTGAAGAGACTGTAGGGAAGAAGAGAAGAAGCCATCATAGATTGGATGACAAAGGAGAGGGAACTTTGGGGATACAAGGATATTTAATAAAATTGCTTTGCTAATGTATGGCTACCTAGTGTGTGTATAAATTCTTCTTAGCATCAAATTGCCAACTTCTTTTGAAGTTGTATTTATTCTATTTTTGTTTGGTTGTTTTTGGGTGCTATTGAGTCGATTTTTGACTTATAGTGATCCCATGTGACAGAGCAGAACAGCCCTATAACATTTTTAGGATCATTTGTAGGATCTGATCACCAGGCCCTTTTCCCTAGGAGCCCCTGGGTCAGTCTGAAACATGAACCTTCCAGTTCACAGATGAGCACTTAATCATTGTGCTCCTTTGTTCCAGGATGTTACAAATTACTGAGTCTGGCCAAGAGTGTGCTTGAGATAAAGTCCACCCAAATGCGCGGGCACATTTGTTATATCCTCTAAGTCTATGAAAAAACACTGGTGGTACAAGGGTTAAGTGTTTCGCGGCTAACCCAAAGACCGGCAGTTCAAACACACCACCACTTCATGGGAGAAGAATGTGGTTGTCTGCTTCCATGGAGATTACAGCCTTGGACATTATGGAGCAGTTCTCCTCTGTCCTACAGCGTCGCTGTGAGTCAGAATCTACTCAATGGCAATGGATTTTTGGTCCACTTCTTAATGAGTATTTTCTGTGTTTGAGTTTGGGAAATCTCAAACACAACCATTCTCTTGCTGAAATGCAGATGAGAAGTAAAGCCCAGTGATGTGAAGTAATGAGACTGAAATTTGTGAAGTCCTTTGGAATTAGTCAGAATCAACTCAATGGCAAGGATTTTTTTTTTTTTTCTTCCCCAGAACAGAAGGCATCAAGTCAAAAATCTATTAGAAGCTTGCTGGAACAACTGACATCATTTTCCAAAAGCAGGAGCCATGCAACAGACTGCCTATAATTCAGGGATTTGAATTTAGGCAGATCTGGATTTGAACCCAGTCACTTTCTGAGTGGTCTTAGACTGACTAGGTGGCAGCCTAGTATCTAATTTTTCATCTATGAAACAGGAATAGAAATACCTTGCTGGGTTTTCTCTGAGGGTTATAGAAGAAAACAGACACAGTACACTTGTCACAGATTTTGCCATATAGTGAGTCACAGCTTATTAATAATAAAGGATTGTAAATATAATTCTGTTACTTATCTAGGGCCGCCATAGCAAAGTCACAAAAATTGGATGACTTAAAACAACATAAATGTATTATCTCACAGTTCTGGAAGCTACAGGTTCAAGATTATCGTGCTGGCCACGTTGATTCCTTCTCAAGGCTCTGAAGGAGAATGTGTATCATACCTCTCTACTGATTCTGGTAATGGGCACAATCCTTGAAATTCCTTGCTTTGTAGACCTATCACACCAACATCTGCCTCAGTCTTCATTTTGTTGTCTTCCCTCTGAGTCTGTCTGTATGTCTCTTCTCTGTTATAAGGATGCTATTTACATTGAATTAGGATTCAAAGACTTCACTGCGACCACATGTTAACTGACAGTATCTTCAGTGACACTAATAATGTCAGTAAGGTCACAATCACAGGCACTGGTGGGGAGGGTAGGAGGAGAATAAATCTTCAACATACTCGTGTGGAGGCCACAAGTACATCCACAACGCTGATGCCGTGCCATGGTAATAGGACAGTGGAAAATGGACTAGTTCTATTTTGCTTCTTTTCACCACGTGTGTTCACTCTACACACAACTGTATGACAAGACCACTCAATAAACAATGGTTACTTTTTGGTTAGCAAACTTTGTTGTACAAATTATTCTTGGAGGAATTGATCTGAAAAGCATATTCATTAGTTATAAAATGGGAAATCTGGTGCATTCAGCCCCACGTTATGTTTGCGGGTATTGTCATGATCAAGGTCCTAAGGGGACGCAGGAGGAGGGTAGCATTGAACACACAGTGCTTTCATACATGGACTATAATTCATTATTTGATCATCAGACTGACGCAGTCCAGTGGATCACAGTGCAGAAAAACACCAGAACATTTCAGGTAACATCATTGTATGCTTGGTAATTACCCATCATTTAACTAGTGCTTTGTATTTTCCGCATGCATTGTTCTCTTTTAAGGTGAGTAAAGAATATTCTTCCTATTGGAAAGCTTTGGAAAATAAATATAGCATGATGTAGCAGCTAAGACTGATTTTTTGTTTTCTAACATTTGTAGAACATTTGTTTTCTTGTTGGTGAAAATATACACATCAAATCATGCTTCCATTTAACAATTTCTATACATATTGTTCAGTGACATTGGTTACACCTTTCACATTGTGTCAACATTCTCAGTATTTCTGCTCTAGTTGCTTCACCCCTATTAATCTAGGCTCACTGCCTCTACACTTCTGCTTTAGAGTTACTGTTGTCTCTTTGGTCTCATGTAATTTCTTTTTAAGTGCACACTTTAAAATTCTTTACTGTTTGAGATAACTTTTTTTGTTTGTTTAAAGATGGATTTAGGGGATAGTTTTATTTCAAGATGTGAAGGTTATCCCAGGGTAATAATCTGGGAGTTTCCTCAATTTTCACTGGGTTCAATAAATCTGAATGCTTTGGGAATTTAAAGCTCTGTTCAACATTTTTTCCCCTTTTATCAGAATCTACAAACTGTGTCGCTGATCAAAATGTTCAGTAATAGTAGCAGGGCACTGTCCTGTTCTGGCCTTATGTCGCAGGAAGCAGTGGTTCATGGACACTATTAGCCCTACAGTCCAGCTTATTCTGATTCTTAACTTTCCTTCATCTCTTGCTCCAGATAAAATAGAGACCAATTGTTGTATCTTGAGGACTGAATTTTAGGCACCTAGGTTTGGCAGTTGAGAGGACCTAGCAAATGAGGTACTGAGGTGATGATACCTGATGATTTTGCTCCAACATGAAATTCCTTTTATCACAAAGAGATTATCTTACTCTTTCCATTTAGTTAGGATAGTTTCTAGTAAGGAGATTTTCTTGAGACAATGTTTCTTGGTTCTTGGTTCTCTGTGTTTCAGTCTCCAGATGAAGATGGGGAGCTGATACCAGAAAAAAATATGTAGGAATGAGCACACTTTCTATATCTTCCACAATAGTCCTATAGGTATAATACTTGACCCTGATCACACTGTGAGGGTGAGAAAAACAAGAACTTCATCACAGAGATCGAAGTGACTTACAGAAATCTACTTCACTAGTAAGCAGAAGATGCAGGTCTCAAATCAACAACTTCTGACTTCAAGACCAACACTATTTTTTGCTCAGTTGTAAGATCTCTGTGCTAACACTCTCGGTTTTGATGAGTGTTAATAGTGGAAGTACCAACTGCTGATATGCTGGTAGGCAGGGTTGCATTACTCCATAGGGAAAATCTATAAAAAACTCCCTAGCCCTGAGATGCAGCCCTGCTCAAACCAGAACATTCACTTTGGTACGTGGAGCACAAACGGGATATCAACCCTTTCTGACCCACTCAGCCAGATACACCTGTGCAACCATATGCAGAAGTTCTGCTGGTGGGGTAGAGGAAGGCAGATGGAAGTAACTGCCCTCCAAAGCTATCTGTCAACAGCTTTTCCCTTTCTAAATGTTCGTGGCATTCTTCTGTTGAGATCTGGAGTTTGTTTATGTGCCCTTTAAATCTGAGGTGGGAGGCGAGGCCTAAGTGGTGAGTAGTCAGATGCTTCCAGTGATTCCTCTTATAACGGAGGCCCCCCCTCAAGAAAACTAAATCAATAAGACATGACAATCCAGGATCCCTGAATATCAAAGACAAAGTTGAGCAGGTGGCAGAGGAAGGGAGAGACATTTCAGAAGCAGAGTAGAGTTGTCAGACTTGACCCAGAAGGAACTGCTACCACACAGGCCAGATCCATTGGCAATCAGTGGCATCTAGGATATGTTCGACACACAGGAGAGACCATGCATAGCAGAGTACACTCATACTTCCAAAATCAGGGAAAAGCAGAGCTAGGTTGTCAAAAGATAAGTACCTGCATCTATCCTACCTCGCAGATCGAAACTGACCACTTTGGGTAAAACTGGTCTCCCACTTGTCTACTTCCAGCCTGCTCTGCAGTGGGTCAGAGACAGTTCAGAGACTGAGGCATTCCTTGGATTTGAAGTAGGACCTGAGATGTGCTCTGAGCCATTCTTTTGGCCTTGGAGAGGGAATAAATTAACAAATAGGAAAAAATAATCTGCCAGCTCCTTTAAGCCAGGAACACAGGGCAGTAATGGTTCCTTTGCCTAGGCACAGGTATAATGGATTCAGAGACTTGGAATACCTGTCACCCCTGCATAGGTCTGTGTGGGCCCACTGTAACAGTGTAGACCTTTATTAACATAGCACAAGCCTTCATTAGCACAGCACAACAGGGTACCTACCTGAAGTCTAACCTTAACTGTTTCAGTTATATAGTGGAAAGGCAGGTTTGTGACACCTGACACTACTGTGCCTATTAAGCAGTATCCTCACCTCTCCACATCAAGGATCCGAGGACTGGTGGTTTCATCTACACCCCCTAGCCATCTGTGACAGGAGTCCAAGAATAATTGGCACCTCCCAGTTCTTCCAGCCAACAGCACTGGATAGCCAGAGTCAGGCTGCAAAACCCAGCCACCTATCCATTGTAGAGAAGAGGGATATGCTTTTCTCCCTGATGCTGAGGGGTGGCTGTCAAATCCCCGCCCTGCTCAGTGCATGACCCCCTACTTCAGCCAGATACCTGTGCCTGTACCAATCAACTCTGCTGCTCTAGGCCTGTAGGTGACAGCTTGCATAACATACCTGGTTACTGATTGCTTAGACAATTGAGCTGAATCCATAAAAGAAAAGTAAATGGACTCCTCTGCTCACATACCTAGTAACAGCTCTAACTGCTTGGTGACTAGGACATTAGACCTTTAAAGTCCCCTGTAATTAAAGTAGCTCACAGGAGCTGCCTATTTGGGCATATCAAAACAAATAAATCTCAGTTGGTCTTCCAATTATTTTGGCTAATAGGCTGCAGCTGAACTGATTGTCTAAGCTTTTGGAGCCCAGGCCTTAAAAAGACTGTCTTCTTTTGCTTCCTTACTCATAAAACTCTCCTGCTTGAAATACAGCAGCCATGCTGCAAAGAAGTACAGACAGCTATAAGAAATGAACTCAACTGAAGCCTAATAAAGAGTCCTGCTGCAATATAGTCTCCTGTAATAATAAATGCATAAGCATATAAATTTGGGGGTGACCTGTTAAGCAGCAGGAGCTAACTGATGCAGTACCCAAAATGACTTTTTCGGCAGATTATTGAGGACGACTTTCACTTATGATCAAAGGAAGTCAGCCTGGGAGCCTCTAAGTTCAAGCGTGGCTCCAATATTTCCATGTAGGAACATTTTGTATAAAAATACGTGAACTAGATGGAGCAGGGAAGCAGGAGAACTTGTCTCAAAGCTGTGTTTTCAGATCAAACATACCGTTTTGCTTTGGTATATCTCTTTGGGGTAGTGCCGGGAACCAGCCCCAACACTTTTCAGGGTCCCACACGGAGGGAGGGAGAGGAGTCGGCAGGAAAAGAATTAAGAGAGATAGGAAAGAGCTTTTTGGTTAAAGGCAGCCAGACCAAGAGAGAGAGCTGTCTGTCTTTATTGTTTTTATAGATGAGGTGACGTCATTTTCACCCTATTTTCTTCATCATATAAACTATTGGTTAACAAGAAATTGACCTAAAATTATTGGCTAACAAGAAAGTGACCCCTCGTGGTCTTTTTTTTCTAGTTAATTACCAACGCTTTTTGGATAATGGTCTGAGACAGGTGTTCGTGGTGATAAATGTCAGTGAATACAATTAATGGTTTTATTTGTACCTCAAAGTGGAAGGTACAGAAGGGTAAACTCCTCAAAGCTTCACCATTTGGCTGTCTCCATTTGTTTCTCTAAGTTTTTATTTATCTCTTCCTGTGCAGATAGTAAGTGTCTGCCATCCCCTAATCAAGCCCAGCTGCTTTAAGACAGATGTTTCTTCAGTGTGTATCAGTTTGCCATACCAGCTATAATGAACCTAGAAGTTTATTTGTTCTTTCTGCTGTAGGGAGTGAGATGCTTGTGTAGTTTTAATGGCTGTGTGGAGAATTGTCCTTGGAAAGCCTTTCAAGGGTTACTTTGTAAACCTGTGTTTGTGGAGAAAAGGGAGGGGGAGATGCAATTAGAAGGAAGTCGGTGAGGCTGGGCAGGCCTCAGTGCTATTAGGCATGCTGTGTTGAAATCCATTCCTCTGATCTCTTTTCCCCAAAAGTTCCTGGTCAGATTTTCCCAATATAATCTCTTAAACCAAGGGGGTTATAAAGCCCCTCTTAGAAGGCATCTTCCTTAATCCTCATAACAGGAGGGGAGGGGGTATCTTTTGTTGAGGAAAATTTAATTAGGAAGCAAAATATTATCAGGGGCAGTAGGCTAAAAAACATGTCACAGGTGAGATGCCTTGGCCTGTCATTTACAGAAGTTTGTGACTTTGTCTACAAGGGCCTTTGCGGATGGCAGGCCGCTGCAGGGTAGGAGTTAGGATAGTTTTCATTAGGAATTAACACCTACTACAAACTTCAAGGAAACCATGACGGTGTAGTGGTTAAGTGCTTTGTCTGCTAACCCAAAGGTCAGCAATTCAAATCCTCCAGGTTTCCCTTGGAAACTCCTTGGGGGAGTTATACTCTGACCTACAGAGTTGCTAAGACTCTTAATGGCTGTAGGTTTTGGTTTCACTTTCGGAAACCCAAGTGGCTCGGTGGCTAAGTGCTGCAGCTGCTAATCGAAAGGTCAGCAGTTCAAATCTTTGGAAACTCTAGGGGGCAGTTATACTCTGCCCTATAAGATTGCTGTGAGTCGGAATCAACTTGATGGCAATGGGTATGGTTTTTGGTATAAACTTCAAAATAAAGAGTCCTTAGGTGACACAAACGGTTAAGCGCTTGGCTACTAACTGCAAGTTTGGCAGTTCAAACCCATCCAGAGGCACTTCAGAATAAAGGCCTGGTGATCTGCTTCCGAAAGGCATGTTTTGGAACTCAGTGCTACTCTGACCTACTTTGGGTCACTGTGAGTTTCAATCAACTTGAGAACTGGATGAGCTTGAAAAGGTAAGAAATGAGTTGGACAAATTACCAAGCTGGAGGAAAGCTACAGGAAAGGTATTCCAGGTAGAAGTTTCAACTGGAACGAAGACTTAAAGGACTCTGCTCATGCTTAGTATCTTTTTCACACATAAGTACGAGTCTACATACCTCTGAGTGCTTTGCTTCATTACCACCTTTAAAACAACACCCAAGATGCCTACTATGCCAGCTGCCAACCTTCCCCCACTTACTCTCCCCTCTTTTAACCTACAAAAACACTGTCTGCTGATGAGTTGTAAGTCATTTGGCAGAGGAAATTGGGTGTGTAAATCCTGTGATTAGACAAACACCCCTCACTGAAAGTTGAAATCCACCAGCCTCCGTGTTGACACCTTAATTCTGCACTCTTAATAGCATGAGCACACTCAATGGCCCTGAACAGCTCCACCCTCGTCATCTCTTCCCCAGCTCTCTGGCCCCTTGCTTGAGTCACCACAAGAAAAGGACCCAGTCTTCCAGATGGGGTAATGCGGCCTTCTCTTACTTGCACAGATAATAATGTTTTCTCAGTTTTATTACAGTCTCTTGAGAGTGAGACTGATTTGCATATTCCCTAACACTTAATTAACGATGTCACCTTCCCAGTGCCTTGAAAACAGTTTGCATTTTTTCTTCCTCCCTGGGCAGACCTCCAACAGTTACCTCCCACATTTTCTACTGCAGTCCTTTTTATTACTTTAATGACAAATAATTGGACAGATTCTGAGTAATGAGGGTGAGAGCGAAAGGACTGTTGCAAAGGAAACGGCGGTGTGTTACAAGACACTTTTAGTGGTCTCTAAATCAGACAGACAAGTAGAGTAATGATCATCTTGCCATAATGAGACACAATTAAGAATCACTGCGGCAAACGACAGAGCAGTTCATTGAACAGTAACCTCCTTCTTCGTGTGCTCTCTCCCTCTTTTTTTCCAAAGGCGATCGAAGCTTAATTACAGCATCACCGTTTGCAATGCTATGGTTAAGATGGTGTCAGCAGTTCCCCTATAAATTGCATATTTTCAAGGATTTTCTACTCAAACATAAAGCTGCCTCCATTTCTGAAATTTAATAAGGCAGATCTTGATTTGGAAGAATCAGAAGACACATTCGCCACATTAGAAAAAGTCTGTGGAAAAAAAATACAATTGCTATCAAGTCAGCTACAACTTCTGGTGACCTCACGCGTGTCAGAGTAGACTGTGCTCTATAGATTATCCAGTGGCTGCTTTTTCAGAAGTAAATTGCCAGGCCTTTTTTTGTGAGGTACCTCTGAGTGGGCTCGAACCTCCAGCCTTTTGGTTAGCGGCTGAGTATGTTAACTGTTTGTACAAACCAGGGAGTTTGGAGAAGGTCTTATAGGTATTTTTGAAGATTTCTAAGACAGAACGCTTTAGTTTTTCAAGCAGTGGCACTCATCGGGATCTCTGAGAGATCTTCTTATAACAGATAACCTCATCCCGCTCCCGGCATTTCTGATTCAATAGGTTGGCTGGAGCCAAGTTTTACATCCCTAACAAGTTCCCAGGTGACACTGTTAAGGCTGCTTGTCCAGGCACCACACTGTGGCAAACGCTACATTAGTCTTTATCATGAATGGTGGCCACAGACAAATTTCCAGACCACCAAAACTTCATCTATCAGAAGGCTGTGAGGTTTTTTGTTTAATGGAGTATCCCCGTTAGAAATCTATCCCCTGACCCCTCCTCTACATTATACTATTTCTTTAATAAATAACATAGAACAGTATGGAGGGTGCAAACATTCCATAGTGACTCTGTGGACATGGCCGTGTAAGTTACACTTGTGAGTGAAAAAAAGAACTGTTTGCTGAGTTTACCGAACTGAACAAATTTTTCAGCATTATGAGGATGAAGTCTAAGTTAGTGATAATGGATAGTGTGAAAAAACTTGTTGATTAACAGCATTTACGAGGTTCAGAGAGCGGGTGGTGCAGTGGTTAACAGGTGTAGCAGCTAAGGAGGAAGTCAACAGTTCAAATCCTCTGGCCATTCCATGGAAAGCCTATGGGACAGTACTATTCTGTTCTGCAGGGTAGCTAGGACCCAGAATTGACTTGATGTAAGTAAGTTTGGTTTTTGGCTTGTGAGGTTCAGACTCCCAAAGATACACATGTATAGCACTCTGTGGCGATCATACCTAGGAAACTGGAAGGCTGTGACAATAATCATAGTGATTAGGTTAATCAGGGTAGGTTGACTTATGTTGCAGTAAAAAATTCAGAATCAATGAACAAACTAAAGTGTGGGTCCAGCCAGCTCTCCAGAGTGATGATCCCCTGTTTAGAGACTCAGTCATCCAGCCCAGGCTGCCTTTCTCTTTCTGTTCTGTCATCTCAACTGCGGCCTCCTCTGTCACCTGGGAAAGGAAGAGAATCCTGCAGAGTGTTTTGCTGCAAATAAAGCTTTAGTCCAGTAGTGTCAGATGTCACTTTTGTTAGTGGCCTATTGATCTAGAACTGGTCGCATAGTTCTGCTCAACTGCAAGCAATAACCCTCTCTTAACATACAGGAGAAGAAAGCACTGGAAGTTTCTATCATTGTGATTCAGACAAAATTTCCTCTTTCAATTTCTTACACAAGATTTCCTTTACTGCTTCACACCTAGGAGCCGTGGTGGAGCAGTGGTTAGGAACTCAATTGTTAACTAAAAGGTTGGTAGTCAAATCCACCAGGTTTTCCTTGGAAAGTTTGTGGGGCTGTTATATTCTGTCCTACAAGGTCTCTCTGAGTTGAAATCATCATCACTTAGCGTCCATCTTTGTTTTCTAATTGCATGGCTTGAAATTTTTATATTGCCTCTGAACTGCACTCTTGTAATTAAAACATGAACTAAGATCTTAACTACATTGAGCATGTGTAGTTTACAAAGTACTTTATACACATTATCTCAGTTAATGTAACCGTGTAATAATATGAAAAAACTGGTATTGCTGCTACTTTTAATAAGGAAATACGCTCAAGAAAATTCAGAAACTTTCTCACTTTTTCCTAGTTAAAAATGCTAAAGCAAAAACCAAATTCAAAAATCAGGCTCAGATTGTATGTCCATTATGCTATACCACTACACTGTCTCTGTTGGAATTCTTTATGTCTACTCCTCTCAAATAAGTAACACTATTGTTGTGTCCTTAAGCATGGAATATTCTACATCTGGTTTGCTTTTGAGTTTCAGATAGTCAGTGCAGAGTGTTATGAGGCCTGCGATTGTTTTGTCATGAGGTTGTTGCAGAGATCATTGGTCCATAATTTCTTTAAAAGTCTAAAATGGACTCTGCTTTTATTCCATTTTATTTGATCCTCACATGTGCTTTTAAAGTCTCAGATTATTGGCCATTAAGTTAATTTTATTAAATATCTGTAATCATAGGGTCTTGGCTAATGCACTTCTGATATGGACCATTTGTACTTCTTTACCAGTAAATTGAGCCCTGTCAACTTTTATGTTGTCATTTTATAGTTCCTCTTACCCGAGAGCTTTAATGCTTTTCACAGAAACTAAACTCCTTGGAATTAGGTGTTTGCCTTTTTACCAAGGGAGAAACAAGGCCCACTGGGAACATATTGTGACTTTTCAACTCCAGAGCAATTCTTTTCCTCAGGACCATGGTGGTGTATGTGGCAACATTCTGAGCTGATTTTCTCCTATCAAAGTGAAGTATGAATACTATTGCAAGGCATATAAATGTCAAACTACAAAATCTGGTCTGTAAGAAATGTAACTTTCTTTCCTCTTAAGTAACTCAAGCTAAGTATCTTTTTATAATCTGTTCCAGAGGATGACAGAAGCTTAATTTCACTGTATTTAGAGTACCTACCTGTAGTAGATGCTCCTGGTGCCCCTGCCACATCCCCTTGGCGTTCATCATTCCCACATATGCCACCAGCATGCTACTGACACATCTGCAGCTCTTCACCTGAGCGTTCTCCCTCACCCACATCCAGGGCCAAATGGAAAAGCTGAACGCATCCCCTCCTGCAAAATATGGATGGGAGTTGGAGAATAAGTACTGGTACTTCCTACCCTTGAGATTCAAGAAATGTCTCAGATAAATTCCACGTTCTTTCTAAAGATCCCTACTGGGATTGATTCAAAGTTGCTAACAGCAGTAACTTTTTTTATTAACAGGTAAGTGCTTGTTTTCGTCTCTTCCCTGTTTCACTTTCCCACTCTCCTACAGAGATATCCTGTGATCATCACCCACATAAGCCTCTTAGACTCAGATATTTGTTTCAGGCTCTATTTCTGGGATAATCTAGCTTGAAGTGCTTCTCCTCTCCGTTTCCCTTGGTGAAGCAGAGAGTCAGTAAAAATGGGCCTTCCCTCAACAAGAGGGACTGACGCAGTGATTACAACAAGGGACTCAAACATAGCAATAATTGTGAGGGTGATGCATGACCAGGCAGCGTTTCTTGATCTTGTACATGGAGGTCACTGTGAGTTTGAGACCAACTCAATGGCACCTAACAACAATGACATCTAAGTATTCTTAGAATGCCAAGGCTGTCAAGATGCAAGTGATACAGTGGTCGTTGTATGAGGCTGAGTCCTCAGGTGGTAAAGTACATGGATCTGGAAACCAAAGTGTGCAGTGGAAGCGGTCCTGCTCTTCTTAAGTCTTAGATAGATAACTTCTAGAGGAGTTTGTGCTTCCTGTCCCCACAACTTTAGACTCTGTCAGTTTAATGGTCCCAGTTTCTAGTGTGAGGGGGCAGGGAGGTGAAGTCTTTCACTGGAGGACACAGCAAGAGTCTCACTCGACTTAAAGATAAGGTTGCTGCATGATCAGTTTGAGGTCCCTGTGCTGACAGATCAGCAGTCACAGCAAGGAGTTAACATAACAGCAGAAGTCATTGTTCCTGATCATCATCAGTAGCAGTACTGCTGCTACGTAGTAGGGCAGAAAAGAATGTTTGTCATTCAAGCATACTCTTGGTATTCCTATGTTTACTTTTAACTATAAGCAGACGCATCAAGTTCCCATGGCCTTATCAGGGCCTGAGGCCCCTCAGTGATGAGGATCTGGGTCACCCTTGCAGTTTAGCCACCGAGGATAACAGAATGTGAATTGCAAGTGAAAGAAATCTAGACTGAGTGATAGAAGACAGGCATAATAATATCAGTTATGGTCTCAGTCCATCTGTAACAGTAGGAGCTATAGTTTGTTCACAGTCTCCTCTTATAAATTTCCCTAGAAACTGTGATCACAAAATCCTGGAGTGGCTGTGCCTACCTGCTGGATGAAGGGAACTGATTGTGAGACGCAAGTGGATTTGAGAAGTTCAAGGGATGAATTCTGTTAGGCACTGTTTTGGTGCTTGGCCATGTCCTCTTTAACAGGTTGCTAAGAACGTTGGCTGCAATAATAGCTTGTATGTGAACTTCTTCTCGGAATAAATTGCATTTTTTTGAAAGAGACTGAAGTCTTGTCCTCCACCCCAGTGAAGCTGATAGTTGATGAGAGAAAGATGTAAGAGTGAGATAGGTCAGCTCTTGCCCAAGGGAGTATAACTCTACAGTACTATTTAAATTCCACATAGGATAACACATGATGCCTTTTCTCACCACCCTTATTCAGCATAGTACTGGAAGTTGTAGCCACTGAAATGAAGCAAGAAAATAATTAAAAGACATACAGATTGTAAAAGAAGAGATTAAAAGAAAAAATATAGGCAGATAATATGATTTTCTATAGAGGAAGTCTCAAGACATGTATAAGAAAAATATCTAAAACTAATAAGAAGTTCATCAGATTCACAGTATAAGATCAACACACAAAAAAATTACTTATGTTTCTACATACTTTAAGCAACGAACATGTGTAAACCAGAATAAAAACCAACACTATTTGCAATCATTGTAAATTCTTATTATACACTTAACAAAACACATACAGGATTTATATGCTGAATATAACATAATTCTGACGAAAGAAACTAAGGAACTAAATGAATGCAGAGATGCACTGTGTTCACAAATAAGAAGATTTAAAATAATAAGTATATTAATTTTACCCTAAATTAATCTACTGTTTTATTGCAATACCCACCAAAATTTCATCAAGGATTTCTACACATGTGAAAAAACAAAACCAAACCCTTTGCTGTGGAGTAGACTCTGAATCAATGACCCCGTAGGACAGAGTAGAGTTACCCCATAGGGTTTCTGAGCAGCTATTGGTGATTTTGAACATGGAGATATTTTGTTTAATAGCTGAGCTCTTAAGCAGTATGCCACCAGCACTCCATTAGACAAATTTATTCTAAAATTTATGTGGAAAGAGACAGGCTTTAAAATAGTTAAAACAATCTTGACAAAGAAGACTAAGTTACTTTTCTAGATATTAAGGCTTACCACACAGATTCAGTAATCAAGGCAGTGTGGTATTGGCAGAAGTGCAGACACATGGGTCAATGGAGTAGCATAGGGAATACCAAAGTAGACCCATTCAAATACTCCTGATTTTGGCAAAAGTGCAAAATCAGTCCAAAAAGGAGAATAGTCTTTCCCTCACAACAAATAATCTTTTCCTTATGACATCCATAGTCAAGAAATGAAAACTCAACCGAACCCTTGCACCTGACAGAAAAATTAAGTCAAAATGGATCATGAACTTAAATGAAAGCCTATAAAACTTGTAGAAAATAAAAATATAGATCAGAATCTTCAGATCTAGTGATCAGCAAAAAAATTCTTAGTCTTGATGTCAAAAGCACACACAGAAAAGGAAAAATTAATCAACTATACCTCATCAAAATGTGAAACTTTTATTATGCAAAAGCACATATGAAGAGACTGTAAAGCCAAGCTACAGATGGCAGGAAAATATTTGAAAAAGCTACATTTGATAAAGAAATACTGTTGTTAGATGCCATCAAGTTGGTTCCCCTTCAAAGTGGGCCCTATATACAACCAAAGGAGATGCTTCCTGGTCCTGCGTCACCCTCGCAATCATTGTTATCCTCGAGCCCGTCGTTGCCTCCTCCCGGTCAGTCTATCTCCTTGAGGATTGTCCTCTTCTCACCGACCCTCTACTTTACCAACCGTGAAGTCCTTCTCTAGGGATTGGTTCTTTCTGATAACATATCCAAAGTATGGGTGACAGAGTCTGGCCATCTTGCTTCTAAGGATCATTCTGGCTGTACTTCTTCCAGGACAGATTCGTTCTTTCTTCTGGCAGTTCCTTTTGCTTTAGCTGCTTGATATTCAACAGCAAGTCTCAGAGTTTCTTCTGACATCCACTTTGGTCTTTTCTTTCTTTCCTGTCTTTTTAATGACTTTTTTCTTTCTTCCTGTATAATGTCCTGATGTCATTTTGCAGCTACTCCGGTCTTTGGTTCAGTGTATCAGATCTCCTGTTGAGACGGTCTCCAAAGGTGGGATATACTCAAGCTCATATTTTGGCTCATGTGGACTTACTATCATTTTCTTCAGCTTCAACTTCAACTTGCATGGGAACAATAGATAATCTACTCTGCAAGTGGCTCTGACCATGGTTTACTGGTGTTATTGAACTTTGCTATTACATTTTTCCACAAATGTAGTTAGTTTGTCCCTGTGCATTCCTTCTGGTGATATCTGTGTGTATAGTCACTGTTTGTGTTGTTGAAAAAAGGTCTTTTCAGTGAAGAAGCCATTGGTCTTGTGTGATCTCTGGTGTCATTTCTAAAACCAAAGCCATATTTTCCAACTTATGGTTCTTATTCTTTGTTTTCAACTTTCTTATTTCAATGACCAGTAATTATCAATGCATCTTGATTGCATGTTTGATTTATTTCAGACTGCACAAATCAGTAAAAATATCAATTTTCCTTGTCTTTGACGTAAATGGTTATATATAAATTTGAATAGTAGTCATATTAACTAGACCTCCTTGCAGGCACATGGATGTTATCCCAGCTGTCCTGTCTCTGACAGTGTGGCGCTCAGGCTAGATCTTGAAAGTTCTTTTTGATGATGAATAAGATGCTTTTTCCTCCTTACTCTGTCATTCCTGGCATAGCAGAGCAAATAACTGTTCCATTCAGAATGGCCAGTACCAGTACATTTCAGGTCACTAGGATGTTGATCACTATGTGGTCCATTTCATTTTTAGTGGCTTACAATTTTCCGAGACTCATACTTTGTATGCTATGTGTTCTGGTTGGTAATGGATGTCTGCAGTGGTTTCTTTTCATTTTGTGCCATTGCAACAAATGAAGGTAACAGAAACTTTTCTCCATTTATATCATTAAGATTGACTCTACTTTGGGGAGTCAACTCTTCCTCAGTTTTGTTTTTAGTGCTTTCCACCTGAGGGGTTCGTCTACCAGCATTACACCAGACAACATTCCACTGCGATTCATGATGTTTTCATTGATATTTTCAGAAGCAGACCACCAGGTCCTTTTTCCTGATCTGTCTCATTCTGGAAGCTCAGCTGAATCCTGTCCACCATGGGTAACCTTGCTAGTATTTGAAATACCAGTGACATAGCTTCCAGAATCCTAACAACACACAAGACAGCACAGTATGACAAACTGACAAATATATGGGAATAAAGGAATAATACCTAGACTATATAAAGAACTCTCTAGATCAGCATTAACTGAACTTCAACCTAACATGATTACTCCTCCCATCTTAACCCTATATTACAAGGACAGAGTAGCTGGGGTGGGGGGCCAGCGACCATGTTGTCAGGGGAAATCAAGGACAATTGGCACAGCTAGCATTTTGCTAAGATAGCACTCTGTACCCCACATTGGCGAGTGGCATCTTGGATTTTAAAAGCTGCCAAACTGCCATCTGAGGGTACAGCAACTGGTCCCAACTCAATAGGAATGGATGATCACCGAGGACAAGAATGACATAGGGGAAAGAGAACCCAGAAGACAGAGAGACCCACGTGAGTGAGTCTTTACATCAACTTGGGACCAGAAGAACTGGATAGTGCCTGGTCAACTCCAGTGATAGACACAATGGAGCTCACAAAATTTAGTCTCACTGGCAACACAAGAATAAGTAGTGGTGCACCCTGAGATCTCCACTAAAAGACCACAGTTGGTGGTCCAGGGGCTTTGGGGCTCCCCTGGGAGCATGGCCCTGGTCCTGATGTTGGCCCTGTCCATAAATCATAAAGGAGGTGAACTCTAGGGCAGGAATGGATTGGACTTGTAGACATAGAATGACCATATCATATATGCACTTTATGGTTCTATGCATCTATAGGATGTCATCCTGCTGACAGCTTACTGGAGGAAGGGGAGTGGGTGGAGAGGAGAGGATAGGAGATTGTTGGGAGGATAAGACATGTATGGAGTGGAGAGGAAGAGTGTGTTATCACGGGGCAGGGAGAGCAGTGGAAGCTGCATATAAGTGGGCATGTAAATTTATATGGGAATGTACATTTTCATTGAATAGTAATAAAAAAAGAACTCTCAAAACCCAGCAGTAAAAATCTATGCAATTGAAAAATGGACAAAAATACAAACAATTCACTGAAGAGAATATACAGATGGCAAATAAGCATGTGAAAAACTGTGCAACATCAGGGAAATGCAAATTAAAGGTGAAATATCATTACATACCTGTTAGAGCAGCTAAAATAATAATAAAACAGAAGTAGTGACAACACTGAATGCTGGTGAGGCTATGGAAAAATTGTATTACTCATATATTAGTAATGGAAATATAAAATGTCACAAGCACTTTGGAAAACAATTTGTGACAATTATTATACAATCCAGCAATTAGACTCTTGGGCATTTCTTTCAGAAAAACGACAACCTATATTCACGTGAATACTTCTACACAAATGTTTATATGTTTATAGTAGCTTCATACATAATAGCCAAAAAATGGAAACCTAAATGTCTGTCAACTGGTGAATAGTTAAACTGTGATACATACACACTATAAAATACTACTAAACAATAAAATGGAACAAAATAGCCACAACATGGATAAATTTTCAGAGGATTAGGCTGAGTCGAAGAAAGAAAATTCAGAAAAGTTATGTAATATATGTTTATTTATATAACATTTTAAAATGTCAAAGACACAGAAATGGAAAGCAGATTAGTGATTGCCAGGTAGGGACTGAGATGTCTGGGGAAGAGATGAGAGGACATAAAAAGGTAAAACTTGGGATCTTTGCGGTGAGAGAAATATTCTGTATCTTAGCTGTGATGGTGGATACACAAACTTATATATATGACAAAATTGTTTAGACCTAACTATGAGGTCTGAAAATTACCTTCATGAACTCATTCTGGAAAAAGTGCTACAGACCTCATTGTTGAATACCACACTATAGTCATCTTTGAAGTATCCCCCTTGGGAAGCTATGCAGCAATGCCAGCACCTAGTCTACCCTTCAAAGCAATTTTGGAATTCTTTCTCTGAAACCAGAGCTGTCAACACATTATCCTTGATGTCCTTAATGTCATCAAAATGCCTTCCTGTCAATGTTTCCTTTATCTTCAGGTAAACAAAAAAGACATTGGAGGCCAGATCAGGTGAGTGGGGAGGGTGTCCTAATACGGTTATTTATTTACTGATTAAGAACTCCCTCATGGACTGTGCTGTGTGAGCTGGTGCACTGTCATAAGGCAAGAGCCACGAGTGGTTGGCGAAAAGTTCAAGTTGTTTTTGTCTAAATTTTTCACACATCTTTTTCAGCGCTTTCAAATAGCAAACTTGATCAACTGTTTCTCCCGTCGCTACAAATTCATAACGAACAATTCTTCTGATATCAAAAAAGGTGAGCAACAGCATTTTGACTCTTATTTAGACTGATAGAATATTGTCCTGGAGAATTGGCTGTCTTCCATTGTGAACTTTGATTCTTTGTTTCCGGGTCATATTGGTACGCACATGTTTTATTGCCAGTGATAATACAGCCCAAAACATTGTCTTGCTTCTCCAGAAGGCTTTGGCAAACTTTGACTCTCCTTTGCTTTTCTTCATCAGTGAGTTCCTTTGGGACCACTTTTGCACAAACCTTTCCCATGCTTTCAGTTAAGATTTTCCTAACTGTTTCTCTACTGATATTTACTTGGTCTGCTATGCTTCTCACAGTCAGCCAACAATTCTGATGCACAACTTGACAAATTTTTGCAAAGTTTTCATCAGTTCGGCTTGTTATTGGCTTTCCTGACCTTTCTTCACCAGTGACTCTTTCTCTACCCTCAGAAAAACATTTAATCTCTTTGTATGCTTCCATTTTCTTCAAGGCATTATCCCCATAAACTTAGACTAATGTGTCCCTGATTTCACTTCCACTCTTGCCAAGTTTAACAAGAAATTTAATGTTTGTTCATTGCTCTCACCCAGGCTCTGACATTCTCACTGCAGCAAACAAGAACACACAACAACAGTAGCGAATGCCATTCAGCGAAACATTGCTACATGTTGACACAAACACAGCTATGAGACATTGATATACCAAGATTTTAAAACCTTACAGAGCTGTTTTTAACAGTGCTGTCCATGTAAGCTCATGATGGCAAGTTCATGAACTTAACTGTCAGAGCTTGTGTGTGTGTGTGTGTTCATCTGTTTATACACATAAACACATATAGACATATTCGCAAATGAGCCCAACTAAAGCTGGAGAAGTCTCCATGAAATCGGTAGATTGTTAATATTCTAGCTGTGATATTATACTGAAGCTTTGCAAATGCTACCACTAGGAAAAACTGGGGAATGTGTAGTTGGTATCTGTTTGTATTATATATGGACCAAGCAGTGGGAGCATGGAGGCGAATGGTAGGGGGAGTAAGGGTAGGTAAACTTAAGATTTTTATCTTACAAATTGGGTATTGAGTTAATATTTTAAGAAGTGCCAGAACTAAAATCAAGGGTTATATGCAATTTCAAAGATAAATAATAGAAGCACTAAAGACAGTAATAAAATCAAAAGACAAGAGGAAGAGGAAGTGGGAGTGGTATTAATGGACATCCTTTTCAACCATAGCAGGAAGTTTAGCTGAACAAATGTAAACCCTGCACATCAGCAATTAGCCCTAAAGACCAGTCATTTAGATCTCTTTCTAATTCTCAAAAGGACCAGAAGCAGAAATAGTTTTATGTGATCACCTTTGGAGAGCGGAGCAGGAAGTGGTGAGGTGGTCTTCTCTCATTTTATTTATAAGCCAGTCTATTCTATTTGCTTTCCCACAATATGCATGCATTGCACTGATCAGGGAACAAAAGTTTATACAGGATTCAGTACATGTAACCCCACAGGAGACTGTGGCTCAGAGTATTTCTGCAAGGAGATTAAAAATAGTACAAAGGGATACTGCTATCAATTGAATTGTGTTCATCCCAAGTATATTTAGAGTCCTGACTCCTGTGCTTGTGGATGTAATGCTGTTTGGAAATAAGATTTTCTTCTGTTATGTTGAGATCCTACAGAACAGGGTATTATTGAAGGAATAGTTTTCCCCCCAAATACATGTTAGAATCCTAGCCCTTACACTTGTGAACCTCTGGTGGAAGTGTGGCTAAGAGCTACAGCTGCTAATCAAGACTGGCAGTTTGAAGTCTACAAGGTTCTCCTACTGTCCTATGGGACAATTGTACTCTCCTGCAGAGTCACAATTGTACTCTCTCCTGCAGAGTCACCAGGAGTCAGAATCCACTCTATGGCACTAGGTAGGTATGTATCCTTACGGATGTTAGCCTGTTTGGGAACAGACATTTCTTGTTATGTTAATGAGGCTATACCAGTGTTGGATCTGTCCTGAACCTAATAACTTCTGAGTTATAAAGAGCAGATAAGACCCAGAGACAAGCACATGCCAGGGGAAGTCAGCCACTAGTTCACCAGATAACCAAGGCTACCGACAAGGGAGGGACTGATGTGTCTAGGGTCTTAATTTTGACTTGTAGCCTCCAGAACTACGAGAAAATAAACTGTTCTTTGAAACCACCCACTTGTGGTATTTCTGTTATAGCACACTAGGAAATTGAGACAGGTGGGCCCTAAACCCTTTTTATTAGGTCCTAAACCCATATATAAAAAAGGAGCAAAATAGACACAGAGCCACGCAGAGAGAGAAGACAGATGGGAAGGAATGCATAAGAATGCTAGGAATTGCCAGCAGATGCCAGAAACCAGGAGAGAAGTCCATAGAATGAATCCATGTGGCTGTGACCTTGACTTGAGTATTTAGCCTTCAGATCTAATGACAGTTCCTTAAAGCCACTCACTTTGTAGTCTTTCTGTTATGGCAACAACAGCAAACTAACACAGGCATACACTTAGGAAGCACCTGCAGCCTGCAGTGAAGTGGTGAGAAGGGAAAAATAAAAACACAAATGAGGATGGCAAGCCAAACACCACAAGCAGTAACATTTGTGTTAATTCTGACAAATTTTGTGGGCTGTGGCTTGACCTCATCCATCATGGGAAACCATCTAACTTGATCAGGGAAAGAACTACCTTGCCTTAGAGATATGATTTCCATCTCATCAATACAGGTCCATGCACATATTGAGGGTATGATGAGATTAGATATCGCTGGGGTAATTTCAGTGTAATTGCTTTGACAATCCTAAAGCACTCTACATTTATAATGGGCTGATTATTTTTACATGCCATAATCACCTCTCACCAGAGGCCAGCAAAATAAATGATTTCTGCTCTGATGCATATACATGTTGAGTTAGATTCTTAGAACAGATTCATTTGTTTCTTATCTGTCTTTTTACATACATACCTCTAGTTACGTTTTCAGATTTTCCCCGTCACTGTTCCCTTCAACTCTTTTGACTTCCCATGAGAAGCTGTGAAAGAATAAAGACTGTCTGATCTTGGCAGCAGCCTTTGATACCTGGTTCAGGAAACCTGCACCCTCAGAGTGACTGCTGGGCACATGGGGAGTGAGCGGGGCTTGGTTCTGGCTGGCTCTGTAGTTAGAGGAACTCCAAGAGACGCAGTAGGTGGAGCTCAGATGCCACTTTTGCATCCTGCCTTTAGAAGAAATTGCTGTGGCTAATAGCCAGACGGATCACCTCTATTCTACCATTTCTAGCAGAATTTATCACTGAGCTGAGATTGACACGGATGTGAATAACCATAGGGAGAGAGCGAACCCTGTGAGGAGGCTACTGAGCTGTCCTATCAGAGGGAAACAGCATCCTTGGGAGAATTTTCTCTGGGAGAATTTTGGAGCTCTTGTAGGGGAAAACTACACATATGAGAGAGTTTCTTACAGGACTTCTCTATACTTGCGTCTCGTCTCAGGAAGGGAAGTTTCTGTGTATTTTGATTAACCTGCTAAGTTAGAGATTTGTGTCTTTAGGAAAGCCTTTTTTTTCGTTTGTTTGCTAAGGGGGGAAAAAAAAGGGAGGGGGGAGGTGCTGGTGGCTCAGATGGTTCAGAGCTTAGCCACTATCCAGAAGTTTGGGTATTTGAGTCCCTTCAGTGCCTTCAAAGAAAAGCCTCGGAATCTCCTCCCAAAAGAGTGCAGTCAGTCTTATGGAGTACAGTGCTACTCTGAGACGCATGGCACTGTACTGAGTTGGAATTAACTTGACAGCAACTGGTTTTCTTTTGTTTGAAGAGCATGAACTCTGGAAGCCAATTACCTGGTTTTAAACATTTCTGAGGTACATGCAGGAATCCCTGGTGGCGCAGTGGGTTAAGCGCTATGTCTGATAACCAAAAGGTCGGCAATTCAAATCCGCTGGGCATTCCTTGGGTCTCTGGTCTCTAGGGTCGCTGTGAGTTGGGCCTGACTTGATGGCAGTGGGTTTGGTTTCTTTTTTCTTTTTTTTTTTTTGAGGTACTTCCAAGCTATGTGACATCATATAGGTGAGTTACCCTCTCAATGCATCAATCATTACATCTATTAAATGGAAATACAAATGCTAGTATTCATCCTAGAGGGAGCCCTAGTGGCCCTACTGCTAATGGAAAGTTTGGCAGTGTGAACCCACCAGTGACTCCACGGAAGAAAAGACCTGGTGATCTGATCCTGTAGAGATTACAGCCTTGGAAACCCTATGGGGCAGTTCTGTACTGTCCTATAGGGTCACTACGAGTCACAGACGATTGAGTGGCAGCACCTAACAGCAATAACCCATTTTAGAGAATTCTTGAAAACACATAAGATAACCTGTGCACCTAAGTTTAGTAAATACTTAGTAATTGATAGAAGTTATTATTTTTTCCACAACCCCTACACTAGGCACAGGAAGGTACATGGAGAATGCCTTGAGCTTGCAAGTTGTGGTTGAAAGGCTGAAGAGAAAAGAATGGAGAGAAAAGAACTTTTAATAGATATCCTTGAGGTTTCTTTTCCGGACTTCCATCTATACTATATGGTTTTTACTTGGTAATCTACATTGCCTCAAAGAGAATTAGAGTGGCAAGGACATAGAGAGAGAGACTAACAGTGTTGCATTTTGGATTTCCAAAATAAGCTTACGATGACAGACTCAGAACCCTATCTTGATAGCCAAAAATTTTCATATACAAGAGAGTTGATTTTATGGATTTAAAAAACAACAAACAGAACAAAACAGCAGGAGAAATTGTTAAGAATCAAAACACAAGGCTCTGGAGACAGCAAGCAATAAAGTTTATGCTTTAACAATGGATTGCACAGAAAGACAGGGGATTCAGACAATGAATGACCTTCCTGACAAGACTAGACGAGGTTGACCACATAATTTCATGTCCAAATGAGTCACTGTTGATAGTGAAAGGAGGCATTATCAATAAGTATGATAGGACCGAATGGAGTAAACAAGGACTGGAGCAGAGACATGTGGGCCCCTTGAGCCAAGGCTCACTGGGCTGAGGAAGGGGAACAGAAGCTGAAGGAGAGAGGAAGAGTATATCTCAGGGACTATGTGGAGAAACTACCACCCATAGCTTAAACTTACCAGCTGCTCTGTGAGACAAAAGGGGCTGACAATACACTCCTGTAAAGATCAGAGCCTAAGGAATCCCACTGAGAAGTTCTATTCCATCCTAGAGGGTTGCTAGGAGTCAGGAGCAACTCAGAGATGGCACCTAACAACAACAGCTCATCCTTGACAAACAACTGGTGTGTCAGTTTGTTATACTGTGGTGGCTTGCATGTTGTTATGCTCCTGAAAATTATGCCACTGATATTTGAAATGCTGCAATTATCACTCATGCTTGAAAAGTTTCTTTGGTGCTTCCAGAATAAGGCAGAGTAGGAAGGGAGGCTGGTGACCTGCTTCTGCAAATTAGGCAATGAAAACCCTATGGATCACAATAGAATACTGTATAATATGGTGCTGGAAGATGAGTCTCCTAGGTTGGAAGGTATGCAAAATACACAGTGGCCACATCAATGACTCAAGCCTATCAATGAACATGACACAGGAGTGGGCAACATTATTTCTTTCTACATAGGGTCAGCATTAGTCAGGGCTGACTTCACAGCAGCTTGCAATAGTAACAACGTGGAGAAAAGCAAGATCAGCAGAAAGATTCTAGCACTATCATTTGCCAGCATCAGAGAGCCGTGGGAGTCAGCTGGAACCTACAAGCCATGTATCACTGGTAGAGTACACACCACTGTCACCTGCCCAACAAGCCATGGTACTCTCTAGAGAGAACTTGTAGCCTGTGTCTGCCAGCATATTGTCTGTGCTCCATCCTGCTTGTGTGGTACCCGCTCCTCTGTGGACTTTGCTGAACCTCATACTTTACGTGGATACCCTTTCTGTAGCACAGGGTATTCAGAAGCCCCCAGGCGTAGGAGTGATATGGATGGAAGAGTTCTTAGCATCCATCCCTGGATGGAATTGTCTGGTATTGAAACCCACATCCTGTTATAACAGATGCTAGATGAATTTATTCAGCAACAGCTGGAGACACTGTGGTGGGCAATGGGAAGAGACCAGCTTAAAGACTGTGAGGCAGTGAGATCTATCAGAAAATCTTAGTGTGAGCTTTCTCCAGCCTGAAAGGAATATAAATTACCTTAAAATGTGTTTATGTTATGCAGCCGAAATTTACAAAAGAGTACAGAAAAGCAAATCTGTTGCCATTGAATCAGTTCCTAGTCACAGTCACCCTGTAGGATGGAGTAGAACTGTCCCATAGGATTTCCAAGAGGCAGACAGTGGACTGAAAATGCCAACATTTAGTTAGCAGCCAAACACTTAAATGACTGCATTACCAGGGCTCCCCGAAAAAATACAGACAACTCAAAATAATCAAGGTGAGTTTCCAGGCTGCAGATAAGAGTTTTTAAGAGGGTAATATCTCCAGATAATTTACTGGCCTTCACAATTTCCTTGAAAAGAACATAAAAGTTACAAGTTGATGGTTTTGTCCTTGTGTCAACATTGTAGGAGTCTTATTTGACCTATGGGTATTTCTTACCAGTTCTAGACTGTTAGTCTTCATCATCATCTATTTTGAGAACTGCCAAAAACCTTGTATAAAACATTCCTTAGGGTGAATTATGTATTATATGTAAAGTACCAGCAAAGATCCTTATAACCATAACTTTCGGGTGTTTTCAAACCAGATTATGGTAAGACAATGTATTTTATTCAGCAGATTTGTTTTAATCTAATTATGTAGGTGAATAAAAATTACTGCATGCTGGTGCATCTAATGTAAGCTATCTATTATTCACACCACATTTACTTTTAATATTCATGCAGATTCCCTTTGACATAACCTACTGTGTCACAGTTAATCCAATGAAGATAAAATATAGCTCAGCAAAACACCAGTCGATTCCAGCTTTCTGGTAATTATTAAAGACTATTTCATACCGGTTCCTTCAATCAATGTGTTTCCCCTTGGAAATGATGGCTCTCCTCTTTGAAGCTTTCAGTCCTCCCGATGGATTCAGAGGAACACTCAGGCCCCTTTTCAATCTCTGGGTCTCGGCGATAGTTCAAAGAGCACAACAGACTTCACGGGCTTATCCTCAAAGGCTGACACTGTCTGTTTGATGTATGGTGACTTAAGAAGTCATCTCTGGCAAAGCATGTGTTTGCTACCAGTCTGGTGAATCAGCCATTTATCAACTTATCTGTATTCACCCAGTGCACCTGGTAACAGCTCAAAGGAGAACACACATTCTTTCCTGCTGGACAGACTATTGATTGGATTCCCTCCTCTAATTTGATATTGTTTTTCTGCCCTGTGGATGAAAAAAAAACTTCTTGACTGGATGAAATGAACATAGACCCTGTGAATGGATGGTCTTTGGTTCTGGTGAGTCCAGGGCACGGCAGACTTCAGATGTTGGGGGCACCCGGGCTAGCAGGGTGGCCTTCCCTGCATCCAATTTTGACTATCCCTGCATGTCTTGTTTCTCACTTTAATTCATGTTGCTAACTTCTCATTTCATGAGATGTTTATTTCTTCATTTTATGCCTTTTATGAAGAAATCCCAGGGAGATGCACTGGGAACTAACTCCCAACCTTGTAGTGAAAAGCTAGACATGTTCACTGTCTATCAGCACATGTAAATGGAACCCTGGATTAAAAATAAGGGTGTACCAACTCCCTTTCAGCTTAAGATGAAAATTAAACATACATTAAGGTCAGTGAAATCTAGGGGAATCCTCCATCAGATTAATTTACACAATAGGGGATTAATTTACAGAATAAGGGATGCAGACATACTAACAATCATGAAGATGAAAAAGGACAAGGCAACATTTCCTCCTGTTGTATATACATAAGGTCACCATGAGTTGGAACCAACTCAGCAGCAGTTGTCAACAACAGAAACTATCTCCGTGCTCCAAATCAAGTTTCTTTTATTTGTAATCCTGACTGTGTTTCAAGCTGAGACTGTTAGTATTCTATTTCTCCGTCATTACCTGTTTTTAATTAAAATAAAATGAAGCTACCTTACTGCATCAGGAAAATAATTATCTAATTTAGGAAGGCCTTTCTCATCCATTTAATCTCATTTGGTTATATAATTTGATTAACATTATAGATAATGCTCCAGCTATAGAAAAACACTATTTTGATGATGTTTTATAGGACAGGACAAAGACAAGGTCAGCAGTTACATATTTTAAATACAGCAGTTACTATTTTGGGAGGGGGGTAATAGAGAGTAAATTGTAGCATGCAGTAAATCTAAAAGAAATTTCTTACTTCTTCAACAGACTATTCTTAGTCTCCCAGGATACCACATGGATGCCTGTATTCTCCCAAATCCTGCTGATGGTACACATTCCCTAAGTGCTCTCATTCACATACAAGACTTCAGTTATTATCTAAATGCAGAAGAGTCTTCCAGATCGATTCCAAGTCCTGAATTCTCTGCCGAACACTGTTCCTTGTTTCTATCTCCCAGAAAGATGTTTACAGCCAACCTTCTGGTTAGCAGCTGTAGCACTACGCCACCGGGGTTTCCAGTCTGCATCCCTTCAATCTACCAAGCGCAGTCTACTCCAAAGCACCCAGTCTACTCCACGGTCTGGTTTTCTCTAGTTCAGAACACTTAATTAAATAAATGCCAATTTCATGTTCATCTTCTTTATGACTGTACTGTGTTTGCTTAAAAATAAGATTTAACCCTCTGGTTCTTTAAGGGAAAAGGTCCCTCATCACTGTTATGTTGTTTTTGTCTGCCGTAGAGTCAGTTCTTACCCATAGCAACAGAGTAGAACCACCCCATAGGGTTTCCAAGGATGTACTTCTTCCGTGAAAGGGCTGGTTGGTTTGAATAAATGACCTTTTTTGTAAACAGCCAAGCACTTAACCAATTCACCACCAGGGCTTTTTTTCACCACTGCTACAGAGAAATGGGAAACCATGGTGGTGCAGTGGTTAGGTGATACAACTGCTGGCTAAAAGATTAGCAGTTCAAATCTACCAGGTGCTCCTTGGAAAGTCTATGAGGCAGTACTTCTCTGTCCTATAGAGTCACTATGGGTCGTAATACTTAAGTTTGCCAACTCATCTTGGAAAAAAAATGCTACTTACCTCGTTGCTGAATATCACTACAGTCACCTTTGAAGTCCTTCCCTTGGGAAGCTGTGCACCGATGCCAGGGCCTCGTCTACCCTTCAAAGCAATTTTGGAACTGTTTTTCTGGAATGGCCATCAGAGCTGTTGTCATATCTACTCTTGATGTCCTGAATGTCACCAAAACGTCTTCCTTTCAACATTGCCTTTAGCTTTGGGTGAAGACTAAAGTCGTTGGGGGCCAGATCAGGTGAGTAGGGAGGGTTTCCAATACAGTTATTTCTTTACTGGCTAAAATTTCCCTCTCAGACAACTATACAGTTAAGTTCACGAACTTGCCATCTCATCACCATGCTCAATGGCCATTCCAGAAAGAGTTCCAAAATTGCTTTGAAGAGTAGACTAAACACTGGGGTCAGTGCATAGCTTCCCAAGGGGAGTACTTTGAAAGTGACTACAGCGATGTTCAGTGACAATGTATGTAGCACTTAGAATAACTAAGTTTGTGGACCTAATTGTTGGACTTTGTAGATTCAGGTGACAATGGGTTAGTTTTTTTTAAACAGATGGAACAAAAAAGAGTAAACTACTGGTACACATGATAATGTGAGTGAATGTAACCAACATAATGGTAAAAGAAGCCAGAAACAAAAAGACCTAATTTTGCGATCTGTTTATATAAAGTTTAAAAGCAGGCAAAATTAATCTCTGCTTATGAGTCAGAAGAGTAGCTGCCTTTGGAAAGGTGCAGGGAAGAGTGGTGATTTAAAAAGGATGGGATGCTGATAAGATTTGATTTCTTGGTCTGTACGGTAGTTAAATAGCCCTGCAAAAAGATTCATGAGGCATGATTTACTTACTTCTTGTGTATGCTCTACACTTCAGTGGAGTTCCTGGGTGCTGCAAACAGCACAGTTGTCTGCTGTCAGGCTGGAGGTGTGAGTCCACCAGAGATGCCTTGGAAGAAAGCTCTGACACCCTCATTCTGAAAAAATCAGCCATTGAAAGCACTGTGGAGCACAGTTCTACCCTGACACCCATGGGCTCCCTATGATGCCCCATCAATTTGAACTGACATCATGACGACTACTTTTCTTAACACTTCAATGAAACGAGATTTAAAATCCTGTGATTTTATCCAGCTATATTGCTATAAAATATAATTTTGAGATCTAAGTGACACTGAATCTGAAACTCAAAATGTACTTGAACATCCTCTAGAGTCCCTACAACACTGTCTGTTTGTTCTCCTGTGCCTTGCTACTTTATGTGTGTTCTGTACCAGCAGCACTTATGTCACTTGGGATTTTTTTTTAAATTGTATTTTAGGTGAAAATTTAGGCATGTTAGTTTCTCATACAAAAATCGATATACGCCGATTTATATACGATGACCCTAGTTGTCATCCCTATAATGTGATCACATATTCCTCCTTTCCACCCTGGAGTCCCTGCGTCCATCCGAACAACTCCTATCCTCTTGTGTTTTCTCATCTGCCCATCTAGACTCATGTATATTCTTGAGCTAAGAAGTACACTCTTCATGAGTATCATTTGATGTCTTAGAATCCAGTCTATTCTTTGACAGCTGGTCCTGGAAATGGTTTCAGTTCTGGTCTAACGGAGAGTTCAGGGGCCATGTCCTCCGAAGTTCCTCCGGTCTCAGTCAGACCATCAAGTCTGGTCTTTTTACTAGAATTTGAGTTCTACAGCCCATTTTTCTCCTGCTCAGTTAGGTTCTCCGTGTGGTCATTGCTGGCAGCTGCGCACCATCTGGTTCAGGTTTCAGATTGATGGTGCCTCTGGTTTATGTGGCCCCTTTTGTCACTCATCACCAGTGATTTTGTTAGAGATGTAGAATCTCAGTCCCACCCCAGAACTGGTGAATTAAAAACTATATTTTAATAAAGTCCTCAAATAATCCTATGGCACGTTAAAGTTTGAGAAGCACCACTCTGGCATTTGCTGTTTCGCTGCTGCTCCCTCACAAACCACGTGTACATCTGGGGTTGCTGTTGTTGTCAGGTGCCCTTGAGTTGATTCGGACTCATAGTAACTGTATAGAGTAGAACTTTCCCATAAAGTTTCCAAAGAGTGGCTGGTGGATTTGAACTGTTGACCTCTTAGTTAACAGCTCACCTCTTAATCACTGGGACTCTGATGTTAACCCACATAGTAAATAAATGCAGCTCCTGAAGCCTACTGTCCCCAAACTTCCCACGTGCACCTGGGCAGCATTGCTTGGAAGGTGTCGTATGTGACCGCAGTTCTCGGGGTGAAGCTCTGGTTTCTGCAGTGTTCAGGCATCGAAGATGTTGTGCATCACGTTTCCCTAATTTGCATTTGGATGGGCAAAATGGACCTCAGATCTATCTTTTTTAGAATAATAATGGGACCAAATATGAGAAACTCACTAGTAATAAATATGCCAGCCTCTTTCTTTAGCACCGTATAATTCAGACCTCAGAGGGAATGTAAACATATCCACGGATTATTTTTATAATCTCAGAGGGTCAGTTTTTCATCTTCAGAGAGTTGTATGGAATAAGAAAAGTTGTCTCTGGGAGAATAAGGTCTCCGCATATAGGAAATAAAACTGTGTTTTCTACTCTGGAAAGCTGAAGAAAGGGCATATATCACAAAACTCAATGTGGGAGAAATAATAACATACGGATCTCATATTAGAAGAGAAGACAGCAGAAATGATGCTTACTGGATGATATTTCTGATGTTAAAGACTCAGAAATAGGAACTGAGAAAAGGAGCTTTGCAGATTTTTAGGTAATTATCCAATGTTTCTTTCTCATATCAAGAAACATCTTTAAAATGACCATTATATTGATTATCTTTGCTATTTGCTGTTCCTTTCAATTCTGAAATTTCTTATGTCATTGGAAAAATAAGATCATCCAATGGTGGAAAACTTGAAAGCACTGGTGTGATACAGCAGCAAAGTTAAAAGAAAGCAACTAATCCTGCTCTACAAAATAATGTAACTAATGCATCATGAAATGAATAACACCTTGGTAACTGAGGACAACCAAGCAAGCAAATGGGAGACCACAGCCTGTGTAACTGAATGATCAAAACAGGTAGCTTTTTGTCACATTTTAGGTTCTTTGCATTTTAAGATGTTAATCCTCAATTTTAGCAAACCTTCAGTAAAGACCTTGCGTAAGTAAGTGGGGGAATATTCTGAAAATCAGTTAAAGGATCTAAATTCCATAATAGGATCAAGATGATATGAAACAGTTTCGAGACACATGGGGGACTATGATGGCTAATTGTTTATGTCAACTGGCCTAGGATACAGTATCCAGTCACTTGATCAAACACTAATCTGGGGGTTGTCATCTACGTATTTACTTGATTAACATTTTAACCTGTTGACCATAAGTAAAAGAGACTGTGTTCCCTAATGTGAGTGGGCTTCATCCAGGCGTCTGAAGATCTTAAGAGCAAAAGAACAAAAACGGAGATTTCTTGAAGGAGAAGGAGTCTGCCTCAAAACTGTAACAGGTACCCTTGCGTGACTTGCCAGCTCACCTTACCTATAAATTTTGGAGTCAAGACTAGAGGCATTTCTGGACTGCAATGTGATTTACAGATTTTGCTCTTGCCTACCACCACATGAGTCGGATCCGATTTGACAGCACTTGGGACCACCACAATTCTGAAATCTCTTATGTCATTGGACATAAGAAACTGGCATGAGCCAGTTTACTAAAATCTTTTCCTTCCTCACTCCCTCCCTTCCTCTTTCCTTCTCTCTCTTCTTTCCTTCCTTTCTTCCTTCCTTTCCTTCTTTCCTTGTCTTTTTCTCTCTCTATTTTTTCTTTCATGGTGGTTAAGGTTGTGTATGAATTTGACTGGGCCATGATTCTCAGTGGTTTGATAGTCGTACAATAGCGTGATCAATTCCATGATGACATTTTGTATTACGTGATCACCTGAATGACAGGATCTTCTGTAAGTAGTCAATCAGCTGAAAGGAAGTTTCCTTGGGCTTGTGAACTTCATTGAATGTAAGTGGAAGAATACAGCTTTTGCTCATTTTGGATCCTGCAGCTGCTGGTTCATGTTCATCTGACTCCTAGTTCTTGACATTTAATCTACTAGCTTACTTACAGTCTTCCTTGCCAGTCTTGGGATTCATTGATCTTCACAGCCTGTGAACAAGAGCCCTGCTCTCTGATCTGCTGATCTTGGGATCACCAATGCCTGGAGCTATGTGAATCAGGAGAAACATCTATTCTGACTCATGGACTTGGGATGTTCCAACCTCTAGAACCACAGGAGACATTTCTTTGATAACATCTCTCACTCTCTCTCTCTGTATATACTATATATACACTTTACTGTATATACACCTTACTATATATACACTTTACTGTTTTTGTCTCTCTAGAGAGCCCAGCCTACAGCATTACCTACCTCCCAACCTATTGCTGTGGATTCTGACTATGGTGACCCACGTGTAGTGCAGCAGAACTGCTCCGTAGGAATTTCTTGGCTCTAATCATTACCGATCCAAATTGCCATGCCTTTCTTCTGTGGTGTTGCCAGGAGGGTTTGAACATCTGACCTTTAGGTTAGTAGTTGAGTGAAAACTACTTTCACCACCACAGACCTCTCTGTCTACACACACATGTACACGCACTGTATGGTTTGCATGTATTTCTTTTCATCTGTAGAAGGCTGACTAATATACAGGGTAAGATGCATCAGCTGAGCTACCCTGAGCACAAGCATAAATTTACATGTACCTTGTCAAGCCTGAACAGACATCAAACTGTAAGCCCTCTGTAAGTTTACAGCACTATTGTGTGAGATGTTAGACTTGGCTCAGTCTTTGAAATGGGTGTTTGAACGAAATGCATAGAAATTAGAGTGACTCCAACTTGAAAAGACAGGCATGAGAAGTCATTGCTTAAAATAGTATGTTGGTCATATTGCAGGGCATGAGGTTATTGTGGTATGGCTGATTCTCTGTGTTTATACGGAGAATAAATAATTCTGACTTTTGTATTTTTTTCACATTTAAGAAAGGAATTTTAGACATATTTAATCTGTATATTAGAATGCATTCCACTTGCCAATTATTGAAATAATTATTTTTAAAAAGGAAGGAAATTATTTGAATGTGATTAATCATTTATGCTATGATTCTTGAATACTTTGAAATACTCAGTGCACAGCTAGCATAATTTAAATATGTATGCTTTCTTTACTACTCCAAACAAACAACAAAAATCCACTGCCATCAAGCTGACTCCAACTGATAGTAACCTTTATAAGACAGATTAGAACTGCCCCATAGGGTTGCCATGCGACAGCACTTGGCTGGCATAGGATTTCCAAGATGCAGCTGGTGGATTTGAACTGCTGACATTTTAGCTAGCAGCCTCAACTCTTAACCACTTGTTTTAGTCAGCTAGAGCTACTCTAACAGAAATACCACAGGGTGGATGGCTTTAACAAAGGAAGGTTTATTCTTATACAGTCTGGTAGGCTGCAAGTCCATGTTAAGGATGTCCGCTCCAGGGGAAGGCTCTCCCTTGTCGGGAAAGTCCGGTATGGCATCACTTTTTGTCTAAGGAGCATCTTGGTGCAGGAACCTCTGTTCTGAAGGATGCAGTCTTTTCCTGGTGCTGCATTCTTAATGGTGTGAGGTTCCCAATTCTTTGCTGGTTTCCCTTTCCTTTTTTCTCTTATAGGACCAAAGGATTAAAGGTGGGTCAAGCCATACACCAGGAAAACTCCCTTTACTGTGGAACAGGGAGGTGATAGTATAAAGGGATTTATAGTCCTACCCTAATCCTTTAACATATAGCATAGGAGAATCACAGAATGGAGGACAATCATAAAATATTGGGAATCATGGCTGAGCCACATCACATAGCTACACATATTTTTGGGAGCACAACTCGATCCATGACATCCCACTCTTTGTCACCCCCCAAATCACGTCTTTGAAACATGTAACACATTTATCCCATGTCACAGAAGCCTTTAAATCAGCTCAGAGTCCAAAATACAAAAACTCTTTTACTTCTGTGAAAACTAGAATGCAAGCTATCTTCTCCTAAAGGTACAATGATAGAACAGGTACAAGTTAGATATTCCGTTACAAATGGGAGAAATTGCAGGGAAAGAAGGATTGACAGGCAACAAGTGAGTCAGCAGAACACATTACAAGAGTCTCCAAAACTTTGAAAACACTCTTACATTTTCTGAGACATTCTACACAATGGCCCTGCCCTCCAGACTCCGGGTATTGGCCGCACTCTCTGGATTCCGAGTGCAGACTCCCAGTCCTGTACTACAACTCTGCCTTCAAGGCCCACTTGGGCAGAAACTTGGCCCCATCGGCTTTAGGTGCACCCTAAGCCCAACTGAGTGGCAATTCCAGTCTGACGAAACAAAGGACACCATGGTTTCACCCTTTCAAACTCCTGAGGTCGTGGCCATACCTTTTGAGACTGAGGCAGCTCAGCTTCTCATGCTGTTTGTCTCTTCATTTTTGCTTCTTATGGCCACACGGCTTGGGCCTCGTCTCACATCTGCCCCGCAGGGACAAGTGTTCAAAAGCTCTGTAGCTCCACTGATTCAAGTGCCCAGAGGCACCCCATTCAGCTAGGAAGCCTCATGCACAAAGGCACTCAGCTCCCTTGGACTGACATTATGTAACGGAGGTAAAGAAGAGTGTGTTTGGAATGCAGGAGATCCCTTAGGACGCCTCCTAGTACTACCATGTCCTGTGTGTAAGGTCAATGGAAAATTACAGTAATCCAATTTCAAAATGACTGCCAACAGCCCAGACCTTCAGGAATGAAGGTTTGGGTCACCTCACCAGGCAAGAACCACGACCAGCTGTGGTGCTTGCTGAGGGCAAAGAGAATACTGAATATGTTGTAGAAGAAGGTAGTTCTAAATATCAGTTACAATGATCTGACCAGTTGCAGAAATGAGGACTGTAATTGTTATGAGTATTTCTGCTTTGTATGTTTGTGTCAGATATTTTTGTTTACTTATGAAACGTAAGATATAAATGAGCTAATGCATTTTCAGTTGTACATGTGTTAGTTATATCGTGTTAGACATAAGTATGACTTTGTAATTGTGTTCCTTCAGAGACTATGGATGGTAAGGTGAGATGTGTGCCAATGCCAAGCTGACAAGGGGTGGATTCTGGTGCTCAGGGTTATGTCAGCTTGGCTGCTCCACGTTTGGCTGCTGTACCACGTGGCAGGTCAGGGCCTTTGGCGACTTCCTGCCCTCAGCTCTTATCTGTCTGCCTTCCACCACTTACTACTGGTCCACTCACTTAGCCAGCAGCTCCTGCTGTCCTCTGATGTGTGTTTCCTGCACCTGAATCAGCAGCTGTTGGATTCGTCAACCCTTACAGCCGGCACTTGAGAGTCCTGTTCCCTGACCTGTGGATCCTGGGTTCGCCAGCCTCTGCAGCTCCATCTCACTGCCAGCTTGGGATCCACTGACCTACACAACCAGTGATCTAGAACTCTGGTCTCTGACTTGCTGACCTTGGGTTCGTCAGCTTCCATGGTCACGTGAGACTTGTGCCAGAACTTGGGACATTCAGCTTCTGCAATTGCATGAGCTGTTTGCTTTATGTATAAATCTTTCCTTGTACACACACGTGTTACTGGTTTTGCTTCCCTAGAAAACCCAGTCTAAGACACCACTGCACCACCAAGCCTCCTTACTGCCCAAAGACTTATAACTATGAATCAGTTGATATAAAATAGAAGCCCACTCTTCAGGGGTGGTCCTCTAACATTATGTAAAAAGGATGACCAGTAAAGGTATGTTTCATACCCATATCTCTAATCTACAGTGGTAGTTTTGTTAATCAGTGCAATGAATGTCAGAAGGAGATTTTTGCTGGAGAATCTAGACACTTCTGTTCAGCAGGATGGTTATTAGAAACGGGCTGTCATTGGTGACATTACTGGTTTTTAATAAAGTAGACTGGTTGAAACATTTGAGGGGCACTCTTCACCCTCACATGAATGGGACAGAAGATCTAGTGAAACAAACACACTGCATAGAAGAACAGGGAGTGGTCTGTGAATGTTAGCATGCACTTAGTTTGGTGGATTTCTTGTTCTTGTTGATGACTACAAGAGTAACCCAGTCCATGCATTGGTACATCTTATTTGTTGGGAGTAAACCAAACCCACTGCTGCTGAGTCAATTCTGACTCATACTGACCCTATAAGACAGAATAGAAGTGGCCCATAGAATTTCCAAGGAACTCCTGGTGGATTTGAACTGCCAAAATTTCAGTCAGCAGTTGCAGCGCTTAACTATGATGCCACCAGGGTTTATAGCACTGCCTGAAAGGACAGAGAGAAGGGTCATCTTCAGATTTCCAGAACAGTGTGTGTAAACCATTTTGTCTCAGCTTGCCAATAAATGCTTGTTTACTTAGAATGTAGGCCGCTTTGCTTAGGCATGCTTGTTTAGTACTGATGATTATGTTTGTCTCAGGTTTCATCTAACATTGTAGAAGAGTTGTTGACCTTCATCTCTCTTAAATATTTTGGAAGCTGCCATTTTTCAAAAGCAAATAACTGACAAGTTGTTCGTGGCAAAACTTGTTAAAATCAGTTTTTAGGAACTTGTTAAAAACTTATTGACAAGTATTTCGTGTTTTTAGCCATGTTCATTCACAAGTCTGTGCATATAAAATATCCATAAAATGATGTTCAGACACAGAAGTTGGGAACCAGAGGTGACATGCATTTTTGATATTTCCCTGGATGACAATGGCTATCATTTCCCAATTTGGAGTCCTGATACACTTCTTCTGACTTAGGCCCATCCCATTAGTCTCTGTCTCGGGGGATATGAAGATTAACCTTGCTTAGTGTTATGTTAGAGATCGAATTGGAGATCAATTTCCTTTACAGAAGAGTCTATCAATCAGTGTTAAACTTTTATTTATTCAACAACCACTGTATGGCCAGTATTGTTCTAAATCCTTGGAGAATTATCAAAATCGCATCTGCTATAGTCCATGGTCTCTCATATTCACAATAAGACAAAAGGGTGTATTTAATTTCATTTTCTAAAAATAACTTTCAGTGACAGCGGTCACTGTTGAAGGTTCTAATTTGATGATGGATGCCAGGGTTCCTTAAACTTTCTTCGTTCTTTTCTTTTTATTTCCTTTCTTCCTTCTCTTCCTGCATTCATCATCATCCTTCATTTGTTTTCCTGCGTTCCTTCTTTCTTTCTTCCCTTATTCCTTCCCTCTTTCCTTCCTTTCCACCTACCCTTCCTCCCTGCTTCCGTCATTCCTTTCTTCCTTCCTTTGTCTGTAATAATTTATTTGAGTATTTTCACCCAGATACTAGGTCTGTTAGTCTGCTTTTCTATTCTCCTCCTCTTCACGTCATGAAGTTTAAAGACTTCATTTTAAAACATGTGTTCTCTTCTGTCTCAGAATATAACGGTCCTACCTGGGGTTGGAGTATGTCCTCTTTAAGGTCATACTAGAGACAAATGTCCCTCTTGCCCTGAAGGAGCCCCTGCCTGGGTAAATTTCATAATAGTCTAGATTTATTGCTAACCTCCAATTCAAGGAAACTGCTTGCCCACATCTTACTACTTGATGACACTTTGGAGGTTGAAACTTGGTTCTTTCACATGCTTACACTATGACACTCAATCCCAGTTTCTTCATTCACAAATTAGAAGTCACAATGTTTACTGCATAATATACAGAGAGCATTCTTTCAACTTTGATTATTGTCTTTACTTCTGCTTTATTTTTAACCCCATTTTAGGTTTCCAGTCTTAGGTGGACCCTGAACTCCCTATTTCATCACATTGTGATGACCTTCCTGTGACCTTTCCTCTGGCGTCAGAGTTAGGTATATCTCCTGAATTCAGTGTTCCTATTCCCATCAGAACATCCTAGTCACTTCCCTCTTCTAACACACACACACACACACACACACACACACGCACGCACACCTGGAGCAGCTACAAACATGTCTGGCTCTTTCTCTAACCTATACCTAAACAATGTGGCACATATAAACGAGGGGAGTATATTTTATTTTAATTGAGAAGAGAAAGCATTCTTCTAGTTCAGTAGTCTGCTAGTTTATATAATGTCTTTGAGATTTTTTTTTTTTTCCAATCCAGATCAGTAACTACGTATCTGGGAAAGCTGGAAAGTCCTAGATATCCAGATGCTTAATAATTCAGGGCCAAAAAGTAGAAAGAGTATGGTTTAGATTCAGATCTTGACTTTGCTTTTTAGTAGTTGTGTGGATTTGGATGTAGAATTCAACTGTAGGTGTCTCTTGATGTTGCAGATGGTTATGAGCTTGACTGCTAACAAAAGATTTGTGGTTCAAGGGTACACAGAGTGTCTCAGAAGAACGGCTTGGAGATCTACTTCCAAAATATCATCCACTGGCAATCCTATGGAACACATATGAGGTAGCCATGAATTAGAATCAACTTGAAGGCAAATGGTAGTTCAATTGTTTTTAGCAGTTTTAAGTCACAGTTTCAGTCTAATGGGAATGAGGACACTGAATTCAGGAGACATACCCAGATCTGATGCCAGAGGAATGGTCACAGGCAGGTCATCACAGTGTGGGTGCATGTTTCTTGTGCTGTGATTGCTGATCTGACTTAATACACTTTTTTACTTTTTGTAAGGAAACTGAAGTTCAGCAATGACAAGCAACTGTCACACAGAAAATTGTCAAACCAGTTGTCTTAGACATGCTTGAGAGTAAGGTCATGATGTAATATTCTTTTATTAGGACAAGTTCAGCACCACACAATTCCTAAAAATACATTGCTAGAATCTAAATGTGCTAGAACAAATAATGGATCTCAATTCTTGACTCCCTTTTAAATGGCTTTGTCTTGGCTTCATGGTGAGTGGAGTGTATTTACCCATTCTTGACTTTGGATTGGTCAGTCGCTTGTTTTGGCCAATGGGATGTTAGAGATGTGACTGAAGCAGAGAAACGAAACTTCTGCACGGAACTTGTAGCCCGCGGCTAAACCAAATGTAGTTAGTCCGAGAGTGGTCAAACCCCAGTCAGTCCAATGACATGTAAGCTGAAGTGTTTATTTTTATATGCCACAGGCGCTTGTGGCTGTTCAGTGTGTAGAAAGAGCTGATGGACACACTGAGGGTTGTGTGCCCATCCAACCAGAGGGAAATATACATCCTTAACAGACCACCAATGTCGACTTCCTCACACAAGTCGCAAAGGGACCCATTTGACTAGAATGGCCATTTAATTTATGCTCCAAACCCAGACACACTGAGAATGTTAAAATGTGAAACTGTGGGACAGGACAACTGGTTTAAACCAGCATGGGATGGGTATATGGTCACATCGCCCTGGTTCAAGGGGACAGAGTCTGTGCATTCAGCCTCCTTCACTGGCAATCAGTCTGCTCCATTCTCCCAACAGTTCTGACTACTGTGGGGTTTATAGCAGCTTATTTAAGCTCTCAGGCTGACTAAGGAAGGCCTCAGCTGACAAAGATGAAAAAAGATTTAATTAACCTCCTTAAACACTGCTCCCTAGAACCTGCCTTGTCTGCTTCCTCACTCCTGCCTGTTGATCCCCTATCACCTGTCCTTAAAAGTTTATTGCACACATATGCCTGCTTGTTCTTGCAGCCTTTGCTCTTAAGCTGCACAAACTTGGAAGCCAGGCTCAGTGGAACTTTGCATTCACTGTGAGGAACTTAACCACGTTTGTGAAACTGATTTTAAAAAAACAAAACAACAACCAAAAAAACCAAATCCTTGCAATTGACTGATGGTGACCCTACAGGACAGAGCAGAACTGCCGCATAGGGTTTTCAAAGAATGGATGGTGGATTTGAACTGCCGAACTTCCCGTTAGCAGTCAGACTCTTAACTACGCACAACTAAGTTTTTCCACGGAGAATGAGAATGTCCCCATCACTCACCACACCAAAAAATATTATATAATGATAACAGTAATAATAAATGCATTAAATGATTATTCTTTTCTCCTTTCTCACCAGTGCTCCCTTGTACCCTGCTCTCCAAAGCACACTCCAAACAAGTGAGCCTTCCCATTGGGTGTCACCCTACTTTGGGAGTTGTGTTAGTTCCCTAGGCCTGCTGTAACAAAACACCAAAAAGTGGAAGACTTCAAACAACAGAAAATCATTATCTCACAGTTGTGGAGGCTAGAAGGCCAAATCAACTTGTTGGCAGGCCATGCCATCATTCTCATTAACTGTCATTATGTCAGCCCCCAATTCGTGATGACTCCCTGCACAACCAAGCAGCACATTGTCTGTTCTAGCACCATCTCCGTGATTGACTGGGGACTGAACTGAATCATTGTGATACACAGGGTGTTCACTGGCTCATTTTTGAAGTACATTGCCAGGACTTCTTTCTAGTCTGTCTTAGTCCGGTAACCTGTTCAGCATCATGGCAGCCCGTAATCTTCACTGACACCCAGGTGGGGGCTGTGAGTGAGGTGCATTAGCCAGGTGCTGAACCTGGGTCTCTGAGCCACCTTTGTTCATCTGGCAGGATCAAACTGCCTCTGAAGTCTCTTGGGGAACATCGTTTCTCATCTCCGCTAGCTTCAAGTAGCCCCAGGCATTTATTGGCTTGCGGATCTGTCTTCTCACACCACTCTTCCTCTGTCTTTCGGTGTCTTCTCATTTATAAGGACAGCACTCAGATTGGATTGGTACGCACTCCAGACAAGGTCACCTTCACAAGTACTAGGAGCTAGGACTTCAACATATCCTTTAAAGGGCACAATCTGAAAGTCAGTCTGGTCTTTCACCCTCTTTCTTTTCTTGCAGAGGCAGCCAGGCTTCTTTCTGTAGGAGGAATGTGAGATATGGTAGAGAAATGGCAATCATTTATAGACCCTGGGAAAGACTCAAAGGAAATGTGTGGCACCACTAAGAGCCTTTGCAGAGTATGTCACGCGGAAACTTTTCAGTAGCCCTGATCACTTGGAGGTGGCAAGGGTAGAATGAATGTTGGATAGTGACCTAAAGTTTGAGTATCAGGAGTTTATGAGGCACCTTTTCAGTCCTACAGAATGACTCCGTGGGTGTCACCTGCACTTTTTGAGTATTTCAGCATTTGTGTGTTTATGGCACAAGTGTCACTTGTTGCTGCTGATGCCACCACAGAATATGATGCCCAATGTGGCCCATGTGTGTACAATGTCCAGTTCCCTAAAACAACTGAAGAATGCTTCTACCTTTCCTCAGTAGCAGTGGTCCTCAACCTGGCCAGTATTTTAGGATCACATGGAAAGCTTTGCATGCTTTCAAGCACCAGTTATTTTCTGCTTTGAATTTTTTGTTGGTACCACACATTTTCATTAGTGGAAGTGTGCTGAATCATTGAGAGTTGTTGAATTTTTGGTAGGTCGTATGGATTTTGTGTGTGTGTGCAACCCTACCAACAATATTACGCTTTATGTCCCAAGGAACAAATGAAGTCCTACTAGGTGCTCCCTTGAGTTCAGAGGGACACATGTGTCCCAAAGAAAAATATTCAAAATTCCTAAGTTCCTTACCAAAAAGGCACACATCTCATACAATGCCATATAGAAGTAGTAATTGGGGCACTTACCTGCTATTTTGTTGCTGTTGTTTCAAACAGTCTAAAAGCTCCTGCCTTGCAGCAGCCTGCTCTAGCAGCAGGAAATCAACTTCCCTGAGAAACTCAGAGGCAGAACACGGAGCTGGGCATCTGTGTATGCCAGTGGTCATGATCAAAATCATACCCATTTCTGTTGAGTCAATTCTGACTTACAATGATTCTGTAGGACTAAGCAGAAATACTCCATAGTGTTTAAAAGGCTGTAAATCTTTAAAGAAGAAGACTGCCACATCTTTCTCCTGCAGAGTGGACGGCGAGTTCAAACCACTGACACTTGAGTTAGCAGCTGAGTGCTTTAACCACTGTGTCCCCAGTATTCCTTAATGGTCATGAAAGGGTTAAAAATCTTGATGCCCAAGCATGACTTCTGATCAATCATATCAGAACCATTGGAGGTGATACCCAGGCATCACTATTTATTATGGCTTTGTTGGTTGTTTTCTAGGTCTTGGCTACTCAAGGTGTGCTTGATAGATCCACAGCATTGGCATCTCCTGGACACTTGTAAGAGATGCAGAATCTCAAGTATCACCCAGACCTGTGGAAACAGAAGCTGCATTTTAACAAATCCCTAGGTGCTTCCTACACACATTCAAATTAGAGGAGCACTGAGCTTGAGATGGTCTCCTTCACGGCTGACCATTAGTAACACACGGGGAACATATTAAAATATCAGCTGCACAGCAAACTAATCCAATCATAACCATGAAAGTAAAGACAAGAAACCAAGATTTTGCTTTTAAACCTCCCGAGATGATGCCAGGTATGAACCACTGCTCTGGGCTCTGACATTTATCTCAGCTTGAAGCATTTCCCAGCACTCAAATTCCAAAAGCTAAATGGGTTTGGGAACCATGGTCTATTTCCCAGTCACTCCAGCCAGGGGCGATGCTACATCAGAGGAGTTGTGGACTATATGCAATTTAGACATCTTGATTGTATTCGTGGGGTCTTTGGGTGGTGCACACAGTTAATGTGCTCATCTATTAACCAAAAGGTTGGAGGTGTGATTCCACCCAGAAGGTCTTGGAGGAAAGGCCTGGCAATCTACTGTAAAAAAGCCAGTTGTTGACAATTCTATGCACAGTTCTGCTGTGAAGTACATGGGGTCACCATGAATCGTAGTCAACTCAACAGCAAGTGGTTTAGCCCACTGGTGCTGGCTCATTTACAGAGTTACTGTGGCCAGTGGGACCCAAAAATCCTTCAACTGACTTCCAACAGAGGGTCAGAATTATTGCCCAGATGCTTTCAGGGAAAGTCTGGCCCTTTCCTCCCTCGGTTAGCCTGGGATAGGCTGAACCAAACTCCACTTGGGGCAGACACTTGAAGCTGTGGAGAATGAGAATGACAACGATCTTACAACCTTCCTTGATGCTGTCAAATTTTCTTTGTCACGCTTTAGAAACATTACCATTTTTGGTGAATGACAAAAATGTTATCATTGTATTAAATATATAACAACACAAATGTCGTGGATTGAATTGTGTTCCCTAAAAAAAAAATCTGTGTAGCAATTGAGCTAGTCCATGATTTCTGGTATCGTGTTCTGTTCTTCCATGTTGTAAATCCTCCTTCTATGACGTCAGTGAGGGTGGATGGGCACGGGTTGTATTGGTGGGACAGAACTCAAATGTGTAAGATTGTTTTGTGTCTTGAGGCAGTTTCTTGAGATATAAAGGACAGAAGCTAGCAGACAGAGTTGGGGACCTCAAACCACCAAGAAGCAGTGCTGGGAGCTGAGTGTGTCCTTGGGAAAGGACCAGGGTCCTCAGAAGCTTCTAGTCCAGGGGAAGTTTGACAATAAGGACCTTCCTCTGGTTCCAGCAAAGAAGGTCTTCCCCTGGAACTAAAACCCTGAATTTGGACTTTTAGCCAAATGGACTGTGACGAAATAAAATTTCTCTTATTAAAGCTATCTGTTGTTGGCATTTCTGTTAAAGCCGCACGAGATGACTAAGACAAGGAAGGCTAAAAATGAAATAAGACGGCATTCTTCAAAACAAATCTAAAGAAGGAAAGAAAACTGGAACAGGAAATTCTAAAATTGAATGGCTTTTTCAAAAGATTCTTCTTACTGATAAATGTAAGCACACAGATGCTTAAAATAAAGAGCTGAAAAGCTCATCGCTTAAAGATGTAATATTTTCCAAAAAGCAGTGAGTGGAACTTCACTTAGAGCCATTTGTGGAAATGTGTTTTCCCCTTTGAAATCATTAAAACATACATTGTTGCTTTTCATGCCGGTTTTATGATGCATATTGGAATTCCAAATTAAATATTGTTTAGACGTTCATACACCAAGAATCGTATTTTCTCAATGATACTTAAGACGGGGCAGTAGAAGATCTTTTTATACCAAGACAATGAATTCTCAGTCAGTGCCCAGAATATACTTTACAATAAGGTTTTATTATAATATCAAAATATTTAGATAGGCAAAAAACTATGGATACAGAAAGGCCCCTGCATTTTAAAAACCCTAACAGTGAATGCATTTGCCAGGAAGGTGGACACCACCTTCTAAAATATGTTCATGTCTTTTGTTTCATTCTTTGCTTCTGTGCCAGTAGCCCTGGCAGGGCCAGGAAGTCCTTTTATGTTTCCCCTCCTGATAGCCACAGATGAAAGTACACAAGCTAACTTTGCCGAGCTTTTTTATCAGCTCCTGAAGTTTCTACGAAAGTGTGTTGCTGACCAGGAAACTGGGTCAGGCAATTGTTCTGCAATAAAGATGATCTTTTGAAGCGTCTCAGCAGCAGCCTGCCTTTAACAGGAGTCCCGTGGATCATGCTCCTCGCAAATTGAGCTTCAGGCCTCAGATATTATTTCTACTGCTTTAATAACAATCATAAAAAAAAAAAAAATTTCTCGCCCTTTTTTTTTCCCACTTGCCTTTGGGCTTTCTGATTGATGAACTTGATCACTTAAATAGTTTTAAAAATTGCTTTAAAAAAATACAACCACTTCCTGAAATATGTTTGCAAAGAAAAGCTCTCTTGAAACCCTCTGAAGCTAGTGTATAAGAAATATTATTATGTTGCCATAGGATGGACAGCATTGAGTTGGGCAGAATCTTTAAGAAGCTATATGTGACTGTGGTTTAACAAGATGTGATTTTGCAGTTAGAGGTGTTTTCCAGGCCTTGGGGTTTCCTACCTGGCACCCGCAACTGGTACATTTTACTCCTTAATTTCCCAGTCAGGGTAGAAATAAGTTGTGGTTTTATTTTGATAGAAACTGACAACATTAGCATATTCAGAGTGAAATATGTATAACTCATCGGATCAGATACCCTTTAAAGGGGACATGAATTATGAATCAATGAAAGAAGCTGTCACCAGCTATATTACCTTGATATTAATAGCCTGAGCAGTCAATGTTGGAAGTATCTGGGGCACATTTTCCATTAAACCCATCTTGTCTTTCAAGAATGAGATAGATACAGAGGAGGAGGTGGGGTAGCAGAGTGGTCTGGAGAGATTCAAGAAGAATACTATTTATGAGGATTTCTTTAACATCCTATGGAATTCAAATAATTGGCTATTAGAGTCTCCAGCTCATGTCAGTTCACTCAGACCACACAGCTCAAGCCCAGAGACATTGTCACTGAATTAACCTCATTGGTTTATAGCACGGGTTCGCCAACTATGCTCTGCTGCTTCTTTTTGTACAGTCTGTCAGTAAGAGTTGTTTTTATGTTTTAAGTGGCTGGACAAAAAAGTGACAAGAAGAATATTATTTCATGACATGGAAAAAATAATGTAAAATTCAAATTTCAGTGTCTATAAATAAAGATTCATAGGAGCATAGCTGTGGCTATTCCTTTACATAATGTCTCTGGGATGCTTTCCCATTACAATGGCAAAGTTGTGTACTTGTAACGGAGACTGCACAGCCCACGAAGTCTAGAATTCTTACTAAAGTAGCCCTTTACCACAAAAAAATCAAAAAAATGCCTTTTGACTTCTTGTATATTCAAATATGTATGTAAATCTAGAACCTGCTCAACAGCACCAAGAAAGAAAGGCCTGGCTAATCTGCTTCCACAAGATTACAGTCAAAAAAACCCCTATGGAAAACAGTTCCACTCTAACACAAGGGGTTGCTGTGTCTTGGAATTAGCTCAATAGCAACGAGTACGTGTGTGTGTGCGTGTGTGTGTGTGTGTGGTGGCATTGTGAGGTCAGCAGTTCAAATCCACCACGAGCTGTTTAGAAACTCTATGGGGGCAGTTCCACTCTGTCCATAGGGTCTCTGTGAGTTGGAATCAGCTTGACAGCAAAGGCTTTTGGTTTTTATATAGATATATGACATAAATGAGGTGACCGTAAGTTAGAATTGATGGTAGCTGACATAAACAGGCATAAAAATGTTTCCATCCCTCTATAACTATCCCTTATCTATCCATCTATCCATCTGCTTTTTTCTTTCCATGTGAAAATCTTTTTTTGGCAGCTTTTCTTTCTCCTAAGGAAAGTAAGATAAGCATTGAACCATGGTAACTCTACATCTCTATCCTCTTGTTTCATTTTCATATCTAAAAAACAACACTGGTGAGGTACACCAAGAAATAAATGTTTTGATCTGTTGTGTGCTTGCCTTGATAAAAGTCAAAGCACTGGATATTTAATCTGCCTGTCAGGGCAGTATGTCCACCCAGAGTCTGAGCCATAAACACGTTTGGTATCCCTACAATAGGAAATTTAAAAGTGATACAAAATGTTGATAGCAAATAGTCTGAAGCCTTAAACTCCCATCTGAGGTGGTGGAATGGATTTTCCATCACCTGTAGTTAAAAGCAAACTTAAATTCTGGCTTTGAACTGCAGGTTATACAAGCTGTGTTTTAAATGGTTAGTCAAGGATAGGCTTACAGAACATTGCTTCCAGTGGGAGCATTATGATACTGGAATGGCAGATCTGTTATTTTTATTTTTTTATAAGATGACTAAAGGGGATTTGGAGTCCCTGGCTGGTGCAAACAGTTAAAATGAGATGATCATAAGCTGTCTGTCTAGATATTCCCTCCCCTCCTATTGTCAGACACACACATAGGCTGACAGCTGTTCTTTCCGTATCTCCCAGGGTAGGGTGGTCAGAAACAGAACTTCGGGAAGTCTCCTGAACTTACACACACAGAACATAAAGGAAGAAACATCAGGATGATGATGATGAACCAGCACATCCTCAGGCAATCAAAGAAAACAGTGCTAACGGGAAAAGCTCAGGGAACAAGGTAGTAGCCTTAGGCAAGCTGATCAATTTCAATTTGCTTCTCGGTGCTCTTTGTATCAAGTGTCACTCAACAAGTACTTACCAAACACCGATGATATGCCAGATATAGTAGGATTTACAAAGTGTTCATCTATTTGAACTGTTTTAGGCTGATGTTCTGTACTTTGGTTCTCTGTAAAAACTAATCCATCCTCCGTCCTATTCTCCTTGTCTCCATGGTGGCAACAGCCAATCTGATAACATGTTAATGTGAAGATAGCCTTCTGTGTCATCTCCTCTGTTTATTTGCAGAACCATAGGAACCTGGGAAACTTGGTGGTGTAGTCCTGAAGTGCTATGGCTGCAAACCGAAGGATTGGCAGTTTAAGTCTGCCAGGCACTCCTTGGAAACTCCATGCAGGCAGCTCTACTCTGCTCTGTAGGTTCGCTGTGAGCTGGAATCTACTTGACAGCAATCGGTTTGGTTTTTGGTTTACTAGGAATTTGAATAAACTATGACAATGTTTTAATTCCAAGGAAAAGGTCTAAAAGTTAGCGGCAGGCTGGTTGACAGTCATTTTTAAACAAGCGGATATTCCTCAGGTGCCAATTTCTCTGCTTATACACATGGCAAGTTGTGAGGTGCAGAAAGAATGACAAGGGCCCGGGAGTGGGGAGGGCCTAGCTCTTTGATTTGCTTACAAAAGTACAATTCCAGATGTTGTACACATATATAGATGTTGTGTTCTTTTTTTTTTTAATGCATTCCTGGCAACTCCAGTGCTAAATGATACTAATGTAGAGACTGGTTGGTAGTAGGGACTCCTAAGCAGTAGTATTGACTCACAAGTCAGAATTATACTGCTAATAGTAAAAGTCAGTCAGCCAGTCCCCATTTGATGAGAGCTCTATTACTTCAATCAACCATTGTTCATTGTATTTTCAAGAAACAGAAAGACTCGGTAGTAAGATGTAATGGAAAGGGAGTAGATTGCAGATTGCAAGGTAAGTGGGAAACACTTTAACATGCAGAAGATGAGAGCGGGAAGGAAAACTCGTATATCATCAACGTTGTGATACTAACCTGAGTCAGGAGTCACGGTGCCTTCTGTCAGCAGCCTGGAATGGAATGCCCTCTCTACGACCCAAGCCGTGTGCCTTTCCACAGAGCACATTCTGGGAGAGCTGACGGGAAGTCACAGATACTTGCATTGTTTGTTAACTGCCTGGCAACTTCATGGGAACTTTGGGGCTTGAGTGTATGTGTGTGTGGGGCCGGGGGGGGGGGGGGGACGTGGGGGGGGGGAGATAAACTGAAATACTGAAAATAAAATGTAAGCTATTTAGTAGATGACCAAGTTTATAAAGGGAGACAGGTTGTGAAACTGGAATTTCACAATGAAATTTTTCATGATGTTCCACATTTGAAAGCTTTTGACATTTATTAAATGAAGACTTTCTCAGACACACGTGGGTACAAATCTGTTTGTTCAGTTAATTATGGTTGTGGTTGTGTTTTTTCCCCTGTGTCTGTCTATATTTTTTAATAAGCTCCCCCACTTTATTAAGAGAAGTGAAGGAACTTCAGATAAGACTGCAACACACAGACCTCAGATTGGTGATGACTTGACTGATGAAGTCAGTACATCCCATGACATACTATTCAGCAAGGCACTAGAGCAGAAGTGTTTCTGAACTCCTGGGTCAAAATGGACTCAATGACACTTGTACTACTCCTAGGTAGTAGAAACAGTTAATATATTCAGCTGCTAACTGAAAAGTTAGAGGTTAGCGTTCACTCAGAGGTGCCTCAGAAGAAAACCCTGGTGATCTACTTCTGAAAAACCATTCATTAGTTTTTTTGAAGACCTTACAGAGCACAGTTCTGCCCTGATGCATACGAGGTTGCCATGAGTTGAGATCAACTCAACAGCAACCTGCAGTGATCCTGGTATACAGACAAAGATAGCACTCTTTTTCCCCAAGTATGTTCTGTTAGTTGGAATTTTATATAGTCCCCTCCAGCTCAAAAATTAAACCAAATTAGAATTTGACAATTACCTAGAATATGGATATAATAAAAGGCACATGAATATAGATGATGACTTGGGAATAATAAAACTTTAGAGGGTAATTTGGTGATAGAAAGACATTAATGTCACTTATCAATCTGACTTCCACTTCTGTTTATCCCAAAGTTTCTATGACAGCTCAAGTACTCTTTCTTACTAATTTTAATGGTCTGTATACTTTTAGATCTGAGAGGCTATCTGAGATGCTTCCAACAAAGTAACGAGTGGAAATTCAAGCAGTAACTCAGTTTTCCATATAATCTTTGACATTCCCTGAAGCTAGAGAGCATATGTTTTATCCCTTTCTTTAAATTTCTTCAATGGATACCACAATTTCTGCAAGTTCAAAGTTGGAAAATCCAAGATTTTGACAGTTTTTCATACTAATTTTATTTTCAGGGTAAGAATAATGATACATGCTGAGTTTAAAAAAAAAAATAGGTCTAACTTCATGAAACTTTAAAAATTGAGTTTTCTGAGCATCCAACATATTGTTCTTATTTCAATGAGAAACTTTCCTCAAAGTGAAGATTAGTTTAATGAAAGCGAGCTATTAATGAAGTAACTGAGGAGAACTTTTGCTTTGAATCAAGATCTCCCTTCATACCTTTTTTTTTTCCCGCTAATCCTCTCCTGATCCCCTAGTAACCTCTGATCTCTTTTTGTCTTGATGTCATTGCTGTTGTTAGGTTCAGTGGACTCAGTTCCAACTCCTAATGACCCTGTTTACAACATAATGAAACACTGCCCCGTCCTGTGCCATGCTCATAACCTTTATTATGCTGGAGCCCGTTGCTGCAGCCACTGTCTGTCAACCCATTTTGGTGAGGTTCTTCCTCTTTTTCACTGATCCTCCACTTGGCCAAGCATGATGTCCTTCTCCAGGGACTGATCCTTCCTAACGACATGTGTGAAGTCTGCAAGACGGAGTCTCACCATTTCTGCTTCCAAGGAGCACTCTGGTTGCGCTTCTGAGAAGGACCTGCTTATTCTTTTGGCGGCCGGTGGTGTGTTCAACGTTCTTCTCTAACACAACTATTTTAAGGCATCAAACTTGATGTCTTCCTTACTCACTGTTCAACTTTCACATGCATATGACACGATGGTCAGTACCATGGCTTGAGTCAGATGCACCTTCGTATTCAAGGTGACATCTTTGTTTTTCAACACATTAAAAGAAGTCTTGATAGATTTCCCTATTCTAGATATCTCATGCAAGTGGGATCATACAATATTTATCTTTTTGCATCTGATTTATTTCATGCAGTAAAATGTTTGCAAGGCTTATCCATGTTATAACATGTATCAGAACTTCATTGATCTTTAATGACTCAGTGATATTCCATTACATGTATATACCATAGTTTGTTTACCCATTCATCTTTTAATGGACATTTGCATTGTTTCCATGTTTCGGCAATTGTAAATAACGCTGCAAGGAACATTGGTACACATGTGTCTGTTTTAGTCTCTGCTCTCAGTTCCTTGGGCTCTATCACTAATTGTTTCAGGATCCACTGAACTGTTTTCCACAGCAGCTGTGCCATTTTACATTCACATCAGCAATGTATGAGTGTTCTGATTTCTCCACAGAAAGGAGAACCTTTTAGTAAAACCTCTGGGCCAGTGCATTTGCAAAGGTGTCCGTCAGAGTGGTGGCTAAGGTGATGCTACCGACAGGGTCATTGCTCTCAGGAGCCTGGGGAACAAACACTGAGGGTCAACGATTGCATCCATGCAGAATAAAAATGAGTCAAACTAAGCAGTACCTAAGAACTAAGGCACGCAATACAGGAGACAAAAGCAAAGCTATTAAAATGGAAAAGATTAAAGAAAAAAAAAGATGTAAATAAATTCTATCTGTTCTGCTTGCTGCTTTAGGTCTTGTCTCTGTAGCTCTGGAGGGCAATTCAGAGCTGCTGTTCTGTCTTCAAGTCTCATTGGTACAGGTGGAAAAAAGGGTAGAAATTTTCTTGGGTTTCTTTCAAACTGTTGACCTTGGGACCCATTATTTCACATTAGAAGTCCTTTCCAAGAACTGATGTTTGTGCTTCATTCTCCTAGGCTTCCTTATGCTATTAGAGTTGTTACGTTTGATTTTCCAGCTCTTTTAATGTTTTGCTCCTGAAGTTCAAGCCAAACTAACACAGATTCCTTAAGACAGAAGCATCACAGTCATTGCAGAATACAGGCAGGCTGAGTAGGTTCCTAAGAGCAAATTCCAGCATTGGGAAGAGATTCATGCTGCTGTCATTGGATAGTAAACCCGGGAGGTATAGTGGTTAAGTGCTAGCAGTTCTACTCTGTCATTATGAATCAGAATTGACTCAACAGCACTGGTGGGTGGGTTATCAATATACAGGAGAGAGAAGACTCATAAAGACACTAAGTGAGAAATGAATGGTTGGCTATCGAGGTGAGTAGTTAGCAAACAGGTAAGGAAAGATTTTTGGTTTTAAATCAAAGAAATACATGGTAACTAAAAAAAAAAAGATACAGAAGTATCTACTAACAAAGCAACAGCGATTTGAGCTACCACAAAATCCGCTCTCCAGAGTCAGTAGGCTTTAATCACTTCTCTTTCTTTTTTTCATCTGATGTTAATGGCGTTAGCTGCTATGGAGTTGGTCTTGATGCTGGGTGATGCCACTCATGGGGCACCATGGTGACACTCTGGTTAGAGATCTAGTCTGCTAATCAAAAGGTCAACCCACAAGATCCTCCAGGGAAGAATATGTAGTAGTCAGTTTTCGTAAGTATTTACAGCTTTGGAAACCTTATTGGGTATTTCTCCTCTGTTCTATAGGTTTGCTATCAATGAGAATCAAGAACCCATGCACACTGGAAAGAAATGCTGCCCCATCCTGCATCATCCCCACGACAAGTCGCTAATCAAATCACTGTGGTCTACAGGGTTTTCACCGGCTGATTTTCAAAAGTAAACCACTAGACATTTCTTGCTAGTTTGCATTCATGTGGGAGCACCCCTGAGACCTGTTCAGCATCATAGAAGCATGCAGATCTCCGCTGACAGACTAGTGGCCACTGTGCATGAGCTGGGTTTGACTGGGAATTGAACCCTGATCACCTGCGTGGAAGGCAAGAATTCTGTCACTGAACCATGGTTGGCTCCTCTGTGTTACTGGTGCATCTTAAACACACACAGACACAGAAACACACACATGCGCACACACAGATGATAGACTTACTAATCTTAGATTTGTATTACTTTCTGCCATATATATGATGATCTAGCTCACTTACGGCACCCTATTTTGGCAGCTGGTTTCAGAACAAGTACAGACATCTCATATTGAAGCACTTTGTACTGAAGAGTAAATGAGATGTCTTATTCATTAATTTTATCACTGAATATGTATGGGCTTGTGGTCTGTTTCCCAAAATATCCTTTCTGGGAATGTATTAATGATGAACCCAAAATGTGACCTTTTCATTTCCGCATCTACTTACTCATTTACTCAATAAATCTTCATTAAGCATCCCAGTAGATGCCAGGAACTGTATTAGGCCTTGGGAGTAAAGTCAAGGCCAAAGTGTTCCCTCACGGAGCTTATTTCTGTTCTGAGCTTATAGCTTCTTTGCTTTGGTCTATAGGCTAGAAGTTGAGACACATATTGAACAAATAATTGTGCTATGTGTTATAAAAAAATATTGGGTAATCTGAAAACACATTAAAGGGGGAATTGGGTTACCCTGTGCGATGAGTCAGAATTGATAGGAACAATTTGTGTTCTTAATTTATGGAATACCCCGGGGGCACAAAGAGTTACAGCTCTCAGCTGCTGACTGAAATGCTGGAGGTTCAAATATACCCAGAGACACCTTGGGAGAAAGGAGTGGCTATTTACTACAAAGATTATAGCCACTGAAAACCCTGTAGAATGCAGTTCTATAATGTATAGGGTTGCCTTAAGTTGGAACTGAAGCCATGGGAACCAGTAGAGTTTTTGGATGGAGTTTTTGAAGGTTGGAGAAAACTTCCAGAGAAAATGACATTTAAATGGAGCCTTGCAGGATAAAGAGGAATTAAGTCAGCAGTTATAGGTGTGGAGTGGGAAAAGTATTCCAGGGAGAAGGAATAATTATGAAATGAGAACTACATGGAATAGGAAGTAACTTCTGAACTTGATGGAACCTTGAAATTGGAGATAAAGTTACTTCTTCAAGTGACAAATTATTTAATTTTTTAAAAAATAGAACTGTCAAATTAAGGGTCCAAATTCTCCTAGTTTTTGTTAATACTGTGAAGTTCACGTCCCAGGTTCCCTTTTATAGACATCCAAATCTCTGCGCCCACTTATAAATGCAAGTAACCCATCACTTCAAGTCAATTCTGAAACTCATAGCAACCCGACAGGACAGACTAGAATTACCCCCATAGAGTTCCCAAGGAGGGCCTGGTAGATTTGAACTGCCAACTTTTGTTAGCAGCTGTAGCACTTAACCGTCACAGCTCCAGGGTTTCATTTGTAAATAGGCTTGATGTTTTCATTCTAGATTAATCTGATTTTTTTTTTTCCAGTTCCCATCAAGTCATTTTTGACTCGTGGAGATCCCCTGCATATTATAACAGAGCTGTGCTTTGGAAACTCTGGTGCAGTGATTAAGTGGTTAAGTGTTACAGCTGCTAACGGAAAGGTTGGTGGTATAAACCATTCCAGGTGCTCCTTGGAAACTCTTTGGGGCAGTTCTACCCTGTCCTGTAGAGTTGCTGTAAGTCTGAATTGAATTGACATCAGTGGGTTTGGGTGTAGGGGTTGGGGGGTGCTCCATAGGGTTTTTACTGGCTGATTTTTCAGAAGTAGAGTACCAGGCCTTTCTTCCAAGGCACCTCTGAGTGGATTCGATCTACCAACCTTATAGTTTGCAGCCAAGCACATAACTATTTGTACCACCCAGAAACTCCGTTATCTAATGGAAATCATCCAACTTACAGGCCCAAACAAAGCTGCTCTAACAACATGTCTTGATGCTGGCTGGGAGCAGAAACAATGTGTCATTTAGAATTCAATCAGAGCTCCTTCATTTCCTCCGGAAGAGCTGCCTGTTATGGGCCAAATCCAAGAACTGAGTGCCAGAGATACCCTGCAAGAATACAGAGAGAGCTGAGTGAGCATCAAAAGAACACTTTTAAAGACTCCCATCCTGCCTCTTCCTCCGCCCTAGCACTGCAGAAGCATAGCTGAGAGAGGAGAATTGTGGATTGAGTGTGAGTACCAATATAGCACTTTTAAGTGCCATTTTCTCCCTTAAGCATTGGTGAGTCTAAGAGCCAAGGAAAGGAGAGAGCGCAGGTGTGTAACCTTCCACTTGTTATCTCTCCAAAACCCCTTAGCAGTGTATTCTCCTCCATCCTGTCTTCTGATTTCATATTTAATGTGTGATAAGGCAGAAGAGAGGGAGGAGGCTGTCAGCTCAGGATAAAATTAAGCTGCCTCAGAGCTGCCTACTTCCATTTCTTGGGGAAACTCGGGCATTTGCAATTGGATCCAGGACCCACATGGAGAAAGATGTACACCAAGGAGCTGAGAGGATTATGAGGGCAATGCCTGTGGGTAAAATAGAGTCATAAGGTTATAAGACCCATGAATGTCATATAAAAACAGGGACTTATCATCTATGATACAGTTACAAAGTTCAGCTTCCATATGTGGCTTCACTGAACTCACATATCAGCCTAGGATGATTTAGTGCTAGTCATTAGTAAACCATACTCATTCAAGCAAATGTCTTAAATTTTTATTTGATATTAACTTAATGAAATAGAGTAGAAGACAGTTTACTTATAATGTCTTGGAAATGCTTGATCTCCTAGTTAATGATATTGTTGGAGTTCAGTTATCATAATGCTAACACAACATTGTCCAATAGAAATATAACATCAGTTACATGCATAATTTTAAATTTTCTCATAGCCTTCACTAAAACCATAGAAAGAAATAGATGAAATTAATTTTAAGTACATGCCTTGTTTAACTGAATGTAGTCAAAACAATATCTCTTCAACACGTAGTCAACGTAAAAAAATTATGGAAACGTTTTGCATTGTGTTATACTGTCTTCACAATCTAATATGTGTTTCACACTTATAACCCATCTCAGTTTGGATGCTAAATTGTTATAAAAAGTGCTTGATCTGTTTTTAGGTTTAATAAAATTCACAGTTTAAAACCTACATTCACATACTCATGTCATTTCAAACGTATCTAAAAAAATAAATAAACCAAACCCTTGCCATTGAGTCATTGGGACTCATGGCAATCTCATGTGTTACAGTGTAGAACTGCTCTGTAGCCTTTCTTGGCAGTAATCTTTAGGAAAGCAGATCACCAGATCTTTCTTTCACAGCATCACTGAGTAGGGTCAAACCACCAATCTTAAAGTTAGTGTTCAAGTGCAAACTATTTGCGCCACCCAGAGACCTCAAGCTTTCCAGTGACGCAATTGCATGAATTCTAAAATGTAAAATCATTAAAGTCAAACAAAATTTAGTTTTTTCCATTAAATTAGGTACAGTTCAATTACTCAATAGCCACATAGGACTAGTAGTTACAATATGAGACAGCAAATATTTAAAGAGTACAGAATCAAAAAACAGATTTGTCCCAGCTCCATTATTTTCTGGAAGCAGTCTTTCTTCTTCTTCTCCTTCTTCTTTTCCTTTCCCACTCTGTGAATCTGGAAATGATATGGTTCAGTGATAGAATTCTCTCCTTCCATGCAGGAGACTTGAGTTTGATTCCCAGCCAATATACCTCATGCACCGCTACCACCTATCAGTAGAGGTTTCTGTGTTGCTGTGATGCTGAACAGGTTTCAGTAGAGCTTCCACACTTAGGCTGGGAAGAAATACCTGGCAATCTATCTCTGAAAATCAGACAGTGAAAACCCTGTGGATCAAAATGGTCTGATGATACAACCTATCATGGGGGTGGTGCAAGACTGGGCAATGTTTTGTTTCATGTGCATAGGAGTTGCCATGAGTCAGAGGACAGCTGGATGTTAATGGACAACAATAATGTGTAATAAGGATTTGTGGGATTTTTTTAACCTGTCCAATCATTACTGTCACCTCTTACAAGTTTACAGTGACTCAGTCATTGGAATTTCCACCCTCCTGTCAAATTGGGCCATGTCAAAAATCATCAAAGACTCATTCATTAGCTGTTCAGAAGATTACGCCATCACCCCTACAGCACTCTAGCACAACCTTGCTTCTGCTATTACACAAGCATGTACTGTGAAACGGATAATTAAAACATACATCTTTTGGGGGGGAAATTTTGACTCTTAGGAGCTTATGGTATTGCAATTCCTGGGTAAAATCCTACTCTTGTCACTCAAAATGATTCTGCCCTCTCGTGTGTGCTCATTACTTCTCAGTCTATACAAAGGGAAAGTAGGAATGAATTTTCTTTTGTACTCCTTACAGAATTAGCACCAGTGATTCTTCCAGTCTTCGTAGCAGAAGAAGGTTGAAAAATGTAGATCTACCCGAAGAAAACACATTTCAAAATAAGTGCATTATCACACACTTGCTTCTGGGATTAGCAGTACCCCACTACAGACAAATTGGATGCCTGATCAATAATATATACACTGTGAAGTCAAGTGCTAAGTGAGGGCTGCTTTCTGGGTCCTTCTGTTCTGTAACAACGACTTCAAATGCTGTGGCATCTCCTGTCAGGATTTCTCAGACTCACGCTGGACAGAGCAATAAGCATCAGGCTGTTCAGTTCATTTCAAATAGCACTGATTGGAAACCCCGACTCCACATGGGGCATTGGTCTGTGTGCTGTGCAGAATAAAAAGTGCATACAACACAGTCCTTGACTTCTAAGAGCATTACTTGTGTGACAGTTAAGAGCCCTCTAACAAAGATAAGACATTACCAGTGTACTTTCACTTTAATAGCTTCAAATTCCAGGCTCCAGGGAGACTTATTTCTACTTCTCTTCCTTGTAATGAGAAATAGGAACTAAAATGTTCCCTGATGTACTAAAACATTATCTTCTATTTCTCCTGCCCTAAAAATTCTGGGAAGAATTGGGTTAGAAAAAGCATTGTTAGCCTACATTATTTCTTGGGTTTAAGTTCAAGGTGTTTTCCAGGACCTCCAAGAGAAAACTACATGATCTTGTCCCATCTACCTCTCTAGTGTCCTCTCTTCAGCTACACTGGTCTCTTCCTCTTCCTCAGACGTACCCAAAGCCTCAGGAGCTTTGCATGTGCTGTTAGCTCCAACCATCCTATCAGAAGTACATTTCCTTATCTGCAGATTTTCACCAGTAACTTTCTTTTGTATTTTCTTCATGGGACTTCTGTTTATTTATTTTTTCTTCTTCTACCAGTATTTAAGCTCCATGATAAAAAAAATCCACATGTTATCCAAACTGTATCCCCAGCCCCCAGGAGAATAATGGCTATCTCATAGTAGATGCTCAAAAATATTGTCTGAAGTAATTATTTTGTGCTCATCCACTTATTGCTTGTGGGGCCCTGAATTAAGTCATTTCCTTTTTTTTTTTTAAATAAAAAATGAAAGTGTACGTACTCTGTGCTTACAATATTGGGTTAAGGTGGGAGGAGCACACAAGTTGTGTTGAAGTCCCATTAATATTGATCTTCTTACTAATGTGTATTGTCATCAATTTCATCCAACCAAATTTCTAACAACTATTGAATCTAATCCCTCACCCCTCGCCCTCCTGCCCTCTCACCTTCTTCACCCTTGTAGCCGTCAGAGTCTTTTCTGTTATGTGTGAGTCTGCTTTTAAGTTTTTATCATAGAAGTCTCATATAATAATTGTCCTTCTGTCGCTGACTAGTTTCACTCAACATAATGTCCTCCAGTTGAGACTAAATTGAGAGATGTTTCCTGCTATCATCATTGTTCTTTATCATTGCATAGTACTCCACTGAGTACATATACCAAAGTTTACCCATCCATTCTTCTGTTGTTGGGCATCTGGGTTGATTCCGTCTTTTTGCTATCGTGGACTGGGCTGCAATGAACATTCGTGTGCATATATCAGTTGATGTGAATTGCCTTGATTCTGTAGGATATATTCTAAGCAGAGGAATTATTGAGTAAAATGATATATTTATATCCATTATTTTAAGGTAACACTACATTGCTTTCCAAAGAGGTTGCAATCCCACCAACAGTGTAGGAGAGTTCCAATCTCTCCACAGCCTCTCCAACATTTAGTGTTCTGTGTTTTTTGGATCATGGCCAATCTTGTTGGGATGAGATGGTATCTCATTGTAATTTTGATTTGAGTTTCTTTAATAATTAATGATTGTGAGCATGTCCGCATGTGTTTTTGGCTGCCTGGATCTCCTATTTAGAGAAGTATCTGTCCATCTCCTTTGCCAATCACTTAATTGGATGATTTATCTTTTTCTTATTGATATTTTGTAGTACCTTATAGATTATGGAGATCAGGTGTTGGTCTGACATAGAGTTGCCAAATATTTTTTCCCATTCTGTAGGTGGTCTTTTAATTCTTTTGATGAAGTCCTTGGATGAGCAGAAATGGTTGATTCTTATTAATTCCCATATATCTATTTTCTCTTCTGATGAATGTGTTTTGTTTGTGAGATTTTGAAGTCTGTCTATATTGTGTATTAAAACTTCCATTGTTGACCCTATTTTATCTTGGATGAGCTTTATCATTTTAGCTTTTATATTTAGGTCTTTTATCCACTTTGAGTTAATTTTTGTATAAGGTGTAAGATACGTGTCTTGTTTTAATTTATTGCAGATGGATATCCAATTATGCTAGCTCCATTTGTTAAAGGCACTGTTCTTACCCCAGTTTAAATCTTAGGACCTTTGTCAAGTATCAGCTGTTCATAGGAAGATGGTGGCATCTCGGGGGTCTCTACTTTGTCCCATTGGTCTATATGTCTCTTTTTGTACAAGTACCAGGCTGTTTTGATTACTGTGGCAGTGTAATAGGTTTTAAAGTCAGGTAGTGAGAGGCCTCCTAGCGTGTTCTTCTTTTTCAGTAGTGTTTTATTTATGTGGAGTTTCTTCCCTTTCCAAATAAAGCTGATAATTTGTTTCTCCGTCTCATTGAAAAATGTTGCTGGAATTTGTATTGGGATTGCATTATATAAGTAGATTGCTTTGGGCAAAATAGACATTTTCACAATATTGAGTCTTCCTATCCATGAGCAGGGCAGATTACTCCACTTATGTAAGTCTCTCCTAGTTTCTTGTAGTAAGGACTTTTAGTTTTTTCTGTAAAGATCTCTTATTTCTCTAGTTAGAGTTATTCCTAGGTATTTTATCTTCTTGTGGGCTATAGTAAATGGAATTGATTTGGTAATTGCTTCTTTAATAATTTGACTGTTGGTATAAAGGAATCCTATTGATTTAGTTATGTTTATCTTGTATCCCGATACTTTGCTGAATTCTTCTATTAGCTCCAATAGTTTACTTATGGATTTCTTTGGATTCTCTGTATAAACAATCATATCATCTGCAAAGAGGGAAATCTTTACTTCTTCATTGCCAATACGGATGCCTTTTATTTCTGTGAGTTGTCTAATTGCTCTGGCTAGAACTTCTAGCACAATGTTGAATAGAAGTGGTGAGAGTGGCATCCTTGTGTAGTTCCCATTCTCAAAGGGAATTCTTTCAGTTTTTCACCATTCAGTATGATGAAAGAAGTTGGCTTTGCATAGATGCTACTAATTATATCAAGGAATTTCCCATTTATTCCTATTTTTCTGAGAGTTTTAAGCATGAATGGGTGTTGAACTTTGTCAAATGCCTTTTCTGCATCGATTGACAAAATCAGGTGATTTTAATCTTTTGTGTTATTAATGTGATTGATTACATTGTTTTTCTGTTGTTGAACCAGCCTTGCATCTCTGGAATGAAACCAACTTGATCATGATGAATTATTTTTTTTTATATGCTGTTGAATTCTATTGGCTAGAATTTTGTTGAAGATTTTTGCATCTAGATTCATCAGTGATATTGGTCTGTAATTTTCTCTTTTTGTGGAATCTTTCCCTGGTTTTGGTATCAGGGTTATGGTGGCTTCATAGAATGAATTTGGAAGTATTTCACTTCTTTCTACAAAGTGAAATAGCCTCAATAGTATTGGAGTTAATTCTTCTTTAAGAGTTTGGTAGAATTCTCTGGTGAAGCTGTCTGGGCCAGGATTTTTTTTTGGTTCGTATATTTTTGATGACTTTTTCAATTTCTTCCTTTGCGATAGATTTATTAAGTTGATCTATTTCTCCTTGTGATAGCCTTGGTGAGTCATAGGAATCTAGAAATTTGTCCATTTCCTCTAGGTTTTCAAACCCATTAGAGTATATATAGCTTTTCATAGTATTCTGTTATGGTATATTTTATTTCAGTTGGGTCTGTTGTAACATCTCCCAACTCATTTCTTAATTGGGTTATTTGTATCTTCTGCTGATTTTCTTTTGTAAGTTTAGCCAATGGTTTATCAATTTTGTTGATCTTTTTGAAGAACCAGCTTTTGGTTTTGTTAATTTTTTCAATTGTTTTTCTATTCTCATTTAGTTCTAATTCTTAGCTCTAATCCTTATAATCTGTTTTCTTCTGGTGCCTGAGGGGTTCCTTTGTTGCTGTCTTCCTACTTGTTCAAGCTGTGGGGTTAATTTTTTAATTTGTGCTCTTTCTTCTTTCCGGAAGTGTGCATTTATAGAGATAAACTGACCTCTCAGCACTGCTTTTGCTGTATCCCATAAATTCTGGTAGGATGTGTTTTCATTCTCATTTGAATCCATAAATTTCTTTAATGTGTCTTGAATTTCTTTTATAACCTAAGACTTTATGAGCAAAGTTGCCGGGAGCCAGCCCCAACACTTTTCACGGTCCCGCACGGAGGGAGGGAAGGCATCGGTGGGAAATGAATAAGAGAGACAGGAGTTTTTTGGTTTAAGGCACCCCGACCAAGCAAAAAGTCTGTGTCGAGAGCTGTCTGTCTTTATTTTTTATAGGTGAGGTGACATAGTGTTCACCCTATTTTCTTCATCATATAAACTATTGGTTAACAAGAAACTGATCCATCATTATTGGCTAACAAGAAACTGACCCCTCATGGTCTTCTACTTCTAATTAATTGTCAAGGCCTTTTTGGATAATGGTCTGAGGCAGGTGTTCGTGGTGATAAATGTCAGTGAACACAATTAATGGTTTTATTCGTACCTCAAAGTGGAAGGTACAGAAGGGTAAACTTCTCAAGGCTTCACCATTTAGCTGTCTTCATTTGTTTCTCTAAGTTTTTATTTGTAGATAGTAAGTGTCTGCTATCCCCTAATCAAGCCCAGCTGCTTTAAGAAAGATGTTTCTTTAGTGTTATCAGTTCGCTATACCAGCTATAATGAACCTCTATAAAAGTTGATTTGTTCTTCCTGCTGTAGGGAGTGAGATGCTTGTGTAGTATTAATGGCTATGTGGAGAATTGTCCTTGAAAACCTTTCAAGGGTTACTTTGTAAACCTGTGTATGTGGAGAAAAGGGAGGGGGAGATGCAATTAGAAGGAAGTCGGTGAGGCTGGGCAGGCCTCAGTGCTATTAGGCATGCTGTGTTGAAATCCATTCCTCTGATCTCTTTTCCCCAAAAGTTCCTGGTCAGATTGTCCCAATATAATCTCATAAACCGAGGGGTTGTGAAGCCCCTCTTAGAAGGCATCCTTCTTAATCTTCATATTAGGAGGGGAGGGGGTATCTTTTTAGGAGAATTTAATTAGGAAGCAAAATATTATCAGGGGTAATAGGCTAAAAAACATGTCACGGATGAGATGCTTCCCCATGTCATTTACAGAAGTTTGTGACTTTGTCTACAAGGGCCTTTCTGGATGGTGGGCCGTCACACAAAGTGTTGTTCATTTTCCACAAGTTTGAATTTTTACCTATGAATTTTCTGTTATTGATTTCAGCTTTTATAGCTCTGTGGTCAAAGATTGTACTTAGCAATAAATCAATGGTTTGGATTTTACAGAGAATTGTTTTATGACCTAACATATAGTCTATTCTGGAGAATGTTCCATGTGCTTTGGAGAAGAAGGTGTATTTATCTGCTGCTGGATGAAAAGATCTGTATATGTCGATAAGGTCAAGTTGGTTAATTATTGCAATAAGATCTTCTGTATCTTTACTGAGCTTTTTTTCTGGATGATCTATCCTTAACTGAAAGGGGAGTGTTAAAGCCCCCAACTATTATTGTGGAATGATCAATCTCATTTTTCAGTGTTGTCAGTATTTGTTCAATGCTTTGGTATTGGGTGTGTAAATATTTAATATTGTTAAGTCTTGCTTGAATATTGAACCTTTCAGCAATAAATAGTGACCAACCTTGTCCACAGTAGAGGATTTTACATTAAAATCTATTTTATCTAAGATTAATATTGCCACATCTGTTCTTTTTTCTGTATTGTGAGCTTGATACATATTATTCCAAACTTTAATTCTCAACCTGTTCTTATCTTTAAGTGTAAGCTGTGTTTCTTCTAAGCAACTTATAGATGGGTCATGTCTTTTGATCTGGGATATCACTCGCTGTCTCTCTACTGTCTCTTGACTGTCTCTTTACATTCAATGTGATTATTGATAGGTGTATGTTTAGTGGTGTCATTGTGATATGTTTATTTTCATGTTGATGTTTTTGCTGTTGTTGTTATTAATCTGTTCTGGGGCATTCTTCTGTATTTCCATCTTTTAACCATAGTTTGTTTAGTCACAGGATTTTCACCTAGATTTTATGAGATAATATCTATGAAAATTGCTAAGCATCATATACATAAGGGAGCTCTGGTGGTGTAGTAGTTAAACACTCAGTTGCTAGCAGAAAGAGTGGTGATTTTAACCCACACAGTGGGTGAGTTGAAATCAAGAGTACAGCCAAGAAAATCCTGTTGGGCAGTTCTACTCTGTCACATGTGGTTGTTGTAAGTTGGAATTGAATCACTGGTACCTAACAACAACAAAATCAAATAAATGTAAGTAATGACTGTTACAATTTTCTATGAAAGATGGCCGTGTTGCCAAAGAACTATCCACTGCCCCTAGCTTCGGGGTAGGAAAAGCCTAGCATATGCTTTACTCAGCAAACGTATTTGTCATTCTTTCTGTTGCATTCAGCAATGGGTGGTAGATCATGAGAGGCACGAAATATATTCTACCTTTACACCTCTGTAGAACCACACCTGCTGGTAATTTAAAAGGGAAACAGAGCCTATGACATTGTAAAATGGTGACTCATCCCCAAGGAGGACAAGGTATTTTGTGAGTCTGTCTGTTTGGAAGGGAAAAATGCTTCTGCCTTTCACATACTCTGTTCTCAGTAACTTCTGTCCACAAAATTACTAGTACGTAGCCATTAGATTTTGTCAGCCTGGGCCTTATTTGTTTTCTGAAGGGGGCACATAAGAAAATTGAAAATGAAGGGCAGCCAGCTACTACCTTTTAGATAACGACAGTAATGATGTGGTAAATTGGTATGCTCTTCAAGGAAATATGCAGGAGACTCATTTTGCACTAGCCACCTCGTATCGGATGGATCTACTTAAAATAATAATGCTGCTCAGGTGGTGATGGCATGTGCAGACTATTAGCTGTGTAGAAATACACCAAAGTGAGGATGGCGCCATTCTACTTTGGAATCCCAATAGTGTTCATATGATACACATGCAAGAAAATCAGGAGTAAATTATTAGCTGACAGTGCGCATTAATCGCAATGCCACTAAAAGCTTACCATTCACTTAAACTGATGGTAGGTACATAACCACGTGCTAATAAACAGAGGAGAAGCAGCTTGCTGTGTACAGTCACTCCTTAGTAAGGTTAACAAACTACATTAACCATTCAGTCATCTGTAACTTGTAATTAATCACTCCTTGAAAATTACATTGTATAATAAATGAGGACAGACATGATTCATTAAAACTTCTAATTAATTCTATTTAATACTATTTCATAGTTCATTGATAAGTGCTGAGAGAAGGATTACACTGTAGGATATTTGATGCATTGCTGGTGAAGAAGTAAATACAGGGAACATTAGCTGAAATGAAACACGAATACTTGCAAATGAGACTGTCTGATGTTTATCACCACAGTGCCTGGCTCTGTACTCAAGGGCCTGTCAGCATTATCAGTGGAAAACTCTGTTTTCAGGGCTGTAGCACTTGGTTGTAAAAGAGCTCCTGTGTTCAGTCTGTATGCTCAGCATCTAGGAATGAGCTGGATCTATTTTGCTTTTTTCAGAAATGTTCATGACTTTTTGCAGGCTAATGGTAGGGCTATTGTTAATCCGGTACTTCTACATTTGCACAGAGATCTATTTATATAAGAAGATAAATACTTAACAGGCAATTAAGATTTGGGAGTCACTTAATTGCAGTGTGTGAGTGCATGTAGTATATGTGTGTATGTATTAGACAGACATTAAAACAGCAGGGATATTAGTGTCATGAAAAGCCTTATGTATTAACTGTGATATTCTACTTTTCAAAGAAGAGTGGACTGTTCAGTACACAGTGTATAACCTGAGCTGAGGAGAAGGTGAACGAGTTACTATTGAGTTGACTTGAACTCAAGGCAACTCCATGTGTGCCAGAGTAGAACAACGTTCCACAGGGTTTTCAATGGCTAATTTTCAAAAGTTGATTGCCAAGCCCGTCTTCTCAGGAACCTTTGGGTGGACTCAAACTCCTAACCTTTGGTTAGTAATTGAGCACATTGGAAGGATTTTTTGTTTTTTGAAATAATAAGCATACACTTGCCGTTAAAAACCTGTGCTTTGTTAATAATTCCATTCCTGGGTATTATGGAAAGGTGATGATGGAAAGGTTCTACAACTCATATAAAACCCCAAGGAGAGATAATCCACTGCCAAAAAATGAATAATGTATGTTTTAAGTCTATTTACTAAATAATGCATTTTTAACTTTCTTATATTGCCAACCACTTAGTATATTCCAAAAACAGATTATAGGGTCTACCAGGGGTTTCATGGTATAAATGATGAGTACCCTGAACTCAGAATGTGAAGAAATATCCATGAAACATGTAACTAGCAATGAACTTGTACCTTAAATAAAGAATTCTTTCAGCTCAATAATAATGACAACTAACCCAATAATAGATCTCAACCAAGACTTTGAAAAAGGAGATGTACAAATGGTCAACAAATACATGAAAATGTATTCAACATCACTAGCCATCAGGAAAATAAAAACAGAATAATATACCAAAACATAGGTAATGTACTAAGTCAAATGAAAAATACCGAGGTGTTGGCAAAGATATGGGGAAGCTGGAACTCTCATACACCATTTTTGGGAGTATGAAATGGTATAGCTACTTTGGAAAGCATTTAGAGAGTTTTTTTGTTTGTTTGTTTGTTTTTAAATAATAAGCATACATCTACCATTACAAACCTGTGATTTGTTAATAATTCCGTTCCTCAGTATTAGAGAAGGATAATGATGCAAAAGTTTTACAACTCAAAACAGATAGAAAGACAGCAGCAAAAGAAGCCCTTAGGCACCAGAAGAAAGCAAATAATAAAAATTAGAGCAGAATTAAATGAAACAGAGAATAGACAATTGAAAAAGTTATTAAGACCAAAATCTGATTCTTTGTCAAGGTCAACAAAATTGATACACCATTGGCCAAATCATCAAAAGAAAAGCAGGAGAGGAAGCAAATAATCTGAATAAGAGATGAAATAGGTAATATCACAACAGAACCAACTGAAATGATGAAAAAATGTGTCCACATAAGTGATTGTACATGAATGTTCAACATAGCTTTATTATTAATGGCTCAAAACTGTAGTAAACCAAATACCCATTAACAATCAAATGAATAAACCAAATGTGGCCCTGAACAGATGGAAATGCTGGTCAATATGTTTCACTGTTCATGGAAAGTAATCCTGCAATTTTTCCTGAAAGGTGAAAATGTTGACCCATGATTGTGCCCATAATCATTATACTTTCCTGTATTTTGACAGAAACTAAGGAGTTACTGAAGTGTGATGTGAACAATGGGGTTTACACCTGAGGGAACCTCCTCGCTGTGCTGAGTTCTGCCTCTATAGTGAATTCTGTGATTTCAGGCTTTGACATCTCTGGACATGTTTCCTATCTGAAGAAAAGGCAGTTGTATTAGTAAACGATTTTGTAACTGTGTGATTGTGTGGAAGTGTGTTAGGGGTCTGTCAGAATGGATGGGGGTCAGAGGGCACTGCTTTTTTTAAAAAAATGTTACTGTGCTTTAAGTGAGAATTTGCAGTCTGAGTCAGTTTGTCTTCAGAAATCTTAGATACACATTGTTGTGTAACTCTAGCTGCTCCCCCTACACTGTGACAGCACACTTCTCCTTTCCACCCTGTATTTCCAGTATCCGTGCAACCAGATCCTGTCCCCTTCTGCGCTCTCATCTCACCACTGGACGGGAGTTGTCATCCAGTTAGTCTCATATACACACTTAAGCCAAAAAGCACATTCTGCACCAGTATCATTTTATGTCTTATAGTCCGTCCAATCTTTGTCTGAAGATATGGTTTTAGAAATGGCTTCAGGTCTGGGCTAACAGTCTGTGGGTCATATCTTCCAGGGACCCTCCAGTCTATTGGACTGTTAAGTCTGGCCTTTTTAGTAGAGTTTGCATTCTGCACCACATTTTTCTCTTGCTGCATCAAGGACCCTTTGTCACATTCCCGTCAGGTCAGGGCACCATCTATTACTTCTAGTCTCATGCTGATGTAGTCTCTGGATTATGTGGCCCTTTCTGCTCTTGAACTCATGTTTTCCTTATGTCTTCGATGTCCTTCATTCTGCTTTGCTCCAGTTGAGTTGGGACCAATTAGTACTTCTTAGTGGCTGCTTACTAGCTTTTAAGGCCTAGATGGGAAAGCCTTTCTTGCAGAGAGTGTGAGGCAGCCATTCGTACCAGGACTCCATTTATTTTTAAGTATATACATATTGCTGAAGAATAAGTTTTTAAGTTGTGAGTTACAAAACTTAATAATATGTAAAATCCTTTCTAGCACTGTACAACTCAGAACAGAGTAACTTCAGAGAAATATCTGTTTCCATTTGTGCGCTTTTGTGGGCTGGGATCATGCGTGGCAATTGACTATTTTGATTAATGGTTTGTTAATAATACCAGCAAATTTAATTTGTATTTTCTAGAAGAATGGCAGATAGCTCGAAAGCTCTCTTTGAAATTTATTTTACAGAACATTTTAAAAGCAAGATTTTGGCAATTTTCAGTCAGAGTCAGTGCTCACAAAGAGTTGAAAAATATGTGTAGAAAATAAAAATGTCAGCAAAACTTACATGAAGCTAAATTATTAATTTGACCTATTTTTCTCTCCTTAACCAAATGACCTTTTAGTGGTCTGGTTTATTCATTCATTTTCAATTAACTTCCAATATTGCAAATTGAGAAAACCCTCTCACAATGAGAAGAATGGTATGGAAGAGAAAAGGCCCAAACTATGGTGAAATAAACTGCACTTTTGTAAATTGTGTACTTCAGTTTTGCAAGCCCAAACAAAGCAAAATATAAGGGAAAGGAAGAAGAAATGGAGACTTGTTGCAATACCTTGGATAAAAGAAGCAACCAGTTACTTAATCACGAACTCCTCTCTTATCACTGATGTTATATGACCCAGTTACTGGAACAATTGAGACAATTGCCTTATGAAGGCTGTAAAGACATTTTACTTAAGTGCTAGCTACTTTTTAACAACACTTAATTGTTATTAAGAAGCAAAAAGGAGAAAAAGATACTGTTAAATCTGAGTTTTCAATGGGGCTTTGTGACTTACTAACTTGGTAAAGTTATTTAACTTGCTGTCATGGATTGAATCATGTTTCCCCAAACGTGTGTCAATTTGGTTAGGCCATAATTCCTAGCACTGTGTGGTTGTTGGCCATTTTGTTATCAGAAGGAATTATCCAGTATTGTAAATCCTAGTATCTGCCTGTGGTTAAAAAGGAAAGATTAGGTTATGTTAAAGAAAATTGGGGTGAGATGCAACACCCTTATGCAGGTCACAGCCCACATCTGATGTCAAAGGAGTTTCCCTGGGGTGTGGCCTGCATCAGCGTTCATCTTGTAAGAGATAAAACAAGAGTGAATCCCGTAGACAGACAGGGAAGTCATTGCCACCAAGCAAGGATAGCCAGGAGCGGAGGGCATTCTTTAGACCCAGGACCCTGTTCTGAGAAACTCCTAGACCCGGGGGTAGACTGGTGACAAGGACCTTCCCCAGAGTCAACAGAGAAAGCTTTACCCTGGAGCAGCATCCTGAATTTGGACTTCTAGCCTACCAAACTGTGAGAGACTAAGTTTCTGTTTTTTAAAGCCACCTACTTGTGGTATTTCTGATACAGTTACACTAGATAACTAAGATACCTGTCTGTGCCTCAATTTTCTCATCTCTAAAATGAAACTGATCACACTTATGTTTTTGTGGAGTGGTCATGGTCATGGTCATGATTAAAGGGCACTATATATACGACAGCTCTTACAAATGACATGGTTTGCATCTGTAATGAAATAGTTTCTCATATATCGCTTCTCAGACTTCCAGCAATCAAAAGTATATTTGAAACTTATTTGATAATGATAAAGTACAAGTGTATACTCCAAGCATAATGTCTTGAAGGCACCCCTGGAATGATGGCATCACTTAGGTATCATCCCCGTCACCCTCCCCAGCCTATGTAAGGTCAGACCGACTCTCCGCTACTCTCAAGTGCCTCTGATCCACTAGTAAAATAGAGGAATGCTCCAACAAGAAGAAAGATTCTTTTCCCCCAAGTATCTTATTCATCAGCTAGTCATTGTGTAAAATGCGTTGTATACCAATCACTATGAACAGAAATTTGAGAGGCAGTGTGGTACATTGAAGGAGCCCTTGTGGCACAGTAGTTACAGGATGTGGCTGCTAACCAAAAGACTGGCAGTTCAAACTCATCAGCTGCGCCCCAGTAGAAAGATGTGGCAGTCTGCTCCTGTAAAGCATGCAGCCGTGGAAACCCTATAGAGTAGTTCTTCTCTGTCCTATAGGCTAATGATGAATTAGAATTGACTCAACAGCTGTGGATTTGGTGGTGTATTGGTACTGGTACCTTAGGAAATCAGGGGTCAGGAAGTGACCAGATCACAGTAATAACTAGGCTGTAATCAAAGGTTTCACTGTCTAAGATCAGATTCTCTTATTCCTCTACATAATGTAAAGATTGGAAGTGTAATGATTTATGCAATCTGGCAAAAGACAAGTCACGTTCACAATGTCACATAGCCCAAGAATGAAGAATTCACAAGTGTTTTGGAGTGTAGATGTTTTCTCTTATCAAACAAATAAAGAGAGAAATTTATCTGGCTGTCTACATCATTGACTGAATTTTCATGCCAAGCCAGCCAAGTTCCATTGAGTTGATTTTGCAAACAGCTTAGTTTGAAAATTTGGGAGCATTCCTAATGTTTAGAGAAGTTTTCTGACTGGTTTTCAGGAATTTCCTTGAACTAAGCAATCATGATCATTTTTCTTCTTGTCATCAGAAGCAGTATGTAACTAGCTGTGCTATTTATAAATTTGTTGCCTCTTAACTCCAAATTCCCTTTCCATTACTTGCTATGTAATAATGGTGCTTAACACTTGAAGATTTGTACTTCGCAATGAGCACGATATTATGCTTTGTCAACGCTTTGTGGGTGATGAAATGACAGTGCAGGAGGAAAGGACTTCTGTCCTTGGTACCATTTGTGTTTCATTGTGATCTTGCTTCATGGCCACAGGCTTGGCAAGGATAGCCAATATTGTTCTGCCTAGCTGTGCACCCAGAGTTACAAACCTTTAGTGAGATTCAAGGCTCAGCCCTGGCCTAGTGACCTCCTTGCTGGGACCTGCCCAATGTGATCATCATGTGTCCTGGCTTGGTCCCACTCAATCAATAAGCAGTTCCTGAGACCCGAGCTCTATAGGCCTGCGTGCATCTCAGAGGATTGTTTCTCACAACCCTTGTGACATGGATGATACATCCCACACGTCTTGCACCACCCGGCAGATCCATCTATGATACCAGGAACAAGGGTTTCTGGCAGTTACTAAAAGCTGAAACAGACAAAGAAGGACCAACCTCTAGAACTGTGTTTGAATTCAGACATCTAACCTCCTGAACAGTGAGAAAACAAATTCTGTTCTTTTAAGCCACTCACTCGTGATATTTCTGTTACAGGAGCACTAAGACTCTGGTTTTCTATTTGTATGACGTATGTCCTACCCTTGCCTCAGCTGCGGCAAAGAAATCATGGTGAGCTATTTCAGACCAAGGTAGTTGTGGAGAAGATCAAACATCAGGAAAAAGTACCCTAGTGAACCTCTTTAAGGTTGACTAGAAGAAAATAAAGCCTTCAAAACAATTCTAATTCAAACTCGAAATTTTGTCTGTTTTTATATCATTTGGACAAATTGTTCTTTAGTCCATTCTCTTGGGTTTTCTTTTCGTGGGTCTTCTGGGTTATCTTAGTTATTATTACTTTTTAATTGTAGTGAAAATATACACAAGACATTGACGAACTCAAGTTTCTGCATGTACAGTATTCAGTGACACTGTAACACTGTGTTGTGCAATCCCAATTCTTATCTTTTTCCTAAATATTCCACCCTGTTAACATAAATTCAATGCCCCTCAAGGCAAAATTCCTTCTTCTTCCTCTCTCCCTTCCATGCCTTGTAACCACTAGTAATCTTTGGTTTCCACAGGATTTCGTTTATGCAGAATCTTATGGTGTTTGCCCTTTTATGACTGACCTACTGCTTAGTGGAGTGCTTGAGATTCATCCATGTTGTGGCACGTATCAGGACTCCACATCTCTTTACAGCTGAGTAATAGTCCATTGCATGTATATACTACATTTTGTTTATCGGTTCATTTTTTGATAGACATTTTGATTGTTTCCAGCTTTGGGCTATTGAGAAAGGCACTGCAGTGACCACTGGTGTACAGGTTTCTCTTTGTGTTCCTATTTTCACTTCTTTTGCATATGTGTGTAGAATTGAGAATGAACTCATGGAAGAGGTCAGTGTTTAATCTTTTGGGGAACTGCCAAACTTTGTCACAGCAGCCATACTATTTCACATTCCTACTAGCCAAGGATTAGAATTCCAAGTTCTTCTGGTACAGTATGAGGGTGTCCGTTCCAGTACCTCTTGTTTTGTGTTTCTTTTCTTTCTTTTTTTAATCATAGCCCTTCTAGTAGGGGTGAGATAGTATCACACTGTGGTTTTGATTTGCATCTCTTTAATGGCTTATGAGTAGTCCTTGGGTGGAGTAAATGACGGTGCTCTCTACTTCTAGCTGAAAGGTTGATGGTTTGAACCAACACAGAGACGCCTTACAAGACAGGCCTGATGAACTGCTTTCAACATGTTACAGCCATAGCCGTGAAAACGCTATGGAGCAGTTCTATTCTCCACACATGGGATGGCCATTAATCAGAATTGCCTCAACAATAACTAATAACAACAATGGCTAATGACATTGAGCATCTCTTCTTATGATTGCTGGCCATTTAAATATCTTCTTTGGTGAAATTTGTGTTCAAATCCTTTGCCCATTTTTTGTCTTTTTTGTTGTAGGCAGTGGAGAAGTTTATGTGTTGTGTGTGTGTATGTGTATGTGTATGTGTGTTTGTATATATATATATGTATGTATATGTATGTGTAAAGACAAAAACCCACTTAACCACTACACCACCAGAATTTCCATATATATAAACATATATCCCATCATATATAGAGCCCTGATGGAATAATGGTTAAGAACTGAGTTGCTAACCTAAAGGTCAGTATTTGAAATCCATCAGCCATTGCTTCAAAACTCTATAGGGCATTTCTGCTCTGTCCTGTAGAGTCACCATGAGTCGGAATTAACTCAGCAGCACCTAACAACAACAAACACGTATATAAAAATGTAAGTGCAATTTTATAGTGTTTGCCCTTTTGCAACTGACTTATACCCACTGCTGCTGAGTCAAGTCTGACTCATAGAGACCCTAGAGGTCAGAGTAGAACTGCCCCATAGAGTTTCCAAGGAGTGCCTGGCTGATTTGAACTGCCAACGGTTCGGTTAGTAGACATTTAGCACTTAACCCACTATGCCACCAGGGTTTCTGACTAACTTACACTTCTTATTATATATATGTACTGTTAAGTATATATATCAGATATTAGAGCCTTATCAAACACATGGTCCTTGAAAATTTTCTCCCAGACTGCAGATTGTCTCTTCACCTTGTTGATAAAGTTCTTTACTGATGAAAGTCTTTCATTGTTATGAAGTCCCTATTGCCTAACTTAGTCTTTTGCTGCTTGTACTTTTGTTATTGCATCTGATAGTCTATTATTAAATACTAGATCCTACAATCATGCCTTGATGTTTTTGTCTAAGAATTTTATGGTTTTAATTTTCATATCTAGTTAATTAATCTATTTTGAGTTAGTGTTTGTATGTTTAAGGCATGGGTAGTAAATCATTTTTCTGCATGTGGAAATCTAGATTTCCCGGCACCGTTTATTGAAGAAACTCGTCTTTCTTCACTGAATGAACTAAGCAGCCTTACAGACAGTCAATAGACGAGAGGTGTTTGGATTTCTTTCTGGGGTCTCAATTTTATTCTATTTTAAGAGCTATGTCAGCTAACCGTGAGGTTAGCATTTTGAATCTGCCAGATGCTCCTTGGAAACTCTATGGAGCAGTTCTACTCTGTCCTGTAGGGTTGCTATAAGTCAGAATCAACTCAACAGTAGTGGGTTTGGTTTTTGGTGGTTTTACATGTCTGTTATTATACCAGACCAGGCTGCTTTGATTTCTGTAGCATTATAATGTGTTTTGAAATGAGAAAATATGACTCCTCTTATTTTATGCTTCTTCAAGATAACTTTAGCTATTCAGGGTCCCTGGACCTTCTGCTGGAGGCCTGGTGGCACAGTTGGTAAGAGCTCAGCTGCTGATCAAATGGTCAATAGTTTGAATCCATCTCCTTTGAAATCCTGTGGGGGCAATTCTGCTCTATAGCATATGGTCACTGTGAGTCAGAGTCAAGCTCAATGGCAGTGAATTTAAGATTTTTTGGTTTGCACTACCACACAAATTAAAGCAATGGGTTTTCTTTTTCTACAAAGAAGGAAGTTAGAATTTTTATGGGTACTGTTTTGAATTTACAGATTGTTGGATAGTATTGATACCTTAACAATACTAAGCCCCCCAATCCATGAACATAGAATGTTGCAGTCATTTCTTCATCCCGTTTCTTCTTGGTAGTGCTCTTTTCTACACGATGCCAGAGGAGTGAAATTTTAGGTGATGACTTGCTGAAAACAGCTTCATTTTATCCTATTAACCAACTTAAAAATTGTCCTGCTTTAGAATCATAGTTTCTAAATAGTTTTATCTCCAACCTTCGTAAGACTGTGTCACAAGTGTTTAGTATATAAGGATTCTGATGAAAATTCTAGTGCTAGTTTCATACACATTTCTGTAAGTCCCGTACTTGAAGAATTTCTTAAATCTCCTTTCTATGAGTATCGTTACTGCGTTTCCTACGACTCTTAGGAGTTACTGTGGTTTATAGAAGAGAGGAGACATGCAAGCATGTATACATCTCATGTTTTAAAACACTAACTCCTCCTGATCACCCATAATTAAATCAGATTCCTTGATTTAAATAGCATATCTACATTAAACAATAGATAATGTGACACTGGAGGGAAAAGTGGGTGACTTTGGATCAATCCAACCAGATCAATTTTAAATTATACTGTCTGGAGAGGAAAAAGTGAAGCAAAGAGGAATGGAGAAATGAAACGAACACTAGCCTTTGGATCAGGAAAAGTACTAAGTAGAAGTAAGTGTAAGTCAACCGAGATAAGCGGTAATCTTGTCATGTTTTTGTTTTGATCAACATTTATGTTAGCCAAGCCAAGCCCAGTACTGTAGCTGAATGATAATTGCATCTGTCCATGAAGGAAAGATAAATAGAAATAAGAAAGAAGTGGAATTTGTCTGTAACTTATTTCTTGTTTCATAAATTGCTCCATCCAAATAATTTGCTTGATCTGGGCTCCACCAGACTGAATGCAAATGAGTTTTAACAAGAGGGAACTGGGAAACAAAAGTTCCAAGTTTACCAAAGAGCATCTCTCCTGCAATATTTGTGAACTCTCTCTCGGCTAACCCAGACCCAGTGTCACTGCATTTTTTAATTTCCTACTTTAAGATAGAGATCACAATATTCCCTGATGAAACATTGTATCCTGAATTCTAGAAATACTTCCCTTCTGTTTTCCAGTAAAAGCCCACTTACACTGGTTAATTAAAAGAGAGACATTTTCTTTGGCAGTGGAAACACTGGATTGGCCCCCTTACTTAGTTCCTTATTAATGAGAAATATTAGGCCTGAGAAACACATTAGCAGAACCGTTCAACACTAGCGCAAGGCTTCTGGTCCCGTGCCTTTGAGCTGCCCACCTTCCATGTTCTCTAACTCTTCTGGGTCCTCTTAGGTGACTCCGGGAGACTTCTGAGATTCTGGTGAGTCAGTAGCCATGCAAAGACCTCCCATCATTTTAATCTGAGAGGACAAAAATGAAACATTCAAACAATGTTACGGCATTGGATGGGAAATGAACCATCAATTAGGAAGTTGAATGAAAAAAATGCAAGAGAAGATGAAACCTGAAAAAGGTTTTTTTGTTTGTTTTTGAAAACATAATTTTAACCAAACTTTAATGTGAAAGGGGGACACACCAAAACTGCTGAGTCCTTTGGTTTTCTTGTAAACGGTATCCTTACAGTTCCTCCACTTTCAGAGCATGAAGTGTTTTTCTAGGAAAAAGCAAATGATCATAGAATTTCTTTTCTCCATCACTTGTTAGATTCATTTTGGATCCTGTCAGCTGTAGTCTGGTCCATCACTCTCCTTGTCCCTGGCTGTCATAGGTGATCTCATCATGAAATCATCACATAGGACGTTCCGTCGTAGATTGTCTTCTGATTTCACTTCACTCTGTTTGGCTTTTAGTTTCTTCCCTGGGGAACTTTTCTCATTTGTACTTGTGTCAGTACCTCTGGGAACACTGCTGGAATCTGTCTAGAAACAGGTGACATCAACTTAAGCATGCTTTCTAATAGAGCCCCAGTTTCTTTGACTTGTTCATCGACATTCTTCTGATGCCTCTGCACAGCATTAAATAACTGAACCACACTCTTTGTTACAATTCTCTGAAGGTTTCTCTCTGTTTCTTTGTCTCTGACAACATCTGTTTTACTCTGCACATCATTTCCCACTCCCACTTCTTACAAAGCTGTGTTCTCCAATTTCGCTTGCTTTAATTTTTCTTTCTCCTTTTCCAGCTCTTTGTTTTTCATCAGAATGGTAAGTTTACTTTGATGAGTTTTTTGTTAAGACTTTTCACCATGGCATCTGCCCAGCCTGTTTGGTCCAGCACTAGATTCAGCAGCATTTTCATTTTCTTGGTCACAGGGTTCAGCATCCTCCTCCTCCTCATCTTTATTTGCTTCATTATCAGGAAAAGAGTCATTCTCTTCCAATCCACTCCTTCCTCGCCTGCCAGGAGCATCTGTGCCCTCATCTTTCAGCTTAGATGATGTGGCTCTGACCGTCATTTTCATTTTCTTCATTAGGGAGTTTTTTAGCTTTTTCCCTGCACTCACATGTGAGTCCTGGGTGGGTGTGGCCATTTTCCACGACTGGAAGCACCTGTGCTCTGAAAAAGACTTTGTAGTGTATAAGAGAAACAAACTCCGCTACCAGTTTCCACTGCTCCTGTAGCCCATCATCTCCAAGACCCTGTTAGAATACAGAACAGATGAAGTTTCTTCTCAAAGAAATCAAAGGAGTGGCAATGGGCTTTCGAGAGGAACTAGATATGCCAAAAAGAACACAAATATCTGGGCCACAAGGGTTCCCGGGTGGCGCAAGTAGTTAAGCACTCAACTACTAGCCAAAAGGTTGGAAATCTGAACCTGCTCAGATATATCTGGGAGACAAACTTGGCACTGTGTTTCTAAAGGTTCCCACACTTGAAAATCCTGTGCAAGACTATCATACTCTGCATACGTGGGGTCGTCATGACTTGAGACCGACTGCATGGTAAGTAACAACAGTGTTTATGATGATTGTATTAGGACCCAGCTGGAAATAGTAAAAGGTAGAATGGTCATCACACAAAAAGGATCCATTTATGAGCTCAGACGCCAGGGCAGCAGTATGCTGTTAGGGCTGTAACCCCTTCCCGCCCCTGGGTCACTACTACTGTTTACAGTCAGAGGATCTTGGCTTTCATTTTGCTTGTTGTGACCATGGTATTATGCAAAGCACAGACGTAGATATTCACAAGCTGCAATTGCCATGCCTCAAAAGCAGAGCCATTTTGTGTGGTTTTCTCCCAACATTTTTTTTTTTTTTTGTGTGTGTGTGTATGTGATTGAGTAAAAGTATGCAGTCTAAGTTACATTTGCATGTCTGTCTGTCTGAAGCTCCTTCTGCTCTCCTTGCCTGGTGACAGCACACTCCACCTTTCTGTTCTGTACACGTCACACCCTCTTAACACTCTCCTGTCCCCTCCTCTCCACCCTCTCCTCTCCCTTCTAGTAAGAGACCAGTAGGACAGCATCCTATAGATGTGTAGAGCCACAAAGTGCACACACCATATGGTGACTCTGTGTCCCAGAGTCCAAGCCATTCCTGCCCCAAGAGCTGACCTCAGTAATGATTCATGATCGGGGGCAGCAGCAGGTCTAGGGGCCGTGCTCCCAGGAGAACTCTTAGGCCTTCTAACCATCAACTGCGATCTTTTCTTTCTTCTCAATATTTTGTTGGGAAGAGCACTGTAGCAACATTAAGTTGCTCCATGTCTCCCACGTGGAAGACAAAAATTATACCACTGAACCATCCTTGTCCCCATCACAGTTTCACTTAGTAGAAAACAAACTAGTTTAAATACCCAATGTAGGCCATCCACATAAGTCATGGATTACCTATACTATTTAAAAGTATCTTGAGGATGATCTTAAAGCTCTTTTAAAACATATCTGTAAAAACAGCATATTCAATTGCATATAAATTAGGAGCTCAAATATATTTAAAATGCATAAAAGAATGGCTGGAAAGAAATATACAAAAATGTTAGTGTAAAAAGAGATGATTTTTAATTTTTTAAAAATTTTCTTCTTAAATTTCCTGCAGTTATAAGATTGTGTGTCAACATTAAAAAGAAACATCAGATTTTAAACTTGACAAAACTAAATGTCACCCTGCATTATCCTAGCTTGTATATTGTTAGCTGCATTGAACAGATCCCTACTTAGGGCAATGCCATGCACAAAAGAATAAGCAGTCCCTGGTCCTGTGCTTTCCCTGGGATCACTTGTGGATTAGATCATTGTAATCTATAGAGTTCTCATTGGCCGATTTATGGAAGTAGATCAACATTTTGTCCTCATCTCTTATGGTCTGCAAGCTTTCCTGAAACTTGTTCAGTATCATGGCCAAGCCAAGCCAAGTGCTGTCGAGTCGGATGATAGCAACCTACAATTTTCCTTTGGCAGATGAGTGGTGGCTTCACATAAGTTGCCTTAGCCAGGAATCGAACCTAGGTCTCCCACATGGAAGACAAAAATTATGCCACTGAACCATCCTTGTCCCCATCACAGTTTCACTTAGTAGAAAACAAACTAGTTTAAATACCCAATGTAGGCCATCCACGTAAGTCATGGATTACCTATACTATTTAAAAGTATCTTGAGGATGATCTTAAGGCTCTTTTAAAACACGTCTGTAAAAACAGCATATTCAATTGCATATAAATTATGAGCTCACATATATTTAAAATTCATAAAAGAATGGATAGAAAGAAATATACAAAAATGTTAGTGTAAAAAGACATGATTTTTAATTTTTAAAAAATTTTCTTCTTAAATTTCCTGCAGTTATATGATTGTGTGTCAACATGCCTGGGACATAATTTCCAGTGTTTTTGCAGTTATAACGTAGTTTGATAGCTGCACAATGATGTGATCACTTCTATGCTGAAGTTTGATATAGTGTGATCACCCCTATGATAGGATCTACTGTGAGTAGCCAATCAGTTGAACAGGAGTGTGATGGTTAGGATTGTGTGTCGGCTTGGCTGGACAATGATTCTCAAAAGGGAGTTTCCTTGGAGGTGTGACCTACATTCAAATATAAACAGATGTTGTGGCTTTTTGCTTGCTCTGGATCTTGACTGTCTACTGTTCATCTAACCTCCAGCTCTTGGGGCTGGAGCTATCATCTTATCTGCAGATCTTGGGATTGCTGGATCTTTACAGTGTGGAAGCAAGAGCCCTTCTCTCTGCCCTACCATTCTTGGGTTCACCAGCCCCTGTGCCTACATGAATCTCGAGAAGCTTCTGTTCTGATCCATGAACTCAGGATGTTCCAACCTCTGCAGTTGCACGAGCCATTTTCCTTGCTATAAATCTCTCTGTATATTTGTTTATGTGCTTTACTGGTTTTGCCTTCTAGAGAACCCAGCCTAAGACAGAATTTTCTTGGGGGTGTGGCCTACATCCAATATAGACAGGTATTCTGGCGAGACTCATGGGCTTTCGCTTGCACTGTATCCTGTAGCTGGCTCCTGTTAGTCTGACCTCCAGTTCTAGGGACTTAAGCTAGCAGCTTACCTGTGTTCTTGCCTGCCAGTCTTAGGATTCATTGGTCTTTGCAGCCTGTGAGTAAGAGTCCTGCCGTCTGATTTGCCAGTCTTTGATTCACTAGCCCCTGAGGATATGTGAATCAGCAGAATCATCCAGTCTGAACATGTTTCCACCTCTATAGCCATGTGAGTTATTTCCTTAATATAAGTTTTTGTTCATATATATTGCTGTTGTTGCTAGGTGCCATCAAGTCGGTTCTGACTCATAGTGATCCTGTGCATCTCAGAACAGAAAACTGCCTAGTCTTGTCCACAATCATTTTTGTGTTAAGACCATTGTTGCAGCTACTGTATCAATTCATCTAATTGAGAGTCTTCCTCTTTTTCACTGACCCTCCTCTCTACCAAGCATGATGTCCTTCTCCAGGGACTGAGCCCTCCTGACAACATGTCTGATGTATGTAAGACACAGTGTATGTAAGACACACATGCTTCCAAGGAGCATTCTGGTTGCTCTCCTTCCAGAACAGGTCTGTTGGTTCTTTTGGCGGTTCATGGTACATTTAACATTCTTCTCCAACACTACAATTCAAAGGCATCAATTCTTCTGTCTTCTTTGTTCATTATCCAGCTTTCTCATAAATATGATGCAATTAAAAATACCACAGCTTCAGTCAGGCACACTTTAGTCTTCAAAGTAATGTCTTTACTTTTCAATACTTTAAAGAGATCCTTTGCAGATTTTCCCACTGCAGTGTGTTTTTTGATTTCTTGACTGCTCCTTCCTTGGGTGTTGATTGTGGACTCAAGTAAAATGAAATCCTTGACCACCTCAATCCTTTCTGCATTTATGATGGTCCAGTGTGAGGATTTTTGTTTTCTTGATGTTGAGGTGTGATCTGTACTGAAGGCTGTGGTCCTTCATCTTCATCAGTAAGTGTTTCAAATCTTGTTCACTTCCAGCAAGTAAGGTGGTGTTGTCTGGGTAATGCAAGTTGTTAAGGAGTCGTCCTCCAATCCTGATGCCTTGTTCTTCTTCGTATAATCCAGCTTCTTGGATTATTTGCTCAGCATATAGATTGAAAAGGTATGGTGAAAGGATATAACACCTTTCTTGACTTTAAAACATGAAGTTTCCCCTTGTTCTGTTCACGATTGCCTCTTGACCCATATACAGAAATATATATATGACACATGTATATACATACATACATGCAGAATATATGTATATATGGATATGTATCATATGCTATACTAATTTTGCTTCTCTAGATAACCTAGCCTAAGATAAGTTAGTTTCTTTTATGGTTAGAAAAAGTTTTGAAGTCATCGCTAATCCTAGGATTTTAGCAGGAATGACACTAGTTTCAAATTGCAAATTTCTTTTCGCAAGCATATGTAATTTTTATTCATCAACTGTTTTGCTGTGTTCTTATGCCTTACAAGTAGATAGCTCCGTAGGTAAGAGTCGTTAATACTAAGTTTCAACTTTGTTCTCATAGTGGTTAATTAGTTTTATTCCAATCCAAGGGCAGAACGTTCCTCCTAAATTCTGAACAAATATTCCAAATAAATGGTAAAAGAATGTGTGAGGACCCATACAAATCTCTCATTTTGTGTGAGCAGTTTCATCCTTGTACATGATGAATTGTTCTCGAAGAACAAACACTTCCATACTAGGATTGAAACTATGCAGAACCGTCTCGAGTAACTAATTTGGAGGTTTGCTTTGAGCCTTTACATGAACCATAATAAGTGTAAAGGCACCAGGATGGCATTTAGTACTGACATAGTGAAATGAAACATTTGTTTCTGATGTGATCATGAATCCTCTGAAAGAGTTAATTTACTCTTTCTCCGTCCTTCCTCCCTTCCTGCCTGCATGCCTGCCTCCCTGCCTCCTTCCCTCCCTTTCTGTCTTTCTCCTTCCTTTCCATCGTTCATTAAAAAGCAGAGTGCAGAAAAAAATAAATCCTAGAGAAAACAAGATGCTTCTTTTTTGAGCCTTTTTTTTTTTTTTTTTTTTTTACATAGGGGTTATTTTTTGTTCATTTGTTTAAATAATCAAGCAAAACACCCCTCTTTACAGATATCTGTAGGATGCCTTTTGTCATGGATTGAATTGTATAACCCAAAAATATCTCTCAAGTTGGCTGTGTCATGATCCCCAGTATCGTGGGATTGTCTACCATTTCATCATCTGGTGAGATTTTTCTGTGTGTTGTAATTTCTGTCTCTATGATTTTAATGAGATTAGCTGCAGTTATATGTAGACTCAATTTGCAAGGTTAATCTACAATTTAAGCCAATCGCTTTTGAAATATGAAAGAAAAAACAGAGCAAAGAGACAGGAGACATCACGCCACCAAGAAAGCAGTGCCAGGAGAAGAGCATATCCTTTGGACCTGAGGTCCCTGTGCTGTGAAATTTCCAGTTTGGAGAAAGATTGATGGTAAGGACCTTCCTGCAGAGCTGACAGAGAGAGGAAGTCATTCCTTGGAGCTGACACACTACTTTTAGAATTCTATTATGCTAGATTATGAGAAAATGAACTTCTATGTGTTGAAGCTATCCACTTGTGGTATTTCTATTATGACAGCACTAGATAATTAAGACACCTGGTACGATAAATGGTATATCATGGTTTTTCTGACTGGGACTCAGTTAGCATAATAGAATCTTTTTGCTCACGTCAGAAAGTCTTAAGAGTGAGAAACATCATGAAAATAATAATCCAAAATTCCACTTCCTAGCTGTCATGAGTGAAAGTGGAGCATTTTATCTTGCTTCTGTTAAAACCTCAATTTGGGAAATCAGTGGTGGGCAGCACCCATCTGTCACCTACTTTTCAAGTAGTAATCACAGTATTACTTTCTTACTTGGACTGTTATGGAATAGAAAGACATAGGATGAGGGTGATAGTGTATAGTTTATAGGATTCCTGTAGGATTTTGGTTCACAGTATCTAAGTGTTGTGTTAGGTTTTCTTTTACTTTTAAATATTTTTTAATTTTGCTTTTATTGTGATTAAGTGAATATTTACAATCCAAGTCAATTTGCCATATAAAACGCCGAGCATCCACCTCTATGTAAGTCTGTCTGTTCTCCTCACCCTGTGACAGCACATGCTTCCTTTCTACCCTGTACTTCCAGTGTGACCTGCCCAACTCTTGTCCCCTCCTCTCCACCCTCTCATCTCCCCTCTAGAGAGGAACCAGTTGTACAGCCTCATGTATATATTAAACCATAAAGCACACACACAATCTTCATCACTCTGTGTCCCATAATCCACTCCAATTGTTGGCTGAGGAGTTGGCTTCAGTATTGGTTTCAGCTCTAGGCTAGCAGTGAGTCTAGGGACCATGTTCTCAGGGGACCCTCCACATAGTTGGACTATCAAGTCTGATCTTTATTTTCATAGAGTTCTAGATCTGAAGTCTCCTTTTTCTCATGATTTGTCAGGGACTCTACATTGTGTTCTTTGTCAGATAGGTCTTTCTAGATGGCCGGGCACCATCTAGTTCTTCTAGACCCTTATTGATGTAGTCTTCTAATCATGTGGACCCTTCTGACTCCTGGACTCATATTTTCTTCATGTCTGTGATGTTCTTGGTTTCCATCTGCTCCAGGTGGATTGGGACCAACTGATGTTGCTTACATGGAAGCTTGCTGGTTCTTAAGACTCTAGGTGCCACTCATTGATATGAGGTGCAGAACAATTTTTCAGAAAAAAAAACCCAAAAAACTAGCTAAGCCAGTCAACCTTGATGTCCCCTAAAACCATGGCCCCCAAACTCCTGTCCCTGGTACTCTGTTTCTTAAAATGTTGGGTTGTACTTAGAAAACCTTTTAGCTTATGATATAGCACAGTTGTGCTGACCTCCCTTCTACTGCATGCTGTTGCTCACTTCACCAAACTGAATTCCTGTCCCTCTCTCTCTACTCTTGTGGCTGTGAAAGAGTATTTTCTTCTGGGCATAACCTTTTCTTGGGTCTTACAATAGTGGTCTCGTATAGTATTTGTCCTTTTGCTGCTGACTGATTTCACTCAGCGTAATGTCTTCCAGGTTATGAGATGTTTCCTAAAAATCATTGTTGTTCTTTATCCTCACATTGTGTTCCATTGTGTAAATATACCACAGTTTGTTTATCCATTCATCTGTTGATGGGCATCTGGTTTAAAACAAATTTTAAAGTTAAATCCTTCTAGTCTTTCTTATATGTGAAGTGCAGTGCCTTCCTCAAGATTTCTGTGAATTCCATGGGGTACTGGTATTCACTTTTCTGAGACCTCCAAATTTGGCTCCTATAGGAATATACTTCATTTAGCTCAGTATTCCTCCCTTTATTTGACTAAAAACTTATCAAACCTACTTACCAATTCTTTTTTTATTTTTTTAAAATTATGATTGAATGAAAATGTACATTCTCATATAAATTTGCATGCCCACCTACATGCAGCTCCCACTGCTCTCCCTGCAGGGCGACAGCGCACTCTACCTCTCCACTCCATACATGTCTTGTCCTCCAAACAATCTCCTATCCCCTCCTCTCCACCCACTCCCCCGCCTCCAGTAAGAGGTCAGCAGGATGACATCCTCTAGATGCATAGAACCATAAAGTACACACATAATATGGTCACTCTGTGTCACCAAGTCCAATCCATTCCTGTTCAGAGAGTTGACCTCCATTATTTTTTATAGACAGCGGCAGCATCAGGGCCAGGGGCCATGCTCCCAGGGGAATTCCATCAGTTGCAGTCTTTTAGTGGAGATCCCAGGGTGCACCCATTTTTATTCTCGTGTTGCCAGTGAGACTCAAGTTTGTGAGCTCCATCACAGCCATCACTGGTGGTGGCCAGGCACCATCTGGTTCTTCCAGTCACAAGTCTGTAGTCGCCCACTCACATGGGTCTCTCTGTCTTCTGGGTTCTCTTTCCCCCATGTTGTTTTGGCGCTTGGTGATCATCCATTCCTGCTGAGTTGGGACTATTTGCTGTACCCTCAGATGGTAGCTTAGCAGCTTTTAAGACCCCAGACACCACTCACCAATGTGGTATGCAGAAGGTTCTCTTAGTAAAATGCTAGTTGTGCCAGTTGGCCTCGATTTCCCCTGAGAGCATGGTCCCCAGCTGCCTGCCCCTACCTACCAATTATATAATACCTTTAAACCAGTCTTGTTTTCCAAGCCCTAGAAGAGACTTTGAAATATCAGTTTTCCCATTTCCCCTCCATTACCAGACTCTGGCTGTTAACTAACACTGAAAGTTTTAATCCACTCAGAGACACATGAGAAGAAAGACCTGGTGAGCTATTTCCCTAAAATCAGTCATTCAACATTTTAAGGGGCATTGTTCTACTCTGATACACGTGGGGTCACAATGAGTAAGAACTGGCTCAATATCAACTGGCTTACCTATTTCTTTTCTTTTCTTTTGTTTTTATTGTGATTAAATGAAAGTATACAGTCCAAATAGATTTTGCATGCCCACCTATCTGCAGCTCCCTCTGCTATCCTCACCCAGTGACAATGCATTCCTCCTTTTCACTCTGTATTTCTAGTATCCTCTTAATGAGCACCTGTCCCCTCCACTCCACTCTTTTCTTTCCTGTCTAGAAAGAAACCAGTAGGACAGCCTCCTATAAATGTATATAGAACCATAAAGTACAACACAATATGGTTACGCTGCATCCCTGAGCCCAGTCTGTTCTTGTTTAAACAGCTGACATCAGTACTAGTTTCTGGTCAGGGCTAGCAGTGGGTCTAGGGGCTATGTTCCCAGGAGGCCCTCTGGGCTGTCGGAGCATCATTTCTGATCTTTTAGTGCCATTCTTGAGCTGCATCCCTCTTTTTCTTGTGTTACCTCAGGAACCCTACACTGTGTACCCCATCACAGCTGTCTTTGGTTGTAGCTGGGCACCATCTGGTTTCTCTGGTCTCATGTTGATACAGTCTCTCATTCATATGGGTCCGTCTGTCTCCTGGGCTCATTTTGCCTCATGTCTTTGTTGTTCTCACTCTTCATTTGTTCCATTTGAGTTGGGACCATTTGGTGTACCTCAGATGGCAGCTTGCTAGCTTTTAAGACCCCAGACGTCACACACCAATATGTGGTGTAGGAGACTCTCATAGCAAAAGACTAGTTATGCCATTTAGTCTAGATGTTCCATGAAAACATTGTCCTCATACCACCATCGCTGCTAATCTATCCTTTGAAATATTCAGTCAAGCTTAGAGAACCTTTGACTTTATGGTATGGTCCAGTAATTTTGATCTGCTCTTTACTGTGTGCTGTCACTGCTTTCACCCAACCAAATTTCTACCTACTATCTAATCTATGACCAACCCTATCCCTCAGTCTTGTAGCCCTCAAAGAGTCTATTCTTCTGTATATAATTCTGTTTTTCAGTCCTTATAGCAGAGGTCTCATACAGTATTTGTCCTTTTGCAGCTGACTGATTTCACTCAGCATAATGTCTTCCGGTTGAAACCAGTTTATGAGATGCTTCCTACAATCATCACTGTTTATCATTGGGTAGTGTTCCATTGAGTGTGTGTGTGTGTGTGTGTGTATACATATATATACCATAATATGTTTATCCGTTCATCTGTTGGTGGGCACCTAGGTTGATTCCATCTTTTTGCTATTCTGAACAGTGCCGCAATAATATTTGTGTGAAACTATTTTTCTGTTAGATATATTCAGAATATATCTGTTAGATATATTCAGAGCAGTGGGATTGCTGGAACGTATGATATTTTTATTTCTAGCTTTTTAAGGATGTGCCAAATTGCTTTCGAAAAAGGTTATACATTTTGCATTCCTGCCAACAGTGTAGGAGAGTTCCAGTCTCTCCACACGCTCTCCAGCATTTGTTGTTTTGTGTTTTTTGGATTATGGCCAATCTTATTGGGGTGAGATGTTATCTCATTGTAGTTTTGATTTGGATGGCTTTGGCTTATAGCTAATGATTGTGAGCATTTCTTCATGTGTCTTTTGGCTGCCTGGATGTCTTCTTAGTGAAGTATCTGTCCATGTCCTTTGCTTGTTGCTTAATTTGGTTGTTTACTATTTTCTTGTTGATATTTTGCAGTACTTTGTAGATTATGGAAATCAGATGTTGATCTGACACATAGCTGCTAAATATTTTTTCCCATTCTGTACGTAGTCTTTTAACTCTCTTGATAAATGCTTTGGATGAGCATAAGTGGTTGATTCTTAGTAGTTACCATTTACCTGTTTTTTTCTTCTGTTGTTCATGCATTGTTTGTCAGATTTTGTTGTCTGTCTAAGCCATGTATTAGAACTTCCATTGTTGGCCTTATTTTTTTCTTGCATGATCTTTAATTTTTGGTTTGATGTTTAGGTCTTTGATCTATTTTGAGTTAGTTTTTGTGTAGGTGTGAAATATGGGTGGGTCTTGTTTCACTTTTTTGCAGATGGCTATCCAATTTTGCCAACACTGTTTGTTAGAGACTTTTTTTTACCTTAGTTTAAGATGTTTGGGCCTTTATCAAATATCAACTGTTTGTAAGATGATGGTGATATTTCTGGGGTCTCAATTCTGCTCCATAGGTCTGTATGTCTTTTTTGGTACCCATAGCAGGCTGTTTTTTTTTACAGTGGCAGTGTAATAGGTTCTAAGATTGGATAGTGGGAGGGCTTCCGCTGTGTTCCTCTTCTTCAGTAGTGCTTTACTTATCCAAGTTTTCTTCCCTTTCCAAATAAAGTTGGTGATTTGTTTCTTCATCTCATTAAAAAAAAGGATACTGGAACTTGTATTGGGATTACATTCTATGTGTAGATCACTTTGCGTAAAATAGACATTTTCACCATGTTTAGTCTTCCTATCCATGAGCAAGGTAGGTTTCTCCTCTTAGGTAAGTTTCTTTTGGTTTCTTGCAGTAGAGTCTTATAATTTGGTCTGTGTAGGTCCCTTGTTTCTCTGGTTAGATTTATTCCTAGGTATTTTATCTTCTTGGGGCTATAGTAAATGGTATTGATTTGATGATTTCATTTTTGGTGATTTCTTTATTGGTGTAAAGGAATCCTACTGAAATACTTACATTTATCCTATATGCTGATACTTTGCTGAACTTTCTTATTAGTTCTAGTAGTTTATGGAGTTTTAGGATTCTCTGTGTATACAGTCATATCGTTTGCATCCAGGGATATTTTTACTTCTTTTTTGCCAACACAGATGCCCTTTATTTCTTTGTCTTGTCTATTTGCTCCATCTAGATCCTCTAGCACAGTACAGAAGTGGTAACAGTGGGCATCCTTGTTTAGTTCCTGTTTTCAGGAGGAATTCTTTCAGTCTCTCTCTATTCAGGATGCTATTGGCTTTGTGTAGATGCCCCTTATTGCATTGAGAAATTTCCTTTCTATGTCTACTTTGCTGTGAGGTTTTAACATGAATGAGTGTTGGACTTTGCTAATTGCCTTTTATTAGTCAATTAACAAAATCAGGTGATTTTTATCCTTTGTGTTATTTATGTGGTTGATGACATTGTTTTTCTGATGTTGAACCAGTATTGCATCCCTGATATGCTGATATGAATTCAACTCAGTCATGGCGAATTATTTTTTGGTATGTTGTTGAATTCCTTTGGCTAGGATCTCGTTGAAGATTTTTGCATCTAGGTTCATGAATGATATCAGTCTGTAATTTTCGTTGTTAGTGGGATCTTTCCGTGGTTTTGGTATCATGGTTATGCTGCCTTGATATAATGAATTTGTGAGTATTCCATCCCTTTGTATGCTGTGAATTAGTCTCAGTAGTACTAGAATTAACTCTTCTCTAAAGATTTGGTAGAATTCTCCAGTAGAGTCATCTTGGCCAGGACTTTTTTGGTTGGTAGTTTTTTGATGACCTTTTCAATCTCTTCTTTTGTGATGAGTTTATTAAGTTATTCTACTCTCCTTGTGATAATTTTGATACACAATGTGAATCTAGAAATGTGTCCATTTCCTCCAGGTTTTCAAATCTGTGTACAATTTTTCGTAGTATCCTATTATGATGCTTTTGATTTTGGTTGAGTCTGCTGTGACATCACCCCTCTCATTTCTTATTCAGGTTACTTGTTTCCTCTCCTGTTTTTCTTTTGTTAAGTTTAGCCAATGGTTTATCCATTTTGTTGATCTTTTCAAAACACCAGCTTTTGATTTGGTTAATTCTTTCAGTTGTTTTTTTTATTCTGTAATTAATTTAGTTCTGCTCTGATCTTTATAATCTGTTTTCTCCTGGCACCTGAGGGCTTATTTTATTGCTCTCTTTCTGCTTGTTAAGGTTGTAGGGTTAATTCTTTGGTTTGAGCCCTTTCTTCATTCTGGATGTGTGCATTTATAGAGATAAATAGACCTCTGAGTATTGCTCTTGCTGTCTGTCCTAGGCTCTGGTAGGATGTGCTTTCATTCTCATTTGATTTCATGAATTTCTTTGTTGTGTCTTCAACTTCTTCCATAACCCATGGATTTTTGAGCAAAGTGTTGTTCAGTTTCCATGAGTTCACATTTCTGCCTATGTTTCTTTCTGGTATTTATTTCAACTTTTATGGCTTTATGATCAGAGAAGATGCCTTGCAATAATTCAGTGGTTTGGATTTTGTTAAAATTTGCTCTGTGACCTAATATATCATCTATTCTGGAGAATGTTCCATGTTCATTGGAAAAGAAGATGTACTTATCTGTTGTTGGGTGCAAAGTTCTGTATATGTTGATGAAGTCTAGTTGGTTGATTATCACGATAAGCTCTCTGTCCTTGTTAAGCTTTTTTCTGGATGATCTGTCCATTACTGAAAGCAGAGTGTTTTAGTCAGCTAGTGCTGCTCTAACAGAAATACCACAGAGTAGATGGCTTTAAGAAAGGAAGGTTTATTTTTACAGTCCAGTGGGCTAGAAGTCCAAATTCAGGATGTCCACTCCAGGGGAATATTTTCCCCTTGGCTGCTCTGGAGGAAAGTCAGGTATTGTATCAGTCTTTGTCCAGGGAGCATCTTGGTGCAGGAACCTCAGGTCTCAAGAATGCACTCTTTTCCTGGTGCTACTTTCTTTATAGTGTGAGGTTGCTAACTCTCTGCCTGCTTCCCTTTCCTTTTATCTCTTATAGGATGAAAGGATTAAGTGTGGGGCAAGCCATACTCTGGGGAAACTCCTTTTATAGTAGAGCAGGGAGGGGATTTTATAAAGGAATTTACAGTCCCACCCTAATCATTTTAACATATAGCACAGCAAAATCACAAAATTTAGGACAATTGTAGAATACAGGGAATCATGGCCCAAGTAAATGGCTTCACATATTTTTGGGGGGACACAATTCAATCCATGACATTCCACACTTTTGCACACCAAAAATCACATCATTGAAACATGTAACACATTCATCTCATCATAGCAAAATTATGTCCATGCCACATGATAGAAGTCTTAATCAGTTCTAAGTCCAAAATTCAGAAATTCTTTTACATCTATGAAATCTAAAACACAAGGTCTCTGCTCCTAAAGCTACAATGGCAGAACATTGACAAGTCAGACATTTTGTTACAAATGGGAGACATTGCAGGGGACCAAGGCATTAACAGGCAACAAGTGAGTCAGCAGAACACATTCAATTAGCACTCAAAGCTTTGAAAATACTCTTACATTTTCTGAGACATTCTACACAGCGGCCCTGCCCTCCAGACTTTAGGTATTGGCCACATCTCTGGATTCTGAGTGGAAACCCCCAGCCCTGTGCTACAACTCTGCCTTCAAGTCCAACTTGGACAGAAACTCTGCCCCATTGGCTTTAGGTGCACCCTAAGCCTAACTGAGTGGCATTTCCACCCTTACAGACACAGGATGCCTTGGTTCTGCCCTTTCAAATCCCTGAGGTCATAGCTATACTTTTGGAGACTGAGGCAGCTCAGCTTCTTATGTTCTTTGTCTCTTCAGCTTCTGCTTCCTATGGTCACATGGCCTGGGCCTCAGGCCCACATCTTCCCTGCAGGGGCAAGTGTTCAGAGATCTATAGCTCCACTGATTCAAGTGCCTGGAGGCACCCCAGTCAGCTAGGAAAACTCAGTGCACAGGTTCTCAGCTCTCTGCTCCATGGGTGAGCAAGGCTAGCTCCACCATTTCAGGTGCCTGGAGGCACCCCATTCTGCAAGGAAAACTCTGTACATAGGCACTTAGCTCTCTTGCTCTATGGGTTGGCTCCAGTGCTGCCTCTGGTTCTGTTGTTGTTGTTACTGTTTCCACTGATCTGTTGTTTCTCACTATCTACGGCTTCTCTGTTCCTTCTGAATCTTCTATTCATTCACACTTCAAAAATGGCTCCCACATTTTAGGTATTTGCTAGAGCAGCACCTCATTCCTCACTCTCAGTACCAAACTCTATGTTAGTCAACTAGTGCTACTTTAACAGAAATACCACAGAGTGAATGGTTTTAACAAGCCAAGCAAAGTGCCATCGAGTCGGATCCAACTCATGGCGACCCTAGGGGCCAGAGTAGAACTGATGCCCTGTTTTAGTCAGCTAGGGCTGCTCTAACAGAAATACCACAAAGTGGATGGCTTTAATAAAGGAAAGTTTACTCTTACATAGTCCAATAGGCTGCAAGTCCATATTCAGGGTGTCTGCTCCAGGGGAAGGCTTTCCCCTTGTTGGCTCAGGAGAAAAGTCCAGTATTGCATCAGTCTTTGTCCAGGGAGCATCTTGGCACAGGAACCTCAGGTCTGAAGGACCACGCTCTGCTCCCTGTGCTGCTTTCTTGATGGTGTGATGTTCCCAATTCTTTGCTTGCTTCTCTTTCCTTATATCTCTTGTAGGAATAGAAAGGATCAAGTGTGGGGCAAGCCATACTCCAGGGAAACTACCTTTACAGTAGAGCAGGGAGGTAATCCTATGAAGAGATTTACAACCCCCAACCTAATCCTTTAACATACAGCATAGAAAAACCACAAAATGGAGGACAGTCACAAGATACTGGGAATCATGGCACAGCCACATGGCTACCCATATTTTTGGGGGGACACAATTCAATCCATGATACTCTCGAGAGTATTCAAAGAGCACCAAACAAGCCAAGCCAAGTGCCGTCGAGTCGGAAGGTTTATTTTTCACAGCCCTGTAGGCTGCAAGTCCAAATTCAGGATGTCCACTCCAGGGGAAAGTTTTCCCCCTTGTCAGCTCTGGAGGAAAATCAGGTATCGTATCAGCCTTTGTCAAGGGAGCATTTTGGGGCAGGAACCTCAGGTCTCAAGGATGCGCTTCTTTCCTGATGCTACTTTCTTGATGGTGTGAGGTTCCCAACTCTCTGCCTGCTTCCCTTTCCTTTTATCTCTTGTAGGACAAAAGGATTAAGGGTGGGACAAGGAATACTCCAGGGAAACTCCTTTTACAGTGGAGCAGGGAGGTGATCTTATAAAGGGATTTACAGTCCCACCCTAGTCCTTTAACATATAGCATAGCAAAATCACAAAATGGAGGACAATTGTAGAATACAGGGAATCATGGCTCAAGTAAATGGCTGCACATATTTTGCGGGAGATACAATGCAATCCATGACATAGAGTATTGAAGTCTCCTACTATTATCATGGAGTGATTTATCTAATTTTTCAATGTTGTCAGTATTTGTTTGATATATTTATATGCTCTAGTATTGGGTGCATAAATATTTAATATTGTCATATCATGCTTACATACTGAAACTTTCAACAATAAGTAGTGACCATCCTTGTACATGATGGTGGATTTTACATTAAAATCTGTTTTATCTGAGATTACTATTGTCACGCTTTCTCTTCTTTGTATGTTGTTAGCTTGATATTTATTTTCCCATCTTTTGATTTTCAGTTTGTTTGTGTCTTTAAGTCTAAGATATGTGTTTATTATAAGCACCATATAGATTAATCATGTTTTTTGATCCATGCTGTCACCCTCTGCCTCTTTAACGAATCATTCAATCTTTTTACATTCAGTGTGATTATTGATATACATATGTTTAGTGCTGTCATTTTGGTGCCTTTGTTTTTGTGTTGTTGATGTTTTCTTTGTTCCTCTTAGTAATATGTTCTGGGTTTTTTTCTTTACCGGTTTACTTTTCATCAATTTCAGTGTTAGTTTTGTGTTTGTTGAGACTCCTGTATTTTGTGTCTTGTTTTGATATGTCACATTGTTAGTTTGCTTGGTGGCTACCCTTTTGATTCCCTTTAACATTCTAAGTTTAAATCAATATTTAAGTTTTGATTATCTCCTTAACTTCTTTGCCATCTGAAAGGTTTGTATCTTCTGTAAAGATCCCTTTTTATAATGTGATTATTTCATAGTTTTTGTGTTAATATCACTGGTTCTGTACTTTTAATATTTTAGTGTGGATTGAACTTAGTGACTTCCCTAACTCGGTAGGACTCTGGATACTGTGTCTAAGTATACATTAGATATTATTGTTTTTCTAAATAAAGAGCCTCTTTCAGTATTTCTTGTAGTTTTGATTTGGTTTTTCAAAGTCTCTAAACTTCATTTATCTGAAATTGTCTTAATTTCACTGTAACATTTGAGAGACAGTTTTGCAGGATATATAATTCTTGGTTGGAAGTTTTTCTCCTTCAAGGCTTTCTATGTGTCATTCCACAACCTTGTTGCCGATATGGTTTCTGCTGAGAAGTCAGATGAAAGCCTACAGGGTTTCCCTTTGTACCTTAGTTTTGTTTTTAAGCCTCATTGCCTTTAAGGCCTCTCTTTATGTTTCATTTTTTAAGCCTTATTGTAAGTCTTGATGTCTTTCTTTTGGTGTCTACCTTTTGTGGTGTTTCATAAACATCTTGAATATCTATGTTCTCTTCTTTCATTATTTCAGGAAAGTTTTCTGTCAGCAACTCCTCAACAATTCTTTCTGTATGTTCTGCTACACCTTCCTGTTCAGGAACTCCAGTTACTCACAAGTTATTCCTCTTCATAGAATCTCACTGCTTCTTAAATCATCTTCATTTTTCTTATTTCTTTTCTCTGATTTCTCATCTTGCATGCTGTATGTAGCTTTCATGCTGTCAGTAGCTTTATCTTCAGTCTCTCTAATTCTGTATTCAATTTTATCCATTCTGTTCTTTTGGCTTTGCATTAAATTGTCTAATTCTGTAATTTTATTATTGATCTTGTGGATTTCAGATTGTTAATGTTCTAAAAGTTCATATAGCTTACCTAATTTTTCATTTTCTGCTGTACCTTGTTTAATCTCTAGAAGGGATGTACACATGATTTTTTTTTGTATTCTACCTCCAATAATTTGAGAAAGGCTTCTTCATCTGGGAAGTCTTTTGATTCTTAATTTTGGGAGTTTTCCACAGCCATGGTGGTCTGCTTCTTTAAATGACTAGATATTGATTGTTGTCTTCATGCCATCTAGAAGTTATTCTGTTTCTCCAGTGGGGGCTGTGGCATATTTCTAAGAAAGGAGTAAGGGCACAGCTAGATTTGTCACCAGGTGCTGTAGCATACTCTAGGTACAAATGACTCACGTATAGCTTCTCTGGCAATGTAGACTCTGTCAAGCCCTGCAATGCTGCTCAGCTTAATGGCTGGCCCCAGATTGGCCCTCAGGGGTGGCAGGTCCCACCTCCTGGTTGCTAAAGGTAGTGATCTACTTGTGCTGACTCTCAGTTATCATGCCAGCCGAGACTATGGTGCAGCTCAGGAAAGGAAGGAGAGAAAGACACCACTACACTCAGCTGCCAGGAACCACTGCATTCTCTAGATGTGTTTATCTTTTATCTTAAAAACTGCTTTTCTGCTAAGAGGGGCACCATTTGGCACCCATCAGAAGAAGCCAGACTCTCAGAGGTATCTGGCCACCCCCCGTGGCTGGCAAAGATGGCAACCTACGTATGGAGTCTCTGGAGGGCCATCAGCCAATGCTATGATGTCGCTCAGTGAAGGGTGTTGGAAATGGTACCACCACTCTCAGCCACCAGTTACTGCTGAGTTCTCTAGTTTATTCTATCTTAAAAGCTCCTTTTATGCTGAGAAGGGCATTGACCAGCCTCAGATGGAAGCAGCTAGGGCTTCAGGGGTGGCAGGCCCTGTCTCCTGGTTGACAAATATGCCACCTCATAGGACATTCCCAGACAGTAGGATGTGACTCAAGGAATGCAGCAGTTTGGGAACTGCCATACTTGGCCTCTAGCCCCTCCTGTGTTCTCTAGGGTATGTGTTTTAGTCACCTGGTACTCTCCAGCAGAAAATAGCACGAGTGTATGGTTTCTTGAAGAGAAACTTTACTGTCACAGTCTGGTAAGCCACGAATCCATTTATAAGTTACAAGTCCATTCAACAAGAGAAATTATCACAGTCTGGTAGGTTGAGTCCAAATTTAGTGAGAACATCTTGTCATAGCAAACTCAGGTCCAAAGGACATGCTCTGGTCTAGCTGCTGCTTCTTGGTAGTATAAGGTTCACAACTCTCTATGTTTAGTTGTCCCCCTTATATCCCACAGCTGGTAACTGGAGTCCTGCCTCACCGGCACAACTGCTACTCATTCCCCATCATTAATATCACAGAGGCAGGATTCACAACACATGGGATGAATTGCACAATATTGGGACTCATAGTCAAATCAATACATACATTTTTGGGGGGACACAATGCAATCCATGACAATATGATTATCTTTAAAACAGCTTTTCTCCTGGGAGATGCACTGTCCAGCCAGGCACTTTTTCTCAGCACGGGGATTAGCCCCAGGTGAGCCCTCAGGCATCTAACTCTACCTCTCGGCTGACCAAGAAGGCGTCCTGCCTGAGCCACCTGTCATACAGTGAGTCAATAGTATCTGTAGGACAATTAAGTTAAGAAAGGGGGGAGGGAACTGTTGTCCTCAGTCAGCAACTGCTTCTGGGTTCTCTAGATGTGGCTGTTCCAAGTACAGTCTCTCTGCTGCAGGATATGCTGTTTACTTAAGCACTTCAGTTCAGCACAGTAGCTAGTTCATGCTGTGCTCTCAAGCTTGGTAGTCGCAGTCCCAGCCTCCTGGTTCACAAAGAAGTTATCCATACCTATAATCCTGTCAAATGATGCACCAGCAGAAGCAGGACTGAGTGTACTACTGCCTCAACTCCAATAGAGGTAGTTCCCCTGTCCTGTCACCCAGTCCAATCTTACAATCTTATGCCAGATCTTGGGTCTCCTAGAATGTCTACACTGCTCTGTTCAGTTATTTTTCTAAGCTTTAGTCCTCAAAGGGGACCAAGGCGATGTGTATCTAATCTGCCATCTTGACCCCGCCTGTGGCTTCACTATTTCTGAAAGAGAAAAGCAATAATAGGCAGAGTCACGTCCACAATATAAATTAAGCCACTTATTTGAGAAGGCAGAAGTGCTGAAAATCAGTCTGGGGGTTAAATAATCACCTATTGGCTCTATCATACCACTAAAGCCCATGGAAGGCAATGGTAAGGTCCGTGGTCTGTGAGAGGTGCTTATGGTGGTTATTTCTCTTGATCACACTCCATAATCACCTTTCTGTGGTTGATATTTAACAGTACTATTAAATTCTCTATTTAATTTTTTCCTTCAACAAAATCACTTCTTGCTATAGGGGATTTTCTAGTTTATTACTAATTGTGACTAATAAAAAGTAGCTGTTTCAACCCTTGGAAGAGGGCAGTCTGAGTGCAGCCTGTGTAACCAGCAAATGAATCTTGTACTTAGAACCAGGTATGCCAGCCTGGCTCCTCAAGTAGGATGGGAGTATGGGCTGACTCCCTTTTACTGATGTATCTTTACCCAAAACACAACCTGTAGTAGCTCGTAGCTTATCAGCACATTCCTCTCCTCTTGCCTGAGCACGTCAACATTCCCAAGGATTGCTCAAGAAAGTATGTGTGCTATTTGGCTCCAAACCAAACCAAACCCACTGCCATGGAATCATTTCTGACTCTTAGCAACCCCATAGGGTTTCCAAGGCAGCAAATCTCTGCAGAAGCAGAGTGTCACATCTTTCTCCACAGAGTGGTTAATGGTTTTGAACTGTCAACCATTCTGTTAGCAGTCAAGCACTCAAGCACTTTAATCATTGTGCAATAAGGTCTCCCTTATATGGTACCTAGCCAACCCCGTTTCTGTTACTGTTCCCAGCAGGGAAGGGTCTGAGCCCTTCTCCTGCAGCACATGATGAGTGCCTGTGACCATCTCTGTATCTGCTGCTGCTGTGGCGAGTGGCTATGGAGGCAGGACCCCTCCATTGAAGCTGACTTTGTTCTGTTTCTTTTCTGTGTGAGTAAAGTATTGCTCCATCTAGCTCTTGTATATGACTTGTGCTTTTGCTGGTGGCTGAACACCTGTAAATCATCATGTAAGTTAATATCCTCTATGTGATAGGATTCTTCCCCTGGGGGTGTTAATAAGGTGTCACTTGTCCCACACAGCCAGATAGAGCTTTGGATTCCACGCTTTATAGCTAACAATACCTGAAGAGCAGAAAATGTCCAACCTGCTCAAATACACAACTAGTTGGTAGCAGTTTGAAGGAGAGTTCTTATCACAGCCTCTTTCTATCTACTGAGACGTAGAGATATTTTGGACCAAGACCCATGAGTTATGTGATCCATGTATAGAATGAATAAGTTTATTGTGTACTAAAGCCTATTCTATTGTTGAGAAATAAATCAGGTTACTCATTATCATGGATTGAATTGTGTCCTCCCCAAAACATGTGTAGCCAGGTGGTTGGGCCATGATTCCCTGTATTTTATGATTGCCCTCCATTTTGTGAGTTTACTGTGCTTTATGGTAAAGGAATAGGGTGGGGCTGGAAATCACTTCATAGGATCACCTCCCTGCTCCACTGTAAAAGGAGTTTCCCTGGAGCATGGCTTGTCCCACCCTTAATCCTTTCATCCCAGCCAAGCCAAGTGCTGTCCAGTCAGATCCGAAGAGATGAAAGGAAAAGGAAGCTAGCAGAGAATTGGGAACCTCACACTGTCAAGAAAGCGGCACCGGGAGAAGACCGCGTCCTTGAAACCTGAGGTTCCTGCACCAAGACACTCCCTGGACAAAGACTGATGCAATACCGGACTTTCCTCCAGAGCTGACATGGGAAAAAGCCTTCCCTGGGAGCGGACATCCTGAATTTGGACTTGTAGTGTACCGGACTGCGGACGAGTAAACCTTCCTTTGTTAAAGCCGTCCACTCAGTGGTAACTCTGCTCCAGCAGCACTAGCTGACTACAATACTTAGGATGGTTGCACAGCCTGGTGACTATAATTAATGTCACTGAGTTGTACACTTAAAAATGGTTAAAGTGGCAAATTTCAAATATATTTAATTACAGTAAAAAAATCAAGTTACTATGTTAAAATCTGTGACAATTTCTTATCTTACCAGAATCATGTTGTTCTTGCACATAAATTAATTATATAGAAAGCCTTTAAAATTTGATACCTGCAAGAATCCAGTCATCTGTATTTTTTGGAAAGAAAATATTGACACAAAACAAAAACAATTCAGTTTATATGGAGGACAAGGTAGCTTGTATAAGACATTTTAGTGAGAGGCAGGCCAGCTGGTCATACTGTGAGGATAGACTCCAGCAGGTCACGGACACTAAGAATGAGTTTGTCTAAGGCATAGGTTATAGCATCCTCCTTAGTAAAGGATTATTGTAAGTAAGCATTAGCATGTTGGAAAATTCTGCTTTGATTTACTTCTTTCTGGGCATTCTATGTTTGCACACACACTCATAACCACAACTGCACACTTAGGAAGTCCCTGAGTCAGATGCCCTGGCTTGTCTTTCTGGTTGTTTCCTGCCAAATGGTGTTCCTGAGTCTGGTTGCCTGGCCCCACAGCTCAGTCAGTTTAGCTTCCACTCCTGGACCATTACAAGTCCATGCTCCTGGGAGCCAATTATTGCTGTTTCTTCCTTCCTGATAGAGTTGTTAGACCTAGGAACTGTGGGTAGCCTCCACAAGATTCCTGGGGAATATTTGAATTCAAAGACCAGAATTCAGTTCCTATCCAGGAATAAGGAAAGAGAGCATTGCTTGAAGAGAAATGCTTGAACTACCTATTAAGCTATGACAACCCCTAGTGATGGTGGAGTGCGACACTGCACTCAAGGTGTTTTTTCTACCTAAACCGATTGTTTACTTTGCTCGCTGCCTCAAAGCCTAATCCCTTTTTAAGTATTTTGATGAATTGTTTTAACTTTGAGACTAGTAGTTTATGTTCTATTTCCTTGGAGTTTTATATGAAAAAAAAATAAACATACTATTGAGTTTTAGCTCATTAGTTTCTGCATGAAAGAACCACTTGTGTTTTTGTACAATTAAAACACCTGTTGTAATCTCTAAAGTCCTCTCTTCTGCTTAAGGATAACTTGTAGCTTGCTACTTGGGAATCCTTAATAGGCTGTACGCTTATTCTAGGGTTTATACTTAGAGATGTGAGTAATTGAACATACTTAAAGGAAACATCTTATGAAATCATGAAATTCCTCTATAATATGTACCTGGGACATTGATTCACCATGTCATTTTTACTTAAGTTGCTGTTGTCAATTTAAGTTGGCGCGCTGGTCATGTGAGCTTTGTACAGGGCTCTGGAACTTGAATAAAATGTTGGAGATTGCATGTGGGAATGTAATAACACCCAGCAAAACAATAATCGAGTGGCTTTGTTGATCCAATGGAGGATATTTTGAGGTTCTGGCTGATGAATTCAATGCTTTTTCAGTAGGAAAAGCCCTGCCAGTTAGCCCTTAAATTAAGCAAAATGAGTTGTCTGATAAATGCAGTCCTCTTAGTGACAACCAGATGCCCATCAGAGTCACTTGGGATTCTTTCGAGTAATGATTGTTAGAAACTGTTATTAACTATTTAACACTCAGATTATCTGTTCCTTGGGATAACTAATACTACATTTTAATATAAACAGTCAATTTGGGCCATTTAAAAAATATCTGGGTCTGCATAATACAGGAGATAAAAAAAACAAAAAAAATAGTGTTTTCTTTTGCACTGAGGAGCACTATTTGGGGAGTGGCTGTTTAGATACAACAGAAAGAAAATTCTGAAGCTGTTCATACTCAGCTTTATGTGCAATGTGATGTTTCAATGCATTAAGCAGTATATCTACTCTAAAGGACTTGTCACTTAACTGGTGCCTCAGTATTCCAGTGAATACATTATGGTAATAATCCTTACATTGTATGTTGATGTTTAGCATAAGAACAGTGATGTGAACCACAGCATACTAGGCCTGTAGCATACTAGGATTTTGTGGAAATAATACATCATAATAGATTTCTCTATATGTCATGGTTTCCTGTGGCATAGATGACTTACATAGTTAAAGGGAGAGTCCTGAACTTTACTTAGCCTGAACTCCTTTTTGGAAACCTGATGCTATCTCTTTATTGGACATACTAAAGAGTGATATAAACTTCCTTATACTGAAAATCCTATAGGCAAGTCTACTCTAGTGTCTAGGGTCACTAGGAGACAGAACTGACTCAATGGCAGTAGGTTTGGTTTGGTGTGTTTTTTAGATTCAAGTATACTGGTGGTGTAACTTTCATTCTTATCTAGGATGTTCTCTCTCTCTCTCTCTGTGTATGTATGTGTGTGTGTGAAAAAGTTTGGATACCTTACTTCGAGGGAATGATTCCTTACTTTCCACATTTCCAGAGTACTCTCATTCCCTAGGAATTCCTGGGTAAGATAAATGTTTAATATGTTCATTTGCTAACCAAGAGGTTAGAGGTTCAAGTTTACTCAGAGGCACTTTGGAAGAAAGGCCTGGCCACCTGCTTTTCATATATCAGCCATTGAAAACTTCGTGCAGCCTACCACAGTTCTACTGTGACACACATGGGTCACAAGAATTGCAACTGAGTCAACAGCAACAGGTGAGATGGTGGCTAGTTTCTTAATATGCTATTGTTATACTAGAAAGAAAATAGGCAAAACCTCTTAGGTTTTCTGAGCAAATGCCTTTATGAAGCAGGGTTCTCAGCAAAGCACAATGTATGGGAGCATAGAGAACATTTTGGGTACACTTCATTTCCTAGCTCTGGGGACCCATTACCCCAATCCTGACTAGTACCCGTGAGTTTCAAAGGTGGGTTAGAGGGTCATCTGCTCAGAAAGCCCAAAGGGCCTGTGAGCTTGTTCATTCCTCTCTCCCAGAGGCCACGCCGAGTAGAGGGGAGTACAAAAGCCCAGGTCCCTTGATTTGAAGCCATACAATCTCAGTGATGTAATGTATACACCTCAGCTCTTGTGGGGTTTCTCCTAAAATTGCAACCTTGCTTGCCTTCTTCTCTTTCCTTGTGTTTCTTTCCACATCCATCATAACTCACTAGCACTCAAATCCTTGTCTCAGAGTCTGTTTCTGGGAAAACTTTGCCTAAGGTAAAGGAGTTCAGAAGGACTGCTGGGAGAAGGGAGCAGTGGTAGAATTCTCCTTTTTCTTGGAGGAGACTAGGGTTCAATTCCAGCCAGTGCCACCTCATGTGCTTCACCACCTGTTTGTCAGTGGAAGCTTCTGTGTTGTTGTGGTACTGAACAGGTTTCAGCTAAGCTTCCAGACTAGGAGGAAAGATCTGGCGGTCCAATGCCAAAAATCAGCCAATGAAAACCCTGCAAATCACAACAATCTAATCTACAGTGGATTGTGGCATGGTGCAAGGACTGTGCAGCATTTCCTTCCATTGTGCTTGGTATCCCCATGAATCTGGGCCAACTCAGTGGCAGCTAACAACAGCCATGGGGAAGACAAAGGCTATCTTCAATTCTATAGAGTGAACATGGAGTGTGTGTGTTGGGGGCAGGGAGGTATCCAAGTTCAGAATTCTTATGCTTACCAAATAAGAACATATTGAGAATACATTTATATAATCATTATGCTTTTATTCACTATTTGGAGGTTCCCAAAGCTGCATACTACAGATGAGGAAAGGCAGGGTGGACAGACAAAAAGGATTTGCCTCAGGGTATAGAGTTCTATGGTCTGTGGAAAACCTAGAACCGGGACAAAACAATCTTGACTTTTCACTAGTAATTTCCATCCAGCTTGGAGTTACAGTCAAGTTCAAATCTCAGGTCAGGTAGTTGTTAATTCTGCTAACCCGTGATCCCCTGGTGAATGTTTAACAACAAGATCTTTTGAGAAGATGAGGCAGGCAAGGGAAAAGCCAAACAAGCATATTCTGAATTGTAGAATTTGCCACTTTTCATAGCATAAATATTCTCATCGTGGCCAGTTTCAGGCTACCAATAAGATGTCACTGATCACACAGGAGTTGCTCACATTGGCTCTTTCAGGCTGCTGCAGTCAGCTTGAACACATTCGTGTCTCTAATCTCTTTCTAAACCTCTTTTTTTAAATTCTGTGTCCTCAGCCGTTCAGCTGATGTAGCTATAATCCATTGTGTCCTGTGAGAATCAATGTCAATGTAAGTTCCTAAAACTAATTATTACTAACATCATCAGTAGCAAGTTAAGAATAAAAAATGATCTAAACTAGGATAAATTTGCATTTTATCATGGTTATCTGTTGGGCTGTGAAGTACATACTTTAGCCAGCCTGTCTTGTTAAAATATTTGAGGGAAATCCTTTTTTTTAGGGGAGGGTAAGGGAGATATGAATCAGGCTAAACAATGACAGAGAATCCTTAGGTGTTGTTATAGACTGAACTGTGTCCCTCCAAAATGTGTGTCCGCTTGGCTAGGCCGTGATTCCCCGTATTGTCTGGTTGCTGTAATACAAATGAGTTGGTTCCAATGGAAATGCTGTTAATGGTGACACCCTGATATCCCTTTATTTGCTACTGTTTGAGCTCAGAGGGAGGAAAAAAATCACTGCTTCATAATTCAGTCTACATTGGTGCAAAGTTTACAAAGTGACATTGACAATTTTAAGTTGTGTATATAAGAGGCATGTAGAATCAAGCTCACTGTCACCCCTGAAACAATTGGTTATATTTGATAATACACTCTCACTTGGCTGGATGGAAAACAATGGCAGATGTTATTGGTTGTTTAACCCGCCACTTGCTGTGGCATTGATTACAATTCATGAGACCTGTGAATAATTACCTACAGATATTAAGGATGTATGAGATTCTTTTCATCACTGTCATGAGTCAGAAATATCAAGAGGCACTAAACAAATGCAGGATATCATTGCAAAACTTGTCATTGTATTAATAAAAGCTATTAAGCCAACAACATAACAGTGATTAGAAAATCATTAACATTAATAAAACACATGGGAATGCCACTTGGAGAATTGCTTGTCTTTTGTATGCACACATTCCAAACACTAGAGTAAGGGACTAGGTTTTTCATGGCTGGGGACATCTGATAGGAATTTTATTAAACCCTGGTGGAGTAATGGTTAAGTGCTATGGCTGCTAACTAAAAGACTAGCAGTTCTGCTCTGTCCTATACAGCCACTGTGAGTCCAAATTGACTCAATTGCAGTGGGTTTTTTTTGTTTGTTTGTTGGGTTTTGTCTTTTCAAAAGTGGTGCAAATGATTAACACACTTGGCTGCTAACTGAAAGATTGGTGATTTCAAGTCCACCCAGAGGCACTTTGGAAGGAAAGCCTGATGATCTGCGTTTGAAAACCCTATGGCACACAGTTCTACTCTGAAACACATGAGGTTGCCATTAGTCAGAATCACCTTGGTGGCAACTGATTTGGTTTGGTCTCTTTTTAAAAGCTGGATCAGAAGAGCTGGTAACTGTGTGCTTTTGCATAAGCACTGCCTCCCTCTGTAGCACTGTGGAGTTTTGCTTTATCTGTAGTCTGTGATCCTTTTTCCATCTCGATTCATGGCATATAGACTCGGCCATCAAGGCAAGCAGAATGAGGAATGGAGATTAGCCAAGTGGGCAAGATGGGACAGGGGATACAAGACAGATACTGGTGGACACAGACACCCTTAGTCATCAGAATGCTTTCTAGGAGGAGAGAAATTTTCATCCAATTGCCTTGAATTGTATTCATTGGCTTTTGTTTTTAGACACAGGCAACTAGTCACCTATGCTTTGGGCTGTTTCCATATGAGTTCATAAAAGAAAAGACAGCCAAAGAAGAAAGAAAAGATGAGGTAATGTGGTAATTTTTCAGGGAGCCAGTGGTGTTTCTATGAAGTAGTGTTAAAGTCAGCCTCTCGCTTTAGAAAGAAAAAAAGCTTGCTGAAATGCTATTCAGTAACAGGCATTGACTACTGGGGGAAAAAAAAACTGGGTTTCTGATTGGTCCCTTCAAAACACTTCTCAAAAGAAAAGAGTTCTTTTAACAATTAATTTACAGGAATTGGAACAAGGTGTTACTACAGGCGAGGGAAAAATAACGAAAGAGAGAAAAGCAAAAAGAAAGAGCTGGGCACTGGTGTGATGTCAGCCTGAATTTCTGCCCGTTGGGTTCCATAGACTTACAGTTCACTTGAAGGTAGGTTCTGAAAACAGAAAAAGAAATAAAACTTCGGACAAAACTATAGAGACAGTGGAGCCCTGGTGGTGCAGTGATTAAGAGCTCAGCTGCTACCCAAAAGGTTGGCAGTTTGAGTCTTCCAGCAGCCCCTTGGAAACCCCATAGGGAAGTTCGACTCTGTTCTATAGGGTCTGTATGATTTGGAATTGACCTAACAGCAACAGACTTGGTTTCATAGGGATCATTAAAAAAAAAAAGAAAAAATCAGTAGTTGCCAGGGTCTTGGGGATGGGAAGGGGTGAATAGATGAAGCACAGGGACTTTTAGGACACTGAAATGATGCTGCACAATACCATAAAGGTGGACATGTGACATTAGGCATTTGTCAGAATCTGTATGGGTGTCCAACACAAAGAGTGAACCTTAAAGTAAAGAATACCAGTTGCTACCAAGTCGCCTCTGACTCACAGTGACCTCATAGGTGTCAGAGTAACTGTGCTCCATTGGGTTTTCAATTTTCAGAAGCAGCTTACCAGGATTTTCTTCCACAGTACCCGTGGGTGGACACAAATGCTCTAATTGCGCCACTGGGGTCCTGATGTACAGCCAAGTGCCAAGTGCTGCTGAGTTGGATCCAATGCATGGTGACCCTGATGTATAGACTTCAGTTAATAACAATGTCTCAGACTTAGTTCATTAATCCCATGTTAATAAGAGGGGAAATTGTGGGGGAAAAGGGCTGCCAACTTTTCCATAAATGAAAGACTGTTCTAAAAAATTAAGTCTATTAATTAAAGAAAAGAGAGGACAAAGGAAAAAAAAATCCTCAATAATTCCTCTATTCCTGTCTCTATCATCCTTTTATCCTCTTCCTTATGGGATTAAACAACTCCTCTTCCGCTTCCCACAGCATGCACTGGGCATCGTGCAGCTTCAGGCCCCCTCCAGCAAGCAGAGCCGCGAGGGCCTGGCCCTCTTGTCATGCTCCGTCTCACCCGGCCTCTTAGAGGCCTGCGGAGAAATGGCCCAGCTGGCAGGCGCCTGCACACTGCTGTCTGCCTCTCAGCAGCAAGTCTCCTCACAAATTGGCCACAGGCTGTCATCTCAGCAGAGGGGGAGGCAGGCCAACAACTTCAGTTCGTATTTGACTCCTTCTTGCAATGACAAGGTCAAGAAAAAAAAAAGATGGGTTTTTCCTTTAGTAATTCTAACTTTGGGTGGAGGCACATTCTTTGTTTTTTTTTTATGGTCAAGAAATTCAGAGTTGAACCCCATAATCTGCTGTTCACTCTTCTTTTGCCTTCTGTCTCGCTTGTGTCAGGCTTATCTAGGGATGGCCTTAGGGGACAGAGCTACCACAGGAGAACCAACTCACTTTGGTCCTCCAGGAGCTCACAAAAACATCTATCACAGACAGTGTGACCACCTGGGTGCAGAGTGGATAAAAGACTGCAAAGGGACACTCAGAAAAGCCTCCAGATGCTACTGACAAAGGGTGACTAAGGTTTCACCTCACCACTCATCTGTCAGTTTGTTGCACTAGGGAGCTTAGGTGTTGCTCTGATGCTGGTATTTCAAACACCATCAGGGTCACCAATGGAGAACAGGGTTCATTGGAGCTTTCAGACTAAGGAAGAAGACCTGGTGATCTATTTCCAAAAATTAGTCAGTTAACCCCCTTGGATCATAACAGAAAATTGTCTCATATAGTGTTATAATCATGAAGACAGCACGGGACTGGGCAGCGTTTCTTTCTGTTGTGCACGGGGCCACTGTGATTTGGAGCCAGCTCATAGCAATGACAACAGCAGGAGTTAACTCAGCCATGTGTCCGGAGAGCACATAGGCAACAAATTCTCTGTCAAGAAATCTTCTGTCTGCTTTACCCAGTCTGCCCCGAGGGCAGAATGTAACCAGGGCTGAGCCTTACACACAGCCAGTGCCCAGTATGTGGGCAGCAGTTAAAGAGAAAGTGTAACACCTGGCCTGGTTCTGCGGTTCAGTGATGTCAATAGGCCGTCTCCTCTCTTAGCTCTTGGCCTGCTCTCTGTGTTGGGTTTCTTCTCTCTACATTGTAACTCCTAGCAACTCCAGGCCGCTCCAGCTTCCTCAGTCAACAACCTCAGTGTTTCCCAAAGTTCCAGCAAAACTCCTAAGCTCCAATGAGACCCAAGGGTCATATGCCCATTTCTAAAACAATCTTTGAGGCAAAGCCCTGCTGATTGATCTGGCTGGGGTCAATCTCACGTTTATGCAGAGACTGAGAATGGTTCCCTGAAGTAGAACTGGACTGCTGTTGCCAATACCGAGCAGGAGACTGTGGGTAGGCAACAGTCTGAACTGTACACTTGTACTTAGCTCTGGCCTTCTGTTTCTCTGTTCAGTAGACTGGAACAGTGTTCATCTGGGGAGCCTAGGCAAGGGAAAGTGCTGGAAAGACAGGATGTGAAGAAGGAAAAATGTGAATGATAATTCTGATATAGCATAGTGAAAATAGCAAGTGACACATTTTAAAAAATAATCTAACACCTTTGCAGCATCTGAAATGTCTTAGATCTGTTTAAAACTTGCTTTTCTAATTTGACCCACAAGTTAATGTCATTTATTTCAGTATTTAATGTAGCTCGGCACAATTCTAGATGCTGTGAAGGAGGCAAAATCTATACTTTTATGGAGTTTACATTCTGATGAAGATATATACATATCTATTCTTCTATATATACATACATACACACACACACACACACACACACACACTATTCTAATATACACACACCAAACCAAATCCATTGCTGTTGAGTCAGGTCCAACTCATAGTGACCCTATAGGAGAAAGGAGAACTGTCCCACAGAGCTTCCAAGGAGTGTCTGGTGGATTTGAACTGCTGATCTTTTGGTTAGCTGCCATAGCACTTAACCGCTATGCAACCAGGATTTCCTGTATATATACAAGTCGTCCTATATTTGAGTTACAGAAAAACCACACTTACAGCAGTTTTCAGGTTTGTTTTTTTCGGGGGGCGGTACATCTTATTGGTAGTAGTGTGTACTACATACAATGTTGCTATGTATAATTTGCTGATGTTACAGTTCTCAGATATTCACTCACTGATGTTCAAAGATCAGATTTATAAAGATGCTGATAATAAAAGGCAATAATAACAGAAGCTAAAAATAGAAAAAGGTATTCAACTTAACATTATAAATGACTTGCAATGGAGTCATGAGCAAGGGACCCTGTCATAGTCAGGTACCAAAACAAAACAAGACAAATCCACTGCCATCAGGTCAGTTCCAATGCGTAGCAACCCTATAGGACAGGGTAGAACTGCCTAGTGGATTCAAACTGCTGACCTTTTGGTCAGCAAATGTTTTCTTAGGTGCCATTGAGTCAGTTCTGACTCATAGCAACTCTATGTACAACAGAACAAAATACTGCCCAGTCTTGTGTCATGTCCACAGTCACTTTTATGCTTAAGCCCATTGTTGCAGCCACTGTGTCAATCCATCTCATTGAGGGTCTTCCTCTTTTGCACTGACCCTCCACTCACCAAGCACGATGTCCTCCTCCAGGTACTGATTCCTTCTGACAGCATGTCCAAAGTATGCAACATGCCGTCTTGCTATCTTTGCTTCCAAGGGCCACTCTGGCTGTACTTTCTCCAGAACAGATATGTTTGTTCTTTTGGTGGTCCATGGTACATTCAGTGTTCTTCTCCAACACCACAATTCAAAGGCATCAATTCTTCTGTCTTCTTTGTTCATTGTCCAGCTTTTATATGCATATAATACAATTGAAAATAGCATGACTTAGTCAGGCAAACTTTATTTAGTCTTCAAGGTGACCTCTTTACTTTTCAATGCTTTAAAGAGATCATTTGCAGCAGATTTTCCCAGTGCAATGTGTCTTTTGATTTCTTGACTGCTACTTCCATAGGTATTGATTGTGGATGCAAGGAAAATTAAATCTTTGGCAACCTCAGTCCTTTCTCCATTTGTGACAATATTGCTTACTGGTCCAGTTGTGAGGATTTTTGTTTTCTTGATGTTGAGGTGCAATCCGTACTGAAGGCTGTGGTCCTTGATGTTCATCAGTGTTTCAGATCTTCTTCACTTCCAGCAAGTAAGGTGGTGTTGTCTGTGTAACACATGTTGTTAATGAGTCATCTACCAATCCTGATGCCTCGTTCTTCTTCATATAGTCCAGCTTCTTTGATTATTTGCTCAGCATACAGATTGAAATGGTATGGATACAACGCTGACACACATCTTTCTTAACTTTAAACTGTTTGTTATCCCCTTCTTCTGTTCTCATGACTGCCTCTTGATCCACGTACAGATTCCTTAAGAACACAATTAAATGTTCTGGAATTCCTATTTTACTCAGTGTAAGCCATAATTTGTTATGATCCACACAGTCGATTGCCTTTGCACAGTCAATGAAACACAGGTAAACATCTTTCTGGTATTGTTTGCTTTCAGCCAAGATCCATCTGACATCAACAATGATAACACTGGTTCCACATCATCTTTTAAATCCAGCTTGAATTTCTGTAAGTTCCTTGTCAATATACTATTGCAGTCACTTTTGAATGATCTTGAGCAAAATTTTACTTGTGTGTGATATTAATGATGCCAGCCAGCCAGGTGCTGTCGAGTCAGATCTGACTCATGGTGACCCTAGGGCCCAGGGTAGAAATGACTGTTCAGTAATTTCCACACTTGGTTGAATCACCTTTCTTTGGAATGGGCATAAATGTGGATCTCTTCCAGTCAGTTGGCCAGGTAGCTGTCCTCTGAATTTCTTGCATAGACAAGTAAGCGCTTCCAGCACTGCATCTGTTTGTTGAAACTGTAGCTCTTCCTATTATACCACAAGGGCTTCCAGGTTAGGTACACGTACACGCACACACACACACACTATGCATACACGTTTTCTCTATATAGATTGTGTATCTATACATAGTCTAATACATACATTCTACCTACACATTGGAAACCCTGGTTGTGAAGTGATTGAAGTGCTCCAGCTGCTAACTAAAAGATTGATGGTTCAATTCCACCAGGTACTCCTTGGAAACTCTATGGGGCAGTTCTGTCCTGCCCTATAGGATTGTTATGAATCAAAATTAACTCAATGACAATGGGTTTGGTTTGGTTATTTTAATCTATGTAGTGTGTGTTATAATAAGTATATATATATCAATTCCTACATATACTTATATGTATAATATGAATTGTTGCATTCTAATATGTATACATATCTATTTATCTATATACACACATATATGTAGACATACACACAAGCACACATATACACACACATACGTATATACATACATACTTTTTCCAGTTGCCATGGAGTCGATTTCAACTCCTGGTGACCCTATGTGTATCAGAATAACTGTGTTCCATAGCATTTTCAATGGCTGAATTTTTACAAGCAGACCACCAAGCCTTTCTAGGCTCTTCTGGGTGGACTTGAACCACCTACCTTCAGTTAGCAGCTGACTGCATTAGCCATTTGTAACAGTCAAAGAATATGACATATACATGTATTTACATATAACCCACTGCAAACTAGCCAGATCTGACTCACAGTGACCCTGTAGGTCACAGTAGAACTGCTTCATAGAGTTTTCAAGGAATGTCTTGTGGATTTGAAATGCCAATCTTTCGGTTAGCAGATGTAGCATTTAACCCACTACGCCACCAGGGTTTCCATACACATATGTCTATGTATATGTGTGTGTGTGTGTGTGTAAATATAGAACCGAATGGGAAAGAAAAAAGGGAAAGAAGACCACTAGTCCTGATTTTAGGGAATTTATACTTTTGGGGGAGGCTAAACATACATAATGAAATAGCTGTAAACAATAGCCCAATTCCACAAGAAAACACTTGAAAGTACACAGATTTAATACATTTACAGGATGAGAATTTCTTAATAGGAGAGAACAGACTGGGTCGAGTCTAGCCAAGGAAAATTGCGTAGAGTTGTTCTCCAGCCTTTAAGCTTTGGTAAAGCTAAAGGTGAAAATGTGAGTGTCTGAGACATCCGAGTACTATAGGAGAAAGGAGTATAAACTGGACACTGCTTCCCCAAACTTTTTAACTATAAGATTCATCTCAAAGCATATTGTAAAGCAAATTCATGGGCCCCATGCAGATTAGCTGATTACAGTTTTCCCCAGGAGAGACCAGGAGACCTGTATTTTAACCAGAACCTTGGCTGCTTTTTATCACAGCAAAGTAGAGGAGCTCTTGCTTAGAGGGCTGGCAGGTTCACAGCAGGGCGAGGCCTTCCCTGTGCAATGCCTTAAGCTCCTTATTCATCCTTGGCATGACTTCTCTTGTCCATTTGTGGCAAGGAGTGCAATACTCTTGCTAAAGAGTTCCTTTCTTCAGTATACAGAGTGTGAGAATGTAAAGGGATAGAAGCCAGCTACTGGATTTAGTCGAAAGTGTGGAGAATAAATCCCCAATGCCAGCAGATCATGTGAATGGAGACAGATTTCTCTTGAAAACAGAGAGGGGGCTATAAAACTTGCAAACCAATATATCCAGAGAGTGCTTCTAATTCAATTACATCCCCCCTTTTCCACCCAGACGGCTTCCCACACGCTCCGCCGGCACATGCCGCTGCACTAACAATGCCTTGTGGACGTACAGCCTTCTCCGCAGTGGGAGAGGACAGCTGCTTAATAGCCTATGTGCACAGCAGGGCAGAAGGTAAAATACAAGCCTGGGTACAGCTTGGGAGGCCCTAGGTAGACCGCAGGGAAGATTCTTGACAAGACAGAAACCAGAAAGGAAATTCTACTAAGGCTATTACTGTACTCCACATCCATAATCTGTCAGGAAATGTCTTGGGTGTTTGAACTATAAATAGCTAAGACCTAACTAAGCTTGTGGGAATTAATAGCATCACTATTCGCTGGGGTGGGGTTTTACTTTCAAATGCTTTCCTTCAGCTCCGGGTAATTCTGAGACTCACGGTACCAAGATAACCCCGCTAGTGATGAAGCTGTAACTAGCAGGGTAGACATTAGCGTGTTCATTGGAGTGAACTGGATCGTGGCTCCCCAGAAAGAGTTGTTGAAGTCCCAAACCCTGGTACACCTGTGAAAGTGACCTTGTTTGGAAAACAGGACATTTGAAGATGCTTATCAGTTAACATGGGGTTATATAGGAATAAGGTGGGTCCATCTGAGTCTTAGTCTATAAAAAAGGAAAACAGACATGTAGATTGGCATTACACAAAGGAAGAATGGGCATGCAACCAAGAAGTGGCAGCTGCAAAGCCAAGGAATGCCAACAATAGCCAGGAGCCACTGGAAGCTAGAAGAGAGGCATGGGCCAGTTTTTCCCTTAGAACCTCAGAAGGAATCACCATAGTCACTACCCTAATTTGGGCATCTAGTTTCCAGAACTGCAAATCAGTAAGTCTCCATTCTTGGAAGCTGCTTACCTGATGGTATTCTGTGATGTTTACACAGGAGACTAAGGCATCTGCAGAAGTGTTCTGGTTCTCCAACTGACTGGATAGTAGGATTGTACTTCTTTGTCTCCCTGAAGTAGGGTGTGATGATAAGACCTACTTTTGCCAGTGAAATAATGCAAGCAGAATTGGTGTGTTCTACATCAAGACAGATAATTTAAAAGCTGATATGCAATTTTCACTGTTCTTTCCCTCTACTATAGTAAAAGGCAAATGGTAGTAGATGGTAGAGGGTGGCCTCTCTTCCATCATGGTCTTAGTGTGAGCTGATGCAGAACTGTGTCCTAGCTGAGCCATGAGGGACATACAATGCGAGAAGTTAACCTTGTGATTTAAAGTCGCTGAGACTGTAGGGTTACTTGTCACTGCAGTACAAGCTAGTCTATGCTGATCATACCTAATTAGTGCTCCATGGGCCTATTTAGAAACAGCAAAAACAGGATCATGTAACATCAGATTTCTTGGTCAGAAAGACAGGAAGAAATCTGTTATTAACATGTTCACAGGATTCTAAATCTCATATCATGCTTGGTTAAGAGTAAGGTAAGCCTGTCTCTCCTTCTCCAATGAAAACACGACCTTTGAGTAAAGGTAAACAAGGAAGTTTCCAATCAAGCTGGTGTGTGGTAATCTCATTAGCTTCTTTGACATATTTTTTGGCTCTTCATGCTTCTTTCTTAAGTTACATCCCTGTTATTTCCTTGTTGAGATTGCTACTATGGCTTTCTAGCTGGTTTCTGTGCCTCTGGAGTTTTTCCCTTTTCAGAGTGTTTTGTTATTAGACACAACTTGAGACTTGAACAGTTAGCTTCTCCACCTCAAGCTCCACTACAGCTTCTCACTGCTTATAAGATAAGGCAAAGGTACATATTTTTGTGCAACCGGCTGTTGTTTCTCAAAATAAGTCATCCACAGAGCCTACCTTTGCTTCCAAACCTTGAAAGTCTTCACTGTGATTTTCCTAGCAAGGACTAGCAAAGGCTCCATACAACTTCCTTATCTACCAGTGAAGACCCTTTTCTGAATCTATGTGAAATAAAAAGCCCTTTGATGGCTTCTCTGCTATGGAATGCTGTTCTGGAGAACATTACTACTATTATTGTGACACCTACTCCCAGTAGGGAACTGTCTCCTGTTCCTGTACCATCACATTGTAGGGAAGTCACTTGGGAGAACTGTGTAGCAGAGTGAAATCGAGTGATCACACTTGGCTAGGATAGATATGGGGAGAGAGAGAAGAAGCTTTCTTTAAAATAGAATCCCCTGGAGGCCTTAAGTCCTCTGTCTGTAAAGAGCAGCTTGACTGTTATGATTCAGTCCTCAGAAGCAGGAGTGGGAGGGAAGGTGTTGATAAATCCTTCCTTTAGACTGGCAGGCAGGACTCAGATGCCAAGGTCAGAAGGCACTTCTAACAGTCATCAGACACTCAATAAAGTGGAAAGAACATTCATTCAGGGAGAAGAAAGTCCTGTTTTGCCCCAGCTCAGCCATTAACCAGATGACAGACAGCGGGCGGACTATGAGTCTTCCCGAGCCTCGTTTCCTCTTCCAGTTCTAGCAGCCTAGGTTGCCCTTCTATTAGGCCACTTCTCTTCTTTGTCTTCATTTGCGAAGCAGACCTTGAAACAAAAGTTCAAGTGCTTGTTTAGAAATTGAAGTTAGAGGAGTGAGAAAGGCGACAGCAAGGAAAAGCAGCCAGTGACAGGCTTGTGGTTGACCAGCTACCAACGTGGCGGTTTAAGGTCTCTGGGGAAACTGTGAACACGATACTGAGAGTTATGCCACACACGCAGAGCTGGCGAGGGAGCCGGAGTATTTATACACTAATTCTCACCTCTGACTAGCTGAAGGCTGTTCCTGTTTCTTTGGCAGCACTTTGGACATGCCACACGGGCAAGAAAGTACCCTCTGCTAGAAAGATAAAGGCTCAGGCAAAGGCATATATTAGTTTGGCAGGTGAAAGACACAAGTGAACAGGGTGAGAAGAGAGTTATTGGCAGAAACTCCTACGCTGTTTAAGTAAGACACAACTAGTTTGCCACTGAGTGGATTCTGACTCACTGAGTTGGCTCCAACTTGTGGTGACTCTGTATTACAGTAGAACTGTACTTGAAAGGGTTTTCAATGGCTGATCTTTGAGAAGTTGATTGCCAGGCCTTTCTTTCTAAGTGCTTCTGGGAAGACTCAAACCTACCACCTTTGGTTAGCAGGCAAGCACCTTAACCGTTTGCACCACCCGAGGACTCCAGTAAGACTCTTACTAAAAAAAAATATTTTTTTTAAATGCAAACAAGGGAGGTAAATACACTGAACACACTTTTGCTGGAAAGTGGTTGCCAGAATCAGAGAGACTGTGCTTAGAGCGCTGGCTTCTGAGGTAGTACCTTCTGAACACCTATTTTAGGTGTGGCAGTAAGATGTACTTTTTTTGTTTGATTGCAATTTCAGCCTCCAGTGAGCCCAGTAAAAGGATTGGCGACAGCTGGATTTGGAGAAGTTGGGCTAAAGATTGCACTCTTAATGCTGAAGTGATTCAATCTCTGTCAAAACCTTGGGTGTAGTTCAGGTGTCAACCCTTTTGGAAGCCTCATCATTTTCCTCATACAAAATGTGCTGTACCTGTTTCTGGATGCTCCCACACCCCACTGCTAGTATTTCTGCTAAGTCCTTCTTTCAGTCTGCTTCGGACTGCAGTTAATACCTTGGATGTCAGCACTCTCTTTTCTCTAGCCCACTTGCTGTCACCTGGGACGTCAAAACCCAGGATGTAGCAATCAGCAGTGCAGTGTGTTGCAAGTAATTTGTAACTAATAGTAGGAAACCTAAGGACATCTAAACCACTCAGGCTATCATCTAGGATATGTTTCACACTCTTTAATGTGGCTTTCACTCACTAGCATGCATGTGCAATTTCTTAGGTATAGGAGACACAGGTAGAGAAAGAGCCAGTGCACCAGAAATTGTTCATAACTCCAAGTTTGCTCTTGAGAGTGCGTTGCACATATTAATGCCATCCATTAAATGAGTCAAGATATGAAATATTGAGAACTGCTGTATTAGACTGCGAGCTCTGTGAGAGAAAGTTCTCTGATTTCACTGGTGTCTGTATTCCCCATGTGTGTAGTACATGTTATGTACTTCATAATAATACGTGGAATTAAAGAAAGCGAAGAAAAGTGGAAGACCAAGGTAAACAAAATATATCAAGGTGAGTGTTGGAGCAATATGGAAAGGAAAGTCATGGTTTCTTGTTGGAATATGAGGCAGTTATTTGACACTGTATAGCAGTCACAGAAACTTACTGACAAACAGTAATGGACATGTATTGCTTCTGTGTCTGGGGTCAGCCGGGGTTTGGCTAAGTGACTCTGTTGATGCCTGCTGGACTCACACGTGTTGGGGGCCCAGTTGTCTGTCAGCTATTCTATCTGGTCTTGGTTAGAAAAGCTAGTGTAGCTTAGATCTACCCTTGCTGTCGTCCAACATGCGGACCCTGCTGTGATCTTATGGTGATGACAGGGGTTTAAGAGAGGTCAAGTGGCTACAGGCAAGGATTTTGGAGTTAGAGGCTCAAAACTGGTATGCCATTGCTTCCAATGCTCCGACAGGAAGAGACCACATCTGCTCGCATCTCATTGGCCTTCTCAGTTCACGTGATTCTACCTAACCCCAGGAGAACAGGAAGTGAAACCTTTTAGTGAGTAAGAAGAACAAGAACATTTGGTAAAAACCACTACCACACCAAGATATTTTTAGGACAAAAGGTCTAAAGTTCCTCTCCAGTTTTCAAGCTCTCTGAATGGTGCTTTTCTCTTCAAAATTAAACAAGACAAGGTCATTTTTCTTTCTATTAGCCAAACAAGTCAAAAGATCAGATCACAGTCAAGAGATGGGGAAATACGCTCTACCTTTTTGGTGAGAGGAGCTGTAAATTCACACGGAAAAGATGGATACAGGGACAGTGAAGATCTGAAGCTATTATTATAATTGACCATGGGATAGGACAAGATTTTACCTACAGAGGATTTGACTCTAAGGTTGACGATTCTCTGTTTAATAAAGTTTCACAGAGGCATATGAGGTGGGGAGAGGGGGACAGTTTCCCCCAGGCACAAGTCAAAAGGGATGCCACATGAGGTGCGACATGACATCCTGAGGCACCATGAATATCAAAGGCACCTGACTGAGGCAGCCAGACAAGAGGGAAGAGGAAGTTTTGCTGATGGGTCACCACTATTAACATCTATTCATCTTAATACAGGGAGGAGGGTGCAATGCAGAGATTACCTCTGGGTGCTCCTTCTCTTCTGCTATACCCATGAAGCTGTATCAGTTTCAGAACTTTGGGGGTTGGAATATTCCTTACAGGGATATAAGCCCTCGGCACAAATTACATCACACAGAAGCAAAAGACAGCCATTCTTTTACATAAGACTTTATATCTGCAAGGACTTTAACAACCAAGATTGTGCTGAGAAGGGGACATGTTTCCTGAAGGCTGTCCCTTTTCCAAGCATAGGCCAGTATGCATGAGTGCTCTCCTAAGAGCCTCTGGTGAAGGACTGCAACCAGCGCTCTGTTGCCATTTCTGGTTCATTGTTCCTCTTAAGGCCTCCTAGGGAGAGTCAGAGAAATAAATCAGAGCATAGAAGATAGCCCTCCCAGTAGCTCTTAGGTAGCAAAAATGTCTAACAGTGAAAATGCTCCCAATTGCTCTCCATTTATTTCTGCAGCTACCAGTGTCCTCTATTGCTTGTTGTAAAGTTTAAAACAACATCAATTTTTAAGGACTTGAAAGTGCTTTTCTATTTAAAATCAAATAAGACAAGCATCATTTTCATTCTGGGACTGTGCTTTACTTCTTGAAGTGTGCTGAATATATAGACACCCACCAAAAAATAATAGTACTGAAAAAACTAAGCAATGGAAGTGAGTAATTGCTTTGCAGTGAGTCTGCAGGGAGAGCACTGACACCATGCAGCACATATTTCATGAATAATGAAAGGCCTCTCAGAGCTGTGCAATCACTGCCTATTGGGTCAGAAATTTCACATTAGTGGATTCATCAGAGCAGATCGGTGTCATAAAGACACTCTTTCCTGGGGTAAACACACCTTTTCCTTCGCTGAACTGTCATCTTTTAGTTGTACAGTGGATACAGCTAAGACTGCTTGATAGACAGAAGCAAAATAACTAGATTCGAGTATCTTATACTTCTATTGTTCTGCCTACATATTTGGACAAAAAGGAAACTTAAACAAGCCAAGACAAATAGTAAAAGACAATCTTTAGCCAAAGGTGTAATCAAGCATTAAATAATTGTAATCAAAATGCATAATCATCTGACCCTACGAGATTAGATGATGCCTAGAGCTCTTTCTTTGCTTCCTGGTATGCTGTAGTGTGGTAGGACTTTCTGTCCGCATGGAGTTAGGTATAGTCATGACTTGAGTTGGGCAATGGAATATGAGCAAAAGGAATGTGATCTCTTCTCGCTGGGGCTTTAAGAGCCATGATCTCTTTTTAATTCTGGTACAACAATGGCACAGCAGTCTTCATGTGGCAGCTCCATTAAGCCTGGATTCTATATAATGAATGACATGGAGCAGTGCCTCTTGATGATCTTGGGTGAAAATGTAACATAACTTTTTGTTTTAAGCTTATGAGACTGTGGACTTTGGGTTACTGCAGCATACCTTAGCCTATCCTGACTGATAAACTAGGTTCTCTACTGTTTCTGCTTAAAGCATCCTAATTATGACATGGTAGTTAAGAGCATGATGTTTTAGAATCAGATTTACTTAGGTTTGAAAGAGAATTTGAAGTGAGTATGGAGTTATATAACAAGGTAATCATAATAGTTCTGTAACAATTAAATAAGATAATGCCTTTAAGATGTTTAGTGCAGTACTTGGAAGTCCCTGAAAGTTAAACACCCAGACCTTGAAAGACAGGTCTGGAGATTTGTTTTGCAGACCCTATGGAACAGTTCTATTCTGCACATATGGGGTTGCTGTGAGTCAGAACTGATTCAGTGGGAACTAACAACTGCAGCAGTGCAATGCCTACAAAAGGCTTACGTTTTAAACCAAAGTTATCTAATGTTGTTAGGTAAGACAATTGTACTAAATAAGGAGGCAACCGTATGTGTCTCAGAAATAAATCATGTTCTCTAATTCAAAGCATGTATCTTTAATTCAAAGCAAGCCCATTGCTGGCAAGTGCATTCTGACTTATAGTGACCCTATAGGACAGAGTGGAACTGCCCCATAGGGTTTCCAAGGCTTCAGTCTTTATGGAAGTAGACTGCCACATCTTTCTGTCACAGAGCAGCTGGTAGGTTCTAACTGTCTACTTTTCAGTTAGCATCTGAGTGCTTAAATACTGCACCACTAGGGTTCCTCCAGTATATTCCATAACCATCTCCCCCCAAAACACTACTTTTTCTTTTCTTCTTAATGGGACCATAGAATGTCAGTTTACAGAGCAGTTCAGATACAAAGCTGTCCAAATTCCTGAGAAATGGAGGTCTACAGAGGTGAGGGATTTACCCAGAGTCACTACTTTAGTTTGTTAGTGCTACCACAGCAAAAAGAACAGAAGTCATTTCCTCATGGTTCGGGAGCCTAGAAACAGGAATTCAGGGTATTGGCAGTCCTAAACTCTCTCTTGGTCTCTCTGCATTGGATCTAGGAGATCTATGTCTCAGCTTCTGCAGCCCAAGGTCTTTCTAGGTGTTTCTTGGTTTACAGATAATCTCTGCATTGTGTCTTCCATCTGTGTGTATTTCTCTTCAAGTCTGTCCTCACTTTTATAAGATGGGAGCCCTGGTTGCACAATTGTTAACAGTTTTATTGCTAACTGAAAAGTTGTCTGTTCAAATCTACCAGCTGCTCCTGGGAACCCCTAGAGGGGTAGCTGCAATGGGTCCTATAGGGTTGCTATGCGTTGAGATTGATTTGATGGCAATGGGTTTCCTTTTGATTATTCAGAAGGATCAAGTTTAGGACCCAATCTACCTTAATATAACCCCACTAATATAACACAATAAAATCATCTTTTCAAGCAGGATCACACTCATAGGTACAAAAGTTAGGACCTCAACATATGTTCTTCTAGACACAATTCAATCCATAGCACACTTATCTGGAGGTAAGGTTAGGGCTACAGTGATTACATGGTTTATCATCCAAGTTGGATACTTTTGCCAGTCCAGGGAAAACACCGTTAATAATTATACCAGAACAACAGTACAAGTCTGAAATTTGTCCAGGCAAACCAGACCATATGGTCACCCACATTTGAATTACTTGTCTTGATTCTTTGCCCAGCGCCGTTTTCCTTCACACCAGAAGTCTTGATCTTACTTGTGTTAGAAACTCTTCATTCTCTCTTAGTTACTAGAGAGGGAAGGAAGAAGCTAAAAACATTGTCTTCTCTTTTGACACTCTTGATAAATAATCCTCATTTTCATTCTTTTCCCTTCCTGCTTTCTTTGACTTAGCTTCTTGGTTTATCATTTACAGCTTTAACTATTTACCCCAGGAACAGCCTTGCTTTGAGCAGTATGGCTACTGATTATCCTAATGAGCCTGCACTTGAAAACAAAATTCCTGTTGCTCTGCAGAGCCCCAGAGGCAAGGTTTACTGGAAAACAAGTACCTTCAGATAATAAGCAACACAAAAAAGAATGCATAGTCAAAACATTTTTGCAGAAGCACATGTATGTATCCATACTCGGGTTCCTAAAGGAGTCTGGCTTTCCTCTTTTCTGTAGCCAAAGGATTAAAAAAAAAACCAAAAACCAAAAAAAAAAACCCAACTTATTTTTGGAGTTATTGGATATTAACTGGTGAGAAAAAGCAGAATACATTCTGGTGTTCTCTGAAAGTTCTAATGAGAACAAAAATAGGCTAAGCAGAAGAGCAAGGCCGTGTGAGGAGTCTAGGTGCCTGCATCCTTTCTCCACACCTGAACAAGGGTCGCCATCCTGTCCCCTCACATATGGATGGGCTTTGTGCTTCTTCTGGCCAGTTAGCCTCTTGTGTCTCTTTTTGAAGGAGGCCCTGGTTACTTCAAACATCAAGCACTAGATTACTGACTGCAAGGTTGGCAGTTCAAATCTGAAGAGAGGTACCTTAGGAGAGTAGGTAGGGCAATTCACTCCAAAGGATTATAGCCATTAAAACTCTATGCAGTGCAGCTCTAATCTGAAACCTATGGTGTTGCTAGGAGTCTGATTCAGTGGCAACTGGTTTTTCAACTGGTCACTGGAAATCAGAGCTGCCCATCCTTTAATGCTAACTCAGGAAAAAGTGTTGATAAAGTATAGGCTTTTGGACCTTTCTGTTTACAGTGCATCTATAACAGAAATACCACAAGTGAATGGCTTCATGAAAGAGAAGTTTATTCTCTTACAGTCCAGTAAGCTACAAGTTCAAGTTCAAAGTGTCAGCTCCTGGAGAAGGCTTTCTCTCACTGTTAGCTCTGGAGAAAGCTCCTTGTGATACATCAGCCTTTGCTTGGTCTGGGAGTATCTCAACACAGGAACCTCAGGCTCAAAAGAAGTGCTTGGCTTGCAGCACTGTTTTCTTGACAGTACAGAGTTCTGAAAACTCTTCTTCCTTCCTTTTCCTTTTATCTTGTGTAAGATAAATGGTGGTGCAAGCCATATTCCAGGGAAACTCTCTTTATGTTGGATGGCTGAAGTGACTTCCGTAAGGCTGTTACAGTCCCACCTTAATCCCCTTTAACATAATCCAGTCTTTCCCTATTAACCACAGGCTGAGATTAGGATTTACAACATAAGAAAATTACAAAACGGAGGCCAGCCACACATTATTGGGAATCATGGTCCAATCAAACTGATACGCCCATTTTTTGGAAGGACATAACTCAGTCCGTGACTTCATACCTATCAGAGTCCTTCACTGGCCATGGTATATGTGTAGGTCATAGAGATACTTCTAGAAGAGTTCCTGGCACATCAGAGGTACTCCATTAATATTCCTTGAAACTACGAATAAATGGAGAAACGAATGAATGAACTATTGATTCTGAAAGTTTTTTTTTAAGGACATCTGAAATCTGTTAGGAGTATTATTTCTTTAGCATGTTAGAGTCCTCATTTCTAAGTATGCTCTACAAAATATAGTGGAGACAAAAGTATATAGAATGACAGGGGAAGAGGGTGACCTAGATGGACAGAAACTGAGAAGATCCAGACGCTCTATTGCATCCAGCCTAAGGCCATCTCCATCATATCTCTGCCTCTTTTCCAGCTCTGCTCACTCTTCTGCTTGCTCTGTGCCTCTTTACAGCCTTCAAATTGTCAAATACATCTGAAAATTATCATGCCTTAAGTCATGATTTCCAAACTGGAAAGGTCTGTGACATCATATGGGGCCCTAGTGATGAAGCGGTTAAGAACTCAGGTAACCGAAAAGTCAACAGGCAAATCTACCAGCTGCTCCTTGAAAACACAATGGGGCTATTCTACTCTGTCCTATAGGGTCGCTATGAGTTGGAATCGACATCATGGCAATGAATGATATCAGGTAATCCAATGTTTTCATTTTGTAAGTGATGGAACCAGAGAGATGAAGAAATGGCTTAGTCAAGGATGTGCAGTGATTTACCTGATGACCTAAATTATCTTAACTCCCAAATTAGCAGTCTTTTCATTATAACTTTCAAATTTATCCTCTTTCTCTCTTTCCATACTCCCTAGCCATAACTAGTCAGTAAGCTCTTAAAGTGCTTGTAGTTTTCTTATACTGATTCAATACATAGATATAAATAAATTTATTTATGTTATTACTACTAGCAGCTATTGACAGACTTAAGAAGAAAGATCTGGCAAAAATCTATCTATCTACCTACCTGTCTATCTATGTTTATGCTGTGTACATATAAATTCAGTGCCATATTTCTATATAGTGCTTAAAATCATCTTGCTTTATCTTAACAAAATTCACACACACCAAGAAGCACCACAGCTAATAAAATGTCAACGATCAGATCCTTCAGGTGGGCTTCAGGGTCTCTTCAGTTTGCCCATCCAGATTCAGCCTCTTCCTGTGTCTGCCTTGTGTGTCTCGGGAAGCTGACCTTATGGACCTCAGCATCAGGTCTCTTACCTGGCATCTAGTTGAGTTTGGCCAAACAGAGTCAGTGGCAGGAGACTGGAGGTAGGAGGCGAGGGTGATAAGGATGTCTGTCCTCTGCTTCTCCCCTGCCACATCACTGTGACTGGCTGCCTTCCTCTAAGGAAAGCTTCTGTCAGGTAGCCTCTACACAAATCTTCCTGTACCAGAAATGACTGGCTCTTTCCTTTTGCCCCTGGAGGTTAGGGGTTCCCTGCTGTTGTCAGACCTTGTTGTTTAAGTAGCTGTTGTTGGTTCATATAACACTGCCACCCTGCCCCCGGCCCACAGCAGCTATACTTTAACAATCTTCAAATCACAAAATTTGGGTGTTCATTCTGCCCTCTGCCCAGTGCCTGGTCAAACACCAAATAGAAGTTATTAGTTTCCAGCACAAAGTGGGCATTTACTTGTCCCCGGCCTTTAGCTGGAACCTCAACATGCCTGCTTCTTTTTAATCCTCACAGTGACCTCTGCCTGAGTCAGCTATTGTTGAGTCTCTCTTAGGGAAACCCTGGTGGCACAGTGGTTAAGTGTCGCCAGTTCGAATCCACCAGGCACCCCTTGGAGACTCTATGGGCAGCTCTGTGGGGCAGTTCTGCTCCGTCTATAGCGTCGCTATGAGTCGGAATCGACTCAACGGCACGGGATGCGCTTTGGTTTTGGTCTTACATTAGGTAACTGAGCCCAAAGAGGCTCTACGGCATGCCTAAGGTGCCAAAGCTAGTTGACAGAGACCGTCCTGAGATCTCCATAGAAGGTGGCTGACTTCAAAGTTATTCCACACTGAACAGATGCGTGATGTACAGAGTTCACCACTGGAACCAAGGGCGAGATTGCGGTGCCCAAGCAATGAAGGGCACGGAAGTGTGACCGGCCTGTTTCTCAGGAATTCACCGGCATGGTGAGGAAACACAGATGACAGATTCTGATGCCTGCTGTGACAGTGGACAAATATGCACCAGGGGACCTGCCCTGGATACCAAACTTGCCTCCTTAAAATGTTCTGCTGGTCTTCTACCATAAACCCGCCTGATTCCCCCTGGAGAGGCAAGCCTCTGCTCACGCATGCCCCCCACGCCCATCTCCTGCTGCCGTCACAGTCTGGGAGAAAAGCAGATCTTCTAGCTCCCACTGAATCCTGGCAATCAGCTCGTGCCTGCTCCCCCGCTCTTCCCTCCCTGCGAGTGGGGAGCACAGTGCAGCCTGAAATTCTTGTCTCTGATGGAGAGCTCTGAATTATTCATCAGCCCCATAATGGCAGGTGATGAGATCTTTTCCCGATATGTCCCTGTCAGCAGGTGTTTATTAATCTGTTTCACCAGCCGCCCTGCTCTGACTGCAGGGCCAGAAGCACCCCACGCGCCTGCCTGACATGTATCGGCAGAGACAGCACTTTAAAGACTTCCTTTTGCCTGGGAGGTCATCTGAAGGTTATTAGGAACAAATTATTTCTTCATTTCCGCTGACTGAGTAGATAGCCTTAATGATCTGTCACCTAGCAATAGCTGCCTGTTCAAACATAAAGAATGGCAGGCTGATGGGCTTATAACTAGAATCAGTTCATTTTAGCTATTCTCTTGTCAAGCATGTTTCCAAGATACATATAGTATTTACATATTCATGAGTCTGCTGACACTGATGCCGTGAGGGGGCCTGTCTGATAATGTGATACAAGTTTGTACTGTGTCCTCAGGCACTTAAAGTCTATTAAGTGAATAAAGTCTACCCAGGGCCTCTCTTCTTGGAGGTGTTTTTCATTTTAAACACAAGGGAGGCTATCCCCATTTCATGCACTCGTCTCCCCTTCTTTTTCTCCCCTTAACTACCCTCCACCACCCACCAGAATCCACCAGCTCTATCTTTTATTGAGAGACAGGTCTGGCTTAATGAAAGCCAAGAGGCCTGTGGGGCTTTTCCCTCCTCCCTACCCAGGAAACCCATCCAGGAGGTGTTTGCTTTCCTTTCCTTAGGCTTTGTGTCAGTAACTCAAATTACATTGTGTAAATCAAAGTGAAGCTACAGCCGGCATTGCAAATTTTGGACTTTGATAGCATTTTCCAGTCTCCATGGGCTACTTGTAGCTAATTATTCTTTCAGTTCCTTGACTTCAGGACGAGGTCATCTACCTTATCTCAGTCTACCTAGTAGAAGATGGTGCCTTGGAAACAAATCTTGGTATAGAACTAAATCGCCCATGGAGAACCTGAAATTTGTCATTGGGGAGACATCTTCTTACCTCATCTCTAGTCCTCCATCCCCTGTCCCCGCCCAACAGACTTCTCCTATTCCTACTACGATATTTGGGAGGAAGAGTCTGATTAGCATGTGGGTTGCTGTGCCTGTTTGGACATCCCTACATACTGATGTATTCTGTGGTCTATTAATTGTGTTGGAAACCTTGGTAGCATAGTGGTTAAGTGCTACGTCTGCTAACCAAAAGGTTGGCAGTTTGAATACACCAGATGCTCCTTGTAAACTCTACGGGACAGTTCTACTCTGCCCTGTAGGGTCTCTATGAGTCAGAATTGACTCGGTCTCACTGTTTTTTTTTTTTGTTGTTGTTGTTATGAGTTGTATTATGAAACTGTGGGTGGCTTAGAAATATAGGCTGTGCTATCATTCTAGAGTATCTAAGTCTAGCTTCAGGTTGTCCCATTTCACTCAAGGCCCAAGTTCTATTCTGATGGAAAGTTAGGTGCCAACAGAAAGCAAACTGCTGTTTAAAGTGCCACTGAGGTTTCCTTGAGTGTATAAACCTTAATTACTTATGAAAATAGTAAATACTAGGAAAAATAACACTTCCTAAGGGATTTCCCAGGAGAATCTTCAGCAAGTCACTTACCTCCTGTAAGAGTCAGTTTTTCTGCATGTGAAATGGGAATAATCCCTCAGAGTTTTCTTTTTTTTCTCGCTCACAAAGTCATTATGAGGCTTAATGTGATAATAAGCTGGTGAGTGCATATTAAATCTCTTGAGAGGCTGGCATTAAAATAGACTCAAAGCATAATTATTTGACAGATAAATAATGATTCCATCAAGCTAATGATGTTCCCTGAATTTGAACTTGTAGGAGAGCCCTTTAATTCGCCTTTCACAGGAGCTTCTGGGACCTGTAGCAGAGAGTGATAGCCCAAGGTAACCATGGGAAATCGAGCTAATTGAAAGGAGTGGGATTCTAGGAGCCCCATGCTCTAGGTCTCCCTATCTGCCACCACTGAAGGAAAGTTGTATTTCAAGAAGGGAAATTTGAAAACCTAGGCTTTTACTGTCCCATATGGTAGCCCACTAGCCCTAACTGGTGATCTGAATGTAAATGCAAATCAAATCAAAATTCAGTGCCTCAGTCACACTAACCACATTTCATGTTCTGTATGGATTGCACCTCAGTATAATAAAAATAAGTCTTTATAACTGTACTTGTGAGCAACATCAGGATTAACAGAAAAAACGTTGGAGTTGGTAAGGATTTCATTTGACTTAGATCCACAATCAGCACTCATGAAGCAGCTGTCCAGAAACTAGACGATGTATCTCCTAGAGCAGATATGCTACAAAAGACCTCTTCACAGTGTTGAAAAACAAAGTATATGACTTTGAAGACTAAGGTAGACCTGACCCAAGTCATGGAATTGACAATTGCCTTGTATGAATGCAAAAGCTGGACAATGAATAAAGTAAACTGAAGAAAAATTAATGTCTTTGAATTATGGTGTTAGCAAAGAATACCAAATATACTATGGACTGACAGAAGAATGAACAAATCTGTCTTGGAAGAAGTGCAGTCAAAATGCTCTTTAGTAGCAAAGCTGGCAGGACTTTGTCTGACATACTTCAGACATGTTATCAGGAAGGACTGGTCCCTGGGGAAAGACTTCGTATCTGGTAAAGTGGAGAGTCAGCAAAAATAAGAAGGAACTTCCAACAAGATGGACTGATGCAGTGACTACAACAGTGGGCTCAAGCATAACAAAGATTACAAGTGTGGCACAGGACCAGGCAGCGGTTTGTTTTGTTGTACATGGGGTTGCTGAGAGTCAGAATCAACTTATTGGCAGCTAACAATAATAATGTGGCCACATGTAGCTAATGACTGCTATACTGGACAGGCCAGATATAGAGCATTTCTATCACCGTAGACAGCTCTATTGTGCAGCACTGGTCTAGGGCCTTCTGAAATTTGGATATTCCTGAGAATAACTCAAGCAACTTTTTAGATTTTCCCATTTCTCAGATTTACTCTCAGGAATTCTGATTTAGTAGATCTCTGAGGAGTCAGAGGAATCTGAATGGCTGGTTTGATCCCCTCCTGGTAACTTGCACTTCTACCAAGTTCTTAAGAGGTTATATATAAGAATCACATGGGGAATTCATTGTATGAATTATTTCCTCTACAGGTTATATAGCAGACCAGGAGATGATTGGTTCAGGTTCCCATAGATGCTCAAGGGAAGATGAAAGTCTAGACCTCAGCTTCGCAGACACCAAGCTGGCATCAGCAGTGTTTGGGAAAAAATGCATCATGGAATTTTCTGACTCTTAGTCATAGTATAATGTTCCAACTGCCTACTTTAGTGGCTTTAGCTACTGAAGTTGCCAGTAGCAATCTATGTAAAACAAAGTTTTGTGACACTGATAATTACCCAGATGTTTATGGGTTTTTTTAAATTTCATTTTTCCTTATACATTCTATTTTAGTATATTTCATATAATTTTGCTTTAAACTCTTACGTAACTTTTCAAATGCATGTAGAAGTAGGTAAAATATTACACTGAACTCAAATATATCACCACTCTGATTCAACAATTGTCTCAACTATGACCAATCTTTTTATATCTCTCTCTACTTCCATCTATTTCCCCCTTTGTATTATTTTAAAGCAAATCCCAGTTACCTTTTTATTTCTAGCTAGTCATAAATATCTCTAAAACATGAAGATTCCATTAATACATCAACTTGGACCTATAACCACATTACCATTATGGTCACATTTTTTGGTAATGTCTTCAAATACCCAGTCAGTGTTCCAAGGTCCAATCTAAAGTATGATTTTTTAGTTAATTCAAATTAATATGAGGTCCTCATATTGCTATTGAGTGATAGTTCATCTTTAGTTTCTCTCAATTAATTGATACCCCTGCATCCTCTTGTAATTAATTTATTAAAGCAATTCATCTGGTTGTCCCATTGCTTCCCACATTCTGAATTTTGCTAAGTGTCAATTAGCATGTTCCTCTGTCCTCTGTATTTCCTGCCAATTGGTACTTGAAACTACAAGCTTAATTAAAGGTTTTTTTTTTTTTTTTTTTTTTTTTTTTTGGCAACACTAGTTCTTCCACCAGAAGGCACATCACATCAGTTTGTGTTAGTAACAGCTATATCAAGGTATCTAGATGCTCAAAAATGAGTATCTAGACCCACTAATTAATTGGTGGTTTTGAAAACAGTGATATCTGAGTTCTACTATTTCTTCTTCGTCTATTAGCTAAAATGTTTCTATAAAGAGAAGCTCCCCCTCATCTACAACTTTTTTACCCAGTAGCACAGTTCATATAGGGAAGAAGTAAGCATGTTTGATCTCTTCCCTTTATTTACTAGTTTTCAAAATAATGGCCCCCTCCAAAAACCAACCAACCAACCAAACAAACAAACCAAGAACAAACCTGACTCATAGCAACCCTATAGGACAGAGTAGACCTGTCCCATAGAATTTCCAGGGAGCACCTGGTAAATTCAAACTGCTGGCCTTACGGTCAGCAGACATGACTCTTCGCCACTAAACCACCATGACTTCTTTTCAAAGTAATAAATTGTTTTAACAGTGATAAGATCCATCCTTCCTCCCCATCTTTTTCTTTCTTTCTTTCTGTTTTTCCTCTTTGTCTTTCCTTGTGGAATTCTACTATGAACTCACCAAGTGAAGCATATTCATTGCAATTGCTATCTTTATGGATAATCAAATAGCCCCATCTTTTCCCAGTGGGAGTATTTTCATGTTGGTCTTTGAGACTCTTAGATACAATGTCAGTAGTCTTCGGTCACTTTGTTGTTATCTGGAATGACAGGTTCCAGGCTTATATATGTTATCTGCCTCAGAACCTGAAATCAGCTATTTCTCTTATGTAGCTTCTTTCCTTTAGTGAAAAATATTATTTGGAGTAAAGACATTGAGGGTGCTTCTTGCCATTGGGCTGGCTGTTGATTGTTCTAGGCCTTTTGAGAAGACAGATTTAGGAAGTATATTATTTTAAGATAATATGCATCATGAATTTGTACTTACATTTGTAATTTCAGTTCAAAGCTATAGGATTTGTTGTTGTGGCTATGCTGCCATTTTTTCTTCTTTGATCTCACAAATGCTGTGAATTATACCAAAAAAATAAAAGAAAATTAAAAAATCCTACCACTTTCAACTGCTGGTCTCAAATGGGCTAAATACACTTTCCAATGAACATCTGCTAGTGATGCCTGGGTGCTGCTGCCTTCTGCTGTCTCTCACTCACATGCTAATCCCATGCTGGTCTTTGGATGCTGGTACTTCTATTTTTTCTGTACCTGCTGTTGTCATCAAGATACTGTACCATCTAATATTGTTTCAGACGTAGTGAGTGAATTTTTGTTTTACTATCTTAGTTCTCTGTCTTTTATACTCTTGTGCAATTCCCCTATCCTTGAGTATAGGCTGCAACTGGAGACTACTTTTTAGAAAATAGGAAATGCTGAAGGTGATAAATATGCTAAAAGTGAGCATTTAGTGAGGCTAAGAAAACAAAAACCAATGGCTACCATCTGTCTTCCTCTTGAAGAGTACTTTAAGTTAGATGCTATGTTATGAAAGATAAATTGCTTTCACAGCATATTTTTAGTAGAATTTCTATGTGCAACTCCAGGATCAAAAGGTATTACTCTTTTTAAAGAAAAGGAAGAATTACATTTCCCAGATGGGAGTAAGAGTGCTTAATGAAAAAGCACAGAGATTTCTCATCTTTGTGTATGACTAGAAATTACCCATGGCCTTGAAATTTAGCTGAAATGATTGTGCTTAACATTGTGTAGCAAAATTCTATTTTTTTTAAACTAAATTTTCCCAAGAAAAGAGAATTAAGGCAGATATCATGAAATACTTTCCCAAAAAAGCAATTCTCAATGGTTGAAAGACAGAACAGTAGGAAAAGTTTAGAATGAAGGAAAACCAACTACATCCATCTATGAAAAATAGCCAATTATAGTAAGATATGTATGCACATTTCTTCCAACAATCCATTTTTGAAGACCAGACATGATTTAGAAGTCTAGGACCTGAAAATGGATTGTAATATTACAACAGATACTCCAGAGTCTGCTAAAACTTATTTAGTTAATATGGTGGATGTCAGAGAGAGATGATTCTAAGTCAGATATTTTCATTTTTACAGTATAAAAGACTATATTATAATATTTTTTAGAATAATCTTGAAAACTTCCATTGTTTATCATCGACAATCTACTGCAATGTTCTTCTTTAAATTCAGATACAACTCACATACCAAAAAAAGAAAAATAGCCTTTCAAAGTATAGAATTCAGTGGTTTTTAGTATATTCACAAGTTTGTGCCATTGTTGTTACCTAATTTCCAGAATATTTTCATCACTCTAAAGATAAATCAAATATCTATTAGCAGTTACTCTCCCTTCTCCCATTCCCTGCATCCCCTTCTTGTTGGTATTGTGAGGTGTCACTGAGTTTCTCACCAACTCATGACCACACCATTCACAACAGGATTAGATCACTGTAATCCATAGGCTTTTCAATAGCTGCTTTTTAAAAGCAAAGTCCCAGGTCTCTCTTCCTGGCAACAACTAATCTATGTCTTCCTCTATGAATTTGTCTTTTATGGACATTTCAAACAATTTTCCATCCCTGTGACTTGTAGATAATGATTTTTCTTCTGAGAGTTTTTGTTTATTTTTAAATTTTTTATCATAGGTTATAAAATAGTTCTTTACAGGTGAAAATCTCCGCATACATATCTGTTTTGTCTTGCAGAACACAGAGGTCTATGCTATATTATTTTGGCTTTCTACTTTTGAATCCATACTATCTAATATCTACCTCTCTCCTCTCATTTCACCTGTTTCTTCTATTGGTGGAATTATAGCCTGGTCAAATTACCAACCAGTATGATTCAGGGTGTTTTGCTGTTCTCATCTTTGAGATGCTTAACAACAGCTTTTCCTGGAAAGCTCTAATGTCTCTGTATTCATTTCATTGATTCATTTATCCTTCCATTCAAAAATGATTGAGTCTCTTAATGTACTATGTACAAAGTGCTGGGGAAACAGAAGTGCTTTCAAGTCACTAATTTGCACTTTGGAGAAAAAATACTACCAGAAAACAGGGAATTACCATGGCAAGTGATGAGATCTGTAACAGAGAATAACACAGAGTATTTTGAAACCATTTGAAGGACACCTAACTCAGTTTCAGGTTCATAGAAAGCTTCCTTGAAACACATCTTCTAAGCCAAGGGTACAAGGGCAAGCTGGGTAATTATGTAAGAGAAAATAAGAAATGGAGGTGAGTTTGAAGGTGAAGTTGACTCAAATATTTCCTTGGATTCTAAGTTTATTCATTCAATAACATTAATTTTTTTCACCTACTCTGAGTAAAGCACTATAGGGTATATAGAAATTCATACACAGTGCAAACAATGCATTTAAAAATATTTTAGAGTTAATAAATAAATAAAACCCATGCTATGGAGGATTTTCCAACCAAAGAGAAGAAATACAGCATTACCCTTTTTTACTCTTAGCACTTATGAAAAAACCTACGCAGACAAAAAGTGTAAAACCAGTTTGTCAGTGACCATAACAATGGTCAAAATGAACACTGACTCCTGGAAAAATGTTTTGTAGAAAGAAAGAAACATAGGTATATAGGATGGCAGGAAATGAAAGATGATGAGTTAGGATGGTTGATATCAGATAATGCTTTACAACAAATAAACTCTGAAATTTCAGGAGCTTGACATAATAGGGCCTTATTTCTCCCCATTTCACAGATTCTTATTTGGATCTGGGAAATTTCTTGCATGTCATCCAACATGCAGAGAATTAAGGATCCATGCTGCCCTCATCCTGTAGCTACAACACCTGAAACTTTGACCATGAAGATCACCCTTCATGCTAGACATCCTGTCTCATGGTTTTCACCCTCTATGTGACTCACCTGTTTTCGAGTGTGGGCCAGATGTAGAGACCAGCTTTTAACAAACAGACCATGCTAAAAGTGAGACCATGTCACTGGTGATGGTGGGTTACCAAAGGACAGTGACTTTCAGCTTGTCATCTGCATCCTCCTTCTCTTGGAACCTGGGCTCTGGGAGAAGTAAGATGCCACTTTATAAGGAATCCTATGCAAATGGCCACATAACAACTGATGTCTCCAGTTGAAGGCTCCGAGGCTCCGAGTCACACCAATAACCACGTAGGTGCTCGTGGAAGCAGACCCGTCCCTAGTGAGCCTTGAGGTAGCTATAGCTTTCTGAGAGACTGATCCAGAGGCACCCGTTAACCTTATACTTGGCTTCCTGAGTCACCAAAACTGTAAAGATTACATGAGCCACTACATTTTCTTGTAATCTTTTTGCCTACCAAGAGATACCGAGTACACTGCAGCAAGGGAAGAGCAGCATCGAAGATCAAGTGGGAAGTTTTTAATATGCAGGCCTAGATGTAGCTTCCAACACTTCCACTTACATCTGCTGTTTTCAACAAAAGAATCACCCTGTTCAACCTAACTGCGAGGGAAGAACACAGAGGGACATGGAGAGCAACAACTGAATATTTGATATTACATTTAACGTTAAGGTTTAGTAAGGATTGGCTAAGTTAACTGTACCTTTGAAACATAGTTAAGTCATAACCAAAAGCCAGCCAAGTGCTATTGAGTTGGTTAAGTCATAGGGAAAATCATAAATTACTTACATGGGAATGTACTCCTAAGTTAAGTACACGTCATTACTTGTTGTACCTGAAATACCAATGGGCATCAACCAGCTGCTGCTGATTCAAAGCACCTTCTGAACTAACTTCATTGTCACTGAGTTGATTGTGACTTACAGCAATACTATAAGACAGAGTAGACCTGCCACACAGGATTTCCAGGGAGCATCTGGTGGATTTGAACTGCCAGCCCTTTGGTTGGCAGCCAAGTCAAGTTGCCAATTTAAAAAGAAAAAAGATGTATAGAGATTCCTTTAGTGAACTTACATTAGATTCTAAGATTTTTGTTTTTCCATTGGACTCTATTGGTTTCAGTGCTTTCACTATAAAAATGATATTTTAAAATAATCCTATAGTTGATACAAAAAAAATTAATCTTCCTCCATCTTGTTGGTATACCCTTTATAGAAATACAACATTAACACAAAATCTTGCCTGTTTGTGAGGGTGATACCACTGATTGACCTTTATACTCAGCCACGTGTCCCTTATCTTGCTTTAGAAAGATTTCTGATTTTAACCAATTTACTTGTAGTTAACCTAAGAATCTTTGGCCATCATTAGTGAGACAGTTAGAAATTATGTTTGTTAGAAATCATATACATATAGAACAGTTCAGTTCTCAGCTACTATCTGAAAAATTGGTGGTTCAGACTCACCCAGTGCTTTGACAAACCTCTTGCTGTTGTTTCAATTCTAGCTTGTAACGATCCTATAAGACTGAGTAGAACTGCCCCATTGGGTTTCCAAGAAGTGGTTCATGGATTTCAACTGCCAACCCTTTGATTAGCTGCCAAATGCTTAACCATTGTACCACCAGGGCTCCCCATAAAGATTATAGACTAGAAAACCCTATGAGGCAGTTCTCCTCTGTCACATGGGTTGCTATGGGTTAAAATCAATTTGACAGTGCCTGACAACAACTACATCAATGTCTACATCTACATCTATATCTAAAGAGAGAGACCCTGGATGGCAGAAATGATTAATGTGCTTAGGTATTAACTGAAAGTTGGGAGATTTGAGTTCACCCAGAGGTGTCTTTGAAGCAAGGCCAGGGTATCTATTTCTGAAAAATCAGCCATTAAAATTCTATGGGGCACGGCTCTACTCTGGCACACATAATGTCACCATAAGTCAGAATCAACTCAATGGCAACCAGGACACACATACCCCACAGAGATAACTTCATATATCTATATGTCCATATCAATATAGATCAGAGCTCTGAACCATTTTCTTCTGGTTCAAAACTCCCCTGAGAATTTAAATTTCTAAAAAGTTCCCTGCTAAGAGTTTGCATTTCTAACATGTTTTCAGGAAGTTATACATAAGAACTACCTGGGATCTTGTTGAAATTAGATTCTGATTCAGAATATCTGGGTTAGAAATGCAAATTCTCAGCAGGAAAATTACTAGAAATTCAAATTCTCAGCAGTGGTTAGAACAAAAATGAGTGGTTTGAAGCCCTGATGCAAATATTGATACAGTTATAGTTATGGATGCAGATATTTATTACAATCTTGTGCCTCTGTAATCCATCTTTCTGTATCCTGTGATATTTTCAGATCCACAGTCTGATTTGTTACTCTTCTGTTTACAATACTTCAGTGGTTGCCTTCTCATGGCCCTCAGACTGAAATAGCAAATTCCTGGCGAAACCTAGATGGCCATTAAAGATCTCACCTACTTTCCCTCTTTGGTTTTCTCTTGAATCTTTGCTGCAGAGAGTGGTCCACACTTACCGAACTATGTTCGTTCTTTCTTTGTAAACTCCATGCTTTTGAATATGTAGATCATTCTCCTAGAAATTATCCATTCTTACTTTACCCACCCACCAAATTCTTTTACTAAAATTAGCCCTCATTGTTTCTGCTTTAATTCAGCTTTATTAGGAAGTCCTTCCTTGACCTTTTAAAACTGGTTTAGGTACCATTCGTGTTTCCTAATAATTTTTTACAGTCTTATTATAATGCTTTCTAGCTGCATTATGATTTTCTTTTCCTCTCTCCGCCAAACTCTCTTTTGCACATGAGACAGGGACTACTTCCTACACATGAGTTTTAAAAAGTATTAACAAATAAATATGTGTTAAGAAGAAACAGCTCAAGTCATTCCTAATAAACAACTAACTTCTTGCAAGTATAATGGATCTCTGGTTACCAATTAGTAAACTTGTGTCAAAGATGGTTTATTGACCCCTAGTATTCTCCAGTACCTTTCTTACTTTTAGTAATAGGTTCCACATACCATCAAGATTTAACTGGATCCCTGAATACCCAGTTAGAGATTGCATTTCCCAGCCTCCTTTTTAGCTAGGTATGGCTATGTGAGTGATTTCAGGCCAGTGAAATGTGAACAAAATTCATAAGTGCAACTTCCAAGTAATGGCTTAAAAAGAAATCTTCTTCGATCACAATAGGATAAATACAAATTAAATCTACAGTCAATGCTATTTTTCCCCTATCAGAATGTTAATACTTTCTGTGCATCTATAGAAAAATAGCTTCTCTCGTATGTTGCTAATAGAAATACAGTTTGAAGGAAATTTTGCAAACACTAACAAAACTAAAGTTACGGTTACTTTTGGACCCAGCAATGCATTCCTGTGAATTTATTTGGAAGATATCTCCCCAACAACATGTACACAAAAATACAGACACAAAGGCTATCAAGTGCAGCATTATTTGTAACTGAAAATTAGTGGGAAATCCTAAATACTTAACAGTGGAGACTGAGTAAACTGTGGTCTATCCAGAAACTAGAGTGATGTGAAGCCACAAAAAAAAAAAAAAAAAAAGCAAATCTCTGAATTGACAGAGTAATAAACAAACAAAAAAATAGAGTAAAAGGAGTACATAGTATGTATCTTCTGTGTAAGAAATAAGCAAATACTTACCTATCTACTTATTTTTTGTAAAAAGAAGTAGGACTACAGGATAAACTAATATGATTGTTAGAAACGATGAGTGAGAGTGGGTTAAAAAAATCTGGGTAACACTTGAATATATTTTTTGTAGAGTATTAATTGTTGGAATCATGTCAGAGTTTTACTTTACATAGCATGCATCACATTACATTACATGTTTTACATTTACAACGCTAAACGACCAAGATGATGGAAAAGAAAATGTAAAATGGAATACAAATAATAAATAAATAAAACTTACTGTATTTTCTATGAATAACATAACCATACCAATGGAGAAAAACAAAAGAACTAACTCAAGTGATGTTTAAACACAGCTCTTTGACTTCATAGCCTCAGCTTATAAACAAAAAGAACTATAAAAATGTATTCAACTATTTTGTAGATTTGTTTTTCACAGTGATATATGCTAGTGATTGTGAAACTAGTCGCTGTGTATTGTAGAATGAAAGTCAGTGCTGACAATAAAGTAGTTGCTCAGTAAGCATGTTGTTTAATCATTATTTTCCTCTAAATATTGATCATAAATTATTTTGACCATTCTGCTCACAGCTCATTGACAAATCTGTGATAAACATATGTGAGATAAGATGTCAAATTTAATGGTATTGTTGAAATAATAGGGGAATCCCTGAGTGGTGCAAATGTTTAATCCACTTGGCTGCTAACTGAAAGGTTGAAGGTTTGAGTCCACCCAGAGGTGCCTCAAAAGAAAGTCTTGGTACCCTACTTGGAAACCCTGGTGATGTGGCAGTTAAGTGCCATGGCTGCTAACCAAAAGGTCAGCAGTTTAAATCCGCCAGGTGCTTCTTGGAGACTCTATCAAGCAGTTCTATTGTCTATAGGGTTGCTATGAGTCAGAATCTACTCAATGGCAATGGGTGGGTACCCGACTTCTGAAAAATCAGCCACTGGAAATCCTGTGGAGCACACTTCTGTTCCAACATACAGGAGCCAGCATGGGTCAGAACTGATTTCATGGCAACAGGTAACTGGTTAGAATAACTGCAAAAAATCTACTACACACAATGAAGATTCCACTTGTCTTTTCCTCTTCAACATATCACAACTAAAATAAATTTATAATTTCATCAAAATGTTAAGGTCTACCTCTAGTAGTTCCCTGAATGCCTAAACTATTGGATGTGGAAATCTTTAAAATATGAGAGGAACCCAAATTAACCTCTGAATTCTAATCACATTCAAATCACAACAGGATTGGTTTGTCAAACTTGAAAAAACTAATGTTTAAATTTATGTAGAAGTGTACAAACTCAAAAATAGCCAAGACTTCGAAAACACAAAAGAACGGGAGGAAATTGCATAATCTTCATTCAAAATTTGTAGTAAAGCTGTAGTATTAAAACAATATGGGAAGGACACAGAGTTTAACATGAGAAAAGCAAGAGCCCAGAAAGAACTGTGGATATTTTGGAAATTCTTAGATGATGAGAGTGGCATTTCAAGTCATTGAGAAAGGAAGCACTACTCCATAATTAGAATTAGACTGTTTTTATTTTTATAAAGGAGTCCTTGGGTGGTGCAAACTGTTAAGCACTCAGTCACTACCTGAAAGGTTAGCGGTTTGAATTCACTCAGTACCTTGGAAGGAAGAGCTAGAGCTCTACTTCCAAAAATTAGCCACTGAAAACCCTAGTAACCGCATTTTTACACTGAAAAACAGGCTCATCATGAGTTGAAATCACTTCTGTGGTACTGGTTTGGCTTTTTATGGAGAGGAAAAAAATGAATTCCTACATCTCACTCTACATGGAAACCAATTTCTGGTGGTATAACGATCTTAACTAGAAAAATAAAATAGTTGAGAACTTAATTTGGAAGACTATCTTCATGACCAAAATTAGAAAATGATTTCTTAAACAATACATGTGAGCTATTACTCTTGAAGGCAAAACTTACTGACAGAACTGTGTGAAAATTAAAAACTTTCCGGCAGGCGAAAGAGTCAAAGCTAACAGATTAGAGGAAGATGTGTCATGTATATGACGTGACACAGATTAGTATCCAGAAATATTTTTTAGAAGTTTGCAAATAAACTAGAAAAGGACAAAGTGAAAGCTTAAAAAAAAACAGAGGAAGAAACATTGAAGAAATAAATATGTAAACTTATATTCAACTTTAGTAGAAATAAAAAAAACTAAAACAACTGTAAGATTGTATTTCACATAAGTTCAGCAAAAACTTTTAAGTTTCATAATATCAAGCCTTGGAGAAACTGTGGTAACTCTGGAATTTTCATGCTATGCTGGAGGTAATGTTCACTAGCATAGCTGGTCTGTTGTTTCTTTTTTTGCAATGTGGCATTTAGGGGTAACATTAAATCCACATAATATAGTTATATAATTTCCTATCATGTTGTATACCCAAAAGAAATTCTTTCACCTATAGACAAGGCTATATGCCCAGAGTTGTTCATAACAATTTTAGAGAACAAAAAAGTAAAAATGTAATCATATGATGGAATATAATATAGCAGTTAAAATGACTGAGATTATGTGTATCAACACCAATACTACATAATCTACAGAAAGATACATGAGGATTGCCTTCACAAACTCATCCAAAAAAAAGTGCTACATACTTCCTTGCTGAATATCAGTACATTCACCTTCGAAGTACTCGTTTTGGGAAGCTATGCACTGATGTCAGCCCCTAGTTCATCCTTCAAAGGAAGTATGGGCCTCTTTTTCTGGAATGTCCATCAGAGCTATCTCGTATTGCCCTTGATGTCCTGAATGTCATTGAAATGTTTTCCTTTCAATCTTTCCTTTATTTTCAGGTAAAGAAAAAAGCAACTGGGGTCCAGATCAGGTGAGTAGTGAGACTGTTCCAATACAGTTATTTGTTAACTGGCTAAAAACTTTGTCACAGACAACTATACAATGAAGTTCAAGAACTTGCCATCTTGCCACAGTCCACAATGGTCATTTCGGAAAACAGAGTTTCAAAATTGCTTTGAAGAGTGCACTAGATGCTGGCATCGTGCATAGATTCCCAACGGGAGTACTTTGCAGGTGACAGACAACTACCTTAGGTGGTGAAGATAGGGACAATTATTGCGTTGTTTATAAGGGAGACAGACGTGACAGTCTGGTTCTGTAAGGATTACAGCCTTGGAAAACAGCTGCATGGGGGCACGTCTGCCATGCCCCACATGACCACTGTGAGTCAGAATTGACTGGACAGCAGTGGGTTTGAATTGGTTTATACGTTTTCCTTTAATGTGCTTTTGAAATATTTAAAAAATAAGTACATAAATAAAACAAAAATACGGGGCTTTGGAAAACATTATTTTGCATTTCTCAGTTTACAAACTTGACTTCATTACACTAATTATCGGGAGCAGTGTTCTATGGATCAAACCTTGTCTCCTTAATCATAATGAGTTTTATAATAAAAGTTCACAGAATTACGGGTAACCTACAAAGGTGAAGAAAATCAAAGAAATCGATGGTAATCTTGTCTTGAAAACTATGTTAAAGCTATGGCACTATGTTTAAAAATCATAAAATTCAGAGTCATAAATGCCCTGGCTTAAAAAATATTTTGCCATGCTTCTTGGGAGTATCTCGTTTCCTTTTAAAAATTTCTTTGTAAACTTGAAATACAAAACCACCAATATTTGAGATTACTCCTTGTGCTTATATGCCAATGGAGTTTGTTTTGTTTTGTTGTGTTCTTGTTGTCATTGTTTTGCTCTTTCTCTTTTAGACAAATTGACTCTTCATCTTCTCCCAGCCTCAAGTTTTTGTTCTAGGAAAATCTCTCCACCCACCTTCGCTAAGTGCCCGCCCTCCTGCACTTGGACAACACTTCGTCTTTGAAGAAACTTGCGCTTTGTCTTAAGAAATGGTGGTAATTAGATTTGACAAGTAGCTGATGAACTTAGCAAATGGCTGTATCTTTACTAGTATTTAACTAACTATTAATTTATCGGCTTATAGTGAAGCTTTTCATGCCCTACTTTTTTGCAGGAGGCAAGATTCCTTCTGATTAATTCAGTTAGTGCAACGCCTACTCCGCTTCATGCGCGCTGGGGTCAGTTGGATGCATACAGGACTGGGAACACTAGAAAGAAACGTGACCTAGCTGGGGTCCTGTTGATGCTGCTGCAGCAGTAGTTTTCATCCGTTATACTTGAGCAGGACAGGAGCTGGGGCAGCTCAAGAATCTCCACACAGGAAGAACCAAGAGCAGTGATCCGATTGAAAATCGTAAAGAAGAAGGTGAGGTTTTGAGTAGACTTGCACAAGTGGAGCAATTGTCAGAGAGTTTAATGCCATCTTTCCAAATTCAACTGGTGAATTTCACAGTAAGGCAAGTTGCAGTTGGATGCTTGTGGGGGAATTTTCATTCATAAGTCTGATTAAAGATAGGTATAAAAAGGAGAGCTGGGAAGATGCCCAAGAAAACTTTTGGTCTTTCAAGGTGTTACAGGGGCCATGACTTCACCCAGGAAAGAAAGGCAACATCTTTCCTCTTCTTTCTCCCTAGTCATCATCCTTGTTTTCCTTGGGAAATGTGCTGGACCCTAATTTTTAACAGATGATAGTCACCAGTTTTATCAGTCATGATCCAGAAGAGAAAGAATTCATCCAGGTGACTCAAATGAAGAGAATCTCAATGAGGTTCTTTTGCAGGGGTGCGGGAAACAGGTTTAAGGGAATAAATAAGGAAGGCAAGGCATCCTGTAGAAGCATCACAGAAAACCATTATCACTTCTTTAAATTCAAAAAAGTCAAGTGCTCAACTACTACCTAAAGATAGTTCAGAACCCACCCAAAGACACCTGGGAAGGCAAGGCTGGCCACCTGCTTTTGAAGATCACCCTGTGGCTTGACAGTTCTCCTCTGATGCACATGGAGTTGAGACTTGAGTCTGACTCAATGGCGACTAACAGCAACATACGTGCTTTCTCAAAAGGTCCATGTGGAAAATAGAGTGAAAGAAGCCAGGTAAAGCTGGAGCAGCAGAGGAAAGCTGAAGGACTGGGACATTAGTTAGGGAGGAAAATGCCTCTACCAGAAACATAGCCTTGCAGTGAGGCAACAGGAAAGAAACCTTGACCCATTACTCTCTCCTTCCTCCCTGTTCCTTTCTTAAATCCAGACAAGCAGAGTACCTGAGAAATACACCATGCAGACTCCCTAAGCCTCAGAGCTGGACAGAGATGCCTGGAGAACAGATCTAGGGAGGCAACCAGAGAATAACTGGTGTAAAAGTATAAGAAAGTATCCACTGTATTCCAGTAAAATTTTACATCTAAATGATATATTTATTCATATTCATTTTGTATCTTCCTGTGTGTCAGAAGGCATTACACTATTTGTATTTATATATTTTAATATTTATATGTAATTTCTTTCATCCTTTTAATAGGCTTGGAAGATACGTAACACTGACAAATTGAGAAACTGAAATGCAGCAAGGGAAAGATACTTTCCAGTGTCCTCAGTGAATAGTAAGTGGCTGAGTCAGAATTCACACTCAAGTCAGCCTTCTACAAAGTCCATGTTCTTTTATATTGCCAGACTGATTTCCATGACGATGACTAGGAGGCATATGCTATCATAGGCAGTGTGGAGGTAAACACCCTTGTTTGTGTGGAAACAATCCAGGTGAGATAGAGTGATTTCTCCCACAGAGCTGGGAGTAGATCAACTTGTCTCCTGCACTCCCAGCGAAGTGCTGTTGGTTTTCTTTCTACGACTTCAACTTGTGTATTTCCCCTGACATTTTTTCTTTTGAAAGATGTTTATATTTCTTCCAGCAACTTCTGGCTTAAGATGGCAGACTGAATAACTCCATTTTTTCTTTGTAACTCACAAGATACCAGTAAAATAAAAGTAAAGGAATAAAAATTGTGTAAGTCTGCCAGGTCTCCTTGGAAACTCTGTGGAGCAGTTCTACTCTGTCCATAGGGTAACTATCAGTTGGAATTGACTTGACAGTAGTGGGTTTGGTTTTTTAAAAAATAATTATAATAATCAAGGTAATAGGAGAGGAAGTAGACACAGTGGAGGGAAAGGAGTTTAATCAAATTTCTGAAAGATGCTCTGAATAGCAGAAACTAGAGCCTACAATACATGGAGAGCAGTCTCAGAGAGAGAGGCAGCTGACCTGCCTTACCAGAACTGTGAGGAAGATTCTGACTCGCATTTACCAGGACAATGGTGTGTCAGTTGAAAGATGAATCTAAAGAAACCAGTATCGCTTAATCCTAAATCTTCATATGGAACGATAAACTCATTCCTGTACAGGGCAGTGGTTAGCCTGGTATTTAAATCTCAGACCAAGTGAACCTCAAACCTTTTGTTTTTTTCTTCAGATAAATTGAACAAATGACCTTTGATAGATAATTCAGGAATAACCCACTTGGATGACTGCCCGGAATAAAATACTCAGTTTTCTGCCCTTTGCGGAGCACCCCCTCCTTCAAGTATCTTGAAACTTACTCTGGTGGTTAATAAAGCCTCTCTCGGGAGCACAGGACTCCTGGTCAGTCTGCCTATCTCCTTGTGATTTGATATATCACTCTACCAGTGGTAGCCAGACGTTTGAGAACAACCTAAAACAGGAAATTCTCAGACAGATCATAAAAAGGAAAACTGACCCTGATGAAAACACAGTCATTTCAGGGTACAGACTGAACACAGACAAACAACAAAATGAACGCTTCTTTTACTGTTGTACTTCAGAAAAGTGAGAACATATGTACCCCCAATTTCAGAATAGAATGCTATGAAAGTAACACAATAAGATCATAAGGGATTTTAAAAACTAAAAATATGGTTGCTAAAATAAAGAGGAAGTATTCGAAAAAATACACATCTATTTGTATATAGCATATAAAAGGGACAGAGGACTTAACCTGAATAAGCTGCCCATAACTAAAGGTAGAATACTCTAAGCAGTAAAATAAATTACAGTAGTATTAGACTAAAATCCAAAGAATGAAAGAACTACCCATGAGTCCCTACTGATACACATAAATGTTTACATGGGAACTCTGGAGCAGAAAAGAGATTAATTTTCCTTACATAAGAATTCTGACTGATAAATGTAGGGAGAAGAGAAGAAAAAAAAACACCGTGGGAACACCACACTAATAATTGATGCATACATAGTTCACTGAAGAATGTCACAATTAGTTGGTGAAACTTTAGGATGTTTGCGTAGCTTCAAAGTAAATAGTTGACCAATTGTCAAGTTAACTCCAACTCGTGATAGCCCTCAGAGCAGAGCTGTCCTTCACAGAATTTTCAATGATGGGTTTATCAAAACTAGATTGCTAGCCCTTTCTTCTGAAGTGTTTCTGGGTGTGCTTGAACTTTCAGTCCTTCTGTTAGGTGCTAGGCACACTGACCATTTATTTGCACTGTCCATGGACTCTTTTCTCCAAAATACTTACTGTGGCAACTTCGGCATATATTTACAAATTCTCTGTTCCTCATGTGTCCAGGAGGTAAAGCTTCATTCCTCTCCCTCTCTGTGTGACTATAGTTAGTTACTTGATTCTTATGAAAAGAGGAAGGCAGAAGAAAAATAGTTACTTAAAAGTACAGAAACTGGCAGACACCACCTACAGCTGTGTACAAGGTGAGCAGCACCAGACATAAGTCATGCTGATATCATGTACCCCTGATGAGGTATGATGAGACAGTTACCTCTGCAGTTTCCTTTCCTTAAATCTATAACATCAGTATAATTATGATGAAACATCAGAAAAATGGAATGGCCCCTAGGTGACACAAAAGATTTGCATTAAACTATTAACCTAAAGAGGAAACCCTGGTGGCATAGTGGTTAAGAGCTACACTGCTAACTTAAAGACTGTTAGTTCAAATCCACCTGGTGCTCCTTGGAAACTTTGTAGGGTAGTTCTGCTCTGTCCTAGAGGGTTTCCATGAGTTGGAATTGACTTGACAGCAGTAAGTTTGGTTTTATGAACATAAAGGTTAGTAGTGCAAGCCTGCCCGTTGGTGCCATAGAAGAACTGATGCTGTTCAGTTACAGAAATGGAGGTATATTCCACAAAGTACTTGACCTCTGCTCTTCAGAAGTTCCAAGGTTATGAAAGACAAGGAAGCCTAAAAAACGTACAGATTGGAGTAGACTAAGAAAACAAGTCAGCTAAATGTGATGTGATGTCCAGTACTGGACCTGGCAGGAAAAAAAAAAAAAGGTCAATAGAAAAAGTGAGAAAGCCAAAGAATGCCTGTAATTTAGTTAACAGTATTGATCAACATTAGTTTGATAAAGGTACTGTGGATATGTAGCATTAGGGTAAGCTGAATAAAAGATGTGAGAGATTTCTGTACTATTTTTACAACTCCTCCCTAAATCTAAAATTATATTGAAACAGAAAGTTACAAAAAAGCCAAATGCCATCGAGTCGGATCTGACTCATGAGCATGCAAATAACAAAAACAAAAAAGTAGATGGCATAAAAAACTGAGTTTTGTGTGTACTATTTAGTTGCAAAGATAATTTAGGTAACTAAAAATCAACAACTTTTAGAAGGAAATTGTGATATTAGATGGTGTATGTGTACTAAGAATCCTGTCCCAAGGCCGACCATCAGTAATTCTCATCAAAAGCTCATGAATCAGTAAACAAGTCTATGTATATATGATTGAGAAAAATCAGGTAAACACCAGACTTGGTTAAAGGAAATTCATCTTATTGGGGCAGGAATAGAACTGGCCAGAAATAGAGCCCAGAAACTATTTTCAATATCATTTCATCTGCAGTATTTGATATTATAGCCATATGTATATATTATTTAATAAAAATTACAAAATAGTATTACTTCATAAAGAGGGGAAGGGCCTTGGTCAATAATTTTGGAATATAACTTTTAAAGAAATCTCAGTGTATGTTGCCATATCCAACACTCTGAAGAACAACAAAGTAAAAAAAAAAACAAAATGAAAACAAATCTCCTGTATAGCAGCATGTCCCAAACTTAGTTGATATCAGAAACATGTTAACCTTATGTGCAACTCTCGTTAAGAGTCATGCATGTTGGCGATCTTTGGAGACTGAAAGAAAATAACAACAGAGAAATCGACAGAAGACCCTCTAACTTGTGACCTGAATGTGCCTCTACCACTCTCTGGAGTCCTTTCATTACTAAACTTAGCAACATGGTCCCTGTCTATCTCTTGCATCTGTCCCACATAGTACAATTGTCTGGCATAATTCTGCCTTCAGTGAAGCAGTGTTCTCATTGCTACTTACTCATATTGCAGGTCTGTTCTTGAAATATGTAAATGACCCTTGAATCAAGATTCTTGTGATATTCCTGACAGCAAGAGAGTGAGACAGAGCTCTGGGATTTCTCCATTGGATGTCACCTTCCCTATCTGGGAAACAGATCACACTCTGCCTTGAAACCCAGTAATCAAAGAGATAGGCTTCTCTTCTCTGGGTCCTTCAAAGTGGCGGGGGAATGGAAGGCTCTCTGCCTTACCTGTATTTTGATCCTAAGGGAATGGTTTCTGGGAGCCAGACAAAAATCTATGACTGCAGCTGATGTAACTTACACAGTACTGAATCAAGGCAGGTGGATTATGTATTCTCTTTGTTTTCACTCTGAATTTATGGGGGAGAAGAGTTATTCCTTGTCCAAATATCTTAAATTATTCAAATGCAGCATTAGACTTTTAACAGAAAAATGCAAATGTAACTGGGACATTTACAATGACCTAAATGCATGTTGATTACCTGTTCTGTTCTGTTCTGTTCTGTTCTGTTCTGTTATTTTATTGCCATTAAATAAAGAAAATAAAATTAATGTCAGCAGTCAGAAAAATGAAACTAGGTCAGTATATAGAACCATTAGATCAAAAGTAGTTAGTGCCAAACATACCTTTCCCAAGTGGGAGTGAGAAAATCAACATGTAAATGAAAACCATTTGAAGAGTTATAGCAGTTCCTCTATTAGCCTTGGCAATTAGCAGGAGGGCATCAAATTATTCTGGAAGCTGATTCTTGTACCTGGAACAAAGTGAAAATGCTTCTACTGTTCCCACAAAGGGTCATTCATTCCAAAATAGGGCTGACCTTGATTGAGGCTCACATTCTTTGGAAAGTGAGGGAAAGAGAAAACCATGAAGGGTACTCCCTGTGGGATAACATGGGCCAAAGATCTTATTTGGAGTTGAATGTGTGTATATGTATATGTGTATATGTAAATGTTGATTCCTTTTAATCAACTGTACGGCACTTGGCTTGGCTAATTGAAGCCCAAGTACTAACACCATCATGAGACAATATAAAATGCTCACTGTATGACTGCAAGTATAGTGGAGTCTCATTTAAGAAATAATGGTTGTACTCATCCCTATTAACGATTATCACACTACTGTTGAAAGATTGCTTTGAATGTTCCATTACATGAGGTTAACATACACCTCCTTGCCCTACAAAATTTAACCAAATCAACATTATCTGCACAGTGATGGAGGAAAGAGAAGTAGCTAAATAAATGTGGAATGTGCCTGTTAATGAAACAAGGTAAAAAAAAAAAAAAAACAGTGTCATGGAGTCAATTCTGATTCATAGCAACTGTGTAGAACAGAATAGAACTGCTGCGTAGAGTTTCCAAGAAGCACCTGGCAGATTTGAATTGCCAATCTTTTAGTTAGCAGACTTAGCACTTAACCACTATGCTACCAGAGTTTCCTGTTAATGAACAGGTGTGCATAGATTTTTTTTTTAATATAGGATTTCTAGATAAAGTTATGAAAGATTGTAGAGAATAAATACTGAGTGATTCAATCCACTACAAGCACCAACTCTTTTGAATATGTGAACCCAGTATTTGGTGCTAACAGAGACACTCCACATAATATGTTTGTTCTCCCCAAATTACCAGGAAGCTACAGAGGACTTCAAGTTTTTACTGAAAAGTCAAAGGTTTTAAATGAAGGAAAACACTCAAAGACTTTCAACTTTGAAGAAAGATGTATCTCCAATTCTCTTGTGCCTAATCTTTAGAAGTAGTAAAGTTCTACCTTTACTTCTGGATGGCAACCTTTGATATGCATCCTTCACTGTTCAGGTCATTCAAGAAAAATACAAAAAAACATAATAAATTCCCCCAATTTATATATTCTACAGTTTGGCAGTTGGAAATCACTTCTGATTTTCCTTGACCAGTTCTGAGAACTGGGACTTTCAATTAGTAAGAAAAAGAAACATGTATTTCACTAGCAGAGTAAGGCAGAAGAGAGAGGCTACAGAAAAGATTACTTTTTGTGGCACAACTCTTATTCTTTTAAACACGAATATGGAAATACATGGTTTTAAGTCAGTTCACCATCTTAGATTCTATAGATGATGTCCAAAGTTTACATTAAAAAACATTCAGAAGGCAGGGCCAAGATGGCAGACTAGACACATTTCTCCTCAATTCCCTCTGAGAACTAAGGCCTGGAATGATAAATGAATGGAGCAGTGGACATCCGGGGAGCCCCACGATCTGGCATAGTGTTGTCAGATTTGACTAGGCACCAGTAATGGACTAAACTACCCCTCTAAAAGATGAGCCAGTGATCGCTGACCCCTGTTCCTGCTGACTCACTGTTTTGGAGGACTGCAGGTACTGTTAATGAACCTTCTTTGTTATGTGCACCTTCTTTGTTATCCAGGAGGCAGGGGCTGGGCATGAGCTGGCAAATATGCTAAACTGTGGTGCTTAAATAAGCAGTGTATAGAGCAGAAGGAAATAGTGCATGAGATAGCCACATATTGAGAGCGAGCCTGCTGACTGAGGGCACTACTGCCCCTCCATCCTTTCTTTTTTGAGCTGTGCCATACACTCTGCTGTTTCACAGCAAGAAGGCAGCTCAGCCAGGATGTCATCTTGGTTGGCTGGGAGGTGGAATCACCTAGCTGAGGGCCTTAGCTGCAGCTGATTCTTAAGTGGAGAAGCTGCCAATCTGGCAAGTGTTTCTCCAGCAAAAAAATCAGTTGGGACAATTTGTGTCTAGATTTACAGGTGGGACCCGGCAGAGGATGGTAGGAAGGGCCTAGCCTCTCCCTGCTTTGAACCACATCATATCATCTGAGGTTGTCCTATGAGGTACATTTGTTGTCAGCTGGAAGATGGGGCCTGCCACACCAGAGGGTCTGACTATTTTCAGTAGCTGTTGGACAGCTCCCTGCTAAGAAGTAAACTACCCTTTTAAATAAGAACACCTAGAGAACTGACTGCTGAGAAGCCCGGCAGCGTCTCCTCCATCCTTCACTGATCTATAGCTTGGGGTCAGGTGATAGCACCCCTGTGACTCATAGGAATGGTGCCATCTTTGCCAGCCATGGAAGTAGAGCCTGCCACTCCAGATAGTCCACCTGGGGCCAGTCCCTAGAGTACATAGAGATGGCTGGTGACCAACTCCCCTCTTAGAACTATGCCTCAGCTCCTGTTGAGGTAACACCAGAGAAATGAAACAGCTTCTACATGGCATGCAGACAATAGTCAATTGCTGACCATTTAAAGAAGCAGTCCACTATGGCTCCAGAGAACTCCCAAAATAAAGAATCAGAAACTTTCCAGATAAAGAAGCCTTTCTAAAACTATTGGAGGTCAAGTAGAAAAGAATTATATAGAGAGCCCTCCTAGAAATTAAGCAAAATGCAGCTGAACAAATGAAAAATTAAATAAGCTATTTGAACTGATGGAACATCAATGATCTGAAATCCAGCAGATCAATAACAAAATTACAGAATTAGACAATTTGATCCAAAGGCAAAAGAACAGAATTGAGGATATGGAAGTCAGATTTAGTGACCTTGAGGACAGAGCCACTGACTGCCACATTTATGAGGAGAAATCAGACAGAAGTAAAGAAAAATGAAGAAGTATTAAGAAACATGTGGGACTCTATTAAGAGGAATAATCTATGAATAATTGAAGTTCCAGAACAGGGGGGGATAGATAAAAATATAGAGAGCATTGCTCTAGTGTTACTGACAGAAAACTTCCCTGAAATTATGAAAAAAGAGAACATAGGTATCCAAGATGTGTATCGAATGCGACAAAAACTAGACCCCCAAAGGAAGACACCAACACCTATTATAATTAAGCTTAATAAAGTGAAACATAAACAGAGTCTCTTAAAGGCAGCAAGGCTCAAAGCAAAATTAACATTCAGAGGGAAACCTTGTAGGCTTTTGACTGACATCTTCATGGAAACAATGGTTGCAGTAAAGCAGTGGGATGACACATTCAAAGCCATGAAGCAGAAAAACTTCCAACCAAGAATTACATATCCTGCAAAACTGTCTCTCAAATGTAACAGTGAAATTAAAAAAATTGTAGATAAACAGAAGCTTGGAGACTTTGTAAAAACTAAACCAAAACTACAAGAAATGCTGAAAGAAGTTCTTTGCCTAGAAAAATAAAACCATTAAGTGTATACTTAAGGAGGCAGTGCAGGACACAGCATCCAGAATCCTACTCACTTAGGGAAGTTAATAGGCACAATCAAGACTACATTATTATATTAAGGGAACCAGTAATCACAACGTGAATACTACAACATTACACACTAAAAAGAGAAATATATTACAGTAGGTGCAACCTTTTCAGATGGAGAGGAAATTTAAAAAATGTGCAGAAATTAAAGTCTGGTTTAAACTCAGAATAGTAAGAAGGATCATAGGGGTAGCCACAAACCAAAATAACAAGGTGACATAACCAAAACAAGAAGCGTAATACAGGAATCCCAACAAACACAAAACCAACACTTAAAAGGGAGGAAATTCAACCCATAAAGAATGACCCAGAACAGAATATTAAGAAAAATATAGAAAACATCAACAGCACAAAATAAATGCATCAAAATAACAACACTAAACACATACCTATCAATAATTACATTGAATATAAACAGACTGAATGCTCCAATAAAGAGACAATGAGTGATATCATGGATCAAAATACATGATCTGTCTATATGTTGCTTACAAGAAATACACCTTAGACTCAAAGATATGAACAAACTGAAAACCAAAGGATGGAAAAATATATACCTAGCCAGCAACCTACAAAGAAAATCAGGAGTGACAATACTGATCTCAGATAAAATAAATTCTAATGTAAGATCCACCATCATGGACAAGGATGGTCACCAAGTATTGCTGAAAGATTTAATACATAAGCAGGACACAACAATATGAAATATTTATGCACCCCATACCAGAGCATCAAAATCTATCAAACAAACACTGACAACATTGAAAAATGAGATAGATCACTTCACAATAGTAATTGGAGACTTCAACACTCCACTTCCAGTAATGGACAGATCATCTAGAAAAAAGCTCAGTAAAGACACAGATATTGTTGCAACAATTAACCAACTAGACCTCATTGACATATACAGAACTTGTTACCCATCAACAGGTAGGTACAACTTCTTTTGCAATGTATGTGGAACATTTTCCAGAATAGATTATGCGTTAGGACATTGAGCAAGTCTCAAGAAAACCCAAACCACTAAATTATTGCAAAGCATCTTCTTGGGTCATAAAGCCTTAAAAGTTGAAATTAATAGCAGGAAAATCATAGGTAGAAATTTGAACTCATGAAAACTGAACAAAACCTTGCTCAAAAAGCCATGGGTTATAGAAGAAATCAAAGATGAAATAAAGAAATTTATAGAATCACATGAGAATGAAAACACATCCTACTAGAACCTATGGGATACAGCAAAAGCAGGGCTCAGAGGTCCATTTTTGTCTATAAATGCACACATCCAGAATGAAGAAAGGACCCAAACCAAAGCATTAACTGTGTAGCTTGAACAAGTAGAAAGAGAGCAACAGAGGAACCTCTCAAACACCAGAAGCAAGCAGATAAAAAAATTAGAGCAGAACTAAATGAATTAGAGAATAGAAGAACAATTAAAAAAACTAACAAAACCTAAACCTGGTCCTTCAAAAAGATTAGTAAAGTTGATAAACCACTGGCCGAACTTACAAAAGAAAAACAGGAGAGGAAACAAATAACCTGAATAAGAAATGAGATGGGAGATGTCACAACAGACCCAACTGAAATCAAAGGTATCATAACAAAATACAACAAAAGACTGTACTCTGACAGATTTGAAAACCTAGAGGAAATGGACAAATTTCCATTCATGTCACCTACCAGAATTATTGCAAGGAGAAGTAGAACAACTTAATAAACCCATCACAAAGGAAGAGATTGAAAAAGTCATCAAAAAACTACTAACCAAAAAAATCTCCTGGCCCAGATGACTTCACCAGAGAACTCTACAAGATTTTTAGAGAAGAGTTAACTCCAATATGTTTGAGGCTGTCTCACAGCATAGAAAGGGAGGAAATACTCCTGAATTCATTCTATGAATCCAGCATAGCTCTGACATCAAAGTCAGGGAAAGATCCCACTTAAAATAAAATAACAGACCAGTATCACTCATGAACCTAAACACAAAATCTTCAACAAAATCCTAACCAATAAAATTCAGCAATATATATATGTATCTATATATATGTATATATACACACACATATATATATAAATCATTGTGACCAAGTTGAGTTCATACCAGAAACGCAATGGTGGTTCAACATCAGAGAAACAGTTAATGTGATCAACCACATAAATAGCACAAAGGATAGGAATCACCTGATTTTGTCAGTTGATGCAGAAAAGGTTATTTGACAATGCCCAGTAATGATTCATGCTAGAAAATGCTGCAAAATCAGAACAGAGGGAAAATTCCTCAATGCAGTAAGGGGCATCTGTGCAAATCCTCCTGCATACATCACCCTGAATGGTGAGAGTCTGGAAGATTTCCCCTTGAGAAAGAGAACTAGACAAGGATGCCCACTCTCACCACTTCTATTCAACATTGTACTAGCAGTTCCAGCTGGTACCAGCAGTTCCAGTCTGGAAACTAGTGGTTCCAGGCAAAGAAATAAAGGGCATCTGCATTGGCAAAGAAGTAAAAATTTCCTTATTGGCAGGTGATATCATTGTATATGGAGAGAATCCTAAAGAATCCATAAGTAAACTACTTGAAGTAATAAAGGAGTTGAGCAAAGTATCAGGATACGAGCTAAACATAAGTTAATCAGTAGGATTCCTTTATACCAACAAAGAGATCACCAAAGAAGAAATCACCAAATCAATACCATTTACTGTAGCCCCCAAGAAGACAAAATGCCTAGGAATAAATCTAACCAGAGAGATAAGAACCATACAGATGTTGAACCATACAGAGAGAACTACAAGACTTTAAGAAACCACCAAATCAATACCAAGAGATTACTGCAAGAAGTCACCAAAACATCATTTACTGTAGCGCCCAAGAAGACAAAATACCTAAGAATAACTCTAACTGGAGAGATAAGAACCATACAGATGTCGAACTATATGGAGAGAACTACAAGATTCTACTGCAAGAAACCAACAAAGAGATCATCAAAGAAATCACCAAATCAACACCATTTACTGTAGCCACCAAGAAGACGAAATACCTAGGAATAAATCTAACTAGAAAGCTAAGAACTATACAGACTTACATAAATGCAGAAACCTACCCTACTTATGGATAGGAAGACTTAACATGGTCAAAAGGTCTATTTAACCCAAAGCAATCCACATATACAATGAAATCCCAATAAAAATTGCAGTGTCATTTTTTTAATTATGATTGAGTGAAAATATACAATCCTATTTGCATACACGCCAATGAGCAGCTCCCAATGTTCTTCCTGCCCATTGACAGCACACTCCCCTCTGTTCTGCACATGTCATAGCCTCCTAACAATCTCCTATCCACTCCTCTCCACCCTCTCCCCCACATCAAGTAAGAGGTCAGCCAGATGATATCCTGTAGATGCGCAGAAGCATAAGGGGCACACATGATGTGGGCGCTTTGTGCCACCAAGTCCAACCCATTTCTGCCTGAAGATTTGGCCTCGATTATGATTTACGGACAGGGGCAGCATCAGGGCTGAGGGACATGCTCCAAGGGGAACCCCGAGGACCCTGGACCATCAATTGTGGTCTTTTACTGGAGACCTCGGGGTGGACCCCTTTTTATTTTCGTATTGCCAGTGAGACTCAACTTTGTGAGCCCCATCACGGTTATCACTGATGGTGGCTGGGCACCATCCAGTTCTTCTGGTCTCATGTTGATGTAGTCAGCTGCTCACGTGGGTCTCTCTGTCTTCTGCATTGTCTTTCCCCATGTCGTTTTGGTCCTTGAAGATCATCAGTTTCTAGTGAGTTGGGACTATTTGGTGTACCTCAGATGGCACATTGGCAGCTTTTGAGACCCCAGACGCCACTCACCAATTTGGGATGCAGAAGACTCTCTTAGAAGAATGCTAGTTATGCCCATTGGCCTCGATGTCACATGAGAGCATGGTCCGCAGACCCCTACGCCAGCTACTCCATCCTTGCAATATTGGGTTAAGATGGGAGGAGTAGTCATTTTATGTTGAAGTCCAAAACATAGAGACCCCATGTGTGTGAAAGTAGAACTGCATTTATAGGGTTTTCGGTGGCTGATTTTTATGGAAGTACCTTGCCAGGCCTTTCTTCCAAGGCACCTCTGTGTGACCTCTAACCTCCAACCTTTTAGGTGGCAGTGAAATATGTTAACCGTTTGCACTAATGTAACACACAGAAATTCAGAATGTCGCAAGACTAGATTAAACTTCAGCTTCTTTATTTTAGGAAATATTTATAGTGTGTTGTATACTGAAGAATAAATAGAAAAACTGGGCTGCAGCTGTAATATACTGTATTATAGGTGATGACATACACAAAGCTTTAATTTCCTAGGTTCTAGCCAACAGGCTTAGAAAACTCATGTAGAAAATGATTGCTCTTGTGCTTTACCCCTTTGGTCTACTAACCCATTCAAGATTAAACTAGTCAAGGAGTTCAGGAATTTCCAGCTTGGGTATTGTCACTAGAAGTCATATCTGCTTCTTTCTTTCCATACATATGCAAGCACCTTGTGTGCCAACTTCTCAAAATGACATGCCCACATATATGACATTGGGTCAACTTGGAGGGTGTGGGAGAAGAGTGAGCCAGTTGTGCCTGTGGTGAACAGTGAAACTAAATATTTTTGCAATCAATAAATGAACTCGGCCCTTTGGGCCATGGAATGTTGGTTTTGCAGTTTTAACTTTTGAATACTGCATATGTGTATTTCTGTTCCACATATGTTTTACCTGCTGGGCTAAACTTAACAATAGGTCCTGTCACTGTGGCGATTTCCACCCTTTTTCTTCATTAGGTAGCACACTTGATTACATTTCCTCTTGCAACCAGGCAAGGAACTTGTTTTTCCAGCACATTTTGCAACTCAAATCACTCCCCGAAGTGTTTCTGTAAGCTCTAATTTGGCAAAAATACAAAGCTTGACTTGCTTTTGGAATTTCAGAATGCTAAAACATGGAAACCCACAGCCCATGCATCAAGCTGGCGGCCGTTGTTGCCACATTCACCCAAGGAATCAAAGTGCTCTCCAGTTGGAGTTTTTCGAGGCTTAATTTCATGTATTATTTATAGGGATGTGAGGAGAAAAACTATTCTGTATGCAGTGTATGTGAAAAAAAGACAGGAAAAAGAATCGTTCTCAAATGCTCATCGCTGTGATGATGCTTTGAAGGCAGCTTTCAGAATGTCAAATATGTGAGCATCATTTTTATTCCTGTTAGTATGAAAAGAGCTTAAAATAATGATGCTTGGCTAAACTTTGCAAAACTTCCCAGTAAACAGGAAGCCAATGTGTGAGAAAGCCAATCATGGTACTGTCAATTCGAAAAATTCCTATTCCCAGTGGAAATCTTTTATTTCACCCTTGTATTATATTCCTATTAAAACGAACAAACAAACAAACAAAAATCTTACTGCTGTTGAGCCAGTTCTGACTCAGCCACCTTATAGGACAGAGTAAAGCTGCCCCATACAGTTTCCATGGAGTGTCTGGTAGATTCTAATTGCTGACCTTTGGATTAGCAGCCATAGCAGTTAACCACCAGGATTTTCACATTTCTGTTAAATCCTCAAAAAAAAAAAAAAGATAGGGATGATGAGTTACAATCTGCACGACTTTGAAGTTTTTCAGAAAGCGCTTCCTCTGTTGCCACTGTTTTACACATCTACCCAATGTGAGACTCACTGAAAAGGTCAAGTTAAGTGTCCTAAGGTATGATTAACAGAAATCCTGGTGGTCTAATGGTTAAGTGCTATAGCTGCTAACCAAAAGCTTTGCAGTCCAAATCTGCCAGGTGTTCTTTAGAAACTCTATGAGGCAGTTCTACTCTGTCCAGTAGGGTCACTATGAGTCAGAATCCACTCGACAGCAATGGGCTTGGTTAACAGGCTAATATATGATTAAGGCGTTTTGGTGATACAGTGGTTCAACACTTGGCTGCTAACCAAAGGTGGTATGAACCTTCCATAGATCCAAAGAGATTATAGGCTTAGAAACCTTAAGGGTCAGTTCTACTCTGTACTATAGGGTCTCTAAGGAGTTTGAACTGACTGGAAAGCTACAAGTTTGGTTTCATTTTATGCTGGGGATTGGAGCCTTTGAGTGAGGCAAAGGCTAATGAGTACTGCTGCTAACAAAAAGATTAGAGGTTTGACTCCACCCAGAGGCATTTCAGCAGAAAGGCCTGGCAGACTACTACTGAAAAATCAGCCACTGAAAACCTTACGGATAAGTTCTGTTTTATCACTTATGGGGCTGCAATGAATTGGAATCAGTTTGATGGCAAATGATTGGAGTGCACAATTATTTTTATCAACATGTTCCTTCATAATCAGAAATTTGGAAAAATTGGTCCATCTTTTCCCATGGACTTTCAATGTTTCAGACTACTCTAGAGGACTTTCTCACAGTTTTCATAAACGCTGTCAGTGGAAATTTCTTGAAGCAGGGCCTTAATGAAACAGCACTGAGAAACTCTATCTTGTTCAACCAAAGTTAAGTACTTTAAGGAAGTCATGCTTTGTTTATGCAAAACTACTTCTGATTCTAAATTTGACAGAATCTGTGATTTTTTTTTTCCCTAATGTTTGCAAAACTGCATGAGCCTTGGCTTTATGGTCAGTTTTGAAGCTTAATCACATAGGAACCCCGAAGGCCACTGGAACCCAGAAAAGGTGACAAAACACTATGAGAAAATAGTAATCACAGACCTTCCAGGGTGAAAAAGATGCAGGAAGGAAGAAGACAGTGAAGAGGTATCCTGTTTATTCAGTACTCCAAGTCCGTACTAGGGTTTTTGTCTCAGGCAAAGAAGATAATCTGTAAACCTGTGAGCACATATCTAAGGTTACATTTTCTGATTCCCTCTGATTAAACAAGCCTCAAACACATGGTGAATAATTTATAGTAAATCGATGTTCTCACAGAATAAAATCGTGTTTTAAAAAGGATCATTGAATGTCTAATTCCAAGTGAATTTGAGCCTTTTTTGTGGGCAGTGTTATTACCGTTCTTCTTGTTTTATTTTGTTTCAAAAATAATTAAGAATAAGAAGCAAATAGTCTATAGTTCTGCAGAATTTGAAAAGCAAGCTTCATGTATAATCCCATTAAATCTTCACACAATATTAATTACCATTACTTTAAGTGTTACAGGTATTATTTCCAGAGGTGAGTATGTGGAAGTTTGTGATCTTATGTGGTGTCACCAAACTGACACAGCTGCCCTAGGTAGCACAACATAGTTTCAACTCATATAATTGGTAATTCATTCCTATGGCTTTTCCACTACAGAAAGTTTCACTTTTAGAAAATTATTCCCAGGTGATGAAACAGAAGAACACATATGCCTCAGAAGTTCCACACAGTCTTCAAAGCCGAAGACACAAACTAAAGGAACTGTCTACCACGTGGCAGTTTTGAAACTCACTTATTTGGCTGGGAGGTTTACAGGGTGTAGCAAGATGCCATAGCTTTCAAAGCCTGAAAGAAAATTCTCTAACTTGCTTGCATTCTCTTGCTGTGATGTGGCTGAGTCCTCTCCTTATCATCTCTCACTCTGAGGTACAGATATTCTAGAATGGAGTAAATCCTAAACACCAAATAATAATAATAATAATCCATGTTATATTGCCTCCTCTTCTAATATCCCTACAAATTCAAATTATTATTTATGAAGCTATGTTGCTCCCCTCCTTTCTTCCAATGTCTTATTAAAAAGGAAGAGTAGTAGCCAGTGTAGACAGCAGAAAGTAACAGTATTTTTGTATCTAGGGCCTCTTCTGAGTATATTGAAGTATAAGGCTGGTGAGCTGTAGGCATGAGTTTTTAAACATGTTAACCTTCTTGTTTTCCTCACCTCCAACACTCTTTTTATCCAGTTAAAAGGAATGACTCCACAGGTGAATATGAGGCAGCAGCAGTAGTCTCAACTTTTCCTGGGCACCTTTTTCATACAGAGCGTATGCAGAACATGCGACACAAAGCGAGGACACATTGATTGCTTCTAGGAGGGAGATCTCCCTCCCCATCTCTGCTGCTTTCCCTTTTTTGCTGCAGACGCGCTATGTGTTCTGACAACTGATGGAGTTGTGCAGAACACATCTAGGTATCTTGAGTAATTCTGGCCCAATCAACTTAGTTTTCAGTATAAAACTGTCTCAGTAATACTCCTTTTACAAACTATTTTAAGAAAAATGGGACAATGTTTATTAGAACCAAATAATGGCCCAAACATAGCAAACATTTAGGGAATGGTCACTACGTGGTTATAAATATTCTTGAAGGCATTTGGAGTGATGAGGTGGTTAGAAGTGAAGCCAGGATAGATACTTCCACCAGGAGCTTGCCCATGGGGATAGGCATTGTGCTTCTCCCTAAGCACACTGGCAACTATTAAGAACTTTGTGATCCAGGGTAACGTGAGATCATGCTTTTGGGTGTCACTGGTGGTTTCTAACAGAGGACTTGATCTAATACATAGGAATTTAACTTAGTAGCTTTCCTGAATCCTTAACAGGTTCGTTGATGTGCAACATTCCAGAGAAATTGGGGATTATCTGAAGAGCATGGTAATGTGTATTAGCTCTTCAGATGCCAATGCTTGCATATTTCACATCTTTCAAATCAGGTATCTGAGAGAATTGATAGAAAGGATTACAGCTATGATAATTCTAAAGAGAGCCCTGCAACTCATATCCAAAATTTGATCTCTGTTTGAATACCTTCTAAGGACAGTGGAAAATAGAAAAATAGAAAAGGTGCTCCCTTCTTGGGATTGGGAAAGAATCCATCACAATGAACTCCATGCTTTATGGTGAAGCCAATGCTGAGTAGAGTTTCCATACAAGGAAACAAGAATTTGGTTCTGGGAGCAAGGATCTGGAAAGCAGTAGTGTGATTCTGGTAGCTTTGGAGCCCAAGTACTAAAAGTTGACCAAGAAACTACTGACTGGAAGAAAGAAGGAATAGAAAAGGCAACAGGGTACATCATTAAGGAGAGATGCCAATTAAATATATTCATATGGTATTTGAGTGAAAGGACCACAAGGTGATTCCTGGTAACATTTCCCAATTAGAAAAGAGAAATCCAAGACCTGTGGATAAAGAACAGAGATGTCTACAAGTGGAACATAGCTGTTTCTCTCTGCCCTGTCGGGGATGTGAGTAATGATCTTTCTGCTCAGGCTTTGTTGATTGTGTCTGCTCTGGTAGCTTAGCTGGTCTAGTCTTTGCAAAAATGGAAAAAGGAGGTAGATAACTGATTGACAGTTTTCAGACTGAAGTAGCTACATGCTGTCTTCGTTACTTGTTTTCTCTTCACCATCACAGTGGCAATTTATAGTACTTAGATGTCAACAAAAGGAGTGAGTTTAGGCTGTTTTAGCAAAAAGAAAATTCATAGATGCATGGATTCAACTGTATTTTCTTTCGTATTAGTGATAATTGCAATATTAACTTTCCTTTAAGGTCTACTTTCAGTTGCTGGGAGTCAAAAGCTATCATCATTTTATACTGTTGCTCTCATAACTTTTCTCTAGGAAATGTAAAAAAAGAAATCTTTTCCAATATTTAAATCAGTGACAGCTTTGCAGGGACAGCCTGTTGGCTAGGCAGTATAGGCAGAGTACAGTGGAGCTAAGTTCTCTCAGGGAACCACAAAAAATGTTTTTATTTCTTTTAAAACCAGAAAAGGAAACTTTGATGGTTGAAGAAAAATTTTTAAAATTTTATTCAAATGAAAATCTGAAGCAAACGAAAATGTTATGGTCCTTGAAAAAGCTATTAAATGTGGCTGTAAGTTGAAAAAAATGAAAGCGCTTCGACTTATATCAAAAGTAGCATTTAATGTTGATATTAGGAGGGTGGGAGGGGCTCATGAAGATAAAAGTGCCTGGGGCCCGTGAAAGCCATAAGGCGGTCTGGTTATTTTGTTTCTTCCAACAACATTCTCTGCTTTTCAACCCTGAAACCTATCTTCAAATCTGTATCTGTTAGGGTTCTCCAGAGAAATGGAAACAACAGGATATATCTGTACCGTCTTTAGCCATGTCTTAATCTATGTCTATTGATTGATTGATTTCCAGGAATTGGCTGACATGATTGTGGGTTGTCTTAGTCACCAGGTACTGCTCTAACAGAAAAATACTGTGAGTGGAAGGTGTCATGAGGAGAAGCTTTATTGACACAGTCCAGTAAGCTGCAAATCCATTCATAAATTGTAAGTCCATTCAGAAAGAGAGATCATCACAGTCCAGTAGGCTGAGTCCACATCCAGTGAGAGCATCTCGGCACAGGAACCTCGGGTCCAAAGGACGTGCTCTGCTCTTGGTGTTTCTCTCTCGGTGGTACGAGGTTCCCAACTTCCTCAGCTCACTTCTCTCCCTTATATTCCACAAGCTTGAGTCCTGCCTGCTAACACAACTGCAAACCATTCTCCATCATCAATATCACAGAGGCAGGATTCACAACACATGGGAGGAAGGGCACCATATTGGAACTCCAAACCAAGTCAAATCAACACGTACGTTTTTGGGGGGACACAATTCAACCCATGACGTGGGGGTTGTGTAGTCTGAAATTCTTGGGGCAAATCAACATGCTAGAAACTCAGAAAGGAGTTGATAGTGCAGTATTCAGTTAGAAATCTATAGGGTAGGCCGGCAGGCTGAAAACTCAGGCAGAATTTCTGCTTTGAGCCAGAATTCATCCTCCTCCCTGAAACGTCAGTTTTTGCTCTTACGGCCTTCAACTGATTGAATGATATTTTACAGAAACATCAGGACCAGTGTTTGGCCAAACAACTGGTCACAATAGCCTAGCCAAGTTGACACATTAAATGAATCACCATGTTGTCTCACTAAATGCATTATAGTTGAAAAATCACTGTTTAAAATAGATAACCCAGATTTAAATGCATATTTTCCACTCACTCTCCATGGGACCTTGGGCAAGCAGTTGACCTATCTGGACTTTGATTTGCTCGTTAGTAAATGGGTGTCATGAGTACAATTTGCTTGTACCCTTTGGTCCTTCCCTATTCAGTCAACAAGACCATTTATGTTCACTGCCTCAGGGAATAGAAAACACAAAGAAAAATAGTTATGTTTTTTGTTTGTTTGTTTTTGCATTAAAATATCATAGACTTTCAGAGGAATTGAAACTTTTCGCTGTTCCAGTCCCCAGAGGTACCTTAGAAGAAAAACTTGGTAATCTATTTCTGAAAAATTAGGCATTGAAAACCCCATACAGCATGGTTCTATTCTGACACACATGGAGTTGGCATTTGTCAGAGCTGACTCTATGGCAACGAGGTTTTTTTTTTTTTTTATTTTAAACATTCATTTACTAGTTTTTGTATGGGCATTAGGTTTTCATATCTCCAGGGTACATACAAGGACGTGGAATTGCTGGATCATGTAATAAGTGTGTTAATTTTATAAGAATATCCATGATTAATTGTATCATTTTGAGTTGTCAGGGCAATATATGAAAGCCCCAGTTTCTCCATATTCTCATTACCAAACCTGAAAACCAGACCCACCACCATCGAGTCAATTCTGACTCATAGCTACAGAGTAGAACAGAGTAGAACTGCACCATGGAGTTTCCAAAGAATGCCTGTGGGTTTAGACTCACAACCTTTTCGTTAGTAGGTGTTGCACTGAACCACTATATCACCAGCATTTCCACATCCTCATTAATAGTTGGTATTTTCAGTATTGCTTATTTTAACCATTCAATTAGATGTGTAGGAACATGTTATTGTAGTTTTAATTTTAATTTTCATAATGGCTAATGATGATGAACATCTTTTCATGTCTATTTGCTATGCATATATCCTCTTTTATGAGTGTCTATTGGAGTTTTTTGAATATTTTTTATTCGAGCTTTTTTGTTTTCTTGCTGTTGAGTTTTGAGTGTTCTTTATGTAATATAGATACAAGTCATTTGTTAGGTATTTGACTTGTAAATACACTATCCCAGACTGGCATTGATTTTTCATTCTTGTAACAGTATTTTCAACACAGCAAAAATGCATAATTATAAAGAGCAATCTATTAGTTGCTTCCTTCATGCGTCATATTTCTAGTGTGCTTATCTGACTCCAGATCACAAAAATTTTATTTTCTTCTAAAATTGTTATAATTTAATCTTTGAATTTATACCTAGGACTCTTTTAGAGTTACATATTTCTTTTAGTATAACTTATGAGGTTTAGATCAAGTTTCGTTTTTTTTTGCAAATGGGTGTCCAGTTGTTCCAGTAACACTTACTGAAAAGACTACCCTTTCTCCATTGATTTTCTTTTTCACCTTTATTAATTAAGATGGTCACTTTTGTGTAGTCTTATTGCTGGACTCTCTATTATGTTCTAATGATCTATATGTCTATCATTTGATTAATGACACATGGATTACTGCAAATCTATAGTAATTTTCAAAATGGGGTAGTATATTTCCAATTTTTTTCAAAATTATTTTAACTGTTACACTTCTTTGCCTTTGTACATAAATATTAGAATCATTGTGTCTATATCTATAAAAAATAGTACTGAAATTCTGATTTCAATCATGTTTATTTACTCTATAGGTCAATTTGGGGAGAATGGCTACCCATACTGTGTTATCTTCCAATCCATGAACATAGTATGCCTCTATTTATTTATATCTTTAATATTCTTTATTACCATTGTACAGTATTATGCAAGAAATCTTGTAAAAACTTAGTTTGATTATAACTATGTATTCTACTATTTAGAGCCATTGTAAATGTTTTTATTATTTTTTAAATTTTATTTTCTCATTTTAGATTGTTAACATGAAGAAAAATGATTTTTTAAAATATGTGCTGACTATGTCCTGTGACCTTGCTGACCATACTTTTTAGTTCTGTTGTTAGGTGCCATTGAGTCACTTCTGACTCATCATGACCCTATGTTTTGTGACATCTCAAAATATTACAGGAACTTCCAGCTAATCTTTCCCCAAAAGTGAGATATGACAGGGTTTGTCCACAATCATCTAATACAGTCTTTGTCATTAGAAGTACACAATTAAACTATATTTTTATCAACCAAACAGAACTGCCACCTGTTTTCACAGAGCAGCTGGTAGTTTGAACTGCTGACCTTTTAGTTAGTAGCTGAGCTCTTACCCATTATGCCATCATGGCTCCTTTTAGTGTTAGGAGGGATTATTTGGGGTGGGGGGCTCTTCTATATGGATAGTCATGTCATCTATAAATAGGGACAGTTTTATTTTTCGTCTTCCTGGTATTTTTGCCTTCTTTTACTCTTTATTGTCTTATTGTGGTATCAAAGATTCCCTTCAGTATGATGCCAAAAGGGACAGTGAGAGACCTTACCTTGCTCTTCAGCGTATAAAGAAAGTATTACATTTTTCACCATTGAGAGTAATGTTAGCTGTAGTTCTTTTTGTAAATGCCTTTTAGCACGTTATAGAAGTTTCCCACTGGTCTTAGTTTACTCAGAGTTTTTATACTCAGTGAATGTTGAATTTCATCAAATGATTTTTCTTCATCTATTGATACATCATTTGGTTTCCCTCTCTTTAGAATATTAATTTGCTGGGTTACCTGAGTGATTTACACATATTGAGCCAGTCTGCATTCCTGGGACAAATCCTGCTTGCTCATGAATGATTATTATTCTTTTTTACATATTCCTGAATTCAATTTGTTAACATTTAGTTGGACAAGTTTTACATTTATGTTCATGAATGATATTGCTCTGTAGAGTTCTTTTCTTGTAGTGTTTTGCCTGATTTGGGAGTTAGGGTAATTTTAGCCTAAGGAGTATCATCAGAAATTGTTTCCTACTCTCTGTCTTCTGAAAGATATTGCTTATAATTGATGTTAATTCTTTTTAAATGCTTCAGAGGATTCATGAGTAAAGTGATCTGGTAGGTTTCAATTATTAATTCGTATTCTTTAACAGTTGAGGACTCTTTCATTTTTGAAAAGTTGTGCTCCTTTGTGGTTTTTGAGAAATTGATCCATTTCATACAACTTTTCAAATTTTGAATATACAGTTGTTTGTAGATTTCCCTTATTAGCCTTTTAAAGTTGACAGATTATGTAGTGACAACCCTTCTGGTATTCTTGTTACTAATATGTGTTTTGTCTTTTTTATTTTGTTGTCCATGTTGCTAGAAGTTTGTTTTATTACATTTTGGGGGAAATGCTACAATTAATATTTCTCCCATAATTATTAGCAATATTAAAAGCTTCCAGAAGTCTATCATGAATTAAAAAAAATGTTATTTAACCCCATGTGTTACAAATAAATTGCAGAACCGTTTTTCATATAATGCCTAATAACATCTGATGAAATGAATTTTCCTCTTAGCACGCTTTGGAAAATACTTCAAAAATACAGAATCATTTTTTAAGCAGTTATTGCAGATTATTCTAAAAGATTTACACATTTTGTGTTATTTGCCATGTATCATATTTGGAACATAAGTAGATATTATGAAATAGATGTTATTATCTCCATTTTATAGATGAGGAAATTGAGACAGTGAGGACATACAACTCTTAAATAATGGAGCTGTGATTCAGACTTCATTTACTTTGCTCTATAATTGGCCCATCATAGAAAAGCACTATTCAGGTTTTTCCTTCCCAGGAACTGATGTCACATTCTCTTCCAACAACTTTGATTCAAACTTCAGAGTTTTGCCTGTTATTCGTAGGTGCTATTACATTAGTCTTCTCCCCACTGATTCATCAAAACCTCATCTCTTAATTTCCATGTGGCTCTGACTTTAAATTTGCCTTCTGGTTTCAAAGGAGCTTTCTTTACTAAGAAAAAACATAGGGTTGTGCATTGTTACTAACAAATATTGCCTACCCTGGAGTGCTAAAGAGAGTTGTTATGGTGTTAGATGACAAGGTAGAGGAGAGAGGAAATAGCAAAGAAAATATGTATCAGGTGAAAGCCACAGATGAATTGAATGTGACCCATCTATAGTTCTTGACACGCACATTGGAGAAGGAAATTTGACAGGCTGGGAAAGACATTCTATTACCCAATGGTCCTGAGCATCTCAAAATCTTTCAGGAACTCCCAGCAAACCTTTCCCCAAGAGTGAGACATAACAGGGTTTTTTTTTTTTTTTTTTTTTCCCCAATAATCTTGTAATATGATCCTTGTCATAAAATGTATACAATTAAATTATGGTTTTGTTAACTGCTGTGCTTATAAGACACAGTGGTTAAGCACTCAGCTGCTCACTGAAAGATCAGCAGTTCAAACTCACCAGCCTGTCCATGGCAGAAAGATGTACCAGTCTGCTTCTGTAAAGATTACAGGCCTGGAAACCCTCCGGGACAGTTCTACTCTCTCCTGTAGGATCATTAGGACTCTGAATTGGCATGAAGGCAATTGTTTTGAATACCCATAATACGTATTTATTTGCATATCTCAACAAAGCCTGGATAACAGAACATCTGTTTACATCATAGTTTACTAAATATTTTAAGATCACTGTGAAACCTAGAGCTCAGAAGAAAAGATTCCTTTCAAAATGTTACTGCTCAGTGAAATGTACCTGATTCTCATGGAAATGTACAAAGAGATTAAAGTTGTTTTGATGCCTTCTATCACAAAATGTATTCTGCAGTTCATAGATTAAGGAGTAATACTGAATTTCAAATCCTATTGTTTTAAGTTATATATTCTGCAAGGTTATTGTTGCCACAGACAGTGATTCCTCAGACGGACATGGGCAAGCCAAATTTAAAACATTCTCGGGGTAGGGCAAGGTAGTGGAGTACTCAGACACTTCCTGTGATCCCTCCAACATCAAAGACCTGAAAGAACAAATGAATCGATTTTACATCTGTCACATATAATCTAGGAACCCTGCACATCAAAGGGAAGTTTAGGAATCAAACTTAGTGGTGAGGAAGGGAGAGTAGGTCCTGAAGTACTGAGGACTGGCCAGACCTGACCCACCAGGAATGGGCTGCAGCCAGCGTGGTGAATGCAGCAGTGGTGTTTGGAGGGTGTCTTCCTTCAAGGGAGCGACTGGGCAGCAAATAGTACATTTACTCCTCCCAAATTAGTGAAAAGCATCACTTTGTCATCAAAACTAAATGGCTTGTGTCTAAACTACCACACATGGATCTAAAACTTTCCTTGTGAATAAACATCTCTCCTTTTCCCCTATTCTTCCCTTTCCCTTCCCTTCCCTACACTACACCCAGCTCTGGAGTCTGACACTATCACCTGAACCGGAAGTAAGATTCCTTAAGTGCACCCTGAGCCGTTCAACTAGACTCAGAGAGGGAACAATTTAACAAATGAGTGGGAGAAATAATATGCTGACTCATCTGAGCTAGAAATTCAGGGCAGAAGCAGTTCCTTCACCTAGGATTAGGCATGAGGGGACCAAGCCATCTTCATAGACACTTGGGGATGGCTGTTAGCTCCCTGTCTTTCCAGCTCATGCAGCTAGATACTTGTGTCTATACCAATTACCCCATGACCATCTAGGACAGTAGGGGAGAGTCTGTAACACACACTTGATGCCTGATTACTTGGATACCTGAGCTGAATCCATACAATGAAAGCAAACAGACTCCTGGATTCACATGTCTAGTAACAACTCTAACCATATGGCAATAATATGTTAGAACTTCAAAGGCACCAATAACCAAACTAGCACACACAAAACAAAACAAAGCAAGGAGCTAGAACACAGTAAGCAAACTAAATAAATACAACAACTTACTGATGACTCAGAGACAACAGTCAATATCACATCACTTAAAGAAGCACACCACAATGGCATTAGAAAGCTCGCAAAACAAAGAATCAAGCAAGTTTTCAGATAAAGAGAAATTCTGTCCAATCTGATCAGTGTCTGATCTCCAAAATCGACAAGATACTACAAAACCTCAGCAACAAAAAGACAACTCAATTAAAAAATGAGTGAAAGAGTATAAATAGCACTTCACCAAAGAAGGCATTCAGGTGAGCAACAGATACATTAGGAAATGCTCAACCTCCTTAGCCATTAGGGAATCTGAATCAAAATCACAATGAGACACCGTCTTACACTTACAAGCCTGCCATTAATCCCCAAACCAGAAAACAATAAGTATTGGAGAGGCTGTGGAGAGACTGGAACATTTATACACTGCTAGTGGGAAGGTAAAATGGTACAATCACTTTGGAAACCAAGTTGGCACTTTCTTAAAACGCTGGAAATAAAAATACCATCAGATCCAGCAATCGTATTTTTTGGAATGTATCCTAGAGAAATAAGGGCTGTCTCACAAACAGATATATGCACACCAATGTTTACTGAAGCACTGTACAAAATAGCAACTTAGGTCCTTAGAAACAAATTATGATATAATCACACAATGAAATACTATGAAATGATAAAGTTGGGAAACATCTCATAACATGGAAGACATTATGCTGAGTGAAATTAGTCAGTTACAAAAAGACAAGTTTTGTATGAGTCCACTATTACAAAGACTTGAGAATGGTTTAAACGTGAAAGAAAACAGCCTTTGATGGTTACAAGAATGAGGAGGGAATGAGAAGGATGTTCATTAATTAGATGGTAAATGAGAATTAAGTTAGATGAAAGGAGGGACAATGCATAGTAGAGGAGAAGTCAGTACAACTGGACTTAAGAACTGTGAAACTTCGTAAACAGAAGCCAGCACTTCAAAAAGATAGAGTAGCAGGGTAGGGATCTGGGGAACCATGGTTTCAGGGGAAAACTGACATAAGAAAGGTTATTAAGAAAATGTTATGCATCCCACTTTGATGAGTGGCATCTGTGGTCTTAGAAGCTAACAAGCAGCCATCTAAGCAGAATCAGTTGTTCCCAACCCACCTGGCACAGTAGAGAATGAAAGAAATATGAGCCCAAAAGACACAAAGCCCCACGTAATCTAGAAAGTACATCAGCATGAGACCAGAGGAACTAGACGGTACCCGGCCACCGCTGAATCTGTTGACAGGGAACACAACAAAGAGGCCCTGACATAGTTGGAGAAAAATGGGGTGCAGAGATCAAACTTTCTTAAAAGACCGGATTTGGTGGTCTGACAGCTTGGAGGGTCCCCAGAAGACATGCCCCCCAGACTGTGCTAGTCTAGAGCTGAAATCATTTTTGAAGCCAGTTCTTCAGACTCCATAATAAAACATAAAAGGATACTGGCAAAGAGCGTGTTTCTTGACTTAAGTGGATATGTGAGACTGACTGAGAAGCTCCTGTCCAGAGGCAAGATAAGAGAGTTGAAGAGAACAGGAGATGGCTGAATGGACCTAGGAAATAGATGGTGCAAAGGAAGACTGTGCTGTCACAGTGTGGGGAGAGCAGCTGAAGTTACACAGCACGATGTGTGTAAGTCTTGGCATGACAAATTGCCTTGGATTACAAATTTAGACTTAAAACACAATAAAATATTAAAAGAAAAATAAAAGCTTTCAGGAAAAGATTCACCATCCTAGATGCCATTAAGGACATTTGTGACTCATGGGAGGAGGTCAAAATAGCAACACTAATAGGAATTTGGGAAAAGTTGATTCCACCCTATATGAATGCCTTTGAGGGGGTTCAAGACTTCAGTGGAGAAAGTAACTGCAGTTGTGATATATGAGGACTGCCAGTTAAGTTCACAAACTCATCGTAGAAAAAGTGCTACATACCTGATTGCTGAATATCACTACGATCACCTTTGAAGTACTCCCCTTGGGAAACTATGTACCTACACCAGTGCCTAATCCACGCTTCAAAGCAATTTTGGAATTTTTTGGGGGGGGAATTGCCACCAGAGCTGTCATCATATTACCCTTCATGTCCTGAATGTCATCAAAATGTCTTCCTTTCAGTATTTTCTTTATCTTTGGGTAAAGAAAAAAGTCACTGGGAGCCAGAAAAGGTGAGTAGAGAGACAGTTCCAGTACAGTTACTTGTTTATGGGTTAAAAGCTCCCTCCCAGACAACCATATAATTTAGTTTGTGAACTTGCCACTGTGCCACCATGTGCAATGGCCATTCGAGAAAGAGTTCCAAAATTGCTCTGAAGGGTAGACTAGATGCCGGCATCAGTACATAGCTTCCCCAGGGGACTACTTCGAAGGTGACTGTAGTGATATTCAGCAACGAGGTATGTAGCACTTAGAACAATTAAGTTTGCAGACTTAATTGTCAGACCTCGTATATGCCAGGAAAACTGGGATTAGGAGTAGAACCTGAAGATGTGGCTGGATGGTTGCAATCTCGTGACGGAACTGTAACAGATGAGGAGTAGCTGATTATGGATGAAAAAAGAAAGTGGTTTCTTGAGGTGGAAACTGTTTCTGGTGATGATGCTGTGAACATTGTTGAAATGACAACAAAACATTTAAAATATTACATAAATTTAATTGATGAAACAGTGACAGGGTTTGAAAAGATTGACTCTAATTTTGAAAGAAGTTCTGCTGTGAGTAGAATGCTATCAAACATCTTATGCCATGGAGAAGTCTCTTGTAAAAGGAAGTCGATTGGCGTGGCAAACTTCATTGTCTTATTTTAAGAAATTGTCACAGCCATCCTAATCTTCAGAAGCCACCGCCGTGATCGATCAGCAGCCATCGGCAGTGTGGCAAGACCCTCGACCAGCAAAAACGTTATGCCTTGCTGCAGGCTCAGGCAATAGTTACCAATTTTTTAGCAATAAAGTATTTTTTAATTAAGGTATTGCATTGTTTACTCAGACAGAATGCTATCGTACACTTAGTGAACGACATAGCTTTCATATAACTTTTTATGTGCTGGGAAACCATAAACCTTGGGTAACTCTATTGTGGTAGTCCAGAATTGAACCCGTAATATCTCTGAGGTATACCTGTATGCTGCATTTGCAAGCTAAGAAACATCCTAGTGATCAGAATCTGGGCGAGACAAGACATGTGTATGCACATGCACACTCATGTATACATCATCTCATGCACACATGATCACATGCACACACATATGCATGCATGCCCACACATACATGTGCTCATGCATGCACTTATACACACTTTATTCTTTCTTGGAGGTAAGTCTTGTGTTTCACTGTAAAGCTTGCTATGCTATAAAGCTAGGTCACACCTGCCTCAAGGTGGGCAGATTCCTGAAGGTCTGGAACAGCATTGCCAATATCCGTCTTCAAACTCCTTTTCTCTTCTCCTTTCTCTTTTTCCTCTCTTCAAACCCCTTTTATACCCTCTTACTTCAGGTCTATTCCGTAAGATTTTATTGCCATACATCTGTTAGTGATGCTGTGGTTACTTAGTGTTTATAAAGCCGTGCATTCTGTATCACTTTGCAGCCCTCATTCTTTTAACCCTCAAAAACTAGGTCAGTGAACCTCTCATGTCATCCTGTAAACGTGCAAAGAAAGATGGTGACCAGTCCAGGGTCATTTTCAGGGTTAGATGTATCTCTGAGACAGGAAATTCTAATAGCTTGCTTTTTGTTTACTGAAGTCTGAACATAGTGCAGAAATTGTCTCCATTCCTTCACTGGGCGATTTGTAATCGTTCAGCAGGAGGTGACTGTTGCAACAGCAGCAATAGCACACGGGGACAGAGTACTGAGACAATTAATGACCAGCAAACGGGAGCCTGAAAGATGGCGTGGTGAATTCAGGAAGACTTCCTCCCAGGAGCCAGCCTCCTCAGGGTCCTCTGCGAAAAGGGTTAATATGAAAGCCTTGCCAGTCAAGGACAAGTTAGGATGGCAGCCAGAGAAATAAATACCTACCTGTAGTCCCTCACCGCCCAAGTGAGCACCACTTTATCACAAGCTAGATGTGTGGTTCATGTTTCATTACCTGGGTCAGGAAGATTGTAAATTTGGAGGCCATATATTACAATTTTCCCCTGTCTTGAACTGTTAACAGCATGCCTCTGGCTTCAGTTGCAGCCTTGAAAAATCTATGAGCTCTTTTCTACTTCATTGAAGCATCAAAAGTATGCTGACCTGAGAGCTGGAGCAAACACAGTTATGGAAATAACCATGCTTGGTTATTCTTTCCTGCAGAGATATCCTAACTTTCTATTGGGGGTGGAATTTTGCATACACTACTTCCCTGACCCCAACCCAATTTGTGCTCTGAATGTCTATCTACACTGACTTACATTTGACAAATTGTCCTGTAATTGAAATCGCCTCGAGTTTTCACTTTGTTTGCTGTAAATTGTATAATTCCAGGATTTGCAAATTTGCTGACAGATTCATCATCAAACAAAGTGGCCCACTCTTAAAGAAATGGCTGCTTCATTGAACTAGGGAGTCTAAGTGATTTCTGTGTTTAAGATGTTACCCAATTTGAGAAGCAATCATTTTTAAGGGTTAGTAATGCTTTTATCATAAAAGCCTGCTCAAACCAAAGTATGGTTAAAGCAGTTCAAATCCATCAGGTGCTCTTTGAATACTCTAGGAATCAGTTCTACCCTGTCCCCTAGGGTCGCCATCAGTCAGATACAACTTGACGACACTTGGCTGGCATGTTAAAAATCTACAATTCTGTTAGAAGAATAATTTCCACATCTAGAAATCATTTAAAGTGGGCTTTTCCAATAGAGTTTTGGTTATTTTTGATAGTGATTTCTCTGTGAGCACTTCTTACTTATTCAGAACTTAACACAAACCTTTCATTCTTTTAGGCACCAAAAGAGTTGTAAATATATAATAAAATCTATTTATATGTCTGTAAGATAGAAAATACATATAACCTACTCTGAGTAATTCAGAACAGAGTGAAGTAGATCCTCAGAGAAATGAGAAAGAATTTATGGTATAATCAGTTGGGATGTGATATTCGAACTGAACCTTGAAATGTGATTTAGAAAGTCAGCTCTGGAAGGCAGAATGTTCCAGCAAAAGTGAAGTCGGAAAGAAGAAAAGACACAAGACATAAGTAAACTACACAGAACAAAGATCTCTTTGGCAGGAACGGGAAGAGCCAGAGTATTAGTTATATAGCATTGGGAGGATGGATCAGTGGTGACACGTTAGAGAAGGTCTTGAATTCTAGGATTAAATGTGGAAATTCACTCATATGGCTATTCCCACACTCTTAGCAAATTGGGAGCCAACAGATTTATGAGCCGAGAAACATAGTGGGTAAGCTGGGAATCCTACCCTCAGAGTCAGGCAGACCTAGCTCTGTTCTTGGCCCTACCACAACCTAGCCGTATGGCTATGGTTAGTGTTGCTTCACCTCTTAAAGGTTTCAATACTGTCTTTTGTAGTAAAGGGACTGGGGATTAGAATACTTGCCTACTTCATAGGTTGTTGTAAGAATTCGGAGATGACATACATACAATACTCAGCTTTTTCTTAGTGCATGGCACAAAGCAAACACTCCAAAAATTTAGTTTTGTGAGGAAGAGGAGGATTTATTTATTTACTTTTTTCCCAGAAGATTACTCTTCAAGGACTATACTGAGGAATACAAAGGCATTATTATCCACATTCTGGATATATTTCTTCTTTTAATTTTTATTTTCTGAAGATTATTTTTTCCTTTGAAACGAAGAAAAAAATCATTGACAATAGTACACTTAGCTGGCTTCCTCACCAAATAAACAGACTTTGTGTAAAAATGAAAAATAGTGAGTGAGTGTATCTATACAATCCTAAACATTCAAAAGAATACAAAGTTCTGTTTTTTGGTCAGGAACCCAGGTTGAGCAATAGTCTCACCGTCAAACAAGACAATATTTGAAATGTAGACCATCTAAACCATATTTTCAGATTGTTTCTTCTTTTTTTCTTTTCCCCTTTTAATCTGGACTTTCAGTTTCATGACTGCATACCAGAGTGTTGAGTGACTAAAATTTGGAATGCCCAGAAGCTGGATTAATTGCTCTGCAATCTCATAAAAGTCAGTGTTCTCAGATTCAAATAAAATTTCTGGGTCAGGGTGCATGTTACCCTTCAAGAGAACATTTTAACACTTTCTGAGCTTGGCATTGAGTGCCTCCCCGCTTGGTTTCTTTCTTTGGCAAATTCTAGCAACAGGGCCATCCATTTTTCTCATCACAACTCCAAAGGTAAGCTGGTGCCCGAGGGGTTGCTTTGCACAGGCTTTCTGCCCCGGGAGATATTTGGAATAAGCATATCCCTTCATGACTGAAGCATGATTTATGAAAGCAGAGATGAACTGATGGATTCAGCAGCAGCAGACCCAGGTTGAACCTTTGCAGCAGGATGCTGAAGACCTTGTCAGATGTGTGCAGCCAGCAGATGGCTGTAAGGCAACCCTTGACCTGAGGGCTCAGTCATGGTAATTAGTGTTGCAAATGAGTCAAATTCCCAGTGACATATGCTCAAATCTAAGGAAGTACACTCAGTCATTGTCTTCATGTTATGATGAGCACGGCTGTTGTTAGTGTGTGCTAAATGCATCCTTAAAGGGTTAACAAAGCAATAACAAAGAAGTTGGCAAGCGCCTGCCACCCCCACCCTACCCCACCCCAGATGATTTCCCAAACCCATTTAAAATAAAGATAGATCCAGGTGAGTCTTCTATACCACAGCCTGATCTCTGAGTGTATAGGATTACTTTTCAACAATATAAAATGCATAAGTGCCTTTTCATCGTATGAAGAAAGCATGCCCACTGGCAAATGAATCATATTATAAAAATTGATTGTATCCCAAAAGGGAAAAATGTTATTGAAGATCCAATGGCCTGGGATGATACACCATTGATCATTGTAAGAAATACTTCCAGAAACTGTTTTTAATCTTTCCGCCAGAGCATTAGCAATTATTCTTTAGCCCATGGTGAGTAATGACTTGAGTTTCCCAGCTTCTCAATCGATAAAACATTTACCCTACCGCTACAAATGTGCTCTTCGCTTAGACAAGCAGAATTTTTCTTCCAATTACTCTTTTTTTTTAGTGTGACCTCATAAAATATTTTTAAACATATTTCAAGGCTTTTTTAAGAAAAGAACAATACTCTTCCGTACTGTTAGTTGTTGTTGTTTTCCTTTCTTTGCAGAAATAAGTCATTAAGGTTTCATATTATTTGGATAGCTAAGACAGCTTCTTGTCATTTCTTTCAAATTTAAGACATAGTCTGCGTCCATCAGTTGCCACTTTGGGGTTGGCCAGCAGTAAACATCCCCTCCCCTTCTCCTGAACAAAAGTGGTTGTCTAGATTCTTTTAAAAATCAACAACAACAAAATAACACTCCAAGGAGGCTGAACTCCTCCTCCATTTTCTCTGCACGGCTCATAAAACTATAGCACTAGTTAATGGGAACAACTATAAAACACACTGTTAGCAGGGTAACAAATATCTGTGCAGCAAAATTAGAGATAAAGACAAATGTCCAGAAGTGCCCTTTAATGACTGAAAAGTTAAACGTTCCAGCAAGTTCCCCTTTACAAAGAACTCAGGCCATATTTTCACTTGAAATTACAACCTCAATGCAAACAAAATTGCCCCACTATTATTTCATATCACAGTTGCTCTGTGTCCAGAACAAAGTCTATTCTGCCATTTTTATGAAACTACTATTTTTGCACAAAGAAATTTGTAACCCCCTACAAGAAGACTGCTTGTTGCTGGATTTTTGCACCAAAGCTCACACTGTGTTCTCAGAATATTTTTTCATGAGGCTTGGAAAATCAAATCCAGCACCCATAAGGCTTGTTCTGCCCTCTTTCTCCAGTCAAATTGGCTTTATAACAGTGTGTGCTCTGAACTGAATAAACCAGGTGGAAAAGAGTATGGATTTTCATCTGTTGTCATGAGTTTAAGGTGCTACTGGTAAGTGGGTGAGAACTGAGTGCTTGGTTGGCTAAACAGACTCAGCTGTGGAAGAAGATGCAAGTTTCTCTTTGACTCTTAAAATGAAAAACAAGTTATTGGGCTAAAACTATCCCTGCTTGTAGAATATGAGTCAGGAAGGGAAACTACAGGCTTTTAAACTGGCTTTTCCTGCCATCAGATTTTGATCATAATGAAGATGCTCTGTTTTATACACAGGTACAGCTGGCTAGAATAAACATTCATAAAAATATATATTACCTAAGTCTTTGACATCAAGTTTGTGATGAAATCACTGCATCAAGATAATGACGACAACTCTTGTGTTAAAGAATCAAGAATAACTGGATTAACGAAGCCAACTGGAAAAACAGGAGTACTGCTAAGAAAGTCTTCTCCACCCCATATTGGTGAGTGGCATCTGGAGTCTTGAAAGCTACCAAGCTGCCATCTGAGGTACACCAAATGGTCCCGACTCGACAGGAACAGATGATCACCAAGGACCAAAACAACATGGGGGAAAGAGAACCCAGACGATAGAAAGACCCACGTGAATGGGTGACTGCATCAGCATGCAACCAGAGGAACCAGGCAGTGCCCGGCCACCACTAGTGACTGCCGTGATGGAGCTCACTTGAGTCTCAGTGGCAACACAAGAATAAAAAGGGGTGCACCTTGAGAACGCCACTAAAAGACCACAATTGACAGTCCAAAGGCCTTGGGGTTCCCCTGGTAGCATGGCCCCTGGACCTAATGTTTCCCCTGTTCATAAATCATTACTGAAGTCAGTGCCTCAGACAGGAATAGATTGGACTTGGTGACACAGGGTGACCATGTCATGTGCATAATTTATGGTTCTATGCATCTATAGGATGTTGTCCTACTGGCCTTTTCATAGAGGGGAGCGGAGAGGATGGAGAAGTGGAGACAGGAGATTGTTAAGAGGATATGACATGTATAGAACAGAAAGGAGGAGTACGCTGTTGCCAGGCAAGGAGAGCAGTAGTTGCTGCATATAGGCAGGCATGTGAGTTTAAACTGGATTGTACACTTTCACTCAATCACAATAAATTAAAAAAAAAAGAATAATTGGATTAAAAAATTCCCAAAGTGAATATATATGTAAATATATATATATATGTATATATATATATATAACAAGTTTTCTAACATGCATCTGATAAAACTTGCCAGTGAAGTCCCTAAATTTTGATTACAGATAGTCCCCAACTTCTGACAGGGGTTCTATTCCAACTTCATAGTAAAATTGTCCCGATGAACTCAAATACCTGTTCTTTTTTTTTAATTTCCATTAGTATTGTCTTTTATTATTAGTATCTCTACAAATTTTATCTTTACTTACATTTGGTGGTTGGAAACATTACATATAAGCTTTCAGATATATTTTTAATATGTACATATTAGTAGCAATTGGACTACAAAAAATTAAAACCAAAAACAGACAGTAGTGCAACTCGTATGCTGAATATCCAATAAGTTGAGGACTACCTGTATTTTATGGCAATTCATCTTGCTTTATTGTATTTATGCATTCAGCAAAGATTATCTGAGTATCTACAAAGTGTTAGATATTCTATTCTGTCTGGCTGCATTGTCTAGTAGGAAAAACTTCATGTGAAGTACATACCAAACCAGTTGTCATCAAATCAATTCTGATCCATGAACTTCATGTGTACCCGAGTAGAACTGTTCTTCAGTGGCTGATTTTTCAGAAGTAGATCACCAGGCCTTTCTTTTTAACTGCCTCTGAGTGGACTTGGCCCTCTGATCTTTTGGTTAGAATCTGAGCACAGTAACTGTGTGCATCACCCAGGGACTCCATGTAAAGTACATATATGGTATTACAGTATGTATCACTGCCCTATGGCAAGAAGAACAACTCATAGTGAATATTCTTTCTAAACTGGGTTGTGAAGGAACATAAGGATTTTGTTCTGTATACAGAGTCAAGGGTTAAGAGCTAAGGGACATTTGGTATCCTACAGCTGCCATAATGAAATATCACAAAGTAGATGTTCTTAAAAAAACACATTTCTCACAATTCTGGAGGCTTGTAGTCCAAATTCCAGGGATTGGACGTGTCAATTATGTTTGAGAGCTTTGAGAAAGGAACTGTTGCATGCCTCTCTCCTAGCTTCTAGGGCTACCAGCACTCCTTCATGTTCCTTTGCTTGGTAGGCATCTGCCTCTGTTGTCATGTGGCGTTTGTCTTCTTCCTGTGTGTGTGACTTTCTTTCCATTTCTGTTTTCTCCTGTCCTAAGTCATCACTCAAAAGAGATTAGTATTGTGGGACCAAGATGGTGGAGTAGTCAGATTTTTCTTGTGATCCTTCTGATATCAAAGACCCCAAAGAACAAATGAGTAAATTATACATGACATTTTTTAGGATCCCTGAACATCAAAAGGAAAGTTGAGAAATTGGACTGACTTACAGAGAAGCAAGAGTAGATCTGGAAGTACCTAAGACTGGCCAGACCCAACCTGGTGGAAATCATCACCCCTCAACTGGGTTAGTGGTAGTGAGTGTGGTGAGAGGAACAGCGGCATTCAGAAAGCACCTTCCACACTGGGAGAGAGTGAGCTATGCAATGCCCTCTCACAACTCCAGAATCAGTGAACAATAGCACTCAATCTTCAAAAGCTGTGTAGCTGTGTCTAACCTATTGCACACAGATCTAAATCTTTCTTTCAGGATAAACCTCTCTCACCTTGTTCTAGCACTGCTCCTTCCTTTCTCTGTACAAAGCTGGTCTGAGAGTCTGATATAAACCCTGGGCAGGAAATAGGACCCTTTATAGACACCCTGAGCCATACTCCTAGCATTGGAGAGGGAAAATTTAACAAACAAGTGGAGAAAATATCTGCCAGCTCCCCTGAGATGGGAACTCAGGGCAGAAACATTTCCTTTACCCAAATTGAGGAATAAGGGTCCACAGAACTTGAATGCTTCTCACCTCTGCCTTCAGCATTCAGCACCCATAGTCCAGCTGCAAAATTTATCCACCTATGTGTTCTTTAAGGAATGGGGACACACTTTCCTCATAGACACTCAGGGATGGCTGTTAGCCACTGCCTTTGTCAGTACCTACAGCCAAATCCCTGTGCTTTCACCAATCATCCATGCCCATCTAGGACTTTAGAGGAAACCCTGCACCACACACTTGGTGACTGACTACCTGGGCACCTCAGCTGAATAGATAAAAGAAAAGTAAATGGATTCCTCGGCTAACATGCCTAGTAACAGCTCTAACGATCTGACAGGACATTAGCACTTCAAAGGTGCCAATAATCAAACAAGCTCAATGACCAGCTTATGTAGAAATTGCAAAATAAAACAAGAAGCTAGAATACAATAAGCAAGCATAAATAAAGACAACAACTTACTGATAACTCAGAGACAACAGTCAATATAAAATCACATAAATGGACAGACTACCATGGCTTCAGAAAGCTCACCAAAAACAAAGAATTGGGAAATGTTCCAAATGAAGAGATCTTCCAGGCATTCTCAGAGGTGGAATAAAAAAGATTAATATACAGAATTCTTCAAGATATCAGGAAGGAGATCAGGCAGCAGAACACAATGAATGACAAACTGAACAGGCTGCAAGACAGCATTGAAAGACAGTAAACAGGAATTCAGAAGATTGATAATAAAAGTACAGAATTAGACAATTCAATAGAAAATCAAAGGAGCAGAATTGAGGCAATGGGAGAGAGAATTAGTGTGACTGGAGATAAAACACTTTACACCAACTCATTTGAGGAAAAATCAGATAAAATAATTGTAAAATATGAAGAAACATTAAGAATTATGTGGACTTAATGAAGAACAATAGTCTATGGGTGATTGTCATACCAGAACAGGAGAGATAATAGGAAACACAGAAAGAATTGTTAAAAATTCTGTTTTAGTCATCTGGTACTGCTGTAACAGAAATACTACAGATGAATGACTTTAGCAAAGAAAAGATTATTCTTACACAGTCCAGTAGGTTATAAGTCTGCATTCAGGATGCCTGCTCCACGGGAAGGGTTTTCCTTCTGTCAGCTCTAGAGGAAAGCCCTTGTGTTGCATCAGTCTTTGGTCAGGGAACATCCTGGCACAAGAACCTCAGGTCTGAAGGATGCACTGTACTCCCAGTGCTGCTCTCCTGATGGTATGAGGTTCCCAACTCTCTTCTTGCTTCCCTTTCCTTTTATCTTTTGTAAGATAAAAGTATAAAAGATGGTACAAGCCACATTCCAGGAAAATTCTCTTTTAGAATGGACCAGGGAGGAGACTTTAGGAAGGGATTTACAGTCCCATCCTAATCCTCTTTTGCATCAGCATAGAAAAATCACAAAATGGAGGGCAGTTACACGATGCCAGTAATCACAACCCAGCCAGATTTCTGTACATAATTTTGGGGGGACACAATTCAACCCATGACAGATTTATTGGCAGAAAATGTCCCTGATATTATGAAATGTGAGAAGATATCTATCCAACATGTTCACTGAACTCTACACAAGGTAGATCCCAAAAGAAAGACACCAAGACATATTACAATCAAACTTGCTGTAAGTAAAGATAAGGAGAGAAATGTAAAATTAATTAGAGAAAAATGAAAAGTAGCTTACAAAGGAAAGTCAATAAGACTAAGTTTGGACTATTCAAAAGAAACCATGCAAGCAAGAAAGCAATAGGATGGCATGTACAAAGCCAAAACTGCTTACTAAAAAGATGGTGAAATCAGAACATTTCCAGATACACTGAAGTTTAGGGAACTTGCAAAAAATTGATACAAAATTAAAGAAGTATTAAAGGAAGTCCTTTGGTTAGAAAATATATAACACCATATAGCAAACCAAGACTACTAGCACACAGGACAGAGCAACTGGTTGTCCACTCAGACAGAGAAATCACAAAAACAAATACAAGCAAAAACATTGAAAACAGGGAAAAAAAGATGTCATAATGTAAAAGATGACAACATTATAACAAAAAAGAGAAACTTAAAAAAATATAGTCAGAGATTTTTCATATGTAGAACAAGTAAAGGCAAGACAAAGAAAAAAAGATTGGCCAAAATTTAGAAAATAGAGATAAACATTAAGGTAACTACAAAGGAAATGAACAATCCTACACATAAAAATAAAAAATAAAAAAAAGAGAAGGATTTAGTACTAGAACCCATCCTATGACTTAACTGATAATATGTTCAAAGAAAGACCCTGTTTCCCCAAACAAGGTCACATTCACAGGTACAGGAATTAGAATTTCAACATCTAATTGGGTAGGATATAATTCAATTCCTAGCAACCACAAATACAACAAATTTTTCTTTAAAGATTAAAAAGTTGCCTTTGATTGATTATGATTAAGTGAAAGTGTACAATCCAAATCATTTCAACATGCCCAGCTATCTATAGCTCCATCTGCTCTCCTCACCGTGTGACAGCACATTCCTCTTTTCACTAGACTTCTAGTATTCTCTTAATGAGCACTTGTCCTCTCCTCTCCACCCTTTTCTCTCTCACCTAGAAGGCAACTAGTAGGACAGCCTTCTATAAATGTGTAAACCCTTAAGTACACACATCATATTCTCACACTATGTCTTTGAGCCCAGTCAATTTTTGTCTGACGACTTGACCTCAGTACTGGTTTCTGGTCAGGGCCAGCAGCAAGTCTAGGGGTCGTGTTCTCAGGGGAACCTCCAGACTGTCAGACCATCAATCCTGGTCTTTTAGAAGAGTTCTTGAACTGCACACCTCTTTTTCTCTTATTGCTTCAGGGTCCCTATTGTGTCTTCCATCACAGCTGCCTTTGGTGGTAGCTGGGCACCATCTGTATCTTCTGGTCTCATGCTGATGCAGACTCCCATTCATATAGTTCTTTCTACCTCTTGGCTTCATTTTCCCTCATGTCTTTGATGTTCTTGGTAGCCATCTATTGCAGATGAGTTGGGACCATTTGGTGTACCTCAGATAAAAGCTTGCTAGCTTTTAAGACCCCAGATGCCACTCACCAACATAGGATGCAGAAGACTCTCTTAGGTAAAGACTAGCTATGCCAATTGACCTTGACATCACCTGGAAATATGTTCCACGGACCCTGGTCCCTGATACTACACCCTTTGAAATACTGGGTTGAGTTTAGAAAACCTTTCAGTTTACAAATGGTGTAGTCCAGTTATGCTGATCTGCTTTCTACTGAGTGCTTTACCTAATCAAACTCCTATCAAAAATTTAGTCTATGGACACCCCTCTCCCTCCCTCTCTCCCCATTCTTCTGTACTTCGGTCCATTTTTAAGTCCTTATAGCAGAGGGCTCGTACACTACTTATCCTTTTGCAGCTGACTGATTTTACTCAGCATAATGTCTTAGCTGAAACAAGCTTATGAGATGCTTCATAAAATCCTCATTGGTCTTTATCATTGCATAGTATTCCACTGTGTGTATATATACTATAGCTTTTCCGTTCATCTGTTGATGGGCATCTAGGTTGATTCCATCTTTTTGCTATTGTGGACAGTGCTGCAATAAATACTCATGTGCATGTATCTATTCCTGTGACTGCCTTCATTTCTGTAGAATATAGTCCAAGCAGTGAGATTGCTGGATCAGGGTATTTCTATTTCAAGCTTTTAAAGGAAGCACCAAATTGCTTTCCAAGGAGGTTGTACTGTTTTGCATTCCCACCAGCAGTGTAGGAGAGTTCCAATTTCTCCAAAGCCTCTCAAGCATGTGTTGTTTTGTGTTTTTTTTGGATTATGATCAACCTTGTTGCAATGAGATGGCATCTCATTGTAGTTTTGACTTAGATTTCTCTAATAGTTAATGATTGTGAGCATTTCCTCATGTGTTTTTTTGGCTGCCTGGATGTCTTCTTTGGTGAAGTATCTATCTCCTTTGCCCACTGTTTAATTGGGTTATTTATGTTTTTCTTGTTGACGTTTTGCAGTACCTTGTGGATTATGGAAATCAGATGTCAATCTAACAGGTAGTTGCCAAATATTTTCTTTTAACTTTCTTGGAAGAGCATAAGTGTTTGATTCTTTGTAGATCCCATTTATCTATTTTCTTTTCTGTTGTTCATTCATTGTTGATAAGATTTTCTCGTCTGTCTAAGCCATGTGTTAGAACTTCCATTGTTGCTGTATTTTTTCTTGCATGATCTTTATCATCTTACATTTGATATTTAGATCTTTGATCCATTTTGAGTGAGTTTTTGTGTAAGCTGTAAGATATGGATCTTGTTTCAGTTTTTTTGCAGATAGATATTCAATTTTGCCCAAACTGTTTTTAAAGAGGCTGTTTTTACCCCAGTTTATGACCTTTGGGTCTTTGCCAAATAGAAACTGTGCATAAGATAATGGTGATATTTCTGGGGTCTCTATTCTGTTGCATTTGTATATATGTCTCTTTTGGTACCAGAACCAGGCTGTTTTGATTACTTTGGCAGTTTAGTATGTTCTAAAATTAGGTAGTGTGAGGCCTCCTGTTGTGTTCCTCTACTTCAGTAGTGCTGTATTTATCCTTGGTTTCTCTCCTTTGCAAGCAAAGTTGGTGATTTGTTTTTCCATCTCATTGAAAAATGACACTGGAATTGATATTGGGGTTGCATTGTACATGTAGATTGCTTTGGGTAAAATAGACATTTTCCCCATGTTAAGTCTTCTTGCCCATTAGCAAAGAGTATTTTTCTACTTACATAAGTCTCTTTGGTTTCTTTCAGTAGGGCCTTATATTTTTCTCTGTATAGATCTCTTCTCTGCTTAGATTTATTCCTAAGTATTTTATCTTCTTGGGGGCTCTTGTGAATGGTATTGATTTAGTGATTTCCTCTTTGATGATCTCTTTGTTGGTGCAAGAGAATCCTACCAATTTACTTATGCTTAGCTTTTATCCTGATACTTTACTGAAATTTTCCATTAGTTCCAGTAGTTTATTTATGGATTCTTTTGGGTTCTCTGTGTATATGATCATAACATCTGCAAATAGAGATATTTTTATTTCTTTACTGATGTGAGCCAAAGCCAAGTGCCATTGAGTTGGATCCGACTCATGGCGACTTTATTTCTTTGTCTTGTCTCATTGCTCTGGCCAGAACCTCTAGCACAATGCTTAATAGAAGTGGTGACAGTGGGCATCCTTGTCTAGTTCCTGCTCTTGGGGGGAATTCTTTCAGTCTCTCTCCATTCAGGATGATGTAGGCAGTTGACTTTGCATAGATGCCCTTTATTGCATCGTGGAATTTGCATTCTATTCCTATTTTGCTGAGAGTTTTTAACATGAATGGGTGTTGGACTTCATCAAATACCTTTTCTGCATCAATTGACAAAATCAGATGACTTTTTTCCTTTGTATTATTTATGTAGATGATCACATTTATTGTTTTTCTAATACTGAATCTCTGGTATGAATGCAACTTGGTCATGATGAATTATTTTTTTGATATGTTGCTGAATTCTATTGGCTGGGATTTTGTTGAAGATTTTTGTATCTAGGTCCAGGAATATTTGTCTGTAATTTTCCTTTCTTGTGGGATCTTTCCCTGGATTTGGCTTCAGAGTTATACTGGCTTCATAGTCTGAATTTGGGAGTATTCCATTCTTTACCATGCTGTGAAATAGCCTCAGTAGTTTTGGAATTAATTCCTCTCTAAAAGTTTGTTAGAATTCTCTGATGAAGCCGTGTGGTCCAAGACTTTTTTTGGTTGGTAGTTTTTTCTATTACTTTTTGAATCTCTTGTTTTCTGATGGGTTTATTAAATTGATCTACTTCTCCTTGGGATAATTTTAGTAGGTGATATGAATCTAGAAATTTGTTTATTTCCTCCAGATTTTCAGATATGTTATAATACAGTTTTTTGTATTATTCTGTTATGACACTTTTGATTTTGGTTGGGTCTGTTATGACATCTCACATCTCATTTCTTATTCAGGTTGTTATCTCTCTTGTTTTTCTTTTGTAAATTTAGCCAGTCTTTTAACCAAAAGATCAATTTTGTTGATCTTTTCAAAAAACCAGCTTTTAGTTCTTTGAATTCTTTCGATCATTTTTCTGTTTTCTAATTCATTTAGTTCTTCTCTAATTTTTATTTCGTGTTTTCTTCTGGTGCCTGAGGATTCTTTTGCTGCTCTCCTTCTACCTGTTCAAGTTGTACAGTTAATTCTTTTGTTTGGGCCCTTTCTTCATTCTGCATGTGTGTATTTATACAGATAAAATTGTCCTTTGAGTACTACTTTTGCTGTATCCCATAGATTCTGGTAGGTTGTTCTTTCATTCTCATTTGATTCCATGAATTTCTTTATTGCATGCTTGATTTCTCCTGTAACCCATGAATTTTTGAGCAGGTGTTTTTCAATTTTCATGAGTTTAAATTTATATCCATGTTTTTTTCTGCTCTTGATTTCAACTTTGGTCTAAGAAGATGTTTTGCAATAATTCAGTGGTTTAGATTTTGCTGAGACTAGCTAGTACATGGTCGACTCTGTTGAATGTTCTATGGGCACTGGAAAAGTTGTAGTTACCTATTTCGGGATAAAAAGTTCTGTATATGTCAATGAAATATAGTTGGTTGACTGTCACAATAAGATCTGTATCTTTACTGAGCTTTTATCTGGATGATTTATCCATTCCTGAAAGTTGACTCTTGAAATCTCCTACTATTGTTCTGGAGTGATCGATCTCATTTTTCAAGGTTGTCAGCATTTGTTTGATGTATTTAGATGCTCTGGAATTGGGTGCATACATACTTAATGTTGTTGTATCCGCTTATGTATTGAAACTTTAAAGAATAAATAGTCACCATCCTTGTCCACAGTGGTGAATTTTACATTAAAGTCTATTTTATCCGAGATTAGTATCGACACTCCTGGTCTTCTTTGCTCTTGTTAGCTTGGTATATATTTTTCCATTCTTTGATTTTTAGTTTGTTCATTTCTTTGAGTCTATGATATGTTTCTTGTAAGCAACATACAGACATACCATGTTTTTTTGATCCAAGCTGTTATTCTCTGCTTCTTTATTGGGGCATTCAATCCATTTACATGCAGTGTAATTATTGATAGATATGTGTTTAGTGCTGTCATGGTGCCTTCATTTTCGTGTTGTTGATGTTTTCTTTGTTCTATTTAATGTTTTGTTCTGGGTCATTTTTCTTTATAGGTTTTCTCTTTATCTTTTTCAATGCTGGTTTTGGGTCTGTTGAGAATCCTGTATTATGTTTCTTGTTTTGATATGTAATATTGTTAGTTTGCTTTGTGGCTACCCTTTGATGCCCCTTAATGTTCTGAGTTTAAACCAATCTTTAGCTTCTGTATATCTCCTTAACTTCCTCTCCATTTGAAAGGGCTATAAGTGGTGTAATATATCCTTCTTTATAGTGTGATGACATCATAGTTTACATGCTAAGATCTCTGGTTCCCTACTTTTAATATTTTAGCTTTGATTGACTTTTGTGATTTCCCTAATTGAGTAGGACTTGGGATGCTGTGTCCTACATTGAATCATTAAGTATAAATCTGATGTTATTGGTTTTCTAAATCAAGAGTTTCTTTCAGTATTTCTTGTGGTTTTGGTTTCATTTTTCAAAGTCTCTAAGCTTGTGTTTATCTGAGAATGCTTTAATTTCACCACTGCATTTAAGAGACAATTTTACAGGACGTATAATTCTTGGTTGGAAGTTTTTCACTTTCAAGACTTTGTATGTGTCATCCCACTACTTCATTGCCAACATGACTTCTGCTGAGAAGTCATATGATAGCATACAGGGCTTCCTTTTGTCTGTTAGTTTTGCTTCAAGCCTACCTGCCTTTAGGAGCCACTGTTTATGTTTCATTTTAGTAAGTTTGATTATAATAAGTCTTGATGTCTTTCATTTGGGCTGTGTCTTTTGTGGTGTTCAGTATGCATCTTGAATATCTATGTTCTCTTCACTTGTGATGTCAAGAAAGTTTTCTGCCAGCAACTCTTCAACAAATATCTCTCTATTTTCTGCTATCCTTCCTGTTCAGGAATTCCAGTTATTTGTAGATTATTCCTCTTGGTGGAGTCTCACATGCCTCTTAATGCTTTTGCATTTTTCTTATTTCTTTATCTGATTTTTCCTCATAAATGCTGATGTCAGTTGCTGTATCTTCAGTTTCTCTAATTCTGCCTTCCATTTCCTCAATCGTGCTCTTTTGGCTTTGTGTTGAATTGTTTAACTCTGTAATTTTGTTATTGATCTGCTGGATTTCAGTTTGTTGATGTTCTAGCAGTTCATATAGCTTACTTAGTTTTTCATTTTGTTCTGCTACACTTTGTTTACTCTCTAGAAGGGCTCTATACACAATGCTTTTGTATTCTACCTCCAATGGTTTCAGAAAGTCTTCTTCATCTAGGAGTTTTTTTGATTATTTATGTTGGGAGTTTTTTTTTTGGTGCCATGGTGGTCTCTTTAAGTGGCTAGATGTCGAGTATTGTCTTTGCACTATCAAAAAGCTGTGTCACACCAATGGGAGCTGTGGCTAAGCTCTAAGAAGGGAGTAAGTAAGGGCTCTGCTAGACTTGGTCACCGGCTCTACTGTGTTCTCTAGGCAGCTGATTTATATACAGTTTCTCTGGTAATAGAGATGTTGCTCAGCTTGGTGATTGGCTCAAGATGGGTCCTCAGGGTGGCAGGCCCTGCCTTCTGGATGATAAAGATGGCTACTAACTTGTGCATCATGCCAGCCAAGATTACGGCATAGCTCAGGGAAGTAAGGAGAGAAGGATGCCTCTACACTCAGCCACCAGAGACCACTGCATTCTCTAGACATGCTTATCTTAAAATCTGTTTTTCTTCTGAAAGGGGCATTGCCCAGCTGCAGCTGATAGCATTCGGGCCCTCAGGGGTGGCAGACCCTACCTCTTGGGTGACAGAGGTGGCTCCTACTTATACAGTCTCTTGGGAGATGTCAATAGATGTGGCTCAGTGAGGGGAGGTAGAAATTGTACCACCACAATCGACTGCAAGCCATCACTATGTTCTGTAGGTATGACTGTCTTAACACAGCTTTTCTCCTGGGAGAAGCACTATCCAGAAAGGCATTGTTGCTCAGTGTGGAAATTGGCCCCTGATGAGCCCTCAGGCATGTCTCATTCTGATTCTCGGCTGGCCAAAATGGCACCCCACATGAGCCTCCTCTCCTGCAGTGAGTCAGCAGTACCTACGACACAGCTCATGGAATAGGGGGTTGAGGGACACTGGCACCCCTGGGCTCCAGCCTCTGCTGGGTTCTCTAGATGTGATTTTCCCAAGCACAGCCTCTCTGCTACAGGATACACTGTATGCTGGGCAGTCCCAGTCTGAGTCCCCCAGTTAACAAAGAAGGTATTTGTACCGGTAATCCTCTCAGCCACTGATCCAGAAGAAGCAAGACTCACTGAGCCGCTGTCTCTTTTCCAACAAGGTAGTTTCTCCTGTCCTGTCAGACAGTCCAATCTCACATCACTATGCCTGATCTGGGGCTCCTGGAATGTCCACACTGGTCCGTTCAATTATTTTTTTTTAGGCCTTAGGTCTCAGAGGGAATCGAGGAGACATGTGACTAGCCTGCCACCTTGGCCCCACCTCCCTGTTGGCCTCTTAGTAGCATACTAAATCCATGTTCTTTTTCTGGTTCTTTAGGGACCATTAGCAGGCCTCTGGGTGGCACAAATGTTTTGCACCTGACAGCTAACCTAAAATTTGGAGGCTTAAAAATACCCAGTGGTACCACAAAAGGGAGGCCTAATGATTGCAGCCAAGAAAACTCAACAGAGCAGTTTTACTTCATACAGCATGGCATCACCATGAGTAGGAAACAACTTGATGACAACAGGCTTGAATTTGTTTTGTTTTGTTTCTCTTTTAGGGTGGCCATTGGCCCAGGCCTTGTATTCACAAAACTTCACATTTCAATTTCTGACTTAGTCTCCCAATAAAGTTATATTCAAGCATAGGTCGGAACATTTTTGTAACTCAGATAGACTTCATTTTTTTTTTTTAAATTATGATTGAATAACAATGTACATTCTCATATAAATTTGCATGCTCACCTATATGCAGTTCCCACTGCTCTCCCTGCCTGGTGACAGCACACTCTTCCTCTTTGCTCCATTCATGTGATGGACTTCATCTTATTATACCTGGAACCCCCCAAATAGAAGTAACCTTGTGCTTTCTTTGGCCAGTGAGTAGTTCTGCCTGAGGGAAGTGTTTTCAGGAGTTGTGTTTTACTCTGCATGGCTTTTCTATCCCTCTCTCTACCTGACAATGTTTCCTTTCTCTTTACTGTAATTAAAGAAATGGCTAAAGAAAAGGCTAGGGAGAAGAAGTTTCATTGACAGCTTATCAGGATTTTTTTTTTTTTAGTAGGGGACTAACCCTTTGACAGAAAGGATGGTGGTGAGGATCAAATGAGGGTAGTGCCCCTGAAGGATCGTGGGCTCCATGCAGCTCAGATACATGTAAGGGATTATCATTGTTGCTGCAAACGGTTTGAAAAAAAAATTAATGGCCAGGTTGGCAGATATTTTTTTCCTAAAGGCTTGGTTGCTATTGTGTTGACACAATCTTCACTTGTTACAAGGGGTCAGCACCAGGTGTTGAGACTTTTCTTTCTTCCCCCTCGGAAAGCCATATTTTAAAATTGCTATTATAACATGTCATACAGCTGCAGACCCTGGGCTGCTTCCCTTTTTTACCTAGGAGGTTAATCAAACATAAGCATTTCCTCAGTCTCTAGGAGGCATCTTGGGGGCATACAATTTGGGATTAGTGACTGACCCTGCTGTTCATTCTGCCAGCATGCACTCCATATTGCATTCTCCAGTTAATAAGCAGAGCTGGTAGGAGAAAAGGCAAGAGTCATTAACTAAAAGTTAGCTGAGGATCAAAACACAGGGCACTTGGCTTCTAAGAAGCTCTTCTGAGAGGAAATCTTTTGTCCCCAGGAACCCTGTAACATTATCTCCAAGGATTCTGTGATAATTTTTCTTTACCTTTAGCAAAATGAAATCTTATACAATGGTTGGGTCACACATATTTTCTTGGTCACTTATCTGTTGATGTATTTCTGTCATTGTTGAGGAGAATGAGATTAGCAGAGTGACAATAGCTTATGCAACAAGATTTTTTTTTTTAAATAGACCACCACGACATACTCAAAATGTGAAGATTAAGCATATAGCCTAGCAGGAGGTTGTCAATGATTCAGATTTGAAAACTTCCCTATTGGGCTATGAGAGCAACTAAGAAATAGCCCAATGAGAGCGCCTTTGTCTTCTCTTTGTTGCGTCCTCTGCTTTCCTGCCTTTCTGCCCCAGGACACAAGTCAACATTTGCCTTCTGTATTGCAATCTTGGGTCCTGAGTCACTTGATCTTCTTGTGATAATGGCACAGTATGTGGGTACAAGATTGTGTCATTGGAGTTGAGTTTTAAGCTGCTTGCTGTTCAACTGGTCTTACCCCATAGTTGTTACAGTATTTTTTTCTCACCTTTTGTTTGTTTGTTTGTTCATTTTATCCATCAGGGTGATTAATTTTATTTCAACAAATTAACATGGCTGAATTATTTTGAGTAGACTGTGACCTAAAAATATAGGTAAATAAATAATACAAATAATTCAATTCAATCATGATTAATAGAGGTATAGCTCAGTTCTGGTCTCAGGGGCAGGTGGCTGGCATAGGCAGGACAAGGTTACTGTGGAAGGTTGTGAAGCTTATGTACTGAGCAGCCTCAGGGGATCCTCTGGAGTTAGACAATGTACTTTTTGCACAGTTGTACACGGTGTCCTTGGGGAGTGGAACTATACCCTTGTTTGGTGGGGGATGGAGTACTCAAAAGGTAAACCCTCTGACTACCTTCTTATATGCTTCATGATCTTTCTATAACATGGCTTCCTCTAACATCTTTTCATCACTGTAAGAGACTACCATGTTGACATATTAAATTAGAGAAACAACTGGAAAATTCATTTGGGAAATGTACTTCGGGGTAATAAAGTAAGCAGAATAACAGGCACTTGAAGATATCCACATCGTAGTCTCTGGAACCTGTGAATGTGCTCCCTTATAGCCAAGGTGACTTTCCAAATGTGATTAGGTACCTTGAGATGGGGAGACTTTCTGAGAATCTTTCCCCACTGAAGTCAGAGAGATGCAGTAGCAGAAGAAGATTCAGAAAGATGCAACCTTGTTGGCTTTGAAGGTAGAGAATGGAGCCTGCAAGCCAAGGGATGCAGGTAGCCTCTAGTAGCTGGAAAAGGAAAAGAGATGGATTCTGCCACGGAGCCCCCAGTAAGGATTGCAGTCCTTCTCAAACCTTGATTTTTTAGCCCACTGAGGCTAGGCTAGCGTCAGACTGCTAATCAAAAGAACTGACATATTAAATACATGTAGTTTCAAGTGTCTAAGTTTATGGTGATTTATAATGGTAACAATAGAAAACAATTCTCTCATATTCTGTATTTTTCATCTCCCTTCCTTCACAACTGCCTCAGTCAATGATGAACTTAGTTTACAAGTCTTGGATAAATTTCAGATAATGTTTTAGAGCAGGGGCCAGTCCTTTTTCCAAAGGAGCCAGACAGCAAACCCTGTCACTACGGAGACAGAGCAGCCATGCCTGATATGTAAATGAAGGGTGTGGTTGTGTCCCCCAAAAGCTGATTTACAAAACCTAATGGTTGACCAATGAGCTAAAGTTTGCAGGCTCTTGGTTTAGTTTAGAGCCTGGATACTTAACCTGTGGTCCTGGACTACAGCATCAACAATCCCTGGTAGATTACTAGAAATGCAAAATTTTAGGCCTCAACTCACACTCCCTGGATTCAAATCTTTGTGGTAACAAGATCCCCAGGTAAATCAGCTGCTCGTTAAAGTCTGAAAAGCACTACTGTAGATTTGGTGGACTGGTGCGGAAGAGGTACAGTTGTTAACCAAAAGGTCAGCCATTCAAATCCACCAGCTGCCTACTTGCAAATCCTATGGGCCATTCTACTGTATCCCATAGGGTTGCTAGTAACTCAGTGGACAAGGGATTGTTTTCTTCTCCTTCTTTTTTATTAATAGATGTAGCATTCTAGGGATGAAGCCGTATTATCAGACCAAGTATAACTGACATCCTTGTTCCTGCGTATAAAGCATTGGAAGGTAAAGAAGGCAAACCTATGACTTTGATGGAGAGAAATGTGACAACTGTGTGTTAGGCATCTACTCCATGCAGAACGTTGTCCAATACATCATCCTGTTTAATCTCTCATCCTCATTGTGATTCTGCATGTCACTTTTCTTCCTTTTCCACAGATGAGGAAACTTGAAGTTATTCAGAATTTGAGTTAATAACGTGAGAGAGCAGACCTCCCAACTAAGCTGCTTAGACTCTAAAGCCCAAGGTTTTCTGACCCTACCATAGAAAGGCCTATTTTCCAGATACCATTTAACATCTGCAAGAAAAACGAAGTTGGGCTTTCAGTTTCCTAATATGTGTGAGGTCTAGCCAAAAATGGTATCACTAGAATTTGGGCGCACGTGTTGCACTTCATTTATTTATTTTTATAAATAAAAACTTTTTTTTCATAGATTTTTTTTTCGAAGACAGTATGCATGTGTTGGTTGCTGTCTTCCCATTTGCTGAAAGACTCCTGGAAGACGTTTGGTTGGATGGACTTGACCATTTAATTGCATCAGCAGTACAGGAACTCTTGTGGTCTATGAATCTGAGGTTAACAATAATAGTTGTTATTTTTGATTTATAAAACATTCCTGTAGCTGAACTTCTGGCCACACTTACCAAATGGGTATGTAGTTAATTAATTCTCAGCCACTTCAGTCAGCTCTGTACGTCTCCAGCCGGCCTCTTCACATCCATCAAAGAACTGCCTGATGGAACAGATGGGCTTAGAGCAGAGCTCTGAAGGACAGCATCGGGAAGAAAACAAGTCTAGGGCGGGGGAAGGGAAAGGTCCCAATTATGTACCTTCTATGGAAAGATTGGTGGCATACTGGTTAAGTGCTGTAACTGCTAATTAGAAGGTCAGCAGTTCAAATCTGCCAGATGCTCTTTGGACACTCTGTGGGGTAGTGCTACTCTGTCCAATGGGGTCACTATGAGTCAGCATTGATGTGACAGCACTGGGTTTTTTCAGTTTATGATTGGAAACAATTCTGATCCAAATTACCAAAACTTAGGAGCTACTGGTTGTTATGAGCTGTAGGCACAATACACAGAAGATAGTATCAAATGTGCCCAGGATATTCCCAAGATATATAAACTGTGCTATGCTTAAGCAGAAACATGCAAGTCAGATTTGAGTTCTTTCAGGAATATGGAGACTAGATCCGCACAGAAAATGAAGATGCTAGCAGCCTTCACTGCTCTTTAGAAGGACTACTTTTACTCTAGTGGATTTGAGGGGTTGAAAAATTCTGACTGACATGAAGTGTGGTTTCCACTTCTAGCAAATAGGACTCTGCTGATTAATGCAGACTTATTCCTGTGCCAAGGCTCAGGATTTAACCTACCCATTGTGGTTGATGCCCCCGACCCACTCGTGGTTACCTGAACTTTAGTGACTGGAGGACATTCAAGAGTCCAGCCACCACAAGGTCGTTGCTCTTGACCCCCTGCTCTCTATGTTTACCAAGGCAGCTCCAGCTTCATTCCTGGCAGACTGCTACTTAGTTTTGTTAAAGAGCAAGCTCACTGAGGACCAGGAAAGTTGGAACTCAAAATCTGGTCTCTAGATGGCACTGTAGCCCTGTTAAATTTGACTACTTTGCAATCTTGGGTGAACTGCTGAAGCCACAGCTAAGAGTCTGACCGAGAAAAATCTATGGAGGGAGCCTTACGTGAATCAGATAACAACGTCGTTGTTGTTGTTGATAGGAAGTGAACGGTTGAGTTTGAGCATCAGTTTTGAGTGCAGTCTGTGTCTATGAACATAATAAAAATGATATTTGGCAATCCTTCTAATTTGTGTGAAATTTGAAAGTGATGATTCTGGATTGTTCTACCAAGAAATGAGAAGCTTAAATACAAGGAAATGTTTGAAATACTATTTTACACCAGAAAGCAAGAACTTGGTCATCATCAAATGACTAAGGTTTATTTCTATGTTAAAGTCCCCCGGTGACAGAAGCAGTTTGTGACTGGCTGGCAGCTAACCAATGCATTGCAAGTTTGAACAATCCAGAATCTCTGTGTGAGAAAGATCTGAGAAACGGCTTCCACAAAGATTACAGCCAAGGAAGCCCTCTGGAGCAGTTCTACTGTGTAACACATGAGGTCACCATGAGTCAGAATCAGCTCAGTGGCAATAGGATTGGCATTTATACATTAAAACAGCCTGGCCATCTACTTTTGAAAAATGAGCCATTGAAAGCCCCATAGAGCACGGGTCTCTCTGACACTCAAGGGTCACCAGAAGTTATAATCAATCTGGTGGTACCTGGTTTTGTTTTTTTTTTGTTTATAAATTGTCTATTTACACATAAATAGTCAATAATATGTGGATGGTACAACATTCCTGATTTGTTGAAAACTTTCAGCAAACTAGTATGACTATTGGCATTAATTATGAACAAATCTTTTGATAGATTCTTCTTTAAGAGAGTTACACTGGTCTTATGAAGATAAAGTTGAAATGTTGAGTTTTGAACTTGTGCTGGCGCTTAGGTGAGCACTACAGAATTTCAATCAAGAAAGACATTATTGTTGTAGCTACTACCCTCTGTTGCGTCAGCCCCCAACTCATGGCTGCCCCATGCACAGGAGCAGTGTGATGCTGTCCGATCCCGCACCATCCACCTGACCAATTCTGGATCAGATCATTGTGATCCCTGGAGTTTTCACTAGCTGAATCTTGGAGGTAGCTATCCTGGTCTTTCTTAGTCTCTTGTAGTCTGCAAACTGCTGAAACCTGTTCAACAGCATAGCAGCACTTAAGTTTCCAGTAACAGACGGGGGCACACAATGTGCGATGTGAGTTGGCTAGGAATCAAACCTAGGTCTCCGTCACGGAAGACAAGACCATCAGGTCTATCAAGGACCTGAGGGAAGACCTCACAGTTCATTTATGTGCAGACCTCTTATTGTATGAGAAATAAAGCCAAGACCTAGACACTACACAAGGCCCAAAGCCTTGGCGGTTAATTTGGCATCCAGACCCGTATGTCCAGTATGTCCACCTCTAGTAGAGACTTGGACTTGAGACAGAGTCTGATTGATTTGTAGAATTTACTGCCAGTCACATGTAACTTTTATGTGCCAAAACCCAGCTCTCTACTGAGTGCCGGCAAAGAATATTAAACATACCATGGACTGCCAGAAGAACAAACAAATCTGGATTGGAAGGATGATAACAAGTATGTTCCTTAGAAGCCAGGGTGGTGAGACATTGTCTCATACACTTTGGACACATTATCAGGAAGGACTGGTCACTGGAGAAGGACATCATGTGAGTAGAGGGTCGGTGAAAAAGAGGAAGCCCCTGAAGAAAACGGATTGACACAGTGGCTACACACAACAATGGGCTCAAATGTAGGAATGATTATGAGGATGAGACAGGACTAGACAGTGCTTCGTGCTGTTGCAAGCAGGCCACTATGAGTCAGGACCAATTCAATGACATCTAGCAAAAACAAATCAATGACAAATAGTAAGCATGATTCTAAAAGCTGTTTTTATTTATTCTGTTCATTTCAAATATGCTTTTGAGATATGAAAATACAGATGCTAGACTGTATTAGGAAATATTCTGAGTAGTTCAAAGCTTTGCTGCGTGTGTTAGGAATAGCTCTGACAGAAGCTAGTGCAAAATTGTACAAAAGGCACAAGAAGCCTGGGGTCATCAGATAACCTTACTGTGGGAGGGACACTGGGTGAACACACCGCTTGTCTAGTTGTTCTCACCTATAAAATGATAATGAGAGGATCGTCCCTGACTTTGTTATAAAACTGTGGTGAAGATCAGAGTGAATGTGTAGACAGCTGGACAACTGGAGGGTATAATTATTGGCACCCTAAATAACACACTTTGCACCACGAAATAATGCGTGATGAACTATAACAACAAAAAGTGTAATTTTTTTTTTTTAATCTTTAATATATTTGGTCAAGTGAACAGAAAAGCTTCACATATAGTATAATTCTACTTAGGAAATATCCAGAATAGATAAATGTATAAAGAGAGAAGGCAAATCGGTAGTTTCCAGGGGCTTGGAGGAGGGAAGAATGGTGGATGAACACTTAAAGGGTACAGGGTTTCTTCTTGGGTTGATGAGACAGCTTTGGTATTTGATACAGTTGGTGGATGTACAACGTTGTGAATATACTAAATGCCACTAGATGGTTTTACTTGAAATGGTTCCTTTTATATTACGTGAATTTCAGCATCAATTAAGAAAAATGAACTGTGGGTGGTGTGTGTGTGTGTGTGTATGGTGTGTGTATGTGTGTGTGGACTGTTTGTCTCACTGATTCTGTAACTGTGTTTTATGAAATCTCAAATTTACAGACTCCTTAGAAAACTCCCCAAAAAACAAAGAAACAAAAAAAACCCCCCACATTTGCAGTTTGCTTTTAATGACTGTTTGACTATCTCTATGAAAAAAAAGTAAGCTCGGCATGTTCTGACCACATTGGGCCGCTTGGGTAGTTTCCAAGGACAAACTATTGAGGGAACTCCACACATGCTTAGACAAATGCCTTTTGACCTCTGGGGCCCTCTGGTCCAGCTAACCAGTTGTTATGAGAACTTTTATAGACAAGGGACTTGGGATGCCAAACACAGATTCATTAATTCTCTTCAGTCTAGTCTCAACAATCTGTCACTGCTAGAAATCTGACTATTGCTTCAAATGGTTTCAGATGCAGATCTTTTTTTCCCCACAGTTGGCAAACCTTGACTTTCGTGTGTTTAACTTTCCTCAGTGGTCCTCTACCCTCAGCTTCAAAGAGAATTGCTGTTTCATGGTATCAATTTTCTCACTGTAGGACATTGCCTTCTGATCTTTGCAAGGGCCCTGCTTCTATTTCAAACCTACAGGGGTATTTTCAAAGGTTGTCAATTAATATCAAGAGGATTTTCTGCCTCCATTTACAGTACAAATATTAAGAAGTGAGTATTAGTCAAGTTACTGACATGTTTCTATTTGTACATGCATAATGGAGTGTGACATATGCAATTTGAGATGCAAAGACTTCAAAGAATGCTTTACCTGACATTTTGTATGACTTATTTACTAGATGAGAAAATTTTTGGTTAGAAGAAAAAAAAAATCAAGCTTATACTAGAAATCGTAGTCTCATAGAATCTCAGTGCCATGGTGGCCTTTTCTAAGCACCTATTCAACTAATCATTTGAAAGTTGCTTATATCTCTCGAAGCTCCTCTCAGAAGGTTGCCTGCCCTATACTTGATAGGAAATTCCCCTCCTTCCAAGCTCAGCCTCCTCCTGCTGGGGAAGATTTTGAACATTACTGAAGCAAATTTTATCACCCTGAAACTGTCAGCTGGTATTGGGTATATCACTTGGAAACATTCAGAATAAGTCACATTCATCTTCTGCTTGACATGTACGTAAATCATGAGAACTAGATTTTTTTTTTTCATTTTCTTTAGGCTAAGCATATTGAACTCTTTCAGTTGACCCTTATATGAAAAATATGAAATTCCATTGTGTTATTGTCATTGTCTTCTGTATACCCTTACCCTCTCTGATAACCTTATTAGCATTTGATATTCAGATCCAAATACAATATACCAGGTGTATCTAAAGAATACAAAGGATAAATCCATAATCAGATCCATCTTTCTAGACCATATGCTTTCATTAATGCAACCAAGTTTACCTTAAATGTCTAATATGATCATGTCTCAATCTTGGCATTGGTTATGGGGAGGTCTTTAAATATAGAATGTGACTTTTAGTTTGGAGGTTTAAATGTATTTAACAATAGCAATTCACATCTTGGAAAAAAAAAACTTCTTGTTGTAGTTGGGGGCTGTCAAGTTATTTCAACTCACTGGACCCCATGTGAGAGGGTAGAGCTTCCCTATAAGGTTTCCTAGGCTATAATCTTACAAAAGCCAGTTGCCAGGCCTTTCTCTCTTGGAGCTGCCAGGAGAGTTCAAACCACCAAAGTTTAATTTGCAAATAAGTGCTAAATTGTTGCACTGCTAGGCTTCTTGAAAGAAATTTGGGAGAAGGGAAAAAGAGAATTTACATAACTGAATCCCTCCTGGGCACCAGTCAATGTGGTTGGTATTCTGTACATTTTTTATTATTCGTTTAAGATTTACTTGTCCCTCAAACCTGAGCTCAGAGCACATCTCTGTAAAGCGTTCCTTCACTTTCTTCTTGTCTGTGTTCCCACAATGCCTTATATAGGTCTCTTTAATGGAACTGCTGACTCCACATATAAATATTATTTACATGTCCCCTTCCTTATTAGACTTTGAGCTACTTGACCACATTAGGCTCTCCATATGTGCTGCATGAATTAATGAATGATAGTCATTTATTAGCACTCCCAACTGTCCATAAATTAAGAGGATTGATCAAGTTATCAGTGAATTTCCTTGGCAAAGCTTTAGAAGAGCACAACTTTAAAATGCATAGTTGAAATCTTGAAGCATTTTATTTCCACGTAAAGACAATTTATCCAAAATGATCTTTTGACTTCTCTTCTTAAAAAGGTAACAATTGTTTAGGTCTTTCTTTTGTTGAAAATTGGATTTGGCAATTATATGTGAATACACATATAGCTCCCAAATCGAACCTATTTATCCATCAATAGATAAGATAGATCCCTCCCTCTTTGAGCAAATTCCCATCAATAAGAAAGAAAAACATTTTCTAAAGTTTAGCCACTTCAGCATAGGATTTTTCACACAGCAAAGAAAAACTGTATGTATGTATTCAAATGGACATATTTCATGTTGTAAAAGGATTGGTTCTTATTGTGTATCCATCACTACAATATCCATTGGCAGAAAATAACTAGGCAGCTGAAATCACAGGTTTTGAAAAATTTACAGAGCAAATTAATGCATAGTATTTTGTTCAGTGTAAAATTTCATAGCCAGTAAGACTGCTTTTTTTTTTTTTCATTTTTGCCAACATCTGATTTTGTGATTTGGGACATATACTTTCCCACTAATGTGATTCTCGAACTGCAGAGACTTCTACAGTAAAACCTAAATTTTGGTTGAAATCAGCACAATAGTACACAACAACAACTCTATTTGTAAAACTCAGTCTCTGTGCAGACAAAAACGTCATCTGGCAGGAAGCGGAGTTGAGGGAGGTAACGTGCAGAAGATGACAACTCCCGATGCTCTAGGAGATATTTGTTTCAATGCCATACGAGGTTGGTCAAAAGACTGAACCAGACTGAGTTTCCTTGTCTCTGGAAGCATGTCCTGTTTTGACTGCTGTTCCTGGGCTCTTCCGGCGAAATCAAGTCTTTAGGGTCAGGTCTATTTAATGACTTTCCACATGATGTATTTACATGCCAGTTGCCACTTGCCCTCCACCGGATGGAACGTGTCTGCCACAGTTTCGTGTTCCCTCTTGGAATTGTTTCTTTCCAAGTGGAGAGATTCTGAGGTAATATTATCTGTGAAATCTTTATAGAGGCTTTTGAGTCAGGGTTTTCACCATATAACTAATTTAAACTGTTTATATTTTATATCCAACCTACTTCCCAAACAATTTGAGAATGCTAATGCCAGCAAAAGTTTTATTTTACACAAGGAAAAAAATGTAAAAACTCTTAATACTAAAATATCCTTGACTCATTCTTTATTACATCTTGCTGTGAAAGCAGACTTACGAAACATATCAATTTAAAGCCTTCTTAGAAAACACTGCGATGTTCCAATGTGTGAGGCGGGTTTTCTCTTCATGATGCCAGGCCATCAGAAAGCCCAGAGGAATCCAAACTGGTTCAAATGAAGTTCAAACCAGAAAAATAAATACATAATTATAGATCAACTAGACATCTGTTTTGTTCCATCCTTTTTTCCTCTAGCTCCTTTTCGTTTGTTTCACCACCTTCAACAACCCAATCACGGTTTGTGAAAATAAATACTTGCAGACTTGAACCTTTCTATTGAAAAAATAACAGGTGATCTTAAAATCAATGTGAATTTTTACAGTCTGTGTCCTATTTGAATGCAAAGAAGACCTCTTGGCTTTCAAAAAGTGCCCAGGCTAGATTTCATTTGACCCACTGGGAAGATGAGGGTTTAAATCAAATGAAAATGTTGCACACATCTGGAAAATAATAGGCAAGCTTATTCTCCTCATCTTAGCCCAACAGCGATCGTGTTCCTGTCACTGCTGCATCTTGAATTAGGCGAGTAATAGACTCACGCATCTGTTTAACCTCGACAGCAAACAAACAGAGGTGCCTTCAGCTTTTTCAGTTACAAATAGATCAAGACAATCCAGAAATGGCAAGCTTCTAAATGCTTTCCTGTGTGGAAAAATTCTAAAGGAATGTCTTTCTCTAGGAGCAACTGAGATGAAACTGCAATGGTAACACCAGCCACCCCCACCCTCAGCTACCCACCCACCCATCCATGTCTGTTTATTTTGGACATGCTACAGTAAATCTCTCCCAAGACATGCCCTGCTCCTGTTTCATGGTGGAGCAAAAACAGCTTCCGTTTGGGGATATTCCTCCTGACTGTTGACCCTTGGAGTTGTGCTGCCTTTCAAAAGAAAAAGGCACTGTGGGTGTGCTTTATTTGTGTTTACCAGCGTGTGGTGATGCTTGTTTCTGACCAGATACACTCTCTGTTTGGATAGCAGGGATTCTGACTGAGCAATCCTGACCACAGTCGGGAGAGTGTGTGTAGGACCATATCTCCAGCATCTCTGAGGGGACAAGAGAGGCCTCCTGAGTCAGGGGAGCTTTCTGGAACAGTCCTGGGAAGCTGGAGTTATTTACACAGCTTCCTAGGGTTTTCACCAGAATGCCTAGAATTATAGTCAGGAAGAATGTTCTTATCAGTGTGTTGTTGGGTTATAAAGTCAGACATGATTATAAGATCTCAGTGTGCTGTTCTCTTCCAGTTTCCACAGCAGAGCGCTTGCTTAGCTTGCTGAGCATGCTGGGCTAAGATTCCGATCCCTCTCTGCTTCCATAGTGTACACAGTGGACTTAATCCTCTGGGAAGTTCTGGTGAGTCACCTGGGTTCCAGGAATCGGCCTGCCCACCTGACTGAAAGGAAAGGCTATCTGCCAGCTTATGTGACTCGGCCTACTGAGTAGCAGCTCCAACTTAGACTCTTTTTTGGAGCCCTTGCTCACCTTAAGTTTAAGCCTGATTAGAAATAAGAACCCAAGGAAGTAATATTTATCTTAAGAATATCTTACCCTTGTGGTTGGCAGTATGAAGAGAAAGTGAAGTGATAATATGAAATAGAGAGCAGAACAGAGGGAAAACCTGAAGAAGCTATTGTTTTGCAGTGAATTTTAGAACCAGAAAATTGCTAATATAAATATTGAATGGAGTCTAGTTCCATTCTCTAGGCTGGTATACAAAAGTCTAAGGTCAGAAAATGCATGCGCAATCTACCTTTAAGGCTCTTACTCTGCCCAAGCAGGCCCTCGTTATGTGAAAGGTGTGCTAATACTGTACCCACACATCAGGTGGAGAAAGATCTAAGGGAGGGAGAAAATAAGCCTGCATTAAGTCACCTCGGTGTGATGATACGCTAATACAGTACCCTCAAATCTGGTAGGGCGAGAGTGAGAAGAAAATAAGCATGAATTAAGCTATGGAGACCTTTTTTACTGCTATTTCTGTATTTAGGTATTGTAGGTCTAAAAATTCTGTGGGAAATACCAGACCTGTTCCATGGTGTTTTGGAGATTGCTGTGGCCAAGCCTCTACTTGAAGCTAAACACAAGAACATTCTAATTTCATATTTTATTAGTTTTTTTCAACTAAAAATATAGTAGTTATTTCAGAAGGCACTGAGACGGAGGCCAGGTACGTTATGGCCCAGACATCAAAGGCCCCTCCTGGAAAAGCAGCCTCAAATCTGGAAAAGATGTTTTATAATTTCCAGCCATATCATTATTGCATTAAGGTGCATTAATTGCTTCACAGCCATGTGGATACAAGGTTATATTCATTGACTTAAGTTGACAACTTCCTTTTTGCTAAACCTCCTTAGGAAAAAGCACTTCAAATGGGTTTCTAATGATCTCATAAACACTGTTTCTTCTGATTGCTAAGTAGCTTCCTTTCCTTTCTTCTCTTCTTAATTCTTGGTTTCCAGTTCCTCTTCATTGTAGTCCCAAGTAGCTGAATTTAGGTAAGCTCTCAAGGGTTGTCTTCCAGGTCTTCTCAGAAACTAGATGACTTGATCAGTGATTCCGAACGGAAGGATGGAATGTGTCTGAGTTAGAGGGAGAGAGCAATGATATGGACTCCAACTAAAACCAAAGCATTTCTTCTTGAACTGGTGGCAGGAAAACCTTAATTAGTGTGGATGATGCCTCTTTCTCAATGAGGAAAATAAAAATTCCTTGAAAACCTTAAGCTGCCATTTGACGAGCATCTCTCAACAGAAGGAAAGGGAAAAACTTCATCTGTCTGAGAGAAGGCATGCATTTGAAAGCCAATAGATCTGGTATTTTAAATCCCTAAATACTGAGTCCAATTGGCTACACTGGTGAGCTGGTGAACAGGTAGAAATCTACTGTTAGGAGGTGGCGAAGATGAAGTGTTTGACTGAAAAATCAGTTGGTGCTACTGCCCTGTAGTAACAAGGCCCCAAGGTACTGCTGTGGTTAAGCTACCAACAGATACTAAGGAAGATAAAGCCTGGGAACAGTTAACTGTATTCCAAATGAAGTCAGTCAGAGACGATGTCCGCAATTAGAAGGCTGCTAGCCAAACTAAATTAGCAGGGTGGTGAGAGGTGAAAAGCATGGGTGCTTCAAGACCCTTCTATTTTGATGTTTTACTGATCCAAGTAGAAATACAATCAGTGAGAAGAGGATGACACTCATTCTATTAATAGTGTTTCCCAGGTATCTTTGCAAGAGATAATTTTTCTAAAAATACATGCTTTCTATGGTATTTACACAGACTCTATTGAGGCTTAAACGTTTTCTAAGAACCTAACATTTCCTGCCGGAGTTGTAGACATTCCCTTCCAAGAACCATGGACAGAAACCCAGCGACTGCAATCATGAATGACCTCCAGTGTTTGTAACCTGAAGAGCAAACAAACATTTGCTCCATTATGAAATTCAGTCTTTGACAGAACTTTGCTGTGCTTCACCTTTTCATAACAATTTACTAGAAATTAAGTTGGTAGACACTGAACCTCTAGTTGCTCTAGAAAACATTTGTAATCCAACCATTACTCCCCAGTACTTAAAACACATGTGCATACACCCACATACCACTTAGAATACTATTAGATATTAATAAAAGAGAGGAGAGATAAGGTCAAATTTTAAAACTGTGCACTTCATTTTTTTTTTCTTCCTGAATGTTTGTTTTACCTTTTAGGTCACTGGTTTCCATAAATTCTGTGTGTCTTAGCAGTGTAGAGGTTATTTTTAAACTCGGGTCTTATGCTGGAGTGTACATTAAATATTTGTTCAGTTGATTAAAACAGTTCTACATTTATTTAATGTTTGAACAGTAAACAGTTTATTGAAAACTGAAATGTCTTTTTATACATACACGTACACTCACATAGACACACCTCGCGGAAGAGGGGCTTCTATTATGAGGTTTCTCAACTTATACTACTGGGTATAAACAGCCCTTGGATAAACACCGTTTTCAGACACAGTTATCTTCCAGGGGGCCCAAGACTCCTGGCCGGGGCTGCCCTGCGCCTGGGATTCTCAGCCACGCTGCATGGGCAGCGGCTGCGGTCACGGCACAATGAGTGGCTTAAAACCAGAAAAAAGAGCATCATGCTGACAGAAACATTTATCTTTGGGAGAAGAAAAAAATACATGGTCTTAAATACTAAAGATAACTCAGACATGGTCTCAGGGGCAGCGTTCGCTGCCCTTTACCCTAGTTTGTTAAAACAGAAGGTGTTTTGACCTCAGATAAACTAGGGAAGTTTGAGATGACTTTGAAGAATGACAAATGAATGGAAGATAAACACCGGCAAAGCCTTTGCTTTGTCATCTATGAGGCCTGAGCGAATTGGGAGGAAAATAGTCACCACTGTTTATACTAGCTTCTACAGTCACCCATCGTAAGGAACATTGTATATATTGTTAATTCTCCCCGTATCTCTGCTTAGGACGTTATGTGAATACACTCAGTAAACTCTGTCATCGACTATGGCACTATGGGGTGTACTGCTTAAATAAGGAGTCGAGCTGCTTTTATCATAAGTGAATTGCCAACTCAGGCAGTTAGAATGTAAAGTTTTCAAGTTACTTGTGTTAACATCTATATCGAACATAATGTCATCATCTTTGGTTATTCAAAAAGCATTTTAACATTATTAACACTTCTCGTTCTGTAGTCCAAATATAATTCTATCACTGGTTTGTAAATTTGCAATGAAATGAGCCTCTACTTTTGTTATTGTTGATAGGTGCCACCGAGCTATTTCCAAATCACAGTGACCCCATATACAACAGAATGAAGCACTGCCTGATCCTGGACCGTGTCCACAATCATTGTTACGCCAGGGCCCGTTGTGGAGCCACTGTGTCAAGCCATTTCAAGAGTCTATCACTTTTTTCACTGATCGTCGACTTTACCAAACATGATGTCCTACTGCAGGAACTGATTCTTCGTGACAACATGTGCAAACTATCTAACATGTACTCTAGCCATCCTCACTTGTAAGGAACATTCTGGCTGTACTTCCTCCGAGACAGATTTGTTTGTCCTTTTAGCTGTCTGTGGTGTATTCAATATTCTTCTCCAACACCACAATTTAAAGGCATCAAATCTTCTTTCGGTTTGCGTGTTTGTTGTCCAGCTTTGGCATGCATGTGATGTGATTGAAAACACCATGTCTTGAGTCAGGAACACCTTTTTTTGCTTTTAACACTTTTTTAAAGAAGTCTTTTCAAGCCACTTTTCCCAAAGCAGTGTGTTCTTTGATTTCTTGACTGCTGCTTACAAGGGTGTTTATTGTGGACCAAGTAATGAAATCCTTGACAACCTCTGTCTTTTCTCCATCTAACTTGATGTTGCTTCTTTGTGCAGTTGTTAGGATTTTTGTTTTCTTGATGTTGAGGTGCAATCCACACTGAAGGCTGTGGCCTTGGATCTTCACCAGTAAGTGTTTGCAAATCCTCTTTCAGCAAGCAAGGTTATGTCATCTGCATAACACATGTTGTTAGTGAATCTTTCCCCAATCTTAATGCCTCACTCTTCTCTATATGGTCCAGCTTCTCAGAGTATTAGCTCAACATACGGACTGAATAGGTATGGTGAGAGGATGAAACCCTGATGCACACTTTTCCTGACTTTAAACTATGTAATGTTACCTTGTTCTTCTGGAACAACTACCCCTTGATCAATGTACAGATTTTTCACGAGCACAATTACGTGCTCTAAAATTCCCATTCTACAGTGTTACCTCTAACTGAATGCCTTTGCATGGTGCATAAAACACAAATAAACATCTTTCTGGTGTTCTCTGCTTTCAGACATGATTCTTCTGACATCAACAAGATATCCCTGGTTCCACGTCCTATTCTGAATCTGTCTTGAATTTCTGGCAGTTCTGTTAAACATACTGCTGCAGTCACTTTGGAGTGATCTTCAGCAAAGCTTTACTTTTGTGTGATATTAATTATAGTTAGGTAACTTGCACATTCCGCTGCATTGCCGTTCCTAGGAATATACATAAATAGATCTCTTCCAGCCAGGTAGCTGTCCTCCAAATTTCTTGGCACAGACAGGTAAGCACTTCTAGCCCTGCACTCATTTGTTGAAACATTCCAGTTGATACGCCATCAGTTCCTGGAGCCTTATTTTTCACCAATGCCTTCAATACAGCTTCAGCTTCTTCCTTCAGTACCAGTTGGTTCCTGATCACATGTTGCGCCTTGAAATGGTTGAACATGGGCCAATTCTGTCTGGTATTCTTACTATTTTCTTTTGATTCTTCCTACATCATTTTATATTTTCCCTGTACAATCCTTCACTATTATAACTGGAAGCTTGACTTTTCTCTTCACTTCTTTCTGCTTGAGAGATGCAAAGCATGTTCTTCCCTTTTGGTTTTCTAGTTCCAGCTCTTTGCATGTCATTATAATACTTTGTCTTCTCAACCTGCCCTTTGAAATCGTCCGTTCAGTTTTTTACCTTATCATTTCTTTAAATTATATTTAAAAGAGTCTCTACTTTTAGAAGTAGAAAAACATGTATCAAGGTGATCATTAGTTTGTTACATGTGATAGCTAAAGCCAAGTGCCGTCTAGTCAGACCTGTGCGATAGCACATAAAAAAAGGTACAATTGAGCTACAAATCCATTAATGGATAAAAGTTAAAGCATGAGGCAAAGCAGAAATATTATGTAGAAGATTATGTAGTGTTTAAAAGGAATAAGGTAGATCAGTGTATACTGATATAAAAGCACATCTATGATACATTTTGAATGAAATGAAAACAAATTATAGCAGACCATGTGTGGCACACGGCACTGTCATTAAAATGAAGACATGCCCATCCATGACATAGGGATATGGGAAATTTCTGGATGGTTACATGTGGAGAGTGACTACGTGGGAGGGTGGAATTTTTAGCTTTTCACTTTATGCTACCCAATTTGATTTGTAATCTGTAACTCATAAAATTAATTTAAGATTTTTGTAAATTAAAGAAAAGCTAGCTCAAAAATAATTGTTAATCAACGAGAATTCTAAATACTGAAACAAGCACCTGTAGAAAGTGCCTCTGTGTACACACAAGTTAAATTTCAAAAAGTTCATTTGTTCCTAAGTCCAAGCAGGCATTAGATAGGTGACCAATAGGTACACATTTATGTCACAATGGTTGACACCTGCTGCTCTTGAGGCAGTTCCAACTCATTGGCATTCTCTTTAAAATTTTATACAAAAATATTTATATTTCAGCTTCCATCTTTTCATTAAAAATGAATATAAATAACTATTGAGTAGCCTCAGTACAGTGGGGATAATAATTCAAATCAACTCCAATTCGAATTTTCCAACCTGCTTGACCACATTCTGTCCAAAATCCTCTAACCAACTCTTAACCACGTTTTAGCAGCGTCAGTGACTTCCCAGGCCTCTTCAACTTAATTCACAATTTTTGTATTGGATTTTCATCTTATTTCCTCCAGCATTAGAAAAAAAGAAAAGAAAAGAAAAAACAACCTATTATCATTGATTCAATTCTGACTTTTAGTGACCCTGTTGGTACAACTACTTCATAGGGTTTCCAAGAAGCAGCTGGTAGATTTGAACTGCTGATCTTTCCATTACCAGCTGACCTCTTAATTACCACCCTGAAACATACCCTAATTCACATTTGAACCTGCTATTTTCTTTTCAGAAACCCTGGTGGTATAGTGATGAAGTGCTATGGCTGCTAACCAAGAAGTTGGCAGTTCAAATCTACCAGGTGCTTCTTGGAAACTCTATGTGGCAGTTTTATTCTGACCTATAGGGTCGCTATACGTTGGAACCAACTCTACAGCACCTAAGAACAACAACATTTCCTTTTCAAGATCTGATTCCTATGATACTATCGTGATTTAACTTTGCATGGCTGTAGTCCTTTGCCTGCAGGCTGCTGTTGGTTCTCCAGCCAACACTGCCTTGCAGTTTGAGGCCTCTGTGTGCAGTCATCCAAAGACATAAGGTCTATGTGTGAGTTTGGCAGTAGTTTGGGGCCTGTCCACTTCCTGACTAAGGGTGATCTTGCTCCACCTCAGTCTTTGTGATCCCCTACCTTCCACCCACCAAGAATCTTCTGTTGTTGATAACATTCACCACAGCTGCTTGTTTCTGCTATTTCCTGGACTGGTAGGCTGACTTCTTCTCTTACAAGATGGCTTTAGTCCAGATACCTTCCTGAATGCCTATTAGACCTGGAGAAAGCTGAGGCATCTTTGCCAAATTTAATAACGGGAAGGCAGGCTGTTCCCCTACATTCCTTCTCTTAATCTTGTCTTACAAACTGAACTATGTCCCCCACAAAGATATGTTGAAACACTAACACCCTTGCGTGTAATGTGACCTGGGTTAGAAATAGGCTTTTTCTTTTATTCGCTGGAGGTTATGCTAGAGTAAGGTGGTTCCTAATCTTAATCTTTTTGAATGGTGTCGTGGAAAAAGTGAGACTGGACATGGAAACGGAGTCACACATAAGGGGAAGACACCACAAGAGGATCCATCCACAAGCCCAGAAACACCAAGAGAAGCCTGGGGCTGCAAACCAAACCAAAACCAAACCCTCTGCAGTTGAATCCATTCCAAATCTCAGTGACCCTATAGGACAGGGTAGAACTGCTCTGTAGTGTCCAAGGACTGCCTGATGGATTTGAACTGCCAAGCCTTTGATTAGCAGACCTAGCACTTAACCTATGCCACTAGAGTTTCCCTGTGGCTACTAGAAGCTGAAAATACAAGGAAGGAATTTACCCTACAGTCTGCAGAGAGAGAGCATAGCCCTGTCAATTCAGACTTCTAGCTTCTAGAACAATTTTCTTCTTTACTTCCACTTATGTTGCAGTATTTTGCTACGGTATGCTAGAAAACTGGTACTCTGTCGTCTCTCAATTCACTTTTCCCTAGTTTGAAGAGGTTGAAGAATAGAGTAGTAAATCCCAAACCTAAGCCATGTAAAATGCGGAAATGCAGCGTCTTCTTTCTACAGAAAGGTCCAGTGGTTAAGTGTTCAACTGCTAACTGAAAGGTCAACAGTTTGAACCCACCAACAGCTCCACAGGAGAAAGATGTGGCCATCTGCTTCTGTAAATAGTTATAGCCTTGGAAGTCCTGTGGGACAGTTCTACTGTGTATTATAGGGTCACTCAACGGCACTTGGCTTGGCTGAGTTGGAGTTGACTTGACACAAATGAGTTTATAATGAGTACTTCTTCAGATTCAGTAAAACAGATTCAAAAGTCCAGACACAAGTGTTAATGCCATCTAATGGTAATAGGAAGAGTTAGGCCTTTGATGCCCAGGGTCTTTGACATACATGAAAATTTGTAAAGTGAAACCTCAGAGACAGAGGAATCTCTATACTTCTTGATTCGGTGGAGTGCCTATTGTTATGTCAGGGTATCAGAACTCAGTGGACAGGAGTGGACTTGTTTTCTCTTTTTTTTGGTTTGGAAATTGGGTAGGTGGGACTAAAGTGAAGCTATTTTGTCTCGGGGAAGTTGTGGATATATTCCGTTACAAAGAGAAGCAATAAATGGTAGGGGAATACAGAGCAAAGGTGAAGTATAAATATGTGGGTGTAGACAAGCAGGCTGTTAGGGAGGAGATGAGTTCAGAAAGGCTACTCAAGAAGGAAGTTAGCCCAGTGGTTTTCAAATACGTTTGGTAGAACATAAGTCTTCACAGAAGTGGCACAGACACTATTGCAGAATGGCGAGAAGCAGAAGAAGGATCTCGATAGGCAGAGACAGGAGTTCCTGGTTCCTATTTTAGACACAAGAGCTCTGCTTTTTACCAGTTTACAAAATCAATTTCTATGGACAAATCCATTTTATAAAAGGACTTACAGTTTTAAAAACGTGAAAACCGCTGGGTTATGGAGTAGACAGGCAATAGAAGCCCAGCAAAAGGCATATGTGTGGGTGGACTGGCTTGGTGCTGAGCAAGGTTACCATGTTGCAAAGAAATGATGGGGAGGCTGAAGTGTGAGTCAATCCAGAAAAGAATTGGTGACTCGAAAGTTTTGATTTGAAAATTTACGTCACCGAAGGGTTTTACACAAAGAATGAGAAAAGTAACGTTTATGCAAGACTCCTCTACCTGTGTATGATGTGTGTGTGTGTGTGTCCAGGTCCAAGTGATGACTCAGCCTATAATTTCTCTGTTAAATCATATGTGGCAGGTAAAACTCAGGACGTGAAACCCGTTCCAACTTGAACTCTGTTCACCCTTCTCTTTAGTATAATCCTTTACCAAGTTGAATCCCCAAAGGTGCCTCACCCTTGGACAGTGTGTGTGAGACAAGGACTCATTCTCTCTTCTGCAGTGGCAGAGCTCCAACACTGCACTCCTCCCACCCCACGATATCTGAGACAGGAAGTTACCTCATAAAAACAGGATGTCTTTTCAGACTAACCAAAATGAGCTGCTGTAAAGTAATCTCAGTGCTGCCAAATGTTCGGCAAGTCTTGACAGTGTTTAGGAGAAACCTTACTGAATCTCTTGAGTAATGATGCTGAAAACCACAGGATGCTGTGAGCTTCACCACAGGGAGCCTTCTGACACTTTTTAGCAGATGGCACTGTATATACATCTTTTATGTACAGTGCTTCTCTAAATTAAAGATGATTTTTAGAAAAACAATTCTCTTCAAGAGAGATAGTGTGAAAGAAAAAGCTCACACATACCCAGCTGTAGACAGCCTCATGTTTACATAAGCCATGAGGAAATTAAAAGTCATGGTAGTATGGTACGCCTCTTAGAAATCTTGCGAATGTTAAATCCTGAGGAAAATTAAGTTTTCACATTCTACCGAGGTGAGAATTCTCTGAGGCCTGGAAAACTAATAAGGTAGAATTTTAACACCGTCTTGAATCATAAGAACATTACATAGAGCAATGAAATGACCATCACTAATTGATCTGTGCATAAAAGATCTCAAGTATATAATTACTATTATTATTTTTGTTAAAATCAACTGCACTTTCTATTCACGTCAAGAGTTTGAAATAACGGGAAATACTTCCCCAGGAATTTAGATTCAGAAATTAATCTAAAGACTCAAAATAATGTCTAGTGTCTTGGTCCCCAAGGGCTGACTAACAACTAGTTCTTTCAATGGCTAATTCTGTCAACAACCAGATGCTTCATACAAAATGTTGACAGCTTTAAAGCTGTTGTTCCACTGAATCAACTAGATTAACTGGCAGCTTAGTTTTCACAAAAGCAACATAGAAGTTTCTAGATCTCATCTTGTTTTGTTTTTATTTTGTTGGACTTTATAGACCAACAAGCATACACACATCATTGTCCCCTGGGAATGTGCTAGTCACATCTCTTCATCTCTCTGTTTCTCAGTCTCTCCACTGGCATTCTGAAACATGATACCTATTTCTTATCTCCCCCACCAGGATAATCTGACGAGATCATGCATTTGGAGAGGAATGTATCGTAATAGCCAAGCATGATTTATTGGCTCCAATTCTCCATCATTCATCTCTTTAAAAGTTGTATTTAGTGCATTGCACTGTCCCAGGATCCTTGGAAATGACAAAGATGCAGAAGACATGAATCCCATACTAGATAGGTTTAGTGTCTGGACAGTAACTTAGATGCCAATGATTTCTTAGCAAGAATCATTGTTTTTATATAATACAACTGTTGTTATTGTTAGTTGTCCATTGGCTCCTGTGCATTGTGACCCCACGTACAACAGAATTGATCCCTGATGGTGCAGTGGTTAAGAGCTATAATTGGTAACAAAAAGGTCAGTAGTTAAAATCCACCAACCACTTCTTGGAAACCCTACGGGGCAATTCTACCTTCTAGGGTCACTGTGAGTCAGAATTGTCTTAACAGCAAAAAGTTTGGTTGTATGCAACAGAACAAAATACTGCCTGGTCCTACACCATCTTCACAACAGAATCATAATAAACTGTTATTTGACATAGTGTTGGAAGATGAGCTCTCTAGGTTGGAAGGTGCTCAAAATACACAGTGGCCAAAGCAATGGACTTAAGCTTTGGTCTACTGTGGTATAATGTCTTTTACTGTAGTGGCCCTCAGTACCTTGTTTTTCTTTGTATAATTTGCCACTAGAATTAGAGAAGGCTATTTCACACCTGATTATGAATGTATAAAAGTATTTTCATTGTATAAATGGCAAAGAAGATGGGCAATTGGAAGCCCTTCCACCAAAGACATCTCCAAAACGCAGCATCAACTCTGTTATATTCTTGCTTTGAGTGGAAAAAAAAAAATCCAACTCCAGAAGAGTTCATTGGCTTTATATCACCTCCTTTGACTCTAGCTTTTCACTCATCTTGTATTTAGATTGAGAATCAGAAATAGTCTCATTGTGTTTGCCCAAAAGTCAAATGATGAAAGCAAAGTAAATCCAAAAAATATACTCTAGACTTTCACCTTGAGAATCTTCCTGGGAGCAGTAAATACTTGAGAGAAAGTACAATTAAAACATACACTTGGGATTTTTAAAAAGTGGGCCTTCAGGTCTCCCTAAGCCTATTCTACCTCAAAATGTTTCTACTCTGCCAGAAAGTCTGAGAAATTCTGAATTTGGGAGCTTTATCCCTGAACTCTCTCGGGAAATATGGTTGTTCTCTGCTTTTCATTCCTGGTACATGCAAATGAGAAATCATTTTGAATCGTAGATTGGCACAGTATGCCATCTGCTTAATTTAACCAAGTAGGGAGAAAACTTTCCCCATCTGTGAAAAATAGAAGGTAGGACAAGAGATGTGAATGTGAAGTAAAGGGAGTGAGTAGGACCTTGCTTTTTTCTTATATGCAAGGTGAGTTTGCAGCGGATGCTGGAAACAGCTGTCAGTTGAAGATGAAACAGAAGCGTTATCTGGTATCTGAGTGGTTCCCCTGTGATCTTATGATGGGAATCATGAAAAGAGTACTGTCCACTCCACTACTATTCTTACGTGGCCATCTACTGCTTCTGCCACCAATGACACAAGCCAGCAATTCATGGAGTTATCTCCAGCTCTGCAGCTAGCTAGGGGCCTACAGGATAGCCTGGAATAATTAGAACTGGGATGTTTTTCTAAGATTCCAGGCTGTCACAAAAAATGCAAATTGGTTGGGGGAGTCACAGAACAAAGGCAACAAGTTGTTTTTATTCTTTCCCCCTTACTTCCCTCGACACCAAAAGTAATCTTGAATTCCAAGGTTTTTAATCTTTTCATCATAGTTGTTATATAATTTATGGGTGTGCTGGTGATAATTTGATTCACCATCTTTATATTTCTACCAGAAAGAGTTGAATTTTCCTATCCACAGAAGTAACAGACTAATAATCAGAGTCTTGGACGTATTCAGAGAGACTTAAATAGAAGTCAAGAACATTACAGGCAGCTAAAGAGCGACCCAGATGACACAGAAGCGATCTTGCTTCCCTGTCTTGTACTTCACCCATGGCATTACATAAAAGAGAGTCTACAATTGATAGGCAAATTGGTTTTCTCATTTCTCCTTAACAATTTTTAATAAAAGAATGAATTAAAAGGAAGAAAGATGGCTTGTATGTGAGGCTCTCACGAAGGGTTAAATGGCAAGATGGTTGATCTGGAGGCAGTTTGCAAGAGTACGAGTGAGCCTAAATATATCCCATGGTATAGATCAAACACTCAAAAACTGTGTTTTTGAATGAAAAGAGTTAGGGAATGCCATCAAAGGGCCTCCACTAAAATGAGTTCTGCTAGGGTGAGAAGTCGAATCCAAGCTTCTGAGTTTCTCAGTGAGGGTAACTGGGATATTGTGGCCTTTCACCCTTTGGCCTTCTGCTTGAGGGGAAATTGTTACGTGGGAGCAGAAGAAGACTTGAATTTGAGACCATGTCCAGAAAGTTTCTGGCTGAGTTTGGTTGCAGACAAAGGAGACTGAAGCAGTTAGGCCTTATCTCCAAAGGAAGACACAGATTTGGCGAAGGAAACTTCTCTCAGCTTTGATAAATATACAAAGTCTGCCATGGTGCGTGGAAGAGGACAGTACAAGAACAAGGCCTGGAGCTTTCAGAAGTCTGAGCAAAGGCAACAAGCTTTTTGTTTGTTTTTATTTTTTCATTTCCCCTTTACTTCCTTCCACACCCAAACCATCCTGAATTCTGAAGTTTTAAATCTTTTCACCATACCTGTTACATAATTTAAGGGTGTGCTAGTGATAATTTGATTCAGGAGCTTTACATTTCCACTAGAAAGAGCTGGATTTTCCTATCTACACAAGTACAGAAAGCTTTATATGTTACAAGGTTTACTCACTCATTTGTATTTCACAGATGGGGACTTAAAAAAATCATTCTACTCTAAAAAGTAATTTAATCTTGCTCTGTGACTGATGATCAGGGAAGAAAATCTTCACAGCCGTATATGGGGTAAGAAGATCTTTGCTAACATACAAAAGAGCAATGAGAATGGGAAAGAAAATGGGAAGTGCTATAATAAATTTCAACAAACATGCCATCTAAAATTAAAGCTAGAACCCAACTGTAAGTAGGCAAGAAGTCAACTTCACAGGAAAGTATCTGATCCCCTCCCCTTCATATGGCCTCAAGTTTACTGTGCACAAAAGGAAAATTGTAAGGCTGGACTAATTCCAGCAAAGTTTGAGAGCCCTCTGAGATTTCCATAGCTGCCCATGTTGTTTGAATTTCAGAAAATCATTGCTTATAATGAAAACATGCGCAAACTCTTAACTATAACACTGCTAGCGGGCTTTGCTGTGATAGCAAGACAATTTAGCGATAATGGGTAAGTAGGAAGAAAATTAAGTAGTTTGCTGAGAAAAAGCCTAAGCCAGAATATATTTGGCCTCATGTTCAGCTTCAAATGCAAAGTCAGTTCGTCAGTGTAATTTAACCTTTTCATAAGGCTTTCAATGATAAATTTCATTAATACATTGGAAATGGCAGCTATTAAGAATAGCCTGTGACTGTGAGGCGTACCAAAAAAAAAAGGGTGGGATATGATCCCCTCCTTTCTCTTCTAGCTGAGCAAAATAAGTGGATGATAGGTTTTTACCTTTCCCATCTGTGGTAAATGTCCTCATTCCACTCCATTCAGCCTGAGCCTTAGGGCAAGCCAGGGTTTGCAGCCATTTACTACAATAATAGCAAGACAATTTAGCAGTAATGGATAAGAAGGGAGCAAATTAAGCCGTTTGCTGAGATACAGAAATGAAGCCAGAAAATATTTGGCCTCATGTTAGGCTTCAAATTCATAGTCAATTCATTAGTGTAATTTAGTCTTTGCATAAGCCTTTGAGTGATAAATTCTACTAATATGTTTGAAATGCCAGCTGTAAGAATAACTCATTGAGTGTTGAGTAAAATTAAAAGATGGGCAAGAATAAATCCTTCATTTTCATCTCATATGGAAAGATTTATGAAGGCCTTTGAGAAGAAGCATCTGTCTGCTAGTTGTAAATTGAGAGTATTAAGGGAAAACATTGGAATATTTTAGTTACACTAGTGAGAGGAATGTATTAACTCAAATGCTTCTGAGATCTTTCCCTTTGGGGTTGAAGATTACACTTGATGCAGAACATGTGAACTTTCAGAATACATCTCTTGCTTGGGAACAGAGGCCAAAGTACAAATAATATTAGATGGCTGGTGTTTCCGGGAGAGGTTTCTAAGAAGCAGTTACATGTGAGATGTTAGTGACTTTTGTTTTTTTAGTGGATATGATTTTTCTTTATGCTTCTGAGTGTTCTCTCTCAAGCCCACAGAGGATCCAAATTTGAGAATGTGGAACTGGGTAAGAGGAATGCAGGCAATCAGCATTTGTCTTGTTTAACAAAAAATAAATAAAAGTTCATCAATAGTCTCTCCTGCTTTTTGTCTTCAAATGGGATACGTAATAAAAGAAATTTTCACTCCAATACTTAAAAAAAAAAAAAAAAAAGAAGGTTGCTATCATAATGTGCTATTGGATCTATTCCAACTCACAGTAGCCCAAGGGGGCAGAGTAGAACTGTCACATAGGATTCCAAGGAGAGGCTAGTAGACTCAAACTGCTAATCTTTTGGTTAGTGGTCTGAACACTTAATCACTGTGCCACCACAGTTTCTCTTTGTCCATTAGGATTGCCCAATTTAGCAAATAAAAACATTAGACATCAAGATAGGCTCTATTTTCAGATAAATGACCATAAATTTTTAGTGTATGTGTCCCTCAAGAAGTATTTGGGACACAATTTATACTAAAAATGTTGTTTATTTTTTATGTAAAATTCAAATTTTACTGGACATTCTGTGTCTTGTCTGCTAACTGCACTCTGCATGAGCCAAGAGTCGGAACTGTCTACCAAATAGTTACCTTAACCCAAAGAGGAATCTGTCTGGTCACTCTGTGGGTGTCTTTGTGTACCTGAGTGTTACTTAAGACACAGCAGACAGTCTGGCAATAGTTTATGATAGGGGGTTTGGGCCATGAAGCATCAGTTCTACCTCTGAAGGGGCAAGAACTGAAGGGGCTGGACAGTAAAGGTCAGCAAAATGATGAGTTAATGATGTACTTAATTAAGCCCAGAAAAAACACCCAGCTTCCATGGTTGGCAATACTCTGAGCGCATTGTCACACATCGTTGCTAGAAGGTGTTAATGACTGTGGAGAAAGGGCAACTGAAAGCCTCATGTCTGCTACCTTCCCTTACTCTGCCTTGTGTGTCTCTTTCATTGGCAGATTTTAATCTGTATTTTTTTCCTTAATAAGCCGTAATCATGATTGTGATAGCTTCCAATGAGGTCTACTCTTCTTCTAGTGAAATATCAAACCTGAAAGTGATCCTAAGAACTCCTAAACTCAAAGTTGATTAGAATGTATTCTCTCTAAAGTCATTGGAGGTTAAGGACACATGCTAACACGGAGCCCCCTTTCTAGAGCCTAGAATCTAATCATGTTACAAGTACTGGAATTCTGTAATGCCTACTCAAAGGTCCTTGAACTGGCTCCAGAGTCTGTGTGAACCTCTTCCCCAGACGTATGCAAAGATGAACAATGCAACTGACACGTACATGTTTAGGCCAGAGGTATGGTTAATCCTGACTACTGGGGAATCAAAAAGAGGTAGTTTGCATGTGCAGGCTATGGGCAACTCTCATTTTACTGTATTGAATTTTCCATGACGCCTTGTAAGTGGGCCCTAGAGTCTAGAGTGGGCCTGATGCAACCCTTCTGCCTTGTCTTTCAATTGAGGGCTTGCCTCCACTTATTTGCTTTCAAGAAATGTTAAAATATGGAAGGAGGCAAGTTCAAGATGGCAGACTAGACACACATCTCCTTTATTCCCTCTGAAAATTAAGGCCTGGGTTGACAATTAAACAGAGTCTTCTGGACACTCAGTGAGCCCTAGGATACCACATAGGGCTGTCAGTTTGGACTACATGCCACTGAACAGGAAACTGCTTGTCTTTCACTGAGCCCCTCCCATTCTTGTTGAATGGCTGTCCTCTGCAGACAGAAGGTAACTGGCTTTTTAAACTCTTTTTCTTTTTGTTTGCCAGCAGGTGGTAGACAGGCTTAACTGGCTGCTATGTTAATCCGTAGTGCTAACATTACCAGTGGGTGGAATAGCCACATTTTGAGAGCCTGGCTCCCGACTAGGAGCATCACAGCCCTGCCACCATAGATTTGGCTATTTCACAACAGGTGGGCCAGCTTAACTTGCATGCAATTTTGTTCTACTTGGAGGTGGAGTTAACCAACCAGACACCTCAGTAGGGGCTAAATCCCAGACTTGGAGGAAGTGCCAGCACAGGGAGCACTTTTCCAGTAGAAAAGCTGTGTTTAGCATAGTGTAGCCTTATGGGTGGGGCCCGGCAGGGGATAACATGTCCCTTCTTTGAAATACATTACATCATCTGGGGAAAGCAGAAGGTGTGCCCACACAGTCAGCTGGAAGGAGAGGCTCACCACACCTGACAGCCTGACTGATTTTGGAAACCGTCAGGTAGCTTTTACCTTTTTAAAATAAGACTGCCTAGAGAAATAACTGTGGTGCAGCCTGACAGCATCACATCCACGCTTTACTGACCTACATCGTAGAGTCAGCTGACAGCCCCCTCGTGACTCCATAAGTAGGGCCATGTCTTTGCCAGTCAGGAGGCAGAGCCTGCTACCCCAGAGAGTCCACAGAACCCAGTCACTGGAGTACATAGAGACGGCTGATGACCAACTGCTTTCTCAGAACTTCACCTCAGCTCCTGTTGAGGCAACATCAGAGAAAATAAACAGCCACTAGATGTCCTGAAAGCAACAAATCCTAGCCAAACATTTAAAGAAATGTCCCATGGCTCCAGAAAACTCTCCAAATAAAGAATCAAAGAACTTCCCAGATGAAGCAGGCTTTCTGAAAGTGTCAGAAGACGGGTACAAAAGAATTATATACAAAACCCTCCTAGACATTATACAAAATGCAGAAGAGAAAAATAAAAAAAATTAAGCAAACTGTTTGAACTGATGAAACTTCAGCATTCTGAAATATGACAGATCAATAACAAAATTACAGGATTAGACAATTCAGTTCAAAGCTAAAAGAGCAGAATTGAAAAACTGCAAAATGGACTTACTAACCTTGAAGATAGACTACTGACACCAGTCTTTATGAGGAGAAATCAGAGAAAAGAAACAAGAAAAATGAAGAAGCATTAAGAAACATGTGGGACTCTATCAACAGGAATAATCTAAGATCAATTGGAGTTCCTGAACAGGGAGGGATAACTGAAAACACAGACAGTATTGTTGTTGAGTTGCTGACAGAAATTTCCCTGTAATTATAATAAACGAGAACATAGATATCCAAGATGTGTATCAAACATCACAAAAATGGACCCCTAAATAAAGACACCAAGACATATTATAATCATGCTTAACAAGATGAAACATATGCAGAAATTCTTAAAGACAGTGAGACTCAAAGTAAAGCTAACATTCAGAGGGAAGCCCTATAGGCTTTTGCTTAACTTCTTGGCACAAACAATTTTGGCACAGAGGCAGTGGGATGACACATTCAAAGCCTTGAAGGAGAAAAACTTCTGACCACAAATTATATATCCTGTAAAACTGTCTTTCAAATACGAAAATTAAATTAAGGCATTTACAGATAAACAGAAATTTAGAGACTGTGTAAAAACCAAACCAAAACTACAAGATATAAGGAAAGAAGCTCTTTGCTTAGAAAAATCAAAAACACTAAGTGTATATTTAAGGATACAATGCAGGACACACAGTCCAGAGCTTACTCTGTTAGAGAAGGGACAAAATTCAATCAAAGCCATAATATTAAAAGAAGGGATCCAAAGGTCATATAATGAAAACTAAGATACCATCATATTAAACAGAGACATATATTACAATAGTTGTAGTCCTTCCAAATGGAGAGGAAGTGAATAGGATACATAGAAGTTAAAATTGGGTTTAAACTTAGATTATTAAGGGGATTGTGAAGGTAGCCGCAAAGCACAGTAAAGATACAACATATCAAAGTAAGAAATGTAGCACAGAAGTCTCAACAAACACAAAACTAACACTGAAAAGGATGAAAAATCAACCCATAAAGAACAACCAAGAACAGAATATTAAGAGCGTCAGAGAAAACACCAACACAAAAATAAATACATCAATATGACAACACTATATGCATACCTATCAATAATTACACAGAATGTAAATGGACTGAATGATCCTATAAGGAGACGAGTACCATCTAGAATCAAAAGATACAATTTGTCTATATGTTGCTTACAAGAAACTCACATTAGACTTAAAGATATGAACAAACCGAAAATTAAAGGATAGAATAATATATACCAAGCTAAGTATGTGCAAAGAAGAGGAGGTGTGGCAATACTAATCTCAGATAATATAGACTTTAATGTAAAATCCTCCATCATGGACAAGGATGGTCACTATTTACTGATGGAAGGTTGAAAACACAAGCAGGACTTAACAATATTAAATATTTATTCACCCAGTACTAAAGCACCTATATACATCGAACAAACACTGACTACATTCAAAAATGAGCTAGATCACTCCACAACAACAGTGGGAGACTTCAACACTCCACTGTCAATACTGGGCAGATCTTCTAGAAAAAATTTCACTAAAGACACCGATCTTATTCACACAATTAACAAATTAGACCTCATTGACATATACAGAACTTATTATCCATCAACAGGTAAGTACACATTCTTCTCCAATGCAAATGGAACATTTTCCAGTATAAACCATGTGTTAGGACATAAAGCAAATCTCAACAAAGTCCAGACCACTGAATTATTGAAAAGCACCTTTTCAGACCATAAAGCCATAAAAATCATAATCAATAGCAGAAAAAACATAGATAGAAATTTGAAGTCATGGAAACTGAACAACACCATGCTCAAAAAACCATTGATTACAGAAGAAATCAAGGATGAAATATGGAAATATATAGATTGAAATGAGAATGAAAATGCATCTTACCAGAACATGCAGGATATAACCAAAGCAGTGCTCAGGGGTCAATTTATCTCTATAAGTGCACACATCTGTAATGAAGAAAGGACTCAAACCAAAGAATTAACCCTACAGCTTGAACAACTAGAGAGAGAACAACAGAGGAACCCCTCAGGCACCAGAAGAAAACAGATCATAAAGATTACAGCAGAACTAAACAAACTAGGAATAGGAGAAAAAATGAAAAAATTGATGACCAAAACTTTGTTTTGTTTTGTTTTTAAAAGATCTACAAAATTGACAAGCCACTGCTAAACTTACTGAAAAAACAGCAAAGGAAACAAATAACCCAAATAAGAAATGAGATGGGAGATGTCACAACAGATCCAACAGAAATAAAAAAAATACCATAGGAGAATACCATGAAAGACTGTACCCTAACAAATCTGAAAACCTAGAGGAAATGGACAAATTACTAGGTTCACATTACCTACCAAAATTATCGCAAGAAATAGAACAATGTAATAAGCCCATCACAAAGGAAAATATTAAAAAAGTCATCCAAAACCTACCAGCCAAAAAAAGCCTGGACCCAGATGGCTTTACCAGAGAAGTCTACCAAGCTTTTAGAGAAGAGTTAACTCCAATACTACTACAACATAGAAAGGGATGGAATACTGTCAAATTCATTCTATGAAGCTGGTATAACTCTGATGCCAAAGCCAGGGATAGACCTAACAGAAAAGGAGAATTACAGAACAATATTGCTCATGATCCTAGAAGCAAAAAATCTTCAACAAAATCCTAGCCAATAGAATTCAATGCCATATCAAAAAAATAATTCATCACGACCAAGTTAGATTTATACCAGGGATGTGAGACTGGTTCAACATCAGAAAAGCAATTAATGTGACCAACCATACATAATGCAAAAGATAAGAATCACTTGATTTTGTCAATTGATACAGAAAAGGCATTTGAGAATGTCAAACACCAGTTCATGCTAAAAACTCTGAGCAAAATAGAAATAGAAGACAAATTCCTCAATGCAATAAGGGACGTCTACCCCAAGCAAACTGCCTAAGTCATCCTGAATGCAGAGAGACTAAAAGAATTCCCCTTGAGAAGGGGAACTAGACAAGGATGCCCAATCTCACATCTCCTGTTCAACACTGTACCAGAAGTTCTGGCCAGAGCAATTAGATAAGACAGAGAAATAAAGGGCATCTGCATTGGCAAAGAAGAAGAAAAATCTCCCCGTTTGCAGATGATATGATTGTATATGCAGAGAATCCTAAAGAATCCATAAATAAACTACTCAAACTAATAGAAAAGCTCAGCAAAGTATCAAGATACAAGGTAAACATAAATAAATCAGTAAGATTCGTTTATACCAACAAAGTGATCGTTAAAGAAGAAGTGACCAAATCTATAGCATTTACTATAGCCCCAAGAAGATAAAATACCTTGGAATAATTCTAACTAGAGAAATAAGAGACCTATACAAAGAGAACCACAAGATCTTACTGATATGGTTGTATACACAGAGAATCCTAAAGAATCTGTAAGTAAAATACTCAAATTGATAGAAGAGTTCAGCAAAGTCTCAGGATATAAGATAAACATAAATAAATCAGTAGGATTCCTTTATACCAACAATGAAATTATTAAGGAAAAAATCACTAAATCAACACCATTTACTATAGCCCCCAAGAAGATAAAATACCTAGGAACAAATCCAACCAGAGAAATAAGAGACCTTTACAAAGAGGAACTACAAGCCCTTACTGCAAGAAACTAAGAGAGACTTACGTAAATGGAGAAACCTACCCTGCTCATGGATAGGAAGGCTTAACATTGTGAAAATGGTCATTTTACCCAAAGTGATTTTCATATACAATGCAACCCCAAGACAAATTCCAGTAACATTTTTTAATGAGATGGAGAAATAAATCACCAGCTTTGTTTGGAAAAGGAAGAAACCCTGGATAAGCAAAGCGCTACTGAGGAAGAATACACTGGGAAGCCTCTTGCTACCAGACTTTAGAACCTGTTACACTGCCATGGTAGTCAAAACACCCTGGTACTGGTACAAAAAGAGACATGTAGACCAACTGAGAGACCCCAGAGATGTCACCATCCTCCTATGAACAGCTGATATTTACAAAGGCCCTAAGATTGTAAACTGGGGTAAAAACAGTCTCTTTAACAAATGGTGTTGGCAAAACTGGATATCCTTCTGCAAAAAATTGAAACAAGAAATGTTAAAACATGAAAAATAGTATTTTAAAATTGAATAAATATGATATATATGTAATGTTACCATACCTGGTGGTATAGTGGTTAAGAGATATGGCTCTGACCAAAACAGTTGGCAGTTGAATCCTACCAGGACTTGGAAATCATACGAGATAGTTCTACTCTCTCCTAAAAGTTGCTATGAGTCAGAACTGACTTGATGGGTTTGGGTATTTATTGGTTTTTATGTGAGAGTTTGAAAAGCTTTTTCATATCTTTTCTCTTGTGTTATCTTCACAGTGATTCTTACGGTAGTAGCTGCAGTATGGTGGTGCACTCATTCCATCTTTTCCCAATGGCACCAAGAGCCTCTCTTTCCTTTTCCTCCTCCTCACCCAGATTACTACTGAAGACTTCTCTTTGGCCTGAGATACCCCACTGCAAATAGAAGTGGGACCTATCCTGCTCCCTGTCTTGGTGTCTGTGGTTGTCAGACAGTGTGGCCGTAGGCAGTGCCTTCAGTGTAACTGGGATGCGTTCAGGGAAACAGGGAGAAAGAACTGACTGCTGCCAAAGGAGAGATTTGTGATACCACGCCTTCATTTAATTAGCTTCCTGGAAGAGGAACAGAAGGCTTGAAAGAGGAAGCCAGGAGTATGTGACATGGCTGAAGTCAAGAAGACAAATCTTGGACTCAGGGAAGATGAATGTCATGTGTCTTTGAGCAAAGCACTTAACTCTGTGAACCTCAGTTGCTTCATATGCAGCCAAGCCAAGCCAAGTGCCATTGTGGGACTAATAATTGCTAGCTATCTTGTGGTTGCTGTGATAATTAAATGAGACAGTGTGTTACTAATTGAATTGTGTCCCCTCAAAATATATGTTAAATTTTATTCATATGCTGCCTTGATTTAATCACATGATTAAATCAGTTGATCTTCTGTAGAGAGGTTTAACTTCTATAATGTAAGCTGATACGATGTAATTACTTCCCACAACATAATCTCGTGTAATACAAGAACTGCCAGTTAAGTTCGCGAAATCATCCTAGAAAAAGTGCTGCGTACATCACTGCTGAATATCACTATGCTCAGCTTTGGAGCACTCCCCTTGGGAAGCTATGCACTGGTGCCAGCACGCAGTCCACCATTCAAAGCAAGTTTGGTACTTTTTCTGGAATGGCCATCAGAACTATTGTCATATTATCCTTGGTGTCCCGAATGTCATCAAAATAGCTTACTTTGAGTATTCCCTTATCTTTGGGTAATGAAAAAAGTGGCTGGGGGCCAGATCAGGTGAGTAGGGAGGATATTCCAATACAGTTAAATTTGTTTGCTAGCTGAAAACTCCTTCACAGACTACTATACAATTAAGTTTGTGAACTTGCCACTGTGCTACCATGTGCAGTTGTCATTGCAGAAAGAGTTCCAAAATTGCTTTGAAGGATAGACTAGACACTAGCACCCGCGCACAGCTTTCCAAGGGGAGTACTTAGAAGATGATCATAGTGATATTCAGCAATGAAATTTATAGCACTTACAATTAAGTTCATGGACTTACTGTCAGGCTTCATAGATCAAGTTAGCAGATGAGGTTATACAGATAGATGTAGGGTGGATCCTAAACCTATTTGCTTCTGAGTTATAAAACAAGCAGAGCAGATATAGAGACACACACAGGGGAAAACAGACACTAACTGTGAAGGCAGATGAACCTACAAGATAAATGTACAAGCCTGAGAATGCCAAGGACTGTTGGCATCTACTAGAAGCTAACAATGGCAAAGAAGGGCCTTGTTCCCCTGGAGCCACATTGTGAATTCAGACTTTTATCCCTTTCAGCTGTGAAAAAAACAAACAAGTTTCTGTTCTTTAAAGCCAACTATTTGTTGTATTTCTGTTACATCAAACAATGTGCAAAAGCTTTCGCCTGGCACTGTGCAGAAAAGATTTCACCTGGATTATTAATTTTATCTGTAGTAATAAATTTAAAACTAGTACAGTTCCTGGTGCAGCAGACAATCAGCTGATGGCAGCTCTGATTATGACTACTGTTGTCATATTTTTCCTAGACATAGCTCCAAGGCTGAGTCCTTCACAATGTTTCTCACAGAACAAAAAAAGCAAAGACTAATGAACCACAGAGAATGCAGACATAGAGCATTTTGGCATAAATGGAGTCCATGCTTATTTCTGGGAAAAAGCCCTGTTTGTTTTTGGCAGTACCTGGCTAGCGTAGCGATCAAGCCTAGAACCTCTATAAGCGTAGATCCCTTGACTGTTATTGTTAGTTGCTGCTGAGTTGATTTTGACTGACGGTAACTCCACATGCGCAGAGTAGAACTCCACAGGGTTTTCAAAAGCTATGACTTTTCAGATGCAGATTCCCAGGCATGTCTTTCTGGTTAAGTTCCAATTGCTAACTTTTTGGTTACTAGTTAAGTGCCATTTATAAACTCTTGACAAGACCAGTAACTGAGTGAATTTTTTTTTGTTGTGATTAATAACCACAGTATCTACAGCCTATCTACAGCTCCTCCACTCTCCTTGCCTCATGATAGCACACTCCTACTTTTCATTTTATACTGGTAACCTCTTAACAAGCTCCTGCCCCCTTGTCTGCACCCTGCTAATCAGTAGGACAGCCTCCTATCAATGCACGGAACCATAAAGTACACACTCCATAGGGTCACACTGTGTCCCTGAGTCTAGTCCATTTTTGTCTGAAAAGTTGACCTCACTAGTGTTTTCTAGATAGGGGCAGCAGCAGGTCTAGGAGCCATGCTCCCAGGGGGATCCTCCAAACCATTGGACCATCAGTTGTGGTCTTTTAGCAGCGTTCTTGAACTTCCCCACTCTTTTCCTCATGTTGCCACAAGGACCCAACATTCTTTGCCCCATCGTGGCTGTCTTCGGTGGTGGCTGGGCATCATCTGGCTCTTCTGGTTACGTGTTGATACAGTCTCCCATTTACATGGGTCTTTCTATCTCCTGGGGTCTTCTTCCTCATGTCGTCGGTGTTCTCTGTGATCATGTGTTCTGGCTGAGCTGGGACCATTCGGTGTACCTCAGGTGGCAGCCTGCTAGGTTTTAAGACTCCAGATGCTACTCACCAATAAGGACAGGAGAAGATCCTCCCTTAGCAGTTGGCCTCCATGTCCCCCCAAAGCATGATCCTCAAACCTTGCCCCTGCTCCACTATCCTTGTAATGTTGGAATGACGTTGTAAGAGCTTTCAGTTTATGGTAAAGTCCAGTTAAGTTGATCTAGTTTCTAATGTGCTGTCATTGTTATCACCTAATCAAATTTCTATCAACTGTCTAATCTATAACCAACACTTGCCCCACCTCCCTCCCTTGTAGCTGTCAAAGAGTCGTTTCTTCTGTACATAAGTCTGTTTTTAAGTACTTATAGCAGGGGTCTCATAATATTTTCCTTTTGCCTCTGACTGATCTCACTCAGCATGTTTTCCAGTGAGATGTTTCCAAAAATCACCACTGTTCTTTATCATTGCATAGTTTTCCATTGAGTATATGCACCAGTTTGTTTATCCATTCATCTGTTGATGGGCATCTAGGTTGAGTCCATATTTTTGCTGTTGTGGACTGTGCTGCAATAAACACTTGTGTGCATATATCTGTTCTTGTGACAGCCTTTGTTTCTGTAGGATAAATTCCAAGCAGTAGGATTACTCAAATGATGTATCTATTTCCAGCTTTTTAAGGGAGCGTTAGATTGCTTTCCAAAGACGTTGTATCACTTTTGCAATCCCACCCACAGTGTAGGAGAACTCCAGTCCCTCTAGGGTCTCTACAGCATTTATTGTTTTGTGTTTTTTGGATCATGGCCAACCTTGGGGTGAAGTGGTATCTCATTGTAGATTTGATTTGGATTTCTCTGATAGCTAATGATAGTGAGTGTTTCCCCATGTGTCTTTTGGCTGCCTGGATGTCCTCTCTAGTGAAGTATCTGCCTATCTCCTTTGCCCATTGCTAACTTGGGATACTTACCTTTTCTTGTTGATATTTTGCAGTGCCTTGTAGATTATACAGATCAGATGTTGGTCTGACATGTAGTTGCTGAATATTTTTTTCTCATTCTGTAAGTGATCTTTTAACTCTTTTGATAAAGTCTTTGGATGAGCAAAGTGTTTGATTCCTAATAGTCTCCGTTTATCTATTTCCTCTTTCATTGATGATGCTTTGTTTGTTAGATTTTTGAAGTTTGTCTAAGCTGTGTGTTAAAACTTCCATTGTTGACCCTGTTTTTTCTTGCATGATCTTCACTGCTTTCAGTTTGATGTTTGGGTATTTGATCCATTTTGAGTTAGTTTTTTATAAGGCATGAGATAGAGGGACACATCCAAGAGGAAGACAGACAAAGGAAGCCTGAAAATTTAACCACTATTTATAAGACCATTTCTGTTGGGAAAATGCTGTCTTACTCTTCAATTTTATCATTTCTCCACTAACTAGGCAATGAATTTCTGATATACAACCTATACCCATAAAAGTGATAGTTACTGATGCCCACTTGAGCAGCAAAAGATGCCTGATGTCTGCCCATTTTGTTTCAGGCACAAAAGCAACTGAGGCCTTGGAAGCAGAGCAAAGAAGGCTCTAGGGGAACGCTACACAGAATAGCCAGTTGACGAGGGAACACAATGTGTTTTGGGAATGTTCCTTCTTGAAGCTGAACAGGATCTTGAAGGGTATCTACCCACCTTTCTAATCTTTGTGCTTCTCTTACTTGTTCTCTCTCTCTTTGCTCTGAAAGTTCCCCTTTTCCCTGCATACACACATACTCAACCTATCGATTCTGTTTCAGGGAAAGTTCACTCTTTCTATAAAGCCCTATGTATTTCTTTTATCTCTGAACAACTACAGAAAATTAGAACCTACTCTACAGGATCTAATTCTATATTTCATTCTTGTACAAAATGCTTATCAATATTTCATGCATGCGAATCTTATTTTTCCAAGGATATTGTCAAGATTTTGAGGGCAAAGGCAGTCCTATGCTTCAGCAGTTCAATCACAAGAATTGAGAATGTTCTTGCAGATGTATGATTTGCTCACAAGTTTATAGGTAGTGTCTTAGTCATTTAGTGCCCTATAACAGAAATATCACAAGTAAAAGGATTTAACAAAAAGAAGTTTATTTCCTCATAGTAAAGTAGGGTAAAAGTCCAAATTTAGGGTGTCAGCTTCAAGGGAAGGTTTTCACTCTTTGTTGGCCACCTTCTCAATCTTCCCCTGGCCTGGGAGCTTTTCTGTGTAGGAATTTTAGGTCCAAAGGATGCGCTCTGCTCCCAGCATTTCCTTTTTGGTAGTATTAGGACCCTCTGTCTCTCTGCTCACTTCTGTCTTTTATGTCTCAAAAGAGATTGCCTCAAGACAAAATCCAATCTTACAGATTAAGTTCTGCCTCACTAATACACCTGCTGCCAATCCTCTGTCATTAACACGATAAACCCAAAACCAAACCCATTGTCGTTGAGTCCATTGTGACTTATAGTAACCCTATAGGACGCAGTAGAACTGCCCCATAGAGTTTCAAAGGAACACCTGGTAGATTCCAACTGCTGACATTTTTGATTAGCAGCCATCATTTACAACACAGAGGCAAGGTTCATAAAACAGGAAAACCACACAATGCTAGAAATCATGGCCTAGCCATATTGATATATAAATTTGTGGGAGGATGTAATTCCATACACAAAGGTAGTAACGATTGTCCTCTGATTAATCCTTAAATTGCCATTACCAGCATTGTCCTTGCACATAATATAACTGTCACAAATCTGTCACCAGTGCTGCTAGAAATTGCTTACAACAGCACAGAGTTTACTGTTTTCATACTTTGCATTTTATTTTACATTCACAATCACTTCATAAATTGAACTAAGTCCGTTGCCACTGAGTTGACTCTGACTTACTGCAACTCCCTCTGCAGGAGTTGAACTATGTTCTGTAGAGTATTCAGTGGCTACTTGGTTGCCAGTCCTGTCTTCAGAAGTGTCTCTAGGTGGACTTGACCCCGCAAATGTTCAGTTAGCAACTGAGTATATTAAGAGTTTATACCACCTATTGTCTCTACCTATAAGGTAGATATTATTTATTATCCCACTTTACAGGCAATAGAATGTTGGCTCAAAAGGATTAGGTGGCGTTCCTGTGTCCTGAGCCGCAAGTCAGAATCTTTTCATGTGCTCTATGAATATACATCTTCATATATTAGTGAGCATAAAACTATGTACTGTTTTCAAATAAACACTTAAAAGTATTATTCTGCTTTGTAATGCATTTTTCCTAATTTTAGGGCATAAAATGCAACCTTTTTTCTTTTTCTTTTGAATGCTCCAAGTTCTATCAGTTAGGAATTTAGGCAGGGGGTAGTGGAGAGGGCTGATCTTTTTGCCACGATGCTGGGTACTCACCTAGGTGGGTCACTTGCCTTAGCCCTATGTCTAGGGCCTTGGTCATTTTCCACTTGGCATTTGCTGACGTTGGATTATGTAAGGTGGTTCTTAGACATTCTTACGGCTGGCAACTAGTAGAGGATGATGGTTCAACATAGCTCTTTCTCCATTTGACCTTTCTATGTTTCTGACTTGGGCTTCCTCATAGCATGGAAGTCTTTAGGTAGTCTTACTTCTTACTCCCCAAAAGGGGCAAGTACAACCCCCGAGATGAAGCTTCCTGGCTTCTCATGACCTAGTTTCAAAATCAAGCAGGGTCACTTCAACCACATTCTGTTAACTACACATGGCCACAACAGTGTGGGAGGAGACTACAGAAAGTCACAGATCCTGGGTAGTATGCTTCATCAGGGAGGCATTTTTGGGTATTGGCTACCTTATTTATTTTAGTTAAATTTTTATCACAAGTAATATAAGTGAAGCCAGGCTTGGTGCCTTCTTTCAAAATGTTCTGAAAAAATATGAGTCGGATCCGACTCATAAAAGCAAAAACAAAAATCAGACTCCTTTCTCTGTCAATTAGAAAGTCTTTAGTTTACACCTGCAATTGCCCTTTGCCATCACTAGGTGACAGGCATCAATCGATAAGACAGAGCACTACGTTTCAATTTGGCCTTTCAGAGGGCTCTTCAGAACTCAAATTGAGCAAAAGATCTAAATATAAAATCTAAAATGATAAAGCTCATCCAAGATAAAGTAGGGTCAACAATGGAAGTTTTAATACACAATATAGACAGACTTCAAAATCTGACAAACAAAACACTTTCATCAGAAGAGAAAATAGATAAATGGGAATTACTAAGAATCAAACATTTCTGCTCATCCAAAGACTTCATCAAAAGAATTAAAAGATCACCTACAGAATGGAAAAAAGTATTTGGCAACTCTATGTCAAACTGACGTCTGATCTCCATAATCTATAAGATATTACAAAGTATCAACAAGAAAAGTATAGATAATCCAATTAAGCGATGGGTGAATGAGATGGACAGACATTTCTCTAAAGAGGATATCCAGGCATCTGAAAGACACATGCAGACATGCTCACGATCTTTAGCTATTAAAGAAATTCAAATCAAAACTACAATGAGATATCATCTCACCCCAACAAGGTTGGTCATGATCCAAAAAACACAAAACAAATGCCGGAGAGGCCGTGGAGAAATTGGAACACTCCTACACTGCAAGTGGGATTGCAAAATAGTACAACCTCTTTGGAAAACAATCTGGCACTTCCTTAAAAAGCTGGAGATAGATATACCATTTGATCCTGTAATTCCAGGGCTCAGAATTTATCCTCCAGAAACAAAGATTGTCACACTAACAGACATATATACACAAATGTTTGTTGCAGCACAGTCCACAATAGCAGAAAGTTGTAATCAACCCCAATGTCCATCAACAGATGAATGGATCAGCAAACTCTGGTACATATACTCAATGGAGTCCTATGCTATGATAAAAAACCAACGATTTTAGAGAACATCTCATAACATGGTCTCTTTTGGAAGAGCATGCTGAGTGTCAAAAGGACAAATTTTGTATGAGACTCCTGTTACAAAGACTTAACAAGAGAATTATCCATAGAAGAAAATGACTGTGTTGGCTACATGGATGGGTGGGGACTGAGGGTTTATCATAGATGAGTTAATTGACAGATGTTAGAAATTTTATTCTTTTATTGTAACTAATATAAAAAATAATAATAATTAAAAAATGTTAAAAATGAAAGAAATTACAGAATTGACAGATTGATGTAGTGAAGCAGCACTGGCTTCCATGTGGCTAAATTTTATTTATCTCTTAAATAAAATGTTTTAACATAAATTAATAAAGACAAAAACACCAAACCCATTGCCACTGAGTTGATTCTGACTCAGAGTGATCTTACAATACATAGGAGAACTGCTCCATAGAGTTTCCAAGGAGCAGCTGATGGGTTTGAACTGCTGATATTATGGTTATCAGTTGAGTTCTTCACCACTACACCGCAATGAAAACTAAGACACAGTAAATAAAACAATCTATATTTCTTTCCTTGAAAGTTTGTATTTGGTTTTCAAAAGTACACTGTGGTATCTACTGCAGTTTTTTTTTTTTTTGTTGTTGTTGTTATTGGTTTCATTTTCCTTTTTCTTACCCATAAATTGAAGTGAGTTTTTGAATGAGTGTCGTTTATCAGCTTGCTATGTTTACCGGGCACATACAGTGCCAAGTGCTGGATGTGTCGGTGAACAAGTCAGGTAATTCTCTGCCTCACAAACCTTATAGTATAGAAGGAGAAGAGACCTTGCAATTAAAATATGTTGTTTTGTACTGTTTGTTAATTCCAGCCCCCCGAGGAAACTACAGAATGGAGCAGAAATCCCCCCAATGGTTTTCAAGGCTATAATCTTTGTGGGAGCAGATGACTGGGTCTTTTTCTCCCATGGCTTAGCAAGTAGGTTGAAACCTTAACTTTTCACTTAGCAACTGACCATTTTCTTCTCTGTGACATAAGATCTCCTTAATTAAAGTATGATGTCATGCATTTTATGACTGGAGAAATAGAGAGAGATATCAGACTACACAGAAAGTTCGTTCGGGTAGGCCACCTCGGGTGGCTTTAGCAGATATACTACACATCACAGAGAACAGTTCCGTTTGCAAGAAATCACTTTTGAAGTTGATCTTGCTCATTGCAACCAGACCAAGTGAATTCTTATTTCCAAAAATACATTCTTAATTTTCTGACTTTTGAAACTGGCTCAAATATGGCTTCCACAATCTTAAAAAAAAGAGAATAGTAATCTGTTAGAATCATAGTCTTTTGTTTGGATTTGCTAACACCTCCCGCCCTCCCCCCCCTTAAGGCATAAATCGTTGTAACTGACTGGTATCAAATAGTTGATATGGAAACCCAAAATGCCAAACCTATTGCCCTGAGTATATTCTGTCTTACGAGGACCTGAAGAGTTACAGAGTAGAACTGCTCTGTGGGTTTTTCTTGGTCATAATCTTTATGGAAGCAGATCACCAGGGCTTTCTTCATGGAACTTATTGTGGGTTCCAACTATCAATATTTCAGAGTAGACAACAGTGAATTTGTTGTGTCACTCAGGAACTTAGCTGGTATGTAGTAACTAATTACTAATTCCTTCATAATTTACTTCTTCTTTTCCCATCCCAGACTAAATGTGGACAATGCCTTTAAAGATATTGCTGAATTTTAAAAACAGTTCATTTCAGACCTCCTCTTCTATTATTTGTTGGCTTCCTTTGGTTTTAATTCTCTAAATGAGTGAAGATGACTTTATCCAGTCTCTATGAAACCCATGGTAGAACCAAATTCTTCATTATCTTTCTGTAATGAGTTAAAAAGTCAAATGATACTGTAACTCACTCTTTAAAAATGTCTTTCTAAAGGTCTTTATCAGAATTTCACGAATTCAAAAAAAAAGGAAAATAAAAAAAGTACTGGAGGAATCTGATCACAAAATTTTCCTGCACTTTGCATTTAATGAAGTATCTTTCTTTCAAGCCGTTGTTCAAAGACAAAGAAAAAAAATAAATGATGAGAAGAGTCAGGTTCTGGAAGCTTCCCTTTATCTTCATAGAAAGTTGAGCTCCATTGAAGAAGAGAAGGCAAAGATCTAAGCCTCTGTGTGTTCACAGGGCACCCAACCAGGCCAGGTGACACACAAAAAGAGAGTGGGCAATGGAATTCTGAAGATTCACTGTGAGGTCAAAGAAGTATACAAAGCTTTCAGCTTAAAGAATATTGTCTCTACCTTTGGGTTGAGAGGATTATGCTGGAAACTGATTATAGTGCAGAATCTGATACTTCTCATGTCCAATAAAGCTACAAGTACTGGTTCTTAGGGAAACAGAACAGGAAAATGCATAGTTGCCCCAAATTTCTCTCCGCGACCCCAGGGCTCCCGGGGTGTGGTTAATAAATGACTGCTCACTCGTGTACTAGCTGCATTCGCTCAGGGTACTTCCAAAGACTTCACCCACCTCACGTAGCTTCCTGGGAGAGCAGCCTTCACTCTGCGGCACTGAAGAATTATTTGTCCTTACGAAACACACCAGATGCGTCCTTAGTAGAGCCTTCAGTTAGCCCCAGTGATTTACCATGCAAAACAGCCAGTGCAAATTTGTTGGCCTTACATTTTGGACCTACGATAGTCACACACTTCTGGGTATTTTGAAAAAGTTCATCACAGCTCCACTCTCAGTTTTCAGAGTAAAGAGAGTACAGAAATGAATCATTTCTTCAGGTACCCCAGCAGCACCTCTTGACTGTCTAAATGGTAAATTGAGCTACCTGGTGAACAGATGAAGAGACATGAGAGAAATGCTTACAGAGCAAGGTATACACAGAGTCCTGTGTATGCACCGTTCTTCAGGACTCTTTCATAATCTGAGGCTACAGCGCCTCTGAGTAGGCTCATTAAAGGGTGGCCTTCCATATAAGATGCCTCCAATTGAATGTGAAATCCTGATGATGTAGTAGTTAAGTGCTACACCTGCTAACCAAAAGGTCGACAGTTCAAATCCACCAAGTGCTCCTTTGAACCATGGGGCAGTTATGCTCTGTTTTATAGGGTTGCAATGAGTTGGTATCAACTAGACGGCAGGGAGTTTGGTTTTGGTGGGTATCAGAAGGTGGATTACCTGAGTGGTGCAAATGTTAATATGCTCAGCTGCTAACCAAAAAGTTGTTGGTTAGAGTCTACCTAGAGTCACCTCAGAGGAAAGTCCTGGTGATCTACTTCCAAAAAATCAACGATTAAGAACCCTGTGGAGTATAGGTCTACTCTGACACCCGTGGGATCATCATGAGTCAGAACTAACATGACAGCAACTGATGGTATATCTCATTGTGATCCATACTATGGATGGGATTCCAAGCAAAGTGGGGAAATATTTGTCCATGGGTGGATATTGACCTTAAACTTAATTTTAGCTGGTTTTTGGTAATTATTCAGATTGATATCCTCATTCTATTGTTGAGGAAAAACAATTCTAATAGCAATAATAAATAGCAACTATATTCAAGATTACCTTAAAAGACCAAACTATACCCAAGTACTGTTAAGGCAATTCTAACTCATAGCAACCCTATAGGACAGAGCAGAACTGCCCCCATAGAGTTTCAAAGTAGTGCCTGGTGAATCTGAACTCCAACCTGTTGGTTAACAGCTGTAGCATTTAACCGCTGGTGTTTCCTAAAGTTAGCTATGTAAGCCAGACTTTAAGTAGACTTTTATCTCTTCAGTCCTTCATTATGATTTATTTCCAAATTCGTGTACAATAGAAGTTTATTAACTAGCCCTCTGTGCTAGAAACTGTTTCATTTAATATTTATAATTACTCTGTAAATTAGATATTGTTATGCACTTCTACAATACCTGGAAACTGTGGTGGCATAGCAGGTTAAGTGCTACATATGCTAGCCAAAAGGTCAGCAGTTGACATCCACCAGGCGCTCCTTGAAAACTCTATGGGGTAGTTCTATTCTGATTTCTAGGGCATCTATGAGTCAGAACTGACTCAACAGCAGTGGGTTTAGTGGGTATAAGACCTAATGGGTATTTAGTGGGTATAATACCTAATGCAGTAGCTAGCACACCATAGATTATCAATAAAAGCTTGATGATTAAAGAAATGCTAAATGAACCAACTCAGATAGGCTTAAGTAAAATGACTTGCTCATAATCACGGAACTAGTAACGTTGAAAGCTGGTATTTAGGGATTAAAAAAAAAAAAGATTCGATAAGGTATCACAAACCTGATTCAAGCTAGATTTCTCTTTCAGACTTTTGAGTTCTTCTGATACATATCGGTGACTTCCAAAAGTTGTAAATAGGAGGGATTACATGTCACCTCACAGACTGTATGTATCAATGACAGCTGGTCCTGATAAAGGATCCTGTCACACTTATAAAATTCATTAACAAATGGATGCAATAACACTTCCAGAGTTGTTGCCTGGATGCTCAGTGAAATCTCTACTTCTTGTTCTGTTAAACGTTTGGTAAATCATACCTCAGATAAAAATACATTGCCATTGATTCCTACTCGTAGTGACCCTATAGGACAGAGAAGAACTATCTCATAGGGTTTCCAAGGAGCTGCTGGTGGATTTGAACCACTGACCTTTTGGTTAGCAGAGTAGCTCTTAACCACTGAACCACCAGGTAAATGTAGCATACACTTTGAAAGCAGAATGATTAATCCGTCAGCTGAATCAATGAATGGAACACTGTATTAAGAGGGAGAACACAGATTTACAGAAGATCTACAGGTCTACGGATGGTTCCCAAGGTGTAAAATTGCTGCATGCAGCTGCTTATTATTAATTCATGAGTGGATGGAGATGTCTGCACAGATCTTCCAGGCCAACCTCTCTCAAACCATTTGGGGCCTGGATAATGTAAGACACAGTTGTTTACATATAAGCTGCTTTCCTTTGCCCAAGAATATAGGGTTATTTTTCTTCTAAGACCTGTTGAAGTCATTGCATGAAAGCCACTTCCAAATATGGCCACCCCCGAAAAACCCCAGAGGAAAGATGCCAACCATCACTAGCTCTGGACTTCTAGCTGGGAATCTCCAGGGGGCACTCTCCCCTCTGACTCCACTGCTGAACAGCGACTGTTTTCTTGGACTCAAACTTTTCTGTCAAGGTCATTTCCTTTGTTATCCCTGGCTCATCCAGGAAGAGAGTAGAAGGGACTCTAAGTGTCCCCAAGCTCCAAGCATGGCATTTATCTTTTGAGAATTGGTTCTACCAGTGAAACCCTGAGGACAAACCACCTCCTTCTGCTTTGCTCTACTCAAGACAGGAGGCAGCTGCTTTGTACTCTCTAGACAGAAAGCACAGCCTTCAAAGAAAAATGAAGCTTTGCTTCTCAGCTCTAGTTTTCTAACTTTCAACCTGTGGGAAGGAGAATATGCCAATACTCCCTGTGGGATTATGCCCACATCTGTTTCAGCAGCTTTACATGCCTACCATGGATGAGCTCTGTGTCCTAGCTAGTACTTGGAACACCATGCAGAAGCCCTCACAGTCTGTTCCTTTAAGAGACTTGAGTTTGTTAGAATCCTTGACGTAACTCAAGAAAATTTAAGTGCAGTGAGTGTTGTGAAGAAGAAGAGCAGAATGTTACAAATTTAACTACACCTTTTTAATTCCCTAGAGTCAGAATCTTGGGTCTGAAAATGTCCTCAATTCATGACGTTTATTTCTCCTTCCAGATGCAAATGACCCCAGGATATATGACTCTGTGTTTCTCCCAGATGGTAGGCACTATTCATCACAGTCGCTGGTTACACTAGACTTGAAAACTGGTCTCAGAACTTTCTGAAACTAGTTCACGCACAAATTAGACTCATGAGTGATAACTTCTAAAGGTAAAACCCAATGTGACCTGCCTGCACGAGTAGATATTATGTCACACTCTTACAGATTAATGGTAGGATAATAATAAAGTAAAACCAGGAACAGGTAGCCAGCTCATGTTTACTTTTTTATCTGTAAGTCTCTCACTTTATTTTATGAAGTTGATACATGGCATGTATGCTATCCAACTTAACCCAAATGCCAGTTTTCCCCTGTTTGGTTCTCCAAAGTAAGTAGTTATAAAACATTGGGAGAAAACCAAAGTATAATGGAAGGAACCAAGACTTTGGAGTTGGAGAAATTCTGGCTGTACCACTTAGTAGTTCTGTATCCTGGAGCCTCTGTAACAAAGCCAAAAAATGTTAATTTCTACTTCCTAAGCTAGTGCAGATTCCAAAAGCTGTTATATGGAAATCCTGACAAGCTGCCTGCCCTCCACAAGAAACCTGCACACCGTGTATCTGTCACCTGTTGTTGCTATCTGCCCATTGATGCTGAGTCAATTCTGACTCAGAGCAATGCTATAACAAATATAACAAATATAACAAATGCTATAACAAATAAATACCCAAGGAGTAGGTAGTTTATTCAAACTGCCAACCTTTTGGTTAACAGCCAAATGCTTAACCACTATGCCACTGGAGCACCATTCTTGCTACCAAATGGTGACATAGCATGTTCCTGTGAACCACCAGTTCTTGATAAGGCTGCATTTCACTTTCCATAGCAGAAACTCAAGAATATATTTGAAGATTTCTGATAATGGGAGAGCTAGTATCCAGGAAGCTGTTCATCTTCACTGCATAGAGCAGGGACCATAACTTACTTGAGGACACAGCTGCCAAGCCACTCATGAATTCTCCAAATTTTTATGCAGAAAAATACCATGACAGATCATTTATTAAGCATAAAATACTCTATGTTATATAAATCTTGGTTTCCTATTGTCCCCTTCTAAGCTGAGGCTACTTGTGAGATGAGTTTGGAAAATTAAAGGCTGGGAAAAGGTAAGTGTAGAGGCTGGCACACGGTGCTATCAGTGGTTGATTTGTGAGAGCTAGAGAAGGAGTTAAGGCAGAGGAGGTAGTTTATGGAGATCCAGAACCCTTCCACAAGGAAATGGATATTTGTTAGCAAGGGCAGAGATACCCGTAAATCTGAGGAAAGGCAGAGCTTCCAAAGCATTCCCTAACCTGAGGAAGTCACTATCATCAGTTAATAGCTTCACCAGTCACGGTACTAACTTTTTAAAAGTGATTTTGGGGACTGCAGGTTTTGAATTAAGCATCACTCTTTCTCTTCTAACTGGGTAGTAGAAACAAAACTAAAACAGAGTATTAAAAAAGGATGGGGTGGGTAAATTATTGGTTTAGGCAACTGAAAAGTTGAAGATTGGATCAAGATGCCAAACTATGTCTTCAGATTTCTGTCTCTCCGTCTCTTACCTCTGCTTGTTTCTCTGAGTTGGCCAACAGTACCAAACACTGTCACTAACAGTTCCAGAATTACTTTTACCCAGCTTAGAAATGAAAGCAGACATTTCCTTGTTCTTGACCTCTCCAACAAATATTTTGGAACTTGCTTCTTGGAAGCTCTATGGAACAGTTCTACTCTGTCCTATAGGGTCACTATGAGATGGAATCGACTCGATGGCATCGGGTCTTAGTCTAGTTAGTTATGATGGAAGCGTATGCTAACACTTTAACAAATATCTTTGGTGAGGCTTAGGTCTTAGAGTTCATTCCCAGAGCCAAAAAAAAAAAAAAACAAACGAATCCACTGCTCTAGAGTTGATTCTGACTCATAGCGATCTTATAGACAGAGTAGAATTGGCCCATAGAATTTCCAAGGAGTGCTAACAGATTTGAACTGTCAGTCTTTTGGCTAGTGGCCATATCTCTTAACTACCACACCACCAAGGTTTCCCCCTATAGGAAAAGTGGGTTCAATTTCAGTTGGAGTGAGTGATTTGACCATGAAGAAAGGGTGGTTGAAGGAAGATACAGGTTCTCTTAATCAGAAAGATAGCTGAGCAGGCAAAAACAAGAGGTATCTATCTCAGAGATGCACGAAGAGAGGGCTACATGAAGACAGGGAAAGAGACCAGGACAAGCGAAGTTCTCCAGGACATGATTTTCTTTGACTGCATCCCTTCTACATGTGCTTTCTGAGCACCTATTGTGTTCTAGACACAGTGTTGAGTGATACAGTTACAGATGAATAAAGATGCTGTGCCTGGCCTCTGGAGCTCTGGACATTTCCTCAGGCTTAGATCAGCCTTGAGAAAGGTAGCATTGGCTTGGGATGCTTTGGTTTAAGTGTGATATTTTTTACAGTTTATGGAGAAACACAGCAAGTGATTAGAAAGAAAACCCTGGCTTTGGAAGAATTTTCCAGCTTTCATCAGGTAGGGAAGTTGTTAACTCTAAAACCATAGCCTTCCTACACCTGACACCTGAGGCTGTAGTGCACCTTCCTCATGGCAGGGTGACTGAAAACAGTGTGAGCCATATACAAGCTAACGGTGGCCATTATTACTTATGGGTTCCTGGGCCAAGATGTTACTACACATGCCTTGTGTAAACAGTACAAGTGAGCTTTTTATAAGTAGCTTGGACAATTAAAATAATCAGCTCAACAGCAATGAGTTTAGATTTGGGGCTCTGGTAACATTCATCATACAAAACAAAAACAACAGGATAAATTAAATGCATTCATTAGTTATACCAGTAACACAGACCTATGGTAATGGGGGCAGCCCTGTGAGTGGCAAGTGTGAGCACAGTGCTATCTGGGAAAATTCTCCTCTTTTCCTATTATTCCCGGAGAGGTTCATGGAGAAGACAGGATTTGTTACTTGATTTTAATTTTATTTTGTTACCATTTGTTTTGTTTACATAGTGTTGCTGTAACAGAAATACTGTAAGTGGATGGCTTTATCAAAGAGCAATTTATTTTCTCACAGTCTAGGAGGCTAGAAGTCCGAATGCAGGGTACCAGCTCCAGGGCAAGTGTTCTGTCCCTGTTGGCTCTAGCCGAAGTTTCTGGTCATCAATCTTCCCCCTGGTCAAGGAATTGTACAGCACGGGGACCCTGGGTTTAGAGAATGCTCTATGTTCCTTGTGCTCCTTTCCCAGTGGTTTGAGGTTCCCTGACTCCCTGGTAGCTTCTCTCTTTATGTCGCAATAGAGATTGACTTAAGATACAACCTAATCTTATGGATTTAGTCCTGCTTCTCTAACATAATGGCAACTAATTCCACCTCATTGATATCACAGGGGTGGTGTTTACAACACAAGGGAAAATCACATCAGATGATAAAATAGTGAACCGATCACATAATACTAGGAATCAACGACCAGCCAAGTAGATACACATTTTCGGGGAACGTGATTCAATCCATAACACCATCCACACTTTGGCTTTTAGTGGCTAACTGTGTCAACGTTTTGCTTTTCCTCATTTTCATTTCACTGGATTTCATTTGAGCATCATTTGGCGCTACATCAGAGATGGAGGATGGGCTGGTAGTATGAAAGGCCAAGTAACACAAACTCTGCCCTTTCTAATTAAAGCCAAGCTACTATCTATAGGATAAGAGAGCAAGGCACTTGACCTCTATGAGCCTCTGTTTTCTTCTCTACCAAATGAGGGGAATAGTCTAGCCAGTGCTGTCAACTAGAACTTTAAAATACCAGTGTTCTGTATGTGTGCTATACTATACGGTAGTCACTAGCCACATGAGGCCTGTGAATACTTGAAATGTAGATGGTGTGACTAAGGAACTGAATTGTTAGCTTTCTCTGTTTTAAATTCTTTCAAATCTTAATTTAAATAGCCACATGGGTCCACTGTATTGGATTGTACAGGAAGCAATCTCTATGGTTCCAGCCAACTCCCAACTTCTGTGGCTTTAGAAATAGCCTATATATGGGGATTGTTAACTCTGGGTTTCTCTGTAAGAAAGTCTTTTTAAGTGTCAAAATCCATTTTGTGTTCTCAAACACTGAAATTTCCGTTCAGCTTTCTGATTCAGCTGAAAGATGAGTAGAGGCACGTGTAAACAGAAAAGCTCCCAGGGGAATGAACAGCACCTCAACAGGGCGCTTGTCAGTTGAGTGTTTCGGCAGACACCAAGAATATATTACCCTTGTGAACTATTCTCCTGCTATGGCAGCTGAAGACACACTAAAATATTGCTGAGAAATCAGAGCCTTCCTCTGAGCATTTCTCAATGCAGGCTGCTGTTTCATGCTAGACAGACTCACATACTTGCAGCTTGACCCTGGCGGCACCAAAAAGGGTGATATGGAGATTTAGGAAAGACCAACTAATTGAACCAATTAAGGCAGCTCTGACATGTATGACAATATCCTCAAGGTCAAAGAAAGTTACAGAGAGAGATGGGAATCACCACGTCCCCTGGAATGGGATCTGTGCAGGTAAACTTCTGCTGTGTTTCCAATCCTACCTGGCAGGTCTCAATTTGGATTGGTCACTCTTTCATTCCCAAGCATTGGGGCTTTTCCAACTTTAACACTCCTAAGACTGGTGGGTTCAGATCAGCTGGAAGAGATAAAGGAGTTGAATTCAAAGTTAAGCCCTTGTTTGGATAATTCCACCTGGCTAGCGGAGCAGCCTCAATACTCAACCTAGGAGTCCAGGGAGATAAAAAATACAAAGTCAACTTGAAGGAATGACCTGCCACAAAGAGTTGGTTAAATCTAGAAATTATTAACTGTTCTTCTTTATATCTCTCTCCCCTACAAAGATCCATATAGACATAGCCTAGCAGGTAGAATGAAAACCATGGTGGCATAGTGGTTAAGTGCTATGTTTGTTAACCAGAAGGTTAGCAGTTCAAATACACCATGGGCTTCCTGGAAACTCTATAGAGCAGTTCTATCCTTTCCTATAGGGTTTCTATGAGTTGTAACCAGCTCAACAGCAGTGGGAACAGGTAGAGTGGATGCTCTCAGACCACTCCACTGATAGCGACAAAAACTCTGCCAGCTGCCACTGCCCAAAGCCTCACAGCTCTGAGCACTGCAAAGGGTCATGGAAAATAATTGGGTTTGCTGTCACACTCTTGTTTTATTTAATGCCATCAAGGCCAGAGACAAAGGTCTCTGGTAAGAGACCCATATCTGGTGAGATGGCAACGTTATCACCCATTCATTCAACAAATATTTACAGTGTACATACTATATGTCAGAACCTATCACAGGAACCATTCTATCATTAATCAAAGCAAAATTCATTGAACTTATATTTTTCTATGCGAGAAAGATGTAGCAGCTTGCTGCCATAGAGATTACAGTCTTAGAAATCCTATGGGGAAGTTCTGTTGTGTCCTATAGGGTTGCCATGGGTTGGAGTTACCTCGGTGACACCTAATGACAACAATGCCACTTTTTGATAGTGTGGTAGGGGATAAGGAGAGACAGAGACAGAGACTGTAAAAAAAAGTAAGTATTTAATAGGTTGAAAGTGTAAAAACTGAAAAATACTGGAGAAAGATGTACCATAGTAAGGATGATGAGGAGTGAGTGGTTGCTATTTTTTGTACCGTGATCAGGGGGGATTTTCTCTGTAAGAAGCCGTTTGAGTAGACACCTGATGGAAGCAAGAGCCAGAGTCACATTACTAGCAGAGAGGAGACATGTTCTGGGCAGAGGGAACTATAAATTCTAAGTTTCAGAGGCAGGGGAGTTCTTGATGACTTTGTAGAACCTGAATGAAACTGTAGCTGAAGAGTTGTGAGCAAGGAGAAAAATGGAGCAAGATGAAACCATAAGGGTATGTGTGTACGTGTATGTGTGTATGTGTGAGGGAAGGACAGGTAGGGCCTCATAGGTCATTGCGTGTCATTTGGCTTTTCCTCTGCATGACACAGAAAGCCACTGAAAGACTTTATGTATAGTAAAGGCATAAACTCAACTTAGCGATTAGAAGTTTTGCTCTTGCTGTTGTATGCAGAAGAGCCTTTAGGTGGGCAGAAAAGGAAATGAGGTGAATAGCAGAATGGCAAATGTAGTCAGGGTCAGGATGTATTAAAAAGGTGCAGCTAAGAGAACTTACTGAGTTGAAAGTGAGATATGAGAAAAAGAGAATTCTAGAACTGACTCTAGAATTATCACAGCAACAACCTCTTGGTGCACCATCTTTGCCTACTTCAATAGAAGAAATAGTAGAAGTGTGATGAAATATGAAGTCTGAAAATTAAAATTAAGTTTTGGAAGTTGCTACCTTAAGCTTATGTTGGCAGCACTGTACAAACAACTTGGTAAGGTTTCGTAACCTTGATGTATCAGTGTCTCACTGCTGTGTTTGTGTTGACATGTAGTGGTGTCTTGCTGAGTGGCACTGATTATTGTTATTGCATGATTTTGTGCGCCATCACAAGAATATTGGAGCTTGAATTAGAGCAATGAGCAAACATTAAATTTCTTGTTAAACTTGGCAAGAGTGAAAGTGAAATCAGGGACACGTTAGTCCAAGTTTATGAGGATGATACCACGAAGAAAATGGCACTGTACAAATGGATTAAATGATTTTCTGAGGGAACAGAAAGCATTGCTGATGAAGAGAGGTCAGGGTGGACAGTAATGAGCAGAATTGACAAAAACAATGCAAAAATTCTTCCAACTGTGCATACAAACCATCATCAGACTGTGAGAATCATAGGAGACCAAGCAAACATCTGTAGAGAAACAGGAAAATCTTCACTGAAAGCCTTGGCATCAGAAAGATGTGTGCAAAAAATGGTCCCAAATATGCTCACAGATGAACAAGAGTGAAGGAGAGTTGAAATTTGCCAAGACCTTTTGGGGAGGCAGATGATGTTTGGGCCCATGTTATCACTGTTGATTACACGTAGGTGTACCAATACAACCCTGAAACAAAGCATCAAAGTGAAAAATGAAATCAGCCAATTCTCCACAACCAAAAGAGCTCCATCAGTTCAAATGAAGAGTCCAAATGATGTTGCTAACTTTTTTTGATATCACAAGAATTGTTCATCATGAATTGGTACCAACTGGACAAATAGTTAACCATGTTTACCGTTTAGAAGTGCTGAAAATGCTGTGTAAAGAGTTAGATGAAAACAACCTGAACTTTTTGCCAACAACTCATGGCTCATGAATCACAACAGTGCACTGGCTGACATGGTGCTGCCTGTGACGGAGATTTCATCCAGTAAACAAGCAATTGTATTGGAACAGCCTTCCTAGTCACCTGATCTGGTCCCCAGTGACTTTTTTTTTTACATGAAGACAAAGGAAATATTGGAAGGAAGGCATTTTGATGACATTCAGGACATCAAGGGTAATACGATGACAGTGCTGATGGTCATCCAGAAAAAGAGTTCCAAAATTGCTTTGAAGGGTGGACTAGGTGCCAATGTCAGTCCATAGCTTCACAAGGGGAGTACTTCGAAGGTGGATATAGTGATATTCAGCAATGAGGTATATAGCAGTTTTTCTAGGATGAGTTTGCAAACTTAATTGGAAGACCTCATAAGATACACAGATACCTGAGATTGTCAACCCTTGTTCCACTAAGTAGGGTATATCCATCAAGTCTAATGTTTCTGCACCAGCAAAGGTGCAGGTTTGGTACTTCAAAAGAATTTGGTAGGATGTAGGCTCTCACTACTTATTTCCTTGCTGAATTAAGACATTTCCCCATCCAGCACCTCTATTTCTTCAATTTATAGGTTTGTTTTTAGAATAAATGAAGTAAGTCATAGAGTAAACATTCAATACAGCTGTACCCACAACATCTAATTTTTATTATGGTATATCACAAATTAAAGAACCTATGAAATCAGAGCAATGAGCTCATTCTCTTTTATGTTGATATCAGTTGATGTTCATGAAAGGCTTAGTTGTGCTCCCCAGCTCCGGATTCTCTGGAGACTGTGAAGTTGAGGGAAGCAGGCATGGAGAATGGTGCCCACTGGGAGCACAGATAACTCTTAAATGAAACTATTCTTTCCCTTCATGATCGCATGACTGTAGAGTGGGTGTAACATCAGAGCCTATCATAAAACAGCTTTATTAAAAATAATAGTAATAAAAAAAGGATCTGGGTTAATTGCAGCTATTGACCATGTAAAGTAGCACTTATATGGACGAAAGGGGACGCTTTTCAATGTTGGTATTGATTTCTATGTGTAATCTCTCCTCACAGAGTCCTCTCTTCATGGCAGTTGGCATAAAAGTAATCATACTCTTTATGATCATTCCTTCAGTCAGACCCCAAGCCACTTATAAAAGGAAGAAAAAGCAGGGAAGGCATCCCACAGCAGGAAGGCACACTGAGACGTCTCTTTTCTGAGTAGTGCCCTAAAGACCAGCAAATACATTGCCATCAAGTTGATTCCAACTCATACCGATCCTATAAGACAGAGTTAAAAAAAAAAAAGAAAAAAAATCCGGTGCCGTCTGCCTAATAGAGTTTCCGAGGAGTGCCTGGGAGATGCAAACTGTCAACCTTTCACTCAGCAGACACAGTGCTTAACCACTACACCACCAGTAGTGCCGAAGGATAGTTTCAAATCCAGAAAGCTAAATGCTCCCCAAAAAGTGGCAAGGCAGTTGTGAATGCAGATCGGCTGATAGTGTTTCACGGACAGTAGCCTGTTCTGTGAACTGAAAGAAATCTGTGACAGAAGCACTTCCCGTGTCCCATGTGGGTGCCCACTGGGTGCTCTTGTTAATGTACTCTTTATTGAGCTCCTAAATCTTCTCTCTTTCCCTCCTCTCTCCTTTTCCTTTTCTCATAAACACATACGCCTTAGCCTCCCTCATTTGCCTCTCCATCATGCCTCCACCCGCACTTCAAGGGCCTTCTGTTCATGAATACGGATACCCTAGATTTTATGTTCAAGTTTACTCCAATTCTCCCATACCTCAACTCACGTCCAGCAACGTGCTGACACCAAGGACCTCTGAAGCCTGGGGATGCTCGTTCCAATAGCAAGGCACACCTTTGGAGGACACTCAGGCCCTCGAAGCAGGCTTGGGGCTGTAGGGCTGAGAATTCTGAAGTCTAGAAATATGCTGTGCAATATGGTAGCCACTAGCCACATGGCTATTGAGCTCTTGAAATGTGGTTAGTTCTAACTGAGATGAGATGTAAGTGTGAAATATACACTAAAATTCAGACAGCACAAATGGACAATGTAAACTTGTATTTATTACATTTTGAAATAATATTTTGGACATATTATTATACTCAATTTCATCTGCTGTGAAAGACCTCTTTAAAATTTTATAAAGCAAATATGTTGCTTTAATGACTCAAGTCCATGTGATGCAAGCTACGGTATTTTCAGTTACCTCATATGCTCATAAAACCTGAACAATGAATAAGGAAGACCAAAGATGAACTAATACCTTTGAATTACAGTGTTGGCAAAGAATTGAATATATCATGGACTGTCAGACGAACTGTAACCCTATAAATGCCGGTAAATTTCCATTAGTTTTTAAACTAGCCCAAGCCAGATTTGGCCCACCTCACATACACAGAAGGACCAGCCATGACCGCTAACTGACTTCGACAACAGACACAGCAACAGGTGGAATGAATCAGAAGAAAAATCAGCACCCAGACCCTATTTTGAAGCAAGAGAGCAGCCAAGAACCATATCACTTCCTGTTTCCTGGCTGCTTTTTAGAATTTCCCCTCCCCAATACATATGTGAGGCCACCGTCTTGCTGCTCAAATCAAATATAAGACCTGCTTCGCTGTAGCTCGGAGAGCTAGATCTGAAGAACTTCTTCCTAACTCCTTGCTCTGCAGATTGCAATAAAATTACTTTCCCAAAGACCAGTATCCAGATAATTGGCAAGACTGAGGACGTCAAACAAGGACCCACCTACCTGGGTTTGGTAACAGGATGAACGAATTTGTTATGGAAGAATTACAGCTAGGCTAAGATGCCTAAAGGGCTAGACGTCTTCTCATACGTCTAGGGATATGTCATCAGGAGGTACCAGTCCCTGGTGAAGGACATCATGCTTAGTGAAGTAGAAAGTCAATGTGAGAAAGGAAACCCTGAAGAAATGTAGCCTTTCCTAAAATACCAGAAGCCTGAGGGCTTCCAACCTGAGGGGTTACAGCCTTGTTAAAAGCACCAGGAGCCTGGAAGGCTGGCAATAAAGAAACCCCCACACAAGTGCTTCCTGTGAGCAGTTCGACCCCAGAGAAAGGAGAGCCCCTCCTCTCAACTTAAGAATTTGCTTACCTTTATCTTTGTGACCATGTTAACACCAGTTAGCAAGTAAAATGAAAATTTGTGAAACTGCTATGCCAATGAAATTGCAATATGAAAATCTGTGAACCTGTAATTGCCAATTGGAAGAATGTATGAAAATTCCTTTGTTTGCCTCTTTGAGAAAAATGTATAAATAGGTAGGATTGATAATGGAACGGGGTGCAAGGCTGTTTTTCAGGCTTGAGTCTGACCGCAGCACCGCCAGCAGTGACGTTCCCTGCCTCTTAAAAACAAAAGGGTGTTTGAGGTGTTTACTGCTCTGCGGGCCAAACTTGTCTTCTTCCTGCAACAAATGAAAAGAAGGAAGACCCTCGATTAGATGAATTGACACAGTGGCTGCAACAATGGATTCAAACACAGCGATGATTGTGAGGATTTGGAAGGACTGGGCATTGTTTCCTTCTGCTATATGACACGTCCCTATGAGCCAGAACTGGTTTGAAAGCACTAAGAACCACAACAGTATCATGATTTGTTAGTACTGTCTTCCAAAGACAACATTCCGTGGTGCCTTTTATGGAACTCTTTTTCAGTGGTCCTAGTGATTCTTTTTTTGACACATTCCTACTATAAGGGGAAGGGAAAGCATGGTGGTTCAATGGTAGAATTTTTTCCTCCAACATGATAGACCAGGATTTGATTCCTAGCTGAAATGATTTGTTTTCGTCGTCTAGTGCTGCTCTAATAGAGATACCACAAAGTGGATGGTCTTAGCAAAGAAAAGTTTATTCTCACACAGTCCAGTAGGCTACAAGTCCAAATTCAAATTGTCTGCTCCAAAGGTAGGTTTTCCATCTGTCAACTCTGGAGGAAATCCTCATATTGTATCAGTCTTTGTCCAGGGAGCATCTTGGTGCAGCAAACTCAGGCCTGAAAGAAGCCCACTACTCCCAGTGCTGCTTTCTTGATGATGTGAAGTTCTGCATTGTCTGCTTGCTTCCCTGTTCTTTTATCTCTTGTAGGATAAAATGATAAAAGGTGGTAGAAGCCACACTCCAGGGAAACTCTCTTTACCATGAAGGTAACCTTAGGATGGGATTTAGAGTCCCATCCTAACACTCTTTAACATATACCATAAGAAAATTCAAAACAGAGGACAATCATAAAATATTGGAAATAATTTGGTTACACATTTTTGGGAGGACGCAATCCAAAACATGACACACTTCAACCGTGCTGACTCCATAGCCTTTAACAGCAGTATCATTGATTTCTTTCTTTTTTTTTTTTAACATGGCTCATAGAAAATTCAAAATTACATAGATGGGTCGCACTACATCTCTCTTGGATAGAGCTAGTTTAGACCACTAGTTCTCAAGATATGATCCCAAACCAGCAATATCAGCATTACCTGGAAGATCGTTAGAAATGCAGGTACTTGAGCTTAACCAAGACCAACTCTTAGTGTGAGCCCAGAAATCTGTATTTTTAACAAGCCCTCCAGGTGATTGTGATTGAAAGAACATATCTAGAACTGGAAGAAAGATCTGGTTAAACCTATTGCCAGGGATTGCTTCTGGTTCACGGTGACTCACAGTAAAACTGTGCTCTATGTGGTTTTTAATAAGTGAACTTTTAAAAGTAAATTGCCAGATCTTTCGTCAGAGGTATCTCTGAGTATAATAAAACTGCCACTCTTTTGCTTGCTCGTCACGTGTGTTTACTGTTGGTACCACTCAATGGCTCTGAGTGCAGCTTGAAGGTGCCCCTGCACTGGACCACATGCCACCGTGACTGCACTTTTTGCCCATTATGCAGAGAATTACATACAAGGGTCCAGATTAACATCCTTCAAAGTCTCACGAGCCCAGGGCAGACCTAGTCTAACCTTAGCCCTTACCCCTTGCCTGCTTGGGATTATTCTCCTGCTTACAAGGAGCTGTATTTATTCAAAGGGGTTCAGTCATCTTACTAAATAAAATCACTCGCTTAGGCTTGCAAATATTGACCCAAGCTGTTATGCTTTTATGTATTTCAGCAACTCCCAGTGTTGAGGGCTTAGCAAGCAAACAAGAGGTACAGGAAGTTACTGTGGTGTTTGGGGCCCCCGTTGGTTTTTGAGCTGTGGATGCCTATTGCTTATTGTATAAGGCTGATTACTAATAACCACTGTATGGTCACTCCTACAGCTGATAAAGCCAAGGGCTTTAATAGAATACAAATGCATTTTGCATTTCCACTCCAAGAGTTTAATTGTGTTTTGAAATATATCATACCCTAAAGGCTTCTCTTTCCCCAGCAATGTACAAAGTAAAATCATGCAAATAATGGAATGCATAATGGGGGAACCTGTAATGGGCAGTTTAGAATTCACCTTGGAGGGTGGCTGATGATATCTATTCTGTGCAAATTTAGATAGATCTCCAGGCTGGGGGGAACAGGGATTAGTGGACCACCTCCTGATGGGCTTCCAGAAGGAGGTATGTAGCAGCATCTTCTGTTTTAAAGCATTGGAGGATGTTGGAAATTCCTTGGAGATTTTTATATTTTCTTTAATTACCTCTTGGCACAACTCTAAGGGTGGGAATGGGAAATGTTGTCTATTTCTGATTCTAGCTAGAGTACTCCAGGATGTACTTGGAGAATTAGCTGAAAGCTTCAGCCAGATGATGGAGGAGAGTATGGACAGAGGGCTGGCAGGAGCCTGGGAGTCTGGGGAATAGAAGAGGGCAGAGGCAGGCAAAGCAGGTGTCCTCAAAGTCACCCCATCTCTTCCTCTAAATCTTACTCCCTCATCTCCTCCCCTTTAAAACTGTCTCTCTTTTTTCATTCTTAGCCATTTTCTTTCTTCTCCTTTCTTTTTCTCCCTGAATCCTTCCTTCTCACCCAGGCATAACAATAGAGATCAGTTAAGGGAAAAAGAAAAGGAATTCGCCTCCTAAATAATTGGGTTCACAAATCCACCCCTAGGAAATCCTGGTGTTGTAGTGGTTAAATTCTGTGTCTGCTAACCAAAACGTAGCCAGTTCAAATCACCCAGGCACTCTTTGGAAGCTCTATATTACAGTTCTAGTCTGTCCTTACAGGTGTCTTTGAGTAAGGATTGACTGACTCAGTGGGTTTGGTTTTGGTGTTACCCATCTCTACCTAAGGTAAATTTATTTGCAAAACATGTAATTGTCTGGTATAGAGAAGCATGCAGGGGTGGCTCTGTGTGTGTGTGTGTGCGTGAGAGAGAGAGAGAGAGAGAGAGAGAGAGAGAGAGAAGAGAAGAAGAAGAAGGAGACGATCTGTCAACCTCTGGTAGAAATCTAAAAAGGAAACTTTTGTCAAAGAGATGTTGAGCCTGCCCTCATTCAACGATTTGAAATTTTTGACATTCTCATTTAAAGAGCTCAGGAAGGGAGTGAATTAATCAGGCAATGCAATTAAGGCCATTAGTGAACACTCAATAAATATTAGTATTTTTCTGCTTATGGACTGAGTTATTGTACAAGGACTGCCAATTAAGTTAGTGAAATCATCCCGGAAAAAGGGCTATATATCTCATTGCTGAATATCACTACCGTCATCATTAGGGTACTACTCCCCTTGGGAAGCTATGCACCAAGGCCAATGCCTCATCCACTCTTCAAAGCAATTTTGGAACTCTTTTTCTGAAACGGCCATCAGAGCTGTTTTCGTATTAACCTGGATGTCCCGAATGTCATCACAGTGTTGTCTTTTCAATATTTCCTTTATCTTTGGGTAAAGAAAAGTCATTGGAGGACAGATCAGGTGAGTAGGGAGAGTGTTCCAATACAATTGATTGTTTATTGGCTAAAATTTCCCTTACAGACAACTACACAATTAAATTCATGAACTTGCCATCTTGCCACTGGGCACAATGGTCGTTCCAGAAAGAGCTCCAAAATTGCTTTGAAAGGTGAACTAGGCACTGGTACTGGCACATAACTTCCCAAGAGGAGCACTTTGAAGGTGGCCATAGTGGTATGCAGCAATGAGGTATGCAGCACTTTTTCTAGCATGACTTTGTGAACTTGATTGGCAGACTTCAGAAGTCAATAGCAGTCTGTGGAAGGTCCATTCTACTTCTGTTGCTCAGACTCCAGTGCTTTGGCCACATCAACAAAATTGTAGTTAACTTGGTATTCATTTTCAGTCATCACTCTTTTAATTATAATGCAGATAATATACATGGGATTTAACTTCTTATAAGTGAATAATGGGGGCTCTTAGTGGTTAGTCATCTCTTTCTGTGTGCCTTTACTTCCTTGATGTATCAAATGAAACCCAGTGATAAATGACAGTTGAGTTCACAGACCAGCTAACCCATTGCTAGGAATCGTACCATGATTTTGAGACTGAGAGCATGTTCTTCTACCAAAGCTCCAGATAAAGACCTGTTCCAAATCACTGTCATATCGATTTCCTCTAATATTCATTTTCAGCCTGTGTTTTCTCAGTGCAGGGTTCTGGGGGCCCAGGACCCAAATGGATTCAACTTTGCTATCCTGGGCTTACCATTATGAACTCAAATAGCATCCATATAGACTCATACTTGTTCCAGTAGAGCTGAGCCTTTTAAGAATTCTTTAACCCTCAATGCTACTGTTTTAGAGAACTAAAAACGGTGTACTGAATGTGAAAGTGGGACTTGGGTTAAACAGACTTGGATGCAAAAATCTTCCTGTAAAACCATGATAGGCACAAACAGGAACCATTGCTGGTAGGACTACTGAGGTTCCAAACAGAATGCCAACATCCATGTCCAGAAGGTGCTTTCATTTCTCTCCAGCTTGAATTTCACTGTTGGACCCACGTTCCTCCAAGTATGGTCCTGGGACTTGTTAATATGCAAATCTCAGACCCCACCTACTGGCTTAGAATCCCTGGGAGGTGGTATAGGGATCTATGGGCTAAGGTCTGACAAACACTACTCTAGAGCTGTAGTTTGCTGCTGTTGAGTCAGCTCCGACTCACAATGACCCTGTGCACAACCAAACAAAACACTGCCGGATCCTGAGCCATCCTCACAATTGTTGCTATGTTTGAAGCCATTCTCACAGCTCATGCATCAGGTAACCTTGTTGAGGTTTTTCCCTTTTTTTCTGATCCTCTACCCTACCAAGAAAGATGTCCTTCTCCAGGAACTGACGTTTCCTGATAACACGTCCAAAGAGTGTGAAAAGTAGCCTCACTATCCTTGCTTCTAAGTAGCATTATGAGTTTACTTCTTCCAAGACAGATTTGTTTGTTCTTCTGGCAGCCAATGGTATATTCAGTGTTCTTCACCAACACCATAATTCAAATGCATTGATTCCTCAGCTTCTGTGCTCATTCTCCAGCTGGATATAAAAAGTAATAACTGATACTTTGCTGTTGTTGTCTTTTAGTTTTCTTTCTGGAGTTAGTTTTTTTCTTTGTTTAAAAAGGGAAAGGATATCATTGTTTCATGTGACTATAAAATAACTATGTGTCATGGATTGAATCATGTCCCCCCAAAATGTGTAGCAATTTGGTTGGCCTATGTTTCCCAGTATTGTATAGTTATCCCATATTTTGTGATTGTAGTTTTTATATGTGATACAAATCCCAATCGCTGCCTCTGGTTAATCAGGTAAGATTGGATTATGTTCAAGAGGATTAGGATGGGATTACAAAGTCTGCCAATTAAGTTCACAAATTCAATCTAGAAAAAGTGCTACATATCTCATTGCTGAATATCACTGCAGTCACCTTCGAAGTATTCCCTTTGGGAAGCTATGCACCCATGCAGTGCCTAGTCTGCCTTTCAAAGCATTGGGAACTCTTTTTCTGGAATGGCCATCAGAGCTGTTGTCATGTTACGCTTGATGTCATCAATGTTATCAGTATGTCTTCCTTTCGATATTTCCTTTATCTTCAGGTAAAGAAAAAAGTCACTGGGGGTCAGATCAGGTGAGTAGGGAGGATGTTCCAGTACGGTTATTTGTTTGCTGACTAAAAACTCTCTCACAGACAGTGTTATGTGAGCTTGTAAATTGTCGGGATGCAAGAGCCCTGAACTGTCGGTGGAAAGCTCAGGTCCTTTTCGTCTAACTTTCTCATGCAGCCTTTTCAGCATTTCCAAGTGATAAACTTGGTTAACTGTTTGTCTGCTTGGTACAGATGCATAAGGAAGATTCCATCTGATATAAAACAAAAGCTAGCAATATCATTTTAACCCTTGATTTGGACTGATGGAACTTTTTTGACGGTGGAGAATTGGCTGACTCTTGTGCTCTTTGATGCTTTGTTTCGGGATTGTACTAGTACACCCAGGTTTCATCACTAGTGATAACATGGCCCAGAACATTGGCTTGCCCCTCCAAAAGGGCTTGGAAAATTTGACTATCCTTTGCTTTTCTTCATCTGTGAGCATCTTTAGGGCCATTTTTGCAGACATCTTTCTCATGCCAAGATTTTCAGTGAAGATTTTCCTGTTTCCCTATCGTTGTTTATTTGGTCTGCCACACTTCTCACACTCCGCTGATGATTTTGATGCACAATTTGATGAATTTTTTGCAATGTTTTCATCAGTTATGTTCATTACTGACTGCCCTGACCTCTCTTCATTGGTGACATTTTCTCTTCCTTCACAAAAACATTTAATCCATTCGTACACTACAGTTTTCTTCATGGCATTTCCCCCATAAACTTGAACTAACATGTCCCTGACTTCACTTCCACTGTTGCCAAGTTTAACAATAAATTTAATGTTTGATCTATTTCAAGCTCTGCCATTCTCACGGCTGCGCACAAAAATGCACAATAGTGAATGCTACTCAGCAATACACTGCCACACGTTGGCATGAACACAGTTGTGAGATACCGTTATACCAAGGTTATAAACCTTACCTAGTTGTTTATACAGTGCCACCACCCTAAGCTCATGGTGACAAGTTTCCGAAGTTAATTGTCAGACCTTGTATAACACCCTTCTGAAGTTATATCCCTGATCTAATGTAAATGGTGTGGCCTGTACCACATTTTGTATCTCAAGAGATAGATGGAAAATAAAGCAAGCTGAGCATTGGGGGCCTCATTCTAACAGGGAGCAGAGCGCATCCTTTGGACCTGGGATCCCTGTGCCTGAGAAGCTCCTTGGCTAGGAGAAGACTGAGGACAAGGATCTTCCTCTATAACCCACTGAGAAAGCATTTCCCTGGAACTGACACCCTGAATTTGGAGCTAGTTTACTGTGAGAAAATGAATTTCTCTTGTCAAAAGATAACCACTTGTGGTATTTTCTGTTACAGCAGCACTAGAGGACTAAGATAATATGTTCTCAGTAAAGGAAAGAAAAGAAAAGAAAAATGTTCTGATAGAGAAAAGCCTAAAAGTCATCAGTAATTCCACTACTCAAAGATTTAAAAAGAAGAAGAAGGAAAAGAAAGTTGCCACTGAATCATTTTGGAATTATGGTGCTTCTTGTGTGTCAGAGCAGAATTGTGTTTCATGAGGTTTTCGGTGGCTGATCACACCAAGGGCTCGTAATGCCAGGAGTCAATAGTTGCACAACTTTCAGGAAAGTGGGCAGTTTCCTGGAAAGATAATGGTCTTCTTAAAAGTCTTTAAAGAATCAGGGACTTTCCAGGTTATCTTGCCTGTGTATTTATTTTCTTGATGGGTAAATGTAGGCTAAGAGAGGTCACATGCTTTACCCGAGGCCTGGAATTACTACTGCAACACCCGTTCTATTACCAGATGTTACCTAGAGAGCTTCCAACAGCACATCCATCTGGAAAAATGAGTTTTCCACATATTGTCCCTTTTTAGTTACTACTAACCTTACCTTAATAAGCCTGTAGGTGCAGCTGCTAAGTGTTCAGCTGCTAACTCAAAGGTTGGCAGTTCTAACCTACCTAGTCACTAAAGTAGAGAATGACCTGCTGACCTGCTTCCTTGATTATAGTCTCTAGAAACCCTAGGTGGGAGTTCTACTCCGGCACATGAGGTCACTAGGAGTGAAATATCATTTTGATGGCCCACAACAACAAAACCCTTGCCTTCTGGAGGCAGTGATGGCTTAGTGGTAAAACTCTTAGTTTCTTTCAAAAGACCTGATTTGATTCCTATTCAATGTGCCTTGTGTTCAGCCACTGCCTGTCACTGGGGCCTCGCATGTTGCTGTGATGCTGAAAAGTTTCAGTGAAGCTTCCAGACTAAGACGGACTAGGGGGAAAGGCCTAGACGTCTTCTCAGAACCTCAGCCGATGAAAACGCTATAAAGTGCAATCTGTAAGCCCAGTCTGCAGCTGATGACAGGGATGTCATGGGGCTGGGGAGCATTTCATTCCATTGTCCACAGGGCCGCCATGAGTCAGGGACTGACTCAATAAGCCACATTCTATCTTATTTAACACAAGCACCCAACAGTTAGAAGGTGATACTGCATTGATTGACAAAAAAGCTAGCCTATTTATTGAAAAATAACTCACTTCCCATTTAGTCCAATTAAATCAGAGGCTTGAGAGTGGAATGGACTTTGGGGGCAGGGTCTAGGGCAGAGAGTGTCAGTGGTGTGGGTGTGAGGAAGCTGAGGGTGAGGGGTGTAGGGGGTAGGGACGGGGGTAGGGGGTAGGGGTGGGGGTAGGGGGTAGGGTAAGTGCTGTGTGTGTGCAAAGCTGAGAAGAACACTGTTGAAAAATGTGGCAGGATGAGGGCCTCACTGAAGCAAAAATTAAATTAAAGGTTGAGTTTTGTAAGAAAACCATAACTCTTGCTTGTCATAGTTACAATGTGACCCAAGTTTATGATCTAGTTTTTTATCTCAGTTCATAATGTGTTGTTAGAACAAGGCAAGGAAAATGGTATGTAAATATGATACTCCACCAGGAAATGTCTAGACGGCTGTTTTTGTTCTGTCCCTCCTCTGCTTTCCAATAGTCCAGGCCTTGAATATGAGAGATTTAAGACCTTCAAACAATAGGCTAAATGAATGTCTTTCACATTCTAGAAGGAAAAAAAAAGAAAAAAAAAAAAAGGTCTCAGGGGCTCGGTAAACTGACTCTAAGTCTGCCTGGAATAGCCACAATACTTTTCATTCTTTGGACTCCTTGAGGTCCCCACAGAATTATTCCATTGGCCTTGAAATCCAGCTCGGTGACATTCTGGGGGCTTTTATCTTTTATGGTGAATTACTGTATCCAATGCAAACCAGCTCCAGGGCTCAGAAAGATCTCAGCAGTAAGGAATATGGAATCTCTCAAAGAAGGAATAGATGGGGACTTTGAAGATAGGGTAAACTGTGTTTTCTTGTTGACAAAATAATCCGAAGCTTTTGTTGCGCATTTCCATAAAAGACTTCCCAGGCATAAATCAATATGGCAGCGCCAGCTCCGCGAGAATAAGCAACGCTAAGTATAGTTTTCAGCACTCCCGTAACCACTCATTACATTTATTTCCCCGTTTCTTTGTTATTCCCTTCCTGTTCAAATCCGAGCCAGCACATTTTTGGCTTCCCAGCTGGAGCAGGAGGCACTGCCAATCAGCAGGAAATATAATACAGATAAGATTCGCATAAACTCTTTTGAACTGGTGAAATAGCTGGATGGGAAATGGATGTTAAGTTGTTTACGTTTGGCACGAGAAGAAAACGTTCCATTTTTACATTCAAAGCCTCTGCACCTTTGTAAATGAAAACAAATCACACGGGTCATGTAGCCTTCCACTCTGTAAAAGCCATCAGGAATCTGATAAAAGCTTTCGTAAATCACTAACTTTATCTAGGACTTGCTCAAAAGAGTCATTCCCCAGATTAAAATGATGCGGCCCTTTGCCCCGGGTCTTTGGAAAAACTGTACATCAACAACAGGCTCCCAGCGTGCTCTGAGGGATGTTCTAAAAACAGTGGGCATGGGCTTGCACGGGGATCCAGAAAGCTTTAGGGTAGAAGCCTATGAACTCTTATTTTTCAACTTGGCTTTATTTTTCAGCCCTGGCGAGGCAGCACGAAGGATGCACACGTGTGGTCTGAAAACGTGAGCCTTGAAGAGAACTTTGTATCTTGCCAAACACTGATACTCCAGCTAGGTTCAACTTAATTAACGTTAATTTGTAAAAATTAAAAGTGATTTTAAAAAAATGGACTGTTAAATTCCTTGAAGCGACCAAGAGGCTTGTCTCTGAAAATGATATATTCCTGCTTTGTCTGGATCTTGGCATGTTTCAACCATTCCATGTGGTATCATCTGAGTGTAGTGTAGACTGTGAATGACTTAAAATTGTTCAGAATGTAATAGTTATTCTCTGTTTCCATTGAATTGGTGCTGACTTTTGATGACCTGATGTGCAACAGAATGAAATGTTACCTGGTCTGTCACTATCTGCATAATTATCGGCAAGTTTGGGTTTGTTGTTGGGACTGTTGTGTTGATCCATCTCATTGGGGCTTAATTTCCCTTGTTTTCTACTACTCTTTGCTTTACCAGACATGATGTAATTTTCTACAGATCAGTCCTGCCTGAAGCTGTGTCCAAAGGAAGCCAGCCCAAGTCTCACCATCCTCATTTCTAAGAAGGATTCTGCTGTATTTTTTTATTTAAGACTGATTTGCTCTCAATTCTTCTTCTGTCTGCCTTTTTTACTGTCCAGCTTTCACATGCATATGAGGTAATATAAGAGACCATGGCTTGGGTTGGGTACATCTTAAGAGATAAGTGAAATTAATAGTTAAGTGGAATTTAACTTAGTAGTTAAATGGAATTTAATAGATAAAGTGGAACTAATTACAAAACTGAATTGGAGACAGCTGATAAAGCAATGAATTCCCTGCAGTGAGGGCTGATACAAAGCCTGCAATGCACGCTGTGCACCTCCCAACCACGTGGTCAATCTGTGCTACGGTGTCATGGTCAAATATATTATTCAGTGAACCACCCAGACCCAGGAAAGGGGATGCAAGGACTATGTTTCTTCATACCTCATGAAGAAATGGCATTGAATGACACAGAATCTAATCCTTATCATTAGAACAACGCTGACATGGGGATGAAGCAGGTGAGATGAAGTTCCATGCAACTCTGTGCATCTTTTTGGAACCCCTTGAGTGTTTCTGGGTAGGGTTTGTTATCCGTCCATTCCATAGTGAAGATCCTGAACTGTAGTCAGAAATACGAGAAGAAATCAAATGAACGTAGACATTTCCATCCACCTCAATCCTTCATTCACATGGAAGCCATTTGACAACATGTGATGTTATTTTCCTTCAACTTCTGGCATAGCTCCAGGGTCCTGAGATTTCAAAATGGTGATGGCTGCACAGACAGGGGACAGAGCGATGACTGTCCTGTGTAAACGACTTCCTTTGTGGATGTTCTACCTGCCACACTGAATCTCGGTACTCATTTTTAGAAGATGATTCACTGGCAAGAGGATACTCAGTTCCCTAGTACGTACCTCACTTGGTAATCATTCCAGAAAGGAGGCTTTGAGGCCAGACACTTATCTCTCTCTGCCCCCTATTCTGCTTCTAATAGGCATCCCACAGATTTCAAACAAGTGCTGAACAAAGTCAAGGCATTGGGACCAAGATGATTCTCTGGCCTTCTGAGTGATTTCGAAAGGACACTTTGAAGTCAATATGCTCAAGATGGATCTCAAAAGAAAGCCTGTGGAATGAACGAATGTATGCGAGAATCATTTTCTTTCAAGTAAACATCATCAGTTTTCTCCACTGACTCTGGTGTTGTTGGCAGTCCTCAGGTTTGCTAATACTGACACAGATTAGCACCATCTAGGACTGAGACGAAAGAATCCAGTATTACATTAAAACAATGACAGTATGAGTGCCTGGATTAGATAGCACTCGTGAGACATAATTTTAAACATTCTGAGAAGTTACCACACATTTATAAACCATCAGTTGTGCAATCCTTGAACAATTTTTATATCTGAACCTTACACAATTTCCCTTTAACTCCCCACCTGGACAAAAGTAATAAAATAAACAACACTTCTGTTATTGAGATTCAAGGCAAAAGAATCACCAGGCATATTGGGGATATACAGTTGTCCTGAAAGGCTTAGTTTTTACACTAATGAGAAATGAAAACATAACTCCATCAAGGTTTGGAGGATTTCATAGCAATAAAGAATCAGGTCTTATCAAATATCACCTTAGAGAATGTTGACAGTGTTGTTGCATGGATGGGTGAAGCAGTTACTCTCTAAAATCTGCTAAGTGATGTCTTGGGAGAAACAGCAACATGTAAACACTGGGGTCTTAATTTAATTATCAACAAACAAGACTCAGTTTGAAGGTTCATTAATAATAATGTATCTGGGAACCCCTTGTTGATGCAATCAAGCACAGTTTATTGTTGGGAAGCAGTGAGCTACAGAAAGCTCCAGGGATGAGTGGCCTCTCGTTTCTGTTTTTCAGTGATGTTACTTTATTAAAGCAGAGGCTGTTCTCCAGTGATAGGCATTTAGGAAATCTGATGATAAAATGAATGGCACATTATCACAGCAGAGCTGCACTAATGATACTTGGCGTGGAGTTTAATAAAGGTGACTGGATAACAGGTGCTTTCCTGATGAGGGGATGGCTTCTGCAAATCAGGCAGAATGCTCTGTGGCTGGGTTTGTAGCCTTTTCCTGATGGTTATAGTTAACAGCCAGCATTAACGTAACAGCCCTTTATCATTCCATTGGATGTTACAGTAAGATGTGAATTCTAAATTTTCTTTCTTAGCAGGGCTTGTAATGGGTTCACTCTAGTTTGAATCCCTGCTGAGGATTTTCATTTCTACCCCAGATATACTGAATCAGAATCTACAGTTTAACAAGATCACCAGGAGATAGAAAACTTGTTGGTATAGTAATTAAGTGCTATATCTGCTAACCAAAAGTTTGGTAGTTCAAATGCTGGAGCCCAATTTGAATTTCAGATAAATAAAATTTTTAATGTAAGTCTGTCCTTTGTAATACAGAAACCTTGGTGGCATAGTGGTGCAGTGGTGTGGCTGTTAACCAAGAGGTCATGTTGGGACAGCATGGAAGGTTGTCTTGCTCTGGCATTTTGGCCAGGTTCAGGCCTTCTGAATGAGAGTGATTCAGCAGTATGGCATACCACATCGTATGACTCCGTGGCCTCGAGAGCTCTCGTACCTGGTTGCTAGCCACTTTCATGTGAATCTACATACAAGCCACAGTGACATGTATGTAGCATGCCATGTAGTGCCGTGTGTTGGAGCAGCTACTGAATGCTGTACCTACCCACTGCCATTACTCTGGTGAAACTAGTATGACTACATCCACTGCGCCTCCACTGCTGAGTCTGCCCGAATCACGCATCAGTATTCCAGGCCTAGAGTATCTGTGGTGCAACAGGTTAGCGGTTCTAATCCACCCGGTGACCTTGGAAACTCCCACAGAGTTCTAATCTGACCTATAGGGTCACTATGAGTCAGAATCAAATCGATGGCACCTAACAACAACAAGCATAGGAACTATAGTGGCACAATGTTTAAAGCACTTGGCTGCTAACCAAAAGGTCAGTGGTTTGAACCTACCAGTTACTCCGTGGGAAAAAAGATCTGGTGGTGTGTTTCTGTAAACATTACAGCATAGGAAATGCCATAAAGCAGTTCTACTTTGTCCTATAGGGTTGTTTGCTGTGGGCTGGGAGCTACTGTGTCCTAGCCCCTTTGCCCTCCTCCCTCTCCCCATGTTTGAACCCCTCTGCTTGGTGCCTTGAGACTACTTAAAGAATAATAAGACCAGGATAAACCATTTGCAGCCCAAAGCTAAAACTGTTTCCTTGAAATGGTTTGCAGGATATTAGCCTAGATCAAGCTATATGTAATATAATAAGCCCAAAGCTAGAGCTATTTCCTTCAAACTGTTTACAGGATAATGGCTCAGGTTAAAACTATTTGCATGTCCCTGTCCTTTGTTTGAAGACAAAACTTCCGTGCACTATGTAACCAATCAAAACACAAAGATCATAACCATTTTTGGCAGTGTGCCACTCTGTTGACTTCCTACCTGTTAAGCCTATAAATAAAGCTTGTGAAAGAGGATCGGGGTCCACGGTTCTCCATCAGAGAACTTAGTCCCACCTAGCCCCAACAATCTTGTGTGATAGGTTTTTTATATGAATGAGATTTCCAATTCCCTTTCCTGTCTCCCTCAGTCATGAGATTTTCCCAATGCTGGTCACTGGGGTCCCGGACGCAGCAGTTGCTATGAGTAGGAATTAACTTGACAGCATGCAACAATAACCTATACTAAGAAATTACTTGTTATTTATCTGAAATTCAAATTTAGTTGGAAGTCGTGCGTTTCATCTGGCAAGCCAATCCCAGGAGTCTAAGGGAGTGGAGCCTTGGGAAGATCAATACAGGGCACAGTAATGAACAGGCTCCCACTGTGGGCAACCACAGTGCCGTCCCTCTGCGGAGTCTGAGAAACTGTAGGATACACTTTAAAGTGTCCCACCTAGAGAAAAAGATGGGGCATAGATCTACTGCCCCCCTCCCTCATGTATTAAAGATTGACCTTGAGAGCATTAAGCACACCCTACACAATATGCTTGTACTTTCTAAGTGGAAAATGACCTTCCTGCGATCATGGAAAGCCTTGGTGATGACTTTCAGGTGCTTGCAGTGGGAAGCCCTTGCCAACTGCTGGAGCCTTGACTGCCAGAGGTGATGGGAAAAGCCCTGAAAATGCTTTGTTTGATAATTTTGGGAAAGTTGAACATCTCTCTGTGCCTAACATTCAAATTTCTTTCCAAAAGCTCTCTCCTGAAGAGACTGAGTCACTGGCACCTTCTCTAGGAAGTAGTTTAGGGTTGGGTAATGTGATGGGTGTTTACTAAGTTGCCTAGACTATACTTCCTCCAGCATCATTTTTAAAATCCTGCTTCTATGCTCAGTATAACATTAGTGATCCGAACATACAGTGTTTAGTCTTCTATAGTGCTTCACATCCTGACATCCACCTGAGAAATTTCAGTAGCTGCATGGATAACTTCCTGAGACCTAGAACTTAAGATCAAACACAGAGTCCAAATACATCTAACTACAGGACCATTTTGGTACTGGTCTCAATAGATCTTCACAGGTGATCAAAATTTTATGCACCCTCATTCTTTCTGTGGAAACCCTGGTGGTGAAATGGTTAAGTGCTATGGCTGATAACCAAAAAGCCTGCAGTTCAAATCCAACAGGTGCTCCTTGGAAACTCTAATGGGCAGTTATACCTCGCCCTACTATAGGGTTGTTATGAGTTGGAGTTGACTAGTGCAGGAAGGTATGTAAAATTCCAGCAAGAAAAAGAATTTCAAAATATTCAGTAAAAATTATTCAAGTGCACTCTGTTTTTCAGACCAGTAACCACAGAACTAAGGAAATTCTGTTCACTTTTCACAGAACTGAGTACCCTTCCCTTGTTTCATCTGTACCTCTGCTTCTCAATCCTTCCCTCTTAAATCCACTTCCTTCAAGTTTGAAGCTTGACGAACAGAAAACAGTATACTGTGGTAAGCTCTAATGTTAGACAATACACTGTGCATTAATTTTATCCACTCAGTGTTTGTGATGGGACATACAAGAGCTCAAGCCCTGATGAGCATGGAAAATATGGGTAATGAAGAGATAATCAAATTGTATGCTTTCATTTCATTTTATATCCCTGATAATTTTCCTCCAAGACTTAAAAACCTGCCAAGATCTGCTTAAAACAGAGTTTTTAAGAAAGAGGGCAAACACAGATAAAACAAGAGATCATTGTAGCTAAAGCTAAAATAAGGATTTTAATACAGAAATTACCTCTGAGCTTCCCGGTGATGAATGCAAAGAAGAATCATGCATCATATAATTCTCATTAACTGAATTTTAAAAAATGATCCCATCAAATTTCTAGGAATTCTATTTTTATAGAAGGAGCCCTGGAAATGCAGTGTTTAATTTGTGAAAAGAACATGTCAGGTATCACATATTACTACAGAAGAAACCTTTATGATATGTTAAAAATGCCTTCTCATGACAATGAATACCAACATATTCTTTCAACTGATTCTATTTAGAACTTATTTTTTTTCCCTTTTTGAGGGAAATTTAACAAAAATATGGAGCCACTGAAGGAATCAAAATGAGAAGAATGTAGAATTCTTACTTAATTCCTCATTGCTGGAACACTTCTCCTTTCTGCATGGTGGTCTGAAACAACACAGACACAGCTCTTAATAGAAGCATCTAGGGTGCTATCTATCACTTCAACATGCTGCTTTAGCCCATAAAATTTTTAGAGACAGAGCTATCTTTATGAGCCATCCCACAGTTTTAGTAGGACATTTGAGGTTGGATGAAGTCCATGTTTGGATGCTTATATTAAATTGTCATTCTAAAATTGGGTGTATTTCAACAGGGCTGGCGCCAAATACTCGTCTCTGCTATCACCGAGCCAATGGACCCAGACTCATCTCTGCATTCACAGTGTCATGTCTACCCCCTTGGTCACCCATGGCTAATGACACTGAAGCTGCCTTAGCAGAAAAAAAGAGTACCTGAAGAGTCTGGCCACTGTATTTTAAATTCGGTGGCTTTACAAGACAATGTACACAAGTAATGTAGAATCTTTATTCTAAAGCAGTTTCCTCTACAGAATGTCTTTGGTTTGTTTGATCTCACTTTTTTATTCTGATTTTGGCTCTGTAGTTCTGGCTAGAATGAGATAAGTTCCAGGAGGCTGTGTGAAAGGCCAGGATAAGGATGCTGTGATATCTACCAGAAAATAATTTGAAACTGCAGGAGAGAACCTTTTCCGCCACATCTTTGATTTTTCAAAGACTGTCATGAGTCATCTTAACTCAAGTGACTGATGGAGCTATAAATTCTTCTTCATCAAGCATATGCCCAGTGGTTGGTGAAGCTAAGTTAGCTACTAAACCCTGGCCTGTCCTTGCTTTTAAAGTCCTTTTCTTTAATCCATGTCACAGCTCCAGATGTGCTTGCAATTCACAAAACTCCACAGCTGTTCATCTAATTATGATATTGCCCAGATGGGGCTAAAGTCTACCACAGTCAGTCATATTCTGGTTTGTAGGAAACGAGTCATCCTCTTCAGCATGCAGAAATCAGAAACAGTTTTTTTCTCAACAATGACTGATGTGACTACTAATAAGTGACCATGCATCTTCTGCTGCCTTCAACTATCAGTTCTATGGGTAAACCATAGAACTCTTACCCTCAGCTCTCTTACCCTTTCCTGTCCATCCAGTAGAGAATTTCCCTTTAATGCCTGCTGTTGACCCCACATCTACATAACAAAATATAGACTTGTTATCCGTCCTCAAAAACAGCTCTGTGTCCTGATATTGTGATTTCTTTCTTTCTTTCTTTTTTTAAGAAAGAAATCATCTTCAGATCTGGGTAAATTCCCTTGCCCTTTTGTGTTCTGTATGCAGGCAAGCACAGAGTGCTGCTTCTACCCGCAGTTCTGGAGTAATATAGTTTCTTACTAACACAGGAGACAGCTAAACAATATCCTGGTTAGGGCAAAGGCTTGCCTCAGTAAAACCAGCAAAAGAAAGTAAGTACATTTAACATTATTGTCAATTTCATGTTTTACTTTCATATTAATTCTCTACCACCATGTAAGTAAAAAACTATAACAGTACTAAATAGTTTTAAAAAAGGTCAAAAACAAACAAAATTCTTAAGTAAGGAATCCTGCAGTGTTGTTTCTTCTTGTGATGATTATGTCTCTATGTATTTTTTTTTTTTTTTGTCTTTTCCTAGTGCTTCTTTCTCTTTTCAAATGCCCTAAGAAAATATTTAGTCTTGTGTGAATTCTGGTCTTCCTGCTCACCAGGCTATCCACCTATTTAATATGCCTAAAATGCAGGTCTGGGTTATCACCTTAGAGCCCATTCTCAATTCCTGCCTTTGACCTTTAGGTCTTGGAAGGCTGTATTTGTCCTTGAGACACCTGACACCTTACAGCCTGCTAGTTCCAAATTTATGACTGTATTCCATTAAAAAAAAGTACTTTAAGTGAAAGTTTATAACCCAAGGTAATTTGTCATACAAAAACTTACACATATCGCTGTGCTGCTCTCCCCACACTGTGACAGCACTCTTCTCCTTCCCACCCTCTATTTCCATGTCTACTTCAACCAACTCCTGAAACCACTCTCCCCGCTCATTTCACCAATGGACTGGAGCTGCCCAGTTAGCCTCCTGTATCTACTTAACCCCAGAAGCACACTCTTCCTCAGTATCACTTTATGTCTTATAATCCAGTCCAATCTTTGTCTGAAGAGCTGACTTCAGGAGTGATTTCAATTCTGGACTAACAGAAAATCCAGGAGCCATGTCTCCTGGGGATCCTCCAGTCTGTCAGATTATCAATTCTAGACTTCTTAATAAATATTGAATTCTGCAGATCTATTTTATTTCCCACTATGTCAGGGACTCTATGTTATATTTCCTGTCAGGGTAGTCACTGATGGTGGCCAGTCACAATCTAGTTCTTCTACTCTCATGCTGACGTAGTATCTGGATTATATGGCCCTTTCTGTCTCTTGGGCTCATATTTTGCTTTTATCTTTGATAACCTTTATTCTTCTCTGTTCCAGGTGGGTTGGGACCAGCTGGTGCTCCTTAAATAGCTGTTTGCTACAGAAGAACAGTTGAAAATATTAACAAAACCAAAAGCTGTTCTTTTGAAGAGATCAACAAAATTGATAAACCATTGGCCAAACTTACAAAAGGAAATCAGGGGAGGAAACAAATAATCCAAATAAGAAATGAGATAGGAGATGTCACAACAGACTTAACTGAAATCAAAAGTATCGTAATAGAATACTATAAAAGACTGTATTCTAACAGATTTAAAAACCTAGAAGAAATGGACAATGTTCTAGATTCATATCACCTATCAAAATTATCACAAGGAGAATAGAACAACTTAATAAACCAAAGGAAGAGATTGAATATGTCATCAAAAAAACTACCAACTAAAAATATTTCTGGCCCAGATAGCTTCACCAGAGAATTCTACCAAACTTTTAGATAGGAGTTAACTCCAGTACTACTGAGGCTATTTCACAGCACAGAAAGGGATGGAATATTCCCAAATTCATCCTACAAAGCCAGGGAAAGATCCCACAAATATATATATATACATATACATATATACACATATATACATACATATATATATACACATATATATATATATAGGCCAATATCACTCATGAACCTAGATACAAAAAAATCTGCAACAGTATCACAGTTAAAAGAATTGAACAACATGTCAAAAAAGTAATTCATCATGACCAAGTTGTGTTCATATAAGGGATGCAAGGCTGGTTCAACATCAGAAAAACAGTTAATGTGATCAACCACATAAATAGCACAAAACATAAGAATCACCTGATTTTGTCAATCGATGTGGAAAAGATATTTGACTAAGTTCAACCTCCACTCATGCTAAAAACTCTCAGCAAAAGAAGAATAGAGGGGAAATTCCTCAGTTCAATAAGGGCCACCTACACAAAGCCAACAGTCTACATCATCCAGAATGGAGTCAGACTGAAAGAGATCCCACTGAAATAGACAAGGATGCCCACTCTCACCATTTCTATTCAACATTTTACTAGAGATTCTAACCAAAGCAGTTAGACAAGACAAAGAAATAAAGAGCATTCACGTCGGTGAAGAAGAGGTAAAAAGCTCCCTACTTGCAGATGATATGATTGTATATACAAAGAATCATAAAGGACCTATAAGTCAACTACAGGAACAAATACAAGAGTTCAGCAAAATATCAGGATATAAGATAAACATAGGTAAATCAGTAGAATTCCTTTACACTAACAAAGGGATATCCTTTGCAAAAAAACTGAAACCAGACTCATATCTCATGCCTTACACAAAAACTAACTCAAAATGGGTCAAAGACCTAAATATCAAACCTAAACGATAAAGATCATGCAAGGAAAAGTAGGGTCAGTAATGGAAGTTCTAATATACAACTTAGACAGACACAGCTTGATCAACAGAAGGGAAAATATATAAATGGGAACTACTAAGAATCAAATGCTTTTGCTCATCCAAAGACTTCACCAAAAGAGTTAAAAGACCACCTATAGAGTGGGAAAAAATATCTGGCAACTAGGTGTCAGACTGACATCTGATCTCCATTATCTACAAGGTACTGCAAAATGTCAACAAGAAAACAGTAAATAACCCAATTAAACGCTGGACAGAAGACATAGGCTGACCCTTCACTAGAGAGGACATCCAGGCAGCCAAAAGACACACAAGGAAACGTTCACAATCATTAGTTCTTAGAGAAATCCAAATCCAAATTACAATGAGGTATCATCTCACCCCAACAAGGTTGGCCATAATCCAAAGAACACAAAACAACAAACACTGGAGAGGCTGTGGAAAGATTGGAACTCTGCTACACTGCTGGTGGGTGTGAAAGATGGTACAACTTCTTTAGAAAGCAATTTGGAACTTCCTTAAAAAACTGGAGATAGATATATCATTTGATTCAGTAATCCCACTGCTAGGAATATATCCTACAGAAACAAAGGCTGTCATACAAACAGAAACAAGCACACAAATGTTCATTGCAGCACAGTCCACAATAGCAAAAAGATGGAATCAACCTAAATGCCCATCAACAGATGGATGGATAAACACACTATGGTACATACACTAAATGAAACATTATGCAATGGTAATAATGATGATGATTTTAGGGAGCATCTCATAACCTGGTTTCAACCAGAAGACATCATGCTGAGTGAAATCAGTCAACAGCAAAAGGAGAAATATTGTATGAGACTCATGCTATAAGGACTAAAAAATAGACATATATACAGAAGAAAAGACTCTGATGGCTACAAGTGTAGGAAGGGAAGGAGTGGGTTGGTCATAGATTAGATAGCTGATAGAAATTTGGTTAGGTGACAGAAGTGACAGAACATAGTAGAAAGTAGATCAACTTAACTGGACTTCACCATAAACTGAAAGCTCTTCTAATCTCAACCCAATATTGCAAGAATAGAGTAGCAGGGATGGAGTCTGGGGACTATGCTCTTGGGGGACATCAAGGCCAGTTGGCATAATTAGCCTATTGCTGAGAGAGTTTTTTGCACTTCATGTTGGTGAATGGTGTCTGGGGTCTTAAAAGCTAGCAAGCTGAGGTACACCAAATGGTCCCAACTCATCTAGAACAGATGATCACCGAGGACAACAAAGACACGAATAAAAGGGAGCCCAGGAGACAGAAGGACCCGAGAGAATGCCAGACTATATCAACCTGATGCTCCAGCCGCCACCAAAGACAGTCTAGATGGCGCACACAATGTTGAGTCCCTCTGGCAACACAAGAAAAAGAGAGGTGCAGCTCAAGAACTCTATTGAAAGACCACAGTGGACGGTCCAGTGGCTTGGGGATCCCCTGGGAGCATGTCTCCTAGACCTGCTGCTGGCCAGAAACAGAAAACACTACTGAGGTCAATTCTTTGGACAAAAATGGACTGGACTCGAGGACACAATGTGACCATATCATGTATATATTTTATGGTTCTACACATTTATAGGATGCTGTCCTACTGATCTCTTTTTAGATGGGAGAGAAAGTAGGGAGGAGGGGGCAGGAGTTTTTTCAGAGAATGAGACAAGTATAAAACGAAAACGAGGAGTGTGTTGTCATGGGGTAAGAAGAGCAGAAGGAGCTGCAGATCAGAGGGCATGCAAAATTAATTTGGATGGTATACTTTCACTTAATCACAATAAAAGAAATACTTGCTGTTTTCTAGCTTTTGAGACTCCAGATGTCACTTACTAAAGTGGGATGCATAACATTTTCTTAGAAAACTTTGATATGCCGATTTATCTAGATGTCCCCTGAAACCATGGTCCCAAGCCCTGCCCCTGCAACTCTGTACTTTGAAGTGTTGTATTATATTTAGGAAACTTCTTTGCTTTTGGTTTAGCCCAGTTGTGCTAACTTCTCTTCTGCTGTGTGTGTGTGTCTCCCTTCACCTAATTTAATTATCTACTATCTAATTAATGAATATATTTTACCCTCGCTCCTCACACTTGTAACCATCAAAGATTGTTTTCTTTTGTTTAAAACTTTTATTAAGTCCTTATAATAGTGATCTTATACAGTATTTGTCCTTTTGCAACAGACTGTTCTCACTCAGAATAATGCCCTCCAGATTCCTTCATGTTACGAGATGTTCCTCAAGTTCATCATTCTTTATCATTACATAGTATTCCATTGTGTCAATACACCGTAGTTTGTTTACCCATTCATCCATTGATGGGCACATAGTTTGCTTCCATCTTTTTGCTATTGAAGACAGTACTGCAATGAACATTGGTGTGATTGTATCTACGCATTTGACAGCCCTTATTTCTTTAGGGTATACTCCAAGAAGTGGGAATGCTGGATCATATAGCATTTCTGTTTCTAGGTTATTAAGAGAGCACTAATCTGATATCCAAACTGACTGCACTGTTTTACATTCCCACCATCCACGTAGAAGTGTTCCAGTCGCTCTGCGGGGTAGCTGTGTTCTGATATGAAGTGCTCAGGTTTATCTCATTTCCAAACAGTACGTCTGGACACTAGTTCATTTCTGATGGTTAGTCCCTGGACCATCTAAGAATTCTCAGGTCCTGGACCATGCCTCTTCTTAACAGTGTTTCTTTAATTACTCTGCTTTCAAGTATGGTTGAAACACTTATCAAGTGTTTCTTAAGACACTTTCAATTGGTTTCTCTGACAACCACCAGCACTTGCTTACTCTTGACATCCTTGCTTGAAACCCAGCAGTAATATCTGACACTGTTCCTCTTTTGTTTGGAATAACCTCATAACACTTTTGGTTCCTCGTGTTGTCTCTAGAGATCATTGTTTCCATCTGAGACTCTGGTTATAAAAATATTGGCCTAGTCTAGACCTGTGTCAGTTTCGACTATTTTCCATTCATCTAGACTCTAATTACCAGATTAGTTTTCTAACACCTCTTCAGTTTTAAGAAGCCATAGGTCAAATTCATGTCTTCTGAGTTAGTTACCTAGGACGGTTGTAACAAAAAAATACCACAATTTAAAAGTCAGGAATTTATTTTCTCTCAGTTCAAGAGGTTAGAAGTCCAATTTCAGGGTATGGCTCTAGAGGAGTTCCTTCCTGCTCCATGCTCATGGCAGTTCCTTGACTTTCCTTGGTGATGCTCGGCATCTGTTCCCATTAGCCCCTACCCTGTATGTGTCTCTGTGTCTATTCTAGTCTTTTTATAACTCAGAGGTGATTAAGTTTAGGAGTCACTGGATTCTGATATAATCTCAATAATGTAACCAGTGAAAAATCCTATTTCCAAACATAGGTTCAGGAACCAGGACTTTAATACACATATCTGGGGGACATAGTTCAATTCGTAACATCTACACTCATCTTTGTTGACAAAATAAATTCAAAACTTAAAGTATGGCATTTTAGAAATAGAATCAAACCCATCATTTCAATAATTATTTACCTATACTGTCTACCTTCCTAGAAACTCTGGTGATACAGTGGTTAAGTGCTATAGCTGCTGACCAAAAAAAGATCAGCAGTTCAAATCCACCAGGAACACTCCCTGGAAATTCTATGGGGCAGTTCTGCTCTGTCCTATAAAGTCACTATGAGTAGGAATCAACTCAACAGTCTTTTGTTTTTTTAAAAAAATTTGCCTTAATAATATCGGTCAACATACAGTCCTCCAAGTACACCTCATGCTTCTGTACAGCTAACCTTTAAGACACCTCCCTGCTGCTGGCAAAGTGGTCTTAAGGGAACCAGATAACCCACTCAGAGCTCTTGAGTACACCCTGTAAGATGAAGTATTAGGCAAGACGATCCAAGAAGTCCTTTCCAGTTTAGAATTTCATTACACAGGGCCTCACTCTATCCTCATCCATACCCTCAAAGCCTTCGGTCTGTCTCTATGTGACCACCTGTGTCTGCTTCTAACCCACAGCCAGCACCTCTTCCTCTGAGTGCATTTTGTCCATTGTCCCCATCGCTCATTTGCCTCATCGTCATGTACTGTCTGATGTCACTATTTAACTTGTCATGTGTCAGCCTTTTTTTCTTATTCCCAAATTGTGGAATCCAAGTATCCCACACCTTATTAACAGTAAGTGCTCAGTCATTATCTATAGATGGATGTTGAGTGAATCATATCATTAGTGAAAGTTTCTAGAAAAGTAAATTGGAAACACCGGTATCACAAGGGGCCTTGTTAAATGTACTCTCACTGGTCTAATTGCATTTAATTAAGTCCCTTGGGGAGTAATTGTCCTTTCAGCTATGTCATCCAAGGTCAACATGATTCATTTTAATCAGAACTTCTCCAAGGGGTGATAGGGCAATTATTCAGCATTAGGACCTGCATCTGTGATTTGGTTGTGGCATCACTTTAACTTTTTTCTCTGAGATATTTAAATTCCAAAGTACAGGAAGAAGACTTTGTAAAGTAGGCCAAATAGCCATTAAGACTTGCTTTCACGGTTGTCCTGGATTACCTCACAGCTTCTGCCCCCTTGATGTGGGCTTTCATTTCAGAGGCCCTTGACTCACTTTAGATGACATAATCAACCCTGGACAAACTACATATAGGAGGTAACTACAAGTTAAGGCAATGTATTGTTTTAAGTAAGTAGGACTTTTCTGTGTTATCTAGGAAAGTGAGGCAAAATAAACTATCATGTGGTGCCTTTGAGTCACCACTGTAGCATTAGCCTCTGGACATATTAACGAAGGAACTAATAAATACAGATTGCTACTTAGGTTCTACTTTTTGAACATACATTGTTCCCTGAAGTTGCAGAGTTATCTTGTGATCACTGCAGTTTGAGCTGTATCTTGAATCCAAAGGTACCTGCTCTTTGACCCCAAGTTTATGGATTTGGTGATCAAAGACAAAGATTGTAGGACTTGCAGAACCTTCCTTGTCCATTTTGTCCCTGAAGTCTTCAGGAATTTTTTAGGTCAGTTTAAGTAATTCAGTTATGTACTATTGATTCACAAATTTCTATTTATTTTTTTATCTATTTAACTCGATGGCACTTGGCTTTGGCTATTTCAACATAGAGTCAAAATAGTTTGCTGTATTATGTAGTTGTAAAGAAATACTGGATCACTTATCAAATGGCAAAACAATGGTGAAGGATACTGGAAACCACAGGTGTTATTTTCTTTTATTTGGAGTAGGTGTACTGGAAACCATGGGTGTTATCTCCTTTTATTTGGAGTAGGTGTGGGAGAGGGTGTTGAGATGGTGAGACACTGTTTAGGAGAGATAGCTGGCATAGTCAGGAGAGAGAGCCATTGTGGTGAATCAGCATCTGGGGCTCGATCCCAATTCTGTTGTTGTCTTAGTTATCTGATGCTGCTTTAACAGAAGTATCACAAGCAAATGGCTTTAAGAGAGAGACAGTTATTCTCTCAGAGTCTAGTAGGCTACAAGTCCAAATTCAGGGTACTAGCTCCAGTGGAAGGCTTTCTCTCTGTGTCAGCCCTGGAGGAAGGTTCTTTCCGTCAATCTTTCCCTGGACTAGAACTTCTTCGTACAGGAATCCCTCTCTAAATGATGTGCTGTACTCCTGGAACTGCCTTCTTGGTGGTTTGTGTTCCCCAGCACTCTGCTGCTTCCCTTTCCTTTTATCTCTTGTAAGATAAAAGGTGACACAAGCCACACTGTGGGGAAACTACCTTTACATTAGATGAGGAATGTGACTGGAGCAAGGGTGCTATGTCTCACCTAAATGCTCTTTAATCACAGTCAGAGATTATGACTTTTAACACATGGAAAATCACTAAATGGAGGCCAACCACACATTAATGGGAATCATGAGTTAATCAAGTTGGTACGTATTTTTGGAGAAACAATTCAACCCATGATAGTCTTTAACATTGTCTGTACCTTAGTTTATTCAGTAATAAAATGACAAAAATAACTATTTGGCCTTTTATTCCATTCTGAAAATTGTCAAGACAAAAAAATTAAATTACTATATAGATTTCAGCTAATAGTATTATATATATATTTTCATAGTTGCATTGAGAAGTTTCTTTTGAAGCTATTTGTAAGTAGCTCATCCCTCACTCATTTCTTTACACCCAGGACTGGAGTATAGTTATTGTTGAGGATGATGATTACAATCAGATGCCAGGGCAATGTTGAATTATGGTCTGGCAATATTGTGATTTTTACTATTAAACACATATTAAGTTTACAATACAGACTAGGCACTTATAAAAAAAATTGGGTATGTAAAATGTGTTTCTGTCAAGTGCTATACCTACCAAGTAGCTTCCTTGATAGTACCCTCATACCGTTCTTGGGAAGAAAGTAATTCATCATTAAAAGAGTTATTCTTTGTGTGCAATTACTACTCTGGGATGCCTCAGTAATACAGAAGGAGAAAGAAACAGAATTACAGATTTTAACATTGGAACTAAATCTGAAAAACATCAAAGAACACAGTAATCCTCAGAGATATCTTTGAGTGTCTGATTCATCTGTAGATATCATACTACTGGTTTTGACTATTCATGCCATGGCTTGTCCGGGTAAAACAGCCAAGAGAGTGTAGGCTTGAAAAGATACGGAATCATGATTGAATTCCCAACTGTGAGTAACTGGGAATGTGGGTAACTGGTCATTAAGTCAGTTGGTCTGGGGGTAGGGTGGGGTGAAAAAAATCAAGTATCTTATGGTGTTTAAAAGTGTTGGGATATGTAGTAGATGATTTCTATGAATCCTTTTGGGATCTGCAACTCTTACGTTTTGTGAAAGGTATCATGTTGTCTTAGGTTGGGTTCTCCAAAGAACTGAAATCTATGTGTGTGCGTGCGTGTGTGTGTGTGTGTGTGTGTGTGTGTATTTTATATACATCTATATATACACACCCATACATGCACATACATATATAAAGAGGGAAAGAGAGATTTACCTCAAGCTATTGGCTCACACCGTTGGGAAGACTGGTATCCCAAGTGGGTTAGATATCAGGCTGGAGCCTTCTCCTGATTTATGTAGCTCCAGGAGCTAATGAACCCCAGATCAGTACGTCAGAAGGCAGCTTGTGGGCACACAGGCTGTGGAATTGGACAGTTTGTAAAAACCTATGGAGTAGATCACCCTACAGCTGATAGAGTGAATGATATTTGATTGGGGGCAGAAAAGATTACTAACAGACTTTAAAAGCCAACATGGAGCTGACGAGAAAAACACAGTATTCCTAATACCACCACTACCACCCCACCACCACACTCACACATGAAAAGCACAAACTTTCATTTTTATCCTCTCTTTCTTTGTACCAGCTGTTTTCCTGACCAGGTCTAGATCTTCGAGTGGGTCCAGTTTTCATGGGGTTTGGCACACTGGAAATTTTGTAGGGTCGCTATAGTTGAAATCAACTCAATAGCAAGCCAGCCAAGCCTAGCCAATAGCAAAGGGTTTTTTACAAAGGAAAAGAATACAAGTGCATATATCTAAAATTATGTATGAAAGTAAACATTTTAGAGTAAGGAGCAAAATCACAACAAATTATAAATTTTTAAAGGTTGCAAATACCACATAGCTCACAGAAACCAGAAAAAAAAGAAAACCACTTTTTAATCAAATGTCTGGCATATCTCTATAATATTTCTCTCATACTTTATTTGGCTACATATGCTTTTATTACCAATTCTTATGGTAATGATTTTGCTACAGATTCTGAATAAAAATCTTTAAATTTTTACCAAGGTTTTTCTTTTTCTATTACTGATAGTTTAGCAAAGTTGCATTCAGCTTCATAACTCATGATTAATAATTCTATTTAAAACTATGCACAGATTGTTGTCAAATTTGGGAAAATATCTATTAAGTTTTTTTCATAGATGAGCAAAATAATTTCAAGTAGTTTCATATTTCCTTCTGCAGTGGCAAATCTTAAACATTCATGGAGTCAACATCACTTATTTAAGAGTTTGGTATCAATGTCCATATGCTTTCTTTGTTATTTTCATGATTTCATGTCAAAAGAGCAAGAATAGTAGATCATAAGAATGATCACAAATGTTTCCCTATTCCTTCAGCTTTCCCATTTGGTAGTATCCTCCTACACTAACTATGGATTTAATCATGTCCTTTGCTGAATGTCACCAAACATGATGCAAACAGAGGAGTAACAAGTGCTTGCATTTGGGGTTTGCACCTGGTTACTGCATTCCCAGGTTCTTGTCCTGAGAATGCTGCAACTCTCATTGTGAGAACAAGCCTTGACTCATCTACTGGAGGGCGCATCTGATAGTCAACCTTCAGACAAACCACCCCCTGACTTCAGAAACATAAGTGAGATCAACCAAGCCCAGGAGAAGAACTGCCCAGCTGATCCCAGTCCAAATCACAAACATGCTGAATAAAGAGTTCAGTAACTTGGTTTAAGCCTGAGGTTGGCAAACTATTTCTGTAAAAGACCAGGTACTATCTATTTTAGACTTTGTGGACCACCGGTGGCCTCTGTTGTGTTTTTCTTCCCCTTGTAACATATCTTCAAAAATGTAAAAATGAGTCTTAATTTATGGGACATACAAAAATAGTCCATGGACCAAATTTGGACCATATAATATAATTTAAACTATTCAGTTTTGGAGTAGTTGGTGACACAGTGAAAGCTAGTTAACAGAGGAAGAAATTTATATATCTTTTCCACTGAATTCATGTGATTCATTTTTCTTCATTACTGAATTAGCAATAATCCTACAGTCTTATCATTTCTTCTATTAAAAATTTATCTCTTCAAGTTAATGAATTCTTCCTTTTGTTATGATATGTAAATCTTTTCACAGTTCTTTCTCAAGATTGGAATCATTACTGCTGACTACACTGCACACTTTTATTGCCTTGATTTCACATTTCACTAATTTTTATATGGATGCTGTCCTAATTAACTTGATGAATAGAAACAAAGCATGCAAAGAAGATTCTCCAAGTGTAATGGCTAAGACTGTGTGTCAACTTGGCTGGGCTATGATTCTCAGTTTGGAAATTGTATCATGTTATGATCACTCCCATGACGGAATCTGCTGAGTAGTACTGGCAGGGGAGGGCATATAGTGGCTCACTGCCCCCTCAGTCTTCATCTCTCCACCTTCTGCTACCTATTTCCTTCCTGCTCATCTTGCCAAATCTTTTAGGTTGTTGTGGATCTAGCAGCTTATCTCTCTTGTCTTCTGACTTCGGGTTCTTGGGACTTGAGCTAGCAGCTTGGGATTTGTTGATCTTTGCAGCCTGTGAGCAAGAGCCTTCCTCTCTGACTTGCCAACCTTGGGTTTGCCAGCATCCATAGCTGTGTGAATTGGGAGAAACCTCTGTCCTGATCTAGGACTTGGGATGCTTCGACCTCTATAATCATGTGAACTGTTTTTTTTGATATAAATCTACATACGTTTATATTTATACGCTTTATTGGTTTTGCTTCTCTAGAGAACCCAACCTAAGACACTAGGAGTCTGTAATTTCTTATTTGTTTAATTTAAATACTCTGAAATGTGTCTCCAAATTGCAGTTAAAATCATATTCTTGAGAGTTACCAAATCTGTGAATATTTTTTGAAGCTTGTTTGTACTTGTACTTTTTTTTCAGTGTCCAGCAAACATAACTTAGAGTTCTTAAAAAGGTCATTGCATTCATGTTACAAGTCTTGAATAGCTTTTAAATATCTGTTAAACAGAAGAGTTTTCCATAGACCAGCTTCATGATGCATGCATTTTAAAACTTTTTATTTTAACTAGACAGGCCAAGCATGATAAGATATTCATAGCGCAATATGGCCTCTGGCCTGTGCATTCATGTTAATTATGTTACATGTCTAGTACACTGAAATGTAGGAAACTCCTGGAAGCCAGGGACAGTTTCCCCAATAAGCAAGGTTGCACAAGCTTATTTGGACTTTATTTACTAATCTGTACTGCACAATGTCACTTGTTTTTGTGGGGACAAACAGGTGAAATTGTGCACTACAGATTAACAAGTGAAGACAAGGCTGTGTGCACCTTGCTGACTGATTAATCCCCTCTGCTGGGACAGTAGCAATAATTTAACTATACATGGAGTTGACTGCATCTTACATAAATATGCCCCATAAAACTCGATAAATCCACCCCCAACTGAAGTTCCATTTAGCCTTAATAATGGCCACTCTAGTAAAAGGAGAAGTATGATGGAGGGAAAACCATAGTGGAAAGAGACAGCAATCTAACTAACTGTACTTAAAATATCTCCCCTCACAAAATTTAAAAATTATATGAGCATGTGATTGTATTCTTCCAGAAATAGAGCCCATACATGTGAGAGACCTTGAAGCTTCAGCATTATTAGCATCACTGTAAATCCACCTCTGTATCTTTCTGATCATCTTAACCACATTAGAGAGACCAAGCATGAGCTCAAGTAGGTGGGACACACTTACTCCTCTAGTTCCATTAAGTGATAGATGTTATCTATAAAAATGGCAGCCTTTACTTTCAGTTCTCAGCATTGAGTATTTTTAGCATGAGTCTAGTTCAAACCTTCTTAAATACAGCTAAATATTTCTATTTTTTTTCCCACCTTCAACATAATATGGACCATATTTTTAATTTTGAACCATTCTCTTTTTAACTTTATATTCTTGAATACATGCTTGGAGTCTCATTCATCAATGCTGTCTATGTGCTATCTGTTTATACCATCAGTCACAGTGGACACAAAGGGTTATATCTTCATAACAGTCATTCCCACAATTGAACTGCTGTTATTTACCAGACATACTTTATTGGTCAACAGTGTGAAAAGGCTTCCCCTTTGCCAGGTTAAATTTAAAATAGTGTTTAAAATAATTTAAAATAGTGTTGTGGTTTGGGGAAGAAAGTAAGTTTCCATGAGATTGTCCTTATCTCTGTTTCCCATCTGGCTTGCTGTTATAAACATTTAATCCAGTGTGTGCTGCCAATGTTTCCCAGAAAGCCTTATAATTGCTTAGAATTTGTATGAACAGTTCCAGTCTGGTGCACAATTAGGGATGCACTATAAACTTTTCATTGCTCAATTTAGTTGAAATTACAAGATGAATAGGAAACAATAACATCTATAGTTGTACACTATAAAAATAACTACTAGAAATTTATAAATAATAATAACAGACACAAATTTTGATTTATGGTTATAAGCCCCTAAACAAAGAAATACTACATCCAAACAGAGATCTAGAATATTTAGAGACTTTTTATGTGAAAAAAATAAGAATTTGGAGTTTAATTACAGAGGATTCGCTGTCCTGTGCTTTTTCAGGTCAAAAGGATTTAGAAGAGTCATTCATCGACTCCTGTAAGAAGCAGTGTCTTCTCCAGGCCCCTAAACTTAAGAAAACAGAGATAGATAACTAGCAACAAAGGACAACTGGTATCAATATCTTGTCAAACTTTGGCAAATTAGTCCAAACAACATTCTTCATTTCTTGAAGTAAGCTATGCAAACATGCAAAACGTATCCAAAGGACATCTTGACATGCAGTGGACTATTTCCACTGTGTCTACACTTTACAGGGCTCCGGGAGTATTTTACCATTGGCCATGCTGTTAGACTATACTCCTAAATTGAGTGAATGATTACTGGTCTGTGCCAGTTAGTATCTGTGACTGTTTGCATGTGCCAACATCTAACTGAAAAGTACACAGTCCCACACTTGCACTTCAAGTTCTTTTGCTCTGTGGGTACATAAAATTAAAAGAACAGCACTGCTGGGCTCTTGCCCTAAAAATGTGCTAGAGAGAAAAAGCCAGGGGAAGTGTAGATAATCCAAATGGTGGTAGAGATTTCTGAAACCCTTTTACTATGGAAGTCCTCCTGTGAGAAAACCAATACGCAGAGTGAGAAAATGCATTAGCTGTTAAGAGTATTTTGGGGTGAAAAAGCCAATATCTCAGCAACTCAGTATACAATCAACAGTACGTGGTAGCTATCCACCTGTGTCTTTGTCACCTAGTGCTGCTGTAGCAGAGATACCACAAGCGGGTGGCTTTGAAAAGAGAGACTTTACTCCTACACACAAATCTGAATTCAGGGCATCTGCTTCAGCGTAAGATTTTCCCTCTTTGTTAGCTGTGGAGAAATGTCCTCGTGTTGCATCAGTCTTTGGTCAGGGAGCATCTTGAAGCATCTGAAGGATACACTCTACTCCCACTGCTATTTTCTTGATGGTATAAGGTTTCCAACTCTCTACTTGCTTCTCTTTCCCTTTATCTCTTGTAGGATAATAGGATAAAATGTGGTCCAAGCCACACTCCAAGGAAATTCCCTTTATATTGGAGCAGGGATGTAACCTATCCATCTATCCATCTACCCGTCTATCTGGCAATCTATCTATTTGTCCATCCATCTGTCTGTCTGTCTATCTGTCTGTCATATACCTACCTACCTGCCTACCTATACAATATATATAGAGAGAGTCAGTGACTCTACCTGGTCAACTACAGGTAAAAAGACACAGAGGAGACAAACTGTCTTGTCAAGGGGCTGGAGAATTCCCAGAGTGACATGGCTCTGAATTTACAGCGAAACCTGAGGAAAATAGTAGTTATTCAAACCCCAAATTTCCAAAATCCTGAGGATTGAGGCTGTAGAGCATGTTTCCTGAACACTGTGCAAAGTTTAAATGCTGCTGTTTATACTATTTACATTGCTTGACCTGTTGACCCCCCAACCTTGATTCTACACTCCACTTTCTGGATATTCATGCACCTGCTAGGCCTCTAATATATATACTTTTACTTGGATAGTTTTATACCTCTTGCTGTCAGAATATAATTGGAATGCTCTAAAAACATTCCACCTTGACTGTAGGGACTATGGCAAGACTGACATGATACTCTCTCTTGGACAATTTTAAGTAATGAATAAAGGCACATTGTGAGCAAATTCCACAGTCCAGACTGCTATTTAACACCTGGTTGATACTAAAAAATTCACTGTCAATTTTGTGAGCCCAGATTCCTCCTTGAAATATTGGGCCTAATAGCTTTGACCAAACATATAGATTACTCTAACAATTCAAATAGACTATGATTTTTGTCTTTCCTAGTGCTTTTATCTCTCCAGATCACTTGATGGAGGATTATATAGACAGCAGCCTACATCTTTGTTTCATAAAAACAAAAATATAACCTTAAACTTCGACATCAGACAATTCTGTCAGCTAAGTATCAGCTCTGAGACCATGAGTCTCACTGAGCTTGCTTTCCCTTATAAAAACGAGAATACAAAATAAGACAGGAATCATTCTAACTACTCTGGAGAGTTTCCGGAGTTCTTAAACAGGACTCTATGTAGCCGACTGTGTGTGTGCTTTGTGCCGATAGGCAGCATGCTGCCTGATGAATAGTAATAGCTGCTGCTGTTGAGTCAATTCATATTCATAGCCTGTTGGACAGAGTAGAGCTGCTGCACTGAGTTTCCAAGGCTGTAATCTTTACACAAGCAGACTGCACATCTTTCTCCCAAGAAGTAGCAGGTTAGTGGACAAGTGCGTCCTGTTGACCCACCAGGCCTCCTCAATAATGGTTCCTACTGTCAATTTTCATATTATAACATTATAAGCATTCAAGACAGCAATGTCTTCAAACAGAATATACGTCCATGAGTGGTTCACAAAATAAACACTTCTCATCTTCAGAAAAACATTTATGACATCATACATTCTTCAGAAAACTTGTTGTGTCTGTAAAGATACATCTAAAATTTAATTCATACCAAACTCAAAACATCTGGAAATCAGTATAACCTGCATAGCAAATTACTGGATCAGAAATATGGGTCTAATTTCTAATTTTTTCTTGTCCTCGAAACAAATCCAAACAGCCTTAAACTTGCTACTCCCCTATGAAGTAAAGGAGGGCTCCATCAGAGACATGGGCCTTATTTACGATAGTAACTTAATCACTTGGAGTTGACTTGGACTCATTTGGAGTCCATAGGTGTCAAAGTAGAATCTGCTTAATAGAGTTTACAACGACTGATTTTGGGGGGAAATAAATTGCCAGGCCTTTCTTCCAAGGCACCTTAAACTTTGGGTAGACTTAAACTTTCAACATGTTGTCAACATACCGCATTAATTGTTTGCACCACCTGAAGGCTCCTATGAGAGCAAATGCACAGCTTCAATGTTTGTTTTATTTCTCTCTTCTCCTATGAAACTGTCGACCCACCCATCAGTAAGAAAGCTAAGGATGAGTAACCATGAAAATAACTCAAACCACTTCCTGTGAAGCTCTAGAGACTTACTTGGAAATGAAGATAACCACAACATGAAGACAATATTTTGAAGTTTCTTAAGACAAAAATTGTCTACAGAAAGGACCGATTGTGAAGGTATTCTAAATGTTCCCTCTCAGGTTTCCTCTTAGATGGAAAAGAAATTGTATCTAGGCTGTGGTTTTGGTAAGTCCCAGAGACTTCTTGCGTTGCAGCAGTCTTCTCCAAGAAGCAGGGCTGAACTGTGGGCATCTGTGTCACACAAGAAGGTGTCTGTGACTTCAAATGCAAACTGGATCCAGTGTTAGACTCATTCAATCCCTAATCCTGTCTCTTTGAGAATGGAGGAGAAGAATCTAACATAACAACATAGTATCTGTCTGTGAGAGAAAGAACCCTCTGTGTACAATTGCCTCTTAGAAAAACCTTCTATTACCACTTTTGAATTCACTGCCTTGGGGAATAACATATAGAAATCCCTGAAAGGATTTTGGAATGACACTGTTGGGGGATCCTGGGAACTATTTCTAGGTCCCCTGCTGTATATGCACTTGATGTCTCTTGCAAAAGAAGGGGATTTTCTGACCTTGAACAAACAGCTTAACCTTCCTCTAATTCAGCTTTCCCAACTGTTGAACAGGTCCCATAATATTTGTAACTTAACTCTCTAAATAGAATGTTGTTGAAATGAAAGAGAGGATGTATTCAAGATGCTTGGAGGTCTAGGGGTGAAAGCATGCTGAAATGTACCACAAAGCTGAGTCCTGCTCTGCTTAGCTCACAGCTAAGCAAGGGTAATAGTCCTGCAATTTGGGAGCAGCATAGACAGTATTTAAATATCAGTCTACTCCAGCGTGGAAAGGCTGTGTTTAGGCTCACAGCTCAGTCTGCAGGCAGTGGACCCCTGCACGTGACATACCACTATGTGCTAAGCACTCATGGCATAAGTGAGCACAGCATAGTAAAAGTATAGACTGCTGCTAACACTGTGCCTCTCTGTCATATAATTGTCCTTCTGCTTTTAAAATACCAACCACCATTCCTGTTCGTTGGAAACTCTGGTGGCATAATGGTTAAGAGCTACAGCTGCTAACCAAAGGTCAGCAGTTCAAATCCACCAGATACTTCTTGGAAACTCTATGGAGTAGTACTCTGCCCTGTAGTATTGCTATGTGTTGGAATCTACTTGATGGTTTAGTTTTTGTGGGTTTTTTCTTCCCCCTTTCAATCTTCACTTTTGGCACCATTTTATCGTACAATTGTCCCCTGATATTAAAGAAGAAAAGAGAACAAATGCTGTTAAGTATATGCATCTTTAAGTGTCATTTAAAAATGTAAACTCAAAAGCAAGAATGAAGGAAATCAATGGGATTAAAAAGTATTAAAGGTCAGTGCTATTTAACACACATTATGTTAGCTTGATTGTTAGGAGACACGTTGATGACAATCACTAGATCAAGTTAGGAAGTTATCTTAATGCTAATACCTGTTTATGGGCTTTTAGGATAAAGGTATTTTCACTGGCGTCCTGTTTTAGTAACATCCTGAGACAGTCCTATTCGAAATCTGCCCTTTAATCAGAAGTAATCATGGAGCCTAACTCTCTTTCCTTAGCAAACACTTCTGCCTCTCTCTTGCCTGCTGGTGCTTCAACACAAGCACACAGACATGCCCACAGAAATAGTCGTTAACCAGAGCCAAAATTGAGTAGATGGAGGTCTGTGCCATGATATAGACGCCAAGAAATATTCTTTCTCTTACGGCCTCCTTCACTTGCTTTCCCATTGGCCCCCAAATTCCTGGATTACACATTCCCTTAGGTAAGAAATTTAACACTGCTAAAATGCTAATATGCATAAATGGGTCAATACTGGTATCTCAGAGGTCAATGGAATGAGAAATGATAGGGCCAGTTTTGATACAAGGGTAAAGTTTTTCATAGAACAAGATTTCCCTAAGCTGAAATGCCCAAATGGTTCACATACATAGAGGAAGTTGATAACTCTGAAGAATAAATTAATAGCAATATAGCGCTGAGTGCACAGAAATGATGACGGAAGTGCAAAGAGAGAATGGAGAGCTCTGTCATCAAGGTAGCAGAGCTCAATATTATGTCACTCATCATGTGTGCAGATTAAGGACTACAAATGTTCTATTAGGAAAAGAGAGGATAGAAAAGGATCCTAATGGGTGTGTTCCCTTGGAAGAGAGATTAGATTTGTTGCATGAGTTCTCAGGAAGCAGAGCCAAGATCAAGCCTGATGACTGAGATTGTGTATCAGCTCAGCTGAGCCCCAGGTCTCAGTGGTTTGGAAGCTGTATAATACTGCGATAACGTTTCTGTTGAGGTTTGATACATGACGACTCCCATCATGAGATCTGCTATGAGCAGCCAATCAGCTGAAACGGAGCTTTCTTGGGAGTGTGGCCTGTATGGAACATAAGCCAACATTCTGGCAGAATTCAGGGGCTTTTTGCTTGTCCTGAATCCTGCAACTGGCTCCTGTTCATCTGACCTCTGGTTCTTGGGACCTGAGACAGCAGATGCAGTCTTGCCTGACAGGATCCATCCATCTTCACAGTCTGTGAACAAGAGCCCAGCTGCCCTGCGGGTATCAGGTCTGTCAGCCCCTATGGCTACACCAATCAAGAAACCTCTTTCTTGACCCTACAGATACAGATGTTCCAGCCTCTACAACCACGTGAGACATTTCCTTGATATAAATCTTTCTCTTTTAATATATATTTATATGCTTTACTTCTTTTACTTCTCTAGAGAACTCAGCCTAAGATATGAAGAGTTGAGTGTTCCGTACTATGATCAGTTTCTTCCTTAAAAAGAAATTTTCAAGTCACTTCCTGTCTCAGAAGAGAGAAGGATTCCTATCATCACCGCAATGCTTTAATTGAGACTATATGTTGGCTTGGCATGATAGTTGATGTGAATGCTCTGGAAGAAATTGAAACAGCACAGATAACTGAGTTGGGCCTACAACATGTGATTAGTTTTTTAGACTATAACTCTATGGCTTTACAAACATTTTGATAACTGACTTAACCTATGTATGCTGACATAGAAAGTGAAGTTGAAATAACATTATTGATTATGAAGCAGATATTCTGCATGTTATCTCATTTAGATGTTTTAACAGTTCTTCATGAACTTATTTTCATTGATTAGATGAAGAAACTGGGGCTTGGAGACCTTGAATAAATTGACTGTGTTGTATACTTTGATTAAGATATTAAAGGCAGGCTTTGAACTATCTCTTTCTGGCCTCGAATTTCAATAAATCATCCACGTCTTAGTGATCTAGTGCTGTGATAACACAAATACCAGAGGAGATTGCTTTAACAAAGAGACATTTATTTTTTCTCACAGTCTAGTAGGCTAGAAGTCCAAATTCAGGGTGTCAGCTCCAGGCAAAAGCTTTCGCTGTCTGCTCTGTAGGAAGGTCGTTCTCATCAGTCTCCTCCTAGACTAGGAGGCTCTTCCTGCAGGAACCTCGGGTCCAAAGGACATACTCTGCTTCTGGCACTGGTGGTATGAGGTTCCTACATTCTCTGCTTGCTTCCCTATTATATCTTGTAAAATGCAAGGTGGTGCAAACCACTCCCCAGGGAAACTCTCTGTACAGTGGGGCAGGGATGTGGCCTTAGGAAGGGTATCACAACTCAACCCTAACCCTCTTTAACATAAAATTACAATCACAAATGAAGGACAACTACACAATACTTGGAACCATTGCCTAATCAAGCCAAGCCCAAGTGGACACATATTTTGGAGGGACACGATTCAATTCATGATAATCCCTAAGCAGAGAAACTGAAGTCTGCTCTAAACTCATACTGTATTGGCTCAAGAAGCGTCTTAATACCCAGACACTATGCAAGTCAGTCATCTAGAGGTAAAGGGCAGGAGAAAGGGAAAGTGAGCAGAAACTTTGGAAAGTCCTGCCTGGTTGGAAGACTGGAACTCTTTTGTTACTGAAAATTAGTCAAGTGTTTCTTCCAGCCATTGCAATAAACAAAGTGTGAATGCATGTTTTGCATAAACCAGGTGCTTGGCCAAGGAAGTGAGGAGAAAGATAGAGGTATAAAATTACTTCTAAATCTATCAAGATAGAAAGAGAACAGTTGAAGTCTTTATAAAATAAGAGTGATTTGTCATTGATGAAAGCCTTGCTGCTATTTAAAACGGTGATGGGAAATTTGGCAACAATTATTGGTGGTGGTTGTACAGCAAGATCAGTGTAAGTGGTTTCACTAAATAGCACACCTGGTAGCTGTTGAACTGGAGAATGTTACATTATATATGTACAACAATTTAAAAGAAGCAAATAGTCCCCAAGATATCTATTGCCGTCTGTTGGGAAATTATCATAGAACATAGATTGAATTTTGTCCTCTGCAAAGGACACGTGGAAGTCCTAACCCACGTGCGTGTGAGTATAACCACACAACTGGACATGACAGCAAGAGAGACCAGTCCCTAGAGAAGGACATCTTGTCTGGTAAAGCAGAAGATTAGCAGAGAGGAGGAAGGCCCTCAAAGAGATGGAATGACACAGTGGCTGAAGCAATGCAGTCAAACACAGCAACAATTACGCAGTGGTTTTTTCTGTTGTACACAGGGTTGATATGGGTTAGTACTGACTAGACATTGCCCAACAACAGCAGCAGAGAGTATACCACCTCCTAGATCTTGGTTTCTAACACCACTCTCCACTAAAAGGAACCAGGAATACATGGGATAATGGCTTAGTAGGAACATTCAAAATGATCCCAAAGCATCTTGTAGTCCAGAAAGGAAATACTCAAAACATAAAATGATGCTGGCATGTCTATAGGTCACAAGAGTCAACCTGAAATAGTTTTCAGTGACTGTCTTAGGCTGGGTTTTCTAGGGAAGCAAAATCAGTAACACGTGTAGGTACAAGGAAAGATTCAGAATATATATATATAGACAGATAGATAAGTACAAATATAGGAAACAGCTCACATAATCACAGAAGCTGAATGTCCCAAGCTCTGGCACAAGCCTCACGTGTCCATGGAAGCTGAGGAACCCAAGGTCAGCAAGTCAGAGACCAGAGTTGCAGATCACTGGTTGTGTAGGTTAGTGGATCCCAAGCTGGTGGAGAGACGAAGCGACAGAGGCTGGCGAACCCAGGATCGGCAGGTCAGGGAGCAGGACTGGGCAGAGGCTGGCGAGCGCAGGGTCGGCAGGTCAGGGAGCAGGACTCTCAAGTGCCGACTGTAAGGACTGATGAGCCCAACAGCTGCTAGCTCCAGTCCTGGAACCAGACGCTGGAAGAAGAGAGCAGGAGCTCCTGGCCACGTGAGCGATCAGCAGCTGTAGTCAGGGTCACGAGATGAGAGCCGAGGGGCAGGGAGACACCACAAACCCCGCCCTGCCACTTAATACAACAGCCAAATAGGTAGTAGCCAAGTTGACATAATCCTGACCACCACAGTGACCAAAGCTGAAACAGTTTGAGCAACAAAATAAATAATTTTTGATTATAAATTAAATATTGGTGAATCTATACTGATACAACAGGTAGCTATAGATTTATACTATATCCATGAGTCTATACTGATATAAGGAAACTGTAATGGTATGGCGAATGATGAAGAGCTCCGGCTGCTAACTAAACAGTCAACAATTTGAATCTGCCAGGTACTCCTTGGAAACTCTATGGGGCAGTCCTATTCTGTCCTATAGGGACATTATGAGTGAGAATTAGCTTGATGGCAATGGTTTTTTTAGTATACTGATATAAATAGATAAATAAATAAGTAGAGGAGAGTAGATAAATCTGTACAGAAGAACTGCAAATAATTTATGAAGATATCCTCCCCTCAAGGGGCTAGAGCTTAACTCCCCTTCCCTTAAGTATGTTTTATGCTTAGTGATTTGCTGCTGAAGAGGTCAGTATGGAAAGGGGGAAGTGACAAGAAATTTTACAGTGTAGAAATCAGGAAAATACTACAGCAGCCAGATGACCAAGGTTAGCGTCATCAAGGCTAAGCCATGCTGATAGCTTGTATCCTTGGTAAGATGTGGCAAGAATGTCAGGTCACTTCTATGATCTTCCTCCCCCAAACTCATAAGCTCAGTCTCAACAATGGTAACTACTTCAGAAAGCTCAAAGTAAGGGATGCTCTACAAAACACATTAATATCTTTTACCTCCTTTTCTGATTTGTTTTTCGGTTAATTGAAAATTTTCTTTAGTGATCATAATTTTCTTTGATGATTGTCATACCTCTTTAGGTTTTGTTGTTTATGGTTCATTTCATTTTGGGTGTGGGTTGCTCTAGGGTTTAAAACATACATCTTTATCACAGCTTACCTTCAAAGTACTTCATATATAGTGTAATCGGCTTATGCTGAGTTACTTAGTGGAGCCCTGGTGACGTAGTGGTTAACAGGTCAGTTGTAACCAAATGGTCAGCCATTCAAATCCACTGGCTGCCTCTTGGAAACCCTAAGAGGCAGTTCTCCTCTGTGTTATAGGGTAGCTGTGGGTTAGAACAGACTGTGCCAGCACCTAGTTAGTATAGCAGTAGAAGACAAACAGCAAGATGCTAGATTTAAATCAAATTTTATTAACAATTAAATAGTTTACAAACTTCAGTTAAAAGGCAGAGACTCTCAGATTAAACAAAAACATAAGACCCAGCTATGGATTGTCTAAAAGACAATCATTTTAAATGTAGACTTAAAGAAATCCAAAACTAAATCCTTTTGCTGTCAAGTGAATCTGTCTCATAGCTACCCTCTAGGACAGAGTACAACTGCCCCATGGTGTTTCCAAGGAGCAGCTGGTGGATTTGAACTGTCAGTCTTTCAGTTAGCAGTTGAAACTTAACTACTGCACCACCAGGGAAGAGAGAGTTTCACCATTAAATGATAGAAAAAGATGTTTCCAACTAACATTAATCAAAAGGAAACTGGCATGGCAATACTGTTATCACACAAAGTAGATTTCAGAACAAAGACTTCTGCAAGATATGAGAGAAATACTGCATAATGAACAAAGGATAAATTTTCAAGAGAATCTGACAATCCTCGAAATTCATGAAGCAAAAGAATACACAGACAAATTCACAAGTAGAATCGGAGCTTTCAATACTCTTCTTGCACTAACTGATAAAACAAACATAAAATCAGTACAGAAGGCTTGATAGAACTCTGTAATAACGTGACCTTAATGAAATTTATGAAACATTCCATTAACTATGATGAAATATTTGTTGAACATTTATCAAGGTAGACCATATTATGAGAATAAAAATTTCAGCAAATTTAAGAGAAATGAAATCATACAATATATGTTATCTGTCTGCAATTAAACTAGAAATTAATAGCAGAAAGATACCTGGAAAGCCTTCAATATTTGGAAAGTAAGCAACATTCTTCTATGTAAGTTATAGATCAAAAGAACAATGAAGGAGGAATTTAAAAAGATTTTGAACTGAATGAAAGTGAAAACAAAATAATATATCAAGATTTGCAGAGTGCACCATGTAAGTGTACTTAAAGGGGCACTTATAACATTAAATGCCTGTATTAAATTTAAAAAGAAGAAAGTTCTTAAATTAATGGTATAAGCTTCTATGTTAGGAAGCCAGAAAAAAAATTAAGCAAATTAAACCCAAAGTAAACAGAAAGATATAATGAGGAGTAGAAATTGATTAAACAGAAAACAGTATCTACAGTCCAGTGAACGAACCAAAGCTCCACCCAAGGGGGAAATGTTCCCTCTCACCACTGTCGTACTGTCTTTCATGGCCACCTTTGAGTGAGACTGTAGTACAGGAGATATTCATTTTCCACTTGCCAAACCACCATTTTAAAATCATGCTTCAACGGTTTTCTCTTCCACTGATTAAACCTGAGAGAGCCTTCCGCTATGTGGCTATAGATGTGAGCTGAGGGAGTAGTAGTCTTAAACAAGTAATTACATGGGACTATGGGCCACCTAGAAAGCCTGGTGGCATAGTGGTTAAGCAATATGGCTGCTAACCAAAAGGTCAGCAATTTGAAGTCACCAGCCTCTCCTTGGGAACACTGTGGGGCAGTTGCACTCTCTTCTATAGGGTCGCTGTGGGTTGGAACTGACACCACAGCAACAAGTGTGGGCCATCTAGGGAGCCCTGGCAGTGCAAGTTAAGCACTTACCTGCTAACTGAAAGGTTGGTGGTTCGAATCCCCCATAAAAGAAGTCCTGGTAATAGGCTCCCTGTAAAAATGACAGCACAAGAAACCTTATCGAGTGGCTCCGAGTTGCTGTGAGTTGCAATTGACTCCACGGCATGTAACAGCAGCAACAATGTGGGCAATCTGCTGCAGTGGTTTACGTGTACCCTTTCGCTCTACTCTTGCCTACTCCCAGGTGTATCAGTATTGCTTTCTGAAGGATTGCTGCTGGACATGCCTGACACCGAGACATGCGGGTCTAGTAAAATCCAGTCTGTGATAAGCAACCATAATCACATTTTCACTTGGTGTTCCGTGGTCTGGTGATACATTTCTACTAGAGTAGTTTCACACATCCACACAGCCTTTTTGTATTATGTCATCGTTGTTGTTAGGAGCCCTCGTCTTGGTTCCGTCTCATAGTGACCCTATGTACGACAGAACAAAACACTACCCATTCCTCCACAATCCTCACTTTCATCCCTGTGTTTCAGCCCACTGTCGCAGCCACTGTATCAATCTATTTCATTAAGAGACTTCCTATTTTTTTTTCCTGACCTTCTATGTTACCAAGTACGATGTTCTTCTCCAGCGACTGGTCCTTCCTAATAATATGTCCAAAGTATGTGAAATGAAATCTCACCATCCTTACTTCCAAGGATTATTCTGACTCTACTTCTTCCAAGACAGATATGTTTGCTATTTCTGGCAGTCCCCAGTATATTCAATATTCTTGGCCAACACCATAATTCAAAGGCATCAACTCTTCTTCAGTCTTCCCTGCCCATTGTCCAGTTTTCACATGCAGATAAAGTAATTTAAAATACCATGACACGAGTCAGGCACACGTTAGTCCTCAAAGTCACATATTTGCATTCTAACACTTTAAAAAGCCCCTTTGCAGCAGATTTACCCAATTTGATGTCATTTGATTTCCCAGCTGCTGATTGCATGGATGTTGATGGCAAATGTACGTAAAATGAAATCCTTGACAAGTTGAGTCTTTTCTCCATTTTCATGATGTTGCTTATTGGTCTAGTTCGGAGAACTTTTTGTTTTCTTTACATTGAGGTGTTTTCTGTATTGAAGGCTCTGGTCTTTGATCTTCATTGGTAAGTACTTTAAGCTCTCTTCACTTTCATCAAGCTACGTTGTGTCATCTGCATATCATGAATTGCTAATAAGTTTTTCCCAAAGCCTGATGTCTTGTTCTTCATATATCTGACGGCCAGCCAATTTGCTCAGTGTACAGATAGAATGAGTCTGGTGAAAGGATACAAATCTGAAAGCATACCTTTTCTGATTTTAAATCACTCAGTATCCCATTGTTTTAGGTCTATGTACAGGTCCCGCATTAGTACAAATAAGTATTCTGAAATTCTTATTCTTTACAATGTTATCCATAATTTGTTATGATCCACACAGTCAGTGCTTTTGCATAGTCAATAAAACACAAATAACAAACTTTCTCTGCTTTCAGCTGTATTTCACCTGGCATCAGCAGTGATATCCCCCATTCCACACCTTCTTCTGAATCCTGTCGGAATTTATGACAATTCCCTGTTGTTGTAGAGTTGCAACTACTGTTTCATTATCTTCAGCAAAATTTTACTTGTGTGTAATATTAATGATATTGTTCAATAATTTCTGTATTCTGTTGGATCACTTTTCTTTAGAATGGGTGCATATATGAATCTCTTTCAGTTGGTTACTAGGGATGCTTTCTTCTAAATTTCTTGGCATAGACCAGTGAGTTGTGGAGTTCTTTCAGTGTTGTAGGCCTTTGTTGAAATATCTTGGTTGGTATTCCATCAGTTCCTAGAGCCTTGTTTTTTTACCAACACTCTCAGTGTAGCTTGGACTTCTTTTCTCAGAACCATTGGTTCTCGATCACATGCTACCTCCTGAAATGGTTGAATGTTGATCTACTCCACTATAAACACGTATTTCCATAGCATTTGCTAGTGTGGCCTAAATGTCAGGGATACTTGCACCAAGGCAAGGACCTGCCATAAAAAACAAAAACAAAACAAACAACAACAACAACAGACATTTTCTGCTCTGGGAACTACTCAAAACTAATAGTTTTCATGTTACCCAGTGTATCAATCAAAGCAGTCTCCTTAAATGTGAAATACTAACCTCCAGAAGGAAGACCTGTACTTCCTTTTAAGTGGTTATTGTTATTGCTAACTCCTGTCTAGTCAGCTCTGACTCAGATGAACTTATTGTGCACAACAGCACAAAACGTTGCCTGATCTGTGTCCTCTTCATGACCATTGGTATGTTTGAGCCCGCTGTTGTGGCCATTGTGTTGATCCCTCTTGCTGAGAGTTTCCCTCATTTTTGCTGATCTTCTTTATCAATCTTGATGTCCTTTTCTAGCAACTGGTCTTTCCCGATTGCATGCCCAAAGTACGCAAGCCACAGTTTTCCTGCCTTTCTTTCTATCCTTGCTTCTAAGGAGCACTGCAGTTGTATTTCCTCTGAAACTGATTTGTTCATTCTTTTACCAGCCCATGGTATACTCAGGTAGGCAATATACAAATGCAATATTTCATCCTTTACAATAAAAGTAGAGCTCCCAAATGCCCAAGACACCTTGATTTCTCCTAAAACTTCATGGATATTGTGGGCCCCTAGATTTTTATATGGATTATCAAACACCCTGTGGTGGTTAGATATCATTACTTCTTATCAAATGTGACATCAATGTGCAAATAACATTGTGTAATTAATGTTGTGTCATGAATATAGCAGAGCAACGTGACATGTGGGAGATCTAGATTGTCTAGTTCCTTTTGGATTACATTGTGATGAGGTAAGTAAACGTAGTTCTGGGACAATAACGCAACTGTATGCTGTTATGTGTCCCATGTACATACAACCTTCTTTTTTGTCCTGTTTTTAACAGTCATGGAAAAGAATGCATCACCAAATCAATGACTAATAGTCATGTGCACAAGACTTTATAAATCTACTCTAACAAAGATAACATTTAAGTCACGAGAGCTTAGTATGACTGGATTTGTGGTAGTTCACTGTCATGTGTATAGGATCCATCTGGTTATTTTCAGGTTCAGTCTAGGGAGTGAATTTACAAGTGGGACAAGAAAGGGCTCACCACACCTGCATATTTTACTCTTTAAAGGTGGCCCTAATGTCTTCCATTTCCTACAGGATGTTTCTAATTTACTATCTTGGAAGATGGCCAACAATTTCAAAAGCTTCAGATATTTCCACAATAGTTGTTACTCCATAGGTCATACAACCAGTGTGAGGATGCTACCAACTACCAGGAATATTCACGCTAATTATACTATCAGAGATATGGGAAATAACCACTGGTTCTGCCTATGTAACCAGTAGACCTACTGTGAACTAGATATGGGCCAGTATTCTTTCTTTCTTTCTTTTTTGATATTCATTTATTGTGAATTAAGAACAATTTTACGATCTATATCATGTTGCCATATAACCCCCATAAATTTCACCACTATTCTATTCTAGCTGTCCCCTGTCCCCCATGTGAAAGCACTCTTCCCCTTTTGTTTGGACCTTCCCATGACCTTTTGACCAAGAGCTGGCCCGCCTCACCCAATCATCTCTGTTCCAGAGAACAGCCTCTCAGACAACCTCATGTACAAGTTTAAAGGTTTGTTTGTCTCTAGCATCACTGTCTGTTTTATACAACCCAAAGAATTAGTCTTTGTCTGGGAAGCTGGACCTGGTGTTGCATGCAGTTTGGGGTTAGAGAGTCTGGGAGCCACACTCCCAGGAGTTCCTTCACTTAGAACGACCATCAGGTGTGGTCTTTTGGTAGAGTTCTAGCTCTGGCCTCCCCCCGCCTCACTCACTATGTCTGAGGTTCTATTCCATGTACCTCATCCAGGCTGTCATTGGTGGTGGCTTGGCACTATTTAGTTCTTCTGGTCCCATGCTGAAGCAGACCGTGGCTCATATGGCCCTTTCCATCCAGTGGGCTTATATTTTCCTTCCGTTCTCAATGTCTGCTGTTTATTTCTGGTCCAGGTAGATTGGAACCATTTGGTGCTATTTAGATGGAAGCTTCCTAGTTTTTAAGACCCAGGCTGGGCCAGTATTCTATTTATTACTTGACCCCATATTCCTGACTCTTAGCAAGGAATTATGGTGATATTTCAGACCCTTGAGTACTAATATCACCTCCAAAACTTTGACCAAACTTCTATTTAAGTTTTACATCCTGTATAAATGGCCATAGTTCATTTTAGGGAAAGAGTTGGTGGAATCCTTACTGTATACACCTGCTTTGCTGTTACGAGTTCCTTCCTCATTCTTGAAGTATTTAAGTTTTCCATCCTGTATAAATGGCCATAGTTTGTTTTAGGGAAGGGCTGGTGGAATCATTACTGTGTACATCTGCTTTGCTGTTACAAGTTCCTCCTGGGAATGAAATCAGTTCTTTAGTTCATTGGTCATATGCAGAAATAGCCTATTTTTTTGTAACGATGATTCCTATAAGCCTTCTTACTGTTCATTCTTGCTGTCTTTGTTTGCAAAGATAGGGCAATTACCTTTCTGGCTGCCCATCTTTTTGTCTTCATAGGAATACTATGTTTTATTAACCATCTTCACAGTTATCTGTAATTTAGGTTCCCAAGGCTGCTGCTTATGATATCTGTACCCAACTTGCTTCTAATGACTAAGCCCCATTGCCTGGCCTTTGTTTTTCAGAATCCCATTATCATCATTTGCAGCAACTCCTATTGTCACTCCTAGTTTAGAAAGTACAGCCACTACTGAACTTATCAACAATGCTGGTGCCTGTCTCTTCAGCTCATCCTTTATTGCTTCCAAAAGACAAAATCAACTGATACGTTTTCTAGCCTTCCTTATTTACTCAAGCATGCTTACTGCTCTGAGATTTTGATAACACTTTCTTTTACCATCTGCTAAGGCAGTTCTGATATTTCACTTAGTGTACACCATCACTTTCTCTAAGACTCAAAATACCACCATATCAGTGTTTTAGCATCACCTCCTGGGGTCCTGAACAGACTGTAAAATCTTGTATCAGTGGAGCCAGCCAAGTGCCGTCGAGTCGTTTATCCAACTCTGTCTTCCACCTCCAATTGTTCAGCACTCCCAAAATCAAGTCACCTGTGTATACTTCTTATTCTTACAGATACATATTGGCAAGATTTTTTAGTTGCTTCAGTACAGTCATTCTCTTCTTGCCCCTTAGCAGTTACAAATGTCCCTAGTTATTATTCTGGTGTCCAGGAAAGAAAGTGGTGGTAGCCGGATCTGAAAGGGAGGAGTGCTAGACCTTAATAGCGCATAGTAGGCCACTTACACAGGCCCAGAAGGTTTAGAGATAGCTGAAATTTCAATGTTCTCAAGTGTGCTGACCCAGATATCCCATCATGAGTCTCAGAATACTATTCCTTCACAAGGATGGTTCTCACTTTTATGCAGAAGACTTGCTGGAACTGAGAATTCTACCTGCTCTAGATCTCTGCTACCCGATAATTAAATTCTGGTCCAATTCTCAATTTTTAGATTTTCCAGCTTCAGGAGACTCTTTACATGCCATCAGGTAGGCCTTCTGACTTTCACACTTCTCTCTAAATTGGGTTAATCACCCTTGATCTTTGATTGCTTTTCTCTAACATGTAAATTGCTCTCAGTGACAGCTATCCAATTTCATCGTCCTTTTAGTCAACAGTTCCCTTTTGGAGTCTTTCTTCTCGAGACTTCCAAAGGAATGCAGCCCTGCTGACACGTTGATTTTAGCCCCACAAGTCCCATTTTGCATTTTTGACTTCTAGAACTATGGAATAATAAATGTATTGCTTTAAGGTGGGGGGAAAAATGGAGTTAATTTGTTACAGCAGCAATTAGTTAGCAAGCTCTTACACACTCCAGCTCTTTCCTGCTCCTGTCAATTACATCTCCAGGCAAGTTGACCTATGCAAATAGATCTGGCAAGTCCCCCCATTAGCCTGCCTGCATATTGATAAAACAAACAAGTAGAGATCTCAGCAATCTCTAAGGTAAGTAGTGCTCAACCTGCAGTTTGGTCTCTACTAACTAGTCCACGTCTTTATTGAAATCAGCTGAATGGATAGAGCCTGTGCCCTGGAGCACCCCTTTGCCAATGTACCCCACATACAATCCTGACGATCTGCAATAAGTCTTTGGAGGTAAAATTTGAACGATGAAGAAACTGATTGTGTGGAGTTTTTGAGTACCCTAAACTAAATATTATAGTTGGCTTGTTAAGTTGCTAGGTAAGGGCAGATTTCCAAAGTCATACTTGTGTATGAAGAAAATGGCTGTGAAAATTCCTGATGGCTTGATATGAAATAGCCAAGAGAAAGAATTTATGATTTTGAACAATATAATAAAGAAAAATAAGTTTACCCTTGGCTTTGGCTTTTATTTTTAAATGTATGTGCTGTTGCGATGCACAAGCCCAATTCTGACTCACAACAACCCAATAGGATAGAGTAAAACTGCTGCTTAGAGTTTCTTAAGCTGCAGTCTTCATAGGAGATTTCCAGATCTTTTCTCCCATGGAGTAGCAGGTGGTTCTAGACCTCTAATCATCAGCAGAATTTCTCCACCAAGCCTCCTTTAAAATGTACATAGGTATTCAAAGTTGAAGAAACACGATTTGTAAAATGTTTTTATTGTGATTAAGTAAAAGTTTACAATACAAGTCAATTTGCTATACAAAATCGCAAGCACTCACCTCTTATCTGCTCTCCTCACCTTGTGACAGCACACTCATCCCCTCCACTCTTCTAGCATACAGTCAGCTGACATCTGTCCCTCCCTCTTCAACCTCTCCTCTTCCCTCCCCTCTAAAAAGGGATCAATTGGACAGCCTCATATATACATACATACATATATATAGCCAGCCAGCCAATATGTGTGTGTATACATATATATGTGTGTTAAATCACAGAATACACACAACACCTGAATTACTCTGTGTCCCTTATGCCAGTCCCATTTTTGTCTGAAGTGTTGGCCTTAGTACTGGTCTTGTCTCTGGGCTAGCACGAAGTCCAAGGACAGAGTTCTCAAGGGGATCTCCAGGCTGTTGGACCATTAGTTCTGGTCTTTTTTACAGAGCTCTTGATCTGCACATCCCTTTCTCTCATGCCATGTCAGAAACTATACGTTGTATTACCTGACAGTGATGTCTTTGGTGGTGGTCAGGCACCATCCAGCTCTTCTGGTCTCATGCTGATGTAGTATCCCAAATGTACGGACCTTGATGTCTCCTGGGATCATGTTTTCCTCATGTCTTTAATCTTTTTGGTTTCTCTCTGCTCCAGGTGGGTTAAGATCAATTGATGTTCCTTATATGGCAGCCTGCTGGCTTTTAAGACCCCAGGTACCACTTACCAATATAGGATGTAGAATAATTTCTTAGGAAAAAAACTAGATATGCCAATTGACCTTGATATCCCCCAAAACCATGATCCCCAGGCCCCTGTCCCTGTTACTCTTTCCTTTAAAATGTTTGCTTGCATTTGGAAAACCTTTTAGCTTATGATGTAGTCTAGTTGTGCTGACTTGCTGTCTACTGTATTCCGTCACTCCCTTCACCTAACTGAATTCCTATCTACTATCTAATCTATCGACGGCACTTGGCTTGGCATCTAATCTATAAATAACTCTCTCCCTTCCTCCCCACACTTGTAGCTATCAAAGAGTATTTCCTCTGTGTGTAAGCCTTTTCTTAAGTTGTTATAGTAGTGGTCTCATACAGTACTTGTCCTTTTGCAGCTGATTGATCTCACTCAGCATAATGTCTTCCAGTTGATTCCAGGTTATGAAATGTTTCATAAAATCATCACTGTTCTTTGTTATTGCATAGTGTCCCATTGTGTAAACACATCACCGTTTGTTTATCCATTCTTCTGTTAATGGGCATCAAAGTTGATCCCATCTTTCTGCTATTGTGAACAGTGCTGCAATGAACATTTGTGTACATGTATCTGTTCATGTGTCAGCCCTTATTTCTGTAGGATATATTCCAAGCAGTGTGTTTGCTGAATCATATGGTATTTCTATTTCTAGCCTTTTAAGAAAGCACAAAGTTGCTTTCCAGGGAGATTGTACCATGTTGCATTTCCACCAGCAATGTAGAAGAGTTCCAGTCTCTCCATATCTTCTCCAACATTTGTTGTTTTGTACTTTTTTGATTAGTGACAGCCTTGTTGGAGTGAGATGGTATCTCACTGCAGTTTTGATTTGGGTTTCCCTAATGGCTAATAACTGTGAGTATTTCCTCACGTGTCTTTTGGACACCTGGGTGTCTTCTTTGGAGAAATGTCTATCCATAGCCTTTTCCTATTGTTTAATTGGGTTATTTGTCTTTTTCTTGCTGATATTTTGCAGTACCTTATAGATTCTGGAAATTAGACATTGATCAGAAATGTGGCTGTCAAATACTTTTTCCAATCTGTAGGCAGTCAGTTTACTCTCTTGTTAAAAAGTCTTTTATGAGCATAAGTGTTTGATTTTTAGTAGTTCTCAATTATCTATTTTCTCTTCTGCTCTTTGTACATTGTTAGTAGTATTTTATGGTCAGTTTAAGCTGTGTATTACAGCTTCTGGTATTGTCCCTATTTTTTTCTTCCATAATTTTTACCATTTTAAATTTGATATTTAGGTCTTTGATCCATTTTGAGTTAGTTTTTGTGTAAGGTGTGAGATATGGTTCTTGTTTCAGCTTCTTGTAGATGGATATCCAGTTTTGCCAACACCATTTGTTAAAGAAACTTTCCCCACTTCACAAATGTTGGGCCTTTGTCAAATATTAGCTGTTCATAGGTAGATGATGTTAATTCTGGATTCTCTATTCTATTTTGTTGGCCTATATATCTGTTTTTGTACCAGTACCAGCCTGTTTTGACTGCCATGGCAGTGTAGTAGGTTATCTAAGTTCTGGTAGTATAAGGCCTCCTGCTGTATTCTCTTCTTCAATAATTCTTTACTTGTCTGGGATTTCTTCCCTTTCCCAAGTTGGTTATTTGAAGAAACACATTTTTAAACCAGGTCTTATATCTACAGACACTCTGGTGGCATAGTAGCTAAGCGCTACAGTTGCTAACCAAAAAGTTGGTAGTTTGAATCCAACAGGCGCTTCTTGGAAACTCTATGGGGCAGTTCCATGCTGTCCAATAGAGACAGAGTCCCTATGAATGAGTCTTCCTCCAATCCTGATGCCCTGTTCTTTTTCCCAGTTCACAGACTTTGGGCCTTTGTCAAATATTCAGCTTCCTGGATCATTTGCTTGGCATACTGATTGAAAAGCTATGGTGAAAGGGTACAACTGTGACACACACCTTTCCTAACTAACGTCAATGACTACAGGTAAAGGTTAAAGACATTGTTACTAGCTGTCATCAACTTATAGCTCCCAACTCATGACAACCCCATTTACAACAGGATTGAACCGTTGTGATCCATAAAGTTCACACTGGCTAATTTTTTGGAAGTAGATCACTGGTTCTTTCGCCCTTGTCTGTCTATTTCTGGAAGCTATGCTGAAACCAGTTAAGCATCACAGCAATATTCAAGCCTCTAATGATAGATGGATGTTGGCTGGCTTGAGGTAGATTGGCCAACAATAAAATCCAGGTCTCCTACATAGAAGACAAGAATTCTACCAATGAACCACCAATACCCTTGTTAAAGACACAGTAACCACAAACAACCAAAAAAACAAAACAAAACAAAAACAAACTCATGGGCAGCTAGTTGCATCAGATGCATAGCAATCCAATAAAACAGAGTAGAACTTCTCCACAGGGTTTTCAAGGAATGGCTGCTAGGTTCAATCTGCCGACCTTTGGTTAGCAGGTGAGCTCTTCTCCACTATGCTACCAGGTCCCCAAACTAAAAGACTTTTTTTACCTTTCCCTAAAGCTGCTCAGAAGGATTGAAACACATTTTAAAAGGACATAATGTCATTACCACATGAGCCAATATATTTTATTGACACGCCTGAGTATAAACTAAAATTATCTCAGATAACAGGGGTGGTTTTGAAAATGTAGTTTGAATCATTTAACTTAGCATGGTGACTTGATTCCTGCTGAGAATCTCCACGGTTGTCAGTCAAAACTGTCTTGCTTGACTCTAATTCTGTCTTAAAGTGAATGGTCTTTATGAAGCATCTGTCTTGTACTACTATACAAGGCTCATCTTATCTTTATATTTAATTTCTAGCTGCACATGTATCATCTGCTACAAGGTAAGTCAAAACTAGCTCTTCCTGTACTGGTAATACTCTCAGTATAAATTCAACTATGGTGAAAAGTCTTTTATGTATGAGCAAACTCTGTTGTTGTTAGTTGCCCTTGAGTTAATTGTGACTCATGGTAATGCTATGTGTGCAGAGTCGAGGTATTGCATAGGGTTTTCATGACTGTCACCTTTTGGAAGCAGATCACCAAGGATTTGTCTTTTGAGGTACATTTAGGTGGCATCAAATCACCAACCTTCAAGCTATTAGTCACTGAGCATTTAACTGTTTGGGACGTACATGACACTGGAAACAACCAATATTATTTAATCTAATTCTGGACTAGTATTTTTAAGCCAACTAGTTTGTTCATACAACACTCACAGGAATTATTCAGGAGATAGTAATCTATGATTCACTTGGCACAACTCCTGTTTGTCTATTTGGTTCCTCACTGCTTCAGTTGTGGTACAAAGGTTGGCATTGGGCACTTGTTAGAAATAGAGTCTATCTTAGTCATCTGGTACTGCTCTAACAGAACTACCATGAGTGGATGGCTTTAACAAAGAAAAGTTTATTTTTACACAGTCCAGTAGGCTTCAAGTCTAAATTCAGGGTGTCTGCTCCAGGGGAAGGCTTTCCATCTTTGCTGGCTCTGCAGGAAGGTGCTTGTGTTACATTGGTCTTTCTTTGGTCTGAGAGCATCTTGGTTTAGGAATCTCAGGTCTAAAGGATGCACTCTGCTCCTGGTGCTCCTTTCTTGATGGTACAAGGTTCCCACCCGTGTGCTTTCTTCTCTTTCTTCTCTGGTAGGCAATAAGGTGGTGCAAGCTACACTCCAAGGAAACTCTCTTTACACTGGAGCAGGGACATGACCTTAGGAGGCAATATTACAGTCCCACCTTAATCCTCTTTAACATAATCCAGCCTATTAACCACAGGCAGAGATTAAGATTTACAGCATAGGAAAATCACAAAACGGAGGGCAATCACACAACACTGGGAATCACTTCCCAGCCAAATTGTTACACACCTTTTCCTCCATGACAGAGTTTCAGCTCCTGCCTGAGTCCTACTTAATCTGAATCTGAACTTTAACAAGACTTCCACACTATTCTGACACACTCTGATGTCTGAGAAGCACTGGTCGAATTTTCTCTCCTTTTATTCAAGTGATTTCTCAGCAACTTCATACTGCTTCCCCCTGGCTGTTCCCTCTTTTCTTTAGACTTCTCAACTTTCAACTCAGTGGTTGTTGACCTTTGCTTTTTTTTTTTTTAATGATGATTTCTCATCCTCACCCTAAAGTTTATTTATGTATTTATTTTTGTCTTTTTAATTAGCTAGGAGTAGAATTTGAGTATCAATGTTAATTGCCCTGTTAATTCTAAAGTGAGGTCAGTATAAAAAATACATTGTAATACCTTCAATGGATGTTTGACTTGGGCACCTGGCTTTTGCCCTCTGGCTCCACAAAACCATTCCAGTGGTAAGATGTGTAGTACCCAATAGAAATTGTTGGGTTCTATTGAGCCACCAGTCAAGCCAAGTGCTACTGAGCCACCAAGCCAAGCCAGCCAAGCCTAGTGCCGTCAAGTTGGATCCGACTCATGGCGACCCACAGGTGGCTTATATATCAAGGGAAAGTAATCACCTGGTTTTCTCCTCTTAACATTCTTATTTATGGGAAAGAAACTCGGATGACTAACACAGTAACAGCAGCAACATTAAAACATCTTCATCACCACCATTAAAACCAACCACTTCTGTTGTGGCAAGTACATAATAAGCATGTTCTATGGCCAAACCTCTGTAGAGATGACCTAGTAGAGTTGTTGTTTGTTGACATCAAGTCAATTCCAACTCACAGCAACCCCACGTATGCAAAGTAGAATTGCTCCATAGGGTTTTTAAGACTGTGACCTTTAAGACACAGATTGCCAGGCAGAAAGAGTTAGCAAATGCTTTGAACAAACATTATAATTGCAGTTGTCCAAAGTCCCACAGCTGAGAAGAGGCAGAGCTGGGGTTTGAATCTAGTTCTATCTGAATCTTAACCACTGTGCAATGTTTCCATTTTATTTCCTGCTTGTGCCATATCTAAGTATTTAACCACTCACCTGTCTAACTCTTCTGTCCTTGCCTTCTCTAATTTATCTGTTTTCCCTGGACATAACTTTGGTTTGAGTGAATCATACTCCTGACAAAACTGTCTTCAAATTAGCTGAACAGCGAGTCCCTTCTCTCTGGTTGTCTTGGTTTTCCTGTGCCCAAGGCCAGGATAAGTTTGAGTCTATGTCTCCACCTTTTTATGCCTTAGATAATATAAAGGCACTTCCAAGCTCAGTATATAGATACAGATTACAGACAGCTTGCTGTAAGGGAATTCTCAACTGCCTGGACTGAAACGCTGAAGAGCTAAATTGAAACACAGAGAAGAAACATTTTAGGATAAGTTCTTGCCAGAAACAAGAAATCTTGTTTATTGTTGGCTTCAGAGCAGTGCAGTGGTGAAGTTCTGTCAACATACTCATATTATCTCAGAGTGGTTAGCCTCCAAGTCTACCCATTCATGCTGGCTTTCACCACTGCTAAAGAGAAGCTGCAGATTGAAAGCTTCTTGTCTCTTTTGCCAAACTGAGATAGTGGAAGATCTTTAAATGCCTGTTACCAAAAAGAAGATATGTTTTTCCCATTACGAAACTCATTTTCAATCATGTATCACCCATTACTCAATTAACTGCTCAGGCTGGTAATACGGGATGAATTGCTTGCTTGGGAGTATAAATTTCAATACATTTTTAATATTAGCATGTAAGAAAGCCACCTTCTCACTGAAAAATTAAGTTCACTTTTGAAAAAATCCTATGAGAAAAGAAATGTTATAGGTAAGCTAAAACTGTCTTCATTGCAATCTCTTGACAGAGCATGACCTCACTGCATGCCACTCTCAGGAACTGTGATTATTTTCTTCAGTATGGTTATCTGAGTGGTCTCTGAGGGGTCATCTCTGTAGTTAGCAACACACTAAACCTTTTGTCTTTTAGAGATAATGAAAGCAAGACAGAATAATGTAACTAGAGTATAATGTATACTATAATGTATAGAGTTTCAGCTCAAAACAAGGCTTCTTTCCAGAAGAGCAGTTATTTCCATGCTAATTAGCTTCCCAATAAGCTCTTGCTCACATGTGAGGATTGTATCTCTCAGAAACTATCATCTCAACATACTTTTGTTCACTGGATGATAGACATAAGTGAAATCATGATAAATGAAAGTACCAGCCACTAGCACTGAGTTGATTTGGACTCACATTGACCCTACAGGATAGACCAGAATTACCCCATAGGGTTTTTAAGGCTGTAAATGTTTATGAAAGCAGGCTATCACGTCTTTCTCCCATGGAGCAGCTGGTGGGTTTGGACTACTACCCTTTGGTTGGTAACCAAGTATTTTAACGACTGTGCCACCAAGGCTCCTAAATCATAACAAAACCCCGCAAACCCAAACAAGTTGCCATTGAGTCCATTCTGACTCATAGCAACCCTATATGACAAAGTAGAAATGTTCCAGAGGATTTCTGAGGAGCAGGTGGTAGATTTTAGCAGTTGCTAGATTTCAGCTGTTGAACTTTTGGTTCACAGCTCAGTTCTATAACTACTATGCCATCAGAGCTCCTAAATTATGATCAAGGAATGAAGAAATCATATTTAAAGATTTACAATATCCTGTTATTCAAGGCTCTTAAATCTTAGAAAAAAGAAAAAAAGTCACAAGAGGATAAAAAACTAGAATAAAACTTTTTAAAATGCAAGAAACATAATTAGATGTTCTCTGTATGTGTCTTCTGTGAATGTTCATCACTTGTTTTTGTATAAATAAAGAAGAGGAAATGAAAATTGAGAAAAGTAGTTTTGACCAAAGACTGATTCTCTTTCTCTAATTTCCCTTCAAATTTAAGGATGTGGTAATTCATTCTTACCCAACACTTAACAAAGAAGCAGTGCCCATTTAGTCTTGGCAATTCTGGCTTGACTCGTGCTCTCACTGTATAATTTTCTGTACAAGTAGCAATCACTGCAGTAGTTTTGATTAAATGATTACCCATAAGCTTGCTCTTGAATGAAATGACAAATGTAGTCTGGAAAAATTCAAGCAGACATTGTAAACTTGGAAACTTCCTAGGGTGTCAGTATGTTCCAAATGGCATTATGTCTTAGTAATAGCAATGATCTATGACTCAAACATAGTAATTTACTTCCTATAGAGAGAAGAAACTAGCTTCATTGACTGAAAATGACTGGGGGAAAACCTATCTACAAATAGGCTTCAGTATAAAGAAAGGGCTTTTGCAGGCTCAAAACTTTCTTGAGTACTTGTGGAAAGTATGAGGAAAGTATGTATTAAAATGATATTCCCATGCCAAAAAGGAATATCTTCAGAGGAGATTTAGAAGGCACAGGAATGTTGCCATCATCTTTCTCAGTCTCTAACACTCATTTTACTTTCTGTATTAACAACTTGTTTTCTTTGAATGAGAGAAAAATGATTTCAACATTCAGGCAACAATATGTCACAAATTTTGTTTTTTATTTCTATGATCTGATTGTTGAAACAGCCGTATTTCTAAAGAATAATATTCTACACCTTGACTATATCTTTTAAATTTCAACTTTTCAGCCTTGCATGACAAGAACACTAGCAGGATAAAACCAAAAGACTGAAAGCATAAAGAAGCTTAGACCTATTTCCAAAAATATGCAGAAGTTAAAAATAAATAATAATTTAACTTTTGTAATTGTTATTGCTGTGTATTGTGCTGATTCCAATTCATAGCAACCTTATAGGACAGGGTAGAAGTACCTGTAGGGTTTTCTAGAACTACAGCCCTTACTGGAACAGATCACCAGGTCTTTTCTTACGTGGAGTTACTGAGGGGGAAGGAGGTGAAAGCTGCCGATCTTTTGGTTAGCAGCCAAGCGTTTAACTATTGTATTGCCCGTGCTCCTTTTTTTTTTTCTTTTGTTTTTTTTTGGTTGATTCTGACTCATAGCAGTACTCTAGGACAAGTCGAAGTGGTCCATAGCATTTCCAAGGAGTGCCTGGTAGATTTGAACCAAACACATTTGCAGGGGGCCAGCCTCAACAGGGTCTGGGATCATGAAGTGATGGTAGGTGTTGGTGAATGAAAGAGACTCAGACAACCAGGAATCTGGAGGTGAGCAGCTCGTTAAGGCCTCTCTTTCTTTCTTTTTTATACAATCAATGAGGTGACGTGATTTCATCCTGCTCTTTGACCACATAAGCTGTTGGCTAGTAAGGAACTGATACCTTGTGGTCTCTTTTCATGTTAATCATTAGGGCCCTCTAGGTAATGGCCTGAGACAAGTATATTGTGGTTATAATCAACAGTGAAAACAAAGTTATGCCTTGAGCTCAATCAGCTCGATCTATGCCTCGAGGTTAAAGGTGCAGGAAGAGGGGTAGATTCACCTATCTGGCTGTTTCTATTTGTTCCTTCTTTGTTCTTATTTTATCTCTTCCTGTGGGGACAGTAAGTACCTACCGTCCCCCACCCTATGCCTCTCTTAAGCTGTTCTAAGAAGGGTATTTCTTTAATATTTGCCCATTTGCCATATCAATTATAATAAACTTGGGAGCCTATCCATCTTCCTGATGCAGGGAGTGGGATGTCTATATCTAAGGGCTGTGCGAGGAATCATCCCTGGGGAGGTTCCCAGGGCCTTCCTGCAATCTTGTATTTCACATGCAGAGGGGGATGTGCAGCTGGGGGAAGCTAGCGGGACGGGCTGGCCTTGGCATTCCTGGGCTGGGCGTGCTATGTCAGGATTCATTCCCCCGAGCTCTTTTCTCTAGGAAATCCCGTTCAGGTTTCCTCAACATTATTTCATAAGCTGAGGGGGTTGTAAAGCCCCTCTTAGAAGGCATCTTCCTTAATCCTTGTGCTGGGAGATGAGAGAGTACTTTTGAAGAAGGTTTAATTAGGATGCAAAATATTATCAGAGAGAGTACAGCCAAAAATATACCAAGGGTGAGATGCCTCTGCTCGCCATCACATAGGTGTGTAGCTTTGCTACAGGGGCTTCTGTGGGTGATGGGCCTTGGCACTCATTGCTATTGGGTGCACTACAACTCATAGCAACCCTATAGGACGCAGTAGAAGTGCCTCATAGGATTTATAAGGAGTAACTGGTAGTTTTCAACTGCTGACTTTTGGATTAGCAACCAAACTCTTAACCACTATGTTACCAATCTTTTTTTTATGATTGAATGAAAACGGACATTCCCGCACAAATTTGCATGCCCACCTATATGCAGCTCTCACTGCTCTCCCTGCCTGGTGACAACACATTCTTCCTCTGTGCTCCACACATGTCTTATCCTCCCAGCAATCTCCTATACCCTCTTTCCACCCATTTTCCTTCCTCCAGTAAGAGGTAAGCAGGACAACATCCTATACATGCATAGACCCATAAAGTGCACACATGTTATGGTCACTCTGTGCCATCAAGTCCAATCCATTCCTGTCCGAAGAGTTGATCTCCATTGTGATGTATGGACATGGGCAGCATCAGGGCAAGGGGCTTTGCTCCCAGGACAACTCAAAAGGTCCTTGGACCATCAATTGCTGTCTTTTATTGGAGATCTCAGGGTGTACCTCTTTTTATTTTTGTGTTGCCAGTGAGACTCAACTTTGTGAGCTCCAATATGGTCCAGTATGGTCCCCCATATTGTTTTGGTTCTTGGTGATCATCCATTCCTGCTGAGTTGGGAACATTTGCTGTACCTTGAGATGGCAGCTTGGCAGCTTTTAATACCCAAGACACCACTTGCCAATGTAGGGTATAGAGGGCTCTCTTAGTGAAACACTAGTGGTGCCAATTGGCCTAAATTTCCCCAACCAAATTTCTATCAAATTTCTATCAATTTCTAATCTAAGCCCTCCCCCTCCCCCCTGCCTCCCTCCCTCCTCACCCTTGCAGCCATCAGAGCATCTTTTCATCTATGCATGAGTCTGTTTTTAAGTTGTTATCATAAGAGTCTCATACAATATTTGTCCTTTTGTTGCTGACTACTTTCACTCAACATAATGTCCTCCAATTGTAACCAGGTTGTGAGACGTTTTGAAAAATCATCATTATTCTTTATCATTACATAGTGTTTCATTGAGTACATATACCATAGTTTACCTATCCATTCCTCTGTTGCTGGGCATCTGTGCTGATTCCATCTTTTTGCAGCTGTGGACTGTGCTGTGATAAACATTCGTCTGTATGTGTCAGTTAATGTGAATCGTCTTGATTCTGTAGGATATATTCCAAGCAGTGGACTTACTGAGTCAAATGGTGTATCTACATCCAACTTTTTAAGGAAGTGCCAGATTGCTTTCCAAAGAGGTTGCACCATTTTGCAATCCCACCAACAGTGTAGGAGAGTTCCAATTTCTCCACAGTCTCTCCAGCATTTGTTGTTTTGCATTTTTTTGGATCATGGCCAACCTTGTTGGGGTGAAATGGCATCTCATTGTCATTTTTGACTTGAATTTCTTTAATAGCTAATGATCATGAGCATGTTTGTATGTGTTTTTTTTGGCGGCCTGGATGTCCTCTTTAGAGAAGCATCTGTCCATCTCCTTTGTCCACTGTTTAATTGGATTATTTATTTTTTTCTTATTGGTATTTTGTAGTACTTTACAGATTATGGAGATCAGGCATCAGTCAGACATAGCTGCAAAATATTTTCTCCCATTCTGTAGGTGGCCTTTTAATTCTATTAATAAAATCTTTGGATGAGCAAAAATGTTTGATTCCTAATAGTTTCCCTTTATCTATTTTCTCTTCTGTTGTTTGTAGTTTGACAGATTTTAAAGTCTGTCTACATCGTATAGTAAAACTTCTGTTGTTGTTTCTACTTTTTCTTGGATGACCTTTATTGCTTTAGACTTGATATTTAGGTCTTTTATCTAGTTTGAGTTGGCTTTTGTATAAGGTGTAGGACATGGGTCTTGTTTCAATTGATTGAAGACCGATAACCAATTTTGTCAGCACCATTTGTTGAAGAGGCTGTTTTTCCCCGGGTTAATGTGTAGGACCTTTGTCGAATATCAACTGTTCATGCGAAGATGGTGTCATCTCTGGGGTCTCATTCTGTTCCATTGATCTATCTGTCTATTTTTGTACCAGTACCAGGCTGTTTTGACTTCAGTGGCAGTGGAATACGTTCTAAAGGTGAGAGGTCTCCCAGTGTGTTCTTCTTCTTCAGTAGTACTTTACTTATCCGGGGCTTCTTCCCTTTCAGAACAAAGTTGATAATTTGTTTCTCCATCTTATTAAAAAATATTACTGGAATTTGTACTAGGATTGTATTATATAAGTACATTGTTTGGGGGAAAATAAACATTTTCACAATGTTAAGTCTTCCTATCCATGAGCAGGGTAGGTTTCTCCGTTTATATAAGTCTCTCTTAGTTTCCTTCAGTAAGGATTTCTAGTGCTCTTTGTAAAGATCTGTTATTTCTCGGGTTAGGTTTATTCCTAGGTACTTTATCTTCTTAGGGGCTATAGTAAATGGTATTGATTTAGTGATTTCCTCCTTAATATTCTTGTTGTTGGTATAAAGGAATCCTACTGATTTACTTACATTTATCTTGTATCCTGAGACTTTGCTGAACTTTTCTATCAGTTTGTGTAGTTTACTTATGGGTTCTTTAGGATTCTCTGCATATACAATGATATCATCTGCAAATAGGGAGATTCTGACCTCTTCTTTGCTTATATCAGCCAAGCCAAGTGCCATCGAGTCAGATCTGACTCATGGAGATGCAGATTCCCTTTATTTCTTGGTCTTGTCTAATTGCTCTGGCTACAACTTCTAGTACAATGTTGAATAGGAGAGATGAGAGTGGGCATCCTTGTCTAGTTCCTGTTCTCAAGGGAAACTGTTTCAGTTTCTCTCCATTCATGGTGATGTAGGCAGTTGGCTTTGTATAAATGGCCCTTATTGCACTGAGGAATTGGCTATCTATTCCTATTGTGCTGAGAGTTTTTAGAATGAGCAGGTGTTAGACTTTATCAAATGCCTTTTCTGCATCAATAGACAAGGCCAGGTGATTCTTGTCTTTTCTGTTATTTATGTGGGTGATCACATTAATTGTTTTTCTGATGCTGAACCAGCCTTGCATCCCTGGTATGAATCCAGCTTGGTCATGATGGATTATTGTTTTGATATATCTTTGGATTCTATTGGCAAGAATTTTGTTGAAGTTTTTTGCATCTAGATTCATGAGTGATATTGGTCTGTAGTTCTCCTTTTTTGGGGGTCTTTTCCTGGCTTTGGTATTAGGGTTATGCTAGCTTCATAGAATGAATTTGGGAGTATTCCATCCCTTTCTATGTTGTGAAATACTCTCAGTAGTACTAGAAATAACTCTGCTCTAAAAGCTTGGTAGAATTCTGTGGTGAAGCCATCTGGTCCTAGGTTTTTTTTCAATGGTAGTTTTTTGATGACTTTTCCATCTCTTCCTTTGTGATTGGTTTATTAAGTTGTTCTGTTTTACTTTGTGATAATTTTGGTAGCTGATACGAATCAAGGAATTTGTCCATGTCCTCTAGGTTTTCAAATTTGTTAGAGTATGTTCTTTCATAGTATTCTGTCACAATATTTTTTATTTCTGTTGGATCTGTTATGACAACTTCCCTCTCATTTCTTATTTGGGTAATTTATTTCCTTTCCCATTTATCTGTAGTAAGTTTAGTCAATGGTGTGTCAATTTTGTTGAACTTTTCAAGAAACTAGCTTTTGGTCTTTTCAGTTTTTTCAATTGTTCTTCTATTATCTAATTTATTTAGTTCTTCTTTAATTTTTATGATCTTTTTTTTCTGGTGCTTGAGGGGTTACTCTGTTGTTCTGTCTCTAGTTGTTCAAGCTGTAGGGTTTTTTCTTTGGTTTGGTTTCTTTCTTCCTTCCAGATGTGTGCATTTATGGAGATAAACTGACCTCTGAGCTCTGCTTTGGCTGTATCCCATAGGTTCTGGTAAGAAGTATTTTCATTCTCATTGGAATCCATAGTATATTTCATCTTCGATTCCTTCTATAACTCATAGTTTTTGAGCAAGATGTTGTTAGGTTTCCATGAGCTCTACTTTCTATCTGTGTTTTTTCTGCTATTGATTTTGACTTTCATGGCTTTATGGTCTGAGAAGATTCTTTGCATTAATTCAGTGGTATGGATTTTGTTGAGAAATGCTTTATGTCCTAAAGCATGGTCTATTCTGGAGAATGTTCCATGTGCACTGCAGAAGAAGGTGTAGTTGTCCACTGATGGATAGAAAGTTCAGTATATGTTGATGAGGTCAAGTTGGTTATTGTGGTAATGAGATCTTCTGTGTCTTTATTGAGCTTTTTTCTAGATGATCTGTCCAATATTGAGAGTAGAGTGTTGAAGTCTCCCAGTATTATTATGGAGTGATCTATCTCATTTTTGAGTGTAGTTAGTGTTTCTTCAATGTATTTAGGTGCTTTAATATTTGGTGCATAAATATTTAATACTGTGAAGTCTTGCTTGTGTACTGAACCTTTCAGCAATAAATAGTGTCATGCCTTATATACAGTGGTGGATTTTACCTTAACATCTATTTTATCTGAGATTAGAATTGTCCCACCTGCTCTTCTTTGTGTATTGTTAGCTTGGTATAGATTATTCCATCCTTGAATTTTCAGTTTGTTCCTATCTTTAAGTCTAAGGTGAGTTTCTTGTAGGCAACATATGGATGGGTCGTGTCTTTTGATCCATGATGTCACTCAGTGTCTCTTTACTGGATTGCTCAGCCCTTCACATTCAGTGTGATTATTGATAGGCATGTGTTCAGTGCTGCCATTGTGATATGTTTAACTTTTTGTTGATGCTTTCTCTGTTTTTCTTATTAATCTGTTCTGGGTCATTCTTCTTTGTGAGTTGATTTTTCACCTTTTTCAGGGTTAGTTTTGTGGTTGTTGAGACACCTGTAATACATTTCTTGATTTGATATGTTACATCTTAACTGTGCTTTACTGCTGCCCTTATGATCCCCCTTAGGAATCTATTTATAAACCCAATTTCGGTTACTAACATACTTATCAACTTCCTCTCCATCTGTTGTACATCCGTTGAACATCCCTCTTTTTAATATGATGACATCATAGTTTTCATGATATGATCATTGGATCATTTCTTTTACTAGTACAGCTTTGATTGAGTTTGGAGCCTTCCTGAACTGAGTAGGACTCTGGGTGATGAGTCCTGTAATTGCTTCTGAAATGTTAAGTTAGTGGTTTTGTTCTTCTAAGCCAAGAGATTCTTTCAGGATTTTTTATAGCCTTAGTTTGGTTTTTACAAAGTCTCTGAGTTTCTGTTTATCTGCGGATGTCTTAATTTCATTTTCATATTTGAAAGATAGTTTTGCAGGATATGTAATTCTTGGTTGGAAGTTCTTCTCCTTCAAGGCTTTGAATCTGTCATGCCACTGTCTCTGTGCCAGCATTGTTTCTGCTGAGAAATCTTATGAAAACCTAAAGAGTTTCCCTCTGAATATTAACTTTGCTTTAAGTCTTGCTGCCTTTAAGAGTTTCTGCTTATGTTTCATTTTGTTAATCTTGTTTATAATACACCTTGGAGTCTTTGTTTTGAGATCCATATTGAGTGGTGTTTGATAGGTATCTTGGATATCTATATTCAATTCTTTCATAATCTCTGGGAAGTTTTCTGTCAGCAGCTCAGCAACAACACTCTCTGTGTTCTCAGGTATCTTGTCCTGTTCAGGAACTCCAATTAACTGTAGATTGTCTCTCTTAATAGAGTCTCACATGCTTCTTAATGCTTCTTCATTTTCCTTGTTTCTTTTTTGTGATTGTCCTCATGGATGCTGGAGGCAATAGCTCTGTCTTCCAAGTCAGAAAGTCTATTTTTCTTGGTTTTGAATTGAAGTTTCTATGTCTTTGATTTTGTTTTTGGTCTGTTGGATTTCAGAGTACTGGTGTTTCATCACATCGAACAGCTTACTTAATTTTTCAGTTTGCTCTATTTTATTTTGTATGAGGTCTAGGAGTGCCCCATATAATCCTTTTGTATTCACCTTCCAATAGTTTCAGAAAAGCTTTTTCATCATCGAAGTTGTGAGGTGCTTTTTTGGGGATCTTCTGAAGCCTTGGGTGATTTCTTAGTTACACTTTTCTCCAGAGTTTGTTGCTTTTTGCCATCATGTGATGCTGTGAGGATGGATTGCAGTTGTTTCTCTAGGCCATCTTAAAATGAGAGATAAAAAAGTATCCATCAACTTCCAAAGTCTGTCAAGTTTTCAAGTGTACAGGTCCCTCTTCCCAGCTGGCAAAGTAAGCATCTCTATATCAAACCCCAGATGTTATATACTAGCTCAAGATACCAAAAGGCTGCTGCCCTGCTCGCCTCAGCTGTCGAGCCCCAGCTGTAGGTGACTCTGTGTAGAATACTGTTTTTCTGCCAGAAAAGCACTCTCCTCTGGGCAGGTGCTGCTTTGTAGCCCAGGAATTAGGTCCCACTGAGGCTTCCATTTGGGCACTCCGCTCCCAGTGGAACAAGATGGTGTCCCACACAAGCTCACTGTCTGGCTGAGTCCAGGTACTCTATGTCAGAGGTGGAAAGAGAGGCCAAAGATGCAGAGATGCACAGAGTCCACACCTCTGTTGCCAGGCCCCAGCCATAAGCGACACTGTGTAAAATACCACTTTTCTGCTGGAACAACTCTCTCCCCTGGGCAGGTACTGCCTCCCAGCCTAGGAACTAAGTCCAGCTGGGGCCTCTGTATGAGTGTATCCACCTCCCAATGGATCAAGATGGCACCCCACATGAGCTCGCTGCCTGCCTCAGTACTGGCTACTATATGGTGCAGGCATAAAGAGAGGCCAAAAGTGCTGAGATGCCCAGAGCCCAAATCTGGGCTCTCAAAATATGGCAATTTCACTTGCCAGTCCCACCAGCAATGCACCTGATGTTAGCTGCTAGTTAAGTCCCAGCTATGCCTGCTGGCTAAGACTCAGAAAAAAAATTAAAATTGTGAGTTACCTTTGGTCTGTGGAACCCCACTCTCACCAAGAGTGGGGTCAGCAAAAGACAGGAAGTTTTCCCTTCAGTAGCATGAAGTCCAAATTGACAGTCCTATGCCACATTGTAGGGTTCACTATATGTCCAGAAGACTCTGTTTAATTATCAGTTCAGGTCTTGGTTTCCACAGGGATTTAGGGAGACATGTATTTAGTTTGCCATCTTGACTCTGCCTCCCCATACTCTACGTTTTCTTGAAAAACAAGAGAATTATTTGGACATCTAAGCTTTAGGTTGTTGTAGGAACTTTTGATCTTAGTCTTTTCATTATCTAGTGCTGCTATAACAGAAATACTACAAGTATTTTATCAAGCATAAATTTATTCTCTTGCAGTTTGAGAGGGTAGACGTCTGAATTCAAGGCACCAGCTTAAGGGGTAGACTTTCTTTCTGTGTCAGCTCTGGGAGAAGCGCCTTGCAATCTATCTTCCCTTGGGTCTAGGAGTTTCTCAGCACAGAAACTTAGGATCCAAAGGACCCATTCCTCTCTTAGCCTTTCTTTCTTGGTAGTAGAACATTCCTTTTTCTCTGTTCACTTATCTGTTTTGTATCTCAAAAGAGATGGCTCAACATACAACTTAATCCTGTAGATTGTGTCTCACCTCATTAACATTTACTGTCTCCAATACTGCCTCCATTAACATCATGGAGGTTATGATTTACAATACTTAAGACAATTATATCAAATCATGAAATGGAGTACAACCACATAATACTGGGAATCATGGCTTAGCCAGGTTGACATATTTTTCAGGAAGACAATTCAATCTGGAGCACTTAGAAAATCCTAAAATAATACTGACTTTCAGAGGTCAAAGGAGGACAATGAAAGGACATTAATTATGCCACTTATATCAAGACATATGAGTTCAGCATGAATCTCAATTGACAACAACTGGCTTAACTGGTTTATATAGGAACAAATTATTTTATTTGAAATTTGAGACTCTATAAATACAAACAGAAAACATATGAGTTTCTATATTGTTTGTGTACACAGGTACACATTTACTTATGTTAGATGAACTATATTTTCCTTTCACCAAAGCATAATGCTACTAGAAATTGATATAATGATCTTCTATCAAAAACTCAAAGAACAAGATTTAGGGGTTTTGTTCTGATTTTATCTCTAACTAGCTATGTGATTATCTTGTTGATTTGAAGTGAACTAACCATATGCTTCAATTTTCCCTCATGTGTAAATGTCTGGCCAAGATTGGGAATGAAAGAGTAGACTGTCTTGCACAGACGTCACCATTAACTCGTAAGGAAATACCAGCAGAAAGACATCTTGAAGTGAGTAGCTTTCTTCCCTAACATTAGTGATAACTTACTGTGTCGTGAAAACGATTAGTATGAATTCATTGTGGCGTCACACAGAGGACAATGAAGGCAAAGTATAAAAAGTATGCCACTTCATAATGATATAACTCTTGGAGTTTACCTCTTAACAACCTTAGGGCTAAATATATTCACTCACAATATAGCCTTCTTCCTAATAACCTTAGGGCTAAGGCAGGCAAAGACACAGTGGTTCTTTGTGTGTGAGCTTTAGACTTGGAAAGCCCTGGGAGTTTGACTCAAGTTGTCAGATTCCAAAATCCATATAGTCTCTACATTCACATGATCTGAAGAGGATCACTGGAACTTGTGTTTCAACTCACCAAATGTTTCTTAGATGTATAACCTGGCAGGCACTATCCTAGTACTTGAGAATATCGACGTCTCTCCCAGGGATCTCAAAATCTAGAAGGAGCAACACACAAGAACATAAACAATTTCAAACTAAAGTGACATATACAGAAGTAGATATATATCCACTCACAAAGAAGATTTTACATAAGAAAGGATTCTGACTTTGGAAGATTGAATAATAAGTGTTCACTAGACAGATGAAAGGCAGTGAGAACAGCACAGGATAGAATATGAAATGTGAAGCAACTTGTCATGCCCGGTAAACTGAGTGACCTGACACTATCAGTTTAAGCAGTGTTTTAGGGAAGAAAGATGAGCTTGGAGAAAAAGTATTGAATGAGGTAGTGAGTATAATAATTATCAGTAAGAATGATACCCAAAACCAAACTTGTTGCCATCAAATCTATTCTAGTGTATAGAGACCCTACAGTAGGAATGATAGTAGAGTCAAAAAGTTGGAAGTGACTAGGATATCTGGATTGACAGGAAGGATAGAGAAATAGCGATGGCAGGGTACTTAAATATACTCCTAGAATTACACTGGCTGTTATGAGCTCTATAACACCTCAGTGAAAACTCAGATCACTTCATGTATGTATGTGGAGACTGAAGGCTAAATGTTTTGCTCAAGTCCTCAGATGGCAAATAAAAGAACCAGGAGGATAACCTAGAGTGTATCCTTAATTCAAGTTCCATTGTATCAACATTTTTGTTTTGTGTGACCTATATGATAGTAAAGACTTTTGAAAACAGTGTCACAAGTGGGTATAGCAGATGAGTTGGGTGACAAGGATTTTGAGAGCATGAAGGAAGATTTAAGAGGACGATGGAGCAGAAAAATTAAAATTCATCTGGATAACCACTGATTATAGGTTAACATTGGGGAATGTGATTCTAAAAAGAAAATGACACAGTACCTAGGGAACAGAGGCCCTCAAAAGACTTTGGAAAGTAAAGAAAGGAGAAAGGGTGGAAGGCTGAAAGAGACAAAAAAGAGAAAGGGAGAGGGCATAGGGCAGAAAAGAGAGTGAGGCAGAAGGAGAGGGAAACATAAGCTGGCATACAGACTCAAGAAATAACGGCCAGAGCATGTAGACCATTATGTAAGGAGAAAGGGTCCCTGTGAATTACAGAGAAATTAAACTCTGAGTGAATATATATAGAGAAGTGGTATTAATTCAACAGAGTTACAGCAATGGGGCTGAGAAAATTAGGGGAAAATTTCCTTCTCCATTATTTCAATACATCTTCTCTTTCTTAAAACGATCATATTTTCTGGTTCTCCAAGACACAGAAGTTGTTAAAAGTACTTTGTCACTTTTAAGTGGGGAAAATAATCTCACCCTCTAGTTAGTTGGCACTTTTTGCATATTTTCATGATTTATGACTGCAGTAAGACAAAACATTTGAAATTGGGATATCTCAAAAATTCCAGAATATGTAATAATAACAACTAATCCTTTTTGACTCATGCATGGTTCTGAGGTTGTCATTTAATCCTCTCAACAACCCTATGAAGAAGGTTCTTTTATTATCTCCATTTCACAGACCTATGGCATAGTGAGATCGAACAATTCCTCAAGATCACACAGATAGCAAATTGCCAAGCTGGTGCTGAGTTTTGTTTTTCCTTACCACTATGCAAAATTCCCAAAGGGTTTGGTATTTCTTTTAGCTCTCTTAGAAGGTGATGCTATCTCAAAAGATTTCAGAATAGGAAGTTCATGAGCTTGACAGATTCAGTTAATGTACATTAACAAGTTTAATTTGCCATTTAAATGCCTATATATAGGTAAATAAAACATGAATCACCAAATAATTTAGACACAGTGCTTAGAGCTTGTTGTAGGAAACTGACATGAATAGTTCTTTTTCTCTCTTTCAAAATGAAAAATATCTTGCCAAACAAAGGTGAAAAGTCCCAAGCCAAACACTAAAGTAGGTAGTATTTCTTTTTATGTTGCTTTATGAAATATTGGCAGCCAGATGTATTTCTCAACCCTAGAAGGCATAAATCTTTCAGAGGGAAACCAAATTTCTCTGGTTTGGCTGCCAAACTATGACTTCAGCCTTGAATCTCATCTCAGAAAATTGTAAACACCCTTTTCCTCCCCTGTGTTTAATTTTAAGCATATCCTCCCTTCCTGAAGACCATCCTTCTGCATTTTTGAGGGGGTGTGTCTCACCGCTGTTTTGTCCTGCATGCCAGCCTGTGGTGCTGACCCACTGAGAGACAGTTGCCCAGGTCAACTCTGTGTTCTCACCTCCTGATCACACCCTTTGTCCTTCTTTCCTCTACTTTTCCCCTTTTTCTTTTTACTAATTGTTTTTGGCTTTCAGTCCATATTCCACTGAAGGCTGATGATTTGGGTCTGAAGTTTTTTTCCATGGCCCTGTTTCTATCTCCCTCATCACAGTGAACTCTCAGATGGTTATTTCTTGCCTGTGGATGAAAGAATTCAGTTTCATTCTCAGATCGCTTATTTTGTAACCTATGATTAATTGAACAGGTCTATGCATGAAGAACTAAAACCAAAACAAAACCAACCTCACTGCTGTCAAGCTGATTCTGATACTTAGCAACCTTGTAGGACAGAGTAGAAATGCCCCATGGGGTTTCTAAGGGAACCCTGGTGGATTCAATCTGCCAAGATTTTGGTCAACAGCTGCAGCACTTAACCACTATGCTACCAGGGTTTCCACGGACAGTTAAGTGAACACAAATATATGAATATACTTGAAACTATGCATTCTGTGGTAAAGGAAACTGAGTTACTTGGGAATGGAGAAGGAACATTGTTCTCACTTCAGAAGTTCAGGTTGGTGTGATCTTTTTGTCATTCTCGTGAGAGCAACAGTGAGGTATAAAATAATAAGCACTGTAGGAGGGGACAGCAGATCTAGTGGTCCAAGTTCTGATACCAACTAACTTTGTGGCACCGGAAAGGAAGTCACGCCATCATTCACTCTGGTTGTCAGTTTCTCCGTAGAAAAAGTAACGTATTGGACCAGGCAGATTCTAAACATGGACAAACTGTGGAATCACTTGAAGAGGCTTGGACTTTCAAAAGAAAAAAAAATAAATATTAGGGCTCCTATATGGCATACCTGATGGGAATTTTTTGCAATGCGGCCCCAGAGTCTCAATATATAATTTGATGCAACCATTTCAACTCAGATCTGAGGAGCATTGCTATGGAATTGGTTCCAATTCATAGTGACCCTGTAAGACACAGTAGAACTGACCCACAGGCTTTCCAAGCACTGGCTGGTGGATTTGAACTCCCAACCTTTTGGTTAGGAGCCAAGCCTTTTAACCACTATAACCCTGAGTAATCCTTAATCTGAATCTGAATATGTAATTTGATGTAGTCACCCCAGCCCAAGTCTGAGACCAGCATTAGGAAACCCTAGGGATCATTAATGTCACATTTTCTTCAATTTCCACTAGCACTTCCAAGGCAAGAGAAATCATAGACTAGGATCATACACTGTTATCCACTGGAACATTCTTCAGAAGTGATCAAGACTGAGATAGTGTAGTGGAGACTATTGATGGGTCTGGAATGTTGCTTTGGACTAGATTATAAACTGCTTGGATGCTCAGGAGTTCTAGAACAGTAAGTAACAGAGCAAAAACTTCTGCTCTTCTACATATTTCCCTTTTAATTTACTGAGATCACAGTCATTTGCAGGCCTGCTTCTACAATTAGAAACATTATGGCACTGCGACGTGACCAACTCTGCTTGTATCTTCAGGTGTTTGGCACATCCCTGCCAAAAAAGATTATTTGGTTTGCCCTTGAAGTCTTATTGGTCCCTGAAGGTGCCATCAGAGGAACCACTTAAAGCTCCAATTCACAATAGCCAGGTGAGAGCAAGGCTTTTCAGAAAATATGAGTTTGTTAGACTCATTCCTTTTTGGCTACCAAGCATCCTTCTTTTGGTAATAATATTAATTTCTTTTGGGGTAATTAGCTCTTCAACTCTTGATTATTTCAATTTCATTATTGACTCTCTAACCTTTTCTTATATCTATTCCCTTTGCCAGTTAATTCTGTTGTCACTCCCACCAAAAGCAGAGTGTACTTCCTCACTGTTGACTTGGCCGTGTCACCTGCTTTGGCCAGTGAGGCATTAGTAGACTTAATACAAGTAGGGACTTTGAAGATGCTTGCACAATAGGGCTGTATCCTTGTACTTCACCATGGGAAGAGCCTCATCTATATAACTGCTGGCCCTCAGTCTGGGCTCCAGAATGAACATGAGTGGGGAGCGTACTCTCACCATCTGATCCACATCTTTCTATACAGCCACACAACTGAGCCCAGACTAAATCATCTCATCACTAGCCTATCTGCAGATGCTTGGGGAAATAAATGGACGTAATTTTGAGCCACTTAGTTTTCAAGTGGTTTGCTGTACTGCAATAGGTGATTGAAGCAGTAAGTAAGTCAAGGTTTTCTACCTTTCCCTAGCCGGTGGTGGCACGTGATCCAAGGCAAGACAAGTCAGATCTTTTTCACAGAATCACGGAAGACTGATATACAGTTGAAACTGCCTCACCCCAAGCAGTCAGCTGTTCCCTGAATTGTTTTAATAAGTTTTTCATCCATAAATCCTTTGCACATCCCTGGTTTCTGTACTTTCCTTGCTAGTTAACCAGACTTATTGAACGCTTTATCAGTTCTTCAGATCCTTCTAACGCAGATTTCTTCTACCATTTCCTTATATTATCAACTGTATTTATGAGGGCTGCCAATTAAGTTTGTGAACTCGTCCTAGAAAAAGTGCCACCTCCTTGCTGAGTATCACTACGGTCACCTTCGAAGTACTCCCCTTGGGAAGTTGTACACTGATGGCAGTGTCTAGTTCGCCCTTCAAAACAATATGGGAACTCTTTTTCTGGAATGGCCATCAGAGCTGTCACCCTTGTGTCCTGAATGCCATCTATGTGTCCTCCTTTCAGTATTTCCTTTATCTTTGTTGAAGAGAAGCATCATTTGGGGCCAGATCAGGTAAGTGAGAGGGTGTTCCAATACAGTTATTTGTTTACTGGCTGAAAATTCCCTCATAGGCAGCTAGACAATTAATTTGTGAACCTGCCACCATGCCACCATGTGCAATGGCCATTCCAGAAAGTGTTCCAAAATTACTTTGAAGGGTGAACAAGGCACTGGTGTCAGTGCATAGCTTCCGAAGGAGAATACTTTGAAGGTGACCATAGTCACACGTAGTAACGAGGTATGTAGCACTTAGAACAATTAAGTTGAGGGACTTAGTTGTCAAACCTACTACCTCTAAGTAGATTCTGACTCTTAGTGACTCTATAGTACAGAGTAAAACTGTCCCATAGAGTTTTCAAGGCTGTAAATCTTCACAGAAGTGGACTGCCACCTCTATCCCATGGAGCAACTGGTAGGTTCAAACCATCTGCCTTCTGCCAAATGTTCTAACCACCATGCTCCTTGTCCCTCTGATAAATTTCTTTTGTTAATTAGGGTCTTTTCTGTTGCTTGTAACTAAAAACTTTAACTGTTATAGAAGGATTCAAAGGGAAGCCACAAGAGTGTAAAAAACAAACCTGGCCTAATTTATGTTTTTTTTGTGAGGAGGGTTGTTAGCTCTACTTTCCTGCCACATTTCTCAAATCGACAAACTTTAATGTTGCAAGGTTGAAGAGCTACAATGAGCTACGGTTGCTGACTAACACGTCACAGTTTGAGTCCACTAGCTTCTCCTTGGAAACCCTGTAAGTTCTATTCGATTCTACAGTGTCACTGTGAGTTGAAATCAGCTCCGCGGCAATAGATCTCACATCAAACCAGTGGTGGTCACGAAAAAGAGGAAGCAATTCTGTGAATCTGCTCTTTTTTGTAAATTGTTGTTAATGAGTAGATCTACTAAGGAAAAAATATTCTGGATTTTAAATGTAGAATGAGAAACCAAAGAATTCTGTAAGTTACCTAGAAGTAGGCATTTAAAAACATGACTTCCCAGCAATAACTCCCCAGCTCAAGAGGTGGATGTGTCCTGTGCTGAAACTGTGCTGAATGGGTAAGATGAGGAACACCTTAGGGGTCACTTAAAATTATGCCCTACTTTTATTAATACTGGAAGCCCTGGTGGCGTAGTGGTTATGTGTTGTAGCTGTTAACCAAAAGGATGGCAATTCAAATCTGCCAGGCACTCCTTGGAAACTCTAGGGTGGCTATGAGTCAGAATTGACTCAATGGCAGTAAGTTTGGGGTTTGGTTTGGTAATATTGGAAAACAAACTATTATTCATTTAATTTTTGTTTTTCCCTTTTTCTTGCAACAGCCTTGTGTTCAAGAAATTATATAGGTTTTATTTAAAATAATCACATGGACAGGGAAGAAGGTAAAATGAATCTTCTATTACCTTCAAACTTTGTGAATGGGCCAGACAGAGATTTCTATAGTTGTGATGGATATTACACAGCTTTTCATAATGCCAAATGTATGCCATTAAAGAATGTGCAGGGACGTAGCACAGGGGGTGTTATAAATACCCTTTTCCATCAGAACCACGAAACTTTGTTTCTGAGTCTTAGAAATGATTGCCCAAGATCTCTGAAATGAATATACAACAGAAAGTAAATCCATCATAATCAAAAAGTGACTCAAAAGGAGAAAGCTTCCAGAATGGGAAAAAATAAAACCAGCCTCCGGACCTCACGCCACTCCTATAAATTGTTGCACAGCTGTTACCACTTCCAGCTATGAATTTGTGCCAAACCAAAGACCAGGGTATTCCTAGGACGAGATACTAAATTCCTCATCCAGGCATCTCTGTGAGAAAAACTGGTTCCTCTCCAAGGACAAAGAGTTGGTGGAGAACGAGAACGCTTTTAGGGCATGTGTCTCCTACAGAGTTCTGAAGAGAATCTTCCAAAAGACTCCCTGGGATAGTGTTGACAGCTTATCTTTAGAACACAGAGAGTTTCCAGGAAACCCAAAACAGCACATTAAGAAGTCGTCTTTCCAATGAGAAAGTGGAAAATGTGGTAACAGAATAGAAGAATTTTGTCCAGATGCCTTCAAAGTTGCTTTTACTCCATAGACACTGTAGAAAAATATTTTAAATAGAGGTCTCAGACAATCACTAGGTCATTACATTTTGCTTTTGCTAGACATAATGTTAATTTCTACTCTAGAAGATACCACCAAGTTCCTACAATTTTCATTAGAACTTTTAATACGTACATGTAAGTATTAAAAATGTGTCTATTATTACTTTGTGAAGCTTGCTATTTTACTTACATACAAATGCTTAGGAATGGATGGATTCCTATAGTAATTCCTCATAGTAATCCTAAAGCCATGACAATTTAAGCTACCTCATTCAACAAATGTCTATTAAACGTATCTTATGTGCCAGACCTGTGCCAGAAAATGGGCACCCATATATGAGTATGTTATCCCAGTCTAAAGGATTTAATAGCCTGGTATAGAGAAATTCTAGCTTTTAAACTTAATAAATGGATTCTTGTCAATTCTAGAATGGACGTATACAGAGAGAATCTAACTCATATATCCAACCACTTTCTGGAAAGTGTAACACAGTGGTTGTACTGACTTGGACTTGCATCTAAACTCTACCACTCACGAAGTGGATGACTTGATAGCTTATTTCTCTGAGGCTGATATAACACAAATATCACAAGTGGGTGGTTTCAAAGAACGGAAATATATTTGCTCACAGTGTAGAAAGTTAGAATTCCAAATTAGGATCTTTACTGTGTCAGTTACTCCAATGAGTCTCATTCTTATTTCCTGGTGTCTTCCAATGGTTCTTGGAATTCCTTTGCTTGCAGATAGTCCTCACATGGAAATGGAAACTCACTGACAACAATTTTACCAGGCCATCAGTAAGCTGCAGTGCTAAATCAGCCTAGACCCCTTGTTGTCAGCTCTCAGTCATTAACTCTTTCTACCATCCCGAACCAAACCCATAGCTATCGATTCTGACTCACAGTGACCTATGGTCAGAGCAGAACTGCCCCATAGAGTTTCCAAGGAGCACCTGGAAGATTTGAACTGCTAATCTTTTGGTTAGCAGACATAGCACTTAACCACTATGCCATCAGGTTTTTCCCTACCATTCCAGTGTTTATCAAATTCTTATTATTAGTAGGTTACTTAATAGTCTTGTACAGCAATTGTGATTGCCAACTTTTCATAACAAATCATAAGTTAAATAACAAATATGAAGTATGAATAAAATATTAGTATAATTAACATTATTTCTTATCTAGAATTGAGATGTTTTTGTTAGCATCTTTAACAAAGATGAAGACTATTAGCTCAAACCATAAGTTCACTATCCAATTTTCTTTTTCTTTTTTCTATTTATATCAATGATGCTGAACCATCCTTCTGTGATATCATACATCACTGGGAAAGGTAAGATATGTTGGAAGAATCTGTCAGAGAATTCAACGTATTTCTATTGTACACTGAAACAGAAATGATAGAGAAAATTACCTGAATGTAACATTCAGTACTCTTCACCACTAAGGTCAGTGAGAACAATATAAACAAAGACTGGACGTTTCAAAAATTTCAAATTGCAGACTGTAGTGAAAGAACTATTATCCTTCCCTTTAGTTATACCTGGTGGTAGAGTGGTTAAGTGCTATGTCTGATAACCAAAAGGTCGGCAGTTCAAATCTACCACCCACTCCCGGGGAACCCTATAGGGCAGGCCTACTTTGTCCTATAGGGTCACTATGAGTAAGAATTGACTCTACGGCAGTACGTTTTGTTTTGTTTTGTGTTTAGTTATAGTAGCATCTTGACAGTATTCATTCACAGTCTGTTGACTGTTTCAGTGTGGTTTTTCAAGTGAAGTCATTGCAAAATATGAAGTACTGAGAAGTTGTCAAAATACTAGATATTGTCTTTGTATCATACATCAGTTTTATGATATGATTTATGACAAGTTCATGAACTTGTTACCATGCACTTATGTTGACAGCACTATGCAAACAACTTGGTAAGGTTTCATAACCTTGGTATGTCAGTGTCTCACAGCAGTTTTCACGTCAGTGTGTGGCGGTGTCTTGCTGAGTGTCATTCATTATTATTGCATGTCCTCGTGGCCCATGGCAAGAATGCCAGAACTTCAATTAGAGAAACAAACAAACATCATATTTCTTGTTAAACTTGGCAAGAGTGGACATGAAATTAGGGACATGTTAGTCCAAGTTTATGGGGATAATGTCATAAAGAAAACAGTAGCATACAAATGGATTAAACTGTCACTGATGAAGAGTGGTCAGAAGCTGCCAGTAACAAGCAGAACTGACAAAAACATTGCAAAAATTCATTGAATTGTGCATCAAAATCATTAACTGTCAGAAGCACAGCAGATCAAGTAAACATCAATAGAGAAACAGGAAAATTTTCACTGAAAATTTTGGCATGAGAAAGATGTATACAAAAATGGTCCCAGAGGAACTCACTGATGAACAAAAGCAAAGGAGACTCAAAGTTTTCCAAGACCTTCTGGAGAGGCAAAATGATGTTTTGGGCCATGTTATTGCTGGTGATGAAACACAGTGTACCAATATGACCCTGAAATGAAGTGTTGAATTGTACTATGGAAGTCAGCCAGTTCTCCATGACCAAGAAAGTTCCATCAGTCCAAATCAAGAGTCAAAACAATGTTGCTAACCTTTTGTGATATCTGAGGGACTGTTCATTATGAATGTGTGTCAGCTAGACAGCTAACCAAGTTTACCATTTGGAAGTGTTGACAAGGCTGTGTGAAAAAGTTAGAAGAAAACGACCTGAACTTTTCACCAACAACTCATGCCTCTTATATCACGACAATGCGCTAGCTCACATGGCACTGTGTGTGAGGGAGTTTATAGCCATTAAATGAATAACTGTAGTGGAACACCTTACCTACTCTTGATCTGGCACCCAGTAACTTTTTTCTTCAACTGAAGATAAAGGAAATATTGCAAGGAAGACATTTTGATGACATTCAAGACATCAAGGGTAATATGATGAGGGCTCTGATGACCGTTCCAGAGAAAGAGTTCCCAAATTGCTTTGAAGAGGGGCATAGGCACTGGCATCGATGCATAGCTTCCCAAGGGAAGTACTTTGAAGGTGACTGTAATGATATTCAGCAATGAGGTACGTAGCACTTTTTCTAGGATGAGTTTGTGAAGCTTAATTGTTAGATCTCATGAATCTTAGTATGTTATGACTGGCATTAAAATTATGATATTTCTGCCCTGAAATGAGAATGTCAGGCTATTAGAGAATATATGGTAGAGTACTGATGGTACGATAATTAAGTTCTCAGCTTCTGATCAATCTTTTCCTTAGAAGCTGAGCACTTAACTTCATAGGAGAATGACTCCATGAGAGGGAAGCCAGGCCATCTGCTCTAATAAAGATTATAGTGCGGGAAACCATATGAGGCAGTTCCATTTGTCATTCTATGAGTCAAAAACCAGCTCCACAGCACGTAACGACAACAGAGAATGTATTGTTGAGCTGTATCACTTGAATGAAAAATTTCAAGTAATACAAATGGTCTTTGCTTACATTATCAATATTATAAAGACATTTTTATCTCATTTATCTTTTCTAATATTCACATAAAGGCTTCCACCTGCAAATACAAACTAAAATGTTAATGATGCCCTTCTACACATCCACAAACTTGGTAAACATAGAATTGTGACAGTAACACGTGTTGGTGATGATATGGAGTCAAGAACCGTCATAGAGAACTTGTGTAAGTGAAATTGATTCAATCACTTTAGAAAAGTGTTATCCTTACTTGTACATACATATGATAAACCAATATCATGGACCTAATAATTCTATTCCCAGATATATATATAGGGAAATAATATGCACACATATGACAGGAGACATGTAGTATAAAGTTCATAGTATCAATGTTCATGGTAGTTGAACTCAACTCTAATACATATATTTCCTAGTTAGGATGTTAGGATGGATAAATACATTGCAATTGCTAATGTAATAGAATTATGTAACATAGTTAAACTATCTAGAGCTACATATACCGATTTAGTATAGTCTTACAAATATACTGTTGATTGAAACAAAGACAAGTCGGTGTTTACGTAAGGTGTAAAACCATTCAATATTAGTCATTTCATTTAGAAGTACACACAAAAGTGACAAAATCACAAAGAACATCAAGGAAAAAAAATTTCATACAGGTCAAGATAGATTTTTTAACCCAAGAGTGTGGAAGGAAACATGATTGAGAAAATCCAGATGCGTTTGTGTGTATGTGTGGCTGGAGGGTGCTTTTGCAGTGGAGATATTGTTAGTAATTACAAAAAGAATGCTTGTATTCACTTCTTAGTGATTCATCATGTTGTATATATGTGTTATGTACCTTTCTTTGCATGTTATAGCTGACAGTTTAAAAAGTTATGAAAATGTTCTCTTGAAATTCACCACACTTCAATGTGAAAAAGAAGAATCACATTTCCCACCATTTTGTTGTTGTGGGGTACCACTGAGTAGGTTCTGATGCATGGCAACCCTAGGACACACACCACCATCTGAGTATATCCAGAAATTTTGGCACATCTTTCAACACCAAATCACGATCTGGAGGCACCCTGCTGATCACCAATCACGGAAGTATTCATATGTCAATTGGCATCCTGTTAGTTAAGTTTTTTTTTTTTTATTAGATACCAACTCTTTTCCATATTGCTCGCATAGCTGATACCCTATTAGTAACAATACTAATTTTTTTTTCCCACTGTACGACATGCCTCACAAAAAACAGCAGTGACAGACTGAAAATGTTCTTCGTTAGCACGGATAGATTTTGAATGATTAACAGAACAATGACAACACAAAATTGTCAAGCACTTCTGCATGTATGATAAACCAGTTGTCATCAAATTGATCCTGACACATGACTATCTCATGTGTATCAGAGTAGAAGTATATTCCATGGAGTTTTTAGTGGCTGTGATCTTTGAGAAGTAGATTACCAGTGCACCTGAATCTTCTGCCACTGAGTTGATTCTGACTCACAGTGAACCTTACAGGACAGAGTAGAACTGCCCCATACAGTTTCCAATGAGCTCCTGGCAGGTTTGAACTGCCAACCTCTTCCCTAGCAGATGTAGCACCTACCCACTATGCCACCAAGGTTTCCAATCACCAGTATACTAACTATTTGATGAGAAACTGGTTCGTTCTGTAAACCTTCATCTAATGCACAACTAAAAAAAAAGAAAAGATGGACTTAAAAATGGAGACAATAACATTTAATTGGGGAGAAGGGTAAATTAAAGTATCCTAACATCCTTGTGGAAACCCTAGTTGTGTAGTGGTTAAGGACTATGTCTGCTAATCAAAAGGTCAGCAGTTCAAACATGGCAACATCCTCGTAAGAGCTCTCATGGTGCAGTAGCTAAGTGTTTAGCTGCTAACCAAATGTTCAGCAGTTTGAATCCATCAGCTACTCCTTGGAAACGTTCCATACCATTAAGGTCTGTATGAGTCCGTATCTATTCATCTGCTGTAAGTTAAAGAAGAAGACTCTCATAAACCTCATTGGGTGGCACAAACAGTTTGCAATTGGCTACTAACCAAAAAGGTTAGTTGGACAAACCCAGCTAATGAAACTGATAGCTTATGCAGCCAGTTGCTAGGCCAGTGTCTTGAAAGACTTGCTGTTTCTGTCCACCAGCCAGCAAAACTTGAAGTGTTGATGATGAGTGTGACTCAGTTGTGAGCTGCTCAGACCCAGAGGAACCACCCCCTCCTGTCCATTGTCCTCAGAGTACTGCGTGTGGCTCAAGTCAGTCAAGTTCAAGTCTACCAGCCTACACACCAAAGAAAAAATTGCAGCTTGTTGCTGTGCCTGCACTTCATGATAACCTACATAATCCATAATTTTTGTATGTTCTTCCTCTTGAGAAACTGTATAAAATGTTCCTCCTTCCTTTGTTCAGAGACTTTGATTTAAGGTATATACCTCCGTACCTGTGCACTTGCAATAAATGCTCTGCATAAAAAAAGAAAAAGAGGAAGAAGTGGATTGGCAGAATTTTCTCCAAGGTGACTCCGGGTGGACTTGACCACCAAACTTTCAGCTAGCAGCCAAGTGTTTAAGCTTTTTCACTACCCAAGGACTTCTTTCCTCCAAGTAGTTACCATATAATAGCCAAGATCTGATTCGTACATTTCATACCAGTGGTTTTGCCAACAGAAAAGCAAACTATTTCCTGAACAGCCACATTATATGCCATTAATATTCTATAATATGTAATTGCCATTTGTGGCATTTTGCCAGTACTTACTACAATTCTATTTTGAAACTCATTATTTGTCATTAAATTTGTAGTTAAAATCAGTCACTTAAAGGGATAGAGTAGCAACACTGGCAGTTTGGGGGCATGGTTTCAGCAGACATCTAGGTCAATTGGCATAATAAAGTTTATTAAGAAAACATTCTGCATCCTTCTTTGGTGAGTGGTGTTTGGGGTCTTAAAAGCTAGTAAGTGGCCGTCTAAGATGCATCTATTTGTCCCGGACCACAAAGAGCAAAGGAAAGTGAAGAGTACCAAAGAAATAAGGAAAAACTGAGCCCAAGAAACAGAAAGTTCACATACACCACAGACTCCTCAGCCTGACACCAAAAAAACTAGGTGATGCCCATCTACTGCTAATGACCACCTTAACAGGAAGCACAACAGGCAGTTCATAATGGGGCAGAAGAAAAGTAGGCTGTGGAGCTTAGATTCTAGTGAAAAGGCCAGACTTGACGATCTGGCTCAGACTGGAAGGTTCACAGAAGATACGGCCCCCAGACTCTGTAAGCCAAAAACTAAAACCACCCCTGAAGTCAACTCATCCGACAAAGATTAGACAGGACTATAAAACGTAAAATGATACAGGTGAAGAGCATGCCTCTTGGCTTAAGTAGATAAATGACACTAACTGGCAGCTCTTGTCTGGAGGTGAGATGAGAATGCAGAGGGGGACAGGAGCTGGTTGAATGGACACAGGAAACATGGAGTAGAGAGGAGGAGTGTGCTGTCACATTGTAGGAAGAGCAACTAGGGTCACATAACAATGCATATATAAGTTTTTGTATGAGAAACTGACTTGAATTGTAAACTTTCACTTAAGCCACTGCTGTGGAGTTGATTCCTACTCATAGTGACCCTGTAGGTCAGAGTAGAATTGCCCTATAGAGTTTCCAAGGAGTGCCTGATGGATTTCAACTGTGGACTTTGTATTTAACTGCCGAAGTACTTAACCACCTTGACACCAGGTTTCCAAACTTTCACTTAAAGCACAATTAAAAAAAAAAAAAAAAAAAAACCCTAAAAACATTTGTGGTTAACTTTTACCAGCTACTTCCAAAGACATACAACTTGCGTCACTATCTGTTTTCCCTACCAGGAATGTAACATGAATTCTGCCACTATAATTTTGTTCAGCAATTTACTCCAGCAATTCAATACTAGAAAATATTTCTATAGAAAAAGAATTTTTTTTCTAAGATAGACAGATACATAGTACTTCCATGCAAGGCTTTGATGGCTTCATCCCAGTAGTTAACCAATTTTTGTAAAAGACAATTTACTATACAACAAGGTCAAAGGGATTGCTAGCCTTACGAAACAAAACAGTGCATTGCTTATTTTTGCATTTTTCTGTTTTCTATTTCCAGTTGCTTCTAGTTGCTTTATCCTTGTCTCAGTGCATGTGTAATCACATTCTATATTCACACCGAAACCTTGTCACTAAAGGTGGTTACAATGTCGTTGTATTTCTGCCATCGCCATTATAACTATCTTCATGTTTTCATAGACCACATTCATGCAATTGCTCCTTTTGGAAAATTGAAAATCTAATAATAAACCACAGTAGCAACAGTAAAGAGGGCAATGTAAACAGCAGCACGATAATAATGGGAAAGTAAATTAACCTCAACGCACTGCATCCAATTAACTGACTGGAAGCCAAGACCTGCTCATCAGTGTCCTTGTGGCACATGTGTTACCTTTGTTAATGCTATAGGTAGCTGACCTCAGTGAACATTATAATTACACTTAAAACTTACTAAATATGTCTGAACAAAAATATATATATTTTTAAATTTATTCCTCTAAAATTTCTAAATTACCTGCTGGAAAGCCACAAGAGGACACAAATGATTTATGGACCATACTTTGAGAAGCACTGCTCTGTGTCATGTTATGATCTTCAAAACCATGAAAACCAAACCCCAAATACTCAGAGCCAAAATAGCCAATTTTAGGACTCATGAAAATCTAACCAACCAGCCAATCAACAAAGTGCCGTAAAGTCAATTCTGACTCATATAGAACCTACAGGGCAGAGAAGAACTGCCCCATACCCTTCCCAAGGAGTGCCTGGTGGACTTAAACAGCCAACCTTCTGGTTAGCGGACACAGCGCTTAATTACTATATCATGAAAGCCTAGCACCTAGCAATTCAGTTCAGAATGCCTCGTTTGTTAGCTTTTTCTGCCGATGAATAAAAAAAAAAAAAAGTGCAGTTGTTCTATTTTCATAAAGCAGTAATGAAGCCTATGGGTAACATTCTAAGATTCAAATTTGATTTCAGATCCCCACCCAGTCTGGGGTTTATAATCACCCTAGGTACTAATATCAGTGTTAACCACAAATGCTGGCGATGGGAGGAAACTTCACTACAGAAGCCGGCTATGCTGTTATTCTGGTGCCCATTCTCTAAAATGCAGAGCTTTTAGAGGGAGAATTTCTGCAGTACTGGCTTCAAGAGATGTGAAGTCAGGACACATTCAGAGTGGAGCCACAGACTAGGGGAAGACCTAGCAAAGAGTGGGGTGCGAGACACTAAATGTTGTTTTCCCTGATTTTTAAAGTTTGGCCACATTGCCTAAGATGAACAAATAGAAGATTTTGGGGATTAATTTACACGCTATTTTTAAAATACAAATAGCTTGGAGTAAATCCAAATGATTTCATCAGTAGTCCTTCCTTCTGATGACACCAAGGTACTTGCATTAAGGCAGGTGAAGCGCTGTACATAATTTGGCTTTACACTAAGGCAGTAGGAGAGCAGGGTGTTTTAGTCAGCTAGTGCTGCTTTAACAGAAATACCACAGAATGGATGACTTTAACAAAGCAGGTTTATTCTTACACAGTCCAGTAGGCTACAAGACCAAATTCAGGGTGTCCACTCCAGAGGAAGTGGACACTTTCCCTTCGCCTCTGGAGGAAAGTCCTGTATTGTATCAGTCTTTGTCCAGGGAGCATCTTGGTGTAGGAATCTCGGATCTGAAGGACTGCACTCTGCTCCCTGTGCTGCTTTGTTGATGGTGTGATGTTCCGAGTTCTCTGCTTGCCTCTCTTTCCTTTTATCTCTTGTAGGACCGGAAAGGATCCAGTGTAGGGCAAGCCATGCTCCAGGGAAACTCTCTTTACAGTGGAGCAGGGAGGTGATTCCATGAAGGGATTTACAGTCCCACCCTAATCCTTTAACACTCATCACAGGAAAATCACAAAATCGAGGACAATCACAAAAATATTGGGAATCACGGACCAGCCACACGGCTGCACGTAGTTTGTGGGGGGCACAATTCAATCCATGACACAGAGTTTCACAAAAAAGTTGAGGTAAAGATGAAACTATTAGGACTTGGAAGATGATCATGAGGAAGTGAGAGAGAAATCATACCTGAGTTTCTTGAAGATGGCCCGAAACCAACTTTGCCTCTCAGAGTTTTGCTTGGGAAACCCTACCAGTAAAGCAGGAAGAAACTTTTTTCCCCCTTTTTCTTACTGTTTTACTCTTTGGTCTTATATCCACAAACTGTCATATAACTGAAAGGTAAGTTTGTATCTCAAATACAGTTTTTAACCTAATAAAACCAGTAGTCCGATGCCATCAAGTCAACTGTAACTCAAGTGTGTCACAGTAGAACTTCTTTGAATTTTCAATGGCTGAGTTTTTTTTTTTTTTTTTTTTAAGAGTTGATCATCAAGCCTTTCTTCTGAGGTGTTGAAATGAGGCATAAGTGACCCCATTTTGAGGAAGGGTGCAGTAAAAATTCAAGGTATTAAAGAAAGCCCTAGGAAACATCTTAATAGCAGAAAACACCATAGAGTAATCTCACCTTTGTTTTACAAAACATCTGTCACGAGACAAAGCCTGGGGGCAGCCTTGCAAGTGACCCCTAGACCTTGACCACATTTTACAACTAACAGGAATTCCTGGTGGCCCAATGTAAAGGTCAGTTCCTCACCCCTCCGCTTTGTGATCTTACGGCTTAAAAACTGTGTGCTAGAGAAGCTTGGGGTCACCCCTTGCTCTGCGTAGTTTGGGGTGTGTCCCTGGTACACCAGTCTTTTTCTTATTGGGCACATTTTTTAATAAAACTTAACTTTCAAAAATTAACTATGTAACGTCTTGAAATCGGGACCCTAACAGAGGCATGCTTTTGGTTAGGTGTGAGTATATTAACCTTGTGCACCACCTGCCAAAGCCAAGTGTGCCTAGGCACTCCTTTTTACCTAATACAATGCTTTAAACTTGTCATAGGTTAAAATGTGATCTGTGTTTAAAAGCTTTTGCATTCTGAGACTCTTTCTCCTGCTTACAACATTCTTTCTACAAGAAAGCACAAACTGACTTCTAAACAACTGAATATAAATACACATTTGAAACTCAATCCACGTTTACATAAGTTACTCTTTTATTTGTCAAAAGAGAACCCTGGCGACACTGTGATTAAGAGTTTGGCTGCAAACCCAAAGGTCAGCAATTCAAATGAACCAGCTGCTCTTTTCAAAACCCATAGGGAAGTTCTACTCTGTCCTATAGGGTTGCTGGGAGTTGGAATCAATGGAAACGGATTTGGGTTTTTTAATTTGCAGAAGAGACTAGCATCTCATTACATATTTTGTCTGTCCCATTTTTCTGAGAACATCCTGATAGTGTATAGAAATAGAATAGTCATACATTGCTGTTAGGTGATCATACAACAATTGTAAAAAAAAGGATTGTCAGAGGAATGAAACTTGTTTATTTTTTCTACTTGGAAAGCCCAAATGACCTTATCTCCAGGGGACAGCTTTTAGAGGACTATGAACAATATTTTGAAACTACATCCCAAATTGGTTGGGGGTTGGGAAGGGTGGGGGAAAGGGAACAGTGAAGGGCATGAGGATATGGTTTCAAGCTTTCATGAGAAACAACGGAGTCAAATCAATCATTAAAAGCTCTCATTGCAAGGAGAATAGCTCAATTAAGGAGAATGGAATGAACTAGCCTAGGGGTGTGCTCTTGCTCATTGTTAGCTCACATAAAGTTCTTTGGCACTTAGCTTTTTTTTTTCCCCCCCCTTTAGTTTCAGCCACAAATTCAGTGCGTAGCTATTTAAAGGTGTCACCATGTTCAGCATCTCTGCTCACTCCAGCGGTGCAGCATGGGAATAGGGAAGCTGGCACAGTGGTTTTGTGGTTCTGACAGACCAGTTAAAGCAGGAAAGGTAATGTCATGTCTCTGATTTATTACTTCCTGAAAGGTATAATACAGATTCTCCTTACTCTTGTTGCTAGAAGGAAGGTTGGGGAAAAGGAGATAAAAACACCCTTAAGTTTTTCAGTTTCTTGGAAAAGTATGAGTGTTGTCTTTAAAAAAAGGCTGACCTCAAGTTAGAATGGTAACCACAAGTCTGCAGAGTAGATCTGTATTACATAGGCTTTTCATGACTGTGACCTTTCTGAGGCAGATTACCAGGCCTTTCTTCTGAGGCAACTCTGGGTGGGTTTGAATCCACAACCTTATGATCAGCAGCTGAGCGCTTAACAGTTTGCAATACCCAGAGACTTTGGTGTTGTGCCTGGCCTTAACTATTTTACATGGAATCTTCTAGGTGTTCTAAAGTGTTTGTTAAAAGTATATGTGAAAGAAAACAGATTGGTAAAACTGATCTCTCAATTTAGTTCAACAAATTCATACTAAATGTGCTTGTATTCTCCTAGGCAGTTGAAAATGTTAAAAACGAGCCTTGTTGCCAGTAACTTGAACAATAACCTGGCATAACATCATGCATCTGCTGGACTAGCTGAGATCCAAATGACACAAAGGAAACTAGGCTGAAGTATGGGGCTTGCTATACAAAAATAAATTCTGCTGAAGGAAACAGTAAGCCTTTGGAACAGCCAGTTTTTCTATGGGGACAGAGCAAAAATCTCAACTTATTAGTCAAAAGGTTTTTTTTTTTTTTTTTATACTTTGACAGGAAGGAAATGACCCACTGTCCCGTTGTGTGAAGCATACAATGAGCTGAGCTATAAAAGCATGGGCAATCTTGGTGATGAATTGCACTAACCAACCTCAATCAAATTATGAGACCACAAATGAGAGGAATTAACTTTTAAGTGAGAAGGTCACCCCTCTCTATAAATGAATCATCTCCTGTACTCAGGTCTTGATCTGGAAGACTCGTGCACACAGAATGCACGGCCCACACTGTGGGTACGGTTTTGTTTGACTGATTTGAATGCAGTCATCAAAGTCCAATGTCATAACTTTCGCTCTAGACAAACAGGTTCTTTATGCCACTGTTTCAGTCAAGGGAGTCAAATAATACCTTTTTTATTGCAGTATTTTTAGACATTGGATACATCTGGAAAAATATTCAAGCAGATAATTAGATTGCATTAGCAATGTGTCTGTTGTGGTTTCCTTGATCCCGAAGAAGGCAGCCCTTTATGAAGCACTTGGCAGCAGTCTCCGCGAAATCTACTGTGTAAGTTGGCCCACACTAGAGCATGTGGAAAACATTTTTTGGCTGAAACTCGAAACCATTCATGTGGCTTTGAGACTGGGAAGCTCAGGCTGCCAACATCAATAGAACTTTGTACTACAAACCAAAATGGTCATTTAGACATGTGTACTTCCATGCTCACAAATGCACTGAGGTCAAATATTTTTTAATCTTGGGAATTTTTCCTCTTTATACAGCCTCATATTTCATGCAGGAAATGAGACTGAGTACAACAAACACAAATCATTGAGACTGACAGAGCATATTGGGTTCAAAACCCAAGCCTTGACTCTAATTGCTCTCCAAAGGCCCCTGGCTCAAGGTAACTGTTGATTTAGTTCAGCTGTTTTCAATCAGCACCGTAAGGTCTCACTAAGACAAACTGGGGAGGCCGTGTTACATTTGTACCACTGGATCCCTTGGGTATAAGTATAACACAGTTAGCATTTTAAAAGATTGCATTTGTCTGTACGCTGCAGGCAGTAATTACAAGCAGGCAAATCTTTTATGAAAGATGGTGTGACCTTCCTTATGGTGAAAGAGTGACGATGGCTTCTAGTGGAGGAAAAATAATGTTTCCATTCAGGGTTCAGAGAGGAGGCCTGCTGTCCTTCAGATGGTTGCCAAACTTGACAGCCAGCTTGTTGATCTGTTTTGGTGACTATCAAAGTACTTTATTCCTAGAGTGGGCCAATTTCTTAGTATTACTTACCTATTGAAGGATTGCAAAAAGTATACTGTCTTGAATTTACAAAGAGATTGCTCCATGGCACCGAAATGCTGTTGATCAGTTGACTAGTACATTTATGTTTAGTTTTTCTATGCGACAGACTAGTAGCAACACATTTTTTTAAAGATCTGAATATGTGTATTGATGCTTGGAATGATGTTCTCGATCTGTGGTTGCCTTTGAAATTGCAGGGTGGACTTTAAATGAATGTATTTGGCTACTCTGCTATGGGCTTGACTTTGCATACTGGAATCCAGTGTGAATGTTTGGTCTAGACTAACCAGTTCTGGAGAGTCAATTCTGACACATAATGATAGTGTGTGTTTCAGATTAGAGTTATGTTCCATAGAGTTTTCAATTGTTGTGGTCTTTAAGAAGTAGATTTGTCAAGTCTGTCTTTTAAGGTGCCTCTGGGTGAACTTGAACCTCCAGTCTTTCAGTTATCCTCTAAGTATTAACCATGTGCACCACCTAGGCTAGAACTCCTAGCCTAGACTAGGGAGACCTAGATTTAGAATAGGTTACATTATTAATAATAGGAAACCCTGGTGGCATGGTGGTTAAGTGCTACAGCTGCTAACCAAATGGTCAGCAGTTTGAATCCACCAGGCTGTCAATGGAGATAGGATACTTCTACTCCGTCTGTACGGTTACTATGAGTTGGAATCAACATGATGGCAATGGCTTTGGTTTTTGGTGTATGTCGCTAATATATGTCCCTGGGTAGGGTAAATGGCTTGCACTCAACTGCTAAACTAAAAAGACTGGCAGTTCAAACCTACTCAGCAGTGCTGTGGAAGCAAGGCCCGATGATCCACTCCTATAAGGACTGAAGTCAAGAAAACCCTGTGGAGCAGCTCTACTCTGTAACACATGAGGTCGCCATGAGTTGGAATCAACTCGATGGCAGTGAGTTTGATTTTGCCTGCGTGTTGTTGCTAATAGAAGAATTCAGTTCTGTGATGCAGTTAATGGCTTCCCAAAGACAGACTGCTGGGTTATCAAAGAATTTTTTTAAATAAATTTCTGGTTACAATTGCAGACCTTAATTGTGTTTCACTCTGTGTGTGTGTGTGTGGCTTCTCCAGCACCTGGCAGAGTGCTTGACACACAGTAGGCACCAACTAAATATTCACTGGGTGACTGGCATATTGATGGAGCAGATGCAACACATGTACAGATTAAAAATATGGGTGCCTTGCTTTGGGAAGTCTAAACATAGCGCATTCTATTTTGTGAATCATATGAATTACCCACAGATTCTTAACTTTTTGAAAAAGAAGTCATTTAAATATTGAGCTCATCAAGTTAGTTAAAATCCATTTAAATAAAAATATAACTTAGATTCAATGTTTCAGGATCGTTCTTTGAAGAGCTCAAATGGTTCTAAGTGTGTGCACATGTACACATATGTGTGTATATGTACGTTTGTGTAACAGTTCCCAACAGCTGCCTCCCACTATAAGTCCTTCTCTGTGACTATACAGCTATTGAGTCTTCTATAATTCTATTACTCAGTGAGACATAATCATTATAGTTAAGCTATGCCTTAGTTTTAAGCAGGAGGGTTTAAGACGTTATTTTTAAATTCCATAACCATGTGGGTAATATAGATTAATTTCAATTAAATTAATATTTTCCAAAGCATTTATTGCAGTTTTCCAACGTGTGTAAACTACAAAGAAAATTGCACATTGAGGGACACTGTCTCGTTGAAGTTTGTTTCTATCTTTTCTAGGTGAGAAATAATAAGAACCCTCCACGTATGATGGTTTGAACAACCTCAGCATTGGGTTGCAAAGTAAGCTGGCTGAAAGTCACGCAAGTAACTTGGCTCTAAAGGAAAACCCATGAAAGTGGTGGTTACTAGGTAAGTTGCAGAAGCTATTTTCGTTTTCTCTAATGCATCAGAATGTGACTGTAGATCTCTCACCTTCATTGCTTTCATGAGCAGCAATTGTGGAAACCACATCCTACAATATTCTTCCAAGTGTCAAATATTGAGATCTGTCTTAGGAAAAGAAAAAAGCAATGGAAGCTTTCTACCCTCAAGCATTGAGTTAATACTTGGGAAGATATGACTTGAAGTTCTGGTGCTGTCACCAGCTATACAACGTTAAGGAAGTCATTTACTTCTCTGAAGATTATTATGAATATTAAATGAGATATACTCAAAGATCTTAGAACGTGAGCACTACATGCTATACTATCTATCCTATATTCTGTGATTTTCATTTTTTCTTACTTTACCCTTTCTGAAACCAGGTGTCTTACAATTAACATATTTTAAATATTTTATGTCTTATTTTGTTCATCTAAACAGAGATTATGTTGATGATTTATCTTGAAATTGTTCAAGTATGTTATGCTAGTTCCATCCTCTGCTTTCTTTTCTCTCTCTCTACCCCACCCCTCTCCTGCCTTCACCGTTTGTTCCCATTAGACAGTGTGATCATGGTGGTCTTTTAAAAGCTCAGGCTTTGGAACAAGCCCTTTCTGTCTCTTTTTGATTCCTAGTCCCACCACATATCAGCTGTTGTTCTTGGGCAATTTATTTCACCTTTCAATGCCTCACATTTCTCATCAGCAAAAAGAAACTTGTAATTCAAAATTCACAATGTTATCATAAGGATTGTAAAGGGTTAGTAATGATGTGGCACATAAGAAATGTGTAATACATGTCTGTTAGCAGTTTTTATTACCAGGCCTGGCTTGTAATGGAGACAGATGACAATGTTTGGCAGCATGTTTAGAATACTTGCTTGTTCCTGGATCGTTTCATAAGAATATTTGCCAGTCAGAGTATGAACTTCATGGATTTAACTCTAATTGAAGTTATATTTCTAGTTATACTCCAAATTATAATCAGTCAGTGTTCTTGCTTGCACATGGCCTACCAGTTCTTTCTGACAGTTCCCATGGCTTTATATTCTGAGTTCAATTCTTCACGTCTTTTGGTGTGTGTTCTCTATTTTGCTGTCACAGTCTCTTTGTGAGTCAAAATCGACTCAGTGGCAATGGCTTTCTGTTTTCTTTTCATCATCTTGTGGCAGCTCTGGTGGTACAGTGGTTAAGAGATTGACTGCTAACGAAAAGGTCAGCAGTTCAAATCTACCACCTGTCTTCTAGAAGCATCATGGGGGCAATTCTACTCTGTCCTATAAGGCTATGAGTAAGAATCAACTCAACTGCAATAGATTTGGGTTTTGGCTTTGGTTCCCTTCTGAGAGGATCACCATTCATTGTCACCTTCATGAGTGTCTGCTTCTGCTTTAGAGGAAGGAACTTTACTTTTCCAGCTGAGTTTTGTATCCCGTTCATTAAGCATGACTGTTGCTTAGTTCCTCACAGTAACTTTATGACCAGATTGTAAAATTTTAAATGAATTACTTGAACAGCAAGAAAGATAGAAGGGAACTATTCTGGACTGCCGACATGGTTACTTCCTTTCTAGTCTCTGACTTCTTTCCACTTAGCAGAGATCAGTTTAATTCCTTTGCTGGGAGTTATTTTGAGCACCTGGGCTTTGGAATCCAAGATGAAACATGCAAAGAGGAATATTCTTCTTTATGAAGATTTATTCCAGGCCCTATTCCTGTTCCAGGAATGATCTATTCCCAGTTGTTTGTAGGAATACCCATTCCCATAATACAAAATCCCCACATACTCATGGTAGTATGGTCTTTCTTTATGGGTCTAGTAGGATATTTACACAATCTATTATAGTTCAACATCACTACAGTCTGGATTATTAGATAACAGGACATCAACAACGTAATTCAGACTGGAGAGCACCAAGACCCGTCCCTCTGCTTTACACAGTCTGTACTCCAGACAGGACATAGAAACCACATCAGCAGTACCTCCCTTCAGTGTTTACTAGTTTAATCATCTGTAATTCCCTGCTCAACCAGGAACACAACTCCACAAACACTAGAATTATAAATTTGTAAGAGCCAAGAGATGTTTCCGCATCCAGTCACTCTAGCTTACACCCTCCTCTCCTTTGCCCTTTCTCTCTCACGTTCCGTGTCCTGCTCAGAAATGTTCTGCTCAGGGGCATTTCATAGTCTTGACTCCAGCTCAGCCATATCCAACAATTTCCACTATCAAATGCTGCACACAGCTTCTGAGCCTAACATTTCAGTGATTGTGTAAGGAATGCTATCAGCTTGGCCCTGCTTGTCCTTCGTTTGCAAACACGGATCCATCGCACAGGTACCCTCCAGGCTATAAGACAGAGAGAAAAGGCGGATTTGAGACCTTTGGTCATTTGCAGACAACCCCTGCTGGCACAATTAATATAGTGCTCAACTACTAATTGAAAGGTCGGTGCTTCCATAAAGACTACGAGCTTGGAAACACTATGAGGAAATTCTACTCTATCCTATAAGGTTACTACATGTCAGTATCAACTACGCGTCAGTATCAATGGAATTTTGTTTCTTTAGTCATTCTCACACTCAATATAGGTAACAATCAACAAACACTCCTTTGTACTATTGATAAAGTCAACACAACTACGGTCCCAGTAGATTTCCTTGAACGTGCATGGAGATACCATTGTTTTGGTTCTTCCTGTCTGGTCATCATTGTATCATCTAGATCTGAAATCATTACACCCTTAGCTTATGCTCTGTCTTCAGTTTAAGCAACTGTTATCAACATTCTCCCCTCTCCAATGTATCTAGGCTATAATATGTTTCTTCCTGTTGGTAGAGAGACTGTTTTCTCTATTTTCATGGTCGATATCTGTCATTTAATTAAATTATGGCTTTTTTCACAACTAGACATCATGGCATCAAAATTGGCACCTGGAATCTCGAGATCTGGGTTTTAGGAAGCTTTAAACAAAGATGAGGAAACCTGGTGGTATAGTGGTTAAGTGTTACAACTGCTCACCAAAAAGTCGGTTCAAATCTTCCAGGTGCTCCTTGGAAACTCTACTGGGCTGTTCTACTCTGTCTACAGGGTCACTATGAATCAGAATTGACTTGACAGCAGTGGGTTTAAACACAAGTGACGGAAGCTTAAAAGCCATGCTTTGGTTTCCTCCTCTGTAAAATGGGCTGGATACTCCATTGTGTAAATGTTTGCTAACGTGGTCAGAAGTTCTGCTACCTAAAAAAGAAAACATTGTGCTTCCCTTTAGTCTCTAACACTTGCTTTATCTTGTGAGATTCATTCTTTACAGCTAGAAATTCTTGACACCCACTGGAAGCTCTGGAAAGCAAGTGGGTTGCACTGGGTAGAGAGACGTGTTCGGATCAGCCTTGCTGACTAATCTGATCTTACTGCCACTGATAGCAGGACACGTCAGTCAGCTCAGGGGCTCTGTAACCTGCAGTTCCAATGGAAATGGATTTCTGTGTAATCATTGTAGTGTAAATTGGTAGGAGAATGGAAGGCAGTTTTAGAGAAGCTAACTGATATTTGTGGTGCTTCTTTATCTTGATCTGCCCTGTGATGATAGAGAATTCTCTTCTTCCTACAGGAAATACAGACAAGTTAGAAACACTGAGAGGCACTTGTTCCTCTTCCTCTTGAAGTCCTTTTTCCTTTTGTATTTGCCATTTAAGCGAGTGGTTCCCAAACCTGGAAAATACCAAAGCACTTCCCTTTAGAAATTCTGATTCAGTTTTCTGTGATGTGTCCTGGGCATTGCTATTTCTTTTTCTTTTAAGAAAGCTCCATAGATATTTCTAATTGCAGCTTTGGTTGTGAACCACTTTTCCCATTCTCTCACTTTTTATTCTGTAGTGCTATGTGCTACCCATGCACAGTCTCAGCTAAAGGTGGCAATGTATCCTCGCCCCACTGGGGACAACACAGTGGACAATTGTTGGTTGCCACAAAGCCAGCTGTGACTCACCACTACTGCTCATGTGCCGAGTAGGATTGCTCTGTTGGGTTTTGTAGACTCTGACCTTTCAGGAGGAGACTGGAAGCAGAATATAGTAAGTACTCAACATAAGTTTGCAAAAGGAAAAAGGTAAGAGGAAATAAACAGTGAGTATAAAGAAAAAAAACAACATGAGAAGGAGAGGAAAGCATGATAAATTACCATTTGTCTCTAGCAGACCTTAGGCTTATATCTTTCTGCCCTTGAACCTTTCTCGTGAAAGAATGCTTCACAGCTATCCTGCCACTGACAATCCTTGTACTGTGGGACATGCTAGACTACTAGTAACAGAAAGGTTGGCAGTTGGAACCCATCTAGCGATATTTTAAAAGACAAACCTAGTGATTAGCTTCTGGAAGGTCACAGCCACTGAGAACCCTGTGGAGCAGTTCTATTCTGCATACATGGAGTACCATGAATTGCAATCAATTTGACAACAACTAACTTTTTTCTTTTTATATCTTGCTACTATTTAAAAAGATAAATAATTAAATTCTGCCTTTTTTTTCTGGAATTTTTGCTGGTGTGAACCCAACCTTTCTTTCTTCTAAAGGACTGAAAGAAAACAAAGCCCAAGTGAAAGAGGAAAGGCTGCCCAAGTGGGTACCTTTTTGATTGTTATATTTGTTTTCGTTGAAGTCAATTCTGGTTATTATAGACCCAAACCAACCTGGTTGCCTTTGAGTAGATTCTGACTCATAATGGCCATATACGATAGGGTGGAACTAATAGAGTTTACAAAGTTCTAAGTCTTTACAGAAATGGACTGCCACATCTTTCTCTCACAGAGCTGCTAATAGATTCAAACCACCAATCTTTAGGTTAACAGCTGAGCTCTTAACCACTGCACCAGCTGGAACTCCTCCAGTTACTGTACAGCCTCTTTGGAAAAGCACATCACATTGAAATCAGTGATGTATCTTCCTAAATTGTATATTTTAAATTGCCAACTTTCCTTTGAGAGTAATTTCTATTATTTCAAATGTAACCAGAGTAAAGACTTACTCATTTACGACTTGTGGTGGTCAGACCTGTTCTTGTTAAATTGGATTACATTTAGTAGATGTGAGAAGGGCTGGTCTAAATAACAAAAAGTGCCTTTCCTCATGAAACAAGCTATTTCACCTTGACCAGAGTTGCAGGTGAGTATAAAAATCTGATTCCAAGAAGCCTTCATTGAAGAGAAAACGATCTTGAGGATCAATGAATTGTTGGACATTTGTAACAAGCAACTTTGTCTCTTACTGTGTACAATGGGGACAGGAACAGAGAGAATCCTAGGTTGTAGTGCATTTGAATCAAGGTTTGTTATTGAACACATCAGGATAGTGGGTGGGCATTTGCTCAGACCACCTGGTGAAGATGAAGGGCTTGGTTCCTTGGATGGCAGCATGGAATAATGGCCAAGAACAGAGTTTGGGGTCAAATATACCTTGGTTAGAGTCCTTTCCTACCTCTTAATAGCTAAGCCTCAGTTGAGAGGAAAAAGAGAGAGAGGAAAAGAGACATAGAAGAAAAGAGAGAGAGAAACAGACCCTGGGGCTGTACTTCTTTCTTAATGGTAGAAGACCCCCACCGTCTTTAGAAATTTTCTTTGTATCAGAGGCAAACACCTGTGATGATTATTAAATTTCTGGCCATTAATGAGAACTATGTGGAACGTAAATTATAGTTCATAAGATGCTGACTATTTATTCCGTAATCAAAGTATATATTCTACTGAGAAAAATACTCAGCAAATCATATATAGCAGTAGCAGATGCTTCCCATAGCAGCAAGCGTTTGTAAATTATCTCATTGTGTAAGAGTCATATAGCAGCATAAACACAAGGATGCCATTTCATAAAATCACAACCTTTAACTGCTTTACCATGGGTAAATTTTATCTTTGTTCCCAGAACATCTTTCCTTTCAATTTGTGTGGAGTACCAGACAGCATTTTAGGATAGAGCAACATGAGTTCTAGTGTCAGCTGAGGCCTGGGTAGAGCTGATGTTGAAAAATTTTCACTCTTCATGTTTTTTTCGGTTTGGAGTTTTTGTTCCAGGTGGTAGGGCAGGAAATTAGATTAGATGGTTTCAAAGATGTCCTCTTAAGTCTCAGCAGTCTTCCTCACTTGATGTAGAATTTTTTACTCCAAGAAAATTTATAAGACTAGTTATTTTTCAAAGCAAATATCACAATTACTTACAAGAATTTGCAAGGTTCGTGGCTGAACAGTCACATTAACTTAATGGCAGGTGATGGTTAACCTTGTCTAGACTTAATTATGAAGTCAGTAAGAGTATATAATTGTTGGAGAATTTGTGAAGCTGAAAATCCTAAGTTTAAGCTTAGGACCCTGTTTCATAACAGATGGCAAGTTAAGGTTATATCATAATCAGAAACCATTCACCTTTGAAGGAACTAATATAGGAGAGAATTATTACCGTCATAACCCAGAAACACGATAGCTCATTCTTTAAGGTTTTTCTCCCCAACTATTTCTGGTTAACATTTAAAAATGAACATACATTTAAATGCAAAAATGTCTTCTTCTATTAAGTATTCAGCTGCCATTTGCCAGTAATCAAATCTTCATGCTCAAATAATCTTTATTAAGTACCAATGTGTGTAGTGCAGTATGTTAGATACTATATAAAGCAAAGGGGAAAAAAAACCCCAGCATGAACACAGATGTTCATATAAATAGACAGGCAAGCATAAAATTCTTCAAGGAAGAGAAATGTGGCAATGTCAGGCAGGAACTCGAACTAATAAATGAATAAAAATTACAGTAAAAACACTTAACAGATCCCCACTTGTAAAGCTTTCTTGCACAAGACATACATGTTTTTAGATTATATATGGGCACTTCCCTCTTAGGATGCTCTTCCTGTGAAGAATTTTTAGCAGCTGCTTTTTGCTAAAGACCTTGAGAGGGTTTTACTGTCCTTTCATTGTACATAGCTATAGTGTGCAGATTTTTATGGTGTTGGAAGTCTAAGTAACTCTGAAAATAATGGTCACATAAACTCTGAAAAAAGAACTACTGACTGATCTTGTACTCTGCCTGTTTCATAATCAGTTAGAAATTCTTTAAGTAATATAATTAATAACAGCACTCATACATTTGTACACTCATGCATTAATTCATTTATGAATTTGTGCATTTGTCCTAGTTTTCAAATTTCCACATTAGAAAGCACTTGCTCTCCTTCACGAAGCTCGCAGTTGAGTGGGAGACATACTTGTGAAAAGGCAGTGTCATTTGAACTATGTCCTAAGGGTGGCACAGACAGGGTGATTTAGACAAAAGACAAAGGCTACCTAAACAACACTGAACAAAACAAAACAAAAGCCAAACCTGTTGCCATTGAGTCAATTCCAGCTCATGGTGACCACACAAAGCAGAATAGGACTGCCTCATATCATTTCCAAGGAGTGGCTGGTGGATTTGAACTGCCAGTCTTTTGGCCAACAGCCTGAGGACTTAACCACTGCACCATCAGGGCTCCAGTACCACTGATAATCTCACCAAAAACCAAAACATGTTGTCCAATCACCAACAAAATATATTCTCTCCAGAAGAGCCTCAAAATGTAATAACTTAGTGGGGGAAAAAAAAAGAAAAGAAAAAAGAGGGAGAGAGAGTTCTAATTATTGTAAGAAAGCCAAGCCTTTCTTCATAGTCCATCTTAGTCTGGAAGTTCCATTGAGACTTGTCCACCAAGACAGCAACACACAACCAACCACTGACAGACTGCACAAAGTACATTGGCTGGGAATCTACACCAGGTCTCCTGCATGGAAGGCCAGAATTATATAGTCAGTTTATACTTTCTACAGACTAGTTGTTTTTCTACCATACTGCCCCAGGTGTGTCTCAGCTGATGGTAGAAATGTTATCAGCTCAATACAGGTCATCACCACGGCACATGTTGAAGGAGTATCAAATTCCTTGCTGTCAGAATCATCTGGGGGTAGTTGCTGGGAATACAAAGCCATAGGCTTCCTTGCCAGGATTTCTGATGTAGCAGATCTGAGGTAAGACTTGGGAATGCATGTTTTTACTATGAATCTTAGAAAATTCTTATTATTAGCCAGATTGTGGACAACAGCCTTCAAATTCAGAATTCATAGTGATATACACACTGCAAAAAATTAAGAGGAAAACATATCTTCTCTTCTCTAATACATTTCCTTGATAAAATTTTAATTTAATCTCAAAATCTAAAGACCATAGAGATTGCAGAGTAATAATCTTTAAACACAATGGAAAACAGAAGATGTATTTTATTTTATAGTATTTTTTTTTTTTTTGCCAAAGTGTCTCCTCTCCTAGGTTTCCTTCTTTAAATAATTCTACTATGAGACTTTCAACAGCTTTATACAGCTAATTAGACATTAAATGTAATAATTGACTTGAAGAAGACACTAACGCCTACCAAGACACGTGCCACTGGTTAGACACCTGGTGTCTTTCATCTCTCAGCCTCTAGCCTAATGTATCAACTCTCAGAGAGCCCAGAGCTCTATTTTATTTGATACTGTAGTGAGAGGGCCTCACCTTAGAGCTAGGTGGAGAAGGCCTTGTACCCAAGACCTATACACTGAAGTTTCTTGTCCTTTCTTGATCAGACAGAGGTTAACAGGGTAGTGCTCTACTGAACAACCTTTAATAAAACTAAACACATTGTAGAATCTCTTCAACTTTGTTAACTCATTTAAGTAGTAAGAGCAACAAGGGCACACACTGACCTATTGATCAAGTCTAAAAACAGTACTAAGAACTTGACCTTGGGTCTCAAGACGTGTTGGAGACCATTCTGTTCAACAGGGAACTTGACATGAGTGCACTCATCTTCCCTTTGCTCCACTGCAGAATGTCACCTCTCCTCTGACCCTCTCCAATGCCTCAGGGAGATTCCATAACATTCCAGCACTTTCAGCTATGAAGGCTTGTAATGAGTAATTGAGCTCTATTGTTGGACAGTTCATGGTTGACAGGTTGTGCTTCTCAATCCTCCCTCTTAGCTTTGTGACCCACAACTGGGTAAGCTGATGAGAAATTTTCCTTTGACTCCGCAAGAAGTTCAAGCCAGCAAGCCTTGCTGGAACAAAACACTCACCCTGACCCACTCCTAATCACAATGAAAACCCCGGCCAATCTCCTGGCTCCCTCAAGCAATTTCAGACTCTCTTAAAAGGACTTCCCTGCACCTCCAGAGCCCCCACTGTAGTATCAGTAAACATTTTCATATCCTCTTGGTGTGTTTGTGATACCATTGGTTTTGACATCAGAAACGAATTTGGGGTGATTCCATCTGCTTACCTCCGTTGCTGAATTACAAGTCACTGCAACATGAATCCAGTCTAGTCCAGTTTAAATTATAATCTCATATCTAATTTAAGTTTTCCTTTCCCCATTGCCAGCAAGGTTGAGATTTAGGGCACTAAATTGTGTGTATGCATATATACATACACTCATGTCATCTTATACTGCCCCTTTCTTCCTCTTCTTGGAGTTAGGATAGATGGGGAATTGCTTTTATTCTGGAGTCATTTGTTCTTCCTTTACAAACCAGTTCTATTCATTCAGGTGCTGGGAGGTGGAATAAAGACCTCAATGTCTTCTGTGTGGTACCCATCCAAAAGCTGCTCTTTCATCATGTACATCTGAATTTCATGGAGTTCCTCCTGAATGCATGATTCCTTCTTCACTTCATTTACCTTCCACCCAGAGCATTAATGCACAGCCTTCTTATTTCTGGGATTCCCTTGTGTGGTGGGCATCCTGCCAAAGGTGGCCACAGGAAGAAAGCTCAAGGTGAACTGCTTATTTCAATGCCATGGGGAACACGTATGTCCTTGTGGCATCTAAGTCCTAGCCCAGAAAACTTTTCAGCTCACCCAGCCCTGTTTGTTATTATTGTAGCAGATTCAGTAATGGTTACAAAATATTTCCTGTGCTTCTCTATACTTTCCAGTGCCTTGTGCAGTTAACGGAAGGACCCTGGGTGGCAAAGTAGTAAAAGCAAATGGCTAATAACACAAAGGTCAGCAGCTTGAATACTCCAGCTGTTCTGTAAGAGAAAGATGCGTCATTCTGCTTCCACCAAGATTTGTAGCCTTGGGAACTAGGAGGTGGTTCTTAGGTAAGGACCTATGTTCAGCTAATGAGCTATGATGTGCTATGTCTGGTCAGATCTAACAAAGAGAAGCTTTCAGCACTGTCTTCTAACACCATGGCTGTTCTGACAGCTGCAAGTTCAGATGGCCATATTGCAAGATGGTTTAATCTGAAACACTGAGCAACTCTGTAGAATAGGACTCCTTACCAAATCATGTTGGGCATAGAGTGTAAACAAAAAAATAACTCACTGTGTCTTAGTTATCTAGTGCTGCTATAACAGAAATATCACAAATATATGGCTTTTGCCAGCAGACATTTATTTTCTAACAGTTTAGGAGGCTAGAAGACTGAATTCAGGGTGCTGATTCTAGAGGGAGGTTTTCTGTCTGTGTTGCTATGGAGAAAGGTCTTCTACCTCCTCAGCTTCCATTCCTTGGTACTTTGGTGATGTTCATATGGCATGGTGTCTATCTTCCCCTATCTCTGCTTCTTTTGATTGCTTATTTAATGTCTTTTATATCTCAAAAGAGATTGATTTAACACATACCTGATTCTAATCCTGTATCATTAACATTAAAAGTCAACTTATTCTCTAAAGGGATTATAACCACCAGGCATTCCTATTCCCATTGCCAAGAAATAGATTCCTGGTCATAGCAAGACTGTAGACACAGAGGCTAACACAACACGTGTATTTACAGGTCACAATTCAATCCATACCTTCCCTTTTGTCTATCTATCTGTCTATGTAGACACTTTATATAACTACTTTATACATATTTACTATATTGTTTTGGATAAATATAGAGATATTCTTTTTAACATACTTCAATAATTATATTTTATATTATTTGGAAATGTAATTGTGTGTGTGTGTGCATGTGTGTGTAAAATACTGAAACTCTGGTGGTGCAGTGGTTAAGAGCTTGGCTGTTAACCAAATGTCAACAGTTCAAATCCACAAGCCATGTCTTAGAAACTCTACGAGGGTGCGTGTATGTATGCCAAGCCAAGCCAAGTGCCGTCGAGTTGATGTATATCTATCAATATATGTGTGCATATACACACCTTTGTAGAGTTTATATATATTATAGAGTATATATATATGTAGTGTAGTATATATCTATATATGTATGTATATGTAGATATATATACACACACATATGTATATGCTTAATACGTGTGGTATATAATGATATTATGTGTGTTATATAAATAATGAAATATTTAATAATATAATAAAATATTTCATGTTACATAAAATATAACTAATACAATGCAAACCAATATAATTGATGTGATTGTTGTTAGTGAGTTAAAAAATAGCATTACTGGAAATAAGCACCGTCTGGAGAGGTCAAAGCTAAGATCACGGAAGACAATAAGCAAATTGGTAATAAGTATATGACTGTCATACCCATTGGAAAATAGAAACCAGAGCAGACACAGAAAAGTGACCCTAATTAATAAGTGACACACAAAAGACTGTTTAAAATGTAGAAGAGAGAGAGAAGCATCTAGAAAGTGAAGAAGATAACACAAATGTCTTTTGTACCTATCTGGAAGACACAACCTAAAGTCTGAAAGTCTTAGAAAGCTGCCCAACTGTCACAAAGCTGGGGCAATTTACTGTACAGGTGAGGCTGCTCATTTCTCATACTGGAATGGGGTCCCGAGTTTTAAGTGAAATTTAGCTTCCTGATAAAAAAAAAAAAAAAAAAAAAACTCTACAGCTTAAACGTAGCAAAGGAACAAGACTTTGTCCCAGTGATGTGACCTTCAGCACTTAGGGAGAAGATAGCAAGTGTCAGTTCACAAGGCATCAGAGAGGGGCAAGAGCAAACCTCTAGTTTAATGTATTCAACAATTGTCTGTAGTCAGGACTTTGCATTGCGCAGAAAGCTGAAATTCAGTTTAATCATTTCAGAAGGCATCTAACTGGAGAACGTATTTTATTAAAGTGGACACAGAAATAGTTACTCTATAAAAGATTGGTACTGTTAAGAGCTGTGTGGGCTCTGAGATTTCACTTGCGTGTTCACAATTTATTATGCTACCATTCATGAGTAGCTGAGAGAAGGCACTAGACTCCTGGGTCATGGATGAAGGACAGCTGATTTCTTGCAGCAAAAGCAGTAGCTAGAGTATGAGCACTTTTGCAAAGTTCCTGGAACCCCTATTCTCACAAGATAGCACAAAGAAAACCAAATGACAGCTGTACCGCAGTGGGTACAGGAACCCTGAGCTTAGTGAACTCAGTCTTTCATAGTAGTCAGTAAGCCCACCCTCCTTCTGCTCCAGAGGGAGACATCATCTTTATTATAGTGGGCAGTAAGGCTGCCTGCCCTTTGCTCCTGAGGGAGACACCATCCCTATCTGTGAAGGCCCTTCCCTACATAAATATCCTTGAAAAGACAGCCTGAAATAAAGGGCAGTAGATGACTTTTTCACAAGCTGTATAGAAACCCAAGAGGCCTGTGGAGAACTGTCTCTAAACCTCTGCTTACAAAAATCAAATCTAAAAATGTCTTTAGAAGAAAAAAATAATACACGCACGTGTGTTGTACCTCAGTATGTGATTCAAGCTATAATCAAGTCAGGCAGCAACACCTGAGGCCTTTCAACTACTGGCTTGTCGTAGTGACTAGAAGCCAAACGCCTTGGACAGAGATCTTGAGAAAGAGTCTTGATGCCAGCCTCTGTTAGATAAATACATGAATGCAATTGGACTTCTTTGAGAATTGTTGTCTTAGTCACGGCTGTATCCCCAAGTCCGTAACAGTGTCCAGGATATAGGAAATATTCAATAAATATTCATGAACGAATGAAATAATGAATGGGACCTCATTACTTTACAAGTGTATTGGCAGTAACATAAATTTTTCTGATTAAATCACAATGACAGCAACATTTGATTGAACGTGAAGTATATGAAATACAGTTTAAGTGTTTTATGTAGAGAGGTAAAATATTATGCATATATTATGCACATATCCATATATCCATATATGTATATTACGCGTACTATGCCTGATATTCCTTCAGAATGTATGTATTTTATATTTTAATAGGAACAATGTAAGCTCTTTATATGTGGACTGCCAATTAAGTTTGCAAACTCACCCTAGAGAAAGTGCTACACACCTCATCACTGAATATCACTATGGCCACTTTCGACGCACTCCCCTTGGGAAGTTACTTACCAACGTCAGTATTTAGTCCACCCTTCAAAACAGTTTTAGAACTGTTTTTCTGGAATGGCTATCAGAGCTGTTGTCATGTTACCCTTGATGTCCTGAGTGTGATCAAAATGTCTTCCTTCAATATTTCCCTTGTCTTTGGGTGAAGACAAGTCATCAGGGGCCAGAGCAGGTGAGCAGAGAGGGTGTTCCAATACAGTTATTTGTTTACAGGCTAAAAACTCCCTCACAGACAACTATACAATTGAGTTCATGAACTTGCCACCATGCCATAGTATGCAATGGCCATTCCAGAAAGAGTTCCAAAATTGCTTTGAAGGATGGACTAGATGCTGGCATCAGTACACAGCTTCCCATAGGGAGTACTTCAAAGGTGGCTGTAGTGATATTCAGCTATGAGGTATTTAGAACTTCAACAATTAAGTTTGCAGATTTAATTGTCAGACCTTGTATATTTGCTGTAATCATGAACAGAAGGAATTAAGGGGAAAAGAATGAAAGACAAAAACGATGGAAGAGACTATAAACACAGTGTTTACAAGGAGAAAGTGAAAGCTTCTGAGACCAGAGACAAATAGAAAAGCTTCAAGTATAAACAGCCTCTCACTGAAGAAATTAAGGAGTTAGTGGGGAAAAGCTTCCAGTTAAAAAAGAGACAGTTCCCTCAATTGCCATAAAGAGGTGCCACCAGCCTTTCACAGCTCAGTTACCATCAGAGCAGGCTGAGCAGAGAGGAGGTGCCCTAGCTTTGCCTTAGAGTAGATTGACGACAGAGGAGGAAAAGGCTCAATTCATTTTCATACAGAGTTTATTCCATATTCTCACTGCAGATAATTCTCTGCAAGCTAGTTAGGAGAAATAAACTTACTGCCAAAGTCAGTAAATACCAATTCAGGATTTGCTGTTTGAGATTTATCACAGCTTCTCATGAGTCAAACTGCAGGAATACTGTATAGCAACATGCCAACTACACGAAGAGCAAATGGAAAATAAGGAAAAATCCTTCAAATCAGTCACAGAAATTTTTCTTTGTTCCTTTAGTTTGCCCGAGATAAATGATCAATATACCTGTGATAATTAGATAGTGAGTTTAACAGATTTCTTCTACAGTTGCAAGCAAAATGCTGCTACATTTGAACTGTGTCCAACCCCTGATCTTCTTAAGCTTTGTGTTGATTTAATATCATGGGTAACTGAAGCTCACTCTCTCAAGTATGATGTTACAGTTCTATAATATCTTATAAATGTAACAGAGGAATTTTACTTCTGATAGGTTATTCTCCATCATGCTTTATAGTTTTAAGAGTATTGAATGTCTAATGGAAATGTTTAGTACTCTTCTTGCACAATATAGACAAAGTCATCAGTTAATATGCATACATATACAATATGCATATTAAAATGACATACCAAACCCACTGCCATCGAGTGAATTCCAACTCATAGTGACCCTATAGGACAGAAGAACTGTCTCATAGGGTTTCCAAGGAATGCCTGGTGGATTCAAACTGCTAGCCTTTTGGTTAGCAATCGTCGCACTTCGCTATGCCAGCAGGGTTTCCCAACATGTGTGTTAACTTAGTACAAATAAGCTTCTCTGGTAACTTGGAAATAGCTGCCATCAAGAACACCAAACCCAAACCCATTGCCATTGAATCAATTTGGACTGATAGCAACACTATAGGACAAAGTAGAACTGCCCATAACATTTCCAAGGAGTGCCTGGTGGATTCAAACTGCTGACCTTTTGGTTAATAGCTATAGTTCTTAACCACTACACCACCAGAATCTCTATCAAGAAGTGGTGTCTTATTTCCCTTACTTTGAACATAGGCTGGCCTAACACTGCATTAACCAGTACAGGACAACAAGGTGATATCCTTATTCTGGCTTGTATCTTGCTTTCTGGAAGCCCTGAGTTGTCATGTAAAAAGGCATTTCAGGTCATACCAGCCACTAGCTGTAAGTCTCCCAAATACCCCATTAATGCCAAATAAAGGAGAATCATCTAATTAAGCCCTGCCCAAATTCCCAATTCCCAAAATTATAAAATATAATAAGATGATTGTCGTTTTAAGTCAGTAAGTTTGAAGTAGTTTGTTGGAGCGATATAAACTAAAAAGAACATTTGTTACACACACACACACACACGCACACACACACAGATAAATACATAAATGCAGACAAGCATGGACAGTGATGGATGCCTCATTTTATTTCCTGAAGATTAATAAAAAAACAGATAGTAGTGGTTTCTATATTAGGAGTAGATACTGAAAGGATGAGAAGTCATCTGTTTTTTTTATAATATGCCTTTATTGTTTGAATTTTGTAACTTTCCTTTTTTCCTTTTTTTCTTTTTTGCTTGGACTATTTGAGTTGTAGAATGAAATATTATTTCTTCTCCACGTGTTTTGTATCCTAAAAACACTAATACATTTCATGAAAATAAAAACGAGCCTGTGGGACTGAAAACAAGAGAATACATATTTTCAGTCATATCTTCTTACTTAGAAAAATGTATTGGTCTTATTTTACACAGGGAATTCTTTGTCTTTAATCCCATTCTCCTGATAACAGATACATTTTGGGAACAAAATCTCTTCCTTGTTCTGATCCTCTTGCTCTAGTTCTTCTACTGCACCTTGAAATCATCACTTCTCTAGTACTCATCCCTTAGACACAACACCATGCTCTAAGAGTCACATCCAATTCACTGCAAACAAAATATCAAATCTACCAACAAAGTCTCTTTCTTTTCTTTTGAAGAAAGGAAGAGTTGAATGATGACATGTTGATATATTCAGACATTACAGCACAAAATGGGAAAGTGTTTTTGAGTCTTATTCAAGTCATCTGAAAAAAGTAGCCACAAAGCAATCTGCCTGAGTTGAAAAATGTCTGCCATTTTTCCAAACACATCACGTTTTATTAGAAGTCTGACGGAATTATGTTTGAGACTGACTTCTAAGCTTATAATAGGCAGGCCTGTTGTAATTTGTTTACCTGTAATAAAACATGAGAAGATAAGAAAATGATAACCATCTATCTTAAGCTAGATCCTCTAGAAGCAGAAGCAGATGTTAAAACGGAGCATGGCATTCAGGGTATGAGTTAGGGTTCACATCTGTAGGAGCCTCCAGGTGGTGTAAAAGGTTAAGGTAATTGGCTGCTCACCAAAGTCTGGAGGTTGAAGTCCACTCAGCAGCATCTCAGAAGAAAATTCTAATGATCTACTTCTGAAACATCAGCCACTGAGAACCCTGTGGAGCACAGTTCTGCTCTGTCATATATGGAGTCACTGTGAATCAGAATTAACTCATTGGCAACTGGTTTATAAATTCACTGGAAAAAAAAATCCCTCAGGTGAGTAGAGCAAGAAAGGAAGTAACACAGGGCAACCACTGAGTACTGAAACTGAGGGGGATGTAGAACAAACCCCTCCGTAGAAAGCCTCCAACACTGGTAAGTATTTTGACCTGACTCCTGAACAGTTGTGTGTGAAGCCACCCTTAGATTGGCCTGCAACTGCTTTCTATCAGACTTTATCAACATTTGAACCAGAAGAGCCTGGGCCACAGGGGCATGCTCTGGAATAGATCAAGCCCTTAGGCCTAACCGTTAATTTACAAGGAATAGCAAGAAGGGTACATGCTAAATGACAGTGCAGTGAGACACTCAGGAAGCTTATAGAAGAAAAAGTATTTACGAGATGTAAAAACCGGTTGCAATAGCAAATATTATTTCAGTCTCAACTGGAGCAAATAAGCTGTAGAAAATACACATTTAATGAGACAATAATGGAAACACAAACAGTGTCTGGTTTAATAATATTAAGAAGTTATTGTTGATGTCTAAAATGGCATAATACTTCATGGTTCATTTTGAAAATGAATTCTTTTTAGAGACACATGTTGTAATAGCTATAAATTAAATATAATATCAAAGATTTGCTTCAGGGGTGGGAAATATGGGTGAAAGTATAGAAGAAACAAAATGGGACATGAGTGGATAATTATTCAAGCTGGGTGATAATATTCTCTTGGCTTTTTTGTTTAAAATTTTGTATCATAAAAAGTTAAAAGACACACAAATTCAGCTCAAGAGGAGGAAAACAAAACAAAATAATTTACTTATAGGAAAAATAAAGGATGAATCCAGAGCACTCTTTCCTTGGAAATCTCTCGATGACATTCTAAGCTGAATATTGGAACATGTTAACAACTGGTAGCATAGTGGTTAAGAGCTATGGCTGCCAACTACCAGGTTGCCAGTTTGAATCCACCAGGTGCTCCTTGGAAATGCTATGAGATAGTTCTGCTCTGTCCTTTAGGGTTACTGTGAGTTGAAATCAACTCAGTGAGAACAGCCCCCTACCTTGGACCAACTCCTGTGCCAAACCCTACAGAATCCTTAGGACATCTTTTGTATTATGTGACTCATAAATCACAATTCCCATGTAACGCTACTTCTTTTCCTTTAATTACTCTTCATTCTCAAGAATGTTATTGATGTATATTTACAAAATACTAACTACCACATTGTACTTAAAACACTGGAAAATTTGACAAAATTAGCAACTATAAAAACACTGACAACAATGTAAATTATAGACTGTCCTTGTAGCATGAGCAGATGAAACTGAGTGATTCAAAGCATCATTATAATTGGGTATTAATGAGAGCTCTAACTGAAGCACATTAGAAGATTCAAAAAGTAAGTTAGCATACAGTTTTAACCTTGTAGGTATATTGGATACACGTGAGTTGACCCTACCAAAAATATTTTTGTTGTTATAACTAACTACAGGGATATATTTTTCTTTTTATTTTTACTATGATTTGATGAAAATGTACATTCCCTTTTATAAATTTGCATGCCCACCTAAATGCAGCTCCCACTGACAGCTGCCCTGTGACAGCAAACTCTTCCTCTCTGCTCTATACATGTCTTATCCTCCCAAAAAACTCCTATCCCCTCCTCTCCACCAACTCCCCTTCCTCCAGTAAGAGATTAGCTGGACAACATCCTATAGATGCAAAGAACCATAAAGTGCGCGTGTGATGTGGTCACTCTGTGTCACCAAGTCCAATTGATTCCTGTCCGAGAGTTGACCTCCATTATGATTTATGGACAGGGGCAGCATCAGTGTCAGGGACTCCCAGGGGAACTCCAGGGCCCATCAGCTGCAGTCTTTTAATGGAGATCTCAGGGTGCATCCCTTTGCATTTTTGTGTTGCTGGTGAGACTCAGTTTTGTGAGCCCCATCACAGCTGGTTCTGGCCAGGCACCATCCAGTTCTTCTGGTCACAAGTCAATGTAACCACTCTCTCATGCAGGTCTCTCTGCCTTCTCTGGGCTCACTTTCCCCCATGTTGTTTCCATCCTTGGTGATTATCCATTCCTGATAAGTTCGGACCATTTGCTGTACCTTCAGAAGGCAGCTTGGCAGCTTTTAAAACCCCGGATGCCACTCACCAATGTGGATTGCAGAAGGCTCTCTTAGCAAAATGCTAGTTGTGCCAACTGGTCTCAGTTTCCCCTGAGATCATGGTCTCTGGCTCCCATACCCCAGGTACTCTGTCCTTGTAATATTGGATTAAGATGGGAGGAGTAATCCTGTTATGTTGAAGTCCAGTTAATATTGATTTTCTTTCTAATGTGTGCTGTCACCACTTTCATTCAACCAAATTTCTATCAACTACCCAGTCTAAACTCTCCCTTCACCCTCCCTTCTTCCCTACCCTTGCAGCCATCAAAGAGTCTTTTGTTCTATGCATGAGTCTATTTTTAAATTCTTATCGTAGGGGTCTCATATAATATTTATCTTTTTGTTGCTGACTGCTTTCACTCAACAAATGTCCTCCAATTGAAACCAGGTTATGAGATGTTTCCTAAAATCATCATTGTTCTTTATCATTGTATAGTGTTCCATTGAGTATATATACCATAGTTTACCTATCCATTCCTCTGTTGTTTGGCATGTGGATTGACTCCATCTTTTTGTGATTGTGGACTCTGCTGGGATAAATGTTCTTGTGCATGTATCAGTTGATGTGAATGGCCTTGATTCTGTAGGCTATATTCCGAGTAGTGGAATCACTGGGTCCAATGGTATATCTATATCCAGCTTTTTAAGGAAGCATCAGATTGCTTTCCAAAGAGGTTGCACTAATTTGCAATCCCACCAACAGTGTAGGAGAGTTCCAATTTCTCCACCGCCTCTCTAGCATTTGTTGTTTTGTGTTTTTTGGATCATGGCCAATCATGTTGGGGTGTCTCATTGTAGTTTTGATTTGATTTGTAGCTAATGATTGTTAGCATGTCTGCATGCGCTTTTTGGCTGCCTGGGTCTCCTCTCCTTTTCTTTTCTTCAAGATTCATATTGTTTATTTGAATTAAACAGTTTAATGCACGGTTAAGATTTACAAAGTCAGAGTTCCTAGTTTATGACTGCGAAAAATTACTACTTTTTATCTGAGAATCCTTTTTTTAACTTCTTTATTTTTTATTAATTACAGTAAAAGAATAAAATTTCTAACATCTATGAATTAACTCATCTGTGGTAAACCCTGAGCCCCCCACCCAGCCATGTAGCCAACACAGTCATTTTCTTCTGTGGATAATTCTCTTGTTGAGTCCTTATAACAGGGGTCTCATACAAAATTTGTCCTTTTGACACTGATTGATTTCACTCAGCATGAGCTCTTCCAAATTAGATCATGTTATAAGCTATTTTCTAAAATTGTCATTGTCTTTTATCATAGCATAGTGTTCCATTGAGTATATGTACCATAGTTTGCTTATCCATTCATTTATTGATGGGCAATGGTGTTGATTCCAACTTCTTGCTATTGTGGACTGTGCTACAACAAACACTTGTGTACATGTGTCTGTTCATGTGACAACCTCTGTTTCTGAAGGATAACTTCCGAGCAGTGGAATTACAGGATCAAATGGTATATCTGTCTCCAGCTTTTTAAGGAAGCACCAGACTGTTTTCCAAAGAGGTTGTACCATTTTGTAATCCCATCAGCAGTGTAGGAGAGTTCTAGTTTCTCCACAGCCTCTCCAGCATTTGTCATTTTGTGTTTTTTGGATCTTGGCCAACCTTGTTGGGGTGAGATGGTATCTCATCATAGTTTTGATTTGAATTTCTTTAATAGCTAATGATCGTGAATTTTGATTTGAATTTCTTTCATAGCTAATGATCCTGAGCAATTCTGCATGTGTCATTCAGCTGCCTGGATACCATTTTAGAGAAATGTCTGTCCATCTCCTTCACCCATCACTTAATTGGATTATTTATCCTTTTCTTGTTGATATTTTGTAATACCTTATAGATTATGGAGATCAGATGTTGGTCTGATGTAGAGTTACCCAATATTTTTTTTTCCATTCTGTAGATGGTTTTTTATTCTTTTGATGAAGTCTTTGGATGAGCAGAAGTGTTTGATTCTTAGTAATTCACATTTACCTATTTTCTCTGCTGATGAATGTGTTTTGTTTGTCAGATTTTGAAGTTAGTCTACATGGTGTATTAACAATTCCATTGTTGATCCTATTTTATCTTGGATGAGCTTTATTATTTTAGATTTTATATTTAGGTCTTTTATCCAATTTGAGTTGGTTTTGGTATAAGGTGTGAGATATGGGTCTTGTTTCAATTTTTTTGCAGATGGATATTGAATTTTGCCATCACCATTTGTTAAAGAGACCATTCTTACCCCAGTTTAAAATCTTAGGACCTTTGTCACATATCAGCTGTTCATAGGAGGGTGATAGCATCTCTGGGGTCTCAACTCTGTTCCATTGGTCTGTATGTCTCTTTTTGTACCAGTACCAGGCTGTTTTGACTACTGTGGCAGTGTAATAGGTTCTAAAGTCAGGTAGTGAGAGGCCTGCCAGGGTGTTCTTCTTTAGTAGTGCTTTACTTATCCGAGGTTTCTTTCCTTTTCAAAGTTGATCATTTATTTCTCCATCTCATTAAAAAATGTTTCTGGAATTGGTATTGGGATTGCATTATGTAAGTAGATTGCTTTGGGTAAAATAGACATTTTCACAACATTGAGTCTTCCTATCCATGAGCAGGGTAGATTATTCCATTTATGTAAGTCTCTCTTAGTTTCTTGTAGTGATGTCTTGTAGTTCTCTTGTAAAGGTTTGTTATTTCTCTGGTTAGATTCATTCCTAGTATTTTATCTTCTTTGGGGCTATAGTAAATGGAACTGATTTGTTGATTTCTTCTTTAATAATCTCACTGTTGGCTTGGCTGTCTGTTGGCATAAAGGAATCTTACTGATTTACTTATATTTGTCTTGTATCCCATTACTTTTCTAAACTACTCTATTAGTTCCAATACTTTATTTATGGATTCCTTTGGATTCTCTGTGTATACAATCATATCATCTGCAAAGAGGGAGATTTTTACTTCTTCATTGCCCGTATGGATGCCCTTTATTTCTTTGTCTTGTCTAATTGCTCTTGCTAGAACTTCTAGCACAATGTTGAATAGAAGTGGTAAGAGTGGACATCTTTGTCTAGTTCCTATTCTCAGAGGGAATTCTCTCAATCTTTCACCATTCAGGATGATGAAGGTGGTTGGCTTTGCATAGATCCTACTGATTGCAATGAGGAATTTCCCCTCTATTCCTATTTTTCTGAGAGTTTTAAGCATGCATGGATGTTGAAATTTGTCAAATACCATTTCTGCATCAGTTGACAAAATCAGGTGATTCTTACCTTTTGTGTTATTAATGTGGTTGATTGCATTAGTTGTTTTTCTGATGACACATTTAAAGCCTTGAAGAAGAAGAACTTCCAACCAAGAATTATATATACTGCAAAACTATCTTTCAAATATGAAATGAAATTAAGACTTTATACAAAATGCAGCAAAGCAAAATCAAAAATTAATCAAGCTTAACAAAATGAAACATAAGCAGAAACTCTTAAAGGCAGCAAGATTCAAAGCAAAGCTCATATTCAGTGGGAAATCCTGTAAGCTTTCGTCAGATTTCTCATCAGAAATGATGCTGGTACGGAGATAGTTTTGCAGGATATATAATTTTGGGTTGGAATTTCTTTTCCTTCAAGGCTTTGAATGTGTCATGCCACTGTCTCCATACCAGCATTGCATCTACTGAGAAACCCAACTCAATCCTACAGGGTTTCCCTCTGAATCTTAGCTTTGCTTTGAGTCTTTCAGCCTTTAAGAGTTTCTGCTTATGTTTCATTTTGCTAAGCTTGATTACAATACATCTTGGAGTCTTTCTTTTGACATCTATTCTGAGTAGTGTTTTATATACATCTTGGATCTCTACATTCTCTTCTTTCCTAATTTCAAAGAAGCTTTCTGTATAAAGTCTAGGGGTGCTCTCTATATAGTCTTTTTTTATTCACCTTCCAATAGTTTCAGAAAAACTTCTTCATCTGGGAAGTTGTGAGGTGGTTTCTTTTGGGGGCCTTCTGAAGCCATGGGTGATTTCTTGGTTACACTTTTCTCCAGAATTTGTTGATTTTGGGGCATCAAGTATGTCAGTAGAGGCTGGGAGAGTTGCTGTGAGGATGGACTGCAGCTATTTCTCTAGGTCGTCTTAAAATGAGAGGCAAAAAGTATCTGACAACTTCCAAACTGAGTCCAGTTTTCAGGTGTATAGGCCCCTCTTCTCAGCTGGCAAAGTAAGCACCTCTATAGAAAATCCCAGATGTTATAAACTAACTCAAAATTCAGAAAGGCTACTGCCCTACTGGCCTCTGCTGTTGGGCCCCAGCTGTAGGCAACACTGTGTAGAATAGTGCTTTTTCTGCCAGAAAGCTCTCTGTTTTGGGTAGATACTGCCTCCCAGAACAGGAATTAGGTCCAGCTGAGGCTTCTGTATGGGTATATCTGACTCCCAGTGGAACAAGATGGTGTCTCGCACAAGCTCACCACCTGGCTGGGACCAAAAGAGAGGTTAAAGCTGCCCAGATGCACAGAGTCGACAGCCTCCTTTGCCAGGACTCAGCTGTAGGTGATACTATGTAAAATGCTGTTGTTCTGCTGAAAAAGAGCTCTTCCCCAGGCAGGTGCTGCCTCCCAGCCTAGGAAGTAAGTCCAGCCGGTACCTCCTTATAGGTGTCTCAGCCTCCCAAAGAAACAAGAAGGTATCCTGCACGAGCTTGACACCACCTTGGTACCCACTACTATATGGCAGAGGTAGAAAGTGAGGCCAAAGGTGCCAAGATATAGAGTCAAAAGCCTGGCTCTCAAAATCTGGCAATTTTGCTTGCCAATCCCACCAGGAGTGCATCTGAGATTAGCAGCTAGTCAAGTTTCAGCTCTACCTGCCGGCTAAGGCAGAGAAAAAAAATTGAAGTGGTGAGTTACTTTTGGTCCGTGCAAGCCTGCTCTCACTGAGAGTGGGGTCAGTGAAGGAGAGGATGGTTTGTGTTCATTGGTATGACGTCCAAATTAACAGCCCTATACCATGTCCTAGGGCTCACTAGGTGTCCAGCAGGCTCCATTTAATTGTCAGGTCTTAGTTTCCAGAGGGATTTAGGGAGACGTGTGTTTAGTCTGCCATCTTGACTAAAGTGCCAACCAATGAAGTCCCCACTCCTCATACCTCCCTAGTAAAATCACTTCTGCTGGTCCTGTGACATCCTCACAACTGCTGTTATGTTTGAGCCCATTTCATTATGTCAGTCTGTTTCATTCAGGGTCTCACCCTTTCTTGCTGGCCCTCTACCAAGCATGTTGTACTTTTCTAGGGAATTGTCCCTCCTGATAACACATCCAAAGTATGAAAGATAAAGTCTTGCTACCCTCTCTTGTAAACAGCATTCTGGTTATACTTTTTGCAAGGCAGATTTGCTTGTTTTTCTGGCTGTCCATGGTACATTAAATATTTTTCTCCAACACTGTAACTCAGATGTATCAGTTCTTCTTCTGCCTTCCTTATTCATAGCCCATAGTCCAGCTTTTAAATGCATATGAGGTAAATGAAAATGCCCTGGCTTGGGTCAGACACACCTTAGTGCTCAAAGTGACTATATATCTACATACAGTAAAACCTGCAAAAGCTGTGTAAGGAAGATACCATCAGAGAAGGAAAACGTCAATATTTTTCACTGACAGAAAGCTCTAGAAAAGTGGTAAGACTGCATCTGTCAAAGCCAGACAACTTGTGAGACCTGGAAGAACAAGACCATCCTGTCAAGTTCTGGCTCTCACAGGTTTCATTTTATCTCTTATTGGTTCTATAGTTCTGGAGAACTCTAACACAGAAGTGTTGCTGGAATCCCATAGCATCAAAGTAGAAATATAACTTAATTCTATGAAGAAATTTGTGTGTGTTTCCTTTTCACTGAATTTTTCCTGACTCTTTGTGTAAGGCTGGGAAATTTTAAAGCCTTTGTAGAATCTGTATTCAGAAAGGAAAATTATGAGTAGTTTAAAAGATGGGAAAGTCTTCTTTTTAGTAGTACTTCTGCTCAGAAATGCTGGTGGCACATGGCTGCTAACCAGAAGGTTGGCAGTTTGAATCCATCAGGTGCTTCTTGGAAACTCTATGGGGAAGTTCTCCTCGTACTGTAGGGTTGCTATGAATCAGAATAGACTCAGTGGCATTTTTTTGTTGTGGTTGTTCTGATTAGGCAAATCTGTGGTACACGAGGCAAGTCGTTGTTTCTACAACATCAATAATTCTAAAACAAGAAATGAAGAGACTGTAGCCACACTTAAGGTAAAAAATCCATGTCTATCTCTATACAATGTCCTTAAATTGCTCCACTGATGGCAGCAATCAAAACAAGAAAAGAATGAAAATGCACCATGCTGACACATGTGTACACCACATACACACACACATACACACACGAATGAAAGTGATAGCTGATGGACTGTGATGGTTCTTTCCAGCCCCAATTATGATTGATAGCATTCCATTACCTTTATGCTTATTTTAAAATCCCCTTGACACAGATTGATTAGAGGCACAGACCTTTATGAACCTATGAAAAATTTATGGATTTTGAAAGAGCTTTAACATGTACCATTTGAGCACAAATCATTTCCTGGCTGTCACTGTTTTCCCACAATCTCTCTTACATTAGTAATATATGTTTAATAATCAAAAGCTGATGCTACGGATTAAAGCATCAAGATGTTACAGAATAAAGCAGAAAAAAAAGGAAGAAAAGAAAGAAATTAGATTTGTATGATTTTAACTATTCTTTAATCTGCTTCTGGGCAACAAAAGTGATTTGTGTCAGCCGTTATTGCATTAAACTTTAATTTTCTTCCACCAGCACAGGATTATATAAAGGAGTATTGGATTGCACTCAGCATGGATTAGCTGAGCACTGTCTCTGCTGCCAAGGACCAAATGGATTTCCTTCTTTCTTTGATTTATATTTTTATTGCTGTTTTTCCCCTCCTTCTAATTCCCATTACCCTTCTGTTTGCCAGCACTGAGGTACCCTGTAGGAGCAGCAGACAGGCAGGCAGAATTATTGGCTTATTGCATACATTTATGTTCCAAGGCTTCTCAGTCATCTATGTCAGAGGAATAAAGTAGCCTCTAGCCATGGAAACTGCATGCCAGTTTTAAAGTATAAAATTAAAACTTTTTTTTACATAAAAATTCACCTTTACCTGCTTGTAACTGGCAAAACAAGCTGAGTTTTGCATTACTCTGGGCATCACTGCTGTATCTCAAAGAGGATGAAGAAAACTACTGTTCAGGTCAATACAATATAACGACCCCAGGGCTCCCTTTTGCACATAGATGAGTATTGTGGCAGAATCTTTTAGACTCAGGAGAGAGATGAATCCTCTCTTTGGCTCACCCACAAGGTCTTTAAGATACAAATCTGCTTCCAGAAGTAAGAACAAATAAGCTCCTTCTGCTACCAAACCAAACCCGCAGCAGCCAAGTCGATGCTGACTCATATCGACCCTATAGGACAGAGTAGAACTGCTCCATAGAGTTTCTAAGGAATGCCTGCTGGGTTTGAACATCTGACCTGTTGGTTAGCATCTATAGGTAGCACTTAATTGCTACACAACTGGGGAAAAGGAAACAAACAACAACAAAAGGAAATCAGTTGTCATCCAGTTAACTGCAACTCATGGTGACCCCATGTATGTCAGTGCAGAACTATACTGAATAGCATTCTTAATGGCTGATTTCTTGCAAGTAGATCCAGGCCTTTCTTCCAAGGTCCCCCTGGGTAGACTTGAATTCCTGACCCTTTGATTAGCAGCCCAGTGTTTACCTGTTACTTCCATCCAGGGATTTGTATAAGAGAAAGGAAGGACAATTGTTCATGCCTTACCTGGAACCTAGGGGGTGGTCTAGAGACTGAGCTCCAAGGCCGTGTGGACTAAATGGGTGACTTTGGGTGAACCAAGCAAACAAAAGATTTGCAAGGAAGAAAATGAGCCTGGCAAATCTCAGGCTTCCTATAGACTTCTTAAGAGTAGAATAATGAATTGCTGGGTCTCGGAAGAGCAACTATTATGGTGCAGCTCCACAGCCAATGTCATTTAGCAGTATTTCTTGGAAAGAAAGCAGTCTGCCATACCAGGGTCTGATTCTTCCAGCTATAAGCAACCTTCTACACTGGGGGCTAGAATTTATTTTTCTAGGAACCACCTTGGTTACTCCAAGCCAAAGAAGCATATATGATATTAAGAGAAGCATTTCTAGAAGTATAACATAGAATAAGAAAACCACTGGCAGGCCATTAACACAAAGGCCTGAAGCCTCATTAATGAACAAAGAAGTTACCAGAGAATAAAAAAGCAGGAAACATTTTTCACTAATCCACCCTTAAGCATCTTTTGGATACACAACACCCCTGAAATTTGGAACTACAAAAATGTAATTAGATGTGAACTGTCTTTATATAGACATTTTCATACATATATTTGTGAAGTCTTGGCTTCCGAAACCAAAAACCACCTGTCATTAATTCTTGTATTCCAGTGTATTTTCATATCAGATGCAGTATTATGCTCTACAAAGAATAAATGAAATATTCAGAAGCCTCCCTCCAACATCATGCAATATCCGGCCCAGATAATCAGCAAATATTTGTTCTATTCGTCTCTACTAGTCTCATATCACTATTAAAACCTCCAAACCAAACCTGTAGCTGTTGACTCCAAATGGTAGTAACCCTTAGAATAGAGTAAAATTGTCCCATAGGTTTCCAAGGTGCAGCTGATAGCTCTGAACTATCTACTTATTTGTCAGCAGCTAAACTCCTAACCACTGCCTCACCAGGGCTCCCTAATGCTGTTAAACAGGAAAAAACAAAAAACAAAAAACATTGCCAACAAGTCAATTATGATTCATAGTGACCTATAGGACAGAGTAGAACCACCCCATAAAGTTTCCAAGGAGCACCTGGTGGATTCAAACTGCTGACTTTTTGGTTAACAGCTGCAGTGCTTAACTTCTATGTCACAGGGTTTAGGGCATGCCTGACTGGTGGTGTCCTAGCAGTGCAATAGTTACGTATTTGCCTGCTAACTGAAACATTAGCAGTTCAAATCCACAAGCCACTCCTTGGAAAATCCATGGGGCAGTTCTACTCTATCCTAAGGCTGACTGTCAGCTGGAATCAACCCGACAGCAGTGGGTTGTTGTTGCTTAATCATTTGGTTAAAACTACTTTATTAAGTAGTTTTTCTTCATTAATAACAATGCCTTAAACGGAGTCCATGACACACCAAATTTATAACAGATTTCATCCTAAACTGAACAATGTTATTTTGAGGTAATTCTTGGAAAGACTAAATTTGACTCCATCATTCTTGTTTCTCCCAAATTTAATTTCTACTGAGGTGATGACTTTAAAGGAACTTCTTGGATATTTCTCTGGAAACTTCCATCATAGGGACTTCTTCGAGCCATGCCACAAGAAAGCATGGATAAACTTGAATTATCATAGTCCAGAGTTATCTGCAGCTAGGGTCTCCCCCATCAAGAAACAACCTTGGGTCGGACTTCTACTGAGCCTTACTCTAAGGATTAGTGGTTAGCATTGACAGTGTCCCTGAGATTCACTGAAACTCTACAGTATCTCAGGAAAATCAATCTCATGTCAAGAAAATGCTTTAAAAGTACAAAAGGTAATGAAAATTAAGAAAGTTTTTCTATTAAATGTATTATAGTGGAACATGTTCCATATAAGACAGTAGATATGACTTATGTCTTACACTTTAAGCATTAATTAGAAATAAAATTTCCTTTCTGCCCTACAAGTTCTTTATCTACTCAGTGAGCTTTACCTAGTCTGATACTTAATGTTCTCATAGCCCCTTAGACTTTTTTTTTTTTTAAAAAAAAGCTGTTGGCAAGATGTTCATAAATTAAGTTACTCTAAGATACAAATTACTAAAATAGTTGTAATTATTTCATTAACCCCACACAAATTTTAGGTCACCAAATCTTGGTTATGCTAATGGAACAAAGCTTCTTATGAAATTCTACAATTTTGCTATTTTTGACTAATATTTAGCTGTAGATGTTAGGAATACTTTCTTTTCCACCCACGGGCTACTGACTAAAGTGAGTAACGTGGTCAAAACCAAAGCCATTGAGGCAAAGAAGTAAACAAACCTCAATTTAGTTGGCATTAGTTGGATTTGGCTTGGCTCTTGGCTAGTTGGATGAGGGAGTTAGTAAAAAAAGAATTGATGACAATTGTCATGGATTGAATTGTGTCCCCCCAAAACTATTTGCAGTAATTTGGCTGGGCCAGGATTCTCTGTATTCTGTGACTGCCCTTCATTTCATGATTTTTCTGATGCTATAAATCCTACTCTCTGTTGCAGTTAACTGAATGGATTATGTTAGAGAGAATTGGGGTGGGACTGTAAATCCCTTCATAAAATCACCACTCTGCTCCACTATAAAGGGAATTTCCCTGGAGTATGATTTGTACCACCCTTTATCCCTTTTTCTGACAAGAGATAAAAGGAAAGGGAAGCAAGCAGAGAATTAGGAACCTCACACCTTCAAGAAAGGAGCACTAGAAAAAAGAGTGTGTTCTTCGGACCTGAGGTTTCTGTTCCCTGAACAAAGACGGATGCAACACAAGGAATTTTCTCCAGAGCCGACAAGGGGGAAAGCATTCCCCTGGAGTGGACATCCTGAATTTGGACTTGTAGCCTACTGGACTGTGTAAAAATAAACTTTCCTTTGTTAAAGCTATCTACTTGTGGTAGTTCTGGCAGAGCAGCACTAGCTGACTAAAACAACAATACAATATAATGGGAATCTACAAACTGTTTTCTTAAAGACCAGATAGTAAAGAGTACCACAAAGATTGTAGCTATGCTCCAAGTAAACTTTACTCACAAAAAATAGTCATCCAGTATCTCAGTCATCTAGTACCACAAGTGGATGACTTTAACAAAGAAAAGTTTATGCTCTCACAGTCCGGTGGGCTGGAAGTCTGAATTCAGGGTGTCAACTCCAGAGAAAGAGATTCTTTCTCTGTTGTCTCTGTCATCTGTCGTCTCTTGGTCTATTAGCATCTCAGCACAGGAACCTCAAGTCCAAAGGTCATGCTGTGCTCCTGGCATTTTTTCTTGGTAGTATGAGGTCCCAGGTCCCTCTGGTTACTTCCTTTCTTTGTATCTGAAAGATTGGCTTAAGACATTATCTAATCTTACAGATCTCATCAATATAACTGCCACTAACACATGTTATTAGCTCGTTGTTGTTGTTGCTATGTGCTGTTGAGTTGGTTCTGACTCATAGTGACCCTATGAACAACAGAATGAAACACTGCTCAGTCTTGAGCCGTGATCACAATTGTTTTTATGCCTAAACCCATTGTTGTGTCCACTGTGTTAATCCATCTCATTGAAAGTCTTCCTCTTTTTCACTGACCCTTGGCTGTACCAAGCATGAGGTCTGTCTTCAGGGACTGATCCTTCCTGACAACATGTCCAAAGTAGGTAAGATGCAGTCTTGCCATCTTTGCTTCCAAGGAGCACTCTGGTTGTACTTCCTCCAGAACAGATCTGTTTGTTCTTTTGGTGGCCCATGGTACATTCAACATTCTTCTCCAACAATGCAATTCAAAGGCATCCATTCTTCTTCTGTCTTCTTTGTTCATTGTCCAGCTTTCACAAGCATATGATGCGATTGAAAATAGCATCATGTCTTGTGTCAGGTGCACTTTAGTCTTCAAGGTGACAGCTTTACTTTTCAGTACTTTAAAGAGGTCCTTTGCAGTAGATTTTCCCAAGGCAATGTGTCTTTTTATTTCTTGACTGCTGTTTCCATGGGTGTTGGTTGTGGACTGAAGTAAAATGGAATCCTTGACCACATCAATCCTTTCTCCACTTACGACGATGTTGCTTACTGGTCCAGTTGTGAGGATTTTTGTTTTCTTAATGTTGAGGTGCAATCCATACTGAAGGGCATGGTTCTTGATCTTCATTAATAAATGTTTCAAATCTTCTTCACTTCCAGATGGTGTCATCTGCACAATGCAGGTTGTTATTGAGCTGTCCTCCAATCCTGATGGCTCATTCTTTGTATAATCCAGCTTCTTGGATTATTCACTCTGCATCCACATTGAAAAGGTATGGTGAAAGAATACATCTCTGACACACACCTTTCCTGACTTAAACCATGCAGTGTCGCCTTGTTCTGTTCACATGACTGCCGCTTGATCCGTAAACAGATTCCTTAATAGCACACTTAAATGTTCTAGAATTCTCATTTTACACAATGTTTGCCATAATTTGTTGTGATCCACACAGTTGAGTGCCTTTGCATAGTCCACGAAACACAGGTAACCATCTTTTCAGTATTTTCTGCTTTCAGCCAAGATCCACCTGACATCAGCAATGATATCCCTGGTTCCATGTCCTCTTCTGAATCCAACTTGAGTTTCTGGAAGTTCCTTGTCAATATACTGTTACAGTCACTTCTGAAAGATCTTGAGCAGAATTAGCTTATAGCAATAGAATTTCTAACATATCAAGAAATCTCATCAAATGACAAAATAGTGGCCAATCACGCAATGTTGGAAATCGTAGCCTAACCAAGTTGACAGATATTTTTGGAGGACACAGTTCAACCCATGACAGCCAGAGCATGGGATGTAGTTTACTGTCCTTTGTAGTATAACATGGTCTAGACTGTTGTTAGAATTTTCCCTCCTAACTACAAAATATTGATATTCTGAGTGTCACATGCAATCAGGCTCAAAGACCACAATCTTGTGATAGTATCAACAGCAGGCCAAAATGTGACAATGTATGATCCAGAAACCTATGAATTAAAATAGTCAGTCATCTACTCTTCTTAAACATACAATGATGAAAAGAAAGAGAACAAGTGCAGTTAAGATCCCTATTTGGGGATCCTAATAAGAATTAATAAGAAGTAGAGACAAAAAGGAGTCCCAGAAATCTCACTGAGGACAGTGTGTATACCTTATTATGTTCCAGATATAACTCCTAGGAGTAGCTTCCCAGTCCATTATTCTCAATGTTTCTCAACCTCATCCACTGTGATACCTTCTTTCACCATCCTTGGCCACATTTGAAGAGATCAAATGATATATCTTCAGAAAAGCACAGATTTCCTAGACTGCTTCTTGGCTTTAGAAAGATGGAAGCCCAACATTCTTTATCTCCCATGTTTAAATCCCGGTTGATGTATTTTCAATGATAGTGTGCCTTTAAAATTCATTTTTAATTGCATGTTTGATCCAATCAACCCCATCTGCCAAAAATGACACTGCAGTTCCTTACGAGGTGTACTTCTCTCTCTAGATTTAATTGCAAGACTACTGGCCACATCAGACTTCTAAAGGATCAGACTCTTAATCTCTTTTATTAAAAAAGCAATAACAAACAAAAAGGAAACTGCCTGTTGCCTTCAAGTTGACTCCAACTCAAAGAGACCCTGTAGGGCAGAGTAGGACTGCCATGTAGAGTTTTAAAGGAGTGCTTGGGATATTTGAACTGCTGACGTTTGCACTGGCAGCCATAGCATTTAACCACTATGCCACAAAGGTTTCCAAACACTTTTATAGGACCCATTTTAGAAAATTGTAAGGATCAGCTAGGCCCAATGTAAAGTTTTTCAGAGTTCTTAACCAAAGATGTCAAAGCCATGTTCATGATTTGCTATTTGCTCCTAGGCACTGTCTTTATAACTAAGCTACTAGTTTGGTTTTTGCCATGATCCTGAGTCTTAGAAGGCCTTTCAAACTCAAAATATTTTTTAATTTTGTCTTCAAATTGTCAAGATAAGAAACAACTGCTGAAAAAAAAAGTCTTAAAAGCAGAAAGAAAGAAATGACTTTATCACACACAAGGGAGTCTCAATAAGATTAATAATGATTTCTCAACAGAAATTGGGGGAGCAGAAGGCAGTAAGATAACATATTTAAAGTGCTGACAAAAAAAAATCTCAACCATTAATTATGTAATTGCAAAACTATACTTCTGAAAGTAATGACAAGATATTCCTAGATAAACAAAATCTGCTATTTCATGACATGACTGGTAGACCTTTCCTACAGTAAAATTAAAGGGATACTTTCAGACTAAAATGAAAGGACATTGGATAGTAACCCAAAATCATAAGAAGAAAAAAATAATTCTGATAATAGCAGCTAATTTGGTAAATAATTGCTATTATATATAATTATTGTGTATATATGTGTTACATGTAAAAGTGTATAATGTAGCCATAATTATATATAATACATAACTATGTATAATACGTATTATATATATAAAATATATAACAGAGCCAGTGATGTGTTTTTGCTTTGTAATGCTTCCTTTTGTTCCTTATATGATTTAATAGACAAATGAATAAAACAATTATTAATTTATGTCAATAGGCACACAAAGTATAAAGGTGTAAGTTGTGGCAATTATAACATAAAAGGGGAAAAGAATCATAGAAGAGCAGAAATTTTATTAAGGTTGGTAACAATTCCAGCTAGATTGTTGCAATTCTCATGATAACCACTAAGAAAAATAACTAGAAAAAATACAGAAAAGGAAGTAAGAAGAAAGTCAAAACAATACACTAAAAATAATTGATCAAACATAAAAATGGTAGATTTGGAGGAAATGAGGCACTCAGAAAATAAATAGTAGAGTCAGTAGAAGTAAATTCTTTATCAACTATCACTTCATATGTAAATGAATTAAACTCACCAGTTAAAAGACAGGAACTTCTGAATGGGTTTACAAAACAAAAAGCATGACTCAAGCAATCAGAATGAAAATAATGAGAACATTAGTGAAATGTGGTAAAGGTAACCAATGTCACTGAACAACATGTGTACAAATTGTTGAAGATAAACCTAATTTATTGTGTAAACTTTCACCAAAGACACAATAAAATATTTAAAAAAAATAAAAACAAAAAAATATTGTGATTGAACTATGTGCTACCTACAAATCCAAAGACAAATAGGTTGAAAGTGAAAGAATGGAAAATAATATTCCATATAAATTAAAAAAAAAAAAGCTGGAGTGGCTGTACTAATATCAGACAAAAGAGATGTTATGTAATAAAAAAAGTTGTCAGAAGAGACCAAGAAAGTCATTATAATTGATGAAAAGGTCAATATATGAAGAATATATAACAGTTATAAACATATATGTACCAAACTACAAAGTCCTAATATACATGAAGCAATTATTGGCAGAACTGAAGGAATAAATAGACAATTTTACAATAATAGTTGAAAACCATCAATACTCTGCCTTCAGTAATGAATAGAGTATCTAGACAGAAGATCAATTAAAAAAAAAAGAAGACTTGAACAATACTATAAATGAATTATACCCTATGGACATATATAAAACCTTCACCTAACAACAGCAGAACATATAATATAAGAAAGCTACAGACCAAAACCCTAGTGAATGTAGATGCAAAAATGTTGAATACTAGCAAACCAAACCAGTGGCACAATAAAAGGATTAGATACTACAACCAAGTAGAATTTATCCTAGGAATGAAAGAGAAATTCAACATTTTAAAAAAAATCAATGGGATACATCACATTCATGGAATGAAGAAGCCACATGATTATCTCAACTGACACAGACAAATTATATGACAAAGTCCAGCACTCTTTTATGATAAAACAAACAAAACTTCCCAAAAGCAAAGACTAGAAGAGAACTTTCTCAACTCATTAAACAATATTTATGAAACACCCAGGGCTGACATCATACTTAATGATGAATGATTGAATCCTTTCTCACAATACAAAGAACAAGATGAAAATGCTTTTATCACTGTTAGCCAAATTGCACTGAAAGTTCTATTCAGAGAAATTTGGCATGAAACAGTAATAAAAGATGTCTGAATTAGAAAGAAAGAGGTAAAACTATTTCTTTTAACAGATAATATGATTTTATAGCTAGAAAAGTCTAAAGAATCCACAAAATACTACTAAAGCTAATAAAATCAGCCAAGTTGCAGGATACTAACTCAACCTCTGAAAGTCAGTTGTCTTTTCTCATAACAGCAATAAATGATTCTCAAAACACACAAACAAACAAAATTCATTTACAACAGCATCTAAAAGAATAAAATACTCAGGAATAATTTTAATTTTGGACTTGCATACAGTCTTTCAGTAACAGATAAAAACTTCAATACCCTGCAAAGCATGGCTGAAAGGAATTAAAGAAGACCTAAATAAATGGAAAGATATCCTACATTATGGATTGGAAGACTTATTGTGGTTAAGGTGGCGATGCAGCCCTGTGTGACCTACAGATTCAATGTAACCCTTTTCAAAATTTCAAAGGCTTTAATTGTAGAAACAGGAAAAGTCAATCCTCAGATTCATATGAAATTACAAGGGACCCAGAATAGTTGAGACAACATTGCCAAACAACAGAGCTGGAAGACTCAAGCTGCCTAAATGGAAAACTTACTACAAAGCTAAAATAATCAAAACAGTGATTTAATAAATGTAGAAACACCCATCTACACAAATGAAATAGAGCATTAAGAATCCATAAATAAACCACTACATCTACAGCCTACTGATTTTGAACAAGGGCTCCAAGACCATTCAATGGGAGAAAAATCGTTTCAACAACTGGATATTCACATGCAAATGAATGAAGTCAGATCCCTATTTCACACCATGTCTAAAATTTAAATGGATCAATAACCAAAGGGTAAGAGCTGAATCTATACACCTGATAAAAGAAAACATAGAGGTAAATCTTTATGATCTTGAATTTGTCAATATGACAACAAAAATACAAGGAACAAAAGAAAAGATAGATAATTTGACTTCAAAAAATACATCAGTGGACTTCATCAAGAAAGTAATAGGACATCCTACAGAATGAGAGATAATATCTGCAAACTACTATCCAAAATATATAAAGAACTACTACAGTTCAGCAACAAAAAAATACAATTAATAGAATTTCAAAAAGAGAAAAGGACTTGAATAGACATTTCTCCAAAGAAGGTATACAGATAACCAAGAAGGATGTGAAGAAATGCATAACTTCATTAATCACTAGGGAAGTGAAAATCAAAACTACAATGAGATACCACTACACACCCACTAAACCAGAAACCAAACCCATTGTCATCAAATCTAACTGTGATGCATATTGACAGTATAGGCTGAAATGGAACTGTCCCGTAGAATTTCCAAGGAACGCCTGGTGAATTCAAACTGCCAACCTTTTGGTTAGCAGCTGTAATACTTAACAACAGCATCACCAGGATTTACACACACACACACACACACACACACGGATGATTATGAGAAAAACAGGAAATAAATGTTGGCAAGGATGTGGAGAAATTGAAATCTTCATCCATTGCTAGTGAGAATCTAACATAGTGCAGCTTCTGTGGAAAAAAGTTTGGCAGTCCCTCAACAGTTAAATATAAAATTACCATATGACCCAGAAATTACACTTCTAGAAATACACATAAAAGAATTGAAATTAGACATTTAGATACTTGTACACCAATGTTCATATCAGCACTAACCACAAAAGCCAAAAGCAGAAACAACTCAGATGTCTATCAGTGGATGAATGGATAAATGAATTATAGTATATACATGAAATGGAATACTAGTAAGCCCTCTGTTAATTATCTACTGCTGTTGTAACAGAGATCCCACAAGTTGGATGGGTTTAAAAAGAGAAATTTTATTTTGTCACAGTCTTGTAGGCTGAAAGTCCAAATTAAGGGTGTCAGTTCCAGGAGAAAGCTTTCTCTGCTGACTCTGAAAGAAGGTATTTGTTGTCAGTCTTCCCCTGGACTGGGAGCTTCTGATGCATGGGAACCTCAGGTCATTCCCAAAGGATGTACTCACCTTCTGGCACTGCCTCTTGATGGAATAAGGTCCCCAACTCTCTACTTCTTTTTCCTTTTATTTCCTGAGAGATTGCCTCAAGGCACAGTACGGGCTTACACGCTGAGTCCTGCCCCACCAGCACACTGCCTCCAGTTCTTCCTCACTAATATCATAGAGGCAGGGTTTACAGTGTGGAGGAACATCACACAATACTGGGAATCATGGCTTAGCCAAATAGCTACACACAATTTTTTTCAAGTTGCAATTCAATCTATGACAAGCTCTAAGAGAAAAGACGTACTTATACATTCTAAAACCTAGATAAATCTCAAAAACTTTGAGATAAATGAAAGAAACCTGATGCAAAAGATCATTTACTGTACCATTCCATGTATATGCAAAATAGCCAGAATAGCTAAATAGATACCGGAAGTAGATTGGCAGTTCCCAGAAATTGAGGACAAGAGGAGGAAATGGGGAATAACTGATTAATGGGCACAGGATTGTTCTTGAGGGATGATGAAAATGTTGGGACTGGATGGAGGTGGTAGTTGTACAGGATTGTGAATGTCCTAAATGACACTTAATTCTTCAGAGTGGCTATTTTTGTGGTTTTGTATATTTCCCCTTAACATAATCCTTCAAAAAGAGAATTTGACATGACACAGCATTACCATACCTAGGAATTTTCCCAAGGAAGGTGCAATCAAAGCATATACTGTCAGAGATTCTTGAAAACTAATGTTTATAGTATCTATATTTGTTATAGCCAAAAACTGGAGAGAGTACAAATTTCTTTTAAGTGGTGACTGGATAAATAAGCTGCAGTGAATCAATACAATGAAAAATTACTCAGCAGTATAAAGGTACTCCTTAACCACATGAATGGCTCTTGAAAACATTTTGTTTTGTGCAAGAAGCTAGATTCAAAAGACCACATATGGCAGGAGTCCATTTGTATAAAATTCTAGAAAGGGTAAAACCGCAGTGACAGAAAGTATTTCACTGGTTTCTAGAGGCTGGGGTGTTGGGAGGTGACTGTGTGGAAGGGGAAATAAAGGAACCACTCGGGGCAATAGAGCTGTTACATAGCTTGACTTTGGTGGTGGCCATATAGCTGTATGCCATGGTATACATTTGTCAAAATTCCTGAACTGTATGTTTAAAACCAGTGAATCTTATTGTATGTAAAGTTTACCTTGACAAAGATAATTTTTTTTTTAATGGGAAAACTAGTCTTTACAGTAGGCTTACTTCGTAGTTGACCTTTTTAAATGCTCACCTAAAATATTTAGATGAAGAATAATAACATCCTTTCAATGAAGGCCACAGAGATTTTCTAGAATTGAAGAAAATCTTTTACCCTCTTCACTCAGGTTCTAAAGGGGAATATTAGGATAGATGTGCCTTCTGTGTCAACGGGAGGTTGAACCAAACGGTATATTCAACCATATGTTCCCATCGCAGCCTGACCATCTGCTGGCTGTGCACTTAAATATATCATCTCATTCACTGATCCCAGTTAAAGAAAACTAGAGGAGGAAAGAAGATATAGCCAATAAAATAGCTAATAGCTATGTTGAAGGAACCTAAGTACACTATCTTCTGAGAATAAACTTGGCACCCCAGGGTAAATAAATTCGTTCAAGGTATCAATGTAAACGCTGACTTTGGAGGGAAAATACTTTTATAGCTGTAGAAAATAAATGGAGTAGGAATTGTGTCTTAAAAACTTGACCTAAGACAATCAAAGGGCAAATTCATCTGTTTGGTATTTCTAGATTGCCCTTGAGGAGAAATGAGATACAAATTAGAGTTATAGCTATCTTTCCATTGCCACCCTGATAGCTATGTTTTTGTCCTTCTGTTGAAGTATAAAGTCCATGTGTATATGTTTCTAAGAGCTGTGTGAAAATTCATTCCTAAAGGGCATACCAGCCAAGTGACAAGGCCAAGAAGGCAGGAGGGGACAGGAAAACTGGAGGAGTGGAAATGCGGAATCCAAAGTTAAAAAGCAGAGAGCATTAACACATCATGAAGCTGGCAACTGGTGTCACAAAATGTTATGTGTATTAATTGTTTAATGAGAAACTAATTTGTTCTGTAAACCTTCATCTGCAGCATGATTTAAAAAAAAAAAAAAATTCCTACCCTTTCTTGATGTGATTTTTATGCAGAATTGGAGAAAAATCTTGATTCAGATTTTCCCATTTCTCCACAGATGGAATTAGCTTTTTGTGTTTCTTTTTATACAGGTGATAAATTCTGCTTGCCAGCCTACTCAAGATGTATTAGCCCCACCTCTAAAGCCCAACACTTACATTGTTAAAGTGTGTTAATTCTTAACTAAAACTGTATCTGCGAAGAGAATATAATTTCAACTCTGCATTAATTCTAGAAACATTATCAAGGTAAATGTTCTTATGTTTGCAGAGTTAAACACAAATCTGCTCTCTGACAGTCTTCTCTAATTTCAGTCTCCTGCATATTTCATCTGGGGGGTTCCTCAGGAGTGCTCTCTTCTTTGCGCCACTGGCAGATGAAGCCCTTCAGACATTGTCATTTTCCCAGTGCAGTGCTCAGTATCCTGCAGCCACTGTCAGCACACCAGCCTGCCAAGGACTAAATCAGAAAGGATGGGCCCTGCTGTTTCCCTCACATCAGAAACGGAGTCCCCTGGGGTGACTTAAGACATGGTGTTCACCTGTCATTTCTAGCTCATCTGCAGAATCCACTTGGGGTGCTTTTCACGTTGTCATACAGTCACCTTTCTTTCCTTGTGCCTTTCATTTATGAATAAAGAAATACTCTAGAGAAGATCCAAACCAGGACTCTTTTTGAAAGGAAATGCAGTGAGGTACAGCCAGCTAATGAATAAACTGCTTGCTTTTATGCAGGTTTAAAACAAAGCTATTTCTAAGGCCAAATTGGAATTGCAATGTAACAGACTCATGAATCCCTCTTTATGCCACTGGTCAATCTCAGAGGAAAAACCCAGGAGGGCTGCTTGTTGATCTAACCAAAGCACATGAAATAGGAAGAGAGGATTTTTAGAGCCCCTTCCATGTCCTCTGACTACCTATTAGGTGTTTTCGCTTATTGCCATCCAGGGAGCCTCAGATCTGAGAATGTTTGCTAGGCGCAGGGTTTGAGCAGGGTATATCTTTGTCTGAGGGTGAAGATTTAAATTATTTTCCAGAAGTGCACTCAAATCTGCCTAGTAAAACTGAACATAATTCTTTAAGCTTGTGATTGCCTAACCTGCTAAGTGCTCCTTCTAGCCCTTGGAGTTCCTTCCAGATGAGCTAAGTGCTTTCTGCATGCAAATTTCATGATTAGAAATAGGCATTTAATGGAGCAATTCTGTAGCTCTGTGCTGCTTGAAAACACCAAAGAAGAGGGGACTTACCTTCTTATAACCTGGGACTGTTGGAAGGTCGGTAACACTTTTTCCTGGGAAAGAGCTGATAATGTGTATCTCCAAAATGCCAAAGGAAGCAAAACTAATAGTGGTCACTTGACAAATTAACTGTCCTTTTCGCTTCCAAAGCTCCCCTCCTAGACCAGACCCACTCAACTTGGACCTCGTAGTTAGCTGTCCTGCTTTTTGAAACTATATTCCACCCACCCTGCATAACACTGGTAGATGAATCTTTATGAATAGCCTTTTTAATTAAAAGACACTCATACCGAAGAGTTTGCATATCAGGGCTAGCTTTGCCTTTTTACTATTCTTTCATTTATTCATTTCAGAAATATTTACTTAGTGCTTACTGTATGGTTGGAAACTCTGGTGTTGTAGTATTTAAGAGCCATGGCTACTAACCAAAAGATCGGCAGTTTGAATCCATCAAGCGTTCCTTGGAAACTCTATAGAGCAGTTCTACTCTGTCCTATAGAGTTGCTGTGAGTTGGAATTGACTGGATGGCTGTGGGTTTGGTGCTGATTTTTTACTTATGTGCTAGGCTCTGTGTTCCTGCTATTATGGTACCTATATTTTATAAGAAGGATACAGACAATAGTCAAATAGGGTAGAAATAAGTGCTAATAGAGAAACAGAAAGCATGAACAGGGAACAGTGTGACAGGAGGAGGCTGTTTTAGCTGGGGTGATCAGAGAGGAGCTCTTTGATGAGCGGACATTTGAGCAGTACCAAATGAAGTGAGAGCCCAAGTCATGCCAATACGGGCAAAAGGGCATTCTCAGCATAGGTGTTAGTGGGCTGGATGCCTGGTGAGTTCTAGAGATGTCTAAGAGGCCATTGCAGCTGGAGTGGAGGAAGCACAAGGAACAGTTGTAGGAGACAGTTTAGAAACGAAGCCTGTATCACCATCTTCTATGTCCTTACAATAAACAATAAGGCCCTTCCATTTCACTCTACATAAAATGGAAAGTCACTGTAAGCTCTGAATTCATGAAATTTAATCTCTGTATTTTTATGTCACCACCAGCTCTTCATTTTCACCTCCCATTCATCAATCAATCAATCTTTCTTTTACTCAGCCATCAGGTATATTGTCTATACACCCTATACCAAATGCTAACCTTCATACTAGGAGTACAGATATGAAGAACTTAAGTCAGCATAAAGAATATGGTATAGAAGTGCTATACCAGGAGTATACGCAGAACACTCTGGAAACACTCAGGAATCGCATGCAACTTGAAGTGCGGGTGAAGAAAGGGAGGTGATCTGAGGAGAAAATTTTGGCAGGCTGAGTGGTACTGTTCTTTTGGTTGTTTCCCACCTTGAATAGCTTTTCCTTCTCTTGTCAGCTTATTGAAATCCTACCCACACATCAACACCCAACTGTCTTACGCAAACCTGACACAACTTGTACTTTAAACTTCTGTCCCAGTCTTTGCCTGGGCCTTACTCCTTGACAGTTTCTAATATCTCACTTTTCATTTCTTCGTCATGTAAAGTTTTCTTTCCTGATACATTTGAAATATCTTAAGGAATGATCAGGATCCTGATTTAGGCTTTTTTTCTGCAAACTCTCAAAATTCTTCAGCATAATGCTTCTGAATAACTCAAAGGAGTGGGCATGGGATGTATAATGAGCAGAGGCCCAAGGGAAGCAGGCAGCCTCAGGGTGAGGCCTTTGGTCTCAATAGAGGGCATGGGAGATGCCTGTAGCCAAAGAGAAAATAGCCAAGGGGAAGTGAATCATCTTCCCAGAAACACTGATTCATTCAACTCACTCACCGAGACTTGGTGAGTACCTTTAATGAGTCAGAGTCAGCTAATATCACAAAAAATAGATAATAGCCTCTCTACAAGATCAGTAAAAATTCCTGACATTTGAAAGTATTCATCAGCCACTTTCTTTTTGCTCTACTTTACATGAATTCTCAGGAACAAAACTAGAGTTTGCAACAGAAGTACAGTACAAATGAAGCAGAAAGTTCTTTGATTTGAAGAGTTGCTGATAGATAAAGCATTTTATTAATTCTGCCAGTGGCATCATTCAGCATTATCCGGAGTATGACACAGCAGGAAATAAACGTAGCTAAAAGCAGAGCCATGCAGAATGAGGATGACTTAAGTGGATTTAAATCAGGCCTGGAGTGACTTGTTCCTTCAACACCAGTGTAAACACCTCATTGGCTCCCTCATGTGAAGGATGGGTATTTAGTAAGAACAAGCTACACGGTATACCTACCATCTGTCAGTTTGTTGTACTGGAGTTGTTTGTGTGTTGCTGTGATGCTGGAAGCTTTGCCACTGGTATTTTGTTTACAAGCAGAATCATCCATGGTAGACAGGGTTTAGTAGAGATTCAAGACAAAGATAGACTAGAAGAATGATCTGGACGTCTACTTCCAAAAGATTGGCCAATGAAAACCTTATGGATAATCAGAGTATTGTTCAATATAGTGCTGAAAGGTGAGCCCCCTAGGTTGGAAAGCCCACAGTGGCTGCTATAATGGACTGTAGCATAGCAACAGTTGTGAAGGTGGTATTGGATTGAGCAGTGTTTTGTTCTGTTATACACAGGATCATGGTGAGTTGGCGCTGACTCCATGGCAACGAGCAACAACACATTGTGATAATCTGAGATTTAGGGCAAATATTTATGTCTACATTTCTAGTTAGTGAAGTGTACCAAGATCATTTTGTAAGTGAGCATAATTCTCCATATGGCTTTTAGCTGCCCTTCCAGATTTCCAAATTAAAAAATACGTATATAATAAAAGTGAGACATCTGCATTGTGTGGACACAGCACTATTTGGGCAACTCTTTTAATGATCCAATTCCTGCAAGGTACAAAGACTTAAAAAATTAGCACAGAGATCTGTTTCAACCTACCTTACAAGCACCCTTTCTCAAGTAGGTGATGGATGCTTGATAATTGGTGGATTAGAGCATCAAGTCCACTGCTTGACTAAACTGGTAAGTTATTGAACTGGAATATCCAGTTATGAACTGCGGGTAAACAAAACTTCGGATAAGACTCCAAGGTTCCTTCTCAGTGGAACAGTGAGCAGTAAGTGCACTAACTTTCCAGAAAGCTTAATAATTTTCTGCTATTTACCCTGGAGTTCAGTTAAACCTATCCACTGCCCTTGGATAAAAGCACTGTGATTGCTAATGTGATTAATATACTCTTTTTGCTGTGGCAGTAGCCACCTAAAGCCAGCTTTCAATGTACTCTGCAAATGTCTGTTTTTATGCCCTCCACTGAGCACACGCCTATGAAGTTTAAATAAACAGTGGGCATTTGCAAGTACAGATTATATTGGCAAACACTTTCCTCCCACTTTTGAGCTAGTCTCCCTGTGACAAGGCAAAAATTACAGTCTTGTCTGATGGTTCATTGCAGTCTCTTTGAGCTCATGACACCTCTACACAAGCAGTTAATAGGTGACACATTTCCTTTACTTTAGCACTTGAACAATGATAGTAAAACATGGAGAGGACTTTCGGGATTTTTGTGTATGCCAAAAAAAAAGAAAAAGAAAACTGTTGTATTAGGGGTGAGTAAACAGGCAGACAGTGCTTCCTTCCTTGCTGTACACAAGCTGTAGATGCCATCTCTGAAAGTGTGTGAGTCGTACATTGGTGTTGTTGTGTGCTGTCAAGTTGATTCTGACTCATAGACATCCTGTAGACAGAGTAGAACTGCTCCATAGAGTCTCAAGGAACACCCGGTGGATTTGAACTGTCAACCTTCTGGTTAGCAGCCGAAGGAATTTAATCACTACTCCACCAGGGTGACGGCACTTGGCTTGGCTTGGCCACCAGGGTTTCCAGGCTCCATACAGCACATGAATACCACTCCAGTTTATGTATGGCCACAGACCACCTCCAGGCTGGGAATTTTTGTTCATTTAAAATGGGTAAAGGAAAAAGCAAAAGAAAACCTGTTCTGGGACAAAGCATCCCTGGAAATCAATGCTTGGATGAGCCCTGAGAAAGTGTAGAACAAGATAAGCAGCAAGACTAGCATTCACTCTGGTGAAGAGCCTGGTGATACATGTCACAGATTTCAGGACCGACTGATTTCAGTCTGTTGTGCTATGGAGACATTTTACCCCTGTCAGTGTACAAAGTCCAGGCCCAGTGCCTATGAGAAAGCCCAGGATTGTTCTGACCTTTTGAAAGCCCTCTAGGGAGTTCATTCTAGACTTCTTGCTACTTAGTAAGCCCACAGCACTAGAGCAACTTCCTGTCGGGGTGAGAAAGAGACAGGGTCATTTAACTTATTTATTTATTTTGCTGCACATTGATTTACTGCTTAAACTTTAATATATTCTTATCAGAAATATTAAATTAAGAATGTCACTATATTAAAGTATTACTAGGCATTTACTCAAATCTTTTTCTTTGAACCGTGTGTGTATGTGTATAATGTGTGTATGTATATTCATATGTGTTGTTACACATAGATAGGCATGGATGTAAATATACATGTATGTAAGTCTATTGCTTGGCTAAGTCTATACAAACATACATTCATGTGCATAACACACATTTTCAATGTACATACTTCACACAAAACAGTTAACATAGGTTTACATCAGATCTATCTCACCTACATCCATGTAAAAACTATAAATCTGGCAAATGATTGCAACTAATTTTCACATGTGAGGAGACTAATGTGTTTATACTTTAACATAGCCATTTTTACTTTTTAAAACCAAATAAACTATAATGGATTATTCACCTCTCTAATCAGGAATATTGGCTGCATAAGTGAAAAATGTAGAAAGATACACAAAAAATACAGATACAATATCCTCAAAATGTGAAAAATTGAAGTTATTTAAATAATCGTCTCATATATTCGGAGTCTGGGCACCTTGTTGGTTTTGTTTACAGAGTACTGAATCACATGCTTTTTCCACATTAGGAACAAGAGGATTGCTTCCTAGCCACCAAGTGTCTTACCTTTTTAGTAGCTCCTCTTTCTGCAAAATGGCCCCTTGGTGGCTTTGATGATGATAACTGATACACAGAGATAAGAGATCGAAAATTTACCATATGTTAGGACGTGTGTACAGTGTGGCTTGCCTTGGATTGAATGTGGTCCACATGGGGATTCTTCAGCTTAAGTGTGTCATCTCATCCTCACCTTAATTCTTCAGTAATGCTTTTAGTCATTAATTCGCTTTTCATGAGAGGAGCCTTTGAAATACAGATGTTTTCTGAAACAAATGACACATCAAGATTCAAATAATTTACCATTACTGAAGTTCAATGCATTTCACTGATTTGTCATACTAACTTTTAGTGAATAGTATGTGTGTGTAATTACATAATCAAGTAATACCATAAAACATGTCTATGAAAGGTACTGTCCCCAGATAGTTGGTTTACCCCCAATTCTTGTTTTCCAAAGGCAACCATTCTGGGCATTTTTGTTTTGAGTTTACCTCTGCAATTCTAAATAACAACTTTAGTATCTTTCTCTTGCATTCCAACCTCCCTCACCCTCCGCTGCACCTGTTTTAGATGTTGTCTTTCAGTTTCCTACTGTGAAAGTTAAGGATTTTGGCTTCCGCACATATCCACCCCAAACACACTCAAACACAGGCGCCTGCACACACACAAGTAAACACACATACACACATGCTTACCCACCCTGACCACCACCTTCTCATTATATATGCATGACTTTTTTCTTTTTTTTATAGAATATGCGTGGTACTTTTCTTGTTCACCTTTTTGCTTTCTCTAGAGTTAGCAATCATCCCTTTTCTTTCCTTCTTGATTTTTTGTTTATCTGTCATTAATACATCTCCAGGAATGAAAAACTTCTCACTGTAGTCAAATGGAAACCGTGGTGACACAGTACTTAAAACTATACCTGCTAACCAAAAAGTCAGCAGTTTGAATCCACCAGATGCTTCCTGGAAATGCTATGGAGTAGTTCTACTCTGTCCTGTAGAGTTGCTTTGAGTTAGTATTGACTTGATAGCAATGAGGTTTTTTGTTTTGTTTTTTTTTTAATTTTAATAGTCAAATACAGGAGTGTTTGTTTGTTTGCTTTTCTGTAAAGGTCCAGATAGTAAATAGTTGCTGCTTTGTGGACCTTATGGTCTGTGCTGTAACTTGGTAACCTCTGTCATTGTATCAGTGTACGTCAGCGGACGTAGCTGTAGTTCAGTAAAACTTTTATTTACAAAAATAAACAAGGGTCTGGATTTGACTTGGGCCACAGTTTGCAAATTTTAGTCAGGCGATCTATCACTTCCTTTTTTTCCTCTCTTTTTTCTTTTTTTTTAATAAGGAACCTCCACTTAGACATTTTGATCTCCTTGCTTCAATCCAAAGTTCATGCTGTCTACATCTACAGCATAGCTACCCTCCTGACATGTCCTTTCACTTCTCTCTTCAGTTGAATGCTTTTTGGATTCCATGTTTTTATTGCATTATAACATGTTTTCAATATGTTATCAAGAAAAGTGCCCGTTGAAGGTAAATATTTTTGAGAACTCACAGGTTCCTGAAATAACTTTATTCCTTCTACACGTGATTGATTCTTTTACTGGGTATAGAATTCTAGTCCAAAATAAGTTTTCCCTCAAAATTTTGAAGCGTATCCTTATTTTCTTTAATTATCATTGATAAATATAGCTTTGTTATGATTTTTGATCCTTTGTGTCTTGTTTTTTTCTTATTGGGACCTTTCTCTTTTTAGCCAATGTTCTGGAATTGTGTTATGATGCATCTTTTTGTTTTCGTCACTGTGTTGCAGAACTCAATAGGCCCTTCTGTACAGAAATATAGATCTATCGCTTCTGGGAGATTTTTTTAAACAGTCTTTTGGATAACTATTTCCAGTATAGTTTTTCTTTCTGGAACTTCTATAAATCAAGACCTCTATATCTGTAATTCATCGTTTAGCTTTCCTACATTTTCTCTACTGAACTTCTTAGTTCTGTTTTTGATGATATTTTTTCAATTTTATTTCCAGCTTCTAAACAGCATGGTAGTCACCAAAGATGGTGAAGTAATAGATGAAAATATACAAAGAATCACAATTAGAAGATGTAAAGATTCTTTGATGGCAAAGATCTAGAACCTTACTAAGCCACTGTGCCCAACTCAGGTGATAATTTACTATAAGGTTAGACAAGGTATACTTCCTAGGACCATTCTCAAGGCATCCCCATAGAGGACTTTGACCTTGGATGACCCCTATTGCACAAACAGGAATCCCGACTATGTAAGAGACTTATCTTTAACATTCTTACAGAAAAGTGCCCATTGAAGGTAAATATTTTTGAGAACTTACAGGCTACTGAAATAACTTTATTCCTTCTACACATGACGGATACTTTTACTGGGTATAGAATTCTAGTCTGAAATAATTTTTTCCTCAAAATTTTGAATTGTATCTTCAGTTTCTTTAATTATCATTGATAAATATAGCTTTATTATGATTTCTGATCCTTTGTGTCATGCTTTTTTTCTTGTTGGGACCTTTCTCTTTTTTGCCAGTGTTCTAGAATTGTATTATGATGCATCTTGTTGTTTTCATCACTGTGTTGGAGAACTCAATAGGCCTTTCAGTACAGAAATGTAGATGCATCAAAAAGCATCCTTGATATTTATAAATAAGCTTGTTGTCATCGGAGTTGACTCCAACTTATAGTGACCCTGAAGGACAGCATAGAACACCCCATAGGAATTCCAAGGAGTGCCTGGTGGATTCAAACTGCCAATCTTTTCAGTTAGGAGCCATAACCCTTAATCACTATGCCACTGGCTTTACTCATTGCTGTCCAGTCAATTCTAACTCATAAAGACTGTATAGAACAGAGTACAACTGCCCCATAGAGTTTCCAAGGATCTCCTAGTGGATTTGAACTGCTGACATTTTGGTTAGCAGCTGCAGCATTTAATCATGATGACCAAGTGCTGGTTTCCACACCACTAGAGTTTCTATAAATAAACTATCTACAGAGAACTTTTTGATTTCTTCCTTCTGTTTCTTGTACTTCTTCTTTTAAGCTTCTTCTATTTTCTTTTCTTTTTCTTTTTTTTTTCAGTCTCCCATTTTGAACAGTTTCCTCAAAGGTTTGCTGTTGCTCGGTTGTTGTTGTTCATGTGTACAAATGATGCAATGCACAGAGGATAGGAATAAGACAGACCCATGTTTGAATATCATTCCCTAGATGTGTGAGCCTAGGCAAAAGGTATATCTTGGTGAGCATCATTAGTAGTGCTAAGTATTGGGAATACTAAGTTTTCCTTGTGTGGTAGTTTTGTCTACCTAGTGAGGTGACATGTGTTTGTAGAGGTCTTTAAAAGTGGAAATTTCTTCATTTTATCAAATGAAATGGAAGCTGTGTTACTTATTAGGAGTAGGTACACTATATTATACCACACCAGGTTTAAGAATCAGATGAACAATATGATCTTTTTGAGACTTTCAATTTGTTTTTGAAAATGCTGTTTCCTTCATTAACAAATGTTTATTGAACACCATCTATGCTTCTTACTAGCTAAGTAAATTTGGTTAGATTAGTAAGACTCTTGAGAACTGAGACAATAACACTTACGTAATAAGGTAGTTAGAAAATGAAATGAAACTGAAAATGTGCAGCAGATTACCCAAAGCTTATAAAATACCATGCTAAATTATTAGTTTAAGAAACCAATTAGTGTTTTCTTAACTACTTAACATGGGCTTTTTAAGGATAGCTTTCTTGGATTATTAACTATAATAATGACATTAAAATATCCATAAATATATTTTCCTCTAAATATGCTTTATTAAAATCAAAATATATAGCCTGTTCAATCTACTTGCCTAATGTTGGGTAACTCCTAAAGTTTGAGATCTGTAGACACTTTAAGCGCAAATTTTCCATAAATCTAGGAGATTTAAATGTATCTATTCTTCTATGTAGAAACCAAAGTAAGAAGCTATAGATAAGGCATTTGTAAAAGCAGTATGTCAGGAAAGAGGAGTCTCAGTGGCTTGGATTATTTTTTTTACATAAAAGTTAACTTGTCTAGGAAAGGCATTTTCTAATTTCAGCTTTGTCCTCATGATATGATTTACAACTGAAAAAAACTGATTTCTGAGGTCTCTGACCTGTCTTAACGCTTTCTTATCCCAAAGTGCAGCTCTTTAGTGACTCTAAGAATAAGGCTGAGAGATAGGCATTGAAGCTGTGCCATATGGTGCAACATATGTACAGTTGGTATACATGCTTTGAATGGATAGCAACATAAAGACTCACTTTATATACAATGTATCACCACACATAAACCTTTCAAAAGAAGTGTAGGATATGTGTGTGCATGCATATCATTACAGGAATACATATTCATAACCATGCATATATATGCATGTATAATACTGTGATATGTGAATATGCAACTAAGTATTGTTTCCATGGGTGTTTAAAATATTGTAAGAGGCCTGCTTGCTAACTCTGAAATCCTAATTTTGAATGAATTCATTTATTTATTTAAAAAATATTGAATATCATGTGCCACAATGAACACAGAATTGAACAGTATCACAGGCATTTCAAAGAAAATGATGTTTGGGTAACAAAAAGAGTGTATTCTGTTCTGTAGATTTTTTTAGGAAGAAATGGCAAAACAGGTTTTCCACATTCTCAGTAAGAATCTACTTTGACAAACGCTAGTGTTCTGGTTAAGGATTGTTAATGGAAAAAAAGGTTATCTTTTTTAATTTACAAATTTTTGTGTAACTTTGGCAAGGGTAGGAAAAAATGAGTTTGATTTCAAACCACACCTTTCCAAGTATTCTTTGTATTCAATTAAACTTTAAGAAAGTAAATGGAGACACACACACACACACACACACACACTCACGTACTACAATAAATATTAAGGGATAATAAAGTTAAAGAGGGAACACTGTCTTTACCCAAACTGAAAGCATCTGTGGAGTTTCTTCAACACCTTCAGAACCCATCTAATGTGTCTTGATTTATACTTGACCGCTAAGCTTACTTGCCTTCCTGTTACAGACTCTTCTTTTCCATTTCCCTAGCAACTTCTTTCTCTTTTTCGTCCTCTTTCTCACATATTTATTTTCTTCAGGTATCTTTATTGTTTGACAGACCTTGTTACCTATTCTGGAAAATGTACAACCAGGGTCCTCCTTGGAAGCAAAGATAGATAGCAAGATTACATATCACATACTTTGTACATGTTGTCAGGAGGGATCAGTTCTTGGAGAAGGACACCATGCCTGGTAGAGTGGAGGGTCAGCAAAAAAGAGAAAGACCCTCAACTAGATGGACAGACACAGTGGCTGTAACAATGGGCTTAAGCATAAAAACAACTGTGGGCATGGCGCAGGAATGGGCAGTGTTTCATTCTGTTGTGCGTAGGGTCGCTATGAGTTGGAACCAACACAGCAGCACCTAACAACAACAACAACGTGCTTTATTATACTAAAAATCTTTTTTTTTTTTTCTTTTGCACCTGGGAATCTTAATAAAAAAACACTTTACAACACAACTAATAAATGCATAAGATCTTGAGGGATGGTGACTGAAGGAAAATGACGTCAATACGAAGGCAACATACTCAGTTTGAAAAAACACTTGGATTGACTTATTGGCAAAGGGCTTGGTTTGGGTTAACCCGAATATGGAGCCCTGGTTGCACAGTGGTTAAGTGTTTGGCTGCTAAACAAAGGTCAGCAGTTCAAATCCACCAGCCACCCCTTGGAAGCCCTGTGGGACACTTTTACTCTGCTCTGGGGTCATTATGAACTGAAATCAGCTCTATGGCAATTTTTTTTTTTTAATAATTCAAATACACTGAGAAGTCTACATCACACTAATGACTGTATTTACTGACAAACTTCCACTATTCACAAATCATTGTGATGGGGCATCTGTACGTAAAATTCCCAAAGATGAACTCAGTAGCTTGCTTTAGTGAGATGCACTCCTCATAACACACAGAAACACGTACATGTATGATAGAGTTGAAAATGAGAGTACTTCTTTTTTGTTGAGAAATAACAATAGTCAACTAACAAAAACAGTAGGGTGTGCCAGCCAAGCCAAGTGCCGTCGAGTTGGATCTTATTCCATATATTTTGATACAGCATGATAGCAGGTATTCCAAAGGAACTTTCAAGTCCATTTGTTTAAAAAGTGAAGTCAAATTCAGTTACTTCTCAAGTGCTTTTAAGTGCTGTCTTTACTTCACGTTGGCCACAACAGGGTATTTATGATTAAACTGCCATTATTTTGCATGTGTGTTACAAACAGTGCAGAGGGTGCTATGAATTGTTCAAATGTGTTTTATATAAAGGAGGTACTTGGTACGCATTAACGTAATCAGTTTATGCCATCGCTATGCTCTGCAGATAGGGTCTCAAGTATCTCCCACATCCCCTACTTCACTTCTTCAGTTACAGTTGTTTCTGAGTTGCTGTCCAAGGCCACAGGCACAGCATCAATGATCATTTTCATTGTTTGTCCAGTCCAAGAACAGGAGATATTTCTTCATGTAAACCCATTTACATACTGAAATGTCTTCCAAATCACAAACCACAGACATCAGTGTTATTCAGAGGTAGCCATCCAGCTTAGATTTTTCTCAATCAGCATTTGACACTTCTCCAGGCTAGACAAATAAGACTTAACAACAGCAGCAGTAGCAGAATAACAGCTATATTTAGAGGAAAACTCTTGTGCTGTATGGACATAATCCGATTTTATTTTCATAGTGGCCTGTGAAGGAGATGGTATTATTGCTGTGTTGCTAATGAAGAATCTGCTTGGGAAAACCAGCCAATAGAAACGCTACAGATCACAAGGTCTAACCCACACCCAATCATGCAAATGCGATAGGACAAGGCAGCATAGTACTCTGATGGGTATTGGATCACTATGAGTTAGAGGCTAACTCTACAGCCACTAACAACAACAATAGCACCTAATGACGAACAGTCTCGAGAACTTCTTCAAACCGTATAACTAATAAATGGAAAAGTTGAGATTTGAACCTGAGTTTATTTTGTTCAAATTCTGTATGTTAGACAAAACGATATTCTACCTTTTCTTCCCAGGCAGCTCTTCTTGTTGATTTCTTCATCTCTGTGAAGTATCTAAATGTTCTTGAGAAAAAACTAGTTCGAAATCTTGGACTCTCTTTGTATTTTTTCCTTCCTCCTAACCAGTTTGTTGCCAATTTTTGCTGACTCTGTCTTTATGATGTTCTATACTGTCTCTTTAGTTTAGCTTTCATTGCCCTGTTGAGATCCTTCTTCCTCTCAGCTGGACCCTTTCAATTGTGCCTTAACCCTCCTTGGAACTTGCATCAGCCAATTCTCCCTTCAGTCCATCTTAGGGCTCCTTGACCTTGACACTGTCGGTCTTTGAGAATAGATACTTTCTTGAGCAGGAGGCACTATAGAGATATTTAACAGCATCCTGGATTCTACCTACTACATGTCAATAACAGGCACCACTAGCCTTCCCAACTAGTAGCTGTGGCAGCCAAAAACATCTCCAAACCTTGCAAAATGTTCCCAAGGAACAAAATCACCTCCGGTTTTATATAGTAGCCCTTTAAATCTACCTTTTAAAGCCTCCTTCACAAAGTAGTTACACCACAGACCTAGAAGATATAAAGAATGAACGCTTATATTAGTATCGGAACCACTGATCCAACCCGAGTACCTGTCGGTGAGCATTGTCGTACATAACTTTGCTGCTATTACTCCCTGGCTCAATATGTTTGGGGCAAATGTTCCAGATTTATCTTTCCTATTTCTTTTCTTCTACACACACCCCTGGAAACCCTGGCAGCATGGTAATTAAGTACTATATCTACTAACCCAATGGTTAGAGGTTCAAATTTGCCAGGTGCTCCTTGGAAACTATGGAACAGTTCTCCTTTGTCCAGTGGGTTGCTGTGAGTCAGAATAGACTCATTGGCAGTGGGTTTTGGGGGTTATGCACATTACTTGCTCTAGCAGTTATTCCAGTTACTGTTACCTGAGCACAAGCTGCCTCCAAGCTCTTACCCACCCTATTTCTTCGACTTCAGCACATACTCTTTTCAGTTCCTCTTCCCCAAATTCTATCTTCCAAAGTCTATCCAAGCTGCTTCTTTTAGAGCCTACTTGGATATCCCCAGCCCCCAGTGTTGACTTCCATTCCAATGCTACCTACGTTTAGAGATTTCTCTTACACTACTGAACTGAGTAGTTTTTCTTGAATTATAGCTAATTCATCTTCTTCCCTACTACTCTGCAAGCTCCTCATGAACAGTAGCTATGCCTTGGTTATAGTTTATATTGTTAGCAGTGCTTGGCACTTACTAGGAGTATAATAAGTATTTGTGATATAAATTTCACTAAAATGTTTCCAGTGTCTACACTGAGTATATACAAAACCCCTTCGGTCCTATCCACAGAGCAGAGTAAGTAACCAGTGAAGACAGTGTCCACTTGCAGGAATTTGCAACCCTTGAATTTATACCCGAAATTTGCCAATGCCGTCATCAAGGTATGTGAGAGAGGAAGATAGTCACCATGTTGGGACCAGAGGGTACAAAGTGACTGAATCATGTTGGTACTAACAGGATGGATGGCAGAAAGCAGGTGAGAAACAAGCGTAAACACGCTTTAGAGATCTGTTTATCACTCAAGGAGGTGAAACCTGGCCAATGACTTGAAGGCTGAAAGTTGGTCAAGCTGTTCCCTTCTAATAGGTCCTGCAGTGTGTCAACAAGTCAAGGATGTGGACCAGTGGAAATCCCTGTTGTTTGACATTAATCTCAGTTGCTAAATTGTCATCAAACTCCACACTCCAAAAATGATGGAACATGTAAGTAGCCTGTGGTGGTCAGGATTATGTTAACTTGGCTACTCCGTATTTGGCTGCTGTATTAAGTGGAAGGGCGGGGTTTGTGGTGGCTTCCTGCCCCTCAGCTCTCATCTCTCGACTTTCCACTATTACTGCTGGTCTGCTCATGTAGGCAGGAGCTCGTGCTCTCTTCCTCAGGTGTCTGGTTCCTGGACTTGAACTAGCAGCTGTTGGATTCATCAAACCTAACAGTCGGCACTTGAGAGTCCTGCTTCCTGACCTGCGGATCCTGGGTTCCCCAGCCTCTGCCGCTCCGTCTTGCCACCAGCTTGGGATCCATCGACCTACACAACCGGTGATCTAGAACTCTGATCTCTGACCTGCTGACTTTGGGTTCCTCAGCTTCCATGGCCACATGAGGCTTGTGCCAGAACTTGGTGCATTCAGCTTCTGTGATTACGTGAGCTGTTTCCTATATCTATGTCTATCTATCTGTCTATGTATATATATATATATATTATAAATCTTTCCTTGTACCTACACGTGTTACTGGTTTTGCTTCCCTAGAAAACCCAGCCTAAGACATAGCCATTCTTTACATCTTCCAATTCTATGGTATAAATGCTTTGGAGGAAGAGGATTTATAAAAATTCCTATAAGGTCTTAAACACCTGGGCAGGTACTAACTTCAAGGGCTGTTACATATAGCTGATGCACAAGGCGCATTTTACAAATCAGATGGGCTTCTGCTGTAGCATAGCATGAAAACGACAACTGGTAAACATGTGAATCCAGTGCCCTTTCAGAGTTTAAATAGAAAAGTGACATTTCACAATGTGCCACACAAGTCTACCAGATTGACTATAAACCAACTCGAAACACATCTAGTATTTCATCACAGAAGGTCTTTATGAGCAGTAACACACATTTAATATACTTCCCATCAAATGTCTGCCCTCAGTGTGACTATTGGTGCCACATGCCTGTACCAGCCCGACAGGGAACTGTAGGGTTCTGTGTTTTCCAGCCTCCTCTCAGGATTTCAGATTTCAGCTGTGCTGATTACCCTTCGCATTGACTATGGGTTTCAGCTGTTGTAAGATTGAAATCTGCCTCATTGGTAGAAAGTGAAAGGGAAAAACACAGAGCTAATTCAGGATTCTTGCATTTTAAATTGTATTTTGAATGAATGTGCATCAATGATTGCAGTATAGGATTCTGTTTCTCCGAGCCAAGCTTCCAGGAAGAGAATATTGCTTATCTGCGTTCTTGTCATATACTTTTCTTCCCTCAGCCCCTCTTCCCTCCTACCCCCTCATGTTCTTTTGTGACAGTGGCATTTCCTTTAAAGCACATTTTCTTATCCATATTGTATGCTACTCGAGCTCTTTTATTTGGGATCTTTCACACATTGTTCACATCTTCCTTGCAGCTCCAGTCAATAAGCGCTAAGACCTAAATGTGCCTTTGCACTTCATGGCTGTTCCTTTATCACATGCAGTTTCTGTTGCCTCAAGGAAGACCTGTAGAATTTTTGTTATTAAAATCTGAATTTTTCCCTCCCAAGCAGATGGAAGATGTGTAAATGTGTCTAAGACTTAGAATAGCATTAAATCTGTTTGTTTTTTTCCCCCTCCTACAAAGCCCTGGGATTCAGAGTATTTCTCAAGCACCCATTAGCACCAAGAGGGGAAGAAACAGTAATAGTTTCACAACTCAGAGAAAACTGAAAGAGCATGTAAACCATCCTCTTGTGACATGGACCATTGTTTGGCTAGGGTCATCAGTCTTCCCCTGTTTGGTAAGACAGCATGATTTCCAAGTCATCCATGGCTAGGACTGATATTATTCCATTATGTAATAACAGAGAGACGTGAAGCTTTTATTATTGCTATTTGTCAGGGACCCATGCTAGGAGGTGTGTGGGAAGCAGTGCTGCGAAGGGAGGCCTGGTGTACCCACCTGCTACACTGACAATCTTCTTAAATTGACTCAGTGGATATTAATATGTATTTCCCATGCAAACAAGGCTCTCTGTGTGGCCAGGTTGCCAGGTTAGTCCACAGAGTTCTAACTAACCTTTAGTAGGACACTCCTCTCATTTAGGAGCCCTGGTGATGCAATAGTTAAGCACTTGGCTGCTAACTGAAAGGTCATCCCCTGGAACTCACTAGCTGCTCTGCAAGAGAGAGCTGTGACAGTTTGCTTCTATAAAGCTTTACGAACTTAGACACCCTATGAGGTAGTTCCACTTTGTCCTAGAGAGTCACTATGAGTTGGAATCAACTTGACAACAATGGGTTTGGTGGTTTGGGTCCTTCTTTTTATTTTATATTCCTAATAGACAAAGCTACTTATTGTTCACGTGATACACATGTAGGCATGAAATTACAAACATATTTCTTGTTATTTGTGTGTGTGTGCTTGCATGTCTGCATGTGTGTGTGTCTTTTAGGTGAAAATTTTCAGTACAAATTATTTTCTCACTCCAGAGTTTACATATTAGGAGTTGGGCCAAGATAGGGATAATCAGACGCTTGCTGTGATCCCTCTAACAACAAAGACCCCAAAGAATCAATTACATATGGCATCCTAGGAACTCTGACCATCAAAGGGAAAGTTGAGAAATCATACTGAGCAATGGGGAAGGGAGAGTAGGTCCAGAAGTAATTAGGACTGGCCAGACCTGACCTGCCAGGAATCAGCTGTGGCCAGCATGGTAAACACAGTTGTGGCAGTTGGAAGGCATCCACCTCAGCAGGAAAAAATGACCAAAGAATCCACTCACACCTCCAGAACCAGTGAAAAACAGCACCAGATCATCAAAAGCTAAGTGGTTTCCTTCTAACCTACAGGTGCACACATGTATCTAAATCTTTCCTTCAGGATAAACTTCTCTCACTTCTCCCAGTGCTTTCCTCTTCTTTCTCTGCATTGTGCCTGGCTCTAGATTCTGATGACATTAACTGAATTGGAAGTAGGAATCCTTAAGTCCACCCAGAGCCATTCTCCAAGACTTACAGAGGGAACAATCTAACAAACTGAGGAAAAGGAGGTGGAAATTTGACTACTCCCATGTGCTGAAAATTTGGAGCAAAAACTGTTCCTTCACCTAGACTCAGACATAAGGGGAAAACGTCATCCTCACAGACACTCAGGGATGGTTGTTAGCCCCTGCCTTCCTTAGCACATCCACCCAGACACCTGTGCTTACACCGATAATTCTGCCTATATAGAGCAGTAGAAGAAAGCCTGCACCACACACTTGATGACTACCAGGACACCCGAACTGACTACATACAAGAAAAGTAAACGAACTCTTGGGCTAGCATAGCTAGTAAGCTGGTGACAGGATGTTTGAGCTTTAAAGGTACCACTAACCAAACTAGCATACACACCACTCTATTTGGATATTTCAAAACAAAACAAGAAGCTAGAACACAGTAGGCAAACGTAAAATAAATGAATACAACAACTTACTGATGGTTTAAAGGCAATGGTTAATATAAAATCACTTAATATAAAATCACTTAACATGATGGCTTCAGAGAGCTCCCAAAACAAAGAATCAAGAAATTTTCCAGATGAAAAGAACTTCCTGGAACTATTGGAGATAGATTACAAAAGATTAATATTTATGACCCTTCAAGAGATCAGGAAGGAGATGAGGCAAAAGGCAGCAGAACATAATGACAAACTGAACAGGCCACAAAAAAAGCATACAGAGACAAGAATTAGAAATTCAGAAAATTAATAATGAAATTATAGAACTAAACAACTCAATAGACAGTCAAAGGTGCAGAATTGAGCAATGGAAGGCCATATTAGTGAGACTGAATGTTAAGCACATGACACCAACATATGTGAGACAAAAAATCAGATAAAAGAATTTTAAAAAAATCAAGAAACACTATGAATTATGTGAGACTTTATCAAAAGGAATAATCTACAAATGGTTGGGACACCAGAAAAAGGGGAGATAACAGAACACACAGAGGCAGTTGTTGAAGATTTGTTGACAAAAAGCTTACCTGATACTATGAAAGGTGAGACAATATCTGTCCGAGACACTCATTGAACTCCACACAAGGTAGATTCCAAAAGAAAGTCATCAAGGCATGTTATAATGAAACTTGCCAAACTAAAGATAAGGAGACAATTTTAAAACTGGCTAGGGACAATAGAAAAATAACCTACAATGGAGAGTCAGTAAGACTAAACTCAGACTACTTAGCACAAACCATATAGAAAAGAAGGCACAGGATGATATAGTAAAGACTTGAAGGAAAATAACTGCTAGCAAAGAATTATATATCTGATAAAATTGTCTCTGAAATACAATGGTGAACTAAGGACATCTTCCAGATAAACAGAAATTTAGAGAATTTGCAAGAACTGTACCAAAATTACAAAAAATACTAAAGGGAGCCTTTTGGTTCAAAAACCAGTAAAATCTGATAACAACCCAAGACTATAATGCAGAACTGAGCAACTAGATATCATCCCAAGCAGGGAAATTCCAAAAATAAATCAAATGGAAAACACTGAAAATAGGGAAACATTGATGTCATTGCCAAGCCAAGCCAAGCCAAGTGCCATTATGTAGCCTTTATAATGAAAAAAAAAGAGGGACTTAAAAAACATAGTCATAGGTCTGTCATATGGAGAAGAAGTCAAAGGAATATAAAGAAATTAAAGATTGGTTTGAATTTAGAAAAGCAAAGGTAAATGTTAAGGTAACCACAAAGGAAATTAACAATGCTGTGTAAGAAAATAAAATCCCCCCCCCAAGAAGAACTCTCAGCAAACACAAAACCTCCAACAATGCAAAAGATGAAAACACTTAAAGAAAGTGGAACAAAGGATTTGTCTACAACACACAAAAAATGACAGCATTCAACTCATACCTATCAATAATTACACTAAATGTAAATGAATTAATGCACCAATGAAGATATAAAGGGCGGCAGATTGGATAAAAACAACAAAAATACACTATACGATTCCTACAGGAGACACATCTTAGGCTTTGTTTTAGTCAGGTAGTGCTGCTCTAACAGAAATACGCAAGTGAATGGTTTTAACAAAGCAAAATTTATTCTTACACAGTCCAGTAGACTACAAGTTCGAATTAAGGATGTCTGCTCCAGGGAAGGCTTTCCCTCTTGCTGGCTCTGGAGGAAAGTCTGATATTGTATCAGTCTTTGTTCAGGAAGGATCTTGGCACCGGAACCTCGGGTCTGAAGGACTTTCTTCTTTCTTGATGGTTTGAAGTTCTCAATTCTCTGCTTGTTTCCCTTTCCTTTTATCTCTTGTAGGACAAAGGGATAAAGAGTGGCACAAGCCGTACTCGAGGGGAATCCCCTTTAGCATGGAGCAGGGAAGTGCTCTTATGAAGAGATTTACAGTCCTACCCTAATCATCTCTAACATAATCCACTCTGTTAACCACAATCAGAGACTAGGATTTACAGCACCAGAAAACCACAAAATGGAAGGCAATCACAGAATACAAAGAATCCTCACCCAGCCAAATCTCTACACATATTTTTGGGTGGACACAATTCAATCCATGACAGGCTTAAAGACATTAACCAACTAAAACTCAAAAAATGGAAAAAAAAATATGAAGATGACGATATTCAAAAAGAGCATGAGTGGCAATATTAACCTCTGATAAAATAGACCTTAAAATAAAATCCTCCACACTGGATAAGGAAGGTTGTTATATAATGACTGAAAGATCAATGATCCAGGAGGATACAATGATATTATGTATTTATGCACCCTGGGATACATGAAACTTACTGTATTGGAAACAGACACAGCTCCGCAGTCATGAGTAAGAGACTTCAACCCACCACTTTCAGTGAAGGACAGAACATTCAGAAAAAAGCTCGTTAAAGACAAGGAAGATTTAGATGCCACAATCAACGAATTTAACTGCATAGATATGTATAGAACACTTCACCCAACAACAGCCAAGTATATTGTCTTTTCCGGTGCACATGGAACATTCTCCCAAAGTTTATACAGTGTTTTTTTTGTGATATTGACTGCAGTTCCCACAACATGTCATCACTGTGCCCCTTGCCCTTTCTACCCTGGTTCTCCCTGTCTGTTTGTCCAAGTTTCCTATCCTTTTTCACTTCCTTGTGTTTTCTTTGGGGCAAACATTGCCCATGTGGTCTGGTATACTTGATTGAACTAAGAAACATGTTTCTCATGTGTGTTGTTATGTGTTTTACAGGCCTGTCTAATCTTTCACTGAAAGGTGGACTTTGGGAGTGGCTTCAGTTCAGAATTAGCAGGTGTCCAAGTGCTATAATCTCAGGAGTTCCTCCAATCTCTCAGACCAGTGTCTCTGGTCTTTTTTGATGACTTTGAATTTTGCTCTACATTTTGCTTCTGCTCTGTCTAGAACCCTCTGTTGTGATCCCTGTGAAGGTAGTTGGTAGTAGTAGTGGGCACCATCTAGTTCTGGGCTCAGGCTGGTGGTAGCTGTGGTTTATGTGGTCCAATAGTCCTCTGGACTGATGTTTTTCCTTGTGTCTTTGGTTTTCTCTATTTTCCTTTGCTCCAAATGTGATGAGACCAACAGATGTATTTTACTGGCTGCTTACAAACTTTTAAGAAATCAGATGTTATTCACCAAAGTAGGACGAAGAACATTTTCTTTATGAATTATGGTATGCCAGTTGACCTGAGTGTTCCCTGAGACCATGGTCCTCAGCCCTCAGCCCCACTAACCCTCCCCCTCTTCTCTTGCTATTTAATACTTATAAGACCTTGGGATCATAGTTTCCTTCTCTTTTCATTTGAATAATTCTTGTATATCATTTCTGATTGAGATATTTCATTGTCTTTCATAGGAAGTGTCCTCTGATTCCTTACCAGCCCACTTCTTAGTTGAGATATATGACCTGTCTGGGCTCCCATTGAAACCCAGACATATAAAGTGAGATACCACAGTGTTTACAAGATCAGACTAAAATATTCTTATTAGCCTTCTTTTTCTACCAGAGTTAAATTCCATGAGAGCGTTGTCACCACTTTGCTCAAGTGATAATAGTTGTTCAATAAATTTTCTTCAACTGTAACATAATTGGCAATCACGTAAGTCCTGTCTCCAGGAGTCCCTGTTCAGCACCCTGTCTCCCTCCCCTCCTGCCTCACACAAATAGTAGAGCTTTTCAGAGCTTCCACCTCACCTCTGGAATGATCTGAGTCATTGCCAGCAGATGAGTTTTTGAGCTGTCTAGCTAGGTTTTGGAAATTCAGTGCCACAAAAGAAGGGAGGCAAAGAGGGTGATCTTATGAGAAATCCCAAGGCAGCAGAAATATGTGTTATAGTGGTAATAGCAGTGATCCTATATATTCAAGAGTGGGCACAGGGGCCTCTGCAGGGATGACTAAGAGGACGTTTGGCCCCACATACATGATAAATACCAATGGTGAGTCAGATTCTGTAGCTAGACCACAGATAAGGAAAGGTAGAAATTTCACAGAATTTTCTTTAACTTTGAATGATTCATCACCACTTATTTACCTACTTAGCAATAATTTCCTAACCTAACATACGACATAAAGATTTCTTATGTCCCATCTACTTCATGAAGATTTCCCACATCACAGTAATTTCTTCCTGAGAAATTTCAGTTTTTAATGGGTTTGGTACTACCTTATAAATGCTTCCTCCAGGCTCCCGTGGTAGTTTAAAAACACCTCCTGTATAAGATTTGACTGCTATTCTCTTTACCATACAAAGAGAGCTGTTCAGTCATTGAATCTCAACTTTGGAAAGACACTTTGGGCACATCTAGTTTTTCTCTCTCATTATACACATAAGGAAACTGACACCCAAGGAAGCAATATGTCTTGCTTAGATGCTGACAATTAGAAGCAGAGCAGGGATAAGAATCTATGTATCTAATATCAAGTTTACTACTCTCACTAATACATTACACTGTCTTCTGCTTAACAAAATATGTTTTGTCATACTTATAGAGAAACATTCTATCTTGTCTCCTTAAAGACTAGATATCTGTCTTTGTGTAAGTTCAAGTTTGGATAGGAAAGAGATGGCACATTGAACTTGGATGATTTATCTTGAGTTTTTTAAAGGTACTGTCTTAGTTATCTAGAGCTGCTATCACAGAAAAACCACAAAAGGATGGCTTTAACAAGTAGGAATTTATTTTATCTCGGTTTAGGAGGCTAGAGGTCCAAATTTAGGGTGCTGGCTCTAGGGAAATGCTGTCTCTGTCTTTTGGCTCTGGAAGAAGATCCCTGTCTCCTTGAAGAACTCCATGTGGCTTGGCATCTGTCTCTTCCATCTATTCTTACTTGCTTGCTTAATGTCTTCTATACCTCAAAAGAGATTGTTTTAAGACACAGCCTATCCTAATCCTTTTTCATTCACATAACAAAGAAAATCAGTTCCCAAATGGGATCATAACCACATAGATAGAGATTAGGATTTACAACAAATATTTCCAGGTGACACAATTCGATCTATAACAGTGACTACATGTCAGAGTATTAACAGGGTTTATGTTTCCCTTAACCAATATAAGACAGTGCAATATAAGACTCTGAGACCAGTAACTTCAGGGAGCCGTTACCTGCCTGGGCCCTAAGGGATCGAGGAGCAAGCATTAGCTAGAACCTGCAGACAGAGGAGTAGAGCAGCCCATCTGATGATCCAGCAAGAAGAGAGCCAGGAAAGTGATTACTTCAATGGCTTTCTCTTCCGAGTCACCTCATGCCAGTGTCTCCCATTAGCTAAACCTAATGGGAAACCAGAAGGTGAGGAGTCCCTATACGAGAGTAGTCTATATGGGTCAGTGTCATGGATTGCATTGTGTCCCCCCAAAAATGTATGTGTTTATTTGACTCAGCTGTTAGTTCTAATATAATGCAATTTCTCCCATGTGTTGTTAATCCTGATGATGGAGAATGGGCAGCAGTTGTGCCGGTGAGGCAGGACTCACCAGAAGTGAGCATAGAGAGTTGAGAACCTCACACCACCAAGAGAGCTGCACTGAGAACAGAGCACGGCCTTTGGACCTCAGGTTCCTGTGCCGAGATGCTCTTGTTGAGTTTGGACTCTTGGCCTCCTGGACTGTGACGATTTCTCATATTGAATGGACTTGTAACTTGTAAAGAGATTTGTGGCTTACTGGACTGTGACAAGGTTTGTCTTCATTAAGCCTTCCACTTGTGGGTGTTTGTGTTAGAGCAGTGTCAGGTGACTAAAACAGTCAGTCACCGTGAGCCCAGAGCAAGTAGAAGAGCGGACAGTGAATCTACAGCAACATAGAAGATATCCTGTGCAAGGCTAGGCAGCCGGCTTGGCACAGGTTACAGAAGACAGTGTTCGCACCGATCAGTGTATTCAGTGACAAAAAAGCTTCACATCACTATTTCATGCTCAGATGAGATGTCTTGACTTTCTCACTCGATTATAATTCTTTTGAGGGTTTCCTCAGTTCAGGGCAGTGCTATGTCTAGTTAAACATTTTCTAAAAGATATGCTAGCCCAGAAAAACAAAAAGTAAAATTATTTTTTTGAGCAAAAATAAGAAAACCTTTTCACAAACATGCATGAAAGCTAGGCTTAGTTAATGCACTACATTCAATATTTCCTGATATTGTTAAACATGAAACTCTACTGTTTCTTAACAGTCTTCATGGGTTTTCCTGCAGGTCATTACCTCAGACTGTGATCTCTAAATTCTTTTCATTTACATGAGAAACTTGAGATACAGGGGATACATCGAGCTATACTTTACAACTATTTTTTTTTTTTTTTTTTTGCCTGATTAGACTGGGGCTCTTCTAAGCCATAACACTGTTTACTGTACAATCGATTCCAATGTTTTTCAGTTCTATTAGATATTAAATATCACTAATGCATTTTATGTGACTAGTTCATGGGTACACAGTGGTTTTGCTGCTTGGACAATAGCTTCTTCAGAAACCTCACATATGTAGCCAGAAAATACTGGAAGTCTATAAAGCCTGGGACAAATTAGGGATACTACTTCTCTCTGGGAGAATAAATATGCACAGGGCATTTTCAGAGAAGACTTGAGATTAAGTTCATGCTTTAAAGAGTTTAATAATTCTTATCAAATATTATCCATCTAATCTCATTTATCCTCCCTTATGAACACTGCTAAGAGTTAGCCACTGTGAAAGACAAACAAGGCAGCTCATGGCCACAGACTCTGCCAGCAGTTTGAGTAGAACAGAAGAACCTAGCTGAAGTCTGGTTCGTGGAACAGTTGTATGTTAGTTCTCTGGAATGTCACTTTAAAGCGTCTTGCCTTAAACCAACTGCGAAAGAAGAAAGGAGGTTTCAGAGTGTGAAAGGATACCTGTAGTCATTTGCCTAGTGATGGTCAGAGTCAGAAGCGAGGGATTTTTTTGCATGCACCTCTCCTTAGCAGAAAACATTGCTAGGGCTCTCATCTAGAGTCCGAAATTTTGTGTCCTGCTCCAGTACCCTGTAAAAGGTACATGACTCCTACTGAAGCTAGTGGTGTTTATGTAAGCCTCTACGGAAAGGAAAGGGTCCACTGTCTATGTTCAAAGAATCAGAACTACCATGAATGATTACATTTTGTCTTTGCACACTCCCTTCTTAACAAGCATTTACACGTGTCCTCACGTTTCTCTTGTCGCTTCCTTATGGACACTTCTTCTCAGGAAAGCTAACCTGAGATGAGATAAAACTGAATGAACATGGTTTAACACGTGTGGTTACCCACGGTAAGAGAAAAACTAACGCACAGAAGAGAAAGGCAGGGTGTTATTCAGTGTAACAAAGGCTTCTGGTAACAGGATGGTTCAGCTTTGTTACTTTTGTTTATTGCCTGGTGGTTGACTTTTTCTTGTCAGGATTTGCCAGGGAAATAGAAATACTGTTAGAGGTGTTTTGTTCAGGGTTGACTTTAATACAGGGAACCACTGGGAGTGGTGGTGAGTTAAGGTCATGGAGGTTTCTGCTGAGACTTAGGAAGCCTGAAAGCCCTAGGGAAACTGTGAAGCTGCCGTCACAGGGTTCTGCTGTTGTGGTACAAGTGGATGACCCTAGAATGATGTTGGCGAAATCCTTTTGCCATGTGCCCATGCTCTTTTCTGCAGCTGCTACCACTGAATAATACTTTCTCCTTTTTTCCTGCCTCCCAACTCACACAGAATCTCTTCTCAGCTGGAGAACCTAAACAATAAAAGAACAACTTTGTTACTGAGAGAAAAGAAAAAATATCTGGCATATTGGCAGAGTAGAGGAACTCAAAACATATTTCAAACTAAATGAATGGATAATTGAATGGAAGGTGGATGGATATGTTCTTGTAGACTAAGTCACCATTCTCCAGGGAGTGGCATAATGGAGTCAGAGAAAGCTAAGTCTACCAAAGACCAAGCCCACTGCTGTCAAATTGATGCTGACTCGTAGTGACCCTAGAGCACAGAGTAGAGTTGCCCCACAGAGTTTCCAAGGAATACCTGCTGGACTTGAACTGCCAACCTTTTGGTTAGGAGACATAACACTTAACCACTATGCCACCAGGGTTTCCGAGATAAGACTAAGAGACCGATGAGGTCCTTTTTCACTCTGAGGTCTGTCAGTCTCCATGATGTAACTGATTGCATTTTACTAGACAAAGAGCTCTTTTTGACTTAATTCAGAGAATTGAATCTGTAATTTTGGAATTTTAGGCATTTTCCAATCTGTGGTGTTAAATTGTGGGGAAGCCATATGGAGTCCTTCTAGAATCCCTAAACTCTGCCATGAAACTTACCATCTTATTCCACTTATGAGTAAAGAATGCTACATAAGAAAGCAGGGCACATATGTCTATGAAAACAGACACATGTGCGCGTGCACACACACACGTAAACACTTCTCCATTTAGGACTAATCTTACCAGATTAGAACTAATTTAGAATGTTTTATAAGAATTGGTCATCTCACATCAGACACAATCTTACCTTTGTAAAGGTAAAATTAATTAACTATGGTTAACCAACATTTGTGGATTTTGCAAAATTGAAAACAGGGCCTCAGCTGATGGATGCAGGTGTCAATTGCTAATTATTACAAAGATTTCCTGAATGACAACATCTAAGTCATTCTATCTCTTAGACCTTCAGTTTTCTTCGTTTGAAAATTGATAGTTTGAAATATGTAATCTCTGATGTATAACATTTCAAGGTCTGAAGATCAACAGTTTTATAATCAGTCACTTGTGTCAAAAACATGGCCATTAGTCAGAAGTGACAATGGGACCTCTTGCGTATCTGTTCATATGACTTAGTCTTTCCTGACACCTTGTTATACAACACTTCAGTTTCGCTTCTGAATCATTAAGGTTGTGTATCAGCTTGACTGGACCATAGGTCTCCATATTTTGGCAGTTATGATAAAGTTTGACAGTCATATGATAATGTGGTCATCTCCATGATGAGGTTTGATATAATGTGATCACTCCCATGATGGGATCTGCTGTGAGTAGCCAGTTAATTGAAAGGGACTTTCCTTTGGCATGTGGCCTATATCTAATACAGGTGGACTTTCTTGTGAAACTCACTGATTTTCTGTCTCTGGCTCCTGCAACTGATTCCTGTTCATTTGACCTCTGGTTCTTGGAACCTGAACTAGAAGCTTGCTTCTTGTCTTACCCGCCTATCTAAGAATTTCATGATCTTCTCAGCCTGTGAGCCAGAATCCTGCTATCTAACCTGCTGATTTGGGGTTTGCTAGTCCCTTGGGCTACATGGATCAGAAAATGCCTCCAGTCTAACTCACACACTTGGGATACTCCAACCTCTACAACCATGTGAGCCATTTCCTTGGGGCAAATCTCTCTCTGTGTATGTATTTATATGTCCTCCTGGATTTGCTTCTCTCGAGAATCCAGCCTAAGGCAGATCAAGGTGGCTAAAGTTGCCTAAGTCACTAGGTAATATTTTTGGCCCCTAAAGATTTCTTGGTAGGAAAATGTATTGCTTTCTGCGTAAAACGCCTCCCGACACACTCGTACATACACACTCGAGACATTGAAAGATCAGAAATTTCCATCTGCCCTGCTCGGCTCATCCACTGAACTTGGGAAGACCTTGGGTATTATTACAAGGGTATTAACACGATACTTGGCCACAGATTAGCTGGAGCTAAAGGCTGTCTTGGCTCAGGCCCTCTTACTGCCAGCAAGATCTCTAAGGGGACTATATACACAAAGAAACTAAAGCAAAGTAACTTAATTTGGGGGGTGACATTGACCTCAAACACCATTGAGTTGTACTGTGTGGAAGACATCTTGAATTTAAATTAAATGGTCCCAAGTTACTGTGAAGCAAAGCACTCTTAGAGAGTCGAGTGATCTATTTTACCCCTAATTCATGAACTCTGGTCTAGGAGCTTATCACTCCATTAAAAGGCAGACCCAAAATTCACACACCAGAACTTGAGAAACTAGAACTAGAGGGACAGAAAGTTTGCTCCTAATGCCTAGTGTTAAGGCAATGTAGATTGTAAATAGGGCAGCAGGCTCAGTCCTGGGGCCATGTGGGAAGAGGAGACAGTGCCAAAGGACGGAGAAAACGAAGGCTGAGACTGCATTCTCCTGGCCTTCTGGGAAGGAAGGGCAAGATGCTCTGCCTGTGTGCTGACTCGTAACCACACTGAAAGGTTCGACCCTAGAAAACTGCAGCCCAAGTCCAAATGAAAATGCAGGGCCACAGGCAGAGGTAGGGAAGTCAGTATCTCCTTCCCATGAGCACTCTGTGCCAGCTCACAGTGAACAAGAAAACTGGACACGTTGCAACCATCATGCCAGAGGTTCTAAATACCTGGGTCCAGAGAAGGAAGGAGACAATGGTTGCAGGCTGCAGATGGGAAGAAGCTTCAATGGAGTCCAGGGCAGCAGGTGTAAGGACAGGCAGCATAGAGCCCATTCCAAGGAAGTAAAGCGATTACAGAAGCCAGGGCCAGGCATAAACCAAGGCTTTCAGCCCTGAAACTGTGCTCTATTGTTCCATTAGCTTTCACTTATGAAACATAAATGCAAGGTGGAACTATGAAGAATTTTAAGACAGCAATCACAGAACATTAAACTCCAAATGTAAGACTCTTGTAAGTAAGAAGCCGTTAAGTGGCTACACTGGTTGATTGCCCACAAAGCTGGGTCTGCTGCAGCCTGTCCAGGTCTCCAGTCAGGTAAATAAAACTTCCCTTCTGAGAGGTATAACAAATATCAGTTGGGGCAGAGGAAAGAGACAGTGGTGGAAAATCCTGAGCTCTCTGTAAACCATAAATGTGGTGGGCTGACAACTCCAAATAAGAAAAACCCACCAGCCGGGCCTTCCTACCTGCTTCTCCCAGTGCAAGGCTCTGAGTGACTGGGGACTCACTGCAAAGTATTGTCTTGATTCCTGTTTGTAAGTCCCATCTACCTAGGGCAAGTTCTGCAGTGCAAGGACCAAAACATGAACTGTACAGTCAGAAACAACTGGATTCAGATGTGTCTTTGGTCCAACTGGGCACAGCTTCCTCATGCCTCAAATACAGATATTAATACCTCCTTGGGTAGATAGCTACAATGAGTGGACTCCAACTCAAGGTAACCTTATGTACACCACAACAAGATACCTCCCTCACAACTGCCAGTATGTGCAAGTCACTCATCACAGCTGCTATGTCAACCCATCTCACTGAGTGACTCCCTTGCCCTCACTGGCTCTCTGCTTCATGGAACATGATGTCCTCTTCCAGGACATAATCCCTTTTAATAATGGGTCCAAAGCAAATGAATTAGAAAATATTCTGTTGTGCTCCATGAGGTTTTCATTGGCTAATTTTCAGCAGTAGATAGCCAGCCCTTTCTTCCTACTCTCTCTTATTCTGGAAGAGCCACCAAAACCTATTTACCATGGTATTTGAAATATTGGTGGTGTGCTTTTCAGTACCACAGAAACAGTATGATGAAATGACAGACGGGTAGTTGAGTAGCTCCTTCAGAGCTTTCCTGATACGATGGCTGACACAGAGTCTGGGAGTGTGGTTTCTCAGCTTCTTTGTGTTGTAGCAGCCTCCATCAGCAGGATTTCACATACCAGCTCCCAACATCATTCCCCGCAGCTGATGTCTCCTGTCAGCACCCAGTCTCATCCCAAATGGTTCTCTACAGCTACATACTCAGTGGGCCTAACCACACACAGCCGCTCTCCTGTCTGGGGCCCTAGAGTGCTCTGGTACTTCTTTCTTCCCAAGGGAGCTATAAGCACTTGGAAAATGCAAGGATATTTTTGCAGCACCCCGCTACTTCTTGATGTACCCTAGAAGAGCAGTGATGAGGTGGTACCACTCTTCAAGGAAGTGGTAAGAAGGCCCTAGGGGTCACTGAGAGAGAAGGAAGGATCTGTACCATGCTGCTGGTGCACATCTGTCTCATCAGTCCCATCGGGCTGCTCCATGGGGAAGGAATCAGGTCTCCCGGGTCTCATGGTTGAGGTGGATTTCCAGTGTTTGTCAGAGTCTTTTCTCAGAGGATAATAACAAATTATGACCTCCTGACAATGATGGAACTCTGGCTTTTAGGTGTTGGGAATTTGACAAAAGTCCCAAATCCCTCTTTGCATGAAGCCCCAAAGGAGTCAGAAACATCTACATGAATGTAACTCTCAGAGTAGCCTGTGTTATCCTGTTCTTTCCCAAGATAAATTTGCAAACTCAGTTTTAATAGTGCCCCTGGGTTATATTCCTGTGTGTATGTATTATTTTTTTCTCTACTTCTCTTAGCCCAGTGTTAAATCCCTGGGACGTGAAAGTGCTCTCTGGTACATTTCCTGAGCCTGCCAGAGCCTTCAGTGAGAGCCCTTGTATCCATCAGAGATCAGAGAATGCCTGCTGGTTTACTTTGTGCAGGTTAGTAACTTTTGTGCTTAAAAGAGGGTCTACCATTATGGATTTGCTATTGGGCATTTGGACCTGGGCCTTATACACCAGAGCTTCCTAAACTTGAAACTGCATAGAAATCACTTGGCTACTACCATCAAAGAGTCTTGAGGGGCACAATTAAGCACTTGACTATTAAGGAAAAGGCTGGGGCATTGAACCCCCTCAGAGGAACCTCAGAAGAAAGGCCAGGTGATATGCTTCTGAAAGGTCACATCCTTGAAAACTCTACTGAGCACAGTTCTATTCTGCAACACATGAGCTCAGCATCAGTCAGAATCAAACAACTGGTTTGGCCACCACTGCTAGTTACCATATGTTGAGAGTGGAGCCACCCTCTTATAGGGGTTTCAGTAGCCGATATTCTGGACGTAGATCGTCAAGCCGTTCTCTGCAGGTGCTTCTGGGTGGACTCGAACCTCCACACTCTCAGTTAACAGAGAGCTTGTTAATGGCTTACACCACCCTGGCTGTGATGATCCCGTTAAAACACAGATTCTGATTCAGAAAACCTGAGGCATGAGTCTGAAATGCAACTTTTTTACAAGCTCCCAGGTGATGCAGATGCCCTTAGCACATGGAACACAGTTTGAGTAGTAAAGACTTAGACAAGCCCCGATCCCCTTTTCCCCATGGAAAAACAGGCATTGGCGGTGTCAGCCACTGGGAAAAGGCTTTACTTCTAACTCTTTGGCTCTCCTTGTGCTCGCTGAGCTCCAGGGTCCATTAGATGAAGTTTCTGGCCCTTTTCTCTCCTCACTTCTTAACTCAGCCTGTGACTGTTTTCTTTGGCTTCCCAAACCCCACTTTGGAGTTAGAGCCTCCGGGCCAAAAGTCGACATTTTCATGGCAGTCCCACTGGAGCGGTCCCTGCCCTCGCCGCAGCCCCTGGAGTTCAGGGCAAGGTTAAATTTGCTCTGGCTGCACTGCAGGCAATCGCTTTTGGGTGCCCAAACTCTCAGACTTGAAGATGGAAATATAATACCTCCCCAAGGAAGCATTTTTATCGAGCCCGTGAATAAGCGAGTATGCAGTTTGTTGCGTCTAATTCCAGCTCTGCTCCCTCCAAGAAGTCTGCCTGCAAGGCAGCAGTTCTCATGGCTGGGCGATAGCAGAAAATGCAGCAGGAGTTTGAGGAAGGAAAAAAAAAAGAAACTTGTGTAAAACTAGAGAGCTATTTAAAGCAACATAAATGGCTACACCAAGCTTGGGCTTTGGTTGATTTTTATCTAGTATTTTAAAATTAGGAGATTGCTTGTTTTAGAAAGAAATATAGCTAAGGGTCTCCCCTCCTTCCTTTCCCATTGTCACCCTCGCTAATAAATACAATTATTTCGAAAATGACAGTTGGCACAGAAAGAGCATGAAGGTATACATCTGCTTTGTTCAAATGTTCAATGCATACAAATAATACAGACCGCCAAAATTCAGGTAACGTAACCTAACAAGCAAAGCAACTGAAGATCGTCTCCTACGATCGTTTTAATAAAAGTCTGGAATGGCATTCTTTTAGTTGCTGGAGGGAATTTCTCCCCTATCAGGAGCCACAATTATCAGACCTGTGTGTGTAACAGAGTCTTGGAGATTTCACCTTCAGGGAGCCTTGAGAAAGAGCACCCTTTAAAAATGTGCAGCTGAAGCAGTTTTCAAATATGTACTGAGTTAATCCAAAATTAAAAGTAGAGTCATCGTGAGATTCACCAATATGACCACATTCTATGTAAGTAAATTCAAATATAAGAAATGTTAATCCTTGGGTAGGGCTGGCAGCTAAAGTACTACCCTACTAACTGAAAGGTTGGAGGTTCAAGTCCACCCAGAAGGTGCTTTGAAACAAACACCTAGTGATCTACTTCTGAAACATCAAAAATCGAAAACTGTGGAGTCCAATTCTATTCTGAAACCCATGAGGTCACCATGAGTAAGAATTGCTCCACAGGCAACCGGCATATGAGAAATGTGAATATTCTACCTTTTCATGCAGGGTTTCTCACCCCAATCCATGCTATAGCCCAAACTAAATAAGTAGGCTGTATGGAAAAGCAAGTTAAATGTTATTAGCTAAATATCTAAAAACCTATCCTCGTTCTTACCGTGCACACTATGTGGTATCTGATTCTTAGATATCCAGACAGGTTTATACTATTTGCCTTCTCTCAGTTATTAGCTGATTTGCCAGCTAGTTTCACCAATATAGCCACAGGAGACAGCTTCTTTTTCTGTGTAGAAAAAATCTTTAAAAAAATAAATAAAAGGAGGATATATATTTTCACAGTACCCAAACAGGTACTTTGAGATCCATATATCTTGCCTAGCTCAGACCCTCAGTTTGAATAGTGGTCTTTTTTGAACAATAATTTCTAATCAGTGTACATTTTACTGGAACAGAAAAAAAAAATTTACATTGACTAGACTACCACAAAAAGAATTATATGATGTTTTTGCTACCTGTGAGTAAATAAATATGCTTTTGGCATTCCTGGATACTTGATCCATTAAGTGAACCAAAATAACCATTCATCCTGCCTTTTTTATGGTTTAAATAAATTTTAGAGACCTATTATGGCACTCAAGGGTGAGTGTTTCTGTGCTTTAAACTGTAGGAAATATTACAGTGTAGTACAAAATGTAACAAACGAGCCATCAGGTGACAAGTTCCCTCTCCAATTCTACCACTGACAAGCAGTGTAACCGTAGGCAAGTCACTGCTTTTCTCAGCTTCAGTTTCCTCATCTGCAGGGGAAGAAATTTCATTCATTAATTTATTCATTCATTCAGCAAATATGGATTGAGCTGCCATTGTGCCAAGCACAGGTACAAGATCTGACAATTAGGTCCACATATTTACTTGTCCTAAGTGCTACATACTTCACTGCAGAATATCACTATGGTCACCTTCGAAGTACTCACCTCGGGAATCTATGCACCAATGCCAGTGCCCAGCCCACCTTTCAAAACAGTTTTGGAACTCTTTCTGGAATAGCCATGGTACACAGTGGCACGGTAGCAAGTTCATAAACTTAATTGTATAGTTGTCTGTGAGGAAGCTTTTAGCCGGCGTTTTAGTCATCTGGTACTGCCCTAACAGAAATATCAGGAGTGGATGGTTTTAACAAAAAAAGTTTATTCTCACACAGTCCAGTAGGTCACAAGTCTGAGTTCAAGGTGTCTATTCCAAGGAAAGGCTTTCCCTCTTTTGGCTCTGGAGGAATCCTTGTGCTTGCATCTGTCTTTGGTCAGGGGGCATCTTGACACAAGAACCTCAGGTCTGAAGGACGCACTCTTCTCCCAGTGCTGCTTTCCTGATGTCACGAGGTTCCCAATTCTCTTTCCTTTTATCTCTTGTAGGATGAAAGGATAAAGGGTGGGGCAAGCCATAGTCCAGGGAAACTCCCTTTACAGTGGAGCAGGGAGGCGATATTATAAAGGAATTTACAGTCCCAACACTAATCCTCTAACATACAGCACAGGAAAATCACAAAATGGAAGACAATCATAAAATATTGGAAATCATGGCCCAGCCACATGGCTACACACATTTTGGGGGGACACAATTTAACCCATGACAGCCAGCAAACAAATAACTGTATTGGAACAGCCTCCTTACTCTCACTTGATCTGGCCCCCAGTGACTTTTTTTCTTTACCTGAAAGTAAAGGTAATATTGAAAGGAAGACATTTTGATGCCATTCAAGACATCAAGGGTAATACAACAACAGCTCCGATGGCCATTCCAGAAAAAAAAGTTCCAAGAATGCTTTGAAGGGCGGGCCAGGCACTGGCATTGGTGCACAGCTTCCCAAGGGGAGCACTTCAAAGGTGACTGTAGTGAGATTCAGCAACGGTATGTAGCACTTTTACTCAGATTAGTGTATGAACTTAAACTGGCAGTCCTCCTATGTGACTGGAACACTTTAGTGAAGAGACAACGTCAAGATTCTGTTCCAAGTTAGTCTAGAACTTAGGATCTAGAACCTGGAACATAGAATCTGAAGTATAAGTCAAACCATACCAAACCCATTCCTGTCAACTTTGACTTATAACAACTCTATAGGACAGAGTAGAACTGCCTCATAGGGTTTCTAAGCAGCAGCTGATGGATTCCACAGCCGACTTCTTAGCTAGCATTCTTAGGTCTTCACCACTCATTAGAGCTCCAGAATATAGACAGGAGGTAATCTATTTTTTTTAACTGGAGCTGAGGGTTGAGTTTAATATCTCTAGATCCTATCAAGAGTCAAGAACTTGAAGTGCAAGTGATTAAGGTGGTGAGAGCCCTGAGTTTTTGTAATAACTTTACGATTTTGTTGTTTTTTCATCTTGCTTCCTTGCAACTGATCTACCTGAGTGGTACATACAATTAATATACTTAGCTGCTAACCAAAAGACCAGAAGTTCAAGTCTACCCAGAGATGCTCAGAAAGAAAGGCCTGGCAATCTACTTCTGAAAAATTAGTCATTGAAAACCCTAAGGAGCACAGTTCTATTTTGACACACGTGGGTTTACAAATGTCAGTCAGTGTGATGGCAATGTTTTAACTGGTTACATTCTTTTGGTAGCACTTGTTTTCATTTATAATAAATCTCTCCTTCTGCCAGTGAGGCAGGCAGAGGCCACTTCTGATTTTCTTCCTAACAGCATTGCTGACCCATGAGCAGGCTCTCAATAAACACGGAAAAGAAGAGTGAATCTCTTCTCTTAGGGTTGCTAAGAGTCAGAATCAACTTGACAGCAGTGGGTTATTCTCTTTAGCTGATAAACTTTGTCCCAGGCTATCTCTTCTACCTTTCTTATGTAAGATGGGTTTTGGAAAATCCTGGCCAGATTCTATTTTGTTGCTTTCCAGTTTGCTGCTTATAATCAATAAGGACAACAGTAGGAAGCAGGAAAATGATGACTAGACTGTTGTCTTTCCTTTCATTAAGCCTAGTGGACAATTTTTTTAAAAAATCTGTTTCCCCTGTTAATAACTAAATAATGAAAAAGACTGTTTTTTTTTTTTGTTACTGTTTTATTTCAGATGAAAGTTTACAAGGAAAACTAATTTCTTTAATACACATATTTTGTGACATTGGTTGCCAACCCCATGATATGTCAACACTCTTCCCTTCTTGAACTTGGGTTCCCCATTACCAGCTTTCCTGTCCCCTCTTGACTTCCCATCCTTGCCCCTGGGCTGGTATGCCCATTTGCTCTTGTTTTATGGGCCTGTCTAATCTTTGGCTGAAGGGTAAACCTTAGGAATAACCTCATTACTGAGCTATAAGTGTGTCCCAGGGCCATACTCTTGGGATTTCTCCAGTTTCCAGTAAGTCTGGTATTCTATGTGTGTATGTGTGTGTGTTAGAATTTTTTTCTACATTTTTCTCCAGAACCTTCTGGGATCCTCTATTATGATTCCAATCAGCAGTTGATGGTATGGTAGCTGAGCACTATCTACATTTGCTGGAATCAGTCTAGTGGAGGCTCTGGTAGTAAGATACAGGAAGGTTTAAAAGCAATTTATAGCTGTCTGCCAAACTGTTAAAGAAACTGTAAGATTGAATGAAATTATGACAAAAGAGCTTAAAATCTAATTCCCCTACCCTAATGGAATTGTTTCTTGCAACCCTATTTTAATTGCATCCTTCTAAGTTTTCAGCAATTTTCTCTATATTACCCAGAGCTTGCACTGAACATTGAAATGACTATAATACTGTTCTAACCTTGGTGAGTAATGTTCAGGCAATTATTTCTAGTTCTAAACACTAGATTTTAGGTGAGTGCAGAAGAATTGCATGGTTGGGTAGCTCCAGGACAACTGATAGTGGGAACTAACTGAGAACTTACAGTTCTATTTTGGCCAGACCTTGGTTTACATCTATATAAGCAAGTTGTGTGCCCAGCTGTTGTTTTTAAGTTGCTTTAGTCTCTTCAGGTATATAATCATTGGAAGCTTGAGTCCTGATCTCACTCACGAAGGACCTAATTTCAAGTGATAGGTCGCAATAAAAGCACTATTCCAACTGTGTGAACCCCTGCCTTGCTGACTTTATTTCTCTAAGAAATTGTGTTCCATGTTTCAGCAATGGACACCAATATGTGAAAGAGTTGTGCTTCATATTGTGACTGGCTGTCCCAGGCTTAGCAACAACTGGACATTAAGAAAGGGATCTATTTCTGGTCTGTAAGTCTCTGTAACTACTTTAAGGCTTTGCAATTTTTCACCTCCAAAGAACTGCCACTGCTATAGAATTCATTCTCTGAGTACCCTGAATTAAGACTGTAGGCCAAAATAGAGGCAGAAGTCTCAAGCCAGATTTGCCTGAGGCCCCAAAGACCTAAGGCGCCTGACTGAATGCTTATGTGCAGAAATGTCTGTATTCTAAATTCTAAGGCAGGCAAGCTCTTGGACAAGCCACAGAATTTTCTAGAAAGGTAAACTTTCTTAAAGTTAACTTGACCACTCCCAAAACGAACTGATGTTGGCTTTGTTCAGAAAACATTAAGAGTTTGTAATGGACAATGTTATTCATTTCCTCATAATGAGCTCATCTTCTGTAACTTCTTTTGGATGGTAAAGCGGAATATCCAAGTATCTTGCTAATTGTGACCTAGGTTTAAGTCAGCTTGCTTTAACAAAGCCATGGCTGAAAGATGATGGGCAAAGAGTAAGAATCACTTACTTGGGTAGCTTTATAGAAGGCAAATTTCAAAGTTATGCTAATTAGAGGTATTATGGCCTCCAGATAAAAGCCTTTGGATGAACCAGTTTTATAGACACAGAGCATTTCAACATCAAATGCATGGGGGGGGCGGTGAATGTATTTGTTTCTACATCTTTTTTAACATAAGAATTTGTCCTGACTACCAATCAAAGCTACTTTACCAGAAAAAAAAAAAAAAAAGTAAAAATAAGAGGGAAAGCAGTCAGTAAATCTAGACATAGACATGGTATTCCTTTTCAGGAAACACAAGAAGTTAGAAGTGAGGATCCCAGAGAAAGAAAATATAATTGGCAAAAATTATATTCACTCTTCCCTCATTCATCCCTCATTTCATTCACTCTTTCCCTCATTCAAACATTTATTGATAGATACCCTATTTTGTAAAAATTATCACAGTTGGCAGGATGAGCACTTTGCAGACAAAGAACCATAAAAGCTTTAAACTATCAAATGGTCCCAGGCAATATTGAAAAAAAAGCTTGTGAAGATGCAGTTTAGAAAGGAAAGAAGTCCAGATGGTATGAGCTGAAAGGCATGGGGGCTCAGCAGGCAAACTCCTGAAGAGGTAAAACCTTTCCCCAGAAGGGGATTAACCAGCCAACAAGGTATGTATCGGCTTACATTATGAAAGGTATGCACAGGCTTGATTGTGCTTATTTACAATTTCTGATGAAGTTGTGTACTACAGATTAATAAGTAAGCACAGTTAAGCTCATGCATACCTTGCTCATTGCATAATCTGTCCCTGACCCCACCCTATAGAACCCATGGAGTGTGCAAAGAAATAAAATGTCTCTCCCCCCATAACCAAGAAATTAGGACAGAATAGAAGCAAGCAGTAGAGAAAGGTGGGACTAGACTGAAATTATTAAAGGGAAATCTATTTTAGATAGTATAGAGAGAATTTTAAATATCATAAGATAAAAAATTAAAACAAAAAAAGAATTGGGATATATATGTTATACCATATGTTGAATTAGATGAAAATAGAAACTTGTGTCCTTTTGAACAAAGGTTCTTTACATGTGTCCCAGGTCTAGGGCAGACAGTTTATGAAGGAGAACCCAGGGACCCTGCAGTGGAATCTGGACAAGACATAATCCCTCTGGAAAACAGTTAAATAAAAGCATTCTAAGTTTAACTCTTACCTTTTTAATTTTTTTGAGGAATTCTGACACTATATGTTTCTGAGGGTGAAAAAATAGCCCTGCTCAAAAGGTAGCATATGGGGAAAGAATTTTGATTATGCATTCTTCAAATAGGAAAGTAGTTCAGCTGCAACATTCTGGACTCTTAAAATTTTAGTTGATTCTTGAAACATCACGAAAGAGGTAACTGCAACAGATGAAGCCGGGGAAATTTCAACCTTGTTTGCAGAATTAAAGATCAAAGTATTCTGAAAAGGAATTACAAAAGAGAGAGAGAAAGAGAAAGGAAAAAGGGGAGGAAAATCATTTAAAAATATATTTAGGATCTATTTGTCTCTAAACATGCTCTTACTTGTATTTTTTGTTTCTCAGGTTTATGAAGTCTTAACTGTTTTAGACTCTCACTCTGGCATTTGAAAAACATTTTCAGTGATTTTATCTATGGCACGTGGTTGGCATGGATAGGAAGACCCAAAGCAGGAATGTAATAGAACATGTAGATAAAGTCTAAGACAAGTATCACAACAACTAAGGTCCCACTTTGGGTTCAGTCCTAGTCAAAAGTTAAAGCCCATCTCTAAAAGTAAAGATTTACTCAAGACGGAAGTTGAAACCTTTTACCAAAGGAAAATGTACATGAGATCCATTGGTTACCTACACTCTTTCACATTTATGAGTCTGTCTTAGTCATCTGGTACTGGTATAAAAGAAATATCACTGGCAGATGGCTTTAACAAAGAAAAGTTGATTCTCCCACAGTCCAGTAGGCTGGAACTCTGAATTCAGGTTACTAACTCCAGGTGAATGCACTCTTTCTCTGTTGGCACTGGAGGAAGGCCTGGTGTTGCATCAGTCTTTCTTTGATCTGAGAGCATCTCAGCACAGGAACTTAGGGTTCAAAGAGAAAGCACTCTGCTCTTGGTGCTGCTTTCTTGATGGTATGAGCTTCCCAGCTCTGCTTGCCTCCCTTTCGTTTTATCTCCTGTGGGATAAAAGGCAGTATAAGTCATACTCCAGGGAAACTCCCTTTACATGGGAGCAAGGAAGTGACCTTAGGAAGAAGGGTGTTACAGTCCCACCCTAATCCTCTTTAACATAATTCATTCTATTAACCACAGAGAGAGATCAGGATTTACCGCAGGGGAAACTCACAAAATGCAGGACAATCACAAAATGGTGGGAATCATGACCCAGCCAAATTGTTGCACACATTTTTTGGAGGACACAATTCAATCTATGACAGAGTTTGGGCATAGGGTGCAATCCTTTATTCTTTTACAAGACACCTGCTTTCAAGTAAATAGTATTCTGGTATGCAAACAGCAGGGAAAGAGACCAACCTAATAGAATGTAATGACAACGATGAAGAAGACGATGGTGGTACTGAATAGGGCAGAGTTGCCTACAAGATGCCTTGGAGCACAAGGAGGGATTCCATATCACACCTGGGGAAGGCAGGGGAGACATCACAGAGCAGGTATCGTTGGCGTTGCATTTAGAAAGAAGAGTAGATGTTTTCCAGTTGATCAAGGTGATGAGAAGGACAATCCAGGGAGAACCCACAGCACAGGCAATACAGGAAGATGTAGAAAGCACAGGGTCTGACTTGTTAAGTATAGGACCTTGGAAGGAAGAAGATGACAGGGATGCCAGAGGATAGGTGGGTGCGAGCCAGATTATAATCGATGCTGTGAAGTTCAGGTTTTCTGCTCCAGGTGACAGGAAGATATGGGAAAGCTTTTAGGACAGGAATGCCATTTTCAGGTTTTCAGCACTGGAATATTTTTTTTTTCGAGTTTCTTAGAGCCAACAGATCTCCTATCAAACTGATTAGTCAGGATAAGATTTCTCAGTAGTAGCCTCTAAGCTTGTTTTTCTTATGTGAAATATTTCAAGCTTCTCTTAGGAGTTTATGAATGCAGCTGAATGGCTTGCAAGACCTTTAATTCTTGCCCTCTAGAAAACATCTAGAAACCATGGTGGCATACTGGTTAAATGGTAGAGCTGCTAACCAGAAGGTTGGCAGTTCAAATCCTCCAAGTCCTCTTTGGAAACTCTATGGGGCAATTCTACTCTATCTGTTGGGTCGCTGTGAGTCACGACTCGACGGCAGTGGGCTTGGTTTTGGGTTTTAGTAAATGTATAGCACTTCATTTCCTGCTTGGGTAAATGCAAATAGACTTTGCTCTCTGGAGGAAGAGAAAATGAGTCCCCAAAGAAAAAGAAGTACTTTGTGCTGTATTCTTCCCTATTGGTAAAGAGGGGTCACTCAGGGGATCCTTCCTTTTGTGACTGCAGTGGTAGGACAGCTAGCGGTGTCAATGCATTAGTTATAGAAGATCTAGCCTAGGTCTCATTTAACTAGGGGGAGGGGAGAGGGGTTACTACAACAGTTGTCAAGAACAGTTCATTTTATAAAAATCACCTAACTGGCAAATCTGTGGAATTTGTTGTTGTTGCTTAAAGTTGTATGTACTTGGGCAAGAAGAAGAAGGTTAAGTTAAGAATGTCAGTTACTTCGAAATGAGGTTTTTAGGCCATTAAGATTCCCAGGCCGAAGTAGATTATTCGGGAAATTGTGAAAATTACCACACAGCTACCTTGTGGTTCTCAACTGTAAGTTATATCATGGGGCTATAGCTGCCCTGCTCATGACTTTTAAGAATGGGAAGCAAAGTGATTTGAGGATTACAAAAGAAAGCCACTCTGCTCATGAGAGAAAGAAATCAAGTGTGACAGCTAGATACAAGTATTCTTAGAAACTAGCTCACATGATTTGTGTGGAAATTATGAAGAGCTATTAGTGCAGTCTAGTGTTTCTCAGTCTTTTTGGGTGAACTCCGAGAACTTCCTCACTGCCACGATGAGTGTAGGCCTTCCTATATTGCAACTTATTTAATGTGGAAATTGTGCGTCTTCTAGAGAGATCTAAGAAGGCCTTTGTCTTAAGATTGCCTTAACAGTTCTTGAGATTTGGAGTTGGATCCAAAAGTGGCAATGTGAAAAAATCATCAGTTCAGGGATCAGAAAACCAATTTCCATCCTACTTATACCACCTACAAGTGGTCTTGTAGGGCTATTCAGTATTAATGGAACCTGGGGAGTCTGATTTTTCAAATTGGGATATTACTCCCCAATCCTGTTAGATTGCTTCTGTTGGATGATGTCAATCCAGAAACACTGCACAAGCAGCAACCTAGAATTTTAATAAAAACTAAACCAAATTCACTGTCATCAAGTTGATTCCATAGAATACCCACTGCTGTTAAATTGATTTCAACGAATAGAGCTATATAAATAAAACATTGGTACTAGTGGTGGCTAGAAAGAAAGCTCTGTTAAGGCAATGTTTAAGGGGTGGAATGAGCTTGTGAATTCAACATTAAGGATCTTTAAGAGTCTGGGTGAATGATAGAAAGGATAAGAAATTGGAACTTTTAAGTTTTCCTCCTAAAAACTGAGATTTTGGCAGGGGAAAGTTGTCAGGCTTCCCAACTTAATGAAAGCGCAACTTTGATGTGGTAATAGAAGCCAGTTTTATAGACTGGCCTTGAGTTTTAATGATTCACAAAAGGCGTGCTTAAAGATATTACGGCTATGAGGCTAATGGCTGAAGCCCCATATCAGATTGAGCATAACTTCTTTCTTTGTGGTGATCAGAGTCTGGCTGGGCCAGGCAATAGCAGTCATAACTGTTTCCTGATGTTTGGAACAAGAACATCAGCATCATGAGATCAGATTGAGTTTGGGTAAGTTGACTGGGGAAGAAAACCTACAGAATTTAAGACCCATTATATACGCAACATACAAAACAAAACATATTATCTCCTTGCCAACGCAAGGGCTTTTATTCTAGGGACACAAATGTACAATTATTTCTGCCTCTTTCATCTCTCTCTCTTGCCTTGTCATCCAAACAACTGTCAAGACCTAGACATTCTCCTTGCAGACTCTTTTTGGATTCTTCCCAAAGAAAAGAGAGGACTGAAAGGCCTCCAAAGACTCACAGCTCTAACGACTGTGCTGCAGACTCAAGCTCCGGAAATAGACCGTACCTGGAAGTCTAGCTTCTACTGGGCTAGGATTTGAGTACAACAGTGAAGTAAGCTTGGAGACCACGACTAAATTCTTGTTTTCACTGACAGCCCCTTCTTCGCAGCCTAGTGATCACTGCCTTGCAAAGATCTTTTCAGCAGTCACTCCTCTCCTACCTCATGAGACTGTGCACTTCTATTTCACGTTAACTCCCCATTTTACCTCTTTCAGTCTTGCCTGCTGAGTTTCTCCAATAACTGTGGCGGGTGAGACCAAGAAGTGATCTTAGCCATAACTCCAGCTCATGCTTCCAATTTATAGTGCTTGGTATCATTCTCCTGTCCTGTCTTTTTCTTCCTTTCACCTTCCCTAGGTCCATCACCAAACACCATGTCTGGTGTTCTCTGAAGAAAACTGGGAGTGGAGTTACAGTGATATTACTAAATTAACTCAACCATATAAGTGTTATAAATGTTTCCCCAGCTTTGGATATGTTGAAATTCAAGCTCAAGTTGTATGATAATTGTATTTACAACTATGGGGGGGGGAGAGGTGGAAAGACTGACTGCTAAGCCCGCTTGTGGGCAACCAAACACTTCATAGGATTCATTAGTTCCTTGGTTTGGAGGTCTAGAGTCATGGTTCCAGGGGATATCCCAATTAACTGGCCTAATGTGTTTACTACTTCTTTTCTACCTCCTAGTTCATTACTTAGGGCCTGGGTCTTAAAAGTTTGCAAACAGGCATCCAAGGCACAATGATTAATCTTTCTTCATCTGGAGCAATAGTGGAAGGAGAGTCCAGATAGGAGGAGGATACAGAATGTATAGAGAACTGTATCCTTGAACAACTGCTTCTTCTGCCATGAGTCCAGAAGACCTGAAAGATACCCAGTTACTATTAATGAACATTTTAGCAAGATATTCTATAGAAGAATTCTGATCAAAATGGAGGACAACTCAGAACAGCATTTCAAATTCTCATGGACTTCAGACATTCTGGAACCATGAAGGCTAGATGAACCCCCAAAGATTATTGTCTTGAGATAATCTTTAAACCTTAAACCAAAAATGTTTCCCCAGATTTTCTCAAAATCAAGCAACAGTTTAGCTTAACTTGTAAAGAATGTCTACCTGGAGCATTATGAGTTTTTAAAGTCTATCTAAATGGGATGAGATTGACAACAGCAACTCTAAAGATCTGAAAGGAAATTTAGAATACAGTGAGTGATGTTAATTGGGGAGGAACAATTTAGAAAGGAGAGTGAGATGGTTGCACAACTCAAAGAATGTAATCAATGACATTGAATTGTACATGTAGAAAAATGTCTATATTCTCAGTAACAGCAGCAAAAAGTGAAGTAAAATAATTTTCAAAAGCCAAGCTATATAGTTCACAGACGCAAAAAACAAACAAACAAAAAAACCTAAAATCAGTTCTACATCCCTGGCTCCAAGCTCTATCATTGTAATCTATATAACCTGGTACGTCTTCAAGTTTCTTCTGTCCATGTGTCATGGATTGAATTGTGTCCCCTCCCAAAATACCTGTTACTTTAGCAAGGTCATGATTCCCATGACTACTGATCATCTACCATTTTGTCATTTGATGATATTTTCCTATGTGTTGGAAATTCTATCACTATGACTGAATAAGATGGATTATCAGAAGTTATATTGATGAGGTTTATAAGATCGCATAGAGTCTTAAGCCAATCTCTTTTGAGATATAAAAGAGAGAAGCCAGCAGAGAGAATGGGAACCTCATACCACAAAGAAGGCAGTGCTGGGAGAAGAGTGTGCTCTTTGGACCTCAGGTTCCTGCACTGAGGTGCTCCCAGACCAATGGAAGACTAAGGTATCACAAGGACCTTCCTCTAGAGGTTAACAGAGAGAGAAAGACTTTGCCTGAAGCTGATGCCCTAAATTTGAACTTGGAGCCTACTGAACAATGAGAGAGTACACTGCTCTTTGTTGAACATATTCACTTGTGATAGTTCTCTTACAACAGCACTAGGTGAGCAAGATGTCAGAGGAGTGCATGGGAGATTTATAAACTGCCACTGGGCTACACGTGTTTCCTAGGACACTGTAGACTGAGCATTTGTTTTCACACCTTGTCCAGAGTTCTTAGCCTTGTGATCCCCAGATCTAATTTATGATGTGCCCAGAGTATTTCCAATTCCTGCTGATTTCTGGCTCTTCTTTCCCTTTCCTTGCTGCTGTGCTAAGCATTTCATGTGCTGAAGATCACTCTTCAGAGAAGGAGGAGGGCCAAGTCTTATTGCAACCAAAGCTATTCTTTATGGTCAAGCCAAAGTTCAAAAGCTGCTTCCCACACTTAGCCAGTGTAGTCTCTCCACCCATAGATGGACAAAAGCTTACCCATCTTGTAGGGTTGTTATGGGAATTTAACAAAATAACATGTGGAAAGTCTCAAAACAGAGCATTAAAAAAAAGAAGAAGAAAGAAAGAAACCATTGCTACTGAGTCAATTCTGACTCGTAGTGACCCCGTAGGACAGAGTAGAACTGCTCCAACAGAGTTCTTAAGAAGCACCTAGTAAATGTGAACTGCCAACCTCATGGTCAACAGCTTTAGCTTTTAATCACTGTGCCAATGGGATTTCCAACACAGAGCACGGTACATTGAAAAGCCTCAGTAAGTGATACAAGAGATTTGCCTTGTCATTAGAAGAGGCAGTAAAAACTGGTGGTTACAAGCACATACTCTGCGATGAGACTCTCCAGGTTCAAATCCTGTATCATAACTTATTAGCCGTGTGACCTTGGGCAAATTACTCACCCTGTCCTTGCCTCTTACATTGTCTGAACAGTGCAGGAGATGATGATGCTAGAACACATGCCATTAGACTGGTGCAGGAATTAAGAGAGTGAATATCTACAAAGTGCTTAAAGAGTGTCTGATAATTCATAAAACCCCAAATGAAACCTGTTGCTGTCAAGCTGATTCTGACTCACAGCAACCCTACAGGGTAGACTAGAACAACCCTATGCAATTTCCAAAGAGTGCCTGGTGGATTCACACTGTTGACTTTTTGTTAGCAACTGTAGCTCTTAACCACTATACCACCATGATTTCCAATAATGCATAGTAAGTGGTATGTGTTAGCTTTATTGCAAATGTTGTGAATGTTTTTATCTCAATAGACGGTAGAAGGCTCGTCTACTGCTCTCAGTTGGGCTGTGAACATTTGTTCTATTCCAAACCAGATTTTTCCACTCTGCTGTTCTCCAGGCTGTCCTCCTAACCCTTGTTACCATCTCCCAACACTCCCAACCTGTAATGATTCACCCATCCTGCCACTCCTAAGAAGTACAATGTCTGAGGACTGGAATAGGTATCCTCTACCCACATCTCTACCCTCCACATCCCTAAATATAGGCCTATCTCTTTTTGGCCACTGAGATGAAAGCCACACAGACATAACATTTCTCTCCCTAGTAGGGACCCCCTAGTGCTCAAAGATGAGTGTCTCTTTCATAACATAGTCTCTGTTTTTATCTAGCCAGATGACTGAAGCTCCATCCATCCTACTCGCTCTTTCTTTTCTACCTAATGACACAAAGAAAGTTAAAGAACGTGTCTCAAGTTCCTCATGAAAGCTAAAGTTAAAGCTTCCCAGATTCCATGGTACAGACAAGTAGAGTGATAACATTAAACGACTACTTTAGCGGGTCAATGAAATCTACAGTGGCCACCCACTGCTGTCGAGTTGATTCTCACTCATAGGGACCCCATAAAACAGAGTAGAAGTGCCCCACAGAGTTTCCAAGGAGTGCTTGGTGGACTTGAACTGCTGGCCCTTTGGTTAGAACTTAACCACTCCATCACCAGTGTTTCCATGTGGCCACAGCACTTCAAAATGGATTTGAATTTCATTGCTAGCCTTCCTGGAGCCTTATTTCCATTTAAACCTTTGATGGTGCACAGACAGAGCTTCTTTAAAACATAATGTAGATTAAAAGCAAGGAAATTTCATCAGTTGAGCACTAAACTTAAATATCTAAATGCTAAAGGGGCTGGAAATTCAACCTAATTAAAATGGCTGAATGCAGAATCACAATTAAACAGTGAGAGAATTATGGAAAAGTAAATATTTACACACACATTGTACACTTATTAAGGTTTACAAAGAAATGTGCCTCATCTGCACAGCTTTCCTTTGTAATGATATTGTTATGAGGCAATAAATGTGGTTATAGTTAATAACAGATGTTAAATGGCATAATTCATCCTGAAATCTTGCTAATTACCACAGAAGCGCAAAACAAATGCACAGCATCATGTGGGTGGTATTTCTAATCTGTTTAGTTTGTAAACCCTCCTCCCCCCAAAAAAGAAAGGTCATTCATAGAAAAAGAACTGTTTAGAAAAATGCATTAGCTACTTAAATGAAAAATTTAAACACTGTGCAACGACAATCAGCTTCCCCTTCTAGCTTGCCTGCTTCACTTGGAGAAAACAAATTGACCTAAACGAGTTTGAGTTAAGTTGGGCACTCAAGTGATAATCATTTTCTAAATTAGTTTAGTGAGGATGTTCCATATTTTAAACTGCATTCTTTACTGTCTTTAAAATGATGCTGGCCATCAAATATTTTATTTTTCTTCAGTTCAATCCTTCTCATTTTACAAGGGCACTGGGAGAAACTGGTGGGAGGAGACGAGACGGTGTGTGATGGTGTCTAAAGTAGTCTTAATTTTACTCTGATCTTATAGGGAAGCAGGGAGAAAAACCAATGTTTAAAAATATTTTTCATAATAAATTTCAAAAGGCTTACTGGAAAAATTAAAATCAAGAGGCATCTCCTGTTTTCCTCCCAGATACTCGGATAATCACTGAGGAAACTCCTACCCTCCTCATATAGAAAACTTTCATTTGGCTCTGACGTTGCTTCCTCTCTGCCCATGTTGTATTAATAGCCATGCCCTTTGAAATGTTTGCGGTTGATTTACACCATATTTTACAAAGCTTTCCTACTTGGATTTAATTTCTGTTGGTCTTCAAGACCAAAAAGTGGTTTTACATCTTGATTCAAATGAAAGTCAGGGTGCTGACATTAAAACAGTAAATTTCCTAAGGTTTTGATTGTGCAAACACACGTGCGTACACACACACATACAAAGAGAAATAGAAAGAGAGCAAAAGAGAAGGGAGCAAGTGAGCGTGAGAACAAGAGAGAAGAACGAAGAAGGAGCGGAGAGACAGTGAAATAGATACTGAGACAGAAACAGAAAACAGTGACAAATGTTGGGGTTAGAGATTTCTATAAAATGGAAACCAGTGTACCAGACCTCTATTTCTACCCAGTGTTATGCTGTCTCTTTTTATTTCACAAAGTCTGCAGGTGAGGGTTTTTCTCCTCTTAAATATTCTTAGATGAGACAAACTTGAGGTTCTGTTTCTCTAAATAACCTTCACAGTAAAACAAAAACTTAACAACAAAATGCATGCATACTCATCAATATAATAATTGTGGTCAAGGGAGAATGTCAGGTGGTCTTGTCTTCCGTGTTGTCTTTTGTGACCATTTTGGGAAAAAAAAATACATAGGCATTTTGCTCTAGGGCAGAGGGAATCAACTACAGAAGAGCTTCTCAGATCTCAGGGTGTCCCCATGTCCCCTGAGGATGTTTTGAAAGGGTAGGTTCCGACTCAGGTGGTATGCAGTGGGCCCGAGATTCTGTATTTCCAGTAAGCTACCAGATGATGCTGATAAAGCTGCCCCTGGGAGTACTGAGGGCCCCAGAGAGCCTCTGTCCGTCTCATCTAAATCTGGAAGTTGTCAGTTGCAGATTTCTGAAAAAGGAAGCAAAGTGAAAGTTCATGTTGTGCCTTAAATTAGAAAGCTGGAAAGATTCTTCAAGGGAACCCTGATTTACTCCCCACCACACGGTGCTCTGTAGTATCACACCGAAACCATTCCAGATGGCTGGAAAAAACATGTGACTTTCAAGTCTTCTTTGAAGATAGTCCTGAAACTTTACTTGGGAAGTTGATTCTGTTTTAACAACCTCCACTATATTTAGCAACAATTCCCCCTACTATACCACCAGTTAATTCTCCTTGCCTAGACCTCACTGAAGCAGAACGTTCCTCTAAAAGGGACCCCTTCACATATGTACTCCAAACCTGTTCATTAACGTGGAATCGCTCAGTTTCCATTCTCTGCACTGAGTTTTCTCAGATGATTTAGACTTTTCTTAATGGGACACTTTCCAGTACTTTAATCATTTGGGTAATCTTATCCAAATGATGTCATTCTCCCTAAAGAATAAATTATTCTATTCTCAGTTAAAAAAAAAAAAAAATCCATCCTCTTCTTTGTTTTCATTCTTTCAATGGTCCATTTATTTTCAAGAATTTCTACATCATTTGTATGGTCGTTATTATCACTGTCATACCTTTGATCAATCACCTCCAAAATCTCAGTGTTATGAGTTTATCCACTTGCAAAGGTAGAGACTATGATTAGTATACAAATTATCACCATGCAGCACCTGTGCTTATGGGTTTAGGTATTTGCTCCTGAAATAATCTGTTTCTAAGTAGCACAAAACTATCCAGATACAAAACACATATGCTAAGCTAAAATTTAAAGACTCTAAAAAGATAACAATACTTCCCCTTATTTAGCTTTATAATGCAAAACCTAACACTTAGTGACTGTTGGGCAACTAAATGAATATCAGAAGCTACAAGCTATAAATCTATATTCCATCTCTTACTAGATCTGTGATGTTAGGCAAGCTAATGTAACAATATTGAGTAGGAGCTCTCATTTTTAAAACAGATATAATAATGCTCAGAGATTTGTAAACATTAAATTAGATAAAATGTATAACTTGCTTGCTCACAGTAGGCATTAAATAAACAATACACTCTTATCCAAGAAGTAAAGCTTATTGAGTGGACCAATAATACTCAGGATAGCATTTTTCTCACAGCAAGCGTTCAATAAATGTGTTCAGTGAATAAATCAAAATACAGACATGATCAAGCTGTGTGTCTGGACTAAGAAGTCATCAGATTTGGTAAAGTCTCCCTTTCATAATGTTGATAAATGCACAGCACTTCTTCAGATTTAGCTTCTAAAGTTTTCATTCACAGGTTAAACAATATAACAAAAATCAGATGCCAACTTTAGATGAGACTATTTGAGGACAGTGGCGGCTCAACGGTAAAGTTTATGCACTCCACGCAGGAGACTTGGGTTTGGTTCCCAGTTAGCACACCACATGCACAGGCTCTAGCCATCTGTCAGAGGAGGCTTGGATGTTGCTATGATGCAGAACGAGTTTCAGCAAAGCTTCTAGAACAATGCAGACTAGGAAGAAAAGCCTAGTGATCTCAAAAATCAGCCAGTGAGACCAGTATGGATCACAAACATCTGATGTACTTGCCATGAGACTTCAGCCAACTCAATGACAGCCGACAGTAAGTGCCTATCTGGGGACCCTGCATGGTACAAATGGTTACCATACCTGGCTGCTAGTTTGGAGGTTTCAGTCTGATCAGAGTTGCATTGGAAAAAAGGCATAGGAATCTAATTCTGAAAAATCGGTCACTAAAAATGCTGTGGAATACACTTCTACTCTGACACGTGTGGTTGTTGTCGTTAGGTGTCACTGAGTCAGTTCCAGCTCCAAGCAACCCTCTGTACAACGGAATGAAACACTGCCGTGTCCTGGGCCATCCTCACAGTCGTTGCTGTGTTTGAGCCTGTTATTGCAGCCACTGTGTCAGTTTCTCTCTTTGAGAGTCTTCCTCTTTTTTGCTGTCTACTTTATCAAGCATGACGTCCTTCTCCAGAGACTGATCCCTCCTGATAGCACATCCAAAGTACGTAAGATGTGGTCTCACCATTCTTGCTTCTAAAGGAGCACTGTGGTTGTACTTCTTCTGAGACAGAGCTGTTCATTCTTTAGGTGGTCCATGGTATAGGCAATATTCCAGCACCACAATTCAAAGATGTCAGTTCTTCTTCTGTCTTCCGTACTCATTGTGCAGCTTTCAAATGCGTAAGAGGCAACTGAGAACACCATGGTTTGGGTCAGATACACCCTAGTCTTCAAGGTGACATCTTTTCTTTTCAAGACTTTAAAGAGGTCTTTTGCAGCAGATTTTACCAAGGCAGTGCATCTTTTGATTTCTCAGCTGCTGCCGCCAAGGATGTTGATTGCGGATCCAAGTAAAATAAAATCCTTGACAACCTCAGTCTTTCTCCATTTACTGATGATGTTGCTTACTGGTCCAGTTGTGAGATTTTTTTGTTTTCTTGATACTGAGGTGTAGATCAAAGACATAAACAGAATCACTGTAAAGCAGAGTCAGTTCAATAGCAACTTGAAGTGTCTGTCTAGATCATGAGAACTATATTGGTATGAATAGCCATGTTAGAAGGGCCTGGATGGCTTTAGAGGTAAGATAATATGTAAATAAGTTACATTTCATTACACAAGGATTATAATAAATTATTTTAGTGAAAACCTTTATTCAGATAAGCAAGACTGACCATTCACCTGCAAGGACTTTATTCAAAATGCTATGATTAACTGACACTTAAGGGACAAGACTCAAAAACATAGTGTTGAACAAGCTGGATATCTCAGGACCCATATCTCTGGGAAAAAAGTTATGTTTTGGCCAGGCCACTGATTATTGGAATAAATTTATCTTAGGCTCCTGAAGCTTAATTTGCTCATTTACAAGCTAAGAATGACAATTACACTATCTCAAGATTTTCCAAGCTTTAGGAATGTTTTATTCAAGTTTTGTCAGAATGTCTAATAAATTTTAGCTGTTTTTCAAAACATTCATCTGATGCAATATATATACAGATCTCCATTGTAAAGAAGAAATGAGAGCTCTTGATCAACGAATCTAAAATGATATGATATATTCAGTAATGCTTATAACTAAACTATTACAAATAAAAAAATTGTATTTGTGGCTTCAGATTGAGTGTGATACGTGATATTTTTTTTCCAGGTAATAGATTAATAATACTACTTCTGCATTTTAATAACAACAAGCCTGCATGATTACCTGATTATTCTCCTGTTCATCTATCTATAATTTCAGTTATAATTAAAATAAAAATAGTTCTCCTTGTAAAGGATCATAACAGTATTGGCGAAAAATATTAAACCACTTGAAAACTGTCATTTAATGCAAAGCATAACAACGTAAAAATCAATGACAATGTGTACTGTCTATGTAAACAGATTTAAGATTTTAAAATTTAGAAAGGTCTGTGTCGTTATTTTGATATTAGTAAAATTGTTGATAAGCTCTTTTTCATTAATGTTTCTAAGTTGTACATGCATACATTTTACAGGCAAGTAGTTCTGCATTAGGAAAACCAGTAATTCCTTCAGCCAATACTTCTCCCTCAAATTCCTGTGGAAACAATCACTTTCAAAATGTTGTAGCTTATTCTTTTGGTACATATTGTCATGGCTTTAAATAATTTACATATCCTACTACTTTATATTTTTTTCTGTTTTTGCCTTTATTTACTAACTTGGAGCCCTGGTAGCATCATGGTGAAGAGCTCTGTCTGCAAGGTAAAAGGTCAGCAGTTTGAATCTACCCGCTGCTCTTTGGAAACCCTATGGGGCACTTCTACTCTGTCCTGTAGGATCATTGTAAGTCAGAATCCACTAAGGAAATGTTTTTGTTTTATTTTTAACCATGGAGGTAGCCTTACTTCTCCCCATGCACTTTACATATAGGTACGCTTCCTAAACCTCCTTTTTTCCCCTTAGAGTACTGGCATAATTTTAGTTAGATCAATTCCCAGTATTTGCATTATTCCAAAAAAAAAAAAAAAAAAATCAAATCCATTGCCCTTGAGTCAATTCCAACTACTGTATAAATAGTAGGCAAATTTGGGCCATGCAATTCAACGGATTAAGTTTACATTTTTCATTATTTTGTGTGTGTGTGTGGTTGTTTATTGTTCTGAAGACAGTAATTATTCTTTTGTCTCTTGCTTCCATTTCTAAACTTATCACAAACTTATCTCCAAACTCTTCTACAACTAGAACAATTTCTCATCATGTTCAAACTCCTTAGGTAATTGATCGATTTTACCTGCTTACATAAATCTCTCCCAGTGTCACTGACCAGTTCCACCGTAGCCGGGTTCCTTTCTAGACCTGCCACATACTTGTCATCTTGGGAGTTCATTTCATCCTTTTTTTCTGTGCATTATATATTTGCACATTTCTTACATTGTGTTGGATCATTTGTCTTCTGGATTTCATCTGCTTGTTGTTTTGGCTTACGTACTCGTTTTACAGAGCATACATCTCCACAACTTCAGCATCTTCTTGGGAGGTAAACTTATCTGTCACAAAATGAATTTATTCTACCTGGCCTCTTAATAGGGTCACCATGAGAATCCTAAAAAGGAAATGATTTTTCCTCAGAATCTTGAAAGTATTGTTCTCTTATCTTCAATTATTCATTGTTAAACTAAGATATCTGAGGCCAATCTCATATATATATTTTGTGTGTGTGAGTGTATGTGAGAGAGAGACAGAGACATCTTTCTCTCTGTCTCTCTCTCTCTTTATGGAATTCTTTCAGCTCTTCTCTTTATGCAGTGTCCTGAAAGTTTACAACAATATGCGTTTGTTTGATCCTATTCACAGGGGTTTGGGTAGAACCATTCTGTCTGGAAACACAAGACCCTGATGTCCTAGGACATTTTCTTCAACTGTTTCCTTAGTGAGTTCTTATCCTTCATTTTTCTAATTTTCTCTTTTGAAACTCCTGTTAGTGAACTATGGGAAAAAAATGGACTGGTCTTCTAACTTTGTTGTTTTCTCATTATTTTATTTTTCATCTTCTGTGTATTTTTCATCTTCTTTTGTAGTTTTTCCTGGGAGATTCCTAAGTTTATCTTCCTAATCCTCTTCTGAGGTTTTGATTTCTGCTATTTTTAATATCCAAATGTTTTTATTATCTTTTTTCTCCAAACTTTCTTTAAAAAACAGCCTTTCCTCTGACAAGGATCACAGTAGAGAGTCCTGAAGAGAGCTGAAAAGAAAAAAAAGGTGGAACAAAATTCTAACTTACAAAAAAGAGTGAACTTATCGCCCTGACACAGACAAGAAACTCCAGACAAGAAACTCTGTATGGCCCACAGACACACTTTTAGCTCTCTTCTGAGGTCACTTCAGAGGCTCACCCTTCAGCCAAAGATTAGAGAGGCCTGTAAAAATGAAACAGAACTAAAGGGGCACACCAGCCCAGGGACAAGGACTAGAAGGCAATGAAGGGACTGGAAAGTTGGTAATAGGAACTCAGGGTTGAGAAGGGAGTGTTGACATGTTGTGAGGCTGTTAAGCGATGTAATAAAACAGTATGTGTACTTTTTAATGTGAAGCTAATTTGCTCTGTAAACTTTACCTACAGTACAATTAACAAAAAAAATTGAAACAGCCTTTCATTCTAATTCTATTGTTGAACATCTCCTGGTATATATCTTATACCATAAATATTCTTTCAATTTATCCTCCCTTTCAGTTTCTTAGCTTCATCTCCTATATTTACAGTTACTTGGTGTCACTAATTCCTGAGAAATCAGGAATTCGTTGGTGGAAAATGTTTTTCTTTCCTCACTGACCATTTAGGATTCCGTTTTTTCAGAACTGCTAAAGTAGGCTTTGTTATCACTTCATTCATCTACATTTTACCTTTAACAATTATGCTACTGTTGCCTCTCTCCTTTTTTCTTTTTCTTATAGATTTTTTTTTTTTACATATAAATATAATAACAAACATGTCCACATATATGTACTTACTATTGTTTTAGTAAGAGACTAGGAAAAAGCGAAATTAAATTATAGGTACCCAACTTGCCACCTTCAACAGCACATGTCTGTAACTGCTTAGCAATTGCATATCGAGATGTTTCCCAGATTCATTACTGCTCTTTATGGCTCCATTGTGTGTATATACTACGCTTTGTTTATCCATTCATCCCTTGATGAACATCTAGGTTGTTTCCGTCTTTTTGCTATTGTGAATAACACTGTAATAAGCATGGGTATGCAGAAATCTCTTCTTGTTACAGTATGTTTTTCTCTAGGGTGTATTCCTAGAAGTGAGATTGCTGGACCATAAGGTATCTCTAGCTTTCTAAGGAAGTGCCACATCATTTTGAAAACAGTTGTGCGATTTTGCATTCTCATCAGCAGTGCATGAGAGTTCCAGTCTCCCCACAGCCTCTCCTACTTATTTTCTGCTGGTTTTTTGATTCATGTTTGTAATGCTGGGTATCTCACTGTGGATTTGATATTCATTTCTCTAATGACTAGTGATCACGAGCATTTCCTCATGTGTCTGTTGGCTGTTTGAATGCCTTCTTTGAGGGTAAAGTGTCTGTTCATTTCCTTTTCCTCCTTTTTTTAAATAAATAACTTGTCTTCTTGTTGTAGGGGTGTTAAATTTTCCTGCATGTTTTATAGATTGGACTTTTGTTGGATTTGTCATAGCCATTATTTTTTTCCATTCTGTAGGTTCACTTTTTACTCTTTTGGCAAAGTTTCTGATGAGTTTGTGTTTTGTGTTTAGAAGGTCCCAGTTATTTAGCTTATCTTCTGGAATTTCTGTCTTAGTCACCTGGTACTGTTCTAACAGAAAATACCATGAGTGGAAGGCTTTATGATGAGCAATTTTTATTGTCACAGTCCAGTAAGCCAGAAATCCATTTATGAGTTGTAAGTCTGTTCAGTAAGAGAATTTATCACAGTCTGATAGACTGAGTCCAAATCCAGTGAGAGCATCTCGGCACAGTCACTTTGTGTCCGAAGGACGTGCTCTGTTCTTCATGCTGCTTTCTTGGTGGTGTGAGATTTCCAACTTCTTCTGCTCACTTCCCTCCCTTGTACCTCACAAGCTTGCCGTAGCTTGAGTCCTGCCTCACCAACACAGCTGCTGTCCATTCTCCATCATCAACTATCACAGAGGCAGTATGCACAACACATAGGAGGATTGGTACCGTATTGGGACTCACAGCCAAGTCAAATCAACACACACATTTTTGGGGGGACACAATTCAATCCATGACATCCCACCCTCTGGCACCTCAAAAATCACATCATTAGAACATACAAAATATATTCATTTGCAGCGTAGCAACAGTAAGTCTTCATTCATAGCATAGCAATAATCTTAATTACAAGTCCAAAATCCATAAATTTCTCCTCTTCTGTGAAATCCAGAGCATGTTATCCTCTCAAAACACAGTGGTTTAACAGGCAGGCACAAATTACACATTTGCATTACAAATGGAGAAATTGCAGGGAAAGGCATAGCATACACCAGGCAGATTATCAGAACACTGTACATTAGCCTTCATGGCTTCAAAACCAATATTCCAAACTCTGAGACATTTTGTAACCTTTCCCTTCAGACTCTAGGTATTGGTCACACTCTACAGATTCTGAGTGGCGGCACCTGGGCTTCAGCTCCACCTTCCAGGCCCACTTGGACAGCAACTCTGCCGCCTTGGCTTTAGGTGCACCCTAAGTCCAACTGAGTGGCAATTCTACTCCCACGAAGACAGAAAGCGCTGGCTCCACCGTTTCACGGCCTCATCTTCTGCTACTGAGGCAGCTCAGCCTCTCATCAACCTTGTCGCATCAGCTTCTGCTTCCTGTGGCCTCATGGCCGGGGTCTCAAGTCCACATCTTCCTGGCAGGTGCAAGTGTTCCAAAGCTCTGTAGCTCCACCAGTTCAAGTGCTCAGAGGTACCCCACTCTGCTAGGAATCCTCTTGTACACAGGCATTCAGCATTCTCATTCCGTGGGTTGGCTCCTGGTTCTCCTGCTGCCAGTTTGCTGCTGCTGCTGCTTTTCTCACCATCTGCTGCCTTTTCAGGTGCTAGCAGTTCTCTTGGGTACCTTCCATACATACACAGTTTCAAAACAAAAGCTTCCACATTTTAGGTATTTTTTAGAGCAGTACCCCACTCCTGGTACTAAATTCTGTCTTAGTCATCTGGTACTGTTCCAACAGAAAATACCACGAGTGCAAGGCTTCACAAGGAGAAACTAATTGTCCCAGTCCAGTAAGCAACAAATGCATTTATGATTTGCAATTCCATTCAGTGAGAGAACTTATCACAGTCTGGTAGGCTAAGTCCAAATTCAAGGAGAGCATCTTGGCACAGGAACCTCAGGTCCAAAGGACGTACTCTGCTCTTGGGGCTGCTTTCTTGGTGGTGTGAGTTTGTTAGTTACAATTTATATCCTGTTAATACCTCCATTAGGCCTCTGTCATTGATCCTACTTTTTTCTTCTATGATCTTTACAGTTTGGGGTTTTGTATTTTGGTCTTTGTTCCATTTCAAATTAGTTTTTGTGTATGGTGTGAGGTATGGGCCCTGTTTCACTTTCTGCAAATGGACATCCAGTTTTGCTGGCTCAGTTTCTTGAAAAGACTCTCTTTTCCCGGTTTTGATGTATTTGGGGCCCTTATTGATGATCAGGTGATCTCAGGTGAGTGGAATTACATCTGGGATCTCAATTCTGTCCACTTGGTCAATGTATTTGTCATTGTACCAGTACCAGGATATTTTGAGTATTGTGGCTGTATGGTAGGTTCTGAAGTTGGGTAGTGAGGGTCCTCCTACTTCATTCTCCTTTTTTCAATTGTGTTTTATATATCCAGGGCCACTCTCCTTTCTGATAAACTTAATGGTTAATTTATTCATCTCTTTAAAGAATGCTGTTGGTATCTGGATCAAGATTGCATTGTCTTCGTACAATGCTTTGGGCAAAATTGACACTTCCACAATGTTGACCCTACCTATACTGCAAAGTATGTTTTCCCATTTATGTAGATTTGTTTGGTTTCTTACAGTTGTGTTTTGCAGTTTTCTTTGTACAGTTATTTTACACTGCCGGTCAGATTTATTCCTAAGTAGTTTATTATCTTAGGGGCTCTTATAAGTGGTATTGTTTTCCTGATTTCCTTTTTGTCATTTTCTTTATTGGTATATATAAATTCAACTGATTTTTGTACATTTATCATATCGGGCTTCTCCACTGAATCTTTCTGTTAGTTCTAGTAGTTTTCTTGTAGGCTATTTTGGGTTTTCCATGTACAGTATCATATCATCCACAAATAGGGACAGTTTTACCTCTTCATTATCAATTTGGATGCCGTTTGTTTCTTTTTTTCACTTATTGCTCTAGCTAGGACTTCTAGCACAATGTTCAATAGGAATGATGGCAAGAAAAATTCTTGCTTTGCTCCTATTGTCAACAAGAATGGTCTTAGCTGCTCTCCATTAAGAATGATATTGACCATTGGCTTTGTATAGATGCCCTTTATTATGTTTCAGAATTTACCTTATATACCTATTTTACTAAGAGTTTTGGTTTGGAACGAGTGCTGGGCTTTCTCAAATGCTTTTTCTCCACTGACTGAGATGATCATGTAATTCTTTTATTCATATGGTGGATTACACTGATTGATTTTCTAATATTGAACCATACTTGCATATCTGGTATGAATCTCACTTGGTTATGGTATATTATTAATTTTTTATTATGATGCTGAGTTCTACTGGCTGCAATTTTGTTGAGAATTTTTATATCTGTATTTATAAGAGATATTGGTCTGTCTGTTTTTGTTATGTCTGTGCCTGGTTTTGGTATCATGGTTATGCTGGCTTCACAAAATAAATCTGGAAGTATTCCTTCCTTTTTTATGTTCTGAGATAGTTTGAGTAGTACTGGTATAAGCTGTTCTCTGAATGTTTGGTAGAATTCTCCAGTGAAGCTATCTGGGCCAGGGATTTTGTTGTTGTTGAGAGTTTTATTATTATTCTCCTTCAGTCTCTTCTCTTATTATAGGTCCATCCAGATTTTCAGCATCATTTGGTGTTTGGTTAGGTAGCCTGTTTCTTGTAATTTGTCCACTTTCTCCAAGTTTTCAAATTTGTTGGAGTATAATTTTTCATAGCACTCTGTTATGATCCTTTTTTATTTCAGTCAGATCTATTGTAATATCCCCTATTTCATTTCTTATTTGGGTTATTTACATCCTATTCTGCTTTTCTTTTGTCAGTTTGGCCAGTGATTTGTCAATTTTGATGATCTTTTCAAAACTTTTGGTTTTATTGATTCTGTTGCTTTTCTATTCTCTATTTCATTTATTTCTGCTCTGATCTTCCATCCCCCCCCTTCTGGTGTCTGTGGGCTACTTTTCTGTTGTCTATTTGTTCAAGTTATATAGCTAGTGTTTTGATTCTGTACATTCTTTTTTTGATGTTTGCTCTTATTGCTATAAACTGACCTTTGTGTATTGCTTTCATTGTGTCCATGAGGTTTTGGTATGATGCGTTTTCATTCTTTTTTGATTCTAGAACTTCTTTTATTCAATCTTTATTTCTTCTATTACCCAGTGGTTTTTAGGTGGAGTGTTGTTACTCAGTTTCCATGCAAATGACTCTTTTTCCTTGCTTTTCTTGTTGCTAATTTCTACCGTGATGGCACTGTGATCAGATAAAATATTTCGTATTGTCTTCAGATCCAACTCAATGGCACTTGGTTTGGCTCAGTGTTTTGGATTTTGTTGAGGGTTGCTTTGCAGCACATTGTAAAGGAGGTACTCAAGGCAAGGAACACTGGTGTGTGATTTGAGCAGACTCAGCAGTGGAGGCACAGCAGGTGCAGTCACGCCAGCTTTATCGGTGCTGTGGTGGCAGGCAGGTACAGCATTTGCAGACACACTGCTTGGTGCTGGAATTCCACCAGATGGTCTCTGTTTCTGGTTGATAAGCAGCTGCTATCCACTTAGGACTCTCCTGGCTTGACCTGTCTGTATACCAAGCACTAGCAGTAATAGGGCCTTTCCCTATTATGTGGGCAAGGTTCTGGTTGCATTGTGGAATACTCTCCACCAGCGTCTCCATCAACCATAAAGGATAGGGACCCCAACACTTCTGGTAGCTCTTTACTCAGAGGGGACGTCAACAAAGAATCTGTTTGCTGTCGGTACATTCCACGTTTTGTTAGAGTAGAGATTTGGATGAGCCCACTCCAAGGCTTAGTTGTCCAACCCTGCACCCACCCCCTATGAGATAGGTTGTCTACACTGTAACTGTAGCAGTTCTGGTAAGGGCTTCCACGGTCTGCAAGGCCATATACATAGTAGCTAGCTGTTTCTCTACCAGTGTATAGCACTGCTCAGCACATTTCCTTAGTTGTGATCAAAACCCAGTGTGTACCCTAGTTTGTCCTTGCTGCTACCACAATCTCCAGACAAAACCCTCAGGTGTCACATGCACTGTGAGTTGAGCTGGCAAAGAAGCATCAAAAACCTTAAGAGCATGAGCCTGCTGCGTGGCTGCCTGCATTTCCTCTGTCCAGTCCCAAGTAGCTCCTTTCTTTCCCAAAGCATACAGGGGCCATAATATCTGGGCGAAATGTGGGATGAAGACCAGCCAATATCCTAGGAGATGCAAAAACTTCTGTAACTGCTTCATAGCGCTGGGGACAGGGAAAACCTGTACTTTATCTATCACTGCTTCTGGGATAACTTGAGTCCTACCTGACCAAACATCTTCCAAAAATTTGACTGATAAGCCAGGCCCTTGCAGCTCGGCCTCGTTGAACTCCCAGTCCCATGACTGCAAATGTTGTGAAAGTGTTGGCACCACCTGGTCAAGGAAAGAGAGAGAGTCACTTGTGAGCAAGAAATTACCAACATAGTGGTACAAAAGGACCCCCTAAGGGGGTTTCCATAGTGCTTTACGTTCCATGGCTAAGCTGTGGTATGTGGTGGGGCTGTCAGCTAGCCCTGGGGCAGAACATCAAAGGTCCACTGCCTTCACTCCCTTGTGAGCACAGTCTAGTCCTGCCTCACTTTAGCTGTAGGGATGGAGAAGAAGGTATTAGCAAGATCAGCCACAAAGTGATACGTGCTTAGTTTGGGCTCAGTATGTCCATCAAAGCGGTGATATCAGGCACTGCTGCATGCATGGATGGCACCATCTAATTTAACTCTGGTAGTTCACCATCTCATGCCAGGAGCCACTGGGCTTCTTCACTGGCCATGCTCGAGAGTTGGATGGGCTCCAGGTAAACCTCACTTTTTGCACTCGGTACAGTTCTTCGATAGTTTCTCTGATTTTCCTTATGCCTCCCTGGGAGGTGGTGCTGTTTCACATTCACAACCTGTTTGGGAGTGGGCAACTCCACCACAGTCCCTCAGGCTTGATCCCACACTTGACCCTCCAACTGTTGTTTGTGCTACCTGACCATACAGAGCATCTGTACCCAGAATGTACTCTGGCACTGGAGAAATATGCACTTTATAAACCCTGGGGGGCAGAAAGCCAATGAACAGTGGCTAATGGACTTCTTGTACCCAAATGATGTGGCCACCATTTTCATCTGTCACTTGTAAGGGCCCAGAGAACTTGTCAGAGTTTCCGTGGATTAGAGAGCACTCAGCCCCAGTATCTACCAACATCGTCATGTGTTGCACATTTGAGGTGGACTAGTAAATGGAAAATTCTACACAGGGACTCCAGTCCCTAGTGGGACCCCCATTCCCCACATAGCCTGAATCCTAGGTGAACTGCAAGGTTGCTGACACACCATAGTCACTGGGGTCCTCCAAATAACCCTGGAGCAATGTGACTCGCACCTCTCTTTGCCACACCTGGCAAGATCCTCCCTTTGCCCCCTTTTCTTCCTCTTAGGCGTGGCACAATGCTGTTCAGGCTTATTGTTATTATTACTGTGATTAAGTGAAAGTATACAATCCAAATCAAGTTTGCATGCATACCTGTCTACAGCTCTTCTGCTCTCCTTTCCCAGTGACAGAACACTCCTCTTTTTCATTTTGTACTTGTATCCTCTTAACAAGCTCCTGTCCTCTCCACCTTCTTCTCTTCCATCTGGAAAGAGACCAGTCGGACAGCCTCCTATAAAGGCACAGAACCATAAAGTACGTCCACCGTATGGTCCATTGTGTCCCTGAGTTTAGTCCATTTTTGCCAGAAGAGTTGATCTCAGTAGTGTTTTCTAGACAGCGGCAGCAGCAGGCCTAGTCACAGCTCCAACAACACTTTATTAGGCTTCCTGTCCAGCTTCTCTCAGCTGCCACCTGCCACCAGCAAGTCAGCCCACGTTTGTGTCCAGGTTACCTTGAGGAGTCTGTTTTCCCTCTGGGGCTTCTGTCACCTGTCTGATATCCGCAGGGCCTAGACTCTGTGCTGCAGCCACAGCCAGGGCCATCACATGTTTTCAACAGTGCCCTAGCTGTCAGCAAGGAGGGGTGACTGCAGGTCCGGTCCAGGTAGTGTCCTCATCCCCAGTGCTGAGCCCCTCTTAGCCACTTGGCCACCCTCCTGCACCCAGTGGTGCCCAAAGTTTCAGCATCAGAAACAGTTTCCAGAGGAGGTTTCTCCAGGGGCTTTGCAATGGCAGGGCTGGCTTTTCTGCACCCCTCTGAGAACTTGCTGCCCCAGCTGGGTTGCAACAGCACTCAGCTTAGGTATTGGGACACATCTACAACTTTGCTCAGCCAAGGGTTGTACACTGGGGATCATGAGAAGGGGCCTCTGAGCCTGCAGGCACTATCTGCTTATGAGTCATGGTAAATGGCTGAAGCTGCCCCTGGGAATGCAGAATGCCACCCCACCAAATTGGCAGGGCTCAGGGTATTGCATTCCCCATGCACACTGGGTTTTAACCTTCATGGTTTCCAAGGAGTGGGCACACAACCCCCTCCTCATTGACCCTTCCTCTTTGTCTGAGTACTCTACTATGATGGGGCAGAGAGTCACATTCCCATGGGAGGTACCAGAGTAGCTGGCTGAGAAGACTGTTTTTCCAACAGAGCTGCATGCCCCTATTCTGTTACAGCAGCTCCCAGAGGCTCTCAACTTCTGCTTGCGGGTCTGTGCTGCAGCTTACACCTCCAACTCCACTTTGGTAGCCACTTTCAAGGCTATAAGAAAGATCCAGCTTGCCACCCCAGCACCAGCCTGAGTTGCCTTTATCTCCAAAGTTTCCCCCAAAGCATGCAGGGCTTTCTCAACACTAGCTGGCATTTCATCTACCACTGGCCAGTCCTGGAGTGGGGACCAAGCTTCCAGGACTGTTGCCACCAGGAACTACATGCCAGAGGGCACCCAACCCTTTAGTCCCCACCGTTGTCATACTGGTCTGTGCTGAATCCTGACAATTACATCAGTTGTCATAACACATGTACTCAAGGCCAGGAGTATTGATGCATGTTTTGCACAGACTCATCAATGGTGGCACAGTAGGTGCTTTATTGAGGCAATGGTGGCAGGAGGGTACAGCATTCAGTGGACTCACTGCATCATGCACAGTGGTTTTATATACAGTTTTACACAATGGTGGCTGGCAGCCAAATACATGAAATCCAAGGCCAGGTTGGTTATAAACATACTTCTGAATCACTCTCATTGGGAAGGCCTGTGCCCAGCTGGAAGGCCTGAGGAAGACAACTTTCTATGCTATCCTCATACGGCCCAAGATATGGGCTATTGTGGAGAATTGGTTCCATGTGCATTGGAAAAGAATCCATACTCTTTTGTTGTTGGGTAGAGCATTTGATATATGTCTCTTAGTTCAAGTTGGTTGATTATGGCTTTTAGAGCTTCTGTATCTTTTTTGAGTTTCTTTATAATGTTCCATTCTTTACCAAGAGTGGTGTTTTGAAACCTCTACTGTCATGGATTCAGTTGTGTCCCCCTCAAAATGTCTGTCAAATTGACTGGGCCACAATTCCCATGATTGCATGATTGCCCACTGTTTGATCACATTTTCCTATGAGTTGTGAATTCTGTCACTACAAAGAAGATAGATTAGCATCAGTTATGTTGATGAGGTTTACATGATTAGATAGCCTCTTAAGCCAATTTCTTTCAAGATACAAAAGAGAAGAAAGCAGAGAAACATGGGAACTTCATACCACCAAGAAAGAAATACTACAAGCAGAGCACATCCTTTGGGCATGAGATTCCTGCATGGAGATGCTCCCAGACCAAGAGATGACTGCTGCATCATGAGGACCTTCCTACAGAGCCAATATAGACAGAAAGCCCTTCTTGGGAACTGATATCCTGAATTTGAACTTGGAGCCTGCTGGACTGTGAAGAAATAAACTTATTTTTGTTGAAACCATCCACTGTGGTATTTCTGTTATAACAGGACTAGATGACCAAGACATATATATACTATTTATTGTGGAACTGTCAATTTCTCTTTTCAGTTCTGTTAGAATTTGTTTTGCATATTTTATAGCCCTGTCATTGGCTGCATAAATGTTTGTTTTGGTTATGTCTTCATGACAGATCATCCATTTAATTATCATATAATGTCTTTCCTTCATTTTTATAGTAGATTTTGGTTTAAAGTCTATCTGAGATTAGCATTGCAATGCCTGTTCTTTCTTGGTAGATATTTGCTTGATATATTTTTCCCATCCTCTGATTTTTTAATAAATTTATGTATTTGTTTCTAAGGCGTATCTCTTGTAGACAGCATATTGATGGATCCTGTTTGTTAATCCGTTCTGTCACTTTATGTCTCTTTATGAGTACATTTAAGCCATTTATATTCACTGTAATTGTTGACAGGTATGAATTTATTCTGTCATTTTGTAATGTATTTATTTATCTTTATGGTGGTAATATTTTCTTTACTCTTATTCTCCTTTGCTGAATTCCTTTTGTTTGTGGATTTTTTTCCTTTTCTTTTTGTAGATTTTGTCTTTACCAAATGCTTTTTTTTTTTTTTTGATAAAATTTGTGAACTTTCTTTGCGGTTACCTTGAAAATCTACCCTTATTTTCCTAAGTTTAAACCAATTTTTATTATTTGGTATCACCTTGCTTTCCGACTCGATGGCACTTGGCTTGGCTGCTTTCCTCTCCATTTGGAGGTTCTAAAACTACACCACTTATTTCTTCTTTTATTGTTGTGACACTATTGTCATTTCCAGATTAACCTCTCTGATTCTCTGTTGTAAATCTTTTACTTTTGATTAACCCTTGAGAGTTTATTACTTATTCCGCTTTGTGTTTGGTTGATTTCTGTAGGTTTTTGCTTGATGCGTGGGATTCTAGGACTGACATTTCTCTCTGTTTTAATTAGTTTATTGGGGTCATTGCTGCGGATGAATGGTGTGGTTTTCAAGTATTGATGAGTGCCATGTTTGGTAACTGCTATGGAAATAATGCCATGTTTGGTAACCGCATATAGAAATGAGATTCAGAATTCATAAATTCTAGCAAAGATATAAATAGCACCAAAATTTTATAACTTCAAAAATAAGTATGAGTGGAAATGGAAATCAGATACTAGTAAGGTAAGTGCAGAGTACTTAGAAGCTTTGGCACAAATGAGGAAAATCACAAACGATAGTAAGACCTAGGTTATAATGTATGTTCTGGTGCATTGTTTCATAATAGGGACCAGTTCTATATATTACAAAGAAAACATGAACATTGTGGCTCTGAAAACACTAAAATTGTGGGCTCCATTTTAGAAATTGTTAAAGCCACCAGGATTACATTGCCTGGGCTCCAACATAAAGTTTTTGTTATTATAACAGAGTATCCTCAGACAACCTGTTGCCAGTGAGTCAATTCCAACTCACAGCAACACTACAGGAGTAGTACAGAGTAGAATTGCCTCACAGTTTCTAAAGAGGGGCTGATGGATTTGAAATGCCAAGCTTTTGGACAGCAGCCTAGCTCTTAGCCACTGGTCACCAACGCTAGTAATAAAAACTAAAAAAAAAAAAAAAAAAAGAACTGGCTTTGAACTCTCAATAGGATATTTATTGGGCTGGTAAGCTGACCTGAAGTGGTGTTATTAAACACTCGCATGTTAAAATCCTACGGTCAGGAAGATTTGTCTCTTTTTTTGTTTGTTTGCTTTTATTTTTGATTTTAGTTTTCTTGTCTTGAAATTGAACATCTTTTACTATATGGGGAAAAAATCTGTGCTAGCGTCTGCTGTAGTGTCCAATAATTTTGTATTTTCCAAGCTTCTTGAATTGTTTCTCAAGAAATAGTTAGCACATATCCCTTGTGATTTTAAGCTCTCTTGAACTTGGACTTTCTATTAGAAAACTAATGCTGAGAAATTATCTGGCTTTTCCTAGTCATGGTGATGAGACTTCATTTTCAACTAAAAACTGCCATGGTGTGGAATATCCTTTGCTTTGTGCAGTAAACTGAGAAGAGCCCTAGAGAAACAGAAACACTCCAACTTCTTAGAGAAGATCATGACAGAGACCCTTATTTAAGAAGAAGAATACTGTGCCAAATGCTTCCGTTTTGTCTAGCTAGACTCTCTGAATAGCTCCCATGTGTTCCTACATTTCTGCAGGGTGAACAAGAGGAGGCCCTGTTTTCTCTTGATGTGTCATTGTTTATGACTTTCCAGTGGCATTAGATCCTATTATATCTTGCTGAAAGGTCCACAGGTAAACATAAAGAAAACAGAAAATCAAAACCAGATTGACTTTTTGCTAGATTGCAATTCATGAAGCAACTTGAACCAGGATGATTTCCAGGTTCATGCAGCAGGTTTTTAAAGTTTTATTTAGTGCTGCTCAGTTTTTTCCAGTCCATACTCTATGCATCTCTTTTGTTTACCAACATCTCAAGTATGGTTTCACAGCTCCTTTGAAATTTACAGTAAATTAGAAAGGTAGTGTTTCCAAGAAGATTTAAAATTACTGCTAGTAAAATAGTGACCACAGTACAGATTGAGCCCTCTGGAGAAGGCTGAGGTTTTGCTTTTCCTGAAATGGCCAAATTTAGATTGTGATTGAGGTGGCTGCCTGGGTGATGAGTGAGTTGAGAAGAAGGACATTAACAAGCCCATATGTTTCAACTCTGTACCCTCTTGGTATAGATCTATCATTTGTCTGTGAAGTTATTTGTGTGTCTCTTTTTTATCTAAGCACCATAACACAGAAAACAACAAAATATACTCTAATAGTGGTTATTTCTATTGTTATGTATAATTCAACATTTATTAAAACAGACCTCCTGTCTTGTAAAGGCAATTTGAGAAAATGTCTGCCATGACAATAGAGATATACAGGTTTTCCTAAACTTTCTACATTTTCCTTAGAAACTGAACTACCACTCTATTTACCGTATATAACCAAATTGGAGGCACACATTGCCTTCAATTAAAAAGGCCACAAGCTGTAAGTAGATGTCAATTATTTGTTAATTTACAGTGAAGATGCAAGAAGAAAGAACACAAGGTTAGGGTAAGGACTGCAGTCCAAATCTGCCAGTTTCCCAGGTGAGTGCTCTATATGAATTAAAATATTGCCTTCCCTAGCTCAAGTCAATAGAGACTCCTACACCCACAATTCTATCCAGTATATAAAAATCAAACCTCAGAGAAATTCAGAGGGCACATAGTCGGTGGTCAAAGCACTCTGTCTTGCATAGTGCATCAAAAGAAAAATAAAATCCTCACTGCCTTCAGACAAGGCTCCTTCCCCAGCTGAATATAACATTATTGCCACAGGAAGTACAGAAACTAGTTATAGGCAAATCTGAAAAGATCTGACTGTTAGGTCAGCATGGACACATTAACTAATCTGCCTTCATGATTTTCAAGTGATTCATCAGTGAGCTACAAGAGTAAACACTAAATGAATGTGAAATGCCTCTTGGAATTTAACTGTATATTTCTACTCTATCCCATTTTAAAATTAAATTAATTAAAAGAGGGCGTAATTATTAGTCTTTATAATAAAACTTATTATTCACAGTTCTAAACTTTAATGAGGAAAAAATACACATCTGAAACTTTTCATATCTCTCTTGTAAATATTTTTGTGCATGACAAATTTCATGCAGCAAAATCATTATATAAGGTTATTTGTTTCTTAAACACTTGATATGAAGATTCAAAATATGATCAAAATTTCTCCCAATTCTTTCCAAAAGAAAGAACTCCAGACATGAGTTGTAGGTAGACTTTCAGCTTAATTAGATGCATGTGTCCAGCTTTGTTCTCTGTCTAAATCCTAGGAGTATTTCCAGCTTTGGGCTTACTGAATTAGATTTACAAACACACATTGCAAACTCAGACTTGCTTTAATGTTGGAGCAGCATGGAACAGCTTAGTTGGGTAGACACAAAGATTTTCTCCAAATGTTTCCGGAGCTCCAGTCTTCTCACACATGCTCGCCGGCGGGTGGTAGGAAAAAGATGCGAAAAGAGTAGCCCCTAGACACAGTCTCCAAAGCCTCACAACAAATCATTGGGAAGATGTGAGGCTTGGTCCAACATCTCTCTGGGCTGCTTCGGCACACAAATAACGTGTCTTTTTTCATAATCCTCTTGTCAGTAGATACAGTCAGTTGAGACTAGCAGTAGAAGGAGGAAAAAATCACCTGGGCCTTTAAACCTATGCAAATGAGAAATACCTATGTGCAGATTCTGCCCTCAGACCTTCCAGTAATGCTTTATGAGACCAGTGATGTACAGCATTAACCTTCAAGGGACTCAAGGCAGAACATATAACAGTGCTGAAAAGGTCAGACCTTCACACCATAATTACTACCAAAAATTCACACGGCATTTTCTATGTTAAAATTCCCCAATTAGTCACACTTAGAGAAACATCTAACAGCCTTAAGAGGGAAATGACTTCCTCTTTCAGCTTTTAGCTAATTGGGCAATGCTAGTGTGTGCTTGTTATCAAATAATCAGGATACACTGCTTGAAGTTATTTTATTTCAATGAACTTGTCCCATTTCTCATTTAGGAGCCCTCTCATTCTGCCAGACTTCCTGGTTCCAGTTTAAATTCCCTTCCTTCTGTTTCTCCATTACTCTTAGGAATATGGATTTGCTTCTTGAGACTGTTTGGAAAATTTACCTGGGTTTTAATATTGTGTTTTCTACATACCCAATCCATAAGAAGTAACCCAAAATAGGCCCACTACCATCAAGTGGATTCCCACTCACAGCTACCCTACAGAACAGAGTAGAATTACCCCGTAGAGTTTCTGAGGAATGCCTGATGGAATTGAACAGCCAACCCTTTGGTTAGCAGCTGCGGTATCTACCCACACACCACCAGGGTTTCCATAGCAGCAAGGATGTGACTTATATTAATAATATTCAAACAGTTACATAAATTACATCTGTTCAACTTTCATGGGTTATTGTGGACCAAGGCATATTTTAAAGCAGGAAAGTTCAGACTGTGTAGTTACTACGACTTGGGATGTAACGGAAGCTTTTCCCGTGGTGGGAAGGGCAGGTTAGGGAAAATATTTCTATCACAATTTTAAGAACACGTAGACTCTGTGCAAAGATAAAGCCCTCTGTTCCTGCAATTCTACCCTGTAAAAAGAGTTAGTTAGCTGAAACCTTGCAACCAAATACAAAACAGTAAGAGAGGACCTCTTTGCTGATGTTCCATATTCCCTCACCATGACAGTGGCCACCAACTGGACCAGACTCATGAAATACAGCCACAGTTATGACAACAGTGAAAACATTACCACTCCTGTCTGCAAAGGTAAGAAGGCAGAATTACAGGACTCACCATTTATAAAATATAAGAGCAAGTCTTATCAGATCAGAGCTAGAAGAAAAATTTAATATTTGTAATGTTTATATAGAGATTTATCTCTGAGATGCTCCTCTCATATACATTATTTCCTGGTATAATCTAATATTTGCTAGGAATCTTCCTCATGTTCAATACTTTTTAGAACTGTAATAAATAATCCAATTCAATTTAAAAAATAATAATGTTTTCCTCCAAATTCTAATAATCCTGTGATACAATCTGTCCCCAGTTGTGGTTACATGTAGTAATTTCCCTTCCTTTTCAATTTCTTTGTCAAGTTCTTTTTTGTATCCCATTAATTTTTTTATATGTGGTCTTTTGGTTCAAAGGGGTCACAGGAGGTTGGTCAGGTTCTTTAGAAATCATAGTTTCATGCTATCTCTTCAATTTATTTATTTAATGCTCCACCTATTACTCTTCTCAAAGATTACATAAAACAACTAATGGACATCATTGCTGACTGGGTCAGATGTTTCGTTTGTACAGTTAAACTTAACTGTAATAAATCTTACATGGGTCTATTTTATTTTCTTGGTTCTAGAGGGCTGGGAATGGGGGAGGCAATGCTATTCATAATATATATTAAAGCTATCTCCCACACAAAACCTCTTTGATGCAGTAAATTTCCTCAGTGAATAGACATTTCTTTCTTTAGAAATAAATATTTAATTGTCATGAGCATTTACAGTTATGATTTGGAAGTCGATTTTAGCAGGGCTGATATCTGGATTTCACTTACAGTCTTTTTGCTAGTCTGGGTAGAAAATATTCTTATATCCTATTTTAATAGATGTATATTTTCTTGCTAGTGAATGTACTGGTGCACTATTCTTTAACTTCCCTTTCCCAGGTGCATCCTAATTCCCTTATAGGCAGTCTGTCCTCTGCTGGTACACATATGGTCTTGGAGAGAGGTAGGTGTTGACCAGAACAACCTTCCACTTGGCATCACTGAGGATGGGCGCATGACCTACACATGAATAACGAGACTGAGATGTAAAATCCTAGGTGTGTGACACAAGGACATGGGAGAGCAAGTAGTCAACTGGTTACCTAGCAACGGTGCTGATGGTGGTTGTGGTGGCAGCCTCAATGGCACAATGGTACCAGCAGCTTCTATTTACCAGGTGCTCCCACAGTATGAACTTAACTATGATTCTCATTGGGAAGCCACTCTTGTCTCCTGTATAGTTTTCAGTTTTGATTCCCTAGCCTTTTACTGATTCTGTAAGTCTTAATATATTCTTTTATACTTCTCTTTTAACTTTCGTTTTTCAGTTAAGATAGGCAAAGACAATTTTTCATGTGTTTGTTATATTGTTGTGGCCAGGTAGCACATATAGTTTGGGCAAACCTAAAAGTTGGAGGTTCAAATCCATAAGGAGTCATAATACAGATCTTATAGACTTGGACAAGGGAGCCCTGGTGGCACAGTGGTTAAGCACTTGGCTACTAACTGAAAATGCAGCAATTCTAACCCAGTGGCTGCTCCTTAGGAGAAAAGACCTGGTGACTCTTCTCATAAAGATTTTCAGCCTAGAAAGCCCTAGAGGGCAGTTCTACTTTGTGCTATAGGGTCACTCTGAGTTGGTGCTGACTTTGCAGCACACTACAAGTGCTGGGCAAGTCACTTCTTTGGTCTCAGTTTCCTCATCAGTGAAATGGAGATAACAGGACCTCACGGATTTTAGTGAAGTTTCAGTGAGTAAATACAGGTAAAATGCTTAGGGTGATGACGGGTGAGTGCTAGGTAGGAGTGCTGTGATGCATTGGTTAATGTACTCAGCTGCTAACCCAAAGCTCAGCAGTTCAAAACTACTAGTGGCTTTGCAAGAGAAAGATTTATAGCCTTGGAAAGCCTGTGGGGTTGCCATGAGTCAGAATGACTCCACGGCAGTGGATTTTTGCTTTTCTTAGGTAGGTGCTACATCCTCGATACATATTAAGAAATTCATTGCCAACTAGTTGACTCCAACTCATAGCCACCTTATAAGACAGGGTACAACTGCCTCAGAGGGTTCCCAAGAAGTAGGCTAGTGGATTCAGACTGCTGACCTCTTGCTTAGTAGCCATAGCTCTTAACCACTATGCTCCAGTGTTCCACTTCTAAGTACATGATTGTATTTGAAGTGTTCATTTGCACCTCTCTATGCCTGTATAAGATCTTGGCTCTGGGTGATCTTATTAATTGAAATATGATGGTAATGAGGCATACTGAAATTGGTGAACTCGTGTGAGAGTCCATCTTCAATTAGGTTCCAGGTTCTGGATACCCAGTAGTGATCAGGAAAAGTCTCTATTTTATAGCATTTATGTCCTATTTGGGGATGTAGACCATAAACAAATACAAGTGTAATGTCACATAGTAGTAGGTTCTACAAGGGAGAATGTAGGAAGGAAGCAATAGGGTACAGCGTAGAGATATAAGTTGTAGGAATCAAAGATAACAAAAATATGGTTTTGTAGACAGTGACCAGAGAAGGCCCCTTTAAAGCTGTCATATTTTAACAGACCTGAAAGAAGTGAGGGAGAATTCATGTTACGTTCTGTTGAAACAGTGTTGCAGGGAGAAAACATATCAAATGGAAATAATCTTGCTGTATTCCTGGAAGGCAAGCAGACCATGTGTTAGAGCACAATGAAATGGGCTAGAAGAGGTTGGAGGGATAGACAGAGGCTGTGAATATAAATCCTTGTAGCCCTTGCCAAGGACTTTGACTGTTATTCTTGCTGAGCACTGGAATAACAGGATCTGATTTTTTTTTTAAAGATTTCTCTGGCTATTATGTGAAGACTTGATGGGGAGGCAAGATGGAAAGCAGGGTTAGATAAGGTGGTTGAGACACTAGCGAAACATGATCAGAGTTGAAAGTATTATGAAGTAGTATAGTTGATAGATTAGATATGGAGTGTGAATAAAATAATAGAATCAAAAATATTCTTAGATTTTTGGTTTTAACAAATGGTTTTACCCTTTTCTGAGGTAAAGGAAACTACTTGGAGGGAAAGATTGGGATGGGAGAAATCAAGACATTGTTTCCGGTGGTGGTAAATTTGACAGGCCTCCTAAAACATCTAGGTAAGTGCTGTGAAGAACGCCTAGAGTAGGAAAGTCTGGAAAACACAGGAACAGTCAGGGCTGCTTTTAAAAAGAGAGGTTCTCTAACTGTACTCAATACTGCTAATAGAAAAGATAGAAACTCAGAATTGATCCTGGCACCAGAGATGTAAAAGTCTTGTTTGGTATAATAAAAATCCTGATTAATGCAGTATTGGGGGCAAAAGTCCTACCTGGAATGAGTTAGGGGAGAAGAGGAAACAGGGAGATGAAAAAGAATGTATGCAGACATTTCCTTCCAGGAGTTTTGCTAAAAAAAAAAAAAAAAAGAGCAGACACAAGGGATAGTAGCTGGAGGGCAACTTCAAGTACCATATTCTCAGAGATGTGAGATATTACAGAACATTTATAAACTAAAACAAAACAGCAGCAACAATAACAGCAAAAAGCCCCTTGCCAAAGAGTTGATTCTGATCCATAGTGACCTCTGGCAACTTACAAGACAGAGTAGAACTGCCCAACAGGGTTTCCAAAGAGCAGCTGGTGGATTCAAACTGGCAACCTTTTAGCTAGTAGCTGAGCTCTTAACCACTGTGCCACCAGGGAAGCCTGTTTAGAAGCTGATGGAAGTGCTTCAGTGGAGAGAGAAAAATAACTAATGATGTGGGCATCAGGCAGCATAATTGTAGAAGCAAAGTCCTTGAGTAAAAGAGAGAGAGAGGATCAGGAAGGAAGGAAGAAGATATAGTAAACATTCATGCAGTGGATTATTATACAGCAGTGAACATGTGTGAACTCAGTGTTACAGATGGATCTTGCAACCAAAAAGTTTGATCTAAAGAAGCAAGTCACAGAAAAATACACATAATATGATCACTGAAAGCAATTAAGTCAGTAAGAATTGATTGCTATTTATTTCCTCGCTTATCCCCAATCCCTAATCTATCACTAAATCATGGCCAAGCTTCAACAACACGATATGAAGTTGTTCATAAAATAAAGGTCCTTAGGTGGATGCAAATGGTTTGCTGCCAGTTATTAACCAAAAGGTTGGGAATTCAAAGCCATCCAGCACTACTGTAGAAGCAAAAACTTAGGAAACCCTGTGGAGCTCGGTTCTCATCTATGGTAACACACGGGGTCACCAGGAGTCAAAATTGGCCCCACAGCAACCGGTTTGTTTTTCATTTAATATATACAAAAAACGCAACAAATATTCCTCTTCCCCATTCCTACCTTATGTCTAACTCCAGTGCCTACATTCTCCACACTTATATGATCAGATTTTCAAAAACTTACTGAAACCACTTCTGTTTCACTGCCCCTCATTTCTCTCTTTCCTCAATGGGGTAATCATTACTTTACATATAATCTCACATCTCTGGTCCTTTTCTTCTTCCTTCAAACTGGCATGGAAAAAGCCCTTCCCTGTTTAAGCCTAGCAATATTACTGTAGCTGATCATGACTAGCCATAAAGATGCAGGTTTTACCCTCTTCGGTTTTACCCTCATTGACATTTCACTCTCTTATCTCAAAGTAGTCCATAGCTCTCCTCAAATATCTAATTTCACTATGAGGAGAAATTAGAAGAATCTGCTTCCTACCATTCTTTTTATCCATCTTTGTTTGGGGTTATAGCATATGTATATTATAGGATTGCATTATATATTATATAGAATTATGTATTGTGCACTGTGTATATTGTATGTAATATTGGGTTATATTAGATTAGATTAGATATATAATACATACATGTAAACACTGTGCCAACACCTTTTTCTTACTTGCTATTGAATGAGTTAGATTTTCCTGTTAGGGGAAGGAAGATGCCCAGGTTGCCTTCTAGGCTTTACTACCCTCGATGACATAGACAGATTGCTTCCTTCAGTATGACTACTTGTCTAGCAATTTGTGTAGCTCTATTTCTGAAGCTTTTCTGATACAAACTCCATCCAGTAAATTTTCAGTCCCCGAGCTATGTTCAAACCAGTTTGCTATCCTCCTCTTTGGGAAGGAAAAAAATGAGAGAGTTCACTCTTCAAGAAGACTCTTGACCTTTGCAAGTGTATTTTGTTGGTACTTATAATGCTCAGCTTCCACTAAGACCTCGCCTTTCAACGTGTTCTTTCTACTCACTTTGCCTATGTGGTTTCTGAGCAACTTTGGGCAGCTTTTACATTTTTTTTTTTTTTAATTGTATGGATTACGTGTTAGTACTTTTGAAGAATATAATTTAAAAAGAAGTGCATAGAAGAATGGGGATTATTGTCTCTGTTGCTTTTATGTGATTTCCAGCAGGGAAAAAGAGAGAGCATGAGAGAGAGATTGACAGTTATATTCATCTGAAATTGTGTTGCTATCTTTTTATGTTGTAATGGATGACAATCTTTTTAATTTGAAGCCATTATTCTCTACTAAATATTTGACACTATAAATTTCCAAGTATTTCTTATCCTGTATTCTACAAGTTTTGAACATTTCTGTCATCCAAGTAGGAATATTTAAAATTATTTTATGTTATTTTATTATTGGTTTTCAACTTTTTGATTTCTAGAATTCAGTCTATATAATTGTTACTCTGTGAAAGAAATAAGACATTCTATGGCTGGCATATGGTCCAATTCAGTGAATGTTCTGTGTGTGATTCAGAAAAAGGGAAACAGATAAGCCTGTTGGATACATGGTAGTTGTGTGGTTCAGCCTTTCAATATCTTTTCTAGTTGCTTTTGTTATCTTTACCTGCAAAGAACAGAGAAAATTCTTTAAAACTTTAAAAAAAAAATAATGTCAGTTTTTCTTTCTGCATCTCTATACATTTTTTATTTCTATATTTTAAGTCTATGACACTACTCATGTATATGTCTAGAATTATTTATTTTCCTGGAAATAAAACTTTTTATTATTATGTAATGCTCCAGTTTGTCTCTATGCATTTTATGTTAAAATCTATTTCTATGGAAAAATATTAACTATCACACTTTTTTTGGTTCTCTTTAATTTAGTATCGTCTTACTTTCAATTGTTTCATGCTGTTACATTTTATATATAATTCATGTTTTCCAGTGAAACAAACTCTCTCTTTTAGCCAGCAAATTTGTCCTATTAATACTTATTGTGGTTGCTAACACAGTAACTCTTGCTTCTACCATCTTGTGTTATGCTTTCTAATTTTTCACACTTTTTTTGTTTGTTTCCCCATTTTTTCTCTTCTGCTAGTTTAGAAGCTAGCAGTCCCTGAGTGGTGCAAGAAGTTAAGCCCTAAACTACCTGCTGAAGGTTTGGTGGTTCACACCTGCTCAAAGGTACTTCAGAAGTTAAGCCTCATGATCTTCTTCTGAAAAGTCACAGCCTTGAAAACACTATGGAGTAGTTATGCTCTGCACACATAGGGTCACTGTGAGTGAGAATTGACTCAACAGCAATTAACAGTGACAAATTAGGAGTTACAGGAGCCATTTCTGATCTTTTTCTTGTTATCCTTGAAATTTTACTATCATATATTCAATTAATTCTAAAATAAATATCCTGATCCACCTCTTCAAACTCTAAGTACCTTTGAACCATTATAACCCATGTAGTCTCAAAAGATGTTGTTCAACACTTGGCTCTCTTTTTCTAAAGTCATAAACATTGAAAATCTTTACTTGTACTTACCTAATATTCACTAGTTTCTTTGTGATACCTTTCTTTATTGTGTACAGAGCTTTTTTCTGAGGTCATTATTTTTCTTCCTGAAGTACAATATTCTGAAATTCCGTTAGAAAGGATTTGTTGGTCATAAACTCTCAGTTCTAGTTTAATTTTTGATGATCTTTGTTTATGAGCTTACTTTTGATTAATACTAAGAGAGAGCCCTGAGGACTTAACTTTGAGATATTTTCTTCTAGGAAATTGTGTTTACCTCTTCAAGTATCCAAGGGTACTATCAATTTGAGACCCCTCAGTACTCTCTAAATTTCCTAGTTTAACACCAGAGTAGCAGATTAGCATTTGTGTTAACCTATTCTCCCTCTGGGCTTTCAGTTTATTGGTTTTCCTTTGCAGATCTGCTCCAACTCGAGGGCACTTGGCTGGCTTGGTTTTGTAGATCTGGTGTACTATTGGCCCTTGGTCACTGGTTTCCTACAAACCTAACAATACATACTGTTTTGATGTAAGACCTGATCCAATCTATAATAGAAGAGACTTTCAGAATTTCTACTGATAGACATTTTGCTGTAGTTCTCCAGAAGAATCCTTTTTCCATTATGCTTATATGGGTTCTCAAAATTAAGGAGAGTATATTATCTAGATGTTGTTTATTAATAAGTCATATGCACATGTAACCATAGGCTAATGACATTTAAAAGGAACTCATAAACAAGTTGTCCAAGCTCTCTTAATACTTGAATACAACTAGTCTGACCACACAATTTTCAAAGTTATCACTAGGATGAGCTAGTATTATCAAAGAACACTCACTCTTCAAAGGGGGAAAAAACAAAACAAAACAAAACAATGTTTAACCTTAAACTTTATACAGTATTTCAACTGCTTTATAATTTAAAATTGTTCCATGGACAACGATTTCATATGAGCAATACTGATGTTGATTGGCATCTGCCTGGCATCAGTTTTTCCTTTAATGGATTTCTATAGACTTAAAAATTAATTATAAGTCAAGAGTTCTCCACCATATATTCTTAAAAGGATATTATTTAGAGTGCAACTTAAATGAAATGGTTTTTTAAAAAGATGTATCTTTTAAATGAATTTAACCTGTGGGGAAAATAACAGGGAAATGTGAGGGTTATAGCTCTCTGAATATTATGAACTAATGGTCTTAAGTTGCTTAGAAGCCATAATTTTCTGAATGAAATACACATAAAGAGCAATATCTGCAGACTAATTTCCACTGATGTGTCATCATGGCATGTTAACTGATTAACACAGTCTTCATCTGAGAATTGGTGCCTGTGTATATGTGTATTCTCACATTTATTATACATAAAACTCAAGGGCAGTCTTTCATGCTTCATAGATAGTATGAACAGATGTGTCATAGTAGGCACTCCTTTTGCCTTGCTCAGTAGGATTTGTGGCATCTCTAACTCTATTCAAAGTTACTTTGAATTAAAAAATTTTCAGAAACAGTCTACAAATCAAGCACTGAAAAATTACAATAAATGCATAATAACTGAAATGTGAGAAATATTTTGTCTTTTGAATTACTCTGTCAAACAGCCTTTATCAAGAGTGAAAGCATTTAGTCACTTGGGATGTGAAATTAGCTTTCAAGAAGCCTCATTTTTCCCTTCTAATCAACATGATTCTGGACACCAGATTCCAGAAGAAAGACTTCTCCAAAGAAGAAAACTATAATATTAAAACTTCCTTTCTCTGTGTGTCAATTCACTGTAAGGATTGGACTAAATTGCAAGAATTATTTTTTCTCAAAACAGAATCTGTATGAAAATAAATCTCATCAAAAGGTAATTGTAGGAAAATACCAAGTGGAAAATATAATTAAAAAAAAAAGCCAATATGTGGTAAGTTTATTTGTAATAACAATATTTATTCCTGACGAGAGCAAGAGCTATGCTAGTATGTTCAGTGCTATGGGAGGTAAAAACTAGGCCTAAATATTTTGGAAAACAATTATGTTATTTATTCCCAAAGCACTAAAAATGTACATGTCTCCTTGACTCAATAAATTTACTTCTAAGAAAATGGCAGCTATTTCTGAGTAGTAAGATTAATCATAATTTTAATGTTTAAATTTTTACCATTGTGTATTTTTCTATGATTACTATAAATTATATTTTAATATCAATAAATAATACAGTCTTTCATAGAATCTATCATTGAACAGGTTGAAATACATCTTACTTACAAGCACTCATATCAGCCTGATGATTTGCTTTCAACACACTGATGAGGTTCTCACAGGCAATTTCCAAGACAGTGCCACCAATATTATTGATAAACATGCTATTCTTAATATTAACAATTTAGGGCAGAAAGAAAATGGACATAAAATGGAAGAATGAGTAGTCTCTGATGTTTCTTTTAACTTTAAAATAATCATTTTTTCCATAATTTCTATAAATTACAAAGGGAATGCTATGTGAGTAGACCAGAGCATGGAGGTTAAAACAGCATTTTTATATCTGATGAATTGAATTCACCAGATGGACAACAAAACTTCTGTCATGAGCTTCTGATGAGCGAAATATGTCGAAATCAGATAATGGGCAGATTATCAAGTATAGTGAAAGCAGAGAAAGCAGAGAAAAATAGACAAAATTCTTCTCAAGCACACACACACAGTAGAGTGCTATGCAATGATAAAGAACAATGATGAACCCGTGACACATCTAACAGCATGGGTGAATCTTGAGGGCGTTATGCAGAGTGAAATGGAAAACATTGCATGAGACCATTATTACTAAAAACTCATGAAAGAGTTTACACACAGAAAGAAACCATCTTTGATGATTATAAGGGAAGGAAGGAGTGGGGATAGAAAAACACTAAACAGACAACAGATAAGTGGTACTATTTGTGGATGGTAAGATGGTACGTGACACTGCGGAAGCCAGCACAATCTGTATTAAGCAAGGTCATGGAATCTCTTTAGACATGTCCAAGCTCTCTGGAAGACCAAATTACTGGTCTCAGCTCTGTGGGGGCTATGGTCTTGGAGACCATCTAGTTCAAGTGGCACAGCACAGTTAATAAAGAAAATGTTCTACATTCTGCTTTGGTGAGTAGCATCCGGGGTCTTAAGAGCATATAAACAGCCATCTAAGGTACTCCACTGATGTCACTCCATCTGGAGCAAGGCGGAATGAGGAAAACTAATGACACAAGGGAAAGATTAGTCGAAGGACTAATGGACAACAGTTACCATAGCCTCTACAAAACCGAGTCCAGTACAGCTAGATGGTGCTGCCAGCTGCACTGACAGGGATCACGTAGAAGGTCTGGAATGAGCTGGAGAAAAAGGTAGCACAAAATTCTAACTTAAGAAAATAAAAAAAAAAAAAAAATCAGATTTACCGGCCTGATGGAGAAGTGAAGAAATCCCAGGAGCATGGCCCCCTTCAGCTTAACACTGGATATGCCTCTAAAGGAAAAGGAGACCAAGGGAACATACCAGCCCAAGTGCAAGGACTGGAAGGCAGAAAGGGACAGGAAAGTCGGTAATAGAGAACCCAAGGTCAAGAATGGAGAGTACTGCCATACCATGGGGCTATAGTCAATGTCACAAAGCAATGTGTTTAATGAGAAATTAGTTTCTTCTGTAAAACCTCATCTAAATACAATTAAAAAAAAAGATTGATTTCACATACATACACATGCACACACAACATCCTCAAGTATAATCTCTAGAAATAAGGTAAAATATTAGTAAATGCTTACGTGGCATGGGAATAAATAAATTGTTGTGAAAATGGTAATTGAAGGGCTGGTTTTAAGGAAAACTCACCACAAATATGTTGAATGTACACTACATCTCTGACTTTGCGTGTGTTTTCTGCATGATGTATGTTTTATTATATGAGTATGTGCTTTGTGTTAACCATCTGTCTAGTAACCATGCAATTTGCATGTTTGGTGTGATCCTTGGGGGCTATATTGGGTACATTTATGTATTGTGTGTATTGTGTGCTCTGTATGAGACTTTGCATTTTGTGCATGTGCTGTAGTTGTGTATGTTGTAGTTGTGGTGTGTCTGTAAATGTAGCCGGGGAGCTGGATCAAATAGTGTCTACCAAGAAAAAAAAAAGAGATATCGACATTCTGGCCACACATCAAACATTTAAGATGCACGTACATCCACGGAGATTGCAAATAGCATTAATAATAAGATAGAGCGTGAAGGACAATGAGATTTTAAATGCACTGTGCATCTGTGTGTGATGTGTGGGAGTGCATGTGTGTATGCACTCACACATATAGAATGCAAGGAGCCCGAGAGCACCGTAAGGTGGGCCATTTCACAAGGGTCATTAATCTCATGGATCCCTCTGGGCTTCCTCTTCAATGGGCCTAGTTTTCTGAGCTGGCTAAAGATATGGTAGGTGTGGATTTCTGCCAACACATTAAGAGTCTCTGGGCTCTGATCTCTCCTCTGTCTTTTGGGGATGAGGGAATCAGGAATAACTGAAATGCTCACCAATGCTTTCTTCATATAATACTAATACCTTTGAATGATAAACTATTGTTTGAAAATGCTTTTACAATCATTAATGTATTTTCCCCTGCAATCCTAGGAGGAAATCTCTTCTTCCCAGCAAACATGGGAGGGACACAGAACAGCTAATTTTATCCAAAAAGGGAACAGGATCAGAAAGATTAAGGGGCATGCCTAAACACATGGGATTTAAGTGGCAAAGCTGAGATTAGAAACCACGTTTTATGATTCCTAACCAGGTGCTAGAAACATCGTAGTACATTAACCATGTTCCATCCTGGATACATTTTCAGGAGCATTTTGCATCTGATAATAAGGTCTTTCCTTTAAGTTATCTTTGAACATTTTAATCACTTTAAATTAACAGACCTGGTGATGTAATGGTTAAGAGCTCATTGCTAATCAAAAGGATGGCAGTTAGAATCTTCCAGCTGCTTCTTAGAAACTCTATGGGGCATCCTCTAGTGTGGCTATGAGTTGAAACTGACTCAGTGGCAAAGAAGGCTGTTTTATTTTATTTTTTAATAAATTAAAGCTTCTTTCTCCGGCAGATAAAAGACCTGGCAGAAAAATCCACTGAATGTGATGTCCTGCACATAGCGCTCTTGTCATGGTTCAGATCCCAGTAATCAGGTCTTGGTCTCCGTTGTCTTGTTTCCTTTGCCTCAAATCTTGCTCTTTTCTGCTGCATCAGTCACAAAGCTGCCAGGAGTTTCTTTTTCAAAATGTGAGACAATCACCCTACCCACTAGGTCATTAACAACCTGTGATAGACAGATAACACAACCTTGCTTGCAAAGAGTAAAGAAGCACCTGATGATTGTCTTAGCTGTCTAGTGCTGCTATAACAGAAATTTCACAGGTGGATGACTTCTCCAAAAGAAGTTTATTCTCCTGTAGTCCGGTAGGCTATGAGCTTGAACTATACAGTGCCCGCTCCAGGAGAAGGCTTCCTCTCTCTGTCAGTTCTGGAGGAAAGTCCTCATCATCAGTCTTGCCTTGGCCAGCAACATCATAGCACAGGAACCTCAGGTCCAAAGGACACACTCAGATCCCAGCACTGCTTTCTCAGTGGTATAAGGTCCTCATGTCTCTCCGCTTGCTTTTTCTTATGTCTCAGAAGAGATTGGCTTAAAAGACTCTCCAATCTCAGACTTCATCAATATAACTGACACTAATCCTTCTTATTAAATCACAGTGACAGAATTTACAACACACAGGAAAATCCCAGTAAATGACAAAATGGTGGACAACCATACAATACCAGGAATCACGATCCAGCCAGATTCACACACACATTTTTCAGGCGATATAATCTAATCCATGATAATGACGAAGATCAAAGACTATAGCTTCAGCAGGGATTACACCTTAATATAAAGAGAACAAGAGTCTTTATAACTAGACAAATAAGCAATACTGTAATAAGTGGGCTAAAGATCGAAGCTGTCAGAGATTTCATTTTACCTGGATTCACATTCAACACCCATGGAAGCATCAGTCAGGAAATCAAATCAAATATCGCATTGCCAAATTTGCTGTAAAATACCTCTGTAAATTATTAAAAAGCAAAGATGTCACCTTGAGAACTAAGGTGTAGCCTGACTCAAGCCATGATATTTTCTGTCACCTCACATGCATGTGAAAGCTACAGAAGAATAAGGAAGACTGTAGAACTGATGACTGAATTACAGTGTTGGTGAAGAATATTGAATATACTATGGACTGCCTGAAGAGTGAACAAATCTGTTTTGGAAGAAGTACAGTCAGAATATTACCTAGAAGTAAGGATGGTGAGACTTCACGTCATGTACTTTGGGCATGTTATAAGGAGGGACCAGTAATGGGAGAAGAACGCTTCTGAATGGACCACCTTCTCTCCACGTGTTGGAAGAAATTTTCAAACAGTCATAAATTAAGAATCTTACCTATCTTCTATTCTGGATACATGTGTCATATTGCCAAATATACATATATATATGTATATATATATTACATTAACCTAGTTACATTCATATCTTTTTACACCAGTCTGAAAACTCCTTAGAGTTGGGGACCAATTCTGATGCATTTCTACCACAGGACATGATGTAATAGAAAGTGAGAAATGAATAACCAATCAGGCATTATTGACTTTCAGGTGCTGGCAAATTCTGACCCATGGACTAAATATGGCCCCTGCCATTTTTACAAATGAAGCTTTACAGGAATATAGCTCTGCCTACTCATTTATTAACTGCAGCTGCTTTTGGAGCTCTGATGGCATAGTGGTAAAGAGCTTAGCTGCTAACCAAAAGGTTGGCAGTTTGAATCCACCAGCTGCTCCTTGGAAACCCTATAAAAGCAGTTCTACTCTGTTCTTATAGGGTTTCTATGAATCAGAATTGATCCACTGGCAATGGGTTTGGGTTATTTTTTTTTTTTTTTTTTTGGTATAGCTGGTTTTGCTCTACGATGACAGAGTTGAGTAGTTGCGACAGATACCAGGTGGACTGCAAAGCAGAAAATATTTACTGTCTGGCCCTTTATAGAGAAAGTTTGTCAAACTCTGACTTAAATAACCTCTATGGTCCTTAAAGTGCTGCTTTGATTTTGTAACTTTTAATATGTGACTTTTGAAAAATCACAAAAAGGAACAAGAAATGTACTTTGAATCTGCTGTATATTATTCAATGATGTATCAGCAATTTTTCATCAAGGAAGTTAATTTTGTTATTATTAATGTCATTTAATGATATTTAGTTTAGCTAGCAGAGAACTAAACTGTCAGGTAAGTATAGATAAAGGTTTAATTTGAAAACTACAGAACATGTTCTTTACTCAGAAATGTTTAAAGGATAATACATATTTGAGGTTTTTTTTTAAAATATAAAAGCATATTTGAATATCTTTAAACACACATTTAGACAAAGAATTAGTCAAATGCCTGGATGTATTCCAGCCATGTTAGAGAGAGAGCATGTCCTGTGGTTTAAAATGAGTCAACTGAGAGATAAATTTATTTTTCATTATAGACACCAATTTATTTTCTGCAAAATGATTATTCTTTAAGACAGCACATAGTATTTTCTTGTAAAATTCTAAAAATTTTAGTGATATTTCTTATTTTCTGAGATCTCAAATTTCCTTTGAATCACAATCTTAGCTTTTTTTTCCAGTCAATATAAATGTATCTCCCAAGCCTAGTCTTATTCAGAAAACACAAATCTCCTTTACCCCATGGGGACTTAATTATATTGACTGATATTACTCATTTTTAATATAGCATCAGAAAATGTAGGGGAAGGTTCTAGAAAGCTTGGGAGGATAAGTTGATTTATTTTTCCTTAGTTTTTTGATGATGTACCTTTTATAAGGAGCCCTGGTGGTACAGTGGTTAAGTGCTCAGTTGTTAACCAACTGCTAACCAAATGAATCCATCAGGTGCTGTGCATGCTGGAGAAAGAGGATGTGACAGTCTGCTTCCCTTCCAGCCTTGGAAACCCTATGGGGCTGTTCTCCTCTGTCCTACAGGGATGTGGTGAGTCAGACTGGACTTGATGGCAGTGGGTCAGTGGAATACCTTTTATGATTGTATTAAACCCTATCATTGTTTTCTGATATTGATAACCCTCCTCTTCCTACCACCATAAACGTGTTGAACAGCACTACTTAATTAAAATAAATTTTACATAAACTATCTTCGAGAAATTTTTAACAGGTCTTCATGCCTATTGAGCAAGTTGGGGAAGTGCTAGGATAACATAAAATCAGAGTTGGCAGTTATTTTGGAGTTGAGCATATTACACACATCATTCACTCTAATCGCCGCTAATTTTAAATATATTCTTTAATAAAGAATATGTTCCTGTCACTAAGCCCAAACATATGCTTTCCTGACACTTCATCTGTTATGCGGGAAGCATAATAATAACCATTAAAACGATTACGAAAACAGTAACAATGCAACAGCAAACAGAAATCAAACCCAGGAGCATTTCCAGCTATTGCTTTAAACTTACTAAACAATTACATATCGTATGTATCAACAAGACACTGATAACTGTAAATTATAAATGAGATAATTAGTATGTGTATGTGCTATATAGTATAGTGACAATATACAGAGACAAGAAGTCATGCCTGAGGTAGTTATAATTTATTCTGAGATTTCTCTTGTTTTCCCATGATGGTAGAAATATGAAACTTCACAAAATAAAAGAGACAAGGTTTTCCACTGCCATAAAATGTAGGATGTTTAAAAGATAATGTTAAAGAAAATTGCGGTGGGAAACATTTCAATGTTTTGGCATGTTTCAACAAGAAAACCCCAAAAGTTAAAGCAAGAAGATCTCTTGTATGAAGGCAACCTCAGGTTTACCTTTTAGTTATGTAGGTTAAATTGTAACAAAAGCCTTTTTTTGTCAGTTATATTGAGGGTAGAGTAAATATCACTGTTATTCATGCTGTTCAAAGTTCCTGATTTTTTAAATGTGCTTGTTCTATTAATTTGTGAGAGACTTATGTGACTGTCTCTGTCTAACTACGGATTTGTCTCTCAGTTCTGTCATTTCTTGTTTTGTGTATTTTGATAGCATATTATTGTTGTTGTGTTAAGTGCTATTGAGTCCGTTCTGACTCATAGCTACACTATGTACAACAGAACACAGCATTACCTGCTTCTGCACTATCCTCACAATTGTTCTTTTGCTTGAAGGCATCATACCAGCCACTATATCAACCCATCTCTTTGAGGGGCTTCCTGTTTTTCACTGACCCTCTACTTTATCAAGCATGATATCCTTCTACAAGGATTGGGCTTTCTTCATAATATGTCCAAAGTATGTGAGATGAAGTCTCATCTATATTCCCAAAGAGGAGCACTTTGTACTTCTTCCAAGACAGACTTGTTCCTTCTTCTGGTAGTCCATAAGATAGTCAGTGTTCTTTGCCAAAGCCGTAATTCAAAGTTATCAATTCTTCACAGTCCAGCCTTCATGTGCACATAAGGCAATTGAAAATACTATGGCTTGGTACACCTTAGCCCTCAAAGTGACCTTAAAGAGGTCTCTTGCAGCATATTTGCCCAAGGCAATGAGTTAGTCAGTGGCTATGTGGACTCCATCTCATCAAGACTGAGATTTTTATCTTAAAAGAGAGAAAAATGTTGGACTTAGGGTTCTTTTTCTGTTTTCTCTAATTTATCAGCAACACCATATTAGCAATTAGTGCTGTAGTCAGGATTCAGCCTCTCCTCGAGAAGCTCTTACTGTTATTGCCTGCTGTTTTGAAGAGTGTTGAACTTGTACGTGAGCAAATGATGGTCTTTTCCAAAGTCAACCACTGGCATTGTTTTGACTGATGATACTGAGTTTTTTCCATTATCTCTTTTCATAGATGTATTTGATTTGATTCCCATGTATAACATCTGATAAGATCCAGGCGTGTAGTCACTATTTATGTTGTTGAAAAAGGCATTTGGAATAAAGAAATCATGGGTCTTGCAAAATGCTATCATGAAGGGATGGAGTCAAGATGGCAGACTAAACAGACATCTCCCTAAATCCCTCTGGAAACCAAGGCCTGAAATGATGATTAAATGGAGACTTCTGGACACCTAGTGAGCCCTAGCACACAGCATAGGGCTGTCTATTCAGACTACATACCACTGACAGGAGACCTCTTATCTTTTGCTGACCCAGCCCTTGTTGACTGCTGGCTCTGGCGGTCTGAAGGTAACTCATCTTTATAACCTTTTTTTTCTTTGTCATGGCTGGCAGGTGGGGCTGGGGCTTGACTAGTGGCAGGACTCAGACTCACTACTGATGGCGTCCATGACCGGAGTCGCCACATTTTCAGAGACCAGCCTTAGAATCTGTGCATCTTGGCACTTTTGGCTTCTCTACCCTAATTTCTGCCAGTGAATAGCCTATTCCAAGGTGGGCAGGAGAGCTTGTGTGGGACAGCATCTTGATTGTCTGGAAAGTTGAGTTACTCATACGAAGGCCTTAACTGGACCTAATACCCAGGCTGGCAGGCAGTGCCTGACCTGAGAGCACTTTTCCAACAGAAAAGCAGCCTTTTGCACAGTGCGGCTACCAGATGATGGCAGGGCAGTAGCCTTTCTGTAGTTTGAACTTGTTTACAGCTTCTGGGGTTGGCTACAGAGGTACTTACTTTGCCAGCTCTAACATTATAGGGTCAACTGACTCTATAAGGGTCAAATGACTCTATAAGTAGAGCTGTGTCTCTGCCAATCATGAGGTAGAGCATGCTACCCCAGAGAGACCACTAAGCCCAGGCACTAGAGTACATAAAGGTATCTGGTAATCAACTTCCTTTTCAGACTGACCTTTAGACCCTGTTAAGGTAACACTGGAGAAACAAAACAACCTCCAGATGCCCAAAAAGTGACAAAGTTTGGACAAAATCATTAAGAAGGATTTACCTATGGCTTCAGAAAGCCCAAAAAAGAAAGAACTAGAGAACTTCCCAGACAAAGAAACCTGTCGGAAACTATTGGAGGGCAAGTACAAAAGGATTACATAGAGAAGTCTCCTAGACTTTATACAAAATGCAGCAGAGCAAAATGAAAAATTAAGCACCCTATTCAATCTGATGGAACACCAGTAATCTGAAACCCAACACATCAATAGCAAAATCAAAGAGAGAGAAAATTCAATTCAAAGCCAAGAAAACAGAATGGAACAAATGGAAAACAGACTTTCTGACTTGGAAGACAGAGCTACTGACTCTAACATCTATGAGGAGAAATCAGAGAAAAAGAAATTAAAAAAAAAAAAGAAGAAGAAGCATGTGGGACTCTATTAAGAGGAACAATCTATGATTAATTGGAGTTCCTGAACAAGGTGGGATACCTCAGAACACAGAGAGTATTGTTGCTTAGCTGCTGACAGAAGACTTCCCAGAAATTATGGAAGAAGGGAATATGGATATCCAAGATGCATACCAAACAACACTCAAGATAGATCTTAAAAGAAATACTTCAAGACATATTATAACCAAGCTTAGCAAAATGAAACTTATGCAGAAACTCTTAAAAGCAGCAAGACTCAAAGCAAAACTAACATTCAGAGGGAAACCCTGTAGGCTTTCATTGGATTTCTCAGCAGAAACAATGCTGTCACAGAGACAATGGGATGACACATTCAAAATTTTTAAGGAGAAGAACTTCCAACCAAGAATTATTTATCCTGCAAAACTATCTTTCAAATATGAAAATGAAATTAAGACATTCGTAGATAAACAGAAACTCAGAGGCTTTGTAAAAGCCAAACCAAAGCTACAAGAAATACTGAAAGAAGCTCTTAGCTTAGAAGAACAAAACCATTAACTTTATATTTTAGGAGGAAATAAAGGACACATCATCCAGAAGCCTACTCAGTTAGAGAAGGCTCCAAACTCAATCAAAGCTATAATATTAAAAGAAGTGATCCAATGATCATATCATGAAAACTATGATGTCATCAAGTTAAACAGAGGGATGTACTACAGTTGTTACAGTCCTTCCAGAAGGAGATGAAGATAATAAGTGTTGCAGTAGTTAAAATTGGGTTTAAACATAGATTATTAAGGGGCATCGTAGGGGCAGCTGCAAAACACAATAAAGATACAACATACCATATCAAGAAACGTAATACAGGAGTCTCAACAACCACAAAACCAACACTGAAAAAAGTGAAAACTCAACTCATAAAGAAGAATGTCTGTGAACAGATAAAAAAAAAAAACAGAGAAAACATCAACACAAAAACAAATTTATCACAATGACAGCAGTAAACACATACCTATCAATAATAACATTAAATGTGAATAGACTGACCACTCCAGTAAAGGTACAGTGAGTGATATCTTGGATCAAAAGACATGACCTGTCCACATGCTGCTTACAGGAAACTGAGACTTAAAGATATGAACAAACTGAAAATTAAAGGATAGAAGAATACATATCAAGCTAGCAATACACAAAGAAGAACAGGTGTGGCACTATTAATCTCAGATGAAATAGATTTTAATGTAAAATCCACTATTGTAGACAAGGATGCTCACTATCTATTGCTGAAAGGTTCAATACACAAGGAAGACTTAGCAATATTAAATATTTATGCACCCAATACTAGAGCACTTAAATACATCGAACAAACACTGACTACACTCAAAAATGAGATAGATCACTGCACAGTAATAGTGGGAGACTTCAACTCTCCACTCTCAATATTCAACAGATTGTCTAGAAAAAAACCTCACTAAAGACACAGAAGATTTTATTGCCACAATTAACCAACTAGACCTCGTTGACATATACAGAACTTTCCATCCATCAGCAGACAACTATACCTTCTTCTCTAGTGCACATAGCATATTTTCCAGAATAGACTATGTGTTAGGACATAAAACAAATCTCAACAAAATCCATACCAATGAATTATTGCAAAGCATCTTTTCAGACTATAAAGGCATTAAAGTCCAAATCACTAGCAGAAAAAAGTTAATATTAAGTGGAACTTATGGAAACTGAACATCTTGCTCAAAAAGCCACGGGTTATAGAAGAAATCAAGGATGAAATAAAGAAATGTCTGGATTCCGATGAGGATGAAAGCACATCCTACCAGAACCTATCAGATACAGCCAAAGCAGCGCTCAGAGGTCAGTTTATCTCCATAAATATACACATTGAAAAAGAAAGAATCCAAACCAAAGAACTAAGCCTACAACTTGAACAAGTAGAGAGAGTATAACAGAGGAACCCTTCAGAAACCAGAAGAAAACAGATCATAAAGATTAGAGCCGAACTAAAGGAATTAGAGAAGAGAAGAACAATTGAAAAAACTAAGAAGACCGAAAGCTGATTTTTTAATAGATCAGCAAAACTGACAAACCATTAGCTAAAATTACTAAAGAAAAATAGGAAAGGAAATGAATCACCCAAATAAGAAACGAGAGGGGAGTGGTCACAACAGATCCATAAGAAATCCAGAACATCGTAACAGAGTACTATGAAAGACTATACTCTAACAAATTTGAAGACCTAGAGGAAATGGACAAGTTCCTAGATTCATATCAGCTACCAAAATTATCACAAGGTGAAGCAGAACAGCTTCATAAACCCATCACAAGGGAAGAGATTGAAAAAGTCATCAGAAACTACTAATCAAAAAAAGCCCTGGCCCAGATGCCTTAACTGCAGAATTCTACCAAGCATTTAGAGAAGAATTATCTCCAATACTACAGAGACTATTTCATAGCATAGAAAGGGATGGAATACTCCCAAATTCATTCTATGAAGCCAGCATAACTCTGATACTAAAGCCAGGGAAAGACCCAACAAAAAAGGAGAACTACAGACCAGGAGCACTCATGAATCTAGATACAAAACTCTTCCACAAAATTCTTGCCAATAGAATACAACAACATATCAAAAAAATAATTCATCGTGACCAGGTTGGATTCATACCAGGGATGCGAGCAAGGCTGGTTCAACATCAGAAAAACAATTAATGCGATCAACCACATAAATAACACAAAAGACCAGAATCACCTGATTTTGTCTATTGATGCAGAAAAGGCATTTGGTAAGGTCCAGCACCATTTCATGCTACAAATTCCCAGCAAAATAGGAATAGATGGCAAATTCCTCTATGCAACAAGGGCCATTTATACAAAGCCAACTGCATACATCATCCTGAGTGGAGAGAGACTGAAAAAATTTCCCTTGAGAACAGGAACTAAATAAGAACGTCCACTCTCATCTCTCCTATTCAACATTGTACTAGAAGTTCTAGCCAGAGCAATTAGACAAGACCAAGAAATAAAGGGCAGCTGCATCAGCAAAGAGGAAATAAAAATCTCCCTATTTGCAGACAATATGATTGTATATGCAGAGTATTCTAGAGAATCTATAAGTAAACTACTCAGACTGATAGAAGAGTTCAGCAGCCTCAGGATACAAGATAAACATAAGTTAATCAGTAGGATTCCTTTATATCAACGATGAGGTTATTAAAGAGGGAATCACCAAATCAATACCATTTTCTATAGCCCCCAAGAAGATAAAATACCTAGGAATAAATCTAACCAGAGAAATAACAGACTTTTACAAGGAGAACTACAACACCTCACTACAAGAAACTAAGAGAGACTTACATAAATGGAGAAACATTGTGAAAGTGTCTATTTCACCCAATGCAATCTACTTATATAATGCAATGCCAATACAAGTTCCTATGACATTTTTTAAGGAGACAGAGAAGCAAATCAGCAACTTTATTTGGAAAGGGAAGAAACCCCGGATAAGTAAAGCACTTGTGAAGAAGAATACACTAGGAAGCCTCTCACTGCCTGACTTTAGAACCTATTACAATGCCACAGTGGTGAAAACAGGTGGTACTGGTACAAAAAGAGACAGATAGATCAACAGAACAGAGTTGAGACCCAGAGGTGACACTATCCACCTAAGAACAGCTGATATTCAACAAAGGCCCTAAGACATTACACTGGGGTAAAAGCAACCTCTTCAACAAATGGTGCTGGCAAAATCCGATGTCCATCAGCAATAAACTGAAACAAGACCCATATCTTACACCTTATACAAAAACCAATTCAGCCTGGATAAAAGACCTAAATATCAAATTTAAGACAATAAAGCTCATTCAAGAAAAATTAGAATCAACAATGGAAGTTTTAATACACAATGTAGACAGACTTTAAAATCTGTCAAACAAACCACAATCAACAGAATAAAAAAATAGACAAATGGGAACTACTAAGAATCAAACACTTTTGCTCATCCAAAGACTTCATCAAAAGAATTAAAAGACCACCTACCAAATGGAAAAAAATATTTGGTAACTACATGTCAGAGTGACATCTAAGCTCTGTACTCTGTAAGGCATTACAAAATATCAATAAGAAAAGTACAAATCACCCATTTAAGTGATGGGCAAAGGAGATGGACAGACATTTCTCTGAAGAGGATATCCAGGCAGCCAAAAAATACATGTGGACATGCTCAAGATCATTAGCTATTAAAGAAATTCAAATCAAATCTACAATGAGATATCATCTCACCCCAGCAAGGTTGGCCATGACTCAATTTTATTCAGTGTTTTATATTTGCATGATTAGAGATCTTTTTCTTCATGACATCATATTTTTTTAAAATATTTTTCTAAACTTTTTTGGGATTCCAAAGTTAAGTTTTTTCAAAGTGTTTGCAAAGCTTTTTGTAACATTTACATACATTTTTTCAGTCTTTATAAATTTCTTTAGAATAAAAGGTCAATTTGCATTAATTTTCCACTTAAGTACAACCCACTGCCATTAAGTCTATTCCAACTCATAGTAGCCTTATAGACAGAGTAGAACTGCCACACAGAGTTTCCAAGGAGTGCCTGGCAGATTTAAACTGCCTACCTTCTGGTTAACAGCTGAAGCCCCTAACCACCGTGCAACCAGGGTTTCTGTTGTTTATTTTCCACCTCCCCCACCACACAGACACAGAACAACAAGATCTTCTTTGCCTTACTCTTTACCCTAGGAAGCTGACCTCTAAGAGTGTATCATCTGGGTTCAGAATTCTTAGTGGGTCTGACCAGTGGAAGGTACAATTAGGAGATCATAGAAGGAGAAGAATGAGACATGAGACTACTTATTTGCCTCCACTCCATGCCCTTCCTGCTCTGACATGCATCTGGGAGTGGCATCATTCCTCTGTGGAAATAATTCCTGTAAGGCAGTTTCCTCCTCTATTCTGGAAATATCATTCCTTCTGTTTTCCTGTTGAGACTTTGTGGTAACGTGGTCCCACTGTTGCTGGTCTCTGGATGCTTCGCTATCTGTTATTCATAACTTGAACTCTTCCCATAAAAAATACTATATTAAATATCTCTTCAGTTAAATTCATTGAGCTTGTCATCATTTTAGAAACCGTGGTAACATAGGGGTCAAGTGCCAAGTCTGTCAGGTCAAATCTCCCAGGCACTCCTTGAAAACTCTATGGGACAGTTCTACTCTGCCCTATAGGGTCACTATGAATTGGAATTGACTCAAAGGCCCTGGGTTATTTCATCATTTTGCCTCCTAATACACCATGTAACCTACCAACAAAAAAAACCCTGATGTTCTGACAGATTAGTTTTTTAGAAATCAGTACTCTTATACAAAATGTGTGCTTTAAATGGATGCTTTAAGGTATTTTGAAGAATTTTGCCACCTTAGAATTTACAAGTGAAAAGGCTTCTTTGATGAAGCAAAAATGAATTTTATACAGATTATTCTTTTCTTGTGGCAGTCAATGGCACTGAAGATGAGTTTGAATAGCAGTTTGCATTCCTAGCTGCTTTACTTTCTTTTGATAAATATATGGAACTGCATACTGAGATCTCATCAGCATCCTCATTGATCAGCAGATATTTAAATACCACAAAGCAAATAAACAATGTGGTAACTATATTGTTTCATGAAAAGCAGTGCTGGCATCCCTCAAAAGTCATTTTAAACAAGAACTAGAAGATAATACCTAATGCAAATCAGAATATAATTTTGATTTAAATTATTAGGTGCCAACTAAACTAAGAAAAGAGTTCAGGTAAGGCCAATTGAATATGAAATGGAATTTACCTGTAAATGTGAGTGGGAATCATCTCCATCTTGTGTGAAAACAGCATAAACACAATTCTTGACCAAAGCCAGACATGAATTACAGTGGCAAAAAAAAAAAAAAAAAAAAAAAAGCCATTGTGGTCAAGTTGATTTCAACTTGTGGCAACCCTATCTAACAAAATAGAGTAGCCCTATAGAACTTTCAAAGAGCAGCTGGTATACTCACTGCCTGTCTTTTGGTTAGGAGCCAAATGCTTAACCACTCTGACATCAGGTCTCCTTCACTGTCAAACCTGGGATTTAAAAAAATCTCATAATCATACTTTCAGTCATTCAGCAAGTCCTTTGAGCCTCATTTCCTCATATTTGATCTAATACTTCATAGGACATTTTTGTAGAGAAATGAACTCTTAAGTGTAGACTACCTCAGGTTATTTCTCTGCTAGTAATCTTTGGAAGAGGAGTGACCATAAAAGAGTTTCTAGGATTAGCAGAATGAAGTTCTAAAGCTCTGTTGTTTCTGGGTTTTACTCTTCTGATATAAGGCTGTCTCTATTTCACCAAAAACAGCACTTGGCAGAAATGAAGGAAAGGTGTGATGAAGTGAGAGAAAAGAGTTTCATGATGTTTGAATCATTCATTTGGGCATTAAGGTGAAAATACTGTGTGAAGTGAGTCTTGCCTATTAGCCAAAAATAGAGAAACCTTGCGACAAGCAAAGCCCTCTGGAGTGCAGAAGTCCAAAAGCAGGATCAGTAGTCCCCACTTGTTCTGTCCAAGGGGCTTGGGGGAGGTACAGAAAACTGTTTAGTTCTGGAAATGGACTTGAACATGTAAGACCCAGAAATATTTTAGCAATGAGAGTTTCCTAAAGAGAAAGCAACCCCTGACTACGGCATTAATTGCTGTCGTGGTGCTGCAGCCAGTCAGAGAAAACTGCAAAGAAACAGTAAGTCCACTATCTCTCTCTCTCCTTTAAGCTAAAAATCTATCTGACACGGTGGAAGTTCACCTACCCAAAGCACAAATCCATCATGTTAGTTAACGTTCTCCTATGAATGGTAGAAATTTAGGCTCCTATCTCACTAAATTTTCATAAAAGTCTCATTTATTAGATACTATGCTCATTGCAGAGAGGAAGCACACTGGGTTCAAATGCTGGCTTTACAACTTATGGGCTGTGTAACCACAGACAAGTTATTTAACAAGTCTGTGACTCATCGTCCTCTTCTTTAAAATGGGAGTAATAATAAGTCAACAAGTCATTTAACACCTTAATACTGTCCAACAGAGATGAACTCATGAAAGTATGTTAGACATTTCCTATTTCACTCACCTGGCATTTCTATCTCTCCTTTTCCCGTGAAGATGGATTAACGAGAGGATGAAAGGAGTTACTCTTCAATACTTCCAACAGGAAAAGGAAGAGGGAGAAAGTAGTTCCCCTGTACAGTGTTGACTGCCCCTCTTTAATTGTGGGTGCCTGGAAACAACCCAGAGAAAGGTTCTTCTTTCACAGGTGTAGTGGGTGAAGTGGCGTAAGGATGTACTAAGATCACATGAGCACAGGTTTTGGAAATAGAGAGTTACATATGGCAGCTCCGTGATGGCCTCATGAATTCCCACTTACAGCCCTGGCCTCAGGCACCCCCTTGACCCTTTAGCACCCCTTGGAGGATGTGGAAATGTCAGCCGGCAGCCCCAGGTCATTATTCCTGACAGAGATTTCACTCCCCATCCAATAATCTCAGTGAAGGTTCCCAGCCTTCCCCCTTGTGCGTTACACGTCCATCAGCACCACAACATGCATCTTTGTATAATACATAGCAAAGAGATTGTGAATAGGTCATATTTAAATTTTTCTGTCCACACTGACAAATGACATGGACTCCTATGGGTGTACATTTGACACCCTCATGAATACAAAATGAATTTATTATGATTAGTGCTTTCACCTAGAATACGACATTAATTCACAATGATTGATGGGCTACTTAAAATAAAGTAGTAACCTTTTCCTAAGGTGGCTAGGTGACTCCACATTCACTTCATTAGTAATATTCCCTGGACTGTATTTATGTAAATGGGGAAAAAAAGTATTACAAGACTACTTTATCCCTGACAGTCAAGCACAACTCTTGATGTAACTACATTTAATACCAACCAAAATACAGTTTTGTTTCATTGTAGTCTTTGAGTCTATTTTATTTCTGATCTTGAAAAATGAGTGCACTTGAAATTAAATAAAATGCTCACAAATTATCATTAAAAATATGTAATGAGCAAATATAAATCTAATTAAGAAGTGCTGTTTGTACTTCATATATTCTCAGAAACCATTGTTTAACTCCATCTTGGATAAATCAATGCCAAGTCCTGCTCATATGATTAAAATGATGTTTTCATTGATGTGTATGTTATATATTTATGAAAAAACAAAACCTTGGGTCATTTATGATGGATTCTCAACCATTCCTTGGGACTAAAATATATGAGCAAAGGGAATCTCTGCACCAGAGGTGTGTGGTGGTGACTCTGGTGTTTAGAAATTGCTGAATTGTAAGGGCAAGAGTTTAGATGTTTGGAAAAAATATATACTTAAAGACAACTGAGAAGTCACATATTATTTGCTTCTCATTGCTTTTCCACTAGTTCTTTTAAACATGGTACTTCTCACAGCATGGCTATCTATCCATTCACATCATTATAAATATGTACTCCCCTTTGTGGCATAATTTTGACATAACGAACAGATGTAAAGTCGTATTACACACACACACACACACACACACACACACGCACACACACATGCACACACACACATGAACCCACATGCACCATGACACAAGAACAGTTGGTGAAACAAGAACAACAGCAGCACAATATACACAGCAGTAGACTTATCTGAATTCTAAACTGAATTGAATCTATCTAAAACCATGCAGCTTGATATCATAAATAATATAGACATTCTTCACTTCTTACCTGAGATGTGGATTTTAGGTTTATAACTGAGCTGGAGAGGCATGGACTACCCAAAATTAATAAAAGCAAATGTTGCACACCTTAATGTCAGGAAAAATACACTCATCCATAGCAAAACTGCATGAAGTAGGAGCTAGAAACTTAGTCACTCTGTCCACATTCTGCCTTTCATGAGCTGTGACCTTCAGCAGATCATTTAACATCTTTGTGCCTCGGTTTCTCATCATTTAAAATAAATATTCATCTGTCCCATTCCCCAGGGTTGTTTTGAGAAGCAAATAAGATATTGTATGTAGAATCATTTTGACAAATACAAAGCTTAAAAAAAAAAAATCAAACCTCATTAAATATTGCTTAATCTCTCCATCCTTGGGTAATATATAAATTTCACATATCAGAAACAACAGTAATTAATTCAAGCAATTATTTATTGACAGCTTTCCATGTGCACGTGGAGCATACAAAATTAAAACTGACCATGTCTACAAGAAACATCAAGACACTCTATGTTTATGCAAGTAACATGCCTTCTACGTTTGTAGGCCAGCAGCTGTCACCTTCTACAAGGCATTTTTGTAAATGAGATATGCTAAGATTTTTACAGTAAAATGTGGAGGATTGACATGGTGTTACTTGTGAGGGTAGCTCTTAGGTGGAGGGCATGGCCAGCAAACAAATGCAGGAGGCATATGTCATTTACATAAACATGTGGTATACATAAAAGACTTGAATATATACGAGGTCCAACAATCAAGTCCACGAATTTACCTGTATAGCAGTTTCTATGGGAGCTTTTAGTCAGTAAAAAACTATACTGGAACTCTCTCCCTGATCTGGCCCCCGGTGACTTTTTTCTTTACATGAAGATAAAGGAAATATTGAAATAAAGATGTTTTGGTGACATTCAGGACATCAAGAGCAATGTGACTACAACTGTGATGGCCATTCTAGAAAAACAATTCCAAAATTACTTTGAAGGGTATACTGGGTGATGGCATCAGTTCATACGTTCCCAATGGGAGTACTTTGAAGGTGACCATAGTGATATTCAGCAATGAGACGTGTAGCACTTTTTCTAGGATGGGTTCACAAACTTTATTTTTTTAAAATTATGATTGAGTGAGAATTACAATCCCATACAAATTTGCATACCCACCGATGAGCAGTGCACTCCCTGCTCACTCACTGCACTCCCTGCCCGGTGACAGCCCACTCCTGCTCTCTGTTCTATACATGTCATATCCTCCTAAAAATCTCCTATCTCCACCACTCTACCCTCTCCCCTGTGCCCAGTAAGAGGTCAACTGGATGACATCCTATAGATGCACAGAACCTTGAAGAGAACATAGGATATGGTCACCCTGTGTCACAAAGTCCAATCCATTTATGTCAGAAGAGACTTCTCTTATGATTTATGGACAGGGGTAGCATCAGTGCTGGGGGCCATGTTACCAGGGGAACCCCGAGGCCCCTGGACCATCAGTTGTGGTCTTTTAGTAGAGATCTCAGGGTGCATCCCTTTTTATTTTCATGTTGCCTGTGAGACTCAGCTTTGTGAGTCTCATCACGATTATCACTGGTGGTGGCCGGGCACTGTCTGGTTCTTCTGGTCACATGACGATGTGGCCACCCACTCATGTCGGTCTCTGTCTTCTGGGTTCTTCTGGGTTCTATTTGCCCCATGTCGTTTTGGTCCTTGGAGATCATCCATTCCTGCTGAGTTGGGACCACTTGGTGTATCTCAGATGGCAGGCTGGCAGCTTTTAAGACCACCGACTCCACTCACCAATTTGAGGTGCAGAAGATGCTCTTAGCAAAATGCCAGTTATACCAGTTTGCAGCGATTTTGCCTGAGAGCATAGTCCCTGGACTCCCACCCCAGCTACTCTGTCCTTGCAGTATTGGGTTACGATGGGAGGAGTAATCATGTTATGTTGAAGTCCAGTGAAAATTGATCTTCTTTTTAATATGTGCTGTCACTGATTTCACCCAACCAAATTTCTATCAACTATCTAATCTATACCCTACCCTCTCCCTCCCGCCCGCCCACCCTTGCAGCTGTCGAAAGATCTTTTCTTCTATGCATGAGTCTGTTTTTAAGTTCTTATCGTAGGGGTCTCATACAATATTCGTACTTTTGTCACTGACTACTTTCACTCAACATAATGTCCTCCAGTTGAAACGAGATTGTAAGATGTTTCCGAAAATCATCGTTGTTCTTTATCATTGCATAGTGTTCCATTGAGTATATATATACCATAGTTTACTTATCCTTTCCTCTGTTGTTGAGCATCTGGGTTGGTTTCATCTTTTTGCTATTGTGGATGGTGCTGCAATAAATATTTGCATGCATATATCAGTTGGTGTAAATGGCCTTGATTCAGCAGGATGTATTCCAAGCAGTGCAATTACTCAGTCTAAATGGTACATGTCTTTCTATCTGTTTAAAGAAGTGACAGATTGCTTTCCAAAGAGATTGCACCATTTTGCAATCCCACCAACAGTGTAGGGGAGTTCTAATTTCTCCACAGCCTCTCCAGCATTTGTTGTTTTGTGTTTTTTGGATCATGGCCAACCTTGTTGGGGTGAGATATTATCTCATTGTAGTTTCGATTTGAATTTCTTTAATAGCTAATGATCTTGAGCATGTCCTTTGGCTGCCTGGATCTCCTGTTTAGAGAAGTGTCTGTCCATCTCCTTTGCCCATTGCTTAATTAGATCATTTATCTTTCTCTTGTTGATATTTTGTAGTGTCTTACAGATTACAGATTTCACCATAATCTGTAATAGTAAACAGTGACATATAGTTGCCAAATATTTTTTTCCATTCTGTAGATGGTCTTTTAATTCTTTTGATGAAGTCTTTGGATGAACAAAAGTGTTTGATTCTTAGTAGTTCCCATTTATCTATTTTCTCTTCTGTTGATTGTGGTTTGTTTGATAGATTTTGAAGTCTGTCTATGTTGTGTATTAAAACTTCCATCATTGATTCTAATTTCTCTTGAATGGGCTTTATCATTTTAGATTTGATATTTAGGTCTTTTATCCAGTTTGAGCTGGTTTTTGTATAACATGTATGATATAGGTCTTGTTTCAATTTATTGCAGATGGACATCTGATTTTGCCAGCACTATTTGTTGAAGAGGTTGCTTTTACCCCAGTGTAATGTCTTAGGGCCTTTGTTGAATATCAACTGTTCTTAGGCAGATGGTGTCACCTCTGGGGTCTCAACTCTGTTCCATTGCTCTATCTGTTTCTTTTTGTACCAGTACCACCTGTTTTCACCACTGTGGCATTGTAATAGGTTCTAAAGTCAGGTAGTGAGAGGCTTCCCAGTGTGTTCTTCTTCTTCACAAGTGCTTTACTTATCCGGGGTTTCTTCCCTTTCCAAATAAAGTTGCTGATTTGCTTCTCCATCTCCTTAAAAAATGTCACAGGAATTTGTATTGGCATTGAGTTATATAAGTAGATTGCATTGGGTAAAATAGACACTTTCACAATGTAAAGTCTTCCTACCCATAAGCAGGGTAGGTTTCTCCATTTATGTAAGTCTCTCTTAGTTTCTTGTAGTAAGGTGTTGTAGTTCTCTTTGTAAAGAGAACTACCTCTCTGGTTAGATTTATTCCTAGGTATTTCATCTTCCTGGGGGCTATAGTAAATGGTATTGATTTGGGGATTTCTTCCTTAATAATTTCATTGTTGATATAAACGAATTCTACTGATTTACTTTTGTTTATCTTGTACCCTGAGACTTTGCTGAACTGTTCTATCAGTTTGAGTAGTTTACTTATGGATTCTTTAGGATTCTTTGTGTATACAATCATATCATCTGCAAATAGGGAGATTTTTGCTTCCTCTTTGCCATTGCAGATGCCCTTTATTTCTTGGTCTTGTCTAATTGCTCTAGCTAGAACTTCTAATACAATGTTGAATAGGAGAGGCAAGAGTGGGCATCCTTGTCGAGTTCCCATTCTCAAGGGGAATTGCTTCAGTTTCTCTCCATTCATGATGATGTATGCAATTAGCTTTGTATAAATCATCCTTATTGCACTAAGGAATTTGCTGTCTACTCCAGACGCCATTCACCAAGGGGGGGGGGTGCAGAAGGCTCTTAGCAAAACACCACTTGTGCCAATTGGCCTCGATTTCCCCTAAAAGCATGATCCCCGCCCCCCTGCCCCAGCTACTTTGTCCTGGCAATATTGGATTAAGATGGGAGGAGTAATCACGTTATGCTGAAGTCCAGTTAGTATTGATCTTCTTTCTAATGTGTGCTGTCACAGAATTCACCCAACCAAGTTTCTATCAACTATCTAATCTAAACCCACCTTACCCTCTCCCTTCCTCTCTCCCCACCCTTGCAGCTGTCAAACAGTCTTTTCTTCTATACATGAGTCTGTTTTTAAGTTCTAATTGTACAGGTCTCATTCAATATTTGTCCTTTTGTCGTTGATCACTTTCACTCAGCATAATGTCCTCCAATTGAAACCAGGTTATTAGATGTTTCCTAAAATCATCATTGTTCTTTATCATTGGAGAAGAGGGTGTAGTTGTTCGCTGACAAATAGGAAGTTCTGTATATATCAATGAGGTCTAGTTGGTTAATTGTGACAATAAGGTCTTCCATGTCTTTGATGAACTTTTCTCTAGATGATCTGTCCAATATTGAAAGTGGAGTGTTGAAGTCTCCTACTATTACTGTGGAGTTATCTGTCTCATTTTTTAGTGTAGTCAGTGTTTCTTTGATGTATTTAGGTGCTCTAGTATTAGGTGCATAAATATGTAATATTGTTAAGTCCTGCTTGTGTGTTGAACCTTTCACCAGTAGTGTTCATCCTTGTCCACAATAGTGGATTTTACATTAAAATAGATTTTATCTGAGATTAGAATTGCCACACCTGCTCTTGTTTATTGTTAGCTTGATATATATTCTTCCATCCTTTAATTTTCAGTTTGTTCATATCTTTAAGTCTGACATGAGTGTCTTGTAGTTAACATATGGAGAGGTTGTGTCTTTTGATCCAGATGTCACTCAATGTGTCTTTACTGGATCGTGCAGCCCTTCACATTCAATGTGATTATTTACAGGCGTGTGTTCAGTGCTGCCGTTGTGGTATGTTTAATTTTGCACTGATGTTTTCTCTGTTGTTCTTATTAATCTATTCTGGTACATTCTTCCTTGTGGTTGACTTTTCACCTTTTTCAGGGTTGGTTTTGTGGTTGTTGAGACTCCAGTATTATGTTTCTTGATTTGATACATTGCATCTTTATTGTGCTTTACTGCTGCCCCTATGATCCCTCTTAATAAAGTATGTATGAAACTGATTCATTTTGTTAATATTTATTATAATATGCCTTGGATTCTTTCTTTTGAGATCTGTATTGAGTAGCACCCAATATGCATCTTGGATATCTATATCCTCTTCTTTCAGAAATTCTGGGAAGTTTTCTGTCAGCAGCTCAGCAACAATATTCTCTGTGTTCTCAGGTGTCTCACCCTGTTCAGGAACTCCAATTAATCATAGATTGTTCCTCTTAATAGAGTCCCACGTTCTTCTTAGTGCTTCTTCATTTTTCTTGTTTCTTTTTTCTGATTTCTCATCATAGATGCTGCAAACAGTAGCTCTGTCTTCCAAGTCAGAAAGCCTATTTTCCATGTGTTCCATTCTGTTTTCTTGGCTTTGAATTGACATTTCTATGCCTTAGATTTTGTTCTTGATCTGCTAGATTTCAGAGTCCTGGTGTTACCTCAGACCAAACACAGCTTGCTTAATTTTTCATTTTGCTCTACTGCATTTTGTATGAAGTCTAGGTGGACTCTATATATAATCCTTTTGTATTCCCCTTTCAATAGTTTCAGAAAGGTTTCTACATCTGGGAAATTCTTTGGTTCATTCTTTTGGGGGCCTTCTGAAACCATGAGTGATTTCTTCGTTATACTTTTATCAAGATTTTTTGCCTTTTGGGCATCATGTGAGTCAATAAAGGCTGGGAAAGATGCTGTGAGGATGGACCGCAGTTGTTTCTCTGGACCTTCTTAAAATGAAAGGTAAAAGGTATCTAACGTCTTCCAAAGTCAGTCAGGTTTTCAGTTGTACAGATCCCTCTTCCCAGCTGGCCAAATAAGCACCTGTATATCAGAGACTGCCTTATAGCTGGAAAAGTGCTCTCCAGGCATGCATTGCCTCCCAGCCTGGGAAACAGGTCCAGCTGATGCCTCTGTCTAGGAAATTCCACCACCCAGTGAATCAAGATAGCATTCCACACAAGCTCATCAGCTGGCCTTGGAAAAGGCTATTCAGTGGCAGAGATTCAGAGATTCTGAGAGAGAGCAAGGTCAGAGGTGCTGAGCTGTGCAGACTCCAAGGCCAGGCTCTCAAAACATGGCAACTCCGCTCACCAATCTCATCAGCAGCAAGTCTGAGCCTTGCTACCAGTCAACCCAGCCCCTCCCATTAGCCAAGACAGAGAAAAAAGAGCCAAAATGGTGATTTACCTTCAGTCCACAAGAGCCAGGACTCCACAAGGGCATGGGTCAGCAAAAGAGAAGAAGCTTCCTGCTCAGTGGTATGCAGACCAAATAGACAAGTCCTATACCGTGTCCAAGGGCTCACTAGGTATCTAGAAGGCTCTGTTTAATCATCAAATCAGGCCTTGGTTTCCAGAGGGATTTAGGGAGACATGCATGTAGTCCACCATCTTGGCTCCTGGGTTCACAAACTTTTTGTCAAACCACGTGTGCGTTTGTGGGGGAACCCTGGTGGTATAATGGTTAGGTGTTATGTCTGCTAACCAAATGGTCAGCAGTTCAAGTCTGCCAGGTGCTCCTTGGAAACTCTGTGGGGTGGTTGATTTGGTTTTGATATATATACATATACAGCATATATATATATATATGTATATGCCAATATACATATCTACATGATTGTTACTAGGTGCTGCCAATTCAGTTCCATCTCATGAAGATCCCATGTAACAGTAGAGCAGCTCCATGAGGTTTTATAGGCTGCAAATTTCATGGGAGGAGATCCTCAGATCTTTCTCCCAAGGAGACACTGAGTGAGTTCCTTTTGGTTAGCAGCTGAGCACTTAAACATTGCACCACAAAGGTTTCTTAAATGTAGGATAAGAAAACCATTGCCCTCAAGTTGATACCAACTCATAGGAACTCTATAAGGCAGAGTACTACTGCTCCAGAGGGTTCCCAAGGAGCGCCTGGTAGATTTGAACTGCTGACATTTTGGTTAGCAGCCAGCTCTTAACCACTGCATTACCAGGACTTCCTTATATATAAGATAGGCAGTGGTGAGTATCAGTGATGAGAGAATTAGAGATAATGCCCTATAAGGGTTCCAAAGAGAGTTAGAAATGGTTTTGGAGGAGTGTTTGCTAAAGCTAGAGCTTAAACAATGCCCAGATTTAGACTTGAGGTAGCGATTACCAAACCAAATCAGCTGCTGTGGAGTTAAGTCAAGTCTGGATCATAGTGACCCTGTAAGATAGAGTAGAATTGTCCCATGGAATGCTTGGTGGATTCGAACTGTCAACATTTTGATTAGTGGCCATAGCTCTTAATCACTACCCAACAGAGTTTTCAAGGAAGAAACAAAACCGAAAGAAACCTACTGCTTTCAAGTCAATTGCTACTTATAGTGATCCTATAGGATAGCATAGAACTGTTCCATAGAGGTTTCAAGAAGCACCTGGTGAATTTGGTCTGGCAACCTTTTGATTAGCAGATGTAGAACTTAACCACAATTGATGTTGGCCAAGATGCAGAGCTCCGATTGTATCTGAAAATTTATGGCATTTCTAAAAAGTTGGTGGGGAAAAGATACAGCAGTGGGTCCACAAAGGGGTGAAGAGAAGGAATTTCACCAGTATTCTTCAGCAATGGATGTGCATTAGAATCATCTGGGGAAGATTTTTAAACATCACCACGTCTCTAGATACAAACTCCCGAGCAATTAAACTAGGCTCTCTGGAGGTTGGATGCCGACACTGTTATTTATTTTGAAGTTCCTCAGGTCACCCAAATGTGGAGGTAGGTGAAACTCCATTCAATTAACCAATACTCCAAAGAATTTATCTCACTTTTTTTTCTTACTTCACTTTACACGTTAGGTAATTGGATGGACAACTTGCATTGATGTCAAAATTCTTTGTTATAATCTAGTCAGCAAGTTACAAAATTTTGGAGGTGATAAGGACTTCAGACTCTGAGACAGGTGAAACAGACTGACAAAGTCAAACTGGGAGTCAGAGGAGAGTTATTTGGGGACAGCATGGAAGCTGAGTAGGAAGCTGCTGAAAGGCAAGTAGGATTTGGTTTCCTAGATTTGAGTCTTCTGGATGAGTCACCTAATCTATTTGCACTTTGATTTTGTCATATGCAAAAGTAGAACATCATTTACTATTCTTTCTTCTACATCACAGAACTCTTTTCAAAAAACCAAGGGAGACGGTATTAGTGAAAGCTTGTTGTAAACTAAAATGCTCTAACCCAAGTTTGAGGGATTATATCCTAAGAGCTGAGACAAATCAGCAAATGAAATTTAATCTTGTGAACAATGTCCAAAGCAGTATCTTCACCATGCATTTAGACATGACAAGTAAAGTCAACCCTACCAGAAGCACAAAATATTTTCTGCATAGAATAAATATTTTCAAAATATTTGCTATAGCCTTTACCATCCAAGAATATAGATGAATAGAGAAACCCTGCTGGAAATTCTTATTAGCAGTAGCAGGAAACCAATTCTGACTAATCAGGTGTTGATGGTCTGGATCAGATTATGCTAATGTCCTTTGAAGCCAAATAAAGTGCGGAGAAAAGGAAACCCGGGGTGCAGAGCAAATCTTAACAATTCATGAAGAAAGCAGTAAATCTCACTGACAGAAGATAAACTTCTTGGGCACCAAAGCAATGAAAGTGGTGTTGATCTATGTGTCCACAGATGTGGCTCCAGGGTATAATCTGCCTAGCTGCTCAATATCAGGACAGCCACATGGGCACAACCTCAGGGAAGATAAATATGAAACCCCTTAGTCAGGGAGATAAACATAATTGCTGCTGCTAGTTCTTACATGGAAAACCTGCTGATTGTCACTGTTGGAGGAAGTGCTACTGAAACACTCTGAGGCATCGAGAGTAAAAGATCTGGCCACATCCAAGTGGGAAAGGAGTACAGAGAAAAATAATATAGGCTTGCATCAGTTCTCTCAATGTGATAAGGGTATCCAATTAGATTTTACGAGGAAGTTCATGAAGCAAATTTAGAAGCAATGGAAAAATACGAACCTTGTGTTACACAATATATATAATGTTGTTAAAGGGCACTGGATGGTTTCTAGAAATGGTTTGTGTTTTTCTACTAATCCGAAGATTGGCAGTTGTGAGTGCACTCAGTGGTACCGTGAAAGAAAGTCTTCATGATATGCTTCCAAAAAGATTATAGCCAAAAAAAATCCTATTCTACTCTGTGACACATGGGATTGCCATGAGTCAGAGTGAACTGATGGCAGTGGGTTTGTAATATTGTTATATGTAACACGAAGTCTGACTTTCAAGTTTGTGAACTCATCTTAGAAAAAGTGTTACATATTTCACCACTGAACATCGCTACATTCAACTTCAAAGTACTTCCATTGGGAAGCTATGCACCAACACCAGTGCTTAGTCCACCCTTCAAAGCAATTTTTGATCTCTTTTTCTGCAATGGCCATCAGAGCTGTCATCGCATCACCCTTGATGTCCTGAATGTCATCAAAATGCTTTCCTTTCCTTTCAATATTTCCTTTATCTTTGGGTAATGAAAAACATCACTGGGGGCTAGATTAGGCCAGTAGGGAGGGTGCTGCCATACAGTCATTTGTTTACTGGCTAAAAACTCTCTCACAGGCTACTACGCAATTAAGTTCATGCACTGTGCACAATGGCCATTCCAGAAAAAGTTCCAAAATTGCTCTGAAGGGTGGACTAGCTGCTGGCACTGATGCATAGCTCCCCAAGTGGAGTACTTAGAAAGTGATCATGGTGATATTTAGCAATGAATTATGTAGCACTTAGAACAATTAAGTTTGTGGGCTTAATTGTCAGACCTTCTATGTACAAGTTATGTATTTTATATGTTACATTTAACAAGGTCAGGGAAGATCAGAAACATGAAAATTTGGGGAAAAAAGTTGAGTCGCTTTCTTCGTTTTTGGATCAATACCCTACTCCTTCAGAAGCAACGGAAATCAACCTTCACACAAAAAGGCCAGTTCTTACGCCAGCAAGCAGAAAACGTGAGGTGAGGAGTAGAAATAAAATTCTTCTGGGAGGATACGGAAGACAATTTGTTTTAAAACTGAACTCTTTGATCTTTTCAGAATTTTCAGTCAAGCAATGGATGTTTCAGAAATAAAAAATGTGCCTTAATTATTAAAGACACTGCCGTTGTTGTTGTTAGGTGCTGTCAAAGTTGTGCCTACTCATGAAAAAAAAGAACCAACTGCCGTCGAGTCGAGACTCACTCATAGAGACACTAAAGATCAGAGTAGAACTGCCCCATAGTGTTTCTAAGGAGTGCCTTGCAGATTTGAACCACCAACCTTTTGGTTTCAGATGTAGCACTTAGCCCACTACGCCACCAGGGTTTCCATAATGACTGTATATATGACAGAATGAAACTGCCCTTTCCTGAGCCATTTTCACAATCATTGCTATATTTGAGACCATTGCTGTAACTATGTCAATGCATCTCATTGACGATCTTCCTCTTTTTAAATGACTATTAAGCATGTTGTCATTCTCCAGGAGCTGATCCTTCCTGAAAACATGTCCAAGCCACGTGAGATAAAATTTTGTCATCCTTGCTTCCACAGAGCACTCTGGATGCATTTCTTCCAATACAGACTTGTTTGTCTGTCTGGCAGCGCACGGTATGTTCAGTTATCTTCCACAACACCGTAACTCAAATGCACCAGTTCTTCTTTGACCTTCCTTGCTCACTATCTAATTTTCAAATGCATATGAGGCAAGTGAAAATACAGTTTGTCTCAGGTTCACCTTAGTCCTTAAAGTGATTATCTTTACTTCTTAATACTCTAAAAGGATTTGTAGCAGATTTGTCCAAAGCAAGTATATTGTTGATTTTCTGACTGCTGCTTCCAGTCATTGATTGTGAATTCGAGTAAAATGAAATCCTTGACAGCATCAATTTTTTCTCCAATTATCATAGTTGCTTACTGGTCCACTTGTGAAGATATTTGTTTCTTTATGTAGAGGAATAATCCACACTGAAAGCTATGGTCTTTGATCTTTGTTAGTTTAAGTTCTTCAAGTCCTCTTTACTTTCAGCAAGCGAAGTTGTATCCTTTGCGTACTGCAGGTTGTTAAAGAGTCTTCCTCTAATCATCATGCCAAAGTCTTCATATAGCCCAGTTTATCGTTATTTGCTCATTGTATAGGTTGACTAAGTATGGTGACAGCATGCAACCCTAATGAACACCTTTCTTGGTTTGGGAACAACTGCCTCTTGGCCTATGTATGGGTTCAGCATGAGCCCAATTAAGTGTTCTGGAATTTCCGTTCTTCCCAATGTTATCCATAATTCGTCATGATCCACACAGTTGAATGTCTTTGCATAGTCGATGAAACAGAAGTAAACCTTTTTCTGATATTAATCTACTTTCTCCCAAGATCTACCTAACGTAAGCAATGATATCCTCTGTTCCATGTCCTCTTCTTAATCTGGCTTGAATCTCTAGCAGTTCCTTGTCAATATGCTGCTGCAACTTCTTCTGTATATCCTCCAGCAAGATTTTACTTGTGTGTGATATTAATGACACTGTTTGATAATTGCTACATTTGATTAAATGACCTGTTTTGGAATGGGCATAAAAATGGATTTATTACAATCTGTTGACCAGGTAGCTGTCCTCCAAATTTCTTGGTATAAATCAGTAAGAACCTCCAGAAATAGATCTATTTGTTGAAACATCTGAATTGGTACTCTGTTAATTGCTGAAACTTTTGTTTTTAACCAATGCCTTCAGTGCATTGGTTAAAATGCACTTCTTCCTTCAAAACCATGAGTTCTTGCTCATATGCTGGCTCCAGAAGTGGCTGAATGTTGACAGTACCTTTGTGTATTCCTTTCTTTGGCTTTTGATACTTCTTTGTCATTCAATATTTTCCACATAGAATCCTTCAAAATTATAACATGAGTTTTGAATTTCTCTTCCATTCTTTGAGCTTGAGAAATGTCAAGAATGTTTTTCCTTTTTGGTTTTCTAACTCCAGGTCTCTGTGTATTTCCTTATATTTTACCTAGCTTCCTCGAGCTGCCCTTTGAAGTCTTCTGTTTAGCTCTTTTACTTCATTTCTTCCATTCACTTTAGCTACTCTATGTTCAAGAACAAATTTCAGAGTCTTTACTGACATGTATTTTGGTCTTTTCTTTCTTTCCTGTCTTTTTGTTTACCATTTTCATTCTTCATACATGATGTCCTTCATGTCATTCTACAACACATCTGGTCTTTAGGTATTAGTGTTCAGTGCATTGGATCTATTCTTCAGATGGTCTCTAAAATCAGGTGACATATACTCAAGGCCATAATTTAGCTTTTGTGGACTTGTTTTAATTATAATAAATTTTAATTATTAAAGACAATGTATTGATATTGATAAAATGTATATTTATCAGTTACAACATGCAGTAGGATCTTAGTTATTGTGAGCAAGAAATGAGAATCAGACATAGAACCAACTTCCAAAAAGCTTACCATGTACTAAGAGAAATGATACCACTTAAAAAGCATGAACGCCCTGTTGAAAACATGTGCCCTAAAACTGACAGTGACACAGGCAGTAAAGGGAGAAGGCAGAAGCCAGATTCCCACTAAAAGATTTGATTGAGAAAGGGTTGAGCTGATTTTATTTTCCTGTCACCTGTCTGTTATGAGTTGACCTAAAATTGATTCTTCTTAATTAAAATCTCCTTGAATATACTTCAGCAGAATAATCTTTTGATAATTTTTAAGAAACTTGATGTCCTGCCTCTAGCTTCAATTAGAAAACCAATCCTGAGACTAAAAGTCTAGAATGGGCCCTAGTCATTCAGACAAGTTCTGAGTCATTATCTTTTATTTTATTTTTTGTTGTAACTTAGACGAAGATTTACAGAGTAAACTAGTTACTCATTAAACAATTAATACACGTGTTGTTTTGTGACATCAGTTGCCAAGCCCACAACATGTCAACACACTCTCCTCTTCTTCACCTTTGATTCTCTATTATCAGTTTTCCTGTCCCCTCCTGTTGTCCTTCCCCTGGGCTGGCATGCCCCTTTACTCTCATTTTGTTCTATGGGCCTTAACCCAGTATTGTAAGCACAGAGTATGTACACTTTCATTTTTTATTTATTTATTTTTTAAAAAGAGTAAATCTCGGGAGTGACTTCAGTACTGAGCTACAGGGGTGTCTGGGGGCCTTACTCTCAGGGTTTCTCCAGTCTTCATCGCACCAGCAAATGTGATCTTTTCTTTCTTTTTATCATCACGTTATTGATTTATTTACATCTGTGAGCTAGCATTTCGTTCCTGTTGTGCTCCAGCTCCGTCTGGAACCCTCTACTGTAATCCCCATCATAGCAGTAGTTGGTGGTAGCTGAGCACCATCTAATTGTGCAGGATTCATTCTAGTGGAGGCTGTGGTAGTTGTGGTCCAATAGTCCTTTGGACTAATATTTCCCTGGTGTCTTTTGTTTCCTTCATTCGCCTTTACTCCAGATAGGACGAGAGCAATCTAATACCTGAGACAGCTTCTAATGAGCTTTTAAGAACCCAGAAACTATTCACCAAAGTAGAACGTACAACATTTTCTTTATAAAGTATGTTATGGCAATTGAGTTAGATGTTCCTTGAGAAGTTCTGGGACGTTTCTGACACTGTTTACATGTAGACCAAAAAAACCCTCAAAACTCATTTCTGTTAAGTTGATTTGACCAACGGTAATCTCACAACTATAATGCAAAACTGCTCTACAGAGTTTTCAAAACTGATCTTTCAGAAGAAGATTACTACGCTTTTCTTCAAACTACCAACCTTTCAGTTCACAGTCCAGAAGATAACCACTTGTGCCACTCTGGGCCCCTATTTATACCTGGTGGCAGGCGAGGGGTGGGGGTGGGTGGGGGGTGGGAAGATTCATTGCCACAGGGTAAACTCTGGTTCTTCAGACCCTAATAGGACACAGTAGTACTGCCCCGTAGGGTTTCCAAGGAGCAGGTGGTAGATTCTAAAGCTAGTCTTTCGGTTAGCAGCTGAGTTCTTAACTCCTGAGCCACCTGAGTTCTGTTCATATCTAGAGGAAGCAGTTACAGCCAGATACCCAGAGAAGAGCTGTCTGGGTCTATGGGCATCCTGAAATTCTGTCTAAAACTGCTGTGTGTAGATGACTGTCTGCTTTTCTCATAGCATTGTCAAAACATTTTGGACCTGAGGCTACTCTGAGGCATTCTAAGGTTTGAAGTATGGTACTAGGACAGCCTGGGGAGAGCTAGAGCCAAGCACTGGCAGCTCCCTAAAACTAGTCTGAAATGAGATTGAGATAGTGAGCAAAACACAAATCAAGTTTTCTCTCAGCAAAGATAAAATAGTTTTCCTTGGCTTAGCATGGTGAAAATTTCCCCGGTCAAGCCTGTACTTTGGCCTCTCCCCTAAAAAATGTAATGTGTTTGAACAGCATCGTTCTCAGGCCCAATCACGTGTATGTGTTGGAATGGTGATATTGTCCTCAGATCACACGACATTTAAATATAATACTGGTTCTAAATTTTAAAAAAATGGTGAAAGCCATTGCATTTGAGAAAATAATCCTAATCTTTTGTCTAAGACTGCTGGCATTGCCACTAGATTTCTTAGGGAGCTCTGTAAAGTGGGTGTCGGCAGTGCCCAAAGTAGGCATTAACAATCTTTATTGAAAGAGAATGAATGGGAAAAAGGAAGCAAAACTTTGTTTGGTATAATTGTAGTTTGATGCCTTTTATTACATCCTTGGATTGACTTGTTTAAGGCATTAAAAAACAGTCAAATTCAGTGAACAAAAATCAAAATACCTCAAAGCAGATATTTTTGTCGTATACAGATAATCACTACTTGGCTGAATACATTTTTCACGTTCTAACCAGCTGTTTTGGCATTTTGCAGATGTAGTCTGAATAATTCCATCTACTTTCTATTGGTCCTAAATTAAAACGACAATGTGTTTATGTTTCATAACATTTTTTAAAGCTGACAAATGATTAGATGGTTGGCCCAGCTTCCTAAAATGCTGACATTTCCCACTGTAGATTGGGTATTCTGAAAAATGGCAGATTCCTCATTTCCAAAGGGCACTGCTGTGCCCACAGAATTCAATGGCCACCTCTTTCTTTGCTTCCAGGGCCCACTTTCCCATGTATATCACTTAAGTGGAACATAAATTTATTTTAAATGGCTTACCTCCACTTAGGTATCTATCAGGAAAAATGGAAATGTCTGCCCAACGTTATCAAAAATTTCTGATAGTGATTTTTTTTTAATTAAAAAAAGAGAGAGAAAAAAATCAAATCATGTCACAGGCAGGTGGAAGGACACCGCAGGCAGGACTGTGTTTTCCAATGGCATCCAGCAAGATAATGAGTCCATGTCTATGGAAATTGGTTCATTAATATTTCATCGAGGCAGCTTCAGAGCAATTCAAGAACCAGCTCCCAGAAATTCAATCAGTAAATTCAATGAATTGTTGAGCTTAAAATACCAGGGGGGCAAAAATATACATATATTTGGCACATGTGCATATTTATGTATACTGGTGTGACACGTATAAGCTCATAAATACAGCTGTGTATATTAAAACACAGCACATGTAAGAAACTGTCATTTTGAGACTTAAATCCAGTCTCTCATGCCTACATTCTTTACCTAGGAAGGATTTCCAAAAAAAAATCAGAATCACTGCACTTAATATCACTCTCTACTCACAAGGCACTTCAAGTACCAGACAGGAAACAAGTTAACAAAAACATTAGTCCTAGCTTTATCACTGGTAATCACATATTTAACAGTATAATCCCTTCGATCAACTAACCGAATGTAAAGTTGGCTCCCAAGGAGTCATTCTGAGACTGGGAAAAGAGCGGATCAAATGTTTAACGTAGGGAGGGGCTGACGGTCTGGGGCAGAACAGCCAATTTACTGGGTGCTATGCACATTGAGAAAGGCCAGTTAGGGAAATGCATTCAAATTATCTTGTCTGCTAAGTAATTGGTCTTTGGGTGTCCCTAAACACCAGCCTATAAATAATTTTATTTTCAGTTTGGATCAATGTCTTCTAGCCCTTGTCTAACTAACCTGTATTGATGTCTTTTTAATTAAACCATGCGTGATATGCTCGCTCGGTAGTGGAGCACACTGAGTGTGCATGCTAGGAATTCCAGATAAGGTAATTATGCTATTTGTCACTGTCATGATTAATGTGTGACAGCTGTTATGACAGCTGTGCCACTGTTTTGTCACAATACTCTGTTCATCCATAACAAAATTAGCTGTCGCGCTCCAAGGTACACACTTGCTGCTATTTCTTTTTGAAGTCAACAATGAGAAAATCGAGAGGGAATATTACATGAACTCGGTGACAAACAAGAAAAACGACATCTTTGTTTTATTTATTAATTTTTTTTTCTTTAAATGATGACATAACCTGCCTGCATTGAAAATGCACATAGCTCACCCCTAGCAAACAAGCTGTCACAAGGAGTCAATCCTCCACTAATCTAGCTAACAAGGTCTCAGTGTGTGAGGGGTTTGCTTCATAATTTGAATCTGCCTTGTCAGGCAAGGCTTTTAGATGTTACCCAAATTAGCATTGGCTGGAACTGTTTCTGCCTGTCAAGGCGGGAAACTGCAAATGCAGAGTTATAATAGGGAGTAGGAGATTGACTCACCCTTTTCTTTGGGCGTCAGTCAAGTGGAGCAAATAGGCAACTCTTCCTCCTCTCCCTCAAGACTGTCATCCCTCCCCGACTCCCTGCGTCCTTAACTGGGGAAGACGCTTTTGGGAGCTAACTCCAAATAGAGATGTAAATTGTCAGATGAAGGCAGATATTAATGTTAACCAATATTGTTTCATACAGAGCCCTGAAACCGGACTATAAAACTGTAGAAGACATTGATGTGAAGAGAGACAGATGGCTACAATAATAGCGTCATTATTCTATAGCTTTGGGTGAAGTGGTAAGTGCATATGTTCCATAAATTTAAAAGAAGGAAAAAAGTACATGTAGATATCTATTCATAATGAAAAAGAAACATTATAACATCAAAGACTCCAAGGGTAGTAGAAAGTATGTCACGTCAGATAGGCAAATCTAAGTGAATATGCTATTTTCTCCCTTAAAAATTAAAGACAGAACAGCTGTGACTTATGTTTGCAATGAATGATTAGTTTGATCTATGGACAATATACTTAAGTTTGCCAATCGCTTAATGAACATATATTATGTGCACTTTTAATAAGGATATTGTTTAATTCACACCCAGCTGCAGTCTCTCTCCCAGGGCCTGCTCTCCAAAAACAATCCTGGAGCAGAAAACGGATTTATTTCAAACAATTATAATGATTACAAAGGAACTGTTACCACCTGCCGCTGACTCTTGGCAGTCATTAGTCAATGAAGGATTTAATTAGAATATTTATCAACAATGACCCTAACTCCTTTTGATTTCACCCTGATCTTTCCAAGCAAGAAGAGCAAACCCTTTGCAAGTTCAAGCAATTAGAAGACACTGATAAACCTGGGGGCCTGCTTCATAGATTTCAAATCAGGAGAATGGGCTTGATTAAATTGCTTTAAATTTTGTTTTCTCTGTTTGTCACAAGTATGTGGGCCCTTGATTCCCTTCACTTGTGGTGAACATCTCCTTTCTACTTCAGTCAAAGGGGGCTGAGAACATTGGTTGCCATATATTATTACAAAGCATGCAACGCTTAGCTACTGGATCACACAATGGTAGCAGATGAAGGAAGTGATGAGTGTTGCCGTGTGCTAAGTTTGCGCATTCCTGGCACTTAAAGAAGGCACCTTTGTTAGCTCTGTTTCCATTCTTCTGAGAAGTACCTGCTGAAAAGGCTTACCTTTCATACTATATTTCTGGAAGCCTTTACTGAACTTGCGCCACCTTGTTTTCTTGTCTTTCTTGTTCTCTGAAATTCTGTAGTAGTGTTTGCTTGTCTGTTTTAGGCATCTACATCTTTGATATGGGGCGGGGGGAATGTGATTTATGTGCTTTCTTACCCATGGGCTCCCAAAGAGCAGAAAATACTTTCTGTTTTTGTAAATTTCTTACAGAAATCTAACATATGATCTTGTGCACAGTAGGCCCTTTTGTTCTGCCTTATGAAGTAAATTAACACATACATGCATATTAAGAAGAGTGTTTATATATTGTAGTACCTGTATCCAAGTTATACCTAAGAGTATCAGGAAGCTGTTTCGTGGGTGTAACTTTTTGTAAGTGAACATGAAATATTTAAAATGGACAAAAGCTCCCAAGTGATACTAATCAGATCGTGCTGAACATCAACTGCTATACCAAGGAAGAATGTCGGATAATGGGACAACCAAAATAGCCATAGTAAAAAGGTTCGTAAGCAAGGGAGGTCTTCCAACCAGAGAGTCATATTATCATCCAAAGCCAGGGAGGTCTCCAAAGTGCCTCTCAGTATAGCTGGAAAGGCATCCATAGATATTCACAGGTAGTGGCAAACAGAAGGCAATATTTGCAGAAATTTTGTGGGAGGAAATTTTTGCAGAAGGCAATTACACTGGAGAATTGCCCTTCCAGCATTCCACAGGTCTGCAAAATTAGCAATTAAGCCCAGAAATAGCTAGAGCAACAGAAATACAGCGGATAGGTTGTGTGGAGCAATGACAAGCTGAAAGTCAGAACTCTGCAATTAGGAGATAAACTACAGTACTGGGAACCTAAAATACCAGAATAGAAAGAGGGTGGAACGGTCCAAAAAAGATGCATAACTAGCATCAAGTAGGAAGGAAATTAAATTCAAAGCTGATCAGATCCTACCCAGACTTCTCCCTACTTACAGAAAATCAATACGTAGCAGAAGACAGTAAAGCGTTACTGGAACTTAATCTATAAATCTGTTTTTAGTTAACTATGAAGATATCTCTATCATTTATTTCACTACGCAGGTTCAGTTCTTTTTGTAGCCTTTTAAAAGGGTTACTTAGCTGATGTTATTAGTGAAGCCTAACTCCTGGCTGTCAGTTCGGACTCACAGTGACACTATAGGACAGAGTACAACTGCCCCATAGAGTTGTCACGGAGCACCTGGTGGTTCTGACGAACTTTTGCTTAGCAGCTGTAGCTCTCAACCATTATACCACCAGGGTTTGCATTATTAATGAAGTGGTCACCAAATCAGTGAACTGAATTGATGAATTTCTGGAACCTTGATGAAGAGATACCAAATTAGCCACTGTATAAATGCCTTTTGCTTCAACAAGTACCATCCCTTGGATATGTCTCCTGGGGATTAATCCATTAGATTCTTCACTGATGCAAGGCAAAATAGAGTTTTGAATGCCAGTACCCATTTATTTTCTCAGGTTCGATTTTTAATCTACACCCAGGAATAGTTTAGATCAGTAAATGTAATTAAACATTTGAAAACTTGGCTCACTCTACCAATACTCACATATCACTATTTCATCCCCCTCTGCAACTAAAACAAGATGGTCAACAAATCATTATCCTCCCTGATCACCCGCTTAGAAAGATTTTGTTAAGATCACAGGGCACCTCAGTGAGAGTATAGAACCAGCTAAAATTGGAAGGCTTATTTAAAAGCCTAAAAAATGGACCAAGTGACCCTGTTGCCTGGCATTGCTATTCCACCCCTCGAATAATGTAATGGTTCTCTCGAATCATCCTTTTAATATATGCCAAGCTGACCTTTACAACACTTTTACTGAACCCTCTGGTTCTGGGGACCTTGTTTCCACCAGATAATGAGAGCGTTCTCTCCTTACTCCCAGAACAATACCACGTTCAGCCCGCCACCTGGACTCAGGGCCTTCAGACATGGCCGCACACTGGAAGCATCCAGGGAGCTTTAAAAAGTACTGATGCCTAAGTCCCACCCCCAGATATTCTGATTTAATTGCTATGGAACACAGCCTGAGCACTGAGTTTCTAGACGTCCCACAGGGCTTGGAAACCATTTCTATAGCTGAGTGCTTCTCTGCCTTTAATGCACATACAACTCATCCAAAGATTTTATTAAAATGAGGATTCTGATGTAGCAAGTCTGGGTGGAGCCTGAAACTCGGTATTTCCAACAAGCTTCCAGACGATGCTGATGCTTCGGGTATACAGACCACACGTGGGTAGCAGGGATCTGAATGATTTATTTCCACAAGTCCTCGTGTATGTGACTGGCTGTACCTGGGATTCATTGTGAGGATTAAATGAGAAGGTTTGTGTTTGGAGGCATAGTCCAACATTCTTTTCAAATTATACTCCAACTAAATCTTCCTACCCATACATGTAGAAATGATTAAGATAAGGACATTCAGTAGAGGAAAAAATACCTTAAAAATGAAGATTCATAGATGTGTAGTTAAGTCATCATTCTAGTTATGAGCCATCAAGTCTATTTTGACTCCTAGTGACCCCATGTGGCAGAGTAGAACTATGCCATAAAGTTTTCCAGGCTGTAATCTCTATGGGCTCAGACAGGTCTTGTCTCCCCTGGAGCTGCTGGATGGGTTCAAACCACCAACCTTTTTGACTTGTAGCCGAGTGTTTGACCATTACACCACCTGAGCTCCTCTAAGGCATAATTTATAGTTACTTTATATTTCCCTCATCAGAATATGGCTTGCTTTGGTAATGAGTTCTTATTGCTTTTATAAAATGTAGTTAGAAACACAGGTTCTTTCTGTATTTTGGCACATAGAGAACACTCTGGCATATTTATTATTATATTACTTGATTCCAAGCACATCAATGTTTTAGTATTGTGTGACAGTATTATTATATTATAAAACAGAAAATTAATCCAAGAGTATACTGGTATGGATTCTTAAGACAACTCCATCTGGTGTGTGTTGGGGAGGCGGATTGGTACCTTCAAATAAATGTTGCTTGGAAAGGAGACATTCTTACTTTCTTCCTCAGATTTCTCTAAATTAGTTGAATTTTTTAGGTCTTAAATATAAAGCAGGCTGTGCACTAGATTTCCAAAAATGCCCAGTGGTATGTTTTGGCATGATGCCTACTGAAATTTCAGAATTTAGTGAGTTTCAAAGAGTATAACAAAAATGCTATTTTTTCTAGGTATCTGTTTATGATGGGAGCGGGAGCACAAAGGGAAGTGTGCTCATCTAGTCACCACTTTATAGAAGAACAAAAAGCAACTTCTGTACTTTCATATAAGTAGACTGGGTAGTACTGTTAAGTGCTCTGCTGCTAATGGAAAGTTTGGTGGTTCGAACCCACCAGCAGTTCCTCAGGAGAAAAGACAGGATGATCTGTTCCCATAAAGATTACAGCCTGGGAAACCCTAGGGGGCGTTTCTACTCTGTTTTACAGGGTTGCTAGGAATTGAGATCAATTCGATGGCACATAACAACAACGCATTTTCATACTATTCCAATCTAAGATTAACCAACTCCAGAGTCAAAAAAAAGGAAGAAAGAAAGAAAAAGAAAAACAAACAAACAAACAAACAAAAAACACCAATGTCATCAAGCCAATTGCAAATAACAGCAACTCTGCAGGACAGAGTAGAATTCCTCCTTACGGTTTCCAAGGAGCACCTATAGTGGATTTGAACTGTCGACATTTTGGTAGCAGCCATAGCTCTTCACTACTATGCCACCAGGATTTCCTCCTTTAGAGCAGAGGTTAACAAACTATACTGTACGGGCTAAAGGCAATCTACTACCTGTTTTTGTTCAGTCCACAAGCTAAGAATGGTTTTTGCCTTCTCAAATGGCTGGGAGGGAAACAAAGGAAGAATATTTTATGGCACTTAAAAGTATATAAAATTCAATTATTGATGTCCATAAATTGAGTCTTATTGTGATGCAGCCACATTTATTTGTATATGTGTTGTCTAAACCTGCTTTTGTATCACAACAGCAAGTCAAGTATCAGAGGCAACAACCACATGGGCTGCAAAGCCTAAAATACATATTATCTGCCTCTTTGTAGAAAACATTTGCTGAACCTTGCTCTCAAGATGTACTCATTCTCCTTTATCCTTATTCAAGATTGAAAATGCATTTTATATGGCAGATTACATTGTTTTCCCACGTTTTGATGTACATCTCTTTCCCCTCCATGACATGCAAACAACACAGAGACACATGCACGTGCGTGCACATGTACACACATTCATGCACGCACGCACTTACGCGTTCATGCTTGTATAAACTCACAGTCTTAATTTATCTGCTTTGTGTTCTGCATTCTCATTCCTACTCTCACAGCTATGAAGTCTGGGCAGCATCTGCTCTGGAGCCAATTCTATCTTCTCTTCCTGGTCATGAGAATGAAGTGCTTTAAGAAGGGAACTGAAGCTTAAAAGCACAGAGACTCATCTTTCCCTGTCGTATGTTCCCTCTTCTGGCCCAAGTCCTAGAAGGCAGGATCTCTAACGTATGCTGCAATTTGCTCCCAGTCTTTCTGTGTGGAGAGCATTCCAAAACAGAAAAGATCTGTCTCTTGCATTTTTCTAACAAGAAGTGTTGTGTTTAAAATCTCTGAGTCTACATGAAAGGGTGTCAGTTTAACCTGTCAAACCTACAGGAAACATTTCCTTTTATTATCATTATTATTAATTTAGTAAAAGCAGCTTGGATTTTAGCCTTGGTGAAGAAGATCTATGTACCTTTCTCCTAAAAAGAAAAAAAAGAAAGAAAGGAAAAAAAGCAAAACCTTTGTAAATAACAGTACCCTCTGGACATGCACACAGGGAAAGGGAAGAGGAAAAGGAAAGAAAAGAAATGCTTTAAGCAATCGTGCTATTTGTACAAGCTTGTCGATGAAACAGTACTGATGACATAAATACATTTTGATTTTTGCTGTCTGTTGCTGTTGTGTTGACCCCATACAACAGAATCGGAATATTAAGGTCTCCAGGGTTTTCTTCCTCGTCCATCTTGGTCTGGAAGCTCTGTTGACACTCAGCCAGCATCATAGCAACACACAGGCCTCCGTGGACAGATGGGTGGTGGCTACACACGAAGTGGGTTTGCCTGGTTTCTTGCTGAACACCACTGCCGCCATAAATAGTTTTAAAAACCTATTGCCGTTGAGTCTCTGAAGTTAAGAAGGATCATTCATTTTTCTTGCAAAGATAGCCTAAGACTACGATTGAATGACTCCATAGGGACACATTTAGAGAATCCCAGACTCTTGGCATCTTCAGCAGCAGCATGGTGAAGTGAAACAAAGGGAGAATGGAAGAAAGAAAACCCACACTCTAATCCTTGGCCAACATTCTATTATCGTGGACACAAAGTTCTGTTATCATGGACACAGATTTTTGAGTCTCAGCTTCTATAACTCTAAAAGGAGGATAATAATGCTTCTCCAACTTGCCTCAAGAGGCTGATCTGAGATTCCAGTGTGATAAATTAAATGTATTTTGTTGATTGTACAGAAATTACCCTTTTTAAGATACAATTTTAATAGTTACAAAACTAGTGTGCTGAGCTTTATCTGAGCTCTCAATTAATTGGTTTCCTTTTAATGTCCACAAAAACTGTTTAAATCAAAAGCTGCTTAAATCTAATTGCTATATTGCAGGAAAAAAAAAAAATTCCTAGTAGCAAAAATAACATTTCCTGGTATCTATTAAATACAAGGAAACCCTGGTTGCATAGTGCTTAAGTGGTACAGCTGCTAACCAGAAAGTCACCAGTTCAAATCCACCAGATGATCCTTGGAAACTCTATAGGGCAGCTGTACTCTGTCTATAGGTTTGCTTCGAGTAACAATCAACTCAACATCAGCAGGTTTTCTTGATTTATTAAATACAAATAAATAAATCAGATGAACCCAGACTCAAGATTCTGAGTGACTAGTCCTAATGGGACTCTTTCAAAACTGGGTAGCTGAGGGCTGACTGAATGAATTATTCCATGGGCTAGCATGTCCCCAGAATATGACAATGACAAGTATATTCTCAAAACAAAACAAAACGAAATTATTCTACAGTTCACCAAGCTCTCCAGTTTGAAAATGGCATCTATACCTCATTCAGTGGAGCCACTGAATGAATGGAAGTTAGAGGGAAATCAAGCAAACGTGACAAGTCTAAAGTGTACCCTCCTACTTGTCCCCATATATCATTCATGACCATGAAATATAATCATTATTTCCTTTGGTATCAGTGAATTTTTTTTCTTGTTTTGTTATTGTTTGTATCTGAGCATAGAAAAGCCAGTGACCACCAATAGAAAAAATAGTACTTTGAAATACCATAACATCATTTGGAAAGAGAATATATGAATCTATCTGTATTGTGCTATCATGCTGTTTACATACGTAAGGCCAAATATTATTACATGATTTTTCCTATGGGACAATGGACATCCGAAAGTTAAATAGGATTTTCAAAATTGCACAGTGTATTTGTACAAACCTGAGTTTATAACTCTGAAGTGCTTGCAAAAGCATGTTATCTGTTCCTTGAGGTGCTTATAGCAGTGTTCATTCATTCCAAAGTTCAAAATACACACACCAGGCAGCTATTCTGTGCTGCACCCTGCTTACTGCCGTAGACTCAGTGGGGAGGGTCAGTCTATCACATCTAACCAGTGTAGGCCTCCACCCACCAGACAATACTCTGGTTGATCTTTTCGTACAGAAGCCACTCTGTAAAGCCTGGGACTAGATGTTCTGAACTCTTGGTTCTGTCCAGGTCCTGTCTCTAATATGCTTTCTCTTGGCAAATATTCCTAGCACCCTTGGAATCCAAGAGAAGAAGGTGAACTTCAGCATGCTTCAGAGAATTATGTTTGTGCCCTCCATGAATTGTTTTGTATTATAACTGCATAATTTTTAATATCTAGGAAATATATTTCTACTACTATTACACTAACAGTGCTGAAACAAATATTAGATTCTCTCAGAAACATCTCATACAAAAGACCTAAGTGTCCAATAATGGAGAAATAGAAGATAAAACTTGGTATACTTTCTCTACAGACCACTGGGCAGCCAGTGGTAACAATGTGAAGAATGCTTGAGTAATGTTAACTTGCTTTACCGTTATTATTTTTTTATTTTTTATTATTCTAATTAATCACTTAAAAAGCCACATGCCTATACTGTCAAGGGGGCTGGTATATCATGTTACTCAAAATCGCTATTTTGTAGGCCGAAAGATCTCAATTGTCCTTCTACGCAAGAGAGATCCCAAGAGTCTGAGGCTGCACTGTTGGTGTGGTCACACTGGTGGCTGCTGAAAATGGACAAAGGTTACACTCTGCAAGTGAACTTATGTGTTTAGATCCCTAAGGCCACAGAGGAAGCCACCCACAGTCTCACATACCCAGACATTCCACTGTTCCCTGCACATGACTTCAATGCTAAGGCGGTCAGGTCTGGGACCCCATTTCATGCCTCAGTACAGGTTCTGTTAAAGTCAAACCTGTGTCTTGGGCCCTTGTTTAAGCCTTGTTCATGATCACACTTACTGCCCTCAAGACACAACTTTTCATCTATGACTAATAAGGTCCTTTCCTGCCAGGGATCTAAGCCAGGGACACTGATTTCTGTCCAAGTTCTCCAATGTTGAATCTTAAGCATTAAGGTCTAAGTTCTGTCACTCTTAAAAGACTTCCAGGCTTTTTATGAAAAATTGGTTCACCCCAAACTTCTCAAAAGCTTGGGAGTGAGTAGAGAGACTTCACTAAACCAGAATGCTCTGGTCTGCATTTCAAGGACAGACACTAAATATCAGAACTGGCTACATGAGCATTTATAGAACTAAGGTGAGACAGTTAATTATACTTTTTCAGTAATAAGGAAACTTTGCCCTAAGATGACTTACTGCTTCAGCCCCTAGAAAAAGAAGAAGCTATGTCACATTTTAAAATCCGACCTCAAAACCAGTCACCTTGTTGTACTGAAGGCTTTTAAGAGTGACAAGACTAAGACGCCAACCCTTTACTTAGGATTCAACGTTGGAGAACTTGGACAAAAACCATAGCATCCCAGGCTGAGGTCCCTGACAGGAAAGGGCCTGATTAGTCACTGATGAAAAGTCATGTTGAGGGAAATAGGTCTGATCATCAACAAGGTTGTAACGATGATTACTACAATGATGTGTGTGCATGTTATCACATGCTGAAACTAAGCATTTTCTTTTTCTTAATGTATTTACCTAGCTAGTCAGTAGTAGTTGGGATTCTCTAAACCCAGAACTTTTTCCTACAAAATAGATCTGCATACATAAATACCGAAGCATGAAAGCCAACACTAGCCTATTAGTTCTTCCAAAGAAAGTATATTGCCTCATTGAAATTTTTAAATATATATCCAATTCAACAGTCAATGGCAAAGGCCTAAAAGAGCCAGGAATCTATCTTAATTTGGCTTCCAAATCTCCAAGAATCTTCCAAAAGCAGATTCTGAGAAAAGGCTTCAAGTTTACCTAGTGTATATGGAAGGTGATCCCAGGGAAGAAAAGTGAGACAAGCAAGAAAGAAAAGAAATCCAAGAGGTGCTATCAGACTACTTATAACAGTAGACAACTAGAGCTTGACCCCATTGGAGGAGTTTTGGGAGACAATGTAGAATACACCTCCATGATATCTCACCTGAAAGATGAAGAACCTGGATATTTATGAACCAATATATTTTCTGTCATTGGCTTGATGCTGGTTCTAGAAGCATTAATGCTTCAGAACTCTTCAATATAGGTGAAAGCCAAACATGAAAAAAGTCCTCAAGCTAGTGCTTGCCATAGCAGTTTTCAGCAAGTAGTGTGAATGTCAAGGACATGTGGCCAGGACACTAATATCACCTGCTACTGTACCCAATTTGAGCAGCTTTTCAGGGTAAGGCTTTAATAGTATTGAAACCTCATATATAATTTCTCTTTAAACATACTATATAAAACCTCATGACTTGAGTTTTGCTACTATTCCTATTTTACAGATGAGAAAAATCACCAAGAGGTTAAGTAACTTACCCAACATCTCATAACTGGAATTTGAACTCAAGCACTCTGATTCCATGGTCTAAGGTCTTAACCACTTTGATACACTACATCTATGTGGCTCTGGGTGGTCTTCCAGCATGAAAGACAGTCAAGGAGTTTACATTTTTCACCCATAGGCGGCTTCTCAGGGCTCTGAAGGGAGTAGTGACCCTTTCCTCACCAATTGTCACTGACTCTCAAGAGTGCTGTCCCTGATCTTTTTTGACCCTCCTATGAAAGGTCACCAGAAACACACAGACAGCCTTCAAAAATGAACACCTGCAGGAGAATCCTTTCCCCCATCACCTGCCTCTCATATGCTGTCTTTAAACTTATAGATTTCCTAGAATTTCTATTTAGAATCTACATAGTCCAGCAGTCATTTTGAAACACCATAATTTTCACTAACAAGTTCAATTCCACAAGCTTCTAAGCAATCTCTTCACAAGATTTTAAGTGCCTAAGGATAGAATCAGCTTGACCAGAACCATGAGCAAAGAGGCAATTTAGCTCTATTTCAACTAACTGAGTAACTGTCATGGACACAGCATTTTATGTAGGTGGCAAACTAGCTACTTAGAGAGAGGTCCTTGCATTCTTTCAGGCCACTGAGGCATTAAGGCCTCTGTGAGCATCTATCAGGCAATGTCATAAATACCTGTGAAATTACTTTGGCATAGTTTTAGGAAAACTACTTCTTCCAGGTAACGTAATTAAAAAGAAGGCATACTGAACTCCTTTAAGACTATAAGCCTGAGTACTCTTCTTAGTTTGGTAAACAAAATTTGGAAATGATTCTAAAAGGTTAGACACTAAGCACTCTTTGCCAATTCTTGCCAATTAGATGGAGAATAGGAACAGATGAGAAATCAATCAAAATAAAATGAAACCCCTTTGATCACCTTGGGTGGGATTTGAAAATGGGCCACTTCTTTGTTGTCTTATGTTATCCTGTGGCATTGTCAAGTTCATCCTGAGACAAACTAGAAAGGCAGAACAGGATCAGATTTCTTTAGTGGGATGGCAGGGAAGGGGGCCATAATTATAACTAATCCTTTCCTGTTTCAAGAACTTTATGAACATAATTCAGTTCCCAACTATTTTAAGCAATAACATAGCATGTCCATACAGGAAAAAAAAAAAAAAGTTGTATCAGATGCTTCTTTTTTTCCTTCACATTGTTTTGTTTAACTTAGTAACTCTCTTCCTACTGTACTTTGCTCAAAAATTCTGAATTGTTTTTCACGCTTCTCTTTTGCACAGGGCAAGGAAGCAACATAAAGCCATGTTTGGAAGCTCACTTATTTCCCCTACATTAGTTTTTTAGGTATCAGTAGGGCAACGTGTCCCCAGTGGTGGGTATAGAGGAGGTTCTCCATACAAGTACTTTTTCAGATGTAGTGAAATGTAGCAAAAAAAGGTGTGGAACTCACATTCAGGCAGATCTGGTTGTTTCAATTTCAATTCAGCTGCTATAACTTCCTAGCCTTTGGCATCACGGACAAAAGCCCTAAACATCTGTGATGAGTACCTACCTCAAGAAATTACTGTGAGGATTCTATGGTATTCTCAAGTCAATTCTCACCACTTTCCAAGAAAGGCATATGCACGTCTCTTTTAAACAAGCTTTCTATTCAATGACATCACACTGGTAACTTGAAATCGATTATGGTGGGAATACTCACACCATAAAAATTGGCAAAGCTAAAAATTAAGGCTCTTTTTTCAGAGAGCTAGTTTTTTAGCTTATTACTGAACATTAGATAAGCTACGCTAAATGTAAAACATAGTGTCCAGTTCTTCACTCCTCTCCCATTTTGAAGAGTTTGTAGAAACTACTTTTCCTCTGTATCTAAAATAGCTTAAGTCATTACAGTAATTATTTCACTTTACAATCAATGATAGCTTAAAGATTTTCTCTTGCTGTTGCTGATGACAATCACATAGGCAATCTGTTAGAAAGACCTTTGATTTGGGTATTCAACTACTGAACGAAATCCTGCCACACTATTTTGAAGAACGGTGTTGTAAAGTGATCCTTGAACATTAGCTTAAGCCAAACTAGTAAATATAGCTCACGAGCTTTTGAATTACCTAGATTCTGCTGCAGAGTTGGCATTTTCTGTTCAGCTTGAGATGCTATAACAAATAAAAAAAATTCTCTTTAGTCAAAGGACTTGCTTAGGAAATCAGTGCCCTGTTGCCACAAATGGGAAAATGCATGCACTCCCAGTAGACTTAAAATGCTACTAAAATTATTTGACAGTGCAATTTATCATATTACACTAGACAAAATGAGACTTGTGACATCAATGCTATGATAGAGTCAATAGAGGAGAATCAAATGCCACACCAAACAGCAATGCACTTCGGAGTCCACAGAAGGCTAGCTCTCTCATGTGTAGGCGGTATGGCAGGAATAGTGGATATAAAGGCATTGGTGGTTCTCTTTCTCCTAGTGACTGAGGGGAGAGCTCTACACAAAATCCTTTGAGGTACCAACCTCCTCTTGGTGCCTAAGACCACAAATCAGGATTAGGATTCTTCTGCATATAAATACACTAGAAATGTTTCCTTTATTGCCTCCAGAAAGCAGTGGAGCTAGCACATAGATGATATTCCACTCAGAGATGCTTTGAAGTAATTTGTCCTTCCAGTAAGCAGTAACATAGCATGCTGTAAATGACACAATTGTCGAAAGACTGTGCTCCAAATTTTAATTCTGCTACTGCTATGAAACTTTGATCATGTTCTTTGATTTCCCTAAAACTCAAACTTTTCATCTCTGTAGCAGGCATCCACGAAAGGGTTAAAGTGAGGGCCAAATACTGAAACTATGAGATCTGACAATTAAGTCTGTGAACTGTTCTAGATGCTGAATACTTGATCACTGGATATGACTGCAGTCACCTTTGAAGTACTCCTCTTAGGAAGCTATGCACCAACACCAGTGCCTAGTCCAACCTTCAAAACAGTTCTTGCTACCCTGCTCATGGATAGGAAGACTTAACATTGTGAAAATGTCTATTTTACCCAAAGCAATTTATTTATATAATGCAATCCCAATACAAGTTCCAGCATCATTTTTTAATGAGATGGAGAAACAAATCACCAATTTCGTTTGGAAAGGGAAGAAGCCTGGATAAGTAAGGTACTACTAAAGAAGAAGAACACACTGGGAGGCTTTGACCTCTCTTTACCCGACCTTAGAACATACTACACTGCCACAGTGGTCAAAACAGCCTGGTACTGGTACAAGAACAGACAGATCGATCAATGGAACAGACTTGAGACCCCAGAGATGACACCATCTGCCTATGAACAGTTGATATTTGACAAAGGCCCTAAGACATTAAACTGGGGTAAAAACAGTATCTTCAACAAATGGTGCTGGCAAAATTGGTTATCCATCTGCAATAAACTGAATCAAGATCCGTATCTTACACCTTATACAAAAACCAACTCCAACTGGATAAAAGACCTAAATGTCAAACCTAAAACGATAAAGCTCATCCAAGAAAAAGTAGGAACAACAACGGAAGTTTTAATACACAATGAGGACAGAGTCCAAAATCTGTCAAAGAAACCTCAATCAACAGAAGAGAAAATAGATAAATGGGAACTATTAAGAATCAAACACTTTTGCTCATCCAAAGACTTTATTAATAGAATTAAAAAAACACCCACAGAGTGGGAAAAAATATTTGGAAACTCTATGTCAGACCGACGCCTGATCTCCATAATCTATAAGATACTACAGAGTATCAAGAAGAAGAAGATAAACCATCCAATTAAGCAATGGGCAAAGGAGATGGACAGACACTTCACTAAAGAGGAGATCCAGGAAGCCAAAAAACACATGCGGACATGTTCACGATCTTTAGTTATTAAAGAAATTCAAATCAAGACAACAATCTCACCCCAACAAGATTGGCCATGATCCAGAAAACACAAAACAACAAATGCTGGAGAGGCTGTGGAGAAAGTGGAACCCTCCTACACTGTTGGTGGGGTTGCAAAATGGTCCAGCCTCTTTGGAAGGCAATCTGGCGCTTCCTTAAAAAAATGGATATTGATATACCATTTGACCCAGTAATTCTACTACTTGGAATATATCCTACAGATTCAAGGCCTTTCACACCAACAGACACATGCACCAGAATGTTTATCGCAGCACAGTCCACGGTAGCTAAACGATGGAATCAACCCAGATGCCCAACAATAGAAGAATGGATAGGTAAACTGTAGTACATATACTCAATGGAGCACTACGCAATGATAAAGAATAACGATGATTCCAGGAAACATCTCCTAACCAGGTTTCAACTGGAAGACATTATGTTGAGTGAAAGTAGTCAGCGACAAAAGGACAAATACTGTATGAGACCTCTACGATAAGATCTCAAAAACAGACTTGTGTATAGAAGAAAAGACTCTTTGACAGCTGCAGGGGAGGGTAGGGAGGGTTGGGGGGGAGGGTGTAGTTTCTAGTTACTAGAAATCTAGTTGGGAGAAAGCGGTGACAGCACACATTAGGAACAAGAACAACATTAAGTGGACTTCAGCATAACTTGAGTACTCCTTCCATCTTAACTCAATACTGCAAGGATAGAGTAGCTGGGGCGGGGGGTGGGGGACCATGCTCTTAGGTGAATTCAAGGCCAATTGGCACAACTAGCGTTTTGCTAAGAGAGCTCTCTGCACCCCACATTGGTGAGGGGCGTCTGGGGTCTTAAAAGCTGCCAAGCTGCCATCCGAGGACACAGAAAATGGTCCCAACTCAACAGGAACGGATGCTCACCGAGGACCAAAATGGCATGCGGTAAAGACAACCGAGAAGACGAAGAGACCCACAAGAGTGGGTGCCTACATCGACTTGGGACCGGAAGAACCAGATGGTGCCCGGCCACCACCAGCGATAGCCACGATGGAGCTCACAGAGAGGAGTCTCACTGGCAACACAAGAATAAAGAGGTGCATCATGAGATCTCCACTAAAAGACCTCAATTGATGGTCCAGTGGTTTGGGGGTTCCTCTGAGAGCATGGCCCCCAGCCCTGATGCTGCCCTCTCCCATAAATTATAACAAAGGTCCACTCTTTGGACAGGAATGGATTGGACTTGGCAATGCAGAGTGACCATATATTGGATGCACTTTATGGTTCTATACATCTATAGGATATCATCTTGCTGACCTCTGGCTGGAGGAAGGGGAGTGGACGGACAGGAGGGGAAAGGAGGCTGTTGTGAGAATGAAACATGTATGGAGCAGAGAGGAATAGTGTGCTGTCACTGGACAGGGAGAGCAGTGGAAGCTGCATATAGGGGGGCATGTAAATTTATATGTGAATGTACATTTTCACTCAGTTATGTTAAATAAAAATTAAAAAAAAAATCAGTTCTTGAACTCTTTCCGTAACGCCACTGCACACAGTGGAACCATGTCAAGTTTGAGGACTCAATTGTATAGTTGTCTGTGAAAGAGTTTTTAGCCAGCAAAAAAATAACCCTACCTACTCCCCTGATCTGGACCCTAATAACCTTCTTCTTTATCTGAAGATAAAGGCAATATTGAAAACAAGACATTGTGATGACATTCAGGAAGGACGTCAAGGGTAATACGACAACAGGTCTGATGGCCATTCCAGAAAAAGAGTTCCAAAATTGAAGGGTGGACTAGGTGCTGGCATTGGTACATAGCTTCTCCAGGAGAGTACTTCAAAGGTGACCGTAGTGGTATTCAGCAATGAGGTGTGTAGCAGTTTTTCCTAGGGTGAGTTTGTGAACTTAATTGTAAGCTATCATATAGGAAAACACTATACAAAATGTAAAATGTTATCATTGCTTGGATATTCTGGCTCACATCCTACCAAGAATAAAAACATTTCAAAGAAAATATCTAATTTGGCATTAATAGGAGGCCAAACCACAAATCTCAGAAATCAGTGTGTAACATTAAATCAGGAAGCAAGGAAGGAGGTAACATTCCTAGTAATTAAGAACTGAGCTTTGGAATCAGACAGTGCTGCATGCTATTTTAAGCTTTAACCAACATACACTAGCTATGCGACCTTCAACCAGTTGATGTCAAGTTAATTACAACTTACAGCAATTTCGTATGTATTACAGTGGAACTGCGCTCCATTGGGTTTTCACTGGTTGAGTTTTTTTTTTTGGAAGTAATCATCAGACTTTTCTTCCAAGTTGCCTCTGAGTAGATTCTAACTTCAAATCCTTTGATTAGCAGCCCAGCATGCTAATCTTCTATACCATACAAGGATTTCTGGGTGATTGCAGGCAACGTATTATCTAAGTCTCAGTTACTTCTTACAAATGAGGATTATGATAGGACCTAGTTCATTAAGTGGAATCTCCAGCGGCTTACTGGTTAAGTGTTTGACTGCTAACCAAAGTTTGGCTATTCGAATCCATCAGGCACTTCTTGAAAACCCTATGTAGCAGTTCTACTCTGTCCTAGAGGGTCACCATGAATCACAATCCACTCAGTGGCAACAGGTTTGGTGTTTGGTTTTAGTTTACTAAGTTGAGTTGAATGAGAGGAGGCATATGAAAGTGATTAGAACCATAGTTCTTAATAAATTTATATTGTTTTTACTTTTATTGATATTTTTATTTAAATTTTCAAATTACATAGGCAGAAAATGTTCCTGACACATAGGATGATAATCCCCAGAGCAAATAGAAAGAATCTGACAGAGAGTCACAGATCCTCAAGCTCCAGAGTCTAATTTAATGACATAAGGTAGCAATTACCTTGAACTGTAAAAGTATGGCAAACCAGCCTTATAGTCCTTTAGGCTCTCCTGTTAAATTGTCTTCCATTTAAACTTGGAAAACGCCATCAGGGAGACAACTGTATTTGTGTCTAAATTCTCCTGCAGGGAGGAGGGAGGCACTAAGTACTGAGAATCTGCCCGAGCAGAGCTCCAGTAGCCAAGGCTAAGTATGAGAGTTTCACTGACAACAGCCAGAGAGCACGCAAAAGTGGTTGTTGCTGGCAAGTGTCTTCAACTCGATTCCAACTCATACAACCCACAGAATGAAACATTGTCCAGTTCCGCACATCCTCACCATCATCGTTATGCTTGCGTCCATTGTGTCACTGTGTCAGTCCAACTTGTTGAGGGTCTCCCTCTTTTTTGCTGACCCTCTACTTTACCAAGCATGATGCTCTTTCCCAGGGACTAGTCCATTTTGGTAACATGCCCAAAATATATGACATGAAGTCTTACCATACTCCCTTCTAAGGAGCATTCTGTTTCTATTTCTTCCAAGACAGATTTGTTTCTTCTTCTGAAAGTCCATGGTATAGTCACTGTTTTTTTGTGAACACTATAATTCAAGGCTTTTCTTCAGTCTTTCTTATTCAATGTACGGATTTTTCATGTATACGAGGTGACTGAAAATGTTAGGCTTGAGTCAGGAAGACATTAATGCTCAAAGTGACATCTTCACTTGTCAACAGTTTAAAAAGCTCTTTTGCAGCGGATTTTCCTTTTACAATGTTTCATTTAATTTTTTGACTGCTGCTTCCATGGGTATTGATTGTGGATCCAAGTAAAATAAAATATTTGGCAACTTCAATCTTTTCTCCATTTTTTAAGATGTTGCTTCTTTCCCCAGTTGTGAGGATTTTTATTTTATTTATAACGAAATGTGATCCATTTACTGAAGGCTGTAGTTCTTTGTTTTTTGTTTTTATCTTCATCCATAAGTACTCTGAATCCTCTTTGCTTTCAGCAAGCAAGGTTGTATCATCTTCAATCACAGGTTATCAATGTGTCTTCCTCCAGTCTTGGTGCTGTTTTTCTTCATATAGTTCAGCATCTTAGATTATTTACTCAACATATAGATTGATTTTAAACCACACAGTATCCTCTTATTCTGCTTGAAGGACTACCTCTTTGTTTGTATACAGATTCTGCATGAGCACAACGAAGTGCTCTGGAACTCTCGTTCTTCGCAATATTGTCCGTAATTTCTTATGATCCACACAGTCAATGCCTTTGCATAGCCAATAAAACCCAGGTCATTGTCATGGATTTAATAGTGTCCCCCCCAAAATGTGTTCGACTGGGCCTTGATTCCTGGTATTGCATAATGTTCCTGTATGTTGTAAACCCTGCCTCTATGATGTTAATGAGGGAGGGGGGCAGTGGTTGTGTTTTGAGGCAGGACTCAATCTATAAGATTGAGTGTCTTCAGCTATAAAGGAAAGTTAGCAGAGAGATCAGGTGATCTCACACCACCAAGAAACAGTACTGGGAGCAGAGCATATCCTTTGGAAAAGAGAGTTTCCCGTAAGCAGTTTGCAAAACTTGAGCCTCATTTATTAAAATACTGCCAGACTGAATAGTCCAGCAACAAGAAATTAAACAATGTATTACACTGGATAAATCAGCTGCAAAAGACCTCTTTTAAGTGTTAATAATAAGTGAAGCTGTCACTTTGAGGACTGAGGTATGCTTGACCCAAACCATGGTATTTTCAGTCATTTCCTGTACCTGTGACAGATAGATAATGAATAGGAATGAACAGAGAAGCAAGGCCTTTGAATTACAGTGTTGGTGAAAATTTTTGTATTTAAGGTCTGACAATAAAGATCAAGAACTCATGCTAGAAAAAGTGCTACAGACCTCATTGCTGAATATCACTATAGTTACAATCGAAGTGCTCCCCTTGGGAAGCTATGCACCAACAGCAGTGCCTAGTCCATCCTTCAAAGCAGTTTTGGAACTGATTTTCCGGAATGGCCGTGAAAGCTGTTGTCACTGTATTACCCTTGATGTCCTGAATGTCATCAAAATGTCTTCCTTTCAATATTTCCTTTATCTTCAAGTAAAGAAAAAACTCACTCTGGTGAGCAGGAAGGATATTCCAATACATTTTTGGTTTACTGGCTAAAAACTCCATTGTGGACAGCCATACAATTAGGTTCTCAAAACTTGGGACCATGCTGCAGTGTGCAAGGGCCATTGCAGAAATAGTTCCAAAATTGCCTTGAGGGTTAGACTAGGCACTGGCATTGATGCATAGCTTCCAAGGGGAGGACTTCAAAAGCGACCTTAGTGATATTCAGCAGTGAGGTATGTAGCACTTAGAACAATTAAGTAAGTGGACTTAATTTTCAGGCCTTATATGCCATGGACTGCCAGAAGGGTGACCAAATCCATCTTAGTAAAAACACAATCAGAAGACTCTTACAAGTAAGGATGGTGAGACTTTGTCTCATACATCATCAGGAGGGATCAGTCTTTGGAGACAGAAATCATGCGAGATAAAGTAGGTCAGCCCAAAGAGGAAGACCTGCACGGAGATGGTCTGACGCAGCGGCTGCAATGATAGCCTCCAAACTAACACTCGTGAGGATGGTGCAGGACTGGGCAGTATTTCCTTCTGCTGCACACAGAGTCACTATGGGTGAGAACCAACTTAATGGAACCTAACAACAGCAACTGAAATGATGAAAATGCACACTTTACGATCCAACAATTGCATTTTTGGTCATAACTGCAAAAAAAATTCTTACACGAATTCACTAAAAATTATATTGCCATTGGGTGCCATCAAGTCAGTTCCAATTCATTGCAACCCTTTGTGCAACAGAATGAAACACTGTCCAGTCCTGCACCATACCCACAATCACTGTTATCCTTGAGTCCCCTGGGGCAGCCACTGTATCAGTCCTCTTTTTCACTGACCCTCTGCTTTACCAAGCCTGGTGTCCTTATCATGGACTGAACTGTTTCCCCCCAAATCTGTAGCAGTTTGGCTGGGCTAGGTTTCTGGTGTTGTGTGATGTTCCTTCCTGTTGGAATCCCGGCTTCTGTGATGTTAATGAGGATGGGTAGCAATTGTGTTTGTGGGAAAAGACTCAGTGCGTAAGTCTGTTTTATGTCGTGAGGTAGTCTCTTGAAATACAATGGAGAGAAGGTAGCAGATATATTTGGGGACTTCCCACCACCAAAAAGTAGTGCTGGGAGTTGAGTGCATCCTTTGGAAAGGACAGGGGTCCCTGCACCTCCGAAGCTCCAGCCCAGGGGAAGAGTGACGACAAAGACCTTTCTCCAGTGCCAGCAGAAAAAGCCTTCCCCTGGAGCTGACACCCTGAATTTGGACTGATAACTTACTCAGCTGTGACAAATAAAATTCCTCTTTGTAAAGCCATCTACTTGTGGTATTTTTGTTACAGCAGCACAAGGTAAACTAAAACAGGCCTTCTCCAGGGACTGATTCCTCCTAAAAACATATCCCAAATATGTAAGATGTAGTCACGCCATCCTTGCTTCTAAGGAGCACTATGTTTGTACTTCCCCCAAAACAGATTTGTTGATTCTTTTGGCAGTCCGTTGTGTATTCAGTATTCTTCTCCAATACCATAACTCAAAGGTATCATTTCTTCTATCTTCCTTGTTTCATTGTCTAGCTTTCACATGCATATGAAAACACCATGGCTTAGGTCAGGAATATCTTAATAGTCAAGGTGACATCTTTGCTTAGTAACACTTTAAAGGGATTTTCTGCGGCAGATTTGCCTATTGCAATGTGTCTTTTGATTCCTTGAGTGTTCACTGTGGATCCAACTAAAATAGAATCCTTGACAACCTCAGTCCTTTCTCCACTTATCACCGTGTTGTTTATTGGTCCCATTGTGAGTATATCTGTTTTCTTGAAGTTGAGATGTAATTCAAATTGAAGGCTGTGGTCTTGCATCTTCAATAGCAAGTGTTTCAAGTCCTTTTCACTTTCAGCAAGCAAGCCTGTGTCATCTATCTACACAAACCAGGTTGTTAACGAGTCTTCCACCAATTCTGATGTTCTGTTCACGCAGTCCAGCTTCTTGGATTTTTTGTTCAGCATACAGATTGGATATGATAAAATGATACAGTGCTGAAACATACCTCTCCTGACTTTAAACCAGGCAATATCCCCTTGTTCTGTTTAAACAGTTGCCTCTGACCCACATATAGAGTCGTCATGAGCACAGTTAAGTGTTCTGGAATTCCCATTCTCCACAATGTTACCCATAATTTGTTACAATCCACACAGTCAAATACTTTTGCATAGTCAATAAAGCACAGGTAAACATCTTCCTGGTATTCCCTGGTTTCAGCCAAGATCCATCTGACATCAACAACGATATCTCTGTTTCTATATCCTCTTCTGACTCTGGCTTGAATTTCTGATAGTTCCATGTCAATATACTTTTACAGTCACTTTTGAACAATCTTGAGCAAAATTTTACTTACGTGTGATATTAATGATATTTTTTGATAATTTCCACATTCAGTTGGATCACCTCTCTTAGGAATAAGTATAAATATGTTTCTTCCAGTCAGTTGAACAGGTAGCTCTCTTCCAAAATTTCTTAGCATAAATGAGTGAGCACTTCCAAAGCTACATTTGTTTGTTAAAACATCTTAGTTGATTTTCTATCAATTCTTGGAGCCTTGTTTTTTTTTTTCAGTGCCTTCAATGCCGCTTTAACTTCTTCCTTCGGTCCTATCAGTTCCTGATCATATGCTACCTCTTCAAACAGTTGAACACTGACCAATTCTTTTTGGTATAATGACTTTGCATATTCCTTTCACTGTCTTTTGATGCTTTCTGCATCGCTTAATATTTTCTCTTCAGAATCCTCCACTATTGCCACTAGAGGCTTGACATTTTCATTCAGTTCTTTCTGCTTGAGAAAACGCTTTTAGTTTTCTATCTGCAGATCTTTGTACATGTCATTATTGTGCTTTTCTTTGTCTTCTCAGGCTGCCCTTTGAAATCTTCTGTTCAGTTCTTTTACTTCATCATTTCTTCCTTTTGCTTTAGCTAGTTGATGTTGGAGAGCAAGTTTCAGAATCTCTTCTGACATTCATTTGGTCTTTTCTTTATTTTCTGTCTTTTTAATGACCTCTTGATTTCTTCATGTATGATGTCTTTGAGGTCATTTCACAGGTCATCTGATCTTCAGTCATAAATGTTCAATGCACTGGATCTATTCTTTAGGTTATTTCTTTTCTTTTTTAAAAAACCATTAGATGAAAATTTTCATTCCCATATAAATTTGCATGCTCATCTATGTGCAGCTCCCACTGCTCTCCCTGCCCGGTGACAGCACACCCCTCCTCTCTGCTCCTATCCTCCCAACAGTTTCCTATCCACTGATTCACTTTCCTCTAACAAGAGGTCAGCAGGATGACATCCTATAGATGCAGAGAAGCATAAAATTCCCACAAGATATGGTCTCTCTGTGTCGTCAAGTCCAATCCATTGCTGTCTGAAAAGTTGACCTTCATTATGATTTATGGACAGGTGCAGCATCAGGGCCAGGGGCCATGCTCCCAGGGGAACCCTGAAGCCCCAGGGCCATCAATTGCTGTCTTTTATTGGAGATCTCAGGGTGCATCCCTATTTATTCTCTTGTTGCCAGTGAAACTCCACTTTGTGAGTTCCATCGTGGCCATCACTGGTGGTGACCGGGCACCATCTGGTTCCTCTGGTCATGAATCGATGCGGAGACTCATTCACGTGGGTCTCTCTGTCTTTGGGGTTCTCTTTTCCCCATGTCGTTCTTGTCCTCAGTGATCATCATCTGTTCCTGTTGAGTTGGGACCATTTGCTATACCCTCGGATGGCAGCTTACTAGATTTTAAGACTTTAGATGCCACTCACCGATGTGGGGTGCAGAGTCCTCATTACCAAAATGCTAGCTGTGACAACTGGCTTCAATTTTGCCTGAGAATGTGGTCCCCGCCCCCGCATCCCACCACCCCAGCTACTCTGTCCTTGCAATATTGGGTTAAGATGGGAGGAGTATGTGAATTGTGTTGAAGTCCAGTTATTATTGATCTTCTTTCTAATGTGTGCTGTCACTGATTTCACCCAAACAAGTTTCTATTAACTATCTAAACTCTCCCCCCTTGCCCTCCCTCCAACCCCACCCTCACAGCCATTAAAAAATCTTTTCTTCTATGCATGAGTCTGTTTTTAAGTTCTTATAGCAGGGGTCTCATACAATATTTGTCTTTTGGTTGCTGACTACTTTCGCCCAGCATAATGTTCTCCAGCTGAAACTTGTTATAAGATGTTTCCTAAAATCATCATTGTTCTTTACCATTGCATAGTGTTCCATTGAGTATATATACCATAGTTTACCTATCCATTCCTCTGTGGTTGGGCATCTGGGTTGATTCCATCTTCTGCTATTGTGGACTGTGCTGTGACGAACATTCGTGTGCATGTCTCAGTTGGTGTGAATGGCCTTGATTCTGTAGCATATATTCCAAGAGGTGGAATTACTGGGTTAAATGGTATATCTATATCCACTTTTTTTAAGGAAGTGCCAGATTGCTTTCCAAAGAGGTTGCACCATTTTGCAATCCCACCAACAGTGTAGGAGAGTTCCAATTTCCCTACAGCCTCTCCAGCTTTTGTTGTTTTGGGTTCTTTGGAACATGGCCAACCTTGTTGGGGTGAGATGGTATCTCATTGTCACTTTAATTTGAAGTTCTTTAACAGCTAATGATCTTGAGTGTGTCCGCATGTGTTTTTTGGTTGCCTGGATCTCCTCTTCAGAGAAGTGTCTGTCCATCTCCTTTGCCCATTGCTTAATTGGATGATTTATCTTTTTCATATAGATTATGGAGATCAGGCGTCTGTCTGACAGAATTTTCAAATATTTTTTCCCATTCTGTGGGTGGCCTTTTGATTCTATTAATAAAGTCTTTGGATGAGCAGAAGTGATTGATTCTTAGTAGTTCCCATTTATCTATTTTCGCTTCTGTTGTTTGTGGTTTGTTTGACAGACTTTGAAGTCTGTGTTGTGTGTTAAACCTTCCACTGTTGTTCCTGCTTTTTCTTGGATGAGCTTTATTGTTTTAGACTTGATATTTAGGTATTTTATCCAGTTTGAGTTGGTTTTTGTATAACATGTAAGATATGGGTCTTGGTTTAATTTAGTGCAGGTGGATATCCAATTTTTCCAGCACCATTTGTTGAAGAGATTGTTTTTACCCCAGTTTAGTGTCTTAGAGCCTTTGTCAAATATCAAGCATTTATAGGCAGATGATGTCATCTCTGGGATCTCGATTCTGTTCCACTGATCTATCTGTCTGTTTTTGTACCACTACCAGGCTGTTTTGACTACTGTGGCACTGTAATAGGTTCTAAGTAGGATAATGAGAGGCCTCCCAGTGTTCTTCTTCTTCAGTAAATGCTTTACTAATCTGGGGCTTTTTCTCTTCTCAAAGTTGGTAATATGTTCCTCCATGTCATTAAAATTGTCACTGGAACTTATATTCAGATTGCATTATATAAGTAGATTGCTTTGGGTAAAGTAGACATTTTTACAATGTTAAGTCTTCCTATCCATGAGCAGGGTAGGTTTCTCCATTTATGTAACTCTCTCTTAGTTTCTTGTAGTAAGGGTTTGTATTTATCCATGTAAAGGTCTGTTATTTCTCTGGTTAAATTTATTCCTAGGTACTCTATCTTCTTGGGCACTATAGTAAATAGTATTGACTTGTTGATCTCTTCCTTCATAATCTCGTTGTTGGTATAAAGGAATCCTACTGATTTACTTGTGTTTATCTTGTATCCTGAGACTTTGCTGAAGTCTTCTATCAGTCTGAGTAGTTTCCTCACAGATTCTTTGAGACTCTCTGCATATACAACCATATCATCTGCAAACAGGGAGATTTTTACCTCTTCTTTGCTGATGCAGATGCCCTTTATTCCTTGGTCTTCTCTAAGTGCTCTGGCTAGAACTTTTAATACAATGTTGAATAGGAGAGGTGAGAGTGAACATCCTTCTTTTTTTTTTTTTTTAATTTAATATGACTGAGTGAAAATGTACATTCCCACATAAATTTACTTGCCCACCTATATGCAGCTTCCACTGCTGTCCCTGTCTGGTGACAGCACACTATTCCTCTCTGCATTCCTGTTCTCAAGGGAAACTGTTTGGTTGCCTGGATCTCCTCTTTAGAGAAGTGTCTGTCCATCTCCTTTGTCCATTGCTTAATTGGATGATTTATCTTTTTCATATAGATTATGGATCTATCAAATGCCTTTTCTGCATCAATAGACAAAATCAGGAGATTCTTGTCTTTTGCATTATTTATGAAGTTGATCATATTAATTGTTTTTCTGATGTTGTACCAACCCTGCGTCCCTGGTATGAATCCAACTTGGTCATGATGGATTATTATTTTGATATGTCATTGTATTCTATTGGCAAGAACTTTGTTGAAGACTTTAGCATCTAGATTCATGAGTGATATCGGTCTGTAGTTCTCCTTTTTTGTTGGGTCTTTCCCTGGCTTTGGTGTCAGGGTTATGCTGGCTTCATAGAATGAATTTGGGAGCATTCCACCCCTTTCTATACTGTGAAATAGTCTTAGTAGTACTGGAAATAACCCTTCTCTAAAACCTTGGTAGAATTCTGTGGTGAAGCCATCTGGGCCCGGGCTTTTTTTGGTTGGCAGTTTCTTGATGACTTTTTCAATCTCTTCCTTTGTGATGGGTTTATTAAGTTGTTCTGATTCACTTTGTGATAATTTGGGTAAGTGATCTGAATCAAGGAATTTGTCCATTTCCTCTAGGTTTTCAAATCTGTTAGAATACAGTCTTTCATAGTATTGAGCTATGATATTTTTCTGTTGGATCTGTTGTGACAACTCCCCACTCATTTCTTATTTGGGTTCTTTGTTTCCTTTTCTATTTTTCTTTAGTAAGTTTAGCCAATGGTTTATCAATTTTATTGATCTTTTCAAAAAAACCAGCATTTGGTCTTTTCAATTTTTTCAATTGTTCTTCTAGTCTTTAATTCATTTAGTTCTGCACTAATCTTTATGATCAGTTTTCTTCTGGTGCCTGAGGGGTTCCTCTGTTGTTCTCCCTCTACTTGTTCAAGCTGTAGGGTCAGTTCTTTGATTTGGTTTCTTTCTTCCTTCCAGACGTGTGCATTTATGGAGATAAAGTGACCTCTGAGCACTGCTTTGGCTGTATCCCATAGCTTCTGCTAGGAAGTGTTTTCATTGTTGTTGGAATCCATGAATGTCTTTATTTCATCCTTGATTTCTTCTATAACCCATTTTTTTTGGGCAAGCTGTTGTTCAGTTTCCATGAGTTCTACTTTCTATGTTTTTTCTGCTATTTATTTCGACTATTATGGTTTTATGATCTGAAAAGATGCTTTTCATTAATTCAGTGGTATGGATTTTGTTGAGAACTGCTTTATGTCCTAACACATGGTCTATTCTGGGGAATTTTCCATGTGCACAGGAGTGGAAGGTGTAGTTGTCTGCTGATGGATAGAAAGTTCTGTATATGTTGATGAGATTGTGGCAATAAAGTCTTCTGTGTCTTTATTGAGCTTTTTTCTAGATGATCTGTCCAATATTCAGAGTGGAGTGCTGAAGTCTGCTATCGTGGAGTGATCTATCTCCTTTGTGAGTGTAGTCAGTATTTCTTTGATGTATTTAGGTTCTCTAATATTAGGTGCACAAATATTTAATATTGTGAAGTTCTGCTTATGTATTGAACCTGTCAGCAATAAACAGTGCCCATCCTAGTCCATGGTGGTGGATTTTACATTAAAATAGATTTTATCTGAGATTAGAATTGCCACACCTGCTCATTGCCACACTTGTTCATTGTTAGCTTGATAGATATTCTTCCATCCTTTCATTTTCAGTTTGTTCATATCTTGAAGTCTGAGCTGAGTTTCTTATAGGCAACATATAGATGGGTCATGTCTTTTGATCCAAGATGTCACTTGATGTCTCTTTACTGGAACATTCAGTCCATTCAAATTCAATGTAATTACTGATAGGTTTGTGTTCAGTGCTGCCATTGAGATATGTTTATTTTTGTGTTGATGTTTTCTGTGTTGTTCTTATTAATCTATTCTGGGATATTCTCCTCTGTGAGTTGATTTTTCACCTTTTTCAGGGTTGGTTTTGTGCTTGTTGAGAGTTCTGTGTTACATTTCTTGATATGGTGTGTTGCTTCTTTATTGTGCTTTATGGCTGCCCCTATGATCCTGCTTAATAAATTGTATATAAACCCATTTTTTTGTTGCTACCAGTCTTGTCAAATTCCTCTTCATCTGGAAGGACTATGATGACTGTAGTACATTACTCTTTTTAACATGATTATATCATAGTTTATGTGATATGATCACTAGATCATTTCTTTCACTATTATAGCTTTGATTGTGTTTGGAGCTTTCCCTGAGTAGGATTCTGGATAATGTGTCCTTCTAAAATATAAAGTTAGCAGTTTCGTTCTTCCAAGCCAGGAAATTCTTTCAGGATTTCTTGTAGCTTTGGTTTGGTTTTTACAATGTCTCTGAGTTTCTGTTTACTTGTGAATATCTTAATTTCATTTTCGTATTTGAAAGATAGTTTTGCAGGATGAATAATTCTTGGTTGGAAGTTGTGTCATGCCACTGTCTCGGCGCCAGCATCATTTCTGCTGAGAAATCTGACAAAAGCCTACAGAGTTTCCCTCTGCATGTTAGCTTTGCTTTGAGTCTTGCTGCCTTTAAGAGTTTCTGCTTATGTTTCATTTTGTTAAGCTTGATTATAATGTGTCTTGGACTCTTTGTATTGAGATCTATATTGAGCGGTGTTCTATATGTATCTTGGATATCTGTATTCTCTTCTTTCATAATTTCTGGGATGTTTTCTGTCAGCAGCTCAGCAACAGTACTCTCTGTGTTCTAAGGTGTCTCACCCTGTTCAGAAACTCCATTTAATCATGGGTTGTTCTTCTTAATAGAGACCCACATGCTTCTTAATGCTTCTTCATTTTCCTTGTTTCTTTTTTTCTGATTTCTCATCATAGATACTGGAGTCAGTAGCTCTGCCTTCCAAATCAGAAATTCTTTTTTCCATTTGTTCCATTCTGTTTTCTTGGCTTTCAATTGAAGTTTCTGTCTTTGATTTTGTTCTTGATCTGTTGGATTTCTGAGTACTGATGTTCCATCAGATCGAACAGCTTGCTTAAGTTTTCATTTTGCTCTGCTGCATTTTGTATAAGGTCTAGAAGGGTTCTCTATATCTTCAGAAAAACTTCTGTATCTGGGAAGTTCTGAGGTGGTTTCTTTTGCAGGCCTTGTAATGCCTTGGGTGATTTCTGGGTTACTGTCTTCCCTGAAATTTGTTGCTTTTTGGGCTTCAGTGGGTTAATAGACACTGGGAGAGATGCTGTGAAGACGGACCACAGTGGAGAAGTAAAAAGTGTTTGCCAACTTCCATAGTCAGTCAGATTTTCAGGTGTATATGTCCCTCTTCCCAGCTAACAAAGTAAGCACCTCTATATTGAACCCCAGATCTTATTAACTAGCTCAAAATACAGAAAGGCTACTGGCCTGCTGGCCTGCTGGCCTCTGCTGTTGGGCCCCAGCTGTAGGCGATACTGTGTAGAATTCTGCTTTTCTGCTGGAAAAGCAATCTCTTCTGGGTAGTCACTGCCTCCTAGCCCAGGAATTAGGTCTGGCTGAGGCTTCCATGTGGATGACTCTACCTCCCAGTGAAACAAGATGGCATCCCACACAAGCTCACCAGCTGGCTGGGACCAGGCTCTTGGTGGAAAGAAAGTCCAAGAGTGCTGAAATGGCCAGAGTCCACAGCCTCTGCCACTTGGCCCCAGCCCCAGGTGACACTGCAAAACACCACCTCCCTGCTGGAGAAGCACTTTCCCCCCAGCAGGTGCCACCTCCCAGCCTAGAAACCAAGTTTGGCTGGAGCCTCCGCCTGGGCTTCTCCATTTCCCAGTGGATCAAGATGGCATTGCACACAAGTGCATCTGTACAACTACCACATGGTGGAGGCAGAAAGATAGGCCAGACAAGCCGAGCTGTATATAGTCCAAGGCCAGGTTCTCAGAATGTGGCAATTACACTTGCTGGACCCACCAGCAGTATGTCCAAGACCAGCAGCTAGTTAAGTCCCAGCTCAGCCCACTGGCCAAGACCAAGGGAAAAAAAAATCAAATTGGTGAGTTACCTTTGGTCTATGCAAGCCTGTGCTGGCCAAGAGTGGGGTAAGTGAAGGAGAGGAGGTTTTGAGTTCAGTGGTAGGAAGTCCAAATTAACAGCCCTATGCTGCATCCCAGGGTTCACTAGGTGTCCAGAAGGCTCCATTTAATTATCATTTTAGGTCTTGTTTTGCAGAGGGATTTAGGGAAATGTGTGTTTAGTCCGCCATCTTGACTCTGCCTTTCTTTTTAGGTTGTTTCTAAACTCAGGTGGGATATACTTAAGATCATACTTTGTGTCTTGTGGACTTTTTCTAATCTTTTTCAAATTTAATTTGAACTTGCAGATGAGCAATTATTACTCTATGCTGTACTACACACCTGGCCTTGTTATGACTGATGATATTGGGCTTTTCTTCATTTCTTTCCACAGATGTATTTGATTTGATTACTGTATATCCCATCAAGCGAGGTGCATGTGTATAGTCGACATTTACATTGGTGAAAAACAATGTTTGCAATGAAGAAGTCATTAGTCTTCAAAAATTCTGTCATGCGGTCTCTGACTTTGTTTCTATCACCAAAGCCATGTTTTCCAACTAATGATCCTTCTTCTTTGTTTCCAACTTTTGCATTCCAATCACCAGTAATTATTAATGTATCCTGATCGCATGTTCAGTTAATTTCAGACTGTAGAAGCTGGTGCAAATTTTTGATTTCTTCATATTTGGCCTTAGTGGCTGGTGCATTAAATTGGAATAATAGTTGAATTAAATAGTCTTCCTTGTAGGTGTATGAAATATTATTCTATCACCAACAGCCTTGTACTTCCAGATGGATATTGAATTCTTTTTGACAATGAATGCAAGGCCATTCCTCTTCAAGTAGTCATTCCTAGCATGGTAGACCTCATGATTATCTCATTGCTTACCAATCTCAGCTTACCAATGCTGAGGATATCAACGCTTATGTATTCCATTTCATTTTTGATGATTTCCAACTTTCCTAGATTAACACTTCATACATTCCATGTTCTGGTTATTAATAGATGTTTGCAGCTATTTATTATCATTTTGAGTCATGCCACATCAGCAAATATAGGTACCCAAAGCTTGACTCTATCCATGTAATTAAAGTTTATGCTAATTTGAGGAGGCAGCTCTTTCCCGGTCATCTTTTGAATGCCTTCCAATTTGGGGAGGTGAGGGAAACACATCTTCTGGCAGTATATCAGACCATGCTCTGCTGCTAGTCACAACGTTTCCTTCTGTCTCAGTCTAGAAGCTCAGCTGAAACATGTTCACTATGGGTGACCCTCTTGATAATCTGAATACCAGTGACATAGCTTCCAGCATCACAGCAACATGTAAGCCTCCACAGTACAACAAACTGACAGACACATGGGGAAGAAATCATACACAGCAGCATTATTCATAATAACGTAAACTGGAATGATCTCAAATGTCCATCAGCACTAGAAAGTATAAATAAATCATAGTGTGTTTACACAAAGGATTATAAATAACGGCCTATTGCTGAATCTCACAGTTTCTGAACAGAGGAAACCAGATGCAAAGAAGCACTATTGAATGACACATTTCATATGAAGTTCAAAAATATCCTAACTATAGAAATGATATAAATGAAAGAAGTCAGACTAGTGGTTAACACTGGGTAGATGAAAGCAGTGACCAGGAAGAGAAATGAGGAAGGCTTCTGAAGTGCTGTAATGTTCTGTAACCAGATCTGGGTTACAGTTACATGGGTATGTTCACTTTGTAAAATTTATTCAGTATACTCTTATAATCCATGTGTTTTCAATTAAAAAAATTGGGAGAGGAGACGATAACAAAATTTGGAGGTCATAAAACAGTTTCTAGACTAGTAAGTGGAAAACACTGAGAAAGAACACTTCTGAGCCATCAGTAGAAAAAGCCATGACCCTCAGTATTCCGGTAATTGGCAACATCAAGGATGGAAGTGGGGTGGTGAATGTTGGCTAATAGGAGGACAATTGGTGTAAAGGTGTTGAAGTAGTAGTTTTCTCTCTAACTCGTCTAACTCATGAGGACCTAATGGTAGCAAATCCTCATTCCATACCATCCTACTTGGCAGAACACTAAGATTTATTTTGGGAAAGAAGAATGAGTCTCCAAACTGAGGAAACAGCTCAGTTAAGGGCAGATATGCTTTACTAAAAACAGAAAGTGAATGTTGAGTTTTGAAGCCTTTCAGATGTGGACTGCTAGGTCTTCGACCCTCTAGGCAGGAGATTAGAAGTGTCTCTTCCAGAGAAACAGGTCAGCCAACGAGAAAAGGCAAAATGATACTGATCAGGACTTCTCCAACATCAACTTTGTCAGGTCACCCTACTGCCAATTGGTTCCATCCATATACTCAGAACTTTCCATTAGTTAAAATATGCTACATACCAATGTGAGCAGATATTCAAGGCTTATCAAATATCCTAGAAAAATAAGCAGGAAAAACACAACTTGGAGGAAACACAGCCAATACAAGGAGAAACGATTCTCAAATACATATATAAGAACATATATATATATGCATATACATAAGGACATATTTTCAGAGAATATGAGCAGACAATTCCACTAGCAGATCACAAAACAAGAGAGACAATGTGGAGAGAGGCAAAGGAAATCTACAGGGTATGCCAAATGCGTTCTAGAATGAGAGCTATGCACCAGGTCTGAAGGGTGGCCTGTTTCCACTGCAGCAGGTCAAAATGTTCTGAGAGTTATTTAGATCTTCAGGAAGATGGAACTGCTAAAGTAACAGGTGGAAGTATTAAGAGGAAATTTAGGCAGCCGGCAAAGTGTTCAGGTTTGATGTGTTTAGACAGAATAATAAGCAAACAAACAAAAAGCGAAATACTGGTTCTACAGTGACAAACAGGTTATGCAGGTAAGGAAATCTGATCACAGTCTGTCACATGACTCAGCTATGGTGCACGTGGTAACAGTAATATAAACATTAAATATGGACGAAACCGAAATTATAAGCTTACCATACTGGGAGAGTAGGGAGTGGAAGGTCTTAGAGAGTGGGGTAGGGTTGGAATGGGGAGAATGAAATGTTCCTCTTTCATATGGGAAGTCAGCAGATAAAGTCTGTGATGTAATAATCAAGAGTGAGGTAGAAGATTGGAGAGTGATTGCCTCTAGGTGTGAGGAATTGGAGAAGGAGACTGGGGACTGTTATTGGCTTTTCCATGACTTACAGAAATAGTCAAACTTTGGAACTAATGGAAATTGATGAATAAATGAGTGAGAATCAGGTGAAATATTAAGGGTCGAGGGGCAGTCTCAACAGTTATGCCATGGGCAATGAGTGTGAGGGAGCCACAGCATGGCTTAGTGGGAACTTAAAAACACAGATGTGCCTAAAACACCACATGTGACTTCTTAGGAGGTCTCTTGAACTCTGCTGCTGTGTGATTTCCACTGCATCATCCACTAGAGAGGTGTTGGAAAGTGAATAGGAACAAGGATGTTGAGAAACTGGACACCGAGAGTGAGTATACCTGTTAAACTCACTGCCATCAAGTCAATCCTAACTTATAGTGACCCTACAGAGCACAGTAGAACTGCCCCATGGGGTTTCCAAAGAGTGACTGGTGGATTCAAACTGCTGATTTTTGGATTAGCAGCTAAGCCCTTCATCATTATACCACCAAGGCTCCAAGAATAGGCTTAGTGTTTCCACCCAAGAGTCAAACTGAACTATTCAGCCTGGTAGTGTTTTGAATGAGACCCAACGTTTACACACCACTTAGCAAAGAGAAAGAAATCCTGTGAGAATCTTGTCCAGCAATCATCCCAGAACAAAGCCAAAGTGAGCGCCCAGATGGAGGAACCCCAAAAGTGACAATGCAGGTCTTAGGGACGACTGGCAGGCAGCCAGCATACTCAGGCTGTGCTGTTGTTTGTTGTTTGCTGATTTATAGGACACAGCAGAACTGCCATGTAGCATTTTCAAGGCTGTAATCTTTAGGGAAGCAGATTGCCACATCTATCTACTGTGAAGCCGCTAGTAGATTCTAATTTCTGAGCTTTCTGACTAGCAATTGAGCACTTAACCACTGTGCCACCAGGGCTCCTTATATACAGGCTAGCAGAGATGGACAAGAAGGAAAAGAAGCTACCCTACTAGCACCTTGGAGCTTGGGTTATCTTGCTGGTCTCGTGAAGGGAGGTTTCCAGGAGTCACCAGATATTTAGCAGCTGAGTTAAGATAAAAAAGGAGAGGTGAGTGTTCCTTTCTGCTGGGTATTGAATTATCCATATTATGAAAGGTTAAAAAAGAAACAGAGTATCAGTCACTTGTGTCAAAGGAAAAAGTCTGGGTTATAAAAGGGGAAAAAATACAAACAAGCAATCAAAAAATAAAGAATGAAAACTAAATGGCAAGCATTAGAAATAAAAGCAGAAAAACAAAATGTTTTGCAAGCAGTACATGTATTTAAGCAGACAAACATCAAGGAAAAAAATTGTGTGCACTTACAGTACTAACAGGAGGAATTAGAGACAATGGAAAAGGAAATAGCAGAGACACTAAACAATTACTTGCAGCTGTCTTTACAAATAGGAAAGACTGGAGATTTGTCCCTTTGGAGATCAGATTTCTTCCACTGAAAGCATGAGGGTTTAGAAGTGAGTAGATCATAGTGGTATTGCTGAGAAAGATATAGTAGCTTTCATTTGATAAATGCAGACAAGAAGCATCAATGGAAATGGGAAAGAGACAGCAAAAATTTTTAAGTAACTCATTTTTTTTTTTTTTTGAATTTGTATTATGTTCGTAAAAAGCAACAGGTTTAGATAGAGTCTGTAATACCTGCATGGATTTATCCTCTTCTTTAAGAAAGGTAACCCCAAATAAAACCACCTTGCCAGTTGAACAGATTCCAATTTAACAGTGACTCTAACTGCCACCTGGAAACCCTGGTGGTATAGTGGCTAAGTGCTACAGCTACTAACCAGAAGGTCAGCAGTTCAAATCTGTCACATGCTCCTTGGAAACTCTGTAGGAGAGTTCTCCTCTATCTATAGAGTCTCTATGAATCAGAATCAACTCAGCAGAAGTGAGTTTGGTTTTCATTTAACTGGCAACTGCTGAATTTGTGTTTAGCAGCCAAGCTCTTCACCACCAGGGCATAGTTTACTTTTAGTGAGAGGAGAACTTTTAGAAAAGCTGTAATAAGAAAGGAAAAAAAAAAAAAAATGTATTATGCTTTCTGATACACGAAATGAGCAATTAGATTAGGAGTTACTCCCAAGTTCCTATCTGAATATGGTAAGAACATACAGATATAACTGCACCTAACCAAAGATAAAAAGAATAACCCTGGCACAGCCCCTTTATTCTGTAGCTTCAGTTTTATTAATTTAAAATGTCTCTGTTTTAATCATCTCTAAGGGATAATTTTACTCACAGTTGAATGCTGGAATTATGTAAAATCGAGTCATTTTGGGGAGCTTTGTTGAAGGCTCAGCTTGCTCTATGAGGTCTCACCATCACCTGAGATCTCTAAGTTTAGTTTCCTTCAGAAAAAAAAAAAAATCCTCCAAGACAAAGAAGTGCCCAGTCTTCCTTTTTGCAGTGAGGACATTTGTAGAGAGATCATACCTCTCTGAGGCTTTGTTCTGGTTGATACATTGATTTATTTTTGGTTTTAAGAAGATCTCCCTCTTTCTGTCTTTCCATCCAACTTGAAAAAGGAAAGAGTAATACTAGCTCGAGACCCCGAAATTTTGGGAGCAAAATAAGATAAACTGCATTAACTGCATTAACATTAACATTATTTATTTTTATAGAGATTGTATCATGTTTTATTTTTATTTTAAGTCTTGGAAATATAACAACCTGACAATAAAACTACCCTATTGAGAAGTGAGGCTTGGAATGTAAAGAAATAATGACTTTCAGTACTTTTTCCTTTTAGTTGCTGGTGTTAAAGCCTTTTATCAGTGAAATAATAATCTCCAGCCTCTCCTTTCCCCTCTATACACACTCAGTTTCCTATCTCAATAATTATGCCTAAACATTGAATAGTAAATTGTTGGGCTTAAACTTTTAACCTTACTATAAATACATAAAACATAAGCTTATTCTATTAAAACATGTTTATCCCATTTCTAGGAAACCCAATCTAGGGAAATGATGATAAGAATTGCTATGAATAGAAGTATATGAAGTAATTGAATAGAGAATTCAGATGTAGAACGAAGTACATATGGGGAATTAATTTAAGTGTAGCATTTTTCATCACTAGAGAAAAACATGATTATCTATAAAAGAGGTTGAAGTAACTGGGTAGCTGTTTAGAAAAATAAAGGTTGGCTGTCTTTCACTCTTTGTATAAAAACAAAGTCCAGCATATCAAAGATCTAAATGAAAATAAATCTTTAAAAATTTCAATAAAAGTAGGAATTATCATAACTTAGGATAGAAAAGGTCTTCCTGACCAGAACACACAATAATACATAAAAGGAAAAGTGATAAATTTAGTAGTACGAGAATTTTTAAATTTTGTATGACAAAAATAAAATGAAGAACAGAAAATGGCAAATGAGATTTTCTAACAATACACATAAATAAATCTAATCAATATGAAAAATATAAATTATTTTCTCAAATGTAAATATTTTAAGTATAACTTCCTTGATTTACAAAGAGTGTTTATGAATAAATAAGTTTTAAAGAGTAGCTCAATAGAAACAATGGGCACATACATGAAAATATACACAAATGAACAATCATCATATGAAAAAAGGTTAAATCTTTCTCAAAACTCAAAATGTAAATTCAGTGATACAATTTACTACTCATTAGAAGGGTAAATACCTCTGTGAAAGAAGGATCTGCATTATATATAGAAATACATATATATGCATATATTCATTTATTGTGCTTTTATGTATATACATAATTGTATCTGGAAAAAGTATTCAGGACTTGACTACTTTTTGAAAGTGAACTCAGCATGAGGAGGGGATATTTTTACATTTTATTTCATATCTTCCTGTACTATTTAGATTTTTAATTACGGGAATGTTTTAATGCTCAGAACCATTTTCTGGGTGATGGTGTGATAGGCCATTTTATCATTATTATTATGTTACTAACAACCTAATAGATAGTATACTTTAAAAGAGATCAGTAAATAGATAAACATATTAACAAATACATGAGGCTTTCCTGTTTCAATTCATATAGTTAAAATAATAGATATTGAGTCCGTCAGTATTCCCCTTGTTGACTGAGAGCAATTGTTTCAGAAACATGCAAGGGTGGCTTCGATAGCAAATAGAGAAAGCTGAGGACAAAGAATGTCATGTGTATTAAAGCCCCTCTCACACACAGGTACCTTCTTTCAGACTGCAGCAGACACTCTGAGGACTGAAGACAAGATTCCAAGAACAGCATTTCAAAGTTTTGTTGAAAGCATGTGAAGGAATGACCAAGCTTGACTGAGTCACCTTAGCATTAAGTGGAGGAACTTTGGAGCAAGGAATGAAGGGAATCAGACAACAGAGCTTACTCAGCTGTTGAGACAGGGAAGAAAATTAATATTTCTGGACACAATATTTTTTTCATAATAGCTGTCTTAGTGGTATCGTAGTACCACAGTCAAATGATTCTTACAAACTCATTCAGCATGCTAGTTAAACTCTAAGAAGACTTACAATATAGAAAGATGCTTCATTTCACTCAACACTTCTTCCCATAATTACGTGATCATAGAATGCTTCTTTTCTATACAACCTCTATTAACATCTGGCAGAACATGCTTTAGGAAATATTGGTCTAGCTTCTTTAGCATGCACTGTATCATTTGATCCTGATGACAATCCTAGGAAAAATATCTTACTCTCTTCATTTTAGAAATGTCAGTATTAGAGTTACAAATACTTACACAACTTTGATCAAGGATATACCATCTATATGCAGCACATTTGGGATTTATACCCGGGTCTTCCCAACTCCAGAACACCCATCAGCTGCTCTAGAAACCCATGGAAATCCGCTCAAACTCATATTTAATTCCTTCACTCCACTTTGATATTTTTGTAATGGGGACATTTAATATAACATCACAGCAATGACACTAAGATCAAAACTTGGTATTTGAGACCTCCAGGGCCATAATTTGTGACCTATGCAAATGCTCACATGGGCGAAGTTACAGCCAAGTAGAATACTGTGATTTTCTCTGGATCAAATTACTCCTCCTACAAATTGCCTGAATTCACTGATTCTGATAACCTTTTGACAATTTGGCTGTATCTACAAAGCTCCTATAAGCCACATAATTGAGATATTCCCTGAATCATTGTTAAACTCAAACTTAACTCTGATGTGCTCTCATGCCCCAGGAGACACACTGGCCACTCTGGGGCAGAAGAGAAAGCAAAGAAGTGGGAGAGGTAAGAAACCGTGACCATTACTCTGAATTTCCCTTGCCTGTATGGGTTTTGGTCAGATAAATCTCCAATTATTTTTTCCTACATTAATTTCTCTTCCGGTAAAGTGCTTGTAGAACATACTTCCAGTTAAAGCTTTTAGGGTGAACCATTGTTCAAGCAATTTTCAACTATATTGGAAAAAGCATTTGAAAATAGACCGTGGGGAGAAATTCAGATATGACTCTTGGGGAGGAGCAGGCTGACTTAATAGGTCTCCCCACCAACCCACCTAACTTCCATGATTGAATTAATGCAGAGACTAATGGGAGGAGGTGGAAACGTGATTTGTAACCACATTGTAGCTGTGTACAGTTACATCATGACATCAGTTCTTCTTGAGCTGGTAAACGACTGTGCTCAGAGATATGTGAGCCCCGTCTAACGAGATATAAATCCAAATTGTCACCCATTTTTCTCCAGCAGTGAACTTCCCTGGAACATCCTTTTCCTTCCCTTACTTCTTACCTTTTATTTCTGTATCACTCTGATCCAAGTTCAGTTTTTTAGAGATTGGATCCAAATGGCTGACCCTGAAGAGAGACAAAAATTTAAAAAATTAGTCCAAACTGTCAAATCCCAGTATCTGGTTGAGCGGGGTTTGCCACAAGAAAAGAGAGACAGAGACCACAGAAGTGTGTTTCACCTGCCCGGAGCACAGGGCAAATTCAGAGAATATCTGTAATCGCAGCTATTACAACACATCACACCATCTCAGTACTTAGTAACATAAAGCAGTATGCAATTTTATGCCAGCCCAGCTTGGAGAGGACTGGCCTTCTGGCTTTCTTGTTGCAGGGAGTCTTCTGATCTCAGCTAGGCTCATACACCTGTGGTTAGCTGTGCATCAAGCAGCCACTCTACTTATCTTCGTTGGGGTCCTTCACACATTTAGGGGTCCGCTGGCTCTGGGCTAGTCTACTAAGTACTCAGCAGGGATGTTTTAGCTCTGCTCTTGGTGGCCTCATCCTTCAGTAGGCTAGCCCAGGAAGAACCACAAGCAAACCCGTACAGCAATGACGGTATAGGACAGAGTAGAACTGCCGCTTAGGGTTTCCAAAGAGCAGTTGGTGGATTTGAACTGCTGACCTTTATAGGTAGCAGCCAGTCTCTTAAATACTGTACCAGCTGGGCTCTAGCCAGTGTCCAAAAGAGAACAAAAGCCAACAGTTCTCTTGAGCCCCACTCAGAACTGATATGACGACTTTATCCGCAGTCCATTAGCCAAAGCCAATCACAAAGATAGTCCCAAGAAGTGAGGAAAAAACTTCACCAAGCCTCAGAAGGTGCTGATGTAGGGTTGGGTGCACAGCTGGGGACATCTTTGTGATTAATCCATCATAATATTTTCTTTCACCTTCTCTGACTGAATCTTGAAGCACTCTGGCATATCCAAAGGGGCAGCTCAGTATCTAGGCGGGGGCTGGGTGCCACCTTCCCCTATGTTCATCGTCATGAGTGGAGTTTAAGATCAAGTAAATCATCCTCAAAAGTAAGCTTCATGAAAACAGGCTTTCTCTCTTTCCCCATTGTATTCCCAGCACACTGAACAATGCTAGCACAGTAGATATTTGTGAATGAATGAATGAGTGAGTGGACAAAAGGAAGCATTATGTAAGAACTTCCAAGAACACAGTTGGATGGAGGAAGGGAACCAAACTCAACAGATGCTGGGGAAAACAATAATGAGGTAAGATAAAACTAGATAAGGAAACTCTATGCTAAAGAAGAAACTCCTGAGCCTAGTAAAATGGCACTGGGGATGGGGTTTTGAGGAGCCAACTGTTGCTGGCCAGGCATGCTGGGAACGCTTAAAGGAACCATGCAGCGGTAGACACAGAGGGATGCATTAGCTGCAGAGAGCAAGTTATGCAGGAAATACAGCAGGCTGTGACAGTTCACAGCATATTGTCCTATAGGGTTGTTGTGAGTCAGAATTGACTCAATGGCAGTGTTTTTTGTTGTTGTTGTTTGTTTGTTTTTACTGTCATGGAAAGCAGTTGATTCAGGCAAATAAAGAGGAAGGTACAGGGTAAATCCTTCAGGGTAGATTTGGGGTGAGCTTTACTTTCTTGGCCTGGGCAGCTAGAAAGCCCCCAATGAAACGGAGATCTGTTACTAAATGTCAAGGTCCCTGCCATTCAGAAGAGCTTAGGGACAGACTTGTGACCCATAACTGCAGCCAACGGAGAGCAGAGATAAGCTAAAATGACAAGAGAGAAGCCCTGGAAATCTGAACACAGCAAAGGGAGAAGTTAAGGGCTACCACCAAACGGGACCACAAGCAACTGATGGTTAGTGTGTCCAGAAGTCTTTGGCTCCTCGAGGCCACACACGTATTTGACTCCCTTGTCCTTTAGCAAAAAGCGATGTGTTTTAGGCCGTCAGTAAAGTGTGCCTTGCTAGGACAACAGGACTCACTTTCTGCAGCGTGCATAACCACTTTCTGACATGGTGTCAGAATCTGTCAGGTCGAGTTACTGTGATTCTGTTTCATGAGGAGGTGACACACGGCACCGTGGCAGGAGATTCAGACGTCTCCTGTCGGTGCCTGCCACTCAGGAGTGGATGTGTCATCAAACTCATGTCACAGTTCAGCTCTTTGCATGTGAGTGAGTAGCCTCCACGTTTTCCTTTTAATACCTGAGGTTTTGTGTTATTGATATTAAATTTAAAAAAAAAACCTTTGCAGTGAATTTTAAATGAGGAAAAAGCTCTCACTAGAGATTTGTTAAAAGCTGATGAACAGCTGTTCTCTTTTCCCCCCTTTTTAGTAGAGGGCTTTAAATTATATATTAACCAAAAAGGTAAACAGAATAAAATGGGCAATTAAATATTAATGGAAGATGTAGTGGAATTGTCCTGCGCTGCACTTAAAACAGCCTGAATGATTGAGCTGTGAATTGCTCTCCCCGAGGTATTGAAATATTCATCAGAGCTATTTAATAAACGTTCATATTCGTAGGCACTCATGTTTACACTACAGCACTTGCAAGAGAGTGCTTACGAAAGAAAACATGCTAATGGAAGGTGAACTTTTCTGTACAGCGAGTCACCTTAAATTATGCAGAATATGCCGCGGAGGGGACAGAGAGATCTCTCCTCTGACAAATGAGATGCTCGCATAAAAGACGAGTATCTTTTGTTAAGAGAATAACTGGAGCTGGCAGAGAGGCGCTGTGGCTCCAAGACTATTTTGAGGTTTTTAAAAATTTATCTGGTTTGCATTTTAAAAAATGTTTAACCTTTTCTGCCTGAAGCAGAGCCTCATTCCAATGCTATTACTGTAAACTGCCTACCTTATTGGAAGGGACGCAAGAGACAGCAAAAAGAAACTGCAGTGCAAACCCTTCAACAACTGTGTAAAAGCGCTCCAGGTGACTGCAGAAAAGAATTCACAGACAGGAATTGCACGTAAAGGCAGAGGCAGACACTCCCTCCCATCACTTCAGCGCCCTGCTATTTATTTAGTCATTCTTTCCCCAGAACTGCAGATATTCTATTACTTCATACAGAGAGCTCAGTTGTTCTCATAAGTTAAACAGACTCTAAGTTGATCAGTACGTTGGAATTGGCTGATCTCTAGTGAGGATGTTAAGATTTACTAGAACAGTGGGGAGGTGGGGCTAAAGGTGAGACTCCTTTATTTTTGATGAGCAGAGTGTCCTAAAAAAGACATACTTGTTCAAGTTTAACACCAATTTGCTGAAAAATACAGTCACCCAGATTCCACAGCATCATATCCATGTTTTGGATCAGGGTCTATTGGAGGCTTTCTTTGTGATGACCTTCTTCATGCTCTGTAATGAACTACAAAAACTTAAGAAAGGTTTAAGTGAGAAACAAGGATCTCAGTTCCCACAACGTAGTAGATAGGATTGGGGGGTCTCAAGTCTTCTTTGTCCTATCATAGCATTATGCATCCATACTCGTGTTGTGATTTCATAGTGGATAAAATATACTTCCCATGCTTTGAGTTGGCTATGCAACTTGCTTGGGCTAATGGGGTATCAGAGGACATGCCATGGAAAAAATGCTTATAAGGGCCATGCACAGCAAGAATGACTCTCCTTTTCTGCTGTCTTTTGCCTTGAAAGGTAAAAACCTCCAGTAGCTGCTTATCCAAAGATGACAGGAGACAGTGTGGCACCATGTCCAGCTGAATCCAACCTAGATTAGGCAAGGTCTAACCAAGCTGCTGATTTAGGGTGGCTTGTTACATAGCATTATTACAGCTTTGCCAAGGTCAGAATCATTCCAAGGTATTTAGAGATAATAAACAGCTATCAATTATTATTTTTCTGTTTAGTTATGTTACTAGTAGAAGTTCCAAGTTTAGACAGGAAGATGTGCTCCTTCTAAGAAGCATATTGCCTTTTACCCCAGTTTGTAGCATCAGGGCCAGCATGGTATTCTTCACCATAATCCCTTCAAAATTATCACCAAGCCCTGTCAATTCAATTATTTCAATACATCTTTCTTCACCATGCCCACTGGCATAGCCTGCTTCCAAGATTTGTAATTTTGATTATTCTAACAGCCAACTCAGTTGCCCTTCCAATGCCTACAATTCTACCAGAGATATGTTCTAACAGAGTATTCAAAACTGTTACCTGATTCTATCTCTCCCCTCTCTATATCACTCAAATCAACACCTATCAGTGGTTACCCACTGGCTATAAATACTTCAAAATAATTTGCTGTGACCTTGAACATCTGTCCCCAACTACCCTTCCATCTGCACCTCTAGCCCTATTTCCCCACTCTCCATCCTAGATTAGGTGTTTTCATACCAATTTTACTTCCATGGCTTTATTTTATGATAGTCCGTTTGCCTAGAGTCCCTCTTCTCTGATTTCCCGTCTAGGATCCTCCAAGTTCCAATGTTGTCTTAGGTCACTCATCTCTCTAGGGCTCCCTTAGACTTTTTAAAAGACCCCTTATTCCATGTTATGATAGGTGTGTGTTTCCCTACCCAGCTCCCTCAATACACTCAGAGTTTTTTAAAAGTACAGCCTAGTGTACAATAGGCGTTCAGTAAAAGACTAAGCTGAAATATTATGACCAGGCAAGAATTCCTGATCTCATTTGAACACAAGATAATGATTCTTCTTTCTATGATGCCTTAGAATTAGGGCAAATCACCAGCAGTGTAATGTATGAAAAGGACACTGCTTAGGGACAGATCAGCAATAAATGATCTTTTTTGGTTTTGGAGGGGAAGGTTAAGCTACATAAACTAAGCAGCACCTCAGAGAGTGGTTCAAAAACTCACACAACTGACCTTGGAAAAGGTGAGCATAGTAAAATTGTGAAGTTTACAGATGCACTTCCAGTTTTCCTGCTTGTGAGACTTCAAGATGATGGAATAAGTAGCAGACAGATCCCTGAGGCTATATGAGTAGGCATAAAAATTTCAGGTGAACTTGAATGTGGGCGACTTTTAGGGAATTTCTTTGAGAAATAATTCAAATTTTGCTTGTAAGAGGTTAGGCTCTGTATTTCATTGTATCCTGATAAAGAAACTGGATCTTAGATAGGTTCTGAAATAAAGATGAAGCTATGGACCAAATTAGCCACAAAAAAACAGAAGATGATCAGATAGAAAACTGAAAACTAAAGCAATTTATCAAATGACTTACTGTGCTTCCTCTGCTGATATGATACATGGAACTCCAATTGCTACAGTAAAACTAATTGTTAAGTAGCCACTGAGAATCTCCTATGAACCCAATTCTTGTAAATATTTAAAAAATTACAAAACAGTGAAATACCATGTCTATCCCCCAGAAACTTACTCCAATTACAAAGACAAGAAAACATATATAAAACAATTAGCAAGATGATACAATGAATTACTCATTTTTTTTCTTTACTATTAAATAAATATAAAGGAGATAAGAAGCTATCCAGCTAGGATCTTTGGACTACTTCGCTAAGAATGTAGGTAGCTAAGTTACACATTTATGGGCACTGAGCACACTGGGGTTGCCCCCCAAATCATATTATTTTTATTTAATAAATATTTTCACTTTGTCATTTAAATTCTCTTCTTCTGTAAGTTACGTGTACACAAATTGATTTACCCCGAGTGCAAGTAGATGAGAAGAGTTGTAAATTTCAGTAATAAGATTGCTGGATGGTAGACTGGTTAAAGTCTGGATTGTTGGATGGTAGACTAGTTAAAGTCTAGATTGCTGGATGGTAGACTGGTTAAAGTCTGGAAGCATAATACAAACAGGAAGGACTTCAACTTTATTAAGAGATTCAGAGAAAATTAAAGGAAACACTACCGCAACCGGAAGGAAATCAGGTTGTATTTAACAGTAAGTTACAGTTTGGTGAGAGAAGTACTAAACTGTACCTTAGTACCTGTTTCTTTACTAGTTCCCTCTATGTTTGTTCTTCTCATCTCTGTATGGTACAAGTGGTTGATGTACTTAGCTACTTACTGAAAGGTTGGAGCTTTGAGTCTACCCAGAGGTGCCTCTGAAGAAATTCCTAGCAATCTAGTTCTGAAAATCCCCCACTGAAAGCCCTATGGCGCACAGTTCTACTCTGACACACACAGAGTCACCATGCATTGGGACAGACTTGATGATTATTGATACAGGTATTTACATATATTTTTAAATATAGAACTAGGTTTAACTGAATAAAGTTTGTTTTAATAAGGTATAAATTGAATTTTAAAATGTGGTCTTTTTTTCCGATATAGAACTTGAGAAGAATCCTGGCTTCTTGGATTTAGACCATGAGACCAAATATATCCCAGGAATCAGAAAAGAATATTGTAAGTGTAATCTTACAAGTATCAGCAAAGATCACAGTCACATATAAGAAATTAACCAGTGAGTGGAACACCTAAGAATTTAACCCTTAAACTTAATGTCATGAGCACAAAACCACCAATCAACACAAAGGAATCTTCTCCAACTATCTTTTATTTGCTGGTTGTCTTCTGATATGCTTGTAGAAAACTTAGGTATGGTGTAAGAATTGCTTTCAATATTTCATTAAAAAAAAGAAAAAGAAAATCAAGCATATGCTGAGTTTAGTCTTTAACAACTCAAAGTATACTTAAATTCTGACAGATAGGAAGGCAGAAGTATATAGATCAGTCAATGTACTAGCTAAGAATCAAAAGCAAGATGATTATATGCTAAAGATAACATGTTGAACTTAAAAAGAAGTCATTTGGGTCCATTTTGAGACTCGTCAAGGTCTTGCTGAAACAAAGGAGGACAAGGCAAAGGACAAAAGAAAGGGTGAGAGACAGAGTAAAGAAGACAGTGGGGCTTTCTGCAAAGACACTTCTTTCACAACATCTTTCCTTTGCTGGACTATTTGTTTCTCTGAGAAAAGTCATCTCACATTTTAGAGAGCCAGTCTGTCTTCTGTATCACACCCCAGGCCTGGGAACCAAGCCTGAGACCTGAACTACCTGCCTCTAATAAACTAGGTTTCACCAAACCTAGCCCTATATAGAAGAAAAATGTATAGTCCTTTGCAAGAAAGGAGAGTGATTGTGTTTAGCGCAACTGTCACGGTGCATACACTGGGCAAAAGTATTGGTGAGTACTGTAAAGCATCCAAGAGGAAATCAGCTGTTTTAAGCTGTGAAGCAAATATGAATCATTGCTAATAGCTGCTTATTTATCACCCGCATAAAAAGATAATTTGGCTAAGCTAATGAAGTAATTCCAGTTTGTAACTGCATGTTAGTTATTAATTGAATGTTACTGAAAAAATCAGGGAGGGAAACTGAAGGAGTGAGTGCAACCATCTTTCCTCCTAGTTTATTAATATTTTCTTGATGCTGCTGTGATCACATATCAGTTGCATAAATTTAGAGGTGTCAAACTGCTTAGGAAGATTCCTGTTACCACAAAATTAAGGTGGACTTCATGCCACCTGCCACAAACAGCCAGCCAATATTTGCAACAGAAGTGAGATGAGAACCAGGACATCTACTGTGTACCACTAGGCAAGGAGACAGAGGGGAATAGGTTATATGAATCCTAGGAAACCCTGGTGGCATGGTGGTTAAGAGCTACAGCTCCTAACCAAAAGCTCAGCAGTTCAAATCTGCCAGATGCTCCTTGGAAATCCTATGGAACATTACTACTCTGTTCTATAGGGTCACTGTGAGCAGGAATAAACTCGACAGTAGTTGGTTTGTTTTCTCTATTTTTAGGAATTTGTAGAAGGTTAATTTTTCTTTGGGTGCTCACAGTGGTCTCCTAGCAGATGTGCTGATACGTTAACTGGTATTTGGAGCCTGGAGGTGGTCTGGCCATCATACAAATTGCCAGCCACAAGGCAGATTAATTTGTTTTTCTTTTATGGTTTTTAGATTATTATCACTTGTTTTTCCACAGTCCTAAAGAGAGCAATAATTAGTCCTCAGCTTTGAGAGAAAGAAAAGGAGACAATGAACTCCTGCTTGGAGGCAGAATCAAAAAAATGGTGAAGGTTATGTTCACGATTCATTTACTTATTTTACTCTGTCTGTTCCATTCCCATGGAGAGAAAATCTGGATCCAGTGTTTCTATAGGAAAATGTAAGATCATTTGGGCAGAAGGAAGCGGATATGTATTTTCCTTTGACTGTTCCTACTATCTCATGCAGGTAAAAAAACATTAAAGATTATGAAACAATACCATAGAGATGTTGCAGCTAGATAGGCTTGATACGTAATCCTGACTAGAACATTCTAGTTGCATCACCATAAATTTACTGTTAAACTATCTATGCCTTCATGTTTGCCTTATCTAAGATAGGTTAATAATACTTGCCTTAGAAGTAAACGAGTTTACCAAGAAGAATAAATTTTTGGTGTAAAAACATTAAGCAGTTTTAAGATTTGTTAAAAAGTATGTCTCTTAAAATCTGCTGTGTAAAACTAACACTTCCTTCTGCGTAGCGATTCACTTAATAAAACTGTGACAGATTTTTCATGGATTTTTGCCTATTTGAACAATTTTAATCCAAGGTTGGGAGATACTCTTGTTTAGTTTTTTTCTTTTAATAATATTTCATTGTGTTTTGGTGGAAGTTTACACAGCAATTTAGGTTCCCATTCGACAATTTCTATATAAACTGTTCAGTGCCATTGGTTAAAATTCTTCACAATGCATTAGCATTTTAATTATTTTGATTTTGGTGGGTTCACTTCCATTAATCTAGTTTCCTTGCCCCATCACATTCTTTTTTTTTTTATTAAATGAAAAATGAAAGTACACATACTCTGTGCTTACAATATCGGGTTCAGATGGGAGGAGTACACAAGTTGTGTTGAAGTCCCATTAATATTGCTCTTCTAATGTATGTTGTTACCAGTTTCACCCAACCAAATTTCTAACAGCCATCTAATCTAAACCCTCACTCCTCGCCCTCCCGCCCTCCCACCCTCGCCACACTTGTAGCCGTCTAAGAGTCTTTTCTGTTATGTATGAGTCTGCTTTTAAGTTTTTATCGTAGGGGTCTCATATAACATTTGTCCTTCTGTCGCTGACTAGTTTCACTCAACATAACGTCCTCCAGTTGAGACCAGGTTAAGAGATGTTTCCTGCTATCATCGTTGTTCTTTATCAATGCACAATACTTCACTGAGTACATATACCAAAGTTTACGCATCTATTCTTCTGTTGTTGGGCATCTGGGTTGATTCCATCTTTTTGCTATTGTGGACTGTGCTGCATTGTATATTCGTGTGCATGTATCAGTTGGTGTGAATGGCGATTCTGTAGGATATATTCCAAGCAGAGGAATTACTGAGTCAAATGGCATATCTATTTCTAGCTTTTTAAGGAAGCTCCAGATTGCTTTCCAAAGAGGTTCCACCATTCTGCAATCCCACCAATAATGTAGGAGAGTTCCATTCTCTCCACAGCCTCTCCAGCATTTAGTGTTTTGCGTTTTTTGGATCATGGCCAACCTGTTGGGGTGAGATGGTATCTCATTGTCGTTTTGATTTTAATTCCTTTAATAATTAATGATCGTGAGCATGTCCGCATGTGTTTTTGGATAGAGAGGATCTCCTCTCTAGAGAAGAGTCTGTCCATTTCCTTTGCCCATCACTTAACTGGATGATTGATCTTTTTCTTATTGATATTTTGTAGTACCTTATAGATTATGGATATCAGGAGTCGGTCTGACGTAGAATTGTTGAATATTTTTTCCCATTCTGTAGGTGGTCTTTTAATACTTTTGGTGAAGTCTTCAGATGAGCAGAAGTGTTTGATTCTTAGTAATTCCCATTTACCTATTTTCTCTTCTGGCAAATGTGTTTTCTTTGTTGGATTTTGAAGTCTGTCTACATTGTGTATGAAAACTTCCATTGTTGACCCTATTTTACCTTGGATGAGCTTTATTCTTTTAGCTTTTATATTTAGATCTTTTATCCGATTTGAGTTGATTTTTGTATAAGGTGTGAGAGATGGGTCTTGTTTCAATTTTTTGCAGATGGATATCCAATTATGCCAGCACCATTTGTTAAAGAGACTGATCTTACCCGAGTTTAAAATCTTAGGACCTTTGTCAAATACCAGCTGTTCATAGGAAGATGGTGGCATCTATGGGGTCTCTACTTTATTCCATTGGTCTATCTGTCTCTTTTTGTACCAGTACCAGGCTGTTTTGACAACCGAGGCAGTGTAATAGGTTTTAAAGTCAGGTAGTGAGAGGCCTCTCAGTGTGTTCTTCTTTTTCAGTAGTATTTTACTTATCTGGGGCTTCTTTCCTTTCCAAACAAAGCTGATAATTTGTTTCTCCATCTCATTAAAAAAATGTCACTGGAATTTGTATTGGGATTGCATTACATAAGTAGATTGCTTTGGGCAAAATAGACATTTTCACAATATTGAGTCTTCCTATCCATAAGCAAGGCAGATTACTCCACTTATGTAAGTCTCTCCTAGTTTCTTGTAGTAAGGTCTTGTAGTTTTCTCTGTAAAGATCTCTTATTTCTCTAGTTAGATTTATTCCTAAATATTTTATCTTCTCAGGGACTATAGTAAATGGAATTGACTTGGTGTTTTCTTCTTTAATAATTGGACTGCTGGTATAAAGGAATCCTATTGATTTAGTTATGTTTATCTTGTATCCTGATACTTTGCTGAAACCTTCTATTAGCTCCAATAGTTTACTTATGGATTTCTTTGGATTCTCTGTATAAACAGTCATATCTGAAAAGAGGGAATTCTTTACTTCTTCTTTGCCAGTACGGATGCCTTTTATTTCTTTGAGTTGTCTAATTTCTCTGGCTAGAACTTCTAGCACAATGGTGAATACAAGTGGTGAGAGCAGGCATCCTTGTCTAGTTCCTGTTCTCAAAGGGAATTCTTTCAGTCTTTCACCATTCAGGATGATGAAAGCAGTTGGCTTTACATAGATGCTACTGATTATATTGAGGAATTTCCCCTTTATTCCTATTTTTATGAGTGTTTTAAGCATGAATGGATGTTAAACTTTGTCAAATGCCTTTTCTGCATCAATTGACAAAATCAGGTGATTCTTATCTTTTGTGTTATTAATGTGGTTGATTACATTAATTGTTTTTCTGATGTTGAACCAGCCTTGCATCTCTGGAATGAAACCAACTTGATCTTGATGAATGGTTCTTTTTATATGCTGTTGAATTCTATTGGCTAGAATTTTGTTGAAGATTTTTCATCTAGATTCATGAGTGATATTGGTCTGTAATTTTCTTTTTTTGTGGGATCTTTCCCTAGTTTTGGTATCAGGGTTATGCTGTCTTCATAGGATGAATTTGGAAGTATTTAATCTCTTTCTGTGGTGTGAAATAGCCTCGATAGTATTGGAGTTTGTTCTTCTCTAAAAATTTAGTAAAATTCTCCAGTGAAGCCATCCGGGCCAGGACTTTTTTTGGTTGGTAGATTTTTGGTGACTTTTTCAATCTCTTCCTTTGTAATAGATTTATTAAGCTGATCTATTTCTCCTTGTGATAGATAGTCTTGGTGAGTCATATGAATCTAGAAATTTGTCCATTTCCTCTAGGTTTTCAATCCTGTTAGAGTATAGCTTTTCATAGTATTCTGTTATGATATATTTTATTTCAGTTGGGTCTGTTGTAACATCTCCCAACTCATTTCTTAATCAGGTTATTTGTATCTTCTGCTGTTTTTCTTTTGTAAGTTTAGCCAATGGTTTATCAATTTTGTTGATCTTTTCAAAGAACCAGCTTTTGGCTTTGTTAATTTTTTCAATTGTTTTTCTATTCACTAATTCATTTAGTTCTGCTCTAATCCTTATAATCTGTTTTCTTCTGGTGCCTGAGGGGTTCATTTGTTGCCCTCTTTCTACTTGTTCAAGCTGTGAGGTTAATTCTTTAATTTGTGCTCTTTCTCCTTTCCAGAAATGTGCAATTTATAGAGATAAACTGACCTCTGAGCACTACTTTTGCTGTATCCCATAAATTCTGGTAGGATGTGTTTTCATTCTCATTTGAATCCGTAAATTTATTTAATATATCTTTAATTTCTTTTACAACCTAAGGCTTTATGCGCAAAGTGTTGTTCAGTTTCCACAGGTTTGCATTTTTACCTACGAATTTTCTGTTATTGATTTCAACTTTTATAGCTCTGTGGTCCGAGAAGATACTTTCCAATAAATAAATCATTTGGATTTTATAGAGAATTGCTTTATGACCTAACATATGGTCTATTCTGGAGACTGTTCCATGTGCTTTGGAGAAGAAGGTGTATTTATCTGCTGATGGATGAAAAGATCTGTATATGTCGATAAGGTCAAGTTGGTTGATTGTTGCAATAAGGTCTTCTGTATCTCTATTGAGCTTTTTTCTGGATGATCTATCCTTAACTGAAAGGGGAGTGTTAAGGTCCCCAACTATTACTGTGGAATTATCAATCTCATTTTTCAATGTTGTCAGTATTTGTTCAGTATATTTAGGTGCTTTGGTATTGAGTGCATAAATATTTAATATTGTTAAGTCTTACTTGAGTATTGATCCTTTCAGCAATAAATAGTGACCAGCCTTGTCCACAATAGTGGATTTTACATTAAAATCTGTTTTATCTGAGATTAATATTGCCACACCTGCTCTTCTTTGTGTATTGTTAACTTGATATATGTTATTCCAACCTTTAATTATCAACCTGTTCTTACCTTTAAGTCTAAGGTGTGTTTCTTGTAAGCAACATATACGTGGGTCATGTTTTTTGAGCCAGGATATTACTCACTGTCTCTTTACTGGAGCATTCAATCCATTTACATTCGGTGTCATTATTGATAGGTATGTGCTTATTGCCATCATTTTGATGTAATTACTTTTGTGTTGATGTTTTCTATATTGTTTTGAATGTTCTGTTCTGGAGTATTCTTCATCATGGATTGTATGAGTGTTGATTTTATATTCGTTGAGACTCATGTTTCTTAATTTCAAATAATGTATTGTTAATCTGCTTTATGGCTACATGTATTATCCCCCTTAACATACATTCATTGAAATCAAATTTAACTATTTTATAAGTCTGAAAATTTCTCTGCATCAAAGACAACTTTTAATGTGATGGTATTATAGTTGTTATGATATCATCATGGATTCCCTTATTATAATACTGTAGATTTTGGCTTGGTTTGATGAAGTTTTGTGCCTTCCTTAACTGATTAGAAATTTGGATGAAGTGCCTTGAATGATCACCTAGAACATACATTTAGGGAAGAGCTGCTTTCAATATTTCAAGTAATTTTGGTTTATTTTTTATGAAGTCTTTAAATTTCTCTTTATTTTCAAAAGTCTTAATTTCACCATTATATTTGATAGACAATTTTGCAGTATAAATAATTCTAGGATGGAATTTTTTCTCATTCAGGGCTTTGAATGTGTCTTCCCACTGTTTTCTAGCCAACATTGCTTTGGCAGAAAGGTCAGATGAATGTCTACAGGGTTCCCCTCAGAATGTTAGTTTTGATTTGAGCCTTGACATCTTCAGAAACATCTCTTTGTGTTTTAGCTTATTAAGCTTAATTATAATATGCCTTGGTGACCTTCTTTTTGGATCTAACCTTTGTGGTGTTTGATAAACATCTTGGATACCTATGTTCTCTTTGCTCATAATCTCAGGAAAGTTTTCTGTCAGCATCTCTACAGCAATACTCTCTATGTTGTCCTTAATCCTCCATTGTACAGGAACTCCAGTTAAATGTAAATTATTCCTCTTCATGGAGTCCCACATGTTTCTTAATGCTTCTTCATTTTTCTTATTTCTTTTCTCTGATTTCACCTCATCAGTGCTGGAATTAGTTACTTTGTCTTCTAGGTCACTGATTCTAAGTTCCATCTGTTCAGTCCTACTCTTTGTCTTTGGATAGAACTATCCAATTCTGTAATTTTGTTATCAATGTGATGTATTTCAGATCGTTGATGTTCTAGCATTTCAAATAGCTTACCAAATTTTTCATTTTGTTCTGTTGTATTTTGTTTAATCTCTAAGAGGTTTTTTATGTAACTCTTTTGTATTCAACCTCTGTTAGATTCAGAAAGGCTTCTTCATCTGGGAATTTTTTTGATTCTTTATTTAAGGAATTTTCTGGAGCATTTGAAGGCTGTTTCTTTAAATGATTAATTATGTTCTGCTGCCTGTGTGCCATCTATATACTGTTTGATTTCTCTGATAATGGATCTAAGAGAATTGTTGATCACCAGCTGTCTCTATTACTCTAGTGATTTGTCCCAGGTGGACTTTCAAGGGTGGAAGACTCTACTTATTGGGTAGCAAAGAGGCTGCTCTGTTTATGGAGAAACTTAGGGCTGTCAGCCAAGCTTACAATGTAAGTGAGAGAAAAGAGCCAGGAAGAGTTGAGGCTTTTCAATAGAGAAATGATCAGGGAGAAATACAAGCTTCTCAGCCTTAAAAGTAAACTGTAGTTCTATGCAAGGAGCTGTCCAGATACTGAACTGGGAGCTGGGAGCTGTCCAACAGGCTGGTCTGAACAGGCAGTTGGGAACAGCAGACTCCACCTGCCAGCTTATAATGAAAAGTATGTTACCGTTACCAGCCGTTTGCAGAAGCTGCAGTTCTCTATTACAATGAAACAGCAGAAGCAGAGGTCAGACGGTCACTGGATCATTTTTGAGAGGAGAAAATTAGTCCGATACTGTTGCCCAGTCAAATACATTGGATCCTAAGGCTCCCTAGATATCCAATGCTCCATAAAAGTTATCATCCAGGGATTAGTTCTCAGAGGGAAATGAGGAGACATCTGTTTACTCCACCATCTTGTAATGGAATCCCCCTTCTTAGCTTTCCTTTGAAGTCATTGTTGGCTGTAGGGCCCTCATATAAGTGATTTTTTAAAGGACCACAGTATTTATAGGTGATGTTTATTATTTTTGAGCCAATTTGTTATTTAGCTACAATGTGGTTCAAAGGTTATTTTAGGTTCAGTGTTTGAAGAGTATGTTGGGACAATAGTCTCAGACAGTCTTGTATTCTGAAGAAGTCCAGTAGTTATTTTTGTTTGTTTGGTTGGATTTTTGCAGTTTTTCTTTCATTTTTAGGAATCTGAGGTTTTCACCCATGTTTTTCTCCAGCTCTATCAGGAATCATTTGTAATAGCCCTGATTACAATGGTCAGTAGTAGCATCCAGGCACCATCAAGTTCTTTTGGTCTGGGGGTAAATGAGGTAGTCCTATATAGTCTTAAATGTCAATCTCATATTTGATTCACAGTTCTCCTCCTTTATACCTCCAGGGTAGGACAGGTTGTGACATGACAAAGTGAGTGGAAGCACAGGCCACTTGTCATCTCTCCCAACACCCATCCTCTTGCTACTTCCTCCTTCCCTGTGCTAAAGTCTTTGCAGCTGGCTATGGGTAAAAGAAAGATGGAAACTACATGTCTTCTTAGCTCAGCAAAATTATACTAGTCTCTCTGGTTGACATAGCTATTGCTCATTTGTTTGTTTATAAACTTGTTGGGATGGAGATAGCTTTATAAGGCCCCACTGATGAGAAACTCATTCCTTGTCGTATCACATCTCTCAAATATGGGTTCCACTCAGCTTCCTCATGCAACAGAAAGGCTGTGTTAGCCAATCTCATCTACCTTCCTTGGCCAGCTCTCCAATCTAAGTGTTCATAAAGTATTCAGTGTACCAATCAATGGTCACTGATGTTCTACTATTGTGCCGTATTCTAGTCCCTAGAGATACATCAGGGATCAAAACAGGAAAAACTGTTGTCCTCCTATAGTCTGGAATATCTTAGAGTCTTGCTGAGGAAAGAAGAAAATAAAATATATTAAATTAGTCAAATGTAGATAAGGGCTGTGGAGAAAAACAAAGCAAGAGGGCAGGTTATAACTTGTAAATGGTAGGGTGAGTAGGTCTCACTTAAAGAGCAATGTTTGAAAAATGAATTGAAGAAGTTGAGGAAGTAAACCACATAGATTTGGGGGGCAAGGAGCTCCTAGTGAAGCAAACAGTTAGTACAAAGGCTTTGAGACAGGAATGTGCTTTGAGAGTCTGAGGCCTAGCAAAGAGACTAGTTTGTCTGGAATAGAGCAAATAAAATCATCCCTGATATAGCACAATCCAGTTCACAGAGGGCACACATGCATGAAGAACACATACACATGTGCAGCTGAGACAAGGGTAAAGATGAGGAGTCCAAGGGAGCATCTCTCTTGGGTTTAGTTTACGTAGTTACAAGTACAGCCATGATTAACGTAGTATAAACAAGGAATGTATCATAGCAGTTAAGACTGTAGGTACTACGGTCAGTTGTTGTCGTCAGGTGCCATCAAGTCAATGTTTAGCTCATAACAACCATGGGTAAGCGCTTTGCTGTTAAACCAAAAGGCTGGCAGCCTGAACACACCCAGTAGCTCCATGGGAGAGAAACACCTTTGGATCTGCTCCCATAAAGATTATAGCCTAGGAAACCCCATGGGGCTATTCAGCTCTGCCACGTGTTATCACTCAGAGTCAAAAGTCAAATCCTGACTCTTCAACTTATCAGTTTTTCTGACTTTGTGAAAGTAATATAACCTCATTCTGCCTTGGTTTCTTTTTTAGGTAATATAGGTATGAGAACAAATATTGCCCCATAGAGTTGTTGTAAGATGAATACAGTTAATACCTGCCAGCATATAGCATAGTGTCCGTCCTTGGTGATTCCAGTGGGCGACGAGGGTTAAAAGAATCACTGCCTATGTCTACACTTGACTGGTACAGTCTTCTCAGTTCTCAATTCAAATGTCATCTCCTCAGAGAAGATGGGCTCTGAGAAACCTTCTGTGGCTGTCTTCAAGACTGTTCACAAGTACTTCACTGCTTTTTCTTATAGGAATTTTGTGTGATTAGATTTCCCTACCCTCTTTGAGGTTAGGCTTAGCCTTATAACTTGATGTGGTCACTGAAATTTGAGCAGAAGTTTAAGGCAGAACTTTTACCCAGAAGTAACTTGTTGATTCCAGAAGCGTGTAGCCAGTGTTAATCCACCACGTCTTCTTTCCTTGCTGTGGAGATCATGGAAATGTATTGGAATAGAGCCTCTGAAATCCTGTTGTTGATCTGACTGTTGCGAGCAGAGCACAACTCTTCTGCCCCTTGAACATCACACTAGACATGAAGCTTTGTCCTAATAGGCTACCAAGATTTGAGGATTGTTTGTTCATTGCATAGTCTAGGCTATCTTGACTGATACATTTTTCTTGACAACCTTGTAGTTTCTTCATCTCCTAATAATTCTGTGGCACTTCTTCAAATTCAACATCTTCATAGTGCTGCACTGTCCTTCTTTAAAATCATCTAATTTACAAATTTTATGAGAGCATTTGTTTATGTCACTCTTAACTATATCCTCAGCATGATAATGGGGCACACAACTTGTTAGAAACTTAACAAATATTTGTTAAATCATCCAACTTCACAACACATGAACTCTTTTCTTTGCATAGTGGTAAAGTGCTGTGGTTGCTAACCAAAAGACTGGCAGTTCAAGACCACCAGACACTACTTGGAAACTATAGTGCAGTTCTCCTCTGTCCTAGAGGATTGCTATGAGTAGAAATCATCTTGATGGCAATGGGTTTGGTTTTGGTTTATGCTGAGTTCTATTTTGAATAACATGGTTCAAGGATAATGATTTCAAAATGAAAAATATATGTTTTTCATGTTATTTAATTCAAAGTTCCAGGATACAGATATGGTTTGATTGCTTCAGTGTGAGCTATTTTTTGAACATTAACAAGTTAAAACGCATCGATGCACGTCTCTGAAACAAAGAATGCAGACCTTTGTAATAATAATCATTTCTTTCTTATTCATAATTTCATAAAAGAAGGCTGTTGGAGCTTTAAAGATGATACTTGCTCACACCCTTACATTTCATCCAAATTTGTTCCAATTGAAAAATAAGGAATCAGACAGATGGAGACTGAATCAACTGTTTTAATATCTGTATGACTGGATTAGATGTGTTTGTTAACATAAATGACCACTCTCCAGTCTCCTAATATTCGGCCCTCATTCCCACTCCCATTGCAAAGTCTGGATATTCAGATACCCATTTAAAGAAGAACTTAAGTCTATCAAGAGATCATTTAATCAAAATTTAGCCTTGCATTGATCAAGTCCCGACAGTGGAGACAGACAGGCCTGGGCTCTGATCTACTCACCTTGCCTAAATCTGGAGGCAGGGAGCAGGCCCAGGATGCAAGCTCCTGAAGCCAGGCAGTTCTAAAAGAGAGAAGCCAGACTGCCCTTTTGGCATCACTCATTGTGGAAACCTCTCCCCCTCTCTTGCATAAGAAATTGGTGAGGATAGAAATGCAGGATCTAAGGTCAGAAGGTACCTCCCATTCTCGGCCTTCTGGACAGTACAAGTTTCTTCCCTTTGGAGAAACGTTAAGAGTGTAGGAGGTAACCTATGGAGAAGATAAGTGCACCTCAATCATGCCCAAGGCAAATCTTAAAGGCCAGTAATAATTTCTTCTTTTTGAATGCCAAAGTCAAATCGACCTCTTTCTTTTAATGGCAGTAGAGCAGGGCTGGCTAGCTTCCCAAATAATCCCTGTATAAAAAGATACTGAGCAAATGACAACACTGCTCCATTTCCTCCTGCTTTTCATAGCAATAATTAGAATTCATTTATGGACATTCAACCAATAGCTTATAATTATGATTAGAAGCACTTAACAATGAAATCACTTCCCTTAACAATAGTACTTTCACTGCAAATTTCACCCTCCAAAATTAAAATCTTTTAAAAAAATGTAAATTAAAATGCTAGCTAAAATAAATCTTCAATGAAAGTTTATAATGCCCCGAGACACCATACCAAGATACCTCTGTATCAATGCAAAGGATTCTCAAGGCTAATTCAGGCAGTACTAACACTTTTTCCTCATTGCTGATTTGGAAAGAGAATTTATGTTCTATAGATTAGAAACCATTGAGGCTGTACAGAACATCCTGAAAGCTGACTTTTGATACCTATATATGACACACTAAAGAGAAAACTAAAGCTACTTATAATACATCAATATGGCTGTTTAACAGAAGCACTCTCCTGATGAAAGCACTAACCGTTCTGAGACGAAAGTAACATGAAAGGTAAGTGTTTGCCTAAAGATATTCCAGTGGGAGCTCTAGACCTTCCTGGAGTCCAGACGCACAGAAGTGAAGAGTTCTCAGGGAGCTTGGAGATAATCATGTGGTTACGCTCAATCTGGTGAGGGTAGGGAGTATCCTTTTAAAAAGCACAGTATGGAAAAAAGAATGGTACTGAGTGGAATGTGTTGTATGTGTAAATGATATCATTATAGAAGAAAGAACTGAAAAAGAATCCTAACTTTTTAAATTAGAATATTAAGATGTAAATAAGTTAACTTGCTGCTTCAAGACACACTACAAGCTAATCAAAGTCAGGACAAGCTGCCAGTGACTTAGGCCCTTTCTTCATGAGTAGTATGCACTGAATAGAAGACCTCCTATTATTGCTATGTCTAAACAATTGTACAGTTTTCAGGTAGAGCCACCATAGTATGACAACAAATGAATAGTGGTTCTATTGTGTGGTAATCCCCAAATGACTAAAACCTGTATTACTTTTATTAGTGCTCACAACTGAGATGTCTCAACAAATAGATCCAATGCTGGAAATGCTCCATTCATCTAGGCCAGGAAATTTGGGAGATAGCTACCTGGCCAACAAACAGGAAAAGATCTATATTTATGCCTATTCACAAGAAAGATGATACAACCAAATGCAGAAATTATCAAACAGTATCATTAATACCATATACAGGTAAAATTTTGCTAAAGACAATTCAAAAGTGGCTGTACCAGTACATCAACAGGGAACTGACAGAAGTCAAGTGATGTTTAGAGCAAAACTAGGGCCAGGGATATCATTAATGGTGTCAGATACCGTCTGCCTAAAAGTAGAGAGTGCCAGAAAGATGTTTACCTGTGCTTACTGACTGCGTAAAGGCATTTGACTATGTAGATCATAACAAATTATGGACTACATTAAAAAGAATGAGGATCTCAGAACACTTAATTGTGCTCAAGATGAACCTGTGCACAAATGAGAAGCTAGTCGTTCAAACAGAGTAAGGAGATACCACGTGGTTTAAAGTCAGGAAAGACACGTGTCAGGGTTGTATCCTTTCACTGTACTTATTCAATCTGTATGCTGAGCAAATAATCCAAGAAGCATTCTATGTGAAGACGAACACAACATTCAGGATTGGAGGGAGACTCATTAACAGCTGCTAATGTATAACATGGATTACATGGATGACAGAACCTTTCTTGCTGAAAGCGAAGAGAACTTGAAGTACTTACTGATCAAGATCAAAGACTCCAGCCTTCAGTTGGGATTCCACGTCAACATAAAAAAATCTTCACAAGTGCTCTAATAAGCTACATCATAACAAACGGAGAAAAGATTGAAGTTGTCAATGGTTTTGTTTTACTTGGATGCACAATCAACATGCATGAAAACAGCAATCAACAAAGCAAAAGGACACACTATACTGGGCAAATCTGAGGCTAGTTAAAGGCCTCATTGAAGTGTTAAAAAGCAAAGATGTCACCTTAGAGATTAAAATGTGGCTAACACAAACCATGGTGCTTTTAATCCCTTTATATGTATGAAAAAGCTTGGGTGATGAATAGAGAAGACCAAAGAACTATTGTCCTTGAATTGTGATTTTTGAAGAAGACTATTGAATATACCATAGACTTCCTGAAGAATGAACAAATCTGTCTTGGAAGAAGCACAGCCAGAATACTCAGCAAGGCTGATGAGACTTCATCTCACATACTTTGGATGTGGTATCAGGAGGGATCCGTCCCTAGAGAAGGATACCATGCTTGCTAAAGTAGAGGGTCAGCCCAAAAGAGGAATACCCTCAGTGAGATGAATTGACACAGTGGTTGCAACAATAGGCTCAGGCATAACAGCTGTCGCACAAGGTGGCACAAGGCTGAGAGGCATTCATTTTGTTGTATGTAGGGTACAAATGAGTCAGAACCAATTTGCTTCATCTAACAACTTATAAGACTACATAGAATGTACTCCATTAAATTTCTAGACAGAAAATTAAGCTGAGAAAAACAATTTTGATACACTGACAGCACAGGAACTAACAAAACATGGTAGGAAATCATTTTCAAACTGAGGTTTATTCTGAATATTATTCAAAAAAAAGAAACAAACCAATGGACTCCTGGGTAACTCTTTCCAGTTATTAATTACAGGGAGTTAATTCCAAAAAGTCATCGCAACCTCATGTGGACACAGTACATATAGCTGCTCCATAGGGTTTTCAAGGCTGTGACCTTTCAGAAACAGATGGCCTGGCCTATTTTTTCAAGGCAACTCTAGGTGGATTTGAACTGCCAGCCTTTCAGTTGTTAGTCAGATGCTTAACTATTTGCACCGCTGGATCGATAATTCTGGTTAGGAGTCAAAATCTAACTTTCTTCAAGGCTGAGAATCTGAATCAAAAGAAATTCACAATTACCTAGCCACATGTTTTTACTACATAATTGCATATATTTTAACTTGTACCCTACATACATATTTAATTATTTGTGTCAAGGCACTGCTGAACTTTCTACCATGACAAAGAAATCAAAGCAATTTTCTCCTAAATGTATACCTTGCAGTTATCAACATACCTATTCCAGAACTAGTTAGAGGTCTTTGACATTTTTGTAATTGTTGATATCTAGAAGGATAAATAATTTAGAATACTACTAAGCAAATAAATAAATGTTCTTTTAAAAAATAGTCCAGAGGCTAAAAATATCAGGGTACATTGAATTATGCTCAGTCTTCTGCACAGATGGCACTCTAGTGAGAATTTATAAAAGTAACCAAGTTTTTGGATGAGAAATCTATAGCCACTGCTGTTAATTTCTGCTCACACCTCATCATAGAGTTATTGGGTTCTTGTGAGATGTAGAAGATTTGTATAATTTTAATTAGAAGCCAAGTTTTTCTGTATTTCCAGAGTGGCCTTAGCAAGAAGATCTGTCTTAGACAGATTACACAGCTTGTCTTAGACATGCTTTTATTATAGAGACTTGTGATTTTTCCAGTGGTCCAGTTGAACAGTCAACATTTTTAAGAGAAACCATTCTTTTCCCACATGCCGTTATTGATGCTTCAGAAGCCGTGGTTTTTTACATCTTTATGTATCTTTTTATGTTTTTGAGACTCACATATGAATACTTAAAAGTACAGATTTGGGAGGGGGTAAAATTCATCATAGTTTTACCATAGCTTATGAAAACCTAATTGTATGTCAGTCTAATAGAACTTCGACCTCCACAATCTCATTCGATCTCTACAACCTGGGCACACGAAAGAAACTGAACTGAAAATTGGTCAGTTACAGTATAACTGACAAGTGGTCACTCACAGTAAGTGGCAGAGTCAATGACGCAACTGTAACTTTGAAGTTACCCTTTCACATCTCTTGAAGACTGGCTTCTTAAAGATTTCCACTTTTAATTTTGGTAGTCTTGGCGCTCTAATGAAGTCCCCTGCTGAAAACACCAAAAATGCTGGAAAAAATATGGAAGAAAAAGAGAAAAAAAAGAAGGAAAGAAAGTCTTATGAAGCAGTTCTGCTCTGTAACACATGACATCACCATTTGGGTTTAATAGCAAATTAATAGTTCTCTATAGCAACACCAGTGTTAAAGTAACTGGTATGGTTTCTGTCCATGAATGGGGCATTGGCACACAACTGAGAAGATGATCAAAGCCTGAGGAGACATATGACAAAAGAAAGTAGAAAAACTAAGAGTCCTAAGATGGTGTCAGTATACTGATGCCCATGCTATGTAAAGATGAATTTATTTTAATTCTGCCTATTCACGTCGGATCCGACTCGACGGCACTTGGCTTGGCATTCACGACAATTTAGAAGAAAACATTCACTAAGTCAACAGTCACATACTAAATAACAGAGTCTGTGGTGAGCATGGCAACCTCAGTTAGGTGTACTAACTGGTGGTGGCTGATTATTTTCTGTCATAATCTACCTGTTTTTTAGAGAGTTCTGGTAAAAGAATTAAATAGAGAGCACCACCGCTTTGATAAGGGTACTAGTAATTGCAATTAATTCCAAGACGTAGTATTACTTCTGCTTTATAATCACGGCTGTATGGAGCAACTCCCTTGGTCCTTCCTACCATAATGGCTTTTCATAGGCCAGGAAACCAATGTGAGGGTTCTTCCAGCCACTCTGCATACCTATCCAACCATCCACTCCTAGACTGAGGACATAGTCACAGAATGGATCCTCAAGTCTATGAGTCTCATCTAACACCATTTATCATCTGGCCTCTTTAAGTCTTCACACTGACTGGAAAACCACTGTAACATTTCAGGTCTCCTAGTATCCGTGGTGGAAACTGTGATGGAACAGTGGTGAAATCCCGTGTCTGCTAACCAAAAGGTCAGCAGTTTGAATCCATCAGGCACTCCTTGGAAACTTTAGGGAACAGTTCTACCCTGTCCTATAGGGTGACTATGTGTGGGAATTGACTCAGTGACAGTGAGTTTGGTTCTGGCTTTGGTATCAGCACCAGCACAGACCTCATAAATAACAATTCTTTAAAAGTCTGACGTCTTCTTTCATCAAGGACGAGCTACATTTAGGGGAATAATTAGAGCAATGTTCATCCGCACGTACTTTAGCAGCATTGAGAATCCTTCTCAAGAAAATCTAGTCTCTGATTCAATCAATGAAACAGATCTGGAAATTAAATGAAGACCCACAGTTCGCCATTGAGAGTATGGGTATTAGACTTCTACTTGATATTTCCAGTGTTATTAATGTTATCATAAAAATTGATCAACAGTCTAGAAATTGTCCCCCTGCCTCTCCCAAAGACACCACAATAATCACAAAATTCATTTTCATAAATCTCTACAGGCACCCTGTCACTTTGCCCTTCGTGTCCATTATGGTAACTTCATATACACAGTGCTTGATGATTAAGGATTGTCACCTGGACCACTCAGTTTTAGAAGCTTATCGCCATTGATAATAGGGAGATCAAGTCCATTGCAGCATTTCCCATTAACACATCCACCCTACAGAGGACGATCATCACTAGAGTTCCCAAAGATTCTGGTATCCTCCATGCTAGAAGGTCTTTTTTCTTTTTCCAGTATTCTATTGTGTTTTAAGAAAATTTATAATCCAATTATAATCCAATCCAATTTGTCATACAAAAATTAGCACACATGCTTCTGTGTAACTCTAACTGCTCTTCCCACGCTGTGACGGTGTACTCCTCCTTTCCACTCTGTGTTTCTCATTCAGCTGGCTCCTGTCCCTCTCTGCCCTCTCATCTCACCTCTGGATGAGGAGCTGACCAGTTAGCCTCATGTTTGTATGCAAGCCAAGAAGCACACACTTCACCAGTATCATTTTATGTCTTATAGTCCAGTCCAATCTTTGAAGATTTGTCTTCAGGAATGGTTTAAGTTCTGGGCTAATAGAGAATCCGGGAGCTGTGTCTCCTGGGGATCCTCCAGTCTGTTGGACTATCAAGTCTGTTCATTTTCTCAGAGGTCTAGTTCTACACGTCATTTTTCTCCTGTTCCATCAGGGACTCTATGTTGTACGCCGTGTCAGAGCCACTCATTGTGGTCAGACACTGTCTAGTTCTTCTGGTCTCGTTCTGATGTAGTTTCAGAATGATATGTCCCTTTCTGCTTCTTGGGCTCACATTTCCTCATGTCTTTAATGTCTTTCACTGTCCTCTGCTCCAGATGGGATGGGACCAACAGATGCTCCTTAGATGGCTGCTTGCTAGCTTTTAAGGCCTTAGACACCCCTCAGGGGGATGCAGAACACTTTCTTAAAAAACTTTTCTAGCCAGCTGACCTCAAGGACCCCTGAAACTATGGTCCCAGACCACTGCCTCTGCTACTCTATCTTCTAAAGTGCTGGGTTACATTTAGGAAACCTCTTAGCTTTTGGTTTAGTCCAGCTGTACTGACCTCCCTTCTACTGTGTACTATCCGTCCCTTCACCTAACCCAGTTCCTGTCTACTATCTAATCAGCAAATGCCTATCTCCCTCCCCCTCCATCCTAGTAACTCCCAAAGACTTTTTCTACTGCATTTGAACCTTTTCTTGAATCCTTATAATAGCGGTCCCATAACTGTCCTTTGCCACTAATTTAAGTTGTTTCTCAAGATCACTGTTGCTCCTTGTCATGGCATAGTATTCCCTTGCATGAATATGCTGTAGTTTGTTCATCCATTTCTCAGTCAGTGTGAACCTAGATTGATTCCATGTTATTTCTGTTCTGGACAGTACTGCAATTAACACTGGTATGCATGTATCTATTTATGTGAAAATGCTTATTTCTCTAGGATACATTCCAAAAAGTAGGATTGCTGGATCATATGGTATTTCTATTTCTAGCTTTTAAAGAAAGTGCAAAACTGATTTTAAAATGTTTGCACCATTTTATATCACCACCAACAGTATATGAGTGTTCCAATCTCTCCACAACCTCTCTGACACATATTAGTTTATATTCTTTGGATTTCGGACAGCCTCATTGAGGTGAGATGGTATCTCATTGTAGTTTGGATTTGGATTTATTTCTATAATGGCTAATGATCATGAACATTTCCTCTTGTGTCTGTTAGCACTTCACTTTGGTGAAGTGCCTGTTCATCTCCTTTGTCCATTTTTTAATTGGGTTATTTGTCTTTTTGTTGTTGAGGTTTTGCCATGTGTTGTAGATGCTGGTGAGATTTATCATAGCCACAGTTCCCCCCCCCCCCCCCCCAGTTCATAGGTTGTCTTTTTACTCTCTTGGTGAAGTCTTTGGATGAACATAAGTAGTTTGGTTTTGAGTTCTCACTTATATATTTGCTGGTGTTTGTGCATGGTTAGTAAGGTTTCGTAGTCTGTTTATGCCATGTATTAGGGCTCTTAGTATTGTTCCTACTTTTTCTTCATGATCTTTTTCATTTAGATTTTATATATTGCTCTTTGATTCATTTAGAGTTAGTTTTTGTGTGTGGTGTGGGATATGGGCCTTGTCTTACTTCTTCTGCAGATAGATATCTAGTTATGCCAACATCATTTGTTAAAAATACTTTCTTTCCCCCAGTTTGCAGACTTTACGCATTTGTCAAATATCAGCTGCTCGTAAGGAGATAATTTTATGTCTGTATTCTCGATTCTGTTTCATTGGTCTATGTATTTGTTTTTACACCAGTACCAAGCTGTTTTGTCAAATGTAGGAGTGTAAAAGTCCTAAAGTCAGACAGAGTGAGGCCTCCCACTTTGCTCTTCTTCTTCAGTAATGCTTTTACTTATCCAGGGCTTCTTACCTTTCCATACGAATTTGGAGATTTGTTTCTCCATTTCATTAAAAAATGCAACTGGAATTTGTATTGAGATTGTTTTGTATTTATAGATTGCTTTAAGTAGAACACATATTTTCATAATATGGAGTCTTCTTTTCCATGACAAAGGTGTGTTTCTCTACTTATTTAGGTCTCTTTTGGTTTCTTACAGTAGTGTGTTGTAATTTTCTTTGTAAAGGTCTTTTACTTTTTTGTTAGATTCATGCTTAAGTATTTTATCTTCTTAGGGGCTGCTGTAAATGGTGTTGTTTTGGTAATTTCCTCTTTTGTGTTCTCTTTGTTGGTGTAAAGGAATCCAAGTGATTTTTTTGTACATTTATCTTGTATCCCAATCCTTTGCTAAACTCTTTTACTAGTTCCAGTTGTTTTTTTTTTTTCCTTTCTTTTGTAGATTCTCTAGGGTTTTCTGTGTGTAACATCATATCACCTGTCTACAGAGATGCTTTGACTTATTCTTTACCAGTTTGGAAGTTCTTCATTTCTTTTTCTTGCCTGATTGCTCTGGCTAGAACCTCTAGCACAACACTGAATAAAAGTGGTGATGAAGAGCGTCCCTCTCTGATTCCTATTCTCAAGGGAAATGCTTTAAAACTCTCCCCATTTAGGATGATGTTGGCTGGTGGCTTTACTTTAGTGAACTTTATTATGTTGAGCAATTTCCACTTTATTGCTATTTTGCTGTGAGTTTTTAACGTGAACTTGTAGTGGATTTTATTAAATGCCTTTTCTGCATCAATTAATAAAATCAAGTGCATACCAGTGCATTGTTGATTGCCTAGCTGATAGTAGTGTCCCCTGCTGTACCCTCAGTGTACATGTTCAGGTAATAGATTCTCAGATATTATATTCAGATTAAAAATATATATATATTGGTGTCAAGTCAATTCTGACTCATAGCAACTGTGTATGACAGATATCCTCTCACTTCTCTGAGTTTTCTGATTTCTTCCTTTATATCATGCCAAGAAAATTCTGGCATACTAATTCTATTTAGTAGTTGCCATTACTGCTTAAATATTCAAGCAGCCATCCTAATGTGTTATTGTAATCACCTACAGGTATCTTTGCCAAAATGTTAAATTTGAAGTCAAAGATGAAGTCTCTGTGACAATCCTCCCATTCCCGCCACATCCAGTTTGATATTCTGTCACCCTCATTTTCACCACCCCTGAAAGCCTAACAGCCTGATGTTCACAGCTTTCAAGAAAAGACAACTAATTTTCCAAGTTGCACAGGATGTTTGTTTTATGACACCATGCACTGCTAATCAATCAGTCCTGGGGAAAATACACCAGCAATTTATTTGCCACCTCCTTTCTGTTTCCTGTCTCTCATTGGTCAGATTTCATTCCGTGGTTAATTAATTCCCTCCTGTTTCTTTATAGTGTGAGTTGCTCCTCTGAATAACCACTGGGTAGTAAAGCCAGAGTTTCAGTAGGTTCAGTGAGCCCATTGGAATCAACTCCCATCAGTATACCACTCCCTCGACTCACTATCCCTACTCCTTCCAGATATATTATTAGCTGTATGTAGAAAGGCAGTCATTATACACTAGCACATTATCCAGTTGGCCGCAGTTTTATAAAAATACAGTGGATTTTCTCAATCTTCCAGGACGTTTGCCAGAAGAAACCACTGTATCTCTAAGCAGTGTGCAGGCAGGGTAGGGTACAGGGACAGGACAGCAGTTTTTCTGCTGACTCCTTCCCATCTCTTATCTAACTTTTCTTATGTATGAGTGCACACAGTTGCCATAAGCCAGGGGCCAACTTAGTGGCAGCTAATGACAACAGGCAGTTACTGAGAACAAAAGACAGAATTTCAGTGCAACCAACTGGGCTGATCTGGCATACCAGTTGGACAATCATGACATAATAGAAGTTTCATCAAAACCTGGCCACAACACTGGTCAGCAAATAGAACAGCAGTTGAGCTGTGGTAGATGGGACCCCACAGAAGTGTCTGAGTATCTGAGAAGACACATAACGTCCTATATAGTATTATGAAAATTCATTATGTCACATAAATCCAAACCGAAACCATTGCCACTGAGTCATTTCCAACTCATAACAACCCTATAGAACAGGGAAGAACTGCACCATAGAGTTTCCAGGGAGTGCTGGGTGGTTCCGACTCAACGGCACTTGGCCTTGGCTTGGCTTGGTCAGCAGCCATAGCAGTTAACCACTGCACCACCAGGGTGTCCATTACATCACATAGGAAGCCCAAAAGTGGATTAGGTTCTAGGATTATTTGATGAAGAACTTGAATACATTCATCAGGACTCCAGGTTCTCTCTCTCCACTCTGTCACACATCCTGCCTTCGACCAACACAAGCTTAGTTTCCCACACAGTAAGGAAGTATCTGCAAGCAGAAAGCAGAGAAAAAAGGCTCCTTTGTTTGCATCAGGCAAGAGAGACAAAAACTCTTCCCTATGCTTCAGACGCTGGAAGACAAGAAAAGGAAATACTTTATTAGTAAGGAAATATCTCTTGTTCAGTATTGTTCAGAACTACAGACACACAAATTCATGTCAGTTGATTAGATAAATTTCATAAAACTAAAGTATCAATCCTATATTTTTAACTTGATACTAAGGAGCCAGAGGAAACCCTGCTGGCGTAGTGAGTTAAATGCTACATCTGCTAACTAAAAAGTCTGCAGTTCAAATCTGACAGGTGCTGCTTGGAAACTTCTGGGAAGTTCTACTCCAACCTCCAGGGTCACTATGAGTCAGATCCAAATCAATGGCAGTGGATTTAAGGAACCAGAAGAAACAAGTGTGTTGTGCAGAATATAGAATTCACGACTTTACAACTTTGTCATTCTTTCTGCAAAGCTGACAAGTCTATTCACTTTAGGGGTTTCTAGATGTTCAACATCATGTGTTATTCCATGAATCTCTTACAAGCTGTAATTCACTAATTTCTCTCCCACACGAATAACTAGGACCTCTATTTGGAAACCACATACCCTGTGTCTTTTGTGTATGTGTATCTTTTTTCTTTTTTTTTCCTAAAAACACTAACAGAAGTTAGACATGAAAAATATGATTAATATCAGACTTTACATTTAATAAAATTTATAACTTGAAATAAATTCAAAAGCAGAAGTAAAGGTAGTTTTCAAGTGAGATTGATAATCTAGGACTGAATTCTGAGAATCCCTGAATTCTGCTCCCAAACTGTCAACCAATTAACCTTTGGCTTTGGCATATCACTTCATCTTTCCAAGCCTCAGTTTCTTCATCTGTTAATTGGATGAACTAGATGATCAGGGAAATGTCAGTCCTAAGGAAACAAAACAGGGCCTAATTGAAAATGTTAAAAATATTGATTTGTTCATGTGCATCTGAAATCTGAAGATCTCCAGGATCAGTCCTGTTTATGAGTTATGCTTAATCCTTCAAGAGTCAACAATGATGTCAAGAAAACAAGAGTAAATTTAATTCTCAAAATAAGATCTTCTGTTGTATTTTATTCAAGTCTTTATACATACTGAGAGTGTGAGATGAAATTAACTATCATTTCAAACTTGGCTTTCAAGAGAAAAGAAAGATATTTTTTGTGGTAAAAATAAATTCCAAATGCTTACAGCCTCCTTTGCTGCACTCATAAAAAATCAAATTAAAAAAAAAGCAATTTGATTAAATTATGTGTGCCTTTTCCTATGCTGATGGAGCTTAACTAAGCAAACAGAAGCAGTGAAGTAAATCAATGTTGGTTTATTAAAGATCAGAATTCAATATCTCAGTGGTTGAGGGGCTTATGTATCACTACTCGCTATTTGGCTGGTCTCATACAGGAAGTTAATATGGTGGGACCAAGAAGCTTCCAACAAGACAGGTTTCTCAGGGAAAAGGAGTTTGTCTAATATCTCTCAGCAGATACTTTTTAAACAGAACATAAATTTTATCCTAGTGTGTCACATGTTTCGGTTCTTGTGAAAAATTTTCATCTTAACAGTTCTTTAAAATTATTATTTTTCAAATATTTGTATTTTCCACCAGTGAAAGTGCTCTCTCCTCTCAATTAAGAAATGAAAACTGAAATGCCTTCACCTGTTCTCATATGACTTACCAAATATTTGGTGAAGAACTCAGAGATTAATTTCCCATTCGGATCCATCTTACAATGAAGTCATAAATAATAGCAAATTTGTAACATCACATTAATCTCCATGGCAACAGGCTTGCTGCGCAAACAGAGGATTATGACTTCACCAGAGAATCAAACACAGAGAGAGAGTGGGTTGCAAGGAAAAAGCTCATTTTCAAACTCACATAATCTACAGTAATTGCATGGGAATACAGGCAAAGCCTACCAAAGCAAATTGCTTTTCATAGAATTTTTTTTTTTCAAGTTTGTTCCACAAAGAAAATCTTTCTCTAAATTGCAAGGGAGTTTGAGACATAAGGCAATTTTAATACACAGCCAATGTGAGACGTGCAATCTGGATGTAAAGGTTTGAACTGGGACTTACAGCATCATGAGAGATACACTACCCATCCAAAATAGTGCTTTGTATGGATGAAGAAAAACAAAACACAGAATTGCTCCTAATGTGTTTACTATCCAAGCTTCTAACACTTGTAAAGGAATCGGCCTCTTCATCTTTTGCTTCCCAGTTTACTTTCTCTAAAACACAACCTATAAAAGTTATAATTCCCTTTTTGGATTTACTTCCATTTGGAGAAGCCGCAATACTCTTATGCCTAAATAACATCCTTGGGGATTATTCATATGCAAATCCATTTTTTAAAGCATTCTTCAACTATTCTTTTCTCCAATGACATTCTTTCCTGTAATCTTCTTTCCTTTTTAAAAGAAAAATCCTTTTCGCTGCAAGCCTAGGGTTTTTACAGAACTCTACGCTCCTGCAGTGGTGCTGAGGTTTTTTCAAAGATTAAAAAAATAATAATAATTAATGAGCCATGTCTCATATAGCTAGGCCTACGGGGTACACGTATTTTTGCTCTTGATAATGAGTTACACTGAGTGAGTATCATTTTGTTAGGTTTGCTTTCCCAATGAAGTGAAGATGTCTCTAAGGAAACAAGAAGCAAATCAAATGAACAAAAATCATACCATTGATTAACCTCGGGAAAAAGAAGGGTTTAAACGACAGCCTAAGGACTGCTAACTCTCCCTGGTCTTCCAATATTTACACTGACATAGGATCCGAGTAAACTACTCTGAAAAGTAGCCTGTTGGGAAATGGTCAGGACTTGTTTGAGAGCCAGCATTTTCATGCGATGTCTCACTGAATCCCTTCCACCTTTCTAGAGGGCCAAAGATTACATATAACTAATGATTAAGGATAACTGAGTGTGAAAACTACTTGTGAGCTGTCAAGGAGCAGACCTCATTACCCACAACTGGTTCAATTAAATATTTGAGGCAAGAAAATGATTTGACCAAATCCTCAGAAAACATTCTACCAGGTTGAATGACTTGAGCCTTTTACATGTTCTAAGTCAAATAGAACCCAGATTCTAAAGCTCTTATAATAAGATAGACACTGACTGGTAATGCTGAGGTGTACATTGTTCATTGTATTTTCTTCTCCACAGCTGATTGGTGTTACACTGTCTGAAGAGATGTTGTGTCATCCAGTCATTCTTCTTCCACTATCCTACTTCTGAGAAAGAGACACCTGAAAGAACAAATATAGCAATGATACGATCAGTTGAGTGTGTATTTCATGGTATCCTCTTTAGAAAAGATCACAGTACAAGTGTGGACTCTGTGGTGTTTTAATAAACACAATATCAAAGAGCACTTGCGGCAAAACAGTTAAGCACTCGGCTGCTAACCTAAAAGTTGGTGATTCAAACCCACCAGTTGCTCTGCAGGAGAAACACATAGCAGTCTGTTTCTATAGATTTACAGCCTTAAAAACTATGTGGAACAGTTCTACTCTGCCCCATAGGGTTGCTATGCATCTACATTGACTCAAAGGCCAAGAAGCACATACACAAACACATACACGTATATACACATATATACATATATATGTCTGTGTGTATCTTAGGCTCTGTTCTCCAAAGAAGCAAAACCAGTGATTTGTATGTATATATCTATCTATCTACAGACAGAGAGAGAGAGAGGTGAACTAGCTGTGGAGTTTGATGAATCCTGAGACTGGCAGGTAAACTACTAGGTGAGGTCCCAAGAGCTAGAGGTCAGATGATGACAAATCAGATGTGGGATACAGTGCAAGAACTTTGATAGAACAGCCATTTATATACTGTAGACAGGCCACACCCCCAAGGAAACTCAGTCTACTGATTGGCTGCTCACAGCAGATCTCATCATGGAGCTGGTATAATTGTTACATAAATGCCAAACTACATCACAACTGCCAAGTCACTGAGAATTGTGGCCTAGCCAAGCAGACACACAGTCTTAACCATGAAAGTATGATTTATCATAAGTTGTATGTGTGTATGAACGCACATGTGCGTGTGTGTGTATATCATCTGCCAATATTCAGTCACACAATTACATTTACAAACTCGTCCTAGAAAAAAAAAAAAACTCATGCTACACACCTCATTGCTGAATATCACTACAGTCTCCTTCAAAGTACTCTCCTTGGGAAGCTGTACACCAATGCCAGTGTCTAGTCCAGTCCATACTCTTTAAAGCAATTTTGAAACTTTGTTTCTGGAACATCCATCAGAGTTGTTGTTGTATAGGGTCTGACAATTAAGTCATGAACTCATCTTAGAAATAGTGCTTTGAAGGGTGAACTAGGCACTGGAATTAGTACCCAGCTTCCCAAGGGAAGTACCTCGAAGGTGACCATAGAGATATTCAACAATGAGGTAAATGCTAAAAACCTACTGCCACTGAGTTGACTCTGACCCATAGCAATGCTATGCTGCATAGAGTTTTCAAGGACAGCCTGACAGATTTGAACTGCTGACCCTTTGGTTAGCAGACATAGTGCTGAACCCACTAACCACCAGGGTTTCCAACAATGAGGTATGCAGCACTTTCTCTAGGATGAGTTCCCGAACTTAATTGTCCAGCCTCTTAAGTGCTTCCCATCTCTCAAGGGCTAAAAGGTATGAGTACTTTTCTTCATTTCATATTTCCCTGTTGCTTAAGAGACCTTTCTATAACTTCTTTTTTATTCTACTTTGCCCTTCTAGTTGCTGCGAGAAGAAATGAATAGAAGGGCCAGATTTAAGAGTATGCTGCTCTTCAAATTCTCAGAGTGAAAATCTCTACAGAGTCCTCCAAATATTTAGATGCCTTAATGACTCTTCATAAGTAAAAAAAAAAAAAAAAACAGATCAGCATCTCAGATTTGAGTGCAGCTCACAGGTCAGTGAAATGACTCCAAAGGCATCTGCTTGCTACAGCATCCCTCCCACGCCAAAAAAGTTTATTCACTTTAGAGGTGGTCAAACTTCCTTTGATAGCTTTTAGAAACATTTTTGAGCAGTCAAAAAATGACTCCAAGTGAGTTTTAAGTTAAAGGTGTGGATTGAATGTTAATATTCATCATGGTAAGCATTGTTGTGGTTGTTGTTAGATGCCATCAAGTAAGTTCCAGCTCCAACTCATAGTGACCCCAGGAACAACAGAAGGAAACACTGCTCAGCCTTGTGCTGTAACCACAATTGTTGTGTGTGAGCCCCCTGCAGCAGCCACTGCATCGGTCCATCTCATCGAGGGTCTTTTGCACTGACCGCATACTTCACCAAGCGTAATGTCCTTCTCCCAGGGACTGATCACTCCTGACATGTCCAGTATGTGTACCACGTAGTCTTAACCATCCTTGCTTCTAAGGGGCATTCTGGCTGTATTTCTTCCAAGATAGATCCGTTTGGTCTTTTGGCAGTCCATAGCATATTTCAGTATTCTTCTCCAATACCACAATTCAAAGGCATCAATTCTTCTTCTGTCTTTGTTATTCATTGTCTAGCTTTAACACACACATGATATGGTTGACAATACCATGGCTTAGATCAGGTGCACCTTAGTCATCAAAGTGATATCTAAATTTTGCAACACTTAAAGACATGTTTTTCAAGCAGATTTCCCCAATGGAATGAATCTTTTGATTTTGTAACTGCTGCTTTGGTGGTTGCTGGTTATAAACCCAAGTAAAATGAAACCCTGGACAACCTCCATCTTTCCCCATTTATCACAGTGTTGCTTATTGACCTAGTTGTGAAAATTTGTTTTCTTGACATTGAGGTGTAACCCATACTGAAGTCTGTGGTCTTTGTATCTCATCAGTAAGTGCTTCAAGTCCTCTTTACTTTCAGCAAGCAAGGTTGTGTCTTCTACATCATGCAGATTGTTAGTGAGTCTCCCTACAATCCTGATGCTTTGTTCTTCTTCAGATAGTCCAACTCCTCTGATTATCTGCTAAGCACACAGATTGAACAGATATTGTGAAACGATACAGCCCTGACACACACTTTTCCTGAATTTAACCATACAGTATCCCCTTGTTCAAACTACTGCCTCTTGATCCATGTACAGATTCCTCATAAGCACAATTAAATGTCCTGAAATTTCTGTTCTCCACAATGTTATCCATAGTTTGTTACGGCCCACGCAGTGAAATACCTTTACATAGTCAGTGAAACACAGGTAAACACTGGTGTTCTCTGCCTTCAGTCAACATCTATCTGACATTAGCAATTATTTTCCTACTTCCCCATCCTCTTCTGAATCAGGCCTGTATTTTTGGCGATTTCCTGTCAATATATTGTTTCAGGAACTTCTGAATGATCTATGAATATAGTAAGCATATTAATTTAGTATTATATGCCAAATTATAATGCTAGGCCAAATTCTGACATAGCATTGTATTTTATAATTTAGGTGCTATATGTACACCTTAAGGAGACCTGATGGCACAGTGGTTAAGCACTTTGCTAACCAAAAGGCCAGTGGTTTGAACCCATTAGCCATCCCATGGGAGAGAGATGTAGTAGTCTGCATCCTTAAAGATTGCAGCCTTAGAAACCATATGAGGCAATTCTACTCCATCTTATAGGATTGCTATGATTCAGCATTAACAGCAGTAGGTTTGGTTCATTTTAGAGGTACATTTTATAGTTCATATGACTGCTTAAATAATCAGTGCTTAATGTATACTCTATATTACTTTTGGAAACTCGGGGGGCGTAGTGGTTAAGTCCTATGGCTGCTATGCAAAAGGTCAACAGTGTGAATACACTGGGTGCTCCTTGTAAATCGCATGAGGTAGTTCTACTCTGATCTATAGGGTCACCAATAGGGTCACCATGAGTCAGAATTGACTCGATGACTGTTTTTTGTTTTTTTTTTACTTGATTTTTTTGTTTGTTTTGTTTTGTATCAAAGATGAAGTTTACCTTTGAAATTATTTTACCATTTGAAATTACTGCTTAGATTTATTTGGGGAGTATCTTCATGCTTACCATTTTTCTGGTAACACAAATAATTATATGTGGTAACCTGGGTCATGAATAAAACTCCAGTTATGATGTCAATCTATGCTAGCTAGTTAGTTAATTGGGAATATGGGGTACATTTTAATGATGGGATACATTTTAAGATCATGCTTTAGTCTTCTAGAGCTGCTTTAACAGAAATACCACAAGTGGACGGCTTTTAAAAGAGAAATTTTATTTTGTCATAGTCACATAGGCTAAAAGTCCACATTCAGGGTGTCAGCCCAGAGGAAGCATTTCTCTGCTGACTCTGGAGAAAAGTCCTTGTCAGTTTTTCCCTGGACTGGAAGTTTCTGAGGAGCAAGGGCTCTGGTTCTTTCTAAAGGATGCACTCAGTTGCCAGAATGCTTCTCAGTGATATGAGATCCCCAAATCTCTTCGCTAGCTTCTTTCCTTTATATCTCAAGAGCCTGGCTCAAAGCACAAAACAGTCTAATACACTGAGTCTTGCCCCACCAACACAACTGCTGTCTGTCCTCTCTCACTAAAATCATCTTGATGGAGTTTACAACATAAAGGAACTTCACACACTGCTATAGAATCATGGCCTAGCCAAACAGCCACACATAGTTTTAGGGAAACACAATTCATTCTATCCCAAACAATGTTCTTTTTTGACTCAGTTGATTCGAATCATTCTTGTTCAAATAACAAATCTGCTAGGTTGCAAAGAACAATAACTTTGGGTAAAGGTTAAACAAATCAGTTAAAGTCAAACCCCATACAAGCTTTGTCCATCAGCAAAGCTTTTGTTCTTAGTAAGTGACACTGATTTGGGTTAGGATACAGCAGTGGCATCACCAGAGGGATGGGGCAGTTGTGGTCCTACTCGGTGATGCTGTCAGAGGGGGTGACATGAAAATGATTGTCTATAATATTTTTTGTGCAATATTTCACCAAAAATTTACCATTTTTTAATAAAAATATTTCATTAATTAGTTATAACAACCAAAAGATTTTCTGTAAACCCAGTTTACATGTATCAATATACCTACAAGGCTGTGACTCTATGATAATTTCCTTTTTGACCCTTCCAATGCTTTCTGATCAGAGCTGTCATTCCTGCCCACTTACAATGATGCTTTGAATGATGTAGTTTTGTCTGTAGGTACTACAAGCATAGGCTGCTGGTTGTGTTGCTGCTGGTGTTTATAGTCACCGATTTTGTCACATTTTCTTGTGTTATAGCTACAATATTGTGAAAATCAATATTTGTGAACCTATATCAATAACTTTTATGAGAATGAAGTGGTAATTAATGAAAAAGGAGAGTTTTTTTAAAAGGTTTCCACTCAGTTACTAACAATATTGTAATTCAGTATAGAATGATTTTACAAAACAATTTTGTTGTTGCTATTCATGTAATCTAAGAAATATTAAATCTAAGCACCTTACAACCATATCACACATTATCATAAGATTGAAATAATAAATATTACTAAAGATTCCATATGGTCTGATGTAGAAGGAGTTCCATAGGGTAAGGGGGAGTGACATCACGAGTTACTGTGTTGGGTGCCACCAACCCTAGTGACACTACTGAGGTAGAGCAGTGGGGAGCAAGAAAAACAAATACTATTTTACAGAGAAAGCTCCACCAGATTGGCTTCACAAACACTCAGTTTCCAGGTCATTAGTGATTCTTTTCTCTTCATCAGCATCATACTGATTTGTAGGACAAAGACTTAAAAGGGCTACTTTCTCCAACATACGCTGAAGAGAGGAACAAATAAAGACTATGAAAGACTTATTTTAAAGAACATGTTTTTAACACAGTCTCAACATATCTTTCTCCACCAGCAGTTTCACCAGAACAGCATAATAACGCTACTGTTGCTACTCTGTAAGTTTGCAATAAATATATTGTCACTTTTAATTGCCACAAAAACTCCATGATTAGATATGATTATCCTCATTTTATGGATGATAAAATAAAGACTCACTGTGTGTCAGAACAGCCCCCAGGTAGTGCAAATAATTGACACCTTTGTCTATTAACAAAAAGTTTGGCAGTTCAAGTCCACCAGAGGTAACTTGAAAGAAAGACTTAGTAATCTACTTCCAAAAGGTCAGCTATTGGAGGCCCTATGGAGAATTCTACTGTGACACACATGAGGTCGCCATGAGTCATAATCAACTCAGCAACTGGTTTAGTTTATTCTCTAATTAAACGCTTTCACAGTGGTACAAACCAGCTGAGACCTGAATAAAAAACTATTAGTTATTCCTTACTAAGTGACATAAAATGAACTAGGAAGACAGAAGAAGTGATGCCTTTGTATTGTGGTGTTGGAGAAGAATGTTGAATATACCATGGACTGCCTAAAGAGCAAATAGATCTGTCCTGGAGAAAGTACAGTCAAAGTGCTCCTTAAAAGCAAGGGTGGTAAGATTACTTCTTATATACTTTGGACACATCACTCCCTGGAGAAGGACATCATGCTTGGTAAACTAGAGGGTCAGCAAAAAAGAGGAAAACCCTCAACGAGATGGACTGACACAGTGGGCGCCACAACAAGCTCCAGGACAACAACAGATGTGGGCATGGTGCGGGACTGGGGGTGCTTTGTTCTGCTGTCCGTGGGGTCACTGGGAGTTGAAACCGACCAGACAGCCTAACGAAAACAAGCGACAGACATTCTGTTAACTGCTAATCGAACTATTGTCAGAGTCTGTCTTAGTTATTTAGTGCTACTGTAACAGAATACCTCGAGCAGACGGGCTTAACAAAGAGAATTATGTTCTGTCACAGTTCAGTAGGCTACAAGTCCAAAGTCAAGGCGTCAGCTGCAGGAGAAGGAAGACTTCGCTGGATTTGGAGGAAGGTTCTTGTCATCAGTCTTATCCTGGACGGGAGCTTCTGAGGAGCAGGAACCTCAGGTCCAAAGGATGCACTCTGCTCCCAGTGCTTCTTTCTTGGTGGCGTGAGGTCCCCCACTCTTGGCTTGCCTCCTTTTCCTTGTATCTCCTGTAGGATAAACAGTTGTGCAAGCCACACTCCAAAGAAGCTCTCTTAGTAAGGGTGTCATATTCCCAATCTAATCCTCTTCAACATAACTCAATCTTGCTGTATTAACTACAGGCAAAGATTGGGATTTACAATATAGATGAATCAAAAAATAGAGACCAATCACACAATACTGGGAATCATGACCTAGCCAGCTTGCCACACAAATTTTGGGAACTACACAGTTCAGTCTGTGGCAGAGTCCATAACGCTGCTTTGGGACATTTTAGATGCACACATATTATATACCTTAACTTTTTTGTTTCTTTTGTTTGCCATTTGCAGTGCTTCAGATGACACACCCACTTTGGCTCTGTGCTGCATTCTTATACCCTTGTATACCTTTGAAACATTCGGTTTCTAGTCTGCTGGATTTGCCTAGTTCCCAGTAACAGGATGTCAGCCAAGGTTGCAATAGCACTGGCCAGTGCTGGTCTTTATCTGCTGTCTGAAGTTCAATCAATAGCTCACTTCATCTCTACCCCCTAGTTGCTGGAAATAGGAGAAATTGCTTCATGGCCTCAAACTGAGTCATAAATAAATGGCAAGGGATCATTTTGAGAAGCAAGTTTCCAGTTCATCAAATATTATGAAACTAAAACCAAGCGGCTGGAGTCACCTGGGTCAGGGACCACATGGACTGATATTTTCTCTCTCCAGCACAGGACTTGCCTCTGATTCCCCTTTCTTGTCTGCTCTCCAGAGCCTGGCTGAAAAATCCTTAATTCCTGGGCCATGGGGACAGAAGACAGAGTCCTGAGGAAACCTTGGTATTCTGCTGTACCCACAGCTGGAACTTTCTTTTCAGCAGATGTGCATAATATTCTCCAGGTAACCATTCATCCTTTTTGTTGAAATCTCCTATTAGATTAGTGGCAGATGGTTAGAATCATTATTTTTGCTTTGGGGAAACCATAAATTGAAAACTTAGACCAGTTTGAATTGTTGGTGGGAAGGTGGGGCGTGGTGATGGAATAAGTAGACAATTAGAATCAGAATCGAAGCCTTTAACAGCAGGAGGGCAGATGTTAGGAGACTACACTTATTAGTTGGAATTAAAACCTTCCTATGAGCCACAAATAGCTACAGGACCAAAGGGCCACTAGGCTGTCATTGTGCTTGAGAAGTTTATCATCTAGTTAGCTAGACTACATTCACGTATCAAAGAATGATGAAGCATAAAATTGTAAGGTACTGATCGTGAGTTAAAGTGGAATAAACTAGAAGATTGAAATAAACAAATATCCAGGAAGCGCTATTTGAGCTCAAACTTAAAATCTGAGATTTGGGACAAGAAAATGTTCAGGAATAGACGCGAAATGTAACCATTAGGTCATAATCTCCAAATAAAGGAAGCTTCCAGCTTTTTTGTACTTTCCTTAACATATGTTCCTTCTTAAAAGCCTGCTAATTCTTGAATTTGTAGTCAAACATGACAACAGAAGAACACAGATTTACCTCTGCACCACAAAAAACACTTCTAAATTGACAAATGGAATTTTAAAAGTAGGTAAGCTCAAGGAAAAGAGAAAAGGAAAGGAAAAAAGAAAAAAGGTGGACAAGAGAGGTTAACAATTCTGGGGGCTGGAAAGTGGACAGATAACCGGTACTTGTTTTAGGGAGCTGAAACACAGCTGCCTGCATGAGGGGGAAGCTAGTTAAAAATAGCCTGTGCTGCAGAACCTCCGCGGGACGTGGGACCCGCGGGCTTCCGAGGACTGTGGTGGGACGGGGGGTCTGAAAACAGGACTGGGGGTTGTCTGTGTAAAGCAGGAAGAGCCTATGCACCATTCTTATCTCCAGTGAATATCTTGCTCTTCCCTGGCAGGTGAGTAATAAAGGATACTGGGATGCCAGATACAAGTAAGGGTGGGAGTAATGGTCTATACTGAAAAGAAAGTGAGTAAGTCCTACGTACTGAGTGGTAAGAATCAGCATCACCCACCTCAACCCCCCTTTACTTACGTAGTTCCCCAAATTCTAACAACCAGGCTTATAACTCACAGGGAAGAGAACTCATTTGTATCAGAAGCCATCAACACAAAAGATAAAAACCCTAGTGAGGCCAATATTTGTGTCTTCCCGTGCGTGGAATTAAGGCCCCTGGGGGCAATAGCTTTGACCATGCACACAGAGCATCAGATCAATAATTAGAGCCTTGTTATTTTTGGTCAATTCCATAGTAAGCAGAATATTGGCTCCCAAAGACATCCACATCTTAAACCCTGTTCCTTGTGAATATTTTACTATCCATGGTAAAAAAGACTTTGAAGATGTGATGTGATCAAATCAAGAGACTTGCGAAGGAGAAAACAACCTAAGTTATCCAGACGGAACCAGTAAAATCACAACATCCTTATAAGAAAGAGGCAGGAGGATGAGTGCAGGGAAACGGACTTGTGATAACAAAACCAGAGGCAGGACTGATGAGAAGATGGAGGAAGAGGTCACAAGCCAAGGAATGCAGGTGGCCTCAAGAAGCTAGAGAAGGAAAGGAAGCAACGTGACCAGAAGGATCACAGCCATGCCTGCACCTCAATTTTAGACTTCTGACTTTCAGAGCTGTAAAAGAATGAAGTTATTATTTTAAGCTGTTACATTTGTGATCATTTGTTAAATGTATGGAGGCTGCTCAAACATCACAAGATACTTGAGGAATACCTAACCTCAGAGAGGCAGAAACCAAACCAAAACTGCTGCAAATAGAAATTCAGAGAAAATATAAACAGTTTGGTGAATATAAGAAAAATTCAAAAAAATACAATTAACATCTCAGCAAAATAATTTGCCTATTTATAAGAACAAAGATTTTAAAAATAAGGACTTCAGAATATCCAGCTGAAATTCTGTACTCTTTAAAAATCTCCAAATGAGAAAGTATAGTCTTCCCTTGATTAGCACAGTAGTTCAATTCCTGAAAACCCCAGCATACAGTGAAACATTCCAAAAAAAAAAAAAAGAAAAAATTAATGCAGAGAGGTTCTAGGCTCAGATATGAAAGGATCTACGTGCAGGATTCAGTGGACTTGCTGAAGTCAGGTGGATATGAGATAAATCTTTGTTTTACTATACATTGCACAATAATTAGAAACTCTGAACCTCATTAAGGGTCAGTTGTGTCCCCAAGTCATTGTAAAAAACAAAAAAATGCTTCCTAAGTTTTCAAAGCCCTTCTCAAGGCCTATCCAATCTCCTCCACACTGTTCTTCCTATGTAATGTCGATGTCTTCCCCACTAACCCTTGACATCACTATACAGTTCTGTGTAGAAGTTTTTCTGCTACTGTTGTGTTACCTTCAAGTCCAGGAAACAGGTGGTTGTCTCTATGTTCTTTGTACCTGTTCTCTCTTTACGGCAGTAAGGGCATCAACCTGATGAGATGTCCTTAACCTGAATTACCATAATCTCTTAAGGCACAGTCTAGAGCTGTGCTGACAACATGCTATTAAGAACGACTACTCTTGCCCCCTTTGAGAATCAATCATTTATATAGTCGTAATGAGAAAAATATCAAATACTGATTTCACCAAAAATTGTAACAGAGGACCAGAGGAGGTAAACACCTGTGTTTGGGGGGAAGGGAGCTTAAGAGGGTTGGGTCATCATTGCATAGTAGGAGCTGAATATACAGTTTATAAACACAAGAATCACAAACATATTTGTGCTATGTGGAAATACAGTGACAAATACCAGAACAAATTGTTTGGAAAAAAGGAAAATAGTTGTCCTCGTGAAGCAGGACTAGGGTAGGAAAGTTCAAAGCTCTGCTGTTTTTTTAATTATAAATCTTAGAATATTATTAATCTTTACAAGCACACCATATACATGGTTTGCTTTGATAAACAAAACAATAAATTTGAATTTAAAATAGTGCGAACTTGATCACCTATTCAAAAGCTACATAGTAGCAGTTACTTTCACTTTGCTTCAAAGACTTATTGAAATCAAATCTTCCAGCAGATTCAGTTATCTGGCTTAACGTGTCCTAAAACTAGTTCTGTCTAACAGGGTGAAATCTCAAAACTGTCACACAAACTCTAATATTAACCTTAGTTAATCACATTTGTGATGCCAATCGCACACCCAGTCAAACATCTTATGTTACCAACTGGCTACAGATTTGGTGTCCTGGTTACAAAACACTGGCCAACCGCAGGAAATACAGAGGGGAAAATGTTATGCCTTGGCTACTGAGTGTAATTCATGATTAGTGTTAACGATACTATGTCAGTCCACAAATTATAATGGCTAATGCTGGAACATTAACACCACCCAAAAACACACTCGTAAGCAAGCCAGTATGGCAAAATGAGGTCATGGAGAAGCTTAAAGCTATTTTCGGATCTATCTTCAGCATCAGCATAGCTCCTTTGACACCACCTGCTCTCATTTGGACGACTGTGTATTTAAGTTCCCCAATGGCAACTGGGCTCCAACCTGGTGCTGACTCTACAGCCCAGTTCATCGTAAATGCTGTCCTGTTGTTAGGGGTTGACCTTTAGATGAGACATTTAAATTCCCCTGCCAACATTCCCCACCTTCTGCTTAACTGGCACTGTATAAAAGATGCAGCTGAGAGGGTGTCTGACAGTGCTCATAGTTTCTACATATAATCATAGCAATACAAGCATATGGTTTATTCTTTTCAAACGAAGAGTTAGATAATATAACCTACCATAAGACAGTGGCATCTAGAAGGCAACTTCCATTCACATTAGGAATTTATTCATTTTTTCCATGCAACTACTCTTTTCCATAATTAATTCAACAATATTTGGCCTACCTTAGTATCTGGAATAAATATCTGCCTTCTCATCTGAAGATGACATTCACCAATACCTTCCAGAAAAAAAAAAAAAAAAAAACAGAAGTCAGTGTTCAGATTTTCTTCAAAGCCACAATCCCAAGTGTTGCTTGGGATTTCTTACCAAACTGAGTTGGTAAAACAGTTTTCAAAGCCATCCAAGCAGACTTTAATCATTAACTTGACAGTCATTTAAAATAATATGTAATTCAAAATATAAATTACTAACATTAATTTTTGTAGTAGAGAGAAATTGGTTGGCAAAAGTTGGAAATTAAAAATTTTTACCACAATGACTTCTAATCACCCCTTTTTCTTGTATTTTCTGAATGCTTCAGAACTCTGGGAAATAAATGTGTTGACTTGTAGAATTTTAAAGTATTTATGACATGTTTATCATGTGCTCCGACTCCCTGAGCTTAAAATCAATTTTGTGCCAGCCCCTAACACTGCTCCCACCCTCAAGATAAACGTTGACTATGTGAAATTTCGGAAACCCTGATGGAGTAGTGGTTAAGTGCTACGTCTGCTGACAAAAAGGTCAGCAGCTCAAACCTGCCAGGTGTCTTGGAAGGTCTATGTGGCAGTTCTGTTCTCTCCCATAGCGTCACTATGAGTCAGAGCCAATTCAATGGCAGTGGGTTTGGTTTCGTACACAAACAACAAAGTTGTAAAATATGAATCTGGAGTCTTCCTTACCACCAATGACATGGGTAATTTCTCTGATTATTGAACAATAGAAGTTCTTTATGTTAAACTGATATTTATTGTGAAATTTGATTCTCTAGGCAACATGCTAGCCAAAGATTTCCTACTCCAATTTCACTACTCTACTTTGTTTCTAAAACTTTCCTTAGAGCACACAAATGTGAGTTGTAATCACATATCCTGTTTTGCTTTTTATACCCTGAGTAGGTTGGCTGGTGTGTGCGGGTGACCATTGCATGGCAAGCATGAGATTAGTAGGTTAGACAAAGGTTGTGTTACGTATCTGTGATATTTGAGGACATTAAACTCTGCTCATTATTACTTATGATAAGGAAATTTGAGCACAAAAATAAAGGAGAAAAAAAAGAGAGCAAGTCTCCTAAAAAGCTAAATGGTATTTTTTACATGTCACGGGAAAATTGATGAAAAAAGTAAAGGGTTACAATGCCTCCAGAGTTTATGCAGTCAGCATAGTGGTTATTCTAACAAACACCCATAGATATCTAAGTCCTTTTTGTAGCACTGCTTCAGGTAGACTGACTAGTAAGTCCATGCTTGAACATATTTCAACCAAACCAAACCAAACCAAACCAAACCAACGCATCTCCATCAAGTTGGTTCCTACTCATAATGACCATTTACAGAACAGCACAATTTCCCCAGGGGGGTTCCAAGGCTGTAACCATGTTATTTAGATAAAGGTTTACAGAACAAACTAGCTTCTCATTAAACAGTACACATTATTTTGTGACACTGGTTACCAACTCCACAACATGTCAACGCTATCCTATCACAACTTTGAGTTTCCTACTGCCAATTTTCCTGTCCCTTCTCACGTTTCAGTCCCTGTCCCTGGGCTCGTGAGCCTCATTTAGTTTCATTTCACTTTATGGGCCTGACCGATCCCTGACTGAAGGGTGAACCTCAGAAGTATCTTCGGTACTGAGCTTTTAAAAGCACGTCTGCGTGCAACACTCTCACTGTTTCTCGAATCTCTGTCAGACCAGTAAGTCTAGTCTCTTTTTGTCAGTTAGAATTATGTTCTGCATCTTTCTCCAGCTCCGTCCAGCACCCTCTATTGTGAACTCTGTCAGAGTAGTAGGTGGTTGTAGCCCAGCACCATCTGGCTTTACTGGACTCGGTCTGGTAGAGGCTGTGGTAATTGTGGTCCACTAGTCCTGTGGACTAATCTTTCCCTTGCGTCTTTGATTTTCTTGCTTCTCATTTGCTCTCAACAGAGTGAAACAGTGGACTATCTTACATGACTGCTCACAGGCACTCAAGACCCCAGGCACTCACTGAAGTACAATGTAAAACATTTTCTTTATAAACTGCATTGTGCCAGTTGAGTTACGTGTTCCCTAAAACCATGATCTCTGCAGCCCACAGCCCAGAAATTCAGTTTGTCATGGAGTTTGGATGTGTCTATGGAGCCTGGTCCACAATCAACACCCATGGAAGCAGCATCAAGAAATCAAAAGACACATTGCATTGGGAAAACCTGCTGCAAATGGATCTCTTTAAAGTATTCAAAAGTAAAGACATCACCTTGAAGACTAAGGTGTGCCTGATCCAGGCTATGGTGTTTGCAATTGTATCACATGCATACAAAAGCTGTGGTGTTGGAGAAGAATGTTGAATGTACCACGGACCACCAAAAGAACAAACAGATCTGTTCTAGAAGAAGCACAACCAGAGCACTCCTTGGAAGCAAAGATGGTAGACTGAGTCTTACATACTTTAGACATCTTGTCAGGAGGGATCAGTCCCTGTAGAAGGACATCATGCTTGTTAGAGTGGAGTGGTAGAGTGGAGCTTGGTAGAGTGAAGATCTTCAATGAGATGGATTGACACAGTGGCAGCAACAATAGGCTTAAGCATAAAAACGATTGTGGATGTGGCACAAGACATGGCACTGTTTCATTCTGTTGTGCATAGGGTTGCTGTGAGTTGGAAGCGACTTGATGGCACCTAACAAGAACAACAGTGTGGAGCTTACATGACCATCGCTTGTACAAGTTGTACTGGCTTCCCCAGTGTTGTGCACTGTCTTAGCCTTCACTAAAGTTTCCACTTATCTATGGTCTAGTGAGCGCTTTTCTGTACCCACCCCTCCTCTCCCTTGTAATCATCAAAAACTGTTTCTTTTTGTGTATAAACCTTTCTGTGAGTTTTTATAGCAGTGGTCTCATAGAATATTTGTTCTTTGTGATTGACTTATTTCACTCAGCATAATGCTCTCCAGTTTTATCCATGTTGTGAAGTGTTTCAAATATTCATCGTTTTTTACCATTGGGTAGTACTACATTGTATGTATTTACTATGTTTGGTTTATCCATTCATCTGTTAAAGGGCATCTAGGTTGTTGCCATCTTTTGGGTATTGTAAATAATGCTGTAATGAACATGGGTATGTATATGGCTATTTGCGTAGCAGCTCTTGTTTCTCTAAGGTATTTTCCTAGGAGAGGAATTGCTGGATCATATAGTATCTTTACTTATAGCTTTCTAAGAAAGTGCCATATCATTATCCAAAATTGTTGTACCATTTTGCATTCCTACCAGCAGTGCCAAAGAGTTCCTGTCTCCCAGCAGCATCTCCAACATTTCTTGTTTCCTGGTTTTCTGTGAGTCATCTCAGGGTACAATTTTTGCACAAGCCGATTGGTATATTTTTCTTCTGTGGAGTAGCTGGTGGACTGGAACTGCTGACCTGTTTGGCAGCCAAAGTCTTTTAACTATTGCCTGAGCAGGGCTTCATTGAACGTATCTAGTAAGATGTTTCTAGCATTGCTCATTCTTTCTGTTTCTGTTGTTTACAGCCATACATTTCTGAAGTTATTCCCTGCCCACCACCCTTTCACTCCAATCAAAACAATTCCTTTTTCTTCACTCATCAATAATATTTCTGAATTTTTTGTCCTTCTACTTTGTGCTATCTTTCAAGAATAATCTGTTCTATAAGGTTGCTATGAGTCAGAATCGACTCAACTGCAGTGAATTTGGGTTTTATAGGGTGGAATGCAGAATTGGACCCTAAACTCTAGGAGTACATGTGAAAAGAGTCTGCTTAGGGACACCACCTTTCTTAGATAAGATACTGTAACACTACTTAGGTAATTTATCTTTCTGTTCCTATCTTAGTAACTCTACCTACATTGACCCAAGTGAAATTTAAACGAGCAGCAGATTGTCTTCCTTTCATACGAGTTCTTTAATTCTGTAGGCCTAATTCTACTCAAACACAAACATATCTATTCCTCAAAAGTCATTTATTGTGGATTCACCTCGCCACTGAAACCACTGAATGTCAAAAGATCAGCAAAATGGAACTTCAGTGAAATTTCAGTACCACCAGACTTTATAGAATGCACAACATTCTAAACTTTGTACAACTATTCACTTTGCAGACACTCTCTTTCACCTCTACGTCAAACACACCTCAGCTGTGGCCCCTGGTCCCTCAACACTTCCAAACCCAACCCTTGATTTTATGTATTTACTTTTAATGTCTGATCTTATTTATTTGGGTTTAAACAAAATTTTATTTTTGACTGGGTTCAACCTTAGAAGTTGAAGTTCTCAGAGACACCAGCCTCTGTCTCTTAGCGATCTGTTCCGGTGTTCCTCTTTGGCCATTTTCAGTCTCTTGGCCAAGCACTTGCATGTTCTGCAGCTTCCTCATTTTTTTAGCGTGCTATTTCTTCAGAGCAGTGCACCAACATTTGTGTTGCAGGGCACACGGAGAAACAAGATGCTGAATCTTGTGCTTTGGTCCTAGGTTTCTCATCTTTACTCAGTGGTTGTCTTCAGTACACTGACAGGTATGATCTTTTAGAGAGACGGAATAGTCTGCACATTCTGCTAGCTCTTTGGGGCCCCAGGCAATGTGACACACTGCTCAATCCTGGAACAGCTTTTCCCCGCACCATAACCAAGCTGAGAACACTCAGACTGACATCTACAAGGACACCCCAAACATATTTGCACTGTCTTTTTCCGGTTCTCCTTGGTCTATAACTGAAATATCCATTACTCAGTAGCAGTGGGACACAGTCACGGGTCAGGACACCCTGCTTCCTGTGGGAGACTTGTCATTCTCACCACTGATTCATACAATATGACTTTTACCATCCAGAGAGTCAGCACCAAGTTTTGTAGCCATTTGTTTCTCACAAAAAGTATGAAATTTGAGTTCATTGTTTACTTCAAGGAGTTTCTACAGCCAGTGTCAGGGAAGGAGATATTCGGCTTTCTTACAAGGGAACCGGATGCCTCCAAGCACCACAGAAGAGAGACTGTACTCCTGCACAGCCCTGGTCACTGGGAGCCTTCATTTCTTGGAAGATGAGGAAACATCTCCAACCCTCAGTTTTAAAGAGAAGATTCAGAGTCTCTTGGGAATAGGTTAGGAATTCTCTGATCTAAATACAGAAAATGGTAAATACATTTCTCTTACTCCGGACCATCAGAATGAGTTCATCTAGGGCATCTGCCACACACATGTAGTATCAATATTTGAATCGTAATTTATTTGTTAATCAAGTAGACTCAAAAGACTTTCTACATTTCCTGGGACATGGTATTTATTTTGTTCAATTTTGTATCCCCACTACGTGCAACAGTACCTGACATACATTACACTCCCTCTGAGCCTTACTTGAATGAATGTGAAAGATCTGTACTCCTTATCAAATATCAAGACTTAACTAAAACCTGAGTAATAAGACAATGTGATATTGGTGCCCAAACCCACTGTGGTCAAGTCAGTTCCAACTCACAGAAACCCTATAGGTCAGAGTAGAACTGCTTTATAGTTTCCAAGGAGCACCTGGCAGACTTGAACTGCTGACCTTTTGGTTAGCAGATGTAGTACCTAACCACTGTATCACCAGGGTTTCCACTAACAACAGAAATAGAAAAACAGAACGCAAAAAAAAAAAAAAAAGCCTATAAATATTTTGACACATACGTGAAAACATAGCAAGGAGGAACACTGTAGATTAATGAAAAGACATTGGACTATTCACAGATTACTCTAAGACAATGGAAAAATTATATGAAAAAAGAAAAAAAAAGATCCCTACCTTATGTCACACACAAAGAGTTAATTCCAAATGTATTAACAACCTAATGTAGATGGGGAAACTACTTAGTTTTTGAATTAAAATACAGAAAATATCTTTACAAAATCAGAATAATGAGAATTTTTCTTTTTAAGCACACACATACACACACAAAAGGACACACAAAACCTAGAGGAAATTTTTTACAGATTTGGCTACATTAAAATTGAAAACTTCTGTGCATCAAAAGGCATTATTGAAACAAATACAAAGAGACCAGAATTTACTGGCAGTTACAAGAAGTGCATGTGAGGGGACAACAGGCGAGAGGTACTGCTTAAAGGATATGAGTTTTTGATAAGGATGATGAAAAGATTTGGAAACAGAGCATTGATTGTTATACAACTTGGTGAGTATAATTTATGTCACTAAACTACACATATAAAAATGATTGAAATGGCAATTTTTTGTTACATATATTTTACCACAATAAAAATTAAATTTAAGAAGTCACATTGAAATATACAAGTCAAACTACAGACTGGGGAAAGATATGTGCACTGCCAATACCTGTAAAGGATTAATATTTATAAATAACGTATGGCTGTTTCCTGTTGCTGTTGAATCGTTTTTGACTCATAGTGACCTGTAGGACAGAGGAGAACTTTTGGTTAGCAGTTGAGTTCTTAACAATTTCTCCATCAGTGTACCAAGTAACAGTGGAGTTCCATAAATCAACATGAAAAGTGCCTTATAAACATGGTACAAATTTTCAGACACAGTACTCATTTGTTTCAATTTTATATCCCCAGTATGTGAAACAGTACAAAGGACAGATTACATTCACTCTTAGTATTGGGTTCAAGAGGCAATTCACAAATAAGAAAACATGAATAGCTAATGAGTACTTGAAAAGACAGTCCACCTTCTTAGTAACAATAAAATGGATATTAAAACCACAATGAGGTGCCATTGCATAACTAACAGAATGGCAAAACACAAAGTCTGAATATGCTGACGACCAACTTTTATACACTGCTGCTGGGAATGTAAATTCTTTCTCTGGCAAGCATATCCACATTGAAATGTCCTTACTCCCATGGCCTGAACATTCCACCCCCAAGTGTACAGACTCTGTGCATAAGAAAACACAAAGGCCTGGTGGTGCAACGGTTAAGAGCTTGCTTGTTAACCAAAAGTTTAGTAGTTCGAACCCACCAGCTGCTTGTGGAAACCCTAGGGGCAGTTCTCACTCCTACAGGGTTACTATGAGTTGGAAGTGAGTTGAGGGCAGTGGGTTTGGTATTACTATGTTTTTTTTTTTTTTTTTTTTAATGAACGTAGCAGGCTTGTTAGCAAGACAAAACTTCTGATTCTCTTATTTAGAGGTGGTAGGATTACCTAACTCTACCCTACTGATGTGTAAGCAAGCATAATGATATGATTTTCTGCAGCTAATGAAATCTAAACAAAAGGAACACATGTCAATTCTGCGTGAAAGCATTTAATAGACAACTCTCTGTGGTTGACTTCAGTGTTTTCTCCAAATATTGCAATAGCGAAAGTTCTTGCCATGCAGGGTCCCACTCAGTGTGGACCTGTAGTGTGAGCCAAACACCAAATCACAAAAAAATGAAATATTTCCTTTTAGCTCTCTGGGATGTGCACATAGCATATAGTATCCTGAACTGAATGACACACAATCTGTTTATTAACAGGAGAATGGATCGCATAATTGTGGTATATTCAAGTGTAACAGAATGTTACACATCATGAAAGTGAATGAACTAGAGGCACATGTACCTACCTAGATTAATCATAAATATACAATTTTAGGGAAAAAGTTACATAAAAATACACACAATATGAAACACAAACAGCCTCAATAAAATCTATAGAAATTTATTTCATAAGTTCCATGGTAAATATAACTGGTGAGAATATGCCTTACTAACATATTTTGTAAGAATAAAATGTAAATGTATTTTAAATAAATAGCCGAGCTGTATGTTCTGTTGGCTAATTATCGAGTTCTTAGTAGAAAGCTGAAGCTCTCTCTATTAAGAGTCGAATAGTATAGACAATTACAGATTTCACTCAGTCTCGTATGTAGAACTACTGAGTGATAACTTCTTTGGTGACCAGAACTAAAGCACCAACCTCAAAGAGCCAGAGTTGCTTATTCTCTACCTACTTCTAGTCTTCACCATCCACTATCATTTAAAGAAAAAAAAAATCTGAAAAAAACACATGATTTATTTCTTTAAGGATATAGGAACAAGGGGCTTGGGAGAGGGCCAAGGAATACAGTGAAAGGAGGAACTTGTTTAACCAGGAGAAGAGTTTTCCTATTAAAAATTACTTCAACTTCCTGGAATTCAAGAAAACTAAACTTGTGAGTATTCCCTTCCCCAAACATTCTTTTCTATTCTTCAACTGTTTTGTTTCTTTTCACAGTAAGAGAACATTTTCACTTAGCGCTGCTGGTGAAATGTTTGTATCATGGTTCTAAGTACAGCTAAGTTATCAGTAAAAATGATTAAAAAGCTTGAAAAAGGGAAATCACTCCCTGGAAGTCACAGGTTGTGGTATTGTTTCCATCTAAATAAAGACAAGCATAATAAGCAACTGTTGCTCTAACTCATTCACTAGCTTAAATGTCAGTTACACTTATTACTGTGATCTAACATATATATACATATATATATGAAAAAATAATTGTGCAGGCCCTAAAAACTGGCAGCTTGGCAGTATTGAAATTGCTTACTGACAATTTGATTTCTTTGTTGCTATAGTTTTAATAACAATACATGAGGACGATAAATCCATTTTGGTCACTGTAAGAAAACAGGAACAAACAATACCCTCAACAAATAAGAATGAAGAACACTGAGAATAGTTTTAAGTAAGACTTTATATTTTACAAGCACTTTGATTTAAATGTATTTCTTTCTGGCCATCACCATTGTTTCTATCTAAAAAGGTTGAATTTTTACATAGAGAAAAGTGGCAAGAGCTAATGTTATCAGGCCCAATCAGGGAGCCAAAAATAAAGCTCTTGCTGATCAAAGAGTATATGGTCCATGGAAGAGCAGCATGGACAGTACCCAGGAACCTGTTAGAGCTGCAGCATCTCAGTCCTCACCTAGATGCAATGAATCAGAATCGGTATTTTAATAACATCCCCCAGGTGATGCACGTCCTTATTAAAGCATGAGACGCCTTGATATAAAACCTAATTTTACTTCATTTTTGTGTGATTTTCCAACTTTATTGTACTCCATTTTGTTCACCTTTTGAACATGATTTTCCATCTTTAAAATTATATGCAGTTACTGAAAAAAATTATAATCTACCTAAGTATATAAAATGTATACATATATTTTACATATACATATATTTGTATGTAAATTCAGAACCACTGATAATCCCATGGTCTACTGTCAACTACTACTCACATTTTGAGGTATATTATTTCAGCATTTTCTTCTATGGAGAAACATATTTTCACTTAATGCCTATAATGAGATGGTTCTTACATAATTAAAATACAATTCTAATAATTTTAATGGAGGTATACCATTCTATTATGTGGATAAAGCATTACTTAACAAATTGCATTTTGTAAACAGTGTATTTCTTAACAGTAAATCATACTGATTGTTCAGCTACATAAAATTCTATGTGCATCTCTGAATATATTCCAAAGATAAAGTTTTAAAAGTGAAATTACTAAATGTTTCTGTTTTTTTTTTTTTTTTAAATTCCTGTGTGTTTATTCATATTTTCATTTGATGCAGTATTGTCATCATACTCTCCTTTAATTCTTTAAACATGGTTTCCCTTAGTTGTTTGGAGTGTATAACAAACCAAAAACCAGTTGTCATCAAGTTGATTCTGACTCATAACAACCAACAGGACAGAGCAGTGCCCCATACAGCTTCCAAGGAGTGCCTGGTGGATTTGAACTGCTGATCTTTTGGTTAGCAGTCATAGTTCTTACCACTACACCATCAGGGTTTCTGAGTGTATGATAAGCCAAAAAAAAACAAACCCACTGCCTTTGAGTTAGCTGCTTTGAAATCTGTCAAGTCCAACATCTGGGACTTATCAAAGCAGTTTCTATTGCCTATTTTTTTCCCCTGTGTGTAAGTTACGTTTCTTTGCATTTAAGTTTTTATTGAAAACCAGACATCTAAAATAATATATACTGCAGCAACTCTGGATTTTGATTGCATATCTCCTTCATCCCAGGTTGCTTTCTTGCATTCTTCTCAACATCCTCTCTTGCCTTAGTCATGTTGTATTGATTTGCCCCATATTATGTACTGTCTTTTTTTTCAGTAACGTTAGCTCATGTCTTCTCTCTAATTGGTAATTTTCCCTCCTATCCCTGGTAACCATCAATGATTTTTTTTTTGTGTCATGAGATGCTTCACAGATTTTTCATTAGTCTTTATTGTTGCATAGTATTCTTCTGTGTGTACGTACCACAGTTCATTAACTTATTTGTCTCTCAGTGGGCACTTAGGTCATTTCCATCTTTTTGCTATTATAATTAACGCTGCAATGAACCTGGATGTGCATGTATCTATTCATGTCAGAGTTCATATTTCTTTGAGGTATGTACACAAAAGTAGGATTGCTAGATTATATGGTATTTCTATTTCTAGCTTTTTAAGGAAGCACCACACCGTTTTCCAGAGTGGCTGTACCATTTTACATTCCCACCTATAGTATCTAAGAGTTCCAATTTCTCCATAACCTCTCCAACATTTGTTATTTTCTGTTTTGTTGACTATTGACAGAATGTTGCAGGGAGATGCTGTATCATTGTACTTTTGATAGACACCTCTCCAGTAGCTAATGTTCATAAGCATTTCTTCTTAAGTTTGTTAGCCACTTGAATATCTTATTTGGTGAAGCATCTATTTATATCCTTTGCTCACTTATTAACTGTGTTTTTGTTGTTTAGGTGAAGATTTTAATAAATTTTAAAGATTAGTGCTTTGTTGGATAAGTCAACCAAATTATATTTTCATAGTCTGTAGTTTCTCTTTTGACTGTTTTGGAGAGTCTTTTACTGAGCTTAACCATTTCATTTTTAGAAAGTCCCATTTATCTAGTTTATCTTTTTTTTCAGTAACATTAGCTCATGTCTTCTCTCTAATTGGTAATTTTCCCTCCTATACCTGGTAACCATCAAAGATTTTTTTTCATGTCATGAATGCTGTGTGAGCATTTTTAGTTCTGCTTGATACTCTATTTATGCCATGTATTAGAGGCCCTGGTGCTGTTTTTCATGATCTTTATTGTTTTAGGTTTTATATTTTGATCTTTGATCCAATTCAAGTTGGTTTTTGTGTCTAGTGTGAAGCATGGGTTCTGTTTCAATTTTTTATCAAATGGACATTCAGTTTTCCAGGACTGTTGATTGGAGAAACTCTATCTTTTCCGTTTAATGGTCTTTGGTCTTTTGTTGAAGATTAACCGATCATAGGTAGATTGACTGGCATCTAGGTTCTCAATACTGTTACACTGGTCTATGTGTCAAGGAACCCTAATTGCATCGCGATTTAAAGCTTGACTACAAGTGAAAAGCTTGGTAGTTCAAATGCAGCAGCCATTCTTGGAAACCCTATGACACAGTTCTACTCTGTTCTATAGAGTCATTATGTCTCTGAATCATTTGTGTCTGTTGCTGTACCAGCAGCATGCTGTTTCGACTGTGGCCTGTATAATATGTTCTAAAACAGGGTAATAGGAGTTTTCCTACTTTGTTTCTCTTCATCAATATTGCTTTCTTTATCCAGGGCCCATTTCCTTTCCATATAAAGTCAATGATTTGTTTTTTCTCCCTGTAAAGAATGTTACTGGAATTTGGATTAGGATTGCATTATATCTACACAACATTTTGAGTAATATTGACATTTTCACCATGTGAGCATTCCTATTCTCGAGCACAGTATGTTTTTAATTTGCATAGGTCTCTTGGTTTCTTGCGGTAGTGTTTCCTAATTTTGATTGTATAGGTCTTTTATGTACCAACTAGATTTATTGCTAAGTATTCTATCTTATGGGGGAGGTCTGCTCATTCTTGCCAGTTTGATAGATGTCTCCTTAAGGAAAGCAGTTCCCAAGTTTCTGACACCCACCTTACAGTGAGTTTTGACAAATAATGATAATACTGTCAAGTAGTTACAGAATGCAAACTACTGGAGTTCAGTTTTTTTTTGGTTGTCTTTGTTTTTTTAAATATTTGAATCAACTTGACAGCAATGGGTTTGGATCCTGTTTGTTTGTTTTAAATCTAGAAAATATTTCTGCATACTTGATTCAGATAAATGTTAATGTATAACTTCATTTTTTAGTATTCAAATATATAAACCACCTACAATTTAGATGTCATTTCATTGTACAATGTGACGTATGTTTTGATTTGTACATTTCTTCCTCCAATTTATCGGCACCATTTTTCATGTAACCTCTGCTTACTATGTTGTTTCTAACACGCAAAAACAAACAAAAAAATGCTGTTGAGTCAATTCTAACTTACATCAACCCTATAGACTGGAGTAAAACCATCCCATAGAATTTCCAAGGGGTGCCCAGTGGACTTGAACTGCTGACTTTTTGCTTAGCATCCATAGCCTTTAACTACCACACCACCAAGGTTTCCTTCTAACATATACACTTGGGTGTATTCTTGTGTTTTTATTCTGTTCCATCAATATAATCTTTTTAAAAAGATACATTTTATTGTGTTTTTGGTGAAAGTTTACACAGAAAATTCGGTTCCCATTTAACAGTTTCCATACATATTCTTCAGAGCACTGATGGCAAAGTAGTTGAGCACTCAGATTGCTAATCAAAAAGGTCAGCAGTCCAAATCTACCAGGCACTCCCTGGAAGCTCTATGGGGCAGTTCTACTCTGTCCTATATGATTACTATGAATAGGAATCAACTGAATGACAGTGACAATGACAATAATAAACATAAATAGTTCAGTAACACTGATTACATTTTTCACAATGTATCATCATTCTCATAAATATTATTCTATTCATTTTGCACACTTTAATCTTGCTTTCCAGTTTCTGTTTGTTTTCTTATGATTGGTCTAGAGAAAATATTTACCACTTGGTTTCATTTTTATGATTATTTAGAGAACCACAATACTCAAAAGTGATCTTTCTTGTTCTATGGGCAATCTGTCTTTTGGCTGAAAGGTGACCTCTGGTGACCCCAAAGGTGACTTTTGAGCTCTGTTTCAAGAGTATCCTAAGGCAGTAATCTAAGGGTTTCATCCAGTTTCTACCAGTCCATTCAGTTCACTGAGTTCTACCTTTTTTTTTTTTTTTTTTAAGGAATTTGAGTTTCGTTCTACACTTTCCAACTAATGTATCTGGGATCATTTATTGAGTTCCTGGTCAGAACGATTGAGAGTGGTAGTGGAGCACCGGCTAGTTCTTCTGGTTTCAAGGTAGGTGACACTGTTGTCTGTGCAGACTCTTAGTTTTATAGACTAGTTACTTCTTTGAGTCACTGGTTTGCTTCTTTATCTTTTGGTCTTGATAAGTAAAGAAGAACAGTTTTATCCTAGATGGCTGGCTGCAAGCTTTTAAGATCCCAGAAGCTACTCACTGAACAAAAATATATATTGTCTTAATGAACTATATTGTGACAATTGACCAAACTGTCTAATGAAACTATGGCCCTAAGCCCTCAAACCCAATAAACCAATCCTGTGAGGTACTTGTCTCATAAGAATATATCTGTGTCCTCAAGCACTTTATTTTATATCTGAAAATATATGCAGCACAAATAAATATGTACATATGTAAGCCTATAGTTACAAGTACAAAATCACTTTCATATATTCATATGTATTTTCCTTGTATGTACATATGCAAACATATCTCTGTAATCATACACTTATGTTTTAGTCATTATTACTATTGTTGGAAACCCCGGTGGTGTAGTGGGGTAAGTGCTACATCTGCTAACCAGAAACTGTATGGGGCAGTTCTACTCTGAACTCCAGGGTTGCTGTGAGTCAGACCCAACTCGAGGGCAGTGGATTTTGGATATTACTATTGTTGCAAAATCATACGTCCCTTCCAATGAATTTCTCCCTCTTTTTTTTCACAGTTTCAACGCAAACCTTTGCTTGACATCAATTACCTTTATCACAACTTGTCACCATTCTCTTTGTGTCTATGCCTTTCTATTTGTGCTCACACACTCGTTTTTAGTATGATTGTGCTATACTCACTAAGTCTAAGTTTGGTGCTATTTTTCCGATCTCCAAAAGTAACAAGTATCTGTGTTCTAATACTTAGTTTCCCCTCCATCCCTCTTCTCCCTGGTAATCACCACTGATCATTGGTTTCTCTACATTAATGTTTTGCTCTCTTATAAGAGGGATCATACAATACTAGACCTTATACTCTTGACTGATTTCACTTAGCACTATGCCCTTCAAGTCCATTAATGTTGTAATATTTGTGGACTCATCATGATATAATGATTGTTCTTTACAATGTACATATGTAGCAAATCTTGCTTATCTGTTTGATGAGCTCCTTACTTCCTTCCCTTGTTTTGCTATTGTGAATCAACTTGTAATGAGCATAAAACCCAAACCTGACTAATTCTGACTCATAGCGATGGTATGGACAGAGCAGAACTGCTCCATAGAGTTTCCAAGGAGTGCCAGCAGATTTGAACTGCCCACCTTCTGGTTAATAGCCATAGCACCTAACCATTACTCTACCAGGGTTTTCAATGAGCATACGAGAGCATATACTGGTCATGTCAGCACTTTCAGGCCTCTAGGCTATTTCCTAAGAGAGAGGTTGCTGGATTGTAAGGTGTCTCTAGTTCTGGTTTTTTAAGTGCAAACATACCATGTCCATAGTAATTGTTCCATTTCACAGTCCCATTAGAAAAGAATGAGGCTTCCAATCCCTCCACATCCCCACCTACATTTATTGTTTTATTTTTTTTGTTTTTAATTTTTTTAAAAAATGCGTTGTGATAGCCATGATGGAGCTCACTAAGTTGAGTCTCACTGGCAACACAAGAATAAAAAGAGGTGCATCATGAGATCTCCACTAAAAGACCTCAATTGATGGTCCAGCAGTTTTGGGGTTCCCCTGGGAGCATGGCCGGTGGTCCTGTTGCTGCCCTTACCCATAAATCATAACGAAGGTCCACTCTTCAGACACAAATGGGTTGGACTTGGTGATGCAGAGTGACCATATATTGGATGCACTTTATGGTTGTATACATCTTTAGGATGTCATCCTGCTGACCTCTGGTTGGAGGAAGGAGAGTGGGTGGAGAGGAGGGGAAACGAGACTGTTGGGAGGATGAAACATATATGGAGCAGAGAGGAATAGTGTGCTGTCACCGGGCAGGGAGAGCAGTGGAAGCTGCATATAGGTGGGCATGTAAATTTATACAGGAATGTACATTTTCACTCAGTCATAATAAAAAAAAAAATGCGTTGTGCTTTAAGTGAAAGTTGCAATTCAAGACTTAGGATATAAGTCTTATACAAAAACTTAACACACATATTTATGTGACCCTAGTTGCTCTCCCCACACTGTGGCAGCACACTTCTGCCCTCAAACCTGTATTTCCCCATCCACTCAATCAATTCCTGTCTTCCTTTGCCTTCTTACCTTGCATCCAGACAGGAGCTGCCCGTTTAGCCTCACGTAGCTATTTTATCCAAGATGCACACTCTTCACTAGATTATTTCATGTCTTATACTCCACCTAGTATTTGTTTCAAGAGCACATCCTAGGAATAGTATAAGTTCTAGACTAACAGAGAGATTGGGGGCCATGTCTTCCAGGGTCCCTCTAGTCTGTCAGTCAGGTCTTTTCACTAGAATTTGAGTAAGCCCACTTTTTCACCCACTCTGTCAGGTACTGTCAGATGTATGATTTGTCAGGGCAGTCACTGATGATAGCTGGGTACTATCCAGTTTTTCCAGTCTCACACTGATAGAGTCTCTGGTTTACGTGGCCCTTTCTGTCTCTTGAGCTCATATTTTTCTTACTTTGATGGTGTTCTTCATCCTCCTTTGCTCCAGGTGGGTGAGGACCAATAGATACTTCTTAGATGGCCACTTGCTATCTAAGAACAAAGTGCAAGGACTCATACTGATTTCCTCTTTGTCGTTGTTGTAGAAGAATCCAACTGATTTTTGTATGTTTATCCTCTACCCTGAGCTAGGCCACCAAAGTGTGATGCAGAATAATTTCTTAATAAATTTTGTTATGCTAATTGACCTAGATGTCCCCTGAAACCATGGTCCCTAGACCCCTGCCTCGGATACTCTATCGGCCAAAGTCTTTGGCTGTATTCAGGAAACACCTTAGCTTCTGGTTTACTGCAGATGTACTGTATTGTATATGCTGTCCTTCCCTTCACCTAAAATAATTCTTGTCTACTTTGGCACTGTCTAGTTAGTGAATACCCCTCCCCACCATGCTACTAACCATCAAATAATGTGTTTTTCTATATTTAAACCTGTCTTGGGTTCTCATAATAGTGGTCTTGTATAATATTTGCCCATTGTAACTGAATACTTTCAATCAGCACACAGCCTTCTACAGTATGTTGGTCACTCATGTTTCACAGTTTCATCCTTCTTTATCATTGCATAATATTCTATTGTGTGAATATACTATAGTTTATTTATCCATTTACCTGTTGATGGGAACCTAGATTGTTTACATCTTCTTGCTGTTGTGAACAATGCTGCAGTGAACAGAAGTGTGTATGTATCCAGTTTTTTGCCTGCTAGGGCTCTTTTTTATTGGCAGTTGTTAAATTACCCTTCAACCTCTTCTTTTGTTATAGGTTTATTTAGTTGTTCTACCTCTGTATTAGTTAAGAGAGGTATTGTGATTGTAGAAATTTGTGCATTTTCTCTAGATTTTCAAATTTGTTAGAGTATAATATTTCATAGTGTTCCATTATAATTCTTTTAATTTCAGTTAGGTCTGTTGAAATATCACCTGACTCATTTTTTACTCAGGATATTCACTATCTCTGTCTTTGCTTTTATCAATTTGGTCAGTGGTTTGTAGATTTTGTTGATTTTTTCACAGAATCAACTTTTGGTCTTGTTAACTCAAGTGTTTCTCTAGTTTTTAATTCATTTAATTCTTCTCTAATTTTTATTATTTGGTTTCTTCTGGTATCCAAGGGCTTCTTTTGCTACTATCTGTTTGTTTGACTTTTGGGATCAATGCCTTCATGTAGGTATTTTCTTCTTTTGGGATGTGTGCATTCATTGCTAAAAATTCACCTCTGAGAACTGCTTTTGCTGTGTCCCAAATGTTCTGCTAGGATGTGTTTTCATTCTTATTTGATTCTGAGGAATTGTTTATTCCATCCTTGATTTCTTATGTAACCCAGCAGTTTTTGAGCTGGGTGTTGTTCAGTTTCCATTTTTTTTTTTTTTTTTGTTGTTGTTTTTTCCTTACTTTCTCTATTATTGATATCTACTTTTGTGGCTTTGTTATTAGAAAAGATGCTTTGCATAATTTTGATGATTTTATTCTGTTAAGCCTTGTTTTATGGCCTAATATGTGGTCTCTCCTGGAGAATGGTTGTCATGGATTGAATTGTGTTCCCCCAAAAATCTGTGCAGCAATTTGGCTGGGCCGTTGTTCCTGGTATTGTATAATATTCCTCCATGTTGGAATCTGGGCCTCTATAATGTTAATGAGAGTGGATGGGTGGCAGCTGTGTTGGTTGGGTAGGATTCAATGTGTAAGTTTGTTTTGTGCCTTGAAGCGTATCTTGAAATATAAAGAAGCTAGCAGAGACATTTGGGGACCTCATACCATCAAGAAAGAAAGCAATGTTGGGATCTCAGTACATCTTTTGGAAAGGATCAGGGTCACTGCACCTGAGAAGGTCCCAATCCAGGAGAAGGTTGATAACAGGGACTTTTGTCTAGTGCCAGCAGAGAAAGCCTTCTCCTAGAGCTCACACCCTGAATTTGGACTGTTAGCTTACTGGACTATGACAGATAAAACTCTCTTCTAAAGCCATATACTTGCTATATTTCTGTGAAGCCAAGCCAAGTGCCATCGAGTCGGATCCGACTCATGTTAAAGCAACACTAAATAACTAGAACAATGTTCCCTGTACATTAGAAATTAAAGTGTACTTGACTGCTATTGGGTGAAATGCTCTGCACATATTTATGAGTTCAGTTTGGTTGATCATGGCATTTAGATCTTATATGTCTTTATTGAGCTTCTTTTTTGATGTTCTGTCCTTCACTATAAGAGGTGTGTTGAAGTCTCCTATTGTTATTATGGAGTTGTTTCACACTTAAATGCTGTCAAGAGTTTGTTTTATGCATTTATGAGTCCTGTCATTGGGTGTATACCTATCTAAAACAGTTATGCTCTCCTGGCATATTGACACTTTAACCATTCTGTAGTGTCCTTCCTTATCCATTGTGGTGGATTTCATTTTAGTCTATTTTGTCAGAAATTAATATTGCCACTCTTGCTCTTTTTTGAATGGTGCCTTCTTAACATATTTTTTTCCATCCTTTGAGTTTTGGTTTGTTTAGGTTTTTAAGTCTAAGGTGTATCAACATATAGATGTATCATATTTTTTTTTATTTATTCACTCTCTGCCTCAATACTGGTGCATTTAATCCATGTAAAAGTGTAATTACTGATGAGTTGGTTGCTGCCATTTTTTATACCTTTTTATGCATTGTTGATAATTTGTTTGTTCCACTTAGTTTTCTAAGCTGAGTCTTTTGTATGCATTTTTTAAAATATTTTCCTTACCTTTTGTTTTTGCCAAGTCTTTGTTTTTTATTTTGACATGTCAGATTGTTATTTTCCTTTGTAGTTATCTTAATGTTCACTCCTCATTTTCTAAGTTTAAACCAGTCTTTTATTTCTTTATATCACTATGACTTCCTCTCTGTATGAAAGATCCGTGACTATATATTTTTTAGTCCCCCTTTTTGTTGTAATGTTTTCATCTTTTACGTAGCAGATTTCTGTTTCCCTATTGTCAGTTTTTAGCTTTGATTTATTTTTGTTATTTCCCTATCTGGGTTGATATCTGGGTGCTCTGTCTTGCGTTCTAGTATTGGGGGTTATTACCTGATTTTATTGATTTTTCTAACCAAAAGAATCCCTTTCATATTTCTTGTAATTTTCATTGAGTTTTTGCAAATTCCCTAAACTTCTCTTTATCTTGAAATGTCTTAATTTCACCATCATATTTGAAAGATAGTTTTTGCTGGATATATAATTCTTGGTATCAAATTTTATTCCTTCAAGGCTTTATCTATGTCATCCCCTTTCTTGCCTGTATGATTTCTGCTGAGAAGTCTAGCTTAGTCTTACAGACTTTCCTTTGTAGATTATTTTTCATTTTTTGCTAGCCAAGCCAAGTGCCGTAGAGTCGGATTAAAATTCCTTATCTTTCTTTGGTTTTGGCAAGTTTGATTATAGTATGTCTAGGTGTCTTTCTTTTAGGATGTATCTTGTATGAGTTTTGATGAACATCTTAGATATCAGAGAAGTTTTCTGCCAAGAAATCCTCAATAATTCTTTCTTTGTTTTCTGGTTCTGGTACTTTAATCATTTGTAGGTTATTCCTCTTGATAGAGTTCCACGTGTTTTTTTTGGTTTCTTCATTTAAAAAAAAAAAAACTCTTATATGATTTTTTTCCTCTTATATGTTAGTGTCAAGTTCCTTATCTTCAGTTTCACAGATTCCAACTTTCATTGTCTTAGATCAGCTACTATGACTCTCTATTGACTTGTCTTATTCTAAAGCTTTATGGATTTCTATTAGATGTCTTCCCACAGATTCTTGCAGACTGTTAAATCCATTACTATGCTCTTCTGTAATGTTTTTAATTTTGTCTCTTAGCTTCTGTGTTTTTCCTCATTTCCTTTGTGATCTCTTGAAAAATTCTTCATGTTATTATTTTTTTTTATGTTAACATTTTATACTCTGCCTTTGGTAATCCCAGAAAGTTCTCTTCATACAGAAGTTTTCTTAATTCTTTGTTTTGGAAGTTTTCATCAGACATCACAGTCTGTCTGATTATGTGGTTTTATATTGACTGTTGTCTCAGATATATCACCAAGTTATAGTATTTATTTATTTTATATTTGCTAATGGTGTCCTAGTTTCTTGTTTTGTTTTGCTTTCAAATACCAAAATAGGCTAGTCTTGTGAGTTAATTTAATTATTGGGACTTCTGAAGTTCTAACATCCTGTTACCAGGTGGTTAGAGATGTAACTAGGTATATTTGTCTGGGAGTCCATTTATTTTTCTTATATGGACTCAGCTCAGGTATCCAGGTGGCTGGTGACCAGGTGTGTGGTTCATGCTGTCATCTACTGTCCTGTAAGAAAAAGAGTGATTGGTGTAGGCCCAGGGATTCACATGCTGCTGAGCAAGGCAGCGGGGCTGACAGTCTCCTCTGAGTATCTGCGAGAAAAGCATGTCCCTGTTCCCTAGAGCACATAGGTGGGTAGGTTTTGCAGCTAGACTACGTGTACCCAGTGCTATTGGCTGTAGAGACTGATAGGCACACTTTCTTTTTGGACCCCTGTCACAGTTGACTAGGTATCATGAGTGAAGTCACCAGTCCTCAGGCCCCAGCTGTGAGTGGGTAACACTCCTGCTTAATAGGCAGCCCAGTGTCAAATGTCATGAACCTGCTGTTCCAGCATATAGATGATAAAGTGAAATAAGGGTTCAGGTATGAGGTCAGACAATTAAGTCAGTAAGCTTAATTGTTCTAAGTGTTACTTACCACACTGCTGAATATCCCTATGGTCACCTTCAAAGTACTTCCATTGGGAAGCTATGCACTGATGCCAGTGTCTAGTCCACCCTTCAAAGCAATTTTGGAACTCTTTCTGGAATGGCCATTGCACACAGTGACACAATGGCAAGTTCGCAAACTCAACTGTATAGTTGTCTATGAGGGAGTTTTTAGCCAGTAAACAAATAACTGTATTGGAACACCCTCCCTACTCATTTGACGTGGCCTCCAATGACTTTTTTCTTTACCTGAAGATTCAGGACAATTTGACGGCATTGGAGACATCAAGGGTAACACAACAGCTCTGATGGCCATTGCATAAAAAGTTTCAAAACTGCTTGGAAGTGTGGGCTAGGGGCTGGCATTGGTGCATAGCTTCTCAAGGGGAGTGCTTCACAGGTGACTGTTGTGATATTCAGCAATGAGGTAGGCACTACTTTTTCTAGGATGAGTTTGCAAATTTAATTGGCAGTATTTCTATAACCCTGCTGTACTAATGAACGTGTATGTTGTTGTAGTGGGCCCACACAAATCTATACAGGAGTGAAAGGGATTCAAAGTCCGTGGACTCCTTATGCCTATACTTAGACAAAAGAACTGTTTGTTCATTGAGTCCCTGGCTTAGGAGAGCCAGCAGATTATTTTCTCTTGCTTGTTTATATGTTCCCTCTAGATGACCACAGGAATAGTTCAGGGAGTGTAAGGGATCCTACTTACGGTCCAAGGGATATGTCAGTCTGTAGCTGGCTCAGACCCAGTACAAAGCAGGTAGAGGGCAGGTAAATGGGAGAGAGTTTTATCCCAAAAGAAAATTTTTTGATCCATGTGGTAGATTAGATGTTTGTTACTTATCTTTTGTAGACCAAGTACCACTTTCCACTGATTCTGGAGGTATGAGTGAATTCTCCCTTACATAGTGTCTCCAGATGTGAAAATGGGTCGTGGATGTCACTGCTTGCCTCATCATGCTTGTACTGTCAGATCTGGATTGGAGGGTGCTAGTTCCTGCCAACTCAGGTCTGTCAACTCCTCACTGCTTCTCAACTTTCCCTGTTGCTGAGTCCAATTCCTCAACTTTTCCTTTGATGGTCATGTCCCCTAGAACATCATATAGTATTAATTCACTTGTTTTGGGGGTCTTCCTTATAAGAGAGACTACACAAAACACCTGACTATTCCACCATCTTGGCCTTGTCCCCCTCTGTTTTTGTAAATCAGTGTAATTTTAGTAGGAGTGAGATGGCATCTCACTGGAGACTAATTTGCATCTAATGGCTAACGGTAAACCCTGGTGATGTAGTGCTTAAGTGCTATGGCTACTAATCGTAAGGTCGGCAGTTCAAATCCACCAGGTGCTCCTCAGAAATCTTGAGGTAGTTCTATGCTGCCGTATAGAGTCATTATTAGTCAGAATCAACTCAGTGGCAGTGGGTTTAGTTTGGGGTTTAATGGCTAATGACTTTGAGCATCTTTTCATATACTTCTTGGCTGCTTGGATGTCTTCTTTGGTAAAGATTTTGTTCATGTGCTTTGCCCACTGTTTAATTGGGTTATTTGGTTTTTTCGTGTTGAGATTTGTTTTTTTCCCAATTCACATATGGAATTGTTGTCTGGTTAGGTCAAATATTAGCTGCTCATAGATGGATGGTGTTATTTCTAGATTCTCGATTCTCTTCCATTGATTTATATATCTCATTTTGTTTTAAGGTTAAATTTATTACTATTCCAAATGGGATGCTCCTTTAGATTTCTAAACAGTTACTACAGATCTATAAAAATTTTATGAATTTATATATATATATTCTTAGGTTTTAGGTTTAGGTCAATTCTTTTTAGTTTTTTTTAGGTAAACAACACTGCTAATTAAAAATAATTTATTTTTACTATTTTTAAAGCTTATTTTTATTTAATCGGTCACAGCAAAACTGAACAATAATCTTAATGTTTACTTGTATTATTAAAGGGTATATAGTATTTTTCACAGAGATGTCAACTCTTCACTCTTCTCAGCCCAGTGTGCCCCAGGTTATTCTTAAACCTAACATCTTATGATGAAAATTACTGTCTTCTCTGTCCAGTGGTGTCTTAAGTTTCACCACTATTGTGGCTATATCACAGAAGCATCTTTCCTGAATAGCTGAGCCAGTTGGAGGAAGAGATTTTAAAGCATCAAGATGGCACAAAACTATCTCAGACCATGACTGAACAACCATGAGATAAGGTCTCAAGGCACAGTCAACATGATCTTAATTATCAGAAAGTCTGGCCAGGTGAAGTCTCAAGGCACATACCATGTCTAGTCTTGCAGAGTAAGAATGACTCAGATCTTTGGACTGTCTCACAGTAGCTCTCATAATAGTTATCTTCCTCCAACTGGCATCAGCATTTCTAAGTCCATAGATTCACTATGAGGCCACTCAATGTTGGGACTTGGGCATGCGAATCTATAGATACAAGGCTCTTTCATCCTAACTTTACTCTTCTGGGCTTTCATACTCTAAAATCTACTATCACTGTCTTTTCTAGACCTTTGTCCTATAGTCCTTTCCTCATAAGTTGCCTTACACATCTTTAAAGATGACACTACCCTTACTAATTTAAAGATTTAAAAAAAAAGAAATAAACACAAAGTTAATTTACACAGCTGCATCTTAGTACTGTGTTAAGCTATTTGGCCTCGCAACCAAGTTAAGCTATTTACAAACACTATATAAGCTTTACTGTAACCTCATAGATTCTTTCATTTATCTCCATTTTACAGATGAAGAAATTGCAGCTTAAAAATAAAATGTACTTTCAAATATTGCCCCATATTCTTTTAATTTTTTATATTTAGCTCAAAATTTTTCTTCCGATTTTAGAGTCAGTAACATTTGGAATCAACTCAGAGGCAACCAGCTTGGCTTGGTTTTTGTGTCTACTTTAGCACAAGTTTCCTTCACGCATTAAAGTTAAATGTTCTCAGACTCATTTTGAGTATTTATTGAAATGATCAAATAATTTTTCCACTTTCTTTGTTCCTTTGATATGATGAATTGTTTTAATAAATTTCCTTTTAAAACTTCTTCGCATGTCTGTGATAAAAGGAACATATTCATGGTGTATTAGTATTTTAATAGAATGCTGTATTTGAATTGCTATTATTTATTTAGGAGTTTTGAATCTGTATTGGGAATCAATCCATCTTTTTCTAAACTTAATAAAATGTTCATAACATATCATCGTTTTATTATAATCTGTATTTGAGTTGCTATTACTTATTTAGGGCTTTTGAATCTCTATTCTTAGTGAACTGGCTATATTTTGCAATTCATAAAATGAACTGGAGACCAAGCCATTTTTTTAAAGCTCAGTAATATTTGGATGTCTACTGGAATCATCCTATCCTATTTTTTAAAAATGTTTTGATACTGTCTGCTGTCTTCAGGACAGTCAGTAGCTGTTTTCTTCATTGATTGATTGTATAATTGTGATTTGTTTGTTTCATCCTACTTTTTTGTTTTATTTGATTATGTCTGAGCAGGCAGGCTGTGACTCTTTGTTGTTTGCTCGTCTATGAGCCTGATACTTTTTACGTCTTTCTCCACTGGGCAGAACCAGTCACTCAGCTATGGTGCATGGAGCAGGGCATGTCTAGCTGAAGGGGACTGGCTGAGATCAATTATTTGTGGCATGTCCGACTCGACGGCACTTGGCTTGGCTGGCAGTAGGGCCAAGAATGTAGGCTGGGGGTCAGTGCAAGGCAAGTTCTTGTAAATCATGCCTGTGCTGCTCTGGAGTATGATGTTAAGTGCACGGTGCAGACAGGAAGGAGGGAGGGGGAAGGCTGTGATGTGTGGAGCTAAGTTGGGTATGGGAAAGGAGAGAGAAAAATAGGAACCAAAAAAAAGGTATAGAGGGAGACTGCTGTTGGAATAGAGAGATAAGAAATCAAGAAATGAAGAAATACCAAGAGGGAAAAAAAAAAATTTAATTAAAAAATTTGTTTTTAAAGAATGCCCCCAAGGATCCCATTGGTGACTGGGGAAGTGGCTCCCAGGCCTTGGAGATAGCATATCACACACGATATTCAATAGACAGGAAAAGAAAAAAGAAAGAAGACAGAAGCACAAAACCAATAAATGAATAAAAAAATGAAAAATGTAAGTAAAAATAAAAAAATGAAATGCCCCCAGGCAACCTACCAACATGGTTGTGCAGACTAGGGAATTAGCTTCCAAAGGGAGCAGTACAGCCTGGTTAGAAGAGGAGGAGATGCCACACAGTGCCAGGCATTAAGGACATAGAAAAGAAGGTAAGGAGAAAAAGATGATAAATAGAGAAATGAATAAAAACAAAAAGAAAAAAAAAAAAAGAAGTGCAAGAAAAGAAAAGAAAAATAAATGGCCCCAAGGATCCTATTGATGTTGCTGTTTAACCAGGGAAGTGGCTACCGAGCTAAACAGTGCAACTGAGCCAAAAACAGTGGAGATGGCCCCCAATACCGGGTAGCCAGGAGAAAGAAAAAAAAAATAGAGAGAGATGAACACCAAAGAAATGAATGCAGGGGAAGGAGAAAGAAAGAGAAAACAAAACAAACACGGCCCAGGGATCCCACCAGTGTGGACACATAGACCAAGGACGCAGTTCCTTGTCTGAGCCACAGCACTCCATAGGCTGTGAAGAAAAAGCAAAGATAGGACACAGAACCAGCCAGGTGTTTGAGAAAAAAGGAGGGGGAGGAGGTGAGAGACAGGAGAGAAATCAAAAGAAGCTGAAAAAAATCAACACCAGCAGCAAAGAAATGGCACTGAAGGAGCTGGCCAGTGTGGGTGGGATGAATATAAACACCATGGAGACAGTGCCTCCTGGCCAGTGACCTTAGACCACCAGAAGTGGCAGCAGCCAAGCTGGGGGAAGAAGCAGGAATGGGTAGGAAGCGTGTACCTCTGGTTGCCAGGTGCTCTGTCTCCTACTGGGAGCCCCATGAAACTGCTTCTACTCTGTGTCAACCCTTCTCTGATAGGCATGCAAGATGTTGTATTGGTGTTTCATTAGCTGATGGGGATCTCCACTCCTATCACTTCTTGCTGTCTGTTCTCTGTCAGTTTCTTAGTCCCCTTGGTGCTTGGTTGAGTTCTTTCTCTCTTGACATCGAGGGTTCTAGGACTGATGTCTATCTCTGTTTTATTTTGTTTTTGAGGTCTTTGCTGTGTTGGGACAGCGTGGTGCTTCTGTCTACAGCACATTTCGGCTATGCCTGTTTAAGCTCTGTAACATTTGAAATAATATGGATATTGCTTTTTCCTTAACATATTGGGAAAAATCACCCACAAAATATCCTGAATCCTGTTGTGTCCTCTTAAGAGTTAGTTCCTTAACATCTTTCTCATTTGGTGAATATTCAGATTATTTATTTCCTCCCAGATTGTTTTTAGAAATTCATCTTTTCCTACTAAATTGTCCATTATATTTGTAAAATTAATCAGTTGTAATTTAAAAAGGTATTCATAATATTCATTTATAATATTGTGCACTCTCCGTATCTGATGTTGGAACAATTTCTTCAGTGAATTCCCCGGTGGTTGACCATCTACCTATACTTAACCACTGCTTGGGGCACTGAGTAATTACTGATGAATAATGGATATACCTCTATAAGTCCTTTAGGATCTCACAGACTAGTAGGGAAGAACAATGGTAAACTAGTAATTACAAATTGTGAGAAGTGGTATGAAGCTAACAAAGCACAACAGAAAATAGCTGGGGTGGGACTAAGGGCTGCAGGCAGCTCTCAGTCAGATAAACCTAGAGAGAGTCCTGGGGAGACCTCACTGTGGTGGTTAGTCAACTCTAAAGAAAAGGAAAAGTTCTCAGATACTCCAAGGTAGGAAAAAGGCTACTTACATGTGATATACTGAAAAAAGTGTACTATGGCAGAAACACAGTAAGTGATGTAAAAAGGGACTTGAGAAGATTTTTGTGGAGTAAGACAGGTCACAAAACAAGCAGGTCTTCAGTTGCTGCCTGAAAATTTCAGTAAAGGAAGAGATTAAAACTCAATAATTTCAACATATTGCAGTGCTGTAGGACAGAGTAAAACTACCCATAGAATTTCCAAGGAGACTATGAACCAACAGGGCGGTAGTTGGAACACATTAGGCCAAAAAAAAAAAAAAAAAAAAAAATCAAACCTGTTACCTTAGAGTCAATTCTGACTCATAATCACTCTTCAGGACAGAGAAGAACTGCCTCACAGGGTTTCTAAGGAGCACCTGGTGTAATTTGAACCTCCAGAACAGGTAGAGAAGAACTCATAAAAGTCAAACAAAAAAATGTTCTGGGGATTGAGATTTCAGCCATTTCATTTCAAACTGCCTTTGAGAATTTTTATTCTCATTTCTATCTGTTATGCTAGCTAGAAGCTACCTTTTTTTTTATTTAATATGACTGAGTGAAAATGTACATTCCCGTATAAATTTACATGCCCACCTATATGCAGCTTCCACTGCTCTCCCTGCCCGGTGACAGCACACTATTCCTCATTGCTCCATACATGTCTCATCCTCCCAACAGTCTCCTTTCCCCTCCTCTCCACCCACTCTCCTTCCTCCAGCCAGAGGTCAGCAGGATGATATCCTATAGATGCATAGAACCATAACATGCATCCAATATATGGTCACTCTGCATCGCCAAGTCCAATCCATTCGTGTCCGAAGAGTGGACCTTCATTATGATTTATGGGCAAGGGCAACATCAGGGCCGGGGGCCATGCTCCCAGGGGAACCCCGAAACCACTGGACCATCAGTTGAGGTCTTTTAGTGGGGATCTCAGGGTGCACCCCTTTTCATTCTTGTTTTAAAAGAATCAGTTTTTAAATTTATTTTCACTTTTAAAAAATTACTATCATTGGTTTATAAATTTGTCCTTAATTCCTTTCTTCTGCTTGTTTTGTTTTTATCTATTTCATGCATTGATTTCCTTAATTTGTGGCCTTTATTTAATAATTTACATGAGTAATTTTCTTCTGGATTATAATATTTGCTATTTACTGGAAAGCATTATACGAGCTATTCTCATTATCTTTATTTTCTAATTAGTTTGTATTATGGATTGAATTGTGCTCCCCTCCTACCCCAAAATACGTTGAAGTCCTAACTTCTGATACTTGTGAGCATAACCTTGTTTGGAAATAGGGACTTTGAAGATATTCTTAGTTAACACGAGGTTATACTGAGGTTTGGTGGTTCCTAATTCAACATGGTATTGTCCTTAGAGAAAGAGAAAAGATACACAGATAAAGGGAACATGGCCTATGAAGACGCATCTAGATGCCAAGGGACTGTCAGAAGTCGAAAGAGACAAGTATCTTCTCCTATACCCTTCAGAGAAATAGCATAGCCTGGGCTACATACACCAAAAAAATACTCAGTGCCATCAGATCAGATATACAGTACTGCCAAATAAGTTCCTGAACTCATCCTAGAAGAAGTGCTACATACTTCATTGCTGAATGTTGCTATGGTCACCTTCAAAGAACTCCCTTTGGGAAGCTCTGCACCTACGCCAGCACCTAATCTACCCTTCAAGAAAATTTTGGAGCTCCTTGTCTGGAATGGCCGTCAGAGGTGTCAATTTATTATCCCTGATGTTGAAATCTCATTAAAATGCCTTCCTTTCGATATTTTCCTTATTGAAATAAGGAAAATTTCGAGTAAAGAAAAACGTGACTGGGAGCAAAATCAGGAGAGTTGGGAGGGTGTTCCAGTACAGTTATTTGTTTACTGGCTAAAAACTCCCTCACAGACAACCATACAGTTAAGTTTGTGAACTTGCCATTGTGCCACTGTGTGCAATGGCCATTCCAGAAAGAGTTCCAAACTTGCTCTGAAGGATGGACTAGGCACAGGCATTGGTGCATAGCTTCCCAAGGGGACTACTTTGAAGGTGACTGTAGTGATACTCAGCAATGAGGTATGCAGCACTTAGAACAATTAAGTTCGCAGACTTAGTTGTCAGGCTTCCTAGTCTCCAGAACTGTGAGACAATAAGTTTCTATTCTAAGTTACATGGTTTGCATTTTTTTTTTGTTACAGCAACCAAAAGAAACTACTACTGTCTAATTTCATTTTTTACTTATTTCTTGACCATGACATATGTAAGAAAGAGTCTTACATACCTAAAATTTCCTCTTTTTTATTTGTACTTGTGTTGTTGCTATTGTTAATATTTATATGGCATTTTGTTCAGGGAATAGTACAGTATTATAAAATGTATGACTTGAGGAACTTTTCTGTGATTGAGTGAAAGTGTACAATCCAATTTAAATTTGTATGCCCTCCTATCCGCAGCTCCTCCACCCTTCTTACCTGGTGACAGCACATTCCTCCTTTCCGTTCTATACATGTCATAACCTCTTAATAAACTCCTGTCCGCTACTTTCCACCCTGTCCCCTCCCCTCTAGTGAGAGTGCAGTAAGACAGCATCCTATAAGTGCCTAGAACCATAAAGTGCACACACGATATGGTCACTCTGTGTCTCCGAGTCCAATACATCCATGCCCAAAGACTTGAGCTTAGTAATGATTTATGATAAAGGGCAGAAACAAATCTAGGGGCCATGCTCCCAGAGGAAACCTCAGGCCTTTGGACCATCAGTTGTGGTCTTTTAGTGGAGTTCTTTGGGTGCACTCCTTTTTTTTTCTTGTGTTGCCACTGGGACTCAACATTTTGAGCCACATAATGGCTGTCATTGGTGGTAGCTGGGCACCATCTGGTTCTTCTGGTCACATGTTCATATAGTCACTCATTCACATGTGTCTGTCTTCTGGGTTCTTTTTCCCTCGTGTCGTTGTTGTCCTTGGTAATCATCTGTTCCAGCTGAGTCTGGACCGTTTGGAGTACCTCAGATGGCAGCTTACTAGCTTTTAAGACCCCAGATGCCAACATGGGGTTCAAAAGACTCTCTTAGCAATAGGCTAGTTATGCCAGTTGCCCTTGATGTCCCCTGAGAGCATAGTCCTGACTTGGGGAACTTACTGAGTTTTCCTTTGAGATATAAGAAAATGTGACCAATTTTCTAAAAATATTTAGGTAGACCCAAAAGGAAACATATTTTATTTAGATTATCAAAACATTTTATTTAAGTAGGTTGTTGCTATTAATTCAGTATTTTCTGTTTTAGTCTTCGTCTTCTATTTTCTTAGTTGCATTTTCCCTATTCTGCCTGTCAAGAACTGAAAGTTGCATATTAATATGTGTTATCGTCATTATTGTATATCAACATTTCCTTACATTTCTAGTAGTTTTTACTTACATTTGAACCTGTAAGTTATTTATCAAATGCAGTTTGTGGCATCCACATTTCAATGTAGAGTAGATCTTTTTTCCCAGTGTAAATTGATACTGCTATTTTTGTTGTTGTTGTTGTTTTGCATTTATACTTAATCAAACAATGCCTTGGATTCTACACTGTAGAATCTATTTAATATTAACTGCTTTGTTCTTTTGCCTTTTGCCTGCTAACTTTACACAGCCACAATTCTTTAATTTGACTCTGTAATTCTATTTAGGTAAAAGTTTTTATATAAAGCATAGTGCTGATGTTTTCAGTCTCAGTTATTTTTCAGTAGGGAGATTTTTACATGGTTTCTTCTATTTTCTTGAATAATACATAAGAATTGTTTTGTTTTATATTTTCTGTTCCTTATCTGTCTTTGACACATATTACATTTCTAAAAATCTTTTTCTTTTAATGACTTATAAATCATCTTTTCTTTTCAAAGTTCACGTTTTTTCGAAGCATAGTCAAACAATTATTAACTAATTATCAATGTCCATTGTCTCCCTTATGTGCAGTAAGGAAATCAATGCTTTTAAACCTTTTCGTAAACATTCTCTATTTCAGATTACATAATTGAGACTTTTGCCTAAGTTATTTTCTTCACATTTTGTATGTTTTAATGATTACTTATGGAAATCACATTCTCATTTGTAACTACATTTACAAAAGACAATCGGATCTAGTACAAAGTTTTCCTGGCTTTAAATTTATTTCCAGTCTTTCTCAAAATATGACCACCTCATATTTAACGGGTTTGCTTTTACTTCATCTCTCAGCAGGTAGCTGAATGTTACTGGTTAATTTTTTTGTAGGAAATTGACAAGAATGAACTACTCCCTTAGTCCTTGACCAACTAATTTTTTTTTTTTTTAATCTTTTCTCCTTGTAAGTGACATTTAGGAATGATATGGGATCATTGGATTAGAATCTTTGCCCCATGAAACTGACTGTTTTGTGGTCTTTTATAATTAACACTCTTGTAAAGGAAAAGTTTGAAACACATTAGCTTGTTTTTTTAATTTTGTTTTTATTTCTGAATAGATGTTTGCAGAATCTCTTTTTATACTCCATTTAATCATTTCTTTAGAATAGTCCAGTGAGTTTTTCTCACTGAATATCTTTTCCTAGTTTGTACTCAGTCTTTTCATTTCAGGTGGTGAGTTTCTCTGATTAGAACAATTTTCACCTTCTATTATTATTACATTTTCTTTTACTTTTACATATGTTAACTACAAGGTCTGTGGTTCAAGTCTACCAGGCACTCCTTGGAAACTCTATGGAGCAGCACTACTCTGTCCTACAGGGTCACTATGAGTCAGATCCAACTCAATGGCAAAGGGCTTTTTGTGGGGTTATTACTTTTATACTGCTCTTCATATTTATTTCCATCTTTATTTTTGCCTTTTTCTCAATTTTTCAGTTTTTGCCTTTTAAATCTTTTCCTCTGTATTCTAGCTGAACTTCTCAAGTTTGTTCTTAACACTGTACATTTTATTTTCTGCAGCTATTAATTCCAGTGTTGGACTTCATATTCTTACTTTATTGTTGTTATTATTGCTAACCTTGCTTAGCTCCCTATTTAATTCTTCCTACCTCTATTTAATTCTTCATCTCAATCTGTCATTCTTTCTCATCTCTAAACTTTTCTTTCACAATCTACGATTTCTTAAATTTTATTGTAAGTACAAAACAAGGGTGGCAGAGTCAAGATGGGGAACTGGACACCCAGTGAGCCCTAGAACACGGCACAGTGCTGTCAGTTTGTACTATATGCAACTAAATGATAAACTCTCACTGAGCCCTGTTCCTGCTCAATGGCTACACGCACAGACTGAAGGTACAGGCACTTTTAACTACTTTTTCATTTTGTTGGCTGGTAGGCAAGGGATGGTCATGAGCTGGCACATATGCTGAGACACAGTGCTGAAGCGAACAGTGTCTTCTGCAGTGGACAGACAGTGTATGGAACAGCTATGTTTTGAGAGCCTAGCAGTGGACTAAGGGCACAACAGTCTCCTCACCCTCCCTTTTCTGAGTCTGCCATAGATTTGGCTGTTTTGTGGTCACAGGAGCAGCTTGATCAAGAAGCCATCTTGTTTAGCTGGGAGGTGGAGTTACCCAACTGGTGGCCTCAGCAGGGGCTAATTCCCAGGCTGGAAGGCAGTGCCAGTGCAGGGAGTGCATGTCCAGCATACATGCTGTGTTTAGCACAGTGTTTCCTTATGGATAGGGTCTTAAAGGTGAAGGCAGCAGTGCAATAGCACCTCCCTACTTTGAACTACATCATAGCATCTGGGGATGGCTAAAGAGATACCTCCACTGTCAGCCAGGAGGAGGTATCTACCTCACCTGATGGCCTGACTGATTTTGAAAGCAGTCAGATAGCTTTAAGCTTTTTAAAATATGACTGCCTGGAGAAATAGCTGCTGTGCAGCCCGATAGCATCTCCTCCAGCCTTGACTGACACAAATAATAGGATCAGTTGATGGCCACCCCAAAGACTACATAAGTATGGTTGTGTCTTTGCCAAGCAGGAGACAGAGTCTTCCACCCCAGAGAGTCCACTGGCGCCAGTCACTAGAGTAAATAGATGTGGCTGGTGACCAATTTCCTTCTCAGAACTAGACCTCAGCTCATGTTGAGGCAACACCAGAGACACTAAACAGCCTCTAGATGTCTTGAAAGCAACAGACCATCACCAAGCATTTAAAAAAACAACCAACCATGGCTCCAGAAAATTCCCAAGGTAAAGAATCAAAAAACTTCCCAGATGAAGAAGCCTTTCTGAAACTATCAGAGAGCAAGTACAAAAGAATTAGATAGAGTTCTCCTAGATATTGAACAAAATATAACAAAGCAAAATAAAAGATTAAGCAAACTATTCAAACTGATGGAACATCAACTTTCTGAAATCAGACAGATCAATAACAAAATTACAGAATTAGACAATTCAATTCAAAGTCAAAAGAGCAGAAATGACAAAGTGAAAGACAGACTTAGTGACTTTGAAGGTAGGGCAACGACACGAGCATTTATAAGGAGAAATCAGAGAAAAGAAGAAAAAAGAGGAAGCATTAAGAAACACGTGGGACTCTTATCAAGAGGAATAATCTATGATTAACTGGAGTTCCTGAACAGGGAGGGACAGCTGAAAACACAGAAGATACTGTTGTTGAGTTGCTGACAGAAAACTTTCCTGAAACTATGAAAGAAGAGAACATAGATATCCAAGACATGTATCAAACATCACAAAAATAAACCCCAAAGAAAGACACCAGGACATACTATAATCAAGCTTAATGAAATGAAACATAAGCCGAAACTCTTAACGGCAGAGAGACTCAAAGCAAAGCTAACATTCAGAGAGCCCTCTAAGTTTCGTCTGATTTCTAGGCAGAAACAATGTTGGCATGGAGACAGTGGGGTGACACATTCAAAGCCTTAAAGGTGAAAAACTTCCAGCCAAGAATTATATATCCTGAAAAGCTGTCTTTCAAATATGAAGATGAAATTCAGACATTCACAGATAAGCAGAAGCTTATCTGTGAGACAATAAAAACCAAACCAAAACTACAAAAAAAAAAAAAAAAAAAAAAAAACTGAAAGAAGCTCTTTGCTTAGAAAAACAACCATTAAGTATATATTTAAAGAGGCAATGCAGGACTTCACATCCAGAAACCTACTCAGTTAGGGAAGCCACAAAACTGAATCAAAGCTATAACATTAAAAGAAGGGAACCAGTGATCATATTATAAAAACTATGAACCATCACATTAAAAAGTTATAATCCTATCAGATGGAGAGGAAGATAATAAGAAATGTAGAAGTTAGAATTGGATTTAAACTTAGAATATTAAGGGGGATAATAGGCATAGCCACAAAGTAAAATGACAGTGTAACATATCAAAACAAGAAAAGTAACACAACACAGAAAAAGATGAAAAGTCAACTTATAAAGAAAAATGACCCACAACAGAATATCAAGAGCAGCATAGAAAACACCAACACAAAAATAAATACACCAGAATGACAGCACTAAACACATAACTATCAATAACTACCCTGAATGTAAACAGACTGAGTGCTCCAATAGAGAGGTAATGAGTGACATCTTGGATCAAAAAACACAATCTGTCTATATCCTGCTTACAAGAAACACATCTTAGACTTAAAGATATGAACAAACTGAAAATTAAAGGATAAAAGAATATATACTGAGCTAACAATATACAAACAAGAGCAGGTGTGGTGATCCTAATCTCAGATAAAATAGATTTTAATGTAAAATCCACCATTGTGCACAAGGACAGTCACTATTTATTGCTGAAAGTTTCAGTACACAAGCAGAACTTAACTATTAATTATCTATGAACCCACTACTAGAGTTTCTAAATACGTGAAACATTGCCAAGCCATTGACGAAGTTAAAAATGAGACAGGTCACTCCACAATAATAACTGGAGACTATAACACTCCACTTTGACTAATGGACAGATCATCTAGAAAAAAAACTCAATAAAGACACAGAAGATCTTATTATTACAGTTAACCAATTAGACCTAATCAACATACAGAACATTAAACCCATCAATAGATAAGCACACCACACCTTTGTCTCCAATGGAACATTTTCCAGAATAGACCATGTGTTAGAACACAAAGCAAATCTCAACAAAATCCAAACCACTGAATTATTGCAGAGCATCTTTTCAGACTATAAAGCCATAAAAGTCAAAATCAATAGCAGAAAAAAAAAAAAACATAGGCAGAAACTTGAACTCTTGGAAACTGAACAGCACGTTGCTCAAAAAGCCATGGGTTTTAGAAGAAATCAAGGATGGAATAAATAAATTTATGGATTCCAATGCGAATGAAAACACTTCCTACCATAACCTATGGGATACAGCCAAAGCAGTGTTCAGAAGTCAATTGATCTCTACAAATACACTCATCTGGAAGGAAGAAAGGATCCAAAGCAAAGAATTAACGCTATAGCTTGAACAAATAGAAGGAGAACTACAGAGGAACCCATCAGGCACTAAAAGAAAACAGATCATAAAGATTAGAGCAGAACTAATGAACTAGAGAAGAGAAAAACAATACAAAAAATAGATAAAACCCAAAGCTGTTTTTTGGAAAATATCAACAAAAGCTACAAACCATTGGGTAAACTTAGTAAAGAAAAACAAGAGAGGAAACAACCTGAATAAGAAATGAGATGGGAGATGTCACAACAGATCCAACAGAAATCAAAAGTATCAAAACAAAATACTACAAAAGACTGCACTCTAACAGATTTGAAAACTTGGAGGAAATGGACAAACTCATAGATTCATATCACCTACCAAAATGATCACAAGGGGAAGTAGAACAACTTAGCAAAGCTATCACAAAGGTATAGACTGAACAAAATCACCAAAAAATTACCAACCAAAAAAGTCCTGGCCCATATGACTTCACTGGAGAATTCTACCAAATTTTTAGAGAAGAGCTAACTCCAATAATACTGAGACTATTCCATAGCATAGAAAAGAGGGAGTACTCACAATTCTTTATATGAAGCCAGGAAAACCCTGATATCAAAGCCAGGAAAAGCTCCTACTGAAAAGGAAAACTACAGACCAATATCACTCATAAACCTAGATGCAAAAATCTTTAACAAAATTCTTGCCAATAGAATTCAACATATCAAAAAAAATTATTAATCATGAACAACTTGGATTCACACCTGGGATACAAGGCTAGTTGAACATCAGAAAAACAGTGTGATCAACAGCATAAATAACACAAAAGATAAGAATCACCTGATTTTGTCGATTGATGCAGGAAAGGCCTTAGACAAAGTCCAACACCAATTCATGCCAAATATTCTCAGCAAAATAGGAGTAGAAGGCAAATTTCTCAATGCAACAAGGGACATCCATGCAAAGCCAACCACCTACATGATCCTGAATGGAGAGAGACTGGAAGAATCCCCCCTGAGAATGGGGACTAGACAAGGATGCCCACTCTCACCTCTCCTATTCAGCATTGTACTAGAAGTTCTGGCCAGAGCAATTAGACAAGACAAAGAAATAAAAGGCATCCATATCAGCAAAGAAGAAGTCAAAATCTCCCTATTTGAAGATGATGTGATTGTATATGCAGAGAATCCTAAAGAATCCATAAGTAAACTACTCGAACTAATAGAAGAGTTCAGCAAAATATCAGGATATAAGATAAACATAAGTAAATCTGTAGAATTCCTTTGTACCAACAAAGAGATCACCAAAGAAGAAATCACCAAATCAATACCATTTATTATAGCCCCCAAGAAGCTTAAATACCTAGGAATAAATCTAACAACAGAAATAACAGACCTATACAAAGAGAAATGCAAAACCTTACTGCAGGAAACAAGAGAGACTTACATAAATGGAGAAACCTACCCTGCTCATGGATAAGATGTAACATTGTGAAAATGTCTATTTTACCCAAAGCAATCTACATATACAATGCAATCCCAATACAAATTCCACTGACAGTTTTTAAGAAGATAGAGGAACAAATGACCAACTTTGTTTGGAAAGGGAAGAAACTCTAGATATGTAAAACATTACTGAACAAGAAGAACACCCTCGGAGGCCTCTCACTGCCCAATTTTAGAACCTATCACACTGCCACGGCAGTCAAAACAGCCTAGTACTGGTACAAAAAGAGACATACAGACTAGTGGAACAGAGTTGACAGCCCAAAGATGCTACCATCCTCTTGTGAACAGTTGATATTGGACAAAGACCCTCAGATTGTGAACTGGGATAAAAACAGTCTCTTTACCACCAGCAAAATTGGATATCCAGCAACAAAAAATTGATACAAGACCCGTATCTCACACCTTATACAAAAACTAACTCAAATTGTATAAAAGACCTAAATATCAAACCAAAAGTGATAAAGATTATACAGGAAAAAATGGAGTCAATGATGGAAGTTTCACTACACAACTTAGACTTCAAAATCTGACAAACAATGCACAATCAGCAGAAGGGAAAATAGATAAATAGGAACTACCAAGAATCAAACACTTTTGCTCATGCAAGGACTTTATCAAAAGAATTAAAAGGCCATCTACAGAATGGGAAAAATATTTGGCAAGTATGTCAAATAGATATCTTATCTCCATAATCTACAAGGTACTACAAAATATCAACAAGAAAAGGGTAAATAACTCAATTAATTGTTGGATAAATGGAGACTTACAGACACTTCACCAAAGAGGACATCCAGACAGGCAAAAGATAAGTGAGGAAATCCTCCTGGTCATTAGCTATTAAACAAATCCAAATAAAAACTACAATGAGATACTATCTTACCCCAATAAGGTTGGCTATGATCCAAAAAACACAAAACAAATGCTGGAGAGACTGTGGAGAAATTGAAACTCTCCTACACTGCTGGTGGGATTGCAAAATGGTACAACCTCTTTGGAAAGCAATCTGATGTTTCCTTAAAAAGCTAGAAATAGGTATGCCATCTGACCTAGTAATCCCACTGCTTGCAATATATCCTACAGAATCAAAGGCAGTCACACAAAAAGATACGTGCACACGGATACGTATTGAAGCACAGTCCACAACAGCAAAAAGATGGAATCAACCCAGATACCCAACAAACTATGATAAACAAACTCTGGTACATATACTCAGTGGAGAACTATGTAATGATGAAGAACAATGATGATTTTAGGAAGCATCTCATAAGCTGGTGTCAATTGGAAGATATTATGTTGAGTGAAACCAGCAGCACAAGGGCAAATATTGTATGAGACCCCTACTATAAGGACTTAAAAACAGACTTGGGGGTGGAATCAAGATGGCAGACTAAATGCATGCCTCGCTAAATCCCTATAGAAACCAAGACCTGAAATGATAATTAAATGGAGGCTTCTGGACCCCTAATGAGCCCTGGGATGTGGCATAGGGCTGTTAATTTGGACTTCATACCACCGAACACAAAACCTCCTCTTTTTCACTGACCCCCCTCTTGGGAAGCACAGGCTTGCACAGACTGAAGGTTACGCACCATTTTGATTTTTTTTTCCTCTGCCATCGCCGGCAGGCAGAACTGGAACTTAACTAGCTGCTAGTCACAGAAACATGGCTGATGGGACTGGCAAGCATAATTGCCAGGCTCTGAGAGCCTGGCTTTGGACCCTATACAGCTCGGCTCCTCTGGCCTATCAGGAAATGGAGAAGCCCAGGCAGAGGCCCTGGCTGGACTTGGTTCTTAGGGTGCGAGGTGGTTCCTGCTGTGGGGAGAGCACTTTTCTAGCAGGGAAGTAGTGTTTTGCACAGTACCACCTGGGACTGGGGTCTAGCAGTGGAGGCTGTGGACTCCAGGCACTCTTGGCCTCACTTTCCACTGGGAGCCTGGTCTCAGCAAGCTGGCAAGCTAGTGTGGGATGCCATCTTGTTTTACTGGGAGGTGGGGTCATCCATACGGGAGCCTCAGCTGGACCTAACTTCTGGGCTGGGAGGCAGTGTCTACCCAGAAGAGACTGTTTTTCCAACAGAAAAGCAGAATTCTACACAGTATTGCCTACAGGTTGTGCCCAACAGCAGAGGCCAGTAGACCAGTAGTCTTTCTGTATTTTGAGATAGTTTATAACATCTGGTGTTCAATATAGAGGTGCTTACTTTGCCAGCTGGAAAGAGGAATGTATACACCTGAAAACTTGAATGACTGTGGAAGTTGTTGAACGGTTTTTACTTCTCATTTTAAGATGGCCTAGAGAAACAACTGTGCTCCATCTTCACAGCATCTCTGTGAGCTTCTATTGACCCACATGAAGCCCAAAAAGCAACAAACATTGGAGAAGATGGTAACCTGGAAGTCACCCATGGCATCAGAAGGCCCCCAAAAGAAACCACCTCAGAACTTCCCAGATGAAGAAGCTTTTCTGAAACCATGAGAAGGTGAATACAAAAGGATTATACACAGAGCCGTCCTAGACCTTGTACAAAATGCAGCAGAGCAAAAAAAAAAAACTAAGCAAGCTGTTTGATCTGATGGAACACCAGTATTCTGAAGTCCAACAGACCAAAAACAAAATCAAAGACACAGAAACTTCAGTTCAAAGCCAAGAAAACAGAATGGAACAAAGGGAAAAGAGAATTTCTGATTTGGAAGACAGAGCCACTGACTCCAGCATCTATGAGGAGAAATCTGAAAAAAGAAACAAAAATGAAGAAACATTAAGAAACATGTGGGACTCTATTAAGAAGAACAATCTACAATTAATTGGAGTTCCTAAAAAGGGCGAGACACCTGAGAACACAGAGAGTATTATTGCTGAGCTGCTGACAGAAAACTTCCCATAAATTATGAAGGAAGACAATACAGATATCCAAGATACGTATCAAACACCACTCAATATAGATCTCAATAGAAAGACTCCAAGACATATTATAATCAAGTTCAACAAAATGATACATAAGCAGAAACTCTTAAAGGCAGCAAGACTCAAGGCAAAGCTAACATTCAGAGAGAAACCCTGTAGGCTTTTGTGGGATTTCTCAGCAGAAACAATGCTGGCATGGAAACAGTGGCATGATACATTCAAAGCCTTGAAGGAGAAGAACTTCTAACCAAGAATTATATATTCTGCAAAACTATCTTTAAAATATGAAAATGAAATTAAGACATTCACAGATAAACAGAAACTCAGAGACTTTGTAAAAACCAAACCAAAGCTACAAGAAACACTGAAAGAATCTCTTGGCTTGGAAGAACAAAAGTGCTAACTTTGTATTTTAGAAGGACACATTATCCAGAATCGTACTCAGGGAAGGCTCCAAACACAATCAAAGCTGTAATAGTGAAAGAAATAATCCAATGATCATATCTTGAAAACTGTGATGCCATCATATTATAAAGAGGGATATGCTACAGTTCTTATAGTCCTTCCAGATAGAGAGGAAGTTGACAAGACTGGTAGCAATCAAAATTGGGTTTATATATAGTTTATTAAGCTGAATCATAGGGGCAGCCGTAAACCACAATACAGAAACAACACACAATATCAAGAAATGTAATACAGGAGTCTCAACAGCCACAAAACCAACCCTGAAAAAGGTGAAAAATCAACCTGCAAGGAGGAAGGTCACAGAACAGATTAGTAAGAACAACAGAGAAAACACTAACACAAAAGTAAACAAATCACAATGGCAGCACTGAACACATACCTATCAATAATTACATTGAATGTGAATGGACTGAATGTTCCAGTAAAGAGATGTCAAGTGACATCTTGGGTCAAAAACATGACTCATCTATGTGTTGTCTATAAGAAACTCACCTTAGACTTAAAAGATAGGAAAAAATTGAAAGTGAAAGGGTGGAAGAATATGTATCAAGCTAACAATGAACAAAGAAGAGCAAGTGTGACAATTCTAATCTCAGATAAAATCAATTTTAATGTAAGATCCGCCATCAAGGATGGACAGTATTTATTACTGAAACATTCAATACACAAGCAGGATTTAACAATATTAAATATTTTTGAACCTAATATCAGAGCACATAAATACATCAAAGAAACACTGACTACACTCAAAAAGAAGATAGATCACTCCACAATAACAGTAGGAGACTTCAACACCCCACTCTCAATATTGGACAGATCGTCTAGAAAAAAGCTCAGTAAAGACACGGAAGACCTTATTGCTACAATCAACCAACTAAACCTCATCGACATATACAGAACTTTCTATCCATAAACAGACAACTAAACCTTCTTCTCCAGAGCACATGGAACATTCTCCAGAATAGACCATGTATTAGGACATAAAGCAATTCTCAACAAAATCCATACCACTGAATTATTGCAAAGCATCTTCTCAGGTCATAAAGCCATAAAAGTAGAAATCAATAGCAGAAAAAACATAGACAGAAAGTGGAACTCATAGAAACTGAACAACACCTTGCTCAAAAAGCCATGGGTTATAGAAGAAATCAAGGATGAAATAAAGAAATTTATGGATTCCAATGAGAATGAAAACGCTTCCTTCCAGAACCTATGGGATACAGCCAAAGCAGTGCTCAGAGATTAGTTTGTCTCCATAAATGCACACATCTGGAAGGAACAAAGAAACCAAATCAAAGAACTGATCCTACAGCTTGAACAAGTAGAGAGAGAACAACAGAGGAACCCTTCAGGCACCAGAAGAAAACAGATCATAAAGGTGAGAGCAGAACTAAGTGAATTAAAGACTAGAAGAACAATTGAAAAAACTGAAAAGACCAAAAGCTGGTTTTTTGAAAAGATCAACAAAATTGACAAACCATCAGCTGAACTTACTAAAGAAAAACAGGAAAGGAAGCAAATAACCCAAATTAGAAATGAGAGGGGAGTTGTCACAACAGATCCAGCAGAAATCAAAAATATCATAGCCGAATACTATGAAAGACTGTATTCTAACAAATTTGAAAACCTAGAGGAAACGGACAAATTCCTTGATTCATAGCACCTACCAAAATTATCACTAGGTGAAGCAGAACAACTTAATAAACCTATCACCAGTGAAGAGATCAACAGTCATCAAAAACCTGCAAACCAAAAAATGCATGGGCCCAGATGGCTTCACTGCAGAATTCTACCAAGCTTTTAGAGAAGAGTTATCTCCAATACTATGGAGGCTATTTCACATCATCAAAAGGGATGGAACACGCCCAAATTCCTTCTATGAAGCCTGCACAACCCTGATACCAAAGCCAGGGAAAGATTTAACCAAAAAGGAGAGCTACAGACAGATATCACTCATGAATCTCGATGCAAAAATCTCCAACAAAATTCTTGCCAATAGAATACAACACATATAAAAAAAAATAAACCATCATGACCAATTTGCATTCATACCAGGGATGCAAGGCTGGTTCAACATCAGAAAAACAATTAGTGTGATCAAGCATATACATAATACAAAAGACAAGAATCACCTGGCCTTGTCTACTGATACAGAAAAGGCATTTGATAAAGTCCAACAACCACCCATGCTAAAAACTCTCAGCAAAATAGGAATAGATGGCCAATTCCTCAATGCAATAAGGGCCATTCATACAAAGCCAACTGCCTACATCATCCTGAATGGAGAGAGACTGAATCACTTTCCCTTGAGAACAGGAGCTAGACAAGGATGCCCACTCTCACCTCTCCTATTCAACATTGTGCTAGAAGTTCTAGCCAGGGCACCTAGACAAGACAAGGAATAAAGGGCATCTGCATTGGCAAAGAAGAAATAAAAATCTCCCTATTTGCAGATGATATGATTGTATGTGCAGAGAATCCCAAAGAATCCATATGGAATCCACTCAAACTCATAGAGGAGTTCGGCAAAGTCTCAGGATACAAGATGAACATAAGTAAATCAGTAGGATTCCTTTATACCAACAATGAAATTATTAATGAAGAAATCACCAAGTCAGTACAATTTACTATGGTCCCTAAGAAGATATAGTACCTAGGAATAAGTCTAACCAGAGAAATAACAGACCTTCTCAAAGAGAACTACAAACCCTGCTACAAGAAACTAAGCATTTAATAAATGGAGAAACCTACCCTGCTCACGAATAGAAAGACTTAACATTGTGAAAATGTCTATTTTACCCAAAGCAATCTACTTTTATAATGGAATCCCAGTACAAGTTCCAGTGACATCTTTTAATGAGATGGAGGAACAAATTACCAACTTTGTCTGCAAAGGGAAGAAGCCTTGGATACATAAAGCATTACTGAAGAAGAACACACTAGGAGGCCTCTCACTACCCAAACTTAGAACCTATCACACTGCCACAGTAGTCAAAACAGCCTGATACTGGTACAAAAACAGACAGATAGATCAGTGGAACAGAATCGAGACCCCAGAGATGACATCATCTGCCTATGAATGGTTGATGTTCGACAAAGGCCCTAAGACATTAAACTGGGGTGAAAACAAATGGTGCTTGAAGGTTGGATATCCATCTGCACTCAGATCTGACTCGACGGCACTCGGCTTGGCTGGCCTCTGCACTAAATTAAACCAAGACCCATTATCTTACATCTTATACAAAAACCAACTCAAACTGGATAAAAGACCTAAATGTCAAGTCTAAAACAATAAAGCTCATCCAAGAAAAAGTAGGAACAGCGATGGAACGTTTAATAAACAATATAGACAGGCTTCAAAATCTGTCAAACAAACCACGAACAACAGAAAACAGATAAATGGGAACTACTAGGAATCAATCACTTTTGCTCATCCAAAGACTTTATTAATAGAATTAAAAGGCCACCTACAGAATGAGAAAAATATTTGGCAACTCTATGTCAGACTGACACCTGATCTCCACAGTTTATAAGGTACTACAAAATATCAATAAGAAGAAGGTAAATCATTCAATTAAGTGATGGGCAAAGTAGATGGACAGACACTTCTCTAAAGAGGAGATCCAGGCAGCCAAACACACACACACGGTAATGTTCGCATCATCACCTATTAAAGAAATTCAAATCAAAACAACAGTGAGATATCATCTCACCCCAGCAAGGTTGGCCATGATCCAAAAAATGCAAAACACTGAATGCTGGAGAGGTAGTGGAGAGATTAGAACTCTCCTACACTTTTGATGAGATTGCAAAATGGTGCAACCTCTTTGGAAACAATCTGGCACTACCTTAAAATAGTCAATATAAATACATCATTTGACCCAGTAATTCCACTGCTTGGAATATATCCTACAGAATCAAGGCCATTCACACCAACTGATACATGCACATTAACATTCATTGCAGCACAGTCCACAATAGAAAAAGGATGGAATCAACCCAGATGCCCAACAACAGAAGAATGGATAGGTAAACTATGGTATATATACTCAATGGAACACTATGCAATGATAAAGAACAATGATGATAGCAGGAAACATCTCCACCTGGTTTCAACTGGGGCTGGAGGACATTATGTTGAGTAAAAGTAGTCAGTGGCAGAAGGACAAATATTGTATGAGACTTCTATGATAAAAACTTAAAAGCAGACTTATGCATAACAGAAAAGACTCATTGATGGCTACAAGAGTGGGGAGAGTGGAAAGGGCGGGAGGGTGGGAGGGTAGGGTGGGGGTCTAGATTAGATAATTGTTAGAAATTTGGTTGGGTGAAATTGGTGACAGCACACATTAGTAAGAAGATCAATATTAACAGAACTTCAACACAATTTGTGTACTCCTCTCATCTTAACCCAATATTGCAAGGACAGAGTAGCTGGGGCATGGGGCAGGGGACCATGCTCTCAGGGGAAATCGAGACCACTTGGCACAACCAGTGTTTTGCTATTGAGGACTCTCCGCACCCCACATTGGTGAGTTTCGTCTGGGGTCTCAAAAGCTGCCAAGCTGCCATCTGAGGGTACAGCAAATGGTCTCAACTTAGCAGGAATGGATGATCACCACGGTCCGTAACGACATGGGGGAGAGAGAATCCAGAAGACAGAGAGACCCACGTGAGTGGATGTCTACATCGACTTGTGACCGGAAGAACCAGATGGTGCCCGGCCACCACCAGTGATAACCACGATGGAGCTCACAAAGTTTAGTCTCACTGGCAATCAAGTATAAATAGGGGGGCACCCTGAGATCTCCACTAAAAGACTGCAATTGATGGTCCAGGGGACTCAGAGTTCTCCTGTGAGCATGGCCCCTGGCCCTGATGCTGCCCCTGTTCATAAATCATAATGAAGGTCAACTTTTCGGACAGCAATGGATTGGACTTGGTGATGCAGAGTGACCATATTGTGTGGGCACTTTACAATTCTAGGCATCTATGGGAGGTCATCCTGTTGACCTCACACTGGAGGAAGGGGAATGGATAGAGAGGAGAAGATAGACTGTTGGGAAGATAAGACATGTATGGAGAAGAGAGGAAGAGTGTGCTGTCACTGTGCAGGGAGAGCAGTGGAAGCTGCATATAGGTCTGTGTGCAAATTTATATGGGAATGCACATTTTCATTCAATCATAATAAAATAATAATAATAATAATAATAATAACAGACTCATGTACAGAAGAAAAGACTCTTTGATGACTCCAAGGAAGAGGAGGGAGGGAGGAAGAGATAGATTTCAATAGTTGATAATTTGATTGGGTGAAAGCAGTGATGGCTCACATTAAAAAGATCAATGTAACTGGACTTCAACACAAACTGAAAACTCTTCTTATCTTAACCTAATATCGCAAGCATAGAATAGCAGGGGTGGGGGTCCAGGGCTCATACTCTCAGGGGACACTGAGGCCAACTGGCATAACTAGCCTATTGCTAAGAGAGTCTATTTTACCCCATATTGGCGAGTGGAGTCTGGATGCTTAAAAGCTAGCAAGCTGCCATCTGAGGTATATCAAATGGTCCCAACTCAGCCAGGACAGATGACCACCAAGGACAATAAAACATGAGGGAAAACGAACCAAAAACACTGAAAGGTCCACATGAATGGGTGCCTGTATTAACATGTGATCAGAAGAACCAGATGGTGCCTAGCCGCCACCAACGACAGCCATGACAAGGCTCACAATTTCAAGTCCTAGTGGCAACACAAAAAAAGAGGGGTGTACCACAAGGACTCCACTGAAAGACAGCGGCTGATGGTCCGAAGACCTGGAAATTCCCATGGGAGCATGGCCCCTAGACCTGATGCTGCCCCTGATCATAAACCATTACTAAACTCAACTCTTTGGACAGGAATGGATTGGACTCTGGGACACGATACGACTATGTGGTGTGTGCACTTTATGTTTCTGTGCAAATGTAGGATGTTGTCTCACTGGCCTCTTACTAGAAGGGAGAGGAGAAAGTGGAGAGGAGGGGAAAGGAGATCGTTAAGAGGATACGACATGTATAGAATGGAAAAGAAGAGTGTGCCATCACCAGGCAAGGAGAGCAGAAGATGTTGTGAATAGGTAGGCATGCAAATTTATCTTGGATTGTATACTTTCACTCAATCACAATCAAAAAATGAAATTGATTGTAAGTACAAAGCGAATGTTTAGAATGAGTCTTGCACACAATATTTTTTAATTGTGTTATCTTCCTTTGCATCCCAAATGGTATATTTCAGATCTCCTAGGCTACAAAATCTACCCATACACACTTTCTCTAGTTTCCAGATACAGATTACTCTTCTCTGATCCATTTAGCAGGTATTTGGCTGACAAAAGGGAAATGACAAGTAGTATCCAACTGAAAGTTTTAGTCATAGAATATACAACAAAAGCTGCAATAACTGTATTCTAAAAGTAAACCTAATATGCTGTATTCGATTGTGTTTCTGTATCTTCAATGAGTTAAGAGGTACAGAGCTGATACTCCATAAGAAATTTTTAAGGACTTATATAGTTATATAATCTTTTGTTACTCAAGACTTGGTGATATTGGCATTGTCTTATGTATAAAATCGGCTTGGTTAAACTTACAACATCATTTGGACATTTAGAGACAGTCTTCTGCAAACTGCTTTACAGATGGATAAAGTGAAGCTCAACTGACTGGTTGCTCAAGATGACACTGTAAATCAATAGAGAATCCAGATCTATGGTCACATAGCCTAAGAATGCATGCAGTTAGAAACAAAAGTCAATAAAGGAAGTTAGTGATTTGAAAAGCGGAGCACCATGGTGCTGTCATTAAGAGATGAAAGCAAAATATTGATTTGAAACTTCTCCTTTATTTTTGGTACTCCTGTCAAATAATGAGATTGATATTTTCCCTAACAATGACACATTTGGAAATGGAAAATGCTTTACTGCATTAGGTAAGAAAATCTAATTGAAAATCACAGTTTAATTTTGCAAATTTGTCCAAAATCATAATGTTTTGGAGTCTCACATGTCATGCAAAATCAGATTGTCTCTGAAGTGTGACATGTGCAAGGAAGTCCCCTCAGAGATCCCTAATGAACAAAGCCGAATATAGTCACAGTGATTCTAGCAATAAATGGAGTAATTAGAATGTGCTTGGTAATAGAGGACATGTAATTATGGCAATCACATCAAAATGGAATGAAAATAAAGGGAAGGAGAATAGAGGCCTGATCCTCATATTAAAAAGAAAATAAAATAATAAGATAAAGCTCATGCAAGAGGAAACTCTCCTTATTTCAAATGCACACAGGAGCTCAAACCAGCCCAATCACAGCTGTCTATTGCTGGTTAACTGCTAGACTGTCCTGGGTAAGAAACTTTTTGCTTCACTCTCTAGGGAAACACCAGTCTTGGGGGACAGGCTGTGCTGGTCAGCTTCTTATTTATTAACAGAATTTTCTTGCTCTACGGCATATGGTCTATCCATGCCAGTTTGAAATAAATTAACCCTACAGGCAACCAGCTGTCCTTCCTCTCCTTTGAGATCAGAGGAAGAAAAAGCTAAAACTTCAGCCTATAGAATCCAAAGGGGCTCAGAGAACTACTCTGGCAGAGGATTGTCTGAGCACTAGGATAGTTTGCTAAATCAGAATTTGACTCTGGAGAAATATTAATTGATTTGAACTGAATATCATGAGGTCAGTGCCTGTGTGTTTAGAAATGATCTTCATTTAATACCATTAGCCAAAGGAACACAGTTCTAATAATATTGCAACTCAAAGAAGGTAGGTGTTATATGACTAGCACTATATAAATAATAAGTAATTACACTGGAGGGAGAAATAAAAAGTGATTCAGAGGATTAAAGCTTGCTGTGGGGAGCAGCGATCCTTATATTTTAGCATTTTGCTACTCACGTGTGGTCTATGGACCAGCAACATCAGCATCTCTCAGAAGCCATGTTAGAACTGCATAATTTCCACCTCATTCCAAACTGTTGAACTGGAATTTCCATTTTAACAAGATACTCAAGAGATTTGTATGACATTGAAGTTTGAGATGCCCTATTTTTGTAGATTCTTTGGACATCAGACAGGGAAGATAGCTTGGAACAGGTCTTACCCAATCTCCTCCTCTTTCAAATTGGAAAATCTACCAAAGTTGCATGTCTCAGAGAGGATAAATGTCAAACGACCAATTAATAGAGTTGAATAAAGACCAGTGTTCTTTCTGTGACCCACACTGTCAGTTAAGATTTTCTAAATACCCAATGAAAATTTTTAAGAACTGTGCAATTAGTCTGCTTCTTATCCCCTCTTTATTCAAGTTTATATTAGTATTCTAGAACCAGACTTCATATTAAAGACAAAGACTAGAAAACTTTTTCCCTAAGTGAATTTCCTGTCAAAGAATAAACCTGTTAACAGGACAGATTTAGTGAATGCCAAGGTTATGTATTTAAAAGACCTCTCTTCTAGTCATTACTGATGCAATCAAAGGCACTGTGAGAGACTGCTGAAAATGATTAAATGTGTTTTATTTTAGATTGATAACTCTAGTGGAGAGGGTGAGAGGATATTGGGGAAGGAGGAAGGCAGAGAGAATAAGGCAGGCGGGAGGGGGTAACAGGAATAGCGTGGATGGCACGGCTCTGGCACAGCTTTCTGACATCACTGGCTTAACATTTGTATTTCACTCCATCGCCTGACTAATAACACCATGTAGTGAAATAAAGCACCCATTCTGGAGGTAATTGTTATGTGGTGGAATATAAACAAGCCTCATTCTGCAGTATATTTACCACAGTGCATATTTACGAGTTGGGTTTAATTAAAAGTCGGGAACACTAGAGCTATTTTTTAACTAGATGCCTATTATCTAGTGTCAAATGCTTGGTTTTAATCACGCATTTTATATCATCGTGACCTAGATCACTGCCTGTGACATATGAGATAGTGTGTTGTCTTTCCTGAGAAGATGTAGCGGAGCTTGATGGATGTTTTCTCATTCCTAACCTCATTACTACCAGCTTCCCATCCATCTAATAAAATGCTATGATAGAGAGTGGGAAGGTGCTATAAATCATAATATTCCAGCCGCTTCCAGCAGATTCATTAGAAATGCTGACTATATATCTCGCAAACAGAAAGTCGACACACAAAGTAGGTTGCCGCTTCTTCTCACGATCAAAACACCCTGCTCCCTGCCACTTCCATTCCCAGTGGAACAAAGTTTCCTTTTCAAAAGACAAAAAATAGAAAAAGCCATCTAATGAACTACTGGGTTGCCCTCTGTCCTAACATGCTTTATCCGATACACAGTTGATGGATCTTAGTTTCAGTCTTGTTATGCACAGTCTAATCATTATTCCCCTAGCTAGAAGAGGTGTCAGCTCCTATGTGTTAAGGTAACAGGTTCAGTTAAAATAGTTTCGGTTTTAGAGTTTTTGCCCTTAAAAAGAAAGATTAAGATGAGGTTGTTGAAAAGATGAGTAAGAGCTTCGGCTGTTCTTTCAAGAAATCAGGCATGAAATCTGGGATGCATCCTTAGCACTCTCCTGTCTTCCAATCACCCATCAGTTCACTTATATAACAAACGTTTCATGAGGATCTACTGTTGGTTAGGCACTGTGGGAGGTTCTGTATTAACCATACCTAAGACATGGCCCTCCCTCAAGGATCTTGCAGAGGAATAAGCAATCAACGGTAATGCCACCCTAGATGCAGAAGTAGAGTGCAATGTGGACACATTCTACTCTAGTACAATGAAGTACAATGAAGTCCTAGCCCAGTCTAGAGCAGGGTAGAGACCTTTAAACAAAGCTTCCCAGAGGATATTAAATTTAAACCAATAAATGAAAGGGGAAGGGATGCTATGTTCCATACAGAGAGAACAGAGCCTGTGTAAAGATTTAGAGCTAACAATCAGATATAATCCAAGTTTAGTTTGTCAGAGACCATGAGAAACAGGATGTGGTAAGAAAGAAATGAGTCTAGAAGCCATAGAGGAAGGAAGGAACTCGTAAGTTTTATCAGTATACTTAAATTATTCTGAGAGTGCTAGGCAATGATTAAATATTTTTCAGCAGAACAGTGACATGGTAGGTAATGCATTCTAGAATGCTCACTCTGACAACAATAGAGAATGGATGAGACAGGTACAGAGAATGGATGAGACAAAAAGGCAGCAACAGGCAACCAAGGCACAGCTGTGAGAATGGTGAAAACTGAGGTGATAAAACACTACTGGCCAGCTTCTAGGATTATTGGCTCAGCATACAGATTGAGTAAGTATGGTGCAGTGAAAGGATACAACCCTGACACACACTTTTCCTGACTGTAAATTGGTTCTATTCAGATGACTCTTTCTTGGTCTATGTACAGTCTCCTTAAGAGCATAATTAAGTGTTCAGGAATTCCCATTATTCCATAGTTTGTTATGATCCATACAGTTGAATGCCTTTGATAGTCAATAAAAGACAGTTAGCTTTCAACCAAGATCCATCTAACATCCCTCATTTCATGTCCTCTTCTATATACAGCTTCAGTTTCTAGTGGTTCCCTGTCAATGTGTTACTGAGATCCCTTTTTAATTATTTTCAGCAAAATTTTACTTGCATGTGATATTACTTATACTGTTCAATGATTTCCTCATTCTGTTGGATCAGCTTTCTTAGGAATGTGCATACATATGGATCTCTTGTTGTCAGTTGGCCAAGTAACTGTATTCCGAGTTTCCTGGCATGGTGCATGAACATTATCGGTGCTGCATTCATTTGCTGAACACCTTGATTAACACTCTGTCAATTCTCTGTGCTTTGTTTCTCACATTCCCTTCAGTGTTGTTTATACATCCACCTTTAATGTCATTGCTTCCTGATCAAATGCTACCTTCTAAAATGAGCGCTGACCAATTCTTTTTAGTACAGTGACTCTTTATTCGTTTCATCTCCTTATGATGCTTCCTGCATCATTCACTATTTTGCCCATAGAATCCTTCTCTATCACAGTGCCAGTCTTGAAATTTTTCTTCAGTACTTTTAGTCTGAAAAACACTGATAGTGTTCTTCTCTTTGATTTTTTTAACTCCAGGTCTTTACACATTTAACTATATTATTTTATCTTCTTGAGCTACCATTTGAAATCTTCTCTTCAGTTCTTTTACTTCATCATTTCTTCCTTTCACTTAAACTACTCTACATTCCAGAGCAAATTTCAGTCTCTTCTGATATTCATTTTGGTCTTCGCTTTCTGTCTTTTTAATGTCCTTTTGCTTTTACTTTCTTGATGCCATTTTACAATTTGTCTGATCTTCGGTCCTCAGTGTTCAATGCATCAGACTGTTCTTCATCTGGTGTCTAAATTCAGGTGGGATATACTCAAGGTCATACTCTGGCTCTTATGGACTTGTTTTAATTTTCTTTAGCTTCAACTTGAACTTTCATATGTGCAATTGATGGTCTACTACATGGTTGGCTCCTGGTCTTGTTCTAACTGATAATATTGAGCTTCTCCATTGTCTCACTCCACTGGTGTATGCAATTTGATTCCTGTATATTCCATCCAGCATGGTCTATGTACATAGTCACGATTTATGTTGAAAAAAGTTATTTGCAAAGAATAAATCTTTAGTCTGGTGAAATTCTATCACACGATATCCAGTGTTATTTCTGTCACAAGACTAAATTTTCCAACTAATGTATTTCTTCATTTCCAGATTTTGCATTCTAATATCACAGTAATTATCAATGCATCTTGATCAATGCAGCATGTTCTACAGCCTCATGCATCCTCAGAGATCTCTTCTCTGTTTTCAAATTTCCTCTGCCATGTAGTCTGCCATGTGTCTGATCCCTAACGTCTACAGCAATAGTTCTCAAAGTTCAGTGAATACCTGCATCATTGTGACAGGTGATACGTGGAAAATGCAGAATTCTACCACCTATCAAGGCAGCATTGATGATTTATATATGACATGGCATCCAGAAATAAATCTTTTTAACAAACATTTCAAATACTGAGATAGGATATATACTTTAAGATAAAGGTCACAGTTGGTTCTGGATTCATGGTGGCTCGTAATTTGTATACCTGTACAGCTTCTGATCCCTACACTGTACAAGTGTCCCCTGTTTCTTCTCTTCTCTTCCCAAATCACTTTCTATTGTACTCTGATTTAGTTTCTTACTGTATAAATAACTATCCTATAATCATTCTCACCTCTGCAACTTCAGTCATGTTATTCTGCCTCTACCCTCTGCATATCTGAAATCTGTCCACATGTGAGTATTCAGTTTCTGCATCTGTAAGAGACAGGGGATGGACTAAATAAATAAGTTACACTATAATCTATCATCCTATGACTCCTTTTTAAAGCACATCCCTCTTCATGAGCTCAACTTGGTCACTTCAGCCTTAAATGGACTCCCATTTAAACTTGGTCAGCCTTTTTCTTTCTGCATTCAATTTTATAAACTATTTTATAGCTTATAGGAGGCTGTATAGAACTGGTGAGAGTAACATGCCCATTGTAATCAAACAGGCTTGGCTCCAGATCCTGGATAAATACTCTCTAGTTGTATGATACTGGGCAGGTGGCCTCTTTTCTGAACTTCATCATCCTTATCTGTAAAATGAGGATAATAAAAATGTTTGCCTTGTAGAATTGTTGCAAAAATTAAGAGAGATAAAGCACTTAGTACAGCGTCTGGCACTTATTGGGCATTCTATAAAAGTTAATAATAATTATCAATGTGACAGCTTTTGCCTCTGCTTACAACTCAGCTATAAGTCAAAAGGAATTGTCCCAGCACAGAAGGATTAAAGCAAGGAATAAACAGATGCTGGACTGTTGACAGCCATATTTCTTTTCTGGGTCAGACAATATTTTTCTCCATAGTTTGGCATTGGGAAAAGGAATGGATTCACTCTGCATCCATCCCACATTTTATGAAACTTTGAATTGTTATGAAACTCTATGGGCAATTCCTCTCTGTCCTATAGAGTCGCTAGAAGTTGGAATTGGCTCAGCAGCACTGACTTTGGTTTGGGGTTATTTTTTCTTTTTCTTTTTTTTCCTTAGAGCTGTTATAGTTAGTACCATCCATACAAGCAGAGCACATCTTGCTTCTTGAAAGAATAAAAGCTCAGACAGGCTATAAAAATTGCTCATAAGTCTTCTTAGACATCAAAGGACTCTTACCAACAACATGCAGATGACTTAGTGAAAATAAATCAGGAACATATGGATTAAGATTGAAATACACATGGGCTTAGAAGGCAGGTGGGGAGGGAATTGCTTAGCATCAAAATACATTTTGGCTCTTCTAAACACATGTGTGTGGCTATCACCACGTAACTCCTCCCTCCCACCCCCGTGCTCAATGTACTCCCATCCCCCAACACACAAACTAAGCTTCTCTGTACCATCTAGAGACCTAGAAAGCAGTAAAACTCCTAGAGACCACACACCATGGGAGGTTTGTAGCTATTTACAAAAGGTCAGATTAATTCAACAAATACTATTTCTAGTGTTTTCAGAAAAGGGAAAAAGGGAAAGAAAAGTCAATGAGTAATTCAAGTTAAATAGCAAAAGACTTTCACTTTTGTTTCTGATTTTAAGAATAAATACTGGCCCCAGCTTTCTTATTTATAAAGGGTAGGCAGTGGACTGATTAATTCAAAAAAACGCTCAAAACGTCTTTGCACTCTGAGCTGTTTTTCTGTCTGCTCACTCCCCTTTCCTTTTCTAATGTGGGTATGTGCAAATTTTTATAGTAACAGTAACAAGACCTGAAAATTAAGCTTTAAAATAGCACACATCCAGGCCAGGCCCTACGAAAAATTTAGAGCAGATGAAAATGAGTTCTACCCACCGACTTTTTCTGCCTGTCTTTTTTCCCAGTGGCACCATCCCATCACCTCTGTCCTGATTTGGTCCAGTGACCTAAACGGCAGCCCACTAGGGAACTCACGCTAAAGTCTGGCCTCTATTCTAAAATCACTTTTTTTTTTCCAGTTATTTATTTAATGCCTATTATGTTCCAGGACAATATATAAACTCAAGTTAGCCCACAAAGACCCATTCATCTGAAGATTCATTCTGGAGAAGTACCCAAGGTAGTGCTAAGATTTGAGTTCAGGACAATCATTTTCAAAATTCTGTCTAAGGGAGAAGTCAATTCAGTACAGTGGTTGACTGACAGTTGCTTGACAAGGTGGGTAAGATCCAAGAAGATACACTGTAATATAACTTAATTCCATTGGTTTGTTTTAAACTACAGGTAGTCCCTGACTTAACACAGGGCTCTGTTCCTACGACTCAACCTTAAGTCAACTCTGACATAAGTACTATTATTTTTAAGTTTTCATTATCATTGTCTTTTGTTATCTGTATCTTTATAAATCTGACAGTATTTTGAACAGTAAAACTGAACATGCTCAAGCAACAATCTGAGAATGATAAGATCAGCAAATTACATGCTGCAACATATTACTAATGACAAGATGTACCAAAATGTGTAAAAAAAGGACAGTAGTAAGTATGATTCATTATAACTCAAATATTTTATAAATCAGGGACTACTTGTATTGTTAGCTGCACTAATTCATGGTGACTGCATGAACAACAGAACAAAACGCTGCCTAGTCCTGCATCGCTCCGTGATTGGTTGCAGTTTAGATCATTGTAACACATGTGGTTTTCATCGTTGTTTGAGTTTTGGAAATAGATCACCAGGCTTTTCTTCCTAATGTATCTTATCCTGTAACTCAGCTAAAATCTGACATATAGGTGATGGCTCCTGCTGAGGTACACTAGATGAAAATCGAACCTGAGTTCACCTGCATGGAAGGGAAGAACTGCATTAGTGAACCAGCAATGCCTGCTTCAGCTACTAAATGTGGCCTACATGGCTCCAACTTTAGCAGCTGTATATCTCAGAAAGGCAGGATACTCAAACCATCTCCTTCAGAAATCACACTAATTGTCACATAAGTCTGGTCTTAATCGTAGCAAGTACTTTAGAAAGCCAAGCCAACCCAAGTTTAAACATGATTAGCTTATAATGAGGTGAACAGTGACTGTCACCAAATAACTCCTTAGACCAATTCTCTAAATCCTTTGAGCTTTACTTAACCAATTCATTCCTATAGCATAACATAACTCCTTTTAAAAGTAGTAAGTAGTGTGGGACTCTTCAAGAAACTAATTAATAACAACCAAGAAGCATCAAGAACTAAGTCTAAAATGACAAAACTATAGAGGAGATGAGGTAAGACATTTTATTATAGAGTTAAACTCTCATTAACAAAGTTCAAGAAAAAATGAGAAAGTGAGAATTTGGGAAATCCTAACTTTGAAATCCTTTTATAATACTGGAAAATCATAGAGTTTGAGATAAGATGCAGCTCCTAACGGCCTTTCTGATGGAACTCAAAGGCTTTGCATGTGTGCCTTTGTGGACATTCAAACAAAAGTAAAACTTAACAAAGGAACACCACTTAGAGAATCACTCACTGTCAGAAATTACAAAACACCACTGAGGTATTCAGGGTGGAATTTATTAAAGTGTGCTCTGGCATTCCTATGATAATACATTATATAGGGAGATGATGGTTGCATTAAAAAATTGCAACCTTATCAACATCATGGAAGTAGCAGTCAAGAAACCAAATGGCACACTGACTAGGCAATTCTGCTGCAAAAGACTTCTTTAAAGTGATGAAAAACAAAGACCTTAATTTGAAGACTGAGGTGCATCTGACCCAAACCGTAGTATTCTCAGTCATTCTGTATGCATGTGAAAGCTGGACAATGCATAAGGAAGCCCAAAGATGAATTCATGTCTTTAAATTATGGTGTTGGAGAAAAACACATCTGTCTTAGAAAGTACAACTAGAATACTCCTTTGAAACAAAGATGAAGAGAAGACTTTGTCTCATCTACTTTGGACATGTTATCAGGAGGATCAGTCTCTAGATAAGGACATCATGCTTGGAAAGAGGACAGGTAGTGAAAAAGAGGAAGACCCTCAAGGAGATGGACTGAGACAGTGGCTGCAACAAGGGGCCCATGCATAAATGCATAAACAATTTTTGTGGGTGTGTGTTATAAAGATAACCATGACAACAACCTAGCAGTCTGGATTAGCATGAAAATGTCAAAATTAGGGTTTGAATGGCAATTAAGGTCTACCAGCTTCATTAGCCTATTTGTTCCTGCATTTTGTTTCGTTCTAAAGTATTGGAATCATATAGTTAAATAATTACCAGTCTTAGCAGTGTCAAAAAAAAAATGCAGATAAGAATGCAAGAATGTACATGAAGAATCTATTGGAAATCTCTGCTAATGTTATTTCTTTTAAAACAAATTGGCCAAGGATAAAGACACAACAGAACAATTCTTTGCTCATTTTTTAGTAAGTTCATGGCAAGAAACATACTATAGATTTGCTACTTTGCAAAAATACTGACAAAATTAACAAAATATTAAGCATTTAAATCATTTTGACATAGTATCAAACTGAAAAATGATGTGATATCTGTCTGAACAGAACGATAGTATTGGAAGGAACAAAACAGAGGCACTTAAGCTTCTCTTAGAATGATTGCTAAACTGTGTTCAAGTCATCACTGTGTGTCATGGACATGAATCCCAGGTGGTCAGGAGATACTGCGGTATTTCAAAACAGATTTAGACAGACTACACAAAGTAATATATGCTCTTTGTACTAGGAATTATATGCAATTATAGCAGCAGAAAAAACGAAAACATTGCTATCAAGTCAATTTCAACTCGTAGTGACCCTAGAAAACAAAGTAGAACTTCCCCCCATGGAGTTTCAAAGGAGCACCTGGTGCATTTGAACTGCCTACCTTTTGGTTAGTAGATGTAGCTGTTAACCATACACCACTAGTGTTTCCCTATAGTGACACAGTGCAGCATAATTTGCCCTTTTGTGCGGAACTTCACTGGCTAAATAAATGTGATCAAAACACATTTATTCTATGAATCTTTCAAATAAGAATATATATATGTGCATATATACACATGTTTAGGTGTACATATAAAAGAAACTTCATTAGCTAAACATATTTCAAATATAATACAATTCTTGATACCTTTAGTCAGTGTCACTAGTTTGGCATGTTAGTGTTATGATTTGATAGTAATTATGACTACAGATGTGTTGTCTGACAACATGCTGGTAACATTCAAAGCAAATGCACTAAACAATTAATTTGTAAATTTCAATTTTGAACAAAGACAGGAACTGAATTATCTAAAATTTCTTACAATTTTAAATGGTTCATGATATATAAAGATAACTTAAAAATTATTCCCTCAGAAATAAGTATTTCAACTGACTTAGGGGCATATAAGCATCAACTTCCTCTTGATTGTATGATTATCAGTGACGGTGTGTGCATATTTTCATATACAGACATTGATTTAATTTGGATGCTAACAGTTTCTACCAAACATCTTCTTGGATTTGGTTTTAATTCCATCAAAAATATTTCTGAGATTGCAAAGTAAATCATTTAAACACTATTACTGTTGGTAATTATTTAACTGTATGATCCCAGTACTTTAGCACCAAACAAAATACAGGAATAAACTGGCTAATGAGGCTGGTAAAAGATGTTTATTGCCATTCAAACTCTAATTTTAACATTTACATACTAATCCAGATTACTAGATCATTGTCATGCTTATCTTTGTAACAAGTTAGTGTTATAACTTGTATGTATGAAATAATGTTATATGTATGGGAAACTGCATTTCAATCTTGTAATTTGAAATCCTATACAAGATTTTAGTCTTAAAGGTTTGCATTGTTAAAAATGATTGCAAACCTATGCCCTGATTTATAGTTCCTCCCTTGAGGAATGGTGTATGAGAAGCTAAAAAGATACCTGAGTAAGGTCACAGTTAGTCTTTCTGGGTTCTTAAGAGCCTTTCATGTACAAAAGTAATTGTGGATTTCTATAAGGGATGTAGGAGGCCTGGTTGTGTGGTGGTTAAGACCTTGGCTGCTAACAAAACGTCAGCAGTTGAAATCCACTAGCTGCCCCTTAGAAATCCTGGGGAGCAATTCCACTCCACGAGTTGGAACTGACTTGACGGCAACCTTTATTTATTTTACTGCTTTCTTCTTAGTTTAAAATTCCCCACAGGTAGACTCTGAGATGATGATTCCAAAGCTAGTGGTATCTGGGCGAGGTAGAAGATAAAAAAATGTGAGGAGGAAGAAAAGTAAGGCAATCGAGGGGATGCAACTGTGCTATGATGGGCAACCGGAGCATAATTCTGCCGGGAAGCTCCGGGACATGGTGTACAATACATGCCCCAGATCCATCCCAGCTAAGGGGCTGGAAAGTTGTGGTACTTACATGTGCCTGCAGGCAATCATCCGAGGAGGTTTGCTCCAAGAAGGTGTGTATTTCAGGCACATCCAGTCAGGCAGGACAGAGGCATCTCCCAGCTTCAGAGAAAGCCGTCAGGCACAGAACTGCAGAATCCCACAGTGGGAAGCTCACTCCATCGGGGAAGTGAAAAGGCTTACCAGAAGAGGGTGAGGACACCCTACAGCAGCTACAAAAGTAGACAGCTGAGTCCCAAGCAAGTCCCACAGAACTCTTTTTTTCTATGGAGCACTAAATAACTTCCATTAGAACTTCACTGTTCCAGGAAACAGTGCAATTATGATATGATAATATACAGTGCTTTCAACTGCATTATCTAACTTAATTCTCAAAGCCACATGATTTTTATCTCCATTACATGGATAAGGAAAACTGAGGTCTATGTTGATGAAATGGTTATTGGTAAACTCAAGCTTCTGATCTTAAGACCTAAGTTCTTAAATACATTAAACTGCTTCTTTAGAAAAATGCCTTTGCAACTAATACAAAAAGAAAAAATCAAATCCAAGAGTAGTTTCTTCTTAAGCCATGAAAGTGCTTATAAAGAACTTTTGTTCTATTAAAATGACTCTTTGCCACCAGAGAGACAATTCTATGAAAACCAGTAGATTTAAAATATTTTTTTATTCGACTCTGAATTCCATGGTTACTATAGAGACAGTCAAGCTTGTTGTCACTTTAATGTATTACGCTGTCTATAATATTACTGATAGGGACCTGAGATAGCCTTGTAAATTTTAAGCTTTTATGTGCCTTCCATATTTTACAGTATAGGGTAACAATTTATAATGGTATGATGTATTGTTACAGAAATTGTCAGCTAGCAAAGTCAAAATATATTTTAAAGATTTGCAGTTACTAACTGTTCTGCAAAGAAAAACAAAAGTCTTCAAAAGTATATAGATCTATGATTTAGGATTTCGTGACCTAATATTTATTAAACGCTATGTGTCTAGCACTGCACTAAGCAATTTGTAGGTTTTAACACATTAGTCATCAGAACAACAGTATGAATTAAGAACTTTTATCTCTCTGTTTGACAAATGAGAACACTGAGGGCCAAAGAGGTTAAGTAACTTGCCCAACTTGGACAGCTTGTAAGTGGCAGAGCCCGCTCTCCTGGTTGGTAGACCAGGAAACCAGGCTTCAGAGTCCACACTCAGGTACGACACCATCCTAGACTTAATCACAGCTTTGCTCCATGTATTGGCCCATTAAAGATTAAAAGCAAACAAAAAACAGCTGTTGTGGAATCAATTCCAATTCCAAGGTGTATGTCAAAGGAGAACTGTACTCTACAGTGTTTTCAATGGCAGACTTTTGGGAAGCACATCACCGAGTCTTTCTTGCAAGCTACCTCTGAGTAAATGCAAACCTCCAATTTGGGTTAGCAGAGTACATTAACTGTTTGCATCACCCAAAGATCCCAATTAAGGATTAAAACCAAAACCAAACGTGCTGTCATCGAATTGATTCCTACATGCAGTGACCCTATAGGGCAGAATAGAACTGCCCCATTGCAATTTCAAGAAGCAGCTGGTGGATTCAAACTGTTAAGAGGCAGTTGTAGCTCTTAACTACTACTGTATAACCAGGGCTCCAGTTAAGGATTTGAACTGCCAATCTTTTGGTAGATAAAGCACTTGACTGCTATGAATTAAGGATTAAGGAGGTTTTAATTCTTATTTGATCAGGGTAAAACTTCTAAGTAATCATTGTCAGATCATTTAAACTCATGCCTACATTTTGTACAATTACTTCCAACAGTTCTAACCTGAACTGTTTGGGGGGTATTTCAACTTTCTGAGTTCTCCCTGACATTTTATTGTCAAGGCCTTTTTCAAAGTTTTCATTTACTGAAATAAAATCTTTATGTGTGTAATTTGAAGTTTCATGTGAAAGATGAGAGAGGGAAAGAGAGAGAAAATGTGGCTTCTCAGGATGAACCAGAGTGTTAATAAGTTAGAAAGTTATTTTCTTACTGAACAAAAGCAAAGGACATTATTCTGAACAGATATACATCTTGATTTACTTAACAGATGTTCTCCTAAAAAAGTTGTATGTCAATCTGAGATACATAAAACTACATATTAACTGACATCACTATTTTTTTAATTGTTTTTCCATTGACCCAAACTTCAAAGGCACTTTATCTGCTTTCTGAGTGATTGATCAAGTAGCCAATGAACCTTAAACTTGGAAGTGCACTAGTAAACCTTCTTCTTTGTAAATCAAAACATCTTTTAAGAATAATTGCATTTTTTAGCCTGGTGAGCAGAGAATAAGCAAAACAGATGCAGACTTGACAAGAATCCTAGGGCTTTACAACATGCTATGCAAAGGAAAAGACACTGCTAACAGAAATGTTTGGGAAACATGAAGTCCTTCAGAAATATGGAAAGAAAACTTGAATGAAAGACATCAGATGCTAATGCACGGTGGGCCTATGACTCCAAGACCCAGCAAATAATACTACATTAACACTGAAGCAAGCACAACTGCAATAAAAAGTGAATAAAGAAGAACAACACAGATGCCAGGTGGTAAGATCAGCATTTGTGCAGTGATATCTCACCAAGAGATAATTTCAATGTTAACATCACTGGTCACACTGGCATTCTACCAGCCCACTACATGCCATCCTATAGTTGCCCCTGAATCTCATGAATTACCACAGTCATCAAAAGTCAGAGGGAAACAGGTTGGGTTATTATCTACCTCCAGAAGATAGGCTGAAAGTAGTAGTTCAAAGTTTGCTTTGTGTGGTTTTCATTTCTACTTCTCTTTAAAACAGGAAGACACCCAAATAGTCAAATAGTAATCTAAATATGTAATGTTACATGATTACAAATATAACTGGGATTTTAATGTGTGTACACACACATGCATGTTTAATATAATATTTTAAGCTAGAAGACCCAGTCTGCATGTGTGTACTTGAACAGTAGTGTTTTCATGTGGTCACAGGTGGGTGTTCTTTTAGTTCTGACAGCAGTTCAAAACTAACATCAAAAAGAACTGAGCTCCTTGCTGGCAGGAGCTCTTACATCCTACCAACTGCTCATTCACAGAAAAACAATTTGTACAAATGTAAATACTTGTAGTCACACTAGTGTGTTTGAGAAACCATATGTTAGCTAAACTATATTTCTTTCAATCATTGCAGTTTTTAAATTTCAATCTGCGAAAGTGAAATTGATCAAACTTTCAGGCTGACAGATAGCTGAAGGGTAAGACACAGACAGACTCATTGAAGCTAGCGACCCTAGAGGCATCACTTCTTGAGGTCTCTATGTCTGATTTTAGTCATGAAAGAAAAAGAAGGCAAGAACTCTCATTTTTATATTGACAGATAGGTCTCATAATACGTACAAAGAAATTATGACTTTTGAACTGGAGGAGCTTCCGCATAATCTGCAAGGATAAAAGCAACTTGTGGAGAATCATTTTGAAAGTGATTGGTGGTACCAGTTAAAGAAGGCAAAACTTGAACTAGACCTTGATTCGTTACTGTAGGTGAGTGTCTCAAGGGAAAATAAGATATTCAAGGCGAGGGAACAGCAGAGGAGGTTGGTGGGAAAGGACATGGCAGGGCGATGGAAGTTCTGTGGATGGGAAAAGAACATTTATATTGGAGAACCATGAAATATGTTTGAATAAGTAGAGCAGGATCAACTCAAAGCTATGGAAGTTCAGTTTTCTCTTATCCAACAATGAGGAAAACCTATTATACTTTGTATCACCAATGATCATAAGAAGTTTAAAGATTGTTTTCAGTTTTACATATACTAGTCCTTTCTTACTAAAATATACATTTTGGTTCTTCCTTGAGAATCTGCAAGTGGTAAATTTTAGCAGCTTTTTTGAGGATTTTATCTTTATTTTTTTTTATTTGTTATTTTTGATGGTGGTGTTATTTTCTTTATTTTTTAACTCTCAAATAGTGCTTTATCAGGTGTATTTTAAGCTGACATTTTGAAGATATTATTCTATTATTTTCTCTCCTTTATTATAGCTGATATGTATACCTTTAATTATTTTGTAGGACATCTGTTTTGTCTTTCTGGTAGATACTAGAATTTTGGTTTAGCTGTGCTATGGGTTTTCTATGATTTGTTCAGGTATGGATTTATTTACACTGTCAGAATTTGTGTTTCTTTAAAATGATCTTGATGCCTTTTGTCAACTCCAGAGAATTCTAACCTAATTGCCTCAGTTATCCAGTTCTGCTGTAACAGAAATACCACAAGTGGATAACTTTAACAAAGAGAAATTTATTTTCTCACTGAAAAGAAGTCTGAAAGTCCAAAGTCAGGGCAATTAGCTCTAGAGGAAGGCTTTCTTTGTTTGCTCTGTGGGAAGATCCTTGTTGTCATTCTTACCCTGCACCAGGAGTTTCTGAGGTTCAGGAACCCTGAGTCCAAAGGATGTTCCCTGCTCCTGGTGCTTATTTGTTAATGCTCCCAGGTCCCCAAATCTCTGCTTGCTTTCTTTCCTTTGCATCTCAAGAGGCAATTCAAGACACAATACAGTCTTATAGATTGCATCTTGCCTAACCAACACAATGCCACCTGTCTTCCCTTATTACCATCATAAAGGCACGATTTACAACATACAGCAAAGTCCTGCAGTACCAGGAATCATGGCCCAGCCAAATTGATATACACGTTTTGGGGAGAGAGATAATTCACTCCATGACACCAATACTCTTTGATTACTAGATTATCTCCTAAAACTTCTTTTAAAAGTATGTTAGAACTTCTTATTTCATCTTAAATGTTTATTAAACCCTCTTTCATATATCTCATATTTTATTTATCTGAAAGACAATCTATTTAATTTCTTCAGATTGGTCTTCCAATACATTAATTCTCTCTTTAGTTACATCTAACCTGCAGTTTACTCCACCTATTCAGGTTTTTCTTAATTTAGTTTCACTGATTATATTTCATATTAAAATTTCTATTTTGACATTTTTGTAATACTTTTATTTTTTTAAAAGGCCTCATTCTCATTTGGGTCTTATATTCAAGTCTCTAATAATTTTTAATATTTTTATTTTATAGTGTGCAATTATGACTGATAATCCCTAACATTCTGGGAGTTGAAGTCTGGCATATACTATATCTGCTGGTACTCAATCATGGTTGTAACCTCATACATTTCATTTGTTTATTTATTAGTTCACTTTTAGCCTCGGCTTTTCTTTGGGAATTCTGCAAAACCAGGTTTGGAAAATATGCTTCCAAGGTGCCTCTGTATTTGCCTATGCCAAATGCCTGTGGCTAATTCTAGCCTAGAACTGAATGTTATGTCCACTTCTCAACTGGGCTTACCTGTAACAGTGGTAGCACAAAATCAGACTCCAAATTCATGAGAACTACAGGTTTAGAGATTCAAAGTTTCCAGTAAAACTGTTTTTTTTTTTTTTTTTTTTTTTAATATAGTTTCCATCCAAAGGCAAGTTTCTCTGTTTTTTTCTCTCCAGTACTAAGAATTATATAACTCTGGCCTAAGCTTTTACCCGGCACACTAATATCTCCTCACCTTCCTTGGGAAATCCTGATGACATAGTGATTAAGAGCTGCTAACCAAAAGGTTGGCAGCTTGAATTGTTTCACCAGGCACTGCTTGGAAAGCTTATGGAGCAGTTCTACTCTATCCTGTTGGGTCACTTTGAGTTAGAATCAATTCAGAGGCAATGGGTTTTTTGTTTAGTTTTATCTTCCTCAAGTCCAAGACTGTTGTGGCTTTGGTTTATGCAGTTGCTGCCTTTTTCTTTCTTTCTTTCTTTTTTTTTGGTCAGGCACCAAGTGATTTTCTTTTCTTTGAGAACAGATGGACAAAGGATTTTCTTTTCTATGATGGATGGCCAGATAGATTAAATTTTTGTTTCTAGCTTCTGAAAATAAAAATACTACATGAGGCAAAAATTGTTTGAAACAATGTCATTAAGTTTTAAAGAAATTATTATAGTTTGCCTATTATGTGTAAGAGTTCATAGTGTCAGAGTTATATTGACTTAGACTACATCTCTCCATAACTAAAGCAGTAAAGTACTTTTTAATTCAGATCTCAAAATGAACTTTAGTTCTTTGCCATAAGCAAAGGAAAACATATTTGGAAACCATAAGGAAGCACAGGGAAGGTAAATCTCTGGCTGTATGTTTCTACTATTATAAAATGCTTATCAGACAAAGAAAAGACACATACTCTCCAGTTCCTCTCCTTCATGAAATGTCTCTGAATTGAGAATGCAGGACGACAGCCAGAAATGTCAATTATAAAATGCAAGTGTTTTACTCTATGCCTAAAACCTAAAATCCAAGAATTGGGACAAAATTCAGCCAATGGTTTAGCCATACACAGACACGTGGGTAGATGGCTCAAGACGGCAGACAAACTGTTAAATGTAAAAATTGTATTTCTTGGGTTGGAGGTTGGAGCTGAGGTAGGAGATGGCATGGGTAGGCAGTCACTGCAGAACTAGCAATAGCCATCTGGGTAAATAGGGTAAACCAAGCCAGAATTCATTAGAAAAAAGAAAATCCTAAATACCAGGAATCTCAAATGTAAATATTTCTCTCAACTTTGTTTTCCTCATCATTAAAGTGGAAATAACTATAATATATGCCTTCTGGGAGCTGTGGTCAGATGTTATATTAAAACCACTAAATAACCAATAGAGGTCAGGCACCAGCCAATCAGATCCAGAGGTGAAGATCAGCTCAGTCACGCCATTGCCATTAAACAAATATCATAATTGTGATATATGTTGAACAAGATGGTAAAAGCAAGGCTTTGCCCACTGTCCCTGGCACATACCAAGCATTCAATAAATATCTATTGTTATTAGTAGCAGGCCATTTCAAAGGTAGAAATTAAATTTTGAGACACAGAAGCAAGACTTTGGACTTGGAATTAGATGAGAGCAAATAAAAACAAGCCAGAAACAAACAATGAAGGATAAGGTCCTGGATGAATGCCTCCAAACACAGAACCAATGTCCTCAACTCATTTTTATTAACTGGTAGGTACACAGAGGAAGGGGTCACACTGGCCCAGAGAACAAAAGTCAGGTCAGCAATATTCAAAAGAACCACTGACTTGCCAAATGTCACTCAGCAGTCCAGGGACACAGTCAGAAGTAGAACTTGATTTTCCTAATTACCATTTTACCAAACCAAGATACCCCGCAACATAATAATTATTTATATGGATTTTCATTTGACAGTTTCCAAAACATTATGACATGTATTATCTCGTTCTCAGTAATAATCAGTGAAAAAACAAACAGATGTACTAGCCTTGAGAAAAGGAAAAAACTGTAGCATTTCGCTGTATTTCAAATGTGTTTTAGGGTGATTCAGATTTAAGAAATGTGTTGTTTTAAATGCCGCAGTTCAAAAACTGGGAAAGTTCAATATACACCAACAAAAATCTGTTAGATGCAGTACAGGTAGTTGCCATGGTAATCTCCATATGATGGATGGATGGATAGATTAAATTTTTGTTTTTAGCTTCTGAAAATAAAAATACTACATGAGGCAAAAGTTGTTTGAAACAGTATCTCACATAACCAAAAAAAAAAATCTGTTCCTTAGTGATGTTGAAGACACATAGAAAGAACCTTATATAGCCATGGATTCATCAGTCTACATTTTGACTTATTTTCTACCTTTTATGAAATTGAAAATGTAAATCAAAAACCAGTTGTCAAAAGCCTAGACTGCAGATCCAGATTGCTGGGTCTGAATCCTGTCTCCCTTTTCTTCTAGCTGTATGCATTCAAGCAAACTACTTGGCCTCACTGTGTGCGCTCCATTTGTTTTATCAAATAGGTGTAACATTGCATACGTCATGTGGTTGTTATAAGAATTAAACACATTGGTACATGTAAAAGTTACAAAAAAGCACTTAGCACCTAGTGCATTCTCAATAAATGCTAATTCTGTTATTATGCTCTTCAGCTGTCCCATGTCACCAATGCATATGACTTTTAAAATGAGGTGTTTTACATGTTTTATTTTGTTTTGTTTTAATGTTGGAGCTGAAGCAAGGGATTTTTTAGACTGTGTGCTAGAATGGGGAAGTAGCTCACCAGCAACATGTCAACAAGTAACAAAGCATGATTTGTGGTGACTTAAAGAAAAAGAGGACTTGTTTTTCTCACCTATGAAGAAATCTGGAGTTGGATGAATTGACTCACAGCTCCTTGAATTCAGGGTCTGTGGCTGCCTGTCTGTTGACCTTTATTGGAGCTGCTTTCATTCCAGGCATTCACCAGATGGGAAGGAGAGGAGTGGCTGCAACAACATCTGCTTCTTTCATTAGGAAAACCAAGCAGTCCTAGAAATCCCCACACTTCTCCACTCTTGTCTCCTTGGTCAGAACTCGGTCACTTGGCCACCCCTAGCAATGAGGGAAGTTGAAGAACCTGGTATTTAGCCATGCATTGTGTCATCCTGTTCAAAACTGGGATTCCACTGGCAGGGAGGAAGAAGGAATGGATAGTGTTTGCCACAGAAGCACAAGGATCTTGCCACATCTGATTAAAAGGTCACACTAGTTAAGGCCTCCTTGAGTACTTTGAGAATAAAATGAACTGCAGGGATGCCTTGGGAGTTTTAACTGCCAGATGAAGACACATTTTGCATTCTCCTCCTTTCTGAATTGGTTCCCTCTGTGCTTGATATTCTCGTTCTGCCTATAATCAAAGTTTAGGAATTACTGTAAGTGGGTTAATGCTGCCACATTGCTAGGGCAGGCAGTCGCTGACTAGGTTGCTGTGGTACCGCTGCAGGTGTCTGTGAAGATCTCAAGAAGAAAAATCTAAACTACTTCCTCACAGCCTCCCATCGCTCTGCTCCAGAGTCCGCACACCTGCTCTGGCTGTGTGATGTGCCTCATCAAAAGCGTGCAGGTGCTGCACCCGATTGAAGTGCGCCCCTTTCCCTCCAGACCACTGCAACACTCACTCAGGGAAGACTTGACAGTGGATGCGATGGAGGAGACCTACCCCTGATTATGGAGATTTGTCGGTGGTGATGGAGGTTCTTTTTTGTATTATTTACGCTATTCTCTGTGGCAGGAGTATTTCTGCCAGAGACAATTACACTGCTCTTGACTGGCACAGATCAGCAGTTTGTGATAGCTCTGAAAAGCTGCTGTGCAGCACATGTCACTGGCAGACATATTAATGCCGGCGATACGAAGTGCGTGTGATGTAACACGATTAGATGGCGCTAAGATAAAGGACCATATCCAAGCCCGTGAATAACCAAGAAGCAGCAAGGTGACAACTATCAATTATTTATTGTCCTTGTCCACTGTATTATTAACAGCTCCAGGAAAGCACACAGTCTTTCTTTCCTGCTCTCTCTCCCTCCTGTTACTGTTCAGCTCCTCAGCTTACGGGAGGTGACATCCTATGAGAGACACTGTGCTCTCACCTACCATTAGACAATCCAGAGAAAAAAGGGAAATGACCTCGCGGCAGCCTCCATTCAGCATCCTCCGTTACCAGGAAAGATGCATCGCTCTCCGCTCTGCGCAGGTGATTCCTCTTATCACCTTCCCACCCACAGTCTTCTTTATTCTTTTTCCCTCAAGTCCAGGTAAGCTGCTGATGGCACAATAGTTCACACTTCAAAGGAAAAAAAATAATGTTCTATAATTAAATCTCATACATATAGACTTGTAGGTTAGGCCCTGTTTTCCTGGAGTGACAGTTACACATTTTATGCGGATGTTAGGGCTGAGTCAGGATCCAATAACCAGGTGTGTCCAGTCGATTCTGACTCTGACTCATGGTGACCCCAGAGTAAGACAATGCTCCATGAGGTTTTCAGTGGCTGTTTTCTCAAAAGCAGATCACCAAGCCTTTTTTTCTCAGGTGACTCTGGCTAGAACCAAACCTCCAATGTTTCAGTTAGCAGCCAAGCACAATAAGCCTTTATACCACCTAGGAACTTCTGTTGAATGAGAAGAGGACTGTTTTACATCTAGTTTATATTAAACATAGACCAGTCATAAATAGGTATTAATTATGCTGCTTTCAGAAACCCCTGTGGCATAGTGATTAAGTGCTGTAGCTGCTAACTGAAAGTCTGGCAGTTCAAATCTGCCAGGCACTCCTTGGAAATTCTATGGGGCAGTTCTGTTCTATCCTATAGGGTTATGATGAGTTGGAATCCACTCAACAGCTAGCTACAAGTAACAGACAAATCTGTCTCAAAATGATTTTATATACTAAGCATAAATATCTCACTCAAAAACTCAGTAATGTCATTAAGCATGCAGAAAATTCTCACCGCTGTACACTGCCATCCATACTGTTGTTGTCTCTCATGGTTCTAAGGTTACATGAGACTCTGTTCCTCCTTATTTTTTCTGCACAGTAAGTATCTTAGCCATTTAGTGCTACTGTGACCAAAATACCACAAGTGGATGGCTTTCACAAACAAAAGTTTATTTTCTTACAGACCAGTAGTTTGCAAGTCCAAATTCAGGTTGTCAGCTCCAGGGGAAAGCTTTGTCTTTGTCATTAATCTTTCCCTGGACTGGGAGCTTCTCATGCTCCAGAAACCCAAGTCCAAAGCTCTTTCTTGATGGTATGAGGTCCCAATTTCTTCTTGCTTCCTTTTCCTTTTATCTCTTATAAGGTAAAAGGTGGTATAGCGCTTACCCCAGGGAAACTCCCTTTACAATGGATCCCAGATGTGACCTTAGCAATGGTATTACAATCTCATCCTAATTTTCTTTAACATAAGATTATAATTGCAAAACAGAGGGCAACCACACAATACTAGGAATCATAGCCTAACCAAGTTGATATATATTTGGGGGCGGCAAAAGTAACCCATGGTAGCAAGCAAGAGAGGGAGAACCTCTCCTTAACCAAAGAGAAAAAAGACTAACCTTCCGCCTAACTGAACTCATGTGGGTCGTGTTCCACTCTCTAATAATTTCTTCCAAAAAGAAAACTCATTGTACACTATAGGACGGAATAGAATTGCCCTATAGAGTTTCTGAGAAGCACCTGGTAGCTTCAAACTGTCAAATTTTTGCTTATCAGCCATAGCTCTTAACCACCACACCACTAAGTTTTCCCCTGTGGGATGCCATATGCTGATTGGTAAGCTTGCTCTCCAGGACTAGTCCATGGTAAAGGGTGATGACGATATACTGACTCTTTTAGTCTTATCTGGACCAACTACTGGAACTTAAGATGGCATCAGTGCCACCTGTATGACTTGAGATACTAGGCTTTGGATATTTTAATAAAATATAAGTTATAAGAAAAAGGAAGGGACTAATCAACCAACAGCCTCCATACAAGTTACTTTATACAATTGGGCAAATGAATGATAAAACATTTTTATTTGACGAAAACATATTGCCTAATCCTAGGAAGTTTTGCATTCTAGAAACTTTGTTGAAGATGTAGTCTCATTGACACCAAATTCCTGTAACCAAATAAGAGTCTGGCCAACCAACTGGAAGAGATCTGTATTTATGCCTATTCCCAAGAAAGGTGATCCAACAGAACGTGAAAGTTACCAAACAGTATCATTAATACCACACATAAGTAAAATTTTGCCAAAGATCATTCAGAAGTGACGGCAACAGTATACTGACAGGGAACTGTCAGAAATCAAACCAGATTCAGAAGAGGATATGTAACCAGAGATATCACAGCTGATGTCAGAGACCTTGACTGAAAGCACAGGATACCAGAACATATTTATCTGTGATTTATGTAAAAGCATTTGGCTGTGTGGATCTTAACAACTTATAGACAACACCACAGAGAATAAAAATTCCAGAAAACTTAATTTTGCTTATTTGTACGTGGATAAAGAGGCAGTCATTCATGCAGAACAAGGGGACACTGTGTGGTTTAAAGTCAATAAAGATGTGTGAAGGGGTTGATCCTTTCACCATACCTTTTAAATCTGTGTGTCCAGTGCATAATCTAAGAAGCTGGCCTATATGAAGAAGAATGAGGCATCAGGATTGGAGGATGACTCATTAACAATCTGCATTATACAGATGACACAACCTTGCTTGAAGAAAATGAAGAGGATTTGAAACATTTACTGATGAAGATCTAAGACCACAGCCTTTAGTACAGATTGCATTTCAGCATCATGAACACAGAACTCCTCACAACTGGACCAGTAAACAACATTGTGATAACACAGAGAAAGGATTGTGGTTGTCAAGGATTTCATTTGACTTGGTTCCACAATCAATGTCCATGGAAGCAGCAGTCAAGAACTTAAAAGACTGATTGTATTGGGAAAATGTGCTACAGAAGATTTCTTTATGACTTTGTAAAGATGTCATCTTGGAGACTACAGTGCACCCAACCCAAACCATGATATTTCCAATCACATCATATGCATACAAAAGCTGAACAATGAATAAGGAAGACAGAAGAAAAATTGATTCATTTGAATTGTGGTGTTGGAGAAGAATACTGAATGTACCAAGGACTGCCAGAAGAACCAACAGATCTGTTATAGAAAAAATAACCAGAGTTGTCCTTGGAAGCAAGGATTGTGAGATTGCATCTTACATAGTTTGGACATGTTATCATGAGTGATCAATCCCTGGAAAAGAATTATCATGCTTAGTAAAGTGGAGGGTCAGCTTAAAAGAAGATCCTCAACAAGATGGATTGACAGAGGGGCTGCAACAATGGGCTTAAGTATAAAAGTGATTGCGGGCATGGCACATAGGGTGCATAGGGTTGCAAAGACTTGAAACCAACTTGACAGCACCTAACAACAGCACCAGTAACATGTTTATTGTTTGTCTTACATTAAATGTTAAAGCTGTACTATATTAGCAGTATGTAGAACCTCTACATGAAAACAAAGTGTAAAACTATTGAGAGATCATTTGAACCCTGTTCTCTGGTAAAGCCCCATCTTCAGTACTGATTGAGTTACTTATCCATATAGTCACTGATTTGTTCTTTCTTCAAGTACATAAAGTGCCGGTAATATACATGATCCTCTAACAGGACCCAATTTTTATTAAAATTCATTGAACTATTTATTCCTCATTTCTGAACATTTATTATGTAGCAGAAAGTCCTGGTGTTATAGTGGTTAAGAATTACTTGCTAACCAAAAGACTGGTGGTTTGAATCCACCACGCCCTCCTTCGAAGGCCTGTTGAGCAGTTCTATTTTGTCTTATAGTTTTGTCCCATGGGGTCCCTATGAGGTGGAATCAACTGAATGGCAACACTTTTTTTTTTTTTTTTTTTAATGTGTTAAACACTAAACTTGACACTGAAGATTCTGTCATTATCTACAAGAAACTTACCATTCTAAGAAGATCTACAAAGAAACAAAGGATTCAGTGGTAAAACAGAGAATATTTATGCCTGCCTGACAGGAGAGATGTGCCCAAGATCTCTCTGGATGAGGTGACCACCAAAATGAGTCACAAAGAATTATTTAGGTGTAGAAGCATGAAGAAAGGCAAGGTGAAGGCATAAGTTTCTAGCATTTCATATTACCATGATGAGAGGTAGAGCCCAGATGACAGACCAAACACACATCCCCCTAAATCCCTCTGGAAACCATGACTGAAATGATAAATAAACAGAGCTTTCTGGACATCTAGTGAGCCCTAGGATGTGGCATAGGGCTATTAATTTAGACTTCATACCACTGAACAGAAAACCTACTCTCTTTCACTGACACCACTGAAAATACAAATAAACCAATTAAGAAATGAATTGGGAGATGTTACAACAGACCCAACTGAAATAAAATATTTCATAACAGAATACTATGAAAAGCTATACTCTAAAAGGTTTGAAAACCTAGGGGAAATGGACATATTTCGAGATTCATGTGACTCACCAAGACTATCACAAGGAGAAATAGATCAACTTAATAAATCTATCACAAAGGAAGAGATTGAAAAAGTCATCAAAAATCTACCAACCAAAAAAAGTCCTGGCCCAGACTGCTTTACCAGAGAATTCTACCAAACTTTTAGAGAAGAATGAACTCCAATACTAATGAGGCTATTTCACACCACAGAAAGAGATGAAATTCTTCCAAATTCATTCTATGAAACCAGTGTAACCCTGATACCAAAATCAGGGAAAGATCCCACAAAAAAAGAAATTTAAAGACCAATATCGCTCATGCATCTAGATGAAAAATCTTCAACAAAAGTCTAGCCAATAGAATTCAACAGCATATAAAAAAAATAATTCATCATGATGAAGTTGGTTTCACTCCAGAGATGCAAGGCTGGTTCAACATCAGAAAAACAATTAATGTAATCAACCATATTAATAACACAAAAGATAAGAATCACCTGATTTTGTCAATTGATGCAGAAAAGGCATTTGACAAAGTTCAACATCCATTCGTGCTTAAATCTTGCAGAAAAATAGGAATAAAGGGGAAATTCCTCAATATAATCAGTAGCATCTACGCAAAGCCAACTGCTTTCATCATCCTGAATGGTAAAAGATTGAAAGAATTCCCTTTGAGAATGGAAACTAGGTTCTAGCCAGAGCAATTAGGTAACTCAAGGAAATGAAAGGCGTCTGCATTGGCAATGAAGAAGTAAAGATTTCCCTCTTTGCAGACGACATAGTTGTTTATACAGAGAATCCAAAGAAATCAGTAAGTAAACTATTGGAGCTAATAGAAGAATTCAGCAAAGTATCAGGATGCAAGATAACATAACTAAATCAATAGGATTCCTTTATACCAACAGTCAAATTATTAAAGAAGAGATCACCAAATCAATTCCATTTACTATAGCCCCCAAGAAGATAAAATACCTAGGAATAAATCTAACTAGAGAAATAAGAAATCTTCACATAGAAAACTACAAGACCTTACTACAAGAAACTAGAATAGACTTATATAAGTGGAGTAATCTGCCCTGCTCATGGATAGGAAGACTCAATATTGTGAAAATGTCTATTTTTCCCAAAGCAATCTACTTATATAACGCAATCCCAATACAAATTCCAGCAACATTTTTTAATGAGATGGAGAAACAAATTATCAGCTTTGTTTGGAAAGGGAAGAAGCCCCAGATAAGTAAAGCATGACTGAAGAACAAGAACACATTGGGAGGCCTCTCATTACATAACTTTAAAACCTATTACACTGCCACAGTAGTCAAAACAGCCTGATACTGGTACAAAAAGAGACATATAGACCAATGGAACAAGGTAGAGACCCCAGAGATGCCACCATCCTCATATGAACAGCTGACATTTGACAAAGGTCCTAAGATTTTGAACTGGGGTAAGAACAGTCTCTTTAACAAATGTGCTGGCATAATTGGATATCCATCTGTAAGAAATTGAAACAAGACCCGTATCTCACACCTTATACAAAAATCAACTCAAATTGGATAAAAGACCTAAATATAAAAGCTAAAACGATAAAGGTCATCCAAGATAAAATAGAGTCAACAATGGACATTTTAATACACAATATAGACAGACTTCAAAATCTCACAAACAAAACATATTCATCAAAAGAGAAAATAGATAAATGGAAATTACTAAGAATCAAACACTTCTGCTCATCCAAAGACTTCATCAAAAGAATAAAAAGACCATCTAGAGAATGGGAAAAAATATTTGGTAAGTCTATGTCAGACCGATACCTGATCTCCATAATCTATGAGGTACTATAAAATATTAATAAAAAGGGGTGGAGTCAAGATGGCGGACTAAGGACATGTCTCTTTCAATCCCTCTGGAAACCAAGACCTGAATTGACAATTAAACAGAGCCTTCTGAGCACCTAATCAGCCTCAGGGCACGGCACAGAGCTGTTAATTGGGACTTTATATCATTCAGCGAAAAACCTCCTCTCTTTCGCTGACTCCCGCTCCTGGCTAGCCCCGGCTCTCACGGACGGAAGGTAAACAAACCCTTTTGACATTTTTTTCCTCGGTCTCGGCTGGCGGGCGGAGCTGGGCCTTGCCCGGTGGCTGGACTCAGACTCGCTGCTGGGGGGATAGGCAGGCGAAATTCCCATGTTCTGAGAGCCAGGCTTGGGACTCTGTTAATCTGGACACTTTGAGCCTTTCGTTTTGTAGCTGCCTCAGTGGGGTTTGTGTGGAACTCCGTGGTCAGGGTGCGGGACGCCATGTTGGTACCGAGATTTTAGTGGGACCTCGTTCTTAGCCTGGGAGCCAGCGCCTGCAAACGGGACAGTGCTTCTCCGTCAGAAAAGTAGTGATTTTGCATAGTGCTGCCTACATTGGGGGCCCTGCAACAGAAGCAGAGGAATCGCTGCCTCTGGGCATCTTTAGCCCCCCTGTCTGCTGCCTGTGTGGAGGACGCCATCTTGGGTATGGTGGCCGCAGCTGGACCTAATTCTTAGCTTGGGAGCCAGAGCCTGCCCACAAAAGAGCTCTTTTCTATCACAAAAGCAGTACTCAACGCAGTGTTGGATAAGGCTAGGCCCTGTCAGCAGAGGCCACCAGGGCACTAGCAGTGCTGTATTCTGAACTAGTTTGTTATCATCTGGGGTTGGATACAGTAGCGCTTACTTTGTCAGATGGGAAGAGGGACCTCTACACCTGAAAACCTAACTGACTTGTGAACTGGTCAGATATCTTTTGCTTTACATTTGAAGACAGCCTAGAGAAACATTTGCAATCCATCCTCACAGTACCTCTTCCAGCTTCTATATACTTACATGGGGCCTAAAAAGCAACAGACAATTGTGGCATACAAGCAATCACTCATGGCTTCAGAAGGCTTTCAAACAAAGCAACCAAGGAGTTTTCCAGATGAAGAAACTTTTATGAAAGCATCAGGAAGTGAATTCAAATTGATTATATACAGGGCCCTTCTAGACCTTATACAAAATGCAGCAGAACAAAATGAAAAATTAAGCAAGTTGTTCCATCTGATGGAACACCAGTACTCTGAAATCCAACAGATCAAGAACAAAATCAAAGACATAGAAGCTTCCATGCTAACCCAAGAAAACAGAATGGAACAAATGGAAAAAAGAATTTCTGACTTGGAAGATAGAGCTACTGATGGCAGTGTCTATGAGCAGAAATCAGAAAAAAGAAACAAGAAAAATGAAGAAACATTAAGAAGCATGTGGGACTCTATTAAGAGGAACAATCTTCAATTAATTGGAGTCACTGAACAGGGTGAGACATCTGAGAACACAGAGAGTATTGTTGCTGAGCTGCTGAAAGAAAACTTCCCAGAAATCGTGAAGGAAGAGAATATAGACATCTCAGATGCATATCGTACGCCACCCAATATAGATTTCAAAAGAAAGACTCCAAGACATATTATAATCAAGCTTAACAAAATGAAACATAAGCAGCAACTCTTAAAGGCAGCAAGACTCAAGGCAAAGCTAACATTCAGAGGGAAACCCTGTAGGCTCTCGTCAGATTTCTCAGCAGAAACCATGCTGGCACGGAGACAGTGGCACGACACATTCAAAGTCTTGAAGGAGAAGAACTTCCAACCAAGAATTATATATCCTGCAAAACTGTCTTTCAAACATGAAAATGAAATTAAGACATTTCCAGATAAACAGAAACTCAGAGACTTTGTAAAAACCAAACCCAAACTACAAGAAATACTGAAAGAAGTTCTTGGCTTTGGCTTAGAAGAACGAAACCACTAAATTTATATTTTAGAACGACACACTACTCAATACTCAGTTAGGGAAGGCTCCAAAGTAAATCACAGCTTTGATTTGGAAAGAAGCAACCCAGTGATCATCATGAAAACTATGGTGTCATCATAATAAAAGAGGGATGTACTACAGTCGTTATAGTCCTTCCAGACAGAGAGGAAGATGACAAGACTGGTAGTAATTAAAATTGGGTTTACAAATAGTTTATTAAGGGGGTTCATAGGGGCAGAAGTAAAGCACAACAAAGATATATCATACCATTTCAAGAAATCTAACACACGAGTCTCAACAACTATAAAACCAGCTCTGAAAAAGGTGAAAAATCAACTCACAAAAAAGAGTGTCTCAGAACAGACTAATAAGAACAACAGAGAAAACATCAACATAAAAATAAACATATCACAATGGCAGCAGTGAACACATACCTATCAATAATTACATTGAATGTGAATGGACTGAATGCTCCAGTAAACAGACACCGAGTGTCATCTTGGATCAAAAGACACGACCCATCCATATGTTGTCTACAAGAAACTCACTTGAGACCTAAAGACAGGAACAAACTGAAAATTAAAGGTTGGAAGAATATATATCAAGCTAACAATGAACAAAGAAGAGCAGGGGTGGCAATTCTAATCTCAGACAAAATCAACTTTAATGTCAAATCCACCATCATGGACAAAGATGGACACTATTTACTGCTGAAAGGTTCAGTACACAAACAAGACTTAACTATATTAAACATTTATGCACCTAATGTCAGAGCACCTAAATATGTCGAAGAAACACTGACTATGCTCAACAGAGAGTTAGATGACTCTACAATAATAGTGGGAGACTTTAACACTCCACTCTCATTACTAGACAGATCATCCAGAAAAAAGCTCAGTAAAGATACAGAAGACCTCATTGACACAATTAACCAACTAAACCTCATTAATATATACAGAACTTTCCACCCCTCAGCAGACAACTACACCTTCTTCTCCAGTGCACATGGAACATTCTCCAGAATTGACCACGTGATAGGCCATAATGCAATGCTCAACAAAACCCATACCATTGAATTATTGCAAAGCATCTTCTCAGATCATAAAGCCATCAAAGTTGAAATCAATAGCAGAAAAAACAGAGATAGAAAGTGGAACTCTTGGAAACTGAACAACATCTTGCTCAAAAAACATAGGTTATAGAGGAAATCAGGGATCAATTAAAGAAATTCATGGATTCCAATGAGAACGAAAACACTTCCTACCACAACCTATGGGATACAGCCAAAGCAGTGCTCAGAGGTCTGTTTATCTCCATAAATGCACACATCGGGAAGGAAGAAAGAAACCAAATCAAGGAACTAACTCTACAGCTTGAACAAGTAGAAAGAGAACAACAGAGGAATCCCTCGGGCACTGGAAGAAAGGAGATCATAAAGATTAGAGCACAGCTAAATGAATTACAGAATAGAAAAACAATTGAAAAAATTGAAAAGACCAAAAGCTGGTTTTTTGAAAAGATCAACAAAATTGATAAACCACTGGCTAAACTTACTAAAGAAAAGCAGGAAAGGAAACAAATAACCCAAATTAGAAATGAGAAGGGAGTTGTCACCACAGATGCAACAGAAATCAAAAACATCATAACAGAATACTATGAAAGACTGTACTCTAACAAATTTGAAAACCTAGGGGAAATGGACCAATTCATTGACTCATACCACCTACCCAAATTATCACAACGTGAAGCAGAGCAACTTAATAAACCCATCACAAAGGAAGAGATTTAAAAGGTCATCAAAACACTGCCAACCCAAAAAAGTCCGGGCCCAGATGGCTTCACGGCAGAATTCTACCAAGCATTTAGAGAAGAGTTATCCCCAATACTACTGAAACTATTTCACAGTATGGAAAGGGATGAAGTACTCCCAAACTCATTCTATGAAGCCACCATAACCCTGATAGCTAAGCCCGAGAAAGATCCAACAAAGACAGAGAACTACAGACTGATATCACTCATGAACCTAGATGCAAAAATCTTCAACAAAATTCTTGCCAACATAATACAACAACATATCAAGAAAATAATCCATCATGACCAAGTGGGATTCATACCAGGGATGCAAGGCTGGTTCAACATCAGGAAAACAATTAGTGTGATTAACCACATAAATAACACAAAAGACAAAGATCACCTGATTTTGTCCATTGATGCCGAAAAGGCATTTGATAAAGTCCAACACCCATTCATGCTAAAAACTCTTAGCAAAATGGGCATAGATGGCAAATTCCTCAACACAATAAGGGCCATTTATACAAAGCCAATTGCCCACATCATCCTGAATGGAGAGAGACTGAAAGACTTTCCCCTGAGATCAGGAACTAGACAAGGATGCCCACTGTCACCTCTCCTATTCAACATTGTGCTAGAAGTTCTAGCCAGAGCAATTAGACAAGACGAAGAAATAAAGGGCATCTGCATCGGCAAAGAGGAAGTTAAAATCTCCCTGTTCGTAGATGATATGATTGTTTATGCAGAGAACCCCAAGGAATCTATAAGTAAGTTACTCAAACTGATAGAAGAGTTCAGCAAAGTCTCAGGATACAAGATAAACATAAGTAAATCAGTAGGATTCCTTTATACCAACAACGAGACTGTTAAGGAGGAAATTATCAAATCTATACCATTTGTGATAGCCCCTAGGAAGATAAAGTACCTAGGAATTAATCTAACCAGAGAAACAACAGACCTTTACAAAGAGAACTACAAGCCCTTACTACAAGAAACTAAAAGAGACTTAGATAAATGGAAAAACCTACACTGCTCATGGATAAGAAGACTTAACATTGTGAAAATGTCTATTTTACCCAAAGCAATTTATTTATATAATGCAATCCCAATACAATTTCCAGCATCATTTTTTAATGAGATGGAGAAACAAATCACCAGTTTTGTTTGGGAAGGGAAGAAGCCCCGGATAAGTAAGGTACTACTAAAGAAGAAGAACACACTGGGAGGCCTCTCATTACCTGACCTTAGAACATACTACACTGCCACAGTGGTCAAAACAGCCTGGTACTGGTAAAAGAACAGACAGACTGATAAAGGGAACAGAATTGAGACCCCAGAGATGACACCATCTGCCTATGAACAGTTGATATTCGACAAAGGCCCTAAGACATTAAACTGGGGTAAAAACAGCATCTTCAATAAATGGTGCTGGCAAAATTGGTTATCCATCTGCAATAAACTGAATCAAGATCCATATCTTACACCTTATACAAAAACCAACTCCAACTGGATAAAAGACCTAAATATCAAACCTAAAACGATAAAGCTCATCCAAGAAAAGGTAGGAACAACAATGGAAGTTTTAATACATAATGAGGACAGACTCCAAAATCTGTCAAAGAAACCTCAATCAACAGAAGAGAAAGTAGATAAATGGGAACTATTAAGAATCACACACTTTTGCTCATCCAAAGACTTTATTAATAGAATTAAAAGAACACCCACAGAGTGGGAAAAAATATTTGGCAACTCTATGTCAGATCGACGCCTGATCTTCATAATCTATAAGATACTACAAAATATCAATAAGAAGAAGATAAACCATCCAATTAAGCGATGGGCAAAGGAGATGGACAGATACTTCACTAAAGAGGAGATCCAGGCAGCCAAAAAACACATGCGGACATGTTCACGATCTTTAGCTATTAAAGAAATTCAAATCAAGACAACAATGAGATACCATCTCACCCCAACAAGATTGGCCATGATCCAGAAAACACAAAACAACAAATGCTGGAGAGGCTGTGGAGAAAGTGGAACCCTCCTACACTGTTGGTGGGGTTGCAAAATGGTCCAGCCTCTTTGGAAGGCAATCTGGCGCTTCCTTAAAAAAATGGATATCGATATACCATTTGACCCAGTAATTCCACTACTTGGAATATATCCTACAGATTCAAGGCCTTTCACACCAACGGACACATGCACCAGAATGTTTATCGCGGCACAGTCCACAATAGCAAAAAGGTGGAATCAAACTAGATGCCCAACAATAGAAGAATGGATAGGTAAACTGTGGTACATATACTCAATTGTGCACTACGCAATGATAAAGAATAATGATGATTCCAGGAAACATCTCCTAACCTGGTTTCAACTGGAAGACATTATGTTGAGTGAGAGTAGTCAGCGACAAAAGAATAAATACTGTATGAGACCTCTACGATAAGATATCAAAAACAGACTTGTGTATAGAAGAAAAGACTCTTTGACAGCTGCAAGGGAGGGGAGGGAGGGAGGGAGGACAAGGGGGGGAAGGTTTAGTTTAGGTAGTTACTAGAAATCTAGTTGGGAGAAAGCGGTGACAGCACACATTAGGAACAAGAACAACATTAAGTGGACTTCAGCATAACTTGAGTACTCCTTCCATCTTAACTCAATACTGCAAGGATAGAGTAGCTGGGGTGGGGGGTGGGGGACCATGCTCTTAGGCGAATTCCAGGCCAATTGGCACAACTAGCGTTTTGCTAAGAGAGCTCTATGCACCCCACATTGATGAGGGGCTTCTGGGGTCTTAAAAGCTGCCAAGCTGTCATCCGAGGACACAGCAAATGGTCCCAACTCAGCAGGAATGGATGCTCACCAAGGGCCAAAATGGCATGCGGTAAAGACAACCGAGAAGACAGAGAGACCCACGTGAGTTGGTGCCTACATCGACCTGGGACCGGAAGAACCAGATGGTGCCCGGCCACCACCAGTGATAGCCATGACGGAGCTCACAGAGAGGAGCCTCACTGGCAACACAAAAATAAAAAGAGGTGCAACATGAGATCTCCACTAAAAGACCTCAATTGATGGTCCAGCGATTTTGGGGTTCCTCTGAGAGCATGGCCCCTGGCCCTGATGCTGCCCGTTCCCATAAATTATAACAAAGGTCCACTCTTTGTACAGTAATGGAATGGACTTGGCAATGCAGAGTAACCATATGTTGGAAGCACTTTATGGTTCTATACATCTATAGGATATCATCTTGCTGACATCTGGCTGGAGGAAGGGGAGTGGACGGAGAGGAGGGGAAAGGAGACTGTTGGGAGGATGAGACATGTATGGAGCAGAGAGGAATAGTGTGCAGTCACCGGACAGGGAGAGCAGTGGAAGCTGCATAGAGGGGGGCATGTAAATTTACATGTGAAAGTACATTTTTACTCAGTTATGTTAAATAAAAAATATATATATATTAATAAAAAAAATCAATCATCCAATTAAGCAATGGGCAAAGGAAATGGACAGACACTTCTCTAGAGAGGAGATCTAGGCAGCCAAAAAACACATGCAGACATGCTCACAATCATTAATTATTAAAAAAAAATTAAAATCAAAATGACAATGAGATACCATCTCACCCCAACAAGATTGACCATGATTCAAAAAACACAAAACACTAAATGTTGGAGAGGCTGTGGAGAGATTGTAACTCTCCTACACTGTTGGTGGAATTGCAGAATGGTGCAACCTCTTTGGAAAGCAATTTGGTGTTACCTTAAAATAATGGATATAGATATATCATTTGACCCAGTAATTCCTCTGCTTGGAATATATCCTACAGAATCAAGGCCATTCACACCAACTGGTACATGCACATGAATGTTCATCACAGCACAGTCCACAATAGAAAAAGATTGGAATCAACCCGGATGTCCAACAACAGAAGAATGGATGGGTAAACTTTGGTATATGTACTCAATGGAGTACTATACACTGATAAAGAACAATGATGATAGCAGGAAACATCTCTCAATTTGGTCTCAACTGGAGGACATTATGTTGAGTGAAACTAGTCAGTGACAGAAGGACAATTATTATACAAGACCCCTACGATAAAAACTTAAAAGCAGACTCATACATAACAGAAAAGACTCTTTGACGGCTACAAGGGTGTGAAGGGTGGGAGGGTGATGGGCGAGGGTTTAGATTAGATAGTTGTTAGAAATTTGGTTGGGTGAAATTGATGACAATACACATTAGTAAGAAGATAAATATTAATGGGACTTCGACACAACTTGTGTACTCCTCCTATCTTAACCCAGTATTGTAAGCAGAGTATGTACACTTTCATTTGTTATTTAATTAAAAAAAAATGCAAAAATAAAGAATGTTAATTTCTGATTACACTTGGAAGGTGTATGTGTATTCAATGTTAAATTCGTCCATTTCTCTGTATGTTCCAAAATTTCCATAATAAAATAATACAAAAAAAAGAACATCAGCAGATTAATAATAAAGTTACAGAAATTAAAGGAGCAGAACCAAGGCAGAATTAGTGGAAGCCAGAATTAGTGAGATTGCAGGTAAAATACTTGACACATGTTTGAGTAAAAATCAGATAAAAAGAATTTTTGAAAATCAAGACACTCTAAGAATTATGTGGGATTCTATCAAGAGGAATTATCTATGAATGATTGGAGTACCAGAATTGGGGTTGGTGGAGAAGATAACAGAGAAGACAGAGAGAACTGCTGAAGACTTATTAAAAGAAAACTTCCCTGATATCATGAAAAATGAGGAGAAATCTATTCAAGATGCTTCATCTATCTCCACACAAGGTAGATCTCAAAACAAACAGCCAAGATGTGTTATAATCCAACTTGCCAAAACTAAAGAGAAAGAGAAACTTTTATGGGTATCTAGGAATAAACAAAAAGTAATTTACAAAGAAGAGTCAATAACACAAATTTCTGACTAATCAGCAGAAACATGAAGGCAAAAAGGCAATGGGATGACATATCAAAGCCTCGATGGAGGAAAAAATTTGCCATTCAACAATTATGTATACAGCATGTGATTATTGATATATCGTATGAATATGATGGTGAAGTTTAAATAGTTTGGAAAAAACAAACAAAAATTACAAGAAATGCTAAAGGGAGTCCTTTAGTTAGAATATCAGTAACATCAGAAAATTACCCAAGACTAGAATGTTGGACAGAGCACCCAAATGTCAACCCGGATAGGAAAATCACAAACATAAACCAAAGCTAAAATACTGAAAATAGGTAAATAGAGATGCTATGATACAAAAGACGACAACATTATAACAAAAAGAGGGGCTGGAAAATGCAGTCATAGATCTTTTATTAGGGAAAGGAAGTCAATAAAACACAAAGGAATTATATGGATTAAGTTTTGAAAAATAAGGCTAAGTATTAAGATAACTACAAAGGAAATTATCAATCCAACACGTTAAAATAAAAAAACAAGGAAAATATGAAGTCTCAGGAAATACAAAGCCAATGACAATAAAAAAGATGGAAAGAGAACACATAAAGAAGAATTATTCAGCATGAAAATAGAAGAATTACTCAGCATGAAAATTAAGTGGAACAAAAAAATTGTCAACCATACATAAAAAAGACATTGCTATGGCAGCATTAGACCCATACCTATCAATAATTATGCTGAATGTAGATGGATTAAATGCACCAATAAAGAAACAGAAAGTAGCAGAGTAGATAAAGAAACATGATCTGTCTACATGCTACCTGTAAGTGACATACCTTAAAGAAACAAACTAAAACTCAAAGGATGAAAAATATATATATAAAGCAATACTTGGCTTTGGCTGTTGGAAAAAGAATAGAAAGGATATTAGTTTGTGATAAAATAGACTTTAAAGTAGAATCCATCACAAAGGATAAGGAAGGATACTATATAATGCTTAAAGAATCAATACATCAGTAGCACATAACCCTGTTAAATATTTATGCACCCAATGATTTTATGATAAGTACATAAAAACTAGGTCCTACACAATTTCATTTTGCAAATGTCAGGCTTTCTTTCTTTTTTTTTTTTTGAGAATTTACCCTGGGTGCAACTCACAGTAAGTTGCTAGTAGTTGCAGAGAATGTATCATTTCTAACTATTGCTTGCAAGATAAAATTAACACAAATAATTTTTAAAGTGGCACTAAACAATATATTACAGTACAGAACAAGGAAGTATACAGTATCATAGCCTTAGGAATTCAAAGAAACATGACATCTAAGAAATCTAATGGAGTCAGGGAAAACTGCAAAGAAATGTGAGCCTTGAATTGACACCTTGAAGCAATTTCTCTGAACTCACAGCTGTTGAATTGATTCCAACTCCTAGCAACCCTGCAGACAGAGCAGAACTGACCATTGAGTTTCCAAATAGTGCCTTGTGGATTTGAACTGCTGACCTTCTGGTTAGCAGCTGTAACACTTAACCACTACTCCATCAGGGTTTCTGGGATTTGTCTATGTAAATAAAAGTAGTGAAGGAAAGGCAGTATATGATGAGAGGAAACCATGAAAGAAGACAAAGAATAAGCCAAAAAAAAAAAAAAAAAAAGATCCATTGCTGCCAACTCCATTTCCATTCCCACTCACAGCAACCTTATAGGGTGGAGTAGAAGTGTCCCACGGGGTTTCCGAGGAGTAGCTACTGGATTCAAACTGTTGACCTTTTTGTTAGCAGTGTAACACTTAAATCACGGTGCCATTAGGACCCCGTATTCCTGTTCATTCTTGCCATGTATCTCTTTAAGCCTCTGTGTCTACTCCCCAACAACACCCACAAGGTGAAGGGAGAGACCCACACCTACTCAACATTAGTGCCTTGATTATGTTCCACAATGCTTATAGTTCTCCCAAATACAACTGGACTTTTTTGTTTTCTTTTTTTTAATCTCTTTCCATTTTTCTGACTTTACTCTCAGCCTTATTTCTCTGAGTTTATATTGTTGTATAGTTAAGTATACACATAGATAGCTGTTGTATGTAAACATTAAACTCAACAAATATATGCACATGGGAACCCAGTAGTATTCAGTACATTCAACAAGAACCTCCCAGACGAAGTTCACTTCAAACTAAATAATAACGATAACAGCGAACATTTGCTATGTCTCCTTAGTGCTGTGTTGGTACTTTTCTTAAGCACTCAGTCTTGGCTAAATGAATTGTTCTCTCTCTTTCTGGGACCCACTTCTTCCACAGAAACACTGGAGGTGCAGTAAAGTCCTACGGCTGTTAACCAAAAATATCTGCAGTTCAAATCTGCGAGGAGCTCCCAGGAAACTCTATGGGGTAGTCCTACTCTAGCCTATAAGGTCATTATGAGTTGGAACCAACTTGATGGCACTGGGTTTGTGATGGGTCTTCTTCCACACCAACGCTGTGCTAAGCCATGTACTTATGTGGCCAACGAGGTATCAGCAAACATAATGCAAGCGGAAGCTAGATAAGAGCTGTACATTGGGGCTTACCTTCTCTTGTTCCTGGAAACTCTCTCACCACTGTGAGTAGAAAGGCTAGATGGTCTTTTGGAGGACGAAGGAGTGTCTTGAGCTGCCCAGCCATCATCCAAATGCAAAAGTAAGGCTATCCCAACAGCTGATGATACAGAGCCAAGCCATCACCACTGAGCTGAGCCCTAACTGCCAATCCACAGAATCACGAGCAAAGAAATGGTCCGTCTTTCAAGCCCTTATATTTTGTGCTGTACTGGTACACAGCCATAAGGTAATCTGTGAGTACAAAAACTCCAAGCATTCTCAAACACACTAGTTCTATCAATGTGGCCAAAGAAACAAATGAGCTATGTAGTTGGCTTTATTAAAAGTCAGTTCAGATGATTCTGGCTTGTCCTGACAGCCAAGTAGACTATTCTAGGATTTCTATGAATATTCAGAGTTGCTATGAGGAATGGCTCAGATTCACTGAGTAATTAATTACAAATCTCCGCGTTCCTTGATTAAAAAGGCTCCATGTTGGTGAATTACATAAAAAGAAAAATAGTAAGTTTGTACAGGAGACTTCCCTGGCTGAGGTTCATGTAACCTACGTTCTCTTGGCTCCCAAATACCAAATCCAAGTGGAGCTTTACTTAACAAGTTCATTCACATGGTGCGTTAGTCATCAGATTAATGTAGATCAGGTTTCAATCTTATAAAAAGTCCTGATTTCCGGGGTTTTTTTTGATGCCATTCTCAAGACTGCTATGTTCCTAACAAGCTCAGTATTGCCAACATACCTTTCATAAGTGACATCAAAATATCCAATTTCGTGACTATCCGTCAAATTATTTTACAAATTGTCTTGAAGCCAAGTCTGGGAACAGACATAGTCAAGGCATGCATGTAGTATACATGCTTCAGATAAGAAGTTTCAGTAAATAACATTCAGTAGACAGATTAAATTTTTCCTGCCTTGTAAACTTAAGCAAAGACTCTTACATAGAAAACTGACTTTTCATGACACACTGATGAGGGTCTATAATGAAACTAAATATCTACCAGCCAAAATTAGTCAAAAATGTCCACAAACAGATTGTGGTTCTCGAATAATGAGGCCCATGCATTCAGACTGAATTTTCTGATACTATGTTTTCACAGATGTGCTGGCACACTGTGGAATAGGCTACATGTGATTCGTAAAAGAGACAATGTCATCATAATTACTATATTCTCTCTTCTGTCGAATAATACTTAGTTCATACATAACCTTACAGCATGTGATGGTTACTCTTTGCTAAATAAAAAACATTTGATAAGTCTAACATTGTCAGGGGAAGGGAGAAGACAGCTGTCTCTCAATAGAGGGAAAAAGAAATACACCAGGACTATTCAACAAACATAGAAATTCAGAGACAGTGAAGTTTCAAAACAGATTTTGTAAGAAGTTTACAAACAAAGTGCCAACAGATTAAGGAAACATTGGCTTGGCAAGTAGTAATGGGAGCCTAGGAGGCTCTGCAACTGTGCATGGAGACCAGAACTAGTGTCACCCCAGGAATGCAGAATATGAGACCTGCCATGGGAAAATGGATTCTCCTTTCAAGATGCCAAAATACCTCTGGGAGGACAGGACCTAAGTTCCCAGCTTCTTGCCACACGAACCTAGATGGTGAAACTATCAGCTACCCTGTGTTGAAGAAGTAGTTAGATATAATGAAACAAACAAGACATGTTCTTTCAACCGCTAAGACATGCACCTCAGCTCTTACTTTTATTTTTTGCTGCCCTGGATGAGACAGGAAACCCTGGTGGTGTAATGATTTTGTGTTGTGTCTGCTAACTAAAATGTCAGCAGTTCAAATCTGCCAGGCACTCCTTGGAAACCCAACGGGACAGTCCTGCCCTGACCTGTAGGGTCACTATGAGCAAGAATCAGCTCCACGACAGTGCGTTTGATTTTTCGTTTGGATGAGACATAACGTAACATGGAAAATACCCTGACGGATTTTGGTGAGGATCAAATCAGTCCCCTTATGTGAAAAGTCCTAGCAAGAGCTTTGGCATTTAGGAGACCCTCAAAAAAAATTTTTTTTTAATTTAATGATATATTTTATTTAATGTATCATCATTGCAACATGAATCAATCGATGAGTTTTTAAATTTTCATGCAAATGTTGTTTCTCCTGATTGCTGAGTTAAAAATTTGTTGTTGTTGTTGTGCTTTAGGTATACATTTACTGTGCAAATTATTTTCTTTTCTTTTTTTTCACTTTTTTTATGTTTTTATTTAACATGACTGAGTGAAAATGTACATTCCCGTATAAATGTACATGCCCACTTATATGCAGCTTCCACTGCTCTCTCTGCCCGGTGACAGCACACTATTCCTCTCTGCTCCATACATGTCTCATCCTCCCAACAGTCTCCTTTCTCCTCCTCTCCACCCACTCTCCTTCCTCCAACTAGAGGTCAGCAGGATGATATCCTATAGATGTATAGAACCATGTTTTTCTTTTTCACTTCTTTCTTTGTCCCACCTGTGGTATAAAACAGTCACACTAAATGACTTTGACCAAGGCAATTACCGTCCTTGTACGCTTAGCTTCCTTTTTTAATAAAACAGATGAAATCATTTAGTAACGCCTTTAGGTTGCTTCCATCTGTAAATCAATGAATTTTGGAAAGATATCCCAACCTTTCATTATGACTACTATATTTACTTAAATATGTATATTTAAGTAAGAGTATACTTAAACTTATTTGTATGCTTACATGTATAAGCACACTCATTAGAGTGATACTAATAACGTAATAACTGCTCTTTAGTGTTTTAACAAATATTAAACGGACAACTTACAAATCACTTTTGGGATGAAGTCACTTTTGATGAGGTCTAGTGAACACATTCTCACAGAACTTACATAGAATATTTTCAGTGTTTTAAGGACTTTTCCCTGCCTTCAAGGCACTGTGCCAGTTAATTAATTCTATCTGGGAAAGGCAGGTTGCATGTTATTAGCCTCCCCACCATCTCAGCTGTGGGCAGCCAAGAGGAGTATTGACCCAGGCTCCTGAAGCAGGGGAGGTTCGAGCCGGGTTTAGCACACAGGAGCCCCAGTTCCCAAAGTCAGCATTCACTCCACACCTCTCACTCATAGCTGAGATTGCTTCTGGTGCCAGATTACATACTGCTGTGCTTTCTTTTTTTATATTTAAAGATTTGAGGGATGTGAGGAATGATTAAATATTGAGTTCAAGGAGATATAAAAGGATATGGAAAAGACTCAAAAATATACGGTACCATTATTCAAGTTTCTATTCTTATCACAGAGCAAAAGCCTTTGCTAAATTTGGTAGTAATATTACCGTGGCACTGAAAAACTACTGAATAAATAAAGGAGCGTATCAGTTGGGGTCTACTGCCACAGGGTGTCTCATGTTTCTTACTATTTGTGAACAGTCATGCCATCATGCTGGGTGAGGCTATGATTTAATTCTTCTCCTCTTTCCTAATCACTTAACAGATTTCACATTGTATAAAAATAACCAGTTAACATCTGGTAGGCAAGAGATTGATTCTGGCCAGTCCCATGTCCATCTGTAGTCACACTGACGGACTAGAGACTTCCTCCAGTGTTTGTCACCACAGAGAAGCAGATAGAGCCGGAGACCTTGGAGTCTAAATCTCTCTTACATTTTTGGTTTTGGTCAGTGGGAATGGTTCACCCCAGCAACATGGCTTATGCACATAAGGCCCCGCTAAGTTCTGAAGGACTTAGTGCAGTCTAAAAGTTTGTAAAGGCAGCACCTTGCACTCAAGATTCATTTCAGATTTTCTGGAAAAGTTTCTAACCAATGGCAACTTGAGCAACTAAACCAAATACCGGTAAGCCACACTCTTCAAAGCATGGCCTGAGAAACAAATAGCAGCTCCAATATTACCTGGGAGTTTTTGGAAATGTGGACTCTGAACTTCCACTCAGAAACTACTGAATCAGTATCTGCATGTGAAAAAGAACCCCAGGGAATCATGCACTAATTACACCTTGTAAAGCCCTATCTTAAATAATTTCTAGGTCAAGCTTACACCATCTTTCAGAGAAAACACCTCAAAGTCAATTGGGGTGTGAATGGTATTCAGAGAGGAGTGCAGAATAAACACAGTCCTGAAGAGGAACAGATTTTTTTGTGCTATTGAGGTTAAGTCACTCATCTGTAAGATGAGATGATTTCCTTTTTCTTCTATTTTTCTTAAGAATCTCAATTCTCATGTCCTGTCATTCCAAGAGACTTTAGGGAAAATCTTTGGTTTTTCCTTTGCAGTGACTTTTCCCTTGCCACCTTCTTGTGATGGCAGTACTCCTCTTTCCCTCTTTTCTTTCACTGATTTCGTACAGTAGAGGAATAACAGATCCCACCCGTGCCCACAGCGGTAAATGTATTTCTCAATTCTGACCAATTAGAACACTATGTTAGTACTTCCTGTGTGGACTGGCATATGACTTAAATTGGGTCACTTGGAGTTCTCCCTAGAAGAGACTCTTCTTCTAGGATTATGGGAAGTAAGGATAATGCAGGTTTGCAAGCTGCTAGTTGTCATCTTCCCTGCTTAGGTAAGAGTAAAGTAAGTACATGGAATGAACAGGGCTAAGAGACGTAGAGAGAGGATTGTGACGACATTGAGCTATGGAATCTAGCTGTCACTGAGGACTACTTTGTGCTTTGTGTACAGCAACAGATTTCTCTTTTTGTTTCAGCCAGTTTTATAAGTTTTTATAAATCACACACAATAATAATAATGGCAAAGATAGTAGACTATTAATTTGTTTTTCTGCTACCTCTATTTTCTAACACGTAGGGGTCACCAGCATTTGAGGAAAGACTCTTATATGAAACTAGGATAAGAATAAATGGAGACTTTTCAAATATACAGTTTAATAAAAGCAAATGTGTCCATAAAACAATGGCCTGCCATTTAGAAGCAGAAAGATAGAAATAGGAAGCAAGAAAGAAATTTTGTAAGTTAAAATTATGCTAACAAAATAAACAATGTTGTAAGTGTTGGAAGACAAAGAAGAGCAAATCTCGCAAATAGTAAAGAGATAGAGCAGGAAAAAGTGAGAAAAATAACAGAATTTAGAGAATTAATTCAGGAGTTTCACTTTCTCATTAAAAGTAGTTTCAAAAAAAGAAAAAGAAGGAATTAAAAACTATTATATAAGACAAATTCAGATCACTGAAAGTCCAGAATAATGCGGAATGTACATTATTATGAAATTTCAGGATATCATAGATGAAGAGATGATTGTGAAGGGCTTCACACGGAGAAAGGTGTTGAGACCAGACTCATATTAGACCCTTAATAATGACAATAGAAATGAGAAGATGATGAAAACACAAAACAACAAATGCTGGAGAGGCTGTGGAGAAAGCGGAACCCTCCTACACTGTTGGTGGGGTTGCAAAATGGTCCAGCCTCTTTGGAAGGCAATCTGGCGCTTCCTTAAAAAAATGGATATCGATATACCATTTGACCCAGTAATTCCACTACTTGGAATACATCCTACAGAATCAAGGCCTTTCACACCAACGGACACATGCACCAGAATGTTTACCGCAGCACAGTCCACGATAGCAAAAAGATGAAATCAACCCAGATGCCCAACAATAGAAGAATGGATAGGTAAACCGTGGTACATATACTCAATGAGCACTACGCAATGATAAAGAATAACGATGATTTCAGGAAACATCTCCTAACCTGGTTTCAATTAGAAGACATTATGTTGAGTGAAAGTAGTCAGTGACACAAAGGACAAATACTGTATGAGACCTCTACGATAAGATCTCAAAAACAGACTTGTGTATAGAAGAAAAGACTCTTTGACAGCTGCAAGGGAGGGGAGGGGTGGGGGGGAGGGTTTAGTTTAGATAGTTACTAGAAATCTGGTTGGGAGAAAGCGGTGATTGCAAACATTAGAAACAAGAACAACATTAAGTGGACTTCAGCATAACTTGAGTACTCCTTCCATCTTAATTCATTACTGCAAGGATAGAGTAGCTGGCGGGGGGGACCATGCTCTTGGGCGAATTCCAGACCAATTGGCACAACTAGTGTTTTGCTAAGAGAGCTCTCTGCACCCCACATTGGTGAGTGACATCTGGGGTCTTAAAAGCCGCCAAGCTGCCATCCGAGGACACAGCAAATAGTCCCAACTCAGCAGGAACGGATGCTCACCAAGGACCAAAATGACATGTGGTAAAGACAACCGAGAAGACAGAGAGACCCACAAGAGTAGGTGCCTACATCGACTTGGGACTGGAAGAACTGGATGATGCCCGGCCACCACCAGCAATAGCCACGATGGAGCTCACAGAGAGGAGTCTCACTGGCAACATAAGAATAAAAAGGGGTGCATCATGAGATCTCCACTAAAAGACCTCAGTTGATGGTCCAGCGGTTTGGGGGTTCCTCTGAGAGCATGGCCCCCTGCCCTGATGCTGCCCTTTCCCATAAATTATAACAAAGGTCCACACTTTGGACAGGAATGGATTGGACTTGGCAATGCAGAGTGACCACATATTGGAAGCACTTTATGGTTCTACACATCTGTAGGATATCATCTTGCTGACCTCTGGCTGAAGGAAGGGGAGTGGATGGAGAGGAGGGGAAAGGAGGCTGTTGGGAGGATGAGACATGTATGGAGCAGAGAGGAATAGTGTGCAGTCACCGGACAGGGAGAGCAGTGGAAGCTGCATATAGGTGGGCATGTGAATTTATACGTGAATGTATATTTTCACTCAGTCATGTTAAATAAAAATTTAAAAAAAAAGAAATGAGAAGATGATGAAGCTGTGTTTACAAATCCTAAGGGAAAATTATTTTCAATATAGAGTTCTCTAACCAAGCAATGTTGTTCAATCACATTTTCAGACAAGCCACAATAATAATAACAGTAACAATAATAATCATTTCAATCCACCTTTTCCTAGAAAGCTTCTTCAGCATATGCTGCAGAAAATCAGGAAGGGATCAGTCCCTGAAGAAGGACATACTTGGTAAAGCAAAAAAGAAGAATATCCTCAGTAAGATGATTTACATGGTGGCTACACAACAATGGGATCAAACACATCAACAACTGAGAGAATGGTGCAAGATTGGACAGTGTTTAATTCTGTTATACATAAGACTGCTATGAGTTGGAAACAACTCAAGAGCAGTGTTTTAGTCGGCTGCTGCTGCTCTAACAGAAATACCATAGAGTGGACGGCTTTAACCAAGGAAGGTTTATTCTTACACAGTCCAGTAGACTGTAAGCCTAAATTCAGGATGTCCGCTCCAAGGGAAGGTGTTCCCCTCGTCAGCTCTGGAGGAAAATCTGGTTTTGCATCAGTCTTTGTCCAGGGAGCATCTTGGCTCAGGAACCCCAGGTCTGAAGGACACGCTCTTCTCCCCGTCCTGCTCTCTTGATGGTGTGAGGTTCCAAATTCTCTGCTTGCTTCCCTTTCCTTTTATTTCTTGCAGGATGAAAGGATTAAGGGTGGCACAAGCCATACTGCAGAGAAACCCCCTTTACAGTGGACCAGGGAGGTGATCTCATAAAGGGATTTACAGCCCCACCCTACTCCTTTAACAGACAGCATAGGAAAACCACCAACTGGAGGACTGCAACAAGGTGCCGGGAATCATGGCCCAGCTACATGGCTACACATGTTGTTGTGGGCACACAAGTCAATCCATGACAAGCAGCTAACAGCGACACAGAGAATCTGAACATTATGTATGTGGAATATAGGAGACAGGAATTGAAACATCTGAGAGTGAAAAAAGAGTGTCTCAGAATGACAACCACATTCTGACTGTAGACAGCAGGAAATGAGTTTGGAGTACATTGGAAGGAAGTGAAAGGAGGGTTCTTGGGGGAAAAATAATACATTATTGAATGGATTTTTTGTATAAAATATTGTCGTTAGTGTTGTGACACAACTGTTGAACTATCTGAGGAGAAAAGTAACAGTAGATCCGTAGAAAATTAACTATTTAAGGTCATTTCTAACTATAGAAAAGAAAAAAAAGTATATTACTTGGCTCTGCAATATATAATATTTTACAACATAATCATATTATAAATACTAACAACTGATTTAACTACAAATTGTGGTAAGACTGCAGTAGGATAAAGGATAAGTAGGCTAATTATGAAAAAAATAGTCAACTATTTTACAGAAAAGTTAATAGATAATTCCCAAAATTTGATAATTCTGGAAATAACAGTACACATCTAGTATTTAGAAATATCTGATAAAATGGTGTTACTATGAGTTGGAATCAGTTAGATGGCACATGACATCTAGTTAATAACAGAAGAAACTTTTACTGAGATAAAACCAGGTCAGTTGCCTTTGAGGCACTTCTGACTCATGGCAACCCCAGGTATTTGAGGGAACAGCTGTCCTCCATAGGGCTTTCAGGGGTTGTCACAACTCAGAGGAGACCCTGGTGACATAACCCACTTAACCCATGGTTAAGTGCTACAGCTGCTCACTAAGAAGCTGGCAGTTCAAATCTTCCAGATGTTCCTTGGAAACTATCCGGCAGTTCTACTCTGTCTATAGGCTCACTGTGAGACAGAATTGACTGGACAGCAGTGGGTTTTGGGAACCTCTCAGAAGCAGATTGCCAGGGATATCCATCCTCAGACTGCCAACCTCTCAGACAGTAGCCAACTACGTAGCTGTTTGAGCCACCCAAGGACATCTGAGAAAGATAGGGAAGAATGGAAATCAGGACCACTTTATCTTCTTGTCTTTTAAAAATATATATATTTTAATTTATTACTACTTTAATACAAAACTAAAATTAATAATTTTTAACAGCTAAGCCTTGTGGTAACCCTGATGGCATAGTGGTTAAGAGTTTGGCTGCTAACCAAAAGGTCACTAGTTGGGATCTACCAGCTGCTCCTTGGAAACCCTATGGGGCAGTTCTACTCTGTCCTATAGGCTCACTGTGAGCCAGAATAGACAAGAAGGCTTTTTTTTTTTTGGCATCCTGGAGCAGAAATACAGAGAGATGTCCCTTTTTAAATTAGCAGAGCAGAGGGACATATTGCCTGCAGTTGGGAATGGGAGGAAATGTATGTCTCAGTCCATAGCAGAATCCTTAGAGGTACATCAGCTTCAAAGGGGAAGGCACTTAGATGTTATGCCAGGGGTGAAAGCTGGCTCCATAGTTAAAAAAAAAAAAAGAAGAAGAAGAAGAAGAAAGAAAAAAGCTAAACCTCTTGCCGCTGAATTAATTCCAACTCTTACCAGCTCTATTGGACAGTTTAGAGCTGCCCCGTAGGGTTTCCAACAAGGGCCTAGTGGATTCCAACTGGCTAGCAGCTGTAGTTCTTAACCACTGCACCGTCAAGGTTTGCAAACCCTCAACGTAGGATAGCAAAAAGCCACTGGATTTCGAGGAAACTTAGCAGTCTTAATCAATGAGGATTTCAGAAAAGATGAAAATATGAAGTTGAACCAACTCCTAACCCTGAGGTTTACTCTTACAATTGCATAAAGACAGTATGAAAGTCAATCTGTAATACAGGAAAAATGCAAGGGGTAGAGTTTAATGGCAGAAGCAGAAGAATCAATAAATAGAAATGTGACAGTTGTTTTGAATACAGAGGGAAGCTGAGAATTCAAAGGAACTTGGTGAGAAAAGGAAAGAGTAACAGAGGAACAAAGAGATTGTATTACTGCTTGGAAACTGAAGATCTAGATTACAGAACGTTCCAGGTGCGTTAGTACCGAGTCTGAAGAATTAAATGCCATAACTGTTGTTTGCTGTGATCCTGAGCTATTCAATTAACTCTTTTGGTCTCAGTTTCCACATCTGTAAAGCGAGGACGAGATCTCATTCAAAGCATTGATATGACTGCAATCTTGAAATGATTTTAATAGAGAAGACAGCCCACAAAATGACAAAATTCCTTGGCAAAAGTTTCAGCTTGGAGGGAAATCTCCTCAAAAGAATTCTAAAAAGAAGGAAAACATCAGAGAGATGAGAGCAGAGGCAGAGAAGTCACCTATCAAAGCTGTCACCTATTTGAATGCCCTAAATTTGATCTAAACCTGATCTCTAGCATTTAAGATTGATAAGAACAATGTACTTTGATTGTGTCTAGAAATAAAAGAAAATTGGTCCTTGAGATTTAAAAACATTTCCAATGACATAATAATTTAAGCAGAAGTATGTACATTAAAAGAAAAAAAAAGATCTAGGCATAAAATAGCAGGAATCAGATTTTAAAGAAAACAGCAAATATATGTCAGAGAGGCCTTAAGTGATTTGTGGTAAAAAAGCCTTCTTTTTTCCTGTCATGACATTTATTTTGCTTGTGACAACTTGGTTTTCCTTATTCTGAATTTTATCTTTTTAGCCATATATTTGAACACTCTGATTTTCTGCTTTATTCTTTCCCTGTCTGTCTTGTACCAGAGTAGCTAGGTTGTAAGAATAATAAAAAATAATTATTTAAGAGGATACTGTAGCATTTAGCCATCTAACTCCCTATAATGTACAGGGGGTCCAGAAAAGTAATTTCTAAATTTTGGTACATAATTCCATCTAATTTGAATGAGTGGATTTTGAGATATATCTTTAGCCTAGCAGACAGTTATCAGAGAGAGAGAAAAAAAAAACTTAAAAGGATCATAAATTGAATTCATTTGATGTGATTTTTTTAAAGGGAAAATTCTCAAATTTTCCTTTTTTTTTGATAACCCCTTAAGCTTGGATTAAGTAACACTAGACTGTTTACTGCTCTGCCTCCTCAAATCCTTAGATCACTTTACGGTCAAGCTGCTTCATATAACATGAGTAAAATCAGGTGAGTTGAGCCTAAGCTACTGACTAAAAACTGTCATTTGGTGGGAAAAAAAGAATGACAGACTAAAAGTGCATGCAGTAGTATAGATAGATATTTCAATTGCATTTACAACTACGTTTTTCTCTCTCTTTGGGAATTTTTCTTTTTTTAATTATTATTCTAAGGAAGAGAAAAAGCCCAACATTTTCTCAGGGGCTTTGTGGGCTGCAATGAATGCACTGCACTTAGGAAAGCTGGCATTCGCAGTCTTAAATTTCTCATGAAATGACAGAGATTCCTGACTAGAAATCACCCCCTAATGCTACCCCGTATTTATTTGCTCAGCCTAGGGTTTCAGATTTATTTCCGACTGAAATTCTAGACTAATGCTTCCCTTGGTTTTCCCTTTACAACTGAAAGTCAACTAACACCTTAGTTTTTAAATATCAGTTTAAATGCTAACAACGTGTAGATCATACCTTACTTCTCAAATTGCCTTACTTCTCAAAATGGGAAAAGCCTAAGATTTAGAAATGGCCAACAAATCCAATAAAGAACACCCCATGTATCAAATTTACTATTGAGACAGTCTACCTTGAGTGTCAGGTAGTATGTGAATTGTATTAACATTAAATTCGAGTGATAACTTCCAGTGGATTATTTTTCTTTTAAAGAAGTTTCTATAACATATTAAAAAAAGAAAATCTGTTTCCACCATAAACACAGCAAAATAAACAAATAAATAAAAACCCATTGTCATCAAGTCAATTTCAACTCAGAGCACCCCTATATACTCATATTTGTTTTTTATAGAAGTGTAAACAGATGGTCGTTTCAAATATACAAATGTATTAGTAGACCAGGACTCTGAGTTTCACTTCTGACGCCACTGTCTTTCTTCCCCTGAGCTTTGTTTGTTGTATACCTGGTGGTTCTGTGGGTCTGCTCTTAAGGAAAATTCCTGACTCATAACTTTCTAATGAAAGCCAAAGCAAACACGCCTCAACAGTCTGTACAGTGACAAATCTTTGGCTAAATTCAGATCATAATTTAAGTACCTCAAGTTATGCTTTGTGCAATTTTCCACATGCCTTGCTTTGCTTTCAAATAAACAATTCTAAACCTGGTGGGGCAATAATTACCTGGAAAGACATTCACTGAGCAGATTTTCCATCATTCTTTACGCCATACCCTTTGAACAATGAAGTTTCAGAAATACCACCGGCTGTCATCCAAAACAATCAACCACAGTATACAGTGCCCTTGTGTGCTCTTCTGACCTCCCACTGACAGGACATACCTCAGCTGGGCTGGACACCCTGGGCACCCAGCCACTCCAAAAGAACCGGTCTGTGCACTATTTGTCTGCAGTTAGGTTATACCGAAAGCTGTTCACACGCGCACTTGAAGCCAGATCTTCATTTGGACAACACAGATTGGTGTTGTCAAGTTCTGCCAACAGCTGAGCATTTCCTTAAAGCAGTTTTGGTTTTGTTGAGATAGAATACACACACCATAAGATCTATCCTTTGAAAGTATCCAATTTAGCAGTTTTTAGTACATTTAAAAGCTGTGCAATCCTACCACAGTTTAATTTCAAAACATTTTTATCGCTCCCCCAAATCTCCATACTCATTGGCACTCTTTACTTGTTCCCCTCTCCACCACCTAGTCCCTAACAAGATTAGCCCTGAAATATCAAACCTATCTTCTGTCTCTGTGGATTTGCATATTTTTGACACTTCACATATATAAATTCACATATTGTATGGTCCTTTGTGACTAGCTTCTTTCACTTAGCATAATATTTTTCAGGTTCATCATGTTGTAACATGTATCAGTACTGCATTTCTTCCTATGATTCAGGAATATTCCAAAGTAGAGATATACCACACTTTGATTATGCATTCACCAGTTGATGGGCACAAGGGTTATTTCTGCTGTGGGCTTATGAATACTGCCACTGTGGGCATTTGTGCATGAGTTTTTGTGTAGATGTTTGTTTTTAACTAGCTTGATTACATACCAGAGAAAATTACTGGGTTGTATGACAACTTTCATGTTTAGCATTGTCATGAACTTCCAGACTGTTTTCCAAAGAATGTGCATATTTTTTACATTCCCAACAGCAATGTATGCAAATTCTTTTTTTCCTATGTCCTTGATCATGCTTATTATTATGTGTCATTTTGATTACAATCATCTTAGAGGATGTGAAATAGTACCACACAAAGGTTTTTATTCCTATTTCCCTAATGACTAGTGATGAAAATCACCTTGCCTATGTGATTATTGACCAATTGTATGTCTTCCTGGAGAAATGTCTACTCAGATCCTTTGCCCAGTTTTTAATTGGGTTATTTGTCTTTTTTATTGTTGAGTTGTAAGAGTTCTTTATATGTTCTGCATTCAAGTAACTTATTAGTAGATTCTTTGCAAATATTTTCTCCCATTCTTTGAATATCTTTTCTATTTCTTTACAATTTTCTTTGAAACACAAAACTTTTGATGAACCTCAATTGATCTATTTCTTTTTGATTGCCTGCATTTTGGGTGTCATATCTAAGAAATCGTTGCCTAATCTAAGGTCATAGATATTTATGTGAATGTTTTCTTCCATGAGTTTTATACTTTTAGCTCTTACAGTTCTGATTCATTGTAAATTAATTTTGCTGTGTGGTATGAAGTAGATGTCAAACTTCACTCTTTTGCAGCACTATTTGTTGAAAAGAATGTTCTTTCTCCATTAAATTGTCTTGGCATCCTTGCCAAAAATCAATTGACCGTAAATATAAGAGTATGTGTCTAGACCCTAGATTCTATTCTCTCTATTACTGTGTCTGCCCTCAGTCAGTGCTATCAACTCTTGATTAACTTTGCTGTAAATTTTGACGTTAGAAAATGTGAGTACTCCAATTTTGCTCTTCCATTTCAAAATTGTGTTCAATATACAGGGTCCATTTCATTTTCACATAAATTTTGAGATCTTCTTTCCAATTTAAAAACAAATAAGGCTGCCAGGATTTTGTTAACAATTCCCTAGAATCTATCAATTTGGAAACCACTGTGATTATATCAGTATTAAGCCTTCTGCTTTCATCAGTATAGGAGAACTTCCATTTGTTTGTGTTAAATAGATGTTTTTCTAAAGTATTATTTTAATTATCCTGTTTCTCTACTATATATTTTTTAAATTATTTTCTTAGCGGGGAAAAATTCTCAGAGTCCTGGGGACTAATATCAATTTAACATGAATACTCTGTCAAAACTTTGTTCTATATAGCTCCATTATCTCCTCCTTTGTGCTATTACTGTTCTCAGAATTACGTCTTTATACATTGTATGTCCATTGACTCAGATTTATAACTACTGCTTTAGACAGAAGTTAAAAAAAGAAAAGGAATCAGATATGAAGAGTTACAAACAAAAATACATGTATATAGTCTTTTAAATTTACTGATGCAGTTAATGTTTACTGGTGATCTTTATTTCTTCACAAACATTTGAAATACTGTATAGCTTCATTCATTTCAGAATGAAGGACTGCTGCCTTTTAGTACGTTGCATATTTTGCAGGTCTGCTAGTGACTTATTCTCTCAGTATTTGCTTACCAGGCAATGTCTTAATCTTTCATTCATTTAAGAAAACAGTTTTGTAGGATATAAAATACTTAGTTGAGTGTCCTTTTCTTTCATTGCTTTAAACATGTCATTCCAGTGTCTTCTGGCCACCATGGTTTCTGTTAAGATATCAACCGTCCATTATGTTATTTTTTTTTTCATATGATGAGGCACTACTCTCTGGCTTCTTTCAAGATTCCTCCTTTGTTTTAGGGCTCTTTCAGTTTACTTGGGTTTTGTTGAACTTCCTGGATGTGTAGACTAATCTTTTTCATCAAATTTGGTAATTACCTAGCCATTATTTATTCAAATAGTCTTTCTTCTGCTTTCTGTTTTCTCCTTCGTGGACTCCCTCCCATATGCATATGCTGACATACTTGATGTGTCCCAGATGCCTCTGAGGCTCTGTTAACTTTTCCTCACTCTTTTTTTTTTTGTTGTTTCCAGACTGAATAAAGTCAATTATATGTCTTCAAGTTTACTAATTTTATCTTTTGCATATTCAAATCAACTGTTAATCCATTTCTTTTCTTTTTCTGTACTTTTCAACTGCAGAATTTCTATGTAGTTTTTTTTGTATAATTTCTATTCCTTTATTGATACCCTCTATTTATTGAGAAATCTTTCTCATATTTTCTTTTGATTTTTACAGATATAGTTTTATTTAATTATTGAAACATATTTAAAATAGCTAATTTAAAGTTTTCCTTTTCCCTAGTATTCCACTGTCTGTGCTCTCTTGGGGGCAATTTCAATAGTTTATTTTTTGTGTGTATATGGGCTAAACTTTGTTTTTCTGCATGTCTTATAATTTTGTTTTTGAAAATCAGGCATTTGAAATAATGTCAAGTGACAATTTTAGAAATCATTTTCTCCTTTGTCTCCTTCCCCAGCATTTTTATTGTTACTATTTGTTGTTTTGACTGTTATTTTATTTACTAGCTCTCCTGAAATAAATTTATAAAGTTTATATTCTTTGTCATGTGTGGCCACTGAAGTCTCTGCTTATGTTTTAGTGGCCAGCTAATAATAGACCTGATGTTTCCCTAAATTCCTGAAACTATTAAGTTTCCCAGCTTTTGCCAAATAGCTATGTGTACATGTTATGATGTGCCTTCAATGCTCTGGCAAGCAGTTTAGAAGCCTGTCTTAGCTTCCACATATGCTTGTGCAGAACCTCAAGGTCAGCTGAAGGTAACAGCTTAGGAACCTCTCAAATCTTTCCTGGACATGTATATATCTCTATACATGAGTACAGTCTTATACATGCACATGTCTTCTAAATTCCCAGGAACATGTTAAAATTTTTCAAAGCCTGTGTAAACATTTTATTCCACTGTTTTTCTTTCTAAGGAAAAGGCTGGTTATTCCAACCATTATTGCTTCTTCAGGCAGCTGTGATATTAAACAATTGCCACTGATTGTTTTCAATAAATTCCCAAGGGGAAAAGGCTGTTTTCACTTGCCAAGCTCTGAATCAGGTCAAATAAATACAAGCCCTGCAAGTGGGATTTGTCAGGGACCTACCAGACAGGTCAAATAATGACAGCTATATGGGGATTGAGCTTTGGAAGAGTGCCAACTACATTCTGCCCCCTCAAGTGATTTCTAGGCTGCTAGTTTTCACCATGACTGCAGTGTTATTGGTTTTCAAGACTACCATGGGGTGGGGAAAAGGGATGGTACTAGGGCATATTAAAATACCACAAAACTTATTGTTCTTACTGAGATTTAACCATGTCTTTGAACAAGTACTTCCTGGAGTATTGCAAGTCTATGATTAATTTCCAGAGTTCAGAAAAAGTCGACTGTGTTCAGTTTTGCAAGTGTTCTTAGTGCTTTTGCAGAGGACAGGATTTTCATTGGTCTTAATTCTGCTATTGTTTCAGACATTTCATTAAAGTGTCCTTATTAGGAGCTTGTTTACTAAATCTAACCATCTGGGAGTGAAATATATTTAAGATAGTTATTGAAGTATATGCAAATGAACAAGAACTGGGAAAGAACGTGGAATTTATTTTTCAAGTTTAAATTTTAGGGGTGTTGGATTGTGCTCTCTTATATGGGATAGCTATGAATCAGAAACTGACTCATGGGCACCTAACAACTGCAGGATTCTGGAAGATTTTTTAGTGTTTTTATATTATTAGACACAGTTAAAATGGTTACAAATCTCAGCGCACATCTTGATAAACTGCATATACATACAGCCATATAACTACTACCCATGTCAAGGTGTATAATGTCTATCACCCCATTAGCTTCTTCTTTGCTAATCCACTTCCCCAAAAGATAACCATGGTTGTGAATTAGTCACAATTATAACAAGAGATAAGTTTTGCTTGTTTTTAAACTTCATATAAATGGAATACTATAGCATCGAGTCTTTTGTGCCTGGTGTCCCTTGTTTAATACAATGTTTTTAAGAGTAACTCATGTTGTTAATTACATAAGAAGTTCTTTTACTTTTTATTGTAGTTACTATTATATTGTTTGAATATATCATTGTTTATTTATCTATTCTTTTATTGGTGAAAATTTGGGGTGTTTCCACTTGGTGATTATTATAAATAAAAATACTATGATGATTTTTTGCTGTCTTTTGGTGGCATTGTATGCATCCATTACTTTTGAGTGTATTTCCAAAAGTAGAGTTTCTGGGTCACTGGGTATACATATAGTTAGCTTTAACAAATTAAGAAACCAAATATATTGCCTTCGAGTCAATTCTGACTCACAACGACCCTGTCAGACAGAGTACAATTGTCCCATAAGATTTCCAAGGCTCTAATCTTTAATGAAACAGACTGCCAGATCTTTCTCCCATGGAGCAGCTGGTAGGTTTGGACCAGTGACCTTTTGGTCAACAGTCAAGCACTTAACCACAGTACAACCAGGGCTCCTTTAATAGGTACTGCCAAACAGTTGTTACAAGTGGCTAAACAAATTTATACTTTCTCCAGCAGTGTGTGAAAGCTCCAGTTGCTCTGCATTTTGCTTAAAGCTTGGTATGATCAGTGTTTTTAATTTTAACCATCCCAATAGTTGTCTGTAAGAAGCCCTGGTTGTACAATGGTTAACCACACTGAAACCACTTAAGCAATTCAAAACCACCAGTGGCTTTGTAGCAGAAAGATATAGCAGTCTGCTTCCAGAAAGATTATACCCAAGAAAAACCTATGGAAGCATTTCTATTCTTCCTTATAGGGTCTCTATTATTCAGAATTGACTCAGTGGCAAGGCTTTTTTATTTTTTATTTATTTATTTATTTATTTTGGTGTTTTAGTAGGTATGTAGTGGTATCTCATTTCAGCTTCCATCTGCATGTGCCTGAGGAGTAATGAGGGCTTTTTCATATACATATTGGTTATTTCCATTTCTGCTTTGATTCCTCTTCTTGCTATAAAGTTTACTTATTCTGCAAAACTTTACTGAGAACCTACTACCTACTAGAAGTTGGAGACATAGAGATGAAATACTCTGCTGTCAAAGAACTCACAGTTTAGAGAGTAAGATAAATAGTTAAAACTGAGAGAGGTAGGATCAAAAAGAGGAGTTGCATGTAATACAATTGTGTGAACTTAGAAAGACTTCTTAGTGAAAGTAACTCTTAAACTAAGACTTAAAAGATAAGCAGAAGTTCTCCAGAAACTTTACTGAAGGGTAGTTATTTGGGCCATTAGAGAAATCTAAATAAAAACTACAATGAGACACCATCTCACTTCAACAAAGCTTTCATGAATCCAAAAACCATAAAATAGCAAATATTGGAAAGGCTGTGTAGAGACAGGAACACTTATTCTCTGCTGGTATGAATGTAAAATTGTACAACCACTTTGGGAATCCACTCAGTGCTCTCTTAAAAAGCTAAAGACAGAAATAACATAAGATCCAACACTCCCACTTCTTGGAATAGATCCTAGAGAAATAAGGGGTACATAAAAAGATGCATTCACAGCAGTGTTTATTCCAGCACTGTTTACAATAGCAAAATGATGGAATCAACCTAGGCTTCCATCAACAGATGAATGGATAAACTATGGTATATTCACACAATGGAATACTATGCAATGATTAAAAAAAACAGTGATTTTAGGAAATATAATACGGAATCATCTGGAAGACATTATGTTGAATGTAATTAGTCAGTTGCAGAAGGACAAATATTGCATGAGACCACTAGCGTAAGGACTCAAGAAAAGGTTTAAACACAGAGAAAAGAAAATTTAATGATTGCAAGAGTAGGGAGGGAGGGGGTATTCATTAAACAGTAGATAAGAGTTAGGTTAGCTAAAGGGACAACAAACATATGGTAGAGGAGCAGTCAGCATAACTGGACTTAACCAAAAGCTAGAAGTTTTCCTAAACATAACTCAAGACTTTGAAGGACAGAGTAGCAGGGTTAGGGGTCTGAGAACTATAGTTTCAGTGTACATCTAGGTCAATTGGTATAACTAATTTTTTTTAAGAAAATGTTCTGTATCCTACTTTGGTGAGTATCATCTTAGGCCTTAAAGCTAGCAAACAGCCATCTAGGTAGCACCAGTTACTCTCCACCCACCTGGAGCAGAAGAGAATGAAGGACATCAAATACATAAGGAAAATGTGAGCCTAAGAAACAAAAAGGGCTACATAATCCAGAGACTACATCAACATGATACCAGAAGAACTAGACAGTGCCCAGCTACTGCCAATGAGAACACAACAAAGAGTCCCTGACAAGGCAGGAGGAAAATGGATGTGCAGAATTCTAAATCTATTTATAGAACTAGATCTGATGGGCCGATGGAATGGAGGTTCCCCTGAAAACATGGCCCCTGGACTCTATTAACTCAGAACTGAAACTGTTGCTGAAGTCAACTCTTCAAGCAAAGATTGGACTGGACTATAATGTACAAAATGATACTGGTGAAAATTGTGCTTCTTGGCTTAAGTAGATACATGAGGCTAACTGGGAAGCTCCTGTCCAGAGGCAAGATGAGTGGGTAGAGATGGACAGGAGCTGTTTAAACACACATGGGAAACATAGAGTAGAAAAGAGGAGTCTGTTGTCATAGTATAAGGAGATCAGCTAGTTATATAGCAATGTGTGTATAATGTTTGCATGGAAAATTGATTTGGATTGTAAACTTTCACTTAAAGTATAATAAAATATTAAAAGGGAAAAAGTTATTAAAAAGTTATTTGGGAGTTGATGATTGTCCACTGCAGTCAAATCCTAAGATCAACACCCATTCAATTTTATCATGGATAATTATGGTAGCATCTCCATAGTTCTGCAAAGGACTCAAGTTAATTAGAGTCAAGCCAAGTTAGAAAACAAATCATGCAAATCTACGCACTTGAAAAGAACAGAAAGCAAATTGGGATGGGCAGAGTTTAGATGGCAGACTAAGGTCTGAACTGATAATTAAACAGAGCCTTCTGGATACCCAGTAAGTCCTAAGACATGACATAGGACTGTCAATTTGGACTACATGCTACTTAACCGGAAACTTCATCTCTTTCACTGGCTCTTGCCCTTGTTGAATGCCAGCTCTCATGGACGGAAGGTAACTCTAAATTTTTTGTCTCTATCTTAGCCAGCAGGTGTGGCTTGGGCTTGACTGGCAGCAAAGCTCAGCTACCTTGCCAACGGGACAAACAGAAGGAATAGTAACATTTTGAGAGCTCGGTTCTGGACTCTATGCATCTCAGCTTCTCCACCCTCTCTTTCCAAAGCTCCGACATAGAATCAGCTATTCTACAGTTGGCAGGACAGCTTGTGTGGGATGCCATCTTGTTTGACTGGGAGATGCAGTTTCCCAAGTGGAGGCCTCAGCAGGGGTTAATTCCCAAGCAGAGAAACAGTGCCCAGGTTTTTTTGTTTTTGTTTTTTTTTTCCTCTTTCTTAGCAGGCAGGTGGGGCTTGGGCTTAACTGCCAGTAAAGCTCAGCTACACTGCTGATGAGACCAGCAGACAGAATAGCCACATTCTGAGAACTTGTCTCTGAACTGTCTACATCTCATCTCCTCCAACCTCTCTTTCCGAACCTTCTCCAAAGAATCGGCTATTCCACAGTGAGTGGGAAAGCTTGTGTGGGATGCCATCTTATTTCACTGGGAGGCAGAGTTATCCAAAAGGAGAGTTCTACAGGGACTAATTCTCAGGCTGGGAGGCAGAGCCCACCATTTTTTTTCTCTGTCTTAGCCATCAGATGGGGCTTGGGTTAGCTGGCAGCAAAGCTCAGCCATATTGCTGACAGGACTAGCAGGCAGAATAGCCACATTCTGAGAGCCCAGCTCTAGACTCTCTGCACCTTGGCACTTCCACCCTCTCTTTCCAAACCTCTGTCACTGAAATCAGCTATTCCACAGTGGGTGGGAGAGCTTCAGCAGGATGACATCTTGCTTGAATGGGAGAAAGAGTTAAACAAATGGAGGCCTCAACGGGGACTAATTCCCAGCCGTGCCAGCTCATGGAGTCCTCTTCCAACAAAAAAGATGTGTTTAGCAAAGATTGACCTTATGGGTGGGGCTCAGCAGCAGATAACAGCAGGGCAGTAGTCTTTTCATACTCTGAACTAGGTTACACCATCTGGGGTTGGATATAGAGGTGCTTACTTTGCCAGGTGGGAAGAGGGTCTTGAACACCTGACAGCCTGACTGATTTTGGATACCTTATACCTTCCAATATAAGACTACCTAGAGAAATAACAGCAGTGCATCCTGACAGCATCTCTTCCAGCCTTTACTGACCCACATCACAGGGTCAGCTGATGGCCCCCTAGTGACTTTGCCAATCAGCTGTGTCTTTGCCAATCAGGAGGTGGAGCCTGCTACCCCAGAGATCCTACTGGGCATAGTCAGTGGAGTACTTAGAGGTGAATGGTGATCATCCTCCTTATCAGACTGAGCTTTAGATCCTGTTGAGGTAACATCGGAGAAACTAAACAACCTCCACATGCTCCCAAAGCAACAAATGTTGGACAGAAACTTAAAGAAAAAATGACCTATGGCTCCAGAAAGCCCCTAAGGAAAGAACTAAAAAATTTCTCAGATGAAGAAGCCTTTCTGAAAATATCAGAGGTTAAGTACAAAAGGATTATATAGAGAGCCCTCCTAGACAATATACAAAACACAATATAGCAAAATGAAAACTTAACCAAGTTGTTTGAACTGATGGAACACTGGTATTCTAAAATCCAACAGATCAATAACAAAATCAAAGAAATAAAATATTCAACTCAAAGCCAAGAAAACAGAATAGAACAAATGGAAAATAGACTTTCTGATGTGGAAGACAAAGCTACTAACTCCAGCATCTACAAGGAGAAATCAAAGAAAAGAAACAAGAAAAACGAAGAAGCATTAAGAAGCATGTGGGATTCTATTAAGAAGAACAATCTATGATTAATTGGAGTTCCTGAACAGGAGGGACACCTGAAAAAACAGAGAGTATTGTTGTTGAGCTGATGACAGAAAACTTCCCTGAAATTATGAAACAAGAGAAAATAGATAACCAAGAAACATATGGAGTGCCACTCAATATAGATCTCAAAAGAAAGACTCTATGAGCAGAAACTCTTGAACTAGCAAGACTCAAAGCAAAGCCAACATTCAGAGGGAAACCCTGTAGTCTTTAGTCTGACTTCTCAGCAGAAATGATGCTGACACAGAGTCAATGGGATGGCACATTCAAAGCCTTGAAGGAGAAAAACTTCCAACCAAGAATTATATATCCTGAAAAACTATCTCTCAGATACGAAAATGAAATTAAGACATTCACAGACAAACAGATACTTAGAGACTTTGTAAAAACCAAAGCAAAGCTATAAGAAATACTAAAAGAATCTCTTGGCATAGAAGAACAAATGACTAATTTTATATTTTAGAAAAAAATACAGGACACATCACCTAGAATCCTATTCAGTTAGGGAAGTCTCCAAACTCAATCAAAAATATAATAGTGAAAGAAATAATCTAGTGATCATATCATAAAAACTATGATGCCATCATATTAAAAAGAGGGATGTACTACAGTTGTTATAGTCTTTCCAGATGGAAAGAAGTTAATAAGAATGGTAGTGACTGAAATTGAGTTTATATATAGTTTATTAAGGAGGATCATAGGCACAGCTATAAAGCACAATAAAAATGCAACATGTCAAATCAAGAAACATAATACAGGGGTCTCAACAACCACAAAACCAACCCCGCAAAAGGTGAAAAATCAACTCACAAAGAAGAATGTCCCAGAAAAGACTAATAAGAACAACAGAGGAAACATCAACACAAAAATAAACATATCACAATGGCAGCACTGAACACAGACCTATCAATAATGACATTGAAAGTGAATGGACTGAAGGCTCCAGTAAAGAGACATCGAGTGACATCTTGGATCAAAAGACATAACACGTCCATATGTTGTCTACAAGAAACTCACCTTAGACTTAAAGATAGGAACAAACTGAAAATGAAAGGATGGAAGAATATATATCAAGCTAACAATACACAAAGAAGAGCAGGTGTGGCAACACTAATCTCATATAAAACAGATTTTAATGTAAAATCCACCATCATGGCAAGGATGGAAAGCTGAAAGGTTAAATACACAAGCAGGACTTAACAATATTAAATATTTATGCATCTAATACTAAAGCACCTAAATACATCGAAGGAACACTGACTATACTCAAAAATGAGATAGATCACTCCACAATTATACTGGTAGACCTCAACACTCCACTCTCAATACTGGACAGATCATCTAGTAAAAAGCTCAATAAAGACACGGAAGACCTTATTGCCACAATTAACGAACTAGATCTGACTGAAATATACAGAACTTTCTATCCATCCACAGATATCTACACCTTCTTCTCCAGTGCACATGGAACACTTTCCAGAATAGACCATGTGTTAGGACATAAAGCAAATCCCAATAAAATCCATACCAGTGAATTACTGCAAAGCATCTTCTCAGACCACAAAGCCATAAAAGTCAAAATCAATAGCAGAAGAAACATAGATAGAAAGTGGAACTCGTGGAAACTGAACATCTTATCAAAAAGCCATGGGTTATAGAAGAAATCAAGGATGAAATAAAGAAATGTATGGATTCCAATGAGAATGAAAACACGTTCTACCAGAAACTATGAGATACAGCCAAAGCAGTGATCAGGGGTGAGTGTATCACTATAAATGCACATACTGAAAGGAAGAAAGAACCCAAACAGAACAACTAACGTTACAGCTTGAACAAGTAGAAAGAGAGCAACAGAGGAACCCCTCAGGCACCAGAAGAAAACAGACCATAAAGATTAGAGCAGAACTAAACGAATTAAAGACTAAAAGAACAATTGAAAAGACCAAAAGCTGTTTTTTTGAAAAGATCAACAAAATTGACAAACCACTGGCTAGACTTACTAAAGAAAAACAGGAAAGGAAACAAATAATCTAAATAAGAAATGAAAGGGAAGAAGTCACAACAGATCCAGCAGAAATAAAAAATATCACAACAGAATACTATGAAAGACTGTACTCTAACAAATTTGAAAACCTAGCTGAAATGAACAAATTCCTAGATTACTGTCACCTACAAAAATTATCACAAGGTTAAGTAGAACAACTTAACAAACCCACCACAAAGGAAGAGATTGAAAAAATCATCAAAAAACTACCAACCAAAAAAAGCACTGGCCCCAACAGCTTCACCACAGAATTCTACAAAGGTTTTAGTGAAAAGTTAACTCCAATAATACTGAGACTATTTCACAGCATAGAAAGGGATGGAGTACTCCCAAAATTCATTCTATGAAGCCGGTGTAACCTTGATACCAGAGCCAAGGAAAAATTCAACAAGAAAAGGAGAACTACAGATGAGTATCACTCATGAACCTAGATGAAAAAATCTTCAACAAAATAGTAGCCAATAGACTTTGACAATGTATCAAAAGAATAATTCATCATGACCAAGTTGGATTCTTACCAGGGATGCAAGGCTGGTTCAACACCAGAAAAACAAATAATGTGATCAACCACATAAATAACACAAAAGACAAGAATCACCTGATTTCGTCTATTGATGCAGAAAAGGCATTTCATAAAGTCCAACACTGATTCATACTAAAAACTCTCAGCAAAATAGGAATAGATGGCCAATTCCTCAATGCAATAAGGGCCCTTTATACAGAGCCAACTGTCTACATCATCCTGAATGGAGAGAGACTGAAACAATTCCCCTTGAGAACAGAAACTAGACAAGGATGTCCACTCTCACCTTTCCTATTCAACATTGAACTAGAAGTTCTAGCCAGAGCAATTAGACAAGACCAAGAAATAAAGGGCATCTACATCAGCAAAGAAGAAGTAAACATCTCGGTATTTGTGGATGATAGGATTTTATATGCAGAGAATCCTAAAGAATCCATAAGTAAACTATTCAAACTGATAGAAGAGTTCAGCAAACTGTCAGGATGCAAGATAAAACCCAGAGCAGTCGAGCGAGATCTGACTCACCGATGCAAGATAAACATAAGTAAATCAGTAGGATTCCTTTACACCAATGATGAGATTATTAAAGAAGAAATCACAAAATCAATACAATTTCCTATAGCCCCCAGGGAGATTAAATACCCAGTAATAAATCTAACTAGAGAAATAATAGACCTTTACAAAGAGAACTACAAGACCTTACTACCAGACACTAAAAGAGACTTACATAAATGGAGAAATCTACCCTGTTCATGAATAGGAAGACTTAACATTGTGAAAATGTCCATTTTCTCAAGAAATCTACTTATATAATGTAATCGCAATACAAATTCCGGTGTCATTTTTTAATGTGTTGGAGAAACAAATCAACAACTTTGTTTGGAAAGAGAAGAAGCCCCGGACAGGTAAAGCACTACTGAAGAACAAGAACATAGCAGGAGTCCTCACACTGACCTTAGAACCTGCTATACTGTCACAGCAGTCAAAACAGCCTGGTGCTGGTACAGAAACAGACACATAGATCAATGGAACAGAACTGAGACCTCAGAGATGACACCATCCTTCTGTGAACAGTTGATACTCGACAAAGGCCCTAAGACACTAAACTGGGGTAAAAGCAATGTCTTTAACAAATGGTGCTGGCAAAATTGGATATCCATTTGCAAAAAATTGAAACAAGACCCATATCTCACATCTTTTACTAAAACCAAATCAAACTGTACAAAAGGCCTAAATATCAAAACTAAAATGACAAAGGTCATCCAAGTAAAAATAGGACCTACAATGGAAGTTTTAATACACAACGCAGATAAACTTCAAAATGTGACAAAGCACAATCAACAAAAGATAAAATAGAGAAATGGGAACTACTAAGAATCAAACACTTTTGCTCATCCAAAGACTTTATCAAAAGAATTAAAAAAACACCTACAGAAAAAAATATTTGGCAATTATATGTCAGACCAAAGTCTAAGCTCCATAATCTATAAAGTACTAAAAAATATCAATAAGAAAAAGATAAATAATCCAATTAAGCAATGGGTGAAAGAGGTAGACAGACACTTCTCTAAAGAGGATATCTAGGTAGACAAAAGACACAAGTAGAAATGCTCACAATCATTAGCTATTAAAAAAATTCAAATCAAAACTATGATGGATACCATCTCACCCCAACAAAGGTGGCTAGGCTTCAAAAAACACAATACAACAAATGCTGGAGAGGCCGTGGGGAGATTGGAACTCTCCTACACTGTTGGTGGGATCGCAAAATGGTTCAACCTCTTTGGAATGCAATCTTCTGCTTCCTTAAAAAGCTGGAAATAGATATATCATTTGACCTGGTAATTCCACTGCTTGGAATATATCTTACAGAATCAAAGGCATTCATACCAACAGATACGTGCATGTGAATGTTTACTGCAGCACAGTCCACAACAGCAAAAAGTTGGAATCAACCCAAATGCCCAACAACAGACGAATGGGTAAATAAACTACAGTATATGTACTCAATGGAACACTATGCAAGATTAAAAACAATGATGATTTTAGAAAGCATCTCATAACCTAGTTTCATTTGGAAGACATTACGTTGAGTGAAAGTAGTTAGTAGCGAAAGGACAAATATTGTATGAGACCCCTGCTATAGGTACTTAAAAACAGACTCAAGTGCAGAAGAAAAGACTCTGATGGCTGCAAGGGAGGGAGGGAGAGGGTTGGTTATAGACTAGATAGTTGATAGAAATTTGGTTCGGTGAAATCAATGACAGCATGCATTAGAAAGAAGATTAACTTAACTGCACTTTAACAGTACACAATTACTCTTCCCATCTTAACCCAATATTGCAAGGACAGAGTAGCAGGGGTGGGATACCGTGGACCATGCTGTCAGGGGAAATTGAGGCCCAGTTGGCATAACTATCATATTGCTAAGAGAATCTTCTGCACCCCATATTGGTGAGTAGCCTCTGGGGTCTTGAAAGCTAGCAAGCTATCTGAGGTACACCAAGTGGTCCCAACTTAGCAGGAACTGACAATCACCAAGGAACAAAATGGCATGGGGGAAAGAACCCAGAAGACAGAGAAGCCCAAGTGAGTGGGTGACTACATTGACATGTGACCGGAGGTACTAGGTGGTGCCCGGCTACCACCAGTGATAGCCATGATAGGGCTCATAAAGTTGAGTCTCACTGACAGCATGAGAATAAAAGGGGGTGCACCCTGAGAACTCCACTAAAAGACAGCAATTGATGGTCCAGGGGCCTCAGGTTCCCCTGGCAGCATGGCCCCTGGACCTGTTGCTGCCCCTATCCATAAATCATTACTGAGGTCAGGTCTTCAGACAGGAATGGATTGGACTTGATAACACAGAGTGACCATGGTGTGTGTGCACTTTATGTTTCTATGCATCTATAAGGTGTTATCCTGCTAGCCTCTTACCAGAGTGAGGGAGAGGATGAAGAGAAGATGACAGGAGATTGTTAGGAGGATATGACATGTATAGAATTGGTAGGAGGAGTGTCCTGTTGCCGGACAGGGAGAGCAGTCGGAGCTGCAGATAGGCAGGCATGAAAATTTATATTGAATTGTACACTTTCACTCAATCACAATAAAGTAAAAAATAAAAGAATGACTTGTTCATCTTAGGATATCGGTAATGATGCATATCACCATTGCAATAACGAGTATTATTAACATTACTATTGCAGCAATACCATTATGTATATTTTTGACATACCATGAAGTGTGTGAAGCACTCTATATACGTATAATTACATGTACAAAGAGTACTATTTTTAATCCCCATTTTACAGATTATGAAGCTGAAGTCATAATGAACTCAGTTAACATCAGATAACTTGAAAGAAAAGGTAGAATTTAAACCCAGGTCTGATTTCACGGTCCATCCTTGTAATATTAAAATCTTTTTAATTACAACAGGTTGATCTTCAGTAAAAGAGCATTGTTTTTCTCGTTCTAGTTCTCCAACCCCTGGAACAAGAGAGCTATTTATACGTTTGTGGCAATGACTTTGAATTTCTAGACAAATTAGGTAATTCTTTATGATATCTATTTCACACTCACATTCTGATCTTGGGGCATAACACTACCTTACAAATCTCATTTAAATGATGTCCCTATATGGTCTAATTTAAATCTCTTCTCCCACCTTCTACTGGTTTTAGTTAATATGATTAATACATTCTTCAAATATGCTCTTAGGCCCACTGCTACATTAATAAAGATGATATTATAAATAATTAACTTCATCTCTTGTTTTGGCGGCTTATATTTCTTTTGACAGCTTAATAGCCTAGGCAAGTTCTAAGAGAAGCATTTCACACAAGTGTAAGCTTATGATTCTTAGCTCAATATCCCATCTCCTTCTTTCAGTTACCAAAGAAGAGAAAAAAAAAAAAAAAGAGAGAGAGAGAGAAAAAAATAGAAAAGAAACAGAAACAGAAAATCTGGCTGCTTAGCTATATTTAGATGATAGTTTCATATCAAAATTTCTATCTGCACAATTAGTTCAATTAGGTTATAATTCATCATTTGTCAATAAAGTCAGTCCTGATGGTATAATGGGTAAGAATTCAACTGCTAACCCAAAGGTCAGCAGTGTGAATCCACCAGATATTCCTTGGAAAACCAAAGGAGCGGTTCTATTCTCTTCTATAGGGTTTTTATTAGTCAGAATCAACTTCAAAACAATGGGTTTTACCGAACGTTAATAAGAAGAGAAATATAGGGAGAAATTCTAGGTTTAGATAAGCTTACCTTCCTTAAGATTAAATATCATTAGGAATTTTGGGAAATTTTAAAATAAGAATGTTCAGGGCATGTGTCAGGCCTTTAAATGAATTTTAATTTAATCTCTTTAGATGTTAATGGCTTTTGCAGGCAACACTATTTTCTAAATGTCAGGGAATATGGGTTTCTGTAAGTGTGAGTATTAGGAAAAAAACATTAAATTTGGCTCTTTAAGATGAGCTTGGATGAGAACAAATGGGAAGTTTAAGGTCACAAACCATGTTTAGACAAATGACACAGCACTAGAATAGCCTTAATACATATTAGAAGGCAGTGCTACAGAGTGCACACTTTCAGTGAGTGCAAACTGAGCACACTCAGTACCTCAATTAACACAGCATTTATTAATTGCAAAAAGTAATATATGAGTGCAACTTATTTGTGTCATTTTTCTTTATTAAGTAACACTATTATTATATATCTTGTTAACATGATAAATACTCCACTTAAGCATTTTTGTAGAAATAAAGTCTAAAGGCTGATGTATCTAAAGTATTCAAGGCACTAAAAAATTGAGGTGATAAAGAGGGAAATGGATGATGGTGGGTGGAAAACAGTTATTTCATGTATATCAGAATAAAGTACATGGAATGCTTCCATAATTTCCACTAATTATGGCATCCAAGTTTTTAGCAAACATATGTAAACTAATAGGATTTTAATTATATGGTTGTAGTTTTACATGTTTCTAAGAAGGAAGAAAGGAAGAAAATGAGGAAAGGAAGGAAGGAAGCAAGAAAAGAGGGAAGGAAGGAAGGAAGAGGGAAAAAAGGAAGGAAGGAAGGGAAGAAGCAAGCTACATTGAAAAAAAGCACCATTTGTTCCCTTCAGTTCTACTTATTTTAAGAATTTAAGGTATTAAAGAAAGTGAGTGTGCACTAGGGATATATTGAAGACTGATTTCTTTATACAAAAGGATTTTTTTTTTTTTACTCTGAGAAAGGATGAGGTTAAAACAGAGGACGAATCAGAGAGTGGACTTAGGGAGTGGATCATCTGAGCAATGTATAAAAGAAAGCTCAGTGATCAGAGCAAAAGTCGGAGCACTAACTGGCAAGCACCCTGGAAACAGCCCAGGAGGGTAAACTTTACCAGTTCTTTTCTTTAATAAGGAAGGTGCTCATAGAAATTAGTCCTCAGGAAAAATAAAGAAATGTTAAGCAGGTGAGCAGCAAGTTTAGATGTTAGACGATATACTTAGACTCTGGAATTCAAACCTCTGCTCCCACGTTATCGGAGTGAACCTTAACTTCTCTGTTTTCCTAATCTGTAAACATAGATGATATTAATAGCATCTCTTTCATAGGATTATGTAAGGAATAACTGGGTATGTGGCTGACGCATGTGGCTAACATGGGTATGTAGCTAACACAATACACAGTGCTGTCTACATGCTTGCCATTATCATTCTTCTTTTACCTAAAAGATCTGGAAGTTTGGGGAAAAACATATCTGAGCCAGATATAGTGATACGAAAGGAAACAGAATTAAATACAAGCAAGTTTTGATATCAGTTGACCTCACTAAGGGTTAAATAGAAATAAAAACACTCAATTGAAATTCCAAGTTTTTTCTTGCTTTGGAACACGGATTCAATATTTACAAAAGTGAAGTTAAAAGTCCATGTGTTGTAAGAAGTACAACGGTTAAAAGTGTTTAGCTGCTAATTGAAAGATCGGTGATTCAAATTCACTAGTCACTCCAAGGAAACCCTGGTGGTGTAGTGGTTAAGTGCTATGGCTACTAACCACAGGGTCAGCAGTTCAAACCCACCAGGTACTCCCTGGACATGCTCTAGAACAGTGCTACTCTGTGCTGTAAGCATGAGTAAAAATTGACAGTCGGTTTAGTCACTCCAAGAGAGAAAAATGTGGCAGTCTGCTCCCAGTTGTGCTCTGTCCTATGTGTTGCTGTGAGTGGGAATGGACTTGACAGTCACGGATTTGATGGTTTGGGGTGTTGTACGCAATTTTATTCAGAAAGCTTAGCAAACAGACTATGGAGTACATTTGAGTTCAGAGATAGGGATAGTACAGTAGTCTTGGTCCTGGGTCTTGGTGTGGCTAGCTGACAGGCTTCCCCCAGGATCTATCTATGTCCATGGATTTGCACGGGAGCTAAGAATGCTTCTGGGAAAATGAGTTTATTTCAGAGCACAGTTGCAATATAGACTAACACAGGTGTATTTCAGACAGATATACATGTGTCTGATTGGCCTCAGGAAACATTAAGAAAGCCATATTTCAGTCAAATATAATGGAGTATCTGTAAGAGAATCCATATAAAGGACTGAAAAATCACAGTGCCTCCAAGTCACTTAATGTTACAAGAGATTAGTGGATGCAAGGACAGTGTTCCAGCTTTCCTGAAAATCTATTTTGTCATGCCCACATGCTAATGGTCTGTGGTTGTCTGGAGAGAAATAAAAAAAATACATATGTCACTGTTCTGATACAGTTTTAGACCTAAGAATTGCTCACGGAGAGATTTTCTTTTTAATTGTGATTGAGTGAAAGGGCACAAGCTAGTTTAATTTTGCATGTCCCCTTATCTGCAGCTCCTTCTGCTCTCCTTGCCCGGTGACAGCACACTCCTCCTTTCCATTCCACATATATCATATCCTCTCAACAATCTCTTGTCCGTCCTCTTTACCCTCTCCACTCCCCTCTAGTGAGAGGCCAATAGGACAGCATCCTATAGATGCACAGAACCGTGAAGTGCACATACGATATGGTCATCAAAGGGAGAGATTTTCTTTCTCATTTCAAGTGACTGTCATGCTGTCTTAAGAATCTATGTTGCCAGTAGAACTTTCTGTAGTGATAGAAACATTCTAACTTTCTGTAGTGGTAAAATCAAAAACCAAATCCAGTGCCATCAAGTCCATTCCAACGCACGGTGAGCCTATAGGGCAGAGTAGAACTGCTCCGCAGAGTTTCCAAGGAGCTCCTGGTGGATTTGAACTGCCGACTTTTATAGTTAACCACTACACCACCAAAGTTTCCTCTGTAGTGATATAAATATGCTACTCTGAGCTAGCCAATAGGATTGCCACTAGCCACATGCAGTTAATGAGAAATATGGCTATAACTGAAGAACTAGGTTTTTAACTTTATTTAATTTTAACTGGCTTAAGTAGTAACATATTGTTAATGACCACATTGAGTAGTGAACAGTGCTGATCAAGAGCATCACAAAACAAAGACTCTTTTACTGTCAACTCTGACTCATGGTGACAGAGTAGAACTACAAATTGTCAATGTTTTTGTTGGCAGCTATGACATTTAACCACAATGCCACCAGGGTTTTCAGGCCACAGCGAAGTATCTTTGAAAATTCACATTCACTAAGATGGGACAACTCAGTTGCTAACTGGTGAAGAATGTAGCATCTAGAATGAAGCTGTCTGGTGTGTTCCTTGGTCCTGCCTCTTACCAGTATCAGCAAGGTAAAAACTTACCTCGGGAGACATGTGGGACTGCTAGCTTCTGCTTGGTATATAGGAAACTGTAAAGAACATGCTGCCATCCTTACAAACATAAACAAAAAGACAGTATACGATTGGAAAATTCACAGCTTTTCTTGAATTCTTCAGGAACTGAGACGGGCAGGCAACCAGCTAACCTGAAATTTAAGGGAAGACAAGTGGTACCTTAGGAAAGGCGGATGTCAGGACCTGCTTACCTCAGGCAGATGCAGCCAGACACTGATAATGAAAATTCGACTAAAAGTTCCAACAAACTGGGAAAGGCCAGGTGTGGACTCGCAAGAAGTTGTAGACTTCTTGGGTCTGCAGCTATAAGTGGATATCCCATCCACTTACAGGCTCTTTGTTATGGACCTCTCTAAATGAATGGGAGAGTCCAGAGAAAGAATTCCTCAAGGTGGGCCGTTGTGCAGATTCTTCTCCTCAGTCTCCCCTGCAAAACTAATGCCTTAGACTGCTGGGCAAGGGAAAGAAACACTCACTTTTAGTACCGTGGTGAAAGTCATGTTATGAGGAGTTGCTGAGGGTTGTATTGAAAACTTATGGCATTTGGGAGAAGGAAACAAATAAACAAAAAACCAAAAAACCTCCACTCCTGAAGAGGCAGGAATGCACACAAGGATGGCCAATTAAGGTCATGAACCCATCATAGTAGAAGCGCAACATACCTCACTGCTGAATATCACTAGTCACCTTTGAAGTACTCCCCTTGGGAAGCTATGTACTAAAGCCAGAGCCTAGACCACCCTTCAGAGAAATTTTGAGCTCTGTTTCTGGAATCAGAGCTGTCTTCGTAGTACCTTGATGTCCTGAATGTCATCAAAATATCCTCCTTTCAATATTTCCTTTATCTTCGGGTAAAGAAAAAAGTCAATGGGGACCAGATCAGGTACCAGCTAAAAACTCCCTCAAAGACTGCTATACATTTACATTCAAGAAATTAACACTGTGTGCAATGGCAGTTCCAGAAAGAGTTCCAGAATTTCTTTGAAGGGTGAACTAGGCACTGGTGTCGGTGTCTAGCTTCCCAAAGGGAGTACTTTGAAGGTGAATGCAGTGATACTCAGCAACAAGGTACGTAGCACTTAGGCTAATTAAGTTCCCAAACCTTATTGTTAGACCTTGTATTAGAAATCTGCTGGGCATATACAAACTTGGTTCATAAAACCTATGTCAATTTATAAATACACTGGTAAGGCAAGGAGAGACCTTCAGGTGAATGAAAAAGACTACCTGGAAACATCCAGAAAGGTCATTGGCTACAAAAGCCAGTGCCTCCAGCACAGAACTAACTATAGAGTCAACCCCCAAAGTCTGCTTCACCTCCTCTAGAAAAATAGATTGAGCCAAAGACCAAGGATGTAAATACGAAAAGGATGAGAATGTTTATAATTATAGGGACTTCTTGAACAAACTTTCCTGAACACTTGGGCTTAAATCTAACAGAGCCTAGAGCTATAACAGTTTTCAATTCTAGATGGACTTCACCATAAATTATCTGAGTTAATCAAATGCCACAGACCAGACTGGAAAGCTTTTGCCACCCCATCTAAGATTTTTTTTATGTATGTGTTTCAACTTTGTTTGCTTTAGATGAAAGTTTATGACACAAATTAGTTATGACGTTGGTTGCAAGTCCACATTGACAGCTTTTTCCCACTTTGTTTCCATGTTGATTTTCCCATGTCCATTCATTCAGTTTTCCTGTCCCTTGCTGTCTGCTTGCCTTTGTTTTCGGGTAAGTGTTGCCCACTCGGTCTTACAGATTTGATTGCACTAAGAAGTACGTTCCTCGAGTGTGTTACTGTTTGCACCCTTCAGCCGAAAGGTGGACCTCTGGAAGGGCTTGACTTTCAAGTTAGCAGGGGATCTGAGGGCCATACTCTTGGGAATTCCTTCAGTCTCTGTCAGACCAGTAAGTCTGGTCTTTTTTGTGAATTTGAACTATATTCTACATTTTCCTCCTATCCCATCTGGACCTTCTGTTGCAATCCTTGTCAGGCATCATCTAGTTGTTCTGGGCTCAGGCTGATGAAGGCTGTGGTTCATGTGCTCTATTAGTCTCTTGAATTAATACCTTCCTTTTTGAGGGGGCAGTTTTCTTCTTTCTCCTTTGCCCTGTTTGGGATGGGACCAATAGATGTATACTAAGTGGTTGTTTGTAAGCTTTTAAGATCCCAGTCATACACATGGTTATTCCACTGTGTGTATAAACCAAAGTAGGATGTAGAACATTTTATGAATTGTTATGCCAATTCATCTAGATTTCCCCTGAGACCATGGTCCCCACCTCTCAGCCTCACTAACTTGGTATTGAGTATTTTTGAGTTTGACATGGTCAGGTTCTACTCCCTTTTCCAGCCACCAGAGTTAGCATTTGTTTACTATAGAGTTGGAGCCTTGGTGCCACAGTGGTTAAGAGTTGTGTTGCTTAACCAAAACGTTTGACTCTGCTTGCCACTCCTTGGAAACCCTATGGGCAGTTCTCTTTGGTCTTACAGGGTCTCTGTAAGTTGGGATCCACTGAAAGGCAATGAATTTTTTAGTTTTGTTTTGTTTTACTATCTAGTTAATAGAGTTCCTTCCCCAGTCCTTCCATTCCTTGTAACCTTCAATGATTCTTTCTTCTGGGCATAAATGTTTCCTTGGGTATTTGTAACAGTTGTCTTATACAATATTTGTCCTTTTGTGATTGACTTATTTTGTTCAGTTTAGTGCCCTCCAGAATGATCCATGTGGTGAGGCATGTCTTGGATTCATCATTTTCTATATCAGTGCATAGCATTATTCCACTGTGTGTATAAACCATAGTTCATGTATCATTCATCTATTGATGGGAACTGTGTTGGATTAAACTGTGTCCACCCAAAAAATGTGTGTGACCATTTGACTAGGCCTTGATCCCCAGTATTTTATGACTGGCCACCGTTTTGTGATTCCCCTATGCTGTATGTTAGAGAGGATTAGGGTGGCATTGTAAATCCCTTCCTAAGATCACCTGCCTGGTCTAGTGTAAACAATTTCACTGGACTGTGCCTTCCACCATCATTTGTCATTTTATCCTACAAGAGGAAGAAGGAAAGGGAAAAAAGCAGAGAACTGGGATCAAGAAAATAGGACCAGGAAAAGAGCACATCCTTCGGACCTGAGGTTCTTGCACCAAGATGCTCCCTGACCAAAGGCTGGTACAGCACAAGGACTTTCCTCCACAGCAGACAGAGGAAAAACTTTCCCCTGGAGCCAGCATCCTGAATTTGGACATGTAGCCTTCTAGGTTGTGTAATAACAAACTTTTCTTTGTTAAATTTGTCCACTCTGTGATATTTCTGTTAGAGCAGCATTAGATCACTAAAACTGGTGCCTTCGGCTGTTTCCATCTTTTTGTTGTTGTTAGGTACTAGTGAGTCATTTCTGATTCATCCACAACAGACAAAACGCTGCCTGGTCCTGCACCATGACCAAAATCTGCTTTATGCTGAAGCCCGTTGTTGCAGTCACTGTGTTAATCCGTCTTTTTGAGAGTCTTCTTTTCTTTTCTCTGACCCTCTACTTTACCAAGTGTGATATTCTTTTCCAGAGATTGTTCCTCATGAAAACATGTCCAAACTATGAGGTCTGACAATCAACTCTGTGAACTTACATGTTCTAAGTGCTACTTACTTCATTGCTAACTATCACCACAGTTGTTTTTGAACTACTCCCCTTGGGAAGATATGCCCCAACACCAGAGCCTAGTCCCCCCTTCGAAGCTCTTTCTACCTCTTTCTGAAGTGTCATTGCACACAGTGGCAAAGTGACAAGTTTGCATACTTAATTGTATAGTTGTCTGTGAGGGAGTTTTTAGCCAATAAACAAATAATACCCTCCCTCCTGATCTGGCCCCTGACGACTTTTTTCTTACCCGAAGATAAAGGAAATATTGAAAGGAAGACATTTTGGTGACATTCGTGACATCAAGGGTAATATGACAACAGTTCTGATGGCCATTCCAGAAAAAGAGTCCCAAAATTGGAAGGGAAGATTAGGCACTTGTGTAGGTACATAGATCCCCAAGGGGAGTATATTGAAGGTGACTGCAGTGATAATCAGCAACGAGGTATGTAACACTTTTTTCTAGAATGAGTTTGCAGACTTAAGTGGCAGGCCTTGTATGTAAGATGCAATCTTGCCATCCTTGCTTCCAAGTGGAACTCTGGTGCTACTTCTTGCAAAACAGATCTGTTTGTTGTTTGGGCAGTCCATGGTACATTTGGTATTCTTCTCCAACACTACATGTCAAAGGAGTCAATTCTTCTTCTGCTGTCCTTATTCATTGTCCAGATTTTGCTGTGTATGATATGACTGAAGAAATCATGGCCTGGGTTCAAGTGCACCTTAGTCTTCAAAGAGACATCTTTACTTTTCAACATTTTAAAGAGGTCTTTTGCAACACATTTTGATTTCTTGACTGCTGCTTCCGTGGGCTTTGATTGTGGAACTAAGTAAAATGAAACCCTATCAGCCTTAATCTTTTCTCTGTTTACCATGATGTTGGTTACTGTTTTATTTGTGAGGATTTTTGTTTTCTTGTTGGTGATGTGCAATCCATACTGAAAGCTGTGGTCTTTGATGTGCATCAGTAAGTGTTTCAAATCCTCTTCACTTCCAATAAATAGGGTTAAGTCATCTGCATAATGCAGGTTGTTAATAAGTCTCTCTTCAATCCTGATGCCTCATTCTTCTTCATATAGTTCATCTTCTTGGGCTATTTGCTCGGCATGCAGATTGAAAAGATATTGGTGAAAGGACACAACTTGATACACACCTTTCCAGATTTTAAACCATGCAGTATCTCCTTGTTTTGTTCACACAGATTCCTCACGAGAACAATTAAGTGTTCTGAAATTCCCATTCTCCACAATGTTAGTTATAATTTGTTATGATCCACACAGTTGAATGCCTTTGCATAGTCAAAGAAACAGAGCTAAATATCTTTCTGGCATTCTCTATTGTCGGCCAAGATCTATCCGACATCAGCAATGGTATCCCCGGTTCCACATCCTCTTCTGAATCTGGCTTGAATTTCTGGCAGTTCCTTGTTGATATACTACTGCAGTCACTTTTGAATGATCTTGAGCAAAATTTTATCTACATGTAATATTAATGATATTGTTCAAAAGTTTCTTCATTTAGTTGAATCACATTTCTCAGGAATAGTTGTAAATATGAATCTCTACCAGTCAGGTGGTCAGGTAGCTTTCCTCCAGAGTTCTTGGCATGGATAAGTGAACGCTTTCAGTGCTGCCTTTGTTTGTCGAAACCTCTCAGTTGATGCTCTGTCAATTCCTGGAGTCTTGTATTGCACCAATGTCTTCAGTGCAACTTCAACCTATTCTTTGCATTTTCGATAAATGAGCCTGGATTTTCGCCTAGTGAAGGACTGTTTGGAGCTCATATTAAAAAACATATGTTTTAAGCTGAATATACTAGAAGTAATTTGGAATTTCAATGATAGCTTTGGAAAAATGAGTTCCCATCAGTTCTGTCTTTTCATTTCTACTCTCACTTTAGGAAAATAAGCTGTAATTTGTGTTCTTTGATGCTCAGGGTTTTCAGTGGGATCTGAGACTTCTCTATGTGAGACTCTAACAAGTTAACAATTTTTATCTAGAGACTTTTTCTGCTGAATAGGGTCAATCTTACAAAAGAATTGCTGTATACATTTTTTAGAAACTGTTTTTTGTTTGTTTTTTATGTCATGTGGCATTGTATAAGCCTGGTCTTTGAGCTGTCCTCACAGACAGATGAATTTATGTGGTTGTCTATCTCATTTTGCTCTGAGAGTTTGTCTCTTGTCTAGAAAAATAATGTCTGAGTTTCTGTCTTATATCCATTTTACTGCCATAGAGTTTCCTTATTTTTTTTTTTTAAAAAAAGAAGCCAAACCAAGTGGCATCGAGTTAGAAGGAAGAAAGAAAAGGGGGGAAAAAAACCTATTGCTTCAATTTTAACTCACAGTGGCACTATAGGACAGAGTAGAACTGCCCTAGAGTGTTTTCGAGGAGCAGCTGGTGGATTTGCAGTGCCAGTCCTTTCGTTGGCGGTTGAACACTTAACCAGTCTGCTACCAGCATTCCATTTTCTCGTAGGGCTCTCTAAAACCTCAGTTATTTTCCCTTCCTAGAAAAAGTTCGTCTTGTACCTGATTATGTTCTGAACTTTCAGTATTTACTCTGAGAAACTTTGATATAAATTGGTCTACTTGAAAAAGGCACTTAAAAAGATGAAAACTATTATAAATTGTTTCATTAAAGAATCTTGTGAAACATTGAAGTGATAGGGTTACATAAGTGAAATAATTTCCTGCTTCTGGATGGTATTATTAAGCTAGAACTGGTCTAATGACAAATAAGCAATTATATAATTTAACAGCCTGAATATTTCCAAGAATCAATGAAAGTGAATTCATTCTGACATTTTTTATTTTCCGTAGTATTGCAATCATAAAGAAAAACCCTTCTAAATAACTTAAACTAGACATTATATGAAACATCTTTTACTCAAGAGAAATGGGCAATTTTCTCTTTAAGTACAGTGGAAGAAGGGAGACATGGGACAAGGCTAGAGGGAAAAATGACATGACTAATAATTGATAGGTTTATTTACAAAACTGATAAAGCGTTTTAGTACTAACTGAGTGAAAAGGTTACAATAAACAGAAGACCGGTGTACCAAGAGAATAGTGAAAGGAAAAGAAATTGGTTATCTTTTGTTTTCAAAATAACTAGAGCAATTTAAACGTATATAAAATAATTGAGAAGACTAATTCTTGTCTTTGACTGTGACTCACAAGATAATAAGGACAGTGCATGATCTGGCCTCTGAGACCATACAGCTCCAAGGAAACTGTTTCAGGACCCTTCTCAGTGAGAAAAGGACCTTTTAGTATACAAGATAATAGGAAAAATACTATCTTACTACAAGTATATGAAAGTGGGTAGATTCTCATGAAAAGAGAAACATAAAAAAACACTTTCTCTTTTGTAGAGAAATTCTGAGAAGCCTAAAGATAGAAATCACAATGAAACACACCTGAAATAGCCTGGGGCAATATTTCCATCCCTGGAGGAGACTTAAGGCTATTTCCAGATCAATGAATTGATTGGGCTGAGTACAGAGTTCATGATTTCCAGTACCAGTTGACAAAATTTTAAAGGACTAACCGCACAAATCTGGGAAATGGTAAAAATTTGAACGAAAATAAACTGTATTTCAATAGTAATTATGTTTCATGGCATATAGACTTAAAATAATGTAAGATTACAGCCTGGAAAACCTATGGGGCAGTTCTGCTCTGTAAAATGGGGTTGCTGTCAGTCAGAATTGACTGACAGCATCTAACAACAGCAACTATCTTTAGAGGGGCAAATTGTCAGGTCTTTTCTCCTGTGGAGTCTTTGGTGAGTTTGAACAGTAGACTCTTCAATTGTGAACTGAGCACTTAGCTGTTTCACCACCAGAGATTTCTTGATATTCTAGAGGGAGGGCTAAAGTGTAAATACATCTCAGAGTTTGTCCTTACACACAAGGAGGCTCAGTGCCCAACGGCAATCCTGTGAAAGTCTAAAGTAGTAACAGTTTGTAGGAAAATCAGACTCTGGGGCAATGGGTACACAGATGGATATGAGAAGATCTGAATGACGCCCAAGAGTTTTCTATAGAAAATACTTTGATTACTAGGCAACATCTCACTTTCTATATAGGATTTCCAGAAAGAGCAAATAAAAATATGATATCAAGTTAAATTTTCATTTCACATCAATAATGAGTAATTTTTAATGCAATATTTGAAGCTTGCCAAGCCAAGTGCCATCGAGTCGGATCAAAATGTATTCACTGTTACTCTAAATTCAGATTGAACCAGATATCCTGTATTTGTTTTACCTACACTGTTTCTGGGGCATTTGTTTTGTCCTGTTGTTTTCTATATGAAAAAAACTTCAGTATTCATGGGATTGTTTCCTAGGCTTTCAGGTACCCAAGGCTGACAAGTGGTCAGTTTGAAAGCGTAGTACCGTTGGGTTTCTACAAGGCTAAATATGATTAGTAAAATGAAATAGTCTGCTCATTTATGTATTCACTCACCCATCCTATAAATATTTACTGACTGCTATAAGTACCAAACTCAGTACTGTATGCCAACAATAAAATAGTTAACAGATTCCATGGCTATCTTAAAGGAACTTATGATTTTTCAAATATCTAGAAAATTATGATATTTTAAATGTTCATTGAGATGTCTGACATCTATAAACATGTTCTGGATCTAAAGAGAACACTGTTTATGTGACCTACATTATTTTTCTTGAAATGCTTATTGCACTGGTTTGGAAGTGACTGCAATATCAAGAAGAGGATGTCATTGTTTACACAGTCAGCTAATTAGTCTGTCTGAGCCATTTGACCTAGCTAACTTAATCTAATTTTATCAGTAAATAAGGAAAGGAAGTTAAATCCCAGATGTGTACTAGGCAGAACTTCTTCTGTCTAACTTATCTGTGTGTGGTTTTTGTTCTTGTTCTTTTTTGGCATAGGCTCCTCAACAGCATGTCACAAAATATATTTTAATGAAACAATAAATCTATTGTCCAGAGAATAACAGTCTTATCAGAGTTTTTAGCTAACACAGTTGTATTATTTTACATCATGTGTGAGTCTGTACCACCACCGCAATGGCTTTTCCCACTATTTTCCTGGGTCCCTGAGTGAATTAACTTTATTTTGGTTAGAACTAGCAACACGAATTTCCTAAAAGATAATGGAGTTTTGTTATCCAACCAAATCAAGTCTTCAGTTCCATAATTGTGTTGAAAAGTGTGATATTGTCTAATCTGTCATTGTAGAAAGACTCTGCAGCCACTGTAGGCCTGCTTAGCAACACCTTGGTTTTGTTTTTTATGCCTATGCAGACCACACGTAAAGTATAGTCAAGCCTAAGTCCTTCTATTTTAATTAATGTGAAACTCATTTCAGTGTTATTTAGTAGCTCCAGAATTTAAAAGAAAACACAGTAACAGGAATAATAGACAGTTGAGTACACTTTGGCAGAAGAATCATCACAAATATCTACATAAGAAAACCTTATGGAGATTTTTAAAGTTTAGTCTTCCTATTTCTGCATGGTATTTCTAAATCTCATTTTGTCCCTCAGTATGTTTAAGGAGATAAAATTTGGTCAAGAACAAACGTCTCCCCAAAGAATTGGTAGTGCTCCAGTGAAATACAGATTCTGACAAAAGCTTAGAAAAGGTTTTTCAATATAACGTTTGTTAAAATATAAGCAAACGAAAAATTTCATTCAGCCAGTTTCCTGATCACTGCTCTATACCCTTCCAGAAGAAAGTGACTCTGTGTGCTACTCACTTATTGTCAAGAGAACACTGAGCTGACTGACCACTGTCTAACGTTAGCTAGCACTATGACAAATCCCAAGGAAAATCTCTTCTTTGAAGAGAAAATGAATATCCTATAGCAATCAGGGAACTCTGGCATAGTAGTTAAGAGTTTGGCTACTGACCAAAAGGTCTGCAGTTCAAATCCACCAGGTACTCCTTGGAAACTCTGTGGGGCAGTTCTGCCCTGCCCTACAGCAATACTATGAGTCTGAATCAGCTCAACAGCAACAGATTTTATTCTATTTTCATTACAGCCATCAACAAACGATTCCACGGTACTTCTATTCAGGAAGTTGGAAACCTGGTGGCATAGTGGTGAAGTGCTATGGCTGTTAGCCAAAAGATCAGTAGTTCAAATCCATCAGGTGCTCCTAGGAAATTCTATGGGGTAGTTCTACCCTCATCTATACTCCCTCCTATTGAGTCAGAGTTGTCTGAATGGCAATGGGTTTCGTTTTATCTTCAGGAAATGACACACCTCTCTGTCAGTTTGTTGTACTGTGATAGCTCGTGTATTGCTGTGATCCTGTAAGCTGTGCCACTGGTATTTCAAATGTTGGCAAAGTTGTTCACTGTGGACAGGCTTCAGAACAGCTTCTAGACTAAGACAGACTAGAAAGAAAGCCCTGGTGGTAAATGTAAAAATCTAACAAAGGTCACTTAGGTTATTAAACTTCACTCTATCTGTCTTGGGCTGGGTTTTCTAGGGAAGCAAAACCAGTAACACATGTATGTACAAGGAAAGATTTATATATATAAAGTACAAGGAAAGATACATACATATGCATATATATATATGTGTACATATGTATCTTTCCTTGTCTGACATCCATAAACATATATATATATAGGAAACAGCTCACACAATTGCAGAAGCTGAATGTCCTAAGTCCTGGCACAAGCCTCACGTGGCCATGGGAGCTGGTGAACCCAGGATCAGCAGGTCACGGAACAGGACTTTCAAGCGCTGGCTGTAAGGGTTGATGAATCCAGCAGCTGCTAGTTCAAGCCCAGGAACCAGATGCCAGACAAGAGCAGGAGCTGCTGGCTACACAAGCAGACTGGCAGTAGGTGGTGGAAAGCAGAGAGAAGAGAGCTGAGGGATGAGAAGCCACCACAGGGCCCTCCCTGCCGCTTAATACAGCAGCCAAACGTGGAGTAGCTGAACTGACACAATCCTGACCATCACACCATCCTTTGCCTCGTTTATCACCCTCAGACTGGATTAGCAGGTCTGCGTTCCTCTCCCTATGTCCGAGGAAATAAAATTAAGACCCCAGAGAGAAACAATGAAATTTGGGGTAATTCGCATTGTTTGATAAGATGTAATGAAACCTTAATGTAACGAAATCTTGTGACTCCTGACTATTATTCCATGACAAATATCAATCCCTTTGAACTCTGACTATAAAAACCACTGGAACTATAACCCAAAGTGGACAGTTTTTGAAGAAGCCAATCTTGCTATCCCCCAGATTTGTCTGCATATCTGCAAATAAAGTATTCCTTGAACCCCACACCATCTCTGTATTTTCAGTGACAGTGATAGGCAGAGTGAATTCGTGTTAGTTTGGCAGCACTAGTGACCTAATTCTGAAAACTAGCCAATGAAAATACTATGAAACACAACAGAACACTGACTGACTTTTTTTGGACATGCTGTCAGAAGGGATTGATCGTTAAAGAAGACATCATGTTTGATGAAGCAGAAGGCCAACTAAGGTAAAATGGATTCACACCATAGCCACAAAGAAGGACTCCAACACTCTGGTGACAGTGCGAAGGATGTAGGATTGGGAAATGTTTCATTCTGTTGTACATAGGTCTCCAAGAGTTGTCTACTCCATGGCAGTTATTGATTTCTCTTTCCATCTGTCCATCACCCATCCATCCAACCACCCATCCATCCAGGAAATCACATAATTTTCTAAAGCATATTCCATAGGATAGTGATTTCAAGGACTCTAATAGATGCCATGCAAGCCCTGGTGGTATAGTGATGGTTGTGTCTGCTTACCAAAAACGTTGGCAGTTCACATCCTCCAGGTGCTCTTTGGAAATTCTGTGGAGCGGTTTTACTCTATTTTACAGAGCTGCTACGAGTCAGAATTAATTCAACCACAGTGGGTTTGGTTTTGGTAATAGATGTTATGTGGGAGGAAAAAAACCCAAAATCAACTATTAAAAAAAAAAAGGATATTATCACAATTAAGTCTTTTCATATGCTAACGATACTGTAAAACTTTAAAGGCAGAAGTTTTCTGTAGTTTCCCCATTTTATTTTTGAAAGATATAGCCGCTTTTCCCAGACACATCTTGAGGTATCCTCTGTTCAGAAATCACTCATCTTTGTGCTCCCCTATTGAGAATATTTTAATTTTAAACAAAGAGTCAAAGCCCTGAACCAAAGGAGTGAAATGCTGAAGTTTGCATTTCACTTGGTAGACAAATAATAGACAGGAAAGATTTTGAGGAGTTATTTCAACTTTACAGGGCTTCTGGTGGCACATCCACCACTGAGAATCAGGATAGCTCTGCTGATATAGACAGCATTTCGTAGCCTGAGCAGTCGGAAGTTAAAGCTGCTTTTCACAGTGTCCTCTTATCTTCAAATTATACTTCTTCAAATTGTAAGGAGCCACCTTTAATTTATTTTCTCCTAGGACAGAGACTTAATCTTCCAGGAACAAAAAGGAAAAGCTGTTAAACTATCATATGCAAATATACTCTTTAGAAACAAGACCAGCTATTCTGCTCCCAGAGACACATGGTAAAATTCAAAATTTGCAAAGTGTTCTTCGCATCCAAAGTATATGCAAATGAACATTCCCTGGAGGTCAAGCCAGTCCAATTTCTTCTCTCAGAAGTGTCCTGTGATATAGGACACTTCATTTTAAAGGCTCAAGACTTATATACCTTGTTGTACACGCTATGCTGGACAAATTTGCTACAGCGAATATTCATTTGCAAGGAGCAAGTTGTTTCTCATACACTCAACACAACAGTAACATTTGTAAAAAGCTGCAAAAACCTGTTTTAAAATATCAGTCATATTCAGCACTTTGCTAATTTGGGGGTAGGAGGAGATCTCTTCTCAGCTAGGGTATATGTTGTTTTTCCTTTCTTTTTTTAAAGTTTATTATTAATCTGTCTGTGGTTCTTTGTTATTGAAGAGGAAAGAAAAGAATGCTGTCAATTTCAAAATAGACTTACTGACACATTAGAAGGGGATTTAATTATTCTGGCATAAAATGTTAGGAAAGTAAAATAAATACGCTTCATACAGACAGACTCTCAGCTACCTAATTGCTTATGCACTATAAGGGCTTTCAAATAATAAGTCCTTAACTAATAAATTGATATGGGAAAAAATAATGATGCCCAGGTGTGGAACCTTAATCTGAGAGCCAGGCTGTATACTCAATGGCATAATTGCCTCTATTACCACACTCTGGTCTAACGCAAGGGCTTGGGTCTTGGAAACTGGATAGAAATGAAAGACAAATCACATTCAAATCACGGGAGCACACAAAAGAGACCAGGTATCTAAGTAGCTACTTGAAATGTAAAAACAAGCTTCAGCTTTATATGAGACATTCCATTAAAATATATGCCACACTTGGTCTAAGCCACAAAAGCAAGTGTTAAGAAAATTCTCCATTAAGGACGTCAGTGTTCTCAGTCAAAAAATACCCTCAATTAAAAAGATCTTTAATTCCTAATACCTCAAGCTACTCCATCACTAGATTCTGGTGGTCAAAAATGGCCCTCCTCCCTACTGGCTGAGGTTTCTATCGAGAGGTTATTCATTGCAGTCTTCTTGATGTGTCCATTTGAATCTGTCTTCACATTTGTATGTTCGTATAGTAATTTATCTAAATGACTAACACATGACCTATTCTAGATTAGTGACATTTCTGGAGTTCAGACTTCTTAAAAGAGAACACTACATAAAGGAGAGGGGAGGGCTCCATTAGCACTTACGACTTTTCACCCATTCTCTTGATTTTTATTTTCATTATCAGGATTAAAGGATAGGATAGCTCAATGGTTCACAATTCTGGAATCCAAAAAGCTCTGAAAAATGAAAGTTTTCTCATCATTCATTTGGCAGTGAAACTTGACTATTCCTATACTCCAGTGTGGGAATACAAATAATGTATTTGATTATATGATATTCTCCATCCAACTCTCTGTGAATGTATACCATATTAACTGCATAAAATCTGAAAAATTCTTAACTCCAGTATAAAACTGCCCCAGACCTCGCAAAAGAGATTGTGAATTTGCTGACGTGTACTTACTGAATTGCAATCCGAGCTACCTAAACTGTTGAGCATCATCTACAAGCTAGAAAGTTGGTGGCAGTTGGAAGCCACGAGACATGCTTAGAAGTCGTGCCTAGAAATCTGTTTCCAATATGTCACAGCCTTGAGAGCCCTAAGAAGAAGCTCTGTTCTGCACACACTGAGTCACCATGAGCCCACGTCCACTCAGTAACAACTAACTACAACCAACATACATAAGTGACTGAGAACTGTCACAACTCGTGCATTACAACCAAGATTGTTAAAGTCATTGCAATCATTTTTTCATAAACATATCACCTCATGCGCATCTTGTATCTTGGGACTGTCTGGTGTTACTGACTGATCTTTTAGTCTAGTGTATCACTTCATTACAATATAATATTAACAAACATGAGCCTAACATTCTTCCAGCATTTAACTGATATAATTCAGGGGGAAAAAAAAATCAAAATCTTTATCAATTCCATTGATGAGTACTTCTGATACGTAGATTCCCAGCTGCATAATCCTCTAGTGGTACAAAGCTTAAACACTCAGCTATTTACTGAAAGGTTGGCAGTTCAAATTCGCACAGAGGCTTCAAAGGAGGAAGACCTGGTGCTCTGCTCCTGTAAAGATTACAACCTGTAGAACTCTATGGAGCACTTATGCTCTGTCCCATGAGCCTGCTACCAGTCAAAAATGAACTCTGTGGCACACAATGACAACAATATATATATAGGCATATTTTAATTGAATATAACTGAACTAGAAAATTTTTGAAGCATTATCTGAGCATGGGAACAGAACTAGAATTTTTTATTTTACTTTAAGTTCATCTAATATTTGGTCTTCTATTTTACATTGCATATGTATAACTTTTATTAAAAAATTACTTTATAAAATGTAAATAGTACGATATTATTTAATATTATTTTATTATCTAGACATAAATCAAATGTTCAGTCAATGTATGAAATTTTCAGACGTGTATGCTTAATACTGACTCTTTTCTGTTTCTCTTATGCTCACCACACTGGAGATCCCCCTGTATGAATCTCATATGCTTTCTTTCACAGCCTCTGCAGAAGGCGTAGTAGATACCCACCTGAACAATAAACAGAGGACAATCATCATTCTCTGCATCATTAAAATTCTATTTCAGTATCATCAACACAGGATGGAATAAACTAATGCACAGAGTTAGAGACCTCTATTGTTGATGGCCCATTCACAGAACATTTCCAGTCGTTTCAGAACAAGGCAGAATGAAATTTAACAACTAGAGGTATAAAACCATTCATTCTACCTTACCTTCCTTGACAGATCAGAATGCAACAGTGACACATAAGCATATGAGAAGACTTTCCCTTCCTGACCTTAGCTCCAAAAGTAAAACTTCAAACACATTCTCTCTTTATGTGGATTTATGTCAATCTGGCCTAGAGTAGGAAAGCCTGGTGACACAGTGGTTAAGAGCTATGGCCGCTAATCAAAAAAGTCAACAGTTGGAATCCACCAGGTGCTCCTTGAAAACTCTATGAGACAGTTCTACTCTGTTTTATAAGGTCACTATGAGTCAGAAATGACTTGACAGCAACAGGTTTTTTTTTTTTTTTCCTTGAAAGTATGAACTAATGTTTGGCATGTACAGCAATTTTATATCTGTATTTTTCACAGAAATGTATAACAAACAAAATTTTGTTCCATTTTTCCTGGTTTTCACAGATTATAGTGTAGTAATTAAGGTTGTAGGTGATAAACCCAGATTCTTGGAGTTAAGTTCTGCTTTAGTTCTAGACGTTTCCTAACTTACAAATACTACAATTATTGATGTCCTTTTGAGATTAAAAAGAACACATATTCTCCTAAAAAACATTCATAAAAAACCCATTCCCTTTCTCAGTATTGTCTCAGATGAGGTAATTCCTCATAGAAATTATCATTCGTTCAACCTAACCCTCCACTGAGTTGTTTTGAAGACAACTACTTTGGGGCAAGAGACCGCTCGTTACACACAAATGTCTAAAACAGGATTCTTATCCACAAGAAGCTTACAATCTAACAGGTATCATGCTGTGAATGGTGCTTAGATTTCTTGAATCTTGTGAATCTCAACGTAGATACGGTTCTGAAACCTTAAAGAAAGATAATGCATTTCTGGAATAAAACAAGAGCTTTAACCATGCCAACACCATAACACAATGCTCCCATTTGGAAACGACGGATGAATAGAACACAAATTTGTTTATTACCAGATTCACTCATGGAATGAAAACCACTCGAAAGACTAAGGAATAGGATTGCGGAGAACTGTATCCTACTGAAGACCAAGAGGAGGAATACCCACCAGAGAGAGGACTAACTCAGCTTCGTCTCCTCAATGCGGTCCTCCTTCAGCCTTCCCCACCTCTGTTACTAACACGATTCAACTGTGTTAGTCAGGAATCTACAACTTGTCTCTGATCAATTCCTTTCCGTCAGCTACACCCCATCAAACCTTTGCGGATTTTATGACCTAAATAGCCCTCAGAACCCTTCATTACTCTCCTTCTATAATTCTCAGTCTAAGCTATCATCCTTAGAATAAGACTTGACTAACAGATTCTGAATTCACTTTCAAACTCATTCTCTTCAGTGCAGAAAGATTGTCTCTAAAAATTAATATAACATACAGTGAAGACAAAAGAAAAGCCCAGAACGTAGAAGATGAAAGTCTCCATTCACATTCTGTAGCCCCAAATGCCACACTCTAGAAGTACCCACATTACTAAATCACGTTTAACCAAAGGCCACCTTTGTGACAGGCATCTAACACTTCTGTTATCCCTCACTCCCTGGTACTGTTTGTTAAATAAAACTTACCACTCCATGACGTTATATTACATAGTACGAATGCACATTTTAGAATCTGAGGTACTGGCATATCTGAATTAGACGACTTCAGGCCCAAAATTAAAAACACACTCTGAATTAAACTGAGAATTTCATGTCTACTCTTCTAAGAAAACATTCAGCCATTTGTCAAGGCTTTACTGCTTGAAAAACAAAAGCAAGCCCAGTGCATGTTAAGAATGTTTATGCAGCTGGCACCAAAGAAGATGCCTTATTGATGTGTTAAATGAAGTCAGAACCTGTAAATAACTTTATAGCCAAAGATAGATATCAAAATTTATATTCATTCTCACTTCCAAATTAATTTTCCCTCACTAGAATTATTCTGCTGCAATCTATTCGATTTTTGAAAATTGTTAACTAGGTAAAACTAAGTTTTTCAGACTAAGGAAGCAAATCACAGCTGTAAGATTTTGACTGTAACACAAGAATGCAGAAATTTGGGTTTTAACTTATGTAAATAAACTTGCTGTCTTAACTACTTTCAGGGCATTTCCCCAGCTGATGGCTGAGCTGTATCTCACTCCTCTTTTAGCAGAATAAGCAATGTTTACATTTCAAAGGACTTTAGATTTAGAGTTGATTTAATCTTCACTCTTTTCAAGCATTCCAATTAAGTTGACTGAGCCTTCTATGCATCACTAAACCTCACACTGAGAATGTTTAGATGTTTCATTTCAGAAATATTGCCTCAGTCAAAGTGTATCAAGCATGAGAGTTTCATGTTAGACTAGAAATTGATATCTAAAAAGTTTCTAGTTTAATCACTGCTTGTAAATTTTCCTTCCTTCCATTCAAACTGCTTTGAATTTGTTTATCCTACCTATTAAATTCCTCATTGTTCTGCCTGCAAAAAACAGTAGTTGCAGGCTATTTGAGTACCGTGTGTTTTCCTGTGGAATTAAATCATGCCTTCAATAAAAATTGTAACTTAGTATCCATCATAGCATCAGTCCAGTGTCTCCACTAGGATGCTATCAATAATCATTTTTTCTCTTCTTATTCTGCCAAATGTGGCAGAATACAACAAGTCACACTATATTGAGCGAGTCATTACACTTTGTAACACTGGTTTTCCCATCCACTTGAAAATGGGACAGTGAAGGATGAGGATTTCTCTGTAATTTCCCTTCCAGCTCTAACATCCCTTCTAGCTCCTAGAATGTAAACTGCTTAAAGTCAGGAGTTCATTACTTGTTCCTTATTTTGTTCATTGCAATACACTGTATACTAACCCTAACTAAATACTTCATAAATACTTGTTTAGTGAAGGACATAATGGATGCACAACTAAAATATTTCTTTATTTCCAGAGTAGTGGAAAATGTACAACAACAAGAAAGCAAGGCTATAGACCCATCCTAACACTCAACTGAAATTAAAACAAAGAAGGAGTTGTAACTCTTAGAGACTATAGAAAAAGTGTGTTTTAATTTAATTGGCACTTAAGAACTGTTGTCACTTGCAAAAGGTAATATTATATAGATAAAGAGAACTGGATAGAGATTTAGGAAACTTGGTGAACATTCTGAGTGGTAGTCAAGCATGTTTCATGACCCTGATATAATAGGAAGCTCAGGAAAATCTTTCAAATAAAGCCTGAGGTTGCAATGCTCCTACAAAATTGTATTCTTTTTAAAAGGAAACAGATAAAATTAATAATGACTCTTGTTCTTAAGTCAAGATCTCTCTGTTCTTTCCAGAAGAAAGGTTGCATGTAACACCTGCAAATCCCCATCAAAGGGCACCTCATTTCTTTACAAAACTTGCTTGCACTGATTTGCTTCTGTGGAAGAAATGAGTCTATCACTGTCTGAAGTAAACTATGGAAGAAAAGGAAAGAGCAGAAGAGGAGGAAGAGGAAAGGATCATGACACAGTAGCGTAATACGACTAGTTCATTAATTTCTGCCCTGAGCGAAGCAGGTGCAAATACTCTCTGTCTATCTTACTGCCAAGTGAGTGTAGTCTACACTATCACTGCAGCTCTGAAATACTTTGTTTGGCTAAAGAATCCAACTTTTAGCTAGAGAGTGAGGTGATTGCACCTAAACTCTCATGGGTATGTACAAAAAGGCTCTGTCCAACGAGGTCCCGAAACTTACAGATCACTGCTATCAAATAATCAAAGCACGGTCTGGGTCAAGCTGGCGGACTAAGCCCACATCTCCATATATCCCTCTGGAAACCAAGACCTGAAGTGACAATCAAACAGAGCCTTCTGAGCACCTAATCAGCCTCAGGACACGGCACAGAGCTGTTAATTGGGACTTCAAACCACTCAGCAAAAAACCTCCTCTCTCTCGCTGACTCCTGCTCCTGGCTAGCCCCGGCTCTCACTGACGGAAGGTAAACGCACCATTTTCACTTTTTTTCCTCGGTCTCAGCTGGCGGGCGGAGCTGGGTCTTGCCTGGTGGCTGGACTCAGACGCGCTGCTGGGGGGATAGGCAGGCGAAATTCCCATATTCTAAGAGCCAGGCTCGGGACTCTGTTACTCTAGCCATTTTGAGCCTTTCGTTTTGTAGCTGCCTCAGCGGGGTTTGTGAGGAACTCTGCGGTCAGGGTGTGGGACGCCATGTTGGTACCGAGATTTTAGCGGGACCTTGTTCTTAGCCTGGGAGACAGTGCCTGCAAACGGGATAGCTTCTCCGACAGAAAAGTAGTGATTTTGCACAGTGCTGCCTACGTTGGGGGCCCTGCAACAGAATCAGAGGAATCACTACCTCTCGGCACCTTTAGCCCCTCTGTCTGCTGCCTGTGTGGAGGACGCCATCTTGGATATGGTGGCCGCAGCTGGACCTAATTCTTAGCTTGGGAGCCAGAGCCTGCCCACAGGAGAACGATTTTTCTATCACAAAACCAGTACTCAACGCAGTGTTGGCTAAGGCTAGGCCCTGTGAGCAGAGGCCAACAGGGCAGTAGCATTGCTGTATTCTGAACTAGTTTGTTATCATCTGGGGTTGGATACAGTGGCGCTTACTTTGTCAGATGGGAAGAGGGACCTCTATACCTGAAAACCTAACTGACTTGCGAACTGGTCAGATACCTTTTGCTTTACATTTGAAGACAGCCTAGAGAAACATTTGCAATCCATCCTCACAGTACCTCTTCCAGCCTCTGTATACTCACATGGGACCCAAAAAGCAACAGACAATTGTGGCATACAAGCAATCACTCATGGCTTCAGAAGGCTCCCAAACAAAGCAACCAAGGAGTTTTCCAGATGAAGAAACTTTTATGAAAGCATCAGGAAGTGAATACAAAATGATTATACACCGAGCCCTTCTAGACTTTATACAAAATGCAGCAGAACAAAATGAAAAATTAAGCAAGTTGTTCGATCTGATGGAACACCAGTACACTGAAATCCAACAGATCAAGAAGAAAATCAAAGACATAGAAACTTCCATGCAAAGCCAAGAAAACAGAATGGAACAAATGGAAAAAAGAATTTCTGACTTGGAGGACAGAGCTACTGATGCCAGCGTCTATGAGCAGAAATCAGGAAAAAGAAACAAGAAAAAATGAAGAAACATTAAGAAACATGTGGGACTCTATTAAGAGGAACAACCTTCGATTAATTGGAGTCTCTGACAGGGTGAGACATCTGAGAACACAGAGAGTATTGTAGCTGAGCTGCTGAAAGAAAACTTCCCAGAAATCATGAAGGAAGAGCATATAGACATCTCAGATGCATATCATACGCCACCCAATATAGATCTCAAAAGAAAGACTCCAAGACATATTATAATCAAGCTTAACAAAATGAAACATAAGCAGCAACTCTTAAAGGCAGCAAGACTCAAGGCTAAGCTAACATTCAGAGGGAAACCCTGTAGGCTCTCGTCAGATTTCTCAGCAGAAACCAGGCTGGCACGGAGACAGTGGCACGACACATTCAAAGTCTTGAAGGAGAAGAACTTCCAACCAAGAATTATATATCCTGCAAAACTATCTTTCAAATACGAAAATGAAATTAAGACATTCGCAGATAAACAGAAACTCAGAGACTTTGTAAAAACCAAACCCAAACTACAAGAAATACTGAAAGAAGTTATTGGCTTTGGCTTAGAAGAATCAAACCACTAACTTTATATTTTAGAATGGCACACTACTCAATACTCTACTCAGTTAGGGAAGGCTCCAAAGTAAATCACAGCTTTTATATGGGAAGAAGCAATCCAGTGATCATCATGAAAACTATGGTGTCATCATAATAAAAAGAGGGATGTACTACAGTCGTTATAGTCCTTCCAGATGGAGAGGAAGATGACAAGACTGGTAGTAATTAAAATTGGGTTTCTAAATAGTTTATTAAGGGGGTTCATAGGGGCAGCAGTAAAGCACAACAAAGATGTATCATACCATTTCAAGAAATCTAACACACGAGTCTCAACAACTATAAAACCAGCTCTGAAAAAAGTGAAAAATCAACTCACAAAAAAGAGTGTCCCAGAACAGACTAATAAGAACAACAGAGAAAACATCAACATAAAAATAAACTATCACAATGGCAGCAGTGAACACATACCTATCAATAATTACATTGAATGTGAATGGACTGAATGCTCCAGTAAACAGACACCGAGTGTCATCTTGGATCAAAAGACACGACCCATCCATATGTTGTCTACAAGAAACTCACTTGAGACCTAAAGACAGGAACAAACTGAAAATTAAAGGTTGGAAGAATATATATCAAGCTAACAATGAACAAAGAAGAGCAGGGGTGGCAATTCTAATCTCAGACAAAATCAATTGTAATGTCAAATCCACCAGCATGGACAAAGATGGACACTATTTATTGCTGAAAGGTTCAGTACACAAGCAAGACTTAACTATATTAAATATTTATGCACCTAATGTCACAGCACCTCAATATGTTGAAGAAACACTGACTACGCTCAAAAGAGAGTTAGATGACTCCACAATAATAGTGGGAGACTTTAACACTCCACTCTCATTACTAGACCGATCATCTAGAAAAAAGCTCAGTAAAGATACAGAAGACCTCATTGACACAATTAACCAACTAAACCTCATTGATATATGCAGAACTTTCCACCCCTCAGCAGACAACTACACCTTCTTCTCCAGTGCACATAGAACATTCTCCAGAGTTGACAACATGATAGGCCATAATGCAATGCTCAACAAAATCCATACCATTGAATTACCGCAAAGCATCTTCTCAGATCATAAAGCCATCAAAGTGGAAATCAATAGCAGGAAAAACAGAGATAGAAAGTGGAACTCTTGGAAACTGGACAACATCTTGCTCAAAAAAACATGGGTTATAGAGGAAATCAAGGATGAATTAAAGAAATTCATGGATTCCAATGAGAATGAAAACACTTCCTACCACAACCTATGTGATACAGCCAAAGCAGTGCTCAGAGGTCTGTTTATCTCCATAAATGCACACATCGGGAAGGAAGAAAGAAACCAAATCAAGGAACTAACTCTACAGCTTGAACAAGTAGAAAGAGAACAACAGAGGAACCCCTCGGGCACCAGAAGAAATGAGATCATAAAGATTAGAGCAGAGCTAAATGAATTAGAGAATATAAAAACAATTGAAAAAATTGAAAAGACCAAAAGCTGGTTTTTTGAAAAGGTCAAAAAAATTGATAAACCACTGGCTAAACTTACTAAAGAAAAGCAGGAAAGGAAACAAATAACCCAAATTAGAAATGAGGAGGGAGTTGTCACCACAGATGCAACAGAAATCAAAAACATCATAACAGAATACTATGAAAGACTGTACTCTAACAAATTTGAAAACCTAGGAGAAATGGACCAATTCCTTGACTCATAACACCTACCCAAATTATCACAACGTGAAGCAGAACAACTTAATAAACCCATCACAAAGGAAGAGATTGAAAAGGTCATCAAAACACTGCCAACCAAAAAAGTCCAGGCCCAGATGGCTTCATGGCAGAATTCTACAGAGCATTTAGAGAAGAGTTATCCACAGTACTACTGAGACTATTTCACAGTATAGAAAGGGATTGAGTACTCCCAAACTCATTCTATGAAGCCAGCATAACCCTGATACCTAAGCCAGGGAAAGATCCAACAAAGACAGAGAATTACAGACTGATATCACTCATGAACCTAGATGCAAAAATCTTCAACAAAATTCTTGCCAACAGAATACAACAACATATCAAGAAAATAATCCATCATGACCAAGTGGGATTCATACCAGGGATGCAAGGCTGGTTCAACATCAGGAAAACAATTAATGTGATGAACCACATAAATAACACAAAGGACAAAGATCACCTGATTTTGTCCATTGATGCCGAAAAGGCATTTGATAAAGTCCAACACCCGTTCATGCTAAAAACTCGTAGCAAAATGGGCATAGACAGCAAATTCCTCAACACAATAAGGGCCATTTATACAAAGCCAATTGCCCACATCATCCTGAATGGAGAGGGACTGAAAGACTTTCCCCTGAGATCAGGAACTAGACAAGGATGCCCACTGTCACCTCTCCTATTCAACATTGTGCTGGAAGTTCTAGCCAGAGCAATTAGACAAGACGAAGAAATAAAGGGAATCTGCATCGGCAAAGAAGAAGTTAAAATCTCCCTGTTTGCAGATGATATGATTGTATATGCAGAGAACCCCAAGGAATCTAGAAGTAAGCTACTCAAACTGATAGAAGAGTTCAGCAAAGTCTCAGGATACAAGATAAACATAAGTAAATCAGTAGGATTCCTTTATACCAACAACGAGACTGTTAAGGAGGAAATTATCAAATCAATACCATTTACGATAGCCCCTAAGAAGATAAAGTAACTAGGAATTAATCTAACCAGAGAAACAACAGACCTTTACAAAGAGAACTACAAGCCTTACTACAAGAAACTAAGAGAGACTTCGATAAATGGAAAAACCTACCCTGCTCATGGATAGGAAGACTTAACATTGTGAAAATGTCTATTTTACCCAAAGCAATTTATTTATATAATGTAATCCCAATACAAGTTCCAGCATCATTTTTTAATGAGTTGGGGAAACAAATCACCAATTTTGTTTGGAAAGGGAAGAAGCCCAGGATAAGCAAGGTACTATTAAAGAAGAAGAACACACTGGGAGGCCTCTCATTACCTGACCTTAGAACATACTACACTGCCACAGTGGTCAAAACAGCCTGGTACTGATACAAGAACAGAAAGGTGGATCAATGGAACAGAATTGAGACCCCAGAGATGACACCATCTGCCTATGAACAGTTGATATTCGACAAAGGCCCTAAGACATTAAACTGGGGTAAAAACAGTCTCTTCAACAAATGGTGCTGGCAAAATTGGTTATCCATCTGCAATAAATTGAATCAAGATCCATATCTTACACCTTATACAAAAACCAACTCCAACTGGATAAAAGACCTAAATGTCAAACTAAAACGATAAAGCTCATCCAAGAAAAGGTAGGAACAACAATGGAAGTTTTAATACACAATGAGGACAGACTCCAAAATCTGTCAAAGAAACCTCAATCAACAGAAGAGAAAGTAGATAAATGGGAACTATTAAGAATCACACACTTTTGCTCATCCAAAGACTTTATTAATAGAATTAAAAGAACACCCACAGAATGGGAAAAAATATTTGGCAACTGTATGTCAGACCGACGCCTGGTCTCCATAATCTATAAGATACTACAAAATATCAAGAAGAAGAAGATAAACCATCCAATTAAGCGATGGGCAAAGGAGATGGACAGACACTTCACTAAAGAGGAGATCCAGGCAGCCAAAAAACACATGCGGACTTGTTCACAATCTTTAGTTCTTAAAGAAATTCAAATCAAGACAACAATGAGATACCATCTCACCCCAACAAGATTAGCCACGATCCAGAAAACACAAAACAACAAATGCTGGAGAGGCTGTGGAGAAAGTGGAACCCTCCTACACTGTTTGTGGGGTTGCAAAATGGTCCAGCCTCTTTGGAAGGCAATCTGGCGCTTCCTTACAAAAATGGATATCGATATACCATTTGACCCAGTAATTCCACTACTTGGAATATATCCTACAGAATCAAGGCCTTACACACCAACGGACACATGCACCAGAATGTTTATCGCAGCACAGTCCACGATAGCAAAAGATGAAATCAACCCAGATGCCCAACAATAGAAGAATGGATAGGTAAACTATGGTACATATACTCAATGGAGCACTGCACAATGATAAAGAATAACGATGATTCCAGGAAACATTTCCTAACCTGGTTTCAACTGGAAGACATTATGTTGAGTGAAAGTAGTCAGCGACAAAAGGACAAATACTGTATGAGACCTCTACGATAAGATCTCAAAAACAGACTTGTGTATAGAAGAAAAGACTCATCGACAGCTGCAAGGGAGGGGATGGAGGGAGGGTGAGGGGGGAAGTGTTTAGTTTAGATAGTTACTAGAAATCTAGTTGGGAGAAAGCGGTAATAGCACACATTAGAACAAGAACAACATTAAGTGGGCTTCAGCATAACTTGAGTACTCCTTCCATCTTAACTCAATACTGCAAGGATAGAGTAGCTGGGGTGGGGGGCGGGGGACCATGCTCTTAGGCAAATTCCAGGCCAATTGGCACAACTAGTGTTTTGCTAAGAGAGCTCTCTGCACCCCACAGTGGTGAGTGGCGTCTGGGGTCTTAAAAGCTGCCAAGTTGCCAACCGAGGACACAGCAAATGGTCCCAACTCAGCAGGAACGGATGCTCACCGAGGACCAAAATGACATGCGGTAAAGACAACTGAGAAGACAGAGAGACCCACAACAGTGGGTGCCTACATCGACTTGGGACCGGAAGAACTGGCTGGTGCCCGGCCACCACCAGCGATAGCCACGATGGAGCTCACAGAGAGGAATCTCACTGGCAACACAAGAATAAAAAGAGGTGCATCATGAGATCTCCACTAAAAGACCTCAACTGATGGTCCAGCGGTTTTGGGGTTCCTCTGAGAGCATGGCCCCCAGCCCTGATGCTGCCCTTTCCCATAAATTGTAACAAAGGTCCACTCTTTGGACAGGAATGGATTGGACTTGGCAATACAGCGTGACCATATATTGAAAGCACTTTATGGTTCTATACATCTATAGGATATCATCTTGCTGACCTCTGGCTGGAGGAAGGGGAGTGGACAGAGAGGAGGGGAAAGGAGGCTGTTGGGAGGATGAGACATGTATGGAGCAGAGAGGAATAGTGTGCAGTCACCGGACAGGGAGAGCAGTGGAAGCTGCATATAGGTGGGCATGTAAATTTATATGTGAATGTATATTTTCACTCAGTTATATTAAATAAAAATTAAAATTAAAAAAAAAAAAGCACGGTCTGGTTCAGAGAAAGGAGAAAAACCCAAATGTAACAGAATAAACCAAATCACTGAGTCAGTATACTTTATAAAACTAGTTTTCCCATCTACTTAAAACAGGGGGAGTGAAGAATGAGGATTTCACTGTAATCTCTTCTAGCTCTAAGATCAAATTATTTTAGAATTATTTCTCTCTTTCTCCTTGAAGATCTAATGAAAGTATTGCTATTTTTCAAATACTGGAACACTGTGTTTTTAACAGGTTTTCTTCACAGAAAGCATTCCATGGTAAAGTTTCCCATTCCATGGGAAACACTGGGAAAATAAGGTCAATATTAGATAAATAATATTTACTTTAGGCAGGAGTTCTCCTCCCTATTAATATGCTAATACACTTTATGTTGTGTTGTTCTTAGCTGTTGTTGAGCCGGTTGACTCATAGTGACCCCACCTACAGCAGAACCAAACACTACCTGATCCTGCGCCATGGCCATGATCATTGTTATGCTTGACCCATTGTTGGAACCACTGTGTCAGTCCATCTTGTTGAGGGTCTTCCTTTCTTTCACTGACCCTCCACCTTAGCAAGCCTGATGTTCTTCATCAGGGACTGATTCCTGCTGACAATATGTCTAAAGTATGTAAGATGTAGGTTCACCATCATTGCTTCTAAGAAGTACTCTGGTTGTACTTTCTAAAAAACAGATCTGTTCATTCTTTTAGCAGTCCATGGTATAGTCAATCTTCTCCAACACTATGATTCAATTCTTATGCCTTCCTTATTCATTTTCTAGCTTTTGCACTTAAATGATGAAATTGAAGACATCACGGCTTTGATCAGGCACACCTTAGTCTTCAAGGTAACATTTTTGCTTGTCAACACTTTAAAGAGATCTTCTGTAGCAGATTCTCCCAGTGTAATACATCTTTTGATTTCTTGACTGCTGCTTTCATGGGTGCTGATTGTGAATCCAAGTAAAATGAAATCCTTGAAAACCTCAGTCTTTTCTCCCTTTATCATGATGTTGCTTACCGGTCCAATTGTGAACATTTTTATTTTCTTGATGTTGGAGTGTAATCCACACTAAAGTCTGTGGTCTTTGATCTCTATCAGTAAGTTCTTCAAGTCCTCGTCAGTTTCAGCAAGCAATGTGTGTCATCTGTATAACACAAGTTGTTAATGAGTCTTTCTCCAATCCTAATTCCCCATTTTTTTCTTCTGGTCCAGTTTATCAGGTTATTTGCTCAGCATACAGAGCAATTAGGTATGGTGAAAGAATACAACTGTGACACACATCTTTCTTGACTTTTAACTATGCAGAATCTCTTTGTTCTGTTCATATCACTGCTTCTTGATCCAGGTAGATTCCTAACGAGCAAAATCAAGTGGCCTGGAATTCACATTCTCTGCAGTGTTATCCAGAAACCCTGGTGCTGTAGGGCATTAAGTGCTGCTAGCCGAAATGTCAGTAGTTCGAATCTGCCAGACACTACTTGGGAACTCTATGGGGCAGTTGTACTCTGACCTCTAGGGTCACTATGAATTGGACTTGCCTTGATGGCAGTGAGGTTTTGTTTTTTTTTTTTTTTTGAACAATGTTATCCATAATTTGTTATAACTTACACAGTAAAATGTCTTTGTGTACTCAATAAAGTACAAGTAAAGATCTTTCTGGTATTCTCTGCTTTCAGCCAAGATCCATCTGACATCTGTCCTCTTTTAAATCCAAACTGAATATCTGGGACTTTCCTGTCAATATATTACAGCAACCACTTTGGAATGATCTTTTGCAAAACTTTATTTGCATGTCATGTTAACAGTGCTGAAAACCAAACCTATTGCCATCAAGTCGATTCCGACTCATAACCATCCTATATTGTTTGATAATTTCTGCATGTAATTGATCACCTTTCTTGGGAATGGGCACAAATATGGATCTCTTTCCATTAGCCAGGTAAATTTCTTTCAAATTTCTTGGTATAGATGAGTGAGCACTTCCAAAGTTGCATCAATTTTTTGAAACATATCAGTTGAAACGACTGATACGCTTATCAATTTCTCAACCCTTTTTTTCACCAATGCCTTCAATGTAATTTTGACCTTTTCCTTCAGTACTATTGGTTCCTGATCATATGCCACCTTTTGAAATGGTTGAACATTGACCAATCACTCTTAGTCTAATGATTCTGTCAATTTCTTTCATTTAGTTTTGAAGCTTTCTGAGTAGTTGAATATTCTCTCGTAAAATCCTTCAGTATTGCAATTTGAGGCTTGAATTTTTTCCTCAGTTCCTTCAGATTGAGAAACACAGAGTGTCTTCTTCCCATCAGTCTACTTCTGAAAAGAATTAACCAGTAAAAACTTCATGAATAGCAGATGCACATTGTCTGATAAGTGCTGGAAGGTGAGCCCCTTAGGTTGGAAGGCACTCAAAAGCAAGTGGGAAAGAGCCACCTCCTCAAAGTAGAGTCATCCTTAATGATGTGGATGGAATCAAGCTTTTGGGACCTTCATTCACTGATGTGGCATAACTCGAAAGGAGAAGAAACAGCTGTAAACATCAAATCAGAATGTGGAATGTATGAAATATAAACTGAAGAATATTGGGAATTGTCAAAAATGAAATAGAACAAATAAACATCAATATCCTAGGCATAGTGAAATGGACTACTACTGGACATTTCAAATCAGGCAGTCTTATGATGTATTATGCTGAAAATGACAACTTGAAGATGAATGGCATTGCACTCGTTGTTAAAAAGGACATTTTAAGATCTATCCTGAAGAACAGTTCTGTCAGTGATAATATCCATATGCCTATATGAAAACCTGTTAATACAACTATCATTCAAATTTACACACCTTCCACAAAGGAAAGATGAAGAAATTGAAGATTTTACCAACATCTGTCAACTGAAATTGATGGAATGTGCAATCAGAGTATATTGGTAATTACTGGTGTTTGGAATACAAAAGTTGGAAACAAAGAAGAAGGCTTAGTAGCCGGAAGACATGGCCTTGTGCTGGATATCACAAGATAGAATTTTGAAAGACTAAAGACTTCTTCACTGAAAACATCTTTTTCAACACCATAAATGTGAACCATGCACATGGACCTCACCAGATAGAACACACTGGAATACAATTGACTATATCTGTGGAAAGAGATGATGGAAAACTCAACATCAGCAGTTAGAACAAGGCCAGGGATTGATTGCAGAGCAGACTATCAATTTCTCGGGTGCAAGTTCGAACTGAAAGTGAAAAAACTAAAATAAGTTCACAAGAGCCAAAGTACAAACTTGACTATATCCCACCACAGAATAGATTTGATATGTTGAACAATAATGACTGAAGACAAATTGTGGAATGGACAGCAAGGACATCGTATGTGAAGAAAACAAGAGATCATTAGCAAGACAGGAAAATAAAAAAGACTAAGTTGGATGACAGAAGAGACTCTGAGACTTGGTATTGAATTTCAAGTAGCTAAAATAACAAAATGAAGAAACAAAGTAAAAAAATGAAAGAAGATTTCAAACCACTGCTTGAGAAGACTATGTATAATTATGACAACACTGTGCTTTATAAATCTCCAGAAGAAGATTCCACAGCACATAGCGCTTCAGATTTTTCCTTTTTATCAAGCACTTTTATCTAAAAATGCAATCATTCTGGATAAAGGTGATGGAAATATGTCATACATTTATCTTATCTTCCTCCTGAAAATTCATTTAAATTATTTAAAAAGAAAAATAAAAGAAACTTTAAACTCTCAGCAATAATAAGAATATAATGGACAATAGCTAATAAGAGTTCTCACCAAATTTGGGGACGATAAAGCAGTTGAAGAAATGATAACTGATAAAAGTGGATACAGTGGAATTCACAAGCTATGCAGTATATGAAGGGGAATCCAGTCGAGAATTCTGCCCATAAGTGTAAGAGAACCATAAAGAGACTCAGGACTCAGAAATACACATACAGTTTTGGAGAGAGGGGGAGAGTGAGGGCAGAAGTGAGATACTGAGCTGCAAACAGAAGGCCAAGCCAAAGGCCAAGTGCCAGTTCAAAATCTCTGTGTGAAACAGTCAACACCTCCATTTTCACCATTCTCACAAAGCAACATAAATTATAGTTCAACATAAAAAAAGTTGGAAGAATTTCTAAAGATACTGACAGACTGTCTCACAAGAGATTTCCCAGTATATCAATCTATCATCAGCCATTCACCCCAAAGAAAAGCCTCTGGTTGTTATTATAACCCATTACTCAAATCTACTGATAATTTTTTCATTGTTTCACTTTTAAATATTATCCAACAATGAAGGATGTTCGGATATACAAGGAAAACCTCACGTAAGAGAGAGAAAAAGAGAGTGAGAAATGGACCAAACACAGACAGTCCAAGAGACTAAGATTATTTTTTTATTTTTAAAATATTTTACTGTGCTCTCTCCACACAGTGACAGCCTATATTTGTTTCCCACCCTGTATTTCTTGTGTCCATTCAGCTCGCTCCTGTCTCCTTCAGGCCTCTCATCTCACCTCTGGACAGGAGCTGACCAGCCAGTCTCATGTATCTACTTAAACCAAGAAACATACTCTTCCCAGTGTCATTTTATGTCTTAGAGACTAGTCCAATCATTGTCTGAAGAGTTGGCTTCAGGAATGTTTCAGTTCTGGGCTAACAGAAAGTCCAGGGGGCCCTCCAGTCTGCTGGACTGTCAACTCTGATCTTTGCAATAGAGTTTGAGTCCTACATCTCATTTTTTTTCTCCTGCTTCTTCAAAGATTCTTTGTCAGGGCAGTCACTGCTGTTGGCCAGGCACCATCTAGTTCTTCTGGTCTCATCCTAGTGTAATCTCTGGATTATACGGCCCTTTCTGTCTCTTGGACTCATATTTTTCTTATGTCTTTGATGTACTTCATTATCCTCTGCTTCAGGTGGATTGAGACTAACTGATGCTTCTTAGAGGGGCAACCTGCTAGCTTTTAAGAGTCAGATACCATTTATGAAATTAGAATGCAGAATATTTTCTTAAAAAACTTATTTATGCCAGTTGATCTAGATGGCCCCTGAAACTATAGTCCCCAGAACTCTATACCTGCTACTAAGTCCTTCAAAGTGTTTGGTTATAATTAGGAAATCTCTTGGCTTTTGGTTTAGTCCAGTTGTGCTGACTTCTCCTGTACTGTGTGTTTTCTCTCTCTTCACCTGAATTAATTCTTATCTACCATCTAATTAATGAATATCCCCCTCCCTCTCTTCCCACCCTTGTAACCATCAAAAACTATTTTCTTCTGAGTTTAAACCATTTCTTATAATCATAATCTCATACAATATTTATCCTTTTGCAACTAATTTCACTCAGCATAATGTCTTCTGAAGTCCTCCATGTCATATTTTTCAAGTTTATCCATGTTCTTTAACATTGTGTAATATTCCATTGTGTGAATATATCATAGTTTGTTTATCCACTCATCTGTTAATGGTCACCTAGTTTCAGTCTATCATTTTGCCATTGAGGACACTGCTGCAATGAACATTGGTGGGTATGTAACTGTTCATGTGACAGCCCTTAGTTCTCTAGGATATATTCCAAGAAGTGGAATTGCTAGACCTCTCAGTATTTTTCTCACATTCTTAGAAAGTACCAAATTGAATTCAAAAGTGGAGGTACCATTTTATATTTCCACCAGCAGTGGGTAAGTGTTCCAGTCTCTCCACAGCCTCTCCAACATTTGTTATTTTGTGTTTTTTGGATGAACACTAGCCTTGTTAGGGTGAGATGGTATCTCCTTGTAGTTCTGATTTACATTTCTCTAACAACTAACGACTGTGGGCATTTTCTCACATATCTGTCAGCTTCTTGGATGTCTTCTTTGATGAAATACCTGTTCATGTCTTTTGCCTATTTTTTTAATTGAGTTATTTGCCTTTCTGTTGTTGAGGTTTCTCAGTGAGATTTGTCACTGATGGGATTTGTGGTAGCCAAAATTTTATCCCACTACGTACTTTGTGTTTTTGGTGAAGTCTTTGGATGAGCTTAAGTGTTTCGTTTTTAGGAGTCCCTAGTGGTTCATTTTCACTTTTGGTGTTTGTGCACTGTTAATGATGTTTTTTGGTCTGTTTACACTACATGTTATAGCTCCCGGTATTGTTCCTGTCTTTTTTTCCAAAATCTTTATCATTTGAGATTTTATATTTGGGTCTTTGATCCACTTGGTTCTTTCTTTCTTTTTTTGGCAGGCAGATATACAGTTATGACAACACCATTTGTTAAAGAGACTGCCTTTTTCCCAGTTTATGGATTTTGGGCCTTTCTCAAAAATCAGTTGGCAATAGGTGGATAATTTTATGTCTGGATTCTCAATTCTGTTTCATTGATCTCTATAGCTGTTGTGCCAGCATTATGCTGTTTTCACTGCCATGGCAGTGTAATAAGTTGTAAAGTCAAGCAGTATGAAGCCTCCCACTTTGTTCTTCTTCAGTAATGCACTACTTTCCTTTCCATATGGAGTTGGTGATTTGGTTTCCCATCTTTTTTAAAAAACACTATTTGCATTTGGATTGGGATTGCATTGTATCTATAGATCACTTTGGGTAGAATAGACATTTTTCATAACTTTGAATTTTCTTATATGTGTGCCAGGTAGATTTCTTCACTAATGAAAGTCTCTTTCTCTACTTATTTAAGTCTTGCAGTAGCATCTTGTCATTTTCTTTGCATAAGTTTTTTTTTTTCCCCCCATGTGTTTGGTTATATTTATTCCTAAGTATTTTTTAACTTCTACAGGGCTATTGTAAATGATATTGATTCAGTGATTTCCTCTTTGATGTTCTCTGTGTTGGTGTAAAGGAATCCAGCTGATTTTGTATGTTTATCTTTTGTCCTGATCCTTTGCTGAATTCTTCTCTTAGTTCTAGTAGTTTTCTTGTGGATTTGTCAGGATTTTCTGTGTATGTGTGGTATGACAATTAAGTCCATGACCCTAACTGTTCTAAGTTATACACACCTTATTGCTAAATGGTTGCCTTTAAAGTACTCCTCTTGGAAAACTATGCACTGATACCAGCACGTATTTCACCCTTCAAAGCAGTTTTGGAACTATTTCTGGAATCACCATTGCGTGCGGTGGCATGGTGGTAAGCTCGCAAACTTAATTGTATAGCTGTCTGTGAGGAACTTTTGAGCCAGTAAACAAATAACTGTATTGGAACACCCTCCTTACTTGACTGATCTGGCCCCCAGTGACTTTTTTCTTTACCTAAAGTTAAAGGAAATATTGAAAGGATATTCAGGATACCAAGAGTAGTATGATGGCAGCTCTGATGGCCATTCCAAAAAGAGTCCCAAAATTGCTTTGAAGGGTAGACTAAGCACTGGCATCAGTACATAGCTTCCCAAGGGTGACTGTAAGGCTTCTCAAGGGTGACTTCAAAGGTGACTATAGTGATATTGAGCAATGAGGCATGTAACACCTTTTCTAGCATGAATTCATGACCTTAACCAGCAGATCTCATAAGATTGTATCATCTGTAAATAGAGAAACTTTTACTTCCTTCTTATGAATTTGGATGCCCTTTATTTTTCTTCTTTCCTGATTGCTCTGGCTACAACATCCAGCACAATGTTGAATGTAAGTAATTACAAAGGGCATCCTTGTCTGTATCCTGTTCTCAAGTGAAATGCTTTTAGACTCTGCATTTAGGTTGATATGGCTGTTGACTTTGTATGAATGCCCTTTATTATGTTGAGGAATTTTCCTTCTATTCTTATTTTGCTGAGATTTTTTAACATGAATGTGTTATTGGGTTTTGTTAAGTGTTGTTTACACATCAATTGATAAAATCAAATGATTTTGTCTTTTGTTTTATTACTGTGGTCGATTATGTTGTTTTTCTTATGTTGAACCACCCCTACACTCTAGTATGAATCTCACTTGGTTACAATGAATTATTTTTTTGATGCTGTTAAACTCTATTGGATAGAATTTCATTGAGGATTTTTTAATCTAAGTTTATGAGAGATATTGGTCTGTAACTTCCTTTTTTGTGTGGTATCTTTACCTGATTTTGGTGTCAGAGTTACTCTGCCTTCATAGAATGAATTTGGGAGTATTTCATTCTTTTGTATGCTCTGAAATAACTTTAGTAATATTAGTGTTAACTCTTCTCTAAAAGCTGATAGAATTCTCCAGTGAAACAATCACAGGTAGAGCTTTTCTGGGGGAGAGTTTTTTAATTACCTTTTAATTACTTTTCATTTAGTTGTTTTATCTTTATTTGTATTATTTGAAACAATATGTTTCTAGAAATTTGTCCATTTCCTCTAGACTTTCAGATTTGTTAGAGTACAATGTTTCATAACATTCTGTTATGATTTTTTAAATTTCAGTTGGATCTGTAGTGATATCACCCATCTCATTTCTTATTTGGGTTATGTGCTTCCTCTCCTGAGTATTTTTTTCTTTTCACTTTCACCGACGGTTTATCAATTATGTTGATCTTTACAAAGAATCTGTTTGGGATCTTGTTAACTCTTTCTATCATTTTACTATTCTCTAATGCATTTAGTTCTGTTCTAATTTTTATTATTTGCTATCTTTTGGCACCCAAGGCCTTCTTTTGCTGTTTTTTTTTTTTTTCTACTTGTTCAAGTTGTGGTGTTTATGCTTTGATTTAGATACTTTCTTCTTTTTTGGATGTACGCATTTACTGAGATAAATTGACCTCTAAGCACTGCTTTTGCTGTGTCCCAAAGGTTCCAGTAGGATGTATTTTCATTCTCATTTCATTTCATGAATGTCTTTATTCCATCATCCTTGATTTCTTCTGTAACCTAGCAGTTTTTGAGCAAGGTGTTGTTCTGGTTAAATGTATTTGACTTTTTTTCCTTCCTTTTTCTGTCACTGATTTCTACTTTAATATTATAATCTGAGAAGATGCTTAATAGTATTTTGATACTTTGAATATTGTTAAGGCTTGTTTTGTGGCTTAAAATGTGGTAAATTCTGTAGAATATTCCACGCACTGTGGACAGGAAACTATACTTGTTTTCTGTTGGGTGCAGTGTGTTCTATAAATCAATAAAGTCAAGTTGCTTGATGGTGGCATTTAGATCTCCCATGTCTTTACTGAACTTCTTTCTGTATACTCCATCCTTCTCCCAAAGTGGTGTGTTGAAGTCTGTTAGTATTATTTCAGAGCTGTCTATTACACTTTTCAATGAAGCTATAGTTTGTTTTATGTATTTTGGAGCACTATTTTGGGGTTTGTGAATGTGGTTATGTCCTTCTGGAGTACTGACCCTTTAATCATTATATAGTGTCTTTCCCTATCCTATGAGATAAATTTTACTTTAAAGACTACTTTAGCAGAAATTAATATTACTGCTCTCTTTTGATTGTTGGTAGCTTGATATCTTTTTTCCTATCCTTTGAGTTTTGGTTTGTTTGTGTCTTTAAATCTCAGCGTGTTTTTTATAGACAGTGTATTGACAGAGCATGTATTAGTATCCAGTCTGCCACTGTCCATCTCTTTGTCGGTAGATTTAATCCATTTATAGTCAGTAATTTTTGATAGACATGAGTTTAATGTTATCATTTTGATGCCTTTTTTATGCATTGCAGAAAATTTCTTTGCTCCACTTAATTATTTGAGCTAAATTTTCTTTCCGTGCTTTCATTGTTGTTAGTTTTATATTTGTAATATTTATTTTTTCCTTGCTTTTTATCTCAGAGTGTGGAACTATTAATTTCCTTTATGGTTACCTCAATATCAGCCCCTAGTTTTCTACATTTAAACAGTCTTCAATTTCTTTGTATTACTTTGACTTTTTCTATAGATGAGTAATCTATGTCTACATTTTTAAGTCCTTCTTTTTTGTTATAATGTGATTATGTTTTATGTAGTAACATCTCTGTTTCTCTATTTCAATGTTTTGCCTTTTTTTGTAATTTCTCTATATGGGTTGATATCTGGTTGCTCTCTTCTGTGTTCTAGACTTAAGTTGTTATCTGATATTATTTTCTAGCCAAAGGACTCCCTTTAGTATTTCTTGTAACTTTGGTTTGGCTTTTGCAAATTTCCTAAACATCAATTTAACTGGAAATGTACTAATTTTGTGGCCTATTTGAGAGACAATTCTGCTGGATATATAATTCTTGGCTGGCAACGTTTTTCCTTCATGGTTTTGTATATGTCATCCCATTGCCTTCTTGCCCGCATGGTTTCTGCTGAGTAGTCCAAGCTTAGTCGTAATGACTCTCCTTTGCAAATTATTTGTTTATCCTTGGTAAGTTGTTGTTAGGTGCCACTGAGTTGGTTCCAACTCATAGTAACTCTGTACACGACAGAACAGAACAAAACACTGTCCCATCTTGCACCATGTCCACATTCATTTATATGCTTGAACCCATTGTTGGAGCCACTGTGTCAATCCATCTTCCTGAGGGTCTTCTTCTTTTGCACTGGCTTTCCCCTCTACTAAGTATGTTGTCCTCCAGGGACTGATTCCCTCCTGACAACATGCCCATAGTATGTAACACACAGTCTTGCCATCTTAGTTTCCAAGGAGCATTCTGGTTGTTTGGCAATCCATAGTATGTTCAATGCTCTTCTCTAACACCACAATTCAAAGGCATCAATTCTTCTATCTTCCTTATTCATTGTCCAACTTTCACAAGCATATGAAGCAATTGAAAATATCATGGCTTGGGTCAGGCACATTTTAGTTTTCAAAATGATATCCTTACTTTTTAAAACTTTATAGAAGTCCTTTGAAGCAGATTTTCCAAATGCAATGTTTCTTTCAATTTCTTGTCTGCTCATTCCATGGGCATTGATTGTGGAACCGAGTAAAATGAAATCATTGACAACCTTAATCCTTTCTCCATTTATTAGAATTTTGCTTACTGGTCCAGTTGTGAGGATTTTTGGCTTCTTGATGTTGAAGTGCAATCCATACTGAAGGCTGTGATCTTTTACCTGAATCAGTAAGTGTTTCAAATCCTGTTCACTTTCAGCAAGCAATGTTGTGTCATCTGCATAATGCAGGTTGTTAGTGAGTCTTCCTTCAAATTTGATGCCTCATTCTTCTTAATATAGTCCAGCTTCTTGAATTATTTTCTCAACATAAAGAATGAAAAGGTATGGTAAAAGGATATAACCCTGATCCATGCATTTCCTGACTTCACACCAAACTATCCCTTTGTTCTGTATAACCCTGATCCATACCTTTCCTGACTTTAAACCATACAGTATCCCTTTGTTCTGTTTGCACGACTACCTCTTGATCCATGTACAGATTCCTTAAGAGCACAGTTAAGCGTCATGTAATTCCCTTTCTCCTCAATGTTAGCCGTAATTTGTTATGATCCACACAGTCGAATGCCTTTTCATAGCTAACGAAAACAGGTAAACATCTTTCTCATATTTTTTCCTTTCAGCCAAGATCCATCTCACATCAGCAGTGATATGCCTGGTTCCACATCCTCTTCTGCATCTGGCTTGAATTTCTGGCTGTTCCCCATCAATATGCTGTTGCAGTCACTTTTGAATGACCTTTAACAATATTTTACTTGAGTGTGATATTAATGATATTGTTTGGTTATTTCCACTTTCATTTGTATCAGTTTTCTTGGGAATGAGCATATATATGGATCTTTTCCAGTCAGTTGGCCAGGTAGCTGTCCTCCAAATTTATTGGCTGTTTATCTCCAGTTACCTTAAAAATTGTCTGTTTATCTTTAGTTTTAGCAAGTTTGATTATAATATGCCTTGATGTCTTTCTTTTGGGATCTACTTTGTGTGGAGTTTAATGAGTGTCTTGGATAGATATCATCTCATCTTTCATAATGTCAGGAAAGTTTTCCATCAAAAAAATTTTACAATTCTCTCTGTATTTTCTGTTATCTCCCACTGTTCTGGTAGTCTAATCATTCATAGATTATTCCTCTTGATGAGTCCCACATAATTCTTAGTGCTTATTTTTTAAAATTCTCTAATCTAGTGTTTCCTCAAATGTGTCGGTGTCACATACTTTCTATTCAGTCTCACTAATCTGATTTTCCATTGCTTCAAGTCTGTTTCTTTGACTTTCTATTGAATTCTCTAATTCTGTAATATTACTATTATTATTCTAAATTTCTGCTCTTATCTCTGCATGCCTTCATGTAGCCTGTCCAGTTAATCATTGTGCTCTGCTGCGTTTCACTTCATCTCCTTCCTGATTGCTTAAAGAATTCTAAATATGAATCTTTCATATTCTACCTCCAATAATTCCAGGAAGTTCTCTTCATCTGGGAAGTTTCTTGATTCTTTATTTTGGGAGCTTTTTGAAACCACTGTGATCTGTCTCTTTATTGGATTTGATACTGATTGCTGTTTCTGAGCCATTAGTAATTTGTTGTATATATTTATTTTACTGTTGTCTATTATATTCCATCTTCTTGTTTTGTTTTATTTCCAAATAGGCTGATTGTTTGCTAGTTTATTTATTGACACTGTTGACATTCTAACATCATATCACCAGGTGCTTTGAGCTGTTACTAGGCATGTGACCCCAGGAGTCCATTCACTTTTCTTGAACGGATTCATCTCAGGTTTCCAGGTAGTACTTAGGAAGTGTGTGGTACAGAATATCCCCTATAGTCCTAGATGGGCAGAGGTGATTGGTATAGGCACAGGTATCTGGCTGCACATATTGAGAAAGGCAGAGGGCTGCCAGTCATCTCTGAGATCTGTGAGGTAGGCATGTTTCCTTAGGCTTGCTCATAGGTAAAAAACTGTTTCTGCACTGAATTTTAGCTTGGGTGAGTAGGCACATATTTTTGCCCTGTCTTCCCCAGTTTGTTAAATTTTTCCCTCTCTGAGTCTGAGAATGGCTCAGGGCATGCATAAGGAGTCCTACTTCTAGTTTAGGTAATGGTGTCAGACACAAGAACCCTGAGCAGTACAGAGAAGGGACAGGGAAGTACTGGGAAAAGGAAAAGAAGTTTACCCCAAAAGGATGTTTTAGATCCTCCCAAAGTAGGTTAGATGCAAACCAGCAAGCTTTTGGTAATCGAGTGCTATTTTTCACTGGTTCTGGAGGCATGATTGATCTCTCCATTCAGTCTCTCCCACTTAGAAAGACATCTGCCTAACACTAGTGTTCTGTTCTCTGCAGTAGCTGCAGCCAGTTCTCAGCTGGTCAGGTATGACTAGTGCTAGGTACTTCTGGACCTACTTTACTTTCTGTATTACTCAGTCTGATTTTATAGCATTCCTTTTGGTGTTCAGGACTCCTTCCCAAAAATCAAACCCATGGTCATCAAGTCTATTCTGACTCATAGTGACCCTATAGGACAGGGTAGAACAGTTCCACACAATTTACAAGGAATACCTGGTGGATTTAAACTGCCAACCTTTTGGTTAGCAGACATAGCACTTAAGCACTGTGGCAGTACAGTTTTCTAAAATGTCATATATAATTGGTCACTTGTTCTTTTAGGTATTTATTGTGAGAGAGACAGTAGAAAGTGTCTGACCACTCCACCATCTTGTCCCTGCTGCCTAAGATTAATTTTAATTTCCTAAAGAAATTTATAGACAATTTTTAAAAGTTTCATCTGTGAAACACAATTTGAATTCTATGAAAAAGAAACAATCATGGAGCAAAACAAAAGTCTTGAAAATTAGGGATATGGTGCCAATAAACTTTTAATGGAATAATATACATCACTCAGAAATTAACTAGTTTAAGTTAGATGAAACAGTTGCCCTCTAGTCAACTCCAACTCATAATAACTTCATGTGTGTCAGGGTAGTGCTGTGCTCCTTTAGTTTTTCTTTGCCATTTTTAGATGTATGTTGGCAGGCCTCTCTTCTGAGTCACCTCAGGGAGGACTGAAACTTCCATTCTTTCAGTTGATAGCTGCTCGATCATATGTTAATCATTTGGATTACCCCATACGTGTAAACTTGATATATCAATAAGGCATAATGTTAACAAATAGATGAATCCAGGTAAGAATATAAAACTATTCTTTGTAGTATTTTAAACTTTAGATGAATCTGAAATTATTTCCAAATGAAATTTCTTTGAGATAAAGGTATATCCGTGTGTGATGACACAAAAGTACCACAGAATAAATTAAATGGAAAAACCAAGATAGTGTAAAATCTGTACAACGTAAATTTTTAAAATCAGAGGGTATCATGAATTGAACTGTGTTCCCCCCAAAATGTGTGTAGACATTTGACTAAGCCATGATTTTTGGTACTGCGTATGCTGTAAACCCTAGCCCTATGATGTTAATTAAGGAGAATGGGAGGCAGTCCTGTTGGTGGGGCAAGACTCAATGTGTAAGATTCTTTCTTGCTTTGAGATACTCTCTTGAGATACAAAGTAAAGAAACTAGCAGAGAGATTTGGGTACTTCATAGAACCTGGAAGCTGTGCCAGAAGATGAGCGTGTCCTTTGGAAAGGACTGAGACCCTGTTGTATTGCCCATCATGCAAAAATGCAGTCTTCCACTGCCAGATGGATAGTGACTACACTAGAGATGCACTGCCCATGATTCAACCTCAGTTTCCAGCACAGAGGTTGAAAATTCTATAACTGAACCGTCACTACCTTCAAAGCTTTCTATACCAAGGCCAAAAGCGCACTAAAACAGTGCTCTCAGATATATGTGATTCACTTGAGGTTCTTGTTGAAACATGAATTCAGTAGGACAATGGTTAGGACCTACAAAATGCTATGACTGCTAACCAAAAGATCAGTAGTTCAAATCTGCCAGCTTCTCTTGGAAACCCTGTGGAGCAGTTCTATCCTGTCCTGTAAGGTCACTATGAGTAGGAATTGACTCAACAGCAATGGGTTTGGTTTTCTTGTTTAGCAAGGTGCTTGAGAGTTCACCTGCCTTTCTAAAAATTCCCAATGATGCTGTAGCTGTGGTCTCTGATCTGTCACTTTAAACAGAAAAATTCTGGAGAACTGAGCATATAGGTAAGAACGAAACATAGGTCCAAGTTCTTCTTTGCTTAGCCTTTTTTTTTTTTTTTTAAGCCAAGCTACATTCTTATCCTTTTATCAGTTTAGCAACCCCCAGGGCTATTTGCAGGCAGACACTATGTCACTTTCAATGATGCCAGTCTGATCTAAAACCATCATCTCAGGAAATTTAGTAACACATAGCCTTTAAAAAGACATTCTTATGAAATATATCCATCTGGTATTTTTAAAACTGATGGTCATAATATTAAAAAAAAAAAATGTGAAGGGCCAACTCCTTGTCCATCTGGTGGACAAAACAACTTAGAATCAAACTGAGAAAATCTTATTCTGGTGAGAAAAAAAAGAAAAAAACAAACATGTGGACCTAATCTATATGGAAGCTGCAGTCCCCTAAGTCGTGTCTCAAGCTTATAGAGAGTGGCAAAAGCACTTTTCTGTAATATGTGCACATCTGTCATGCTAAGTCCAAAAGCAGCCACTTTGTGAAGCAAGTACCATGTATATTACATATGACAACAACTGTTATCTTCATTCTAAGCCTCTTACAAACCCACTAGATGTAGAGAAGTCCTGTCCACCTTGACAATTACTTCCACGTCTGTTACACCTGTGGGAGACTAATGTTTTAAGGCTGTGGTTAATTGTCCCTTGCAGAAAAGATATGCAAAGAAGTTACAGGAAAACTCAGGGAATTCATGGAATATCAATCATAATGTGAAAATAATTAATTCCTCAAGATAAGTGACTTAGCAGGAAACAGCCTGGATTTTATTAAAGACTAAAGACCCTGTTGCATTCCCCAAATGATTTACGAAGCAAAGTCTGTTGACATCAAACATGAAGCCCACATGGATTAAATTAGGTCACTCTTCGTGTTACAGTTTAAGATTTCACAAAGTATAGCTTGTACTTTTGTCATGTGTTTCAGTTCTGAAGGGCTGGTTGATGACTTCCCAATCGCTTCAATATTGTGCCACTGGTGATTATTTACTCAAGCTCCACCACGGCACTCTTGAATCTGGTCTTAATAACCTAATCTCCAGTTTGTAGCCCTCTCCATAGTTGATTCCCAACAAACAAATATTTGTGGTGTGTTTGTGGGCTGTTTAGCTGCTGACATATTTGGCACAGGACAGCATTCCATGAAGAAAGGCAACACAGCTGTGGCCCCTGGGTGAAATGTCTCTGGTAATGGAGATTCATGGAAAGCACTCAGTCCTTTTTTCATTTTTGTAAGGTTCAATGACAACTAACGGAGGCTAAAGGACGGTTGTTCAAAGAGAAAAATTCTTCTAAAGGGACAAAGGAGAAATTTTTCTTCTCCATCGCCTTATCTCTCCCCCTTTTACCCTGAGGGCCCCAAATGCTAAAGCATTAATGGATTTTCAGATAAGCAGGAAACAGAACACAATGGAAGGGAGAGCTTTCCTTTATACATATGCAAGTTCTCCAGATGCTTCACTCTCTGAACTTCTTAACATGAATCTGGGCATAGACTGAAACCACTTGGGACTTCACATTGGCAAGAAATGTTTATTCATCTTGGTATCTTCCTGTTTCCAGGATTAGAGGCTGTCAAAAACAAAGACATCAGCAAGTCAATGCTGTCTGTCTTGTTTCACTTAATTCATTTTGTTTGCAGTCATAACAAGCATGCTATTTATTTAGTTGTAAGTACATACCAAAGTAAGGATGCATTCACTTTAATCCTTTAATTTAACAAGATCACATACTTTAGGAAGCCAAAGGTTTTACAGGAAGATTACAATAAAGAGTTCTGTTTCCTCTTAGATTAAAATAGATATCCTGAATATTTGATATGTGGTATATCATTATGTTTGATATTTGGGTGCTCTCTTGCTGAGGTCTAAATTAGTATGTTTATTAAATTCTCTCTAAGTGGCATTTTACCCACTGTGTTTACATTTAGAATCATATTTCAAGATAAAGTCTGTCATAAAATGGGAAAACTAATTTAGTGGCTCTCTTTCTTCCAAGTTTTAGAGTCAAGAGTCATCTCTCAACAGACTTATGACAGATATACAAGTACACAGTGAGATAGAGTACTGAAAGTTCTCTGTTGGCCCTTTAGCCCACTGTCATGAATTGATTTGATTTGTGTCCCCCCAAAAATGTGTATAACGATTTGGAGGGGCCATGATTCCCAATACTGCTTGATGGCCCTCAATTTTTGTGCTTTTCCTATGCTGCAAATCCTAATTTCTGCCTGTAGTTAATAGACTGGACTGTGTTAAAAAAGATTAGTGTGTGACAGCAATACCCTTCTTAAGGTCACCTCCCTGCTTCACTGTAAAGGCAGTGACCCTGGAGTGTGGCTTACATGACCTTTTATACTTTCATCCTACAAGAGATAAAAAGAAAGGTAAAAGCAGAGAATGGGGACCTTGTAGTATCAAGAAAGTAATAACAAGGAGTAGAGCTCATCCTTCAGACTTGAGATTCCTGCACCAAGATGCTCCCTGACCAAAGACTAATGCAACACAAAGATCTTCCTCCAGAGCCAACAAAGAAAGAAAACCTACCCTTGGAGCAGACACTCTGAATTCAGACGTGTGGCCTACTGAACTACATAAAAATAAACTTTCTTCTCTTAAAGCCATCCACTTGCAGCATTTCTGTTAGAGCAATACCATGTGGCTAACACACTCACAAACCTTCCTTGTTGATCTTTTAACACTAGGAGATGATACTAAGTCTGCTTGTTTCTCTTCTGATTCCTGCCAAAATTTCTCTTCTTGTGCGCTCTCTTTGTACCACTAGGAGGTAAGCTGGGGTTTTCGTTCAAAATCTTCACTAGCCTGTTAAGGTATAGGGAGAAACAACCTTTTGAACATGGACTGTACACTCAGCAAACTACTGTTGAGAAATCTAACCTTGAGGTACAGATTGAGATAAATTTTAAAATAAATAATCAGTTTACCTTGAAAACACTACCTCCAAAGTACTTTAATCTATTGGAAACCTTGACCGATTTAAATAACAGAAGACTATCAAAGATTGTAAAGTAGTTTCTACAAACGTTCTAGAAGGACCAACTTTTATCCAGATGACTTGTTGCTCATAGGTCTGGCTGGCCTACATTTGAGTAAAAAAGGCCTCTAAAACACTCTGAGATTTGAGAGATAAGGGAAAGCATAGTGGAAAAGATCTGTCTTCCAGTGTTGGCTTAATCAATCTTTTCTTGGCCAGAAAAGTAGAGCCAGCTCTTTCTACAGTCCGAATCATCTGTCCAGTCCCTCTGCTAGTGACTGCTGAACCTCTACTTATAAGACAGTCCATTCCAAAACATAACAAAAGGACAGTTTCAAGCTATTAGTCTCATCAACACTCAGCATGCATGACTGATCAGATTAACACATCCAAATCTGTTAGTTCTTGAGGAATTGGAATTCAGAGGAGGTAAATTTCTCAAAGGCAGTGTTTGTTTGTTTTTTTTTTTAAGTTTTGGTGGGAGAGAAGGGAAAGAAAAGTTTGAGAGAAAGAGCTTGTGCACAGTGGAGAGAACACTGGTCTTAAGTTACACAGGCTTGCATTCACACTCCTCCTGCATCACCCTCCTATGTCAGGTAATACATTACATACTACCTGTAGTAATCTATTTACTCCTCCCAACAACCTTAGGAAATAAGTATTATTAGTAAGTCGGATCCGACTCGACGGCACTTGGCTGGCCATCTCCTTTATACAAATGGGAAAATTAAGGTACTAGAAACTTAAGTGAGTTGCCCAATGTCCCACACCCAAAACGTGGTAAGGCTAGGATATGAACACAGGCAGATAAGCTCAAGAGTTTGTGGCTTCAACATATTTTATGCCAACTTTCCATTGCTCTATGATGCAATAGATTAACCCCTGAGCTCCAAGGACCTCTCCAGGAAATTAGAGATAAAAATATTTACACCTAAGTTGGATTGTGGGAATTCAATAGTGACTGTGCATGGCAGTTGTTAAAAACTGATTTTCTTTTTAAGAGGTATGAGATAACTACAGAAAAGGGAACAGAATGGACACGGAAAATGATCATCATCTGCCTTATAATTTTGCTGTCAGGTTCTTGGGCTTTTCACCATGTCCCACGCATCCCCAGCCTACTAAGCTATGCACCATATCAGCTGCTCCTTCAGCCTATCTGGAGATTAATGAACAGCTGCTTGAGTAAGACCACAGGGCACTTTCATCTCCAGCACAACAGAAAGGAGTAATCAAGCAGAGAATATTAATAACAAGCCAAATCCTCATCTTCTGAAACTGCAATGGAAAACTTGGATTATTTGTTTCAATATGTTTGTGTTCTCACCACATGAGCAAAATTCCTTTGTACTAGCTGGGTAAGAATTCAGCCTGCTGAGAATGATTTCCTTTTACCAGAAACTGACTTTTCCCCTTCATTTTACATTTTCAGAAGCAAGGCACTATTTTGATAATGTCACATCAACAAATATGTATTCACTGCCCTCAAAGGTTCTGGAAGAGGCTAGTGTACACTAGCAAACACAGCATTCAAAGGATAATTAAAGAAGCTAATTCTACTCTTGTTTCAGTCACTCTTTGGGGTGATCACTGATTTAACCTTTCCATGGTTTCTTGACCTTTCCCTGTAAACTGTGGGACTCTCCCAAGTTCTCTTCCAGTTCTAATGCACAGAAGTCAGAAACCCTAGAGGCCATAATCTCATGACAGTGTTCTTGCTATTTGAACAAAACAGTTGAGAAGTAATAGGGAGGGAAAATCCTTCAATTTGCTATTTTGTTACCGAATTATATTTAGTATTACTAAACAAACAAACAACAACAACTACATTTTTGTATGTGTTGACACCCTTAAAGAAAGAATACAAAATCTGACTGTAGTGAGTCAAGTCAGGGTCTTGAAAACCTGTGAGCAGCCATCTAAGATACATCTACTGGTTCCATCTCTACTGAGCAAAGAAGAATGAAGAAAATCAGACACGAGGCAAAGAATAGTCCAAACAACTAGTGTACTACAACTACCACAACATCACCCTGAACAACTGGATGGTGCCTGGCTACTACCACCAAGTGCTCTGACAGGGGTCATAATAAGGGGTCCTGGACAGAATAGGAGAAAAATGTCAAACAAATTTCAAATTCACACACAAAAAGGGTCACACTTTCTAGTCTGAAAGAACCTGGAAAAATGCTGAAAGTATGATCCTTGGAACCCAGTACTGTTGTCAGTCTTGAGGTTTACCATTTAGCCAAAGATTAGACACATCCATAGAACAAACCTTAGAAACTCTATGGGGCAGTTCTACTCTAATTTAAAGGTTGGAATTTAAAGTTGGAATAGACTCAATAGCAGTGAGGTGTTTTTTTAATAGGGCAAATAATAATACATGTGAGGGATGTGCTTCACAGCTCAATCATGTATATGAGAATTAATGGGAATAGCAATCCAAAAGCAAAGACTATGAAGACAGGAAGGTATGGGAAAACTGGCTAAACGGAAACAAGTGATTATAGGTGGGGAAGAGAAGAGTGTTAATCACATCACGGGGTTGGCAACCAATATCACAAAGTAATTTGTGTATTAATTGTTTAATGGTAAACTAATTTGCTGTATACATGCTCATCTGCAGAACAACTTAAAAAAAGAAAAGAGGTAGTAAATTATCACAGAAATTCCAAAAGATTTACATTACTCTCTGGTGGTAACTTTGTTAAAAAAAAGGGTATGGTAAATACTAGGTTTTATTCTTGGATTTATCTGAGATGCTAGGACCCTGCAATTGGAACAGAATATCTAGCAAGGTCCTTGAAATTCCATAATAAGTAGTTGATACAAAAGCAAGTAAAATGTTTTATTTCTGTTGAGGTGCTTCCTTTTTCAATTTTCTGCTAGATTGACCTGATAGATTATTGATAATACTAACCTTTTCCTTTCCTACAGTTAGCTATTTGCCTGGATTCATTCAAGAGTTATGCAATGGCCTTGAAAAATGAAGAAAAATATTTCAAATACTGACAGAGTCTCCAGGGAACCCCAAGGAGACAGAGTCAAAGATAATTAGTAAGTCAAAAAGACATAACTACTGTTCCCACAATGGTAAAAGTAAATCCCTGAGTACTCATTGTTCCTACCCTTCCCTGCCCTAGCACACTCACAAATGGGCAAGGTTAATTTATGGCAGTGAAAGACTGCCATAGGGTAACACCACAAGAGAACTCTAAAACCTTTGGCTTGCTCTTCCTGTACTCAGAACTCTCTTCCTCCAGATGGTCACCTAGTGAAAACTTTATCATTTAGATCTCAATTCAAATATCACCTCCTAGGAGATGCAATCTCTAACTACCCCACCTGAGGTCCATACATTATCTGTGTCACTTTGTAGTGCTCTTGAATTTTTTAAATTTTGTCATAACTCTAATCTCTCTGAAAGAATCATATCTGTTTATGCTACTTTGGTACTGAATTATATTTAGTATTATTAAACAAACAAACCAAAAAAAAAACACTGAGTTCAATCCTACCCTTGTGTGCATGTTGATACCCTTAAAGAAAGAATACAAAATTCAGGAGAATTAGGACAGGAGATTTCATACACAGCTTTTAGACTAGCTCACAGACCACAGGCAGTGCTCAGTAAATCTTTAAATTAGGAGGCAGGGCCAAGACGGCAGACTAGGCACACATCTCCTCAATTCCTTCTGAGAACTAAGATCCGGAATGATAATTGAACAGAACAACGTGAACATCCAGGGAGCCCTAGAATCTGGCATAGGGTTGTCAGATTGTAGTACATGCCAGTAAATAAGAAATTATTTCTTTCTAACACAAGGCAGCACATGCTGTATCCTGCTTCAGCTAACTCACCATTTGGGAGGACCACAGGTACTGACACCTTCTTTGTTATCTGGGAGGCAGATGCTGGGCATGAGCCAACCAATATGTTGAACTACAGTGCTTAAATAAACACAGTAGAGAAATTATGCTTGGATAGCTACATTTTGAGAGCCTGGCTACTGACACTGCCCCTCAAGTCTCTCCTTTTCTGAGCCGCACCATACATTTTGCTGTTTCACAGTGGGAAGGGTAGCTTGGGTGAGACGACATCTTGGTCAACAGAGAGGTGGAGTTACCAAACTAGAAGTCTCGACGGTGGCTAATTCCCAAGCTGAGAATCAGTGCCTGTCTGGAAAGGGCTTCTCCAGCAGGAAAGCTTTGTTTAGGATGATGGTAACTTAAGGTAGGGCCTGGATGAGGATGGCAGCAAGGCCATAACCCCTCCCTACTCTGAGCTACATCATAGCATTTAGGGATGGCCTATGAGGTGTTTTCCTTATCAGCTGGAAGGCAGGATCTGCCACACCTCAGGGTCTGACTGATATTAGCAGCTGTTGGACAGCTCCTGGCTTAGCAGGAAGTACCTTTTCAAAATCAGACCTCCTAGAAAGCTGACTGCTGAATGGCCCAGGAGCATCTCCTCCACCATTCACTGATCCATTTTATAGCGCCAGGTGACAGCTCCCCAGTGACTCCATAAGTAGGGTGCTGCCTTTGTCAGTGAGGAGGCTGAGCATGCCACCTCAGGGACCCCACCTGGGGACAGTCATTAGAGTACACAGATGTGGCTGTTGACCAACTCCCATCTTAGAACTATGCTGCAGCAACTGCTAAGGATCCACCAAACAAACCAAAAAGCTTCTAGATTGCATGGAGGCAAAAACTGATAGCTAAGCATTTAAAGAAGCAGTCTGCCACAGCTCCACAAAACTCCCATAATGAAGAATCAAAAAACTTCCCAGATAAAGAAGCCTTCTGAAACTATTGGAGGTCGAGTACAAAAGAATTATAGAGAGGCCTCATAGAGATAAAACAAAATGTAGCAGAGCAAAATGAAAAGTTAAGCAAGCTATTTGAACTGATGGATCATCAACAATCTGAAATACAGTAGATCAATAATAAAATTACAGAATTAGATGACACAATCCAAAATCAAAAGAGAAGAATTCAGGACATGGGAGCCAGAGCTAGTGAGCTGGATGATAAAGCTATAGACACCAGCATTTATGAGGACAAATCAGAGAAAAGAAATAAGAAAAATGAAGAGGTGTTAAGACACATGTGGGACTCTATTAAAAGAAAAAAAAAATCTATGAATAATGGAGTTAGTGAACAGGAAGAGATAGCTGAAAATGCAGAGTGTTGTAAAATTGCTGACAGAAAACTTCCCTAAAGTTATGAAAGAGAACATAGATTTGCAAGATGCATATCAAACACCACAAAAACCAGACCCAAAAGGAAGACACCAAGACATATTATAATCAAGTTCAATAAAATGAAATATAAACAGAAGCTCTTAAAGGTTCGAAGCAAAGCTAATGTTCAGAGGGAAGCCCTGTAAACTTTCTTCTGATTTCTCAGCAAAAATGATACTGGCAAGGAAGCAGTGGGATGACACATTCAAAGCCTTGGAGGAGAAAAATCTCCACCCAAGAATTGCATATCCTGCTAAACTGTCTCTCAGATATGAAGATGAAATTAAGATATTCACAGATAAATAAAAGCTTAGAGATTTTGCAAAAACCAAACCAAAACTACAAGAAATACTGAAAGAAGTTGTTTGTTTAGAAAAACAAAACCATTAAGTGTATATTTAAGGAGGCAATGTAGGACACAACATCCAGAATCCTACTCATGGAAGTCACAAAGCTCAATCAAAGCTACAATATTAAAAGAAGGGAACCAGTGATCATATTACAAAACCTGTGACACCATAACACTAAAAAGAGGGATATGGGACAGTAGTTATAGTTCTTTCAGACAGAGAGGAAATTAAAAAAGATATGCAGAAGTTAAAATCTGCTTTAAACTTAGACTACTGAGGGGGATCGTAGGGGTAGCCACAGAGCATAATAACAATGCAACATATCAAAACAAGGAACATAATACAGGAGTCTCAGCAAACAGAAAACCAACACCGAAAAAGATGAAAAGTCAACCCATAAAGAAGACTGACCCAGAAGAGAATATTAAGGGCAACATAGAAAACAGCAACATGAAAATAAATGCATCAAAATGACAGTGCCAAGCACTTATCTATCAATGGTTACACTGAATGTAAACTGAACGCTCCAATAAAGAGACAGTGAATGATGTCCTGGATCAAAAGACATGACCCATGAATATATTGCTTACAAGAAATATACCTTAGACTCAAAGATATAAATAATCTGAAAATTCAAGGGTAGAAAAATATATACCAAGCTAACAACATACAAAGAAAAGCAGGAGTGTCAATACTAATCTCAGATAAAATAGACTTTACTGCAAAATATGCCATCATGAATAAGGATCATCGCTGTTTATTGCTGAAAGGTTCAATACATAAGCAGGACTTAACAATATTAAATATTTGTGCACCTAATACCAGAACATCTAAATGCATCAAACAAACACTGACTATACAAAAATGAAATAAATCACTCCCCATTGATACATGGAGACTTCAACACTCCACTTTTAGTAATGGATAGATTGTCCAGAAAAGCATCTCAGCAGAGATACAGAAAATCTTATTGTGATGTCAACCAACTAGAACTTCAACATATATAAAACTTTTTGCTGACCAGTGGATAAGTACACCTTCTTCTCCAATGCACATGGAACATTTTCCAGAATAGACTAGCACATTCAGCAAGTCTCAACAAAATCCAAACCACTGAACTATTGCATGGCATCTTCTTAGACCATAAAGCAATGAAAGTTGAAATCAACTGCAGAAAATACACAGGTAGAAATTTGAACTGATGGAAACTGAACACCTTGCTCAAAAATCCATCAGCTATGCAAGAAATCAAGGACAAAATGAATTTACGGAATCAAATGGTAATGAAAACACATCCCACCAGAACCTATGGGATACAGCAAAAGTAGAGCTCAGAGGTCAACTTATGTCTATAAATGCACACATCCAGAAGAAAGAACCTAAACCAAAGAATTAACTCTAAAGCGTGAACAAGTAGAAAGACAGCAACAGAGGAATCCTTCCGGTACCAGAAGAAAGGAGATAATAAATACTAGAGCAAAGCTAAATGAATTAGAGAATAGAAGAACAATTGAAAAAATTAACAAAACCAGAAGGCAGTTGTTTGAAAAGATCAACAAAATTGATAAACCATTGACTAAACTTACAAAACAAAAACAGAAGAGGAAACAAATAACCAAAGTAAAAAATGAAATGAGAGATGTCACAACAGACCCAACTGAAATTCAAAGCATCATAACAGAATACTATGAAAAACTGTACTTTAATAGAATTGAAAACCTAGAGGAAATGGACAAATTTCTAGATTCATATAACCTAGCAAAATTTTCACAAGCAGAAGTAAAACAACTTAATAAACCCATCACAAAAGAAGAGATTGAAAAAGTGATCAAAAAATTACCAAACAAAAAAACCTTGACCCAGATGGCTTCACTGTAGAATTCTACAGAACTTTTAGAGAGGAGTTAATTCTAATAGTACTGAGACTATTTCACAGCATAGAAAGTGATAAAATACTCCCAAATTCATTTTATGAAGCCAGCATAACCCTGATGCCAAAGCTAGGGAGAGATCCCACATAAAAGAAAACTTACAGACGAATATCACTCATGATCCTAGATGCAAAAATCATCAACAAAATCTTAGCCAACTGAATTCAACAGAATATGAAAACAATAATTCACCATGACCAAGTTGGACTCATTCTAGGAATGAGCTGGTTGAATATCAGAAAAAACAGTTAATGTGATCAACCACATAAATAGCACAAAAGATAAGAATCACTTGATTTGGTCAACTGATGCAGAAAAGGCATTTTACAAACTTCAACACCCATTCATGCTAAAAATCCTCAGCAAAATAGAAATAGAGGGTAAATTCCTCCATGCAATCAGCGTCATCTAAGCAAAGCCAACCACCTACATCATGAACAGAGAGAGAATGAAAAAATTCCCCTTGAGACTGGAAAATAGACAAGGATGTCCACTCTCACCTCTCCTACTCAACATTGTACTAGAAGTTCTAGCCAGAGCAATTGGACAAGGCAAAGAAATGATGGGCACCTGCATCAGCGAAGAAGAAAAAATCTCCCTATCTGCAGATGATATGATTGTATATGCAGAGAATCCTAAAGAATTCATAGTTAAACTACTCAAGCTAATAAGAGAGTTCAGCAAAGTATCAGGATACAAGATAGACATAAATAAATCAGTAGAATTCCTTTTTATCAACAATGATATTATTAAAGGAGAAATCACCAAATCAATATCATTTACTATAGCTCCCAAGAAGATGAAATACCTAGGAATAAATCTAACTAGAGATATAAGAGACCTACACAGAAAGAACTACAAGTCTTTATTTCAAGAAACCAAGAGACTTACATAAATGGAGAAATGTACCCATGGGTAGGAAGACTTAAAGCTGTGAAAATGTCTATTTTACACAAAGTGATCTACATATAAAATGCAATCCTAATACAAATTTCAGTGACATTTTTAAGGAGATGGAGAAACAAATCACCAACTTTGTCTGGAAATGGAAGAAATCCTGGATAAGTAAAGCACTACTGAAGAAGAGGAACACAGTGGGAGGCCTCACATTACCCGACCTTAGGACCTATTGCACTGCAACAGTAGTCAAAACAGCCTGGTGAAGGTACAAAAAGAGACATGTAGACCAATGAAACAGAGTTGAGATCCCAGAGATGCCACCATCCTCTTATGAACAATTGATATGTGACAAAGGCTGTAAGACTGTAATGGGTAAAAATAGTCTCTTTAACAAATAGCCAATTGCTGTCGAGTCAATTCTGACTTAACAAATAGTGCTGGCAAAATTGGATATCCATCTGCAAAAAAATTGAAACAACTCAGTTTGGAAACAAAGACCTAAATATCAACAAGATAAAGTAAATAACCTCATTAAGTGATGGGCAAAGGAGTTGGACAGACACATCACCAAAGAGGACTTCCAGGTACCAAAAAGACACATAAGGAATTGCTGAGGATCATTAGCTATTAGAGAAATCTACATCAAAACTACAATGAGATACCATCTCACCCCAACATTGACCACGATCCAAAAAACATGAGACAAGAAATTCTGGAGATGCTGTGAAGAGGTTGACATTCTGCTACGCTGCTGTTGAAACTGCAAAATGGCATAACCTCTTTGGAAAGCAATTTCATATTTCCTTAAAAAGCTGGAAATAGATGTACCATTTGATCCAGTAATCCCACTGCTTGCAATATATCCTACAGAATCAAGGGAAGTCACATAAACAGATACATACACACCAATGTTTATTGCAGCACAGTCTACAATAGCAAAAAGATGGAATCAACCCAGATGAATGGATAAACAAACTGTGGTATATATACTAAGTGAAATACTATCCAGTAATAAAGGACAGTGATGATTTTAGAAAGCATCTCATAACCTGGTTTCAGTTGGAAGACATTATGCTGAGTGAAATCAATCAATGGCAAAAGGATAAATATTGTATGAGACACCTGTTGTAAGGACTTAAAAATAGACTTATGTACATAAGAAAAGACTCTTTGATGGCTGCAAGTGTGGGGAGGGAGGTAGAGGGCTGGTCATAGATTAGACAGCTGACAGAATGAATTTCGTTGGGTGAAAGCAGTGACAACACACAGAAGAAAGAAGATTAACTTAACTGGACTTCAACATAAACTGAAAACTCTTTTAATCTTAGCCAAATATTGCAAGGATAAAGTAGCAGTAGCAGAGTTGGGAGCACATGCTCTCAGAGTACATTAAGGCCAACCAGCGTAATTAACCTATTGCTAAGAGAGCCGTCTACACCTCATGTTGATGACTGGCATCTGGGTTCTTAAAAGCTAGCAAGCTGCCATTGAGGTACACCAAATGGTCCCAAATCATCCAGAACAGATGATCACCATGAACAACAAAAACGTGAGGAAAAACAAGCCTAGCAGACAGAAGGACCCATGTGAATGGGACACTGTATCAACATGTGACCAGAAGAACTAGATAGTGCCCAGCCACCACCAAAGAAGCCATGATGGGGCACACCCTGTTGAGTCCCTGTGACACCATCAGAAAAAAGGGGGTTGCACCTCAAGAACTCCACTAAAAGACAACGACTGATTGTCTGACAGCCTGGGGTTCCCCTGGAAGCACAGCCCCTAGCCCTGCTGCTGCCTCAGACCAGGAAACACTACTGAGGTCAAGTCTTTGGACAAAATGGACTGGACTTGGGGACACAATGTGACCATATGTTGTTTGTATTTTATGGTTCTATGCATTTATAAGATGCTGTTCTACTGATCTCTTTCCTGATAGAAGAGAGTGTAGCGGAGTGGACAGCAGATTGTTAAGAGAATACAACATATAGAATGAAAAGAAGGAGTGTGCTGTCACTGGGCAAGGAGAGTAGAATCAGCTGCAGATAGGCGCACATGCAAATTTAATCTGGACTGTATACTCTCAATCACAAAAAAGAGAGAAAAAAAATTAAGTTAATTTGCACCTTCTTACTCCCTTGAGAGTTATCATGACTCACTTCCCCTGGTTCCTCTCTTTCATTGGTATTACGTTCAGCCTGCTTAATATTTATCAAGCACCTAGTGTGTATCTACCTCTGTTCTAAGTGCTTGGGATAGCCATTAAAAAAAAAATAAATCAGAACCATTGCATCAAGTCTCTTCTGACTCACAGCAACCCTATAAGACAGAGGTTGAATTGCCCTATAGGATTTCTAAGGAGCAGCTAGCAGATTTGAACTGTTGAGTTTTGCTTAACAGCCATAACTCTTAAGTACTACACCCTGGGATATAACAGAATAAAACTATTTCTGCCGTCATATAGGGTCTATTTTGGTGGAGGGAGTTGGATGATAAATAAATGAATATAAACTATATTACTATGAGTTGGAAGCAACTTGATGGCAGTGGATTTGGTGGTGGTTTAAATTAGATGACAATTACTGGTATTAGTGAGCTGCTTCTGAAAAGTGTAGAAAGCCAGCTCTATTCTAACATACATGGGGTCACCAGGATTCAGTGTCTACTCAATGGCCACTGATACTGGTAGTGTGATTATATTAACTTGGTTATACTCTGGATCCAGCCACTGTGTCAATTTCCTCATTAGCCATCACTTTCTTATTTTTGCATAGTCTCCCAATCATGCCAAGTCATCTACTTTTGGTTAAATTCAAGGATTATGAAGGGAATAAAACTGATATATAACAAGAAAGAAAGCTCACAGTTTTATTTGAGAGGTCTTAAGAGAAGAACTGGTAGTTGGAAAACAAGGCTTTGCTGACAGACACAATGTTGGAGATGGCATGATAGAATTTTGCAAGACCAATGACTTCTTCAATGCAAATACCATTTTTCACCAATATAAGCAGTGACTATACGTGTAAACCTTGTCAGATGGAATATGCAGGAGTCAAACTGACTACATCTGTGGGATGACATGACAGAAAAACTCAGTATCATCAGTGGGAACAAGTTTAGGGGCTAACTATGAAACAGACTTTCGACGCTTGTATGTGAGTCCAAACTGAAGCTGAAGAAAATTAGAACAAAGTTGAGAACCAAAGTACAACCTTGAGTATAAACCATCTGAATTTAGAGTTTTAGGGTTGACATGCTGAACATTAATGACTGAAGAAGTTGTTGAATCACATCAAAGATATCCCACACATGAACGAGGCAAGCTATGTTGAGTAGCTAAACAAAGGGAAGAAATGATGAAGTAAAAGATTTGAACAGAAGATTCCAAAGGGTGGCTCAAGAAAACAAAGTATTACAATGACATGTGCAAAGACATGGAGATGGGAAACCAAAAGGGAAGAACACAGTCTGCATTTCCCAGGCTGAAAGAACTGAAGAAAAAAATCCAAACCTTTAGTTGCCATATTGAAGGATTTTATTGGGAAAACATTAAATGACTCAGGAAGCATCAAAAGAAGATGGAGGAAATACACAGTGTCATTATACTAGAAAGAACTGGTCAATATTCTAGACATTTCAGGAGGTAGTATCTCATCAGGAACCAATGGTACTGAAGGAAGAAGTCCAAGTTCTACTGAAAACATTGGTGAAAAACACGGCTCTAGGAATTGAAAGAATACCAACTAAGATGTTTCAACATACAGATGCAGTGATGAAAGTATTTACTCATCTATGCCAAGAAATTGAAAGACAGCTACCTGGCCAACAGACTGGAAGAAATCTATATTTACATCTGTTCCTAAGGAAAGTGATCTCAATGAACTTCAAAATTACTGAAAAATATTAATATCACAGGCAAGTAAAATTTTGCTGAAGATCATTCAAAACAAGCTATGGCAATGTATCAACAGGGAACAGCCAAGAAGTCAAGCCAGAGATATCATTGCTGATGTCAACTGGACCCAGGCTGAAAGCACGGAATACCAGAAAGAAGTTTACTCACGCTTTATTGACTATACAAAGGCATTCCACTGTGTGGATCATGCAGAGAATCAGAATTCTAGAACACTTAATTATACTTATGAGGAACCTGAACATGGATCAAGAGACAATTTGAAAAGAGCACAGAGATACTGTGTGGTTTAAAATCAGGAAAGATAAGTGTCAGACTTGTATCTTTTCACCATACCTATTCAGTCTGTGGGATGAGTAAATAATCGAAGAAGCTTGGACTATATGAAGAAGGTTAAACATCAAGAATGGAGGAAGACTGGTTAACAACCTGTGTTATACAGATGACACAACCTTGTTTGCTGAAAGTTGAACCTGAAGGACTTACTGACGAAGACCAAAGACCACAGCCTTCCATGTGGATTACACCTCAGCATGAAGAAAACACAAATGCTAACAAATGGACTAGCAAGTAACATCATGATAAATGGAGAAAAGATTGAACTTACCAAGGATTTCATTTTTCTTGTGTCCAAAATAACAGTCATGGAAGAAGCAGTCCAAAAATCAAGATGTGCTGCGTTTAGCAAATCTGCTGCAAAAGACCTCACTAAAGTTTTTTAAAAAGCAAAGATAATGCCTTGAAGACCAAGTTGTGCCTGACCCAAGACTTGGTGTTTTCAATTGGTTATGCATGTGAAAGCTGGACAGTGAATAAAAAAGACAAAAAAGAACTGATGTCTTTGAACCGTGGTGTTGAAGAAAAACATTGACTGTATCACAGACTACCTAAAGAAGGAACAAATGTGTTTTGGAATGTCTTGGATTGAATTGTGTCCCCCCCCCCCCCCGAAATAGGTGTAGCCATGTGGCTGGGCCATAATTCCCTATATTCTACGATTGTCCTCTATTTTGTGATTTTCCTATGCTGTATGTTAAAGGATTAGGGTGAGATTGTAAATCCCTTCATAGGGTTACCTTCTTGCTCCACTGTAAAGGGAGTTTCCCTGGAGTATGGCTTGCCCCACCCTTAATCCTTTCATTCTACAAGAGGTAAAAGGAAAGAGAAGCAGAGAACTGGGAACCTCATACTGTCAAGCAAGCAGCACTGGTAGAAGAGTACGTCCTTCAGATCTCAGGTTCCTGCGCCAAGATGCTCACTGGACAAAAACTGATACAATACGGGACTTTGCTCCAGAGCCAACAAGGAGGAAAGGGGGAGAAGCCTTCCCCTGGAGCGAACATCCTGGATTTGGATTTATAGTGTACCGGACTGTGTAAGAATAAACCTTCCCCTATTAAAGCAATCCACTCTGTGATATTTCTGTTAGAGCAGCCCTAGCTGACTAAAACATGCAAGAAGTGAATTTGCAACCAGAATGCTCCTTAGAAGCCAGGATGGCAATACTACGTCTCACATACTTTGGACATGTTATCTGGAGAGATCAGTCCCCAGCGAAAGATATCATAAAGTAGAGAATCAGTGAAGAAAAGCAAAACCCTCAATGAGATGGATTGACCACAGCTGCAACAGTAGGCTTAAACACAACGGTAATTATGAGAATGGCATGAGACTGGTCACTGTTTCATTCTGTTGTGCGTAGGGCTGCTACATGTGGAACCATTCAACAGCTCCCAACAGCATCAACAAAATGTGAAACTGGGCAATTAACACCTCATTTGGTAGACACATCTCAGTCATTAAATGTTTTTGAATGAACAAGTGGCATGACAATGATTGTATTTTAATAAAGAAGATTATCTACTTATACTTGTATATCAGAATTGACTCAGTGCCAAGGGGTTTGTGTGTGTGCACATTATGTATTGGAAGGGAAAGAGGCCAGTGATGGCTGACACACCTGATCGAGCTATTAAAAAGGCTCATATATGATACATTAAGGGTCTGAAATAAGGGGGTGGCAGGATAAATGTAAAGTATACGACAGAGAGAATGTTTTAAGACAATCTTTAGGGCTTTCAGTGGGTCGGATATGATTGAGAAAGGAATTAATTGTAACAGGTTTTAATCCTCAATGTCTAGAAAAACACTTATATCATTAGTAGAAATAGGAAGTCAGGGATGAGTTGATTAAAGGAAGAAGACAGTGAGCTATTTTCAACATGTTGATTGAGATGGCTTCAGCAATGCACATAGAGATGTCCAAGAGGCAGCTGGAGGTACAAAACTGTAAATTAAAAGAAATGTCAGTACTAGAGGTAGAGCTTTAAGAGTTACACTGTTGTATAAAAACACAAACTTAATCTTCCACTACTTAGCCTGTCTCTCTCACACAGATTATCAGTCCAGCTGCCACAGTCTAAACTATCCCCAGTGGGTAGCTACCAATAGGCAGAATCAAAAGAGAGATGGAAACAAGAGAATTATTGGTGTGGCAGGGGCTGGGGTAGCAAGCCAGGCTCTTCTTCTAATGTGATTTTCTCCTCTTAAATTACTCAAAATCTGCCCTTAGTATATTACTGAAGGTCACACTACAAGGCTGTGAATTTCTCTCAGATAAGTTCTACACCAGTAAATTTCACAGTAACAATAGAATAAATACAACTCACTTATAATTAGTCAGTGGAGATATTAATTGCAGTCATAATGCCTTCTCATACCTCATAATTCATGTTTTAGTTGTGATACTGTTGACTTGTCTCAATCACAAACACATGCACATTTCTGGAAACTGAATCTTTCAGAAGATGAGCCACAATTCCATACAGATCAAAGTCTGTAATTGCAGTTGGCTCCCCTACCATCTCTCCTAGTTGATAAAAGTATGAATTCGGCAAAACTAAGACAAAAGTTTTACAGAGCTGGATTAATATCAGTTGGAATCAACAGCAAATGAATCATAAAACACTGAAAGAAAGCAGATATATTTAAAGAATATTGAAAAAGAACACAAATACGATTTCTTCAGAGTCTCAATAATTAAACCTGTAACTTTCAGCCAAGAAAACCATGAAGCAAGGTACTACCTACAACTCCAGAGAAATAGAAAAAGGAATAGCGGAAATCATGGCATAAGAGACTAAACCAATCATTATGAAAACAACGGAAGTTACAGTTGTGAGAGGAAGTTACACAGAAAACTGACACCGGCAAAGTACAAAGAGGTAGGTGCTCTTAGTGGGATCAAGTGCTGAAAACTGACTGATACTGGCAGTGAAGAGTTTCATGTGCTTTTCTCTAGGTCTGTATTGTAAACTTTTACTCAGTCACAATAATAATAATTTAAAAAAGGTTATTCTTTCACCTTTCTCCACATTATAGCTGTAGTATTTGACAGTGAAAAACAATTAAGTCATGCCTTAATATTTTCAGACTAAATACTAAAAAAAGAGGGAAAAAAAGTTATAAAAGTTACTTTTTGAACACCCAGTCATTTGAAGAGTCAGAGCTCCCAAGCAATAATAAGCATTGATCTTTATGACCTTGATCTTAGCTTGAACCTCTGACCTAAATCTCAAAGTTTACACTACAACCAAAGATCAAATATACATGACTCTCTCACTGCTACCAAATATCACCAGGGTTTTGAAAAACCCAAAATCTCATTTATTCACATGCCTTAAATTCAGGATAGTTATTAAAAAAACATTGCTTAACTCATATACCATTCTTCAAGCAACCAAAATATGCTCAAAATAACTATGTAGTTCTTAAAAACTAAACAAAATCACTTTATCTAATTTAACTGTTAGATGAAACCCATTTAAAAACCTTTACTTTTAAAAATATTGAGTCAATAATTTGCAGAAGACATGTTATAACAATTGTCCCAGTATCATCAGATCAACTAATGGAGGAACAAGTAGTACATTATTTTTAAAATCACGACACCATCAGGAGTTTTGATAGAATATTTAATAAAAGCAATTCAAGAAGGTCTGAAGAAAAGACTGCTTTACAACTGTTACCTCACAAATTCAAACTGTTTTTCTTACACGAGTTTAATACCAATACCATTAATACAAAGTAGACATCAAGCCAGTAATGTGGAGGGAGATCTTATTGCAGAAAACCAAAGAGCACCTTTTTTACTCCATCTTTCAAAGGACTGTCACTGTAATGGCTGTAACTATAGCCTGGCTTTGTAGTAGCACTTATGCCATAATTTGATTCTAAAGAAAAGTCTCAGTGTATCCAGAATTTCCACATACTCTCTCCTACCTTCTGTTATTAGGAGACCTAGCATTTCCCTGACTTTAACGAAGCAAAGCTTGAGGCTGAATGAAGCAGAATCAGAGCTGTCACATGCCACAGTGAGTTAAATCCATAACCACACAAAGCATCTCAATACTGCCTTCCTGGATCTTGCCCCCAAGCCATCTGTCTCCATACCTAGCAGTGACCGTAAAAATAAGTACCAAAATGTTTCATTTTGCCTCTCAGAATAATGCCTCTGCAGTTTCCATGCCCTCAGGAGGAGAGCCTGTGAAGTTGTCAACATTGCCTACATTAACCATAATTGTGAACTTGTCACTATTTCCGACATAGAGAAACTTTCAATAAATATATGCTAATTTACTGATTATAAAGTCCCCAGATAACTCATCACTGAGTCCAACCTCCATTATTGTTGCAGGAGACAACTACCATCCTTGAGATCCAGCAAAATACCTTTTCACTAGGTCTGACAATTAAATTCACAAAGTTTCCACCACGTGCTTACCTTGGCAGCACTGTACAAACACTTGGCAAGGTTTCATAACCTTCGTATATTAGTGTCTTAAAGCTGTGTTTGTGTTGATGTGTGGTAGTGTCTTGCTCAGTGGCCTTCATTATTGTTGTTGCGCATTTTTGTGTGCTGTTGCAAGAATATGAGAGCTTGAATTAGAGCAAAAAGCGAACATTAAATTTCTTTATCAACTGGGCAAGAGTAAAGTGAAATCAGGGACATGCTTGCCCAAGTTTGTGGGGATACTGCTACAAAGAAAATAGGAGTGTACAAATGAATTTAATGTTTTTCTAAAGGGAGAGAAAGTGTCACTGATGAAGAGAGGTCAGGGTGGCCATTAATGAGAATAACTGATGAAAACATTGCAAAAATTCATTGAATTGTGCTTCAAAATCACTGGCTGACTGTGAGAAGCATAGCAGACCAAGTAAACATCAGTAGAGAAACAGGAAAATCTGAACTGAAAATCTTGGCATGAGAAAAGTGTGTACAAAAATGGTCCTAAAAGAACTCACTGATGAACAAAAGCAAAGGATACTTGAAGTCTGCCAACATCTTTTGGAAAGGCAAGGCAATGTTTTGGGCTGTGTTATCACTGGTGATGAAGCAAGGATGTATCAATACAACCACGAAACAAAGCATCAAAGTGCAGAACAGAAGTCAACCGCTTCTCCGTAACAAAACAGTTCTGTTAGTCCAAACCAAGAGTCAAAATGATGTTGCTAAACTTTTTTGATATCAGAGGGATTGTTTGTTATGAATTTGTACAAGCTAGACACTTAACCAAAGTTTAATATTTGAAGTGCTGAAAAGGCCGTGTGAAAAAGTAAGATGAAAAGGATCTTAACTTTTTTAAAGCCAATAACTTATAGCTCTTGCATCACAACAGTGCACCAGCTCACATAGCACTTTCTGTGAGGAAGTTTTTAGCCAATAAATAAATAACCATATTGGAACTACCTCCCCATTCACCTGATCTGGCCCCCAGTGACTTTTGTCTTTACCTGAAGACAAGGAAATATTAAAAGGAAGACATTTTGATGACATTCAAGACATCAAGGGTTATATAACAACAGTTATGATAATCATTCCAGAAAAAGAATTCCAAAATTGTTTTGAAGGGTGGACTAGGTGCTGGCATCAGTCCATCACTTCCCAAGGGAAGTACTTCAAAGGTTACTGTAGTGATATTCAGCAGTGAGTTATGCAATACTTTTTCTAGGACGAGTTTGTGAAATTAATTGTAAGACCTCATGCATGAAGGCATTTTTAAATGAATGTATATCCTCAGTGGACAGACCTTAGAAACTACTGTCTATATTTCTCAAATATGTAAAGCGAAAGAAAATCAAAAGTTATGCTTAACACTAAAATCATTATTATCTCTTTCTTCCTTTAGACCTCCTGTTCCTTTACAGTCCTCTCTCGTCTCGTGACAACACCCTTGTACAGTCATCCAAGATAGAAGCCTCAGAGACTTTGGATTCACCTTTCTCCCTAATCTCCAAATTTGTAATTAGTTACTATGTCATGGAAGTTTTTTCTGCAAATCCTTTTTTAATCTATTCTCTTACCCCAATTACCATAGCCGGTACTAACTCTTACCTGAACTAAGTCACAATAACCAGCTCCCTCTTTCTCTGGTCTTTTTCCATTCACTCTGTCATATCACTAGACATGACACTAAGAGTTATCTTTCTAAACTGTCTTATCATGTTTTTTTCCAACTTAACAATTCTAGGCTACAAAATTTTATCTACAAAATAAAACATGCATTATGTAAAAAAATTACACAACTGAAAGGATTTCAACCCTTGCCTCCACTGTCCTCATAAAACTTATGCTTTAGCCATGCTGAAATAGTCTTAATTCCTCCAAACCACTCTGACATTGCAAGCCTCGTATCTCCGTCAGCCAGAGTTGACTTCTAACAAACCAAAAACTCACTCTAGTTATATTAAACACAGGAGGTTTAATGCAGGATATTAGGGACTTAGAAAATCGGTGAAACAGCAAAAGAAACATGGTCCATCTGGACCTTCAAGACTATCTCCCAGGACAATGTAGAAGAAGTGAGCCTACAGGAAGGTTACTACCTATGCCATAGGCAGGAATTTGGGAAATCAGAAACCACTGCTGCAGTTTCTCCCTTCAGGAACTCCACTACCTGAGCTGCAATCTAGGGTTAAGGTGTCTCTGTAGCTATAGCTGTTAAGTTTGGAACCTCATCACCCTAGCTGCAAGGGAGTCTGGTAAATGACATATTTTGGCTTTCCATTTTCTGCCATTTGAAAAGTTTATAATTTTTGTTAGCAAGGCTGTGGAGAGTCTAGAAACCCTATGCACTGCTCCTGAGAATGTAAAATGGTATAAGCACTTTGGTAATCAATTGATACTTTCTTAAAAAGTGAGAAGTAGAAGCACCACTGATTTAGCAATCCTACTTCTTAGAATATATCCTATATAGATAAGGGCATGAATAGATACATGCACAGAACTGCTTATTGCTGCACTGTCCACAATAGAAAAAAGATGGATTCAATCTAGATGCCCATTAAAAGACGAAAGGCTAAACAAATTATGGTATATTCACACATTGGAATACAAGACAATAATAAAGAACCATGATGAACTTGGGAAACATCTCGTAACATGGAAGAGTCTGGCATGCATCATCTGAGTGAAATTAGTCAGCTGCAAAAGGATAAATATTGGATGAGACCACTAGCATAAGGTCTTAAGAAAAGGTTTACTCACAGAAGAAAACAGTCTTTGATGGTTTCAAAGGGTGGGAAGGCAGAGAGAGCATTATTATTGATTACACAGTAGATAAGAATTAAGTTAGGTGAGGGGAGTGCAGGAGAAGTCAGTACATATGGACTAAACCAAAAGCTAATACATTTCCTAAATTTTACCCAACATTTCAAAAGGGGTAGGGGCATGGGGACCATGGTTTCAAAGGACATTAAGATGTATTGGCATAACTAATTTTTGAAGAAACTATTCTATATCCCAATTTGATGAGTGTCACCTAAGGTCCTATAAATTAACAAGTGGTGACCTAAGTAACATCAATGGGTCCCAACCCACCTGGAGCAGGGAATGAAGGACACCAAAGACATAAGGAAAATATGAGCATAAGAGACAGAAACAGTCACATAATCCAGAGACAGCATTAGCATGAGACCAAAAGAACTAGATGCCACCTGGCCACCACCAGTGACTGCCCTGACAGGGAAATCAACATATAGTCCTTGATGTAGTGGGAACAAAATGGGTGTACAGAACTCAAACTTTTAAAAAGACCAGACTTGAAGGTCCAACAAACTAGAGAGTCCACAGAAGACATGGCCTGGGACTCTCTCTCTGGCCCTGGGCCCAGAACTGAAATCACTCTCAGAGCCAACTCTTCAAAGTTTGGACTAAACCATAAGACATAAAATAATACTAGAAACTGTGTGCTTCTTGGCTTAAGTAGATACATGTGCAGCTTCTGTGCAGAGATGAAATGAGTGGGCAGAGGTAAACAGGAGCTGAGTGAATGAATGCAGGAAACAGGGTGAAAAGGAGAAGGGTGATGTCATAGGGTGGGGAGAGCAGCTTGAGTTAGACAGGAATGTGTGTATAAGTTTTTGTATGATGAATTGACTTGGATTGTCAACTTATACTTAAGGTACAGTAGTTTTTTCTTTTTTTTAAAAAAAAGTTTGTAATTTTTATGAAGGGAGCAATTATAAGTTGAAGAAATATTATTTTAAAAGAAAATATTTAGAGGCTAAAGTTACCAAACCAAAACCAAACCCATCACCATCATGCCAATTACGACTCCTAGCAACCCGAGAAGACAGAGTAGAACCGCTCCACAGGGTTTCCACGGACAGCCTGGTGGGTTCAGACTGCTGAACTTTCAGTTAGCAGCCATAACAGTTAACCTCTATGCCACCAGGGATCCCCTGAACTTACCAGCATATAAAAGTTGCATCTAGTTTTTTGCCTCTTTTGAGTATTCAGTTTCCAAGTATTTTCTAAATTATGGACACGTCATCCATAAAGAAAACTCCACGTTAATGTGAGTTACTTTCATAATCCTCAATTCAAAAGTCATGTCTATTTTGTATGTGTCTGTGTTTAAAGTTTATGATTCTATGACTTTCAAAAATGCTTTCTTGAATAACTGCATTGAAATATGTTATGGGTGTATATAGTTGTGAATATATTTAGAATGTACAGTTTGATAAGATTTGAAATATGTATATACATGTGACACTATCACTACAATCAAGATAATGAAAACATCTTCATACTCCTTTCTAAGTCTGTATTCTTAATGTTGAGTGTCTTGAAAACTGTTGTTTCATATGTTTTTCTGGTTTTGTTGTTTTTGTTGTGTTCTGTTTTGTTTTCCTAGTTATTTCAGGAGGTAGGAATAATCTGGTCTCTGTTTTTCCATCTTTTGGAGAAGAAGTCCCACTGTTGATTATTTTACTATATATTTTTAGCTATTTTCTTGATTCTGGTAAAACACAAAAAATTTACACAATCCCCCCTTTGTGCTATATTATTGTCGTGCATATTATATCTATATATGTTATACATTTATTAATAGAATTTTAATTATTTTTATACATTCTAATATCTTTTAAAGAATTTAAGAGAAAAAACATTTATGTAGAGTTTTATGTTTGCCACGTATTTAATCATGTCCAGTGCTCTTTATTTATTCTTGTGAATTCCAGTCACCACTACCATTCCGTTTCACCCTAACAAATTTACTTTAATATTCCTTTTAAGATAGATATGCTGTCAACAGCTTTTTCTCAACCTTTGTTTCTCTGAAAATCTCTACTTTTTTTAGTTCTCTTAGAGATACTTTTCCTTGATGCAGAATTGTATCTGGGAAATTGGTTGACTTTTTTTTTCCTTTTGGCACTTTGATCACACTATTTCACTGCCGTCTAGTCTCTACTATCCTGATGTGAAGTTAGTTGTTAAGCTTAATGAGGTTGTCTTGTACATAGTCTTTTCGTTCTTCCTGCTTTCAAGATTATCTTTTTGTCTTTCAACAGTTTAACTCTGATGTATTTCAGTGTGAATCTCTCAGTGTTCAGCCACTTTAAGTTTGTTGAGCTTATTGGATCTGTAGATTAATGCGTTTCATCAAATTTTTGATTTTTTTTCCTCCCCAAATGATTCTACAAATACTCTATCTCTTTATCCTTCTGAAACTCCCATTATACATATATTAGTAAGCTTGCTGTTGATTCACAGGACTCTGCAATTCTCTTCATTTTTCTCCAATCTTTGTTCTGTCTTTTCTTCAGACTGGATCATTTCTGCTGATCCTATATGAAGTTTGTTTATTCTTGTCGAATCTTCTGTTGAGTGCTTTCAGTGATTTTTTTCATCTTATTTATTGTACTTTACTACTGCAGAATTTCCATGTAGTTCTTTTTCATACTTCATGTCTCTTTACTGAGATTCTCTAATTGCTGAGTGAACTGAGAGACTTGTTATCATCATAATTCCCTTTAAGTTTTTGGACACATTTCCTTTAGGTTTTTTGGACATATTTATGCTAGCTGCTTTGAAATCTTTCTCTGGTAAGTTCGACCTGTAGACCTACTCAATTTCTATTGACTGCTACTTTTCCCCCTGAGTATGAGTCACTCTCTGTTGCTGCTGATTTTTTTTGTGTTTGCTTGTTTAAGGAACATATCTACTGTAAATCCATGGAGTTGGTCTCTCCTGCCACATACAGCCTTTGGTGCCACTTTTAGTATTTACTTTGTTCTTGTTTTTATTTTAAGCTTTGTTTCCTTAAGGTCATCCCTGTGTCTTTAATTAATGATTAACCAATAATTTGTCATGAGATGTACTCAAACAGTGTAGGTTAATAAATCTTCTATTGTTTATTGTTCGATCTATGTGTGTATTCATTGATCCTACCTCCTTTGCAGGTAGGAGGTTGGAGGTTTGGAGGTTGGAGGCCTCCAAATTATCCAGAAACATGTTTGAGGCTTTGTGGTCTTCCATGATCGTACACAACGAAGTCAGCCAGGGATGCGTAGAACTCTTACTAATCTCATCTATGGCTCTCATATCCAAGATCACTCTGTTTAATTTCTGACTTATTGATCTGTGTTTACCCCAACTGGGACTATAACTTAGAGGAACACAGATGCTGATCTTTCTCATTTACTTGCTTCTAAGATCATTACTTTCGTTGAAAATGCTGTTGGGAGTGAGTTTTCACCTTCCATACAAAATTAAGTGACTACTTTCTGGCAACAATGATGTTGGCTCTCCTACTCTACCCCACATAGGAGATATATGTGTAACTACCATGCCAGCCAAGCTGGGGGGAAGTGGAAGCAGCTCTAGCAAGAATGTGATAGACTCCCACTGTTCTTACCCCAGTATGGAACAATTTTCATGAATAAATGTTTCCTATTTTGTTTTATATCTTTGACTAATTCCAAGAGCCATAAAATGTGTGTTTTGTAATATCATACAGTTTTAGAGACAAAGATTTATCTCTCTTCACTCTATAATCAGTGAAGTTAGGCTTTTTAACTGATTGATTTCTTATGTGTCATACTTTTTTGCTTTTTTCCATGTTTAATAATTTTTAATATGGTGCCAAATATTGTGAATTTTGCTAACAAATTGGATCCGACACACAGCAACCAGAATGAAACGTGGCCCAGTCCTATGCCATCCTCAAAATCTTTGCCACATTTGAACCCATTGTTGTGGCCATTGCGTCAGATCATCTCATTGAGATTCTCCTTCTTTTTTGCTGATTTTCTAAAGCACGATGTTTTTCTCCAGTGATTAGTCCTTGATGACATGTCCAAAGTAAGTGAGAAGTCTTGGCATCCTTGATCCTGAAGACTATGCTGGCTGTACTTCCTCCAAGACTGATTTGTTCATTCTTTTGGTCCAAAAAACCAAACTTGTTGACATCGAGTCGATTCCAACTGATAGAGACCATATAGGGTGAGGTAAACCTGCCTCATGGAGTTTCTAAGGAGTGTATGGTGGATTCATACTGCCAGCCTTCTGGTTAGTAGCCAAGTTCTTCACCACTGTGCCCCATAGTATACTCAATATTCTTCTCAAACACCACAATTCAAATATGTCAACTCTCCTTTCGTCTTCTTTTTACACTGTTCAGCTATTGCATGCATATGGCTCAACAGAAAATACTATGGCACAGATCAGGCACACTTTGGTTATAAAAGTGACATCTTTGAAAAGGTCTTTTCCTGCAAAATTGTCCAAGGCAATATGTTGTTTGGTTTCTTGACTATAGCTTACATGGGTAATGATTATTGATCCAAACAAGATGAAATCCTTGACAACTTCACAATTTCTTCAGCACTTGTGGTGTTATTTACGGGCCCAGTTTTGAGATTTTCATTTTCGTTCTATTCAGGTGTATTACATACTGAAAGCGGTAGTCTTCTATGTTTGTCAGTAAGTGCTTCAAGTCGTCTTCATTTCTGACACATATGGTTGTGTCATCTGTATATCACAGACTATTAATGTGGTAACGAAGACTCATTACCTTGTTAGATGTTGAACATATATATAAACCCTTGTGGTGTGGTGGCTAAGTGCTACGACTGCTAATCAAAATGTCAGTAGAGTTCAAATCCACCAGGTACTCTGTGGAAACTCTATGGGGCAGTTCTTGGAAACTCTATGGGGCAGTTCTATTCTGTCCTAAAGTGTCACCATGAGTTGGCATTGACTCAATAGCACTGGGTTTTGGTTTTATATATGTGTATGTATATATTATCTTTATACATAGCCTTAAGGAGCCCTAGTGACACTGTGGTTAACACACTCAGCTACTAACTGAAGTTTGGTGGTTTGAATTCACTAGCTGCTCCACAAGTGAAAGATGTGGTAGTCTACTGCTGTAAAAATTAAAATCTTAGACACTCTATGGGGCAGCTCTTCTCTGTTCTGTAACATCACTACGAGTCAGAATCAACTTGATGACACACAATAGCAGCAGCAATATATATTTTTGAGCTTTGTTCTGAGACATAAACAAATTACTTGGATCAAAATTTGATCCTTATGAATCTTTCTGTCAAGTTTTGCTAGATAGGACCAGAGCAGTGTCAATCTAGCATAAACTCTTTTGAATACTCTACCTGGTGATCTTGTATTATTATTTTTTCTGTTCTAACTGGTGGGATAGGAACTACTCCTAGCACTGAATATGTGCTGCAGTAATAACTTCTTCTAATTATTTCAGGTAGCTCTTTCCATGTACTCAGGAAGTTCCCTCAATTTTAAGCACTTACAAGTATTCAGTTGAAGACTCAAGAAGACTTCTGCAGATCTTTCAAATTCCCTTTCTGTGAAGATATCTTCTCTCTGGTCTTCTGCCATGCAAATTCCAGCTGCTTTGGTCTTCCCAGGTTTCTAATTCTGTTTCTAACTCAAGGAGACTTCCTAGCTCCACCTGATTTACCCCTCACTGTGCTGTGCTGTGGAAACTCTCTCTAGGTAGTAAGCTGGAGAAATCACATAGCTCTCCTCATCTGTTTTCCATCTCTCAGGAAATTGTTCATTATTGCCTGATGTCCTATGTCTTGAAAACCACTATTCCATATATTTGGTGAGAGTGTTTTTCTCCCCTCAGCTGTTTCAGATGGGAAAGGAAGTCTGTTAGTTTACTTTGTCCATAAGCCTAAGAATGCTTATTTTGATCAAGGGAATATGTTCAATTGAGTATGCTATTTTTCCCCTTCATTTATATTTTCACCATCCCCCTATAAAGTATGCATTCTGACTGCCGTTCAAGACAGGGTTGACCCACTCTTAACCATGCAACCTGTATTTTTTGTAGTATTTGGCCATAGCCAACCACTGCCCTAAGTGCTAAAGATGCAGACTAATAAAAACAGAACCACAAGGTGAGGTGGTCACTTGCCAGAGCCAGCATCCTGGTTTCTCTGGATTGGGTCCTCCAGCAGTCTGCTTATTTGGGTCATCTAGTACTGCTCTAACAAAAATACCATGAATAGCTGCCTTTTAAAAGAGAAAAGTTTACTCTTAGTCCAGTAGGATATAAGTCTGAATTCAGGGTGTTCGCTCCAGTGGAAGGCTTTCCCTCTTTGTCGGCTCTGAAGGAAAGCCCTTGGCTTGCATCAATCTTTGGTCAGGGAGCATCTTGGTGCAGGAACTTCAGGTCTGAAGGACACACTGTACTCCCGGTGCTGCTTTGTTGATGCTGTGAGGTTCTCAATTCTGTACTTGCTTCTTTCTCTTTTCATCTCCCTAGGATGAAAGGATAAAGGGTGGTACAAGCCACACTCCAGGGAAACTCCCTTAGTGAGGGTGCTGTAGTCCTACCCTAATCCTTTTTTAATATAATCACCCTATCTATTTGGCAGAGACTAGAATGTATAACATAGGAAAATTACAAAATATTTGGAATGATGTCCCAGCCAAATGACTACACACATTTTTAGGAGGCACACAGTTCAATCTATGACACTGTTTTTATGTCACCCAGCTCCACACATTGTTAGGCTACTTGCTCATGCTTCTCTGCACACTGTGCTTTGAATATATCTCCTTTGGGTGAAGAGAACATTTTTGAAGCCCCAAACACTTTTCTTCTGAGTGTCAATTTTTCTCTTCATACCATAGTTCCCTAATAAAGGCAAACTGTTTTCTTCTGTTACACAAGCCTGTATTTATTCTGTTTTTCTCTCATTACATTAATTTTATTTGGGCGAAAGAACAACAATCATGTTTAAGCTTGGGTTGGGAAACAACACAGCAGGATTCCATAAATAGAGTTTAATTGCAGTAATTACTTACGTTAATTATATATCAACTGATTATTTTTAAGACATATTTATTGAGTACCATCAGCTTTCAGAGGGACCCATCAATTCTCCCACTATCTTTTCAGATTCCCTATACAGGCTTAGAATAATCAACTATCATTTGACACATGGTATAATAAGTACCTAATGAAATCCCAATTAAAATTGTATTTGAAACGCTTAATTTTAGAGATAAATTAGAAATAATTACACGATTCAAGAATCCACATCAGACAGGAAAGACACAACTATATCTTGACTAAATGGAAAGGACAAGCACAGATGAAGCCTTTTAATGTGCTTTCCAAAACCTGTTACAAAACATTATTATACCTCAGCAGATGGCACTGAGAGATGTCTTTTTTATTTTTTTTAAATAGACAGTTTCCTTTCATACACTGAGTTGAGTGATTTTAGTTCTCATTATTACTGTCATCTGTTACAGACAAAAAAAAAAAAAAAAGACGAAGAAGAGGAAAACACACTATTTTCCATAAGGCAAGAACATCAGCATGGAGCCAGCCTTTGACAATACTCAGTTTAACTTACCGAGCAGCAATAAGCAGGAGAATGTACGGACTGTCTCTTAGCTGTTCTTTTCAAACAACTTATCTTCATGTGGAGCTGAGACACCCAGTGCTTGCTCGGTACAATGCTCCCTCTCTCCCATTTTGTACCCTACCCCCAGCTAATTTCTTTTCTCCTTAAGATTTAATGAATTCTGGAACCAATCAAAAAACAGGCTGTTAGGAGATACTAGCCAGGTAAAAGCTTTAATACCATCTCATTCAGAGTTCTAAAGGTCACTTCTCTACACTAGGATGGTAAAAATATGTTTATTCCCTTCTGAGAGAGCTGTGGAGTCCCCAAGGGGGGGTCAGAAAACTGCCACATTAAGTTCACCAAGACTTTGGTCAAAGCTGCCACTCCTCCTCCAGCATTTTTGTTCAGAGGACACCGGGCGTATTTACAGTCCCACTCGAGGAAACGGTTAAGCATACTTTTCTGATCTATGTGATTTGCAGCTAAAGAACACAATAGCGTCTAATAGAAAACAGCTGTTACAAAATCCACTCTTTCTGGCCTGAACGGCTCCTAATGTAGAATTTTAATTTTATCTCCTGATTGATAACACCCCATTAACCACATCCAGATTCCTAACTGCAAAATGACGCATGGGCACTATTTTAAGCTCCCTCCCAGATGGATATAATTATGCTTGCTTGTCCCTCCGAGCAGCAAGTCCAGAGTTTGGTTGGTGGAGTGTGAGAGGTGCTTATTAGTGCCCTAACATATGGAACAGGAAATACTGGTCACACAGCTGATTCAGAGTGTGTAAAATATGCAGTAAAGAATGGAAAGAAGGTTTGAGTACAGGAGGAAAGATAATGAATGTACAATATTATACAAATCTGGGGACACAAAACCAAAAGTCGTTCGCATTTATTAAAAAACAAGAGTTTTTTTTCCTTTGATCTTTCAGACTCTTAATTTTTGTAGGAGAGACACACTAGTGTCTTCTTTCATTACCACATAGGAATTTACTCAGGAACAGCAAGATTTGTAGGAAAGATGTCTACTTGAGAGCAGGAATTCAAACCAGTTCAATCCAGTTTAAACCCTTACAGAGAATTTGTATTTCCAGCCCAGATATAACAGAGCTTTAAACAAATTAGTTTGAGTGCAACTCCTGCTCATTCTCACAAGATCTCTGGGTGATATTTATGTACACATCTGGAGATGCTGTTAAAACCTAGATTCTGATTCAGTATATCTAGGAATAGACATGCAAATTTTCAGCAGGGGTTTAAACCAGAATGAACCAATTTCTGCTTAAGAGGTCAAAAAAACTCCAGCTCATTGCCACTGAGTTGATTCCAATTCATAGCAATCGTGTAGGACAGAGTAGAATTGTCCCACAGAGTTTCCAAGGATCCCCTGGTAGATGTGAACTGCCAAATTTGTTTATCAATCATAGTGCATAACCACTAGGCTACCAGGGTTTCAGGATTCCTACTTATTGAGTCACATTTTTGTTAAGTCTACAGAAGAAGCTAAAAAACAATTGCTCTAAAGGTAATGTCTTAGTCAGCTAGTGGTGCTTTGCCAGAAATACCACAAGTAGATGGCTTTAAAAAGAGAAATTTTATCTTGTCACAGACCAGGAGGATATAAAGTCCAAATTTAGGGTGTCACTTACAGGGAAAGGCTTTCTCTGCTAGCACTGGAAAAAGATCCTTGTGGTCAATCTTTCCCTGGACTGGACATTTCTAAGGCTCAAGGCCTGGTCCTTCCAAAGGACATGCTCAGCTCCTGGTACTGTTTCTTGGTGGTGTGAGGTCTCCAAATCTCTTTGCTAGCTTCTTTCCTTTATATCTCAAGGGACTATTTCAAGGTACAAAACAATCTCACACACTGAGTTCTACCCTACCAACATAACTGCCTTCCATCTGCCCTCATTAACATCGTAGTGGCAAGATTTACAAAACAGAGGAACAAAATACAATACCAGAAATCATGGTCTACCCAAGCTACACAGATTTTTGGGGGCAACACAACTCAATCCACGACAGGTAGGGAAAGTCATTTTGCCATGGCAACCTTACCACACTAGTAACTCAAATAGACAAAATGTGGTGTTTTCATCAAGATACAGCCACAAAATCTACAAGCAAGAAAAAATAAATTTCGTTGAAGTGGCAGCAAGATGAAGGGAAAGGGAAATCTGTGCTCAAGTTCTTGAAATTCTCATAAAATTGATGACTGATTCATGATGCTTTCTGGAATAACTTTAATTATACATCTGAAACTATCCATCACAACCACAGGCATGACAGAAAGGCACAGAGCCATATACTAGCCCGAATGAGATCTATTTAAGGAATCTCAACAATTAGTTCACAGCGGTTTTAAGCCCCAAATCAAGGTACATTTCTACATAGATCATGAGTGCCTCGGGGCTGAATTGCTGTGTTTGAAAGAGGGCACTATGGTTCATTAAAGAAGACAGAGCTGAGGAATGTTATGAAGTCCTGGGAGGTGTCTATGTTCCTGCCCATTACTGCAGGCTTTTTTCTCCAGTAACAAACCTTTCTCTGAAAACCTGATTTCCTCAGAGTTAGAACTAGTACATTTATAAGGAAATACACGGTCTCTGTGTTATGTTGATCTTTGTCATGCCCCACATCTAACTTTTTTCTTAAACATACTTGGTCATGCTCAGTTTTTCCCACTGAAGTATCACGTCGTACCGGAGACCTTCTCGGACCTTAGAATAGGCTGAGTCATTCTAAGTGTGCTTATATATGCTTACCTTGTACTTCTCCTATACAAATCCTCATCACATTTACTTTCATTCCGATCTTGAAATTTATCTTCTAATTAACCAGTGAATCATATTGTAACTAATGGTCTGAATTCTCCCTAAATACTACTCTCCCAAATCCAACTTGAAGGTCTCTTGGAAATTGGAGACCTCATGTTAGGACTAATGATTTGACTGAAACCCCTAAGAATGTTTATAAGCTAAGAAGTAAGTACTGTCCATGATATTGCAGCCAATTGCAGGCAGGCTAAAACTAGCATTTGAGTTTCATGATTAAACTGAAGGGGTGTCTACAAAAGGTTGAGACCATTTTTAACCCATTACATGAATCAGACCCATACTTTTTCCTTTTTTTCCTCCAGCTAGTCTTCCTACCTTCCACTCAGACACATACACATCAAACTAAAAGACATCAGACCTCAGGTCAATGCCACATTTCTAAAATAAACTGCATACTACATCTTCGAAATAATCTGCCAAGTCCACATCCTGCAGAACACTACTTGCCTCTGTTTCTTCAACTCACCCGGAGTTCTCTACTACCCTACTTTATCACATACTTCTCACCTTTATGTCCCTTGCAAAGACTTTCTATCCCTCCTCAAATGTTTTGCCTTGGATCATCCTGAGATCGTAGACCCAGACCTCAATGAATAATCTTATAGTCTGCAAATTCCCTAAATGCTGAGTTTAAATGCTACAGCAGTCATTCCCTCATCTCTGCCTATTAAGGATCTTTTCTGAATTTCAATAAAGTAGATAAAATTCAATGGCTTTAGTCAGCTGGTGCTGCCCTAACAGAAATACCACAAAGCAGATGGCTTTAGCAAAAACAAGTTTATTATTACACAGTCCAGTAGGTTACAAATCCATAGTCAAGGTGTCTGCTCCAGGGGAAAAGCTTTCCCTCAGTCACCTCAGGAGGAAAACCCTTGTGTTGCATTAGTCTTTGGCCAGGGAGCATCTTGGCACAGGAAGCTGACATCTGAAGGATGTACTCTTCTCCAGGTGCTGCTTTCTTGATGGTGTGAGGTTCCCAATCTTCTGACTGCTTCTCTTTCCCTTTATCTCTTGTAGGATTAAAGGTGGTGCAAGCCACACTCCAGGGTAGCTGTCTTTACAGTGGATCAAGTAGATGATCTTAGGAAGGGATTTACAGTCCGACCCTAATCCTCTCTAACATAATCTACTGTTAACCACAGGCTGAGATTAGGATTTGTAGCATAAGAAAATCATAAAACAGAGGATGGTCACAAAATACAGGGAATCCTGACTCAGCTAAATTAATACATATGTTTTGGGGGGAAAACAATTCAATCCATGACTCTCTACCATTTGCCCCCATCAAAACCTAATCTTTGAAACATACAACACATTCATCCTATCATAGCAAAAGTCATAGCAAAAAACATGTTCATCCCACATGACCGCAAAACTCTTAAATCAGTCCCCAGTCCAAAATTCAGAACTTCCTAAACCTAGAACACAAGATATTTGCTTCCAAAGGTACAGTGGCAGAACAGGCACAGGTTAGACATTTCATTACAAATGGAGAAGGAATTGCAGGGAAAGAAGGCACTAACAGGAAGCAAGCAAATTAACAGAACCTATCACACTAGTCCTCAAAGATTTGGAAATAATCCTCTGTTATGTGTAATAATTTACACATTAGCCTTGCCATCCAGAATCTAGGTATCAGCCACACTCTAAATTCTGAGTAGAAACTTTCTGTCCTGTGCTGCAATTATGCCTTCTAAGGCCCACTGGGACAGCAACTCTGTCTGCTTGGCTTTAGACTTACCTTAAGCCACACTGAGTGTCAATGCACCCTTACAAACACAGAAAGCCGTGGCTCCATCCTTTCTAACCCCTGAGGCCACAGCCATGCCTTTTGAGATTGAAACAGCTCAGTTTCTCATGCTCTTTGTCTCTTCAGCTTCAGCTTGCTAAGGCCTCACAGCCTGGGCCTCAAGCCCACATCTGTCCTGCAAGGGCAAGTGTCCCAAAGCTCTGTAGCTCCACCAATTCAAGAGCTTGGAGGCACCCCACTCTGCCAGGAAGCCTCCCACACAAGGCATTCAGCTCTCTCACTCTATGGGTCAGTTCCAGCACTGTCTCATACTGGTCTGGTTCTGCTGCTGCATGTCTGCTGTTGCTGCCACTTGTCCTCTATTGTTTATTTCTCACCATCTGTGCCTTCTGTATTAATAGTTGTCTTCTGTTCCTTCTGAGTCTTCTACCCATTCACAGTTTCAAAACCACTTTCACATTCTAGATGTTGTTAGAGCAGCACCCCACTCTCTGGGTACCAAATTCTGTTTTAGTCATCTAATGCTGCTCTAACAGAAATACCACAGAGTGTATGGCTTTAGCAAGGACATGTTTATTCTTACACAGTCTAATAGGTTACAATTCCACAGTCAGGGTGTCTGCTCCAGGGGAAGGGCTTCCTGTCTGTCACCTTGGAAGGAAAGTCTTTGTGTTGCATCACTGTTTGGTCAGGAAGCATCTTCGCACAGGAACCTTAGGTCTGAAGGATGCGCTCTTTTCCCCATGTTGCTTTCTTGATGGTGTGAGACTGCCAGCTCTCTAGTTGCTTCCCTTTCCTTTTATCTCTTGTGTAGGATGAGAGGTAGTCCAAGCCACACTCCAGGGAAACTCCTTTTACAATTGAACAGGTAGGTGACCTTAGGCAGGGATTTACAGTCTCATCATAATCCTCTCTAATGTAATCCACTCTGGTAGCCACAAGCAGAGATTAGAATTTACAGAATGAGAAAATCATAAAATAGAGGGCAATCACAGAATACAGGGAATCCTGACCCAGCCAAATTACTACACATATTTTTGGGGACACAGTTCAGTCCATGACAAAACTTTGTTCCCTTTCTTACCCAGGGAACATCCACTATTGTTTAGGTCTTGTGGAAAGTAGTGTCTTCTCTCATCATTAAAGGGAAAGAGGCAGATATCCTCATTTCCCTTGTCTATGGTGGTTCGGCGATTGGCTCATTATGTAGACTCAGCCAAGGTTCCCTGCACTTTGAATTTTGAGGGAGGGAGAAAAATATGAAAGGATAACCAGACAGTATTTGTATCCTAGCTATAGGACTGAAAGTCTAGAGATAGAGCAAGTAAACGGGTTAAGATGCCAGCTGCTGATATGGGTACTATAGCCTCTAATAATATCTTCCTCCTTGTTATGTAGCGCTCGTATTTATAAATTTCAACTAATTTTTCTTTCCTCTCCATTTACCACAACTATTGTCTGTGATGGAAATGGTGGAATATCAATTCAGATGTTTCAACAAACAGATACAGGGCTGTAAGTGCTCACTTGCCTATGCCAAGAAATTTGGAAGAGAGCTACCTGTCCAGCTGAATTATGCCTATTCCCCTAAAAAATTTGATCCAGCCAAGTATGGAAATTAACAAACAATATCTTTAATATCAAACACAAGTGAAATTTTGCTAAAGATCATTCAAAAGAAGCTGTGGTATAAACTGTAAACTGCCAGAAATTTAAGCCAGATTCAGAAGAGGCCATGGAATCGGGAATATCACTGCAGGTGTCAGACAAATCCTGGCTGAAAGCAGAGATTACCAGAAACATGTTTACTTATGTTTTATTAATTATGCAAAGGCATTCCACTGTGTGCATCATAACAAATTATGAGTAACACTGAGGACAATAGAAATTCCAGAATATTTAATTGTGCTTATGAGGAATCTGTATGTGGATCAAGAGGCAGTCATTTAAACAGAACAAGGGGACACAGCACAGTTTAAAGTCAGAAAAGGTGTGTATCAGGGTTGCACTTTTTCACCATACCTGTTCAATCTGTATACCAAGAAAGTAATCTGAGAATCTGAACTATATGAAGAAGAATGGGGTACTAGAGTTGGAGGAAAACATATTAACTACCTGCATTATGCAGATGATACAACCCTGTTTGCTGACGGTGAAGAGAACTTGAAATACTTAGTGATGAAGATCAAAGATTACAGCACTCGGTGTGGATTACACCTCAACATAAAGAAAATAAATATCTTCACAATTGGCCACAAAGGGACCAAAAAGCAACATCATGATAAAGGGAGAAAACATTGAGATTGTTGAGAATTTCATTTTACTTGCATCCACAATCAATACTTAGGGAAGCAGCAGCTGACAAATCAAAAGAAGCATTGCTTTGGGCAAGTCTGCTGCAAGAGACCTGTTTAAAGTATTGAAATGCAAAGATGTCACCATGAAGACTAAGGTGTGCCTAACCCAAGACATGATATTTTCAATCGCATCATATGCATGTGAAAGCTGAACAATGAATAAAGAAGGCAGAAGAAGAATTGATACATTTGAATTGCGGTGTTGGAGAAAACAATATATCATGTGCTGCCAAAAGAACGGTCTGTCTTGTAAGAAATACAACCAGAGTGTTCCGTAGCAGCAAGGATGTCAAGACTACATGTTACATTCCATGGATATGTTGTCAGGAACAATCAGTCCCTGGAGGAGGATATCATGCTTGGTGGAGGAAGACCCTCAACAAGATGGATTAAAACAGTGGAAACAACAGTGGGCTCAAGCATGACAATGATTGTGGGTATGGTGTAGTAATAGGCAGTGTTTTATTCTGTTGTACGCAAGGTTACTATAAATCAGAACCAACTTGACAGCATCTAATAAACAACAACATTATATGTGAAAGGGACCCCTGATGATGCAGTGGTTAAAGTGCTCAGTTGTTAACCAAAAGGTCGGTGGTTCAAATCCATCATCTCTGCTGGAGAAAAATGTGACAGTCTGCTCTCATAAAGATTTATAGCTTTGGGAACCCTATGGAGGAAGTTCTCTGTCCTGTAGGGTTGGTGTCAGTTGGAACCAACTGAATAGCAGTAGTTTATCACATATGAATTTTACAGTTTGCTCTTATTGTGGAAAATGGAAAGAAGATGAGGACAGATCTAGTGGAGTCATGGGCTTTGTGGGTGCATAGCTGGATGGAAAACTGACAAGATTTAGGGTCATGTATTGGAGGGTAGGTTATATCGCCAGTTCTACGAGTTAGGTGCATTATGTCAGGTTGGTGAATTCAGCTCACGGTATTCTTTAATAAGAGGATGCGGTATACGTGGATGTTGGACAATCAGCAGAAGGTGGCAGTGTGCTTTTTTTTTTTCATTTTTTGTCATCTGTCAAATAGATTTGATGTGTTGAACACTTATAACCAAAGACCAGATGAATTGTGGATTGATAACAAGGACATTATACATGAAGAAAGCAAGAGGTCATTAAAAAGACAAGAAAGAAAGAAAAGAGCAAAATGGGTGTCAGAAGAGACTTTGAAACTTGCTCTTGAGCACTGAGTAGTTACAGTCAGAGGAAGAAGTGATGAAGTAAGATTTAAACAGATGATTTCAGTGGACATGTCTAGAAGACAAAGTAAAGTATTATAACAACGTGCGCAAAGAGCTGGAGATGAAAAACTCAAAGGTAACAACATGATTGACATTTCTCAAGTTGAAAGAACTGAAGAAAAAATTCATGCCTTGAGTTACAATAGTAAAGGCTTCCATGAGTGAAATATTAAATGACTCAGGAAGCATCAAGAGAAGATGAAAGGAATACAGGAAAGCATTACGCCAAAAAGTATTAGTCAATATTCAAATGTCTCAAGAGGTAGCATCTGATCAGGAACCAATGGTACTGAAGAAAAGGGTCCAAGCTGCACTCACTGCAGTGATGAAAACAAGACTCCAGGAATCGATTGAATACCAACTGAGATGTTTCAACCAATAGATGTGGCACTGAAAGAACTCATTCATTTTCACTGAGGAATTTGGAAGACCACTACCTCACCAACCAAATAACACAAGTACGCAACTAAGGTTTTGCTGAAGATTGTTCAAAAGTGTTTGCAGCAGTAGGTAGACATGAAACTGCCAGAAATTCAAGCCAAATTCAAAGGAGGACATGGAACCAGAGATATCATTGCTGATGTCAGACAGATCCTGGCTGAAAGCAGAGAATACCAGAAAGAGTTTGCCTGTGTTTTATTGACTATACAAGTGCATTCAACTGTGTGCATCATAACGAATTATGGATATCATTTAAGAGAATGAGAATCCCAGAGCACTTAATTGTGCTCATGAGAAAAATGTACATAGATCAAGAGGCAGTTGTTAGAACAGGACAAGGGAATAATACTATTTGGTTTAAAGCCACAAAAGGTTTCACCATACCTATTCAGTCCTTGTGATGAAAAAATAATCTGAGAAACTGGATTATATAAAGAGGAACGGTGCAGAAAGACTGGAGGAAGACTGCTTAACAATCTGTTATGCAGATGACAAAAACTTGCTGGCTGATGGAAACCCTGCTGGTGTAGTGGCTAACTGCTACAGTTGCTAAACCAAATGGTTGGCAATTCTAGTAAACCAGTTGATCCTTAGAAATTCTTTGGAAAAATTCTACTGTGTCCTGTGGAGTCATTATGAGTCAGAACGCATTTGGTGGCAGTGGGTTTGGTAGGTTTTAGCGGATGAAGGTGAAGAGGACATGAAGCATTTACTGATGAAGGTCAAAGACCACAGTCTTCAGTGTGAGAATACACCTCAGTATCAACAAAACAAAAATCCTTGTAACTGGATCAACAAGCAACATCATGATATACAGAAAAAATTAGTCATCAAGGATTTCATTTTCTTTGGCTCTACAGTCAACATGCATGTGGAAGCAACAGTCAAGAAATCAAAAGATGTGTTGTATAAATCTGCTGTGAAAAAAAACTCTTTAAGGTGTTGAAGAGGAAAGACGTCACCCTGAAGACTGAGGTACACCTGAGCAAAGCCATGACATTTTCAAGTGCTATATACGCAAGCAAAAGTCAGACAATGAATAAGCAAGACAGAAGAATTGACACCTTTGGAATGTGGCATTCGTGAAGAATACTGAGTATACCACGGACTGACAAAAAAACAAACAAACCTGTCTCAGAAGAAGTACAACCAGAGTGCTCCTTAGAAGCAAGGATGGCAGGACCGCATCTTGTATTGTTTGGCTGAACCTCTATTCCAGGTACTGTATAACGTTCCTTTATGTTGCAAACCCTGTCTCAGCGATGTTAGTAAGGGAGGACGGGTGCCAATGGTGTTGGTGGAGCAGGACTCAGTGTGCGGGATTATGTTGTTCCTAGGGGCAGTTTCTTGTGGTATAAAGGAACAAGAAACAAGCCGAGAATTGGGGACCTCATACCACCAAGAAAGCAATGCTGGGAGCAGACTATTTACTTCAGAAAGGAACAGGGTCCCTATGTCCCAGAAGCTCCCAGTCCAGGGGAAGACCGATGAAAATGACCTATATCTAGACCCAGCAGAGAAAGCTTTCACCTAGAGCTGACACTCTGAATTTAGACTTTTAGCCTATTGAATGGTAACAAAATAAAATTTCTCTTTTTAAAGTCATCCACATGAGCCATTTCTGTTATAGCAGCACTAGATGACTAAGACAGCCCTCAGTGAGATGGATTCACACAGTGGCTGAAACAGTGGGCTCAAGCTTAGCCATGATTAAGATTACGGTGCAGAACAGGCAGTGTTTTGTTCTGTAGATAGGGTCACTAGGAGTCAGAACAAACTTGAGGAATTTATCAGCAAACAACAGCAACCATCTGAACAGGAACCTTGGTTAGCATAGTGGTTAAGAGTTTGGTTGCTAACTAAAAGGTTGACACTGCAGATTGACCAGTAACCTCCTTGGAAACCCTACAGGGCAGTTCACCCAGTCTTAAAGAGTTGCTATGAGTCAGAATTGACTCTGTACCAAAGGGTTTTTCTTTTCCTTTTTTACTATCTGACCAAAAAGCCTGGTGGACCAGTAGTTTCCATTCCTAGTTTTAGAGAACTCCCCATTTTGTGAGTATTGACCACACACCTTATCATCCATGTTAGAAAGCATTTAAGAATTAAAGGGGGTACTGTTAATAATTTTACAGGGACAGCCAACATAAACCAACAATATCCTAGGCCAACCAATACAGACGATCACTCAAGTCCTGGAAAAGGCAGATGTCGCCTTCTACAACAGAATCCATGTAGAGAGAGATAATTGCTCCTTGCTCCCTGATTGACAGAACACGGGGATGAGTATTGGCTCAGCCAAAAAGATACTTTTCAGACGGATGAAGTAAAAGTTATGTGGGTTTTCAGAAAACAGGCGCCACAGCAGTGCAGTGGTTAAGATTTGGGCTGCAGACCAAAAATATCAGTAGTCTGAATCTGCCAGCTGCTCCTTGGAAACCCCATGAAGAAGTTCCATCCTATTCTACAGGGTCACAAATAGACTTTGGTTAGAAAGTATTAGTAGCAGCAGCAGATTAACATCTAGCAGTGGCACTTGTGAATGTCCGGTGGTTACAGGGCTATCCTAGCCATGCTGTTCTTTTGATAAGAATGGGTATTGTGGGTAGTCTCCAAGGGTGTCTTGCTGCTAATCAAGAGGGTGGCTATTTGAACTCACCAGCCACTCTGTGGGAGATAGATGTAGCAATCTGCTACCATACAGATTACAGTCTTGGAAACCCTGTGGGAAAATTCTACTCTGTGTGACTTGCTTCTACCAGTAGAACGTGGGGAAAGTGATGATGTGCCAGTTCTAGGCCTAAACCATAAGAGACCTGGCAGCTTCCACTTCTGTGCTTTGGAAAGCCCCAGGCCACCATGTAATAAGTTTGGTTTCCCTATGGGAGAGACCACATAGGGAGACACCCTAAATAACAGAGGGAAACAGAGCACAGGCAACAGTCCAGCTGCTCCCCGCCAAAGTGTCTGATAGTTGAGGCAGCCATTTCAGTAATTCTAGCCCGGTCAACTCTCAGATGAGCCCAGCCCTAGCCAACATCACATGGATTAGAACAGCTTCGCTAATCCCATCAACCTACAGAAGCAGAAGAGTAGTGTTTCTTAAAGCCACTAAGTGCTACAAAGATTTGTTATGTAGTTGTCGATAAACCAAAGTCTAGGCAATCATTTTATTAAACATCCCTACATTGTTCTGATTTCATGAGCCTGGTTCTCTAATTTTTCTGTTCCTGTTCCTTCGTTTTCATAACAACCAGTTTCTCTCTCCTGACTTTTCCAAACAAAATTAACTCCACTTTTTTTTCTTTCAAGTCGGAAGCTCTCCAACATTTCAAATACGAGGGCTCTCATTTTAATTTTAAAAATATAAGTAATAGGTGTACTTTTAGTAACAATTGTTTGGGAAAATGTGTATTTCCAAAATCAAAAAAAAAGAACAAAACCTGTTTCCAGGGAGCCAACTCCTACCCATAAAGGCCCTGCAAAGCAAAGCAGAACTTCCCCATAGGCTTTCCAAGGCACAGCTAGTGGATTTGAACACTGACCTTTTGGACAGCAGCCAAACTCTTAATCTCTGCACCACTGGTGCTCTGTACAGGCACAATAAATTTCCATTCTAGAGTCGCTTTATTGAATTTCTCTTTTATTCAAAATAACCACACGCATACTAAAAGGCAAGAAATTAAGCATTCAAGTGAGAGGCACTTGACCTATTAATATCAAAAAAGTTTAAAATCTCTGAACTCTTTCCATCTCTCCTCACCTTCAAGGCCCAAGATCCACACAGTAGAAGCCACTAATCTGGTACATATGCTTCTCTTCTGACGTTCTCTGGAAATCAGCAAATCAAAATTGTTTGCTCACAAGTCAATTTTGACTCATGGTGACCCTAAGGGACAGACCAGAACTGTCCTATAGCATTTCTAAGAAGCAGCTGCTGTATTCAAGCTAGCGACTTTTCAGCTGAAATCAACCAACCACTTTGCTACCAGGGTTCCATCCTACAGATGAAGTGGATATTAAAACACACTAATTCTTGGAAAAGAAAAACAGTCTGAGAAACACTGCAACCTGTGACAGATAATATCACTGAGAGAATGAATTTGTATTTTTTTTAAAAAAAAGATTCCCAAGAGACCAAATCAACATTATAGGGAGGACCAGCTGTTAGACAGGTAGAAAGATTTTACTAACAAGACACCAGAATAAGGGAAGTAAATCTATTCATGAGTTCTAATTATAAGAAAACTATTCCCCTTAGTCTGGGCACTGCTGTCCCACGTCCCTCTTCCAATGACAAAGATGCCCGTGAAGATATATTTTCCTATCTAGACAAGTAGCCACTCAATAGGCGGAAAAAATTGAGTTCATCTTGATTTGAGAGTGCATCAGAATTTAAAAAGTAAACTAAAAAAAAAAAAAAAAAAAAAATGCAGCCTACAAACTTTTCTGAAAAAGAGAAGAAAATAATTAGGATAGAGAGGGAAATAATCTTCTTGATAACACATACAATTCACTGTTTCTTCCTATTAAAATAGAAAAGTGTTACCCATACAAAGTTATACTCAATTTCCCCTCTTTGTATTTTTAATATGGATTTAGTGATTGCTTCAAAGAAGATCAGTTTTAGCTGTACAGGTGTCTCTCTGAAGAGATTCCCAAGAATATCTAATATATATTTGTATTTACAACCAGAAACATAATACTTTAGAAGAATCTAAGGAGCACCTCTCAGAAATGGATGGACAGCCCAGAGCTTAGTATAAGGGCTGGAGCCTACAGAAACATCCTAAATTGATTCAACACCTATATAGATACCATTTTTAATATTAGTGGTAGTAAAAAGTAACTGTGTTAGCAAGAGGTTAGACAAATGCAAGAGGTTAAGACTTCACTTCTGTCTTAAAACTGACCAGCATAACTTTTCCCCTTATAAGCTTCTATTTGTAGATATTAAACTTTCACCACTTTGGGGATCATTAGCTCTTGGAAGTCCTGTAAAAATAAATCCAAAAAGCAACTTCTCTTTCAGATTACTTGTCTAGATTTGCTGTCACTATCCAATGAACAATTTCAAACAAATCTCACACTAGTAAATAGCAGGTGTATATCAGGATGTGGCAATCATTTCCTTAATTAAAAAAAAAAAATCACCTTTGACAAGCTGAAGATGACTACACTTTTTTTCTCGCTTCTCTGAAACACTGGGCCTGACTAGGAATCATTAGCCACTGAAATCGATATAAGAAATACAAACATACTACAACGATCTTTGAATAATTCAGTGAACAAGTCAGCCATAAGAGGCAAATACCCAGGAAATCAGACTTCATTAGCTAGCTACTGGCTTAACGTAGAGCTGCTCTAAGAATTCTGGGTACTAAAAAGTATATCCCATTTGTCCCATCCTCTCTGCAAAGGGATACTACTGAGTTTTTCTAAACAGTAGAACATAGGAGAAAGCAGGGAAAGCTGGGTCATATATGAATAATCATCAAATGCTTTCACTGGCCAGACCCTGCTCTGGAACAAAATATATTATTTTACTTCATCCTCACAGTTAATTTGAGCCATGTTGTCCCAGTTTCCCAGGGTTTATAGATTCATCTGTCTCCATCGTAACACGGGCATCCTCCTCTGTGCATCACTCTCTGAGTCTGTTCTCTCCTTCTCTAAGGCATCATTCACAAAGGACTAGGACTAGGTCTCACCCTACTCTGGTATGACTTTACTAATAACCGAAGAAAACCCTGTTTCCAAACAAGGTCACATTCACAGGTATAGGGATTAGGACATCAACCTATCTTTTTTTGAGAGGACACAACTCAATCCAGAACTTTGAAATACACAAGCAATTTTTTTCTCAAGAATGAAAGAGTTACTATCATTAGTTCAATGTTCTGTCCTAGAAGCATACTGAATGCAGGCTTGATTGCTGGATGTCCAGGGATGAGGATTTCAGCACGTCTTTTTGAGTGAACCGATGATATCCATGACATAGCCATTAGTCCCAATTTCCCATTTTACAAATGAGATTTTTGAAGTTCAGAGTTGTACAAGGCCATGCCAGTAAATAGTGAATTGTAAATTTGAACAGCAACCAAGAAACTCACTGCTGTCAAGTCCATTCTGACTCATATAGACCCCATAGGTCAAACAGAACTGTCGCGTAGAGGACCTGGCAGATTCAAACTGCTCATCTCTTGGTTAACAGCCATAGCACTTAACTACTACACCACCAGGGCATCCAGTTTGAACACAGGTCTGGCCAACTCTACACTCTAGCCATCAGCTCTGTCAAGGCACAACCAGGAGTTCAATGGAACAGCATAAGATTCCCATATATCACAAGAGTGTTCTGACATAGATTTGTGGGCCATTCCTTCCCATACCTGTCCCACCTACCTAACTGGTGTTTAATAATCTCCCAAACCAAACCAAGCCCTCTGCCCTTGAGTAGACTCTGACTTACAGCAGTCCTACAGGACAGAGCAGAACTGCCTCACAGAGTTTCCAAAGGAGCGCCTGGTGGATTCAAACTGCCAACATTTGATTAGCAGCTGTAGCACTTAATCACTATGCCACCACAGTTTCCAATAACCTCCCCTCAAGAAAAATCCTAGCATCCTTCACATTCATCCTTTGCAAAATTTTCGTTGTTTTATAAAAAGAAATGCTAAATTTTCACCATTTGCACTCTCAAATGTCCAGTAGAATGAATAACTAAGTAAAGAATTGTCACAGTTTTTCGACTGTTTAATACATACTACTGATTATTAACAGTGATGTTTGTTTTGGTACAGGCTGGGATTTTCTCCCTGAATCAACTAATGCATACAACAATTTAATATGAAAAACAAATCTAGTATACTTGATCAGGCACCTTCAAAGTCAGGAATGGTCTTGGAGCTTATTCATTTATTATCATCTTTAATGTTCAATACGAAGGTCTTCAACTTCTACTATTAATTGGTGTTTTTATCAGCTAGTGTTGCTCTAACAGAAATACCACAAGTGGATAGCTTTAACAAAGGAAAGTTTATTGTTACATAGTCCGATAGGTTAGAAATCCAAATCCAGGATGTCAACTCCAGGGGAAGAGCTTTACTTCTGTCAGTTCTGGAGGAAAGTCCTTGTGTTGCATCAGTCTTTGTTCAGGGAGGATCTTGGTACAGGAACCTCAGGTCTGAAGGACAGACTCTTCTCGGTGTTGCTTTCTTGATGGTATGAGGTTCCCAAATCTCTCTGCCAGGTTTTTTCCTTTATATCTCAAGAGACTGCCTCAAGGCGCACACAAACTTACACACTGAATCTTGTGCTACCAACACAACTGCTGCCCACCCACCCTCATTAACATCATAGAGGCAGGAATTCCAACACAGAAGAATATCACACAATACCAGGAATTATGGCACAGCCAAATTGTAACAGATTTTTTTAGTGAACACGTTCAATCCCTGACAATTGGTAAATGTAAACTACATCGGAACAGATTCATGAACAGATTGCAAGGCATGTAATAAAATCATTAAAATTCTCTATAGTAAAAAGTGAATTTTTTGACATGTGAATCTGGTGTTTTGGGACCTTCAAATCAGGCTGAAAGGAAATTATTTGTCCTCAATGTAAAGAGATACGATGTTTCTTGACAGTAATTAGGGTTTGTGGAGGAAGACTTTCAAGATCTACTGTCAAGTGTAAGGTTACATTTTACAGAAGTATTCTATCCTGCTAATGAGTGTCTGGAAATCTGCTTTTGACACATTTTTAGATGGCTAACTGAAGGTCTCATTCACAAGTTCATCTAAGACTCAAAGGACTGCTGCTTTCCTTAACTGAGATTCAAATGAGAAAAGGGATGGGAACAGAAGGAGCAGGAGTAGGCCATGATAACCAGAATATATGGGGAGTGCTCTAACACACACCACCAGAATTTGTTCAGTGTCTAGCACCAGGGGTTGTAAAACAGCAGTCAGTGTAAGTCATTAATGGCTGAAGCTTTGATTCTACCAAGTTGCTGTGGTTAGTTGCCATGAAGTTGGCTCCTACTCACAGTGACCCCACGTACAACAGAATGGACTGCTGTCTAGTCTTGCACCATGCTCTCAATGGTTCATATGCTTAAATCCATGGTTGTGGCCACTGTGCATTATGAGTGCATTCCAACCCAGGGGGCTCATCTTCTGGGGCTGTACCAGTTAATATTCTATTGTAATCCGTATGGTTTCCATTGGCTAATTTTTGGAATAGATCACCAGGTCTTCTTCCTAGTCTGTCTTAGTCTGGAAGCTCCAGTGAAACCCAATATGGCTGACCCTGATAGTATTTGAAATATCAGTGGCAGAACTTCCAGCATCCTAGTAAAATGCTCACCACTATGATATGACAAACTGACAGACTGATAATGAGATTCTACCATGATTGTTTTGAATCTACAGGTTGACTGGGTGTTTCTGTTTATCTAGGCCAGTTTAAGGTGATCATGGCTAGGCTCACTCACATGTCTGCAATCAGCTAGAGGGTAGTCCAGGACTGGTTCGTTCAGGATGGTCTTGGCTGTCTTGTGTTAATCCAGAAGGCTAGCCAAGACATGTACACAAGAAAGCAAGAGAGAGCAAACAGAGACTCTGAAGCACTTCTCAAATCTCTGTTTGTCACGCTTGCCAAAGCAAATCTCATGTGAAAATAAGTTACATGATTAAGGCCCACATCAGAGTGACAGGAGCTACAAAGCTACAGGGCAGAGTATAGATACCGTATTTGGTACCCTTAATGCACTCAACCCTGGCCCCTAGGGTCGCCATGAGTCGGATCCTACTCCATGGCACTTGGTTTAATACACTCAACCAGTCAGGGAGTTGTTAGGAACTAGAAACCAGTTTTAGTTCCAAGCATCTGTTGATTCATAGTACCGTGGAGTCTTGTGTATTGCTATAATTCTGAAAGCTATGCTTTTCAAAGCTGTATTCAAATGCCAGGAGGGTCACCCATGGCAGACAGGTTTAAGCTGGGCTTCCAAACTACTACAGACTAGGAAGACAGACCTGGCAGTCTACTTCGAAAAGGATTAGCCAGTGAAAACTTTAGGAATAGCAGCAGAATACTGTTTCATAAACTACCTGAAAATGAGACTCTCAGGTTGAAAGTCACTCAAAAAAATGACTAGGAAAGAGCTGCCTCCTCAGAGTAGAGTCTACCTTAGTAGTGCAGATGGAGTCAAGGTTTTGGAACCTTCATTTGCTAATACGGCACAACTCAAAATGAGAAGAAACAGCTATAAGCATCCATTAATAATCAGAACACTAAATGTATGATGTATGAAACCAGGAAAATTGGAAATACATAAAAATAAAATGGAATGCATAAACATTCATATCCTGGGCATGATTGAGGTGAAATGGAATAGTACTCACCATTTTGAATTATACAGTCATGTGATCTAGTATTCTGGAATGACAATTCAAAGAGGAATGGCCTCGCAATCATCATCAAAAAGAATATTTCTAGATCTGTCCTGTAGTACACCACTATCAGTGAAAGAATAATATTCATACACCTACGAGGAAGACCAGTTAATACAGCTATTATTCAAATTTATGCATTAACTACTGAAGACAAAGAGGAAGAAAACAAAGATTTTATCAACTAGTGCAGTCTAAAATTTTCTAAACATGCAATCAGGATGCTTAGATAAGTATTGGTGGTTGGAATGTGAATGTTGGAAAGATAGATGAAGGACTGGTAGGTAGTAAATATGGCCTTGGGAATAGACATGATGCCAAGGACTACATGATAGAATTTTGCAAGATCACTGAATTCTTTGTTACAAATACCTTTATTCAACAACATGAATGGTGACTATTCACATGAACCTCGCCAGACAGAATACACAAAAATCAAATTGACTATGTCTGTGAAAAGAGACAATAGAAAAGTTCATCATCAGGGCAGGGCCTGACTTCAGAACACACCATCAATTGCTCATATGTAAGTTCAAGTTGAAACTAAAGAAAATTAAAAGTCCACATGAGCCAAAGCATGACCTTGAATATATCTCACCTGAATTTAGAGACCATCTCAAGAGTAGATTTCATGTCCCCAAACCAGATCAGCTGTGGAATGGCATCAAGGACATCATACTTGGAGAAACCAAGAGTTTCTTAAAAAGATTAGAAAGAAAGAAAGAGAGAGAGAAAAAGAAAGAAAGACCAAAACGGACATCAGAGGAGACTCTAAGAGTTGTTCTTGAATGCAAAACGCATAAAGCAAAAGGAAGAAATGATGAAGTAAAAAAGCTGAACAGAAGATTTCACAGAGTGTCTCGAGAAGACGAAGGAAAGTAGTGTAAGGACATACTCAAAGACCTGAAGATGGAAAACTGAAAGGGAAGAACACATTCTGCATTTCCCCTGCTGAAAGAGCTGAAGATAAAATTCAATACTCAAGCTGCAACAGTGAAGGATTTTACAGGGACAAAAGAAAATAATGCAGGAACCATCTAAAAATAATGCAGGAACCACCTAAAAAAGATGGAATACACAGAGTCATTATACTAAAAAGAATTGGTTGATATTTAACCATTCCAGGAGATAGCATGTTACCAGGAACTGATGGTACTGTAGAAAGAGGTCTGAAGGCACTGAAGGCACTAGCGAAAAATTACACCCCAGGAATTGTCAGAGCATCAGTTGAGATGTTTCAACAACAGATACAGCACTGGAAATACTCACTTGTCTATACCAAGAAATGCAGAAGACAGCTAACTGGCCAGTCACCTGGAAGAAATCCATATTGTTGCCTATTCCAAAGAAAGCTGATCCAACTGAATGTGGAAATTATTAATATCATACGCAAGTAAAACTTTCTGAAGATCACTCAAAAGCAGCTGCAGTAGTGTATCGAAAGAAACGTACCAGAAGTTGAAGCTGGATTCGGAAGGAGACGTAGAACCAAGGATATCATTGCTGATGTCAGATGGATCCTGGCTGAAGGCAGAGAATCCCAGAAAGATGTTTATCTGTGTTTAAAAGACATTCAACTGCATGGGTCATAACAAATTAATGACAAAATTTGGAAAAGTGGGAATTACGCAACTTGTAATTGTACTCATGAGGAAGCTGTACATAGCTCAGGAGGCAGTCATTTAAGCAGAACAAGGGGACACTAAGTGGTTTAAAGTCAGGAAAGGTGTGTGTCACCACACTGACTCACTCTGTATGAGGAGCAAATAATCTGAGAAGCTGGACTATAAGAAGAATGGGGCATTAGAATAGGAAGAAGACTTAAAATAACCTATGTTATGTAGATTACATAACCTAGCTTGCTGAAAATGAAGAAGACTTGAAGCACTTAAGTGATCAAGGTTAAAGACCATAGCCTTTAGTATGGATTATACCTCAACATAAAAAAAATAAAAATTCTCAACCACTGGACCAGTAAGCCACATCATGATAAACAGAGGAAAGATTGAAATTGTCAAGGATATTCACAGTCAACACCCAGGGAAGTGACAGCCACGAAGTCAAAAGATTCATTGCAATTGGGCAAATCTGCTGCAAAAGACCTCTTTGAAATGTTGAAAACCAAAGATGTCACCTTGAAAGCTGAGATGAGCCTGACCAAAGCATGGTGTTTTTAATTGTCTTGTATGCCTGCAAAAGCTTGATAATAAATGAGGAAGACTAAGGAGAACAGACATCTTTAAATAGTGGTGTTGATGAAAAATACTGAGTATACCATGGACTGCCAGAAGAAAGAACATACGTGTCTTAGAAAAAGTACAAGGATGTTCCTTAGAAACAAGGATGGAGAGAGTGTGTCTCATATACTTTGGACATACTATCAGGGGGGATCAGTTATGGAGAAGGACATTATGACTGGCATCTTAGGCTGGGCTCTTTAAAGAAGCAAAATCCATGATCCATATAAATATATATAGAGAGAGATTTATATCAAAGATGCAGCTCATGTAACTGTAGAGGCTGAAAAATCTCAACTCTGTGGATCAGGATAGAGACTTCTCTAGATTCAAGTAGCCACAGGGCCTGGCAAACCTAGGATAAACAGATCAGAGAGCAGGGCTCTTGCAGATAGGCTGTGAAGAGCAGCAAATCACAAGATGCGCAGGTAAACTATTAGTTCAAGTCCTAATAACTGGAGGTCAGATGAACAGGAGCAAGCAAAAGCCAGTATATCCACTTATATCCAGATGAAGGCAACATGCCCAAGTAAACTTCCTTTCAGTTGATTGGTTACTCACAGCAAATCCCATCATGCGGATGATCACATATAAATACTGAGAATCATAACCTAGTCAAGTTGACACACAATCTTAACTACCATGCACTTCATCCCTTGTCAAGTTGGCACTAGTAACATCTCCTCAAGTTATACATAATCTCTGAATAAAGATAATTACAAAGTTACACTTGCACCTAACATGATACAACTAAAAATACTTTTATTTCCTTTACTTATAAACATAAACGAAAACATGTGATGCACTCTCGTACAGGGCATATATACTCATAACAATTACAGTTCTTGTTTTTGCAAACGGTCACGTAGCTGTAACTGGTATGTAGAACTATATTCTTCCACCACACATTCCATATTCCCTTTGCCCTCAGCAAGTACCTCAGTTGGTTTCTGTTCTTTACATGGTGGGGTGAGTCAAGCTTTCATTCCCGAAGGGTCTGGGCCATTAATAGTCATGCCAGGAATGGATTGCTGTAGTTTTCCGTTGACTTGAATCACAAGTAACAGTGATACTAAGAGAAATCCTAGGAGATCTCATGCATTCCAGAACACTCTTCTTTACCTCTAATATGTAATATCAATCCAATTTTCTCTTGGTAATCAGTGTAAATCACACCCAAACCATCATGGTAACTCCTTTCTTTGATCCAGAGGTCTAAGGAGTCCAAAGTGGCCAGGTGGCATTCTTATCCTCTAGTCTAATGAAATCACTGATGTATCTCCAGATGAAAGCATGGTTCCCTTTGTAACTGAGAAAGCAAAAACCTTGTGAGTGGATCACTCGGGGTAGCAGTGAGGTACCACTCCCATTTCTACTCTTTGATTTGTTGACCCATGAATCCTGGCTACGGTAGAAATAGCACCATGTATTGGATGTTGGTTTACAGCACATACAGCCCCCTGGAGAACATTGTCCTATCCATATAAAGTATTATCATCTATTTGGTACTCTAATTGTGGCTTTATGAGAACATTCCACCATTCCATCAAGCCAGCTGCTTCAGTATGTGCAGAATATGGAAAGATCAGTGATTTCCATATGAATTTACTGGAAAGTGAGTACTTGAATAGAGGCAATGCAGTGTGGGATATCACGATGGTGGATAAGACTCTGCAAAGCAGTTGGTAGTTTTGGCAAAGCCTTGCATCCAAGGAAGGCAAGTCCATATCCAGAGTGAGTACCTATTCCATTAAGGACAAAACACCGTCATGATGGAAGTGGTCTGGTGTACTCAACTTGCCTCCAGGTTGCTGTCTGGTCACCAAGAGTGATGGTATATAAAAGGATTAAGTGTTACTCTCTGCTGCTGGCAGATTGGGCACTTAGCAGTGACTGTAGCCAATTCAGGCTTCATGAGCAGAAGTCCATGTTACTGGGCCCATGCATAACCCCATCTGTGTTATCATGCCCACTTTGTTCCTGAGCCCATTGAGCAATGACAGGAGTAGCTAGGGAAAGAGTATACTTTCCACAGCGTATATCATCGTGTTCACTTGATTGTTAAAATTATCCTTAGCTAAGATCATCTTTTGGTGAGCATTCACATGAGACACAAATATCTTTTTTTTACCCTCTGAGAAAAATCTATACACATACCTCTTCTGTACAAGTTTTTGTTTCTAATTTTTCAAGCATGTTCCCAATCCTTGACCACCCAGCCAAACCAATGGCCACAGCCCATGAATCAGTATAGAAGTGCACGTCTGCATGTTTTCCTTCCAATCAGCCATTTGCATTGCTCTAAGTTCTGCCCATTGAGAAAATATTCCTTCACCACTGGTAGGTACTTCAGGTAGGTCCCAGAAAAGGGCTGAGATGCTGCTGCTGTCCGTTTTCCAGTGGTGTCTTCATGTCATAGAACCATCTATAAGCTGGCATAGGTTTTCTTTTTTTCAGTTGTCTACTCATAAAGAACTCCACACGGGGCCATAAATGCAGACAGTGAGATGGAAAGTACAGGAGTGGAGACCATAAGCATTTGGGCCACATCCTCATGTAACTTACTTACTCAATCACATCCTGCTCAGGACTAAGCTTGTATATATCACTTCCATTGAGAGATGGAGTACTGCTGTGCTTACCCAATTTTTTAGTTCTGTGAGTCAGACAACACCCTGCTCATGACTAGCAGTGATTTGGTGTCTCACAGTTAAGTGTTTAGTCTCTACTAAGACGTAGCAAAAAGATAAATACTTTTTCTCCAAAGAAGAGTAGTTATCCACAGGGGAAGGCAGAGCTTTGTTCCAAAATCCCAAAAACATACACTATGATTCATGAATAGGGGCCTACCAAAGACTTCAAACACCACTGGATCACCACTGGGTCAGCTGAATCATGTGGCCCAAGAGGCAGAGTAGCTTATATAGCAGCATGTACCCATTATAAAACCTTCTGTTATTCTGAGCCCTAATCAAAACTAAAAGTTTTTAGAGTCACTTAATAAACAGGCCAGAGTAGCACACCCAAATGAGAAATATGCTGCTCCAAAATTCAAAGAGGCCCAATAGGCGTTGTGCCTACATTTTAGTGATGGGAGAAGCTAGATGCAATAACTTTTCCTTCATTTTAGAAGGAACGTTTCAACATGCCCCATATCACCAGATCTAGAAATTTCACTCAGGTAGAAGGTGCCCGAAATTTTGTAGAATTAATTTCCTACCCCCTAACATGCAGATGCTTTATGAGTAAGTCTAGAACCATTGATATTTCTTGCTTACTAAGTCCTACTATTATAATGTCATCAAAACTGGACCAGTGTGACATCTTTTGGAAGAGAATGGTGATAAAGTTCTCTGCAAATTAAATTATGACATAGATCTAGAGAGCTGGTGTAGCTTGAGGTAGGCAATTGAAGGTGTATTGCTGGCCTTGCCAGCTGAAGGTAAGCTGTTTCTGATGGTCCTTTGAAACAGATGTAGAGAAAAATCCATTAGTCAGATCAATAGCTGCTTATCAGGTATGAGGAGATGCATTAATTTCCTCAAGCAATGAAGCTACATCAGGAACAGCAGCTGCTAGTTGGAGTTACCACCTGGTTAAATTTTCAACAATCTACTGTCATTCTCCAAGATCCATATGTTTTCTGCACAGGCCAAACAGGTGAGTTGAATGAGCATGTGGTGGGAATCACCACCCAGGAGAATCACCACACATCCTTCAAATCCTTTATGCGCCAACAGTCCTTCCAGGAATGTAGTATTGCTTTTGACTTACTATATTCTTAGATAGGGCCAGCTCTAAGGGCTTTTACTTGGATTTTTCTGGCATAATAGATCTTACTCCATTGTCAAGTATTCAATTTTGGGGTTTTGTAAGCTGCTAAGTATACCTGTTCTAATTATGCATCCTACAATTGGGACAATCACTACAGGATGAGTTTGGTGATGCCCTGGACCTCCTGTGAGATGGACATGATCTAAGACTCCATTAATAAGTGGCCTCCATGTGCCCCTGTTCTGCCTGGCAGGCCACAGTGATGTTTTGGGTCTCCTGGAACTAGTGTCAGTTGAAAGCCAGTGTCCAGTAATCCCTGAAAAGCCTGAGTATTTCCTGTTCCCAAATGACAAGTCATTATCTCAAAAATCCATAGGTCACTTTGGGTAAGACTGGGAGAGAGAGTAACAGTATAAATTTTTGGCAGTGTACTGGGTTTCTCATTTAAGAGGACCTGGCCTCCCATTCATTCAAGGGGTCATGGGTGTTCAAACTCACTCAAGTTTGGGAATTTATTGAGGGACTGTGAATCTCTATTCTGGCTATTCATGTTAGACTCTTATTTATCTGATTTACAATTCATCTATTTGTACAGATTAAGTAAATATTTAGTAGATTTCCTATCTATTTCATTCCTAGGAATGCCATAACTAAGTAGCCAGTACATAATCCATATGAGTCAGGCTATTCTAATTACTGCTTTGACTTCATTGTACATTACCGTAACAATGTATACCTTGTCTTTGTTGACTGAGTTTGACCCCTATTACCATGGACTGTTATCACCCCATTATAGCTAGGTGTCTTAACTGAATTAGGGCCATTTTTACTGTCATATCTGCTTTACATGAAATAGCAGTAACAGCAGTCCCCAGGGATGCTGCTACTTGCTTTACAAATTAGTTCCTCAGATTTGTGGTAAAAAGTATGTATGTCCTCTGGACATTCCATGTGTGGATATATGGGTCTAACCTGATAAATCTACTCTAGCATGCCAATTTCCTTAAGGTTTTGAACACCTTCTGCAGTATACTCAGGCAGATCTAGAACTTCAACTTGATTTTGTTTAGGCCACCATATAATCCGCACTTCAGGAACTCAAGTAAATAAACTATTTGTTAACCCACAGCTATGCTTTTCACTGACATGAACTATTGGTGGTGACAATTTGCATATGTATATTGCCACTTCACTCCATAGATTAGCAGTACCCTCTTTGCTGCTGGGAGCAGAGTCATTAACATTTTTAAGAGTAACCAAATTTGAGAATCAATTTAGAAAATTTATACTTACAATTTTATTTAGCTAGAACTACTCTTGGGATTCTTTAGAGAAGCAAAAATAGTACAGTGTAAAAATATATAGAAAGAAAGATTAATATCAGCAAAATAGCTTACACAGTTGTAAAGGCTGGAATGTCCCAAGTCCATAGACCACGATAGAGGTTTCTCCTCATTTATGTAGCCAGAGGGACTGGCAAACTCAAGATCAGCATGTCAGAGAGCAGGGCTTTTACTCATAAACTGTGACGATTAACAAATCTCAAGATCGGAGAGCAAGCCTGCAGGGCCTCTGGTACAAAGCTGTAGGAACTGGTAAAGTTAAGATTAGCAGGTCAGAGGGCAGGGATCTTGTTCACAGGCTGTGAAGATTGAGAATCCCTGGATCAGCAGGTAGGTTACTAGCCCAAATCTCAAACACCAAAGGTCAGATGAAGATGAACAAGCTGCAGGACCCAGAACACACACTTATATTCAGATGAAACTCACATACCCAAGGAAACTCATTTTCAGTTGTTTGGGTACTCACAGCAGATCCCATCATGAGGCTGACTACATATAAACACTGAAAATCATGAACCAGCCAAGTTGGCACACAATCTTGATTATCATACTTGGTAAAGTAGAGGGTCAGACAAAAAGAGGAAGTCCTTCAACAAGGTGGATTGATGCAATGGCTGAAATAACAGTCTCAAGCATAGAAAAGATAATGAAGTTGGTACAGGACTGGGTAGTGTTTTATTCTGTTGTACACAGGGTCACTATGAGACAGAACCAACTTGATGGCACTAATAACAGCAACGAAACTAGGGGGTCTTTTAGAAACAAAATCTCTGTCATGTATTAACTCATGGTTCCTCATGATTGTTTGCAGATAAAAATAAGCCTCTATTAAAACTCACCAAATCCACTGTCCTTAAGTTGATCCTGACTCATAGTGATGCTATATAGTATAGAGGAGAACTGACCCACAGAGGTTCCAAGGAACACCTACTTGACTCAAACTATGAAATTTTTTGTTAGCAGCCATAGCACTTTACCACTATACCATCAGGCTTTCCAATGTCTTTATTAGATTACAGAAATCAGTTAAACAAATGAAAACAGTACATTTGGGGTTACTTAATTTTCCTAGATGCAGGCTCTTCATACTTTGCCAAGTTTATTATATATCGGAGAGGGTATAGAGCTGAGGAGAATGTGGCTAATAAGTAATTCAATCTGTCTGTGATCTGGACATATTTTTAGCATTTCAGACTATTACAACATTCAAAATTACTAACCAAGTCATGAAAGCAGAAGACAGAGGTCGGCATAATGAAATTTCCCATGGTATTTGTGATTACAAGTTAGGCTATTAAATGAATAGCTTACTATAACAATATAAAAGTGGCAAAGTTAACAGCCCCCTAAGGACTTTCAATGCTGCAGTTCCTGATTTGTGATTTTAAATCTGTAACCTATCACTGCACTTAAGTAGCTTTTGTATTTAATTATTCCGAGGGAGAGAATAGGGCTTAGGGATGGAAACTGAAGGAAAAAAAATAGATATATAGATAATATCTCTTCTCAAATCTCACTTTCTTCCAGATAATATTGCCTGCTCCTGATAGCAGCAGGTGGGACCCAGCCTTCTCTGCTTCTCTGACTTTCCATCTAAAAGGACTGAATGTAATGATAGTTCTAAGATACCTTTTATCCCCAACATGCGTAGACACATCCTGCTGTCTTTAAAGTTCAGCTGTGAGCTCTTCTATGTCATGTATCCGGTGGTCCAGCTCCAATCTGAAAAAACCCAAATTCCCATCTGCAGTGGTTATTTGCATAACAATTCTAAAACATGATACACTCTTCAACAGTGGCCTCATAAGTTACATTCTTCATTTTCTCTTCCTGTCCCATCTCCTCCTCCTCAACCTAGTGGATCAAGGCCAAAGCCTGGAAAACATGTGTCCAAAACATTCCCCTTGTCCTATAGGAACAGCAGGTGAACTCCCACAGTGGAAAATATGAACAGTATTGCTTCCTGACAGATGGTTTCTTTCTGGGATCCCAACCTCCCTCAACTTCTTACAATGCCAAGAACTGAAGAGATTTAGAATAATTTTTTAGACCATAAACAGATTGCTAGTAGATTCAAATCACCGACCTGTGGTTACCAGCCTACCCCTTAACCGCTGTGCCACCAGGGATCCCTTTTATATCATAGAAGGGGGACAAAAATAAGGAAATTGATTTTAATTTCAAGTTTCATCCCACTCAGAACATTTGGTATGAACTGGACAATTTTCTAGCTCCTGAATTTAGAGATATAACTAAACATGTTAAATGACAATCCTGAGTTTTCAAAAAGAAACTAGGGTATCACTGTAGACAATGTTCACCAAGCATTTAGCAGAGGCTCAAGTGTAAGAGATCAACTATGTCCTGAGAAAGACAAGGGCAAGGGGGGCCCATCACCCCTCTGGCTGAAAATGAACAGTGGTGGGCAAGGCTCCTTTCCCACCTGCAATGCCCAACCAGGTGTATAACCTTGGTGAAAACCAGGTGTGCCACCTGGGGCAAGTTACTTCACCTCCCTAATTTTGGTTTTCTTAGAGATAAAGTGAGAAAGATGGGAGATGCAACCTCACAGGGCTTTTGTAAAGTTTAAATGAGTTGATATATACGTAAAGTGCCTATCATGGTGCCTGCTGTATAGCACCCACTACCCACTGCCATCAAGTTGATCTGACTCATAGACACCCTAGAGGTCAGAGCAGAACTCTCCCATAGAGTTTCCAAGGAGCACCTGGTGGATTTGAGTTACCGACCTTTTGGTTAGAAGATGTTGCGCTTAACCCACCATGCCACCAAGGTTTCCGCCATGTGGTAATCATTTGAAAAGCACTTTAAAAAAAAGAGCAATAGTTGATTCTGACTCAAGGCAATCCCATGTGTGTCAGAATAGAACTGTGCTCCACAGATATTTTGATGATTCAATTTTCAGATGTAGATTGCAAAGACTTTCTTCTAAGATACCTCTTGGTGAACTCAAATTCAGTTAGCAGATGAACACATTAACCATTTTCTTCACTCAGGACTTCTTACACATTACCAAGGCAAAAGCAAACTCATTGCTGTTGAGTTGATTCTGGCTCATAGGAACCCTATAAGACAGAGTAGAACTACCCCATCAAGTGTCCAAGGCTATAAATCTTTACCAGAGCAGACTGCCACAACTCTCTGTCTTAGAGCAGATGGTGGATTTGAACAATCGACCTTTTAGTGAGCAGCTGAGCACTTAGCCACTGAACCACCAAGATGCCTTTAGTCAAAACCATTAATTATTATTATTGATCATTGTTGCTAAATAGTGTTAAGGTATAGCATTGCCAGACATTACCCTAGTGTGATTCAAGCAGTATCTTATTTAATCCTCACATTAAATCTTTAAATATATACTTTATTATTATGCCCATTTAGCAGATGAAGATACTAAAGCACAGAGGAGTTCGGATTTAAACGCCAGTCTGACTCCAGTTCCCTCACCCTGCTCTTGCATATTTCATTGTGGTTAAATTGTTCTATACATGCTTCACTTTAGACAGGTCTTTTTTCTCAAACCTGAGGAAACATCACTTGAAGACTGAAGTGAGCCTGACTCAAGCAGTGGTATCTTCGGTTGCATGATATGCATGTGAAAGCTGGACAATGAGCAAAGAAGACAGAAGAATAATTTATATCTTTGAATTGTGGTGGTGGAGAAGAATGTTGAATGTGCCATTGACCTCCAAAAGAAAAAACATCCATTCTAGATGAAGTACCATCAGAGTGCTCCTTGGAAGCAAAGATGGCAAGACTGTGGCTTATATACTTTGCACATGTTGTCAGGAGGGATCAGTCCCTGGAGAAGGACTTCATGCTTGGTAGAGTGGAGGGTCAGCGAAAAAGTGGAAGATCCCCAGCAAGATGGATTGACACAGTGGCTGCAACGATGGGCCTAAGAATAAAAATGGTTGTGGACATGGCACAAGACCAGGCAGTGTTTTGTTCTGTTGTTTATAGAGTTGCTATGAGTAGGAACCAACTCAACAGTACCTAACAACAACAACTCTTCTCAGCCATGCCAGCTTACAATCTGCAAGATGAAGACTGAGAGAGAAAGAGGGGGGCATGCACAATAGAGCAGTGTGAAGCACCAGCTAACAACTTGGTATTAAAATATATGTATATAAAGTCAGGCATGGGTATTGGAAATTATAGCAGGAACCATTCAGCATTGGGACAAATAAACTGCATGATTCAATGGCACTTAAAGTTAATACTGTGTAACAAAATTGTGAATAGGGAATTGTACATTAATGATCACAAGTCATCAAAAGAAAGTCAAATTGCATTCAGCTTATTCTGTTCAAGAAGTGAGAGAAATGTGAAGTATTTCAAATAAATTCTCTTATCAAAGCAGGAAAATTTCCAAAATTATGACAATTAAGGAATAAATTCCACTTATATGTGGAAAATCATGTTCTTTGATGGTGATACAGAGTAATAACAATCAAATTAAAAGGCTGGCAACCTCCTTCAAGATCCTGTAATCCTACTATTACATTTTGAAGGTAAGAAAACAGAGACCCAGAATGATAAGTGACTTGCTCAAAGTCACACAGCTAATTAGTAGCAGAGCTGGGGCATGATTTTTTAACTTTTTCAGAAAATACTGGTCAATTGATATCAATTGAGCTCAATAGTGATACAGATTAGTTCAAATCTCAACCTTACTGCACAAAGAAATATCAAGTCACATCAAACTTTAGTATTTTTTAAAGCTTCCTGCAAGTGATTCTGATAGATCAAAGGATAAGAACCACTGATTTAGATCCATAATAATGCATGATGCATCAACCAAAGGTCCTGTGATATCCAAGGCAGGGAGAGCCAGATAATGTTAACCTAGCTCTTACCCTCTAGATACTTACATCTACCAGATACAAGTCACATGAATGTGAGCAAACCATTGTGAATCAGCATGATGGATGTTATAGGGAAGTTAAGCTTAATGAGTTGTGGGAGCTCAAAGGAAGAGACATGTAACTTCAGTTCAGTAGTTCTTAGCCATGGCTGCAAGTGGGAATTATTTGGATAGCTGTTGACATGATCAGAATCTCTAGAGCAGTAGGTGTTTTGAAAAGCTCCCAAAGTCTGGTTGAAGATCCACAGCTTTAGGTAAAAGTGTTCTGCCAGCACAGCCCACTGAGCTGTGGTGTTGGTCTTAAAAGATAAGTGGTATTTAGACTTGCAAAATCTGAGGCAAGAGTGCTTAGGCAGAGACAGCAAGTACATGTATGTAGACACGATATAGAGTGGAATGTGCGGGAAATGACCCATAATCTGGGGCATCCAGAAAGATGAGGGAGTTGGTTGATGATAGATATGGCTGGAGCACAATGATCTGGTATATCACATTGAGGAGATTAATCTCGTCTTGTGAGCTAGCTTTTCATTATGCATCTCATTAGCTCAAAAATTATACACAAACATAATTTGCACTTGTGTACGTTGGCTACCTTCACTCCATAATATCTCAAGGCATAGACTACAATGCAGCAGAAGCCAAGCCAAGTGCCATATAGTCAGAGCCAACACTGCAGCAGAAGACACCTTTAAAAAATTAAAATAATCTTCTTGATAATTTCCTTTTCTTTTTGGCTGACTTTTTGTCAGATCTAATTAGATCATGATTGCTTTTGCCTCAATAGTGTGGTTGATAAAGAATTTGCACCAAGAGAAGGCAAAGTTCCAACTCTGCTACTGCCTTATTATTGCTTTGTAAGTCACTTTTCCATTTTCTAGAAGTTCATCTAAATAACAGTTATTCTAGTAAATACAGTCAAGCAGGCTCACAGGGTGTTACTTCTTTACCACTCTGCATTGTAGAGCACCCTTCCTTCTCCTTGGTGACCTTGCCTACACATATGACACAGCGCCTTCTAATACATACAGAGTGCAGGTGCCACCATCCTCTCTGACTCGCTATATTAAATGATGATACAGCTCAATTTCCTTCATAATTCTTTAGAATCATTTGAGTGTATGTGCATCTGCGTGTATGTATAACCATAACTTTAACATTGCTGTAGTGTCATTTCTGACCTAATGGAAAATCTATAGGACAGAGTAGAACTGCTCCATAGGATTTTCAGTGAATGACTGATAGATCTGAACCGTGAATCTTTTGGTTAGCACCCAACTCGTAGATACTGTGCTACCAGGAATCATACACACACACACACACACACACACACACACACACACACACATACCCATACAAATATATACATACAATCATATATATGTGTGTATATATCAAACCAAAACCAAACCCACTGCTGCCAACTCACAACAACCCAGTAGGACATGGTAGAACTGCTCCATAGAGTTTCCAGGGAGTACCTGGTGGATTTAAAGTGCTCATCTTTTGGTTAACAGTCATAACACTTAACCACTACACCACCAGGGTTTCCACATATATATTTATGTATAGATATAGCTATATATACATATGTATATATCTATAGATATATATCTACATATATCTGTAGATATATATCTATATATACAGATATACATATCCTGGTAAGTACCTAAGAAAACAGGTTGCATAATGGTTAAACACTTGGCTGCTAACCAAAAGGTCAATGGTTCAAACCAAATCAGCAGCTCCAAGGGAGATAAGACCCTGCAGTCTTCTTCTATAAAGAACACAGCCTAAGGGGCGGGGACGGAGGTGGACTAGATACACATCCCCTCAATTCCCTCGGAGAACTAAGACCTGGAATGGTAACTGAGTGGAGCAACAGAGACATCCAGGTAGCCCTAGGACCTGACATAGGTTGTCAGATTTGACTAGGTACCAGTAACAGACTAAATTACCACTCTCAAAGACAAGCCAGCAGCCACTGAGTCCCACTTCTGCTGACACACTGTTTGGGGGGCTGCAGATACTGATGCCTTCTTTGTTATCTGGGAAACAGGGAGAGGGCATGAGCTGGCAAATATACCAGAGTGCAGTGCTTAAGTAAACAGTGTATACTGCAGCACAGACTCTGTGAGTGGGATAGCCACATATTGAGAGATCATCTGCTGATTAAGGGCTCCACTGCCCCTCTATCCTCTCTTTTCTGAGCAGTGCCATAGATTCTGCTGTTTCACAGCAGGAAGGGCAATATGGCTGGATGCATTCTTGGTCAGCTGGGAGGTAGAGTCACCTAGCTGGGGGCCTTAGCTGTGGCTGACTCTCAAGCAGAGCAGCAGCTCCTATCTGACAAGTGCTTCTCCAGCAGAAAAGCAGCATTTAAGACAATTCATGTCTGGATTTATGGGTGGGGCCTGGCAGAAGACAGCAGGAAGGCCTCAACTGCTCCCTACTTTGAAACACATCATAGCATCTGGGGATGGCCTATGAGGTACTTTCATTGCCAGGTAAAAGTCAGAGCTTGCCACACCTGAGGGCCTGACTATTTTCGACAGCTGTTAGACAGCTACCTGCTCAGCAGTAAAGTATCCTTTTAAAATAAAACCACCTGGAGAACTGACTGCTGAAGAGCCTGGGAGCATCTCCTCCACCCTTCACTGATCCAGATCATAGGGTCAGCTGATGGCACCCCAGTGACTCCTTAAGTGGGGTGCCAGCTTAGCCAGCCAGGAAGCAGAGCCCGTTACCCCAGAGAGTCCACTTGGGGCCATTACTAAAGTACACAGAGATGGCTGGTGACCAACTGACCTCTAAGAACTATACCTAAACTCCTGTTGAGGTAATGTCAAAGAAACTGAACAGGTTCTAGATGGCACCTAGATGACAGTCAGTTGCTAGCCACTTAAAGAAGCAATCTACCATGGCTCTGGAAAATTCTCAAAATAAAGAATCAAAAAGCTTCCCAGATGAAGAATCCTTTTTGAAACTATTGGAGGTTGAGTACAAAAGAGTTATATAGAGAGCCCCTCCCCAGAGATTAAACACAATACAGCAGAATAAAATGAAAAATTAAGCTATTTGAACTGATGAAACAACAATGATCTGAAGTCCAGCAGATCAATAACAAAATTACAGAATTAGATAATTCAATCCAAAACCAAAAGAGCAGAGTTGAGGAGATGGAAGTCAGACTTAGTGACCTTGAGGAGAGAGCAACTGATACCAGCATTTATGTGGAGAAATCAGAGAAAAGAAATAAGAAAAATGAAGAAGCATTAAGAAATATTTGGAACTCAAGAGGAATAATCTACAAACAACTGGAGTTCCTGAACAGCAGGGGATAGATTAAAGTACAGATAGCATTGTTGTAGAATTGCTGACAGAAAATTTCCCTGAAATTACAAAAGAGAACATAGGTATGCAAGATGCATATCAAATGCCACAAAAACTAGACCCCTAAAGAAAGACACGAAGACGTATCATAATCAAGGTAGTTAAAAGGAAATATAAAGAGAGGCTCTTAAAGGGAGTGAGGCTCAAAGCAAAGCCAGCATTCAGTGGGAAACCCTGGAAGCTTTCATCTGACTTCTCCACAAAAACAATGTTAGCAAGAAAGCAATAGAATGATACATTCAAAGCCCTGAAGGAGAAAAACCTCCAAACACAATTATATATCCTGCAAAACTATCTCTCAAATTTGAAGGTGAAATGAAGACATTCGAAGATAAACAGAAGCTTAGAGACTCTGTAAAAGTCAAACCAAAACTACAAGAAATACTGAAAAAAGCTCTTTGCTTAGAAAAACAAAAACATTAAGAGTATACTTAAGGAGACAATATAGGACTAAGCATCTAGAATCCCACTCACTTAGGGAAGTCAATAAGCTCAAAAGCTTAAAAGAAGGGAACTAGTGATCATAACATGAAAACTATAACATCAGCACACTAAAAAGAGGGATATATTGCAGTACATATAACCCTTTCAAATGGAGAGGAAGTTAAAAATATATGCAGAAGTTAAAATTGGGTTTAAAGTTAGAATAGCAAGGAGCATCATAGGAACAGCCACAAAGCAATATAACAACATGACATATCAAAACAAGAAGCATAATACAGGAGTTTCAACAAACACAAAATCTACACTTAAAATGATGGAAAGTCAAGCTGTAAAGAAGAGTGACCCAGAACAGAATATTAAGAAAAATGTAGAAAACATCAATGACACAAAAATAAATACATCAAAATGACAGCACTAAACCCATGCTTATCAATAATTACACTGAAAGTAAAAAGACTGAGTGCTCCAATAAAGAGACAGTGAGTGACATTGTGTATCAAAACACACAACCTTTCTATACATTGCTTACAAGAAACACACCTTAGACTCAAAGATACGAATAAACTGAAAATTGAAGAATGGAAAAATATATACCAAGCCAACAACATACAAAGAAGAGCAAGAGTGGCAATACTAATCTCAGACAAAATAAACGTGAATGTAAAATCCACCATCATGGACAAGGATGGCCAGTACTTATTGCTGAAAGATTCAATATATAAGCAGGACATAACAATATTGAATATTTATGCACCCAATACCCAGCCCAGTGCCTTCGAGTTGGATCCAACTCATGGCACCCAATACCAGAGTATCTAAATACATTGAACAAACATTGACAACATTGAAAAATGAGATCGATCCCTCCACAATAACAGTTCGAGACTTCAACACTCCACTTTCAGTAATGGACAGATCATCCAGAAAAAAACCTCAGTAAAGATGTAGATCTTATTGCAACAACTAACCAACTAGACCTTATTGACACATATAGAACTTTTTACCCTTCCACAAATAAGAAAACCTTCTCCAATGCACGTGGAACATTTTCCAGAATAGACTAGCACATTCAACAAGTCTCAACAAAATACAAACCATTGAATTATTGCAAAGTATCTTCTTGCACCATAAGGCCATAAAAGTTGAAATCAATAGAAGCAAAATTATGGGTAGAAATTCAAAATCATGGAAACTGAATTACACCTTGCTCAAAAATCCATGGATTATAGAGAAATCAAGGATGAAATAAAGAAATTTATGGAAGCAAATGAGAATGAAAAAACATCCTACCAGAATCTATGCGATACAGAAAAAGCCTTGCTCAGAGGTCAATTTATCTCTATAAATGCACACATCTGGAAGGAAGAAAAGACCCAAACCAAAGAATTAACCCTACAGCTTAAGCAAGTAGAAAGACAGTAGCAAAGGAGCCCTTCAGGCACTAGAAGAAAACAAATGATAAAGACTAGAGCAGAATTAAATGAATTAAAGAATAGGAAAACAATTCAAAAAATTAACTAAACCAAAAGCTGATTCTTTGAAAAGATCGACAAAATTAATAAATCACTGGCTAAACACACAAAAGAAAAACAGGAGAGGAAATAAATAATCTGAAAAAGAAATGAGATGAGAGATGTCCCTGCAGACCGAGCTGAAATCAAAATTATCATAACAGAATATTATGGAAGACTGTACTCTAGTAGATTTAAAAACCTAGAGGAAATGGACAAATTTCTATACTCATACCACCTACCAAAATTATTACAAGGAGAAGTAGATCAACTTAATAAACTCATCACAATGGAAGAGACAGAACAAGCAATGAAAAAACTATCAACCATGAAAAGTCCTGGCCTAGATGGCTTCACCGGAGAATTCTATGAAACTTTTAGAGAAGAATTAACTCCAATGCTACCAAGGCTATTTCACAGCATAGAAAGCAGTGGAATACTCCCAAATTCATTCTAGGAAGCCAGCATAACCCTGATAGCAAAGTCAGGGAAAGATCTCACTTATAAAGAAAATTACAGACAAACATCACTCCTGAACCCAGATGCAAAAATCTTTAACAAAATCTTGGCTAATGGAACTCAACAATATATCAAAACAATAATTCACGATGACCAAGTTGGATTCATACCAGGGATGCAAGTCTGGTTCAACATCAATTAATGGGATCAACCACATAAATAGCACAAAAGATAAGAATCACCTGATTTTGTCAATTGGTGCAGAAAAGCCGTTTGACAAAGTCCAGCACCCATTCCTAATAAAAACTCTCAGCAAAATCAGAAGAGGAGGGTAATCTCTCAATGCAATAAACACAAAGCCAGCTGCCTATATCACCCTAAATGGAGAGAGACTGAAAGAATTCCCCTTGAGAATGGGAACTTGACAGGGATGTCCACTCTCACCACTTCTATTCAACATTGTAGTAGAGGCTACAGCCAGAGCAATTAGACAAGACAAAGAAATAAAGGACACCTATACAGGCAAATAAATAAATAAATAAAACTCTCCCTATTCACTGATGGTACAATTGTATGTGCAGAAAATTCTAAGGAACCCATAGGTAAACTACAGAAACTAATAGAGGAGTTCAGCAAAGTATCAGGGTATAAGATAAACATAAGTAAATCAGTAGAATTCCTTTACCCCAACAGAGATCATTAAAGAAGAAATCACCAAATCAATACCATTTACTATAGCCCCCAAGAAGAAAAAAATTCCTAGCAATAAATCTAACTAGAGAAATTAAGAAACCTATACAGAAAGAACTACAAGACCATACTGCAAGAAACCAAAAGAGACTGACATAAATGCAGTAAAATAGTCTGCTTATGGATAGGAAGACTTAACATTGTGAAAATATCTATTTTACCCAAAGTGATCTACATATACAGTACAATCCCAATACAAATCCCAGTGTCAGTTTTTAATGTGACTGAGAAATGAATCACCAACTTTGGAAGGGGAAGAAACCACAGACAAGTAAAGCACTACTGAAGAAGAAGAACACAGTGGGAGGCCTCACACTATCCAATCTTAGAACCTATTACACTGCCACAGTAGTCAAAATGGCCTGGTACTGGGACAAAAAGAGACATATAGACCAATGGAACAGAGTTGAGATCCCAGAGATGCCATCATCCTCTTATGAATAGCTAGTATTCAACAAAGGCCCTAAGATTGGGGGTAAAAACAGTCTTTAACATATGGTGTTGGCCAAATTGGATATCCATCTGCAAAAAACTGAAACAAGACCCATGTCTCACACTTTCCACAAAAACTAACTCAAAATGGATCAAACACCTAAATATCAAACTTATAATGTTAAATCTCATGAGAAAAAAAAAACCAATAGAGTCCACAATGGAAGTTCTAATACACTGCTTAGGCATGATCAACAAAAGAAAAAATACATAAAAGGGAACCATTAAGAATCAAACACTTTTGCTCATCCAAAGACTTCCTTTAATGAGTTAGAAGACCACTAACAGAAGAGGAAAGAATATTTGGCAAGTATGTGTTAGACTGACGTCTGATCTCCATTTTCTACAAGGTTCTGCAAAATACCAACAAGAAAAAGCTAAATAACCCAATTAGGTGATGGGCAGACACTTCACCAAAGATGATATCTAGGCAGCCAAAAGACACATGAGGAAATACTCAACGATCAGAGAAGTAGATCAGAGAAATCCAAATCAAAACTACAATGAGATACGATCTCACCCCAGTAAGAATGGCCATAATCCAAAAAACTCAAAACAAGAAATGCTGGAGAAACCGTGGAGAGATCAGAACTCTCCTACACTGCTGGTGGGATTGCAAAATGGTACAACCTCTTCAGAAAGCAATCTAGCATTTCCTTAGAAAGCTGGAAATAGATATATACCAATCGATCCAGTAAAATCCCTCAGCTCAGAATGTATCCTACAGAATCAAGGCAGTCACACAAACAGACACATATACACAAATGTTTAATGTAGCACAGTTTACAACTGCAAAAAGATGGAATCAGTCTAGATGCCCATCAACAAATGAATGGATAAACAAACTATGGCACATACACTAAATGGGACACTTGCAATAGTATAAAGTAATGATGATTTGGGGAAGCATCTCATAACTTGGTTTCAATTGGAAGACATTATACTTAATCAGTCATGGGCAAAAGAAATATTTTATGAGACCACTGTTATGAGGACTTAAAAATACACTTATGTACAGGAGAAAAGATTTTTTATAACTACACGGGTGGGTGGGGATGGAAGCCGGGGGTTGGGCACAGTTTAGATAGTTGATAGAAATTTGGTTAGGCGAAAGCAGTGATAGCACACAGCAGAAAGTAGATCAACTTAACTGGGCTTCACCAAAAACTGAAAGTTCTTCTAATCTCAACCCAATATTGCAAGGATAGTGCAGCAGGGGTGGGGCTGGGGGACCACACTCTCTGGGGACATCAAAGTCAATTGGCATAATCAGCCTATTGCTAAGAGAGTCTTCTGTACTCCATGTTGATAAGTGGTGTCTGGGGTCTTAAAATCTAGCAAGTTGCCATCTGCGGTACATCAATTGGTCCCTACTCATCTGGAACAGCTGACCACCAAGAACAGCAAAGACACAAGGGAGAAATAGTCTAGGAGACAGAAGGACCCATGTAAGTAGGAGACTGTATCAACACGTGAGCAGAAGAACCAGATAGTGCCAGGCCACCAGCAAAGACAGCCATGATGGGACACACAATGTTGACTTTCTGTGACTACTCGAGGTAAAGAGGGATACAGCTTAAGAACTCTACTAAAAGACCACAATTGATGGTCCAACGGCCCATGGGATCCCCTGGGATCATGGTGTCTAGACCTGCTGCTGCTCCTGTGTAGAAAACACACTGAGGTCAACTCTTCAGACAAAAATAGACTAGACTCAGTGACACAGTGTGACCATATGGTGTGTATACTTTATGGTTCTATGCATTTATAGGAGGCTGTCCTACCAGTCTCTTTCTAGATGGGAGAGAAGAGGACAGAGAGCAGGAGACAGGAGCTTGTTAACAGGATATGACAAGCATAAAATGAAAGAGAAGTGTGTTGTCACAGGGCAAAGAGAGCAGAAGAAACTAGATAGTTGGGCATGCAAAATTGATTTGGGTTGTGTATGTTTACTTAATCGCAGTAAAAAAGAAAAAGTAAAAAGATTATTGCCTAAGAAACCCAATGGCCACATAGGGCAGCTGTGAGCCGAAATGAGTCCTGGCGGCACATTGTTTAAATGTTTGCATGCTGATCAAAACGCTGGCAGTTTGAATCCACTAGCCACTTCTTGGAAATTTTGTGCCACTGTTCTTCTCTGTTCTATAGAATCCTATGAGCTGATATCAACTGGAAAGCACATGACAATGGCAACTGAACAAATATCCTAATGCTTTCCCATAACCCATCAGGTCTTGTACAACCTTTTTGGACAACACTAAGATAGGTGATGAATGGTACATCATGGAAAGGTTTTAAGATCAAATTCAAAGGGTGAAAAGATCGTAAGCAGTACCCACAAAGAAAGGCCAACAATATGGACCCAGGGAGACCAGCCAAGTGACTTTGACAAAGGTCAAAGGGAGAAAGGAGTAGACCAAGAAGGAATAAGCCTGTGAGATCAGGATGAAAAGAAGCAGAAGAATTCTAGAAACAGCCTATTGACAGGCTCAGTGGATCAGGGTGTGAGAAAAAAAGAGAAGAATCAAGTGAGCCTCCAAGTCTTCTTTCATAAAAGCCCAAGTTGTAAAATAAACAGTGTGAACAGCACTGGCGAAAGTATTCGTAATTCGTGTGTGTTAACACGGCAACTTTCAAAACTTTCAAGACTGCTACTTGTCCATGCCTTCTCCTTTTTCAAAATTCATCTACATATTATCTCTACTAATAACGTCAATGCAAACTCAGAGCAGCTTATTCCTTGTATTTACATACAAAGCCAAGCAAGCCCTCCTTTTTGCACCATCAGTCAGGGGAAACTAGCTCTTTCCTCACCTCCCCACCCTTTGGAGAGATTTAAACCTTGAGACAGAATCAGATGAGCAGACTAGGCTCTCAATCAGTATAGGTACACTAACCACCACCGACACAAGCAGCCACGGTGATGCATTACACATTTTTTCCTTTTGTGTGTGTCGCTCTGGCTTGTCAGAACTCAAATTTCTTTAGCACTTAAACTGCTGTCATCTCAGTAATGTTATTCATTGTTAGCAGTGACTCCCTGTGCTATATCATAAACACAGGACATGATGCATACAGTTTCAGGGAGGAATTGGCAGGATAATATCTTCCTCTATCCTGTGAGCAATTATGTCCTCTCTGTTTATTTCCCTTAGTTTCTTTCCCCAAGACACAGTGTGCACCGTTAGCATACAGTTTTGCTGAGTTATGAGACTTTAGTTTCGACTTAGGAATGCTAAGTGTTGATACCAAACCTTATAACTCCGTTCTGATATCTTGTTGAAATGAGAAAAGACAGAGGAAGCAACATCTTCCTTAGGTGCCTTATACCATATAAATACTGATATTTCAATAAAAATATAATTATGTTCATTGATAAATAAAACAAAAATGTGAAAACACTCATCTTGGAAAAGGTGGGAAACTACTAAGAAGGCAGACAGAGCCCCAGATGAAAACTCCCCTAAGAAAGGAGGAACACCAGTATTCTATCTTACCAAGAATTTCTACAACCACATAAAATACAATTTTCACTCTCTAGGGTCGCCATGAGTCCTATCCAACTCGACGGCACTGGATTTTGGAAGAACTGTGAACCAGTGTTTTGTGCTGCCCACTTCTACCTGTGAGGTGGAGTGAGAGAGACAGCACAAGTGTGACATTCACTGGTCCACAAAGATGCTTTAGATAGTTAGTGAGTTAAGATTTACGTACACATACACATAAAACCAACCTCCTTTTCTTGTGTTTCTATGCGTTACACTGAGCCTCAGTGCAGAAAATGACAGTGTCTGTTCTAAAGTTTTCCATAGATGCTGATCTCAAAGTCCAGTTATGAGGTAGGGTGAGGTCTCAGGTCCGGGAAGCAAAGCATTGTTAGCTGTCATCCTTAAACCCCAAATAACAGGGTCAATAAGATGACAGTTCATTAAAGGAGGAGATGGCAAGATAACATAAAGGTGAGGTTACCATGAATATCCATGCCAGTGTTTCTCTTTAATGAGTATGAGAATTGCCTGGCAAGCTTGTCATAGTGCAGATAACTGAACTCCATCCCTAGAGTTCATAATTTCGGTAGATCTAGGGTAGGAAACAAGGATTTGCGCTTCCAAGTAGCCCTGAGTGTTGCTGATTCTGCCTGCCTTGAAGCATGCTTTGAGTAACAGTGATGTATGTAGTTCTGGTTACCTGATTAGGAGAAATGACCCCAAGGAAGGTAGACCCAGATGTTCCATTCCCCAAGAGACAGGTTTTAAGAGCAGAAAACTTCTTCATGAGACTAGCCGGCACACGTGTACAGGAGGTAATAATACAGCTTCATTTTTCCAGAGGAAGAATAGTGTTTAGAAGATTGCATCATTGACCCCAATTCTTCAGCCCTCCCTGCATCTACTTCCTTTTACATGTGATTTTATAATCCCGCCTACTAATCCAAGTAGGGACAGTATATTTCTCTTCAAGTTTGCCTTTGAGTTTGACCACGTGTTACTAACTTTGCTAGTCTGTGATTTTCAGTGGTTTGGCAGATATGATGTAATTTGGAACTCACACGATGATGGGATCCCTTCCAAAAAGTAGGGCTTATCAACTGCACAGGAAGACTTGAGGAAATGAAATGGAGGGCAGTGCTAGACCTACTTTTGTCATTTTTAGATGGCAACACAGAGGCTCAGAGAAAGTGAGTGTCCTATCTATGATAACACAGTATTAATAACAGTCTGGTACGAAGCTTCAAGTTGGGAGTTTCATTTTCAGAATTCGTGGTTTTTCATTTGCACTCAAAGGAAAATAAGCATTGTTTTATAACAGGGCTTTGAATGCTTCCTTCCAGCTCAGCCCAGTACTGTGGCTTTGTATTTCCACAACCAGATATACTGAATCAGAATCTACATTTTAGCAAGACCACCAAGTGTATACATAAGAATCACCCAGAGGTCTCTACAAAATGTGGATTGTGATTCAATATATCTAGTGATGAAAAATGCAAATTCTTAGCAGGGGGTTGAACCAGAATGAACTGGCTTGAAACCCTGAAAAAACCTGCCAAGTTAGTCACCACTTCCATACCCTCCTTCTTCCTTCCATACCCTGGAATCAATGAAACAAATCTTGTTAGGATCAGCAAGCATGAAGATTCTGGTTCTGGGATACAAAATTGTACTCACAGCTGATAGCGACTGTGGTCAACAACAACAATAACAGTAACAGTTTCCTGCTAAGAAAACAAATTATCAAATGAGAGATATGTGTTTATAATGCATGGAGCCACGAGCAACATGTTTTGCTAATTTATTCCTGATTTTTACTGTTTCGCTTTTTCCAGAAACAGTTAAAATCAATTACATTATTTTTATAGAAAAATTAAGGAAAAAAAATGTGGCTTTGTTTTTTGTTTTCCTTGAGAAGTACAGCATGCAGGTTCTAGTTCTTTCACACTGACAGATGGACCATTTTCCCTCCATTCTATAGCACATAATCAGCTGGCCTGCAGGTTCTAAATGGCACAGGAACTAACTTTGGCATAAATCTGCAATATTTTAGAGAAACTAATCTCAAAACACTAATGTAATTGAGGTCATAAAAGACACTCAGCTATCAATAGATGCAAAGTATAACAGAACAGTCATGGATAAAGAGTCAGAAGTTCTGAACCTCTACATAATAGAAAATTAATAATTACAGTTTAAAAATTTACTCACTACATTATTACCATTTAATGTTTGAAACATTCTTATAAGTATTACAACGCCCTTTGTACAAATGGAAACCCTGGTGGTGTAGTGGTTAAGTGCTACAACTGGTAACCACAAAGAAGGGAGTTCAAATCCACCTAGGATTCCTTAGAAACTCAATGGGGCAGTTTTACTCTGCCTGTAGGATCATTATGAATTGGAATAGACCCAAGGGCAGTGGGTTTGGTTTGCTTTATACAAATGAAGAAAACAAGATTAAGTAGATTATTCAAAATCACAGAGTAAATGTCAGAGCCAGGGTTCAAAGCTAGGTCTTTCTGATCCTGAGTTTATACTCTTCATTACAAAGCCATGAGTTTGCCTGGGATAATTTTGCATGGTTTGAGCAAGCACACTTTGTCTGGATTTGTTTCCTTGCCGGCAAACCCTAGACAATAACAGGATTCATCTCAGAGGACTTTTGAAGGATTATAAATATAGAAGTGCCTATTAAACTACAAAGTGTTAGCCTATGTAGGGTTGAAGAGTCAGTATTCTCATGTGGTTTGTTTGTTCTATAGCTGTAGGTAGACAGAAGAAGCTCGACATTATTGTAGACACCTTCACTAGATTGACAGAAAAGTCTAGACAAGACTGTTCAAAGACAGACAACCAAAGCTGATCATCTGGCACCCTTGTTTGTTTTCAGAGAATTATAGAAGTTGGAGTGGGGTGGGGGGAGGCCTGATGAACATAGGCTGACTTCACTCAATTTTTATTTCTTGCCAAATTTCACAAAGGTGATATCAGAGCAATCACACTTAAATGACTTGCATTGGTTCTGAACTCTAGTAGCAGAACTAGAACCAGCACCTGACTCTCAACACCTTAGTATGCTAACAGTTTCCCTGACACGACACTGTCTCTCAACCCACTTTCCCATCATTCTTGATCAGGCATTAACTCATAAAGTCCCTGTCTTCTTCTAATACTATAGGAAAACATACACAGATAGAAACAGTACATCCAAAATAGAATTTAATCTTTCAAGAATCCTATCTTCTTTCTAGATGTATAAAGTTATAGAGATAAACTGACCTCTGAGCACTGCTTTTTTTTCATTAATTACAACAAAAGAATAAAATTTCTAGTATCTATCAATTCATTCATCTATGATAACCCCTCAGCCCCAACTTACCCATGTAGCCAACACAATCATTTTCTTCTATGGATAATTCTCTTGTGAAGTGTTTGTAAGAGGGGTCTCATACAAAATTTATCCTTTGGACACTGATTGATTTCACTCAGCATGATCTCTTCCAAATGAGACCATGTTGTGAGATGTTTTCTAAAATTGTTGTTGTTTCTTATTATAGCATAGTGTTCCATTCAGTATATGTGCCATAGTTAGCTCATCCATTCGTCTGTTGATGGACATCTGGGTTGATTCTAACTTTTTGCTATTGTGGACTGTGCTGCAACAAACATTTATGTACATGTGTCTGTTCATGTGACAACCTTTGTTTCTGAAGGATAAATTCCGAGCAGTGGAATTACAGGTTCAAATGTTATATCTATCTCCAGCTTTGTAAGGAAGCACCAGACTGTTTTCCAAAGAGGTTGTACTGTTTTGCAATGCCACCAGCAGTGTAGGAGAGTTCCAATTTCTCCACATACTCTCCAGCATTTGTTAGTTTGCGTTTTTTGGATCAGGTCAACTTTGTTTGGGTGAGATGATATCTCATTGTAGTTTTGATTTGAATTTCTTTAATAGCTAGTGACCATGAGCAATTCTGCATGTGTCGTTCAGCTGTCAGGATATCCTCTTTAGAGAAATGTCTGTCTCTTTCGTCCATTGCTTAACTGGATTATTTATCCTTTTCTTGTTGATAATTTGTAATATCTTACAGATTATGGAGATCAGATGTCAGGCTGACATAGAGTTGCCAAATATTTTTCCCCATTCTGTGGGTGGTCTTTTAATGAAGTCTTGGGATGAGCAAAAGTGTTTGATTCTTAGTAAATTCCCATTTATTTATTTTCTCTTCTGTTGATCGTGTTTTGTCATATTTTAAAGTCTGTCTACATTGTATACTGAAACTTTCATTGTTGATCCTATTTTACCTTGGATGACCTTTATCATTTTAGATTTAGATTTAGATCTTTTATCCAGTTTGAGTTGGTTTTTGTATAAGGTGTGAGATATGGGTCTTGTTTCAGTTTTTGCAGATGGATATCCAATTTTGCCAGTACCGTTTGTTAAAGAGACTGTTCTTACCCCAAGCTTAAAATCTTGAGGCCTTTGTCAAATGTCAACTGTTCAAAGGAGGATGGTGGAATCTCAGCTCTGCTCCATTGGTCTATATGTCTCTTTTTGTACTAGTACCAGGCTATTTTGACTATTGTGGCAGTGTAATAGGTTCTGAAGTCAGATAGTAAGAGGCCTCCCAGTGTGTTCTTCTTCAGTAGTGCTTTGCTTATCTGGGACTTCTTCCCTTTCCAAACAAAGCTGATGATTGTTTCTCCATCTCATTAAAAAATGTCACTAGAATTTGTATTGGGATTGCGTTATATAAGTAGATTGCTTTGGGTAAAGTAGACATTTTCACAATGTTTATTCTTCCTATCAATGAGCAGGGTAGATTGCTCCATTTATGTAAGTCTCTCCCAGTTTCTTGTAGTAAGATCTTGTAGTTCTCTTTGTAAAGATCTCTTATTTCTCCAGTTAGATTTATTCCTAGGTATTTTATCTTCTTGGGGGCTATAGTAAATGGAATCAATTTGGTGATTTCTTCTTTAACAATCTCACTGTTGGTATAAAAGAATCATACTGATTTACTTATGTTTATCTTGTGTCCTGATAATTTGCTGAACTCCTCTATTAGTTCCAATAGCTTACTTATGGATTCCTTTGGACTCTCCGTGCAAACAATCATATCATCTGCAAAGAGGGAAATCTTTACGTCTTCACTGCCAGTATGGATGCCCTTTATTTCTTTGTCTTGTTTAATTGCTCTGGCTAGAACTTCTAGCACAACACTGAATAGAAGTGGTGAGAGCAGGCATCCTTGTCTAGTTCCCATTCTTAAAGGGGATTCTTTCCGTCTTTCACCATTCAGGATGATGAAGGCAGTTGGTTTTGCATAGACGCTATTGATTACATCAGGAAATTTCTCCCTCTATTCCTATCTTTCTGAGAGTTTAAGCATGAATGGGTGTTGAACTTTGTCAAACGTCTTTTCTTCATCAACTGACAAAATCAAGTGATTCTTATCTTTTGTGTTATTAATGTGGTTGATTACATTAATTGTTTTTCTGATGTTGAACCAGTCTTGCATCCCTGGAATGAAACCAACTTGATCATGATGAAAGACTTTTTTTATATGCTGTTGAATTCTATTGGCTAGAATTTTATTGAAGTTTTTGCTTCTAGGTTCATGAGTGATATTGATCTGTAATTTTTTTTTGTGGAATCTTTCTCTGATTTTGGTATCAGGGTTATGCTGTCTTCATAGGATGAATTTGGAAGTATTTCATCTCTTTCTACGGTGTGAGATAGCCTTAACAGTATCAGAGTTAACTTTTCTCTAAAAGTTTGGTGGAATTCTATTGTGAAACCATCTGGGCCAGGACATTTTTTGATTGGTAGATTTTTGATGACTTTTTCAATCTCTTCCTTTGTGACAGATTTATTAAGTTGACCTACTTCCCCTTATGATAATCTTGGTGAGTGATACGAATCTAGAAATTTGTCCATTTCCTCTAGGTTTTCATACCTGTTAGAGTACTGCCTTTCACAGTACTCTGCTATGCTATTTTTTATTTCAGCTGGGTCTGTTGTAACATCTCCCATCTCATTTCTTAATCAGGTTATTTGTATCTTCTGCTGTTTTTCTTTTGTAAGTTTAGCCAGTGGTTTATCAATTTTGTTGATCTTTTCAAAGAACCAGCAATCAGGATTTTCTAATTCTCTTGGCCAACCCCACCAGACCACGAAGGCTGTGAATAGCTCTAACATCCAGTTTAATTTATACTTTGCCAAAAAGCTTTGGACATCTGTGCTGAGAATGAGATCCAAAGTTTTTGGACAATATGCTTTCTCAGACTCCATCAGATCCTACATTTTATTTCATTTATAAATGGACAAATGATTTATGGCTATCATGTGAAATTCAATGAAGAAAGTGTGCACTTGGCATTTACATCAGGCCAGACAGCAGCATACCACAACAGTGATGTAAACAGGTCAGGGCTGTGTAGAGTTTTGTTTGTTTGTTTTCCCCCTGTTACATACAGGATTAATAATAAACTAAATGGGGTCTTCCCCTAATATGTACCCTGTTCCAAGTCAGAAATGATCTGATAGTAATCTATCCACCCTCAACTGTGGGAGGAAAAAGGTCATTTAACAATAGATTTCAAATGTGGACATTTAATATAGTGAGAGTTTTTAAAGTAAAAGTGAGTTTTAAGGTATATAACTTTTTCCTTCTTGACGGATTAATTTTTTGTCCTTAATTTCTTATGAAATCCATCCAAAGTTTTATGAGATTTAAAAATAAATCAAGTGATTAGTAGATCCAAGAATACATATCCCTCTCCTGAGAAAAAAGTTATCTGCAATGTGGGTTAGAAGAACACTCTAGATCCGGAGCTAGCCCTTTGCTAAACTAACCTCTTCAATGAATCTGAACAAATGGAGCTGATGTTATTTTGGGGGGACTTGAAGGAAATCTTGGTGGTATAGTTGTTAATGCTACATCTGCTAACTCAGAGGGATGCAGTTCAAATTCAGGAGGTGCTCCTTGGAAACTCTATGGAGCAGTTCTACTCTATCCTAATGGGTTGCCATGAGTAGGAATTGACTAAATGGAAGTGGGTTTTGAAGCAGTCCTATCCTTTTATCTTAGAATGTTGTACAGCAAAATAGTTCTAGACAACAAGTTGCTTTTCTTGGTTTAGCCTCAGTTTAGTTGTCCATAAAATAATCGTGTAAATGTTGACTGATGATTGTAGAAGAAGGAGTGATTATAGCGGTAGTTTCTTCCCAGCCTCAAAGAAAGGGACAGAATCATTTTAAGAAAATCTACCACACCCAAGTATTATATACTGAAATTTCTCTTCAAGTGCCACACTATACAGTGAGCTCCTGGGGACAAAAAACCATATCCACTTTCCTCTGTCTTCCTAGAGTCTAGAATAGTGTCTAGCTAAATAGCAAGCTCTAAATAAATGAGAATTACGCTGGCCCTCACTTGATCGATTGTCTCAGAGAATTCAATGTACCTTGCTGGGCCTCAGTTTCCGCATCCATCAAACCAACCATGTAGACTATATGTGCTTCGAAGTCTCTCCCTTCATTTTTCAATGAATGAATCTACTCCACATCGCAGATTACGCGTGGGAGATGCCTCCAAGGGCTATCAGTTTTCTTTGGATGCCTGACTTTAGTAAGTTATTCTTCCCATATTTTGAAAAAGAACTTCAGAATCTGGACCAACACTTGGGTTGTTTCTAAACTTAAGAGGGTAAAGCTACTCCACACACACACATGATGTCAGAGTGTGTGATCTGTGCTTTCTATACTCCAAATTTTACTTAAGTCTGCACACATCTGATCTCTGCTTCCTCTGCTTGCATGGACCTGTACTACTTCAGCAAAGGAGGTGAGAAATGATCAGAGACTGGAAACAGGATGATCAGTGAAAGAGATACAGAATTCCAGTGAAAGAGAAAGATAGAGGATAGGAATGTATACTCTGAGAATTTCTTTTTGTAGCTGCCAAGAATGGATTACTGCTAGTAGAGGAAATAAAAAATACAGTAATAATAATTGGGCATTCCTCCCAGCAAGAAATGACCAGCTAAGAAACTTTACAACATGATACAATCAGCCTAGACCATATTCTGAGCCACCTGTCCCAGTAATTTGCACTGGCTTCTCATAATCCAGAAACCCTGGTGGAACAGGGTTAAGTTCTATGTCTGCTAATCAAAAGGTTAGCAGTTTGAATCTACCAGGTAGCCCTTGGAAGCTCTGTGGGGACAGTTCTACTCTGTCCTATAGTGTCACCACGAATTGGAATCAACTACACAGCAGTGGGGTTGGTTTGGGTTTTTCTCATCACACACACGCACACCCACACCCACACCCACCCACACACACACACACAGACATTCACAGACCTTGCTGAAAGTTCTATAAGATCTGACTCCAGGAAGAGTGATTCTCTCTAACCCTGCCAAGTCTGAATAAGCAGATCCATTTGGTCACAAAAGAAAGAACATAAACTAATGACTTTAGGAGCAAAATCAGGAATGTTTGGGATGATGTTTTTGACAGCTGTTATACTGACATAAAACTCTGGTAGCATAGTGGGTTAAGTGCTATGTCTGCTAACCAACAGGTCTGCAGGTAAAATTCACCAGGAGCCCCTTGGAAACGCTATAGGGCAGTTCTACTCTGCCCTCTGAGGTTGCTGTGAGTCATACCCAACTCAACGGCAGTGGGTTTGGTTTGGGTTTTGGTATATTGACATGAATATTTGCAGCTATCAAAGCCTGTAAGGCTTGATAAAGCAACAAGGTATATCAAACTGCACTTCTACGGCTTTAGTCGACTCAAATTGGTTTGAAAGCACAATATAGTATTTTCATCTGTGTTTAGAAAAATAAAATACCAATTTTATTATGCCATTATCAGATTACGTGACACTGAAGACCACCAAAGTTTAACTTAAGCTGCTCAGTTATTCATTTTTAACTTTTTACTCGTATTAGAGGGAAGTTTCTCTTAACTGCTTTCACATTTTGTAAGTTGCTTATGAATATATCATTAACTAAAAAACTATAGGCCTGTACCCAATCTTTTCAAAAACTCACACGTGTAGAAGAAACTAGGTTTCTGAGATGTCCTGCTAGATTTTGTACCAGGAAGGAGTCACATATGTCTATTTGGCCCAATTCCATGGCATAGCTTAGTAGTCAGTTATTCAATTACAACTGAACCAGTAACACAGAGCATACTACAGATAGCTTTGATGTTTACTTTAAGTCCAGGCCTGACCTTTCTAATGAAGTGAAGAAATGCAAGCACTTATTAGATGTGGTTATGATTCAACTTTAAAACCAAGCTTTTCCATTTCTCCTTTCTCAAATTTCTGAATCAGTTTAACTGAGGAATGTGCAGAGCAAAATGCATGCCATTAAGGGGGGAAAAAAATGACCATCACAGCTATTTCTCTGTGTGAGTCACAAGTTCCATGACAGGGCAAAACCAAACAAGATAGAAAGAATAAATTCTGAGCAATGTAAGGCTGTAACTGTTATTCACGACCTCTGATACCAAATTTTGGAATTGAACAAAATGGCCTAATTATTCTCATGGATTATTTTTGTAGTAGCTGAGGTTTTAAATTAAAAATATGTCCATGTGATTAAAGGCAACGTTAAGGGTGCATTAGAAGTCTACACTTGATTTCATTTTTAGGAAAAAAAAAGAAAAAATTGAACACTGGAGTGGTGAGAAAAACAGTGTCGAACTTATATTCAAACTTGAATGCTACCATCAGTAATTAGCAACATTATGCAGTAATTAGCAACTACAATTAATCTGTGTAACATTAGACAAGTTATTTAACCTCTCCCAATTTAACCTCTTTCTCAGTTGTGACACCGGGATAATAACTAACTACCTTGCAAATGTAATAATCTTTCCATACTGACACATCCATTTGACATCTAAACTTGTAGTTAGTGTTGGGTAACAAATGTAGGGAGCCTTAGTGGCACAATGGTTAAGAACACTTGGCTGCTAACCAAAAGCTTGGTAGTTTGAATTCACTCCTTGGAAACACTATGGGCGCTTATTCTGTTCTATTGTGTTGTAGCAAGTCAGAATGGACTCAACAGCAACAGGTCTGATTTTTTTTTATGGTTTTAGTAAATATAGAAAACAGTTTCAAATATTATGTATCCTGACTGTTGTAATGGTTCTAAGCAAACTTTTCCTGAAATCTTACAAAATGTAAAATGCTGTCAAAAGGAAGAACTAAGAATAGCTTCAGAATTGATTGCATCAACTCTTAATGCCTGCAAAGTTCTAAGTATCCAATCAAATTGTCATTAAGTTACGAAGATATACTAAAGCATTAAAGACAGAGATGTCGTACCATGTGGTAACCACTAGCCACCTGTGTCCATATTTAAATTGATTAAATAAATTAAATTGAAAGTTCAGTTTGTTAGTCACACTACCCCCATTTCACCTGCTGAAGTGGTTATTGCGTTAGACAGCATAGGTATAAGACATTTCTATCATTGCAGAAAGTTCTACTGGACAACACTCCTCTAAAGAACAAAAGCAAGTTCAGAAACCAATATAAAACTCAGGAGGCTTCATTCAATTAACAAAGAGATGAATCAAAAGAAAAATTGAGAACTGTGAAAACCACAGTTACAGATAGCATACAAACATAACTTGATAATATTAAAATAACATAGTAATAGTAAATAAAAATTGAATGGCACAGATGGAAAGAAGTCTGTCTCACATTTAAAGGCAAAGCTGAAGCACATAGTTAAACAAAGACCCAAATTCTTTATTATAGTCCATCTAAATGGTGAACAATTAAACGGATTTTTTGGAAGCCCCGTGTTATGTTAAAGAAAGATTTACCTAAAGCTCAGCAATTATCTCAGCTTTATTTTAGCTACCTTTTTCTCTAAATACACAAAACAAGTATGTCCAGAATGATATATAATAAATGTTAATGATAGTTATTTTAGGATGTGAGACTTTGAGGGCTTTCTTTTACTCTATTTTTGTAGTTTTATGTTTTGATTGACATTTTATAACAAGCACTTATCATTTTTGTAAAACAATCAAATTATCCTTTAAAAATAGATGCTTTGACAAAAATTACAAAGACTGAAGAAATACAAAAAAATAAATGCATGCCAATAAATAAGAATATAAAGTTGAAATCACTTTGTGGCAATAAACAACATAGATGTATCCAGACGGGATTAAGAGGAACATTTAAAAAACTAAAAGTAGTTGTATTCATTTTTTTCCTTGAAACTCCTGATATATTTTCAAAGATATAATTGCATGTGTTTTGAATTGTCTTACCAGGAGCAGAGCTCTACTGCAATCAATCATTTGTATTCTGACTCAAGTGCAAACTGTAATTACAGGTAGAAGTCCTAAAGATTCGAAAGAACCAGTTTAGGTGGAATCAATGGAAAGGAGTGTTTGGGAATTAAATGACCAGACCCTGAAGTACAGTGGCTACTGGAATGTGTAGTCCTCTGCAAAGGGAGCCTTTAATATCCTCCTTCTGACAGGCTGAGACACCTGCTCTTCCAGATCTGGATGTGATGAGAGTGGTGACAGACCTCAAGGGGATTCCCAGAGAACACCCCGTTGAACTACTGCCTAGACTGATCAACTAGAAAAGTTGTATGCCAGTGTAGAAAAATAATCAGTAATTTTCTAAAATATACACACATGTGCACACATGCAGACACACGCACAGAAGGTCTAACAATTAGGTACACAAACTCTGCCTAGAAGAGTTACTTTACCTCACTGCTGAATGCCATTACCGTCACCTTAGAAGTACTCTCCTTAGGAAGCTGTGCACTGATGCCAGTGCCCAGTCCACCCTTCAAAGCAATTTTGGAACCATCACAGTGGTTGTATTACCCTTGATGTCTTGAATGTCATTGAAATGTCTTCCTTTCAATATTTCCTTTATCTTTGGGCAAAAAAGTAGTCATCGGGGGCCAGATCAGATGAGTAGGGAGGGTATTCCAATACAGTTATTTGTTTCCTGGCTAAAACTTCCCTCACAGACGGTGTTGTGTTAGGTTGTGCATTGTCATGGTGCAGGAGCCGTGAGTTGCTGGTGAAAAGCACAGATCACTTCCGTCTAACTTTCTCCTGCAGTCTTTCAGCACTTCCAAATAGTGAACTTGGTTAACTGTTTGTCCAGTGGTACAAATTCATTATGAACAATCCCTCTGACATAAGAATAGTTTAGCAGCACTGTTTTGACTCTTGATTTGGTCCTAGAGAACTGGCTACTTTCCATTGTGCATTTTGTTTCGGGCTCATACTGGTATCACATGTTTCATCGCTAGTGATAACACAGCCCAAAACATCATCTTGCTTCTTTGAAAGATCTTGGCAAACTTTGATTCTCCTTTGCTTTTGTTCATCAGTAAACTCCTTCGGGATCATTTTTGCACACATCTTTCTCATGCTAAGATTTTCAGTTAAAAATTTCCCAGCTGTTTCTCTATCACTGTTTACCTGGTCTGCTATCCTTCTCACTGTCAGCTGAGAATTTTGACCCACAATTTCATGAATTTTTGCAACGTTTTCATCAGTTCTGCTTGTTACGGACGGCCCTGACCTCTCTCATCAGCGGGGCTTTCTCTTCTCTCAGAAAGACATTTAATCCACTTGGACACTGCCATCTTCTTCCTGGTGTTATCCTTATAAATCGGGACTAACATGTCTCTGATTTCACTTCCACTGTTGCCAAGTTTAACATGAAATTTAGTGTTTAGTCATTGCTCTAATTCAAGCTCCAATAGTCTAGCAACAGCACACAGAAACACTCAATAACAATACTGAACACCACTCAGCAAGACACTGCCACACGTCAACATCAGCGCAGCTGTGAGGCACTGATATACAACAGCTATGAAACTTGAATGACTTATTTGTACAGTGCTGTCAACATAAGCACACTGTGGCAAGTTCACGAACTTGTCAGACCTCACACATATATGCACGGACTGTCAATTAAGTTTGTGAATTCATCCTAGAAAAATTGCTACATCACTATGGTCACCTTTGAAGTACTCCCTTTGGGAAGCTATGTATCAACGCCAGTGCCTAGTCCACCCTTCAAAGCAATTTTGGAACTCTTTTTCTGGAATGGCCATCAGAGCTGTCATCATATTACCCTTGATGTCCTGAATGTCATCAAACTATATTCCTTTCAAAATTTCCCTTATCTTTCAGTAAAGAGAAAAGTCATTGAGAGCCAGATCAGGTGAGTAGTGAGAGTGTTCCAGTACAGTTACTTGTTTACTGGCTAAACGCTTCCTCACAGACAGCTATACAATTAAGTTTGTGAACTTGGCACCTTGCCACCATGTACAGTGGCCATTCCAGAAAGGGTTCTAAAATTGCTTTGAAGGGTGCACTAGGTGCCGGCATCAGTGCATAGCTTCCCAAGGGGAGTACTTCGAAGGTGACTGTAGTGATAATCAGCAACGAGGTATGTGACACTGAAAAGAATTAAGTTCATGGACTTAATTGTCAGGCATCATTCATCTATATATATATATACATACATACATATATCTTTAGTTTAATACTGAGAGAAATTTTAGATAAAGAAAGGAATTTTAAAACACTATTGCCCATTAATTTTAGTCTCCATGCTATTACTCTTTGGAATAGGTTGCTATTACCTTCCCCATTAATATTCCCCCGAACAGAAAACCAAACCCATTGCCAGCAAGTTGATTTAGATTCATAGAAATCCTGTAGGGTAGAGTAGAACTGCACCTTGAAGGAATGACTGGTAGATTCGTACTGCTTGCTTTGGGGTTAGCAATTGAGCTCTTAACCATGGCATCACCAGCACTTTAATATCTCCAGAGCCCACCTTAAATTCAAAGTCTACTTCAGTGTTACTGCACTAGGAAACACTCTTTGTGTCAGATGGAAATAAGCTTTCTTTCACTAATCTTCCACAGCCCTTCTATCCCTTATTAATTTGTGGTATGATTGTGGATATATACATCCTATCTTCCTTACTAGATCACAAGCAACCTGAAAAGCAAGAGTCAACTCTGATTTACCTCTATAACATCTCTACTCTCATCCAGGGCCTGAAAGTGTGACTTGAACCTAGAGACACTGTGCAAGTACAGGAATAAGATACTTATAAAGTATGTTCCATGGACCATCACTCTTGCAAGATACTCCTCAAAAAGGCATTCTGTGTTCAAACAAGTTTGGAGAAAAATACATAATCATTTAAAATATTCATAATGAATTTTAAAATTACAGAAAAGCCAAATAGTTTAAAAACAACTCATTTTAAACTCCATTTGATTTCACAGTAACTTCAGAATCATATTTTTTCTTTCTGTTTTTTGTTTGTTTTTCTCTTTTTCAAAAGGATTATATCATAATTAACTCTTTTGATTCCTCACCAATATTCCCTCATCAATTCTGAAGATCATCAGTGGCTTCCCGAATCTCTCTGTCTACAAGCATTGTCTGCCCACTGGACTGTGTTCCACCAACTGGAAGGCCCATGAAGTTGATACTTTCAGGAAAAACTTGACAGAGACAGGAATTGGTTAATGGCTACTCCAGATTCTTTCCCCCTCAGTAGAACGATTTTGAGTTGTGTTCTACACAGTATCTCAAAAGCTCTCCAACAAGACTGAACAAAATAAAATAAATCTTAAATGAAGCTAATCTGTGTATTTTGCTTGATTAGAATGATGTTGCTGATGAAGATTAGGTGGCCAAAGACTCAACATGAGTGTAGCTGAAGAAGACTTAACTATATTTTCCTGAGCGCAAATGGACAATTTAAGCTATATTACAAAAATATTTTTATGCAAATATCTATCAAAACATTATCCTTATTGTTGTTGGGTGCCATCAAGGTGATTTTTGGCTCATAGGAAACCGTATGACAGAGGAGAACAGTCATACGGTTTTCTAGTCTGTAGCCTTCTGCAGTAAAGGGTTAATCTCTACAGAGAGAGGTCATGAAATCTCTTATATCTATTGGGTGGGTTTGACATGCCAAGTTTGGCAGCCAAACACTTAACCGATGTGTTCTCAGCGTTCCTTAAATACTACCCTTATCCCTTGACATTAGTAATTTAGGAAAAAAAAAAAAAAAGCTTTTACTTTCTAGACTAGCTAGCATAAAAAACATGAGCAAAACACACAGCACTCGAATCAAACTTAATGCCACTAGGATCTTTGAAAAATTTTTAACCTGCCAAGGTTTTTACAATTATCAGGACTTTAAGAGTCTTGGAATATAGTTGTAGTCCCAGTAACTGGTTTTGTAGTCCACTGAGGCTCACTTAATATAGTGCCTTCGGATCTGACTTGACGGCACTTGGCTTGGCTCTTTAGAAAACTTTCAACCACATGTGATGTCTCTTTCCTTTAAATTTCTAGAACTCTAGATACTGATGTCAGTATAGTTAGCTTAATTTATGCCCCTTAAATATCAGCAACTTGAGGGTAGGAAGTGTGATATACAGCACTCTATGCTACATCACCTCTCCCAGATAAGAGGTGTCCAATAATTAAAAAATGTTGAACCTTGGGAAGACCAGAAGCTGGCTAAGACTTGGGCCTTTTCCTATTAATCCAGAGGCAGACCTCTGGAAATTTTAAATAAGTATTTGTTCTTCTAATTAGGATAGACCTAAGAGAAATTCTGAAATATACCAAACTTTTATTTCTCCTTTCTGCATCTTCTCAGTTCAGGTCCTCATTGCTTCTAAATTATTTCTCTGCTGCCTACCATACAGTAATTTGTTTCTCCTTCAGTTAAACAGCCCCTTATACTTTAAATATTTTTCTTATTTCACAGTCAAAATAGATCTTTTCTATATTCCTTTCTCTTAGGAACCTGCTTTCTAATAGAGACAGCATCTCTTTTACCAAAAATGTTTGAGGCAGTTAATGTGTTGGCTAAGCATAATTCTTCCCTGTTGCTGTCAAGTCTATTCCAATTCATAGTAAGCCTATAGGACAGAGCAGAATGCTTTTCAAGGAGTATCTGGTGGATTCAAACTGTTGACTCATTCATTAGCAGCTATAACTCTTAACTACTATGCCGCCAGGATTTCCTCTTCATTAATAATATTTATTAAATACTCAATTTAAATCATTTTTCTCTTAAAGGCCATTGGACAAGATAACAAGGCATTGTGAATATATACCAATTACTACCCACTACCATAGAGTCGATTCTGACTCATAGCGACCCTATAGACAGAATAGAACTGTTGCATAGAGTTTCCAAGGAGAACCTGGTGAATTTGAAACGCCTGCGTTTTGGTTAACAGCTATGGCTCTTAAGCACTGCTCACCAGGCTTTGTGTGGACGTCTAATGGATAGATGGGATTGTCCATGTATCTTAAGATTTTCAAGTATGACCACAGCGGGCAGTACAGGTTGTACATGGCATAACTCTTTGGTGCAGTTCACATAGATGGCCAACTAAACGGTTTCCTCTGAGTTGTGCAACATGCAATCTGTAAAAACATACACAGTAGCACTGCACTAAAGAAGCATGCCCTTAGTTTTCTATGTGGCAAGAGGCTCTATCCACGCTTTCTACTCCAGTCCTAATTCCTAATTTTCTAATGCCTACTTTCTAGAAATCAGTTCACTTCAGTTTGTTGACAGAAAAGCAAAGGTTTCTGAAAATTTTACATATTTGATCAGTTTGGATTGTTTTCTAAAGGAAAGTGATACTAGGAAAGACTATAGTTAACATGGAGAAGGACATCACGCTAGGTAAAGCAGAAGGTCAGGAAAAAAAAGGAAGACTGTCAACCAGATGGATTGACAGACACAGAGCTTGCATTCCTTAAGAATTATCATAAGGCTGGCCCAAGACAGTGTAGCACTATGCATACGGTCACTATGAGTCTGAATCAACTAGATGCCATGTCACAACAACAACAAAGAAAGCACACAATTTTCCAGCCCCAGGTGCCAAGAGTATATTGTGGATTAAAGATGGGTTTTCTCAAGTTTCCTTTGAATACAGTTCTGCTGTTTCAGTTTATTTTTTTGTTTCTTTTCCCAACTGTATACAACCTCCTGAGAAATGTTGCTTCCTGCGATTTCTTCAAGGCCTCCTTTGGATGTCCCCGTCTTTCATCAGTATTTTCTCGGTTAGTTACAGCTCTGTCATTGGGAATCCTATTAGCAAGGCCACTGGCAGTGCAACTAGCGTTTAAGAAGAACTTAATATTCATTCTGAGAAACTTGAATTTAGGAGCTGACTTCTCATTCTTTGCATACAGAGGGTCTCTGAGACTAAATCCCCTCACCGGTACAGCTGTGCCCAGGCCATGTTTAAGTAGGCAAGCACTCCAAGGAGAAATCCGCCTTCTCCTATTTCTCTCCCACCTAGACTGAATTCTCTACAGCCTATCCAAGTTACAAATGAAAGTTTTCAATTCTAGGCACTGAAAGATATTTGGACTCCAGCACACTCTTTTCCAATGCATTTCAACCAAGGAATCCCATTTAATTCCACACAGTGAAATAAAAAACTACATTGATTAAAACTCTTGAGAGTCAGATCAACTTTTAAAGAGGCACTGAATCTTTTTAATATCTGCTTCCTTACCAGCAGAGGTAATACATCTTTAAATAATTTGTAAGAGTGTTACGGCTGCCACAGTTATTGAGAGCTCTCCTTCTGTAAATAGGGGTTATACAGGCTTCATATTTCAGACAGCTGTCATCCATTAAATATTTTAATATTGAGCAAAATTAACTTTCATATCCATAACAATGATTTAAAAAAAAAAATCTCCATAGCCAGAGCAGACAATGTCAGTGCCTAACTTGTCATTTTCTAATTCAGCAGCTTCCATTTGATTTGGAATTAGAACGAGACCTCAGAAACCAGAGTTACGGCATCCTCACGCAAAAGCTGTTTCAAATTATGTGCAGCAAGTTTTTAAGCGCATTAGCAACTAGAACAAGCTGTCCTCATGCTAACTGGCCTTGCTTTGTTCTTGATGGTGGAAAATCTCACTTTAACTGCCCTCTAATTTGTTGCAGAACGCTACTGCACCAGCAGCTGCCTTGGCACAGGATTAAACACACAAGAAAACATTATTTTTCCACACAAATTATTAACAGTGCCAAAAGCCACAAAATCCCTTTTTTAAGAAAAGAAAAAATCCTTTTCTTCTCCTCATCTCCTTTATAGGCCCTCTCCCATAAAACAAACTGCAATGAATTATAACTCAATAGGGTCTTTTGAGCTACCCCCCTTTCAGAGAGGGCATTTCATTCTGTTTTTGATAAAACACAAAAGATTGAAAAAACGGGGCAAAGGCAAACTTGAAAACTGCACATATAATAAACATGTCAGTGAATGAGGACTCCTGAAGTGTGTATGCAGGAGACTGTTGGGAACCCTGCTTGCCTAGTGCCACGTGCCTGTGCTCAAAACCTGCAGGAGGAAATCCATAAAGGAAGCCCCCCCTCTGTTCTAATCTTGGTCTGATTACAATTCTTTCTGGGCTGCAGTTAAACATCTTGCCAAGGGGAAGAATTTGCTTGATTGCTGCTTCAGAAAGGAATTTATTAATGATGTCTGCAAATAATTGTTGAGAAGACAATTGTCCTTATTCTAATTGTCTCTCCCATTTAGCACGTTTGCCAGAGTTCATTTTTTCTGTAACTACATTTGTTAGGGAATACCATGAGGACTTTGAGGTCTGTGTCTACCTGTGCCTTGTCTTTGAGGAAGGTTTAAAAAGAAGACTTGGCTTTTTTAAGTAAAGGGAAGGGAGAGGAAGAAGAAGGGGAAGGGAGAGGAGGGGACTGTTCACACTCATCTATTATTTCTTCAGGCAAGAACATCGTCCTTTTTTACTATGAGAGGTAAACACTCTTTAGGAGTCTGGATAACACGGCTGTCTCTCCAGGGAAACCCCTGCCTTCTTCTTATCCATTTCACTGGGATGGTCTGACATCTGACTAGCAATGATGAAATCTATCAGGGGACCTCAGTACCAGTTGGAAAAGAGACTCTTGATAGAAGGATAACACCAAATCTTGACTCCCAAAGAAGTACTTCAATATAGCTTGCTTCCTCACTGATTTCCGGTTCCCATCGCTGTCTTGGTAAAATGTTGGCCCCATGATATTCCTGACCTAAGTTTCATTCTTCTCACTAAGGAAATTCTAGAAATTCGGTGGTGGTGGTAGTAGGGGTAAATACAAAGCGCTACCACATGTTCTTTACTCTTCAAGTTTAATTAATCAGGCATTCTTCAAAACAGAAAGATAGGAATCCTAAGAATCTCCCTGCGACCACCATGCAAGCTGATTCAAAGCTACTTTTCCTGATCCAGGTTCAAAGCTACTTTTGTGCCTTCACTTGTTCCCAGATGTGCATCTCTCTTTAATTGTGCTGTCTTTTTTGCATTTTTAATACTCACTCTCTTGATCAGTTATGTCAACTCTCAAAAATGGTCGGATGCAATGATTTGAAAAAGGCATGCGTTCAAAGCTGCTTTTATTAAAAATTTCATTAAGGGATTTGCAAACTTCTCCTTTGCTTTCAGCTCCAGCGTCTCTCTGAGCTGCAAGTTAGAACAGTCCACCCAGAGGCATTCACTGAAAATTCATCACACATCATCAGTTATTAACCACACATCATTCCAGGATTCAGGAAATAGCCAAGAATTCTGTTAAATTGTTTTGTACCTTGAATTCACATGGTCAGGTAGAGTGTCAAATCCAAGTTTGCTAAATGTAAGTAACATAATTAAAGAGAAATCACATCAGTATTTTACACACAAGCATAATTTTCTGACTTTCTGGATAGCTATGTAGATCATTTGCAAAAGGTAAATGGAATTTTTTTGGTTAGTAAATGACTGTTTCAGTTCTATCCAAGTGTGTATGTTTCTTCTGAGTGACTCTTAATATATATATCGAATGCTCATTCTAATTTTTTTATTGTAGTTTAGATGAAGAGTAAATTAGTTTGTTCTTAAACAGTTAGTACGACATGCCCACACGTTCGCTATTACCAGTTTTCTTGTCCCCTCCTGCCAGTATTCCTTGCCCTTGGGCTGGTGTGCACCTTTAGTCTTGTTTTGTTTTATGAGCCTGTCCAATCTTTGGATGAAGGGTGGACCTCAGGGGTAACTTCATTACTTAGCTAAAAGTTGTCTGGAGGCCATACTCTCAGGATTTCTCCAGTCTCTGTCACGCCAGTAAAGGTGGGTAGGGGTGTGTGTGTGTGTGTGTGTGTGTGTGTGTGTGTGTGTGTGTGTGAGGTAACATTTTGTTCTGCATCTTTTCCAGCTCTGTCCAGGACCCTGTATTGTGATCCATCTCAGGTCAGTGTGAGTCTATGTAATTTTGTGTTGTTTGAATTTACATTCATAAATGGCAGTGTTCACTGTTTTCCTTACAAAATGCTTGTCCTATTTAAAGAAATAATGTATCTTATGCCATAGGGTTGCCATGAGTTGCACCCAACTCGACAGCACTGGGTGTTTTTTTGTTTGTTTTCTTTAATTGCAAAGAAACTCTTAACTTTCTATTAGCTTCTCCTACCTTAATCCCTGTTTCTTCCCTATAAATAATGTATATCTTTTCATCTAGCAGAACAGGGCTAAACATCGTAAAAACACCCACTGCTGTTGAGTCAGCTCTGACTCATAGTGACCTTATAGGTCAGAGTAGAACTGCTCTATAATTTCTAAGAAGCTCCTGGAGGATTTGAACTACTGACCTTTTCGTTAGCAGATGTAGCATTTAACCCACCATGCCACCAGGATTTCCAACTAAATATCACAGCACTGGATATTTCTCACCATTCTCCTTCATGAATACAGATACCATTTTAGTTTATGATTCTCAGAATCAGACTACAGACACGTTGCTCTTAGAGTGTGGCCCCTAGAGTAGCAGTCTCAGAATATCGGGGAACTGGTGAAAAAATGCAAACTCTCAGGCCCCAGTCCAGCTCTGCTGAATCAGAACCTCTGAGGGGAAGCCCTTACTACCTATGTCTAAGAACCTTCCAGATAAATTCTGATACACATTCGTGCTTGAGAACTTCTTCTCTAGTTAAGACCTTCCAACAAGCCCCACTAGCAGAATAGGGTACTTTCACATTTTTTCCCATAAGGCTGCATTATCTCCTGCTGGCCTCTGGTTGAGGCTACCACTTGAGGCTACCACTTGGGCTTTTTCTCCCAAAGTTGGAACACATATTCCCAAAAGATCCCTTTGTCTATTCTCTCCATCAGAGTCCTTATCTCCATAGAGACCTTTTCTGACCAGAAGAAAAATTACTTAGCCCAAAGAAATCAATGTTTAATGTAGAATTGTCATCCCTGAAGCAAGCATTTGGGGAGGAGAATATCATATAAAGGACTCCCCCAAACCATTCAAAGCACATCACATCAGCAATCACTTAATATGGCCACATGGAAGACTTCAGGGATTCTGACATATTTGGGTAACTAACTTCGGACGACAGACCACTTACTTAACTAATTGTATAAATATTCCACTGGAAGGTGTTTTGAACTGTTTTGCAGATGAACTATGTTAAGAGAGTTTCCCTCCCCCCAAAAAACAACAGAGACACTCAAACCCACTGCTATTGAGTTGATTCCAACTCATAGCAACCCAATAGTTGGAATCAACTCGACAGCAGTGGGTTTGTTTTGGGGGGGAGGACTCGCTGAATGTAGTTCATCTGCAAAACAGGGTTCAAAATAGCTTCCAGTGGAGTATTTATGAGAATTAGTTATAATTTTTAAAAAATGCATCTAGCATTGTCCCTAAAAAGAAAAAAAAATACAATAAAACCAAAAAGCTGTTGCTATTGAGTTGAATCTGACTCATGACAACCCTACAGGACAGAGCAGAACTTCCCCATCAGGTTTCCAGCGGTAAAATGGTAGATCTGAATTGCCAGAGTTTTGTTTAACAGCCAAATATTTAATCACTGTGTCATGAGGCACAGAGGAAATATTCAGCAAGTACAAAATCTGCTTGTGTAAAAGAAAGAAGGTGACTTCGAAGTCAAGGCAATACGAAATCCAGTTCCAGACCCAGTATGACTCTAGGAAATTACACTGCCTCTCTGAGCCACAGCATCCTTCTCTGTTAAGTGGGAATGCTAGTTCCACTATACTATTTGTTGTACAAGGTTGTCTCAAGGCTTAGATTGTTGTTGTCATTAGATGCTGTCAAATGAATTTTCAGCTCATAGTGACTCCATACAACACAGAAGGACTAACCCACAGATTTTTCTAGGCTGTAATCTTAACTTGAACAGATTACCAGGTCTTTCTCCTACAGAGCCACAGGGTGGGTTCAGACTGATAACCAATCACTTAACTGTTGGGCTACCAGGGCTCCTTTGAGGCTTAAAACCAAAAACAACAAACTCACTGCTGTTGAGTCAATTCCAATTAATAGTGATCTTATAGGTCAGACTAGAACTACCCCACAGAGTTTCCAGTGAGTGACTGGCAGATTCAAACTGCCACCCTTTCAGTTAGCAGATGTAGCACTTAACCACTAGGCCACTAGGGTTTCCCTTTGAAGTTTAGACAATCCTATATAGTTCTGTATAAATAAACTATGTAACAAAGCCAAGATGCTCATCTTCTTCTTCCCTACCTATGTCCCTGGAACGGAGAGGAAAGATGCTGTTCAGAAAGACAACATATTTGAAACAAAACTGACTTGCATTTATGATCAAGTCTTATTTTAGTAATTGCGGTATCCTTTGACAAGTTCTTTAATTGCTCTGAGTCCCAGTTTCAGCATTTGTTAAAATTATACAACCACTCTTACCTTTCAAGGTTGCTGCAAAGTTAAAATACAACAATGAATATGCATAAAGAGTTCAGTAAAGTCATTGACTTAGAGTAGTCTCTCCGTATTAGTGGGTTTTGTACTAGTATTAATTACGGTGGTTGGTGTCAGGGTGGTAGTTAAATGGGGGCTATTTCTTGATGGGATTGTTCTCTCAAAACCTAGAGATGATACCTAGGGAGACAGTTACAAAACCTTCTTTGGTATCTTAGGTTTCCAGATGAGAGAGCAGTCTTTATTGTTCTTGAAGTATATGTGTAACCTTCATGGTTTTCTTCAAAACGCATTCTTCTCAGCAGTTTTCTTTAGGAACTTCCTCTTACCCTCTACAACACATAAAGGACGTGCAAGTTACAGAAAGTAACTCACTTCCTATCTTTATACTCATAACCCCTGTGACAATAGGTTGAGTGTGATCCTTTGACCCTCCTGCCTTTTCTAAGTAAGCTTTTGTGAAAGAGGAGGAAGAGATTCCATGAGTTCTAAGAGTCTTCCAATAAGGGTGTCCGATCTCTGAACTTGAATAAAACAAGTTGTGCAAATGATACAGTTTAAGTCCTTCTATTATTTCAAAATACATTTCATGGCATTATGTGTGAGAAAAAACTTCAGGTAAAGGACTTCCATGACACCTTCCTAATGGGACTCAAAATAATCATTTATCATAACCTAATATTGTGTACCATTGACAGTCACAGCATCTCTTCATTCATCTTAGAAAAAATTAGGGCCACTGATTCAGCTTTACCAAAATCCACACCAAATGGTAACTTTTGGGGAATGAAGTGGACATTCTTGGCTCTCCATTGGATTCTCATCACTCCAAATGTGGCAGATTTGTTTGTTAACAAAGCCATTCATCCAAAAATGAGCCTTGTTGCTGAAGACGATTTTTCGGCCAAAAGGAGGGTCAACTTCCAATTGCTCCAGAGCCCATTCAGCAAATGTATGGTGCAATCTATGGTAATAGGACTTCAGTTCTTAAGCTGAAATAATTTTGTAAGAGTAAAGCCTCAAGGCCAGAAGCAAAATCCACCAAACTGTGGTCGACAAAATGTCCAACTCTTGTGCCTGGTGAGAAATTGATTGGGATAGATTCTCGCATACACTCTGACAAACAATGGTGATGTTTTCATTGAAACACGTGGTTAACTGAAGCACAGGTGTTGTCTGGTTGGTAAAAGAATCAGTTGTCTCAAGTATTTTGATTAAACATAGAATTGTTCTCTCTGTGGGATAATCATGTGCATTGTAAATTTCATGTAACACAAGGAAAGTTTGGCAGTGGAATACCCTTTTTGATAATGAACAATTTCTAAGCATTGTAAAACTGGGTAACTTCACGACTATTTGCCAAGACTAATAAAACAGAAAGGAGCATGGCCACTATAGCTTCACAAATACAGCTGCCATGAGCTATCAAAAACAGGACATCCTTCTTGGAAGACCCTTTAGTAACAGTCTTACCTCACCCTACCTCCAACTCGTGCATCCAAGTACGCAAAAGAATTTAGTGCAATAAATATTGATTGAGTGCCCACCATGTCTCAGGCGTTGTTCTAGGTACCGAGCAGAGCAAGTGCTGGCATTGGTTTGAACTTGAATTCTCGTATCAGCCGGACAATTCTCCTTCACACACAGAATATACTGGAGTTTGCCATGTGACCCTATGAGTACCATTGCCAAGTTGCCTCAGACCATCAGCAGTCTTTAGGAACTGGCTCTTCATTGTCTTTGTGGTGGCAAGTGACCCAGGCAGGGCCATCCATCTGGGAACTGGTTAGTTTTCTTGCCGGTGAGCTTCTCAGATTCCCAAATGTGTAAGTCTGACTTTCAGATCTCCCCTAAGGAGTAATGTTTTTCTCTGAGGACCCAGAATCAGACTTTTCAGCACTTGGAGTTTCTGTTACGAGGCCCCAGTCTCCGTCGAGGACATTCAGTTTTGTTGCTGTGTCCTCATTCGGTCGGTGTTCAAGCATTTTTCATCAAGTCACTCATTCTAGTCTCGGTTCACAGACTGTATGTCTCCAATTGCCGGGGGGAAGTTGACAGTGATTCAGGAATTAAAGTTTGATGTGAATACAGACCCAGAAACTATTCTTCTAAGAAGAATTTAAATCAGGAGTCAAAACTCTAGTGCCTTCAAGGATCAGACAGACGAGGTAAATAAGGAAAGTCATTGATATAAAACGCAACAGGGCAAGATAAAGTTTGTGGTAAAATAGAGAGGGCATGCAAATTTCAATTTAAAAGCTGGGCAGGCAGCCAAGCCCATTTCTTAGGACAACAGAAATTTGTTCTCTTATGGTTTTGGAGGTTAGAAGTCCAAAATCAGTGTCCTGGACTGAAGTCAATGTGCATCACTCCTTCTAGAAGTTTTAGGGGGAGAATCATTCCTTTTCTCTCCCAGTTTCTGGTGCCTATAAGCATTCCTTGGCTTCTGACTGTATCACATCAGTCTCTGCCTCTGTGGTCACATTGCCTCCTCCTCTTCTGTCTGTGTATTCCACCTCTGGCTCTCTCTCATGAGGCCACTTGTGATAGCAAATAATCCAGGATAACATCCTCCTCTCAAAATTCTTCACTTGCTCACACCTGCCAAGACTATTTTCTGAGTAAAGTAACATCTAATTATTAGAATGTGATCTCTCTGGGGGGACCATTTTTCAGTCTATTACTTAGACCTTACACGCTTTGGTCCCAAGAGCAGTCCTATCTCCAAATCAAGGAGTGTTATTTTCTAGATAGGTGTAATATTGGTCCTTCTGAATGCCTATAGCTAAACGCCACTATTACCTGGGATGGGAAAGCATTTCAGCCTAAGACATTTCCCAGTTATGAAGGTCTGTTTTGTATAATGCCTGCTTATTCTTATTCTGGTTGTTCACAGATGCCCAAACCAATGGCAGTCTGTGTTCTTTTCCTCTCTGCAATAGTCTATTATCCCTCCCCCCTTTTTTTTTTCCTTCCTTTTTGGGCATCCAAAATCAGACTGGTAAGAAATATAGCAGAGTCTAATGGCTCTTTCCCAAATCTGGCACTGTTATCCCTCCTGAAGGCTGTCTTTATGACTCACAGCAGATCTGTTGTACATGCCTGTCACCAGTTTCCCTCCAAAGATTTACACAGGGCACAAGTCAGGTACAGCTGAAGCTACATCTCCCTTAAGAAAGTGAACTCCTCTCCGCCCTTCTAGAGATGAATACAGAGTTGGCTTCTGTGTCTTCCATCCTGAGAAAGCCCTCTTGGGGAGTCCCGTAGTGTGCTCATGTTTATTCAGGTGGCTTGATATTCACCCACAAGGTATTTTTTTCTCAAGCAGCCTCAGAAGACAACCTCCTGCTCGGTCAAATATGTGGATTGAGTTTCTTTGAATGAAAAGCCATAGCATATTCAACCCACTTAAAGGAATTCATAAGTCTTCCACTGTGGGGAAAGTGTTATCCAAACCAGTCAAAGGTTACCACCCAAGCAAAACCAGGAAAGTGGTTTCCCAATTGAATCCAAGTATAATTTTGGGTCTCTTTTGGGTGGATTTACATTTCTGTCAACTACAGTACTTGGGACAGAAGAAATTTCTTTTGCCAAGACACAAAGAGCATGTTATGTACCCTTTATCAGTTTTCCTAAGAGTTTCCCAATTCTCCTCACACTGCACTGAGAAAAGAAAATTAAAACTATCCACTGCTTCTTAAAAATCTGTTGCTTTTGGGAAATGTTCTTTTCTGACCAGTATGAAAATCTCAGCCTCTTACTGAAATAGAGGAAAATTAAAGTGGTATGTTTTTCTGATCCTAAGGTTTTAAGAGAACAATGAGACATTCATGCTGTAGAAATTGTTAAATTTGTTCAAAATCCAAAAATAGCCTTACCAAACCTCTGGACCCCTGTACAGATGTGCTGGGACCTACACTTCAAAGAGTTTGCTAATGAAGGACTAAAATGCTGAAATCCTTTAAGTAGCAGGATGAAGTTTTATTTACATAGAGAATATCTTTTTCTTTTTTTTTTTTTTTTGGCAATGTTTCAGAGCTAGAATACATTGAAGATGCAGCTCAGCAAGTTAAATGAAGATGAGTGTGGATGTGGTTAGCTGTCTGGCCTCATCATAGAAAGTACAAAGCTTAACCCCACCAAACTGAAGCAACAATTACTCCTCCTGTTAGCTCTACAATTGTTTCTGCATCAGGACCGTCAAACTGAGCAGTCAGAAAACCCAGAAAGACACATTGTCAAGCCATTTGGGGAGTAATTAGGGAAAACTAATCCCAATTTTTGAGAGTTGATCAGAACTCTAAACTTTATTTCTTTGCTCTCTCTGGCTATGACAAGATTGGAGCTCTGGCTTCTTGGCTGATGGGTTTAATTTTGACCTCAGCTAAGCTGCTTTCAAACATTGTTTTCATTATTTCCAGAGGATGCACTTTCATTTTATTTAAAAAATGTGTGCATGTGTATGTGTTTTACTGCAGTTATTTTCCCTTTGTATCTTGCCCTTACAGCAGAGAAAGACTGAGCATGTGAAGTTCAGGAAAGTTTGCTTGGTGTTCTCTGTTTCGAAATTTCCTGCCACTCAGTGATTTGCTATTTATGCTCTGCTCGTACCGAATTGTAAATGCTGGCAGCATAGTCGTTAAGTGCTACCAGGCGATCCTTGGAAAGTCTATGGAGCAGTTCTACTTTGACCTATAGAATTGCTGTGAGTTGGAATTGACTCAAAGACAGTGGTTTTCTTTCTTTTTCTTTTTTTGGTTTTAGTACTGAATGCTTTGTTGTACTCTCTATATATCATACTACATCCTCCTTCTGACTTCAGCTCTTCCCAACTCCTCCACCTTATCTGTGTTATATACATGAAAAAAAAAATTGTCTTAGATAATTACATCGAAGGAAACCTATTGCCATTGAGTCAGTTCCAACTGATAACAACCATTTAAAAACAAAACGCCCAAACCCATTACCATCGAGTTGATTTCAACTCATAGCAACCATATCCAACCTCCCTGGTTCTAGCTCTCCACACACTGATACAGACTGGGTTAGATGCTTCTCCTCTGTGCCGCTATGGAAATCTCTGAACTCTCTAACAAAGTACTTAATACATTGACTTGTTGGCTTCTCCCATTAAAGAGTATTACATCACCAGTACCTGTCAAGGAGTAGCTACCATCTCCTTACACTGCACTGTACTTATTTATTTATTTTATTTTTTCTTTTCCATTCTTCAAGGATTTAGGGGCCCTAAAAACTTTTTTTTATGATTGAATGAAAACATACATTCCCATATAAATTTGCATGCTTACCTATATGCAGCTCCCACTGCTCTTCTTGCCCAGTGACAATACACCCCTCCTCTCTGCTCCATAAATGTCCTATCCTCCCAACAGTCTCCTATCCCCTACTCTCCACTTACTCCCCTTCCTCCAGCAAGAGGTCAGCAGGATGGCATCCTATAGATGCATAGAACCATAAAATTCCCACAAGATACAGTCGCTCTGCATCACCAAGTCTAATCCATTGCTGTCTGAAAAATTGACCTTCATTATGATTTATGGACAGGGCAGCATCAGGGCCAGAGGTCATGCTCCCAGGGGAACCTTGAAGCCCCTGGACCATCAATTGTGGTCTTTTAGTGGCGATCTCAGGGTGCATCCCTATTTATACTTGTGTTGCCAGTGAGACTCAACTTTGTGAGCTCCATAGTGGCTCTCACTGGTGGTGCCCAGGCACCATCCAGTTATTCTGGTCATGAGTCGATGTAGAGACCCATTCACATGGGTCTCTCTGTCTTCTGGGTTCTCTTTTCCCCATGTGGTTCTTGTCCTCAGTGATCATCTGTTCCTGTTGACTTGGGACCGTTTGCTGTACACTCAGACGGCTGCTTGGCAGCTTTTAAGACCCTAGACGCCACTCACCAATGTGGAGTGCAGAGAGTCCTCATTAGCAAAATGCTAGCTGTGCCAATTGGCCTCTATTTCGCCTGACAGCTTGGTCTCTGGCTGCCTGCCCCAGCTACTCCAGCCTTGCAGTATTGGGTTAAGATGGAAGGAGTACTCAAATTGTATTGAAGTTCAGTTATTATTGATCTTCTTTCTAGTGTGTGCTGTCAGCAATTTCACCCAACCAAATTTCTATTAACTATCTAATCTAAACACTCCCCCACCTTCCCTCCTTCCCCACCCTTGCAGCCATCAAAGAGTCTTTTCTTCTATGCATGAGTCTGTTTTTAAGTTCTTATAGTAGGGGTCTTCTACAATATTTGTCCTTTTGTTGTTGACTACTTTCACTCAGCATAATATCCTCCAGTTGAAACCAGGTTAAGAGATGTTTCCTGCTATCATTGTTGTTCTTTATCATTGCATAGTGTTCCACTGAATATGTATACCGTAGTTTACCTATCCATTCCTCTGTTGTTGGGTATCTGCATTGATTCCATCTTTTTGCTATGGTGGACTGTGCTGCGATGAACATTCTTGTGTATGGATCAGTTGATGTGAAAGGCCTTCGTTCTGTAGGATATATTCCAAGTAGTGGAATTACTGGGTCCAATGGTATATCTAGATCCAGCTTTTGAAGGAAGCACCATATTGCTTTCCAAAGAGGTTGCAACATTTTGCAATCCTACCAAAAGTGTAGGAGAGTTCCAATCTCCCCACGGCCTCTCCAGCAGTTGTTTTGTTTTTTTTTTTGGATCATGGCCAACCTTGTTGGAGTGAGATGGTATCTCATTGTCATTTTGATTTGAATTTCGTTAATAGCTAATGATCATGAGCATGTCTGCAAGTGTATTTTGGCTGCCTGGACCTCCTCTTTAGAGAAATGTCTGTCCATCTCCTTTGACCATTGCTTAATTGGATGATTTATCTTTTTCTTATTGATATTTTGTAGTACCTTATAGATTATGGAGATCAGGCATCATTCTGACATATAGTTGCCAAGTATTTTTTCCCATTCTGTAGGTGGCCTTTTAAGTCTATTAATAAGGTCTTCGGATGAGCAGGGCCCTAAAAACTTAAAGATCACTTATCATCTATAGTAACATGACTTTGGACCCCAGTTTATGAAATAATTTCTTTTGCCCTAGACTAGGCCAAAGCCATGAAAAGAGAAACATTTCTTCTCCAGGTATTTAGGGTTGTTATTAGGTGCCATCAATTTGGTTCCAGTTCATAATGACCTCATGTGCAATGGAAGAAAATACTTCCTGGTGCTGCACCATCATCACAGTAGTGTCCATGTTTGAGCCCATTGGTACAGCAACTATGTTAATCCATCTCTCAGAGGGTCTTCTTTTTTGCTAACCCTCAACATGTTTCATCAGCCTCATAATCCAAAGGCACCAGTTCTTCACTGGTCTTCTTCATTCACTGTCCAGTTTGCACACACATGAGACAATTGAAAACACCGTGGTTTGGGTCAGGCATACCTTAGTCCCCAGAGTGATATTTTTGCCCAATTTTGCTTTCAAGAGTTCTCTTTCAGCAGATTTGCCCAATGCGATACGTCATTTAACTTCCTGACTGCTGTTTCCACAGGAGTTGATTGTGGATCCAAATAAAATCAAATCCTTGACAACTTCAGTATTTTCTCCATTTGTCATGATGTTTTCTTATTGGTCTAGTCACAAGGATTTGGGTTTTCTTTATGTCGATGTGTACTGCATACTGAAGGTTAGTCTGTATTTCTAGGTAAAGACAGGGCTATACTTATTGTTTAAATGATCTAAATGTTGATTTCAACACACAGTGCCTCTGGCACTTCTGAAAGAAACACTATTCTTAAAATGATCAAAGGGATTTAGGATTTCACTGAACCGTGATACAGGCTCCTTGGGCTGCTCTGTTGAGTCTGTTTGCCTACCACTAGAGTCCAGTCCCAAGAATAAAACGAGATTAACAGAAAATTAACCTTCACAATTGCTTCCCAAACAGATTTTGTTGTCCACATGGGATTATATCACAGGATGACCAATTTTCCTATAACCTTAACTAATGGTCTTGAACTATTCATCAGGGGCTGATGAACAAAAGTTAAGAATACAAATCCCTTTTCTCCTAAGGGCTAATCCTTTCAATAAGATGTTCGCAGACCTCTGTTATTAATGTAGATTTAAAGAGGGGGAAAAAAGAAACAGTCACATTCTCAAAGAACTCAAGGTTGTGTGACTGAAAAGGGAACTTGAGATTTTTATGCTTAAATGTTCATAACTGAAGGTACTGTTGGGTGTAGATTGTGAGTACATTGCTTATACCAATGGGAGTCTTAGATAAAGGAGATCATCTGGCTTTATATTTAATAAAATGATCTTTCAGCGTACTAAAGCTAAGACTTCAGATGCTGTCACCGAGCCAGCAAAAACCTACAATGGCCTGATTTTAAACCACATGGAAAATTTCATTTCTGATCAAACTGGCAAAACTCTGGATGCAAGCCACCAAAAGGGAGAGAGAGAGAGAGAAAAGTAGCAAAGTCAAACATAATATCAGCAGGAGTAATTAATCATAAAGTTGCAGTCCAGAAAAAACTTTAGAAAAGTTGTTAACATCTGCCTATAACTGGTAGTCAATTCCCTTTCACCAACCCTCTGAAAAGAGAAGGTATCTACCAGTGACTCCGGATCATGAGCCACACTTCACTGGATAGCAAAGCTTGGAGTTATAAAAGAGTTCCACAGATCTAAATAAGCAGCCAACATTGGTAGGAACAGCTAAACAATATGTATTGCATAAACATAAAATACCATTTTTCAACTATATTGAGATAATGTGATACGTGTGTGTGTGTGTGTGTGTATAGATAGATAGATCAATAGATAGATCCAGTTCCCGTTGCTGCTGGGTCAATTCAAACTCACAGACAGATAGAAATTTAAAGGTTACTGATTCATAGCAGGAAATCCTGGTGACATAGTGATTAAGAGTTTCCACTGTTAACAAAAAGGTTGGCAGTTTAAATCCACCTGGCTCTCCTTGGAAACTCTGTGGGGCAGTTTTACTGTGTCCTACAGAGTCGTTATGAGTCAGAATCAACTCGGTGGCAGTGGATTTGATTTGATGTTGGTTTTCCATCCTTAAAAGACTTCCTAATCACAAATACTAAAAGCAACACTTTACTCAGGCTTAGGGGATACGAATGTGATTATTCATATTTTATTTTTATTATTGCGATTGAATGAAAATGTACATTCCCATGTAAATTTGCATGCCTACCTATATGCAGCTCCCATTGTTCTCCCTGGCTGGTTGACAGCACACTCTTCCCCTCTGCTTATCCTCCCAACAATCTCCCATCACCTCCTCTCCACCCATCCCCCTTCCTCCAGTAACAGGTCAGCAGGACACATTACATCCTATAGATGCATAGAACCATAAAGTGCACACATGATATGGTCACACTGTGTTGCCAAGTCCAATACATTTCTGTCCAAGAGATGACTTCCATTGTGATTTATGGACAGGGGCAGCATCAGGGCCAGTGGCCATGCTCCCAATGGAACTCTGAGGCCTGTGGACCATCAATTGTGGTCTTTTAATGGAGATCTCAGGGTGCACCCCTTTTTATTCTTGTGTTGCCAGTGAGACTCAACATTGTGAGCTCCATCGCAACTATCACCGGTGGTGGCCGGGTACCACCTGGTTCTTCTAGTCACAAGTCTATGTAGTCACCCGCTCGCATGGGTCTCTCTGCCTTCCATGTTCCCTTTCCCCCATGTCATTTGGGTCCTTGGTGATCATCCATTCCTGCTAAGTTGGGACCATTTAGTGGACCCTCAGATGGCAGCTTAGCAGCTTTTAAGACCCCAGATGCCACTCACCAATGTGGGGTGCAGTGGGCTGTCTTAACAAAATGCTAATTGTGCCAGTTGGCCTCAATTTCCCCTGAGAGCATGGTCCCTGGCCCCCTACCCCAGCTATTCTGTCCTTGTAATATTGGATTGAGATGGGAGGAGTAATCATGTTATGTTGAAGTACATTTAATATTGATCTTCTTTCTAATGTGTGCTGTCACAGATTACACCCAACATAACTTCTATCACCTGTCTAATCTACACCCTTCCCCCTTTGCCCTCCCTCCCTCCCACCCTTGCAGCCATCAGAGAGTCTTTTCTTCTATGCATGAGTCTGTTTTCAAGTTCTTTTTGTAGGGGTATCATACAATATTTGTCCTTTTGTAGCTGACTACTTCCACTCAATGTAATGTCCTCCAATTTAAATGAGGTTATTAGATGTTTCCTAAAATCATCGTTCTTTATCATTGCATAGTGTTCCACTGAGTATATATACCATAGTTTACCTATCCATTCCTCTGTTGTTGGGTATCTGGATTGGTTCCATCTTTTTACTATGGTGGACTGTGCTGTGATGAACATTCTTGTGTATGGATTAGTTGGTGTGAATGGCTTTGAGTCTGTAGGATATATTCCAAGTAGTGGAATTACTGGGTCAAATGGTATATCTAGATCCAGCTTTTGAAGGAAGCACCATATTGCTTTCCAAAGAGGTTGCAACATTTTGCAATCCCACCAAAAGTGTAGGAGAGTTCCAATCTCCCCACGGCCTCTCCAGCAGTTGTTGTTTTGTTTTGTTTTGTTTGGATCATGGCCAACCTTGTTGGAGTGAGATGGTATCTCATTGTCATTTTGATTTGCATTTTTTTAATGGCTAATGATTGTGAGTATATCTGCATGTGTTTTTCGGCTGCCTGGATCTTCTCTTTAGAGAAATGTCTGTCCATTTCCTTTGTCCATCGCTTAATTGGATGATTTATCTTTTTCTTATTGGTATTTTGTAATATCTTATAGATTATGGAGCTCAGGTATCGGTCTGACACATACTTACCAAGTATTTTTTCCCATTCTGTAGGTGGCCTTTTAATTCTATTAATAAAGACTTTGTATGAACAGAAGTGTTTGATTCTTAGTAGTTCCCATTTATCTATTTTCTGTTGATTGTGGTTTGTTTGACAGATGTTGAAGTCTGTCTACGTTGTGTATTGAAACTTCCGTCATTGATATTAGTTTTTCTTGAATGAGCTTTATCGTTTTAGATTTTATATCTAGATCTTTCATCCAGTTTGAGTTGGTTTTTGTATAAGGTGTAAGATATGGGTCTTGTTTCAATTTTATGCAGATGGATATCCAATTTTGCCAGCACCATTTGTTGAAGAGATTGTTTCTTTCCCCAGTTTAATGTCTTAGGGCCTTTGTCTAATATCAGCTGTTCACAGGAAGATGGTTTCATCTCTGGGGTCTCAATTCTGTTCCACTGATCTATCTGTCTGTTTTTGTACCAGTACCAGGCTGTTTTGACTACTGTGGCAGTGTAATAGGTTCTAAGGTCAGGTAATGAGAGGCCTCCCAGTGTTTTCTTTTTCTTCAATAAGGCTTTACTTATCTGGGGCTTCTTCCCTTTCCAAACAAAGTTGGTAATTTTTTCATCCATTTCATTAAAAAATGTCACCGGATTTTGTATTGGGATTGCATTATATAAGTAGATTGCTTTGGGCAAAACAGATGTTTTCACAATATTAGATCTTCCTACCCATGAGTAGGGTAGGTTTCTCCATTTATGTAAGTCTCTCTTAGCTTCTTATAGTAAGGAGTTGTAGTTCTCTTTGTAAAGGTCTGTTATTCCTCTGGTTTGATTTATTCGTAGGTACTTTATCTTCTTAGAGGCTATAGTAAATGATGTTGATTGATGATTTCTTCACTAATAATCTGTTGGTATAGAGGAATGCTACTGATTTACTTATGTTTATCTTGTATCCTGAGACTTTGCTGAACTCTTCTATCAGTTTGAAAACTTATGTTCTTTAGGATTCTCTGCATATACAATCATATCATCTGCAAATAGGGAGACTTTTACTTCTTTGCTGATGCAAATGCTCTTTATTTTTTGATCTTGTCTGACTGCTCTGGCTAGAACTTCTAGTATGATGGTGAATAGGAGAGGTGAGAGTGGGCATCTTTGTCTAATTCCTGTTTAGTCTCTCTCCATTCAGGATGGTGTATGTAGTTGGCTTTGTATAAATAGCCCTTATTGCATTGAGGAATTTGATATCTGTTCTTATTTTACTGAGAGTTTTTAGCATGAATGGGTATTGGACTTTATCAAATGCCTTCTCTGCATCAATAGAGAAAATCAAGTGATTCTTGTCTTTAGTATTATTTATGTGGTTGAACAAATTAATTGTCTTGCTGATGTTGAACCAGACTTGCATGCCTGGTATAAATCCAACTTGGACATGATGGATTATTTTTTGGATATGTTGCTGTATTCTATTGGCAGTAATTTTGTTGAAGATTTTTGCATCTAGATTGACGGGTGACATCGTTCTGTAGTTCTCTTTTTTTGTTGGATCTTTTCCTGGCTTTGGCATCAGGATTATGCTGACTTCATAGAATGAATTTGGGAATATTCCATCCCTTTCCATACTGTGAAATAGTGTTAGGACAATTGGAGATAACTCTTCTCCAAAATCTTGGTAGAATTCTGTGGTGAAGCCATCTGGGCCCAGATTTTTTTCCATTGGTAGTTTTTTGATGACTTTTGCAATCTCTTCCTTTGTGATGGGTTTATTAAGCTGTTCTGCTTCACCTTGTGATAACTTTGGTAGGTGACATGATTCAAGGAATTTGTCCATTTCCTGTGGACTTTCAAATTTGTTAGAGTACAGTCTTTCATAGAATTCTGTTATGATATTTTTTATTTTTGTTGGATCTGTTATGACAACTCCCTCTTATTTCTCATTTGGGTTATTTGTTTCCTTTCCTGTTTTTCTTTAGTTAGGTTTAGTCAATGGTTTGTCAATTTGGTTGATCTTTTCAGTATTTTCAATTGTTCTTCTATTTTCTAATTCATTTAGTTCTGCTCTAATCCTTATGATCTGTTTTCTCTTGGTGACTGAGGGGTTCCTCTGTTGTTATCTCTCTATTTGTTCAAGCTCTAGGGTGAGTTCTTTGCTTTGCTTTCTTTCTTTCTTCCAGATGTGTGCATTTATGGAGATAAACTGACCTCTGAGTGTTGCTCTGGCTGTATCCCGTAGGTTCTGGTAGAAGATGATTTCTTTCTCATCAGAATCGATAAACTTCTTTATTTCATCCTTGATTTCTTCTATAACCCATGGATTTTTGAGCAAGACATTGTTCAGTTTCCATGAGTTCCACTTTCTATGTTTTTTCTGCTATTGATTTTGACTTTTATGGCTTTATGATCTGAGAAGATGCTTTGCATTAATTCAATGGTATGGATTTTGTTGAGAATTGCTTTATGTTTTAACACATGGTCTATTCTGAAGAATGTTCCACGAACACTGGAGAAGAAGGTGTAGTTGTCCACTGATGGATAGAAAGTTCTGTATATTTCGATGAGGTCTAGTTGGTTAATTGTGGCAATAAGATCTTCTGTGTCTTTATTGAGATTTTTTTCTAGATGATCTGTCCAATATTGAAAATGGAGTGTTGAAGTCTCCCACTATTTGTGGAGTGTTGTATCTCATTTTTGAGAGTAGCCAGTGTTTCTTCAGTGTATTTGAGTGCTTTAATATTAGATACATAAATATTTAATGGTATTAAGTCCTGCTTGTGTATTGAACTTTTCAGCAATAGTGTCCATCCTTGTCCGTGTTGGTGGATTTTACATTAAAATCAATTTTATCTGAGATTAGAATTTCCACACCTGCTCTTCTTTGTGTATTGTTAGCTTGATATATATTCTTCCATTCTTTAATTTTCAATTTGTTCCTATCTTTAAGTCTAAGGTGAGTTTCTTGTAGGCAACGTATGGATGGGCTGTGTCTTTTCATCCAAGATGTCACTTTACTGGAGCATTCAGTCCATTCACATTAAATGTCATTATTGATAGGTATCTGTTCAATGCTGCCTTAGTGATTTGTTTATTTTTGTGTTGATATTTTCTCTGTTGTTCTTATTAATCTGTTCTGAGACGTTTTCCTTTATGAGTTGGTTTTTCACCTTTTTCAGGGTTTTGTGGTTGTTGAAATTCCTGTATTATATTTCTTGTTTTGATATGTTGCATCTTTATTGTGCTTTATGGCTGCCCTTGTAGTCCCCCTTCATACACTATGTATAAACCCAATTTCAGTTACTACCATTCTTATCAACTTCCTCTCCATCTGGAAGAACTGTAATGACTGTAGTACATCCCTCTTTTATAGTATATAGTATATAGTATATCCCTTTTTTCAAGATATGATCATTAGATTATTTCTTTCACTATTATAGCTTTGATTGAGTCTGGAGCCTTCCCTGAGAAGGAGTCTGGTGATGTGTCCTGTATTTGCTTCTAAAATATAATGTTAGTGGTTTTATGTTAGTGGTTTTGTTCTTCTAAGCCAAGAGATTCTTTCAGTATTTCTTGTAGCTTTGGTTTGGTTTTTACAAAGTTTTTGAGTTTCTGTTTATCCACAAATGTCTTAATTTCATTTTCATATTTGAAAGATAGTTTTACAGGATATATAATTCTTGTTTGGAAGTTCTTCTCCTTCAAGCCTTTGAATGTTTCATGCCACTGTCTCTGTGCCAGCATTGTTCCTGTTGAGAAATCTGATAAAATCCTACAAGGTTTTCCTTGAATGTTAGCTTTGCTTTGAGCCTTGTTGCCTTTAAGAGTTTCCTTTTATGTTTCATTTGGTTAAGCCTCATTATAGTATGTCTTGGAGTCTTTCTTTCGAGATCTATATTGAGTGGCATTCGATATGTATCTTGGATATCTGTATTCTCTTCTTTCATAATTTCTGAGAAGTTTTCTTTCAACAGCTCAGCAACAATACCCTCTGTGTCCTCAGCTACTGCACCCTGTTCAGGAACTCCAGTTAATCGTAGATTATTCCTCTTAATACAGTCCCACATGCTTATTAATGCTTCTTCATTTTTCTTGTTTCTTTTTTTCTGATTTCTCCTGATAGATGCTGGAGTCAGTAGCTCTGTCTTCCAAATTAGAAAGTCTATTTTCTAGTTGTTCCATTCTGTTTTCTTGGCTTTTAATTGAAGTTTCTATGTCTTTGATTTTGTTCATGATCTGTTGGATTTTAGAGCACTGGTGTTCCATCAGATCAAACAGCTTGCTTAATTTTTCATTTTGGTCTGCTGCATTTTGCATAAGGTCTAGTAGGGCTCTCTATATAATCCTTTTGTATTCACCTTCTGATAGTTTCAGAAAAGCTTCTTCATCTGGGAAGTTCTGAGGTGGTTTCTTTTGGGGGCCTTCTGATGCCATGGATGATTTCCTGGCCACTGTTTTTTCTAGTTTGCTACTTTGGGGGCATCATGTGAGTCAATAGAGGCTGGGAGAAATGCTGTGATGATGGACTGGAATTGTTTCTCTAGGCCATCTTAAAATGAGAAACAAAAAGTATTTGACAACTTCCACAGTGAGTCAGGTTTTCAGGTGTACAGGTCCCTCTTCCCAACTGGCAAAGTAAGCACCTCGATATCGAATCCTAGATGTCATAAACTAGCTCAAAATACAGAATGGCTACTGCCCTGCTGGCCTCTGCTGTCAGGCCCCACCTGTAGGTGACACTGTGTAGAGTCCTGCTTTTCTGCTGGAAAAGCACTCTCCTTCAGGCAGGTGCTGCCTCCCAGCCCAGAAATTAGGTTCAGCTAAGGCTTCTGTATGTGTAATCCTCTCCCAGTGGAACAAGATGGTGTCCTCCCGCACAAGCTCACCACCTCACTGGGACCAGGCTACTGGTGGAAACAGAGGCCAAAGGTGCTGAGATGCATAGAGCCCACAGCTTCTGCTGCCAGGCCCCAGCTGCAGGTGACACCATGCAAAACACTGCTTCTCTGCTGGAAAAGGACTCTCTCCTGGGCAGGCACCATCTCCCAGCCCAGGAACCAAGTCAAGCTGGGGCCTCCATTTGGCTGTATCCACCCCCCATTGGATCAAGACGGCGTCCCACACAAGCTTGCCACTGGTTCAGTGCCAGCTAGTACATGTTGGAGGCAGAATGAGAGGCAAAAGGTGCCAAGATGCACAGAGTCCAAAGCCAGGATCTCAAAGTATGGCAATTACACTTGCTGTTGCCACCAGCAGTGTGTCCAAGATCAGCAGCTAGTGAAGCCCCAGCTTCTCCCGCCAGCTAAGATCAAGAAGAAAAAAAATTAAAATGGTGAGTTGCCTTCAGTCTGAGCAAGCCTGTACTTGCTGTGAGTGAGGTCAGCAAAAGAGAGGAGGTTTTGCATTCAGTGGTGTGAAGTCCACATTAACAGCCCAGTGTCATGTCCTAGGGCTCACTAGGTGTCCAGAAAGCTCCATGTACTTATCTATTCAGGTCTTTTTTTCCAGAGGGATTTAATGAGACGTGTGTTTAGTCAGCCATCTTGATTCCGCCCACAATTATTCATTTTTAAATTTCACTCTTTACAAAATAATAGCACCCACACAAGTGAGTATTTTTGACATCAAAAATGTTAGAAATTGAGTCTAGAGGAGTGACATTATTAAGATGGCATATTAGGAAGCTTCATGCTCTGGTGTCCCCAAAGAAACATAAGAGCAAAGGAAGGATCGCAGGAAGGTGGCAGAAAGGGAAAGAGTGAAGGAGGGAGAGAGGGAGCCAGGAAGAATAGAAATTTTCAGAACCTTGTCAGACCTCTGATTACTAGTAATCTGCTCCTGTGTATCTGACATGTGGCAGTTTTTGTGATGACATGTTTATATCTGTGCTATCCAATATGGTAGCCCTAGCCACATCTGACCATTGAGATCTCAAAATGTGGCCAGTGAAACTAAGGAACTAAATGCCTAACTTTATTTAATTTTAATTAACTTAAATTTAAATAGATGGATATGGCCAGTAGCTATCATACTGAACAATGTACCTGTGGACTACATCCCATTCCTAATCATCTGACTTAGTTATAGTATCCCCCCAATGCATAAAATAGCCTAATAAAGACTTAATTGATTCCAAAAGCTGGATTATTTGATCTGACATGTGGCATATGATGCCATTGAGGCCACTGAGGTGGGTTTGATTCCTCTGAAACATATTAGTTTTGTGAAGATAAATAAAATATAAACATTATTCTAGTCTTAGTCAAGTTCAGGAAAAAGTTATATGTATTCTTGGAACATACACCATTAAAGTCCTCTGAAGTTCGCTTTTGACAGCAAAGACCTGTTTAATCCATTAATTGTACCTTGCCAGCCAAGCCCAAGTGCTGTCAAGTCGGATCCGACTCATGGCAACCCTAGGGGCCAGTGTAGAACTGACCCCCAGAGTATTCAAGGAGTGACTTGATTTGATTAGAGTTTTGTTGTCCAGCATAGTATGTGATATTTATTACTTAGTATCTTTTATTACACACCTACACAAATCCAGTAAAGTATTTCTTTTCTTACTGTTGAGATATTTTGTCCCTTCTTACATGAATTAGTCTGAAAGGATCCTCACTCGGTTGCCCAAATATTGACCACTGAGGAGTGTCATTCAACTAGCAAATTCTCTAATATTGACCCTGAATCCTTTCAATTTCATTTCTGGCTAGGAATGAACCCACTTAACAGCAACATAATGTAAACTGCATTTTCTTCAAGGAATGTAGACGCAGGATAAAATTTGTCATTTAATTTGTATTAATACAATTTATTAACCACTGTTCCAGGTCCTGGAAGAACACTACAACCTAATGTAAGACTCAGTCCCAACCTGCAATATCTTAAACATACAATATTTTACTCTAATGATCAGTCAGACAAGGAGCTCTCTCTTGCTATCTCTTTTTCATTGTTTTCTCACAATTTATACTGTAAAACCTTTAGATTGGTAACCCCAGGTTGATTGTGTGATAGTACCTGGAATTCTTAATACTTCTGCTTCTTAAAACTCTACTGTCAAATCCTTCTATGATATAGCACCTCTAAATTATTTCCAGGCCCCTATAAGGAATTATTATTTTCCTATATTAAATAAACTTTATTTTGAAACATTTAAGGGTATTGCCAGTTATTAATTTTATGGAAGAAATAAACCCCTATGGCTTACAGCTCAGACTTCTGTTGTCATTCTCCAAACTTCCTTCTAACCTTTTTCTAAGTCAATAAAATGGTAGAAATGCCTTTAAAATTCATTGCACTGAATAATAATTCTAAGTGTTCTATTTTTAGTAATAAATTTTGTAGACTAATAAAGATTGGAAACTCTCTTGGTGTAGTGGTTTAACATTTCCCTAGTACTTTACCACTTGTAAAGTCTCACTTGGTCTTCATATAATGTCAAATGCTCTCACTGTCTATACACACATTTCAAAACTACAGCTTAAATATGAAGTAGCTTCCTTCAGAGAAGACATGTAAGTTATAGTCTAGAACATTGCTTCTCAGATTGTCTGCTAAGGCTCTCAGTTTACTATAAAATAGGAAACACAATATCCTAGATTCTTAAAAGTCAGAAGAGCACATTATCATGTTGAAGGCTCTGAGAAGTTCCACGCTGAAGAAATCAGTTTAACCTTCTATAATTCAGCATTTTCCAAAACTATTTAACCAAATTTTTTTAAAAAAATACCACATAACTGTTCTACCTAACACTTGTTGTAATTGCTTTTGAACAATCTTCAGCAGAATTTTACTTGCATGTGATATCAGTAATATTGTTTGGTAATTCCCACATTCGGTTAGATCACCTTTCTTTGGAATGGGCATAAATATGGATCTCTTCCAGTCAGTTGGCCAGATAACTGTCCTCCAAATTTCTTGGCAGACAAGAGAGCATTCTCAGCACTACATCTGTTTGTTGAATTGTTGAATTCAACAATTGATAAATTGTTCCATCAATTCCTGGAGCCTTGTTTTTCACCAATGCCTTCAATGCAGCTTTGACTACTTCTTTCAGTACCATTGGTTCCTGATCATATGCCACTTTTTCAAGTGGCTGAATATCGACTAGTTCTTTGTGCTATAATGACTCTGTGTATTCCTTCCATGTTATTTGGATGCTTGCAGAGTGATTTAATAGTTTCCCTGCAGAATTCTTCACTATCGCTACTCGAGGCTTGAATTGTTTCTTCAGTCTTTCAGCTTGAGAAATGTAAAATATGTTCTTCCCTTCTAGTTTTCCATTTCCAGCTCTTTGCACATGTCTTCATAATATTTTGTTTCACATCTTCTCGAACTGTTCCCTCAAATCTTCTGTTCAGGTCTTTTACTTCGTCATTCCTTCCTTTTGCTTTAGCTGCTTGATGTTCAAGAGCAAGTTTCAGAGTCTCTTCTGACATGCAATTTGGTCTTTTCTTTCCTGCCTTTTTAATGATCTCTGACTCTCCTTATGGATAATGTCTTTGATGTCATTTCACAGTTTGTCTGGTCTTCTGTTATTAGTGATCAACACATCAAATCTGTTCCTGAGATGATCTTTAAACTCAGGAGGGATATACTCAAGGTCATACTTTGTCTCTTGTGGACTTGTTCTAATTTTCTTCAGCTTCAATTTGAATTTGCATATGAGCAACTGATGATCAGTGCTACAGTCAGCATCTGGTCCTGTTCTTACTGCTGATATGGAGCTATTCTACCTTCTTTTTCCATAGATGTGGTTAATTTGGTTCCTGTGTATTCCATCTGGTCAGGTCCATGTGTACAGTCGCCATTTGTGTTGATTAAAAAAGGTATTTGTAATAAAAAGTCGTTATTCTTGCAAAATTCTATCACACGATTTCCAGAATTATTTCTGTCACGAAGGCCGTATTTTCCAACTACTGATCCTTCTTCTTTGTTTCCAACTTTTGAATTCCAGTCACCAGTAATTATCACTGCATCCTGATTGCTTGTTTGATCAATTTTAGACTGCATAAGCTGGTAAAAATCTTCTACCTCCTCATCTTTGGCCTTAGTGGTTGGTGCATAAATTTAAGTAATAGTTTATTAACTGGACTTCCTTGTAGGCATACAGATATTATCCTATCACTGACAGCATTGTACTTCAGGACAGATCTTGAAATGTTCTTTATGATGATGAATGCAGCACCATTTGTCTTCAAGTTTTCATTCCCAGCATAGTAGACTATATGATTGTTGGATTGAAAATGGCTGAAACCAGTTTATTTCAACTCACTAATGCCTAGCATGTCAATGGTTATGCATTCCACTTCGTTTTTGACAATTTCCAGTTTTCCTAGATTCATGCTTGATACATTCCATGTCCCAGTTATTAATGGACCTTTGCAGCTGTTTCTTCTCCTTCTGAGTTACGCCACACCAGCGAATGAAGATCCCAGAGGCCTTACTCCGTCCACATCATTAAAGTTGACTCTACTTTGAAAAGGCAGCTCTTTCTTGGTCATCTTCTGAGTGCCTTCCATCCTGGGGGACTCACTTTCTGGCACCATGTCTGACAATGTACAGCTGCTATTCATAAGGTTTTTTTGAATTATGTGGTGGTGAAGAATACTGAACATACAGTGGACTACCAGCAGAATTAACACATTTGTTTCAGGAGAAATACAGCTAAGAATATTCCTTAGGGATAAGGTTGATGAAACCTTGTGTCATGTGTGTTGGACATGTTTTCAGGAGGAACCATTCCCTGGAGAAAGATATCATGTTTGGTAAAGTAAGGGGTCAACAAAAGACAAGAAGACCCCCAGCAAGACACTGACAAAGTGGCTTCAATGATGGGCTAATGCACGACAACAATTGTGAGGATGGAATAGGACTGGGCAGCATTTTGTTCTGTTGTACAACTATGTCAACTGACTAGATAATGCCTAACAACAAACATAACACTAACTACCATCCTCTGTCAGAGCTTCTCTTCACAAGGCTATATCCCCAAGCTTCAGAAGTTCTTTCAGCCTATGGTTTGAAACTTCCTGTAGTTGCTGTGATGGTCCTCCACATGGAGAGCCTCTGCTTTAAACAGAAGCAACAGAAATCTCCTTACTTCCTCCAGGCACTAGGGCCTGACACTTCACCTTTAATTAACTTCCTAACTTAGTCCAGTTAATTTGGCTGTCATAAAAGATGGCAAACTCATACCAGCTCAAGTTCTTGGATGATGTCCAAGTGTGCCACTTCCTAAGTGAACAATCTGAAGAAAAAGTAGGAGGAGACTACCAAATGGCACATCCTTTTGAAAGAGACTGTTTAGGAAAAATGAGACACAGGGCAGCTGGGGAGCCCGGAAGCTGGTCCAGAATGCATGTGCTTAAAAGTACAGGTATGTCTTAATGGGAATGATTCCAACCACCAGTAATAGACTGACATACTGCAGCCCAGCCCTCACCTACTTCATCTCAACTTCAGCTTTATTTATTTGTTTCTTGAACAGAATCATATCACAGTGATATTAAGACTTTTGAGTCTACCACCACAAAGAGTTCACAGCCCTGCCCTCTGTAGCCAGCTAGAGAGCACTTAAATTTGTCTTCAGTTTGTGACTCAAGCACGTTAGCTTGATTGGGCTAGCCTTTGCCTCTGCTACTGTCTCTTCCTGACAGACCCATTCTGTCTTGGTCCTGAGTTTCCCAGCTTTTAGAAATCTTCTTCTTTCTTTATGGCCTAGCTCAGGTCCCAGTTAAAATTCTTCTTTTCTTCTACACGTAAATCTGTTTTTGAGATCTTATTGTGATGTAAATTTATATGGGAATGTACATTTTCACTCAGTCATAATAAAAAACAAAAGAATTCTTCTTTTCATCCTCTGTTTCTCTCCATTCTTTCCAGAACACAATTAAGGGTTGAGCCCACTGAATGTTGGCTTATCAGCTTAGATAATAATCTATAAAGGCACTGTCATAGATTGAACTGTGTCCTCCCCAAAACAGGTATAGCCATGTGACCATGATTCCCTGTATTCTGTGATTGTCCTCCATTTTGTGATTTTGCTGTGCTGTGTGTTAAAGGATTAGGGTGGGACTGTAAATCTCTTTTTAAGATCGCCTTCCTGCTCCACTGTAAGGGAGTTTCCCTGGAGTTTGGTTTACCCCACCCTTAGTCCTTTCAATCCTGCAAAAGATAAAAGGAAAGGGAAGCAGTCAGAGAATTGGGCACCTCACACCATCAAGAAAGCAGCGCTGGGAGAACAGCGTGTCCTTCAGACCCGAGGTTCCTGAGCCAAGATGCTCCGTTGAAAAGACTGAAACAATACTGGACTTTTCTCCAGATCCCATAAGGGAAGAGCCTTCCCCTGGAGCAGACATCCTGAGTTTGGACTTGTAGCCTACCGGACTGTGTAAGAATAACCCTTCCTTTGTTAAAGCCATCCACTCTGTGGTATTTCTCCTAGAGCAGCCCTAGCTGACTAAAACCGTCACTGTATTAGTTTCCTAAGGCTGCAGTAATAAACTACTACAAAGTGGTTGGTCTTACACAACAGAAATACCTGTCTCACAGTTCTTGAGTCTAAAAGTTTAAATCAACGTGCTAGGCAGACTATATTCCCACCCCCCCCCCCCAACTTCTGTAGGAGAAGTGCTTTTATTGTCTCTTTCAGAGCCTGGTACTCTCAAGTGTTCCTTGACCCATAGAAGCATCACCATATGGTCATCCATTCTCTGTATGTCCCTCTATGCTCCTCTCTATCCTCTTTTATATAACATCACTCATATAGGATTAGGGCACCCTCTGCTCCAGTATCACATGTTAACTGATAACAATCGTATTTGAAAACAAGGTCACAGTCACAGACACCAGGGGCTAGGACTTGAACACATCTTTTTGAGAATACAGTTCAATTCATAATAGGAAGCTTCCACTGGAATTAACTGCAACCATGGCACCCACATACAATTCCACAAATAACTGAAAATATGCATACAGTTTGATCTTGCTTATCAAAACTGGTGGTACACTTAAGTAGGAAAAAAATCCAACTTTTAACTCTCTTGCCTCTACAAAGAAATAATGCAGCAATATATATTTTTTTCAATATTGGTTTGTAAGGATATCAAGATATTAGTGTTCCTAGAATGTCTGCCTGAAATGTTCTTTGCCTGTTTTTGATACAGTACAACCACAATATAGCTTAGTTGTGTAGTCATGTGTGTCATTTCAATATATGAATGCTCAAGAAGTTAGTAAAAGTGTTCAATAAAAATACATTAAATTGAATTAATCTTTAGTTTTTCTTATTCTCAGCTATAAGCCAGAGTCTAGCAGAAACTGGAAAAGAGGGTTGAAATTTCCTCAATTACACTAAGCTACTTAATTGCCTTGACTCTCCCAAGAAGGTCTGCAAAAGTCAGCAAGCAAATTGGGAGAGATAAACCACTTCCCTTTGTAAGGGTGACTTGTGCTTGCTTAAGAGACATTGCTATGTAGGGAGGAAGGAAAGAGACATTATTAGCAGTATTCCTATTCCTATTCTTATTCTCGTTCCTATTCCTCCCAAGTTGGATATTGGCTAAGTGGTCTTTGTTTTGTAATTTTCTAAACCATTACCCACACTCACATCCACTGACAAATACAAATGATTGCATTTATCCACCACTCTCTTTAATGCAGAGAAAATGAAAGTGAGTGTGCAACATAGTAAAGCAGCCTAGAAGTAAATTCACCCATTTCTTTCTTACTTCCACCTTTCATACTCAGCTCTTAGCTCACTACCACTATAATCTCACACGCACACACATACACACACACACACAGACACACAGATGTGAAACCTGGATGGTAAAAGTGCCATGCTAAGGCACAACCCAGACTGTAAACTGTACCAAATTCAAATGACAAAGACATGAGTGCTGGCTAGCTCTGCCTTTGCTACATACTAGTGAGATGACCCTTGGAAATCCACTTAGCTTCTCTGAGTTGCAATTTCTTCATCTATAAAATAGACTTCATACCTTCCCTATTCCTTACCCTTCTCTCCAAATATTTTTAGGTTCAACTATGATGGAATATGTAAACTTTAAATCTAAAAGCGAAGACTGATAATCTTTAAAACTTAAGCCAAAAATGCAGCTGAAGCCTTCTTAAAACCAAAAGAAGAGAAAAGTTTTAGCTTAACCGGTGAAGAATGTCTGCCTTGAGTGTTATGCTCTTTTAAGAACTATCTATGTGGGAACAAGGATACCCTGGAGACATAGTGGTTTAAGTGCTACAGCTGCTAACCAAAGGGTCAGTGGTTCAAATCTACCAGATGCTCCTTAGAAACTCTAAAGCATAGTTCTAGTCTGTTTTATAAGGGTGCTGTGAGTCAGAATCATCTTGACAACAGAGAGTTTGGTTTGGGTTATACAGGAACAAAGCGACCACTGGAAGGATTAAATAAGAACCTTAAAGGGAAGTGGCACAGTGAATAAGAGCTCAGCTGATAATCAGAAGTTCACTGGTTAGAATCCACCAGTTGTTCCTTGGAAACCACATGGAACAGTTCTACTCTGTTCTCTAGGGTCAATATGAGTCACAATAGACTGAATTGTGATGGGTTTGTTTTTTTGTTTTTTTTAAGGAAAGTGAATCTATGTTAGTGGGGAAGAACAACTCAGAAAAGGAGAATGAGAATGTTTGCACAACTGGAAGAATGTGATTAGTGTCACTGAACTATGCATGTAGAAATAGTTAAGGTTGGTATGTGTCTTTGCTGTATATATTCTCAACAACAGCAAAAACATTTAAAGGTAATATTAAGGCATTTGTTACTACTCTTTGCTTCCTAAAATTCATCAGGGTCCCAATAATAAATTAACTGACTAACCAATGCAAAAGAAACAAGCAATAAACTAAAGCATGGTGACTTATGTTAAAATATTTGAATGACAAAGCCCAGCTTGGATACATTTTTGTCTGGGAACGATTCTGTACCGCAGTACCACTGTGTCCCCAGACTAAGTGTCCTTATCCCTCCATGTGTTGTCTCTGCATCCCGTAGTTACAATTTTGTTGCACTTATCCCAAGTTATGGAAAAAAAAATGTCACTGAGTCAATTTTGATTCATAGCAACCCTGTAGGACAGAGCAGAACTGCCCCACAGGGTTTCCAGGGAATGGCTGGTGGATTCATTTTGATGATGTTCTGTTTAGCAACTGGTCTCTTAAACACTGTATCATCAGAGCCCCTTTACCGCAAAGTGTTATACTTAGTTATTTGCTTGTCTGTCTCCTCTGCCAGGTTGTGAGCTCACTAAAGTTGTTGCCATGTCGGTAACCCAATCATGGCCTAGCTCCGTGCCTGGCATGCACATAAATCCTGCTAGAGTTGTCTTCAGAGGTAGTAATAATAAGGGATAGGAAGCCTCCTGATCCACATTCTTTCCTCAGCTCTGCATCTCACTAATATTACCCATGAGCTTGAACAAATCCCTTTCCTTCTGTGAAATGAGGTCATCATACTAAATCAAGTTTGCGAACTGCTGTCCAACAAGCCCAGTCTAACCCCAGGCATAGTTTTTTTGGCTGCTCATTATTTCCACTTAAACAAACAAGTAAACAAAATTGCTGTTGAGTCAATTCCAACTCACTGCAACCCTAAAAGACAGAATAGAACTGTCACATAGGGTTTCCACGGAGCACCTGATGGATTTAAACTGCCAACATTTTTGGTTAGAAGCCATAGCTCCTAACCACTATGCCAACGGTATTTAAAAAAAAAAAAAAAAAAACAACTTTAATAAATTATGAGTTTATGTATCAAGTATTTTCATACAAAGTTAAAAGATCTCGCACCACGGGGCTGGCACTCTATCACAGCAAGACTTGCTGGAGCTGTGAGCTGCCTGTCACAGGCAGGGTGGGAGGTGTTGGTGGGAGGTGTTCAGTCCATGACAGTCCCTGTGACTTTGTACCCTTGCTAACTTCACTCATTTACACTCTCACTATCCTTGTTTTGGGCTGAAGTTCTCGGGCAATTAATGAATGAGGGGGAAAAAAGATGTGGGTGGGAGGGGGTAAAACAGAGGGAGAAACTGGAAGAGGAGAAGGTGGCATTAGCAACAAACAGGGCTATCACGGGTAGTATGATATCATGTGAGGAAAATTAGATCTTTTTACAGTATCTGATTTTCCATACAGCAAAGCAATCATTTTGTCTAAGATCCAGGAAACATGAATAATAGCTGACGTGACAAACCAGAGGTTAATCGTTAGAGACTGTTGTGGCTTTGGGTGCCATTTCCACTGTTCCTGTGGCCCACTTGCAAGGAGCTACAACTAGCAATTTGAAACTTATGCACCTCTGTAGAGGGGCTGTCCCATCTGTAGCATATCCATAACCTCCCAAGGCAAAGCTGCCATTACTTATGGTATAATCAGAGGCACAGCAGGTACAGAGAGGAAGAGAAAGCTAGGTACACATTACAAGGAAGCCTGATGAGTCCAACATACTACTCATCTGGAACAAAGTACTGGCCCCAGGAAATTCAAAATAGTGCATCTCAATGTGTGTGGCATGCATCTATTTCACCCATGTGGTGTTTGATTGGGCATGTCAACACTGATCCAGACTGTATTTTCTCTCCAGCTTTCTTTACACTCTGACTAGACTAATTAGCACATAGAGCCCATTAAAACTGTCTGCAGAATCTTCAATTCACCTCTTTCAAAACTACCTGCATCCCAAATTCCCAGGCTACTCCCTTCCCAAAAGCTCCAAGTTGATAACTGAAAGACAAGTCTTTATTTGCCTTCCTGCATGTTAATATTCTTATCCACATCAGGTTTTTTGACACTAGTCCATCAGCTAATGAAGAGCAAAAAAGTTTTATTGTATAAAATTTTTATTAGAATTTCTGCTTTGGGGATATGCAGACTTTAGTTAGGAGCTCAGTAGCAGGCACAATTAGATTGCAAACTGCTCCATTCTATCAAAATATTCATAGGAATCCAAGTGTGGTTTTTCAATCACTTTCTCCATTTCGTGAATGTTATTCTCAAAAGTGATAGGTCTGGGGAGATGGATGACTTATAGAAAATTCATTAATGACACCTGAAAAAAGAATCAGAGTAGATGCAAAATGTAGATACACTATGGACAATCTACTCATACCTTTATCGTCTATGTGAAAAATAATACATGTCTAGGAAGAAGCACAGGTCTAGAATTCAAGAAATTTGAATTTTAATCATAGTTTCACCAGTTAGAATTGTGATCTGAAGCAAATTCCTTAACATCTTTGGATTTCCTCAACTGGAAAGTAAGACCAATTAAATAAGCCCTAAAGCAGTGAGTCCCAAAATTTAACATGCAGATGATCACCAGAAGATTATGTTAAAATGCAGGTCTAACGTCAGTTCACATAGGATGAGCCCGACATTCTGCCGTCCTACAGACTCTCAGGTGGTGCTGATGCTGTTGGTCCATGGGCAACGCTGAGAGCAAGGTGCCAAAACGCTGGTTCTCAAAACCTGGCTTTGCGTGGGAATCACCTGGGGGTCTAAAGACATGCAATGCCTGGGTGCTACACTCTGAGAATCTGATTTCGTGGCTATGAGCCGTGTGTGGTTTGGGCAAGTGTTTGTATCTCCCTGGGTGATTCTAACACAAAGTAAAGGTTGAGGAGTCCTCCTCTATTCCTCTGGAACTCTACAGTGAAGACCTTTATTTTTCAGTCATGTTACATTTGTATAATGAAATATTTGTGTGTGCTATTTGAAGACAATCCAGAGAGACAAATAAGGTTAACACTATTAATTTTGATTTGCAAGAGATAGACAAACACCCAAGAGTCAGGTGACTTGCCTAACAGCACACAAGATCTGACAATTAGGGCCATAAACTTAATCATTCTAAGTGTTACATACCTCATTGCTGAATATCACTGTGATGATCTTTGAAGTGATCTCCTTGAGGATTACAGATGCCAGTGCCTAGTCCGCTCTTCAAGGCAGTCTTGGGACTCTTTCTGGAAGAGCCATTGTGCACAGTGGCAAAGTGGCAAGTTCATGAAACTAATTGCATAGTTGTCTGTGAGGGAGTTTTTAGCCGTTAACCAATTAACTGTGTTGGAACACCATCCCTGCTCACTTGATGTGGCCCCCAGTGACTTTTTCCTTTACCTGAAGGTAAAGGAAATATTGAAATGAGGTTTTTGTTGTTGTTAGGTGACGTCAAGTCAGTTCTGACTTACAGCAACTCTGTACACAACACAACGAAATACTGCCCAGTCTTGCGCAATGACCACAATAGTTTTTAGGCTTAGGTCTGTTGTTTCAGCCACCGTGCCAATCCATTTCGTTGAGTGCATTTGTCTTTTTCACTGACTCTCCACTCTACCAAGCAAGATATCATTCTCCAGGGACTGATCTTTCCTGACAACATGTCCAAAGTATGTAAGATGCAGTTTTCCCATCTTTGCTACCAAGGAGCACTCTGGTTGTACTTCTTCCAGAACCCAACTGTTGGTTCTTTCGGCAGTCCACAGAACATTCAACATTCTTCTCCAACACCGGAATTCAGAGGCATCAGGTCTTCTGTTTTCCCTGTTCATTGTCTGGCTTTCTCATGCATATGATTCAATAGAGAATACCATGGTTTGGATCAGCCTCATTTCATCCTTCAAGGTGATGTCTTTACTTTTCAATACTTGAAAGACATCCTTTGCAGCACATTTTCCCCATGCAAGGCATCTTTTGATTTCTTGACTGCTGTTTCCATGGGTGTTGACTGCAGACCCAATTAAAATGAAATCCTTGACAACCTCAGTCTTTTCTCCATTTATGACAATGTTGCTTACTGGTCCAGTTGTGAGGATTTTTGTTTTCTTGGTGCTGATGTGCAATCCATAATGAAGGCTGAGGTCCTTTGATCTTCCTCAATAAGTGTTTCAAATCTTCACTTCCGGCAAGTACGGTAGTGTCATCTGAGTAATGCAAGTTATTAATGAATCATCCTGCAATCCTGATGCCTCATTCTTTTTCACAGAATCCAGCTTCTTGGATTATTCAGTGGGCATACAGATTGAAAAGGTATAGTGAAAGGATACAACCCCGATGCACTCCTTTCTTGACTTTAAACCATGCAGAGTCCCTTTGTTCTGTTCTCACGACTGCCTCTTGATCCAAATACAGATTCCATAAAAGCACAGTTAAGTGTTCTGGAATGCCCATTCTACACAGTGTTAGACATAATTTTTTGTGGTCCACACAGTCAAATGCCTTTGCATAGTTAACGAAACACAAGTAAACATCTTTCTGGTATTCTCTGCTTTCAGCCAAGATAGATCTGACATCAGCAATAATATCCTTGGCTCCACATCCTCTTCTCAATCCAGCTTGAATTTCTGGCAGTTCCTTGTCAATATACTGTTGCAGTTGCTTTTTGATAATCTTGAGCAAAATTTGACTTGTGTGCAATATTAAAGATATTTTTCGGTAATTTCCACATATGGTTGGATAGCCTTTCTTTGGAATAGGCATAAATATGGATCTCTTCCAGTTGGTTGACAATGTAGCTGTCCTCCAAATTTCTTGGCAGAGATGAGTGAGTACTTCCAGCACTGCATCTGTTTGTTGAAATATCTCAGTTGATATTCCATCAATTCCTGGAGCCTTGTTTTTTGCCAGTGCCTTCAATACAACCTTGACTTCTTCCTTCAGCACCATTGGTTACTGATCATACGCTGCTTCTTCAAATGGCTGAATATCGACCAGTTCTTTCTGGCATGATGACTCTGTATTCCTTCCATCTTCTTCTGATGGTCCCTGAGTCGTTTAATTTTTTCCCTGTAGAATCCTTAACTGCTGCAACTCAGGGCTTGAATTTTTTCTTCAGTTCCTTCAGCTTGAGAGATGCAAAAAGTTTTCTTCCGTTCTGGTTTTCCACTGCCAGCTCTCTGCACATATCGTTATCACACTTTATTTTGTCTTCTTGAGCTACCCTTCAAAATCTTCTATTTAGGTCTTTTACTTTGCCTTGTCTACATACCCCAAAACTAAGCCCACTGCCATCAAGTCAACTCTGACTCATAGCAACACTACAGAACAGAGTAGAAATGCTCCATAGAGTTTCCAAGGAGTGCCTGGCCTATTCAAACTGCTGAACTTTTGGTTAACAGACATAACATTTAACCATACCACCAGGGTTTCCTTATCTACATAGAAAAGCAAAATACTATTATAAAGTCATGATTCTTTGTTCCTTTTGTTCCAAAGGAAATCAAAACTAGCTCTTATAATTAGCAAAACAAAAACATTTTAATAACCGTTTGGTTTTACAAAGGTAAAGCCTGAATCTTTTTCAAAAGAGGTTACAAATGGCAGCCTATAATCAGATCTGGCCTGTAGACATGTTTCATTTAAAATGCACAATAGTTATGGATTGATTTTTGTCTCCCCCAAAATACCTGCCAACTTGGCTAGTCCATAATTCCCAGTATTGTGCTATCATTCACTGTTTTGTCACCTGATGTCATTTTCCTCTGTATTGTGAATCCCATCTCTATGATGTTAATGGGCAAAATTTGAGGTAGGTATGTTAATGAGGCAGAACTCAATCTGCAAGATTGGGTTCTACCTTAAACTAATCTCCTTTAAGATGTAAAAAGGAGAAGTGAACAGAGGAAAGAGACCGCATATCACCAAAAAAAAGCAGAGCCAGGAACTTGCTCCTTTTGCACCCAGGGCCCCTGTGCTGAAAAACTCATAAACCAGAGGAAGATTGATGACAAGGATCTTTCCCCTAGAGTTGATAAAGAGAGTAAGGCTTCCTCTAGATCTGGCAGCTTACATTGGAACTTCTATCCTCCTATACCACTAGAGGATACATTTGTTCCATCTACATGCAGTATTTCTGTCATAGATGCGTCAGGTAACTAAGACACTTATCTTTATGGTATTTTCAAATTTTTAGAGTTTAATTTGTCAGAAACAGCTTCCTTATAAGTAAATACCACATAAAAAGGCAAACTTTGGGTGTTTCTCAAACAAGCTGGAAGAGATAAGGATGCCAGGTCTACACTCAGAATGATGTAATCATGGAAGCTGAGTCACTGAGCTCTCCACAGATGAAGTGTGAGTTTTTCATTCCCCATAGTCTCTATTTTTCTTCTTAATTCCTAGTGTCAGATGACAGATACCATTACCCTTAAGCTTAATTCTTCTTATACTTTTTTTCTATCACAGGTTGAATAATGAAAAATAGTCAAAGAGGGAAACCAAGAAAAATTGAGAACAGTATACTGTGTTTTTATACCTAGCCCATATCGCCCTATTTATAATATGAGGCTCTGAAGAGATGTCCGGGTTTGTGAATCCTGCTTCTCAGGAATAGGTAAGTTGAGACATTCAGGCACCAACCTCTTCTACCTAATAATACAAACGGCTTCCTGAGTTGCCAAATATTTTTTTCCTATTCTGCAGGTCGTCTTTTAATTCTACTGTTAAAGTCTTTGGATGAGCAAAACTGTTTGATTCTTAGTAGTTCCCATTTATTTACTTTCTCTTCTGTTGACTGTGGTTTGTTTGTCAGATTTTGAAGTTTGTCTATGTTGTGTATTAAAACTTCCATTGTTGATCCTAATTTTTCTTGGATGAGCTTTATCATTTTAGATTTGATATTTAGGTCTTTTATCCAGTTTGAGTTGGTTTTTGTATAAGGTGTGAGACATGGGTTTTGTTTCAGTTTATTGCAGGTGGATATCCAATTGTGCCAGCGCTATTTGCGTTGTTTGTTTCCTTTCTTGTTTATCTTTAGTAAGTTTAGACAACGGATTGTCAGTTTTGTTGATTTTTTCTAAAAACCAGCTTTGGTCTTTTCATTTTTTTCAGTTGGTCTTCTATTCTCTAATTCATTTAGTTCTGCTCTAATCTTTATAATCTGTTTTCTTCTGGTGCCTGAGGGGTTCCTCTGTTCTATCTCTATTTGTTCAAGCTCTAGGGTTAGATCTTTCATTTAGGTTCTCTCTTCCTTCCAGATGCATGCATTCATACATATAAACTGGCCTCAGAGCACTGCTTTGGCTGTATCCCATAGTTTCTGGTAAGAAGTGTTTTCATTCTTGTTGAAATCCATAAATTTCTTTATTGCATCCTTGATTTCTCCTGTAACCCAACAAGAGCAAGATGTTGTTCAGTTTCCATGAGTTCCACTTTCTATCTATGTTTTTTCTGCTATTGATTTTGGCTTTAATGGCTTTGTGGTCTGAGAAGATGCTTTGCAATAATTCAACAGTATGGATTTTGTTGAGATTTGCTTTATGTCCTAACACATGGTGTATTCTGGAAAGTGTTCCATATGCGTTGGAGAAGAAGGTGTAGTTGTCTGCTAATAGGTAGAAAGTTCTGTATATGTTGCTGATGTCTAGTTGGTTAATTGTGACAATAAGATCTTCTGTGTCTTTTCTGAGCTTTGTTCTAGACAATCTGTCCAATATTGAGAGTGAAGTGTTGACATCTCCCACTGTTACTGTGAAGTGATCTATCTCCTTTTTGAGTGTAGTCAGTGTTTCTTCAACATATTTAGGTGCCCTAGGGTCGCCATGAGTCGGATCCGACTCAACGGCACTTGGCTTGGCTTAATGTTGGGTACACAAATATTTAATATTGTCAAGTCTTCTTTGTATACTGAATCTTTAAGCAATAATGTCCATCCTGTCCACAATGGTGGATTTTACATTAAAATCGATTTTATCTGAGATTCGTATTGCCACACCTGCTCTTCTTTGTGTATTGTTAGCTTGATATGTATTCTTCCATCATTTAATTTTCAGTGTGTTCCTGTATTTAAGTCTAAGGTGAGTTTCCTGTAAGCAACTTTTGGACAGGACATGTTTTTTGATCCAAGATGCCACTCGTTGTCTCTTTACTGGAGTATTCAGTCCATTCACATTCAATATAATTATTGATAGAATGTGTTTAGTTCTGTCATTGTGATATGTTTATTTTTGTGCTAATGTTTTCTCCGTTGTTCTTATTAATCTGTTCTGGGACATTCTTCTTTGTGAGTTGATTTTTCACCTTTTTGGGGGTTGGTTTTGTGATTGTTGGGACTCTTGCATTATTACATTTCTTGATTTGATACATTGCATCTTTGTTGTGCTTTGCGGCTGCCCCTGTAATCCCTTTTAATAGTCTATGTTTAAACCCAATTTTAACTACTACAAGCCTTATTAACTTTCCACCTGAAAGGACTGTAACAACTGTAGTATATCCCTCTGTTTAATCTGACGACATCATAGTATTCATGATATGGTCACTGGATCGCTCTTTTAATATTATAGCTTTGACTGAGTTTGCAGCCTTCCCTAACTGAGTAGCTTTCTGGGTGATGAGTCCTGTATTTCCTCCTAAAATATAAAATTAATGGTTTTGTTCTTCTAAGCCAAGAGCTTCTTTCAGTATTTCTTGCAGCTTCAGTTTGGTTTTTATAAAGTCTCTGAGTTTCTGTTTATCTGTGAATGTCTTGATTTTGTTTTCATATTTGAAAGATAGTTTTGGAAGATATATAATTCTTGGTTGGAAATTCTCCTTCAAGGCTTTGAGTGCATCATTCCATTGTCTCTGTGCTAGCTTTGTTTCTGCTGAGAAATCTGTCAAAAGCCTACGGGGTTCCCCTCTGAATGTTAGCTTTGCTTTGAGTCTTGTTGTCTTTAAGAGTTGCTGCTTATGTTTCATTTCATTAAACTTGATTATAATATGCCTTGGAGTCTTTTGGGATCTATATTGAGTGGTGTTTTATATGCATCTTGGACATCTGTATTCTCTTCTTTCAAAATTTCTGAGACATTTTCTGTTAGCTGCTCAGCCACAACATTCTCTGTGTTCTCAGCTGTCCCATCTGTTCAGAAACTCCAATTAATCATTGATTGTTCCTCTTAACAGAGTCCCACATGCTTCCTAATGCTTCTTCATTTTTCTTGTTTTTTTTTTTTTTTTTTTTTTTTTTCTGATTTCTCCACATACATGCTGGAGTCAACAGTTCTGTCTTCCAAATCAGAAAGTTTATTTTCCATTTGTTCCATTCCGTTTCCTTGGCTTTAAACTGAATTTTATATCTCTTTGGTTTTGTTATTGATCTGTTGGATTTCAGAGTACTGGTGTTCCTTCAGATCAAATTGCTTGCTTAATTTTTCATTTTGCTCTGCTCCATTTTGTACAAGGTCTAGGAGGGTTCTCTACATAATCCTTTTGTACTTTCCCTCTGATAGTTTTGGAAAGGCTTCTTCATCTGGGAAATTCTTTGGATCTTTCTTTTGTGGGCCTTCTGAAGCCGTAGGTGAATTCTTCCTAAGGTTCCAGTCCAAAGTTTGTTGCTTTTGGGGCAACTGAAGTTTGTTTTGTCTCTCCAGTGTTACCTTAATGGGATCTAAAGGTCAGTCTGAAAAGGAAATTGATCATCAGACACCTATATGTACTCCAGTGAGGGGGCTCAGTGGACTCTATGGGGTAGCGGGCTCTACCTCCTGGTTGGCAAAGACACAGCCCCACTTATAAAGTCACTGGGGAGCTGTCAGCTTAACCTATAATGTGAGGCAGTAAAGGCTGGAAAAGATGCCATCTGGATACACAGCAGTTATTTCTCCATTCAAAGGTAAAGCGTACCTGACAGCTTTCAAAATCTATCAGGCTTTAAGATGTGCAAGTCCTTCTTCCTAGCTGGTGAAGTAGGCACTTCTATGTCAAAGACTGCTTTACTACTGGAAAAGCTCTCTCTGGGCAGGCACTGCCTCCCGGACTGGGAACTAGGTCCAGCTGAGACCACTGGGTGGGTTTGAGTCCCCTGCATAGAAAAGTCTGTCTCCCAGTGAATCAAGATGGTGTGCTACACAAACTCCCCTGCCTACCTCAGAAAAGGCTGTTCAATGGCAGAGATTCAGAGATTCTGACAGAGAGAGGTCAGAGGTGGCAAGTTGCACAGACTCCAAGGCCAGGCTTTCAAAATGTGGCCACTCGGCTCGCCAATCTCATCAGCAGTGCATCTGAGCCTTGCTAACAGTCAAACCTCAGCCCCTCCTGCCAGCTAAGACAAAGAAATAAAAAGTTAAAATGGTAATTTACTTTCAGTCTGTGCAAACCAGCACTCAACAAGGGCGGGGGTCTATGAAAGAGAAGAAGTTTTCTGCCCAGATTTTTGTAGACCAAGTAGACAGCCCTATGACATGTCCTAGGGCTCAGTAGATGTCTAGAAAGCTCCATTTAATTATCACTTCATGCCTTGGTTTCCAGAGGGATTTAGGGAGACGTGTGTTTAGTCCACCCTCTTGCCTCCATCCCCCACAAAGAGCTTTCTTAACTCTAGGTAGAATTACATCTGAGAATGAGGTTATAGTTTTACTGGGTCATAGCCAGATCCAAGAGGCAAGAGAAAAAGTTTTATTATTCTTTCTTCTTTTCAGTTAGTCCAAAAGAAGTTCAGGATATCAGGACTCTAAATAGGGGAAACCTGGCTTAAGGTACTCACTCCCATTGTGAGGGTAAACATGTTACTGGGTTGAGGCAGAGAAAAAGAAAAACCAATAAAGGAATATGGTGCGTGAACTCTACAAAATGTAAGGAGCAGGTTCATTTTTTTTTTTCGGTGTTGTTAACTAGACAACAGATAAGTGTTAACTTTGGTGAAGGGTAAGACAGTACACAATATTGGGGAATTCAGCCCAATTTGACCAAGACAAGATTGTCGAAGCTTCATAGACACATGCAGACTCCCTAAGGGAGAAAATTACTGGACTCAGGGCTGGAGACCATGGTCTCAGAGGACATTTAGCTTAAATGGCATAGGATAGTTTATAAAGAAAATGTTTTACATCCCACTTTGGTCAGCAGTGTCTGATGTCCTTGAATCTTGAAAACAGCCATCTAAGATACTTGACTGGTCCCCCCCTGTCTGGTGCAAGGGAGAATGGAAAAAACCAAAGATGTAAGAAAATGATTAGTCCAAAGAGCTAATGGATCACAACAACCACAAACTCCACCAGACTGAGTCAAGCATAACTAGATGGTGTCTAGCTACCACAACTGGCAACTCTAATAAAATCACAAAACAGAGCTCTAGACAGTGCTGGAAGAAATGCAGAACAACATTCTAACTCACAAAACAGACCAGACTTCCTAGTCTGATCTGAGAGACATCCTTTTAACTCAGGACTAAAATTTCTTTCAAGTTCCACCCTTCAGTCAAAGATTAGACAGGCCCATAAAACAATACGAGACTAAATGGTCATACTAGTCCAGGGGCAAGAATAGGAAGGCAGCATAGAATGGGAAAGTTGATAACAGGAAATCCAAGGTTGTAAAGGAGAGCGTTGACACATTGTGAGATTGGCAACCATGTCACGAAACAGTATGTGCATTAGTTGCTTAATGAGAGACTAACAGTCTCTGCAAATCTTCATCTAAAGCATTTTATGTGTGTGGGTATAAACTCATTGCTGTCAAGTTGGGTCTGACTCATGGTGACCCTAGAGATCAGAGTAGAACTACCCCTTAGAGTTTCCAAGGAGTGCCTGAGGGATTTGAACTGCCATCCTTTTGGTTAGCAGAGGTAGCAGCACTTAAACCACTACACCACTAGGGTTTCCATATATGTGTGTGTGTATATATACATGTATTCACACACACACACATATACATACACACGTACATATACATGACTTGGAAGTCTCACTTGGTCAAAGGGACTGACCCAGAGCATGAGTTCACAATAGCTACCAAGGTGAGTACAGTTAAGCAATCTTCATATTTACTCCCATATGCTATATCAAAAGTATTAACCTAACTTCTCTCTTTGACTTTAGAAGAGATTTTATGAGAGGGATCTGTGAGACTGAGAGTTCATCTTCTTATCTTTCAAAGGTGTCTTTCAGTCACTTTCAACTCACAATGACCCCATGTACGACAGAAGGAAACTCTGCCCAGACCTGTGCAATCCTCAGAATAGTTGCTATATTTGAGCCCAGATGGACTGTGTCAGTACATCTCATTGAAAGTCTTCCTCTCTTTTGCTGACCTTCTACTTCACCAAGCATAATGTCCTTCTCCATGGACTGGTTCCTCTTGATAACATAATCCAAAGTACATGAAAGTATTTACTTTCATAAAAGTTGTACAATTACAAAAACCAAAACCAAAACCAAAAACAAAATCTTGTGTTGCATTTTTCCTGATACTATCTGTAGTCCTTCAGTGTAAAATGTCAGAGTCTAATCACAACTGTGTTATAGAGAGTCGTATCAAGGGCTTGTGTGAATATAACAAATAAAGTAGCAAGTAAGCATAGCAGTCACCTGGAGAAGATGTGCAATATCCCTAAATGTGGCTTGAGAAAGTCATAACGGAGACTGTGATGCCAAACACCACCAAGCATGGATTTGGAGAGCACGCATACCTCCCCCGGGGAAATCTAGTATGGGAGATGACAATCTGGTGTGAAAAAAAAAAAGGAAAACATAAAATCTTCTTATAGTTATGTTGGATGTGACTGCAGGGATGTATGCTACTAATGATTAGATGCAAATGAGAAATGTGGTCCCTGACACTTGGATAACTTGAAGACGCTTGGTTTACATCTAAAGAAGATGGAACATAGTGAAACCTGTTCTGCACCATCACCTTTATATCTGCAGTCTCAAACATGCAACCCTGTTGATACAATAATAGATAGATAGACAGATGGATGAAAACAATGGGTAATGTCAGATATTGACATGTCTGTGTTTTCTTGATAAATTTTAAGTTTTTTCCATGTACTTCGTAAAAATTATATACAAAAATTGAATTTTTTTTCTTTTTTTTGTGAAATAAAACTGACTAGAGTTCCAAGCAAACACTGAATCTATACAGATTGTAACTGCAATTCATTTACCTTTTCCCCTATATACCCAGCACATACATACTTGGCACATAGTAAGAGCTAAATAATTGCTCATCTAAAATGAAAAAAAAAAAAAAAGAAATTTAAATTATAAGGGAGCTATAAGAGAGCTTAGTTATCTGTTCACAAAACTATATGCAGCAGAATTTTTACTTTTTAGGAAGACAAGTCATGAGATTTCTGAGATACCTTCAATTTGCAATACAACTTATCACTAAATGAGATGTGGATACTGGGACATAAGCTAAATTCTTCTGGCTAAGAAATTAGCATTCATACTAAGCACTTCTTTATGTCATGCAATCCTCATAATAACCCTATGATGTGAATATTATTCCATTGGCAGATTATTCATGATGAAGACATTTGTAGCCGTTTTATATTATTGAAAAGACAAATACTGTATTTGCAGTCCTAAGAGAAAATCACAGATAAAAGTTACCAACAAAGGCAGAAAATAGCTGTGATGCATTGCTAAATAAAGCAAAAGATCTGTCCCTCATACATGTTTGCTGTTTGGGAAAATTCATACTGGCCAAAGCTCTAATTATTGATAAATGAGCTTCAAAGTTATCCTCTGGCACAACAGATCAGTAATAACATCTGTGTAAATGTAATATCACAACATAAACACTCCAAGCCACAGAAAAGAAAATAACGTTGTTTGGTTTGGTTTCATTTAGTGAAGCTTATTATATATTTTTTGAACAAGCCATTCTCTCCATAAAACTCAGCTAGCAAATCTGCCTCTCCTATTATCGTTGTGAAGATAATGTAGCCAACAGATGGAGGGTTTCATACAATTTGCTGAACTAAATTTAACAGGTTTGGCTGTGAGTGTTAACTTATTTTTATATTCTATTTGCGCTATGTTTGTAATAGATGCACACACATGAATAAAAACAGAAAATCTGTACACACAGTACAGCTGGTTCGATAATGTTTTCATTATAGTATCACATACTCCTAATTAGAAGACTTCATATTTGGCCCACCAAGGCATTTGGACTGCAGAGCCACTTGCGCAGCATGCACATGACAAAAAAAGACCTCCATCAATAACGTAGACATATTTGAATCTTCCCTCCATCTATGGTGCCATGTGATCAAAGGGAGTAGAACAAGATTCGTTAAACTAATAATGTTCTACTAAATAAATGAGCAGTTGAACCATGTGCCACAAAATTTAATGGGTGGATTTCATTTGGCCCGGAGGTCCACGTAGGAATGTATCTGTGACAGATGAAACACAGCACAGTATGTCAAAAATACGAGTTGGGAAAATTGAGTGCCGTTAAATGCTAAATGGTAGCAAGAATCCTCAAACTTCAACTCAGCTTTACAACATGAATGCTACTGTTAAGGAGGCTTTCATTTTATCAACACAAGGAATCAGTTGAGAAACTATTTAAGCAAGGTTTCCCCAAAATTGGTTATTAATTCCAGTTGCCCTGTGATCATATTTCTTATTCACTGAAATAGCAGGATGGAAGCTATAAAAGTAATGTAGCTGATGATTGTAACTAGAAGTGGAAAATGCTGGTCATCAGAAACCTCTCCTCAGAAAAGCAAGCTGCAGATACATACACAGACAGATACATCACACAAATAAATAAATCCACATGCACTCTTACCACATACCAAAGAAACTCCATAAAAATTCCAAGTAAGAAAAAAATGGTAAAGTGCAACTGCATGCAAAAAATTCAGAAATTCTCAGATTCAGAATTCTAGATTCTCCAGGAATACAAAACTAAAATATGCCAGTGGCTTGCTGAAGCAAAAGTCTTTTACGTTTCTTTGAGTCAAACAGTTCTTTATTTAGATGGACTGTACCCTTAGGTAACTTCCAATGTAGTTGCATTTGCATCTCCGATGTCTGAAGGAATTTCTATAATTAGGAAACAGGACCTCAGTCCTTCTTGCCCCCAATTAAAGTCTTTACACTCCTTGTCAAGGCTTCCTAGTCTCTCCTTTTACACTTCACAAAGCAAAGGAAGGTGAAAGAGTCACTGATTTTAATCTCATCAGCCTTTCTCCACGTACAAACCTTAGCAAGCTTTTATTTAAAAGAGATATGATGCCATCTCATTCACCAGGCAAGTTCTATTTCTGCTTGAATATGTACAGTATCTAAACAAAGTTAAAGGATTGATATGGATCAGATATGAATTGCCTAGCAACTGCATTCCCTGAAGCTGAGAAGAACCTAAATTTTTAAGTTTCTGAAACTGATTAGTGTTTTACAAAGAACAGAGAGAATGTGTGTTTTTTTTTTTACTTTTCAGAGAAGTGATTATGATATATGGCTGTTAGATCAAAAAAGAAAAAGTAACATATAGCTTAAAAATAAAATAAAGTAAAAAAAAATCCTTGACTCATCATCGTAGTTGTAGCAAAAAATCTAATTCATTCTATTGAGCTTATAGCTACATTCATACAATGTGAAAAAGCCCTTCAGTCAACCAGGCATCTGTATTGTCTCTTTACTGGGCATAAAACTCCTAGTGTGGACTGAACTGCTCTCCTTCTCTCTCAAACTTGTAAGTTCTAACCTCTGTACCTATAAATGTGACCATATGTGGAAATAGATGTTCTCTTTTATGTTGAAATAGGTCATGTAGATTAAGGTGGGTCTTAAATCTAATCACTTCTGAGTGATGTTTTATAAAAATAGAAGAGCAAACACAGAGACATGTAAACACAGGGAAGACATCTCATAGAAATCCCATATGACAGAGTAGAACCACCCCATAGGGTTTCCTACTAGGCTTCAACCTTTACAGGAGCAGATTGCCAGATCTTTTTGTCCAGTGGAACCGCTGGTGGATTTAAACTACTGACCACTCAGTTAATCACTGAATGCTTAATTAATGAGCCACCAAGGCTCCTTTTACTTATAATAAATAAACTTTTTGTTGATTCAGTGTCTGTATGTTTAGAGACCAAGATATTTTACCAAAATCATCAAATTCACCTACTTTATTTACTTCCAATAAGATTCTCTAAAAGCATTTACCATTACAAGCATTTTGTATTTAAAAAATTCCCTTCTCCAAAAAAAAAAAAAAATCCCTCCTAGCAACCAGTTTTCTTTCAATTTGTGTCAGTACCAAACACAAAATGCTGTCACTGTCCATATTGCTTATCTTTCTTTATTTCCTTAGATTCCACTTTTCTGCTCGCTTCTAAGAATACTCATGGTGGGTGGTTCCATCTTTTTTAAGTTCTCTGAATTTCTTTAATCGTTCAATTTTCTAAATTATTCTGTATTGAATTCATTCTCTGGGTCTGTCTTCAGGCCTTAAAGAAAGTCAGCTATTCATTTCCTAATTTGTTCCTAGTTTTGTATTAAGCACTGTGGAAAAATAAACAACTAGAACACATCACCATCCAGAAATTTAAGCTGGATTCAGAAGAGAGCATGGAACCAGGGATAAACCTACTGATGTCAGAAGGATCTTGGCTGAAAGCAGAGAATACCAAAAAAATGTTTACCTGTCTTTCATTGACTATACAAAGGCATTCCACCGTGTGGAGCATAAAAAATTATGGCTAACAGTGCAGAGAATGGAAATTTCAGAACACTTAATTGTGGTCTTAAACAATGTGTATATGTATCAAGAGGCAATCACACAAACAGAACAAGGGGATTCTGCACAGTTTAAAGTCAGGAAAGGTGTGCATCAGGATTGTGTCCTTTCACCATACCTTTTCAATCTGTATGCCAAGAAAATAATCCAAGAAGCTGGATTCTGTGAAGAAGAATGAGGCATCAGGGTTGAAGGATGATTCATTAACAACTTGTGTTACTTAGATGACACTATCTTACTTGCTGGAAGTGAAGATTTGAAACATTTATTGAGGAAGATCAAGGACCTCAGCCTTCATTATGGATTGCACATCAACACCAAGAAAACAAAAACCCTCACAACTGGACCAGTAAAGCAACATTGTCATAAATGGAGAAAAGATTGAGGTTGTCAAGGATTTCATTTTACTTGGGTCCACAGTCAACAACCATGGAAATAGAAGTCAAGAAATCAAAAGATGCATTGTGTTGAGAAAATCTGTTGCAAACCATCTCTTTAAAGTATTGAAAAGATATCACCTTGAAGACTAAAGTGCGCCTGACCCAAGCCGTGGTCGTATGCAAAAGGTGAACTGTGAACAGAGAGGTCAGAAGAATTGGTGCTGGAAAAGAATGTTGAATGTATCACGTACCACCAAAAAACAAACAGATCTCTTCCGGAAGAAGTACAACCAGAGTGCTCCTTGGAAGCAAAGATAGCAAGACTGCATCTTACATACTTTGGACATGTCTTCAGGAAGCATCGTCCCTGGGAAAGGAAATCATGCTTGGTAGAGTAGAGGGTCTGCAAAAAAGAGGAAGACCCTTGATGAGATGGATTGATCCAGTGGCCACAACAACGGGCTTAAGCATAGAAACAATTGTAGCCGTGGTGGAAAACTGGGCAGTATTTCATTCTGTGTGCATAGGGTTGCTACGAATTATAACCGACTCAGTGGCACCTAACAACAATAACAGAACCTGTCATTTTGATTTCAAAATATTATTACAGACAGCTCAAAGTATTTGGAAGCCTTTGAAAATGTTATCTTTAACTGAAGACACAAGGCAGTCACAGACATGACAGTAAAAATGCTATCATCAAGTTCATGTGTAGCTGTGGATTGTTGTGAGAAGACATCGAGTGAGTTTTGCCTCATAGTGACCCTATGTACAAAAGAACAAATATCACCCTGCCCTGTGTCATCTTCAAAACCATTGTCATGCTTGAGTCCATTGTTGTAGCCACTGTGTCAAGCTTTCTCACTTAGGTTCCTTTTTTCCTCTTTTTGCTTTACCAAGTCTGATGTTCTTCGCTAGGGACTGGTGTCTCCTGATATTATGTCTAAAGTATATGAGAGGGAGGTCTGGACATCCTTGCTTCTAATGAGCATTCTCCCTGTACTTCTTCCAAGACAGGTTTGTTTATTCTCCTGGTAGTCCATGGTATATTCAATATTCTTGACCAACATCACAACTGAAAGGCAACTAATCTTCTTTCTTATTTATTGTCCACTTCTCACATGTACATGAGACAATTGAAAACACTATGGCTTGGGTCAAACACCTCAGTCCTTGAAGTGCCGCCTTTGCTCTTAATACTTTAAAGAAGACTTCTGCAGCAGATTTTCCCAATGCAGTGCATCGTTTAATGTACTGACTGCTGATTCCATGGGCATTGATTGTGGATCTGAGTAAAACCAAACTTTGACAATTTCAATCTTTTCTCCATTTATCGTGATGGTGCTTGTGTTAGTCCAATGGTGAGGATTTTTTTTTTTTTTTGCTAGGAGTCAGAATGCACTCAAAGGCAGTGGAGATTTTTTTTTTTAGTGTTAAGGTGTAATCTATACTGAAGGCTATAATCTTGGATCTTCATCAGTAAGTGCTTCAAGTCCTCTTCGTCTTCATCAAGGATACTGTAGGTTATTAATGAGTCTTCCTGCAGTTTTGTTGCCCTGCTCTTCTTCATATAGTCCAGCTTCTTGGCTTATTTGTTTAGTACACAGATTAGATAATTACATTGAAAGGATGCAACCTTTAGGCACACCTTTTCTGACTTTAAACCACACAGTATCCCTTGTTCTGTTCAAACAATAGCCACCTCTAAGAACAGGATTCTCATGCGCACAGTTAAGTGTTCTGGAATTCTCTTTATTTACAATGTTATTCATAATTTATTATGATCCACACAGTTGAATGTCTTTCCATAATCAATAAAACACAGATAAACATCTTTCTGGTATTTTCTGCTTTTGACCAGGATCCATCTGACATCAGTAATGACATCCCTTGTTCCATGACTTCTCCTGAATTCTCCTGGAATTTCTGGCAGTTCCCTGTCAATGCACTGCTGCAATTACTTTCAAATGATCTTCAATAGAATTCTGCTTGTGTGTAATATTAGTGATATTGTTTGATAATTCCTACACTCACTTCGACCATCTTTCTTGGGAATAAGCATAAATATGGATCTCTTTCATCGGTTGATCAGGTAGCTGTCTTCCAAATTTCTTGGCACAGACAACTGAGCACTTCTAGAGTTACATCCATTAGTTAAAACATCTTGATATTCTGTCACTTTCTGACAATTTGTGTTCTTTGCCAATGTCTTCAGTGCACCTTTGGCTTTTTCCATCAGTACCATCAGTTCTTGATGAAATGCTACCTCCTAAAATAGTTGGAAAACTTTGTGATATAGTGGTTAAGTGTTATAGCTGCTAAGCAAAAGCTTACAGTTCAAATTCACCAGGTGCTCCTTAGAATCTATATGAGGCTGTTCTACTCTGTCCTATAGGGTCATGATGAGTTGGAATCAACTAAAAAGCAAAGGGTTTGGGTTTTTTGAAATGGTTGGATATTAACCAAGTCTTTTTGGTATAACGACTCTGTGTATTCTCTTCTTCTTTTCATGTTTCCTGGACCTTTTAGTAATATTTTTCTTACAATCCTTCAATATTGTAACTCCAGGCTTAAATTTTTTCATCATTTTTTTGTTCATCTTGAAAAATGCTGAGCTTGTTCTTCTCTTTTAGTTTTGTAACTCTAAGTCTTTGCACATTTCGTTGTAATACTTTGTCTTCTCAAGCTGTCCTTTGAAATCTTCTGTTCAGTTCTTTTGCTTCATCATGTCTTCCTTAGCTACTCTACATTCAGTAGAAACTTTCAGAGTTTCTTCCAGCATCCATTTTGGTCTTTTCTTTCTGTCCTGGCTTTTTAGTGACCTTGGCTTTCTTCATGTATGATGTTCCTGTCATCTCACAATTTGCCTGGTCTTTAGTCATTAGTATTCAGTGAAATAAATCTGTTCTTGAGATAGCCTCTAAATTCAGGCGGGATATACTCAGTGTTGCATTTTGGCTCTTGTGGACTTGTTCTGATTTTCTTCAACTTCAGCTTGAGCTCGAGTATGAGCAATAGATAGTCTGTTACACAGTCCACTCCTGACTTCCTTCTGACTGATGGTATTTTTTCCATCCTTTGTTTCCACAGATGTAGTCAGTTTGATTCCTGTGTATTACATCTTGTAAAGTCTACATGTATAGGCACTGCTTGTGTTGATGAAAAATGTATTTGCAATGAAGAAATTATTGGTCTTGCAAAATTCTATCGTGCACTCCATTTCTTTCACCAATTCCATATTTTCCATCTACCAACCCTTCTTCATTTCCAACCTTTACATTCCAAATCAACAGTAATTTTCAGTGCATCCTAACTGCATATTTCATACACTTCAAACATATTCCCTGAAGTCTTCTCAAAATCAAACAATGATTTAACTAGCAAGAAATATCTGCCTTAATCATTAAGCCCTTTTAAGAACTACTTATAGGGGATCAAACTGACCACAGCAACTGAAAATATTAGATAGGAAACTTAAAGAACAGTGCATTTGTTTCAACGGGAGAGAAACAACTCGGAAGGGAGGGTAAGAATGATTGTACTGCTCAGATAACGTAATCTTTGTCACCAAATAGCGTGTGTAGATGTTGTTTAGTTGGTGTATGTTCTGCTGTATGTATTCTCAATAACAACAACCAATAAAATTAAATAAAACCAAAATTACCACATCCATGTCTTCGTTGTAGTGTTTTTACATACATTTACATAACTTATTTATATATCTACCTGCAGAACTCTTCAAGTATATAAGTTGTGTATGTTCACTTTTACATCACCAGTATTTACTGCGGTGCCTGGCATAGCAGCTAGCCAAAAAATGTTGAATAAATCAACTACAGATGGCATGCGGAACTTTATGCTTTATATGGAGAAGTGAAATATTTGGCTGGTGAAGAGTCTACAAACATTCAGATCTCATCAGAATGAACCACATTAGAAGTGGTTCATCCGAAAGCTTTTTCTATGTATTGATTTAAAATATCAGTACTTTGCTGAGTTGATTACAATTCTCTTTCTCTAAAAACAGACTGTGTGACAGTCTTGAGAACTGTAAAGACGTAATGGATAAAAAGAGAACTGAATTCTTCATGGATAATTGGGTCTGTTATCAAGCAGAAATTATCCTTCAAACACCTCATCTGTCTCCATCAACTGCAGAAACGAACTGCTGGAATTATCCAACTCTCAGTGCAAAGCAAAATAATATAGTAGGAATGTCAAGAAGGTTGGCAGGAATCCGAAGATAGGCATGTGAGTGCATCGCATAGTTCTCGTTTTCCTGTGAATCCAAAGCGTCCTCTATGTCTCAGTGATTTATCTCTCACAACAGGGCATCATCTCTTATCTCACTGCAGTTCTTTCAGACATGCAATGTTGGGAAGGGTAGGAGAGGCCATGTTTCAATTTAGACAAAAGCAATGAAGATTTTGTGACCACTTCCGGGTATCTGTTGCAATGATATTTAATGAGAGGAACTGATCTTATGCAAGACAATCAAAGTTTGATTTGGTGCACTAGTTTCCTAGCAAGTTTTGTTCTTGGCTATTGGATAATGGCCACTAGAAATCAGCTTTGGGACTTGGGTATGATTTGCATCTTGAATCTGTAAGCCCTAAAAAAAAAGAAAGAAGCACGCTAACAAAATGCAGGGATGGGGTCAGCAGGGCTAATTATATCAGGTAGTCAGGAAAAGCCACATCATGAAAGTGACTTTAAACTAATGATACGGGAAAATGGATTTCCAAGGGAAGTCACAGTCCAAAGGTCTGGAAATGGGAAATACTTTAGAATGTTGAAAGAACAAAAAAGAGGTCTTTCTGGTCAGAGCAAAAGTGGTAAGAGTGGTATACTGAAATCAGTGATTGTCAGCATGTGGTCCAGAGACCTCTGTAGGTACCTGAGATTCTATCAGGGAATCTGCCAAGTAAAAACTACTTTCTCATTAATAAGAAGATACATATCACACTTTTACAGAATACTACTACAACAGATTGATTGTTGAGGAGATATGAAAATCCAGATGTCTTTGACTGTGCCAGACTTTAAAGATTTGTGAAAATATAAAAATAATTCAACTGTTTTCATGAAATATTTTTGTTTTTCAAAATAGTTATTTTGCATAGAAATATTTTATTTGTGATAGCATGGAATGGGTTTATTTTGAAGTTTTTTGTGTTAATTAATAAGTCAATATTTTTAAAGTTGGTTTGCTTTAATTTCTAATATTGTAAATATTGACAGGTGCAACTCAAATAAACACAAACTCTTGGAGGTTCTTAACAATTTTTAATGATGTTAGAGAGTTTTGAGACAAGGAAGGAAAGGACAGAAAGAAAGAGGAAGGGAGGGAGGGAGGAAGGAAGAAGGGAGGAAGGGAGCAACGAAGAGTGGAAGAGAGGAAGAGTGGAAGGATGGAAGGATGATTTTGATAAAATTTGGAGCTAAACAGAAAACTATCCCAAGAACATTGTTTAAAATAGTGTCATGGAAAAAAAGATGGAAAAGCTAAAAGTTTGGTGCTTCACAAAGTGCAAGGAGGAAACAGCAGAAGAAAGGAAAAGCAGATCATGTTATTGACCAACTCCAAGCATTTCTGTGGCTTCCAAACAGAGAGTAAAATTCAGACTTCCAACCTCATCCTTTAAATCCCTCCACCAGCTTCTCTCACACCAGTCTCACCCCCTCTACTACTTTCTGACCAGACAGCCCTCCTCTCAATTCCTTCAACATGCTAAACCAGCTCCCACTTGACAGCCTTTGCAACGTGATCTATTCTACCTTGGAAATCTCTTCTCCCAAATTGTCAGTTCAAAGTCATTCCTGCAAGAGGTTTTCCCTGACTACCCTCTGCAATTAGACCTGCTGACCCCACTCCTTGCACTATTTTATTCCATTTCATTATTTTTCAGGATTTACGTATGCTTACTGTCGATTATCTTGTTTATTTATTGGTTTACTTGTTTATTTTCTGTCTTCTTCCACTAAAAGGTATACAAAACAGCATGGACTTTTCCTGCTCTACCCTCAACACTACCTAACATCTAGAAAGCACTTAATAAGTGTTGAATAAATGAAGACCTCTGAAATAAGTACCTATGGAAACACAGGTTCTGATATATGTGGGGTTAGTGCATAAAAAATATTTTTCATTCCTCTGGGTATAATTTCTTTTTCCTCACCGTACGAAGAAAAGAGCATTAACGCAGCCAAGTTTCCCTGGAACACTTGAAAAATTAGGTAGAGAGATGAGATACTAAGATGCAAGGCCTAATGGATGCTCTGACTGAACTCAGTTGAGAGCCTCTAGATGCATTATTGATTATACATGCATTCAGCCTCTCGCTGTTTTGCACATCAGCACTTGTATTAAGGGATAAACTCTGGGTGGATCTATCTAAAACCATCTGAACAGAAATCATTTATTCAAGCAATTAAAAATAAATATGGTTATAAGATTATTGCAAACAAAACCTAGTACAGTGGAGTCGATGTCAACACATAGTGACCCTATAGGACAGAGTACAACTACCCCATAGAGCTTTTAAGGAGTGCCTGGAGGATTTGAACTACTGACCTTTGGTTAACAGCTATAGCATTTAACCACTATGCCACCCCCCCAAAAGGGGGGTGAATTATTTATTTAGTACGACGTTTAATAAGTTCTATTAAACTTCATATTCTTAAGGTAAGATCTGGACTTAATACACTAAGTAATATCAGAAACAAACAAAAAACTGGCTGCCAAAGAGTCAATTTCGGTTCACAGTGACCCTACAGGACAGAGTAGAATTGTCCACAACGTTTCCAAGGAGAAGCTGGTGGATTCAAACTGCCAACATTTTGGCTAGCAGCTGAGCTCCTAACAGGCCATATTTGATCAGCAACTGATATTGCTCTTGCAGGTCAGTCCACAGCAGATAATTTGAACCAAAATACATTAGCTAAAGAAATCATGAGCTAACTACAGCTTTTCATCTGGAAAATTTGCCAATCCTTATGGCATCAAATGAACACAACATATTAAGGAAAGTTCTTATCTCTATTTAACTTCTTTATTAGGAATTTTCCCATGCTGTCTGAAGGGACACCTGAACAAAAAAGTAAGATAAGAAAAAGCCTTTTCAGCTCTTAAATTCACAAATAGACCTCTTAGCCTCCAGGATTAATTGATTTTCTTACTCCTTTGATTAACCAAACCCACTGCCATCGAGTAGATTCCTACTCGTAGTAATGCTATAGGACAGAGCAGAACTGCCCCATAGAATTTCCAAGGAGCGCTTGGAGGATTTAACTGCTGACTTTTAGGTTAGCAGATTTAGCACTTAACCACCACGCCATCAGGGTTTTCATTCATTTGATTAAGTATGACATTCTTTGAAAGCAATGTTCCTGAGATGCTTCTGCAGAGTGTTAGTCCTAGAGTTTATTCTTCTTCTAAAGTGCTGCTTGAAAATTCAGCCTTCGAGAACATATTGTGTGGTCCTGGATTTGTCCATACAAAAGAAGTTCCACTATCACCAGTTCACTGATGTTGTTCCCTGAAAAAGATCATATGTTTCTTTTCAATGGCCAAATCTAATAGCTTTTGCTTCTTCCCTATTCTTGTGCTCATAATCAGTCCCTTCCCATCTCTCAGTGTCTAAGATCTGTACATTCCAATTCCTTATAGCCCTTCTGGAGCTTTGTTTTGGCTGCTAGACCTACTCTTTAATCCTCTTAACGAGTTTTAGAAGTGGGCTATGGCAAACAAATATCAATCAAGAACACTGAAGTAACCACTCTTTTGTACAGGAATGGCTCTGTATGTATACTTTCCCCTGGGTTTTACATCTGTGTGGCATTCTAAAGTTTATATAACACAGTTACATTCATTAACTGATTTTATCTCACTGTGATAGGGACCTGACTGGTAGTATTTTCCCTATTTTACAGATGAAGAAATGGGCTTTGCAGGGGTAATTTAGCTAAAGTTATTAGACATTACGTATTGGAATTCAAACTAGAAACCAAATTTTTTTTTCTTTTTCATGACATTTCACTAGTCATATTGTCTCTTATATTATTACAGAATTCAGTTTTCATTGAATGAAGTTTTACATTCCTCAAATGAAAGACCCAAAATCCGGGTTATATTTAGTTCTCGCTTCACAGCCAAAGCTCCACACCTGCCCAGCTGAAGAGCATAGAGCTCCCTTTCAGGAGGTGGGTCCTGACACATTCAGTGTGGGCTTCAAGGATAAACTAAGCCATCAAGTTTGGAATGTCGCTCCAAAGAGTACTTCAGAATTCACAAAAGCTACTTCACTTTTCACTGTGAATTTCCAAAATCCAAAAGCATTTCTCAGTGCACACAGCCCGACAGCCCATAGCATAAAACTTTATATCAAAAATAAACTCGAGTTTTGAAAATAAGAAGTGTGAATAAAATTGTGGACCACTGGAAAAAACTACAGGGTAGAGACAGATGTGTAAAGGAACATCTTTGAATGGTGAGCTGTACCAGAAATCTCGCTGCTTGTCAATTAAAACATCCAGAGACTAATCCCAGCTCTGTCACTCACTAGGTGTTTTGACATGGGAAAATTCCTTCAGTCTCACTGTGACTTGTCTAAGTATCTCATTAGTGGCTTGACCAAAGCCACAGCTTTAGTGGTCTATTTATATCTAAATGTTCATAGGATTTCTCCACTCAGATGTAACAGTTTTTCATATTTGACATATCCATAATCTACCACATGCTCTTTTCCTTCCTGCCTGTATTAGCTTCCTATGGCTGCTGTAACAAATTTTCGCAAACTATATAGTTTAAAACAATGGAAATTTATTATCCCACAGTTCTGGAGGCTAGACATTCTAATCTAGGGTGTCAGCATATCCACACTCTCTCCAAAGACTCTAGGCAGTATCCTCTTGTTTCCTGACCAGTTTCCTGCATCTCCAAGTATTCGTTGGCTTGTGGTACAATAACTCTAATCTCTGCCTTTATCTTCTCATAGTGTCTTCCTAGAAAATCTAGTTGTATACTGGTTAAGTGTTACATCTGCTAACCAACATGCTGGCAGTTCAAATTCGCCAGGAACTCCTTGGAAACACTATGGGCAGTTTTACTCTGACATATAGAGTAGCTATGAGTCAGAATCAACTTGATGACAGTGGCTGGCTGGCTGCTGGTGTCTTCCTTGTGTTTTTTCTCTCTCTCTTCTCCTCTTCTAAGGTCACCACTCATATTATATTAGGGTCTACCCTGCTCTGGTATGACCTCATATGAACTTTACTGTTTACATCTGCAAAGATTCCACTTCCAAATGAGGTCACTTTTACAGGTGGGAGCCAATGAGGATTTGAGCTTTTTTATTTTATATATATATGTGTGTTTTGCAGAGACACTAATCAACCCTTAAAACTGCCAAGGCTGGCTCTCATTCAGTGCTTCCTATCCCTGGTGAACAGCATCATCATAGATCTATCTGTTCTAGCCTTGAACTTTGAAATTATCTTGGGTGCCTTCCTCTCTCTTCCATCTCAATGTATTAATCAGTCATTAGCTTCTGTTGATTTTACACTCTCAGTAACTATCACTTTCTTCCCATTCTCTCATACCCAATGTTGCCATCCTAGTACAAACTACCATCCTGTCTCACCTGGACTATTCTTTTCAGTGTTCCACTTGCATACTTCTGGACTTCTGTTCAATACAGCCAATCTCAGAGAATCTTTAAAATGCAAATACAATCATGACATTTCCCCCTACAAACCAAATATTGCTTTAAGACTTTCTCCAACTGCAAAACTATTGTAAATTCCATGACACTGTCCTCCTTCAAAGTTCTTTTGTAGTTTTACATCTATTTGTGTTGTTATTTTATTAATACCTAAGTAGAATCCATATACATTCTTTGATCAACAGAGAACCACCAGCACTTGTCACCTAGAAGGATTTGGTATATATTCATGAATGAATGAATACCTTCATATGAAAAGTTGATAGAATGGAGGCATTTTAGATTTCTAAAACAAACAAACAAACAAAAAGTTTTATTAATCATACATCTTAATGTTCCCTAAAAGATCTAAGATTGCTTCATTTCTTTCTGGTCTATCTAATCTGTGTTTCTAAAATACTGCTATGAGCAGAAAACAACCCCTCACCATGCATTGGGACAACTAAGACAGGCAAAAGTGTATGTGAAAAAAACTCTTGAGGGCAGGCTAGGAGATTTTTTGGCTGACAGTGAAAACACAGAGCCAGACACGTTTACAGTGGATGACTAGTCAACTGGTGCTGCTATAACAGAAAATACCACAAGTGGATGGCTTTAAGAAGAGAAAATTAAGTGTCACAGTCTAGTAAGCTACAAATACAAATTCAATATGAGAAATTACCGCAGTTTGGTAGGCTATGAGTCCAAATTCAGTATGAAAACATCCTGGTGCAGGAACCTGAGGTCCAAAGAGCACTGTCTGGTCTCAGTGCTACTCTCTTGGTGGTCTGAGGTTACCAGCACTCTGGTCACTTCCTTTTCCTTTCATCTCTGGAGAGATTGCATCAACACAATCCACTCCCCTGGATTGAGTCCTACCTCACTAACGCATGCTGCCCATTCTCCCTCATTAACATCATAGAGGCAGCATTTACAGTCTATGGGAACAATCACTGCTGGGAGTCATGGCCAAGTCCAACAGATACACACATTTTTAGAAGAGACACAATGCAATCCGTAACAGAGGAGAAAAAGAAAAGGAGGTAAAGGACACGAAAACCACATCCTTTAGAGAAATCAAGGCTTACAAAGTAAGATTTAGGTTTGAGAGTAAACCAGGAAAATCTACTCACTGAGGAAAAAAGTGACTTTCTAGGATAGAGAACAGAAAGAGTGAGAAGTAGAATAACCCAAAATAATTACAGTAAGAACAACAAGAAGACAGGCCAGTGTTTCAAGAAAGTCTAAATAAAGGATTCCCCGTATCTAGTGCTATTAAAAACTAGATTGGCAGACTTTCAAAGGATAAAAAATTTGGCAGTGTGGGCGAAGGAGAATTTGCCAGATTAATATACCAACCACCGACAAGAAATCTGTCTACGTTAATTAAGCATATTTATATACATGTATGGTAAGAGTTCCTGTTCCATATATCAGATGATCCCAAGACAGCTTGGAGAGGGAAATACAACCATCCTATCATATTCCAAAAAAAAAAATAGTGGCATCTGGATAGTACAGTAGTACACAATATGACTATTTCTTTCCTATGCCAGTAGATGCTAAATCATGAGTAGTATCTTCCTTTTGAGTAGTCTTTAGTTGAGAAGAGCTGAAGTTACAGAAAATATAGATGTTACCACACTGAAGAGGATTCCTCCATTAGCTAAATAATGGATATTCCTCATGAGCAGAAAATACACAAAGGTAAAGCTGTTCTTTTTTGAAAATCAAAGAAGGGAGAAAAATTGGGGATACAGGTATCCAACTAAGACTACACATTTCCCCTTCTTCTTTCCCCAAACTATTAAAATTTTAGTGAAGACATAATAGGGATCACTTCATAATCGTATGAAAACAGAAGTCAGAAAATGAACTGATGCATTTGAATTGTGCTGTGTTCTTGAAGAATACTGAATATGCTGTGGGTTGGCAAAAGAACAAATACATCAGTCTTGCAGGAAATAAAACTGTGATGCTCCTGAGAAGTGAGGATGTTGAGACCGGCTAGCTGACTTTGGACCCATTCAATCTCCAGAACAGTACAACATGCTCACTGAATTGAGGGCAAGCTAGCACAAGGGAAACCCTCAGTGAGATGGACTGACACAACAGTGGACACAACAGGCTGAAATACAGCAAAGACTGTAGAAATAGTACAGGATAGAATAATGTTTTGTTGTTTTTTAAATAAAGTTGGAGTCTACTCAAGAGCAACAGAACACATCTACTGTATGCAAAATAACATGTTTCGGGTGAGTGAATTGCAACAAATGTCTAAGATGGAAATTAAATTGCAGGAGGTCAGTAAGGGAAATGGAAAGGAGATGTCTATTAACTAGAATATTTGAATAGTTGGGGTAGACTTCTGGAGTTACTGTAAAATACCAAGTGAATGAGATTTGGAAGTGAGGCTGAAAACACAGGATTAATTTAAAAAGCAAAACAAAGCCATTGCTGGCAAGTCAATTCCAAACTTACAGGACAGAATAGAACTGCCTCATGGAGTTTTGAAGGAGCACATGGTGGATTCAAACTGCTGGCCTTTTGGTTAGTAGCCATGGTATTTAATTACTACACCACTAGGGTTTCCAAGGTTAACAGAAGGTCTCTACAAATAATCAGACCCTCACTCCTTTCTCTTATACCTTCCTACCGGAAAATAGGCCACCTAACGATTCATGTTAGAGCCAGTCCAGTCAGTTGACAAGCGTACCCTGTGTACTCAGAGCTTGCACAGAACCTTCTTTCTTTCTCATTCTAAAACATAAGCAGAAACTCAGAGATCAGCCATCACTGAAGAAAATCAACTACATAAAAGGGAAATACCAAGGTGAATAAACAGAAAAATGAAATCTGGAGGAAATAGTTTCCAAATATACATATATTTTTAAATCTCTCATAAGTGTACTTGGAAATGTTTGAGAAGACATTTGATCTAAGAATCAAGAGTGGAATGCAATGAAAAAAATAAAACAACAACAAATGAGAAAAGACACTCCTAAAAATTAAAAATGTGATTTAAAAAAATTCAAATAGTAGCTAAAAAGATAAAGATGAGAAAATCTTCAAGAATGTGGAACAACAAAAAGAGTAATTTAAGTAAACAAGGAAATAAACAGAGACAAGCAGTGTAAGAAGTCAAAGGTTTGACCAATAAATAGTTCTAGAGAGAACAGAGAATACAGAGGGAAAATTAGTAAAATAAAAGAAAATGTTCCAGAACTTGAGAAGAAGAAATTTAACAACTGAAAGAAAATAGAAGATCCATATTTAAATATATCTTTGTAAAATTTAAAAATAAAAAAGAGAAAAATCTTCTCATCTTTCAGAGAGACGCACAGAAAGGAAGGGAAGGAGAAAGGGAGACAGAACAAACAAAACACGAATGCACAAAGAAAGAAGAAAGTCAAATTGCCATCAAATTTCTCATCAGGAGTAGCAGAAGCTAGAAGACAGGTCTATGAGTTCTTCAGTACTGAAATATTTTGATTTTGGACTCCTACACACATTCTAATTATCTCTAAAACATAAAACCAAAATAACCCACCCCCATTTTTGTTGTATGCTAAGACCTCAGAAACTTCATCTTACTTTGAGGAAGATGCTTACAAATTCTCTTCAGGAAAACAAGAATGAAAATCAAGAAAGAAAATGTAAGATATAAAGAACAGTGTCACAAACCAAAAAACACAGGAAAACAAATCTCAGGATGACAATGTATAAAGCAATCTGTGCAAATTATAAACAGAACAAACTGGATGCAGGAATATCTTCAAGGAAAAAGAGAATGGATTATAAACATTAAAGAAAATAAAGAGATATAAAATATTATAGGTGTAAACATGCATTTCTTCTTAATATAAAGAGAAAGGAAGGTAATAATAAGCCCCAGGAAAAGTGTACAAGAAAATTTGTTTCCTGGGTATGTACCCAAGAAAAGCAAAAACATGTTCACACCAAAAACTTGTACATGAGTGTTCATAGCAGCATTATTCACGACAGCCAAAAAGTAGAAAAGCCAAAACGTCCACCAACTGCCAAGTGGATAAATAAAATATGGTATACCCATGAAATAGAATTTTATTAAACAATAAAAAAAATGAAGCACTGATGTGTGCTACAATCTGGAAGAACCTTGAAAACATTATCCTAAGTGAAATAAACCAGGCACAAAAGGCCACATACATGATTTCATCTGTAGGAGATGTCCAAAAGAGGCTCATCTGTAAAGACAGAAAACAGAATGGTCATTGCTTAGGGATGGAGGAAGTATAAAGCAATGAGCCGTAATTTTTGATGAGTACAAGTTTTCTCTAAGGTAAGATGAAAATATTCTAAAAGTAGATTGTGGGGATTGTTGTACAACCCTATAAATACACTGAACAACTTTGACTCACATACTTTAAGGGAGCGAATTTATGGTATGTGAATCATATTCAATAACTGTGTTTGAAAATAGTTTATACTGATTGAAGGACATATTCTCATGGTTAGTTTTAACTAATCTACAATATTGATGTGTTGTTATAACTTGTTTCCATCTTCTAAAAGTGGAGTATGGACAATTTTGAAAAATTGCTGATTTTATTTACTACAAGAAATCCTGGTGGCACAATGGCTAAACACCTGGCTGTTAACTGAAAGGTGAGCAGTTCGAAACCATCCGATAGCTTAATGGGAAAGAGACCTAGTGATCTGCTCCCATTAAGATTACAGCCAAGAAAACCGTAAGGGGTGGTTCTATTGTATCACGTCGGGTAGCTGTGAGTTGGCATCAATTCAGTGGCACTGAAGAACAATGGAAAACATTTACTACTGTTTTAAAAGTGTAAGCAGATTCAAGAGAAATAGATGAGAACAGAGCAGGCATGGGATGGGACTGGAGCAGTTAGTAGAATTTCTTCCCATAACCGCTTGCAGGATCTCAGCTCCCTTCTTTCCCTCCCATACTGCTGTAATCTTAGCTGCTCTTGGGCCCCACTTAGCCCAATAAGAAGAAATTCATTCCAGCATGCAAAGAATTATAGAACTTTGCAAAGATATACTGGCCATTCCTGTAGATCATCTGACTGTCTAGTACACTTGTGTCTTTATATACCCTGACTGTCCTGATACAGATCTCTCCCAATATTCAAGAAGCCTTTCGTCTGTCTCCGGGAAGTCATCTACCTGCTGTACAATGTTTACATATAGCTAGTTTTCACAGGTCAGTCAGATGTCTTTTCACCACAGTCATTCCAGCCTATGAATACAGAAGCATTACAGGAAACCCAAACTTCTCAAACATTTATTTACATAGTAGTTTGCACTAAACACAAAATTTCTACATACAGTATTAACACAGGTATCATGTTTTGAACTTAAAATAGTCTTTCTGCTTTTAAGTCTGTCAGGAGGACAGACTTTACAAAGAATCTGCTTACACCTTCCAAAACATGCATTTGCCTTCAGCAAATGTAGGTTCTCCCTCAAGGTTTTGACCACTCTATCTATTAAGTACTGAAGCTGAGAAAAGTTAGAGTGCCCATTATGTTCAAAGTAAAATCAAAAAAATGTGTTGGTGTGGAGTCAGTTCTGACTTATTGCAACCCCCTACATGTAAGAATAGAAATGTGCTCCAAAGGATTTTCCGTGACTGATTCCTGGAAGTAGATAACCAGGCCTTTCTTCTTTCTTCTGAGGACCCTCCAACTGGACGTGAATTTCCATCCTTTTGGTTAGCAATGGAGCTAATTAACTATTTGCACCACCCAGAGAGTCCAGAATAGAACAGATAAATAAATCATGTTAATATTTTTAATATAGCCTATTGAGTCCTCTACAGTCACTATAAATCAGAATCAACATGACAGCAATGGATTTGGTTTGGGTTTATAGAGCCTTGGTAGCCCAATAGTTAAGAGCTTGGTGGTTTAAATTCACCAGCCACTCGTCGGAATCCACCAGCCACTCTTTTGTAACTTTATGGGGCCTTTCTACTCTGAGAACTGCCATGAGTCAGAATCATCTGGAAGCAACAGGATTGATTTTATGGAGATCTGCTAGAATGTGTGTTTTACCAGAGACAGTTTATGCAAGTATATTTTACCAAGGAATATTTCAGTATTCCAGTCCTGCATTTCATCAAGTTTTTATATGATTGTATTTGTTTAATTACTTTAATTTACATCACCCAAAACACAAGTTAGCAAGAGCTCCATGAAATCTAAGTTGATTTTCAAACTCCTGGATTAGCTTTATAAACAGGAAGCCATGTTTTATCAGGGAAAAAAGTCTCTAACTATAAGAAGATGGGTTTTGATTTCTTGTATCTAGCTCTTCATCTGTGAATGACTTCTAAACTTGGCTAACTGTATATATTTTTTAATGTCTTCTATTTATTTTAACATCTCTTAAAGAATCCACGTGATCGTAGGCTTGAAGAGACAAGAGAAGGCTTGGGAATGATCTTTAGTGAAAACTTTCAAAGTAGTCTTGCCAAGGGAGGGAAAAAATGAAGTCCTGTCTAGACCCAGTTAGCTTTGCTTGACCTAGTTATAGTTAAATGAAATATCAGTGGGAAATTCAAGGTAAGTAAATGAACCAGAGTTCTGCAGGAGGTGACTCTGATGACTTGAGAAGAATGACATCTGATCCTTTTAAAGAAAACACATTTCTCATGGCTGTCAGCATACTGCTAAGGAAGAAAGGGGAATAAGCTGAAGCATAAATATTACTATTCCTGGAGGATGTCCTCAAGAAAGGAAGGCTTTGTCTTGGCTGTGTTTATACAAATCTTTGGAATATTTGACCAAAAAAATTCACATAATGCAAGTCACAGCCAATGAAATAGAAACTGGTCCAGTGCATCCAAACAGAAACTCCAGGCAACCACAGAAGAAATATTATGTTCTCTCAGAAATTCCATAATAAATAAATAATGGTGATGGCATTGCTGAGATTGTACAACATTGGTCAGGCTTCAAATATGACTTAATTGGCTGACTAAATAGGAAACCAAGAATGTGCTGGAAAAGAGCTGCTATGAGATGGGTTAGTACAGATGGTATATGAAAACAATTCAAGCACTTCCAGGGAGTGGAATTAAATATTCCAAACTGGATAAAGTTAATGAAGTTATGAAGTATACTAAGGCAGCCAGTTTTTCATTAGCAGTTAAAAAAAAAAAAAGAAAGAATTTATGTAAATAATACAGACAATGGCCATAACTCAACTCAGCAGTACAATAGCTAAAACAACTCTGCCTCTTCAAATCCCAGTCATGTGTGCATCTTAAATTTGTGGGTTATCTTATCAAACACTTCCAGCAATTAGAAGATATTTTTTGGAGCACACGTAGCTTATCTCCTTTACAGAGAATCAAAAAGTGATTATAATGTAAGTCTACTAAAAGTAGTATTCCCAAACACGTGTGATTATGCAAATTATATGTTTAAAAAAAACAGTAAATAGAGATGAAACTATACTCACATACATACAGTTTTTTTTTAAATGTTGTCATTGAGTCTATTCTGGCTCACAGCAACCCTGTAAGACAGAGTAGAGCTGCCGTGTAGGGTTTTCCAAGGATCAGAAGCAGTGAATTTAAACTGCTTACCTTTTTGGTTGGCAGTTGAATGCTTAACCACTGGGTCACTAAACCCATTGTAGTCAAGTTGTTTCCAATTCACAGTGACCCTATAGGACTAAAGAGAACTTCCCTACAGGGTGTCCAAGGAACATCTGGCAGATTTGAACTAGGAATTTGGCAGCTAGCCAAATGCCTAGCTGCTACGCAACCAGGTTCCATACATATATACATATATATATACACACGCATCAGCATATACACTAAAGATATGTATTTTTTTTGTATTTCACAAAAACTATCTGAGAAATAAAATTTCAACAAAAGCTTGGCATTTATTGAAAATCTGTCACTCGAGCTGTCTGCATCAATTCTTACAATGTCTCCTTAAGTACACCATGAAGTCAAAATCTTGGCCAAAGCAAATGTTTGCCCAGGCCTCGTCAAGTTGTGTGTATAACTGTGGTCAGATTAAAAGTAATAACTCTATTTTACTAACTGTTGGCTCAAACTATTCACATAAGGCTTCCGTTCTCACTCAGTACTTCCTAGAAGTCCCTTCATTACATTTTATAAAGTTCATGAACAGTCCTTCCTTGTACCAAGTCAGGCCCACTGCGCTCATCCCATCCTAACCCCTTCAGTGATGATGTCTGCTTTGATGGGGCCTCAGATTTTGACTTCATGGTGTGTACTGAAGGAGACATTGTAAGAACTGATGCAGACAGCTTGAGGGACAGATTTTCAACAGAAGCCAAGTTATTGCCATAATTTTATTTCTCAGATAGCTTTTGTGATATACAAAAAACACGCTTATCTCCTTTAGGATAAATTGCATAGGGGCAATCTACTAGATTCAATACAGTAGCAGCTCACTACAAAGAATCTGATGTCCATGTAAGGATATTGCCTGCAAAGCCTTGAGAACATAATAACTCTACTTTCCTCTAAAACAAAGAAGCAAATACCACTAACATTGTGAGTCAATTTCACCTATAGCAGCCTTATAGGTCAGAGTAGAAATGCCCCAGAGTTTCCAAGGAGTGCCTGGCAGATCTGAACCAGTGACCTTTTGGTTAGCAGATGTAGGAGGGAGGGATGGAGGAAAGGAGGGGAAAAGGGAGGGAAGGAAGGAAGAAGACAAATCGAAATCCCATGCAAATTGGCCCTTCTAAGTGGTCTTCTGGCAGACTGCCCACCAGTTCATTAGACATTCTCTGGACATATATGAATTTCTACTTGGATTTCTGTAAAGACTCAACCTACACAAGGAATCTTGAAATTAAACAAATCCCACCTGGTCTCAGATATAAAAAAGTTCAAGTCTGAAGCAACTGTAGATTAAAAGATGGATATGGAACCTATGATGAGCTATTCATAGTAGAAAGATTCTCTGGCTGGGGATACAGATGCTGACTCCTGACCAAAAGACCACAGGAGGGCAGTTGTTAGGGACATCTTAGCACTAGTAGCTGTAGGAAGGAGTCAAAGGCTTTTTCTTTGTTGACTAAGGATACTGAGTCCCAGTAAGAAAAGCATGTGGCATGTTCTCCATCTGTCAATCTGCCATACACCAGATAATATTGTGACAGAACCTAAAAATGTTTACGGGAGAGAAAAGAGGATAATGGAGAGTAAAAATGCATATCAGTTGTGAAAATTACTGTTTTTAATAAAATGATATGTATCAAGGGCTTTTGGAATTGTTCTGGTAGGAAGTAAACAGTAAATGTAATCTCAAAAGGTATAAAAACAAGGGTAACCACATAGTCTCATGGAATCAGCCTGTCAGAAAGGCAATACCCCCGGAGGGACTAAATTACTGGGCTGAGGGCTCGGGGCCGTGGTTTGGGGAACAGCTAGCTCAACCGGTGTAACGCAGTTTATAAGAAAGTGTTCTACGTCCTACTTTGACGGATAGTGTCTTAAAAGCTTTTGAGTGGCCATCTGAGATATTCCACTAATACCACCTGGTCTGGAACAAAAGAGAACGAAGAAAACCAAAGACACGTGGGAATGACTCTTACAAAGAACTAATGGCCCAGAACTGTGGCAGCCTCCAGCAGACTGAGTACACTGCGGCCAGAAGGTGCTCGGCTGCCTCCTCAGCTGCTCTGGCGGGGGTCGCTATAGAGGGCACCAGACAAAGCTGGAGATAAATGTATAACTAAATTGTAATTCACAAAAAAAGACCAGGTTTACCCTTCAAGAAACCCCAAAAGTATGGCCCCTGAACACTCTTTTAGCTCAGTACTAAAGTCACTTCTAAGGTTCACCCTTAAGTTGATGATTAGTCCAACCCCTAAAATGAAGTGGGACTGAACGAGCACACAGCCCATGGACAAGCATGAGAAGGCAGGTGGGGACAGGGAAGCTGGCGACAGGGAACCAAAGTTGAGGAGAATGCTGACGTGTTGCGGGGTTGGCAACCCATGCCACAAACAATATGTGCATTAGTTGTTTAATTAGAAATTCATTTGCTCTGTAAATCTTCATCCAAAGTACAATAGAAAAAAAAAAGGAGTGCCATGTTTCCGTCCCTAAAGCTTGTAACGCTGAATAAGCTTATAATTTATCTAAATCCAACAAGACCTCTGATAGAACACGGAAGCTTGATTTCCTCCCACAGATGGAATAAAGGAAATCATTCTTCCACCGCCATCTGTTTCTTCCATCTGAAAGTTCTCATATGAAGGGCTTAGATATCCTGGTTGTTCCAGAAAATGGCTCTGAAGAGCCCACTAGAAGCCCTGGCAAAATTCAGAAAGGATAAAATTCAAGTGAAGTAAGATTCTCCACTGTAAGAAAGGGAGGGGAGGCGTGGCTGGTTCTTCGAAGTTCTGTTCTCAGTTGTAGCACCATGAGAACAAGGACGGATGTAAGTCAGTCTGCTCTCTTTCTGTTTAAACCAGTTCAAGTTACATTTCAGTTACTTCCAACCAAAAGAATTCTGACAAATACACTGCATACAGAACCAGAAGTTAAAAATCATAAGAAAGTAGAATGGATCTCAGAAAGTAAACCAACCAGCTAACTAGCTGAGATTAATTTTGTGACATGATTGCAAATTCATTTCAGAAATTAGTAAACTGAAACACATGAGTGATAAATCATTAAGACAGGATCATACTAGGTTTTGAAGTCTGGTATCTAAGATAAAATTACAACCTAGAAATCCTATAGACTACCATTTTCGTGTCCATTATATATCAACAACCAATCTTGATTCATGGAAAAAAGGAGGTCGGGGGGGGCAGCTGATTATAGACATTTACTCCCTTGACTTGAAATATTTGAAGCAGCCCACTGGTCCCAATGTTTTAGATTAAAAACCAATCACTGGAAAAGGCCCATAGCCAGCACAGTAATGAGCCCATGGCCATTTATTTATAGTTAGCTCTAGCTGATTCATGAGCTGCAACACGTAAGGACTATGTGACTCCTGGCCTTTATCAACTTATTTATGTGTAGCCAAGACATCTCTCCCACAGAAGATGTATACATGCAAATGTGCTGCCTTCTGTGTGAGTGTAGAGGAAGTTGAAAGAAATATATAGTCAGTTGTGTGCAACCTGACTACATTTTATGAATCTGTCCAATCACATTTGGCTTTTCCATAACTTAGTTCAACTATCCACACTGAATTTACTGTAGGCTGCAAGCAAAACTAGCCATGCAGGCAAGATGGTAATGAGAGTCTAAGAGAGACACATGCATTTTCATATATATTAATAGTTTATACAGAGAAAAAAAAAAAGTAAAGGATAAAAGAAGCATCAAATATTGCCAGAATGACAGATGAAATGCTGAAGTGATGACACACTGAAATTACAGTCCTTTGAAGTAGGCTAACTACACAGCACATGGCAAGAAATGTGTGGCAAAAGTTGTGATAGAATTTGTCTTGACTAATGCTCCCACGTGAAATGATACATCTTGCTAAGGAGTTTCTAGAATTTCAATGATTGGAAGCCAAATATTCATGTTGCCATTTAAGTTCAAAAGGAGAGCTAAGCCTAACTTTGCATTTGCATCATGGAAGAGCCTTCCCTGTAAAGTTTTCAGAAAGTGTGCATTGTTTATCTTTCCTCTTTTCATGCTTCCTATGAATGGCTGCTCTGAGAACTGCTCATGTCTTTTCTGAAATGAAATCTTTCAAATAAACATATTTGATAACATGTTTGAGGGCCATTAGCCCTTATAAAATATTTATTACTATGATCAACTACAAAGACATTTTTAGATGTACAGTAAGAGTGAAGAGAAGAAAAGAGTGGTTCTGGATGATGTCAATAGATTGGCTGTGTATCTAGCAGCAAAAAAAGGCTATGGGATTTTCTGCACAGAACTCAAGAATATTACAGTTAACACTTCTACTGAGCAATGTGCATTATAACAACTAGAATTCCATCATAATTATGGCCATCATAGTTATGGCCAAGAGATAAGACGCTATTTTGAGGTTAAACCAAAAAAAAAAAAAAAATCCTGTTGCTGTCAACTTGATTGTGACTCATAGCAAGCAGAACTGCCCCAGAGAGTTACCTTGAGGTTCCAACCACCCCACCAACCAAATCCACTACTGCTGAATCAATTGCAACTCATAGCAACCCTACAGAACAGAGTAGAACTGCCCTATAGTTTCCAAAGGGCATCTGGTGGATTTGAGCTGCTGGTCTTTTGGTTAGCAGCCATAGCACTTAGTGACTATGCCACCATGGTTTGCATTCTGAGGTTAGGTCTTCCAAAACTGATTCAAGCCATAAAAACTTTAATTCACTGGACATGTTTCTTCTGTTCAAAGATGAAATTAAATTAGGAACACAATCTCTCTTCTTACTGCCTCACTCTGGTCAATAAAACAAGGAAGCAAGCAAATATCTTCATTAGTATACAGAGTTATAGTTTATAAAACCTGTTCTCATCAACTGTTTGGTTTAATCTTCTTGCCTCGATGCCATTTTTCAGAAAACTGAATTTAGAGCAGTCACTGGACAAGAAGTCAGTCACTTGTTCAGAATTACACATCTGCAGCAACGGGGGAAATCCTGGACGACACAGTGGTGACAAGTCACAGCTGCTAACACAAAGGTCAGCAGTGTGAATCCACCAAGTGCTCCTTAGGAATCTTGTGGGACAGTTCTACTCTGTCCTATAAGGTCATTATGAGTCAGAACTGACTTGACAGCAATGAGTTGATATTATACAGAGAAAGAGAGAGAGATGAAGACTGCCAGTTAAGTCCAACAACTCATCCTAGAAAAAGGGCTACATACTTCACTGCTGAATATCCCTGTGGTCAGCCTCGAAGTACTCCCCTCGGGAAGCTATGCTCTGACACCAGTGCCTAATCTACCCTTCAAAGCAATCTTGGAACTCTTTTTCTGGAATGGCCATCAGAGCATTGTCACATTACCCTTGATGTCCTGAATGGCATCAAAATGTCTTTCTTTCAATATTTCCTTTATCTTCATGTAAAGAAAAAAGTCCTTGGGGGACAGATCAGGTGCATAGGGAGGTGGTTCCAATACGGTTATTTGTTTTCCAGCTAATAATTCCCTCACGGACAACTATACAATGAAGTTTGTGAAATTGCCACTGTGCCACTGTGCAATGGCCTTTCCAGAAAGAGTTCTAAAGTTGCTTAGAAGGGTGGACTAGACTCTGGCATCAGTGCATAGTTTTCCAAGGGGAGTATTTCCGGTGACTGTAATGATATTCAGCAATGAGGTATGTAGCATTTAGAACAACTAAGTTAGTGGTCTTAATTTTCAGACCTTGTGTATAATATGTGTATATGTCTCTGTATGTGTGTGTATGTGTACACATAAATATATACAAATACACAAATAAATATGAAAAAAATATATATATACTGACATGTAGGGTCACTATGAGTCAGACCTGACTAGATGGCAGTAGATTTGGGTTATACATATATATATAGGAGCTAAACTTAGAACCCACTCTTTTCTCTACAGTATCAACACTGAATATGGATTATCAGGTGCTGTTGTCTAAGGGTAGAGGAGAGTGAAATGCTTGCTATATATCTATGTAGTAATTAGTGTTTTTAGATCCATTAGTTCATTTAATTTTCATGATTATCCTATGAATGTAGAACAAAACTAACAAAAAACAAAAAGCCTAGCCTTACCAGTCTGACAGACACTGGAGGAATCCCGAACAGTACAGCCCCCAGATACTTTGGTAGCTCAGAACTGAAGCCATTCCTGAAGTCGACCTTTCAGGCAAGGATTAGACAAGACTAATAAATAATAATACGTGTCAGGAACAGCCTTCTTAGTTCAATCAAGTATACAAGACCAAATGACAAAACATTTGTCCAAAAGCAATGACAAGAAGGCAGACAGGGACGGGAAAGCTGGACAAATGGAAGCGCGGAACCTAGGATAGAAAGGAGGAGAGTGCAGATACATTGCAGGGGTAGCAACCAGTATTGTGAAACAATTTGTGTATAAATTTTTGAACAATAAACTCATTTGCGCTGTAAGCTTCTACCTAAAATGATAAGCACTGAAGCTCCGAGTGTTATAAAACTTACCTACCGCTCTGCTACAGTGCAAACTTAGTTGTGCCTGTTACTAAAGTAAGCTGTTTCCACTACAAGCAAAGTCGTACTCCTAAGGCAAATTTTGTGCATTTCCATGTACAAATTTTAAAATGTAGTGACAGAAACAAAACTAAGGAGAATAACTGACCGTCTTTTCAGAAAACTATCAGCACATACATATTTAGAACCAATTAAAGGTTTCACAGTGTACTAGGAAATGTGGGAGAAATGAAGAAGCATGAACTAGGCTTCTTTTTCCCAAGAGACTTCAACATAGGTACAATAACTTTAAAATGCCAAAAATACTGATATTTGTACTATGTAATCATATTAAGGAATATTTAATGAAAGCAAAGGAAAGGTGTTAGTAAAATTAATAAAACTATCATTCCATTTCAGTGGTATAGGGGAAAGAGGCAAAAAACAAAAACATTATATGAGCTGATAGATGTTATTGAATGGTTATTTTCAAAGTATACAGGATAATGTTGATCTATGATATTATTCAATTTTGGCTTAGGTTTAATCTAAAATTTGAAGACAGTATTAGTTGGGTTAGGTTCCCGTTTTATCTGTGGTTTCTTTCTCATTGACACTAAAAAGTTCACAGTCAGGGAATCAATGGTATTGGTGGATGAAATGGTTCTCTTATCTCTCGGAGTAGAGTTTACTGGGTAAAATGTCCAAATCATAACATTGAAAAGTTCACATCTTCACTAATTCATCACCGATATTTCTCAGCTCCTTTTGGTGCTACTCTTCCTATAAGCAAGTGTACTGCCTACCACATGCCAGGCACTGGACTAGGTACTACGGCAATAGTAATGACCAAGATGCCCATGAGCACAGCCGAGATCACCCAAAGCAGTGCTCAGACATCACCGTAGTGAAGTTGTATAATCTTAGAGGGAAAAAGCAGAATTTATGATAAGACCTGAGATTAGTAGCTGACTCACTACTTGCACGACCTTGTTCAATTATGTATTACTCTGAGGACAAGTGTCCTCATCTGGAAACAGGATTAAACTAATGCCTCTTCATGAGCTTTGCAAAGGAAGAATAGACGAAGCATGGGAAGCAGTCATAAACGCTAGACGTCTACACATTTGTGATGAATCATTATGGGTCCAGCTTCATAATTCTGGCTTGTTTCTCACATGAGAAGCCATCTATGTGTTCCCTTTCTACTAAGTAATACATGTCCCCACTGAGTCAGAACTCAGTTTGCTATGTATATGAGAAGCAGTTAGCTACCTTTTAGTAGTTCATTCCTCTTTCATTTCTCCCACCCTCTCTACTTTATGGCAATTTAGCTGTCACTGCTACTTGCTTCTGTATACACACAAACTTCTCTGCATATAACTTTCTTCTGTATTTTCAAAAATTCCTACCTTCCTCCAAGATCTAACACAGGAGACCTAATAAATCAATAGCCATGGAAATCTTATCATGAAATGCTTCCAGTGACTGAGCTATGATCATTTCCCACAATCCCTAGCCCTATTTGGTACAAATATCTCAGCTCCAACTCTTCCCTGAAACTAATGAGGTATCTGAACACAGTAGCCTAACGATATACCCTACAAGCAGTGAAAACGGAATTGGTTCTGGCTGACAGAGGGATGGCCAGGTACCTCCGAGGTACCATCTAGTGAAAACCAACCCAAATCATTGTTCCCTGACAGGAGCTCTTTCTTGTTTCCCAGCTCGCTGTCTAGGCCTAGTCTGCCTGCCCCCTTCCTCACCTTTGATAGCCTCCACAATATCCTTTGATGACACAACTCTGTTCTCAATCCCTATTTCTCTACTCAGTATGTTCAAAATCGTATCTCTCTTTTTTGCAGAAATTGAAGCAAATCTTAGTAAGTATTACGATTAGCCTCATTATTCCTTGGATTCTATCTCAATGATTAGGCCCCTCTAGGGCTCCATATTTACCCTCATCTTTCCTCGTACCATTCCTGACTTTCTCCTAGTGCACCTTTCCCTGGTTTCCAGTCTCTTCTCCAGCAAGCCAAGCCGCATGACTGCAGTGTTTCCAACCTTTAACTGGAAGCCTGCACTGACAGCTGTAGAGTAGGAGGAGGTGTGACTCACTCTTTAGAGGACTAGTTGCCACACATGTCAAAGCCCCAACACATTTTCATGCAATATTTTCATGCAAGAGACAAGGATAAGCTCCAGGACTCAGCCAACTCAAGTTATATTTTCCTGAAATATGATGCCAACCAACATCTGTCACACTTGATTATCCTGTTTTGCTTACAGAAGTCTGTCCAGGATTAAGATCTTTATCTAGGGTGATATAATTTCCCCTTGTTGTCTAAAGGCTTAAGTGTAAAAGACAGAAACACTATTTTGAGGTGATCCTAACACAGTGACACAGTCTAGTAAAATGATCAAAGATTTAGCCCTCTTAAAAATTGGTTAAAACTCCAAGTTTCGAGCTTAACAACTGTGGGGTCTTGGGTGATTCCTTTAATCAGGCCTCACTAGAAAGGGAGCAATTCCATCACTTAATTACTAAGATAGAACATATTCAACTCTAATATTTTTTTCTCAGTTTTCCACTGAAAATAGCATGGGACTTTCTGGCCAACCCCCCAAAACAGTTTTTTGTTGAGTAGATTCTAAGTCATGATGATCCCGGTATGTGGGAGGTTCTAAAGCTGGGTTCTATAGAGTTTCACTAGCTAAGTTGATTACTATACCTTTCTTTCTAGGCACCTTTGCATGGACTCAAACTTGCAAACTAGGTTAGCAGCCAAGTATGGTAACTGTTAGCACCACCAAGAGACTCCCACTGGCAGTTTACTCTTTAAGAAATTAAAATAAAATTATTTTTATTTTAGGCCCTCTTTTTTTTATACACTTTAGAAAATAACTATTGCCTTTTTCAGTTCTTTAAAATTCACAAAATTAACTTGTTCTCCAGAAACTCTTCATTCAATCAACTAATTATTTGTTAAGTGACAGTACCAGGAGTAAGGCACATCAGAGAGAACAAAATAAATATGGTCTCTACCTTTATGTTACATACAGTTGAATGGGGAGACAGGCCTCTAGAGGTAAACAACTAACCAGAAAAAAAAAATATGTTCTCTCACTCTCATTTACCAGTGCAACTTTACAGCTCAGCAGAATACCTGGTACAGGATATGAAATGATAACCATTTGATGGATGAATAATCAATTGAAGAGATGAATGAATGAAATGTGCATCATAGGAACTTCAGAGCTTGTTCCAGGGCACATGAGTAAGTATAAGGGAAACTAATAATCTAGCAAGGAAACCTAACAACCTAGTTCTTCACCACCATTAACACCTCAGTGAGAAATGGCTTTAGGTATACAATTACTTTCCATAGAAATCACCTAACCTGATACTAGTAAAATGAGTAATTGGACAAGAAAAGAACAATCATCAAATGTTACAGGAAATAAAGCCCAGGTGAATGAGAAAATCTTGAGAGGAAGGAGAGGAGAAACCTAAAAGGGAAGGTAGGCGCGTGTGTAGGAATAAAGACCTGGGAAGGGAGTGAGTGCATCTCAGAGGTGTAAGAAGCAAATTGGCCACGTCAGTCACGAGAGTCAAGCTCCCAGCAGGATGATATTCTGGGTAAGTACAGGCTCAACTGGCTTGCATAGACACAATCCATAATCTGAAGCTCTTACAGAAGTGTGATATTAGTGCCACAGCTAAAAATTTGTGAACAACTGTTCATGCAAATTCCTTGGTTGAATTGGTGAATTCGCTAGAGATGCTATTTTGAAATTTGATTTCAAAGTCAAAGTTGTTTTAGGTCATTCCTTTCACAGATTTTTCATAACATTTGCAGCACGTAATGACAAGACCCATTTTGGCACACTGTTAGGGTTTACTATCCAAAGAATAGACAAATTCATTTTTGATAGCTCTTGGTATTAATCACACACAGTCAGTGTAAATCAAATGCATTTCATAAATGAGCTTAATCAGTTATAATTTTTGCAGCAGCTTCATCATTTGAGCAGGGACACAGAACATCTTCTGAGGTCTTAGGTTTATTAAAAAATGAGATGATTATTAAAAACATGAAAGAAACTTGATTTCTTTAATGAAAAGGTGTATTTTCCAAGTCTCTATGCACTTGCTAATCATATGCTCTTGAGAAGACGCTGAGAATTTTATATCTAGAACTCCTTTACTTAAATCATCGTCACACATTTTAATCTTGTTGTGTCCATGGTATGACTAGCTGCTAACATATTCTTGGACAGTGAATAATATTCAGAACTAGACTTCAAAGTATTTATGGTCTGAAGATTTTGCCAACTAATAGTATCCATTTGAATTCTCAGGTGACAGTGAGGGAAGAAAAAAAACCAAGAAACTATAGCATAAAAGTAGATATAAAGAAAGGGCAGTCATTTTCAATACGGTAGCTCTCAGAGGATGCTGGAAAAGCTTGACATTTGGCTTATGATCAGGTAATTGGATCATATCCTGATACTCTCATTAGAAATGAAAGGCATTTGATGTTCTCCTTCAGGACTCAGTTCCAACTGAAACAGCTGCCGTAATAACTAACAACATGAGCAGCACTATAACTTTTCACTAACTAATATTTATCAAGCACTTATTAGTGTAGATACTATGGATTGGTGAAAACAGTATGGGTTTTAGGATTAAACACATACAAATAATAAAAACTTACTGTGAACCAGAAAAGCATTCTAATTGCTTTCACCATGTTAACATATTTAATCCTATCAACAAGAATGTGAGGTGAACATTAATAGCATCATTCTTGTTTTGGAAGTGAGAAAATTAATACACGATGTTACACAACTTGTTTGCATTTTATAGATAAGAAAATTGAGGTTCTGAGACATTGAATAACATTTCAGGATCAGAGGTGATGGTAGAATTGGAATTTGGACCCAGATGTGTCAATGTAAAAAAGAAATCCACGCTTGTAACCACTTGGCTAGGCTGTCTTCCTTATTCTATATATAGACATTCACATAACCAAGTGTGATAAAAACAAAGAGTGGTTAACTCCTAATTCCTTGTTTGTTTGTTTGGGAAAGAGTATGGCGAATGCTTTATAGAGAAAGAACTCGGTCAGGCGTGGTAAGTAAAAAGTCAACAACAAGATTTGTGGTGGAAATGCATTACAGACTGAGAGCCCAGAGGTGCTACGTAACAACCGGGTGTGTTTGAGAGACTGAAAAGAGTAGAAAAATAGGTAGCACATGGTGTTTAACATGATTCGTTTTAATTAACCACATGTATACAGACCAAAGTATCATTTCGTTCTACCCAGAGTGCTGGTTTTCAATACTGCATTAACATAACCACCATGCAACCCCTTTTATAACACATTTCCCCTTCCACTTCTACTCAGCAAATTTCTTCACTGACTTGAGCTCCCCATGCCTGACAGGCAAACAGACTCAGCTTTGTTTTCTAAAGTTCTTTTGCTCTCTGTTTTCTTCTTTAATACGTTTTCTCATGTTCTTGGTCCCCTCTCTTCTCATTTCTTATTACGTATGGTGTCTTGTCTTGTAACTACGCTCTTTCCCTCCCTAATACATATAAATCCTTGCTGGATTTCCCAACCAAGGAGTCTTACAGCTTCTACTGTCATAAACTGTAACTCTCTCTCTTTTGGGTTTATAAAAGTCCATACTCACCACCTCAATCTATACTCTACCCAGAATAGAGCTGAATAGTCACGTACATCTCCACATTTTGAAAGCCCTCCTAGCTCCTCTTGGCACTTTTTCTGAACGCTAAAAAACCAAAAAAAAAAAACTAACCATTGCCATTGAGTCAATTCCAACCTATAGTGACACCATGGGACAGAGTAGAACTGTTCTGTAGAGTTTCCAAGGAGTACCTAGTGGACTCAAACCACCAACCTTTTGGTTAGCAGACATAGCACTTAACCGCTTTTCCTCCAGGGCTTCCACTGTGATCATTAGAGGCCCACAAAATAGTCTCACAAAGAAGCCTTTCCCAATAGCCTCAACAAAAAAATGACTTCTTGCTCCTCTGACCTCTAGAAACCATTGCTTATAATTTTTCTCATGATGCTGGCCGCTTTCCACCCAGAGTTTCAGCTATTCATACTGTTTAATTAATTTTGCTGAGATACTAATCTCCTTTGAGGTCAAAGTATTTACGAGCACAAGGTACACTGTCCATAGCCATTCCAAGGGAAACATTGGCTCAGTAAATGAATGTGAATTTCACTGTTTCATCTACCAAGTTTGGTCTGGCCTCTGTGCTTGCCTACTTTTTGCAGTTTTTTCTCTAGGCATTCTATGCAATAAAAATAACAAATATAGTTACAGTGATTTTGGGGGTTATACATCTTTATAAAAATTGTACAGTGTCTTTTTTTAATGCATTACTTCCTCAATTAATTCTCAGAAGAATTCTGAGGGATTCTTCTGTTATCTCCATTTTACAGAAAAGAAGTTAGCATTACATAGTTAAGGGGCTTAATGAATGTCTCATAATAAATATTAGTTGATCTAGTTTGCAAACGCCACTCAATGACTCCTGCCAATAGTGTCATTGACAAAAAAAGTGAGGATACCCTCCTGGATTTTTTATTAATGTGATAGTCACAGCTACATATTCAGAATTTCTTCATTGTTCACCAGAACTAGACAGCATTATAACTTATGCATCTTGAACTACCTTGTCTGTTAACAAGGTGATTAAAGAGTGAGATCTTACACTCTAATTTTACATAGGATCCTCTTTTAACAATTCTAGTGATTTGTTTAATCTATTGATGCCAGATATGATCTCAGTGTCAAAGTATGGTGAGAACTCACAAAGAAGAGATAGGAGGAAAACTCCCAGAATAACAACTCAATTTCAGGGGTAAAGGTCATAGTGCCCAGGTGGCAACATGTTGATACCAATCTATCCTATCTTTCAGTGATGGAGGAGATATGCTAGAAAGGCATTACAAATTAGTTTAAAACTTCTCAACAGAGTAAGTTTCTCCAATAAAAATCTGTTAAAAATACATAACTTTGAGCAAAGTTGAAATGGCTATGGACTCATTTCCACAAGTTCAGCCAAAGTGGTAAAATTAACAAACCAAGATTCTTAAAGCCAGATCAGCCGTTATGTTATTAACTGCCTTTAAACTTACAATTTCTATAAATGTGTCCCTGGAAAGAATGATATATCCCATTTATGAAATTCTGGTCTCCTCAATTAGATTTTTAGGTTCCTTGTGATCAAGAATCATAGTCTGTGTATATTCTAAATCTCATCTTAATGTATCACTGTCTTATACAGACAACACCTAGTGTACAGTCCTTGCTTTGAAATAAGTTAATTCAAAGAGCTAAGTCACCAGAGAAGTTGTTCTGCTTACAACACAGAAATGACAATGCATTGATCAAGAAGTCAAGTCCAATAGTACTGGGATCTTAGAAGCCTGCAATAAGTCATCTAATGTACAATAATTGGTCTCTGTTGGGGTGGGGCAGCAGAGGAAGAGTCAGAAATTGTAGGTAGAAATGAAAAGTAAGGTTAATTGCCTCCATGAATAACTATCTTCTTTGCCATAAAGCTAGAAGAACTAGATGGTACCCATCTACCATTTCTCAACACTTTGATTTAAAAATTCTGTGGAAGAATCTTCATCAAAAGAGAAAAAGATATAGACAAAAATTTCAAATTCTCAGGGAATCCTGACTTTTTGGAACCATGGAGGCTGAATGAACTATTGAAACTATTGCCTTGGTATCATCCTAAAATCTGAAACCAAAAATATCTCTTGAAGTCTTCTTTAAACCAAATAATAGTTTAGTTCAGTTAGTAGAGTATCTCTGCTTTGAGCTCTTTTTAAAAAGAACTATCTATATGGGACCACCATGACAACAGCAATTCAAAAGTTTGGATAGGAAGCTTATTGGCCATCAAGTTTATATTAATGGTGGAAGAGCAATTTGAAAAGGAGGGTGAGAATTATAAAAACACTCTGGGGACAACATCTGACCTCTTCTAACTTTACCAGATGAAAAGAGAATCCAGATGAATAGCACAAGGCTGATTCCTACGAGGCAGAGTTCGTACATGCATCCTCTCACAATCTAATAGTCTGAATTCATGACTCAGAAGTCTGAATTCAGGGTGCTGACTTCAGAGAAGTCTTTCTTTCTTTGTTGAGTCTGGATAAAGGTCCTTATCATCAATCTTTCCTGGTGAAGTAGCTTCTCAGCACAGAAAACCACGGTCCCAAGGCCACGCTATTTTCCTGGCTCTTGTTTTCCTGTATGAGGTCCCTATGTTCTCTGCTCACTTCTCTCTTTTATATCTTAAAAGAGATAGGCTTGAGACACAAGCTCTGCCTTATTAACATAACTGCCTCTAATCTGTCCTCGCTAACATCACAGAGGTAGGATTTACAACACTTAAGAAAATCATATCAGACGATAAAATGGTAGACTGTCACACAACACTGGGAATTATGACTTAGCCAAGTTGACACATATTTGGGGGGTACACAATGCAGTCCATGATCTATATTCAACTACCCTCCTCTGTCCCTTTCCCAGATAATCCAGAAGATAAAGTTCCCTGGCTAGAAAAGCAAGATGAACGTGGCTATAGGGAACATATGTGCAAGTTCAGGGGTACCCAATCTGAAGGTGTGTATACTGCACGTGAGCACTGGAGTCTAGACCACATTTTCAAAGATAAGGTCAAGATCAACATCATCACCTTTGATCAGTCAGCCCTGGACTCCCTGAATGGCTGTGGCATCATCTAGCTCTCTGATCCTTTCAAGGGCTATGACATGTAAGGACCACGAGGTCAGCAACCATTTCGGCAAGGCCCTCAAAACCTGCACGGCCATCCCAGACCCTACATCTGCTCCAAGAGCTGGAAGTTTGTGTGTGCCCAAGGCCAATGAGACAGGCTTTGGCTACACACTAACCTATATCCTGTCCTGTTGGCAAAAAAGATTTTGGATGCTAAAAGAAAAGAAAAAGAAGTCAGGTCCAGTGTTCCACACTAGAGAGGGAATGTTTGATACTTGTCTAGCTTCTTTCAACTATCCCAGCCTCTCCTGCAGGTAGCAGATCAATAGTAATTCCTTTTCATATATGAAAAACTGAAGCATATGATTTCACTTTCAAAAAATTCATGGACAATAAAATTTAACATTTTATTAGAAGATTTGTTATCTAATACATAATGCATTTAGATCACTCATTTGATCTGTGACAAAGAAAATGTTTATAAATAACATTTATTCACATATCCTGAAAAAAAACAAACAGTGTGTTCCTTCAGGGGAATACTTTTTTTTTAAGTTATAATCATGCATCACTTAACATTAATGGTATGTTCTATGAAACAAGTCATTTTGTGATTTGGACATTGTATTTAAAAATAAAGAAACTAAACTCACTGCCATTGAGTTTATTCCAACTCGTATCTACCCTATAGGACAGAGAAAAACTGCTCCATGGAGTTTCCAAGGAGCTCCTGGTAGATTCAGACTGCTGACCTTTTGGTTAGCAGATGTAGCACTTAACCACTACACCACCAAGGTTTGTACAAACACGTCTAAATAACGAGCAACAGCATTCACTGATTTTCCACCTTCTTATTGTTTGATACCTTTTGTTTCAGTTAGTGAAGCTACATGGGATATTGCTATGTACCTGTATTGACTAAAGAGCTGAGATATTGAACACATAACAAAAACCAAACACATTGTCACTGAGTACAATCCAACTCATAGCAACCCCAAAGGACAGGGTAGAACTGCCCTCTACCGTAGGATTTTCAATGAATTGCTGGTGGATTCAAACAGTTGACCTTTTGGTTAGCAGCCATAGCTCTTAATCAGCAGTACTATATTTCAGCTAATGTACCCGGCAAAGTAATATATGTGTCAAGTAGGTTAGTATCGTATGCATAATATAATAATGTGTCTATAATGTATTGTAAATATAAACTGTCATGTATATAGGCTATTATGTAATCTGTATCCCCCACAATTGGAGCTTGCAGAGCTAACATAATATTGAATGAGTCTGAAGTCTGTTGCTGGTACAGTTCTGTACTGAACAACATACTGAATTTACACTAACTCATTTTATGTGCATAATAACGCACTGTGGAAACCCTGGTGGTGTAGTGGTTATCTGCTATGTCTGCTAACCAAAAGGCTGGCAGTTCACATCCACCAGGCACTCCTTGGAAACTCTATGGGGCAGTTTTACTCTGTCTTACAGGGTCATTATGAGTTGGAATTGAATCAACGGTAATGGGTTTTTTGGGTTTGTTTTTGGTTTTATAATGTACTGTACAGTTGTGTGTACAACAAACACTTTTTCTTATTTTAATTTCCATGAAGTAAACTTAGGTAACTTGGTGAACTTACTCTTAAACTTTTCAATTTTATTTTGCTTTAAACTTTCGAACATCTTCTTTCACGTCTCTCACTTTTCTGTAAAAATCTTCTTAATCACACAGTTTGACAAAGAGGATCAGAACCATCCACATCACTATCCTGCCTTGTTCAGAGCGTTCACTTGGAAGTTTCTGCTCTAGCAACCTCCACTGTTGAAGCGTCGCCAACAATGACAACATCTCCTGTAACGCCTGAAGGACCTGGCTGAGGTTCTCTTTGGGGAGGTGTGGGCTCCTTCAGGAATGCGTTCAGTGTTCTTTGCCTAGTTTTCTTTTTCTTTTGTCGTAAGTCTTTATACGCATCAAGCACTTCATGAGCCTCTTCTCTACCAGTGCAAAGTATCCAGCATTTGGGTTTGTCAGGGATTGCTTTATATCCCTCTTCCCCCTCAAAATGTATGCAGCAATTTGGCTACAAGGAGATTCCTGGTATCATGTGATATTCCTATATGTTGTAAATCCTGCCTGTGTGATGTTAATGAGGGCGAATGGGTGCTGATTATGCAGGTGGAACAAGAATCAACATATAAGATAGTACTGTGCCTTGAGGCAATTTCTTGAGATACAAAGGAAAAGGAAGCAAGGACAGAGTTGGGGATCTCCTACCACCAATGAGGCAGTGCCAGGAGCAGAGCAGTTCTTTTGGAAAGGACCTGGGGTCACCATGCCTCGGAATCTCGCAGTCCAGGGAAAAATTGACAACAAGGATTTTTCTCCAGAGCCAACAGAAAAAGACTTCTCCTGGAACTGACATCCTGAATTTGGACCGTTAGCCCACTTTTGTGAAAGCCATATTTCTGTCCATAGCAACACCAGGTGACTAAGGCAGGTTCTATCTCTTCAACACTTTTCAGCAAGCCGATGAGCCAGAAAAAAAAAAAAAAAAAACTAAACTCATCACCATCAAGTTGGTTTTGACTCTTAGCAGACCTATAAGAAGGCGTAGAGCTGCATAACAGGGTTTCTGAGGAATAATTGATGGATTCAAACTGCCGATCTTTTTGTTAGCAAGTCTAACAATTCTGCAGCCAGCCAAAAAACCTTGCAAAGAATTTGGCTAATCTCTTACCAGTACTTTTTCTGCATCCGTTCTTGTCTTTCTGCAGTTTGCTTTTCCCTCAACTCTTCAGCTATTTGTTCTTACTGTGTGTCAGTTACTCAGGACCCACTTCCAGGAGTTCGTCAATGTCTTCATCATCTGTCTCTAGGTTCTGCTTATTGTTTACACATTGACAACAGCTCTATTAATCCTTGCAATCTCACCTTCTGTTAAAGCCATTCACTGACTGCTTCAGTACTTTTTCCCGTATAGTATTTATGCATTCCGTGCTCACATTATCCCAGGCCCAGGCAAGGTTCTTCATCCAGTAAATGTTGCACTTCTTCCAGAACTGTGTCAGGGCCTTGCCAGCGTCACCAGTTGCAGCAACAGCATGAACAAAGGTCTTCCTCAGATATTAGATCTTGAATGCCACAATAAACCTGTGGCCCACTGACTGAATTTTAAAGAGGTGGTATTTCGTAGAGGAACACCACTTTGATATCGGAGTGGAGGTCACCAATGAATGAAAGATAACCTGGAGTGTTGTCTACAATAGCAAAATTCTGAAAGATACGCCTTCTTCCAAGCAATGCTTCTCCATTTCACTGGCTTAGCAATTGAGAAGAATAACCTGAAATAGAAGGTATGTTATCCAGGACTTTTTATTGTACCTGTAATAAACTGGTAAGGTATGTTCATTAATGTTCTTGAAAGCCCTGAGGTTTTCACTATGCCACATAACTAAATTGCTGTAACTTGTAACTAGCAGCGTTACCTTATTGCAACACTGTCACTCTGACTTCAAAAGCTTTAAAACCTAGCATTAACATGGCCTCCTTATGGATGAAGGTCGTTTCAGGCATTTGGTTCCAGAATAAGAAGGTTTTGTCCATACTAAAAAATTTGCTGAGGCAAGTAACTTTCTTCTGCATCTTCCTTCAGCTAAATAGGTAAGAGAAAAGGAAACTGCAGAAGGAGAAGAACAGGTGCAGAAGAGGTTCGCTAGCAAGATACTAGCCAAATTCTTCGCAGGCCTGATGATGTCTTCTCATCATCACTCACAGAATCAACATTTCCTTTCACCTTACGCAGGGAAAATGTTGTTTGAAGTGTTGCAACCACCCAGAGCTTGCCACTCAATATCGTAGTCTGACTTTGCTTTTTCTTTAAGCATCTCAAGCAAATATGATTGTAAATGTGCTGAGACAGATTTGCTTTGGGGTTTTGTCCTCAATCTATTTCATTAGTGATTTCTCCATGTTTGGTATAAGTTCTGCTTGCATTTTTGTTAGCCTTGTAGCTATCCGTGGAGCTCATCCTTTAATGGCCTGGAGAATTTTTTCTTTGTTTCTGAGAATGGTTGTGACTGTCAAGTGAGACATGCCTAAATTGCAAACAGCAGTATTCATGAGTTTTCCACCTCCATGCTGTTTAATAACCTTTGGTTTAACTTCCAAATGGACACTCTTCTTTGTCTCTTGCTGCTGCTGTTGCTATCACTGGTTTTGCTGCATTTGGGAACTATGATGCACTTGAGAGAAACATGTGCAAAAGAAAATTTAACAGAGAGATAACACTACAACACTCAAGAGATGCACAATAGACAAAACTGGATGCTGTTTCCTGCAAGTCAAAGCACACACTGTCATACCATAAACTTTTTATTTGTATGTAGGGAAAGTTCACATTAAAATAACGATATCCAGTACAGAACAGTATATACTTAAACCAGTAACGTAGCCATTTATTGTGACTATCAAGACATCTGGATTATAGGTTATATGTGCACTGTACCACTGTATGCCTGACAATATAATCGCTTTGTATACAAGAGACACGAGATACACATATTGTGTGAGGAAAGCAGTTGTGTTTGCTACAGCTGGTTACATCCACAACATTCTGTTCTCAAATTGGGGTTACTGAACCTTATTGTAACCTCATGGGACCATGGACTTATGTGTAATCAGAAGTTGCCTAAATGGACTTTATGCAGCCCATGACTACTCAATTCACTGAACAATGAGATGCTGTAATATTTTAAGCCAAATACTCTTCTTTGGCTTGCAAATGTTTTCAGAAATAACTTTTCCTTGTTAATTTCCAAATCTTGGCTGCATTTCCTGCTAATTTCAAACATATGTCATGTACGAAATACGTTATTTTTCCAAGCCTAATTCTGGCAGGAGGCAATTTTGGAACTGGCATGGAGAGATTTAGGGACAAACAAACAGGGCAGTTTGAAGTTGTCACAACTCAATAACAATATTATCTTTTTCAACTTATCTCTAGGTCCATAAAGACAAAAGCAATAAAAAGGAGTGAATAGACTCTGACAAAAAATTTCAATGTGAGGTAAGACACACCTTCAAGTTTGGTATCTTATCTCGTGACTCACTTTCCAAAAAGAATCTCTCACATAGTAACAATTTTTGTAGGATACAGAATATGAAGTGGACTTAAGACATTGATAACCATAGTAATATGATCTTGATATTATCACTCTACTTCCCTGAGTCTTATGGTTCAAGTAAATGGGTGGGTAAAGCAAAGTAAAAATCCATCTTAATCTTCAAAAGATTCTCTGTATTGATTGCATTTGGAAAACAAAAGACATTTCCAACTGTATAAATATGTTTTCTTCATGTACTCTAAGATGGATTCTATGAGAAACCATAAGTACTCAGTAAATAAAAAGTTGGCACTTGGCTTAAATAAAAAGAATGGAGATTCACTTCAGCTATCTAGACCAGGGCTTGAGGACTAAAACCTAACCCAAGGCATCAGTGTTCATTCTTTATGAACAGTTGAATTCATGGTACAGTTTAGTAGAAAGAATTGGCTAGTGTCGTAAAAAGAAAGCTGGTCTGGAGGCACAAAATGGTGTCCTAGTCCCGACTCCATTCTTTCCTAGAAGAGTAGGTTATTTGCAAAAATAACAGTTATTCACTCACTATATCTGGAAACACTGAAGACGTATGTAGTGGTTAAGTTCTACGTCTGCTAAGGAAAAGGTTGATGGTTAGAATCCATCAGGAGTTCCTTGGAAACTCTGTGGAGCGGTTCTCTTCTGTTCTATAGTATTACTATGAGTCCGAATTGACTCAGTGGCAGTGTGTTTGGTTTGATTTTGTTTTCTCTGGTAGTCTGTAGAAAACTTGGTGGCATAGTAGTCAATTGCTACAGCTGCTAACCAAAAGGTCGGCAGTTCAAATCTACCAGGCTCCCCTTGTAAACTCTGTGGGGCCGTTCTATTCTGTCCTATAGAGTTGCTGTGAGTCAGAGTCAACTCTACAGCAATGGGTATTTGTTGTTGTTGCTTGTTTTTACTTCTCTTTATCCACACACTTCTAAATGCTACTTTGCAGCTTTTCCCGTCAAGAGGTGGACTCTTTCTCCTCCTCCCTTTCTTAGCTGATATAATAAAATTCAAGGAATGTTTTGCCTGTTCTAAACTTAGGCTTCAGCAGTCTTTGTGGACTTTGTTCTCTCTCTCACCTGATCTCTCTTCTGCCTTCACCGTGAGAATGCAACAGAACTAGTCTGTTGGAAGATTAGACATGTGAAAGAGAGATGAGTCGGTCCAAGGCTCTGGGCATAGGAGAGTATATGGCCAAGATCAGCAAAGCTATTTAGTTAACTTGCAGCTGACCAGAGGTATGTGAGGGAGCTTTATCAAGACCCAAGTAAATCAGCAGGAGCTATCCAACTAAGTTGCTGATTGAAAAGAAATAACTGGTTGTTGTAAACATCTGTTTTTGTTTTTATTTTTTAGTGCATGACAGAATAGTGAAGGTTATGTACAAAATACTTTTTTAAAACTCTATCTGTATAAAATACTGCCTAATAAGTAAATCTAAGTTTTGAGGAAATATTTAAATAAAAGTTTCCAAATGGTTCATTGCTTGTAAAGATCTGCAACATTTCATCTATCAAAATTAAATATTAAATTTAAGCCCAAATGCAAAAACTGGCTCAGTTACAGAGCAGCAGATGGCACCTATTCAAGTACTAAGAAGAGCTTGATTCACAGATCTGAAAAGAGTTTTAAAAAAAACTCAAAAAAATTATTTTTGTCTTTCATTGATTTTTAAATGAAGAGATTATTTTAGAAACTTAATTGTTCAATTTTTAAAAACTTGCTTTCACTTAGACTTACTTTTGTAATTTCCTTTAAGACTAGCTTAGTTGAGGAGATTCTAGTTTTAAATGGCACCTGGCTGGCTGCCACTCCATCCTCCTAAAATACCTATAAAGGCCCAGAAAAAGAAATTAAAAACAGCCACACTAAAAACTAACTATTGTCTAAATCTGGAGGGAATTTCCTTTAACTATTAAACCAGTGGAACTGAAGTGTGGAAACTAATTAATGGCTTATCCACATATCATTTGTCAAAACGAGGACGGCCTTCAAAGTGTGGGAAATTTTCTGTTACCAACTTTCTGTCCCTTTGGTTTAGAAAGACATACCTATACCTAACCAGAAAAAAAAAAAAGAAAAAAAGCTCTTTTCTTAGCTGAGTGTAAGGTGATAATACTGTTTCCTGTTCCCCTCCTCTAACTCTCCAACATCTTTATTTATCCTCAAAGATAAGAAACCAAAGAGTATACAAGTATTAGAAGTCACATGTTATATTCGAGGTACTGCGATTCCTTAGTTTTGAGTGATAGAGAGAAGAAACTATAAGGACTTTGGGAAGAGATCATTCTAGTAGACTAATGCACTCCATATACTGAGATTGTCAGACGGTCAGACATAGGTTAAGAGATAGCACCATAGTGGTTTAGCTAGAAGATCAATTTGGAAAATGTCTACTCATTATGTGCTGAAATTTATGAACTAAGTATGTCTGTCCTCCTTTCAGCTACAGATGTGAGAAACAGATTCATTTCTCCCTCAAGAAGACAATTAAAAAGCCAATCTTCTCGTTTACTGTGTCAACAAATAACAGGTCAAGAACAGATATCATCTCTCAAGGAAAAATAAACAAACAAACTCATTTCTATGGAGCTGATTAAGACTCATGGCAGCCCTATGTGACACAGTAGAACTGCCCATAGGGTTTCCAAGGAGTGGCTGGTAAATTCAAACTGCTGACCTTTTGCTTAGCAGTAGTAGCTCTTAACCACTGTGTCTAAGAAAAAGTAAAGAAAACAATAATAAAAAAAAAGCCAAGGGGCAGAGTCAAGTGGCAGACTAAACACATACCTCCCTAAATCCCTCTGGAAACCAAGACCTGAAATGATAATTAAACAGAGGCTTCTGAACACCTAGTGAGCCCTCGAATGTGGAATAGGGCTGTTAATTTGATTTTCATATCACTGAATGCAAAACCTCCGGTCTTTCACTGATCCTACTCTCAATGAGCACAGGCTTGCACAGACTGAAGGTAACTCACCACATTCTTTTTTTTTTTCCTCTGTCTTGGCCAGTCGGCAGAGGTGGGACTTGACTGGCCACTGGTCTCAGATGCACTGCTGGTGGGACTGGCAAGCATAATTGCCATGTTCTGAGAACCTGGCTTTGGACTCTATGCATCTCAGCTCCTCTGGCCTATCTTTCTGGCTCTGCCATGTGGTAGCCATACAGATGCACTTGTGCAGGATGCCATCTTAATCAATTGGGAAACAGAGAAGCCCAGGTGGAAACCCTGGACAGACTTGGTTCTTAGGCTCGGAGGTGGTGCCTGCCAGGGGGAGAGTGCTTTCCTGGCAGGGAGGCTGTGTTTTGCAGTGTCACCTGTGGCTGGATCCCAGTGGCAGAGGCTGTGGTCTCTGAGAATTTTGTCACTCTTGGCCTCTCTTTCACCAGAGCCTGGTCCCAGCCAGCAGGCCAGCTTGTGTGGGATGCCATCTTGTTTTGCTGGTAGGTGGAGTCATCCACATGGAAGCCTCTGCTGGTCCTAATTCCTGGGCTGAGAGGCAGTGCCTACCCAAAAGAGAATGCTTTTCCAGCAGAAAAGCATAATTCTACACAATATCGCCTACAGCTGGGGCCTGACAGCAGAGACCAGCAGCCCAGTACCCTTTCTGTATTTTGAGCTAGTTTATAACATCTCGGGTTCAATATAGAGGTGCTTACTTTGCCAGCTGGGAAGAGGGACGTATACACCTGAAAACCTGACTAACTTTGGAAATTATCAAATACTTTTTACTTCTCATTTAAAGATGGCCTAGAGAAACCACTGTGGTCCATCTTCACAGCATCACCCACATCCTCTATTGACCCACATGAAGCCCAAAAAGCAACAAACATTGGAGAAGATGGTAACTTGGAAGTAACCCATGGCATCAGAAGGCCCCCAAAAGAAACGACTTCAGAACTTCCCAGACAAGAAGCTTTTCAGAAACTATCAGAAGGTGAATACAAAAGAATTATATAGAGAGTTCTCCTAAACCTTATACAAAATGCAGCAGAGCAAAATGAAAAATTATACAGGCTGTTCGATCTGATGGAACATCAGTACTCGGAAATCCAGCAGATCAGGAACAAAATCAAAGACATGGAAGTTTCAATTCAAAGCCAAGAAAACAGAATGGACCACATGGAAAAGACACTTTCTGGTTTGGAAGACAGAGCTACTCACTCCAGCATTTATGAGGAGAAATCAGAAAAAAGAAACAAGAAAAATGAAGAAGCATTAAAAAGCATGTGGGACTCTATCATTAATTGGAGTTCCTGAACAGGGCAAGACACCTGAGAACACAGAGAGTATTGTGGCTGAGCTGCTGACAGAAAACTTCCCAGGAGGGGATATAGATATCCAAGATATGTATCAAACACCACTCAACATAAATCTCAAAAGAAAGAGTCCGAGACATGTTATAATCAAGCTTAGCAAAATGAAATATCAGCAGAAACTCTGAAGGGCAACAAGACTCAAAGCAAAGCTAACATTCAGGCTTTCACTGGATTTCTCAGCAGAAATGATGCTGGCACAGAGACAGTGGCATGACACATTCAAAGCCATGAAGGAGAAGAACTTCCAACCAAGAATCATATATCCTGCAAAACTATCTCTCAAATATTAAAATGAAATTAAGACATTTGCAGATAAACAGAAACTCAGAGACTTTGTGAAAACCAAACCAAAGCTACAAGAAATACTGAAAGAATCTCTTGGCTTGGAGGAACAAAACCACTAACTTTATATTTTAGAAGGACACATTATCCAGAATCCTAGTCAGTTAGGGAAGGCTCCAAACACAATCAAAGCTATAAAAGTGAAAGAAATGATCTAGTGATCATATCATGTAAACTATGATACCATCATATTAAAAAGAGGGATGTAATACAGTCAATGTAGTTCTTCCAGATGGAGAGGAAGTTGACAAGATTGGTAGCAATCAAAATTGGGTTTACATAAAGTTTATTAAGTGGAATCATAGGGGCAGCCATAAAGCTCAATAAAGATGCAACATACCATATCAAGAAATGTAATACAAGAGTCTCAACAACCACTAAACTAACTCTGAAAAAGGTTAAAAATCAACTCACAAAGAAGAATGTCACAGAACAGATTAATAAGAACATCAGAGGAATCATCAATACAAAAATAAACATATCACAATGGCAGCACTGAACACATACCTATCAATAGTTACATTGAATGTGAATGGACTAAACGCTCCAGTAAATAAACATCAAGTGACATCTTGGATCAAAAGACATGACCCATTCATATGTTGACTACAAGAAACTCACCTTAGACTTAAAGATATGAACAAACTGAAAGTTAAAGGATGGAAGAATATATATCAAGCTAACAATACACAAAGAAGAGCAGGTGTGGCAATTCTAATCTCAGATAAAATTGATGTTGTTGTAAAATCCACCACAGTGGACAAGGATGGATACTACTTATTACTGAAAGGTTCAATACACAAGCAGGATTTAACAGTATTAAATATTTATGCACCTAATACTAGAGCACATAAATACATCAAAGAAACAGTGACTACACTCAAAAAGGAGATATATCATGCTACAATAATAGTAGGAGACTTCTACACTCCAATCTCAGTATTGGACAGATCATCTAGAAAAAAGCTCAGTGTCTTAGGCTGGATTTTTTAGGGAAGCAAAACCAGTAACACGTGTAGGTACAAGGAAAGATTTATGATGGACGGACAGACAGATGGACGGACGGATGGACGGATGGATGGATACAAATATAGGAAACAGCTCACGTATCACAGAAGCTGAATGTCCCAAGCTCTGGCACAAGCCTCATGTGGCCACGGAAGCTGAGGAACCCAGAGTCAGCAAGTCAGAGACCAGAGTTCTAGATCACTGGTTGTGTAGGTCAGTGGATCCCAAGCTGGTGGTGAGACGAAGTGACAGAGGCTGGCAAAACCAGGATCGGCAGGTCAGGGAGCAGGAGCAGGCAGAGGCTGGCGAACCCAGGATCAGCAAGTCCGGGAGCAGGACTCTCAAGTGCCGACTGTAAGGACTGATGAGTCCAACAGCTGCTAGTTAAGTCCCAGAACCAGAAGCTGGAACCAGAGAGCAGGAGCTCCTGGCCACGTGAGTGACCAGCAGCCGTAGTAAAAGGTTGCAAGATGAGAGCCGAGGGGCAGGGAGCCACCACAAACCCCGCCCTGCCACTTAATACAGCAGCCAAATATGTAGTAGACAAGTTGACATAATCCTGACCACCACACTCAGTAAAGATACAGAAGACCTTACTGTCATGATTGACCAACTAGACCTCCTCGACATATATAGAACTTTCTATTGGATCTGATTTGATGGCACTTGGCTGGATCCATCAACAGACAACTATGCCTTCTTCTCCACTGCACATGGAACATTCTACAGAATAGACCATGTGTTAAGACATAAAGCAATTCTGAACAAAATCCATACCACTGAATTAATGCAAAGCATCTTCTCAGATCATAAAACTGTAAAAGTCAAGATCAATAGCAGAAGAAACAGATAGAAAACAGAACTCATGGAAACTGAACAACACCTTGCTCAAAAAACCATGGCTTATAGAAGAAATCAAGGATGAAATAATGAACTTTATGGATTCCAACAAGAACGAAAACACTTCCTACCAGAACCTATGGGATACAGCCAAAGCAGTGCTCAGAGGTCAGTTTGTCTCTGTAAATGCACACATCTGGAAGAAAGAAAGAAACCAAGTCAAAGAAGTAACCCTACAGCTTCAACAAGTAGAGAGAGAACAACAGAGGAACCCCTCAGGCAACAGAAGAAAACAGATCATAAAGATTAGAGCAGAACTAAATGAATTAGCGAAGTATGTAAGATGCAGTCTTGCCATCTTTGCTTCCAAGGAACACTCTGGTTGTACTTCTTCCAGAACAGATCTGTTTGTTCTTTTGGCAGTCCATGGCACAGTTAACATTATTCTCTAACACCACAATTCAAAGACATCAATTTTTCTTCTGTCTTCTTTGTTCTTTGTACAGCTCTCACATGCATATGACACAATTGCAAATACCATGGTTTCGGTCAGGCATACTTTAGTCTTCAAGGTGACATCTTTACTTTTCAATACTTTAAAGAGGTCCTTCACAGCAGATTTTCCCAATGCAAGCATCTTTTGATTTCTTGACTGCTGCTTCCAAGGGCATTGATTGTGGACCCAAGTAAAGTGAAGTCCTTGACAACCTCAATCTTTTCTCCATTTATGACAAACAATGTTGTTTACTGGTCCAGTTGTGAGGATTTTTGTTTTCTTGATGTTGAGGTGCAATCCATATTGAAGGTTGTGACCCTTGATCTTCATTAACAAGTATCTCAAATCTTCCTGGCCAGCCATTATTAGCCACTTTTCCCACCCAGTACCACTGTTCTTGATAAGAGACCCAGATCTTAGCCAGTAGGTTTGGGACCACTCTGCACCTCCACAACTCTGTTTTTCTGCTAGCTCAGCTTGTAGTCAGCGCAGCAGCTCTTAGTTTGTATCCATTCTGTTTTCTTGAGTCATGCATACGGAACCAGTCCATGTGCACTTTGTCATTTAAAGGCAGGGCTCTTCTAGCCAGACCCAACCAATGCTCAATTGCCTAGGGTCTATCAATAAACTCAGGCCTTGTAAAATTAGGTAAGCTCCTTATAACAACTGGAGCAACAGAAACTTTCAGGGGTAGAAAACAATTTGGGAGATCCTCTCTGTTGTTTTTCTAAAAAAAGAAAAGAAAAGAAAAACAAGGACAAAAGTTTACATATGGAACCTCATTGCACTACAAGGGAAAGCAATTTAAAAGTACTATGAGATATTGCTATATGTTGCGTCCATGGGTGATTGGTGCTGGATTGGCATCATTCAACTCATTTTTATTTAGTGAGCAAACCATGTGTACATGTGGTAAACAAGCTTTGATTTGAATAGGGTCTAAGAAGTATCTCACAAAGCAAATTCATGACTTTTTATCTATACAGCACAAAAAAGGCCACTTCTTTATATGACCTTTCCTTCTGAGGAAGAAAGAATGTAGAACGTAGGCCTGGGTGGGGGTACAAAGGACAGATTCAGAGGGGCAGACCCACGGTCTTCGGGGATCTGATGTCATGCATTTCAGCTGTTTGGGGCTGTTACTTTCATTCTTTCAGAAGCTCACAAGCCCCGCACCCAGGCCATAATGTTGGTCCTAACCTTGGCCATGTTGCCCACAACTACATACCTATATGAATGTCTATAGCAGCACTACTTGTGGTAGCTCAAAACTGGAAACAAACTGGATGTCTTCAATGGGTAAATGGTTAAATAAACTGCAGTACATCCACACCATGGACTACTAGTCAGCAATAAAAGGAAGAAGCCACTGGCATATACAACAACTTGGACAAATCTCCAGAGAATTAAGCTGAGTGAAAAAAATGCAGTCCCAAAAGTTATATCCTGTGTGGTGACATTCTTGAAATGACAAAATCATATGAATTATAATTGTTGTCAGGTGTAATGGGTGGGGTGAGAGCAGGAGAGAGAAAAGATATTGTGTTGACAGAAGTGTTCTGTATCTTCGTGTATCAATTGTCAGAATCCTGGTTGTTACTGTACTAGAGTTTTTCAAGATCTTACCATTGTGTGAAATTGCATAAGAGATATACAGAGTATCTGTATTGTCTATTACAGAAAACACAACTCTACAATCACCTAAAAATAAAAGGTTTAATTAAAACAGATAAAAACTATATAACTTTTTTAAGCATGTGATCTCAGAACATTTCATAGTCTTGAAGACTTTTATTATTAAACAAGAAAAAGTATTAGTAAATAAAGTATGTAGTCCAATAGTCTCAGGGTAATAGAACAATAAGACAAATGTAAGAAAATAGGAGGAATAAAAATAATAATGAGTTAGTAAACATAAGAACTGTAGAATTGATTTAAAAATCTAAGGGGATATGTAATAATAGAATTGAGAAATTTCATACAAATTTAAAACTTGGCAAAGAGAAAAGTAATATTAAAAATAATTAAAATGTATGACAATACTTGATACTGTATATCACTAGATACTTGACAAGTTTGATAAAATACAAAATTATCTGGAAAATAAAATTAAGAACATGAATCTTGAATAGACTTTTTGCTAAGGGGGAAAAAGAGAAAAATTAACAGGAAATCACTGCAATGCCAAATAATTTTACCAGTGAGTAGCTGAAACTTCCAAGCAACATACAGTGCTCATGCTACTACAGTTATACAAAAATACTTTAAAAGATGCTGAATGAGTCTATTTAAGGAGCCCCAGTTCTGTCCTTAGCTGCTAACCTGGCTGCTAACCAAAAGTAGTCAGAACCCACCAGCCATGTCATGGGAGGAAGATATGGCAGTCTGCTTTGGTCAAGGTTTACAATCTTGGAAACTTAGCAACCCAAACCAGACTCATTGCCATCAAGTCGATTTCAGCTCACAAATGGCCCCTTAGGACAGGGTAGAACCACCCTGTAGAGTTCCTAAGGAGTATCTGGTCAATTGGAATTGCTGAACCTTTGGTTAGCAGCTATAGTTCTCAACCACTACCCAGGATTTCCATGGGAACTCTATGTGGCAGCTATATTCTGTCCTGCAGGGTCACTATGAATCAAAATTGACTACAAGGCAATGGGTTCTTGCTTGGGGGACTCAATTACTCTTATGAAGCTAATGTTAAAATAATACAAAGAACTTTTTTTAATAGCAAGCATTTGAAAACATTATGATAAGTGAAGGAAGCCAGTCACAAAGAAACACACACTGTATGATTCCATTTTAATGAAATGTTCAGAACCGGGAAATATGCAGACATAGAAGGGAGATTAAGGTTGGTGGTAATGCAAGGATTAGGGTATGTTAGCCAGTCAGTAAGGAGTTTCTTTTCATGGTAATGAAAATGTTCTAAAATTGATTGCCTTGGTGGATGCACCAAATCGACAAGTATACTAAAACCACTGAATTTTATGCTTTGCATGAACAAATTATATGGTATGTGAATGTGAATTGTATCTTAATACTAAAACCCAAACCCACTGCTGTTGAGTAGATTCTGATTCATAGAAACCCTACAGGACAGAGTAGAACTGCCACATAGGGTTTCCAAGTAATGGCTAGTGGAGTAAAACTACCAATTTCCAGTTAGCAGCCAGAGGTCTTAGCCACTGCACCACCAGGGCTCCATATCTTAATAAAGGTGTTAAATAAGTAAACAGTAAGCATGCACATGAAGGTATCAACTTTAGTTATTGACATAACTTTGATATTAAATTTTAAAATAACAGACATAGCTGAAATATGTTTGAATCATCCACCAGGATATCTTTGAATATGTTTGAATTGTTTACCATGATGAAAGATTTATCACAACACTGAAAGGATAGTTTAATATTAAGAAATGTATCAAAATTTTCACCAATCATTTGTTTCAAGAAAGGTAAGTTTCAATAGATAATAAAAGCTTGTATGTTGAAAATCAATAAACATACAGTTTTCATCATTTTAAAAACAGATATATTTGGATTCTCTGACAGTGAACACTGCGGTTGACTTCCCAACACTGATTGCACATCATCTTTCTGGTTAGTCGGGGCCCTGATTAATTTAGGCTGTTCTTTCCTGTTAGGTATTGGTTAGTTCAGGGATGTGCAAACCAAGCCATTTGGGGTCAAAGAGATATGAAGAAGGTCCTACTGGTGGCTTCTGGGAAAATAGATTCCTTGTTGTTTAAGAGTCACAAGAAATTGACCTTTCTTGTCAGATGTGAGCATATGAGCTCCAGTGTTATTACTAGAACATACTGTAAAATCTGTGAGAGCCAAAACTGGACAAAATGGCCTTGTTTCCCTGGGTTTCACAGTTCTCCACCTTTGATAGGGTATAGTCTGACCATTTTCCTATATTTCAGTTTAGCAGAAAGTATCTGAGTTTTCCTTCTCTGGCATGTTTCCACCTTATCCAGATCTGCCTTTTGCAGGTTTTACTTAATCAACAAAACCTGAGAAAAAGCCGGCCTTCTTATTACTGTTGTCAGGTGCCATCAAGTTGATTCTGACTCATCGTGACCCTATGGACAGCAGAACGAACCACTGTCCAGCCCTGCATCGTCTTCATGACTGTTGTTGTGCTTACAGCTGTTGTGTCAATCCATTCCTTAGACTCTTAGTCTTTTTCACTGATCCTCTGCTTTACCAAGCGTGATGTCCTTCTCCAGGGATTAATTCCTCCTGATAACTTGTCTGAAATATGTGAGACATAGTTTAGCCATCCTTGCTTCTAAGGAGCATTCCAGCTATACTTCAAAGACAGATTTATTGGTTCTTCTGGCAGTGCATGGTATATTCAACATTCTTCACGAACACCTTAATTGGAAGGTATCAAATATTCTTTCATCTTCCTTGTTCATAGTCCAGCTTTTGCCTGCATATGTGGCTGTTTAAAAATGTCATGACTTAGGTGAGGCAGACCTTAGTCATCCAACCGGCACCTTTGCTTTTTAACCAGCCTTAGTATGGAGTAAATACTGTGGACAGGAAATCAGTGCTTGTACCTGCGGTGACATACATTAATATGTTGATTTTTCTGTTTCTTGCAGCCAAACCAGTCTGACAAACAGATTTCCTTTATGTGATTAAAATAAAGGATAATAATAGCGCTTTTAACAAATAAACTTATTTAAAGTGAAGCACCAAAAGGTTCTCCACAAAAACTGGGAGCAAGATAAGTATGTTCAGGGTCAAAACAGTATTTAAAATTGTGTGGAACCTAACCTTGCAATAAGACACTAAATAAAATAATTATCTAACACGCTCTAGGAGGTAGCTGCCTTTTGTAATCTTAATCTATAAAATAGCTCTGTGATTTGGATGCAATTATAATATTTATTTTACAGGTTAGGCAAAGAGAATTTAAGTATGTAACTTAAGTAAGGGCAAGAGCTGGAATTTGTACCGAGTTGGACTTGTTCCGTCATCTTAAACTTACAGAGCCTCTTTCGTAATTTGCACATAAAATAACTATTTGCCTAAAATATACACACAATATTCAATTCTAAAATTCTTAGAATTACAAAGTAAATTTAATACAAGTTATAGATATAAAGTTAAAGGAAAGTGATAATTAATTTCTTTCCTCTAACCTTATGATGCCAGCTCAGGGATTTTTAGGAGTTCATCTACCCTAGTTGCCAGATAAACAAGGATCCCTAGCCACGGATTTGTACTGGACCAAGTGCCTGCATCTCATTGTTGAAGTTATTTACCAAGCAACGAGGAATTTATATTGACAAGATGCAGGTGCACTGAAGAACGAGCAGTAGTCCCACAGCTCAGCAGAGGCTACTTAACCAGCCCTATAGAAGTTGATTTGAGTCCATTGTTAACAACTGTTGTCTCAGTCAATCTTGCTGAGATTGTCCCTCCCCCTTGTTGGCTCCTCTACTTTACCAAACATTATGTCCTTCTCTAGTGACTGATTTCTTCTGCTGATGTATCCAAATCAAACAAGTTGGAGAATGTTCTGTTCTAATCTGTAGCATTTTCTTTGAGTGGTTTTCAGAAGTAGATTGTCAGAATTTTCTTCCTCATTTGTCTTAGTCTGAAAGCTTCACTGAAACTTGTTCATCATAGCTGTCCTCACTGGTATTTGAAATACAAGTGACATAGCTTCCAGAATCATAGCAACACATAATCTTCCCTGCCAGGGGCCAGCCTCAGCAGGGTCTGGGATCACGAAGAGATGGGTGGTGTAGGCAAAGAAAGAAATGAGACTGAGACAACCAGGAATATGGAGATCAGCAGCCCATTAGGCCCTGTCTTTCTTTATTTTTTATACAATCAGTGACATGATTTCACCCTGCCCTTTGTTGGTTAGTAAGGAATTGATACCTCGTGGTCTCTTTTCATGTTAATCATTAGGGTCCTCTCTGTTGGCTAGCAAAGAATCAATACATTGTGGTCTTTTTTCATGTTAATCATTAGCGCCTTTTAGGTAATGGCCTGAGACAAATATATTGTGATTATAATCAACAGTGGAAATAAAGCTATACCTTGAGCTCAGTCAGCTCTATCTATGCCTCAAGGTCAAAGGTACAGGAAGAGGGTATAGACTCATCTTAAAAGTTATAATCTGGCTGTCTCTACTTGTCCCTTCTTCGCTCTTTTTTATCTCTTTCTGCGGGGACAGTAAGCACCCACTGTCCCCCACTCTAAGCCTCTCTTAAGCTGTTCTAAGAAAGGTATTTCTTTTCTATTTGCCATACCAAATATAATAAACTTGGGAGCTTATCTGTCTTCCTGATGTAGGGAGTGGGATGTCTATATCTAAGGGCTGTGTGTGGGGGTCGTCCCTGTGGAGTTTCCCAGGGCCATCCTGCAATCTTGTATTTCAGATCTGGAGGGGGATGTGCAGTTAGGGGAAGCCAGTGGGGCTGAGCTGGCCTCTCAGCATTCCTGGGCTGGGTGTGCTGTGTCAGAATTTGTTAAGCTGAGGGGGTTATAAAACCCTTCTTAGAGGGCATCTTCTTTGATCCTTGTGCTGGGAGATAAGAGGGTATTTTTGAGGAAGTTTTAACTAGGATGCAAAATATCATCAGGGAAAGTACAGTCAAAAATATATCAAGGGTGAGATGCATCCACTCGTCATCACATAGGTGTGAGACTTTGCTTACAGAGGCTTCTGTGGGTGATGGGCCTCGGCACTTCCCCAGTATGAAAAACTGACAGAATGATAGTGATTTCATGTACACCAAAACCAAACCCACTGCTGTCAAATCAGTTCCTACTCCTAACAACCCTATATAACAGGTGATAAATAAATGTATCTTGAATGAATGGACACTTTTGTATTTTCTCGGTTTTTTAAATGAATATTTATTACTTTCTAACAGGACAAACACAATAATTATCTTTTAAAAGTGTGTGTGCATATATATTCTGTGTTGTTTTTCTTGCTGAGTGACATTGAGTTGATTCAAACTCATGGCAACTCCACATGACAGAGTAGAACTGCCACAGAGAGGCTTTCTTACAGAAAGATTGCCAGGTCTTTGTCTCTCAGAGCTGCTGAGTGAGTTCAAACCATTAACTTTTCAGTTAGCAGCTGAATGTTTAAGTGTTGTGCCACCAGGTCTTCTTAAATAATCTATACTTAAGTAAATTCTGTCTATGGAATTGCAAAAGATCAATTATCTACATAAGGGAATTGATGTATCATAGCATTCTAATTAAATTTTCTTGCTCCCAAACTCTAAAATGTGTACTCAGAACATAAAAATTGTATTAGTTATCTCCCTTGATCAACAGAATATTTAAAAACATGTCTATATCTTTTCATTTTGCATGTTCCCCCTTACTTTCCATTTCCATACCAAATGCATATAGTTAGATAGATGTGTAAACAGAAGCACCATGTCATCTATCCACAGCAAAACCCCAAAAATTTAAGTAAAAGAGAAAAAAAAATACTGCTCTTAGAATCCAAAGTGTCAAACAAAGAGATAAAGCTCTCAGTCAAACACCAAACAGACTAAGAAATTAACAGAAAACAGAGAATGAGAAGCTGTAGAAGCAATGAAAGAGGAAGTTCCCTATTAGCTAACCCAGCACAAATTCACCATCTTGGACTCCTGTTGGAGAAGAGCAGGCAGTAAGTGCCAAAACTCAGATTCACAGAAATCTTGGCAGAAGACAAAGAACCTGGTAACCAGGAATCACTCTTTCCCACCCACATCTGCTCCTCACTGCTCTAGCTCTGTCACCTCCTGACTAGCTACAATGACTCAGCCAACTAGGAAGTGCAATGTCTGTGCCCTTGGATTTGCCCCACCTACACCAGAGACTGGCAGACAGAGGGTATGTGAAAGAAACTTCAAGAGCCCCCAGCAGGACACTGTTCAACTCAGTAACCTCACCCTTCCCTCTTACCCTCAGTTTCCTGTTTTCTGTCAGTTGTAGTCTCTGTCAAGGAAGAAACTTCTTTGGCTCAGCTGCCTGAATTGCCATCCTTCTCCCTGCCTCTTTCCCCCAGCTCTCCCAACTAGCCAGCTCCCTGAGCATCGTGGATTGCCTAGCAGATCTGAACTGTGGACCTTTTGGTTAGCTGCCATTGCACTTAACTGCTACACCACCAGGGTTTCCTGTCCATAGCTAATGTTTCTTTATTCTGTTTCTTTTGGTTTCTTTTATGCCTCCCACCACCTTCCCATCTTTTCTCTCAAATGCCTGGCTCTAACTATCATCTTTGCCTCTTCTTGAAAGGCTGTGATGCATTGCTTAACTGGGGAACCATTTCCCCAACCATAATGTCACACTGGTGGACTCTTTGGGCTTTTCGTTTGTTTGCTTGCTTGCTTGCTTGCTTTGTTTTGTTATTCTTAACTGTGTTTGGTCTTGTATGTTTGTTTGTTTTTTCTTTTTGCAGCTTGAGAGCCACTTTCTAGCCTGGCTACAATGAATGGCTTGGGACTTATGCACCTAGATCAGTGGGCTCCCTCGGGACTTTTTTTTTCTTTTTCTTTTCTCTTTTTTGTTTCTTGTCTTTCTTCAATTCCCAGTTCTCATTTCTCTCTCTGCATTCACTTTGTTTTGTTATCTCCTGAATACCTGACACTGTGTGACATCTACACCCCTTCTAGCCACATTATACCATGCTTCCTGGGAGATACTTCCCAGGTCTTCACAGAAGCACAGATGAGAACCCTGGTGACTTTTCTTCTGTTTTCCAAATTTTCAACTAGTTTTTTTCCTCTTATTTTTTTTTAATCTTTGATTTTTCTCTGTTTCTCTGTTCCAACAGCAAGCTACCTTTTCACTTTGGTTGTTTGTGGCTCCTGTTTCTCTCTTCCCCCAACTCACCTTTCCAATAATCACCTTAGATCCATACATCACAGCCTCCTTTCTCCATCATGCCTGCTTGCAATGTGTGCTGCATATCAGACCCCTAAGCAACACAGGCATAGCTTACTGGATCCTGCCCAGCACTGATACCCGACCTGCCCTGTTAGCCATTGTACATGCCACAAACAACTCATCCCAGCCTTTCCCTTCAGCTGGACCTTCCCTGCTGCACCAAGAGAATGGCCGTGCCAACTGAATAAGAAGGCAAGAAATATCGTGACCACTGACATACAAACAGTAGAAAATTCACAGCCTACTTGCTCTGACATAACCAGATAAAACAAGCATATTGACAACCAAAAAGCAAGCAATTACTGAATGTCCCAAAGACATCAGATAATACAAAAACATATGCAGAATAGAGAATAGGATGGTTGTAATAGGTGACCAAAATAAAACACCAGATGACTCTCCAGTAGAAGAAAGGGTGCTAGAATTACCTTACAGGGAATTCATACCTCCAATATTCAGAACTGTCTAAGAGTTGAAGCAAAAGCATACAAAAATGAGGAAAAAAGTAGAACTTAAGGAAAACACAGGCAATCATGGAAGAAGTCATGAAAATAATACAAGATAAAATGCCAAAGTAAATTCACAATTAGAGATCACACAAAAACAACAATTAGAAATCCAAAAGATAACAAAATTTCAAAATCAGACAGTATCATAGAAAGATTGAGGAGCAGGTTTGAGATGATACAAGGCAGGATTGGTGAAATTGAAGACAAACATTCACATACAATTCTGTTTAAGGAAAAATCAGAAAGAATGAAGAAAACCTGAGAAAGATGTGGGATAAGATCAAAAGCAAAAAATTTACAAGTGATTGGAGTTCCAGACAGGCTGAGAAAACAGAAAACACAGAGAGGGTCATTGAAGAATTTGCTGACAGAAAACTTCCCTAGTATCATGAAAGATGAAAAGTTAACCATCCAAGAAGCTCAATGAACCTCATATAACATAGACCCTAAAAGAAAATCACCACAGCATGTTATAATCATACTCACTAAAACCAAAGACAAAGAAAAAACTCTGGGAGCAGCTTCGCAAAAATACAAAGCCACATTCAGAAGAGAAACAGTAAGACTAAGCTCTGATTATTCAACAGAAACCATGCAGGAAAGAAGTAAATGGAAAGACATACATATAAAACCTTGAAAGAAAAATAATTGCCAACAAAGAATAATAGGTTTATATCTGCAAAACTTTCCTTCAAGTACAGTGATGATATTGGAACATTTCCAGATAAACAGTAATTAAAGGAATGTGTTAGATCCAAAACAAGCTTATAAGAATTACTAAAGGTAATCTTTTGTTTTGAAAACAAGCAATTACAGACCAGAGCATGAATCTAGGAAACAAGAGTGAATCAGTCAGGTATCAGCCTAAGAAATAAATTTTCAAGAACTATCCAAAACTAAAAGAATTACAACAGGGAACCAGAGACTAATCTGTAAACGACAACAGCGTCATTTAAATAAAAGAAGGAATAAACAGTGTAGGTATAGAACTTTCTAATGAAGTGGAAAGAAAGGTGAAACCACGTAATAACAGACTGCTCCGAGCCTAGGAAGATAAGGGTAAATCTCAAGGTAAACACAAATGAAATTGACAAAAATATTCCTCAAGATAAAAGAGAAAAACATAAAGTCTAAATAAAAACAAATTCAACAAAAACAAAAGAAATCAACAAATCAAAGGAATTCAACACAGGAAAATAAGAGGACCAAAGAAAATGTCAGCACCATACACACACACACACACACACACACAGAGATAATGCAAAATGCCACCAATAAACTCATACCTGTCAATAATTACATTGGATGTAAACAGCAGAAATGACCCATAAAGAGTCAGAGAGTGACAGAAAGAATTAAAAAACAAACCAAAAAACAGGATCCCTCAATATGTTGTTTACAAGAGACACACCTTAGTAACAAAGAGTCCTGGTACCAGTACAACGACAGTTACATTGACCAATGAAACAGAGTAAAGAACCTGGATGTAAATCCATCTAATTATGCTCACTTGATCTTCAACTAGGGTCCAAAATTCGTGAATTTTGGAATGGGGAAAAGACACTTTTTTTTAACAAATGATGCTGGCAAAACTGGATTGTTATCTCATAACTTGGAGGAAACTGGGAGGCATTATGCTGAGTGAGATAAGTCAATCACAAAAGGACAAATATTGCATGATACCACTACTATAAAAACTCATGAAAAGGTTTACACATTTAAAAAAAAGTCTTTGATAGCTACCAGAAAAATATAGGGATGGAAAAACACTAAATAGACAATAAGTAAATGCTAACTTTGATGAAGGGCAAGCCACTACACACTACTGAAAAAGCCAGTGCACATTTACAAGGCACAGTCATAGAAGCTCCATAGACACATCTAAGTACCCTGACAGATGGAATTGCTGGAATAAGGAGTGTGGGGACCATGGCCTAGAGGAACTTAAAGCTCAATTGGCATAATCTATTTTATACAGTGTTCCACATTGTGCTTCACTGAATAGCATCTGATGTCTTAAAAGCCTGTGAGCAGTCATCTAGTGTACCCCACTGATCTTACCCCATTTGGGGCAATGAATAACGAAGAAAACCAAAGACACAAGGGAAATAACTAGACAAAAGGGACTAATGGACCACATCTGCAACAGCCTCCAACAGCCTGAATCCAGTACAATTAGATGGTACCCAGCTGCCACCACTGACCATCCTGACAGGGATCACAGTAGAGTGCCCCCAGCAGAGCTGAAGAAAAATGTAGAACAAAAGTCTAACTCATAAAGAAGAACCAAACTTGCAGGCCTGACAGAGACTGGAGATATCTTGAGACTACGGCTCCTGGATGCGCTTTCAGCTCAGTAATGGAGTCACTCCTGAGGTTCACTCTTCAGCCAAAGACTGGTCAGACCAATAAAACAAAAGGAGACTAACTGAAGGGGCATGCTAGCCCGGGGATGAGAAGGAAGTACTGGAAGGCAGGAGGGGACAAGAAAGCTTGTAAAAGGGAGCGCAAGGCTGAGATGGCAGGATGTTGACCTGTTGTGTGTTTGTTGACCAATGTCATAAAACAAATACCTACCAATTGTTTAAGGACAAACTAGTATGTTCTGTAAACCTTCACCTAAGGTACAAGAACAATTAAATAAATAATAAAGGAAAGCAATCAAAGGAAACTTTTCTAAGTAAAACACACAACACACATATTAGAAAGCTATTGAAAATTATAGTTTCCATAAGTAAAGATTTGTCTGTAGTATAGACACTGAAATTATGAATATGTTTTGCCTTGTTTTCTTTTCTCTGAACTATAAAGCCTAAAAAATAAAATTTTGTATTTGTGAAATAAAAATATCATTTCATGCCTCAGATTTCTGTTACTGTGATTAAGTTAGGGTATACAATCCAATTAATTTTTCATGCCCGCCTGTCTACAGCTCTTTCCGTTCTCCTTGCCCTGTGACAGCATGCTCCTGCTTTTCATTCTGTTTACTTGTCATATCCTCTTAACAAGCTCCTGTCCCCTCCTCTCCACTGTCTTCTCTCCCATCTAGAAAGAGACCAGTAGGACAGCATCCTATGAATTCATACAGCCATAAACTACACACACCATATAGTCACACTGTGTCTCTGAGTCCAGTCCATTCCTGTCTGAAGAGTTGACCTCAGTAGTGTTTTCTGCTCAGGGGCAGCAGCAGGTCTAGGGGCCATGATCCTAGTGGATCCCCCAGGTCATAGGCTCATCAATTGTGGTCTTTTAGTAGAGTTTTTGATCTGCACTCCTCTTTTTCTCATGTTACCACAGGGACCCAACCTTGTATACCCCATCACGGTTGTTGTTCGTGGTGGCCAGGCACCCTCTAGTTCTTCTGCTCACGTGTTGATACAGTCTCCCATTCACACCGGTCTTTCTGTCTCTTGAAATCTTTATCCCTCACGACTTTTTTGTTCTTGATCATCATCTGTTCCAGATGAATTGGAACCATTTGATGTACCTCAGACAGGAGCTTGCTAGCTTTTAAGACTCCAGACCCAAGTCATCAACATGAGGTGCAGAAGACTCTTAGTAATAGGCTAGTTATGCCAACTGGCCTGATGTCCATCTGAGAGCATGTTCCCAGACCCCGCCGCTTCTTCTATCCTTGCAATACTGAGTTGAGATTAGAAGAGCTTTCAGTTAACAGTGAAGTCCAGTTAAGTTGATCTACTTTCCACTGTGTGCTGTCACTGGTTTCATCTTACCAAATTTCTACGAACTATCCAATCTATGACCAATACTCTGCCTCCCTCCTGGCCCTTGTAGCCGTCAAAGAGTCATTTATTCTGTACATAGTCTATTTTTAAGTCCTTATAGCAGGGTTCTCATACAATATTTGTCCTTTTGCCACTGACTGATTTCACTCAGCATAATGACTTCCAATTGAAACCAGGTTATGAGATGTTTCCTAAAATCATCATTGTTCTTTATCATTGCATAGTGTTCTGCTAAGTGTATATACCATAGTTTGTTTATCCATTCATCTTTCGTTGGGCATCTAGGTTGATTCCACGTTTTTCCTGTTGTGGACTGTGCTACAATAAACATTCATGTGCATGTATCTGTTCTTGTGACAGCCTTTGTTTCTGTGAGATATATTCTGAGCAGTGGAATTATTGGACCAAATGGTATATTTCCAGCTTCATGCCTCAGATTTCATATTTGCAAAATAAGATTACTTACCTATCATGCAAGATTATTAGGAGAGCTAGAGAAGATGTTTGTGAAGTACCAAACAGTATCTGATCTAATAAATATTCTGCTATGAGTTGTTGTCGCTGCTCTGGTGCTGCTGCTGGCCCAAATAGAAAAGCTATAACTCATATATGGCAAGCAAGGTAGCCAATTCGAGTGATCAAGACTCAGGAAAAGCAAAATTCAGAAGCATCACTTTTTAGTGTATTTGATTGAGACAGTGGTGTATTAATGAAGGAGTTTTGTACTTGGGAAAAAAAGGTCTTGACTGTGTGTTTCTTTTGTACCGTTTTATGTACTGAACAACCACGGACAACTCACTTTACTTGTCTATGGTAAAGTCCTTTCATCTAATCAAATTTCTATCAACTGTCTAATCTGTGACCAATCATCTCTCTCCCTCCTGACCCTTGTAGCCACCGTTATTATGTGGGGCTAGCACTACTTTCTTTACTACCTTATTGGATTCTTTGTGATTTCAAAGAGAAAAATTTTGATAAGGTATTATACATATAACACAGCTCATCGAGTAACATTAGTAATTACACAACTATCTTTTGCTTATCCCTATGAAGAAACATTAAACACTTAAGGCAATATATGTTAACTTTGTCAGAATTGGAAAGCTACTGTTTCCATTACTTAGCAAACGTGAGAAATACTTCTCCACATTAAAAAAAAAAAAAATCTGAAAATGTTAAAGCCAGCCAAGTGCCGTCGAGTCGGATCCGACGGGGATACCAGCAATTTATGCTATGAAAATCCATGGCTAATACAGAAGAAACAATAGATGGTTACAAACTTGTCTATTTGCAATGTTAATAACAGAACCAACCAAAAGTGCCAACCATTTCAACAGGAATATTGATACTAACACAATGTGGTGCCCACTCAAGCTCTACATTCTTTAGAGATGAGTTTCTTGGACCATGTTAACAATATTCAGTCCCATTATATTAAAAATCATGTGATTATAGCCACTTTTAAGCTGTAAAAATGAAAAGAATTGCTAATTCATGACCAGAGAATATTCTAGGTCCTGAGAAAAGCTTCTTCATTAATCATGTGTCTTCCCCTTTCTGACTGGAAATGGCAAAGGGCTTTGCTGATACAGTTTTTCACGTAGTATGAGTATCAGAGAACTTCAAAGAACATTGGTTCAAAGCTAGATGACCAGCCTAGAAATCTTTAAGGCATCTTTCACTTCTCCACCCCTTTAAGGTTTCAAATGGATTCAGTCATTAAATCTTCTGGATTTTTTCTTAAAATATCTGTCAAATATGTTCTTTCTTTCTAGTTCCTCTGCCATTATTCCAGTGTAAGTTATCATCTTTTGTCAAAACTGCATTCTCTCCTCCAGTTTTTCTCTCCCTCCAATCCAGACTATCAATCCCTATCCTAAATGTCACATCCTGTCTCATCCTTGCTTAGCAGCCTGTAATCCAGTCTCCTTTTACTCCACAGGAAGAGTTTTTAAGAAGGATCACTAAGCCAGACTCTACCTGAAGAGATTCTGATTTAGAATGGGACCCATTGTTTTCTTTTTAAAATACTAGTCAGGGGTTTTTAGTTTACAGTCAGAGTTGGGACCCTCTAAAGCAGCCCTGGTGGAGAAGTTGCCAAGCAGCCCTAACCAAAAGATTGGCTGGGGGTCTGAAACCACCAGCTGCTGTGCAGAAGAATAATGTAGCATTAGCTTCCATAAAGATCACAGGCTGGGAAACTTTGGGGCAGGGAGTTCTCTCTGTCCTACAGGGTTGCTATGAGTTGGAATTGACTCAATGGCAATAAGGAGTTTTAGGTGATCAATCTCTACTGCATGAGTCAAGCTAGAACGACTGTGATAGACATACCCAGTGCTCTGCACAGGCTCTTTTGATCACTTTGTTTTCTGCATGGCCATCCCCCGGTGAGCTTTTGGTGAGCTTTCATCTAGCGCCCAGCACCTGCAACTATCACAATGACTTCCCGTGAGCTATTGCAGCTACTTTGTGCCGGTTCTCTCAGAAAGTGTAGGAAAGGGCTAGGAGTTTACATCTCTTGGAATAGCGCTCAGTGAGTGACTGACTGATTCACTCACTCACTCACTCGCTTGCTAGCTCGCTTACTCACTCACTGACTAGTGTAGAAGCATGAAAGCCTGGCACCTTTACTTGGGTGTAGGCATACACTGAGGTGAAATTTATACTTTAGAGTCTCCTGGCACAATCAGGCTGAGACCGGGACTTTGCCTAAACCACACACTTGCTTGGCTACTTCCTTTTCCTTTCAGTCCCTTACTCCTTTCTCCTGGGAACACTTCCCTTAGAAATCACTTGCCCACAAGTCCTCTTTGTAGGATCTGCTTATGGAGCACAAACCTAAGACAGTGCCTTTATCAAAACCATTCATATCTCAATCCCAATCATATTTTCTGCAATTACACATGATCCACCAGGAAAGCTAGCTTTTCCATCCATTGTGCTTATTCCATACCACTCTAAGCTTTCTGTTTCCCCATTCAAGATGTCTCTTCTCTATCTAATGTCAAACTCTTCTGCCTTTCAAGTCAAGTTCTGGATATCCATCCCACTCTATGCATAGTCCAAGGTCTTGTCCTCCGTAGGTACTTGATAAATGTATGTTAAAATGGTGCTGCCTCCTCTATGAAACTTACCCTGAACATTCTAGCATATACAACACTGTTTTCTCTACTTTTTTCTACGTTTAATGTCAAATCCGTATTATCATTCATTCAACCAATATTTGTGTGAGTAATAAGAGCCAAGTACTGCATTCAATCACAGAGGATACAATAGTGGAAGTACTTCTGTCCTCTGTGGAGCTTACAGTTGAGTTAAAGATACAGCCTTTAAGCAAATAATCACACAAATGAGTGTTAATTTTATAACCAGAGAAACATCTAAGAAGGGGAAACACGTGGTGCTGTAAGAGAACATAAAGGTGTAAGGGGAATAAGTGTTCTTTTCTAGAACTTCTTTAAGTAAATAATTGAGAAATAAACCAAAGATCATTGTCCCATTCTCCATTTTAGGGGTTCTCCATGGAGTCCCTAAAATTACATGCAAATTTCGTTTGGCTCTGTGTCAGTTTTAGTAGATTTTCAAGCAATATGTCATGATTCCTAGTTTTACACAACGCCAAGCTCACAGATCACTGAATGTCTTCCTTACTAACTTTCTCTAACAAGCACTTTGTGTTGTAGGTCCTTATTTGTGAAACTTCAGCATTTTTACTAGTATCTGATATCATTTAGCCCAACATTACAGCCACACACTGATTGTTTCACAAGTATTTGTTTTCCCCTTCCTCTTCCCAGCTGTTTTCTACAGAACTCAAATTCTCAAAAGCAACTTTTTTAAAAAAAATCTTTGTTTTATTTATTTCATAAGAGCCCATTTTGAGCAGTTGTGGGAAGGGTGGAAATGACTGTATTGGTTTCATTTGAGTATGCGGAAAACAAGAGCCGTGAAACAGGATTTACCTACGAAATCCTACTCGGGCTAGGCTGGTGTCAAACAATAGTCACCACATTGCTCCTAGTTCTATTTATTCAGAGCATTAATACTTGCGTTTTGAGACCTCCCTGCTGCTTCTCCCACACCCCAACTCTGACTATCCTAAAAAGACTGTATCAGGCAAAAGTAGAAAACATTCATTTCATGGCAAAAAGTTGAAAGCTGATTATATAATTTATTGTACTGATCCATTTAAAAGAAAAACAGCATGAAAAGCTAAAATTTCATTCCAGATGTCAATGAAAAATAAACTTTTTGTGACTACACACACATTAAAAATAAACTTTATGTGTGTATAAAACCAAAAGACTGGAAAAAAACATGACAGTCTGCTTACATTTACAGCCTTGGAAACCCTATGGGGCAGTTCTCTGCTCCAGTGTCACTATGAGAGGGAATCAATCCAACAGCAACATTTGGTTTTAGTTTTGTGTTACATGTAGATAGATGAACACCTAAGCCGTAATTTCTAATTGAAATCAATAAATCTGTGAACATAAATTAATAAAATAAACAAGATTATTCCAGATTGCAATATGTTTCTAAGACAACATTACAAATACAACAATTTCAATAACTTGTACATGAATATCAAGTCTAGACGACTGGAAATATATTGAAGGAAAATACTGGCATAAAATGTACAACACAGAGAAAAACATTGAAACAACTAATAACAATAATTACATCAAGTAGTCAAAGAACAAAAATAAGCTTCAAGTTTATCATACGTACCCACCAAAGAGCTGAAGACAGAAAAGAACCTGTTTAGTAATCTACATTTTCGTTTTATTCTTTTCTTAAACTTCAGGCTCAACAAGTCTCAAAGGATTGTTGCTGAAATATTCTAAACAGGTGATACCCTATGCACATATCAATATTTTAACAGACTGCCTCTCTTGGCTGGTTTGGCTTTGCCTTTCTTGAATGGTCCAGGAAGCAAACGCCACATTTAAAAAAAAAAAAATTACTTCCTTTTCCCTTAGGTTGCAGCCTCTATGCCTGTGTACCCCACCTTAGCACTTCCATCATAGAGGATACAGAGGTTAGATGCAAATAATATTCACCCTCAACAAGAAGTCAGATACTGGAGTCAGTCAAAGTCCACAGTTCATTGTCGAAGCAAGATTTGCTTTCCAGTTTCTCACTGATGATTTTCCATTTCTATTAGCATATGTGATTAATGTATACTAACAACTCATATATTAGAAAACAGTTCTCAAACACAAAGGAAGAATCAAGTACAAAACTGCTTTTCCATGAAAGAAAAGACAGTATAAATGAAAAGGTACAGACTATCTAATACTGCCACCGGTAAATTTTACTTTTTAGAGCTTTGGATCTAGATCAGTGGTTATTAACGTGTGATCTCCCCTTTAGGGGCACTCTGAGTCAGAATCCACCCAAAGGCAGTGGGTTTGTTTTTTTTGGTTTGTTTGTTTGGAATGTCACAATTCCAGAGACACCATCAGCAGTTGTCCGTGCTGATTTCACCCTGTCTTCTGCGACTTTAATGAAACTGAGTGAAAAACTACAATTACTTTAAAAATAACCTTGATTGAACTCGAAAGTTTTAAGTAATTTATTCTTAAATGTTATCATTTTAATTATTAATGGGAAACTATCTGCTGCTACTTCTTGAGTGATACATAGATACCAGTATGCTGATAGCCCAAAGAGAAAGACTGCTGACCTCGAACAATTAACACTTGCTTAATTGCCTATCCTCAGTAAAGAACTGTGAGGAATCTTGCGTGACATCTTAGAACTCAAAGAAAAAATGCTGACTAGTCCTGCATTTTCCAACCAGCCTGTCTGGAACACTCACATATTAGAAAGGCCATCGTAACCTTTCTGTGTGTCCTGACAATCTTAGCCTGGGTAAGGAGAACAAAAGTGACGGCAACCATCGGGCTGGCTGACAAATGCAGATGGAAGAGGTTTACTCATTACGTAATGGGATAATGGATGAGTGCTTATGGGTGGAACAGCACCTAGAGGCTAGGAAAATGGCAGCCTCACTGTGCGTCAAAAAGCTTCACTGGGGAGTCATTAACTGGGAAAGACTTACTAAAAGCAGCAGGGTAGGCCCCAAATATGTTTACCTCACTTAATTGTCAGTTCAGCGTAGCATTGTTCAAACAGTTTTGATACTTGGGTTACTTTCACTATGCAAATAAAGCAACTCAAGAATTTTTCAATAACAATGGATTTTTTAATTGGCATATTAAATCCCACCTCCAACCTCTCAAGCCAAGGCACTACTCCAGTGACTTCCATTAAGGCTTTTGTAGAATTATGAACTCAGAGAGCTTTTTAAAGGAGGAAAGGATTGAACGCCAGGTGGGACTTAGCCAAAGCTGTCACAGTTCTCGTTGTTACCCTCATAATCCATCTTGCTGAATCAAAACAGCAAACTGTGAACAAACAGCTTAGGCAGTTTGTTTGAAGATACACTCCTGTCTTCCTAGGAGGGATTAAGTCATGGCTACGGTTTATTTGGAAAATGATTATCCACATGAAATTATTAAATTCATGTGGCATCTCTTCAAGCCAAAAATGTTTTGTAACTTTTTGTCTCTTTATCATAAAGATAGTAATGCTGTAGCTTTTATGCAGAAATGCAGAACCTCTCCATAGTCTTTCAAAACACTGTCAGGTCTTTTGCATTTGCCACAGGAATACAGAGTGTGCTGATGTTTAGACTTTTAAATAAGGACTTGGGAACTGTCTTTAAAGAGGAATCAGGGCAATACCAGATACAGAGAGAAGGGGATGATTTTTAGCATTTATTCCAAACACTGGGCACCATAAAACCCACATTCACACCCTGGTGCAATAAGAGGAGACAGATTAGGTGGCTGAGCATCTGAGGAAGAAGGAAAGAATAAAACCAGACTTGTGACACATTTCAGAATTGTTTGTTGTTTTTTTTTTTTTTTTTGTCCTCATGGAACGGAAAGAAGTTAAATTTTCGTGGTGGTAAATGGATCTAAATCTTGACATAATCTCTAAATATATAAGTAGTTAGCCTTCTTTGCATCATCAAATTGTACATTTTGATACTCAAGGTACTTTTGGCTTCAAGTAGTAACTTGAGATGACTGAGAGGTGTTCCTCAACCAGTGCTAAGTGGTTACTATGTGTCAGGCACCATGGTGGCTCTTGGATAAACAAGGATTGATATAACAGTGTCCTAGTCTTCTTGAGCTCACAACTAGTAAAGAAGGCAAACACATAAACAAATAGAGGACTGAGCATTGGGATAAAGACCACAATAGAAGGGTAATTAATGATTAGATTGAAGAAGCAGAAATTCCCTAAGACTCAGGCAAGGAGCAGCTTCATTCTTTCCCCTCACAGACCCTTTATAACCCATCTGCAGACTTGTTGTTCTCTTGTCCTTTGAGAGAAATGCTGGGTGAGGGCAGTTTCCATAATTTTCTTGGACATTTATTTTCTTTTAAGTAACTCGCAGTGCCAGCAATAATTTCTTTCTGTAATTAAAATGTTCAATTCAGTTTATTAATCAATACACAAACTTCATTTAAGGCTAAAACTTCTCCCCTTTGCTAGTTTGGTAGTGCTTTCAGGAATTCATTTTCCCTGTTTCTCTACATTTCAATTTTTTTGCCTACCAAGTCCCTTTCACTGCATACAATCTTGTCTCTGCCTCCAAAAGGGAAGGAACTGAAGAGATGGAATGGTGGGAAAGGCCAAGAAGTGGTCTTAGGTTGATGAGTACTGTTGAGACACAAACAAGACTGCTTCTTTTCTTTCATAAGGTGCTTTATTTATTTATTACATAATTTCTTATGATGCACCAAGCACATAGTAGCCACTGTTCTAGATACTGGGGACATACAATACACAAGCAAAGCTCCTGATTTCAAGGAGCTTACAATCTAGTGGGAGCAGTCCACAGTAAACCAAATACTGTGTATATATTTGTGCCACCAGGGTTCTACATACACACACACATAAGGAGTACCAGTTCCAGAATAGTTAAGTGATTGACTGCTAATCAAAAGGTCCTTGGTTCAAACTACCAGTCATTTTTAAGGAGAAAAGATCTGATGAACAGCTCCCATAAAAAATGCAACCTAGGAAACACTGTGAAGCAGCTCTCTTCTGTTACATAGGGAAGCTATGAGTCAAAAATCTATTCCACAGTGGGGAGGAGTCAAGATGATGGACTAAAAGCACATCTCCTTAATTCCTTCTGAAAACTAAGGCCTGGATTGATAACCGAATGAAGCTTTCTGCACACCCAGTGAGCCCTTGGACACGGCATAGGGCTGTCAGTTTAGATGACATGCCACTAAACAGGAAACTTCCTCATGCAGACTAAAGGCACTGGTGCTTTTACCTTACTTTTTGTTGGCCAGTAGGCAGGCAATGGACATGACCCAGAACATACCCTGAGCCACAGCAATGAAGTGAACAGCATGTGCCACAGTGGAGAGACAGTATGTGGAATGGCCACATTTTGAGAACCCAGCAGCAGACTGAGCATACAACAGCCCCACCACCTTCTCTTTTCTGAGTCTGCCATTAGATTCAGCTGTTTCACAGCAGGATGGACAGCTTGACCTAGACTCCATCTTGATAGGCTGAGAGGTAGATTTGCCCAAAAGGAGGCCTCAGCAGGGGCTAATTCCCAGGCAGACAGCACCAGTCCAGGAAGCACTTTTCCAACAGAAAGGCTGTATTTAGCACAGTGTTGCCTTATGGTAGGACCTGATGGGTGAAGGCAGAAGAGCAGTAATCCCTCCCTATGTCAAACTACATCATAGCATCTGGGGACAGCTGATGTAGTGCCTCTGTTGTCAGAGGGAAGGAGGGGCCTGCCACACCTGATGTCCAGACTGATGTTGGAAGCTGTCAGATAGCTTTTAGCTTTTTGAAATAAGACTGCCTGGAGAAATAACTGAAGTGCAGCCTAAGGGCATCTCTTCCAGCCTTTACTGATCCACATCATAGGGTCAGTTGATGGGCCCCCAGTCACTCCATAAGTAGTGTGGTGTCCTTGCCAGCCAGGAGGCAGAGCCTGCTATGCCAGAGAGTCCACTGGGGCCAGTCATTAGAGTACACAGATGTGGCTGTTGACCAACTCCCTTCTCAGAACTATGCCTCAGCTCCTGTTCAGGCAACACCAAAGAAACTAAACAGCCTCTATGTGTCCAGAAAGCAACAGACCATTGTGAAGCATTTAAATAAAGGGCCCACCATGACTACAGAAAACTCCCAAAATAGAGAATCAAAAAACCACATATGAAGAAGCCTTTCTGAAACTATTGGAGGTTGTGTACAAAAGAAATATATAGAGAGTGCTCCTGCAGATTAAACAAAATGCAACAAAACAAAATGAAAAATTAAGCAAGCTATTCAAACAGATGGAACATCAACATTCTGAAATCAGACAGAGCAATAACAAAATCACAGAATTAGAAAATTCAATTCAAAGCCAAAAGAGCAGAATTGATGAAACAGAAGTGAGACTTTGTGACTTTAATGATAGAGCAAATGACTCCAGCATTTATGAGGAGAAATCAGAGAAAACAAGTAAGAAAAATGAAGAAATATCAAGACACATGTGGGACAACAATCAAGAGGAATACTCTGTGATGAGCTGGAGTTCCTGAACAGGGAGGGATAGTTGAAAACACAGAGAATATTGTTGTTGAGTTGCTGACAGAAAATTTCCCTGAAATTATGAAAGAAGATAATATGGATATCCAAGACATGTATCGAATGCCCAAAATAATAGACCCCAAAAGAAGGTTACTGAGACATACTATAATCAAGCTTAGTAAAATGAAACACAAGCAGAAACTCTTACAGACAGCAAGACCCAAAGCAAAGCTAACATTCCAAGGGAAGGCCTGTGGGCTTCGTCTGACTTCTCAACAGAAATAATGTTGGCACAGAGGCAGTGGGATGACACTTTGAAAGCCTTGAATGAGAAACACTTCCAACCAAAAATTATATGTCCTTCAAAACTGTGTTTCAAATATGAAGATGAATTTAAGACATACACAGATAAACAGAAATCTAGAGGCTTTGTAGCAACCAGACTAAAACTATAACAAATAATGAAAGAAGCTCTTTGCTTAGAAAAACAAAACCATTAAGTCAATATTTAAGGAGACAATACAGGACACAACATCCAGAAACCTACTCAGGGAACACACAAAACTCAGTCAAAGCTATAATACTAAAAGATGGGAACCAGTGATCATATCATGAAAACTAAGATACCATCACATTAAAAACAAGGATATTCTTCAGTAGTTATAGTCCTTTCAGATGGAAAGGAAGTTAATAAGGTATGCAAAAGTGAAAACTGGGTTTTAACTTAGGAAATTAAGGGAGATTGTAAGGGTAATCTCAAAGCAAAATGACAATGCAGCATATCAAAACAAGAAGCATAATAAAGGAGAAATCCAACACTGAAAAAGGTGAAAAGCCAAGCCATAAAGAAGAATGACTTATGACAGAATATCAACAGCAATATAGAAAATACTAACATAAAAATAAATGCATCAAAATGACATACTAAACACATACCTATCAATAATTACACTGAATGTAAATAAATTGAATGCTCCAATAAAGAGACAACTAGTGACATCTTGGATCAAAAGACACAACCTGTCTATTGGCTACTTACAAGAAACACAACTTAAACTTAAAGACAGAAACAAACTGAAAATTAAACGATGGAATAATATATACCAAGCTAACACTACACAAGGAAGAGCAGGTATGGCAATGCTAATCTCTGATAAAATAGATTTTAATGTAAAATCCACCACTGTGCACAAGGACAGTCAGGATTTACTGCTGAAAGGTTCAATACACAAGCAGGACCTAACAATATTAAATATTTATACACCCAATACTAGAGCATCTGAATACATTGAAGAAACACTGACTACACTGAAAAATGAGATAGGCTACTTCACAATAATAGTGGATGACTTCAACACTCCACTTTCAGTAATGAACATAGCCCAGAAAAAAATCTCAATAAAGATACGGAAAAATCTTACTGTAATAATTGACCAACTAGACCTTATCAGTATATATAGAACTTTTTACCCATCTACAGACAGGCACACCTTCTCCAGTGTACACAGAACATTTTCCAGAAGAGACCATGTGTTAGGACATAAAGCAAATCTCAACAAAATCTAAACCACTGAACTATTGCAAAGCATCTTCTCAGACCATAAAGCCTTAAAAGTTAAAATCAGTAGCAGAAAAAAACATAGATAGAAACTGGAACTCATGGAAACTGAACATCATCATGCTCAAAAAGCCATGGGTTATAGAAGAAATCAAGGACGAAATAAAGAAATTTATGGATTCAAATGAGACTTAAAACGCATCCTACCAGCAAATGCAATTGTGGGATACAGCAAAAGCAGTGATCAGAGGTCCATTTACCTCTATAAATGCACACATCTACAAGGAAGAAAGGACTCAAATCAAAGAATTAATCCTACAGCTTGAATAAGTAGAAAGAGAGCAACACAGGAACCCCTCAGGCACCAGAAGGAAACAGATAGTAAAGATTAGAGCAGAATTAAATGAATTAAAGAACAGAAGAACAATTGAAAAGGCCAAAACTGGTTTTTTGAAAAGATCAACAACATTGACAAACCACTGGTTAAACTCACTAAAGAAAAACAGGAGCCAAGCCAAGCCAGAAACAAATAACCCAAATAAGAGATGAGATGGGAGATGTCACAACAGATTCAACAGAAATCAAAAGTGTCATAACAGAATACTATGAGAGACCGTACTCCAATAGATTTGAAAACCTAGATGACATGGAGAAATTCCTAGATTCATATCACCTACCAAAATGATCACAAGCAGAAGTAGAACAACCTGATAAACCCATCACAAAGGAAGAGATTGAAAAAGTCATCCCAAAACTACCAACCAAAGAAAGCCCTGGCCCGGATGGCTTCACTGCAGAATTCTACCAAGCTTTCAGAGAAGCATTAACCCCAATACCACTGAGACTATTTCACAGCATAGAAAGGGATGGAATACTCTTAAATTCAAGCCAGCATAACCCTGGTACCAAAGCCAGAGAAATGTTCCCCAAAACAGGAAAATTACAGACTAATATCACTCATGAACCTAGATGCAAAATCTACAACAAAATCCTTGCCAGTACAATTCAACAACATATGAAAAAAGTAACTCACCGTGGCCAAGTCAGATTCATACCAGGGATGCAACACTGGTGAAACATCAGAAAGACAATTACTGTGATCAACTACGTAAGTAACATAAAAGATAAGAATCACCTTATATTGTCAACTGATGCAGAAAAGGTATTTGACAAAGCCTAATACTCATTCATGCTAAAAACGCTCAGTAAAATAGGAATAGATGGGGCAAATTCCTCTATGTGAAGTCAACTGCCTAAATTATCCTGAATGGAGAAAGACTAAAAGAATTCCCCTTGAGAATGGGAACTAGACAAGGATGCCCACTCTCACCACTTCTATTCAACATTGTATTAGAAGTTCTGGCCAGAGCTATTAGACAAGACAAAGAAATAAAGCGTATCCATATCAGCAAAGAAGAAGTAAAAATCTCCATATTTGCAGATAATATGATTGTATATGCAGAGAATCCTAAAGAATCCATAAGTAAACTACTCAAACTAATAGAAGAGTTCAGTAAAGTATGAGGACATAAGATAAACATAAGTAAGTAAGTAGGATTCCTTTATACCAACAAGGACATCATTGAAGAAGAAATCACCAAATCAATACCATTTACTATAGCCCCCAAGAAGATAAAATACCTAAGAATAAATCTAACTAGAGAAATAAGAGACCTATACAAAGAGAACTAGAAGACCTTACTGCGAGAAACTAAGAGAGACTTACATAAATGGAGAAACCTACTCTACTCATGGATAGGAAGAATTAACGTTGTGAAAATGTCTATTTTATCCAAAGGGATCTACATATGCAGTATAATCCCAATACAAATTCTGGTGACATTATTTAATGAGATGGAGAAACAAATCATCAACTTTGTTTGGAAGTGGAAGAAACTCCAGATAAACAAAGTACTACTGAAGTAGAAGAACACAGTGAGAGGTCTCTCACTACCTGACCTTAAAACCTATTACACTGCCAGAGTAGCCAAAATAGCGTGGTACTGGTACAAAAAAGAGACATATAGACCTATGGAAAAAAGTTGAGGCCCCACAGACGCCGCCATCCTCCTATAAACGTTGGTATTCAACAAAGGCCCCAAGATTGTAAACTGCGGTAAAAACAGTCTCTTTAACAAATGATACTGGCAAAATTGGATATCCATCTGCAAAAAAAACTGAAATAAGACCCATATCTCACACCTTACACAAAGACCAACTCAAATTGGATCAAAGACCTGAATATCAGATCTAAAACAATAAACATCATGCAAGAAAAAATAGGGTCAACAATTGAAGTTTTAATACGCAACTTAGACAGATTTCAAAATCTGACAAACGAAGAGCAATCAACAGAAGAGAAAATAGATAAATGGTAACTACTAACAATCAAACACTTTTGCTCATCTGAAGACTGTATCAAAAGAATTAAAAGATCACCTACAGAATGGGAAAAAATATTTAGCAACTATACGTCAGACTGATCTCCATGCTCAACAAGGCAGTGCAAAATATTAACAAGAAAAGGGTAAATAATCCAATTAAAGGTTGAGTAAAAGAGAGGAATGGACACTTTACTAAAGAGGACATCCAGGCAGCCAATAGACACATGAGGAAATGCTCACGATCATTAGCTTTTAAAGAAATCCAGTTCAAAACTACAATGAGATACCATCTCACCCTCAGCAAGGTTGGCCACGATCCAAAGAACACAAAACAACAAATGCTGGAGAGGCTATGGAGAAATCAGGACTCTTCTACACTGCTGGTGAGATTGCAAAATAGCACAACCTCTTTGGAAAGCAATCTGGTGCTTCCTTTAAAAGCTGGAAGTAGATATACCATTTGACCCAGTAATCCCACTGCTCAGAATATATCCTGCAGAATCCAGGGCAGCCACATGAACAGATACATGCACATGAATGTGTTTTGCAGCATGGTCTACTATAGCAAAAGGACAGAATCAACCCAGATACCCAACAACAGACGAATGGATAAACAAACTATGATACATATACTCAACAGAACACTATGCAATGATAAAGATCAATGATGATTTTAGCAAGCATCTCATAACCTGGTTTCAATTGGAACACATTATGTTGATTTAAATCAGTCAGTGGCACAAGAATGAATATTGTATGAGACTCCTACTATAAGGACTTAAAAACAGACTCATGCACAGAAGAAAAGAATCTTTGATTGATGCAAGGAAGGGGAAGGAAGGAGGGAGAGGGCTGGTCATGGATTAAATAGCTGACAGAAATTGGGTGAAAGCAGCAACAGCACACACTAAAAGAAGCTGAACTTAACTGGAATTCATCATATACCGTAAACTCTTAATCGAATATATCAAGGATAAAGAAGCAGGGGCAGGGGTCCGGGGACCATGCTCTCAGGAGACATCGAGACCAATTGGCATAAATAGTCCATTACTGAGAGAGTCTTCTGCATCCCATGTTGGTGAGTGAAGACAGCAAATGACAGCTCGAAAGCCTGGGAGTTCCCCCAGGAGCATGGCCCCTGGACCTGCTGTTGACCCTGACCAGAAATCATTAATTAGGCCAACTCTTCAGACAGGAATGGATTGGACTCAGAGACACAAAGTGACCATATGGTATGTGCTCTTTATGCTTCTGTGCTTCTACAGGATGTTGTCCTACTAACCTCTTACTAGCAGGGAAAGGAGAGGGTAGAGAGGAGGGGACAGGAGATTGTTAAGAGGATATAACACATATAGAATAGAAAGGAGGAGTGTGCTGTCACCGGGAAAGCAGAGAAGAAGGAGCTGCAGATATGAGGGCATGAAAATTTAACTTGGATTGCATACTTTAACTCAATCACAATAAAAAAAAATCTATTCCACAACATATAACAGCAACATATTTACATACACAAACAGACACAAAAACCCTGGGGTCACAGTGGCAGAGCTGCTAACCAAAAGACCAGCAGTTCAAATCTACCAACTGCTTCTTAGAAACTCTATGGGGCAATCCTACTCTATTCTAAAGGATTGTTAATGAGCTGGACTCAACTTGATGACAACAGATACACAGAGAGAGAGAGAGAGAGAGAGAGAGCCCTGGTAGCATCTCAGAGGTTAAGTGCTTGGCTTGTAACCTAAAGGTTGGCAGTTCAAATCCATCAGCCACTCCTTGGAAACACCAAAAGGCAATTTTGTTCTGTCTTACAGGATCACTAAGTGTTAAAATCAACTTGACAGCAATGGGTTTGTATACACGTTTGATATATGGAAAATAGATATCACATAGTACATGTCTATATCCGACTCGACGGCACTTGACATATAAAATATATGTGAAATATATTAGACTGAGACACATGCTATTGAGAAAAAGTCAACAAGATAAGGAGGAAAAGGGCATGAGGAGGAAGTGTTGTTTTACTTAACATAATGAGGAAGATATTTTATCAGAGACTTGGAAAACAAAACAACAAAGAATTTACTTAAAGTAATTAGATAACAGAGAAAAGGCATTTCTGCCTGAGTGAATAGTAGTTGCAAGTAGGTAGGTAGGCAACTGATTTTTTTGTTCAAAGAACAGAAAAAAAGCCAGCGTTACAGAAGATGAATAAATAAAAGAGAGAATGTTGGAGATGAAGCCACAAAATTGAAGTTAGAACATAAGAAAGCCATTCAGAGGCTGTTACGGTTTTGAATTATGTCTGCCCAAAACATGTGTCGTAAATCCTAACCTCTGTGTCTGGTTATAATCCCATTTGGAAAAGATTGCCTTTATTATGTTAACGAGGCAAGATTAGCATAGAGTATATCTTGACTAGGTTCTTTATTTTGCGATATAAAAGAGATTAAGCAAATGAGAGAAACAGACATAGGGGTAGAGAGCTGCCACCCCAGTGAAGATTGCCCAGGACCTTTCTCCAGAGACAACACAGACAGGAAGCCTTTGTCTGGAGCTGGCACCCCGAATTTAGGATACCTGAACTCAGAGTTCTATGGCTGCTAACCAAGAGGTTGACAGTACAAATCTACTAGATGCTCCTTGAAAACCCTATGGGGCAGTTCTACTCTGCCCTAAAGGGTTGCTATAAGTTGGCATCACCTTGACAGCACTGGGTTTGTGTTAAACTGTGAGAAAACAAATATCTGTTTGTTAAGTACCACTTACAGGTGTTTCTATTATAGCAGTAGTAGATAACCAAGAATTTGGTAAAAGGAGTGGATGATACTCTAATAGATACCCAAAATGAGGAAGCAGTTTTGGAATTGATTAGCAGGTAGAGATCAGAAAAGTTGTAAGGTGCCTAATAGTAAAAATCTAGATTACCTTTAAGAGACTGTTAGTAGAATTACGGACGCCAAACACAATTCTGGTGAGGGCTCCTATACAGCTTCCATCATCTTACAGAGTAGATGCGGCACTAGCAACAGAATGTTGCTGGAAATAAGGATATTAAACATGTTTCTGGTGAGGCTGTAAAAGAAAGTGACGGGTAAGTGATTGGACAAAAGAAGAAGGGTGATGATTTTTATGCAGCAGTAAAAAGTTTGGCTAAATTATGTCCAAACATTTGGTAGAAGGTAGAGCTTGTAAGTGATAAGCTTGGATATCTGACTAGGGAGATTTCTAAGCGGGATCCTAAGAGGTCACATGGTTTCTCATTGCCATTTACAGTAAAATGTGAAAGTAAAATGGCAGACTTAAGAATGTACTGTGCGAAATAGAAACAAAACTTAAAGAGTTGAAAACATCTGTTGTACAATCTAAGGACATGACATATGTCCCAGAACTTTTACCAAGGATGTGGCTACACAGTCTTTAGTTAAAGAGATGAAGTCTGTAACGGATAGATCTAACCAACTACCACAGCAGAATACTCATCAGCTTGGGCTGAAGGGGACAGAGAAATAACGAAAGGAAAGAATGCTATCTACCCCCTGAAAATCTACAGGCAGAAAACAGGCCAAAGAAGCTACATCTGTTGTCCTCCAAAAAAAGAAAATGAACATCCCTGGAACAACTTGAAGATTAGCAAAATTGTTGGAAGGAGTACAGAAAGTAGGACTGCCTCATTTTCAAAGATGATTCACAGTCCCTGGGTTTCAGAGTGTGGAACGACAGCTTGCTAAGTTTCCATAGGTGCATCAGTGGCCTCCTAGGTTTGAAAGAGTCAGACGTTCCTCAGCTCAGCTCCAGAGTATGGGGCCTCCATTTCCCAGCACCAAGAGGATGCAGTAGCTGCCGAAACCTGAGGGGACAGGGCTGGTGTGCCCAAGGAGCAGAAGAACAGGACCGACAGTTGGGTTTGCCACTCAGACAGACTAGGAGAATGGAGGTGCCTAAAGTTGAGGGAACAGAGTTGGCATCCCAGTTGGCTTGAAAGGTGGAGATGAAATGTCAGCCTAAGTGCCAACAGATGGTAAATTACTTAGCATGCCCTTTCTTGCCATGCCCTTGTAACTCCCACCCAGGCGACTGGGTGGAGCTGGGTAAATAAAACAATGGTGGCTCACCAAGGGACTGGTCAGTTTTGCCTTAAAAGAGCCAATTTTAGAACAGAGAGAAGAGCCCACCACCACCAAGGCAGGAGAGACTCTCAGCGAAGACCTGCAGCAGACAGAACAGTGGACTTCCTGGCATGTAGAGTGAGAAATCTGTGTGCCTTTGGGCAGAGACTGAGGGCCAAAGAGAAGCTTATGCTTGACCCACAAATTTGGAACCTGCCGTACTCTACAACTGTGTGAGTCATTTCCTTTCTACAGTTTGTGAGTCCTGTGAGGAGTTGCAGCAAATTAGGGAGTGGTACAGCAGCTTACAAAAGTTGGACATTTATGATGTATTTAACTTGCGTTTCACAGGAACCAGCTTTGTCCTGATCCTTATAAAAGAAGTTATCCATTTAGGGACTTCATTCGGAATCCAGAAATCACGGCCAACAGTCAGTCTGGAGGGCGAGACCCTTTCCCAGACAGTCTCAGAGAACAGAGGGCAATTTTCAAGACTTGACAGCTAATGTAATTTTTTCTGCTAAGTTTTAGACTTTCTTGATGCTGTTATCTTTCCTTTCCCTCCAATTTTTCCCATTTGTGATGAAAATTTCTACCTTGTGCCTGTTCTACCATTTTACTTTGGAAGCAGATTACTTGTACAGGCGGTTACTGGCTTATGAATGTCTGACTTACGTGTAGCCATAGTTATGAACCCCATAATGCCAATTTTATTAAAAAAATTGAGGTGCAGACAAAGGTTCATAATAACAAATAGGAGTTACTTTGTGTCACACATCATACCACTGTTATATTGTTATTATTATTGTATTATGATGTTAGAGATATTTTAGTGTATCTGGAAATATTTCTTTAAAGTTTTTTATCCACAGAAAAATATACTGTATACTAAGACAAACATTTGACTGGTACTAGATGAACTATATGTGTTAAAATTCATGTACAAATTAACATTAAAAACAGATTGAAGAATGGAACACATCCTTAATCAGAGGACTGCCCGCATTCTAGATTTTACAGTATCACTGATGCAGAAGAATTTTACCCAGAATGCAATATGCCTAAAGTCTTATTCATATTTGTTTTAGATGCTTCAGAAGGTGAGATTTTGAACTTGCAGTTGATTTAAGACTTGTGTGATGATGTGATGGGATGAATATTTTTGCATATGACAAAGACATGAATTTTGGGGGGTAAAAGGGTAGCATTTTATGGATTGAATTATGTTCCCCCAAAATATGTGCTATCAATCTTATCCTGCTGTAAAACCCATGTCTGTAGTTATTATCCCATTTGGCAATGGATTGTCTTTATCATAAGGCAGGATTAGTGCAGGATGTGTCTTGAGTCACTCTCTTTTAAGGCATAAAAGAGATTAAATAAGCTAGAGAAGCAGAGATGGGGGAAGACGCAAAGTATAAGAGTAGAAGTTCGTAAGAGCAAGGATCTTCTTCCATAGCTGACAGAGAAAAAGCCTTCCTCCAGAACCAATATCCTAAATTTGAACTTCTAGCCAACTAAATGGTGAGAAAAAAAAAATCTGTGTTAAACCTACCCATTTGTGGTATTTCTGTCATAGCAGCACTACTAAGACAGAGCTGTTGGCTTTTATTCTTAGTTAAAAAAAAGAGAAGCTTCTGGTAATTTTGAGCAGAAAAACAAGATAAAACTTATGCTTTAAAAAGGCTCACTACAGCTACCAGGCAAAAAATAACTGTAAGGCAAGGGTGGGAGCATAAAGACCAACTGGGAGGCTATTACAAGAATTCAGGTAAGAGATACTGGGAGTTTGAACTACTAAGCTAGAGGAAGAGCAGGTAAAGGGAACTAGACTTTTGAATTCACTCTGGTAAACGGGTTCTTTGTGATGCCTTTTGCCTTGATTGTTTGGCAAAGCAGCTTGGGAAATTTTTTTCCCTAAACCCAGTGAAGTTCCCTTTGCCCTAGTTTTCTACCCTAGAGGCTTTGTTACATCTCCTAGGTAAGCTGTAAACAGCTTTTCTAGTACTTTCTGTGCTGCTGGAGCTGCGACCTTCCCTGTGATTGGCGTGCACCCTCCAGGGACTGGTCAATAGACTATACAAATGAAGTATCTGTAGCCTATTACACAAATGAAGCATCTATGGACTGCTAAGAGGGGATTAGTCACTTTGTGGCCCTGGAGGGAGTGCTGGGCTTTGAAATTGACAAGAAATTTGTGTATTTAAGCAGCCAGCCCATAGATGTTCTGTAGACCACAACAAACAGGAAGAGAAGCAGAGGAAGAAAGAAGACAGAAGCAGAGAAAGAGAGAATGCAAGGAACTTCCCAGAACCACTGTTACACGGGTTAAAGGCTCTGACCCTGGAAACAGTGAGAGGCCCAGAAGGATCCTAGAGAGTCAGTGGTGACATACTGCAGGCCAAAAAATGCCTGACCTCAAGGGGCTGCAAAAAACCTGTCTGCAGGTGGCTTAGAGGAGGCTTGCATGACCTAGAGGAGCTGAGAGAGCTGTCAGGCACTGAAGAAGGGGGACTTTGCCCATTTGCTTCCTAATCCTGATCCTGAGTTGCCACCTGTTGCTGCCTTAATAAACTATGTAACTAAGTATGTTCTGTGAGTTCTGTGCAGCTATTGCAATGGATTATCAAATCCAGAAGAGACAGAGAGCACAGTGGGAGAGATGGCTGGTATCAGAATTAGGAAAAAGTTTGGAGAGTGTAGGGATACCTAACCTCTACTTCCTAGCAATCAGCTTTATGCTGATGGTTATTCTCATTAGCCCCCAGGAAGCTAGACAGATTTGGACGCTGCTGCTGCTCCCTCCGTTTCACAACAGAAGAATGGGTAATGAATCAGTCATTAAGTACAAGATTCAAAAAGAAGTCAAAGCTAAGTCAAAGTTTTGGACTTTGCGTAGATTGCATTGCATCTCCCCAAAAATATCTGTATTGGTTTGACTTGGCTATGAGTCCCAGTATGGTGCTATTCCACCCATGTGTTGTAAATCCTGCCTCTGTAATGCTGATGAGGGAGAGTGGACGACAGTAGTGCTGGTGAGGCAGGACTCAACGCTACCAGCTTGCGGGATATAAGGAACAGAAGGGAGCAGACTAAGTTGAGGACCTCATAGCACCAAGAAGGCAGCACCACGAGCAGAGCAGGTCATTTGCACGTGAGATTCCTGTGCTGAGATGCTCTCCCTGAATATGGACTCAGCCTACCAGACCGTGTGAACTTATCTTGTTGAATGAACTTGTGACTTGTAAATGTATTTGTGGCTTACTGGAAGGTGACAATAATATTTTTCTTCATGAAAACATCCACTTGTGGTATTTTCTGTTGGAGCAGCACCAGGTGATGAAAGCAGGCCTGAAGTACTAGAAGAAGGATATTGATTTACTGAGCTAGAGGAAAATATGAAAGAATCGGTTTTGTTTAAAACAAACAAGCAAACAACCAAAGTTTTATTTTGGACATATTAAGTTTCCTACCTGACATCTAGAATAAACGTAGAAGTAAGCCATTGATATGCAGGATCAGAGTCAAAGTTCAGAGAAGTCAAGCCTATAAACATATATATGTATTTATAGACTACATAAACTATGTATAGTAAGTTTTATATAGTATAAACTTATATAATAGATACATACTATATAATGCATTGTTATTTTTAGGTGATGTGAAGTCAATTCTGACTCACAGTGACCCTATGCACAACAGAACAAAACACTGCTCAGTCTTGTACCATGTCCACAATCATTTTTATGCTTAAGCCCATTGTTGCAGCCACTGTGTCAATCCATCTGATTGAGGGTCTTCCTCTTTTTCACTGACCCTCCACTCTACCAAGCATGATGTCCTTCTTCAGGGACTGATGTTTCCTGACAACGTGTCCAAAGTATGTAAGGTACAGTCTTGCAATCTTTGCTTCCAAGGAGGAATCTGGTTATACTTTTTCCAGAACAGATCTGTTTATTCTTTTGGTGGTCCATGGTCCATTCAACATTCTTCTTCAGCACCACAATTTTAGATGCATCAGTTCTTCTTCTGTCTTGTTTGTTCATTGGCCAGCTTTCACACTCATGTGATGTGATTGAGAATACCACGGCTTGGGTCAGCTGCACTTTAGTCTTCAAGGTGATATCTTCACCTTTTTTTGCAGCATCTTTTCCAAGTGTAATGCATCTTTTGATTTGTTGACTGCTGCTACCATGGGCATTGATTGTGGACCCAAGTAAAATGAAATCCTTGACAACCTCAATTCTTTCTCCAGTTATGATAGTGTTGCTTACCGGTCCAATTGTGAGGATTTTTGTTTTTCTGATGTTGAGGTGCAATCCATACTGAAGGCTGTGGTCCTTGATCTTCATCAGTAATTGTCTCAAATCTTCTTCACTTCCACAAGTAAAGTGGTGTCATCTGTATAACACAGGTTGTTAATGAGTCATCTTCCAATCCTGATGCCTCATTCTTCTTCATATAATCCAGCTTCTCAGATTATTTTCTCAGCATACAGATTAAAATGCATGATGAGAGAATACAACTCTGATGCACACCTTTTCTGACTTTAAACAATGCAGTGATCCCTTATTCTGTTCATACAACTGCCCCTAAATCTATATGCGATTTCCTTAAAGAAATGGACTTCCCGTTTTACACTATGCTAGCCATAATTTTTTATAATGCACACAGTTAAATGCTTTTGCATGGTCAGTGAAACACAAGTAAACATCATTCTGGTATTCTCTGCTTTCAGCTAAGATCCAGCTGACATCAGCAATGATATCCCTGGTTCCACGTCCTCCTCTAAATCCAGCTTGAATTTCTGGTAGTTCATTGTCAACATACTGTTGCAGTCAATTTTAAATTATCTTGAGCAAAATTTGCCTTGTGTGTGATATTAATGACATTGTCCTGTAACTTCCACATTTGATTGGATCACCTTTCTTTGGAAAGGGCATAAATACAGACCTCTTCTAGTCACTTGGACAGGTAGCTGTCCTCCAAATTTCTTGGCATAGATGAGTGAGCGCTTCCAGCACTGCATCTGTTTGTTGAAATACATCAATTGGTATTCCATCCATTCCTGGAGGCTCGCTTTTCACCAGTGCCTTCAGTGCAGCCTCAACTTCTTCCTTCAGTACTTTCTGTTTCTGATCATGCGCTGCCTCTTCAAATGGCTGCACAATGACCATTTCTTTCTGGTATAATGACTCTGTGTATTCCTTCCATCTTCTTTTGATGCTCCCTGTGTCACTTAATATTCTCTGTGTAGAATCCTTCACTATTGCAACTCAAGGTTTGCATTTGTTTTCAGTTCTCTAAGCTTGGGAAATGCAGAGCATGTTCTTCCCTTCTGGTTTTCCATTTCTCACTCTTTGCACAAGTCATTATAATACCTTATTTTGTCTTCTCTAGCTGCCCTTCTACATCTTCTGTTTAGGTCTTCTACTTGGCCATTCCTTCCTTTTGCTTTAGCTGCTCAGAATCTCTTCTGACTTCCAGTTTGGTCTTTGCTTTTTTTTCGCTGTCTTTTTAATAACCTCTTGCTGTCTTCATGGATGATGTCTCTGATGTCATTCCACAGTTTGTCTGGTCTTCATTCATTACTGGTCAAAACATCAAATCTGTTCCTGAGGTGGTCTTTAAACTCAGGAGGGATATACTCAAGGGCATACATTGGTTCTGATGGACTTGTTCTAATTTTCTTCAGTTTCAATTTGAATTTGCACATAAGCAATTGATGATCTATGCTTCTGTCAGTACCTGGTCTTGTTCTGACTGCTGATATGGAGCTTTTCCACTGTCTTTTTCTACAGATGTAACATCAGCATCACAGTGACAAGCAAGTCTCCATTGACAGACCAGTAGGGACACTATACAACATATGCTACATGTATTTATGGAAACCTTGGTGGCATATCGGTTAAACGCTGCATCTGCGAACCAGGAAGCTGGTCGTTCAAATCTACAAGATGCTCCAGAAACTCCGTGGGTCAGTTCTATTCTGTCTATGGTGTCACTGTAAGTCAGAACCTACTAGGTGGCAGTGGGTTTGCTATGGCTTATATATACTTGTATACTATATATATTCAAGATACTTTCAGTCCATATAAAATACTTGTAAGTATTAGGAAGATACATATGATAAGTATTTAACCAAATATTCTGTTACACAAAGAATCCTTAAAAACACAAAAGTATGAAAAAATATAACACTTCATATCTGATTCTAACGTTAACCACAAATCTTGGAGAGTAAAACTGTAGCTTATATCTTAGACAATATCAAAAAAATTTCCAACTAAAAAGAAAAATAATTAAGTGAATGCTTAAAATAACCTCACAGAGAGTTGCTCACAGCTGGAATTTGAAATCAGCTGCTATTATTGCCATTAAAGATGTAAAGCCAGTAAGATTTTTTATGAAGAGAGTTTTGTATCAAATAATTCACTCCCATCATTTAAAAGTGTAACAATATGGTTATCTCCTGAGATCTTAAATTGAGATTTCTGCTTCTCTTGGCAGTGGTAGCACAGTATAAACACCTACAAATGTGAAATTAGAGATTCTACTCCACACGACATTTTCTAAGAGGACAAATTCATACTAAGTTGTCAAAGAAAGCTTTGCCATCCACACTTTCACATTGGTTATTACTAACACTAGTATACACCAAGCCAAAGAGATATACAATATTGTTGAAATCCTAATGATGAAGTTGTTAATAGACTGCTAACCAGAAGGTCAGCAGTTCAAACCCACCAGCCACTCCTTAGAAACCCTACTGGGCAGTTCTACACTGTCCTGTAGTATCACCACAAGTTAGAATTGGCTCAATAGCAATAGGTTTTTTTGTTGTCTGTTTTACAAAACATCAACCTAGAGATTCCTGTTTTAAGAATGAGCCCACTAAAAGACTGAGATTTAATTTTAAGATAATAGAGTGTTTCTCTTCCCTCAACACCTTACCACCACGTCAACAAGGCTGTGGTACGGTAACAAAGGATTACAACTGAAAGAGCTGCAAGATGTGATCTCAATAAAGAAAACTCAAAATTCTTAGGGAAACATAAAGATACAGAGAAAGACAAAAACAAGAACACAAGGTGAAACTGAAACTTCTGACACTTACAGCAACAGGAAAAATTAAATACAGCTCAACTCCTAGCCAGATTAATGTAAAACCTCATACGAAGTATCTGTTTACCTCAGCTTTTATTATCCAATGCATCATGTCTTGCATACAAGAAAAAAAATCATGAGGAATGCTAAAAGGCAAGAAAAAAATCTGAATAGACAAAGCAAGAACTAGACTCATGTATGGCATAATTTTGGAGTTATCATGTGTCAAATTAAAAATAATTTTGATTAATATTTTAAGGACTGTAGCGGGAAAAAGTAGACAGAATTCTAGAATAGATGAGTAATCTAAGCACAGAAATGAAATTCTAAGAAAAATCCACAGAAAGTGCTAAAAATAAAAAGAAGTATGAGAAAGGAAGAATGTCATTGTTGGGCTCATGAGTAGCGTGAACACCACCAAGGAAAGAACGGATGAGCTTGAAGATATGTCAACAGAAACTATCAAAACTAAAATGTGTAGAAGAAATAGAATCAATAAAAAAAAAAAGTTCAAGCATCCAATAACTGAGACAATTAGAAGAAGGCATAACACACATGATTAGAATAGCAGAGGAGAAAAGAAATAGAAGGAATATTCAAATAATTATGGCCAATAATCTTCCAAAATTAATGGCATACCAAACTGCAAATCACAGAAACGTAGAAAACACCAAGAAAGGTAAACACCAAAAGTATCTAAATAAGATAAAGCTTTATCTTATTCAAAATGAAGAAAAACAAAGATAAAGAGAAAATGTTGAAAACAAAGGGGGAAAACTTACTGATAGAAGAAAAAGGATAAGAAATTCAGCAGACTTCTCATTAGAAAATATGCAAGCAAGTAGGATGGAGTAGAATATTTAAAATATTGAAACAACCACCAATCTAGAAATCTATATTTAGGAAAATTGTAATGCAAAATGAAGAATAAACACAAATTTCTTCAGCAAAAAGAAGAAAAAAAAGTTGAGGAAATTCCTCACCAGCAGACATGCCCTGGAAGAAATGGCGGAAGACTTTGTTTAGCAAGAAGGTAAACCATAACTTAAAAACAAGTCAGGTCAAGCCTGACTCATTGTGACCCTGTAAGACAGAGTAGAACTGCTTCATAGAGTTCCAAGCAGTGCCTGGTGGATTTGAACTGCCAACCTTTTGGTTAGCTGATATACCACTCAGTCATAAAAAAAAAAGCAAGGATGTCAAGAAAGGAATAAATTAAGGTAAAACGAAACCTATTTTTGTTGTTTTTAATTAATGTAGTATGTAACTTTATTTTGAAGTAAAGATAATAACAATTTATTGAGTGATAATACTTTATAGATCCCCCTCGTATCTGTCAGTTTGTCATATTGTGGGGGCTTCCATGCTATTGTGATGCTGGAAGCTATGCCATTGGTATTCAGATAACAGCAGGATCGTCAGTAACAGACAGGCTCCAGCTGAGCTTCCAGACTGAGAAAGGCTGGGAAGAGGACCTGGTACTCTAATTCTGAATTGTTATTGTTGTTAGGTGTTGTCGAGTAATTTCTGATTCATAGCACCCCATGCACAACAGAATGAAATACTGTACAGTCTTTTGTCATGCCCACAATCATTTTTATGCTTAAGCCCATCACTGAGGTCACTGTGTCAATGCATCTCATTGAGGTTCTTCGTCTCTCACTGACCCTCACTCTACCAAGCATGATGTCCTTCTACAAGAACTGATCCTTCCTGATAAAATGTCCAGAGTGTGTAAGACACAGTCTTGCTATCTTTGCTTCCAAGGAGCACTCTGGTTGTATTTCTTCCAGAAGAGATCTGTTTGTTCTTTTGGCAGTCCATGGTACATTCAATGTTCTTCTCCAACACCACAACTCACAGGCATCAAGTCTTCTGTCTTCCGTGTCGATTGTCCAACTTTCATACGTATATGATGTAATTGAAAATATCACGGCTTGGGTCAGGTACACCTTGGTCTTCAAGGTGACATCTTTACTTTTCAGTACTTCAAAGAGATTCTTTGCAGCAGTTATCCCAGTGCAATGTGTCTTTTGATTTCTTGACTGCTGCTTCCATGGGCATTGATTGTGGACCCAAGTAAAATGAAATCCTTGGCAACGTGATTCCTTTCTCCATTTATGATGCTACCACTTACTGGTCTAGTTGTGAGGATTTTTGTTTTCTTGGTTTTGGGGTACAATCCATACTGAAGGTGGTGGTCTTTGATCTTCGTCAGTAAGTATTTCAAATCTTCTTCATTTTTAGACTTAATATTGTGAAAAATGCTTATTCTATCCAAGGTGATCTACATATACAATGCAATCCCAATACAAAGTCCAGTGTTGTTTTTTAATGAGGTAGAGAAACAAATCACCAACTTTATTTGGAAAGAAAAGAAACCCCAGGTAAGTAAAGCACTACTGAAGAAGTGGAAAACAGTGGGAGGCCTTACACTATCAGAGCTTAGGAACTACTTCACTGCTACTGTAGTCACAACAGCCTGGCAATGGTTCAAAAACAGACATATAGAACAATGGAACAAAATAGAGAACCCAGAAATATAATATCACCATCCTGCTATAAACAGTGGATGGTTGACAAAGGCTCAAAGATGGTAAACTGGGGTGAAAACAGTCTCTTTAACAAATAGTGTTGGCAAAATTGGATATCCATCTTTAAAAAACTGAAACAAGACCCATATCTCACACCTTACACAAAACTAACTCAAAATGGATCAAAGACCTAAATATCAAATGTAAAATGATAAAGATCATGCAAGAAAAAATAAGGACAACAATGGAAGTTCTAATACATGGCTTAGACAGACTACAAATCTGACCAACATTGCATGAACAACAGAAGAAAAAATAGATAAATGGGAACTACTGAAAATGAAACACTTATGCTCATCCAAAGACTTTATCAAGAGACTACTTACAAAATAAGAAAAAATATTTGACACCTACGTATCAGATTGACATCTGATTTCCATAATCTATGGCATACTGTAGAATATCAACATGAAAAAAGTAAACGACCCAATGAAATAATGGGCAAAGGATGTGACAGACACTTTGCCAAAGAAGACATCCAGGCAGCCAACAGACTTCTGAAGAAATACTCACTACCATTAGCTCTTAGAGAAATCTGAATCAAAACTACAATGAGATACCATCTCATGCCAATGAGGTTGGCAATAATCCAAAAAACACAAAACCAACAAATGCTGGAGAGGCTGTAGAGAGATTGGAACTCTCCTACACTGCTGGGCAGAACGAAAAATGGTACAAACTCTTTGGAAAGCAATTTGGCACTTTCTTAGAAAACTAGAAATAGAAATACTATAGGATCCAGCAATCTCACTGCTTGGAATACATCCTACAGAAATAAAGCCTGTTACAAGAACAGATACATGCATAAGAATGTTTACTGTAGCACTGTCCACAATAGCAAAAAGGTGAAATCAACCTACGTGCCCATCAACAGATGAATGGATAAACAAACTATGGTACATATATACAGTGCAAGGATAAAAAGCAATGATGATTTTAGGAAGCATTTCACAACCTGGTATCAACTGGAAGACATTATGTCGAGTGAAATCAGTCAGCCGCAAAAGGACAAGTATTGTTTGGGACCGCTATTAAAAGGGCTTAAAAAAAGAACTTACATACAGAAGAAAAGACTCTTTGACGGTCACAAGGGTGGGAAGGGAGAGAGAGGCTTGTTCATAAATTAGATAGTTGATAGGAATTCAGTTAGGTGAAGGGAGTGACAGCACTCAGTAGAGGGCAGATCAGTACAACTGGGCTATACCACAAACTGAGAGGTTTTCTAAATGCAGCACAATATGTCAAAGGATAGAGAAGGAGAGACAGAGTTCTGGGGACAATGTTTTCAGTGGACATCAAGGTCAACTGACATAACTAGTCTTTTGCTAATAGAGTCTTCTGCACTGCATATTGGGGGGTGGAGTCTGGGTATTAAAGCTAGCAAGCTACCTTCTGAAGAACACCAACTGGTCCCACCCCATTTGGAACAAACGATAACTGAGAAGACCAAAGACACGAGGAAAAATGTGCCCAGGAGACAGAAAGACCTATATGAATGGGAAACTGTATAAGCATGAGACCAGAAGAATCAGATGGTAACCAGCCACCAACAAAGACAGCTTTGATGAGGGACACAATATAGAGTCCCTCATGTGGCATGAGAAAAAGAGGTTTGCAGTTCAAGAACTCTACTAAAAGACCACAACTGATAGTCTGACAGCCTGGAGGGTACCCTGGGTACATGGTCTCTAGACTTGCTGCTGGCCAAGACACGAAACCAGTACTGAGGTCAACTCTTCAGACACGAATGGACTGAACTCAGGGATGGAGTGTGAGCAAGTGGTGTGTGTACTTTACAGAGTTTTGTACATTTATAGGAGGCTGTCTTACTGGTTTCTTTTTAGATGGGAGAGGAGAGAGTGGAAAGGAAAGGATAGGTGCTTGTTAAGAAGATACTAAAAATAAAGAGTGCAAAGGAGGAGTGTGCTGTCACAGAGTGAGGAGAGCAGATAGAATTGCAGATAGCAGGAATGCAAAATTGATTGAGATTGCATACTTTCACTTAATTACAATTTTAAAAAATGAAAAAAAAAGATCTTAACTTCCAGCAAGTAAGGTGGCGTTGTCTGTATCATGCAGGTTGTTAATGAGTCATCCTCCAATCCTGGTGTCTCATTCTTCTTCATATAATCCAACTTCTCAGATTATTTGCTTGGCATACAGATTGAAAAGGTATGGTGAAAGTATACAATCCTGATTAACACATTTCCTGACTTTAAACCGTGTAGTGTCCCCTTGTTCTGTTTGCATGATTCATGCACAGATTCCTTAATAGCACAATTAAGTGTTCTGAAATTCCCATTTTGCACAATGTTAGCCATAACTTGTTATGGTCCACATAATCAAATGTCTTCACATAGTCAATGAAGCATAGATACACATCTTTCTGATATTCTCTGCTTTCAACCAAGATCCATCTGACATCAGCAATGATATCCCTGGTTCCACATCCTCTTCTGAATCCAGCTTGAATTTCTGGTAGTTTGTTGTCAATATACTGTTGTAGACACTTTTGAATGATCTTGAGCAAAATTGTACTTCCATGTGACTGAAAAGAATTAGCCAGTGAAAATCTTATAAATAGCAGTGGGACACTGTCTGATACAGTGCCAGAAAATAACCTCCAGGTTGGAAGGCACTCAAAGGATGACTGGGCAAGAGCTGGCTCCACAAGTAGAGTCAACCTTAATGACTTGGATAGACTCAAGCTTTCAGGGCCTTGATTTGCTGATGTGGCACAGTTCAAAAAGAAAAGAAACAAATCAAACATCCATTAATGGAACGCGGAACATACAAAGTATGAATTTAGGAAAACTGTAAATCATCAAAAATGAAATGGAACACATGAACATCGACGTCCTAGACATTAGTGAGCTGAAGTGCAGTGGTACTGGTCATTTTGAATGTAGCAATTCTAGGGTCTATTACTCCAGGAATGACAACTTGAAGAGGAATGATGTTGTACACATGGCCAAAGAATATTTGGAGATCTATCTTGATGTATAGCACTGTCAGTGAAGACAAGTTAATGTGCCTGTTATTAATTTATCCACCAACCACTAAGACCAAAAATGAAGAAATTGAAGGTTTTTACCAACTTTTGAAGACCGAAGTGGATGGAACATGAAATCAGGATGCATCAGTAATCACTGGTGATTAGAATATGAAAGCTGGAAGCCAATAAGAAGGATTGGTAATTGAAAAAACATGGCCTTGGTAATAGAACGGATGCCAGAGATCACATGATAGCATTTTGAAAGACTCATGACTTCTTCATTGCAAATATCATTTTACCAACATAAACAGAGGCTATACATGAGCCTTGTCAAATGGAATACATTGGAATCACATCGACTACATCAGTGGAAAGAGATGATGGAAAAGCTCAGTATTATGAGTCAGAACAAGGCCAGCGAGCAATTGCAGAATAGACCATCAACTGCTCATGTGCAAGCTCAAATTGTAGCTGAAGAAAATTAGGACAAGAATACATGTGATACATTGAACACTGATGATCAGACAAATGGTGGAATGATATCAGGGACATCACACATGAAGAAAGCAGGAGGTCATTAAAAAGATAGGAAAGAAAGAAAAGGTCATAATGGTTGTCAGAAGAGACTCTGAAACATGTTCTTGAATGTTGAGTACTAAAGCAAATGGAAGAAATAATGCAGCAAAAGTACTGAATGGAAGATTTCAAAAGACATCTCAAGAAGACAAGGTATTTACAATGACATATTCAAAGAACTGCAGAGAGAAAACCAAAAAGGAAGGACACACTCAGCGTTTCTCAAGCTGAAATAACTGAAGAAAATATTCAAGCCTCAAGCTGCAATAGCAAAAGATGCTTTGGGGAAAACATTAAATGACACAGGAAGCATCAAAAGAAGATGACAGGAATATAGAGTCATGGTACCAAAAATAATTGGTTGATGGTCAACCATGTCAATAGGTAGCACGTGATCAGGAACCAACATTGCTGAAATAAGAAGTCCAAACTGCACTGAAGTCACTGGCTCCAGATACTGACAGAACATCAATTGTGATGTTTCCACAAACATGAAGCACTAGAAATGCTCACTTATCTATGTTAAGACATTCAGGAGACAGCCACCCAGCCAACTGAATGGAAGAGATCCATATCTATGACTATTCCCAAGAAAGGTGATTCAGTCAAATATGGAAATTACTGAACAATATCATAATAACACATGCAAGTAAAATTTGGCTGAAAATCATGATTCAAAAGCATCTTGCGGCAGTCTGTTGACAGAGAAAAGCTAAAAATTCAGTTTGGATTCAGAAGAGGACAATGGTACCATGAATATCATGGCTGATGGCAGATGGATCCTGGCTGAAAGCAAACAATACCAGAAAGATGTTTATCTATGTTTTGTTGACTATGCAAAGGCTTTAAAGTGTGTAGATCATAACAAATTACAGATGACATTATAAATAATGGTAATTCTGGAACACATAATTGTGCTCATGAGGAATCTGTACATGGACCAAGAGGCAGCTGTTTGAACACAATAAAGGGATGCTGCACGGTTTAAAGTCAGGACAGGTGTGAATCAGGGTTGTAACTTTTCACTGTCTATTCAATCTGTATGCTGAGCAAATAATCCAAGAAGATGAATTATGTGAAGAAGAGCAGGGCATCAGGAATAAAAGAAGACTCATCAACAACCTGCATTGTGCAGGTGGCACAACCTTGCTTGCTAAAAGTGTAGACAACTTCATACACTTACTGATGAAGATCAAAGATCACAGCCTTCAGTATGGATTACACCTCCACATCAAGAAAACAAAAATCTTCACAACTGAACCAATAAGCAACATCATGGTAAACTGAGAAAAGACAGAGGTTGTCAAGGGTTCGTTTTATGCGGATTCACAATCAACACCCATGGAAGCATCAGTCAAGAAACTAAGAGATGCACTGATTGGGCATATCTGCTGCAAAAGACCTCTTTAAAGTATTGAAAAGCAAGGATGTCACCTTGAACGCAATGGTGCCCTTGACATAAGCCATGGTATTTTCAGTCATACCACATGCATGTGAAAGCTGGGCAATGAACAAGGAAGACAGAAGTACTGATGCCTTTGAATTGCAGTGTAGGACAATAGTGAATATACCACGGACTGCTAAAAGAATGAAGAATATGTCTTGGAAAAAGTACAACCAGAATGCTTCTTAAAAGCAAGGATGGCAAGACTATGTCTTAAATATTTCTGATGTGCTATTAGGAGAGATTGATCCCTGGAGAAGGACATCATGTGTGGTAAACAGTCAGTGAAAAACTGGAAGACCCTCAACAAGATGGATTAACAGTGGCTACAACAATGGACTCAAACATGCTACTAATTGTGGGCATGGCATAGAACCAGGCTGTGTTTTGGTTTGTTGCACATAGGATGTCTGTGAATCCGAACTACCTCATTGGTACCTAACAACAAGAAAAAGTACATGAATAAGGGAAATGAATGACAGCACTGTTATAAAGTGTCTTCATTACTCATAAAGTGGTATAGAGTTATTTGAAAGTGAATGTAGGTTATTTGTATACATCCATTGTGATATGTGGAGTAACCATAAATTTTACAAAGAATTGTAACTGATACGCTAAGAGAAGAGAGAAAATAGGAAATAAAATGCTCAACTGAAAACAGACAAGCCTTTAAATGGTTCACATTTCCATTTGACGTTTGTTTCATAATAAATGCTGTAATTATGGACAAGCAAATGAAAAAATGTCACAAGAGAAAATTTGTGACCAGAAAACAAATACAACAAATTACTATATTTTATTTTTGGATAGATGTTTCATCTCTAATGTGTTGTAATTAAAAAATTTCTTCCTATTCTTTGCTCTTACAAGTTCTTCAATGATTTCATCACAATTAAGCTTCTGAACAATATCTACTTCTACACATAATAAGGATAATGAATTGAGTCTTTCTTGAACCATTGTCATACACTGAGGGTTTTTTAGTCTCTTTAGGGATGAAAATCAGCTGTTTTGCAGTTTATGATCATTAATGTTATAAATATGAATAAAGTAATTTCAACTTTCAGAAATACACACTGTATTTTATCTTTTGTTATGAAACCATACATGCCCACAGAAGTAAAATGTGTCTTTTCTGACTATAAATTTAGTTTTCATGCAAGAATGAAATTATCACACTCTTCCATAAAGGTTTATATTTAAGTCATCAGAATAAGTCTGCACTAATTTCTTGGATGCATTCATGTATTTTTATCTGCTACGCATACACATCATTTAAGAACATAAATCTACTTCAAAGAAGATACACTTTCACCTTTCCTTTCATGCAAAATTCACGTGTTTCAATGACTGTAACATGTGGCCATGTGAAATTGATCTCCAGCACTCAAAGGTACTGCCAGCTCACTTTGGCCATTATTTACTTGCTTCTTTCTAATGCTTCTGTGACACTGAGCTGCTTAATAATCAGTAACTTACAGTATTTGTTTTGTTGTGCTTTCGAAATTTTCTGACTCTTCTCTTAAATTATCTAATACCACGATAATAAGTAGTAGAGATCTGTGTGCCACTTTAAATTTACTTATAAATCTTGGAGAGCTTGAGTTGTTCAATGAAAATGCTGCAACGGATTATTCCACATAGCCAACATAAATGCATACTCGAGTGTTTGCACTTGTTGGCAATGTTTTCAGCTTCTCTTTTAGTTTCTCCTTTTTGTGTCTGTTGTTCAGCATAATTGTCTAAGGCATGCAGAATCTGAGTGTATAATTCCAGGACTACACTGGTTGCTACGGATGCACCTCTCAATGTGTGACCCGGATTAGCACCTGAAATTGTATTGCTTGGTAGTCATTTGATTCTCATACAACTTTGCAAAGTCCAATGTTGTTCCTGGAGTTTTTGCTAATTCCTTGGGGTTTATACACATGTCCTACTTTGTTCTCAACTATAGCTTCCTCAAGCAGCTAAATTCATTATGTGCTTTGACCTGTATCAAACCAGAAATATAACTCAGCAGCACCCACTCCCTGCCCCATGTCCATGAGGAATCCATGTTTCCTAGAAATTGTAAGAGGACACAGTAGACTGTAGCAACAGACAGAAAGTATGACAAAGAGGGAGACAAGGGATGGAACATTCATGACAAATAACTTAAAAATATTTTAATAACTCTGTTTCTCCCAGATCCATTTTAGGCTGTGATACCAGTAATAGCTGTCAAATTTACCCCCTCCGTGCACACAGTGTCTCACCATGGTGCTTTCTGTCTTGGCCAGCCTCTTCCCTCCCCTGAAAATCTTTATTTTAAATTGGTTACTCAGACAATTGTGCTGGGTCACAACCTGCCCAGCCAAACCCATCCCCATTTGAGGAACTGTTTTCTGTTTAGTGAAACATAACCGCAGTGATCACAGATGACATTGTATTTAGCAATGCATTTTGTTTGTTTTGAATCACATCTGTAGTTGAAACTACGTCTTCCTTCACGAAAGGTTTTGTGATTTTTTTCCAATCTGCTTCCTAGCTCTTCACCAAAATTCCTATTGATGTGTCTATTTAAAAAAAAAAAAAAAATTACACTTTTGTAATGGAGATATTGGTTTATACGTATTTGTTTTGTCTCCTCGTGTTACTCAGTTGCTTAACAGTGTTACAGCCCTCTATTGATGTTAGCTGCCATTCAGTTGGCCCCGACACATGGCAATGCCATGCACAGCAGAAGGGATGTTGTCCAGTCCTACGCCATCCCCATTATTCACTGTGGATCAGACTATGGTGTTCAGTAGGCTTTTCATTGCCTAATACTTGGAAGTAGATTGTCAGATTTGTCTTCCTAGTCCATATCACAATGCAGTCTCTGCTGAAACATTGAAAATTTAGCACCATAGCAGCATGCAAGCCTCCACTGATAGATGAGTGGCGCCTGAGAATAAAGGAATAGAACTAAGATTTCCTGCATGGAGGATAAGACTTCCACCACCAAACCACCACTATCTTACTTAAAGCTTCATTATTTACACTATAAAGTGATGAAATGAATCCCTGTGTCGATTCCTTCCTTTGCTTGCCTACGTTTTCCAGATGACGCTGTGAATCAGCCTTGGCCCAGGATACTCAGCCCCTTCCCAACCCTTAGATGAGGATTTGCCAGCCATAACAGCTGCTTTCTTTACCTGCAGCCATGGCTTCACCAGTGTCTTCACCCCAAAGGATGCACTTTTCCTCATCCACTGTCCCTTCAGTGTGGGAAATCTGTGTTCAGAAAACATCCTCAACATACCTTTTGCACTTTCAGTGTTGTCTTTTACAACAAGTTTGGTCCTAACTGCCACTAATGTCTCTAAGACCCACAAATGTAAAAACATCCTGTAAAATCTGAACAAGATAGCGCCACAATATATATTCCAATGTGAGAAAAGTCTGTAAAGCTGGCACATTGAATATTTTCTTCAAAACTGACAATGTCATTAAAAAATAGTATATGAGAAAATGGGTCAAAATGTTAATAGTTACGTCAAAATGTAAAGAGTATATAGTTGCTTGCTATCCATGCAAATTTCTTGTAAGCTTAATTATTTGCAAATAAATCTATTCCAAAAATAGACCATCAACTATATTGCCCTGAGTTTTCCTAATCTTCGAGATTTTTAGGTTTAGTTCCCACAGCTACTGCTACCACTCACAGACCCCGAAAGTGTGTAATGCCAGCTTTAAAACAGTGGTGTCAGGTTCTGTCCCAATCAAAGGCAAAGCAAAACAAAAACTGATGTCCTCTTAGCATAGCAGAATCAGGTCAAAATTTCAACACAGTTTTATGAAATGCTTAAAAACAGCACGAATTTTTAAAGTTATATACAACGTTTGAAAAAATACGAAAACAATAAAAGATTCAAAGAATCCTGTTTACAGCATGTAAGTTTCAATTTCTTATGTGATGTCACTAGGTTGTTCATGGAGTTTCTGGAATTTCACTGTATGAGTTGGTTTGAAGATACTTTATCTGACGACTTTGTCTGCTAAGTCGATTACCACACCTCTGGATTTCTATCTTCCAAACTTTTTTTGACATCTTTTATTGTGTCTTCTTCCATTTTATTCTTTTTAATTATTTACTTACTTACTTTTTAACAGCTTTACTGAGATATAGTCACATACCATACAATTCACGAACTTAAACTGTACAATTCAGTGGTTGTTGATATATTCACAGACATGTACAACCATCATCTCAGTCACATTGAAACAGATTCCTCACCTTGGAACGAAACTGGACCAGCTGGTTATCAGTCCCCCACCTCCACCACCACCCTCCCCATCCCTCAGTCCTTAAGTAACCACAGATGTACTCTGTCTTGTTAATTTTTTTCTCATCTGGACATGTAATGAAAAGTGAATCATATAACATGTGGTCTTCCATGACTGGCTTCTTTCACTTGGCATGAAGTTTTCAAGGTTCATCTGTACTGTGACAGGTAACATGTACTTCATTCTTATTGCTGAGCAATATGCTGTTGTATAGACATACCCCGTTTTGTTTACAGACTGGACAGTTGAAGGGCACCTGCATTGTTTTCACCTTTCGGCTTATGAATAATGATTTTATAAACAATTGTGTAAAAGATTTTATGAACATAGATTTTCACCGTTCTTTAATACATATCTGAAGGTGGAATTGTCAGGTCATATGGTGACTCAGTTTAAACTCTTGAGGAATTGTCAGACTGTTTCCCAAAGCAGTGATTCAATTTTATACTCCTGCCTGTAGTGCATGAGGGATCCAATATCTGCACTTCCTTGACAGCATGTTTATTATCTGACTTGTTGAATCTAACCACCTAGTTGTTATTGTCCCTTCTGTTAGGTGCTGTCCAGTCCATTTGGGACTCATAGCAATCCCATGTCTCAAAACAAAACTGTCCCCACAGGCTTTTATTAGGCTGAAACTTCACAGGAGTCAATCACCAGGCTTTTCCCCTGTGTTGCTGCTGGACGTTTTCCGACCATCTCCTTTTCAGTTAGTAGCTGTAGCACTTAACCCTTGCTCCACTCGGACTGCTTTCTAACCATCCTAGTGGGTGTGAGGTAGTAGCTCACTGTGGTTTGAATTTCTAGTTTCCTGTAGGCTAATGCTACTGAGCATCTTTCCATGTAATTATTAACCTTTCATGCGATTTGGGGAAGGAGAGGAGAGAAACACATATGTTTGATCTGCTGCGTTTAATTGGAAACCCGTAATTTTATGTCATCATGTAGAGTTTTTTTATTCCTATGTTTGCATGTTACTGAAACTGCATGATTCAGGGGCTGCAATATTGTTTACTGAAATCACTTTGTAAGATTACTTCCTGTGTTGGGGAGGGGAGAGGAATTTTCTCAAATGCCCCCTCAGGGCTGGATAAAAAGCAAACCAGAAGTAATAACCAAAGCTTATAAAGCTCAGCGATTTTAGTCACCAGTGCATATCTCTGCTGTAGAAAGTATATTCCTTATGATAAATATCAAAGAAATAAATTGCTCTCCCGGGCTTGGCCGATTGACCTTGGACACATAGCAAAGCTTCCAAGAGATGGATTACAAGATGTTTAAATGGACTTATGTATCTATAGATAAATTCACTCTTTATCGAGTAAAGAAAAAAAAGATGGGGTATATTATGTGTGCTAAATGATCATCGCAAAGGTTAAGTAATGGGTATGTTGTTCCGTCTTCTTTTGAATATTTCTATAATAAAGTTTTAGGAAATAAGTGTGAGAGCCTTATGATGAAAGAGAGAAATAAGAATATCTGGGCAAAGTGGATAAGTCCATCAAAACTAGATTTTAGTTACCTCCATAAAAAAATTTCAGAACGTTTAATTCTTTTGAGGATGGGGTCTTCTGATGAGTCAGCCTCACAAAGGAGAAAAGGAGGGAGGGATGTAGTGTTGTCTGAAAATTTTGTGATGAAAAAGGTCTCGTCTGATAATGTCTGTTTCTTCTGTGAGCAATGAATCTAGCACATGCACTGAGCATGCCGTGCTAACCTGAGTTTGCGGAAAGTGAAACAGTGATCTAAACTCTACAAGAACAGGAAGCTGTATTGTTAACTGATGAGTCCACATGTACTTAGATCAGGATGAAACACATGGTGAGTACTTGAAAATTATTTGTGGGACGAAGGAATGAATGATTTCAGGTAAGGCTGGATGTTACCAGGAATGAGCCTTAGCACAATATACTTGACCACGTTATTTTATCCAATAGTGCCCAGTCATGTATCAAAGGGTATCTATGGAAAAATCAGAAGGATGAGATTTTGACAGACAGAAGCATTAAAGGAGAATCCCATCCATGATCCGTTTAGAGTGGAACTTTCTGAATGTTGGTTACGTGGTGGACCATGAAGTAAGTACCTTGGAGACAGTCTTTGAAGACAAGAGATTGGCAGATATATGAAATGAAGTAGAAGAAGTGATGGCTTGATGTTCCTTGATTAAAAATTACCAAATTGAGGACCTAAGCTGTAAGGAAAGAGAGATGAGGTCAAAAGGAGGAATGCCAGATGAAATTTTCCTAGATAGCAAAGGTGTTCTTGGTGATAAGTCCTAACTGTTCATCACTGAACTGGAGTGGAGATAAAGGACTCTAAGATGTAAACAGTGAAAGTCTAGGTACTGGCTAATCTATTCACATGGATGTTTGTGCCTCCACTGATTACCCCACCTCCTGGTCTAAGCCCATCTCACTTTTATCTTCCCCAGGGCCTCCGCAGGCTCCCATTCTTCCTGCAATCTTAAGTCTCATATATTAAGTTATCAAAGGCATGACTCTGGACATGAAGACAGAAGTGTGTCAGTGAAAGGTGCTGTGGGGGACATCTGTTTTGAATTTGACACCCATCATTCACTTACCTTCTGGAAATATTTCTTCTGTTACTCTGAAGAAATCACACCATTCTTGAGTCTCAGTCCACATGCAAGTGGAATTTCTCACGGTTTGGTTTTGGTTTGCCCCGTTTTAACAGTGAGTATGTTCATAGTCTTGGTGGAACAGAGCATTCTGTGGAATCAGTGTTGAGCTTCCAATCACCTGGAACTGTGTGCACGATCTAGGATCCCTTGTAATGCATGAGCATCACTTATCCTGGCCAAGTGCCATCGAGTCCTGGAGGAGATCTATTATACCTCCACCAAGCCCGTGAAGACAGCAAGATGGCACCACCATCTCGATGAGCCAACTGTGAGCACTCTAAGGATAAGATCTTTTCTGTTAGATCACAACAATGTCCTGGACAGAAGTGGAGAAAAATGTACAACAAAATCTAATTCAAAGAGAAGGACCAGACTTGACATCCTGGCAGAGACTGGAGAAACCCTGAGAGTACAGCCCACAGACACCCCTTTTTAGGTCAGTAATGAAGTCATTCCTGAGATTTCATCTTTTAGCTAAATATCATACAGGCTTATAAAACAAAACAGGACTAACGGGACATGCCAGCCTGGGGAAAAGGAATAGAGGGCATGAGAGAACAGGGAAGCTGATAATAAGGGACCCAATCTTGAGAAGCGAGAGTGTTGACCTGTTGTGGGTTGTTATCCAATGTCATAACACACTAGATGCACTAACTGTTTAATGAGAAACTAATTTGTTCTGTAAACCTTCATCTAAAGCACAGTATTTTTTAAATGACTGAAAAAAAGAAATCTTGCCTCTTGTCACCTAGCACACCTGGAAAGAAAGCACCAAGTTGACCAGCCCTACAGAGGGTATTGCCATACCTGACTACATCCCTGCAGTATCATTTTAATTCTCAAAAACAATCTTGCATACATATCTGCCAAAATTCCATCTATGTGTTCTGTGGTACCCTAATAATCACCAGGGAAGTGGTGTCTGGGTCAGATTGGGAAAAGGGGGAGCAGGACAGGGTCATGACATAGGGCTTAAACCTTCATTCCATCAAAAAGGTTGTTTTCTCCCTCTGCAGTTTTTCCTTCCTTTCCTACTTGAACTCAACCTCTTCCTCATTCTCTTGTGCTGTGTCTTCCTCTGAGAGCTAGGTGGACACTTAGTGAGCATTCTTACCACTGACAGGGGAGTGATCCTTTTGACCTGCAAAAATACCACCAGTCCAGGCAAGATGAAGAGATACACTGGGAAGGGGACCATTTCCTCAGAGTTCTTTTATAGTGAGAAAACCTCAGTGCTAAGTTCAATGATGCTGCCCTGAACATCAACATGACCCACCGCAGGATCTTAAGTAACATCTGCCCTGCTCCTAGTACCTACCCTAAATTGTCCACCATCTATTTGTAGCAGTACATGCTCAGCACTCTCATTCAAGATCCACCCACTCATGTAATCCTATACACAAAAATCAGCTTTTTTTCTGAAAAATTATTCAGTCACTGTTTTCTGAAAAATATTATCTTCCCCTGATTTGTTTTCTTAAACCCTACTTTTTGGTAAACTCAGAACCATTTTGCCACTAGGGCTCCCCACACCTGTTGTTCTTAAAGGATGTAAGGCAAAAGGTAAGATACAGGCTGCTACTTTTTAGTAAGGCCAAGGTATGAAATGGGAAACAGGGTTCATCTCAAGCTTCACCAAGGAGGAAGAGGGGTTTTGTGTTCGGAGCTCGGTCTCTGAACCTTGCTCACCTGGCACCTTGCTTTCACCTTGTGCCATGTTGCACTGAGTTTCCCCATACCTCATGTGAGTGTGCATGGCTCTTGGAGGCAGATGGTATCTAGTCCAAGGCTATGCCCATTTCTCCTCTGAAAACCTCCTGGCTGTCACAAGATTCTGACCTTCTGTGGTCCCAGCAAAAACAGCACTACTTCTGCCTGGCCACCACTCTGCACAGAGAGTGGCATAGAGCTGCCTTTTTCCAAGGAACTTTCCTATCCTTTCCATTTCATCCTAGGATGAAGCCATTGCAAAAACTGCTTCATATTTTTTTCTGAAATTGCTTTCAGGAGGAGACTGCTCCTTCTGTTACAGGGATTTATCACGAGCAGGGCAGCTCTTCTCTCCGGTTTGAGACATCCCCAGCACTGCTTCTCCTCCCCACCACTCTCCTGCTTTGAATTCCTGAGGATTCACTCTCTTAGTAGCTGGTGGGAAATTCTGGCACTCTTCCTAAGATGTGCTTCAGAACTGAGGGCTCCTGTTGCTGCTCCAGGCCAATCCTTCTGTCTTCCCCATGGACATTTAGCACCTGGGCACCTGCCACCTACCCACTCTGGGGATACGTGGGTCAGCCATTCCACAGTGAGTCAATAGGAGCCAAGCTATCTGAGGCAGAAGTGTCACTTGAGGAGCCTTGGCCCTGGCAACGCTACCTGGCCTCCCATATAAACTTTAAATCTTTAATCAATTGTCTTTTAAGACATGATGAATCAGGATTTTGAAGAGTTGATATTCTTGGCAAGTGCAAAGTTTTAGTCATAGGGTTAGTTTCTACTTTACTTGAAATCACACTTTTCCTTTGGAAATTTTCCAGTTCTCTGATCATTATGGTGTATTAGATTATGATAGAAGAGCAAAGAGCTCCTTGGCCTTGAATATCTCCCTGGACAAGCTGGCCATGGAAACGTGTTTTAAATTCCTATTTATCATCCCTTTACCCTAAAGCATTCCTGCTGTATCCCTGGAACTTGTACTCTTGTTCTTTGATATATGTCCAGTCCCAGTTTGACTCATCGGCTGCTCTGGGCTGTGTCTACTGGGTGTCACAGACTTGCTGTGGCTCGTTTTGTCTATGTTTCTGTGTTACAGAGACGTCAAACATTTTCTGCCATTCTTAACTATCTAGAAATCCTCTGCAAGCTTGTGAGTGATACTAGGAGGTTATTGTCTCAGGGTCCTCTCCTTTTTTTTGTCTACAGGTAAGGTGGCAGGTAGAGCACAATCCGTGATGGGGACTGAATTTGGTATTTTGTCTCCCCCAAACATTTGAGGTCTTATCCAGGGGGTTTATAAATCTCTATTTTGAAGTCCATTCCTGATATCAAGGTAGTTGATAAGGGTAAGTTGGAATAGGAAAAAGGAAAATGTAGACAGTCTCCCAATTTACAGATTTGTGTGGCGTCTAGGACTTCGCCGGGAGGCTCCTCATATCGCCGTCATGTGAAAACTTTTAACATGGCCTTACAACCTCTGTTGTGCTTGGTTCAACAAGTAAAAGTTCCTAAGAAGTGCTCAGGCAGTAGTCCCAACCCACAGATGGTGACAAATAGTGTTTCATTCAGTTGTGGGATTTCTCAGGAAGAGGTGTGCCTTTTCGAAAACATGCAGTGCTTTCGAAAGCTCGCAGAATCCAATTTGCATTTTCAAGATATTTTCCAGATGTTTCTGATATAGGTTCACCCCTGGAGCCTTCGAATTACTCCCTGAGAAACACACTTTGTGACTTTTGGGATCTTTTTCAGAGTCAGACCCTAGGATCCCAAAAGAAGACCTTTTTGTGTCTTTTGACAGAAGATCTTCAGAGACACTCTCTGGGCCAAGTCCTTGACCCTTCGTCATGTGTCCTCCTCTAAGAGCAGCATTTCTCGGCTCCTCTCTCAGAAGCTTCTTCAGTGGCTCAATCCATCACGCTTCATAAACTTCAGGCTCCGTGGGAGTCCATAGGTGTTCTTTGATTCAGATAGCTGTGGAAATGTATCTGGAGGCTACATCAGTGACAGACACTCATGAATTCAGTGAGGCCTGTTGATGACCCTCTTTCAAAGGTGTGGTCAAGTACTTTTTGTACCTCATTGCTGAGAGAAAAATTCTTAGGAATGATAGACATCGCATTACAGTAGGGCCAGTGGTAGTGAAGTAAGTTAGCAGTTGGAGGAAGAAAGATTTCCCGAGATCTTTGAACAACAAAAGACATATCCCAACAAGCCGGAGCCACACACACTCCATGTGGTGCTCACCTGCCAAGTCACTTGAAGGCTTAATTATTTACATTTATCGTGCACTTACTTCTTTTTGTGGATGTTGAATAATGAGTTATTAATTTTAACCATGAATGCACTCATTAATTAACTTGAGTCCATTCCTCTGATTGAGAATGCTAGAGGCTGACTGAAAATGAAACAATATTTTAAATTTGCTAATCAACATTCAGAAAACCTGGTGACACAGTAGATTAAGTACTATGTCTGCTAACCAAAAAGGTGACAGTTCCAATCTGCCATTCATTCCTTGGAAACTCTATGGGGCAGTTTTACTCTGTCTATGCAAGTCACTAGGAGTTGGAATATACCTGATGGCAGTGGGTTTGATTTTTTGCTTTATACAGCTCTAGGTTCCTAGGTAGTAAAAACAGTTAGCACACTTGGCTGGTAACTGAAAAGTTGGAAGTTGAGTAGAGCTAGAGACACTTTGAAAAACAGACCTACTGGTTTACATGTGAAAAAAATTATCCTTTGAAAAACCATACGGAATGCAGTTCTACTCTGACACACATGGGGTTACCACGAATCAGAATCAACTCAACAGTCAAAGGTAATATACAGTTCCAAGATCCCAGTGCAGCCTGTTATGTATCCAAAGCAAAGGGAATGAGAATGAAGGTCTTTAGGAGAGGGATGCATTGTGAAGTCAGGGTATGGGGGATACGAAGACTTCAGTTGGCCCCACCCTGCCAGGCCAGCAGGCCCTGCTGTTCTCATACTGGTTCTGGCTGCAGCTCTGTACGTGGTATTTACGCAGTCCCCTGGGCCAGTGTCGTGATACCACCTGCTTTCATCAGATGTTATGTCCAGATCCCTCCTGTGAGGTGTGTGATGCAGCAACTGTTCAGGTCGGTAGGCTGCTGTTTAGAGAGCCCATGAAAGGTGCTTCCCCGTGTGTCCCCTGTGGCTTCCATAGCGCCTCTGACTGTGTCATCTTTCACGATGGCCCCCTCAGCACAGCTTCCAAAAGATCCAATCCCAGCCTCTCTGCCTGAGCACTCTGTGCCTCTCTCTCCCATCCTCTCCCCTGATCTACAACCCCTTAGTTGATATTCTTTCACCCTCACCACCAGGTGACCGCCATTAGAGCCTATTTTCCCCTTGGATTCCACATTCCCATTTTCTGCCCCAACCACTTGCTTTCTTCCCATTCCCACTACATTACACTCACAGAGTGTTATCTTGTTCTACAGTCAGATCTCTCTCTGTCGCCAAACACCATCTTCTCAGACCAAGTTAGATCAGACTACAAACTACATTCTTTGAGGAAAAGTTTCATGTCAGTTTCTGAAAACTTGACTCAGTGGCTTGTGTACCCTTCTGGGTTGTGGAAGGTAAAACAAAGAAACTTCCCATTTATCAGGAATCTACACATCCTAGGGCCTTTGGGGACCATTTGCATCAGCAACACATCTATTTTTCTGGGGTGTCCCCTCTGCATAATGAATCCCTCATGTCTCCTATCTTGGTCTCAACTGTCTGTTCTTCAGTCTTTGTGTCTTTCAACACAATTTTAAATGTCTCCTCAGTCAGAATGCAAGATAAATAATCTCCATTATTTTCTCACCCTTACCTCTGTGCTTACCCGAGATTCAGGTTCAGTCTTTGCCTGAAACCTTACCTCCATTGAACTTCTGGATCTCACTCAAGTCCAGCTCCAAGTTCACCTTCAATCCCAGCTCCAAATTCTACCACTTCTGCCACACTAGGTTAGAGCCTATGGAGTGTCTTTCAATAGGCCTCAGAAAGGGTGAGCAATCTATTACCACCACCTCCCTCCAAACCTTAACCACCTGGAATGGCACATGCTGCACAACCACCTGGAAGGTTTGTGGGGTGAACTCTCTGTTGTTTAAAGATCTCAGGAAAAACTGGCAAATAAGGCACAAATGAGGTCCTAGGCAAGGCCTATCCGAGGAGTACCCTTCCAACTCCAGGATTCTTCCTGTAAAGAAGAACCAAGGCCTGGGGCCAAGAAGTTGACTCTACTGGCCAGCGTTCTCCTGGAGTAGTAGACAGATTAGGAACAGGACAGACACCCCCCATAAAAAGAAAGGATTCAAAGACCAGGCATCTTCTCAGAGGCAGCTTCTTCATGCCCCCAAGGGGTTTGCATCTTATCCAATCCCCACCAACAAGAGTCCAGCCTGCCAGGTACCTCAGGCACCCCTTCCTGCTGCTCAAGGCACTCTGTTCAGAGCTCCACTTCTTCCTTTCAAAGAGAAAACTCTTCCTAGGTACTTGACCAGAAGAAAATATCCCTCCACAAAGTAATTCATTCCTCGTGGAAAATACTTGTCTTCCCCAGTAAATGCTTCTTCTGAGAGTAGTGTTTTCTGAGGGTACTGTGTTTAGGGCCTTGGTTTGGGGTACCCCAAGGTTTGTGTTGAGGGAAAGGAAGGAATTCGTTCAGCTCCTATTGACTGCTTCTTTTAGCCTCCAAAGTGTTACCAGTCCTCTGTTGCTTTTGATGAGAAATAGAAATGACCTGCCCTCTTCCTCCCTGAAGCTGGAGATGGGCTCTGTTTCCTACTTCTTATCTTCATCTTAATGAAAAAGTATACCAGCCTGTTCCTTACCCTTCTCTGTTAGCTATCAGGAAAGAAAATCAACACGACAATGAGGTAGTATTTGACATCAACTAGGATGGTTCAAAAGCAGCCCTGGTGATATAACAGTTAAACACTGTGACTACTAGTTAAAAAGTTGATGGTTCCAACCTACCCAGAACTCTTCAGAAAAAAAATACTTGACAATCTACTCCCATAAATATTTCAGTCTAGAAAATCCTAAAGGGCCGTTCTATTTTGTCACATGGGGCCCCATGAGTAAAAAATGGCCTTGACAGCACCTAACAAGAACAACTCCCTTGGGCTGAATTGATTCCATCTCATAGCAACCCTATAAGCTAGAGTAGAACAGCCCCATAGGATTCCCATGGAGCACCTGGTGGATTCAAACTGCTGACCTCTTGGTTAGCAACTGAAATGCTTCACCACCATGACCCCAGGATGTCAACAACAACAAGAGGTTAGCTTAAAATCTAAAGTCAAATAATAAAAGATGCTGGTGATGAAGTGGGGATACTGAATCCCACATAACACTTCTGGTAGGTATGTAAATTCATATAGCTGTTTTAGAAAAGTCTAGTAATTCTTCAAAAGGCTAAGTACAGAGTTACGACATGACCTACCATTTCTACTTCTGATATATACTCAAAAGAAATGAAAATCCATGTTCATGTGAAGACTTCTATACAAGTACTTATAGAACCATTGTTCATAATAGCCAAAAGTTGAACTAATCCAAATGTCTATTGACTGAGTAATGGATAAACAAAATGGGATATATCTAGGCAAGAGTATACTATTCATCAATAAAAATTATGAAGTGCATGTTACATGCTACAATACAATGAATCTTAAAAATACTATGCTAAGTGGAAGACAGTGTTCTGCTCCTATTCTTAAGATTTTCACTGGCTAATTCCTTTCAGGAGTTGACTGCTGAGTTCTTTTTCCATTTCAAGAGGTGGCATGTGATCAGGAACCGATGGTACTGAATGAAGAAGTCAAAGATGCATTGAAGGCATTGGCAAAATAATATAAGATTCCTACATTTGATGAAATGTCAACTGAAATATTTCAACAAACAGATTCAGCACTGGAAGTGCTCACTCATCTATGCCAACAAATTTGGAGGACAGCTACCTAGCCAACTGACTGGAAGAGATCCGTTTTTGTCTCCACTCTGAAGAAAGGTAATCGAACTGAATGGAAATTACTGAACAATATCATTAATGTCACACACAAGTAAAATTTTGCTCAAGATCCTTCAAAAATGATTGAAACAGTGTATTGACAAGGAACTGCTAGAAATTCAAGCTGCATTCAGAAAATATCACAGAAGCAGGAATATCACTGCTGATGTCAGATGGATCTTGGTTGAAAGCAAGAATACCAGAAAGATGTTTACCTGTGTTTCACTGACTGTGCAAAGGCTTTTGACTGTGTGGATCATAAAAAATTTGGTTAACACTGCATAGAATGGGAATTCCAGAACACTTAACTGTGTTCTTAGAGAATCTGTTCATGGATGAAAAGGCAGTTCTGAAAGCAGAACGCTGCATGGTCTAAAGTCAGGAAAGGTGTACATCACGGTTGTATCCTTTCACCATACCTTTTTAATCGGTATGCTGAGCAAATAATCTGAGAAGCTGGAACATACAAATTCTGGGGGCCAGCCTCAGCAGGGTCTGGGATCACAAAAGGATGGGTGGCATCGGCAAAGAAAATGATACTCAGACAACCAGGAATCTGGAGGTCAGCAGCCTGTTAAGGCCTGTCTTTCTTTCTTTTTTATATAATCAATGAGGTGACGTGATTTCTCTTTCACCACATAAGCTGTTGGCTGATATCTTGTGGTCTTTTTTCATGTTAATCATTAGGGTCTTCTAGGTAATGGCCTGAGACAAGTATATGGTAGTTATAATCAACAGTGAAAACAAAGTTATGCCTTGAGTTCAATCAGCTCTATCTATGCCTTGAGGTCAAAAGGTACAAGAAGAGGTGGTAGGCTCATCTAAAGGTTATTATCTGGCTGTGTCTATTTGTTCCTTCTTTGTTCTTATTTTATCTCTTCCTGTGGGGACAGTAAGCGCCCACCGTCCCCCACCCTATGCCTCTCTTAAGCTGTTCTAAGAAGGACATTTCTTTAGTATTTACTCATTTGTCATACCAATTATAATAAACTTGGGAGCCTATCCGTCTTCCTGATGCAGGGAGTGGGATGTCTATATCTAAGGGCTATGTGTGGGGTCATCCCTGGGGAGCTTCCCAGGGCCTTCCTGTGATCTTGTATTTCACATGTGGGGGGTGGGATGTGCAGTTGGGGGAAGCCAGAGGGGACGGGCTGACCTCAGCATTCCCGAGCTGGGCGTGCCGTGTAGGAATTCATTAAGCCAAGGGGGTTGTAAAGCCCTTCTTAGAAGACATCTTCCTTAATCCTTGTGCAGGGAGATGAGGGTACTTTTGAGGAAAGTTTGATTAGGATGCAAAATATTATGAGGGAGAGTACAGCCAAAAATATGCCAAGGGTGAGATTCCTCTGCCTGCCATCACGTAGGCACGTAGCTTTGCTCACAGGTGCTTCTGTGGGTGACAGGCCTCGGCATACAAAGAAAAATGAGGCATCAAGTTTGGAGGACAACTCATTAACAACTTGCTTTATCCAGAAAACACCTTACTTGCTGGAAATGAAGAAGATTTGAAACAGTTAATGTTGAAGATCAAGGAAGGCAGCCTTCAGTATGGATTGCGCCTCAACATCAAGAAAACAAAATTCCTCACAACTGGACCAATAAACAGCATCATCTTAAGTGGAGAAAAGATTGAGGTTGTTAAAGGATTTCATTTTACCCGGATCCAACAATTAAAGCCCATGGAAGCAGCAGGCAAGAAACCAAAAGGCGCATCACACTGGAAAAATCTGCTGCAAAGATTTTCAATCTTCATTAAAGTATTGAAAAGTAAAGCTGTCACCTTAAAGACTAAAGTGCACCTGACCCAAGCCGTGATATTTTCAGTCACATCATATGGATGCAGAAGTTGGACAATAAACAAGTAAGACAGAAGAAAGATTGATGCCTTTGAATTGTGGTGTTGGAGAAGAATTTTGAATGCATCATGGACTGCCAAAAGAACAAATAGATCTGTTCTGGAAGAAATACAACCAGAGTGCTCCTAGGAAACAAAGATGGCAAGACTTCGTTTTACGTACTTTGGACACGTTGTCAGGAAAGCTCAGCTCCTGGAGAAGAATGCCATGCTTAGTAGAATCCAATGTCAGCCAGAAAGAGGAAGACCTTTGAAGAAATGGACTGGCACAGTGGCTGCAACAACGGGCTTAAGCACAAAAATGATTGTGGACATGGTGCAAGACTGTGCAGTGTTTTGTTCTGTTGTGCATAGGGTTGCTATGGGTTGGAACTGACTCAATGGCACCTAACAACAACAAATAAAAGAAGCCAGTCACAAAAGACCATACTATGTATGTCAATTTTTATGAAATGTCCAGAATAGAGAAATCTAAAGAAACAAAAAATACATGAATGTTTGCATAAGGATGCAAGTATAGCAAAGTGAGCAGGTGATAGCTAATGCATACAGTTTGTTTTTGAGATGAAGAAAACATTATAAACTTGACTGAGGTGGTGGTTGAACACACCTGTCAATATGTTTAAAAAATCATTGAATTACACAATTTTAAGTAAGTGAATTGTGTGGTATGTGACTGTATCTCAATAAAGCTGTTTAAAAGAAGTAAAAAGAATAAACCCACAAGAGTAAAAAGAATAGGAGAGGAAACAGTAAAAGATGTCACAAAATTTTTCAAAGATAGAAGTTTAGTGGAGGAGCAGTAATTGACTTAGCAGAAGAAGCCATCAGACGAACTACCTGAAAGCAACTCATACCACAACATTTTATAAGGGAAATGACCTAGTGGCATCGAGTAAGAAATTAAAGGTTATGTGCTGTAACATGATCATCTGGTATATATCTTTAAAAATGTTTGGTGCTGCTTTTCAGTATTTTGTAAAACCCTTTTGAAATATTGTAATGCTTCAACTATGCTAACAGTATACCACTTACTTGTTTTTTTGTTTTGTTTTGTTGTTTGTCTGGGACAGAACCTGACGCTACTGTTTTACAGTTGGCATTGCACACTTTTGGGATTGGTAGTGATAGCAACAGGAATCATAGCCAGAAATGTCAAAGATTTTGTAAAATTCAAGGTAATATAGTTGATACTCCATTTTTGGAAAATGTTCATTTGAAAATAAATAAGCTTGCAGAGAAGTTCATGGATCGTAAACATTACAATCTTTTTAAAAAATATTTTATTGTGATTTAAGTGAAAGCTTAAAATTCAAATCAGTTGGTCATACAAAACATACACACACACACTGTTATGTAACCCTAGTTGCTTTCCGTACACTGTGACAGCACACTTCTCCTTTCCCTCTTATGTTTCCTATGCCCATTCAACCAGCTTCCATCTCCCTCTGTCTTCTCATTTCACTTCTGGACAAGAGCTGCCTAGTTAGTCCTGTGAATCCAGTACCTCTTCCCTTCCCATATGAAGTCAGTGACTTGTTTCTCCAGCTCCTTAAAAATGATATTGGAATTTGGATTGGGGTTGCATTGTATCTCTAAATAGCTTTGAGTAGAGTAGACGTTATTACAAGTTTGAGTCTTCCTATCCATGAGCAAGCTATGTTTCTCCATTTATGTAGGTCTCTTGATTTCTTGGAGTAGCGTCTTGTAGTTTTCTTCGTGTAGGTCGTTTACGTCTTTGGTTGAATTTACTCCTAACTATTTTACCTTCTTGGGCTTTATTGCAGTTTGTGTAGATTTGCTGATTTCTTCTTTGACATTCTCTTCGTTAGTATAGAGGAATCCAACTGATTTTTGTATGTTTATCTTGTATCCTGATATTTTGCTGAACTGTTCTGTCAGTTCTAGAATTTTTTTTTTTTTTTTTTTTTTTTTTTGTGTGTGTGTGTGTGTGTGTAGATTCTTCAGGATTTTCTGTATATCAGATTACATCATCGGCAAACAGAGACGTGTTCACTTCCTCCCTACCAATTTGGATGCTCTTTATTTCTTTTTCAGATCCGACTCAATGGCAATTGGCTGGCTGGTTTATTTCTTTTTCTAGCTTAATGGCTCTGGCAAGAATCTCCAGCACAAGGTGACAAAGGGTATCCTTGTCTGTTCCTGTTTTCCAAGGCAATGGTTTCAGACTGTTTCCATTTAGGTTGATGCTGGTTGTTGACTTTGTTTATTTGTTGAAATATAATGTTTGTATTTGTTGATTTCAATTATGTTGAAAATTTTTCCTTCTATTCCTATTGTGCTGAGAGTTTTTATCATGAATGAGTGCTGGACTTTGTCAAATGCCTTTTCTGCAACAACTGACAAATCATGTTTCTTGCATTTTATTGTATTTTATGTTTAATCATTCCTGCATACGTGGTATGAATCCATTTGTTCATGGTGAATTGTTTTTTATATGTTGTTGAATTCTATTGGCTAGAATTTTGTTGAGGATTTTTGCGTCTAAATTCATGAGGGATATTGGTCTGTAGTTTTCTTTTCGGGTGATATCTTTACCTGGTTTGGGGGTCAGGGTTATGCTGGCTTCACAGAATCAGTTTGGAAGTATTCCATCCTTTTCTATGCTCTCCAGTATCTCTCAGGCCAGAAAATCTGGTCTTTTCTTGTAAGTTAGAATTTTGTTCTACGTTTTAATACATTTTTGTCTGTGACCCTCTATTGTAGCCCTTGTCGCAGTAGTCAGTGGTGCTAGCTGGGTTCTGTCTAGCTGTACTGGAATCAGACTGGTGGAGGCCATGACAGTTGTAGTCCACTAGTCCTTTGAACTAACCTTTTCTGATTTTCTTCATTCTTCCTTACTCCTAAAGGGGAGAGACAAGTGAAGTATCTTAGATGGCTGCTCATGAATTTTTAAGACCCCAGACATCGCTCACCAAGGTAGAATGTAGAACCTTTCTGTTTATAAACTTTATTGTGCTGATTCAGTTATATATTCCCTGAGAACATGGTCATCATAGCCCTCAACCCATAAATTTGGTCCCTCAGGGAGTAAACTGAGTATTTTATATCCCATTTTTCTCTTCTCTCTTAGTATATCTCGGCTTAGTATATCAATTATAAGTCTTTCGAAAAAAATCAATGGTTATTCTAGAGATTGCATTACACACATACAAATAATCTGTATCATCTTTCAAATAACATTATATAACTTCATAGGTAGTGAAGGTACCTTACAGAGTTACTGTCATTCATTTCAGTTACCCATGTATTATGTTGCTGTTAGGTGCCAGTGAGTCAGTTTTGACTCATAGTGACCCTACACACAATAAATTAAAACACTGTCCAGCCCTGCACCATTCTCACAATCTTTGTTATGCTCGAGCCCATTGTTCCTGTCACAGTGACAGTCCATCTTCCTGAGGGTCTTCCTCTCTTTTGTTGACCTTCTACCAAACATGATGGCCTTCTCCAGCGACTGTTCCCTTCTGATAATCTCTCTCTCTCTTTCGACTTTTTTGCTAACAACATCTGTTCCCTCCTGATAACATCTCTGTCTCAACTTTTTTGCTAACAACATCTTTATCCTTTACTCTGTAAGTATTACTTCCCTGAAGATAAATTTCTAGGTTGGTGGTTTGATTCACACTTTGAGTATTTTGTTTCACTCTATTTTTTTGAACAGTTTCTGATGAAAAGTCTGATGAGTTTCTTATCATTATTCTCCTAGAGGTATATTTTTTTCCCTTTATTTTCAATTTTTTCTTCTTTTTCTTCGGTTTTCTGCATTTTTAACGTGATGTGTTTAGATTTTTTTTATGCTTATCTTTCTTAGTGTTCTTTAAGCTTCTACGACTTGTGATTTGGAAAATTCTTGGCTATTATTGCTTCAAATATTCCTTCCATTCCATTTCTTTTCTCTTTTTGTTACATATTTTTGTAATTGCCTCAGAGTTCTTAGATACTCTCTTTCTTTCTTTCTTCTCTTCTTTTTTCCATTTTCTTTTATCTTATATTTCAGTATGAGAAGTTTCTATTTACAGACTTTCAGACTCACCTATTCTTTTCTTGGGTGTGTCCAATCTACTGATGACACCATTAAAGACATTCTTCATTTCCCTTAGTGTTTTTTGTTTCTAGCTTTTCCTTTGAATTTTTCCTAGAAATTCCATCTCTCTGTTTAGCTTACAGAAATCCTGAAGGCATAGTGGTTAAGGGCTATGTCTGTTAACCAAAACGTCAGCAGTTCAAATTCTCCAAGTGCTCCTTGGAAACACTATGAGGCAGTTCTATTTTGCCCTGAAAGATTGCTATGAGTCAGAATCAACTCTATGGCAGTGACTTTCTTTTCTTTATTCTTTCTTTTTTTTTTTTGCTTAGATTACCCATCTGTTTTGGCTTACTGTCTACTTTTTCCATTAGAGTTTTTAACATATTAATTAAACTTATTTTGAATCATACCACCCACTGCTATTGAGTCAGGTCCAACTCACAGTAACACTAGAGATCAGAATTTCCAAGGAGCACGTGGCTGATCTGAACTGCCCTCATTTTTGTTAGCAGCTGTAGCACTTAACCACTATGTTAACAGGGTTTGTTTTAAATCACAGGTAACTGAAATTATTATAAATAAAGGTTTGACAATTCCAAACTCTGTGTTATATTTGAGTCTGTTTATGATGGTTGCTTCATTTATTTAGACTATTATTTCTTGTCATTTAACCTCATCCCTTTTTTGTTGAAATCTACACATAATGTCTCGGCTAACAGGATCTGAGGTAAACAAATTATTTCAAATCCAAGAATCAAGCACCTCTTCCTTTTATTCAAATCATTCATTAGTTGTTTTGATCTGCCTTCTTACTCTGACTAAAATGGAGACAATCCCTGCCGCCTACCTTAGTTTCTGTGGTATGATGGGTAGCTCTTATACAGCCTTTCTGGTCATGGTCTTGTAACGCCCACTATATGACTAGGTGGGACTATACAAATGAGGTCCTTGTAGTGAACCAAGGGGATTGGATACCTTGCTAATAATGCAAATAAGCTGCATGGCTCCTTTAGGGGGAGGGGTGTAACCATGCGTATAGAACTCTAAAAAGAAAATTGATCAGGTTTCCCACCCTCCTAGGCTTAAAATCAGCCATAAGAGAAGCAGACAGGGGAGACCTTACTACTTCTAAGATGAATCACCAGGAATAGAGGGCAACCTATGGACCTAGCTGGAATCTCCTAGACTCAAGGAACATACGAGTAAGAGCTATAACACTGGAGATGATGTGAGACGGCAAAAGAAGCAACAGCAGAGAAATGGCAGCAGCAGAACTAGAACAGTGGGAGATGGCATGTTGGACTTCCCAGCCCACAGATGAATGTGGTTACAGTAAGCTTAGAGAAAACAAGCCATGTATTTTTGGACAGAAATTTTCTTGGAGGAGTGGAGTGGCCCAGGGAAGTTGTCAGGAAGCTAAACAGCTTTGTAACACATGCCAAAGCAGGGCAGAAGCCAGCCCAGGTGGCTCAGAGGCCAAAGGAAAAGCCTACATATAGACACAGCCAAGAGCTGTATCCTGAGTCATTCCTGGTAGTGCACTATAACCTGCTACTTCCTTATAAGCCGTATATTCATGAGTATGGTCTATATGTTCTGTGCAGACTTGCAATGAATTATCTAACCCAGCAAAGAAGTAAAGCGCTGTGGAAGGGACAGCTGGTGTCAGAATTGGTGTAAAAGTTGACAAGAGAAGAGATGTCTCAGTTTTACCTGTTAGTAATCAACCTTGATGGTCATAGTGATTCCCCCAATTCCTCCCTGCATGAAGTTAGAGGAGGTCAGATGACTCTGACAGCACTTTTACAGCTTCCTAACAGGTGAGTGAGCCCTTTCTGTCCTGGAGCTAGGGATGGACTACTGTATGCTAGGTTACTGATGCCTCAGCCCTAGGGATAGCAGGGTGGGGCTTATGAGCATCAACAGTTATGAACATAGTCCAATCTTGAGTGGCCTTACCTGACTACCCTTCTGGGACATCTAAATGCTACCTTTTGGTAAGAGTACTCTGCCACAAATAAATGTTGAAACACTATGCTCTAAATAATCAATGTAGCAGTACCTACCTGTCACAATCCATGGCAAAAGGGTTTTTTTTTTTTTTTTTTTGAGTCACACTGTACCTAGGCTCCTCTAGTCGGAGCTAATAATCCCTGTATTTTTCCTCTCTCTTCATGTGTCCAATTTCCTCAACTGTACTGTCAGGACAGCTTGTCCTCTGAAGTGCCCTCTAATTCCTCATGTCTTTCTTAAACATTCATGGTCTTGGAATGTTATTCAATCTCCTGTGAGGCTTCTCACCAGGTAGAGTCTCCTTAAATTATGCAAGAGCAGGTAGCCTGCCTTGAGAATAAAAATCTGTCAAAAGGTACCACTTCCTCCTCTTCTTGATCTGCAGCCTCAGCCAAGACTTCATTCAATAAATATTTACTACTGGAAACTACTAGGCACAAGCATCCATAGATCATGGTCTCTACCATTCAGGGCTTCCTGGTGCTGATACAGAGAGAAGTCCTCCACAGTTTAAGAGTTACACAACTGGACAAGAGCCGTCCCCAGTTGGCATTTGTTAATTGCCAAGCACTCAGTACAAGCGAGGAACAAGAAAGAAGAGATCAGATGAGAGACAGATATGCGTGGTGTTCAAATGTATCAGTCACCTCAGAAAGGAATGTCTGCCTATTCCCCTTGCCAATTTTCTGACACTGATTAACAGTTTTTTGGGAAGATAGTTAAAGAATAGCTTTTCTCTTTTAACATGGCATTTGATGTATACCCTTAGATATAATTTGTGTGCCTTGAGTTAAAATCTACAAAAAATTTCAGTAGAAAGACATTTCCCCCAAATGCTAGTCAGATTAGTCATCTGAACACGGCAGAAGTGCCTTCAAAATTGAAAGGAATAAGATACTGAAGCTATGATATTTTTGGTTTTTTCTTCTTATATCACCAAAAAGTGAATACCACTGATACTGAATAAGAGAGCTTCATAACGCTTCTTGTTTTATTGTCTAGTTATAAAGCATTTTAACTTCAATAGGTTTTCATGACCAGCCTGTGTGGGAAACAGAGCAGATATTGTTGTGCCAGTTTCATTAATAGAAAAAAAAAAAAAAAAAGGGAGCTCAGAGAGGGTTATTTCCCTGGATCACACAGGTAAGTCAGCAAGAGAGCCCTGAATAATAAATTCTTCACATTTCCATCTTTTTTACTTTAAAACAGTGTTAACAAATAATTTTGTAAAATAAAAGTACACTCTAGTTCTAAAAGTAGTTTTGTGGCTAGGCCAGCCAAGTGCCGTCGAGTTGTGGCTAGGGGTTGTTACATTTGTCTATTAGATGCTGAGAAATTTGGGAAGCTAACCAAAGCTACTTTTGGTAACCATTCCCTTCTTAGGTATCCTCTCCTTTCTGTCCTTAGCTACAAGATCTTCACAGTTTTTCTTTTTCCTTTTGTAATTCTTCTTTCAAGAACCACATTGTGTATCACTCTCAATAAAGCATAAATGAATAATAAAGGTTTAAAACATTATCCATCCCAGGAGTAAATACCAAAAAAACTAAACTTGTTACCACTAAGTCCATTCCTATTCATAGAAACTCTATGGGACAGAGTAGAACTACCCCGACAGGGTCTCTAAGGAGCAGCTGATGGATTTGAACTACCAACCTTTTAGTTAGCAGCTGAGGTCTTAACAACTGTGCTTTCAGCAGAGAATTCCAGGCAATCAGCAAGAGGTAGTAGAAGTGACTTTTGGTAGGATGAAGTCTTCTCTTTCAAACCACAAGACGTCTTCCCAGTTGAGAAACCACCCACACCTGAAGTCTGCTTCCAGATTTCACACTGCTCTTGGTTATACTGTCACCAAGGGAAGTATTTTCCAAAAGGTCTACTGGAGAATATGTTGCTATTAGAGAAAATTCAGTACAGATGTCATTAGTTTTCAATTTTCATGGGTCCTCAGTTTTCTAGAGACCATTCCAAATGCTGTCACACTCCATTCTGTTTCTGTGATGAGCCACTTGAAGGCACCTATTTCCAGGATCTGAGAAAGCCTTGAGAAAGGACAGATTCTTGGACAAAAAGCCCTTAAAACTGCAGGTAAAACAATACGCATAAGATACCTTTCACTAATGCATACAACTAACTTGTATTGAGCTCCAGTATGAAGTATTTCTAGTGCTGAAAAAGCAACAACAACCATTGCCTCTGCCTTCAGGTAGGCTGTAGTTCAGTAAGTGAGACAGCCCTCCAAACAACTCTGATAAAGTGTGACAAACCAAAACCAAGCCTGTTGCCATTTAGTTGATTTGGACAGAATAATGCACTTAACAGGAACACAAATAAGGTGCAATTAGTTCTTCTGCCAGGATGAAGTGGGAGATGGGTCATGGAAAACTTCAGAGTTGGTGCCAGTTAAGATGGGCCTTTTGAGGAATTCAAGTTCCTTTTTTTTTTTAATGGCTATATTGAGGTGTAAGGATCCCGGGTGGTGTACTGTTAACCGCTCTGCTGCTGACGATAAGGCAGGAACTCAGAAGTCACCAGCCACTCTACAAGAGAAAGGCGTGGTAATCTGCTTCCATAAAGATTTATAATCTTAGAAACTCTGTGGGGCAGTTCTGTTCTGTCCTGTAGAGTTGCTATGAGTTGGAATCAACTTGATGGCAGTGAGTTTTTACACTGAGATATAATTCACATACCATACAATTTGCCTATTTAAGTACACAGTTCAGTGACTTTTACCCTATTCACAGAGCTGTGTATCCATCACCACAAAAAATTTTAGAACATTTTCATCATCTCCAAAAAGAAACCCTACTCCCCTTATCCTTCAAACCCCAATCCTCACATTTTCCCTAGGTAATCAATAATTGGAATACACTGTTCTGGACATTCCTTGCAAATGAAACCACAAAATACATGGTCTTTTGTATCTGACTTTTTCACTTAGTATAATGTTTTCAATGTTATTTCACAATTCAGCATGTATGAGTACTTTATTTATTTTTATTGCCAGGTACATATCCGTTACATGGATATACCATATTTTGTTTACGCACTCTTTAGTTGAAGGACATTTCAGTTCTCTCTACTTTTTGACTACATGAATGATACTGCTATGAACATCCATGTACAAGTTTTATGTGGAGATGTGTTTTTATTTTTGCTCTTTCATTTCCAAAATAGCTTCAAGCTACATGCACTGTCGATGCCTGTAGTTTCCAGAGATTTTTATAATATAACCATATTAGAATCTGTATTAAATGAGATCTTTGCTGTCTAAATGTACTTTTGTCAAGCATCTAGGTACATCAATTTTCCTTCCTGCCAAAAGTCTCAAAATTAGCCCTTGAGTCAGCAGGTACAACGGTGATTCATAATGCTTAACATTTAAGAACAATGAACGCCTTATGTTCTCAAGATTCTATTCTTGATATGACAGAGAAAGCTATGGGAAGGGAAAGTGCAATCTAGGCTGAGCCAACATGAGCAAACTTATGGCATATACAGCAGTACACGTCTGGTCACGCTAAAGCTTAGGCTAGGGGCCAGAGGGTGAGAGTAACAGAAAATTAGGCTGAAAAAGTAGAAAGGGGCTCAACTGTGAAAGACTTTGAATGACAGTTTAAGAAACTTGAACTTTGTCCTGAGAGTACTAGCAGGAAGGCAGTGTTTTCAAGATCAAGAGAACTGTACACACAGGTCTGTGTTTTGGAAAGAAGAATAGCAAGTAAGGAGCTAGTTAAGATGTCATGGGAAAATGCAACACTTAATGACTATCAAAGAGGACTCCTTCTCCTGCAGGTAATAGAAATATGCCCTGGTTTAAGTAAATATTTCATTTATTGGCTTATATTTCTCTATAATTCAGGAGCAGATTCAGCTTCTTGCCACCGTTGTCTGTGCGTTCTCAATATTGATTCATTCTTGGGTGGTACCGATGGTTAAGCATTCGACTACTAGCTGAAAGATTAGCAGTTCAAAACCACTCAAAGGCACCTCAGAAGACTGGCCTGGTGATCTGCTCTCAAAAGATCATAGCCTCAAAAGTCCTGTGGAGCAGTATTACATTGTACACATGAGTCATTATGAGTCAAAATTAGTTCCAAAGAACCTGACAACCCAGTAACAACAGCCACATCTCTCGCTGTCCCAAGACAGCTTTGAGCTGGGGAAAAGGAGAATCATCATCCTAGTGTTCCCAACTGCAGTCCGAACATTAACCTTAATGGAACAAGCTTAGGTCATAAAAACACCCCTGAAATAATTACTGGTAACTAAAGAATGCAGCCCCTGCGCAGGGCAAACAGTTATCTCACTCAGCTGCTAACCAAAAGACTACAAGTTTAAATCTACCCAGAGATACTGTGGAAGAAAGACCTTGTGATTTACTGCTGAAAAAGTAGCCACTAAAAACCCTATGGAGCACTTCTATTCTGACAAACATGGGGTCACCGTGAGTCAGAGTCGGTTTTTTTATTTAACCGCAGAGAATGCAGTTGGCTTAGTCCAATCCAGCAGCCCTGTTGGCACAGTGGTTAAGAGCTCTGCTTCTAATCAAAATATCAGCAGTTCAAATTCACCAGTCACTCCCTGGAAATCCAATGAGGGAAGTTTTACTCTGTCTTGTAGGGTCGCTGTGAGTCAGAATCCACTAGACAGTAATGGGTTTGGTTTGGGGGGGTTATTCCAACTTGGCAGTACTCAAAGTATGACCCGTGGACCAGTACCTCCCCACATACTGTTTGTTACCTGTCTGCAACAAGATAACTACTGAAATTGAAGATGGTTAGATACTTATGGTAATTTTACAGAGTAACTGAATTTGATATTAAAAAATGAGGCTTGTATGTAGTATGTTTTTGTTTTTTATTTTTCCAGTAATTTATTTTTATTGTATTCTACATAAGTATCAGTCCACACTGGCTTGGGGAGGAAAAAAAGAAAAACCAGTCCCTCACCATAATTCGATAAATTGTTTTAAGGTACATGTTCCTCTGTGAAGCCTTAAGGTGGAGTCAGCATCACTGGAGGCATGTGGGGGGCTTTCCTTCTTGCCATGGGGAAGGGAGTACATGACCCAAACCAGTCATACATCAAGTTAGCTTCAACTCATGGCAACCCTACATACAACAGAACAAAACTGTTCCTTAAATTTTCGATGGCTTATTTTTAAGAAGTAGATTTCCTCGACCTGTCTTCCGAAGTTCCTCTTGGTTGGACTTGAATCACCAACCATTCCATGAGCACAAATGGGAGGTGGTGTGCCCTTTGAACCTCGCATTCCTGGGCTGAGGATCTCCCAGACCCAAGAGAGAATGCTGTAATGCGGTACACTTGAACAGTTTGCAACTCCCAGGGACTACTGAAACGTATCTCTAGCTCTAGGATTTGATTTGGAGAAGGAAGACTCTTGCACTTGACTTTAGCTCCTGTATTTTCTCATGCTTTTCTCCAAGTCACACTGTTGCCATTCAGAGTTTCTTGTGAGAATTTTTGCTGCAAAAGTTTTGAATACAGCTCCTCTAATAAATGACACGTTATACAGGCATGTACTCACCCTCCCCACTGAAACTTTTATTGCTAAATTGAAAGCATTCAAACTGCTCTCCTAAGCCATTAAGAGAAAAATAACTTTGAACTAGACTCACATGACATAATTACAAAACTGAGCCGGATTCCTTTATCATGCTCTTGGCACAAAGGTGTGGAAACTCCAGAGTTCTGTAAGAGGTTTAGGGGGAGGGAGGAAGAAACATTCATGACAAATTTGAAAGATCTAAGTTTCTCATTAAAAGTTCATTTTAGAAAATTGTTTTAATTTAACCTGCTAGGGTCAGTTGTGTGGCAAAGGAATGTGTACAGCAATTTAGCAAATTAAGGCCTTTGTCTGTACTTTAAAATCAAATGGAAAAAATGAAAATACAGTCAAAAATAAAGTTTAAGAAATATAACCCAAGACATCACCTTGATTCTTTTTCTAATTAAAGCTCTGGGATTAAAGATTTGCTGAAGAGTAACCTCTTGTGTTGTGGTGGATTGCTTTTACATGGTTTTTCTTACCATGATCTTACAACTCCCACCAAATGACTGAGTAGGACTATGCAAATGAGGTGCTTGTGGATGACCGGGTAAATTGGATAGCTTGCTAATAATGCAAATAAGGTGTGTGAATTCAGCTTTGGCATTCTGCTATGCTTAAAATGTGCCATCCTTTAGGTAGGCAGAAGGGTACTCACTATTACCAAGAAGAAGAAATGGGAGTGGAATGCATCTATTCAACCTTGCATTCCTGCACTGAGAATCTTCTAGACCCAGGACACAGAGAGAGAGAGCTGTAACACCTGAATATGGTGAAAGGCAGCGAGAAGCAATGGCAAAAAAATAGTCTTGGAGACTGGTGTGAGGTGGCCCGGTGGACCTGCTGGTCCATGGAGCAAGGTGGTTACAGTGGATGTGCCAACCCACAGACCAAGAGAGCTGAGAACCTTCAGGTAGGAGGCTTCCTAGCGGAGAGAGTTGCTTCCGGATAGCTGTCAGTGGAGCTAGGCTTGGATCCATAGACTTAAAGACTTAAGCATTTGTCAGCAGAACTCAAGATTTTTTAACACTCACCTAAGCAGACCAGAGGTTGGTGTAACAGGCTGAAGGACAGAGCGGTCTGCCTATGGGAACCACTGAGAAGAGCCTCTCCTGATGGAAGAATTGTGTGTGAAGCGGTTTCTCGTTCTGAATTATAACCTGTTACTTTCCTAATAAACCGTGTTAACATGAGTATGGTCTGTGAGTTCTGTGCACCCACTGCAGTGAATTATCAAACCCAGCAGATAAAGAATGCCCCAGGAGGGATGGTTGGTGTCAGAATTGCTTTAAACAAAAAAAAAGTTGGAAGGTAGAGGTATGTCCAAACTCCACCTGTTAGCAGTCAGCCTTGGGTTGTTGATGCTGATTATGATTTGTCTCTCCATCTTGTGAAGTTAGACAAGGAGGTCAGAAGCCCCTCCACTGTATATACTTGTTTTTTTGTTTTTTTGGTTTTTTGGTTTTTTTTAATTTTTCTATCCACACAAAACTAACACTGGCACAGAAGTTGAGACATCTGTGTGGAAGTGACCTTGGAGAACCTTCTAGTCTGACTTTCTTATTTTACATACTGCAAACTGAGGCCAGCAGGTTTGTTTCCTTTCTCCTTAATCCTTACTTTATTCTTCTCTCAGGAAACTTGGAAACTTGGTGTCTGCACAGCTTTAATATAAAATAAATGCTCATTATGGGGACTTCTTTCCTTCCAGGGCCCTAAATCACCACTGAAACTAAGGCAAGGTTCAGTAGGTATCAAATTGTATTCAGTACTGCCTTGAAATGTGTCATTTTTGCCTAAGTTGAAGTCACACACACACACACACACACACACACACACACACAAGAGAGAGAGAGGAATGCTTTTTTGGTGAAAAGCTAGCTGAAATAAAGCATATGCCTTATGAAATAAGCTGAAGATGGCCTTAGTGCTTCCTGCCGAACCAAGTTTCTTCAAATAAACAACTGTGTTGCTCCAGAGAATCAGGTCTAGTTGGACATACACAGGAATTATCAGTGGTCCCCAAACATACCATCAGTCAAAAAAAAAAGTCTCTCACTTGTTTTTTACCTCTTTTACATAGAAAGGCAATGATTGTTTATCAAATACACACACAGAGTGCAAAATTGACCTATCACAGAATTGCCTGCAGCAGGTTGCAGGACTACCCTGAAGAGTTAATGTAGTTTAGATGACTTTTATCCCCTCAGGCAGTGAGAGAACTACAGGGAGCAAACAGAATGGAATTAATGTTTGCTGGGTACTTAACATTTGCCCAAAATTTTCACTTGTTTCATTTCCCATCTATCTTGTGAAAGAAGAGTTTTGTTTTGTTTTCTTTTTTTCTCATTTTACAGATAAGAAAAATGAGACTCAGAAACATTAAGTATGTCCTAAGCCACAAAACTTAAAAGTGGCAAAGTAAGGATTTGAACCAAGGTGGCTGTGGTCCCAAGCTTGCTCTTTTCACTCTACTCAACAACGTCCCAGAAAGCAGATTCATTGTGGGGACATGATTCCTGATTCTTGTCATCCATTCTTATAATGACAGTTATCTTTTTCCATATAACAAACCGCCTACAATTTAGCGGCTAGCTTAGTTACCTAATGCTTCTGTAACAAACAAAACATGACAACTGGGTGGCTTCAAAGAAAGAAAATTTATTTTTTTACAGTCTGAGAAGCTAGAAGTCTGAATTCAAGGCATGACTCTAAGGGAGAAATACTTTTATGTCTACTTCAGCTTCTAGTAACCAACAGTGCTTGAAGTTCATGGGCGTGTAGATGCCTCTGCCTCACGCATTTGTCTTCACATGGTTCGTTTGCCCAGTGCATCTACTCCTCACTTATTGATGTGGTTAGGTTCATAAAACAAAGTTGTAATGCAAAACCCAACATTCTGTGGAAATGGCAGATGACTACAGCAGTATGTAACTGCCAAATTACATCATTATGTAACTGCCAAACTGCATCATTACATAACTATCAAACCACTGAGAATCGTAGCCCAGCCAAGTAGACACAAAACCTGAACCATTACAGCCAGCAATACTGTTGCTTTGCTCCTTGGCATTCATTACTGCCAGGTATATGTCATCAATGAGCAAAATAGTTGGTGGTGGATTTTTTGTTACTGTCATAAATGTAAAATGTTAGATGACAAGATAATCAATTAGCAAAGTGATTCTTCTGTTGGTCTTGCCAATAGTCACTACTATGGATTCACTCAGCTGATAGATTGGCAGTATCCTGGGCCTGGCTGGGACACTGGGGTGGCTAGTCTTCTCTTTCTGACCATGTTTTCTTAAGACTTCTCCCCTTTTATGGTTTCTTTTATGACGTCTCCCTGCAGCTTCTCCAGTACAGCAAAAATAAATTCTCATATGGTCACTCAGAGCTCCCTAGGAATGAAAGAAGAAACTTAAGTGTTCTTTTCTTCCATTGTGCTCTAAGTGGAAGTTTACATTTCTGGACAGTTTGTCATATAAAAACTTATATACACACTGTTACGTGACCCTAGTTGCTCTTCCTGCAATGTAACAGCACACACTTCCTCTCCACCCTGTATTTCCCGTGTCCCTCAACCAGCTCCTGTCCCTCTTAACCTTCTCATCTTACCTCTGGACAGAAGCTGCCCATTTAGTCTCATGTTCAAGGACTGAAAATTAAGTTCACAAATTCATCCCAGAAAAAAACGCGGCATGCCTCATTGCTGAATGTCATTACAGTCTTCTTCAAAGTCCTCCCCTTGGGAAGCTATGCACTGACACCAGCACCTAGTTCACTCTTCAAAGCAGTTTTGGAACTCTTTTTTCAGAATGGCCATCAGAGCTGTACTCATATTAACCTGATGTCCCGAATGTCATCAAAATATCTTCCTTTCAATATCTCCTTTATCTTCAGGTACAGAAAAAGTCATTGGGGGCCAGACCACATGAATAGGGAGGGTATTGCAACACAGTTATTTGTTTGCTGGCTAAAAACCCCCTCACCGACAACTATACAGTTAAGTTCATGAATTTTCCACCATGTCACGATGTGCAACGGCCATTCCAGAAAGAGCTCTCAAGCTGCTTTGAAGGGTAGACTAGGCACTGGTGTCAGTGCACAGCTTCCTAAGGGACATACTTGGAAGGTGACTACAGTGATATTCAGCAATGAGGTATGTAACACATAGAAAAATAAGTTTGTGGACTTAATTCTCAGACCTCGTATCTACTTGAGCACTCTCTTCACAAGTATCTTTTTATGTTTTATAGTCTAGTGTCATCTTTGTCTGAAGAGACGGCTTCAAGAACAGTTTTAGCTCTGAACTAACAGTCCAGGGGGGATATCTTCTGGAACCATCTAGCATATTAGACCGTCAAGTCTGGTCGTTTTACCAGAGTTCAAGTTCTGCAAACCATTTTTCTACCACTTCATAAGGAACTCTGTTGTGTTCCCCTTCAGGGCAGTTATTGGTAGTGGCCAATTGCCATCTAGTTCTTTTCATCTCTTGCTGACGTAGTCTCTGGTTCATGTGCCCATTTCTGTCTCTTGGGCTCTTGCTTTCCTTATATCTTTGATGTTCTTTGTTCCACTTCGCCTCAGGTGGGTTGGAACAAACTGGTGCTTCTTAGATGGCCACTTGCTAGCTTTGACCCCAAATGCTACTCTTCAAAGCACTCCACTTGGAGTGCTTATCATAGCAACAATTATTCATAGCATAGCAACAATCTTAATTCCAAGTCCAAAATCCATAAATTTCTCCTCAACTGTGAAAGCCAGAACACATATTATCTTTCCAAAATACAATAGTATAACAGGCAGGCACGAATTGCACATTTTCATTACAAATGGAGAAATTGCAGGGAAAGACGTAGCATATACCAAGCAGATTATCAGAACACATTACATTAGGCTTCATGGCTTCAAAAACAGTATTCCAAACTCCGAGACATTTTATAACCCCTCCCTTCAGACTCTAGGTATCGGCCACTGTCTTAGGCTGGGTTTTCTAAGGTAGCAAAACCAGTAACACATGTATGTACAAGGAAAGAGTCACATATATGTAAAGTACAAGGAAAGATATGTACATGTACATGTATGTGCATGTGTATATACATAGGAAACAGCTCACACAATTGTAGAGGCTGAATGTCCCAAGTCCTGGCACGAGCCTCATGCAGCCGTAGGAGATGGCGAACCCAAGATCAGCAGGTCAGAGACCAGATTTCTAGATCACTGGTTGGGTAGGTCAGTGAATTCCAAGCTGGCAGCAAGACAGAGCTAAAGAAGCTGGCAAACCCAGGATCGGCAGGTCAGGCAGGCCTCTCCAGTCCCAGGTGTAACAGTTGATGAATCCAACAGCTGCTAGTTCAAGTCAAGGAACCAGACAACAGAAGCAAGCAGAAGCTGCTGGCTGCATAAGCAGACTGGCAGTAGGTTGTGGAAGGCAAAGAGATGAGAGCTGAGGGGTGGGAAGCCACCACAGGCCCTGCCCTGCCACATAATATAGCAACCAAACATGGAGTAGCCAAGTTGACATAATCCTGACCACCACAGCCACACGCTCCAGAGTCTGAGTGGATGCACCTGGGCTTCATCTCCACCTTCCTGGCCCACTTGGACAACAACTCTGCCCCTTCAGCTTTAGTTGCACCTTAAGGCCAACTGAGTAGCAACTCTGCTCCTCAAAACACAGAAAACCCTGGCTTCACCCTTTCACGCCATACCTTCTGAGACTGAGGCAGCTCAGCCTCTCATCAATCTTGTCTCATCAGCTTCTGCTTCCTACACCCTCATGGCCTGGGCCTCAAGCTCACATCTACCCTGCAGGGGCAAGTGTTCCACCTATTCAAGTTCCCAGAAGCACCCTACTGCCCCGGCCCGTGGGGCATATCAGCTGGGGTGACCAGGGAGGAACCTGTGAAAAGATAATGGGACAAGGACTCGAAGAAATGGAGGCAAGACAAAGTTCTGATCAAGCCTCAAAGGTTTTATTTTTTGCAGCAGATATATATATACACAACAGGAAGGGGAAGGATTAGGAATCGGGTGATATCTTGGTGTAAGGCACTTGGAGTTCTATGATTTGTTAGGCAGGATGCCTGAACAGTGACGTGCAGGTGGTGACATGCAGGTGGCTTCCACGCACGCGCGTTCTCGAGGACTTCCACGCATGCGCGTTTTCAAGGACTTTCCAAACTTCCTGTTTTTCGGGCCTGAAGTTTTTCAAGGCTCCCGACACCCTACTCCATCAAGTAGCCTCCTGCACACAGGCACTCAGCTCTCTTGTTCTGTGGGTCAGCAAGCCTAGCTCCACCTATTCAAGGGCCTGGAGGTACCCCACTCCACCAGGAAGCCTCCTACACACCAGCATTCAGCATTCTCACTCCATGGGTTGGCTCCTGGTTCTGCTGCTGCCATTTTGCTGCTGCTGCTGCTTTCCTTAGGGTCTGTTGCCTTCTCAGTTGCTAGCAGTTCTCTTGGGTACCTTCTTCCATCCATTCAGAGTTTCAAAAAAAGTTTCCACATTTCAGGTATTTGTTAGAGGAGTACTAGGTGACTAAGATGGGAAGCTACTCACTGACATCAGCACTAGGCAACCCTTTAAAGTAATTTTGGAACTGTTTCTGGAATGGCCCCAGATGCTACTCTTCAAATTTGGATACAGAATAGTTTCTTAATAAACTATGTTATGCCAGTTGACCTAGATGACCCCTGAAACCATGCCCCCAGGCCCCTACACCTGCTACATTGTCTCTCAAAATGTTTGGTTGTATCCAGGAAACTTTTTAGCTTTTCATTTAGTCCAGTTTCTCTGACTTCTATATTGTATGTTATCCTTCCTGTCACCTATGGTAATTATTGTCAACCATCTAGTTAGTGAACACACTTATTCCTTCATCCTCACTCTGATAATCTTCAAAGAATGTTTTCTTCTGTGTTTAAACCTTTTCTTGAGTTCCTGTAGTAGTCGTCTCATACAATATTTGGCCTTATGAAACCAACTAATTTCACTTAGCATAATCTCTTCCATATTCTTTCATGTTATGAGATTTTTTTTAGTTTCATCACTGTTCTTTATCACTATCTAGTATACTATCCTGTGAATATACCACAATCTGTTTATCTACTCATTCATTGACTAGCACCTAGGTTGATTTCATCTTTTTGCTATTGTGAAGAGTACTACAGTAAGCACGGGTATGCATATATCTATTGTGTGAGGACTCTTATTTCTATGAGATATAGTCCAAGGAATAGGATTGCCGGATTACATATTATTGCTATTTATAAGTTTTTAAGGAAGCAACAAATTGATTTCCAAAGTTATTGTACCATTTTCTATTCCTATACACAGTGTATAAGAGTTCTGGTCTCTCTGCAACCTAACATTCATTATTTGCATTGTTTGGATTAATGCTGGCCTTTTTGGGGTAAGACTGTATTTTGTTGTAGTTTTCATTTACATTTGTCTAATGACTAAAGATCATCAGCATTTCCTAAATCTCTTCTTTGGTGAAGTACCTGTTCAAATCTTTTGTCATTTTCAACAGGGTTATTTGTCTTTTTCTTGTTGAGATTTTACAGTACCCAACAGTTCTGACAGGGTGCATTAAACCTTTTTAATGTTTAAACTCGTGACTGGCATAGTGTCACGTCAGTCATAAACTGTTGATTACAGTAAGTCATATGAGTTGTCAGTTAAGTTTGTGAACTCATTCTAGAAAAATTGCTACATACCTCATTGCTGAATATCACTGCAGTCACCTTCAAAGTACTCCCTTAGGAAGCTATTCACCAATGCCAGAAACTAATTCACCTTCCAAAGCAATTTTGGAATCTTTTTCTGGAATGGCCATCATAGCTGTTGTTATATTACCCTTGATGTCCTGGATGTCATTAAAATGTCTTTCTTTCAATATTTACCTTTGGGTAAAGAACAAAGTCATTAGGGGCCTAAATCAGGTGAGTAGAGAGGGTGTTCCAATATAGTTATCTGTTTACTGGCTAAAAACTTCCTCACAGACAACTATACAATTAAGTTCACAAACTTGCCACACTGCCACCATACACAATTCCAGAAAGAGTTCCAAAATTGAAGGATGTACTAGTGCTGGCATAGGAGCATACCTTCCCAGAGGGAGTACATCAAAGGTGACTATAGTGATATTCAGCAGTGAGGTATGCAGCACGTAGAATAACCGAGTTCACAGACTTAATTTTCAGACCTCATAGGCCCAATTGAGATTCAAAAGTAGAAGAGTACACATAGGTAAATATTGGAGGCACAAAGTATTGTGGGACACAAGTGTAACAGTGGTCACTGTTATCTTCTTCAAGATTGGCACCACCAACTCTAATGGTTGGCATTGTTCTTTTTTCTATCCCTGTATTTTTCATACGGCCAACTTTTTTGTCTTATCTCTCTTTTTCCCTCCACTTTCTTCTACTTTTCCTCACTTTTTCTATATCGTAACTGGCCTTGCTTAATGTCTTAGGCTGGGTTTTCCAGGGAAGCAAAACCAGTAACACATGTAGGTACAAGAAAAGATTTATAATATATGTAGATAGATAGATATAGGAAACAGCTCACGCAGTGACAGAAGCTGAATGACCCAAGTTCTGGCACAAGCCTCACATGGTCACAGAAGCTGAAGAACCCAAAGTCAGCAGGTCAGAAACAAGAGTTCTAAATCACCGGTTGTGTAGGTCAGTGGATCCCAAGCTGGTGGCGAGATGGAGTGGCAGAGGATGGCGAACCCAGGATCGGCAGGTCAGGGAGCAGGACTCTCAAGTGCCGACCATAAGGATTGATTAATCCAACAGCTGCTAGTTCAAGTCCAGGAACTAGATGCCGGAAGAAGAGAGCAAGAGCTCCTCGCTACGTGAGCAGACCAGCAGTAGTAGTGGAAGGTCGAGAGATGAGAGCCAAGGGGCAGGAAGCCACCACAAACCCCACCCTGCCACTTAATACAGTAGCCAAATATGGAGCAGCCAAATTGACATAATCCTTACCACCACACTTAGCAAGTCACAAATAGATGATTCATTTTCTTCAAATCAGTGAACCGACCAATCACATCACATCAACTCTATTCTTCCAGTCTTCAGCCTTTACTGTTAAGTGTTCTGTTAACAGAGATGACTTTCTTTGTTTTATGTCTATACCCAAGTTCAAACCTAGAAGTCCAGTTTAAAGGTAAATATGACATTACGGCATCCAGTAACACCTTAAGTCAATTTTAAAAAGCTGTGTGATTCTGACTACATGATATTCTGGAAAAGACAAAATTATAGAGACAATACAAAGCTGTCTGATTGCCAGAGACTCGGGGAGAGAAGGAAGGATGAAGAGGTGACAAACAGGGCACTTTGAGGGCAGTAGAGCTATTTATGAATGATACTGTAGTGGTGACCAGTAAAACACAAAGAGTGAACGTTGCTGTAAATGATGAACTTCATTTAATAACTGTGTCTCAGAATTGGTTCATCAGTTGTAACAAATGCACCAAGCAAATGCAAGATGTTAAATGATAAGATAAAGAATGTGCACAGTGCAGAGAATATTTGGGAATTCTCTGTGTTTTCTTAACAATTTTTTAGTAAACTCAAAACGTCTCTAGAAACTAGAATTTATTTAAAAAAATCATGAATCTCTCTACCACCGAAAATTGACTACACGTGACAACTTTTCAAAACACCAACTACCCAAATTACATTCAAGGGTCTTGGCTCACCTTGATCTGGCTCTTCTCTGCTACTCCAAGTTTATTTGCATGCTTTATAATACCCACTGTGCTCCCCTCAGTCTGGCCACCTCACACATACCACGTCTGTGTTCTGCTTTCTGCTGAGAATGCCTCGGTTTGGTAGACCTCTCCAGCTCCTGCCTTCAAAGCCTGGATCAATTACCACACAGTGAGCTAAGGATGAAATAAATGGTGGAACAACATTCTCACACTACGAAATAGGAAAAACCAGCTTTGGAAGACATGGTTTCATCTCATGTGCCAACTCTGACTAATTGGTGGTTTTTGCTCACAACATTTTAAGAAGGATTTGAAGTTCTGTCTGAAAGAATGCAGTAATCTATTTAAGTGATGTCTAACAGGACAGGGAAGGGAGAGGGTGAGAGTGGTAATAAGTTTGCTACGTATTTGCCACGTCTGCCTTAGTAATTAAGGAAACAAGCCAAAAGTATTTTTCTGAGCTTTTACCAATGCCTACTCAAACAAGATACTGTTCCTTGTTTTCCTTAGCTGCAGGAGAGACTCCCGGTGGCCCTTGATTCATGCAAACCCAAGCACAATAGATTGGTACATTATGACCTACTGTGATTTCATTAGTTGATTCAGAAGTAGATCGCCAGGTCTTTCTTCCTAGTCCATCTTAGTCTGGCAGTTGTGTTGAAATTTACCACATCATAGCAACACACAGACCTTCAATGACAAACAGATGATGTGTGCACATGAGGTACACTGGCTGTGATTTAACCTGGATCTCCTTCATGAAAAGCAAGAAAATTCTGTTCTACCACTGAACCACCACTGCTCTCAAAAAAGAAATTATATCTATGGATTTAAGAGGAAAAATTTATCTAATTCATATTCCTGTCATTTCCCAGATTTACATATGTAGAGAAAATCAATGAAGAGCATTTACACAATGGTAAAAGGAACACAGAGAATAGTCTACATTTGCTTCATAAACATGTCATTTTCGTGTAATGTCAAATGGCAAAACTGAATAGGTTGGCTGGGATGAGTGAATGGGGAATGCAAATCCCCCCAGCATGCTGGCTTAGCTATTCCTTGGCCATGCCACCCAGCACCAGACTTTGGGGCACCTTATAAATACTTTCAGAAAATCATTAAGGATACACATTCCCTTGGTGCAGCAGACTCGGCACTGGTGCCACTCTAACCTACTTTTCTTTCTGTTTTTAGACTATGTCTGGAATAAAAACAGAAGTAACCTTCTGTAATACACCTAGATGAGAATTTATCTTGTTAATACAGAATTTTGCAACCATCAAATCAAACTTTTTCAGATAAGAAATCACCCTATAACTGTTTTCAATAGTTCTTTTCTATATTCTTCATGATTTTGAATGAAGGACCCATGATTATTTATATAGCTGGCTTAGATTACTTTCATTCAATCAGAACTTCAGCTGTCCTTCTTGACAAACCACCGTGCAAGAGGCACTAAAGACACAAAAAGAAATATTATTTCTTTTGTGCTTTCAGGCAGCTCACATCCTAACTGAGGGTCAAAGAACACATAAAGACGTATCTACAGAACAGGTTGGAAAACTATGTCTATAAAGAGGCAGACAAGTATTTTTGACTCTGTGGCAACAGTCTCTGTCCACTGCTCAACTGTGTTGTTGTAGCAGAAAAGTAGCAATGTGCAGCATATAAAACAAATGGCCATAAATGTGAACCAATAAAAGTTTAACTACAGAAGCAGACTGTTGACAACTTTAGGCCCATAATTTGGTCATGTCTGACTTTCTATTAGATGAGTGGTAAGACTTAAGGAGAGCATCTCTTAGAAGAAGAGGCATAAGAGAGGCAATAAATAGGCAGATCAGTCTTTGGTTAGGGTGGTGACTTGAATGATTAGATACTTAAATAGGGTTGCTATGAGTCAGAATCAACCCAATGGCATTGGATTGGTATCTCTTTACAGAGCAGTATGGAAAAAGTCCTAGGAGGGGAATAAAAAATATCTTTTATAAAGGATGCCATGGGAGGTGAGGCCAAGATAGTAGAACTGACAGATGTTTCCTGTGACTCTTCTAAAAGCAAAGATCCAGAAGAACAAATGAATCTAGTACATACAAGGACTGTCGATTAAGTTTGCAAACTCACCCCAGAAAAAGTGCTACATATCTCACTGCTGAATATCATTACAGTCAAAATTCTCCCCTTAGGAAGCTGTCCCCTGTCACCAGTATCTAGTCCACCCTTCAAAGCAATTTTGAAACTCTTTTACTGGAATGGCCAGCAGAGCTGTTGTCATATGATCCTTGATGTCCTGACTGTCATCAAAATGTCTTCCTTTCAATATTTCCTTTATTTCTGGGTAAAGAACACAGTCATTGGGGACCAGATCAGGTAAGTAGGAAGGGTGTTTCTTTTAGTTAGCTAATGATGCTCTAACAGAGATACCAGAGGTGGATGGCTTTAACAAAGGATAGTTTATTCTTATACAGTCCAGTAGGCTACAAGTCGAATTCGGAGTGTTCACTCCATGGGAAGGCTTTCCCTCTGTTGGCTTGGGAGGAAAGTCCTTACATTAGACCAGTCCTCTATCAGGGAGCATCTTGGCACAGGAAGCTCAATTCTGAGGGACACGCTCTACTCATGGTTCTGCTTTCTCAATGGTGTGAGATTCCCCACTCTCTTTTTGCTTACCTTTCATTTTATCTTTCAGGATAAAAGGTGGTGTAAGTCATGTTCCAGGGAAACCCCCTTTACAGTGGAGCAGGGAGGTGATCTTAGGAAGAGATTTACAGTCCCACCCGAATCCTCTTTAACATACAGTATAAGAAAACCGCAAAATGGTGGTCAATCACACAATACTGATAATCACAAACCAGCCAAATTTCTATACATATTTTGGGGGGACACAATTCAACCCATGACAATGTACCAATACACTTATTTGTTTACTGGATAAAAACTTCCTCACAGACAACTACACAAGTAAGTTCACAAACTTGCCTCCTTGCTACCATGTACAACGACCCATTCCAGAAAGAGTTCCAAATCACTCTGAAGGGTAAACTAGGTGTTAGCATGGGTGCCTAGCTTCCTAAGGGGAGTATTTGGAAGGTGACAGTAGTGATACTCAAGAATGAGGTAAGAAGAACTTGTCCTAGAAAAAGTGCACTGGTGACAGTGCCTAGCTTCCCAAGGGAAGTACTTCAAAGGTGGCTGTAGTAATATTCAGTAGTGGGATATGTAGCAGTTAGAACAATTAATTTCACGGACTTGATTTCAGACCAGGTATGACATCCTAGAAGCCCCAAAAATCAAAGAGAAAGCTGAGAAATCAGATTGAACAACAGGGAAGGGAAACTGGCTCCAAAAGTACATAAAACTCAACAGACCAAATCCACCAAGAAACAACAGCTGCCAGCATGGTGAGCAGAGCAGTGGCAGTTGAAGGGTGTACTCCTCAGCAGCAGAAACTAAGCAAGGAATCCATTTGCATTTCCAGAACCAGGCTAAAACAGCACTAGATTGTCAAAGCTAGCTTTTCACATGTAACCTACTACATATGTGGATCTGAATATCTCTTTGGGGATAAACCTCTCCCCCTTCTCTCAGTCCTCCCACCTCTCTTTGCATTGCTCTCAGTCCTGGAGTCTGACACCATTAAGGAACCAAAAGTATAACTCCTTAAGCCCCACACAAGAGCCATTCTCTAAGACTCAGAGAGGGAGTAATTTAAAAAATGGGAGAAAGTGTGTGGGAAGGCAGTAGTCTGCCAACTCCTCTGAGCCATAAATTTAGGGCTGAAACTGTTCCTTCTCCTAGATTCAAACACAAGGGGATATGCTGACCTCGTAGACACTCACAGACAGCTGTTAGCTCTCTGCCTTTCTCAGTATATGTAGCCAGGTACCTATGCTTACGGCAATCAACACCGCCCATCTAGGACAGTAGGAGAAAGGTTCCACCACACACTTGGTGACTGACTATCCAGATACTTGAGCTGAATCCATATAAGAAATTTAAACAGACTCATGGGCACTTGTGGACTCTATGTCTAGTACCAGCCCTAACCACCTGGTAACCGGACGTTAGAGCTTCAAGGACAACAATAACCAAATTATTCACAAATGACCAGCCTATTTGGACATTTCAAAACAAAGTAACACGAGAAGCTAGAACACAGTACCAAAAACCAAAAGTAGATGCAGCACTTAAGCGGTATACCACCAGGGTTTCCAGAACACAGTGGGCAAACATAAAATAAATAAATACAGCTTACAAATGGCTCAGAGAAAACAGTCAGTTTCCAATCACTTAAAGAGGAAGACCACAATGTCTTCAAAAAGCACCTGAAACAAAGAATCAAATTTTCCAGAGAAAGAGAAGTTCCTGAAATTATCAGAGGTAAAATGCCACACTCTGTAGAACTCTCTAGAGACCAAGGAGGAATGAGGCAAAACAGCAGCAGGGCATAATGAAAAACTGAACAGGCTGTAAGAAAGTATAGAGTGGCAAGAATTAGACATTCAGAAAAATCATAATGAAATTAAAGAATTAGACAACTCAGTAGAAAGTCAAAGGAACACAACTGAGGCAATGGAAGTCTGAACTAGCTAAACTGAAGATAAAGAACAAGACATCAACATATTTGAGGGAAAATAAGAAAAGAATTTTAAAAAATCAAGGAACACTAAGAATTATACAGGATTTTGTCAAAAAGAATGATCTGCAAGTACTTGAAGTATTAGAATGGGGGAATAACAGAAAATAGAGAGAAAATTGTTGAAATTTTATCGACAGAAAACTTCCCTGATATTACAAAAGATGAGAAGATATCCATCCAAGATATTCATTGAACTGAACACAAAGTAGATTACAAAATAAAGACACCAAGGCATACTATAATCAAACTTGCCAAAACTAAAGATAAAGAACAATTCTGAAAGTGGCTAAAACAAGCAAAAAATAACCTACAAAGGAGAATTGATAACATTAAGATTGGACTACTCAGTAGAAACCATGCAATCAAGAAGGTAATGGGATGACATACACAAAAATTTCAAGGAAAATGATTGCTAGCCAAGAATTATATATACAGCAAAACTGTCTCTAAAACATGATGGTGAAATTAGGACATTTCCAAGTAAATGAATACTTAGGGAATTTGCAAAAACCAAACCAAAATTAAAAGAAATACTAAAAGGAGTCCTTTGGTTAGAAAAGCAGTGACATCAGACAATATTCCAAGACTAGAACACTGAACAGAGCAACTGGATGTCAACTCAAATAGGGGAACCATACAAAAAAATCAAATGCAAGATAATAAACATAGGGAAATAGAGATGTCATTATGTAAAGATTATACCAAAAGAAAATGTAGTCACAGATACTTCACATAGATAAGAAGTTAAGGTGATATAAAGAAATTAAAAACTAGTTTAAATTTAGAAAACTAGGGATAAATACTAAGGTAACCACAAAAGATAGCATCAATGCTAAGCACCAAAATAAAAGATAAGAAAAACATTAAGTCTCAGCAAATACAAAGCTAACCTTGAAAAAGATGGAAAGTAAACATGAATAAAAAAGTCTTAGCACACAAAATTAAATAGAACAAAGGAACTGTCTACAACACAGACACAAAAAAGACATCAAAATGGCAGCACTAAACTTATACCTAACAATTACCACACTGAATGTAAATCAAGAGTTGGAAAATGGCAGACTGGATAAAAAAGAAAAAAGAAAAAAAAAAGCTGCCTACGGGTAACACACTGCAGACTTAAAGAAAAAAAAACTGTAACTCAAAAAATGGAAGAAAATACAACAAGCTAATAACTTTCAAAAAAGAGCAGGAGTGACATTAATCTCTGATCAAATACATTGTAAAGTAAAACCCACCATGCTAGATAAAGAAGGACACTAATGATTAAAGGGTCGATACTCTAGAAGCATATGCCAAGCCAGCCAGCCAAGCATATAACCATATTAAATATCAACATGCCCAATTACAGGGCTCCAAAATACATAAAACAGTCACTAACTGTGTTGAAAACAGAAAAAGACAGCTCCACAATAATAGTAGGACATTTCAGCATGCCACTTTCAACAAAGGACATAATATCCAGAAAAAAAAACTCATTAAAGACATGGAAGAACTGAATACCACAATCAAACAACTTGACTGCAGAAGAATCCCCTCAACAGCATCAAAGTATACTTTCTTTTCCAAAGCACGTGGAAGATTTTCTGGATTTGACCTTATGTTAGGCCACAAAGAAATCTTTAATAAAAGTCCAAGTGTTGAAATATTACAGTGCATCTTTTCAGACTATAAGGCCACCAAAGTAGAAATCAATAACAGAAAAAAGAAGGAAAAAAAAATCAAACACCCAGAAACTGAACAAGATCTTGCTAAAAAACTACTGGTTTATAATAGAAGTCAAGGGTAAAACAAAGAACTTCACAGAATCAAATGAGAATGAAAACGGATCTTACCTGAAGCAATGGGATATAGCAAAAGCAGTGCTCAGAGGTCAACCTATCTCAGTAAATGCATACACTGAAAAACAAGGATCCCAAACCAAAAAATTAACCCTACAACTAGAACACACAGAAAGACAGGAGCAAAAGGACCCCTCAGGCACCAGAAGAAAGCCAATAATAAAAATTAGAGCAGAACTAAATGAATTAGAGAATAGAACAATGATTGAAAGAGTCCACAAGCATCAACTGGTCCCAACCCATGTGGAGCAGGGCAGAATGAAGGACATCAAAAATGAGGGAAATATGAACCTAAGCAACAGAAGTGTGCCCTGAGGACATGGCCCTAGGACGCTCTGTTAGCCCAGAGCTGAAACCAGTCCTGAAGCCAACGCTTCAGGCAAAGATTGGACTAGACTGTAAGACACAGAAGAATGCTAATGAAGAATGTGCTCTTTGGCTTCAGTTTACACATGAGGCTGACTGAGCAGGTCCTGTCCAGAGACAAGATGACAGGGTGGAGATGAGCAGGAAATGGTTGAATGGACATGGAAAGTACAGGGTGGAGGAGTATGCTGTCTCATGGTGGGGACAGCAGCTAGAGTTTTTGCACAGCAGTGTGTATGTGCAAGATTTGGTATGACAAATTGACTTGGATTATAAACTTTCACTTAAAGAACAATAAAATAAAGAAATAAAGCTTGCCATGGATATATGTCCTTTTCATGCAGAGTTCTTAATTTTTCTCATTGATGTCTTCTCTTGCTCTTAATTCTGTGGTTAACATCCTTTATTATATGCTTTCATAGTTATCCTATGCTCATCCTTCTTGGCATTTTCATTTTTCATGGTAGCACGTATCTTTCTAATTCTATAATTATCTTTTTAGTGCATTTATCTCCACTCAAATTCCCATAAAGACTATGTCCATTTTTGGCTTATCATCATATCTGTAAATCTTAGCACATAACGCAGGGTCAGTAGACATCTGTTTAAATAAATGGAGTAATGAAAATACGCTTCCAGCTAATAAACAAATTAATCTATATTTTTATCTGATAATAATTATTTAATACACAGTTAGTGGAGTCTAAATTTCATCCAGCAAACATTTATAAAATTCCTTCTATGTATGTGACCCCCTCTGCTAGATGCTGGTACCCAGTCATGAAGACATTTCCTTAGCCATGATGCCTTTCGAGAAGAGACAAGTAAACAAATAATTATGGGACAGCTTGCATTACAGATAAGAGAAATCCAGAGTGGTAAGAGAACACAGAGGCAAGGCGGAACTCTGCCTTGGGGAGCCGAAAAAGACTTCTGAAAGAAGTGACATTTGAACTCTTGATGAAGAAATAAAAGCTCAGTGGGCTAAACAGTGGGAGAAAGTATTCTATCCAGAGAATGAGATGTGCAAAAGTAAAAAGTTACGAAGAACTTGGTACAGACATGGAATATAAAATAGTTTGGTGCCCTGGTGACTCGGGGTATGTGGAAGGGGGCTGACTTGAAATTGAATGAAAATTGTAGGCTGATGTGAAGTGAGGAGGACCATGATGAATCTGAGGTAAAAACAAGACACCTAAGTGGGCGTGAATGGCAGTTAGTGGGAGGCGCAGAACAGAGATTGGCAAATGTGATGAGAAGGAGAAAAACCTTCATGGGGATTCTGGGAGATATTTGAAAATCAAAGACTCCTTATCTCTGACCACTTTTTAAAAGTCATACTTCAGAGAGCAGTGCTTCCCACATTCCCTAACAGCAACAGTCATGTGGTTGACTATTAAAATAAAAATTCCAGGGATGTATTCCAGTCCCCTTGAATCAGTCCTTCCAAGAGAGAGGCCCAGAAATATGTATATTTTAACAGCATCTCAGATACTGCTTGTTGTCAGGAAGCTTGAGAAGCACTCTCAACAAGGATTCCTATTTTCTCTTTCAGGTAAAGTTTACCCCTACATTTCCCAGCACTCACCACTGACTTTTCAGGGATGATGGTTGCCCAAGAAAACATTTGTTTCAACTAACATAATGGCTTTTGTCCAGTGCAACAGTAAAATACCACTGCAATGACACAGGGAAAGCATAAGGATAAATAATCATTTGGAAAATTGTTCATGCTACTGAAAGACAATTTCAGCTAATTAGGCTCAAAAGAGAGAGAAACAAGACTGTGCAGAAGGAAGAGAGCCTATGGACATCTTCTGTTAGTACAATGGCTATGAGTGATTTCTTAGGTCTTCAAATCATCTGCTTCTCTCTGAGTGACTATCAATTAAATCACTAGATCAGGTCCCCTGTAGCTGCAAGGCTGACTACAGAACAAAGGAAAATCTTTCAACACTTAGCTGTTGGACTTCTCACAGGCGGAGATGGAGACAGGATATAATACAGCCCAGTATGATTCCATCTATTGAGGTATTACTGTTACCTCAGTTGAGATAATGAAGTATTTGTGCTATTGAAGTATTAGTGTTTGGAATTTGAGGTGACCATGCTGTAATAGTTTGGATACCACCTCTTCATTTAGCCTTCATGTTTTTCCTGTAACCAGCTGGGTACCTACTTCACTATCCATGAGTGCAGATATAAGTAGAAATTCAGATACTGCAGGCTTAACCCATTTCTAGTGAAAAGATTTTGCCCTTTCTGGGCATCCAGCTGTGTAACTGCTTCAAACTTTAGGATCACTGAAAAGCAATGCACTAGTAGAATCTCATGTTACTGATAAAACTTCCTTCATGGTTTTAATGAAATATGTTTATCTCAGTTTCCTCACTTGAAATTCATCACGAGTACTATCTTCTTGACTGTGTCACAGAATACTATAAAAAGAATTTAAACCTTTTTAAGCACTGGCTTGACAAGATATCAAAATTATTTTGTTGGCTTCAAACCTCATTCAAATGGAACCTTCTTATTCCAGTGAGCAAGTGCATACAAGTTCTGCCAATTAAATTTGTGAACGCATTCTAGAAAAAGTGCTACGTGTCTCATTGCTTAATATCACTACAGTCACCTTTGAAGTACTCCTCTTGGGAAGCTATGCACCAATGCCAGCACTTAGTCCACCTTTCAAAGCAATTTTGGAACTCTTTTTCTGGAATGGTTATCAGAACTATCATCATATTACCTTTGATGTCTTGAAAGGCATCAAAAGGTTTTCCTTTTCAATATTTCCTTTACCTTTGGGTAAAGAAAAAACTCACTGGGGGCCAGATATTTGTCCACTGGCTAAAAACTTCCTCATGGACAGCTATACAATTCAATTTGTAAACTTGCTACCTTGCTACCATGTACAACAGCCATTCCAGAAAGAGTTCAAAATTGTTTTGAAGCCTGGACCAGGTGCTGGCATCAGTGTGCAGCTTCTCAAGGGGAGCACTTCAAATGTGACTGTAGTGATAGTCAGCGGTGAGGTATGTAGCACTTAGAACAATTAAGTTCATGGGCCTAATTGTTACACCTAGAACAATTTATTGGCTACCAATGGCTTTGACATGCCTCCAGTCTTCCCAAAGGAATTACCCTTGGTTGACAAAAGATATCTAGTCTGGAGATGCTTAGAAGTTTCTACTCGCCTCCCACATGCCAGATCCCAGTAATGACCGATAGCAGGTGTACAACAGCCAGCCTCTTGGCCAATGGAGAAAACAATCTGTAAGGTACAAGTCACTTTCCAGAGAGCCCTATGAAGTCGCATGGCCACCTTGCTTTTTCCCTGTCCTATCCTGCTTTTCTTCCACCTTACAACATCCCCTGTATAGCACTTGAATAAAAATTCCCACTTCAATCCCTGCTCCTAAGGAGCATGACCTAAGACACTGAGACTTTCCTGTGCCTCCATTCACACCTAGCAAAATTCTTCAAAAAAATAAGCCCAATAGGTAAACTGTGGTATAGATACTCAATGGAACACTATGCAATCATAAAGAACAATTGCAATTTTAGGAAATGTAATCTGGTTTCAACTGAAGGTCATTATGTTGAGTGAAAGTAGTCAGTGACAAAAGGACAAATACTATATGAGACCCCTACAATAAGAACTAAAAAATGGCCTCATGCAATGAAGAAAAGACTCTTTAATGGCTGCAAGCATGAGGAGGGAAGAAGGGCGAGGGAGGAAGGATTTAGATTAGATAGTTGACAGAAACTTGGTTGGGTGAAATCTGTGACAGCACACATTAGAAAGATCAATTTTGACTAGACTTCAACATAACACGATAACTGCTCCTGTGTTAACCCAATATTGCAGAGACAGAGTAGCTGTGGTGGGAGTCTGGTGACCATGGTCTTAGGGGAAATCGAGGCCAAATTGGTACACCTAGTGTTTTGCTAAGAGAGCCTTCTGCAACCCACAGTGGTGAGTGGCATCTGTGGTTTTAAAAGCTTCCAAGCTGCCATCTGAGGGTACAGCGAATGGTCCCAACTCAGCAGGAATGGATGATCACCAAGGACCAAAACGACATGGGGGAAAGAGAACCCAGAAGACAGAGACCCACATGAGTGGGTGCCTACATCGACTTGTGACTGGAAGGACCAGGTGGTGCCCAGCCACCACCAGGGATAGCCGTGATGGAGCTCACCAAGTTGAGTCTCTCTGGAAACACAAGAATTAAAAGGGGTACACCCTGAAATCTCCACTTTGAAAGACCACAACTGATGGCCCAGGGACCTCGGAATTCCCCTGGAAGCATGGTCCCTAGCCCTGATGCTTGCCGTGTCCATAAATCGTAATGTAGGTCAACTCTTCAGACAGCGATGGATTGGACTTGGCAACACAGAGTGACCATATCATGTGTGCACTTTACAGTTCTATGCTTCTATAGGATGTTGTCCTGCTGACCTCTTACAGGAGGCAGGGGAGTGGATGGAGAGAAGGGGATAGGAGACTGTTGGGAGGATAAGACATGCATGGAGCAGAAAGGAAGAGTAGTGGGAGGGAGAGCAGTGGGAGCTGTATATAGGTGCGCATGCAAAGCTTTATGGGAATGTACATTTTCACTCAATCATAATAAAATAAATAAACACCTGCTGAATGAGTGAATGAACCCATGAAGTAGCAAATATTAGAAGAGACAAAGAAGCAAATTTCCAATACTTAGGCCTTGAGGAAGGAGGAAATGATAAGGGTGTTAGTACTTGACAAACTACAGACTTTACCATAGGGAGAAAAGACAGCAAATAGGTTCCAGGATAGGGCACAAGACAGTGGATTTGCCCACAGGAAGTGGGAAAAGAGTATTGTACTTTGACCTGAGGAAACATGTTTTATTTCAACTATTATTGAGTAAGCGACTTCTTTATATACCAACAGAATAAGATGATATTAAGCCATCTAAACTCATATAAAACTAAAGTGAGCTGTCATTGAGTCATTTCTGACTTATGGTAACCCCTCGTGCTTCAGAGCAGGTTGGTGATCCATAGGATTTCCAGTGGCTGACTTACTGGAAATAGATCACTTTTCTTCTGACGCACTTCTGAGAAGACTTGAACCTCCCGCCTTTCAGTCAGTCTTCAAATGTGTTAACTATCTGCACCTCCCAGGGACTCCCCAAACTGACATTGTTCCCTTAAATTCTCTCAGGTTTGATTGGCCCCAGAACTGAGAGAGAGATGAGTTCACGAGTCTCAGTTATGAGGTTGGTTCAGATGAATTTTTGTGGACAATGGTCTATCGATGAAAGGACTGCCTTTGAAGACTTGACACCACATGATAGCACGTCTAGTGATCTTTAACTGTGTGCCAGCATCCAACAAGCTACAGAAATGAGAGAAGATTTCATGCCATGGAATTTCTATCCTAGATATGGTTCTTTGTAATTGAAACAGTTCCTTTCAACCTTTGCGGCAGTTTTGGAGCAGCAGATGGCAAGGGGAGGGCTTGACTAAGTGGTGAAGTTTCAGCTGCAAAAGGCAATTCCTAGAATGACAACTAAGAAACTCATTTCCACCAACACTTATCATATTGGCAGAGGATTAGTGAATCTTTTTAGGGAAACTAGAAGGAGACAGCACATCCAAATAAGGCATCCTGAATTTGGCTAGGTTATGTGGCATGAAACACTACTGAGTCCAGCTCTTTCTTTGTGCTTGCTATGCCCAAGGCGAAGGGTCAGACTTGTTAATAAATTAAATACACTTTGCCCTCTCAAGACACAATTATTTTCCTCTTTGAGTTTTTTTGTTAATGTTGTGTGTTTTCTCTACTGGAAGACATGCTGATAACAGGAGCAATTCAGAAATTCTGTTACGAATTACAGACTTGGATACCCTACATCTGGGATTGCATCTGTCCCAGGGCACCCTGGATATTGCAGATTCTGCTGATATGAGACAGTGATAAAACAGTTGTTTTTTCTTGAGAATTTGCAAAACATGAGGTAAAACCTGTAGGCACCTGAAAATGACTGCACATGTATTTTATTCTACTCTCATTCTTCTTAAACTTTTTATTATTTTTCATGAAACTTTTCAAAGCCAAGCCAAAGCCAAGTGCCGTCGAGTCAGATCTGACTCAGGATACATTTCATTCTCCCTTACTGCAAAAGCTGTACTTACAGCCCAAATAAATAAAGCCAAGAGACTTTTTTTTTTTTCATCCCGGGGAAATTATCACTACAATGCTTTCTTCATTACTGCAAAAGCAGTACTTACAGATCAAATAAACTAAACCTAACAAATATGAATTTCAGGAAAATTACCACCATTATGTATTCTTCATTGTAACAAAAGCAGTACCAATGACTAGGAAGGAGGAACAGCTGCCCTGGGGTACAGCAGAGCTGCTTACAGCAGTGCATTCGTTCCACTTGCTCCATGTGGAAGAAATGATTGGGCCCTAAGATTGCATGCAGGCTAGGAATAACTTATAGGAGTTCCAGGTTTTTGGAAAGTACCATGCAATATTGCTTATTGCAAAGGTGTTATTTACTGCTCTGAAGCTGGAAAAGCAGGGAGCCAGGAACACCTGGGAACAATGGATGGCATCACGGAGAAAACAGCCACTATGACTGAATAAAGACTGACAATAGCTTCTCATGACAAGCACATTCTCACAGAACATAGCAACTGGGAAACATAGTGAAGAGGCTTATCTCTCAGAAATAAAGGTAAACCTGTCAAAAGTTTTGAAAATTCACACATCCTGGAGTTATCACCTGAGATAAGGCTTGGTCTGCACAAAAATAAGATTCCAACTCAGGCTTCTTGAGTTTCACACATTTCAAAAGGCTCCCACCATGAGGCTAAACATGTTAAAATCAAGTTACAGTCTTCCTACAGAAATCTAGATGCATAAAAATGGTCGGGATACCTTATGTCCCATTGTTCACAAGAAGGTTAGGGTCTTTGACATAACAGGCCTCCAGCACATGAAGCAATTGTTAAATGTATTCTGGTATGCAGAACACATCTGGCAGTTTCAGTCAAGTGGCTCCAAACTGGGCTAACATTACAGGCGCCTCTATTTTCCAACTATATATTATAAAGAAACAGCAATGTGGTAGCAAGAGCATACTCAGGGTTCAAATGCTGCCTCTGAAACTAAATAACTATATGAGCTTGAATAAATCACTTTTCCTTTCTGAGTTAGTTTCTACAAATGTTAAGATGGGAGTGGGATGTGAGGGCACAATAATAATCTCCAAAGAACATTGTAAGAATTCAGTGTGATAATGCATATGAAAGCTGCTGGCACATAATGAATCTTAAGCTGGTATCGGCTTTTTTCATTTTTATTCTGCCTAATTTGACAAAAGCTTATGTCAAAATAACAATACTTCTGTCAAACTGTTTCAGCACTGGCTCATCTAGAATTTTTCCTTTATCTCCAAACAACTTTAAAGGTTTGTTTTCCTTTAAATGCCATAGTCTGTATTCTATATGAATGAGCCAGTGAAGTTAGGTTTTTGGAATTTTATGTGTGATGCTTGAGATGTAACCAACTATATGTCCATCACTCTATAATGTAATCGGTTTTATTGTTACTCTGAAACTGTGTAGTTGTCTTTTGCTGAGGCCTACTTGTTTTAATTAAATGTCAGTGGCTGTGAGTTGGAACTAACTGCGTGGCACTGAAACCTCCCTAATCAACACTCTTTCCCTTCTTTCTTTTCTTGCTAACTATAAGCTTGTTTGGAGCATTTTTTTTTAGGAAATCACAGAGAGTAGTGGCTCTGTTTACTAAATAGACCCCACCTAGAACTTGGAACGTGTGCACGTTGAGGAGATCCTATCCTTCGCCCTACCTCAGACCCAATTATTGCCAGAAAGGAAGATACTTCCCAGCCCATAGTTCCACACAAAACCATCCAAGAAGTGAAGAGTCTTACCACACCAACATTCAACGGAAGGTGATACAACATCTGGACCACCAAATGTGGACATGCGAGGGCTAAAAGCGGAGAGTTCTAGTACCAAACCCAACCCCCTGGACAGCATTGGAAACAAAAAGCTTCCCAGTCCCCTGGGTTGCGGAGCACGTCACATTATGGTCAGTAGACACCGTGTTGCTCCTTGTCTGCACAGACAATAAACTTGCCACTTTATGTTCTCCTTGCAGTTAGTGTCGGTCTTATTTTGATCAGTCAATAAGACAGAACAAGAACCCAAGCAGTGTTCATTATAGCAGCCACAAACAACAACATAGTGCTGAAAGCTATGCCACGAGTATTTGAAATACCATCAGGGTCACACATGGTGGACGTGTTTCATCAGAGTTTCCAGGCCGAGAGAGACTAGGAAGAAAGGCCTGATGATCTACTTCCAAAAATTAGCCAGGGAAAATCTTATGAATCACCTCATAATAATGTCTGATGCAGTGCTGGAAGTTGGCCACCTAGGCTGGGAGGCACTCAAAGTAAACCGTGACTACAGTAACAGAGTCAAGCATACCACCTGTTGAGAAGATGGCTCAGGACAAGCAACAGATTCTGTTACACATGAGATCACTGTGAATCGAAGCCAACTCAACAGCCACTGATAATAACAACATGTTTTTCAAATACAACAAAGGAGTTATCATTTGAGAGCATTTCTGTGACAAATAACAGAAAACCACTTCAGCAGGCTTAAACAAGTCAGGGAATTTTCTGGCTCCTGTAACTGTAAAGTCCAGGGGGTAGTTCCTGGGTTAGTCCAGACTTGGGCTCTATCTTTCTGCAGTCTTCTCAGTGCTGCCTGCCTCCAAATGATGGCTTTGTTCTCAGGCTGGCCTTGTAAAACAACTTTCAGCTGGTTCTGCATTCATATACAAAGGCAGAGTGAAGTCCTAGATCACCATTAGTCCCAAGATTTACTCACTCTGCCCGGACCAGGCTGATCCAGTGGCTGCAGTTAGGAGAGTGCCATTTTCTGACTAGTTTAACCTGAACGAATCACTGTGACAAAAGCATGGGATTAGACTGATCAAGGCCCTCCTCTGGATCTGAAGCTGGGATCAGTCGCTATGAGACTCCACTACTGTCCCTCAAAAAACCAAACCAAACCCATTGCTGTTGAGTTAAGTCTGACTCATAGCAACCTTATAGGACAGAGTAGAACTGCCCCATGGAGTTTCCAAAGAAAGCCTGGTGAATTTGTACTGCTAACTTTTGGTTAGCAGCTGTAGCACTTAACTGCTACTCCACCAGAGTTTCCAACTGTCACTCAAGGGTAGTAAAATGCATGTTAGTGGGAAAACTATAACTTTTGATCCAATAAAAAATGTTATTGTTGTAAGGTACTGTTGACTTTGTTGTCACGTACTATAGAACAAAACACTGCCTGATTCTATGCCATCATCACCATTGTCCAGGCCCTTGAGCCCGTTGTCACAGACACTGTGTGAACTCATCTCCTTGAGAGTCTGCCTCTTTACCACTGACCTTGTACTTTACCAGACATGACGTACTTCTCCAGGGACTGTTCTCACCTGATCACATGTTCAAAGTATGTGAGACAAAGTCTTGTCATCCTAGCTTCCAAGGAACATTCTGGCTGTACTTCTTCCAAGACAAATGTGTTCATTCTTCTAGCAGTCCAAGGTATATTCAGTATTTTTTGCCAACCCTGTAATTCAAAGGCATCATTTCTTCTTCAGTCTTCTTAAATCATGTCCAGTTTTTTAATACATATGAGGCTACTGAAAACACCATGGCTGGAATCAGAAAGACCTTAGTCCTTAAAGTGACATCATTAATTTTTAGCACTTTAAAGAGGTCTTTGCAGAAAGTTTGCCCAGTGCAACACACCCTGTGATGTTTTCAACTGCTACTTCCATGGACGTTGATTGTGGATCCAAGTAGAAGGAGATCCTTAACAACTTCTATATCTGCTCTGTGTATCATGATGTTGTTTACTGGTCTAGCTATGAAAAATTTTGTTTTCTTTATCTTGAGATAATCTTTAATCTTCATCAAGAGATGCTTCGAGTCCTCTTTACTTTCAGCAATCACCGTTGTTCATCTGCATATCATGAGTTATTATGAATCTTCTTCACATAGCCAAGCTTCTCTGATTATTTGCTCAGCATACAGATTAAGTATTGTGAAATGATATAACCCTGATCCACACACACCTTTCCTGATTTTAAACCATGCAGTATCTCCTTGTTCTGTCTGAATGACTGCTGCCTGATCTATGTACAGATTCTCCATGAGCACAATTAAGCGTTCTGAAATTCCCGTTAAATGATGCCACACAGTTGAATGCTTTTGCATCATCAATAAAACACAGGTAAACACTTTTCTGGTTTCTCTCTTTTCATCCAAGACCCATCAGCCATCAGCAGGAATACCCTTCATTCCACATTGTCTTAGTCACCTAGTGCTGCTGTAACAGAAATATCACAAGTAGATGGTTTAAAAAAAAAAAAAAATGTGTATTGTCATAGTCCAGTAGGCTGCAGGTCCAAATTCAGCTTCAGAAATGCCAAGAATGTTCTCTTTTGGTTTTGTAACTTCAGGTCTCTGTACATTTCACTATAATACTTTCTCTTCTTGAGCTGCCCTGTGAAATCATCTACTCAGCTCTTTTACTTCATCTTTTTTTTTTCCTTTTGTTTAGTTACACTACCTTCAATAGTAGTTTCCAGAGTCTCCCCTGACATTCTTTTTGGTCTTTATTTTCTTTCCTGTTTTATTAATGAACTCTTGTTTTCTTGATGTGTGATATCATCAATGTCATTCCACAACTAGTCTGTTCTAAAGACCACCTTTTAATTCAGGTAGAATATACCAGAATTAATCTATTCAAGTTAGTTTATTTTTGAGACCATCTCTTAATTCAGGTAGAATATACATAAGATCATACTTCAGCTCTTGTGGGTTTGCTCTAAACTTCATTAGCTTCAACTTCAACTTGCATATGACCTATTGGTAGTCTACTCCATAGCCAACCCCCAACCTTGCTCTGACTAATGATATTGAGCTTTTCCACCATCTCTTTCCACAGATATAGTCCATTTGATTCCTGTGTATTCTGTCTAGTGAGGACTGTATATGAATCTCATATATGAGATTCACAAAAGCTATTCCCAATGCAGAAGTAGTTGGTCTTTCAAAATCCTGTCACACAATCTCCAGCATTGTTTCCATCACCAAGGTCATATTTTCTGACTACCAATCCAATCCAGCTTTCACAGTTCAATCACCAGTAATTATCAATGCATCCTGACTCCATGTTCAATCAATTTCAGACTGTCCAAGTTAGTAAAAATATTCAATTTCTTCATCTTGGTCTTAGTGCGTGCTGCATAAATTTGAACAGCAGTTGTATTAACTGCTGTTAATACAGATATATGGTTATTAGATATACGGTTTTTAGTCTGTGTGTGACAGCACTGTACTTCAGGAAAGATATCGACATGCTGTTTTTGATGATGAATGCAATTCCACTCCTCTTCAATATGTCACTCTGAGGACAGTAGACCACAGGAATCTCTGATTTGAAGTGGCTAATATCAGTCCATTTTAGCTCATTAATATCTATTGATAGTCATCTTTATGCATTCCATTTCATTTTGACAACTTTCAATTTGCCTAGATTCATACTTCATTCCTACCACATTCTGATTATTAATGGGTGTTTACAGCTGTTTCTTCTCATTCTGAGTTGTGTCACATCAGCAAATTAAAGCCCCCACAACTTGATGTCATCCACAGCTCTTTTCCAATTGTCTCTTGAATGCCTTCCAACTTGAAGGGTTCATATTCTAGAACTTTATCAGACAATGTTTCTTGCAATATCAGTGACTAATTTTTTCAGGAATAGATTGCCATGTCTATCTAGTCTGTCTTATTCTGGAAGCTCAGCTGAAACTTAATCCAACCAATAGTGACCCTGCTGGTATTTGAATGCTGGTGGCATAGCTTTCAGTAGCACAGCAACAGGCAAGCCATCGCAGTATGACAAACTAAAGGACATGTGGAAAATAAAAAAGTAATATTTAGCAATGCAACATAGTCTTCCTAGACGCTTTCTCTCTCTCTCTTTTTTTTAAATAACAACTTATTTCACTACATTGAAATATTTCCAAATAATACATACTCTAGCACCCAACAGCAACCAGATACCAATACTCACTTAGTACAGACACACATCAATGGAAATTTCAGGACACCTGGGTTAGGGATATTGTTTCTTTTTCTTTCTCTCCTTCCACTTGGCCTCTATTTCTCTCTCTCTCTCTGTTCTCCCTAGTTTTTTTTCTTTTTCTTGCTTTTTTCCTTCCATTTATAATTTGATTTTCTACTTAGTGTGTCTTTTTACATATGCAAACATTAAAAGGCTGTGAAGTCAGCTATTGGCTGATGTCTCCCAGTCTTGGCTAGTCTCAAAGCTATTGACACAGGTGACAGCATTCCCTTTAGGGAACGTTAGACACTTCCTCTTGGGAATTACTAAAACCAGTTAAAACAAACAAAACAATCACTATTGAGTTGACTGTGACTCATGGCAACCCCAAGTACGTCAGCGAACTATGCTGCAAGGGTTTTCAATAGCTGATTTTCCAGAAGTAAATCACCAGGCCTTTCTTCCAAGGTGCCTCTGGGTAGATTGAAGTCCCCAGCCTTGTAAATAGCAGCTAAACACGTTAATCATTTGCACCACCCAGGGAGGCAGACAAAGCCATCCGCCTTTCCCAGCAGCCTATAAATGGGAAAACTAGAAGCACATTAGTAAGAGAATTCTTCAAGGTGAATTTATATAGGTAGAGATGAAAGTGGAATCTCATTCATCGTAACCAACTGAGCAAGGCTTTCAAGTGAATCCCTGGTAAGGGAGTGCTGTGTTTGTTAGGAGGGGAAGCTGATAGCTTACTCCCATGCTGAAATTTATTAAGCTCCACAATCTTGTGATTTAGAAGGTTGGAAGAGGAAAGAAAAGAATGAAAGAAGATACTGCCTTTCCCATTGTTCAGTCCCCAAGCTTCAGGAAGAATTGAACCAGGGCAAGGGTGGGGATCACAGGGGAAAGTTTTTAATTGTGTGTACAAGGGAAGTTTTCATTTAGATTCAACTGGACTTCCAAACATCTGAAAATACAACTCTTTGATATGTAAAAAGAAGATCCCACCTCAGACGTTTTCAAGATGGAAAGAGGAAAGTTCAGAAGACCATTATTTTTATTTAGCTGTGGGAAAAGAAAAAAAAAATCTGTTTCCAAATCATATCCTACTTAATTCAGTGTATTTAATCAATTTACTGCATGAATACAAAGCATTGTATACGTGTGTTCTATATACTTTCCAAGAACATAGCTGAATAATATATCAGTCAGTCACTGGAGGAAAGCAGTGGAGAAGAGTTTAGGGAAAAGAATGTTTACAAAGATATGGGCAGGGCTAGGGATATCCACAGAATTATGACACCAACTTCCTGGAGTCTAGCCAAAATTCACAGGTTCAGAGCATAGTCTTCCAGACTGGCTGGTATGCCCAAGACTTCAAACACCAGCCACAGTAAGGTCAGAGATCCTCGGTCTACTCCCAATCCTGACCAACTGACTACAAATTCAGGGGTTCCCACTACCTTCTCAGGACACAGCATCAAGCTGAGAGATCCTAGGCCGTGCTCACTTCTGACCAGCTGGCTATAGATTTGGGGATTTAGCTACTCACTTAGTGGTGACAATTTGCTGAGCAATTCTGGAAAGTTCTATATTTAGCATTACAACTTTATTATAATGAAAGGATACACAAATCATACCCTACTTAGTTCAGTGTATTTAATAAATTTGCCACATGAATACAAAACATCATATATGTCTGTCCGTCAGAACTAGCCAAAGGGAAAGATCCGTGGGTGAGGAGAGCCTCACACAAGAGGCTCCCATTATCCTCTTCCTCTTGTAGAGTTGGAACACAACGACTTTCTAGAGTGTCAACAAGTGTGATGACACAGAACACTGTAAATCAAGAAGCTCACCTGAGCCTGAGTATCCAGAGTTTTATACTGCAACTTTATTACAGATTAAAGTATGTCTCCCTGAAATATGTGTTGGAATCCTAACCCCTATAGCTTTAGATATAGCTCTGTTTGGAAATAAGATTTTCTTGCTTGCATTAATTAAGTCATACCTAAGTAAAGTGGGTACTAAATCTAATCAGTTACAAGTTAAGGACAGATTAGATATGGGAGATACAGGACAAAACAGGTGCCGTGTGAAGGTCACCTACAAGCAATGGAACCAAGGAAGGTCCAAGATTATGTACAAAGAAAGAAACAACATGGCTAAGACCCTGATTTGGGCTGTAGACCTCCAGAACTGTTCTTTAAAGCCACTCATGTGTTTTTATTTCTGTTATGCACATCACTAAGACAGGCTTCACTGTATAGGCAGGATTCACTCAACTATAGGCATGTGATTGAACTCAGTCTCCAGCCCCCTGTCCCCTTCCAAGACGTCTGACTGATGCCATAGTGGCTCAAAGCTGCATGGCCAGTTCCCATCCTCAGTCATCTTGTTAGCATAAACTGTCACTGAGCACAACAAAGGCACTCTTGTCAGTCTGAAAATTCTTAGTGTTTAGAGATTACCTCCCAGAAACCAGGGACAAAGGCCAAACCTCTCTTCTGGTAGTTCATTCTTCACCACACAATACCAAACAACCAAAGATGGTAAAGAACCTGAACTGGAAACAGTTCTCCTGGCCTAAAGGAGTCAGGAGAGGCAGTTGTTGCCAAGAGCCAGAGCCAGATGGAGCTGAGCTTCTTTCTCTTTGATCTGCTTGTGCCTCAGGAAGCAAAGGCAAGAAAGCCCAGAGAGCACTGGGCACAGAGCAGAACGGAGAGAGGAAGTGAGCTGATTTAAATTGAAAAAATGGTAGTCAGCATATGTATTTCAATTTCTAAATTCTGGCAAATATAATTTTAATTGATATATAAGAACCCAAACAAACCAAACCCAGTGGCTTAGAGTCAATTCCAGTTTCTAGCGACCCTGTAGCACAGAGCAGAACTGCTCCATTGAGTTTCCAAGGAGATGTGCAATACTCAAATTACTTAAAACCGGCCGTGAGATAGAATTTTCCCACTGATTCTCTTGGTAAAAATGGAATTATGTATCTCAGGGAGAAAAAGAATAAATAAATAACCTCGGGCTGATGAAATCAGCCTTCTGAGTACAGAAAATGTATTTAAACCTCATCCACTTTACCCCATGCTGACTGCCATGGATTGAATTGTGTCCCCGCAAAAATAGGTGTAGCCACATGGCTGGCCATGATTGCCAGAAACTTGTGACTGGCCTCCATTCTGTGGTTTTCCTATGCTGTATGTTAAAGGATTAGGGTAGGACTGTCAATCCCTTCATAGGATCACCTGCCTGCTCCACTGTAAAGGGAGTTTCCCCTGGATTATGGCTTGTCCCACCCTTTATCCTTTCATCCTGCAAGAGGTAAAAGGAAAGAGAAGCAGGAAGAGAACTGAGAACCTCACATCACCAAAAGAGAAACGCCAAGAGCAGAGAACATCCTTCGGACCCAAGGTTCCTGTGCCAAGGTGCTCTCCCTGGATTTAGACTTATCCTACTGGACTGTGATGATCTCTCATGTTGAATGGACTTGTATGAATGGATTTGTGGCTTACTGGACTGTAACAATAAAAGCTTCTCCTTATGAAACCTTTCACTCGTGGTATTTTCTGTTAGAGCAGTACTAGGTGACTAAGACACTGACACATTTGATTAAGCCATTAAAGTATTATCTCTTTAATGTTTTTGCTCTGACAGGCCCTCAGTAGTGTATTCCCTGATTTCTACTGTCTAAAATTATGATAAAATCAACAAATACTCCTAGGAAAACAGTACTCTTTTTCCTTCTTGGCATCTCAAGGGATAATCTTTTCTCTTTGCATTACGCCACACATTTTTTAATCCTCACAAACTAGAAGTAGGCCATTTCAACTGTTGAAATCTTTGATCAGCTAAACTCTTTCCCCAGTCTAATACTCTGACTGGCTTACACATTCTAACCATACCATGTTTCTCTCTTTTTCGAAAGTAAATACATTCAGAGTTCTTTTCCATCACTCTGGGAAAGCTGGAAAAATGTGTTTCTCATCCACCCACCCCTTATCCCACCACAGGCACACGTGTGTGGGCACAAGTATGCATACACACACACACACACATCTCCCACTCCCTAAGCTTTGCAAGGAAATCCTTCAAATACCATCTTGTTCCTCCTACCCTCACTGTCTTTCTGTCACACTGCCCCACTCCAGTCTACCTAACATAATTAACCATTCCTTCTTCTCTGCTCAGAAACCTTAGTGGAATAGTGGTTAAGTACTATGTTGGAATCTCCCAGGCACTGCTTGGAAACACTACAGAGCAATTCTAGTCTGTCCGATAGGGTCACTAAGAGTCAGGATCAACTGGACAGCAGTGGGTTTTGGTTTTCTTCCCTGCTCACCTTGGTACTTAACCACAAATTTCAGTCACCAGTTGACACAGAGTCTACGCTGACTCATGGCAACCCCACGTGTGTCAGAGTTGAACTGTACTTGACAAGGTTTCCCATGGTTGATTTTTCAGAAGCAGATTCTAGGCTTCCCTTCCCAGATGCCTCTGAGTGAACTTGAACTCCAACATTCTGGTTAACAGCTGAGCCAGTTAACTGTGTTTTCACCACCCAGGAACTCCACAAACTTTGGAACTGTTCTTATCTCTTAGATGGTCAGCTTCCCTACAAGACTGTTAGCTTCTGGAGGCAGAAACTGTGTCATTTATCGTTATACCTTAAATGGCAGTGGTAGAAGCATCATAATTCACAATGAAAACAAGCAGATCTGAAATGGTTTTCAAGACATCTTTAAGGTTTTGAAAGCAATATAGGTAATCGTGCGCTCTCCCCTCTGCTCCACTGGTTATCAGGGCCAAGGCTATAAGGAGACTCTGCGACATCTTGAGTTCCCTCTTTGACACTGGCCAAAAACCAGAAATCAGGTCAAAAGCCCCTTAAAACAAACAGAAGAACAACAAAACTCTCTTTAGCCACTTAGTTTTTACCTAGAATTTATGTGCCAAGTTGTCTTAAAATGAGAGGCAGCTGTTTATTATTTACTAATGAGCAATAAAGTAGCTGATTTATGAACTGAGTTGTTGCTACAATGTATTTACACGGTTATAAATAAAGACAACCACAAAAAGATTAGCAGTGGGAGAGTTGAGATTTTATCTTGTGTTTGCAAGGACTCTCTCAGTCTCTTCACAGTATGGCAAAGCCAGGACTGGACCTGCAGGGCTGCTTAGCCCAGAGACTAAGTGGCCATCACCAGCACTATTAATACTACTGCAAGCTTTGTAGAGCTGTCTGCAGACCAGGGAAGAGGCTGGTGTCAATTAGCTTTTAATAAATCCAGGTTTACAGTCTAAGTTTTCTTTGCAGACTGTAAAGACAGACCACAGTACAGGAAGAGAAATTTTTTGTTTATGGATTTTCAAGTGTTCCCTTCTAGCTTACCACTCCCTTGAGTCATCTTGACTATGCACATCCAATGGGTTACTGTTCTACTGTAAGTCCCTACTGTGTGCAATCCATTGTTCCATAAAACTGCATTGTAGGCAACACAGACCTTTAAAAACGTTCTTGTTTTCCTGCCTGAGGTGGAGACACTCCCCCTCCCACTGCGGTTATAGACACACACATGCACAAACACACATACGCGTGCATACACATGTGCACACTCACGCCACGCACAGCTATTCACCAGTAAGTATGAACTTCCCCTGCTATCTAAAGTAACATACTGAAGTGCAAATAACAATATAGACTAGCAGTTTAGGTCTAAATCCTACATTACCAAGGCTGAGACTAGAATGGGGTGACTGAAGCACCTACAACAGAAAATTTCAGGCAGCAGTCACCTTCAGGGTCTCCATGCTCCCATCCTATCCCCTACAACCTGTGTGTTTTGTTTTTTATTGATGTGATGTTCACAGAGCATAAAATTAACTGTTTAAAAATCCATTAAAAAAATCCATCACCAGTGACTTGATTCTGACTCATAATGACCCTATCAGACAGAGTAGAACTCCCCCACAGCATTTTCAAGGAACAACTGGTGAATTTGAACTGCCAACCTTTTTAGGTAGCAGTTGAACTCTTAACCACTGTGCGAGAGCTCCAATTGTTTGAAAGTGAACAACAGTTCAGTGGCAGTTATTGCATTCACAATATAGGGCAAACACCATTTCTATTTAACTATAGAACATTTCTATCACCCCAAAAGAACACCCCATGCCCATTAAACAACCATTCCTTCCCTGCCCTCCAGGCCCTGGTAGCTACCCATCTTCTTCCCATCTCTATATATTTACCTATTCTGGATATAACCTGCATGACTTTGACCACTACTAACAATAAGAGCTAATTTTCCTTGTGCCAAGACACTACTTGAAGAATTTAACATACAATAATTCATTTAATCCTCACAAAAATTCAGTAAGGTGGGCACTAAGACTATCCCAGGCTAATGGCTTCTTACTTAATTCCCTAATTAGTATTTCTTCATCTGTAAAATGAAGAAAATGGCAACACCTTAGCAATTTGCTAAGCACATTTGTGTGAGACGCATTGTTCTAGGCCAAGAATGGCAAATAGTATGCAACGTAACTGACGAGCAGTGACTTCTTGTAAAACCTGGGAAGGAATTCTTGAGATGGCTCGATGGTACAGAGTACAATTACTGAGCAGTGGTATCTGGAGCCTGGTACTTCAGTGGCTAAGCACTCAACTTCCAACAGACACATCTGTAGCTTGAACCTACCAGCATCTCCACGGAAGAAAGAGGTAGTGGTCTGCTTCATAGAGATTACAACCTTGGAAACCATACAGAGCAGTCCTACTCTGTTTTATAAGATTGCTATGGATCAGAATCAACTCAATAGCAATGTGTTTTTTTAAGTGATATTTGTCGTGGACAGAAGATAAATAAAGTAGCAGAAGCAATACAGATTTGTTTGCTCCCCTAAATAATAAGGAAAAATAAAATGCAAGTGAAATACAGACTTTGCTTAAGTCTAGTACAAGAAAGAAGCATTAAACATGTAAGTGCAATAAAGCATTTCTGTCTACTGATCTGTTTAAAAGGAGAATAGTTCTGCCTACTGTTTTATATAAAAGCTGAGACACTGGAATTTAAAACAAAACAAAGCAAATTCAAAATCCAGTTTCTGCAACTCATAGATATGTCTTGAAAGAGTTGTTTAACTTCCCTTAAGTTTTATTCATTTCCTCTTTTGTGATATAAAGATAATAAACCTAACTCACTGAGTTCTAGTGAGAAGGGCATAAAATAAAAATGCTTGTACTATTTTTCACATATAAACCAAACCTATTGCTATAGAGTAAACTGACTCACAGTGACCCTAGAGGACAGGGTAGAACTGTCTCACAGGGCTACAAGGAGTGACTAGTGGATTCAAACCACCAACCTCTTGGTTAGCAGCCATTCTCTTAACACTGCACCATCAGGACTGTTTGACACATAGTGTGAGCTTATAGGATTGTTTGATATATAGTAAGAGCTTAATATGTGACATGGAAGTAAAATGGATGGGCGGATGGGAGGATGGTTGGATGGATGGATAGATGGGTGGATGGTTGGATGGAAGGATAGATGGACATATTAGGTGGAAAATATATGCAACAAAACTACATGTACATGCATCCAAGCCAAGTGCCATCGAGTCACATAAATATACTTTATGTATATAGACACAGGTATAGCAGAGTTGTAGTGAGATAGAGCAAAGAAGAATATTTACCCCTGGCATGCAAGTTCCAGGGACATCAGGAAAGGCTGGTAGGCTAATCACAATGTCCCTCACTGGTGGACAAGGCCAGAGAGCAAATTACCATTCACACACTTGCTGATGAATCCTCCCCTTTTTCCTCCACTGACATATCAATCCCTTTCCCCTTGTCCTCATCAACAAGGCTAGTGGGAGGGGGGGAGTTTTCCAAATTTAGAGATTGCCTCTGGGTGATTATTACCCTCCCTAAACCTTTGAGATACAGGTATGAGTACAAGTATGAGTATGGGTATAGGCATAGGCATAGGTGGAGTCTCTGGGTGTCACAATTAACCACAGAACTATTAAATGAAAGATCGACAGTTCAAGCCCACCCAGAGATGCCTGGTGATCTGTCACTGGAAGATCACAGCCTTGAAAACCCTATGGTATAGTTCTACTCTGACATAGGAGTCCCCATGGGTTGGAGATGACTCAACAGCAGCTGGTTTACTTTTTAAATTGGTATTTGTGATGGTTAAGGTTTTGTGTCAACGAGTCATGATTCTCAATGGTCTGGAAGTTACGATAGAGTTTGGCAGTCTTGTGATGTGATCATTTCTGTGATGAAATTTGATGTATCACAGTCACCTCCATGATGAGATCTTCTGTGAGCAGCTAGTCAGTTGACAGCAAGTGTCCTTGAGGGTGAGACCTGAATCAAATATAAGTGGGCTTTCTGGCAAGGCTTGTAGGCTTTTGCTCACACTGGATCCTGAAGCTGGGTCCCGTTCCTATAGCCTCTGCTTCTTGAGACTTTACCTGCTGTCTTGCCTGACAATCTTACGAGTTATCAGTCTTTACAGCCTATCAGCAAGTGCCCTGCACAATGGTCTGCAAATCTTGTGTCACCCAGTCTATGTGCCTGGATCAGGAGAAGCCTCTATCCTGACCACAGAACTGGGACATTCCATCCTCTACAATCATGTGAGCTGTTTCACTGACATAATTTTCTCTCTCCCTTTTCTCTCTCTCTCTCTTTCTCCCTCTCCCTCTCTCTATACACATATATGTGTGTAGCATGTACATACATATATATATGCGTATAGTCTAGTATATATATGTATAGTCTAATATATATATATATAGTCTAAGACAGTATCCAAAAAAGAAAAAAACCTGGTCTCATGGTGTTGGTTCCAGTTCATTTTGTCCCTACAGGACAGAGTAGAACTAACCCCAGAGAGTTTCCAAGGCTACACATCTTTGCAGAAGCAGACTATCACACTTTTTTCTCTCAGAACAGGAAGTGCTAACTTTACAGTTAGTGCCCTTAACCACTGTGCTACTAGGGGACATCATTTATTTATAGCGGTTAATATTTGTAGTGCCCAAGTATTAGCTGGATGCAAATATTTCTGTTGGTTGCTTTACTGCTCCATTATGACCCTATGACTCAGTCAGGATTCTTGATGGCAAATAACAGAATCTACTGATGACTAACCTAAGCAGAAGAAAAACTTCTTAGAAGGCTCCCAGAGGGCTCACTGATTCTGCAGGAGACCGGCTCAGAGAAGACAGGAACCAGAGAGGCTGAGTTGCAGAGATAATGTCTAAGATTGGCTCCCAAGAGCAGTCTGGTTAGATTGGGACCATGGACACCACAGTCACTGAATACTTAGCATAGATGTCACCACCAACAGCAATGCTCAGTGTCCCTGGAATTTTTGCACTTCTCCCTCAGGATGTAAAACTGTGCTCCACAGAGATTTCAATGGTTGTAGTCACTAGGTGGTACAAATAGTACGTTAAGCTGCTAACCAAAAAGTTGGAGATAGCTCACTCCGAGTCACCATCAGCTGAAGAGCCTAGCAATCTACTTCCAAAAAAATCAATCATTGAGAGTCCTATAAATCAGGTTTATTACGGCACACACGATACCAACGTGAGTCAGATTTGACCCAGTGGCAACTGGTCTGCTGGTTTTCCCTGAGATGTGCTCACCTTGCTGAGACAACACACTGCCTGGCTCTGGTCGTTCGTCTGTATCTCAGCTGCCAGAGGCTAATAAGAACAGGTACCAGGCCCTTTCGGCTTTCACAGTTGAATGCAGGACCCTTCTCCTACAAAAAGAAGCGCAATAGGGCCTATTTCAGAAATCGAAAGATGCATATGAGGTGTCAGAAAAAAAAAAAAAGCTTCAGCCATACCTTAAACAACACCGCTTTGACATATAGCCAAGAACATTGGACTAAAAGTGTGAAAAATTATAAAACTCCAAAGTTTATCTAAAAATATACTTAAAAATAAGGATTTTCAAGTCATCTTCTGGTGCTTAATGTCAAACACCTCTACATAATAGACAACCAATAAATGAGTAAACATGAAAGGAAGTCAATTACTAAATATGTAATTATTAATCATAAATAATGATTTTTAAAAGCTTCAAAAATTGATAAAAAAGTTCATTTCTCACTTTGATTTTATATGAAGACCAGTTTGAAATGCAAGAAAATTTGGATCCGACTCGACGGCACTTGGTGTTTTGGCTCTTTAGCCTGCTCAACAAATTTGGGAATTTTTAAACATGAGCATCTCGAAAGTAGTCAGAGGGAAAGCTGTCTTCTAAGTCAATAACAAGAGCTAGTCACTAGGAGTGAACTAATATCTTAGTCATCTGGTGCTGCTATAAAATAAATAGTACTGGTGGATGACTTTTAAAAGAGAAATTTTATTGTGTCACTGTTTGCCAAATTCAAAACATCAGCCCGCAGAGAAAGGTCTCTCTGTTAGAGGAAGGTGCCTGTTATCAACCTTCCCCTGGACTGAGAGCTTCCAAGGCGCAGGAACTCTAATTCCAAAGGAGGCACTCTGCTCCTTCCTTTGCTTCTGGCACTGCTTCTTTGCTGATGGCGAGAGGTCCCCAGCTCTCCGTTTGTTTCCCTTTCCTTTAGATCTCAAGAGACTACCTCAAGGCACAATACAATCTTGCCTTGAGTCCTGCCCCGGCAACACCACTGCTGCCCATCCTCTCTCATTAACACCAGAGAACCAGGATTTACAGCACGGAGAAACAACATCACACAATACTGGGAATGAAGGCCTAGCCAAATTGTTACACATCTTTTGAAGGGGACACACTTCAAACCATGACAGTTGATAACGAATAATCAAGAGGTAATTCCCATGCTCGTAAAAGATCTGCTAAGAGTCTCCCAAGAACAATGCAGACCCTTTCACAGAAGGCAGCACAAAGAAACAGAAAAATATTAGGTCATTACAAAAGTTGACCTCTTACCACCAGCACTTGAACATGATCAACTCTCTCCTATGTTAAATAAAATCTACCCTCTGTGTTTTTCCTTTCCAGATACTGCTATACTTCTGCCCTCTTCCTAACTGTCCCAGACTGCTTTATAATTGTTTGCGTTCACTTTTTCTACTTCCTCACCTCCACTCATTTCACTGTCCTTTGCAATCTGGCTTCTAACCCCACTATTCCATTGCAACGTCTCTTGCCAAGATCACCAACAACTTCCTTATAGCTAAGCCTAACAGACATTTTCTATCTTTATCTCCCTTAGCCACACAGCAGCCCCGAGGGATGATGACTTGTCTTGGAAATATTTTCTTCACTAAACGTTTATGTCTCTACACTGAATTTCCTCCTGTGTAATTTATTCTCTCAGATTTATGGAAGCTTACAAGACTTGGCATACCCAGCACAGAACTCACAAACAATTCTCTGAAGGTAAACTTGTCCTCCTTTAAAGTGAAAGCCACCCATGTAGATGGATGCTAATACTAAAGACTGCAGTGACATCTTTAAATCTTCCCTCTCCTTCACTGCCTAATTCTTCAGCTCACAATCAGCCATTTAGTCAGTGCTGACTATTACAAATGTCTGGTGGAAACAGTTAATGCACTCAGCTGCTAACTGACAGGTTGGAGGTTCGAGTCCACACAGAGGCACTTCAAAAGAAAGGCTTGGCATTCTACTTCTATTTCTGAAATATTGGTCATTGAAAACCCTGTGGAGCACAGTTCAACTCTGACACAACTGGGGTCACCAGGAGTTAGAATCTACTCGACTGCCACAGGTTTAATATGTGTAAATTCTTCTGTTTTTCTACATCCTTTCTACATCTACTGCAGATAACTAAACAAATAACTAGGTGACCTTAATGACCTCCTATCTCTGAGCCTCAGTTGTCGTCATTAGGTGCTGTCCTGTCAGGTCAGAATTTTAGTGATCCTGTATACAACAGAAGGGCACACTTCCTGGTGCTGCACCCTAGTCGTAATCGTTGCTGTGTCTAAGCTCATTGTTGCAGCCACTAGGTTCATCTAGATTGTTGAGAGTCTTCCTTTGTTTTGCTGGCCTGTAACTTACTAAGCATCATTACTTCTCTAGGGACTTGTCCTTCCTGATAACATGTCCAGATATGTCCGACTAAGTCTTGCCATCCTCACTTCTAAGAAGCTTTCTGGCTGTGCATCTCCAAGCAGATTTTTTATTCTTCTGGCATCTATGCTATATTCAGTAGTCTTTTGCTAACACTAACACCATAATTCAAAGGAAAACCAAAGAAGAATTGATACCTTAAAATTATGGTTTGGATCAAGCCTACCTTAGTCCTGAAAGTGATATCTTTGCTCTCTAGTGCTTGAAAGAGGTCTTTTGTAGCAGATTTGCCCTGTGCAATATGTCTTCTGATATTTAAATTGCAGCTTCCCTGGACATTGATTGTGGATCCAAATAAAGTAAAACTCTTGAGAGCTTCAGTCTTTTCTCTGTTTATCATGATCTTGTTTATTGGTCCAGTTGTATTTTTGTTTTCTTTATGTTCAGGATTAATCCGTAGGAAAGCTATAGTCTTTGATCTTCATCACTAAGTGCTTCAAATCCTCTTTGCTTTCAGCAAGGAAGGTTGTGTCATCTACATAATGTAGGTTGTTAATGAGTCCTCTTCCAATCCTGATGTTGCATTCTTCTTCATACAGTCCAGCTTCTCAGATAGTTTGCTCAGCATACAGATTTGATAAGTTTGGTGAAATGATACAACTCTGATGCACACCTTTGCTGGTTTTAAACTGTGAGGTAGCCCCTTGTTCTGTTTGAAAGACTGCCTTTTGGTCTACACATAGATTCCACAGGACCACAATTAAGTGTTCTGGAATTCCCATTCTTCACAGTGTTATCCATAGTTCGTTATGATTAGCAGTTGAATGTCTTTGCATAGTTAATAAAACGCAGGTAAACTTTTTTTTTTTTTCCGGTGGTCTCTGCTAGGAGTCAAGATCCATCTGACATCAGCAATGATACCCTTTGTTTCACATTTTCTTCTGAATCTAGCTTAAATTTCTGGCAGTTCTCTCTTAACGTACTGCTGCAGGTGTTTTTGAATTATCTGCAGCAAAATTTTACTTGTTTGTGATATTAATGATACTGCTTGCTAATGTCTGCATCCTGTTGGACCAACTTTCTTTGGAATGGGCATAAATTTGGATCTCTTCCATTGGTTGGCCAGGTAATCAAACCTCGATTACTGGTATGTAAAACTAAAGAGAGTGAACCCCAAGTTTCTTCCTTCTCTATATGTTGTGATTATAGGAATTTACAACCAAAGAAAGGCTCAGGGCAAAATCCATTCAAGTACTTTGGGAGATGATCTTTTTTTTCTATAAATTACAATATATAAATTAAATAATGATGTGACCAAGACTGTGCCCTACATTCTCACCGTGACACTGATCTAAAGAATAAGGTGACATATGAATTATATTTCAATAAAGGTTTTTTTTTTAAGTGTACAATCTGAGGGTCTTTGACTTCAACATACAATAAGACCTTTCTCCTTAAAAAGAGGTCTAATTTCCTCAATTGATGGTCCAGCGGTTTTGGGGTTCCTCTGAGAGCATGGCCCCCGGCCCTGATGCTGCCCGTTCCCATAAATTATAACAAAGATCCACTCTTTGGACAGGAATGGAATAGACTTGGCAATGCAGAGTAACCATATGTTGGAAGCACTTTATGGTTCTATACATCTATAGGATATCATCTTGCTGACCTCTGGCTGGAGGAAGGGGAGTGGACGGAGAGGAGGGGAAAGGAGACTGTTGGGAGGATGAGACATGTATGGAGCAGAGAGGAATAGTGTGCAGTCACCGGACAGGGAGAGCAGTGGAAGCTGCATATAGGGGGGCATGTAAATTTACATGTGAATGTACATTTTCACTCAGTTATGTTAAATAAAAAAAAAAATTAAAAAAAAGGTCTAATTTATTCTACATTTTGTATTGCAGAAATATTTTGCAGTGAAATTCTAAGGTAGCAATCAATTTATGTATCTTGTTTCCTCAGTCCTGTGGAAAACTACCTGAGAAAGTGGACTGTGGCTATCGGGTAAATAAATAAATGTCCGTGTTAACATTCAAGTATTAAATCTTTGTTGATTACCATTTCATATATCAAGAACTTGGATGACAGAAAAAAATGATGGTGTTTTAGGATGCCACAGGGAACAATGATGAAGGAGTTTGTTCAATTTTCAACAGGGGGAAGTTCAACCTTAACTATCATGGTCTACCCCTTGCCAACTTGGCATCTGCACACATATGTGTAAATAATCCCTGAATAAAGACAAATATAAAATAATGCTTGCACCTAATGTGATACAACAAATATACATATAATTGAAAATTCACCAGCTAAGTTTATTTTATAAGTGAATCAAAAAGAAATATTCGATGCACACATACAAAGCAGAAATACTCGTAACAATTATAGGCCTTGTTTCTGTAACTGGTCATGTGGTCAAAACTGATATTTAGAACCACCTATTTTGTATTCCTTTTGCCTTCAACAAACACCTCAGCTGGTCTTGTTTTTTTGCATGATGGGATGACCCATCCCTGCATTTCTGAAGAGTCAAGGCATTCATTCATAATTATGTTGAAATAGGGTTGCTGTGGTTTTCATTTGATTTTAATCAAATGTCATGAGAGTACGCAGAGATGTCATAAAGGACCTCCTGCATTCCATATGTGCTCTTCTTTACCTTCATTGTGTAATGTCAGTCCAATTTCCTCTTATAATAAGGATCAATCACCTCAGCCAATATGGTAATGCCTTTCTTTGTCTGTAGATGAAGAGGTGTAAGAAGCCCAAAGTAGCCAGGTGGCATTCTTAACTTCTGGTTCAGTGAAGTCAGTAATGTGTCTCCAGGTGGCAGCATTCCTACCTTTGGAACTAATGCTCTAGACCTGCAGGGCACCATGTTGTGGGGACAGAAAACAAAAATCTTGTGAGCGGTCCGTAGGGGTAATAGTAAGTGGTGCTGCTCCCAATTCCACCCTTTGATTACTGGACCAACAAATCCTGGCTATGGGAAAAACAGTACAGTATTGGATGCTCATTTACAGAACTTACAGTCTCTTGGAAAACATTGCCCCAACTCTGACAGTATTACCACCCAGTTGGTGCCATAATTACGTAATTCTATCATTCCATCAAGCCAGCTGCTTTAGGACAACAGGGAGCACGGTAACATCAGTGATTTCCATAAACATGAACCATGGCAACAATTCATTTGCTGTGAAGTGAGTTCCTTGATCTAAGGCAATGCCGTGTGGGATGCTGTGACTATGGATAAGGCATTCTACAAGTCCATGGGTGGTAGTTTCAGCACAAGTATCTTGTACAGGGCAGGCAAACTATACCCAGAGTGTCTACTCCTCTAAGAAAAAAATGCTGCCCTATCCTTGATGAAAGTCGTCCGTTTGTAATCATCCATCTGCTACCAGCTTGCTAGCTGATCACCTCAAGGGATGGTACTGTATCAGGGACTCAGTATTGGTCTCTGCTTCTGGGAGATTGGGTGGCAAGAAGTGGCTGTAGCCAAGTCAGCCTTGGTGAGTGGAAGTCCGTGTTGCGGGGTCCATGCATGACCTCCACCCCTGGCACCAAGGCCATTTTTTTCACGAGCCCATTGAGCAACAGCAGGAGTGACCGGGGAAAGGGAATGACTGGTTTTCAGAAAACGCATCATCCTAGCCACTTGATTGTTAAAATCATTCTCTTCTGAGGTCCCCTTTTGATGAGCAATCACACAGAACACAAATATCTTTACTTCTTTGGCCCATTCAGAGAGTCTGTCCACATACTTCTTTTCTGTTCTTCCTTGTCTCCGATTTTCCAGTCATGTTCCTTCTGAGTCCTGGAACATCCAGCGAAACCACTGAACACAGCCCACGAATCAGTCTACAATTACATCTCATCACTGTCCCTTCCAAACAAAGTCAGCAATAGAGCTCAAGGTTCTGCCCGTTGGGAAAATTTCCCTTCACCACTTCCCTCCAGGGATGTCCCAGAAAGGGACTGGAGTTCTGTCACTGCCCACTTTAGAGCTGTACCTGGCTATCATCCAGAACAATTTGTAAACCAGGTATGAGTTTTCTCTTCCTCAGTTAACTGATCATAAGGAACTTCCCATGAGGCCACGGGTGCAGGCTGAGATATGCAAGTAATACAACAAGAGTGGAGACCATGAACATTTGAGTCACTTCATCATGCAACTTATTTTTCCTTCAGTTCCTGCTCAGGCCTGATCTGTATACATCTCCTCCATTTAATGATGGAGTACCACTGTGTACATCTGACTTCATGACCTTGTGCATCAGACAACACCAAGTTTATGATGGGAAGCTCAGGCCACATGCTAACTTGATGGCTCATAGATAAGTACGCGATGGGCCTAGTAACAAGTCAAAAGTTGTTTTTCAAAAGGAGCGAAGGTATCTGCAGAGAATGGCAGGGCTTTGTTCTAAAATCCTAAAGATCTGCACTTATTCACAAAAAGGGCCAGCCAAAGACGCCAGACATCTTCTGTATCTACCACTGACACTTCAAGCACTGTTGAATGAGCCAGTTCATATGACTCAAGTGACAGAGTGGCTTGTGTGGCAGCCTGAACTGGTTGCAGGGCCTTCGCTTAGTTCGGGGCCCATTTAAAACTAGCAGCTTTTCACCTCACTTGCAAATGAGTTGGAGACGCACACCTAAATGAGAAACACATTACCTCTAAAATTCAAAGAGGCACACTGGTGACCATGCCTCCTTTTTGGCTGTAGGAGGTGTCAGATGCAGTAACTTATCTTTACTTTTAAGATAAATATCTCTGCGTACCCTATACCAATGGACCATTAGAAATTTTACTCAGGTGGAAGGCAGTTGTTGCCAGACTAATTTTCCACCCTCTATCATGCAAATGTTCACTAATATGTCCAGAATAATTGACAGTTCTTCCTTACTGGGTCCAGTCAGCATAAGGTCATCAATGTAACAGATCAATGCGACATTTTGTGAAAGGGAAGGAAGACCAACTTTTCTCCAGACTAGATTATAACATAGGGTTGGAGGCAACTGAAAGTGTTTCGCTTGCCTTGCCACCTCAAGGCAAACTGCTAGTGGTTGTTCTTTGAAACAAGTATAGAGAAAAAGTAATTGGCCAGATCAACAACTGCATATCAGGTTCCAAGAGATTTACTAATTTTCTCCAGCAATGAAACTACATATAGAGAAGCAAGTGCAATTGGAGTCATCACCTGGTTAAATTTTCTATAATACACTGTTGTTCTCCAAGATCCATCTGTTGTTTTTGCACAGGTCAAATAGACAAGCTGAATGAGGATATGGTGAAAATCATCACCTGTATTCTTCAAATCCTTGGTGGTGGTAGTAATCTCTGCAATGCCTCTAGAAATGTAGTGTGGCTCTAGTTTACTATTTTCCCAGGTAGGGGCAGTTCTAATGGCTTCCATTTGGTTTTTATTACCATAATGGCTCTTACTCCATTTGTCAAAGATCTCATGCGGGAATTCTGTCCATTGCTGTTATATCTATTTCAATTATGCTTTATAGAACCGGGGAAATCACCACAGGATGAGTTCAGGGACCTACTAGATGTGCTGTGGGAAGGACATGAGCTAAAACATCACCAGTAACCTGACCTCTACATGCCCATGCTCTGACTGGTGGGCCACAGTGACATTTTGGGTCTCCTGGAATTAGTGTCAGTTCAGAGCCAGTGTCTGGTAATCCCCGCAAAATACTGCTTATTTCCTTGTCCCCAGTGAGCAGTCACTCTTGTAAAAGGCAGGAGATCCCTTCAGGGAAGGGTGGGAAAAAGATTAACAGTATAAGTTTGGGGCAGCGTATTCGAGTCCTTTCTTAAGGGGACCTGGCTTCCGTTATTCAACAGGTCATGGGTCTTCAAACTCATACAATTCTGGGAATTGGTTAAGGAGCCATGACTCTCTGTTCTGGCAGTTGAAGTAAGACTGCTATTAGCTGGACCTACAATTTTTCTACTTGTACAGATCGAGTAAATAGTAGGGTTTTTTTAAAAAAAAAAAAAATCTATTTCAATCCTAGGAGCACCACAACAAAGTAGCCAACTCCTTAAGTCCATATAACTGAGACTATTCTAATTATTGCTCTAACTTTGTTTTCCATTACAAAACCTCACCCACCTTATCTTTTTTGATTGAGTGCCACCACTTGGCCTCTGCTGCCATGGGACACAGTATGCCCCTTTGTAGTTAGGTGTCTGAATTCAGGTAGGGCAGTTCACAGTGTCAAATATGACTTACATAAAATAGGAATCACAGTGTCTTCAAGGATGGTGGTGGTCCCTTCACAAATTTGTTCTTTACCATCATGGTAAATGGTGCATCTGCTGGGCACTTCATGTCTGTATCTGTAGGTCTAACTTGAAAAAGGTACTCTAACTTGACAATTTATCCAAGCCTTGAATACGTTTTTCCACAGTATACCAAGGCAAGACTGATACTTCAACTGGATTTAGTGAAGGTCATCATATAATCCATGCCTCAGCAAACCAATCAAATAAAGTATTAGGTCCTTTCATAGCCTCTCAAGTCAGAACACTGAGTAAAGAATCTGTGTTTAGTGGGCTAATATCAGTAAACTCCGGTTGATGCAACTCGTTTCTTGCTCCAGTATCCAACACACTTAATAGCCATCCCCACACATACAAGGCCTGACAATTAAGTTCACAAACTCATCTGGTGTTGCCACCAGGCAGGAAGATCAATGGGAGCTGCATATAGGTGGGCATGTAAATTTACATGGGATTGTACATTTTCATTCAACCATACTAAAAAAGAAAAAAAGTTCACAAACTCATTTAGAAAAATGCTACATTCCTCGTTGTGGAATATCACTATTGTCACCTTTAAAGTACTCCCTTTGGGAAGCTATGCACGGATGCCAGTACCTAGTTTACCTTTCAAAGCAATTTTGGAACTTTTTCCGGAATAGCCATCAGAGCTGTCATATTATATTTGATGTACTGAATGTCATCAAAATGTCTTCCTTTCAATATTTCCTTTATCTTTGAGTGAAAAATAAAGTCATCGGGAGCCATATCAGGAAAGCAGGGATGATGGTTCAATACAGTCATTTGTTTACTATCTAAAAACTCCCTCACAGACAGTGCTAGGTGAACTGGTATGTTGTTGTGATGCAACAGCCGCAAGATGTTGGCAAAAAGTTCAGGCTGTTTTCACCTAGCGTTTTCATGCAGCTTTTTCAGCACTTCCAAATAGTAAACTTAGTTTACTGTTTTTCCGATTGGTACAAATTCATAGTGAATGTCATGGATTGAACTATGGCCCCCCAAAATGTATGTGTTGATTTGACTCAGCTAGGCGTCCCAATGTGATGCTATTCCTACAATGTGTTGTGAATCCTGCCTCTGTGATTTTGTTGATAGAGAATGGGCTGCAGTTGTATTAGGGAGGCAGGACTCAAGTTACAAGCTTGAGTATAAGGGAGAGAAGTGAACAGAGCAAACTGGGAACTTCATACCACCATGAGAGAGCAGCACTGAGAGCAGAACATGTCTTTGGACCTGAAGTTCCTGTGCTGAAATGTTCTCCTTGAATTTGGGCTCAGCCCACTAGACTGTGATGATTTCTCATACTGAATGGACTTCTAGCTTATGAACAGATTTGTAGCTTACTGGACTGACAATAAAAGTTTCTCTTTATGAAGTCTTCTGTTCATGGTATTTTCTGTTGGAGCAATACCAGGTGATTAAAGCAATTAACAATTTCTATGATATCAAAAATGGTTAGCAACATCCTTTGACAGAACATTTTGGTCATGGAGAATTGGCTGACTTTCACTGTACACCTTGATCCTTTGTTTCAGGGTCTTATTGGTACACCCACACTACATCATCAGTGATAACATAACCCAAAACATCATCCAGCCTCTTCAAAAGATCTTGGCAAGCTTCAGCTCAACCTTGCTTTGTTCATTCATGAGCTCCTTCAGGACCATTTTTGCACACATCTTTTTCATGCCAAGATTTTCAGCTAAGACTTTCCTGTTTATCGGTATTTACTTGGTTTGCTATGCTTCTCACAGTCAGCTGACAATTTTGACATGCAATTTAATGAATTTTTGCAATGTTTTCATCAGTTCTGCTCATTACTGGCCACCTTGACCTCTCTTCATCAGTGACACTTTCTCTCCTCTCAGAAAAACATTTAATTCATTTGTACGCTCTCATTTTCTTCACGGCATTATTCCTATAAACTTGGACTAACATGTCCCTGATTTCACCTCCACTCTTACCAAGTTTAACAAGAAATTTAATGTTTGTTCATTGCTCTGATTCAAACTCTGACATCTTGGGGATGGAACAACAACAATGAACACCACTCAGGAAGACACCACCACGTGTCAACATGAACACAGCTATGGGACATTGATATACCAAGATTATGAAACCTTACCAAGTTGTTTGTACAGTGCTGCCCACGTAAGCACATAGTGGCAAGTTCACAATCTTAGCTGTCAGACCTTGTATTTCTCAGGTTTACTGATTTCTATTTGTATATGTTAGAAAAGTTAAGCAATTCTCTTGGAATGCAGTGTACTTCCTTCTGAGTCACAGTCCACATTTCCATTTGGGGCTCACTGAAACTTAAGTCTTGTAGAAGCCAGAATCTGTAGTGTGGAAATGTTTGAGAACATTCATCATTATCTTGTAAAGTATCTGCCTCAGGTGATGACTCATGTAATGACTCATACAAAGACTCTTTAGACACAGCTGAACTAATCTTATTAGATGAAAGTGAAGGGGCTACTGGTTTTACATGAGAGAGTAGTTTAGAAGACAAACATGGAGTAATCTCCTCAGATGGGAGTGAAAGGGCTGGTTCTGTTTGCAAGTGTGATTTGATGGAATTTTGTCCGAGACTCCAACCATCCAGCAGGTAGAGAACAGACACACGGACCACCACACACGGTTTCAAGATCCTTCCTCTACTTTATTTCCTGGTCACACGGCTTAAATAGTATTGCCTGCTGTATTCTGATAGGGCAAACAATATCCAATCACAGGGGGGCTTGCCTAGTCTCCAGGCAAAGCCTTACACTGGGCAGGCCATCAAGCGGGGTAAACAAGGGTGTGGCCCTGCAGCACGACGCCATTTTGCAGGCAGCGAGATCTAAGGCTTACAGGAGGTATGTGGGCCATGGCTCCCAACATCTCCCCCTTATACATTTAAATAAATGAAGCGTGTGCTTGAAGAGCCTGGCTTAGGTCATTCTTGGCTGAGGCGTCTCTTACCCGTCATGGGGAGGGTCCGCAGCGAAAGGTGGAGTCCCTGTCTTAGGTTGATGACACCCCCAAAGAAGGTTGCCCGTCATTGACTGCCTTCAAGCATTTGTAGCCAGACCCCTGGGCTAGAAGAGGGATCTCCGATCTCAGCAATTGCCTGTACTAACATGGTATTTTGCGCCTGCTGTCGAGCACGCATTCTTCTAAGATGAGACACAATCAGTATGATGGACAAAAGGCATACCCCAAACATGGCCCCTGTCCCGGCCCAGTTTTTCACAAGCGTCATGGCGTTGGAGAGCCACGATAGGAGGGATTGAGCAACGCTAACATCTACCCGGGTGGAATTGACACGAGTGATTTCCGCACGCAGTTGGGTCATCAAAGTCTCCATCTCAGCGGTCCAGTTGTTCCTCAGGTACATTGATAACTGGCGAGAAAGATACGCAGCTCGAGAATGATTCTGAAAAGGCACAGACGCGACAAACAAACTGCTAAAGCGCCACTCACAGCCTAGCTGTATGGCCTGCACTAACGAGTCAATCTGCTCTTGTACTAAATCTATGCGCTGGTTCAAGATGTGGATGGCACCCAGCACGTGTCCATCAATTCGGCCTTGGGCAGATAGAGCAGCAGTCGTCCCTTCGGCCAAAGCGTTGACAGTGGCTGCGGTGGAGACAGTCTGCGTGAGGGCCACAGCAGCAGTGGCAGCGGCTGCGACTGAAGCGGTGACAGCGGCTACAATGGCGGCAGTGATTCCAAAATCTCGTTTACTTCTCCAAAGTACCTCCGGGGATGGTGACTGCACCAGCCAGGGGACGTAGCACGGCAACCTGGTCACTAGAGCTGTAGGGAAAATAGATGTATTCCAGCAGAGAGAATAAAAGCAAGTAGAATTTGTACAAACAACCGAACTTTCTTTGGAGTTATTAAAAAGGAGAAACATAAACAGAGGCTGAAGGTATACAGGTGTCGGGGAAAAAGTTAAGTTGGAATTAGACTCAAACTGATTCACAGAGGTTTCAAAAATCTCGGACTCATTCCAGCGAACACTAGCATTCTTAAGTACCCCGCCCGTGATCACAGACATGGCAGTAATATCTGTACAGCTGCTATTAACACCACAGAGGAGCCAGACGTCAAAGGGGTTGGTGGGTGAAACCTGAGTGGGGCTTTGCCAGGTATAGTTGCACCCAGGAGACGTCTGATTCACCATAGTCCCAATGTTTGGGGAAAAGGTGAAGTAGGGTTTCACCGCCCACTGTAGGTGATGACTTTGACAACCTGTCCATAACTGTGACCAATCTCGTGTACTTTTGCAATATGGGGCCCAGCGAGGCTGTGAAGGCGGGTTAGTGCCATATTTAGGAATCATAAGGGGAATGCGACCCTGCAAGAGGGTGCCGTTGGCGGTGCTATTTCTTGGCGTGTCAAACCACCCTGCTGACATATTATACAAGGTGACACAGGAGTTGTCATCAGGTGCCAAGTCTGACAAATTGTGGGATACTGTAAAGCAGAGGAGGCCTCGCAGAGTGATGTTGATAGGACGGGATTCCAGGCTAATTTCAGAATCTAGCTTAATGGCAGGGAGTTGTAGGCTATGATCGGTGGTGAAAAAGCGAGGCAACAAAGGGGAGGTATGATGTACAGGGATAGAAAGAGGCAGGACATCCAACAATCCCCATCTATACTTATCCTGGGATTGTCCCATCCATGTTATGATCGTCACCAGCAGCAGGAGGATCAAGGATTTCCTCTTCATCTTGCTTATGTGCGATGGGGCGGACCAGACGCTCTGGGATCCAAACGGGGTCCTGTGTGTTCTGTGGAAAGACACAAACAGCTCCTTGTGACCATACCAAAACTGGATCTGGTCCTTTCCAGAGCCCACTGAGTACATCCCTCCACAGGACTTTGGCTGTGGATCCTCCATGAGGACCCATGTGACGATCGGCTGCAGAGCGGCCCTCAGCATCCAATGACAGAAAATTGAGTGTAAATAGGGCGAGCGAAAGGCGGTTCTGTGGTGTCCGGCCTTCCCTAACTCCCCTTTTTTGTTTATTAAGCATGGTTTTTAATGTTAAGTGAGCTCGTTCAACAATGCCTTGGCCTTGAGGGTTATAGGGGATGCCATGGGTGCACCGCGTTCCCATTTGTTGTAGGAAGTGCGCAAAAGTTTGGGAGGTATAAGCAGGGCCATTGTCCGTCTTGATTAGTTGGGGGATACCCCAAGAAGCCCAGGCAGCAAGACAGTGGGTGATGACATGCTTGGCAGTTTCGCCTGCTAAGGCTGAGGCACAAATCAAGCCAGAGGAAGTGTCTACGGAGACATGGACATACTTAAGTTTACCAAACTCAGCATAGTGGGTAACATCCATTTGCCACACCTGCATGGGTAAAATACCTCGGGGGTTCACCCCCACCGAGGGGGAAGGGAGGTAGGGAGCACAGGTGGCACAATTGCGCACTATAGTGCGGGCTGCCTCTTGTGAGATTTGAAACCGGGATGACAGGGTCTTGGAGTTGACATGGAAAAGTTTATGAAACTGGACTGCATGTTCCATTGCATTAAGGATCACAGGCACACGAGTCAGTGCGTCAGCCGTAGCATTACCTGTTGTAATAGGACCAGGGAGGGCCTGTTGAGCTCTATGTTGAACTATGTAAAATGGATGTGTTCTCTGGTGGAGTAGGCGCTGTATAGAGCAGAGCAATTGACTAACAGGAGAACGGGGGTTAATATAGCCTGCGGCTTCGAGGAGTCTGACAGCATTCACTACATATGCAGAGTCAGAGACAAGGTTGAAAGGGTCTGGGATGGTTTGGAACACCTGTAAGACTACATGGAGCTCAACCATTTGTGCAGAACTGGCTGGGAAGAGGTGTACTTGGGAGGATATACCTGGGATATGAATTCCCCCTAGTCCCGTGCTTGAGCCATCAGTGAAGATAACCATTGCTCCTTCGATGGGTGTGGAAGAAGTAATTTTTGGAAATACTATTGGATGTGTCTTGTAAAATTGAAGAAGAGAGTCTTTGGGAAAGTGATTGTCTATCTTTCCTTGATATGTGTACATTAAAATGGCCCAGTCATCAGAAACGGCAGCGAGAGTGTTCACCTGACGTTTGTCATAGGGAGTGACGAGCGTGTGTGGCACAAAGCCGAAGCTCTGAATACACTCACTAATTCCCACAAGAGCTAGCTGGGCAACAGCGGCAGGGTACCACGAAATGGACTTCCCTGCAGAAATGCGGGGGTGGATCCAATAAAGAGGGCCTCCCTGCCACAAGGTTCCGGTGGGTTGACTTTCAGTGGGCAGAATACAAAGAACCAAAGGCTGACGAGGGTCATACCGCCGGAGGGTGGCACCGGACAATGCATTTTCTACTTTTCCCAGAGCCGACAAAGCCTCCTTAGAGAGGGATCTAGGAGAAGAGAGCTGAGGGTCTCCATTAAGGACCTCATACAGTGGGCGCAGTACATGATTAGGCAACCCTAAATAGGGTCTGACCCACTGTATATCTCCCAAAAGGCGCTGGAAGTCATTTAAGGTGCGCAGGGAATCTCTGCACAGAGTTATTTTCTGGGGCTGTACTTGGTGTAGCTCTACTTTGGCTCCCAGAAATTCTATTACTTGTCCCTGTTGGACCTTTTCGGGGGCAATGTGTAGGCCCTGAGAAGAGAGGGCTTGCGATAGGTCAATAAAAGCCTGATGGAGTTCATTTTGGGAGGAGGAGGTGAGCAAGATGTCATCCATATAATGGAGGCAGCGCACCAAGGGGTGTTGATCTACAACAGGCTGCATTACCCGCTGAACGAACATCTGACACAAGGTAGGGCTATTAGCCATGCCTTGGGGGAGAACTACCCACTCATAGCGGCTATCTGGCGTCCCATGATTGATTGAGGGCAGAGTAAAAGCAAAGTGTGAAGTATCCAGAGGGTGAAGGGGGATGGAGAAGAAACAATCCTTGATGTCAATTGCCACTATAGGCCATTCTCGAGGCAATGTGGAAAGAACCGGGAGGCCGCGCTGAACAGGCCCCATGATTTCCATAGCAGCGTTAACAGCGCGGAGATCTTGCAAAAGTCTCCATTTACCTGACTTTTTCTTGATTACAAATATGGGTGTATTCCAAGGGGATATGGATTCTTTCAGGTGACCAAGCATGAGCTGCTCCTGTACCAGCTCTTCAGCAGCCCGCAGTTTCTGCTCTGGGAGAGGCCACTGAGGCACCCAGATGGGCTGCTCAGTTTTCCATTTGATTCTGGGCGTATCAGTGGCCCCTAAGAAAAACCCAGTCCCTGTTTTTCGGGTCTCTGGGTGGTTGGAAGGGGCTCCTTTTGCCCCTGCAACCGAGATCCAAGTCCAAAACTGGGGATATATCCCATGTCAGCCATAATGGCTCTCGACTGCGGGCTATACAATTGCTCATTAGTAAGTCTTAACCCAAGGGCATCTAAAATATCTCTGCCCCACAGAGTCACAGGGGTGTCTAGCACATATGGCTGAAAAGTGCCCCGATGTCCCTCCTCATCATGCCACTGCAATTCTGAGGAGCTGATACTAGGGGAATCAGAGTACCCTAGGCCTCGAAGAAGACTCTGCAACTGTTGAGTGGGCCATTTTTTGGGCCAGTCTCGCAGGCTAACAATACTTCTATCAGCTCCTGTATCTAATAAGCCTATCATTTGCTTGCCATTAACCTTAAGAGAATACATAGGTCGGCGGTCCAGGTCCAGAGAGAGCATGACACTGGTGGGGCCGCTGGACCCAAAACCCTGTGTCCCTCGTACTCAGGCAGATGCGGGGAACTGCTGATGTTTACTAGGCAGAACCAACAATTGTGCAATCTTATCCCCGGGTGAAATCACAAGAATGCCTTTCGGGGATGAGACCATAATTTTTATGACCCCAGTATGGCACTTGGCTAGTATAATCTGGGTCTATTACCCCAGGATAGACTATAATTCCTTTTAGCATAGCAGAGCTACGACCCAGGACAAGCCCAACTGTATCGGGCTGTAACAGGCCAGACATGTCTGAGTCTATTGGTTGTACCCCCATTTGGGGTGTTAATATGAGTCTGGCGGTGGCGCGGAGGTCCAATCCGGCGCTGCCTGAGGTTGCTCTATGCGGCTCGGCATGGTCAGTGGCTGTCCCTGTTCCGGAGGCTGGAAGGATGGCCATTGGGGTGTTGGCGTTACACTGTGGGCCCCATATATTTGCGGGCCCTGGTGGCGAGGGCCCCTGTGCCCGTTTTTCGGACGGGCTCCCAGGTTTGGAGTGGGCAGAGGGGTTCCTTCCACTGTTTTCAAAGAGAAGCAGTCGGAGGCCCAATGATTGCCCTTTCGGCACCGGGGGCACAGCCTGGGACCAGCATTAGGGGCAGAGGCCCCCGCTGAGCCTGTGCTCTGTTTATAAGGGCATTCACGTTTGAAATGGCCTGGTTGTCGGCACTGAAAACAGGTGGGCTGGCCTTCATAGCGATTTTGACGTGGGGCCCCACCCTGATGGACCCCCCGGGTTCCATGAACAGCAGCGACCACTGCAGCGGCCAGTCCAGAGTTAGTAAGAGAACCGGCCAACTCCCGGCAAACTCGCATCCATTGTTCGATACCTTTTCTCTTGTGGGGGGTGATAGCCGTCCGACACTCCTTAGTACATTGCTCATAGACGAGCTGCTTGACCAGGGGCGTGGCTTGATTAGCATCTCCAATGATCTTTGTGGCACAGTCAACCATGCGGGCCACAAAATCTGAGAAAGGTTCATTAGGTCCCTGTATAACCTTAGTGAGATTTCCTGCCAGCTCGCCCCGATTAGGGAGGCATTTCCAAGCTTTGGTGCATATTTGGTTGATCTGCTCATAGACTTGCTGTGGATACCCAATCTGATTGCTTGCAAAGCAGCCATACCCCATTAGCATTTCCATATCCCAGACCTGATTGCCATTCCTAGCATTTTCCGCTGCCTTCTCTACTGCTAGGTCTTGGGCCACAGACTTCCAGTCCAAGAACTGTCCTGATGAAAGACAAGCTCGGGCAAGATGTTGCCAGTCGGAAGGGGTCATAGCATAGCGCCATAGGCTTTCCAAAGAGGCCACAACAAAAGCAGATACGATACCGTATGTCCTAACAGCTTCTGCTATGCCTTTCACCAGTTTCCAGTCTAGAGGGTCATGATAACGATTGCTCTGTTGATCCTGAAAAACAGGAAAGGCAGCAGGGCTGCCCTCCCACATCTGCGGGAAATGACTCCTCTGCGAGAGGGGAGGCGCTGAAGGGTTGTACGAGGGAGGTACTGTGTCGGCACCAATCTTCCCTGGGGCCCCTCGGGCTCGGGGGGAGGAAGGCGGTCGCGGGGGCCGGACACACATCCGGCCAACATCGCGCGTCAACTGCGTCACTGTTGCCTCCCCTTCTTCCTCCTTCCTTTCTTCTTCTCCTCCAGTTCTCCCTCCCCTTCTGAGTCACTGCCGCTCCCCTGCACACTCTCACCAGACACACTACCCTTGTCACTACCCTTTTGGGAAGCTTCCTCTTGAACACGCTCGAGGGCGTCTTGTCCCCGGGTGAGGACTCTCTCAAAAACGCTCGACTCATCCTCCAAGCAAGTCAAAATTAAGACCCAAATTCCCATAACTCCCGGGGGCAGGGTACCTTGCATATCTGCCCTAGTCAAATCCTCTCCCAACTTGTTCCATGCAGACAGAGTGAGGTGGCCAGAAACCAGGAACCATGGAGCCACCTCCTCCACCGCTAGAAGGAAATGCTCTAAGGTGGCCTGCTTGATACCGATCCCGCGCTGCTTGAAAAGGGATTTACAGGCTATTAATAGCCGCTGTGAAGAGGGGTGATTACCCATTTTATACAATTATTAATTACTTTCCCTGGTCAATGCCAGTTCCTTTCCCCGGGCGTCCCCGGATGATTCCAGCTCTATACGGCTGCTAGACAAGAGCTCTATCAAAAGACCACCCGGCCGTGCCGGATTGATTGCCCCTCCCAGGGGTCCTTACCGCTGTATTCCCGGGGTCTCTCAGGCTCCCCGTCCGGGCCACCAGATGTCTGAGACCCCACCCGTCCAGCAGGCAGAGAACAGACACACGGACCACCACACGTGGTTTCAAGATCCTTCCTCTGCTGTATTCTGATAGGGCAAACAATATCCAATCACAGGGGGGCTTGCCTAGTCTCCAGGCAAAGCCTTACAATGGGCAGGCCATCAAGCGGGGTAAACAAGGGTGTGGCCCTGCAGCACGACGCCATTTTGCAGGCAGCGAGATCTAAGGCTTACAGGAGGTATGTGGGCCATGGCTCCCAACAGAATTTCATGCCTTAGTGTCTCCTGCTCCCTGATTATCTGCCCAGATGTCCCCATCCCAAGTTTCAGGATTCTGTTTCTTCCTAACCAATGCCCTTGCTGTAACTTCAGACACCTCTCAAATTTAGAAATTGAGTTCACATTGTAATGCAACCACTCTTATGATAAGACTGTTTCTGGTTTGGGGCAATATCAGCTCCGTTTGCTAGAAATAAGGTTTTCTTTCAAAGCGCAAGTAGAAAACTTGAGGCCATTCGTGTAGCACTTGAACTTTGACTCTGAAGCCCCGAGCCCTTCTCTTTCTTTCACTGGTTTATCTAGTAAAAATAGGACCAACTAACTAACTTACTTATACTTCTCATTGTGACAAAATTGTAGAAAAATATCACACATGCAGGAAGCGATCAGTCTCTGGAGAAGGACATCATGTTTGATAAAGTATAAGGTAAGCCAAAAATAGCAATACTCTTGTCATTGACTGAATTATCTAACCAAAAAATGTGTGTAGTAATTTCATTGGGCTATGATTCTGAGTATTTTGTGGTTGTCCACCATTTTGTAATTTTCTTATTTGGTAAATCCTAATCTTTGCCTGTGGCTAATGGGGAAAGACTGGATTATGATGAAAAGGACTAGGATGAGACTATAACACGCTTACTAAGGTCACTTTCTTACTCTAATGAAAGGGAGTTTCCCAGGAGTGTGACTTGCAACATCTTGTATCTACAAGAGATAAAAAGAAAGGGAAGCAAACAGAGGTTGGGAATCTCATACCATCAAGAACAGCACCAGAAACAGAGCACATCCTTCATACCTGCGGTTCCTGTGCTGAGATGCTCCCAGATGGAAGAAAGACTGATGCAACACAAGAATCATTTTCCAGAGTTGACAAAGACAGAATGCATTCCCCTGGAGCCAGCCCCCTAAATTTGAACTTATAGCATACTAGACTGTAACAGAATAAATTTCTCTTCATTAAAGCTATCCATTTGTGGTATTTCTATCATAGCAGCACTAGATGACTAAGACAATCCTAAACAAGATGGATTGACACAGTGGCAGCAACAGTGGGTTCAAGCATAACATGATTGTGAAGATGACACAGAACCAGGTAGCATGTTGTTCTGTTATAAACAGGATTGCTATGAGTCAGAACCAATTCAAGGGCAGCTACAATGAAAACACCAAACATACAATCACCGAGAGCCTTGCCTTTCACTAATATTTGATCTATAGGTGGTGATATTTTGTGTGTTATTATTGCCATGTCAAACCATAGACTAGCAGTGCCCTGTTTACTACAGGAAGCAGAGTCAGCAGCATCTTTAAGACTAACCAGACTTAAGAACCATTTCAGAAAACTCATACTAACAATTTTGTTCCTCTAGAACCACTCTTAGCAACAAATTTCTTAAGCTGGCCTAACTAGAGAAAAAAACCAGTAAAAACTAAAATCTACTGCTATCAGGTTGATTCTAACTCATAGAAACCCTGTAGGTCAAAGTTTCCAAGGAGTATCTGGTGGATTTGAACTGCCAACCTTTTTGTTTAGCAGATAGAGCACTATTCACTATGCCACTAGGGTTTCCAAAACCGGTAAAGCTTATAAATATAGAGAGAGAGGTTTAGATTAAGGAAATGACTCACATGATTGTAGAACGGAATGTCTCAAGTCCATTGGTCAGGATAAAGGATTCTCCTGATTCACATAACAGCAATGAATTCACAGTCAGCATGTCAGACAACACAACTCTTGTTCACAAGCTGCACACATTGATGAAACCCAAGATAAACAGGCAAATCAGCAGATAAGCTGCTTCCTCAGGTCCCAAAAACCAGAGGTCTTAAGAACAGGAACTAGTTGCAGAATCCAGAACCAGAGAAAGGTCCCAAGCTTTGCCAATATATTTGATGCAGGCATTATATTTGATGCAAGCTGTGTCCTCAAGAAAACTCCCTTTCTACTGGTTGCTTACAGCAGATCCCATCATGGAGATATCACATTATATCAAACCTCATAATGGAGGTGATTACAACATCATATGACTGCCAAACTACATCACAACTGTCAAATCACCGGGAATCATGACCCAGCCAAGGTGACACACAACTTTAACCATAGCATCAACTTTGTTTGTAGAAGGGAATGTAAATATTGCCGGTGGGTAGTTAGCTTTTGTTTTGTTCTCTTTTTTTTTAAAGAATAGATTAAGGATTTAACGCAAAACTGCTTTATGGGAAAAATTAAAGACTGTAAGCAGATAAAGTTAAGTGATACAACATGGGAGTTTCCACTAATATGCTCAGTAAGGAGCCATTTTAATGGTAGAGAAAGTCAACAGCAAAGTGAGAAGTTGGGATGCTTTAGGGACAAGGACTAGAAAGTAGGCATTGATTCCTGCCTTAAGGATACTTCAGTTTCTGCAGTGTGTTAGCTCAGCTGATTAAAGTCCTAGTGAAGATATCTTATATTCACTAAAATGGTCATCAATCAACTAGAAAAAGAGGGACCATCCCTCTTCAAGGCTCATTAGCGGATTGAACATGTAACATTGCATTACTTAAGGATTAATTCTCTAATTCCAGGGATGAAACTCATCTAAATCAGTACCCCTGTATACAAAAACAGACTCAAATGGTAAGGCTAAAACTTAAAAAAAAAGAAGAAGAAGAAAAAGCAGCTTCCATTTTCCAAGGCCTATTGGGAAAGAAAGGGCAGGTTCTCTAGCAAAGAGGGGAGTAAAGGGTTAGAGTCTTCCAGTCTTCCTAACAAAGGAGAGGTCACACTAATGGAGGAGTGCCATCTTTCTGGCAGACTGTGACCTTAGGGAAACCAAATCCTTCTAATCTTGTCAAGCAAGACACTGTATTCTGACAGGTGATTTCAGCAGAACACCAGCAATATCATAAGACAGACAAATAACATGTTGCCTCGGACTCTCCCTGGGTGATAGCAACTGGTCTTCTACCAATTATGCACTAACTGGGTCCTGAATCTTTGAAAAATGCCCATCGATGGCACAGCTGGAGTTTGCAGGGACAAGGAACCCACCAGTCCCTTTAAAATATGTAACTGAAAGCTGCCTGCACTTTTGTATTTCAAATATATTGTCAGGGCTTCAGTGCAAACTGTCATGCAGTAAAATTGCACCAGGCAGCTTTAAATCCAACGTAGGTAGTCTAATATCCAAATAAAAACAAAAGCTTGTTAAAATGCATTGTCAAAAAGCAGTATTTGTTGTGGGAACCTGAGTGCTGCTAAAGAGAATTGTCTTATGGATTCCTACAGAGACTCACCAAATGGGTCAGTTCTTTGCTGAACTGAGATGGTAGCCAAACACTACATGCAAATGACATGAAAGAAGAGCAAAGTTGAGAAAAGAAGACACTACATCACCAAATGCAAAGTGTGGTCACTCTGGAAAATATTAAAGCAGTCTAGAATGAGGCTAGGGGAGCAAAACAAAACAGAAAAATGAAAGAAAATTAATGGAGGAAGAGTCAAGCTGAAAACATCTGACTCTAGGCTTTACAAGTTACACTTTTATGCTCTACCACCCATGAGACAGTACTATTCAGGACGACTTCACTCATCATATGGTCTTGAGTATCTCAAGTCATTTAAAAGGATAGCTTCAAATTAAATTAGTTCATTTAAGTCATTTAAAAGGATAACTTCAAATTAAATTAGTTCATCCTAATTATGCAAAAATGATAAATTCAAATAAGCAAGGTAATTCACTTCTAAATTAGAAATTTTTTCAATCACTTGGCATCTCAAATCAAAGCTAATGGGTAATCTTACCAATTATATCAATTTGACTCTTAAATTTAAATACATAAACATATGATGAACTGAATTAACATTCTTATTGGATATGCACTTAACTTATGAGCATTCACTCTTAGGTAGGGAAGCGCTCTCAAGATGTGAACTTTGAAAGTGTCATTGTCCTTGAAAACCAAAGACGCTTGGTACAAAAGTGCCTATGTGAGAATCTAACACCATGAGTCCTCAGAAATCTACTTAACAAGCTGACTCCGTAGGAAAACAAAGGTAGCTAACACTACAAAAGATAACACTATGGAAACTTATGAAATATTTATCAAAGAAAATATTTGATAAATAATAAAAATACTTGGTTTTAGGAAGCAATATGAAATAGTGCTAAGCTTCAACATAATTGAACTTATGAAAACAGGACCTTCATACTAAGAAAAAGAAAGTAATGCTTCTTGAAATCTACATTTTTCTAGGTATTACTAAATACTTTCCAATACATTAGGGCCTTAGAAAGTAAGAAAGTAATTTCCCTTACATTACACAGAAATAAATGATATAACTAGGATTCTAACACATTCTAACACATGAGATGTTCTGATGACTAACCAACCATTTTTGTCAAGTATTTACCACATTACCTTGGCCAGTACTTAAAATATTACAGTGTTCTATATTTGCTTAAATATTTTCTAAGAATTCTGAATAAGAAAGGTCAATTTAGACTCCAGTTTTGTTATTGATGAATACTAAATAATCTTTAAAATAAAAATATAGACAAAATATTCATGCATTCTGGTAGCATCATAAATCTTTCAAATATCTGATAAACTTCAAATGTTTGAAACATACAAAGATCATGACAAAGATTGGAGGAAGACTCACCAACAATCTGTGTTCTGCAGATGACACAACCTTTCTTGCTGAAAGTGAACAGGACTTGAAGCACTTACTGATGATTAAGACCACAGCTTTCAGTATAGATTGCATATTGACATAAAGGAAACAAAAATCCTCAGAACCGTAGAAAAAAGCAATACCGTAATAAATGAAGACCAGATTGAAGTTGCCAAGAATTTCCTTTTACTTGGATCCATGCTTATTGTCCATGAAAGCAGCAATCAAGAAATCAGATGACATAGTTCATTGAGCAAACTTGCTGCAAAAGAACTCTTTCAAGTGTTAAAAACCAAAGATATCACTTTGAGGACTAAGGTACAGCTGACCCAACCCACAGTATTTTCAGTTACCTCATATCTACCCAAAAGCTGGAAAAGAAGAAATGATTCACTAGAATTTTGGTGTTGAAGAATATTGGATATATCACAGACTACTAGAAGAATGAAAAATTTGTCTTGAAAGAAGTACAATCAGAATGTTCCTTACCAGCAAGGACAATGAGACATTGTCTCATTTACTTTGAACGTCTTATTGGGAGAGACGAATCCCTGGAGAAAGATATCATGCTTAGTGAAATAAAGGGTGAGTGAAAAAGAAGAAGACCCTCAACAAGATGGGCTGATGCAGTGGCTGTACCAACGGGTTCAAGCGTACCTACCACTGCGGGAAGGACACAGGACGAGGCGGCATTTCATGCTGTTATAGATGGGTTCACTGTGAATCAGAACCAACTTGATGGCACCGAGTAACAACAAGCATCAACATCACTTAAGTCTTGCATAAGGAAGAAAGGAGACAAAATGTTCTAGATAACTATTGCTATATAGCAAACCACTCCAAAAACTCTCTGGTTTTACACAGTAACTTTTTTCCTTTCTGGTATTATTCTGGGGTTGTGGACAATTGCTGGGCAGTTCTTGCTTAGTCTCACATGCTATTACAGTCAGATGTCAGTTGGAGCTGCATTAATCTGACAGTTCAATGAGATTGGATATCCAAGATGTTGTCCTCATGTGACTTGCAGAGTAAGTTTTACTGGCAGAGGAATCTGAACGTGAGTTAGGAGCTTGTTTAGTGCTTCCAGCTGGAGCAACTACATGTGGCCTCTCTATGCATCTTGGGCTTCTCACAACAGGGTGACTGGGTTTTGAAAGAGAGCATCCAAAGAGTAAGTGTTCCAAAAGATCTAGGCTTTACTCAGACTACACTCAGAAGCCCCAGAATGTCACTTGCGCAATATTCTATCGCTTCAGTCAACCACTAAGACCAGTCAAGATTCGAGGGATAGAGAGTTACTTTCCACCTACTGATGTGAGAAACAACAGCACAGTGTAGGCAGGGAAGAAGACGATGCATCATACCTTAATCTTTTCTGTGCTTTCCTCCCATCTATACTTTACCCCAACTAAGTAAGGAGGAGAAAATATAATAAAATTACAATAAAAGAATAATATAGTTTACCTCTTTGATTTTGTCTCATATGAAACACTGTAAATATTACTTCAATGAATGAATGAAAGCCCCTGTTTCTCCAACTTTTGTTTCCTCTCTTTTCCTCAACACCTTTCTTCTCTTCTCTTCTCTTCTTTCTAACTGAAGGTAAAAGAGAAAAACAGTAGCAACATATTCTAATTAGTATATCTTATGGTTAGTGAATTTCTACCCACATCTCTCGTATGATACCTACTTGACAGGGTCATCTTCCTACATAGAAGGTAATGGGAGCTTTTTAAAATGTAACTAAGAAGAGGGAAGGAAAAAAAAGTGAAAGACAAAGCAGATTATGAAGGGAAGAAGGAACCCATATACACATAAGCTGAGCAGCATTAAGACAGAACGGCTAAAGGCATTAGAAAGAAAGAAGCTAGATTTTGCCTTTAGAGGGTGTGCTCATCCATCCTTTTCATTCTAATTCATTGCCACCTGCCCCAGCCTAGTGACACCTTCTTTCCTAGTTTCTGAATTATTACTGTGTCATCTTATCTAGTCTCCCTTGTTGTTACATGGCAAGTTACATGGCTCTTATTGACTCCGTGTTTCACAGTAGAACTGTCTTGTGTGTGTGTGTGTGTGTGTATTCATATATGTATGTTGTTATTAGGTGGCCTTGAGTCAGTTCCAACTCATAGCAACCCTGTGTACAGCAGAATAAAGTATTGCCTGGTGCTGAGCAGTGCTCACAATCATTACAGCTACTGTGTCAATCTGCCTCATCAAGGGTCTTCCTTTTTTATGGTGGACCCGCTACATTACCAAGCATGATGTCTTTCTCCTGGGACTGTTCCTTCCTAGTAACACGTGCAAAGTACATGAGATGAAGTTTTTTCATCTTCACTTCTCAGCAGCACTCTGGCTATGTTTCTTTCAAGAGGGGCTTGTTTGTTCTTCTGGCAGTCAAACACCATGATTCAAAGCCATTAATTCTTCTTCAGTCTTCCTTATTCATTGTCCAGGATTTGCATGCATTTGAAGCAAGAGATAAAGCATGGCTTGGAACAGACACACCTTAGTCCTCAAAGTGACATTTTATTTCTCTACACTTGAAAGAAAACTTTTACAGCAGGTTTGCCCAGTGGAATATGTCATTTGGTATCTGGACCACTTCTTCTGTAGGCATTAATTTTTGATCCAAGAAAAATAAAACACTTGACAACTTCAATCTTTTCTCTGTTTATCATGGTGTTGCTTAGTGCTCCATTTTGGAGATTTTTGCTTTCTTTATGTTGAGGTATAATCCATACTGAAGGCTATAGTCATTGATCATAAGTAAGTGCTTCAAAACCTCCTCACTTCCAGCAGGCAAGGTTATGTCATTTGCATATCACAGGTTGTTAATGAGTCTTCCACAAAACCTGATGCCATGTTCTTCTTCATATAGTCTAGCATCTCTGATTATTTGCTCAGCATACATACTGAATAAGTACAACAAAATGATACAATGGTGGGCGCACCTTTCATGATTTTAAAACACATAGTATCCCTTGTTCCATTTGAATGACTGCCTCTTGGTTCATGTACGTATTCCTCTTGAGCACAGTTAAGTGTTCTGGAACTCCCATTCTACACAATCTCATCTATAATTTGTTATCCATGCATTTGAATGCCTTTGTATAATCAGCAAAGCACGGGTATATATCTTTCCAGTATTCTCTGCTTTGAGCCAAGATCCATCTGACACTAACAGTGACATCCCTATTTCTACATCCTCTTTTAAATCTGGCTTAAATTTATGGAAGTTTCCTGTCAATGTACCATGACAACTTTTTTGAATGGGATTAATGATACCTTCGAAATTTCCACATTCTGTTGGATCTTTCTTTGGAGTAGGCACAAATATGACTCTCTTCCAAACAGTTGACCTGGTAGCTGTCTTTCAATATTCTTGATGTAGACAATTGAGTACTTCTCGTGCTATATCTGTTTGTTGAAACACCTCAGTTGGTATTTCATCAGTTCCTAGACTCTTGTTTTTCATTAATGGATTTAGTGCAGCTTTGCCTTCTTCCTTCAGTCCTTCCAGTTCTGGATTACAAGCTACCTGTTGAAATGACTGAATGTTGACCAGGTTTTTTTGTACACTGACTGTGCATTCTTCTCATCTTCTTTTGAGTCTTCCTGTTGCCCCTCAGTATTTTGCCTATTAAAAAAAAACAAACAGACTGCCCGCGAGTCAATTCCAACTCATAGCAACATTATAGGACAGAGTAGAACTGCCCCCACAGAGTTTCCAAGGAGCACCTGGTGGATTTGAACTACCAGCCGTAACACTTAACCACTATACCATCTGGGCTTCCATTTTGCCCATAGAGTCTTTCAAAATTGCAACTCAAGGCTTGAATTTTTCTTCAGTTATGAGAAGTGTCAAGTGTGTTTTTCCCTTTTGGTTTTCAGACTTCATTTCGTCTTCTTGAGCTGCCCTTTGAAATCTTTTGTTCACCATGTTTACTTTATCATTTTTTTCATTCACTTTGGCTGGTCTGTGTTCAACAGCAGATTTCAGAGTCTCCAGACATCCATTTCAATGTTTTCTTCCTTTCCTGTCTTTTTAATGACCTCTTGCTTTCTTCATAGATGACATCCTTGATGTCATCTATAACGTATTGAACTGTGTTCCCCCAAAAATATATTTAGCCATTTGGCTGGGCTATGATCACCAATATTTATAATTGTTTTCCATTTTATGATCTTCATATAATGTATGTTAAAGAGGATTAGGGTGGGGCTGTAAATCCCTTACTAAGGTTACCGCCCTGCTGCAATGTAAAGGAAGTTTCCCTGGAGTTTGGTTTACACCATCCTTTATCCTTCTATCTTACAAGAGATAAAAGGAAAGGGAAGTAAGCAGAGAGTTGGGAACCTCAAACCATCAAGAAAGCAGCACCAGGAGTAGAGTGTGTCCTTCAGACCTGAGGCTCCTGTGCCAAGATGCTCCCTGAACAAAGACTGATGTAACACAAGGACATTCCTCTGGAACCAACAAAGAGGGAAAGCTTTCCTGTGGAATCAGCATCCTAAATTTAGACTTGTAGCCTACTAGACCGTACAAGAATAAACTTTTCTTTGTTAAAGCCATCCACTTTGTGGCATTTCTGTTAGAGCAATATCAGATGACTAAAACATCATCCCACAGATCATCTGGTCTTCGGTCAATAATGGTGATTGGGTCAAATCTATTCCTGAAATGGTCTCCAGATTCAAGTGAGTTATACTCAACATTGTATTTTGGTTCTCACGGACTTGTTTTAAATTTCCTCAGCTTCAAATTAAACTTGCATATGAGTAACTGATGGTCTGTTCTGCATCTGTCAGATCCTGGTCTAGTTCTCAATAATAATATTAATCTTTTTCTTTGTCTTTTTCCATCTATGTACTTGAGTTAATTATATATATATATGTATATAACCACAGAAAAAAGACTGGAAAGATACACACCAAAATGTAAAGAGATAATCCTTCTGGAGATGAGCAAAAGATTGTGTGGCTAGTAGAAGTTACCCTTTCATTGCTGATGTTACATGAACTTGTTTACAACATCACACATTAGTCTATTACTTGTATTTTTAAGAGCTTCAATTTCCTTTCAACCTTTTTGTTACTAAAGAGGAGATCAAACTGTCCATGTTCCATTAGTAGGTAATTAAACTAACACTGAATCATTTTTCACAACTTAGATTTGCAATAATTACAAAGATAGTTAAGAACACCAGTGCTAGTATTGCACTATTTAAGAACTCAATACAAAAGGGATTTTAAAAATGTGTACGTGCAAATAAAATTATCTGATTATGAAATCTGGTGTGGTCTGTGATCAAACACATTTTGTAGTGAGAGTAGTTTATTGTCAGGTATAATTAAAGCTGTAGATATTATTTTGAAAGTAGAGACTTTAGGGGATAGCGGGAGAGACTTTTGAAGTAAAGTACAAATTAAGAATAATTACTGCAGTGATCATGGAATGTCAGCATCCATTTCATTATGATGAGCTTAGTACTCTTTAAAGTGCCGTTGAACCCAGAAAAGCATTGGTATAAGACCAAAAGAAGCTTTGGGAATGGTAGTTTTGAAGTCTTAAAGAGTATGATAACTGGCAAGCAGCAATTTTAAAAGTAGACTAAAGAGCAAATGTCTTTATTACCAACAGAGATCAGTATACTTTAAAATATCATATATAGAGATAGTACATTTCAAAATTTTGTACATGCATATATATTTTTTCACATCCAGTACTGAGTGTTCTTACAGTCATTTTATTTGTTTTTGTTTTGTTTTGCTTATTTGCTTTACTCTATTCTGAGTTCAAAACTAGATAAAACAAAACTTTAGTTGTGGGTGTTTATAGAGGTAGTTATCTTAGTTTCCTAGGGATACCATAACAAAAACATACCACATCTGGATAGCTTTAATGAACTAGAATTGATTGTCTTGAAGTTTCACAGGCTAGGCCTCTGAATCAGGACACTAGTTCTGGGCGAAGGACTTTATTTGTTGGTAGCATTGAGTGTTCCTTGCCATTTTCTGTGAAGACAGATGTGTTTTCACATGGCATCTCTTTTTTCATGAATGTGTCTGTGTCTGTTCTACTCTTTATACAAGATACCACTCAGAAGTGATTAGGTTTAAGACCCAACCTACTCTGGTGTGACCTCATTGACATAAAAAAAGAAAAATCCATTTCCAAATGGAATTATATTACAAGTACAGGAGTTAAGACTATCACATTTCTTTGGGAGAACACAATTCAATCAAAGAGCATGATAAAATTCTAAAGCAAAGTGAACTGAAGATTAATGTAACAGGCAAGAGAGTGGAGGCTTCTAGAATGGCATCAAAGCTTTATTATTTGACGTGGGTGTTCATGTCATACTACTTACTTATGCTTTACGCATTTTGTTTTTTATATAAAAAGCATTATTGTTTTGTTTTGTACAGGATGCAATGTAGAAAACCTGCAGATCGTAATGAAATGTTCCACTTATGTAGTACATTAGCTTGGGAGTTGTTGTTAACTGCCGTAACCAGTGCTTTGCCAATGTCCCATTTGGGCAAAATGGAGATGGATGTGCATTAAGAGATGACTTTTTGTTTTCCAGAGAAAGTAGAGAACTTAGTTTGGCCCGCTGTGTTATGTTAAAATTTGTGTGTGTGTGTGTGTGTGCGTGCACACGCACGCGTGTGTGAATAAATATGGCAAAATGTACTTCTTATACCGAAGACGAAGTCATATCTTTTGCATTGTTTAAACCACCTTAATGCAGTACTACACAACTTGCATGAATTAGGAACTGGTATTCCTTCACTCACTCATTTCACAAGTATCTATCAATTTACTAATTGACTCCCTGGCAAGTCAGAGTAGTATGCCAACTAACAGGGTCAAATGACATTTTATCAGTGCTGTAGAGACACTGGAAACCCTGGTAGCCCATAGTGGTTAAGTGCTACGGCTGCTAACCAGAAAGTCAACATTTCACATCCTCCAGACTCTCCTTGGTAGTTCTATGGGGCAGTTCTACTCTGCCTATACAGTTGCTATGAGTCAGAATTGACTCAATAGCAGTGTTTTTGGTTTGGGTTTGGTTTGGTTTTTTGGTTATAGAGACACTGGAAATCCTGATGTGTGTGGTTAAGTGCTACAGTTGCTAATCAAAAGTCAGCAGTTGAAGTTCACCAGACACTCCTTGGAAACTCTATGGAGCAGTCCTACTCTGCCTATAGTGTCACTACGAGTCAAAACTTACTCAACGGCAATGAGTTTTTTACAGAGACATTGCGAGATTGTCTGTTAACCAAAAGATCAGCATTTCTAATCTACAAGCTCTTCATTGGAAATCCTATGGAGTTCTACTCTGCCTTATCAGGTCACTCTGTCGTATGAGTTGGAATTGACTAGAAAGCAACAGATTTGAGTTTTGTTTGTTTGTTTATAGAGATACTTACAGATTCAACAGTTTCTCCCAGCAACCAAACTTGTTTGAGAGAAGAGATATCATCAGTTCTCAGTTCCATTTAAGTCTTACAGAAGGATACTAGAAGAGAATTAACTAGTTAGAAGCCAGTGGGGGAAAAAAATCAAATCCATTGCCAGTGAGTCAATTCTGACTCATAGTAACATCGCAGGTCAGGGTAGACCTATCCCACAGTGTTTGCAATGAATGGCTGGTGGATTCGAAATACTGACCTTTTGGTTAACAGCCAAGTTCTTAACCATTATGACAGCACAGCTCCAGGTAGAAGCCAGAGGCAGAAAGCTTGAAATAGGAAATTTCAAAGACAGGAGGAAACAAACAATGCAGATAATAATAATAATGACGATGATGTGGAGATTTTACCAACATGAGGTCTCAGTTCCTTGTGAAATGTAAGTTGGGCCAGATATGTTCTCAGTTCCCCTATTTGTTCCTTCCTCTCACCTGTACCCCCATCTGGGGAAGTCAAGCCGAGCATGGTTCCCACTGTGACATGGCAAATCTGGGAAGCATCCTCAGATTAAAATTAGGCTAGTAGAATCAAAACTTCTATGCAGCCAAAATTGAAAGAGTCAGACAATAAACATAAGCTACCTGTTTTCTAGTGGGTTCTGAAGATGGAAAGCAGAAGTGCCAAGTAAGTCATCAGGTGTAAAGATGTGAGCAGGGAGCCAGAAGCTAGGAGAGAAAAGGAGTCAAGAAATCAAGTGTCAGGAAAATACAGAAAGAAAAACACTGTAGAGGGCAAAAGGCAAATGAAATAAAGGATCCAAGACAATAAAAGGGAGCCATTTCTTGGCATTTAATATAGGACTTGTGTTGGGTATGTGTTAGCTTAGAGACCTTGAGTTTGCTTGGGTTATGCTAATAGTTGATATGCTTGGCAGCTAACTAAATACTTCAGAGTTTCAAATTACACCCAAAGGCACCCTGAAAAAAAGTGTGGAGATCTACTTCCAACAAATCAGCCATCAAAAACTCTAGAGAGCACAGTTGTGCTCTGACTCTCAATGAATTGGAGTCAACTCAATGGCAAAGGTTTATGGAGGTTATATGAATTAGCTCAATTTCAAAGTCTAGGATCTGAGCAGATATTTTCTCTCCTTACAACATTTCCTCACACTTTGTGGTCCAAGGCATTACAAACACTTACCAAACAAATCTGGGAGGCATGTAGACATCTCTCCTGATAGATTAACCTAATACAGCCTCATAAAGAGGACTGCATCTTCTGAAGACAATTTTTATCAAATTCCTCCATGACTATTTTGTGAAACAAAACACTTGAGCAAATGAGTTCAGATACAAGCACCCTAAGACAATGGCAGATTGTCTTGCTTAACAGTGGAAAATTTATAGAGCACATGCTAAATTCCAAGTGGCATGCAAGTCCAAAACACTTTAACTGTGATATCTGAGAGTCTTTAATGTTTAAAAACTGTTTCATTTGGATAAAATCAATTAGATTTTTTCCCTAAGGATCTAGATCTTCCCTCATCCCCATTTAATCCGTAAATTCCTAAAGACTAGCACTGTCTTGCCATATTCTTTCATTAATGGTAAAATATGTATAACACAAAATTTTCCATTTTAGTAATAGTCTTACTGTGCTTTAGATGAAAGTGTACAGTTCAAGTTAGTTTCTCATATAAAAATTTATATACACATTATTATGTGACCCTTGTGGCTATTCCTATAATGTCCAGCAAGCCCCTCTTTTCCACCCTGGACATCCTGTGCCCAATTAACTAGCTCCTATCCCTTTCTGCCTTCTCATCATACCTCCAGAGAGGAGTTGACCATTTAGTTTCATGTATTCACTTGAAGGAAACCCTCATGGTGCAGTGATTAAGTGTTATAGCTGTTTGCCAAAATGCTGGCAGTTCAAATCTACCAAGTGCCTTTTTGAAACAGTAATGGCATAGTCCTACTCTGTCCTATAGTGTCACTATGAGTCGAAATTAACTTGCTGGTGATGGGTTGGGTTGGGTTGGGTTGGGTTGGGTTGGGTTGGGTTGAATTGGGTTGGGTTGGGTTGAGTTGGGTTGGGTTGGGTTGGGTTGGGTTGGGTTGGGTTGGGTTGGGTTGGGTTGGGTTTGGATAGGTTGTTTGATTTGATTTGGTCCACTTGAATTAGGAAACACAGTCTTGATGAGTATCATTTATGTCTTATAGTCCAGTCTAATCTTTGAAGAACTGGCCTCAAGAATGGTTTTAGTTCAAGGTTAAAAGACAGGCTATGTCTTCTGGGATTCCTCCAGTCTCAGACCATTAAGTCTGGTCTTTTTATGTGAATTTCAGTTTCACACCCCACTTTTCTCCTATGCCCTGAGGTACCCTCTGTTGTGTTCCCTGTCAGAAAGGTCATTGGTGGTAGCCAGACACCATCTAACCATCTAGTCCTGGTTAGGACTGGTTTGTGTGGCCTCTGTTGTCTCTTGGACTAATACTTCCCTGGTGTTTTTGGTGTTCTCCATTCTTCTTTGTGGATTTATTTTACCACCCTGGAAACATACAGTTCAGGGGTATTAAGTACATTCCCTATCAGTTTCCAAAACTTTTGTGTCATCCAAAACAGAAACTCTGTTATTCCCAAAGCAATAGTTCCCTACTGCTTTCTTCTTCCAGCCTTTAGTAGACACTTAGAAACTTTTACGTCTATGCATGTATCTATTTTAGATATTTCATATAAGTGAGACTATACAAAATTTGTCCTTTTGTGTCTGACTTGTTTCACGCAAAATAATGTAGCAGCCTGTATTAGAACTTCATTTTCTTTATGGCTGAATAATATTCCATTCCATGTACATACTATATGTGGTTTACTCGTTCATCTACTAAGGGACATTTTTGCCATATTTTTTAAACTCCCTGATTTCTAGTCCAGCCTCCAAAGGTAAAGTATGCACAGAGTGCACCTAGCACATCAGAGAGCATCTGAGCCCACCTGTCCCACAGCGGGAGTACAACTTGCCCAGACGATACAAAGTGAGGTGTTAAGTGTTAGGAATCAGCTGTAAAATCCATAGAGGACACTACAAAATGCCAATACCATTCATATTTCCTGCCTTTATTCTCTTATCCTCATTTCTGCTTTTCAGAGAGGTTACTATAATTTAAAAGTTTCTGCTAAGTGGCCTGCATTTCACAGACACTTCTATAATAACTGAATCAGGGCTTAACAAAGGAGTCACTGTGTGCGTGTGTGTGTGTGTGTGTGTGTGTGTGTGTGTAAATGTATCTGTATATGAGTGCACATGTGCATATGTATGTGTGTGCACATGTGTATGTATATTCGTGTGTAGTACACGTGTGTATATAGGTATATTTATGTACATGAACGTGTGCATATGTTTGTACATGTGCATATGTGTGTATGCATGCATGTGTGTGTGTGCATGTATGTTTCTGTGTCTGTTTGTAGTTTCACATGTGATTCTTGAATTTAGGGTGGGGATAGAACAGAGTGTTCAGGCACATACATACTATATCGAAAAGCTAGAAGGAGCCAGAAAAAAAAAATTCATTTCTTGTAACGGTATGTTCTAAGTGAGGGAGAGGTTTCTGGGGAAGGAGACAGAGCAGCTCGGGCACAAGCCTGTCTCTCCAATTATGTAAGGAGGCTCAGGTGTGCAGACAGCTGACATTTGTGTAGGCCTCAGCATATTTCATTCTTGGAGGCAGAAAGGCAAGGCTTCCTCTCCTCTCCCCTCCCACCCCATTTCCGTGATGTGCTTCCAAGGAAAGGCCCCTGGGTACTGGCTTCTCAGGCCTCCCCCAGAGGCAGCTTACCTAGGCCAAGAGGGCCAGATGGGGCTACTGGCAGAGATGCTGCTGATACAGCTCTTTCTTGTCCCACTTCTGTCTGCCAGGGCTATTGGTGGTGGCAGCACCTCATCCTGATGAGGCTGGAATCACCAGCCCACAGCTGGCAGCCTCTGCAACTGCAGTCACCCAGTTGCATTCACCATCACCCACTGCCTGCCCAGTGCTGCAACACGCGCTTACCTTGCTGCTCCAGCTTTCCACTTTGCGTGCCAGTTTTCTCTCAAGACAGTTACGTGATCACTAAGCACTTTGAACATCATGATCACTGGCTCATTTCTTTTCTTCTGCTTTAAAAGATGTTGCTGGTGTGTGCAGGGAGCAGCCGCATTGATTTCCACCTTTGCCAAGGCATCCAAGTGTGAGCTGCCTATCATGGCACTGACTTGACTAAAAGGTTATTACTGTGATTACTATTTAGCATTCATATAGCTCCTCACAACTGTTTACCCGTTGCTCCTTGGAGCACCCCTGCCAAGATGATCAGTATTAGCAACCCACATTGTAGTGGTAATAAATCAGAGGGCCTGGAGAGGTTTTAGGAATACGACAAAAGGATGCAAAATGAATACCACGGACTTGGACTCTCTTTCCCTCCCCTCCTCCAGCATTCGTGGGGAATCCATTCATTCTGTGATTCTGGTTAGCAGATCATCCCAGGGTGGGCTCTTTCTCTTTGTCATAGCTCAATTGTCACCTCCTTGAGAAGGCCTTTTCTGGTACTCTCGCTAAATTTGCATCTTCTCCCCAAGGCGCTGGAATCCCTTAATGTGCTAAACTGCTTACTAACCTAGAGATTGGAGACTGGATCCCACCCAGAATTTTCTTTGGAAGAAAGGTCAGGCAATCTACTTTCAAAAGACCAGCCATTGAAAACCCTGTGGAGCAGTTATGCTCTGATACACATTGGATCTCCGTAAGTCAGAACCAGGGAGGCAGTAAGTTTTGTGTGTGTGTGTGTGTGTGCTTTAGGTGAAAGTTTGGAAACCCTGACGGCTTAGTGATGAAGTGCTATGGCTGCTAACCAAAAAGTGGGCAATTCAAATCCACCAGGCACTCTTTAGAAACTCTACAGGGCAATTCTACTCTGTTCTATTAGGGTTGTTATGAGTCAGAATTGACTCAATGGCAATGGATATGGTTTTTGGTTTTAGATATAAGTTAACAGCAGAAGCTAATTTCTTACACAAAAATTTATGCACATATTGATATGTGACCCTAGTTGCAATCCTTATAATATGACAACACCTTCTACTTTTCTACCCTTAGTTTCCCGTGTTCTTTCTATAGCCTCTATCCCTTCTGCCTTTTTATCCTGCCTCCAGACGGGAGCTGCCCATTTGGTCTCATGTGTGTGCTTAAAGGAAGAAGCACACTCTTTACCAGTATTCTGTATATACATATATATTTTACAATCCAGTCTAATCTTTGTCTGAAAAGTTGGCATCAGGAATGATTTTAGTTTCAGGTTAACACAGAGTCCAGGGACCACAACTTCTGGGATTCCTTAAATCTCAGTGAGACCATTAAGTCTTATCTTTTTTATGGGAATTTGAGTTCTGTACCACATTTTTCTCCTGCTCTATCAGGGGATCTCTGTTGTGTCCCCTGTCAGTGCAGTCATTGGTGGTAGCTGGGCACCATCTAGTTCTCCTGGTCTCGGGCTAATGGAGTCTCTGGTTTATATGGCCATTTGGTCTCTTGGGGTAGTATTTTTCCTTGTGTCTTTAGTGTTCTTCATTCTCTTTTGCTCCAAGTGGATTGGGACAAACTGATGTATCTTAGATAGTCACTCACAAGTTTTTAAGACCCCAGATGTCACTCATCCAAAGTGGGATGCAGAACAGTTTCTTAATAAAGTTCAATACACAAGTTGATGTAAGAAACCATGGTCCTCTGACTCCTGTTGCTACTACTCTGTCCCTCAAAGTAATTGGTTGTTTTGGGAAACTGCTTAGCTTCACTTTAATCTAATTGTGCTGACTTCCCCTGTATGGTGTGTTGTCCTTCCTTTTACACAAGATAATTCTTGTCTACTATCTAGTTAGTGAATTTCCTTCTCCTTCCCCACCCTCAAAACCATCAAAGAATGTTTTGCTCTGTGTTTTAAAATTTTCTGGAGTTCTTATAATAGTGGCCTCATACAATTTTGTGACTTACTAAATTCACTCAGCATAATGCCTTCCAGATTCACTCATGTTATGATTTGCAGATTCATCATTGCTCTTTATCATCACATAGCATTCATTGTGTCAATATACCCTAATTTGTTTATCCTTTCATTCCCTGACAGACATCTAGGCTATTTTCACATTTTTGTTGTTGTGAACAGTGCTGTAAGGAACATGGTTGTGCATAAATCTATTCTTGTGAAGGCTCTTATTTCTCTAGGATATATTTCAAGGAGTGTCATTGCTGGATCACATGGTATTTCTATTTCTAGCTTTTTAAGGAAGCACCAAATCAAGTTCCGAAGTGGTTGTACCATTTTACATTCCCATCAGCAATGCATAAGTCTTCCAGTGTCACCACAACCTCCCTAAAGTTTGTTATTTTGTGATTTGGGGGTCAATGCTAGCCTTGTTGGGGTATAGTTTTAATTTGTGTTTCTCTAATGGATAATGATCATCAGCATTTCCTCATGTATCTGCTAGCTACCTGAATATCTTCTTTGGTGAAGTGCTTGTTCATATCTTCTGCACACTTTTTAATTGAGTTATTTGTTTTTGTTGTTGAGGGTTTGCAGGATCCCATAGATTTTAGAGATTAGAACCTGATCAGACATGTCATAGCCAATTTTGCTTTTCCCAGTCAGTAGGTTATCTTCTTACTCTTTTGTGAAGTCTTTAGATGAGCACAAGTGCTTGATTTTTAGGTGTTCCCAGTTATCTAGTTTCTCTTCTGGTGTTTGTGCATTGTTAGTTATGTTTTATATTTTGTTTATGTCATGTATTAAGGCTTCCAGCATTGTCCTTTTTAAAATTTTATGTTCTTTACTAGTTTAGATTTTATATTTAGGTCTTTGATACATTTTGAGTCAGTTTTTGTGCACGATGAAAGATATAGGTCTTGTTTTATTTTTTTATGGGTCAGATATCCAATTATGCCAGGACCATTTGTTAAAGAGATTGTCTTTTCTCCCATTTAATGGACTTTGGGCCATTGTCAAATATCAATTGGTCATAGACAGATGACTTTACATCTGTGTTCTCAGTAAACTTCCATTGTTCTATGTATCTATTGTCATACCAGCACCAGTAGTTTTGACTACTATGGCAGTATAATAGATTTTAATCAGATAGTGTGAGACCTCTACTTTGTTCTTCTTCTTCATTAAAGCTTTGCTTATCCAAACCTCTTCCTTTTCTGTATGAAGTGGGTAATTTCTTCCTCCATCTCATTAAAAAAAAAAAAAAAAGTCATTGGAATTCAGATCAAGATTTTTCACAAGGTTGAGTCTTCTTGTCCATAAGCTAGGTATATTTTTCCACTTATGTAAGTCTCTTGGTTTCTTGCACTAGTGTCTTATGGTTCTCTTTGTACAGCTCTTTGACATCTCAAATTAAAATGAAAACACAACTTACCAGAACCTTTGGGACACAGCAGAAGAGGTGCTTAGAGGTCAATTTATAGTAGTAATTGCACACATCCAAAAAGAAGTCCCAAATCAAAACATTAACCCTACAACTTGAGCAAATAGGAAGAGAACAGTAAAAGAAGCTCCTGGTCACCAGAAGAAAGCAAATAAGAAAAATTAGTGCAGAAATGAATGAAATAGAGAATAGAAAAGCATTTGAAAAGTTAACAAGACCGAAAGCTGGCTCTTTGAAAAATCAACAAAGTTAATAAATCATTGGCCAAAATGACAAAAGAAAAACAGAAGAGGAAGCAAATACTATGAATAAGAAATGAGACTGATGATATCATAACCCCAAAAGCCCACTGTCATCAAGTTGATGCTGGCTTATTTGTGTAGGACAAAGTAGAACTGCTCCCTAGAGTTTCTAAGGAGTGCATAGCAGATTTGAACTTCCAGCCTTTTGGTTAGCTGTCATAACAGTTACCTACTATGCCACCAGAGTTTCCAAAACTAACTAAGTCAATTCCAACTTACAGTGACCCTATAGACCAGGGTAGAAATGTTTCATAGAGTTTCCAAGGAGTGCCTAGCAGATTCAAACTGTTGACCTTTTGGTTAGCAGCTGTAGCACTTAAGACTCAGTGAAAATTAAAAGACTCATAACAGAATACTATAAGAAATTTTATTCTAACAAATTTGAAAATCTAGAGGAAATGGACAAATTTCTAGAAACACACTACTTGCCTAAACTAACACAAACTGAGTTAAAACAACTAAATAAACCTATAACAAAAAGAAGAAATTGGAAAGGTAATTTAAAAATTCCCACAACAATTATAAAAAAAGCCCTGGCCCTGATGGTGTCCTTGGAGAATTCTACCAAACTTTCAGAGAAGACTTAGCTCTACTATTACTAAAAATATTTTAGAGCATAGAAAAGGATGGAAGTCAACATAACCCTGATACCAAAACCAAGTAAAGATATCAAAATAATAATAATAATAAAAGTACATGAACAGAGACGCAAAAATCCTAAACAAAATTCCAGCCAATAGAATTCAACAACATCAACAACATATCAGAAAGTAGTAATGATAATCCACCATGACCAAGTGGGATTCATACCAGGTATGCAGGAATGGCTCAACATCAGAAAAATAATCAATGTAATCCATCACATAAATAAAACAAAAGAGCCACATGATCTTAGCAGTTGATACAGAAAGGGAATTTGGCAAAGCCCAATACCCATTCGTAATATAAACTCTCAGTAAACTAGAAATAGAAGGGAAATTCCTCAGCATAATAAACGACATTTATACAAAGCCAACAGCCAACAGCCAACATCATCCTAAACGAAGAGAGTTGGAAAGCATCCCCCTTGAGAACAGGAACCAGACAAGGATAAACTTCATCACTACTCTTTTCAGCATTGTGCTGGAGGCCATAGCCAGATAAATTAGGCAAATAAAAAAAGAAAGAAAGAAAATGCACCCAAATTTTAGGAAGATATAAAAGTATCTGTATTTGCAGATATGATCTTACACATAAAAAAAAAAAAAAAAAGCAAAGAATCCACAAGGAAACTACTGGAACTAACAGAACATTTTAGCAAAGTATCAGGATATAAGATAAACATACAAAAAAAAAAAAAAATCATCTGGATTCCTCTACACCAATAAAGAGAACTTCAAAGAGGGAATTAACAAATCAACACCACTTACAATAGCCTACAAGATGATAAAACGCTTAGGAATAAATCTAACCAGAGGTACAACTGGGTTTTTTATGCATATACTTATTAATTTTCTCTCAGTACTTTCTGGGCTTGCTGAGAGATGTCTTACATGGCTTCCCCAAAATGTGTTTTGCTGGTTTTTCCACTTTGGCAGCCACTGAACATCAGGTTTCAGTAAAGCAGTTCCTCTCAACACTGATGCTGCTGTTGTGTTCTCTGTGCGAGAGGTCCTTCTCTACTGTTTCATCTCTCAGCAAACCCAGAGTGGTTAAAATTCTGATGGAACTGGCTTTCACTTGTTCTCCAACACACTCACCATCAAATCCGTATATTTTATGGACTTCCCAGGGTTTTGCATTGCTCGAAATGATCTGATTTGTGGATTTATGTACCTGTTTGTTGTCTGTCTTTGCCATTCAAGAAGCTCATCCTCATGGCAATAGTAGCTGTGCCTCAGTTGTCCTCTGCTAACTCCATCCTCTTCCCTGACAACAATGCCTATATATGGTAAGTACTCGGTAATGCTTGTTGAGTGACTGGCCGTGACAATAACCCTGTAAACCTTGATTGTTATTTATGCACCATCTTCTATACCTTTTTTTTTTTTAATCTCTTTCTGGCTACAGTCATACATACACTCAGTTATTCTCAGTTATCCTGGAGCTAATGATCTAGCTTAGGGATGCTTCTTGGCTTCCTTTATTTCTTGTTCCAGATCTTTTTGTCATTTCTCATCTTTACTTGAAAGGACTTGAGAGGAGAGGAGGGCTATGGAATTCTTATTAGCCAACTATACTAGATCTAATTGCTTTGTAAAGGTAGAAAGTTGAAACTATTGATTCTAAGGTTTTTACTTTATTTGTGGATTTTTTTAAAGGTCCATGTGTTTTATACATGCAGTGTAGTGAGAAGTGCTTTGAAGAAGTTAAAAGCACTACATAAATGTAAGATATAATTATGTATGCATGTATTCCCATTAACCTTGGTAATTGAGAGTTGGTTATACATTTAAGGTTTAATTAGTTTCTATAGAACAGTAGCTCACACTTTTCTAAAGCAGGGACTGCATAAGGGCTTAGAAAATGTGCCTTTGGTTGATTCCTTTTTCTTTTTATAACCATCACATCAAGATAAAGCTTGAAATCCCTTCAAAGCCTGAAAGGTTGGCAGTGTTGATTTCTCATCAAAAATTAAGAAGAGATAAATGATTCTAGAGCCCTGGCTGTCCGGTGGTTAAGCACATGGCTGCTAAAGGGTAGACTGGCAGTTTAAGCCCACCAGCCGCAGTAGCACAGGAGAAAGATGCGGCAGTCTGCTTCTGTAAGGATTTATAGCCTTGCAGACCTTAAGGGGAAGTTCTACTCTGTCCTATGGGGTCACTACACATGGAAGTCAGCTTGAAAACAACAGATAAATGGTACTAAATGCTTGGGTTTTCTTCTTCGCATTTCATAGAATGAGAACATTGAATTTCTTCCCAAAAAGTCTTAGATTGATCTTGAAAGAAAGAGCCCTTCAATAATCTAAAAATAAAATGTTCTGTTTAAAGGTTGAGTTTAAAATTCCATGGATCCTAATGATAGCCTTGGGTGGCCCAAACAGTTGACCCTTGGCAGCTAACAAAAGGTTGGTGGTGTGACAATATGTTATAAATTTTTGTATGAAACATTAACTTGAGCTATAAACTTTCGGTAATAGAAAAGAGAAAAAAAATCTTGGTATGAAAGACAACCCCTTTGTGAAATGATATTGATATTGATATTGCTGTCTTTCCTGCATGTCACTGTGGTTTGTACCTCTCTTTGAGTGCATGCCGTATAATAATGTCGATGTGCTCGACTGTGAACCGAAAGGTTTGAGTTCACCCAGAGATATCTAGGAAGAAAAGCCTGGTGATCTACTTCCGAAAAATCGCTATGGAAAATCCTATGGAGCAGAGTTCTACTCCAAAATACAGGGAATTGTCATAAGTCATAACCGATTTGATGACAATTGGCTAGTGGTATACCGTCCTCTGGACTGCAGCAGTATTTGTATGTGTGCATCTTTCATCCCAATGAAGCTATAAGTGTGAGGGAACTCAAATCCATGTGTGCCATCCTCTGCATTCTCCCAGAGTGTGACACAAGGCCTACGACAGAGTACACACTTAGGAAATGTGGTGCATTTGGTGATAAGCTAAAATATTTGTCCGGTTTTTGAAGCTTAATGGTGTTAACTCAGCACCAGCAATGTGTTTTCCCTTTCCAACGTGAATTTCTAACATTATTGTGGAAGCTACCAGATGTGGAGTCAGGAGACCTGAGCCAGTCCAGCTTTCCTGGGAACTTGTAAGCTCGTGAACAAGCACCTAACTGCTTTCCACTTCCTTCCATAAAATGTCAACAACAGTATCTATGAACAAGACTGTGGTGAGAACTAAATGCAATAATGTATGTTATCAAGCACAAAGTTTTATGTTGATTCCTTATATTCAAAACAAAAATGCAACCTGTTTTCTGGTTGCAAACAGAGCTATGACTCATTAATAAGCTGCCATGAGTCCCACGTGTTACAGGGTAGAACTGTGCTCCAAGAAGTTTTCATGTTTGTGACATTTTGAAGCAGACCACCAAGTCTTTCTTCCGAAGCACCTCTGGGTGCTTTTTTGCTGATCTTCTACCTAACCAAGCAGGATGTCCTTCTTCAGGGACTGGATCCTCCTGGTAATCTGGTTCAAGTATAGTCACAGGGTCAAACCATCCCATTGGCATTGTTACACATGTGTTAAATCAGTTGGCCGTAAGTAAAGCACAGTACCCTCCTTAACATGGGTGGATCTCATCCAGCGAGTTGAAGGCCTTAAGGGTAAAAAGGGAGGTTTTGTGAGGGAGTATTCTGCTTCCAGACTACTAATCAACACCTTAATAGAGTTACTTTTCTCCTTCACCATGTGACCTGCCAATTCTGGGACACAAGACAGCTGGAACTTCCAGCCTGTCACCTGACTTACAGATTTTGAAGTTGCCAGCTCCCTACAGTAGTTAGGGCTGATTCCTCAAAATAAATCTGTATATTTATCTGTCAAATCAGCCCCCAGTCACAGCAATTGGTCCTGTGCCATCCCCACGACCAGCTGTGGATTGGACTCTTATGACCTATAGGGTTTTCATCAGCTGATTTTCAGAAGAGGTTTCTGGACTTTCTAGTTCATTTTAGACTGGCAGCTCTACTGAAATCTGTTCAGCATCACAGCAATATACAGGCCTCCACCAATAGACAGATTATGACTGTGCATGAGGTGCATAGGCTGGGAAGCAAACATAGAAGGTAAGACTTCTACCACTGAACCATCACTATCCATAGATCTAAAACTAGAGGTAACTTATTGATTCTATTTCTCTGACTAAGATACAGACAGACCAACAGTGACAGGAGTCCAGGAGAGCCAAAGGAAGAGTAAGAGATCCGTTTGGCTTACACCAGCAGCGTGGAGTGCACCAACATGAATAGGAAAGCCCAGTTGATGTTCTAGTGTAGAAGACCTTGAATGCAAGTACGTAAAAGCCAGTGCTAAGACTGTCGGCAAGGAAGGCAATGAAGAGTATTGAAAATAAAGAAGTAACACACTCAGAACTGAGCTTTATATGCAGCATGATTCTCAAATTTAAAGTGCTTCAAAATCTCTTGCTTGTTAAAGCAAGATTATTGGGTCCATCTACCTCCTTTCTGACTCAGTGGACCCAGGATAGGCACAACAACGTGTATCTCTAATGCCACTGGTCTGGGGACTGCAGTTTGAGAACCACTAGTGTAATCTGCAGACAAGAAGAAGTAAAGACAGTTGGCATGGTGAGAAAATGGAAGTAAAGGGCCTCTTCTAATAGGACAGTTCTAGAATAATGGAGCCCTGAACTAAGGAGTCGATGTGGAAAGTGCGGAACACTGATCCTCTTGGTAATTCCAAATCACAAATCACTTAAAAATCCCTAGTGCCTGTGCCTGTACACAGGAGGCACTCAATATTCATTTTTAAGATAAAAACCCTGCCTGGAAATTAAGCTGCGGGTTTTTCCCTTCCACGTCCATAACCTCATCCCAAGGCAATTCAAGTGGCAAAAGTATCTTCCAGGAAGTCCACCTACATCTGCAATCTGCACCTCGTCAGCAAGTGTATCTATCTGTATATGTGAAATCACAAGACAGTGATTTCTTTACTTCATTTCAGAGCACAGCAGTAGCTAAACATTTTCTAAATAAGTATGGTACACAGGAAGTGTCCATCTCCACTGAAACAAAAAAACATAGATCCGTTGCTGTTGAGTTGATTCTGACTCATAGGCAAAAAGCATTCCGCTCACAATACCATACAAATATCCCATGAAAACACAGAGGAATCTTTTACTGAAGCAATGTTTTTTGAGTGCCCACTCTGTGACAAGCACTATAAATGTGTTTGAGAAACGAAGATGCATAAAATGTAGGCTCTGTTCACAGCAGTTCAAAATCCTACCAGTTTCTTTTTATCTAAAAGAATTGAAAGCAGGAACACAAACAGATACATGTATATCTATGCTCACTGCAGTGCTATTCACAATAGCTAAAATGGGGAAACCACTCAAATGTCTACCAACAGATGAATAGACACACAAAATATGATACATACATACATACAATAGAACATTCCTTAGCTAGAAAGATAAATGAAGTTCTGACATATACACTACCACATGGATAAACCTTGAAAACATTTCACGCAACAAAACAAGTCAGTCACAAAAGGACAAATATTGTATGGTTTCATTTATGTGACACATCTAGACTAAACAATTGTATAAAAACCAAAGTTTATTAGTGGCTACGGAAGTGGGTGGGAGGGGAAGGAGGGAGTCACTGCTGAGGGGACACCGAGGTTCTGTTATGGGTGACCAAACAAATTGGTACAGGGTAGTGGGGATTAGTTACACAACATGACGAACGTAATTGATATCAATGAATTGTAATGTAGATACTGTTGAATTGGCAAATACATACTAACTACAATTTTTTTAAAACAAAAAGAGGACAAATGAAAAAATAATCTACTGCAAATTCATTCTTTGCTCCTAAATCTGCCTAAAGATTGTGTTTCACATGTCATAAAAACCCTAAAGCAGTAACAAAAGGAGATAGTTAACATTTCTAAGCTGACCACTTTTGTTGCATAATTATTCAACTGAAGAAAACTCTTTGTGGTACTTGTGTATTTCACTAGCTTGTACCCATTTTGCTGAAATGTCTATAGATAGCCTAGGGAGTACTCAGCACTTGTCTACTCCCAAGTCTTGAGCAATTAAAAAGAAAAAAAAAAGTACTGCCATCAAACAGATTTTGACTCATAATGACCCTATAGAACACGGTAGAACTTCCCTATATATCCAACCGTGTAAATCTGTACAGGAGCAGACTGCTGCATCTTTCTCCCAGAGAGTAGCTGGTGGGCTTGAACTTCCAGCCATTTTTTTAGCACCCGAGTGCTTTAACTACCGTGCCACCAGGGCATAGGGAACATTTTATCACTTACACCTTTCCATGCCCAAAGAAGTACCACTTGGGTTTTTTTTAAATACCATTTCCTTTGCTATCTCCCAAAATAACAGGGTCACTTCAGGACCAGTGAGTGGCTGGCACTGTGACGTGATTCCCAGAAGTACTAACAGTTCTGGAGAGGAGCAAGTATTTTCACAGCTGCAGGTCTTGGTGCTGAACTTTCTACTGTCAGTGAGAATCATGTCCAAGTGAAAATATAGAAGTGCAACTGACTGTCAAAGGGATAAGGTGACAAGGAGTGCTGTTTACTCAAGCCAGAGAGCAACCGAAAATCATTTCTGCAGCTGGGACAAAACAAAGACAGGGGTTAGAGGTCAACTTCCTTTTTTTATTTTGACTAATCAGAACGACTAAGAAGTGTTTTCTTGAATGTTTCAGCTCTGTTGAACATTTCAACTCTGTAAAAGACCTTACCTGTCAACTTTCTGAACTATACTAATTTGGTACTGGAGGGAAACAGAAGGCAAAATGTTCCATCTCATTAGAATTAACCAAGCCATCTGTGGTACCCAGTTCCTGCTGCCCCATCCCTAACCTAACTTATCTCCAAATGCTATGAATTTTATTTTCAAAATGTCACTCACATCCATCCACATCAATCCACCTTGGCTGCCACTGGTGTAATACATGTTGTCGTCTCTCCCCTAGATTACAGATTGGTCTGTCAGCATCCTGTTGTTAGCTGCTATTGAGTCAGCTCTGAGTAATGGCAACCCGTGAACAACAGAACAAAACGCTGCCTGGTCCTGCACCAGCCTCATGGCCATGAGGATGCTGAAGTGCCCTGCTGCAGCCACTGCGAATTTTGAGTGTCTTCCAGTGTAGGGAGTTTGTTGTCTAGCACAAAATCAGACAACATTCTGTTGTGATTCATCAGATATTTACTGGCTAATTTTTGGAAGTAGATTGCTGGGTCTTTCTTCCTTTTTTGTCTTGGTCTGGAAACTCCAACAAAACCTGTCCACCATGGGTGACTCCGCTGGCATTTGAAATACTAGTGACATAGCTTTCAGGATTATAACAACAAGCAAGCCACCACAGTAAGATAAACTGCACCTGTTTAGCCTCCTCCAAATGATTCTTCACTTTGCAGCTACAGCAATCTTTCGAAACCCAAATTAACACTACTAAAATCTGAAAATCCCACCTATACACATAACTTAAAACATCTCTCTGGCTCTCCGTGTGTCGGAATCTCGACTACTTGAACCAATCTGTGAGGTCTTTTTAATCTGGGCCCGCCCTTCGGTCTTTCTGTTGTACTGTTTCCCTCCCTGCTCACCCTCTCTGTTCTCACTGCCCAGACTCCCCTCCTGGAACACTCTTCCCTGTTACCAAGTTGCACCCTGCTTACTCTAAAGTAGCTTTTAACTTACATTGTTGCCAGCAGGAAACAGGAAGCAGATCCTCTCTTTCCTGGTCAAGCCAAATTCCCGTATTTTAAACCCCCTTGGCACTATGAACCAACTCGTGAAATCGTCACAGAATGTATCACATGACTTTTACATGATCTTGCAATTATTTTATTCGTGCCTGGTCTCCCCACTGGAGTGTATGCCATGAAGACAGAGACTACATCTGTTTTGACTTTTCACTATATTCTAGAGCTTAGCACAATGTCTGGCATATATTAGGTACTCAATAAACATGTTTGGGAGGGAGGGAGGAATGGATCACGAATGAATAAGCTGCAAATTGATACTACTAAAAGAAGCTAATGAGGAGGTCTAGCATTTGAGAAGAATGATAATAATTAGTGACACGTATTGAACTCCCAACATGCTAGGCGCTGTTCTAAGATTAGGTAGATAAATGATGATAGATAGATAGATCCATTAATTTATTCTCCATGACAACCCTGGAAGGTAGTTATTCTTATTATCTCCATTTCAAAGATGAGGAAATTGAACCACATAGAGACTAACTCTTCAAAATCACATAGCTAGAAAATGTAATATACCTCAAACTTGGGGAGGCGTTGTACATACCATGATAAGCCAGTCTGCTCTGGGGTTTTAGCAACAACCACTGTTCTTAAAGGTCAAAGATCTGTCTTATTTGGAATTGAGCTTGAAAAGTACAAAATTCTGTGTCCATTTCACAACATGTTAATCATCTCAATAGAAAAAGATCAGAGATTCTTATCTGCATCTCCGTTGACTCTGCATCGCTTCTCAGAATGAAATGTTTCTACATGGATATGAGGATGGGCTAATTAAAGTCATCACCATATAAAGCAGTAGCCTATTCTCACCTCAGTTTTAACTGTAGTATTATTTTTAAATGGGTGCTGAGGAAATAGAAGACCAAATGGATAAAACACAGGCGGGAAAAGAGTTCATAGTGTGAGAAGAAGAGGACAGCATTTCCCTAGGAAGAAAGATTCAACAGACTAGAGACGAATTTGTTTAGAAGAGAGAAGATGAAAGGAAATGTGTTACCATCTAAATATCCCCAGGAAGCCAGTTGCCAAGGCTGCCACCATAGAGCAGCTGATTTTTGGCCTTACCTGCAATAGCAAGCCTAAGGTTGAAAAACAACAAGGACTTCTCGGGAAAGGCAGGAAGGGCACTAAATGGAAATAAATAACTTATTTGCAAAATGGAACTCTAGATGGAGCAGTTCCCTTTTTTTCTATTTTCTGTAGTGACAGAGTGATTTCACTGGATTAGTAACTATTGGAAAGATGATGGGTAGAAATACACTCCCTCTGTGACAGGAAACAGAATTGGATGATCCATCACCTATAAAAACAGTACCTGACTATCGGCAGGTTTCATGGAAAGAGGACAAGGCAGAAGAGAAAGAAAAGGAAGACAGAGAAGAATTACAAAATCAGAAGAACTTTGGAAGTTGAAAAACTTGGCATACACTATAACACATGATAGAAGGTGCAAGTTCTGGTGTCTGCTTGCTGGGGTTTGCATCCAGCTTCATCGTTTACTGGTTATAACTTCCCTAAACCTCAGTTTCCCATCTTTCAAATGGCAATAATAATTACACCTAGCTCATAATATGCTTTTAAGGATTAAATAAATCCTTAAAAACTGTTTAACACATAGTAGTGCTTAATAAATATTAACGGCCTTACTGCTGATAAAGATGATATGACACGTAATTATGACAATCTGCAGTACCAGCTGTTAGAATTAACAGCCAGAATTAACCAGGAACAATAATGCAGTATGTAATCTCCTTTGAAAGAGTTTATCGGAGTGCATCTAACAGTCAGCTTCACACTCTTCCAACGAAGAAACCTAGGGTGTCTTAGTCAAGGTTCTCTTGAGAAGCAGAACCAGTACGAAATAAAGATGGGTGGACAGACGGACAGGAGGGTGGGCTGGCGGGCCGGCGGGCGGATAGAGAACCAGCCAGCCAGAAGCATACAGAGACAGGGGAAGAGAGAGACATAGATTGACTCTGAACAAATGGTTCATATAATTACAGGGGCTGGCAAGTCCAAAATCTGCAGGTCAGGTGACAACCTGCGAATTCTAGAATGCTAGTGTCCCAAAAGTATATCGTTGTTCTTGTTCAGTGCCCCTGAGTCAGTTCCAACTCATAGTGACCCAGGTACAACAGAAACATTTTTGAATGATCTTCAGTGAAATTTTACTTGTATGTGGTATTAATAATATTGTTTAACAATTTGTGCATTCTGTGGCTCACCTTTCTTTAGAATGAGCACCAATCTGAATCTCTTCTAGTTTCTTGGCAGAGATGACTGAGCACCTCCTGCACTCTGACCATTTGTTGAAACATCTCAGTTGGTATTCTGTGAATTCCTGGCACCTTGTTTTTGGCTAATGCACTCCGTACAGGTTGAACTTCTTCCTTCGGTATCATCAGTTCTTGATCATATTTTACCTTCTGAAATGGCTAAACATTCACCATTTCTTTTTGGTGAAATGATACTGTCTCCATCTTCTTTTGGTGCTTTCTGCATCATGTAAATTTCTGCCCATAAAATCTTTTAACTTTGAAACTTGGGTTTGAATTTTTTCTTCAGTTCTTTCAGCTTGAGAAAAGACAGGCATGTAACTCTAGGTCTTTGCACATTTCATTATAACATTTAGTCTGTCTTCTCTAGCAGCACTGTAAAATTTGTTCAGCTTTTGTATACTTGGTTTGGCTGGCTTGGCTTTGTATGTCATTTCTTCTGTTCACTTTAACCACTCTACATTCAGGAGCAAGTTTCAGAGTCTCTTTTGACAACCATTCTCATCTTTTTGTTTTCCATTCTTATCTTTTAAATGACTTCTTGGTTTCTTCACATCTGATACACTTTATGTCACCCCACGACTCATCTCACCTTTGGTCAGAAGCGTTCAGTGCATCCAATCTATTACTGAGATGCTGTCTCAATTCACATCGGAGGTACTCAAGGTCATATTTGGGCTCTTAGAACTTGTTTTAATTTTCTTCAGGTTCATCTTGATCTTTCTACAAACAATTGATGATCTGCTCTGAAGTCAACCTCTAAGCTTGTTCTGATTGACGATATTGAGTCTCTCCATTACCCTTTTTCCACAGATACAGTCAACTTTATTTATGTATATCTCATCTGGTGAGATCCACATATATAGTCAGTCACCATTTATATTGTTGTGAAAGGTATTTGCAATGAAGAAGCTGTAATCTTGAAAAATTTCTGTCACACTGTGCCCCGCATCATTTCTATTACTAAGTCCATATTTTCCAATTACTCTTCCTTCTTTGTTTTCAGCTTTCACATACCAGTCACCAACAATTATCAATACTTCCTGATTTTACATTTGATCAATTTCAGACTGTAGAAGTTGATGAAAATTTTTAATTTTCTCATCTTAGGCATTACTGGCTGGTAAGTAAATCTGAATAATAATCTTATCAACTTGTCTTCTTCATAGGCATACGGATATTGTCCTATCACTGACGATATTGTACTTCAGGATAGATCCTGAAATGTTCTTTTTGACAATGAACGTGATGCCAGTCCTCTTCAACTTGTCATATGATTATCTGATTCAAAGTGGCCAACAGCAGTCTATTCCAGCTCACAAATGCCCAGGTAACTGACCTTTATGCATTCCATTTCATTTGTAATGACTTCCAATTCATACTTCACACGTTTCACTTTCCAACTACTAATTGATGTTTGCAGCTGTTTCTTGTCATTTTGAGTCATGCCATATCAGTAAGTGAAGGCCCCCAAAGCATGACTCCATCCACATCATTAAACTCAAATCTACTTCGAAGAGGCAGCTATTATCAGTCATATTTTAAGTGCCTTCCCACCAGTGGGGCTCATCTTCCAGCACTACATTAGACAATGTTCTGCTGCTGTTCATAATGTTTTCACTGGCCACCTTTTCCAGAAGTAGACTGCCAGATCCTTCTTCCTAGTCTATCTTACTCTGAAAGCTCAGCTGACACCTGCTTACCAACGGTGACCCTGCTAGTATTTGAAATACCGATGACAAAACTTCCAGCATCATGGCAACAAGCAAGCCACCACAGTAAGACCGACTGACAAATGCCTGATGTCATAACATGTTCTTTAAGGTTTAAGTCAGTGCAGGAGAGTCAAAAATTCTTACAAGATGTCCATCAATAGTCTGGAGCCAGAACGGCTCCTCAAAAACCCTTGCTTTTTGTTCTTAAGGTCTTCAACTGATAGGATGAGGCCCATGTATATGATGGAGAGCAATCCGCTTTACTTAAGGACAACTGATTTCATCACATGTAAATGCCTTCCAAAAAAGAGACATGGTGGCACAGTGATTAAGCACTTAGCTGCCAGCCCAGAGTTTGGAGGTTTGAACCCACCAGCTTGTGCTCTGGGAAACAGATGTGGCATTCTGCTTTCATAAAGATTTACAACTTAGAGACCCTTTAAGTCAGGGTATAAGTCCTGTATGGCAGAATATAGGTTATATTCTGCCTTATAGGGTCACTATGAGTCAGAATTGACTTGATGACAATGGATTTTTTTTTTTTTATTCATAACAACATCAAGGCTAGTGTTTGACCAAACAATGGGAGACTAATCTAGCAGAGTTGGCCCGTGAGATTAACACAGGTTAGAACACCATCTTCCAAAAGTTGTCTATTCTAGGCTTGTTCTATGAAATCATTTTCTTCTCTTCCTCTTTGAGCTTTCATTTTTCATCCTTTTTTCAGTTCACCTATTTTTTCTCATCTCCTACTGTTTTGCAGGCCTTTGAAATATCTGTGCCTCTCTTCATGGGAGGATCTTGTCGAGACAGACTAAGCAGATCTGTTTCCTTTATGCTTTAAACACAGGGGGCCAAGAAAGGAAAAATGTTTCCTTTGGGCAGATGCCAAGTTACTTCAGGGCAGGAGAGACAGTTTTTAGTGACACAGTAAGAAAGAAAATATTTATTTTTCATTTTAATTGAACTTTTGTTAAACTCACTACTTTTTAGTAGGTAAAAAAATATCAACATATGAGAACTCGGGGAGTTGAAATACACATAGGTCTGGCTTAGTGCAAAAAAGCAGAAAGCACGAATGGAGCTAAACCATGTCTAATTGAGGCATCTTAGGGAAGAGTTACCTTACAAAAATTCTGGGCTTCTTAGCATTGCCTTTACCACTCCATTCCCATGATTAACATAGCTGCTGTTTGACTGGCCTGTAAAACTGGCAAGATAATGAAAAAATTAATTACTTTAAATATATTTTCCTTTTTTGGTTCCATAGTAGTGCCTTGGAGAGCAAATTTATAGAGTGTCATGCCCCAATTAAGCCTGGCAAAAAGAACATTGCAGAGGAGGTGGTTTACCTTGCTGGGTGACTCTAGAAATAGCTACCATAGGCACTGCTTGCTCAGCCCTTACTCTGTGTTAGGTACTGTACAAAACTTTTTACTTACATGATCTCATCTAAGTCTCCAAGCAGCTCTCTGAAGTCAGTATTCTTAAACCTACTTCATGTAAAGGCAACAACCAGCTACTTACATGAGTCACCCAGCTGATGAGTAGTGAAGACAAGGCTTTAATCCAAATTGGTGTGACATTAAACCCCGTATTTAATATGTCAACACTGGGTGCAACCCAGCTGGTCCACTTACTTCTAACCATCCTTGGAGAAGGTCATTATAGCAGAATTTATTAAGACAATGAACCGAGTAACTGACAATGAAAACTATGTGTGTATGTCTCTGTTTATCCTATGTATTTCATCCACTATATCTAGTATCGTTACTCTATTAAATGATTTTAATATAAATCCAAATTTATCTCACTATTCTCAATTAAAGAATAATTCTGCTCATGTTATCAAAGTTTTCCTAATCCACTTCCATGTGGATCACAAACTTTTACATCCTAGCTGTGCCTCAGTTTTATAATCAGTGCGAGAGGTACTCAACTCAGATGCTTATCAAGAGTAAGAGTTAATACATTTAAAACCTTTGGAATGATGCCTGACATATTATTGGTATTTAAAGAAATGTAACTTATTAGGATCATGCCATTTGCTTGAAAGGGAATCATATTAGAAGAACATATATAGAACCATTAGAAGAACTGACTCCAGTCCTTGTTGATGGACTTGCTCCAAAGTATGGACATTATCATGATATTGGATTCTCCGTAGTGAACTCTAAAGTGCCCTCACTTATTTGCTTATTTATTGACTAGAAAAGACTCCTTTCCAGTTCCCAGAGGCCTGCAGCTCCTTGGCATGCTCCAAGGAGAGTGAGGGTGTGTGCTCTGTGCCCTATGAGGCACTGTGATAAGGAAGCTATTTGAAAGGCTAAGGCTACGAAGAATTACTTCCTGATTACAATCCAAGCTACAAATGGATTTCTTTTCCTCTGGAAACTATGATGGGCATGAGCTCCACTGCCTCAGTTGTCTAGTGCTGCTGTAACAGAACTACCTAAAGTGCATAGCGTTAAAGCAGAAATTAATTTTCTTATAGTTCAGACTAGGGAAGTCAGAATTCAGGGCGCATGCTCTAAGGTAAGATTTTTCCCTCTCTGTCAGCTCTGGAGGAAGGTCCTTGTCTCTTCAGAGCTTCTGCTCCTGGGCGATCATATTGCCTTGGTGACTTTTTACCCTGGTATCTGCTTGTTCCTTTCCATTTCTGTAAGAAATTTTCTCAAGACACAACGAACACTAATCCTGCCTCATTAATATAACAGAAAATTTCCTTCCAAATGGGATTGTAACCACAGGAATAGAGGTTAGGATTTACAACACATATTTTAGGAGACAGAATTCTAGCCATAAAATCCACCCAAACCCCCTGCACCACAGAATTAAACCCAAGAATATTGCTATTTAACGGCAAACTGAAACAGGCTGTTGAAAGTTATATAAAGATACCAGTCCCAAATAGATCTGTCTTTTCCACACATTGTCACAGAGTTTTCTGTCTAAGTCTGAATCATCTCTCTTCATATATGAAAAGATCAAAGTGTCCATTAAGTCACAGAACATTCCTTGCAGGATGCAAATTCTGCCATCTCTCTCTAATAAAGATATTACTAAATTTTGAAGCTAAAATTCCTCAGATAATTCATCACTCATCTTGATAACACAGAAAGTGAGAGAAAGCCTTCATTTTGATATTTCTAATCTTTCTTTTTTTTCTCACCTAATCTTAATTACAGAAACCCTGATGGCACTGTGGTTAACTGCCATGCCTTAAATCCTCAAGGCACTCCTTCGAAACTCTATGGAGTATTTCTACTCTGTCCTATGGGGTCACTATGAGTTTGAATCAACTCCACAGCAGTGGGTTTGGGGTTGTTGTTTGTTTGTTTTTTGGCATTCTTAATTCCACCGATCTTCAGAGGACATTCTGTTTTGGTCAGTCAAAACTACTGGTAATTTTATAATTTCCCACCTGATAAGTAAATATCAAATACAGGTTATGCTTCTATATTTCTGTGGTTACATATTTTGTGAATTTTGTTTCTTGTTTCTTTGTTTTCTTGGTATAGAGTATACATTACATACTGTGATGTCAAAAGATGCACTGGGTAAGTAGCAGTAAGACATGCATGGATATGACTCATTAGTGATACCCCCTTGGATGTCAGTCTATTGCAACATCCTTGCTTTGGGGATCTCAACACTGCCTTCAAGGGGCCCTGGTGGCACAGTGGCTAATATGCTCGTTTCTAGCCAAAGGGTCAGCAGTCGCTTTGCAGGAGGACCTGATATTCTACTTCCATGTGGATTTACAGCCTTGGAAACCCTATGGGGCAGTTCTATCGTATCCTTATAGGGCTGTCATGCATTAAAAGCAACTTGACAGCAATGGGTTTGGTTTGATTCAGAATATTGCCATCACTGCCTTGGTCTGTCACCAACGGTGTCAGGCACCGAGTGGTAATCACTTTACTAAAGAAATTTGAACCTGATGCCTGACTCATTAGAGAACAGCAAATTAGATGTACAGAGATGTGCTGTGCACTGAGCAGAGTACCTGAGAATGACTCTGCCAGAAAGGGACTCTGCTCTGCCAGAGGTCACAGGTCCTAGTGGATCTGGACGTATGTTCCCTCTCTTCTGATCCAGACCATCAGTCCCTACACATGTAAACAAGGAACAGAGTGAGATGGTGATGTCAGTAGGTTAGTGATACTGCAAGTGACAATGAGAAGAGTATTAGGTAAATTGACTCTGGAGTCTGCATAGTCTCCTAAAGGCAAATAAGGGACTCACAAGGCCATGATGCGACAAAAACCAGGTGTCAACCAATCATACAGGCAGAAAATTGCAAGCAAATCACAGGAACCATCAAATGTTTCTTGTGCTGACGCATCAGTAAAACAAACTATGGAGAGGACTCCCACAGGGTAGGACAAGTTTATAAGGAAAGAGATTAGAAGCTGCCTTAAATCAAGTTTTTGAAAGTGAGAACAAAGCAGTAATTCAGTGGCTGTTTGCCACTGACAATGATTTCAATCCAGCAGAGGTGCAGGTAGGGGGCATGTCCTCCTCTGGTGCACAGGCATAGACTTGGGGTGTTTCTGTCACTCCCTGCTCATATTCTATAAAGCAAACGAGCCTCCCCGAGACTCAGGCTCTTCACCTGCCAACTGGGGATACTTAAGTCACAGTGGTTCTCTTAGGCTGGCTTCTCTCGAGAAGCAAAAACAGTGACATGCGTATGTAGAAAGACAGCAAGAGATTTGTCTCAGAAAAATGGCTCACATGGATGTACAGGCTGACAAGTCTCAAGTGTGTGAATCAGATATCAGGCTGGAGGCCTCTCTTGAATCATGTAATTGCAAAAACTAATGAACCCAAGATTGGCAGGTCAGATGGCAGGTCACTAGCTCATAGGCTGCAGAAGCAAACAAAGCCAAGGTCAGCAAGCAATAAGGAACTGGCTCAACTGGCTCAAGTCCCAAGAACTGGAGGTCAGATGATGATGAGCTCGATGTAGGATTCAGGGTAAGCAAGAAAGAATTGCCAGAACATCCTGACCTATTAGATACAGGCCCATCAAGGAAACTCCCCTTACAGGAGATTGGCTGATCACATCACATCACACTAAGAAGAATGACTACAGTTTTACATAACTGCCAAATTATTTCACTATATAACTGCCAAACTACATTATTACATAAATGCTGAACTGCTGAGAATTATGGCCCAAGCATGTTGAAAAAGAACCTTAACCATCATGGTCCACCCCTTGGCAACCTGAAACCTGTATACATCTCTTGAAACTCTAGGCAATACCTAAATTGCAGACAATTGCAGTCATACTAGTGCCTAACATGATGTAATTAACATGGATACATCCCAAAATGCATCAGCTCTATTTACATCTTGTATTTTGCAGAAAGTAAAAATGTATGATGCACACATACAAGCAAGAAATGCTCATAACACTTTCAGTCCTCATTTCTCCAGCTGGTCACATGGCCATAACTGTCATTAGAATTGCTGTCTTCCATCTCTCATTCCATATTTCCTTCACTCTCAACAAGTGCCTCAGCTGGTTGCGGTTCCTTGTTGTTACGTGCTGATTCATAGCAACTCTATGTAAAACAAAATGAAAACTACCAGTTCCTGTGCCATATTCACAATCATTGTAGTGGTTGTCATCATCAAAAAGAACACTTCAAGAACCATTCTGAAGTGCAATGCTGTCAATAATAAATAGGATAATATTCACGTGCCTACAGGGAAGACCAGTTAATATGACTATTATTCAACTTTACACACCAACTACTAAGGCCAAAGATGAAGACACTGAAGATTTTTACCAGCTTCTGCAGTTCAAAATTTATCAAACATGCAGTCAGGATAGATCGATAATTACTGGTGACTGGAATGCAAAAGTTAGAAACAGAGTTGGAAAATATGCCCTTGGTGATAGAAATGATGTCGAAATCACATGATACAGTTTTGCAAGACCAACAACTTCTTCTCTGCAAATAGCTTTTTTCATCAACATAAACTGTGACTGTATACATGGACTTCACCAGATGGAAAATATCCAAAGCAAATTGACTGTATCTGTGGAAAGAGGTGATAGAAAAGCTCAACATCATCAGTCAAAACAAGGTCAGGTGCCACTTGCAGCACAGACCATCAATTACTCAAATTCAAGTTCAAATTGAAACTGAAGAGAATTAGAACAAGTCCATGAAGGCCAAAGTACAACACTGAGTATATCTCACCTGAGTTTAGAGACCATAACAGGAATAGATTTGACACGTTGAACACTGACAACCACGAACCAGAAGAGTTGTGGAATATATCAAAGACATCATACAGGAAAAAAGCAACGGGTCACAAAAAAGGCAGGAAGGAAAGAAAAGACCAAGTTAGATGTCAGAAAAAACTCTGAAACTTGTTCTTGAATGTCGAGTAGCTAAAGCAAAAGGAAGATATGATGAAGTAAAAGACCTAAACAGAAAATTTCAAATGGCAGCTCAAGAAAACAAGGTAAAGTATTGTAATGACATGTTCAAAGAGCTGCACATAGAAAACCAAAAGACAAGAACACACTCAGTGTTTCTCAAGCTGAAAGAACAGAAGCAAAAATTCAAGTCTCAAGTTGCAATAGAGAAGGGTTCTAGAGGGAGAATACTAAATGACTCAGGGAGCATCAAAAGAAGATGAAAGGAATACACAGAGCCATTATACCAGAAAGAACCAGTTGGCATTCATTTGAAGAGGTAGAATGTAATCAGGAACTGATGGTACTAAAGGAAGAAGTTGAAGCTGCACTGAAAGTATTGATGAAAAACAAGACTCCAGGGATTGATGGACTATCAACTGAGATGTTTCAACAAATGGATGCAGTGCTGGAAATGCTCACTTGTCTATTCCAAGAAGTTGGAGGACAGCTATCTGCCCATCCAACTGGAAGACATCCATATTTATGCTTATTCCTAAACACAGGTGGTCCAATCAAATGCAAAAATTACTGAACAATACCATTAATATCAGAGGCAAGTGAAATTTTGCTAAATATTATTCAAAAGAGTCTGCAACAGTATACTGACAGGAAACAGCCAGAAATCCAAGCCAGACTCAGAAGAAGACATGGAACCAGGGATACCATTGCACATGTCAGATGAATCTTGACTGAAAGCAGAAATACCAGAAAGATGTTTACCTATGTTTCATTGGCCATTGCAAAAGCATTCAGGTGTGTGGCTCATAACAAATTATGGATAACACTGCAGAGAATACGAATTCCAGAACACTTGTGTTTATGAAGAATCTATACATGGATCAAGAAGCAGTCATTCAAACAGAACAAGGGGATACTGCATGGTTTAAAGTCAGGAAATGCGTATGTCAGAATTGTATCCTTTTACTATACTTATCCAATCTGTGGGAACCCTGGTGGTGTAGTGGTTTAGTCCTATGGCTGCTAACCAAAAGGTCTATGGTTCAAAACCACTAGACAGTCTTTGGAAACTGTATGGGGCACTTCTACCCTGTCTTATAAGGTTGTTATGAGTCAGAATCAATTGGATGGCAATGGATTTGGCTTTTTGGGTTATTCAGTTGGTATACCAAACAAATAATATGAGAAGCTGATTACATGAAGAAGAATGGGGGATCAGGATTGGAGGAAGACTCATGAACAACTTGTGTTTTGCAGATAACACAAATTTCCCTGCTGGAAATGAACAGGATTTAAACACTTATTGAAGATGATCAAAGATTACAGCCTTCAGAATGGATTACACATCAACATCAAGAAGGCACAAGTCCTCACAACTGTCCCATTAAGCAGCATTGTGATAAATGAAGAAAAGATTGAGGTTGTCCAGGATTTCATTTTACTTGATTCTACAGTCAACACACCTGGAAGCAGCAGTCAAGAAATCAAAAGGCACACTGCATTGTGAAAGTGTGCTACAAAACATTAAAGTGTTGAAGAGCAGAGATATAACCTTGAAGACAAAGGAGAGCCTAACCAAGCCATGGTATTTTCGGTCACATCATATGTGTGCAAAAGCTTTATAGTGTATAAGGAAGACAGAAGAAGAATTGATGCCTTTGAATTGTGATGTTGGAGAAAAATGCTGAATATACTATAGACTGACAAAAGAACAAACAGATCCATCCTGGTCAAAGCAAAACCAGAGTTCTCCTTAGAAGCAAGGATGGTAAGACCACATCTTACATATTTTGGATGTATTGCTAGGAGAAATCAATCCCTGAAGAAGGACATCACTCTTGGTAAAGTAAAGGGTCAATGAAAAAGAGGATGATCCTCAACAAGATAGATTGACAGAGTGGCTGCAACAATGGGCTTAAGTATCACAGCAATGGTGAGCATGGCGTAGGACCAGGAGGTGTTTGGTTTTGTTGTACTTAGGGCTGCTATGAGTTGGAGTTGACTCAACAGCACCCCACAGCAACAACTTGGCATATTCAATATTCTTCACCAACACCATAATTCATAGACATCAATTCTTTTTCCATAATCTGTATTCATTGCTTAGCTTTTGCATACTTAGTCATCTAGTGCTACTATAACAGAAATACCACAAGTGGGTGGTTTTAAAGAGCAAAATTTATTTCCTCACAGGATAGTACGCTAAAAGTCCAAATTCAGGACATCAGCTCCAGGACAAGCCTTTCTATATCAGTTCTGGAGGAAGGTCCTTGTCATTGATCATCCTCTGGTGAAATAGATTCTAAGGAGCAGGAACCCTGATTCCAAAGGACTTGCTCTGCTCCCAGTGGTGCTTTCTTGGTGGTATGAGGCCCCTGTGTCTCTGTTTGCTTGTCTCTTTTACATCTCAGAAGATATTGGTTTAACACACTATCTAATCTTATAGACCTAAACAAAATACTGCCACGAAGACTTGTTTTTAAATACAGGATTGCATCCTGGTCCTACACCGTTTCCATAATCGCTGTTATACTTAAACCCATTGTTGCAGCCGCTGTGTCAGTCCTTATTGCAACACATGGGAAAATCTCCTCAAGTGTCATAATAGTAGACATCACACAGTACTAAGAATCATGGCTCAAAGTGATATACACATTTTGGAGGGAACGTAATTCAATCCATGTCACATGCGTATGAAGCAATTGAAAACATCCTGGCTTGAGTCAGGTTCACCTTGGTCCTCCAAGCGACAGGTTTGCTTTTTAACAATGCATCATTTCTTATCCTAACTGCTGTGTCCATGAGCACTGATTGTACATCCAATTAAAATGAAATATTTGACAACTTCAGTCTTTTCTCCATTTATCATGATATTGTCTACTTGTTCCATTGTGAGAATTTTTGTTTTCCTTGTGTTGAGATGTCATCTTTGACCTTTATCAGTAAGTACTTCAAGTCTTATTGACTTTCATCAAGGAAGGCTGTATCATCTCCATGACACAGGTTGTTAATGAATCTCCAATCCTGATGCCACATTTTTCTTCATACAGTCCAGTTTCTCAGATTATTGGCTCAGCATACAGACTAAGTATTGGGAAAGGATATAACCCTGATAAACACCTTTCTTGATTTTAAACTATGCAATATCCCCTCGCTCTGTTTAAACAATTGCATCATAGTCTATGTACAGGTTCTACACGAGCGCAATTAAGTATTCTGGGATTCTCATTCTTCACAATGTGAACCATAATTTGTTATGATACAGGTAAACATCTTTCTGGCATTCTTGACTTTCAGCCAAGATACATCCAACATCAGCAGTGATATCCCTTGTTCCACAATTTTTACCTGGTGGGGTGACCCAAACCATCATTCTTAAAGGGTTTGGGCAATTACTAATCACGTTAAAATTGGATTTCTGTAGCTTTCCATTGACTTTAATCATAGGTCATAGTAGTACCAAGAAACATCCTAAGGGATCTCCTGCATTCCAGACATATTCTTCATTACCTCTCTTATGCAATACCAATCTTTATTTCCCCTTGTTGGCCGAGAGTTGTGAGGATCCCAAAGTGGCTAGGTGGGACTCTTTAACTTCCAGTTCAATGGCATCCATACTGAGTATCCATGGGGGAGCACTCGCCGTTTTGTAACTTAAGACCTCTAAACACACAGAGTGTAGATCGCAGGGACAAGAAACAAAAATTTTGCAAGTTGGTCTCTAGAGTGAGTGGTGCTGATCTCATTTCTATCCCTTAATTCCCAGCAGAGCAGGGACTCAGGGTCCCTGCTTCTTAGAATTTACTTCACCAGGAGATGATCAACGACAAAGCCCTTTCTCCAGAACCGACATAGGAAGGCTTATCCTGGAGTTGATGTCCTGAATTTGGACTTCTGGCTTACTATCCTGTGAGGAAATAAATTTTGCTTTTAAAGCCATCCACTTGTGGTATTTCTGTTATAGTAGCACTAGATGACTAGGCATGCATAAGCTGAACAAGGAATAAAGACTATGGGAAAAGAATTGATGCCTATGAACTATGGTGTTGGTGAAGAATACTGGCAATGGGAAGAACACCATATACTAGACACTAGTTTAGAGGAAGTACAGCCTCTTGGAGAACACTGCCCTAACCTGCAAAGTATTTCCATGTAACTAGCACGTAATCATGTCTTTAGGAGACCATTGCATTGTTCAAGCCAGCTGCTTCAAGACGATGAAGACTATGGAAAGACCACTGAATTTCATGAACATAGGTTCATTGCCAAACTTCATTTGCTGTGAAGGGAGTCACTTTATCTGAGTCCATGCTGTATGGGACACCATGATGATGGATAAGGGATTCTGTAAGTCCAGGGATGGCAGTTTGGGCAGAAGCAAATCCGTATCCAGAGTGTTTATTCCACTAAGAATGAAATGTAGCCCTTTGTATGTGGAAGCAATCTAATGTAGTAAATCTGCCACCAGGTTGCTGGCTGATCACCTCGAGTAACGGTGCCATACTGAGGACTCAGTGTTAGGCTCTGCTGCTGGCAGACTGGCCAATCAGCAGTGACTATAGTAGAGTCAGCCTTGGTGGCTAGGAGTCTATGTTGCTGAGCCCATACATAGCCTCCACCCCTGCCATGGTGCCTGCTTTGTTCATGAGCCAACTAAGCAATGCCAGGAGTGGTGGGGGAAAGAGAATGACTTGTTTCCACAGAACACTTCTTCCTATACACTTAATTATTAAAATCTTCCTCTGTCAAGGTCACCCTTTGGTGAGCATTCACGTGAGATGCAAGTATCTTCAGTGGCTCAGTCAGTGAAGTCTATCCACATACCTCTTCCCTATATGTCCTTGTCACCAACTTTCCAGTCACGTTCCTTCCAAGACCCTGACCATTCATCCAAACTATTGGCCACAGTCCGTGAAACAATATATAATTACATATGTGACCATTTCTTCTTCTAAGCAAAGTGAACAGCCAGCTGTACTGCCCAAGGGAGGATTTCCCTTCACCACTGTCTTTCAGGGAGGTTCCAGAAAGGGGCTACAGTACTGTTGCTGCCCAATTTCAGGAGGTGCCTATATATCACACAGAACCGTCTATAAACAAGGCACAAGTTTTCTCTTCCATAGTCAACTAATCATATAGAACTCCACATGAAGCCAAAGGCGCAGAGAGGGAGACGGAAGGTAGTGTGACATGAGTGGAGACTGTGGGCATTTGGGCCACTTCCTCATGCCACTTACCTGTGCCTTTAGGTCCCACTCAAGCCCAGCATTGAACAATCCACTTCCGTTTAATGACTGAGTGCTGCTACGTATGTCCAACTTTACGATTATGTGAGTCAGACATCACCCAGTTTGTCATCAGCACCTCAGGCCACATAACTACTTGGTGGACCATGGGTAAATGTTTAGCGTCCATGAACACCCAGTAACGAGGTAAAAGGTTTTTTCTCAAAACTGAAGTCATCTACAGAGGAGAGCAGGGCTTCACTCCAGAGTCCCAAGGGTCTGTACTATGATTCACAAAGGCCTACCAAAGACTCCAAATAACATCTCTATCTGCCACTGACACTTCAAGCACCACTGAATCACCTGAATCATATAGTTCATGTGGCAAAATGGCTTGCATGGCAGCCTGAAGCTGTTGCAGGGCCTTCTCTTGGTCTGGGCCTCACTTAAAACAAAAGTGTTTTGATTCCTCTGATAAACAGGCCAGAGCAGCAGACCCAAATGAGACGTATGTTACCTCCAAAACCCAAAGAGGCTCACTAGGAATTGTACCGCCTTTTTAGTTACATAAAGGGCCAGATGCAGTAATTTATCCTCCACTTTAGAAGGAATATCTTGACAGGACCTACATCATCAGGCTCCTAGAAATTTCACTGAGAATGAAGGCACCTGAATTTTTTGCGGGATTAATTTGTCACCTCCTGGTACGCAAATGCTTTACCAGTAACTCCAGATTCATTGACGCATCTTCATTACTAGGTCCAATTGACATAATGTAATCGACATGATGGACCAGTGTGATCTTCTGGAAGGGAAAAATGATCAAGGCCACTGTGGACTAAGTTATGAAATAGGGCTGGAAAATTGATACACTTCTGCGGTAGGAGAGTGAAGATGTGTTGCTGGTCTTGCCAGCTCAGGCATACTGCTTCTGGCATGCCTTTAAAACCAGAACTGAGAAGAAGGCAGTGGCCATCTCAGTAAATGTTTACCAGTTACCAGAAGATCTATTAACTTGCTCAAGCAATGAAAACACATCCAGAGCAGCAGTTGCAATTGGAGTCATCACCTGTTTAAATTTACAATAATCCACTGTCATTCTCCAAGTTCTGCCTATTTTTTCTGCACAAGTCAAATAGGTGGCTTAAATGAGGATGTGGTGGGAATCACCACCCATGCGTTTGTCACGTCCTTGATGGTGGCAGTGATCTCTGCAATCCCCCCATGAATGCAGTGTTACTTTTGTTTGACTATTTTCCTAGGTAGGAGAAGTTCTAATGGTTTACATTTGACTTTTATACCATAACAGCACTTACTCTACTCACTAAGAATCCAATTTGAGGGTTCTACTAGCTGTTGAGTACATTTCTTCCAGTTATGAATTCTGGAACTGGCAAAATCACAGCAGTATGGGTTTGAGGACACACTACACACATTTTGAGATAAACTTGAACAAAGGCGCCATTAGTAACCTGACCTTCATGCACCTCCACTCTGGTGGAATACAGTGATATTCTGCATCTCCTGGAATTAGTGTCAGTTCAGAGCCAGCATCTAGTAATTCCCAAAAAATCTGATTATTTTCTTTTCCCAAAGAACAGTCACTCTCATAAAAAGCTGTAGGTCTCTTTCAGAACGGCTGCAAGGAAGAGCAACAACATAAGATTTTGGCAGTGTTTTGGAGTCCTTCCTCAAAGGGGCCTGGCCTCTCTTTCATTCAAGGGATTGTAGGTACGTAAATGGGCTAAGGTCGGGGAATTGACTGAGAGGTTGTGACTCCTTATTCTGTTGATTTGAGCTAGACTGCCAATAAATTGACCTAGAATTCTTCCACTTGTACAGATCAAGTATATTTCCCATCTGTTTCACTCCTAGGGACATCATGACTAAGTAGTCAATGCCATAAATTCGTAAGAGTCCGACTATTCTGATGATTGCTTTGATTCTGCTGTTTGTTATGGTAATCATTTCTTCCTTGCCTTTGTTGACTGTGCTCCTCCACTTTGCCCCTAGGACTGCAGGGGCCAGTCAGCACCACTGTAGCTAGGTGTTTGAATTGATTCAAGGCAATTCCCACTATCAAATCTGGTTTTCCTAAAACAGCAATCATAGTAATCCTCAGGGATGCTGGGGGTCCCTTCACAAATTTGTTCCTCACCATTCTGGTTAAAGGTGTGTCCTCTAGACAATTCATGTATGGATCTCTGGGTCTAACCTGAGAAGTTCACTCTAACATGCCAGTTTCTCTAAGCCTTTGTATGTGTTGTTATATAGTATACAGCATACATAATACAGTATACAGTATACTTCAGCTTGATTTAGTGTACACTACATGTAATCCATGCTTAGATCCTTTCCAAACTGCTTGAACTGAAATACTGAATGAAGAATCTGTGTTTAGTAGGCCCATATCAATAAACTCAGACTGATAATTTTATGTTCCTTGCTTGATTATCTCACAGCCTTAATAGCCATTCTCACATATATTTCCCAGGTTTTCAGGTCTCTGAAAAGTCAAGCAATTTTTTGGACTGTAGTGTACCTCCTCCTGGATCACACTTTGTACTTGACCTTTGGGGGCTCACTAGAATTTAAATCTAGTTATAGGTCCAGAAGCAAAAAGTAGGCAGTGGTGCGGGTCCTGGGAACATTCAGCAGTGTCTTATAAGCATCTACCCTAGGCAAGGTAGGTGACAGAGATTCTGCACCAGGTTATGACTCAGATGTTGCCATAGGTGATATCTTAAACAAAATCTCTTCAGATACAGCTGGATTAATCTGATCAGATGCGGATGGAGAAGATAACATTTGTGCTGGAAGGGTGGTTTAGAAAATAAAATAGAGTAAGAGGACTGATGGGAATAAGAAGACTGATTCTGTTGACGGGAGTGACTCAGTGGCATTTAGGGGATCAGTGCCCCAAACTTCTTGATTATCTGACCATATGTCTCCATCCCAAGTTTCTGGATTCCATTTCTTTCCAAGAAATGCTCTCAATTTAACTTTAGTTACCACTCAAGGTTTCACAATTCAGTTAATGTTGTAATTCACCCACCCTTAAGATAAGACTCTTAGCTTTGGTTTTTGGCAATACAGCTCTGGTACCACAAAGAGTAAAATTTTCTTTCAGGACACAAGGGGCTACTTGGAGGTGTTTTACATAGCCCTTAACCTGTGATTCCAAAGACCTGAACTCATCTGTATCTTTCACCACTTTATCTATTGAAAGTAGGGTCAAACCACTGCATTCCCTATACTTCTCATTCTGACAAAATTGTAGATAAGTATCAAACGTGCTGTCAATCAGAGCCTTACTTCTCTCTAATATTTTTGTTTGTTTGTTTTAAATCATGATTTAGGTGAAAGTTTACAGAGCAAATTTTTTTCTCATTCAATAATTAACACACAAGTTGTTTTGTAGTATTAGTTGCTAACCCCTCAGTGTGTAAACACTCTCCCTTTCTCCAATCCAGTATCCCTGTTTCTATTCAGACAGTTTTCCAGTACCTTCCTGTCTTTCCATCTTTGCTTTGGGCCTGGCATGCCCATTAGTCTTGTACACGTGATCGAACCACAAAACAATTCCCTATGTGTGTTGTTGTTGGTCCTATAGAACTATCTTATCATTGGCTCAAGGGTAAACCTCAGGAATGACTTCAGGACTGAGATAGAAGTGTGACCAGGAGGTCTCACAAATTCTTCAACTATTGGTGATGTTATATTGTGCATTAATATTGCCACCTCACACCATGGATTAGCAGCACCCTCTTTACTCTTGGAGGCAGAGTCATTAATATCTTCAAGACTTGTCAGAGTTTCATTTAGAAAACCCACCTTCATGATTTTGTTTCTCTAGAACCAGTCTTGGTACTAAATGTCTTAGGCCAGGTTCTCTATAAAAGTAAAAGCACTGAATTGTAAGACAGAAAGAAAGAGAGATTTATCTCTAGAAAATGTCCTGTATTGTTTAAAGACTGGAGAGTCCAAAGTCTATGAGTCAGGAATCAAGCTGAAGGCTTCTCCTGACTCTTATTGCTGTAGGGACTGATGAACCCAAGATCAGCAGATCAGATAGCAGGTCACTGGCTCACGGGTTGTGAATGCTGATGAATCCAAAATCAGCAGGTAAGACAGCAGGCTACTGGCTCCCAGGCTGAGGAGGCTAACAAATCCCAAGACTGGCATGCAATACAGCAGGCACCAGCTCAAATCCTAAGAACTGGATGTCAGATGATGACATGGTAGATACAGGATCCAGAGCAAGTGAACCTATCTATTGGATGCAGGCCACATCCCCAAGGAAACTTCTCTTATAACTGATCAGCTGATTGCATAGATCACATCAAGGAGTCTAACTACATCATTATATAACTGCCAAATTGTATCATCACATAAGTACCAAGTCACACCATTACACTATATAACTGCCAAACTATATCATTACAGTGATTAGGAACCAATGGTTCTGAAGGAAGAAGTCAAACTGCATTGAAGGCATTGGCAAAAAACAAGGTTACAGGAACTGATGGTATGTCAACTGAGATATTTCAACAAACAGATGCAGCACTGGAAGCGCTCACTCAACTTTGCCAAGAAATTTGGAGGACAGCTACCTGGCCAAATGACTGGAAGAAATCCATATTTATGCCCATTCCAGAGAAAGGTGATCCAATCAAATGTGGAAATTACCAAACAGTATCATTAGTAGCACAAGTAAAACTTTACTCAAGACGATTCACAAGTGACTGAAAGTATATTGACAAGGAACTGACAGAAATTTCAGTTGGATTCAGAAGGGGATGCAGAACTGGGGATATCATTGCTGATGTCAGATGGAGCTTGGCTGAAAGCAGAGAATAAGAGAAAGATGTTTATCTGTTTTTATTAGCTATGCAAAGACATTCAATTGTGTGGATCATAACAATTATGGCTAACATTGCAGAGAAAGGGAAGTCCAGAACAGTTTATTGCGCTCTTGAGGAATCTGTACATGGACCAAGAGGGAGTTGTGCGAACAGAATAAGGTGACACTGCTTTAAAGTCAGGAAAGGTGTGCATTGGGGTTGCATCCTTTCATCATACTTTTTCAGTCCGTATGCTAAGCAAATAATCTGAGAACATGTATTATACAAAGAAGAATAAGGTACCGGGAATGGAGGATGACTCATTAACAACCTGCATTACACAGACGACACCCCCTTACTTGCTGGAAGTGATGAAGATTTGAAACATTTACTGATGAAGATCAAGGACCACAGCTTTCTGTATGGAATGTACCTCAACATCAAGAAAACACAAATCCTCACAACTGGACCAATAAGCAACATCATTGCAAGTGGAGAAAGGATTGAGGTTGTCAAGGATTTCATTTTCCTTGGGTCCACAATCAAGGCTCATAGAAGCAACACTCAAGAACTCAAAAGATGTCTTGCATTGGGAAAATCTGCTGCAAGGATGCCTTACAAGTACTGAAAAGTAAAGATAACACCTTAAAGACCAAGATGCGCCTGACAGAAGTCATGGTATTTTCAATCTCAACATATGCATGTGGAAGCTGGACAGTGAACAAAGAAGACAGAAAAAGAATTGACGCCTTTGAATTGTGGTGTTGGAGAACAATGTTGAATGTACCATGGACCACCAAAATGGCAAGCAGATCTGTTCTGGAAGAAGTCTAACCAGAGTGCTCCTTCGAAGCAAAGATGGCAAGACTGCGTCTTACATACTTTGCATATGTTGTCAGGAAGGATCACTCCCTAGAGAAGGACATAATGCTTGGTAGAATGGAGAGTCAGAAAAAAAAAGAAGACCCTAGATGAGATGAATTGACACAGTAGCCACAACAGTGGGGTTAAACATAAAAACAATTGTGGACGTGGCAGAAGACCAGGCACTGTTTCATTCTGTTATGCATAGTGTCACTAAGAGTTGGCAATGACTCAGCGACACCTAACAGCAACAACGTATCATTACGTAACTGTCAAATTATGTCATTATATAACTACCAATCCATATCATTACATAACTGCCAACTACATCATTACATAGCTGCTAAATCACTGAGAATCATGGCCCAGCTAAGTTGACACAGAATCTTAACCATTGCAGTAGTAACATGAGAAATAGATAGGTACTGTTCACAACTGTGTTAACTGCCATTGAGTCAACTCCAAATTATGACTTTATATACAAAAGAACAAAACACTCTCCGGTCCTTCATCATCTTCACAATTGCTGACATCTCCAAGTTCATTAATGTGGCTGTTGTGTTAATTCACCTTAGTAAGGATATCCCTTGCTCTAGCTGACCTGCTACTTCAACAAACAGATCCTTTTCCAGTGACTGATCCACCATGGTGACTATAACAGTCATCTATTATGACCCATAAGATTTTCACTGGCTGATTTTCTAGGCCTTTTTTCCTAGTATATCTTAGTCTGAAACTCATCTGAAGCCCATCCTCCATGGGTGATGCTGGCAGTATTTGAAATACAGTTGTCACAGCTTCTAGCGTCACAACCACACAGTACCACGAACTGACAAACAGGGGTGGGCCTGGTCATTATTGTTTTCAAAAGCTTCTGAAACAGTGCTAGGTACTTAATACAAGGCCAGTAAATGATGAGAAGAAGAACTCAGACTTATGTAGTGTTTGGTCTGTGCCAGGCATTGTTTTAAGAACTCTAAGTGCATCACTTACTGAATCCTCTCAGCACACTAAAGTAAGCACTAACATTATCTCTATCATCTAAATGAAAAAACTAATAGGCATAGCAGTAAGTTCCCAGATCTAGTAAATGAAGGAGTCGTGACTCACATGCAGGCCTTCACATGACCCCAAAGTTCACACTCCTCACCCATAAATGGTAATGATTGTTTGTCTTGTGAATGATCCAAAGATGACAAGATGGTATCAGCACACCAGCTTGTGTCCTTTCTTTTCCGTCTCTCTAATTCTCTCCACCCAAGGAACTTGCTGCCCACGTGCTCTGAGAGTGACTCAGAACTTTTTAAGACCTCTAAACTCTTTAAGGGCTACCAAGGTCAAGATAAATGATCCTAGACTGATGGGAGAGAATTCCAGAATCTTTTTCAGCTTTGCTCTAGGCACCAAGCCTAACCTTTATTCTGTAACTGATTTACCCTACCAAGAAGTCAGCCTCTGCTGTGTTTGGTGAGAACTGGGTAGGTTCAGGAAATACCCGGCTGGCCAACCAGAAAATTAATAAGAAAGTCATCAGGCCCTGAAGCCTAATTGTCAAATGCCAGACAACCTAGAACAATGGGGCCTGGCTCTAGCTGTGTAGCCTTGGGCAAGTTTCTTCATCTCTCTGTGCTATAGTTTCCTCATTTATAATATGTCAACAATAAAATAACATGTCAACAATAATAGGCCTCACCTCAAAAAAGTGCTGTGAGGATTAACGTACATAAATAATTTAGAACATACCTGGCACATAATAAGAACTACATCAATGTTAGCTTTTATAATTACTCTATTGTGCTTTAGTCCAGGTGTACAGGCTTTGCAGCAATATCTTTAAAGAATAACTTTGCTGATATTTTATTTTTCTTGAAAGTGATTTCCCATTTTTACCATTTCGCTACTTGCCACCCATCTCCTATAACCCCCTCCCCAACAACTCACCTTCTCCTTAAAAGCAAAGGAAATTGCTTTAAAAGCCTTTTGGAATCACAGCTCTCGATATACTCATAAAAGTCAGGAAATGCAAAAGTTAGAATCCTCTGAAGGCATTAACTCAGACTCATGGATCTGATGTAACATTTCAGAGAGCTGAAAGTAGCTTTCAGAAGTCCCTGGAAGTCCTCAACAACTGCTTTGTCTTATAGTATGCCTCCTGTAAATACCAGCTGGCCTCTTCACTTGCCATTTCAAAGTAATACTCCCCCACAGCAGTGTCAGAATCATTTCACAGAACAATAGTTCTCAAATTTGGCTACGCATCAGAACCCACTGGGGGGCTTAGGAGACACAGATGGCTGAGCCCCACCCCCAGAGTTTCTGACTCAGTGGGTTGTTGTAACCTGCCTATCAGTTGGTCCCCTATTCACAGCAGCCCCATGAGCAATGAAACATAATGATCTTATGCTATCCCCATGATTGGTTTTGAATCAGACTGTTGTGATCCATGGTGTTTTCACTAGCTGATTTTTCAGACTTAGATCACCAGGCCTTTCTTCATGGTCCATCTTAGCTCAAAGCTCCAGTGAAACCTGGTCAGGGTTATAGCAATATACAATCCTCCACTGACAGATGAATAGTGGCTGTGGACATGGTGCATTGACCAGGAATTGAACCTGAGTCTCCCACAAGGAAGGCAAAAGGTTTATAACTGAACCATCTTGTAATTTTCATTTCTAACATATTCCCAGATGACACCGTGATTAATGGTCTAGACACTCTGAGAACCATTGCCCTGGGCATTTATTGCTCTCCACTTCAATCTAGTACACTTTCCTTCTCTCAAATCCTCTTGACCCCACCAAACCAAAAAACTGAGTGCCGTCAAGTCGATTCTGACTCATAACAACCCTATAAGACAGAGCAGAACTGCCCCTTATAGTTTCCAAGGAGCGCCTGGTGAATTTGAACTGCTGACCCTTTGGTTAGCAGCTATAACACTTAACCACTGCACCACCAGGCTTTCCCTTCATGCCACCAACTGCACCAAAAATGGAATGGAAATTTCTGTTTGTTTACGCGTATTTTGTTGTTAGTTGCCACTGAGTCAATTCTGACTCATGAGTCAGTCCTGACTCAGTTCTGATACATATGTAGAGTTGAACTGTGTTCCCTAGGGTTTTCAAGACTGTGAACTTTTGGAAGCACATTACCAGGCCTGTCTTTTAAGTAGCCTCTGGGAGGATTCAAGACACCAATCAATCTTTCAGCTAGTAGTTAAGCATTTATCTGTTTATAACCCCCAGGGACTCCCTTGTATGTATATTATACTGCTGTTTTCTCAAGAAACAGAAAGTGAATTGGTCTGAAATCCAATTCAGTCTCAACAAAAACAAGAGTCCTCTTGTTTCAGCTGTGTCACTCCTTCCAGCCACCCATCCTTCTGCCTTTCAGTCAGGCGATGTTTCCGCTTCTATCTTTGCACAGATGCTCTGGACTGTGTGTGTGTGTATCTGTTTTCAGCGCTGCTTGTTTACATGTACACATTTGTGTTTCTCCTTCTCCCCCATTAAACTATAAAGTCCTTGAATGCCTTTCTCTCTAAGGTTCCAGAGTACCTGATGTGGAACACACAGTGGGTGTTTAATAAATGCAGTTGACTGATAAATCTTGATAATTTAATTGTACCCGGAAAGCAAAGAGAGCAAACAGACATTGCCACAAGAACTTTAAACTTTGCATCACAGACCAAAGTGTGTTTATTTTTGCAGCCTTAACATAGCCAAACGATGACTTTCCACTCGTATATAAATATGGGATATGTTGCCAATCAGCATTTTAAATGCTTTGATGCCATTCTCAGAAATACCATCTGTGCAGCTTCTTCTCAGATAGAGATCAAAATGGGCAATTTAACATAGGGGATTTTGTGGCATTCTTGTAGAGAACTGCAAAGAAGTCATGACTTCTAGAACTATTAGTGTAATTGTAATCAACTTTTATTTAATGTACCAACTACAACTCAACCTTCTTAGAATTAAACAAAGAAATGATATTAGTCCTTGTCTGGGAGTTAAAAATTAACCCAGATGTTAATATTATTATGTACTGATTTACAAATCACATGAACTTCATAAATGTTCAAAGGGTAAGATCATTATCGTTTTATCTATTGAACAGCTACGCATTGAACTGCCCCAAGCTGAGGACACAGTCTATTATCAGTCTTATTTAAGCAAGCAAAGACTATTAGAGAGCAAATCAGAGAGTGACACTTCCCACTGCAATGTCCTCTGAGATCTAGAATATACATTAGCCACAATGACATTGGAGGTCAAATATTTACCCAATTCTGTTGGAAAAAGTCAGTGTTATACCTTGTCCCAGTTAACAGGACAATGTGGGAGTTCTTGGTAATTTCTTCTTTCTTTCCTTTTTTTTCTTTTTTTAAGGATGTGATGTTACGTCTAACCTCAGGCTGATCCTACTCTGATCATTGAATTAAGAGGAATTTTGCTGGTGCTTTCTGAATACTTCATTTATTTCAGCTTAAATCCTTCTAAAGCTCAACCAGGAACCAGTACTAAAATCTAAGAATAAGTGATGTTTATTTTTTAACTGTTAAAAAAAATCGACTTCATGCTATTGTTACTGTCACAATACAACTTGGTGGTATATGGGTTGATTTCTTTTCCTGGTTTGATTCCCAGTGTTATGTAAGAAAAGTATTCCTGCTCTTAAGCTGGTCTTGTCTTAGAAATATCACATACTTACAGGCAGTATATATGTCTTCCTTGTAACTAATTAATCTTGACCCCCCCCCCAAAAATAGGACTGTAGAGAACAAAAGGTATTCTTTTGTCTTTAAAGGTTATAATTGCATTTCTGCCATGTCACATACAGGTTTCAAGCCATTGAAGCGGTAGACTTGTTGGAATGGCTTCAAAGCCAACAAAGGAGGTGTTTCACATTAAAATGGTCAAAAAAAATCTGGAAATTAATCCTCAGCCTGCTCTGTTATTCCAGAAGCAACGTTAAAACTGACTTCAAAAGAAATTGATCTATAGTTGGACTAGTTCGGAGAAGACAATTCAGTCCAGTTCAGTGAGCACTAAAAGTTGTGGATAACATCAAGATAGTAGTCAACATAAATGAGATCTTCAAGAACATTTCCAAAAACGCCAAACCCATTGCCATCGAGTTGATTCCAACTCAATGTGACCCTATAGGGCAGATTAGAACTGTGCTATCGTGTTTCCAAAGAGTGGCTGGTGGATTCGAACAGCTGACCTTTCGGTTACCAGCCATGCTCTCAACCACTGCACCACTAGAACTCCTCAGGAAAAGTTAAAAGGTATTAAAGGAATGAGCAGGGGTCCAAAATCTTCATGACCAAGTGCTTTTATTCTTTCAGTATTTTTTTACAATTTATTTTCCAAATTGTTTTGAGTTTCCAGTTAATAGACTCCTAGACTTTAGAATCAGTAAAAGATAGTAATCAATGGTATAATTAAGGAAAATACATTTTTGTTAATAAATATAGATCTTTAAAAGCTGATTAATGTACTTTTAGTGAAGAAATTCTTACTGAGAAAAAAATTTGTGTTTTACTCTTTATTTGCTATGTTTAACTCTGTGAGATTAAAAAAAAACTAGATTTTAAATAAAAACACTGCAAATGAGCCCATTTTTTATTTTTTATTTTTTCAGTTCACTTACAGGAGAATGCTGGCAACTTAACATCTCTGCAAATGAGTATTGGTCCACTTACCACAAAGTAAAGTTCATACAGGGCTGTGAACTCCTCATGTACAAATTAATTGGCGTTGTTTTAGGATCGGACTCGATGGCACTTGGCTGGCTTAGGATGACTCTCCCACGATTTTTTTTGCACGTTCTACATTTGTCCTATTTTTGTGTCCACTCACTTGTTGCCTTCTGCAAAATCAATTTTGTACCCAGACAAAAGTCTTCTCAATTTCTCTAATATAGAATTTATCAGCAAACTCTTAGAATCTCCTCAGCTATAATATTTCCACCTGTTTCTGAAGACATGTTCCTTTGACGCTGGAATGCTTTTGAGGAAACGCATCTCAGAGACCATACAGATTCTGTGGTGGTGTTCTGCACTACCCCGTGGTGCTTACGATTCATTGTGTAAGGGATGTTATTTAGCAATACGGCTGAATATGTAAATGAATGCCAGAATCAGGTTTGAGTGCAAGTCAAGCTCCACTATTCAGCACCTGTGTGATGAGTGAGATTTTATTCAGCCTTTATAAACCTCAATTTCCTCATCTATGAAATTTAACAACAAAAAAAACAAACAGCTAACCTGCTGCTACCAAGTCAGTTGTGACTCATGTCAACCCTCCGTGTTTCAGAGTGAAATTGCCCTCCGTAGAGTGTTCGTGGCTGAGTTCTTTGGGAATAGTACATCCAGTCTTTCTTGTACGTGATGGATTTGAACTGCCACCTTTTGGTTAATAGCTGAGTGCTGTTTGTGCCACTCAGGGACCTCCACCATAAAATATGGCCAGTAATACCAACCTCTTGGAATTGATGTAGAATGAAGAAAATGCATATAAAATACTTCGGAGACTGTCAGCATATAGTAAGCACTTGATAAATGTGACCTGTTCTAATTATTGGTAATCCTGGTGGCGTGGTGGTTAAGTGATACATCTACTAACCAAAAGGTTGGCAGTCTTAATCCACCAGGCACTCCCTGAAAACTCTATAGGGCAGTTCTGCTGTGCCCTAGAGGGTCACTATGAGTTAGAATGGATGATGGCAATGGGTTTGTTTTGGGTTTCAGTTTTCTAATTTTTGTTGATGTTAAGTAACTTCCACTTCCTCCCTCTCACTGTAGTATAAAAACAGACTATTTTCCTCAAAGTGGTTCATTCGCATTACTCTTCTAAAACATACTGCTTAACACTTGGTTACCTATAAATTAATGTTTACTCACTTACTGTGTCTATTCAGTATCCAGGCCAGTGCATCAAACAAATAAGATACATCTTTCCCCAAACAATATAATGTCATCACTGCTTTCAAGAAGTTCACCATTTCATGGGAAAGACATACAATTACATTAAATTACAACCCAGTGTAAAAGAATTAGGAAAACGGCACACAAAGGAATCCTAAAAAGAGAGAACAAGAACATCGTGAAGGAAGTATAAGAGTTTATCAGGTAGGAAGGTAGCTGAGGGAGAATGGGGTTCCAGATACATAAAACAAACAAATAAACAAACACCTGTTGCCTTGTCATCAAGTCAATTCTAACTCCTAGTGACCCCAGAGTAGAAATGCTTCGTAGAGTTTCCAAGTAGTGGCTTGTGGATTCAAACTGCTGACCTTTTGGTTACTAATTGAGCTCTTAAGCATTGTGCTACAGGGCTCCAAAAATTGACTAATTATCATAAAATCAGCACAAGAGAAAGACAATAAATGGGGAAGGAGAGCCATTCTTGGCACCTAAGCATTTTGGGGAGCACCTCTAGGTGACCACTGAGGACAGTTATCAGAGAGGACAGATTGCACGTATGAATCGGCAATAATGTCCCTGGGCTTGAAAAACAAGCTTTGCCTCTATGCACTCCATTTACTATGTTGGCCATCTACACTTTCATGAGATATTGTCACTTTTCTTTCAGATTTCATAGATGATTAACTTATAATTGTAAATGATGTAATGCAAGCAACCTTAGCAAAGAGAGAAAAACAAAACACCTTGCTCCTCTATAGAAGGCCATTTTACACTCAATGATTTAGCTCTACATTCTGTCTTTGTGATGGTCCAGAGGGGTGGGTCAACCCTCTAACGCTAATAGCTACCACGTGCTGCATACCCATTTTACGTCAGTAATTTCTCTTACCTCATTTAACCCTCCTGACAGCCTTATAAAGAATAAGTAGCACTCTTATCCACACTGCATGTATGAAGAAAGAGAAACTTGAATAAACAACTTGCCCAAGGCCACACAGTACCTTCTGGAACTTCCACCTCATAGACAGAACTTTGAACAGCAGACTGGTTCTTCATTTTACTTGGAAGGAGAAATAGCCAGATGTGTGATTCTATACCAGTGTATTCAATAGTTCAGCAAGATGATCAGGGACTGGATTGGAAAACTGGTGACATAGAGGTCTGGGGAGAAGTAAGTGGATAGAGCTCTCTAAATGGGGGTTGGGAGGAACCATAAAGATATTTGTGCCTCATGTTAATGACTCCTGGAGTACCTGAATGGTACAAATGGTGACTGAAAGGCTGGGTGTTCAAGTCTACCTAGAGGTGCCTTAGAAGAAGGACCTGGGGGTCTACTTGCAAACAATCAGCAATTGCAAACTTTATGTAGCACATTTCTACTCTGACACCCATAGGATCACCATGAGTTACAATTATTCTTTGGTAACTCATCAGTGTTCACCAGTGAACTAACCAGAGGCAGGTTTTAATAATAAAACAGACAGGATGATGCATTTTGTGAATACCAGTAACTCTGTTTCCCAGCCACTTTAGTCATTGCCCAATGGGCTTATGAACAAAGTAGTCAGGGTGACAAAGCATAGACTTGACCTCAGGTCATTCACTTCAAAGCCAATGCACTCTAATGGACAGGGGAGGAGTTCCAAACATTGGCACCAGGCTGTAAGGACAGGTTGTGAAATGATAAAACAAAACAAAAAAAAAACTAAGGTAGGATTCCGTTACATAGGGATAGATTTGTTAAATATATAGAAGGAATCTTTATGGACTTTTTTTTTTCTACTGTCAACAATTTTTCAAGTTTATTTAAAGGCAAAACAATTTGAGTACCGGGGTGACTATAAAATATGTGATTATTATCTTTTAAAAATAAGCAGGATTGAAAAAAAAATGCTATCAAGTTGATTCCAACTTCCAGTGACCCTTTAGGATTGCCCCATTGGGTTTCCAAGGAGTAGCTGGTGGACTCTAACTGCCGACCTTTTGGTTAGTAGCGTTCTTGTTTTATTGATGTGACCACAACTACTGGTCTTTTGGGACTAAAATTAGACATTACCTCCTTCTTTTGGCTCCTTCTTTTAGGAAGCCATCCCTTACCCCCAAGGTTGAGTTTGATGCCATTTTCTGGGCTCCCAGTGAACCCTGATGGTGCAGCGGTAAAGTGCTCAGTAACTTTCAAACACATCATCCACTCCAAAGGTGAATGTTGTGGCAGTCTGCTTCCTAAAGACTTATAGCCTCAGAAACCCCATGAGCCAGCTTTATTCTGTCCTAGAGTTTCCGTCGAATCGGAGTCAACTCAACAAGTTTGACTTCGGTTTTCTGGGCTTCCAGCGCATCCTGTTTGTCCGTTGGCCAGAACACTTGTCACAATGAACTCCTGCCTCCCTCACCTGACTGAGCCCTCTCTGAAAGCAGGGAAGACAGAGTGTTTGATTTTGTACCCTGGGGCCTTTTCTTACTTTTTTGACATCATTTTGTCCTTTGTTTTATGAAGAGGTGAAACTGAAGATGATAGTTGTTTTCTTCACAATGACTTTGCCTGATGAAATAAAAAGTAAAAAGTTGGCATCTAATCTCAGTTTTCTGGCCTGAAAAAGATTGTGCTCATTTCCAGAAATTCAAGATCTAAAATCTACTACTAGAGAATTTCTTCATCCCTGAATGGCACGTGTTTACCTTTTGTTGTCCACATGACTAACCAGTGTGATCTTGAACTTTAAATTTTTCATGACCTGATTTATAAGTGCTACCACCTCTCTGCTCTAAACTTGGATCCATTTCTTAAATGCCTTTATATTTACAGGAGGAGAGTAAATGAATAGATAACACAATAGCTTTCTTCTGCTGTGCTTGCCACAGGAGTGAAAAGTCCAGCCTTTTCACTCCAGCTGGAAACATTCCACATCGGAGATGGCAAGTCATAACGATGTGAACGATGTGGGGGGAGGGGTAACCACTTTGCACTCAGAACGACGTAGCTCTTCCATAGAAAAGACATTCTTCAAAGCCGCTTGCAATATCCCACATTAATTTCCTCTGGTAAGGCCTCTCATACAAAGGGGTCTTATAAATGGATTAAATGTGGTTCAGTGCCACATACAGTAAACTCTCTGTCAAATGCTCTTGAGAGTGGACACCACAAACAGGAGCTTCCTTCATAAGGGCTCCCTGCAAACAGCTGACTTGAAGTTTTGTGACCAGTAATAACCTCCTTAAAAATAAACCACTTATACCATCTGCTTAACAGCACCCTATAAATTATACCAGGAATGTGTGGCTTTTCTACCCTGGCAAATGTCTTCCGAGTTGACAAAAGAATAAACAGAGTGAGGAAGTGCGAGCTGGGTAGCACTCACTCCTTCAGTGCCATCACTGTGAGCCACCGTTGTGTGGCTTCTGCTCATGCAAAGTCTTCCTCAGCAGGAATAAGTCTGGGATGGTGAAGCACAGTAAAGTCTCATCATTTCTAAGACGCAATAAATCAAGCTTGCATAATAGAGAGGAGTGGAGACTGCAAGGCAGGGTTACATTACCACGAGCAGGTTGAAGAGCTAGAACGAACGCAGGCAGCAGAAGTGGCCAAAAAGACTGGGATCTTGTCTTCAACTATAACTTGAACGGATAACATGTGCACCAACTAATGTTCACTGCAGCACTATTCACAGTGGCCCAAAATGAGGAAAAACCTAAGTGTCCATCCATAGGTGAATGGATAAACAAAATGTGGTACAAATATACAATGGAATATTATTCAGTAACTAAGAGGAATAAAGTACTAACACATGCTATGACAGGAACCAGCCTTGAAAACATGCTGAGTGAAAAAAGCCAGAGACAAAAGAACAATAATATGATCTCACTTACATGAAATAATATAGAATGTGCAAATGCATAGATACCACAGCTTATTCGTGGTTTTCAGGGGCTGGGGAAAAGGAGAAACAGGAGATTATTGCTTAAGAAATACAGAATTTCTGTTTGGAGTGATGAAAAAATTTTGGATGTGGACAGCAGTGTGATGGTTACACAAGATGGTGAATGTAATTAATGTCACTTAATTGTACACTTCAAGGTGGTTAAAATGGCAATTTATATGTATATATACTTTACCACCAATAACTTTTTTTAAAAAAGAAATATTGTATGATTTCACCCCCTTCCCCACCTTTTTCATCTGACATTTATTCTGAAATGCTATGCTTTGAAGCCATAGTGAGTTAGATAGTTTTATTCAACTTTTTCTTAAGTAACACAGGTAACAGCTAAGCCAACATACCCCTATACCATAAAATTTAACCGAACCCGCATATTCTTTCTCTTAAATAATTTTTCACTCCTGAAAATGAAACCAAACCTGACAACATTGCAAAGAAAAAAATTCTCAAGAAGAAAGTCCTATGTTCAGGAATGAGAAAATGTAAATGAAAAGAAAATTTCTGACACACCAAACAAATTATATTATATGTGGCACCATCCAAGCCAAGATTTTTCTCAAGGAGAGTGCAAATTAGATCATTTGAAATTAAAGTCTTCATTCCCTACCTAGCCAGCAATCTCCCAGAGAGTCAGTCTGCATTACGTCCTCACACAGCGGGAGAAGGATGTTCCGTTGCTGGTTCCAGCTGGCTCCATTCTCTCTAAGATCAGGGTGTTCTACGGTATGCATTACCTATTTGCAGGGGCTATGTGAAACTGTTCACTACAGATTACTGAGTAAGCACAAGTAAGCCTGTGTTTACCTTTCTTACCAGATCATTCATCCCTGTTAGGGATTGCAAATTTGAAAAGAAGCTTTGATTCCGTAGGAAGGTGCCATGAAGTTGGGAGAGAGATAGATGTCTGTCACATGAAGAAGCAGAATCTTTGATGTGGTAAGAAAAAAAATTGTGAAATTCTTCACTACGGGTGATCTGATAAGTAAGCACCATGCTTACCTTGCCTATTAGCTAATCTGTCTCTGCTCTCTTGTGTTTGTGCTACACATGTGTGGTGGGAGGACCCAGGAGCAGCACTCGGGAGCATCAAGGGAGCACTTCCGGTTGTTCTCCATAACGGTAGAATGAGTATGAAATTATCGCTCGTGTACTAGTTTGCTGGTTGTATGAGCAGGTAGGCTGCTAGCCTATCTTCAACATGCTGTCTTTCCTCTCAAGAATCCTTCAGACAAGAAACGAAAGAAATTTGAGGTAACACTGAGCCAAGCAAAAGGTGTATTATGTATAAAAGATGGGAAGATTGACTTCCAGCTACTCCCAAATTCAAGGCCATGTTGGAAGCTGGTAACTAAAAATATGGCTGTTAGGATGTTGAGGAAAAATTATGTAGTGGGGAAAAAGAACAGATATAAGTTATAGTCATTTGGAGATTTGGCTCAGCTAAATCCAGACTCAACTTTTTTTTTTTTTTAATAATTGCATTTATTTAGTTGTTATTGAAAATATATACAGCAAAACATACACCAATTCTACTGTTTCTACATGTATCACTCAGTGACACTGATTACATTCTTTAAGCTGTGCAACCAGTCTAAACTCCATGTTCTGAGTTGTTCCTACCGTCAAAATAAACTCACTGCCCGCTAAGGTTCCCATCTAATCTTTCAAGTAGTTGTCAGTTTGATTCCATAGAGATAGTTCTTAAAAGAGCACAAGGTTCAAGGCACACATTGCTGTTTTTTTTTTATTATTATTTTATTTTTCACTAGTGAAGCTGAAACTACTGTTTGGTTTTAAAAAGACTTTAGGGGATATTTTTAATTTGTTCAGAGATTCATTTTTTTAATACTGTACTTTGTCTTCAAATGGTAGGGTCTGGTGGACATTTTGGAACTTCTGTGTGTTCTCTGTGATACTAAAGATATTTATTTGGGTAGCTGGGGTTCAGTCCTCTTCAAATGGTAAAATAAAAAGTCTAACTCAGAAAGTTTGAGAACTGTAGCTGCCAGCCAATTCAAAGGAAGGAGTCTAGAAGTTTAACTGACAGCTACCCTCAAACCTACCACATTTCTCTCTTCCTTTCAGTCCACATTTTTCCAGCCCCAGTCTTTGTGTTGTCTATAATTTATTCAGGAATATTTCCTCTGGGACCCACAGTGAGTGTGTTCTTCACAAATTGGGATATCAACTACTCATGAAAATTCCTCAAGAAAAAATTCTTCCAAGTCCAACAATCACATAATAAACTCCTATGATGAGCAAAGCCTCCATTATGTGCTTTGGAGAACACAAAACATGCAATCTGTGTGTATTATTTATTGCTGGATAACAAATTACACTAAAACACAGTGATTTAAAATAGAAGACACTTACTATCTCATGGTTTCCATGGGTAAGGAGTCTGGGAGTGGTCTAGTAGGATGGTTGTAGCTCTGAGTTTCTCACACAGCTGCTATCAAGGTGTTGGCAGGGCCGCAGTTGTTCCCAGGTTCAACTAGGAAGATACCTGCTTACGAGCTCATTCATGTCCCTTTTCACAAGACTTCCTTCATTCTTCTCCTCACAGCCTTTAATCTTCTACGGCCTCTCTTCCCCGTGGGGCCTCGCCAGCAGAAGAGCACCTACTTCTTTACATGGTGACTGGGCAGCAAATTATAGACAGAGAGAAAGAGAAAGAGAAGGAAAGGTGGCGGAGAAGAAAAAGAGAACACAGCCAAGAAAGAGCAACCAAGTGTGGTCAAGATGGGAGGCAGTCTTTTTATAACTGTATCTTGGAATTGTCATCCATAAGGTTTGGTAAAGTAGTGGGCTAGGGAAAACCTCAATGAGACAAATCGACACAACAGCACAACAATGGGCTCAGACACATCAAAGATGCTGAAGATGATGCAGGACCTTTCTGTTAGAGACACGAGATCACCTGGTGTTTGAGAGTACTCAACTAACAGCAACATGTGGGAACTGACATCTCATCACTTCTGCCATGTTTTTTTTTCTGAGAAATAAGTCAAAACCAACTACATTCAGGGGAAAGAAAACACGGAAAGGTGTAAACACCAGGAAGTAGGAATCATTAGGAACCAGCTCCAAGGCTGCCTACCCCACCCTGTCTTGGACCACGATTGATGTGAACAGATACACCAGGTACACAGAAGGTTTAACAAGTTCTTGGACAAAGATAGAAATGAAATGCTCTGAGATGGTAGGGAAAGGACAGCTTTGTTTCAACTGAGAGACGCTGAGAAGGTTTCTTAAAGAAAGCAAAATTAGAGAGAGGTCACAAATACCTGTTCCCATTAAGTAGATTCTGACTCATAGTCACCCTATAGGACAGACAGGACTGTGTGTCCCACGGAGTTTCCAAGTGGGTAGCTGGTGATTCGAATTACCAACCTTTTGTTTAACAACCACAATTCTTAACTGCTGTGCTACCAGCGTTCCAGGTCTTGAATAGACCTCAAAAAAGGGGGCATTTTAGGTTTCCAGCAAAGCTTGAGCAAGTGTTTCTGGAACTTGATCATGCATCATAATCTCAAGAGGACTTGCTAAAGCACAGATGGCTGTGCCCCACCCCTCAGAAGTCCTACTACGGCAGTTCTGGGGTGGCACTTCATAATTTGCATTTCGGGTGATGCTCATGCTCTTGGTCCAGCTATTACAGTCTGAGAACCACTGGCTTGAGCAAAAGTGTGGCAACTATATCATATTTGGAAAGTAACAAATACAGATTGTTTCCTAAAAGGATCATTTCCTGATCCTTTTAGTGTCAGTGGAAATGAAAGTCTGCTGCAATGATGCTCAAAACTAAAAACTTCTGGTCCTAGGAAGTATTCAGAGTCTATACCCATCCTTTTAAAATAAGGTAATCAAGGCTGAGGCGGGGCTCAAAGAGATAGCAGTTTTTAAAATCAGATGGATCTTTGTGGTTTCCTCACTCAAGGGTGCCTGAAAGAAACAAGACTAAAGTCCTTTCCTTTGGCATCTGAGTGCTTTCTACTTAAAATGAGCTAACGAGTTTGCAATCAGCCGTCCCAGTAGAATACTCACTGGCTACAAAATGCACGTGCCCATACTTTGGTGCAGAACAGAGGCTGAAAAAACTCCCAGAACATCTCTAGGTCCGTCAAATTTCCTTCTGCAAGTGGATATCTACACCTCTGCTTTCTCAGGATGAGAAACACTCACCACCCTTCCCCCTTCTTTTCAGCCTCCGTCGTCCTTTTCCAATGCCTCCGGTGTGTTAAATGGGTTTCCTGAAGTTCTGTGCAAAACTGGGATTTCGAGGGCTGTTCTTTTTTTAAAGCTTAACTAGTTTTAAAAAAAAAAAAAAAAAAATGAATGTGCTAACTGGGATTAATCCATCCTGACTCCTGAACCAACCTTTCTTAGGAAAGAGGATAGTGAAACCCTGTAGTTTATTCCTCAAATGTGTGCATAAAATTAGTTTGGTGCCTGTGTTCTGTTGTCTGGGCTTTTCCCCCCTTTTATTTGACTGTTCTTAGAGAGCTGTATCGAGATGCTGAAAAGAAGGCAAGGGAATCCCATCTGCACATTCGCTTGCAAGTGCTTCCATCATTATGCCACTACCCCTAACTTCCTTTACCCTCCCTGGTTCCCCAGTTCACTGCCCTGCTGTGACACATAGTCCCACTTGCAAAAGCATACTCTAAAGGCAGCTAAACTGTCACTCTCTTGTCACTTGTGGTTTCTGTGTAGATTTACTTAAGCGCAGGTGTCTCTTTAATTATGACATTCTGAGAAGTTTCAGAGCTCACAGCCCTCACTTCCTCCCAAGGGGCAGACCCATCGAGAGTTTTAACCTGGAGTCAGAGGTTAAAACTTGCACCCCATTTCTAAGCATAACTGTGGTTAACTTTTATGAGAGGATGCCATGTAGCTAATGTTGTCCTTGAAAAAAACTGAGGGGTAAGAATGGCAAACAGCAAACCCGTTTCATTCATTGCCATTACCAGTTCAACCACAAACTGTTTTCTCTTCTCTCACTGAGCACCATTTAATAAGCTCTATCAGGTATACAATGGCAACAGTGAACCACAGACACAAAGAGAACGTATCTTGCAAGTAAGCACACAGGCCAGAGCCCTGCCTTCCCCACTTCTCATCTTCTTGGGCATCAACAAGTTATGTAACATCCTTAAGCCTCAGCTTGACTGCCAACCAGGTGGTCAGCAGTTCGAATCCACTAGCTGCTCCTTGGAAATCCTGCAGGATGATTCTACTCTGCCCTATAGAGACACTATGTGCTGAAATTGACTCAACAGCAACGGGTTTGATTTTTTTTATTTTCCCCATCTGTGGAGTCTAAGGGTCCTGGCAATGGGTATTTCACTCGGCTACTACCTGAAAGCCTGAAGGTTCAAATCTACTCAGAGGAGCCTCAAAAGAAAGACCCAGCAATCTATTCCTAAATACCAGCCACTGACAATCCTAAGGAGCACAGCTCTACTCTGACACACATAAGACTGCTGGGAATTAGAATCAACTCAACAACAACTGGTTTAATTTTCCTTACCTATTAACACAGGGTTGCATGAGCATCAAGGGCTCTGTGTAAACACCTGAATGACGTGGTGCTATCCATGAGCAACAATACACGCCCACTAATGACAGCCCCAATGGACAAGGCAGTAAATTTAACACATGATACTTCTCCTAGTTTATGGTTTCCATATGTGTCTGTCTTGGAAGAAGTAAAACCTGAATCCTCTTTAGAAGCACGGATGGCGAGACTACCTATTTCTCACATACTTGGACATGTTAGCAGTGGGGATCAGTCCCCAATACACTTGGTAAAGAAGAAGGCCAGTGAAAAATAGAAGATCTTAGATGGGATGGATTGACACAGTGGTTTAAACAAGGGGGTTCAAGCTTCACTACGATTGTGAGGATGGTGCTGGATCGGGTAGTGTTTCCTTCTGTTGTACAGAGGGTTGCTATGAGTCAAAACTGACTCGATGGCACCTACCAACAACCTCATATATCCATATATGTATATATGAGGTTATTGAACTGTTTTGGCTTTCCCTTGACTCTCAATTCTAGCTGAAGTAGAAAGCCTGACAAAAAGCTTCTTCTAGTCCATTGAAGCATCCAGTATGCTTTTCCCAGCCAAGACTATTAACAGCCAAAGCCAAGCCAAGATTATTAACAATAACATTATTTTCTAAGTCATTAGTAAGGAACTATCAGAAAGTAATCAGTTTCTGTATCTTTTGAGGGTTGACAGAAAAAAAGAAAAGAATTAAAAATGTTGGTGGCTGATGCATGAGCAAATGACATATATTCATGTGAAACAAAGATGGCTTTTTTAAAGGGAATCTGTGATACACAGAGACACGGCAAGACACTTTGACTGAGAATCTTCCCCATCTCTCTGGGGAGGTTCCTGCCTCCGCCTGCTGTTTGTCGGGTTTGATTCTGATGGGGCGATTTTTAGTCAGCTGCCTCGATCATTTTGGCACAGACAAAAATCCTTTAAGAAATGTTACACTTCATCAAAGTGTATCATGAGGCTTCGCGGTCATTATCTCAATGGCCGCTCTGATGTGCTACAGTTGGCAGAGACACAAACAGTAGGGGGTGTACGAGAAGAAAGCGAGCGTTTCATGTGGAAAGCTGGCAAGCCTCGCCAAGCTTCTGTCAACAACTCCTCAGTCTGATCCGAGGCACTGAGCGTGCTGATGATGCTCTTGTTTCTGGAGGAAGTAAACAAGAAAATGAATTCCATCGCGCAACACTGCCTCTTTGTATCTTCAAAATGGTGTGACTGGACTCAGGCCAGCCGCACTGAAAGTTTGGCCATTTATGTCATCAGAGCCTCAGTGCTGATGGAGGCTTAGCTTACGACTTGGACCCAGCAACAAGACCCTTCAGGGGCAGCCACTCAGCAAATAAAGGCATTGATTGGTTGTTGGGTCAATTTAGCCATAAGGGTACAGAGCAAGGCTCCTTTGAAAAACCTAATGGATTAGCTACACAACCAGTCCCACTGTAGGCCTTTATTTTTCAAGGAACTTCACGATGCTTTTCCAGCTTGGCAGGGAACCATTCCTCCAGAAGAAGCTTCAGAGCTGTTCTTGTTATCAATAGCCTGCGCTCAAAGGATTAGACACAGCGGGCTTTACAATTTAATGAAAACAACTGTTGAAACAACAATTAAGACAAACAATAGTTTGCATGGAAAACTATTAATTATGTAAAGTTATGCAGACAGTGGAATACTCTTTTATTCGGCCTTCTAAAGAGCCTGACATCTTTGAGCCACCTTCTACTCCGTGGCCCCCAAGTGTCAGGAAGTGGGGATGCTTGTAGGAAGAGGCTTCACAGCGTGTGGGCTGAATGTAAGCACAGCTCTAGGCTGCCACATCGCCTGAAATGAGTCACGGCTAAGACATGTAAGAAAAGAAAATCAGTTAAATTTACATTAACTTGGGCACCTCAGCTCTTTTCCTTCACAGTCAGAGCTGTATTTTCACAAGTATCTGAAATTCAATTTGAGCCTTAGAAGTTGAGATCTCTACTTCTTCGGCTATTTTGTTTGTTTGTTTGTTTGTTTCAACTACTTCAATAGCAAAGGGAAAAAACAGTTGCTGGTGAGTCGCCTGACTCATGGAGACTCCACACGTGAAAACTCCATAGAGTTTTCAACAACTGATTTTTTTTGAAACTTGATCACCAGAACTTGCCTTCGAGGCAGCTCTGGGTGGACTTGAGCCTCCAATCTTTCAGTTAGTAGTTGAGTGTATTAGCCACTTACACTACCTGCCACTATCACTGCACTGCCATGGAGTTGATTCCAACTCATAGTGACCCTATAGGTCAGAGTAGAACTGCCCTGTAGAGTTTTCCAGGAACATCTGGAGGATATGAACTGCTGATCCTTCAGTTAGCAGATGTAGCACTTGACCACTACACCATCAGGGTTTTCTTATATCACCTAGAGATAGCTATTTCTATAATACACCCCTGTCTTAATTTTCTTAGTGCTGCTATAACAGAAATAGCAACGTGGGTGGCTTTAGAGAACAGCCAGCCAAGTGCCGTCGAGTCGGATCTGATTTTCTCAAAGTGTGGAGGCTAGAAGTCTGAATTCAGCACACCAGTTGTAGAGAAAGACTCTCTGTCTACTCTGGGGGGTGGGTGTAAAGCCTCATTTCAGCTTCTGTGCTCCGGTTTTGCTCAGTTCGCTAGAGAACTCTGCATGGCCTCTATGTTTCCCCCATTTGTGCTTGCTTGTATCTGCACCTAATCTGCTCTGTTTATATCTTAGCAGTCATTAGGTTTAAGACACACTATACACTGATTGGAAAGCCTGATGGTGTACTGGTTAAGTGTGACAGTGGCTAACCAAAAGGTCAGCAGGTCAAATCCACCAGGCGCTCCCTCGAAATTCTATGGAGCAGTTTTACTCTGTCCAATAGGGCTGCTATGAGTTGGAATTGACTCGACAGCAGTGGGTTTGTGTTTTTTTTTTTTTTTTTATTTATACACTGATACGGTTTCATTAACATAACAAAGAAAACCCCATTCGCAAATGGGATTACATCCACCAATAAAGGGGTTAGGATTCCAAGACGTATTTTAGGACTTTGCCATGATCTAGTTTGGATTTTCAACCATTCAGTATCCTTCTACTTCCTTTCCCTTCTCTCCTAAATGAGCCACTCATCTCTTCTTCCACTCCATCTACTTGCTGAGGCTTTTAAATTTATTGCCTCTCTCTTTGCAATTTTCATCCTTGACTAACAGCCCTGGGAATTGACTTATGGTCCTCCGACTGCCCTGTGTTCCACATCTCACTTCCCTCCACGGACAGGCATCATCAAGCCTAGAAGTCCCATTAAGAAGGTTATTAACTGTATACATAAACATTGCCTCCCACCTACAGTTAGATTTATTTCTGGTCACTTTCAAGTAACTAGCTTTAGCACTCTTTCCAGCATGCACAACACCTTTTATTTGACTATATTGTTTTAGAAAGGCCTTTGAGAATTTAGCTAATTTCATACTGTAACTTATTAAGTGAGATTTGAGACTCTTTGATAATTCCAATAAACCACTATTCAAGCCTCACTTCCCTTTGGGAAGCTATGAAAGCTTTATTAGTCATAGGGTCTCTATTCTAAACACATCATCTGAATTTAGTAGTGCATCTGTGCTGAAATGCAATTGACTTTGTGACTGAACAGGAGAAGTTGCCCTAAAACTACAAAAAAAGCTGCCATTGGCTTTCAACATTAAGAGGGCATCTTCCTTTTCCAGAAAATTCTCCCTGGGTTGACATAAACATTTTGAAATAATTCAATGAGTTTGATTTCTTGACAAATGAGGGCTAATAAAATGAATAGCACACACCTCACAGATGCACACACACACACAAATACTCTCTAAAATACTTGATTTAGTCCTATCTAGGATGCAATTATACACAATAATCTTCTTCCCCTGCATGGCTACTTTAAAAATCTTGAGAGATTTTTATCTCTAGAAGCCCCCAGATCATAACTGAGTGTGCAAATGAAATTCATTAGTATGGTCACAAACAATAACCCTGTTCACATGTATTTGCGTAATGCCTTAAAAATCATTCAAAACACAAAACCTCACTTGTCTTTCAAGCATAACCCAGAGGAAGCACCATGTTCCAGAGTACCACAGTTCATACTTTGCACTGAAGATTACAAAACAGCATCAAGATTGCAAAAGCAATTATTCCAGTTATCCAGATGTAATTTTTCAATCATTCTAGGAATTTTTTTTTTTTTTAGCAGTTCTTATTCTGTGGCACCACTCACTGTTTTCATGCTGGCACAGTGCTTACATCTCTTCATTATTAATTCAGCTCATGGAGCTTAATTGGACAAGGCTAGAGCGAATTTGACAAACATCACAGCAGCAGAAAAAGCAATCACTCTTTCAAGATGAAAATTTGTTTGATGTCTTACTGTGTAACTCATTTACTCTCCTCGGGAGTCATGTGACCTGAATGTTAATCAGCCATTGATTGGTTTCTCTCCTTGGACAGTCACGTGACGTGAATATTAACGAGCTGGCACTCGGTAGCTGTTTTGTTAGGCAACCTTGTGATTGGCTGCCAGGTTAAGACACGGAGATAAGTGGGTGCTTGATGAGCACTTGACAGAACTTCACAGAAAATTAAGGCCCTAAAATAGCATGAGAAAGTCTTGTCAAATCAAGCATGATTATCATTGAATGCTTAAGGAATTCATCATCTGCATGAAATTGATACACTTCAGCACCAGCAGGCCCTGGAGTCAGCAGGGACTCATCAGATTTTTATTTATATGTGTTCACCAAATCACATTAATTCTGAGAGCTAAAACATGCTAAGGATGAAGGTTATTTTCTGTTCAATCTAATTTATCTATGATAATAATCATCACTAATAATGTGTCAAATTGGAGTGCAGTCATTTTATGCATGCATGCTGATTCGGAAAATAGTGTTAAACCGTCCTGCAGTAATTAACAACCGGTAAAGGTATGCTGGCCTGAAGTAATCAGCATATCTAGATGGAAAATTAAGTTTTATAGAATGGATTTATAGATACATATCCTTATTTAATTCGGAATATAAATTATTCCCGGTAAAAGCCGACATCATTTTTATAACACCATTAAGGCCAATAACCATTGAGGGACTCGCATCCTTAATTTGCCCCATCCTTCATTTTTCCTCTCATTTTCCACGGTTAACTTTATAATGGGTGTCACTTCCTCAGTGGCAAGTCCTTATTTTAGCCAGGGTTTGGTAGGGCCAAGCGATGAATGGATGTGCATTGGCTTGAGTGTTAATCATGGATGAAGGGAGCCACATCATGCCTCTTAATACACAACGCTTTCTAATTATCGGCAGGGGCTGGGAGGTAGGCAGGGGGAGGTACACAAAGAGAAGGGTGGAGCCAGACTTTGGCCTTTTTCTGTTCCTCTATTGTTTCTCCTCACAAAGGGACAATAGGAAATTTTGCAGATTAACTCATAAGGGATTAATGTTTCTTGGGGAATCACTTAAGCTTAAATTGCTTTTTTGAAATACCTTTTAGGGACTAGAAGGGTTTTTTTGTTTGGGGGGCTTCTTTTTTTTTTTAATCACCACCTGGCTTATAGGGCATTATTAGAATAATGGAACACTAGAGTAATGAAATCTTAAGGAAATATTTATACGCTTTAGTGAGCGTAGCTAAAACATTTTGGGAATTACACATCCAGAATAGGGGGAAATATATATGTATAAGCTGTTGGTTTCCCACAACTCCGCCCCTACCCCCATCTTAATCTCTCGTGCTAACCGGCACTGCCCCCCATTCTCTCCGCCTCTCTCAGGGGGTCTCTTTATTGATTAAATGAATCTGCTCCAAAGACTGGCTCCCAGGCTCTTTGATCTAATCCGATCTGATCTTATCCTATCGCTTCAGCAGGACATCGGGGAATTAACAATAAGCAGCTTTACCACAAGTGTTTAATAACTCAACACAATCTCCTTATGGCTCTGAGCTGCCCGTGTTCTCATCCAGTCCACAGCAAACAGCAGAACAGACTGGCCATCCCCCCGAACCTGAGGAATTTTCATGTACTGTGAAACTAATCGCTTCAAGTTCCTTCATAAATCACACAAAGCAGATTTGAGCATCTTAACAAATTGAAAAATAAAATAAAATAAAGCAGTGGGGTGGGCTGGGGGTGGCAAACAGGACTGGCCCTCCAGATGAAATCCGGTGGGAGAGAGGAAGGCATTTCAAACATTACTGGGAGGGGGAGGGGCCGCTGGAAAACCAAGCATGCCTTCTCCTTCAATATGTTTCTCATCCACTGAAATTTTAACATGAATAAAACAATTTGGGCAGGCTGAAGCCTAACAATGCTCCAAGCTCACAATGACCTTATTTTTTTCCCACTGTGATGGAAACCATGTGGTTTCGACAACAAGCCTCTTATTGTTGTCCCTGAGACAGCCCTTGAAGTATGTAAGAAGCGCAAAAAACAAGGGTTGTGGCTCCTGCATGAGGCAGCGAGTGGAGATGTGAGGCTGAAATGGTCTGCCCCCTGGATTTCAAGCCAGCGTACACCCATCCAGGGGGCATTTTAAATGATCACTCAATTACAAAAGAGGTCAATCCTGAAATACCTCTTTTTTTTTTTCATCCAGAGGTTACCCCTACGTACACAGGCCTGTCTCTAAATTCCTGAAATCCTGGTCGTATACAGGCTAAGTGCTACAGCTGCTAACCAAAAGGCCAGCAGTTCAAATCTACCAGGTGCTCCTTGGAAACTCTGGGGCAGTTCTACTTTGTACTATAGGGTCGCTGTGAGTCAGAATTGACTCAACAGCACTGGGTGGTTTTTTTTGGTTTTTCTCTAAACTTCACCACCTGTCAGCTAGCCATACTGCAGTCGCTTGTATGTTGCTATACTGGTAGAAGAACCCTTGTGGTGTGGTGTAAGAGCTCCAATTGCTGATCAAAACATCAGCAGTTCAAATCCACCAGCAGCTCCTTGGAAACCCTATGTGGGTAGTTCTACTCTGTTCTGTAGGGTCTCTATGAGTAGGAACTGACTCAGTGGCAACAGGTATGATGCTGGTTCTATGCCACCAGTATTTCAAAATATCCATGCTGTTATCCAGGGTGGGTAGGATTCAAGGGAGCTTCCAGAGAAACTAGAAAGAACCGTCTAGTAATCTACTCTGAAAAATTGGTCAACAAATACTCTAGAGATCACAACAGAAAAAGGTCTGATAGAGCACTGGAAGATGAGGCCCCTAGACTTGAAGGTACTACACAATAGCCGCTACAGCGGACTCAAACATGCCAACTATCTTGAAGATGATGCAGGACCCGGCAAGGTGTCATTCCATTGTCAGTGTGGGCCGCAGCCAACTGGCAACCAACAACATCTCTAAATTGCAAAGGCAGAATTTGTTTATTACCTTCTTCTCTTCCAAACATGTACCATAATCCTCTTTCCAAAGTATCACAAGCACAATTAGTAGAAGTGATTTTTTTCTCCTCTCTAAGGCAGAAATTTTTATTGATGTAGCTTCACCCTTCCACTAGAAAAGACAGAGAGCTGGGAGGCCATGCAGTACGGGAAGGAGCAATGGGCTTGTGAAGCTAGCTGTTGGGTTATTAGTGCCATGGGAAAAATAGCACTCTAGAGTAATCTAAAATAAAGCATCCTTTAGTTGCTCTATTTAATACCTACTGTACATCAGAATTACCCCTATAAAAACACGTTCCATAACAGAGAAACAGCCTTCTTTCTCCACCTCTGGCACCGCTCTCTCCATTACCCTAGCAGGTCTGCAATTACGCACCACATTCAGCAGAGTAGCGAAGTGCCCTGTTACTGAGCGTCTGGGAGCAGAGGGAATTATGTGATGCAGGTTTAGGCCTGATCACTAGTACGGTGGTGAGATCTTTCTTCATATCCTTCAGGCCCCGGGTACTTGCAAGTTCAGCCAGACACATCTGGATGCTTTATTTGTTGCTTTCCTGAGGAAAAAAAAATTTAGTTTTAAATCCTTCTGCACCCACACTCATTTATCAGCATTTATCCAGACTTTCCCTTCACTGCTTCTATGAAAGAATCCCCATGTGGTGCAAAATGTTAAGCACTCAGCTATGAACCAAAGGGTTGTAGACTTGAGTCTACCCAGAAATGCCTCAGAAGAAAGGTTTGGTGATCTGCTTCTGAAAGGTCATGGCCATGTAAACACTGTGGAGCACTGTTTCACTCTGAAACACATGGAATCAACCAGATAGCAAACTGGTTTTTTATCTCTATGAGCCCAGCATTTACAGATCCCTATAGAGGACCTCTCTGATTTGTGATTTCAATGTGGAGCACCAGCATGAATAGCATTATTATTTCCTCTTTAGAAATGCCTTTTGCCTTACTTTTTTTTTTTTCTTTTCAGATAAACTATGTCATAACAGAAAAATCCCTGTGAAGTTCTCCAAAGGACTCTGTGCTGTTTCCAGACCCTGGAACTATAATTACGCCTTGCATAATTAAAACAGAAAGAGTGCCTCCCCTGCCAACTGCGAGTGCCCCTGTTTACATCACAAAGAGATAGCAAAATGTGCCCAGGAAGGTCCCAGCCAAAGTAATTGAGCCGGCTGCCTGAACCCAGCTCGGCTTTCTAAATATTGTTCCTGGGCTAAGAACCCTGAGAGGCAGGGGAAAAGGAAAGGGGGAGGAGGGCGGGAGCCAAAGGCCTGTTTACTTTTCCCGCCTGGGCATGATGTCATGAATTCACTGACTTTGGGGCTGGTGTTGACTGAAGTCTTGTTTCACATTTAGTCCAGTTGCTTCTACGAGAGAGCTGCAGACTGCTGTTCCTCTGTGTGGTGGCCTTCAGATATTCTGAATCCCTGTTCTCACACGTAAAGGTTCAAGCCACTAGGCCAGCATGTAAACACAGTCTGGACATGTAGCTGCACAAAGTGGATTCTTGTGTATGTGGCTTCCGTCCGTTCACAAGCTTTGCTTTCTCGGGAGTTTTTCTTGCTGGTGGCTACAACTGAAGAATAAAAGAGAAATGAGACCAACTCACAGAGAGAGAGAGAGAGAGAAAGAAAGGGCACCGAGGGGAAAAAAGAAGATAACCATAGCCAAAAGTTGAAGGAAAAAATGCGCTATAAAAGTACATTATCTTTTTTGTATATTTTCAAAATGTAGCCAAACTAAACCATTAAAGAAGGATTTTGTTTCATAAAGTCTGCAAACTATTCAACCACTAACTTACTCTACCAAGAATATGGTGCCAACCAAAATATGTCAAGATTAGTCGTACTCAATAAAATCTCAAAACCAAATGACATGCAAGCTGCATTTCATGATTAGCGCGCTTCCTTATGTCAAGGAACATACATATTAACTTGTTTAAACACAGAGATGGGCTGTCACTCTGTTTGTCAAAAGCAGAGAAAAGAGAATCTAGATCTAGATGATGCTTTTTACCATCTATCTTCATGGCAGGCAGCAAGGATGCCATCCAGTTAATCCTAAAATCATCTGAAAGGAGAGGAGTTGAAGAGGAGAGAAAAAGAGAGCAACCCTTTCCCATTTTACAAAACTGGCAGGTTTACCAACACCTGGCCCAATGCCACAACACAAGTACAGAACAGGAATTCACATCAAAAATATTATTTCCTATCAAATCACCACCTCAGTGTCTTGATCTCATGTGGGAAAATGATCATGTTGAAACATCCTATCTTTTTCTATCCATCAGTTGACATCAAGTCACTGCCAATTAGGAAACCCAACTGTTAACATAAAAAGTTAGAGATCTGAGCCTACCCATAGGCACCTTGGAAGAAAGTCCCAGTAATTTATTTCTTAAAAAACACCCACTGAGCATCCACTGGAGCCCAGTTCTAACGTGACACACTGGGTAGATGCTGAGTTATAACTGACAAGATGGCAAGCTGGTATTCTGGTCACTTTTAAGTAACGTGAATCTTCTTCTGGTTTTTACCCTAAGCACTAACATATACGAAGACTGCCAATGAAGTTCACAAACTCAACCTACAAAAAATGCTACATACCTCACTGAAGGATTCCCCTTAGAGAGCTATGCACTGATGCCAGCACCTAGTCCACCCACCAGAGCAATTTTGGAACTCTTTCTGGAATGCCCAATGAGCATGGTGGCAAGGTGGCAAATTTGCAGACTTAATTGTATAGTTGTCTTCGAGGAAGTTTTTTAGGGAGTAAACACACAACTATATTGGAACACCCTCCCTACTTACCTGGTCTGGCCCCCAACGACTTTTTTTCTTGACCTGAAGATAAAGACAATATTGAAAGGAAGACATCGAATGACATTCAGGACATCAAGGGTCTCAGATGGCCATCCCAGGAAAAGAGTTCCAAAATTGCTTTGAAGAGTGGACTAGGTGCTGGCATTGGTGCCTAGCTTCCCAAGGGGAGTACTTTGAAGGTGACCTCCGTGATATTTAGCAATGACATATGTAGCACTTTTTCTAGGATGAGTTCAAGAACTTAACTGATAGGCCTGGTACATCACGAGTGTGTATGTGCGTAAACCAAAAAACCAAACCCACTGCCATGAAGTTGCTTCTGACTCATAGTGACCCTATAGGTAGAGTAGAACTGCTCCATAGATTTTCCAAGGAGCACCTGGCAGATTTGAACTGCCAACTTTTTGGTTAGCAGACGTATCACTTAACCACTATGACTCCAGGGTTTCCATATGTATGTTCTTATTGAAATCACCCTCGCCACTGTCTTGGATATTTGCCTATTGCCATTTTCATTTTACAAAAGAAAAATACAAATCTCAGAAAGCTGAGGTGACCTGCCCACACAGCCACATCCTAAAACAAGTGAAACCGGGGCAGGATACCTCTGTCTCATGCCTCCAGACCCAAGGCCTCCAGAACCACATAATATGAGACTGCTCCTCCCAGTGCAGAGTCTCTTTCTGCAGTGAAATGCCTGAGTCTGAGCAGGAATCTAAAAATGGAGAGAGGTAATTATCTCATTCTCTGACTGTCAACAGCAATGAGCTGCTGTGTGCTTCTACCTGGCAGAGGAACGAAAGGGAGGCTGTTCTCTCATTTACAAAATACAGTAGTAAGATATGTGATTATGTCGGAAACACTTGAGATGGCTTTTGGGTGAAAAGAAAAACCAGAGCTGACTTCATCTATTTATTATCTGAGTGCTTCTTTACTTGTATTAGCTGTTCCACCTCGAGCCCAGCTAGCAACCCAGTACTGTACAGCAGTAGTGGGTGCTTCCACAGGCAAACTTTTAGCCTCCTTAGTCGGATCCGACTCGACGGCACTTGGCTGGCATCTTCCTACCCACCTGCCTCCCTAACCTGACAAATCCTCACATATCCCCCACACACTCTCATACATGCCTTGTTCTCATAGATCCCATCTTACTAGAGGGTCCATGAGAAAAAGACTGCCTCCCTATAACTGTCATGGAAGCCTAGAGGTAAGGCGGAAGGAATCTAGAATTTCGTCAGCGTCTCATCTGACGTATGACCTCACACTGCAACCTGCAGGATCCAACACAGCCTAAATGTAGTAATGCCACTTCCTCAACATCCTCTTTAGTCTAATGGGGCAACCCAAAACCAAACCAATTACCTTCAAGTTGGTTTCAACTTCATGTATGTCAGAGAACTGTGCTCCATGGGATTTTCAATGAGTTATTCAAAATCAATCATTTGTACCACCCAGAAACTTTTAGCATGATGAGAGACCAGGCTTTTGAGATGTTGATGTCATCTCCCATTCTAAGTCCAGTCCTTGACACTCATCTTCATATACCTAATTTCACCTACACATAACAGATGATGTCTCATGCCCAAGCCCTCACCTTGGTCTTCTGCACAGTCAAGATTTTGTGCATACTGACTCCTCTGCAGGGAGCACTGATAGCTTGACTGGTGACCTGGTAGACACCTCTTCATTTCCATTGTTCAACTCAAATGTCAAGTACTCTCTTCTATGAGGCCTCTCCAGCTAACCAGAGGCACCCAGCAACTAATCGGTGATTTACATGAAGACCATCGCATACCTCTGTAATCTGGTCATCCACTTAAGCTATGCTTACCTGATGGCTTGTGCATCTCTTCAACAGACAGTCCCACGGACAAGGGATCTCCCCTTATTCATTTCCCCAGCCCACTGCAATGCGTAGCAGAGAGAAGACAATTAATGCTTGATGAGAGTAAAAGAGGAACGTGGAGGAGAACCATAATAGTAACAATAATGGTTAAAACTCTTTGAATGTTTGCTATACACCAGACACATATTAACCAAGGTTATATTAACCAACGTTATCCTCCCAATAGCCATATGAAATATATAGTATTGTTGTCGATCCGACTCAACGGCACTTGGCTTGGCTTATTCCTGTTTTAACATAAGTAACTCACCCAAGGTCATACATAACCAGTATTTAAATCCAGGCATCTGACTTCATAGCCCACATTTTTAAGAAAACACCTCCCGGAAGAGAGATGGAAAGGAAAAAGACTGGAATGGAACCAAAGAAGGGAAGGACTCATCAACTGTAGAGACTTGAGTAAGATTCTTAAACTCAGTTGCCTCATTTGTTTGGCTCAGGAAAGGTTCAATCGAGAAAATGTATATAAATAAATGCATTATAATTACAGAGTACTGTACATTTATACAGCTTTTATTTGCAATGGTCAGAAAAAAAAGACAAGGAACCACAGGCCTGCAGTTGGACTGGTGGATTGGCCGGTTAAGGCATTTTGTATCACTGATAATCTTGAGGAGATAAATTATAAGAAAGTGATGAATGGAGTAAACAAGAACGAGAGTTGGAGAGAAATGCTTCTCCACTTTTTGCCTCCTATTAGAGGTCAGAGGAACCCTGGTGGCGCAATGGTTAAGAGCTCATCTGATAACCAGAAAGTCAGCAGTTCAAATCCACCAGCAGCTCCTTGGAAACCCTGTGGGGCAGTTCTGTTCTGTCTCATGGGGTCACTCAATCAAAATCAACTCAGCAGCAATGTGTTTGTATTTTTGGCTTTTATGAGGGACCACAACTAGCACTGGCTTTTTGTTGAACTCTAGGGTGCATTACTGTTGTAACCCACCAACCAACCAGTTGCCCTCAAGGCAACTCAAACTCACTGCGACCCTGTGTGTGTTGGAGTAGAACTGGAGGACTTTCTTTTTAAAAAAACATTTTATTGTGTTCTAAGTTTACAGAGCAAATACTGTCTTATTCAACAGCTTGTACACAGAATGTTCCAAGACACTGGTTGCAGCCCACTCAACATGTCAGCACTCTCCGCATTTCTGCCCTGGGCACCCTGCTACTTTTAGTCTGATTTTCCTGCCATTTCTTGCCTTCTCGTCTTTGCTTTGGGGCAGATTTTGCCCCTTTGGCTTCACATAATCAACTGTTCTACGGAGCATATTCTTCTGGAGCGTTACTGTTTATTTTGTAAGCCTGTCTATTTGGCTAAAAGGTAGTCTCTGGGAATGGCTTCAGTTCCATGTACAAAAGGGTCTTACGGCCACAGCCTTGGGGGTTCCTTGAGTTTCTATCACACTGGTACATCTAGTCTTTTCTACGGATTTGATTTCTGTTCTACATTTTTCTCTCATTGTGCTTGGGATCCTCTACTGTGATCAGATCCTCTACTGTCAGATCAGTCATTCACAGGGTTTTTAGAGACTGATTTTATGGAAGTAGATCCCTAGGCCATTATTCCAGAATAACTCTTGGTGGACTCAAACCACCACCCTTCTGGTTAGCAGCCAGACATGGTAACCATGTCTGGTAACCATTTGCATCACCTAGGGACTCCCACTGTAACAGATGTGAATTCTGCCCTCCGGAGTTGCACATTTCTGATGCCCTGAAAAGAAGGATCTCAGACGATAACCCATGGAATGTGTTCCCTAATACGAAAATCACAGATTACAGGCTGGAGAGTTCTACAGATTAATGTTACATTATACTTTTAGTTTATTAATCCAGTTTATTGAACCTAATATTTAGAGCAAAGAGCTCTGGTTGCACAATGGTTAGAGCAGTCAGCTGCTAACTGAAAGTGCAGCAGTTTGAACTCCCCAGCCACTTCACAGGATGAAGATGTGGCACTCTGCTTTTGTAAAGATTTAAAAGCTTGGAAACTGTATGGGGCTGTTCTACTCTGTTCTATAGGGTCACTTTGAGTAGGAATTCATTCAGTAGCAGAGTTTGGTTATGTAGAACAAGAAGCCTTGGTGACACAAGAGTTTAAGTTTAGAGCTCGGCTGTTCACTGAAAGGTCAGTGGTAGGAACCTACCAGCTCCTCTGTGGAAGAACAGATCTGGTGATCCACTCCTATATGATTACAGCCTAGGAAACCTTGTGGAATAGTTTTACTGTGTCACCAGGGGCCACTGTGAGTCAGAATCAACTTGACGGCATGCAACAGAAACAATACTTAGGAGTTGGAGCCCCAGTGTTACCAGTGTGTATGGGCATGAGGAGAGGAATTCGGTCCTCCTTTTAATCTGAACTTTTCATGTTTTTAAACATTGTCTTCAGTGGAGCACCATCATACCTCTTTTCTTAATGTCAGAAATGAATTGAGCCTGAAACAATGATACCATGGGGTCGGGTAAGGAGTTCTACCTGGTTATGTTGCTCTATACCGGAAAAGACTCCCCCTCTTTGACAGTTTTCAGATGACCTACTTTCCTAGGCTGGAAGCTGAATAGTTAAAGTGCTTGGAAGAAATCAACTGTAAATAGAAAGGCTATGTTTAACATAATCCTCTCCAGAAGAGTCCCTCTCCTCCCAGTCTCTGTAATCAACCCTGTAGTGTCAGGTGAAGATTCTTGATTATCTCGCTGTGGCATTATGTCTCACCACATAGCTGATAATAAACTGATGGATTATCAAACAAGATTACAGCTTTAGCAAATAAAATCATGTTTTGTGTTAAGAGAGAAAGTGCTTACTAGCCCTATCTGCTTGGCTAAATATTTACATATCACAGGCTTTCTAGGGTCCCTGTTCTTTCTAACCTGATTCACAGAAGTTAGGCTAAGAGAAAGGAAACACCTTGTGCTTCTGCACCTCTTGGAGAGAACAGGTACTCTCTAACAGTGAGAACTAAGTAAATCCAATGCCTGGGCTTCCAGTGAGATCAGTAGGTCCATATGACAAACGATAAAGCCCTTTCCCAATATCTTAAGAAGGATTCAAATGCCTCCTCTTAAAGGGAACATAAATGGAAGATAATAAAAGTCCAAAACACGCATCAGCTGTATGTGACTGTGTGTATGTGCCTCTGTGTGTGTGTGTGAAATGGGAGCAAGGGACTTGTGTAAAATCTCACTCTGATCTGTTGCTTTACAGCTTTCAAAGTTCTCTCCTTCATTATGTTTACCCCACCCCTCAGTGTCATTTACAGCTTTTTCCTCAGTATCTCTATTTTACAGCTGATACAAGGAAGACCTAGGAAAAGTCAACCAAGCAACCAACAACCATTGTCATCAAATCAATTGTGACTCACAGTGACCCTATAGAACCAAGCAGAACTACCTGAAGAGTTTCCAAGGAGCAGCTGGTGGATTCCACCTTCTGATTAGCAGCCACAGCACTTAACCAACTAGGCCACCAGGCTTTCTAGAAGTCAGGTAACTTGCAAAAAGTCCCAAGAGGTAGGTCTCAAATCGAGATCTTCTGAGTTCTAGCTCAGCCCCTTCTCTGTTATACCTTCTGCTCTAAGGCAGGGATGTTCTCCTCAGAGAAATGAAGAGTAGAAGGATTTTTCAGAAGCTGCTTTGATTCAGATTATTTAGTTTAAAACTCACGGGCAGAAATGGATGTAGCTTAAGGTAGGAAACAAGCATATAACATGCCTATTTTTTACAGAAGAGAGAAACTGGTTTGGAAATTGAACTCTGGTCAGTTTCAATGTTTTGTAGTTCCAGGAAAGAGTACAAAGTACTGACAGAACAAGCAACACGGTTAGCTGCAGAGTAAGTTATTTCAAATGCTCTGACTGCTTTCTATGAATGGCAAATCTTATACACATGGAAAAGCAGACACATGATTCTCTGCATGTAACATTCAGTAAAGCTCTCGGTTCCAGTGACTTTTTCATCTTTCATACACAGCATCAGATTGGTCTGGCCTGCACTGCAAGGGAATTCCTACTTGGTAAGTAGGGAGGTCCACAAAGGCACCAGAGGAAGAGACTTTGTCACAGGGCGTGGGCCTTTGAGGCAAATCACCACAATAATGCTGGGATGAGAACATGGTAACTGTCAGGTACTGCACCTGAGGACAGAGTATTTAATGCACATATGGATACTTAATAAACATTATTGAAGGAAAAGATAATTGTAGTAACATAAAATAAAAATGTAATACTGTATTTCTCTTATGCAAAGCATGTCATCTATAAAACGTATCATATGCAAGCTAGTGGAGTCATGACTTCTCTTCTTTAATAATTAGAATGTGCTGGTGTTGCTAGGTGCTATCAAGTCAATTCTGACTCACAGTGACCCTGTGTACAACAGACGGAGATGCTCCCTGGCCCTGCACCATCCTCATGGTCACTGCGGTGCCTGAGACAATCGTTGCAGCCATTGTGTCAGTGCATCTCATTGAGGTGCTGCCTCCCTTTTGCTGACCGTCCACTTTACCAAGCACAATGTCCTTCTCCAAGGACTGCTCCCTCCTGTTAACATGTTCAAAGTACAGTTAAGATGAAATCTTGCCATCCTCATTGCCAAGGAGCATTCTGTTTGCACTTCTTCCAGTACAGACTTGTTCATTCTTCTGGCAGTCTGTGGTACATTCAATATCCTTAACTGAACCACAACTCAAAAACAATTCTTCAGTCTTCTTTATTCATTGTCCACTTTTCAAATGCATATGAGGCAACTGAAAAGTACTACAGCTTGGGTCAGGTGCACCATAGTCCCTCAGGGTGACATTTTTGCTTTTTGACACTTTGGGGAGGTCTTTTGCAGCACATTTGCACAGTGCAAATCATTGTTTGATTTCTGACTCCTGCTTTCATGGGCACTGATTGTAGATCCAAGTATAATGAAATTCTTGACAACTTCAATCTTTTCTCTGTTAATCATGGTGTTACCTGTCTGTGCAGTTGTGAGGATTTATTTCTTTACATTGAGGTGTAATCTACACTGAAGGCTGCAGTGTGTGATCTTTATCAGTAAATACCTCAGGTCCTTTTGCTTTCAGCCAGCCAAGTGCCGTCGAGTTGGATCCGACTCAGCAAGCAAGGTTATTAATTTCTAACTACCAACTTCTATTTATATGGGAAGGGAGAACGATGGGTACAACGTAGGGCTGGTGGGATTAGATGCTGATAGCAGAACAAGGGGTGATTTCCTGCGGAACCAAGAGGTACCAGGATTGGAGAGATGAATTAATCCAGAAACCACAGAGGTCAGATCAAGGAGGGAAGGAAATATGCCAAAACTAGGGGATACGGATGTGGGAGAAGAGGTAAGGATTCAAATTATAGACTGACTCCAAGAATTTGGAACCTAGAAGTTAAGAACCAGTCAAAATATCAGCATCAAGCTGGACCCTCTGGTTGTCTGCCAAACTGATAGAGATTTGGTCTTTTCTTTGTGAGTTTATTAAGTGGAACAGTTTGTTGTGAAGGGCCAGAGAGTGTGGGGAGATGGCAGCTGATGGCAGAGAGCTGGCAAGAATATAAGTAGTATTTGTTGAATTCTAGTCTAAGGGTCTTTGCATGGCTGTCTCATATGTCAAACACTAGCACGAAGGACTTCTTATGCCTTCTGTGAGATGCAAAAGCAGACATAAAAAAGTTGTACAGCCATTAGTTAAGGGACCTAAAATCTTTAAACAGAATCTGACAGCTATCACTATGGGCTATATTTTCTGCACTCCTGTAACCTAGCGATATTATTTTCATGTGATTGAGACTGAGTCTGAGCCAATCTTTTGAACCACTACTTGGCAGGCTCCAAAAAGACAGTGAGTTCCAGGGGAACCCAAAGAGATGGAATATTTAACAGCTAATGTACTAAAGTTTCTGGTAACTATGGTGACTCTCAGTGATGTAAGCCATCCTCTCCTCAGAGAGAAAAACAAAGTGGTATCTGATAGGACAATAAAATAAGACCCTAAACTTATAAATACAAAAGTACATTGAAATTCAGGTTAAGTTTCATATTTACTGAAAGTCTAAACAAATTTTGAGATCATTAATCTCCAGAATATATAAATCTATTGCAGACATGTGCATACAAATTGTAGTCAAGAACATCGGTATGCAATTTGATTCAAAGCGCATTTTTCGTAAAGTACATAATGATGCATGCTGAGGAGATGCAGGTATATTTAATTGGATATAATTAAAATAATGATGTGTGTTTAAAATAATGACATATCAAAAAAATTTTAGATGTAAGTGGCTGAGGAACCTGTAATAAAAAGTTGAAGCAGTAACTACTTTTTGATTATCTGATTATTCGTAGAGCTAATACCTTTCATTTAGTAAGGAAAGCAGGTAATGCTATAATAATGTCACACTGGAGGGTTTCAGGAAGCCCTGCTGACAGTATATTCCTCTGCTTCCCCCTCTTCAGGATGAGTTTCACCCTCCAGCTCTCTTCTCCTCATACCAACTCTCCTCATCTAAAACATTTTCCCAAGATAGGCAAAATGTTGACAACACATTGAAGGTGAAGCTGGGGATTGGATAGATGATGTTCAGTATATTTTTCTGTCTACTTTTGTGTACATCTGCAATGTTCTCTCCTTTGAGGAAACAGCGGAAGTCTTCCTCTACTTTTAAACACAAGCTCTGTAAAGTTATTCCTGGCTGGCACCAATGATGAAGCACCCAGCTATGAATGGAAAGGTTGGTGGTTTGAAACCCATCCAGAGATGCCTTGGAAGAAAGATCTGATGATCTGTTGCTGAAAGGTTATCGCCTCAAAAATCTTATATAGTGCAGTTCTGCTCCACAACACACGGGGTCCCCAAAAGTCATCGGTAGCTGGCTTGGTTTGGATTTTTGATAACTTTTATTATTCTCTATGCAAAAAAAAAAACATAATTTATTAACCTGTGAATGCACTGGTTACACTATACAAGGCCTTGTAAAATGCCTTCGGATAAGAGGGCAAATAACAGATGAATGTACATTTCTATGTCTTAGCCCTGACTGAGTATTGCCCCTGCAAAGATGGCTTTTTATCCCACTATATTGAGTTATTCTTTGGTCTCCTTCTTTTGTCTTTCACCATTCTCCTCCTTCAAGCTAAATCAATGAGTCATATCTACCTCATTATTTTTCAGAGCTTGGTCCTCATCCCTACGCCAGGGTTTCTCAGGTGAGCAGCCAGTGAGCCAGCACCCTCCTGCCCAGACAACTCATTACCTTCTCTCTTCTGCTGACCCACTCTAGACTCAAAGTGAGCTCAGTTCAGCTCTCGACAGGGCTGTATGAGCAATTAGTGTCCTTGAACTTCAAGCTATATAATTCATGGTCAGATTCTGAGAGTGCCGAGTGGTTTGATTGATTTTTTCTTTTTTTTGCCCCGCATTATATGACTAAGCCTCTGTGTTAAAAAGAGAAAAGTAGGCTTATTGTACATTTATAACACTTCTTAAGGATAAAAGCCATATTGTATGTACTTTCCTCATTTCTTGTGCTTAATGATTGATAACTTATAACCATGCTTTGATTCATCTGAAATATGTACTCTGGACTTTTGAAAGATGATTCTCAAACTCGGTGACACATGGTGACTATATCATGTGTGTACTTTATGGTTCTGTGCATCTGTAGGATGTCATCTTACTGGTCTCTTACTAGAGGGGAGTGGAGAGGATGGAGAGGAGGGGACAGGAGGTTGTTGGGAGGATATGACAGGTGTTAAACGGAAAGGAGGAGTGTGCTGTCACCGGGCAAGGACAGCAGAAGGAGCTGCAGAGAGGTGGGCATGCAAATATAAACCTGATTGTACACTTTCATTCAGTCACAATAAAAACGAAAAAAAAAATGTCAATTCCACCAGCAGTTAAAAGAGTAGTTCTACTGCTTTGTGTTAAAGGGGTCATGAAGCAGGGATATCTTCTCTGCAGAAACACACATTCAAAGGCCATTCAGAAAACAATGTATATTAGAATAAAGATCAAGAAACTTTTCAGTATTATTTTGCTTAACAGCAATTAAATTTCTGTTTATATGGACCATGATATCAAGCTTTTGATTACCCAGTGGTGACAATCCAGTTTATAAAGTGACTGCACACTTCTGTCTCCTGGTCTTATTTTGGTTCTGCCTGTCTTTCCATTATTTTATTTGCTCACTGTCAACTTAATGAAAGAAGGGACAAAGAGATAAAAGTAGACAAAACAAAAACTAGTCTGTTGAACATATTTTAGCCTGTTTCTAATGAGCTTATTTGGTGGCAAACTTGACACCACTAAGCCCAGTGAAATCTCGGAGTTTGAGTTTGAAAAACAGTTGCCAGCAGTTTAATTCCAACTCATACTGACCCTATAGAACAAAGTAAACTGCTCTGTAGGGTTTCCAAGGAGCAGCTGGTGGATTTAAATTGCTGGCTTTTTTGGTTAGCAGCCTGGCTTTTAATTAAGTGCTTTCAGGGCCCCTGGAGTTTGAAGGTTGATGCAGTCACTCTCCTGCCAGTGTTAAAAGATGTGAGGGAGTTGCTTTAAAATCCCACCTTTAGCAAGATAATCATGAAATCCAATTCTCTAACACTGTGACTAAATTTTCATATCATTTTCTAGCGAATGTGGCTTCTATAAACAAGCATGCTGCAAGTGTACAAGGAGCCTCTCTGGGTATCTGAAAAAGACCAAAGACAGTCTACATCCCACAAATGTGTTTACATTTGAATTATTGTTGTTGTTACCTCAAGTAGGCTCTCATGACAACCTTGTGTGTAACAGAAGCTGTTGGGTCTTGTGCTACCTTCTTGATCTTCAATATGTTTGAGTTCATTGTCATGGCCATTGTGTCTATCCATCTTATTGAGGCTTTCCCTCATTTTCACCGATTCTTGTGTCCCAAAAAGACAGTTAAGTCTTCTGTTGGCAAGCTTCAACCTTACCAACTTAGCTTTTTACACATTTCTCCCCGCTTCCTCTCATTTCCTTCTTTCCTGCCCACTGTCACTGACCCACATCTCCACCACAAGATTTGTACGTGGCAAAGAAGAGGGGGGAACACACTGAGAACAAGAAAGTGTGAGGAGGAAGGAAAAGAGCCAACAGTAACTTTGACTTGGGCCAAAATTTGGAGATTATGCCGCAGGCTAAATACAAAGCACTCACATTGTTTATTTTACAGTTAGTAGAATTTTCTTCTTCATTGTCAAGAAGCAGGAGCCAAACTTCAGAAAGTCATAGCTTTCCCAAGACTTAAAAGACAGCTTTGATCATGCACATATTCTTGGAACGCTTGTAGGTTACAGCTGATGTTCTTCCATAGCAAAGATTCACAGGCCAAAATGCAATCAGGCTTAGAAACTGCTGGATCCAGGCTACCACTGCAAATGAGGTGAAAACAGGTCTCCAAATCATACCTTCAGTCTGCCAAAACATTCTCCTCTAATCTCCCTGGTTTAGGAAGCCCCAACTTCGAGATGCAAATGATGACTCTCTCTGCTTTGAGGTATTGTAATCTAATGGCTGCCTGAAGGGTATAAATTCTTAAGCACTGATTATTCCTGAGTTGCCTAATGGTTAAGCACTACATTTGCTAACCGAAAGTTTGGCAGCTCAAATTCACCAGCTGCTCCTTGGAAACTACTCTGTCCTATGAAGCGGCTATGAGTTGGACCTGACTCAATGGCAATGAGTTTAGTTTGATTTTACTAGCTGCTGGCAGTCTGAAATCACTGTTAGGAAGTCTGGGAAGACAGGCCTGGTGATCTGCTTCTGAAAAGTCACAGTCCTGAAAATCCTAAGCAGCACATTTCTACTTGGTACACATGGGGTCACCAAGAGTCAGCATCAATTTGAGAGCAACTAATAAGGCTGTCGTTTAATGACTCACTTTATTTGCTAAATTTCTGAGTGACAAGGGAAGCTGTAAACATGCTGTAAACTCACAGCAACCTTATAGGAGAGAGCAGAATTGCCCCATACATTTCTCCAGGAGTATCTGGTGAATTTGAACGGCCAGCCTTTGGTTAGATGACATAATTCATAACCAGTGTACCACCATTGCTCTAAGGGAAGGTATGCAAGGGTCAACATAAGTAAGGCATGATACATGGTGCCATGTAACGTGCCCTGAGGGAGAACATTGATAAGACCTCATAAGACCAGATTTACTTTAGGAAAATAGTTAAGAAAATATCAATTTCTTCCAAAATAATGTGTATTTTAATACAATCAAAATAAAAATTTCAACAAGTTGTTTTTTGAAACTTGATAAAATGATACTAAGTTTTGTTTAGAAATATGAGAAAAAGTTAGTATATCACTGAAAAATAAAAAAGTATAAAGAGGAGGACTTTCTCTACCAAATAATAAAATCTATTAGAAAGCTACTAAACCAAGCCAAACTAAATCTGTTGCTGTCAATTCTAAAAGCTACTAGATTTAAACAAAAAATCTTTGCTAGAATTTGCATCCATATTTGTAGAATAGAATAGAAGGCCCAGAAATAGTTCCAAAATAAGTATAAAAATGTAATGCATAAAAAAAAATCTAGATTTGCAGTTCGATTTATAAAATAGAATAGAAAGTCCAGAAATAGATCCACAACCCAAAATAAAAAACTATTAACACAGGTCGCACTTCAAATCAGTGGAGAAATACTAGATTAAACTACAAACAACACTGAGAAATCTGGCTAACAGTTTTAGGAAAAAAAAATGAAGTTTAGATCATTGTCTTGTAACTCTTCCCCCCCCCCCCCAAAATGTCCAAAATGGATTAAGGACTGAATTTTAAAATGAAACCACAAAAATATTAAAAGAAATTATATGTGATCAAGAATTCCATTTCAAGAAAATTTCCTGAGAGGCAGAGTCAAGATGGCGGACTAAGCACACGTCTCCTTATATCCCTCTGGAAACCAAGACCTGAATTGATAATCAAATGGAGCCTTCTGATCACCTAATCAGCCCCAGGACACGGCACAGGGCTGTTAATTGGGACTTATACCACTGAGCGAAAAACTTCCTGTCTTTCACTGACTCCTACTCCTGGCCAGCCCTGGCTCTCATGGACTGAAGGTAAACGCACCATTTTGACTTTTCTTTTCCTCTATCTTGGCTGGTGGGTGGAGGTGGGTCTTGCTTAGTGGTTAGACTCATACATGCTGCTAGGAGGATAGGCAGGCAAAATTCTGATATTTTGAGAGCCAGGCTTACGACTCTGTTAATCTAGCTACTTTGAGCCTGTCGTTTTACATCTGCCTCAGTGGCATTTGTACGGAATTTCGCAGTCAGTGTGCAGGACACCATATTGGATACGGAGATTCTAGCGGGACCTCATTCTTAGCCTGGGAGCTAGCGCCTGCAAACAGGACAGTGCTTCTCTGACAGAAAAGCAGTAATTTACCCCGTGCCACCTACTTTGGGGGCCCTGCAACAGAAGCAGAGGAATCACTACCTCTCGGCACCATTAGCCCTTCTGTCTGCTGCCTGTGTGGAGGGCGCCATCTTGGATACGTTGGCCGCAGCTGGACCTAATTCTTAGCTTGGGAGCCAGAGCCTGCCCACAGGAGAGCACTTTCCTACCAGAAAAGCAGTACTCTATACAGTGTCACCTAAGGCTAGGCTCTGGCAGCAGAGGCCAACAGGGCAGTAGCATTGCTGTATTCTGAACTAGTTTGTTATCATCTGGGGTTGGATACAGTGGCGCTTACTTTGTCAGATGGGAAGAGGGACCTCTATACCTGAAAACCTAACTGACTTGCGAACTGGTCAGATACCTTTTGCTTTACATTTGAAGACAGCCTAGAGAAACATTTGCAATCCATCCTCACAGTACCTCTTCCAGCCTCTATATACTCACATGGGACCCAAAAAGCAACAGACAATTGTGGCATACAAGCAATCACTCATGGCTTCAGAAGGCTCCCAAACAAAGCAACCAAGGAGTTTTCCAGATGAAGAAACTTTTACGAAAGCATTAGGAAGTGAATACAAAATGATTATATACAGAGCCCTTCTAGACCTTATAAAAAATGCAGGAGAACAAAATGAAAAATTAAGCAAGATGTTCTATCTGATGGAACACCAGTACTCTGAAATCCAACAGATCAAGAACAAAATCAAAGACATAGAAACTTCCATGCAAAGCCAAGAAAACAGAATGGAACAAATAGAAAAAAGAATTTCTGACTTGGAAGACAAAGCTACTGATGCCAGCATCTATGAGCAGAAATCAGAAAAAAGAAACAAGAAAAATGAAGAAGTATTAAGACGCATGTGGGACTCTATTAAGAGGAACAACCTTCGATTAATTGGAGTCTCTGAACAGGGTGAGACATCTGAGAGCACAGAGTGTATCGTTGCTGAGCTGCTGACAGAAAACTTCCCAGAAATCATGAAGGAAGAGAATATAGACATCTGAGATGCATATTGTACGCCACCCAATATAGATCTCAAAAGAAAGACTCCAAGACATATTAAAATCAAGATTAACAAAATGAAACATAAGCAGCTACTCTTAAAGGCAGCAAGACTCAAACCAAAGCTAACATTCAGAGGGAAACTCTGTGGGCTCTCTTCAGATTTCTCAGCAGAAACCATGCTGGCACGGAGACAGACACATTAAAGCACTGAAGGAGAAAAACTTCCAACCAAGAATTATATATCCTGCAAAACTATCTTTCAAATACAAAAATGAAATTAAGACATTCCCAGATAAACAGAAACTCAGAGACTTTGTAAAAACCAAACCCAAACTACAAGAAATACTGAAAGAAGTTCTTGACTCTGCCTTAGAAGAAAACAACCACTAACTTTATATTTTAGAACGACACGCTACTCAAAACTTTACTCAGTTATGGAAGGCTCCAAAGTCAATCACAGCTTTGATAAGGAAAGAAGCAATCCAGTGATCATCATGAAAACTATGGTGTCATCATACTAAAAAGAGGGATGTACTACAGTTGTTATAGTCCTTCCAGATGGAGAGGAAGATGACAAGACTGGTAGTAATTAAAATTGGGTTTATATATAGTTTTTGAAGGGGGATCATAGGGACAACTGTAAAACACAACAAAGATGTATCATACCATTTCAAGAAATGCAACACAGGAGTCTCAAAAACTACAAAACCAGCTCCGAAAAAGGGGAAAAATCAACTCATGAGAAAGAATGTCCCAGAACAGACTAATAAGAACAACAGAGAAAACATCATCATAAAAATAAACATATCACAATGGCAGCAGTGAACACACACCTATCAATACTTACATTGAATGTGAATGGACTGAATGCTCCAGTAAAGAGACATCGAGTGACATCTTGGATCAAAAGAAATGACCCATCCATATGTTGTCTACAAGAAACTCACTTGACATCTAAAGATAGGAACAAACTGAAAATTAAAGGATGGAAGAATATATATCAAGCTAACAATGAACAAAGAAGAGCAAGGGTGGCAATTCTAGTCTCAGACAAAATCAATTTTAAGGTCAAATCCACCATCGTGGACAAAGATGGACACTATTTGTTGCTCAAAGGCTCAGTACACAAGCAAGACTTAACTATATTAAATATTTATGCACCTAATATCAGAGCACGTAAAGACGTCAAAGAAACACTGACTACCCTCAAAAGAGATGACTCCACAATAACAGTGGGAGACTTTAACACTCCACTCTCAATACTAGAGAGATCATCTAGAAAAAAGCTCAGTAAAGATACAGAAGACCTCATTGCCACAATTAACCAAGTAAATCTCATTGATAGATACAGAACTTTTCGCCCATCAGCAGACAACTACACCTTCTTCTTCAGTGTACATGGAACATTCTCCGGAGCTGACCACGTTATTGGCCATAATGCAATGCTCAACAAAATCCATACCATTGAATTATTGCAAAGCATCTTCTCAGATCATAAAGCCATCAAAGTTGAAATCAATAGCAGAAAAAAACAGAGACAGAAAGTGGAACTCTTGGAAACTGAACAACATCTTGCTCAAAAAAACATGGGTTATAGAGGAAATCAAGGATGAAATAAAGAAATTCATGGATTCCAATGAGAACGAAAACACTTCCTACCAGAACCCATGGGATACAGCCAAAGCAGTGCTCAGAGGTCTGTTTACCTCCATAAATGCACACATCTGGAAGGAAGAAAGAAACCAAATCAAGGAACTAACCCTACAGCTTGAACAAGTAGAAAGAGAACAACAGAGGAACCCCTTGGGAACCAGAAGAAACCAGATCGTAAAGATTAGAGCAGAGCTAAATGAATTAGAGAATAGCAAAACAATTGAAAAGACCAAAGGCTGGTTTTTTGAAAAGGTCAACAAAATTGACAAACCACTGGCTAAACTTACTACAGAAAAGCAGGAAAGGAAACAAATAACCCAAATTAGAAATGAGAAGGGAGTTGTCACCACAGATGCAACAGAAATCAAAAATACCGTAACACAATACTATGAAAGACTGTACTCTAACAAATTTGAAAACCTAGAAGACATAGACCAATTCCTTGACTCATACCACCTACCCAAATTATCACAATGTGAAGCAGAACAACTTAATAAATCCATCACAACGGAAGAGATTGAAAATGTCATCAAAACACTGCCAACCAAAAAACAGTCCCGGCCCAGATGGCTTCACTGCAGAATTCTACCAAGCATTTAGAGAAGAGTTATCTCCAATACTACTGAGACTATTTCACAGTATAAAAAGGGATAGAGTACTCCCAAACTCATTCTATGAGGCCAGCATAACCCTGATACCTAAGCCAGGGAAAGACCCAACAAAGAACGAGAACTACAGACCGATATCACTCATGAATCCAAATGCAAAAATCTTCAACAAAATTCTTGCCAACAGAATACAGCATATCAAGAAAATAATCCCATCATGACCAAGTGGGATTCATACATCAGAAAAACATCAGAAAACATCAGAAAAACATCAGAAAACATCAGAAAAACAACTAATGTGATTAACCACATAAATAAAACAAAAGACATGGATCACCTGATTTTGTCCATTGATGCAGAAAAGGCATTTGATAAAGTCCAACACCCATTCATGCTAAAAACTTAGCAAAATGGGCATAGACGGCAAATTCCTCAACACAATAAGGGCCATTTATACAAAGCCAATTGCCCACATCATCCTGAATGAAGTGAGACTGAAAGACTTACCCTTGAGATCAGGAACTAGACAAGGATACCCACTCTCACCTCTTCTATTCAACATTGTGCTAGAAGTTTTAGCCAGAGCAATTAGACAAGACAAAGAAATAAAGGGCATCTGCATCAGCAAAGAGGAAGTTAAAATCTCCCTGTTTGCAGATGATATGATTGTATATGCAGAGAATCCCAAGGAATCTATAAGTAAGCTACTCAAACTGATAGAAGAGTTCAGCAAAGTCTCAGGATACAAGATAAACATAAGTAAATCAGTAGGATTCTTTTATACCAACAATGAGATTGTTAAGGAAGAAATTATCAAATCAATACCATTTACGATAGCCCCTAAGAAGATAAAGTACCTAGGAATTAATCTAACCAGAGAAATAACAGACCTTTACAAAGAGAACTACAAGTCTTTACTACAAGAAACTAAGAGAAAGACTTAGATAAATGGAAAAACCTACACTGCTCATGGATAGGAAGACTTAACATTGTAAAAATGTCTATTTTACCCAAAGCAATCTATTTACATAATGCAATCCTAATACAAGTTCCACTTGGCACTTGGCTTAATACAAGTTCCAGCAACATTTTTTAATGAGATGGAGAAACAAATCACCAATTTTGTTTGGAAAAGGAAGAAGGCTCAGATAAGTAAGGTACTACTAAAGAAGAAGAACATACTGGGAGGCCTCTCATTACCCGACCTAAGAACATAGTACACTGCCACAGTGGGCAAAACATCCTGGTACTGGTACAAGAACAGACAGATCGATCAATGGAACAGAATTGAGACCCCAGAGATGACACCATCTGCCTATAAACAGCTGATATTTCACAAAGGCCCTAAGACATTAAACTAGGGTAAAAACAGTCTCTTCAACAAATGGTGCTGGCAAAGTTGGATATCCATCTGCAATAAACTCAATCAAGATCCATATCTTACACCTTATACAAAAACCAACTCCAACTGGATAAAAGACCTAAATATCAAACCTAAAACGATAAAGCTCATCCAAGAAAAGGTAGGAACAACAATGGAAGTTTTAATACACAATGAGGACAGACTCCAAAATCTGTCAAAGAAACCACAATCAACAGAAGAGAAAATAGATAAATGGGAACTATTAAGAATCAAATACTTTTGCTCATCCAAAGACTTTATTAATAGAATTAAAAGAACACCCACAGAATGGGAAAAATTATTTGGCAACTCCATGTCAGACCGACACCTGAGCTCCACAATCTGTAAGATACTACAAAATATCAATAAAAAGAAGATAAATCATAAGCGATGGGCAAAGCAGATGGACAGACATTTCACTAAAGAGGAGATCCGGGCAGTCAAAAAACACATGCAGACATGTTCACGATCTTTAGTTATTGCTGTAGGTAAATGTCTTCCTGATATTCTGTTTTCAGCCAAGATCCATCTGACATCAGCAATGATGTCCTGGGTTCTATGTTCTCTTCTGAATCCGGCTTGAATTTCTGGCAGTTCCTTACTGATGTACTGCTGCAACTGCTTTTCGATGATTTTCAGAATAATTTTACTTGTGTGTGATATTAATTACATTGATCAAGAATTTCTGCATTCTCTGGATTGCCTTTCTTTAGAATAAGAACAAATACAGATCACTTCCAATAAGTTAACCAGGCAGTTGTACTACAGTTATTTCTTGGCATAGACAAATAAGCACTTCCGCTGCTGCATCCATTTGTTGAAGCATCTCAATTGGTATTCCATCAATTCCTGGAGCATTGTTTTTTGTTTGTTTGTTTGGATTTTTGTTTTTTTTCCAGTGACTTTGGTGCAGCTCTGACTTTATCCTTTGGTACCATTCGTTCTTGATCCTATGCTGTCTCCTGGAATGGTTGGATATCAATCAGTTCTTTTTGGTACACTGATTCCATATTCCTTCCACCTTCTTTTGATAGCTTTCTTTGTCTTTCAGCATTTTCCCTGTAGAATGCTTCAGAGTTGCAACCTGAAGCTTAAATGTTTCCTTTAGTTCTTTGAGTTCAAGAAATGACAGATGTTTTCTACCCTTTTGGTATTCTAACTCCAGGTCTCTGCCCATTTTATTATAATATTCTACTGTCTTCTCAAGCTGCCCTTTGAAATCTTCTGTTCAGCTTTTACTTCATCATTTCTTCTTTTCATTTTAGCTATTCTACCTTCAACACTAAGTTCCAGAGTCTCTCCTGACATACGTTTTCATCTTTTCTGATATCTATTTTGGTCTTTTCTTTCTTTCCCATCTTTTGAATATCCTTTTGCTTTCTTCATGTATGATGTCCTTGATGACATTCCACAACTCATCTGGTCTTTGATTACTAGTATTCAGTGCATCAAATCTATTCTTGAGATGGTCTCTAAAGTCAGGTAGTATACTCAAGATCATAGTTTGGCTTTGATGGACTTGCTCTAATTTTCTTCACCTTTAACTTAAATTTGCTTGCAAGCAATTGATTCTCTGTTCTGCAGAGCATCTTACCTTGTTCTCACTGATGATAATGAGCTTCTCCACTGTCTCTTTCCACAGACGTAGTTGATTTGATTCCTATATATTCCTTCTTAGAGGCCTGTGTGTATAGTCATAGTTACCCTTTATGTTTTTGAGAAAAGGTATTTGCAATGAAGTTGTTGGTACTGAAAAATTCTATCATGTCATTGCCATCATGTTTTTTTCACCAAAGCCGTATTTTCCAGTTACAGGTCCTTCTTTGTTTCTAACTTTCACATTAATTACCAGTAATCATCAGTGCATCCTGATTTGATGTTTGATCAATTTCAGACTGCAGAAGTTGGTAAAAATCTTCAATTTCTTCATTTTTGGCTTTAGTGATTCATGGGTAAAGAGTACACTAACTGATCTTCCTTCTGGGCACATGGATAGTATCCTGTCACTGACAGTGCTATGCTTCACTATAAACCTTTAAATGTTCTTTTTGATGATAAATGCAAAACCATTCCTCTTCAGTTTATCATTCTTGTATAGTAGACCACATGATTGCCTGATTCAAAAATGGCTAATATCAGTCCATTTCAGCTCAGTTGATGCGTGGGATACGAATCTTTATGCTTTCCATTTCCTTTTGTTGACTTCCAGCTTTCCTAGATTCATACATTGCACATTTCAGGTTCCAATTATTAATGGATATTTACAGCTATTTCTTCTTCTTTCGAGTCATGCCACATCAGCAAATGAAGGTTCCAGAAGCTTGACTCTAAACATGTCATTAAGGTCAATTCTACTCTGAGAAGGCAGCTCTTGCCCAGTCATGTTTTCAGTGCCTTCCAACCTAGAGGCTCATTTTCTGGCACTAAATCATACAAAGTTCTGCTGCTGTTCATTGGATTTTTATTAGCAAATTTTTTCAGAAGCAGACTATCAGGTCCTTCTTCTAAGACTGTTTCAGTCTGGAGGTTCCATTGAAGAAGACTGTCCACCAGATATGACTCTGCTGGCATTTAAAATACTGGTAGCAAAGCTTCCACAGGACAACACACTGGTAGACATATGATATCTTGAAACCATAATTATAGCTTATAAAGCTACCTGTACTTCCCATGGAAAATAATCATGAACATAATCTCATTCCAGGGCTCATATCTCACTATACTTCATTTTCCAAATTACATGTATTTTATTCTTGGAAATCCCTACCATCCAATTCTCCTGTATCACTTAAAAATCCACTGTCTTTGAGTTGATTCTGAGTCATGAAGCATCCATATGTTACAGCATTGAACTGCTCTACAGGGTTTTCTTGGCTATAATACTTATGAAAACACATCACCAGACTTTTCTTCTACAAAACTGCTGGTGGGTTAAAACCACTTAGTTGCTTAATGCAAAAGTTTTGTGCTACCAAGGGACCTGTTATGAGGACCCATTTTATCATACTCTTAATGATATAACTGCCAGTCTAGGCTTTAAATCCTTCATTAGCTTACCATTTCATTTAGAATAAAATCCACTCTTGGCCAGAATCTGTTAGTCTTATGTGATCTAAACTAATGATACCTCTCTGACCTCATTTCCTATAAGTTTTTCCATTACTCATTGTACTCCCACCATTCTGGTCTTCTTTATAATCCGTGAATACACTGAGTTCTTTCCCATTTCAGGGCTTTTCAATGCTCTTCCCTTTGTTGAAAAGGATCTTTCTTGGCCTATTCCATGACTGGCTCCCTCTTATTATTCATGTCTCAGCTAACGTCACCCTTCCCAAGAGTCTTCCTTAATTCCATCTCTAAAGAACCACCCTCCCCATCCACCATAAATTTAGCACATTACTTTATCTTACGTACTTCACAAATATTTATTTAAAATTATTTTACTCTTTTACTTGTTTATTTTTTATTTCCTTTAAGAATGTAAGCTCTCTAAGGACAAGGACTATGTTGATCTAGCATGTATAACAAAGCCCAGTGCAGAACACATTTCAGATATGTGTGGGATGATATGCTCTGGAATGAGTGGATGATGGAGGTGTTTGTAGTAGGTAGCACTAAATTTGAAACTCTGTGGCACAGTGCTACTCTGTTTTTTAGTTTTTTTTTTTTTTTTTTTTTTTTTAAGTCATCTTTAAATTCCACATCTCTAAAATGTGGTCAACAATACCTATCTTGCTTATAAATTAGAGTTTTCATGAAGCTTGAGTTATCCACCCAGCCACAAACCTGTTGCAACATGCTAGGCACTTTGCTATTTACTGTGGATAGAGCTATAAGTAAGGAGTTTCATCTACTGGTTGAGACAGTCAAGTCTGGAGGGAGTTATGAACAGTACAGCTGTTATCAGAAGCACAAAGCACATAGCAGGACATTTAATTCATCCTCATGGAACCAAAGAAGGTGAGCAGCTGTAGAAATCAAACCAGCAAAAAGAAGGCTGGGGATGCAGATGAGAAGAGAAGGGGAAAGTCATCCAGACAGACAAAATCACACTTGTAAAGGCCCATAGGCAACAAGAATAAAGTATGTTAAGGAATGGCACATCATTCAATACAGCTAAAACCAGAGAAGAAAGCTGGTGAAAAATTCAAAGCTGGAGGGTGCTACCTATGACATCCTGAGAGCCCTGAATATCAAAGGGAAAGTTGAGAAATTGGAGACCGAGCAAACAGGGAAGGACGAATAGATCCAGAAGAACCAAGGACTGGTCAGACTTGACCCACCAGGAGTTGGCTGCTGTCAACGTGGTAAGCAGAAGAGGCATTTGGAGGATGTCCTCTTAAGTGGAAGATACTGAACTGAGAGTCCACTCGAACCTCCAGAACCAGTGAAAAGTAGCACCCAACTGTCAAAAGCCAAGTGGATTGCATCTAACTTACTGCTGGAGGATCTAAAACTTTATTTTGGGTAAACTTCCTTACTTTTCCAAGACTTTACCACTCCCTCTCTGCACCGTAGCAGGCTTCAGAATCTGATGCCATTAACCAAAACTGAAGTAAGACTCCATAAGCCAAACCTCAGCCATTCTACTAGACTGTGAGAGAGTATAATTTAACAACATTGGGGGAGGGAGGATCTGCTGACTCTGCTAAGCTGGAAATTCAGGGAAAAATAATTCTTATGCTTGGAATCAACATAAGAGGACACACAATTCTCCCAGACACTTAGAGACAGCTGATAGTCCCTTGCCTTCCTCAGCACCTGCAGCCAGATACCTGTGCCTACACCAAAAACCCCTGCTCATCTAGGACACTGGGAGAGAGCCTGTAGCACACACTTGGTGACTGATGATGTGGACACTGGAGCTGAATCCGCACGAGGAAACTATAAGAACTCCTAGGTTCACAGGTCAAGTAATAGCCCTAACCACCTGGTGACAGGATGTTAGAGCTTCCAAGGCACCAATAATTAAATTAGCACACGAGACCAGCCTATTTGGACATTTCAAAACACAACAGACCAACAAGAGGCAACATAGTAAGAAAATATAAAATAAATTTAACAACTGACTGATAGCTTACAAATAAAAATTGACAACAAATCACTTAAAAAGGTAAATCACAATGGCTTCAGAAAGTCCCAAAACAAAGAATCAAGAAATTTTCCAGAAGAAAAGGACTTCCTGGAATTATCAGATGTGGAATATGAAAAATTAATATTCAGAACTCTTGAAAAAATCAGAAAGGAGATAAAGTAAAATACAGCAGAGAATAATGACAAGTTGAACAGAATGCAAAAAAGCATACACAGACAAGAAGCAGAAATTCAGAGAACTAATAATAAAAAGATGGAACTAGAACTCAATAAAAAATCAAAGGAGGACAACTGAGGGAATAAAAGACCAAATGAGTGAGACTGAAAGTAAAGTATATGACACCCACATATGTGAGGAAATCTCAGATAAGCAAATTTTTAAAAATTAAGAAAGACTAAAAATTATGTAGAACTCTATCAAGAGAAATAATCTATGAATGACTGGAGTACCAGAACAAGGAAGGATAGCAGAAAATACAGAGAGAATTGTCAAAGATTTGTAGACAGGAAGCTTCCCTGATATCGTGAAAGGTGAAAAGATATCTATCCAAGATACTCATTGAACTCCACATAAGGTAGATCCCAAAAGAAAGACACTAAAGCGTATCACAATCAAACTTGTTAAAACAAAAGGAGACAATTTTAAGTGAGTAGGATAAACAAAAAATAATCTACAAAGGAGAGTCAATAAGGCTAAGATCAGACTATTCAGCAGAAACCATGCAAGCAAGAAAGCAATGACATAACATATACAAAGTCTTAAATAAAAATAATTGCTAGCCAAGAATTACATACATAGCAAAACTCTCTCTCAAATATAACTGTGAACTTACATTTCCAGATAAACAGAAGTTCAGGGAATTTGCAAAAACCAAACCAAAATTATAAGAAATACTAAGGAGAGTCCTTTGGTTAGAAAATCAATAATGTCAGATAAGAACCCAAGACTAGAATGCAGAACAGAGTAACTCTAATCATCTTAAATAGAAAAACCACAAAAATATATCAAATGCAAAACACTAAAAAAAATAAGGAAACAGTCATGTCATTATATATATGCATCACTGAAAAAAGGACTTAAAAATGTAGTCATAGATCTTTCATACGGAGAGGAAGTCAAGGCAATACAAAAAAAAATTATAGATGGGTTTAAATTTGAGAAAATAGTGGTAAATTCTGAGGTAGCCATAAAGGAAGTTAACAGTTACACACATCAAAATAAAAAATAAAAAAAAATAAAGCCTCAACAAAAACAAAACCACAAACAATAAAAAAGGTGAAAAGAAAACATATACAGAAAAATGACTCCATACAGAGACTTAAGTGGAATAAAAGACTTGTCTACAAGGTGCAAAAAAAGACATCAAAATGACAGCAATAAACTCGTATCTGTCAATAATTACAGTGAATATAAACGCATTAAATGCATCAACAAAGAGACAGAGAGTGACAGATTGGATAAAAAACATGATCCATCTACATGCTGCCTTATAGGAGATACACCTTAAAGACACAAAGCTCAAAGGATGGAAACAATATATTAAGCAAGCATCCAAAAAGTGGTAGAAGTGGTATATTAATTTCAGATAAAATAGACTTTAAAGTAAAATCCTCCACACTGAATAAAGAAGGACACTGTTTAATAATTAAAGAGTCAATACTCCAGGAGGATATAACCATATTAAATATTTACACACCCACACCCATAACCACATTAAATATTTACATACCTAAAGACAGGGCTCCAAAACACATAAAACAAACTCTAGCTGCCTTGAAAAAAAGAAATAAACAGCTTCACAATAACAATGGAGTTCAATACACCACTTTCAGTGAAGTATGGAACATCTAGGAAAAAAGCTCACTAAAGACACAGAACTAAATGCCCAAATCAACCAATGACTTCATTGACATATACAGAACCTACCATCTAACAGTAGACAAATACGAGGACTTCCAGTTAAGTTTGCAAACTCATCTTAGAAAAAGTGTTACATACCTCATCACCGAATATCAGTATGGTCACCTGTGAAGTACTCCTCTTAGGAAACTATGCACTAATGCTAGCACCTAGTTAACCCTTCAAAGCAATTTGGGAACTCTTTCTGGAATGGCCATCAGAGCTGTCACCTTACTACCCTTGATGTCCTGAATGTCATTAAAATGTCTTCCTTTCAAATTTGTCTTTATCTTCGCATCATGGGAAAAAGTCACTGGGGGCCAAATCAGGTGAGTAAGGAGGGTGTTCTGAAACAGTTATTTGTTTACTGGCTAAAAACTCCCTCACAGACAACTATACAATTAAGTTCACAAACTTGCCACTGTGCCACTGTGTGCAATGGCCATTTCAGAAGAGTTTCAAGATTGCTCTGAGGGGTGAACTAGGCACTGATGTTGGCGCATAGCTTCCCAAGGGGAGTACTTCAAAGGGGACCTTAGTGATATTCAGCAATGAGTTATGTAGCACTTAGAACAATTAAGTTCTTGGACTTAATTGTAAGATCTCAAATAGTTTCTTTTCCAATCCAAACAGAAGCTCTATAAACTCGCGGAAGAAGTAAATGTCACAATCAACAAACTGACTTCATTGACACACACAGAACATGCCATCTTATCAGCAGACAAGTATACTTTCTGTTTCAACCCACATGGAGCATTCTCCAGAATAGACTACATAGTAGATCACAAAGCAAAGCCTTAACACAATTCAACACATAGAAATATTACAAAGCACCTTCTCAGATGATAAAGCATAAAAGTAGAATCAATAACAGAAAAAGCAAGGAAAAAAATCACAAGGAAGCTGAATAACATCTTGCTCAAAAACTACTGGGTTACAGAACAGATCAAAGACAGAATAAATAAATTCATAGAGTCAAGTAAGAATCAAAAGACATCCTACCAGAACCTTTGGAAAACAGCAAAAGTAGTGCTCAGAGGTCAATTTATTTAAAAAAAAAAAAAAATGCACACATCCAAATAGAAAAAAAGGCCTAAATCAAAGCATTAAACTTACAACTTGAAGAAGTAGAAAGAGCAGCAAAAGAACTCCTTGAGAACCAGAAGTAAGCAAACAAAAATTACATCAAAATAAATAAGAGCACAGAACAACTAAATAAACCCATAACAGAAGAAGAGATTGATAAGTAATTTAAAAACTCCCAGTCAATAAAATCTCTGATCCTGACATCTTCATGGGAAAATTCTACCAAATTCTTAGAGAACAGTGACCACTACTATTACTAAAGGTATTTCAGAGCAATGAAAAGGATGGAATACTGCCAAATTCATTCTATGAAACCAACATAATGACTCTAATAAAAGACGAGGCAAAGACACTACAGAAAAGGAAAATTACAAATCAGTATTGCTCATGAACTTGGATGGAGAAATCTTCAACAAACTTCTAGCAAACAGAATTCAACAACACAGCAAAAAAAATAATAATTCACCATTGCCAACTGTGACTCTTACCAGGGATGGCTCAACATTAGAAAAACAATGTCATCAACCATATAAACAAAAGAAAAGACTAGAACCACTTGATTTTATCAACTGATGCAGAAAAGTCACTTGAAAAAGTCCAGTACCCATTCATAGTAAAAAAAAAAAAAAAACTCTCAGCAAAACAGGAATAGAAGGGAAATTCCTCAACATAAGAAATGGCATTCACACAAAGCTGACAACCAACAGCATCCTAAATGGAGAGAGTCTGAAAGCTTTCTCCTAGAGAATGGAAACCAGACAAGGAAGCCATTTGTCAATACTTTCATTCAACACTGTGCTGGAGGTTCTAGTTGGAGCAATCAGGCAAGATAAGGAGATAAAGAGCATCCAAATTGGTAAGAAAGAAGTAAAATTATCTCTATTTGAAGATGATATGATGTTATACACACGAAACGCTAAAGAATCTACAAATAAACTAACCAAGAGAAAAGTTCAGCAAAGTATCAGGATACAAGTGAAACATACAAAATCCACTGGATTTCTTTACACCAACAAAGAAAACAACGAAAAGGAAGCCACTGAATCAATACCATTTACAATAGCCACCCAACCCACTGCCATCAAGTCAATTCTGACTCCTATCAACCCTGTAAGTCAAGGTAGAACTGCCCCATAAAGTTTCTAAGGAGCACTTGGCAGATTCAAACTGCCAATCTCATGGCTAGCAGACATGGCACTTAATAATTATGCCACCAGGTTTTCTGACAGCCACTAAATAAAATGCTGAAGAATAAATCTAACCAGAGAAGTAAAAGACCTACACAAAGAAATTACAAGACACTACTACAAGAAAGCAAAAGAGATCTACAAAAGTGGAGAAAACTACTTTGATCATGGACAGTAAGACTCTACATCATGAAAATATCTATTCTACCCAAAGCAATCTATAAATATAATGCAATCCTAATTCAAACTACAATGTCACTTTTTAATGAGATGGAGAAACAAATCACCAACTTCCTATGGAAAGGAAAGAAGCCCCATACTATGGATTGAATTGAGTCCCCCTAAAATGTGTGTAGTGTTTGGCTACGCCACGATTCTCATTATTGTGTGATGTTTGTCCTGCCACTGTAATGTTAATGAAAGAGGATGTGTGACAGTTGTGTTAGTGGGGCAGGACTCAATGTGTTAGACTATACTGTGTCTTGAGGCAATCTCTTGAGTTATAAAAGAAATAAGCTAGCAGAGAGAATTGGAATGAACCAATGCCAGGAGCAGAGCAGGTCCATCCTTTGGGATGGGCCTGGGGTCTCTGTGCTTCAGAAGCTCCCAGTGCAGGGGAAGTTTGATGACACAGATCTTCCTCTAGAAGTCAACAGAGAAAGCCTTCTCCTGGAACTGAGGACTTGAATTTGGACTCAGCTTACTTTACTGAGAGAAAATAAGTTTCCTTTTGGTAAAACAATCCACTCATAGTATTTCTGTTATAACAGCACTAGACAACTAAGACAGAATTTGGTACTGATGACTAACAGAGACCTAAAATACGGAAGCAGGTTTGAAACTGTGAGTGGATAGAAGATTCAGAAGAAAGTGTAGAAAACTGTTAACACCAAGGAATGTACAGGTGGTGAGAAGCAGCATCAAACTGGCAATGCAGAACAGCAGCCCCACATAACACAGTGCTATAGCTGACCCACAGAACTAGAGGACTGAGTGCCAGTGTCCAGGAGTCTTCCTGGAAGAGTTGGGTGTCTCTGGGTACCTACTGGTGATGCTTCTGACCTTTGGAACACTTGTCCCAGCAGGGCAGATATGGGTGTGAGACCCAGACTAATGGACCACAAAAAAGCAAAAGCTGAAAAGACAAGGAGCACAAGGACTGAGGTGCCTCCATCTCAAATGGTATGGCCACGACTTCAGGGGTTTCAAAGGGTGGAGCCATGAACTCTGGTGTTTCTCAGGGTGGAGTTGCCACTCATATGGACTAGGAAAATGGTGCACCTAAAGCTAAGGGAGTAGAGTTGTCCTAGTTGGCCTGGAAGGTGGACCTACAGCCAAGGGCCAACAGAACTCCACTCATAATCTGGATACTGTGGCCAATTTCTAGAATCTGGAGGGCAGGTCCATTGTACAAAATGTCTCAGGGAACAGAATTATATTTTCAAAGCCTTGAGGGCTAATGTAATGTGTTCGTTTAATTTGCTTGGTGCCTGTTATGCCTTCTTTTATTACAATTTCTCCCATTTGTAATGGAGATGTCTAGCTTGTGCTGGTCTGTTCTGTCACTATTTTGGAAGACCACATATTGTGTTTCAGATTTCATGTTTAAAAATAAGTTTATGGATTTTGGACTTGAACTTAAGAGTTTTACTATGACGGGTTAAATGGAATGTTTTACATGTTGCAAGGCTGTCATTTTTAGATTACAAAGGGTAGAATCTCATGGATTGAATTGTGTTCCCAAAAAATATGTGTAGTAATTTGGCTAGGCTATGATTCCTAGTATTTTGTGATATTCTTGTATGTCGTAAATTCTGCCTCTGTGATATTAATGAAGAAAGATGGGTGGCAATTGTATTGGTAGAGCAAGACTCAATGCGTAAGACTGTATTGTGCCTTGAGGCTATCTCTTGAGTTACAAAAGAAACGAGCCTGCAGAGAAATGTAGGGTCCTATACTACCAATAAACAGTGCCAGAAGCAGAAAGTGTTTTTTTGGAAAGGACCCAGGGTGCCTGCACCTCAGAAGCTCCCAGTGCAGGGGAAGTTTGACAATAAAGGCCTTCCTCCAGAGCCAGCAGAGAAAGTCTTCACCTGGAGCTGATGTCCTGAATTTGAACACTTAGCCTATTTTAATGTGAGGAAATAAATTTGTCTTTGTTAAAGCCATCTACTTGTGGTATTTTTGTTATAGCAGCAAAAGATGACTAAGACATCTGGAAGAAGTAATGCATTACTGAAGAAGAACAAAGTGGGAGGCCTCACACTACCTCACTTTAGAACCTATTATACTGTCATAGTAGTAAAAACAGCCTGGTACTAGTATGAAAATTGAGATACACAGAACAAAACTGAGACTGAAATAAGATCTGTTTCTTATATCTTATACTGACTCAAAACGGATGAAATACCTAAATATCAAATCTAAAATGATAAAGATCATGAAAGAAAAAATGGGCACAATGCTGGGATCCCTAATACATGGCATAAGCAGGATACAAAATATTACCAACAATGCACAAATACCAGAATAGAAAAGATAAGTGGAAAGTCCTCAAAACCAAATATTCATGGCCATCCATAGACTGCACCAAAAGATGGGCTACAGACTGGGAAAACTTTTGGGCTACAATAAATCCAATCAGCACCTAACCTCTATAATCTACAAGATACTGCAAAACCATAACAATGAAAATACAAATAATACAATTAAAAAACTTGCAAAGGACATGAACAGACAGTTCACCAAAGAGAACATCTAGGCAGCTAACAGATTTCTGAAAAAATGCTCGTGATCATTAGCCATTAGAGAAATCCAAACCAAAACTACAATGAGATACATCTCACCACAACAAGGATGGCACTAATCTAAAAAACATAAAATAATAAATGTTAGAGGGTTTTTGGAGAGACTGAAACAGTTACACATTGCTGATGGGAATGTAAAATGGTATAACCACTTTGGGAATCCATTTGGTGCTTTTTTAAAAAGCTATAAATAGAAATACCATGTCATCCAGCAAATTCACTTCTTGGACTAATCCTAGACAAATAACGGCTGACACATGAACAGATACATGTCCACCAATGTTTATTTCATCATTGTCAACAATAGCAAAAAGATGGAATCAACCTGCGTGCCCATCAACAGATGAGAAAATAAAGAAACTGGTGTATTCACACAATGGAATACTATGCAATGACAAAGAACAATGGCGAATTTTAGAAACATCTAATAACATGGAGGAATCTGAAGGCACTATGCTTAGTGAAATTCATTGCAAAACAAAAAATATTGCATAAGACTACTATTATAAAAACTCAAGAAAAGGTTGAAACAGAAAAAAATAACCTTTGTTAAAAGGGTGGGGAGGGAGGAAGAGGGATATTCATTGATAGGAATTGGGTTAGGTGACAGGAGGGACAATGTGCAACAAAGATGAAGACAGTACGGCTGCAATGAACCAAAAGCTAAGAAGTTTCCTAAACGTAACTCAACCTTTGAAGGACAGAGTAGCAGGGGCAGAGTTTTGGCTCCATGGTTTTAGGGGACATGAAAGTCAATTGTCACAACAAAGTTTTTATAGAAAATATTCTGCATCCCACTTTAGTAACTGGCATCTGGGGCCTTAAAAACTAGCAAACTAACTGGACAGCTCCTGTCCAGAGGGGAGATGAGAGGGTAAGGGGGACAGAAGCTGGCTGAATGGACATGGGAATACAAAGTGGAACTGAAGAGTGTGCTGTCACAGAGTGTTACATAGACAGCAGTGTGTATGTAAGTTTTGGCATGACAAATTGACTTTGATTTTAATCTTTCACTTAAAGCACAATAAAATAGTAAAAAAAAAAAAAAAAAGGTGGAGGGCCAAACAGAATCCAGATCATGATGAGTTTGTATTCTAGCACAGACATTTTGGAGAACTGCAGAAGGGCCAAACAAAGGTCAATGGCAAAGGAGGAACTGTATTGCCAGAGATGACTCTATAAATGGTGAGAATCTGAAAGAATGCTTTGGGTGTTATATTACAGTTAGATGCTATGCAACAAAGATCTGCTAAAGAGCTTTAAGCTGGCCAATGATGACTTCATCTACAGTATGGAAAAAAAAATAATGAGAGAGACAATATAAGAGCTCCAAAGTTGTTCATTAAACCAAAAGAGAAGTAATGGCTGTCTTGACGGAAGAGTAATCGTGCTGATGAACCAAAAGGACAAGTTTAAGAGATATTTAAGGAAGACACTGGAAGTGAAGCGCTGATTGATTAGCTCAAAAAAGGAAGCAAGAAAAGTCCTGTGTCATTCACAGACATGAGACAGCCAGGAAGAGAAGCAGATTCAGAGAGAAGCATGACATTGTGATTCTGGATGTCAAAAGGCTCCTACAAATCTGAATCACCAGCTGCCAACCATGGTTTTGGGGGAGCACCAGCATGCTCAGGGACACCATTGATAGATCTTTAATAATAGCAGTATTTTCCTAATCCGGGGATAAAATAATTACTGCATAGGATCTCCTTAATACTAAGCTCTTAAAATTGTTCATAAAATTTGGCATCTGTTTCTGCTGGGTTATAACTGTCTGGCTCAAGACAAAATTCTATGCTTAGTGACTGAGGTTGGACTCTCCAGAAAGATTCTAAGTGTGCAGGATGTTTTGTACGGGGTACCCTCAGGATAAACATCTGTGGAGGGGAAATGGAAGAAGATTGGGTGAATGTAGAAGTCAAGCATAATACAGACCCAGTGACAGCCTTGGTCAACCCCACCAGAAGCTCTGGAGCTAAAATGGCCCATCAGAGTTATCACATGTTGAACCAAAATGGCCAAGTCTTTATACTCCACCTCAGTCTGTCATTGGATATGAGCCATCTGGGATTAAGATTAAGAACATCCCAACACAAAAGCATGAAAACCACAATGAGATACCACTGTATACTTATTAGATAATACCAAAAATACCAAGCGCTGACAAGGTACAGAGCAAATGAGACTCTCATCCATTGTTAGTGAGAATGCAAAATGGTATAGCTGCTTTGGAAAACATTCTGACCAGTCTTCAAATGATTAACAGTAGTTTCCATTGACTCAGCAACAGAAATGAAAAGATATGCCACACGAAAACTTGTACATGAATGTTCATGGAACATAATTTGTAAGAGCCAAAAAATAGAAACAGGCCATGTATCCATCAACTGATGAATCAATAAATAAAGGATGATACATCTACACAATGGCATATTACTACTGACAATAAGAAAAAATATTGACATGCTACAAGACAAACCTTGCAAACGTTACACTAAGTGAAAGAAGCCAGTCATGAAAGAACACATCTTATATGATTCCATTTGTGTGAAATGTGCAGACTAAGTAAATATATAGAGATAGACAGTACATTAGTGGTTCCTTCAAGTTGGGTGGGTTGGAGAGAAACGAGAAGTGACTGCTAATGGATATAGGTTCCTGTTTGAGGTGATGAAAATGTTCTAAAATTGATTGTATTGATGGTTGCACAACTCTGTGAATATACTAAAAACCATCGGATTTTATACATTTTTAAGTAGATGAATTGTATAATATATGAATTATATCTTAATAAAAATGGTGTAAAATATGCTGTTGGAGGATCTACCCACTAATACACTTGTTTTGGGGCGGTCAATAATTATTCATTTAGTTATTAAGATTTTAAATCAAAAAGCTTTGGCTTCAACCTCAGCTCTGCTGCTATTTGGTTGGTGACTCTAGATGAGATATTTCACTTTTCTGATTGCCCTTTTAAAAGGTCAGGATGATAATACTCCCTTGAGAAGTTGTGGAAGATGTAAAAAAAAAAAAAAGGATTATACTAGTGAAGCCAAACTATTGGTTTTAAAAAGAATTTGAGAGCTATTTTTGGTTTAAGGTTTAAAGACAATCTCAAAGCAACAATTTTAAGGGGTTCATCCAACTTCCATGGCTGTAGAAAGCCTGGATTCCATGAGAATTTAAAATTCTGCTCCAAATCCCACCCCAACCCCCTTTTATCAGGATTCTTCCATAGAATCTTTAACCCAAATGTTCAGCAATGGTAGCCAGGCACTATTCCATTCTCCTGGTTTCATATCATCCTTGAGCATCATGCTCTTTTAAGATCTATGTATATAGAATCTAACTGACAACAGTAACTGGAAAGACTGGATAGGAAATACATGGGCCAGCAAGTCTATGTTAATGGAGGAGGAACAACTCAGAAACAAAGGAGGAAAACAGCTGTCCAACTGAAAGACTATAATTAATGTCGCTGAATCATACATATAGAAACTGTCAAATTGATGTATATTCTCAATACATATTTCAACAATAACACAAAAATAAATTATTTAAAACAGTAATATAGTTGAAAATTCTGTAAAAGGAAGGTCTTATGCCAGTTCTTATAGTATGAGAAGTCAGTTTACCATTCTTCCCACAGATGCCAATTGTCAAAAAGAAATCAGCAAAGAAAATTTTAGCTTAAGAGAGAAACTCTCCTTTTCGCTCTTCTTTCAATTCTTTCCTCTAACTTCAAGTTGATGCAGAGAACCTTTATTACGTACATAAGTAAATCTAATACAGTGAATAGAGCTTGAATTCTATCCTCCATTTTCCTAGCTCAGGACACCTTAACTTCAGTCCCTTACTCACTATTGAAGAGATTAGGACAGTCTGAAAGTTGTAGGCTCTGACACTGGGGAGATTCACATTCAACCTTGATCAAAAGTCTTTACTTTGTAAAACTCAGTGTTTCAGCTTCCTATTGCTGCTATAACAAACCAGGATAAATTTAGTGGCTTAAAACAACACAGATTTATTCTCTTATCATTGTGGAGCTCAGGAGCTCCAAGCTGATTTCAATGAGTTATGGGCAAGATGTTGGCAGAGCTGGTGCTTTATGGAAGGTCTAGGGGAGAATCTATTTCTTTGTCTTTCCTGTTTCTATAGGCTGCTTGTATTCCTCGGACCATTCTTTCATCTTCAAAGCCAGCAAGCAGCATAGTATGTTTAATCAATCCTCTCTGACCTCTGCTTCCATTCTTTTATCTTCTTTGACTCTGGTCTTCCAGCATCCCTATTACGAGGGTTCCCATATTACAGTGGTCCCTCTTGGATAACCCAGGCTGATCTCTGTACCACAATAAAGATTTTTACCTTAATCACCTCTGCAAATCCTTTTTACCACGTAAGATAACGTATTCACAAGTTCTGGAATTAAAACATAGGCATCTTTGGGGAACAATTACTCAGCCTAATATTGTTTGATTTCCTCATCTTTGAAATGGATGCAAGAATAGAACCAACTGAATACGATTATTGGAAACCCTGGTGGCACAGTGATTAAGTGCTACAGCTGCTAACCAAAAGGCTGGCAGTTTTAATCCACCAGGTACTCCGTGGAAGCTCTATTGGGCAGTCCTACTCTGTTTTATAGGGTCACCATGTGTTGGAATTGACTTGACAACAGACGGCACTTGGCTTGGCTTGGCTGTTAAAAACATTAAAGTCATATAAAGTGCTGAGAGTGCTGGCAGGTGCAAAGAAACATTGTTAGCACTATTCTTACCCCATGGACATCTCTACCCATTCCTTTTCCTTCATTGAACGTGCTTCTGTCTTAGTCCAATCTCTAATCCTTTCAACCAGATTCATAATTTTTTATCTTCAGTTTTGTCATCACATCCCTATAATTTCACACTTTCCATTTTGTATACCACTTCTAGAATAAAACTGAAATGATCACATTGCATTAATTCACTCACTCAGTAAATGTGTATTGGATGGTCTACTATATGTCCAGCATTTGCAAATATTTGTTCTATGCCAATTCCTGTGCCAGCTAGACGGTTATCTCTTCACTCCAGCAGTTTTACAGTTCTTAGACTACAGGATGTATTCTCTAATCAACAGTACTAACTGAATGAGTCAATGAATTGATGAATCTAGTTATAATATTGCATAGTCCTATTATAGCTCCATTATTTTATACAGGGCACCGGTGGTTCAGGCCTCTCACTCTCCATTAGGAAAATTGGGCTCCATTCCTGGCTGATGCACTTCATGCACAGCCACGACCTATCTATCAGTAGAAATTTGAATACTGCTATGACGCTGAACAGGCTTCAGGGGAGCTTCCAGATTAAGATAGACTAGGAAAAAAGGCCTGGTGGTTAACTTCACAAAATGAGTCAATAAAACACCTATAGATCACAATGGTTCAACTCACAACCCATGATGAAAATGCCACAGTACCAAACAGGGTTCTGTTCTGTTGAGCATTGGGTTGTCACGGGTCAGGGTCAACCAGACACCAGTTAATAATAACAACATTATCTTACAAGGGCAGGAACCCTGTTAAATTCTCATTAGAAAAGCACATTTGGATTGCTTTTAAAGCAGTTAAGGTGCTATAAACATTTATAGCTATAGTCCAGGGCATTCTAGAGAAACAAACCTGTGTCTTCACATCTCTTTAGAGTACTTCAGTCAAAATTGCCCAGATAGATTGGTGGAGCGACAGAATCTAGGTCAATTGTCAGAAAGGCACACTTTAGAGTAGATACCACTTTGCTCAACTTTTAGGACAAAGAATTGAATGACCCGGTGATGTGGCCACCATTATGGCTAAGATATATTTTCTTTCTTTCAACATAATCTCATTTTCTTTCTACCATGATAAAAAAAAAAGAGAAAGTAAAAGCAAGATACCGAGAAGGAGCCCTTCTCTATGCTCCCCATTCAAGAGTGCCTGCCAAACCAATTAATACCTCCTGAATGTTATCTCACTGCTATGTTAATGTTATGTTAATAAATGCAATTAAGATAACATTCAGGAGGTGTTAATTGGTTTGGCAGATGTACATGAATAAGAAGCACAGATATTTTGCTTTCCCTATTTATGGAGGCAGGAAGTGACACAAAGTTGAACAAAAGGAAACTTAATTTGCCTCCAGTCTCTTTTGATACCACTTATGCCTTTTCTGTTAAGTAATATATGGAATTTTTTTAAATGATAATTTAGATGGTATTAGAAATATGAAATGATTGTCAAATGTTGTAAAACAACTAAAATTGTCTTTTGCCAAATTACTTGTTTACCCCCTTTACAATGCTATATATGCCATATATGGTGTGTGTTTATGTATTTATGTATATATACGCACACACTTTTTTAAATGCATCTATAGCATCTACGCAAATAAGCCCTTATGCTAATCTGTGAAGCCAATTGCTCCAGAGGACGAAATTCTAGGCTATTTTTGATGTAATTAGTTCTTTAATGTAGTCCAGTGATTTAAGAGTTAATTGTTTTTAATTCCAACTTACTTTTTGTGTTTAGAAATTATGCACATACACATAAAACAGTGAACCTTACTTTGAAAACCAGAGATTGTCTCTTAAAAGATCCCAAATTTGCATAGACTTGGAAAAAAGAAATAGTGTACTGCCTTGCCATCAAGAACACAGTGTTCATTTCTGAAACCGAGCATTGCCAAGAACATATCACCTGGCCACAGGTAGGCTTAGTATTACCAGAACCTTACCAAGACACACCTCTGCTAAAAGTCTCACTAAGATCTGAGAGGCTGTCCCAGCATAAACTCAAGAGGACAAATTACTAGTGTTGAGTCTGTGAACCGTATGTGGTGAACTAAACTAAGACATTATCGAAGATACCCTCCAAACTGACTTCAAATACATTGGAAGCGCATTACTTCAATCCCAAAACACCACATTTTGTAAGATGCACCGCTCCTTAATATATGTTTTCCATTAAAGAAAAATGATAAATAAGAGGATAAAAAAGAGAAAGACTACACTAAATTTTATACTTACTGTCAAATCAAAGGCCAATTTCAGAAATGCTATAATGTATTTCTCCAATGAAAGAATATTATGTATTGACTAAGACAAGCGTAGGGGTTCCCAGATTAGGGACCTTGTTTAAATTCCACTACTAACCAAAATGTTACTGATTTGAACCCACACACTGATAACCCTGAAAGAAAGGTCACAGTCACACAAACTCTAGAGTGCAGTTCTACTATGAACACGAGGTCATCACAAGTCAAAAGTTCACAGTGGCAATTGGTTTTTAGAACAAAACTAATACAGTAGGTAGTTAGAACACAGTCACTGCTTTCCTTTTTTCCTTTTTTTTTAAATGGGATTGTTTTTAACCAATATCTGTTGCACTATTCCTGAGACTTCTACAACTCCTTGAAAAAATATGCATGCGTTTCCTTGCTTCTAACTGTCCCTCTGTCACTTCTCTCAGTATAATTTCCTTATATCTGAGATAAAGAAGAAAGGGACTGTTCTTACCTCACCACTGTTTGTACGTTGGTAACTTTGTAAATGATAAAGGGTTATTATTGCTCTCCAAAGCCAATAAACTATGAACTGAATTGTTATGAAATACCCTTCTAAACTGTGTGCATGTGTGTGCAAATGTGTTCGTAATATTTTCCAGTAAGATAGGATCATTATGGCTCAAATTCTTAGTGTTTTACAAGTCTGGCTCCTTTCCGGACTAAGGAGGTAAAGGAACATTTCCAAATGCAGTGACACCGATTCAGTACTGTGGGACTGTCCCCACTGTGGGTGTTGACTTTGATTGTCTCTGGGGTGCTAGTGAAGCCTGGACACAAATTCTGTTGAGAATCTGTTTCCACACTATCCTGTTGTACTCTCTGGGAAAATTGTTCTCATAGTGGGCACCTCCCTCAGCATAGCCCCAAGAGCTCAGAAGGGTCCTGCAGGTGAGGTCATGCAATCAAATCTCATTGTCAAAGCAGTGTACTCAAGTTCAGGGGTTCACAAGGTTTTCTTTTTTCTAAAAAAAAAACAAAAACAGAAAAATGCAGGCTATAAATAACACTGCTGTAATACCGATTCTGACTCATAGAAACCCTATATGACAGAAGAGAACTGCACCATAGAGTTTCCAAGGAGTGCCTTGTGGGTTTGAACTGCCAGTCTTTTGGTTAGCAGCTGTAGCACTTACCCACTACACCACCAGAATTCCCTTGCAAGCTATAGCCACTTTAAATATTTTCTGGGTAAAATCATTGCATTAATACTCTGTGTTTAAGACAGCTTATAAATGGTAACTGACTGTTACTAGCTGCCTAAAGCACTATGTTTAAAAGGACTCTGCGTAGAGCAAACATGGGCATGGGAAGAGGACTAATGGAACACACACCAAATTTTCTTTTTTTCAGAATATTCATTTTCTATTTGACTAATTTCTGTCGCATCCTCTTAACTGTCTCCTATTCCCTTCTCTCCACACTCTCCTCTCCCTTCTAGTGAGGGGCCAGTAGGATGGCATCCTATAGATACACAGAGCCATGAAGTACATGCACCTTATGGTCACAATATAACCCCACGTCCAGGCCATCCCTGTTTGAAGAGCTGACCTCAATTATGTTGTCTGGTCAGGGGCAGCAGCAGGACTAGGGACCATGCTCCTAGGGGAAACCCCAGGCTGCCAGACCACTGGTGTGGTCTTTTCGTGGAGTTCTGGAGGTGCAGCCCTCTTTTTCCTCTGCTGCCACTGGGATTTAATATTATGGGACCCGACACAGCTGCCATTTGTGGTGGTAGGGCACTATCTGGTTCTGGTCACATGTTGATACAGTCACTCATTCACATGGGCCCTTCTGTTTCCTGGGCTTTTCTATTCTCAGGTCTTTGTTGTTCTTGGTGATCATCTGTTCCAAATGAGTTGGGACCATTTGGTTACCTCAGGTGGCAGCTTTCTAGCCTTTAAGACCCCAGATGCCAGTCACCAATATGGGGTGCAAAAGACTCTTAGCAATAGGCTAGTTATGCCAACTGGCCTTGATGTCACCTGACAGCATGGTCCCCAGGCCCCTGCCTCTGCTACTCAATTGTTGCAATACTGGGTTAAGATTAGACAAGTTTTTAGTTTATGCTGAAGTCCAGTTAAATTGATCTTCTCTGTACTGTGTGTTGTCACTGCTTTCACCCAACCAAATTTCTAACAACTACCTAATCTATAAACAGCTCTCTCCCTCAGTCCCCTCTTTTGTAGCTGCCAAAGACTCTTTTCTTCTATACATGAATCTATTTTTAAGTTCTTGTAGTAGAGGTCTCATACAAATTTGTCCTGCTGCTGCTGACCGATTTCACTCTGCATAATGTCTTCCAATTGAAACTAGGTTATGAGATGCTTCCCCAAATCAGCATTGTTCTTTATCACTGCATAGTGTTCCTCTGAGTATATGTACCATAGTTGGATTGTCCATTCACCTGCTGGGCATCTAGGTTGATTCCATCTTTCAGCTACTGTGGACTGAGCTGCACTTAAACATTCGTGTGCATGTATCTGTTCATACGACTGCCCTTGATTCTGCAGGTTATATTCCAAGCAGTGAGATTAGTGGATAAAATGGTATATATATTTCTGTCTTTTGAAGGAAACATCAGATTGCTTTCCAAAGAGGATGTACAATTTTGCAATCGCATCAGCAGTGTAAGACATTTTCAATTTCTCCACAGTCTCTCCAGCATTTGTTGTTTTGTGTTTTTTGGATCATGGCCAACCTTGTTAGGGTGAGACAGTATCGCATCGTAGTTTTCATTTTGATTTCTCTAGCAGCTAATGATCATGATATCTTTTGTTTGATTGGATGTCCTCTTTGGTGAAGTGTCTGTCCATCTCCTTTGCCCATCATTTGACTGGATTATTTATCTTTTTCTTGCTGATACTTTGCAGTACCCTATAGAGTACGGAGATCAGATGTCAGACCGACATGTAGTGGCCACATATATTTTCCTATTCTGTAGATGGTCTTTTAATTCTTTTGATGAAGTCTTTGGATGAGTCAAAGTATTTGATTCTTAGTAGTTCTCATTTATCTATTTTCTCTTCTACTGATCATGCTTTGTTTGTCAGATTCTGAAGTCTGTCTAAGCTGTGTATTCAAGTTTCTATCATTGACTCTCTTTTTTGTTGCATGATCTTTATTATTTTAGGTTTGATATTTAGGTATTTCACCCAATTTGAGTTAGTTTTTGTGTAAGGTATAAGATATTGGTCTTGTTTCTCTTTTTTGCAAATAGATATCCAATTTTTTCAGCACCATTTGTTACAGAGACTCTTTTCAACGCAGTTTACAACCTTAGGGTCTTTGTTGAATGTCAACTGTTCATAAGAGGATGGTAGTACCTCTAGGGTCCCAACTCTGTTACATTGGTCTATATGTCTCTTTTTGTACCAGTACCAGGCTGTTTTGACTACTGTGGCAGTGTTATGCTTTCTAAAGTTGGGTAGTGTGAAGGCTCCTGCTGTGTTCCCCTTCTTCAGTAGTGCTTTGCTTATCTGGGCTTTCTTCTCTTTCCAAACAAAGTTGGTGATTTTTTTCTCCATCTCTTCAAAAAATGTCACTGCAATTTATATTAGGGTTGCATTGTATATGTAGATCACTTTGGGTAAAATATACATTTTCACAATGTTAAGTCTTCCTATTTACGAGCAGGGTAGGTTTCTCCATTTACGTTAGTCTCTTTTATTTATGTTTATCTCATATCCTGCTACTTTCTTGAGCTCTTCTATTAGTTCCAGTAGTTTGCTTGTGGATTCTTTAGGATTCTCTGCATATACAATCATGTCACTTGCAAATAGGGAGATTTTTACTTCTTCTTTGCCAATGTAGATGCCCTTTATTTCTTTGTCTTGTCTAATTGCTCTGTCCAGAACTTCTAGCACAATGTTGAACAGAAGTGTTAGAGTGGGCATCCTTGTCTAGTTTCTGTTCTCAAGAGGAATTCATTCAGTCTCTCTCCATTCAGGATGATGTAGGCGGTTGGCTTTGTGTGGATAGCTCTTACTGTGTTGTGGAATTTGCCTACTATTCCCATTTTGCTGAGAGGTTTTAGCATGAATGGATGTTGGACTTTGTCAAATGCCTTTTCTGCATCAATAGACATAACAAGGTGATTCTTATCTTTTCTATTATTGAGGTGGTTGATCACATTAATTGTTTTTCTGATGCTCAACCAGCCTTACATCACTGGTATGAATCTAACTTGAGCAAGTTAAATTAAATTATTTTTTGATATGTTGTTGAATTCTATTGGCAAGGATCTTGTTGAAGATTTTTGCATCTAGGTTTATAAATGATATTGGTCTGCAGTTTTCCTTTTTGTGGGATCTTTCTCTGGCTTTGGTATCCAGGTTATGCTGGCTTCATAGAATGAATCTGGGAGTATTCCATCCCTTTCTATACTGTGAAGTAGTCTTATAATACTGGAGATAAGTCTTCTCTAAAAGTTTGGTAAAATTCTGAGGTGAAGCCACATAGGCCAGGGCTTTTTTTGGTTGTTATTTTTTTGATGATTTTATTAATTTCTTCCTTTATGATGTATTTATTAAATTTTTCTTCTTCTCCTTGTGATAATTTTGGTAGGTGACATGAATCTAGAAATTTGTCCATTTCTTCTAGGTTTTCAAATCCATTAGAGTAGCATTCTGTCATGATACTTTTGATTTCAGTTGCTTTTGTCGTGACCTCTCCCATGTCATTTCTTATTCGGTTTGTTTGTCTCCTTTCCTGTTTTTCTTTTGTAAGTTTAGCCAATGGTCTGTCAATTTTGTTGATCTTTTCAAAAAACCAGTTTTTAGTCTTACAGTTTTTTTCAGTGATTCTTCTGTTCTCTTATTTAGTTGTCCTCTAATCTTTATTATCTGTTTTCTTCTGGTATCTGAGGGGCTCCTCTGCTGCTCTCTTTCTACTTGTTCTAACTGTAAGGTTAATTCTTTGAGTCTTTCCTTCTATCTGGATGTGTGCATTTATAGACATAAATTGACCTCTCTGAGCACTGCGTTGGCTGTATCCCATAGTTTCTGGTAGGAAGCGTTTTTATTCTCATTTTATTTCATAAATTTCTTGATTTCGTCCTTGATTGCATCTGTAACTCATGGCTTTTTGAGCAAGATGTTACGAGTTCCAACTTCTAGCTATGTTTTTCTGCTATAGATTTCAACTTTTATGGCTTTATCGTCCTAGAAGATGCTTTGCAATAATTCAATGACTTTGATTTTGTTGGAGCTGGCTTTATGTCCTAACACATGGTCTATTCTGGAAAATGTTCCTTGTGAGTTGGAGAAGAAGGTGTATTTATCTTTTGATGGATAAAAAGTTCTGTATATGTCAATGAGAGCTAGTTAGTTAGTTGTAGCAATAAGATCTTCTGTGTCTTTACTGAGTTTTTTTCTAGATGACCTGTCTGTTACTGAAAGTGGTGTGTTGAAATCTCCAGCTGTTATTGTGGAGTGATTTATCTAATTTTTCAATGTAGTCAGTGTTTCTCCAATGTATTTAGATGCTCTGCTATTGGCTGCATAAATATTAATATTGTTAAATCCTGCTTGTGTATTGAAACTTTCAGCAATAAACAGCAACCATGCTTGTACATGAAGGTGGATTTTACATTAAAAATGTATTTTATCTGAGATTCGTATTGCCACACCTGCTCTTTTTTGTATGTTGTTAGCTTGGTACATATTATTCCATCCTTTAATTTTCAATTTGTTCATGTCTTTGAGTCTAGGGTGTGTTTCTTGTAAGCAACACACAGATACATCACATCTTTTGATCCAGGATGTCATTGATTGTCTCTTTATTGCAGTGTTCAGTCCATTTACATTCCGTATAATTATTGATAGGTATGTGTTTAGTGCTGCCATTTTGATGTATTTATTTTTGTGTTTGTGTTTCCTATGTTGCTCTTAATATTCTGTTCTGGGTCAATCTTTATGCATTGACTTTTCATCTTTTTCACTGTTGGTTTTGTGCTTCTTGAGAATCCTATATTATGTTTCTTGCTTTGATATGTTGCATTGTTGCTGTGCTTTGCAGTTAACTCTATGGTACCCCTTACTATTCTAAGTTTAAACCCAATTTTAACTTCTGCAAATGTTTTTAACTTCTCCATCTGAAAGGACTAGAATTACTGTAGTATATCCATGTTTTTAGTGTGATGGTGTCAGAGTTTTCAAGATACGATCACTGATTCCTTTCTTTTAATACTATAGTTTTGATTGAGTTTTGTGACTTCCCTAACTGAGTAGGATTCTGGATGCAGTGTCCTGCATTGCCTCCTTAAATATACATGGATGGTTTTGTTTTTCTAAGCAAAGAGTTTCTTGCAGTATTTCTTGTAGTTTTGGTTTGGTTTTTGCAAAGTCTCTAAGTTTCTGTTTATCTGCAAATATCTTAACCTCATCTTCATATTTGGGAGTCAATTTTGCAGGATTCTTGGTTGGAAATTTTTCTCTTTCAAGGCTCTGAATGTGTCATCCCACTGCCTCGTTGCCAACATTGTTTCTGCCAAGAAATCAGACAAAAGTCTACAGGGCTTCACTCTGAATGTTAGCTTTGTTTTGAGCCTAGCTGTCTTTAAAAAGATCTGTTTTGTTTTATTAAGCTTGCTTATAATATGTCTTGGTGTCTTTCTTTTGGGGTCTTGTTTTTATGTCATTCAATAAACATCTTGAATATCTATGTTCTTTTCTTTCATAATTTCAGGGAAGTTTTCTGTCAGTAGCTCAACAACAACACTTTCTGTGCTTTCAGCTATCCTTCCTTGTTCAGGAACTTTAATTAATCATAGATTATTCCTCTTGATAGAGTCCCACATGTTTCTTAATGTTTCTTCATTGTTCTTATTTATTTTCTCTGATCTGTCCTCATAAATCCTAATGTCAGTTGCTCTGTCCTCATGGTTACTAAGTCTGATTTCTATCTCCTCAATTCTGTTCTTTTGGCTTTAGATTGAATTGTCTAACTATGTCCTTTTGTTATTGATCTGCTGGGTTTCAGGTTGTTGATGTTCCATCAGTTCAAATAACTTACTTAATTTTTCACTTTGCTCAGCTGCATTTTGTTTGATCTCTAGGAGAGCTCTCTATATAATTTTTTTGTATCCAACTTCTGATAGTTTCAGAAATGCTTCTTCTTCTGGAAAGTTTTTTGGTTCTTTATTTTGTGAGTTTCCTGGAGCCTTAGTGGACTGTTTCTTTAAATGGTTAGGAATGATTTGTTGCCTTCAGACCACCTAGAGGCTCTGGTGTTACATCAACAGCAGCTGATGCGTAGTTCTGAGAAGCGAGTTGGTCACCAGCCATCTCAGTGTATTCCAGTGACTGGCCCCAGTGGACTTCCTGGGGTGTCAAAGATGGCTCCTTATGAATTCACTGGGGGACCATCAACTGACCCTATGAAATGCATTAGTAAATGCTAGCAGAGATGCTGTTGGGCCACTCAGCAGTTATTTTTTCAGTCTTATTTTAAGAAGCTAGGAATTGACTGACAGCCACCAAAATCAGTCAGGCTGTCAGGTGTGGTAGGCCCCACCTTCCTGCTGACAATTGAAGCACTTCTTCGGTGGTCCCCAGATGGTATGACATAGTTCAGTTTGGGAGGATTTATGGCCTTGCTGCCATCCTCAGCTGGGCCACTCCCATAATAAAACACTTTCTTACATAGCCTTTCTGCTCTAATAGTGCTTTCCAGACTGGCGCTGCTTGTCAGCCTGGGAGTTAACCCCTGCTGGTTCCTCCAGTTAAGTGACTCTGCCTCCCAGCCAACCAAGATGGCATCCCAGTTGAGCTGATCTTCCCACTGCAAAACCACAGAATCTATGGTGCAGCTCAGAAAAGGGAGGTCGGAGGGGCAGTAGTGCCCTCAGTCAGCAGCCAGGCTCTCAAAATGTGGCTATCCCACATACTGTCTCTGCTACACTACACTCTGTTTAGTTTAGTACTGCAGTTCAGTGTGTTTGCTGGCTCTTGCCCATCCCCCACCTCCTAGATAACAAAGATAACAGCATCAGTCTGTGAGAGGAGGAGCAGGGCTCAGTGCACACTGCTTCATCCAAAAGAGGTAGTTTCCTGTCTAGTGGCACGTAGTCCAATCTGACAATCCTAGGCTGTATCCTAGAGCTTCCTGGATGTCCAGTCTTTAGTTCTCAGAGGGAAGTGAGGAGATGTGTGTCTAGGCCACCACCTTGGCCCCACCCCCCAGTTTCTGTTTTTATTATTTCCTTTCTTCTGTTAGCTATGGATTTACTTTGTACACTCCTCCTTTTTTGTGTTCCTTAAAGTGAAAAGTTAGGTTATTTATTTCAGAATTTCTTTTTCTCTAATATAAACATTTAGCGATGGAGACTTTTCTGTAAGCACTGCTGTAGCTGTGCTTCCACCAGTCTGGATATGCTGCTTTTTCCTTTTCATTCAGTTCAAAATATTTTATAATTTCCTAAGAGGCTTCTTCTTGTACTTATTGCTTATTTTAAAAGGAAACCATGGTGGTGTAGTGGTTAAGTGCTATGGCTACTAACCAGACATTTGGCAGTTCAAATCTACCAGGTGCTTCTTGGAAACTCTATGATGCAGATCTACTCTGTCCTATAGGGTCACCGTGAATCAGAACTGACTCAGTAGCAGTGGGTTCAGTGGATAGTTACTTCAAAGTATATTTTTAATTTCCAAATTTGGAGGAGTTCTACAGATATCTTTCTGTTATTGATTTCCATCTCAATTTGGTTATGGCCAGAAAATATACTTTGCATAATCTCAATTCTTTAAAATTTAAGGTTTGCTTTATGGCTCAGGATAAGGTCCACCTTGGTTAACGTTCCAGGTCCAACTCCCTTACCCCCCCCCCCCAAATGTGTATTCTCCTATTTTTGTGAAATGTCCTATAAATGTCAAACTCTTAAGAGTATTACTTGGGTCTTCTATATACTTGTTGATTTTTCTGTCTACTTGTTCTCTTGATTACCGAGGGAGTTTTAAGATCTTCAGGTATAATGGATGTTTCTATTTCTTTTCTCAATTCATTAGTTTTTATGAAGTATTCTGAAGGTCTATTGTTAGGTGCATATTTAGGATTCTGATGTCTTCTTCATAAATTAATCCTTTTGTCAGCATGTAATGTCTGTCTTTACCCTCTTGTTACTTTTTTTCAGCTTTCTTTTGTTTAGTATTCTTTTGGAATATTTTTTCCAACTCTTTATTATTAAACTATCTATATTATTATATTTAAAATGGGGTTTTTTTTATCAATAGCCTATAGTTGGGTTCTGTTTTTCTATTATTACTTATTCATCTATTTATTTATTTTTAACTTCTATCTAACAATCTCTGCCTTTGAATTGCTATATTTAGATTATTTACATTTAATGCAGTTGCTGTTTTATTTAAATTTAGGTCTACTAGTTTGTTATTTTCTGCTTGTTTCCTTTGTTTTTTTTCCCCTTTTCTGCTTTCCACTGGATTAAAAATATATTTTTAGTATTTTATTTATTATCATTTTTATGATATCAGTTTTTATAAATATTTTTGAGTTTATTCTAGGGATTATAATATATGTACTTAACTTTTCACAGCTTACTTAGAGTTAATACCACTTTGAGTGAAATGCAGGAATCTTAATATCATCTCTTTTGCCCTCCTCTTTATCCCACCATCTGTCATACTTACTACACCTACTTATGTTGAAAACCCCTTCAGACCATGTTACAATTGTTGCCTTTTGCAGTCATAGTTTAAAGAATCTAAGAGGAAGAAGAAAACATTCTGTTTATCCAAATATTTATCATTTGTATTGCTCTTCCTTCAATCTTTTAGTCCCAAATTTCTCTCTAGCATCTTTTCTGCCTTAAGAAAATTTTTTTTACTATTTCTTTTTTAGAGCAGGTCTTGCAGTGCCTATTTCTCTTTATTTCTCTTTGTCCAATTTATTTATTTTAATTCTACTATCATTCCTGAAGGCTGTTGTTGCTGAATACAGAATTCTGGATTCGTAGTTCCTTTCATTCAGCACCTTAAAGCTATTGTTCCACTATGTTCTGGCTCTCAGGTTTTTTGATGAAGAAAGTACAGTAATTTAAAATATAGTTTCCCTGTATGTAGTATGTCACTTTCTTCTGGCTGCTTTCAGTATTCTTTCCTTTATCTTTGATCTTTAGCAGTATTAATATGTCTTTATATGGTTTTCTTTATGTTTATCCTACTTGGACTTTGCTGAGTTTTTTTTTCAATTTGTCTATTTATATCTTTTACAAATTTGTGACTTTTCAGCCATTATTTCTTTAAAAAATTTCCAGCCCAATGTTTATTTTGTCTTCTGCAAGAATTCTAACCCATGGATCAAAGACCTAAATATCAAATCTAAAATGATAAAGATTATGAAAGAAAAAAACAGGGACAACACTGGAAGTTCTAATACACAGCTTAAACAGACAACAAAATCTTAGTAAGAATGAACAAACAGCAGAAGAGAAAAATAGATAAATGGGAACTACTAAAAATCAAACACTCCTGCTCATACAAAGACTTTATCAAGAAAGTAAAGGACTACCTACAGACTGGAAAATATATTTGGCAACCACGTATCTAATCAATGTCTAATTTCCATCATCCAGAAGGTACCACAAAATGTCAACAAGAAAAAAAAATAATGCAATTAAACAATACACAAAAGATATAGACAGATAAATCTCCAAAGAAAACTTCCAGGCAGCCAAAAGACACATGAGGAAGTAATCATAATCATTAGCCATTAGAGAAATCCAAATCAAAACCACGAGATACCATCTCACCCCAACAAGGTTGGCACTAATTCAGATTAACACAAAACGACAAATGTTGGAGAAGTTACAGAGAGACTGGAACTCTTTTATACTGTTCATGGGAATGTAAAATGGTACAACTGCTTTGGAAAGCAATTTAGCACTTTTAAAAAAAAGCTAGAAATAGAAATACTGTATGATCCAGCAATCCCATGTTTGGAATATATCCTACAGAAATAAGCGCTGTCACACAAACAGATACATGCACAAGAATATTTACTGCAGCACTTTCCACAATAGCAAAAAGATGGAATCAACCTAGGGGCCCATCAACAGCTGAATGGATAAACAATCTATGGTATATGTAGACAATGGAACATTATGCAGTGCCAAAGAACAACGATTATCTTATGAAACATCTCATAACCTGGAATCAACTGGAAGACATTATGCTGAGTGAAATCATCTGCAAAAGGACAAATATTGTATGAAACCACTATTCTAAAGACTTAAGAAAAGACATGCACAGAAGAAAATACTCTTTGATGGATACAAGGATGAGGAGAGAGGGAGAAGGTGACTCACAGATTGGGTGATAGCAATTCGGTTATGTGAAGGGTGTGACAGCACACAGTAGAAGGCAGGTCATTACAACTGACTTGGCAAATTCAACCCAACATTTCAAAGGACAGATTTTCAGGGGACTTTGAGGTCAATCAGTATTACTAGCATTTTTCTAAGAGAGTGTCCTGCTACTCATATTGATGAGTGGTGCCTGGGGTCTTAATAGCCAGCAATCTGCCATCAAGGAACATCAATTGGCCCCAATCTGGGGCCCCAAACTGGGAACATAAAAGAGATGAGGGAAAATGAGCCCAGGAGACAGAAGGACCCATGTGACTGGGAGACATCAGCATGAAACCAGAACTAGATGGCACCCAGCCCTGACAAGTAACACAACGTAGTGTCCCAGACATAGTATGAGTGAAAGGGGTGTGTGAATCTAAAACTCTATTAAAAGACCAGACTTCATTGTCCAAGAACCTTGAGGGTCGCTTGAGAATGTGACCCGTAGACTTGCTGTTAACCCAAAGCTGGAACCAGTACTGAAGCCAGCACTGCAGACAAACAACGGACTGGACTTGGGACACAGAGTAATGCACGTGTTGTGTGTACTTTATGGTTTAATATATATACAAGGTTGTCCTACTGGCTTCTTTTTAGAGGAGAGGGTGGAGAAGACTGAATAAGTATTGGCTGAGTGGATACCGGAACTAAAGAGTGGAAAAGAACAGTGTGCTGTCACAGGGTCAGGAAAGCAGGTTGAATTGCATAAAGGCAGGTGCTCAGGATTTTATTTGACAAACTGACTGAATTATAAACTTTCACTTAACAACAATACTTTTTTAAAAACTAAAGTTTCCAAACTGCATATCTTTTTGAGTCTTTATATGAGGCTAGTTAAGTCACCTGTGAGACAATATTATATAGTTTTACACACTGTGACAGAAATTACGATTATGTATTTTTTATATTCCTTATGTCTCTTCTACCTGAAAGAAGTATTCAGTATGCATAAATATTTTAAATTTTAATTTTTTTTTTAATTAAGCACTTCAATGCCCAACTTTTAAGTAAAGGCAAAATTTCCCCTAAAAAGAAAATCCTTTATTTAAAATTATGTAGAGAAAGAAAATGCTATTTTCAAAGACTTGCCACTAGGTAAATTTAGTGTAATAACAATAATAAAAATTCCAATTCTTACCTGGCATTGGAGCCATCATATTTCCATTTTATAGTCAATTGGATAAATTTTCTTTCACTCTCCCTCTCAGACTTTTGTCCTTTTATGGCAAGCAAACAACTGGGCCTCAGCATTATTGTCTGATTTAACAAGCTATGTCAGTCTTATTCTTGGCAGTTAACAATGACCTCATGCTCATGACACATTTTCTCTCTGTGTGTGACTGTATGAAATGTTGCTATTTTTCTATATTGTTCTCCCCTTTGATCACCAACCTGTCTTGTTTCCCATTCTTCCTGGCAGCTTGAATTGTTTTCTTCTCCTTTGAAACCATTTGAAAAAGAAGGTCTTAAAAGCTGAGAAGGTCCTAAACTGGAATCTTAGAAAGTTTCCAATTTCTTTCTCCCTGAGAATTTTTGTTTTCATCAGGATGATGTTTCTTCCCTTGTCAAAATCTACCAATAGCCAGTTGTCACAGAGTCACTTTTGACTACAGTGACTCCAGGAGTGTCTGAGTAGAACTGTGCTCTATAGGGTTTTCAAGGGCTGATTTTTCAGAAGTAAATCTCCAGACTTTTATTCCAAAGTGCTCAAGGGTGGGCTCAAACTGCCAAATTTTCCAGCTAGCCGCCAAGTGTGTTAACCATTGGCACCGCCCAGGTTCTCTGAGTGCAGACCAAAGTCTACCCAATCATCTTTCAGCAGTAACATCCCAAGGCCCTCAAGTGCCACACTCGGAAAAACACAGGGGTTTAAATCAGTACACTTCTTGTAAGTAATGATCATACTACTTCTTGGCTAAACAGGAGTGTGAGTGCTGCACTCTGTGACTGGCTGCTAACCTAAAGGTTGTTGGTTCAAACATACCCAACAGCTCCCCTGAAGAAAGGCCTGGTGAACTGCTTCTACAAAGATTACAACCAATAAAAGCCTCTGGAGCAGTTCTGTTCTATAATACATGTGGTCACCATGAGTCATAATCAAAATGATGGGAGTGAACTTTCTTGTTTTGTTTTGTTTTCCTGGCTAGAGACCTTGGGCAAATCCACTAAAACACTCTGGTTCTCAGTATCCTTATCTATAAAATAGGAATGATCATAACACCTAACTTTCAGGGTTGTTTTAATGTAAATTAATGTATGTGGACATTCATTGGGAAATCCTGGCAATGCAGTGGTTAACTGCTTTGTCTACTAACCAAAAGTTTGGCAGCTGGAATTTGCCAGGAGTTCCTTGGAAACTCCGTGGAGTAGATCTACTCTGTCCTATAGGGTAGCTATGAATCAGAATCAACTCGATGGCAGTGAGTTGGGCTGCATTTGGACATTCACTGGGAAGTGTTATCAGTGATACTTATTTTTATTCAGTTCAGTAAACATTTTTATAGTAGACAGCAAGGTGGCAAGTTCAAAGCACTACAGAGGACAGGGTTCCATGCATTAGAAAATGGGAAAGGGTATGTATGAAGTCCTAGAGTTTACAAGCCTGACTGAGGAAGACACCCCACTTTTCAGCTCCAGCCCACAGTGTACACATGGGAAAGAGACTCAGTGTTGCTGGATCTTTCAACTTTTCACGAAAAGCTAGAAGACATGATTTTTGTGTAAAACCTTCTAATTTTAAATGTTAAGAATTAAATTTTAAAAATCCCTGTGTGACCAATGCCATTGAACACTTTGTTCAGAAATTGTTGAATGGGAACCTAAACTGCTGTGTAAATCTTTATGAAAAACACAGTAAAATACTGTTTTTGAAAACTTCCTATGTGGATTGAGCAAAATAATACTCATCTATTAGCCATATTTGTCCAACGGGGCTCCAGTTTGGTGTACCATACACCATGCACCATGGTAGACCTTTGGATATATATTTTTATACCCTACTGGCATAGTGGTTAGAGCTACATTTGCTAAGCAGAAGGTCAGCAGTTGAAATTCACTTGGTACTCCTTGGAAACTTTATGGGGCAATTCTACACTACCCGTTAGGGTCATTACGAGTAGGAATCAACTCCACAGCAATGAACTCGTTTTGGTTTTACAGTCTGTGGTGAACACTGACACATGACCTAGATCCTCTTTGGATTGGACCTCCTGCCTCAGCTGTGGGGAGTGCTATTAGCAGACAGCCCTTATCTGTCAGCCCCTTGTGACTGCTTCAGCTTCTGAGCTGTAGAACTACTTTACCCAAATCCAAGCCCCTCTGTCGTGATCCACACCCACTGACTCACTGAGGTAGAGGTATGAAGACCTGGCTATGAGTCAGAACCAACTCTATGGCAATGGGCTTGGTTTTTGCTTTCTTCATGCCACTAGAGTTTGGAACAATCCTGAAAGTCCACAGGGTCTGCACCAGAGCCTGACTTTTACCTCAGCCAACCTCTGTTCTTTCCTTCTCCCTTCCACAGGTTGATCCAAAGTGCATCTCTAAATAAACTTCTTAAACACTAAACTGTCTGAGGCACTGGTGGCTCAGTGGGAGACCCGGGTTTGATTCCCAGACGATGTACCTTCTGTATGACCACCAACTATCTGTCAGCAGAGGCTTACATATTGCTGTGATGCTCAACAGATATCAGCAGAGCTTCCAGACTAACTAGAAGAATAATGGCCTGGCAACCTACTTCCAACATCAGATCACAGTGTTCTGATCATAGCAATGGTACAGGACAAAGAAGGCTTTTACTTCTTTGTGCATGTCACACCATGAGTATGGACTAAGTCCACAGCAGCTAACATCTCAATGATTAAATTCTAACTCAGAATCTGCTGGCTGGGGAAGCCATCTTGCAAAACTGGTGGAGTAATCTGTATGATGATCCAGTCCTTGAACTGATGGAGTAATCTATATGATGATTCAATATCACATGATAGATTCTAGAATAGTCACACAAACACAAAGCTAAGGGAAGGCAGAAAAGAAACAGCAAAAGGGCTCAAGTTAAGTCATTCTGGAGCAGAGAATCTTGAAATGACTTTTGCCGATTCATTAGACAATAATCAAATAAAGAAGGGGGACAGATATTCCGGGTAGAGGAAACACCTAAGGACAGCTGCCATAATTTGATAGTAATGGAGCTGAAAATGTAAATTGGGAATTAGCATGAAATGAAGCTAGAGAGGAAAATTCTAATTTAAGAGCTTAGCCTTAATTCAGCAGATAAAGGTAACTGATAATTTTCCTCCTAACTTTTCTTAATACTTATTCTCTTTCTTTCAACAAGCTTTATATGCTGGTCCTTCATGGAGCCTATTTCATTCAAAAAGCGTGGCTTGAGAAACTTCATCCACTCTTTTCGTAATTCAAACCTAGATATGAAATCTTGTCAAATCGGCCTCTCCACCTGAATGGCCTATTTTAAAACAAAAATTGCCATTGAGCCGCTTCTGACTCATAGTGACCCTATAGGACAGAGTAGAACTGCCCCACAGAGTTCAAGGAGCACATGGTAGATTTGAACTGTCAACCATTCTCTTAGCAGCTGTTACATTTAATGACTATGGCACCAGGATTTCCAGATGTCCTATAGGTATCACAAATTTGATGTGTTCAAAGTCAAGTTCATTATCTCAGCTTTCTGAACTCTATATCCTGGTGAATACTGGCATTCTCTACCCAGTTGCCCAAGCCAGGGTCCTAAGCGTAAGTCTTGATTCTTTCTGCTCTTTCACCACTGTAGTTTAGTTCTTCAATGTGTTGTATACATAACCCCACTTTAATATATTTTGGATCACTCCATTGCTATTACTTCTTTAGTGCAGTGACAGGTCTCACTAACTGGCTAATCTGCCTCTAGTCTTGCCTCCTCTGAGTCCATTCTTCAAGGAACTGCAAGATAATTCTTTAAAAATACAAATTTGACCATGTCAAGTTTCATTTTAAGACCATCAGTGCTGTTTTTGTAGTTAGGTGCCATCAAATCAGTTTTGACTCATACAGACCCTATGTACAATGTAATAAAACATTACCCTATCCTGCACCATCCTCACAATTGTTGCTGTGTTTGAGTCCATTGTTGTAAGTCACTCTGTTACTTCAACTTGTTGAAGGTTTTTCTCTGTTTCACTGGCTTCTACTTTAATAAGCATGATGTCCTTCTTCAGGACTGGTCTCTCTTGGTGATATGCCTCAATAACATGTTATCTTCTGAAATGGCTCAACATCAACTAATTCCTTTTGGTACAGTGACTCTGTGTATTCCTTCTTTTGATGATTCTTATTATTCAATTTTTTTCTTTTTTTAACCATAGAATCCCTTAATATTGTAGCTCAAGACTTGATTTCTTTCTTCAGTTCCTTAAGTTTAAAAAAATGTTTGAGGGTGTTCTCATTTGGTTTTCTAACCCCAGGGCTTTGTGCAAATTATTTTAGTACTTTGCATTGTCTTCTTGAGCCACCCTTCTGTTCAGCGATTCTACTTTATCATTTCTTCCATTCGCTTTGCTACTGGACATTTAAGAGCAAGTTTCAGAGGTCATGTTTTCCAATGATTAATCCTTCTTTTTTCCAGCTTTCACATTCTAATCACCAGTAATTATCTTGATTGCATGTTTCACCAGTTTCAGACTACAGAAGTTGGTAAAAAAAAAACAAAAAAACTTGAATCTATTCATCTTTGGGCTTAGTTGTTGGTGTGTAAATTTGAATAACGGTTATATTAACTTGTCTTCCTTGTAGGTATATGGATATTATCACTGACAGCACTCTACTCCACCATTCATCTGACAGTTTTTTATACTGCAATGGCTTGCATGTTGCTGTGACGCCAGAAGCTATGCCATCATACGTCAAATGCCAGTAGGGTCGCCCCGGTGGACAGGTTTCAGTGGAGTTTCCAGACTAACACAGTGTGAGGACAGCATGGAAGTTTGTCTTGCTCAGGCCTTCTGACTCTGTACAGGCCTTCTGGCCTGATGTGATTCAGCTGATTTAGCAGTAGTTATATAATTTGTTTATAACCTTGAGGATCCTGAATCTGGCTGCCAGCAACTTTTGTTTAAAATCTGTATGTATGGTCACTCTGCCATGAGGCACTTAGCACTGCTAACCAAAAGGTCAGCAGTTCAAATCCACCAGGCACTCCTTGAATAATCTATGGGGCAGTTCTATCCTGGACTCAAGGTCGCCATGAGTCGTATCTGACTCGATGGCACTGATTTTTTTTTTTCTGCCATGAGGCAGTAGAGTGGGGAGCGAGAGAGAGCAGAAGGGGGTGGTGTGAGAGAAACGGAGGGAGTGGCAGAGAGAATGCCTGCACCTGCTGAATGCTGTACCTGCCTCCTGCCATTGCATCAATAAACCCACTGTGATTACACCTGCTGTGCCTCTGTTGCTGGGTCTGCCTCAGTCACAGATTCTTGAACATCTATGTTCTGACAGACAAGCTAAGAAGAAGAAAGGACTTGGTGATTTACTGTTTTTGTTTGTTTGTTTGTTTGTTTTTTTTAAAAAAAGGCCAGTAAAAACTTCATGAATAGCAGAGAAACATTATTTTACATAATGCTGGAATATGAGCCCTTCAGACTGGAACCCACTCAAAACATAACTGAGGAAGAGCTGCCTCCTCAAAATGGAGGTGACCTTAATGTGGATGAAGTAAAGCTTTGGGGAACTTTCATTTGCTGATGTGGCATGACTCAAAATGAAAACAGCTGCAAACATTCACTAATAACTGAAATGTGGAATGTATAAAGTTTGAATCCAGGAAAATCAGAAGTTATCAGAAATGAAATGGAATGTGAAAAGATCAATGTTCTAGTCATTAGTGAGCTGCAGTGGGTAGATACTGGCTATCTGGAATCTCAAAATCATATGGTCTACTATGCTGCAAATGACAAAATTGAAGAGAAATGGTATTGTATTCATTGTCAAAAAGATTATCTGTGGTTTCCTCATATTTTTGAGATTAAGTCCAAATTCCTTAAAACTCTATCATTTGAGCACTATTTGTACACTTTCTCCATAATCTGCTTGATAGAACTTTAAGTTTCTCCACCTCTTTATACTCTTTCTGGCTTCAAGAACTTGCACCATGTTGTAGTGCTAGCCTGAAATATCTTTCCCTTCTTGTCTTTTTCCCTCCTTTTCCTTTTATTTGGTTAAGCCCTATGAGTCCTTCACGGTAACTTCAGGATTTACTTACTGCACTTACTAGTCTCTCTTACAAAAGAAAAAGAAAGACAGAGAGAGAGAAGGAAGGAAAGACTAAACTCATTGTCACTGAGTTGATTCTGACTCATAGCAACTCTTTTCTAGCTTATAATTCTATCACTGTACCTATCAATTTCTCTCCCTACCACAAGCTTACAACTGAAGGCAGGATCGTATCTTATACATTTCTGAATACCAAGTATCTAGCATATTTGACACATAATATTTCCTGAGAAATATTTTCTAAAAGAATGAATGAAACATATTACATTTATAAATACATACTCTGATGGCAATATGGGCCACAGCTTCAAGAGGCAACTTGCTGTACATCAGGAATGGGATAAAGAAGGTTTTAATCAGAAAAACAGGAATAGAGAAAAAAAAGAAGTTAAACGGAGAAATATCTTAGAGGTAAAATAAGCAGAATTAGTGATTCGATGCTGAGTGTTGTTGTTGTTGTTAGGTGTCATCAAGTTGGTTCCAACTCATAGTCACCCTGTGAACAACAGAAAGAAACTCTGTCCTGTCTTGCGCCATGTCCACAACTGTTTTTATGCTTAAGCCCATTGATACGGCCACTGTGTCAATACATTTCATTGGAGGTCTTCCTCTTTTTTGCTGACCCTCCACTCTACCCTGGCCCCTAGGGTCGCCATGAGTCGGATCCTACTCAACAGCACTTGGCTGGCCACTCTACCAAGCATGCTGTCCTTCTCCCAGAACTGATCCCTCCTGACAGCATGTCCAAAATACATAAGATGCAGTCTTACGTAAGATGCACTCTGACTGCACTTCTTCCAGAACAGATCTATTTGTTTTTTTGGTGGTCCATGGTACACTCAGCATTCTTCCCCAACACCACAATTCAAAGGCACCAATTCTTCTTCTGTCTTCTTTATTCATTGTTCAGCTTTCACATGCATATGATGCGATTAAAAATACCATGGCCTTGGGTCAGGCGCAGTTTAGTCTTCAAAGTGACATCTTTACTTTTCAATACTTTAAAGAGGTCATTCGTAGCAGATTTCCCCAGTGCAAGGAGACTTTTGATTTCTTGACTGCTGCTTTCACTGGCACTGATTGTAGTTCCAAGTAAAATGAAATCCTTGACAACTTCAATCCTTTCTCCACTTATAATGATGTTGCTTATCAGTCCAGTGGTAAGCAGTTTTGATTTCTTGATGCTGAGATGCAATCCTGCTGAAGTCTGTGGTCCCTGATCTTCATCAGTGTTTCAAGTCTTCACTTTCAGCAAGGAAGGTGGTGTCATCTGCATAATGCAGGTTGTTAATGATTCATCCTCCAATGCTGATTCCTCATTCTTCGTGTGATCCAGCTTCTTGGATTATTTGCTTGGCATACACACTGAAAAGGTAGGGTGAAAGCATACAACCATGATGCACACCTTTCCTGACTTGAAACCATGCAGTGCCTCCTTGTTTTGTTTGCATGACTGCTTCTTGACCCATATGCAGATTCCTTAAGAACACAATTAAGTGTTGTGGAATTGCCATTTTATGCGACGTTGGCCATAATTTGTCGTGATTGACACAGCTGAATGCTTTTGCATAGTCAGTGAAACACAGGTAAACATCTTTCTGGACACAGAACCAGGGATATCATTGTTAATGCTGAGGGAGTGGGAAATAGTGTGATCTTAATTGATCACCGAATTTCTGGCCTGGGCAACAGCAATATGACTTATTAACTGTGGTAAAAATAGTGGAAGAGAAGCAACCTGGCTAGGGAGGGTATAAAGATGCTGAGTTTTATGAGTCCTTTCCTTTTACAATGAGTTCTTCCTAGTTTGTCTTGGTCTGGAATTGCTAACGAAACCTGTACACCATGGATAACCTTGTCAGCATTTAAAATACTGATGGCATAACATCCACCACCACCACCACAGAAACATACAAGCTACCACAGCATAAAAGTCAATAGATGTGTGGTGGCCTAGAACACTGTCAGTGACAGGATAATATTCATATACATACAAGGAAGACCAGTATCAACCAATGGGTTAGGTGCCTAGAGGAGATCCAGGAGGAGTTATCCGGACAGAAACACATAGGCTGAGGGAAGGAGCACAAATCATAAATAAGATAGTCCAGGAGAAATAGTTAACATAAAACCAAAATTACAATGTTGTGACAATACCAACTTTGGTGGAGATTGTCCTGTATCTTTTCCTTCGGCCCCTCTAAATTCACTCTCTACCCTACCCACAGAGACTCACTTGTAAGGACTACATCAATGGGCTCTTTGCCCTCTGGTTTTATTTGGGCTTGGTGAACCATGGGGACCAGTAGGAACCAGAAGAGAGAGAGCAGAGTGAGGTCTGTATATCTGTTCCCCAGCTCAATCTTTGCTTCATCCTCCTAGAAATGTCACAGTGCTCTTTAATTACCTTTCCAGGCTCTAGTAAATACCCTTGGCCCATCAGATCTGAGTGTGGTAATGAAACCCCAGTGTTACTAGCCTGGGGTAATGTCCCAGCACTTCTCGCTTTTCCTAAATCACCTACACTTGGTAGTCTCTTTATTAAGCTCCCCTCAGCTACTCAGATTGACTGTATCGCCTGCTTCCTATAGAGACTTGAAGTGTGTTTTAGTTATCTGCTACTGCTCCAATAGAAACACCACAAGCCAATAGCTTTAACAAAGAAAAGTTTATTCTTACACAGTCCAGTAGGCTGGAAGTCGAAGTTCAGGATTCTGGCTCTAGGAGAATACACTCTTTACCTGTGGGCTATGGAGGAAGGTCCTCATGTTGCATCAGTCTTTCTTTAGCCTGATAGCATCTTGGTGCAGGAACCAGAGTATCTCAGTGTAGCAACCTCAGGTTCAAATAGTACACTCTGCTCTAGGTGCTGCCTTCTTGATGGTACGAGGTCCCCAACTCTCTGCTTGTTTCCCTTTCCTTTTATCTCTTGTTGGATGAAAGGTGGTGCAAGGCACATCCAGGGAAACTCCCTTTACACTGGAGCAGGAATGTGACCTTAGGAAGGGTGTTACAGTCTCACCCTAATCCTCTTTGACATAATTCAGTCTATTAATTACATGCATATTTACAACATAAAAAAGCCACAAAATGGAGGGCAATCACACAGTATGGGGAATCATGGCCAGCCAAATTACTACACATATTTTGGCGGGGGGGTGGGGGGTGGGGGACACACAATTCAATCCATAACAGAGTGTTACACAAAATATCTTAGTAGAAAGATGACATCAGAGGAAAACTCCTCTGATAAAGTAACTTGACCTAAAGTGACTTAATGGGTAACTTTCCTAAGTATAAAGTCTTACATGGTAACTAAAGGAATAACTGTAATAATGGAAACATTAAGCACTTAAGATAAAGAAGTGGTTGTTAGGAAGGATGACTATAATACAAAATTAAACTGGGAATTTGCAAAGATTAAATTCAAGAAGCTACCTTTGAAAGTGCTAAATAAGTATTCATATGAATCCCTTATAGGTATCTACAGTGACATGGTCTCGTGATACATTTTATAAGAGTTAATAATGGTAGGGATTACAAACAGCTGGGTATAAAATGACTGCACGATAGCCAACTCAGACACTAACCTCATTGGTATCCTATAACTGGGATCCAAATAGGGCAAAGAAAATACAGCTGTGTATGCTACCAGAACCACAGATAAGTAACATCTACATCTACCTATTTTATTGTATTAATGTATATACATATATGTTTTCATTTTGAATACATTAAAGGTAGACAGTGGTGGTTAAGTCCCTTAAATCATATAATGCAGACCATTGCTGGTTCTGTCCCAATTCCAAAACATTTTTTTTCCTGTGTCTGTATCTTCTTGGTTATTTTTACTGCTCATAGTTTATTACTCACTTTCTAAAAGAATGCATCTTCTACAATTCCATTTGATTCCATCCAATGACTACTGTTACAGCTACAGTCCCTCAGGACATTTATGTTGCCAGTTTATTTACAAAAAAAATGGCCAGATTGCAAATGTCATTTGTTCTTTTAATACTTTGTCAGGCTTCAAGAGAAAGTTTACAATCTAAGTCAGTTTGTTATACAAAAACATACACACATTGTTATGCAACTCTAGTTGTTCTTCCCAAACTATGACAGCACACTTCTCCTTTCCACTCTGTATTTCCTATGCCTATTCAACAAGCTCCTGTCCTCCTGCACAATCTCATCACCTCTAGACAGGAGCTGCCCATTTAGTTTCATGGATCTACTTAAGACAAGAAGCACACTCCTAGCCAGTATCATTTTGTGTTTTCCAGTCCAGTCCAATATTTGTCTGAAGAGTTGGTTTCAGGAAATGGTTTCAGTTTTCAGCTGACAGACAGTCTGGGTATCCATGTCTTCTAGACACCCTCCAGTCTGTCAGACCATCAGGTGTAGCCTATTTAATAGTCATCAAGTTCTGTACCTCATTTTTCTCCCACTATGTCAGGGGCTCTTTGTTGTATTCTCTGTCAGGGTAGATATTGGTGGTAGCCAGTCACTATCTAGTTCTTTTGGTCTGATACTGAAGCAATCTCTGGATAATGTGGCCCTTTATGTCCCAAGTGGTTTGGGACGAATTAGACGGCTGCTTGCTAGCTTTTGAGACCCCAGATGTCACTCACCAAAGTGAGATACAGAACATTTCTTTAAAAACTTTGTTATGCCAATTGACTTAGATGTCCCCTGAAACCGTGCCCCCCAGACCTGTGCCCCTACTACTCAGTCCTGTGAAGTGCTGAGTTATGTTTAGGAAACTTTTTGGATTTTGGTTTAGTCCAGTTGTGCTGACTTCTCCAGTGTGTACTGTCCCTCCCTTCATCTAACTTAATTGTTATCTACTATCCAATTAATTAATATCCTTCTCCCTCACCATCCTTTTAACTACCAAAGACTGTTTTATTCTGTGTTTAAACCTTTTCTTGAGTCCTTATAATAGTGGTCTCTTACAATATTTCTCCTTTTGCAACTGACTGATGTCAGAATAATGCCGTCCAGATTCCTCTATGTTATGAGAGGATTCACAGATTCATACTTGTTCTTTAACACTGCATAGGATTCCATTTAGTGAACATAGTTTGTTTATCCATTGTTTTAGTCAGCTAGAGATGCTCTAACAGAAATACCACAGAGTGGATGACTTTAACAAAGAAAGATTTATTCTTACACAGTCCGGTAGGTTGCAAGTCCGTATTCAGGGTGTCCGCTCCAGGGGAAGGCTTTCCCCTTGTCGGCTCTGCAGGAAAGTCCGGTATTGCATCAGTCTTTGTCCAGGGAGTGTCCTGACACAAGAAGCTCTGGTCTAAAGGACATGCTCTGCTCCCGGAGCTGCTTGATTGATGGTAGCGAGGTTCTCAAATTGTCCTTTGTTTCTTTTTCCTTTTATTCCTTGCAAGCTAAAAGCATTAAGGGTGGGGCAAGCCATACTCCAGGGAAACTCCCCCTACAGCAGGCATTTACAGCCCCACCCTAATCCTTTAACATACAGGTTAGCAAAACCACACAATGGAGGACTGTCCCAAGATACTGGGAACCATGTCCCAGCCACGTGGCTACACACATTTTTGGGGGGACACAATTCCAACCATGATATCCATTCACCCATTGATGGGCACCTAGGTTGATTTCATCTTTTTGCTATTGTGGACAGTGCTGCAACAAACACTGGTGGTATGTATCTATTTGTGTGACATCCCTTATTTCTCTAGGATACATTCCAAGCAGTGAGACTAATGGATTGTATGGTATTTCCATTTCTAACTTTTCAAAAAAACATCAAATCACTGTATAAAATAGAGTGAGAAGGGAGATGAACAAACCCTTAAATGTGTCTGAGTGACTCTTTTCTGGAGCCAAGATGACTGGATGATGAGGGCTAGACCTTGGTCAAAAGATCAGGAGGTTCCAAACAAAAGGGGAAGCGTGCTGTCAGGGGAGGTGGGGGGGTGAGGGGAGGGAGGGGACACAGCTAGAACAGCGGTGGAAGTGTTATATGGGAACATGATATCGATTGTAAAACTGGTCTTAATTCACAATAAGAGTATTAGAAAAACAAAACAAACTCACCAAATTGATTTGCAGGGGGTTATATCATTTTGCACTCCCACCAGAATTGTATAAGTGTTCTAGTGTTTCCACAGCCTCTTCAACGTTTACCATGTGGTGTTTTTTTGGATTAATACCACCTTTGTTAAGACTGTAGTTTTGATTTGGATTTCTCTAATGGATAACATCATAAACCATTTCCTCATGTATCTGCCAGCTGCCTGAAGGACTTTTTTGGTGAAGTGCTTGTTCCTATCTCTTGCCCATTTTTTAATTGGGTTATTGTGTTGTTGTTGTTGAAGTTTGGCAGTATCCTGTAGATTTTAGAGAGTAGACACTGATTGTACTTGTTGTAGTCAAAACCTTTTTCCCAAGTCTGTAAATTGTCTTTTGACTCTTTTGTTGTAATCTCTGGATGAGTAGAAGTGTTTGATTTTTAAGACTTCCTTGGTATTTTTCTCTGCTGATGTTTATACATTGTTAGTAACGCTTTGTATACTGTATATGCTATGTATTAGGGCTCCCTGCTTGACCCTATTTTCAACTCTATGGTCTTTATTGCTTTATATTTAATATGTAGGTCTTTGATTCATTTTGAGTTTTTTGCAAGGTGTGAGTTATGGGTCTTGCTTCATTATTTTGCAAATGAATATCCAGTTCTGCCAGCACTGTTTGTTAAAGAAACTGTCTTTTCTGCAGTTTATGGGCTCTGGGCCTTTGTCAAAAACTAGCTTCTCCTAGGTGGATGATTTTGTGTCTGAATTTTCAATTCTGTTCCATTGGTCTGTCTGTTTTTGTATCAAACCATGCCACTCCAACTACTGTTACAATAGGTGCTAAACTCATTTAGTGTGAGGCCTCTCAGTAGTGCTTTACCTATTCAGGGCTTCTTCCCTTTCCATACAAACTTGGTGATTTGTTTCCCCATCTCATTGGAATTTTGATGGTAATTGAATTGTATCAATAGACCAGTTATTTTCACATTGAGTGTTCCTATCCATGAGCAAGGTAGTTTACTCCACTTATATGGGTCTCTCTTAGTTTCCTACAGTAGAGTATTGTAATTTCATTTGTGTAAGTCTTTTACATCTCCAGTTCTATTTACTCCCAAGTATTTTATCCTTTTGGGAGCTATTTTTGTAAATGATATTGACTCAGTGATTTCCTCTTGACTATTCTCTTGTGGTCCAAGAAATCCAACTGATTTTTGTATGTTAACTCTGGTGGTGTAGTGGTTAAGTGCCACGGCTGGTAACCAAAATGTTGGAGGTTTAAATTCACCAGGTGCTCCTTGGAAACTCTATGGGGCAGTTCTACTCTGATCTGTAGGGTCTCTATAAGTCAGAATTGACTCAGTGGCAATGAGTTTGGTTTTGGAGTTTTTATCTTGTATTTTGATCCTTTGTTGAACTCTTCTATTAGTTCCAGGAGTTGTATGGTGGTGGGGGTGGGAATCTTTCTTCTTTATGTGTTTTTCTTTTCTTCAATGCTAGGGGTGGGAAGAGGTTTTTGAGGGTTTTCTGTGTGTAAGATCATATCACCTGCAAATAGAGATACTATTCTCCCATAGCAATCTGGATGCCCTGTATTTCCTTATCTTGCCTGATTGCTTTGGCTAGAACCATCAGCACAATGTTGAACAAAAGTGGTTAACAAAAGGCTCCTTGTCTGGTTTGTGTTCTCATGGAAATGCTTTCAGTTTCTCCACATCTAGGATGACATTGGCTGTTGGCTTTGTATAAACGCCTTTTATCATGTTGACAAACTTCCCTTCTATTCTTATTTTGCAGAAAGTTTTTAAGATGAATGCGTGCTGGGTTTTTTTTTTTTTTTTAAATGCCATTTCTGGAACAATGGATAAAATTAAGTGGCTCTTGTCTTTTGTTTTATTTACATGTTTGCTTATATTGTTTTTCTAATATTGAACCATCCCTGCAACCTGGTATGAATCCCACTTGGTCATAGTGGATTACTTTTTGATATGTTGTTGAATTCTACTGGCTACAATTTTGTTGAGAATTTTTGCATTTAAGTTCATGACACATACTGGTCTGTGATTTTCCTTTTTTGTGGTGTTTTTACCTGTTTTTGATATCAGGATTATGCTGGCTTCATAGAATAAATTTGGCAGTATTCTATCCTTTTTTTCTGTTCTGAAATACCCTTAGTAATAGCGGAACTCTTCTTGAAAAGTTTGGTACAAATATCCATTGAAGCCGTTAGGGTCAGGGCTTATTTTTAGTAGAGAGGCTTATTATTATTATTACATCTTCAGTCTCTTCATTTATGATGAGTTTATTTAGTAGTTCTACCTCTGCATGACTTTAGGTAGGTAGCATGTTTCTAGAAATTTGTATATTTCATCTATGTTTCCAAATACTAGATTAAAATTTTTCATACTATTCTGTTACAAGCTTTTAAATTTCAGTTGGGTCTGTCATGTCTCCCATCTCATTTCTTATTCAAATTATTTGTTTCTTGTCTTGTTTTTCTTTCGCAGTTTGGCAAGTAGTATACTGATTTTGCTGACTATTTTGAAGAGCCAGTTTTTGTTCTTGTTATCTCTTTCAATTGTTTTTCTATTCTCTAATTCATTTAGTTCTGCTCCAATTTTATTATTTGCTTTCTTCTGGTGCCCAAGGTCTTCTCTCTGATTTGGGTCCTTTCTTCTTTTTGAATGTGTGCATTTATTGAGATAAACTGACCTCTAAGAATTGCATCTACTCCATCCCAAAAGTTTGGGGAGTATGTTTTCATTCTCATTTGATTCTTGAATTTATTCTGTCCTTGATTTCTTCTATAACCCAGCAGATTTTGAGTAATGTGTTGTTCAGTTTCCATGTTTTTTGTTTTTTTCCTTCTTTCTTTTTTTTTCCTATTGATTTCTACTGTCCTGGTTATACGGTCTGAAAAGATGCTTTGCAATATTTCAGTGTTTTGACTTTTCTTAAACGTGCTTTATGGCCTAATACGTCGTCAGTTCTGGAGAATGTTCCATGTCATTTGAAAATAAAGTATACCTGGCTGCTGTTGGGCAGAGTGCTCTGCAAATGTCTATGAGGGCAAGTTAGTTGATTGTGTCATTTAGATATTCCATATCTTTATTGAGCTTTTTTCTAGATGTTCTGTCCTCCCCTGTAAACAGTGTGTTGAAGTCTCCTACTATTATTGTGGAGCTGTCCATTTCTGCTTTTAATGCAGCTAATGTTTTATGTATTTTGGAACACTGTTGTTGGGTATGTAACTATTTAACATGATTATGTCCTTCTGGAGTAATGACCCTTTAATCAATATATAGCATCCGTCCTTATCCAGTGTGGTAGATTTAAAGCCTATTTTATCAGAAATTAATATGGCCACTCCTGCTCTCTTTTGAATGTTGTTTGCTTGATATATTTTTCATTCCTTTGAGTTTTTTGTGTGTTCACATCTTTAAGGTGTGTCTTCCATAAGCAGCATAAAGATGGATAATGTTCCTTTACTTGGTCTACCACTCTTTGTTTCCTTATTGGTCCATTAAATTTATATACATTATGTGGAATTATTGATAGGTATGAGTTTAGTGCTGTCATTTTTTTTTTTAATGCATTGTAGTAGTTCTTTTGTTCCATGTAATTTTCTGTGCTGAGTGGTTTTTCTTCAATGCAGTTTGGGTTTATTTTATGTATTTTGGAGCTCTGTCTTTGGGTGCATGAATATCTAATACAGTTATGTCCTCCTCAAATATTGGCCTTTTAATCATTATGTAGTGTCTTTCCTTATCCATTGTAGTGGATTTTGCTTTAAAATCTGTTTTATCAGAGATTAATAGTGCTACTCCTACTCTTTTCTTAGTATTACTAGCTTTGTATATACTTTTCCATCTTTTGAGTTTTAGTTTACATCTTTAAGTCTAAGATGTGTCTCATGTAGGCAGCATATAGATCATACTTTTTTATCTGATCTGCCACTCTCAGTCTCTTTATTGGTACATTTAATCTATTTAGACTCAGTGAGGTTATTGAAAGATATGAGTTTAGTCTTGTCACTGTGATGTTTGTTTGTTTGTTTTGTGTGTGTGTTCAAATCTGCCAGGCATTCCTTGGAAATGCTATGTGGCAGTTCTACTCCATCCTACGGGTTGCTATGAGTCAGAATCAACTAGACAGCACTGCGTGTATGTGTGCATGTGTGTTTTAGACAATTCCTTAGTCCATGTAGTCTTCTGTGCTGTCTTTTTTCATGTCTTTTTTTTTCAATACTAGTGGTTTAGTATTTGTTGAGACTTCATGTCTTTCTTATTTTTTTTGTTGTTGTTGTTGCATAAGATTGGTATTTTCCTTTGTGGTTACCCTGTTTATCCATATTTTTCTAAATTTAAACCAGTCTTTAATTTCTTTATAACATCTTGACTTCTCCTCCATACTAAAGATCTATCACTATGCTTTCTTTTAAACTACTGTATTTTGTTATGAAGTTTACATAATGACATCTCTGTCTGTTTTCAGTGTTTTGCTTTTTTATTTTTGTGATTTCCCTATTTGGACTGATATCCAGTTGCTCTGTTCTGAATTCTCGTCTTGGGTTGTACCTGATGTTACTGATTTTCTAACTAAAGGACTCCCTTTAGAATTTCTTATAATTTTGGTTTGGTATTTGCAAATTCCCTAAATTTCCATTTATCTGGAAATAGCCTAATTTTGCCAGCTTTAAAACTGTCTCCTTATTTTTAATTTTGGCAAGTTTGATTATAATATGCCTTGGTGTGTTTCTTTCAGGCTCTATCTTGTTTGGAGTTCAATGAGCAACTTGGATAGATATCTTCTCATCTTTCATATCGAGAAAGACTTCTGTCAACAAATTTTCCACAGTTCTCTCTGTATTTTTTGTTATCCACCTCATTCTGATACTTCAATCACTCACAGATTATTCCTTTTCATAGAGTTTCTTAATTTTTAAAAATTCTGTTATATGATTGTTCCTTTAGTATGTTGGCATAACATGCTTTATCTCCAGTCTCACTAATTCAAGCCTCCACTGTCTCAATGTATGTAGTTTGTGTGTGTGTGTGTATTTTAGACAATTCCTTAGTTCAACTTAATTTTCTGTGCTGAGTCTTTTTTAATCTATTTTCACTTTTTTCAATGCTGATGATTTTGTATTAGTTGTATTTGGTCCTTTGACTTTCTAGTGAGTTGTCTAATTCTATAATTCTTATTGATTTTCTGAATTTCAAATTCATGCTTCTGATGTCTTCGTACAGAGTGCTCAATCTGTCAATTATGCTCTGCTACATTTTGCCTCATCTTCTTCCCGATCTCTTGAAGAGCTCTAAACACTAATCTTTTTTATTCTATCTCTGACAATTCCGAGAACTCTCTTCATCTGGAAAATTTCTTGATTCTTTGTCTTTGGAGCTTTCTGAAGCCAAAGTGGTCCGACTCTTTAAATGATTTGATATTGACTGTTGTCTCTGAGCCATCAGTAAGTTGTTGAACTACTTTATGTTCGCTTACTGTGTTCTAGCTCTCCTTTTGTTCTGAAATGTACAAATGAGATGATCATGTGTGCTAGTCTGTTTATTGGTACTTTGAAGTTCTGAAGTCCTGTCACAGATGTTTAGAGATGCTTCTAGATATGTGAGCCCAAGAGTCCATTTACTTTTCTTGTTTGAATTCAGCTCAGATGTCCAGGTAGTCAGTCACCAAATGTGTGATACAGGCTCTCCTTTACTGTCCTAGGTGGACAAGTGTGATTGGTGTAGGCACAGGTTATCCAGCTGTAGCCACTAAGAAAGGCAGGGGGCTAACAGCAATCCCTGTGTGTCTGTGAGGAAGGTGTGTCCCCTTTAGTCCATTTCTAGGTTTCTGATGTAAATTTTTGTTCAGGGGAATTGGCAGATTTTGTTTCTCCCTTCCCCCAGTTTGTTAAATTTCTGCCTCTCCGATTATAGGAGAATGGTTCACGTATATAAGAATACTACGTCAGTTCAGGTAATGGCAGCAGACTCTAGCACTGGGTGCAGTGCAGAGAAGGAAAGAGGAAGCACTGGGAAAAGGTAGACAGGTTTGTAAAATTTAGATCCCCATACAGTAGGTTAGAGGCAAGCCACTTAACTTTTGACAATTGAGTCCTATCTTTCACTGCTTCTGTAGGTAAAAATGTACTCTCCTGTGTGCTGTCTCTTCTACTGAGAACACCTTTTGTAGGCGACTTCTTCATTCACCACCCTGGCTGTAGTCAATTCCCAGTGGGTCAGGTGTGGCCAGCCATAGGTACTTCTGGACCTCCTCTCTCTTCCCAATTGTTCAGTCCAATTTCCAACATTCTGTTTGATATTTACGGCTCATAGAATATCACATATAATTGATTCATTTGTTCATTTGTGTCTTTGTTTCTAGAGGGTTCACATGAAGCATCTTATCACTTTGCCATCTTGGCCCTGCCTCTCCAAACATTATTTCTTTTTCTTTAATTTGGCCAATTAACCTGGAAGTATATAAGGGGGAAAAAAAATAATGAGGGCCACTCAAGAACAATTAAAATGTCAACATGTCTGGAAAGTGACCTATCAGTAATACAAATATGAAATACTTTTGATGTTGATATTCAATTCTGTAGAACTTTGTGTTAACCAAATCTGTAGAGTTTACATTGACTTATCAGCTACTCAAGAAATGCAGCAGATCTAGGGCTGTGGGTTGTTTGCCCTTCTTATCTCAAGTCAACAATCTAAAGTAAGTGGAAGAAAAAGCCCAAAGTTGGAAATAACCCTAAAAAGCCAAAAGCCAAGTGCCATTGAGTCAGAGTTCAGCAATTCTAACTTGTTCCTCAATCCATTAGTTTCATGTACAATATCATTGACAAAGAGCCCTGGTGGCACACTTACTAAGTGCTTTACTGCTAACCAAAAGGTCAACAGTTCATATCCGCCAATCCGCGACAAAGGTGCATGTTCACTCATTCAACAGAAATAAATTCAATACCAGTCACTGCTAGGCACCACTGTAACGTCAAAGATGAAAGCATTTTGGTTGCGACTCCCTAGGAGTTCACATCAAGCCTCTCCTTGAATCTTAATATCATGCTGTAGTCATTATTATCAAGTTCTCTTGAATCTAGTTCTGCCTCCACATGACTCTCTTTCTTTCCTCAAAAAATAAAACTCATTTTATCTTCAAATATTTCTAGAGAGTGGTTATTCTTTAGTGTCATTCAGCCTGACTCTCAGTCTTTTTTTAAGGCAAGACATAGCCAGTTCATTCAGTCACTCTTCATGTAACTTGGTATAGAGTCATACTGCTCTATACATCTTCAAGTGTCTCAAGGACCCTCTTACAGTGAGAAGCTCAAACTTGAAGATACACCAAAGACAGGTTCTAATTACACACTGTATTTTTACCATGTGAACTACCATTCCTTGTTTGTTCATTTGTTTGTTTTCTAAATAACCCCCATCATTCTGTTACATGACTGTGGACTTGGGGATGAGACCTCAGTTTGTAGTGATATGTAATCTTGTAATGTTTGGCAAGTTACTTCACATCTCTGATCCTTAACTTCTTCATCTTATGTTCATCTGTGAAACAGACATAATGATAATTTCCTTATGGATTTGTCATGATGGTGAAAATATATGATAGATGTAAAATCCATAGTACAGTACCTTATACATAATAGATACTACAAAAATCTTAACTAGTGCCATTAATATATCTACTGTCCAAACATATCTATTGCTTTTTATTTTTCATATAAACAGATACCAATTTAGAAACATGTATCTGGCATACAATTGATTTCTCCCTTCATTTCTAAGATTTCATGTTTACTGTTTATAATGGTTCACAGGTTCTCATCTTCCCAGTTTTTTGAGATTTTTCTCCAAATCTCTATCCTATTGTGTTACCTGAAGGTTTGATAAGTCTAACATTTAATTCTTCATCTAAGAACTGATACTGCTGTGATTAAAGAAGGATTAAAGACACAAAGCCCATGATATACCAGAGATCCTCCTCCAGGATGACATCTATTTTCACTTTTCATCAGTCTGAATGGACTGTGAATAGAGCTTACTGCCTTGATATCACACATACATTCCTTCTTGTTGTCCACAAGAATATCCAGGAGAAAAACAAGGTTGATAAATTTCTTTCTGGCAATCCCCCAAATCTGTATCTCCAGAAACTCTGTTAAATAAGAAAAATATTATATATTATGACTTAGTGGATTTATAGGGATCTTGATGCTCATCTTCTTTTAAATTATCTATAAGTCATTTGTCTATAATAGACAACATTCTCCTTCTTTCTTCTTTTTTCAGGTTGGCAGAATAATAACCCCCTCAAAGATGTTCACTTCCTAATCCCTGGATCTGTAAACACGTTACCTTACATAGCAAGAAGGAATTTACAGATGTGATTAAGGTAAAGAATCTTGAGATGGGAAGATTATCCGGGATTATCTCGTAGGCCCAAACTAATAACATAAACCTTTAAAAGCAGAGAACTTTTCCCTGCTGTGGCCAGTGGATGATGTGACTACAGAAGGTCAGAAGGCTGCAATGTTGCTGGCTTCAAAGACAGAGGAAGGGAGCTTCAAGCCAGAGACCATGAGCAGAAAAGACAAAGACGTAGGTTCTTGCCCAGAGTCTTCAGAAAGGAACGCAGCCCTGTTGACACCTTGATTTTAGCCCAGTGAGACCTGTGTCAAACTTTTGACCTCCAGAACATTAATATAATAAATTTATGTTGTCCTAGATCACTAGGTTTGAGGTAATTTGTTAGAACCAGCATAAAAACAAAAAAACACACACTTCCTCTTTTTCTTCTTTCTTTTTAATGTATAATTTGAGTTGATGTAGATTTTTCTTCACTTTACTTTTGGCCAATTGTGCCCCATTTGTTCAAGATATAGGTAATCAATGAAAGATAAGTCTGGAAAGGTAAAGTACAAAAAATCATTGGTAAATTCCCTAATAATAAATCATCATTATCTTTTCATTAAAGCAGGTTGCAACAAAATAATTCCACAGCAAAACTTTGGTAGAAGTGCTATAATTACTATAACTACAAAATATTCTTCTCGTCATTATCCCTTACACGTATGACTTTATACAGTTTAGTATGGTTTTACTGAACACATTCTATCCTGACAAAACAAAAAATCATCATTGTTAAAACTACATTTGTGAGCCGGAGCGCACCTGTCACCTATCAGCTTTGTGACTTTCAGTAGTCACTTCTACTTTTCTGCATCTCAATTTTCACACCCAGAAAAATATAGACATTAGACTAGACAATCTCTAAGGTCTCTTTTGTCCTCTAAATTGGTGTTCTATCAGAGTACAGATCAAAAAAAAAAAATTCTTGTTTCTTTGCTAAAGGATAAACTGATTGAAGTACAGTACTTCAACTCTTTCTACATGCTAGTCCCTCTACGTGAAATGCACTCTCCTTCTCCTTTATTTTCACTACCACTTATGTCTCCAGTTTGTAAAATCATACTCTGCTTTCAAGTCCCAAATCAAATGCCACTTCGCATCAAAACTTCCTTGATCACAGCATCAGGAGTTAATCTCGCTCTTCACTGTAACGCTGCAGCACTTATTGCCTGTAGGCTTATTACACAGCAAGTTATTGTTTCTTGCTGCAACATTTTGCTCCAACTGGATGGAAGCTTCTTGAAGATGAAGACCATGTTCCTGGTTGTTTACCAACAGCAGGTGTTGAGTAAATATCCGTCCTTCCCTTCTTTCATAAGGAAGTGGTGCCTTGCTCCAATCGTAAGCCCATTCTTTTCTTGTCTTCTGGATTCTGCCCCCTCCTGCTTCTCATAGTGACAACCATTGTATTGTCTCCATCTCTTCTTTTAACTTCTTATTTTTCTCTCATCCTTATTTCTAAGTCATAACAATTGTTATAACATTATTACCAAGTGTTATAACAATTGTTACCAATTTCTTACATATATTTCTCCTGCTTTTTTCTCTTAGATAAAGACCATTCAACATACTAACATTTTGCAGTTTTCTCAATAATGTGAAGAATAAACAAATCAATAATACTTTCTTAAGAGAAGGCCTTTGGACAACATACTCCTAGGCATGTTCTAGAGAATTCTTTTACTTCTACACTTTGGAGTTGGAATTCTTTGACTCAAACAACTATGCTTACCTAGGGTTCTTTCCATTTAAAGATTACTAATCACTAAAGGAAGTAATAAAATTCTATATACTTAGGTATCAATGGCCATATAAACCAAAAGTACCAAACCCACTTCCACTGAGCACATTCCAACTCATAGTGACCCTATAGAAAAGAGCAGAACTTTCCCACACAGTTTCTAAGGAGCACCTGGTAGATTCAAACTGGTGACTTTTTGATTAGCAGTCATAGCTCTTAACCATTATAACATCACGCTTTCCAATAGACATACAAAGAATATTAAATATCTGAATCCATCCTTTTATATGAAGTAAGTGTTGAGTTCTTTTGTCCTCATTGCAATGACAGAAAACCTGAATTTAAAATGCCTTGACAAAGGTCATAAAGCAAACATTTTCAGAGTCATTGATTTTTAATGTATTCCATTCTGGTAGCCACAGCTACAACTCCTTCCTTGTATCTCTCTGGATGCAACAATGCTCACCAGACCCTGAAAAAGAAGCTGATCCAGAAATCAAAAGAGCCGTAGGGACCATTTGTCCCTCTTCCTGTTGCCTTTTCCCTATCTTTGTCCACTCGGGTAGCTAAACAAGAGGCTCTGAAGAAAACCATAATTAGTTCTAGTTTCTGATATTACTACAATAGTATGAAGATGTAATACATGCTAAAGGCACATTTAAATAATTGCTCAAATCTTTCCTATTTTGCTGTTTGAATGGCACATTTCTATAGGCTTTTTATAAAAGTAATTTATCAATATAAATAAAGAACCTTGAAAATTTCCATTCAAGAGAATGGCCTAGGACCAACACTTCTGTGAATACTTCTTAAAGAGATAATCCTAGAGATGAAAACATTTCAAGCATAAAGATGTTCATCACATTGTTATATATAATAGCAAATAGCTGTCATATGACCAAACAGAAAATACAATAGTTGAAAATGTTAACCAAGAGTAAGTGTTAATTTGCAATAAAGCTCATGATCTAATATAAGAGAAAGCAAAAAAAAAAAAAAAAAAAAAAAAAGACAGGTTACAAGATTATGTTGGTGGTATAAGACTATTCATAAAACAAAAGTGGGGGGAAAAGTCCTTGAGTCATTGGATTATGGATAATAAATTTTAGTACTATTGCCACTAATTAATTTATTAGATATGTATTTGGGGCTTATTATGGGCCAGGCATTCCTCTAGGCTCTGGGGGTTGGCATGGTAAAACAGTGAGCAAGCTAACAAAATATATACATATATGCACACATACACACACATATACAAGGTCTGGAGGAAGTGCAAGGTACCTCATTGTTGATGGTCACCTTCAAAATACTCTCCCTGGGAAGCTATGCGTTGACACCAGCACCTAGTCCACCCTTCAGAGCAATTTTGGAACTGTTTTTCTGGAATGGCCATCAGAGCTGTCATTGTACTATCCTTGAGGTCCTGGATGTCATCAAAACATCTTCCTTTCAATATTTCCTTTATCTTCAGGTAAAGAAAAAATACACTGGGGACCAGATGAGGTGAGTAGGGAAGGTATTCCAAAACAGTTGTTTACTGGCTAAAGACTCCCTCACAGACAACTATGTAATTAAGTTTGCCAACTTGCCACCTTGGCTCCATGTGCAATGGTCATTCCAGAAAGAATTCCAAAATTGCTTTGAAGAGTAGACTAGGCACTGGCATTGGCACGTAACTTCCCAAGGGGAATACCTCTAAGGTGACTGTTGTGATATCCAGCAACGAGATATGTAGCACTTGGAACAATGAAGTTCACAGACTTGTCAGCCTTGTATACGTACACATATATGTATGTGTGTATATTATATATTCCTCTCTTTAGAAAGTTTATAATGCAGTGGAGGATGTTATATTAAAAAAAAGGCATAAATAAGGAAATAAATTATTTATTATAACACGGTAAGTGATGTGAAAAACATGAAGCAGAGAAAGGGAGCAGAAAATGTGGAGAGGCTAAGAGCTGAAATTTCATACAGAGCGATCAGGGAAGGTATTACTGACAAAGTGAGATTTGAGAAAAGACTTGCACAAAGGGAGGGAGCCATCTGGGAAAGGGCATTCCAAGCAGTGGGAAAGGCATGTGAGAAGGCGCTGAAGCAGGAGCAGGCCTGTGAAGTCTGAGGAACTAAGGGACGTCGGTGTGGTTGCAGCAGAGAGAACAAAAAGCGCAAGAGCAAAGCTCAGAGAGGCAATGAGTTCGGTTGTGCAGGGTCTTGCGGGCAGTTACTCTGTGCGAGATGCCAAGCCATTAGAAGGTGGGGAGAAGTGGCATGACATGGTCTGGTTTATGCTTTAACAGCCTCCCCCAGGTTGCTGGGTTGAAAATCGACTGTGGGGCTGACAAGGGCAAAAGACAGAAAGGAGGCTCTAGTTGCAACCGAGACAACCGAGAGAGAACAGTTTGGAAAAGGATGCTAGTAGAAGCGGCAGTGGAAAGCGGCCAGCTTCTGAACATATTTTGAAGGTAGAACAATAAGGTTTGCAATAGATAGAATGCAGGCATCAAAAACAATTAAAAAAAAAAAGTCTAGTCAAACTGTCAGTTTATATCACAGCATTATCAGAATTTCATTCTCTTTATGGCTGAGTTATAATATAAACCACAGCTTGCTTATCCATTCATCTGTTGATGGACATTTGGGCTGTTTCTATCTTTTGGCTGTTGTGAATAGTGCTGCCATGCACACTGTTATGTTTAAGCATCTGTCTGAGTCCCTGTTTTCAAGCCTTTCATCCGTATACCCAAAAGTGGGTTGTATACAGCCTTTTAAAAGGATTAAGTTTTCTCCTAGTATTGTTACCAAGTAACCTTTGGATTCAAAATGCCAGAAAATCCAGCCAACTCTGTAGGTCTTCAGAGATCTCAGCAGGCAAATCTCATGGGCAAATAAAGGGAAGTGGTAAGAAATATTTAACCAGAGAAAGGAGAGCAGCACTCAACGTAAATTTTTCTCACTCTGCATATTTGGCTGGAAGTTTGATTATCAAAAGCATGACACTTTCATCACCACTCAAACAGTCACACTGTATGGTTTTCTGCACTTTTGTCATCTCTTCTACAAAGTGAATCAAAAGAGCCTATGTTCTACATATTTCACCTATATTGTAAAGTTTTACACTGGTTACATAGTCTCCTGTATGGTTCCTTAGCAAGTTCTTATGTGTAAAGCCTTGACATAAAAGTCGACTTGATGATCTCCTAAGGACAAGAATCATATCCCTGTGTCTTTTCTGTCTTACTGGAAGAGTGAGGTTCTGTGGTAGGTGTTCAGCAATTATCATTGCCACGTCACTCACAAATATGAGGAGCACACAGAACAAAAGGAACACTGGTTCAACGCACATATGACACACATACCTCACATGACACTCAATAAGCCCAAGAGTGAAAACCTAAATTCCATAAAACTCAAACTTGACTTTCCTCTTTCCTAAAACTCCTTTTGAAATGTATGTTGCATGGTGCATCGTTTTTCAAACCTGAATAATACACATACCTCCTGAAAGGAAAGACTTTCTCATGGACTTTGATGTCATCCCACATTATTGTTATTATGATGTCATTTCAATAAGTATAAATCTAAAACTACTTATAAAGTGCTTTTACATACAGATCTCATACCACAATACATTAAGACAAAGTTACAAATTGATACAGATTCAATTATGTCTCCCAGAAAGATCGGTTGGAGTCCTAGACCCCAATATCTGTAAATGTGACCTTTTTCAGAAAAAAGGCCTTCACAGATATAGTTAATGTAAGGTCATACTGGAGTAACCTTAGTTCTAAGCCAACATGACTGGTATCCCTTTAGAAAGAGGAGACAGACACAGAAGTACGAGGGTTACATGATGATGAGATGGACGCTGGAGTCATGCTTTCACTGACAGAGAAACACCTGGGGTTACGAGCAGCTGAAAGACATGAGAAAAGATGTTCCCCTAGAATCTTCAGAGACAGCCTGTACTACCAACACCTTGATTTCAGACTAGCACTCTCCAGAAATAAAGACAATAAATTTCTCCTGTCTTAAGCTATCCAGTCTGTGCTATTGTACATCAGTCCTAGCAAACTGATACCAATAAATAGAAGAAACCCATCAAGATCAAATGCACAATCTAAATTTCATGTGACAAGGCCAGAATGGCCACCCCCATCATATGAAGGTGGTACCATGAGCCAGTATGCAACTTCTGGGTTCAGCTCCCTGATCTAGCCATATGCAGTAAATGACTCAATGCTTGCATTGCTTATCTCAATTTAAATTAGGCAGAACCTTCCTTTGTCTGTCCTGTGATGAAGTCATATGGCCTGCACTTGGTGAGAACACAACACTCATATATTAACTGCCTGTGTTGTTCTTTTTAAAAAATCATTTGCCTAGGACAATTAAAGCTGCACCCCCTGGTACCAATGAAATCATAAAGACAGGACCTGAAAGCATGCGGCATCTCTCTGTTAAAAGTTGATCACTTAAATGAATGAAAATACGTTTATAGTAATTTATTACTGCATCGAGATAGAAATACAAGATTGTTTTTTTATTATGATTGAATGAAAATGTACATTCCCATATAAATTTGCATGCTGACTTATGTGCAGCTTCCACTGCTATCCTCGCACGGTGACAGCACACTCTTCCTCTCTGCTCCATACATGTCTTATCTTCCCAACAGTCTCCTATCTTCTCCTCTCCACCAATTCCTCTTCTTTCAGTATGAGGTCAACAGGATGATCTCCTACAGATGCCTAGAACCATAAAGTGCCCACCAAGTCCAATCTATTGCTGTCCAAAAAGTTGACCTTCATTATCATTTATGGACAGGGGCAGCATCAGGGCCAGGGACCATGCTCCCAGGGGAACCCCAAAGTCTCTGGACCATCAATTGTAGTCTTTTAGCGGAGATCTCAGTGTGCACCCCTATTTATACTTGTGTTGCCAGTGAGACTCAACTTCGTGAGCTCCATTGTGGCTATCACTGGTGGTGGCCCGGCACCATCTGGTTCTTCCAGTCACAAGACAATGTAGACATCCACTCATGTGGGTCTCTCTGTCTTCTGGATTCTCTTTCCACCATGTCATTATGGACCTTGGTGATCATCGATTCCTGCTAAGTTGGTACCATTTTCTGTACCCTCAGATGGCAGCTTGGCAGCTTTTAAGACCCCGGTCCCTGGCCCCCTGCCCCAGCTACTCTGTCCTTGCAATATTGGGTTAAGATGGGAGGAATACACAAGTTGTGTTGAAGTTCTGTTAACAATGATCTTTTTACTAATGTGTATTGTCATCAATTTCACTCAACCAAATTTCTAACAACTATCTAAACTCTCTCCCCTTGCCCTCCTGCCCTCCCCACCCTTGCAGCCAACGAACAGTCTTTTCTGCTAGTCATGAGTCTGCTTTTAAGTTCTTATCATAGGGGTCTCATACAATACTTGTCTTTCGTCTCTGACTACTTTCATTCAACATAATGTCCTCCAGTTGAAACCAGGTTAAGTGATGTTTCCTGCTAATCATCATTGTTCTTTATCATTGCATAGTGTTCCATTGAGCATATATATCACACTTTACCTATTCATTCTTCTGTTGTTGGGCATCTGGTTTGATTTCATCTTTTTGCTATTGTGGACTACTGTGCTGCAATGAACATTTGTGTGCATGTATCAGTTGGTGTGAATGGCCTTGATTCTGCAGGATATATTCCAAGCAGTGGAATTACTAGGCCAAATGGTTTATCTACATCCATTATTTAAAGGTAGCACCAGATTACTTTCCAAAGAGCCAAGCCAAGTGCCGTTGAGTCAGATCCGACTCATGGTGACCCTAGGGGCCAGGGAAGAACTGACCCCCAGAGTATTCCAAAGAAGTTGCCCCATTTTGCAATCCCACCAACAGTGTAGAAGAGTTCCAATCTCTCCACAGCCTCTCCAGCATTTAGTGTTTTGCGTTTTTTGGAACATGGCCAACCTTGTTGGGGTGAGATGGTATCTCGTTGTCATTTTGATTTCAATTTCTTTAATAGATAATGATCGTGAGCATGTCCACATGTGTTTTTGGCTGCCCGGATCTCCTCTTTAGAGAAGTATCTATCCATCTCCTTTGCCAATCACTTAATTGGATGATTTATCATTTTCTTACTGATATTTTGTAGATCCTTACAGATTATGGAGATCAGGCGTCGGTCTGACATAGAGTTGCCAAATATTTTTTCCCATTCTGTAGGTGGCCTTTTAATTCTTATTAATAAAGTCTTTGGATGAGCAATGGTGATTGACTCTTAGTAGTTCCCATTTATCTATTTTATCTTCTGTTGTTTGTGGTTTGTTTGACAGATTTTGAAGTCTGTCTACATTTTGTACTAAACCTTCCATTGTTGTTCCTACTTTTTCTTGGATGAGCTTTATCGTTCAGATTTGATATTTAGGTCTTTTATCCAGTTTGAGCTGGTTTTTGTACAGCCAAAGCCAAGTGCCGTCGAGTCGGAGCAAGGTGTAAGATATGGGTCTTGTTTTAACGTAGTGCAGATAGATATGCAATTTTGCCAGCACCATGTGTTGAAGAGATTGTTTTTATCCCAGGTTAATGTCTTAGGGCCTTTGTTGAATATCAACTTTTCATACGCAGATGGTGTCATCTCTGGGGTCTCGATTCTGTCCCACTCATCTGTCTCTTTTTGTACCACTACCAGGCTGTTTTGACTACTGTGGCAGTGTAATAGGTTTTAAGGTCAGGTAATGAGAGGCCTCCCAATGTGTTCTTCTTCTTTAGTAATGCTTTGCTTATCCAGGGCTTCTTCCCTTTCCAGACAAAGTTGGTAATTTATTCCTCCATCTTGTTAAAAAATGTCATTGGAACTTGTACTGGGATTGCATTATATAAGTAGATTGCTTTGGGTAAAATAGACATTTTCACAATGTTAAGTCTTCCTATCCATGAGCAGGGTAGGTTTCTCCATTTATGTAACTCTCTCTTAGTTTCTTGTAGTAAGGACTTGTAGTTCTCTTTGTAAAGGTCTGTTATTTCTCTGGTTAGATTAGTTCCTAGGTACTTTATCTTCTTAGGGGCTATAGTAAATGGTATTGATTTGGTGATTTCTTCCTTAGTAATCTCATTGGGAATCCTACCGATTTACTTATGTTTATCTTGTATCCTGAGACTTTGCTGAACTCTTCTATCAGTCTGAGTAGTTTCCTTATGGATTCTTTGGGATTCTCTGCATATACAATCATATCATCTGCAGATAGGAAGATTTTTAGTTCTTCTTTGCTGATGTAAATGCCCTTTATTCCTTGGTCTTGTCTAATTGCTCTGGCTAGAACTTCTAGTACAATGTTGAATAGGAGAGGTGAGAGTAGGCATCCTTGTCTAGTTCCTGTTCTCAAGGGAAACTGTTTCAGTCTCTCTCCATTCAGGATGACATAGGCAGTTGGCTTTGTATAAATAGCCCTTGTTGCATTGAGAAGTTGGCCATCTATTCCTAATTTGCTGAGAGTTTGAAGCATGAATGGGTGTTGGACTTTATCAAATGCCTTTTCTGCATCAATAGACAAGATCAGGTGATTCTTGTTTTTGTGGTATTTATGTGGTTGATCACATTAATTGTTTTACTGATGTTGAACCAGCGTTGCATCCCTGGTATGAATCCAACTTGGTCATAATGGATTCTTTTTTGGATATGTTGTTGTATTCTATTGGCAAGAATTTTGTTGAAGATTTTTGCATCTAGATTCATTAGCGATATCGATCTATAGTTCTACTTTTCTCTTGGGTCTTTCCCTGGCTTACGTATCAGGGTTATGCTGGCTTCATAGAATGAATTTGGGAGTATTCCATCCCTTTCTATACTATGAAATAGTTTCAGTAATATTGGAGATAACTCTTGTCTAAAAGCTTGGTAGAATTCTGCAGTGAAGCCATCTGGGCCGGGCTTTTTTGGTTGGCAGTTTTTTGATGACTTTTTCAATCTCTTCCTTTGTGATAGGTTTATTGAGGTATTCTGCTTCACCTTGTGATAATCTGGGTAGGTGATATGAATCAAGGAATTTGTCTACTTCCTGTAAGTTTTCAAATTTGTTAGAATACAGTCTTTCACAGTATTCAGCTACAATATTTTTGTTTTCTGCTGGCTCTGTTGTGACAACTCCCTTCTCATTTCTTATTTGGGTAATTTGTTTCCTTTCCTGTTTTTCTTTAGTTAGTTTAGCCAGTGGTTTGTCAATTTTGTTGATCTTTTCCAAAAACCAGCTTTTGGTCTTTTCAATTTTTTCAATTACTCTTCTATTCTCCAATGCGTTTAGTTCTGCTCTGATCTCTATGATCTGTTTTCTTCTGGTGTCTGAGGTGTTCCTCTGTTGTTCTCTCTCTACTTGTTCAAGCTGTAGGGTCAGTTCTTTGATTTGGTTTCTTCCTCTCTTCCTTCCAGATGTGTGCATTTATGGAGATAAACTGACCTCTGAGCACTGATTTGGCTGTATCCCATAGGTTCTGGTAGGAAGTGTTTTCATTCTTGCTGGAATCCATAAATGTCTTTATTTCATCCTTGATTTCTTCTATAACTCATGGTTTTTTGAGCAAAGTGTTGTCCAGTTTCCATAAGTTTTGCTTTCTATGTTTTCTCTCCTATTGATATTGACTTTATGGCTTTATGATCTGAGAAGATGCTTTGCATTAATTGAATGGTATGGATTTTGTTGAGAATTGTTTTATATCCTAATGTATGGTCTATTCTGGAGAATGTTCCATGTGCACTAGAGAAGGTGTAGTTGTCCGCTGATGGACAGAAACTTCTGTATATGTCGATGAGGTTTAGTTGGTTAATTGTGGCAGCAAGTTCTTCTGTGTCTTTATTGAGCTTTTTTCTATACAATCTGTCCGATATTGAGAGTGGAGTGTTGAAGTCTCCTACTATTATTGTGGAATGATCTATCTCCTTTTTGAGTGTAGTCAGTATTTGTTCGACATGTGTAGGTGCTCTAATATTAGGTACATAAATATTTAATATTGTTAAGTCCTGGTTGTGTATTGAACCTTTCAGCAATAAATAGTATCCATCCTTGTCCACGATGGTGGATTTTACATTAAAATCAATTTTATCTGAGATTAGAATTGCCACACCTGCTCTTCTTTGTTCATTGTTAGCTTGATATATATTCTTCCATCCTTTGATTTTCAGTTTGTCCCTGTTTTTAAGTCTAAGGTGCGTTTCTGGTAGGCAACATATAGATGAGTCTTGTCTTTTGATCTAAGATGTCACTTGATGTCTCTTTACTGGAGCATTCAGTCCATTCACATTCAATATAATTATTGATCGGTATGTGTTCAGTGCTGCCATTGTGATGTGTTTATTTTTACGTTGATGCTTTCTCTGTTGTTCTTATTAGTCTGTTCTGGGACATTTTTTTTTTTGTGAGTTGATTTTTCACCTTTTTCAGAGATGGTTTTGTAGTTGTTGAGTCTCTTGTGTTACATATCTTGATATGCTATGATACATCTTTGTTGTGCTTTACAGCTGCCCCTATGATCCCCCTTAATAAACTATATGTAAACCCGATTTTGATTGCTACCAGTCTTGACAACTTCCTCTCCATCTGGAAAGACGACAATGACTGTAGTACATCCTTCTTTTTAATACGATGATATCACAGTTTACATGATACGATCACTAGATCATTTCTTTCACTATTATAGCTTTGATTGTGTTTGGAGCCTTCCCTAACTGAGAAGGATTCTGGATAATGTGTCCTTCTAAAACACAAAGTTAGCGGTTTTGTTCTTCCATGCCAAGAGATTCTTTCAGTATTTCTTGTAGCTTTTGTTTTGTTTTTTACAAAGTCTCTGAGTTTCTGTTTATGTGTGAATGTCTTCATTTCGTTTTCATATTTGAAAGACAGTTTTGCAGGATATGTAATTCTTGGTTGGAGGTTCTTCTCCTTCAAGACTTTGAATGTGTGATGCCACTGGCTCTGTGCCAGCAGGGTTTCCCTCTGAATATTAGCTTTGCTTTGAGTCTCACTACCTTTAAGAGTTTCTGCTTACATTTCATTTTGTTGAGTTTGATTATAATACGTCTTGGAGTCTTTCTACTGAGATCTCTATTGATTGGTGTTTGATACGTATCTTGAATATCTGTATTCTCTTCCTTCATAATTTCTGGGAAGTTTTCTGTCAGGAACAATACTCTCTGTGTTCTCAGGTGTCTCGCCCTGTTCAGGAACTCCAATTAATTGTAGACTGTTCTTCTTAATAGAGTGCCACATGCTTCTTAATTCTTCATTTTTCCTGTTTCTTTTTTCTGATTTCTCCTCATAGATGCTGGAGTCAGTGGCTCTGTCTTCCAAATCAGAAATTCTCTTTTCCATTTGTTCCTTTCTGTTTTCTTGGCTTTGAAGTGTCTATGTCTTTGATTTTGTTCTTGATCTGTTGGATTTCTGAGTACTGATGTTCCATCAGATTGAACAGCTTGCTTAATTTTTTGTTTTGCTCTGCTGCATTTGTATAAGGTCTAGGAGGGCTCTCTATATAATCCTTTTGTATTCACCTTCTGATAGTTTCAGAAAAGCTTCTTCAACTGGGAAGTTCTGAGGTGGTTTCCTTTGGGAGCCTTCTGATGCCATGGGTGACTTCCACGTTTCCGTCTTCTCCAATGTTTGTCGATTTTGGGGCTTCATGTGGGTCAATAGAGGCTGGGAGAGATGCTGTGAAGATGGACCACAGTTGTTTCTCTAGGCCGTCTTAAAATGAGAAGTAAAAAGTATTTGACAGCTTCCAAAGTCAGTCAGGTTTTCAGGTGTATACGTCCCTCTTCCCAGCTGGCAAAGTAAGCACTTCTGTATTGAATACCAGATGTTATAAACTAGCTCAAAATACAGAAAGGCTACTGGCCTACTGGCCTCTGCTGTCAGGCCTCAGCTGTAGGCGATACTGTGTACAATTCTGCTTTTCTGTTGGAAAAGCAGTCTCTTCTGGGTATATACTGCCTCCCAGCCCAGGAGTTAGGTCCAGATGAGGCTTCTGTATAGATGGCCCCACTTCCCAGCAAAACAAGATGGCGTCCCACATGAGCTCGCCAGCTTGCCAGGACCAGACTTGCTGCAGAAAGAGGGGCCAAGAGTGCTGAAATTCCCAGAGTCCACAGTATCCACTGCTGGGTCCCAGCTCCAGGTGACACTTTGGAAAACACCACCTCCCTGCTAGAAAAGCACCCCACCCTGCAGAAGCCACCTCCCAGCCTAAGAAACAAGCCCTGCCATGGCCTCTGCCTGGGCTTCTCTGTTTCCCGATAGGCCAGAGGAGCTGAGGTGCATAGAGTCCAAAGCCAGGCTCTCAGAACCTGGCAATTATGCCTGCTGGCCCCCAGCAGTGCGTCTGAGACCAGCAGCTAGTTAAGTCCCAGTTCTACCCGCCAGCCAAGCCTGTGGGGGAAAAAAGACGAAATGGTAAGCTACCTTCAGTCTGTGCAAGCCTGTGCTCACCAAGAGTGGGGTCATTGAAAGAGAGGAGGTTTTGTGTTCAGTGGTATGAAGTTCAAATCAGCAGCCCTATGCCACATCCCAGGGCTCATTAGGTGTCCAGAAGGCTCTGTTTAATTATCATTTCAGGTCTTGGTTTCCAGAGGGATTTACAGAGATGTGCGTTTAGTCCACTATCTTGACTCTGCCTCCCCAAATTAAATTCTTACAGAGAACTTGAGGGTTCTTGAGAATATCACTGCAGATACACAAGGATCTCCAGACCTTAATTTGAAAAAACATGGAAAAGATCCTTAACTTAGAATAAAAGCATTAAACCTTGGATGAACAATCCAGCCTATAATACCTACAGGGTATCACAGATCTATGGACCCCCTGGGCAGTGCAAAAAATTAACACCACTCAACTGCTTCCTAAAGGTTGGTGGTTTGAATTTACACAGATTTACCTCAAGGAAAGTCCTAGTGATCTACTTTCAAAAATCAGCCATTGAAAACCCTGTGGAGCACAGCACTGCTCTGACAGACACAAGTCACCATAAGTAGGAGCTGATTTGATAGCAACTGGTTTTATTATAGGACTATAGGTAGCTGAGTGGAAACCCTGGTGGTATAGTGGTTAAGTGTTATATCTGCTAACTAAAAATTTGGCAGTTTGAATCCACCAGGGAAACTTGAATCCACTCCTTGGAAACACCATGAGATAATTCTACTGTGACCTATAGGGTCACTATGAGTTGGAACTGACTTGATCGGCTTTTTTTATAGGTAGCAAGGCTGTTTTATTTATCTCATAGATTTGTTTAAAACAGTAAATAAATTTACAGTGACACATTTTTTTTGTGTGTGAAAACATCCTCATGGCATGTTAGAAGATAAGAGGAATACTCCAACCTTCTTTTGCATCTTTCAGGGCATTCTGGTTATTAATACAGTTTTTTTTTTTTTTTAAATGGTAGTCTCCAATTTTGTATTTAAACTATATACTGAATTAAACCATTTTAAAATAAAGCTAAATCCTTCTCCTCAAAATGTCCCCTATAAACAGAAAATAAAGAGCCTTCTATCAGCACTTTTTTTTTTTTTTTTAAAGTTTGTTTAAGTACAGTCTTATGGCCAGTTATGGTCCTCTGAACATGAAAGTATGTTTGTTGAAACTACTTGCCTGATTTGAAATGCAAAACTTGAGAAAATGCAAACATGACTGCAAATGTGTAAGCACAGTGTCTTGTACATATGTTCCTAATTAAGGTAAAATTTTGTTGGAAAAAATAAATATGTAAATACAATAGATTCTGGAATGGGCTAAAAAAAAAGTAAAATGTAAGAAGTGGCTAATTGGTCTTGGTCCATGATGGATTTTAATCATATTTAACCTATAAAAGATAACCACAAGGAAAATATCAAAAGGCCTACTCTGGTGACCATGGTTTCAAGGGACATCTAGGTCAACTTGCATAACAAAGTACATTAAGAAAATGTTCTGCATCCCACTCTAGTATATGGCACCTGGGATCTTAAAGCTAGCAGGCCAATCATCTAAAGAGCATTAATTGGTCTTAACTCATCTGGAATAAAACAGAATGAAGAACATCAAAGCCATAAGGAAAATATGAACCCAAGAGACAGAAAAGGGCCACATAATCAGGAGACTATATCAACATGTGACTGGAAGAACTTGATGGTGCCTGGTTTCCATCAATGACTCTTCTTACTGGGAACTCAAAAGGAGTCCCTGATGGAGCAGGAGAAGTGGGAGGTGCAGAACTTGAACTCCAGTAAAAAGACCAGACCTCACGGTTTGAACAGACTGTAGCATCCCCCAAAAGACAAGTTCTGCAGATTCTCTGCTAGCCCAGAACTGAAACTATTCCAGAAGCCAACTCCTCAGACAACAATTGAACTGGTCCATAAGACTTAAAATGAGACTGGTGAAGAATATGCTTCTTGGTTTAAGTAGATCCAGAATACTAACTGAGTAGCTTCTGGAGGCAAGATGAGAAGAAAGACGAGGGTAGGAGCTGGCTGGACATGAGAAATCCGAGATGGAGAGAAGGAGGGTGCTACCACAGTATAAGGAGGGCATCTAGGATCATGTAACAAAGTGTGTGTACATTTTCGTATGAGAAACTAACTCAATTGCAAACTTGCACTTAAAACACAATTTAAAAAAACAAACACACTGCTCTAAGTCTTTTCACTTTTTCTATCCAGCCATTTGGTGATTTTCACTTTTTACTTTCTGTGCCTATTTTTAGACATTCAACACGAGCATAAGCCATTGAATGGAAGCAATGAATTAATGAACAGTAAAATTCAGGTTGCTGCCAACATACGGCTGGCAGGTAAGGTCAGGTGATAGGGCCAGTAGAGAGAAAAGGTGTTTCCTGTTGCATACGTGGGCAATCTATTCACGAGTTCTACAGACCTCCATCAGGAAAAGGGTCATCTTGTCCACAGGGCTTCAAACATTCCACTCACAGTCATAGCAGTTGGAGAAGCAGGCATCAAACAGAAGGATCACACACTCCCTGAGAGCATAGAGACAGAGGTCCTTCAGGTTAAGAGGTCACAGTGAACAACATAGCTGTTCCAGTGATCAGCACAGACAAGACTCTGCAAAGGTAAAAGCTTGAAGACAAAATGTGGACAGCACAGCTTAGACCACACTGAGTAAGACAGAGTGCCAGTCTAAACAAATACAGAAATTTCCTTTGGCAACTCTAGTGGTCACTGATTCCTTAGCTAGGAGAAACTAGAGGTGAGCCCACTTAAGTCTCTTACACTATGGTATATATGAGTGTAACTGCTATGTATTTGGTTTTCTTTAGAGTGTGGGTTTCAGTCATTCTTAATATATTCTGTCCTCCTTGGAATTCCAAGTTAAAAATAAATAAACCCTATAGTTCTTGCCATATACACATATCTGGATAAGGTTTTTAATTCTGACTTATGAATCATGAGTCTGGCTGCGAAGATAAGAAATTTTTCTGGTGTCTGTATGCAAATATGGAGCCCTGGTTGCTCAATGGTTAAGTAAGAGCTCATTTATTAGAATCCACCAGCCACTCCTTGGAAATACAATGGGTCAGTTCTGCTTCATGCTATAAGGTCAAACTGACTCTACGGCAATGGGAATGGGAATATGCAAGTATATACTTGTGGTGGGTACATCTACTTCACTTGCCAATTACCCCTTCTTCCTCTGAGAAAGAAGCTCCCTTCTTGGAACTGCTCCTTTCACCACTCTATCCACATGGTTTAAGGGGGAATAATGGGTACACGGTTTTCTGTGATCACATTTCACTGACTTCAGATAACCACTCCAGGGTAGGATGTCTGCCTATAGCCAGACAATCAGAGCCTTCTTCAACATTTTTCTATTGGGAATTGCAAAATTAGGTCAGTCCGTCTTTGGTATTTTAACCTACAATATGTGAAACACAAGATCTACAATGAGACAAAAGAGTTGAACAAACCAGAAGAGCAGAGAGAAACAGAAAGAAGGAATCCTGGTAGTACTAGTGCTCATGGTTCCAATTTTATTTTGTAATTTTTAAATGCTTTGTCTTTCCTTTGGCTTGACTTTTAACTGTTCTTTAATGACTTGAAATATCCTAGTTGTTGTTATTTGTTCTGGAATTGGTTCCAACTCACAGTGACCCTAAATGTGACCTTTTAGTAGCCAGTCACCGGGCCTGTATTCTGAGGCACCTCTAAAAAAACAAAACCATCATCTTTGAGTCATGCATATCTAAACCAAAAAAACCAAAGCCACTGCTTTGCGTCAGTTCCAACTTAGAGCATCTCTAGCCAAGCCAAGTGCCGTAGAGTAGGATCCGACTCATGGCGACCCTAGGGGCCAGGGTAGAGAGCTTCAAATTACCACCCTTTCAGGTAGTAGTGAAGTGCTTAATCTTTTGAACTACCCCAGGGTTCCTTCTTCTTCCTAAACAAATTTGCTTTGGGACTTTGGCTACCAGCAACCAAGGGAAACTTAAATAATAAAATAATATATTATTGTTTGCTCATTGGAAATGTGTGACAGCCATGGGGCTATGGGATGATTTCAGTTCAACTTTCATTTCAGGTAACCATAGTAGTTGAATTACCACAAGTTTAGTTTCAAGGGTCAGGCCAATATCAAAAAAGAGAAAAATATCAATTTTCACATTGTTGTTCTATACTCATGAAAGGGTAATCACTGTAGGACATAGTAGGAAATGTCAAGAATTTTCAAAGGGTTCTTCCTTCATTCTTTTTTTATTATATATTTTTAAAACCTTCTGTTTGTGAACCGTTTGCTCCACAGGCAATGCAGCTGGGGAAGCTACGGGTGGTCTCCTCCGGACTCCACCACGACATCCCTGGGATGTCGTGCCTCAGGCTCATAGCCCTTCACTAAACAGGGTCCAAGGCGGGGAGAAATCAAAGGAGATATTTTTACAAAACGGGCTTTTTCTTTTTTTTTTTTTTGTTGCTTGCTGTGTGAGGATATTAAGGAATGGTCCGGCTGGAAGCTGGGACGCCTGAACACAACTGCAGCAGGAAGGGGATGGTGATTGAAGATTCCCCCTGCTTAGCCCTCCCTTCCTCTGCTTATTTGGTCTCCCCTGTCGCTGACCACCAATTGCTGTTATTAAGGGCCTCAAGTCAGTCCGTGACTCCTGGGGACCCCGTGCACAACGGAATGAAATGCTGCCTAGGTCTGTGCTACCCTCATAATTACCTGCTGATCATTGTGATTCACGGGTTTTCACTGACTGATTTTCAGAACCAGATTGCCAGGACTTTCTTCCTAGTCTATCTTCATCTAGATGCTCCACTGAGACACGTTCAACATCACAGAAACATGCAAGCCTTGACCAGCAGACAAGTGATAGTTGTGTGTGAGGTATTTTGGCTAGAAATCAAACTGGGGTTGTTCCCATAAATCAAAATCAAACCTGCTACCATCAAGTAGATTCTGACTCATGGTGACTCCATGTATTCTAGAATACAACCAGTCCACAGGTGTCCTTGGTTGGAATCTTTAGAAAAGCAGATCCTTTACTTCCATGGAGCTGCTGGGTAGGTTTGAAGTGCCAGCGTTTAGGTTAGTAGTCAAGTGCAAGCTGTTCGCACAACCAGGGCTGCAGATGTCTCCCAATAACCGAAAAAAAAACAACCAAACCCACTACCATTGAGTCGATTCCGACTCATAGTGACCCTATAGGACATAACTGTCCCATAGAGTTTCCAAGAAGCACCTGGTGAATCCAAATTTCTAACCTTTTGATTAACAGAAATAGTATTTAACCACTGCACCACCAGAGTTTCCTGTCTCCCTGATGGCAGGTAAAAAATTTTACCATTATGTCCAAAAGACAGCAGACATCTCAACATTGGTCTGGTTCAGAACAGCTTTTGAATTTCCCTGTAGGAAACAGATTTGGGGAGGAGAAAGTGTTTGTTTGGTTGGTTGATTTTTGCTTTCCTGAAGGAAATGTTAAGACAACACAGCACCACCATCAACATTTCCCACTGTGTTGGAGACTGGGAGGTCAGTGGGGCAGATGGCACCAACCAAGGTGAGAGACGACACAGTCATACTTGATTTGCCCCATCCCCCAACCTGGTTCCCAACAACACAGAGACAATCCCACAGTGAATGTGTCTGGTTCCTACACGGGACCTAGCAGGACAGTCATGGCTCCATCTGATGTTGTTGCCTGTGGGGCAACTATCTGAAAAAGAAGACCTAAAGTCTTCACCGTTCCCCACTCCAACCGAGCATGATACCTTCAACTGTGCATGCGCACATGTGTGCAAGCGTACACACACACACACACACACAAAATCTCCTGCACAGTAGTCCTTCCCTCACTGTTTCATCCTGTGAGGAAGTGTAAAAGCACTTCAATTCAGTGATTGCTCTCCCTACTTTCTCCTGCCACCTGGCATTAGGTTTACTTTAGAGATTGGCCTGCTGTTAGCCAAATGAAACGTAGAGGGTTAGATTTTTTTTTTAGCTATGTATGTGCTGCTTTACAAATTCACATTAACAAGGGTAGAAACCCTTTTCCAAACATGGGCATGAAAGGCCAGGCCCACAGAGAGAACAGTTTCATTTAGGGTTAAACTAGTTAGGCTGATTTGTCAATGTGTCATTGAGTTAGCAGAGTAAGGATTACTGTTTTTCTAATCACTGAAAATACTTTTGCTGAGTATGAACATCAGTGAAAATGTTTTATGACCTGAATTACGCTCAGATCTTTTTTTTCTTTTTATTGTTTTGAAGGCTTTAATCAAAGATTCTGCAACATTTGAGCAGAATCCTATGGATTATTTTGCAAATGGGCTTTTGCATATGCTGTGACTTTTAAAATCCAGAATTTATAGAGCCAGATGGATATTGTTCCCTTTCACAAAGTCTCCTGAGGAGGCAACTAAAAAGCTGAAATTGTTAAAAGCATTTCTCGATCCTCCTTAAACACTGCTTACAGAAAGAGCATGTGCTTTAGAGCAAACCTGCACTGATCCGAGTTTGAATTCTCCCTTGGATACTCCTTCTCTGTCTCACCTGATAATTAGCTCCTCAGCCTGTTCTTTCATTTGTAAAATAAGTTACTAATACCTACCTTTCAGGATTGTCAAGAGGTTTAAAGAAGACAGCGTGATACCTACAAAGGCTAAATAAATATTTATTCTAAATATTGCCTGAGTCCTGCCAATGTTCTTCTAAATATCCTCAGTGATTACAATCTGAATGGTTTTAGATTTTTGAAGTGGCCTAAATTTACTCAAAGTCTATCCCATGAAAAAGGTGACTGAGCTAGGCAATCTTGTTTTGAGGTCAAAAACAAAGTTTTCCTTCTACATAATGTGGCTGCACTCCCTCTGTTACTTGAAGATTGGTTCTGAAGGAAACTCTCAAAGGAGAATTTCCAAAAGTGGCTGCCATGGTCTTCCATGGTGAATACAAGCTTCCACTTCAAGCCTACACAGATTTATCTACCATGACCAGTTGCCATCAAGTCGATTCCTACTCACGGAGACCTCGTGTGTGGTACGTTAGACCATGCTCCACAGGGCTTTTGACAGCTAATTTTGTAAAAGTAGATCACTAGGTACCTCTCCCGAAGTGCCTGCCTCTGGGTGGACTTGAACCTCCAATCTTTCCCTTAGCAGCTGAGCGTGCTAACAGTTTACAGCACACAGGAACTCCTTACCTATTACTGACCTTCTTTCCCACCCAGAGTTTCAGATTCAGAGTCAATTTCAACCAAGTTGGCTAGATCATTTGGAGGCTTTAACACAGAGTCCTTTTCCCAGAGCTGGCTCCTGGTAACTCATTTACACGGGTTGGGCTCCTGAGTCAGCCTTTGAATCACTCTGCTGACAGCCAGACCAGGCGCCCAAGAATGATGAATGTTACCTTTTTAATAAGCTGCTTTTACCTTCAGCTTCCAACATGGGCCCAGTTCACTCAACTGGACTCTTGCCAGCAACCCAATCCTGACAAGTTACCCCGCCGAGCCGTCTCTATTCCCTCAGCTTTCCCTGCAGCACGCCAATTCTTCTTCTACCGAAGGGGAAGATGCGAGGGGAGATTACCTACATGGGAATCTAGTTCAGTTCCTTTTAGCAAGCAACAGAATCAAACTCTGGCTGCTTCCAATACAAAATAATTTACTATATTGACACTTGACAGAAGAGCAGGAAGGCTGGAGAGCCAGGGTTAGTAAACGGGCAAGAATCAGACAAATTAGACATCAGCCAGGGCCAGAGTCAAAATTATACCAGAGGCCTTGTGTTGAAGACATGACTGTCCACCACCCCATGGCTCCAACGACTACCTCAGTGCTGTCCGTCAGATACTGCCTCCAGGATGGCAGATGTTACTATCCTGTTGTTGTTAGCTGCTGCTGTGTTGGCCCCTAATTCATGGTACCCCATGCTCAATGGAACAAAATACTGCCTGGTCCTATGACATTCCCATAATTGGGTGTGGATCAGATCATTGTAAGATTCTCATTGGCTGATTTTCAGAAGTAGATCTTTAGGTCTTTCTTCCCAGCCCATCTTGGTCTGGAGATGCCACTGAAATCTGTTTAGTATCACAGCAACACGCAAGCCTCCAACGACCGATGGGTGGTGGCCATACAGGAAGTACATGTGGTGGATTGAAACTGTGTCTCCCACAGAGAAGGTGAGAATTCTACTACTGAACCACCACCTTCTCCCTCTCCTCCCCACCATTACTCTCAAACTTGTTGCCATTGAGTCAATTCCGGGCAATAGCAGCCTTACAGGACAGGGTAGAACTGCCCATAGGATTTCTGTAATCTTTGTACAAGTAGACTGCCATTATCTTTCTCCAGTGGAGCGGTTGGTGGGTTCAAAGAGTCAACCTTCTGGCGAGCAGCCAGGCACCTAACCACTGTGCCATCAGGGCTCCTTACTGCTACAACCAACAAAGCTAAACCTGTTGCTGTGGAGTTAACTCCAAACACTGTGACTGCTACTACAGACATCGCCAAATGGATGTGCCACCCTGCTTGCTATTTGGCATAAACATCCTGTACCTCAAATTGGGAGAAGAGTCTATCTGATTGCTTTAGTCCCAGTTACATCCCTAACTGCAAGGGTGTCTACAAAAGTATCTGGCATTTCCAGCTTCTACAGTAAGTGGCTAAGAGTCAGGCATCCACTATAGATGTGTGGCAACTAATTATTAACGAGGCCTCTCATGCTTTGACTACTTCTTGAGGAGCATGTTCAGTTCAAAGTCATAAGCTCTGGCTCATTGGGATGACTAAACTTGTCATTTTGTTTCTGGAAAGCTTAAACATGGTTGTACCTTTGGCCGCAGAAATTTCAGTTCCTAGGCTCTGTAATTAGGAAATACTGTGAAACAGGCTAGGATTTCTTCACAAGTACATTTACTGTTTTCTTATGTACTATCACAAATGATTAGAAAAAAATGTTCGGCAAAAGAGATGTCTGCAAAATTATGGCAAATGAGCGTAACGGTACAAAGTACAGTCATTAAAAATGACAATTACATTGGTTTTAAAGAATAAAAACATACAAAATAGGTTATAAAACTGACTCTATAAATGGAAAAACTATACACATAATTGCCTTTACTATGTAAAAATATTGATAGATAGGTAGATAGAAACAGGTAAACATGCCAGGATGGTACTCATTGGTGGAGACTATGAAAGCGCTTGCTATTTCCTTCCTTCTGTTTACTGCCATTTGTTAGATTTTTATTCCAAAGGTGATTTGCTGATTGTACTTTACACAGACATCTAAGTGTGAATTTTTTTAAAAATATCTGTTTCATTTTCTATGATCACTTCAGGAAGAACACTGAATCGATCAAGCTGGCTTATTCTAGATTTCAAAAGACTAAAAACCATATAGCCAAACATGATGACATACAGAGTTATAAAAGTCATTTCATGGACAGTTAGGGGCATTTGGATACAGGCTAAATGTTATATTAAGAAATTACTTTCGGAGATGCATACTAAAGTGTTACTTCAAACAGTCACAATGTCTGGAATTTAATTTTAAAAGATCAGCAATGTATACATACACATTTATTATATATTACATATCAAAATATTAAGAACACACATAAATATCCCCAAAGTTGAAAATAATTGGGTATAAAAAAGGAAAATATTCTTTAATGATGCAAATATTAACCAGAATATTAAAAATGGCGTAGTTATACTAATAACAAAGTTATCTTTATGCAGCAAAGCATCACTACAGAACAACAGGAACACTTCACTATGAGAAAAAGGTTACATTCACCAGGAGATACAGTAATTCTAAATCTATATTCATTTAATCACTCACCCTATAAACTAAAAACTGAAGACATGAATCCATACTTTCATTGAAATTTTAATACATCTGTCTCAATGAATGACAGAATAAGCAAACAGTAAAAATAATAATGTTAAACAGAAGAACCCACTGCCATTGAGTAAATTCTGACTCATAGTGACCCTAGAGGACTGAACAGAACGGCCCCACAGAGTTTCCAAGGAATGTCTAGTGGCATGAACTGCTGGTCTGGTTTAAAAAAAACAAACAAAGAAGATTTGGACAAACTTGACATTACCAGCATACACAGAACACTCCCACCAACAACTACAGAAAACGTATCTTTTGCATACCTGGAGCATTGACAAAATTGACAATTGACTTACACTAGTCACCAAAGCAAGCTTTGGCAATTTTCAAGTGACTAAAATCATCCAGAATATGCTCATCAACTACTAGAGAATTACACTGAAACACGTATATTAATAAAAACATAGCCTACCATTAACAAAATAACTAGAAAATTTGCAAACTTCTAGAAATTAAGCAATACACTTCTAAACATCCTCTAGTACAAAAAGAAATCACAAAGATTGAAAATATTTTTAAGGCATGTGAATGATACAAACATAAGCCATCTGTTTTAACATCTTGTATGCCCACAATCCTAGTTTGCTGAGTCAAAGATAATTTTTGTTTAAAATGGCAGTACTTTTCCTATACATGACAGGTATAAAAACATTTAAGTTAGCTTTGAGAAGTTTCAGTTCTAAATCCTTTGAAAACAAAGGTCAGTTTTTGAGCACCCTGGTAGTATACTGGTTAAGTGCTACATCTGCTAACTGAAAGGTCAGCAGTTTGAATCTGTCAGCTACTCCTTGGAAACTATGGAGCAGTTCTACTTGGTCCTATAGGGTTGCTATGAATTGCAATTGATTCAATTGGAAGTGGGTTTGGTTTTGGTTTAAATTTACCAACACTATACAATCAGAGCAGGAAATGAGTTCTGCTAAGAGGTTTGAAGGCATTTATAATATGCACATGGTAGTTCTACATCAGGTTCATTAACCAGTACTTCTATCTGCTAGAGCAGAGCGCAAGAAATAATCAAAGTCTCCTGGCTGATTGACAGCAGACAACAATAGAGGAAACCTCACCCAAAGCAGACAAAATATGATAGACGATGAGTTACAGGTCTGAAATAGATTTGAAGAGCTTTTACTAAGCACTTCCATAAGCTACACTGTAAGAAAGAGTCCTTGGTGAGGACTTTAGAAAGGAGACATTTCATATCTGTTCCAGGCTACAGATTGTTAACAGAAGAAGAGGGTTCTACAACTGTCAAGTCCTAATTTGAGCTCCTCCACCAACTAGTCAGTGACCATTGGCTAGACACAGGGTACATCTGATCTCCATGAAAGAGGGTACACATGAAATGTAATAAATGAAATATGCCTTATGAACTGTTAAGTGCTGCATAAGCATTAATAATTACTGTGTCACAACACTGTCCCAGCTGAACATCTATTGAGGTCACAGCATAAGCACAAACATTTTGGGAAGGCTTTCAAAGTAACTAATTTAGAAAGTGAATATTCTGCACTTTTATATAATACCAGTGATGTAGCAGTTAAGTGTTACATCTGCTAACCAAAAGGCTGGTAGTTCAAATCCACCAGGTGCTCCTTGGAAACTCTATGGGGCAGTTCTACTCTGCCCTACAGGGTAGCTATGAGTCAGAATCGACTCACGGGCACTGGGTTTGGTCTTGGGATTTTATACAACACAACTTCCCTGCCCTTTTTCAAACTTTTGTAATACTCTTGCAATAACAGTGACAGTTCAACAACTCTGTGCTTTGTAGTTGACATATATCATTGCTAATGTGCAGTTCTCCCAATCCATTAACATAGAGATTATTCAGATTTATTAGATGAGGATACCAGAGATTTGGTGGCATTTAACCCTGGCTGGTGGCGAGGAAGGTGGCAAGGGTGACAGTTAGTACAAAAAAAATCCTTCTTTTAAAGAAGAGTAGGGAGCAGAGGTAGATGGACAAGTATGGTCATTTCAAGAAAGCTCTAGAAGATTCTGTCTTCTCTAGAGAATCACTGGGCTAATTAACTGAATCCAGATGCTAGCAAGTAAACACCTCACATTCACACTCAGACCCCTGTCTACAAAACATATGTTTTTCCCACTGTAATGGAATAATGTATTATGGAGCTATAAATTTAAATGTGTTTTCCTTTTTATTTTGTAAACACAATAAATGATAATCATAGAAATCTGAGAATAGATTGCATAATGCTACCTATAAAATATTTTTGTTAAAAATGTTTAACATGAATTGAATCTAGCTTCTAGACCTAACCTGAAATTTATAGAAAATACAGGGAATAAAAACAAACAAGATAAATATACTGCAAGGAAATACACAAATCTAGACTACCGGACATTCACAATATAATTAACCTCGACTCTTCAAAAAGTCAATGTTATTAAATAGAAAAGAAAAAAAATGGTGGAAGAGTTCCATTTTAAAAGAGATTACAGGAACATAATACCAAACCAAAAATCAAACCCACTGCCGTGCCGTTTATCTCCCCTGACAGGGACCCTATAGATAGCATGGAACTGCCTCATACAATTTCCAAGAAGTGGAACTGCTGACCTTCTGAATACCAGCTGCAGCACTTAACCACTACACTACCAAGGTTTCTGGTCCAAGGAAGGAGACTGATACAATGACTGAAAGAAGAAATGAGACAAGGAAGGAAAGAATGAATGGAAGAAGGAAAAGAAAGAAGAAAGACAGAAGAGGGAGGGAGGGAATAAGCCAGTATAAAGGCAAGATAATCCCTTATCCCATCACCCAGAAATAACCAGCTTGAATATATTGGTGTATACTTTCCAGGACTTTTTTTTTTTTTTTTTTAATTAAAATACATATTTTAAAGTGTGCATTTACAGTACCATCAAAGTTAAGAACCCAAAGTACTTGGAGATCATGCACATGCTTATAATAGTTAAAGAAACTGAGGTCCCAAAAAGCAAGCAACTAAGGTCACATGATGGGTTAGTGACTGAGCCAATGTTCCTTGTTCCATGGCCTTTTCCCTGATACCACACTGTCTTATTTCCACCTTAGCAAAACAAAGTCTACCATTGAGATTGAAATATAAATCCTAAAGGAGGCATGCTTAGTTACTCATAGATTTTCATTTCACTGACAGCAAAATTCTGCAGCACAGTCTGTCAAACTTGTCAAACTGAGATTCCTTAGAGCACACACACCCAAAAAAGAAAAAGTAAATTCTTGATGTCACAAATTATGCTGGTAGCTTCGATATACAATATTTGATTGAATTCTCCCAGCAGCCTTGAGAGGTAGGCATTACATGTCACACATAACATGTATTCCCTATGACCTGCCTCTTCTGGTAAAGACAGTTTCACAATCCAGGTAGAAAAAAGACAAGAAGGGAGAAGAAAAGAAAGGATAACAAACAAATGGAATAATACTTCCATTAACCTCATGAGCATTTAGCAATTGCTTCTTAATGAAACAATAATTATTCAACTATTGATAATGAAAATTACATGTCTAATAATAAACTGGCTTAGTCAAGTGATGTGTTCAATGATAAATTATTGAACATCAAAAAAAAATTGAACAATAATTAGAACCTAAGTTTAAACCCATTAAGATATTGCAATAGAAAAGCCCTACTTCTTTAAATAGGAGATATAGGTGCTAACACAATACACTTCAGGCTCAGTAATAACACATGATTGTCTGTAATTTTCATTCATTATGTCTATCATTTCCTTAAAAACAACTTCTGCCTCCAAAGATGAGGAAAAATGACATAAAAAGTGAAAGGAATGGTAAAATGTAAAATTTAAGAAAACAGTCTATAAGAAGCGAAAAGAATGCATCCTTTAGGGACAATTTGGCATTTATCAAAATGAATTAAATATGAACCTAAAAAGAACTACATTTGGTCTCAGATTTTAAATGAGCAATATTTTAAATTTAGTTTGCAAGGACTTTAAATCAAAAAGTTCCTAATCACTCAGTCCTCTTCTAATCATCTCAGGATGTCAGAAGCAATTAGGAGTAGTTAACATTTAAGATGTATTTTGAAAGTATTTTTTCTCTTAAAAAACTTGAAGAAATATTAATTCTACTTTCACTACATATGCAAGGTGAAGTGGACAACTGAAGATAAAGTTCACTTTCATTTGAAAAGCAAGAGATGCAGGAATTTCGAATAGGCCTTGCAAGAGTACTCAAATAAGGGATTCAATTTTAAGTTTTGTGTAGATAAAACCTAAAAGTTTAAAAACTGAGATACTTACCCAAGAATCAGCCAGATGCTAACTGGTATTCTGTAATAAAACTAGAGGTTTGGAAACACAAGGCTTAGTAAAGTATTTGACTGCTTTAATAAATGATTTTACTGTATTGCCTTAAAATATATAAATTTTAATTAAACCAATGAAATATCTTAACATAATAAACGAATAATTGCAAAAGAAAAGAAATATTTCAATGCTGGGATAGCTACCAAAATTTTCTAGCAGCTTTAAGAATTCCAGCTGAAAAATTTACAGACACATGTATTTGAAATCATTTTATTGCCTTATGACTGACAGTATCATTCTATTGTATCATTCAGTGATTTCAGTGTCTAATCACCTTATTTTTCTACCTAACTATGAATTCACATGTTTAGTGTACGTATAGCATTGTAGAGTCAGGATGCACATCTGTCTTCAGAGCATGTAAGGTTGGGTGCTTCCTGTTAATCAGGGCATCTTTCCCAGAGACACTGTATAGCACCTGAAACTTCATCATTAAGTGAAGCGACCACATGTATGTAGAAAACAACTGGAAAAATTATCAGGATTTTAGCCTTAACATGGCCATTGAACAATCTCTGTAATATTTATCCTCTGATGGTTGTGGTTTCCTCATCTGTATAACTGAGGGAGCTGGGTGGACTATACTGGGGATCCCCGGATGGCACAAATGGTTAAGCACTAAGATGGTAACTGAAAGGTTGGTGGTTCAAGTCCATCCAGAGACACCTTGGAAGAAAGGTTTAGGGGTCTACTTCGGAACAAGCAGCCATCGAAAACTCTGTGGAATAAAATTTTATTCTGACATACATAGGGTTGCTATCAGTCGGTCTCGAGGCCACAACAATTGCTTTGTGTTTAGCTTACATCAACAGTTTGCAACCTTGTTTTAAATTTCACGTATCCCTTTCTTCAGACAGAATCTTACAGTATCTATCACCTTAAACAGATAATACTGAAGCCACTCTGGCTGGAGGCGTTGAGAGGTCAAGACTGGAGCCTATTCACTGTTTCCAGCACCACTGGGGATGTCCATAAGGCATCTCAGTGACTTCTTCAAGCACAGTATTAAAGCCATAAGTTCAGTTCATTGTTGTTAGGTGCCGCTGAATTCTTCCGATTCACAGCAACCCTATGAACAATAGAACGAAAGACTGCCTGGTCTTGCACCACGTCCCCAGTCGTTTCTTTGCTTAAGCTCACTGTTGGGGCCTCTCTGTTAATCCATCTCATCAAGGGTCTTCCTCTTTATTGCTGATCTTCTGCTCTACCAAGCATGATGTTCTTCTCCAGGGACTGCTTCTTCCTGACAACATGTCCAAAGTACGTAAGACGCAGTCTTGCCATCTTTGCTTTCAAGGAGCTCTCTGGTTATACTTCTTCCAGAATAGATCTGTCTGTTTTTTCTCTTGGTTGTCCATGGCACATTCCTCTTCAGCACAAATCAAAGGCATCAATTCTTCTTCTGTCTTCTTTGTTCATTGTACAGCTTTTACATGCATAAGATGTGATTGAAAATACCATGGCTTAGGCCAGGTGCACTTTAGTCTTGAACGTGATATCTTTAGAGATTCTTTGCAGCAGATTCTCCCAGTGCAGTGTTTCCTTTGATTTCTTGACTGCTGCTTCTAAGGGCATTGACTATGGACCCATGTAAAACGAAATCCTTGACAACCTCAATCCTGTCTCCATTTATGATGATGTTGCTTACTGATCCAGGTGTGAGGATTTTTGTTTTCTTGATGTTGAGGTACAATTCATACTGACGGCTGTGGTCCTTGATCTTCATCAGTGTTTCAAATCTTCTTCACTTTCAGCAAGTAAGATGGTGGTGTCTGAGTAACACAGGTTATTAATGAGTCATCCTCTAATCCTGATGCCGCCTTCTTCTTTGTATTATTCAGCTTCTTGGATTATTTGCTTGGCACCCAGATTGAAAAGGTATGGTGAAAGGACACAACTGTGATACACACCTTTCCTGACTGTAGATCATACAGTGTCCTCTTGTTATGTTCGCATGACTGTCTCTTGATTCATATACATTTAAGTGTTCTAGAACTCCCGTTTTATGCAACGCTAGCCATAATTTGTTATGATCCACACAGTTGAATGCCTTTGCATAGTCAATGAAACACAGGTAAATATCTTTCTGATATTCTCTGCTTTCACCAAGATCCATCATTGCCATCAGCAATGATATATCTGGTTCCACATCCTCTTCTGAAACCAGCTTAAATTTATAGCAGTTCTTGTCAATTATAAAAGCCGTAAACAGGAGGCCCTCTGGTAAGTTAGGATTATAAACAGGTTTTGCTTGGTCTGCCTAGTGTTCAACATTTTTTAAAAAAAAACTGAATGCCTTTAGATGGGCTTGTACCCTCCTGTCTACCCCAGGCTGCACGCTGCCTGCTGTTTAACACCAGTGTCCTTTCACACATTTATGTTAACTGCTAGGCCCCTGAAGTTTATGACCTGAAGTCAGCTTGGCCACTGACATTCTGTGATCAATATGTTTGACTGAGCATGACTTTCTGATGGCTCCTCTTTTAAAAACAAATGTTTCTAAGAAACATATAGCAACCATTCCAAAACTGTTTTTTAAATATATTTTATTATGATTTAAGAACAATTCGACAATCTATACCTTTTTGCCATAGAACACCCAGAACTTTCTGCTCTGCTCTATGATAGCTGCCACCCCCACACCCCCACCCCATGACATCACACTTCCCCTTTTGTCTGGAACTTCCTGTGACCTTTTGACCAAGGCTTTGCCTCCCTCTCCCAGTCATCTCGGTTCCAGCGAAAAGCCTCTCAGACAATCCTGTGTACATGTTTAAAGGTTTGCTCATCTCCAGTCTCACTCTATGTTTTGTATAGTCCAGTTCATTCCTTGTCTGGGGAGCTGTCCCCAGTGCTGACTGTGGTTTGGGGTTAGAGAGTTCAGGGGCCATGCTCCCAAGGGGTCCTCAAATCAGAAAGACCATCAAGTGTGGCCTTTTGATAGAGTTCTAGCTCTTCTCTCTACTTCTTCTCCCACTATGTCTGGGCTTCTGCTCCATGTACACTATCTGGGCTGTCAATGGTGGTGGCTAGGTACCATCTAGTTCTTCTGGTTCCATGCTCAATTGGACTCTGGCTCATATGGCTCCTTCTATCTGGTGGACTCATATTTTCCTCCTGTCCTCGATATCTACCATTTACCTCTGGTCCAGATAGATTGGGATCATTTGGTGCTATTCAGATACCAGCTTGCTAGGTTTTAAGATCCCAGGCACCACTCACCCAAGTGGTATGCAAAACATTATCTTAAGAGAGGGAGAGACAAAAAGCTTGGTATACCAATTAGATGGATGTCTCCTGATAATGTGGTTCTCTGATCACAGACCATTTCTCTGTCCTTCTAAAGAGGTAAGTCACACTAAGTGGACAATTTGGTTTTGAAATTGAGTAGTTATGGGCATCCCATTTCTAGTGCACGCTGTCACATCCTACATGCAAACCTAATCCTAATCACTATATAATTTGTAAAAAGTCCTTCTCCTTCCCTCTCAACTGTTGATTTCTTCTGCGCTTAAGTGATTTGTTGAGTCCTTATAATAATGTCTCATACAAAATTGGTCCTTTTGAGTCTAATTTCACCCAGCATAATTTCCTCTAGATGGTCCCCGAAACAGTTTTAATACAAATGAATTTATCAGAACTTTCTCTCAACCTAGCGATACTGAAAATCATTGTTTACTAAGGACCCAGTGCTTACCTGGGGACTCACTGAAGAGACGGTTAATTCCAGGGGTTAGGCAGGGAAAATACAAGACAAACTTGTTGCTGTAGAGTGCAAGGAAACCCAGGCGGCATGTTGGTGAAATGCTATGGCTGATAATCAAGAGGTCAGCAGTTCAAATCTACCAGGTGCTTCTTAGACACTCCATGGGGCAGTTCTACTCTGTCTTACAGGGTTGTTATAAGTCGGACCTGACTCAACATCACCTAAGAACAACAACAACATGGAAAACAAGGACATTCTCAAAGTATTGTGGAAACAAGTGGAAAATAGCAAGTCAGGCTGAAGGGGCTGTCCAGTGGCCAAATCTGGGAAAATCTGAGCATCAGAATAAATAATGATAGACACAGATTACAACTCACTCAATTGCATAAGCATCTGTCAGTCTATATTATTTAAAAAGAAAGGAGAGAAAGCTCTCTTTCTTATCATAGACTGTCAATTAATAAACATCAAAGGAATGATGGAGTCAGAAAATCATCAGTGGATCCTGAATCTAGTCAAGAAAAGTGTTAGAAACAGGATAGTCACTGTCTATTCACAAATAGATGGTTTTAATAAAGGAAATTTATTTTCTTACTGTTGAGTAGGCTACAAGTCCAAATTTAGGGTGTCAGCTCCAGGGGAAGGCTTTCTCTCTCTGCTGGCTCCAGAGGAAGTCTTTCTCATCAAGCGCTCTCGGCACAAGAACCTCGAGGTCCAGAGAACGCACTCTGCTCCTAGTGTTGCTTTCTCTATGGCATGAGGTATCCATGTTTCTCTGCTGGCTTCTCTTTTGTATCTCAAAAGAGATTGGCTTAAGATACTGTTTTAGTCAGCTAGTGCTGTTCTAACAGAAATACCACAGGTGGATGGCTTTAACAAAAGAAAGTTTATTCTTACACAGTCCAGTAGGCTACAAGTCTAAATTCAGGATGTCCGCTCCAGGGGAAGGCTGCCCTCTGGTCACCTGGAAAAAAGTCCGGTAATCCGTCAATCTTTGTCCAGGGAACATCTTGGTGCAGGAACCTCAGGTCTGAAGGATGTGTTCTTCTCCCAGTGTTGCTTGTTTGACGGTGTGAGGTTCCCAATTCTCTGCTTGCTTCTCTTTCCTTTTATCTCTTGTAGGATGCAAAGATCAAGGTTGGGGAAAGCCACACTCCAGGGAAACTCCCTTTACAGTGGATCAGAGAGATGATCTTCTGAAGGAATTTACAGTCCCACCCTAATCCTTTAACATATAGCACAGTAAAATCACAAAATGGAGGACAAATGTAGGATACAGGGAATCAATGTCACACGGCTACACCTATTTTGGGGGGGACACAATTCAATCCATGACAGATACTATCTATTCTTTTATATCTCATCACTATAACTGTCACTAATCTATCTCATTACATCAAAGTGATAGGATTTACAACATATTGGGAAATCGTATCAGATGACAAAATAGTACACAACCTTACTATGCTTGGAATCATGACCTAGCTAAGCTGACATATATTTCGGAGGACAAAAATCAATCCATGACAGTTAAAATATCTCCCTACAAACAAAAAACCTAAATCCACTGTTGTCCAGTCTTTCACAACTCATAGTGATCCTATGGACAGAGTAGAAATGCCCCACAGTTTCTAAGGAGCAGCTGCTGGATTGAAACTGCTGATCTTTTGGTTAGCAACAAACTATTTGTTAATCACTGTGCCACCAGGGCTCCATCTCCCTACAAATCTTTTATTAATTACAAAAAGGAAAGCGGTAATTTTATAGTAGAGAAATTTCCTTAACCAAGTAATCAAAGTTCACACCACCACAAATATTGGGACAAACAGATATTGTGTGTCTCCTGATATGATGCTTTGTCAAGGACACAGTATCACTTCAATGGTATTCAAACCAAAAAATATTGACACACTGTCTAAAATGAGAAATTCTCAATCAATCCCAGAATGAAGGACCGTCTATAAAACAAAAACATGAATCTGTATGTATGTCATGGATTGAACTATGTCCCCTAAAAAATGTGTGTAGCAATTTTGTTGGGCCATGATTCCCAGTACTGTGCAGCAATTCTCCATTTGTGATTGGTAATTTTTGTGTATGTGGTAAATTCTAATCTCTTCCTGTGGTTAATAGCGCAAGATTGAGTTATGTTAAAGAGGACTAAGATGGAATTGTAAAACCACTGCTAAGCTTACATCCCTGATCCAATGTAAAGGGAGTTTCCCCGGGGTATGTTCTGTGCCACCTTTCATCTCTCACAAGATAAAAGGAAACCAGAAAGTTGGGGATCTCATACCACCAAGAAAATAGTGCTTGCAGCAAAATATGTTCTTTGGACCTGAGGTCCCTGTACTGAGAAGCTCCACACCAAATAAAGACAGATGTATCACAAGGAATGTTCTCCAGAGTTGACAGAAAAAGCTGTCTCCTGGGGCTGGTGCCCAGAATTTGAACTTTTAGCTTATTGGGCTGTGAGAGAATAAACTTTCCTTTGCTAAAGCCATCCATTTGTGATATTTCTGTTACAACAGCACTAGATAAGCAAGACAATGTACTCTACATAAAAAGGTCAAGTTAAGACTCCAAAGAAAGGTTGTGAAACTGTTCAAGACTAAAGTTAACAAACGAGGTATGGCACTTAAATACAGTACACAATTCTGAACTGGACTGGGAAAAATTAGCTTATAGCTAACTATTGGAACATTATTGAGAAAACTGAAAAAATCTGAATCTGAACTTGGACTGTGGACTATTTTGTGTCAATTCTAAAATAATCAATTTTGGTAACAGCCATGTTATTAAAAAGAATGCCATTGCTCTTAAAAAAAAACACATTGAAGTATTTGGGGGCAATGTCTCCAATCTTCAAATGGTTTACAAAAAAGAAAGAAAGTATACAAAACAGAGAGAAAAAGCAAAGGGGCAAGATATAAATAATGAATCTGGATAAGGTATACATGGGGTTCCTAGTACAATTCTCAAAACTTCTACATATATTTGAAATTACGTCAAAATATAAAGTTATGGAAAATATTAACAAGAAAAGTTTGCTGAGTTGATTTGGCAATATAGCATACCTTCTGTTTCAACGTGACTGATCATTTACCAGCTAGGATATACAGGGTGCGAATATGCATCACACAGCAAGGAAAAATGGTGTTCGCTGGATGATCTGAGGTTGGTAGTAACAGAAAGAAATGGTGACATGGGGAACACTGAAGATTAAGTGAAAATTCTGCACTTATTTTTAGACCCAACTTCCCTTGACAGGAAAGAGAATCATTCCCCTTGAATCATCCTACTGGGATGGATATGAACAAACTCAGCCTTGTTTCCTTTTTGGCTTTCTAATTTAAAGTCAATATTTTAATAATCTCTTCAACTCTTCAGATGGTTGCTCTCAGCCAGCAAATGGACCACTACCAATATGTAATTAAAGCAGAATAACAAATAGTTAGGATATAGATTACACAGGTGCTGACTTACAAATGCAAACGTTGTAGCAGAAGATTAAGCTCCCAGGAGGCTAGAGGTGTGCATCATCGCTTATTGCCATCATAATTCATTAATGGTCAAAGGAATGCTGAAATCAATATTCTAGCAGTCAGAGGAATGAAAAAAAAACAATCACCACCAGAATAAGATGCAAAGACAGTCTCAAAATGCTGCTTCGCACATAATTAAGAAACTAGTCATTGTCATGCATTTTAAAACTTAACAGATTTTTGTAGAGTTGTTATATGTTCAAGAGGTGGCACAGCTTAAAGGATCTTGAAAAGACTTGTTGTTTCTTGAGAGAAGACCATATGTACAATAAAACAGAAAAGGAGTTACATATGCTTACCTTATTAGCTCAAGAACAGATATTTTCTTCAATTTTTTTTTTCCATTTTCCTGGGAAAGAATTAGAAGGAGGGATTCTATGACACAGAGAATGCCAGGGAAGGCAACGCAACACATGACAGTCTTAAAATACACTTGAAGAGAATGTACAAACACCAGCAGCTCCAAAGCAGATTTCTAGGCCTCAATGCAAGCAATCAATTTCAGTTGAACTAGATATACAACTAGGGAATACACATTTTTAGAAAGTGTGACATGTATTACACTTTGGAGAATATTGAGAGGCAACTGTCTTACATTTATGAATTTACAATAGCAGTCTCCTATCATATTATAATAATCAATGTCTCTTATAAGAACTTAAACAGTATCCATGAAATAATACAAAGAAACTTAAGATTTGCCTAAGTTTTCATTCAGCAAGTCTCATCTCCCATGAACAATCTCTTTTAAACATGTCTGCTCTTAATTTTTTGAGTTGAAACCACTCCACTCTAGTTTCCTTCCTTTCTTCCTTTCCTCCCTCCCTTTCCCTTCTTCCCTTGTTCCTTTCGCTCTCATTCTTTTTCTTTTTTAATAAAAACTGTGCTTTTATAATATACTCATATTTTAGATACAGTAGATCAATGAAAATCTGAAATCACACAGTGGACATGTTAATACAGTCTGAGTTTTGTGGAAAATTTGAACAAGTTTAACTCCTGCCAAAATCAATCAAGAACAGCATGATTTCAAATCTAGCAGACAATTGTGTTTATCTGTGACTACATGGTGTGCCATTTCAGTGGTAATGAGAAGCACAGTGCAACTTACAATTATACATTCGTTAATACTAGGAACTTGGATGTGACAGTTTGGTAATTGGCTCCCAACCTGTTGTGATGGACTTGGCAATTTCATTAACTTTGCACTAAGTTGGCTCTACATGTTAAGAGATTAAATTTTCTCGACCCCACTTCAGGAGTTAAACCAGGGCTACACTTGCACCTGCAATCATTTGGCAGTAGCTTGTAAGTATGCTATTACTTAAATGCACAGGAGCATGTAGAAGTGAGTCTGGTGATGTTATATACTTATTATAATCTTTACAGTAATAATTTTAAAAATTTTAATCTTATAAAAAGATTACCTAAGTGTTCATTCAGTAGGAAGAAAAACCCAGTCCTGAAAATGCTTTTTTTTTCCAGAATGCAAGTTAAGTATAATAAAAACACTATAAAGAGGCCACATGGCCATGATATCATGCTATTAATTTTAGAGAATGTACTCTGTAAAGTACTAGCAATAATTCTGAGAACATTTTTAAAACCATTAAAGTAGACATGACTCTAAGTTTGCAAACACAACCTTATAACTGGGACGGGATGATTGAATGAAATAAAAGTCCTAGCTGCATGATCATCAGTGCCACAAGATGCCAAACTACAGTGACTGTCAACATGTGTGCTCTGATTCTATCTCAACAACCTTACATGCATGCCTACAAAACATTACTCATCAATTATGCATATTTTGATTACAGAAAAGTGTTCATTCAGTCTTCCTCCCAGTTTCTTGTTATGTAATGGCTTCCAGGTATGAAATATAAGAATTTTGCTCACTTATTTTTCATCTTCCTCTCAACTTCTCCCATTGTTAGACAGTTATATCATTATTTCTAAGTTGTGTTTTGGCTACTCTTATAATTTTAAATAATATGTTACACATCAATTTTTCATTACAAACACTTGAGTTGGAATCTTGATTTCCTGTTACAGAAGTTCAGGGTATCAGTGAAGCTGTCCTTCCTTTTCTTCCTGGGTGACGAAAATAGTTAAGCAGTTGGCTACTAACTGGCAGGTGAATGTTTCAAACCTACCCATAGCTTGGGAGAAAGGTCTAGAGATCTGCTTCTGAAAGATCATAGCCATGAAAACACTGTCAGACACTATTCTACTCCAACACACACACAGTTGCCATGAGTCAGAATCAACTGGATAACCACTTTATTTAAAAAAAAAATCCTTCATTCCATATTTCCTTCAGTTTTAATTTTCTACTTTCTGTCAACTATACTTCTATATTGTGAAAATCCATACTAGCTTTTTTAACTGCAACTCAACCAGACTTTTCCTAGTTTCGCCTTAGGTTGACTAAAACTGAAAACCAAATCCACTGCTGTTGAGTTCATCCCAACTCACAGCAACCCCACAGGACTCAGTCGAGTTGCCCCCATAGTTTCCAAGGACCACCTGGTAGATTCCAACTGCTAACCTTTTGGTTAGCAGCCGTAGCACTTAACCACTACGTTACCAGGGTTTCCTTAGGTTGAGTTCAAAATCAATCATAATACTAAAATGAGTCAGAATATATAAATACTGTACAGAGCTCAGTGTAACATGCTAGAATCATTTCTTTTTTACAAATGCAATAAGTGCAAGATCAGAATCCCTGATTCTACCCAAAGGAGACTGTTTTAGCACCATGGAGCCTTGGTGGCACAGTGGTAAAGAGGCATAGCTGCTAACAAAAGGTCAGCAGTTTGAATCCAACAACTGCTCCTTAGAAACTCTACAGGGCAATTCTACTTTGCTATAGGGTTACTGTTGAATTGAAATCAACTCAATGGAAATATTGTTTTTCCTTTTTTTTTTTTTTTTGGTAACTATCATTTTCCTTATACTCTATAAATTATTGAAAATCATAGGGTCACCATGAGTTGGATCTGACTCGATGGCACTTGGCTTGGCATAAGCTTTCAATATCCTTCAAAAGTGGACCACAGCATTGTCAATTAGCTTTTTGATCTTTTCCCCCAGAACTACTGATAGCCTATTTTTAGTCACAAAATACGTGATTTCCCCCATGTGCCTGTCAGTTTGTAATACCGTGGGGGCTTGCATGTTGCTGTGATGGTGGGAGCTCAGTCACTGGCATTCAGACACCAGCAGGGTCACATATGTTGGACAGCTTTCAACTGAGCTTCCAGACTAAGAAGGATGGATCCAGCAGTCTACTTCTGAAAAGAACTAACCAGCGAAAACCCTATGAACAGCAGCAAACTATTGTCTGATACATTGCCAGAAGATGAGCCCCTGGGTTGCAAATGGACCACTACCAGTTAATATGACTAATACAAATTTACCACTCAACCAGTAAGGCCAGCAATGAAGAAATTGAAGACTTTTGCCAGTTCCTTCAGTCTGAAATTGACTAACCATGCATTCAGGATGCACTGATAGTTACAGATGATTGGAAGGCAAAAGTCTGAAACAAAGAAGAAGGATCAATAATTGGAAAATATGGCCTTGATGACAGAAATGATGCCAGAGACCACACAATAAAATTTTTCAAGACTGATGACTTCTTCATTGTAAATACTCTTTCCACCAACATAGTGACCACACAGATGGACCTTGCCAGATGGAACACACAGGAATCCCATCAACTATATCTGTGAAAAGACACAATGAAAAGGCTCAGTATCTTCAGTCAGAAAAAGGGCAGGTGCTGATTCTAACACCCACCGTCAACTGCTCACATGCAACTTCACACTGAAACTGAAATAAATTAGAAAAAGGCCATGAGCAACAAGGCATAATCTTGAACATATCACATATGAGTTTAGAGACCATCTTAAGAATAGATTGGACACACTGAACACTAATGACCAGAGACCAGACAAGTTGTGGAATGATATCAAAGATATCATACATGAAGAGAGGAAAGACAGAAAAGACCAAAGTGGATGTCAGAAGAGACTCTGAAACTTCCTCTTCATTGCTGACTAGCTAAAGCAAAACAAACAAATGATGAAGTAAAAGAACTGAACAGAAGATTTCAAAAGGTGTCTTGAGAAGATGTATTATTATATCATCACATGCAAGCAGCTGGAGATAGAATGCCGAAAGGAAAAACATGCTCTGGATTTCTCAAGCCAAAAGAACTAAAGAAAAAATTCAAACCTTGATTTGTACTAGTAAAAGATTACACACGGGAAATAGTAAATGATGCAGGAATTATCAAAAGAAGATGGAAGACAGAGTCATTATATATGAAGACTGCCAAGTAAGTTTGCAAAATCATCCTAGAAAAACTGCTACATGCCTCACTGCTGAATATCACTACAGTCACCTTCAAAGTACTTCCACTGGGAAACAAGGCACTGATGCCAGCACCTAGCCCACCCTTCAATGCAATTTGGGAGCTCTTTCTGGAATGGCCATCAGACCTGTCGTTGCATTACCCTTGATGTCCTGAATGTCATCCAAATGTCTTCCTTTCAAAATTTCCTTTTCTTCTGGTAAAGTAAAAAGTCACTGGGTCCAGATCAGTTCAGTAAGGCAGTGTGTTCCAATACAGTTGTTCACTTGCTAAAAACTCCCTCACAGACAAACATATAATTAAGTTTGTGAACTTGCCACAATGCCATTGCGCACAATGGTCATTCCAGAAAGAGCTCCAAAATTGCTCTGAAGGGGGAACTCATCACTGGCATCTGTGCATAGCTTCCCAAGGAAAGTACTTCAAAGGTGTCCATAGTGATATTCAGAAATGAGGTATGTAGCACTTAGAACAATTAAGTTCGTGGACTTAATTGTCAGATCTCATATATATCAAAAAGAATTGGTTGACTTTCAACCATTTCAAGAGGCAGCATATGATTAGGAACCAACTGTACTGGAGGAAGAATTCAAAGCTGCACTGTAGGCAGTGGTGAGAAACAAGGCTCCAGGAGTTGACGGAACAGCATTTGAGATATTGCCACAAACATTTGCAACACTGGAAGTGCTCATTCAGCTATACCAAGAAATTTGGAAGACAGCTGACTGACCAACCAACCAGCATAGATCCATGTTTATGCTTAATCCCAAGAATGGTGATTCAACCAAATGTGGAAATTATCAAACAGTATCATCACATGCAAGTATAATTTTGCTAAGGATCACTGAAAAGTGACTGAAGTAGTATATTGACAGGGAACTGCCAGAAAAATTCAGGCCAGATTCAGAAAAGGATGTGAAGTCAGGGATATCATTACTGATGTCAGGCGGATCTTGACTGAAAGCAGAGAATGCCAGAAAGATGTTTTCTTTTGTTTTATTGACTATATAAAGGCATTTGATGATATGGATCATAACAAATTATGGATAAGAATGTAGAGAAAGGGAATTCTAGACCACTTAATTGTACTTATGAGGAATCCATTCATGGATCAAGATAGTCACTGGAACAGAACAAGGAAACACTGCAAAGTTTAAAGTCAGGCATTGTATATGTCAGAGTAGTTTCCTTTCACTGTACCTATTCAATCTGTATGTCAAGCTAATAAATATGAGAAGCTGGACTGTATGAAGAAGAATGGAGCATCAGGATTGGAGGAAGACTTACCAACAACCTGCAGTATGTGGATGACACAACCTTGCTTATTGAAGGTGAACAGGACTTGAAACACTTACTGATGAAGATCATTGACCACAGCCTTCAGTATGGACTATATCTCAACATCAAGGAAACAAAAATCCTCACAACTGGACCAGTAAGCAACACATGACAAATGGAGAAAACATTGAGGCTGTCAAGGATTTCATTTTCCTTTGATTCATGGAAGTGCAGTCTAGAAATCAAAAGACTTGTTGCACTGGGAAAATCTGCTGCAAAAGACCTCTTTAAAGTATAGAAAAGCAAAGGCGTCACCTTGAAGACTAAGGTGCACCTGATCCAAATCATGGTATTCCAACTGCATCACATGCATGCAGAAGCTAGGCAATGAACAAGGAAGACAGAAGAAGAACTGACAGCTTTGAATTGGAGTATTAGAGAGGCATATTCCACAGATGGCCAACATAATGAACAGATCTGTCTTGGAGGAATTACAGCCAGTGTGCTCCTTAGAAGCAAGGATGGCAAGGCTACATCTTACATACTTTGGACTTTGTCTTGGATTGAACTGTAATGTATGTGGCAATTTAGCTAGGCCATGATTCCTGGTATTGTGTGATGTTCCTCCATGTTGTAAACCCTGCTTTTATGATGTTAATATGGGAAGATAGGCAGCAGTTATGTCAGTTGGACAAGACTCAGTGAGTGAGGCTGTACTGTGTCTTCAGGCATGTTTTAGGGATACAAAGGAAAGAGAAACAAGCAGAGAGTTGGGGACCTCATAATACCAGTGCCAGGAGCTGAGAGTATCCTTTGGAAATGACCCAGGCTCACTGTACTTCAGAATCTCCCAGTCCAGCGGAAAACTGATGAGAAGAAATTTTCTCCAGAGACAGCAGAGAAAGCCTTTCCCTGGAGCTGACACCTTGGATTTAGACTTTTAGCATACTAGACTGTGACAAAATAAAATTTCTCTTTTTAAAGCCACCCTCTTGTATTTCTGTTACACGAGCAGCACTAGATGAAACAGAATCTGGTACTGAGAGAGTGGGGTGCTTCTCCAACAGATACCTAAAATGTAGAAGTAGTTTTGAAACGAATGTATAGAAGACTCAGGAGGGAACTAAAGAGAACTGCTAATACCAGAGAAGGTGCTGATGGTGATAAGCAGATGGGGAGCAGCAGAACCAAGAGACCAGCGTGACACAGTGCTGGAGCTGAACCATGGAGTGAGAGAGCTCAGGGCCAGTGCACAGGAGGCTTCCTGGTGGAGTGGGGTGCCTCTGGGAACTTAAATTGGTAAAGCTACAGAGCTTTGGAATACCTTCCCAGCATGGCAGACATGAACATGAGGCCTAGGTCAAGAGGCCATTGGAAGCAGAAGCTGAAGAGACAAGGAGCACAAGGAGCTGAGCCGCCTCAGTTGCAAAAGATATGGCTGTGACCTCAGGAGTTTCAAAGGGTGGAGCCATGGCCTTTGGTGTTTCTAAGGGTAGAACTGCCACTCAGTGGGGACTAGAAAAATGATGTGCCTAAAGTCGAAGGAGTCAATTTGCTGCCCAGTGGGCCAGGAAGTCAAGCTATAGCCCAAGGCCAAGTGAGTTCCACTCAGAATCTGGAGAATGTGGCCAATAATTAGAGTGTGGAGGGCAGGGACACTGTATAAAATGTCTCAGAGAATGGAAGATTATTTGGAAGCCTTCAGGGTTAACGTAATGTGTTCTGTAAATTTGCTTGGTGCCTGTTATGCCTTCTTTCCCTGCAGTTTCTCCCATTTGCAAAGCAGATGTCTAGCATGTGCCTGTCTGTTCTACCACTGCATTTTGGAAGCAGACAACTTGTGTTCTAGATTTCACAGCTGAATAAGAATTTATGGATTTCGGACTTGGACTCGGACTTGAGACTTTTGCTAACATATGAATATGTTCTGGATGTTGCAAGGATGTGATTTGGGGGGCACCAAAGAGTGGAATATCATGGCTTGAATTAAAACCCACCAACCCACTGCCGTCAAGTTGATTCCCACTCATAGCAACTCTACAGAACAGAACAGAACTGCTCCATAGAGTTTTCAAGGAGTGCCTGGCAGATTCCAACTACCAGTCTTCTGGTTAGCAGATGTAGCACCTAATCACTATGCCACCAGGGTTTCCTGGCTTGAACTGTGTCTCCCCCGAAAAAGTGTGTGGGCTAGGCCATGATTCCCTGTATTCCCAGTATTGTGTGTGATGCCTATATGTTGTAAACCCTGTATTTGTTATTAAGGGAGGAAGGATGTTAGTTGTGTTAATGAGGCAGGACTCAATGGGTAAGTCTGTATTCTGCCTTGAGGCAACTTTGGGGGATAAAAAGGGAAGTGAGTTGAGAGTTGGGGACCTCATACCAACAAGAAGCAGTGCCAGCAACTGGGCATGCCCTTTGGAAAGGACCTAGGGTCCCTGTGCATCACAATCTCCCAGTCCAGAGAAAGATTGATGACACACTTTTCTCTAGGGTCAGCAGAAAATGTCTTGCTCTAGAGCTGACACCCTGAATTTGGATTTTTAGCCTACTAGACTATGATAAAATAAAACCTCTCTTTTTAAAGCCATTCACCTGTGGTATTTCTGTTATAGCTGAACTAGATGACTAAGACAGACATGTTATCAGAAGGGTGATCCCTGAAGAAGGATATTATGTTGTCAGAAGGGTGATCCCTGAAGAACAATATTATGCTTGGTAAAGAAGAAGGTCAGTGAAAAATGAGATGACTGCCACAGTGGCTGCCACCATGGACTCCAGCACAACAACACTTGTGGGCATGGTGCAGCCCTGGGCAGTGTTTCATTTTGTTGTGCACAAGGTTGCTATGAGTTGGAACTAACTCAACAGCACTTTAATTTTTACACAATTTTTTTTATTTATTGTGTTTTTTCTTTTTTTAATCAACCACATAATGGAGCATCTGGAGTGACTTTTTGTCATAAGGTGCTTCCCTGTGGCATTCTCCATCCTCCCGCTCCAACATAAATGACTGTATCATACTTTACTTCCTTTACAGCATTAGGTCAGTTCCCTGCCTCTGTCAGGGTCTGGATTTCAAGACGCGACGCAGTTTCCTTTTAAAAGTTAAGTTTTATTTAAAAATGTGCCCAATAAGAAAAAGACTGGTGCACCAGGGATACACTCCAAACTACGTAGAGCAGAGGCGACCCCAAGCTTCTCTAGTGTGTAGTATTTAAGCCATGAAACCAAAAAGCAGGGAGGGTAAGCTGACCTTTACATCGAAAGGTTGAGGCCACCTGGAATTCCAGTTAGTTGTAAATTGTGGTAGTTAGCAAATGTTTTAGTATATTGTGGTCAAGGTCTAGGGGTCATTTGTAAGGCTGTCTACAGGCTTTGTCTTGTGACAGACAGATGTTTTGCAAGACAAAGGTGAGATTACTCTATGGTATCCCTGCTATTTTCTGCTAAGTTGTTTCCTGGAGCCTTCCCTCCCTCAGAATGGAATCTGAGGTTCAAAATGGAGTTACTTATGCTTCACTTCAGCATCTCCTTCTTTCTTAGATAACACTTCCTTTTGTTGGAATATATACTCAGGTTACTTAAGAAAGAGGTCCCAAGAAGTAAACTTTCTAAGTCTCGGTTTGTGTGAAATGCCTGTATTCTATTCTTATAGTTGAATGATAGGCTGGCTGGCTATGTAAATTAATTCCCGGCTCAATTTTCCCCAAAACTGAAAGTACAACTCTATTGCGTTCTAGCAGTCAGGTATGTTAATAAGAACTGACTGCTTGACTACCATTTCTCTGTGGATAATGTAATATTCCTCTCCGGAAGCTTTTAAAAATCATTTCACTAGGTTAATAACAACTCACAGAGATCCTATCAGACAAAGTAGAACTGTCCCATAGGGACACAGAGCAGATTGGATTTGAACTTTTGCCCTCTAAGTTAACAGCCAGGCCCTTAACCACTGAGACACCAGTGAATGCTTTTAGAAAGTTTTATTATAAATTTTAAAAAGTTGCCTCCAAGTTGGTTATTTTCTTCATTTATTGTAACTGGCATTTAAAGCGTTCTTTTAATCTAAAGACATTGGTTCTTTTCTGGGACATTTTCTTCAATGACTTCTCTAATATCTTCCTTTGTATCTTTTTCTCTGTTTTCAATTACATAGGCGTTCAACTCCTTAGATCTTCTTCTAGATCTCTCCTTTTCTCTCATATTTTCTATCAGTGGTGGAGTTAAAATAAAGATGACTGAATAAAGCTATTTTGGAAACATCTAAATAATACTATGATATGATACTTGTTGGTATCAAACAAAAGGAGCCCTGGATGCACAGTGGGTAAGCACTTAGCTGCTAAAGAAAGGGCAGTAGTTCAAATCCACAAGCTGCTCCAGGTAGAAAGATATGGTAGCCCACTTCTGTAAAGATTACCTTGGAAACCACACCTACTCTATCCTACAAGGTCACTATGAGTTGGACTTGACTGGATGGCAAAGGTTTGTTTTTTGTCAAATACAAAAACTCTTTCAGAGAAGCCTGAGGCACTGTTAAGAAAACAATGAAGGAGCCAAGATGAAGAAGAATCTCTCATCAACAAGCAATAAAACAAACAAAACCAAACATTTAGAAACAATCATTATAGTCCATTTGGAAGAGACAAAGACTTCAAGAAGTCTGCTATGAAAAACTTGACAGGCACAAGAGCCATTAAGAGAAAAGGAAGTTACTGGCTGAGCTCATTGTAACTCAGGATGACTCCTTGTGTGTCAGAGTAGAACTGTGATCCCTAGGGGTTTTTTTTGTTGTTGTTGTTGCTGTTTTTTATGATTAAATGAAAGTATACAATTCAAGTCAATCTTGCATGCCTGCAACTGTATCTGCTTTCTTTATCCTAGTATTCTCTTAATAAACACTTCTCCCCTCCTCTCCGATCTCTCCTTACCTCTCTATAAAGAAACCAGTAGGACAGCCACCTATGAATGTATAAAACTATAAAGTACACACACAGATGCTTATTCTCTGTTCCTGAGTCCAGTCTATTGTTAGTCTGAAGCATTACTCCTAGTACTAGTTCCATGTCTAGGCCAGGAGCAAGTCTACAGGACCTTTCCGAGGGGGACTTCCATGTTGTCAGACCATCGATTCTGGTATTTTAAGAGTTCTTGATCTGCACACCCTTTTTCTCATGCTACATCAGAGATTCTACATTGTGTTCCCTATTGAGGCTATTTTTGGTGGTGGCTGGGCACCATCTGGTCCTTCGGGTCTCATGCTGACGCAGTCTCCCAATCATTTGAGTCCTTCCATCTCCTGGGCTCATTTTTCCCTGTGTCTTCGATCTTCTCAGTCATCATCAGGTGGACTGGGACCAACTGATGCTCCTCAGATGGCAGCTTGCTGGCTTTTAAGACCCCAGACACCACTCACCAATATGTGGTGCAGAATACTGTCTTAGCAAAAGGTTAGTTGTGCCAATAAACCTTGATGGCCCCTGAAAACATGATCCCGAGACCCCTGTCCCTGCTACTCTATCCTTTGAAATACTGGGTAGAATTTAGAAAACCTTTTATTATGGTGTAGTCCAGTTACGCTGACGTGCCTTCGACCAAGTGCTGTCACATTCTTCACCTAATCAAATTCCTATCGACCATCTAATCTATGAACACCACTCTCCCTCTGTCACCCTTGTAGCCACCAAAAAGTCTTTTCTTCTGTGCATAAGTCTTTTTTTAAGTCATAGCGGTGGTCTCATACAACACCTGTCCTTTTGCAGCTGACTGATTTCACTCAGCATAATGTCTCCTAGTTGATATGAGGTTAGAAGATGTTTCCTAAAATCATCACTGTTCTTTATTATTGCATAGTGTTCCATTGAGTCTATATGCCATAGTTTGTTTACCCATTCATCTGTTGATGGGCACTAGGTTGATTCCATTTTTTTGCTATTGTGTACTGTGCTGCAATAAATGTTTGTGTGCATGTATCTGTTCGTGTGACAGCCCTTATTTCTGTAGGATATATTCCAAGCAGTGGTATTGTTGGATTCTATGGTATTTCTATTTCTAGCTTTTTAAGAAAGCACCAAATTGCTTTCCCAAAAGGTTGTGCCATTTTGCATTCCCACAAGCAGTGCAGGAAAATTCCAATCTCTTCATAGCCTCTCAAGCATTTGTTGTTTTGTGTTTTTTTAGATTATTGGCAATTTCATTAGGGTGAGATGGTATCTCACTGCAGTTTTGACTTGGATTTCTCTAATAGCTAACGATCGTGAGCATTTCAAATGTCTGCTGCTGCCTGGATGTCTTTTCTGGTGAAGAGTTTGTCCATCGCCTTTGCCCATTGTTTAATTGGGTTATTTGCCTTTTTCATATTGATCAGTACCTTGTAGATTATGGAAATTAGATGTTCATTTGATATGTAGTTGCCAAATGTTTTCCCATTCTGTACGCAGTCTTTTAACTCTCTTGGTAAAGTCTTTGGAAGAGCATAAGTGTTCATTTTTTGGAGTTACAGTCAATCTATTTTCTCTTTTGCTGTTTGTGCATTGTTAGTAATATTTTGTAGTCTGTTTATGCCATATATTAAGGGCCCCAGAATTGTTGCTATTTTTCCTTCCATAATCTTTGTTGTTTTAGATTTACTACTTCAGTCTTTTATCCATACTGTGTTAGTTTTTGTGCATGGTGTGAGATATGGGTCTCGTTTCCTTTTTTTCCAGATAGATATCCAATTATGCTAACATCATCCAGCTCAACAGCACTTGGCTTGGCTTATCTCCAGTTTATGAACTTTGCATCTTTGTCAAATGTCAAATGCTTATAGGTTGATGATGTTATATTAGGATTCTCAATTCTGTTTCACTGATCTATGTATATATTTTTGTATCAATACCAGGCTGTTCTGACTACTGTGGCAGGGTAATAGGTTCTAAAGTAGATAAAGTGAGGACTCCCACTTTGTTCTTCCTCAGCAATGCTTTACTCATCCGAGGATTCTTTGCTTTCCATATGAAGTTTGTAATTTGTTCCTCTATTTCATTAAAAACTGACATTGGAATTTTGTCTTGGAAATGCATTGTATCTATAGAACACTTTGGGTAGAATACACATTTTCATGATGTTAAGGCTTCCAATCCATGAGGAAGGTAGTTTTTTCCAATTATGTTGCTCTCTTTTGATTTCTTGTAGCAGAGTCTTCTAATTTCCCTTGTACAGGTCTTTTACATCTCTCGTTACATTTATTCCTAGGTATTTTATATTCTTGGGAACTACAGTAAATGGTAACGCTTTAGTGATTTCCTCTTTCACAGTCTTTTTGTTGGTATAAAAGAATCCAGCTGATTTATGTATGTTTAGATTGTATCCTGATATTTCGCTGAATTCCGGCATTAGTTCCAATAGTTTTTTTTTTTTTTTTTGTGTGTGTGTGTGTGTGTGTGTGTGTGTGTATTCTTTATGGTTTTCTGAGTATAAGATCATATCATCTGCAAATAGAAATACTTTTACTTCTTTCTTACCAGTGTGGATGTCTTTTATTTCTTTTTTTTTCTGTTTTTATTTAATATGACTGAGTGAAAATGTACATTCCCGTATAAATTTACATGCCCACCTATATGCAGCTTCCACTGCTCTCCCTGTCTGGCGACAGCACACTATTCCTCTCTGTTCCATACATGTCTCATCCTCCCCACAGTCTCCTTTCCCCTTCTCTCCTCCCACTCTCCTTCCTCCAGCAAAGTGCATTCAATATATAGTCATTCTACATTGCCAAGTCCAATCCATTCGTGTCCAAAGAATGGATCTTTGTTGTGATTTATGGGCAAGGGCAGCATCAGGGAAAGGGACCATGCTCTTAGGGGAACCCCGAAACTGCTGGACCATTAATGGAAGTCTTTTAGTGGAGGTCTCAGGATGAATTCCTTTTTCTTCTTGTGTTGTCAGTGAGACTAAACTTAGTGAGCTCCACTGCGGCTATCACTGGTGGTGGCCAGGCACGATCCGGTTCTTCTGGTCCCAAGTGGATCTAGGCACCAACTCATGTGCATCTCTCTATCTTCTGGGTTGTGTTTACCCCATGTCATTTTGGTCCTCGGTGAGCATCCATTCCTGCTGAGTTGGGACCATCTGCAGTGTCCTCAGATGGCAGCATGACAGCTTTTAAGACCTCAGACGCCACTCACCAATCTGGGGTGCAGAGAGCCCTCCTAGCAAAACGCTAGTTGTGCCAATTGGCCTCGAATTCGCCTAAGAGCACGGTCACCTGCCCCCCGCCCCAGCTACTCTATTCTTGCAATATTGAGTTAAGATGGAAGGAGTACTCAAGTTATGCTGAAGTCCACTTAATGTTGTTCTTGTTTCTAATGTGTGCCATCACCAGATTTCTAGCAACTACCTAATCTAAACCCTCCCCCCCTCGTCCTCCCTCTCTCCCTTCCCTTGCAGCTGTCAAAGAGTCTTTTCTTCTATATACAAGTCTGTTTTTGAGATCTTGTCGTAGAGGTCTCACATAATATTTTTCCTTTTGTCGCTGACCGCTTTCGCTCAACATAATGTCTTCCAGTTGAAACCAGGTTATGAGATGTTTGCTGGAATCATTGTTATTCTTTATCATTGCGCAGTGCTCCGCTAAGTATATGTACCATGGTTTACCTATCCATTCTTCTGTTGTTGGGCATCTGAGTTGTTACCATCTTTTTCCTATCGTGGATTGTACTGCGATAAACATTCTGGTGCATGTGTCTGTTGGTGTGAAAGGCCTTGATTCTGTAGGATGTATTCCAAGTAGTGGAATTACTGGGTCAAATATCAACATCCTTTTTTTTTTAAGGAAGTGCCAGGTTGCTTTCCAAACAGGCTGGACCATTTTGCAACCCCACCAACAGTGTAGGAGGGTTCCACTTTCTCCACAGCCTCTCCAGCATTTGTTGTTTTGTGTTTTTTGGATCATCGCCAATCTTGTTGGGGTGAGATGATATCTCTTTGTAGTCTTGATTTGAATTTCTTTAATAACTAAAGATCGTGAACATGTCTGCATGTGTTTCTTGGCTGCCTGCCTCTCCTCTTTGGTGAAATGTCTGTCCATCTCCTTTGCCCATCTCTTGATTGGATGACTTATCCTCTTCTTATTGATATTTTTGTAGTATTTATAGGTCGCCATGAGTCGGATCCGACTCGACGGCACTGGAGATCAGGCGTCGATCTGACATGGAGTTGCCAAATATTTTTTCCCATTCTGTGGGTGTTCTTTCAATTCTATTAATAAAGTCTTTGGATGAGCAAAAGGGTTTGATTCTTAATAGTTCCCATTTACCTATTTTCTCTTCTGTTGATTGTGGTTTGTTTGACAGATTTTTGGAGTCTGTCCACATTGTGTATTAAAACTTCCATTGCTATGCCTATCTTTTCTTGGATGAGCTTTATTGTTTTAGGTTTGATATTTAGGTCTTTTATCCAATTGGAGTTGGTTTTGTATAAGGTATAAGATATGGATCTTGATTCAGTTTATTACAGATGGATATCCAATTTTGCCAGCACCATTTGTTGAAGAGACTGTTTTTACCCCAGTTGAATGTTTTAGGGCCTTTGTTGAATATCAACTGTTCATAGGCAGACGGTGTCATCTCTGGGGTCTCAACCCTGTTCCATTGATCACTCTGTCTGTTCTTGTACCAGCACCAGGCTGTTTTGCCCACTGTGGCAGTGTACTATCTTCTAAGGTTGGGTAATGAGAGGCCTCCCAGTGTGTTCTTCTTCTTTAGTAGTACCTTACTTATCTGGGGCCTCTTCCCTTCCCAAACAAATTTGGTGATTTGTTTCTCCATCTCATTAAAAAATGACGCTGGAACTTGTATTGGGATTGCATTATATATGAAGATTGCTCTGGGTAAAATAGACATTTTCACGATGTTAAGTCTTCCTACCCATGAGCAGGGTAGGTTTTACCATTTGTCTCTCTTAGTTTCTTGTAGTAAGGGCTTGTAGTTCTCTTTGTAAAGGTCTGTTGTTTCTCTGGTTAGATTAATTCCTAGGTACTTTATCTTCTTAGAGGCTATCATAAAAGGTATTGATTTGACAATTTCTGCCTTAACAGTCTTGTTGTTGGTATAAAGGAATCCTACTGATTTACTTATGTTTATCTTGTATCCTGAGACTTTGCTGAACTCTCCTATCAGTTTGAATAGTTTACTTATAGATTCCTTGGGATTCTCTGCATATATAATCATGTTGTCTGCAAACAGGGAGATTTTGACTTCTTCTTTGCCGATGCAGATGCCCTTTATTTCTTGGTCTTGTCTAATTGCTCTGGCTAGAACTTCTAGCACAATGTTGAATAGGAGAGGTGAGAGTGGGCATCCTTGTCTAGTTCCTGATCTCAAGGGAAAGTCTTTCAGTCTTACTCCATGCAGGATGACGTGGGCAATTGGCTTTGTATAAATGGCCCTTATCATGTTTAGGAATTTTCTGTCTGTGCCTATTTTGCTAAGAGTTTTTAGCATGAATGGGTGTTGGACTTTATCAAATGTCTTTTGGCATCAATGGACAAAATCAGGTGATTCTTGTCTTTTGTGTTATTTACGTGGTTAATCACATTAATTGTTTTTCTGATGTTGAACCAGCCTTGCATCCCTGTTATGAATCCCACTTGGTCATGATGGATTATTTTTTGGATATGTTGTTGTATTCTACTGGCAAGAATTTCATTGAAGATTTTTGCATCTAGATTCATGAGTGATATCCGTCTGTAGTTCTCCTTCTTTGTTGGGTCCTGCCCTGGCTTTGGTATCAGGGTTATGCTGGATTCATAGAATGAGTTTGGGAGTACTCCATCCCTTTCTATACTGTGAAATAGTCGCAGTAGTATTGGAGGTAACTCTTCTCTAAACGCTTGGTAGAATTGTGCAGTGAAGCCATATGGGCCTGGGCTTTTTTGGTTGGCAGTGTTTTGATGACTTTTTCAGTCTCTTCCTTTGTGATGGATTTATTAAGTTGTTCTGCTTCACGTTGTGATAGTTTGGGTAGGTGGTATGAGTCAAGGAATGTGTCCATTTCCTCTAGGTTTTCGAATTTGTTAGAGTACAGTCTTTCATAGTATTCTGTTATGATATTTTTGATTTCTGTTGGATCTGTGGTGACAACTCCCCTCTCATTTCTAATTTGAGTTATTTGTTTCCTTTCCTGCTTTTCTTTAGTAAGTTTAGCCAGTGGTTTGGCAATTTTGTTGATTTTTTCAAAAACCAGCTTTTGGCCTTTTCCATTTTTTCAATTGTTTTTCTATTCTTTAATTCATTTAGCTCTGCTCTAATCTTTATGATCTGGTTTCTTCTGGTTCCCAAAGGGTTCCTCTGTTGTTCTCTTTCTACTTGTTCAAGCTGTAGGGTTAGTTCCTTGATTTGGTTTCTTTCTTCCCTCCAGATGTGTGCATTTATGGAGATAAACTGACCTCTGAGCACTGATTTGGCTGTATCCCATAGGTTCTGGTAGGAAGTGTCTTCGTTCTCACCGGAATCCATGAATTTCTTTATTTCATTCTTGATTTCTTCTATAACCCATGTTTTTTTGAGCAAGATGTTGTTCAGTTTCCAAGAGTTCCACTTTCTATCTGTGTTTTTCTTGCTATTGATTTCAACTTTGATGGCTTTATGATCTGAGAAGATGCTTTGCAGTAATTCAATGGTATGGATTTTGTTGAGCATTGCATTATGTCCTAACACATGGCCAATTCTGGAGTATGTTCCATGTGCACTGGAGAAGAATGTGTAGTTGTCTGCTGATGGGTAGAAAGTTCTGTATATATCAGTGAGGTTTAGTTGGTTAATTGTGGCAATGAGGTCTTCTGTATCTTTACTGAGCTTTTTTCTAGATGATCTCTCTAGTATTAAGAGTGAAGTGTTAAAGTCTCCCACTATTATTGTGGAGTCATCTAACTCTCTTTTGAGTGTAGTCAGTGTTTCTTTGACGTATTTAGGTGCTCTGATAGTAGGTGCATAAATATTTAATATAGTTAAGTCTTGCTTGTGTACTGAACCTTTCAACAATAAATAGTGTCCATCTTTGTCCATGATGGTGGATTTAACATTAAAATTGATTTTGTCTGAGATTAGAATTGCCACCTTTGCTCTTATTTGTTCATTGTTAGCTTGATATATATTCTTCCATCCTTTAATTTTCAGTTTGTTCCTGTCTTTAGGCCTCAAGTGAGTTTCTTGTAGACAACACATGGATAGGTCATGTCTTTTGATCCAAGATGTCACTCGATGTCTCTTTACTGGAGCATTCAGTCCATTCACATTCAATGTAATTATTGATAGGTATGTGTTCACTGCTGCCATTGTGATATGTTTATTTTTATGTTGATGCTTTCTCTGTTGTTCTTATTAGTCTGTTCTGGGACTTTTTTTTTTCTGTGAGTTGATTTTTCACCTTTTTCAGAGCTGGCTTTGTAGTTGTTGAGTCTCCTGTGTTACATATCTTGATATGCTATGATACATCTTTATTGTGCTTTACAGCTGCCCCTATGATCCCCCTTAATAAACTATATATAAACAGAATTTTAATTACTAACAGTCTTTCATCTTCCTCTCCATCTGGAAGGACCTTAACAACTGTAGTACATCCTTCTTTTTAATATGATGGCACCATAGTTTTCATGATGATCACTGGATTGCTTCTTTCTGTATTAAAGCTGTGGTTGACTTTGGAGCCTTCTCTGAGTAGAGTTTTGAGTAGTGTGTCGTTCTAAAATATAAAATTAGTGGTTTCATTCTTCTAAGCCAGAGCCAAGAACTTCTTTCAGTATTTCTTGTAGTTTTGGTTTGGTTTTCACAAAGTCTCTGAGTTCCTGTTTATCTGGGAATGTCTTAATTTCATTTTGGTATCTGGAAAACTCCTTGGTTGCTTGTTTGGGAGACTTCTGAAGCCATGGGCAATTTCTTGCATGCCACAAATGTCTGTTGCTTTTTGGGTTGCATGTGAGTAAGCAGAGGCTAGAAGAGGTACTGTGAGGATGGACTGCAGGTGTTTCCCTAGGCTATCTTAAAATGTAAAGCAAAAGGTATCTGTCCACTTCCCATGTCAGTCAGGTTTTCAGGTATAGAGGTCCCTCTTCTCAACAGGCAAAGTAAGCACCACTATATCCAACCCTAAATTATACAAACTAGTTCAGAATACAGCAATGCTACTGCCCTGTTGGCCTCTGCTGACAGGGCACCACCTTAGGTGACTCTGTGTAAAGTACTGCTTTTCTGGTAGAAAAGCGCTCTTCTGTGGGCAGGCTCCGGCTCCCAAGCTAAGAATTAAGTGCAGCTGCGGCCACCGTATCCAAGATGGCATCCTCCACACAGGCAGCAGATAGAGGGCTAAAGGTGCCGAGAGGTAGAGATTCCTCTGCTTCTGTTGCAGGGCCCGCAACGTAGGTGGCATTGTGTAAATTACTGCTTTTCTGTTGGTGAAGTGCTGTCCTATTTGCAGGCGCTTGCTCCCAGGCTAAGAATTAGGTCCTGCTAAAATCTCCATACCCAACATGGTGTGCGCACACTGACTGTGAAATTCCATACAAACCCTGCTGTTGCAGAGACAAAACGACAGGCCCAAAGTGGCTAGATTAACAGAGTCCTAAGCCTGGCTCTCAAAATATGGGAATTTGGCCTGCCTATCCCCCAGCAGCGTGTCTGAGTCTAGCCACTAGGGAAGACCTGGCTCTGCCTGCCGGCCAAGACAGAGGAAAAAAAAGTCAAAATGGTGCGTTTACCTTCAGTCCACAAGAGCCAAGGCTAGCCAGGAGCGGGAGTCACCGAAAGAGGAGAATTTTTGCTCCGTAGTATGAAGTCCAAAGTAACAGCCCTGTGCTGTATTCTGGGGCTGATTAGGTGATCAGAAGTCTCTGTTTGATTATCAATTCAGGTCTTGGTTTCCAGAGAGATATAAGGATACATGTGCTTAATCTACCAGCTTGACTCCGCCCTCTGTCTTTTATTTCTTTATCTTGCCTGAAGACTCTGCCTAGAAACTCCAGGAGGATGTTGAATAAGAGTGTTAACAATGGGCATCCTTGTCTAGTTCCTGTTCTCAAGGGGAATGTTTTCAAACTCTCTCCATTTAAGATAATGTTGGCTATAGGCTTTGTATAGGTGTCCTTTGTTATGCTGAGGAATTTCCCTTCTATTGCTATTTTACTGAGTTTTTTAAAAAATGAATGAGTGTTGGACTTTTTCATATGCCTCTTCTACATCAATTGATAAAAACAAACGGTTCTTGCCTTTTGTTTTGTTTAAGTGGTTGATTACCTTAACTGAGTTTCTAATGTTAAATCATCCTTGAATCTCTAGTGTGAATCCCACATGGTCATAGTGATGGGTCATGGTCAACGACTATGGTCATTGGTCTACATTTTTTCAATATGTTGTTGAATTCTATGGGCTAGAATTTTGTTGAAAAGTTGTGCATCTACGTTCATGGGAGACATTCATCTGCAATACTCCTTTATTGGGTGGCTTGACTTACCTGGTTTGGGTATCAGGGTTCTACTGGCTTCATAGAATGATTTTGGGAACATGCCATGATTTTCTACGCTCTCGAATATTTCTAATAACTGAAGTGTTAATTCTTCTCTGAAAGTTTGGTAGAATTCTCCAGTGAAGCTCTCATAGCCAGGACTTTTTTAGTTGGGTGTTTTTAAATTATTATTTCAATCTCTTCTTTTGTAATAGGTTTATTTAATTGTTCTGCTTCTGTTTGTGTTTGGTACATGATCTGTTTCTATAAACTTGTCTGTTTCCTCTAGGTTTTCAAACTAAGTAGAATACATTTTTTTCACAGTATTCTGCTGATTCCTTTAATTTCACTTGGGTCTGTTTTGATACTGTCCATCCCATTTCTTATTTGAGTTATTTGCTTCCTCTCCAGTGTTTCGTCTTTTTGGCCAATAGTTTTATCAATTTTGCTGAAAATACATTGTCATGGGTTGAATTGTGTTCCCCCAAAAATATGTGCAGCCATGTGGCTGGATATGATTCCCAGTATCTTGGGACTGTCCTCCATTCTGTGGTTTCCCTAAACTATATGTTAAAGGATTAGGGTGGGGCTGTAATTTCCTGCATAGGATTACTTTCTTGCTCTGCTGTAGGGGGAGTTTCCCTGGAGTGTGGCTTGCCCTACTCTTAATCCTTTCCAGCCTGCAAGAGATAAAAGGAAAGAGAAATAAACAGAATGGGGAACCTTGCACCATCAAGAAATCTGCACCGGGAGAAGAGCGCATCCTTCACACCTGAGGTTCCTGCACCAAGACGCTCCCTGGACAAAGACTGATGCAATACCGGACTTTCCTCCAGAGCCGACAAGGGGAAAGCCTTCCCCTGGAGCGGACACCCTGAATATGGACTTGCAACCTACCGGACTGTGTAAGAATAAACCTTCCTTTGTTAAAGCCATCCACTCTGTGGTATTTCTGTTAGAGCAGCCCTACCTGACTAAAACAGAATTTGGTACCAGGAGTGGGGTGCTGCTCTAGTAAATATCTAAAATGTGGAAGCCACTTTGAAACTGTGAATGGATAGAAGATTTAGAAGGAACGAAGAAGGCGCAGATGGTGAGAAACAACAGAGGACCGGCAGCAGCCGCAGCGGCAGTGGGAGCAGCAGAACCAGAGGCAGCGCTGGAGCCAACCCGTGGAGTGAGACAGCTGAGTGCCTGCGCAGAGTTTTCCTCACGGAACGGGGTGCCTCTGGGTACTTGAATCGGTGAGCTGGCCTTGCTGACCCACAGAGCGAGAGAGCTGAGTGCCTTTGAGCAGGACGCTTTCCAGCAAGAGTGGGGTGCCTCCGGGCACTTAAATCAGTGGAGCTACAGAGCTTTGGAACACTTGCCCGGCAGGGCAGATGTGGGCCTGAGGCCCGGGCCATGTGGCCTTAGGAAGCTGAAGCTGAAGAGACAAACAGCGTAAGAAGCTGAGCTCCCTCAGTCTCAAAAGATATGGCCATGACCTTGGGGGTTTGAAAGGGTGGAACCATGGCGTCCTGTGTTTGTAAGGGTGGAATTGCCACTCATTTGGGCTTAGGGTGCTCCTAAAGCTGATGGGGCAGAGTTTCTGTCCAAGTGGGCCTTGAAGGCAGGGTTGTAATACAGGGCTGGAGGTCTCCACTCAAAATCCAGAGTGTGGCCAATACCTAGAATCTGGAGAGCAGTGCCTTTGTGTAGAATGTCTCAGAAAATGTAAGAGTATTTCCAAAGCTTTCAGGGCTAATGTAATGTGTTCTGTTGACTTGCATGTTGCCCGTTAATGCCTTCTTTCCCTGCAATTTCTCCCATTTGTAATGGAATGTCTAACTTGTGCCTGTTCTGCCACTATGCCTTTAAAAGCAGATAGCTTACTGTCATGGTTGGAATTGTGTTCCCCCAAAAATGTGTGCAGCCACGTTGCTGGGATATGGTTCCCAGTATCTTGGGACTGTCCTCCATTGTGTGGTTTTGCTAACCTGTATGTTAAAGGATTAGGGTGGGGCTGTAAATTCCTGCTGTAGGGGGAGTTTCCCTGGAGTATGGCTTGCCCTACCCTTAATGCTTTTAGCTTTCAAAGAATAAAAGGAAAAGGAAACAAAGGACAATTTGAGAACCTCGCTACCATCAAGCAAGCAGTACCGGGAGCAGGGCGCATCCTTCAGACCAGAGGTTCTTGCGTCAGGACGCCCCCTGGACAAAGACTGATGCAATACCGGACTTTCCTCCAGAGCCGACAAGGGGAAAGTCTTCCCCTGGAGCAGACACCCTGAATATGGACTTGCAACCTACCAGACTGTGTAAGAATAAATCTTTCTTTGTTAAAGCCATCCACTCTGTGGTATTTCTGTTACAGCAGCCCTAGCTGACTAAAACATTTACCTTCTAAGTTTCACAGATGTAGAAGAATTTTTGGAACTGATTTAAGACTTCCGTTGTATGGGATGGACATAATTTTGCTATGGTGAGATGAATGTGTTACATGTTTTTGTGATGTGATTTTTGGGTTGTCAAAGGGTGGGATGTCATGGGCCGAATTGTGTCCTCCCCCACAAATATGTGCAGCCATGTGGCTGGATATGATTCCCAGTATCTTGGAACTGTCCTCCATTCTGCGGTTTCCCTAAACTCTATGTTAAAGGATTAGGGTGGGGCTGTAAATTCCTGCATAGGATTACTTCTTTGCTCTGCTGTAGGGGGAGTTTCCCTGGAGTGTGGCTTGCCCCACTCTTAATCTTTTTCAGCCTGCAAGAGATAAAAGGAAAGAGAAACAAACAGAATGCGGAACCTCGCACCATCAAGAAGCCTGCACCAGGAGAAGAGCACGTCCTTCACACCTGAGGTTCCTGCACCAAGACGCTCCCTGGACAAAGACTTATGCAATACTGGACTTTCCTCCAAAGCCAACAAGGGGAAAGCCCTCCCCTGGAGTGGACACCCTGAATATGGACTTGCAACCTACCGGACTGTGTAAGAATAAACCTTCCTTTGTTAAAGCCATCCACTCTGTGGTATTTCTGTTAGAGCAGCCCTGGCTGACTAAAACATACATATTTTGGTCTTGTTAACAACACCTTCAATTGTTTTTCTATTCTCTATTTAGTTCTGCTCTGATTTTTATTATTTGCTTTCTTCTGGTGCCCAAGGGGTTCTTTTGCTGCTCTCTTTCCACTTCCTAGAGTTGTAGAGTTAACTCTTTTGTTTGAAGTTTCTTCTTTTTGGATATGTGTGTTTGTTGAGATAGGCTGACCTCTGAGCACTTCTTTGCTGCATCCCATAAACTCTGGTGTGATGTGTTTTCATTCTCATTTGATTCTATGAATTTCTTTATTCCATCCTTGATTTCTTCTATTACTCAGTCATTTTTGAGCAAAATGTTGTTCAGTTTCCATGTATTTGATTTTTTTCTTTACTTTGTTCTGTTATTGATTTCTACTTTTATGGCTTTGTTATCTGAAAAGATGCTTTGTGATACTTCACTACTCTGAGTTTTGTTAAGGAGTGCTTTGTGGCCTAATACATAGTCAAGTCTGGAGAATGTTCCATGTACATGGGAAAAGAAAGTATATTTGACTGTTCTTTGGTGCAGTGATCTGTATATGTCTATGAGGTAAAGTTGGTTGACTGTGCTGTTTAGATCCTGTTGATGTCATGTGGTTTATCGTCAATCCCCCAAGACTCCTAACTTTCCTATAGAGGATAAAATAAAGGAAAAGGGAAGGGAGAAACAAAGGGAACCAAAGGCCACCAGACAACTTTAAGGCAAAGACATCTATTAATCACCACATATCCATAGGCTTTCCCAAATTTCCCAGGTTGCTTATAGTTGGGCAGGAGGCATGTGACTAGTTCTAGACAATAGGTACTCAAAAGAGCTATGACTTCTCTGTGTTCTCTTTACTCCTGCCCCAGTGAGCTAGAAGTCACATGTTCTGGAAGATATACCAACAAATGCAAACCACCTAGAGAGCTGAGTCACTGCTGGGCGGGCAGCAGCAGTCCTGGAGAGTCACTAGACCCCCAGTGGACTATGTGTTAAGCCACAGAGATTTGGGGGTTTGTGCTGTACTACCCAGCTTATTATCTTCAGTAATATAATACCAATTTCTGTATTACTCAGATTATGGTAGGTTTTGCCAAGGGAACAAATAAACCTTGAAATCTAAAGGGCTTAACATAACAAAGGTTTATTTCTTACTCATGGTGTGTGGTAGCTGGTCTCTAAAGAGGGCTCCCAATGATTCTTACCTCCTGGTAACCACTCCCCTATATGGTACCTAACTCCACACTAGTCGTATTACTCACTCTCACCATGAAATGGTGGTAGAAGTAATACTGTGAAAACTCCCAGCCTAAGCCTTAGCAAACCCTGGCAGGCCCTAACACTGCATTTGAAGTCACTCATCGTGTACAGGCAGAGCCCCTGGGTGTTGCAAATAGCTAAGCCCTGGACTACTAACTAAAAGGCTGATGGTTCAAACACAACCAGAGGTCCCTCAGAAGAAAGGTCCAGTGAACTGCTTCCAAAAGGTTATATCCCTCAAAAATCTTATGGAGCAGTTCTATTTTGCACACATCGAGTCATCGTGAGTCAGAGTCGACTTGACAGCAACTGGTTTCTGGTTTTAATGGAACCCAAGCACAAAAGGCACAGCTTGGTTACAGAATAAGTTAAACAGAAACTAATCATAAGTCAGAAAAACAGGAGAAGTCTAGTAACCTAATTTCCTCCAGTATCCCTCTCTTTTTTTTTTTTTTTTTCCTTCTGTCTTCTTCATTTCTTATGCCATGGCCCTCATGTCTGTCTCCCTAAATATGTACTTCCTCCCCTCTGCAGTCTGATGTTCTGTGCTTCTATGTGCCTATATAATGCAGCATCACAGCTCCTGAGTTTTTACGCCCTCAGTATAAGAACAAGTACACACTCTCTAGCATCCTTTCCTTCCAGTGATCAACTCCCAGGAGACAGGAACTAATTGGCCTGACTTGATTCCGATACTGACTCTGTTACAGCTGGGGGCAGGACCACAGTGCAGTCGCATGGCTGCTGCCTCTATCCTCTCCTCTCTGTGAGAATTCAAACTTAGAGAGAAGAGACTCAGAGGCTTCCAAGCATTCCAAAATGCCTATTAGTCTTGAATATTAAAAGGCATTTCTTACACAGGTGTTTGTATCCATACTTAAAACCTTACATAGACTTCAGTTTAATTTGTGTGCTCCTTCGTTCACAAATGCTTGGAAAGGTACACACCAATCCCCTCCTTATTTCCATTCTATTCTCACATTATTTGAAGTAGTGCTTCAGAATCTCTACACCAAAGAAAGTACATTAAATTTATGTGACAACAAGGAGATGAAATTCAATAATTAATCCTCTTATTTATATTAGGTATATATTCTAATGTGTTTTTCTATATTTTAGCTATTATGGCTCTGAGAATGACATCACCTAGAGATCACAGGGATACCTGGGTAAATAGGAAAAATTGATAATTTTCCCACGATTAAAAATTTCTTTTTATTAACTAATCTATACTGTTAGAAATCAGAATAGAGGTTGTCTTTGTGGGAGGGAGAGACAGGCCGGGGTTGTGGGAAAACACAAGGGGCTCTTCTGGGTACTAGTACGCTTTGCTTCTTATTCTTGGACCAGTATGTAACAATTCATGAAGCTTTACACATATGATATATACAGTGTTCTGAATGTAACTTTGATTATATTTTCAAACAAAAGACATCACTAATTAAACACATTACAGTAACAAAACTGTTTAAAATAAATAGCTTCACTATTTCATGCTGATGAAAGATACATAGAAAAATAAGTTATTTTGTGTATAAACATAGATGTAATTTAAAAACAAATTTTGTGTGTATGTTTTATATACATACGTAATTTAACAATATAACTAATTTGCACTGTAAATATATGTTTGTTATGGTGAAGGATGTGGCATTCTGCTTCTATAAAGATGTACAAACTTGGAAACTCTAGCTAGAATAAAGCAAGAAAAAGAAATAAGAGGCATCCAAATAGGTAATGAAGAAGGTAATAAAATTTTTAATCGTGGGAAAATTATCAATGTTTCCTATTTCCCCAGATATCCCTGTGATCTCTAGGTGATGTCATTGCTCAGAGCCATTTGTGGATGATAAGATACTATATACAGAAAACCAAAAAGACTCCATGAGAAAAATACCAGAACTAATAGTAAGATTCAGCAGAATAGAAAGATATAAAATAAATGTACAAAAATCAGTTGGACTTCTAAGTACCAATAAAGAGACCGAGGAAAGAGAGTCAGTAAAACAATACTATTTCTAATAGTACCTCAAAAATAAAACACCTAGGAATAAATCTAAACAGGTATGTAAAAGATCTATACCAAGAAAACTATAAAACACTGTAAGAAAGCACAAGAGAGCTACACAAATAGACAAACATAATATGTTCATGGATAGGTCGACTCAAAATTGTGAAAATGACCATTCTATACAGGGTAATTTATAAATACGAGGCAGTCCTGATCCAAATACCAACAACATTCTTTAGAGAGATAGAAAAGCTTATCATTAACTTTAAGTGGAAAGAGAAGACAGCCCGGATAAGTAAAGCACCACTGAAGAAGAAAAATAAAATAGGAGGACTCATACTACCTGACCTCAGAACCTACTATACGACAGTGACAGTCAAAACAGCCTGGTACAATGACAGATACATTGACCAACGAACAGGATTGAGAAGCTAGATGCAAATCCATCCACCTATGATACCTGATCACTGACAAGGGCCTTGTATCCATCAAATGGGGACATCACAAAAGGACAAGCCTTTTTAACAAATGGTGCTGGCAAAACTTCACGTACATCTGTACAAAAATGAAACAAGACTCACACTTTATGCCATACACAAAAACTAATTCAAAATGGATCAAGGACATAAACATAAAGCCAAAAACTTATAAAGTTCATAAGATCAACACTTGAAGCCCTAAGATACGACATGAACAGGATATAAACCATTATCAACAACACATAAACTTCAGAAGATATGCTAGTTAATTAGTATCTTCTAAAAATCAAACACTTAAATTCATCAAAAGACTTCACCAAAAGACAAATTAGATCAAAAGTCTAATCTCTAAAATCTATAGGAAAATCCAACAAAAAGACAAATAATAGAGTTAAAAAATTGACAAAGGAAACAAACAGATATTCCACCAAAGAGAAGATATTCCAGCAGCCAACAGATAAACGAGGAAATGTTCATGATCCTGTCCATCAGAAAAATGCAAATCAAAACTACAATAAGACACCATCTCACTCCAGTGTTACTGTCAAAAAAAAAAAAAAAAGCAGGAAACAAAGGTTGGAGAGGCTGTGGAGAGATAGAGCTGTCACGCACTGCTGGTAGGAATGCAAAATGATACAACCATTCTGGAAAATGACACGGTACTTCCTTAAAAATAGAAATATCATATGATTCAGCAATCCCACTTCTAGGAACACATCCTAGAGAAATAACAGTCCTCACATGAACAGACATATGCACGCCCATGTTCTCTGCAGTGTTGTTCACAATAACAAAAAGATGGAAACCAGCCTAGATGTCCACCAACACATGAATGGATAAGTTGTGGCACATGTACATAACATAGTGTTGTGCAACAATAAAGAACAACAATGAATCTGCAAAGCATTTGCTGACATGGAAGAAAACTGGAGGGCATTATTCTGAGTGAACTAAGCCAATCACAAAAGGACAAATACCGCATGAGACCGCTACTGTAAAAACTCATGAAAAGGTTTAAACACAAAAAGAAACAATCTAGATGGTTTAGGGAGGAGGGATGGTTGGGACTGGAAAAATACTACAGATGATAGATAAGCAGTAATTCTGGTGCAGGATAAGACAGTACACGATACCGCAGAAGTCAGCACAGCTTGTACAAGGCAAGGTCATGCAAGCTCCACAGACATGTCCAAACTCCCTGTGGAACCAAATTGCTGGGCTGCAGGCTATAGAGACCACGGTCTCAGGGAGCAGCTAGCCCAACTGGTGTCACACAGTTTATGAAGAAAAGATTCCACACCTACATTAGCCCCCAGCTGACTGGATGGAGCGCAAGCAGACGGCACCGGGCTACCGCCACTGGCTGCTTGGACAGGGATCACAACTAAGGTACCAGACAGAGCTGGAGAAAAATGTGGAACCAAATTCTCATTCAGACAGAAAGGACAGACTTGTTAGCTTCACAGAAGCTGAAGAAACTGCGAGAGTGCAGCTCCCAGATACTCTTTCAGCTCAGTAAAGAATCACTCCTGAAGTTCACCATTCAGCTAAAGGCTGGGAAGGTCCATAAAAGAAAACAAGATTAAAGGGACTCACCAGCCCAGGGGCAAGGACTAGAAGGCAAGAGAGGACAGGAAAGTTGGCAAGAGATAACCCAAGGTTGAGAAGGGAGAATGTTGACCCATTGTGGAGTTGTTAACCAATGTAGTAAAATGTGTGCTAACTGCTTAACGAGAAACTGGTTTGTTCAGTAAACCTTCATCTAAAGAACAATTTAAAAAGGGAAGATAAAAATAGAATTTTGTCTAGTAGGAAAAAAAAGAAAGATCAGATTTGTGGGCCTGACAAAGACTGAAGAAACCCTGAGAGTAAGGCCCCTGGACACCGTTTCAGCTCAGCAATGAAGTCACTCTTGAGGTTCATCCTTCAGCCAAAGATCAGACAGGCCCATAAAACAAAAAGGAGACTGAAAGGGCATGGCAGCCCAGGGGCAAGGACTAGCAGACAGGAGTGGACAGGAAAAATGGTAATAGAGAATCCAAGGTTGAGAAAAGAGAGTTGGCATGTTGTAGGGTTGTTAACCAAAGTCATAAAACAATGTGTTTACTGTTTAATGAGCCACTGGTTTTGTAAATCTCCATATAAAGCACAACTAAAAAAAAAAAATACAGCCTTGGAAACCCTGTGGGGCATTTCTACTCTGTTCTATAGGGTTGCTGTAAGTCAGAATCAACTTGATGGCGGTGGTCATTTTCTAGACTGCAAACTCCATCATAACATTTCCTCAAAACACTAACTGTGTACATTCACCTCTCACGGAAACTTAAAAACCAGTTACTGCTGAAAACAACTCGAACTCCTGGCAGCCCCACGTTTGTTACAGCAGAACTGTGCTCCCCAGGATTTTCAATGGTTGCTTCTTCATAAGTAGATTGTCAGGCCTTTCTTTTCAGGTACCTCTAGCTGGTCTCAAACTGTCAGCCTTTTGATTAGCAGTTCAGTGCATTAACCATTTATAGCACAGAGGTATTCCCACAGAAACTTAGGCTTCCAAAACACTGAATTTGATAGGCAGTAAGTGGTGAAGGAAATCTTAGTGTCATAGCAGCTAAGAGCTACAGCTGCTAATCAAAATGTCAGTAGTTCACATCAAATATGTGCTCCTTGGAAATCCAATGTGGCAGTTCTCTGTCCTTTAGGGTCATCATGCATCAGAATTGACGGCCACAGGTTTGGCTGTTTCAAATGAATGGCTCTAGTGTCAAATAATCTGGGTTGCAATCCTACCACATGTTACTTTATGAAGTTGGGAAAGTTCTTTAACCTCATCTTCCTTGCCTGTAGAACCAGAAAAGTTGGAAGTCTTTCCACCCACAGACACCTTGGAAGAAAGGCCTGGTGATTTCCTTCCTCAAAACTAGATTCACTGGATTCAATGAAAACTAGAAAACACTGCTGCAAGAAACAAGGAGCATGCAAAAGCATTGCACGCTCACAGATTGCAAGATTCAAGTGTCAATACCACCCAAAGTGACAGATACAATGATAGATACAGTGCAATCACAATCCAAGTTTCAACAGCAGTCTTTACTACAGTGGAAAAACTAATCATCAGTTCTATACAAAAAGGAAAGAGGACCTGAATAGTAAAGCAATACTGAAGAAAAACAAAGTTGAGGCCTCACCTTTCCTGATTTCAAAACATACTATACAGCCATAGTAATCAAACTGGCTAGCTACTGATACAATGACAGACAAATATACCAATGGAACAGAATTAGGAACCCAGAAATAAATCCATACATCTGTGGGCAGCTGATTTTCAACAAGCAGTCAAATCCATTCAATCGGTGAACAACCCACCTCTTTCACAAACTGTACAGGCAAAACTGGATACGCATTTGGAGAAAAAGGAACGAGGATTCATACCTAGCATTATAAACCAAAACTAACTAAAAATGGATCAAAGAACTAACTGTTAAAGTTAAAACTATAAAGTTCCTGGATGATAACATACAGACACAATTATGACACCTAACTTTCTAAAAGTTAGATGACTAAACACAACTACAAATGCACAAACAACTGAAGACAAATTAGACAACTGGGACCTCCTAAAAATTAAATATTTAAACTATGATGTATATAAAAAGTAAAATATAGTCTACAGACTGGGAAAAAGTTTTGGGAAACAAAATATCTAGTAAGAGTCTGTCTAACCTCTAAAACATACAGAAAACATGAACAATTCATCATCAAAAAGACAAACAATACAATTTAAAAAATAAAGCACATGAACAGACACCTCAACAAAGAGGTCACTGAAACAGCCAACAAACACATGAAAACATGCTAGTAATCATTTGCCATTACCCCAAAACCAAATCCATGGCCATCAGGTTGATTCCAAGTCATAGAAACCCTAGAGAGAGCAGAATTGCCCCATAGTTTCTAAGGAGCTCTTGGTGGATTTGAACTGCTGACCTTCTGGCTAGTAGCCGTAGCACTTCATCACTAACCACATTAAACCAAACCAAACCCACTGCTGTCGAGTCAATTCTGACTCATAGTGACCCTACAGAAAGAGTAGAACTGCCCATAGAGTCTCCAAGGAATGCCTGGTGGATCCGAACTACCACTTTCTGGTTAGCTGTAACATGTAACCACTACACCACCAGGGTTTCCCTAATGACATTAGAGAGATGTAAATCAAACTACAGCGAGATACTGCCTTACCGCTACAAAAATTTCACTGATTTAAAAACAAAAACAAAAACAAAAAACAGAAAATAACAAACACTGGTGAGGATGTAGGGAGACTGCTGGTGGGACCACAAAACAGTACAACCACTATGAAAAATAGTACAGTGGTTCTTCAAACAGCTAGAACTAGAGCTATCTTATGATCCGGCAAGAAGCCCTAGTGGTGCAGCAGTTAAGAAGCACAGCTGATAACTGAAAGGCTGGCAGGCCAAACTCAACAGCTGCTCTGCGGAAGAAAGATGTCGCAATCGGCTTCCAAGATGATGGCTTTGGAAACCCTGTGAGGCTATTCTGCTCCATCCTGTAGGGTTGTTCCTTGGAAACTCCATGGAGCAGTTCTACTCTGTTCCATAGATTCACTATGAGTTGGAATTGACTTGATGGCAGTGGGTTTGGTTTTTTTTTTTGGTTTACAGGGTTGTTATAAGTCAGAATGAATCCACAGCAACAGGTTTTTTTTTTTTTTTTTTTTTTTGGTAGGATCCAGCAATCCCACTCCTAAGTATATATCCTAGAGATCTAATAGCAGTGACACAAACGGACATATGCACATCTATGGTCATTGCTGCACTATTCACAAAAGCAAAAAGATCAAAACGACCTAATGCTCATCATTGGATGGATAAACAAAATATGTATGTGCGTGTATATACATATACATGTACAATGGAATATTATACAGCCACAAATAATAATGACAAGTACTCAAAGCCTCTTCTAATGTGGGTGAATCTCAACAACATTGTGCTATGTCAAATAAATCAATTACAAAAGGACAAATACTATACGATTGCACTTTTATAAAAAGACAAGAATAAGCCAAAAAAAAAAAAAAAAAAAACAAACCCAGTACTGTTAAGTCAATTCCAACTCATAGCACTCCTATAGGACAGAGTAGAACTGGCCAGTTGATCTGAACTGCTGACTTTTTTTTGTTAGCAGACATAGCACTCAACCACTATGCCACCAGAGTTTTCAGAAGAAACACAGGTATATGCAGAAACCAATGCTTATTGGTGGTTACCAGGGATGAGTAGTATCAGAGAGGTGGAAGCAATCTCAAAATAGCAGACACTTGCTATTACTGGTGATGGGAAAGTAGCATCAAATGTGGGTCAAATGCCCACAGCTTGACCAAGAAGTGCACAAGAGAAAAGAATGTTTTTAGTAAAGGATATGACAAACACAACTTTGCAACAACAACCACCACCAAAAAATTAGTGTGTGGTTACACAAATACGTATACAGGCATATACATGTAAGGGTATGAATATCTGGGTACATATCTGTACACAGGCATATATGTGTATGAATATATCTTTATATATATAATAAACCACATAGGGTATGCTGTTACAAATATTTCTCCAACATAACCAAACACACCAAGAGATTGGTTTTCTGCGTCTGAAGCGTTACGACTATAGTTTCATTAGACAACTCAGTCATTTGGCATGTTTTACACAACCCCAGGTGGTGAATACAGCCAGGAGTCTTAAAAGCTTCCAAGTTGTCATCTAACATACAATTACTGGTCTCTACTCAATCTGGAAGTAAAGAGAAAGAAGGTAACCAAAGACATAAGGAAGAAAATAATGCATGAATCACAGGCTCATCCACCCTGAGACCAGAGAAGTAGACAGTGCCAGCTGCCACTACCAAAAATTCTTGTCAGGGCCACAACGGATGGATCCTGATAAAATGAGAAAAAAAAAGCGGGGGGACAGAACACAAATTCTTAAAAAGTTCAGACTTACTGGATGGTTGAGACTAGAGTGCTACCCGAGACCATCTCCCTGAGCTTGAACCTGAAACCAAAACTAGCCCATGAGGTCACCATGAAATCACCTTTTAACAGATTGGCTCATATAATAAAGAATATCACCCATGAGTAATGAGCTCCTTTAAAAAACCATCTATATGGGACAAAATGATCAACGGTTACTGCAAAGTGAAGAAGAGAAACCAAGGGGACAAGGAAACTAGAGTATAGGAAATGGTAAAACTAGAACAGAAGGGGAATGATGACACCTTGTGAAAAATGTAACAATGTCATTGAATAACATGTATAAAAAAACTATCACTACTGCAACTGAGTTACAGCGACCCTAGAGGTCAGAGAAGAACTACCCCATAGAGTTTCCAAGGAGCACCTGGCAGATCTGAACTGCTAACCTTTTGGTTAGCAGACATAGCACTTAACCCACTATGCCACCAGTGTTTCTTAAAAATGTGTGTAGAAATTGTTAAATACAAATCTAATTTGCTGTGTAAACTTTCTTCTTAAACACTATAAATTTAGGAAATTTTTTTAAAAAAAGTCTACTCTGACACACATGGAGTTGTCAAGAGTCTGATGAGGTGACAACTAGTTTTTTCTCCCCCTTCCTGTATAATGAGAATGCTGCTAACACCTACTTTACAGTAATGTGATGATAATTAAAAGAAATGCATGTAAAGTGCTAGGAAAGGGAGGCTAACCAAAACAGACCCACTGCTGTCAGTTGATTCCAACTCATAGCAACTCTACAAGAGAACTGCTCCACTGGATTTCCAAGGCTGTCAATCTTTACAAAAGCAGATTGCCACATTTTCTTTTCTTGCTGAGCAACCGGTAGATTCAAACCCTTGACCTCTCAATTAGCAGCTGAGCACTTTAACCACTGAATTACTCAGGTTCCTGGAAAGAGGACATAGCCATAATGGATTTATTATTACCAGGAGACCTTGAGGGGTACCAACGGCTAATGCGCTCATCTGTTAACTAAAGACTGGCAGTTCAAATCTCTCCAGGGGCACCTGGAAAGAAAGGTCTGGTGAGCTACTGTGGAAAAAAATCAGTCACCGAAAACATTATGGAGCACAGCTCTATTCTGACGCACAGGACATTGCCATGAGCCAGAATGAACTTGATAGCAGGTGGTTTATTACTATTGTTAAACTATCCCAAAACAAAAGGAGAAAGCATCTCTATTTCTACGTGTTTACTTTTCCATCCACTACAACACACAGAATCCACTTTAATTCAGTATCTGTTTACTGAATACCTCCGTGTGCCAGCCAAATGCTCGCTCGAACCCAGTGCAGCGGATGTGTAAAACAGATTTCAGTCTGTGATGGACTCCCCTACTGCAGAGCTCTAAAAGCCTGGCAGCATGTCTGTGCGCTGAAAGGTTCATTTCTTCGTGAGCAGCTGGTATTCGAAGCGGGCAGAAGCAAGTTCTCTGGCTGGGTTGGTTTTCAAAAGAGGTACATGGCAAGGTAAAAAAACTGAGGCAGAAGGGATCTATTTGCTGCTTTCTTTCTTTTTTTTTTTTTTTTGTCGAGGGTGTGGTTGTGTTTGGTTTGGTTTGCTGTGACCACACCACCTGCCTACTGTACCTAAACAGAAACACCCTGTGTAGTCTTTTGTAACACTGCTATTGTTTTAAGTAAACTTAAGTAGGTGGGACAGAAGAAAACAGCTGTTAACCAGAACTTCAGTCCCAAGTTGAAATTCTGCACAATGAGGCACCTTCAGAACTATCCAGGTTGAACAACTGTTTGGAAGTCACTGGTAACAAAGGCAAGCTGCAACGGATAGTAATAAAAATGATTAGTTAAGTCTTTCAGAATCTGTGGTTGCCTTGTCAGGAGTTAACTCCTTCTTCAAAAGCTCCTGTCTGAGATTGGAGAGCCCTGGTGAGGCAGTGGTTAAAGCAGTCCACTGCTGACTGAAATGTTGGCAGTTCAAACCAACCAGCCAGTCTGCCCACTCAGTGGTAACGGGCTTGGTTTCTGGTCTGGCCTGGCACTGCACTGACAGACAGGACAAGAACCACTTGAAAGAGGATTTGTGAAAAATGTAAGGGAAACATTACTTCTAATTAGTCGAGCCTGCACTTGGGTTGGGTTAATTAGTCGAGCCTAATGCTCTAATAGAAACCCTGGTGGTGTAGTGGTTATCTGCTGCAGCTGCAAAGAAAAAGGTCAGTAGTTCACATCCCATCAGGCACTCCTTCGAAACTATGGGACAGTTCTGCTGGGTCCTATAGGGTCACTGTAATGGGAATGAACTTGACGGCATGTGTTTGGTTTGAGTTTAATTCTCTAACAAAAACACCCCTGATAGCATAACAGTTACATGCTCAGCTGCTGCACAAAGAGTGGCAGTTTGAATGCACCCAGATCAAAAGGACAAAGCGCGTCTACAGAGCTGAGTTCTACTCTGCAGTGCGTGGGCTCACCTAGTAGAGTTGGATAATGACAACTAGTTTAATTATCCAACAACTATTAAAAGTAAAAAGCACATGAAACCCTAAAGCAGTGTTTTTGAAATTATTTATTTCCTTTCCTTCCTGAACAAGCAGCTTTCTGAGACTGGCTTGCTATGTATCTCCTCTTCCCATTAGATACAAATTTGAGAAGTTTGCAACTTAGTTTCTCTCCTGTCCCTGCCCAGGCAGGTGCACAGTTCATGAAAAGTCAAATAGCTCAAGTACAAGGAAGGTGGTAAGTCTGCAATGCACTGCAGAGCCTCCAACCCCCTTCGAGTACAGGAAGTCACATGCAGTGCACCTGCAGAGTGTGGAAATTGAGGAGTTTTCCCCCACTTTGTTATTTCCAGACAGGGGCAAGGAATAGTCAAGGGTGTGGGCTGGTATCTAATACTTGCATTTGAATCCCAGGTCAGCCACTTACCTTGAATGAGTAACTTAATCCTTCTGTGCCTCAGTTTCTCTTGTAAAATGGGGATAGAAACAGTATCTAGCTTCAAGAGCCCTTGTGAGATTAAATGAGTTAATATGTATATAGAACACTTGGAATAGGGTCTGACACATAATAAACACCCAATAAATGTCTGCCACTATTATTATCATCACACTGGAATATCTCCAAATTATAATTACAATGAACACCATTATGTTATATTGTCCTCTAGTTATATGTCGTGAAATCACCCTGCAGGAAAAAAATTACTAAATCTTTTAGCTGTTTATGTTCCTAGACCCTTTGTTAGAGATCCAAGATGAAACACCTTTGGCTAACTTTTCTGTGAAGACTAAAGTAAGGTTCTAGGACTCTAATTAACCAGTAATCCTACAGGTAATCTTAAGGTATTAGTAATTCCTAGATGGATTCCCTCTGAGGGAATTTTCAAGTTTTCAAAGACTAGATACAAAGAAGCCTACTGCAGCCTTGTTTATACAGTGAAAAAAAACAGGCACAATCTAAAGATGAAGCAATTTGAGAAGGATTAAGTTAGACACAACAATACCACAAATACTATGTGGCTCTTGAGAGCGTGGATTTTGAAGAATTTTTCTTGACCAGGAAATGCTCATGAAATAAGCAAGTAGAAAAGCAGGATTTAAAACTGCATGTGCCATGGGATCAGAGTGTTGTAAGTATGCACGTACATCTGAGACAAAAACAAAACTCTAGGGAAATGCATCAAGATGTTAACAGTGGGGGGTTTCTAATGGTAGAGGGACTTGGACGTGGATTCTGTTTATATATATATATTTTGGTGTCTTCCAAGTTCAACACAAAATACTTTTATATGTGGAGGAAACAGTAAGTCATAGAACCAAACTACTTAAATAAAAAACGAATCTTTCAGAAGATAACACACAGGACCAACAGAAACTACAGATCAGACTGATGTTTTCTAAACTTCTTCTAGAATGATTTAGCCTTAAGTGACTCCACATCACAGAACAGGTACTGCATTCTTCAGCTTGCCTTTGCTCTGCAAAGAGACTTAAATCTCTCAGTTTAAAAAAATAGATAGATACGGATGGGACAGTGGGGGATGACACTAAGGGCTGCCTAAGGTGTTGGGACATAATTTGGCATTGGTTAAGCACAATCTTTTGTTGTCACAACAGGGTGAAGAAGCATCTTTGGCCACAGAGGAACAGGAGAAGCCATCTATTAGCTCCTCTAGAATAAGTTAAAGACAAAATTCTTCAGTTAAAAAAAAAAAAAGATACAGACAGCCGATGTCCCAATAGACACATGATAGAATTCTCTGAGGCAGCCTTGCCTCTCTACACAGAACTTGGTCAATAACCTACAGTTCTGAGTCCTACACCTGAGGAAAGATGACTAAGAGGAACCCAGATTTGAAAACGGCTTGGAAAACAGCAGTTAATGTCTGGGACATTGCCCCTCCACCTGGGAAATCATCCTTCTTCAGCCCTGCAAGAGTTACACTTCAGCCTGAGAGGAAAAATTAATAAAATTAGGATTATTTATGGTGCAGGAGTGATTTAATAATATTTTCAAGAACCTGATGGATTTATGTACAGGAATTGCTGTTTTAGTAACTAAACCCTTTTGGATGAGCTCCAAGATAAACTGGACTCGTCTGGTTTCCGCCCTGCATCCCTGACCTCTTCTAGTTTCTCTTGGCAAATCATCTTTTCTACATTACTGAAGGGCAATGATCAAGGAGATGACCTTCCTATCTGCCGTATCTACCCTCATCACCACCTTGAAATCTCTCTCAGCATCTCTCTTTGTTCCTCCAACTCTCAAAGGAAGAATCAGGGAGGAGGAAAATAACATTTAGAGAATGCTGCCTACGTGCCAGGAGCTTGCAGATACATTACCTCATTTAATTCCCACAAACACCCTGTGAGGTAGACATAATTATCCCTAGTTTGCTTGTTAGGGGATGGAAGAAATTATTCTCTTTCAGAAGCTGGTATGAGAATTACTCTAGGGGAGAAAGCCATCTTTGTGAGAATGGACTTGCTCATGCTCTGTGGTCTACAAGAAGGGGGAGAGAATGGGGAAATGTGTGTATCCTGGGGAAATCTGTGGGTTCCTCTCTAGGGAAGAGAAAGGTACAGAAATGAGAGAACAAGAGAAGGTCTGAAAAAAGGCGGTGTCTGCAACAATATCCCTTCACCCCCAAAATTTCAAATAAATTGTCTAAACTCATGAAATGCTTGCTAAAGGAGAATTTTCCACATGGACTTGTCAGCAAGTATGGGGTGAAACAGAAGCCACATGTGTTACCTGAGAAGGACACCAGTGGTACCCGAAGGAAAACAAGTTTCTTAAATAAACAAGAGGAGCCCTGGTGGCTCAGTGGTTAGCAGCTCGGCTGAGAACCAAAAGGTCAGCTGTTGGAATCTACCAGTCACTCCTTGGAAACCCTACGGGGCAGTTCTCTGTCTTACAGGGTCACTGTGAGTTACAACTGAAATGATGGAATTTTTTTTTTTTTTTTTTCTGGTGAGGTGAAGCCCTGAAGACTGCTTAAAGGAGTGTTACCTAAGGCTATGACAAGCCTGTGAATAATATACTTCAAAGAAACTAAACATCATAGAAGGGTCCAGTTTATAGAAAGTTCCAGGAAGGGTGGAGAAAACTTACGAAGAATCTGAGTCCAAGGAAAGTATCCAGAAATGGAAATGTTTTTCTTACCCCAGAGGCCAAAGCCAGAAGACAACAGAGGGTAGGACACTTGATGGACAAGAATTCAGCCCAGGATCAGGCAACAGCAACAGCCTGAGTCCAGATTCACACAGAAGACTGAAAGTCACTGACTCCCAAAGACAATGGCCCCTGGACACCCTGCTAACTCAGAACTGAAGCCACCCTGCAAAGATTAGACAGACCTACGAAACAAACAATAGCACATGTGGAGAATGTGCTTCTTATTTCAGTCAAGTACATGAGAGCAAGTGGGCAACACCTGCCCAAAAACAAAGCCAGAAAGCAAGAAGGGACAGGAAAACTCCACAAACCGACCCAGAGACTGGGGTGGAAAGGGGAAAGGGGAGTGCTGACACATTGCAGGGATTGCAGTCAGTATCACTAAACAATTTGTGTATGTATTTTTGAGTGACAAACTAATGTAAACTTTCACCAAGACACATTTATTTATTTATTCATTTTTCGAAGAAAAGCAACAGAAGGAGGCAAGCAAAGTGCCTTAGCAAGAGCCGTTCTTTGTTTGTTTCTTTTGCTTTTTTCATGGAGTAAGAAAATTAGATGCTTAAATCAACAAAAGGTGGAAAATAAATGAGCACATAAGATGAGCACTAATATGTAATACATGTTTCTCATTGGAAAATAAACATTTTTAAAAAGGCATAGTTTAAAATAAGGCAGTCTTCTTTTTCCTTTTTGTCTCTAAATATAGTAAAAGTGCAACAGCTACAGACTGAACAGAATAAAACAACTGATGTTAACTGGAAGTTACAAATACAACTGGTTTTGTTGCTTTTGAGCTGTTGTTCTTTTTTTTTTAAAGTCACTTACTTTCCACTCTAGACTATGATATTCAATATCCCCAAGTATCCAGTGAAAGGACCTCAATGAGAATTTTTTAATAATAAAATAATCTAAAACCACTTTTTTTATGACTCCACTAAGGAGGATAAAGAGTAGTTAAAAAGATATTATGAATTTACAATCTATTCTTAATCTGTTTAGAGATTCAATGATACTAGTCTTTTATGCATGCTGTGTATAATAAAACAGGAGCCCAGCTGTAAGAGTATATTCTGATTTTATTATCAAAAGTCTAGCACAGGTGAAATCTGAACAAAGTTTAGAGTTTGGGTGATAGTACTGTACCAATGCTGTTTCTTATTTTGGTAGCTGTCTCATATTATTATAAAATACTAGCATTAGGGGAAACTGAGTGACAATTATATGGGAGCTATCTGTATTATCTTTGTAACCTTACTCTAAATGTAAAATGAGAAGTTTATTAGAAAAAGAAAAAAGCACTGACTACAGAAAAATAATGATGACGGCTAACATTTACTAGCCAGTTACTCTATTCTAGGTAGTATTTCTTTTAGATACATTATCTTATTTAATCCTTTAATCATTCTGGAAAGGTAAGCATTTTTAAAGTTTCTTTGTATCTTTATTTTTTTAAATACTTATTGTATCTTTCCAATGTGACAAGCATTGTGCTAGATGCCAAAGATAGGGAAGTAAACAAATCATATCCGGCACCTGGTGTCATGGAAGTTTGTAGTTTAGTACAGGGGGTGGGCATGTTTTTTTCTATAAAAGGCCAGAGAGTAAATATTTTAGGCTCTGCAGGTTGTATGGTCTCTGTTGCAACCACTTGGGTCTGTCGTTACAGCACAAAAGCAGTCATAAAACAAAACAAAAACAAAAACTCACTGTCATCGAATTGATTCTGATTGATGGTGACCCTACTGTAGGATAAGAGTAGAACTGCCCACTGTATTTCCACGAGAGTGATGGATGCATTCGAACTGCTGACCTTCTGGGTAGCCGCCAAGCTCTTAACCACTGTACCACCACATAGATAATATAAATAAGCAGGCATGGCTATGTTCCAATAAACATTTATTTCCGAAAATAGGCTGCAGGCAGAAATAATTACACAAATAAGGGTAAAACAACAAAAGTTAATTGTTATGAAGTAGAAGGTTCCTCATACTAAAATAGCCTACAATATGAGGAATTTTCTCTACTCAGAAATCAGAGATTGCTCTGATGGTGTAGGCTTTAGATTTAAATGAATTAACTAGATGGAGAGGGAGGCAAGACCATTACAGAGAGAGCACACAGCATGTGCAAACATCCCGTGGCAAAACGGAGCATGAAAAAGATGAGATTCAAAGGAGGTTCAAGTGGTTGGAGCAGAAAGAGTACGAGACGGTGGATTTACGAAGGCTAAAGCAATAGGTAAGAATCAGCACCGAAGATGTCTTGTCAGGGAACGAAGTCACAATTTAAGTTACTAAAAAAAAAAACGCCACAACTGTGGCAAACAAAGTAACCTGCTTAAGGTTGTATAATTACAAAAAAGATAGAGCCTGAAGCCCGGTCCGCTTACTTCCAGAGCTCAGCTGCTGTAGTCTTTGTTCATTGGGGTTTCATTTTTGCCTAGCGTCTTTACAAATCTCCCTTTATGAAACTGTAAAGTTTTTCAACTAAATCAAAAGGAAAAGGGATTTTGTTCACTGCTAGACTAGAAGTGACAGTAAGGCCCTGATACCAGCTGGAAACTAGAGGGGACCCCAAGGAGAAGTCTTAGTTACAGAGAAGGAAGCACAAGGATTGTGGATAGCCCTATTCCTTATTCTTTTTTCCTCTCGGATACACCCTTACATGGAGTCTTATTAACTCTCTCTTTTATATTTTATGTCAATTAATAGTCCTCAGAATTAGCCCAAATTCCTTAAACCAGCTTTGATGTCACTTCTTGATCTAGCCCACTTGCCTACCTCTCCAGCTCTCCCATCAACACCGAATTTGTCACTCTCCCCTCTGGGAATACTGGATGACTTACTGTTCCAAGAAAACTACACATCCCTGTTTAATGCCACGCTGTTCTACATAATGGAGGAGGATACTACACAGCCGTTCTTTAAGAATCAGCTCAAGAATTACTCCTCAGTCTTCCATCCATTCCACAGGATGCCTTTCATCACCTTTCCTCACCTAACCTGAACTCTGAGCTGCTCCTCTGCACCCACCCAGTTCAAGACTAGCATCCCAAACTAGTGTTCCTTGTCTGCATCCCTCACTAGACTGTAAGATGGTAAGCTCTATAATAGCAAAGAACTCACCTGATAGGCATTTGGTGTTTTCCGTACAGAGGCTAACTTGTTTTATATTTTCCACTTTCCCCCACTCATAGCCAAGCCAAAGCCAAGTGCCATCGAGTCAGATCCGACTCATGGCGACTCTAGGGGCCAGGGTAGAACAGGCGCTCCCCACTCATAAGTATCCTCAAATTTCTAGATTCAGAGGGACACTGGGCCTTCTATCAGTAGTTCTCAAAGTGCAGTTCCTAGCCCATCATTATCACTGACAAACTTGATAGATGTAAATTCTTAGACCGACCCGGAACCTCTGGCATCAGAATTTCTGGGGGTGTGCCCAGAAACCTGTACTTGCAGGCAATTTTGATATACACTAATGTCTGAGAACCACTGCCTTACGGGAAGTAATCACTCTCAAATTTTATTGGTTCCTGGAGGATGCTAAGCAGTTGTTTCCAATCTGGGAAAGAGTAATGGAGGAAATGACACATAAAGCTTTCCTTACGCTGAATTTTTAGAAAAGGAATTTTCTGATATGATGTCTCAAAGATGTGTCTATTTTAAACAAGGCTGTCCTTTGTCTGCCTTAAAAAACAAGACTGATTCTTCTCCACAGGGCATAACCTGGGTGTGGTCTTCCTGAAAGGCAGAGGTATGGAGGAGATAACCTTACCAGGTGCCTTTCCACGCTTAGATTCTCTTCTCCTGAAATACGGTCTATACTGTGAACGAAGTAGAAGGTAGGGAGTGGGGCGTTACTGCTAGGGGACTTGGGGCTTTCAACCCACAAGGAAGTATAAAGTTTTTTCTCCCTCTTTAGGTGAGCCTTTGCCAGCCTATACTCATAAAAAGAGATGACCAAGACCTTTCAAGAACGGTAATTGTTTGTTTTTAGGTCATAAAAATGAATCCTTGCTTTGTTTTCAAAGGAAAATGCTCTTCATGCAATCTCTACAAAGTGAATGGCAAGTAGGTGAGGTCCAAGATTGGAAAGATAAAACTTCTTTTGTTGATTTTTGGCCTAGAGTTGAAACAATGGGACAAAAGAGAGGCTTGTTGGTTTAAGCCCTATAAGACACAATAATATTAGTCATGTAAACAGAAGAAAATAGGAGAGGCTTAATGGGATAAATTACACTAAGTCACCACATTAGGGATTAAAATATTCTGATCAAGAAAACACTAAAAGGTCCTGAAGAAAGGATAAAGGGAAGAGTGATAACTTCAGATGGAGAAAACAAAGGGTCCTTCTATCTATGGCCCCTCTGACAAGGACAGCTTTCAGAGGCTGCCTCTGCCAACCGTGAGCACCCATTAGGACCCCACTTTTCAACTAAAAAAAGAAAAAGAAGTCATCCTATTCTCAAACCATTGTCAGACAAAGCCAATGCATTCTTTTCTTCCCTTCTCCCTCCCCTCCCCCACCCCTCTTACAAGTGCAGAGCAATCCATTTTGCTTTGTGAAGGGGAAAAAAAGGGCTGGAAGGTTTCTAACTCTATTTGCATTCCTGATATTTGTTGGCCTAACTTCTGAAGTGTGAATTGGCCAGCTAAGGGGACAACAGCCAACTTAGCAATGTTTAAGACAGCCCATGGACTTGTGTGAACAGCCACTTTTTCATAACTATTTTTATTAAGAACATCTGAACAACTAAGTAGAGCATACGGATTTGTACTATTTAAACTAAGAGTACTGCCCTGTCTTGAGTCAATGTTATATATTTATATTGTTGCCTTTATTAAAGCGTACAATCTATATAGCCACTAAGAAACAATTTTTTTTCAAAAGTTAGAACATGTTCACTGGTTTTGAACTGTCAACCTTTCATCTAGTCACAGACCTTACTGTTTGCATCACTCAGGAATTCTTCTTTGGACACTGTTGTTGTTAGTAACAACCCAAGCAAGGATATGGTTTCAAATGCATCTGAGACTCAGCCTGACTACCGGCTTCTTGTTGCTGTGTATCCTCATGATGATTCTCACTTACAGTGACCTCATGTGACACAGTATAACTGCCCCTAGAGCTTCTTCGCTGAAATCTTTATGAAAACAGATCACCAGGTCTTTCTCATGCAGAAACACTGGGTAGGTTCAAATTACCAACCTTTCAGTCAGCATTTAAACACTTTATCATTTGCCACTTAGGGCTCCTTTTTTGGTCACTAGGTATATGAGGTCTGACAATTAAGTCAGCAAACTTAATTGTTCTAAGTGCTACATAACTCATTGCTGAGTATCACCAGGGTTACCTTTGAAGTACTCCTCTTGGGAAGCTATGCACAGATTCCAGGGCCTAGTCTATCCTTCAATGCAATTTTGGAACTCTTTTCCTGGAATGACCATTGTGCACAGTGGCAAGTTCTCAAACTTAATTGTATAATTATCTGTGAGGGAGTTTTTAGCCAGCCATCAAATGACTGTATTGAAATACTGTCTCTACTCACCTGATCTGGCCCCCAATGACTTTTTTCTTAACGTGAAGATAAAGGAAATATTGAAAGGAAGACATTTTGATGACACTCAGAACATCAAAGTTTTGTAGAACAATGACAGCTCTGACGGTCATTCCAGAAAAAGAACTCCAAAACTGCTTTGAACGGTAGACAAGGCACTGGCATTGGTGCATGTCTTCCCAAGGCAGGTACTTTGAAGGGGACAATAGTGATACTCAGCAATGAAGTATGTAGCGCTTTTTCTAGGATGTGTTTGTGAATATATTTGTCAGACCTTGTATGCATGTATCTTGCTTTACTTTGAATTGTTTCCTTAGAATATAGTTCCAGCAATGGGATTAGTGAATTAGAGAAGATAAAATATTTTAGGGTATTTGATTCAGTATTGCCAAAGAGCTGTGTTGGGAATATATATCTTTGCAATATCTAACATTGTCTTTCTAATATCAGAGGTTTAGGGAAGAGTTTTCATGTACAACTTCCACCAGCCTGTCTCTAGTCCTCTGGGATTCTTTACTGAAGAAAAGAGACACACTCTGAACTAAAGCCAAATGCAGAAGAAGCAGCTGGGCTGTGCCACAAATCAGCCCCCACTCTTACCCTCTCCACATCTCTGGTCATCTGTAAAGGAAGATGTAGTCAAAGTCAGGATTCCTGTGTGTCCTGTTTCCATCTGTATCCTTGCTCTAAGTTTTGTAAGAATGAGTCAGGAAGGTAAGCCTAGCCCACTAGGATAGCAAGAATTAAAAAGAAGAAAAATGTAGCATGGTTTTGAAATTTTTAACACAGCCACAATTAGCACATTAGAGAAGATGGGAGATCCAAGGGAGGTACCCAGAGGGAAAGTTGGGAAGGGCACAACTGTGAGGGCAAAAAAGACTCTCCTAGATTGGCCATTGTAACTGTGTGAATGTGACTGTTTGAAAACAGGAGCTTTCTTTTGTTATGTAAAAGAAGTCAAATAAGCATAGGGTTGGTCTTAAATCTAATAACTTCTGAGTTATAAAAAGAACAGAACACAGAGACCCACACGTCAGGATTGCCTATAAGCCAAGGAATCAAAGAGCACCCAGGGCTACCAAGAAGGAATTGACAAGGTTTAGGCCTCGATTTAGACTTTTAGCCTCTAGAATTATGAGAAAATAAATTCCTGTCTTTAAAGCTACCTACTAGTGGTATTCTTGTTACAGCAGCACTAGCAAACTAATGGAGCCCTGGTGGTGCCGGGATTAAGCATTAGGCTGCTAACCAAAAGCCTGGCAGTTTGAATCCATCAGCCACTCTTTGGAAACCCAGTTCTACTCTATGTATCTATAGTGTTGCTATGAGTCAAGATCAATTCCATGGCAACAGGTTTAGGTAACTAATACACAAAGGTATCATTTGTAATCAGGGATCAGAAATTCCCTCTATTAGAGTACTATCACGCATACTCTCCAGCCACGCTTATATGCTTACCCAGCTATTACGAAGCTCACATCTGCTCACCCAAATTAATTCCAAAACAGACTTAGAGGCCCTTGGAAGGACCCTGTCTTGCTCCAAGATGTTTTTATTTCTTCAAGTACCAAAAGTGAAGAAAAAGTTCCCAGATAAAAATTGGATCAGAAATTGGCCAATGTGACAAATCTCATACCTGTCAAAATGTGCCAGTACTGTCCACAAACTCTAGAGAGATCTCTTCTTTCTAGTGCTTTTCAGATGCTCTTAGGTAGCAAGAGCTCCTCAAATCTCCAAGTTGGACTTCTCTAGGTCCATCTCTTTTAGCTAAACTCAAAGATCAGGTCTTAATGCAACAGGGTGGCCAGTGATCTACCTATTAGGTGGCACACATCCTGCCTAGGAATGCTGCCTCTAGAATGGCTCTGTCACTCAGTACCTGTGATACTTGGGCAAACTATACCTCAGTTTTCCCATCTATAAATGAAAATGATAATCGTACCGACTTTACAGGGTCATCTGAGGAGTAACTGAGTTCATACATAAAACACTTGGAACAGTGAACTCAGGAACAATGACGATGACTACTACACAGGTGCCAACCTGCCATGGTACTCACCATCCCCCCACTGGCCTCTCCTTTAGTTTGAAAATAGTCTCAAATCTATGCTTTCAGGAATGGTGGTTGTCTGAGCTTCCTACAGCTGCTACAGCAAAGCACCACAAAGCAGGTTGCTTTAAAGAACAGACATTTACTGTCTCACAGGTCTGGTGGCTAGATGTCTGAATGTCAGGTGTGAGAAGGACCACATTCTCTGTGAAGACTCTAGGAGGTAAGACTTTCTTGACTCTCCTAGCTTCTGATGTTCTCTAGTTTGCAAATGCAGCATAACTCTATCTTTACATGGCTGTCTCTCTACCTGTCTCTTCTCTTTCACAGGACATCACTCAGACTGGATCAGGACCCATGTGAACCCAGGCAATCTGATGTTAACTCATAATATCATCAAGGATCTCATTTCTAAGTAAGCTCCCACATTCATAGTTACTTAGAATTGGAAATTCAACATAAATTTGGGGGAGGGGGTGGATTCAGTCATAACACTGGCGTTCCAGGTATTGAAGCAAAGTAACTTACCACTGAAATTTAACAATGGCAGTCTTTCCTGATCCCCACTCCTTATCCTTTGCAGACTGAATAAAGATCATTTAAAATTTTCATCCCATAAGCTTTTAAACCTTTGATGTTAGCATCTTGGTCATCAGTGCTACTGTAACAGAAATATCACAGGTGGATGGCTTTAAAAAGAGAAATTTTGTTTTGTCACAGTCCAGTAAGCTAAAAGTCCAGATTCAGAGTATCAGCTCCAGGGGGAAGGCTTTCTATATTGGCTCTAGATATGACAGTGAGTGCACTGGAAGAGTGTTAATGAGCAGAAAGCAAAGGTTTTCAAAGAAAACCCCAGCCTGACAGATCAATACCAGAACATAGTTCATGAACAAGGACTTATAATTTTATTTAAAACTGCCTAAACATAAGAAAAACATTTTCTGCTGATAAAACTGATTTTTATTTATGTAACAGAATTAAACACACCAGTGTTTGAATGTGTTTTACCAAGAACACAACCTCAAGGCTCACTGCACCCATACAAATCTGAGTTCTTTGAGAGAAATTTGAGGTTTTCCCAAGGTCACCTGTATTGACATGCTCCACTAACTCCTACAGAACTTAGTGAGCATGGAACTCAGTAGATCCTTAGTGTATAAGATGTTAGAGTCTTTTATTATTAATCATCATTTAAAGTATCAGTTCTGGCCTCTGGTTACATGTTATACCACGGAGGAACGGTATTAACTTTTATATAGTTCCTTAGTTTTGGTGAAGTGCAGTAGGAAACTGACTGCTAACCAAAAGTTTGGCAGCTTAAAGCTATCAACCACTCCTTGTTTAAATGCTATGAGGCAGTTCTACTCTCCCTATACAGTTGCTAAGTTGATGGCTACAGGTTTGGTTAGCCCTTAGTGCCTTAGACAGAACTGTATTTTAGGTAGATCTAAATAAATATATTGGTAAATAGTTCATTATCTGGAAAGGATTATGCTTCAAGAAGTTAACATCCACTTCTGGCCAACATGGCGCCATAGACAGAAGCACCAAGCCATCCCTCCACAACAAAGACTCAGAAAGACCCAAACTAAATAAAGCAGTGTCAAATGTCAACTCTGTAAGCTGAAGTTCCAGAGAAGAATACATCCTGTAAAACTCTCATTCAAATATGACGAGGAAATTAGAACATTTCTAGATGAAAACAAACTTAGCATCTAGAATACCAGAAAGATGCTTACCTGTATTTTATTGACTATGCAAAGGCATTTGTCTGTGTGGATCATAACAAACTATGAACAATATTGTGAAAAATGGGAACTCTAGGACACTTAATCGTGCTCATGAGGAATCTGTACGTGGGTCAAGAGGTAGTTGTTTGAAGAGAATAAGGGACACTGCACGGTTTAAAGTCAGGAAAGGTGTGCATCAGGTTTGTATCTTTTCACCAAACCTGTTCAATCTATACGCTGAGCAAATAATTTGAAAAGCTGGACTAATATGAAGAAGAATGAGGTATCACCATTTGTAAAAGGATCCTCAGCAACATTCATTATTCAGATGACACACCCTTGCTTACTGAAAGTGAAGAGGACTTGAAACACTTACTGATTAAGATCAAAGACCACAGCCTTCAACATGCATTACACCTCAACATAAAGAAAACAAAGATCCTCACAAATGAACCATAAGCAACATCATGATAAACAGAGAAAAGTATGAGGTTGTCAAAGATTTAATTTTAGTTGGATTCACCATCAACGCCCATGGAAGCAACAGTCAAGAATTCAAAAGACACATTACTTTGGCTAACTCTGCTTCAAAAGACCTCTTCAAAGTGTTGAAAAGCAAAGATGACACCTAAAGACTAAGGTATGTCTGACCCAAACCATACTGTTTTAGTCAGCTAGGGCTGCTCTAACAGAAATACCACAGAGTGGATGGCTTTAACAAAGAAAGATTTATTCTTACACAGTCCGGTAAGCTGCAAGTCCATATTCAGGGTGTCCGCTCCAGGGGAGGCTTTTCCCTTGTCGGCTCTGGAGGAAAGTCCAGTATTGCATCAGTCTTTGTCCAGGGAGCATCCTGACGCAAGAACCTCTGGTCTGAAGGATGCGGTCTGTTCCCAGTGCTGCTTGCTTGATGGTAGCGAGGTTCTCAAATTGTCCTTTGTTTCTTTTTCCTTTTATTCCTTGCAAGCTAAAAGCATTAAGGGTGGGCAAGCCATACCCCAGGGAAACTCCCCCTACAGCAGGAATTTACAGTCCCACCCTAATCCTTTAACATACAGGTTAGCAAAACCATACAATGGAGGACAGTCCCAAGATACTGGGAACCGTATCCCAGCCACGTGGCTGCACACATTTTTGGGGGGACACAATTCCAACCATGACACATAGTATGTTCAATTGCATCACACACACGTGAAAGGTGGACAATTGATATGGAAGACAGAAGAAGAACTGATGGCTTTGAATCGTGGTGTTGGAGAAGAATGGTGAATACACCATGGGCTACCAAAAGAACAAACAGATCTTTCTTGAAAGAAGTACAACCAGAGTGCTCCTTAAAGGCAAGGATGGTGAGAGTACTTAAACACACTTCAGATGTGTCATCAGGATGGATCAGTCCCTCGAGAAGGAAGGACATCATGCTTGGTAGAGGGTCACAAAAAAGAAGACTCTCAATGAGATGGATTGACATGGTGGCTGCAACAATGGGTTGAAGCATAACAATGATTGTGGGCATGGCAGGACCAATGCTTTGTTCTGTTGTGCATGAGATTTCTGAGTTAGAACCCATTTGATGGTACCTAAAAACAACAACAAAGCAAATTTATGAGAATTATTAAAGGGAGTCCTTCAGTCTGAAAACAAGCAATATCAGATCACAGCCTGAATGTACACTGCAAGACTGTAGCAACCAGATACTAGCCTAGGGAATGAACTCTCAAGGACTAACCAAAACCAAAAGAATTACAACCAAGAGTCATCCTTAGAAGCAAGGATGGCAAGACTACAACAACCACAAAGAAAGTTAACATAACCTACCCATGTAAAGAAAAAAGAAAAACAAAATCTTAATAAAAACAAAATCTAGAAAAAAAAAAAAAGAAATGAAAAAGAAATCTGTAAACCAAAGAAATTCATGACAGGAGAGTAAATGGAAGAAAACATCAGTACCACAGAAAGAAAAAAAAGAAAAGAAAAAAGCAGTACAAAAATGACAGCAATAAACTCAGACCTACCAAGTACACCAAACATAAATGGCCTAAACAGACACAGAGTGACTGAATAGATTAAAAAAAAAAAAAAAGGATCCATCGATATCCTATTTATTACAAGAGACATATGTTAGGAACAAAGATGTGCACTTATTAAAAATCAAAAGATGGAAAAAATACAGCAAGTGAATAGCTATCAAAAAACAGCAGCAGTGAGAATATTAATTTCAAATAAAAACATTTTAAAACAAAATCTGCCATTAAAGACAAAGAAGAGCACTGCACAATGATTAGACCTAACAATAAGAACATCTTCACCCCAATGATAGGGCTCCAACATACATAAAAGAAACTCTAATAGCACTGAAAACAGACACTGACAGCTCTACAACAGTAGTGGGAGACTTCAATACACCACTCTCCATAAAGACCAGAACATCTAGCAAGAAACTCAACAAAGATACAGAAAAGCTAAAGGCCACAATCAACCTAGGTGACATCATAGATTATATAGAACATTTCACCCAACAGCTGCAGAGTACACATTCTTTTGCAATGCACAGGAACTTCTTCAGAATGGAACACATCTTAGACCCCAGAGCAACCCTCAGCAAAACTGAAAACACGGAGATAATACAAAATATCTTCTCGGACCACGATGTCATCCAAGTAGAAATTAACAGTAGGAAGAACAAGGGAGGAAAAAAATAAAAAATAAAAAAAATCCATCAAAACTAACACCCTTCTTAAAAACCACTGGATAATAGAAGAGATCAAAGATGGAATTTAAAAAATTCCCAGAATCAAATGAGAATGAAAACACATCATATTAAAACCTTTGGGAATAGCAAAGGCAGTACTCAAAGCTCAGTTTATAGAATTGAAAGCACACATTAAAAAAAGAAGGGTCAAAAGCAAAACATTAGCTACACATTGTGGACAAATAGAAAAGGAAAAAAAAAGCCAAGAGAAGCCCACAGCCAATGGAAGAAAGGAAATAATTAAGATGATAGCAGAAATAAGTGATGTAGAGAATAGAAAGACAATAAAAAGAATGAATAAAACCAAAAGTTGTTTCTGTGAAAAGTTAACAAAACTGGCAAAACACTGGCCAGATCAACAAAAGAAAAACAGGAAAGGACTTAAGTAACTCAAATAAGAAATGACATGGGGGGCACTGCAACTGAAATGAAAAGGATCATAACAGAGTATTATGAAAAACTCGAGAAACCATGGTGGCATAGTGGTCAAGAGCTAACAGCTGCTAACCAAAATGTTGTCAGTTCAAATCTACCAAGCACTCCTTGGAAACTTTATTAAGCAGTTCTGCTCTGTCCTATAGGGTCACTATAAGTCATAAATGACTTGGTAGCAATTGGTTTCTGTGTTATAAGAAATTTGAAAACCTAAAGGAAATAGACAATTTATAGAAACATATGACCTACCCAAACTAACATGAAATGAAGTTGGAAAGCTGAACAAACTCATAACAGGAGAAGAGACTGAAGAGGTAACTCCCAACAAAAATAAAAGCTCTGGCCTAGATGGCTTCACTAAAGAATTTTACTACATATTCAGAGAAGACCTTACATCAGTACTACTCAAACAATTTCAGAACAGAAAAGGAAGGATATTCTTGAATTCTCTCTATGAAGCCAGCATAACCTTGATACCCAAACTAGGCAAAGATGCCACAAAAAAAGAAAACTACAGACCGATATCTCTCATGAATATAGATGCAAAAATGCTCAACAAAATTCTAGCCAATAGGAGTGGTGGAGCCAAGATGGCAGACTAGACACACATCTCCTCAATTTCCTCAGAGAACTAAGGCCTAGAAAAATAATTGAATGGAGCAGTATGGACATTCTAGGAGACCCAAGATCTGGAGCAGGGTTGTGAGACTGCACTGGGTGACAGGAAGGGGGAAACTAGCTCTGTCAGAGGAGAGGCAGTAGCACACTGAGTACTGCTTGGGCTGGCGCATTGTTGGAGAGGATTACAGATACAGACGCCCTCTTTGTTAATCAGGAGGCTGGGATCGGGACTGCCAAGCTTGTGAGCCTGGCACGAGCTGGTTATTATACTGAACTGCATTGCTTAAGTACACAGTGTGTCCCACAACAGAGAGACTATGCTTGGGACAGCCACATTTCTAGAGGACCCAGATGCAGCTGGTGACCGATGGTGTCAGTGCCCACCCCCTCTTCTCCGAGCTGCGCCACAGATACTGCTGACTCAGTGCAAAAAATGAGGCTTAGGTGGGGTGTTATCTTGGTCAGCTGAGAGGCAGAGTTTGCCATGCCTGAGTCTCACTGGGGGCTAATTCCCACACTGAGCAACAGCACATATCTGGATAATACTTTTCCAAGCAGAAAACCTGTTTTTAAGACAATACTACATAAGGATCATAGTGAGGGCTGGCGGCCGAGTGCCGCAGTGCCCTAACTCTTCCCTTCCTTGAGCCATGTCATACCATCTGAGGACAACCTACAAGGTGGGGACTGACATTCTTGGGGACTGGCTGCTTTCAGCTACCGCTGGTCAGTGACTCTCAGCAGAAAGGCAGCTTTTATGATGACAGCAGCTAGAGAACACATTGGTGACTGGCACCTGACTGTGAAGATATCTTTTCTACCACCCTTCCCTGAGCCACACATAGCATTGGCTGACAGGCCTTCAGAGACTCCTTAAATTGAGTGCAATCTTTGCCATCCAGGAGGTGGGCCCTGCCAACTCTGAGGGTCAGTTGGTTTCAGAGACCGCTGGACAGTGCCCCTCTCATGCAGAAAAGCAGTTTTTAAGACACATGCATCTAGAGAATGTAGTGGTCCCTGGCAGCCAAGTGTAGTGGTATACTTTTCTCCTCCCTCTTCCCTGAGCTACACCATGGTCTCAACTTGCGTGATGATGGAGAGTTGGCACAAGTAGCTCACCATGCTTAGCAGCCAGGTGGAAAGGCATGTCACCCCTTAGGTCCCAGCTGGGTCCAGCCACTAAGCCAAGCAGTACTGTGGGACTGACAGTGTCTATATTGCCAGAGAAGATATACAGAAGTCAGCTGCACCAAGAAAACAAAGCAGAGGCTGGTGACCAGATCTAAAAATGCCCTTACTCACTCCCCTTCTAGAACTACACCACAGCTCCTATTGGTGTAACACCAGAGAAACTGAATTGCTTCTTGATGGCACTAAGACAACAATCAATATCCAACCATTTAACGACACAGATCACCATGGCTCCAGAAAACTCCCAAAATAAAAAATAAAAAAACTTGCCAGATGAAGAAGGCTTTCTGAATTTATCAGAGGTATAATATGAAAGAAATAGTATAGAGCCCTTCTAGGGATTAAACAAAATGCAGCAGGATGAAAAGAAAAACTAAGTAAGCTATATGAATTGCCAGAACATCAGCATCCAGCAGATCAATAATCAAATTACATAATTACACAGTTCAGTGCAAAGACAAAAGAGCAGGATGAAGGAAATGGAATACAGAATTAATGAGCTTGAAGATAAAGGAACTGACAACAGCATTTATGAGGGAAATTAGATACAAAAAACAAGAAGCATTAATAAGCATGTGAGACTCTATCAAGAGGAATAATCTATGAATAACTGGAGTTTCTGAACAGGGAGGTATTGCATAAAATACAGAGAGAATTGTTGAAGAGTTGCTGACAGAAAATTTCCCTAAAATCATGAAAGAAGAGAATATGGATATTCAAGATTCTTATCGAACACCACAAAAACTAGACACCAAAAGAAAAACACCAAAACATAATCAGGCTTAATAAAATAACACATAAAGAGAGGCCCTTAAAGGCAGCTAGGCTTAAATCAAAGCTAATGTAGAAAGGGAAGCCCTCAAGATTTTTGTCTGACTTCTCTGCAGAAATAATGTTGGCAAGAAGGCAGTGGAATGATACATATAAAGCCTTGAAGGAGAAAAACTTCCAACCAAGAATCATAGATCCTGCAAAATTATCTCTCACTATGACAGTGGAATTAAGACATTCACAGATAAACAGAAACCTAGAAGGTTTGAAAAAACAAACCCAAACTACAAGAAATACTGAAACTCTTTTTTTAGAAAAACAGTAACAACAAATGCATACTTAAGGATGCAGTGTAGAACACAGCATCCAGAGGCCTACTCAATTAGGCCTAAGCTTAATCAAAGCTAAAATATTAAAGATAGGAACCAGTGATCTTAACATGAAAACTACATCATCACAATATGAAGAGGGATGCATTACACTAGATATAACCCTTTCAGATGGAGATGAAATTAAGAAGACATACAGAAGTTAAAGTTAAATGATACATATAAAGCCTTGAAGGAGAAAAACTTCCAACCAAGAATCATAGATCCTGCAAAATTATCTCTCACTATGACAGTGGAATTAAGACATTCACAGATAAACAGAAACCTAGAAGGTTTGAAAAAACAAACCCAAACTACAAGAAATACTGAAACTCTTTTTTTAGAAAAACAGTAACAACAAATGCATACTTAAGGATGCAGTGTAGAACACAGCATCCAGAGGCCTACTCAATTAGGCCTAAGCTTAATCAAAGCTAAAATATTAAAGATAGGAACCAGTGATCTTAACATGAAAACTACATCATCACAATATGAAGAGGGATGCATTACACTAGATATAACCCTTTCAGATGGAGATGAAATTAAGAAGACATACAGAAGTTAAAGTTTGGTTTACACTTAGAACATTAAGGGGGATCAAAGGGGTAGCTGTAAAGCAAACTAACAATACTGCATAACAAAACAAGGAACATAAGACAGGAGTCTCAGCAAACACAAAACCAACACTGAAAAAGATGAAAATTAAACCCATAAAGAAAAATAACCCAGAAGGGAACATTAAGAGGAACAAAGAAAACATCAACAACACAAAAATAAAAGCACCAAAATGACAGCAATAAACACATACTTATCAACAATTACACTGACTGTAAATGGACTGAAAGCTCCATTAAAGAGGTAGAGTGTTAAGAGCTTCGATTAAAAAAACAAAGGATCCATCTATGTTGCTTACAAGAAACACACCTTAAATTCAAAGATATGAACAAACTGAAAAATCAAAGGATGGAAAAATATATACCAAGTGAACAACAAACAAAGAAGAGCACAAGTAGCAATACTAATCTCAGATAAAATAGATTTTAATGTAAAATCCACCATTGTGGACAAAGACGATCACTATTCATTGCTGAAAAGTTCCAATACATAAGCAGGATATAACAATATTAAATATTTATTTACCCAGTAGTAGAGCTTCTAAATACATTGAATAAATGCTGACAACATTAAAAAATGGGATAGATCACTCCACAATAATAGTAGGGAACTTCAAAAAGCTCAGTAAAAATACAGAAGAGCTTACCACGACAATCAACCAACTAGACCTCATCGATATTTACAGAACTTTTTGCCTAGTAACAGATAAGTACACCTTCTTTCCCAGTGCACATGGAATATTCTTCAGAATGGACCATGTATTAGGTCATAAAGCAAGTCTCAACAAAATCTAAACCACTGAATTATTGCAAAGCATTTTCTCAGACCATAAAGCCATAAAAGTGGAAATCAATAGCAGAAAAGACATAGGTAGAAATTTGAACTCTTGGAAACTGAACAACACCTTGCTCAAAAATCCACATGAAATCAAAGGTGCAATGAAGAAATTTATGGAATCAAAAATGAGAAAGAAAACATATCTTACCAGAACCTATGGGATACAGCAAAAGCAAAGCTCAGAGGTCAATTTATCTGTTATAAATACACACATTGGAAATGAAGAAAGGATCCAAACCAAAGAACTAACCCTACAACTTGAATAAGCAGAAACAGAGCAACAAAAGTCTTCTTGGGCACCAGAAGAAAACAGATGAACAGATTAGAGCAGAACTAAATGAATTAGAGAATAGAAAAACAATTGAAAGAATTAACAAGACCAAAAGTTGGTTTTTCAAAAAGATCAACAAAACTATCAGTTAAACTTACAAAACAAAAACAGGACAGGAAACAAGTAACCCAAATAAGAAATGAGACAGCAGAAGTCACAACAGACCCAACTGAAATCAAAAGTATCATAAGAGAATACTATGAAAAACTGTACTCTAAGAAAATCTAGAGGAAATGAACAAATGTCTAGATTCACATCACCTTTCAAAATTATCACATGGAGAAGTAGAACAACTTAAGAAACCCATCACAAAAGAAGATATTGAAAAAGTAATTTAAAAAACTACCAACTAAAAAGAGTCCTGGCCCAGACGGCTTCACTGGAGAATTCTACCAAAGTTTTAGAGAGGAATTAATTCCAAAACTACTGAGGCTACTTCACAATGCAGAAAAGGATGGAATACTCTGAAATTCATTCTACAAAGCCAGCATAACCCTGATACCGAAGCCAGGAAAAGATCCCACAAAAAAAGAAAATAACAGACCACTATCACTAATGAACCTAGATGCAAAAACCTTCAACAAAATCCTAGCCAACAGAATGCAACAAAGTATCTAAAAAACAATTCATCATGACCAAGTTGGATTCATACCAGTGATACAAGGCAGATTCAGCATCAGAAAAACAATTAATGTGATCAAACACTTAAATAACACAAATGGTAAGAATCACCTGATTTTGTCAATTGATGCAGAAAAGGCATTCAGCTAAGTCCAACACCCATTCATGTTAAAAACTCTCAGTAAAATATGAATAGAAGAGAAATTCCTCAATGCAATAAGGGGTATCTACACAAAATCAACCACCTACATCATCATGAATGGAGAGACACTGAAAGAATTCCCTCTGAGAATGAGAACCAGACAGGGATGCCCAGTCTCACCACTTCTATTCAACACTCTGCTAGAGGTTCTAGTCTCTAGAAAAAAAAAATAAGGGGCATCTGCATAAGCAAAATACAAGTAAAAATCTCCCTATTTGCATACTACAGTAATCCATAAACAAACTACTAGAACTAGTAGAAGAGTCCAGCAAGTATCACGATACAAGATAAACGTAAGTAAATCAGTAGGATTCCTTTACCCCAACAAAGAAATTGTCAAAGAGGAAACATCAAATGAATACCACTTACTATAGCCCCCAAGAAGATAAAATACCAAGAAATAAATATAACCAGAGATGTAAGAGACCCACACAGAAAAAATTACAAGTCCTTACTGCAAAAAGTCAAAAGAGACTTACATAAATGGAGAAACCTACCTTGCTCATGGATAGGAAGATTTAACATTGCGAAAATGTGTCTTTTACCCAAAGCAATCTATGTATACAACGCAATCCCAATACAAATTTCAGTGTCACTTTTAATGAGATGGAGAAACAAATCACCAACTTTCTTTGGAAAAGGAAGAACCCCAGATAAGTAAAGCACTACTGAAGAAGAGGAACACAGTGGGAGGCCTCACACTACCTGGCCTTGGAACCTGTCACACTGCCACAGTAGTCAATACAACTTGGTACTTCTACATAAAGATACATACACACCAATGGAACAGAACTGAGACCCCAGAAATATCACCATCCTCTTGTGAACACTTGGTATTTGTCAAAGGCCCAAAGTCCCAAAAGGGTAAAAACAGTCTCTTTAACAAATGGTGTTGGCAAAATTGGATATCCATCTGCAAAAAACTGAAACCAGACCCATATCTCACACCTTAGACAAAAACTAACTCAAAATGGATCAGGGACCTAAATATCAAACTTAAAATGATAACGATAATTGCCCGGAGCCAGCCCCAACACTTTTCAGGGTTCTGCACGGAGGGAGGGAAGGCATCGGCGGGAAATGAGTAAAGAGAGACAGGAAAGAGTTTTTTGGTTTAAGGCAGCCCGACCAAGCAAAAAGTCTATGTTGAGAGCTGTCTGTCTTTATTTTTTATAGGTGAGGTGACGTAGTGTTCACCCTATTTTCTTCAACATATAAACTATTGGTTAACAAGAAACTAACCTAATATTATTGGCTAACAAGAAACTGACCCCTCGTGGTCTTCTACTTCTAATTAATTGTCAAGGCCTTTTTGGATAATGGTCTGAGGCAGGTGTTCGTGGTGATAAATGTCAGTGAATACAATTAATGGTTTTATTCGTACCTCAAAGTGGAAGGTACAAAAGGGTAAACTTCTCAAGGCTTCACCATTTGGCTGTCTCCATTTGTTTCTCTAAGTTTTTATTTATATCTTCCTGTGTAGATAGTAAGTGTCTGCCATCCCCTAATCAAGCCCAACTGCTCTAAGAAAGATGTTTCTTTAGTGTTTATCAGTTCGCCATACCAGCTATAATGAACCTAGAAGTTTATTTGTTCTTTCTGTTATAGGGAGTGAGATGCTTGTGTAGTTTTAATGGCTATGTGGAGAATTGTCCTTGGAAAGCTTTTCAAGGGTCACTTTGTAAACCTGCGCTTGTGGAGAACACAGAGGGGGAAACACAATTAGGAGGAAGTCAGTGAGGCTGGGCAGGCCTCAGTGCTATTAGGCATGCTGTATTGAAATCCATTCCTCTGATCTCTTTTCCACAGAAGTTCCTGGTCAGATTGTCCCAATATAATCTCATAAACCGAGGGGTTGTGAAGCCCCTCTTAGAAGGCATCATTCTTAATCCTCATATTAGGAGGGGAGGGGGTATCTTTTTAGGAAAATTTAATTAGGAAGCAAAATATTATCAGGGGTAATAGGCTAAAAAACATGTCACGGGTGAGATGCTTCGGCCTGTCATTTACAGAAGTTTGTGACTTTGTCTACAAGGGCCATCACAGATAATGTGAGAAAAAATAGGGACAACAATGGAAGTTCTAACAAACAGCTTAGGCAGACTATAAAATATGACCAACAATGCACAAACAGAAGAAAAAATAGATAAATGGGAACTACAAAGAACCAAACACTTATGCTCATCCAAAGGCTTTATCAAGACAGTTAAAAGCAACCTACAGAATGGGAAAAAACATTTGGCACCTACATGTCAGATTGATGTCTGATTTCCATAATCTACAAGGTACTGCAAAATGTCAATCAGGAAAAGGTAAATAACTCAAATAAGCAATGGACAAAGGAGATGGATAGACACTTCACCAAAGGAGACATCCAGGCAGTGAAAACACAAATAAGGAAATGCTCACAATTATTACCTATTAAGAAATTCATATCAAAACTACAGTGAGATACCATCTCACCCCAACAAGGCTGGCAATAATCCCAAATACACAAAAGAACAAATGCTGGTGAGGTGTGGAGAGACTGGAGCTCTCCTACACTGCTGGTAGGAATGCAAAATAGTACAACCTGTTGGAAAGCAATTTGGTGCTTCCTTAAAAAGCTAGAAATAGAAGTACTGTATCATCCAGCAATCACACTGCTTAGAATATACCCTACAGAAATACATCCACATGAATATTTTTTGCAGCACTGCCCACAACAGCAAAAAGATCGACCTGGGTGCCCATCAACAGATGAATATAAACAAACTGTGGTACATATACTCAGTGAAACACTATGCAATGATAAAGAATAATGATGATTTGGGGAAGCATTCATAACCTGGTTTCAACTTGAAGACATTACGCTTAGTGAAATCGGGCAGCGTAGACATTTGCTATAAAGACTTAAAAATAGACTGATTCACAGATGAAAAGACTCTTCAGCAGCTACAAGGGTGGGGAGGGAAGGAGACAGTTGTTCATAGATTAGTTTAGTAGATAAGAATTCGGTTAGGTAAAAGCAGTGAGAGAACACAGTAGACAGCAGGTCAGCATAACCGGACTACATCATAAACTGAAAGGTTTTCTAAACTCAGTACAATATTTCAAAGGATAGAATAGCAGGGATGGGGGCCTGGTGACCATGTTTTCAGGGGACATCAAGGACAATTGGCATAACTAGTCTTTTGCTAAGAGAGTCTTCTGCACCCCACATTAGTGAGTGGTGTCTGGGGTGTTATAAGCTAGCAAGCTTCCCTCTGAGATACACCAAATGATACCCACTCATCTGGAACAGATGATGACTGAGAACAACAAAGACACAAGGGAAAAAGAGTCCAGGAAACAAAATGACCCATATGAATGGGAGACTACATCAACATGAGGCCAGAAGAACCAGATGGTGTCTGGCCACCATGAAGGGCAGCCACTATGGGGTCACAATGTAGAGTCCCTGAGCCAACACAAGAAAAGGAGAGGTGTAGCTCAAGAATTCTACTAAAAGACCACAACTGATGGTCTCACAGCCTGGAGGGTCCTGTGGGAACATGACATCTAGACTTGCTGCTGGCCCTGACTGGAAACCAGTACTGAGGTCAACTTTTCAGACAAGAATGGACTGGACATGGGAACACAGTGTGACCATATGGTATGTATACTTTATGGTTCTATACATTTACAGGAGGCTGTCCTACTAGTTTCTTTATAGATGGGAGAGAAGCAGATAAAGAGGATACGAGAAGCACAAGAATGAAAAGGAGAATTATGCTGTCACTCATGAGGAGACCAGATGGAGCTGCAGATAGGCAGGCATGCAAAATTGATGGGGATTGTACACTTTCACTTAATTATGATAAAGAATAAGATATTAAAAATTTAAAAGATGATTTGAAAACACACAAAAAATTCTAGCCATTCAGTACCATATTAAAAAATAATACACTACAACCAAGTATGCAAAGATGCAAGTATGCAAAGATGGTTCGATATTAGGAATTAACTAATGTAATCCACCACAAAAATATAAGGAAAGAAAAGGATCACATGATTACCTCAGTCAATGTACAAAAATGCATTCAGGAAAGTCCAACATCAACTCTTGATTAAAAAAAAAAAAACAGACCCAACTCGACAGCACTTGGCTCTTGGCCAATAAAATAAGTACAGAAGTGACATCTCCTACCATAAAAAAGGGCATCTACACAAAACAAAGGCCAATATCACTCTTAATGGAAAGAGGCTGAAAATGTTCCCCTTGACAAGAGAAACAAAGCAAGGATGTCCTTTATGACCACTCATATTTAACACTGCTCTGGAAGTCTTATCTATAGCAATAAGGCAAGAAAAAGGAATAAAGTGCATCTGATTTGGTAAAGAAGAAGTTAAACTGTCCCTGTTTGCATATGTTTTGATACTACACAGAGACCACCCAAAAGACTTGATGAAAAAATTACTAGAACTATTAAAAAGATTCAGCTAAGTGGCTGGATGTAAGATAAACATGCAAAAATCAGTTGGATTCCTCTATACCAATAAGGAGAATGATGAAAAGGAACTCAGGAAAACAGCATGATTTATAATAAAATCCAAACCAAACCCAAGGCCGTAGAGTCGGGTCCGGCTGATAGCAACCCTACAGGTCAGAGTACAACTGCCCAATTACAGTTTTCAAGGAGTGTCTGGTGGATTTGAACTGCCAACCTTTTGGTAAGCAGATGTAGCACTTAACCCACTATGCCACCAGGGTTTCCATCATTTATAATAGTCCCTAAAAATATATGGTACCTAGGTATAAATCTAACCAGTGATGTAAAATACCCATACAAAAAATAAATAAATAAATAACAACTACAAACCACTAGTACAAGAAACCACAAGAGATTCACATAAGCAGAAAAACATAACATACTCATGGACAGGTAGGCGGAACATTGTGAAAATGACAATTCTACTCAAAGAGATTTACAAATACAACATGATCCTGATTCAAATACCAACATTCTTTAAAGAGACGGAAAAACTTACCATTAACTTTATATGGAAAAGAAAGAAGCTCCAGATAAATGAAGCACTATTGAAGAAGAACAAAGTAGAAGGACTCACACTACCTGACCTTAGAATGTACTATACATTTAGAGTTGTATGAACAGCCTGGTACTGGTACGACAACAGACAAGTTGACCAATGCAACAGAATTTGAAAACCCAGACGAAAATTCATCTACCTATTGCCACCTGATCTTCGACAAGGGCACAAAGTCCATCGGATGGGGAAAAGATATCTTTTTGTGTTTCTTTGTTTTTTGCTTTGCTATGTCTGTTTTTTTTCTTTTTAATATTTTATTATGCTTTACGTGAAACTTTACAATCCAAGTCAATTTGTTGTACAAAAACTTACATAACGTTGCTATACAGCTCTAGCTGTCCTGTCGACACTGTGACAGCATACTCTTCCTTTCCACCCAGTATTTCTCATGCCCACTCTATGCCCCTCTGCCCTCTTATCTTGCCTCTAGACAAGGACTGCCTAGTCTTATGTATTTAGTTAAGCCAAAAAGCACACTCTTCCTCAGTATCATTTTACGTATTATAGTCCAGCCCAATCTTTGTCTGAAGAGTTGGCTTCAGGAATGGTTTCAGTTCTGGGCTAACAGAAAATCCAGAGACTCTATCTTCAGAGGACCCTCCAGTCTGCCAGATCACTAAGTCTGGTCTTTTTAATACAGTGTGAGTTCTGCACACCCATTTTTTTCCTGCTATGTCAGGGATTTTTTTTGTTATTGTTGCAATCCCTGTCAGGACAGTCACTGGTCATGGCTGGGTACTATCTAGTTCTTCTGATTTCATTCTGATGTAGTCTCTGGATTATGTGGCCTTTTCTGTTTCTTGGGCTCACATCTTCCTTATGTCTTTGATGTCCTTCATTCTCCTCTGCTCCACGTAGGTTGGGGCCACTTGATGCTATGAAGATGGCCACTTGCTAATCTTTAAGAACTCAGATGCCACTCACTAAAATGGGATGCAGAACATTAACAAACATTTGTTTTAACAAATGGTGCTGGCAAAACTGGATGTATATCTGCACAAAAGTCAAACAAGCCTCATACCTCACCCCATATAAAACAATACTTCAAAATGGATCAAAGATCTAAATACAAAGCCCAAAACTACAAAGCTCAAAGAACAAAAAATAAAATCAATACTAGAAGCCCTTAATCATGGCAATAACAGGATATAAACTATAACCAACAACACACAAACTTCAGAAGATAAGCTAGGCAACTGCGATCTCACTCACCATAAGACTTCACCAAAAGATTAAAAAGAGAACCCATAGATGGGGGTGGGGTGGAAGGATGGATAGCTATCATAAATTAGATAACGGCCTAATCTCTAAAATCCACAAGAAAATCTAATACCTCTAAAACAAAAAGACAAATAATCTAATTTAATAATAGGCAAAGGAAATAAACATACACTTCACCAAAGAAGACATATGGATGGCCAACAGACACATAGGAAATGCTGGAGATCATAAGTCATTAGAGAAGTGAAAATCAAAACCAAAATGAGGTAGTGTCTTACTCCAGCATTATAGGCACAAATCACAAAAACATGAAATAATAAACACTGAGACACTGTGGGGAGATTGGAACTCTCAAGCATTACTAGTGGAAATGCAAAATGATACAACCATTTTGAAAAACAATATTGCACAGCCTCAGAAAGCTAGAAATAGAAATATCATATGATCCAGCAATCTCGCTCTTAGGGATATATCCCACAAACAGACATGTTCATTACACACTGTTCACAATAGCAAAAAGTTAAAAATAACCTATATGCCCATCAACAATGAAAGAATAAATTCTAGTACATACACCCTGTGGACAATTATACAACAACAAGGTACAACGATGAATCTGTGAAGCATTGCACAATGTGGAGGAAGCTAGAGGGTGTTATATTGAGTAAAATAAGTCAATCATGAAAGGGCAAGTATCTTATGAGACCACTACTCTAAAACCTCATGAAAAGGTTTACATACATAATGAAACAATATTTGATGGTAATCAGAGAAGTGAGGGGTGGGGCATGGAAAAACACTAAATAGACACTAGACAATAAATAAGTGGTAAATTTGGTGAAAGATAAGATGGTTCACAACACTGGGAAAGTCAGCACAGTGTATATTATGTTACATCACGGAAGCTCTACAGACACATCAAAACTCTCTGAGGGATGAAATTGATGGGCTGAAGGCTGTGGGGATCATGGTCTCAGGGAACATCTACCCCAACTGGCATAAGATAGTTTATAAAGAAAATATTCTACATTCTACTTTGATAAGTAACGTCTGGTGTCTTAAAAGCTTATTAGTGGCCTTCAAGTATATTCCACCGGTCTTACCCCTGTGAGAGCAAGAAGAACAAAGAAAACTAAAGAAACAAGAGAAATAGTAGTCCAAAAGACTAACAGACCACATCCACAACAGCCTCCAGCAGACTGAATCCAGTACAACCAGATGGTGCCTGGTTAGCACCACTGACCTCTTTGACAGAGAACATGACAGAGGATCCAGACAGAGCTGAAGAAAAATTTAGAACTAAATTCTAACTCAAAAAAAGAAGACCAGAATTCCTGGCCTGACAGAGACTGGATAAATCCAGAGAGCACAGCCCCTGGACACTCTTTCAGCTTAATAATGAAGTCACTTCTGACCTTCAGAAACCTTGGTGGCATAGTGGTTAAGTGCTATGTCTGCTAATCAAAAGGTCAGTAGTTTGAATCCACTACGTGCTCCTTGGAAACTCTGTGGAGCAGTTCTACTTTGTCCTATAGAGTCACTACGAGTCAGAATGGACTTGACAGCAGTGGGTTTGGCTTGATTTCTTTTCCTGACCTTCACCCTCGGCCAAATACTCGGCAGGCCTATAAAACAAAATGAGACTAAATGAGCACACCAGCACAGTGGCAAGGACTTGAAGGCAGGAGGGGACAGGAAAGCTGGTAACAGAGAACCCAAGGCTGAGAAGGGAGGATGCTGACCTGTTACAGTGTTGTTAACCAATGTGTTCCAACTGTTCCATGGGAGATTAGTTTGTTCTGTAAGCCTTCATCTACAGTACAATAAAAAATAAAATTCATCTATATGGGAGCAAATTGTCCATAATTATTCTAAAGCAAGTATAAGTAGGGATGTGGCATGCAGGAAAACTAGGTTACTGGAAAAAGAACAACCAGAAGAGAATGAGAAAGGTGATACAACATGGAGAATGTAACCAATGTTAATAAACAATTGTGTAGAAATTGCTGATTGGGTACCTAATTTAAATAAAAATTTACTTCCACTAGCCGTCTTCCCTTACCCCTACCTCATGTGGCTTGGACCCCTAAGGCTTGAGTAAGAGATTAGAAAATGCTCACCTCCTGAAGACTAACACCAGGGGGGCCACACCTAGTTGAATGACGAGAAGCCTGTGCCTGGAGTTGTTTGTTAGCTTATGGGGAAAACAGACTTCACCAAATAAATTCCATTCACTTTAAAATCTTGCTGGAGGCTATTCCTAGCAAATTACACACACTCTTCTGGAGAAACTGCTTCTTTACTGATTTCTCTCACATGTGAAAGACCTGCTGCTCTTGCTTTCTGTGTAGGCAACTGAGGGAAATTCAGAGAAACTCAATCTAGGTTGGGATCATTACTACATATACACTGAGACGGTCGAACTACGTAGTATATGAGATGAAGGCATTTCCTAAGGAAACGTGAATGATAGTGTTCATACATGAGACTCTTTTCGGCAATGGAAAGAAAAATGAGAACACTAGCCTTACCAACAACTCCCTCCTACCTTCCCCAGGTACCATCTTGGTCGCTATACTCAACTAAAAAAGGATATTTTGAAAACGAAAATGCTTCATTCTTATAAAAGAATTTCCCAATTCCTAGCCTTGTGCAACTGTGGATCTTCCAGAACGTGCTGGCTCTACGCCTGCTGGTGTATGTGGTTGTGACATATGGAAAAAGCAGGGTATATTTTCAAAGGATTTGTTCAAAGACACTGGATGTTGTTGTTGGGTGCCGTTGAGTTGGTTCCCACTCACAGTGACTCTGTGCACAACAGAACGAGACACCGCCCAATCTGGCACCATGTCCAAAATCGTTTTTATGCTTAAGCCTATTGTTGTTGCCACGGTGTCAATCCGTCTTGCTGAGGGTCTTCCTCTTTTTCATCAGCCCTCCATTCTACCAAGCATGATGTCCTTCTCCAGGGACTGATCCCTCCTTACAACATGTCCAAAGTATGTAAGATGCAGTCTTGCCATCTTTGCTTCCAAGGAGCACTCTGGTTGTACTTCTTCCAGAATAGATCTGTTTGTTCTTCTGGTGGTCCACAGTCCATTCAACATTCTTCTCCAACACCACAATTCAAAGGCATCAATTCTCCTTCTGTCTTATTTGTTCACTGTCCAGCTTTCACAGGCATATCACATGACTGAAAATACCATGGCTTGGGTCGGGCGCACTTTAGTCTTCAAGGTGACATCTTTACTCTTCAATCCTTTAAAGAGATCTTTTGTAGCAGATTTTCCCAATGCAATGCATCTTTTGATTTCTTGACTGTTGCTTCCATGGGCATTGATTGTGGACCCAAGTAAAATGAAATTCTTGACTGCCTCAATCCTTTCTCCATTTATGATGATGTTGCTTACTGATCCAGTTGTGAGGATTTTTGTTTCCTTTATGTTGAGGTGAAATCCATACTGAAGGCTGTGGTCCTTGATCTTCGTCAGTAAGTGTTTCAAATCTTCTTCACTTCCAGCAAGTAAGGTGGTGTCATCTACATGATGCTGGTTTTTAATGAGTCGATCTCCAATCCTGATGCTTCCTTCTTCTTCTTATAATCTAGCTTCTCAGATTATTTCCTTGAGATACAGATTGAAAAGTTATGGTGAAAATATACAACCCTGATGCATACTTTTCCTGACTTTAAACCATGCAGCGTCCCCTTGTTCTGTTTGCAAGACTGCCTCTTGATCCATATAGATTCCTTAAGAGCATAAGTAAGTATTCTGGAATTCCTATTTTACACAGTCACAATTTGACATAGTCACAATTTGTTATGATCCACACAGTCAAATGCTCTTGCATATTCAATGAAACACACATCAACATCTTTCTGGTATTCTCTGCTTTCAGCCAAGGTCCATCTGACATTAGCAATGATATCCCCGGTTCCACGTCCTCTTCTGAAACCAGCTTAAATTTCTGACATCGGCCAAGAGTCTGCAAATACTAGATATACCTTCCCACTTTGACAATGAAGGAATTCTTACTTTCAGGGAAAGTTAATCAGGACTAAATACTATCTTAGGTAACCATGGTGGCATAGTTAATTACTATGACTGCTAATTGAAATGTTAGCAGTTTGAATCTACCAGGCACTCCTTGGAAACTCTATGGGTCAGTTTTTCTGTCCAGTAGTATCACTACGAGTTGCAATCGAATCAATGACAGTGGCTTTGATTTGATTTTAATCATTACCTTGGAGCCTTGGTAGCACAGTGGTTAAGAGCTTAGCTGCTAATTAAAAGGTAGGCACTTGGAGTTTACCAGCTGCTCCCTAGAAATCCTGTAAGGCAGTTCTAATCTGTCCTATAGTGTTCCTATGAGTCAGAATTGGCTCAGTGGCAACAGATTTGATTTGGTGGTAAGTACCACCTTTTCCTTCTTGTTCATTATTTCTCCCTCTTCTCCTCCTCCAACGGCACTATTTACAGCATTAAGACAGAGTTGGTCTCCCACTAATAGAACTTATACTCAAATGGGGGCTGCACTGGGGAGATGAGAAATAGCTATTCAAAAGCTAGTAGAATTGGCCTATGTAACAGCAATGCTAAGTATCGCATGTTTGGTAAATCATGAGGGAAAAAAAACAAACAAACGAAAACCCCTCTCCCCAGATGTGAATAGCAAAGATTGGTTACCTGATGGTGTAATTGTTTTCTATTGGAAAAACTGAGATGTGGAAAGAAAACGGCGGGGTGGGGTGGGGTGGGGAACAACACTTTTTTCTCTCATTATCCTCATAAATGAGGAGTTTGTATTCCAATTTTTTTTTTTTTTTTGGCTTTCTAAAATAAGCCCAATTTCAAATGAGAGATTTCATATGAAGAAAGAGGAGTAGAAGAGGTTCTGAAGAGTCTCTCAGTGGACAGAGAATTGTTGAATTTAAAGATAATTGAGTTTGACTGTTACCACAGAACGGCAACCGGCAGCTGTTAGAATTCTTATTTAACCAGGGCTCATCAATTCTCACTAAACTTGATTCACTGGTTTGAGAGACCTTGGCCACCGCTAATAAAACAGATGATGTGAAGGGGAAGCCTCCAGGAGAACAGTGGAAATTCCCAGTTCAGAAACAATTTGAGACCAGATCACATTACTAAAGAAAGTCCAATTGATATCTAATTGACCTTCTAATTTCTATATTGTTTCTCAAGGTCTTTCCAACACACTTTTTATTTATTGGGTGAGATGTCATGATAATCGAGAACATATTTGAGACCTAATTCCATTAACCTCTCACCAGTTAGCGACTTTTTTTTTTTAATCTAAATGGACCATTCAGGACATTTGGTCACTAAAAAATAGTTGTTGTGTGGTGTTCGTTATTTGTTTTCACAACTCTCTCACCTCAAAATTGCATTTATGCTTCAAAAAAGATATTTATGTACCAGTGCTGTCTTCTCACGAGTGTGAAAGTCTATGAATGGGAGGGGGAGGGGGGCAACTCAAGATCCATGGGGCTCCTGTCTTTCTACAAGTGAGATCCATTAATGTTGCTCCTGAAAAATATGATAAAGTACTCCAAGGCCCCAGAGTGTTGTGCCATTTATTGGACTCTCATTCCACAGAAAATACTTTTGGAATTCATGTTGCTGATGCATCTGTAGTAGAGACAATACTTCCTTAGCTCCTGGAAGCCTAGGGCAGGGTCTCTATCAAGCCTCCAGGGAAAAAGGGAAAGGGAACAGCATTCCTAAATCTAAGGACTAGGTTAAATTTTTTACAATACTAGGCTATCTAAATTCATCTCTTTTAGTCTAAGCAACTACCTTGAGGGATGGATTATCTTCATTTTAGAGGTTAGGAAACTGAGGCCTAGAGAGAGAGAGAAAGAGAGAGCAATTAGCCCAAGGCTATACAGTAAGAGGTAGGTGGGGATTCCACTTCAGCATGCTGTGTCTCTGTGTGGGTTTTCGTTTTATCACTCTAGTGCATGTCTGTGTGCCATTATACCACTTTAGGACGTGTTCGTGTGTGCGTGTGTGCATGTGTGTAAGTGCATGTGCGTGTGCGTGTGTGTATGTGTATGTGTATGTGTTGTGGGGGCCAGAGAAAGGACAGAGAGATGGGATGAGGGAATCACTGGGGTCAACAGGATGGGGGGGATGCTGAGAAAAGAAACAGAAATGTGAGACAGAGGGGGTGACAAAAGGATTATTCCGGAGATTATCTGAAGAGTTTTGAATATTACTGATTTGGAACTTGAATGGTAAATTCCTTGCAGGAATTGTGATTTATTACTGCAAACAATGTAAAAGTAAGAAGAATCTGCCTGAATGCTAGTGATCTAACCTGGGACTGCCAAGTCCTGGGCCTTCAGATTCTTTGTCAGCAAAAGAGGAATGAGGAAGGAGGGATGACAGCAGTACTTACCTAACAGAAAAGATGTGAGGATCAAACGGGGAGACACAAACACGCAAAATACTCAGAACAGTGGCTGGCACACATCAAGTTCTCAGTAAACAAATAATGGTATGCTTAAATAGAAAAAATGCACATGATGACAGAATACACTGCAAAACTGGTACAGGGGAAAATAGGAATCCTGACTTTTTAATCTATGACATTTTTTCTTCTTCAAATTTACAGCAATTAAAGATGCAGATAGGGCGACATTCTGTCTCTCCTTTCAAGGAAAATCTCTTGAAACACCTCCTGGGGTTACCTGAAGATACCTGTCTCCACAGGAACACTAATTTGAAAACTAGTTTTCTTCAGAAAGGTATTATTCCTTGAGGCAGGCTGTTTACATTAATCAACATTTCTCTAATACTTGTCAGTGTTTTCTAACACTTTTTCAAGTGCCAATTGTGGCTTGCCAGTTCTTCTGAAGTGTGGAGGCTGCTAATGGGGAAACCAAAATGGTAACTCTGCTCCCTTGGGGTTTTTCTGTAATGGTGAAGCAGAAGTTTTTTTTATTCTTTTCATTTTACATAATCACCAGTTCTGTGGGGATGTCTAGAATTACTGTATGGATTGTTTAGTCACTGGTAGTGAAATATGCTGTTTACCCCCTTTATTTTCCTATTTGCTTCCCTTTGGAGCACTGAAGTTTTCCACTGGAAACTGTGCATTTAACCTGTTTGCACACAAACTAGAATTCCCTTAACCAATGTAAAAAAAAAAAAAATCAATAAACATAATGGTGATAAGAAAAACAAGAGCATGCTAAATAGCTACGATTAAAGAGATGGGTGGGGCACCTGAACTACCAACCCTCAGATAATATCTTACAGCTCTTCTTGACTTTTTGGGGAAACTATCTATTTGTTGTTGTTAGTTGCTATCAAGTTGGCTTCAACTCATGGGACGCACCCCTACTTCTGACCCCCTGTGCAAAGGAATAATAAAACTTTATCCAGTCGTGGACCAACTCCATGATCTTAGCTATACTTGAATCATTGCTGCAGCTACTGTGCACTTGGGGTGCCTTCCAACCTAGGAGGCTCATCTTCTAGTACTGTATCAGAGAACAGTTATCCAGAGGGTTTTCACTGGCTGATTTTCAGGAGTAGATCACCAACTCTTTCTTCCTAGTCTATGTTAGCCTGGCAATCTCCTCTGAAACCCATCTACTGTGAGTGACCCTGCTGGCCTCTGAAATACTGCTGATATATTTTCCTGCATCATAGCAGCACACAAGCCACCACAGTACAATAAACTGACAGACAAGTGGTGGATCTTTTTATTAGCACACAAAAGACATATGCCTCTGTGAATTTAAAGGACTAAATGTCAGTGTCCAAGATTTAGCACTTTTTCTTTCTAAGATTTCTTTTTAAGATTAATATTTCAAGCTTAGTACACACGGCTATAATCTTTTTCAGCAATATATTTCAAAAATTTAGGAAATTTAAAAATTAACAATTTATATTTCACTACTAAGCTCTAGTGATAAAAAGGCCATTATTCATTATGAGAATTAGGAAATTAAAATAAATTATTTGCTGCTGTCTTATTGTTAAAATGTAAGCAGTTTCCTTCTTTATTTTAAAGAAGATTTTCTGGTGATTGCAAGCTTGATGGTCCACAAAACGATGCGCTAGAGGATTGCTAATGTAATGCCCTAATTTACTTAAAGGTTTCTGTTTCATATTAATCAATAACTAATAGACATTTGAAACTACAGGGGGGAAAAACAGACAATTAACAAAATAGCATAAATAATAAAAGCACAAAAATATCCAAAGTAAAACTCAGTGTCATACTTTGGTTATTAGTACAACAGCTTTCCAAGATCAGGAAAAAAAAAAAAAAAAATCATAATTTTTTAGTTCTTTTTTGACTAGAAACAGTAGATTCCATTCTTATAACCATGAAGAATATTCATTTAGCATATGAAGACAAAGAAGCAGACACTGGGCCTAGACTTTTTTCCCCAAGTCTTTTAACAGGAAAAATGTCAAATGTGCAGAAAAGCTGAATGAACACAAAAATTAAGAGCTACATACGCTAACCCCAAATTATGCAAGCATTAACATTTTGCCCAATTTTCTTTTTCTCTTCTCTCTCCACACAAGTACTCTTTCTACTTGCAACTGCAGACGTCATTTGAATTGTATGCTTCAAATGCATCTTCTCACAACAGGAACATCTTCTGACATAGCCCAATTATTTCACATCTAAAAAAATAACCATTTACCTAATATACAGTCTACAGTAAAATTGTCCTCAAGAATGTCTTTTCAGAGTGTTGCTTCTAAACCAGGTGCTAACACAGATTTGCAAACTGCATTTTCATTTTGTGTCTTTAGTCCTCTCTACATTTTTAAAGAGTCCAGGCCAGTTGCCTTGTGGAATGTCCCACATTCTGAATTTGGACTTGTTCATCTAGGCCTTGATCTTGCATTCTAGAAACTGTGACACCATTTGCCTTCACAAACCTAGTGGTCATTTACCTCAACTATGAAGAACACTAACAGGTCATACATAAGAGTCAGAAATGACTAACAACTAAGAAGTTGTAAACCTTCAAAGAAATTGCTAGCTTTAGGAAGAAATACTATTTAAATCACACTACCAAAGCAAAAGCTCTTAATATAGAAACAAAAGCATCTCAGTTTAACACCAATATTATAGAAAGTCTTTCCTTGGCCTGCAGCTGAGAATGGTCACTGCAAAAGCATCAAAGGAGAAAGATCTGCTCTTGTTAGGTGAGTTTAGGTGGGAAGCATCGTCAAAGGTGCTTCCTTTAATTACCTTTTCCTTATGCAGCTGAATGCTAAACTAAAAGAATTTAAAATATATATATACTATCCTAATTCCTAAACATTAGAATGGGTTAAAGTAGAGCAGGGGAGGGTGTGCTCCTCATTACGGTCTCATCCCTGGGCAGTATATGACAGTGCACCAAAATGTACAGTCCTTGCTTTTCAAGGAAATCATGCTGGTGGGCTTGAAAAACTCTGAATGAGCTGCGCTCCTTTAGAACTATGTGAAAGAAACTGATCTTGAATCTGTTTTATTCCGTGTGCTAAATTTATCAGACTACCTTTAAACATAGGAATGTGCCACATCTGTGTGTAAGATGCAAACAGGCTTCTTAGTGGGCATTACAAGACAGAAGAATACCCTACAACAGAACTTGTATCTGTACTTTTCCGACTGTGTATAAACATATGCTACTTTGAACAGATAACTCTTGTAGAATACAAATTTAAATAAACAAGATGCTTGGTCCTGGGTGAGGTGGTGCTTTTCCACAGGCCACCAACACAAGAGTTTTGAAAACATGACTGGCCAGCTAAGAAGTTTATCTGCCTGGTGCCTCAGATTCTCAGTTCTTTTGAATGTAGGGTGAATGGCTAATCTCCTACAAGGTTTAGGACTCTAACAAAATAAACATGGCAGGGCTGCGAAAGTAAAATATTTCCTCCCAGCCTCAGTCTTCTCTCCCAAATTCGTCTCCTTCACTTGTTTCACTACCCCTAGCCTTCCTGCTCCCAAGCTTGGCCTCTGCCACCCTGTGAAAGTACTGAAATTGCAAAGGAGACGTTTTTAATTAGAAGTACTACAGTAATGAATTCAAGTACACTCATTTATCATAAAGGGCTCCCCATCTGTCTCTAAAGTATGCTTAAAAATGCGGTGTATTTGATAACATTAGCATCAAGCATTTTCCACACGCCAAAGCTCAGCATTTTAGATTTTCATGCCCCTCCCCCCCCCCCCACAATGACAGCCAGGCAGTGGTTCCAGAAAGAACACACTTCTCTATCTCTGTGTTTGGGAGAGCCTGTGTGGTCCCTTGTCCTAATTTATTTGCACTCCAATCCTTGGGGATTGCACTGCAATCCCTGCAGGCAAGGGGAGATTAGGGGATGGGGCTGTCTGCCTTACCCCACCCTGACAGGGAAAGGAAAACAACTTCTCCAAGTCCCCAAGTTCTTCTGGCCACTGTACAAATTGTTCTTGAGCATGGAGGGTTTCCAAAAGACCTAATTAGCAACTCGCAGCAAACATTTCTTTGCATTAGCTAATGATCCGGCTACACTTGTAAGCAAACAGAACCAACATATCTAATCAATGCTGAAAAACCAACCAAATGCCTATTAAACATCTGGATGTAATTTTCTAGTTAGAACAAAATGAAAACATATGCAGGTTCCTTTGATCTGTGTCTTAACAAAGAAATTGTTGATTAAAAAAAAAAGCATACTGAAGCATACTGGCCAGTCAATGTGTCATTTTCACAAAGTCTACTCATTTCTCTTCAAATGCTCCTAGTTTAATTTAGCTGGGTTCCTGCAATCTCTAATTTTACCATATTGTGTGAAACCGCAAGAGATTCTTTGGATGTGATTTTATTTGCGGTTTTACTGCTTCATGGCTCTGCTACTGATTTTTTTCCCCCTTCTCTGCCTTCTTTCTCCTGTTCTTTGGCAAATAAACAGGGAAACAGGGAGAAAAAAGGTTAAAAAGCAATGCTGGGAAAAGTTCTTCTGGATCCTATATCCTTGATTTTAAAGAAAACTCCCAGTTTAATAAAAGGAAAAAAAAAACAGTCAAATAAAGAAACATGTTAACTATAACTCAACTAAAAGGGATAAGGACAGAAGTGGCCTTTTAAAAAAACTGTCACATTATTTCAAATAAAGTAACATGTTTAAAAGATGAGTAATTTCTATGATCAGCACCCACAACATTTCCCTTTGTGTTTAGAGCACCTATACTACCCAGCATTTAGTTTTTGGTAACTGCTTATTACTTAAGCTATTATTATTATTACTCACGCTATTATTACTATTTAAGCTACTCGGTGGCACAAACTGTAAGTAGTAACACAAAGACTGGAGGTGTGAGCTCACGCAGTGGCATCACAGAAGAAAGGCCTGGTGATCTGCTTTAACATGGATTACAGTGAAGAACAGCCTACGACACAGTTCAACTCTGTGGCATATGGGGTTATCAGGAGTAGGTGTTTTTCTGTTTTCATTTTATTGATGAGTTGAATTTTTCGATTATCAGCAACAAATGAATAGAAATGTGCCCATATATGCACTGATGAGAAAATAAACAATCAGATCATCTTTCTGTGTCCTTTTTGGAAGATAAAAAATGTATTTTTTTCCTGGAGATAATTTCCTATGAAAGCAGCATACTTGAAATTATTTCATGTAAAATCATCATCAACATATCAATATGCTAAAAGTAAAGATTATGGTTAACAGACTAAGTACAAGAGTAAAATTACACATTTCATGAGTAGGATTTTTTTTAAAAACAGACTATAGGCAATCTACACATATATTGTTTATTTAAAACATAAGATTAAAGCTACTCGATTGTTTCAACACAATCTTTTGTAATGCAGTTTGATGAGAGTTTTGTGGTATAATTATTACAGCATGACAATCACGGAGAAATTAAGATCTTGAAAAGGGGCACAGCCTTCTCTTTCTTAAGGAAGATGGTCTGAATGAGTAAGAAGCCACTGAAAAGCAAGCATCTTTATGCACATTATTGGAAGTCTTCTAATTTTAAAATCATTGTTCTTTCTTTGCCTCACGTATTCCATTTAAAGTAAATCAGAAGGCCTGGTATTTTAAACTCCACTGGTAAGAAAGTACTAGTGGAAAGAGAAATCACAATCTTTACCCACGGCAAACAGTGAGCCCATAATTGTGCCAGAGAACATTTAAGGACAATGTGTTAGAATTGATTCTGAAGGGTGTGTGGTCGGGAGACAAGAAGGAGGAACACTTCTTGCTCCTGCCCCCAAATAAACTTATAATTTTTTGTATGCTTAATTACCAGGATGTCAGTAAGTTAAGAGACGTAAAAGTGAGTACACCAGGTAGATGTCTCAAACTATCACAACAGTACTAGTCCCCACAGCCATTTTTGCGGACTCCAAGCACCATCCATCCAGTCCTGAAGCTGATTATGGGATGAAGCGAGCACATAAGCCTGGCATTTATGGTACCACCACTAGATTACAGACAACACAAGTTGCCACAGGACAAGGCTTAGCTGCCCATGGATCCTAAGATTTTAAAGAGTTCTGTATGTGAAGCAAAGCAGCTCTTCTCACCAAATTGAACCGAGAGGCAGTACTTCTTTCTCTTTCTCCACGTTAACTGTTAGCTAGAGAATACTACAAATCCTCTCCCTTACCCTACTTCAGAAGAGCGCTAAAAATCTACATCGCTGAACTTGTGAAGACTTTATTATGGCCTTGCACAGACTGGGCAAAATCACTTCTTTTTTAAATTATTTTGTTAGGACTGACATTTAGGACTGACACAATTATAGATAAACCAGTATCCTACATATTTTAAAACAACTGAAGCAGGGAAGCATATTATCTCAAATGCTTTCCCTATTTCAAGAAATAAAAAATCTCTGTAAAACTTTGAATATATCTGTATTTAGATATGTACCTTCTCATAAGGCTCTTAAAAGTACATAATGGAAACGTGGGGTTAGTAATAACCCAAATCTGTTGGGTCGTTAGGTTCTAACATAAAATGAATGCTTGTCAAACATGGGTGTTTTTCATGAAAGTAGTCACTACTATTTAGCTAAAACAGCACTATTAACTGAGGGATCATGCGGCAACAGCTTAATTGAACTGTTTATTAAAAGTGTACTCGCGGAAACATTGAAGGCTTTCTGCTCTTAGATGTATTTAAAGAAACAGGAAAACCGGACACTTAACAGTAATCACACAACATGCTATTTATTTTCAAATCTCAAAAACCTCATTTGTTCTGCAAATCTTCATCTAAAGTGCAGTTAAAAAAAAAAAAAAACTCTCAAAATCCCTTTAACTCAAGTTCCACCTGCTAAGAATTTTAGCCACCTCTTTACCCCACTCTTCCCATTTAGCGCCTTTGTACTACTCAGTTCGGGTACCAACCAAACTATGAGGGTGGGGTGGGAGGGACAGGTTTTTCAGGTCTCAGTTCTGTTTTATTCCATTGTCTCCCTTTGTTTCCAGGAATTGGAAACTGACTTGTGGTCCTGTTGCTTCGAGGCTCATGAAATTCCCGGGTCCTCCCCGCCCCCACCTCCACTCCCCACCCCCCCCCGCCTCCACCCCCATAGGTAAATCGGGGCTTGTAAGGCAAGGAACCCAGATTTCGCGTCCAGGGCAGAATCTCGCAAATGCGTCTATCATTCGAGTGCCTTACACTGCCAGTACCTTGGGGACCCTTCCTGCCGAACGAAAGCAAGCCGACCTTGTGGCAAAGTGTTTGAAATCCTTCAATAAAAACCACATCCTACAACTTTTGGGGCAAAGCAAGGTGGGCATTATGCAGCTGGTGTGTATCTACCCCAGCCTGAGTATTTCCAGTTCTGCATCCCCCGCCCCCACCACTGCACAGTCCACGCTTCCTCGAGCATCCATGAAATGGCAGCTTTCGGAAAAAACAAACCTCAGAAATATCTGAATGTGACCTCACTTTCAAAAGAATGGCATCAAACAAGCGCCCAGCACCGAAAGACGTGTTTGGCTTGAATTATCAAAGAGTTCCCTGTCTTCCCCCTCAAAAGAAGCTACGCGGTTAGTCTCTGAGTTACTTTCACTGAGATCTGAGGATTTTCATTGGAAGGAAAAAGTGAACAAGTGGCAGAATTTTTGCCAACTCGAACCCCCAGCTTCCGAGACTGCACGCTCGCCGGTCCCTCCCGCTCGCGCGCGCTCGCGCGGTTCCTCGCTAGCCCCACGTTACTTTGATTGACAACCCGGCCTCGTCGCTCTCCTTCCCATCGACCTTCCCATCTTCGGTGCCAATCTCCGCGTCTCGCCGCTTCTGATTGGCTGGCTCCGGCGTCCCGCGGCTCCTCCAGGAACACTTCCTCACCGAGCCCGGGAGGACGCGGCTGGCGGAGGAGGAGCGGGGGTGGGGGGAGACAGGGGAGACGGCGGAGATGGAAGCAAGTGGGGTGGAAGAGGAGGGGAGAAGGGGACCGCCAGTCTGGCGCTGCGCTGCCATAGGCTCCGGGGAGGCTCAACGTCAGCACCCCACGTTGGGTTTGGCGCGCGCGATTGGCTGATGCGTGCCTCTCCGCTGCCCCTCCTCGCTCGGGTCCACGTCCCCCGCCCGCTCCGCGCTCGCGTCCCCCGCCCTTGCGAGGCTGGGCGGGGCCGGCGCTGGTTAGCTCCGGAGTGTGAAACCGCGTGTTAATGTAACCGGCGCGAGAGGCGCGGGCGGCGGCGTCGGCTGCAGGAGCAGCAGCGTCGGGTACCCCGCGCCCCCGAGGCGGCTGACTGCACCACCCCCACCTTCCCCACGCTGCCGGGCGGGACCCGCGCCACCAGTCTAGACCTCTGCCGGACCGCCGCTACCAAACCCCGCCGACTGCCACCGCCGGGACTCCTCAGAAGTCGCCCGCGGAGTTTGCCCGCCGAGGAGGGTGGCCGAGCGGCGGAGCGCACGCTGCTCTTCTCCCCGCTATTTTGTGAATGTCGTCCCCGGGGTCGTGAGAGAACTTTGTAGTGGGGCAGTGCGCCCTTTGCGGAGAAGCAAACGAAGGGAAGGAAGAGGACCGGGGAAGGGGCTTGGGGGAACGGTGAAGAGTAGCCGGGTGGAGTGACTTCGAGCAGGGCCCGGCGCCCGGATGCGCCTCGGGCTGGAGGAGCAGCGGACGGTTTGGAGGCTGCCCTCCACGGAATAGCCTTGTTGGCCTGGGAAGGTTTGTGCAACAGTAGAGAACACCGAGTACTGATCGTTCGGGCTTGCAGAGCCGCTTCCCGGCGCGCCCTCCACACTTTCTCCGCCTCGGCGTCATCCCGCGCTCCCTGGATTGGGCTGCGGAGCACCGGGCGTGGAGCCTCTCCTGCGTCCCTGGCGTCGCTTTCTGCCGCCTCGCAGTGGTTCATGAGCGCCCGACCGAAGGCGTAGTCGGTGGTCGGCTACGATTGTCGCTGGGTTCGTGTGGGGTTATCCGAGGCGCCACCTGCACCTCGCTTGCCTCCGCCGTCGCTGCGGGCAAAATCCGGAGAGGAGGCTGACCAGAAGAGAAGCGGAGGAAAACCATACGCCTGGATTTGTGTGTCCAGGACGGGCGTTGAGCATTCAGATCGCCGAAGAGAGCGCTCTTGGAGTTACTGCGCTCCCACCTCCGCTTCCCAGCAGTTGAGGCCCACGGGTTGGAGTGCAGCCCGTGTGTCCATTTCCCGGGCGCCGGCGTCACTGCGCAGGTTTTCGGAGCAGCTGGGCCGAGGGCGCTCGCGATGTGGCCCTGAGAGCTCCCCGGAGTCCGCACCGGCGGGAGCGGGAGCAGTCGCTGGCGCTGAGTGGCCGGTGCGCCCTGCCGAGCGTGCCTGCTTGCGTGGCCAGCTCGCCCTCCCTGCCCCCCCCCCCGTTTTCCGCTTCTGCCTGGCTTCTCAGCTTAATTTTCCTCGGCAGGATTAAAGTTGGAAATTGAGCGGAGAATTCCGTTTCCCAGGAACAGAACCTCGGCTGTCGCCAGAGCGATGTTCCCGCAGAGCCGGCACCCGGTGAGGCATGGCTCAGTGAGGGGAGGGGGACCTTGGGGTAGGACTGTGGATGTGCGAGGTGCTGTTCTTTAGCCATAGGGAGATAGGTAGCTGTTAGAACCAGCGTGGGGCTAAGGAGGTCCCGGGACCCCTCCTCGGCTTGGGGAGTGGGCTGGAACTGTTAATTTCCCCCCTTTTCCCTGCTTCCCCTCCCACTTGTCCAGACTGGGCAGAGGGGGGAGGCTGGGGCTTCTCTCTTGCAGCCACATCCTCCCCCTTCTCCGAGTTGGGGGGCGCCCCCCTTTGTTTCTTCACGCTTATTTACATGTCAATGGGTCCCTCTGTTTCGGCGCTCTCGGAGGTGGCCCTGGCGACTCTGGGAACTAGAATGTAAGGGAGTTGTTTTTTCCTCCGGTCCTCGGGGTCATTATCGCCCCTGTGGGGAAGAGGGACCAGTTACAACGACGACAATCTGAACCTGCCCGCCCCGGCCTCCGGGAGCCCCCCTTTCTCGGCCATGTGACCCGGGCGCACTTACCACCACCCGCCCTGGTGGCTGGAAGAGGCTCTAAGGCTCTTTAGAAGCTGGGGGCCGGAGGAGTGTTTAATTTTTTCCTCTTAAGTAAAACGTAGTCTGATTTAGGGCTTCGTTTTCTGACAATTCTAACTTTATTATTACTGCTTTTATGCCCTACCCACTTTTTCCTGCTCTGACTTACTGCTTTATCTGCCCTCACCCCCATCTCTTGGTCCCCTTCGATGCTCTCCCTCAGACGCCGCACCAGGCTGCAGGCCAGCCCTTCAAGTTCACAATCCCAGAGTCCCTGGACCGGATCAAGGAGGAGTTCCAATTCCTGCAGGCGCAGTATCACAGGTGCGTGTCCAGCCGCGCCGTGTGAATGGTCGGCCGAGGAGTCGTCTTCAGCGTCCCGGTGCCGGTCGCGCAGCCCGGTGGTAGCTGCTGTACTTAGTGTTTGTGTCCAGGCGGTGGCGTGTGGAGTCGCAGTTAAGGCCTGTCATTCAAGTTTTACCCTTTCTTGGCTCTTCCCAGGCTGCCTCTTCTCTTGTCTCCTCCTCTTTCCATTGTTTCCCTTTTGCCCGTTTGCTGCTGTTCCAGGGAGTCCTTTTTCGTGTATTTAGGAATTGCATGAGAATCGTCAATATTTGCACTTCATTTAGTTATTTTGCAACAGGCTGAGGTGAAACACTGGTTTAATCGATGCCCTAAGCCCTGGAGTACGGGTTCATGGAGGCAAAGCCAATGTTGAAATCACTGCTTGTGATGACTAGGGAATTGGATTTGTCTGAAGCAAAGTCCGTTGTGGAAGACCGGGGACTTTTAGTTGTGCCCATCACTGATGTTGATTGGGGAAGGAAGGGGGGGAGTAAATGTGTGGGAGAAAGCTCATCTGCTTGACTGTGATTTTTAATAGGTTTGAGCAGGACAGGAGGTTGGAGTCACAGATTTATATCAGTATTTATCTGGTTTCTTTATCTGATGATACCTGCCTTCAGATGATTCATAAGTGAAAACTGTTTGCCAAGTGTCTGGCCCATAATGGACTTTCCAGAAATGTTAGTTCCTTACCTTGCTCGTAATGAATTTTTAGCTGACTGGAGCTAAGAAAGAACTGTGTAATGACAGTTGTTTTTTTTTTTTTGGCAGTACGTGCGAAAAGGCACACAGATTAAGCTAAGAAACCTGGGTGTGAATTTTTTGGATTTTTTTCAAGGGCTTTCTGATTATTGACCTTTTAGCTGCTCTAAATTTCTATAGGGCCTGAGACATACCTGCACACGTGGTGTTTACTACACAGGGAGAACTTCAACCCACTTTACTGCAGTAGCTACTTGTCATTTTGGGCAAACCTTTCAAAACCAAAGATTTTAAGAGGTCCCAACAGTTGTAGAAAAACTTCACAGGTATGGTTTTCCAACCTACAGACTGAGTTAGCTAAGATGACACACCCTATCAGTGAGAATAAAGACTGTGCAAAGGCTGGATTTTGGTGAAATCCAGAGATGCATTCTGAGGTAGGAGAGCAATAGTGAACAAATGGCCACAAGGAAGAATCAGTCCTCTGGGTAGCTCAGAAGTTCTGATAGGTTTTTCCAGCTTGTTACCTGTGAGCAAGTATACACCAAGAAGAAAAAAGAATGGTAGCTGAATGGGTAGTTTGTACTGTGTACCTTACCTGTTTTCACTACTAAATGCAAGGACAAAGCTTTTAGGTGTTTATCTAGTTTATGGCTTTTCCAAATTGATCTGTGTTTTTATTTGAGGTGCAAATATGTGAGGCAGATGTTAAAACAAGTGACATAATGTTTATGTTAAGTTGCCTGTTTTGTTTTTATAGCCTTAAGTTGGAGTGTGAGAAACTGGCAAGTGAAAAGACAGAAATGCAGAGGCACTATGTGATGGTAGGTATCAAAGTTTAGGCTTTTTTCCTTTAAATATAAATATTAGCAGATACTTGTTCCTAGCATTGCAGATATGTGAGTTAATAAATTGCTTAATGCTTTTTTCTCTTTACAGTATTATGAAATGTCATATGGATTAAACATTGAAATGCATAAGCAGGTAAGCTTTATTTAAATATGAAGCTGAAATGAGAAATCAGTTTATTACGGTTTTATTCTACTGGTTTTGTCTTATTAGTGGGGGGTTTTGTAAGCCATTTTCCTGTCTTGGTTTCCCTTCTTGTGAATTGGTGTAGTATCCTGCAGAAGGGTTATTTGTTGACGACTATGGTATGTTTAAATAACTAGGTGAGAGATGCTTAGGAAATGTAAACGTAATCCTTGTATAGGCAGATAGGACTTTGAGACTCAAAATTTACTTTTCCATTCGGAAAGATTTACTCTTGTCTTGAAAGATCTAGGTATCTTCTCGAATTGCTAAAGTTCGCAATAGCTGTTCTTGTGCTGACTTGGAAAAGAAATGTCGACCTATGGGATGAGGAGTGTGTTAAAAGAGTTTCTTTAATTGCCTGAAACAAGGTATGTTTGACAAACTTAGGAGTTCTCTTGGCGGTTTGCCAAAGCCAAGTGCCATCGAGTCGGATCTGACTCTTGGTGCTTTAGGACTGCGTCAAGAGATACCCAGGTTCAGTGGCCTATTAGCAATTGTCTTTTTGAAAAGTATCTTAATTGATGCAGGTTTGGAGATGAGAAAAGAAAACATCTCTTTATGGCCGTAGCACATATTGGGAATTGCCTCAGTCCTAGTGGTTTTAAAAGCATGAAAAGATTAGTGACTGGAAAGCACTAGCTATGACTATAAGTTTGCAAGTTCCCATAAAATTCACACTTATGGCTACTATAATGGTGTATAAAAAGAGTATTGAGCTGGAACAAGGCACTAAGGACCTCATAAGAGAAGAAAAGCTAAATGATTGCTCAGCCCAAAGGACCCTTGATTGAGTAGTCATTGTCTGCCAAAGAAAGCATTAATGGCAGGGTGTAAGTATTCTGGAGATATGCTGACATTCACTTTTTCATCAAGACGCTGGTACAATAAGTCTTTTAGGAATCGATTGCCTCTTAAAAAAATTATCATCAGATGAAGTTGCACAGTTGGACACATTTCAAAGTGCAACAATACAATTCTTACTTGATGTATATGTACTGTTTCATCTAAAACCCTTGTTTCATTAAATTAAAGAGCATGGCTGACCGGCTGGGGCACAGTGGAGAAATTGATTAGTTCAGCCTTCAGATCTTCCTTATATTCAAAGACTTTCATTAAGCAAGTGTGTTTGAGAGTTGAGTTCTGCTTTTGTAACTGTGCAGTCTTTGATTTTTAATTCATCATAGCTTTCCTAATGTTATCATGTACATTAGATGTGTTCTCAGATAAATGTGTTTGGAAGGAGATAGTTAAGTTCAGGGCCTTTTCTGAGTAATATAATTGAGTTTTTTGAAAAAGCTGTTATTCTGATTTATAGAATCGGCAACATAGTTTGTGTTGGATTTTGTCTTTGTTTTTGTGTGTTTAAATGGCTGGTGCCCTATTGAGGTAATTTGTTGATAGTAACTGGGTAGAAGGTATATCTCTAACTTTTGGTCATTTCAATGAATTACACAAATACACTTGGCTTAGGAGTTCTAACTTGTCAATTTTTTGTCAAGATAAAATTGATGTAAAAGATACTTTTTTTGGTCATGGATGCACTGAAAGAATAAAGGGAAAACTGAGCTTTCTCTTACAGTCATAAGTTCAAAAGAATGTAGTAAGCTCCTGGACTAATTTACAAGAGAATGTCATCCCTGTATTGTAGTGTATTGGTGCTGGATTTATTGGGGCCACTAAAGGAGGTGTGTAATTCTTCTGGGTTCATTACTTGGTGGGACAACCTTCACTTTTCCTTATTGGTTAGGAAGAAGGGGCAGAGAACTCTGGAAGCCTCATGGTGTGGAAATAGTTTTCTAATGAGTTCCTGTATTCCATCAGGCATTTGTGAGTTTATAGTATCTGTCTTTAAGCTCGTATACATTATTAGTATAATGCTGTGTATGCTTGGTTTAGTGATTTGACAGATGTGAAAAGCCAAAAGACAGGCACCATGTTCTTTATAGTAGGGTGGTAAGCCCCCTGAAATTTAGTTTATATTGTAAGTTCTGACAGACCCTTAACTGGAGTGGTACGCAAAGCAGTGCTCTAATTCAGTTTAAAGTGGCCTTACATTTGAAAAACATCCTTCTGAATGTCACACATTAATAATAAGTTCTGAGGAGGCATTTGGCGTGGCTAGTAATCATAATTCTTATTAAAACTGGTGACGTCTAGCCCCCAGGGTATATCCAGGCTCAAATTGATGCTTTTTGCCGCCCGATCACCAGGATGGCCTAAGTGCTCATTATATTGTAGAGAGGGCCTTTGGAGCTCTCATTAGATTTGACAGGAATTCTCTCTAGGGGGAAACTGGGCATTAGTGAGACTCCTGACAGGCTGAAATTATGCCTGCTTTATGGCTTATAACCAAATGCTAGCAAGGCATCATCAGGGGATACAAAAAAATTGTCATTTCTGACAACATCTTTGTTATTGAAAAAAATGTAGTGATGGGGAAACTTTAAGTGGAGAAAGCTTGAACGTTGTTAAGATCTGTCTGCTGTGTGATGACTGCCCTCCCTTCCCACCTTTCAGCGGGTCTGTCAGAGGAGTGAGTTGGAGAGATTTCAGTGTCAAGTCCTACTACTGACTTTTCCGTCTGGAAGTTTTAAAGTAGAAGTGTGTCCAAATCAAGAATGGTATAATTGTGGTTTCTTTCCTTGGTTTGGTGCCCGCAGTCCGTGTTTATGTTGTGTCAACACTTCCCGATAAGCCTTCCCCAGACTTTCTCTCCTCTCATTTGTGGCTGGTTACAGGGAAGTCTACTGAGCGGTTGTGCTAGTAGATACTCAAGTTTTTTGTTGTAACGGAAAGGACTTTTTTCCCTGGAGCCTTTCTTTTACAGCTCTCTGCTTTTCTGTTGGGGACAGTGGTGGTGATTGACCTTTCGTGCAGGAGAGCTGAGTTCGCTTCCTGGGCAGCGCACGGCATGCATAACTGCCACATACCTGTCAGGGAAGGATTGTCAGTTGCTGGGATGCTGAACCGTTTTCAGCAGACCTTCCAAAGTAAACTGATCTGGGAAGAAAGACTTAGCTGATCTGCTTCTGAAAATCAGCCATCAGAAACCTGATGGCTCTCAACTGTCTTAGCAGCAGCCAGTCACTGGAGTAGTGCACAACCGGGGCAGTGTTTCATTCTGCTGTGTGTGGGGTTGCTGTGGGCCTGACTCCATGGCAGCTAACAACAAAATACCTGTCTTGTCTCTATGCATGTGAATTTTTAACAAGAAAGAAGTAGACACATCAGGTATGAAACGGTGCAGGTCTGATAACCAGTTGAAGGAAGTCTAGTTGCTTGGGGGACTGTTCTTGCTGTGTGTGGCATTGCGATCTTTAGCTTTTCTTTCTGTTAACGTGGCTTGTATTATTTGATCTTTTGGGGAGCAAGGTACGATGAAAACATATAAAAGTCTTATTTATCCCAGTGGTATATCTTTTCGATATGTTGAAGTATTCACACTGTAAGCTATCATGAGTGACTTAACCAAACCCGCTGCCGTCAGGTCAATTCCAACTCCTAGTGACCCTGTAGGACCGAGTACAACTGCCCCGTAGAGTTTCCAAGGGGTGCCTGGTGGACTTCACCTGCCAGCCTTTAAATTAGCAGCTGTAGCTCCTAAACACAATGCCACCAGGGTTTCCACAGCATAGGCCAAGTGATTTCTCTCATATGACTTCTGCTGTCATCTTGAGAAATAGATTGGGGTTTCACTCTCTTCACACCTCTGGACGTGTTTTCAGAGTCTGGGCACTTAAGAGTTAAGCATGACCAGGTGTTGATAACCTCGTAGTACGAAGAGGTAGCTGTCATCAAGATTCGAGTGGCCTCTGACTTTGTTTTCTTCAGTCAGGCCTGTCCTTTGCGTGCATTACAGAGATAAGGCTCCTTGTGTATTCAGAGCCACTATTCAGACATGGAAGATTAGGTTTTGTTTTGTATCACAGGAAGTACAGATTCTTCACTGTTGAACCCTCATCCACCCCTTCAGAGTGGGCTGGTGGCCAGTTTCTTCCCAGGCCTGGAATAGGGTTTGGGAGGAAAGGTAATACCTCCTCCGCAGAATATAATGGGGCACCAAAAAACTCAAGAAAGATGATATTTTAAAGCAGTATTTGAAAATTTGACATCATTGCATAAAAAATCCATAATGAACAAATTATCAATATTCTATATAAAGGGAATGTTTCACAGTATGAGGATTATTAGTTGAGATGGCAAAGACCAGGACCTGCAAGGGAAGGATCTGAGTACCTTATGCATTTCATACTGTTCTGCTCTTCTGGAAAGGAGAGAACAGTTTGAATGTCCCTTTATGAACCCTGGCCTGTGAAAACTGTCTTTGTATAAAGCAGTTCATCGAGGTCATTTAATTAGAGACTCTGGTGACTAAGGAGTCCCCGAGTGGCACAACACTGAAGTACGTGACTGTGCTGGCTGAAAGGTTGGCAGTTCACACCCTCCTAGAGGGGCTTTGGAAGACAGGCCTGCTGTTCTGCTTTAGAAAGGTCACAGCTTTGAAAACCCTGTGGAGCACAGTTCTGCTCTGCGTGCGTGGGTTGTCATGATCAGAAGTGATTCCACAGCACTTAACATCAACAACTAGTGACTATAGGTAAATCATTAGAAAGTTATCTCGGCTTTCCTATGTGTGAAATGAGGACCGTAGGTAGGCAGTTTCTAAAGTCTTGATTGGCAATATTCGGATGCATCGTAAATGGTGGGAATCATGTCATCACACTACTTGTATTCAGAACCAGATGCCTTGTTATACGTGGAACTTGAGCGTCTTAACCAGAGATTAGCCTCAGGCCTTCATTGCCAGAGGGCTTAAAATGTTCTCCCAAATAGTATTTCAAAGGAAATCCGGAAAGAAATCCCTTCCCTTGGTAAATGTTTAAGTGAACCATCTCGAGTGGTAGTTAAACTAAAGATATATTCAGTTACTGTCTCATGGAACCATTTTAAGTTTTTGTAGATCTGGATCTTGACTGTTCTCTTGTTGAATCTCTCTGGTCTCCAGAAGGAAATTGAAGGAATTAAAGAAACTTAGTTGGCTCTCTTTAACACTTGAATGGGTTTAATCAATGGATTTAATCTCCCCTGCTACATTCCCATCTTATTACAGATGCTTCAGGTTTTTTAAATAAAATTTTCAGAACCAGGACCTTAAGGTGAGATAATCAGTGTGGTGGTTTTTGATGGAAAGTTTAGGGAGTTGTTTTTGTTGGTTGGTTTGTTGGACAAGGTAAGATGTTTATACGTTCAGTATAGTCCTCGCTAATGGAATTAGTGAGTTCTGTAGTAATAAATCTGCCATAGGATTGTTCCATGAATGTGATTTGATGTTTAAAGGAGAGCTGTTATATGCCAGAGACCCCTGATGGCTCAGCAGTCAAGCGTTTGGTTGCTAACCAAAAGATTGGCAGTTCAGGTCCACCAGCCACTCCTTAGAAACCTTGTAGGACAGTTTTGCTCAGTCATATAGGGTCACTGTGAAGCAAAATCAATTTGATGGCAGCAAGTTTGCTTTTTCGATTTAATGGATTCATTATCTAGTAGATGAAGTTGAATCAGTTGTTTCTCAGAGTTTAGGTGCATTTGAACTTGGCATGTTCGAATATACATTTTGTTGAACTACTGAAAACCCGTGCATTACTGGACTGGTTTGCTGTTAGTGCTATAACTAATCTAGTTTATTAGTTTGTAGTATTTTGTGTAGCTGGACAGTGCATATTTTGAATGTGTACATCTAGTGTTGTTTGCTTACAAATTTTGAAGTTCTATGCATATTTCACTATGTGTTATGAGTGTTACTAATATGCGTTATTATTGTTGGGTACCACCAAGGAGATTTCAACTCAGTGATCCATGTGATGAAGTAGAACTGCCCCATGGGGTTTTCTTGACTGTAGTCTTTATAGAAACAATAAATGGAATTTTTAAATGGAAAGAGTAAAAGTTCTCACATTTCCCTGCACTTCCTGTTTCCCCTGTCATAGTTTTATCTGTGTTGTTGTAACAGAAATCCCACAAATGGATGACTTTAGTGAACAGAAATTTATTTTCTGCAGTTCAGGAGGTTAGAAGTCCAAATTCCGGGTGCTAACTCTAGGAGCAGGCCTTCTCCTTCTGCTCTGGGGGAAGGTCTTTGTCTCTTCAGCTTCTGTTTCCTGGTTCCTTGGAGATCTCCATGTGAGTTGGCATGTTTTCCTCCACCTGTTCTTGTTCCTTTTATAACTTGTAAGAGATTGACTCAAGACACACCCTAATCATGCCTCATTAGCATAACAGACAATTTATCCTCAAATAGAATTATAAACACAGGCTTAGTGTTTAGGATTTACAACATATGTTTTGGGGGTAGGGGGTTTTCAGTCCGTAATACCCTACAAGTATAGCTACTCAACTTTGAAACTCTCACCCTGGAAAAGGACACCTTTAAGATTGTGAATGCCAAGTGTCTTTAGGGGTTTAAGTCTTTGTGTGTTTCTGACTAATTTCCACTTCCCACTCCAGGGATTGTCTCCCTGCCTACCTCTCAAAACCACTCGTTACTTCCTTCTCCTGTTTTACCAGTATATCTCCTGAGCGTAATTCCTTTAACCCAGCCTGTGAGTCTCTTCTTGGACACAGTATATTTGGTATTTTGGTATGTTGTTGCTTTCTTTCGACAGAAAATCTGGACTTTTTTGTCTAATCTACATGGCCTTCCTCAGTATCCTTCAAGGCCTGATTCATACAGAACACTGCCTGTTTACCTCAGGGCCTTGCTTTCCTGCCCTTTCAAACAGGAAACTGTCACAGCACTTGTTGAGGTCTGTTTTCTGTAATGTTTTTCAAGTGCCTCTTTTGCTTCAGCTGGCTTTCTGTCAGTTAGAAGCTTGAGCTTGAGACTTAACGTATAACCTTCCCAGTGCTTTATACAACGTAGGCTCTTAGTGTGTTTAATATGCTCCTTATGTAACTCCAGGTGGAGTCGCTAGGTGGTGGAAGTTGTTAGTGCACTCAGCTGCTAACCAAAAGGTCAGATGTTCAGTTCCATTCAGTGGTACAATGGAAGAAATACCTGGCAACCTGCTTCCAAAAAAATCAGCCATTGAAAACTCTATGTAGGTAGTGCAGTTCTGTGATGATACACATGGGCCTTCATGGATTGCAGTCACTTGGGTGACAACTTTTCATGTAATGGGCTAATTGTAAGTGTTTTGGACCTTGAACCCATTTTAAGATTGGATGAAAGCTGCTTAGCAACGAACATTTCTGCATTTTTATATGCAAATACACAGATAGCTTTGTTTAACAGTTTTGTCCATTTATGAACATCTTTAAGATTCTTCAGCAAATCCATGATCAAAAACTTGAATTAAGAGTATCATGATGGGTATTTATACAATGACTAAAAATTAAATGCTTTGATAGTTTTATAAGATTTCAATTTATTTATTGTCTAGCCACATTTCCTCTTTTGTCTTTCTTTTGGAAATGTGATTTATAGTCAGAATATCCTCTGTGGTTTCCTAATGAGGTGTTTAATTATAGTAATCCGTATGGGTTTATATTTTTAAAAAATTCCAAAACTAGTATGTTGCTCAGACAGTTTCGATGTGAATTGAGTGTGTGTGTTCATAACTGTCCCTGGAATGCTGGTTATCTCCAGTCAAGTGGAGTCTGATATGTTGACTGACAAGCATTTTTAAAGACCTTAAACTTGACTTAGTCAGCAAGTTTCTTTATAATGATTATACACATTGATTGTTTACTTGGAATCTTTACAGTCTTCTGCTTCCAACATCTTCTTATAAAGAATTTAAAATGTACAAGAGAGAATATGTTGAATACCTGTATACTCACCCTAGAGTCCATAGTTAACGTTGTATAATATCGACCTTATTACGTATTTTGTATAGACCGCTCATCCTCTTCTCAGACCCTGTCATCCAGTTAGTCACTTGCATGCTCGGAATCGGGAGAACATGAAAGGGTTTGATAATAGGTCCCTTATTCTAGATACCAACGCCGCTCTATACTGACACATGAAAGAAGGCTTTTCCTCTACGTTTTAAGAATTCTGTCTTAACATATGTTTATAACATTTTCCTGCCAGAGCTGCTTTTTGTGTTTTGGGGATGAATGGATTAGGTGGCCTACCATAATGCAGCCTTGATGTTTTCTTTTTCAGTATATATCTGCACATACAAATAAACTGTGGACCTCTCTTACCAAGCTCCTGTTGACCTTTCCTTTTGGCCCTTTAAATGAAACCTGAAGTAATGTACCTTAACAAAAGGTTTGTGGTTCAAACTTTCCCAGAGGCTCCTTGGAAGGAAGGCCTGGCAGTGTGCTTCTAAAAGGTCACCCCGTGAAGACACTGGGGAGTGCAGTTTTACTCAGACACACGTGGAATCACCATGAACTGGAATTCATTCAGCTGTAGCTGTTTCGGTTTTTTGAGATGAGCAGTAACTTTCCCTGAGAGAAGTCACTTAGCTGTGGATAGGTAGTAAACTGAGCAATCATTGTGCAAGAGGGCTGTGGTTTTGAACTTGACGTGTGTGGACTCTGTCTCTGTGGTGAAACCAAGGTGGCCTCAGAGGCTGTGGGTGGTGTTTAACAGGTGTGAGGTACCGGAAAACAAAACCTCTTTCAGGCCGGGGCTTGTGGAGGAGGCCCTCCAAGGCTGTGGCCTCCAGGCTGGGCTCCTCAGGAGTGAAGCCTTTGTGCTTCATGCCCTCTTGATGCCTTGAGAAAACAGCCGGTCAGAGCCACTTATGAGGAAGGTGACCAGTCAGTGTATTGACACGAACAGACACAATAGAAAACTGCATTAGGAGGCAAGCCACTGGGATTTGCAGTAAATATATTACAGAACACAAGTGACTTGCCAATACTGCTTGTTTAGCAGTTTGCAAGGGCAATGGCAGTATGGATTTTCGAATTAGACGGGAAGGGCTGTTCTTTCTCTGTGTGGGAACGTCTAGTTGATGGCTGGGGAGAAAATTGATTTTGGAGAACAAAATGCAGCTGCCTTTATTTGTGCCATTTGAAAGGCTTCTGTGGATTAGGGAGTGAACATAAAAAGGTTGCTTTTGATTTAGGAGACGGGGGTCTTAGCATTTCTCTGCATCTCAGTGTGGAATGGAGAGAATAAAGGATGTGCCACCAGCATGGCAGGAGGGGGTTCCTCCTGTTCCAGGCACCCTGTGGTGACCAATGCCCCCTCAGTTCTCAAAACAGTTGTTCTTTTCAGCTCTTGGGGCTGGCTATAGCAGTCAGGGTTTGGGGTATATTGATTGATTGATTTATATGTTATTGTGGCGAAACATGTATAACAAAACACTTGCCTTTTCAACCACTTTTACATGTATGACCCAGTGCCGTGAATTACTTTTGTCATGTTACGCAGCCATCACCCTTACCTGCTTCCCAGATTTTGTCTCATCCCTATTCATTCATCACCAGTACCTCTTAAACAGTAACTCATGTTTTCTTCCTCCCCTCGGCCCCTGGTCACCACTAATGAACTTGAGCATCTCTGCATTTGCTCATTCTATGTACTTCATGTAAGTTGGGGTCATACGGTATTTGCTCTTTATTAGGTGTGACTTAACTTCACTCAGCATAGTTTTTCAGGGTTCACTGGCATGTAACAGAACTTCATTTCTCTTTATGTTGGGTTTATTATTGTAGAGTAAGCTTATTTGGAACAGTACACTGAGTCTCCATAGCCCCTGTGAATTGCGTTCCCACTGTGCTCTATGCATTGGTTTGTAGGAACTCTCTAAACCCTCCAGCGTCACTTGGTGTCAGTATTAGTTATTCGTCCTTATGAAAGAGAAAACAGGCTAGTAAGGTTAGAGGACGAGATCTCACCCTATCTCATAGTGTCGTTACTAAGATGAAGTAGTTAATGTACTTGAGCAGTTGCGGTGGTACTGGCCACGTCGTAGGCGCTCTGCAGGGTCACTGGGACCACTAACGACACCTACTTGCACTCTGTTTAAAACTGGGCCCTGCAGTACCACTTCTAGGCCATGTTCCAGTGTACTTCCCGTATTTTATGCCCAGGCCTAGCATCCCTCTTCTGTATGTTTGAATTATTCAGTCTTTATTTTTCCATTTCATCTACAAAGCCCTTAAGATCTTAGCATTTATAGTCAGGCTCAAAAGGGAGTCCTTTTTTCTTTTTTAATAAGGCTCCTGTTGGCAGCTTCTATGATCTGAGGAGTCTAGAGGCGTTAAACTGTCTTACTGAGGTCAGACAACAAGCTGGGTCCTTGGGAGACCATAGCCTGATATAGCGAGACAGCTACCAGGGAGAAGAAAGTTGTGCAGTTGTGCCAGGTTTTTTTTTTCTTTTAAGGAGATCAATGAACAACAAAGATTTGTTGTTATTTTATTGACGTGAACTTGAACAGGACAAAGAGTAGGAGGTGCTTTTTGGATTTTTTTTTTCTTTTTCCTTTTCAATATAATATGGAAAATCCCGCTCTTTATTTTGAGGAAAGAATTTGTCATTCTGAAAATAAGAGGGGGTGGATTATAAGGTCAGGTTGTTGCTTAATGAGGGAAAGAGAACGCCATGAGACTTGGTGAAGTGTGTGTATATGTAAGCTGTGAAAACATAAAGTGCCATACAGAAGTCTGAGTAGAGTAATTGCGTTTCTCCATCTTCTTCATGGGCTTAATAGTCGTGGGGTTGAGATTTTTGTTGGCTGTCACACTGACAGCTGCTGTTTATGTTGCTAATATTTGGAGAAGCAGGAAAAGAACTCCCAAGGGAGAAGAGCAGGGGCATTGGGATTGAACACATTGCAAGCTTAGGCGGTTGCCACTCATTGCCAAGTGTGATGCAGTACAAACTTTTGTGTGCCTTTCTAAGTATTTGGAATGAAGGGGAGGCACAGCTGGTCTGGTAGCCCTGCACTCGGACAAATTGTGCCTGTATCTGTCTGTTCTCACACTTGCTCACAAGCTTGCCACGTTGCTGACATGGGTGTATTGAACAGCTTCCCATCCTCTCTGTTTAGTTTGAACAGAGGCCCTGACATTCTGTGTATCTATGGGGGAAGCTGTAGGTTCTTGACAACCCCGTCAGCCTGCCAGCTGGCCTGGTTCCGGAGCCTCTTCCATTGCTAAGTGGGCTGGCTCTTTGACAGTGCCTGGGCAGTGGGTTCCTGTGGAGGCAGTCTCTCTGCACAGCTACTGAGAAGATTGGAATTGGACCACTGAAACGTGTCCAACTTCTGTACTTTTTAGCTGACCAAAGGCCAGAATCATACCACTAACTCAAGAGGGGAACTGCTGAGTTTTGGATCTCATAAGAAACCTGTATTTCGTAATTGAAGACCATGGGTGCTGTTGTATTTGTGAATTAAATCAAGTAACCAACTAGACCCACTGTTGTCAAGTTGATTCACTCATAGCAACCCCCATAGAGTTTCCAAGGCTGTAAATCTCTATGGAAACAGACTGCTACTGGTGGTTTCGAACCGCCATCATCTCTGCTGAAAGTAGATTCTTGAATCATTGCACCACCAGGACTCCTTAAGGGAAGTAACCAACCATACCAAACTGTTGGCGTTGAGTGATTCCAACTCATAGTGACCCTATAGGACAGAGCAGAACCACCTCGTAGGGTTTTCAAGGGGTGACTGATGGATTTGAATGGCTGACTTTTTCGTTGGCAGCTGAATTTTTAACCACTGTGCTATCATTGCACCATGTGAAGTGAAAAAACAAAGCCCATTGCTATTGAGAAAATGAGGTGTCAGATTTTGTGTAAGGGTAAGGATACAAAGATTTTTGAAATCACTGTTACGTGTGTGTTTATTCTTATTTCCTCCACCCTATGGAGGCTTTTGCTTTTTAATTTTATTTTGCTTTAGGTAAAAATTGACAGTGTTGTTATTTCTTCACTAATGTATTAAGCCTTCATGAAAATGGGAGAAACTCTCAGTGAGATGAATTGACACAGTAGTCGAACCGGTGGGCTCAGACATACCACAGATTGTAAAAGTGGCATGGGACCAGGCAGCATTTCATTCTCTTGTGTGTAAGGTTGCAAGATTGCCATGGGTCAGAGCCATTACCAGCCACCACAGGTAAAGACGCCCAGATACGTCAGCATCATTGCACTGCTGTAACCTTGTGTGTTGGTTGTCATTTTATCATGCGGTCACATTCAACATTCACATTCCTTTGCTGATTGGTTTGTGGAATCAGTCTTGCCAGTTTCGCTGGAAATGCTAAAAGAGCCCAGAGTTTCTATGAAATGAGTACTAATTGTTGCTTCTCAAATTAAAGCCATCTAAAAGGAAAAAGGGTTTTAAAGTCAGTTTTGCACTAAGAGACTATTGGTATTGACATCACTTATAATTTGGAGTGTAGTTTGAAGACCAGATTCTCCTGTTTGTCGCATAGTGGTTAATATGGCTGTAAAGAGGAGATGAATGTGGCTACTTTTCCAAGTCTATTACTCAGGAGGACTGTAAATTTGATTGGCTGTTACAGTTCTAGCAGAATCATTCGATTTGAGAGCAATAGAAAGATAAGATATCCAATTACCCAAATGATTTGCAGGGTTAGCCAACGTTGTCATGGAGACACGAGTTGGAACAAATTAAATTTTAAGCAATAAAATAATCTTAAAGCCCGTCTGGGAACAAGAAAATTTGGCAGTGGCACTTACCTGAATTGAATCTTAGCTTGACACGATGTTGTTTGACATTGATATACTATGGGGGCCTTAACTTTTAGATGGCAAAACATTACCTTAGAAAAGGTAACTCAGCCAAACCACCGAAGTGGTGTATTAGTATAAAGGAGAAGGATATTAACATGTAGCCTATGGCTTTGATGATATTAGGCTCCAGATTCCTAAGTATATTTTGTGGTTACGGATTGAAATGCCTTAATAACGATTGAGCAGCTTTAATTGGACACTTGAAAAAAAATAAGGATTTATTTAGCAGCAACATGCAGTTTTTGGAACTGCTGTTCCCCTCTGTGTGTGTGTGTTAGCAGATTTGATAGAATTCTTGTGGATGTCTTTTGGTAGGAGTATGGAGGTGTAAGCGTGCATACATTTGCATGTACAAGTAAGTAGATTCTGGCACATGCCCCTCACTGCAGATGATTCTCTGTTAGAATTTTTATTTTGCAGTACTCATTGCAGACTGAAAAATTGTATCCCAAACTTGAGCTGATGACCTAAAACCTGAATGAGCACCGATCGGGGGCTTAGAAGGTTATTTGCGCTTATTAACATATTGCTTAACTGATTCCTGGCTTGTGCTGATGCTTTGAAAACAGCCGAGTGGCCCAGAAGGAGGGAGGGCTTTTTATCCACCCGTCTATTAGACAGATGGAGATGAAAATTGGTCTGAGGTCAAGCCATTTTCAGCGTTCTCCCAGCCTTCGATTTTCCTCTCATCCTCACCACAGATCATCTCAAATGATTCAGTAATGACCAAAAGTGCAACATTGACCTTTATTCCCTGGTGGATTACTGTGTTTCACAGTCCAAATGGCAGGAAGTCTATTCTCTTCTTCTAGAAGGAGCTCGGCATTATTGAGCCAGCCCAGCCCTGTGGGAACCATGCTAGTGCAGACCAGTGTAACCAAATCTCTGGGTTAAATTTGGTTTCTGGTGCTCTGGGAAACGAGAATTGACATGTCCTGGAACCCACATAATTAATGGAAGAATATCTCAGATGCTTTCTGAAAACACACACAAGCGCGTAAATTGATTTGTCTACTTGTAAAATAACTTGTGAATTATAGGAGGGCAACTTCTGGTGGTAATAGGAAGTTTAGTACGATGGCCCCTAGTTTATAACAGTGTTCTCACCTTACCCAGGGTAGCACTTCCTTTCTCATTTAATGCTTCCTCAGTATATCCTAAGGCAGCATAGTTTTAAAACTATAAGTTGATGTTTGGGGGCGTAAAGGGGCTCAGATGTTCCCTTTGAATTACTTCTAATTGTATATATTTTTGGTCAATCCATGTAACCATAAGTACTTGATTTCTCATAGAAGATACTATTTTTCCTGAAAGTAGGTTGTTATTTTGGAGGAGTAGCAATAATTTTTATCTTGCATAGATTTCTCTGTGCTTTTATATTGCAATATAATGATAAAGTTTTTTAAAAGAGCCAGCCAAAGAAGTAACTGTATTTATAATGCTATCCATCTTGTTAGATGAATGCATAGTCAGTGAATCTTTATATACTGTGAAGTCAGTAATCTAGAGTTCTCATGCTTACTGTCTTCTAAATACTTAAGAAACTTTTCAAAGATTATGGTTTGGAAATTTTAGCCAGTATCTCAGATTTCATTTTAATGGTGATATGAATTGCTTTTGAGATAGTGATTTTTTTTCCTTGACTCTTGACTTAGTTGCTCACAGGCCCTATGACAGTGGCTCCCAACCTCTTGACCCCACACACACTTGAGGGGTACAGTTGTGCACTGCTGCTAGTGGAGATGCTTGCGCTGGTTTGAAAGAGAGCTTTCCTCCTTTACAAATCCCTCTTGGTTACTTGAAGTTAAATTGCATTTTAAAGCCTTGCAGGTTTCTTGGCACATCATGTTGATTGAAAAGAGAATCCCAGGTTCCTGCTGCAAAGGCCAGAAACCTTGTCTTGCATCCCAAAGAATCACCTCTTAAGCAGTTGCGTCTTGCTTGGAAAAATGTGTCCAGGGCCTGGGGCTCCCTGTGCTGAGACTTTGGAGCTGCGATCAGACCCTTGGGGTACCTTTGACCAAAGCTGGCCCTAGGCCTTCCCAGTACATACGTATACGTCATACAGCCATACTGTTGTCATGCCATCGGCAGTGATGGCACAGGCCTGCTTTTGGAGTTAGTTGCTTTCCCTAAGAGGTGCACAGGAAGGAGAAGAATGGCAAGTGTCATTCCTGTGTGGGGCCATTCAGTGGTAGTGTGCTTTGAAAATCAGGAAACCACTACACTGGGCCATGGTTACCTTGAACATGACATTCTGCTCCTGTCATCTACACTGTTTAAAGATCTTGACCTGCAAGTGAAATGTTCACACCAAACTGCTCATCCATTGATGCCTAAACAGTGACATTGGAAACAATGGGAAATGCTAAAGCTTAGTGATAGATTTTAGTGCCCTACAGTTTGGGATCAGAGGACTGGCCTACCTTGAATTCTGCTGTATACTGGATTGACTGCCGTGAATCAGCAGTAGACGTCACTGCAGTTTAACACCAGCATAAGTTTTGAGCACCAGTCATTTGCTTTGTATACAGTGCTGTGAAACACAGAGATAGGAATTACTGCTGACAGTCTGTACCACCAAAGACAAGTCAAACCAAAACAGACCCCGAACCCATTGCTGTTGAGTTGATTGTAACTCAGTGACTCTGTAGGACAGAGTAGAACTGCCCCATATAATTTGGTTTCCAAGGGGCACCTGATAGATTTGAACTGCTGACTCTGGTGAGCAGCCATAGGTAGCACTGAAGCCACTACACTGCCGGGGTTCCCAAAGACAAGTCACACAGATCTTACGGGTGGCTGTAATTTTAGGTATTTTAATTTTGTTAATTGGAAAACAGTATCAAAATTTTGGAAAAAGAAAGTTCCTATAAATGTGGTTTTCAAGGTACTTTAATTATTTTATGTTCCCATTCCTAAAATTGTAATTTCAGCCTACATACAATGATACAGTTTTCATTTCTTCTCACTAATTGTGTTACTCTATGATATGATCTCATGTTTCAAGAGCTACTAATTACCAAAGCCTGTGAAGAGGGTTAAAGGTATAGACCTGTTTGGGGCATGTACCTGGGTGAGGCCTTCTCTCTTCTCGTGTTGAGAACAATGGAAGTAACTTCATGGTGGGGTTCTGTGTTACACCCCACAGACTGTGTGTACTGAGCTCTGTGTGTGGCACAACAAAAGTGTATTTTCTTTAAGGCCATCAAAAGCTGTCTTTTTCCTTCATGAGCCAAGTCAATATGATTTCATGTGAACAGGCACTTTCTGAACCCTGTAACAAGGGTTTTTGAATAATGGAAATGTGCTGTTTAGGAACAGAAACAGCTGCGATGCCTTTGTCAAGGACACATCTTTACCAAAATGACAAATTAGAGCCCAAATGCTCTGCTTGGCAACAGTTGGGTCAAAACATTTAAGTCATTAATTAGAAGGAACTGAATGGGGAAAAATTTACACAAATACACAAGCATTGTTGCAGATTCAACATCATCTTGGAAAATGCAACTGAATTCTTAAAAAAAGATGAGGGTGGCCCTCAAGTGGGGCCTGCCAAGCTTGTCATTTGCAAATAAATCAAAAGACCATCATTGTAGGAAGGAGAACCAAGGAATAGAATTGCTTTGTCATTCTTCAGTGGGCCCCACACTCAAGCCTGCTATTAAAAATGAATGCATTCAAGAGGCTCTGCATTAAGAACATAAACAATTACGGCACTTGAGTTGCTCTGAAGGCGCCCTGGTGGCAAAGTGGTTAAGTGCTAGGCAGTTGGAACCCACCAGCTGCTCTGCGAGAGAAAGATGTGGCAGTCTGCTTCCTGACAGACTTACAGCCTTGGAAACCCTAAGGGGGCAATTCTACCCTGTGCTGTAAAGTGGCTGTGAGTCAGAATGGAACTCTGCTGAAGTGGGTTTGAGTTGCTCTGCTGAGAGCTGCTGAGAAGATAAGAATGCTTTCTCTGGAGATGCAGGCCCCTGCAATCTGCCTCATGAGGAGCCAAAGAATGGGAGCAATTAGTGTTGCTATCTCTGCCCCGGCAGCTTTCTGCAGGGTTTTTTTTTTTTCCTTGTCTCTTTCCTCCCTTTCTTTTAGCCTCTCCTTGTTTTCAGCAAAGCTGCAAGTGTGAAAGACGAGCAGTGAAAAGCTAGAGCCAGTGCCCAGTTGGACAAGACTCAGATTTAGAATGCTGTGGGAGCTGCCAAGTGAGGGGGAGATGGAACATAAAAGTTATTATCTGCCAGTAATTGGTGACTTATGTTCTGATTAGTTGAGCCACTAAAGGGTTTCTGTCATCTGGTACTCTGTGTTTTGTTTTAATCATGAGTTTTAAGAAGGGGCGAGATTATGTTGCCACGGGTGGCATAATTTAAATGAATATCAGGTTTTCCACTGTAGCCAAATGTGTTCCTACACCCCTCTTTTTTGTTCTTGCTTAGTCTTGTTCTGTAAAAATGAGCAGAGAAGGCAGCCATTGAGTTACAGAAAGACTTTGGAGAGACAGAGGCCTTGCCCAGCTGCTAGCTTATGTCTGACCTTAGGCAAGCTATGTTAACCTTTGTCCATTCCCCTTGGGAATGTGGCTGTGTTGGGAAGATGAGAGTAGATGTGAGTGTCTGGCTTGTGCAAAGTAGTAGGTGCTCCAGTTCTTGTGGTTGGTAATAAACAGCAGCAGTTCTCCAAGTGTGGCCCCCCAGCCCAACTGTCTCCACAGCCCCCTGGAACTTGCTGGGAATACAGCTAGCTCCATCATGGGCTTCTTGGATCAGCAGTTCTGGAGGGTAAGGTCTAGCCATCTGTCTTTTTAACAAACCCCAGATGTGGATTGTGACTACACGTTGCAGGGAGGTGGACCTCCACTTAGAAACACCAAAGTTAAATGGGGATTTTCCCAAAATGTGATTAATCACATTTTCTAAGTAATTATGTTTTAAACAGAAAGCTGCTCTGATGCCTTAGAATTTGAGATAAACTTACTTTTCATGAATGCCTTTATTAGCTAAAGCGAGGCCTGATGAACCTGGGTAAAGCAAGTGATCCGATGAGAGATGGTAAGGCTGGTTGGTGGCTGTCAGGAGTCGCTGAAGGAGGTCTCTAGGTGACGATGATACCTTTGCCTTCCCTCTGAAAGGGAGGGGAATGTTGGAAGATGACTTGAAGTGTTTTGCATATTTAATCATTTTGGGTGCACAGTTTTGATACAAACATCCTGAATTTTCTTTAGGTATAGCAGACGTCATGTCTGGGAAATAGAGATGTATTTGTGGATATGTTTTTGTGGATTTTGTCTGTGGATAGGCCAGATGGTGTGATGCTAGGGTTGGTGCACTAGTTATCTCAGCCTGGGAATAAGAGAACTAAAGTGGAGATTAGCTGCATCTCCTTGTTTAAGATTGACTATTTACAATTGACTATTTACAATTCCTAGTCTACCATACAGAGTGTCCTAAGGGGATCCTGGATGGGGACTTCTTCCTCTAGAGTGCAGTATTCTATCACAGGCAGAATCATTTTTTTGATATCCTTACCTTGTCCTTCCAACAGTGTAGATGGAGCTGTGTGGTCCTTTGTGCTTTTCAAACAGAACTTCAGTTCTCTGGCTTCTCGTTAAGATCCACTTCCACTCCCTATGAAAGCCCTGCATACCGATGGCAGTTCCAACCTTACCTTAAGATCTTGGGCAAATGATTTCCTTTAGGCTGCTGTTTCTGCATGTGTGATTTGAGGATTGTAAGAGATCATACATAATTTGATCATGCTATCAGGAAGGGTCAGTCCCTGGAGAAAGACCTCAAGCTTGGTAAAGTAAAGGGTCAGTGAAAAAGGTGAGATCATCGAGAAGGTGCATTGACACAGTGGCCGTAATAATGGACTCAAGCATAACAATGACTGTATGCATTGCACAGGACCAGGCGGTGTTTCATTCTGTTGTTGTGGGGGGGCGGTCACTTGTAAGTTGGAATTGGCTCAGTAGCACCCTAACAACAACAAGAAGTTGGGGTACTCAGATGTTGTTCAGGGTTTGCCACCATTGGTGGAACGTGGTACCACTGCCGTTTGCATGTCTGGTGGGCGTGATCCTTCTCCCTTCCCTAGGCTGATGATAAATTTAAACAATAAATGATGTCAGAGTCACTGGAGGAAAAGCATCACCAATAACTCTTGTCATCCCAGCACAATCAATTGCTTTTATTTTGGTATTTATTTTCAATATTTTTTCTCGTGCATGCTTAAGAAACAAGTGTGCTAAAACTTCATGCCTTTTTTCTCCTCTTTTTACATTTAAAAAAAAAAAAAGGTGCTTTTGAGGTGACTCAGACTCATGGCCTCCTCATGTGTGTCAGTAATAGAAAGGTGCTCCAGAGAGTTTTCAGTAGCTGATTTTTCTAAAATAGATCACCAAGTTTTTCTTCCAGGGTACGATGGACTCGAATCTCAGCCTATCAGACAGCAGCTGAGTGCGTTACCCCTTTGTGTTACCCCTTTGTGTTGCGTTGTGTCATCTTACATAACTAGTGTATAGTGAATGTGTTGGTCATTTACCATCATTATGATAAATATGACTGTAATGATTTCTTGCTGTGCCTGCAGGTTGGCATATAGTATTTAAATGGTCTCCTAATATTAGACAACTGATTTTTCAAGAAGAGAAACGTTGAAGCCTTTTTTTTTTTTTTTTAATTCCACAGATAGTTCTGATGTGTGGGACTGCTGTTAGAGCTTCACCTGGCTCCCTCTTTTTTGCTTTGAAACGTGTGCCACAGTGAGCAGCTTCATGCATGGAATGCTTTTCATTTGAACTGTCTCCTTAGGATAAATTCTGAGCTGTAGGAAGCCTTTACCACAGGGTTTGAATAATTTCATGCTCTTGAAACACATTGCCAGTTGCTTTCCAAGACGATTGTATCAGTTTACTGTGCCATCAGGAATGTCTGATTGTTACCAGCTTCCCTGAGGGTCTCATCAGCATTGGATTTTACTAATTTTTTTTTTAAATTAAACTATCTTAACTGGGGCAGAATGGCCTGCCTTAACAACAGAATTTGCATTTTGTTTTACTGGTAAGCCGACCAAGTGCCATCCCAAATGTTTTTCACAGACTCTGAAACTTCTGACCAGAAGGGACTGAGAAGTTATCTCCTTCCTTCCTCTTGTTTCATTTGTTTCCTTGTCCTTGTCCTTGCCTGTTCATCTCTTGTCAGACACTTCTTACCAAGGCTCCATTTTGTTTGCCTCTTGGCTTCCTTCTTGGCTCAAAAAACCCAAAAGGTTTCCTTTGCCAACCCTCAGCCTGAGCACCAGTTTTTATGATCCATCAAGTTGCAGTTTGATGTTGGTAGTTCAGTTTCTTCTTCCTAAGCTGATTGTGGGCGTGGTGCCGCTGGATTGCTTTGAGACACATGGACAATTACTCTGAAGCAGCCCTTGCCCTGTATTTAGCTTCCAGCAACACTCGTCATGTGTTAGGTTGTATGTAGTGGCAAGGTGTAAGGAATATGAAGAGGTGGTGATGTTAAGAACCATAGAACCGTAAAATGCGAGCTTAAGATGCCCCTAAATACAGGTCTTCAGTTTAAGAGCCATATCAGAGCATACCGGGATTTGATTCATTGCTGATCTTCAAGATATTTGACCATATTTAACTCAGTTTAGATATGCAGAAATCTTAACAACAACTAATACATAATTTCTTTTTGTAAACAGAGCCTTAGCCTAACCGTTTTAGGAGCAGTTTAACTGATTCCATCGTTGTTAATTAAGTTGAGGGAAAAATGAGAATTTATCTTTATTCCTTTGAAGCAGTACTTGAAAATGTGGACATACGTATCCTGTGGTTATGTTTGGTGCTGAAGGGTTTAATGAGGAGTGATAACAGAGTAATGGCTAGGAGTTTGTTCTCTTGATGCTTTCTGTTCATAGCAAGAAGACTTCGGTGCAGGAAGCTGTTAGGAAAATGTGTGGTAACTTTACATATACTATAGATTTTGAGAGTGCAGATTGTTTGCCCAGTAGATCATGTTTATTGATGTTATGGAAGAAGACATCTAAGTGGATTTCCAGTGGCATGGAGGAAGACAGTCTGATGGTCACCTTTCGTAAAGATTTTTGTAAACCTGATGTCATGTCACTTCTGAGTCGAGGTGACCTGTGTGTTTCAGAATACAGCTGTGCTCCATAGGGTTTTCAAGTCCCTGACTTTGTGAAAGCAGATCCCAGACCTGTCTTTTCAGGTGGGTCTGAACTGCCAGTGTTTCAGCTAGTAATGGAATACTGTTTGTATCATCCAGGGACTTTATTTCTATAAAAATCTACCTGTTACCATCCAGATGATTCCAGTTTGGCCAAGAGAACCTCTTAGAGCAGTTGTGTTGTGTTATACTTGAGGGTCACCACAAGTCAGAAATGACTTCATGGCCTTGGTTTATTTATTTATTTTTTGTTTGAAGAATTAAATTCTCATATTTGTACAAAAACCCAAACCACAACCTTCTGTTGTCAAGTTCTGACTCATAGTGACCTTACAGGACAGAGTAGAACTGCATCTTGAGGGTTTCCAAGGACTGCTTGGTTGCATTGAACTGCAAACCTTTTGCTTTGCAGCCATAGTACATAACTACTGCACCATCAGGTTTTCCCATGTTTATGTAGTACTTCATAATTTACAATGCTTTGTATGGCAGTTTGTGTGCTTAATGTATATATATAATTTGTGTTACGATGTACAGTAGTTATATATTAAAACCCATGACCGTCAAGTTGATTGAGACTCATAGCAACCATACAGGACAGAATAGAGCTACCCTGCAGAGTTTCCAGGAAGCACACAGTGGATTTAAATTGCTGCCTTTTTTTTAATCACTGTAGCACTTAACCATTACTCCAGTAGGGTTTCCAGTTTACATGTATGTACTAACTTGATTTTCATGAAACTCTGAAGTAGGTTGGTGACACTAGCTTATACAGATCAGAGAACTGGGGCTTAGTGCTTGAAATGACTTCAAAAGGACACCTAAATTTTTGATTGTAAGAGCCAGTTGTATTACTATAAGCAAATCATTGAGAGGATTTGGTATTGGCGTTGACAAAGAAGATTGTTCTAGATATCCAATTTGGACCCCTGCTCCCTTCTGTCTCCATGGGTGATGTAAAACTCTGTACTGGGGTCATTACCAGGCTACTTGAGTTTCTGGGCGTGAGAGTTTAACAGAGGTATGGTTTGGGTGTCCAGGGGTAGTTCCTGAATGCTTACTTGGTGTTATTACCTTATATAGTGTCAGAAATACAGGCACAGGGAGTATTTATTTACAAACATAACTTGTTGTTATGTGCCTTCCAGCTGTCTTTGACTCATTTATAATAGAACAGAATGTTGCTGAATGTTGAGCTAGCCTCACGATTCTTGCATTTGAGCCCAGCATTGCAGCCATTGTATCTGCCCGTCTACCTCATCAGAGGTCTCTTCTTTTTCACCAACCCTCTGCCATGCATGGTGTCCTCTAGAAAGTGGTCCTTCCCGACTCTGTGTTCAAAGTAAGTGAGACAGTATCTCAGCATCCTAGTGTCTAAGGAGTAGTTCGGCTCTACTGACTCTAGGGCTGGTTTGTTCCTTCTTCTGGCACTCTCTTGTATATTCACTGTTCTTCACCAGTACCACAGTGTGAATGTGTCAGTTTTTCTTTGGTCTTTTTCACTGCCTAGATTTCACAGATACAACCTGTCTACCAGTTTGTCATGCTCTGGTGGCTTGTGAATTCTGATGCTAAAAGCTATACCAACAGCATCACCCTTGGTAGACAAATTTCAGTGGGGCTGCCAGACTAAGGCTGGAAAGAAAGGCCTTGTGACCTGCTTCTGAAAACCAGTCAGTGAAAACCTTACATATACATGACTGTTAAGAGGTACAAATACGACTTCTGCTTTGAACAGAAAAATGATTTCTAGCGTGGAGAATGTAGCTAGCGTAGTTTTTTTTTCCCTGACATTGTTTTTCCCATGGAAGGTGTAGAAAGAAGTTAGGTAAGGTTGCAGAACTCTCTTAATACCAGCTTAAAAACCAAAAATTAAGGAAAACACACAGATACACACAAAACACTCTTGAAGAGTTGATTCTTACTAACAGCTACCCAAAGGACAGAGTTGAGCTGACCCATAAGGTTTCCAAGGCTGTGATTCTTTATGGAGGTGGACAGCAACATTTAACTCCTGTGGAGTTGCTGGTGGGTTTGAACTGCCAACCTTTCTGTTAGCAGCTGAGCACGTAACAGCTGTGCAACTGGTTTAATGATCATTTTAACTGTTTGCCAGAAGCCCTGGTGGCACAGTGGTCAAGGGCTTTGCTGCTTACCAAAAGGTTGGCTGTTGAAATTGACCAGCTGCCCTGCTGTGGCTGTCTGCTTCCGTAAAGATTTAGAAACCTTTGGGGGCAGTTAGAGTTGCTGTCAGTCAGAATCAACTCACCAGCAATGGGTTTTAGTAGCCTGTTTGCAGAATCAGTAGTTAGTAATGCATGAGTTGGAAAATGCTTGTAGCTGCCCTCGAGTTGACCTTGGGCTCATGGCAGCCCCACGCACAGTGGAATGAAAAACGGCCTTGTCTGGTGCCATCCACGTGATTGGTTATGGAGCAGACATTTGTGATCCATAGGGTTTTCATTGGCTGATTTTGGAAGTAGATCACCAAGCCTTTCTTTCTAGTTTTGGTTTGGCAGCTCAACTGAAACTTGTTCCACATCATAGCAGCATGGACGCCTCCCCAGTAGATAATGTGGTAGCTGTTCATGAAATACATTGGCTGGGAACCAAACCAGGGTATCAGACCTTGGACCTACCACCTGGAAGGCTAGAATTCTACCACTGACCGTTTACTGTCCGTGTTGAAAAACTGCTACTCCTGGTGCTTGTGTATTTGTGCTAAATAAAAGATGTTAAAGGACAGCCAAGAATTGAAACAAGAGGTACTGAGGATCATCGTAGAGTTTATGCCACTGTCCTGACTATTACAAAGAACGGGGAAAACGTCTATGAAATCTTCATGAGAGTGATGGTGATGTCACTGGAGCCCGCTAAGGATGTTCATGTAAACTCATTGCATCCTCACAGACAGGCAGTTAGACAGTGGATGCTCTTGCCCGTGTTGTAAAGATGGTGAAGCCAGGGCACTTGGAAGATGCTGGTGCGTGTTCCAGAAAAGCCAGCTTTAAGTCAGAGAGTGTTGAGACTTTAGGCTTTCTGGCTTGAAATCGAGCTGGTTTGTCACAAGATGGCTTAAAATAGGATTTAGAGATTTGACAGAGGGAGGAGTCAGCTTGGATAAGATCCTTCTGTATTGCTCTTATTTCCATTTCTTCTCCAGACTGTTTCTAATTCTGAGACATACACTTTTGCTTTTGATGTCTCTTCATCATGTTGAGCTTTCCTCTTTATAAGTTGTTTTCTATGTCAGTCTAGTCTAGTTCTACCTGTTTTATTGCTTAACCCAATTTGTTATTTTTCTTTTAATCTCTACTTTTTCATTTATTTTGTTTTTAGTAACTTTGTATTGTCAAAATACTATGAGTTTATTCCATTGAAACTGGGCTTTACTGTTACCTGACCATGTTCATTTCTACTTTGAAGCTATTGCATGTAGTAATCCATGAAAGTATTTGTTATTAAAGATTAGATAATGTTTCCTTTTTATGCCCAAATAAATTCAAGCTAGATCGAGTAGCCAAACCAAGTGCCGTCGAGTGGGATCTGGCTCAAAGTATAAAAAGTATAGCCTAACAGTAGTAGGAGAAGGTAATGGCTTTTGTAACCCTGAAACATTCTAATCCAGACAGACCTAAAGGCTGGGAGCCCAGGAAGAAAATTCTTTAGTTTGACCACATAAAAGTTCTGTGCAACAAAAAGTCCACAGTAAGCAAGATTGAAAGACAAGTGGCCAGCAGGAGAAACTCATAAAGGGTTAACATTTGTCATGTGAAAAGAACTACAAAAAAGCCAATAATGAATAAACACCAGTGGAAAAGTAGACAAAGGAAAAATACTGTGAGCCGTTAAATACATGAAAAGATGTTTGACTTGAGGAAGAATCCAAGCAATGCAAATAAAAATGAATCAGTTTTTAATCTAGTAGATGGCTAAAGATTAAGAAAAGGTCAAGAAAGCCCAATATTGACACTGGGTGGGTGGTGGGCAGGCAAACACCCTCATACACTATTGGTGATGGTATAAATTGGTAGTTTTCTGTTGGGCAGCACAGCAGTGTGTATTGCAGTTTAAAATATGCAGACACTTTGACCCAGTGAGTGGTGTATATAAACACACATGAGTTGCCTCAAAATTACAAGTAGCCATAAGACTGCTGGAGTGACAACTCTGCTGTTCCATCCAGTTGGACTTTACGCACAGGACAGTTACAGCAGTATTGGTGTTTGAAAGCCATTATTACTTATAGAAGGTTACTTATAGAAAGCAAATAATAAACGTGAACCAGTCCCCTGTATCCCTAGAAGTAACCCCCTTAACGTCATAGGACAGGAACCCACTTTGGTCTAAAAGAGGGCTAATTATTCACGTTTCCCAAATTATACATGCTCGTTTCTTTTGTGACTGGGCGTGCAAGGCTGTGGACCAGTTGCCAGCTGGTCCTGTCTCTCTCTTTCTCTCTGCCCTCTGGCTGGGCAGAGAGTAGTTACCTCTTGCCATGGCTTTTCTTGGGCAAGTTTGGCTCCCTGTGTTTGCTGATTCAGATCTCAGCTAGCAGCTTTGGGACAACTGGGCCAGTGTCAGGGTTAGGCTGACATTAAGACAGCTTTCAAGGCAAAACTATTTCGCAGACAACCCTTGAATGCCATATGCCCAAGATTCTGCTTCGTTCGGTGACCTTCTGCCTGAAGATGTCCAGCCCCATTGGTGACGCCCTACCCTTGGCTTACCCTGCCCAGAGATGCCTGGCTCTGCTCTGTGGGCTGGTTTTGTGCACTGCAGGCACCTGCTAGTCTTTGGTTTCCATTGCTTGCATTGATGCCACCGTTAACTGCTCTACTTAGTTGCGTGTGGCGCTCAATCTTCAGTGTTACGAGCTCAGTCTACAGCCCTTGATGAGTATTAGAACATTTCTAGGAGCTTCTTAGCACAAGGCTGTGTGTCCAAAAGTTGTCCCCTCCTGCCTGTTGTCCATCACGAAAGCCAAAAAAACCTATGTGAGATTGACCACTTCTGCAGAAAAACTTCTCAACTTTACATCATGGCTTTTGTAAAACAACTCATAATAGGTAATAAACTGATGAGTCCTACTGGGTGTTTTACAAGCCTCTGATGGGAAGAGCAGGCCATCCAGTCCCTATGAGCTACTTAATCAGATAGCTAACTGACCAGTCCTTTAGTAGACTGTGGCCCAGCCAATGATTTTGGGAGAATTAGAAACCTAGGATGAGAAAGGCTGCGTAAGAGACAACCTATTGCCCTATAGCCACCCATTTCAATTGTAGGAGTGCCTTGTACAGTTGTGTAAAGAGAATTAATCTGACAGAGTTTGTAATTGTAGAAAACTCAATGAAATGTAAATACTCTCTGATGTCAAGAGTGCTTAAACATGAGTGTATTTGTATGGTAAAATAGCTGATAATGAACTTAATGGCTGGAGGAGTGGCCATGACATGTTTTTGAGTGGAAAAGCAAGTTATGGAAAGGAAGTGATACCTCTTTGGTATAAAAGTGTTTCCCATCCTGGGCTCCGGAACATACAGTAAAAGCTTAGAACAATATTTCTGGAGTCTTCAGACTAGTGTTTATCTCTGCATGATGGACTTAGGGCTATATTTATTTCATATTTCTGCATCTGTACATATATGTGTGTGTGTTTGTCCAAAGTGAGCATACATTTTGAAAATGGAAAACATAAAGTGTGAATTTTGAAAAGAAGGTACAGAATGCTGTTGGCACGTGTGGTAGGTGGACAATGAGGAGCCAAGGACCCATGAAGGAACATCGTTGCTCCTTTAACCAGACCACGTAGGACAGAGTAGACCTGCCCCATTGGGTTTCCAAGGAGTGGCTGATAGATTCAAACTGCCAACCTCTTAGTTACCAGCCATGGCTTTTAACCACTGTGCCATGAGGGCTCCTATTCCTTTACATACATCCAAATATATAGGCAGAACTCACCTGCAGAGAAAAGGGAAACCTTCCCATGCTTTCTAGGAGAGCGATGACCTTGAGTTAGCTGTGTTCAAATAACTGGGTGGGGCTGACCTAGTTCTGTTTTTGCACCTGGTGCAGCTGCAACCTTTTTGCATATGTCTGTTTGTCCCTGGATGAAGCAAGGTCATGAGTTTGATCTCTCATTTCTCCTTCTAATACATTTCTTCATAGTATGATCTGTAACCCTATCTCGTTGGCGGTCAGAGAGAATTGAGTTGGTTTGGCCTCGGTCCAGTCCCATAAAACCCAAAGACCTCGTTCAGTTAACTGGAATCATCTTAGAGGACAAAGAATGACTCTTTTTATGTACTTGTTTGTGCAGTTCGTGGGATTTTTCTACTTTATCTTAAATGTTCTATTTGCATTTCTCAAGGGAATTGTGTCTTTATAATGTTCATCTCCTTGTCATCCTTTTTATTGCTTAATACAGTAACAGCAGCAGAGTTAGTAAGCATTCACAGAAAATGATGAATAAATAAGGTCAACACTGGACATCAGATGACTTTTTTCTCTGTCTCTTAAGTGGAACTAATTTGCAGTGTTCCAGGGTGATGGAGGTGGGGCAGGTGGATCCTGCCCTAGACTGAGAGTAAAGCAGCATTTGTTTACTGACTGCCTTGCTGGTTTGTCCCTGTTGCAGAAGGATTACCCTGGATTTTGAACTGAACAGGAACTTTTCCTGCTTCCTTTAGAACAGCCCGTGCTGCTGACACTCATAACATAATCTTGTTATGTTCAGAGGCGCTGCAGGCCCCCCTTTAAGGTCTTTTCTGTTTGACTCTGGATTGCGAAACTTGACAGATATCCAGAACTTCTAGTTCTGATTCAGTAACGTTTGTTGGTTTGTTTGAATAAATGAGACTGAGCGAAGGCTCCTAACAGTAAAATCCTGTTTCAGTTTTGCAGGATGGGTGGGAAGGCAGTTAGCATGCTCAAAGGCACCTTAGAAGAAATACCTGATGATCTCATTCCAAAAAATCAGCCATTGAAAACCTTAATGAGGTCACTGTGGGGTCACCATGAAATGAAGTCACCTCAACAGTAATTTTTTTGAGGGGTGGAGCTAGACTACTTCGACAGTTTTACTGCTCCAGTAGTTTCTGGTATCAGTTTGAATGAACTTGGTAGAATTACATAAACTCGACAGCACTTGACTGGCCATGGCATGCTGTAGTTGAGTGAGTATATTTTGAGTCATTCTCTGAAGGAGGGCATCCTCTTGGGTGAAGTAGAGGATCAGCAAAAAAAGAGAAAGATCCTCATTGAAATGGATTGATAAAACGGCCATGATAACAGGCTCAAGTATAACGACAATTGGGAGAAGGGTACAGGACCAGGCAGTGTTTCCTTCTGAGAGTCGGGACCAACTCTGAGACATACAGCAACAGCGTTAAGATGGCTTATAGTGGTTAGTTTAGATGATCATAGTGCCTTAAAGCACATAGTTTCTGGGACTTAATTAAACTACCTGTTGTTTCTTATTAAGTAACCACCAATGTATGTGATTTTATCTTTGTAAGTGGAATTAATATCTACTGTGTACCTTAAGATAAAAGTACAGTGTATCCTGGGAAAACAACTACTTGCCTTCAGGAGTGAGGTAATCAAGTGTTGGGTTGAAGTATTACCTTTCCGAACAGATTATAAAATAGTCTAAAGATTCGTATGACTTTGTCGTTACAGACTGAAATCGCCAAGAGATTGAATACGATCTGTGCACAAGTCATCCCATTTCTGTCTCAGGAAGTAAGTAAAACTGTTCAGCTGTTAAAGTGCAATTATGTTGCTTCTCTGTTTGCAAATTAGCTACTTTTAAGATGTTAATTTTATCACATGGAACAAGTGTGAAGAACATCTGTTACAGCTGAAGTGTGCAAACCCCCTGCCATTCTATCTAACAGATCGGAGGGCACACTGCACAAGTGGTGACAGTAGCTCAACCTCAGATTAATTTTTTCTCTGTGAAAAACTGCAAAATGACTACTAAAGATAATGCTTTTGTTTCCTTGAGGAGTACTGTGAGCTTGAGATCTACTGATGATTCAGATGTCTTTCCTGTTGTCTGGAAATCCTGGTGGCTTAGTTGTTAAGAGATTAGGAGATGAGCGATTTGAATCACCAGGCAGTCCTTGGGAATAGGGCAGTTCTGTCCTGTCCTGTCCTGTAAGGCGGCTGTGAGTCAGAATCGACTTAACGGCAGTGGGTTTAGTTAATTTTTGTTTTTAATGTTAAGTTCAAAGTTTTTCCTGTGTTGAGTTTTAAAAATAGTTCTAACCAGGAGTTGACTTTACCTGTGAAAGCACGTATTTCGTTGAACGTATGTAGCAAGCTGAGTTGACTGTACGTGAAAGGGTGCTTGTTCATGGAGGGAGTGGGTAATAGTCTTAAAGATAAAGTAAGTATTCCCAGGTGACATCCTCCCAGAAGCTCTGTTGCTGTCAGGTTGATTCTGACTCATAACACCCCTATAGAACAGATTAGAATTGCTTCACAGAGTTTCCACGGAGCGACTGGTGAATTCAAACTGCCTACTTTTTGGTTAGCAGCTGTAGCTCTTAAGCACTATGCCACAAGGGCTTCCCCTAGTACTGAAGACTTTCTTATTTTAGTTTTGCTTTAGAGTTTTCCTTACCTTTTATACAGATGAATAAATGCTAAAATGCTTTCTAAGTGTCTGCAGGCTGAATGTGTCTTAAAACAGGGGAAAGCTTATTGGTCAGGAAGTCAGAATATTGGGTGCATCTTCTAGTTGGCATCTGCTCTGCTTTGCAGGATGGTCGCCTACCATTTCTGCTATTGTAGTGGTAGTCTTTCCCAGCATGACGTTTGTCTGATGTTTCAGGTTTAATTTGTTGGTCTTTTGAATCTGGTTGTTTGCTAGGACTCCAGTAATCCTAGCCTCTTTGCCCTTTCCAGATAAACTCATGGCTTTGATTTTGTTTATGGATGAAATTGGGAAAAGTACAGGGTATTTTCAGCCTGTGAGGGAGATTGGGATACTCCTTTTCCTGGCAGATAGTAAAAACTAAAAAGGAGTACAATTCTCAGTTTCCAGAAACTGCTGGTGGATCAAGATGTGTTGACCAACAAAGTTATTACAGATTTAATGTTCAAAGTTTTTGTATTGAAATGCCTGTGTTAAGAGTGACTGTAAACTTGACTTGTCCAAACTTACATAACCTGTTTTGGCATCCAGTCAGGGTTATCTTCTTGTTCCGTATTTCTTGTTTTCTAAGACTCTCAAGTTGCTAGGGTTGATGTCCTTTGTGAGTTTCTGCTCTCTGAACCAAACTTGACCCTCAGAAACGCGGTGACTGGTGTTGGTTAGAAGTAAAGGGAAGCAGCATTCTGTTTCCTTTTCCTGTTGCTCATGGGTTTTGTGAAATATGTGTGGTTGAGAAACTGTATTTAACCCTTTAATCTGAATTGTATGGAGAATTTGTCTTTTGGTGGTGGTGCTTAAGTATTGTACAAGTGATGTTTCTGCTCGCCTTGCTTTTAACACCTTTTTTCCTCTCCTTGTTTCCAAAGCATCAACAACAGGTGGCCCAGGCTGTGGAACGTGCGAAGCAGGTGACCATGGCAGAGTTGAATGCCATCATCGGGGTACGTGGCCTACCAGGTCTACCTCCTACAGTGTGTATAACCAGCTTTCATTTCTTATTAATTGGATAGCTTTGTGTATGTATGTGCATATGATGTAGCATACACGTGTGTGTGTTTGTGTGTGTGTGTGTGTGTGCATATAATTTTGCATAGCTTAATGTTGGCCCTATTGGATTTGGTAAGGGTAGGTGTGATAGGGGTTGGGGTATCTTGTGTAGAGGTTAGCATAGGGAAGACAGTAGGGGAGATGTTTTAGGAGAGGAAGAAAAATGAGTCTACTTTAATGGGAAAGTAAACGTAGCTCTTATCATCTGACACTGAAGCCACCCGTGCTCTATCAGTCAAGTATAAGCTTTCAGTTAGTTTCAAGTTTGTGTTAGAACTTTAGGTCATGAGGAGGTTAAGACAGGTCTTAGATCGTTTCATTTAGGTATCTTTGCCTTTGCCATTAGCTTGCTGGGGCATTAGAACCTGTACAACTGTTGACGCTTTCTCTTTCGTGTGCATCTTTCATGAATTTTTAAGTGGCACACCAGTGAAAAGAGCCCCCTCTTGCCATTGAAGAAGTGTTAAGTGTCTGCCATCCTGCTCTCAGCCTTTCACCAGGTTTCTGCTGGCGTAGGTTGAGTTCAGTCAGTGTGCCTTGTCGAAGACAGGTTGTCAATCACAAGTCATTTGCTCTGCATTAATGAACCTGGTGAACCGTGTGATCCACCCCCTGCAGGAGTTCACCCCCCAGCCCCCACTTCCCGTCAGGATCCTGTAGGGTTCTCATGTTTTCTGCCCTTCTAGACTGAGTGAAAGTAGTAGCTGAAACGAGGGACCATCCTTTCTGATTTTATTCTTATGTGAGTGCCTTGAGCGGATTCAAATTACTCATTTATCAATTTATGTTAATTGCTTGTGAGAAGATGCCCTGCTGGTCTTTATAGTTCCCTCAGACACTTTGTAATGATAATTAGACATGCTGCTGTACGGATTAAGAGTGCCATAGTCCAATGACAGCCCCAGACAATGGAACCAGTTAATCCATCAGGGCTTAAAATTACATCCCAACTGGAGATGGAGAAAAAACATAAGAGCCAAGGAGGATTAAAGAATGAGCCTCAGCTTGAAAACTCTTCCTTTCATCAGTTTCTCAATTGCAGATCTGCAGTCGGGTTGCCTGTGGTAAGCTATTGGCAGTCAATTAGGTGAAATAAACTGGGAGGGTGACCTTCATTTCCTTTTAATAGCTTTTTCCTCCCTGAAATGGGGAGCTTCAGTGGATTTTCAGCTTAAATTTTATTCAAGCTGCTTTATTACACTTGACAGCTTAGCTCTGCATAAACAATTCTCCCCTCCTCCCCTTCCCCCCATACCCGGGCTCTGCGTTTTTCCCGTTAGTATCAGATTTTTGACTGTTACTTAGTGGGCTCTCTAATCACATTCAACAAAAAACACAATTACATCTGCATTTGTCTGCTGCCTTCTGTGCCCTTTTCTTGTGTAATGAATTGCTTTCTTTCAGAGATCAAATCAAATATTCACTGGTACTTTTGCATGTACCATGTTTGATTAGCACAGACTAGTAGTGAATTGTACTTGTAGCTCGAGTGCAGAATTTTTTAACCCAAATGAATGAGGATGGAAAAGCCTGTTTTGATTAAAAGAAAACACACGCAAAGGAGTTCTCAAGTACCCAGTTCAACTTTGTGGAACATGTTTGTTTTCTGATAGGGTCTATCTACATTTTTACATAAAATTTCATGAGGGGAGAACCCTTTTAAATCCTCAAAGGCACTGCCCAGACCGTGGTTAATTTCCTGTCTGACCTAGAGCTTGAATTCAGTCAGTGTGCCTTGTTTACAACAGATGTTTACAGGTAATACTCATCTTTAGTTGAGTCAGGAAATAAAAATAGAAGGTTGCTTTAGAAGGGCAGATGAATCGCTAATAACGTGAATGGCTTTAGTCCAGGAACCATGTTGCGATTATAAAGGCAGATTAGCTCTGATATGTACAGCAATCCCTTGAATAAGGGAATTGGGATGACGTGAGACTTCTACCTGATTTCTACATATGCAGTTTTCATAGTTGTAGTTTTGGAATCCTGTGTTAATTAGTGTCAGGAGGCTCTTTTAAAGTTTGTAGTAATCAATAATTATCTCGCACCATAAGTTTCATACTCTGATGTGTGCTTGATTTTTGCTTGGAAGGAACTGTGAGCGTCCTGGAAAATCGAAGTAGCATAAAATTGGGTTGACAATTCAGTGGACCTTTGCACCCCGTCATTGAGCATGCACTGTGTCAACCTGTCTCCCCAGAGGGGAGGAGGTGCTGAGAGGCTGTCTGCTCCTGTAGCAGCTGCTGCTGGCGGAGTAAATGCAGCCGGGGTTGATAGCAGCTGTCAGTATTGTTCAGGGACCGACTTACGGTAAAGAACAATGGGAGAGGCCATGCTCTTAGTCTGCATCGACTTTCAGGCTAAGAAAAGAAATAGTAATTTAACGGTTTAGACATCTATTACGAGTGTGAAAGATCATGAAAGAGTACCTTTAAAATGCAAATGAGCTGAAACAGCCTCATTCCCTTTAAGGTGCAATCAAGGGGCTTAAGGCTTGCTTGACAGGGCTAAAGATATTTCTCTTCAGGAAACTTGGAAAAAAGTTACAGCTTCTCAAGGACATGGAGCTTCTAGGGAAGCTCCACTTGTGTCCTGGGCCTGGGGATGCTCTTTTAGTAGGTTGCATTTTTTCCACGCTCGTTGAACGATTTATTTGTAGTTCATTTCACAGCGGCATAGAAAACTTACTTCTCACATCAGGCAGAAAATAGTGAATTGTGAATCTTACTCCCAACAGCACTACTTCCACTCACATGCTAAGGAAAGATTCTTAGAGAGATTTGTCAATACTTACTAGCAACAGAAACTACTGAAATATTTTTATTACTTTTTTTTTTAAGGACTTAGATAGCAAATTTGCTGACTAGTCGAGTAGTAACTGCACCCATCCTTTTTGGGTTTCGCTTTTTACCAGCCTTTTCTGATTATATGTGTTCCTGTAATAATAAAAAGAGTATTAAATAATGCAGAGGTCATGATTGGTCCAGAGTTTATTTGTTTTGATACAACTTGCTTGGGTTTCACAAAAAAGTTATGTGGTCGGAAGGGAATTTACTCATTTGATCGAGTTTTTATATCAGGCTAATCCTGATGCTGTAAAGGGAACAGCATTCCCAGAAATGGTTTTCTTTTTTAAAAAAGTAAAATTAATTACATTAAAAATATCCAACACATAATGTATCGACGTATATTGTAGCATTTTATTTATGAACTGGCTAATGGTTACTTGAGGAAAATTGAAAGGTTCAAGCTCCCTCTCCACTGTATTATTTGGGATGTGCAGGACTGGAAGTGCTCTTCTGCTTGTTCTGATAGATGTTAAATTATTGATTTCAGTTGGGAAATAATATCCCTTTCAGTTGGGCTTACACTGTTTATAATTCACATATATATGTACTTAAGTGTGTGTATACATACATGTAAATATGTATTCCCAAATACATTAAAATGCACAGATCTTTACTGTCCTGTTTGGTCCCTCTGACAAAGGTGTGTGCAGGTATTGTCTGTGCTTCTCTGAAGACGCAGTTTGTTTCTACTATCCTGGGAATTTCTCTCACCTCTAGAGAAACGGTTGTTTTTCCATCTGAAAGTAAAAATAATCAGCTGTAATTTTTTTTTTAAAGAGAAGCCATAGTTATAAGTTCTCTTTTGAACCAGAAGCCAGCCTCATCCTGTCTGTAGAAGTTTACTAAGAGCATTTATATTGTATTAGCTGGGAGAGAGCATGGCCTAGAATCAGATGGATGTATGTGGGACAGTTGGTACTGCCATTTGAAATGGTGACCTTGTGCAGTTACTTAACCTGTTTCAGTGTCCCCATCTATAGTTAGGTAATACCATCTACCTTCAGGCTTTTGTGAGCATAGGATGCAGACGTCCCCCAAGCAAATGGTCTCCCAGCCAGTGCTTGTTTTGTCTGCAGCCTTCACCAGCATGTGGTCTCGGCGCCCTGAGCTGCACTTTTGATTACCTGGCTTCTTTAAGTGCATGTAGTTGCTGTGGGCAGCAAGGGCCTCCTTCCTTGTCTTTTCTTGTGGTTACATGGGTGTCAGTGTTTGAGATTAGACCCAGCCAGATGCTCTTCTCCTGCCATTAGGTTGTCGTGCATGAATGACTTAGAATAAGGACCCAGCAGTGGAAAAGCATGGGCATTCAGCTTTTGATGAACAAACGTAAAAGTTCAGAACTGATGGGGGGAGTGTTAAGTTTTGAAACAGATGGAGAGAGAATGTCGAGAAGCAAAAAAGAAGCACGAGGTTATCACTGGCTTCCTTACTCAGCATAGAGCACAAAAGGAATGAGAACTTCTGCTGACTTGAACAGGTTAAAAGGATCAGTGTGACAGAATTGAAAATAGAGACCATATGTCCAGAGGGAATTGTCCAGTCCATGGTACAAAATAAAAAAAACAAATTACTCAGTTTTCTGTAGCAGTACCTAGGAGCTTGACAAGTTGGGCATTAGAGTAGGCAGGCTTGTTTTCCTTTCTCACTTATTTATATGCAGTGTGACTTACTTTCCATGAACAGAACTTCTTTGAAGGGCTGTGGGTCTCCAGTTATTGGGCAGATGTATATATTCCTGATTTGTAGACAAATTTATAATTTCGTATGCTTTTTTAGAACTTGCTTGTGAAATAAAAGAAGTCAAGGGTATTTTGTAGTATCTAATGTGTTATTGTGTGTAGGGAGTGGCTTGGCATCTAGGTTACTGATGTGTTTATAAAAGGAGTCTTTCAGGCCATCTGTACTTGAAAGATTGAGTTGTTGGCTTAAAGGACTCGCCACTGTTTCATGAGATGATTGGTTTAAGGATTAGCAAAATGTTGGATTATTTTTCTCCTTTGACTGTAGCTGTCAGCTATGTATGGGATTGTAGTGTGTGAAGTTTAAAAAGATGAGTTTAGCCTTTTAGGAGTATGCCGCTAATCCCTAGAAAGCCCATCAATAACTGGGCTGTAAGTTTTGTTTTTAAAACAGATTCACTCTAGGAGAATAATGTGTATCCTGCTACCAAGAACAGACAATGAAATGACTAAAACAAACCTGTGATCTTCCAATTCTCCTGCTTATGTCTAATGACACCACCTCTGCTTAAATTCTCATGGCCCAGCCTTTTATGAAATTTCCAAAGAGGAATGAGCCATATTGCAAAGAAACTTCTGTGCATTCTGTGCATCTCCTTTGGTTGAGTTAGTCACTGTGAGTACAGCGGGGTGTCTCTCAGACAAAAGCAGGTCTTGGCCACAGTATCTGGGTTTTTCTGTGTAGGCAGTATACTTTTTAGTTGTTAGAAAAGTTTTTTACTTTTTGTCACAAAAATCGTGTAGAGTTTTACTTCTGTACATATTTTCATAGAATTTTTACTTGCTACCTTAGAAGGAGGCATTATATTCTCCTGCTTGATCTTAAGAGAAACTTACCTTCCAGAATAGTAGTCACGGTGCATTTTTTTAAATTGAGTTCTAATTCATATATCACAAAATGCACCCTTTTAAGGTATATAATTTGGTGCACAAAAGCACTCAGAGTTGCTACCACGAATTCCAGAATATTTTCATCACTCCACAGAGAATCAGCAGTCCCTTGCCATTCCACCCTGCCCCTTAGTCCTGGCAACCTGTATTCTACTTGATGTCTTTGTGGATTGGGTTTTTCTAGATGTTTCATGTAAGCGGTGTTGTACAGTATATAGCATTTTATACTTGGCTTCATTCATATAGAGTATTGTGTTCACGATTCATCTAAGTACTAGTGTTTGTTAGTACTTCATTCTTTTTTCTTTCAGTTCCTATTTATGAAAGAAATATGTAGACGATATTTTGTTGTGTAGCTATACAATGTTTTGTTCATCCATTAGTTGATAAACATCTGGATTATTTGTACTTTTTGGTTCTTGTAAGTAACGCTGCTGTGGCCATTTTTACAGGTTTTTATAAGATGTTTGTTTTAAGTAGTCTTGAGTGTATACCTAGAAGTGGAATTGGAAGGTTTTGTGGTGACTCTCTCTTAAACCTTTGAGTCATTAAAACGGCTGATTCCCAAAGTGGCTGCACCGTTTTACATGCTCACCGGCAGAATTACGAGGATTCTGGTTTTTGTGTATCTTTCTGACGTTTCTAATTTGTCCATCATTTTTATTTTAGCTATTTTAATGGGTGTGAAGTAGCATTTCATCATGGTTTTGATTTGCATGTCCTTGATAGTTACTGATGTGGAGCATCTTTCAATATGCACCATGTGGTTTTGAAGATCTATCTAAAAAACATGGACTTTTAAAAACTTAGCCTCATTCAGGCCCTTAAATCCAAAGGCTCTGATCATCACAACCCTTAAGTCCGTCCAGGGAAGATGGGATGAGCAAGGCACAACAGAAGGAAACATAGCTCTGTCCTTTGCTGTCTTCATAATCGTTGCTGTGTTTGAGTCTCTTGTTGCACTGCTTGTGTCATGTTCATCTCTTTCAGGGTAGTCGTCTTTTTCACCGGCCCTCAGCTTTACCAGCTTGATGACCTTTTCTAGGGACTTCTCCCTCTTGATAACGTGATCTCAAAGTATATGGAATAAAGTCTTGCCATCCTTGCTTACCAGGGAGCACTCTGGCTGTGCTTCTTCCAAGGTGGAGTTGTGCAGTCTTTGGGCAGTCCATGGTATAGTCCGTGTTTTTCACCAACACCATAGTTCCTAATGAGTTAATTCTTCTTTGGACTTCCTTATTCATTGTCTAGCTTTTCACATGCATGTGATGTGATTGAAAATGCAATAGACTGGGTAAAGCGCACCTTAGTCCTCAGAACGACTTGTTTGCTTTTCCATGAGTTTTAGTGGTTGTGACTTTCTGGATGCAGATCACCAGGGCTTTCCACCAAAAGGTGGATTCTGAAAGGGTGGATTGGAGCTGCCAGCTTCTTAAATAGTAGTGTAATACTGAACCATTTGCACCACCCAAGGACTCCTGGAAGGGGTGGCGGTTAAGTTCAGATCCTCAGAGGTTTAGGTTCTTTGCTCCTGTGGCCTGACTGCAGATACTGCATGCTTTTGCTTTCCTGTCGGTTTATCTGTGTGCTCCTGCTTCCAGATGGGGCCTTACAAGGGTATGTCACAGTTTTTTCTTTTCTTTCTTTTTTTTTATTGTCTTTAAATGATTTGAGAATTCAGACAGCCCTTTGCTACTTGTTTACTCTAGTATACCAATTTGCTTTGTCCTGTAGCCTCCAGAAATCAAGAAAGAGTGATTTGGAGAAAACTGTCAACAAATGCTACTTTTCACTTCTTTTTTCTTGTGTTTAAATACCAAATACTGTAAATGCCACTTACTGTCACTCTTTAGGCATCAGTGATACCATTTTGGAGCATGGATTTTAACTGTGGTTGGGTTACACATGTGAACTCTGTGACACAGTTTTCCTGAAGTTAGGAAGTGGGTTAAATTTAAAATTAAACTTGGGTTAGTGGTTGGTGGGGCGGATTGTAATGTCTGATGAGGATAAGGCCGATGCGGCCTTTGTTCTTGTGCTGGGTGTCCTTCCTAGTTCTATAGGCAGCTCTGTGCTACTGCTGCACTGGCTGTGGTTTGTTGAACAAAAACGTACAATCCACTGCACCATCACTCTAAAACCCTATATGTAAACAGCAAAGTCAGTTTCATTATTGTGACCTAATTGACTTCCACTGCACTAGGTAAAAGGTGAATTAAAATTCTAAGCTTGTGGCTGTTGTTTGACACGGACGAGGTTGCTTTATTCCTTGTGAGTTTTAGGTATCGTTAACCCAAGTGTTGGTGTATGTTTTACTTGCCTCATTCCCTGCCTAATGAAACTGTTTGGGTAAAAGGCAAGTGCATTATCTCCTTCTCCCCAAACCAAAACCTTGTCATGATCTGCTTTTAGGTATGACAGCACCAATATGAAAAAGTTCCCAACTCTTTCCCAAACTGTTTGTAAAATATGAATTTTTTCTCTCTTTCTCATTTTTGTTTTTTGGTTTATTTTGGAATTGTTAGTGGAGTCTGCTCTAGAAAGCAGATGCTTGTGTTTTTGAGTTGTGACAATGTGCTCGGATGGTGATGAAGGGACAGGGAATACTTGGATGTTTAAAAGTATTCTTATTTTTGAAATAACAATTTGGCAAGCCACTTGGCATGCAAGGGCATGAATTCTAATGTAATGAGCCACAGTTCAGGCATAGATCTGGGCTGCAGTTTTTCAGCAGCCTCAGCACTGCTGACATTTTGGGCTTGATAATTCTCTGTTGTGAGGGGTGTCTTGTGCATTGTATAATGTTTAGTAGCATTGCTGACCTCTATACACTAGTAGAAGCATCTTCACCAGTTGTGACAGCCAAAAATGTCCCCAGGAAGTGCCAGATGTCCCCTGGTGGGACACCAGTCTAGATTGACAGCCTGAGAAACAGTTGTTTGGCTAAAACCACCATTGGACATCAAAGATACTTTTTCTTAAAATAGCTTTACCAGTGGTGTTGCATGTGCATTCTGCTCTGTGTAAACCTGCCAGCATCATTTTTTAAAAAAATGTTAGTTAATTATTATGAACTAATGAATAGGAAGGAAACTGTGGTGATGTAGTGGGTTAAGTGCTACGTCTGCTAACCAGAGGGTTCAGACCTCTCAGGTGCTCCTTGGAAACTCTATGGGGCAGCTCTGCTCGGACCACTAGGGTTGTTAGGAGTTGGAGCCGACCCAGCAGCAGTGTGTTTGTTGTTTGGTTTAATAAATTGATAAGGAGCCCTGGTGACACAGCAGTTAGTGCTTGGCTGCTGACTGCAAAGGTCAGTGACTCAAACCTGCAGGTTCTCACTCTGCAGGAGAAAGACTTGGCAGTTTGCTTGTGTGAAGTTTAAAACCCTCGCCCTCTGCTGTTGAGTCAGGTCCGACTCATAGCAACACTAGAGTTCAGGGTAGAACTGCCACATAGAGCTTCCAGGGAGTGCTTGGAGGATTTGAACTGCTCACCTTTTTTGCAGACCTAACACTTAACCCACTATGCCACCAGGATTTTGTCAAGATTACAGCCTTGGAAACGCTATAGGGTCACTATGAGTTGGAATCAACTCAACTGGGCGTGGGTTTGGTTTTGGTATGCATAGATTTTTTTTCTTGGTGGGTAGTATTTCTTTAATAAACATATCAAATGACAGATAACTATTCACTGAACAAGTAGAGATTCCCTTCCCCTCCACATTGCCTAGGAATTCCTGTGTAATTCAGATTTGCTGAGTCAAAACGTATACACATTTTAAATACAAGAATAGCTGTTCTAAATGAATTTAACAGCAAGCAACAATTCATTTGGGAACAGGAGAACTGGCCCATTCTTCCATCACTCTATTTTACACATTTTTATATTCCTAAAGTAGATACGTCTGAATAGAAGATATTAGAAAAGGGGATGTTACTTACATTAAACAGTGCCATGAGCTTTCCCACCTTGCTATTATGTTGTAAAATATTGTAACAGTTTTCCAAATGATATCTAAAGGTTTTGGTCCATAGAGGACAGATGCAGTGTTTTATCTTGAAAACGAACTTCTTGTTAATCTTCTGAGAGAAGCCAGAAACATCTCTGCTTAGTCTTCTTTCTTCTTTACAGAGTTCCTTGGAAGAGAGGTGGGAGCAAGCAGTAGCCTGTCTTTTCAAATGTAGAGAATAGGTGTTTGGAAGGTGGGACTAGACAGATGACTCTTACACTCGGTGTAGGGCGACTGTAACCAAGCAGCACAAGATGGGCAGCTTAAAACCACAGAAGTTTACTGTCCTCTGGTTCTGGAGATTAGTAGCATGAATCAGAATACCCTCAGGGTCATGTTTGCTCTGAAGGCTCTAGGGGCGTATTCTTTCTCGTTTTTCTCCCACGTTTGGTCACCCCAGGGGTCCTTGGCTTGTCGCAGCAGCATGGAGCGGTGTTCACACAGCTGTCTTTGGTCTGCCAGTCTGTTTCTCTTCTCCTGAAAAGCACACTGCTCAGGTTTGATTAGGAGCCTCGCCTACTTTAGTATAACCTCAGTTAATAACGTCTGCAAAGACTGTATTTCCAAAAGTCGCATTCACAGGTAAAGGGGTTAGGACTTTTGGGGGGATGGGACATCATTCAGTCTACAACAGGTCTTACCAGTAGCAAATCTAAGCACGTACTCGTATTTGTCATTGCCGTTAAGAGCAGAAGGTAAAGGTGGATTTATGTCTGAGTATGGGGGCAATATCAGTTCCATGGTAGAATTCACACCTTTGGGAGAGATGGAAACCCTGGTGGCATAGTGGTTAAGTGCCTCACCTGCTAACCAAATAGTTAGCAGTTTAAATGTGCCAGGTGCTCCTTGGAAACTGTGGAGCAGTTCTGCTCTGTCCTGTAGCCTGTAGGGTCTCTATGAGCTGAAACAGAGTAGGTTTGGGGCAGTAGGTTTGGGGTTTGGGGTATGCAGGAGTCCCAAGTTTCATTTCCAATCAGTGCAACTCATGTACAGCCAACAACTGTGTCAGTGGAGGCTTGCCTGTTGCTATGATGCTGAATATAGGGTTCAGTGGCATTTCTAGACTAAGATGGACTGGGAAAGATCTGGTGATCTTACACAGATCAGCCAGTGAAAACCTTGTGAATCACAGTGATCTGATAGGAAACCAATCATGGGGATGGCTCAGGACTGAGCAGCGTTTTCTTCTGTTGTACATGGAGCCACAGTGAGTTGGGCTGACTTAGTGGTAGGTGACAACAGCAACAGCACAGTCACTGTGAAGTGGGAGCAGTGATGCCACCCTGCCTTCTTCAGCTGTATTCTCAGCTTAGACTGAAGAATGACAAGATGTTACTGATGAGCACTGCCTGCCAGCATAGCAAAATAGAACGAGAGGGGTATACATGCATTTCTTTATATCACAGCCTCTTCAACAGTTAGGGTCTATGTTATTGTATCACTACTTAGTACTACTATTAGTTTGATAGAAAGCTTTTATTAAAGAAAAGGTTTCAAAATGGCCAAGCTAGGGATAGAAGAAGCCAGTTACCTCTAACAACAGACAGTGAGCAGTTACTTCCAGGCACCTGGAAAGCCAGATTGGGGTACAAGTGGGAGTTACCAGGGGCCGCTTAAGCTGGTACTGGCCCCGTCGATAGTTATTAGCGTCTGTGTTGGGTTTTACCACATAAGTCTACTTCACAGCCATGGGAAGCCCTTTTATTACAGATACTAGCCTTTCTTCTCAGTAATATGTCAGGGTCTGCTGTTCTGTTCCTCTTTCTAAAAGCTAGCTTTGATTTGGAGAAAAATCTTCTCTTCTTTCTAGTGTATTCAAGTACTACCCACCTATGTGTTTGGTGGTGCAAACAGTTAAGTCTTTACTGAAAGGTGGACTATTCGAATCTACCCAGAGGCGCTTCGAAAGAAAGACCTAGCATTCTAAAGGTCACTGGAGATCTTTAGACCGTAGCTCTGCCCTGACATTGACGGGTCGCCATGCGCCAGAACCCGCTGGATAGCCATAGGCTCTTTTTTCTTCTGTGTTTGCTCTGACATAAAACTCCTCCTCAGAAGTCTTCCAGTGTCTCCACACTTGGTGTTTTGGGGTGTGGGTGGTGATAGGATGGTGTCCTCTACCCTGTAGTTATGTCCCTTCCCCTCTGCTTAGCCTCCCTCATCTCCCGTTAATCAGTGCTGTGCTTAATTACCCTGCTGCACTTGCTTGTGTATGCATCGTTGCACTCCCCCTCCCCCCAAGCCGGACATAGCTCTTGTCTTTCCAAGTAATGATAGTAATTGCTGGTAGAGCAGACCTGTTCCTCATCCTTCTCTGAGCACATTTCTTATGGCAGGTGTCTAGTTTCTAATTAAGTGCTAATGAGCATGCCTAGTGGACCATGACTCGGCTGCCAGCTCCATCAGCTTTATGTCTTGCTCTTGCTGAGCTCTTAAAAGGTGACAGAGCAAGAGTTAGTGTCTTCGAGATAACAGGAGGGTGATTTTATGTGTATAGAAATTGTTATTATGATCTCAAATAGTGAATGAGGGGTTTATAAATACTCTCCATGAATACTGTTAATGCTGACTGTTCTAACTTCACCCTCTTTTGCGTTTTTCCTCTAATAAAAACTATGTTTTGCTTTGGGAGGGATGGAGGGTTTAAAAGAAGGTTGGCTCCTGAAGGTTTTCTTCAAGATGCTAGGCGTGATTGGAAATTTACTGTAAAATTACTGTAAACTGCTGACTTCTGGTTTTCAGTGATGATGTTTTTTCTTCTGGAGGATGAGAATCATGTGTAGGACAATTTAAAGAGCAGTGTTCTAGGTGAAAATAACTGAAGATCTGGCATGAAGATTTAATAAATTCAGTACACACTAGGAGATGATCAATAAGACAAGGTAATTGAGTCCTAGGGAAGTGAGCACACCTCAGAATCTTGAGAATTTTCTAACTTTGCACCCTAGAAATGGAGCTTCAGGCATGTCTGCTGTCTCATCAAAAAGGAGTTTTATGTTGGACGGTTGAACTGGACAGCCAGATTAATGTGCAGGGACCACTTCTCGGATGCTCTTGTTTTGTACAACATGGTGTTAAATACAGTGTGTGAGAGAACAACAGTACCTTTTAGTAAAAACATACATAATTTATGGAATGAGTGTTACGGCAAAGGCATTTGGGGTTAGGGGTGTGGGAGCGCATGGTTGAAGTCCCATACAACTGGTCATAAGTACTTTCGTCATGAAACTCCTAACCTTTCTAGGTCTCAGCTTTTTCACCTGCAATGTAGTAGTGGCAAAACTGCGATGTAGCACCTAGCAAGGACGGTTAAACAAAGTTTTATCTCTTAAGGTTTCATGCAGCTATGACAAGCATGTTTCCGGAAATTCACTCAGTTTTGTGGTGGTACCAGCAACAGAGCTCAGCTTTAGGGGTCGTTTCTGCGTGGATTCCAGTGCCGTCTAGCCTTGTGGGAGCAGGTCATGAATTAGCTAGGTGTCTGTTGAGCCGTCTTTTCCTTCTGTGTGAAGAGAATGTCGGTTTTTCCACATCGTTCTTTGAGAGTTTGATGAAGGCACACACCAAGTGCCCGCGTGATGGGTCATCCACACCTAGATAGTAGTTCTTTCTTCTTTTGAATTGTGTTAATTAAAGACATTTTTGTTTTGAGTCACCATTCTTTTGTGGTAGGTTAATGTAAGAACTGGAAACCCTGGTGGCCTAGTGGTTAAGCACCATGGCTGGTAACCAAAAAGGTGGCAGTCTGAATCCACCAAGTACTCCTTGGAAGCTCTGCTTTGTGCTGTAGGGTTGCTGTGAGTCAGAATTGACTGGATGGCAGTGGTTTTACTGTAAGAATATCGGGGTAAATTGAAGTCACCTAGTAACTGTAGTTGAAACTGGAGTCCTTGAATGGTACAAATGGTTAATGTTGTTGACTGCAAGCCAAGTTGGAGGTTCAAGGCCCCCTAAAGATGTCTTGACAGAAAGGCCCCCTAGAGGTATGTTAACTTCTGAAAGACCATTCATTGAAAACCCTGTAAATACAGTTCCACTCTGACAAACCAGAATTCACAAGTTAGAGTTGACTTGACTCTAGTGGGTACCGATAGTGGAGAATAGGGTTGGGTTATTGTGTTTTTCGGTGCACTCCCTTCTCCCTACGCAGAGTGAGTCTGTAATCTCTGGCATTTTAGATTCTGAGACATACTAGATTTTATACCTGGAAGTAGGTAGAAATGGAACTAATATTCAAGCACATAGGGATTTAGTCAGGCTTGTTAGAAGTAGCCAGCTCCACTCACAGCTGTGAGTTACACCAGAAAGTTAACAGTGTAGATCTGAGGATTATATTTGGGGCAGAAGAACAAGAGAGCTGAATAAGTGAAAGAAGCTTTTGTTGAGCTGAAAGCACTAATTGTGTTTTTTTCTTTCTTCCTCTTTTTCTCCTTTCACTTCCTTTGTGTACATGTTTAACCTGTACTGTTTTCCCCCATCATTTCATGTCCTGTCTACCTTTTCCTGGATGCTGCCATCACCACCGCCATCACCACCGCCATCACTACCTCCTCTTCCTCCTCCTCCTCCTCCTCCTCCTCCTCCTCTCCTACCACCACTGCCACCAACAGCAGCAACAGTTGCAAGCCCAGCATCTCTCTCACGGCCATGGACCCCCAGTACCCCTCACACCTCACCCATCGGGACTTCAGCCTCCTGGAATCCCCCCCCTTGGGGGCAGTGCTGGCCTCCTGGCGCTGTCCAGTGCTCTGAGTGGGCAGTCTCACTTGGCAATAAAAGATGACAAGAAGCACCATGATGCAGAGCACCACAGAGGTGAGAGGCCGGGCAAGCCAGATTAGGACTTGGTCCTAATACTCATACAGTGCTGCAGACTTGTGTGCATCGCTAAGGAAAGCCCCACCCTATACAGAGAGAAAACAATGAGATAAGAGGAACTGTAGCAAAAGCTTTGCCACTGAAACACGGTCCACCCTGGAAGTTTTCAGGGCTTGACGTGGAGATGTGTAGCTTTCTCGATCTCTTTACATTGCAGTCATCTTGACATCTTGGCAACGGCTTAGTTAATGCCAGTGGCCTGTTCATATTATGGAAAACTGTTAACTGCTTAATTGGGTAATTTTCAAAGAAAGTAATGTTGTTAAATGGGGCGAAATAAGAAGTTAAATTTGAAAGTGAATGTATTCAAATGAAAGGTTTGATAATTGCATCTGTTACTACTTAGTTTCATAGGCTTTAATTCTAGTATGCATTAAATATTGGGCAAAATTGCACTTGACTAATTTTTTGAAAAAAGTAATTTATTCTGTCAAGAAATAAAAAATAGGCTTTGTGTATGGTTAAACTGTAAATCTTATGTTTACAAAATACTGTAATTTTCAGGAAATCACTGTATTAGGAATGTGCAATGACTTATATAAATAAAAGCCATTTTTAAAACTGTTTGGGGCTTGTGTTCTAATTATTCCCCCCTTTTTTTTATTTCTGTTCTTGCCTCTGTGTCTGAACTGGCATGTCTGTGCGTTTCTTGGTTACCTCGGGAGCAGACAGAGAACCAGGCACAGTAAGTACCCAGGCGCCTGCCACACATAAACACACACTCTTTCCTACAGTGCTTTCTAAGCTGTCTTTCTCTAAACACAGGCACAGACGCATCTACTCAGTGCCCGGGTTTTTTTCCCTTCCTTTTTTTAAAAATTTTATTTTGTATTGGTATGACTGTTTCCCTCCCTCTTGTCTTTTCTATAAAACTTGGGTTATATGGAAGGGGCATAGAAATAAAACTGTTGGCTGTGATTACTCACTCACGTATATAATTTGGTATATGTGTCTGAGTTCCCACTTCAACGTATGTTCGTCGTTGTGTTCTGAGGCCAGTTTCCTATGTCATGTGTGCAGATATGTAAATCTTAAATCAGTTTTACAGATAAGAGATCAAAATCCATATGTGAAATTGGTTAGTCATGTATTGCTACTACCTAAACAAACCATTCATTATATTCTATGAAAGCATCTTAGTTGCCAGGCTTCCATACTTAACTTTTCTTTTCATAATTGTCCTTGGGGTGTGAACTTGAACTAAATTTATTTTGGATCAAAGATAGGAGCATGTGAGTAAGCTCTTAAAAACACACAAAGTCAACAAGGATAGGGGCTGTGTTCTTGGAGAATTCCATCATTATACCAGTCTAAGTCTTGCCCTGTTTTGCACATAGCACATTCAATATGTAAATATTTCTGTCCATCAGTTAGCTGTGTAGGAGATTCATATCTAAAGTGAGTCTCGTAAGTCCTAAATTTTGACCATATTTAATGTGGTAAAAAACGAGATGCTGAACTTCTACATCATTCTGCAACTTTTTTGATTAAGTTTGGAGGAATATATATGCAAATCTTTCATTTTGAAAAGTTAGAAATTTCTTTACAATCTTTTTCTGCTACCTATGATAGTAGCTACTTTTGAAATTCTCTTTGAGCCAGATCTTGGTGGGCTTTATGATGTGAATGTGTTTGGAGGGAGTGGTTTAAGGGTTTGTTTTTAAATTCTCATACCACAAGTTTTCTCTGGAAAATGTTGGGAGGGGAAGAAGGGAGGAAAAACTGGGAATAATACACCCTACTCACAATGTACAAACTGACTTTGATTTAGGGCAGTGACGTCTACGTTCTGTTGTCTCACTGTCCCTGTAGAAGGTCATCTTTCCTGCCACTTTCCCTCTCTAGAGTGTCAGATACAAACACCTGATCTTGGACCAGCAGATGGAGGTGGCGAGAGAAGACAGTGTGTTAGGAAAACTCGTGTTTTTTAGTGTGCTGTGTGCTTGTACTTTCTAGGTTTGGAACTTTAGTTTTCAAGTAACTTGATTTGTGCCACCAGTTGATTTCCCTTTAAATTACTGTACATTAAGTGCTGACCCGTTTTATAAGGCAGTATATTTGCATACGTACTACCACAAGCCCTTTCTCAAAGAACTGAAGTTTCTTCTACTAAAACACACAAGTATGAAAAGTTTTTCAGCAAAAGCTCTAGACAGCTGTTTGTATGAGGGATACCATGGTTTGCACCGCTGAAATGGCAGGCATGAGTGAGTCATTTGCACACTTAAGCTATTAGAAGCATTTCTCATACTTTTTCCATGTGTCCATATTTCTGAGTATAATAACTTCCAATTTTGTACGTTTGGCTGAAAACTGTATAAGCAGTTTATTTTTTTAATTCATTCTGGGGATGAGAGTAAGGTGGGTGGAAGAAAAGTGATCAGTTGTATCCTTAAAGAAGTATAAAATTGTGCTTTTGATTTTAGGCAGCTTGTGGGGTGTTTTAGGAAACCCTGATCCGACTCGACGGCACTCGGCTTGGCTGGTGGTATAGTGGGTTAAGTGCTATGTCTGCTAACCAAAAAAAGGATCAGCAGTTGAGATCTACCAGGCACTCCTTGGAAACTATGGGGCAGTTCTCCTCTGACTTCCAGAGTCCCTAAGAGTCACACCTGACTCGATGGCAGTTAATTGTTTTTTTGATGAGTTATTTTAAAGTTCACATGTTAAAAACTTAGCAGTCAGTGGAAATGGGTATGTATGCTGTATAAACCTATCTGTAAAATAGTAATGACTGACGTATTTTTGCCTGTCCTTTTTCACACCAGATGTTTAACACAGTGTCGGACACTCATTTAATGAGTATTTGCAGAATATGTATATGGTGCTTCTTTTGCTGCTGATGTGAAAATGGGAAAACTGCACTGATCTGTAACCTAAACATTTAGTCTGTCAAGAGGAATCAAACTGCTTACTATCCATGTTGGTGGAATTTTACTGCAGTTAAAAAATTAAGTTGCTGTTAAGGATTGAATTGTGTCTTCCAAAAACGTTGTAATTCCTAATCTCTGCGCATTTGTTTCTAATCTCACTTGGAAAAGGGTGGTCTTAGTTATTTTATGAGGCAGGACCAGTGTAGGATGTGTCTTGAGTCTCTGTCTCCTGAGATACAAAAAAAAGTTAAACAAGTATGCAGAAGAGTAGACATGGGCGAAGGGAGATGCCGAGCAGCATTAGTATTACCCAGGAATGGAAGCTCAGAAGAAACAAGGACTTTGTTCCAGAGCCACCAGAGAAAGAAGGCCTTTTCTTAGAGCCGGCAGTCTGAACTTGAACTTCTAGCCTCCTAAACTGTGAGAAAACAGATTTCTGTTAAAGCCACCTATTTGTAGTATTTCTGTTAGAGCAACACGAGGTAACTAAGACCATAGTTTTTCATACGTGGTGTAAAATTGGGTACAAGAAACATAGGTAATGATACACGTACTGTTAGTGTTAGACATTATAGTACTCATCTGTTTTAAGAAAATACTTTGAATATGAAAGCTAGTTCTAGTTAGTAGATTAAAAAACAGTTGATCGTGCCACTGAAACATGAAACAAATTTTAAAGTCACTAGAAGTGATAACCTATTGCATATTAACAAACTTATTAATGAAAAATACGTATTTTCCAAAACAGAAGTATAGAACTTTGTTATATTTATATGCACAAATCCTCTTCAGTGTGCGACTTGAGAGTAGTTGGGTTCTCATATGCTTCTGTATTCCATCTCCTGTGATACATTATTTTGACTGAAGCATATGAAGAAAATCTGGCTTTATATAAATACGAATAAGGGTCTCTGGAATTCTCCCAGTTCCTTGAACCAGACTTGGAGAACTGTTGTCGTGGGGTTATACCAGTGTCGATTTTTTTTTTTTTCAGAACTCCCTAGTCTTTATTTTTCCCTGTTCTTTATGTATTGATCAAATGATTTATGTCAGATGTAGAAATCAGAGGGTGTGTGGGTAAGTATGGATTTTATCACTAGGCTTAAACTGGTTGGTATGTAGTGTTTGTTTAAACAGCAGAATTACTCGTTAGTTTGCATTAGTATGGTAAAACAAGTGAAGCTTAATGCAACTCATTTTTATGTAAAAGCTATAAGAAATGAAAGTATCTGGAGAGTGAAAATATGGACACTTAATTGCCTGATTTCTGAAAGATAATGGTAACATTAGTAACTTTTAAGAGGTGTATTTTGCTGTTGATTGCAAACAGATTTGAGTACTGATTTTCTAAATTCTGTAAGAGGTGTGTGTGTGTGTATTTTAACAAAAGCCCACTTATCAGAGTGCCACAGTTTAGCAGATATGAAGTGATCTAACAGACACTTCTATTTTTTCAGTAGTGGTAAAAACAACTTCAGATATTTCCATTAATTTAAAGAAATTATATTAAATATTGACTGTATATGGGGATCTTATGTAAATTAAGTTTGCTTGGAGTTAGAGAATTGATAAATAGTATGGCTTTAAAAAATGTTTAATAAAATATATGCTAAGTACGTTCATTTAACAAATACTTAATTGAACATTTACTGTGCGCCTAGAACTGGGTATACTTAGGCCATTTTGCAGTGATCCAAAGTATATCCCAGTCAAACATTTGTGAAAATGAATGAAAAACTGAAGTATGTACCCTCTGTAGTGAGTGTACAGAACATTCAGAAAAGGCAGAGAGGACTCTGGAGAGTCAAGGGCAAACTCCAGAGCAGAGGGTCTGTAAACTTACACACGGTCCATGGCTTCAGAAGGTCCTTGAATGCCAAGGAAATTGTTACAGCGAACTGTGGATCTTGCCTCTTCTGCATAATTGGGAAGAGAGCACGTAACTTTGATCAGAATCTCAAAAGGGGTTTCTGACTCACAGCCATCTTTCTTTGATGCCATGTGACTCAGTGCCATTATTTTATCACTAAGACAAGCTCGAGGAGATTGGAGATTTATTAGTTAGCAGAGGTTGAGATTTGGATGATGTCTTTTCTGAGGGAGTGTGCTGACACTCCTGTAAGTGATTTCTGAATTTACTAGGGTTTCATGTTTAAAACTTAGTTATGCCAGTCATTATGTAATCTGCATTTTGTTTTTCTTTCTAACTTTCCTCAGTCGCGGCTACTGAACTGAATACAGTTAAATAGTGGAGGTGGTAAGAGATCCCATTTAAGGACCATCCACTGTGTCTTTTTTGTCAAATCAACAGCTAAGCATTACAGAGAGCAAGGGAGGGATAAGATGCAAGTCTTGATTTGGAGACTATTGTTGATCTTTTTCTGAATATATATCTCATGAGCTTCCAGTGGGTGTTCGGGACCACAGCAGCAGGGGTTGAGGAGAGCTAGGGATAATAAAAGGAACATTCATTTGGACACAGATAGACCCGAGTGGAATTTATGTTACCTGGGCAAGTTTTTTCACCCTTTTACCTTTCTGGACTCAGTGTGTAAAGGGATGGTTGGTGATAGTGGTTGCTTCACAGGGTGAGGGTTAAGAGACTGGAAGATGTCAGATACAGTGTAGCAGGAACATGCCCTGTCTCTTCAGAATAGCAAGACAACAATAAATGGATTACTAGTCACGCTCTAAGTAATGACTCGTGATTTCTTTTTTCTCCTTTTTAAAATACAGAGGATGTGAGCTCTGTGGACAAAGCAGTTGTAGATGTGGGGGGACCCTTGACAAGGCGGTGGTTCCCGGTGTTTCTCAGTATGCTGGGACTGGGGCACTGATCTCACCTCTCTTTAATGTCATTTGTCTCATGATATTCAAGTTAGTCAAAGGTAAAGTGAGAGCAGGACGAGACATTTTCACCTAAGTGTTTATGAGCTATTTTTGACATGATGTATATGAAGGAATGTCCAAGGAATAATGGAGAAAACAGAATTAGTCACTAAAATTCTAATTTTTAGGGATAGTGGAAAACTGAGTTTTGTTAGTAGTTTGTTTCAGTGAGGTTGTCATTTCAGCAAAATTTAAAACAGTTATTAAAAAAAAGAATTACACCTGGAAATTGACTTGATGGCCACAGGTTATTTTGGCTTATATGTAGATAACTCTTTAGAAAAGTAGCATCATTGCCAGAAGACAGGAGAGCCCTCCTCTGTAGATTGTGATGTACCTACAATCAGGCAGAGGCATCTGTTTTTTTCCAGGTGATTCTTGTGTATATGCAAGAGCTACCTGGGGATCTTTTGAAAAGCAATTGTTATCCAGTACATCTGGAGTGGAAAAGCAGATTTTTTAGTGGAATTCAACTAGAATAAATGAGTTCAAAGCCATAAAATAGGGCCTCTTTCTTTTTTTTTTTTTTTTTTGAAAAAAAAGCTGGTAGAGAACCTTTTTTCCTTCTGAAAACTTTTTTTAGACTTCATTTTGTGCTCAAGAATCAGAAAACTTAGTGGCCACCATCTTGGGGGATTTTTACCTGTTTTGTTGACCGAATGATTATTTTTATCTTTGCCTCTCTGAAACCTGGATAGGTAGCAAACTCCGGACTTTCATCTTTCATAGGATCTGTGACCAGTTGCCAGGGAGGTAATTCTGAGTCAATAGTGTATGTATCTGAGTAGGAGACTGTTCTCTGTTTAAGTTTCTCTTGGCAGCATTTTTGAAAGTAGATCTCCAGACACACTGGGTATACTCAGATTTCTAGCAGTTTGGTTAGCAGGCAAGCACGTACATTTGCACCCAGGGACCCTTGGAGATGTGGATGTAAGGGCCACGAAATAGTCACGCAGTTCCACACAGCCTTGCCTTACTAATTTCAGTGCCTTTTTGTGTGTCTGCATGTATCTCATCCAAGACCTGAGAGCTATGAGGGCCAGTAACAGCTAAGCAGGTGTTAAGGAATATGCTTGTAAAAAGTCATCTTTAATGAAGAATTGACTTTTGCTCTAACGAGATTCTGAGTTGTGGAGTGAAATCACCGAAGAATTCTTTTTAAATGATTATAATTTTTGTCAGTTCCAGAGTTTTTGTTTTATTTATCTGGAGAAGGAGGGCTAAAAGATAAGCTTGGGGTGGGAGGGATAGGGGATGATAATGAAGGGACTGTATGGGTTGGTAACAATTTGCAGCCCTCATCATCACTGCTTCTGTGTATGTCCTGAAAGGCTCATTCTTTTCTGGGATTCTTTATGACTAAGTCCCTCGGATGCATTTGGATAGTGCTTTATTCCTAGGTCAGGGTGCCAGAACCCTGTAACTCTCTCCTGTCTGTTCTGTGGAAGCTGTATAAGCCTTAGATGTGGACCGTTCAGACCTCCTGTACAGCCAGGGCTTTTGCACATGCAGTGTGGTTGCCATGTGGACAGATTTCTGCTTTTCGTGTTGTTGACAAGTGGGGATCCCATCAGCTTTATGGATTAAGAAAAGGGTTTGCTGAAATGTCGAGCAGGATATGACATGTGAGTGACCAGTTGGGCTGCAGCAAGAAGTGTACAGCACGAGGTGACGGCTTAATTGGTACCAGGTGTCGATGGGGAAGGCACACAGATGTGATGGGGTGTGGTGTTGCCTAATAGTTTTAATGTTCCTTGAGAAGTGAATTGACAGTGTAGAGTGTGCTAGCAAATTAGGTTCCCACTGCCATAGTGTAACTGAGAATAAATGAGGTGTCATGAGTTTCCAGTCTGTACCTCTGACACAAACATTTTTCCTGCAGGGAGGAGAAAGTTCCCAAGGGGAATTAGCAAGGCAGCTAAAGAAATCCATTTGAATAATGTGCATTACTTTCACATTAGGGCAACCTGTCTCCCTTTTGCTGTATCCGTAAGTGGGTTTTCCTTTTAGATGTGTTGCTGGTGGTTTCTAGGTTTAGACTTGGTTAGTGCAAGAGTTGCCTTCAGTGAGGTCCTGTTATAACATGAAGGCCCTGTAACAAGTGTTTGCCAACACTGACAATGGTCCGTTAAACGTGTTTTCTTTAATAATTCATAGAGTTAACTTCCAAAATATGTTAGTATACATGAACAACTATTGCTGTTAAATTGCTAAGGAAAAGTAAAATTGCTGAGTAAAAGTAATAAAAAGTCTAGGAACAAGACTTGACAGACTTCTTTTTTAACTACCTTTGTTTTGAGTAGGTCTTTAGGGCATGAAAGAGAGAATCGTTGTCCATGATGATCGGGATAGGATGAATGAAATACAAAGAATAAACATTGATGCTTTATTTTGACTAAACTAGATGTTCTCTGAGATTCAGTGGACTCTTACATGTGCACTGGAAGGTTTGACACAAACCTTGGTGATATAGTGCGTTAAGTGCTATGTCTGCTAACCAAAAAGTCTTCAGTTCAAATCTACCAGGTGCTCTTTGGAAACTAGGGGGCAGTTCTACTCTGACCTGTAAGGTTGCGGTGATTGGTTTAGTGTTTACATTCTGTTTTATTTTGAGACTGTGTTGGATAATTCTTTCTCACTAGGCTCAGACACTTTGCCAACTGACTGACAAACTTGCAGCCATTTAACTGCAGCATGGAAAGGCCCTGGTATGTGATTTATTTATTTTTAAATTTTGCTTTGGTAAAATATATGTAACAAAAATCTTGGCACAGTCACTATCACTAAGTAAACCGTTCAGAGACGTTGATTAAAATCACCATGTTCTGACACTGCCACCACTGTCCATCCATTTGATATTTTCCTGAAACATGGTTCCTGCAGTTAAGAAATTGTGCTCCAGAGCGTGATTCTGTGTTTAACTACCTAAGGCAGTGGACACAGGGTGTAGTACTGGAAGACCTGTCGCATTTGCTCTTTGGCTCACTCTCACACTGTCCGTACCTGTCCCGTCATCATTAGTGCCAGTAGCCATGACCCTCAGGAAGCATATATAAATAATAGGGAACATTTCTCCTGTTGTCAGTGAAGATGCCCACTGAGCTTTTATGTTCTCAAAAAAGCCCAAATTTTCCTAAGAGACAGTAGTCTCTTCCCGTATTTTGTCTGTTCTTATATCTCTTCTACATGTAAATGGAGAGAAAGCCATGCCAGCTGGGTTAAAGGGTCCTTGGGGTCTTCTTTCTGTCTCTAAAGCTAACTTCCAAGGGGTTTGTTTTTTATTTTTTTTGAAAGAGCTGCCAGTTATGGCACTCCTTTACCGTTTCATTTGGCTCTGTGCCCATAAATGTGTGCAACACAGAAGGTGTAGAAAATCACAGGTTTTGTTCAAAGATAGTGTCTTAGTTTGTTTTGAAAACACTGTGTTTTCAGATCTTGATTTGCTCAGATCTGTAATATCCCCCATGGGCTGTGTAAGTTCTATTTTGAGTTCTTACAGGAGATAAAAGATTGAAAAAAGATACTTTTGTTTAGTTGCTAACAAAATTTTAAAACAAAGGAAAACCTATATACAGTCAGGAAATCCCAGTCCTCTGAGCATTTGTAATAGATGCCTGCCCAGTGTTTACTATGCTTAAAAAATTTTGGCAGATGTGTAAATTTTACCAGCTGCAAGGTGAACCAAAACATGGAGCTTCCTGGCTAGAATTTGAGTGTATCACTCAGTGTGGTAATGCCAGTTCTTAGTGCTGATCAAACCCTGATATGTGCTTAAATATTTAGTTGGTAAGTAAATATTTGAAGAATGAATTTTACTTGATAAATGCTATTTGGTAGATTTATATCTTTCAAAATACGAACTCCGTGGAGAGAAGTCTATGGTGGCAAATAGGTCTGGAGACCCAGTCCTCCTCCACTGTAGGAATTACATGAAACTGGTACTGTTCATAGAAACCTAGACTTGTCACTCTTTGTAGAGTATCTTAAATGGGAATCTTTGTTTACATTCACCGGGGTTCACGGGTGTGAAGGCAGAAATTGAGCCTGTTCTCAGATCATTTTAAATTGGATTGTAAAGTGTTTATTATTTGTTTCCATTTTTGGTATGGTAGGCATATAGTCAAAGGGGGAAGTGTTAGTTCACTGATAGAATTCTCGTCTTCCATGTGGGAAGCCAGGGTTCAGTTTCCAGGCAGTTGCATCTCGTAGGGAACCACCAGCCGTTTGTCATTGTAGGCTTCCTAGTGGCTGTGATGCCAAACAGGGGTCAGCAGGGCTCCTAGACTGAGATGAGCTAGGAAGAAAGGTCTGGTGATCTACTTCTGAACAGCAGCCATTGAAACCGTACGGATCACAGCAGTCTGATCTGCAACCGGTTGTGGGGCTGGTGCAGAATCAGGCAGCAGTTTGTTCGTTGTGTACAAGGTCACTGCGAGTCAGGGGCCGGCATGACAGCAGCTAACAACAGCTGGCGTAGAACCAGCTCAGCCAAGGGGCTCCATGTCTGTGTGGGTGTGTAACTGGTTGGGATCAGAGAAAACGTTGTTAGGCACTGTGAAGTTACGTTGTAATGTTAAGTGTAGTAGACTAAAGAGCTGCTGTGGATCACAAGCAGTGTTTGGGGACCTAGTATTCTGTGTACATACTCTAAGTTTAGGGAGAGGGGGTCGCTTTGATGTAATAGGAATTGGCATGTGGTCGAAAGCACTTCTTAACCTTAGGCAAATCTCCTCCCTTCTCCGGACATCATAAGCCTCGATAAAACGAGGAGGATGAACAATATATGTCTCTTTAGGTTAGTTTTGGTCTCTTCAAAGCCTAGAGTCTAATTATAGTCTGTTTAGAACCCATAATTTTAAAAATAGCTTTTAAAGCAAAACAACCTGTTTCTGTCTTTCAAAAATGGTCTTCTTAAATGCTGTATTGTTAGATATGGATGAAGATAAAACAGCTTCCCAAATTTTGAAGGATCAAAAACATGATTAATAATCTCTTCTGAAGTATGCATAAATTGGCTTATGTGATGACCATCAAAATGACTGGAGAGTCCACATCTTAGCACTGATGAACATTAGCTATTTCATGAGGACAAAACATGAGGGAAAAGTACTTAGAGTACCATAAGACACCTGTGAGAAGAATAAGGGAGTGAGAAAATCACAAAGGGGAGGGCCATAAACCTAACCCAAGCCAAACCCACTGCTGTAGAGTCAATTCCAACTCATAGCGACTCTGTGGGACACAGTGGAACTGCTCCATAGAGTTTCCAAGGGGTTCCTGGTAGATGTGAACTGCCGACCTTTTGGTTAGCAGCTGTGATGCTTAGGTACTGTGTCATCAGGGTTTCCAGGGCCACCAAGGCAGAAGTAGAAAACCTGAAATGATTGTCGATGCTGGCAGTGAAGTTTGTTAGGCTTGGGCTGTTTGCTTTTACCAAGAACAACAGTGGAACAGTGTTGGTCAGGGACTGGAAGAAGTCAGGAGGAACTGCACTTAGAAAACTGGGTTTATGGAAACAAGTTAAAAGAGAAGGGACATGTTTCTCGTGGGGCAGCTTTCATGGAGAAAAGCCTGCCAGATGCTGGCTGTAGCATGGGCTAGAAATTCCCTGACTCCTAACCTCGGTCTCCTGGGACTTTTTAACCCATGGACTGTATAAAAGTATGACAAGACATTTGCTTTATAACTTTTTGAAGTCTTCCAGTTGATAATGGCCCATTTTCAGGCTACTAGGAGTGTTAATTGCCAGCCCTGACCAAATTTAGAGGAATTCTTTGTTAGTAGCTGTGGAGTCAGTCCCTGCCTCATGGGGAACCCAGGTGCAATAGGATTAGACCGTTGTGATATATAGAGTTTTTACTGGCAGATTCAGAAGTAGATCGCCAGGCCTTGATTCCTAGTCCATCTCAGTCTGGAAACTGTGCTGATAGCTGTTCTGGTATCATAGCAGACCTGCACTGACATGGGTGGGGGCAGGAATTGGACCCAGGATGGAAGGCGTAAATTCTCCCACAGAATCACCATTGCCCTGGAAGAAGTCTTAAAGCTTTCCAAGACTCACGCAGAGCATAGGCTATCTGCTCCTGGGAGAATTAGAGTTAATAGTAACTTCTAATGTATGAAAGTGCTAAATTGTATTACTCCTAACAGAGCTGCAATTTACTTCTACGTTTGCAGTACCTCTTAACGTCATTAAACATAACACATTAAAAATAAACTCTCTTTGAATTAGCTGAGTCCTTTAGAAATGCTGAGCCCGAAGACTATGTAGATAAATTTCAGAATTGCTGGTAGACACAACTCTCCCATGTTCTGCTGGGAGCTCAGGTGGGTGGAAGGCTGAGTACGAGACAGCTTTGCCCTCTGTGTCGTCACTCAGAGTCTGGGCGTTGAGAGTCCCAGGCTCTTTAGAACAGAGACAAAAGGAAAAAGAAAAACCCACTGCTGTCAAGTCACTTCCAACTCAGAGCCACTCCATGTGTTGCAGAGTAGAACAGTATTTCATGGGGTTTTCTTGACTATCCTCTTTACAGAAGGAAATTGTCAAGGCTTTCTTTCATAGTGCCACTGGGTGGGCTTGAGCCACCAGTCATTTGGCTAGTTAAAAAAAACCAGTGCCACTGAGTCGATTCCAATTCATAGTAGCCTTATAGGACAGAGGGGAACTGCCTCAGAATTTCCAAGGAGTGCCTGCTAAACTTGAACTGTCGACCTTTTGGGTAGCAGCTGTAGCACTTGACCAATGGCATCACTTTAGCCAGTAGTCAAGAGCAAACTGTTTTTGCCACCCAGGCACCTAGAACAAAGATGACTCTGATGTCCAGTGGGTAACAACTCACAGCAACACTATAGGACAGAATAGAATTCTCCTGTAAGGTTTCTAAGGCTGTAATCTGTATCTGATGGAGCAGCTGGTGGGTTGGAATGAGACCTTTCAGTTAGCAGCCGAGTACTTAACCGCTGTACCATCAGGGCTGCTGAGAACAGAGAAACCAACCAAATCCACTGCAGTCCAGTGGATGGAGTAGAACTGTCCCAGAGGGTTCCCCTGGCTGTAATCTTGAGAGACGCCAACTGCCCCGTCTATGACTCCCAACCCCCGTGGAGCAGCTGGGCAGCCTCTGATGTTTCAGTTGGCTACCACACACTTAACCACTGGGCCACCAGGGCTCCTTTGAGAACAGAGGTAGGTGTGTTTAAGTACTCCACGTATGTGAGCAAGCTGCTGCTCACTCTGGGTCAAGTTTGTTTTAGAGTACTTGTCAGCATCCTCCAGTGTCATTAAGTCTTTAGTGTCTTTTTATGATCAGGCAGTGCACTCCTTGGAAAGTATGGGGCAGTTCTACTCTGACTTCTAGGGTCGCTATCAATCAAACCTGACTCACCGAACAGTGGGTTTGGTTTTTTCTGGGCAGTGGGTGGAAGGCTTTAGTTTTTAACAGATGTTTATCACAGTAATTAATTCGGTGATCCAGTCAATTCACCTTTCAGACCCCAAACACTGTGGCTAAGTCATCAGTTAGAGCTTCCTTATAGTGAATTGCGGTGGTTTCTCCCATCTTTTACGTAAGCTTCCTGGTATTTGTTTAGCAAACCATTCCTGAATGAAAGAGCTGGCTTTGGAGTCAGCCCTTGAAGTAGGCAAAGGAGGCTTTGGGATCCCTTCTGCTCCGGTTTGATTTCTTTCCTGTGGCTCAGCCTTGGTGACACAGTGGTAAGTACACGGCTGCTAACCAGAAGGTTGGTGGTTCGAACCTACCAGCCAATTCAAGAGGAAAAGCTAGGACTGCTCCCATAAAGATGTATAGCCTTGAAAACCCTATGGGGCAGTTCTTCCTTGCCGTGTAAGGCTGCTACTTGACAGCGATGGGATGTGTGGTTGAGCTGAGAGGGCAACTGTGCGGATGTCCACAGTTTTCCCAGGGGAGATTTTAGAGCCCCCTAGCCTGACACATTAGCTCTGGCTGGTGTGACTGAACACCCATGGTTTTTAAAGTGCAGCATAAAGTAATTGCTCTTGCCACTTAGCATTGCCGTTATATTAGTAGTTGTCTGAGTTACAGGTTTCTGCACCCTTTTGTATTTGAAATAGTGGCAGAGAAAGGTACCCTACATGTCTGTTGGCCCCTACACGCCCCCCCTTAGTTCTCAAACATCTTTCAGAAATTGGGGTGATCTGGGCTTTGTGAAAGGAGGATTTTGCACAGCTCATTCAGCTTTGTTCAAAGCAGTAACACATCACTGAACAAATTGCCCCCTTGCATATGCTAATCCAGCACTTAAAAGAACTCTTTGTAACATGTTCTGATGCTTTAGCTGTGAGAGGAGATAGGAATTGAAAGGATGTCAGATCATGTCATGTGACCCCCAGATATCTAAAATGCCTGTTTTGTTTGGGTCAGCAGTTTGTACTCTGCCTGTGTCAATGAAAGTATCCTGTGTGGTTCCAGGACAAAGATTACTGGCAGCCTTACCCTTGCTTTTGTGTGGGTTAGCTGGCCTCGCTATTGAAGATTCACTGGCCAAAATTCTGCTTTGGGTCTTAAATTTCAGTACTGTTGGTAAGGAACACCAAATCTTATTTTTAACAATAAATTAAAGGAATTCAGAAGAGTTCCTTCATTGTTGCAGTCGAAAATGTGATGTGCCTTTTAGGAAGCCATGCTGTTAATCCCACCCGCTTCCTTTGTGTCTTTTTAGAGTGTCTCACAGGGACTGTGACAGTTTACAGAATATGTCTAATAGAGTACTCTCAAGTTTTGCTCATAGGCCATTCATATTCCTGACCAGGAAGTCACAGTGGGGAAGAATAAAAACACATCTCCTTGCAAAAAGAACAGGAGAGTATTTTGAAGGAAGAGGTCCTGAAAGATCCACCCAGGACTGGTTGGTGGGATCCGCTTTTAAATGCGTAAAACTTTATAAATGTTTGCCATCAGGGTCTTTTGATGAGATGAATCCGATAGAATGAAAGGCTGTATCAGTGTTGCACTTCCAGTGCAACGTACGTCCAGGTTGAGTTTCCATCTGAAGAAAGAGACGTGGGAAGAAATCTTTGATAATTTTTATTTTTTGTCTTTCAGAGTAATTCCCTCCTGGTACCAGACAGTCTAAGAGGCACAGATAAACGCAGAAATGGGCCTGAGTTTTCCAACGACATTAAGAAAAGGAAGGTGGATGATAAGGACTCCAGCCACTATGTAAGTGAAGAAATGACCTGAAGGGTTGTGTGCTTACTTGCTCACTTTCCAAGGGACTATACAAATGTGCTTCAAGATTTTAGTGGTAATTCTGTGCCCCTTAAAAAAATAATACAGTAAAGAGGATAGATTTCTTATATTACAGGATATTGTTTCCCTTTAGGGCTGTAAATTATGCTTCTCCAGGCTTAGTGTCACATTTTGGGTTTTCTGCCTTAGAGACGCATAAGAGATGTTACTAAAATGCAGAGCCAGTTTTCTGGTCATGTGACCGGTGTGTTTAAGTTGACAGGGCCGTGCTCTCAGAAGGCTTGTGTCCCAGCCTTGGTTTAATGTTCTGTCATTGCCAACTTCAGATTCCAATTTCTGAACAAGATCTCTTACCTTTTCATTTTGTCCTGGCTCTGCAGACTTTGTAGCCTGTCCTGCTAAAATAGTCAAGGTAAAAGTTTTGACGTCACCAGATAGCTGTTTTGTATGTTACTCTGATAATATCTTCAATTAGAGTTGGCCCTCCTCCAGAGTGACTGGTTGAGAGAAGTAAGTCGTGTAAGAGCAAATGAAATGTTGGAGACACATAGCTTCAACCCTGCAGATGAGATCACAGGACTAGTTGAAGAAACAAGGACTCTGACACAGATCTAGCTAAAACCACATTCCAGAGAGAGCAAACCAAGCCAATTGGCCTTTGGCGTCGATTTCGGGGTCGTAAACATTACAGCTGACATGTGACTTAAGAGTTTCTTTGTGTGTCCCAAGTGTCTATTTCAGGATGGATGAATTCTCAGGAATTACATGAGAGCGAACTGCTAAATTGAGCCAGTCGGAGAACGAAGTGTCTGCCTTTGTCTGGCTTATGTGCAGGCTGTCAGAAAGTTGAAAAGCTGTGTCTCTGCCTTTGGCTCACACCAATAGCTAACAACAGGCAGTGTTCCCTGGGCACTAACTCTGTGCCAGGTATCCTGTGCTTTTCCCTTGACTTTAGGACCACTGTATGATGGTGCCATCATCTCATCTCCGTGTCATTTAACTCTTACACCACCCTAGGAAGGAGGTCATAAGCTCCATTTCACAGAGGAAGAAACTGAAACACAGATCTTTTCAGTGATTTGTCCAAGGTCACAGTTTGCAGCAAAGCCTAAAGGCAGCCTGGGTGCAGAACCCATGCGCTTTGTCACTGTGCTAACGTTCCTGAGCTGAGGTGCTAAGACCGGATGTTTTGTTAGAGGTCCTTGAATCTTTCCACACTTTACAATATAGGTTAGTAACATCCTCAGAATAAACATTGTTGGTTCTCTGTACTCCAGCTGGAGCCCTTTTGTTTTTTTAGCACATATCATTTTCTGGCTATGTGCTGCCCACAGTCAGTGTCCTATGTGTGTATTTTATTTTTGATGACCAGTTGTGTCCCATTAGCTCTGACTTGGGGTGATCCCACGTAAGTCAGAGTAAAACTCTGCTCCATAGGGTTTTCAGTGGCTGCTATTTTGGAAGTAGATCACCAGGCGTTGGTTCTGAGGTACCTGTGGGTGGACTTGAACCATCAATGTTTGGGTTAGCAGGTGAGTGTTTAACCCTTTGTGCTACCTAGGAAGTCTTTTATTTGAGTGTCAACAGCTCTTAACAGGTCAGAAGTTCCACAATACAGAGATTGAAAAATCTGCTGGTGTATGATTATGAGTTGTTCTCCATGAGGCCTATGTACCTCATAAGTTATCTAGAACCCATAGCTCAAACATGAGTGTTCTAACTTGATTGTATTCAGTATCTGGTTGGATAGATGACAGTGTCAGATGTATTTCCAGTATTTCAGAATCTGGGACAAAGGTTCTTAACCTTCTTAAGTCTTGGATGACAGGAATGTCCTGTACTGTGAAAGGCGTCTGTCTGCAGAAGGGTCCAGTACAAAGTTAACACTTAGCTAAAAGATACTTGAGAACTGCCTTCAAACTAGTGCTGTGGTAATGAAGTAATTGATTGCTGCTTTTTGCCAATTCAGCTTAGTTACTAAAATTTCCTTGTAATTATTTTTTCCTTTTCAACTTAAATTTATCATCCTCTACCTCAGCAACACCCCCTCCCCCCTTTTTGTTATTGCTGGAGTTCTTAACAGCTGAAAATGTTTATGCTTACTGCGGGCTTTACAAAGAGAAAACACATTTTCTTTAGTCTGCGTTTTTGCTTTTATTGAATGAAAATATTTCTACTGACAGACTGTTACTTTGAATTACCGGAGCTTCTTCACTGGTAGTAATATTGTTACTGAATTGGGACCCTTGAATTATATGAGGCCTTTATAACAGTGACTAAAATATGCTTTGTAACATGTTACTGGAAAAAGTAAGTTGAGTCTCCTAGTGTAATACTTTTGGGACTGTTAGAACAAAAACACTGAAGACGTTACAGTTGAGGGTAAACCTCTTAGTCTGGACGTGGGGTCCCACAGAAGACCAACATGGGCACTTGTACTAATATTTCTGAAATTTTATTTCTGTATTCTGAGCTGTCATTGGCATCAGTAACAGGATGGTCTAGATTGTAAATTGGGAACCTTCTCTTTTTGATAATTTGGACCTGCTGCAAAGTCTTAGTTTCTTCCTTATGTTCATTGTATTTTTCTACACTAAAGAACATAAGGCCTTTTGGCTAAGAAAGGGGGCTTTTTTCAGCCTGCCTTGAACTTGATAGAGGAATAATCAGATCATTAATTTAAACAGCTTTTCTGAATCTTTTCTAAACTCAGTGTGACCTTGGAGTTTCCTCTGATTACCAAAATGAAGAGACAATAAAAGTCTTCCTGCTTGGTGCCAGTTCCTTCCAAATAGTTACCTCTTACCTTCCTCCCACCCCTCTGAAACCATTCCAAGCCACTTGCTGTAGCAGTCTAGTCTTAACATGAGGCCAGCCCTTGGTTCCTTATTCTAGCCAGCAGCTGCCTTGTTGTTTTTACCTTCCTGTTTGTTTTGATTTCTTTTTCTGAAGTACGTAGGAACCTTACAGGAACATGGCTCAAGTTTGTCTATATAATGATGGCTTGTCTGCACATCAAATTGTAGGTGGTAGACCTAAGAGAATAACGGGACATATTGTCATTTATTTGAAATCAAATGGGAAAAGATCTCTGATATAAAAATGTGCATGTCTCAGTTTACAGGAGAGTTTAGAGTGTTGCAAACATTTATTGAGCCCTTACTGTGTGCCAGGTATTTGCAAATTGTCACCGGTATACAAGTTGTGGTTGTATAGTAGCTGGTGTGTTACTGCAGCAGAATTTCTGCGTGAGGTTAGGCATAGTCCAGGTCACAGGAAAAGGCGAAGGTGGCATCAGTTATCAGGGCTGGCAATCAGAAGGGGAGCCTGTAGGCACTTCTCAAGTCATTTTTTAGCCATTCTATTACTAAGAGCTCTAGAAAAGAATTTAACAGGGCCTCAACTTTTCTCAGTCCTTTACTAAGATGCATGACATCTTTTTCTTTCCAGGATAGTGATGGTGACAAAAGCGATGACAACTTAGTCGTGGATGTATCTAATGAGGTAACCATTTTTCTTTTCAGACTTTAGTGTGTGAAAAATCCAGCAGTGATGAGTGAACCTTCAAAACACTGAGTGCAATAGGCCAGACTCAAAAGGACAAAAATTATGCAATTTGGCCTATATGAAATAGCTAGAATAGGCAGATGCATAGAGGCAGAAGGTAGATTAGTGATTAGCGTGGACCAGGGCAGGGGGACCTGGGGAGTTACTGCCTAATGGGTACTGAGTTTCTCTTCAGGATGATAAGAATTTTGAAAATAGATAATGGTGATGTTTGTACAGCATGGTGAATGTGATTAATACCACTCAACTGAACACTTAAAAAGGCTTAAAATGGCAAATTTTTTGCCATATGTTTTTACTGTAATAAACCAGAAACAAAAACCAACTGCTGATGAGTTGATTACAACTAGTGGTGACCCCTTTGGACAGAGTAAGATAGCCCCATAGAGTTCCCAAGGGATGGCCGCATCTTTCTGCAGATTGACTGGTGGGTTCAAACCAGTGACCTTTTGATTAGCAGCAGAATGCATTAACCACTGTGCTACCAGGGCTCCTATAGCAAAATAATAAAATTTTACTGTAATAATAAAAAATGACAGTGAATGAATAAGTAGACCTATGGTGTGGTAACCTCTTAACTCAGTGGTTGTTCCTTGATGGAACAATATGGTCATAAAGACATGAATTCTTATTTCCTCTTTGAATAACCTGTTACCCAATCATTGCAGTTTCCTAAATTGAGTCTAGTGCAGCTTTTCCCTCTAGGCAAGGAGTGTCTGCGTGAGAGGGATTTCAGTCCGTTGTATTTTGTTTTGGTTTATGGTGCCTTCATGAGTATGGGATTTGTAGGCACTATGTTGTTAATTATAATAATTTCGTTAGTCGTTGTATCGGTGCAGACACCTTCAGCGCTCTTCATTAACTTAGTCAGCGTAGAAGTAGATTGTGTGACAAGAAAAGCCTGTCCTTTATAAGCTAATTTACAAGAACCTTGGCTATGCTTATTGAGGACCCTTCGTCTCCGCGAGCAAGCCCAGCCCATTCACCCCGGGAAAATGGAATTGACAAAAACCGCCTGCTAAAGAAAGACGCTTCCAGCAGTCCAGCATCCACGGCCTCCTCGGGAAGTTCTGCTTCTTTGAAATCCAAAGAAATGAGCTTGGTATGTAATGAAAACTGCCCCTTTCCTACTTTGTAGTTAATTTTCCTTTCAGGGCCAGAGAACCCTGATATATATGAAGGTGGAGTTTTAGTCATCGGGGTTTTAAGTGTTTATGTAATAAAACACATTGTTCTGTTCTTTGTCCCCATACAGATTTCACTTTTGTACACCTCAGTCTGTTTTGTACCATGATTGTTATTGGGTGCCACTGAGTTGATTATAACTCATAGTGACCCTACATGATATAACTGCTTTATTGGGTTTCTACTGTGTTATCTTCATGGGAGCAGATTGCTAGGTTTTTCTCCCCCTTAACGGTCAGCTGAGTTCTAACCACCAACCTTTCAGTTAGCAGCCGAATGCTTAACTGTGGTACCACCAACACCAAGGTTCTTTGTGCCGTGATTAAACAAAGCAAAACAAAACAAAACAAAAAAACCTTTGCTGTCGAGTCAGTTCCGACTCATAGTGACCTTACCGGACAGAGTAGAACTCCCCTGTAGAGGAGCGCCTGGTGGGTTCAAACTACCAGCTTTTTAGTTAACAGCCACCACACTTCACCACTATGCCACCAGGGTTTCCATACCACGATTTACCTGTCGTTGCCTTCTTATTTGGTGTCTTGGTTTTACCACTGCTGGTGTAACAGAATTGGCATACGTGGAAGTTCTTTTTTCAAGTTCTGGAGACTATAGATCCAAATCAGCAGCTTGACTGTTCTTGTTGGTAGCCCTGGGTCTCCTTTGGTTTTTGGTGATCCTCACAAGATGATGTGTGTTTGTCTGTGTGTCTTACTTGCTCTCTTTTAACTCAGAAGTGGTTAAGTCTAGGACACACTGTACATGGGTATGGCCTTATTATGTAATGGTAGATTGAATTATGGGAGGTGATGGCATTATACTACCTTACATTGCATCTGCAGGTATAGGAGAAACCGTGGTGGGGTAGTGGTTAGGCATTATGTTTGCTAACCGAAAGGTCTGCAGTTTGAATTCACCAGGTGCTCCTTGGAAACCCTATGGGGCAGTTCTACTCTGCCCTATAGGGTTGCTATGAGTAGGAATCGACTGGATGGCTCTTGAGTTTTGTTTTTTTTTTCCCACAGGTTTTGGGGTTACAATTCCAACACATACATTCAGGGGACACAATACCATCTTGGTGAGACTATGTTCTTGGTGTAGAAACCCGTAACAGTTTGCAGTCAGAAAGGAGTCCAACTCTCTTCGGTTCTCAGAAATTCTCATTATTTTCAGCTGTCCTGTTTCTGTTTGTTTTAAACTGACCCTGAGTGCTGGGGCCTGTTGCGATTAGGGCGCTGGTCAGAGTGGTGACGGGCAGGAGGCACTGGGTTAAGCCTGGAAGTGTTGGAGGAGGGGTGTGCTTCAGAGCCCATCTGTGTGTCGAGGTAATCAGCCAGCAAACAGTGGGCACCATGTCACCTCACTTAGCTCTCAGCCCCTTTGGGTGCTGGCTTGAGTATGTGCCAATGCAACACAGCCCATCGGGTCTAAAGCCTGAGAGGACTAATGTTCTTTCCTACACCATAACCTTTGTACTGTTTTAAAAGATGTAAACCAGTTGTGAGGTGAAGAAAGATGCTGTGTGTATTAGTTTCTTAGGGCTGTTATACAAGATCTCCAGCAGGGCAGTGGTTAAGCAGTTTGGCTGATAACCAAAAGGTCAGTGGTTCAAATCCACCAGTCACTTGTATAGCAAAGTACCATAAACTGAGTGGCTTAGAACAACAGAAATAACTTTTCATGGTGCTGGAGGCTATATACTTCTTTGTAGCTTCTGGTGGTTCCTAACAATCTTTGACACTCCTTAGTTTGTAGATACATCTCTTTAATCTTTGCCTTTTCGTGTGGTTGTCTTCCCTGTGTGTCTTGTCTCTCTGTCTTTTTTTTTTTTGTAAGCATATCAGTCATACTGGATTAGGGGCCACTCTGCCCCAATTTGACCTCATGTTAAGTTAGCTAATAACATCTGCAAAGACCTTATTTCCAAACAAGGTCACATTCACAGTATCGGGGGTTAGGTCTTCAGTATATCTCTTTGGGGGACAGAATTCAGCTTGTAATAGCTTGTAGCCCCGCTGCTGTTTCAGTTCCCAAGGGGGCCCTTCTCTGATGCTAGATAAGTCTCTGTCTGCACTGGTAGATGTCACATTGGCTCTGTAAGCTAATTGAGGAGTGATCCTTAAGTCCCAAAGGTCATTCATTTTAGGTGCCTGTCTCAAACAGAATAAGACTAGGTCTAGGGTTTTTGCTTCTAAGATGCTGGTTTGCTTCTTTGAAAATTGATGGCCCGTCTCAGACTCTGGCTGTTAGTAGCTTCAATCTGGCTGCTACTAAAAATGAAAGCAGAAAAGGGATCTTCCCAGTGACATTGTGGGCAGCCCAGACATTTGTTTCTGCATGACCAGGAACCCTTCTCTGGTGGTCATTCTTCCGACTTGGCCTAGACCCAACATCCACAAGCCTGACGGAAAATGCTTTTTAAAATAAAACCCACAGGAAGAAGTGTGATCCTGTTCTGTCCTTCTCACTACTAGAGTTTTAATTCTGGCAGGAAGAGGAAAGGTCAACATTTCTCGCTCACAAGTTAATGCTGTCAACATTGTGTGGATTTATGAAAATTGGCTGAGGGAGTTGCTAGAAGGTGCCCAGTGTCGCAGCTGCTGTTGTGATAAATTGTGTAATATGGCTTGGATTAAAAATAATGCTCATTTAATTTGTTTAATGATACCAGCATGAAAAAGCCAGCACGCCTGTTCTGAAATCCAGCACACCAACTCCGCGCAGCGACATGCCAACGCCGGGCACCAGCGCCACTCCAGGACTTCGTCCAGGCCTCGGCAAGCCTCCAGCCATGGACCCCCTCGTTAACCAAGCTGGTAGAGCGCTGCCTCTTGCTTTGCTTTGCTTTGTTTTGCTTTCACCATTCCCAGCTTGATTCATCTTCTGCTAATCTCGTGATGCCGCTTCTCCGTGAATATTAAATGCACTTACTGCCGCTCTCTTTCCTGTCTCTGAAAAGCCATGATAAGAAACAGATGTTTGTCCTTGGGTTGTAACAGCTGTGCTCTGTTCTGGTTTTGACTGTTGACACTGGACTTTTATTTCCAAATAATCCAAATACTAGGGTCGTCAATAAAGTTTCTGGTAATTATTCCAAATGTAAGCTCCTCACCAGACTATCGTTGTGGGTCTGAGTTAGCTAATATTGACGGAAGTGGTGGGTTTGGCTTTCCCGGAGTGTGCTTCTTGCTTACTTTGGTTGGCTGGTTTTCTGCGGATATGTCTCATGGGAAGCAGTGGTCTCTCCTTCAGTGGAAATTGGGAGTGTTTCCCCGAGACTGTGCCCATGAATAAACTCGTAACTTTCAACTTTATCTTCCTCCCTGGGAAAGGGAAAAAAATAACAACCGGGCTCAAAGGAAAATAGGCACCAGAATATTCCTCCTAAAACCCGTGCTTTGGTTTACGTAAATCCAGGATTGGGTTTTCATTTGGAATTGGTACCAGGGAATGGAAAGTTCGGACTAAAGGAGAAATCTTGGATTTTATCAAGAAAATCTTCTTTTGAAATTAAGTCAGGTAAACACTTAGTGTCTGTGCCTTGGTTTGCCCTCTATAAATTGGGTACAATAATACCTCTTAATTGCCGTGATTTCCCTGTGCTAGCTTTTCTCTCAGTGAGAAAATGTGTGGGTAGTGCATCCACTGGGGTCTTTCCTGGAGGTGAATTCAGCTCTGGGAAAGAAGGGCCCTTGCATATAAATCTGAGGTGATTTTCTCCCAAAGCCTTTCCTTCCTCTTTTTCCCATAATGAGCAACCGCCAGAAAAATGGCACTGGAAACTTTTTGATCAGACTTGAACTCAAGAGTGACGGTTGAATCACTCTCCCCTTGTTGTTTCTTTCAGCAGCCGGTTTAAGGACGCCTCTGGCCGTGCCCGGCCCGTACCCTGCCCCGTTCGGCATGGTCCCCCACGCCGGCATGAATGGCGAGCTGACCAGCCCGGGCGCCGCTTACGCGAGTTTGCACAACATGTCTCCTCAGATGAGCGCTGCGGCCGCCGCGGCCGCCGTGGTGGCCTACGGGCGCTCCCCGATGGTAGGCCGCGGGCTGCGCTGGATCCGTGGGTCGGGCTTCGGTTCAGTTAGCAAAGCTGCAGGCTTCATTTAGCACTGTCAGGCGCCGGGCCGCAGGCAGAGTTGGAAAGGGACGGCCGCTGTGGAGGCCTCTGCTCCACACTCCGTGGGCCGGAGCAGCAAACGCCACACGTCTCACAAAGACGCCCAGTGTTCCAGTGCCTGCCGCTGCCTTTTTCGTGTCAGCCTTCATCGTCGTGCTGGGTCATTAAGTTAGGGCCAAACGGTTTTTGTTGTACTGTTTCTGTGGGTGAAAAAAAAGTCAGTGTTCAGCAGCTACTTCAGTGGTTCAGGGGACATCTGGTTTTTCCCTCCAGAGTAGCTTTTTTTTTTTTTTGAAGGTGATGAAATGACTGAAATAGCTCACAGAAGCCTTTTCATTCATTTTCTTGAGCTTTTCTTTCTTTCCCCAGTTCTTAGAAGAAAATATTTCAGAAGCCTTAACTTTCTCTTTCCATGCCCGTGCACATATTATTCTATAAACCTAGTAGCCTGGCTTCCATGTGAAATGTGATCTCAGTAACCAAGGGAGAAAGACAAAGCACCATGAAACCAGGGCTGGGGGCACATTTTCCTTTGTCCTATTGCTCTGCCTTTAGACCAGTGTATAAATGGCCTACTTTTTCTCCAAGAAGATTCAGGACCACATTTGAAGTGTAAAATGGACTTGTGTAATCATTGAATGTGTAAGAAAAGCGAGTAGATTACAACCCGTGGCAAAGAAAGACCCTGAGTCATTTCTGTTTGGTGTTTGAAATAGCCCATGTACATTGGCTCCATCTCCCATCCGCCATCTTCAGGTAGCAATTGCTCTGATAGCCTGGGGCGACGTTAGAGTTTATTGTTTCTTTTATCTTGTCTGCACTCGGGGGGATACCAGTGCAGTGTGGTAAGTGAGACAGCCTAGACTAAAGCAGGCGGTTAGGGACTAGACTCGAACATTATCAATCAAAACAAAGCAAAATGCTGCTGCCCTTGTCAGTTCGGACTCTGGCAACCCCAAGTGTACCAGCATAGAACTGTGCTCCATTGAGTTGTCAGTGGCTGAGTTTTTGGAAGCAGATTGCTGATCCTTTTTTTCTGAGGTACCTCTGAGTAGACTGAAGCCTCCAACCTTTGATTAGCAGCTGAGTGCGTAATTGTTTGCAACACCCTGAAACTCTGGATTCTGGCAAGATAAGCAATCCATATGTGAATACTGAAGCATTAACTTAGACTGGTGGTTCTCAATGGAGAGGAAGTGGACAGTGATTTTGTCCCCCAGGGGACATTTGGCAGTGTCTGCAGACACCGTTGGTTATCTCAGTTTGAGAGAGGGTGTTATTACTGTTACTTTAAGAGGGCGAAGATACTGCTAAACACCCAAGCACGGGATAACGCCTCACTACAAGGAATTATCCAGCCTAAACTGCCTGTAGTGCTGAGATGGGGAAATCCAGAGTTAACATACTGCTCGCTATACTTGCTTGCTTGAAGCAAAACATCCTAAGTCTACCAAAAGTATTTACCATAGGAATCTGGCTGTCAGTATACAACTGGATCATACTCTCACCCCACCTCACCGAAAAGAAATGGCTGTATTGCTTCTGCATTATAATTTTCTTTTGAGAAATGCTGGGGAAGATTACTGTTCTCATTTATATTGCTTCAGGGGAATAGAAATGAATTTCTAATGAAAAGTCTTCTTAGTTATTAACAAAATGCCTACTAGGGCTGAACTGAGTCCACTATGCTTTATTTTGCTTCCAGGTTGGATTTGATCCTCCCCCTCACATGAGAGTACCTGCCATCCCTCCAAACCTGGCAGGAATCCCTGGAGGGAAACCGTAAGTACCTCTAACTCCTTGGTTTTGTTTTAAAGGTAGTTACTCATTGGTATTAGTGGACTAGAATTCCAGAGGGAGCACAGGCTTGGGCGTGTGCTAGTATCTCCCTGGCGAGTGTTAACAGTTTCTATAAATAGGCAGCTTATACGTGTCATGCCTTTCTTCTCTGGCGATGTGGTGTGCTTTGCTGTTTCTGGAGAGTAGCTGATGGCAGTGGGGCCAAGGAGGAGACAACTAGAAAGGACTAGCCCTCCTTGCTTGGCACACTCCGAAAGTTGCTGTGTTGCGTTGCCACTTGGTGAAAGGCTATCTGCTAGAAGTTGTCACCAGTACAATACTGTTGACCATATGCAGCTATGCAGTCTTGAAATCTCCGAACTTCGAAATTTATTGGCTTTTGATCTGATCCAGTGCCACCTTTTACTCACTCTGGTGGAAATGAGAGTTGCGTGAAGAAGGGTAGGTTCCAGGACGCGGTGGTGCTTCAGTGGTAGAATTTTTGTTTTCAGTGCAAAGGACCTGGTTGGATTCCTGGCTGATCGATGTACCTGCGGCACAGTCATGACCCATATTTCGGTCAGTGGAGGCTTGCATTTTGCGGTGATCCTAAACAGGTTTCCGTGGTGCTCCCAGCCTAGGATGGGCTAGGAAGAAAGGCCTAGTGATCTATTTCTGAAAATGAGCCAGTGGAAACCCTGTGGATATGGATGCCCACACAATGTTGTCCTGTGATACGAGTAGGAGATGAGCCCCCTAGGTTGGAAGGTACTTGGAATAGACAGTGGACACACAGTGAACTCAGGCATCCCAGTGATCACAAAGCTGGTGCAGGACCAGACTCTTTTGTTTGGTTGTACATGGGTCCCTGTGAATCGAAGGTGACTCCACAGTAACTAACAACAGCAACTGCACCGATGGTACACTCAGTATTTTATTTGGGTATAATTTACTATGTTTGATGAAATACATCTATTTTAATTATTGAAAGAATTAGAAGGTTTAGGTTATATGAATTACAATGATAAAAAGAAGAGTAATTTGGGGAAGGAAGAAAGATAGGTGAAAGGACCTATAGTATTTGAAATTTGAAAAATCTAGTTGTTTACTTTCTCCAGGTCACTTAAAAAAATCACATACTTTTTCATAAATGTTAAAAAAAAAAACCACTCCTGTCAAGTTGGGTCCAACTCATAGCAACCCTGGAGGTCAGAGTAGAACTGCCCCGTAGTTTCCAAGGAGCCCCTGACAGATTTCAACTGCCAACTTTTTGGTTAGCAGACATAGCACTTAACCTGCTTCGCCACCAGGGTTTCCTCCGTAAATATAAATGTTAGTCATTAGAATATAATTTCAGTGAATTCACAGTAGTTTTTTACAAAGCAGATTTTAACTGTGACTGTCTTTCTTGCATCGCAGCAAATAGCGCTGATGTTCCCTTGGATAGAAGATGGCAGAAAGCCTTTTCAAATTTTGTTAATTTTCTAAATAGTTTTGCACATTGCCTTCAGCTTGTTTTAGTTACACTTTTTATAGCTTCATGTTATGGCTTTCAGCTTTTTATCTGTGCTTCCATTGCATATTACAGTACTGTATAATATTTTGCATGGTCCATTCAAATACTTAGTCATACTTGTATGGTTTTGATTGGAGCCTTTCTCAAATAATCCGTCAGCATGAGAAAAAAATTGAATTCTTCACCCCATCACCTGCTTTTAGGGAAGCACATACCCATCGTTCCAATTTATGTACATTATACTATTTCACAGTAATTTGATTCATGATGAAATGAGGCCTTTGTCTGTACTATGAATTACTAGAGGTTTTTTAAGAATTTGAGGTGACCTCTAGGCCTGATAAAGAGAGAGAAGATGGAGCAGTATTTACTTTTCTCAGCTTATTTCTTCTGAATACTCATACACTGCAGTGGGGGTTTCCCTGGGGATGCCTGTCTTCTTCCAGCCTGGACTGTCCCAAGGGCATCTGCAAGTGATTCTTCTCTATGGGTGCTGGTGCGGTGGGTTTTGTGTGATCCACCCAGCTATGAGTGGATAAAGGGCCAGCAAATAATGTCTGTATAAGAAGCAATTATAATAGTAATAGTAGTTTGAATAGTCAACTAAGGGCAAGTGCAGCTGACAGGTAGGGAAAGCCAGCTTCAAGAGTCAAAGACCATGGGGTGCATCCATCTGCCAAGACCACACCTTGAGTTGATATGAGAGAGAGACTGTTAGGGAAAGTGTGTGGAGCTGTGGTTACAGAGCTGGTGTGGAAGACTACAGGGTTTGATTAACTGGGACCTTAACTCTGTGTGTTCGTGTCTCTGTGTGTGTGTGAAGTGGTCTAGCAGATACTTTGAACAGACACAACCTTGATGACAAACAATGCTCATTAGAGCCAAAATACTCATGTCATTGGCATGCGAGCTTCTTGAATATCTGTGTGTTCTAATTCATGTAACTAGGATATCACAGTGATAGTGGGCACAGTGGCAAAGTTGTGAGACGCTCGTGTTTGGGGGTAATTTTCTGTCTTTGATTGAAATGGCCATTGGCCTCTGAATCTGAATGGCCACTCCTTTTTCTAAAATAAACTTTTCCTGCAGGGTTCTCTTTCAAGTTGGAGGTCAGTCATTGGATACGAGGAGCACAGAAATAATGTCAGAGGGGAAAAATGAGCTTCTCTATTGTCCCTGTGGTGTGAGCTACTACAATTCTACTTTCAATAGAGTAATTTCATCAGTTAGTGCAAGTGGAATCCTGTGCTTGTGTTTTAGTAATGGTAACTGAGAAGTGTGTCTCAGGCTGGTTTCTCTAGAGAAGTAAAACCAGCAAAGCATATAACTACACATAGAGAGGTTTATATCAAGGAAATGGCTTTCATGACTAGAAGTCCCAAGTCCATGGATTAGACTAGAGGCTTCTCCTGGTTTACAGCCTGTGGAGACCAACAGATTCCAAGACTGGCAGGCAAGAGCGCAGGTAGCTGCTATCTCCAGTCCCAAGAACCAGAGGTCAGAAAAACAAGAGCCAGCTGCAAGATCCAGAGGAGGCAAAAGCCTATCAGCCTTGCCAGGCAGTTCACCGATAATGGTATGTAGGCCACACCTCCAAGGAAACTCCCTTTCCACGGGTTGGCTCCTCACTCAGCCAGTCCTGTCGTGGGGGTGATCATGTTATAATCATGGAGGTGATGATAGCGTTATACAGCTGCCAGAGTACATAACTGCCACACCATTGAGGTCGTAGCCCACCCAAGTTGACACATGACATTAACAGTCACTGTATTTCTTAAACTGTCCAGGTGAGCACCACCACCAGTTGCTATTGCTTTGACTCTGACTTGTGGTGACCCCATGAGTGTCAGAGTAGACCTGTAGTCTGTGGAGTTTTCAGTGGCTGATTTTTCAGAAGTAGATCAGCAGGCCTTTCTTCTCAGGTGCCTCTGGGTGGGCTGGAGCTTGAACTTCCAACCTTAACAGAATTGGTTTTTACCAGTCTGTCATCCAGTGATACTTTTATAACAGAAGTAAAATGAATTGCTAAAAAAAATGAATGGAGGGAAAAAGAAAGTAGAAGCCTTGTTGTTTAATTACAAGAGTAACAATCATAAACTACCCTGTCAAGTTGCCTTGTCAATTACTGTACTCGTTCCTTGCAGACGGTAGTACCCGGTTTGCAGACCCATTTTGAGTAGCTCTGGTCTCTGGCACTTATTTTAAGGGAAACGTTGGCACAGCAGTCTGTCCAGGATGAGCCAGACAGCTTTTATAAATGTCATCCTTGGAGAAATAGCAGTTGAAAGAAGGACCCTCTTATAAAAGAGGATAGAGAGTAAGGTGGAAGATAAAAAGGTAATGATTTGCAGACTTACATCAATGTGGGTTGCACATCAGGGTGTTTTGTGCTAGGTGGGGGTGGTGCTACAGAAACGAAGTGGGTGCGTGTTCCCCGCTTCAGGGGCTGCATAATACCGTGGTGGTTGTTAGCTGCTGTTGAATCAGCCCTGACCTATGGGGAACCCATGCACTACAGGGTCGGACTGTTGTGATCCATGGGGTTTTCATTCACTGATTTTGAGAAGCAGGTGGCCAGGCCCTTGTTCTTAGTCTTAGTCTGTAAACTCTGCTGAAACTTGTCAAGCATCACAGCAACACACAGACCTCCACCGCTGACAGATGGCTAGTGGTTGTTGATGATGTGAGTTCACCAAGGTGTCCCACGTAGAAGGAAAGAATTCTACCACTAAACCACCAGAATAACCGAAGAGGGTATCTGTTGCTGCTGTCAAGTCAGTTCTGACTCACGGAGTTTCCGAGTAGGACTACTCCATAAGTTTGTCCTTTTTTTACCTCTGAGCTTTATAGAAGCAAAGTGCCAAGCCTTCCTTATGCAATTCTTGCTACTAGGTGCGTTCAAACCACCAATCTTCAGGTTAGTCATCAAGCAGAAAATGCCTGTGCTGCCCGGGGACACTGTGCCACCACTTGCTTCCTGACTGTGTAGTTGCTGCATTGTTGTCGGTCATCAAGTCTGTTTCAGTGCAGAAGAACCCTGTAGAACAGAGTAGAACTGCCGTATCAGATCACAGGTCTTTTCTCCCAAAGAACCACTGGTAGATTCAATCTATTTAGTAACCGAGCACTGAACCATTATGCTGTCAAGGATTCCTTGTTGGTGTAGTAGAAATACTTAATAAAAATAAATCTGCAGTTAAATTTGTGATGACTGTGGTGAAGGAGAAGCACTGGGTAACAGGAAAACTTATGAAAAGATGCCCACATTGAGGACTGGTGGGGCTCCCTTGCACACCTTGGCAGCATAGCAGTGCTGCTCTACAGCTGCTCACCGAGAGGTCTGCCGTTCAGATCCACTAGTGGCTCCTTGGAAACTCTGCATCAATTCTCCTCGGATCTGTAGGGTCGCTGTCAGTCGAAACTGGCTCAGTGGCACGTAACGACAACCTCAGGATGAGACCCATGAGCTTAAAGCTGAAGCCTGTGTAGGAAGGAAGTAATGAACCAGGGTGATGAGGGCCGAGCAGTGAGCACCAGTGCTGATGGGGGTTTGGTGTGGTCTGTGCCCTGAATGCGGCTAGCTGGAGGGATTCCTATAGGAGAGGAGGAGGCCCTACTTAGGAGTGTTACAACTGTGTCCTAGATTGAATTTTGTCTCCCTAAAAATGTGTTGTCAACTTGGCTAGCCCAAGACTCCCAGTATTACGTGATTGTCCACCATTTTGTCATATAATATGATTTTCCTGTGTGTTGTGAATGTTACCTCTGTGGTGTTAATGAGATCGGATTATTGCCAGTTACATTAATAAGGCAGAACTCAACGTACAAAATCAGGTTGTTTTAAGTCAATCTATTTTGAGATGCCAAAGAAAACAGTGAGCAGAGAGACATAGGGGCCACAGACCACCAGGAAGCAGGGGCGAGAAGAATAGCGTGCCCTTTGGACCTGTGGTCCCAGTGCTGCGACACTCCTCAACCACGGAAAATAAATGATAAGGACTTTCCCCTAGCACCAACAGAGAAAGCAAGCATTCCTCTGGAGCTGGCACCCTGAATTTCTGCTTTTTAGTCTCCTAGACAGACAGAGAGAACAAATTTCTGTTTTTTAAAGCCACTCCCTTGTGATATTTCTGTTATTGCAGCACTGGTAACTGCGACAAGTGGGAAGAGTTCATTTGGGGTTGAATAGAACTTCAGGTCCACTTTGGTGTAAATGGTCCTTGGTATTTTGATCACCCGTGATGTCCTCACTGAGAACCAGGGTTGTGCTTCTGCCTAGCCCTCTCCAATCATGGCATTCACTGCCACCAGGAATATCCATTTTCCTTGGCTGTGTGAAAGCTCTTCCAGCCCTTGAGGTGACATCTGCCTCCCTGTAACTTTTGATCTTCTAGTTTTTATGACCCCTGAGACCACCCAGTATACTGCTAATTCATCATCCACTGGACAGCTCCTCAGATATTTGGAGACCACCATCTCTTGCCACCCACAGCTTCTCTTCTGGCTGAATAAGTCTGTTGCTTCAGCCGTATCTTGTGGAATATAATTTTGGGTTCCCACACCATATGCTTGCTGAAATCTAGACTTGGTCACTGCCTGCCTGTGCTTTCTGCCACACATATTCATTGAGATATACCATGGAGACTTAGGGTACACCATGGGGAGCTTGCAGTCTGGTGTTGGGGAGACAACATTAATCAAATAATTACCCAAACATGCAAAATGAGAATGGAGAGAAGAACTATGCATGACACAGTAAAATGGTCAGTGGAGAGTATTTGACAGGGGCTGATCTTGTCTGAGAGCGTGAGGAGAGATTCACTGCAGAAGCTGCATTAAGCTGGCCGGAGTAGGGAGAGAACCTATAGGTGGAGGGATCAGCATGTGCAAAGGCTCTGTGGCTTACGTGGTTTCTGTCAAAATGAAATAGAGCAAGATGATTTGCACTGCCAATGTTCTAGACTTTTGTTTCTCATATTAAGGGGACTAGAGTCTTATTTAATAAGAGTTTTCCCAACCAAGCTGATATCTTCCCTCCCTGCTTCGCTCTCTTCCTTCCTCCCTCCCTCCTTCACAACAGTTTCTCCTGATTTCCCTCTCTCTTTCAAAGGATTCTTTTTTTCTGTCATCTGGGCCCTAAATTTTAGGTTGTTTCTTCCATGTTTCATTCTCATTTTATCCGATCTTTGTTAAAATCCTTGCGTTTTTCATAGTAACTCTTCAAATAAACTCCTAGATAAGTTTTGCCTTTTTTTACCCACCCATAACCTCACTCAAATGAATGTCAGCTTATTCTTACAGAAAGCACATCTGTGCAGGTCCCTTTCTTTCTCTGATATCTTCAAAAATTGAATATAAACTCTGAATTATGGTGTTCAAGCCTCACTCCAGCCAGCCTTTCTAGCCATGTGTCCTGTTTGTTTTACACTACAAAGCCCTGTTCTGTGGGAACTCTTGCCCTCCTACCTGGGACAACTGTGCTTTTCAGTAATCTTCACCTCTTCATTGAAATACTTCCATTCCTGAAAGACCACCTCAATTGCTGCTCGTTTCATGAAGCCTTTGCTGATTGCATCCAGCATATATGAGCTCTTTCCAGAATCCCTCCCCTCCTTAGGTTACTCTCGCATTTTATGGAATACCTCACACTTTGGCCTTGTGTGATAATCATGTGCACATGCCATATTTATTTCTGCTTCCTCTTCATTAGAATTGAATTCAGCTCCTTGAAGTTCCCTTGTTGCTTTTGAGTGTAGATACCAAACAAATAAATGTTTGTGGCATTAGACAGATGGTAGGTAGCCCTAGAGTCTCTCAGACCTTTTGTTGTTAGCTACCATCCAGTTAGCTCCAACTCACAGGGACCCCATTGCACAGTGGAGTGAAGTATCCCCAGTCTCACACCATCCCAATGATCAATTACGGATAGAACTGTTGGGATCTATAGGGTTTTCATTGGCTGATTTTTCAGAAGACAGCCGCCAGGCCTTTCTTCCTAGTCATCTTAGTCTGAAGCTCTACTGAAACCTATTCAGCATCACCCCAAAAACCCATTACCATCAAGTTGATTCCTACTCAGCGATCCTATAAGACAGAATACAACTGCCTCATAGAGTTTCCAAGAAGCGCCTGGTGGATTAGAACTGCTGGCCTCTTGGTTAGTAGCTATAGCACTTAACCTCTATACCACCAAGATTTCCCTCATTGTGATACAACCTGCCAACCTCCACTGACGAGTGACAACTCTGTGTGAGGTCCATTAGCTAGGAATTGAACCTGGGTCTCCCACATGAGAGGTGAACCACACCACTGTCCCCCAAGACTTTTTAACACCCTGTGATGAACCCGGTTGGAAAGGAAAGTTGAACTTTGCATTTTAGAATAATGTAGTATGGATTTCTAAGAGCTAACCCAGACTTTGTTTTCAAACCTTCAAGGGTAGATTTCCTTAGTATCATTTGGTCAGCTTAATTTGAACTTACTTTTGGTTATACGAAATTTATTCACCTAAGCTTTAGGAAGGTGATCATTGGTAAGTGGAATTCTGAATTTAGATAGACTGATACCCAGTTATTGTGCCTTACAGCCCCCTCTCCCTGCAACTTTTTCCTGGCCCCGTAGCACCACTTTTCTTCCTATAAATACCTGGGCTGCAGTCCACCTGCCTCATATAGTAACACCTGGAGGTCAGTAATAACTCAGACTGATCATAGTTTGACTTAAGATTCCAGGTTAGTTCAAGGTTCCTCACCCTGTGTTTTAATGCCAGACATGTAATTCAGAAATCGTCCACCCACTTGTTTAGTGTTTAAATAAATCTTAAAGTACCTTTTTGGATTTGGAGCCTAAAGGGAAAAGAAAATTTTAAGTACATTTGGGATAAAATTGTCTCTTAGGAAAACATGTTTTGTGGCAATGTAAAGAGACTCTTCCCGAGCTTCTAGCCAAGAAGGCGTTTCTGTGGCAAGGGGCCCCTGGCCACCCCCTCCCACTCTTGGCCTTGTTTCTGGTTTCTCTGTTGACCAGCTCTGGGTTCCACAGCTGGTTTATTAGGAGACTTGAAAATGAATTCAGTTTCTTTTTACTTGCTGTAATATTTTGGTGTTTGTTGCCTAGTGAATGCCAAAAGTGCTTTGTCTGTGTTGTGCCTTGTGATGGTCATGTAGGTTTAGTTTACAGGGCCCTGGTGGAGCAGTAGTTAAGTGATACAGCTATTAACCAAAAGGTTGGCCGTTCACACACAACAGCCGCTCCTTGGATACCCTAAGGGGCCATTCTCCTCTGTCCTCGAGGGCTGCTGTGGGTTAGGATTGACTCCATGGCAACAAATTTGGTTTGGTTTCTACTTTTTCACCTCAGATGACCTGGGAGTTTTTGCTGATTTCATGAGATCATATTGAAGTGAGGTTCTTTTTCTTTTATTTTCCTTTTTTTGACATGAGTTATGTTTTGCTGCCAGACAGTTGTCCTTACCCTCTCTGTCTCCACCCTCACCCCGCCAATAGTGACTTTCATCTGATCAGATATAAGTGTTATTGGGGACTTTCTTGTTTGTCTCTAGCAGTTGGCTCCTTTGCTAGAAGTTTTGGCTTGAGTTTTCAAATGGTAAGTATATTTTTGAACTTCTCTGTTTCTCATCCAAGAATCCCTCAGTTTGTATCTTTGTCTTGCATAGGAGCCTGATTTTTAGCCCCAGCACATTTAGTAATAGGAAATCACTTAATTGGTGGAGGAAGTAGAGTTTAGAACTTGATTTCAAATGCTGGCAGCCTTCTAGTTTGTCAGCTAGGCAGTTTCTGTGTTATCTTTGCTTATTTAGTAGGATTTTGTTTTATCTGGTAAGTCTCTTTTTTGTCTCTGTTTTACAGTTTATTTTTTGCCTTTAAAAAACAAAAACTGTTCACTTAAGAAGTAAAAGTCACCCTTTTTTAATGCTTAGAGTGTTCTGCTTGTGGTCTATTTATGTATTTTATTGTGCTTTAAGTGAAGATTTACAGTGCAAATAGTTTCACTCAAAAATTTATACACCACTTGTTTCATCACGTTACTTGGCAATCCCCAGAATGTGACAGCATTCTCCCACTTTCCACCTCTGGTTTCCTGTATGTCTTTGTCCAGGTTTCCTATCCTTTCCAAACTCTGTCTTTGCTTTTGAGCAGGTGTTGACCATTTAGTCTCATGTACGTGATTGAACTAAGAAGCTCTTCACTCATGTGTGTTACTGTTTGTCTTGTACCATACTGGCACTGAGTTGATTCCTACTCATAGTGACCACATAGCAGAGAGTAGAACTGCCCTGCAGAGTTTCCAAAGAACACCTGTGGATTAGATGCCCTGATTTTTTTGATTAGTAGCCGTAGCACTTAACCACTGCACAATGAGGGTTTCTGTTTGTCTTATAGACCTGACTAATCTTTGACTGAAAGGTAGATTTGGGGAGTGGCTTGAGTTCTGAGCTGGCAAGGTGTCTGGGGAACATAGTGTCAGGTGTTCCTTTAGTCTCAGAACAGTAAGTCTGGTCATTTTTAGTGAATTTCAGTTTCATTCTACACTTTTCTCTCTCTGTGCCCAGGACCCTCAATTGTGATGCTTGTCAGAGCTATCAGTGGTCGTAGTCGGGCACTGTCTGGTTCTGACCTCAGGCCAGGTGGAGGCTATGGTTCATGTGGTCCGTTAGTCTTTTGGACTGATGTTTTCCTCCTGTCTTTGGTTTTGTTCCTTCTGTTTTGCACTGAACCAGGTGGAACCAATACTTGTATCATAGATGGCTGCTTTCAAGCTTTTAAGACCCCAGATGTGCTCACTACAGTCAGATGTAGAGCATTTTCCTTATGAACTGTTATGGCAAATGACCTAACTGTCCCTAAGACCATGGTCCCTAGCTCTCAGCCTGTAATTTAATTTTTAATAAAGCCCTTCGTTGATTTAGAAATGCTATCTTCCTAATAAAGATAAGAATTGCACTGTAATTTATACATATACTAGTTGAAGGGTATGCTGAGATGCCAAGCTAGAAAAAAATCATGCAAGAAGTCAAGAATTTTGTAGATGTTGTAGATTAGATGTTCAAAAACGCTAAGAAAATAAAGACAATCTTAGTGACAAAGAGAAAGATTTCACCCCACCACAAAATTTATTTATATATAATTAAGGATCTATTCTACTGAAATCTTAAAATAATAAGGACCTGAGTTTCTTATACCTTATACCACCATCCCCCCAGCTATCACCCTTACTACTTTTACAGGCTAAGACTGTTCTTCCAGAATCATCATTACATTATTCTTCTCTTAGAGTCACGCATCCCCCAAAGTCTTGCCTCTGGGTTCCAGAATAAACCAGGCTGATCATGTCAGTGTGTCTCATGTTCTTTATGGGTGATTAGGTGTCTTCTTCAGGCTGTTCCCACATTATCTGTCTTCAGGGGATGATGTCAAATGTAGTGCTGATACAGGTGGTAAGGTAGATCTATGTCTAAGACCTCCATTTGTACCTGTGGCCTGAGTCTTATAATGAAACTTGGATCTTCTTGTACCAGTAGCAGTGTGGTGGTGGGCTAATGACTGATCCTCTCCTATGCCTCTACCCCTTGTCTCTAAATATTAAAAGGGAGAGCCAGAATTCCAAAATCCAGTGTTGGCTGTCATCACAGAAGCACATCCTGTGACATGGGAATGAAAAGTCGGCTGTGTATTATACTTTCCTATGTAACTTCAGAGCACAGAAGTTAGGTTCACAGGGTACGTTTTTGTTAGGGCACACTCAAAAATAGGAAAATGGTAGGTTAAGTATGGTGTCCTGCTTGTTAGTGACCAAAGTGAAACTGTAACATGAGTCTTCTCACGTTCTGGCCATTATGGTATTGGTCATGCTGTTTCGATATGAAGACGCAGGATCAAGCCATGTGGTATGTTATCTGTGATTTGCTTCTGTCAAAGCTTGGTGTGGATTCACGGTTTTGCCGACTTGGAAAAGGGCCGTGAATTTTATGGGCTTTATGCTTTTGTTGCATCTCGTTTTGGTGTAAATCAAAAAGCTATTTAGAAGCTGCCTCCCCCTTGGGAAATTTGATGCCATCTCTTAGTGACATTGGGTGTGGCTGCTAGAAATACCATGGGAAAAGTTGGCTCACATAACCCAGGTGGTTTTTTTGTTCTGTTTTACTTTATTTTCATTGCCAAAGTGACTGTCATAGATTGCATTGTGTCCCCCCAACATATGTACCAACTTGGCCAGTCTGTGTTTCCCAGTAGTGTGTTATTTGCATCATTTTGTCATCTTACATGATTTTCCTGTGTGTTGTAAATCCTTCTGCAATGATGTTGATGAGGTACGATTAGAGGTAGTAATGTTAAATGAGGCAAGACTGAACATGCAAGATTAGGCTGTATCTTTAGTCAGTCTCTTTTGAGGTACAGAAGAGAGAGGAACAGAGAGACACAGGGACCTCATGCCCCCAAGAAAGTAGTGCTTAGAGCAGAGCATGTCCTTTGGACTGGTGGTCCCTGGACTTGAGGATCTCCAAGACCAGGGGAAGTTAATGACAAGGACTTCCTCCAGCACGGACAGAGAAAGCCTACCCTGGAGCCGACACCCTGAATTTGAACTTAGAGCCTTTTAGATTGTGAGAGAATGAATTTCTGTTGGTTAAAACCACCTGCTTGTGGTATTTCTGTAATAATTATTAGCAGTAGATGACGAAGACAGTGACCTTTTATGTCTTCATGAGGGATTATTGTTGTTAACTGGCATTGAGTCAGCCTCGAACTCATGGCAACTCCAAGTACTGCCTGGTCCCATGCTGCCCCCATGGTTGTCTGCTGATCCATAGTGATGAAAGCCATAGTGTTTTCACGGGCTGATTTTGGGAAATAGATTGCCGGGCTCTAACTTGTTCAGCCTCATAGCAACAGGCAAGCCTCCACTGACAGGTGATTAATGGCTGCACGTGAAGTGCATTGGCCGAGAATTGAACCCCAGGTCTCCTGCATGCAGGGTGAGAATTCTGCCAGTGAACAACCAGTGCCCTCCTAAAAGTGATTAGATAGCAGTGAACAACTGTTGGCTTTTAGGTTCATTTATTGAGTGCTGGCTGTGTACCAAGGCGTGTGTTTGCCAGTGATGTCACCCTACCTGTCCCTGAAGAACTCTGTCATGGAAAAGACAGGCATGTAACCGCATGTTATAGTGCACAGAATAATAAGCACTGTAGTAGAGATTTATGTGAAGAACTTGCAAGCAGGAGAAGGTTCATCCTCCCTAAGGGGCTTGTGGTTGTCTGAGGGAGGGTGAGGAAAATACCCTCGGTGGGGCGGTGGGGTTGGAGGAGTGCTATTCTAGGCAGAGATGGGGGAGCACTTCTGTAGCTCTGAAATGTGACATCATGTGATGTTTTAGGAGACTGGCCTGTGGGATTTAAGGATAGAGGAGCATCACATGAAATGAAGGTTACTGGTGCTAAATTGTGAAGGGCTTGTTGTGCCCTAAAGAAGCTTCAAGAGTGGGTGACAGCTTTTGACAAGACCAGATTTTTGATACTTGCTGATGCATCAAGAAATTGCACGTCAGGAGGTCTGTGTCCTCTGCCATCAGGTCCTTGCTGCACTGTTATCTCTGGGGTCTGTGGCTCTCATTACTGTTGACTTGATGAAGCTACTGCAGTTCTGGCTATTTCCAGCAAACCAGCAACTCTGGAAACATCCCTTTCATTTGGCCACAGAACACAGCACAGTTTTATTAACAGTGGCCGGTCTGCTGGGAAAAGAATAAACTGCTTCCTCAGAATGCAGTCTTATTTGCAGTTCAGTCTGCCACGAGAAGTCCCGGTGGAGACTGGTTTCTTTTAGTTCCTGTGCCTTCTGCTCTGTGCCCAATAAATGAAAAGTCCCTTGCCCCTAACTAATTTGATTTCATTCCAAAATTGTGAAGTTTAGTGTGGGGAGGTTATTCTTTTACATTCAGCAACTGGGTTTCAGAATTAGATGCTATCGCAGTCTACAGCTGTTTGATTCAGAAAGCTGGGTGCTGGTCTCAATTCCCTGAGGCCTCGCATATGGGGTATACAAAGTGGGGTGATCCGCAAACAAGAGGTCCAGGGACTAGAGCTTTTGGTCCTACAGTGTGCCACAGTCCTGTCCACGTGTCCTGCTGCTCTCTCTGGATGTTTTTCATTGTCTTAGGAGTTCCTGGGTGATACAGACAGTTTATATTCTCAGCAGCTAATGAAAAGATAAGAGGTTCAAGCCCATCTGGAGGTGTCTCATAAGAAAGGCCTAGCAATCAGTGTGTGAAAACCCTGTGGCATTCTGACACACATGGGGTTACCAGGAGTCAGAGTGGACTCAGTGGCTACGAGAAAGCCATTGTTCTTGTACTTTCCCCATTCCCACCTTGCTTCTTCCTTCATCTTTGTGTCCTCGGACTCTCACAGTTCTGTCTGGTAGTTGAGATAAGAGCCCTGGATTCAGTATATTTCTCACTTTACCTCTTAAAAAAAAACCCATGGTTGTCATGCTGTTGTTTCCTGATGGTGCATCATAAGTGCCCAGTACTCTGTGTTAAGTGCTTTGCTATTCTGTCTCAATCCGTGCAGCCACCCCTGTGATCCTTGAGTTTTATTACTATTAGTTCTGTCCTAGGGATCAGGAAGCAGACACATTACAGCATGAAGGTCCTTATGCCAGTTAGTGAGGCTGATGAGCCAGGACTCCGGCCAAACCAAAGGTGTACCAGCAGCAAAGTCTGGGTTCTGGTCCTGGCTGGGGACCTGATCTCATGTGTTAATCTGTTTGGTACTTTACTTTTTCTTTTTCTTTCTTTATTTTTAAGGAATCATATTTGTTTTCCCATGGTAATGAAGTGCACCGTTTCCCTCTTGACACAAAACCCAGCACCACAGCAGCATTTAACATTCCTAGGTGTCAATGAGCATATCTCCGTTTGTGAGAACAGGACCATGTAATCAGCACTTACTAAATTATTAGTATTTTGTTATGTCTCTCTGAAGCTAAATTATTTGCTTTCCCACCGCTGTAGGGGAAAAACATGAGAAGGCTTAGTAAAGCAAAAAGAAAGTTTTATTTGGCTTATATTCAGTGGGCAAAAGTGGGAAGCAGTCAGACATCCTGCCAGAGCTAATGTCTGCCCAAATCCAAGGATTGCAGAATAAAACAAGAAGGGGAAGACAGGCATGCTACCACAACTGACTCTGCCCCAGGCCACAAGAGGGTTTCGCAGTCATGAGTGTATACTCACGTTATAAGTGGACAAAACCATTCAAAGCTGCACCTTTTCACAGACTGGCTGGAAACTGGGATCCTGCACTTTGAATTGTCTGAGCAGTGATTGGTACAGATGTCAGTAATGACAGTCAGAGGTTCTTCGTTAGTCCAGTAACTCTTCTGTTCACTGAATGTTAATAGAGAAAGACAAGAATGGAAAGTCTCTTGTGTTCTGTTCAATTGGTTTATGTGTAATGGTTCCCTGAAAGATATCTTCCTTCCATAAAAGATGATTTCCAAGATTGTCCTGTCTATTGTCTTTATACCTCAAGACCCAGCTGATATGTGGCCTGTCTACTTTTTCTTGAATAAGTAAGCAAATTTAAACTTCTAAAATTAAGGTTAACATATGTAGGGAAAAGGGCATAATCATGTCTGTATAGCTCAGTGATAGTGCATCCATCCACACACCCATGTAGCCACTCCCAGGTCAGGGAACGCAGCAGCACCATCACCCCAGGAGCGAGCCTGTGCCCCTTCCCATCTCTGAGGGCAGCCGCTACTCTGACTTTTAATGAATTTTAAATTAATGTTGCCTGATTTGAATGTTTATAAACATATATACCATCTTTCTGAATTCAGCTTTGAGAAATAGTCATAAGTACTCTGCTTGCAAACCTGTCTCAATTCCTTTGACTTTCCTACTCTTTCCGTCAGTTGGTAAGTTTCCATATGGTTGTCTTGAATATCATTGTGATGAGCTGTCAGTGTGGTCTTTTCTGGAGAAGTCTGTGTTATTCCTATAGGTGAACAGCTAGTTATTTCAAAATTGTCTTGCTTCTTCCTCTGGTTCTTCTTCCGGGTGATCCCTCATAGAGACCCCTGAGGCCCTGTGCACTGTCCTGGCTGTCCCATCTACTTATATGATTGGCCTCTACTGCAGGGGGCAGACCAGTGTTCATAGCTTCTGAAAGTAGTTGGCTGCATGGCAGTTGAGTTTTAAATTACTTCTGTGTGGTGATCACAGCCCTCCTATGTGGCTTAAAGACAGGACACCTGGAGGAGAAGGGGTGGTTCTAGAGACACACCTGTGAATCTCTCTGTGCTCTGTGGATCTATTTTAATCTGGAACATTCAACTTTCTAGTAAGCATAGTGCCAAGTGAAGCAAAATAAAATTTCTTTCGCCTGAAAGTCTGGATTCATTAAAAGGGTACTTGATGGAAACTTGAACAGTCTGGAAGTACACACCTTAATTTATGGCAAAGAAAGAAACTGACCTTTTGACATGCCCTTCCTCACACCTCACACAGAGACGTTCTCTTACTGCCTTAACCACTGTTCTTACAAACTGTGTTTAACTCTTGTTTTAATTGTGTGAAAACGTAACGTTTCTCCAGTTTTAGCTGCATAGCCGCTTGTCTTAGGAGCCAGATCGTGATTCCTGCTGTCTGGGCCATGTAACCTTCTTGTTGCTGGCTGCTGGCTGCTGTCTGGTAGGCCCCGACTCATGGTGACCCCATGCTCCGTGCGACTCGACCATTGTGATCCCTAAGGCTTTCATTGGCTGATACTTTGGAAGTAATTAGCTAGGTCTTCCTTTCTAGTCTGTTACAGTCTGGGAGCTCTGCTAAAGCCTGTTCAGCATCATAGCAACATAAAAGTTTTTATGGGTAGGTGGTGGCTGCAGTGGCTGGGAATTGAACCAGGTCTTTCAGCATAGAACATGGGCGTTCTACCACTGACCTGCCCCACATAGGTTTCCACTTGCAGCCGAATTCTCCTTGGACTTGGATAGACATAAATGTCTACAGTTCTTGTGGTCTCCTCCTCAGGGGCAAATAAAATGAATCCAACGCTAAACAGTTTGAAAGAAGTAGTATAGACCCCTATTCAACTATAATTGGCATGGATTGAAATGCCACATGGACTTGACATTTTACTGGGAACACCGAAGGAGCATGTTGGATAAAATAGTATGAGATCTAGTGGTTGGTGGTACAAGAGCTTTGAGCTATACTTGTTTTATTTGTGTATCTTTTTTCCTGGACATTCTTTGTGGTTCCCATTATATTCAGATTAAGGGTAGCTTTAAGGATTTGAGCCGAATAACCATTTAATATTAGTTGTTGGAACCAGTTTTCCAGAAGATAGTAGTAAGACGTCTAATACTATTTCTTCGAGATAGGATGAGAGGAATTTATTTTAAAGAGCTTCGCATGTTTGATGCTTTGCTTTTATGGAGGAAAAAGTCATAGCATGTATTTTATTTTTAAGCTAAGGTAGTAAATGAATAATTTCCTTCATAAAGATCAGCACAGAGCTGGTCACCATGAGATAGAGGTTAGAGATATCCCAAATGCCCAGCTTTTCCAAACAGCTGTACTATTCCATCATCTCTAACTACTCCCTCTCCTCTCAGTACTCTCCCTCTCATCTGTGGATTTCCTAATTTGCTGCAGTATCTCACAGAACTCACAAACCATGTAAAGGAAATAGCTTAACATGGTTGTGGAGACTGGGAAGTACCCAGTTCTTGGTTCAGGCTGCTGTTTGTCTTTCAGTTTCTGCCCACAGGTACTCAGCTTTCTTGCTCCGTGGGGTGGGAAGCTAACCGTATCATCTCCTGCCTTGACGGTGGTGGACTCTTCTCTGTCCAGCCTCTCGGGTGACTGATTTCAAGCCTTACAGGGTGACAAAGCTCACCAATCCCCTTAAACCAAACCAAACCAAATTCACTGCCGTCAAGTTGATTCGGACTCAGAGCAACCTTGTAGGACAGAGTAGAACTGCCCCATAGTTTCCAAGGAGTGACTAGTGGATTTGAACGGCCGACCTTTTGGTTGGCAGCTATAGCACTTAACCACTACACTACCGGGGTTTCCCCAGTCGTCTTAGAGGGCCACAGTTACCAGTTACTCATCCCACTGAGTCACCTGGGTGGGAGTTACAAAACTATAGCAGGAAAGGCCAATGGTAGTCTTCAGAGTGGGCTGTGCTATATCTGTTGCATGTGGATTGATTATATTAGTACTTTTATTTCCTCCGTGCTTTAAAATGTCTTTTGTGTAGTTTTATAATGTTCATAATATGTTAGTGTGTAGAGTTTAAAACGACTAGATCATTAGAAGAAAAAATACACTTCTTCAGATTTTTATATAAAAAATATGTACAGTGAAGATTGGGTTTGGTTGTATTTAACAAAAGAAAAACAGTTGCTTAAATAACGTAGAAATTTAGTTCTGTTATCCATGAAAGATACTAGCTTTTGCCAACATAGAGCAGGTATGTAGCTCAGAACTAGGGCCTCTGTGACCTGTTTTTCTGATTTGCCACCCTCAGCCATTGGTTTCCATATTCAGTTCATCTTGTTCAGAATGGCTGGGGGAACAGCAGTCATCTGAGTCATGGTTCATTCAGTAGAAAAGGGCAAGAGAAAAAGAGGCTACTTCCCCCTCCCTTTTAAGTTAAGATTTTCTGTAAAATGCCACCCTATGGTTTCTGGCTATATCTCATGGGCTTAACTTGCCTAGTGGAGAACTGGAAAGAGTAGTTTTTTTTTTAACTGGGAGCTTTGTTGCCTTAGATAGAGTTCAGACTCCATGTCTAAGGGAAGGTTGGTGTCAAGGAAGAAACTTGAAATCTCTACCACAAAGCCATTTGCCCCAGACACACTCTTCGTTTTCTCTTGATTATGAAAAAGGGACTTGAGGCCTGTGCCTTGAAGTGGTATATTTAGAAAACTGTTACTGTTTTGTTGATGTGTGTGTTTGTGTGTGCTCACATGCACACATGTGCGTGTGTTGAAGTACACAATTTACTGTGCAGTTTTTATGAGTTCTTACGGATGTAAGCATTGGAAGTACTAATTTCAAATTGTAGTAAGCTCCTAACAGCTATATACGAGGTACGTGGGAGGAAGTATTTTATATTAATTTGGGAACACATTTAGTGTTTTATAATGAGATTTAGAATTACATTATGGAAAATAGATACGGACAACTTTAAAATTTTAGTGTGGCAGAACACAGTTCAGTATGTGTGCCCACCAGTTACCTCCCCACTGCAGCGTTAATTTATTTCCACTTTGTTCCATGAGTAAATACACCAGCTTGTGTTGATTTCAGAAGAACATCGCACCATAAGTGAAACTGAGAAGCTTTTAGCATCTTTGTGTTTCTCAGAGCGGTGCTGAGGTGATGATGGATTTCTTGATGATAAATGGCTTTTCTGTCTTCTCTCCTGTCTTCCTTTCTCCATTGTCTCCCCTGTTCTCCTATCATCCGCTCTCCAAAAGTGCGTATTCCTTCCACGTCACTGCAGACGGTCAGATGCAGCCTGTGCCCTTCCCTCCAGACGCCCTCATTGGACCTGGCATCCCCCGACACGCTCGCCAGATCAACACCCTGAACCACGGGGAGGTGGTGTGCGCCGTGACCATCAGCAACCCCACGCGGCACGTGTACACGGGTGGGAAGGGCTGCGTCAAGGTCTGGGACATCAGCCAGCCTGGCAACAAGAGTCCTGTCTCTCAGCTCGACTGCCTGGTGAGTGCACAGGGACTGGTGCACAAGGGTAATTTCTCCCTGGAGGCTCCATAAGGAAACAGCTGTCCTGGCCTGGGTTATATTCCTATTATGAGGAAATGCAGGCCCATTCTGTTTCCTGTGTTAGCTATTTAGCTCTCCCCCTGACTCCTTCGAAAGTGAAGATTTCGTTTGTTGCCATTTCAGTCTTTAAATCTGAGTTGATGGATTTTTATTCATACAGAAGTTCTCTTTGTTTGGATGTGTTTCACAAGGGGTTTCCCCTTTTGTGGATGAAAGCCCAAGCTTAGCCTGGACTCTGATCCCTGCAATTGACTCCCACTTTAATTTCCCTACCACCTTGAGATAAATATTGAATAGTAAACATTTGATAAAGTGACATAAAAGCCATCTGAACTGGACCCATGCTTTCAGCGAGACCCAGGAGAGCCGGTTTAGTTTCAGTGATCCTGGCATTAGGAAAGGGTTACTAGATCACCCTGCAGAGGGCCCCATGTGGCCAGACAAGAAATGAGGGCAGGATTCAGTAAAAGAGGTGTGATGAAAGCACTTTTGTAAGGCACCTACCCGTCTTCCCAGCGTATGAGAAGTACGTATTGCGTATTTCAGGGACAGGGAACATGCCAGGACGTGTTTAAGCTCTAAGCTGTAACCTCCAGATTTACAGACCACGTACATTTGCCTTAAGCAATCTAAAGGCTGGTCACTTGCCCACCTCTTGTGTGCTGTCTTTCCAGATCCTCTCTGCTAGTTGTTTCCTTTCCGTGCTGCCTTCCTGGAGAATTGTTAAGGATTCCTGAGAGAAGACTTCGTAAAGAAGCATGGCAGTCTTTTGAGACACAAGGAGTATTTTGAGAAATTGTTAATTTTTTTTACTCAGTTCAAAAATATTTCCCTTTATGAAACTTGGGACTTAGACACAGCCCCTCATTCTGTAGTAATGGGGATATTTTGTAACATTCATTACATGTTCTGAAGTTAAAGGTTCAAAGCGTCTTTCGTCGTGGAAAGATAGGCCATTATGCAAGCCTGTTAAATACTTCATATATCTCTTTTGAGTTTAAATCGGAGAATAGATGTTACTGCTGTTTGGGTGGGGAAGGTGATTTGGGGATCCTGTTTTATCTTCATTATTATGATTATTAATTTTAAAAGTGTTTTTGGTAGATGCCGTCTTTTATCATTTTCTTTGGTCTGTACATTGAGAAGCTTCAGTGTGACAGCAGCCCTATGACAGCGAGAGAAAGTGCTCTGTTAAATTCTCAGATAAAGATCCATCTGACTAATGAAGACACAGTACAAGCATTGGGTAGAGTGCACAGAGGAATAAAAATCAAGACACAGAGTGAGTCTTCTAGTTTCCAGAGAGTAAATAGTGGAGAATGATGAGGTAAAAGATTTATAAACTGGCTTTGAAAACTGGTTTCTTCCTAGAGAAGTAGGTCTGTATCTATGGGTAATTTCAGTTCTGTCTATTAAACAGGAAATTGGGCATCAGGAACAGGTATCTAAGCTTTCACCAACGCCTCGACAGTCCTACAAGTTCACCGTATTTACTGTTTTGAAGGGTACCAGCACTGAGTGGAGAACTCCCATCTTGTTAGTGTCCATGAAATACAATGCTTTGTATCAGCAACCAAGACAGCAGTCAGAGGGCTCTACCTAATCCATTGCTTGGTAATGCATGATAGTAATTGAATTATGTCTATTTCACAGAATAGAGATAATTATATCCGTTCCTGTAAATTGCTCCCTGATGGCTGCACCCTAATTGTTGGAGGGGAAGCCAGTACTCTGTCCATCTGGGACCTGGCGGCTCCGACTCCGCGGATCAAGGCGGAGTTGACATCCTCGGCTCCCGCCTGCTACGCCCTGGCCATCAGCCCCGACTCCAAGGTCTGCTTCTCGTGCTGTAGCGATGGCAACATCGCCGTGTGGGACCTGCACAACCAGACGCTGGTGAGGTGAGCAAATACTGCTTACTCAGAGCAGGAGAGGGATGTTTGCCTTGTGTGGCTGGGCCACTTCTGTTTCTCCCTGTCTGTTCCTAGGATCTATGCTCATATTCTAATTCCTTGGCTTGGGCTGGGACTTGTGTGCATTCATACACTTAAGAAAGACAAAAACTGCATCTGTCCCCTTGAGTCTTGGTGTGCTACAATACAGGTTGACACTGTGGAGCTCTAAAATTGTCATCAAGAATTTTTCATCATTAATAGAGTCCCCAGGCATTGCAAGTGGTAGACATGTTCACTGGTTAACTGAAAAGTTGGAGGTTCAGGTCCACCCTGAGGCACCTTGGGAGAAAAGGCCTGGCATTATTTCTGAAAAATCAACCATCAAAAACCTTATGGATCACAGTTCTACTCTGACATACTTGAGGTTACCATGAGTCAGAATTTGACTCTACAACTTTCCCCCATTTTTTAGTTGACTTATTAAAACAAAAACTTGTTGGTTTCCGTCAGTTCTGACTCAGTGACCCCATAGGGTAGAGTAGAACTACCCCATAGGATTTCCAAAGAACCCCTGGTGGATTTGAACTGCCGGCCTTGGGTCAGTAGCTGCGTGTTTAACCACTGCCCCACAAGGCCTTCTCTTCCTCCTATAACCCAGCAAATTCTTGTTTTTTTCTTCTCTTTTTAGTTGACATGCAAATAGTAATCAACTTTTGCCAGAAATATTTTTGCTTTTGCCAATGGATGGCTTAACCTGGATTACGCAGTAGTACAAAAGGTTCTCAGAACTAGATACTTGTGACTTTGGCTAGAACCTCATTTAAGGAAATGAGAGTCCGCTGGTAAAGGATAACAGAAAATCAAGCAAAGGATATTTGAAGAGGAGATTCAACAGATTTCACCCACAAATGCTTTTAAAGTATTGGTGTTTGTCATTAACTAGATATGTGCTTCCCGTGGATTGTTAAACCCAGGGGCGAGCAGGGCTCTGCTTGGCTTCCTGGAAATGGCCCTCCTCACCCTAGCAGTTGTTGGGGCTCTGCCACCTTCCTGTGTCTCCTCGGTTTTGCCACCTCCTGTCCCGGTTGAAAGTCACTGCCTATACCGCATGCTAACAAAAAGTCTTGGCAAAAAGTAAGCACCAGTTAAAGGGCCAAGGTCAAATCAGCATGTGTTTTGTATTTCATCCTCATATCCTTACTTGGAAACAGTCTTTGCTGAGGGCGTGGTTTTAGGGTGTCTGGCTGATGTAGCCAGAATAAGGTGGTGTTGAGTCTGTTCTCACACGTGGCAACTCGTGTGTCAGGATAGAACTGTGTGCCATAGGGTTCTTAGAGACTGTGTTTTTGGAAGAAGATCACCTTCAGAGATGCCTCAGGGTAGACTTGAACTGCCACACTTTGCCTCAGCAGCAGAACGTGTTAACCAGCTACACTATACAGGGACTCCAGTTTATTTGACAGGGTGTCTAATGCTTTTGAGGCCATGTGCCAAAGGGATAGACTTCAGAAATCACCGTAGCAGCATACTGCCTTCAGGCCTACTCTGTAGAAGTGCAGTCCTTGTCACCAAGCCATGCCCGGGCCCTGTGAGTGGGTGACCAGGTGGCAGTCATTTTTCTTTTACCAGCTTCCTGTGTAGCTCAAAGTGAGCAAATGGACTGAGACAGCCAAAACAGAGATTCACTTTTGCCTGCCAAAAACCAGATCAACTTGTTGGCCTTTAAGTCAGTTCCCACTCATAGCAACCCTGTAGGATAGAGTGGAACTGCTCCACAGCGTTTTCAGGGAGAAGTTGGTGGCTTCAAACCACCAACCTTTTGGTTCGTAGTGGTAGCTCTTAAGTACTGCTGCACTGCCAGGGCTCCACTTTACCTGTAACCCAGAGAATTCTTTTTTCTTCTTTCTCCTTTTAAACACACTTAATAAATAGCACATTTGTGATAGTAATTCAAAGTGCTTTTTAAATATTAATTCATTAATCTTCATTACATTTATACAGCTTTACCCCCAATTTACAGATATGAAAGGTGAGGTACAAAGAGGCTCCATTTACCTGCGCTGTGTTTCACAGGCATGAGTGGTAGCACTGAGGTAGGACCCTAGTTATTGTGCTGTCTGAACCCTCACACTGTGCTGGCTCACAAGGAGTAGAGGGATACTTGTTAGACATGCTGGGCTCGCACTTCACAAACCTTTCTCTAGAAGAGCTGCATTTCAGGTGCTCAGGAGCCACGTGCAGCTGGTGGCTACTCTGTCGATGGGTAGCGTGGTCTGTGGAATATCATGACCCAGCACATTCTGAACAGATGTGTGATCTGCCTTTTGGGAGCCAGATGGTACTGCTGAGATGTGTGGGCCTGGGGCAGAGGGATGAAGGAACACCCATCCGGCTCTGCAGGTCAGCAGAGAAAGGCATTTTTAGTCAGGGAGTGAGAGCGTTGAATGAGTTACTGAGGTAAAAAGAAGTCAGAGGGCAAAGTGAAGAGGCAGTCACTGGATTTCAGGAGCAGTTTGAGGGAGAAAACAGCATTTCAAAAGGTGAAAAGGACTGCTCTGGGCCTCAGTGGACCTGAGTAGAGGCATCTTAAGGGAACTATAGGTGGAGGCCATGGAGGGGGCGCGTCTGGATGTGTGTTGGGAAGGACTAGAAGGGGATCTTGAGGTGTGGACATTAAAGCATGTAGAAGAAGAAAGCCGTTTGAAGTGATGTTTGCATCTTGTCTCAGAATTCAGAGCAGTAGTGGCATTTTTCTTTTTCTTAACTAGTCGCTGCTAAGTTAACTATGACTCACTGGGACCTCATTTGTGTCTGAGCTGAACTAGTCTATGCACGGTTTTCAGCGGCTGATGCTTTGAAAGTGACTCTGCAAGGCTTACTTCCAAGGCAGCTGTGGGTAGGCTTGAACCACTGATCTTTTGGTTAAGAGCCAAGTGTGTTAGCCATTTGCACCGCTCAGAGAGTCCTTTCGTCTCTCACACTCTCTTTAAATCCCAGGCTCAGCTGAAAAGTTTGGAGCTCTGTGGGAGTAATAATGTATTAGGGGGTGGATGGGAAGAGATGAGAAAGAAAAGGCCTTCTCAGTGTTGACAGGGAGAGTGGAGTCAAGAGAGCATCTCATCTGTTGTCATCACTTTCCTGCCAGCTCCCCTGCGGCCTGCAAAACCAAGTCCTGAAGGACAGTTGCCACTATTCATTATGAATTGCCAGCTCTTCACTGCTCACCCTGACCCTCCCACATGTTTATAGGGCTTTTGGTGCCTGCACTCAACGAATCTCTTTTGTTGTATTGTTTCTGGCAAAGGGTTTTGAATAAAGCATAAGGTTCCCCTTTAAGAAAACAACCTTACACTCATCTTCGAGCAGGGACTTGCTGAGATGCCACAGGTCTGCCTCAGCAATTAGCTTTCTCTCTGCTCAAAAGCCTTGCAGGCAGGAGGCCAGGATGGCCCTTGTCTCTGGGAGTTCAGGTCTCTTAATGTGGGACTCTTCCTCTGACAACCAGCAAGGGTGGTGGAGCCTGTGAGCCCAGATGCAGTTGGCACGAAGGGCACCACTGTGTTGACTTAGAGACCTGGGAGGCATTCTGGAGTCACATGCTTGTAGCCTGGCTACTTTGTCACAGTGAAAATGTAGACCTTTGTCTTTAAGGAATACATTGGGGATATTGTGTGTTTCCTTTTTTCAAAAAAAGAAAAAAACACTTTTACAGTCTGGGAGGAATTATACCTCCCAGATGAATTTGTAAGACAAGTACAGGAATATATTTAACTTCTGCTGTGTAGTAACTAAGATGGCATTGCATGTTTTTAGCACTTGGATCATGAAAAAAGAAAAAACTCTGCAGGTGCTGCTTCATAGCCTCCTTGGGGGAAGGTTGGTTTGATCTTGCACGTCAGCAGACACCGAAGAGATGACACACACACACAGAGTCCAAAACTAACAACACAACAGTGTTTCCTTGAGCTCTGGCAGGAAATCATTATTCATTCTGGTTTGTTTTATCAGGCAATTCCAAGGCCACACAGATGGAGCCAGCTGTATTGACATTTCTAATGATGGCACCAAGCTCTGGACGGGTGGTTTGGACAACACGGTCCGATCCTGGGACCTGCGCGAGGGGCGGCAGCTACAGCAGCATGACTTCACATCCCAGGTGATTGGCTGTCCCTGCTCCTGCCTGTATGAGGGCATTAGTGTGTGTGTGATCCTTCTGTACCCTCCATACCCCAGCACAACAGTGTGTAGACCAGCAGAGCCAGGGTGAAATTTGAGATACTGCTTAAAAGAAAACAAAAAACACTGAAGATCTTAATGTGGTTTTCAAAATCCTGTTAGTTAAGACACGTTCGCTGTTTTATTTATGTGTAAGTTCACTCAAGGAGTCTATGCAATGAAAAATATAGTTTTCTTTTAGTAGTGTTTGATTCATTGTATGTGTTCTGCCTTTGAGGGGGTGAGAGTTGATTATTTGATTCACAAATAAATAGAGCTTGAAAAATATGCAGGGATGCCAGTAGGGGTAGAGAAAGTTCAGCACTGCTCTGGAAGTTAATTCATTTCCCTTGCATTGGGGAGGTTAAAAAAATGCAAAGGTCACAGTGAAAGCCCATTTCATCTATCAGCCATCCTTTAAAAACTGGAGTTACGGCTGGCTAGAGTCATGGTGTTTTAAAATAATATAAAAATGGCAACTTTGGTTTTGATCATGAAAATTTATTTACATGTTGAGTGTCTGAATCCATACTTGGTTTGGGAAAGGCAGTGCGTACTATTAGAAGCACTGTCTGAGAGTAGAATGGTTTCTCTGAGCATTTCTTGGGATTTATTTACTGTTTCGGTAATGAATATAATTGTACTAAAAAAAAAAGAAAAAGACAACAACTATACCTGTAACTCTAGGTTCCACAGTGCTGTTACTGCTTTGTTGAGTTTTCTTATAGTTTAAACTCTTCTGCTCCTTTCCCAACGTGAGTAGGCTACTGTATTGCATTTGCCTCCACCAGGCGCTCCTTGAATACTCTGGGGGTCAGTTCTACTCTGGCCCCTAGGGTCGCCATGCGTCGGGTCCGACTCGGCGGCACGTGGCTTTGGCTAGTTTTTTAACTTTTGAGGAATATTTGTACATGTGTATAGAAGCAATATAAAGGGTGTTCAAACATTATATAAAAGTACAGAGAATTGTACAATAATTTTACCAATCACCTGGCTTCAGTACCCATCAACACATGGCCAGCCTTTTTATCTCTTCAGCCACACTTGCCTGCAAACGCTGGCTTCTTTTAAAAAAATCCCAGGGACACTGTGTCATTTCATCCATAAATATTTCAGTTGGTGTCTCTAAAAAGATAAGGACTCTTTTAATCCCCCTCCCCAGACTAATATCATTATTATTAAGAGTAGTTATTTAATATTGTAACATATGCTGTAAGCATCCACATTTTCCTGGTTGGTTCATAAAGGCTTTTTACCTTTGGTTTGTGTGAGCTGGGTGACTTGTCCTATAGAATTTTCCACCATCTAAATTTTGCTGATGACTTCTCCTGTTCTTTCTGCCTTTTCCCATCTTCTTGCCTCTTCACTTCCTGTTTATTGGGCGAGCTAATCAGTGAACCCCTTCTGTTTCTGTAGATCTTCTCGCTCGGGTACTGCCCCACAGGAGAGTGGCTTGCCGTGGGCATGGAGAGCAGCAACGTGGAGGTCCTGCATGTCAACAAGCCAGACAAGTACCAGCTGCATCTCCACGAGAGCTGCGTCCTGTCCCTAAAGTTTGCCTATTGCGGTGAGTTCACGAAAAGGAAGGCATTCGTGGCCTACATGGAAAATAACTTCTGAAAGAATATGATCGACCTCCCATCTGGAAAGGAAATTGCCGCACAGCAGCTGGATGCAGTAGTTCTCACGTCTTAATGTGTTCTTCAGAGGACAGTGATACCTACTTCAGTCTGTTGGGCTAATTTGAGAAAAGTTAGGCCAGCTATGAAATTGCTTTATTCAGGTTCTGACTAACATTTGTTTTTATTGGGGTAACTTAGGATGAGGATGGAACAGTAATTAATTGTCACTGTGAAGAGGGGCCAGTGGGACTTTATGGAAGAACGGGGCAGGAATGGTGGAGATTTTCATGGACTGACCGGGAGGAGGACTATTTAGTGGCACCCATCCTCTTAGATGCTACAGTGAGGATAAAGAGGACTGAAGTTCATGTTGACACTATTATTGTGCACTGCAGGTGGTCAAATATTTGTTCATAGAATGCATGCATGAGTCAAAAAAAGAAAAATTACCGTCATTGATGGTGACTTGTGGCAACCTCGTGGTATCGGAGTACAACTGTGTCAATAGGGTTTTCAGTGGCTGATTTTTTAGGAGTAGATCTTTGGACCTTGTACGGTGTCTCTGGGTGAACTTGAGTCGTTTGACTAGCAGCTGAACTATACATTAACCATTCACACACTTAGAACTGTGGATTATCTCAGAATTAGGGGCAGCAGTGGACCTGGTTACTTACTCTGATGGATTATTAGAGATTATTAGATTATTAGAGATTATTATGGACTATTGCTTATTAGGCACATTCCATGTAGGTGACCAGGCCTTTATTGTGAGGTACCTCTGGGTGGACATGAACCTCCAACCTTTCAGTTAGCAGCCAAGTTGATGAACATTGTGCTTCTGCCCAGGAACTCATCAAAAGTGATCTGAGTTTGTGCTTACACTTATAGTGCTGTGAGAATTTTAATTTTGCTAAAACTATGTATTCCTTTGCTAATTCAAGGTAAATGGTTTGTGAGTACTGGAAAAGACAACCTCCTCAATGCTTGGCGGACCCCCTATGGAGCCAGTATATTCCAGGTAAGTGCATCTCCTTACTTAGAAGGGCAGGTTGACCCTGTGCGTCTGCTGAAAGCGGAGGTGAAGAAAGGCGCACCAGGGCCCCTATATCTCAGCCCCCCTTAAACACACACCCTTTGTTTTCTCTTCCAGTCCAAAGAGTCCTCTTCAGTGCTTAGCTGTGACATCTCTGTGGATGACAAATACATAGTCACTGGCTCAGGAGACAAGAAGGCTACGGTCTATGAAGTCATCTACTGAAAACATAATGTGGTTTAACGTTTATAGTTGAATTGGGCCAAAATGTTTTGAATTTGTAGAAATAGAAACCTTGTAACTTTAAAAGGAAAAACAAAAACCTGTTTCTGAGTCCTGACACAAAACTACTTCAGGTCTGCAAAGATGAGGCAGCAAGTCCGTCAGCAGAAGGCCGCCTAGCTACCTAGACCAAGTGGAGCACCAAGGCAGAGTGGGCAGAGGGGCCAAGGGTGGGAGGGCTGTGGAACGGAACGGCTGACCGTGTTAGAGCCCGCTCTCTCCTTTCTCTGTGACCTGCCCGTCGCACGTTGCCTCGGCGTGAGATTACCTTTCTGTTCCTTGCAGCTCACCTCACGTTCAGCCCTTTTTAGAGCAGTGGTGTCTCCAATGAACTTGTTTCCTGGTTTTGCATCTTGTGAAATGTTTTTTTGTATTCTTGTTGAAGGTTAAACATTTGTATAAATTGTAAATATATTTGGTTTATTACAGTAAAGGCTTTAGTACCAATAAGTGGTTGTTCCTTTTCTTCTTTATTGGTTTTGGTGAAAGCTCTGACATTACTGTTGTGGGTTTTATAAGCAAAGTCCAGATATTTGTAGAGGAAGTTTTACAGTGCACTTCTGATTTTGTAGGTAGGTTTCGAGATAGACTCCTCACCACTAACTCAGCAAGTCTGTCTGGGTTACCAGAAATACTACACTAGGGATTGTGATCCATGGAAGTTGTATTAATAGCAGCTTTATTTGGGAAGTTAAAATTACTTGACCAAGACTCTTTCTTTTGTTAAGTATTCTTGTGGTTCAAGGTCACAGATTCTCAAGCCTCACTTTTCCTGGTGATTCATTGGAAAACAGAATACTATTTTCTCTAGGAAGGCCTGATCCTTTCAAATCTATAGTCTGTCTTTTCGCAAGCTTCACACTTCCCAAAAATTTAGGTGATCTCAGCTTGGTGTTAAGATGTACAATGCACACAAAGCTGTAGAGTTTATTCGTTCATAAAAGTGAGAAGTCAGCTGGTTTTGTCTTCATTAATACCTGTCTGATCCATTATAATTTACTTGGTTTGATCCATAAACTTAATCTTAGTTTACGTAAGCCTACCATCCCTAAGGAAATGCTGGCGGTATAGTGGTTAAGTGCTGTGGTTACTAACCAGAAGGTTGGCAGTTCAACTCTGTCCTGTAGGGTCTCTATGAATTGGAATAGACGTGAGGGCAGTAGGCTTGGTTACCCTCCCCACCATCTCTAGTGCCGTTCTTCTTTTTAAGCTTTGCTTGCAGGTGCAGCCACTGCTGTTTCTAAGCCTTTGGTCTTTATCTTTGTGAACAAGTTGTTGCTAATTTGACTTGGTGGGATTTTGTAACGATAGGCTTTTAATAAGTCACCCTACATGTTTCCTTTTGAAAAAACTATGGGACACATTCTTTATATACCTATCATATACTGCTACAGTTTAGAAAAAATGTTAATTTCAAGCCGTGTTTCCTGGCTATTTAAAAATAGCACTTGAGGAATTTTTAATATTCTTGTTTTTTGCAATCCAGCAAGTTGTTGACAGTATGTCTTAATACTTCTCATTTTTTTCCAGACCTCCTTTTTTAAATACATTTTAAAACATTACTTTGTTTTCTTTTGGGTTACAAGAAAAAAATGTTCATGTAAAGAGTTTGTTAAATATTGTCATTTCTTATTAAGTGAATGGCAAACTCCTAATTACTAAAGCTGTGCTTTCTCATCCCTTTCAGATATAATGAAGTAGGTTTCCATACCATAGACTTTGGTAGTTTATTAACCACGTGTTTGCCTCTTTTGTTCATTCTCCTCCCATACTTGTTTCCTTCTTTCTTGTCACAACATGATAGAGGTTAAGTTGCAATAACAGAGAGGCCTAATTCCAGTCTATATAGGGGCTTCCCTAAGAAAAGCTTGATGATCTACTTCTGAAAAAAACCAGCCATTCAAAAACCTATGGAACATAGTTCTAGCCTAGTCAAGGGTTGCCAAGAGTCAGAATTGACATCATAGCAATTTTTTTTTTTTTTAAATAATACCACAGCTTCAGACCCTGGGGTTTTGTTTCTTCCCCCTCTGAGACTGAGGGATTCTTTCTAGCCTGCAGTGCAGCTGTTGCTCCAGTTGCTGCTGCTTCCAGCCAGCCAGGGGTAGGATGGAAGACGAGGGTTAGGGGTATGCTTTTAAACAGGGGACTAGGAATTTGTTTAGTTACTTCCACCACCAGTTCTTTGGCACAGACTTAGACATGGTTCTCCTGGCCACAAGCGGGACTGGGAATTGTAGTCTTGGCAGCCATGTGCCTGTGGAGAAACAGGAGTTCCTTTGAAAGGCTTCTGGATTAAAGAAGTACTCCCCCTTTCTTCTGGTAGATTTTCTCCCTGTATCGCCTTTCATACTTTATAGTTTCCTATATTCTTTCCGTAGCAAAATTTTCTGAGGTCTAGACCTACCAATACATCATTTTTTTGAGTCTGATGAAGCCAGTCTGTTTGATTTTTGGATGACAAGCTCACTGATTTGGTGATGAGAGTCCTGAAGAGGACTTCTGGACCGCATTGCTCTGCTGGGTACATCTAGAATTTTAACAGAATTGCCTAGACAATTGACTGTTTCCACACTTATAAAATGGGATCAGTAAAAATGATCACACCTACCCTCTCAAGGTCTTGAGGATCACAAATGGATACATGCAGCAGGGTTGTGAGCAAAAACTGGGTTATGAATGGAAGGTACGTTTGGGCGAATGATTGCTTCCGGCTTCCTATACAGAAACTTTGAGGGCATAGGGGTTAAAGTGCTGCAGCTGCTAACCAAAGGATTGGCAGTTCAAATCTACCAGGTGCTCCTTGGAAACACTCTGGGGCAGTTTCATTCTGTAGGGTCCCTATGAGTTAGAATCAACTTGATGGCGGTCTATTTGGTTTTTTGGTTTTCTATGCAGTGAAATTAGGAGTCACCACTCCTCTAGGAGATTGAAGTTGTGTGATTTTTGAAATTCAGGTAAATCAAGTATGTATCTCTTGTTTGGAACATGGAATACAAAGTAGGATCCCACAAATTCAGATTCGAGAAAACATTTATAGATCCCCTCTATGTAATGTGCTAGGAAGTTGCATGTATAAAAATGTTGCGAAGTGGTTGATAATATCCCCACTTAAGTAACTGAGCCTAAGGGAGGGGGCTGCATACTTCTAGTTACCAGCTTTTTTCTTTCCAATTTGCATTTTACAATTTGCACAGTTCTGTTAGGTATCATTCCTGTGCAATGCTGTAGTTGTATAGATAGATTGTGTTCACTAACTTATAACTCAATTTATGTAAATACTTTTTGGGGGGATTCTTTTATCAACAAATTCATTTTATGTTTCATCTTTTTTTAAGAAAAAACTTGTTCTTTCTATTTCGTGTATAGGTTTCTACCTATGGAATTGGAATTCAGTGGGTAAAACTGAAGTCCTGTTGAGACTTGTTTTTGTGCTAACTTTGTAACTAAATGTCCCTAGCACTTATAAGAAGAGGAAAGTGTTTCATCAACGTAATTCGCATTAAGGTTCTGTCACTTGCCAGGTAATAGGCAGCAGAGGTGCTCGACAGCTGGTAAGAATCTGAGCAGTAGCAGAGAGATGGGGTCTTGATGGGTTATGACTTTTAAGATGTCCTAGCTTTTAAGTAGCAGCTCTGAGAATCAAGCGTAGGGTCTACCTGGCTCCACAACTGTATAACATTCAAACATTTAAAAAAAAAAAAAAATTGTACTTTTGCTAACACCACAGTGAGACTGTGGCTTTCTCAAAGTTTTTGAGCTAGTCAGAGAGTAGGATCAAATTCTAAATGCCAGCCTGAGGCTACTGCCTCTCATCACAGGAAGGAGCTTGAGTGGCACCATTTCAAACTTAGCTCAACCATTGACCCGTGGATTGCTTGCTTCTGAGGCCTGTCGGTGCGTTACTCTTCACTTGGCAATGGGATTGTAAGGTCACTGTAGTTTCAGGCTTCTCTGAGCAAGACGCACCTGTGCAAGGGTCATCTTGTGCCCCTAGGAGCTTCTGTCCACACACTTAAAGTCTCTTATATGGCTGTCACTGTGCCAGCGGCTTACATATATTCTCTCATGTAATTGCTGTTAATTGCTAGGTGTACCTGTGTACTAAGAAATACATTCCCCTTTGTTTTTATGACAGTTGTTTTAATCATTGAAGTATATATTCCTGTTTTTTGAGTTCAGAAAATAGGACTAGATTCAAAGAAAAAATGGATGGGTAAGAGTGTTGCCATGAAGAAAATTCCTCCTCTTGGCAACACCGTGTAGAATGGCACTTCTTAGGGTTTTCAGTGGCTGCGAGCTTTCCAAAGTATTTCTCCAGGCATGCCTTCTGAGGCATCTCGGGGTGAACTCCATCCACTAATCTTTCGGTTAGTAGCAGAGCTGCCCAGGGACCCAGTCCTTTGTGCTACCTAAGGACCGGGGAAGAAAATAGAAGCCCATAATTGTGCCACCTAGAAACAATTTATTAAAGTACTAACATTTGCCTTGGCAATCATTGCATCAAATGTTAATATTCATCATTACAAATAACGTTTGTTGTGTGTTTTTATTATGTGGGAAGGGCAGTTAAGCACTGTATGTGTGTTCTCTCACTAAACTATCACAAAAGCCCAGCGAGGTGTACTTTCTGGTTTCATACTCATTGACAGATGAGGAAACGGAAGCCCACACAGATTACATAGCTTGAGGTTACACAGCTGTTTGTTGGAGTCAGGTTGTAAACCAAGGAGTCAGACTCCCAAACCCATTCTCTTAATTCTGCTGTTCTACTTCCTTGGATATATGGCTTTGTAAACTGCTGCTCACTTCATTCTTCCTGAATATTAAAAATCAATCGAAACTTAGAGTTGGATACATGATAGTTTGCCATTTCTCATGAATTAGATGCAGGCTATTTCTCACATTTAGATAGATCTTTGTAAGGACACTGTTATAAAGAAAGTGTTCACATATAATTAGATCTCCTTATTCTTTGTTCTTTTCTGTTGGCTTAATTACTAGAAGTGAAATTACTGCATCAGAAAATAAAAGATAGTTTAGATGTTTGATATTACATCCTGCCAAAATTGCATTCCAGAAATAATGGACCCATTTAAATGCCTCCCAGCAAAGCACATCAATGTACCTTGTCTCAGCTTGACCACATTAATGTTCGTTCTTTAAGAAAAAAACTTTGCTAATGATAGGCAGTAAATAATGCCTCATTTTTTCATTTAGTGTTCATCTGGCTTAGATTCATTCTTTGAAAGGATCTTGAAGAAATCAGCTCATTAGCCATCAGCTAGAATAAACTGAAACTTTTTAAGCTGGATATTTAGCCCCTTAACAAGTCCTAGGCAAGTTTTTATAGATCCTTGATAGTTTCTCTTTGACACTGACAGTGGTTATCTTTTTTTCACTAGGTAGGTCTCAGGTCATTATAAAATTGTGTGTTCTGTTTCCAATATTAAGGGTGTGTGGCTTTTGAGAATTAAATGTGTTGTTATCCTTGAAACGGTAATTATGAAACCCCAATGACAGCAACATCAACATGAAGAAAACAGATATCCTCATAACCTGGCCAGGAAGCACCATCATGACAAATGGAGAAAATACTGACATTGTGAAGGATTTCGTTTTACTTGGATCTACAATCCACACCCATGGAACAGCAGTCAAGAAACGGAACAACGTATTACATTGAGCAAATTTTGTGCAAAAGACCTTATTAAAGTGCTTAAAAGCAGAGATGGCACTTTGAGGACTATGGTGTGTCTGACCCAAGCCATGGTGTTTTCAGTCACCTCATATGTGTGGAAAAGCTGGTCAATGAATAAGAAAGGCTGAAGAAGAACTGATGTCTGAATTATGGTACTGGTAAAGGATGCTGAATATACCATGGGCTGCCAGAGGAACAAAGAACTCCAATCTGGGAGAAAGTATGGTCAGAATGCTCCTTAGAGGCAAGGATGGTGAGACTTCATCTCCTGTACTTTAGATGTGTTCCCAGGAGGGTCTAGACCCTGGAGAAAGATGTGGTAAAGTATAGAGCAAATGAGAAAGAGGAAGAGCCTTAACTAGGTGGATTGGCACAGTGGCTGCAACAGTGAACTCAAGCACAGTGACAACTGTGAGGATGCCACAGGACTGGGCAGTGTTCTGTTGTATGTAGGATTGTTATGAGTCAGAAGCGACTCAGTGGCACCTAACAACAATGACAGTGCTGGTAATGGTGACCCTATGAGCTTCAGAGTAGAACTATTCCATAGTGGTTTCTTGGCTTTAGTCTTTAAGGAAGCAGATTGCCAGGCTTTTCTTCTACCACTGGGTGGGTTCAAACTGCCAATCAACTTGAAGGCAATGGATTTGGGGGTTTTTAATGATGGTGTACTTTAGTAGGAAGTTGGAAGTAGAGACCTAGAATCTACTCTCATATAATTGTTTAAAATAATTAAAAGACTCTTCTCTAGTCATGAGTAAACTGTCCTCATTGTAAGGAAAACACAAACTGAAAATAGCCCAGTGAGTATTGCAGAATGTCAGGAAGATCATTGTGTTTGAAATCAAATCTAGATCAGGTAGAGATTCCAAGTGTGATACATGTTTATCATCTGTGTGTGGCCTTGGGCAAGTGCTGTAGACTCAGATCTTTCTTAACCTGAAATAAAAATACCTGTCTCATTGGGTTTTGAAGGGATTAAAGAAAACATTGTATTTGGAGGATCTAACCTGGTGCTGGCCACTTTCTTCTTGAGAAATTGCCACTAACTGGTTCTTACTAAGTGGTCCTTAACTTGTGATTGCCATGGGCACCCAGTAGATGCCCTTAGGCCTGACTTGAACAAAAGCCTTAATGTCACTCTTGTTTAGTGGCCTTGATGATTCTACTTCCAGTATACCTCTGACCTCACATCTTTGCCTAGAAATAACAAAACTTAAGTGTTACCCTCTGGAAAGAGCATTTCTAACGGAACTTGTCATTGCTTTGTAGCATGCACGGATGGCAAGGATGCAGCTGCCTTCTCTCAGCCTTATCCTGATGCCATTAGCTGACAACTGGTGTTCGTCTACTCTGTGTATGGTGTCTCTCACCAATAGAAAAGACAGTGATGGTGTCAGGGTTTGATTAGTTTGGGGAGGAGGCTGTGTCTTAGAACACTTCATTGTCCAGACTATTCTACCTAGTAGGAAAATGTGTTTCAACATCCCTTTGAATTGGGGTGGCATTCATCTCTGGTAATTTTGAAGACTTTACTATGAAGTGTGACAGTTAAGGCCGTGAACTTAATTGTTGTAAGTGCTACAAACCTTATTGCTGGTTATCACTATGGTCACCTTTGAAGTACTTCCCTTGGGAAGCTATCCACCAATGCCAGCACCTAGTCCACCCTTCAAAGCAGGTTTGGAACTCTTTTTCTGGAATGGCCATTGTGCACGGTGGCAAGTTTGTGCACTTAATTGTATAGTTGTGAGAGAGCTTTTAGCCAATAAACAACTGTATTGGAACACTCTCCCTACTCAGTTGACTGGCCCTCAATGACTTTTTTATTTGCCTGAAGATAAAGGAAATATTGAAAGGAGGATATTTTGATGACATTCAGGATGTCAAGAGTAATATGACAGCTCTGATGGCCATTCCAGAAAGTGTTCCAAAATTGCTTTGAAGGGTGGACTAGGCACTGGCATGGTGCAAAGCTTCTCAAGGGGAGTACTTTGAATGTGACCGTAGTGATATTCAGCAGTGAGATATGTAGCACTTTTTCTAGGATGAGTTCATGAACTTAACTGGCAGCCCTTGTATTCATTTTACTCAAAACGAATGAGCTGCAAGGCTTGCACAATTTCCACCCATTCCGTTGCTAGTCAGGCTTTCATCAGTGTTTTGATGGAAGTGGCCTTTGCCCTTGCTGGGAAGGGGTCATGCTGCAGTTTTTTTTCCTCATTCTAGGTCTAGTTGAGAAGGAGTCAGTGCAGGGACCTAGCTTTACTGTATGCTGTAAGGCTGATGTGGAAAACAGCCAACAAAGCCATTTGCAAAAGTGAGGCCACAGGGTGCAAAACTGGAATTACTGCCTTACTGTATCACTGAAGGAAGGGACTACAAAGTGTTAGAAAGCAAAAAACTCTCCATCCTAGTATTTCTACTTTTGGTATCTTTTCCTTAAGTCTGTTTTTTCATACATCCCAACATACCCTTTTGTAAACTTTTCACATCAAGAAAATGCTGGTGCATAATAGTTAAGTGCTATGACTGCTAACCAAAAAGCCAGCAGTTCGGATCCACTAGGTGCTCCTTGGATGCTCTGTGGGACAGTTCTTCTCTGCCCTATGGGGTCACTATGAGTTAGAATCAACCTCAAAGGTTTATTTTGGGGGGGGGGGCTGCTCATTAAACCATCATAAGTTCTTTTCCCCATGTTTCTGCCTAGTCTTCAGTTATTCTTTGTATCAGCTTCATCAAATGATAAAACCAAAACCCCAACCTACTGCCATCAAGTCTATACTGACTCATAGTGACTCTGGGACAGAGTAGAACTCCTAGGTAGAGTTTCTAAGGAGGGCCTGGCAGATTCAAACTGCTGACCTTTTGGTTAGCAGATGTAGCACTTACCCACTATGTCACCAGAGTTTCTGACACTGCGTTCAATTCCAACTCATAGTGAAACTGCAGGTCAAGGTAGAACTGCCCCATAGAGTTCCCAAGGAGCACTTGGCAGATTTGAACCGCAGATCTTATGGTTAGCAGATGAAGCACCAGGGTGTTGCTGTTGAGTCGATTTTTGATTCAGTCAGTCTCTGTAGAGTACACCACTATTTATTCTGTAGTGTTGTGTTAGTTTTTGTTTGTTTACCATATTTTAGTTCCAATAACAAATGCCTCCTTAAACATCTTCCTATATAGAGCTTTTTCTCTCCTTTGTTTGAATGATGGCTTTGGAATAATCTCAAGAATGAAATTGCTAGATCATAGAATATGAACATATTATAAACATATTTTTTATTTCTGTAGTTCAGTTTCTTGTTTGCATAAAGAAAAAATTGTTTGCTTCCAACATAAGCACAAGTTTTATTTTTATCAAGCATTTTGGATGTAGCTCTTCATGGGAGTGTTTTATATGGCAGAATTAAAGAGGAGGAACAAAGTGTTTCCTTCTTCATAATACAAACCAGCAGCACCTAAGTGAGGTCTATTTGCTGAATTCTATGCCCTTCCAGTTTTCTTTGTGATATTGTATGAAGTGACCCATATCCTACCTCTACATAAAAGACAGTTGATGAGAAAGACAAAGCTCTTGTTCTTTGAATGAGTGATTCATTGGTTGATTGCCTAGAGTTTTCCTCTTGGGAGCAAATTCCTTCTGTGGTTTCCAGAGCTTGAAGAGACATTAGTTTGCTTTTCAATTTACATGGCCATTCTACTGAATCCACTACAGAGCTCTCTGCAACTGTAATAGCCTCAATATAACTTCACATTTGGAATGAAAAGTGCTAACCATTCTTAATAGTGTAGCTTAATGGCCATTCTTTTCTTTCCCCTATGTTTTATTATTATTATTTTTGTAAGCAGACAGCTATTTTAGAGCCACACATTCTCAATTTAACCCACCTCTGCAGTGAAAATCCTTTCATGACCAGCTACACCTTCTCTCCACTTATTGATTAGTACATTATCAGATGTTTTGCATTCATGACAATATTTTTTAAAAAAAAATTATTATCCATCTATTTTGTGCATTAGCAGTACACATCTGGCAGTAAAGAACCTTGAGGCATCCGGTGAGAGTGAGAGTATGGTTAAGGCTGTGTATCCATTTGGCCATGATTCTCAGTACTTTGGCAGTTACATAATGATGTAATTTGGCAGTTGTGAATGATACGGTCATCTTCCATTTTTGCATAATGCCAGTTTCACAGAATGACGTGGTCTTTGGAACTTAACCATGCTGCAAAAGAAATCATTCAGTGAGAGAAAACACTGATCTAAGAGAAAAAAGTGACCTAATAAGACCCTGTCTGGAATTTTTCTTTTCTTTTTTTGTTTTTCTCCTCTGAGAAAAGTGAGCATGATACGTAAGAAATCACATGGGTAAGTGGTCAAAGCCAAGAAGGCTGGCAGGGTTAGGTATTTTTCCTGTGTGATGGGCATTGTTAAGGTCCCTGCAGACCCTCACTATTTGTACATTTTTCTTGAATGACAATGTGGAAATTAAAAAATACTTTGTTCCATTTTTTAAAATGTTTATATGAAGTCACAGAACACTTCTGATTCTTTTCCACCTTTCTTCCTCACACCTCTTTCCCTTTTATGATCTAAGAACCTCTAGGCTATTCGAACTCTCCTCTCTAGTTCTGTCTACTGAGATCAGCAAAGAAAGAGTTCTTGGAGGGAAGCATCCCTGATTCCGTTGCCTTGGAAACCAGTTTCACAGTTTCAGATGAGTGCAAAGAAGGTAAAAGGTTCAAACGTCTCATTTGAAATAATGAAATACAAATGCAACCCATAACCAAACCCCTACTACCACCTATCTAATGTCAATTTCCATGGAAACAAGATCAGAAAGGCCCATGACAGCCATTGACCTACAATAAATTCACATGTCTTTCTGGGTAGCAGACATACTTTTGATATTCTCAAATGCCAGTTTATACAATCCCATGGCATACCATTGGGCTGGAAAGACTCTCTTATTTAAGGAGCAATTAAAACAGACTCCAGCTAATGAAGAAGTATGTCCTAATGTTTTAATTAAAAAAAAAAAAATTATAGTTTAGTTGATTATTATTGCTTTCCATTGTATCTACTTTGTCAGTGTGCAAACCTTGTCTACTATTGTTTATGCTTTTAATTTCTGAACTAACACTTTAGCAGCATGGTAACCATCTCCTCTGGACTGTAGTTTAGAATTCTACCCATGTTTTTGACTTCTGGAAGATGTGAATTTTTACCACAGTATATAGAATGTAAATGTTAGTGCTTTTCTTTTTTTTTAATTTGATTATCAGTGCCTAAAATTTGGTCACATAGCCTACAGTTTATATCCATTTTAGATATTTTAATGTCTTCTAGAAGACATGGACTCTCAGAAGATAATCTGAATAACTGAAAATTTGTGTTCCGTTCCTAGTATGTATGCAGAATAGAAATCTCCCCAGGTGAGGAAGATGCTATTAAAATACGCTTTGTCACAGCCTTATTTGTGGAGCATCTTAACACAAGACGGCCCTTTTTTAATAAAACACTGCTGTTGAGTTGATTCTGACTCATAACAACCCTGTAGGCCAGAGTAGAACAGTCCCATAGAGTTTCCAGGGAGCGCCTGGTGGATTTGAACTGCTAACCCTTTGGTTAGCAAACGTATATCTTGACCACTATGCCACCAGGGTTTTCCATTTCTGAATAATGTGGAAAAATAAGTAGCGAAAAGACCTTAAAGGAGGAACAGTGCTTCAAGGAAATTTTACTTCACCGCTTCCTACAGCTTTGACCCAAACAGATGGAGATTGCTCCAGTTATGCATTTGAGCTTTTCTAGTTGTTTTTTGTTAAAGTGAAAATAAAATTCAGTGTGCCATCTCTTCTGGGCTCCTCTAGTGACATTAATAACCAGTTGCTGCTGAGTTAATTCCAACTCATAATGACCACAAGTGTCAGAGTAGAACTGTGTTCCATGGAGTTTTCAGTGGCTAATTTTTTAGAAATCAATTGCCAAGCCTTTCTGCTGAGGTACCTCTGGGTGGACTCAAACTGCCAATCTTTCAGTTAGTAGCTGAGTGCTTAAATGTTTGTGCCACTGAGAGACTTCTTCATAACATTGAATTAAATCTATTAAAGATTCACTGTTTAAATGTTAAATCCCAGTGAACTATTTATATTTAATAAATACCACTTGTTACCTACTAATGGTGGTACAGAAACCTGGTGGTGTAGTGATTAACAACTACAGCTGTTAACCAGAAGGTCAGCAGTTCAGGTCTACCAGGTGCTCCTTGGAAGCTCTATAGGACAGTTCTACTGTGTCCTGTAGGGTTGCTGTGAGTTGGAATCGACTCAACAGCAATGGGTTTGGTTTTTAAATGGTAGTACAAAATACATAAACTGACTTTTTTGTACAAATGTACCTATCTGAGGAATAAGTCTGTAAAGCAATACCCATATACCATGCACGATGAGGGCAATGACATGCTCAGGTTGTCTTGGTAAGTCCCACTCTGCTTAGCATCCACAGCTGAGGGACGATTTCTCACTCACAATTTAACACATTTTCTCAGGGAGACATGATAAAAAGTTGGTTGGATGAACAATTCACTCAAGAAAAGTGTTGAAATGGATTTTAGTGCTCTCCTTTCTCCCTGCTCCTGGGGACAAAGAAACATTAAGATAAATCACCAGTTAGCTGAAAAGTTTTAAACCTAACACTTTCCTTTCTTCTATATTTCCTCAAACTGATTGTGAGGAGTGAGGCTGATATCCTAGCTGAGATTGACCAAAGCCCTCCATGCCCTGTGATCTCTTTGAGTTCCACTAGTTGACACACAAATGTGTGTAAGTCAGTCTTTTATTTGAACACAAATTTTACTGTCCTCTGTGGTTCCTTAGGTTGGCAGTTAACAACTGCGAATTGCCAGTGACCTGGCTTGCATAATTGTGACCATTTCTGGAATAGCTTCATTGCACAGTCACAAAAGTACCAGTTGACTATCCCACTAGAGAGAAAGCCTGATGGTGCAGTGGTTAAGCACATTGGCTGCTAACTAAAAGATCAGCGGTTGGAATCTGCCAGCTTCTGTGTGGGAGAGAGGTATGGTAATCTGCCTCTATAAGGATTAACCAACCGAAAGAACCCACTGCTGCCAAATCGATGCTGATTCACAGCCACCCTAAGAAACAGAATACAGCTGCCCCATAGAGCACCTAGTGGATTTGAACTGTGAACCTTTTGGTTAGCAGATGTAGCACTTACCCACTGTGTCACCAAGATTTCCTCTATAAAGATTACAACCTTGGAAACTCACTGGAGACAGTTCTGCTCTGTCCTATAAGGTCTCTGTCAGTTGCAATCAACTGGATGGCACCGGGTTTTATCCTGTTACGGAGTACAATGGTGGGTCGATTCCCAGCTGATGCATGCCACATGCAGCTACCACCTGCTTGTTATTGGAGGCTTGTATGTTACTATGATGCCGAAGAGGTTTCAAGAGACCTTCCAGTCTAAGACAAAGTAGGATGAAAAGTCAGCTAGTAAATACTCAGCCAGTCAAAACATTCTGGATTACAGTGGTCTGAGCCCCAGGCAATCATGGGGCTGATAGAGGACCAGGTAGTGTTTGGTTCCATTTTACACACAGCAGAGGGCTACTCAAGGCAGATAATAGCAGCCACAGTCCTGCTTGACTGGAGAGTTTTCCTCCTAGTATTTTCGTAGGCTGTTTCACAGAATTCTCTTTTTTATCATTTCCTGCATTCTAAGCCACTTTGATTTATGGTTATTTCAATTTTAAGAATTGCACTTTTATAATTTACCTGTAACTGGAATGATTATAGAAAGTAATGGAAATCAAAGACAAAACAGATACTGTAAATCTAGTTAGTAAAAACATTGAACCAAGACCCAAGCATCAATTTTGAATTATATTTCTTTAATTTTTAAAGTTTAAATAGAAAATAAGCACGGTGACCTTGAGTCATGTGTAAGTGATGTTTTCTGGTACAGTTCTCACTGAATCCTAACTTTGCTATACTCACCAAGAGAGTCCCAGCAAATCCCTTTTGCACTCCAGCAAGAAAGGCAAATAAATCTGGGCTGCTTCTAGCCTTAGTAGAATATCTTTTTGTCTCTTCATCCAGTCCTCAGTGGAAGTATTTGCTACCTAAAAAGCACAAGACTTGACTTTTAAAAAAGCAATTTTTGAAATGTTAGAGGTATGTGACAATTAAAAAAAAAAAAAAAAAAAGGCAGTCCAGTAGATTCCAACTCCTAGTGACCCCATAGGATAGATTAGAACTGCCCCCATAGAGTTTCCAAGGAGTGTGGTAGACCTGAACTCTAACCTTTCAGTTAGCAGCCATAACATCTTAACCACTACACCATCAGGGTTTCCATATGACAACAGCAGTTAGAATATAAAGATATTAACAGGCTCCCAATGCTAAATTTACTCAGCTTGAAAACACAGAAAATGAAAGTTCTTTTATAATATATGAAAGGTAAGAGGATATTTCAATGACATCAAAAAGATGTTACTTCATTCAACAAACGTTTTCCTGTATGCAAGTAACTCTGGTTGGTGCTGTTTGAAGGGTATAATAATTACTGTGGTTAATGTTTATTGAACACTTACCATATGCCAGCACTATTCTAAGTACTTGCCATATTTTATATAAAAACAAAACAAAAATACAAAACAGCAGGATATCTACCCTGAAGGCTAAGACCTAGATTAGGATAACTGAGTAGATTCCCTTGCCTTAGAGTCTAAATTTAAGATGGTGTCCAAAACTTCAGTAACCAAGATAAATAAAGTTTCCTGTGATATTTTTAAAAATCTAAAGTAATACAAAAACTATGTTAAAACAATATGAATATTTTAAGCAAAGTTAGCCTTAACTCCTTTGTGTCATCTTAATCTTGACCCTGTAGGATCTTGCCTTTGGTTATATTTTGATCTCATTTTTACCATTTTTTTTTTTCACTCTTAACTTTTTAACAATATTGTACAAACATATTTATTTTGATCACTAAGTTTATGGTACTGCCTTAAACTTGGTGAATGCCTTACTTGTCTCACCTTAGTCCTGGCCCCGATATGGCAGATGTGCACAGTTCACTATAAAGCCCAAACTGAACCTACTGCTATCAAGTTGATACCAACTCACAGTGACCCTGTGACTACACCTCTTGACAGTGTGATTGATGTTGCTGGTGCTCCCATCAAGAGACAGAGCAGTGTACTATTCTGCACCCTTGACTGTGGGCTGGCCTGTGGCAGAAATGATGCTGAGCAAGTTCACACACCAGACTTTTACTTTCCACTCTGTGCTTTTGCAAGCCTGAGATCATCACGCTGAGAGGAAGCGTTGTCCAGTCTCCCGGAGAAGGAATGCTCCTGTAAGTAACAGAAGCTCCAACTGCAGATCATGGGTGACAACAATTGGGACCCCTAGCCCCAGTCAAACTATCAAACGAGGCCAGCAGAAGAATGACCTAGATGGCCAACCCATAGAACTGGGAAAAAGAATAAATCTTTGTCTCAAGCCAGTGGAGTGGTTTATCACGTAGCCATTTGTTGTTGTGAACTTTTAACTCTGACTCATGACCTTATGCACAGGAATACCTCATTTTATGGCATTTTGCTTTATTGTACCTCACAGCTTTTATGTTTTTTACAAATTGAAAGTGGGTGGCAACTCTGCATCAAGCAAGTCTATTGAGCAATTTTTCCAACAACATGTGTTCAATTCATGTCTCTCTACTACACTTTGGCAATTCACACGATATTTAAAACTTTTTCACCATTTCTCTATCTGTTACAGTGATTTGTGATCAGTGATCTCTGATGTTATTATTGTAATTGTTTTGTGTCACCATGAATTGTGCTTATGTAAGACAATGGACTTAACTGATAAATATTGTGTGTGCACTGACTGCTCCACTGACCAGTCATTCCCCCATCTCTGTCATTCCCCTTGACTTTCCTGTTCTCTGAGACAAAACAATATTGACAGTAGGCCTGCTAATAAACCCACAATCACCTCTAAGTGAAAGGAAGAGTTACAGATCTCTCACTTCAAATCAAAAGCTAGAAATCATTATGCTTAGCGAGGAAGACACATTGAAAGCTGAGACAGGTTAAAAAGTAGGCCTCTTGAACCAAACAGCTAAGCTGTGAATCCAAAGGAAACGTTCTTGAAGGAAATTAAAAATGCTACTCCAGTGAACACAGGAATGATAAGAAAATGAAACAGCCTTCCTGCTGGTATGGAGAAAATTTTAATGGTCTAGATAGAATACCATACCAACTATTTCCTTAAACCAGAGCCTAATTCAGAGCAAGGTTCTAACTCTCTTCAATTCTGTGACAGGTGAAAGAGGTGAGGAAGCTGCAGAAGTAAAGTTTGAAGTTAGCAGATGTTGTTGGGTCATGAGGTTTAAGGAAAGATTCGATCTCTGTAACAAGAACGTACAAGGTGAAGCAGCAAGTGCTGATGTAGAAGTTACAGAGAGCCAGATAATTTATGAAGTTAGCTACGCTAAACAATAGACTTTCAAAGTCGATGAAATAACCTCATTGAAAGAAGATGTATCTAGGACTTCCATTGCTAGAAACGAAAAGCCAGTGCCTGGTTTCAAAGCTTCAAAGGGCAGGTGGATGCTTTTGTTAGGGGCTGACTCAGTTAGCCACTAAACCAAAGCCTAATTCAGAGCAAAGCTGAATTCAGTCCTACAAAGGGTGAGAGGCAAGTAAGCTGCAACTCATTTACCATTCCATAAATTCTAAGGTCCTTAAAAGTTATGCTAAACATACTTGTCTGTGCTCTATAAATGGAACAACAAAACCTGAATGACAGACAGCACATTACAACATGGTTTACTGAATATTTGAAGCCCACTGTTGAGACCTACTGCTGAGAAAAAAAGATTCCTTTCAAAATATTTCTTCTCATTGACAATGTATCTGTTCACCAAAGAGCTCTGGTGGAGATGTACAAGGAGATCAATGTTATTTTCATGCCTGCCAACACAGCGTCCATTCTGTAGCTGATGGTTCAAGGAGTAATTTCAACTGTCAAGTCTTCTTATTTTAAGAAATACATTTCTGTAGCTTCCATACGCAATGATTCCTTGGATGTACTCAGACAGAAAGTAAACTGAAAACTTTCTGGAAAAGTTCACCATTACAGATGTCATTAAGAGCATTTGTGATTTATAGAGGACAAAATATCAACATTAAAAGGAATTTGGGAGATGTTAATTCCAACTCTCATGGATGACTTTAAGAGGTTCAAGACTCCGTTGGAGGAAGGTGCTGCAAATGTGGTGGAACTAGCAAAAAGAACTAGAATTAGAGATGGATCTTGAAGATGTCATTGAATTGCTGCAAACTCACAATGAAACTGACAGACAAGGAGTTGCTTCTTATGGATGAGCAAAGACAGTGATTTCTTGAGATAGAATCTGCTGGTAAAGATGCTGTGAACATTTTTGGTGAGCTCTGGAGGAAAACCTTTATGTCTTGTGAGCTTCTGCTCCTGGGCATTCTTCCTGTGGCTTGGCATCCCTTTCCCCCTCATCTCTACTTCTTGTGTGACTGTTTAGTTTCCTTTGTATGTCAAGAGATTGACTGAAGAAACACTTTACACTAATCTTGCCTCATTAACATAACAAAAACAACCTATTCCCAAATGAGAAAATAACCACAGGTATTAGTAGTTAGAAATTGCAACAGATATTTTGGGGGGGTTCCAATTCAACACATACCATTCCACCCTTTGCCCCTCAAATTAATGTCCTTCTTATATCTAAAACACATTTACTCCATCACATCATCCCAAAAGTCTTTACTCCAAGTTGAAACACATCTAAATATAATGTAGGTGAGACTTTAGGCATTTTCCACTCTGTGGCAAAATTTCTCTTCATGTGTGACTCTGTGAAATATAGAATATAAATTATCTGCTTCCAGAGAACAGGCCCAAGGTTGACATTTTCATTACAAATAGGAGACATTGGAGGGAAAGAAGGGGTTACAGGTCACCAAAGTGGCAGGAAACAAGCCAATGCAGCCAAATCCAAGGCAAGTACAAAATCTAGCAGAACAAATCATACAAGCTCTCAAGGCTTGAAAAAATTCCTCCTCTCAGTGACCATCTAGGCAGTAGTACTGTCCTCCAGACTCTGGGTGTTGTCCATGCTCTGGATTCTGGGTGGAGGCTTCTTGGCCCTAGGCTTCAGCTCTGCCTTCCAGGTCCACTGGGACACCAACTCTGCTCACTATACTTTCAACAGCCCCATTCTCCAAGTCCATCTGAGTGGTGACACCACTCCCTTTGCTCCAGTAGGCCTCATTATTTGGCCTCTTGGGCATCACAGCTTCACCCTCTCAGCAGCCCCATCCCCTAGACACACCTGAATGGCAACCCCAAACTTCAGAACCAAGTTGGCGAAGATTCAACTCTAAAACACTGGAGGCTGTGGTCTCAGCTTTGAGATCCAAGAGACCATGAACTCACCCTTTAAGACTGAGAAGGTCCTGTTTCCAATGCTCCTTCCAATAGTTCTTCTGATCTACAAACTGCTTCAGGGATGATCTTTTTCTTTTCTTGGAGCACAAAGGATTGGCTTCCTTGTCTTGTTTCCTGCCTCTAGAATCCAAAGAAGTGGACAATGTTCTTTCCTTTCATTCTTTCTCTATCTCCTTCAGTCTAAGCTGATGGAGCTTCTGCTGTGGTAGTTTGTTAGATCCATCAGTCACAGGCTTAATCTCTTTAATAAAAGATTGTATAGCCATGTCCACAGTGAACATTCTAGCATGCGTGTCTTCATTTGTACAACAGAATTGTTTAAATCTTTAAGTTTTATTTCTATGCTGCAAAGTTCATTTTTAAGTCTCTCCTCTTGCGTTGTACTGTAAGAAGGAAGGATAAACTATGTGACCTCTCTAAGAACTCAGGGTACTGACTCTAGGGGAAGATTTTCTCTCTGTGTCAACTCAAGGAAGGTCTTTGTTTCCTCCAGCTTTTGTCCCTGGTGTAACTTCATGTGGGTTGGCATCTCTATTCCTCATCTTTCCTTCTCTTGTGTGTTTAGGCTCTTTTTATATTTCAAGAGAGATTGACTCAAGATATACGCTAATCCTACTTCATTAACATGGTACACATAGTCTAATCTTCACTGACATAACCTAATCCTTCTTCATTAACATAACAAACACTACCACTCATAAATGGGATTATAACCCACTGGTAAGCATTAGGATTCATAATGCATAGTTTGGGGGGACAAAGGTCAATCCGTAATTTGAGGTCATGCTAGAATAAGGTAAGTCTTCCTTACACAGGGAAAGGTCACCATATGAGTATCATCTAAAAGCCAAGAAATATCAAGGAAGGCCCAGGGCTACCAGAAGCTAAGACAAGGAAGAATCTCTCAAAGCCAACACACACAGAAAACATAGCTCTGTTGACAATCTGAATTTAAGACTGCTAGCCTCCAGGATTGTGAGAATACACTTTTGTTCTCAAAAGTCACATACTTTATGGTGTTTTGTTGTGGAGACAGGAGACTCAGAGTAAGGGCCTGAAGGCATGGTCTGAACCTACAGGATCAGTGAATCAGGATCTTCTGGAAAGTGTCTTAGTCATCTAGTGTTCCTATAACAAAAATTCCACAAATGGGTGGCTTTAACAAATATAAATTTACTTTCTTATGGTTTAGGAGGCTAGAAGTCTGAATTTAGGGTGCCAAATCTAATCGAAGTCTTTCTCTGCTGGCTCTGGAGAAAGGTCCTTATCTTTGTCGAGCTTCTGCTCCCAGGGGGATTGACCTAAAGCATACCCTACATTAATACTGTCTCTTTAAAATAATAAAGAAAACTCATTCCTAAATGGAATTATAGATACAGGTATAAGGGTTAGGATTTGCAACACGCATTTTGGGGGGACACAATTCAGTCCATAACATCCCATCCTTCTCCCTCCCCAAATATGTATGTCCTTCTCACATGCAAAACATAGTCACCCCATCACATCATCCTGAAAGTCTTAACTCCACTCTAAGTCCAAAATCTCAGCTTTTGAATCATTTAAATGAAACATGGATGAGATTACAGGCATATTCCATTCTTGGGCAAAATTCCTCTTTGGGTGAGAACCTGTGAAATCAAGAATACAGGCTATCTCTTTCCAAAGTACAAAGATGGGACAGACACAAGGTAGACATTTCCATTACAAATAGAGGAAATTAAAGGAAAAGAAGGGATAACAGATACCAAGCGAGTCCCAAACCCAGTGTGCAGTCAGCTAGGCTGCTCTAACAGAAGTGCCACAGAGCAGATGGCTTTAACAAAGGAACATTTATTCCTACACAGCACGGTAGGCTACAAGTCCATATTCAGGGTGTCTGCCTCAGGGAAATGCTTTCCCCTTGTCGGCTCTGGAGGAAAGTCTGGTATTGCATCAGTCTTTGTTCAGGGAGCCTCTTGGCGCAGGAACCTCAGGTCTGAAGGACGTGCTCTTCTGGTGCTGCTTGCTTGATGGTACGAGGTTTCCAATTCTCTGCCTGCTTTTCTGTCCTTTTATCTCTCATAGGATGAAAAGATTAAAGGTGGGGCAAGCCATACTCCAGGCAAACTCCCTTTACAGTGGAGCAGGGAGTTGATCTTATAAAGGGATTTACAGTGCCACCCTAATCCTTTAACACACAGTTTAGGAAAACCACCAAATGGAGGACAGTCACGAGATGCTGGGGGAATCATGGCCCAGCCACATGGCTACACCTACTTTGGGGGGGACATAATTCAATCCATGACACCCAGCAGAACAAATTACCATGTTTTAACACAAGAAAACATGCACATCCTATGTTTGTTTGTCAACTGCACCCTTCTCCTCAAGGTCCTAAGTGCACTACACCCATTTTTTCATAAATGTTGTAAAAATAGATGATGATAGTGCACTCAAGACACCTTTTGGGGAGAGAACATGGTTGCAAACAAACATAGAATGAAAGCATTACTTGCATACAAACATTGTGCATTAGCTCTCCAGACCTGAAAATAATACTCGGTTCTCTGAGACCATCTGGACAATGCTTCCACCCTCTAGAATCTGAGTGTTGTCCACGCCTGTGGGCCCTGGGCTTCAGCTCTGCCTTTCAATCCCATTTTAATGGCAACTCCCCTCCCTCAGCTTTGGGTAGACCCATTTTCCTAGCCCATCTGAGTGACAATTGCCCCCCTTTGGATTCACAGGCCACTTTCTCCTGCCCCTTGGGCATGGCAGCCTACCCTGTCAGCACTGTATATTGGCCCTGTTCTCTTGGGCAAACCGAAGGACAGCCTCCCACTCAGAAACCAGTTGGTACCGATATGATTCTCTGATACCTAAGGGTTGTGCCTCTTTGAGACCTATGAGATTGTGGCTCCACCATTTAAAACTGAGCCAGCAGTCTTACAAATCTCTCAACCTATCCAGGGTTGGTCTTTTTCTTTTCTTGGAGGACAACAGGTATAGTTCCTCTCACCCATTTCCTGCCTATAGAATTCCAAAATGTAGCCAGTTTTCTTTCCTTTTGTCCTTTCTGTCTTTCATTCTAAACTGGTGGATTTTCTGCTGTGATATTTGGTTAGATCCTTTAGTCACAGGCTTAATCTCTTTTAACAAACGATTGTGTAGCCACTTCTTCGGTGAAAATTTTAGAACATGTGTCCTTAGTTTGTTGAACAGAATTCTTCCATTTCTCTAACTTTCATTTTTTCATTTTGCCCGGCACATTTTTAAATCCATCTCTTTTCTTTCACATTTCACTACAAAAGGCAAAAAGAAACTACAATTTCCCTTTAAGCTCTCGCTTAGAGATCTCCTAGCTAGATATCCAAGTTTATCACTTACAAGTTCTACCTTTCTCCAAACGTTTGAACAAAATTAAGACAAGTTATTTGCCACAGAGTAGAAAGCATTGCTCTTCTTCTATTGTCCAATCACACGTTCCTCACTTTCTTTTACATTCTCACCATAAGAACATTTTGCATCCATGTGTCTAGCAACTACTCTTGGTGGTAGGTACCTCTCCATAGTTTTTCTCACTTCCTTCTGAGCCTCACCAGAATTGCTTTTGGCAGTCATAATTCTACTAACAGTCTCTTTAAGGGAATCTAGACTTTTACTATTACCGAGCCACACCCATTGCCCGAGAGTCAATTCTGAATTGTAGGGACACTATAGAGCTGCTTCACAATGTTTCCAAGGAGCAGTTGGTGGACTGAAACTACCAACCTTCTGATTAGCCGTTGGCTTCTTAACCACTGTGCCGCCAGGGCTCTGTCTAAAAAAAAGCCAACCCCACTGCCATCAAGTCAATTCCAATTCATAGTGACCCCATAGGACAGAGCAGAGTTTCCAAGCAGCACCTGGCAGATCAGAACTGGTGACGTTTTGGTTAGCAGGTGTAGCACTTAACCACTATGCCACCAGGATTCCTTAAAATTCTTTCAGCCTCCACCCATTAGCCAATTCCAAAATCACTTCTACATTTTACGTATTTGTTAGATCAGCACCCTGAATTTTCTTCCCACGTTCTTCCTTCATCCCTACTTGCTTATTTATTTATTTATTTATAATGTTCCAAAAGAGACTGATTTAACACAAATCCTACAGTAGTACTGTCTTATTAATAAAACAAGGAAAACTCATTCCTAAGTGGGACTATAACCACAGGTATAGGGGTTAGGATTTACAATGCCTATTTTTGAGGGTTACCATTCAACCCATAGCAGACAGCTTGTTAAAACTCAGACTTCTGGACTCTGTCTCCGGAGTTTTTGATTGTGGAATCTAAGAATTTGCATTTCTAACAAGTTCCCAGATGATGCTGATGCTGCTGGTTCAGGGACCAAATGTTGAGAGGCCACATTCCTCTAGATCCCTTGCAACTCAGAGTGTGCTCCACATACTAGCGGCAGAAGCATTTCCTGGAAGTTGTTAGAAATGTAGATTCTTAGGTCCCACTCCAGACTTAGTGAATCAGAATCCGCATCTTGGTAAGATCCCCCACTGACTCTTGTGTACATTAACGTTCAAGAGGCCCAGTGACAGACAAACATAGGTTGATGCTGTCTTCAGCAAGCTGGTGAAGCTCTGGATTTGCTGAGAACACCACGGCCTATGACTCTGAGAGAATTCTTCTCTATTGTCAGTCCATTTTTGTTTCATTGATTTTATTTAGCAGTTTTTTTTTTTTTTTTCTTTTACTCATTGATTTTTGCTGCAGCTTGAGTCTTCTTCATCAGTTCTCAGCAGGCAATTTCAATTCATTTTGACTCATTTCCTCTCTGGTTTGGCTTCTCTCCATTGGCACTTGGCGCTGCAACTAATTGTGCTTGCTGCAAGCAGCTAGATATAACACAACCATGGAAAATCACACAAAGGTCAAGAGCACGCTATCCTGTGTAAAAGCAAAGAGGACTGGATGCCTTTTGGAAAGCCAGGGAACTTGAACTTGTGCTGTTTGCTAAGTGCCAAGCAGGTGACAAAGTGACCATGTTTACTACAGTGCTTTGCAGACAACTAAAAAATTGTATACTAACTCCAGGTAGAATGGGCTGTTTTCCACCAGAGATTAAGGATAGATACAGAGACATCAGCTAGTCTGAGGTTCAGTCCAAGGAACTTGATCTTGTGTCCTTTGTGTTCATGCTCAGGCCAAGCCACTTCCAAGCATGGAGAGGCCCTTATGTCTGTCCTGTCATGTCAGGGCATGGGGCAAGCCCCAGTCCGCAGATCCTTCAAACTCAAACTTTCCTTGTTTCCTTTTTTTCCCTTTTGGTGGATTTTTTATATTTTCTCTCGTTGACTAAAATCACAGGCTAGCTACTTTCTTCTGGGAGTAGCAAGCCCCTCCTCTCTTCCCCTAGTATAAAAAGGCGTTGTTCCCTCCCTTCATTCAACAATCATTTAGCAAACAAATGTTCCCTGTCTCAAGGATGACAAAGATGACAATCTTTTCCTTCCAGAAGGGAATTCACATTTTTTTTCTTTTTTTATTGTGGTAAATACATATGTAACAAAACATTTGACATTTCAACCATCATCACACACACAAGGCACACTAATTTAAATAGCTGCAAAATAGTGTGATATAAATTCTGTTGAATTTACAATCACTCAGTTCACTTAAGCAGAGGTTTCCAAGCTTTCTCCATTCATGGTACCCTGTAAGGTTGCATTGCACCCCAGGCCAAAAGAAATACCTAAGAGTTCTGCTTATTAGGTATTCAGGCACAAACAACTTAGTAATAATTTACTTACGTCTTCCCTATCAACTTACTGAAACCCTTGGCTGGCACAAATGTTTAAAGATTCAACCAATAACCAAAAGGTTTGAGGTTCGAATCCACCAAGAGGTGACTCGGCAGAAAGGTCTGGAAGAATGGAAAAAAAAAAATCAGCCACTTGGAGATCCTATGTGGTACAGTTCTACTCTGACACATGTGGTCATCCTGAGTTGGAGTCAACTTAATGACAATTCTTTCTTCTTTTCATATAAACTTTTAGCTATTTAAACAAATAAGATACTTTTTTTTAGATGGAATGTATGTATCAGTTGATAAATTCATAACTTCTCAAATATTCCTCATTTCTTTCTCCATATTGGTTTTTGTGATCTGATGTTAAAAATGTGAACTAGTTTTAGTCAAAAGTTTGTATAATGCCTGTCAGTTGTTGGATCTGTTTTTCCCTTCCACTGTGAAATATCTCATGGTGCCCCTGTGAGTTTGATGGAGAGTCCCAGGGAAACACGGCTGTTAAGACCTTGTGTAAATGTTGGAAAAACGTGTGGCTCAAAACTCCTGTTGCTGTTGTTAGGTGCCTTCAAGTTGGTTCCAACTCACAGCAACCCTATAAGTCAGAGTACAACTGCCTCACAGAGTGTCCAAGGAACACCTGGTGGATTTGAGCTGTTGACCGCTTGGTTAGCAGCCATAGCACTTCACCATTAGAACACCAGGGTGTCCTGAAAACTCCTAGGGCCCATGTCACCCAATTTCTTCATGGACTCAAAGATGCACATTCTTCTTTTCTTTTTCTGGTTTCATTTCTTTCTTTCTTGTCATTTTTTAATTGTACTTTAGATTAAGGTTTATAGAACAAACTAGCTTCTCATTAACAGTGCACACATTGTTCTGTGACATTGGTTAACAACCTCAGAACATATCAGTATTCTCCCTTTTCAACTTTGGGTTCCCTATTGCCAGCTTTCCAGTCCCCTCCTGCCTTCTAGTTCTTGCCCCTGGACTGGTGAGTCCCTTTAATCTTGTTTTGTTTTATGAGCCTGTCTAATCTTTGTCTGAAGGATGAATCTCAGGAGTGATTTCATTACCAAGTTAAAAGGATGTCCCCATGGTATCCTCCCAGGGTTTCTCCAGTCTCTTTCAGACCAGTAAGTCTGGTCATTTTGTGGGGTGGGGTGGTTAGAACTTTGGTCTGTATTATCCTCCAGCTCTATTGTGATCTCTGTCAGAGCTGTCGGTGGTGGTAGTTGAACACCATCCAGAAGTACTGGACTCAGTCTGGAAACTGCAGTCCATTAGTTCTTTGGATTAATCTTTTCCTTGTACTTTTAGTTTCCTTCACTCTCCCTTGTCCCAAAGAGGTGAGACCAGTGGAGTGTCTCAGATGGTCAATCACAGATAAAGAAGCATATCCTTGTAAGAAATGTAATTAATTTTTTGTGTGTTTTTCAGATTCACAATTCCATCTAATTCAAGTTTTTACATATTTTAAGGTACAAGCTGTGACAATTAAGTTTGTGAACTCATCCTAGAAAAAGTGCTACATACCTCATTGCTGAATATCACCACGGTCACTTTTGAAGTACTTCCCTTGGGAAGCTATGCACAGACACCAGCACCTAGTCCATGCTTCAAAGCAGTTTTGGAACTCTTCATCTGGAATAGCCATTGGAGCTGTAGTCGCATTACCCTTGATGTCCTCAATGTCATCAAAATGTCTGCCTTTCAATATTTCCTTTATATTCGGGTTTAAAAAAAAAGTCACTGGGGGCCAGATCAGGTGAGTAGGGAGGGTGTTCCAGTATAGTTATTTGTTGACTGGCTAAAAACTCCCTCGCAGTGTCTTGTGAGCTGGTACAAGGTCATGATGCAAGAGCCATGAGTTATTGTTGTGGTCATTTTCGTCTAACTTTTTCACACAGCCTCTTCACCACTTCCAAAGAGTACACTTGGTTAACTTTTTGTCTAGTCGGTACAAATTCATAGTAAATAATTGCTCTGGTATAAAAAAAAGATTAGCAACATCTTTTAGACTCCTGATTTGGACTGACACAATTTTTCAGTTGTAGAATACTGGCTGGCTTTCACTGTACACCTTGATGCTTTGTTTCAGGGTTATATTGGTACACTTGTGTTTCATCACCACATGGCCGAAAACATTACCTTGCTTCTCCAAAAGATTTTGGCAAACTTCAACTCCCCTTTGCTTTTGCTCATCTATGAACTCCATCAGGATCATTTTTGTACACAACTGTCTCATGCCAAGATTGTCAGTTAAAATTTTCCTGTTTGCCTATGGATGTTTACTTGGTCTGTTACGCTTCTGACAGTCAGCTGACAGTTTTGATGCACAATTCAATGAATTTTTGCAATGTTTTCATCAGTTCTGCTCCTTATTGACCATCCTAACCTCTCTTCATCACTGATGCTTTCTCTTCCCTCAGAAAAATGTGTAATCTATTTGTATGTTGCCATTCTCTTCATGGCATCATCCCCATAAACATGGGCTGACATGTCCCTGATTTCACTTCCACTCTTGCCAAGTTTCATAGGAAATCTAATTTTTGTTCATTGCTCTAATTCAAGCTCTGATGTTCTCGTGACAGTACACAAAAACATGCGACAGCAATAATAAATGTCACTCAGCAAGACGCTGCCACTCACTGACACAAGCACAGCTGTAAGCTGCAGATGTATCAAGGTTATGAAACCTTACTGCATTGCTTGTACAGTTCTACCAAGGAAATTGCAGGTGGCTAGTTTGCAGACTTAATTATCAGACCTCATATTTCCCAGTGGTTAAAAGCTTGCTTGCTAACCAAAATGTTAACAGTTTTGATCTACCAGCCGTCCTTGAAAACACTAAAGGGCAGTTCTACTCTGTCTTATAGGGTCACTATGAATTAGAATCAAAGAAGGTGATAGGTTTAGTTTTGATTTAGTAACATGCAGTGTAAATAGTTTTGTTTCAGAATTACATTTTGTCATAGTTTTACAATTGTGACATAGCATATTGTATTGTTAAATGCCATTGAGTTGGTTCTGACTCACAGTGACCATAGGCACAACAGAATGAAACACTGCCTGGTCCTGTGCCATGCCCACAATCGTTTTTTATGCTTAAACCCTTCATTGCAGCCACTGTTTCAATCCATCTTGTTGAGGGTCTTCCTCTTTTTCACTGACCGTCCACTCTAGCAAGCATGATGTCCTTCTCTAGGGACTGATCCCTCCTGACATCATGTCCAAAGTATGTAAGATGTAGTCTTTGCTTCCAAAGAGTACTCTGGTTGTACTTTTTCCAGAACAGACGTGTTTATTCTTTTGGCAATCCATAGTATCTTCAATATTCTTCTCCGGTACCACAATTCAAAGGCATCAGCTCTTCTCCTGTCTTCCTTATTCATCACCCAGCTTTCACATGCATATGATGTGACTGAAAATACCACGGCTTGGGTCAGGTGCACCTTAGTCTTCAAGAGAGGACTTTTGCAGCAGATTTTCCCAATGCAGTGTATCTTTGATTTTTTGAGTGGTTCTTTCACAGGCATTGATTGTGGACCCAAGTAAAATGAAATCCTTGACAACCTCAATCCTTTCTCCATTTATGACAATGTTGCTTACTGGTCCAGTTGTGAGGATTTTTGTTTTCTTGATGTCAAGGAGCAGTCCATACTGAAGGCAATGGTCTTTGATCTTCATCAGTAAGTATTTTAAATCCTCTTCACTTCCAGTAAGTAGGGTGGTATCATCTGTGTAACGCAAGTTGTTAATGAGTTTTCTGCCAATCCTAATGCACCATTCTTCTTCATATAGTCCAGCTTCTTGGATTATTTGCTTGGCATACAGATTGAAAAGGTATGGTGAAAGGATTCAACCCTAACACACACCTTTCCTGACTTTAAACCATGTAGTTTCCCCTTGTTTGGTTTACACAACTGTGATATAGCATACAAATAGTAAAAACAAATGAACTAACCATAGCTTAAGCATACAACTTGCAATATATTTTTTTTATTTTTTAATTTTTTGGTTAGCTGCTGTAAAGTTGATTTTGATGGGCTTTTGATATTTGAGTTTGATAGGTCTGTGTTGTGGGAGTGTCGTGTGTATTTTAGGGTGCTTAAAAGCATCCCTGTTTCTGCTCACTAAATGTCAGTTGCACGTACCAGCGATGCCAACCGAAAATATCTCCAATATCTCCCCCAGTGAGAAGCAGAAGCATCAGGCTAGAGTTGCCAGACTTAGTAAATAAAAGTTAAGGATACCCAATGAAATTTGAATTTCAGATAAAAGACAAATAATTTTCGGTGTTAATAAGTTCTGAATTTTGTCTGAATGTTCTGTATTTTATCTGGAAAGCTTTGATCACTCAGATAAAGATATAGAACATTTCCAGAACTGTTCTTTTGTGACTGTTCTCAGTCAAGGCATATACCCCAAGGTAACCGCCATCTCGTATAAAGTCAATCTTACACTTTCACTAGATCTATAGCAACACTTTTCCAATGTTTCTTCCTCTGTTGTCCATTCTTCCTCTCCCCTGAATGGTCTCAATGCCTCTCACTTGCCTAACCTAAACATTTTCCAAGTCTCAACCCCACATACCTCTTCAGTTTCTTTCCTCTTCCTCACTTTTGGTAATCTGTCCGCTCCTCGTTTTTGTCTCTTTCTGTCCTGCCCATGACCTACACTGAAACAAGGATGTGAGACCTGATCCAGTCAGTAGACATCATCCACCATTCCTGCTACCTCTCCTGGGTTCCTGCTACACGTTTTCTGGATTCTGTGTCACCACAAAGCTGAAGAATTAAACTGACAGATTTCTCTATAGGGAAGGAAAGGAATTTGGAAGGCACATGTGCGAGAGGTAGAAGACTGGGAATACTCACCAGTTCAGACAGTGGCTGTCGGGTTGACGCAATCTCTGTAATCTTTGTAGAGTCTGTCCTATGTCTAACCGCATAATGAGAGTGAAAGGGCAAGGCATAGGCCTTCCTCATTCTGGGAACAGAAACAGGCTAAAGTCTGCTCCTGCACTGGTTCCTTTGTACCTTACATTCCCACTTTTCGACATTTGTTCACACTCTAGAATTTTGTCTTTCTACACTTTATGCAAAAATGTCACAGTAGAGATGCTTCTAAAGCTTATTAATGGAGAATTTGGGAAGAGTTCAATTTACAGAAATCCAGTGAGTGTTGCTGAAGAGTTGTTGTTATGAACTAGCAAGGCTGTGAAACCAAAGAGTGAGAGATGACCATTTGCTTGGGTGAAGGAGAGCCAGGGAAGTTCCTAGAGAAGGTGATGCTTGAACTGAGATTTTTGCTAAATGGCTGAGAGTACAAAGTGTGTTCTTAGCTGAGTGAAAAAGTCTTTAGAGGAAGGGTAAATATTTCAGGATGGATTCTGTGATGGGAAAAAGGAAGAGCATACTGGGTGAAGATGGTGAGTATGTAGACAGGATGAGGGGGAAGCTAGGAATGTAGGATAAAGGTGGGAACTTGAGACTTCTGTGTGGGTTACAGAGAACCATCAGAACCTAGTCAGTTTTTTCATTTTAGACACTTCACCATAGTGGCTCTGTGGAGGTGAACAAAAAGGAAAAGTTCAGTTAGTAGACTGCCAGTTCAAGTCAAAGGGGCCATAGTCATTCACCTTTTAGTATGAATTTATAGACACCCATTGCTTCCTCCAAAACCCTGGTTGACAGAGAGGAGATGAGAATTTTACTGAGGTAATGAAAGGGTAGTATAGTGGTTAAGTGCTACTTCTGCTAATCAAAAGGCCAGCAGTTAGAATCTGCTGGGCACTCATTGGGAACTCTATGGAGTAGTTCTACTCTGTCTTACAGGACTGCTGTGAGTCAGAATCGACTCAATCAGTGGCAGTGTTTATTTGTTTTTTATTGAGAAGGCAGCTAGACATTTCAGAGCAGTGAATACTGCTAGGGAGTTGAAGTTTGGTGAATGGGAATGCCCTAAGGTACAGGGGTTAAGGCTGGCAGTGTTCAGCCACCAAGCACACAAAGTTGGGACAGGGAAGCAGGGACAGAATTAAAGAAAGAGGGGAAGGGGCAAAAATCACACATGTTGTGAGAATACCTGGAGTTGGCATCTTTCACACTGATGAGTCCGCCAACATAAGATTGTCAAATAATCTCAGGATACAGGATTACGAAGTATGACGTGTCCTGAACATTTGTTCTTGTCTCTGTCAGCATGTCTAGGAATGAGTACAAATGATGAGGAGAAAAAATAGTTCAGAGATTAAGTAATCTAGCATTTTGCTGTGGGAATCCCCATAGGTACATTTTTTGATGGGTTTAATGGAAGCAAGAGACAGCAGTTTGCAATTGGAAGGCATAAAAGCTGCTATCCCAGAAAGCCTGAGGTCCAACAGGGGAAAAATGAGCTAGCAGGCTAGAAAGGTCACAAAGAGAAGTTAACCTGTAGCACAGAAAAATCAAAAATGACTTGCTATATCCTTTGTCATGGGTCTAATTTGCTTAAAATCAAATCCATCTGTTCATTTCACACACTTTGTTCCACTTCCTTGCTGCAGTCCCCAGTGGATTACTCCATTACTTTAAAAACTGGCTGCACTTACAATAAGCTAATAACTTATTTTGTGGTTAACTGCGTCAAGATATTCTGAAACACGATCAACATTTATTCTCTCTCTCTCTCTGTCCCTCTCAAGAATGAAACTCTCAGTGTGGCAAGTTAACCAGGAAAATCCTTTAAGTCTCCTTGGCAAAACATACTGCTTATAGGCTCTGAAATGATACAGGTAAAGGGAAAAAATCTCTGTTACTCTGCCAGATCTTCTTCTGACTTCTCAAATAAGTTGCAAACCCCCATTTGCCTCCCATGCATCATATTTTACAAAGGACTTCTTGGCATAACTGATTGTATTTGTGATATCCAAATCTTAGTTTCAAATGAAGCTTGCTCTTCTTTAGGAAAGAATTATCTTTTATGCAATAAACTAGCATCCCCTGAGGTAGTCACTGGAGATGCATCGTTTCCTTAAGGTCTTCTAATCCATTAAAATATGTACAGTATTTCTGGTTAACTGATGGATCATTGGAAAAACTAGGATTGCATGCAAGATATAATTCAGAGAAATGCACTTGATGTTGTTGGCCAATCCATTCATAGGAACATTTGGTGATTGGGAAAATATTTTAATTTTTTGGCTTCATTCTTTGCCAGACCACACAAATTAGTAAAGGTCATTATTTTTGATTTGTTGAACCTAGTTCTGAAGTCAGGGTAGCAATGGAATTTGTGATTCTGTCACTGCTGTTGATTAAGAAATGATTGGCTTGCATTTAAACCCACTTGGCTTTGTACAGTCTGTGGATATTACCATTTTTTTCCCTTGTTGAGTTCAAGTTATTGGTAGTTGTTATCTTACATTCACTCTTGTTGTGTTCTGAAGGGCTAAACATTTTGGAAACATTATATTTATGAAATTTGTATTAAATGGCAGCGGGTTTAAAGCTGAGGAATGGGTGTTGAAAGATCCCGGCATACATCCTCACAGTAATTTTACATTTTTCATTACTGAAGTAATTAAAAAATTCCTCAGGGCTGAATTATAGTAAAATTTTATGTATCCTTATATTAAGCATAAACTAATTCTCTTTCCCACCGGACAGTGTTAATTTAAGTAGGAAATATTTTTAATTCTATCTCATTTATCGTCTTATGAAACATTGCAAGCCTTATGAATTTTGTTCAACATCATTTTTTCTAAATATTCTTAGATTCAGAAAGTGATACACCTTTAGTATCAGAGGTTAAATATAAATGAAAGATGTGAGGCTTTTTTTTTTGTCTTATTACTATGTGATCATATTACTCTATGATCTTTACTATTTCATTCCAAATTCTTGGGTGCCCCTAGAGACTTAAAAGGTCTGAGCTGCTTGTATCTCATGAAAACATGAAAATGCACTCCTAAGTTTTCCTTCTAATTTTAAGGTTGAGGAATATATAAAACACTGTGTTCTTGGGCAAGTCCTTAGCTTGTCTTTATCTAGGGAAGAAATTTCATAAGCTAAATATTCTCCCTTATCTAATTGCTACTCTTGAAATAGTACCTAAAACACTCAGCAAAGTTCTTTAACTTATTGGAGACACAAGGGCACCGTTCTATGCATTGTTGTTCAAGTAGTATTAACTTCAGGGTTCCTCTTCCAATAACTTATGGAAAGACAGACATGAACATAGCTTACAAGAAGTGGTACAGAATCTCAATAAAAACTATGCTATCTAGAAGTGACAAGAAGGAACTGAGGTGTGCACTTACGGAGCACTAATATTCTATAATAGCTCACCCTTTGGGAAGTTATGCCAAGAGAAATGCAATAACAGAGAAAGGGAAGAGAGGAGATGGTGAAAGAACACTCTATTGGCGCTTCTGCTGAATCCATATGGTGCTTTGGGACTTGGGAGAGGCTTTCCACTTCATGTGCCCCGGGTTGGCTTAGGCAAGGAGAAGAGAACACCCATTGCTGTAGTGAATTAAAGGATTTCAGGGCTGGTCAAGGAAATGAGAAAGCAGTGTTGCAAAACAAGCCATTTGTTGGGCAGCACTTGAATAGGGTTGCCTGAGAGGGGATGTCCCTTCTGGCTGTAGAGTTTTCAGAGACAATAACATGGGGGCCATCACCCAGAAGAGTAGAGTACAGAAAAACCAAATCCACTGTCATCGAGTCAATTCTGACTCAAAGTGACCCTATAGGAGAGAGTGGAACTGCTCCACAGGATTTCCAAGGAGCCGCTGGCAGATTCGAAATGCGTACCTTTGGGTTAGCAGATATAGCTCATGGTTTCTTGTTGTGGAGCGAGGGAAACACTGTCAGAGAGAGGGTAATTAAAACGAAAGGTCACTCAGCAGCAAAGGGGCCTGTCTCTGGGTCAGAGAGCTCTTCAGGGCAGCAGTGATTTAGGGTCTTTTAAAGCTAAAGAGTCTATCCTACCTAATACTAGTAGATGTTGGGTACAGTTTTGTAAAGTATGCAAACTTGGCAGGCTCTAAATAGCCACAAACACGCTTACTTGGACTATTTTTAAAGCAATTGGATGTGTAAACATATGAATTTTCCATTGGCAGGCTTTAGTCTAATGATTCTAGCCTGCTGTGAACAAATAAACGACACAGAGGACAATTCACAGGGACCATCTTTGACTAGTTTATATAACAATTGCTAACACTGAAGAAAGAGGAAGAGAAGAATAGAAGCTGCTGTTTCTTGTAGGCATCCCGTTTAAACCCACCAGTGGCTCTGCTGGGGACAGATGTGGCAGACTGATTCTATAAAGATTTACAGCCTTGGAAACTCTATGGGGCAGTTCTACCCTGTCCTGTGTAGGACCGCTGTGAGTCAGAATTGACTCCATGCCAACGACTTTGTCATTCAGGAATTTTTAAAGAAACAGCTTGTGGCCTCTTTCTCCCTGGAAGTGGGCTGCCGGTGGGTCCGAACTGCCATCTTTACTGTTAGCAGTCTGGCAGGCTCTCACGCACTGCCACCAACGGTCCTTCTAAATGACAGCAGAGGCTGATACAATCCTTCCGGCTGCTGTTCTGGCACAGAGAAATTGGGTGGAAGGAGATGTTTCGCCTCACCCTTTATTAATTTGTAAAGATAAGGTGGTCACAACCTTCTGGAGTCTCTTTCTTTGTTGATTTTTTGTTGTTTCAATTATCCCAGGCTTTAGTATGTTCTTCTTTTTCTTTCTTTTTGAGATCTTAATGTTCTTGGATACAGATAGCATTTCAGAATGAGACTTATGCTAGGAATGCTGTGATTTTTGTCTAGCACATCCTCTGCTCAGCTCCCTTTTCACCCTGGATCCCTGTAATTTTGAGGCTTTCTTTTGTTCAGTTTCCCTACTATTAACTAACACTATCTTTAGAACAGATACCATATTGCCTCAAGCACTGCAGTTTATATACTCTTCAAGAGACAGCCTCTAGAAGTGAATAATCACGTTAATGTGTTGGTTACTGTTTGCATATTTGTTCTCTCAAGTAAAGGAGCCCTGGTGGTATCAATTGTTAGGAGCTTGGTAGCTGACCTAAAGGGAGAATTTCTAGACCTAACTATCAGCTTCTGCGAGGATTACAGCCAAGAGAATCTATGGGGTGATTCTACTGTGTCACTTGGGGTCGCTGTGAGTCAGAATGGACTCAACGACATCAAACAAGCACCACAACCACCTCTCAAACGACCGTTTTTGGAAGGGTGAGTTGACTCTGAATTTCTGCTGCTTATTTACCTGCACTGGTAGACTGTCTGAGCGCTTCTGCCTCCCTCTTCAGTTCACATTTACAGGCAGTCTGTTCTCCCTTCCTTCCAGAGTAGCATTCAGGCAACTGCGGCTGCAACGCCTTGCAATTTATCTGTTTATATGCCTGTCTATTCCACTAGACTGTGAAATTCCCCAGCACCAGGGAACCTGTCTTGTTCATCTTTGTAGCCCCAGGACTTACCAGGCCTGGCGCAGAGTAGGACTTTTATAAATGAAGCTAATTTTTTTTTTTAAAAAAAGCTTGAGTTGATACAATGACTAGGTTTTTCTTTAACCAGATTATTTTCCTTCTCTTTATTCTTTCTAAATCTTTTAGGTTGAGCATGTATTATTTACGTAATAAAAAGACTTGCCAAGCCAAAGGCTTAAATACAGATAAAAGTGTTTTCCATTTAGTTCTATGCAAACATTTCCACTGTTAAATTAAGCCCCTCCCCTCTTTTTTTTTAAACACTGGCAAAGACTACATCCGGGTCTCAAACATGTCTTTCAAACATATGTATGAAACCCTGGTGTGTAGCGGTTCAGTGCTACCAAAAAGTCTGTAGTTCCAATTCATCAGACTCTCCTTGGAGACTCTATGGGGCAGTTCTACTCTGTTATAGGGTGACTATAAGTCAGAACCTGCTTGATGGTAGTGGGTTTTTTGGATTCTTTTTTTTGTCTGTGTGTATACATATATATACACACACACACATACATATATGAACCTAATTAAGAAACAAGCTTGAGTTGATACAATGACTAGATTTTTCTTTAATATAGTATAATACTATATATATGTGTATATATATGTATAACCAAACCCAAACCTGCCACTGTTGAGTCCATTCTGACTCATAATGGCCCTATAGGACAAAGTAGAATGGTTCCATAGAGTTTCCAAGGAGCACCTAGTGGATTGGAACTGCCAACCTTTAGTTTAGCAGCTGTGGCACTTAACCACTAAGTCACCAGAGTTCATATGTGTGTGTGTGTGTATGTGTGTGTGAGTGTGAGTGTGTATGGAGAGAGAGAGATATATATATTTAAATTTGGTAAATGTATAGGTAACAAAACGTTTGCTATTTCAACATGTTTTACATGTGAAATTCAGCGACATTCATTATCTTTGTCATACTGTTCAATCTAAGCAGCTTTTTGTGCATAGTACGTGAACCTACCAAGTATAAAAATAGTCTCTGCTTGCTGTTCAAAGGGCTGAAACTTGTTGCACAGCACCTAGTTCCTTCTTCATTCCTTATTGCCTCTTCTCAATTTTCCCACTCCATCACTTAAAAGTTACTGGCTTAACCCTACCTCTGTAAACCAAAATTACAAAACACCATTAATTCCTGGTAAGCAGTATAGGAGACATTGAAGTCCCTAATATCTACGCAATCTCCTTTTTTTACTGCAATTTCCAGGGAAAGTGCTACAAAGTGATATGTGGCAATAACAAATTCAAGAGGAAGGGAATATGAAATTCAGCGAGCAGCGTGAATGATTTGCTGTTAGCATGGGGCCCAATAACACTACAAAGCTATAAACTCTGTCGATCTAGATTGCCCAGTTAGGTGGCAGAGATGCAATTTGTCTTTTCTGAAGCCGCCTGCTGCTTGCTAGCTCCATCTCCTGTCACAGCCTATTAGCTCCCCAAGAAAATTGGTGGGAAATTGCCTGCAGATTGGAGGAAATTGCATCTCCAGGCCCTGGAAAAAATGTAGGATAGCACAACACTGACCCTCCCAGAGCAGCTATTAATACAGCAAAAACTGACCTTTGACTTGCTTGAAAACGACTTGGCTATTTGCTGAATAAAGACTGTATTATATGTGGCTGAAGGAGGGTGCAAATGATTATCCTAGGAGGCCCGCAGCCAACCTGCTTTTGAAAGCTTAAATATTAGTTAGCTATTCCCCCACTTTGGTTTGTTTGTTTGTTTTAGGTGGAGAGGGGTTGAGGGTTGCGACTCTGTGGGGAGGGAAACCACGGTCCAGTTAGCTTGTTTTTGAAAACACCTTTTCCCTGAGTTAAAAAGAAAAAAGTAAATTATCTCCAGGAAATGCTTAAGAACCTCCAAGGCAAACATCCAGGAAGTGAATCTTGCAAAGAAGAGCTGGAAAAAGAAAGAGGAACACCTCTGAGCATTGCTTTGTTTCCCAGTCTGTTCTACTGTGTTTGCACCTGGGGCCTTTGTATCTTCCCTTTCTTAATTGCATTTTGCACTTCCGCCTATTTCTACTCTCTTTTGAATTATTTTCTTTATAGATCATTCTCAGAAGTTCTGACATCAAGATAATTCAGTGTTCCACTGGGGTACACATCGAGCATATTTTAAGCATCATTAACTTTGTGTTACTCCAAATAAAGAAATAAACATGGACCCTGACATGGTGTTTACCAGCTTACATTGCACACAGAAGGATATGTGCTCCCACTGACAAGGGATATTTTTGGACAGGGAAGACAGCAGATGAGCTGTCTGTCGGTGGATAGGATGCCCTCAGCTGAGCTGCATCCTAGCATTGTCCCCTGAGGACCCACCTGCTCCCCACTCCCCATGACTGGGTTGTTAATTTTCACAGCCTTTGGGAACAAATCCAAAATGAGATGGTGGAACACAGATCACCACTGCTGTAAAACAGTAAGATTTAAGTCATGTTGACAAGGAGAAAGCCCACTCAGGGAAAAATAAATCCCAACAGTAGCTCCAAATTTATACACGACGGGAAGCATTTGCCAACCATTCATATGTCGATAATTTAAAATCAAAATTGCTCTCAGTTTTGATATAACAGCTTTTCTTCCCTTATGAACAGCAAGGTCAGCCTCTTTACTATCTGCACAAATTAAAAAAAAAAAAAACAAAAAACCAGCTGAATGAGATGCGGCTCAGCTTTTCCAGAGTCAAGAGGTTTTCTTTGGACCTGATGCTTTTTTACACTTGGTTCTTGCTTCTGGAAAGAAAAATCGTGGCCTCTATACACTATCAGAGAGTACTAAATCCATCCTGAGAATTTCTGAGCTTGTATATGTGATCTGGAGACTGGTGGTGTAGTGGTTAAAAGTTTGGCTGCTAACCAAAAAATGGGTAGTTCAAATTCCCCAATTCCTTGGAAACCCTATAGGGTTGCTATGAGTTGACATCAATTTGACAGCAGCAAGGTTTTCTTTTCTTTTCATTTATTTGTTTATTTATTTTAATATATCAAATGAAGGAGCCCTGGTGACACAGTGGTTAAGAGCTTGGCTGCAAATCAAAATGTCAGTGATTTAAATCAACTGGCCAAAAACCCTATGGGGCAGTTCTACTGTGTCCTGCAGGATCCTTAGGAGTCTGAATTAACTCAACAACAATGGGTTTGGTAGACATCAAGTGAATACTGGATTACTATGTAACCATATCCCCAGGGGCCATGTGTTAAATTCCTTCCTGTACTTTTATAGTTATACAATTCAACTCAATTCACCTTGTAAACATTCTCACCTGCGTTCATTTCCTCTTTGTTCTTTGGCTATGATGATGATTTGAGAAATGACTAGAAATTCTGGCAGGCCAGCACCATAACTCTACAACTCTAAAGGCCAGTGCTAGGGTTGGTTTTGGATTTTTCAATTTCCAGATGCTTTATAAACAATGTTTTTCCTACAAGGTCCTTCAAAATCCAATTCAGGTGCCATGTCTTTTCTGAAAAGTCTGCCAATTCTTTCAGTCGAAAGAGACCTCAGCCTTCTCTGAACAAATGACATTTATCAACCCTTTTAGGGCTCTACTCACTTCTTGTCTTGGATTATGTTTGTTTATTTTTCAGACACACCTCACTACTTGAGCCCAGAGCTATATCCTTCTTACCTTTTGTGTCCTCCCAGATGCCAGGGCAATATGAGCTCAGTAAACATATGTGCTTTTGCTCCTGTTCTCTTCTCTTATCTGAAATGTGCTTTGTAGGAGAATTCTAAGGCAGCCTTTTCTCTCTTTCTGCTTAAAGCTGCTGGATTTTCTTCAAGGGGCCTGCCTTTCTCCATCCTCAGTCTCTGTGATTTGGGCTGAAACCACCCCTCCAACTGTCCACATGGTCAGGCTCATCGGAATAGTCCACATCTTGAGACTTTTCCCACAGAAGTTTCTGTAAACCCTGAATAGCTCATGACCATTTTGCCATGATGTGGAAGGAGGTTGCCTTGGAATAAAGCCAACATGCAGAAAGATGGAACCGAGCTGCAAGGAGTGTCTGGTTCCAGAAATACTGTTTGGAGAACAGGGTTCTCTACCCTGGAGCCAAATTTGCCCTGGGACTTCTCAGTTTCATGAGCCAGTCATTTCCTCTTCTTAAGCCAATTTGAGTTGGGTTTCTGCCACTTGTGATTGAAAGACTGCTGTCTAATATATTCTATGTGTCTTCTCACCATGTCCAGTCCATTCTTCAAGGCTTGAAGAAGGTCATATGTCCTCTGAGAAGACCTCACATCTGTTCTTTATCTCATTCACTTAATTATTCATTTATTCCACCTTCAACAGAAATTCATTAAGTATTAGAATAGAAACAGATGCGTAATAAAATTGTTTTTGCTTCTAACCCAAACCCACTGCCTTGAGTAGATTCTGAATCATAGCAACTTGTAGGACAGAGTAGAACTGCTCCTTAGAGTTTCTAAGGAGCACCTGGTGGGTCCAAACTGCTGAACTTGTGGTTAGCAGACATAACATTTAACCACTAAGCCATCCTGGGTTTCCTGTTTTTGCTTCTAGGGAGTGACATATATTGAAAACTTTATGGCTTAGGCAATTTCATGTAACTTTTATTTCCTTTAATCCTTACTTTGGAAACCCTGGTAGGGTAGTGTTTAGGTGTTATGGCTGCTAACCAGAAGGTCGGCAGTTGAAATCCACCAGGTGATCTGGAAAACTCTATAAGGCAGTTCTACTCTGTCTGTAGGGTTGCTATGAGTCAGAAATGACTCAACAGCCATGGGTTAAGGCTAAGATTTATTCTTTATTTTAGTTTTATAAGATGTGCAGTTGTTGCAGATTAGATTGTGTTTCCCACCCAAAATTATGTGTTATAAATCCTCACCCTTTTGGATGTAATCCCATTTGGAAATTTTTTATAATAATGAGGATATGCCAGTAGAGGATTGCCATCAATCAATCACTTTTTGGCATATAAAAGAGCAGAAGAAGCACAGAAGAAAGCCGGCAAGGACAGAGAACAGACTTACTCCACATGGACAACCCCAAGGAGCTGAGGGACAGAAGCTGGCAGAGAAGAACCCCCACTCCCACCCCACCCTGCCTCCAGCAGACAGAGAGCTTGCTCCTGGAGCCAGCACACCGAGTTTGTGAGAAAATAAATGTTTGTTCATTGAAGCACCTGCTTGTGGTATTTCTGTTACAGCAGCAGTACGAAACTAAGACCATCGTACTACCTGTGTTTTATAGATGTGGAAACTGAGGAGCAGAGAGGATCAGAAGTTATAAAATAATTTTGACATGTGTGTATGTGATAGGAAATGAGGAAAACACAAAATTTGCCAGAGGATGTTGCTCGAGACCCATAGGGGTGAGGAGCTTTAAATCTTAGCTTCATTTCCTTCGATGGTAAATCTACTTTAAAAATGTGATTTTGAAACTGCTGTCTTCTGTAGCTGTGATCACACATGCAGACAAAAAGTGTAAGGAAAGCATTAGGGAGGTACATCAGACGGCTAAAAACGTTGTTATTTTAATTCATTATGTAGTGTTTGTGATATTTCCCATTAAAAAAAAGAAATCATAATGTGTTGTGCCTTTTTTTTCCTTCGGAATAACCAGTCACTAAGTACTCCTTTTATTAAAAAGACCCCTTCCCAACAGAAGAACGGAAACACTTCAGGCCTCACAAATCTATATTTTCCCCTGCTGAGAATGACTGTCAGTTTTTGTTAGGTGATTTCCCTAAATGCTTGTGAAATTCAGCTTGTAATATTTCATATCCTTCTGGAGACTTATTCATGTTCACTTTTCTTCAGGGACGAGGGACATGACATGTCTGTGTTTGCAAATTCCAAAGTGATAAGATTCTTCTTGCTTTCTAATTGCGTGGCAGTTTCTCTGGGCGCTGACTCAGAAGACGGTAACCAGCTGTCATCAGCTGATTCAGACTCATCTTGACTCTGTGTGAGTCGGAGTGAAATGTGCTTCACAGAGTTTCCAATCCTCAGTTTTTTGGAAGTAGATTACCAGGACTTTCTTCTGAGATGCCTCCGGGTAGATTCAAACCTCTAACTTTTTGGTTAGCAGCCAAATGTGTCAACACTTTGTACTACCCAGAGACTTCCAGGACCTGGTACAGGGCTATTGTTTGCCAATGAGCAGTCCACAAGGGAAGACTTTCTGGCTTAGCATAAAGTAATGATATTATGTATTGTGACAGAGTAGCGTTAACTATGATTTATGCACACATAGGCAAAGGCCTAGGAAGAAAATTGCTTTACTGAAGTTCATGGAATAATGAATGTCAGAACTGCAATTACAATTTTTTGATTCCTCATCTCTGTACTTGCAATCCGTAGGTGTTCCACCTTGTGCAAAAAAAATGAAAAAAGAGAGAGAGAGAGAGAAGGAAAAGCCACCACACAACAATAAAAAATGACAGCGAACACAGATGGGCTTCTAACCTCTGCTAATGAGCGTCTTGCTTTATTGCTGGGATAATTAAACAAATATTTAGTGGTCAGAGACCCACTCAGACTTTAAATAAAATCAATCAAATCCCAGCCCCCTGGGAGATGTTGATTTTGCAATTTCCTTTCGTTCTTTAAATGTAACTCCTTAGTTTGTGTGTGTGTGTATCTGTGTGGAGAGGGCAGGGAGTAGTTCTTATTTGTATGATTCAAAGCATTATGCCTATTGAAAAACTCCATTGCTCTAGCACGGGACACAAAAACACAAGATGAGGAGAATATTTTTCTTGATTGCTCCCTCTACCCCCGGTTTTTCCTTCTTCTTTATAGAATCAGACCCTTTAAGTAAATTACAAGCCGTTCCCCTCATGTGAAGCAATGTGTAGCTTACCATCCTATCTGAGATGATCATTGACATTTCTTGTGTAAATAACAGTGTGGATTCAGCACTTCCGAGAATGGGAGTCAGAAGAATAATGAATAATTCTTTCTGGATGAAACATAATGTACTCTCCAGAAATTAGAAGAGGCAGTCAGGAAATAGTTACTGAATGAATGTACATACTCATATGTACTGTGGTACTGTGTGTCAGTACTTGGAAAGCAAAAAGTAAACACACTGTATCATTCTGTGAGAAGTTTAATTGCTTTATCCACAGACTAAAATTCTAGAATTCTGACATTATGTATTTATCCATTTTTATTCTTATTATCAGAAACTTGATTTGTTTTTAGCCTAGTGAAGAGTCCATTTCCCTTGCAGTTTTTCCCTCAGTTCTGGCCAGTGAGATAGAATTAACATTCCATTAGGGACATTTAGGAAAGTTTTACTTTCCTCATAGAGATATCTTCTCTTCCTCTTTGTCACTTACTTCCTTTTTCTTGTCTAGAATATAGATGTGATGGCTGGAGGGATAGCTGCTGTACTGAGACACCGAGGATGAAAGGAAAATGCTAACTATGGCGGAAAGAAAAGACAAAAGTAGTTAAAACAGGACTGCGTCCTCCTGGACTTGGTATAAAAGAATGATAAAACTCTCTTTGCTTAATTAAGCCATTTTATATGGATCATTGTTATAATGAACCAAAAACAATCTTACAAAATACACCCATATCAAGTCACGACTTAGCTAAATACATTCAATATTTTTTCACTCTCCCGATTTTTCAGAAAGTTAAACCCTCTGGGTACATTATGCGTTTTTAATGCTTTACTGCCATGGACCCAGGAATCTCAGAAATAGAGGACAGATAGAAGGAAGTCTGGAATGGCACATGATTTACTCTAAGGAACAAATTTAACAAACACATCCATTGTTGTGGTTGTTAGCTGCTGTTGAGTTGGCCTCTGACCCATGATAACCCAGTGTACAATGGAATAAAACACTGTATGGTCCTGAGCCATCCCCAAGATTAGCTAGAGATCAGATGGCTGTGATCCATAGTTTTTATTGATTGATTTTCATGAGTCGGATCCGACTTGACAGCACTCGGCGGGCTTGGCTTTCAGAAGTAGATTGTCAGGCCATTCTTCCTAGTTCATCTTGGTCTGTAAGCTCTGCTAAAACCTGTAGCATAGCAACACATAATCCTCCAATGACGGACAAGTTCACTTAAAATGCTAGATAACAAAGTATATCTACTGTATCTGTTCTTGACAGAGCAACCTTTTCTAGCAAGTGCTTTTTTGTTTTGTTTTACCCCTCTAGTGGCACTAGGTTAGATTCTTTGCCATTTTCTGTATTCCGAGACTAAGTATTAATACTCAAATTTCAGATAATAGAGCTGACGCAGTTTATGCATGTGTGAGAGTGTGTGGCAGCCTGCGGGAGTAGTGGAACTGTACAACCCCCTTGTGGGTTTCAGATTTGATGCTGTAACTTTTTTTTTTAATTGTAAAGTTAAATTCTATACAGGGAAATTTGCAATCTCCTTCCACCAAGAAACTCTGGTAGCATTAGCTGTGTGTGTGTGTGTGTGTGTGTGTGTGTGTGTGTGTGTGTGTGTGTACTTAAGGTACTCGCTTACAGCAAATGTCCCTTTCAAAACTTAAAAAAAAAAAAAATTAAGACCACAATTTCCCATGCTTTGGTCAGAAACCTAAAAAAAAATTAAAAAAATAAAAAGACCTAAGTAAGACATTTCATCAAAAGTAAACATTCCTTGTTAGATCCTTGTTTTTCTAGCTTTCCAAGAGAGTTTTGCCACTATACTATTCCAAGGAAACTTGTGTTCTAAGGACCAAAATGAAAGAAAAAATAAACGGCAAGGTGGCTTTTGTTCTAATCAATTTTATCTATCCTAGGAACTCCATATTTCCCTAGAAAAAGAACTGTAATTTAATTGCAGTTTGTGTATTCTTGGCTTCTCTTTTATGTAAAAACGTATTTAAGAAATCAATTCCTAATTTAAAACATATTTTTTAGCCTAATTATATTTTGTATTGAAAAACTGAAATAAAGCCAAATCAAACCAATTTATTCCGTAATAAGACTCAAAGATCTTACCCTTTTCTGAAAGAGAAGATGTTCAAAGAACAAATAGTACCTTAATTATCTCTGTGGAATCATCTCAGTAATGGAATACAGTGGCAGAACTGCTACCTACTTCCCCGACGTTCATCCTTCCATCTTACCTTATTGATAGAATCTAGGGACCTGGCATGAAGACTGCTTTTCCCAGTGTTCTTTACAGCTGTGTGTAGTCATATGGCTAAGTTCCGGCCAGTACAATTTACAAGCAGAACTGACAGGTACAACTTTTGTGAAATGAAGATAGCCGATCTTTCTTACCTTTCTCTTCCCTCACAGAGTATAGGTGTGACGGCTGGAGATGAAGCAGCTACTTTTGACTATGAGTTGAACTTGTCAATGGAGGTCCTCCCGCAGAGCGACAACATAGAAGGAACCTGTTCTCTGACACTGTGGAGTAGCAGGCCAACTCTGGGTCACTTGACTCAAGATGTTTGCATTAGAGAGGAATAAATTTCCATCTTAGCTATGCCAATAATTTTTTAGGTTTTCTTTCAGATGTTGTTAAACCTAACAAATATAGAGCAGCTTCATGTTGGATTCTATAGTAGCAATCTGAATTTTTTTGTAAAAAACTTTTTAAAGATATCATTGACCCCCCTGTCCCACCTTGAGGTCATTAGACAAGAGAGTCAAAGTTCTTTCATCACTGAGAAAAAATAAATGCTGTTTCTCAGTTTTCCAATTAGAAGTTCTTTATTAAGGATCTCTTGGTACTAAATTCTCAGGCTTTTTCTTTTTCTTTTAATGTTTTAATGTATTTTAAATGAAAGTTTACAGTCCAAGTCAACTGGCTACATAATTCCCCCTCCCCTTCTGTGCAACTCTAGCAGCTTTACCCACCCAGTGACAGTACAATCCTTTCCAGCCTCTACTTCTGGTGTTCATTCATCCAACTCCTGTCTTGTCCTCTCCACTGTCCCATCTCACCTCTAGACGGGAGCTGCTGCAACAGCCTCCTGCATATTTTTAAACAAAGAAGTACGCACTGCATCCCCTTATTTTTAAAAGATAGTTTCCATGGGTATAAAATTTAAGATTGATGGTTTGTTTCTCCCAGCACTTTCAGATATTTCTGTTTTTTATTGTCCATTGCTGTCATGGATCAAATTGTGTACCCCCAAATTGTGGGTAGTCATGTGGTTGGGTCATGATTTCCTGTATTCTATGATTGTCCTCCACTTGGTGATTTTGCTGTTCTGTATGTTAAAGGATTAGAGTGGGACTGTAAATCCCTTCATAAGATCACCTCCCTGTACCACTGTAAAGGGAGTTTCCCTAGTGTGTGGCTTGCCCCAGCCTTAATCCTTTCATCCTGCGAGAGATAAAAGGAAAGGGAAGCAGGCAGAGAACTGGGAACCTCACACCACCAAGAAAGCAGCGCAGGGAGAGAGCATGTCCTTCAGACCTGGGGTTCCTGCGCCAGGACACTCCCTGGACTGATACAATACTGGACTTTCCTCCAGAGCCAACAAGGGGGAAAGCCTTCCCTTGGATTGGACATCCCAAATTTGGACTTGTAGCCTGCTGGACTATGTAAGAATAAATCTTCCTTTGTTAAAGCCATCCACTCTGTGGTGTTTCTGTTAGAGCAGCACTAGCTGACTAAAACAATTGCTGAGAACTTGAAAGCCAGTAGTCAAATTATCATTACTTTGTAGGTCATCTATGAAGAGTCTTGAGATTGACTCTTTGTCTTTGATGTTCTCTGGTTTTATTACCACGAGTAGTTTGTTTTTTTTTAATTGATGTCAAATTCATGTAACTTAAATCCATCACTTTAAATGCCATTTTCAGTGTTATTGAGTACATTCATAATATACTGCAACTACCACCTCTAACAGTTTCACAGTATTTTCGTCACTTCGAAATAAAACCCTGTACCCATGAAGCAATTACTCCTCATTCCTCTCCAGTGCCTCGCAACCACCAAACTGCTTTTTGTTTCTGTGGCTTTATATATTCCAGATATTTCATATAAATACAGTCTTATCATATAAGTTTTTGTCTGGCTTCTTTCACTTAGCATAATTTTTTCAAGGTTCATATATATGGTAGCAGTATCAGTATTTCATATTTCTTTATATGACCAAACAATAGCCCATTAAATGTACACAGCACTATTTGTTTATCCATTGATCTGTTTTTGGATATTTGGGCTTTCCCCCCATCTTTTGACTATTGTGAATAGTGCTGCCATGAACATTCATGTACCAGGATTTGTTGGAGTATCTGTTTTCAGTTCTTTAGAATACATACCTAGGAGCAGAATTACTGGCCATAGGATAAATCTATGTGAAACCTTTGGAGGAGCTGGCAAACCATCTTTTAAGCAGCTGTTTTTTTTAACAGTCCTACCAGGAATGTATAAGGGTTTCTTTCAGGCTGTCTACATCCTTGCTAACACTTATTCTTTCCTGTTTTTTATATACTTAGTAACCATTCTTACGGGTATGAAGTGCTACATTATTGTGGTTATGATTTACATTAGCAAATCACTATTTTATTTATTTTGCTTTGAATTTTTGAATCTGGCTATTGTTTCAAATCAGTTGTTATCTCCAAACATTATCACATACCTATCTTTTTATTAAGTTACTTTTAGAACTCCAACTAGACTTATATTAGACCTTTTAATTTCCATGTCTTTACATCTCTCTTGCATGTGCTTTATTTCTCTGAGACTCTGTGATGCGTTTGGAATAATGTTCTGAGGCTTTCATTAATTCTGTCTTCAACTATGTCTTATTAGATAGTTAACCTGTCTCTTGGGTTTCTAAATTTAACTACTCCATATTTTATTTCTAGAAGTTCTAGTGACTTCTTTTTCAAATCTGTCTGGTAATTTTGTTAATGTTTCATCACCATATTGGTAATACCTTCTTTTTTGTTTTAAAATAAGATACATACTTAGTTTATATTCTGATGCTTTAATATCTGCAGTGTTTGTATTTTGTTTGTTTTCCTGGTGACATTTGCTGATGATGTCTTGTTTTCCTTTACATTTGGTGAATTTTGATTTTTAATTCATGTTTGAAAATTTATAGAAGTTTCTGATGGCCTGGGTTTAAAGCATGTTCTTCTAAAGAAGATCAACATGTGCTTTTGCAAAGACCTTAGAGACTAGCAATTTGGTACCAGTTGAAGAATTTTTTTCACGATATGTGTTTTCTAAGGAACCACACAGACAGTGGGAATTCTGACGTCAAACTTACTTAAGCGGGCTTGTGGTTAGAAATTCTCAAGATGATTTAAGTTTTTTCTGCTTTATCCAAATCCAAGGTCAAAGCCAAGTGAGTCATATATGCCCAACGTCTCCCTCTCTGATGTGGGTGGAGTATTTCCTTGCCCAGCTCTCTTCAAATGAACATATTGGGGAGACCCAGCTGTATGCCAAAGCTCTCCAGTTTGACCTATTCCCTCACTTGTGCCTCAAATTTTTACTGGGTACAGTCCAGTGAAAAAAATGAGCTGTGAGACACTTGATGATCCCTATTTAGCTCTAAATCAAAAACAAACCCACTGCTGTTGAGTTGGTTCTGATTTATTGCAACCCTATAGGACAGAGTCAAACTGCTCATAAGGGTTTCCAAGGAGCCACTGGTGGCTTCGAACTGGAGACTTTGTGGATAGCAGCCACATGCCAGAGCCCCTAGAGAGCTAAAAGGCACATGTCTTCTCTATTTTTGCTTTCCTTGGCAGATTCTCACTTTTTGTTTCAGCTGTGGCCTCCAGTTTGTTCCTATGTTTTCTTGTCAGCCAAGCCATGCATTCAAATGACATTTTAAATATTTAATTCACCATTTCAGTTATGCCTGGAGGGAGTAGTTTGCCATGTTGCTGGAAATAGAATTCTAAATTCTGATTTTTTCTCATCTTAAAAAGAAAAAAAGGACTTACTTGTTCCCTTTCTGTGCCTCAGTGTTACCTCCTTTATCACCCTCACCAGTCCTTGTTGCGTAGACAGAATTGTGGGGTTCTCTTCATTTCTTTCATTTTTCCTTTCTCTCCTTCCTTTGGAATGCTGTATTTCTTGCTTCTCTTCCTTCTTTCTTTCCTTCTTTCCTTTTAAGGAATCCTGAACCCCAGAGCCCAAAAAATACCAGTGGATTTTAAGGGAGAAGTAAAAAAGTCACTCTGCACTGTTCCAGGCAAGCATATACAAGGATATCTCAGTATACTTTCATTTACATTAATGTGTATCTGATAAATAGCTCCATGCAGGTTAAAAGAGTTTATTTGACACATATCCATTAAGCTCTTGATCTATACCGGTGATCAGGACCCTGCCCCTGGAGCCCTTACAACTCAAGGAAGCTCACATACGTGTTCAGTCACTAAGCGCAGGCCTCATATCTGGTCTCTCACTTGGCTTTAGGGAGTGAGAAAGAAGAAATGGAAGGAAGGAAAGGTAGCTAGAAGGCCTGTTGGTCTGTTGGTGAAGCAGATGAGATCATTATCACCCTAAACTGTCACTGGACATAAAATATGATGACATGGTTTCCTAGGCTTTGTCTCATTCCTTCAGACAGCGGATATTTATTGAGTGCCTCCTGTGTACTGAGCACTCAGTAGCTTGTTTTGAGGAGCCATTGCATAGAGTGTTGAGTTCTGCCCTACAGGGGAGGTTGGGTGCTAAGTGAACACAGGTGAAAGTTAGACTTGGAAGATCCTCCAGAACAGCCTGTGATGAAACACAATTTATTCACGAAGTCCCTCTTTAAAAGACCCCGTGTGAGCTAATACTCTATTTAGGGAGTGAATGACTAAAGCACTTCACTCCCTAGAAATAGTCATTTTCTTTTTCTTTTTGAAGAAATAAACACCATGTAACTATCGCTTAAGTTACACATGTATGAAAACCTTTTAGCTGCAAAAAGCCATATAGCACCTTTCTTATGGCAGCATAGTTAAATTGTCACATCCAAGCAGAAAAGGAGGAATCTTCTTTTGATTAGATTGATAAACTGAACAGGGGCACCCAAGTTTCAACAGATAGACCCTCAGTAAGTCGGAACATGGGCATCAATCTCAAAGGACAAAAACACTACCTCTGGGTCTTTTAGAGCCCCTGCTGGCTCAGAGAGGAGCAGCTCAGCTGTTAACCAAAAAGTCAGCAGTTTGAATCCACCAGTAGTTCCTTGGAGACCCTATGGGACAGTTATATTCTGTTCTATAAGGTTGCTATGAGTTAGGATCAAATCTCCAGCAACAAGCCTGTCTTTTTTTTTTTTTCCCACCAGGTGGTTCCTTTACTGTCAGAGTTTGGTGACTTCAGTAACCCTTTGCCCAAGAGTTAGCATAGACCATCACAAAAAACAAAACAAACAAAAACATATATTGCCCTTCAGTATTTGAATACCTCTTGATTGGGACGGAGTGAAATGATGACCTAGAGAATGGCTTGTTTCTATAGGCAGGCTCATTTTCCAGTTACCACAATCTAAAGTAGATATAATTGCTTTGTTAAGATCCAGTCTAGTAGGATCATGCTTTACAGTAGTGTTCTGACACGTGCAAATTGTTATTATCCCAAAAGTGTGGAGAAAAAAGGAAAAAGCAATTGAACTGCAAGCTGAAGAGTGTTCCTCTGCTGCCTCTTTTTATGGCTATACCAGTTGTCTATCGCCCGGCCCAGCAGATGACATACTGAATGTGTTCTTGGTTGTAGATCACAGCTGAACAAACTGCTCTGGAGTGTGAAGGGTCAGTGCATTGTAAACTGAAATCAGCGGTGACCTATGGAATCATCTCAAGACATAATAAATATTGTCTCCATGCTCCTTCTCTCCTTCTGCTGATTCAGGTATTCTCCAGGACCAGGTGGTGCAGCTCCCAAGCAATATTGCAAACCCAGCAGACCATTGGAACAGATTTTTTACCCATGATTTTAATTTTGGCAAAATAGCTTTTAACTCTTTCTGAAGATGTCATTGTACACATAGAGCTCCATTAAGAAAGTATAAAACACTGTTCACAACTCATCATTAACTCTGACTACCATTACTTTCACTGGTATGGAAGAATTTCTCTCAGGCTTAAGGATAAAAATAGCATTCTTTTTCTTGTTCTTTCTTTCCTTTCAGAATACAATTTTGTGTCAGAATCATTGTTTCCTCTCCTTGAAGTTCCGCAGTGACCCTCTGTGCTGCTTTCATCAGGAGGCAGCCAGGCCAGTATTGGCTTTTGTCAAAGTGGGGTTGGGTCCGGATTTAGCCTGTTGTCTTCCCTGGGCCAGTGGCCAATCAGTCAGGAGAGTCAGGAAAAGTGCGTGCTTTTGTTGGGTGAAAAGATCCTCTCAGATTTGGCTCAGCTGTTTGTTTTCTCATACCCACTTTGGAGATATTGTAGGGCAAGGCTGTTTATGTGGCACTGTGGGCTCGTGAGAGTGCTATGTACTATATGTTCTCTACACATTGCAAGACAGAAGAGAGAGAAATGAGTTTAGAAAACTGTATGACTGTATCTGGGAACATTTTCCAGTTTTCATCATAAGCTGCTATAGATTTGCTTGTCCAGTGGGGTAACTTTGCATTAGAACTAAAGCCACTCATAAAATAGTATCTGACCCTCTTCAGATAGACATAAGTGTAAAAGGGTGACAGGAGGGGACACTTCTCTCTGCTATTGCTGTCTAAAGTCAAACTGAACAGAAGATTCAATCTATAACCAACAATGACTTAATCTAGATGGTCAAGTTTTTTATAATTTCTTTACATTGTAAACTAAACCACGTTCAATGACTTCATTAGAATTGTTGTTTCTTGTTTTTTATTCTTGTAATTAACATCTGGTTTGCCAATGTCAAGCAATTCCTGAAGAGGAGACATCAAGATGCTCAAGGTTATACAGTTCAAAGTCAATGATACTTGGCTAAAACAACCAAATAGTATAAAACAGACTGGTGCCCAATGGAGCCAAAAGCTAGAACTTGTTTTACTGAGGCTTTATGCCAGTTAGATAGTCTCCCACCTAATTTCCAAACTCATCATTGTGCTTTGCAAATAAAAATATTCTCAGACTACCTTGGAAAGCCTAGTATATAGTGGTTAAGTGCTACAGCTACTAAAAGGTCAGCAGTAGAAATCTGCCAGGCATTACTTGCAAATTCCATGGGTCAGTTCTTCTCTGTCCTGCAGGGTCGCTGTGAGTCAGCATCAGCTTGACAGCAGTGGGTTTGTTTTGTTCTTTGGTAGTCTACGGTGATTATTGTCTCCAGTCTGGACCTAATGGCTACTCTCTGTACCTGAAAGTTTCCATGCTTACCTCCTGTTACTTCTTCATTTTTTGTTACTGTTAGCCATCTGGAGTCAGCACAAGCTCAAGGCGGTCCTATGTACAACAGAACAAAATGCGATTCCTTCCTGTGCCATTCACTTGATTGGTTGCAGATGGGAATCTTTTGATATTAGGAATTCTAGGGGGGCTGATGCTGGTTTCTGGAAGTAGATCACCAGGCTTTCATCCTAGTCCATTTCACCCTGGAAGCTCCAGTGAAGCCTGTTCAGCGTCATAGCAACAGATAAGCCTCCACTGACAGACGAGTAGTGGCTGTGCCTGAGATACACTAGCCGGAAATCGAACCTGGCTCTCCCACAGGAAAGGTGAGAATTCTATTACTGAACCCTCAACACCCTCTCACTTCTTCACAGCACTGCTTAAATGTTCCACCTGGCTAGAATTGTGTCCAATTTAGGAGACTCAGCTAATCCATCAACACAAAAGGAAACAAACCTTTCCATGGACATCTAGACACCATTCCTCATATGTCCACATGATCTTTGTTGGCATGTGCACTTTGCAAGAACAATAATAAATAGATCTTTTGAAAGCTTGCGTGGCTCCTTCTCTTGTGTTGTGACCCATCTGTGTGCTCAGTAAATGTTTAATGGAGGTGAATTGCCTTCCGGTGCATGTATTTATTGGCACATGTAGTCCAGTGTGGCAAGATCTATCTCTTTTAGCAGGGCTCAGTGGCTTCTCTCCTTCCTCCCTCCCTCCTTCCGGTCCCTTTGTTTCTTCCTTCTTTTCTTTCCTCCTATCCGTCTTTCCTCCTTGCCTTCCTTTTTACTTCCATTCTGTGACACTCTTTTGTGAAGCTCAAATACTCACAAGAAGACCAACAGGAGTGACAGGCTGTCTTTTTCAGCCCGGCAAAGCTGGATAAATGTAACTCCAGAAGCTTTGCCCTGTAACTTAATTGAGGAAAGTGTCAACAAGCATGAAATGAATCAAGGTTGAACTGCTCTCTGCTGGGCGGGACGGCATTGGCCCCACCAGCGGGAACAGTGCGTTTCCCTATTTCAGGCTTTCAATTCTCTCTATAGCTTAATGGTTTGCAGCCCTTTTATGAGACAGCTGGATAACAATGTGCCTTTATGACAGCCTGACTCTTTCCCCCCTTTTTAAGTCTCAAACTCTACTGTATAAAACATTCTGTCTCTTACCGCTCCATCAACAAGACCTCAATAGCCAAGACAAGTGCCCCTACAGCACTGGCTTATTTCTTTGGGGGGAAAAAAAAATTCCCACTATAAAAGAATAAGGGGAAAAGACAGTCTGGTGTGTAAAAGGCCTCTGTGTGAGGTCCTTGGTGAGATAATCTCGTTCTAAAGATCTGGATGACTGGAATTTCCCTTGCTCCCCTCCCCCGCAGACAGTGCCACCCCTCTCTCCCCCAACATCCTTCTAATACAAATCCTTAAGCATTAAGTCAGGCGGAAAATGAGTCTACTCTACATTTATCTTCTTGAATGGCAGTCAACTCCTGCTTAATCTTTCAACATATATTTGTTCAATGGATCAACAGATTGTGCAAGCAGCATGACGGTTGGGTTTAGAAATGTGTCTGCTCTTGTTTGGTTTGTGCTGAACCATTGACCATTTTGTTTGTGAATCCATCATAAATTATATCTGTGAGTTACCCAGCACCAGGCCCAGGGACAGAGGACAGAGGACAGTGCTCACACAGGCAGAAAGACTTTGTTAGTCATTGTTATTTTTCAGTGTTGGGACTGTGAATTTGTTTTAATTTCATGAACTCTTTCTTTTCTACATCTTTTCAAACTATAAAACCTTGAATTCAATTCTTTCTTCTCTTCTCAAAGGGATTTCTTATATATTCTTCTGATAGCCTTTCCCCATTAAAGTAAAAGCAGACTTTCAGAGTAATAAAACAGTATAAAATATGGGGGGGGGGAGGGTGGAGATTAAGAATTAAAAGGTTTCTGACTCTTTTAATGTCCTATATGGCCATCTTGGTTCAAAACACTGTTCCTTAAAAATTAGGGGAGGGAGCTGCACATAAGTGGGCATGCAAATTTATATGGGACTGTCAATTTTCATCCAATCATAATAAAAAAAAAGAATTAGGGGAAGAGTTTATTCAGATGTTAGAAGATTGAGGAATTGTGTCAAGTCGTGACATAATTGATTTGAACTTCTATTTTTAAAAACTGAATGGCCAGTTTTTCCACTAAATTTCTGAGTTATGATTCAATGGAACATTGAATGAAGTGGGGAGAATATAAAACTGTAAAGACAAATTTTCTTCCCTAAATCAATTACATTGGAGAAGTAAAAGAACTTAAATTTTTTTAGGAAGTATTATCAGGATACCTAAATGAAAACAATATGAAAAACATAGTCACTGTCACAAAAATTTTACCTGTAAAAAATGATGAATTTGCACATTTTTGATATCTCTGTTTATCACAATAAAATTAAAAAAATGATAATATTCATCCTGTGTAAACAAAAACAAAAACACATACAACAAGTGAATAGAAAACGTGTGTTGTGGTTTAATCAATGCGTGGGAAAGAATAGTTTAATGGAAGTCATGTTTATTTATTCAAATACCGTTTAACAGTTTTTGCTGAACATGTAGTACGTTCTAAACCCCTGGGAATACAATTCAGAGTAAGATAGATTTACTGATTTACTTTTTATTCTTAGGATGCTTAAGATTGAAAGGCCAGGCCTAGATAATCGAGGCAGAATTTTACTTAGAACAGAAAACAAGACATCACTTAAAAAAAAAAAAAAATTGTAGATGTTGCATTGTAAACTACTGAGGCACCTGTGTGCATCTGTTTCTTCCTGGTCAGCAGCTCTGGAAGGTGTTAACCACATTAGAAAAATGAGAAACTGCCAAGTATTGGGAGGCAAGTGCCCAAGGTTATGGAGCTAGTTATCAGGAGATTTGACAGCAGTCTCTGGTTCTTCTGATTCCCAGCTTTAGATTTTGAACTCTTCTGTATTCAGCTTTCTCTGATTAAGCTTTACAACGAAGGGTAAAAACCCTTATTGTGAAAACACATTTACTGATTCCTTTTTTCTGCTGGAAAATATTAATGAGTGTTTTTCTTTAACTCAAAGCAAGTATTAATATTTATAGGTAAACTCATCTGCAGATACCAAAACAAATTCTTTACAAATGCAGATGTTCTGTATGGTGATTCTGAATCAACTGAGGCCTCCATATACTTTGAATGTGGAATATAAGTAATAAATAGGTCACCTAGCTAACATCTAGTCTTGGAAAAGGTATAACCAGAATGCTTCTTAGAAGCAAGTATGGCAAGACTATGTCTCACATATTTTGGACATGTTAGTAGGAGGGATCAGTCCCTAGGAAATGACATCACACTTATTAAAGCAGAGGGCCAGTGAAAAAGAGGAAGACCTTCAGCCAGATGGATTGACGTAGTGATTGCAACAATGGGCTCAGGCATAGCAATGATTATGAGCATGGCACAAGACCGGGCAGTGTTTCATTATGTTATACCCAGGGCAGCTATAGTGACGATTATCTAGTAAGCAAATTACCAACAAACAGTTTCCTTTAGAGGGTACTGGATTGAAAGACATTTAGGCTTTGGAGTGCTTTCCTGGTTTCAGTGACATTAAAGGACACATAAAAATTCCAGCCCAACTCCCCAAATTGGTAGTGATGACTTCCTTGGTTCCAGAAAGAGAAATTTGCTCAAGCCAGCCCAAGGATGATTTTTTATAAGGTTACAATTGGTAGGCCAAGAAATAGGAGGCAAGTGGCCCTCATGGGTCCTGTAGCTGGTGAAACATAGGAAGCATGACCTTTATTTGATTTCTTCTTCTCTAAGTGCCCACAGGATAATTTCATCTCTGATTCTTGGCATGCATCTATTCTGGTCCTTTCATTCTAGATCTTTTATTTCTCTTTGCTAATTGGAAAAGTTTCTCTGTGTCTCTTTTTCTGAGTTTAGAATGAAGGGTTGTGACCAAACCAACACATCCTCTTGGACAAGTCAGTAAGTCACAGATGTATGACTAATGTAGGGTTAGGTAAACTTGGGTTAGGTAGCCACCTCAGTCTAATCATCTGAGGGCCCCAAGATGTTACATAGCCCTGTAATTAAGTGATCAGCTGCTGACCAAAAGGTCATGCAGTTCATGTCCACCAGCTGCTCCTTGGACACCCTATGTGGCAGTTCTACTTTGTCCTAGAGAGTCACTGAGTTGCAATTGACTCAAAGGCAATGTTTTTTTTTTTTTTTAATGCACACTCAGAGCAGCCTTGATGGTGCAGTGATTAAATGCTAGGCTTTGAACTTGTTGGCTGCTCGATAGCAAAAAGATGTGGCAGTCAGCTTCCAAGGTGCTTGTGGCCTTGGAAACCCTACGTGGGAGCTCTAACCTGTCCTGCAGGGAGTTTTAAGTCAGAAACAACTGGATGGCAACTTCTTTCTTTCTTCTTCTTTTTTTTTTTTTTGCTAATGTACATTCTGAAGAAAGCATGAACAAAGGAAGCAATGTTTCGTATCTCTCTTTAAGAGTATTTATTGTGTTTGCCTCACACCACAGCTAATGAACTCAGTAGACTCTGTTTTCCCAATTTGATTAGGGTTGATCTTGTTATTCATAATTGTTGAAAAGCGTAACATAGTTTTGTTTGCATTCTAGCTTATTATCAAATATTTGATTTCCTCTAAAAATAGAGGGCAATTGCAATATTCAAAATGGTGACATTAGTCAATGACAGGGACAGATATTAGAATCCTGCATAGTCTGGGTCATGTGGACTATGGTTATCCTAGTGTTTCTTAATGAAATAGAAGAATACAATTATCCATTATTTATGTCCAAGACATATAGGATTGCACTCCTAAGGGGCAGAAAACATATGTGTATGAAGTTTTCTTCTTCTTTTTCTTCTTCATAGGGACTTTCCTGAAGCAACACTGCCTTTATATGGCCTTCCCTCTGACCTCTCACCTCCTGGAGTGTGGAAACTCTGGTGTCTTATTTACCTGTTGTTGTTAGGTGCTGTTGAGTTGGTTCTGACTCACTGGGACTCTATACAGAACAGAATGAAACACTGCGCGGTTGTGCACCATCCTTACAATTGTTGTTACGCTTGAGCCCGTTGTTGCAGCCTCTGTGTCAGTCTTTCTTGTTGAGGGTCTTCCTCTTTTTAGCTGACCCTGTGTTATGTGTGATGTCTTTTTCCAGGGGCTGATCCCTCCTAGTAACATGTCCAAAGTATGTGAGATTAGTCTCATCATCCTTATTTTAAGGATCACCTTGGTTGTACATCTTCCTAGACAGATTTGCTTGTTCTTTTGGCAATCTATTGTATATTCAATACTTTCCACCAACACCACAACTCAAGGCATCAATTCTTTTTTGATCTTCCTGGCCTCTTTCTTTGGCCTTCTTATTTTCTTTCAGAGATGTTTTCAGGGTAAATCCCAAGAATGTTTGCATGTGTGTTTTAGATTTTTATTTATCTATCTATTTACTTTTTTATGGTGAAATACATGTAACGAAATATTTCTCATTGTAATCATTTCTCATTGTACAATCCATTGTCATTAATTACATTCACCATGTTTCTCATCTATCGCCACAAAAACATGGAATGCTTCATGAATTTTTGTGTCATCCTTGCACAAGGCCATGCTCGTCTTCTCTATGGCATTCCAATTTTAGTATATGAGCTACTGAAGTGAGCATCTCATGTGTGTTTAATTTTGCATTGATGTCTGCTTCTTGGAGGATCAAAACCAACATACAGTATGTTTCCAATGCTGAAATTCATGGTTGGAAGTATGATAAAGTTGCCCCTTTGTCACTTTGAGGACTAAGGTGCACCTGACCCAAGCTATGGTATTTTCAGTCACCTCATATGCATGCAAAAGCTGGATGATGAATAAGAAAGACTGAAGAAGAATTGATGCCTTTGAATTGTGGTATTGTTGAAGAATGTTGAATAACTATATCATGGACTTCCACAAGAACAAACATATCTGTCTCGGAAAAAGTACAGCCAGAATTCCCTTTAGAAGCAAAGATAGTGAAGCTTCATCTCACATACTTTGTACATGTTTTGAGGAGGGACTAGTCCCTGGAGAAGGACAGCGTGTTTGGTAAAGGGGAGAGTCAGTAAAAAAGAGGGAGACTTTCTGTGAGATGGACTGACACAGCGCTACAGCAATGGGCTCAAGCATAACTGTTGTGTGGAAGGCACAGAGCTGGGTAGTGTTTCATTCTGTTGTACATAGGTTTGTTATGAGATGGAAGTGACTTCATGGTACCTAACAACAACACTGGGAATATCTCCTCAGTCTGGTTTACAAGGACTGCCAATTAAGTTCACTAACTCATCTTTGAAAAAGTGCTACATACTTTATTGTTGAATATCACTACAGTCACCTTCAAAGTACTCCCCTTGAGAAGCTAGTCACCAATGCCAGCTCTTAATCCACCATTCAGAGCAATTTTGGAACTCTTTCTCTGGAACGGCCATGAGAGCTGTCGTCATATTACCCTTAATGTCCTCAATGCCATCCAAACGTCTTCCTTTCAATACTTCCTTTATCTTCAGGTACAGAAAAAAATCATTGCGGACCAGATCAGGTGAGCAGGGAAGATGTTCCAATACAGTTATTTGTTTACTGGCTAAATACTCCCTCATAGACAGCTATACAATTAAGTTCACAAACTTGCCACCATGCCACTGTGCACAATGGCCATTCCAGAACAAGTTACAAAATACTTTGAAGGGTGGGCTAGGTGCTGGTGTGAGTGCATAGCTTCCCAAGGGGAGCACCTCCAAGGTGACTATAGTGATATTCAGCAATGAGGTATGCAGCACTCAGAAAACCTAAGTTTGTGGACTGACTTGGTGGACCTCGCATGTGTCCTGTATTTGCCTTGGTAAATTCTATTCATCATTTATAAATTCTCATAGCATTTCCTCTGAAGAAAACTTCCTCTTTGCATTCTTCCCATCTTTGCCCCAGCCAATAAAGAAAACAGGGGAGGGGAGGGGAGACAGGCCCTCAGGTTTGTTTTCCCTGTCTATGCTCCTACAGCTTCCGGTCAGGTGGGACTGTCTTTTCATTCACCTATCTGTCTTGGAACTTTACCTTTTTTGGTCTGAATTCCCAGTGCCTGACACAGAGGCTGTGTTTGTTAAGTACTGATTGATGTGAATGAAGTGAATAAATTAACTGTTGTGCTATTCTTCATTTCTGAAAATAACTTACCTGAAGGACTACAGAGTTGTGAAGGATAGCCAGGAAAAGCTGGGTTTTCACATCGTCAAACGAAAACCTAGTGAAGAAAGGGAGTTTTCGTAGGGTGACTTGGGACTGGGGGAGATGGTTTAAAGGAGATGCCTTTCTGACAGCTATACGCACTATCCCAGGAAGACTCTCCCCACTCCCACAAAAAAGAAAAAAACCCTCAAACTACTTGCTGTTGAGTTTATTCTGACTCCTGGCAACCTATGTGTGTCAGGATAGAACTGTGCTCTAATTTCAGTGGCTGATTTTTTTGGAAGTAGATCTCCAGGCTTCTCTTGGGAGATACACCAAATAGAATGTCAACTTTTTGATTAGTAGCCTAGCACATAGACTATTTGCAAACCCAGGGGCACATGCCCCAGGAATAAGCTAAATTCATTGATCTGAGTCAATTCTGACTCACAGTGACCCTACAAGACAGAGTGGAACTGCCCCAAAGGGTTTCCAAGGTTGTAAACATTATGGAAGCTGACTGCAGCATCTTTCTCCATTGGAGCGACTGGTTGGTTCCAACTGTTGACTTTTCCGTTAGCAGCCAAAAGCTTAATCACTGCGCGACCAAAGCACTATCCCAGGAGTAGAAAAAAGGCAAAGCCCTTGCCATCAAGTTGGGTCTGACTCCCAGTGACCCCACAGGTCAGTGTAGAACTGCAGAATAGAGTTCCCAAGGGGAACCTGGCAGCTTTGAACTGCAGACCTCTTGGTTAGCAGAGGTAGCACTTATCCCGCTATGCCACCAGGGTTTCCGTCCCAGGAATAGCAGTCTTCAAATGTGAGTCGGCTATTAGCACCACAGATATAACACTGCTTCTTCTTCACTTCCTGACAAAGCTCCCTCATTTGGGACATAGTAGCAGAAATGGCTCCATTTCCCACCTTGCTGCTCTGTTTTTGGCTTAGGGTTGACATGAGTAAAACTTGTAGTTTCCCTTTCTGAACTACATATATTGTGTGTGATGGAACACAAAAATAGCCCCTTATGTGTAAATTTCTTTGATGTAACAGAAAGGGGAAACTCATTCAACAAGTCTATAAAATCCTCGACGTTATGCTCTGTGCTTTCCATAGATTGTTTTGTTACACTCTTTTATAACCACCTTTGATATTGTTGTCACACTTTTATAAATGAAGAAGCTGAAATGCGGAAAGATGAAGTAACAGACCACAGGTTATTAAGTGGAGAAACTTGAATTGAAAACATGCCCATCTGAATCTCAGATGATGGTCTTTCTGTCACCTGGTCTACTGTTTGATAGCCTGAAAGCCCATTTTCCCACTACCATTGAGTTGATTCTGACTCCTAGTGATCCCTTAAATATCTAGGGAAGCAGACTGACACATATTTCTTCTGAGGAGCACCTGGTAGTTTTTAACCACTGACCTTTTGGTTAGCAGTTGTCTTGTGTTGAATTGTGTTGTCATTCTGTTCTCCTCCTCACTCCCCCCAAAAACACGTGTCTCAGTTTGGCTAGGCCAAGATTCCCAGTATGGTGTGATTATTCACGATTTTGTGATTTGATGTGATTTTCTTACGTGTTGCAAATCATGCCACTATGATCTTAATGAGGGAGGATGGGTGGCAGTTGTGTTGATGAGGCAAGACTCAATCTATGGGATTGGATGGTATCTTGAGCAAGTTTCTTTTGAAAGGAACAAGCAGAGATCAGGGGTGTCTCAGACCACCAAGAAAGCAGTGCCTGGAGCAGAGTCAGTCTGCTGAACTTGAAGTTTCTGTGTGGCGAAGCTCCGAGTCCAGGGGAAGATGTGAAGGCCCTTCTTCCAGAGCCAGGGGATGGAGAAAGCTTTCCCCAGCAGCTGCCGCCATGAATTTGGATTTTCAGCCTACTTTACTGTGAGGAAAATAAATATCTCTTTGGTAAAGCAATCAGTTTGTGATATTTCTGCTGCAGCAGCACTAGATAACCAAGACAGCAGTTAATCACTTTAACTGTTGCATCACCAGGGTTCCTTATAAATATATGATGTCTGACAATTAAGTTCATGAACCTAATTGTTCTAACTGCTACATACCTCATTGCTGAACATCATTATGGTCACCTTCCAAGTACTCCCCTTGGGAAGCTATGCACTGATGCCAGCACCCGGTCTACACTTCAAAGCAATTTTGGAACTCTTTCTGGAATGGCTATTGCACACAGTGGCCAGGTGGCAGGTTAGCAAACTTAATTATATAGTTGTCTCTGAGGGACTTTTTAGCCAGTAAACAAACAACTGTATTAGAACGCCCTCCCTACTCACCTCATCTTGCCCACAAGGACTTTTTCTTTACCCCAAGATAAAGGAAATATTGGAAGGAAGACATTTTGATGACTTCGGGACATCAAGGATAATACAATGACAGCACTGATGGCCATTCCACAAAGAGTTTCAGAATTGCTTTGAAGGATAGACTAGGCACTTGTGTCTGTGCATAGTTTTCAAAGCGGAATACTTCGAAGGTGGCCAGAGCGATGTTCAGCAGTGAAGAACGTAGCACGTTTTCTAAGATGAGTTCGCAAACTTAATTGGCAGTCTCCATATATAACAACAACAAGAAACACACCAAACGTTTTGCCACCCAGTTGATTCTCTTTCGTAATAACTCTGTAGAATAGAGTAGAACTGCCTCACAGTGTCAAGGTTAGCCAGGAAACCTGATTGCTGCCACCACATACTAACATATTTTACTCCAGAATCTAACATCTTCTAGGGATAAGAAAGGTCATGGTTTGCGTTATAGGGCATGCACGTTATTGATAAAGTTGCCAGGGAAACCTGATCACCACATAGCAACAGCTCTCCCTGGCAGATGTGGGTTCTTTCTGGCAGTTGTGATGCAAACAGAGAAGTTCCTTCTGGTAGTTGTAGGGTGGCTACAGCCCAATCAGATGCCAAGTTACTACCTCCCCTTCCATCTGTGACATCCCTCCATGCTTTGGCCTATAAAAAGCACTCCCCAAATCTATATGGGGTCCTTTCCCACTCATGGAGACTGACTCGCTCCCTCTTTGGAACGTAGTTTCCCTTAATAAACTGTTCCGTCATTTGCTACTAAAAGGGATGCATCCTTGTGTGCTTTGGGGGAGTGGGAGCCAGTTTGCCACTCCTCGGGAGACTGAACTCCTTAGTTCGATCTCCGGAACCCAAATCAGGTCACACAGGATCTAACCAGCTGCATGACCTCGACAATAGGGCTTTCAAAGATAAGCTGGTGGATTCACACTGCCAACATTTTGGTTAGCAGAAGAGCTCTTAATTACTTCAAGGCTTAGTGCTGACAGTTTTTTATTGGTCTTAAATTTACAGGCAGATCAAAAAAATTGGCAAGCTCACTATCAGGTAGTGAAATACAGGGTGAAGACAGAATCAGTGAAGGAGAAAACGCCAGAACCTAGACAATCTCTCTAGTAATTGAGAGCTGGCTATGAGAAAGGAGAAAACTGGCTGCCCTGGAGGCTGCCCTCTGGGCAGACAGATGGTGTTAACTCTTAGCAAAGCGGTCAACTCTTCCAGGGAAAGCAGAGTAACTGGGGCCTTTTAAAAATGTTTTGGGAGTTATAATTTTGCTATCCTCTTTGATTTCTTCTCTAATCTAATATTCCCAGAGTGAAGAATCCCTCAGAATTACGGACAGCACCAGAAGATGAATCTGCAGTCTGTCTCCTTATCTCCAAGTGGAACAGAACCCAGATCTGTGGAGCTGTCTGGGAAAACAGATCTCTTTAGAAGCAGTTAAGATTTCAATAGAATTGGCAACGGCGTTCACCTAAGAAAATTTTGAAATTCTGCCAGTTAATTTAACAACAACCGGCCTGCCTTAAAAAAAAAAAAAGCCAGACGGGTTTACATAGCCTTCATTTGTATTTGCTAAGCAAAGCTTATCACCACGCTATCCTCTTAAATTTTTAAGCCTACCCATATAGTGTTCAATGCTGAATTTCTTCAGTGTTTTCTTTTTATCCTTGGATGATGGAAACCTCCAATTTTAACTCCTTGCTTTAGAGAAAGGAGGAGCACTTAGAATTTGCCCTTGAGATACAATGTCTTCCAAATATTAGCTCAGGGAGTAGAAAGGCTCTGAGTTGCCTGGTGCTGTTGTTTGCTGGAATAAATAATCATACAAAGGGCTTGCTCTTTTCACTTCTTTCTCTTTCAGCAAAGTTCAGACTGAGGTTATTTGCAGGTATCCTCCTGAATTCAATTGAAAGACTCTGAATATCTTGGCTTTTCCATCTTGCTTCTGCTTTTTCTGTCACTGTAACTTTTTTTTTCCTGCCTAGTTTCCTGGCCTTATTTCTTTATTTTTCTCAAGCAATAGGGAGCTCTTCTTTCTGTGTGCATGTATGTGTGTCTCTGTGTGTACACAGATGTCTGTGATGTGTGCCTCTATGTGTATGTGTATACATATCTGTGTATGTGTCTCTATGTGTATGTATGTCTCTCTCTGTGTATGTGTATGCTTTTATGTGTAATGTCTTTATGTGTACTTGTGTCTCTGTGTATGTCTGTGTGTCTGTGTGTGTGCATGTGTCTCTGTGTCTGTATGTCTCTGTAGCTGTATGTCTGTGCATGTGTCTCTGTGGGCACATGAGTTTCTTTCCTTCTAACTCCACTCCCCCACCCCTGAGTTACAGTTGCCAAATTCCCAAGGCTCTGTCACCCTTTATTATAATCTGCTAAATTTTGATAGGTAAAACTCACATAAATTGATAAACTCCAGGATGTATCTTGTATATAAAGATCTTAAATATTTACTCCATAATTCTGTTGTTATTTAGGGTTAGTTATGACGTTCCGAGCTTAGCTATTTCAGGTGTTCTCTCATATACCAGCTTAAAAGAAAAAGCTACTTATTTTCTTTTTTGAAAGAGTAAATGTCTTACAAGCTGAAAGTCATCAAAATTATGTCTTTCCCTATTCATCAAATGTACTTGCCAAGCACAGATTAAGGCACATTATTAACCTACTCAATTACAATGGAACTCCTATGGAAATGTCTATTACAACTGCATTAATATCTCATTAGTTCATCATGTTAATGTTATTACAATGGTTACCAAAGGAATTGGCACTGATTGGTACCTAATTTTGAAGGGTTGTTGCCCCAAGCATCATTGGAGAAAGAGGCTCAAGAGCAGAGGTGGAAATCTGCTTTCTGTCTTCTTCTCTCAAAAAAGAACAAATGAATCTTCCTGGCAAAAACATACTGCTGAGGCTGTCTGAGACTCAAGATATAAATCTGTTTTGACAGGTGCAGTCATTATTCCTATCATCTAGGATAGCATGACTCTTGTTTTAATGGCACAAAGACAGCAAGAAGACAAAATTTGCTTTCATGTGAATGCATAAAAATGTAAAACCAATTAGGTAATATAATCAAATTATTACTAATGATGGTAATACCATGTCTGTGTCTTTACAGTGAACATGTAGCTTATTTACATCTTTTCCCAAAGGAATTCAAATAGATTTACAGAAGAGTTACACCACTACCACTTCCTCACCATTTGCACACATTAAAATAGAATATAGACACTGACAGTAACATTTTATAAGAAAAAGTTTCTGCAGTTACATGTTTGTCACTTAGCTGGCAATTCTCCATCTTTAGACAGTTAGATTTGTGCAGCAGTAAGGAATCAGGATCGACTTGATGGCAATGGGGTTTGGTTTGATGTTTTGGTAAGGATGGTGGAAGCAAGATTAAGGTCCAGGTTCTATGCCCCTGAGTAATTATTAAGCCATACACGATATCCCTGGCTGTAAGGTCCTATGCAACAATAAAGGCTGGGCTTTGAGACAGATGTAAAACAGACAAGAAGACACTGGTGGCTCAGTGTTTGAATTGTCCCCATCAATGCAGGAGACACAGGTAAGAATCCTGGCCATTGCAGTCATGCACCAACTGTCTGTCAGTGAAGGTTATGATGAGGAACAGGTTTCAGCAAAGCTTCCAGACTAAGACAGACTAGGAAAGAAGGTCTGGAGGTCTCCTTTAGAAAATCAGCTACTGAAAACCCATTGGGTTGTAACAGTCCAATCTGCAGTTAATCAGGAAGGTGGTGTAGGACTAGTCATTGGGCCTGAGTTGCCATGACTTGGGGTCTGACTTCAAGGTAAGTAATGATAATAACAAAAGTAAACAAAGTTTGTTGCTGAAGCTGTCTTATTTTCTGTTTTTGTTCCCCATCTGTCTCTTCTTTCTTTCAGACATTGTTTTAGCCATCAAGCAGCGTTATAACAGAAATACCACAAGTGAATGGCTTTGAAAAAAAAGAAACAAAGTTTATTTTTTAATAGTCCTGTAGGCTACAGGTCCAAATTCAGGGTGTCAGCTCCTGGGGAAGGCTTCCATTTGCTACCTGTGGAGGAAGTTCTTTGTGGTCAGTCTCCTTCTGGACTGGGAGCATCTGAGGTGCAGGGACCCAGAATCCTTCCCAAAGAACACACTCTGCTCCCGGAACTGCTTTTTGGTGATATAAAACAAAACAAACAAACAAAAAATCCCACTACCATAGAGCTGGTTCTGGTTCACAGTGACCCCATAGGAAAGAGTAGAACTGCCCTATAGAATTTCCACAGAGTACCTGGCAGATAAAGTCCCCAGATCTCTGCTTGATTTCTTTTCCCGTATATATAAAAGATTGCTTCGATGCACAATACAGTCTTACACACTGAATCCTGCCTCACCAACATAGCTGCCACCGTCCTTCCTCACTAACATCATAGAGGCAGGTTTTAGAGCTTATAGAAAAATCACACATCACTGGAAATCACGGCGAGACAAATGGCATCACATATTTTTGGGGGAACGCAATTCAATCCATGATACACATCCATAGCAGTCATTGTCTTTACAATGAAATTTGGACTGACTCTCATAGCAGTTAACAGTTGGGTCGATTCTATTTTCTCAACAAAATAAAAAAGCAAAAGTGAGCAAACAACAACTGAGAGTGAGGTATAGAGAGGAGTTGTTGGAGGTTTGCGGAGAAAGAATAAGGTAGACCGTGTCAGAGAATGTTGACTAGGGCTTGTCTGGAATGCTGAGATCCCATGTGAAGTTTGCTCCTACACGTAATGTGTGAGCCCTCACTGTGCTTGCTAGGTTCAGGTGCTTGGATGCAGGATAGGAATTTTTCTGTATGAATAAAACAGCAGAGAGGAAAGTATATCAAAGGGAAACATTATAATAATGGATTATGAAATCTAAGTAATGTGAATAGGCAAATCAAGTCATGACAGGTGTAAAAGACAGGGCGAATGGTAGCAGCAGTTTATGGGATGTTACTACGTGGTTGAAAAATTATTTGATAGGAACTGTTGAAGGAAGTGAGCATGAATAATAGAAGATAGTGATCTAAGTGAGATGCTTGAAATAGAAATTTTGGTGGTAGTACAGTTGTTGGCAATGACAAGGTTTAGGATACAGGGACGATTGGAAGGTAGATTATTGCCACAAAAGCAAGCTAATCTGACTGCATACTCTGATAACATGTGTTTCAGTGTACCAGGACATTTTAGAGACAGGGTGGAAATGTTAGTTTGGAAATAGAAATAGCAAGAAAGATCTTAGCCCATCCTCAAGTCTTGCTGAATATCAGACTTGAGAATACAAGTAGCCACGACTTCGGAGGGTTACTCTGAAAGTGGTGCTTGGGAGCTCCAGATAGACCAAGGAGAGGAAGGAAAGCTTCAGAGGAGAAGCTATCAGCACAGGGGTCTTTGAGCAAGGTGATAAGGTGTTATGGAGGTGTGAGAGATGACGTCAGACCAGAGGAAGCACAGACCACGTGGGGATAGGGTTTAAATGGTGAAAGCAGAATGTAGAGTGCTAGATTCCTTGTGGTGCCCCGAGTCATGGAGAGCTGATGCCTGGTGCATGCAGTCCTGCAATTTTCAAGAGAAGTGGAAGTGAGTCTAGAAGCAGTCTCCACCTGGACAGTGATCTGTGTGTACTGATGAAACTGGGGATGTGCAGGAGTGGAGGAAACAGTCTCATTAACAACACACAGGCTTTTATGGATTGTTCACAAATTCTGTTGAGGGCAGTTTGGAAGTGGGCGGGATTGGCAACTTTGCCAAAAATAATGGGCAATTTTGTTTAGAAATTTGGAGGTAAATGTTTGAAGAATTATAAGAAGAATGAAAAGTTATTTAAAAAATGTTTTCTAATAAGCTTTTTGGGGATAATTAGCTGGAAAAAAGATGTGTGTTTATTTCTTTGATAAAATTAAAAATATTAATAGAAAGCAAATGAAAGTTTTCTAGAGAGGATTTAATCATTGTAAGTGCAAATCCCAGATAAAAAAGGAAATGAGCACATGTAATTGCCTATTCCTGTGCTCATTTGCATCTTATTCCTTAACAGTTTTGAGTTTTAGCAGGACACATTGCTGCACAGAGACTGTTTTCTTGGCTTGGCTTTGAAGTTAGATGGAAGCAATGACTACCTTCTGACCAGTAAGATGTGGGGGAAGCGAAATGGACTGATGGTAGATTAAAGATGGCCACAAATTCTTTGGCACTCCTCCCACTGAGAGATGGAGTCCATATCCTCTTGTCATACCATGATGGTGTAGCAGTAGTTAAGTGCTACAGCAGTTCAAATCCACCAGGTGCTCCTTGGAAACTCTACGGGGCAGTTCTACTCTGTCCTATAGGGTCTTTTTGAGTCATAATAGACTCAATGGCAGTAGGCTTCCTTCCTTTCTTCTTGTGTGTCTGGTCAAGCTCTAAGGCTACTTTATATCTTCCATGCTGTAAGAAGCTCAAGTTACCTGCAGAGGCCATGGGAAGACATTCCTGATAGATAGCACCAGCTGACCTCTCAGCTGTGTGAGACAACCATTTTGGATGTCCTCTCCAACTGCGACTTTGAATGACCAAGCTCCATCTGATTGCAATTGGCCGTATGTGAAAACTTCTCAGAGAAACACGAGAAAGTGTAAGAAATTTAGCTATGATATTTTTGAAGTTGCCAATAATCTTTCAGCTTGGATCAAAAACATCAACATTCGTGAAAGGGACAGAAAAGAAATCAATCAAAGAGTGACAATATTTATACCTCTCAGCTGGGCTTATGAAAAAATGTCTTTGTTGTTATAACTACTACATACAAGCTGGGCTTACAAAAAATGTTTTCACTATAATAACTAACTACAGTAACAATTTTCCAAAAAGTAACATAGGAGAAGAAATGGTGGCAGTAACTTTACTAATCTCAATTACTCAATTACAATGATGCTTTGTATCATGTTGTTTCATCTGTGCATCCCACAAGCATGTGCTGGTGTTTTCCTTGCTGCCAGCATTTTCGCAATTGCTGATTTTGTCAACTTTTTGACTTCTTAGCTACTGCATTGTGGTAATCAGTATTTGTGAATCCTTGTCAATTTGTATTGATAGAGAAAGAAGCAGCTTTTTTGAGAATGAAGCAGCAGTTAAAGGAAAAGAAAGAGTGATATGTGAGAATTACTCTTATAAGTAATATTAGTACAAAAAATTACTAAGGATTCTGTATTGTCTGGAACAGGAGGAAATTTGTGGAGAAGAGTTGGCAATATGAATTATCACACTAGGTGACACTAACTAGTGACGCCACTGCTTAGAAAAAATACAACTAGAATGCTCTGTAGAAGTGATGGTGATGAGATTTTAGCTTGCTGACTTTGGATGCATCATTAAGAAAGACCAGTTGCTAGAACGCAATGTCCTGTTTTGTGCAGTAGATGGCCCACAAAAATGACAGAAAGCCTCAATGAAATGGACTGACACAGCAGCCACAACTATGGACTCAAACACACCAGAGATAAAAATGGCACAGAGCTAGGCCATATTTCATTCTATTATACGTAAGGTTGCCATGAAGCAGAGGTGACTTGGATAATGGCGACTAGCAGCACCGCTATGTTTGGGGTTGCCTCTTACGTACTAATAGACAAACAGAATTGCATTTTTGTGGGAGGCAATATTATTATTTTTATTATTTACTCTAAGATGATTGAAAAATAATAACAATAACGGTAAATGTAGCAGCCATGTGCCTTGTGATGCTTCCCTATGGGAAGAGTAACTTCACCTCTCAATGTCAAGTTTGACCAATGGAGGATTAAAAGAAGTGAGAAATACCACATCAAAGTAAAAGCTTTTTAAAAAAATTGAATGGATAGGTCTTTGCTCTCCCTCTTTTCGTGAGAAAGAATGCAGCTTAGATCCCCAAATGGGAGGGAATGTAGAACAAGGTGCAGCTGACTCACGGACAACCTATGATGAGAGCAAGGGAAAGGAAAAAGCTCTTGTAACCCACTGAGATTTTGGAGTTGGTTATCATAGTGTAACCGAGTATAAGTTGACTAACGATGTCATTCTTAAAGGGCAGGCAAGTTCTTTCTCCTCCCTCCCTTCTTCCTGCTGCTTGGAATATGGACAAGGTGGTTGAAAGTCTAAGCCAGCTTGACCTAATAAATGTCCATTAAAGATTACTGAACTGTAAGAGGAAGAAAACATGAGTTCTTGATGACTATTGGGTTGCTACATTTACCATGGATTAGACTCTCCTGGATTTCTCTTTTGTGACAAAGGAATTACCTACTTTAACACAGGAGAGAAAACGGTGGTAATAACTTTCTTAATCTGAATTATGCTGCAAGAAGCTGTAACGATATAAGGACTAGAGGATTGCAAAGACAGAGTAAAGCCTTTTCTTGCTGTAAATGTGTGTTTTCTTTAAAGTGCATTCCAACATGTTAACAAAACAAACAGAAAAACTTGTCAATGAAATTGTTGAGTAATCCTAGCAAACATGAGGTATGCTGGAACTTTGCCTTTCCAGTTTTCAAAAAGAGGAAGAGGGATTTTGTAAACAATTGAATTATGAGATTTAGTTTATTTCCTGGAGTTCCAAGAGGAGGAAGTGGTTGGGTCATCATTGTAGTAACCTCGTTTCCTTCTTTGACAGATATATTGGACTACAGCACCACAGGAAATGTTAGAGAAACAGGAGGACTTTTGAACTAAAGCAAGGCATTTGAAAAGGTTTTGAAAATATCTTCAGAGATCAATTAGAAGGATTCGGTTAAATAAAAGCTTGAAAATATGTGCAAGTTACCGTCTGTTGGACAACGTCACAGTGTCACCTTCGTCATAAGTGTTGGCTCCCCCTTGTGGCAGTGTGGCTGCTGCATTGACATTTGCCTTGAGAGCGAAGGAAGTTCCTGAATCTTCTCTCTGCTGAGTCAGGGAACTTCTTTCCCAGATCCAGTCATTTTTATTGTTTCCGATTGGATCTCAAGTCCACCCCTTCGCTAATAATTGTGCCCAGGGAAAGGAATACTCTGCTTGGCTTTGGGTTGACTTCATGCCTCAGCACATTGACTTCAAAAAGCAGAAAGGGTGTGATTCTGTAGGAATGTGGGTATTTAAAAAGATTTCAGTAGTTAATAAAAGAAGAGGGAGTGCATTTTTTTCTGGTAGGTGAATGCAGCATTAACTCTCTAGGGAACATTTTGAGGGTAAACATTCTTTTATTCAAAAGTTTTAAATCTGACCAGCAAGGCACGAAATATATCCCAATGAGTCAAATGACTGAACCAAGGAGCAGAAATGTTTAGCACTATCCATTTTGTGGCAGTCAGGCTGGCCAAAAATGATGAGTTAATTGTAATCAAGTTTCACTCTTGTACTTGATTATTATTGACCAGAATGTTTATCGTCTTCAGAATATTAGAAGATCATTATGAGATTATGTTCTCAGAATGGATGGATAACTTTTTTTTTTGGCAGGTTAGCATACATCTCATTTATCTAAAAATCTACATCAAATTGCTCAGGTATAAATGAAAAAAAGGAAGTGGCTAGAATGCAGTCTTTTTAATGCTGTTTGACAGTCCCAACTGATAGCAACCCTGTGCACAACAGAACCAAACAGTACCAGTTCTTGAGCCATGTCTACAATCATTTTTATGCTTACGCCCATCATTGCAACTACTGCAGCAATCCATCTCATTGAGGGTCTTCCTCTTTTTTACTGACCCTCTACTCTACCAAGCAGAATGTCCTTCTCCAGGTACTGATCTCTCCTAACAACATGTCCAAAGTATGTAAGATACAATCTCATCCTCTTTGCACCCAAGGAGCACCCTGGTTGTACTTCTGCCGGAGCAGATCTGTTTGTTCTTTCAGCAGTCCATGGTACATTCAGTGTTCTTCTCTAACACCACAGTTCAAAGGCATCAATTATTCTCCTGTCTTCCTTACTCACTGCCCAGCTTTCACATGCGTGTGATGCAATTGAAAATATCATGACTTGGGTCAGGGGCAGCTGAGTCTTCAACATGACATCTTTTCAACAGTTTAAGGAGGTCCTTTGCAGTAGATTTTTCCCAGGGCAATGCATCTTTTGATTTCTTTACTGCCGCTTCCATGGGTGGTAATGGTGGAACCAAGTAGAATGAAATCCTTAACAATCTCAGTCCTTTCTCCATTTATCACAATGTTGCTTACTGGTCCAGTTGTGAAGATTTTGGTTTTCTTGATGTTGAAGTACAATTCATACTGAAGACTGTGGTCTTTGATCTTCATTAGTAAGTGTTTCAACTCCTCTTCACTTCCAGCATGCAAGATTGTGTCATCTGCTTAACACAGGTTGTTAATCAGTCTTCTTCCTATCCTGATGCCTCATTCTTCTTCATAGGGTTCAGTATCTTGGATTATTTGCTCAGCACACAAATTGAAGAGGTGTGGTGAAAGGATACAAACTTGAGGCACACCGTTCCTGACTTTAAAGCATGCAGTGTCCCTTGTTCTGTTTGCATGACTGCCTCTTGGTCCATATACAGATTCCTTAAGAGCACGATTAAATGTTCAGGAATTCTCATTCCCCACAATGTTAGCCATAGTATGTTATGACCTACATGGGTGAATGTCTTTGCATAGTCAATGAAACACAAGTAAACATCTTGCTGCTATTCTCTGCTTTCAGCCACGATCCATCTGACATCACCAGTGATATTCCTGGTTCCATGTCCTCTTCCAAATTGGCTTGAATTTGTAGCAATTCCTTGTCAGTATCCTACTTTTGAATGGTCTTGAGCAAAATCTGACTTACGTGTGATACTAATGATATTGTTTGGTAATTTCTGGATTCTGTTGGGACGCCTTTCTTTGGAATGGGCACAAATGTGGATCTCTTCCAGTCAGTTGGCCAGGTAAGTGTCCTCCAAATTTCTTGGCACAGACGAATGAGCCCTTCCAGTGCTGCATCTGCTTGTTGAACTGTCTCAGTTAACAGGCCGTCATTTCCTGGAGCCTTGTTTTTCACCAGTGCCGTCAATGCAGCTTTGACTTCTTCCTTCAGCACCTTCAGTTTCTGGTCATATGCTACGACTTTAAAGGACTGAACATCGAGCATTTCTTTCTGGTATAATGACTCTGTGTATCCTTTCCATCTTTTTTTGATGCTACCTGAGTCATTTAATATTTTCCCTGTAGAATCCTTCACTATTGTGCCTCAAAGCTTGAATTTTTTCTTCAGTTTTTCCAGCTTGAGAAATGCAGAATGTATTCTTCCTTTTTGGTTTTCTATTTCCGGCTCTTTGTACTTGTCATGACAATACTTTACTTTGTCTTCTCCAGCTGCCCTTTGAAATCATCAGTTCTTTTACTTCATCATTCCTTCCTTTTACTTTAGCTTCTCAACGTTCTAGAGGAAATTTTAGAGTCTCTTCTGACTTCTAATTTGATCTTTTCTTTCTTTTTAATGACCTCTTGCTTTCTTCATGGATAATATTTTTGATGTCATTCCACAATTCATCTGGTCTTTTGTCATTAGTGTTCAACACATCAAATCTGTTCTTGAAATGGTCTCTAAACAGGTGGCATACACTCAGGGTCAGACGTTGGCTTTCACGTACTTGTTCTAATTTTCTTCAGTTTCAGTTTGGACTTGCATATGAGCAGTTGATGCTCTGTGCCACAGCCAGCACCTGGTCTGTTCTGACTGCTGCTATGGAGCTTTTCCATTGGCTTTTTCCACAGATGTAGTCAATTTGACTCCTCTGTATTCCATCTGCTGAGGTCCATGTGTATAGTTACTGTTTGTGTTGGTGAAAAAAGGTATTTGCAATGAAGGAGTCATTGATCTTACAAAATTCTATCATGTGATCTCCAGCATCATTTCTATCACCAACAACATATTTTTCAACTACCAATCCTTCTTTGTTTTCAGCTTTTGCATTCCAATCACCAGCGATTATTAATGCATCTCAATTGCATGTTCCATCAATGTCAAACTGCAGAAGCTGATAGAAGTGTTCAATTTTTTCATCTTTGGCCTTAGTGGTTGGTGAGTAAATTTGAGTAATAGTTGTATTAACTTGCCTTCCTTGTAGGCACATATCATCCTCTCACTGACAGTGCTGTATTTCAGGATAGATCTTGAAATGTTCTTTTTGATGATGAATGTTATACCATTCCTCTTCAACTTTTCATTCCCAGTATAGTCGGCCACGTGATTGTCTAATTTGAAATAGCCAGTAACTGTCCATTTTAGCTCACTAATGCCTAGGATATTGAAGTTTATGTGTTCCATATTCATTTTTGATGATTTCCAATTTTCATGATTTTTACATTCCATGTTCTGATTATTAATGGAAGTATGCAACTGTTTCTTCTCATTTTGATTCATGCCACATCAAGAAATGGAGATCCTAGAGGGCTACTCTATCCACGTCATTATAGTCAACTACTTTGAGGAGGCAACTCTTACCCAATCATCTTCTGAGTGCCTTCTAACCTGTGGGGATCATTTTCTGGCAATATATCTGACAATGTCCTGCTGCTATTCGTAAGGTTTACTCTGCCTAATTGTTTTCGGAGACTTCTCTGTCAGTTTTTCGTACCATTGATGCTTGTCCATTGCTGTCATGTTGGAAGCTATGCCATCAGTATTTGGATACCGGCAGGGTCATCCATGGTGGATAGGTTTCAGCTGAGCTTCCAGACTAAGAGAGACTAGGAAGAAGGATCTAGCAGTCTGCTCCTGTTTGACATAGTGTTTCAAAATACTTCATTAAGCTTCAGTGTGATCCTCAAGGTGATATTAAGAAAAACAAACAAAGGATCTTTCAGTATCCTGAATCATTTTATTAAGAACACAGGCAGAGAGTCTACTTAAAGCAAAACTAAAACCAAAAAAAAAAAAAAAAAAAAATCCCTCTGAGTTGTCCAAAAGTTCTTATTTTCAACATTTTCTTTATTAAGTCAAACAGTGGCCAATGATAAAAGCAGTTCATTTTGAAACTAGCTTATTGTTTATGCCAAGTGTTTAACTGAGAAATGAAAGTGTGTCATAAACTAAATAAAAAGAGGCCCAAGTTTGCAGATGTGTTTGGTGAAGTGATACATATGTGATTTTAGGTGTGTTCTGATCTAACTCTGAAAACTTAAAAAAATAAATTTGCAAGTTAAAATGCCATCATTAATTCAAAATAGAGTTGAATGATTTCCTGGGAAGACCTTCATCTGAAAATCCTTCAGTGTTCAACGTTTTCTTGTTACCCAAATCTGGGTCCATGAACCAATAAGATCGTTTTAATACAGAACTTATTAGATAGGCAGAACCTCACCCCACGCTACACTCCTGAATCTGAATTTGTCTTTTAACCACATCCTCAGGGGATATCTGTGCTGCTCAAAAACTAGTGGATCTCACAGGGCAAAAGAGTTGGAAGAAATAGTTCAACTACAGATCTAACTGAGAATTTGGGTTTCTACAACTGCTTCACAGAAGACTTTCAGCTGTATCACAGAATTTCCATTTACTGTAATGACTACACACAATGTTTCCTACTAAAATCTGCATTATTGCTGTTATTACTACTTTAATTAAATAGATATCAATGGAACAAAGGCTTTGAAGCTGGGCAACCTAGGTTTGAAATCTAGATCTACCACTTCTCAATGACTTTAGGCATGTTTACTGAAACAGTAGAAGATTGTTTCTCTGACTGTTGTGATAACGACTTGAGATGATGTGGGTAAGGTATGTAGCAGAGGGCCTGGCACATGTAAGGAACTCTGTGCTGCTGCTTGTCTTCCTCCTTTATGAAGCATGCGGTTAACAGAGATTGTAGAGTTATGTACTATAAAAAATTCAAGGACAACAGTCTTCCTTGTGTGGTTCCCACAAAGCATTAGATTTAATCAGCTCTACTTCCCAGAGGAAGTGATTTACAAAATGATACTTAAATAATTAAATAGAATTGAATTGTTTTGTGTAATTCATCTGGCTGCCCAAGTGTACCAGCTACAATCATCATTTGGATTTTAACATGATTATTATTCTCTCATTCTTTCTGACTCTGATTTATCAACAGGTTTTGCTGTTTCTTTGCTATTCGGCTGCTCCTTAGAGGCCTGTTAAAGGCCACACAGTGGGTCTTGTTAAAAAGTTTTCATCTTGCTGAGCTTTTTCTTTTTTTTTCTTTTTTTTTTATAAAAAGTTTCCCCTCAGTCTTCATCAAACAAGGAGTCAGAGTGGTTCATTCTGTTTTTCCCATGTGTGAGTAAGTGTGTCTTGATGCGTTGTTGAATGAATGACTAGGAAATTGCTACTGAAAGACATTCTATGCTGAAAATTGTAAATTCCTTGGATCATAAATGGTTCTTTACGGTTAAATTGTTGGTGTATCTCTAACTCCCTGATCATACCGTCCCAGGATAAGTGAATTGTGAAATGGTATCTAGACTGCATGGCAGTCATTGAAACACAATGGGAATAAAGGCTAATAACTTGGTGATATGGTATTCCTTTGTGGATCCTGTCTCCATGCATCCTACAGGTTTCCTTAATTCTTTTCCACTCAGAGGGCTTTTGGAAGCAACTTGTCGATACATTAGCATGTACTTTAAAACATTTTCAAGACATTTAAAAAATACATTAAAGTGTGAAAGATAACACAGACACTGATATTAACATTAATTGATTATTAATGACCAATATCCCATTTAACCATTAATACTTGTTCCACTTCCCTTCCCTAAACCATTGAAAGTGGCAACCATCATCAAGAATGTGATGTGTCCTTAATCCTTAAATACCTTTATAAGGTTTATCTATCTACCTACCTACCTACCTACCTATCAATCATCTCTCTTTCTCTCTCTCTCTCGTTATCTTTATCATCATTGTAATTATCATCATCTATTATTAACTCTGTATCATAACCAAAGTGGACTCTTATTTTGGAGTGCTTTTGGAAGTGTTTTCTTTTTTGGGAAACCCTCTTGGCATAATGGTTAAGTGATGCATCTGCTTGGAAACTTCTTGGAGACTCTATGAAGCAGTTATACTCTGTCCTTACAGGGTTGCTATGAGTCAGAATCAACTTGATGGCAGTGGGTTTGTTTTGGTTTGAAATGTTTTTAAATGGTATCAAATTGTATCATTCTTTTTGAGTATCCCTCTTAGTGTCATGCTTTTGAGATTCAGCCACATGATAGACACAGTGCAGTTCTTTAATGTAGGACTAACCTGTTTGAACCACAGTAGAGTTTTCAGCCATAGAAATAGAACACATTTTTCTACTCTTTTTTTTCAGGAGTTGTATATGTGGCTAGTATCTAGCAAGTGTCAGCAGGTCTGTGGCTGCAGTGGCATTTCTGATCCCACCCCAGTGGTTTTCTTGTTTAACTAATTGTTACTGTCTTTGTTATAGGTTACCATATTAATTGAAAGAGTACTTATCCCTCCTGATAAAAGTGATGGATTGTGTGTTTGAGTTGGATCCAACTCGACGGCACTTGGCTTGGCTGTGTGTTTTATTCTTTTGTTCCAACGGCTGGCAGGTGATGTTTGTATACCCTTTGGTAGCTCAGAAACCCTGGAAAAAAGGACATTATGTTGAACAGCCCATTTGATAAGGGCAGGTGTAGTTTACTTAAATATTGCTTTATAATTTGTTGTTTATTGTTACACAGAGGTCAATGAATAGATTATTTGCACATTTAGGCTACTCTACCATTCACACAGCCTGCCTCTCTCCTTGGAAACTGGAAAAAGGAGTTTCTTGACTTTTGCCTGTCAGAGAAAATGTGTTTACCCTTATTAGCAAAGCCAACAGAGCAGTGAGACTAAGATTGACACTAAGGTCTTTAGGGTCATCTTCATGCCACCCTGAAATGTATCAGTTATTTAGTGAGACCATTATCCTACGTAAAAACTACACTTTCCAGTTGCCTAAGCCTCTTCATCTTTTGACATTCTTTATTAAAAACTTTCTCCAGATTGTCCAGATAAATAAATAAAATAACTGTGTAAAGTTATAGAGTGAAGGGAAATGTAATACAAAGGAATTAATGGCCCCAGAAGTTGGATTAGGTTCTAACACTAGGGCAAATGAGCCATTAAGCAGGACCAGGGGGGTGTGTGTATCGTGGCCATACTTTGTTCTGTAGGAGAAGCAAGCACAGTATGAAGGACCTGTGCTCTGACTATTCTTCTCTGATCATTCATGTCTTGCTTTCCACTCCAGTCAGATATTTTTCTTTATTACTCCACTGAAAATCTTTCTGGGGAAAGTTCTCCATTGAACTGTGTATTGCGGGATTACTCAGTCACTTCTCAGTCCATGTTCTACTGTCTGCCTTAGAGGTGTTGTACACGGTTGTCAACTCCTTCTTCGAAACACATTGGCTTCCAGGGATGATACTCTCTTCTCCTCTGATCATTCAATCTTTGTTAGTCTCTTTTGTGAGATATCTTCACTTTCTAGACCTCTAAATGCTGGTGTGCTCAAGAGTTCCATCCTTCTACCACTACTTTTTTCTCTATCTTGCTAAATTAAAAGCTGAGAGTTTGAACCCACCCAGCAGTGCCATGTAAGAAAGGCCTGGTGATCTGCTTCTGTAAAGATGACAGCCAAGAAAACCCTATGAGTAGTTCTACTCTGTAACCTATGGGATCACCAGGACACAAAGCCAACTTGCCAGCAACAAGTTTTTGTGTTGTTTGGTTTCGGTTTTATATGCTGCTGTAAGTAATCATGTCAAGGCCATGTCTTTAAGCACTATTTACGAGGCAATGATTCCTGTGTTTATATCTCCAGTTCAAGCCTCTTCCTTGATTTTTCAGTCATGTTCACTTTGCCTCTGTGGTCAAATGTCTTGGAAAACACATTGGTAACTCCACTTGAAAAATATAAAGAGTAAAACTGAAATCTTGAATTCCCTACCCCCAAATTTTATGATGTCAGTTTTCCCCATTTTAACAAATAGAACTTCCATTTATTCAAATTCTCAAGCCACAAACCATGGGATTGTCCCTGACTCCTTTCCCTACACAACCCTCACATCCACTCTACTGGCAGATCCTACTGTTTCTACCTGAAAAATACATTTAGATTGTGGCCATTTATCACCTTCTCCTTTACAACTACGCCAGTTCAACTTGCTGTCATCTGCATGGGCTATGCTTATAGTTATAACTAGCTTCTCTTTTTCTATTCTTGTCACTTTACAAAGTAGTTATTGCACAGCAGCTGGAACGATTCTTCTAAAACATAAATCTGACCATGTCTTCCTCTTGCTATAAATTTTAAGATGACTTCCCTGCCTACTTGGAATGAAATAGAGTTTTTAGAGCACTTATCAGCTCTAGAAGACCTGGACTTGTGTGGAGTCTTCTCAAGTTCTTTCAAGACATTTTCGTAGTTTACTTTCTCACTTCATTTAAATTTCTGCACAAATGCCATTTTAGTGGGGAGATCTTTTTTGACTACTCTATGCAAGTAGCATATTCTTTCCACCTCTCTTTTCTCCCTTAACTTGCTCCGTTTTCTTCTTGTTATTTACACAGTTTGTCTTATTCTTCTAGAATACAAGCTCCAAGTGGGCAAGAATTTTGTCTGTTTCATTTACCTGACGTAGCCCCAAATCCTAGAATAATGCCTGGTACATACTTTCATTGAATAGATTAATAAGTAGATTCTATTTCATATCACCACTTCTGTATTTTTATTATAGTTGTAATTATTGAAAAAGTGTCATTTCAGAAAATATTCTCTGGGGAAGACATTTGGTTATGTTGTTCTTACCTCCATCCTGCCCCAAACTAGCCATACTTTCTCATAATCATTAAGATACTTGCTAAAGAAGAAACAATATTTCTACAGACTTTTTGAAAGTCATGACACATTATTTGTTTCTCAAGTTCTGTCTTTTCTTCTAAATGGTTTGTGTTTAACTACTATTTCTTTCTCCAAAAAGCTCACTTGTTAAGCACACAGCTACTAACCCAAAGGTTGAATAAAAACTGTCTATCTGCTCCTGTAATGATCATAATCTAGGAAGCCCCAAGGCATGGGTTCTACTCTGTCACCTGAGGTCACTGTAAGTAGTTCAAAATCAACTTGATTGACCATAACAAATCTCCTAAAGATTTTGTTGAACTTCTACTTATTTAAAATTTAAAATTTGGTGTTAATGAGGATAACGCTGAAGTTCACTGTAGGTATTATATATGAGTATTGAGTTCATCATCTAGTTTGTGCTGATGTGGAGATTCTGAGAGATCCCAAACCCATGCTGGCCTCTCTGCTTTGGTCATCTCAATGTCCTTACACTGTTATACTGATATTATGATACTCTACCTTGTGGATCTTCGTGCTGTGTAACTCTTACTTTTTGTTTATGAACTTGTTAAGAAAATATTGAGATCATGGCCTCTTCTTTTCCTCCCTCTTTTCCTACTGCAAGGAGCTCTGGTGGCTCAGTGGTTAAGCATTCAGCTGCTAACTGAAAGGTCAACTGTTCAAAAGCACAGCAGCTCTTTGGGAGAAAGACGTGGTAGCCTGCTTCTGTAAAGGTTTACAGCTTTGAGAACCCTATGGGGCTGTTCTATTCTGTCCTGCGGGTCACTATGAGTTGGAATCTACTCAACAACAACGGTTTTGGTTTTCTTCCTACTTCCCTAATTCCCTTCTGTTTTTGTTTCTTTATTCCCTCCTTCTACTACTTCACTCCTTTTTTCTTGCTTATTTTCTAGGTTTGATTTTGCCATTTTGGAATCACACTGTTTTTGAGGTAGATCTTGTATAACCTTGTTGTGTCGATTGACCTAGGTGTCACCTGAAACCATGGTCACCAGACCACCACCCCTGCTACTCTGTTCCTTAAAGTGTTTGGTTATAATTAGGAAACTTCTTAGCTCTTGGTTTAGTCCGGTTCTGCTGACTTGTCATTTATTGTGTGCTGTCCTTCCCTTTATCTAAAAGAATTCCGTCTACTGTTTAATTAGTGAATACCCCTCTCCCGCCCTCCCCACTCTTGTAACTATCAAACATTACTTTTTTGTGTGTGTTTAAGTCTTTTCTTGAGTTCTGACAATAGTGGTCTCATACAATATTTGTCCTTTTGTGACTGCCTAATTTCACTCAGCCTAATGCCTTCCAGATTCCTCCATGTTATGAGGTGTTTCTCAAATTCATCATTGTTTTGTGTCACTGCATAGGATTTCACTATGTGAATATATCACAGTTTGTTTAGCCTTTCACCCACTGAAAGTACCTAGGTTGATTTCATCTTTTTTTTTTTTTATTTTAAACAGAGCTGCAATGAACACTGGTGTGCATACATCTATTTCTATGACAGCACTTGCTTCTCTAGGATAAATTCCAATAAATGGGATTGCTGCATCCTATGGTATTTCAATTTCTAGCTTTTAGGGAAGTGACAAATTGATTTCCAAAGTGACTGTACTATTTTACCTTCCCACCAGTAGTGTGTGAATGTTCCAGTCTCTCCACATCCTGTTATTTTCTTTTTTTTGGGTTAATGCTAGCCTCATTGGTATCAGGTGGTATCTCATTTTGGTTTGTTTTGGATTTCTCCAATGGCTAATGATTGTGAATGGTTTTTCATGTATCTGTTAGCTAAATAACTTCTGTGCTGAAGTGTCTCTTCGTATCCTCTGTACATTTTTTAATTGGATAATTTGCATTTTTGTTGTTGGGTTATTACAGTATCTTAGAGATTTTAGGGACTAAATGTTGATCTGATTTGTTATAGCCAAAAATGTTTTCCCAATCTGTAGGTTGTCTTTGTACTCTTTTGGTAAGTATTTGGATGAGTGTAAATATTTCGTTTTAAGGAGGTCCCAGCTGTCTGTTTTCTCTTTTGGTGTTTGTCGTTGTTCGTATGGTTTTGTATTCTCTTTACACCCGACTCAACGGCACTTGACTTTTTGGCTTATACCAGGTATTAGGGCTCCTGGCATCGTCTCTGTTTTTTCTACCATAATCATTAACTGTTTTAAATTTTTTATTTAGGTCCATTTTGAATTAGTTTTTTGTGCATGTTGTGAAACCATTAACCAAAGCCGACTCTTTGAACAAAAATTAAACTGGTCCATAAGAGACAAATTGATACTAACAAGGACTGTGCTTCTTGGCTTCAGTAGATACAGGAGACTAACTGAGCAACTCCTGTCTGGAGCTGAGATGAGAAGGCAGAGGGGGACAGGAGCCTGTACAAATGATATGGGAAATACAGTGGAGAGGAAGAGTAGGCTGTCCTGGGGGGCAGAGGGCATCTACGCTCATGTTACAATATATGTGTAAGTTTTTGTATGAGAAACTGAATTGAACTGTAGACTTTAACTTGTTGCAGGTGGATGTCAGTTCTCAAAATACCATTTGTTAAAGAAACTGTCTTTCCCCTAAATAATGGACTTGAGGCCTTTATCAAGCTACATTTTCTGCTCATAGGTAGATGACTTTATATCTAAATTGTCAATTCTGTTCCATTGGTCTATATATGTGCTGTACCAGTACCAGAATATTTTGATTACTGTGATGGTGTGAGAGGCTCTAAAGTTGGGTAGTGTGAGGCCTCCCCATTTGTTGTTCTTCTTCAGTAATGCTTAACACATCCAGGGCCTCTTCTCTTTACATCTGAAGTTGGTGATTGGTTTCTCTATCTCCTCAAAAACCACCGTTGGAATTTGGATCACAATTGTATTGTATCTCTACACATTGCGTTGGGTAGAATAGACATTTTTATAACGTTGCATCTTCCTACCCGTGAAAAAAATACGCTTCTCCACTTATGTAGTTCTCTTCTGGTTTCTCGCAGTAGTGTCTTGTAGTTTTCACGATATAGGTCTTTTAAGTCTCTGGTTAGATTTATTCCTAAGTATTTTATCTTCTTAGGGGCTATTGTAAATGGTATTAATTTGGTGATTTCCTATTCGACATTTTCTTTGTTGGTGTAGAGGGATCCAACTGATTTTTGTATGTTTATCTTGGATCGTAATATTTTACTGAATCCTTCTGTTAGTTCTAGTGTGTTTTTTCGTGTGTGTGTGTTTGGCTTCTTTAGGGTTTTTTGTGTATAAGATCAAGTCATCTGCAAATAGAGATACTTTTACTTCTTCACTACCCATCTGGAAGCCTTTTATTTCTTTTTCTAACCTCGCTGCTCTGGCTAGAACCCCCTGCACAATACTGAATAAAAGTGGTGACTTAAGGCATCCTTGTCTGGTCCTGTTGTGAGGAAGAGTGCCTTCAGACTTTCTTCATTAGGATGATGTTGGCTGTTGGCTCTGTATAACTGCCCTTTGTTATGTTGAGGAATTTTCCTTCTATTCCCATTTTACTGAGAGTTTTTGCTAGTTGCATTGGAATTTGCTGAATGTCTTTTCTACATCAACTGATAAAATTAAGTGATTCTCATCTTTTGTGTTACCTGTATGATTGATGACATTGATGGTTTTTCTAATGAACCATCCCTGTATTCTTAGTGTAAATCCTAGTTGGTCATATCCCACTTGGTCACTCACACTTGATGAATTCCACTTGGTCAATAAAACATTATTATTTTTAAAATATATTTTTGAATTCTCTTGGTTAGAATTTTTTTTTTTGAAGATTTTTACATCTAAGTTCATGGGGGATTGTTCAGTACTTCCTTTTTTTTGCTGTCTTAGTTTTGATATCAAGGTTATGCTGCCTGCATGGACTGAGTTTCAAATTATTCTGTCCTTTTCTATCTCTTAAATATCTTTAGTAATAGTGATGTTAACTCTTCTCTGAAAGTTTGAAAGAAGAATCCAGTGAAGCCATCAGGGCCAAGGCTTTTTTATTTCTCTCCCTTGAGAGTTTTTTTTTTTTTTAATTATCTTTTCAGCCTCTTCTTTTCTTATAGTTTTATTCAGTTATTCTACCTCTCTTTGTATTAGTTTAGGTAGGTTGGGTAGTTCCAGAAATCTGTCCATTTCCTCCAGATTTTCAAGTTTATTAGTATTCTTTTATGATTTTTTAAAAAATTTCAGTTGAGTCTGTTTTGGTATCATCTGTCTCATTTCTTAGTTGAATTATTTTCTTCTTCTCCTGTTTTTCTTTTTGCTAGTTTAGCCAGTGTTTTATCAATTTTGTTTTGCTTTCCAAAGAACCAATTTTGGTCTTATTAACTCTTCCTATCATCCTTCTCTTCCTTGATTCATTAAGTTCTACTCTAATTTTTATTATTTGCTTTCTTCTGGTGCCTGAGGAATTCCTTTGCTGCTGTCTTTCTACTTGTTCAAGTCATAGAATTAAGTCTTTGATTTGGCCCCTTTCTTCTTTTTGGGTGCATACATTTATCTAGCTAAATCAATCTGTGGGCACTGCTTTCGTTATATCCCCAAAGTTCTAGAAAGAAGTGTTTTCATTTTCATTTGATTATGTGAATTTCTTTATTCCATCCTTGATTTTTTTCTATAACCCAGCAGTTTCTCAGCAAGGTGTTGTTCAGTCTCCATATATGTATTTCTTTTTCTCACTTTTTTTTTCTGTTATTGATTTCTAACTTTATGGTTTTATGGTCTGAAAAGATGTTTTGTAGTATTTTGTTGTTTCAAATTCTGTTAGGGCTTGCTGTGGCTTAATATGTGGTGATTCTGAAGAATATTCCAAGTGCCTTGGGAAAAAAGTATACTTGGCTACTGAGTCAAGTATTCTGTATAAGTCTGTGAAGGCAAGTTGGTTGATTGTGGCATTTAGCTCTTCCCTCCCTTTATTTAGCTTCTTTCTACATGTCTTGTCCTTTTTTGAAAATTGTGTGTTGATGTCTCATATTATTATTGTGGAGCTATCTATTTCTCTTTTAAGAGCTGTTTGAGTTTTTTTTTATGTGTTTAGGAGTCCTCTCATTGGGTGCATAAATATTTAATGTGATTGTGTCCTCCTGTAGCATTGAGTCTTTAATCACTATATAGTGTACTTCCTTATTCATGTCATTGAATTTTACATCAAAATCTATTTTATCAGAAATTAATATTGCTGAGTCTGCTCCTTCTCAAATGTCATTTGTTTGATGTATATTTTTTCCACTTTTTAAGTTTAGTTTGTGTCTTTAGGTTTGACGTGTCTCCCTTGTATGTTGTATATAGTCACATTCTTTTTAAAAAATTAATTCTGCCACTTTGTCTCCTTTTTCATGTCTTTAATCCACTAACATTCACTGTAATTGTTGATAGGTATGACTTTAATGCTGCCATTTTGATGTCTTTTTTTTTTGTGCTTGTGTATGAGTTGTTGACAGTACGTTTTCCACTGAATTTTTTGTGCTGAGTTATTAATGTGTTTTCATTTGTTTCATTGTTGTTGGTTTTATACTTGCTGAGTCTGTTTTTTTTTAATATTTATTTTGATGTGTAGGATGGTGTGTTTCTTTTGAGGTTACCTTAATATTTATTTACATTTTTCTAAATTTAAACTAGTCTTTAATTTCTTTGTATCACCTTGATTTCCTCTCTATATGAAAGCTCTGTGACTACACACTTAGTCCCTCTTGTTGTCATAATGTTGTCATCTTTACATAATGATACCTCTGTTGCCCTATTTTCAGTGTTTTAGCTTTAATTTATTTTTGTGATTTCTCTGAATGGGTTGACGTCTTGTTGCTTTGTCCTATTTTCTAGTCTTGAGTTGTTACCAATGTTATACAGTTTCTTACCAAAGGACTCCCCTTAGTATGTCTTGTAATTTTCAATGTTCTTTTGCAAATTCCCTAAACTTCCGTTTATCTGGAAACATCCTAATTTCAACATCATATTTGAGAGACAGTTTTGCAGGACATACAGTTTTCAGTAGGCACTTTTCTTTCCTTCAAGACTTTATATAGGTATGTTATCACATTGCCTTCTTGCCTGCATAGTTTCTGCTGAATAGTCTGATTTTACTCTTATTGACTCCTTTGTAGATTATTTGTTGTTTTTCCCTATACCCTCTTCAAATTCTCTATCTTTGGGTTTGGCAAGTTTGATAATAATATGTCTTGATGTCTTTTGAGATCTACCGTGGAGCTTGATGAGCATCTTGGATAGATGTTGTCTCGTCATTTACAACATCAGGGAAGTTTTCTGTCTGCTATGCTTTTTCCAATTTCCTTCCGGATGTCTTGAAGACTTCTGTATTTTAATTTTTACTATTGCACATCTGGTAATTCTAGGAAGTATCTTCTTCTGGAAGATTTCTTGATTCTTTGTTTGGGGCTCTCTAAAGCCCTCATGGTCTGCCTCTTTTTATGATTTGATATTGATGTTGTCTCTGAGCCATCAGTAACTTGTTGCATTTATTTATTTTATGTTTGCTTACTGTGTTCTAGTTTCTTGTTATGTTTTGAAATCTCTAAATAAATTGGTCATGTGAGTAGTTTGATTACAGTCTCTTTTGAAGTTCCAATGTTCTGTTCCTGGGTGGTTAGTGCTGTTATTAGGTATTTGAGCCCAAGAGTCCATTTACTTTTCTTGTGTGGCTTGAGATCACGATTCCTAGTAGTCGGTTACTGAGTGTGGGGGTCAGGCTCTTGTCTACAGTTCTAGATGAACAGGAATGATTGGTGTAAGCACATGTATTTGACTGTATATGCTGAACAAGTCAGGAGGCTGAGAGTTGTCCTGAGTGTTTGTGAGGAAAATATGTCCCTGTTCCATAGACTGTGTAGGTGGTTAGGTTTCGAAGTTGGACTATGGTGCCCAATGCTATTGACACTGTTTCTTGGATCCTGTCATGGGAGGCTAGGTTTCATAGGTAGAACCACCAGTCCTTAGGTCCCTGATGTGGGTAGATGATGACCAGCACTGTCAAATGAGCTTTCCTTTGTACCATTTAGCTGATACAGTAAAATTAGTGTTCTGGTATTTGCCCTGTTATACTGTGTTATTGAAGCCCTCTGCTCCTGTGGTAAGCCCACACAGGTCTATGCAAGGGTAAAAGGCATTCATATCTCTTATGCCTGCACCTAGGCAAAGAACTGTTTCTGTCCTGAGTTCTTAGCTTAGGGGAGTTTTCCTGCTTGTTAATTTGTTCCCTCTGCATATCTGGGAAAATGGTTCAGGCCATATAAGGGGTCTTACTTCTGGCCCAGGATATTCATCAGTCTCTGGAGTCATTTTGGGCACAGTGCAGAAGGAAGGGAGGGCAGATAAGAGGAGAGAGTTTTATCCCAAAGGCAAGTTTTTGATTCTGATGCAGTAGGTCAGATATAAGCAACTTAACTTTTGATGATTGCTGTTTTGTACTGGTTCTGTATATTTGAGTGGTCTCTTTGCAGTTTGGTTTCTCCTGATGTGGAAAATGTGTTCTGAATGCCACTGCTTGCTTCACACTTGCTCTGGTTAATCTGGCTTCAGGGTGCCAATTCCTGCCAGGTCAAGTCTGGTCACTTCTTGGTCCTTCTGGACTTTCTTTCCCTCCTATGTTATTCAGTCCAGTTTCTTAACTTTGCCTTTGATATTCAGTGCTCCTAAAATGTCAGGTATGATGCATTTTCCCCTCAAGTCTTTGTTTAAAAAAGAATCACAGGAAGCATCTGATTTTGCTATCTTAGACATGCCTCTTTGTGTAACTCTGATAGATGAGTTTTGTCTTATCTGATTATATGAGTGTGTTTTCAGCATATGAGATATTCTATTTGTAATTATTAATGACAGATTTCTTCTTCTTGCTTTAGTGTTCTGGTCAGGACTTTCAGAACAATGTTAGATGGAAGTGATAATAAAGGGCATCCTTGTCTTATTTCACTCTTGTGGTAATGCCTTAAGCCTCTCTTTGTTGAGAATGATATTGGCTGTTGATTTTGTATAGAGGTCCTTTATTATGGTGAAGAATTTTACTTCCATTCCTATTTTATTGATAGTTTTAATTAAGAGTGAGTGTTGAACTTTATAAAATGCCTTTTTTTGTGTGTTCACTGAGGTGATCACATGATTCTTTTATTTTAATTATGTGGTAGATTATGTTGATTGATTTGCTAATAATAAACTATTTTTTTGCCTACTTGTCATGAATTCCACTTAGTGGTGGTATATTACATTTTTGATAAGATGTGCAATTCTATTGGCTAGAATTTGATTGAGAATTTTTGGATTTATATATTTGGTGCTTTTGTTTGGCTTTGGTACCAGGGCTGTGCTGGCTTCATAGCACGAATTTTGGAGTATTTCTTCCTTTTCTGTGTTCTGAAATAGTTTGACTACATTGGTGTGAACACTTCTCTGAATGTTCTCTGAACACTTCTCTGAATGACACCATCACACTAAAAAGAGAATTCTCCAGGGAAGTTGTCCAGACCAGGGTTTTCTGCTGCTGGGGTATTATTTATTTATTTTTTAATTGTGATTGAGTGAAAGTACACAATGCAAATTAAATTTGCATGCCTGCCTATCTGCAGCTCCTTCTACTCTCCTTGCCCAGTGACAACACACTCCTCCTTTTCATTCTATATATTTCATATCCTTTTAACAATTTTTTGTTCCCTTCTCTCTACCCTCTCCTCTCCCTTCTAGTAAGAAGCCAGTAGGACAGCATCCTATAGATGCATAGAACCATAAAGTGCACACACCATATGGTCACATTGTGTCCCCGAGTCCAGGCCATTATTGTCCAAAGAGTTGACCTCAGTAATGTTTTCTGATCGGGTCTAGCAGCATGGCTAGGGGCCATGCTCAAGGGGAACCTCCAGGCTGCTGGACCATCAGTTGCAGTCTTTTAGTAGAGTTTGTGAGGAGACTTGCTTTACGACCTAACACGTGGTTTATTGTGGAAGATGTTCCATGTACACCGGAGAAGAGAGTATACTTATCTGTTGATGGATAAAAGGTTCAGTATATGTTGATGACGTGTAGTTGGCTAATTGTCATGATAAGGTCTTCAGTGTCTTTACTGAACTTTTGTCTGGATGATCTGTCCATTACTGAAAGTTGAATGTTGAAGTCTCCAACTCTTATTGTGGAGTGATCTGTCTCATTTTTCAATGTAGTCAGTGTTCTTTGAATATACTTAGATGCTCTGGTATTAGGTACATAAATATTTGATATTGTTAAGCCCTACTTATGTATTGCAAGTTTCGGTAACATAGTGACCATCCTTCTCCATAATGGTAAATTTTACATTAAAATCTAGTTTATCTGATAATAGTATTACCACACTTGCTCTTCTTTGTATGTTGCTAGGTTGGTATATATTATTCCGTCTTTGAATTTTCAGTTTGCTTGTATTTTTGAGTCTAAAATGTGTTTCTTGTCAGCAATGTATGGATGGGTCATGTCTTTTGATCCAGTATGTCACTCACCTCTTTATTGGAGCATTCGGTCTGTTTGCATTCAGTGTAATTATTGATACATATGTGTTTAGTGCTCTTATTTTGATGTATTTATTTTTGTGTTGGTGTTTTCTATGCTGCTGTTAATATTCTGTCCTGGGTCATTCTTCTTTGTGGGTTGACTTTTCATCTTTTTCAGTGTTGATTTTGTGTTTGTCGAGACTCTTGTATTACATTTCTTGTTTTGATATGTTGCATTGTTATTGTCCTTTGTGGCTACCTCTATGATCCCCCTTAATGTTCTATGTTTAAAATAAATTTTAACTTTTGCATACCTTTTTAACTTCATCTCCATCTGAAAAGGCTATGACTACTGTAGTACATTCCTTTTTTTAGTGTGGTGGTGTCATAGCTTTGTCTGACTTCCGTCTCCTCAGTTCTGTCCTTTTGGCTTTGGATTTGCCTAGTTCTGTAATTTTGTTTTTTATCTGCTGGATTTCGGATACTGATATTCTATCAGTTCAAATAGCTTGCTTAATTTTTCATTTTTCTCTGCTTCATTTTGTTTAATCTCTAGGAGGGTTCTCTATATAATTCTTTTGTACTCGATCTCCTACAGTTTCAGAAAGGCTTCCTGATCTGGGAAGTTTTTTGATTCTTTATTTTGGGAATTTTCCAGAGCTGTGGTGGAGTGCTTCTTTAAGTGGTTAGCAATGGTTTGTTGCTTTTGTGCCATCTAGAGGCTGTTTACTTTCTCTGGTGTTACCTCAACAGGAGCTGAGGCATAGTTCTGAGAAGGTTGTTGGCCACCAGCTGCTTCTGTGTACTCTAGTAACTGTCACCATGGACTCTCTAGGGTGACAGTCTCCACCTTATGGCTGGAAAAGAGGATGCCCTACTTATGGAGTCACTTGGGGGCTATCAACCAACCCTATGATGTGGGTCAGTAAAGGCTTGAAACAACTCCACCAGGCCACTCAATAGCAGCCAGACAACAATAAGACTCCAAGCAGTCTTATTTTAAAAAGCTGGGAGCTGTCTGACAGCTGCCAAATGCAGTCAGGTCATCAGGTGTGGCAGACCCTGCCATCCAGCTGACAACAGGAGCACCTATTCAGCCATCCCCAAATAGTGTGATGTAGTTCAAAGTAGGGAAGGGTTATGGCCTTGCTGCCATCCTCTGGCAGACCCTACCCATAAGGTAACACTGTCCTAAACACAGCCTTTGTGCTGGAAAAGTGCTTTCCAGATTGGTACTGCTTCTCAGCTTGGGAATTGGCCCTTGCTGAGTCCTCTGGTTGGGCGACTCTGTTTCCCAGCCAGTCAAGATGGCATCTTAGCCATGCTACTCTTCCTACTACAAAACCACACACGCTATGGTGTAGCTCAGAAAACAGAGAGTGGAAGGGTAGTAGTGCCCTCAGTCAGCAGCTAGGCTCTGAAAATGTGGCTATCCCACCCTATGTACTGTCTCTCTGCTGCACCGTATGCCATTTACTTCATCATTGCAGTTCAGCATACAAAACCTTGAAAGGTGAGTGCTTCTGCCCTTGAGAAATGACCTACACTGGGCTTTGTGATCTCCAGATGGAGTTGTCCCCTCTCAGCATTGCTTTGTGGTCTAGTGTGATATCCACTAACTTGGGAAACACTATCTTACACAATTAGTTAAAACCTAGATACGCCTGTAAGAAAGAACCAAATTTTGTTAAAAGTCTTAAAACCTGATACACGCATAAGGGAGAACCAGAGTTGAGTTTTGTTTTTCTGCCTTTCAGTAGTCTTGTTGTTTTTAGGTGATTTCAAAGAAAAGAAGGGAATGGAGTCATCTTCATTTTGTCCTCTTAAAACTGTAAGTCTCTTTATCATTTACTTTCAAAATTTGTTATGTAAGTTTAAACAGTATTGAAAAGGAAACTCAATAATTCTCATTAACTACTTCTGACATGTAAGTAACCCTTCAGCAACAGAAGATACTTAGTAAAATTGTCTCCAAAGGTTTTAATGTAACTCTGACCTGTTGACTAAACTCCTCTAAAAGTGGCTAACACATTTCACCTGTATTAATGAAGGCTTTGGGGAAATCATAGGTGTTTTTTCTGTCAGAATAATTTCATTTGGGGATGTCAAATGGTTTAATTACACTATGTTCAAGTTACTTTAAAAGACTTTTCAGAAGATACATAATTGAATAGATAGAATGCTGGTTTTCTTTTCTATGAATAGCATTTCCAAGTGAAACTCCACTAGAGTTATGACAGATACATAAGAATAAGTAGCTCGGGGGCAGAGTCAAGATGGCGGACTAAGCACACGTCTCCTTATATCCCTCTGGAAACCAAGACCTGAACTGACAATCAAACAGAGCCTTCTGATCACCTAATCAGCCTCAGGACACGGCACAGAACTGTTAATTGGGACTTCATACCACTCAGCAAAAAAGTCCTCTCTTTCGCTGACTCCTACTCCTAGCTAGCCCTGGCTCTCACGGACGGAAGGTAAACGCACCAGTTTGACTCTTTTTTCCATCTGTCTCGGCTGGCGGGCGGAGCTGGGTCTTGCCTGGTGGCTGGACTCAGACGCGCTGCTGGGGGGATAGGCTGGTGAAATTCCCATATTCTGAGAGCCAGGCTCGGGACTCTGTTAATCTAGACACTTTGAGCCTTTTGTATTGTAGCTGCCTCAGTGGGGTTTGTGCAGAACTCCGTGGTTAGGGTGCAGGATGCCATGTTGGTACTGAGATTTTAGTGGGACCTCGTTCTTAGCCTGGGAGCCAGCACCTGCAAACAGGACAGCGCTTCTCCATCAGAAAAGTAGTGATTTTGCATAGTGCTGCCTGCATTGGGGGCCCTGCAACAGAAGCAGAGGAATCACCTCTCGGCACCTTTAGCCCCTCTGTCTGCGGCCTGTGTGGAGGACGCCATCTTGGGTACGGTGGCTGCAGCTGGACCTAATTCTTAGCTTGGGAGCCAGAGCCTGCCCACAGGAGAGCACTTTTCTATCACAAAACCAGTACTCGAGGCAGTGTTGGCTAAGGCTAGGCACTGTCAGCAGGCCAACAGGGCAGTAGCATTGCTGTATTCTGAACTAGTTTGTTATCATCTCGGGTTGGATATAGTGGTGCTTACTTTGTCAGATGAGAAGAGGGACCTCTACACCTGAAAACCTAACTGACTTGTGAACTGGTCAGATACCCCTTGCTTTCCATTTGAAGACAGCCTAGGGAAACATTTGCAATCCATCCTCATAGTACCTCTTCCAGCCTCTATATACTCACATGGGACCCAAAAAGCAAGAGACAATTGTGGCATACAAGCAATCACTCATGGCTTCAGTAGGCTCCCAAACAAAGCAACCGAGGAGTTTTCCAAATGAAGAAACTTTTATGAAAGCATCAGGAAGTGAATACAAATTGATTATATACAGAGCCCTTCTAGACCTTATACAAAAGGCAGCAGAGCAAAATGAAAAATTAAGCAAGTTGTTCGATCTGATGGAACAGCAGTACTCTGAAATCCAACAGATCAAGAAGAAAATCAAAGACATAGAAACTTCCATGCAAAGCCAAGAAAACAGAATGGAACAAATGGAAAAAAGAATTTCTGACTTGGAAGGGAGAGCTACTGATGCCAGTGTCCATGAGCAGAAATCAGAAAAAAGAAACAAGAAAAATGAAGAAACATTAAGAAGCATGTGGAACTCTATTAAGAGGAACAACCTTCGATTAATTGGAGTCCCTGAACAGGGTGAGACATCTGAGAACACAGAGAGTATTGTTGCTGAGCTGCTGAAAGAAAACTTCCCAGAAATCATGAAGGAAGAGAATATAGACATCTCAGATGCATATTGTATGCCACCCAATATAGATCTCAAAAGAAAGACTCCAAGACATATTATAATCAAGCTTAACAAAATGAAGCATAAACAGCAACTCTTAAAGGCAACAAGACTCAAGGCAAAGCTAACATTCAGAGGGAAACCCTGTAGGCTCTCGTCAGATTTCTCAGCAGAAACCATGCTGGCACGGAGACAGTGGCACGACACATTCAAAGTCTTGAAGGAGAAGAACTTCCAACCAAGAATTGTATATTCTGCAAAACTATCTTTCAAATACGAAAATGAAATTAAGACATTCCCAGATAAACAGAAACTCAGAGACTTTGTAAAAACCAAACCCAAACTACAAGAAATACTGAAAGAAGTCCTTGGCTTTGGCTTAGAAGAACGAAACCACTAACTTTATATTTTAGAACAACACACTACTCAATACTCTACTCATTTAGGGAAGGCTCCAAAGTAAATCACAGCTTTGATTTGGAAAGAAGCAATCTAGTGATCATCATGAAAACTATGGTGTCATCATAATAAAAAGAGGGATGTACTACAGTCGTTATAGTCCTTCCAGATGGAGAGGAAGATAACAAGACTGGTAGTAATTAAAATTGGGTTTATATATAGTTTACTAAGGGGGTTCATAGGGGCAGCTGTAAAGCACAACAAAGATGTATCACACCATTTCAAGAAATCTAACACACGAGTCTCAACAACTATAAAACCAGCTCTGAAAAAGGTGAGAAATCAACTCACAAAAAGAGTGTCCCAGAACAGACTAATAAGAACAACAGAGAAAACATCAACATAAAAATAAACATATCACAATGGCAGCAGTGAACACATACCTATCAATAATTACACTGAATGTGAATGGACTGAATGCTCCAGTAAAGAGACAATGAGTGGCATCTTGGATCAAAAGAAATGACCCATCCATATGTTGTCTACAAGAAACTCACTTGAGACCTAAAGACAGGAACAAACTGAAAATTAAAGGATGGAAGAATATATATCAAGCTAACAACGAACAAAGAAGAGCAGGTGTGGCAATTCTAATCTCAGACAAAATCCATTTTAATGTCAAATCCACCATCGTGGACAAAGATGGACACTATTTATTGCTGAAATGTTCAGTACACAAGCAAGACTTAACTATATTAAATATTTATGCACCTAATGTCAGAGCACCTAAATATGTCGAAGAAACACTGACTACGCTCAAAAGAGAGTTAGATGACTCCACAATAATAGTGGGAGACTTTAACACTCCACTCTCATTACTAGACAGATCATCTAGAGAAAAGCTCAGTAAGGATACAGAAGACCTCACTGACACAATTACCCAACTAAACCTCATTGATATATACAGAACTTTCCACCCCTCAGCAGACAACTACACCTTCTTCTCCAGTGCACATGGAACATTCTCCAGAATTGACCACGTGATAGGCCATAATGCAATGCTCAACAAAATCCGTACCATTGAATTACTGCAAAGCATCTTCTCAGATCATAAAGCCATCAAAGTTGAAATCAATAGCAGAAAAAAACATAGATAGAAAGTGGAACTTTTGGAAACTGAACAACATCTTCCTCAAAAAAAATATGGGTTATAGAAGAAATCAAGAATGAAATAAAGAAATTCATGGATTCCGGTGAGAAAGAAAACACTTCCTACCAGAACCTATGGGATACAGCCAAAGCAGTGCTCAGAGGTCTGTTAAGCTCCATAAATGCACACATCTGGAAGGAAGAAAGAAACCAAATCAAGGAACTAACTCTACAGCTTGAACAAACAGAAAGAGAACAACAGAGGAACCCCTTGGGCACTGGAAGAAATGAGATCATAAAGATTAGAGCAGAGCTAAATGAATTAGAGAAAAGAAAAACAATTGAAAAAATTGAAAAGACCAAAAGCTGGTTTTTTGAAAAGACCAACAAAATTGATAAACCACTGGCTAAACTTACTAAAGAAAAACAGGAAAGGAAACAAATAACCCAAATTAGAAATGAGAGGGGAGTTGTCACCACAGATGCAACAGAAATAAAAAATATCATAACAGAATACTATGAAAGACTGTACTCTAACAAATTTGAAAACCTAGGGGAAATGGATCAATTCCTTGACTCATACCACCTACCCAAATTATCACAACGTGAAGCAGAACAACTTAATAAACCCATCACAAAGGAAGAGATTGAAAAGGTCATCAAAACACTGCCAACCAAAAAAAAGTCTGGGCCCAGATGGCTTCACAGCAGAATTCTACCAAGCATTTAGAGAAGAGTTATCCCCAATACTATTGAGACTATTTCACAGTATAGAAAGGGATGGAGTACTCCCAAACTCATTCTATGAAGCTAGCATAGCCTTGATACCTAAGCCAGGGAAAGATCCAACGAAGACAGAGAACTACAGACCGATATCACTCATGAACCTAGAGGCAAAAATCTTCAACATAATTCTTGCCAACAGAATACAACAACATATCAAGAAAATAATCCATCATGACCAAGTGGGATTCATACCAGGGATGCAAGCCTGGTTCAACATCAGGAAAACAATTAATGTGATTAACCACATAAATAACACAAAAGACAAAGATAACTTGATTTTGTCCATTGATGCCGAAAAGGCATTTGATAAAGTCCAACCCCCATTCATGCTAAAAACTCTTAGCAAAATGGCATAGACGGCAAATTCCTCAACACAATAAGGGCTATTTATAGAAAGCCAATTGCCCACATCATCCTGAATGGAGAGAGACTGAAAGACTTTCCCCTGAGATCAGGAACTAGACAAGGATGCACACTGTCATCTCTCCTATTCAACATTATGCTAGAAGTTCTAGCCAGAGCAATTCGACAAGACGAAGAAATAAAGGGCATCTGCATCGGCAAAGAGGAAGTTAAAATCTCCCTGTTTGCAGATGATATGATTGTATATGCAAAGAACACCAAGGAATCTATAAGTAAGCTACTCAAACTGATAGAAGAGTTCAGCAAAGTCTCAGGATACAAGATAAACATAAGTAAATCAGTAGGTTTCCTTTATACCATCAACGAGACTGTTAAGGGGGAAATTATCAAATCAATACCATTTACGATAGCCCCTAAGAAAATAAAGTACCTAGGAATTAATCTAACCAGAGAAACAACAGACCTTTACAAAGAGAGCTACGAGCCCTTACTACAAGAAACTAAGAGAGACTTAGATAAATGGAAAAACCTACCCTGCTCATGCATAGGAAGAGTTAACATTATGAAAATGTCTATTTTACCCAAAGCAATTTATTTATATAATGCAATCCCAATACAAGTTCCAGCATCATTTTTTAATGAGATGGAGAAACAAATCACCAATTTTGTTTGGAAAGGGAAGAAGCCCTGGATAAGTAAGGTACTACTAAAGAAGAAGAACACACTAGGAGGCCTCTCATTACCCGACCTAAGAACATACTACACTGCCACAGTGGTCAAAACAGCCTGGTACTGGTACAAGAACAGACAGATTGATCAATGGAACAGAATTGAGACCCCAGAGATGATACCATCTGCCTATAATCAGTTGATATTCAACAAAGGCCCTAAAACATTAAACTGGGGTAAAAACAGTATCTTCAACAAATGGTGCTGGCAAAATTGGTTATCCATCTGCAATAAACTGAATCAATATTCGTATCTTACACCTTATACAAAAACCAACTCCAACTGGATAAAAGACCTAAATATCAAACCTAAAACAGTAAAGCTCATCCAAGAAAAGGTAGGAACAACAATGGAAGTTTTAATACACAATGAAGACAGACTCCAAAATCTGTCAAAGAAACCTCAATCAACAGAAGAGAAAGTAGATAAATGGGAACTATTAAGAATCAAACACTTTTGCTCATCCAAAGACTTTATTAATAGAATTAAAAGAACACCCACAGAGTGGGAAAAAATATTTGGCAACTCTATGTCAGACCGACGTCTGATCTCCATAATCTATAAGATACTATAAAATATCAATAAGAAGAAGATAAACCATCCAATTAATCGATGGGCGAAGGAGATGGACAGACACTTCACTAAAGAGGAGATCCAGGCAGCCAAAAAACACATGCAGACATGTTCACGATCTTTAGTTATTAAAGAAATTCAAATCAAGACAACAATGAGATACCATCTCACCCCAACAAGATTGGCCATGATCCAGAAAACACAAAACAACAAATGCTGGAGAGGCTGTGGAGAAAGTGGAACCCTCCTACAATGTTGGTGGAGTTGCAAAATATTCCAGCCTCTTTGGAAGGTGATCTGGCTCTTCCTTGAGAAAATGGATATTGATATACCATTTGACCCAGTAATTCCACTACTTGGAATATATCCTACAGATTGAAGGCCTTTCACACCAACAGACACATGCACCAGAATGTTTATCGCAGCACAGTCCACGATAGCAAAAAGATGGAATCAACCCAGATGCCCAACAATAGGAATGGATAGGTAAACTGTGGTACATATATTCAATGGAGCACTACGCAATGATAAAGAATAACGATGATTCCAGGAAACATCTCCTAACCTGGTTTCAACTGGAAGACATTATGTTGAGTGAAAGTAGTCAGTGACAAAAGGACAAATACTGTATGAGACCTCTACGATAAGATCTCAAAAACAGACTTGTGTATAGAAGAAAAGACTCTTTGACAGCTACAAGGGAGGGGAGGGAGGGAGGGTGGGGGGAGGGTTTAGTTTAGATAGTTACTAGAAATCTAGTTGGGAGAAAGCGGTGACAGCACACATTAGGAACAAGAACAACATTAAGTGGACTTCAGCATAACTTGAGTACTCCTTCCATCTTAACACTGCAAGGATAGAGTAGCTGGGGCGGGGCACGGGGGACCATGCTCTTAGGCGAATTCCAGGCCAATTGGCACAACTAGCATTTTGCTAAGAGAGCTCTCTGCACCCCACATTGGTGAGTGGCGTCTGGGGTCTTAAAAGCTGCCAAGCTGCCATCCGAGGACACAGCAAATGGTCCCAAATCAACAGGAATGGACGCTCACCGAGAACCAAAATGACGTGCGGTAATGACAACCGAGAAGACGGAGAGATCCACAAGAGTGGGTGACTACCTCGACTTGGGACTGGAAGAACCGGATGGTGCCCGGCCACCACCAGTGATAGCCACGATGGAGCTCACAGAGAGGAGTCTCACTGGCAACACAAGAATAAAGAGGTGCATCATGAGATCTCCACTAAAAGACCTCAATTGATGGTCCAGTGGTTTTGGGGTTCCTCTGAGAGCATGGCCCCCGGCCCTGATGCTGCCCTTTCCCATAAATTATAACAAAGGTCCACTCTTTGGACAGGAATGGATTGGACTTGGCAAGGCAGAGTGACCATATATTGGAAGCACTTTATGGTTCTGTACATCTATAGGATATCATCCTGCTGACCTCTGGCTGGAGGAAGGGAAGTGGACGGACAGGAGGGGAAAGGAGACTGTTGGGAGGATGAGACATGTATGGAGCAGAGAGGAATAGTGTGCTGTCACTGGACAGGGAGAGCAGTGGAAGCTGCATATAGGGGGGCATGTAAATTTATATGTGAATGTACATTTTCACTCAGTTATGTTAAATAAAAATTAAAAAAAAAAAAAAAGAATAAGTAGCTCAACTCCCAGATTTTATAGTTGCGGAAACTGAGGCTTGGAAATATTATTGTTCTACACCTAGAGAGTAACACAATGAGTCCTAGACTAGCAATGTTCCTAAATTCAAATACGAGTATCAGCTTCATACTATTTTTAACTATATCTGTCTACCGTTTTTACTATTATTTACTTAACATTTTCTCCAACATGACTCATTCATTTTATTAAAATAAATATATTAAAGAGGAAATTTTGTGTAACTATTTTGTTGTTACTCAAAGTACCTTCCTTGAATAGTAGTGTTGATATCACCCGGAAACTAATTATTATTGTAATTAATGGGCCCTGTCTTAACCTATTGAATCACAGTCTGTGGAGATGGGGTTTGTTATGGACTGAACTGTGCCCCCCCAAATGTGTACTGCAAATCTTGACCCTTATACCTGTGGTTATAATTATATTTGGAAAAGAGTTTTCTATGTTAAGTTAATGAGTCCATATTCCTGTAGGACACATCCCAGTCAATCTGTTTTGAGATGTTAAAAGGGCACATCAGGCATAAAGAAGGAAGCAGAGATGAGGGCACACAGATGCTACACCACATGAAAATCATCATGAAGAAAGCCCTTTCCCTAGAACTGGTATCCTGAATCTGGACTTCTAGCCTTCGCTGTAGAGCTAGAAGGTGTCTTGGAGCTCAATTCTTTTCATTTTGCTGATGGGAAAGCTCATCAGAAGGCTGAAATGCCAACAGACAGCAATGCAGCCTCGGACTAAGTCTGGGCTCAGATGTCATCCTCTGTGCCCTTAAGGAATTTATTTAATGTCTCTGTAAGTTTTAGTTTTGTAATCTGTAAAAATGAGGATATTATCTTTCTAAAATGTTTGTTGTTGTTAGGTGACATTAAGTTGGTTTTAACTTATAGGGACTCACTTATAGGGACCCTGTGTACAAGAGAATGAAACACTGCCTGGTCCTATGCCATCTCCTGGTTGTCTTTGTGCTCGAGTTCATTTTTGTAGCCATTGTATTAATCCGTTTGTTTGAAGTTCTTCCTCCTTTTTGAAGACCCTTTAGTTTACCAAGTGTGATGTCCTTTTCCGGTGACTGGTCCTTCCTGATAACATGTCTGAGGCCTGCGAGATGAATTCTTGCCATCCTTGTACTAAACACAATACTGATTGTACTACTTCCAAGACAGAGTTGCTTGTTCTTCTGGAAGTCCATGGTATACTCAGTATTCTTTGCCATCGTCTCAGTGAAATACCAAATGAGCTGTTTCAACAATTAATGGGTTTGGTGAGAATTCAATAAAATCATATAACTATACTTAGCATGATGCTTGGTATTTGACAATTAATCAATAAGAATGCTATTGTGATTATTGTTACTATTGTTGTTATTTTTATTTGTATGTATAGTAGTATACTATTACTACTATGAAAGGTCTCAAAGCTAGTGTGAATCATTCTACCACACCAGGTAAGCAATACTTCAGTTTGACATAGCATTTAAGATGTTTACGTTCTCTGCTTGACAATGATTCTGTTGGTAAAAGCACTGGAAGTGACCAATCATCTACCTATTTAGCCCCTCTGAAACTTACCAAGGTCAACATTTCATAAAGAATAATGTGAATCTGTCAAATGGTGAGTTTTGAAGGGCTTACAAATATATCCTCATTGCTCTTGGCACCAACTTGGAAATAGTCTTATTCAGACCCTGGAAAGATAACAGAATATTATAGTTAAGTTATAGATTCTGGGGCTAAACTGAATGAGTTCACATCTTGACTCATCCACTTAACTAGTTGTGTGAGACTATGGGAAAAGTATTCAAATCCCTTTCTCAGTTTCTCCTTCTGTAAGATAAGAATGATAATACTTCATTAGGTTTGGGGGGTTAAGTGAGCTATTATATTTAAAGCACTTAAACAAGGTTACTGTAAACTTGCAAACTCACCCTAAAAAAACTATTACATACCTCACTGCTGAATATTACTGTGGTTGCCTTCAAAGTACTCCCTTTGTAAAGCTATGCGCCAATGGTGGCACCCAGTCTACCCTTCAAAACAATTTTAGAACTCTTTTTCTGAAATGGTCAGAGCTGTTGTTGTATTATCTTTGATTTCCTAAACATCATCAAAATGTCTTTCCTCTGCTTTGCCTTTATCTTTGGGTAAAGAAAAAGTCACTAGGGGCCAGATCAGGTGAGTAGCGAGGGGGTTTCACTACAGTTGTTTACTGGCTAAAATTCCCTCACAGACAGCTGTGCAATTAAGTTCGCCAACTTGCCACCTTGCCATTGTGAGCAATGGCCATTTCAGAAAGAGGTCCAAAATTGCTTTGAAGGCAAAACTGCTTTGGCCTCAGTGCATAGCTTCCCAAGGAGAGTACTACAAAGATGGCTGTAGTGATTTTCAGCAACGAGTTATGTAGTAGCGTTTCAAGAAATTAAGTTTGTGAACTTAATTGTCAGACCTCACGTATCAGTGTATAATCTCTTTAACTCTGTCTTTGCAACTTGAATACTCTAATTTGTAACCAGTCAAAAGAATAACAGAGAACTGGGCAGGGTTTCTTCTGTTATGGATATGGTTGGGGCTGTCTCAATGGCAGCTAGCAACACAACAACAATCTTTAACATTAAGATTAATCACTGAGTCAGTTTGAATTGACTTAGCAGTTTAATCAGGAGAACAAGGTTTGTGGGACTAGAACATCTGGCAAATGCTGCATACCATAAGATTTTATTAAGTATTTAAATAACACATTATTATACAATCATATACATGTAAGTGTACACACGCACACATACACACAAACAAACACACACACACCACCTCTGAACTTAATGAAATTACTCTGATTATAATCCGTGATCAAAAGCAGTGGCCTCTGTTGGAACAGCAAGGGGATGAGGAGGAGTGCGGAGTGGGGAAAACCTAGGCACGTCAGGGGAGGCCCAGAGGGCCAGACAGTTCTGGGAGTGTCCTAATTAGGACAGCATAAAGTAGGTGACAGAAGAAGAAAGAGGAAGGGATACCAATGACAATAACAAAATGAATAGTTACATTTATTCGTGGAGGTGTTTGTAGTTTCTTGAGCACTAGTCTCCATTTAAATTTTGCAGTAACCCTGGAAGGTAAAGAAGAAAGTAGAGAAAGAACTGGAGAGGGGAAGTAACATGGAAGAAAAAAACTTATTTCCTTCACCGTTGTTTCGTAGACTCCTGGATATTTGCTGGGAACAACAAAGAGTTCTGTGTCTGGGTGGTAAATTGGGGATTTTCTTAAATATTAGCAATTGATGAACAAATGGGGTTTTGAGAAAAGAAAAGCATCCCTTAAGGCTTTCATATTTGGCTTCCTATGTATGCTGATTGAGTTGCCACTTCAAGAGAATAAAGCCCTTCCTTTGTATTTCTGCATAAGTGGGTATCACACAGCATCAAGACCTTGAATCCTTAGTTGTGTGAATAGATTTAAATATCCTTTGTCCATAAGAAGTCCATCAAAGCCTGCTGCCTGTCCTGCACAGAGTTACATCACAACACATTGAAGGATGGCAGCTCTTTAGGGAAAACTAGGGTTATGGTGTGATGCATGATTGTGTTACCAGCCCTATCTTCACCTTCATCTCTTCAGCCAGGGGTCATTTTAGTCCTGGGACTCTGGGCCTGTTTGGCCATTCTTTGGATACTGGGAGCCTCACTTAGGGGGTTTCCTTGTAAAGGAGAGTATAATTGAATTAGCTACTTGAACATTACGCTGTCTATCCTGGTGTCTGAAAGTCCCTGAGAAAGTGATCATCAGGTCTCTGGGTGGCAGACAGGGTTCCCCTTTAGCTACTAATCAAAAGCCTGCCATTTCAAGAGAGCAAAGCCCTTCCTTTGTATTTCTGGATAAGCGGGTATCACACAAGCAACAAGACTGATTCCTCAGTTGCGTGAACAGATTTAAATACCCCCTGTCCATGTGGAACTGGGAGGAACAGCCAGCCAATTTGGCTCTGTAATGAGTGCAGCCAGGAAAGCCATTTGGACCAATTGAGAACTCACTCCAGGAGTGGAAACTCACTCAACTGCAGGAGTATTTATTTTTGAGGGGCCATCAGTTCTGTCCTTCCATCTCTCTATCCGCCTCTCATTTAACAGTGTAGTCTCTTGGCACTAGCTGACAGAAGTTTCCTTACACTTTTCACACACTTCAAAGAATATGCTGCACCCTTAATAAATCTCCCAAAGAAAATGTTGACAGATTTTGCATAAGACCCATAAAACCCAAGCCTAAAAAAATGATGGGTGGGTCAAGAGAAGCTATTTCCAAGAAAACAGTTGGACTCAGTACAAAGGATGTTTGATACAGAACACACTCTTCTTTTATGACAATCAGTGGGAACGATCTGGTTCCCAGCTCTGTATAAATCTGTCCACGTATAACTGGTAGGAGTTCCTAATTGGGGAAAGAGCGGGAGGGAGTGGCCTGGGATAGAGGGAGCTGAGACCAGCAGAGGAAGCTCAGCAAAGAGGGAGGGGGAGGAGGGCCAGCCTTGCTGTTGCTCTCCCTGGAGCCCTCCGCTGTAGGGCTGCACCGAATGTAAAGCACCAGCTTTTTCTTCAGCTCAAGAAAATAAGGCCATAAATAATGAATAGATGTGCCCCAGTGCACTCAGAGATGACTGGATATTGAGAGCAGAGCAGGAAGTGTATCTCCAGGCTGAGAGAAGGGCAAAATAGAGCGGTCTTTGCTGAATACCATGAAAAGCTGAGTGGTCCAATTAATTTTCAGGAAAACTCCTCCCTTTACCCTGGCATTCAGCTTGGGCTCTCTGATAGGGAGGAAAAAGAAAAAAAAAATCAATGCTGTTGACTCTTGGTGGGTAATAAATTGTAGGCAGCCTTGGATGGGAGAACTCATACCTGTCTGGAAGGCTAATTTCCAGGGGTTGGGCTCATTCTCCAGACTTCTGACTGTGAGTTTTCTTTCTCTGTGCTGGAACACTTAGTGCCACCCTTGGAAAGTTCCTTTTGTAAATTTTTACTCCATTATGTTGCAATTTTAACATCTCATGCCTTTGGCACTTAAAACATTTTTATAATGGTCTTTAGTTTATTTTTGGCTCTGTTTTACGGCTTTCTGCCAGCCTCAAACTTCTGCTGTGTCGTTGACCCAAAATAGTTTCAAAGGCTCAGATGCAACTTGATATTAAAATTCCCTCCACATGTATTCAAGTTAGTCCTTTAAATTCTGAAGGCCCTGCAAAAATTTTTTTGCTGGTTATTTCTCAGACTATTAGGACATGCCCTCCCTTTGCCTCAAGAAGTGAGAGAGGCAGATGCCCATGCCATTTACAGGTAACTTCACATAAAAGATGCCTCTGCAGTGAAGTACTTTCTAGAAGTTGGAAAAAATTTCAGATGCGGAGAAACTCTGCTGGCATTTAAAGGGCTCTCGACACGGTATGTCTACCACTCGTCTGTCAGTTTGTTGTACCAAGGTGGCTTGCGTGTTGCTATGATGCTGGACACTAAGCCACTGGTATTTCAAATGCCAGCAGGGGTACCAAAGGTGGACAGGTTTCAGCAGAGCTTTGACATGACGGCAGACTAAGAAGAAAAGGCTGGTGATCTGCGTTTTAAAATTAGCCAGTGTATACTTCATGGATCATGATGGAACAGTGTCTGATAAAGTTCTGGAAGATGAGGCCCCCTTGCCCTTCCTGGGTGGAAAGACTCAAAATATGGCACAGACCTGGGCACATTTCCTTCTTATACAAAAAGTCACCATGAGTTGGAGCCTGACTTGACAGCAGATGTCGTGGAGGAGAGGCCCTGTGAATCTTCACCATCTGGCCTCAGATGTGTCTATATTAGTATTTCTGTCACCACCAATCAACAATAGTCACTATCATTGTCTCATCACACATAATGTGCCAAGCTCAACAGTAAGCTTTTGATGATCTCAGTTAAAGCATCTCATTAACCCTTTATAATTGAAACTATTTCCACCATTGTTTCACAGATGAGGGAATCTGCAGTTTATTGCAGTAGTTTCCATACTTGGCTATAGAATCCCCGGAGGGCTTTGAAAAATTCCAAGGCCTAGGCCACAATCCATACCCATTACATCTGAATTTCTTGGGGGTGGAAGCCAGGCTTTCACATTTTAAGAAATTACCAACAAAACATACAGGTGATTTCAGTGTGCAAACATGTTCAGGAACCAGGAGTCTAGGGAAATTTAAGAGATTAGTCGAGGGCCACCGAGCCAAAAAGTGGTACACTGAAGGGGATAGCTAGGTCCAAAGTTCACCTTTTTCTAATATTCTTTCTCTAATATTTAGTTACATGCATCCCCCATCTAGGAAAGTTGTAACACATGTACAAAACAGTCTATGGACCCTGATCTTAAAGAATGCATGGTTTGAAGAAGAAAAATTACAGATTATATGTATTAAAACAAAACAAAACAAAAACAAAACACAAAAAACAAACCCAGTACTGTTGAGTCTGTTCCAACTCATGGTAATGCTATAGAACAGCATAGAACTGTCTCATAGAGTTTCTGAGGAGTGCTTGGTGGGTCTGAACTGCTGACCTTTTAGCTAGCTAGCAGCTGTAACACTTAACTCCTACACCACCAGGGTTTCCACGGTGAAGTAAAGGCTAAATCAGTGTTGAACTATGCAGTTCTGAGAGCTATTGAACTGGCCAAAAGCAGAGGTGTACTTGGACTTGGTAGCCCTGTTTAAAAGAAACACTGAATAAGCCTACCTTTACTGTACTAGTTTTTTTTAAGGGGTCATTTATAAAAATAGAAATTTACTGTCCTGTAGTTTTGGAGGCTAGAAATCTGAAATTAGGGTATCAGCTATGTTTGTTTGTTTGGAGAGCTTTAAGGGAGAACCTGTTTCATGTCTCTCTCCTAGCTTCTGGTGATGGCGAGTGATCCTTGGCAGTCCTTGACTTGTAGATGGTTCTAATCTTTGCCTCTGTCTTCACAAGTTCATCTTCCCTCTGTGTCTCCTCATCTCTCTTGTAAGGATACCAAGGATATTGAATTAGGAGACAGTCTATTCCAGTATGACCTCATGTTAAACTAACCAATGGCCTCCACAAAGGCACTATTTCCAGATAAGATCATAGTTACAAGTACTGAGGCCTAGGACTTTAACATGTCTTTTACGGGAACATCATTCAATCCATAACACTAATTAACAAAAGCTTTGAAGATAGGTTAAAAGCAAAGGTAGAGTCTGAAGAGAACCGAAACTGATTATCTTAGCACCAGGGAAACGGAATCCTTTGGAAAACTGTATTATTGGTCCATTCATCAAATGGTAATTTAAGTATTATTACCTGTGGAGTACTTTATACATATCTTAGTTCATTTCCACAGTAATCTTGAGAAGCGTTATCACTCTTAATTTACGGATTAAAAAATGAAATCTCAGTAAAGATAACTTGAGCTCACAGAAATATTAAGTGTCAGACACAGGCTTCACACCTAGATCTATCGAATATTAATAAAGCCCCTCCTCTGAGCCGGAGAGAGCACACTGATGGTTCAAGGGTAGAATTCTTGCCTTCCATGTGGGAGACCCAGTTTCAGTTGCAGCCAACATACTTCGTGCTTAGCCATCACCTGGCTGTCAGTGGAGGCTTGGGTTACTGTTGTAAAGCTAAACAGAGTCAGCAGAACTTCCAGAATGTGATGGGTTTGAAAATCAGCCATTGAAAACCCTATGGATCACAATAGCCCTGTCCAGAGATTATCATGAGGCTAGGATAGGCTCAAACAACGTTTTGTTTGGTTGTGCCTGGGGTCCTCTCTGAGCAGGAGACCAACTGGATGGCAAATAACAACTGTGTCAAGGAGTAAAACAGGTGCTTGGAATATAGTGATGATTAAAAACATTGACCTTGACATCATTGTCCATCAAACTGAGTGAGAAAGACAGAGATCAATAAAATTTTCATTAAAAAAAAAAACGTAAAAATGCAATTGAGTTGCCATGTGTAAGGCAATTATGAGAAGGACAAAGAGAACAGCTTGTAGAATTTCCCTGTGGCAGGAGGGAACACGGGAAGCAGAAAAGACTGAAACAAGGCTCAGGAAAAAGAGAAGGGAATGTGTTCAAAACGGAGCTAGGACTGGAGAGACAGGTCTCAGCCAGGTAGTAACAAGCCTTGGTTGTGATTGGTGGGGCAAGCTATGAGAAGTGACATGAAATACATGACCTTCATGTATTTCATAAATTTCATGAAAGAACCACTTTGTTCGACTTCTACAGACTATTTTGCAGAAAAGTCACAACAGATGAATAGATTGTGTTAATGTCAAATATTTTTGCTAGCGGTCCCTTTTAAACCAAAAACAACCTGTTGCCGTGAAGTCAGTTCTGACTCACAGTGATGCTCTTTAAAGATAAATACATTTTACATTGTCAGTCACTACATACCACACATACACACCAGAAATGAAAGTATCAAGAGAATGTTTATCCACTTTACGGGTAACGTGCTCTCATTTTCTTTTCTGGTTTATTTAGACTAGTCTACTTCATTTTTAAAAAGTGTTGGTTACAATCTACTAAATGTATTTCACTGCTAACGCTTTTCAGTACGAAAAATATTGATTGAGGCACAACAGCTACTAGTCTATTACACCAGGCTCAGAGAGAGGTTAGTAGAAATAAAGACAAGTTGATTGTGTCAAGAAATAGAGAAAAATCAACATGATACAGAAGAGGAAATGAGATGTATTGTAAGGATGACATAGTTTCCTGTCTTGAGAAACTAGATGGTGATTTCATAAACAGAGAAATGATAGTGCTGGGGGAGATCATACTTGGTGGTGGAAAATTATGAATTTACCTTCGGACATGTGGCTTTTATAGTGCTTTTGAGACAACTATGAGGAATTGTTTATGGGAGGGGTCTGGATCAGAGATAGCAATCTTTCATGCCATTTGCACATTACCAGACTATTGAAGGGGACTCATGAGTGAGACAGCCAGGAGACAAGGTGTGCAGACTGAGACAGTAAATGAATAATTTCTTTTATAAAGATCAACATAAAGCTGGTGTAAATTTGAGATGTCCCAAATGTCCAACTTTCCCAAGCTGCTCTACCTCTGTATCATCTCTAAGCATCAGTGACTCACTTTCCCTGGGTACCTCCTTTCCCTCTTCAAGTTTCATGGTTTGATGTATCTTCTTATAAAACTCACAAACAAAACAAAGGAAAATGGCTCACAAGTTTGGGGAGATTGGGAAGGCCCAAATTCGTATCTCACGTGTAGACTTCTCCTTCACCTTCAGTGTTTTCCCTGAAACACTCAGATTTCTTGCTCTGTGGATTCGGAAGCCCAGTGCAGTCTCCTGCTGGTCTGTCCTGCTTGTCTCTCCAGTCTTGGTAGTAGTGGGCTTATCTCTGTACTCTGGAGTTGGCTCTCTTTTAAGGCAAAACTGACCAATCCCTTTGATGGGCTACAATTTTTGTTATTTGCATGGCCCTACTCAGTTACCTGGGTGAGAGTTACAAGACCGTAGGGAGAAAGGCCATGTTAAGTAATTCACCATACTGCAAAGGGGATATGACCCAGATTCAGTTTTTGAGGAACTCCTAAATCCACTCATCAGATAGATGAGAATGATGAGCCTGGGAAGAAAATAGAATGGTTGGTAGGGGAAACAAACAAAAAGAATTGTTTTGTGTCACTTGAAGCCAAAAGAAAAATGTTTCAAAGATGAGGGGTTAGTCAATAATTCCAAAGGATCAAGTGGGAGAGAGATGAAAATATCTGTTGTTTTAGGGACATAGGTGTTGATCCTTGAGAGAGCTGCTGTTTTCATGGATCAGTGAGGGTATATATCAGCCTGGAGTAGTTTGGGGGACTAGAGAGGGAGAAACAGACATCGGCTTCTTGAGAGATCATTCTGCTGTCTTGGTGAGGGAGGCAGAAGACCAATGTGTGGTTCAGGAAAGGCAGTCTTGGGCAGGTTCATCACAGAACCCAGAGAACTCCCAGCATTCTCAAAGGCTCCTGGAGCCCCTAGCTACTTCTTCCTCTCTGGAAGTTCAGGTTTCTCAAGTCACTCTCAGGGTAAGTAAGTCCATTCTCTTAATGAAATGTAAGTTGGACAAGCTGTTGATACGTGTACTTAAGAGGATGGGAAACTTAAAATATGGCATGTCTGAGAAAACCTGGGATATGGAGTAATTGTGTGCACTGACGAGACTAGACCCTTTAAAGAAAGGCCTTTGAGTATCTAACCTGATGTCATTGAGTTAATTCCAACTCACAGTGACCCTATAGAACAGAACAGAACTGCTCCTAAGGTTTCCAAGGCTGTCATCTTTATGGAAGCAAATTTCGATGTCTTTCTCACACAGAGCAGTTGGTGGGTTCAAACCACTGGCCACTTGGTTAGCAGCTGAGTGCTAAACTACTGCATCACCAGGACTCCTTTTGGAGTGTCTACCATGTGCCATAAAACAAAACCCAAACCAAACCAAACCAAACCCATTGCTGTCAAGTTGATTCTGGCTGATGGTGACCTTACATGTTTCAGAGAACTGAGTCCAGTAGGGTTTTCAGTGCCAGTAATCCTATAGAAATGCATTGCCAGGTCTTTCCTCTGCAGTACTGAAGGAGGAATTCAAACTGCAGATCTTTTTGTCTGTGGTTGAGTGCAATCCATTTGTGCCACCCAGGGACTATGTTCTATGCTACATACCATATATCTCTGTATCAAAGAAATGGAGGTGCAGAGACGTCAGGAAATTGTCTTCCTGGCAAGTGTCAGAGGTGGAACATCAACTTGTGTCTTTTTCTCTAAGAGTTTTGCAAACCACACAGTTCAGGGCCTACTCTGCAGAAGATTAATTCTTACATTTGTCTTCTGTATGTCTGTAAAAGAGGGCTTGGCATACATGAGCCATTTCCTACAAATGCTACCACCACTAGCCAGAGATTATAGTACGATTTCACCATAAGAGTGGCCCACGCCACCATCATAAACTGATATTAGATGCATCTGAGCCAGGTAAACAATATAAAGCTACCAACAACAGAAACAAATCAACAAGAGTAGTAAGATAAGGGTATTTGTTATACCTTGTATCTTGGCTATGTAAGTTGACACTGCTAGAAAACTTCATTCTCTCATTCTTTTCACATTAGTAAGACCCAGTTCTGATCCTGAGGATTTTTTAGATGTTTTCTTGGTCAAACAGACTCAGTAGTAAAGGCCAACTGTATGCCAGATATTTTACATACATTTGATTATGTCTTCAAATGAAATCGTGTTTACTGTTTAACTTCACAAATGAGCAAGCTGAGTCTGTAGTGGATCAAAAATGGCTATAAATTCTTTCTCATTCTCCTGTCAAGAAGTGGGAATTTTCTCTCTTCCACTGAAACTGAATTAGCCGCTGTGACTAGCTTGACCAATAACCTGTGGCAGAGGCAACACTGCAAGGTCTGGGTGTTACCTTTCAGAGGACTGGTACCTTTGCTTTTGCTCTGGGGAAAGCCAACTGCCATGTAAGCACCATACTGTGGGAAAGCTCAGTCTAGCCACCTTGTAGAGAAGCCATTCAGGGAAAGAGATGAAGAGACACAGAGAAAGTTGCAAAGAGAGGGAGAGAGAAAGATAAAAATACCTCACCTATGGCAACTGTTCTAGCCATCTCAGCTCAGAAGTCACCTTGCGCATTCCAGCCTTAGTATATGCTGCTTGAAGAAGAATCAAGTAACCTAACTATCAGTCAGAATGTAGGACCCAGACACATTTCCAGAGTTGAGTTGTGCCAGTCATTTTCACCACGCTAGTGTGACTTTATCTGAGGCCACAAACATGTAGAGCAAAGACACTGTCTTTCTGTACCTTGATCACATTCTAGCTTGTACAGTTGACTACCATAAGATAGTTACTGTTTTAAACTACTAAGTATTATGGTGGTTTGTTGTACAGCACTAAGTAACTTAAAGAGCGCTTCATGGAGTAATTTTGCCCAAAACAACAGAGGGAGAAGCAGAGTGTGGATTCAAATCTATATCTGCCTGATTACGAAGCTGGTACACTTTCTGCTACACGGTGGCATCTCTTTTGGGACTGGTCAATTGGTACTTAACTTCCCATCAGGCCACCTTTAAAATTGTCTGAGTTTAAATCTTGAGAGCATAGAAGAGTGAGAGAAACATTTGCTCTTCTAAGACATAACAAGAAAAAGTTCAATGATAGGCAAACAAGTTTTGAAACTAACTCTGGGCCGATTGGCTGTTGGTTTTCCTTGGTCTTAAGACATAACCTGGTAGAAGAAGCAGGAGGTCCAGAAGATCAAGCCTAGCCAGTTTTTCACAGCTGCCCACCGCTGCTTTTCAGTTGTTAAAATGAGACCAAAGCCAAAAAATCCAAACTACTGCTGTCAGGTGAACTCTGGCTCAGAGTAACCAATTGCTCCTTAGGGCTTTCTTGACTGTCATCATTACAGAAGCAGATTTCCAGGCCTTTCTTCTGTGGTGTCTCTGGGTGAGTTTGAACTACCAACCTTCAGGTTAATAGTCAGAGGTAAACTGTGCTGCTCAGGGACCTAGAAAGGGATACCATGTTTGGTAAACAAAAGGGTCAGCAAAAATGAGGGAACTCTTCATGAGATGGGTGGATACAGTGGTATGTTGAACTCAAACATTATCAGTGGTCACGGAGATAGGGCAGGACTTGACAACGTTCTATTTTTCTATACATATGGTCGCCATGAGTTAGGGCTGTCTCTGTGGCAACTGACAACAGCAACAACAACAACAGCAGCAAAGTGACAATTTATTTTTCTTACTTTTCATTTTTAAGTATTAAAGGCAATCCTACCTGAGAAAGAAGGCAAAACAAGTTTGTGCAAAACAAATACTTTACTCCGTATTCAAAATTACTGTGAAGTAGAAGCCTAAGGAGTCATTTTGTGGGATCTCTGGGAAATGGCAGGAATGCTGCTCACAGGATGGAGAAGGGATGTTCTGCGTAGACGAAGTTCTGTGTTTCTGTGGTAACAAATATACTATGTGGTGATTGCCCTGTGAATAGCTGTGTTTATCGAATTCCAAAGCAAATACTCAAATGAAACTCCACATGAAAGGCCAGACCACAAACTGGAGGTTCCCCACGGTACTGGGGAGTTTGCAAAAATGTCTGTGGTTTGTGAGTGTGTGTGTTTAAGCTACAAATCATTTAGGCATGCATCTGTTTCTAGAAATGGCCACATAGAACTAGCAGAAAGGTGTAGTACCTCTCTTATGGAATTCTGAATAGACAATAGTGGGTAGACCTCATACAGGTTTTTTTGTGATATGCAACTACTTCCTACCTATAGAAGTACCATGTTATCTAACTTCTACCTCTGGGGATATGGAGCAAGAAAGACATGGGCATTTGGGTATAGATAAATAAGGAATTGTACACAGGGGAAATAGTGGTGGTGTAGTGGTTAAGTACTATAGCTGCAAACCAAAAGGTCAGCAGTTCAAAACCAACAGGTGCTCCTTGGAAACTCTGTGGGGCTGTTCTACTCTGTCCCGTAGGGTTGCTATGAGTGGGAATCAATTCAATGGCAATGGGTTTGGTTTTTCTTTTTTTTTTTTTTAAATAGGTGTTATGGAAACCCTGGTGGTGTAGTGGTCAAGTGCTACCTCTGCTAAGCAAAAGGTTGGCAGTTCAAATCCACCGGGTGCTCCTTGGAAGTGCTATGGAGCATTTCTGCTCTGCCTTATAGGGCCACTATGAGTCAGAATTGACTTGTTGGCACTACTTTTTTTTTTTAATATAAGTGTTATAGATTAGATCATTGCTCAGTAAATGCTGTGGATTAAATTGTGTTCTCTCAAAATGTGTGTGAACTTGGCTAGGTCATGATTCCCAATACTGAGTGGTCATACTCCATTCTGTGATCTGATACGATTATGCTCTGAGTTATAAATCTTAACCCCTATGGTGTTAATAGGGGAGGATTAGTGACAGTTATGTTAATGAGGCAAGCCATGATTTAAGTACTGTGAAATCTTTTTAAAAAATAAAATCTGTCAGGGAATCCTAGTATGTAATTTGGATTAAAATGAATATTTTCTGAATGAAACAAGAATAAGGGACCTAAATCCATACCCCTTCCAGAAGCCCCTACAAAAACTTTGTGGAACAGCTTGGAAACTGCTGTTCTGGGTGTTTCCTGAATTAATTCAGTTGCTGTTGAGTCAGCTCTGATTCATAGCAACCTCATGTGTGTCAGAGTAATACTATGCACCACAGGGTTTCAATGGCAGATTTTTGAGAAGTAGATCACCAGGCTTTTCTTCTGAGTCACTTCTGGGTGAACTATACCTTCAATCTTTCAGATAGCAGCATGAGTACTTTAATTCATTTACAAAGAACAAAATGGCCTGAGGTACATGCAAACTCTACTTGGGTTATTAGTTTGTTGAACATTCCCAAATCTTCCAGATTTATGAAGTCATCTCTTATGATGTATTTATTTATTTAACAGTCAGATGAGCTGTCCCAAGCCTCTACTCTTAGCTGACTTCTCTCAGCCCTCTTCACACATATCTCAGGATTCTTGCAGGTCATACTTACCTCCCAATTACATCCTGCTTTTGTTTTCTGCTTCCACTGAACATACATCTCTTCCTTTGTGGCTTGTTTCTTTCTTCCGTCTACAACTAAGCTTGAAGATCTGCTGCTTTGCCTTTGGATTTCCACCAAGAACTACTTATATATGATTACCTGGGAAGCTATCACCCTACAGCTTGGCCGTTAGCTATTGTTGGGTTGGCTATGACTTGTAATGACCTTATGCACAACAAAATGAAACAATGCCCAGTCATGCACCATCTTCATGGTCATTGGTATGTTTGAGTCCATTGTGGTGACTATAGAGGCAATCCATCTCATTGAGGCTATCCATCTCTTTGAGGGTGTCCCTATCTTCACTGACCCTCTGCTTGATCAAACATGATGAGCTTTCCTAGCAAAGAATTTTTCCTATTGACATTTAGTGAGTCAGTCTCACCATCCTTGTGTTTATGAAGCCTTTTAAAACAAAAAACACTGGACTTACTTTGTTGTTGTTATTTGAGAATATACGCAGTAAAACATAAATTCAATTGTTTCTACATGTACAATTCAGTGACACTGATTACATTCTTTGAGTTGTGCAATCATTCTCACCCTCTTTTCCTGAGTTGTTTCCTTACCATTGACACAAACTCACTGCCTCCTAAGGTTCCTATCTAATCTTTCATCTTGCTTGTTGTCACTTTGCTATCGAGTGGAATAGATTGATAGGAACTGCCTGGGGGAGTGTAGAACACACAGAATGGCTGGTGGATTTGAACTACTAACCTTTTGATTAGCAATCGTAGCTAACTCTGGCTCTTAATCATTGCATCACCAGGGATCCACGTATCTCTAAAAGGTATCTCTTAAGGCACTACCACTCATCAGTCCATTTGTCATGCTGTGGTGGCTTGTGTGTTGGTGTGATGCTGGAAGCTATAATGCTGGAATTTCAAATACCAGCTAGGCCACCCCTGGTATAGAAGTTTCCACAGAGCTTCCAGGCAGGCTAAAGAAGAAAGTGTTGGTAACCTATTACTGAAAACCAGTCAGTGAAAAACATTATAGATCACAGCATGATGTCCAACTGGCTTGCATTAGACACATCATGAAGCGGGTCAATCACTGGAGTAAGACATCATGTTTGGTGAAATATAGGACCAGTGAGGGTGAGGGGGAAGCTGGGAGAGATGAACTGGTCCAGTAGCTGTAATAATGGGTTCAAACACGTTGATGACTGTGAGGGTAAAGCCGAATTGGGCAGTAGTTAGTGTTGTACACAAAGTTGGCATGAATCGGAGTCCCCTGAATAGCATATATTTACAGATCAATGGATCTATATATCTGTCTTTGAAAAAACCCACAATCATATTACTATTATCATATTTAAAATATTAGCATTGAGTCCTTATCATCAAATCTAGTAAGTGATAAAATTTCTTAAACTCAAAAGCATTTTTTAGAAGTTGCCCAAATCAATATTCACATAAAGTTTGTACATTGCAATAGGTTGATATGTCTCTTGATTCTTTTATAATTTATAGGGCTTTTCTCCTACCACCATTCCCCACCCCTTGCAATTTACTAGCTGAAGAATGGTTTTCCACATTCTTGATTTTGCTGATTGCATCTTCGAGCTCCGGTTTAATGAGCTCTTATTCCCCCTCAGAAGCACTGGTAGTTAAGAATTCAGCTGTTAACCAAAAGATCAGCTGCTCAAATCTACCATCTGCTCCTTGGAAACCTTGTAGGGCAGTTACGATTTCCCTTACAGGCATGTTAAATGAGTTAAAATTGACTCGATGACATTTCTCTCCTCTCTGAAACTGGGATCTAGAGAATTTTTGAGATTCAAATCTGATTTGGGGGGCAGGGTTTCTTTCTTAGGTGGCGATATCTACTTCTAACAGGTGACTTGTGTCTGGTTATTCCTCTTTCTGTGATAATAGCCAGTTTCCATGGAACGTGTTCCAACTCATGACATCCCCATGTGTGTAAGAGGAGAACTGTGCTCCTAAGGTTTTTCAGTGGCTGATTTTTCAGAAATTGCCAGATCTTTCTTCTATAGTGCTTCTAGGTGAACTCACTCTCCAACTTCTCAGCTTTTAGCCTAGCATGTTAATTGTTTGCTGTACATAGGAACTCCGTTGTGGTATTATTGTTGTTGTTGTTAGGTGGATTCAAGTTGATTCTGACTCTAATTCATTTAGCTCTGCTCTAATCTTTATGATCTGGTTTCTTCTGGTGTCTGAGGGGTTCCTCTGTTGTTCTCTCTCTACTTGTTCAAGCTGTAGTGTTACTTCCTTGATTTGGTTTCTTTCTTCCTTCCAGATGTGTGACTTTATGGAGATAAACAGACCTCTGAGCACTGCTTTGGCTATATCCCATAGATTCTGGTAGGAAATGTTTTCCTTCTCACTGGAATCCATGAATTTCTTTATTTCATCCTTGATTTCTTCTAGAACCCATGGTTTTTTGAGCAAGATGTTCAGTTTCCAAGAGTTCCACTTTCTAGCTGTGTTTTTCTTCTGTTGATTTCGATTTTTATGGCTTTATGATCTGAGAAGATGCTTTGCATTAATTCAGTAGTATGGAATTTGTTGAGAATTGCATTATGTCTTAACACATGGTCAATTCTGGAGAATGTTCCATGTGCACTGGAGAAGGTGTAATTGTCTGCTGATGGGTGGAAAGTTTTGTATATATCAACGAGGTTTATTTGGTTAGTTGTGGCAATGAGCTCTTCTGCATCTTTACTGAGCTTTTTTCTAGATGATCTGTCCAGTATTGAGAGTGGAGTGTTGAAGTCTCCCACTGTTATTGTGGAGTCATCTAACTCTTTTTTGAGTGTAGTCAGTGTTTCTTCGACGTCTTTAGGTGCTCTGATATTAGGTGCATAAATATTTAATAGAGTTAAGTCTTGCTTGTTTACTGAACCTTTCAGCAATAAATAGTGTCCATCTTTGTCCACAATGGTGGATTTTACATTAAAATTGTTTTTGTCTGAGATTAGAATTGCCACCCCTGCTCTTCTTTGTTCATTGTTAGCTTGATATATATTCTTCCATCCTTTAATTTTCAGTTTGTTCCTGTCTTTAGGTCTCAAGTGAGTTTCTTGTAGATAACATATGGATGGGTCATGTCTTTTGATCCAAGATGACACTCGGTGTCTCTTTACTGGAGCATTCAGTCCATTCACATTCAATGTAATTATTGATAGGTATGTGTTTACTGCTGCCATTGTAATATGTTTATTTTTGTGTTGATGTTTTCTCTGTTGTTCTTATTAGTCTGTTCTGGGATATTCTGTTTTGTGAGCTGATTTTTCACCTTTTTCAGAGTTGGTTTTGTAGTTGTTGAGACTCCTGTGTTACTTTTCTTGAAACGGTATGATACATCTTTTGTGTCCTTTACAGCTGCTCCTATCATCCCCCTTAATAAACTATATATAAACCCAATTTTAATTGCTACCAGTCTTGTCATCTTCCTCTCCATCTGGAAGGACTATAACGACTGTAGTATACCCCTCTTTTTAATATGATGGCACCATAGATTTCATGATAATCACTGGAGTGCTTCTTTCAGTATTAAAGCTATGATTGACTTTGGAGCCTTCCCTAACTGAGTAGAGTTCTGAGTAATGTATCGTTCTAAAACATAAAGTTAGTGGTTTTGTTCTTCTAAGCAAAAGACAAGAACTTCTTTCAGTATTTCTTGTAGTTTGGGTTTGGTTTTTACAAAGTCCCCGAGTTTCTGTTTATCTGGGAATGTCTTAATTTCATTTTCGTATTTGAAAGATAGTTTTGCAGGATATATAATTCTTGGTTGGAAGTTCTTCTCCTTCAAGGCTTTGAAGGTGTCATGCCACTGTTTCTGTGCCAACATGGTTTCTGCTGAGAAATCTGAAGAAAGCCTACAGGGTTTCCCTCTGAATGTTAGCTTTGGTTTGAGTCTTGCTGCCTTTAAGAGTTGCTGCTTATGTTTCATTTTGTTAAGCTTGATTATAACATGTCTTGGAGTCTTTCTTTTGAGATCTATATTGGGCGGCATACAATATGCATTTGAAATGTCTATGTTTCCTTCCTTCATGATTTCTGGGACGTTTTCTGTCAGCAACTCAGCAACGATATTCTGTGTTCTCAGGTGTCTCACCCTGTTCAGGGACTCCAGTTAATCAAAGATTGTTCTTCTTAATAGAGTCCCACATGTGCTTAATGCTTCTTCACTTTTCTTGTTTCTTTTTTCTGATTTCTGCTCATAGATGCTGGTGTCAGTAACTGTCTTCCAAGTCAGAAATTCTTTTTTCCATTTGTTCCATTCTGTTTTCTTGGCTTTGCATGGAAGTTTCTATGTCTTTGATTTTGTTCTTGATCTGTTGGATTTCAGAGTACTGGTGTTCCATCAGATGAAACAGCTTGCTTAATGTCTCCTTTTGTTATGCTGCATTTTGTATAAGGTCTAGAAGGGCTCTGTATATAATCATTTCTGATGCTGTCATAAAAGTTTCGTCATCTGGAAAACTCCTTGGTTGTTTTGTTTGGGAGCCTTCTGAAGCCATGGGTGATTTCTTGTATGCCACAAGTGTCTGCTGCTTTTTGGGTCTGATGTGAGTAAGTAGAGGCTTCAGTCAGTGAGACCCTTCAGTTCATGAGAGCCAAGGCTAGCCAGGAGTGAGGGTCAGTGAAAGAGTGGAGGTTTTTGGCTCAGTGGTATGAATTCCAAGTTAACAGCGTTGTACCATGTCCTGGAGGCTCACTAGGTGACCAGAAGGCTCCATTTGATTATCATCAATTCAGGTCTTGTTTTCCAGAGGGATGTAAGGAGACATGTGCTTAGTCTGCCATCTTGACTTCCTTCCTTAGCTTTGATTTATTATTGTGATTTCCCCATTGGAGTTGATAACTTGTTGCTGTGCCCCAGCTTCTAGTCTTGTGTCACCATATGGTGTTATTGATTTTCTGATCAGAGGACACCCTTTAGTATTTCTTGTAATTTTGGCTTGTTTGTTTTGCAAATTCCCTAAACTTTTATTTATCAGGAAATGTCCTAATTTCACCTAATTTCACTTTAGAGATAGTTTTGCTGGCTATATAATTCTTCATTGGCATTTTTCTTTTTCTCCTTCAAGGCTTTATACATGTCATCCCATTACCTTCTTCCCTGCACAGTTTCTGTTGAGTAGTCTGAGCTAGTCTTATTGTCTCTCCTGTGTAGATACCTTTTCATGTGTTCCTAATCACTCTTAAAATTCTTTATCTTTGGTTTTGGCAAGTTTGATTGTAATATGTGTCTTGCTTTTGAGATCTACTTTATAAGGAGTTTGATGAGCATCTTGGATAGATATCGTCTCATCTTTCATCATATCAGGGAAGTTTTCTGCCAACTAATCTTCAACAATTCTTTCTGTATTTTTTATAACTCCCTTCCCCACTCTCAGTACTGCAATGATAGATTACTCATGTTGATAGAATCTCACATAATTCTTAGGGTTTCTTGATTTTTAAAAAATTCTTTTGTCTGATTTTTCCTCAAGTACACTGGTGTCAAGTGCTTTATCTTCAATCTCATTAATTCTGACTTTCAGTGCTTCAATTCTGCTCTGATGACTTTCTATTGCATTGTCTAATATTGAAATTTTATTGTTAATCTTCTACATTTGTGTTTGCTTCCTCTCTGTGGTTTTCTACAGTCTGTTAAATTTGCCTTTATACTCTTTTCTATACTTCTTAGATTCCTTCATTGCTTTGTTTGTGTTTTTGTGAGTTTTTCTTATCTTCTTATAGATATCTTGAAGAGTTCCACACATTAATCTTTTGTAATCTACATCTAGGAAACACTGGTGGCATAGTGGGTTAAGTGCTATGTCTGCTAACCAAAAAGTTGGCAGTTCAAATCTGCCAGGTGCTCCTTAGAAACTCTATGGGTCAGTTCTGCTCTGGCCTACTGGGTCACTATGCATTGGACCTGACTTGAAGACAGTGAGATTGGGTATTCTACATCTGATAATTTTGAGAGTTCTCTACATTTGGAAGATTCCTTGATTGTTTTTGGTGGGGGGGTGGAAGGAACTTGCTCAAGCCATCATAGCCTGCTTCTTTATGTGGTTTAATATTGACTGCTGTCTCCGGGCTATCAATAAATTGTTGGATTATTTATTTTATATTTGCTTGGTGTGTCCTAATCATTTGTTTTCTTTTGGTATACCAAATAGGCAGCTCATAGGAGTTAGCTTGACTAGTGGGACTTTCGAAGCTCTAATATTCTGTCATCAGGTGGTTAGAGCTGTTACTAGGGATTTGAGCCCTGGAGTCTGTTTATTTTTCTTTCCTGGATTCAGTTCAGGTACCCACCTGAGGTATTCACCTACAGTCCTAGACAGCAGGGTTTACTGTTATAGGCACAGGTATCTGGCTGCAATCTCTTCTGGTATGGAAAAATGTATCCCAAATGTCATTGCTTGCCTCACTGTGTTTGCACCAGTGGATTTGGCCTGCAAGTGCTGGTTTCCACCTGGTCAGGTCTTGTAACTCCCCGCTCATTCTAGCCATCACTCATTCTACCAACAAATCTTCAACAATTCTCTCTGTATTTTCTGTTAGCCACCACCTCCCCATCCTGGTACTCCAATTACTTGTAGGTTAGTCCACCTGAGTAACTTTTCAACTTTGCCTTTGTTATTCTAGGAGTTAGCATAGGAAAAACAAAGTAAATCAGCCTTTAGGATATTGACTTCATTCCCTAGAAACCTTCCATGGTCACCCAAGAATTCTTTTTTTTCACTTTCAGTGTTAAAATAGACTTAAGAATATAAGCATATATAATGTAGTTCAATCTGTGGCAGTTGTTACATATACTAAAACAAGTTCTGGATGTACATGACATGAAAATAGATCTTTCATCACAAGAACTGCACCCTAGCTTTAATCGTCTCTATTCAGGATGTCTTAAAGTGATTTGTCCCTAGCACTGACAGAGTACAAGTCATAAAAATAACATATTTATAGTGCATATCACTGTACAAAGAGTTGCATCCAGAATATATAAAGAACACTTACAAATCAGTAAGAAAAAAAATACAGACAACCCAATAGAGAAGTGGGCACAAGCTTTGGATAGACACTTCACAAAAGATGATAGTAAAGAAACATGAAAATGTACACAACACAATTATGATGAAACAGATAAAAACAAATTAAAACCTCAGCTAGGTATTAAACACCTGATAAAAACCAAGAAAACCATTGTCATTGATTTTATTTCAACTCATAGTGACTTTATAGGATGAAGTAGAGTTGTCCCATAGGGTTGCCAAGGAACAGCTGGTGGATTTGAACTGAACTTTCTGTTAGCAGCTGAATATTTAACCACTGTCCCACCAGGGCTGATAGAAGGGCTAAAATTTAAAAGTTGGGAAGTACCAAGAGTTGTTAAGAACGGAGAATAAATGAAACTTTCTTACAGAGTTGGTGGGAATGTAAGTTAATATAACCACTTTGGAACACAGCTTGACAATATTTATTAAGGTTAATATACTTAATAACTCAACAATTTACTTCCAGTATGTACCTAACAAAAGTGCACACATACATATGCCCCCCAAGAAAATGTGTATAAAGATAATCATAACCTTAAACTGGTTATATCTAGCTATAGTAGAATAGATACATAATTTGTCATCAGTTTATATGCAGGAGTATTATAAAGAGTGAAAATGGAAATCACTGCTACTACAATATTGTTGAGCTTCATGAACATTAGGTTGCAGGAAAGAAATCTTACACAGAAAAATATATACCATATGATTCATTTATGTAAAGCTCAAAAAGAGGCAAAATTGTTCTGTGCTGCTAGAGATCAGGATACGCCTACCTTTAGAGTGGAGGGTAGAGCTGGGACTAGGAGGACACATACAAGGTACCGCTGGTTTGACAGTCATGTTTTATTTCCGTATTCAGGTGATAGTTACATAAGTGTGTTTACTTTGTGACTGAGCTCTACACTTAGGGTTTACATACAGTTTTGTATGTGCATAGTCATCAATACAAATTTTATTTTAAAGAAGACTCTGTTGATTTCTGTATTCTATTTCTAAATCATTATGCTTCAGACATGCATCTGCTCTTACCAAAAAAAAAAAAAGCCTTCCAGGAAAATCTCTGATCATTGTCAAACAAATAAAACAGAAAAACACGCGGAGAGAATTAAGAGGGCACTAGAGAGAAACAAACGCGCAGAAAGATATCGGCCAGTTGAGGCAGGCAAATACGACCGGGAACTAGAGCAGTGATAATCGCAATTTGTTTAATCTTCCATGCACATGAACCTTTACTTAACATCAGACTGAAAATAATATTGTATTTTTTCTTTTGTAACATTAAAGAAATCAAAAAATTTGTACTTATTTCAGAAAATTCAGAACGCATAGATACATAAAAGCGAAAGGAAGGGAAAAACAGCTTCATATCACCTTTAAACCTGCCATTCTGAACAGTCTTTGTAAACATGTTCCAGAGGGTCCTTTTGCTCAACAGTTTCTGAAAATACACTTACAAAAATTGAATTCTACCTACAAACTTTTTCATAGGCCAGCCAAGTGCCATCACCAAGTACATATGCACTTAAGCAGTGCCTTCTCTTTATTTAAATTATCTAAACTGACAAAGCACGTGGTCAGCTGTGATGAGCTATCAATCAGAGCTGACTACTGCAAGCCCAAAGAGCACAGTCTCAGGTAAATGAAATGACACACTTTGTCTAAAATCAGAAGGCTTCCCCTTAGAGAAATTCCTTTTCCTCTACTGTTCAGTTCTTATAGCTGAATACATTGGAGGCCGGTAATTAGGTGGTTAGGGAATTCTCTGAAGTCCTTAGAAAATAGCTTCTTCTTCTTCTTTTTTTTTTTTTATCTCTTCACTGGTGGTATAGATAAAGACAGAACTTGAAAACACAAAAGAGTACCAGAACTTTTGGGTCCTTGCTCAGCCTAGAAGTACATAGACAGTATCTGCTCACAGGAACATGTTGTTTGGCATTTCTTCTGCGTAACGGCACTGCTTTGGAATGCTCCTATTGGTTGAGTTGGGCTTAGATTGCACGATGCATACTGCAGTCATTGCCTGCCAAATGGGGATGTTTCCAGAGTGTGGGAGAGGTTTAACCCCACAAAATCCAGTGACATTTAAGGGCCCACACTACTCATACATTCTTCCATTTTCCTCTTACTCATCTCCTCACCCAGGGCAACGGTAACTTGAGACGCTGCGCTCAACCAGTCTTTGCTGTTCATACTCTGCTCAACACAATCTGTGCAGTCAATGTAGAAGGAAGAGATTGAGCTGGCGAAGAGCCATCAGGTCGAGCTGAAGCTCCTTGGTGAGTACATTTCTTCAGTGTTCCTGGAATAGGAGGTAGAGGTTGAATATATAAGAGCGTGTCTACAAAGGACTTTGTTTAATGTGGTAAATTGCATACAACATAAAGTTTACCATTTTCATCATTTTAAAGTGTACAGTTCAGTGGCATTATGGGCATTCACAATATTATGAAGTCATCGCTATTGTCTAGTTCCAGAAATATTTTCTCACTCCAGACAGAAGCCTGTACCTATTAAACAGTCACTCCCTAGTCCTCACTGTTTTCTGCCCCTGACAACCACTAATTTGCTCTCTCTCTGTCTCTGTGGACTTGTTCAGCTTGGACATGTCATAGAAGTGAAATCACGCACTATATGGCCTTTTGTGTCTAGCTTCTTTCACTCAGTGTATTGTTTTCAAAGTCCATTCAAGTTGTAGCGTGTATCTAAATCATATTGGCTTGTAGCTAAATCATATTCCACCATATGGATAGACTACAGTTTGTTTCTCCGTTCATCTATTCATGGACACTTGCATTGTTCCCACCTTTTGGTTATTGTGAATAGTGCTGCAAGGACATTTGTGTGAAAGATTTGTCTGAACACCTGTTGCCAGTTCTCTTGGATCTGAGTCCAGGATTGAACACTGGAATGGCCTTGAATGCCTTTTGTAGGTACTCCTATCCCTGGTATCACCTATTGAAACATGTGGTCTAGATTTTGAATTCCTCCACCAGATGCTTCTGCTGCATGCCTGTTTAATAGTTAATAGTTTAACATGTTGCCTTAAAAACTTAAAATTTAAAAGGAGTGTTAAGGGTAGGCTGCTTCACCCCATGACAATTTATTGGGCGCTACCGTGAGTCAAGGAAACCCTGGTGGTGTAGTGGTTAATTGCTACATCTGCTAACCAAAAGATTGGCAGTTGGAATCTGCGAGGTGCTCCTTAGAAACTCTACAGAGCAGTTCTACTCTGCTGTATAGTGTCACTATAGTTGGAATTGACACCATGACACTGGGTTTGGTTTGTGTTTTTTGGTATGGTGAGTCCAGTGGAAGGACATTTTGGTGTGTGGCATGGGGGTAGGGAATGTGAATAGTGCTGCCATTCTTCTGAGGAGGAAGCTGTTTGGAAGCTCTGGTGGTGTAGTGGTTATGTACTATGGCTGCTGAACAAAACGTCAGCAGTTCAAATCTGCCAGGTGTTCTGTTTTAGTCAGCTAGGGCTGCTCTAACAGAAATGCCACAGAGTGGGTGGCTTTAACAAAGGAAAGTTTATTCTTATACAGTCTGGTAGGCTATGAGTCCAAATTCAGGATGTACACTCTGGGGGAAGGCTTTCCCACTTGTCAACTCTGGAGGAAAGTCCGATATTATATGAGTCTTTCCTAGAGAGCATTCCGGTGCAGAAACCTAGGGTCTGAAGGATGTACTCTACTCCTGGTGCTGCTTTCTTGATGGTGGGAGGTTCCCAATACTCTCCTTGTTTCTCTTTCCTTTTATCTCTGGCAGGATGAAAGGATTAAGGGTAGGGCAAGCCATACACCAGGGAAACTCCCTTTATAGTGGAGCAGGGAGGTAATCCTATGAAAGGATTTACTGTCCCACCCTAATCCTTTAACACACAGCACAGGAAAATCACAGAATGGAGGACAATCACAAAATATTGGGAATCAAGGCCCAGCCACGTGGCTACACATATTTTTAGGGGGACACAATTCAATCCATGACATGCTCCTTGGAAACTCTATGGGGGCAGTTCTACTCCATCCTGTAGGGTCACTAGGAGTCAGAATCTACTTTATGGCCATGGGTTTGGTTTCGTTTATTTTTGGTGTAACAGAATCCTGGTGGCACAGTGGTTAAACAATTGACTTCTAACCATAAGTTTAGTGGTTTGTAGTCAGTAATTGCTCTGAAGGAAGAAGATGTATCAGCCAACTTCCATAAAGGTTAAAGTCTTTAAAACTCTAGAGACAGTTCTATTCTGTTCTGTAGGTTTCTCTGACTTGAAATTGACTTCACTGCAGTGAGTTGGCTGTGGTTGAGAATAAGTTGCCCCTGTTAGAAATGCAAATTTCTGAATCTTGCAGAGATTTGGTATAATGGAACAGAGTGTGTCAATTTGAAACTGTTTTAACAGTCTTTTAGTATAAAACGAATTAGAGTTCCAGAAAGAAGAATAAACTCAATGTGCTCTGGAAGACAGGATAGACCTAACTGGAAACAGGCCAATTTGAGAAACAAGGGAAAAAAATGTGATATTCAAGACTTTAAGATGTTAGGACTCTTTAACGTGTATACTAGTTATATGACATTTAAGCAGGGGAATTGGCTGAAAGTTGACCAGGGCATTGTTAGCAGTCATGGGATGAGATAGAATCCAATCATTTATTAGTTTACAAGTTTGGGATTATATGATGTTACTTGGATTCTATATTTCTGCTGGGTAAGAACACTTATTGTTTTATTTTAAACAATTTATCTTCATATAAACACTAAGATAGTATTTTCTACTGATTTTTTCCTTCCCTAAAACTAAGCCTTTTTATATTGTCATACATGTATCATCACTGACTGAAATCATTAAATAGAAGGATTTATTCACAAGAAGGAAATTTGACAAATGTTATAAGCTACACCATTTAGAAGCCTAAGACATCATATTCTGACCTTATTTCACTCTGCAAATCTATACATATGTATAGTATGGTAAATATAACTGCCCCATACGATTTCCAAGAGAGCAAGAGGTTATTAAAAAGATACAAAAGAAAGAGAAGACCAAATTGGATGTCAGAAGAGACTCTGAAACTTGTTGTTGAACGTTGAGCAGCTAAAGCAAAAGGAAGGAATGGTCAAGTAAAAGACCTAATCAGAAACTTTCAAAGAGCAGCACAAGAAGACAAAAGAAAGTATTATAATGATATACGCAAAGAGCTGGAAATGGAAAACTAGAAGGGAAGAACTTGTTCTGCACTTCTCAAGCTGAAAAAACTGAAGAAACAATTCAAGGCTCGAGTTGCAATAGTGAAGGGTTCTACAGGGACCAACAAAAGAAGATGAAAGGAATACACAGTCATTATACCAGAAAGAACTGGTCAATGTTCAGCCATTTGAAGAGGTACCATATGATCAGGAACCAATGGTACTGAAGGAAGACGTCGAAGCTGCATTGAAGGCATTGGCAAATAAGCAAGGCTACAGGAATTGATGCACTATCAATTACTGTATTTCAACAAACAAATGCAGCTCTGGAAGTGCTCACTAGTCTATGCCATGAAATTTGGAGGACAACTACCTGACCAAATGACAGGAAGAGATCCATATTTATGCCCATTCTAAAGAAAGATGATCCAACCAAATGTGAAAATTACCAAACAATATCGTTGATAGCACACACAAGTAAAATTTTGCTCAAGATCATTGAAAAGTGACTGCAACACTATATTGACAAGGAACTGCCAGAAATTCAGGCTGGATTCAGAAAGGACATGGAACCAGGGATATCATTGCTGATGTCAGATGGATCTTGGCTGAAAGAAAAGAATACCGGAAAGATGTTTACTTGTGTTTCATTTACTACACAAAAGCATTCAGCTACGCAGATCATACTAAATTATGACTGATGTCATGCAGAATGGGAATTCCAGAACACTTAACTGTGTTCCTAAGGAATCCGTATGTGGATCACAAGGCAGTTGTTAGAATAGAATAATGAGATTGCATGTTTTAAAGTCAAGAAAGGTGTGCGTCAAGGTTGTGTCCTTTCACCATACATTTTTCAGATGTCTGCTGAGGAACTAATCTGAGAAGCTGGATTACAGGAAGAAGAATGAGGCATCAGGATTGGAGGAAGACTCATTAACAACCTGGGTTACACAGATGACATCACCTTACTTGCTGGAAATGAAGAAGGTTTGAGACACTTACTGATGAAGATCAAGGACCACAGCCTTCAGTACGGATTGTACCTCAACATCGGGAAAACAAAAGTCCTCACAACTGGACCAGTAAGCAACATTGTCATAGATGGAGAAAAGACTGAGGTTGTCAGGGATTTCATTTTATTTGGGTACACAATCAACTCTAAAGTAAGCAGCAGCCAAGAAATTAAAAGATGCATTGCACTGGGAAAATGTGCTGCCAAGGACCTCTTTCAAGTTTTGAAAAGCAAAGATGTTACCTTGAAGACCAAAATGAGCTTGACCCAAGCCATGATATTTTCAGTTGCATCATATGCACGTGAAAGCTGGACAATGAAAAAGACAGAAGAATTGATGCCTTTGAATTGTGGTGTTGGAGAAGAATGTTGACTGTACCATGGACCACCAAAAGAACCAACAGATCTGTTTTGGAAGAAGTACTACCAGAGTGGTCCCTGGAAGCAAAGATGGCAAGACTGCGTCTTACATATTTTGGACATGTTGTCAGGAAGGATCAGTCCCTGGAGAAGGACATCATGCTTCGCAGATGGAGGGTCAGCCAAAAAAAAAGAGGACCCTGGAAGAAATGGATTGACACAGTGTCTGCAACAATGGGCTTAAGCATAAAACAGATTGTGGACATGGAAGAAGACTCGGCAGTGTTTTGTTCTGTCGTTCATAGGGTCTCTATGAGTCAGAACCGACTTGATGACACCTAAAAGTCTAACAGCATAGGGTTTCCAAGGAGTGACTGGGAGATTCAAATTGCTGACCTTTTGGTTAGCAGCTGAGCTCTTAACCACCATACCACCAAGGCCTTCAGTGTCTCATGGAAGTATTTCAAAGATGACTTAGCTAACATATTGTGAAGTTCATGGGAAATTAGATGTTTCTTTGTTAATGTAAGCAATGAGAAAAAACAAAACCCCTCAATCCCATCTCTTTTGAATACACATCAGAACTACTCCTAAATATATTTAGTATAATTCAGGATATCATGTTGTTGCTCAGTTCATAGCCTGGGCTGAGAAAACAGGTGTTTTGAGCCGACAGCGCTGCCAAATTTATACATGGGCTGAGATATGAATAGTGGCGTTAATTACACTTAGCAGAACTGGTAGCCAATTAATGTAATAGAGAATCCCAGCAAACTTAACTTTGCATCAGCCATGCTAAAAATAACATAATTCCAGTGGTGACTGATAGGGTGATACATTTTTTTTTTTTGCTTGTTCAGCTACAATAAGAATATATTACATTATCTTATGTTCTCTGAAATCAGGATGGAATGAAAACAAAATTGAAAATTACTAAAATCTCTTCTCATGTAATACAGAGTCTCAAAGTCTAGGCTGAGTGTTTTATTTTATAGTGCAGACCGAATGGAGTAAATAAACAAGTTCAGTACCACAGGTACTGGATATAATATTTTATTGCATATATTAATTTGTCAGTTTACTGCTGGAAAAATGAACAGGCTGAGCTCTTGGAATATAAAATACGTGAATGTTGTCATTGCTTTGACCATTTAAGCAAGTAGTTATTCATAAAAGGAATTCACATACCCAAATGCACATTTCAGGACTATAGTTTCCAAATATAAGTAAGACATAGGTCCACTTTAAAGAAAAAATGCCCCTCCCTTATGTCGACTGATACTATTTTAAGATAATGGTCCTTACAGTTGTACAGATATAAAACTAGGTATAAGTTTGTTATAGCTAGTGAACCATTATAGCATCAAATTGTATTTTCAAAATAAATACCATGAAAATGACTAAACCAATCAAATCCAAATTTGAAACTGATGATTTAAGAAAACCTAAAAAGAATGCTAATCAAATGGGTTGGAGATCTGAGTCCATCTAAAAGTACCTTGGAAACCCTGATAGCATAGTAGTTAAGTGCTGCAGCTGCTAACCCAAAAGTTAGCAGTTTACATCTTCCAGTCTCTCCTTGGAAATCCTATGGGGCAGTTCTTCTCTGTACTATAGTCAGAATCGCTGTGAGTCAGAATCAACTTGATGGCAGTGGCTTTGATTTGGTGGGTAGAGGTAGCTTTCAAGAAAGCTCAGCCATCTGCCCTAAGAACATTCACAATTGAAAGGCCTTCGACACAAGTTCTGCTGTGACACCCTAGGAGGCACCGTGTGTTGGAACTGAGTTGATGGTAACTGGTTAACAAAAGTTGCTGATCAGAATGTGATTCTGAGTCTTTAGTTAGCATAGTTCTGGTATTATGGACTAAATTTCATCATTTTTTTAGTAGAATCATTGTCAACTCATTACTCGTTTTAGTTCCCCACAACTTCATTTGGCCTATAATTGGCACAAATGCATCATTTCAGTATTAATTCCTCTTCTGCTTTCTCCTCATTGGCCCAAGAAAATTATCCACCACTTGGTGCCAGTGGAGCAAAAAGGCAAGCACAAACACTAAAATAGAGTGAAGGTACTCATTTGTAAGGTAGTTATGGCCAAAAATAAGCTCTCAGGATTTTTTTGGATTATCTCCAAAAAGATAACATAAAATTTAAGAATTTTGCTCTAGGCAATCTGACAGAACTCTTTTCTCACTCTCGGTTTGATACAACTGACTTAGTTTGTGCTTTTACTGATTTGGGGGTTCTTGACTCTAGAAGCTACCTCTGGCCCCTTCAGATTTCTAGTTCCCTAGAATTCATGGTGTAGTGGCTAAGTGTTGTGGTTGCTGACTAAATGGTGAGCAGTTCAGATCTGCCAGGTGCTCCTTGGAAACTGCATGGGGCAGTTCTACTTAGAATATAGTAAGGACAGAGTAGCTGGGGTAGGGGGCAGGAGACCATGCTCTTAGGCGAAATCGAGACCAATTGGCACAACTAGCATTTTGCTAAGAGGGCTCTCTGCACTCCACATTCGTGAGTGGTGTCTGGGGTCTTAAAAGCTGCCAAGCTGCTATCCGAGGGCACAGCAAATGGTCCCAACTCAGCAGGAACAGATGCTCACCGAGGACCAAAATGACATGGGGTAAAGACAACCCAGAAGATAGAGAGACCCACATGAGTGGGTGCCTACGTAGACATGGGACTGGAAGAACCAGATGGTGCCTGGCCACCACCAGTGACAGCCGCGATGGAGCTCACGAAGTCGAGTCTCACTGTCAACACAGGAATAAAAAGGGGTGCATCCTGAGATCTCCACTAAAAGACTACAATTGATGGTCCAGCGCCTTTGGAGTTCCCCTGGGAGCATGGTCCCTGGCCCTGATACTGCCCATGCCCATAAATCATAATGAAGGTTCACTATTCGGACGTGAATGGATTGGTCTTGGTGATGTAGAATGACCATAGTGGAAGCACTTTATGGTTCTATGCATCTGTAGGATATCATCCTGCTGACCTCTGGCTGGAGGAAGGAGAGTGGGTGGAGAGGAGGGGAAAGGAGGCTGTTGGGAGGATGAGACATGTATGGAGCAGAGAGAAATAGTGCACTGTTGCCAGGCAGGGACATCAGTGGAAGCTGCACGTAGATGGGCATGTAACTTTATACAGGAATGCACATTTTCACTCAGGCATAAAACAAGACAAAACAAAACAAAACAATATAGTGTCACTACAAGTTGGAATCAACTTGAGGGCAGTGGGAATTTTTTTGTTTGTTTTTGAATTCACATGTAACATTTTAGACTGATGAACCCCTCATGGATTTCGGCTTTTCTAAATTTTGTAGACAGATGGGAATACAAAATTCAGTTGAGTAAGGAATGATCAGCCTTCAAATTTCTCTTTGTTCACAGCAATCTTATGGGAGTCCGTGAATCGTCTCTTACACTGAATATATCAAGCATTCTTCCCCACCTTTTCCTTCTCCTTGTATTCCACATTGCATGCCACTGCCTGCTCAATCGCTCTGAAACACATTTTGATAAACGCCACTTTTTTTCAACTACCCACTGAAGGATTCACGAGATACTCTTTAATTTGCATTCATAACTCTTTGCAAATTTAACCTCAGCTTACCTTTATCTCTCAGGTACCACCACCTCCTGTGGTGCACCATGGTGCATCCAAATCTGATCACTGTTTGTTCCCTGGGCTTTTTCTAAGTCTGTCCTTGTTCATGCCATTCTGACTGCCTGGAATACCTCATCCTCCCCATCTGTGTCTTCTGAAATTCCACTCGTGGCTTCATGCCCAACTCAGAGGTGGCAAAAGCATTCCCTGACCATCCCCCCTGGAAGACAGGCTCCCTTTGAATTCCCAGGGCATTGCTCCTTCTCTGCATGACTCTAATCTCATGCTGCAACTCACTGTAGCCATTTGTGCGCACATCTCACCTATCTCTCTGCCAGATTCCCAGGGGCAGGTACTGGGCCTAACTCATTTTCCTATTTTTCATGCTGTCTAGCACAGAGCCTTTGGCAAGTTGCTGTTAGTTGCTGTTGAGATGATTCTAACTCATGGAGACCCCACATGTGCAGCTTTGCTTCCTAGGGTTTTCAAGGCTGTGACTTTTGGAAACAGATTGCCAGACCTGTCTAACGAGGTACCACTGGGTGAGTTCAAACTGCCAACCATTTGACTAGTGTTTGAGCATTTGCACCACACAGGGACTCTACCTTTTGCATAGAAGATACTAAAATATTGTATAAATGCAATACAGGAAATCACAAATCTACAAGAGTTATGAGTAGATGGTTTAATATAACCATCAGTAATACATGGTATTTCATCTTCAAAATTAGTAAAAATCAGATTTCAAGCCAGATAATTATTTTCCTGCAAGATAAATAACAAATATAATAATCTGTACAAAGATTAGAAAAAGATCGTTGCAAAGAATGGGCAGTCAATTCCCACCCACTAAAATGAGAAGAGGCATTTTGTGCCCATTTAGGAGACCTAACGGGAAAACACAGCAATGGTCCACACTCTGGCCCAAGGACACATTATTAACCCAAAAGAAACTCTGTTTACTGAAAGCAGCTGACTTTGGGGCTCTATGAGCCCCTGTGCTTCTTGGCAATCCCTTTTTGCTGTCAACCTTAAAACATGAATAACATCGGTTCATTGACTTCACTGACTTGCTTTTTGCCTATTTGTTTTCTCTCAGTGTAGCATATCTTAATGGGAAAATGAAAATACATAGAGAAACATTCTTCTGTTAAACTCTGACATGAAACTGAGGTCAAACATATCACTCAGAGGAATGTTTTGGGTTTTAAATAAATAGTTTTCTTTTACCAGGCCCTGTTAGCATAAACAACTTTATGAATGGGCACATTTTCCCCCACAAAAGTTTATTTTCAGTCGAGTCTAAATACATAGCTTTCTCCTTGTTACATCACTACTGGTTGCCAAAGTTATAGTAATAAATCTCCCAAAAGGAGACCCTTCCATGTAGACATTCTTAGTTTTGAGGAAGACAAGACGGTAGAAATTCTTAGTAATGAGAGGGTTGCCACCTGAAGCTGCGGGGTGAATGTATAGGTAATGTGGGTAGCCGCTTGATTCCTGGTGATCCTACTCCTGGCAGTCAAATGTTATTGGAATCTTAGGGGCCGTAGAGTCACACACTCATTGCTTTGGTACTTGGGGATTCCTATGTAGTACCCCCAAGAAGTTGCAAAAAAATATTATAAAACTCATTTCCCTGAAAGATAACCATTAAACTCAAGGGACCAAATAATCAGTTGCCATTGAACTGACTCTGCCTCACGGTGATCCTGTGTGTGCTTCATTGAGTTTTCAACAGCTGAGGGTTTTTTTGTGTGTTTTGAGGTAGATCACCAGGTCTTTTTCCCAAGGCATCACTGAATGGACTCCAACCCCCAAACATTCGGTTAGCAGCCAAATACACTACCAAATGCACTACCCAGAGACTCCAGCTCTAGGGACAGTATCAGTGATATACAGGATCCTGAGAGGGACACCTTTATCCTGTCATGCCAAGCCAGGCTCACAAAGCCACCTAACCGTCTCAAATTCCAGTCACATAAGCCCAATGTTTTCTAAGACACTCTCGGAATTCTTCAAGACAATGGATTCTAGCGGTTGGTACTTAATCAAGACTTTAATGTAAACAATGAAATTTAAAGCAGAAATTTTAAAATGTTTAATTTGATAAATTCACAAATTTAATTTTAATTTTTACATTTTTGAAAGATCTTCAGAGCCTACTGCACAGATAAAGATTTGTCAGTTTCTGAAAATATCACTAATGTTACCAACAGTAGCTTCAATAATAAATTTTGTTACTTAACTCATTTTAAAAAGGAGCCCAACTGACCAAATATATTGCAGAAATTGGCCACTGAGGTTAGCATTTCCTGCTGCCACAGCAGGTTTCCAGAAGTTTTGCCTCATTATCTTTGATCATTTTATCTGGTTGTCTGTGTAGGGTATTTGGTGATAAAATGTTCTTGTCTGTCTATATCTTTATAGCGTTGGCACAAGACTCTCCCTGCTGGGGTTGTTTCATGGAGAAGATCAATTAGCTTGGTTATGACTCCAGAAGGTCTGTTCAAAGAGACAGAGGCCTGTATAAATAGGGTTAACCCCTCAGAAGTTACTGGAACTTCAATACTTTGTCTTTTACTGGAAGGGCACTCTTCAGAGGCCAAGGGAGTGTTCTTTATATACACAGGACTTTTAGCAGGAAAATGCTTCTTGTTTCTACTTGGAGAAAATTGCTTGATGCCAGCCCAGCCAAGGGCCATCGAGTCGAAGAACAGGAAAGATTATATATAGATCTTGCAGAAATTCTATTGTTTTATTATTACTTAAAAATACTTTATTGTGCTTTAGGTGAAGGTTCACAGTATAAATCAGCTCCTCACTCAAACATCTATACTCAGTGTGTTTTGTGACATTGGTTGTAATCCTTGTAGTGTCTCAGTACTTACCACCTTTTACTTTCTGTCCCAGGTTATCCATGTTCATTTCTCTGGGGTTCCTTCCTTCCTGCATTCTCATCTTTGCTTTCAGGAAGGTGTTGTCCATTTGGTCTCATATAGTTACTGCAGTAAGAAGAATGCTCTTCATGCATGTAGTTGTTGGTTCTATATAGTCTGCCTAATCTTTGATGCGAGGGTGGACTTTCGGAGTGGCTTCAGTTCTGAGTTAGCAGGGTGTTTGGGGGCCGTAGTTTCAGAGCATTCCTCTAGTCTCCATCAGAATAGTAAGTCTGGTCTTTTTTTGTGAATTTGAATTATGTCTTTGGTGGAGGCTGTGGTTCATGTGGTCCATTAGTCCTTTGGACTAATATTTAATAAAGAGCGTTTTTCTATGTTGGAGACCTGGTGGCACAGTAATTAATAGCTTCGCTGCTAATCAAAATGCCAGTTTGAATCTGCTAGTTGCTCCTTGGAAACCCTACAGGGCAGTTTTATGGATTATTAGGTGTTGAAGGAAGTCTTATCCTTTGAATACTTAATAATGTTTACTTATATTTTATATGCATTGGAGAACTTTGGCAATTATTGGTTACTGTCTCCCTCAGGTCTTAGTACTACTTTTGTAGGTACACCTTCCCTACCTTCTTGGAAATACCAAGTATCTGGTGGAAAAAACACTTAGAAGTCACAATCTTCATAGACTCACAAAGGAGGAATTTTCATTTATTTAACTGTTAGTGACTTGTATGATCAATATGATCTGTGGACTTATGTGTGGGTATAGCTAGTAGTGACTCATAAGTAAAGAATTAGTTTCGTGCTTCTTATTGAATTGCTATTTATACATACACATTCATATATTTAATGTTTATGTGTGTGTTTAAAATATTGACTATTATTCATGCACACATATACATATATTAAGTATGTATACCATGTGTGTGTTTGCATTTTGACCCTTATGACAATTCCATGAATTAGAAAGATAGATATTATCATCCATAATTTATTCAGGAAGGAAATGAGTTTGTAAGAGGTTAAGTGTCTTGTCTAATGATAGTAATCTTAATAAGTACATAACAGTTCTAAATCCAAACCCATGGCTGTCAAGTCAATATCGACTCATAGCGACTGTGTAGGTCAGAGTAAAACTGCCCAATAGAGATTCCAAGGAACACCTGTTGGATTTAAACTGCTACCAGTTTGATTAACAGATGTAGTGCTTAACTCACTACACCATCAGGTTTCCATAATAGCTCTAGATCTAAATATTTATTCTTATTTATCATATCTCTTTATGAACTTTGGCAACTTAGTTCACAAAGTGCTACATACCACATTGCTTAATATTGCAAAGGTCACATTCAAAGTACTCCCGTTGGGAAGCTATGCACTGATGCCAGCGCCTGGTCTACCCTTCGAAGCAATTTTGGAACTCTTTTTCTGGTACAGCTTAATGTTGTATTCACCTTGATGTCCTGAATGTCACCCAAATATATCCTTTTCAATATTTCCTTTAACTTTGAGTAAAGAAAAAAATCACTGGGTGCCAGACCAGGTGCGTAGGGTGGGTTTTCCTATACAGTTACTTGTTTACTGGCTAAAAACTCTTGCACTAAACAGTTAAGTTTGTGAACTTTCCGTCATGCCACCATGCAAAACAGCCATTCCATAAAGAGTTCCAAAACTGCTTTGAAGGGTGGCCTAGACCCTGGCATCGATGCATAACATCCGAAGCGGAGTCCTTCAAAGGTGACTGTACTGATATTCAGCATTGAGGTATGTAACACTTAGAACAATTAAGTTCATGTACTTAATTGTCGGACCTCATAGCTGTCTCTTAAACAACTGGAGGTGTTCAAAACTGAATTCTAATCTTGATAGCAAACTTTTTGCTTCCATTTTACTGGTTTTCATAAGTGTCATAGATTACATTGTGTCCCCCCAAAATGTGTGTATCAGCTCGATTAGGCCGTGATTCCCAGGACTGTGTGGTTGTCCACCATTTGAAGATGTTTTCCAGTGTGTTGTACATTCTATCACTAGGATTGAATAATAAGGATTAGCGGAAGTTATACTAGTGAGGTCTTCAAGACTGGGTAGTGTCTTAGGCTCAACTCTTTTGAGATATAAAAGAAAGACATGGGGACCTCATACTACCAAGAAGCCAATAACAGGAGCAGAGTGTGTCCTTTGGACCTGAGATTCCTATGCTGAGATGTTCCCAGACCAAGGGAAGACTAATGACAAAGACCTTCCTCCAGAGTTGACAGAGAAAGCCTTCCCCTGGAGCTGGTGCCCTAATTTGGATTTCTAGGCACTGGATTGCGAGATAATAAACTCCTCTTTGTTAAAACCATTCACTTTTGGAATTTGGTTACATCAGCACTGGATGACAAAGACAACAGGTAAAGCGTATCCTCAGCCACTCTGTCATCCATTAGGAACTGAGGCATCAGTCTTAGTTTTTTCTTTCTTTTTCATCTGTCTCCCATATTCAATCCGTAATTAACATATGAAGTAGACATGTGTCATTAACTTCCAAAATATATCTTTTCTCCTTTTCTCTCTCTTGCTATTGCCAGTATCTTAACTGAACAGCCATCATTTCTGTGCTGTATTGTAACAGAGGTCTGCCATGGATCTTCTGTATTTTTCTCGTGTTCTCCTATCAATTCTTCACATAGTGGCTAGTGTGATCCAATATGTAAACTGGATAATGTCCTGCCCTGGTTAAAATTTTGCAGTGGAGGAAGAAGGGGAGAGAAAAGCACTAAGTATGTAGTAGATACGTGGTAGCTTTGGTGAAGGGTAAGACAACATGCAATACGGGTAGTCATTACAACTTGACCAGGGCAAAGTCAGAGAAACTTCACAGACACCTGCATACTCCTTGAGGGGCTGAGTTACTGGGCAGAGGACAGGAAACAGCTAGTTCAATTGATGTAACATAATTTATAAAGAAAATGTTTTACATCAAACTGTGTTGAGCAGCACCTGAGGTTTTCAAAGCCTGTGAGTGGCCATCTGTGACACATCTACTGGTCTTATTTTGGCTGGAATAAAGGAGATTGAAGAAGACCAAAGACATAAGGAAATGATTAATCCAAAGCACTAGTAGACCACAACTACCACAACCTCCACCAGCCTGAGCCTAGAACAATTAGATGGTGCCCAGGTATCACCACTGACTGCTCTGACTAGGATCACAGTAGAAGGCCCTGAATGGAGTCAGGGAAGAATATAGAACAAAACTCAAATTCACAAAAAACATTGACCGGATTTGTTGGTCTGACAGAAACTGGAGATACTCCAAAAGTATGGCCCTGGACACCATTTTAATTCAGTACTGGAGTCACTCCCCTCCAGTCAAAGATTAGACAGGTCAATAGGGCCGATGATAACAATGCCTGTGAGGAACATGCATTGCAGTTTAGCCAGCGATATGAGATAAAACGGGCACATCAGCTGAAAAGCAAAGATGAGAAGGTAAGAAGGTGCAGAAAAACTGAGGGAACAGAAACAGGGAACTTGGGGTGGAGAAAGGGAAAATGTGGACACATTGCAAGCTTAGCAATCAACATCACAAAACAATTCATATATTAACGTTTAATAAGAAATTAGTTTGTTGTCTAAGTGTTCAACTAAAGCCTAATTTTAAAAATAGTATCTTTTCTGCAATGATTTCCCATTGCTCTTGAAGCAAAATCTATATTATTTATCCTGATTTACAGGACTTAGTCTTGTCTATCCTGATTTTGTGCAGTTGTACACCTTGGTCATTGTATTCCATCTACCCTAATCTTTCTTTTAGCTTTTTGAACATAATAAATTCACTAAAACTACAGAAATTTTACATACTCTTTTCCTTCTGTAGAGAATGTTTTCTGTGTGATTGGCTCCTTCTTAGCTTTAGGACTTAGCTTCAATACTATTTTATACAAAAGTGTCAGTGAAGACCTCTTTATTTCTATCTTATTGTCTTTTGTTCCCATCATAGCATTTTCACAATAAATATATATTTTTGGAGTTGTTAATATCATCAGTCTTCTTTGACAACACAATCTTTCAAGCTCACTGGGCTATGAGCTCCATGAGGCCAGTGACTATACATTTCTGATTTGTATTCTATCCTAAGATCTAACACAGTATCTTGTAAATAAAACAAAACCACTGCTGTTTAGTTGTTGCTGCCTGACAGTGTCCTTATAGGATGGAGTAGAACTGGCCCATAGAGTTTCCAAGGAGTGCTTGGCAGGTTTGAATTGCCTACCATTTGGTTAGCAGATGTAGCACTTAACCACCATGCCACCAGGGTTTCTGTTTTGCAAATAGTAGTCACTTAATAGATATTTGTAGAATAATGGACTAATTAACCCCTTAGTGCAAATCCTTCATTTAAGGACAGAGAATTAAGGTACCAAGAGGCTAAATGCCTTGCCTGTTACAACATGGGAACTTAGTGATGATCCCTGTCTTTCTGTTCCTGTCATTGGATTCAGTAGGATAAGGATATAAAATCCAAAACACCCAAACCCACTGCCACCAAGTTGGTTCTGACTCATGGCAATCCTATAAGACAGAGCAGAACTGCTTCATAGAGTTTCCAAGGACCACCTGGCAGATTCAAACCAAAAGGTTGGCAGATGTAGCACTTCACCACTATTCCACCAGGGTTTCCAGTGATGTAAATGTGTTGGACATAGTTTCTTGGTCCTTCCATTCCAATGTTTAGTTATACTAACTCCTTTTTAAGCCAAAAGTTGATTTACACAAAACAACAACAGCTGAAACACTAGTATCATGTTGATTCTAACTCATAACAACCTTATAGGACAGAGTATAACTGCCTCATATGGTTTCCAAGGAGCATTTGGTGGATACGAACGACTGACTGTCCAATTAGCATTCATAACTCTTAACTACTATGCCACCAGGGTTTCCAAATATTGATTTAGGTAGATAAAAATCATGACTCTGTGACTGGAATGTAATCAAGCCTTTTCAGCCTATCTCTGATTGTTGGAACTCTGTCTTGGCCAAAAATCACACACTGTTGATGATTTGACTAATAAGAACGAAGCAGATAAAGAAGGAATTTTGCTACTAAAGGTCTCCAGTTTTTAAAGGATCATTCTATTAGGTCAGCTTGTAAAAGAACAATTCTTGAAAAATGATTAAGTAAGTGTACTTTTTCTTTTCCATTCTCCTGTCTGTTTCTTCCACCTATGGAGCTTCTAGTTGTACCCACAAGGGTCCTAATTGACAGGAGCAGAGAATCTTTCAAAGTCACCTTATGGTAGAATCAAATCCTTTTGAGTAGCCTGGTATACGTGTAGGGGTACAGGAGGACACTGAGGCAATGCTTACAGTTTCTCAGTCTTACCTTTATACCACTGTCCTGTACAGCGTTTTGCGCATGCTATTGTTTCAGTGAGCTGGGTGCTGTTGGTCCCTGTCTCATTTTTCTACTGTTGCTGTAATAGAAACACCACAAGTGAATGACTTTAAAGAATATAAATGTAGTTTTTCATAGTTCTGGAGGCTAAAGGAAACCCTGGAAGTATAGAGATTAAGTGCTACAGTTGCTAACCAGAAGATCAGCAATTCAAATCCACCAGATGCTTCTTGGAAACTCTATAGGGCAGTTCTACTCTGTCTATAGGGTTGTTATGAGTCAGAATTGATCTGATGGCAGTGGGTTTTGGATTTTTTTTTTGCTTTGGAAGCTGAAAAATTAGAGTCTAGGGCAGCCCACAGCATTCCTAGAGAGTATAATATAGACTGTGTTGATTCCTTCTTTGTTAGTAGCTCCAAACATTTCTTGGTTCCTTGGCATTCCTTGGCTTGTAAATGATCTTCAAATGATATTCATCATTCTCTATGTGTGTGCATCGATGTCAAATCTGCAATTTTTATAATTCAAAAGTGATTAGACTTAGAACTCATGCTACTGGAGTCTGTTCTAATTAACATAACAAACAAAACCCTATTTCCAAACAGGATTGCATCCACAGGTATAGGGTTTAGGATTCCAAGGCATATTTTGTGGAGACACTATTTAATCTATAGCAGTCTGTTCTTGGATTCCTTTTATAGGGCAGTCTGCTCATCTGCCAACTGTTATGAGTGTTGCCTGCTAATAGCTCAAAGCTGTACCATTCTTGTAAGCACTGTCCTTGATCTAGGAGGGCTGGGTTATCTAGAAACGCTTGGAAAGTTTGCTTCCCAACACTCCCTACCCCAAACCAAGGACAGCCCACAGTAATGAATAGCAGACATATTGGCATAGAAGGCTAGGCAATTTTCTTTGAGGTAGAATGATTCTGTTGTGTGATTTTTGCTCTGGTGTTCCCTGCTAGACATCAGCTGGACTCACATCCACACTTTACTTCCACTGTCCTACCCTTCCATCCTCACTACTGTCCTATCTTATGCTTCTACTGTTGCCACACCGACTCTATCTGAGAGCATATGCTCAATAAATCACCTGCACAATAACCCCTGTCTCAGACTCTGCTTCTAGAGACCTTGACCTAGAATCTGACTTAGAACAGCACTGGGGAGCAGCTGTAAATGAGAAATTCCCTTTGTGACTCAGAATGTTCCATCTCTGTTACTGTGTGATGACATCTTGTTACTGTGCCAACAGTTGCTAGCATGCAGGTATACCCATAAAGGTCTTGTTCTGAATTTTAGTGTGACTTACTCTAGTTGACGTGAAACTAAGTCTCATCGGCCCGTGCACACCTGCTAGTTAAGCCCCGTGACTTTCCTAGATAGTCTGTTCTAAAATTCCATCTCAAAAGAAAATAAAATGTTTTATGCTCATTGGGGACTATCTCATCAATTCTCCTCGTCTCTCTACCATTCAAATTTAGGCCTAGGAATCCTCATTTAGCTGAGAAAAATGTGAAGAACATTACTAGAGCCCAGAGCGTTCCTAGAAAGTATAATGACTGAACATTATCACAGGATTATTTGCCCAGAAAGTGAATTCTGAGCAGAAATTCATACGTATAAGGTTTATTAAGGAGGGTTTTTATGGTCAGTGAGTGTGCAGAGGTGGAAGCAGGACTGGGCAGACAGAGAAGATCGTCTGTAGCATAGTCTCATTGGAGACTTCAGCCAACACTCAGGGAGTTCTGAAGTTGGAATGACCCTTGAGAATCATCCATCGATGGGGTAAGTCATGGGAGAGTTCACACTGCCACATGGAATGTTCAGTGGTTGTGGGCTGCCCCTAATAAGTTAGTAATCTGAAGCATGGGAGCTGTCTTTAGCGGATACAATCCATGCAGAAAGTTGACAGCTGAAAGTGTCTGCCTGCAGTACTTCTAGCAACCCAGGACCAGGTCCTTCATTTTTAAGGCGGAGTCTGACTACATACATAATCATCTCCTGGGACAGATAGAGGCATGGTTTATTGAGTCAAGATTTGTTTAATGCAAGATTGTGGACAGGATGGTGGAGTAGTCAGTTGCTACCTGTGCTCCCTCTTACGACAAAGACCTGAAAGAAACAAGTAAATCAGTTATATATGACAAGGTAGTAGCTGTTAACATCAAAGAAAAATTGAAGAATTGGACTTAGTGGCAAGGAGTGAAAGAGTTCAGAAACTGAGAATTTGCTATACCTAACCCAGCTAGCAGCCTGCAGGCCGGATTGCCTGGCACACACGGACTGAGGAAAGCAGTAGTGCTTGGAATGTGTTTTCCACACTAGGAGGAACCAAGCAGCAGTGTCTGCGCAAGCATCCATGAACCAGGAAGAAGTCATTACAAATCTCGAGTGTAAATTGCAAGAGTCTAACCTATAATATAGGATCAAAAAGACCCTTCCCCCTCTGCGAAGTACCGCTGTCTCATTCATCCATCCCCTCTCTGGTCTGCCAGTCCTGCTCTGACTTTAGCAACTGCTGCAACCCCTGGGCTGGCAGTAGGACTCACTGTATACCCTGAGCCATTCTCCTGGCTTTACAGAGGAAACAAATTAACAAACAGGGAGAAAAATCTACCAGCTCCTGGAAGCCAGGACTTGAAGGCAGGAACAGCCCCTTTGTCTAGGCACAGGCATAAGGGATCCACAGACTTTCAATGTCTTTCACCACTGTAAATCTGTGTGGGCCCATTTCAACAATGTAGGTGTTCATTAGTAAAGTACAACAGGGTACATATCTGAAGCCTATTTTCAGCTGCAACAGCTGAAGGAGAAAGTCCGATTTGCAATGTTTGACCATGCCCTACTAGTTAGGCAAGGTCCTCACCTACCCACATCAGAGGCCTGATGACTCCACCTACTCCATCTAGCCACGTGGGACAGAGGTCTGAGAGTAAGTGGTGCCTCCCAGTACTTACAGCTGACAGCACTGTGTGCTCTAAGTCCAGCTACAAAACCCACCCACCTACATACTTTAGGGAATAGGAACATGCCTTCAATCCAGGCATGCAGGAGCAGCCATCACCCCCTTGCCTTGTTCAGCACGTAACTCCATACGGCAGCCAAATACCTGTGTCCTCTCCTATTATCCCTGTGTAGCCCCACTCATCTAGAAATGCAGGTAAGAAGCTGCACCACACACTCAGTGACTAACAACCCAGACACCTGAGCTGAATTCACACAAGAAAAGTAAACGGACTCCTGGGTTAACATGCCTAACATCAGCTCTGTCCACCCGGTGACAGAATGTAAGAGCTTCAAAGATGTCAATATTCAAAGTGGCTCACATGACCAGCACAGGAAAACAAAACAAAAGAAGCAAGGACATAGTAAGCAAACACGAAATAAATAAACATAGTAACCTATTGCTGGCTCAGAGACAACAGTCAATATCAAATCACATAAAAAGGCAGACTGTGATGGCTTCAGTAAACAATCAAAACAGAAGGTCATGGAGGAAGAGTAGGTCTTAGAATTACTCCAAGTAGAATTCAAAAGACTAATATGCAGAGCTCTTCAAGATATCAGGAAGATGTCATGGACTGAACGGTGTTCACCCCAAAATGTACCTAGTGATTGGTCAGGCCTTAATTCCTGGTATTATGTGATATTCCCATACGCTGTAAACCCTGCCTCTACGATGGTAATGCGGGAGAATGGGTGGCGGTTGTGTTGATGGAGCAGGATTCAAAGTGTTGGACTGTATACTGTCTTGAGACAATCTCTTGAGATATGAAAGAAAGGAAAGCAAGTGGAAAGTGGGAGACCTCATACCACCAAGAAGCACTGCCAGATGCAGAGCACTTCCTTTACAAAGAACTTGAGATCCCTGTACCTCAGAAGGTCCCAGTCCAGGGGAAAATTAGTGATCGGGATGTTCCTCCGGAGCCAATAGAGAAAGCCTTCCCTTGAAGCTGACACTCTGAATTTGGACCTTCAGGCTACCTGACTTTGACAAAATAAAATTTATATTTTTAACGCCATCTTTCTGTGTGGTATTTCTGTTACAGCAACCCTAGATGACTTACATAGACAGAAGATTAGGCAAAACACAGATCAAGCCAAGGAACACAAAGACAAAGTAACAGAGTCACTTAAGAAAGGTATACAAAAGCATAATGACCAATTTACAGGCTAAGAGAATCCCAAGAATGACAACAAATAGATATCCTGATGATTAATGGTAGAATTTCAGAATTAAAAAATGCAAAAGAAAGTCATAGGAGAAGTGAGGTAATGGAAGTCAGAAGTCGTGAGACTGATGATATGGCTCTTGGCACCAACTTATCTGAGGAAAAATTAGATAAAAGAATTAAAAAGAAAATGAAGAAACAGTAAGAATTACATGAGATGCTATCAAGAAGAATAACCTATGAGTGATTTGAGTACCAGAATGGGGAGAGGTGGCAGATAACGGTAAAAACAGAGAAAATTGCTAAAGATTTGTTGGCAGAAAACTTTCCTGATGTCATAAGAGATGAGACTATATCTAAGAAACTGATCAAGCTCCACAAAAGGTAGATCTCCTCCAAAAGACACAAAGACATACTGTAATAAGAATTGCTAAGACCAAAGAGAGAATTTTAAGAATGTCCAGGGGTACATGAAAAGTCATCTACAAAAGAGAGTCAATAAGACTAAACTCTGACTACTAAGCAGAAAACTTGCAGGCAAGATGGCAATAGGATAACATGTATCAAGCCTTAAAGGAGAAAAACTGCCACCCAAACATTATGTATCCACCAAAATTCTTTCTTAAACATGATGGCCAAAGTAGGGCATTTCCAGATAAACAGAAGTTAAAAGAATTTGTAAAATCGAAACCAAAATTAGAAGAAATACTATATTGAGTCCCTTGGTTAGAAAATCAGTAACATCAGATAATAATCTAAGACTAGAATGCAAGACAGAACAATCAGATATCAACCCAGATATGGAAGTCACAGAAGTTAATCAAAACTAAAACATGGAACGGAGGGAAACGGAGATGTCAATATGTAAAATATGATAACACTAAAATAAAAGACAGGGATGAAATAATGTCAAAAATTTTTCATACTGAGAGGCAGTCAAAATAATATAAAGAAATAAGATCTGCTTAAACATAGGAAAATAGAGGTTAATATCAGCATAACCACAAAGGAAACTAACAATCCTACACATCAAAATAAAAAAGAAGAAAAATGAAGAAACAGAAAGTACAAAATCAACAATCAAAAAAAAAAAAAAGACAAGAAAATGGTTAAAAAAAATGACTCAGCACAGAAAGTTAAGTGGAATAAGGTATAAACAACACAAACACACACAAAGTACCTTATAATGACAGTAGCAAACTCTTATCTATCAATAATTAACTGAATGTAAAGAAACTAAATGCACTCATAAAGAGACGGAGAATGGCAGAATGGAAAAAAAGACACCATCTGTCTATACACTGCTACAAACAACAACTCAAAGGATAGAAAAAAATATTTCAAGCAAATAATCAGAAAAGAGCAGGAGTGACAAAATTAATTTCTGGCAAAAAAGACTTTAAAGCAAAATCCACAGCAAAAGACAAGGAAGAACACTATTTAGTAATCTAAGGGTCACATGCCAGGAGGACATAGCCATAATAAATGCTTATGCACTCAGCAACAGGGCTCTAAAACGCATAAAACAAACTCTAATGACATTGAAAAGAGAAATCGACAACTTCACAATAATAGTAGGAAACTTTAACATGCAAATTTCATTGAAGGGCAGACCATCCAGAAAGCTCAGTAAAGACATGTAAGGATCTAAACGCTACAGTCAACCAACTTGATCTCACAGACACATACAGAACACTCCACTCAACAGCAGGCAAGTATACTTTCTTTTCCAACAGATGTGGAATATTCTCCAGAATTACCACATAGTAGGCCATGAAACAAGTCTTAAGAGAGTTGAAAACTCTGAACTATAGCAATGTATCTTTTCTGACAATAAAAGTAAAAATTGATGAGGGAAAAAGCAAGGGAAAAAATCGAATACACAGAAACTGAACAACAGCTAGCTCAAAAAATACTGAGTTATAAAGGAAATTAAGAACAGAATAAAGAAATTCACAGAATCAATTAAAAATGAAAACCCATTCTACCAGAACCTTTGGGACACTCAAAAGTGATGCTCAAAGGTCAATTGATAGCAATAATTACACAGATCCCAAAATAAGAAGGGGCCAAAACCAAAATATTAACCACAGAAGTTGAACAAAAAGAACAACAGCAGCAAACAGGTACCACAGTCATCAGAAGGAAGCAAATAATAAAAATTAGAGCATAAGTAAATGAAATAGACAATAGAAAAACAATTGAAGACCAAAACAGACAAAAACAGGATAAGAAGCACATAACTAAATAGGAAATGGGATGGGTGATGTCACAACAGATACAACTGAAATTCAAAAAGTCGTAACAGAATAGTATGAAAAACTGTAATCCAAAAAATCTGAAAGTCTAGAGGAATTGGAGAAATTTCTAGAAACATGTTATCTATCTAACACAGATACCACAAATAAATATGTAACAAAAGAAAAGATTGAAGAGATAATTTAAAAACTTCCCAGATTAACAACCAAAGCCCTGGCCCTGATGTCCTCACTAGAGAAGTCTACCAAACTTGCAAGGAGTTAACACCAGTACTACTCAAAGTATATTAGAGCATAAAAAATGAAGGAATACTCCCAAATTCATTCTGTGAAACCAGCATAACCTTAATAACAAAAGGTGAAGACACCACCCAAAGGAAAATTACAGACTAATATTCCTCACAAAAACATAGACAAAAACCTTCAACAAAATTCTAGCTAATAGAATTCAGCAACACATAAAAAAATTAATTTACCATTTCCAAGTGGGTTTCATGCCAGATACTCAAGAATGTTTCAACATCAGAAAAATAATCAGTGTAATCCGTCACACAAATAAAATAAAAGAGCTACTTGATCTTACCAATTGATGCAGAAAACGCATTTGGCAAAGTCCAATACTCATTCATGATAAAAACTCTCAGCAAACAGGGATAGAAGGGCTGTTCCTAAACATAATAGAGCCAAGCCAAACATAATAGAGGACATTTATTTTCTTTCTTTCTTTTTCTCATTGTGACTGAGTGAAAGTATATAACTCAGTTTAAATTTGCATGCCTGCCTATCTGCAGCTCCCTCTGCTCTCCTTGCCTGGTGACAGCACGTTCTTCCTTTCTTTTCTATACATGTCATATCCTCTTGACAATCTTCGGTCCTCTCCTGTCCACTTCCTCTACTCCTCTCTCATAAGAAACCAGTGGGATGACATCCTATAGATGCATAGAACCATGAAGTGCACACATGATATGGTCAGTTTGTGTCCCCGAGTCCAATCCATTCCTGTCCAAAGAGTTGACCTCAGTAATAATTTGTGATCAGGGGCAGCATCAGGTCTAGGGGCCATCCTACCAAGGGAGTCTCCAGGCCTTCGGGCCATCAATCGTGGTCTTTTAGAGGAGTTCTCTGGGTGCATCCTTTTTATCTTGTGTTGCTACTGGGACTTAACATTGTGAGCCCCATCATGGCTGTCATTGGTGGCGGCCAGGCACTATCTGTTTTTTCTGGTCACATGTTGATGTAGTCGCCCATTCTTGTGGGTCCTTCTGTCTTCTGGGTTCTCTTTCTCCAATGTCATGGTTGCATAAAGAGCATTTATATAAAGCCAAAGACCAACATCATCCTAAATGTAGAGAGTCTGAAAGTATTCTCCTTTAGTAGGAGAAAGTGACAAGGATGCCCTTTACTATCACTCTTATTCAACACTGCACTGGAGGTCTTTACCAGAGCAATAGGCAACATAAAGAAATAAAGGGCATCCAAATTAGTAAAGAAGCGCAAATATCCTTATTTGCAGATGATATAATCTTATATAGGAAACCCCAAAGAATCTGCAAGGAAAACACTGGAATTAATAGAAGACTTCAATAAATTATCCAGTTACAAAGATAAACATACAAAAAATCAGTTGGATTTCTCTATACCAACAAAGAGAACCTGAAGAGGAAGTCCACCAAGTCAGTACCACTTACAATAGCCCCTAAAAAATTATACTTAAGAATAAATCTAACCGGAGACACAAAAAACTTACACAAAGAAAACTACAAGACACTGTTGAAAGAAACCAAGAAAAACCTGCATAACAGGGAAAACATATTTGTTTTTTATGGATTGGAAGACTCAACACTGTGAAAATATCTGTTTGACACAAGGTGATCTACAGCTGGAGTGCAATCCAATCCAAATTCCAATGGCATTTTTTAATGAGATGGAGAAACAAATCATCAACTTCATATGAAAAGGGAAAGAGGCCTCATATATGTAAAACATTACTGAAGAACAACAAAATGGAAGACCTCATACTGCTTTATTTTACAACCAATTATACTGCCACAGTAGTCAAAATAGCCTGGCACCATCACAACAACAGATATATAGACCAATGAAAGAGAATTGAGAATCCAGGCATAATTCATCTGTGTATGAGCAGCTATTTGACAACGACAGAAAGTCCATTAAATAGGAACAAGATATCGCTTTGAAAAATGGTGTTTGCATAACTGGATATTCATCTGCAAAAAAATGAAATAAGACCCATACCTTACAGTATGCCCCCAAACTAATTCGAAGTAGATCAAAGACTGAAATGTGAAATCTAAAATGATAAAGATCTTGAATGAAAAAAATAGTTACAGTGCTAGAAGCCATAATACATGGCATAAATAGAATAGAAAACATAACTAAAAATGCACAAATGCTAGAAAATAGGTAACTAGAATCTCCTAAAAACCAAACATTTATGAGGCATGACTCCAAATGAGAAGAAACAACTGCAAACATCTATTAATGTTTGAAATGTGGAGTGAATGATGTATGCATCCAGAAGAATTAGAAACTGTAAAAAATGAAATGGAAGACATAAATATTGATATCTTAGGTATTAATGAGCTGAAATGGACAGCTATGGGCCATTTTGAATTGAACTATGGTATTAGTCCACTGTCTTGAGAATGGCAACTTGAAGGGAAATGGTGTTTCATCCATCAACAAAAAGAAAATCTCAAGGTCTATCATGAAGTACAATGCTGTCAGGGGTCAGATAATATCCTTATGCCTACAAAGAAGGTCAGTTAATTTGATTATTATTCAAATTTATACACAATCATTGAAGCCAAAGATGAAGAAACTGATGGTTTTTACCAGCTTCTGAGTCTGAAATTGTTCAGACATGCAGTCAGGATGCATTGATAATTACTGGTGAGTGGAATGAAAAAGTTGGAAACAAAGAAGAAGGGTCAGTATTTGAAAAATATGGCCTTGGTGACAGAAATGATGCTGGAGATTGCATGATAGAATTTTATAAGATCAAAGCCTTCTTTATTGCAAACATCATTTTTCACCAACACCAACAACTATACACATGGAACTCACCAGAGTTCCTGTGAGTTCACAGGAATAAACCTGACTGCATCTGTAGAAACGATGGAAAAGCTCCATATCAGCAGAAAGAAAAAGGCCAGGTGCTGACTGTGAAATAGAACATCAATTGCTCATATGCAAGTTCAAACTGAAACTGAAGAAAATTAGAACAAGTCCCCAACAGCCGAAGTATGACCTTGAGAGTATCCCACCTGACTTTAGATATCATCTCAAGAATAGATTTCATGCACTGAACACTAGTTACCAAAGACCAGACAAGTTGTGGAATGACATCAAACATGAAAAAAGCAAGTGTTCATTAAAAAGACAGGAAAGAAAGAAAAGACCAAAGTAGATGTCAGAAGAGACTCTGAAACTTGCTCATGAATGTCAAGTAGCTAAAACAAAAGGAAGAAATGATGAAGTGAAAGAAATGAACAGAAGATTTCAAAGGGCATCTTCAGAAGACAAGGTATTATAGCATCATATGCAAAGGGCTGGAATATAAAAACAAAAGAGAGGAAACAAACCAGGATTTTCCAAGCTGAAAGAACTGAAGAAAAAAAATCAAGGCTCAAGTTTCAACCTTGAAAGATTCTACAAGAAAAACATTAAATGATGCAGGGATCGTCAAAAGAAGATGAAACAAACACACACAGTAATTATATCAAAAAGAGCTGGTCAAAGTTCAACCATTTCAAGAAGCAGAATGTGATTAAGAACTAATGGTACTAAAGGAAGAAGTTAAAGCTACATTGAAAGCATTGGCAAAAAAAGAAGCCTCCAGGAATTGACAGAATATCAATAGAAGTCTTTCAACAAATGGATGCAGCACTGGAAGTGCTCAGTTGTCTATGCCAAGAAATTTGGTGGATAGGTACCTGGACTTCTGATAGGAAGAGATCCATATCTATTACTATTTCCCAAAAAGGTGATTTGGTTGAATGTCAAAGTTCTCAAACATTATCACTAATATCAGACTCAAGCATAATTTTTTAAAGATCACTCAAAACCTGCAGCAGTGTATTGAGAGAGAACTGCCAAAAATTGAAGCCAGATTCAGAAGGGGACATGGAGCCAGGGGTATCATTGCTGATGTCAGGATAGATCATAGATAAAAGCAGAGAATATCAGAAACATAATTACTTGTATTTTATTGACTGTGTAAAGGCATTTGACTCTGTGGATCATAACAAATTATGGATGCCATTGTGGAGAATGGGAATTCCAGAACATTTAATTGTGCTTTAGAGGAATCCATACATGGATGAAGAGGCAGTCGTTCAAGCAGAACAAGGTGACGCCGGGTGGTTTAATAAGGAAAGGTGTGTGTCAGAGCTGCATCCTTTCACCGTACCTGTTCAATCTGTATGCTGAGCAAATAGTCTGAGAAGCTGGACCATATGAAGAAGAATGAGGCACCAAGATTGAAGGAAGACTCACTAACAACCTACGTTACGCAGATGACACAACCTTTCTTGCTGAAAGTGAAGACAGCTGGAAACACTTACTGATGGAGAGCAAAGACCACAGCCTTCAATATAGATTACAACTCAACATCAAGAAAACAAAAATCCTTACAACTAGACCAGTAAGCAACATCATGATAAATGGAGAAAATATTGAAGTAGTCAGATTTCATTTTCCTTGGTTCCACAAACAACACTTATGCAGGCAGCAGTCAAGAAATCAAAAGATGTACTGCATTGGGAAAAGCTGCTGCCAAAGGCCTCTTCAAAGTGTTGAAGAATGAAGATGTCTCCTTGAAGAGTAAGGTGCAACTGAACCAAGCCATTGTATTTTCAATCACATCATACACATGTGAATAAGGAAGACAGAAGAATTGATGTCTTTGAGTTGTCATGTTGGAGAACAATATCGAGAATGCCAATGACCGCCAAAAGAACGAACAGATCTGTCCGGCAAGAAGTTTGCCAAGAGTACTCCTTAGAATCAAGGAGAACAATAATACATCGTACATACTTTGGACATGCTGCCAGGAGGGACCAATCCCTGGAGAAGGACATCATGCTTGATAAAGTAGGAGGTGAGTGAAAAAGAGATTCTTTAAAAGGTAGACTGATGTAGTAGTTGCAACAAGGGGCTTAAACCAGAGCAATGATTGTGGGCATGACAAGGGACCGGGAAGTGTTTCCTTCTGTTATACATATGGTTGGTATGAGCTGGAACTGATTAGATGGCACCTAACAACAACATCATACCCATCAAAACACTTAACCAAAGAGTAAAAATACTGCTTACGGACTGGGAAAATTTTTTGCTACAACATAGTCAATCAGAGTCTAATCTCTAAAATCTGTAAGATACTGCAAAACTTCAACAAGAAGAAGTCAAATAAACCAATTTTAAAAAGTGGCCAAAGGATATGAAAACACCCTTCACCAAAAAAGACATTCAGGGGCTAACAGATCTATGAGGAAATGCTCTTGATCCTTAGCAAATGTTGTTGCTTTTGTTGTCAGGTGAAGAGTAAGGTGCACCTGATCCATTAAACATCTTTCTTGTAGTCTCAGCTTTCAGCCAAGATCCATCTGACATCAGCAATGGTTTCCCTGGTTCCATGTCCTCTTCTGAATCCAGCTTAAATTTCTGGGGAGTTCCCTCTCAATAAACTCTTGCAGCCTCTTTTGGATGATCTTTAGCATCACTTTACTTGCTTATGACATTAACGATATTGTCCAGCAGTTTCTGTATGTGATTGGATCTTGTGGCTTGGAAAAAGGCTGAAACATGAATCTCTTCCTGTCAGTTGGCCAGATAGCTGTCTTCAAAATTTCTTGGCATAGGTGCGTGAGCACTTCCAGCGCTGCATCTATTTGTTAAAACATCTCAACTGATAGTCCATCAATTCGTGGAGCTTTGTTTTCACTGATACTTTCAGTGCAACTTTGACATCTTCTTAAGTGCCATGGATTCCTAATCACATGCTACCTCTTGAAATGGCTGAACTTCTGAACAATTCTTTTTGGTAAAATGACTCTATATTCCTTCCATGTCTTTTTGATACTTCTTGAGCTGCTTAATATTTTCCCTGTAGAATCCTTCATTATTTCAACATGAATCTTGAATTTTTTCTTCAGTTCTTTCAGCTTGAGGAATGAAAAGAGTTTTCTTCTTTTGGGGTTTTCTTTTTCCAGCTCTTTGCTCATGTCTTTGTAATACATTGTCTTCTTGAGATACACTTTGAAATCTTCGGTTCTTTTGCTTCCTCATTTCTTTCTTTTGCTTTGGCTACTCTCTACATTCAAGAGCAAGTTTCAGAGTTTTCTCTGACATCCAGTTTGATCTTTTCTTACTTTCTTGTCTTTTTAACGATCTTTTGCTTTTCTCAGGTATTATGCCTTTGATGTCATTCCACAACTTGTCTGGTTTTTGATCCTTAGTGTTCAACACAGCTAATCTGTTTCTAGGATGGTCTCTAAATTCGGGTGGGATATTCTCAAGACTATACTCTGGCTCTCATGAACTTGTTCTAATTTTCCTCAGTTTCAATTTAACTTGCATATGAACAACTGATGTTTTGTTTTTGCAGTCAGCGTCTGTTGATAATGAGCTTTTCTATTGTCTCTTTCCATAGACGTAGTTGACTTGATTCCTGTGTATTCTATCCAGTGAGTTCCATGTGTATAGTTGCTGTTCATGTTGGTGAAAAGCCATTTTTACAATGAAGAAGTGACTGATCTTGCAAAATTCTGTCATGCAAGCTACAGCATTATTTCTATCACTGAGGCCATATTTTTCAAAAACTGATCCTTCATCTTTATTTGCAGCATTTTATTCCACTCACCAGTAATTATCAATGCTTACTGATTGCCTTTCAATCAATTTCATGCTGCTGAAGCTGACAAAATCATCAGTTTCTCCATTGGAGGCCTCAGTGGTTTGTGTGTAAATCTGAAAGCTAGTCATGTTAACTGGCTTCCTTTGTAGGTATCAGGATGTTATCCTATCACTGACAGCATTGTACTTCACGATAGACCTTGAAATGTTCTGTTTGTTGATGAGTGCAACATGATTCCTCTTTAGTTGTCATTCTCACCATAGTAGACCATATGACTGTCCAATTCAAAATGACTAATACCAGTTCATTTCAGCTCATTAACGTCTAAGATATTGACGTTTGTGTTTTCCTTTTCATTTTCTTTGGACAGTTTCCAGTTTTCCTAGATTCCTACTTTGTACATTGCGTTTTACAATTAGTAGTGGAAGTTTGCAGCTGTTTCTTCTCGTTTTCAGTGGTGTCACATTAGTGAATGAGGAGTGATAACTTAACCTACATCATTAAGGTCTACTCTACTTTAGGGAGTGAGATCTTCCCTATTTGTCTTTTGAGTATCTTTCAACTGGAGGGACTCATTTTTTGTCACTACATCTGACAATGTTGCACTGTTATTCATAAGGTTTTCACCAGCTAATTCTTGTCACGAGTAGATTGCTGCGACCTCCTTCCTTGTCTTTCTTGTATGTCAGTTTGTTGTACTGTGGGGGCTTGCATACTGCTGTGATGCTGAAAGGTATGCCACCAGTATTCAGGTCCCAGCAAAGTCACTCATGGTGAACAGGTTTCAGCTGAGCTTGCAAACTAAGATTAACATTCAGAGAAATACAAATTAAAACTGTGGTAAGGTACTATCTCACCATAAAGAGGCTAGCATTAATGTAACAAACACTAAATAGTGAATGATGGAGGGTTTGTAGAGAAACTGGAATACTTGTACACTGTTAGTATGAGTATAAAATGGCATAACCATTTTGAATATAATTTTATTGCTTCCTTGAAGCTAGGAAAAATGTGCTATACTTTCCAGCGGTCCCACTCTTTGGAATATATCTTACAGAAATAAGAACTGTTTCACAAACATATTTATGCACACCTGTGTACATTGCAGCACTGCCCACAATAGAAAAAGGTGGAAACCACTTAGAAACCCGTCAATTAATGGATGAGTAAACAAATTATGGTATACACACAACAGAATACTATGCAACAACAACAAAGAACAATGATGAATTCACAAAATATGGGTGAATCTAGAAGGCATTAAGCTGAGTGAAATTAATCATTTGAGAAACAACCAATACTGTGTGAGACCTCTATTATAAGAACCTAAGATGAGGTTTAAACACAGAAGAAAACATTCTTTGTTAGAAAACATTCTTTGATGATTACGAGGATGAGGAGATAAGGAGAGGGGAATTCGCTAACTGGATAGTAGATGAGAATTGTTTTAGATGGAGGGAAGGATAACATATAACAGAAAGAAAATAAAGTCAAGTGGACTAAACAAAAAGCTAGAAAGCTTCCCGAACACAACTAAACAATTCTAGGGACAGAATAGGAGGGTCAGGGGCCTGGGAATCATGGTTTTAGGGGACTTACAGGTCAATTGGCATAACAAAGTTTATAAAGAAAATGTTCTGCATCACATTTGTGAGTGGCTTCTAAGATCTTAAAAGCTAGTAGGAGTGGTTGGTTGTCTAAGATGTATCAACTGATTCAGCTCATCAGGAGCAAAAGCAAGTGAAGAACATCAAAAACACAAGGAAAACATTAGTTCAAGGAACAAAACAGTCCACATAAACCAGAGACTCTGTCAGATTGAGACCAAAAAAATAGATGGTTCCTGGCTGCCACTGATAACTGCCCCAACAGGGAACACCACAGAGTACCTGACGACACAGGAGAAAAGTGAAGCACAGAACTCAAATTCACGTAAAAACAGACCAGACTTAGTTGTCTTACTGAGATTAGAGGAACTCTAGAACACAAGGTCTCTGGACTCTTTGTTAACCTAAAACTAAAACCATTCCTGAAGCTGACTCTTCAGACATAGATTAGACTGGCTATCAGATGTAAAACAATATTCATGAAGAGTGTGTTTCTTAGTTCACGTAGGTACACAAGACTAAATGGAAAGTTTCTGTCCAGAGGTCAGATGGGAAGGCAAAAGAGGATAGCAGCTTGTTGAATGGATAAGAAAAACACAGGGTGGAAGGGAGTACACTGTCACATTACAGGAATTGCAACTAGCGTCACATTACAGTACATGTATAAATTTTTGCACGAGAAAGTAACTCAAGCTATTTCTACTTAATGCATAATTAAAAAAAAATCACATACACACACAAAAGATTGACTTAATGGTGGTCTGACTCTTTCAAGATGCACTTAAAACTCAAAAGCCTGTCTCCATAAAAGGGCATACCATTCCACGGGCAAGGACTAGAAAACAAGAGGGGAAAGCCAGTGGTTATAGCGTACCCATGTTTGAGATGGAAGAATGTTGACGTGTGGGGTTGTTAACCAGTGTTCCAAAACAATATGTGTACTAACTGGTTAATGAGAAGTTAGTTTGTTATGTAAAACTTTATCTACAGTATTAAAAAAAAAGTCTGTTTTTGAGATCTTATCGTAGGGATCTCATACAATATTTGTCCTTTCCCATAAATCTTAATGAAGATCCACTCTTCGGACACAAATGTATTGGACTTGGCGATGCAGAGTGGCCATATATTGGATGCACTTTATGCTTCTATGCATCTATAGGATATCATCCTGCTGACCTTTGGCTGGATGAAGGAGAGTGGGTGGAGAGGAGGGGAAAAGAGACTGTTGGGAGGATGAGACATATATGGAGCAGAGAGGAATAATCTGCTGTTACCAGGCAGGGAGAGCAGTGGAAGCTTCATATAGGTGGGCATGTGAATTTATATGGGAATGTACATTTTCACTCAGTCATAATTAAAACAGAACCAAAAAACTCTATCTCCAAAAACGTCTTATAGAGGTGAGCTAGATACTGACTTTTCATAGAGGTGAGCTAGATACCGACTCTTTCTACCACTGGGATATTGTAGTTAGGCAGGGACGGGTTTGTTCATCGCTTTCTTTTTACGGAGGCTTGTAGCTGCTGATCCAGAAGAAAATAGAGATGTTTGAGGTGCTGGGAGTTCTGTTAGATGATGATGTTTTTGTAACATAAGATTATGAATTCTATTCCTAGCATCATATGATTTAAATTTAGCTGAGAGCTGGACTGGCTGTGTGTCTTTGACTACATATCTATTAAAAGAAAGCTCTGGGCTACAAGAGAAAGGCTTGTCATAGCTGTGCCCAGTGTTTTGGAAACCGTGGAAAGAGGAAGAATATTTGAGAAGTGAGAAACTTAGTAGAAATTCAAGTAGATGTGAGATAGCTAGACTCAGGAAAGTGCCAATAAGGTTAAAAATGTCACCTAACTGGTTTGACCAAATGTAAGACTCCCAAACACTTTGTATTTCTGTTGCTGTTTTTTAGAAGTATGCATTTTCCTTATAGGCCTTAGGGATCCCTGGTGGCAGTGTAGTTAAAGTGTGTGGCTGTTAACTGAAGTGTCAGCTGTTTGAACTCACCAACCTCTTCACAGGAGACAGATTTAGCAGTCTGCTTCCACGAGGGATTACAGCACTGGTAAGTATGAAGCAGCTCTACTTTGTCCTGTAGGATTACCATGAATCAGAATCAACTTGACAGCAATGGGTTTCGTAAGCTAGTGTTTCTTCTGATGAAAATGTGTCTGAGTTAGTGCCTCTTTCTGTAAAATGGAAATAAAGGGTGAACCAGCTATGACATTCTAAAATTATGGGTTGAAAAGCATTTTATGAATCAGTACTCACACGGAGTACTTGGATAACTGATGTGTGTTTTGAGTAGCCCATCAAATTGTCACTTGATTTAAACTTATCTCCAGACCTTCTTTCACCTTGTAACTAAATGTCTGTTAGAGCAGCAAAACCCAAATCAAATCAAACCCACCACAGTCAAGTCTATTTCAATTCATAGTGACCCTAAAGACAGAATAGAACTGGCCCAGAGAGTTTCGGAGCAGAGTCTGGCAGATTCAAACTGCCAACCTTTTAGCACTTAATCACTAGTCACCCGGGTAGACTAGCATGGATATGGAAATAGACCTGGATGTTGCCGAAAACTCAAAGCAGATGTGTGGTGTAACTGGGTAGCACATCTGGCATCAGGAATCTGACAGTTTAGGAGAGATGAAACCTCTTTACTTTTATTTAGTATCTATAACAGCAAGGAATCCCTGGTGATGTAGTGGCAAGTGCTGTGGCTGCTAACCAAACAGTCAGCAGTTCGAATCCTCCAGTAACTCCTTGGCAACTCCATGGGGCAGTTTTACCCTGTTCTTTCGGGTAGCTATGAGTAGGGATCAACTCAATAGCAACAGGTTTGGGTTGTTAGGTTTTCTAACACTAAGTAACTGTAATATAAGTCAGAATTGACTCCACAGCAATGGTGATGCTTGGTTTTCTAACAGTAAAGAAACTCTGGTGGCCCGGTGGTTAAGAGCTATGGCTGCTACCAACAGCTGGCAGTTCAGATCCACCTTGGAAACCGTACGGCATAGTTCTACCCTGTCCTCCTGTTCTGTTCATAGCTATAGGGTTGCTATAAATAGGAATGAACTCAGCAGCAACAGGTTTGGTTTGTTTGGTTTTCTAACAGTAAGTAACTGTAACAGAACCTGAATCTTACCGTCATTTATGGCTGTTGCAATTTAGTAGCAAGCTAGGGAACCTGGAAAATTTTTCCTACCTGCAGGTATCCCAGAGAGGTATACATGCTGCTCCTGAATGGTAGTCTTGCATAAACACTCTGAATATGCGGCTATTTCTTTCTTAATTGCTTTTTTCCCAGCTGGAAAAAGCAGTGGAGGAAAGAATGTTTTGTCCTTGCGTATCTCCGTCCTGGAGAACCAAGTGAAATGCCGTAGACCTAATAAGATTTAGCTTTCCAGCAATATAAATAATTTAATCAGATTAATGACATTGTTCTACCTGAGGGGTTCCATAGTTAGCGGATTATTGAAGCCACGTGAAAGTTATCTGCCATTAGCACCTGGAGGAATTCCTGTTGTCTCGGACTGTGGAATCGCACGATATGAATATTCCTGTCATGCAAACTGTAAAGATAATAAGCCCCTGGCATTTTGTAAGCTATATAAATCCACAGATTTCACATTAAATATTTAAGGCACAGGAGGTGTTATTTGTTAGGCTGTAGATAAAAGGAGTTCAACTGCTTCAGCCCTTCTTTTCCCTTTCGGGAAGTCTTTCTTTGTTGAAGGTACTTTCAAGCCTTTTTTATTATACGTATTTTTTTTCTCCTTTAGCTTGTATATTGTTTCATTTCCTCTGGAGGTATCCTTTGGACTTTGCATGAGAAGCATTCAAAATATTTTTTCAGAAGTTCAAAATATTTTATATTAGCAGAAATCCATGTCAAAGCACAAAAGGACATGATTGCAGTAGTATCTCAATATATCATGACTGCTAGAGATCTGTGAATAAGACCATTCCATTATTCTGTCCCTAAAGTATTCAAAAAGCAAAATTTTTTAGCTCTTTATGTTTCATTCATCTTGGTTAGTTCTTATGGGACTAGGGGAAAAAAGACCAGCCTTTAAATATGGACAGATTATTTAGATCTTTAAAAAATATCTTTATAAGACCTTTTATGTAAATAAAATTCATAACTCAGAAATTAAATTACTGTCTGAATGGTTGGTGTAGAGAATACTGTCACCATATATATATATATTTTATTATGGCTGAGTGAAAATGTACATTCCCATATAAATTTATATGCCCACCTATATGCAGTTTCCACTGCTCTCCCTGCCCGGTGACTGCACACCATTCCTCTCTGCTCCATACATGTCTCATCCTCCCAACAGTCTCCTTTCCCCTCCTCTCCACCCACTCTCCTTCCTCCAGCCAGAGGTCAGCAGGATGACATCCTATAGATGCACAGCACCATAAAGTGCATCCAATACATGGTCACTCTGCATCACTAAGTCCAATCCATTTGTGTCCGAAGAGTAGACCTTCGTACCATATTTTATACAGCGAGAGGACACAGCTCACTTTGCTGTAGCAGGACATGCTGGGATGTGAATTGTTTCTAGATTAGAGTGCTTCTCACTGGGTAAGGGTGCTGCTTAATTTACTGTGTTCCACTCAGTATCTCAGTCAGGGTTCTGTCAGAGAGGGATGGCAAGCTCAAATGAGTAAGTTGAGAGATAAATGAGGGACTGTTTGTAGACATCTGGCCATGTTTAAGGGAATCAGTAAGCCCAAAGAACCCTCCTCAGGCTAACAAAAGTGGAGAGCCTTTAACATACTGTTCTGAAGGGGAAAGCAGAGGAAATGATTATTGGTTTTCTAAATCTGTAGAGTTCTTGGGTGGTACAAACTGTGTGCTGGGCTGCTAACTGAAAGGCTTGGAGGTTGGAACTCACCCAGAATCACCTCTGAAGAAACTCTGATGATCTGCCTCCAAAAATTAGCTGTTGAAAGCCCTGTAGAGCAAAGTTTTACTCTGAAACACATAGGATTGCTTTGAGTTGGAATTGATTTGTGGACGATAGGAAGTATCCAGTAAAGCATTTCTAGACATTTTGTTTTTGTCTTTGGGGGGTGGGGTGGGGGGAGAGTTAATTTCTTTGCACAGTAGTAAAGGATTGCACTTAATAATTTACATTATCATTGCCAGCTCTCCTTGTATGAGTCAATACGAGTGTATAAAGCAGATTAGCATTTGTGCTGCTGTTTCTTCTATACAATTAAACTTCTATCTTTGATACCATTTGCAAATTGTCCAGTGGAGTTTGCTAACCCCGGCCACATGGAGACACAAAAGACCATGGAAGATTAGTATACAATATATAGGTCACAGAAACAGCAGGAGATCTTTTGAAGCTCTTATATATACTGACATGTTTTAACTGAAGTACTTTCAGATTGCTACATCATGTTAAAACTCTAGTGGAGATAACCAATGACCCTGGTGTACTTAAGATGAATTGTAGTTTGTTTGCTCAAGAAGACAGTGCAATTAAAAATATTTATGCAATTGCTCTTCAGAGAGCCCTGAACATTAACACTAGGCTATAAATTACCAGAACCTTCAAAAAAGCAGGGAGAAGGGAAGTTCTCGATAGGGTGGTCCAGGAGTTTATTTATAAAACTGGTGCATTTTCAGCAAGTATGAAGTCACTGTAAGGACATTCCAGGCAATTGGGAAGCCACTGGTGGGCTGATAAAGGAATTGAATTATAATGTGTATCTAATTCTTCCCTTAGCAGCAATTGTAAGATACAGATCAGGAATTTATCACCTCCTCTTTGGAGAGACCTCCAACTAAATGACTAACCAGTGCTGTCTTCAATCTTGCTGGCTTTAGTGGTGGTCTAAATAAATCATTCCCAAACAAATATGCTTTAAAACCTTTTACCCTATTTAAAATGATAGGCTTGACTAAGTAAGTCCTTATCAAATTATAGTAGTGCCTTTTGCCCTGTCGCTCTTTCCATTAGAAACCTCTATTTTTAGAGATTTGTAACTCAGATTTCCTTTGAGGGAGGAACTTCGGCACTCAAAATAGTGAGAAAGAGAGGGAGAGAGAGAGAGAGAGAGAGAGAGAAGTATTCATTGCTATTACTCTTGCTTTTATTTGTTTATTTATTTTAAAGTACCTTATTTCCTAACTGAATTATGAAAGGAAACAAAGTCCTGGCCACACGAATATTTTCTGACCCTTTTTCTTTGCAGTCAATCACATCTTTCTCTCCCTTTCTAGAGTTTTGAAGCCCTTAAATTCTATTTAGCCTAAATCTGTTCCTAATTCTCTCTGTGATCTAAATTTTTAGATTTTTTTTTTGTTATTCTTTACTGTTGTGTGTATTACAACTGTTTTTCTATTTTGAAAAACCTAAAATAATTTATGGAGCCCTGATGGCAGTTGGTAGTTTGAATTCACTAGCTGTTTCTTGGAAACCCTATCTGTCCTGTAGGTTTGCTATGAGTCAGAATTAACTTGGAAGTAATGGATTTTTGGTTAAAATAGTTTGTAGCAAAGAATAATTTCCAGTTAAACATCAAATTACTTTAATATTTAATAACTTAGAAATTGTATCTCAGTGTTGATGTCCTATCCCTTGGGTTAGAACTGGATAGGGGACAGAGGTAATATACTCAATCAACCTATTTAACGGAGCCAGGTTGAGTTTTACATGAGGAGTGCTTTTTACTCAAGATTATGAAGTTGATCAGAGTGAAAATACCAGACTTATATTATGAGACAGAATCAACTCAACAGTACACAACAGTAACAACATGTGCTGGGAAAAGTGCTGATGGGGAAAGCCAGGAGAGTGAGAATCTAAGGAAAATTGTAGGTTCAAGGGAGTTGGTTGAAAAACTGAAGCCAAAGAGCCAAAGAGCAGACCCAAATGAGTGAAGGCAAGAGTAAGAACTAAACAACAACAATAACAAAACATTACTGTTGAGTTGATTCTGACTCATAGTGACCCTACAGGACAGACCAGAACTGCCCCATAGATTTTCCAAGGAGCCACTACACTGCTGGGGTTTCTAAGAGTAGTACCAGCCTGACAAAAAGGCATAGTATGAGAATGGGTAAACATTGGTTGTCTGGATGAACTTTGATGTGAGTCCAATGCCCAGAACTTGTTCTTATATATGCCAATGCATATTTACTGGTGAGCTTGATTCATTTAGAAACACTAGTGTGGACTAAACACTCTTTAATTTATATAATTTCTGTTTTTTTTGTGGGGGGTACCACTACTGTTTTGGATGATGAGTTATGCTATATGGGGGCTTGTCATGATGTATGTGAATGCACGTTTTATGAGCTTGTGAAAAGTGGAAATGTGTGGTATGTTATCATTTGGGGCTGAAATTTGACAGAGTATTGTAGACTTGTGGATGTATCAGTGATATCAAGACAATTCGGAAGGAGTTCCGAAATTGAAGGGTTAAGTTAGAACTGAATTAAGAATCAGAAGAGACACTCTGGTTTTGAGAAGGGTAATTTGAACCTATTTGTCCAGTCAAACCAGCTGGAAAATTTGGGTAGAACACTAAGGAACATCTTGAAGGCATGGGGAAACAGCAAAATAGTAAAAAATAAGCAGGCTAGGATCTGGGGTTAGCTCAGAGACCCGAGTAAGGGTTTGGGGCTGCTTTACTTCTAGAGATGTTGGTCATTTTGGAGATGTGTATTACGAGATGTATATTTTGACAGCTTTAAGGGGCTTGGGTCAAGAACTAGAGTCCAGAGTTACCAAGATGGGAGGCTGTGTGACTTCTGTGTTTTAGACTAGGACACTGTTTTAGTTATCTGGTGCTGCTTTAACAGAAATGCCACAAGTGGATTGCTTTAAAAAGAGAAATTTTATTTTGTTACAGACACATTTTTTTTATTTTTGTTTTATTTTTGTTTTTATTATTTTTGTTACAGCTACAAATCTGAATTCAGTGTGAGAAATTATCACAGTCCTGTAGGCTAAGAGTTCAAAGTCAATATGAGAGTATTCTGGCACAGGATCCTCAGGTTCCAAGGATGCACTCTACTTTCTGGTGCTGCTTTCTCAGTGGTATGAGGTTCCTAAATTTCAGCTTGCCTTCCTTTATTTTATATTCTAAAAGACTTCCCCAGACCACAACACAACCCTACACTTTAAGTTTTGCCTCACCAACTCAACTGCAGCCCACCTACCCTCATTAACATTATCCCAACCTCATCCCCCACTGCCATCAAGTCAATTCTGACTCATAGTAACCCTATAGGACACAGGAGAACTGTCCCATAGAGTCTCCAAGGAGCACCCGGCAGATTTGACGTGCCAACCTTTTGGTTAGCAGCCATAGTACATCAACATTATAGAGGCAGAAATTTTGACATGGAGGAACATCACACAATACCAGGAATCATGGGCTAGCTAAATTAGTACAGAGATTTTTGGGGGGAACATAATTTAATCCACAACAGAAGCCAAAGCATTGAACCTCGAGTTAAAGAGAGCTCGAAGAAGTCATGATCTCTTGACACTGCAGCTCAGGTTTATGTCTCAGTCTCTAAAGCTAGATTAAAGTGAACCCAGATTGCTAGTTCCTATAGCTGCACAGCAAAATTGAACTTAAATCTTCTTTGGTAGAAGACATCAACATCCTGTACTTCAAACCATTTCTGCAAACAATTTTAAAAATACACTATTTAGTAAACAGTAAAAACAACCAGATACATAAAGAAACAAGAAAACATGAATCAAACAGCAGACAATAGAAACAAACCCATAAGGGCTCCAGATATTAGACTTACCAGAGATTTTAGGATAACTCTGCTTTTTGTATTTAAGGAGATTAAATACAAGATTAAGAATTTTGGCAGGGAGGTGGAGCAAAGACAGCGGACTAAACGCACATTTCCCTAAATACCTCTGGAAACCAAGACCTGAAATGATAGTTAAATGGAGCCTTCTGGACACCTAATGAGCCCTGGGATGCGGCATAGGGCTGTTAATATGTACTTCATACCACTGAACGCAAAGCTGAGTCTTACTGGCAACACAAGTATAAACAGGAGTGCACCCTGAGATCTCCATTAAAAGACCGCAATCGATAGTCTGGGGGCCTTGCAGTTCTCCTGCAAGCAGGGCCCCTGGCCCTGATGATACCCCTGTCCGTAAATCATAATGAAGGTCAATTTTGCAGACAGCAGTGGATTGGACTTGGTAATGTAGACTGACCATATTGTGTGGGCACTTTACGGTTCTAGGCATCAACAGGAGGTCATCCTGTTGATCTCATACTGGAGGAAGGGGAGTGGGTGCAGAGGAGAAGATTGGAGACTGTTGGGAAGATAACACATGCATGGAGCAGAGAGGAAGAGGGTGCTGTCACCCGGCAGGGAGAACAGTGGGAGCTGCATGTAGGTCAGTGTGCAAATTTATATGGGAATGTTCATTTTCATTCAATCATAACAATAAAAAAAAGAATTCTGGTAGGAAATAGATAACTATAAGAAAACAGAAATTCTAGACCTAAAGGTTACAGCAACCAAATTTATGGTTTCGAGGGATGGATGACGAACATGATAGACTGAAATGAAGAGATAATTGACTCACTGCCAAGTAAATCAGAAGAAAATATCCAGCCTTCAGTACTAAATGACAGCCAAATGACTTAAGTATGAAGAATAAAGAAAATGAATAAAAGATGTAGAAGATATGATAAAAGTTTACTACACCTGTGACTGGAGTTTTGGAAGAGAGAAGACAGAAAACTGGAAAAAAAAAAAAAAAAAGCGGTATTTAAGGTATAATGGTTGAGAACTTTCCCCAAACCAGTGAAATACATCAAGCTGCAGATTTCAGAGGTGGTATTCTAGCAGGATAAATAAAGAGCAATTCATCTGTAGGCAAACACACACAAAAATAAGAAAGCAAAAGAGATTGCAGTCAAAAGAGCAGTAGTTCACCTGACAGCTAGCTGACTTCTCAACAATATAGACAGGAAAAGAGGGAGCAAAGGCAAGGGCAAATGTGAAGTCCAGGGAGCTGGAACTAATGGGGTAGCTCCAGTAACAGAAGGGGACAGATAGAGGAATTGTGGAGAGATGACAGAAGCTCAAAAGAGGCATGTCATGGATTGCAACATGTCCCTCCCAAAATACAAGTATTGATTTGACTGGGCTATGAGTTCCAATAGAAAAGCCTGGTGGTGTAGTGGTTTAAGTGCTACATCTGCTAATGAAAAGGCAGGCAGTTCAAGTCCACCAGGTGCTCCTTGGAAACTTTATGGCACAGTTCTCCTCTGACCTCTAGGTTAACTATGAGTCAGACCTGACTTGATGTCGGTGGGTTTTTTATGAGACCCAGTATGGTGCAATTTCTCCCATGTGTTGTGAATCCTGCCTCTGTGATACTGATGATGGAGAATGGACAGAAGTTGTGCTGGTAATACAGGACTCAAGTTACTAGCTGTGGGAGAGAAGTGAGCATAGAGAGTGGGGAACCTCATATCATCAAGAAGGTGCCACTGAGAGCAGAGCACATCCTGTGGACCTGGGGTTCCTGTGCTGAGATGTTGTCACCGGATTTGGACTCAGCCTACCGGACTATGATAAATTCTCTTACTGAATAGACTTACAATTTGTAAATGGATTTGTGGCTTACCGGACTGTGACAATAATGTTTCTCTTCATGAAAGCATCCAGCAGATGTTCTTTCTATTAGAGCAGTACTAGATGACTAAAACAAGACTAACTCAGCAGTTTAAGCCGGGAGTTGTATAGACGGATTTGATTGCGTTTGTTCATTCTTCTTATCATGGGTTGAATTGTGCCCCCCAGAAACATGTGTGACAATTTGGCTGGGCCATGATTCCTAGTATGTTATGATTGCTCTCCATTTTCTCATTTTCTTATGCTGTAAATCCTAATCTCTGCTGGTGTTTAATAGACTGGATTATGTTAAAAAGGAACAGAGTGGAACTGTAACACTCTTCCTAAGGTCACCTCCCTGCTCCAACGTAAAGGAGTTTCCCTGAAGTGTGGCTTGCAGCACCCTTTATCCTTTTATCTTATAAGAGATAAAAGAAAAGGGAAGCCAGCAGAGAAATGGGAACCTTATGCCGTCAAGAAAGCAGGACCAGGAGCGGAGTATGCTCTTCAAACCTGTTCCTGCGCCACGATGGTCCCTCACCAAAGAAAGATTTACGCTACACAAGGGCCTTCCTGCAGAGCCCACGGAGAGAGAGTGACTTCCCTGGAATCGGCACCTTGAATGCAGACTTCCAGCCTACTGGGCTGTGTAAAAATAAACTCTTTGCTACAACCATCCACTTCTGGTATTTCTGGCAGAGCAACACTAGTGAAGACACTTCTTAAAAGCTTTATCAGTTGAATGTGTGTCTGTTGGTCACAGATTTGAGTAAATTAGCTTTTTAACCTGGTTTCTGGTACTTTCTGTTATTGATGAAGAGAAATGGTATGTAGCATTTATTCCTGACACTTTTCACAGGTTATGTTGTCTTCTATAGATTTTTTGATACTTGATGAGGACAAAGTGGCACAAACCTAGGCCCTGCCTTGTTTGGCTGCAAAAGAGAATCATAAGATACAATCTGATCTAAAATGTATTCAAAGCAGTTCCTAGTATGCTATTCAGAACTCTTACTCAGTGAAATCCAAATAAAAAACAGCACTTTATACTTAAGAAAATAGAAAAGAAATTCATTCCCAGAGACTTCAGGCAACAATATTTAGTATGAGCAAATATTTTAAAACCATTGTGATCTATACATCAGAACCAAGAAGCACATACTTCAAAGATTGTTCCTGGATTCATATTTACTTGTAAAAACACAGATGTCCTCTTCTCTCTTAATAAAACCAATGACTTGCAACCATATTCTAAAGAAAGTCTTTTTCAGCTATCAAAGTGCTAGAAGCACATCTCTGAATATTTCCAACATGCCATTGTAAGAACCCATATTTCAATTTCTAGATTGTGTCTTGAGCTGTATCATGCCTGATTCAAATCTCTTTAACAATGTCCAACTGCATCTATTCTCACTGTATTGCCTACACAACCTACATAGTTTGGCCCTGTCTATTTACTATTAGGATGAAGAGAGCCAACCAAAGACAGATCATGGCAGATGAAAGGCAGCAGTTAACGAAGGTATTTATGTGGAGACCTTGGACGGCACGACTGCCAGAAGTTGTATCTGAAATTTGAGATCCCCAGAAATAAAGATAGACTCTGTGAGCATTTTCCAAATAGATCCAGTTCAGACCAGGACAAATGAGGAGTGTTGGATCAGTTGCAGAAAAAAGATCCAGAGTGCATTTGGCTATGTGACACTGACCTGGTCATGAGGAAATGTATGATTGTGATTGTAAAAATGGACCAATTCAGGACCTAATGCCTTTGGGCCTTGCTCCCTAAGGCACAAATGACCAAAGAGGAAGGCTTTTCTACGTCTGTGAACAACACAGAGTGGAAACACTTAGCCAGAAAAAAGGATGGGCATATATTAGTGTCTTAGTTATATCACGTAGCTGGTTAAATGATTAAGAAAACAAACGAAGGCTCATTGAAGTGATGACCATTTAATATAGCATCACTGTGACCGATGGTTTTTCTCTGTAAACCCTTAACATCAAAAGGATCAATGTTAGAAGCTGTTCTGTGTTGATTGTTAGGCTAAGTGATAATCTTTATAATCCCATGGAATATAAATTCTGAGAGACGCAGAGTGGTGGGAAACAGAAAAGAAAAGAAACTCAAGTATCTTTTAAGACCTTGGCTTTTCACCATCTGCTTGTTGATTCACTGGTCCCATTTCTTCCTCAACTGTTTATTTGCATGGCAGCACCAGCTGCCCCCTCAAATCTGAATTGCTTGACTTAATCAGACAGGTCCCTGATTGAGAACTGTGTTACAAATTGGCAGATGAGTACTGAATTGTTTTTAATAAGACACAGAGTTCTGGGTGGTTTGTGCCCAAGCTACAACTGTTTGTTGGCAGCTACAGTAACCAGCGGTGTTCCTTTCATCTTGAGGAGAAAGGCCAAAGGCATCCAAAAGAAGTCTTTGAGTTTTGTACTCAGAAATTCCACTCATCTGTCTAATGTTTTTCTTTTTTTTTTAATTAGAAGGATACACATACGACTTAATTAATCAAGCCTGTCTTAGGGAATTATGCATTTATTAATGGTTTTTGCACTCAAGCACATTATTAAGGGATTTGTGCTAAGCACCTGACATAAAACAGACTAATTTTGCTTGCTTTGCTTAATGTATTGAGAAACGGCATGTTGATCGGATTTCAAAACATGTAAGTTACGAACTAATGGCCTGTTTAGAGGGTTTAAAAACTCAATGCTTTGGCAGTCTAGCTTTTTAGCGGTATTTTAAAAGGTACTCCATAATGGGGAAGGGAGAGTAACTTGGTCAGGGGGCAGGTGCACTAAGAAGTGAAAGAAAAAGAGATTGTAGATGAAAAAAGCCCTGGAGGGCGGGGCAGGGCACGGTGGGCAGGGCAGGGCATGATTTTTGCCTTGGTATTTCTTGCTTTTCTCTTTCCACAGATTTTTGGTGCCCACATATGAGCCAATCCTGTAAAGACCCCTGTTGGGTATTTGAATGGCTGAAATGACTAGGTCATACAATCAAACCTGTGGAAGCCACAACCTGTGTAAGGTCAAAACCTGCCAGTCAAGGAAAACACAGATATTTTCCACTAAAACAAGTGATGAAAAAGTGGTTAGACTGCATCCCGTCAAATGTGAAAAACTTTTGAGACCCAGTGGGCTGGTCCAATTCTGGTTCTCACAGGTTTCACTGTGTGGTATATAGATGTTGTCAGAGGATTGATTATGCCAATCCATATTCCAACGGCTGATCCAATTGTATTCTGAGCTCCTTAGGTTACTGGTCATTTTCTTCATTTTTATTTATGACACTGCTTAAAAATACATTATCTGACACGGTCAACAACATTATTAAAAAGACATTATGTGTCGAGCCAAGAAATCCTTCACATAGTCCACAAAAATTTTATACATCAAAGCTCTTATTCTTATGGCTTCAGTAACCTAAAAATAATATGAGTAACACATCACAGAATGCTCTCTGTAGGTCTGCAGTAAAAAGAAACTTAGTTTGGCCAACTGGAAAACAAGCTTCATGAATTCAGAGAATTTTCCACATTTCATTTATACCAAACAGTGGCCAGATGATATCATGGAAGGAAGGCTACCTCCTGCTGAGCTGCTAAATATTCAAGTCCTGCCAGTCAGCATTGTCCCAGGAAGGCAGAGAACACAGAGGACCTGAATTTAGAGTACTGTGATAGTTCAGGGAAAGGCCTTTTGAGCCAGATGGCTGGCCTGGATTGAAATGCTGGCACTACCACTTGGCAGCTTAGTGATCTTGCTCAGCTCATGTGGCCTCTTTAAACTTCAGTTCCAAATGTATCTAGGTTTTCAGTGATGACTGAATGAGATAACACGAGGAAGTATTTAATACGCTAACTTTATTCTTATCTACCAGTCGTTAACCGTGTGCTAGGAGAGATTTCTTGGTATGCTTTCATTGTATGAAAATTCAGTTATGTCCTTGGTTATGCCTCCTTCCTGTATTGGTTGGTAGAAACCTCAGTTTAGAAATGGTATCTCGTCTCTGACAATTACAAAAGTTTTTAAAAAACAACAAAAAGGGATTGCAGTCTAGTCAATTTTTCTTCTATTCAAATATGCCAGAGTAGAACTCATCTCCACAGTATCTTCAATGTTTGTCATCTGGAAGTAGACCACCAGGCCTTTCTTCTCATGTGCTTCCCGGTGGATTCAAATCACCAACTTTTTTGTTAAGAGCCAAATGTGTAACCATTTACACCACTTTCCTGCATGTGTTTTTCCATAGCAACTACAGAACTACCTTCAGCCTGTTTTATTATACTTATGACCTTTTAATTTGAGTTCTTTCTTCCACAGTAAGTAAATAATAACAATAATAATAATATCTGAATATGTTGCTTCCTTTCTCTGGAACAAATTCTCTTCTGTTGCTGGTTAACTTCTATTAATTCTTCAGATATCATCTTGTGGAACATTTTATGAACCATTAGACTAGATCACAACCCTATTTTGTACTCTTATAAGACTCTATTCCTTCCTCTTATCTCCTTTATCATTTAAACGAAATATCCATGTCACAAGCTGGGAAAGAACTTGTTATTTTAGGGGGTAGCAGTAGAAACGCCCTTTGGGAGAAAATTGTGCTTGTTGGGAAAATGCTTTGATAGCATTTGGAAGTGAAGTAAGCCCCTTGTGGAATTCAGAGTTGGTCTTGCTATATACTCAGAAGTATAAATCTAGAAAAATTGGAAGCTGTCAGAATAAAATGGAATGCATGATGATCAATATCCTAGGGATCAGTGAACTGAAATGCACTGATATTGGCCATTCAGAATCAGACAGTCGCGTGATCTACTATGCTGGGAATGATAAATTCCAGGAGGAATAGCATTTCATCCATTGCTGAAAAGAGCAATTCAAGATCTATCCTAAAGTACAATGCTGTGAGTGACAGGAAGATGATTAGAATCTGAGCATTATTCAAATTTATGTACTAACCACTAAGGCCAAAGATGAAGAAATTGACGCTTTTTATCAACTACTGCAGTCTGAAATTGAGCAAATATGCAATTAATATGCATTGATAATTACTGGTGACTGGAATGTGAAAGTTGGGAACAAAGAAGAACAATCTGCAGTATGAAAATATGGCCTTGCTAATGGAAATGATACCAGAGATTGCATGATAGAAGGTTACGATACTAAAGACTAACTCACAGCAAATACTTTTTTCCAACAACATAAACGACAACTATACACATGGAGTTTTGCAGAATGGAATACACAGGAGTCAAACTGGCTACATTCGTAGAAAGAAACAATGAAGAAGTTCAACATCATTAGTTAGAAAAAGGTCAAAGGCTGACTGCTGACCAGATCATCAATTGCTCATGTGATACCTTAAGCTGAAGCTGAGAAACTTCAAATTCATGAGAGCTAAAATATGACTCTGAGTATATCCTACTTGAATTTGGAGACTATCTCCAGAATAGATTTGATGCATAACCACTAATAACTGAAAACCAGATGAGTTGTGCGATGACAGTAAGGACATCATACATGAAAAAAACAAAAGGTCATTAAAAGACAGGAAAGGCAGAAAAGACTAAAACAGAAGTCAGAAGAGACTTTGAAACTCTTGAGTGTTGAGTAGGTAAAGCAAAAAGAAAAAATGATGAAGTAAAAGAGCTGACCAGAAGACTTCAAAGGGCAGCTCAAGGAGATGAAGTGACGTATTATAGTGAAATGTGCAAAGAACTGGGATTAGAAAACCAAAAAGGAAGAAAATATTTGACATTTCTCAAGCTGAAAAAACTAAAGAACAAATTCAAGTTTCAAGTTGCAGTATGAAAGGATTCTAGGGGGAAAATACTGAATAATGCAGGAAGCCACAAAAGAAGATGGAAGGAATACACAGTCACTGTATCAAAAAGAACTGGTTGATATTCGACCATTTCAGGAAGGAGCTTGTGATCAAGGACCAATGTTTTTGAAGAAAGAGGTTCACACTGTGCTAAAGGCATTGGTGAAAAACTACTGTCCTGGAACTGATGGAATACCAACTGAGATGTTTCAACAGATGGATGGACTGCTAGAGGTGCTCACTTGTCTATGCTAAACAAATGGAAGAGATTAATATTTGTGTCCATTCCAAAGAAAAGTGATCCAAATGAATGCAGAAACTATGAAATGTCATTAATATTCTAGGCAAGTAAAATTTTGCAGAAGATAATTTAAAAGCAGTTGCAGTAGTACATCAACAGGGAACTGAAAGCAAAGATTATCAGACAGATGTTTACTTATGTTTCATTGACTATGCAAAGGCATTTGATTGTGGGGATCATAACAAATTATTGGTAGCATTGCAAAGAATAGGAATTTCACAATGTTTAAATGTCCTCATGAGAAACATGTACATAGACCAAGGGGCAGCAGTTCAAACAGAACAAGGTGCTACTTCATGTTCTGGTTTAAAATCAGGAAAGGTGTACATCAGATTTGTACCCTCTCATCACACTTATTCAATATGTATGTTGAGCAAAAAATCCAAGGGGTACTACATGAAGAAGAAAAGGTGTCAGGATAAGGAAGAAAACTCATTAACAACCTGCATTATGAAGACGACATAATCTTGTTTGCTGAAAGTGAAGGAGAATCAAAACACTGACTGATGAAAATCAAAGACTACAGCCTTCAATACAGATTATACCTTGTCATGGATTGAATTGCGTCCCCTAAAAAAGTATGTGTCTAGTTGACTGGAAATGGTTCCCAAGATTCTGTGGTTGTCTTCTATTTTGTAATTGTGATTTTCTTATATATTGTAAATTCTGATCTCTGCCTGTGGCTAATGGGGCAATACTAGATTATGTCAAAGAGGATTAGGGTGGGACTATAACACCCTTACTAAGGTCACATTCCTGATCCAATCTAAAGAAATTTTCCCTTGGGTGTGATCTGCACCAGCTTTTATACAAGAAACAAAAGAAGAGGGAACTGAGCAGAGAGCAGGGATCTCATACCACCAAGAAACCAGTGCTGGGAGCTGAGTGTGTCCTTTGGACATGAGGTTCCTGTGCTGAGATGCTCCTAGAAGTTGCTCAGGGAAGTTGATGACAAGGACCTGCCGAGTTGACACGGAGAGAAAGCCTTCCGCTGGAACTGGCAGCCTGAATTCGGACTCTTAGCCTCCTGTACTGTGAGACAATAAACAAGTCTTTGTTAATATCATCCACTTCCAGCACTAGATGACTAAAACATACGTCCACATAAAGAAAACAAAAATCTTCACAATTGGGCCAGTAAGCAGCATCATGATAAATGGAGAAAAGGTCAGTGTTGTTGAGGATTTCCTTTTACTTGGATCCACAATCAAAACCCAAGAAATCTAGCAATGTAATACATTGGGCAAATCTGCTGTGAAAGACCTTTGAAAGTGTTAAAAAGCAAAGATGTCACTTTGAGGACTAAGGAACACCTGATACAAGCCATGGTATTTTTGATTTCCTCATCTGCATGTAAAAAGCTGTACAATGAATAAAAGAAAACTGAAGAAAAATCAACTTTTGAATTATGATGTTGGCAAATATTGAATATACCATAGGCTGCCAAAAGAACAAACAGAAGGGTCTTGGAAGAACTATAACCATGATGCAAGGGTGGTGACACTTTGTCTCAAGTACTTTGGACATATTAGCAGGAAAGACAAGTCCCTGGACAAGGACATCATGCTTGGTAGAGAGTCAGTGAAAAAGAGGGAAACTCTCAATGAAATGGATTGGCAGTAAATGCAACAATGGACTCAGGCACAGCAGTGTTTGTGAGGCTGGTGTGGGATTGGGCAGTGTTTTACTCTGTTGTACGCAAGGTTGCTGTGAGTTGGAACCCACCTGACTGCATGTAACAACAATAACAACATGTGTTCAAAAGAGGGGAAAATCTGTCCTATGTGCTAGAGGAAAAAGAAATTGGCATTGCAAATTCTCATAATTTCAATTAAATAATAAATAATATTGATTGCACAATGGAGTTGAAACAAGAGGAAGGCAAAGGACAGCAGAGGAAGTGGTAAGGTGGAGGAAGGGCATATGCTACCTAAGACAACACTTTTTTGGGTTTTAACTGAAACCTTCAGTAATTTCCACTGAAAGAGTCGGTTAGGTAATTTTGTTGTCGTGGAAATTGAAGGGGACCAGTTTCACAAAAGGACATCCCCGGTTAATGCAAATGGTTAAACTACTAGTTGGAAAGTTGGTGGTTCGAATCCATCCAAAAGTACCTTGGGAGAAAGTCCAGACCATCTACTTCTGAAAGATCATAGTTACTGAAAACCCTGTGGAGCACATTTCTACTCTGACACACCTGGGGTCACCCTGAGTTGGAATTGACTTGAAAGCAAATGGTAAGAAAGTTGTAAAAAGTACTAACTAGCTAGATGAAATGAAACTTGAAATTTCTTAAACCAAAGCTGTAAGAGATGAAGTGATTGGCTGAAGTTCGTGAAACAAGTATGTGACTGAGCTTAGATCTGATTCTTTGACACATTCATTTAACCAGTATTTTTTCAGTAACTATTATAGTTACCTACTCATGATAACCCCTTGCACAATGCGATGAGACTGTTGTGATCCACACGGTTTTTGCTGGCTGATTTTTCAGAAGTGTATTGCCAGGTCTTTTTTCCTACTCTGTCTTGGTCTTCAAGCTCCACTGAAACCCATTCAGCGTCATAGCAATATTCAAGTCTTCACTGTCACATGGGTGGTACAGGAATAGAACCTAGGTGCATGGCCACCAAATGAACTTAGGTTCCCTGCATGGCGGGTGAGAATTCAACCACTGAACCATCACTGCATTTTTGTTAGGTACCATCAAGTCAATTATGACTCATAGCAACCTACTGTGACAGAGTAGAACTGCCCTGTAGGGTTTCTAGGCTATAATCTTTGTGGGAGCAGATTGCCAGCTCTTTTCTCCCACAGAGCTATTTGGTGGGTTCTAATCACCAGCCTTTCAGTTAGCATCTGAGTGAATAACCATTGTGGCACCAGGGCTCCTTTTATTTCTACAGGCAAAGATGAAGAAGAATGTCACAGCATTAAAACAATAAAAATAATTGATTGTTTATAGCAGCAGAACCAGCTCTAAATCAGCAGAGATGATCAAAACAACTTGCCTTGGTAAACATTCTTTGGAAGCCAACCTGTTGGTTACGGCTCCTTTCTCCTGAAAACCAGCCAATAATAAATACCCTCATCTGAGCATACGATGGGTGCCAACTAAACACACGTCTTTAGGGATGCCTTTAGGAATGATGTCACCACCTTTAAATATCTACAAAACTGCCTGTCTCTGAACTCCATATATCCCCCAAATCCTATCTAAGATTAGCAGTCTGATTTCCTCAGTGTGCTTGTGCCTAACAACATAGCACTTTTTTTCTCACGAAAGGAAAAAACACATTGGCTTGGCTAGAGAAGAAGGCCAATATGCAGAAGTAGAACTCGTTTAGATCTACACTAATAATTAGACATTTTTCTTATCAGGAAGACAACTATTTATTACAAAACTCAAGATTTATTTTTTAGATACTGACTTAGATTAATAGACTTGTGTAAATTAGGTCACTTATTGTTAGCATTCCAATCGGAAGGAAAGCTGTTAAAAGGAGCAAGAAGGAAAGATCGGGAGAGGCTTAAATATCAAACTGTATTTAAGTAATTAACCTGGAGAGGGTAAGAAAAATGGACAATGCAATGTATTAGGCCTTTTTAGAAGTCTTTCTGTAATTGGTGGTTGGACAAAAATTTAAGATTGGAGAAGACAAATCAGTCGGTGACTTAAATATTGTTGACAGGTGCCACTGAGTCGGTTCTGACTCTTAGCAACATTGTGTACAACAGAACAAAACACTGCCTGGTCCTGCATCATTCTCACAATTGTTATTCTGGAACCCATTGTTGCAGCCACTGTGTCAGTCCATCTTGTTGACCATCTTCCTCTTTATTTGCCGACTCTGCTTTGTTGTTGTTGTTAGGTGCCATTGAGTTGGTTCCAATTCATTGTGACCCTATGAAAAACAGAACAAAACCCTGTCCAGTCTTGTGTCATGTTCATAATCATTTTTATGCTTAAACCCATTCTTGCGGTCACTGGATCAATCCATCTAACCAAGGGTCTCCCTCTTTTTTGCTAACGCTCCATTCTGCTAAGCATGATGTCCTTCTCCAGGAACTGATCCTTCTTGACAATATGTCCAAAGTATGTAGGACACAGTCTTGCTATCTTTGCTTCCAAGGAGCACTTTAGTTGTGCTTATTCCACAGATCTGTTGGTTCTTTTGGTGGTCCCATGGTACATTCAATATACTTCTCCAACACCACAATTTAAAGACATCAGTTCTTCGTCTGTCTTGTTTGTTCATTGTCCATCTTTCACATGCATATGATGTGACTGAAAATACCATGGCTTGGGTCAGGGTCACCACAATTTTCAAGGTGGCATCTTTACTTTTCAGTACTTGAAAGAGGTCCTTGGCAGCAGATTTTCCCAATGCAATGTGTCTTTTGATGTCGTGACTACTGCTTCCTTGGGTGTTGATTTTGGACCCAAGTAAAATGAAGTCCTTGACAACTCCAATCTTTTTTCCATCTATGACAATGTTGCTTACTGGTCCAGTTGTGAGGATTTTTGTTTTCCTGATGTTGAGGTGCAATCCATACTGAAGGCTGTAGTCCTTGATCTTCATCAGTAAGTGTCTCAAATCTTCTTCCCTTCCAGCAAGTAAGGTGGTGTCATCTGCATAATGCAGATTGTTAATGAGTCATACTCCAATCCTGATACCACATTCTTCATCACAGAATCTAGCTTCTTGGATTATTTGCTTGGCATACAGATTAAAAATGTATGGTGAAAGGACAGAACCCTGATGAATACCTTTCCTGGCTTTAAACCATGCAGTGTCCCCCTGTTCTGTTCACACAAATGCCTCTTCATCCATAAACAGATTCTTTAAGAGCACAGTTAGGTGTTCTGGAATTCCCATTCTCTGCAACATTAGCCATAATTTAGTGTGATTCACGCAGCCAAATGCTATTGCATAGTCAATGAAACACAAGTAAACATCTTTCTGTTATTCTTTGCTTTCAGCCAAGATCCATCTGCTATCAAAGATGATATCCCTTGTTCCGCGTCCTCATCCAAATCCAGCTTGAATTCCTGGCAGTTCCTTGTGAATATACTATTGAAATCACTTTTGAATGACGTTGAGCAAAATTTGACTTGGCCCAAACTGGTTCATTTCAGCTCACTAATGCCTAGAATGTCAGTGCTTATGAGTTCCATTTCTTTTTTGACAATTTCCAACTTTCTTAGATTCATACTTCGCACATTCCATGTCCTGATTATTAATGGATATTCACAGCTGTTTCTTCTCATTTTGCTTCATGCCACATCCAAGTGGCCTTACTCTATCCCTGTCCTTAAGGTCAACTCTACTTTGAGGAGGATTCTCTTTCGAAGTTGTCTTCCGAGTGCCTTCCAAGCTAGGGGATTTTCTGGCACCATATCTGACATTTGTTGCTATTCATAAGGTTTTCCCTGGCTAATTCATTTTTCCAGGTCCTTCTTCCTAGTCTGTCTTAGTCTGGAAGCTCAGCTGAAACTTGTCTACCATGGGTGATCCTTCTGGTACCTAAATACCAGTGGCATAGCTTCCCATATCACAGCAACAAGCAAGCCTCCACTGACAGACTAGTGGAGGCTCCTATTCCATCTTTACCTTCTTTGCCTGACGGTGTTACCGTCCTTACCTGACAGTGTTACCCTCTCACCTGATGCTATTGCCTTCCTTACCTAATGCTGTTACCCTCCTTACCCGATGGTGTTACCCTCTCTACCTGATGCTGTTATCTGCCTTACAAATGGATATCACAAATGGATAGCTTTAATAAAGTAAAATTTATTCTCTGACAGTCTAGAGGGCTAGAAGTCAAAATTCAAATACCAGCTCCAGGGGAATTCTTTCTCTGTTTTTTGGCTCTAGAGGAAGGTCTTTGTTCTCATTCTTCCTGTGGTCTGGGAACTTCTCAGTTGCAGAGACCTCCACTCAGAAGAACACACTACACTTCTGGTGCTGTTTTCTTGGTAATATGAGTCCTCGACTCTCTGCTTTGCCAAGCATTACGCCCTTCTTCAGGGACTGATGCCTCCTGATAACATATTCAATGCATGTTAGATGAAGTCTCATCATCCTTGGTTCTAAGGATCTTTTTGGCTGCACTTCCTTCAGGATAGATTTTGTTCATTCTTTTGGTAGTCGATTAAAAAAAAAGAACACTGCCGTCTAGTCTGCCTGACTCAAAGGGACCCTAGAGCTCGGAGTAGAACTGCCGCATACAGTTTTGAAGGAGTGCCTGGTGGGTTTGAACTGCCAACCTTTTGGTTAGCAGACCACTATGCCACCAGGGTTTCCAATATTCATTGCCATCACCATAATTCAAAAGTGTGTGTTCTTCTTTGATTTTCCTTATTCATTGTCCAACTTTTGCTTGTGTATGAGGTGAATGAAAATAGCATGACTGGGGTCAGGTGCACCTTAGTCTTCAAGGCAATGTCTTTGCTTTTTAACACTTTAAAGAGGTCTTTTGCAGCAGATTTGGCCAATGAAATGTGTCACTTGATTTCTTGACTACTGTTTCTGTGGGTGTTGGTTGTGGAAATTGTTTCTCAACAACTTCATTCTTTTCTCCATTTATTGTTGTGTTGTTTATCAATCCTATTGTGAAGAATTTTGTTTGTTTTATATTGAGGTGTAATCCATAATGAAGGTTGTGGTTTTTGATCTTCACCAGTAGATGCTTCAAGTCTTCTTCCCTTTTAGCAAGCAAAGCTGTGTTATTTGCATATAACAGGTTGTTAATGAGTGTTCCTCTTATCTTGATGCTGCGTTCTTCACATAGTTCAGTTTATTGTACTGTATGTCCAGCATAAATATTGAATAAGTATGATGAAGGGATATAACCCCAACGCACGTCTTTCCTGGCTTTAAACAACTCAGTATTCCCTTGTTCTGTTCAAAAGACTGTCTCTTGACAGGTCCACTATGAGCACGATCAACTGTTATGAAATTCCCACCCTTTACAATGTTATCCACAATTTTTTTTTATGATTCCCACAGCCAAATTCCTTTGCCTACCCAGAAAAATGTAGTAGCTAAGAGCTCGGGTGAGCTCCTGTGGCTAACCAAAAATTCAAAGGTTGAAATCAACCAACTGCTCCTTGGAAATGCTGTGGATCAGTATTGCTCTATCCTATAACATCACTATAAATAAGAATCGACTCAATAGTAATGGGACTTTAAAATAGACTTCAAATAATTTTCAAATAAGAATCTGAGGTCGCTTTAGTTTTGAAGTAAGAAAGAACTTGGTACTTCCACCATGTAAATGAGCTCAGTCTTTACTAGGGGACTTGGTCAGAAAAATACAACTGGAACAAGAAATTGTCAGGCTAGATTATCTCCAACATGTGGGCAAAGTTTTCAAACAATACTAATAAAGGTGACAACTAGAAGTAAAAACAAATTTCTGGCTCTTCAGATGAAACAAGCAGCCCTTGAAACAAAATAACAAAAGGTCTTCTAGTTTCTAAAAATCTAGAACCCATAAAGAAGGGTACCTATAGATACTGCAAGAAAAGGGCCATTGGAAGAGTTAATGATCCATATTGGTTATAAAACAAAAGGTTGATTGTGCGACAAAGGTCCAATGATGTTCCTTCAAAGGAAACAGCAATGATCAACAATTTCCTGATCTTTCTCTGAGCTCTAGAAATGTACATGAACAACTCTATAGCTTTTTCATTGATTTCAGTGCCCCTCTAGTTACCACTGATCCAACTACCATAAACTGTCATTCTTCTTAGAGTACCAAAACCCTGAGTAGTCTTTCCCATCTCTTTTTTTTTTTTTGTGGTTTGGTTGAGCATTATGCTTGTTTTATTTATTTATTTATTTATTTTTATTCAACATGGCTGAGTGAAAATGTACATTCCTGTATAAATTTACATGCCCACCTATATGCAGCTTCCACTGCTCTCCCTGTCCGGTGACAGCACACTATTCCTCTCTGCTCCATACATGTCTCATCCTCCCAACAGCCTCCTTTCCCCTCCTCTCCACCCACTCCCCTTCCTCCAGCTAGAGGTCAGCAGGATGATATCCTATAGATGTATAGAACCATAAAGTGCATCCAATATATGGTCACTCTGCATTGCTAAGTCCAATCCACTCTTGTCCAAAGAGTGGACCTTCGTTATAATTTATGGGTAAGGGCAGCATCAGGGCCAAGGGCCATGCTCTCAGGGGAACCCTGAAACTGCTGGACCATCAATTGAGGTCTTTTAGTGGAGATCTCAGGGTGCACCCCTTTTTATTCTTGTGTTGCCAGTGAGACTCTTCTCTGTGAGCTCCATCGTGGCTATCACTGGTGGTGGCCGGGCACCATCCGGTTCTTCCGGTCCCAAGTTGATGTAGGCACCCCTTCTTGTGGGTCTCTCTGTCTTCTAGGTTGTTTTTACTGCATGTCATTTTGGTCCTCGGTGAGCATCCGTTCTTGCTGAGTTGGGACCGTTTGCTGTGTCCTCGGATGGCAGCTTGGCAGCTTTTAAGACCCCAGACGCCACTCACCAATGTGGGGTGCAGAAAGTCATCTTAGCAAAACACTAGTTGTGCCAACTGGCTTCGATTTTACCTAAGAGCATGGTCCCCTGCCCCCTGCCCCAGCTACTCTATCCTTGCAATATTGGGTTAAGATGGAAGGAGTACTCAAGTTATGCTGAAGTCCACATAATGTTGTTCTTGTTTCTAATGTGTGCTATCACTGCTTTCTCCCAACCAGATTTCTAGCAACTATCTAAACTAAGCCCTCCCCCCTCCCCTTCCCTCCCTCTCCTTTCCTTCCTCCCCTCCCTTGCAGCTGTCAAAGAGTCTTTTCTTCTGTACACAAATCTGTTTTTGAGATCTTATCTTAGAGGTCTCATACAATATTTGTCCTTTTGTCACTGACTACTTTCACTCAACATAGTGTCTTCCAGTCAAAACCAGATTAAGAGATGTTTCCTGGAATTATCGTTATTCTTTATCATTGCGTAGTGCTCCATTGAGTATATGTACCATAGTTTACCTATCCATTCTTCTGTTGTTGGGCATCTGGGTTGACTGCATCTTTTTACTATCATGGACTGTGCTGCAATAAACATTCTGGTGCATGTGTGCATGTGTCCATTGGCGTGAAAGGCTTTGACTCTGTAGGATATATTCCAAGTAGTGGAATTACTGGGTCAAATGGTATATTGGTATCCATTTTTTTTAAGAAAATGCCAGATTGCTTTCCAAAGAGACTGGACCATTTTGCAACCCCACCAACAGTGTAGGAGGGTTCCACTTTCTCCACAGCCTCTCCAGCATTTGTTGTTTTGTGTTTTCTGGATCATGGTCAATCTTGTTGGGGTGAGATGGTATCTCATTGTCATCTTGATTTGAATTTCTTTAATAACTAAAGATCGTGAACATGTCCGCATGTGTTTTTTTGGCTGCCTGAATCTTTTCCCATCTCTTAAACAATGTAAGTTACTTTGGGACCATTGCCAGAGAATACTCCTTTCTTCTTTGTGACCCACTTTCAGCAAATGTAATAGAGATTTACTTTGCAAAGAGATGCAAAGTAGTGCAAAAGGATTTTTTGCATGTCTCAAAATATTCTTCTTCAGTTATAACTGATTTGGATGTTAATACATTTGCATTATGCATGATTCAAGAAATAACTGGAGTAGTAGTTCTGATTCATTAGCTCTGGGATGGTGTTTAGGTATCTCCATTTTTAACAAACAAAACAGGTAATTATGACAACAATGCTCCTTTGATTACACTTGGAGAAAAAAAGAAACTGAAGGCACACTAAATGGGGACTTTGTCAAAAGAGATAAAGGCAATAAAATAGCCAAAGATGAACACTGAAGCAGAGGGAGTAATTTTCAACAGTTTGTTGAACTAAGTCAAGTGGATATAAATTAAGGAGCACTCTTACATCACATATTCAGGAATCCAAAGTACTGGGATTTCCATTTGTATTGTAAGGAGATCTTTGATCCTCTGGACTTGCCAATTTGGGGATGCTAGGAAATGATAATAGTTCATTTCACTTTAGCCTATTTTTAATATATTTGCTTTCCAAGCAAGATTTCATTTTGAAAGTGGGTACTTTTAAAATAAAATTTAAAGAAACAGCTAGCATAGAGATAATGATTCAGTCCTTGGAAATACCTTAATCTCCTTGAGTAACAGTGATATTTCATCAGGTCTATAGGATTCTATTTGTAAAAGTAGAACAACATTGAATAGGAAGCTTACATATTACTTGTTTTTCTCTCTTTAAATCAATTGTTACGTGTGTGTTATGTGTGTGTGTGTTTCAGACCCTTTTGAGTACATACTAAAACTTTTGAATTTTCCTTAAAATAATGTGCACATACACATATCCAAAAACCTTGACATTCAACTTCAGTAAACTATAAAACTCATCCTGCACTTCACTTTCTCCTCTAAACATTTATTTTACTTTATGTCAGTGCTGGTGCTGTTCTTTGTTTTAAGTCTTCTCTACTAGACTGTAAGTCTCTTGAGGGTAGAAAATACAACAGTGTTCTTTAAAATAGGAAGAACAAGATGATCCATTGCAAATTAAGAAGGAAAGATCAAAACTTCTGCTTGTTTTTAATCACATCCTTTCCTATTTCTATTTTCTGTATGTTCTATAAAGTTCATTATATTATTTGAATAATTTCCATTATTTAAATAAACACACTTGTATGTGGAGAAGGAAAGCCTGGTGGCATAATGGTTAAGTGCTGTGGCTGATTGCTAACCAGAATGTCAGGAGTTCATACTTCCTGGTGTTCCTTGTAAATGTTACAGGGCCGTTCTACTCTGTCCTGTAGGGCTGCTGTGAGTCAGAATTGACTTGACAGTACTGGGGTATGTGGAGAAAAAGAAAGAAATGGCTGGAGAAATAGCTATGGTTCTAGAGTCACAAAGAGTGATAGAAGGAAGCTAAGGACAGAAGTAGAGAGACAAGTTCAGAGGTATTGCAATAACCTGGGCAGGAGACATTGGTCACTGGGACCAGTGTGATAATAATCCAGGTAGTTATAATTGGTCAAATTCTGCTTATATTTGAGTGAAGGGCCAATATATTATTTTTATTAGTTGAATGTGGTATATGTTAAAAAATAAATAAATAAAAAAGAAGCAGCAGCAGCAGCAGCTAGAGAGCAGGGTTCGGGATAATTTTGTTCCTCCCTTTGGTTTTTGTCCTGAGTTACTGAGATGAAGAAGACTATGGGAGAAGACTCTTGAGGGAGTCAAAACCAGCAGTTTAGTTTTGGACATGTAAGTCTGAGACACCTCTTACATATCTGTGTTAGTTATCTAGTGCTGCTACAACAGAAACATCACAAATGGATGTTTTAACAAACAAAAATGTATTCTCTCATAGACTAACAGGCAAGAAGTCTGAATTCAGGGCACCAGCTCCAGGGGAAGGTATTCTCTCTCTGTTAGCTCTGGAGGGAGAGTCTTGTCATAAATCTTTCACTGGTATAGAAGCTTCTTGGTACAGGGTCCCTGTGTCCAAAGGATGTGCTCCACTCCTGGTTCTTCATTTTTGGTGGTAGGAGGTCTCTGCGTCTCTACTGTTTCTCTCTTTTCTATATTGACTTAAGGTACATTTTATTGTTATAGATTTAATAACAGCCTCTAATCCTGCCTCATTAACATCATCAAGACAGGATTTAAAACAAATAAGAAAATCACATCAGATGACAAAATGGTGAACAATCACACAATACTAGAAATCATGGCCTAGTCCAGCTGACATGCTTTTTAGGGGGATGCAATTCAATCCATAACAATATCCAAATGAAGATGTTGAGTTTTTGATGCAGTCTTTGTTCAAGCTGAAATCTGTGTCCTTAGCAAGCAAAATTCGAATATAGATCATTTTAGTCTTAAAACCCAGACTCCTAATGATTTGTCTAAGTTATTGTGAAAATAAGGAATTATGTTTTTTAAATCTCATACTTAATAAAATATTGTTCACATTATTCTATAACTTGCCTGAATGTACACACATTTCGTCTAGAACAGTATTACAGAGTCTGTTAACAAACATCAGGCTTTTACTTTGTGATAGGTTTTGGTTTAGCAGTGATATAAGAGGCTGCATATTTTGTTTCCCTAATCTGGAGACTAGGAAATTGAGCAAAGCATGTTTGTCCTATTCACCTGAAGGTAAAAAGTAATTTCTGAGGCATTAATATAAATTATTGGTCAATTACTTGTAAAAGAGAAAGCTCCTTTATCATATTCTGTAATCACATCTGTATTTTGAAATAGTTTGAAGAAAGAGTTTCTTCTTAATATCTAATGTTCAGAACCCCTTTTTTGGCAGTAAATCAAATCCTGCATGGCTTGGCTAGAATTTTTTAAATAGTTGTAGTCTACTTTTAAATAAAACACATATACTCTTAATAAAGGAAACAGGAGAATAAAAAAAAAGCTCTTCTGGAGACAAGCAAATATTTAAGATTGTTCTACCTGTCACAGGAAAAGGATCACATTGAGCTGGAAGAGATTTCAAGAGCTGCTGTCTCTCAGTGGCTGTCAAACATTTTACGGACAGTAGACACGGGACTTAAATTTTCATCGCAGCAAATTATGATGTCAGTGGTAACCAAAAATTGTACTATAATTCTTCCAGTTTGTATCATTAGAAATCTTTTCCAAGCCATGTTCAGCAGATGACTAAAATTTTCAATCTTGACACAAAGTTGATGATCCATAGTTTATACATATGTCAACCTTGTTAAGAAAATTTGCTGCACTTCCTGTGTATGTAATATATCCCAGTGTCCATAACATAATTCAGTTTTAAGAAGAAGCCCTAAATACCCTATCCTCTCAGAGTCTATATTCATCCATTGTGTCTGCAGGAGAGGAGGCGATGACAAATGAAGATGAATAGATGAAGAAAGCTAAGATTCTGTTTTTTCTCTCAACTCCTATGTATTTGCCCAGGTAAGGACTTTGCATAGCAGCTGAATGGAATTCAGAGACACTATTCACTCTAAAATTTAGGACTGGAACAGAAGTTAGGAAGACATCTGTTTCCAGGAATCCCATTCCTACATCACCCTAAACAGAGCTTTTTTCTGGCATGTCCTCTGCTGCAGACATCTTTCTTTTTCTCCATACTAAGGAAGGAGAGTGACTGAAAAGTTATTAATCTTGTTAAGGTTCCTGATCATTTGAGAATCTGCTGAAATCTGTAGGCACTTTTCCTAGGAAATATATGCATAATTAAAGATATATATATATTTTTTCCAAAGAATATCAGGGATTCATATCCATGGATCTTAAGTTTCAACCTCAGGCATAGGTCGTATTTGTTCTCAAATTTTGAAGAATGCTGTATTATTAATTATATTATTTAGAATTCACATGGAATTATTTGAAGCCAAAGTAGAAAAACATGAAATGTACATATGTATCCATATATGAGATATATATATATGTATGTGTGTATATATTTATACAGGCACACACCCTAGACTTTTAATCTCTCAGACAGTAAAAGACTAAATTTCTGTCTGTGCTATTTCTGCCATGCAGCATGTATTTTTTAAAATTTTATTTTATTGGAAGTTTACAGTCCAAGTCAATTTGCCATACAAAACCCCTAACACACGCCTCTATGAAACTGTATCTGCTCTTCTCACTCTGTGACAGCACACTCCTCCTTTCTACTCTGTACTTACAGTATCCACTCAATCAACACTTGTCCCCGCTTCACCCTCCTCTCTTCCTTCTAAAGAAGAAACAGTTGGACAGCCTCACACACATTTTAAGCCAAGAAGTACACACACCATCTGCATCATTCTATGTCCCATAGTCCAGTCAAATCTTTGTCTGAAGAGCTGACTTCAGTACTGGTTTCAGCTCTGGGCTAGCAGCAAGTCCACAGGCTGTGTTTTCAGGGGAGCTTCAGGATTCTGGACTATCAAGTCTGGTCCTTTAATAGCATTCTAGGCCCACACTCACCTTTTTCTTATGCTTCGGCAGACATTCTGCATTGTGTTCCCTGTCAGGGCAGTCTTTGCTGGTGGCTGGGCACCATCTAGTTCTTCTGGTCTCATGCTGATATAGTCTCTCATCATATTGATCGTTCTGTCTCCTGACCTCGTAATTTCCTCATGTCTTTGTTGTTCTTGATTTCCTCTACTCCAGGCAGAATAGCAGCATATCATGAGATCTGACTTGACGGCACTTGGCTTACTTATCTAGTGCTGCTATAGCAGAAGTATCAAAAGTGGATGGCTTTAAAAAAGAAAAATTTATTCCTTTACAGTTTAATAGGCTAGAAGTCTAAATTCCGGATACTAGCTCCGGGGGAAAGCTTTTCTCTCTCTTGGCTCTGGAGGAAGATCCAATGTCATCAATGTTGTCTGGGTCTAGGAGCTTCTCAGAGTAGAGACCTTGGAATCCAAAGATGCACTTTACTCTCAGCATTACTTTCTTGGTGATATGAGGTTCCTATGCCTTTCTTCCACCTTCTCTGTTTTATGTCTCAAAAGAAATTGATTCAAAGCACAATCTAATCTTGGATATTGAGTCCTGCCTGATTAACATAATAGAGTTAAGATTTACAACACATAGGAAAATTACATCAGATAACAACATGGTGGACAATCACACAATACTAGAACCATGATGTAGCTAAACTGAGATATATTTTGGTGGGACCTAATTCAATCCATAACATTCAACTGGCACCCTAAATGTGTACTTCCAGCCTCCTAGACTGTGAGAGAATAAGCTTTTCTTTGTTAAAGCCATCCATTTGTGGTATTTCTATTATAGCAGCACTAGCTAACTAAGACAGCAATGATATGGACGCTTTTGGAAAACAGGTGGATATAAAAAAGATGATCCTACTTCTGATGCAATGAGTTATGGTGATGTCTCTGAAGATACGGCATTTGATGTGAGACCTGAAAAATGAGAAGAAGCCATCTAGGAGTACGCTGCAGCAACCGCGGTTTTCATGGAGCTGGTAGGTGTTTTGTACTTTTTATGGAACAGAAAGGAGATAAAGTGGTTGGAGTCTGTCAAACAAAGATGTGATAGAAGATGAGGTTCAAAACGGAGGCAAGACCTAGATTATGCCAAGTTTTATAGGCCATAATAAGAAATACAAATTTTATTCCAATTCCAACGACAGAGAAGCCAAAGAAAGTTTAAAATAGAGTGTAGCATGATCTAAGTTTTAAAAGTTCAGGTCTTGTAAGTGTGTGGAGAATGGCTTGGAGAAGAACAAGAGTCTAAGGATGAACCTGAGGTTTAAATGTTTAAAAGACCTTAAAAATCAAACCATGAAAGATAATGGTGGCTTGAACTTGTGCTTAAGCAATGAAGATAATTTTACATTACTTCACAGTATATTCTGGAGGTTGAAGTAATAGAATTTTTTGTGAGAGAGGAGTCAAAAATAACCTGTAGATTTTTAACTTGAGCAACTACTTGGAGAGCACTACCATTAAGTAACATGGGTAAACTTGGGTTAGTACAGCAGAGACTTCAGTGAGGTCAAATATTTGTAGCTGGAGGGTCTTTGGGCAGATGATGTGGAAAGACTTATTTTGGCAGACATAGCATGGGTGCTTGGCCTGGACATTTTGAAGGTGATCATGACAAGTTCTAGGATTTGTTCATGGAGCAGGCAGCTGAAGAGGAATGGAGTAGGATATCGTTGTGGGTGAGCAATCTCAAGACACAGAGAGTCAGGGTGTTGTCTGGTTCACCTACATAGATGCTGAGGTTACTGAGAGTGATAACAGGTACAATAGCTAAGAGCCAGGGCAATGAGAAGGTGTCATTTGAAAACAGCATCCAGGTAAAGTAGTGGAAAACATAGCCGAGGCTACACGGAGAAAAAGAGAGAAAAAGTTTTGAAGGAGCAACGAGGAGAAAGCAGAACAACTAGCACATTTTTTGTGGCAAAGATATATGAGTTACAAAAGAAAAAAAATTTACCCTAGAGCAATATTCACAGGCAACAGGTAGGTTCAGTTAACATCAACAACAGCAGCTGACATTTATTGAGTACATAAGATGTGGGAAATCCTGGTGATGTAGTGGGTTAAGTGCTACCACTGCTAACCAAAAGGTCAGTAATTCAAATCCACCAGGTGCTCCTTAAATACTCTAGAGGGCAGTTCTATACGGTTGCCACGAGTCGGATCTGACTCGATGGCACTGGCTTTTTTAAGATGTGCCAAGTGTTGCTCTAAATGTTTTATAAGGAGGTTAAAGGAATAGTCAGTAAAGGTTTAGAGTGAAGGGGATTTGTAGATTTTCTGTTGGGAGTTTCTAATGGCTTAGTGCAAGTGTTTGGGAGAGAAGAAAAGGTGATTGGATCATAATGTGGGTTGTTAGTTGCTCTCTGGTTGATTCCAACTTGTGGTGACGCCATGTGTGTAGAACAGAATAGAGCTGTTCCATAAGGTATCAAGGCTGTAAGTTTTCAGAGCAGGTCACCAGACCTTTCTTCTGAGGCAACTTTGGGTGAATTCGAACCACTGACTTTTCACTAGTAGTTGAGCACTTTTCCATTTGTACTATCCAGGGACTCCATTTTAGAGGCATATGCCCACACATGGAGATAAAGCCCTTGTGACCAATACTGCAGTAAACAGATGTTAGTCTTAATGGGGTTAGCACTGATGGACCCTCATAGTCTTGCTACTTAAATGCAGTTTATGGAACTAGAGTGTCAACATCACTTAGGGGATTATTAAAAATAACAGGATCTCATGTCTCACCCCAGAAGCCCACTGAATCAGAGGCTGGATTTTACCAAACAATCAAGTGATGGATCATATATTACATTTTAAAAGGCACAGCCTTGGAGGAGAATGCTGGCTTTTAATTAGGAAAAATAACCCAAGAATTAGGAACATAGAAAATGAAATTTTAGAAAGAATACAAATGATACAGGTTTAGTATTAAGAAACTTATCAGTAAGTAAATCTTTTTTTCTGTATGATATCGACATGTGCTGGACATCAAATAAAGGCATGATGAAGGTACACTGCAGTGAGTGAATTGAATACAGCCTTCCTTTTCTATACCCTGGTGGTGTAGTGGCTAAGTGCTATGTCTGCTAACCCAAAAGTCAACAGTTCAAGTCTGCCAGACTCTCCCTGGAGACACTACGAGGCAATTCTACTCTGACCTATCGGGTTGCTATGAGTCAGAATCAGCTTGACGGCAATGGGTTTGTTATTTTTTTCCTTTTTATGAAACTGCTGATTCAGGACACATTATACAAACATCCTTTCCCCAACCACAGCATCACTTTGTGGTTTGAGTGAGTGATTGTGCTGGGCTTGAGTTGAAACTTCCTAAGATGAGAACATTGCCCCTATGAAGCTGTGAGAATAACTTAAAGCTTCAAAATATCATAATGATCGCCATGTCTAATATTGTCTCATCTCATTTTTACTAATTTACTAGTAGCACTCTTCTCTGTGAGTTGGAATCGACTGAATGATAATTGGTTTTGTTTTGAGTTTAATGCACCCTACTTATATTTTAGAAAGAATGCGCTAAGTGCAGAGAACAAAGAAAGAAACTATGTTAATTTTTGTTTCTAGAGGCTAGTAAGAGGCCCTGGTAGTACAATGCTTAATCTCTTTGCAGCTAATTGAAAGGTCAGTGAGTAGAACTTACCAGAAGCTCTACAGAAGATACAGTGATCCATTTCAGTAAAGATTGTAACCTAGGAGAGCCTCTGAAGTGTTTCTTCTGTCCTCTCTCATTCATTGCTGTGAGTTGAAATTGACTTGGTAGTAAACAACAACAACAATTAACAATGCAGTATCTTAGGCATTATGGATGTTTGATGAATATTTGCGTAGAAGAATAGAAAATAAGAAATTTTGGGAAGTTTTTTTTTTTTTTTTCAGGTAGCATAGTCGTTAAAAGCTCAGCTGCTAACTAAAAGTTGACAGGTCAAATCTACGAGGCACTCCTTGGAAACCCTATGGGGTAGTTTTACTCTGTCCTATAGGGTCTCTGTGGATTGAAGCTAACTTGATAGCACCTAACAATGACAACACATCAAAAGCATGCCTCAAAATGTACACACAATGTGATAGTTTGTTACTGCTAGGTGCCATTGGGTCAATTCTAACTCATAGCAACACTATGTACAACAGAATGAAACACTGCCCGATGCCTACAGTCGTTGGTGTGCTTGAACCCAACGTTGCAGCTGCTATGTCAATCCATCTTATTGAAGATCTTCCTTTTTGTTTTTTTGGCTGACCTTCTACCAAGCATGATGTCCTTCCCCAGGGACTGATAACGTGCCCAAAGTATATAAAATACAGTCTTGCCATCCTTGCCTCCAAGGAGCACTCAGGCTGTACTTCTTCCAAGACAGGTTTGTTTGTTCTTTTCGCAGTCCGTGGTATACTCAATATTCTTCTCCGACCCCAAAATTCAAAGACCTCAACTTTAATGCTGCCTTCCTTATTCATTGCCCAGCTTTTGCAAACGTGGGATAAGATTGAAAATACCATGGCTTGGGTCAGGCACACCTCAATCTTCAAGGTGACATCTTTCCTTTTCAACACTAAGGAGGTTTTTTGCAGCAGGTTTGACAATGTAATATGCATTTTGGTTTGTTGACTAATGCTTCCATGGGGTTGATTGTGGATTCAAGAAAACTGAAATACTGATGACCTCCATTTTTTCTACATTTATCTGGATGTTGCTTATTGGTCCAGCTTTGAGGATTTTTGTTTTCTTGATGTTGAGGTGACGTGAAATCCTTACTGAGGGCTGTAGTCTTTGATCTTTATCACTAAGTATTTCAAGCCTTCTTCATTTTCAGCAAGCAATGTTCTGTCATCTGCATAACATAGGTTCCTATGAGCCTTTCTCTAATCCTGATGTCCTGTACTTCTTCATATAGTCCAGCTTCTCAGATTGTTTCTTCAGCATATAGATTGAATAGATGTGGTGAGAGGATACAATGCAGATACAAGCCTCTACACCTTTCCTAATGTTAAAACATGCATTATTCCCTTGTTTTGTTCTAACAACTCTGTTAATCCATGTACAGATTCCTCATGAACACAATTAAGAGTTATGAAATTCCCATTCTCTGAAATGTTATCCATAGTTTGTTATGATCCACAGAGTCAAATGCCTTTGCGGAGTCAATAAAACATAGGTAAATATCTTTCTGGTGTTCTCTGCTTTCTGCTATGATCCATCTGACATCAGCGATGATATCCTTGGTTCATCTTCCTCTGAATCTGGCCTGAATTTCTGGCAGTTCCCTGACAATATACTGCTGGATCCACTTTTGAGTAATCTTTAGCAAAATTTTACATTTGTGTGATATTAATAATATTCTCTTATAATGTCTGCATTTGCTTGGATCACCTTTCTTGGGAACAGGTGTAAATTTATGAATCTTTTCCAGTCAGTTGGCTAGGTAGCTACTCTCCAAATTTCCTGACATAGATAAGTGAGTACTTCCTGGGCTGCATCTGCTTGTTGAAACATCTCAAGTGATACTCCGTGAATTCCAGGAGCCTTATTTTTCTCCAATGCCTACAATGCTGCTTTGTCCTTCAGTACCATTGGTTCCTAATCACAGGCTGCCTCTTGAAATGATTGAATGCTGGCCAAGTCTTTTCAGCATAATGTTTCTGTATATTTCTTCCTTCTTCTTTTGATGTTTCCTACCTTGTTTAATGTTTTCTCTGTAGAATCTTCCACTGTTGCAACTCAAGATTTAATTTTTTTCTCAATTCTTTCAGCTTAGGAAATGCAGAGTGTATTCTCCCCTTTTAGTGTTTTTTTTTTCTCTCCAGATCTTTGCACATGTTTTTATAATATTTTACTTTGTCTTCTTTGAGCTGCCTTTTGAAATCTTTCATTCAAGTCTTTTGCTTCATCATTTCTCCCTTTTGCTTCAGCTACTTCACATTCAAGGGTAAGTTTCAGAGTCTCTTCTGATATCCAATTTGGTCTTTCTTTTCTTTCCTGTCTTTTTAATTATCTCTTGCTTTCTTCACTTATGAAGTCTTTGATGTCATTCTACAACTCATCTGGTCTTCAGTCATTAGTGTTCAGTCCATTCAATTTATTCTTGAGATAGTCTCTAAAGTCAAGTGCGATATACTCAAGATTATGCTTTGGCTGTTGTGTAGTTTTTCCAATTTTCTTCATCTTCGGTTTAAATTTGTGTGTGAGCAACTGATGGTCTTTGCCTCAATGAGCCTTATTCTGACTGATGATACTGAGCATTTCCATTGTCACTTTTCACAAATGTAGTTGATTAGATTCTTGTGTATTCCGTCTGAAAAACTCCTATGTATAGTCATTGTTTATATTGGTGAAAAAAGGTATTTGCAATGAAGTAGTGACTGGTCTTGTGAAATTCTATCATGTGATCACTGGCATCAGTTCTATTACCAAGGCCACATTTTCTATCTATCCTTTTTCTTTATTTCCTACTTTTGCATTCCAGTTACCAGTGACTATTAAAGCATCTTGAGTTCATATCAACACATCTTGAGTGCATTTTCAATCAATTTCCCAAACTGCATAAACTGGTAAAAATCTTGCAGTTTCTTCATCTTTGGCCTTTAGAGGTTGGTACATAAATTTGAATAATAGCCATATTAACCAATTTTCCATGTAACTTTATAGATATCATTCTATCACCGACAGCACTGTGCTTTAGGATAAATCTTGAAATTTTCTCTTTGATGATAAATGCAACACCATTCCTTTTCAAGTTGTCATTACTGGCAATGTACACCATATGACTGTCAGATTCATAACAGCCAGTACCAACCCATTTCAGCTCACTAATGCTTAGGACATAGATGTTTATGTGTTCCATTTCAATTCCAACTATTTCCAGTTTTCTTGGATTCATACTTTGTACATTTCGTGTTCTGATTATTAATGGAGGTTTGCAGCTGTTTCTTTACATTTTGTCATGCCACATCAGAAATGAAGGCCCCCAAAGCTTGACTCTGTCCACATCATTAAGATTGACTCTACTTTGGGAAGGCATCTCTTCCTCCATCATCTTTTGAGTGCCTTCCCTGGAGGGCTCATCTTGTTCTGCTGCTATTCATAAGGCTTTTCGATGGCTACTTCTGAAAGATTTTCACTGAAAAGAAGTAGCCAGTGAAAACCTTATGTAGTAGTGTAGTGGTAAAAATGAAATAATCCTGATTTTACTACAAGAGTTATAAACTAATATGATACTATAGTGTAGATTTTAAACTGAAGGTTACAGACAAATCCAATGCTAAGCAGCATACTGCCAAATCGACTTTAATTACCCTGACAATTGCTGAAAATCATGTAATCATTTTGAACCATAAGTGATATTTTCAGGTTTTCCAGGGGGAGCACAACTTAAGATTTGGAAAGTGGTGCATTTAGTCAGAGCCTAATCTATCTGTGGAATTGAATGAAAATGTAGAGAAGTGTTAATATGTTGGTTACTGCTACTAAAATTTAAAATATTTATAAGTAGATACAGGTGACTCAAAGTGTTTAAAGAAAAAAAAGTTGTGAAATTGAGAACCTGAGTGATTATGAAAAAATGAAAGATAATGAGTTTAGTCCAACAAAAGGAAATGATTAATTCATGAAACAGAATGGTAGGTTAATAATCCCAATTACAGCCCTATCTGTATCATACTCTTTATCCTGAATCTTTTTTTTTTTTTTAATTATGGTTGAGTGAAAAGGTACATTCCCACATACATTTACATGCCCACCTATATGCCGTTTCCACTGCTCTCCCTGTCCGGTGACAGCACATTATTCCTCTCTGCTCCATACATGTCTCATCTTCCCAATAGCTTCCTTTCTCTTCCTCTGCACCCACACCCCTTACTCCAGCCAGAGGTCCACAGGATGATATCCTATAGATGCATAGAACCATAAAGTGCATCCAATATGTGGGCTATCTGCATCACCAAGTCCAAACCATTCGTGTTTGAAGAGTGGACCTTCATAATGACTTACAGGCAAGGGCAGCATCAGGGCCAGGGGCCATGCTCCCAGGGGAACCCCAAAGCCGCTGGCCCATCAGCTGTGGTCTTTTAGTGGAGATCTCAGGTGGACTACTTTTCATTCTTGTGTTGCCGGTGAGACTCAACTTTGTGAGCTCCATTGCAGTTGTCACAGTTGGTGGCCGGGTAGCATCCAGTTCTTCCAGTCCCAAGTCAATGTAGGCACCCACACATGTGGGTCTCTCTGTCTTCTGGGGTTGTCTTTCCCCCAGGTCATTTTGAGCCACAGAGAGCATCCGTTCCTGCTGAACTGGGACCATTTTCTGTGCCCTCGGATGACAGCTAGGCAGCTTTTAAGACCCTAGATGCCACTCACCAATGTGGGGTACAGAGAGCCCTCTTAGCAATATGCTAGTTGTGCCAATTGGCCTCGATTTCGCCTAAAAGCATGGGCCCCTGCCCCCTGTCCCAGCTATTCTGACCTTGCAATATTGGGTTAAGATGGAAGGAGTATTCAAGTTATGTTGAAGTCCACTCAATATTGTTCTTGTTTCTAATGTGTGCTATCACCGATTTCACCTAACCAAATTTCTACCAACTATCTAATCTAAACCCTCGCCCTCCCTCTCCCTCCTGCTCCTCCCTTGCAGCTGTCAAAGAATCTTTTCTTCTATGCATAAGTCTGTTTTTGAGTTTTTATCATAGGGTTCTCATACAATGTTTGTCCTTTTGTCTCTGACTACTTTCACTCAACATAATGTCTTCCAGTTGAAACCAGGTTATGAGATGTTTCCTGGAATCATCATTGTTCTTTATCATTGCATAGTGCTCCATTGAGTATATATACCTCTGTTGTTGGGCATCTGGATTGATCCCATCCTTTTGCTACTGAGGACTGTGCTGCGATAAACATTCTTGTGCATGTATCTGTTGGTGTGAATGGCCTTGATTCTGTAGGATATATTTCAAGTAGTGGAATTACTGGGTCAAAAGGTATAGCTACATACATTTTTTTAAGGAAGGGCCAGATTGATTTCCAAAGAGGCTGGAACATTTTGAAGCCCCACCAAAAGTGTAGAAGAATTCCACTTTCTCCACAGCCTCTCCAGCATTTGTTGTTTTGTGTTTTTTGGATCATGGCCAACCTTGTTGCGGTGAGATGGTATCTCGTTGCAGTTTTGATTTGAATTTCTTTAATAACTAAGATCGTGAACATGTCCTCATGTGTTTTTTTGACTGCCTGGATCTGTTCTTTAGAGAAATGTCTGTCCATGTCCTTTGCCCATTGCTTAATTGGATGATTTACCTTCTTCTTGTTGGTATTTTATAGTACCTTGTAGATTATGGAGATCAGGCATCAGTCTGATATACAGTTGCCAAATATTTTTTCTCATTCTGTAGGTGGCCTTTTAACTCTTGTGATAAAGTCTTTGGCTGAGCAATAGTGTTTGATTCTTAATAGTTCCCATTTATCTATTTTCTCTTCTGTTGATTGTGGTTTGTTTGACAGATTTTGAAGTCTGTCTACATTGTGTATTAAAACTTCCATTGTTGTTCCTACTTTTTCTTGGATAAGCTTTATCGTTTTAGATTTGATATTTAAGTCTTTTATCCAGTTTGAGTTGGTTTTTGTATAAGGTGTAAGATACGAATCTTGTTTCAATTTCTTGCAAATGAATATCCAATTTTGCCAGCACCATTTGTTGAAGATACTGTTTTTGTCCCAGTTTAATGTCTTAGGGCCTTTTTCAAAGATCAACTGTTCATAGGCAGATGGTGTTATCTCTGGGGTCTCGATTCTGTTCCATTGATTGATCTGTCTGTTCTTGTACAAGTACCAGGCTGTTTTGACCACTGTGGCAGTGTAATAGGTCCTGAAGTCGGGTAATGAGAGGCCTCCTAGTCTGTTCTTTTTCTTTAGTAGTACTTTACTTATCCGGGGTTTCTTCCCTTTCCAAACAAAATTGGTAATTTGCTTCTCCATCTCATTAAAAAAATGACACTGCAACTTGTATTGGGATTGCATTATATAAGTAGATGCTTTGGGTAAAATAGACATTTTCATAATGTTAAGTCTTCCTATCCATGAGCAGGGTAGGTTTCTTCATTTATCTAAGTCTCTCTTAGTTTCTTGTAGTAAGGGCTTGTAGTTCTCTTTGTAAAGGTCTGTTATTTCTCTGGTTAGATTAATCCCTAGGTACTTTATCTTCTTGAGGGTTATAGTAAATGGTATTGTTTTGATGATTTCTTCATTAGCAGTCTAACTGTTGGCATAAAGAAATCCTAGTGATTTACTTATGTTTATCTTGTATTCTGAGACTTCGCTGAACTATTCTATCAGTTTCAGTAGTTTACTTACAGATTCTTTGGGATTCTTTGCATATACAATCATATCATCAGCAAACAGGGAGATTTTGACTTCTTCTTTGCTGATGCAGATGCCCTTTATTTCTTGGTCTTGTCTAATTTCTCTGGCTAGAACTTCTAGTACTACGTTGAAAAGGAGAAGTGAGAATGGGCATCCTTGTCTAGTTCCTGTTCTCAGGGGAAACTCAGTCTCTCTCCATTCAGGATGACGTAGGCAGTTGGTTTTGTATAAATGGCCCTTATTGTGTTGAGGAATTTTCCATCTATGCATATTTTGCGAAGAGTTTTTAGCATGAATGGGTGTTGGACTTTATCAAATGCCTGTTCTGCATCAATGGACAAAATCAGGTGATTCTTGGTCTTTTGTGCTATTTATGTGTTTAATCACATTAATTGTTTTTCTGATGTTGAACCAGCCTTGCATCCCTGGTATGAATCCCACTTGGTCATGATGGATTATTTACTTGATATGTTGCTGTATTCTATTGGCAAGAATTTCATTGAAGATTTTTGCATCTAGATTTATGAGGGATATCAGTCTGTAGTTCTTTTTTGTTGGGTCTTTCCCTGGCTTTGGTATCAGGGTTATGCTGGCTTCATAGAATGAGTTTGGGAGTATTCCATCTCTTTCTATTCTGTGAAATAGCCTCAGTATTATTGGAGATAACTCTTCTCTAAAAGCTTGGTAGAATTATGTGGTGAAGGCATCTGGGCCTGGGCTTTTTTTAGTTGGCAGTTTTTTGATGACTTTTTCAATCTCTTCCTTTGTGATGGGTTTATTAAGTTGTTCTGCTTCATGTTGTGATAATTGGGTAGGTGATATGAATCAAGGAATTTGTCCATTTCCTCTAGGTTTTCAAATTTGTTAGAATACAGTCTTTCATAGTATTCTGTTATGATATTTTTTATTTCTGTTGGATCTGTTGTGACCACTACCCTCTCATTTCTAATTTGGGCTATTTCCTTTCCTGTTCTTCTTTAGTAAGTTTAGCCAGTGGTTTGTCAATTTTGGTGATCATTTCAAAAAATCAGCTTTTGGTCTCTTCAGTTTTTTCAACTGTTTTTCTATTCTCTAATTCATTTAGTTCTTCTCTAATCTTTATGATCTGTTTTCTTCTGTTGCCTGAGGGGTTCCTCTGTTGTTCTCTGTCTACTTGTTCAAGCTGTGTGGTTAGTTCCTTGATTTGGTTTCTTTCTTCCTTCCAGATGTGTCCATTTATGGAGATAAACAGACTTCTGAGCACTGCTTTGGCTGTATCCCATAGGTTCTGGTAGGAAGTGTTTTCGTTGTCATTGGAATTGATGAATTTCTTTATTTCATTCTTGATTTCTTCTAGAACTCATGATTTTTTGAGCAAGATGTTGTTCAGTTTCCAAGAGTTCCACTTTCTGTCTGTGTTTTTTCTGCTATTGATTTCAACTTTTATGGCTTTATGATCTGAGAAGATACTTTGCATTAATTCAATGGTATGGATTTTGTTGAGAATTGCATTATGTGCTAACACATAGTCAATTCTGGAGAATGTTCCATGTGCACTGGAGAAGAAGGTGTAGTTGTCTGCTGATGGGTAGAAAGTTCTGCATAAATCGACGAGGTTTATTTAGTTAATTGTGGCAATGAGGTCTTCTGCATATTTACTGAGCTTTTTTCTAGATGATATGTCCAGTATTGCGAGTGGAGTGTTGAAGGCTCCCACTACTATTGTGGAGTGATCTAACTCTTTTTTGAATGCAGTCAGTGTGTCTCCATACCAGCATGGTTTCTGCTGAGAAATCTCATGAAAGCCTACAGTGTTTCTCTCTGAATATTAGCTTTGGTTTGAGTCTTGCTGCCTTTAAGAATTGCTGTTTATGGTTCTTTTTGTTAAGCTTGATTATAATATGTCTTGGAGTCTTTCTTTTCAGGTCTATATTGGGTAGCATATGATATGCATCTGGGATATCTATATTCTCTTCCTTCATGATTTCTGGGAAATTTTCTGTCAGCAGTTCAACAATGATACACTCTGTGTTCTCAGGTGTCTCATCCTGTTCAGGGACTCCAATTAATCGAAGGTTGTTCCTCTTAATAGAGTACCACGTGCTTCTTCATTTTTCTTGTTTCTTTTTTCTGATTTTTCCTCATAGACACTTGCATCAATAGTTCTGTCTTCCATGTCAGAAATTCTTTTTTCCATTTGTTCCATTCTGTTTTCTTGGCTTTGAATGGAAGTTTCTATGTCTTTCTTTTTATTCTTGATCTGTTGGATTTCAGAGTACTGGTGTTCCATCAGATTGAACAGCTTGCTTAATTTTTCATTTGGCTGTGCTGCATTTTGTATAAGGTCTAGAATGGCTCTGTATGTAATCCTTTTACAGTCAACTTCAGATTATTTCATAAAAGTTTCTTCCTCTGGAAAACTCCTTGGTTGTTTTGTGTGTGAGCCTTCTGAAGCCATGTGTGATTTCTTGTTGGCCACAAGTGTCTGTTGCTTTTTGGGTCCCATGTGAGTAAGTGGAGGCTGGAAGAGACACTATGAGGATGGACCACTGATGTTTCTCTAGGCTGTCTTAAAATGTAAAACAAAAGAAACACATCTTAGACTTAAGGATGAGAACAAGTTGAGAATTAAAGGTTGGAATAATATATATCAAGCTAATAATACACGAAAAGGAGCAGGTGTGGCAATATTAATGTCAGATAAAATAGATTTTAATGTGTAGTCCACTATTATGGACAAGGATTGTCACTATTTATTGCTGAAAGGTTCAATACTCAAGCAAGACTTAACAATATTACATATTTATGCACTCAATACTAAAGCACCTAAATACATTGAACAAATATTGACAACATTGAAAAATGAGATTGATCATTCCACAATAATAGTTGGGGACTTTAGCATTCCCCTTTCAGTTAAGGATAGATCATCCAGAAAAAAGCTCAGTAAAGATACAGAAGATCTTGTTGCAACAATCAACCAACTTGACCTTATCGACATATACAGATCTTTTCATGGTGCTGGCATAATTGGATATCCATCTGCAAAAAATTGATACAAGACCCATATCTCACACCTTATACAAAAATCAACTCTAATTGGATAAAAGACCTGAATGTAAAAGCTAAAACGATAAAACTCATCCAAGATAAGATAGGGTCAACAATGGATGTTTTTATATCGATATAGACAGACTTCAAAATCTGACAAAGAAAACACATTCATCAGAAGAGAAAATAGATAAATGGGAGTTAATAAGAATCAAACACTTCTCATCCAAAGACTTCATCAAAAGAATTAAAAGGCCACCTACATAATGGGAAAAAATATTTGGCAACTCTATGTCAGATCGACGCCTAATTCCATAATCTACAAGGTTCTACAAAATATCAATAAGAAAGAGACAAATCATCCAATTAAACGATGGGCAAAGAAGATGGGCAGACACTTCTCTAAAGAGGAGATCCAGGCAGCCAAAAAACACATGCAGACATGTTCACGATCATTAATTATTAAAGAAATTCAAATCAAAATGACAATGAGATACCACCTCACTCCAAGGAGATTGGCCATGATCCAAAAAACACAAAACAATAAATGTTGGAGGGGCTGTGGAGAGATTGGAACTCTCCTTCACTGTTGGTGGGATTGTAGAATCTCTTTGGAAAGAAATTTCGCATTACCTTAAAATAATGAATATAGATGTACCATTTGACCCAGTTATTCCTCTGCTCGGAATATATCCTACAAAATCAAGGCCATTCACACCGACTGCTACATGCACACGAATATTCATTGCAGCACAGTCCACGATAGCAAAAAGTTGGAATCAACCCAAAGCCCAACAACAGAAGAGTGGATAGGTAAACTTTGGTGTATATACTCCATGGAGTACTATACACTGATAAAGAACAACGATAATAGCAGGAAACATCTCTCAGTTTGGTCTCTACTGGAGGACATTATATTGAGTGAAACCAGTCAGTGACAGAAGGACAATTATTATATGAGACCCCTAAGATAAAAACTTAAAACCATGCTCATACATAATAGAAAAGACTCTGATGGCTACAAGGGTGGGGAAGATGGAAGGGTGGAAATGCAAGGGGCAAGGGTTTAGATTAGTTAATTGTTAGAAATTTGGTAGGGTGAAATTGGTGACGATTCACATTAGTAAGAAGATCTATATTAGTGAGATTTCAACACAACTTGTGTACTCCTCCTCTCTTAACCCAATATTGTAAGCACAGAGTATGTACACTTTCATTTTTTATTTAATTAAAAAAAAAATAAAAAGTAAAACAAAAGATATCTGACCACTTCTCAAGTCTGCCAGGTTTTCAGGTGTAGGGGTCCCTCTTTCCAACTGTCAAAGTAAGCACCTCTATATCCAACCCCAGATGATACAAAGTAGTTTAAAATACAGGAATGCAGGGCTCTGTTGGCCTCTGCTGACAAGCCCAGCCTTAGGGAACACTGTGCCAAGCTCTCCCATGGGCAGGCTCTGGCTCCCAAGCTAAGAATTAGGTCCAGCTGTGGCCACCGTATCTAAGAAGGCTCCCTCCACACGATTAGCAGATAGAGGGACTGAAGATGCCGAGAGGTAGTGAGTCCTCCGCCTCTGTTGCCAGGCCACCACCGTAGGTGACACTGCATAAAATACTGCTTTTCTGTTAGAGACGCGCTGTCCTGTTTGCAGGCACTGGCTCTCAGGCTAAGAATTATGCCCCGCTAAAATATCCGTATCCAACATGGCATCCCACACACAGGCAGTGTGGTTCCATATAAACCGTGCTGTGGCAAAGATAAAAAGACCAGCCCAAAGTGGCTAGATGAACAGAGTCCAAAGCCTGGTTCTCAAAATATGGGAATTTCACCTGCCTATCCTCCCAGCAGTGTGTCTGAGTCTATCCACTAGGCAACATCCAGCTCTGTCCGAGAGCCAAGACAGAAGAAAAAAAAGTCAAAATCGTACGTTTACCTTTAGTCCATGAGAGCCAGGGCTAGGCAGGAGTGGGAGGCAGTGGAAGAGAAGAAGTTTTTCTCTTAGTGGTATGAAGTCCAAATTAACAGCCCTGTGCCATGTCCTAGAGGCTCACTAGGTGACCAGAAAGCTCTGTTTGATTATCATTTCAGGCCTTGGTTTCCAGAGGGATGTAAGGAGACGTGTACTTACTCTGCCATCTTGACTCCACCCCTCCATCTGGAATCTTTGAGTACCCTCTTGCTTTGACTCTGGGCTTGGTCAAATTACTTGCTTTGGTCAGTGGGATGCTACACACACAACACAACACATAACTCTGTTTTGCTCTTCTGCCTTCACTTTGAACATATGCTCAGGCTGATCTGACAGATGACAAGACATAAGCAATAGGATTGAATCAGTGCAGATGCCACAGCTGAGGTCCTTGACATATTAAAGAGCCCAGAGAAGAACAGCAAAGCTGCCTACCTGACCCAAATTTGACAACCAACTTTGGGTGAACCCTGACAGCACAGCTCAGATGAACAGAATACTCAGTCAATCCAAAGAATCATAAGTATAAATATCTTACTTTGTATACTCCTGAGGTTTTGTGGTTGGTTGTTATACACTATTATAGAGACAATAGGGAACTGACACAACAAAGAAAGAATAACCATGCTACAGTTTATTTGCAATATATTACAGTGTTCCTTTTGTTTTAGTATCTATTCATAAATGATGCATACACATAAGTGCAAGCATATAGATGCAGGCTGGGTAAAATTCCATTAGAGTATTTCAAATGTATGAAAAATAAAAAATAACAGTGAGTATGATAAAAGTAGGAAAATGGCTTCAATGCATGTAGAAAAGAAATGCCTATTTTTGACAGTATTTCAGATTCTACACACGGCTGCACTTCTGTTGACACTTCCTATATACGAAAATGTCACAATATTTGATCCTAAACGAATCCAATTTATGAGATTATTTTGTAATTAATGTTATCAATGTTAAGAAATGTTACCTTAGTGCCAATACGATGAAAATAATAATAGCTATCCTGGTTGCATAGTGATGAAGAGCCACAGCAGTTAAACAAAAAGTCAGCAGTTCAAATTTATCAGGTGTTCCTTGGAAACCCTTTAGGGTAGTTCTACACTGTCCTGCAGGGTCTCTATGAGTCAGAGTCAACTCAAGGGCATCAGGTTTGGTTGTTTCTTCTTTTTTAAAATCACTTGTATAGCATTTGCTGTATCCTGGGTATTGTTCTACGCACCTTACATATATCAACTCATATCATCCTCATGGGAATTTCAGTAGTAGCTAAAATTATTTTTACCATTTTGTATATGAGGGTACTGAGGCACACAGAGGATGGGTGAATTGTTTATTTTTATTTAGATAATAATTAGTGGAACTGGAATTTGAATCCAAGTAATACACTCAAATCTCACAGCATTAACATATTGCACTTTATGTTTTTATCACGAAGGAAACATTTACTAAAAGGCACATTCAAGTGAGCAGGGCACAAATGAAGAGAAGATTTGTTGTTAGCTGTTGTCAACTCTGTCTCCAGTTCACAGTTATTCCATATGCAGTGCAACAAATCACTACCAGGTCTGACGCTATTCCCATGATCCACTGCAGATCAGACCTTTGTTTTTCATAGGGTTTTCATTGCCTTTTCTTTGAGCCAGGTCTTTCTTTCCAGTTTGTTAGTCTGAAAGCTCTGAAGAAATCTATTCAGCACCACAGTCACACATAAGCTTCTACTGAAGGAAATGTAGTGGCTGTGCATGAGGTCCAAGGGCCAGGGAACAGATCTGAATCACATGTGTGAAAGGTGAGAATCCTGTTACCGAGTGATCAATTCCCCGACACAGAAAAGTACAGTATTTACCACATTCACTCAAAAGTGGGCAGATTTATTTTTCCCTAAGCATTTTTTAGTTTATTTTTTTATTATGATTAAGTGAAAGTATACAATCCAAATCAATTCTGCATGCCTACCTATCTGCAGCTCTATCTGCTCTCCTCACCCTGTGGCAGCACATTCCTCCTTTTCACTCTGTGCTTCTAGTATCCTCTTAACAAGCACCTGTCCCCTTATCTTCACCCTCTTCTCTCCCATCTAGAAAGAAACCAGAGGTACAGTCTCCTATAAATGTATAGAACCATAAAGTATGCACACCATATGCTCACATTGTGTCTTCAAGGCCAGTCCATTCTTTTCTGAAGAGTTGACAGTACTGGTTTCAGATCAGGGCCAGTAAAAGTCTAAGGACCACGTTCCCAGGAGACCTTCCAGGCTGTCAGACCATCAGTTCTGGCCTTTCAATGGAATTCTTGAATTACATACCTCGTTTTCTTGTGTTGACTAAGGGACTGTATATTGTGTCTCTCGTTATGGCTGCCTTTGGTAGTGGCCAGGCACCATCTTGTTCTTCTGGTCTCATGTTGATGAAGTCTCCCGTTCATATGGGTCCTTCTGTTTCCTGGGCTCATTTTAACTTGTGTCTTTGTTCTTGTTCATCGTCAGTCCCAGATGAGGTGGGACCATTTGGTGTACCTCAGATGGCAGCTTGCTAGCTGTTAAGATCTCAGATGCCACTCATCAATATGGGTTGCATAAGACTCTCATAGTTAAAGACTAGCTAAGCCAACTGTCCTTGATGTCCCCTGAAAACGTAATGCCCAGACCCCTGTCCCTGCTACTCTAACCTTTAAAATATTGCACTGAGTTTAGAAAATCTTTCAGTTTGTGGTGAATTCCAGTTACGCTGTTCTGCTCTCTACTGTGTGCTGTTGTTCTCTTCACCTAATCAAATTCCTGTCGACTATCTAATCTATGAACATCTCTCTCCTTCCCTACCCACCCTTGTACCTATCAAAGAATCTTTGCATCTGTATTTAAGTCCATTTTTAAGTCTTTATAGCAGAGGTTTCATACAACACTTGTCTTTTTGCAGCTGACTGATTTCACTCAGCCTAATGTCTTCTAGTTGAAAGCAGGTTATAGGATACTTCCTAAAAGCATCATTATTCTTTATCATTCCATAAAGTTCCATGATATATATGTACCATGTAACATATATACCATTTTGTTTATCCGTTCATCTGTTGATGGGCATCTAGGTTGTTTCCATCTTTTTGCTATTGTGGACAGTGCTGCAGTAAACATCTGTGTCCATGTATCTGTGTGACCACCTTTATTTCTGCAGGATATATTCCGAGCAGTGGCATTGCTGGATCTTAAAGTATTTTGATTTCTACCTTTTTAAGGAAGCACCAAATTGTTTTCCAAAGAGGTTGTACCACTTTGCATTTCCACCAGCAGCGTAGGAGAGTTCCAATCTCTACACAGCCTCTCCAGCATTTGTTGTTTTGTGTTTTTTGGATTATTTCCAACCTTGTTGGGGTGAGATGGTATCTCATTGTAATTTTTATTTGGATTTCTCTAATTGTTAATAATTGCGAGTATTTCCTCAGGTGTCCTTTGGCTACCTGGATGTCTTCTTTGGTGAAGGGCCTGTCCCTCTCCTTCACCCATTGCTTAATTGGGTTATTTATCTTTTTCTTGTTGATATTGTGCAGTACCTTGTAGATTACAGAAGTGAGATGTCGATCTGACATATAGTTGCCAAACGTGTTTTCCCGTTAAGTAGGTAGTCTTTTAACTCTGTTGATAAAATCTCTGGATGAGCAAAAGTGTTTGATTCTTAGTAGCTCCCATTTATCTGTTTTCTGTTGTTCTTACATTGTTGGTCAGATTTTGTAGTCTAAGTCATGTGTTACAGCTTCCATTGTTGATCTATTTTTCTTGCATGATCTTTATTGTTTCAGGTTTGAAATTTAGGTGTCTGATCCATTTTGAGGTGGTTTTTGTGTAAGGTGTGAGATATGGATCTTGTTTCAGTTTTTTTGCAGCTGAATATCTAATTTTGCTAAAAAGAGATTTTGTTAAAGAGATTTTTTTCTACCCCAGTTTACAACCTTTGGGTCTTTGTTGAATATCAACTGTTCGTAAGAAGATAGTGGCATCTCTGGGATCTCACCTCAGTTTCATTGGTCTATATGTCTCCTTTCGTACTAGTACCAGGTTATTTCGACTACCATGGCAGTGTAGTAAGTTCTGTGGTTGGTTAGTGTGAGGCATCCCACTGTGTTCTTCTTTAGCTGTGCTTTAGTTGTGCAGGCTTTCTTCTCTTTCCAAACAAAACTGGTGATTTGTTTCTCCATCTTATTAAAAGTGACATGTGAATTTGTATTGGGATTGCATTGCGTACGTAGATGGCTTTCGGTAAAATAGACATTTTCACAATGTTACGTCCTCCTATTCATGAGTAAGGTACTTTTCTCCACTTACGTAAGCCTCTTTTTGTTTCTTGCAGTAGGATCTGCACAGGTCTCTTACTTCCCTGGTAAGATTTATTCCTAAATCTTTTATCTTCTCAGGGGCTATAGTAAATGGCGTTGATTTGGTGATTTCCTCTTTGATGATCTCTTTGTTAGTGTAAAGGAATCCTACTGATTTACTTATATTTATCTCATATCCTGATACTTTGCTGAACTCTTCTATTGGTTCCAGTAGTTTACTTGTGGATTCTTTGGGGTTCTCTGTGTTTATGATTATATCATCTGCAAATACAGATATTTTTACTTCTTGTTTGCTGATGTGGATGCACTTTATTTCGCTGTCTTGTCTGATTTCTCTAACCAGAACCTCCAGCACAATGTTGAATAGAAATGGTGACAGTGGGCATCCTTGTCTAGTTTCTGTTCTCAGGGAGAATTCTTTCAGTCTCTCTACACTCAGTATGATGTAGTGGTTGGCTTTGCATAGATGCCCACTATTGCACTGAGGAATTTCCCCTTCTGAGTCGGATCCGACTCGACGGCACTTGGCTTGGCGTTGCTATTTTGCTGAGAGCTCTTAACATGAATGGGTGTTGGACTTTGTCAAATGCTTTTTTTGCATTAGTTGACTATCTGCAGTTCCCTCTGGTCTCCTCGCCTGGTGACAGCACACTCTTCCTTCCGTTCTGTTCATGTCATATACTGCTAACAATTTCCTATCCCGTCTTCTCCACCCTCTCCTCTGCCTTCTGGTAAGAGGCTAGTAGGACGGCTTCTGCTAGATATATAGAACCATAAAGTGGACACACCATACGATGACCTTATGTCCCGAGTCCAGTCCATTCCTGTCTGAAGAGTTGACCTCAGTAATGAATAATGATCTAGGGCAGCAGTATGTCTAAGGGCCATGCTCCCAGGAGAAGTCGCAGGGCATTGGACCATCAGTTGCAATCTTTCAGTGGAGTTCTTGAGGTGCATTCCTCTTTTTGTGTGTGTTGCCCTGTGGCCTGACATTGTGTGAGCCATCATGGCTGTCATTGGTGGTGGCCCATCTGATTCTTCTGATCACATACTGGTACAGTCATCCATAGACGTGGGTCCTTCTGTCCTCTGGGCTCTTTTACTCTAATGTCTCTGTCATCCTTGGTGATCATCTGATTTAGCTGAGATGGGATCATTTAGTATGCCTCAAATGGCAGCTTGATAGCTTTTAATACCCCAGATATCTATTGGCTAGGATTTTGTTGAAGATATTTGCATCTAGGTTCATAAGCAATTTGATCTATAATTTTCTTTTTTTGTGTGACCTTTCCCCAGTTTTGTTTTCTAGGTTATGCTGGCTTTGTAGAATGAATTTGGGAGTATTCTGTCCTTTTCTATGCTGTGAAATAGCCTCAGTAATGTTGGAATTAATTCCTCTCTAAAAGTTTGATAGAATTCTCCGGTGAAGCCATCTGTGCCAGGAATGTTTTTGGTTGGTAGTTTTTTGATGACTTTTTCAATCTCTTCTTTTGTGATGGGCTTAATAGGTTGTTCTGTTTCTCATTGTGGTAATTTTGGTAAATGATGTGAATCTAGAAATTTGTCCATTTCCTCTAGGTTGTTAACTGTGTTAGAGTACACTTTTTCATAGTATTCTTTTATGATACTTCTGATTTTGGTTGGGTCTGTTGTGACATCTCCCGTGTCATTGCTGTTCGAATTATTTGTTTCCTCTCCTGTTTTGCTTTTGTGAGTTTAGCCAGTGGTTTATTCATTTTGTTAAACTTTTCAATGAACCAGCTTTTGGTTTTGATAATTCTTTCAATTGTTTTTCTATTTTCTAATTTGTTTAGTTCTGTTCTAATTTTCAGTATCCATTTTCTTCTGGTGCCAGAAGGGTTCTTTTGTTGTTCTCTTTCTACTTGTTCAGATTGTAGAGTTAATTCTTTGGGCCCTTTCTTCATTCCAGATGTGTACATTTATAGAGATAAATTATCCTCTGAGTACTGTTTTTTTTTTGTATCCCATAGGTTCTGGTAGAATGTTGTCATGGGTGGAAATATGTCTGCTTAGAAATGTGTAGCCATGTGGCTGGACCATGATTCCCAGTATTTTATGATTGTCCTCCATTTTGTGATTTTCTTATGCTGTATGTTAGAGGAATAGGATGGGACTGTAAATCCCTTCATAAGAGCATGTCCCTGGTTGTTTTAGTCAGCTAGGGCTGCTCTAACAGAAATACCACAGAGTGGATGGCTTTAACAAAGAAAGATTTATTCTTACACAGTCCGGTAGGTTGCAAGTCCATATTCAGGGTGTCCGTTCCAGGGAAAGACTCTCCCCTTGACGGCTCTGGAGGAAAGTCCAGTATTGCATCAGTCATTGTCCAGGGAGCATCCTCACACAAGAACCTCTGGTCTGAAGGACGTGCTCTGCTCCCGGTGCTGCTTGCTTGATGGTAGCGAGGTTCTCAAATTGTCCTTGGTTCTTTTTCCTTTTATTCCTTGCAAGCTAAAAGCATTAAGGGTGGGGCAAGCCATACTCCAGGGAAACTTCCCCATAGCAGGAATTCACAGCCCCACCCTAATCCTTTAACATACAGGTTAGCAAAACCACACAATGGAGGACAGTCCCAAGATACTGGGAGCCATATCCCAGCCACGTGGCTGCACACATTTTTGGGGGGACACAATTCAAACCATGACATCCCACCCTTTGACAACCCAAAAATCACATCACAAAAACATTTAACACATTCATCTCACCATAGCAAAATTATGTCCATCCATATAACAGAAGTCTTAAATCAGTTCCAAGTCCAAAATACAAAAACTCTTCTACATCTGTGAAACTTAGAAGGCATTAACAGGCAACAGACAAGTCAACAGAACACATTACATTAGCCCTCAAAGCTTTGGAAATACTCTTACATTTTCTGAGACATTCTACACAACAGCAATGCTCTCCAGACTCTAGGTATCGGCCACACTCTCAGGTTTCTGAGTGGAGACCTCCAGCCCCGTGCTACAACTTTGCCTTCAAGGCCCACTTGGACAGAAACTCTGTCCCATCGGCTTTAGGAGCACCCTAAGCCCAACTGAGTGGCAATTCCACCCTTACGAACACAGCACGCCATGGTTCCACCCTTTCAAACCCCTGAGGTCATGGCCATACCTCTTGAGACTGAGGCAGCTCAGCTTCTCACGCTATCTGCCTCTTCAGCTTCAGCTTCCTATGGCCGCATGGCCCGGGCCTCAGGCCCACATCTGCCCTGCTGGGCAAGTGTTCCAAAGCTCTGTAGCTCCACTGGTTTAAGTGCCCGGAGGCACCCCACTCTTGCTGGAAAGCGTCCTGCCCAAAGGCACTTAACTCTCTCACTCCGTGGGTCAGCAAGGCCAGCTCACCGATTCAAGTGCCCGGAGGCACCCCGTTCCGCGAGGAAAACTCTGCGCAGGCACTGACCTCTCTCGCTCCACGGGTCGGCTCCAGCGCTGCCTCTGGTTCTGCTGCTGCCACTGCCGCTGCTGCCAGTCCTCTGTTGTTTCTCACCATCTGCGCCTTCTTCGTTCCTTCTGAATCTTCTATCCATTCGCAGTTTCAAAGTGGCTTCCACATTTTAGGTATTTGCTAGAGCAGCACCCCACTCCCACGGTACCAATTCTGTTTTAGTCAGCTAGGGCTGCTCTAACAGAAATACCACAGAGTGGATGGCTTTAACAAAGAAAGATTTATTCTTACACAGTCCGGTAGGTTGCAAGTCCATATTCAGGGTGTCCGTTCCAGGGAAAGACTCTCCCCTTGACGGCTCTGGAGGAAAGTCCAGTATTGCATCAGTCATTGTCCAGGGAGCATCCTCACACAAGAACCTCTGGTCTGAAGGACGTGCTCTGCTCCCGGTGCTGCTTGCTTGATGGTAGCGAGGTTCTCAAATTGTCCTTGGTTCTTTTTCCTTTTATTCCTTGCAAGCTAAAAGCATTAAGGGTGGGGCAAGCCATACTCCAGGGAAACTTCCCCATAGCAGGAATTCACAGCCCCACCCTAATCCTTTAACATACAGGTTAGCAAAACCACACAATGGAGGACAGTCCCAAGATACTGGGAGCCATATCCCAGCCACGTGGCTGCACACATTTTTGGGGGGACACAATTCAAACCATGACACTGGTGCAATGCCAAGGAGTTTCCCTGATGTATGGCTTGCACTGTACTTTGTCCTTTCATTCTACAAGACTTAAAATAAAAAGAAAGAAAACCTCATACCGTCAAGAAAGCAGCACCAGGAGAAGAGTGCGTCCTTTAGGCCTGAGGTTCCTGTGCCAAGACGTTCCCTGAACAAAGACTGATGCAACACAAGACTTTCATCCAGACCAAAAAAGGGAGAAAGCCTTCCCCTAGAGCAGACTTCCTGAAGTTGGACTTGTAGCCTACCAGACTGTGTAAGAATAAACTTTCCTTGTTAAAGCCATCCATTTTGTGTTATTTCTGCTACAGCAGCAGCAGCTGACTAAAACAGGATGTTTTCATTCTTGTTTGATTCCATGAATTTCTTTACTGAATCCTTGATTTCTTCTATAACCCATGAAGTTTTGAGCAAAGTGTTGTTAAACTTCCATGAATTTGAATTTCTACCCATGTGTTTTCTGCTGTTGATTTCAATTTTTGGCTTTGGCTATCTGAGAAGATGCATTGCAATAATTCAGTGGTTTGGATTTCATTGAGACAAGCCTTATGGGCTAATATGTGGTCTATCCTGCACATTGTTCTGTGTGCATTGGGAAAAAAGTTGTACTTGTCTGTTGTTGGGTAAAAAGTTCTGTATATGTTGATGAGGTCTAGTTGGTTGATTGCTGCAATAAGACCTTCTGTATCATTACTGAGCTTTTTTCGGAATGATGTGTCCATTATTAAAAGTGGAGTGTTGAAGTCTCCTACTGTTATTGTGGAATGACCTGTGTCATTTTTCAATATTGTCAGTATTTGTTTGATGTAGTTACATGCTATTGTATTGGGTGCATAAATAATTAATACTGTCATATTTTGCTTACATATTGAACATTTCAGCAATAAATAGTGACCAGCCTTATCCATGATAGCCGATTTTACATTAAAATATTATCTGAGGTTAGTATTTCCACTCCTGTTCTTTTTTGTGTGTTGTTAGCTTCTTATATATTCTTCTGTCCTTTGATTTTCAGTTTGTTCATATCTTTAAGTCTAAGGTGTGTTTCTTGTAAGTATAGTATAGACGGACTGTGTTTTTTGATACAAGCTGTTACTCTATTTCCTTATTGGAAGATTCAGTCCATTTACATTCAGTATAATTATTGATAGATATGTGTTTAGTGCTGTCATTTTGCTGCCTTTATTTTTGTGTTGTTGATGTTTTCTTTGTTTCACTTAATAGTCTGTTCTGAGTCATTTTGCTGTATGAGTTATCTTTTCATCTTTTTCAATGTTGATTTTATGTCTGTCGAGACTCCTGTACTATTTTTCTTGTTTTGATATGCAGCCTTGTTAGTTTTCTTTGTGGCAAACACTTTGTTCACCCTTAATGTTCTAAGTTTAAAACAATTTATTTATTTTTTATTTTTATTTAACATAACTGAGTGAAAATTTACATTCACATGTAAATTTACATGCCTCCCTATATGCAGCTTGCACTGCTCTCCCTGTCCGGTGACTGCACACTATTCCTCTCTGCTCCATACATGTCTCATCCTCCCAACAGTCTCCTTTCCCCTCCTCTCCGTCCACTCCCCTTCCTCCAGCCAGAGGTCAGCAAGATGATATCCTATAGATGTATAGAACCATAAAGTGCTTCCAATATATGGTTACTCTGCATTGCCAAGTCCAATCCATTCCTGTCCAAAGAGTGGACCTTTGTTATAATTTATGGGAACGGGCAGCATCAGGGTCGGGGGCCATGCTCTCAGAGGAACTCCAAAACCGCTGGACCATCAGTTGAGGTCTTTTAGTGGAGATCTCATGATGCACCTCTTTTTATTCTTGTGTTGCCACTGAGGCTCCTCTCTGTGAGCTCCGTCATGGCTATCACTGGTGGTGGCCGGGCACCATCCGGTTCTTCCGGTCCCAGGTCGATGTAGGCACCCACTCTTGTGGGTCTCTCTGTCTTCTCGGTTGTCTTTACCGCATGCCATTTTGGCCCTCGGTGAACATCCGTTCCTGCTGAGTTGGGACCATTTGCTGTGTCCTCGGATGGCAGCTTGGCAGCTTTTAAGACCCCAGACGCCACTCACCAATGTGGGGTGCAGAGAGCTCTCTTAGCAAAACGCTAGTTGTGCCAATTGGCCTGGAATTCGCCTAAGAGCATGGTCCCCCGTGCCCCGCCCCAGCTACTCTATCCTTGCAGTATTAAGATGGAAGGAGTACTCAAGTTATGCTGAAGTCCACTTAATGTTGTTCTTGTTCCTAATGTGTGCTGTCACTGCTTTCTCCCAACTAGATTTCTAGTAACTACCTAAATTAAACCCTCCCCCCCTCGCCTTCCCTCCCTCCTACCCCTCCCTTGCAGCTGTCAAAGAGTCTTTTCTTCTATACACAAATCTGTTTTTGAGATCTTATCGTAGAGGTCTCATACAGTATTTGTCCTTTTGTCGCTGACTACTCTCACTCAACATAATGTCTTCCAGTTGAAACCAGGTTAGGAGATGTTTCCTGGAATCATCGTTATTCTTTATCATTGCGTAGTGCTCCATTGAGTATATGTATCACAGTTTACCTATCCATTCTTCTATTGTTGGGCATCTGGGTTGATTCCACCTTTTTGCTATTGTGGACTGTGCCGTGATAAACATTCTGGTGCATGTGTCCGTTGGTGTGAAAGGCCTTGAATCTGTAGGATATATTCCAAGTAGTGGAATTACTGGGTCAAATGGTATATCAATATGCATTTTTTTTAAGGAAGCGCCAGATTGCCTTCCAAAGAGGCTGGACCATTTTGCAACCCCACCAACAGTGTAGGAGGGTTCCACTTTCTCCACAGCCTCTCCAGCATTTGTTGTTTTGTGTTTTCTGGATCATGGCCAATCTTGTTGGGGTGAGATGGTATCTCATTGTTGTCTTGATTTGAATTTCTTTAATAACTAAAGATCGTGAACATGTCCGCATGTGTTTTTTGGCTGCCTGGATCTCCTCTTTAGTGAAGTATCTGTCCATCTCCTTTGCCCATCGCTTAATTGGATGGTTTATCTTCTTCTTATTGATATTTTGTAGTATCTTATAGATTATGGAGATCAGGCGTCGATCTGACATAGAGTTGCCAAATATTTTTTCCCACTCTGTGGGTGTTCTTTTAATTCTATTAATAAAGTCTTTAGATGAGCAAAAGTGTTTGATTCTTAATAGTTCCCATTTATCTACTTTCTCTTCTGTTGATTGAGGTTTCTTTGACAGATTTTGGAGTCTGTCCTCATTGTGTATTAAAATTTCCATTGTTGTTCCTACCTTTTCTTGGATGAGCTTTATCGTTTTAGGTTTGATATTTAGGTCTTTTATCCAGTTGGAGTTGGTTTTTGTATAAGGTGTAAGATATGGATCTTGATTCAGTTTATTGTTAAAACAATTTTTAACATATATATATCTCCTTAACTTCCTACCCATCTGAAAGGGCTATAACTACTGTAATATATCCCTCTTATAATGTGGTGATGTTCTAGTTTACATATAACAATCCATTGTTCCCTACTTTTAATATTTTAGTTTTGATTGAGCTTTGTTACTTCTCTAACTCAATAGGACTCTGGATGCTGCGTCCTGCATTGCATCCTTGAGTATACATCTTATGTTATTGACTTAAAAAAAGAGAGATTCTTTTAGTATTTCTTATAGCTTTGGCTTTGTTTTTGAGAAGTCTCTAAACTTCTGTTTATCTGAGAATGTCTGAATTTCACTGTAATATTTGGTAGACAGTGTTGCAGGCTATATGATACTTGGTTGGAAGTTTTGCTACTTCAAGTCTTTGTATGTACCATCCCACTGCCTTCTTGCCAACATAGTTTCTGCTGAGAAGTCATAGGAAAGCCTATAGGGCTCCCCCTTGTACGTTAGTTTTGCTTTAAGCCCAATTGCTTTTAACAGCCTCTCTTTATGTTTAATTTTATTAAGCCTAATTATAATATCTCTTGGCAGCTTTCTTTTGGGGTCTAGCTTTTGTGGCGTTCAGTAAGCGTCTTGGATATCTATGTTCTCTTTTTTTACCATGTCAGGAAATTTTTCTGTCAGCAACTCTTCAACAATTCTCTCTATATTTTCTGCTGTTCTTCTCTGTTCAGGAATTACAATTATTTGTAGATTATTTCTCATGATAGGATCCCACATACTTATTAATGCTTCTTCATTTTTCTTGTTTCTTTTATTTGATTTCTCCTCATAAATGCTAGTGTCAGTTGCTTTATCTTCAGTCTTACTAATTCTGCATTCCAGTTCCTCAGTCCTGGTCTTTTGGCTTTAAATTGAATTGCCCAACTCTGTTGAGTTGAACCTGACTTGACGGCAGTGGGTTTTGGGGGGCATAATTTTATTATTGATCTGTGGGATTTCAGATTGTTAATGTTCCAGCATTCATATACCTTACTTAGTTTTTCATTTTGTTCTGCTGCACTTTGTTTAATTTCTAGAAGGGTTGTATACATAATTCTTTTGTATACTTCCCTCCAGTAATTTCAGAAATGCTTCTTCATCTGACAAGTTTCTTTATTGTTTCTTTGGGGAATTTTCTGGAGCCATGGTGGTCTGCTTCTTTAAATGGTTAGATATTGATTACTGTCTCCATGCCCTCAAGAAGCTGTTCAGTTTCTCTGGTGTTTCACCAATGTGAGCTGTGGCAAAGCTGTAAGAAAAGAGTAAGGGCACTGCTAGACTTGGCTGCCAGCTGCTCCTGTGTTCTCTAGGTGTGGCTGATTTATGTACAGCTTCCCTAGTAATAGAGACACTGTCAAGCCCCACAGTGGTGCTTAGCTTAGTGGCTGGCCCCAGCTGGGTCCTGAGGAGTGCCAACCCCACCTCCTGGCTGATAAAAATGATGACCTACTTGTGCCAACTCTCCACCATCATGCCAGTCAAGACTATGGCGTAGCTCAGGAAAGGGAGAACAATGCCTCCACATTTGACTGCCAGAGACCACTGTGTTCTCTACATGCATTTATCTTAAAAACTGCTTCTCTGCTGAGAGGTGTACTGTCCAGTGGCAGATAAGGGCAGCCAGGCTCTTAGGGATGGCAAGTTTCACCTCTTGGCTGGCAAAGATGTCAGTCCACTTAGGGATCTCTCAGGGACCATCAGTAGATGCTATGATGCTATGATGTGGCTCAGTGAAGGGAGGTGGAAATGACACCAGCACACTCAGCCGCCAGTCACTGCTGCATTCTCTAGATGCACTTACCTTAAAAACTGCTTTTCAGGTGAGAAAGGTGTTGACCAGCAGCACTGATAGCTGCTGGGCCCTTGGAGGTGGCAGGCTCCATCTCCTGGCTGACAAAAGTGGTGCCTGAGTTTCTCAGGGGCTGAATCTGCAGACATTGTGGTGTGGCTCAAAGAAGGGAGGGGTTAGGATGTTGCCACACTTGACTTCCAGCCACCACTGCATTCTCTAGGTATGATTGTCTTAAAAACAGCTTTTCTGATGGGAGAAGCACTGCCCAGACAGGCATTGTTGCTCATTGTAGGAGTTAGTCCTGGCAGAGCCTACAGGTGTGACTAATTCTGACTATCAGCTGACCAAGATGGCCATCTGCCTAACCTGGTTCTCCTGCAATAAATCAGCAGTATCTATGGCTCAGCTGAGAGAAGTCAGGGAGAGGCACTGCCATACTCAGCTGCCAGCTGTCACTACGGTTCTCTAGGTATGATTGTCTTAAGAATAACTTTTCTGCTGGGAGAAGCACTGTCTAGACAGCCACTGTTGCTCAGTGTGGGAGTTAGTCGCAGCTGAGCCCTCAGGAAAGGCGGACTCTGCCTCTCAGCTGACCAAAATGGTGTGCCACCTGAGCCACCTCTCCTGCAGTGAATCAGCAGTATCTATAGCACTGCTCAGAGAAAAGAAGGGGGAGGACATTGGAATCTTTGGTTGCCAGCTGCTGCTGGATTCTCTAGATGTGATTTTCCCAAGCACAGTCTCTCTGCTGCCAGATACACTGTTTCGTTAGGTGCTGTAGCTCAGCCGAGTAACTAGCTCCTGCCAGGCTCTCTAGCCTGGTAGTCTCAATTCTATTCTCCCAGTTAACAAAGAAAGTGTCCATATCTGTAATCCTCTCAGTCTGTGTTCCAGCAGAAGCAGGACTCACTATGCAGCTGTCTCACCTCCAACAAGGTAATTCCCCTCTTTTGTCACCCAGTCCCATCAGGTTATGCCTGATCTTGGGGCTTCCAGAATGTCCAACTGATCCATTCAATTCTTTTTCTAGGCCTTGGTTCTCAGAGGGAATTGAGGAGACGTGTGACTAGTCCACCACCTTGAACCTACCTCTCTCTAATCATTTTAAACTAAGAAAAAAAAAATGCATTTTTGTAAAGCAGGGCACTAGTTAGGTTTCTTCAGAGTAATAAGTTTTGTCTGCTTCATTTCTGTTAGTCAGACATGCTAGTTAATAAGGTTTAATTGTAATGTATTGTATGGAGGACTGGGTGAGAATAATACACAGGAATACAAAAGGAAACTATAAAAAGAAAAAGTCTTAAAAACCTTAAACTCATGATAAGACTATGTTAAGGAACTTATTCTCTAACCCAGCAGTTCTCCATATCTAGACACCCTGAAGAAATCTGGATTTCTTCCCTCAGAGAAAGATAGAGAGAGAGAGACACTGCTCCAACATGTCTAAATAACTGAATAAATCTGAATTATAAAGCAAATCAAGTAATTCTCAGGTACGTATTTTCAAGTTACACTGCAATAAGGTTTTCTGTGATGCTGGTAATGTTCTGTATTGGTGATGTTCACACATGCTGTGTTTGCAAATAAAGAACCAGATCTCTAATGTATAAGCCTAAACATTTTTGATTGAATAATGACTATTGTGATTTTAGCTTGTTGAGTAATAAATTCTCTTAAGTTTCTTTAAATAATGTTGAATTTTGTTCTGACACACAACTTAGAGTTAATTTTATCATTTCAGGGAAGATTTGTTATTTTTTGTTTGGTAGTTCCAGAGTAGGCTTTATCCTAAGGACAATTTAAAATTTTTAGTAATATAAGCTGCCAGATGTCTGGCTTGCATGTTGCTACGATATTGGAACTTGTACATTGACAGAGAACTGCCATAAGTTCAAGCAAGATTTGGAAGAGGGTATGGAACAGGGAATATTTTCTGAAGTCAGATGTAATCTTGGCTGAAAGCAGAGAATGACAGAAAGAAGTTTACCTGTTTTTATTGATTATGCAAAGGCATTTAACTATGTGGATCATAACAAACTATGGACAACATTATGAAGAATGGAAATTCCAGAAAACATTGTGCTCACCAGGAACCTGTATGTAGACTGAAACAACTGTTCAAATTGAATAAGGTGGTGTTGCCTGCCTTAAAATCAAGAGAGATGTGTGTCAGGATTGTGTCCTTTTACCATACTTATTCAATCTGTATGCTGAGCAAATAATCTGAGAAGCTGAACTATATAGGAAGAAGAATGATATCAGAATTGCAAGAAAATTCATGTACAACCTGCAATATGCAGATCACGCAACTTTGTTTGCGGAAAGTGAAGAGGACTTGAAGCACTTACTGATAAAGATCAAAGACCACAGCCCTTAGTGTAGATTACATTTTGTTTTCATAAAGAGAACAAATATCCTCACAACTGGATCAATAAGCAGCATCATGGTAAATGATGAAAAGATTAACATCAAGAATTTAATTTTACCCAGATTCAAAAATCAATGTCCATGGAAACAGCAGTTAGCAGATCAAACAACATATTGCATTGGGCATATCTGCAAAAGACTTCTTTAAAGTGTTAAAAAGCAAAGATATCACTTTGAGGATTAAGATATGCTTGATGCGAGCCAAATTTTCAGTTGCTTCTTACGCATGCAAACCCTGGACAATTAATAAGGAAGACAGAAGAGGAACTGACATCTTTGAAGTACAGTGTTGATGGAGAATGTTGAATATATCATGGACTGCCAGATACTTCTTGGAAACCAACAATGGTAAGATTTCATCTCATGTACTTGTGACAAGTTATTAGGACAGACCAGTCCTTGGGAAAGGACACTATGTCTGGTAGAAGATCAGCAAAAAACAGAAACACTATCAACAAGATGGACTGACACACTAGCTGCAACAATGGGCTCATGCATAGCTGCAATTGTGAGGATGGCACAGGATGAGACAGTGTTTCTATCAGTTGTATAGTGGGTCACTATGAGTCAGAACTCATTCATTGGTGCTTAACAACAACAAGTAAGGTAGGTCATTAGGATTCAGAATGTATTCAATGACATACAACAACAACACAGTAAGATAGCACCATCTTGAAGACTATCATAGGTCCCAACTCACTGGGATGCTATAGGACAGGGTAGAACTGCCCCAACGGTTTCTAAGAAGCACCTGATAGATTCGAACTACTGACATTTTGGTTAGCAGCTGTAGCTTGAACCACTAGGTCGCCAGAATTGCTAATGAGTTGGAATGGATTCAGCAGCAATGGGTTTGTTTTTTTGGTTTTATCAGAGGTCTCACACATTATGAAGTTTCTCTGTTTTGACAGGTAAGACCCATACTATTCCTAGTTTTGTTTAGCTCTGTGAATTATTTGACTCACTAATTTCTACTGGTTCTTTACACAAGTTTTTGAAGCTTTTCTCCAGCATATGTTGATCAGTACTCAGCCAGAAATTAGAAAGGATTTCTTTTCAGGTCTCTAAATCTTTTTCTTTGTGTAGCTTTCTCTTTGAAACTTCCTTTCAAATTCTAGCTGTCTCAGCCTCCAAGAGAACCTCTGGTGGCATTAATTGCTATTTCTGTTAACCAAAATTTGGTGGTTCAGATCCGCCAGGCACTCCTTGAAAACTCTATGGGGCAGTTCTACTCTGTCCTAAGGTCACTATGAGTCCAAATTGATCTGACAGCAGTGAGTTTGGTTTTTGGTTTGAGCCTCCATAACTCTAACATGTGTCTCCTTAACTCAGTAAAACCTGCTGGGCTCTGGATTCCCAATGCCAGTGCTGCAGTCTGGAGAATTTGTTTTCCATCACACAGGGATCATTGTCCTAAACTGCCTGTTGTTATGTTCAATATTACAGCTTTTGTTGTTAGAAAAGATCTTTATGTCACCTCACCTTTATGTGTTTCTAGATGCATATGATGGAGATGAATTCCTGTAACCATTAATTATTTGTGGGCAGAAATTAAGATAAAATAATATTTAAACGATTTAAAATGTCTTCAATAAACAAATAAAATTATTTTTAGAAAGGAATATGTATTTTTGAATGTTTAGCTATATTAAAACGTTAACATTAATTAAAAATTTTATGAAGTCTTTAAACCAAGTCAGTATGAAATTTTTTAAATTTAAATTTTCAATTGTTTAAAATTGAAATTTTAAAATTGATGAAAATTTAAATTTTAAACAATTTGTTCTTCATCATTATTTTGACATTTGTTCATGGTCTGGATGAGCAATACTTCCTCTATCTGTTACCAAACATTTCTCAACTTGAATGAAAAAGCACAAAGGAAGACAATATTCTTTCCATGATTACAGTTGGAGTTATTCTTGCAGAACTAGCTGAATGTATTATAACAGTTTAGGAGTCTCTGGTGAATGTAGATGCTTCAGTTACTTCCTTCTTTTTTATTAGTGAATCTTTTTAAACCTCATCAGCAAATCTATATTTTCTGAGTGACTCACCTTTAACCCTGAAATCGATCCTAGCTGTCATAATGGACGGATAATTATAGGAGGTTCATGTCTTAGTTACTCTGTCTTAGCAGTTAAAGTTTGACCCTGAAAGCAAGTGTGAGAACTTTGGCAAGACAACGAGGTGTGATGTAATATCTAGAGTATCTCGTCATGTACCATTTTATACTATTATAATTAAAATACTATGATGACTTGTGGAATAAGCACAACTCGTAATATTTTGACCTTTAACATATCTTAAAACCTTTTTAGCATTAAGAGTAAATGTTTTAATAAAGTACTTTAAGTATAATGAACATGTTCTCTAGATTAAAAATAAACTGACTCATTCTGTTTCAGACCTAATCTATTTTCTCCTTGGCATTTGGGAGGAGAAAAAATGATAAATTATAAAATCAAATTTCTATTTCATTGATTGATGAGGCTTGTCAGTTTAAGGCTTGCCCCTAAGTCAACTGCAGGAGATGAAATTTTTGTGAAAGGAATATGGATGCTGGAATGCTTCAGTGAGCTGGAGACTAATGGTTAAATTGAGATGCCAAAATCTAAGGCTAGAAGGGAACGTGAAGTTGTAGTGGGTATAGCTGCTATATCGTATCAGTTGTTGTTGTTAGGTTCTGTTGAGTTGGTTTCAATTCATAGCTATCCTATGCACAACAGAACGAAACGCTGCCAAGTCATGTGCCATACCCACAATAGTTTTCATGCTTAAGCCCATCTTTGCAGCCCATGTGTCCATAGGTCATGCTGAGGGTTTTCTCCCTTTTTGCTGACCCTTCACTCTACCAAACATGATGTCCTTCTCCAGGGGTGAGATGTAGTTTTGCTATCTACTTCCAAGGAGCAATCTGGCTGCACTTCTTCCAGAACAGACCTATTTGGTCTTTTGGCAGTCCCTGGTACATTCAGTATTCTTTTTCCAACACCACAACTCAAAGGCATCAATTCATCTTCTGTCTTCTTTATTCATTATCCAATTTTGCGTGTGTATGATGTGATTGAAAATACCATATCTTGGGTCAGGAGCACCACAATTTTCAAGGTGACATCTTTACTTTTCAGTACCTTAAAGAAGTCCTTTGCAGCAGATTTTCCCAGTGCAATTCATCTTTTGATTTCTTGACTGCTGCTTCCATGGGCATTGATTGAGGAACTAAGTAAAATGAAATCCTTGACAACCTCAATCCAGAAAACTCTCTTTTTCTAGCCAAGAGTAAGATAAAAAAGAGTTAAACATTCTCACTTTTCCCCCATAATTTCTTGGAATAAATAGATACTTGAAAAAATATAAATAATGTTTCAAAATTTACATCAATAATTGAGAATTTTTTAGCTTATCTTGGCTAGCTGTCAATGTTTACTTCATATATTTTGAAACTATTTTAAAACTAAATGTGTGTATGTGTAGTGTAAAAACAATTTGGGACAAGTGTCTAACCTCCTCCACAAATGGCAAAGATAACTAAGGCTGATAGTACAAGGCCAACTCCCATAACATGCAGACCAGACAAGCTTCCTGTCTCCACCAACTTTACTAATTCTGACGTCAACTATCCCTCATACAGCTCTGTCTATATTTCACCTGCGTTCAATAACTCATTACAATGACCACGTAGAATGAACAATTATGGGGGTCATTAAGAAACTAACAGTTACAGTTCAGGTTCTGGAACACTCACGATACAGTTCTTCCATCAGGACAACCTCTCCCCAACAATTCTCACAGGTGTGCCTCTGCCAGGCCCCAGAGGCTCTCGGCTTTATTTTTCCATGGGATGGGAAGCCAGCCATGCTGACTCTTGCCACCATGTCTCTCCTGTGACCACGTAGCATCATCTTCAAGGCTACAGCTTATTTCTTCTGTCTTTCTCAGTCTCTCTCCAGGAGCTTCTCAGAGCAGGGATTGTGCTTCTGTCTGCTGCTCTTTAATGGTGGTAGGATCCTTCCTTTCTCACCTCTAGGGAAGCTAATTTCAAATCCAGCAGGATGGCAAAACTGATCAATTTCTTTGTTGTTGTTAAGTGTTATCAAATTGGATCTAACTCATAGAAACTCTATGTACAACAGAAAGAAACATTGCCTGGTCCTTCACCATGCCCTCAATAGTTGGCATGCTTGAACCAATTGTTGTCACCACTGTCTCATACTGTCCTGGTTGAGGGTCTTCCTAATTTTTACTGACTCTCTAGGTAACCAAACATGATGTCCTCCAAAGATTGATCCTTTCTGACAACATGTTTAAAGTATGTAACACAAAGTCTCACCATTTTTGCTTCCAAGGAGGATGCTGGTTGTCCTTTTTTAAAGACAGATCTGTTCATTCTTTTGGCAGTGCATGGTATACACAATATTACTCTCCAGCATCACAGTTGAAAGACATCAGTTTTTCTTCTGTCTTCATTATTTAATGTCTGGCTTTCACATTCATGCGATTGAAAACACCATGGCTTGAGTCAGGTGCACATTAATCTTCAAGGTGACATCTTTACTTTTCAACAATTTAATGATGTATTTTGTAGGAGATATTCCCAACGCAGTGCATGTTTTGATTTATTGGCTGCTGTATCCATGGGTGTTGATTGCGGATTCAAGTAAAATGAAATACTTGACAACCTCAACCATCAGTCCATTTATCATGATGTTGCTTACTGGTCAAGTTGTGAGAAGTCCTTTACTTGATGCTGAGATTTAACCCATACTTAACTTTATGGTGTATGATCTTCATCAGTAAGTATTTCAAGTCCTTGTCACTTTCAGCAAAGAAAATTGTATCATCTACATAACACAGGTTCTGAATGAGTCTTCCTCCATCCTGTTGCCCTGTTCTTCCTTATACAGTCTAGGTTCTTGGATTATTTGGTCGGCATACAGATTGAATAGGCATGATGGAAGGACACAACCTTGATACACACCTTTCTTGACTTTAAACCATTCAGCATCCCTTTGTTCTCTCTGAACAACTGCCTCTTGACATTCATGTACAGATGCCTTATGAACACAGTTAAATGTTCTAAAATTCCTGTTTTGTGCAATGCTATCCATAATTTATTGTGATCCACACAGCCCAATGCCTTCGCATAGTCAATATGCTCAGTGGAATATCTTTCTGGTATTCTCTGCTTTCAGCCAAGACTCATCTGACAACAGCAATGATACCCCCCCCCCCCCTTTCACATCCTCTTCTGAATTTGGCCTGAATTTCTGGTGGAGTTCTCTGTCAATACACTGCTGCAGACACTTTTGTATGATCCTTAGCAAAATTTTACTTGCTTGTGGTGTTAATGATACTGTTTATTTCCTCATTTGATTGGGAATAGGCATAAATATGGGTCTCTTCCAGTTGATTGGCCAGGTAGCTGTTCTCCAAATGTCCTGACATAGATGAGTGAGCACTTTTAGCATGCATCCATTCATAGAAACATCTCCATTGACATTCCATCAATTTCTGGAACCTTGACTTCAGTGCAGCCCTGATTTTGCCCTTCAGTACCATTGGTTCCTGATCATATACTGCCTCTTGAAAGGGTTGAATGTCAGTCAATACTGTACAGTCTTTTCATCTTTTGATGTTTCCTGAATCATTTAATAATTTCCCTACAAAACCCTTCACTACTGCCACTTATGGCTTTAATTTTTTCTTCAGTTCTTTCAGCTTGAGAAACACAGAGCATGTTCTTCCCTCTTGGCTTTCTATCTCTAGCTCTTTGCCCATTTCATTATAATACTTTGTCTTCTTGAGCTTTCCTTTGTGATCTTCTATCCATTTCTTCTACTTCCTCATTTCTTCCTTTTGCTTTAGCTACTTAACATTCAAGAGTAAGTTTCAGAGTCTCTTTTGGCATCTAATTTGGTCTTTTCTTTTTTCCCTGTCTTTTTAATGATCTCTTGCTTTATGTATAATGTCTTCCATGTCATTTCATAACTTGTCTCATCTTCTTTTATTAGTGCTCAACGTGTTTCTCAGTTTCTCATGCTGTAGGGGCTTACCTGTTGCTGTGATGCTGGAAAGTATGCCACCAATATTCAGAGAGCAGCAGGGTCATCCATGAAGAACATGTTTCTGCTGAGCTTCCAGACTAAGACAGACTAGGAAAAAGGACCCGGCAGTCTATTGAAGAGAATTAGCCAACAAAAATCTTATGAATAGCGGTGAAACATTGTCTGACACAGTGCTGGACGTTGAGCCCTTCATGACAGAAGACATTCAAAAGATGGCTGGGGGACAGCTGCCTTTTAAAAGTAAAGTTTACCTTAATGAAATGAATGGAGTCAAGCTTTCTGGACCTTCATTTACTGATGTGTCACAGCTCAAAATGAGAAGAAACAGCTGCAAATATCCATTAATAATCTGAACTTTGAATATACGAAGTATGAATTTAGGGAAATTGGAAATTGGTTTACTGTTGAATCATTCGTTTTGTCAGTTTTTAATTTTCCTTAGCTCTTACCTTAAAAATCCACTTTGTCTAGGACTACTATCATTGTCCTCATTATTTTCATTATTTTCCTAGTATTTGTGTAGCATTTTTTCCCCCCTTTCCTTTTCTTTTACTTTCAGTCTATCTTTGTCCTTACATGTAAAATAAATAGCATATAGCTCAATTTATTATTTTTGGGGGGGTGATTTAGTGAAAAAATATTTCTGTTCTTTAATTGAACTATTTAGTCCATTTACATTTAAGGTCATTTGTTACATGATTGGTTTTATATTTAGTATCTCCCTATATATATATTTTTTACTAGAACCATCAGTTTTTTTTTTTTTCTTTCGGTCCTTCTTTCCAGCCTTGCTTTGGACCAATCAGATGTTTTTATTAGTCCATTTCATCTCATCTATTGCATTTTAATACTTTTTGATATTTTTATTAAGAGACTACTTTAGAGATTACAATATACCTACTTTATTATAGTGCAATTTACCTAAAATTAGTAATTTACTACTTCAAGAAAAAAAGGTAAGAACCTTGTTGCAGTATAATTCTATTCACCTCTCCTTGTGCCATTTTTATCATATATGTTACTCTGTATGTGCTATAAGAAGCCTTGCTGGTGTATTGGTTAAGAGCTCAGCTGCCAAACAAAAGGTAGACAGTTCAAATCCACCAGTGGCTCCTTGGAGCAGTTCTACTCTATCCTATAGGTTCACCAAGTTAGAACCAACTCACGGACAGCTAACAAAAACAGTGTATGTTACAAAACTCTTAAGTATATAGTTATTATGATTGCTTTAAACATTCAATATACTTTTTAAAATATACATGAAAATAGTATTAAAATATTTTCCCGTGTATTTACCTTTCTCAGTCCTCTTCCATACTTCCAGTGATTCAGTATGTCCATCTGAAATAATGTACTTTCAGTGTGAAGAACTTCCTACAGTGCTGGCTACAGATGTTCAATATTACAGCTTTTGTTGTTAGAAAAGATCTTTATGTCACTTCACTTTTGAATTTTCGAAATACATTTTTGCTGGGTATGGAAATCAAGTTAATGGTGCATAACAACAATAGATTTCTATGTTGGCAGATATTTCAGACAATACGTTGTCTTCTGGCTTCTATTCTTTTTGTTATGAAGCCAACCACATTTCCTCTTGGTGGTCTCATTCTTAAGTTTCTTTAATTTTTTTTTCTGATTTTGGTTTTCTAGCACTTTGATTATGATATGGACAGTATGGAGTCTTTATTTAATCTACTGAGGTATGCTGAGCTTCTTGAATCTGGGGGTTGAAAGTTGTGTCCAGTTTTGGAAAAATCTTGGCCATTCAAATATCCTGTCTATCTTCTTCTTGTCTTCTTTTAGGACTTCACTTACGCATATGCCAGTTCAACTGACTGTGTTCATGTGTCTTTTATGTTCTCTTTAGTTAAGTTTGTTTTTTTCCTCTGTGTTTCGGTTTGGACAAGTCTTATTGATCTGTCTGTGATTTAAATGATCATGTCTTTTCTGTCCATTTTTCCATAAAGCCACTCAATCATTTGTTAATTTCGTGTGTTGTATTTTTTTGTTTCTACGATGTCTATTTTATTTATTTTGGAGATTTCCATTTCTCTGATAAAATTTTCCATCTTTCACCCATATTTGTTTGTCTTTTACTCTATTGATATATTTCTAACAGGTATTTTAACCTTTTTATCTGCTAATTTCAAGATCTCTTGTTCTACTTCCGTATTATCGTCATGAATACATGTCACATTTTCCAGCTAATTAGTGTGTTTCATACTTTTTTGATGATAAATTAGACATTTTGAATAAAAGAATTGTAGAGATTGAAGTAGTTTTTTTTTTTCACTAAGACAGCATGTCTTTCTTGGGGGGATAGGGGTTGTCATGGATTGCATTGTGTCCCCCCCGACAAAATTTATGTATTGATTTAACTTGGCTATGAGTCCCAATATGGTGCAGTTCCTCCCACATGTTGTGAATCCTGCCTCTGTGATGAGGGAGAATTGGCAGCAGTTGTGTTGGTGAAGCAGGAGTCGAGCAACCAGCTTGCGGGATATAAGGGAGAGAAGTGAGCAGAGTAAATAGGGAATCTCATACTACCAAGAAAGCAGCACTGAGAGCAGAGCGTATTATTTGGACCTGAGGTTCCTGTGCCGACGTACTCTCAGTGCATCTGGACTCAGCCTACCGGACTGTGATAATTTCTTCTATTGAATGGACTTGTAACTCATGAGTGGATTTGTGGCTTACTGGACAATGACAATAAAATGTCTCTTCATGAAACCTTCCACTCATGGTGTTTCTTTTTCTTTTTCCTTTTTTTATTACGACTGAGTAAAAATGTACACTCCCATATAAATTTACATGCCCTCCTATATGCAGCTTCCACTGCTCTCCCTGCCCGGTGACAGAACACTGTTCCTCTCTGCTCCATACATGTCTCATCCTCCCAACAGTCTCCTTTCCCCTCCTCTCCACCTACTCTCCTTTTTCCAGCCAGAGGTCAGCAGGATGACATCCTATAGATGCACAGAACCATAAAGTGCATCCAATATATGGTCACTCTGCATCGCCAAGTCCAATCCATTCGTGTCTGAAGAGTGAGCCTTCATTATGACTTATGGGCAGGGGCACATGGTATTTCTGTTAGAGCAGTACCAGATGACTAAAACGAGGAGATAGGGTGGGGAATGCAGCACTTTGATTTGATCAGAACTGAGCATGGGCTGGCTAGGTTGCAGCTTAAGTAGTTTTATTTCACTTGTTATTCAAGTGTCTTAAAATAATTAGCTAGAATAAGTGTTGTCTCAATGATTTTTTTTGGACACTATGACACCTGTTTCTCCTAGACGAGACTGGGAGAGGTGAAACCATTTTCAAGTAGGTGACAGAGCCAATGTGTTAGATGACATTGATTGGGAGTTCTCTCACTTCAGTCTCAGGTAGGGCATTTTATCTTGTACCTCCTGCTCTTCCACCTTATTCCAGTTCAACTTTAGAATCTACTCCTCTGAGAGAAAAAATAGTGGGAACAAAAACTTTCCACAGCACTATGACTGGAAACAACAGCAACAGTAACTAAGAATATTCCATACTATAGCTTAGTTACAACTGCTATACACATATATGATCCAGCTTCTCACATTAGAGCAGGAGAAAGATCCTGTCTATGAATATCTCTTGGTGTGATTAAAAGTTATAATACGTCTCTGTCTCCTCTAATAGCCTTCCATCACTATGTGGAACTGTCCCAGATCTATAGTCAGAATCACTATTATTATTATTATTTTTTTAAGTTGTATTATGACATTGGTGTTAAATTCAAAACAATTCAAAAAAAGTTTAGCACTAAAAAAAGTCAGATAACAGAAGACACCAGGCTGAGATTACACTAAAACTGACAGGCCATAGGTCGAAAGAATATTATCCCTTTACAATGCATGATGAGGTATTAATGTAGAAAGAGGTCTAAAAATGCGTTACGCGAAACGCTCCTCATTAGATAGTACCAGATGAAAAAGTATCCTGGAGATATGTGGAGGATGTGCAAAGACATAGCCTGCAATGTCATTTTAAAACTGGTTTATGCAGTTTATTTCAAGGGTGCCATAAAGTGGAACAAGGAGGAGGGTGTCAGTACTTATTCGCTGAGGGTCAGTTCTGTTCGAGGGCTTCTACTTGTAATGTCTCATTTATTTCATTTTTTTAAATATTTTTTTGGTAGCAAATGATAGAAAAGTTTATTAAGGGAAAGTGCATTCCAAAGAGGGAATGGTTCAGTCTCCAGGAGTGGAAAAAGACCTCATTGAATCGTTATTCAACTCCATCAGGCAACTTTCATTATGTTATTTTACAGGTGAGGAAATCAAGAATTGAGAGTGTTGAGTATTAGCAACTGGTCCAGGATCACACAGTTATTTAGTGACCCAGACGAATTTGGAAATCTGTACTGTATTTCTTCAGAAATATTTTCCATTTCTATAATTGTCTCTTTAGTGACATTAGATATGCTGTTAAATTTATCTCTTGCTTTTTATATTTTCATTATTTCATTTTTCATTTGAGAAGTCCTTTTTGTTTCTTTAAATTTTGTTGGTCATTTAAAATCTTTCCCATTTTTAATCTCCTTTTATATTTATGTAAATACATTAACACATTTATGTAATAACCTATTAGTTATTACATTAAGCCATCATTGTTTCTTACCATTGCATAGTATTCCATTGTATGAGTATACCACAGTTTGTTTAACCATTTGTCTGTTGATGGGCACCTATGTTGCTTTTGACTTTTTACTATTGTGGGGAGAGCTGCAACAAACATTGATGTGTGTGCATTTGTTTTAGTGGTGTTCATCATTTCTTTAGGATACATTCCAAGGAGTGGGATTGCTGAATAATCTGGTATTTCTATTTCTAGTTTTTTATGAAAGGAGCCAATTAGTTTCTATAGTGGCTGAACAGTTTTACAGTCCCACCAACAGTGTAGAAGAGTTCCAATCTCTCCATGCCCTCTCCAGCATTTGTTATTCTGTGTTTTCTGGATCACTGCCAGCTTTGTTGGTGTGAGATGGTATCTCACTGTGATTTTGATTTGGATTTCTCCGATGGCTAGGGATCGTGAATATTTCCTCATGTATCTGTTGGTGACTTGTATGTCTTTTTTGATGAAATGCCTGTTGGTGTCACTTGCCCATTTTTAAATAGGGTTATTTGTTTGCTTGTTTTTATGGTGAAGTTTTGTAGTATCTTGCAGGTACTTGTAGATGGTTTTCAAGTACTCTCCTTGGGAAGCTATGTACTGACACTAGTGTCTAGTCCAACTTTCAAAGTAATTTTGAAACTCTTTCTGGAATGCCACTGTGCATGGTGGCATGGTGGCAAATTTGCAAACTTAACTGTATAGTTGTCTGTGAGGGAGATTTTAGCCAGTAAACAAATAACCATATCGGAACATCCTCCCTACTTACCTGATCTGGCCCCTACTGACATTTTTCTTTACCCCAAAATAAAGGAAATACCAAAGAGAAGACATTTCGATGACATTTAGGACACCAACAATAATACGACGACTGCTCTGATGGCCATTTTCAGAAAAAGAATTCCAAAATTTCTTTGAAAGGACTAGGCACTGGCATCAGTGCATAACTTCCTAAGGGGAGTACTTCAACATTAATCTTAGTGATATTCAGCAATGAGATACGGGGTACTTTTTCTAGGATGAGATCATGGACTTAACTGGCAGTCTTCCATTTCTTCTCAGGTAACTTATAAATTTAAACATTTAAAAATATTTCCTCTGTATATTAAATTTTTTTTCCAATAGGAGGATTATGTAATATAGCTATTCTGCTATACTAAAAGAAATAGAGGTATTTTTGTCTTTCTTTGAAGGCTTATCTAAACTGAAAATTAATGATTAATTATAATGCATCCTCTGAAATAAAAGAATTGAGCAAAGAACCCAGAAAATTCTATCCTTCATAAAGGTTTGAAAGATCTCTTAAATCATAAGGCTATCTGCATTATATTATTTGTGGTTTAGTGAATTTATGTTACAATTTTTCTTCAAGACTTGCATTTTCTCTCTATGTAGTCTCGCCAGACTGTGGATGAAGCAGGCACTTACTTCTACAGCAGAAATTTCTGAAATACTTATGGCTCTGGTTCACAGACGTTCAAAAGCTTTTTTTCAAGAATTAAACCTGCCTGACTGTTGTGTACAAAATTTGCAAAAAAATCAAATGCAAAGACAACATAAATTGGAAAAGTGTGATGATTCTGAGCACACCTGCTGCCAGGGGAGCTTTTAGCTAGTTCTCCTTGGGCTGAGATAGGAGACTAATAGTCACAGAAGATTTCATCTTCGTAATTCAAACCTAAAACTTGAGGCTAGTGCCTAATCCCACAGCAGCATTAAACTCGTACAATGAATCTTCGTGTGTCAATTTTCTTATTGTATATTACGTTGAAGACTTAATATACCTGCTTTGTGCTTTTTATGTGCATCTTGCATCTTTTTGTAGGTTATGTTTTACTTTTCAAGGTGTACATCCTCTGTCCGGACCTTTGCTTGTGTATATCTGTGAGGTTTCTTAATCTTTTGACACTCTTAATCTTTCTTAGCGCTGAGGAATTTTGCCCAGGGTATGTTTTTAAGCTGAAAGGCATCTGCTAGAAATAATGTTCTCACTTAATTACTCAAATGGCCCTTCAGATGTAATTTGATATTAAATTCCTATACCGTATTGTAGGTTTCACTTTTAAGAATATCAACACAATGGACAAATGTTTTCTATCAAGTGTGTTTGATGACTGATATTTTGGTTTGCCAGTGTAATGAAATGAGATTAGTGCTGCCAGATTTGCTGCTTCTTTCTTTTTTCCCCTCCCTTCTCTTCAATTTTGTTTAAAGAAACGACTGGTTAAATTACTAGGGTTGGAGAAATGCAGCTGCTGCTTTATGTGCTGCGTAATTTTGGTCTCTTGATTTCCTGGTTTACTTGGCAAGGTTTCTAAATCAATGTTTAAATAGGAAAATGTCCCGACCAACTGAAAAACCCTTGTGGTTCCTAAATACATTTATAAAGCAGCACTTGATAATTTCCCAAATAAGAGAACATTACAGTTGCTTGAAATTTGTAAACTGTGCTTCTTTGGGGATCATGGATTTTTCTATTTTTCATTGTTTTGGTGGGGGGGTGCTATGGAGCTACTTTTCAAAATTTACATTCTAGGTCACATCAATATAAGTCAGGGAAATGACAACTTCCCAAATAGGCAGTGTTTCAAGAAGACTTGATAGTAGTTGGATAGAATGGAAAAGTTAAGGTTTAGGGTAGGATATTTTTCGGAGGAATGAAAGTCTCAGCAACATTTGTGAACTTTGCTCACTTCTGCCTCCTCTAAATCCACAACAATAAACATTCAGCCAACATACTGGCCAAGACATTTCCATTTTGACAGCAAAATCAGTTGGTTGCACTGCTAGCGTCTTTTTAGATGGAAGTTAGCCAATTTCTTCTTTTCAACTCCTGAAACAGGCAATCCCAAACTGCTTTAAAAAATGGAGTTTTAATTACAAATCACATACTTTTCTCTGCCGTATTAGTAGAGGTTGACTCAGCTACTGATTCCGTGTCTGCCTACTCATTATCATGCTTTCCACATTTCCTTTTGCAATTCGATATTTCAGTCCTTCACTCCTGGCCTTTTCTGGTGTCACTGTCCTGATTAACTTGTGTCAAGGGGAAATATGAGCAGGTAATCTTGGCTGTAGTTATGTGACTCATCTGCTGGTTGGACGGAATCAGAAACAAGTGAAAAATGTCTATTGCTGTACTAACGGCTCTTGCCAAGCCACCCTAAGAGTGCTAGAAGCCTGTAAATAACCCTTGGCTTGTACTTGAGTACCTTTCTTTTAGGTCAGACTATTGGCTGATGTGCAATTCTTGCTGTCAACATAAAATCATGAGGCTCCCTCTAAACCCCTTGATACGAGAGGGGCTTAGGTTTATGGCCTCAGTTCCACTGAAGGCGACGTGATCGTCTGCTTAGGCCACAGGATGTTCTGCACTGATGAGACTCTAGGCTTGTTACATGTTTCAGCTGTGGGCTTAGATAGAGCTTAGCAATTAAATTCTGGGAGAGGATTCACTCTGGAAACTATGTGGGCATGAATACCTCTGAAAGCTCCTTTATTAAGTCAGGATTTTATTACATGACACTGTGTCCATGTGAAAGAGTTCATGTTAGACAGGGGAGAGACAGGAGAGCCGTAGAGTGAAAGATGGAATGTGTATGTTAAAAAGCAAACAAAAAAAGTCCTGGTGTAGCCCTGGCTCCCAACTGTGCTTGGAAGCTTTCAGCTGTGTGGATGAGTATAAATAAGACCACAGACATTGCCTCCTGCCTTTTACAAGACAATTGAATAAGCACTGGATAACAGGGTGGCTTGTGGTAAGCTATAATTATAGACTATGGTTCCATTTGCAAGAGGAAAACACTTGAATCGGATTGGATGCCGAAAGCATCCAATAAAGTACTCAAAAGTGACCTCAAAAGATGGCTGTTAAAACTTTGACCCAAGTCACGATAATAAATCTACAAATTGACAGTATTTTTGTTTTTACTTTTGCTTATTCTCAAATTCTCTTTAGTCATCTTTTTTTTTCCCCCAGTTGCTGTTGAGTTGACACTGACTTGTGGTTACCCCATGTGTGGCAGAGCGGAAACTCTGCTCCATGAGGTTTTCAATGATTGACTTTCAGAAGTAGGTCACCAGGGCTTTCTTTCACTGTACCTCTGGGCTGGTTATAAACTTCTGACCTTTTGATTAGCAGCTGAATGTGCTAACTGTTGTCACTTACAAACTTCTATCATTTACCTAAGTCTGGTTAATGAATAGGAATTTCAATGCAAAATCCGAATACTGAGCAAAGACCAAGGCCTGCACTATTGCTACATGATATTTAAATCTGCTGTGCTCATCATTTATACATAGTTCTTGATTTACAAAATCTGTCAGGTCATGATTCACACATGCTTTTCCAGTCTTGCCTCTTCCCCAACCCCATCCCATCTCATCCTACCTTGTTATCATCCTGCAGCTCTAGATCCCTGTCCTGATCCTAAGCTCTCATTCCTCAGGCCCCAACCATCATCTTCTCTGTAAAAATCCGTGCTTCTGGTCACAGGCATAGTGTGGACCTATGAAAAATCCTGGCCAGGATCACATTGAATGATTCTAGTTGGCACCGCCCCTCCCACAGAATGTGAGTGAGTGGTTCTCACCAGAGCACGCAGCAGAACTGGCCCTGTTCTCAGTTCTGGTCAAAGACAGGTGGTGGCAGGGAGGCATGGGATGGGCTTAACCTGTGACACTATTACTGACTGTTACTAGTGCCACTAGAACAGGCTGGTCCTCACATCTCCAGATGGAGCTCAGATTTCCTGTTGAGAGATATAATAGGTTCTGCAGAATTTGTTGTAATATATTCTAGGAATTTTATGAGGTAAAAAGAACTGTGTTGTTTTTGGAATGTGTGTCTGTGTGTATTTGTTTTTAATTTAATTTTTATTTAACATAACTGAGTGAAAATGTACATTCACATATAAATTTACATGCCCCCCCATATGCAGCTTCCACTGCTCTCCCTGTCCAGTGACTGCACACTATTCCTCTCTGCTCCATACATGTCTCATCCTCCCAACAGCCTCCTTCCCCCCCCCTCCATCCACTCCCCTTCCTCCAGCCAGAGGTCAGCAAGATGATATCCTATAGATGTATAGAACCATAAAGTGCTTCCAATGTATGGTCACTCTGCATTGCCAAGTCCAATCCATTCCTGTCTGAAGAGTGCACCTTTGTTATAATTTATGGGAAAGGGCAGCATCAGGGCTGGGGGCCATGCTCTCAGAGGAACCCCCAAACCGCTGGACCATCAATTGAGGTCTTTTAGTGGAGATCTCATGATGCACCTCTTTTTATTCTTGTGTTTCTATGTGTATTTGATGGCCAAATGCGATACATGTTTGATACAACAGTTACCAAGGAAGTTTTCAAAATTGTGCATTAGGTGAAAGTTTATAACTCAATTTCTCATTCAAAAATGTATACACATTTTGTTTTGTGACATTGGTTGTAATCCTCACTAAGTGACAGCACTCCCCCTTTCCACCCTGGGCTCCCTGGGCTCATTTGTCCAGTTGCTGGCCATTCCTGCCTTGTCATCTTGCTTTTGGATAGGAGTTGCCCATTTGTCTCATATATTTGATTGAACAAAGAAGTATATTTCTCATATGAGCTATTTTTTAAAAAAATATAGGCCTATCCAGTATTTGTCTATAACGTGGGCTTTGGGAACAGTTTCAGTAACTTGACGGCACTTGGCTTGGCTGGCTCTTCAGTATTGTGGTGGTTTCCTGCATCTGATTCCTGTTCTTTCTGCTTCTTTTTCTTTAGTTAAATTTTTTTATTAACATTCATAAACATATAACACTTTACAAAAATGTATAAATGTGACATTATCATATATATTTAAGGGTTTTTTTTTGCAGCCTTTTTTCCTGCTTTTTTCTTTGACTCATTTCCACTTTCCCTCTCTTTCTTCCCCTTCCTTCTCCTTTTCAAATTTGCTCATAGCATTCCCTTTACTCCCCAATATAAGACAAGCAAATGACCTACTACGCATTTTCCTGTGTGTTTCTCTATTCTTAAATTGTTGTATAGAAATATACGACACACACATACACTCATATATTCATTTGCAAGTATAATATCACTCTTGGTCCATAATTCCCTTTCTTTTAATGGGATTGTATTGTGCATACTTTTTTATCTTTCTGCTCTTTTCCACTCAGCATTACCTTGGAGAACTCTTGTCAAGTCACTGGACAATTCTTTTTAGCGGTTGAATGATAGTTTTGAAGCCTGGTGACACAGTGGTTAAGAGCTTGTCTACTAACCCAAAAGTTGGCAGTTTGCTCCTTGGATATCCTATAGGGTGGTTGTATTTTGTCTTATATGGTCACTATCAGTTGTTGAAATCCAGTAGACTGCAAAAGGCTTAATTTTCTGTTGTTTTATTTTTAAATGGTAATTTTGGGATTCGAGTGTACCAAAACTACACAACCATTCATTTTGTGGGCATTCACTGTATTTACTGTTTATTGCCAGTGCAGTGTTGCATTAAAGAGTTTTGCTCATACTCATAATTTCTGTGGCTAATGTTATTCAGGTTATAGTACTTACATTTCCATGTTTTTGTTAGGTACCATCTCAAGGTGGTTCTGACTCCTAGTGGCCCCAAGTACAACGGAACAAAGCACGACTAGGTCCTGCGCCATCCTCACAACCATTGTTGTGCTTGAGACCATTGTTGCAGCCACTGAGTCAACCCATCTCACTGAGGCTCTTCCTCCTCTCTGCTGACTCTCTGCTTTACCAAGCATGACGTCCCTATCCAGGGACTGATTCCCCCTGGTAATGTATCCAAAGAATGTGAGATGTAATTTCGCCATCCTTGCTTTTAAGGAACATTCTGGTTGGACTCATTCTAAGATAGATTTGTTCATTCTTTTTGTAAACTGTGTTATAGTCAATATTCTTCCCCAACACCATCATTCAATGGTATCATTTCTTCTTTGGTCTTATTTCCATAGGCTAGGATTTTAGGAGCTGGCTCTGTCAAGTACATGGGGATTCTTAATTTCAATGGATATTGCCAATTTGTTTTTCTCCAAGGCTTTAATAAGTCACTTACATTCTTACCAGCAAGGTGTAGCCCCCATCTTCCTGCATATCTTTGGCAGCAATGTAAACTACCAGATTTTCATGTTTTTGTCTGAGTCGTGGTAGTGCAGTGATTAGGAATTCGTCTGCTAACTAGAAGATCAGCAGTTCAAATCCAGCAGACGTTCTTTGGAAAGTCTACAAGGCAGGCAATTCTACTTTGTTTTATGGGCTTGCAACGAGTTGGCATTGACTCCACAGCGGTGGATTTGGCTTAGTTTTGAACGTCTTCTTGCTATTTCAGTTTGAATTTTCTGGACTACGAGTTTATTTTAACACATTTCTTGGTTTTGCTTTTCTCTGAAACACTACGCTGCCTCCATTATCCGTATTTCTATTGATCTGTTTACTGTAAACTTGTAAGACAAATTGTATCCTATGGGACAGAGGCAAACACTATGACTGTCCTCTCCATTGCACATGCTTTCATCAAGTTCATTGTTTATTTAATAGATGTTTTGGTCTTTTACTTCACATTAAATTAAAAAAAGTGTAGGCAAATAGATTTTTCCTTGTTTCTGTAGTATCTTAGTGTCTAAATTCAGTTAATTTTTTTCTCCATCTAGATTGTATAGCCTGTATACAAGAAACTCTAATAGAATTGCAATTATTTGATTTTATTTTTTTGTCCTTAAGTGTTAAGTGAACCTGATATCTGTTAAAATAACTTCTTTTTTTCATTGAATTAAAATAGATTTGTCCTATTAAGTGCTTGATTATGTTATATGAAGATTCCAATTTTTCTATATCCTTACTAATATTTTTTATTTTCCATTTTTTAAAATCATAGCCATCCTGTTGTTACTGTTAGTTAGATTCAAGTTGAATCCAATGCATGGCGGCCCTATATATCCAGCTGAAGTGGTATCTTATTGTAAACATTGTTTTCTAAAAGTTAAATGAAAATGAGCAGCAAACTTGTATGTTCATGGTAACTTTTTCAATAACAAGTTATTAATCACCTTTTATATCCATAGCACTATCTTATTAACTAAACAGTCTATTTCATTAAAGTCTCCATATCTTCTTGGGTCAATTTTGGCAGTTCTTTTTTCAAGAAATTATCCATTTATTCTAGATTCATGATTGTTGTGTTCTCTGCTAATATATTTCCTTTTCCATCTATAATCTCACTTTTTATTCTGTCTTATTTTCCTTCATTCAGCCTCATGAATTTAGGTATATTTATTGTTGTCTGTTACTTCATAGAAGCAGCATTTCAGATTTATTCACAACACTTATAACACTTTTTCTTAAATTAGGTTTTAAAACGTCTTGTTTTAATTTGTCTTTTTTCTTTCAAGATAGGTACCATGTTTCTTTTCTTTTTTTTTTCTTGTTTGTGGTCCTGAAGATTATTGAGTCAGTACTTTATTCTGAGTAAAGCTTTTGTTTTTTTCCAAAGATGTTTGTATGGGTTGTTTTTGTCTGCACTACTTTCCAGATAGTTTGTAATTTCCTTTTGCTTTTCTTTTCATTCCAAGGCTTACCTACAAATATTTTTTATTGTAGAGCTGTCTATTTCTCTTTTCAATGCTGTTAAAGTTCATTATATGTAATTTGGAGCCCCTCTGGTGGAATAGTTGTTAAGTGCTATGTTTACTAACCAGGAGGTTGGCATTTTGAATCTGCCAGGTGATCCTTGGAAACTCCATGCAGCAGTTCTATTCTGTTGTGTAGTGTTGCTTTGTGTCATCACTGACTTAGTGGCAGTGGGTTTGGTTTTGGTTTTCATTAATCATTGGGTGCATCAGTTTTTAATACAGCTTTGTCCTCCTGGTATTGAACCTTTAGTCATTATATAGTGTGCTTCTTTATCCACTGTGCTGGTTTCTGTTTTAAAACCTATTTTACTAGAAAGTGTTATTGCAACTTCTGCTCTTTTTTGAATGTTGTTTGCTTAATATATATTTTTCACATCCTTTGAGTTTTAGTTTGAATCTGTAAGTCTAAGGTGTGTCTCTTCTTGATGGATCATGTTTTCTTATCCATTCTGCCACTTCCTGTCTCTTTATTGGTGCATTTAATCCATTTATATTCAACATAACTATTGATAGGTATGGGTTTAGTGTTGTCAGTTTGATGACTTTTTGTGCACAATTTTGTAGACAATTTCTTTGTTCCATTTAATTTGTTGTGCTCAGTCTTTTTTTTTTTACTATATTTTCTTTATATCTTTTCCATTGCTTTTGGTTTTGTGCTTGCTGAGATTTCATGTGTTTTTATTTTGATGTGTAGTATTGTTAGTTTCCTTTGTGGTTACCTTAATATTTACCCCTATTTTTCTAAATTTAAACCTGTCTTTAATTTCTTTGTATCACCTTTACTTCCTTTCTATAGCAAAGTTCAGTGACTATATTTGTTAGCCACTTGTTTTATTTTAATATTTTCATCTTTTACATAATGGTATCTTTGTTTCCCTGTTTTCAGTGTTTTGTTTTGATTTACTTTTGTAATTTTCCTATCTGGACTGACAGCCTCTTGCACTGTCCTGTGGCGTAAGCTTTGATCTGATACTATTGATTTTCTAACCAAAGGACTCCTTTTAGTATTTCTTGTAACTTTGGTTTGGTTTTTATAAATTCTTTAGACTTCTGTTAATCTGGCAATGTCCTAATTTCACAATATTTCAGAGACTGCTTTGCTTCATATATAATTCTTGGCTAGCAATTATTTTCCTTCAATGCTTTGTATATATCATTCCATCGCCTTCTTGCCTGCATGGTTTCTGCTGAGTACTCTGAATTTTAGTCTCATTGACTCAGCTTTGTAGACTTTTTTTTTATTCCTAGCCACTTTTAAGTTATCTCTTTATCTTTAGTTTTCCCAAGTTTGATTATAACATGTATTGGTGGCTTTCTTTTGTGATCTACCTTCTGTAGAGTTCAATAAACATCTTGGATAGATATGTTCTCATCTTTCATGGTTATGTGATCTACCTTCTGTAGAGTTCAATAAACATCTTGGATAGATATGTTCTCATCTTTCATGGTTATCAGGGAATTTTTCTATCAACAAATCTTCAACAGTTCTGGCTATATTTTCTCTTATATTCTTGATTAAAAAAAAAAAACATTTTCCCTCAAGTATGTTGATGTCAAGTGTTTTATCTTCTGTCTCTTGAATTAAGGCTTTCAGTGCCTCAGTTCTGCTCTTTTGGTTTTCTATCAGGTTGTATAGTTCTGTAATTTTATTATTAATCCTCTGAATTTCTGCATAGTGTTTCTCTGTTTTCTTGCAATGTGTCCAACTTGTAGCTGCATTTTGCCTGATCTCCTTCCTGATCTCTTGAAAAGTTCTAAATACTAATCTTTTGTATTCTACCTCTAATAATTTCAGGAAATTCTCTTCATCTAGAAAATTTCCTGATTCTTTGTTTTGAAAGCTTTCTGAAGCCATCATTGCTGGTATCTTTAAGCTTTGTCTCAGAGCCATCAAAAAGTTGTTGTATTGATTTTTATGTTTGCTTAATGTGTTATAGCTTCTTTGTTTTGTTTTGAAATCCTCAGATAGGCTGGTCATATGAGTTAGTTTGATTAGTTATGCCTTTGAGGTTCTAATGTCCTGTCACCAGATGGTTAGAGCTGTGACAAAGCAGGTGAACCCAAGTGTTCTATTACTTTTCTTGTAACGTTCAGCTCAGGTGCCCTGGTAATTGGTCACGAAGTATATGGTACAGGCTCTACTCCCTCATCCTAGATGGGCAGGGTGATTGGTGTAGGTACAGGTATCTGACTGCATGCTGAGAAAGGCAGGGACCTGACAGTGGTCAGTGAGTGTTTGTAAGGAAAGCACATCCCCTTATGCCTGAGCCTTAAGCAAAGAAACTATTTCTGCCCTGAGTTCCTGATATGGGGGAGCCAGCAGATTAGCTTATTTATTTCTTTCCCCCTTTGTAAAATTACTCAATCTCTGTGTAGGAGAATGCTTAGAGAATGCATAAAGAACCCTACCTCTGGCCCAGGTAATAGCATCGTACACTGGAGCCAAGCACAGTGCAGAGAAGGGAGGGAGAAAGCACTGGAAAGAGGGAGAGAGGTTTATCTTGAAGGAAATATTTAGATCCTCATGAGGCAGATTAGATGCAATCCACTTAGCTTTCGGTGGTCGACTGCTGTTCTTTCACTGATTCTGGAGGTGAGAGTAGGCTCTCTGCCACTAGATCTCTCCTGTTAGAAAGAAGTTTTCTGAAAGCTACTGCTCTACTCATCAGGCTCCACTCACCTGCATGGGGCCAATTCCTTTCAAGTCAGATCTTGTCAGTTCTCGCTGTTTCTTGGACTTCCTTGACTGATGCTCAGTGCAATTTCTCAATTTTACATTTGATGTTCAGGGCTCCTAGAATGTCATGTATAATACATTCATTTGTTGGTTTTGGGTTTTTGTTGTTGGAGGGACCATAGAAAGCATCCAACTGCTCTGCCACTTAGGCCCCATGTCCTAGAAGTGCTTTTTAAATTTTCACATGTGAAATATTTTTTCATCATTGAAAGTGATTTGTGTCTCATTCTATTTGTGTACAGAGACTGTACTCTGTACAAATCTCACTAAAACAATCACTGTATTTTTTTTCTTGACAAGCACCTGAATGGCCTTTAAAAACATTTCATGAACACGTGAAAATGAATATTCACTATTTGAGGAATATAAGATTATTGGTATGTAAGTATATTAAAAACTGTTATACATGTCACACAAATACATTTACACTAATCTAGCTTATTGAGAAACCAAGCCCAAACCAAACCTAGTATCATCAAGTCAATTCTGACTCACAGCAACACTATTCACCCACTGCCATCAGGTCGGTTCCAACTCATAGTGACTCTAGAGGTCAGAGTAGAACAACCTTATAGAGTTTCCAAGGAGTGCCTGGCAGATTTGAATTGCTGACCTAATGCTACAGCAATCCTCAATTCATTTTTGTCCTTTCTTATTTTTTTCTAGTACTCTGCCCCATTCTTAAAATACTCCTAATTTTTTTTTTTTACTTGTATTTGCTTGCTATTTATGTGCTAGTTCCTTTACTTCAACTTCTTTATGTCCCAGAGAAATGTGTGGGTTTTTTTCCTTTTCTTTTTTTGTTGTATATAAAATACAGCTTTTCTAAGCTAACCTGGTGATCTCTCTTGTAACAAGAGAATTTAGTTCATATAATGACTAAAATACTTCAATCTTTTTCTTGTACTCTAGTTTTATGGTTATTATTTTGGTTTGCATTACATTTTCCTCTTCCTATTGATGTTATCAAATTAATATTCATTCCACTTCCTATGTAAATCTAGTAGTTCACAATTACTTTCTCTGAACTATAGTACACACATATTTCTTTATGCTCTGTGTAAACAAGGTACTGTTATCCCCACTTACAGATACAGTTTTCTTCACTGAGATACTTTATTTTCTCCTTAAGAAGATGAAATCTTTAGAATACTTTAACTCTCATTTCTTCCTTCCATTAATCCAGTTTCAGAATTTCCTTTGAGTATATCCCTACTATTTTAAGGGTCTTGAACACTCTGATTTCATATTTTTTAGATAATAAGTTATAAATTGATATTTAGAGACATGTATATAATTTCAATATAGATAATGAAAAAATATATAATATATATGTTATGTGTGTTCAAATATGTTACAATTTAAGATATATGTATGGAAATTATTGCTCTTCACACTCCTCAATGTTTTACCCATTGGGAGAACAAGTTCAGGTTTATTTGTTGTTTATTTAAAACTTTTTCTCTCTTATTTTTCTCAGATGGCATAAGTATGTGATATCCTTTATGTGTTCTTGCATGTTTTATTTCATCCTATATTGATAAAATTAGGGTTTAAATTAAACTTAAAAAATACTTTAATAATTCTAAATTAAAAGGAAAATTTTCTTTGAATTATGTAATCTAGTAGCCTCTCTACAAGATTAGTAGCTAAAAATTGAAAGCATTCTCATTCAAGTAAAACCAACTTATGTGTATATGTGTGTGTGTGTGTAACAGTGATTGAAAGACCTCATGAGAACTTCCTTCTTCCTTAAAAAGTGAACAGCTTTCTTTATTTAGAACTGATCTGAGGCTAAAAGGGGTAGAGCTTTGATTTTCTTTTATCTTTCATGATTCTTCACTGACCTTTGGATATCAACTATAGTTGAAGAATATTCTGAAGGTTAAAGGCAGAAATTCCTTTAGGGGATTTTCAACTGTGTTGTTATCAAGTACTATCATCACTGAATTCTGAGGTTTTACATAGTTTCACAACACAATACACATACTCTAAACACAGGTGTATTTCTTTAACTGCATGTATTTATTTAATGAGTTTCCTCTCCAGCCTTCTGGTGTCAGACATAGCTTGACAGTAGTTAAAGATCTATCACCATTCCCATTAAAAACCTTATTGTTTAAGTTTTGCTTCCTTGACTGTTTTAAATTACATCTAGTTGAAACTTTCCAAAGAAGTTGTTAGCTTAGATATGACTTTGATTTTGAAAACTGTTGAAAATAGGAAAGCCATTTATAGTGACAGAAAAAGAGAGAGAGAGAGAGAGACAGAGAGAGAGAATTTGGCTAGCATCAAAGGTCTTTTCTTGCTGAAATATACTTGTTCTTGAAATTTTCTAAACAATTTCAGTATGGATTAGTACATTTTGACATTTCAAAAGTAAGCATCCTTTGAAACAGATAGATAATTAACTGGAAACATGTATGCCTGAGTGTATATTAGAAATGTCCCCTGGCTTCATTTTATCAAGGGTGTCCAATATGTCACTATGATAGGACTCAAATGGTAAGATTCTTTTTATACAGTTTATAAATTGGGAACATTTCCAGTAACATCGATTACAAAAAGAGTATTTACTTAAGAATACATAGTTTTTGTCTTTCTTTGGTGTACTCAGGGAGTTAGGTTAAAACTACAGTATTTTATATAATGTTTAGATTCAAAATAAAGCAAAACTAAGTAAATATAATAATCAGTAATGATATATCCCTATAGATGAATTTTCTGAATTGAACGAATCTGAGTAAATCAGTCAGCATGCAGTCCAGAGCAATAAAGACATGGGAAAAGTAAAAGAGAAACTGAGAAGTGTAGGGGAGATAACTAAAGCTCCAACATTTATCTAGTAGGAGTCTTAGAAGAGACTAGAAAGAGTCGGGGATGGTCTGTATTTGAAGAGATTATGACTGACAAAGGAGGCTTGGTGTGCAGTGGTTAAAAGCTCAGTTGCTAACTGAAAGCTAAGGAGCTCAAATCCACCAGCTGCTCTGTGAGAGAAGATGTGACAATCTGCTTCCATAAAGATTATAGCATGGAAATCCTATGGTACATAGCTCATTGTTATGGTGTCTGTCCTATAGGGTCACTACGAGTCAGAACTGACTTAAAGACTGAGAAGTTTTTCAGAACTGAAGAAATACATGAGTTGTTATATTTAAGAAGCACACTGAGTTGCAAGCAGGCTTTCATAAACAAGTTAGTATCTACAAAACCTAAAACTACCAGCAAAAGAAACCAGGTTACTATTTTCTATGTAATTTTCTTACAGCAAAAAATAGATGCTGGATGTCAATTAACTAATATATTTAAAGTTCTGAGGAAAAACAAACTGAGATTCTATTCCCAGCTAAAATGTCAGCCAAGAAAAAGTACAAAATGTAGATATACAAAGATTGAGAGGTTAGTATTGAGTTTATTTTCTATAGCTTTTATTATTCATTTGTTATGCCTTCTGCTGAAACACTTATTGATGTATTTACTTCAATAAGAAGCAAATCAGGAGGAAAAGGAAAAAGTCAGATGCATATAAAGGAGTAAAGGAGGCTAGTAAACATGAACTGTACCAACTGTATGTTCCTAACTCCCTGCCATAACATGATGATGAGAGGAAATTGCATGGAGTCAAGGTCATTCTAAGATCCTCTTTTTCAAGGGAAAAAAGATTTTTAAAACTTTCTAAAAATATGTGTTAAAAATTTAAGGGAAATTCATGAAAGAATAGTAGTAGAATTAGGAAGTAGAAAGAAACCAAATTGTAAGCAATGTGGCAATTTTCACATTAGACTTCCCATTAGCTTCTAGAAGGGATCCACCTCTTAGTCTTACGAGGTCTGACAACTAAGTCTGTAAACTTAGTTGTTCTAAGTACTATATACCTCGTTGTTGAATATCACTATGGTCACCTTTGAACTACTCCCTTTGGGAAGCTATGCACTGATGATAGCACCTAGTCCACGCTTTAAAGCAATTTTGAAACTCTTTCTGGAATGGCCATTGAGCATAGTAGCACGGTAGCAAGTTCACAAACTCAATTGTATAGTTGTCTGTGAGAGATTTTTTAGACAGGAAACAAGTAACTGTATTGGAACACCCTCTGTACTCACCTGATCTGGCCTCTAGTGACTTTTTTCTTTACCCCAAAATAAAGGAAATACCGAAAGGGAGATATTTTGAGGCCATTCAGGACATCAAGGGCAATATAATGACAGTTCTGATGGCATTCCAGAAATTATAAAATTGCTTTGAAAGGTGGACTAGGCACTGGGGTTGCTGCACAACTTCCCAAGGAGAGTACTTTGAAGGTGAGTATAGCCATATAAGGCAATGATGTATGTGGCCCTTTTTCTACGATAAGTTCGTGAACTTAACTGTCGGAACTGATATCTTCCAGGTCCAGGTCAACACGGACCTTATTGATTCTTTCTAACCTACTTCATTTCCAGGTAAAAGAAACTAGTGTTTTTCAGGGAAAGTCAAGAATGTATACATTCTTGTCAGTTGTCTGTAGACATGCAATGACTGTCAGGAAGATATTTTGTTAAGCTGCATTTGACTGAAGACACATCAGTGGCTTTGGAAAAAGGAAAAAATGTTTTAAAAAATCTTTAAAATGACAAAAGTGACAGTCATTGTTCTTGTTAGATGCTGTAGATTCATTTTCAACTGATAATGATACTATATACAAAAGAACAAAGCACTTTCCAGTTCTATGTTGTCCTAATCATTGTTATGTTTGAGCCCATCGTTGCAGCCACTGTGTCATTCCATCTCATTCAGGGTCTTCCTGTTTTTGCCAACCATATACTTTACCAAGCATTGTGTATTTCTCCAAGAACTAGTCTTTTGTGATAACACATCTAAAGTATGTGAGATGAAGTCTTGCCATCACTGCTTCTAGGGAACATTCCAGCTGTACTTCTTCCAAGATAGATTTCTTCATTCTTCTAATAGTCCATAGTGTGTTTTGTGTTATTTGCCACCATGGTAATTCAAAGACATCAATTCTTTCTAAGTCTTCCTTATTCATTGTCCAGTTATAATGACGGTAGCTTCTAATTACTGAGAATCTGTGTATATCAGCCTCGTTATACTAAATCATCCCACTTAAATCTAAAAATAATGCTGTAGTTTAGGTATGATGTTATTCGTTGCTGTCAAGTCAGCTATGCTTCATGGTAACCCCATGTACAACATGGGGAACAGAACAAAATGTTACTTACTCTTGTGGCATCTTCATGATAGTTGGTACAGTTAGGGGGCTCAAGTCCATTGTGACTACTGTATTTTGCAAGGCTTCAAACTGTTGGTGTTTATCATCCATCACTACACTGGGTCATATTCTATTGTGGGTTCTCACTGACTAATTTTTGCAAGATTGATGTGTCCCTCTTCCTTGTCTAGCTTAGTCTGGAGGCCCACTGATAATCTATTCAAGATAGCATTTGCAAAACCAGTGACATAGCTTCCAGTATCATAGCAACATGCAACAAAATGACAGATGAGTGACAGAGTTTAGATACTATAAGCTCCATTTTAAAGAGGTGACAAATACAGTAGCTTATAAGTGGGGACCCTGAATTTGAGCTCAGGTAGCTCTGACTGATTCTACCTCCTTCATTCTTTCTACTCCATAATGCCATGTCTTATGTAATGCTCTCAAATCTAAATAAGTTGTTGTTCTTAGCTGCTAATGAGTCTGCTCCCAGCTTATGGTGATCTTATGTGTTACAGAGTAGAACAACTTCAGGGAGTTTTCTTCACTGTCAACTTTGTAGACATAATTCACTAGGTTTTTCCTCTACAGAGAGGCTAGGTCATTCAAACCACCAACTATGGGTTAACAGCCCATTAAAAACTCTTGGCCAAGTGCCAAGTGCTGTCGAGTCAGAACCAACTCATAGCTTAAAAACTCTTACAGACTTCTTTTATCTTGATGCATATTGGTCTTTTGAAACTGAGCAAGAAAATAATGTGGATAGTATGAGAGTAACTGGTGCTTTCCATTTTTTCAGCAGTGTTTTTTGCTCAAGTCTTTGATACTCATACTGTGTGACATGTATAATGAAAAGAGTATAAGATAGAACACATCCACCATGGCGTCTTAAGTTATCTAGTGCTACTGTAACAGATATACCATAAGTTGATGACCTTAACAAACAGAAATTTATTCTCTCACAGTTTAGGAAGTTGAAAGTCTGAATTCAGGGTGCTAGCTCTAGGGGAAAGTTATCTCTGTCAGTTCTTTGGAGGAAGGTCCGTATCTTTTTCAACATCGTTTGGCCCCATGTTCATTGTTGATCTCCACAAGTCTTGACATCAATCTTCCCCTAGCCTAGGAGGTTTTCAGTGAAGGTATCCTGGGTCCTAAGTATGCTCTCAGCTCCCAGCTCTTCTTTGTTGGTAATAGCGAGGTTCTCCTCTTGACTGGCTTCTCTTTCCTTTTATCTCTTGTAGAGACAAAAGACGTGACTTAAGTAAGTGTATGGCTTAAGTAAGGCAGTGATCTAGTAAGAATATGAAAGCTGTGATTCAAGATAAACCCTATACGAATCCTACATCATCAACATAGAGAAGTTTAGGGTTTATAACACATAATAACGCAATACCACAAAATTAATGCCCATGGAAGCAGCAGTCCTAATGCATTGCATTAGGAAACTCTACTGCAAAGGACCTCTTCAAAGTATTGAAAAGTAAAGATGTTACCTTGAAGACTAAATTGTGCCTCACTGAAGTCATGGTATTTTCAGTCGCATCATATGCATCGAAAAGGCAGATAATGTATAAGGAAGACAGAAGAAGAATTGATGCCTTTGAATTGTGGTGTTGGTGAAGAATACTGAATGTACCATGGGCTGCTGAAAACCAAACAGATCTGTTCCGGAAGAAGTACAGTCAGAGTGCTTTTTGAGAGCAAAGATAGTGAAACTGCATCTCACATACTTTAGACACATTTCCAGGAGAATCAATCCCTGGAGAAGAACATCGTTCCTCATAGAGTGCAGACTCAGCAAAAAAGAGGAAGACCTTCAATAAAATGGATTGACACAGTGTCTGTAATGATGAGCTTAAGAACAAAAGCTACTGTGGGCACGGCACAGGACCTGTCAGTGTTTTGTTCTGTGGGGCATAAGGTTGCTATGAGTTAGAACCTACTCAACAACACCTAACAACTACAACAAACAAAATGGAAGACAATTAATATCAGATCACAAAATGGAGGATAATTATATAACACTGAATCATGGTGGAGCCAGGCTGACACATATTTTTTGAGAACACAATTAAGTCCCTATCAGTGTGTTAAGTATTTTATTCTTCTAAGACATTAGTGGAATTTCTAAAAGTATTTTATAGTACTGTTACATGTGTATGTTATTTTATTTCTATTGTTGGGAAAGCTGGTTGGTGGTTAGAAAATTATGCATAGGAGACAAAATAAAAACAATTTTTTAAAGGATCACATTATATTAAAGCAAACTAAATATAGGTAACAGTGCATTAAAGTTGAAAGGAAAAGTTTCTTTTACATAAGAGGGTAGGGTATAGTGTTACATGGCTTCTGGTTCTGTGAATTCTAGGGGATAAAAAAATAAAAACAAACATACCTGTTGCTGTCACATTGATTCCAACTCACAGCAATACTATAAGGTGAAACAGAAGAGTTCCATTGCATTTTCAAGGACCAGTTAGTGAATTTGAACTGCCAACCTTTTGGTTAGCAGCTGAGCTCATAATTGCTACTGTATTAGGATCTGAGGGTGTTTCTCCACAGTTTTTTCCACCTCTGGTTTCTAAGCAACATATTGTTGCTGCTGCCCTCTTTGAACCAACATGGAAATAATATATTAATGTGTCTAAAGCTGATGTTGAGAATTATAGGAAATGTTAGCTATATAAATCTGACACCAGCGAATGAGTTGACCAAAACTCTGAGTTACTAATGGGATGGAATAATACTGCCTGATTCTACATCATCCCTGTGATTGGGCAGAGCTGGAACTCTTGTGCCCCATAGGTTTTCATTGACTGATTTTCACAAACAGATCATGGGACCTTTTTTCCTTGTCTGTGTTAGTGTGGAACAAAATCATAGCAGAAGGCAAGCCTCCAGTGACTGATGATGGTTGTGCATGAAGTACATTAGCAGACTTGAACTTCAGGTTCTGGTATGACACATAAGAATTCTACTGTAAATTGCCACTGCCTCCTTTGAACCAATATGTGACTCAAACTGATGTTGAGAAAATTGTAGAAAACTTTTACTGTGTAAATCTGACATTACCTAGTGAGAGAGACTTCGTGGTCTCGCAGACACATTGCTGTTTCTGATGTCAAAGCATGTGGAAATTGTCCAACCTTCCTCAGCTAAACTTTAGACCCTCAAGCAACCTTCTGATCAGAATTTAATTCCCCATGTGGAGTTCATCACAGGGATAAATGCATTGAGCAACATTCCTATTATCGAGTTAGTCTTTTATGAATTCGAATTATGTCTTTTTCATTTTAAGAAACTAATTTGTGCCTGGTATGTTGACAGAATCCAGTTTCTGAGTCTTCAAAATGAGACCAAATTATAGGTTAAGGTACTGCTTTCCGTGGTGTCCTGGCAACTGGCCATTCTATCTGATCAAGTGATATCTATTTTTTTGCACCAATTACCAGTTGCTACTGAGTGGTCTCCAACTAATGACAACCCCCTTTGCCAGAGTAGAATTGTGTTTGATAGGATTTTAAATGGCTAAATTTTTAGAAGTAGGTCACCAAGCCTTTCTCCCGAAGTACCTCTAGGTGGACTAAAAACCTCCAATCTTTCAGTTAGCAGTAGAGCGTGTTAGTCATTTGTTTTACCCAGCCAAAAAGCCAAGTGTCAGATCAGGGACTCCTTATTCTCTACCTATAACTCTTCAATCTGTACAATCCCTCTGGCTTGTCTGTGTTTTATTGTTGATATTTTGTTTGATTTGTGAGTATATGCTCACATTTTTCCAGGTTCAAGTTTCTTATTTTCAACCTTGCTGTCTCTGATGTTGCTGAAATTTCCTGAAGCAATTTAAAAATTTCCTGGTAAGTTAAAAAGAGCTTGATTTACTAGAGAACAAGACAAAGCTTACACAGTAAACCTAAAACAAAATAAAATTCATTTAACCTGTATAAGATGGACCTAAACTAAACAATGATCTTATTGATATTATTCAACATCTTGAAAAAAATCAAAGATACCTCTTCAATAACCATGGTATGCCTGGCCCAAGCCATGGTCTTTTAATTGCCTCATATGCATATAAAAGCTAGACAATAAAAGGAAAGACAGAGAGGACTTAGAGCCAACATGGCACCAGAGACAGAAGTACCACATCATTCCTCTCTAGCAAAGACCAGCAAAACTAAGGAAGACAGTAACAAATGTCCATCCTGGAAGGTGAAGTATCAAGTGAAGAGATAAAGATATCAACCAAAAAACAAATGGAATAAAAAACTGACAGAAAACAGAAGAGATATGAAAGTTCTGTATCAGATAACCAAGCTTGAATGTGTCATCTTGAATGCCTTTTGGAGACTGGTAGACAGGGAGCATGGATGAGATGATTCACAGAAATCTCAGCAGAAGACAGAGTATTTGGCAATAAACAAGAAATACTTTCCTACTCCTTAACTTCTACTTGTTGTTCTACCTCTAGCACCTCTTACCTAGTTGTGGTGGATCCGTCAGCAGAGAGTGCAACATTCCTGCTACTTGGAGTTGCTCCAAAATAAATTCACAGTTAGACATCATTTCACTCACATTGGAGATTAGCAGATGCAGAGTATGAGACAGTACCTTCTGGAGCTCTCAGCAGGACACAGATCACCCACTGGACCTTCCTTACCATACCAGAGCTGAGCAACTGGCCCTGTCCATTGGAGAAGGAGGTGAAAAATATTCTTGGGGAAACACACACCCTGCCTGCTCTGATAAAACAAACAAAACAAAAAAGTAGGATGGCCAAAACAGAGCTGTAATCAATAAACAAAGAAAATAACTACTGAGTGTCCCAAAGACAGCAGACAGTATCAAAACATTTTAAAAAGTACAAGAAGTTTCCAGTAGGTGTCCAAAATAAAACACTGGATAACTTTGTTGTAGGAAAAAAGGTACTAGAATTACCTGATAGGGAATTTGGATCTCTAATAGTCAGAGCTATTTAAGAGCTGAAGTGAAAAGCAGACAAAAATGAGGAAAAAATAGACACACTTATGGTAAATGCAGATAAATTCATGAAAATAATACAAGAAAAAAATGCCAAAATAAATTCACGTTAGACATCATACAAAAACAATAATTAGAAATTCAAAAGATAAAGAACAAAGTTTCAGAAATACAGTGCCATAGAAGGACTGAGGAGAAAGTTTGAAGTGATGGAACACAGGATCAGAGAAATTGAACATGAACCCTTGGATATATCTCTGAAGAAAAATCAGAAAAAAGAATGAAGAAAAATGAAGAAACCATTAGAATTATGTAGGATAAAATCAGAAGCAAAAATCTGTGTGTCTGAAGAATCACTGGTAGAAAACTTCCCTAACATCATGAAAGATGAAATGCTGACCACACAAGAAGCTCAAAAAACCCCACATAGGATAGACCCTAAAATAAAATCACTAAGCCGTATCGTAATTATACTTACTAAAATAAAAGACAGTGAAAAAGTTCTGACAACAGCTCGAGAAAAACAAAAATTCTCCTAAGAGAAGAAATAATAGTACTAAGCCCTGATTATTCAGTGGAAACCATGTAGGCAAGAAGTCAATGCCAAGACAAGTGTTTGCCATGAGTTGCTGTGAGAAGAAAGCAGCCAAGCCAAGTGCTGTCAAGTCGATGGATGATATATATAAAACCTTGACCAAAAAAAAAAAAAAAAAATTGCCAGCCAAGAATAATATTACTGTATAAAACTCTCGTTCAAATCTGGTGGTGAAATTAGGACATTTCCACATAAACAGAAATTAAGAGAACATGTGAAAACCAAACCAAACTTACAAGGATTATTAAAAAAGAATCTTTTGATGTGTGAACAAACAATATCAGACTGCAGTCGGAATGTAGGATGCGAGATTGCACTAGCCAGAAACCAGCCTAGGAAATGAATTCTCAAGGGCTATCGAAAACCAAAAGAATTACAACAGGGAACCAGAGAGGTTAATCCATAAATGACAACAACATCAGAACAATGAAAGGGAATAAATGGTGTAAATACGGAGCTCTCTAATGGAGCTGAAGGGAAGGCACTACCAAATAACAACAGACTGATTCAAGCCAATTTACAAGGGTAAATTTCAAGGCAACCATAAAGAAACTTAATAAACTTACTCATCAAAATTAAGAAGAAAAACATAGTCTCAATAAAAACAAAATCTATAAAAAACAAAAGAAATGAAAGAGAAATCCACTACACAAGGGAATTCAGCACAAGAGAGTAAGAGAAAGCAAGCAAATGTTAGCACTACAAAAAAAGCTCTACAAAATGATGGCAATAGTATGCCGTTTATGAGAGACACATCTTAGAAACAAAGACATCTGATACCAGTACAATGGCAGACAGAGTGATGAATGGAAAAGAACTGAGAACCCAGATGTAAATTCATCCACTTACAGTCACCTGATCTTCAACAAATGGGAAAAAGATAGTCTTTTTAGCAGAAATAAGGTGATAGCAAAACTTGATGTCATCTCATAATGTGAAACAAACTTTAAGACATTATGCTGAGTGAGATAAGCCAGTCTCAGAGGGACAGGTATTGTGACCAATAGAAAAACCCATGAAAAGAGAAACAATCTTTGATGGTTAGCAGGAAGGGGAGGTGTTGGGATAGGAAAAAAAAAAGTATAAAAAACTGAAAAGACAGAGAAGTGATGCATTCGAATTGTGATGATGGTGAAGAATTTTGAGTATGTCATGGATTACCAGGAGAATGAACGCATCTGTCTTAGAAGAAGTGCTGCCAAGATGAGCCTACTGAGACTTTGGCTGGTTTACTTACCTTGGACATGTTTTCAGGAAAGACCAATTGCTAGGTAAGGACATCATCATACTTGGTAAAATAGAAGGTCAACAAAAAATACGAAGTCAACAAAAGCTAAGAAAACTCCTTATGGGAAAGACTGACACAATAGTTTTATCAGTGGACTTGAACACACTAATGATCATAAAGAAGGCACAGAACTGAATAACATTTCATTCTTTTACAGCCAAGGTTGCCATGAATGAAAAGTGACTAGACAGCAAGCAATAACAACATCAACAAACTCTGCAGTTCATGTACGTACAGTAGTATACTTTCCTAAACCTCACTTGGCATATGTGTGTTGCTTTTGTTTTCTGCGTGTTCAAGTTCCTATAGTAACTTTAAAGTTTGAGTTTTGAAAATATGTCTTTCAGAATGTGCAGATAAATAAGAAGTTTGGCTCTCACCTTTGGCTTTATGTATGTGAAAAGAAGAAGCTTTTCTGTAACTCAACTACCAGTTAATTGGAAGTGATTGGTAATAATGATGAATTAATAGAAATAAAGTAACAGAATCATGTCGTGTTTATTTTGAAAAGAGCATCACATGAAAAAATGATCCAGAAAACAAGCAGTTTCAAATGCTGACTTCCTATGACTTTTTACTTATTCTGGGGTGATTAACATATCAGTAGTTTACCCCTAAGTCTAAATCAAAACACAAAGCACAAATACATCCAGGAAAAAAGGACACTAGGAAGTCACACAACATTTTGTGATCCGAGCTCCTTAGAGTGAAGGGTGACTTACCATTGTTGCCTGGAAAATCTCTTCTCTCTCTTTTTTTCCTTCTTTCTAGAGTGAGTACATTCCAGGGGGCAAATTTTTACCCCATTGGACTGGGGAAATACCTACATGATACAGACAATGAAAAACAGGTTATATCCACCAATTAAAAAATGTAGAAAGGAGACATTTATCCAGAAAAAACATATAAATGACCAATAATCAGGTGAAAAAATGATTGATGCCATTAATTTTTAGGGAGATACAAATGAGATATCACCTCACATGCAATGCCACGATGGTTGAATTGGAAACTTGTAAATTCTAGCATTATTTTCTACCTTATAAAATCTCATTACTTTTATTTCAAAATGCTCTCTTTACCAAAACCTTCCAGTAGTTTTTTTATATTGAAATGCTATTATTGAAATATATAAGGATTATTATCAGATTATATATACAAGAAAGTATATAATACACATATACATTTCCTTATTCATGCATTAAAGAACAATCTAGCGATGGATTAAAGTGGTACCCTACTTTCAAAGGAATGGTCAGCACAAATGATAGTTTACAGCATCAGCAACAACTAAATGCATGTGAAAACATCTGATTTCTGTTGGTGACGAGGTCGTGGGTACTGCCAAGATTCCTACCTGTGGCCTGCTGTCATAACCGAGAATGGTGTATGCAGTGGCACTGGTATTTAAATGTAACCATGGATGTCATAGTATTTTTAAAGTTGTAGTCAAAATAAATATAGAAATAAATATAGCCTCCTGGGTCAGGTATGTTTAACACACAAATAGCATTGTGATGTCCTGAAAGAGACACTGTTCTCATTTATGAAGCATTATAATAACTCTAAGACCCTTCATTTCACAGCAGAATTTCCTGAGCTCATTATGTGAAAAGAAGCATGTTGTCCAGTACATTCTGCTCTAGAAAGCTAATCTGCTTCAACTTCAGTAGATGTGAAAGCTGTATGTTTACAACAAAAGAAAAGAAAGAATGACATTCATTAGACATCTTTGAGGGTCAGTTTCGTAGACAGAGAGCCTTGTGTAAATCACTAATGTGGCCTTGCTGACTTTCTAGTCAAATTCAGGCTGTGTGTCACTGCACACAGCAAATTAAATTTCGATGAGCTTGGGAAAGTAATTGGGTTGTGAATATTACCCATTACTCAGAGAATTGTAAATGTGAGGAAATGAAACCAAATGAGGTAAAATCCAATTAATGTTTTGGGGCCAACCAAGACCATAGAGGTAGAGAGCAGTTAAGGACCTAAGTCCTATTCGTAATCTTCCTAATCAAAAAAAAGAAAAGAAAAAACAAAACAAAAAGGCGCGACAGGTTTTGAGTGGCTCATCCTACGTGGAAAAGCAGTTGCAACTACGAGTGAGTTAGGAACCAGTTCCACTGACCCCTTTGCTCTTTGGCTGTCTCTAGTTATCGTGCTGATGCCCACTACTTCTTTCTGTAGCTTTGGCTGTTTCTCCCAAGTTTGTTATTTTCAGCAAGGAGAGGGAGAGGATGAGGTAGAAAAGCTGAAATAGCGCCTGTCCACAAGAGTGCCTTCTGTAATTATGCAGCCTATGATAATTGTTCCTATTTTCTGCCATAGAAGAACAGAAGCATATGATATTATATGTAAATGTCGATTTGAAGGAGAATACTAATTTCTTTTTTCGAGCCAGAAGTTGATGGAGATAAAAATGAACAAAAGTGGGTCAGATGATGAAAGGAATCTGGGACAGACAGTACAATTGTGAGTGAAACTCAGGTGTTAAGAGATGAATATAAGTACTTGATAAATATTTATATGATTGATTAATTGAAAAAAATGAGAAAAGAAAGAGAGCAATGGATGGTGGTTTTTACCAAGGTGTGGGACCTCCCAAATGTAGAGGAATTAGCCTGGGTTTATTGGAGTAGAATTAAAACAAATAAACCAAAACAAAACCCAACAAAACTCACTGTCTTCCGGTTGATTCCAAATCGTAGCAACCTCTGGTGTTGCGAACTAGAACGGCTCTGTCATTGTATTTACGTTTCATTGTAACTGTTTGGCTGTTATCTTTATGGAAGCAGATCTCTAGGCTTGCCTTCTGTGAGTTGGTTTTAACAGTCAACTCTTTGGTTGGTTAAAAGAAAAAAAAATCTATTGCCTGTTGAGTCAATTCTGACTCGTAATACCCTCATAGGGCTGAGTAGAACTGCCCCAAAGAGTATCCAAGGAGCACCTGGTGGATTTGATTTGGTCGGTAGTCTGGCACAATACATTTGTGTAGAATCCAGAGTAGAATCCAGGCATGATTAAAACTTGGCAGCTGAGGGCAGGCAACATGTCTCGTAGGCAATGCATCTCATGTAGGTAGACTAAGCACTGACATCAATGAATCACAGCCCCAGATCTACGATATCCTAGCTGTGCATTCTTAAAATAGCCTCTTGTCCGCTTTACAATAAGAAGGTTGACCTATACGACTTGTTTTGGGACTCCTACAAGTCCTCAAGTTCTAGGAAGCTGTGGTGGGGTGGGAGGCAGGTGGTGTTACTATTCACAGAAAAGGAAGAATTCAGGAATTGAATATGTCTACAGAAAACATGCACACCCTGTAATCGTTCTCTTTGGTATTAAGAAATGTGACCTTTTCTGCCTGTCTGATGCCTTAGAATAATAGGATGAGGAGGAACAAAGAGGCCCAGGGGAAAATCTGCTGAACACTGCCTCCCATCCTCTGAGAAGCTCTAACACGTCCTCTCCCCTCCTCTCTTCTCCCATCATGTTCTGTTTAGGTACAGAATCATCACTGTCTTTCCATACCTGGTTCCTGTAGCATTCATTGCAAAGCATGTTTATTTTAAGTCTTGGAGGGCTAAACTAATTAACTAACCAGCAGTGATCTACAGCTTCGGCACCTTGCATTCCTGAAGATTTATCCCATTTCAAATTCATTGCCATTTCCCTCCAGGGAAATAAAGATTGCTGCCTATTAAAGATGGGGACAGAAAAAGGCACCTTCACTGGAGACAGCCTGTACAAGAAAATAATACTGTAATCATTCCCTCCAATCAGCTGAAAAGGATTAAATCTTCTGCTTCTAAAGTAATGTTCCAATTGAGCCTTGGGGAAGAATAATTCATGATTAGGGAGAAGGCTGGTCTAGCAAATGTGAACATTATGTCCATTACTTAAACACACTTCCTGGGCTGACTGCTAATGTACCCAAGGGACTCGCAGCCCCAGCAACTGATAGGTGCAATGAAACAGGCAGACAAGGACGAGAAGTATTATCATCTGCATTCAACAGCACTACATAGACTTTACCACTGCTAAATCACTGCCTTTGGTAAATAGCCCAGATAACTCATTTTAATAGAAGAATTCTTCTCTTCTTTATGTGTATTAAACAACAGACTCTTATGAGCGGTGGCAGTGTATTGATTCCTGGGAAAGGCCGTGTGAATACCAATTCTGTAATTTATGCTGTTTTGTGGCTCTGGCTGTATTTGTTATGCATAGTGTATTAAACATTCAATAGCTCAATTTAATCTTTGCAGCCAAATTGCACAGCACATCATGCCAGATAGTGGTTGTTTCATATACACAGCCCATCTGCTTCCTGTTCTATAATTCATTCAGCAGGCAAAGTTTCTGGCAGCCTCAGGCTACCAAAAAATATATATATATCCTTAGGGTATCTGAAGCACTTGGCACTCAATTAGTTTTCCGGGGTTCGAGCATGATGTGTGCGTGAGCCTGGGTATGTGTTTCCACTTTTATGTGAACTCAAGATGGGAATAGTTTGCTGAGTTCTGAATCCTCCTCTGGGGAACTTTTCGTAAACTTGTGGGGTTTCACAAAACCGAAAAATTAGAAAAGAAACAAAATGATCCCTTTCTCTTGGGAAACGATCCACTGCAATAAAATGTGGTATCTCGACCATCCCTATCTAAATAGATTGATTTGTATCTTGAGTGTTTTGGGGGCGAGTGCGGGGAACAACTCCCAAAGTGCTATAAACTCTTGACTCCTGTCTCGGGATGAATCATGAGAGATTGTCTGTCTGAAGGGAGTTGCTCATTTTACCTGCGATCCCCCCCTTCTTGGTGTCTTGCCTCTGTGTTCTAACGTCAGAAGTAACTCTGTCCTCTCAGCTCTGCTTTCTGTTTGCTTTGAAAGGTTTCAGTGCCTATGTGTTGCCCAATGGAAAACTACATTTCCCATCTATTGATGTCTTTCTAGAATTTGCAGTACAAGTGACTACTTTTAAGAGCATCTTATGGCCTTTACACCACTCACGCCTCTGGTGGTATAGTGGTTAAGTGCTATGGCTGCTAACCAGAAGGTCAGCAGTTTGAATCCACCAGGAGCTCCTTGGAAACTCTATGGGGCTGTTCTACTCTTTCCTATAGGGTTGCTGTGAGTCTAACTTTCTAGCAATGGGTTTATTTTTTTGGTTTGATATCACTTACAGGATCCCTGTTGGCACAGTAGTTAAAGCATTTGGCTGCTAACCGAAAGGTCAGTGATTCAACCCATCAGCCCCTCTGAGGGAGAAAGATGTAATAATCTACTTCCATGAAGATTAAAGCTTTGGAAACCCCAAAGGGGCGGTTCTACTCTGTCTTGTAGGGTTGCTATGCATAAGAATTCACTGGATGGCAGTGGGTTTGGTCTTGGTTACTACACATGGAAGACATGGACCCACCCTGGACTTCAAGTGATCATTTTATATATTTTGGGCAAAGTGACCAAAGAACCCACTTTATCAAAAGTAGATAACCCATTTCTGTGTCCTCATATTATAGGTATTAATAACAACCTAGAGTGTTCAGGAAACCCTGGTGATAAGTCTGCTAACTGAAAGATCAGCAGTTCAAATCTACCAAGTGCTCCTTCAAAACTCTATAGGGCAGTTCTACTCCTAGGGTTGCTGTAAGTCAGTGACTAACCGTGACTAACCATGAGTATTTCGGGGGTGAAAATGGTTACCACACTTGGCTTCTGACTGAGAAATTCAAATCCACCCAGAAGCATCTGGGAAGAAAGTCTTGGTGACCTAATTCTGAAAAGTCAGCTGTTGAAAACTTAGTAAGCACAGTAGCACAGTCTTATTCTGACACGTATGATGTTGCTATGAGTTGCACTCCACTAAAGCCAAGTACTGTCAAGTCGGATCCGACTCACGGCGACCCTCCACTAGACAACAACTAAAAGTAACTCTATAGGGCAATTCTACTCTGATCTCTAGGGTCACTATGAGTCAGACCTGATTCGACAGCAATGGGTTTGGTTTTTTCGGTTAGTGCAGTGGTTGAGCGTTTGGTAGCTAATCAAAAGTTCATAGTCTCAACCTACCAGCTGCTTTACAGGAAAAAAGATGTGGCAGTCTTCTCCTGTAAAGATTAGAACCTTGGAAAGGCTATGAGGCAGTTCTGTAGGCCTGTTCTGCCCTAAAGCGCTGCTATGAGTTGTAAGGGTTTAATTTCAGTTTATGTGATGCTTTAGCACAGTGTCAAGAATGCAGATGGCTCCCAGCCCAATGAAGTATCCCAAACTGTTGAAGCCTGCGAAAGGGAAGAGTGGGGAGCTGGAGAGCCCATGTCTGTGGCTGGAGCGGACAGCTGACGCTGAAAACAAAAACCCCAACTGCTGTCATGTCAACTCCAATTCATAGAGTTGCCATATTTGTTTGAGAAGAACTGTGCTCTATGGGATTTTCAGTGGCTGAATTTTTAGAAGTAAATCTTCAGGCCATTTTTCAGAGGTACCTCAGAGTAAACTTGAACCTCTAATCTTTGGATTAGTAGCCAAGTACGTTACTTACTGTCTGCACCACACAGAGGATCCTAGCTGAGGCTCAGCCATGGAAATTTGCTCTCATGCAGAGTGTAGGATGAATGTTTCCAAATCTCCCAGTTTTTCAAGAAATGCTGGAATCTGGATTTTTTTTTTTTCAAAAATGGGAAATATACTGTTTCCTTTTAAAATGTTGGCATTAAATGATATTATAACTTATTTTTTAAAACACTATGTGGGCCAAACAAAACACATCTGTGGGCCTGACAGAGCATATGGGCCTCCAGTTTGCAAACTCAGCTTTAGAGTTTGTGTTACCCTATTTCCTGCATCCTTGTTATATTTTCCTGGTAGGAAATGGAGGTATAGAGAGGTTAGGGTCTTGTTTAAGTTTGTAAGAGTTAGGAGAGGAACTGGGACCGGGATTAAATCTCCTGGCATGGCTTCCAGACCTTCTCTCATATAACCGTGCTTTCCTCTGTGGTGCAGGGAGATTTGGCTTTTCCTTTCTCTAGTAACTGAAATCTTCCATTTGTAGCCAAAGATTCTATTTTATTTCTGTTTTCAATAATTCACTGTGCAACCACAACACTTGGTTGTTGTGTTTAGCTGCCATCAAGTGGACTGTGACTTGTGGGGGCCTTATGTGCAGCAGAATGAGATGTTGCTCTATCCTGGATCATCATAGTGGTTGCTGGTATGTTTTACTCTATTGCTATAGCTCTTGGGCCAATTCATCCCGCTGAAGGTCTTACAGACCCATGTTGGTCCTCTGTTTCATTAAACAAGATTTCTTCCTCTAGCACTGATCTCTCCTGATGATGTGTCCCAAACAAATGATTTGGACAAAGTTCTGTTGTGATCCATAAGGTTTTCACTGATTAATTTTCAGAAGTAGATTCCAGGCCTTTCTTCCTAGTCTGTCTTCATTTGGAAGCTCCATTGGTATTTCAAATACCAATGGCATAGCTTTCAGCATCATAGTAAATGCAATCCATTACTGCTGGGTTTATTATGACTCATAGTTACCCTAGAGAATGGAATAGAGCTGCCCCTAAGAGTTTCCAAGAAGCACCTAGTGGATTCAAAATGCTGACCTTTTTGGTGAATAGCTGTAATATTTAACCACTATACCACCAGAGTTTCCAGGCAAATACAAGCCATCACAATACAACAAACTAACAGATGGACACCGGCCATGATCACTAAACAACAACAACAACAACTAACCTATTGCTGTAGACTAGGTTCAGAGGCATATTGACCTTATAGGATGGAATAGAACTACCTCACAGGGTTTCCAAGGCGCAGCTGGCAAATTTGAAGTGGTAGCCTTTTGATGAGCATCCATAAGTAATTACCACACAACCAGGGTTGCATATCACTAGTGTACATTGTCTTGGTTTGGTTCATCCATGTCTTTCTCTAAGGTTATGATAAACTGTATGCTCAACAGGCACAACTTAGGATGCAAACATAACACTTAAGGCTATATTTCTCTTTTCTGGTGTCCTTAAATTTGATTCAGTGTAGTAATCTTCTCCGATGTTTTCTCTGGATGGGAACTACAAAAATCAAGGATGCTTCTATTCATTTCTTACTAATAGACAGTTCCCCATTTTCTTCATATTACAAATGAGCCTTTGATTCCATACTTGAATGTTCAGACTGAAGAGCAATTAGGGAGGGAGAATTCTAAAATCACCCTCAGTGACTTTCAACCTTGTATACTCCTCTTCTCTTTATGTGTATGTGTATGTGTGTGGCAGTGAGGTGGGGTTGTGAATATAATGAGATACCACTCTTGTGATTGTTACGTGACGAAAGACAGATGATCCAGGTGTGCCCGATCTAATCATAAAAGTCATTTAAAATAAGAGTGTTTTCTCTGGCTGGTAACAGAAGGAAGAGTCAGAGAAATTCTAAACAGGAAAAAGATTTGATATTCTATTGTTAGCTTTGAAGATGCATGGGGCCACATTTAAGAACAGAGAGCTATAAGAAACTGATAGTGAATCCTGGCCAACAGCCAAGAGATCGGTACCTGGAAACTATAGCTGCATGGAGCTGAATTCTGCCATCAACCTGAATGAAGTTGGAAACAGATTTCTTCCCAGAATCCCCAGGTAAGTGCCCAGCTTGCTGACACCTTCTCTTCAGCCTTGGAAGGTTCTAAGCAGAGAATCCACTTGAGCCAAGCTGGGCTTGCAATCTATAGAACTGTGAGATGGATATTGGTTGAAGCCACTAAGAGTGTGGTGGTTTGTCACACAGCAGTAGCAGGACTAGTGCACTGTGAGATCTCTCCATCTCCAGCTAGACATGTAGTGGTGAAGAGTTACCTTTTCAATTGTCTTACTCTCGTCTTGCTGCTTACCTCCTTGACTCCAGCTAGCCGTGATTTTACTGGGAGTGGAATTGCCCAGAAAGAGATGTAAGGGGACAGGACCATTCTTACTTGGCTGCTGGCTTCTGCTCTGTAAGCCTGCAGGAGGTTCAATCTGGATCTTTTAAGGGTGATACTGCAGGACTTTTGAAGATTTTCTGCTATTTTTCTATTCTACAGCTGTTGGTGTGTGATGATGCTTCTTTATTCTGAGTGACCACAGAGTAACCCTAAGAAGTTTTTACATGGGCTTGCTTTATATGACCAATTATGGACCAGGAGAAATAATCCTGCATCCCACACTGTGATGAACCTTGGGGACTGTAGATATATTCTATGCAGCAGTACGTTTCTGGCTTTGCCACCAAAGTTATCTGTCTTTCCTTTAATGTTACAGGCCAGAGTCAGACCCCCCAGTCCATACTCTGATGTGTTTCTCAGGCATGATTCAGGCACCAGTTCTTTGTCTCTCAACTGCAGGCAATGAGTTTCAGAGTGCTCTGAGTGAACCTTTGACAACTCCTTCACTAGACTTTGGAAGTAAAAGGAACATTCCCTACCTCTTTCCTTAAGGGATTTCTGGTGTGGAGGGAGAAGTCTGTAGCATTGTGCAATTTGGGGGTCAGTATTCATATTTCATACTGCATCTAGCAGACTTCTGGAAGTCCAGAACACACAGAAAGTAATTAGACTGCTGCCTCAAAGCGGTGCAATAGGATTCTCCTTGCGATGAGGATTTACCGTTGTTGTTGTTAGGTGCTGTTGAGTTGGATTCCGACTCCTAGTGACCCTATGAACAACAGAACGAAACACTGTGCAGTCTTGTGCCATGTCCGCAATTGTTTTTATGCTTAAGCCCATTGTTGCGGCCACTGTGTCAATCTGTCTCATCATTGGTCTTCCACTTTTTCGCTGACTCTCTACCAGATACAGTGTCCTTCTCCAGGGACTGATACTTCCTGACAACTTGTCCAAAGTATATAAGATGCAGTCTTGCCATCTTTGCTTCCAAGGAGCACTCTGGCTGTACTTCTTCCAGAACAGATCTGTTGGTTCTTTTGGTGGTCTGTGGTACAGTCAACATTCTTCCCCAACACCACAATTCAAAGGCATCAGTTGTCTCCCAAAAAGTTCTACGTTCTCCTCTTTTCTGTCTTCTCAAAGTAGGGTTCAAGAATGGTGAAACAGGCTCTCCTACCTTGCCACCATAAATTCTATTTATGGGAGGCTGTGTCTTACACCAACTTGGATATCTTGTTATATGATCCTCTTGTTGAGAGGCATAGCATGAAGGATCCCATTCTAACATTGTGTTACACTTGTCACTTGTCTATCTGTCTCAGCATCTAGGTCAGGAACCAGCCTGCACCCTACAGCACTCATGCCAGGGAAAGCACTCAGAGGGTAGATTTTTTTCAACAGCATCTGGATGGGATACCCCAGTCAGGCTGCTTTCTCATTTTACTTGTCAGTCAATGGCTTTTTCTTTCCAGCTAGGGAGCCATCAGAGGTCAGAACTTGTCACGTGCCATGCACTTCTGGAGGCCTTTGGGGTCTTGTCTTAGGCTTGAGTTGGCTTTTCTACTGGCCAACTCAAAAGTTCTTTTCATTTCTGAGATATTCTGTTCTTTCTCTTTGTGTGTGTGTGTGTGTATGTGTGTGTGTGTGTGTGTGTGTGTGTGTGTGTGTGTGTGTGCTTTCTCTCTTTTGAATGTTGGCATTGCAGTGGAATTTTTTTTTTTTTTAAGAAAGCCAGCCTAGCTGATTCCTATGATCCTTCTCTCCTGCTTTTGCTCGCTTGCTGCCTGTCCTCTGTTTTTGTCAAAGTCAGCTCATCGAGTGCCAAGTTTCATCCCGAGGAGATGAATTCATTTGCAAAGCCTGCTGATGGAGTACATGGGTTCAGATGGTGATGCAGCCTTTTGACACAGCTGGCCCTCTTTGTGTGGGTCATCTGCATTGCCAGAAACACAGAGGCATCTTGTTCATGAGGCTTTAAACAGCCTTTCTGAGTGACTGAGCAAGTGTCAGTCTCACAGGTTTTGGGTGAATGTCTGCTCTAACCAGTCAGTGGTTTTCTAGTCTAGAAGATCATACTTGTACAGCTTGTCTGATGGGCATCTTAACTTTACTTTTTTCCTGTCTGTGTCCTAGCCTATAACTCTACGGTTCCTCATTATTTTGATAGCACCCTGTTTTCTCTTTCTCTCTTCTTTTTTCAAAACAAGCCTGCAGCCATTCACTCACTCTTATGTGTAAACAGTCAACAGTTTGAAGTGTCAGCAATCCCAGAGGATTCAAAGCTCTCAGTAATATGACTTGACTTCAAAATTTCAGACATCAATAATTTCATTATGATAGGAGCTAATTGGAGGGTGTGTGTATGTGTGCAAGAGAATGCCTACCTACTTGCTATTACATAAGTCAAGCTCTTGTTGCCTGACTTTCTTTCCTCTAAGGCTGGTGAGTAGGTCACTGCATTTACCACCCTCTTCCTTATCACACACCTGGTCTCTAACATTGTTGCTTATAGAGGAATTAAGGGTAATGAAAATCTAAAGGGACATGTGTCTTATTTTCTTTACATGATTTCTGACTTTGCGAGAAGAGGATCAAAACTGGACACTGGAGGCTAGGCTGTTTTCTTTTTTCGATCCAATGAATTCCAAAGCTTACCAAGGACAGTCATCACACATTGGTGTTGAAAGAAAGAAAGTGCAGAGGGTTGGAGATGATATAGCCTACTTTCTCTGAGGCTGGTTCTCCAGCAAACGATCCTCAGAGAGCAGCCCAAGTAATGAAGGATTCGCATGGTGAGTTCACAGTGTGTGGATATATTTTAAGTTTCAGGAGGCCAAAGTGAAAATTTCTTTACCTTCTTAAAGTTGTTTTTGTATTATTGTGACTCTTGCTTTTCAAGCTGACCTGCAAATGACTATCTGGTGCTGTCAGCTGTCTTTAGCTGGAGTGTGGGAGAGAGAACATGAAGTTTGTTGTTGACTAAATGAATCCCTGCATTTAGTTTGCACCAGAAAGAATACCAGGGCTTACTTCATTTGTAGGAAGCTGACACATGTTAGCTTGAATTCTCTACCACAGGATGCATGATAAAGGACTTTTAAGCTAGTGTCCGGTCTTGAAACAAGAGACTGAGCTCCTTTGATAAGTCATCACAATGTAAGTACAATAAAATATTTCCACCACTTCCAAAATTAGCCTACTTGGCCAGTAAAACCGAAGGAAATTCAAAACCAGAAAACAAACCCCAAACAAAACAGCGCTATACAAAGCAATAACATTAGTGCTAATTGTTCTCCACATGGAGATATGAAACCTTCATACTGCTTTCCTTAAGGAGAGATGGTTTTGAGAAATTAAACTGAATTGACATCAACCAGACTCTTTTATAGTAAGCGCTTTGGTAAAGACTATCCTCAGAAAAGACATAAACTCTCAATGCACCATAAGGCAAAGGGCTGTGGGGAATAGTCTAATAAAAGGAAAAAAGTCTGCTCAATGAAAACGCTTTACAAGGGTGTATATATTCGCTCTAACGGAGCTATCGTAAACCAACAGTGGTACTGCGCAGGTAATAGCAATGAGTGGAGATAGCTGTATGTGTCTCCTGCTCCCACCCCACCTGAAATTGTAGGTACTGCAGTGCACAGAAATTATAAGCACTTCATTCCTACCTTAACTTTATTTTTATGTTCAGTAAATACAGGGGCATCTGACTTTCCTATCTAGGTTATTCATTTTTAGAAAGAGTTTATGCTTTAACCATCGGGGGCTCAATGGAAATCATCACCATGGCCCAGCTCAACCCATTTAGCCACTCTAAAAGTCACTCCATGGGTTTAGTGATTAATGATGATTGATTATTTCTTGCCAGCTTAATCCTTACACTTGAGTGGGACTGATGTAGACCCAGCTGTGCTTAATTAGCCCACAGGACTTAGAAACCGTAATTTAGAGACAGGCTTGTAATGTAAGAAGCCTCCTAGCCGATGCAGCCTGCTGAGATGAACCCAGACATGTGACGGAGACAGTTTTTCATCAGGTCCAAGGAGCATGTTTGGGAAGCGGATGTTGCATAAAACAGACATATGTTCTCACACTAGGTTTGGGAAAGCTATTGTTGCCTTCTAGAACATAGGTTGTAAAGGGAGACAGCTTAATAATAAATTTCTTTCTCTGTGGCATGATCTTGGCTAATTAGTACAAAGCACTTACTTCAGTCGAGGGAAGAAGATGGATATGTTGTACCACACTATTCTTTGGTACATGATAATGTTTATGTTTTTGGTGAATTTAACCTGGTGGTTGAGAGTTAGAAACTCTATAGGGCAACTCTACTCTGTCATGTACAGTTGCTATGTGTCAGTATTGACTTGACAGCAATGGTTTTTTTTTTCTAAGTGCTCTTCTTAAAACCATGAAAAGCTTCCTATCCTTGAAAATGTTTAATGTATAAAGGATTTTTTTTTATTTTATCCAGAATCCAAAATATAAACCAACATTCTGCCTTCCTTCCTTTCTTCTTTCCTTTTCCTCTTCCTTTCTTCATTCCTTCTTCCCCTTGTTCTGTTAGGTGTATCTTCTTTAACCAATACAAAAAATACATTTTGTTTTGTTTTGTTTTGAATTGTGATTTAGGTGAAAGATTACAGAACAAATCAGTTTTTCATTAAACAGTTAATACACAAATTGTTTTGTAACATTGGTTGCTAACCCTGCAGTGTGTCAACACGTCTACTTCTCTATCCTAGGTTCCGTGTTTCCGTTTGTCCAATTTTTCTGTCCCTTCCTGTTCTTTTGTCTTTGCTTTGGGCTAGTGTGTCCATGGTTCTTGTATCCATGATTGAACTATGAAGTATGTCCCTCATGCGTTGCTGATGACCCTGTAGACTTGTCTAATCTTTGGCTGAAGGGTGAATCTCTGGCATGACTTTTATAGTGACTTAAAGAATCTCTGAAGGCCATACCTGTGGGATTTCTTCAGTCTCTGTCAGATCAGCAAGCCTAGTTGTTTGAATTTTTTTCTGTGAGTTTGAGTTTTGCTTTGCATTTTCCTGCTTTCTGTCCAGGGCTCTCTATCGTGATGCCTGCCAGAGCAGTTTCTAATGGTAACACTGTTCTTGGTTTAGTCTGGTAAGGGTTGTGGTAGTTGTGATCCATTAGAGGAAAAATATGTCTAAACGCAGTACATTTCCTATCAACTGAGAGGTTTCATGGCTACTTTTGTTTTGTTAGTACCTGCCCAAATCATAATCTCATCTCACACACGAAACAGAATATTATCACACCCTCAGTTTCAGCTAGTGCCAGGCTTAAGTCAACTTTAAACTGACATCATAGGAAAGCCATGACTCCTGTTAATATTTCTCTTTACCTAGAAGGTCTACATGAACTTTATCAGGATAAGATGCTTAATGAGTTTTCAAGGATTAATTGCAGGTATACACAGAGACGTCTCTGGGCATTATGGGAATGTTCATATAGGGTAGTCACAAGGAGTTGCAGTAAAATCTTGCTGTAAGGCTTGATGTCACACCATGAAAGTGGCCACTAGGCAAGCTCTTGGTGCAGATGGAGTTAAGGGAAGATGAGTGAATACATGGGTCATGGGTGTAGCAAGTGGGTGGACTTCTGAGTGATACACCAAAATCCTGGAAACTGATCTTAGAGCAATGCCTTCCAAGAGTTGTAGGAGAACAGAAGGGAACTGCCAAAAGTGCTGCTGAAGAGAACAAGAGAATTGTTACTTTGAAAGGCAATATTCTGTTATCAAAGAACAGTATTGGGTTTAAATACAGGTTTTTTCAGAAGTCTTTGAGCTACAAGTGACAGAATCTCAATTTAGACAAGAGAAAGGTCTTTTATTGACTTGCATAGGAGCTCACCAGAGAATATGAGAAAGATGTTTACCTGTGTTTTATTGACTGTGCAAAGGCATATGACTATGTGGATCCAAACAAATTATGGACAATGTTGCAGAGAATGGGAACTCCAGAACACTTAACTGAGCTCAGGAGGAAACTGCACTCAGATCAAAAGACAGTCACTTGAACAGAACAACGGGGTATTGTGTGGCTTAAAGTCAGGAAACATGTACATTAGGGCTGTATCCTTTCATTATAATAATTCAATATGCATGCTGAACAAATAACCCAAAAAGCTGAATTGCACAAAGAAAGAGGCATCAAGATTGGAGGAAGATGCATTAACAACCTGGGTTATGCATATGATACAACCTTGCTTGCTGAAAGTGAAAAAGATTTGAGTTAGTTACTGACAAAACTCAAAGACAACAGCATTCAGTATGTGTTGCATCTCAGCATAAAGAAAACAAGAATCCTCACAACTGGACCAATAAGCAGCATCATGATAAATGGAGAAAAGATTGCAGTTGTCAAAGATTTCATGTTATTTGTATCCACAATCAACACCCATGTAAAATAAATCAAAAAGTCAAGAAATCAAAAGATACATTTGAAAAATCTGTGCAAAAGACCTCTTTAAAATATGAAAAAACAAAGATGTCACCTTGAAGACTACGATGGGTCTGACCCAAGCCGTGGTGATTTCAGTTGCCTCATATACACTCAAAAGCCAAACAATACTTAAAGAAGATCGAAGAAGTGACATCTTCGAACTGTGGTGTTCGTGGAGAATACTAAAATATACTATGGATCTCCAAAAGAATGAACAAATCTGTCTTGGAAGAGGAACACCAGTAAGCCCTTTAGAAGAAAGAATGGTGAGACTATCGCTCACATACTTTAGACATGTTATTAGGAGGGATTAGTCCCTGGAGATGTATATCATGCTTCATAAGCAGAGGGTCAGCAATACAGAAGACCCTCAATGAGATAAACTGACACAGTCACTACAACAATGAGCTCAAGCGTAGCAATGATTCTGAGGATGATGTGGGACTGGGCAGTGTTTCAGTCTGTTGTACACACAGTGACTGTGAGTCAGAATTGACTCTACAACAGCTAACAACAAAAATACAGCAGCTCCCAAGACTGGAGACATAGCATTGGACCCAGGGCCTCAGAAGTTGGAATTAATAGCTCATTTCCAACTCATCTTCACTATTTTTTGCCTGTTTATCATCCATCAGTCGTTTCAAGTTATGCTTGTCTTCATTCTGCACATAAAATTTCACAAGTTGAGATGGTTTAGTAAATTCAGAGCTTAGAAAGGTCTTCTTTGCCCACCACTGTTAGTAATTTTTTTCATTTGATTCTTCTTTAATCCAAGCCTTGGGATAAGGCATTATTTGACTGGCCCTGAGTCATGTACCCATATCTGCAACTGACGTTATAAGATGACAAAAGGGTAGTTACCTAGCACTCACATGAATAGGTAGCATAGCTTACTGGGCACACAGAAATAATGGTATTCCCAAGTCAAAAAAGAACAAAACAAAGCTGTTGCTGTCAAGTCGATTCTGACTCATAATAACCACATGTATTACAGAATAGAACTGCTCCTTAGGCAGATCAGAGGGCCTTTCTTCTTTGGCACTGCTGAGTGGGTTCAAACTGCTAACCTGTAGTTGAGAGCATTTGAGTACCTGTGGACCACATGGGACCAGCCTCCTCTTGGGGGGAGGGGGGGAGGAATTCAAACCACTTGCCACCGAATTGATTCTGAGTCATAGTGATCCCATGCGCATGAGAGTAGAATTGGGTTCCATAGGGTATTCAATGGCTGATTTTTTTGGAAGTATATTACCAGGCCTTTCTTCTAAGGTTCTCTGGGTAGACTTGAACCAAGCACTTACTGGTTGGCACCACCTACTTAGTGTCTATCTTAGTCATCTTGTACTGCTCTAATGGAAATGACACAAGCAGCTGTCTTAGTCATCTTTTACTGCTCTAGTGGAAATGCCACAAATGGATAGATTTAACAAAGAAATGTTTATTCTTACATGCTTAAGTAGGCTACAGGTCCAAACTCAGTGCGCCGGCTCCAGGGGAAAGCCTTTCCTCTTTGTTGTCTCTGGAGAAAGACCCTTGTGTTGTATCAGTCTTTCTTTGTTCAGGGAGCAACTTGACACAGGAACCTCAGGTCCAAAGGATGCACTTTGCTTTCAGTGCTACTTCCTTGATGATATTAGGTCACCAACTCTCTTCTGTCTTCCCTTTCATGTCTTGTAGCATAAAAGGATAAAAGATGGTACAAGTCACACTCTGTGGGAACTTCCTTTACATTGGAGCTGGGAGGTGACCTTAGGAAGAATGTTCTGGTCCCACCTTAATCCTTTTTTACAGAATCCTGTCTATTAACCATAAGCAGAGATTAATTTACAGCATAGGAAAATCACAAAATAGAGGGCAGTCACACAACACTGGGAACCATGGCCCAACCAAATTACTGCACACATTTGCAATCCATATAGCAGTCAAGCACTTAACCATTTGTGTGCCCAGTCTCCAGTAAATTTTCCTTGTGACATCACCATAAATCAATATATATAATATTTTGTACTGTTGCAGAACACTGTCACTTCTACATTATCTACATTATTGCTCATGGTAGTGACAAGACAGGTCAGTAAGACAGACTTAGTCTAATTTTATTGAAGACAAAACCCAGGTCTAGACTTAACCAAGATAAAAATGCTAAATAGTAGTATTTGTATAAACTACCACCAACATCCATCACCATCAAACAGATTCTGACTCTTAGCTACCCTGTAGAATGGTACCATAGGGTTTCCAAGAAGCAGCTGCTGAATTTGAACTGCCAACAGTTTGGTTAGCAGCCGAGATCTTAACCACTGTATCTCCAAGTCTCCTTATGTATAAAAAGGCATCCAAAAATAGTTCAAATATAAAAATCAAGGTGATCTGGTCTAAACACAGTTCAGTCACTAAGGAACCTTTTGACATTAACAAATTAATAATTTACTGTGTTGGGTCTTGGAAGGAATTCAAGTAGAGCAGTGGTTTTCAAACTGTAGCTTACATCAGTCAGCAGAAGAGCTTGTTAAATCACATATTGTTGTTCCCCACCACCCAGAGTTCCTGATTAAGTAGGCTTGGGGTAGAGGCAGAGAATTTGCATTTCTAACTAGTTCTCAGATGTACTGCTTTCCTATTGCCGTGCCAACAGATTGCCCTAAATTTAGTTGCTTAAAACAGTACAAATGTGTTATGATATAGTTCTGGCAGAAAGAAGTTTGCAGTGGACCTCACTAGGCTAAAATCAAGATGTATGCAAGGCTGTAGTCCTTCTGGAGGCTCTAGGAACAATCTGCTTCCTTGCCTTTTCCAGCTTTTAGAGGCCTCCTGCTTTCCCTGGCTCATGGCCCCTTTCTACATCTTCAAGGTCAACAATGTAGAATCTTTAGCTCTCTTTCTCATTGACTTTCTCTTCTGTCTCCTTTTTCCACATTAAAGGACTGTTGTGATTACATTAGGTCAACTTAGATAACCAAGGGTGATTTCCTTATTTTAAGATCAGCAGATTAGCAACTGAAGTTCCATCAGTAACCTGAATACTCTTTCGCCATGTAATATAACAAATTCACAAGTTTGGGGACATAGGCCATGGATATCTTTCAGGGGTTGTTATTTTGCCTGCCTCATCAGGGATGTCACTTTATCCATCACTGGACCGGAGCATTTGTTTCATCTTCAAGTCAAAAACCCAGATTCTGAGACAGCCAAGCATTGTTATTCTATCATCTTTGAAAATGGACTACATTATGTTATTGTTTTTGTATTCACTCTTCCCTTTGGTTGAGCTTCAGTGCAAAAATAGTTTGCTAACAATTTAATTAGCTCTTGGAATGAAGTCACTGAATCCCTTTCCTGCAATAGGAATAAGTCTGGTGTGTAGCTACATACAAGAAGCTTTCTGTCTGTGAGCTAATTAGTCCTTACTGCTTAGTTGTAAAGTAATATGAGGGCTGATGCTTAGAAAGTCTGTATTTTCAAGATTCAGATCAAATATCTGCTTCAATTTTATTGTGAGGTTTCAAGTTACCTACTTTGAGGAGTTAAAAGTTTTCCTAGCATTAACGAACTACCAGCAAGAAGGCTCCAAGAAAGCAGTGGATGTTACAATAGGCAGTAACAGGCTTCAGTTTCTATCCTCTGGGCTTAAGTCAGTTATTGGTGAGACAAGGCATTGGGTCAAGTCTCTTAAGGCTGCTGTGAGTTGCTATGGGAACTGCTCAGCGGTCTACTCTTTCTTATTTCCTCCCTCTTCATCATTCTGCCTGAGCAGACCAACTTTCTGAGTTTCTTATATTCGTTTCCGGGATCCTGGGATCCTGGGAATGAGCAGTATTCTGCTGACAGGGTAATTTTCACTTTTTGCCTTTCCTTCCCTTAGTATCATCAGTCATTTGCATTTAAATATGAGTGGATCTAAACTTTTCTTTGCAGTAGAAACCAAATCCTTGTTTGACAGTTCATACTTATGGTAAAGCTGGATTTCACTTAGAAGTGGCTTTGTTATAACCAGCATATGAGAATCTGCCAATGAAGAGGCCCTAATCTGGATGAAGCTTCCCTGTGGACACGTTTTTCTTCTTTTAGGTCCTTTTTATCATCTTTGTATAGTACTCACTTTCCCCTTCGCTGCAATTTTATACTCTGAATTTAATGTAAACTTCATTTAACATGGATTTAAGCATTTCATAGAGAGACGCTTTTGGGTACAAAGAAATAAATCTCCAATTATAGAATAGCGTGGAAAAAACGTCTTTTGGTATTTAAATACAAAGATGTTTGCTGGGCTTTATTTTCCTACATGGCTATAATTTTATTGGCAATTATTAAAAGAAACTCTGCTAACTTTGGAATCTGTCCTTTGGAAACTACTGATAACATTTACCAAAAAGTGATAAGCACCCTACTCCCTAAAAGATTTGATGTAGTTTTAAGGATAAAGATTTTAAAAGCCATCAGCAAGATACCAGTGGAGGTATAGCCATATCCTAAATCTAAGTTAGTATATGTAGTGTAATTGAGTGTTATTAATTCTGGGCTTCCTGACAACGAAAGCCAAAAAGGGAAGCCCAATTCACTGTAATTCCCATTTGATAAAAAATTTGTATAATATTTCCTCAGGAGAGCCAGACATTGTTTTAAATATTACATAACAACCCAGTGCCGTCGAGTTGATTCAGACTCATAGTGACCCTAGAGACAGAATAGAACTGCCCTGTTGAGTTTCCAAGGAGAATGTGGCAAATTTGAACTGGCGACCTTTTGGTTAGCAGCCATAGCACGTCCACACTACTCCACCAGGGTTTCTAAATATTATATATTTAAAAAGTGTTTATAGGGATATGCAAGTAGAAATGCTGATGTCCAAGATGTTTATTATAGTGTTTATACTAGCAAAAAAGCAACTAGAAGGAAATATTGAATAGTGACATGTTGATATATACTATTATTATGATAAATTAGAGCTGGATTTCACTTAGAAGTGGCCTTATTATAACTCGCTGTATGAGAATCTGCCAACGTAGTGGCCCTAATCTGGGCAAAGCCTCCCTGTGGCCATGTTTTTATACAGTGTGCATACAGTAGGCACCTATAATGGCATGAAAATCAAGTTGGAAATGACTATTTTTTGTTCTTTCAGAAATTTTGTAGTGATTTATGTATGTGTGTATGTGTATAGGAAACCCTGGTGGCATAGTAGGTTAAGTGCTACCTCTGTTAACCAAAAGGTCAGCAGTTCAAATCCACCAGGTACTCCGTGGAAACTCTGGGGGGCAGTTCTACTCTGATCTCTAGGGTTGCCATGAATTGGACCCAAGTTGACGGCAGTGGGTTTTCTTGGGTACGGGTATATGTGTGTGTATCTATAACAAAATGTCAACCGTACCTTTATTTGAATGGTAGAATCGTTTGTTGTTGTCAGATCCTGCAGGGTCATTTCTGACTCTTGGCAGCCCTGTGAACGACAGAAGGAAACACGGTGTGGTCCTCCTGTGCCCCTCACAGTGATTGCTATGTTTGAGCCCGTGGTAGTAGCCAGCGTGTCAGTCCACCTCATCGATGGTCTTCCTCCTTTTTGCTGACATTCTGCTTCATGAAGCATGATCTCCTTCTCCAGGGATTCGTTCCTTTTGATAACATGTTCAAGGTACATAAGCCTAGGTCTCACCATCTTCTCTTCGAAGGAGGATTCTGGCTATTATTTCTTCCAAGACAGATTTGTTCGCACTTCTGATAGTCCATGTTATAGTGAATATTTTTCTCCAGTATCACAATTCTAATGCATTAATTCTCTTTCAGTCTTATTTATTTTACAGCTTTCTCATGCATATGAGACAATTGAAAATACCATAACTTTGGTCAGACACACACAGTACTCACAGTGACATCTTTGCATTTTAAAGCTTTAAAGGGTTCTCTTGTTCACATTTATTTGATTTTTGGGGGAGGTTGTAGTTTGTATTTTATCATGCAAATAGGTATTACTTTCTATGTTTTTCCTCCTTGTTTTTTAAAAGTAATTTTCTCCATAGACTGCTAATGCAAGAAACACTTCACAGCCCAAAATATGAAGACTTAAACAGTAGTTTTACTGAAGAAACAAAAGTATTTTTAGGAGATCGTTTACAAAGTTTGATGGTAAAACTTAGCAAAGGCATTGGTTGGCACTGTGAAGCAAGGTGGTGGTAACTTAAAGAATATCAGGTAGATAGCTTCTGCTGACAGAACAGATAATGCAGTTAGTGTAGTGCTTCTGATCTTCAGTACCTTCATAAATTACCCAGAGACCTTGTTAAAATGCAGATCTTGATTCAGTAGGTCTAGGCTTAGGCCTGAGAATTGAATTGCTAACAAGTTCCAAGTTGAACACAGTACCACTGGTCCATGTATACTTATCATACATCATACATATATTTACCATACATTACTTAGAACACGTAAGGAGTAACAACATATCATATAACTTACTGGTTCCTGTGCCAGTCTATTCATTCATCAGATTCAACCACCCCACCCCACCCCACCCCACCCCACCCCACCCCACCCCACCCCACCCCACCCCACCCCACCCCACCCCACCCCACACCACACCACCCCACACCACCCCACCCCACCCCACCCCACCCCACCCCACCCCACCCCACCCCACACCACCCCACCCCACACCACACCACCCCACACCACACCACACCACACCAAACCAAACCAAACCAAACCAAACCTGCTGCTGCGCAGATGATCCCAACTCATAGCAACTCTGTAGGGCAAAGTAGAACTGCTTCATAGCGTCGCCAGGGTGAAGCTGGTGGATTTGAAACGCTGACCATCTCGTTAGCAGCCATATCTCTTAACCAATGTGCCACCAGGGCTCCTATTCCCCCATGATGCTTCCAAAAATCCAGACTCCAGATCTTGTGAGTTACAAGTTCAGTGGTAGAGCCTGGGAATGTGTGTTTTAGAAAACTTCTTCAGTTATATGGACAAAGCTGGTACGTAGACATGGTGTATATGAGAGTCACTTCTTCAAGTAGTCTTCCCTGTCACTCATTTTTAATGCTTTTTGTTTGTTTATTGTGGGAAAAATATGTATAAAAATGTATTGAACAAATTGAACATTTTTTACAATCTGGTGACAATAATTTTATCAATAATTAATTACATAAATCACATTGCACAACCATCATCAGTATTTGTAACCAAATTTTTCTTTACCAAAGCTTCTTAAACAATGGCTGTCCCCTTTCCCTTTCCTCTCCACCCTGGTGACCACTTATAAACTTGGGTCTCTATATATTTGCCTATTGTAGATGTTTTGTGTAAGTGTGAAAGTATAACAGTCTTTTTGTGATTAATTTATTTCTCACCACATAATGTTTTCAAGGTTCATGCATGCTACTGTAGCATGTTCAGAGCTTAATTGCATCTTATGGCTAAGTAATATTCCATTGTGAATGCATATTACATTTTGTTTACCCATCCATCTGTTTACAGACATTTAGGTTAATTCCACCGATGCTATTGTGACTAGCGCTGCAAAGAACATTGATGTCCCTATGTCTGTTTTTGTCAAGCCTCTGGAGTATACAGACAGCCCCCAGTTTAGAATGAGATCAGTTCCTAAGTGCGTTTTTAAGTCAAATTTGTAGGTAAGTTGGAACCAGTGCATAGGGTTCTTACTTTACTGTAAAAAAGCCTCAAAGCCTTTTCAGTGATTTAAAAGCTGCATCTGTACCTAAGCAAGTGAGGTGTTTGTGATAAAGAATTAATTTGTTGTGAGCAGGAGGTTGGTTCAATCAGTTCAAAGTAAGTACAGATTTACATAACATTAAAGGGCAAATGTGAGTTGTCTGTTAAGTCAGATGGATATTGGTAATCCATGGACTTCCTAAATAATGTACCTAGGAGTGGAATTTCTGGGTCACATGGTAGTTCTGTATTCAACCTCTTGAGTCACATTGTTTCCACAGCTCAATATTGTTTTTGTTTGAACCAGTGTGGCCACATGCCTGGAATGCAGCTGTTCTGTCTTGATCTGTGTAGGAATTAGCCCACGCCTTGAAGAGCAGATACTTGGGTAACAAGCTTATCCATATCACCATGACTGAAAAGCCAGGCTGGTACTTAACCACCTTTGTCTCTACTCACTGATGGGCCACAGTTGCTTCCAGAAGCAAGATGTTAATTTTTCGTAATTCGCGGTAGATTTGCTCCAGTGAATGTATTACCAACTGTACAGTATTATCTACCTCTATGGGTGTATTTAGTAACATACTCAACAAACTCATTATTGAAATAGTTGCCACATTGGTGATTTAGTTTCCTACAAGTGAAGCCCTGTGGTGTATTGGTTAAATGCTATGTTTGCTAACCAAAGCATAGGCAGTTCAAATCTGTGAGTTGCTCCTTGGAAGGTCTAGGAGCAGTTCTGCTCTTTCCTATAGAGTAGCTATGAGTTTGGAATTGACTCAATGACAGTAGGATTGGCTTTTTGGTTTGTATTTAACTTCTTATATGGAAAAATCACATAGGAGATACTACAGCTGTATGTCCAAAGTGGACAGATTAATTATGTTTTAATGAAGTTCAAGTTGGACGCTGATTCTGAAATATATTGAGCAAATACCAGAGTCACTAAGTAAGGTTTTCACGGCAACTGAAAAAATGTACACGTTACCAAGGAGGTCAATATGCTTTGGGATGTTTAGGGCCAGCAAAACACAATTTGCAGTGGTATGGGACATGTCAGTTTGTCATCTGGTGAGGTTTGACCCTTCAGTTAACATACTCATATGCTAACGGCCACTCTAAGATATGCTCTTGCTCCTGGATATAAATGTATGTATCTACATATGCTGGTATTTGAGAGCAGTAAAATCCTGGCTTTTGAGTTTTAATAAGGCATACCTAATTTCCACATAAAAATTGAAGGTTAACCATGCTCGCATGTGGTGAGCAATTTCCATCTCATGTGCAAATTTGCTTTCCACAGACATTGCTTTCCAACAGGTTTATGACACGTCTGTTTAACTGTGGTATCTAGGGTAGTTAATGAACAATTCTCTGATTAACAGATTAAGAGGCAAACAGTGCCTCTTCATAGAATGCGTTGTGACACTGGGTTTTGTACCCAAGTTAGACTGTGTACTGCAAAAGGCAACATGACCTGGCTCCTGACAGTAACTCCTCTTTATGGTGAATCAAGCCTTGACTTCTCTTAGATGCATTTTGTATTCTAATCCCTATTATGATAACCTGCTGAGCTAGTGGGTTGTAGAAATGCACTGTACAGCTGTCCGGGAACGATTACAAGATGAATAATTTTACCTCCTGGCAAAAGATAAGAGTTTTCTCGATTTTCCCTGTACTCCCTGCCCCGTTTCTCCTTGACTGCACTCTCGGAGGCTTTGTTTCTCCTTAGCCCCAGGCATAAGCAATTATTCACATCACTGTAAAAGAAGAACTATGAGCTCAGCTTCAGGACCAAAATGATACTGATGAGCATCATTTAGCTTCCTTTCTGGGTTTCGTTCAAGTTTGTTTTAATTCTTGACAGCTGCTGCTGAGCATATGTGGCTTCACCAGGCCGCCCAGCATTTCTTTTTCCATTCTGGAGCCCTGGTGGCACAGTGGGAGCTACAGTAGCAACCAAAATGCTGGTAGTTTGAGCCTACTGTCTACTTCTTGGAAACCCTATAGGGCAGTCCTACTCTGTTTTATAAGGTTGCTGTAATTTGGGATTGACTCGATGGACAATGCTTTTGGTTTACAGGAGGTCTATTTACAATGAGGTTTTGAGTCCCTCAGTATTTCCTTCCTCCCCAACTTCTGCTGTCCTCCACTACTTCTCTCTCCTATTCTCTACCTATATTCCTCTTCCTGTGTGTTTGGTTTCAAACAGAAAAGAAACCTGGGCCCCTCCAGGGTCAAATGCATAATGTAACGGCTTATCTCCTGTTAGATTTTCAGCCCTGGCCCCTTGGGGGTTACAGCATTATTGTTGTGGCCCAGCCTCGTAGCACCACAGGCTAATGGATCAATGCAGCCTTCAAAGCAGCCTTTGGCCTGTCGATATGAAATTCTAGCAATTACTGAAGTGGGAAGACTGGGAAGCGGCTGAAAAACATTCCCTATTGATTAGCTCCTTACTCTAGAGTATGATGAACTTGTTTAAGAAAAATTGATCCGACAAATTGATTTTTTTTTTTATCAGAGAATCTCATGAATGCAATTTAAGTCACTATATTTCTTGCCACACAGGATGGTTTGCACTAGGAGAATCTGTGGGGCCAACCAGCCAGTGGGGAGACACTGTGAGTAGTGACAAAGCTTCCTTTAATTCTTTCCTAAGGAACTTCTCACCCTTCGCCTCCTCTGGCAGTTTAAAAAACGCTTTAAAATTTAAAGCAGTATTAAATTGGTTTTTAAATTTAAGGCCTCAGCTTCTCAGCACTTTCTGTATTTCATCTCTTTTGTAACCCTTCTCGAAGAGTTCTCCTTTTTTCCCAGTCCCCTGTGGCAGCCCCCATTTTGAAGTTTTCAGCTGAAGAGCAGGCACTTAGATAGTGTACACTTTCATTTATCGCATAGAGAACAGGTTTCAGGAAAAAAGAATCTTAATTATAACCAAAGTTATACCTGTGCCTAGTCACCTCTGAGAAGTCTTTGGGCAGTAACACTGAAAGATTGCAGACCCTGAGGTCATTCACTCCCCAAGCTGTGGCAGGGCTGGGCCCAGGCCTAGACAGCCGATGCATTGGCCAGACGACATCATGGTCCTGAAAACTGAATCGAACCTGAGGCCGTCAAGTCTATTACAACTCACAGTGATCCTACAGGACAGAGTAAAACTGCCCCACAGGGTCTCCAAGGAACGCTGGTGGATTTGAACTGCCCAAACTTTGGTTAGTAGCCTGATAACCAAAAACAGGCCCATTACTGTCAAGTCAATTCTGATGCATAGCAACCCTACAAACCAAAACTCAAACCTGGTGCTGTCGAATTGATGCCTACTCATAGCGACCCTATAGGACAGAGTAAAGCTACCCTATAGGGTTTTCAAGGAGCGCCCGGTAGATTTGAAGTGCTTACCTTTTTGTTAACAGCCAGACTTTCAACCAGTAAGCCAGCAGGGTTTCCAAGCAGCCTGAAAACTAAAAACCAAACTTGTCACCATAGTTGATTTCAACCTAGCAACCCTATAGGACAGGGTAGAACTGCTTCATAGAGTTTCCAGGGATCTACTGGTGGATTCAAATTGGCAGCTTTTCGTTTAGCAGCCATATAACTTAACCATTATGCTACCAGAGTTCCCTCAAATCCCCATCTACTTCTAAATGTCTCCACCCATGCAGTGCTTAAGATGACTTTTTCCCTACTTCCTCGGTCTAGCCTGGCATTCCCTTATGGGCTATCTCAGTGGTTTCCTAATATGGATGATCATCAGCATCATACCGAGAACTTCCAGAAATACAAATTCATGGGCTTTGTTCTCAATCTGTTGAATGACAGTCAGGGAATGGATCTTGCTTTCTAGTTGAGTTCTTGGCTGAGTCCAATGATCATCCATATTTGTGGACCACTGATCTAGATAACAAGGTTGTTTATGTGTGCTAGAGATAGAGTGGGGAAGAAGAATAGGAGGAGAAAATTGCCTCTCCAAAGTACAGTATGCAATTTGTCCCTCCAGAATTCCTTATTAGCACTTTTGAATTTGAATATGCATAGCTGATGAGATGAAGCTTGCTGATACTTGAGTCCCATAGAATAAAACATTTGGCACATTTTAGAAATGATTGTAAAAAAATTCTCCTGATGGACCTTCAGTCATCAACGGAAAATAGATTCTTATACCTCAAAATTCAGATGTGGTTGGCTGACTCATGCTAGAGCCCATATCTAGGTTTTCTGAAGTGCACAAGGACACTGGTTTCCCTCAAGTCAACAGATGGTATGAAAGTGCAGAACTATACCTATCCTTTGAGCTAGAATTCATGCCTCATGGAGAAGGTTCTAAAGTTGTTGAGCCACAACAGAAATGTACCCTGCCCATTCCAGAATACATCCAGGAAGTTTGTTTCAGAATGATTTTCTGTTCCTTTATTTCCAAGATCTGCTTCCAATTGTGAACTTTTAAAGCATCTTTGCTGCTTTCTGGGTGAGTTTAAATAAGCTGGGAAATAGGTTAAAAGAACCTCCTACTCATCGCTCAGGTTGGAGATACGTCATGTTGTTGTTAGGTGTCATTGGGTAGGCTGCTACTCGTAGTGATGCTGGGTAAAACAGAACGAAACACTGCCTGGTCCTGTGCCATCCTCACAGTTGTTACGTGTGAGCCCATCATTTCAGTGACTGTGTCATTCCATCTTGTGAGGAGTCTTTCTATTTTTGCTGACCCATTACTGTACTAAACATGATTTCCTTCTCCAGTGACCGGTCTGTCCTGGTAACATGTTCGAAGTGTGTCTACATCCTTCCGTGTACTTGGAAAATGAACTAAGTTTTAGTCCAGTCCAGTCAATTCAGATTTTAATTATTTAACTTGCAGTGGTAATTACCTGTCTTTTTGGGCTCCTGTAAGGTAGACTAGATAGTTTGCTATGGTTCTTCTCAATTTTGGCTGTACCTTGTGATCACCTGGGCTTGGGTCTGCCTACAGAGATTCTGATTTAATTGGTCTGGGCATTCCTCAAAAAGCCCCCAAGTGATACTGAATTGTAACTAAATTGGAGAATCCCTAGTTTACTTAGAGTCAAAGGTATTAAGCTGAAATTTGGCCAAAGTTTGAAATTCCTTTTTCTTTTCTTCTCATTGTTGGCCTCTATACTTGTGGACTTCCAATGAAGACAATACAAAGCAGAGAGGGGTGGGGGTGCCTTCTGTTTGCCAAATTTGTGATAAAAACCAAGACCTCCTGATTCCAGCACTTCTCGGAGAACATGTGGGCTCTTTTCGATACATGGCTCTGCTTTCAGCAAAATTGTTAATTATAGATCATAATAAGCTGTTAGGAGCAAAACACACACATAATTTGAAAGTGAAATGAGGCACAGTACATAGATAAAGCAATTGTTTGTTTAAGAGGTGATTAGCAGCAGCAAAACTAGCAAACTGATACTGGAACCTGAAAGAAATCACACCCATTTGAAACTGTTACACTCTTTGGTTATTTGAGCACCACTGCTTATATGAAGGTAAGGGCCTGTTGCTGTCAGTATCCATTTTTTTCTGGGTGTGATGCTGGGAGGATCTAGTCTGTGCCGTCTTAGAACTAAGATGATATTAAAAGAATAGCCTGTCAGAAGGAATAAAGAAAGGGAAATGTCTCCGTTTCTCAGAGGAACACAACTGAGATTTAAATTGTCCAGAGCTATGATAAATTATAAGGCTTTAAAACCACTGTAATCACTGAATGAACAAAACAGTTTGCCTTGGGTAATTATGCCTTTTTGGTCTCCTTCACTTTCGAGTTATTTTCCACTTAATAAATGTTGCACTCTGGTACTGTACGCAGTGTCTAAAAGCGTTAATCTCAGTGTGAGCTGCTGGGGATGTCGTTAAGAGTAAGTGAGCCCAGAAATAGTCTGAGCTCACACCAAGTTAGATGAAAATACTTTAACACTCAAATATGACACTGGGCGACAATAGTTTCTACATCACAGGTCAACCTGAGGTGCTGGGGGTTGGAGTTTCTCCACGGATTTCACAGGAGTGTTTTTACCTGAGTGAGCAGTCTTTTGGACTCAGAGTCAGCCCTGAAAATTCCCAGAGTGGTAACTTCATGTGGAATAGATGCCAGTTAATGAACAAGGCACGAGGGCTGAGGATAGATAACTGTTTTATTAAGGTAGACTGCAGTGCTCATGAGATTACAGAAAATCCTTCACTTTTTATTGCCTGAGAATGCATTCAGACTTTGCAGCCTGCTGCTTACCGAAACTGAAGAAGGACTTCATTGAGGTTTATTAGAAGCAAAGCATTTAAGAGCCAGAGTTCTAATTCCAAGCACTTTATTTCATTCTGGAATTGACAGTGGGATGCAAGACTTCTCGCTGCAGCTCACCTGCTATTGCTGTCACTGGAATGTTCCGTAGGAAAGCCTCTATCTGTTGTCCCGAGGGAGAAGGCAGAGACCACAGGTCGTTTTGGCGGCATCACATCTGCAGGGTTTCTTGTTAAGGTGAACATCTGTACCATTTAGGGGCAGAGTCTGAAACTGGCAGTTTCCTCGGAGGTAACAAACTCCATACGGCTGGGTGATCTGTGGGAGGCCTTGGGTGACACAAATGGGGAAGCTCTTGTCTGCTAACTGAAAGGCTGGCAATTGGAATCCACCCAGAGGTGCCTTGGAAGACAGGACTGGTGATCTGCTTCTGAAAAACCATGAATGGCGCACAGTGCTACCCTGCACACATGGGGTTGCCATGAGCCAGATTTGACTCAATAGGTACGGGGAAAAAGGCTTGCTTGAAAGTAACGTTAATGAGGAGAGCTAACAGGTGCTGAGTGTGTACTCGATACCAGGCATCACCCTGGGCATGTCACATGTATGATGTGCTCCATCCCTGACAAGTGTCCCCACAGGGCAGGTACTTTCATTCTCTCTATTTGCAGAAGGGCAAAAGGAACCAGGAAGTGGTTGGCTGACTTGCCCAAAGACACAAGTAGTGGAATTGGGTTGGTACCGTGCAATTTGACCCAGAACATTTAGAATGAAGCCCTAAGTTATGCTGCTTTAAGGTACAAGCCTTTCCCCTCCCTCTCTGCTTCTTACGTCTCTGGGTGTTGCAAACAATTAATGCACTTGCCTGCTAATCAAAAGGCTGGAGGTTCAAATTCAACCAGAGGTGCCTCAGAAGAAAGGCCTACTTTCGAAAAATCAGCCATTCACAACCCTATGGATCACCACCCTATGCCGATACACAGTGTTGCATGAGTCGGAGCTTACTTCATAGCAGCTGGAGCTTTCCAGTTTCCCCGGGGCAGCACTCAGCACTGGTTGCCCACTCACCCTGTCTCTGGCCCAGCTTTCTCACATTCCAAAGGGCGAAACGAAGAAGGACAGATTCTGAAGCAACATTACACCAACTTCTGAGTTCTCTAGCCTCACAGAAGAGAGTCCTTAGTCCTTGATTCAGAAAGTTAGTGTTTATATGATGATCTTGTGCCTTCCCTTAGCCTGGTTTATAAAGCCTTGAGATTTATGAAATTGTTCTGGAGCCGAAGACTTCAGGGAAAACCAAAAGATGGCTCACGTTGTAACTTGCTTAGATGATGTCATAATGCATCCTCTCCAAGGGATGGTGGACGAGCCTCCTGCTAGCTATAAACAATACAACAGGCCAAGGGACTTTAAAATCCAAGTGAGGCTACAGCTGAAGCTGCATGCAGAGAGCCCAAAAGGCAGGGAGATGAAATGAAGTCTGATTGCGTTGCACTGAGGTATTAGAGTGGTCAAAAATCCTATAAATGTAATTGTACTTTGGAAGTAGTTGTGGTGGTGGATTCATTAGCCTGCCCATCTTTATACAGCCCAACTGGCCGGGATCAGGACTGAATATATATAATAGACCTTTATGAGCTTGACAAGCTGAGGTCGTTTATTTCGAGTCAGACTTTTTGAGGTGTGGTGTGGTGTGGTGTGGTGATTGCTGTGCTCACGTTGCTACCTTCACCCTTAAAAGATGGTCTTGTGCCTGAGTGTGCAAGGGGCTGGCTTTCATACAACATCCACTCTTATTTCATGTTTACCATTCCCAGTTCTCAGTATATTCCCTTCTTTCAGCCTCCTTCTGTAGCTTGTTTTGAATCCACTCCTACTCCCTCGTACTTTCTCGTCTTACTAATGAGCCACTCTGGGTGAGACACTGTGACATCTTAAGGGCCTTGGGGAGCGGCAGGAAAAACCATAGGTTTGTTCACAGAGGAGTCCCATGGCACTGACCATTTATCTAGTGACTATGTGGGTCTGATAAACAAAGCAAATCTGTCCAGCACTCTCTCCCTCCAAGGCTTTTGGGCCTGTGTGTGTGCATTTCCCAGGATGCTTGCGGGAGACACCAAAACTTGTCTTCATTATGGCTCTGACTCACAACCCAATTAATGGTGTCAAGAAGTGAAACATGGTCCCTAAGCCCAGCTGCCTTTTGAAAGCAAGCCTCAGCCTGTTCGGAGCGGTAATGAATGACGCTCCCGAGAGGATGGCTCAGACTCTGCTCCTTTAGCCTTGTGAAAGGGGAATTCAGAAAGGCAGCATGCAGCATCAGCTCACAGGTTGGGGGTTTGATTGACCTTGGTCTTAACACCAAGAGCTGGGCTGGGAGTGCTCAGAGGAAGTAGGTGGGGGCCTACGCTTTCTTCCTGAGGTTCCTCTGACTGGGCTTGCATGTCCAATCTTTCATTTAACAGCTAAGCTTATTTACTATTCACACTACCTAGGGATTCCTCATATTGACCAGATACCATTTCTTTTTTTTTTCTTTTAGGGCCTGCACTTGAGCTGTGTAACATGTCTTTCCTTATGAAACTGCCATTGGTTTTGGGGTGACACATCATTGCACATACACATTTTCCAATTCCCATTAGCAAGATTATTATTTTTTAATTCAGACAAGCTAATTTTCAGAAAGGAGTGTGCTAGACCGGGCTCTTTCCAAGACTCAGGCATACTGTTCTTTCTGATACTTGACTGACTGCATAGAATTTTTAAAACAGGCTTGCTGCGACTGAGTCATAATGTTCATCTCTCTAGAAGCTTTTTACTTCTTTCTGAAAATAATCAGAACTCTTAACTAATCAAAGGCAGAGTGCCTTTAACAGTACTAACATGAGCTACTATTTTTTGAGTGTATAATGTCAGATATGGTACAGCAAGCTCTATTGACATCATCCCTTATCTTCCCAGTAGCCTTTGCAGTGGGCAATTGTATCATTACTTTTCATGTGAACATTGTCTTTCATTTTGAAGGCATGTAGTGCAAAAAGAAAGGTGGGCATGCTTTACCTTAGAAAGCAGATGGAGGCTCCAGGGTCTTGCAGGTAATCCTCCATCTCTCCCGACTTCTTTCTCACCTCTTGCAAGTTGCCATGGGAGTTTTTAATATCCCAAATGGCTTGAACCTTAATTTTATGTCTCCAGGAAAGAAGGTGGGATCTCCAGGAGGGTGGATCTCTTAGGGAAAGGTTCAGAGGGAAGAGAGGGCTCCTGTGGTAACCCCATGACACTTGCAGCATCTTAAGTCTCCCTAAGTGGCTTTTCCCTTGGGGTGGATGGGGCCCAACTTTGCCTGGTTTATGATCCCCTGACGTGATGACAGCCCCTGATGCTGAGGGAGGCAGTTGGATACCCAGCCCCCTGTCATTCTCCAGGGATCCCTTTTTTCTGTTGCAGCCAAAGGCTGCTCAGTTGAGAGCTTTGGAAACAAAACAGTCTTTGTTGCTTAAACTGAAATCATTCCCATGGCTGATTGTCCCAGTGGTCTTATTGCTGACAATATTTCCCCCTCCTCTTTTCCTGTTCCTCTTCCCAATCTCTGCTCCTCCTCCATCTTTCCCCTCCTGCTACGCTTTCGCTTCTCCTCCCATAGCCTTGCTTTCTCTGATTCTTAATCACTATACATCTGAAACAGGATAAACCTAGTAGAATCTTGCCAAAAGCATGAGGCTCTAGGGAGTTAGCATAAAAACCAAGACAAGAGCCAAACTAATTTGGAAAGGTTTGGTTTCACGGGAACTGTTTTCTGCAACGAGAAGGCAGGAGAAAGATATTAAAAAGAGCAGGAGGCTGCCTAGGTGATTAGCTGCTGAGTTGGCTGCCTCAGGAGTGTGGCCATAACTAGAAGAGTGATTTCTAACCTATTATGGTTCATAGATGTCTTTGAGAATTTGAGGAAAGGGCAGTGGACACAAGGTTGCGATACAATTTCTGGCACTCATTAGTTTTTTTTTTCAGTGCTCACTCCAAGTGCTAATGGATTCCTCATGTTGACTTCATCTACCCTATTGTAAACCTAAGGCATAAACTCTTTAGGAGATATGACCATATCATTTATTGTCTTCACTGAGCCACTTATGAGAGTGGTAGTAACTACATTGGAACAACATACGTGAACCAAGATAACCCCAGACAAACTGGAAGGTGATGTCTTCCTGTTCGTGTCACAGGGTTTGGTAGTTAAGATTCAGGACCGGATGGATCACTGGGCCACCCTCAGCTTATTCAGCTATAAAAAATTCAAGGATTGGACTAAGTCTTCATTGTTTCTTTGAGTGGTGGTATTATTTTTTTCATTTTTTCAGCTTGTCATTTATATAGGAGTCCCTGGGTGGGTAGTACAAACGGTTAAGTGCTTGATACTGCTAACCAAATCTATCCAAAGTGCTTTGGAAGAAAGATCTGGTAATGTCTTTCTGAAAGATTACAGTCATTGAAAACCCTATGGAGTGCAGTTCTACTCTAAAACATGGGATCATCAAGAAACAAAATTCACTGTACTACAACTACCTTTTTTTTTTTTTCTTTTTCTCCTCTCTTTTACATAGTGATTCTGGGTGGTGCAGATGGTTAACGTGCTCAGCTGCTAACCGAAAGATTAGAGATATGAGTTCACCCAATACACTTCGGGAGAAAGGCCTGGCGAATTACTTTAAAAAACTCAGCCATTGACTATCATTTGGATCCCAGTTCAGTTCTGTTCATATGCAGGAGGAGGCTATGAATTAGAACTGACTCAGTGACAAGTGGTACTGGTCATTCACAAACACTGGAGAAAAAAATACTTCGGGTGACATGTTCTGCCTCCTACTAGGTAGTTGACTCAATGTGTTTACTCAGCACAGAGCAGCTGAGAACTACTGTTCAGAGGTCTTTTCCTTTAACAGAAACCTTGGTGGCTAGTGGTTAAGTGCGACTCTGCTAACTACAAAGTCAGCAGTTTGAATCAGCAAGGTGCTCCTTGGAAACTCTATGGAGCAGTTCTACTCTATCCTATAGGGTTGCTAGGGGTCAGAATTGACTGAACGGCAGAGGATTTTTGTTTGTTTGTTTTTTGATTCATTTTATGGAAGAACAGGGCAATGCTCTATAAGACATCTGTTCCTTGCTGTGAGTAACTAACTCTGGTATTGAATGCTCATTATTCACAAAGCACCCCAGTTTCCTTAGGCCTTCAGCAGGTGCATCCAAGAGGGGAGGTGTACTCTGTCTCAAGGGCCAGTCCTCTCACTTATGGGGGAAAAATAAGCCTGTATTTAAAAATAAAAGTTCTGGGAAAAGGCTGAAATCCCAGAGCTCTTGGAGCCCAGGTGTAGGGCTAATCTGAGGGTAGTTCTGGTGTCAGGATTGCCCTAGGCCCCTTGTGCCTCTGGAGTAAGCAAGAGCCACAGACTTTTCTAAGTTAGTGAAGGGCTCATGAGCAGGTGAAAATGAGTTCAGTGCCAAGCTTGCTGGTTCCCTGGTGGGCGTCTTTGAGGTTGTTCTGGGCCCGCCACTGATTTTCCATACGTCCACCAGCAGACCCTCTCCTGCATTCCTTTCACAGTTTCATTTTCCCCTGCTGTTCTCCCTAAGTGGAGATGAGAACATTGTAAATGCCTTAGTACCCCTTCATTCGGAAGCTAGGGGCCCACTGAGGGAGGCAGTGGGGTATAATGAAAGCCTGGACCTGGAGCTAGGCAGCTGTACCACTCCATAGGAATGAACTCGCGCCAACTTTTTGCTCACTGCCATGGAGTCAATTCCGACTCATAGCAGCCCTGCAGACAGAGTAGAATTGCCCCATAGTTTCCAAGGGGGCCTGGTGGACTTGAACTGTCAGACTTTTGGTTCACAGCTCTAGTGCTTAAATACTACACCACTAGGATTTCCATTTTCTCATTGAAGGGAATTTTTGTTTAAAGCAGGGAAGCCTTTAAAATGAGAAAATCTTATATAGATTTTCCCAAATATTAAAAAATACAAAAGCAAAGCTTTTAGATTGAAGCAGGACTTAGAAATCAGACTGGCACCAGCCCAATTTCTCTCTCTCAGCCCTCCCAGCACCCTTGAGGTATTTTTTTCACCAGCCCGTAAGATTTCAGTGATATTTTTTAAACTTTAAGAAGAAATTTAAAACAGTTTAGATTTATGGAAAAACTGTGAAGACATTACAGAAAGTTACCATAAACCTCACACCTAATTTCAACTACTATTGACATCTTACATGAGTATGGTACATTTATTACAACTAATGAAACAATATTAACACGTTTTTATTAAGTATTCATACTTTCTAAAAAATTACTTCCTTAGTTTTGGTTAAAGTACTTTTTCCATTCCAGGACCCTATCCAGAACACCGCATTATATTTAGTTAATCATGTCTTTGTACGTTCCTCCTGGCTGTGATAGTTTCTCAGACTTTCCTTGTTCTTGACAACCTTGATAGTTTTGAGGAGTGCTGATAGGTGTTTTGTACAAGGTCCTTCAGTTTGGGTTTGTCTGATATTTTCCTCCTGATTGTTGTTGTCAGTTCCTATGGAGTCGATTCTGACTCATGGCAGCCCTACATATTGTGCAGTAGAACTGTTGAAAATGTAAGGTTTTCAAGACTGTGTCTTTTTGGAAGCAAATTATCAAACCTTACTTTTAGGGCACTTTTGGGTGAGTTGTTGGAACATCAGTCTTTCAGTTAGTAGTGCAGTACATAACTACTTGTACCATGCAGGGGTGTCTTCTTGTAATTAGATGGCCTGCCCTTGGGATGAGTGAATTTTTAAAAGGTGCCAGGCTGCAGTCCCACAGAGCCCTGTGCCAAGCCTTCTCATAGGAACTAGAACAACACCTTGGTGAAGACTATGTTAAAGCCTCTCCTCTCTCCCGTGTTGGGGAAAATTGCCAGGGTCCTGCTCATAGACTTTCAGTGCATGAAAATCACTGAATGCCGTGTCTACAACGAGCTCTTTCTAGAATTTCACCTTACATGTTACAGACCCTTCCATTGTAGACTGAAGTATCTTTGGGTGGTACAAATATTTAATATGCTTGGCAGCTCCCTGAAAGCTTGGAAGATTGAGTCCGTGAGAGGCTCAAAAGAAAGATCTGGGGATCTGCTTCTGAAAAACAGCCTGCTGAAAAATCATTTCTACTCTGACGTACGTGGGATCACCATGCATCAGAACAGTTGTCATGGTAGTTGTTGTTTTAGGCTGAGGATAGGAACCTGGAGTGGGGTCAATGACTGACGTTGTCAGATGAAGACAGGAGCCATAAGCAAAGTGTTGGTGCGTCATGAAGGCTGGCTCAGGGTCTGCATCATTGCCCTGAGACATCCACAGTGCCTGAAAGCTAGGGATCCTGGCTCTCTAACCGCATAGACTTCTGTTCCCTTGGCAATTCTGGTACTCAATGTGATTATTTACCCAAGTGAGTTATCCGGGACTGTGAAATATGATTCTTGAAGGCTATAGTGAAGCAACTGTCCCTCAGGGACGAGGCACCTTGGATTGTAAATCAATCTTCTCCACACAGAAACTCCAGCGGTTAAACATTACAAGGTGAAGAGTGGCCCCCTTGTGGGACACCCTGCTGTGATTGCCATGTTAGCTGAGAATATTGTGTTTCTGGAAATGCTCAGATGGAAGAGAGAGAATCTCCTCCTGGGATTATGTTTTCTGCACATGGGAGCATCTGTTAACAGAGAATGAGTGTGGCTGGGTACTGAGAATGATTTGGGGAGTTTTTTTTTTTTTTTTTGAATAACAAAGGGACAGATGCTCATACAAAATAGATTTCTTGACAGCTCTGTTCACTAGTTCGAGGCAACAACAACAACGAAAACAAATAATTGAACCAAATCCTCCCCATCCGAAAATGATGGACTCTTTGTAATCCTTTGCTTTGAATCCAGGTGGGGTCTTATCACATTGAATAAGTATTTACCCTTAAGTTGTTTCTTTGGTTATTTCTTAGCAATCAACTAGGCATTTTTCTGCATGTTAATATACTTTGGAAGAATCACTGCACAGCTTGGGATAATGAACAAAGGCCACACGAAGTCCTGTGATAATATCTGGGAAAAGGCAGTTTCCAGATGGGTAAACTGAAAGTTGAGTTTAACGTTGTCATGTCTTAGTTGTTATTTTTAAGCTTCCCTCAATCTAAGCCGAAGATAGTCTGTTTGGTTTTTAGATTCATGATCCATAAAGATGTGATGTGCTTTGTATTTCCCAGGATTCCTCAGCTTGCTTGTATGTCTCAGGCTCTCAAATATTAATTCCCATTTCTCTGTGGTTCCTGCCTAGCTGTTTGAAATACCAGGGAGCAACATAAACAAAAACAAGCAGTATTTCTCTTGTAGAGATTCTTATAAAAGCTAATGATGTGAGCTTCTCCAAAAATTTCAGATTCTGTGTTAGCCTCGGACAGGCATCCGTAACTTAGAGTGGTAGGAACTCCTAGTAAATTCTTTCCACTGACTGATCAGTTCAGGCTTTACCTTGCTCCCTGCCTCTTAGCTCCTAGTCCTATTTTCAATAAATGCTTATTTTGTATCTACAGTTTTCTACGCACCATATTAAGTGCTTTTAGAAGTGTGAGATGAATCTATCCCAAGATAGAGGTGCCAAAAATGTGTACATAGCTACGACAAGAGAAGAGCTTACACCCTGAAATGAAATCCTTCCTTCCTTCAACAATTATGACTCCCCGACATGAGCCAGACACTTTAGATACAATGGTAATTCAGTCCCAGTGGAGTCCCTAGGTGGTGTAAATGGTTAAGGAAAGATTGGTAGTTTGAACCTACCCAGAAGTGCCTTGAATGGAAGTCCTGGCAATTTGCTTTGGAAAGGTTATAGCTCTGAAAATATCATGGGTGTTAAGTTTTACTGTGAAACATATGAACTTGCCATGAGTTGGAATGAACTGCTTTGCAGTTTTTTGTTGTTGTTTAGTCACAGCAGAGATATCTGCCTTCTAGAATTTCCCAGTGTCCGTAAGATAAAATCCAAAACTCTTAGGATGGCAACAGACTCTCCATATTTTGGCCCTCACCTGTGTTCCTGGCTCATATACTAGCCCCTTACTGCACCATGTATAATAAACTCTAGCCATTTTCTACTATTATAAGTTTCCTAGTGATATAGTGGTTATTAAGTGCTACAGCTGCTAACCAGAAAGTCAGCAGTTCAAATCTACCAAGCACTCCTTGGAAGCTCTATGGGGCAGTTCTATTCTCAATAGGATTGGTATGAGTCAGGATTGACTCAACAGCAGTGGGTTTAATCAGCCTGGCAAAGTCATATCTCTGTCCCTCTACAATGGATCTTTTGCCTGTAATGTCCTTTCTTCGCTTGAATCACAAATGAATCCCTTTCAAACCTCAACTGAAAGAGTACTTCTACTATGCCTTTCCTGTACATCAAAAAACAAAATAAAACTGATAGCTGTTGAGTCAATTCCAATTCATAGCAACCCTATAACATGTGCCCTTCACAATATTGCTTAGCTTTCTTTTAATCCATCATGTATGGCAGAATGGTCAGAAGTATGAAAAGTCATGTAAATATTGTAAGTAGAGTTACACATCTTTTTTCAAATGCTGGTACTCGCCTGAGAAATGGTAAATGTAACATGGACTGCTGATTACTGATCTTTTGGAAGATTGCAGGAAAGCCTGTTGATCTTGCAATGTTGAACTTATTAGACCTACTTCTAAAAGGGTGAAGACCAACTTGGCTGAGTCACAACAGTGGCTTAACATGGGCAAAAGAAGAGAGGACATTCATGAGGTTTAGGACCTGGCTACGTGATTTTTAAAAGGAATGTTTCAAGGTAGGAAATTGCTTTGGATAAGTAGCTTTGGGTTGAAGGACACAATTAAGCCTCAAAGAGAAAGTTCAGTGTTGAGAAGTAAGCATTTTAGCAGGTTCATAGTTTGTCTCCTACATGCAACCATTACCTGGAACAAGTAGCTGCATTCGTTTTGCTCCAGGAAAGGATACTGGTCTGAATTCCTACTTTCTTACAGGGATGTTATGCGGATAGATGTTGATGCATGTGAAGTATTTATCACAGTGCTGATACAGCAAGTTCCCAATAAAAGGAGTTTATCATCCTGTTATATATTTTATTTAGTGGAATGTCTGTAATACTTCATTTTAATGATTTGTTTTCATGTCTTTCTCTTCTTCTATATCATAAGCTGCTATGTACTAGGGCTATGTTTAATTCATTTTCTATCTCCAGCTTCTAGCTCAGAGTTTGGCTAATTACAGGGTGCTCAATAAATGCTTTTTAGAATGAATGAATGGGTGCACTGTGTTAAATGAACTCATTATGCATGTGGGTTGACACTGAAGAACATGTTAGTTATGTTGGTGAGTAGCATGAAAAAGGAAGAGGTAACAAAGTCTCCCTTCTAGAATATAGGAGATGAGTGAAAAAATGGAAAAATTTAACTTTTCTCATTCTCATCTATGCTAAGAAGTGGACTGGAATTTAATGCATTTATCAGGTAGTCATCCATCATTCCCTGTTTATAGACAAGAGCAAGTGATAGCTCCATTAACTTGGTCCACATAAGTTGTGGAGCAAAACCAAGGTTGCTTTGGTTTGGCATCTGGTACTAACTGATGTAGAATGGGGCAGAAGGGCTGAGAAAGACAAGCACGGCCGGTGCCTAATCATTATGCTTAACCAGAAAATTTTGGACTAGTATAACCCTTCACACAAAGAAGATGGAGATGATTTAAGAGAAAACTAGGATTACACAGCAACAAAAATGGGATTGACAGTTCTGCCTGAGTACACCGAGTGATGCTGCTCGTGTTAAATGTTAGCAGCACTGAGTTGTTTGCATTGTCTACACTTTTCCTTTTCTATGAAACATGTACTACATAGCCACTTACCCTTAGATATCATATACTTGTTTCAATCAGACTTCACACTGTGAGGCAATAAAGAAGTCTTTGGTGTATATAACAGCGGGCAGCTCTTAGTTTATATCTTTATTAGAGCAATGAGTGCAAGGTGTCATGCTTAGTGTTGTGAAGATATGTCTTTCCCACCAAATGTGACTTCCCAGGAGCAAGATTGTCATCTTATTCAGTGGATCCCAGGACTGAAGTGCCTGGTGAATGGTAGAAATTATCTGTGAAACTGATGGTGATGAAATGAATGAATATATAAGGTTGGAGCAGTTGGGTAATTCAAAGAAGAAATTTTGTTTACAAGACTATTCCTTTCTTCATTTTGGTTCATAAAATGATGATTCACCAGGAGATGTATGGATAGAAAGAATTTTATAAAAAGAAGAGGAAAGAAACAAAATCTTCAAACTCGACACTTTTAGTAAGCACCCTCATCACTTACTTCAATGTGTATATATACATGTAGATAGATAGCTAAACAAACAAACAAACAAACAGAAAAACATTGTCTTCAAATCGATTGTCACTCATAGTGACCCTATGTACAGTAAAATAACACACTGCCTGGTTCTGCACTGTCCTGAAAAATCATTGCTGTGTTTGAGCTCATTGTTGCAGCTATGCCAATCCATTTTGTTGAGAGTTGTCTTCTTTTTCCCTGATCCTCTACCAAGCATGATGTCATTCTCCAGGACTGGTCTCTCCTGATAGCATGTCCAAACTACAGAAGATGAAGTCTCACCGGCTCTGCTTCTAAGGTACCCTCTGGCTGTGTTTCTTTCAAGACAGGCTTGTTCATTCTTATGGCAATTCATAATATATCCAATATTCTTTGTCCGCACCGCAATAGCAAGACTTCAATTCTTGTTTGGTCTTCCTTATTCATTGTCCAGCTTTTGCAAACAGCTTATATATATAATTTATTAATATGTAATTATATATAGTATCACCATGAGTTGGTTCTGACTCGATGGCACTTGGCTTGGCTGGCATAGTATATATTAAATCACACAGCAAAGTATCAAAAGAAGGTATAAAGAATTTACAAAGTCATTGTACAAAAAAGAATTGGTCAGTATTCAGTCACGTCAAGAAGTAGCATATGATCAGGAACTCGTGGCACTGAAGGAAGACGTGGAAGCTGCGTTGAGGCCACTGGTGAAAAACAAGGCTCCCAGAATTGATGGAATATCCAGTGAAATGTCTCATCAAAGGGATACAGCCCTAGAAGTGCTCACTCACCTATGCTAAGAAATTTGTAAGACATCTACCTGGCCAACTGACTGGGAAGATATCTATATTTATGGTTATTACCAGGATGAAAGTAAAAGTCTGCTGAAGATAATTCAAAAGTAGTTGCAACAGTGTATCAACAGAGAATTGCCACAAATTCTGGCCAGATTCAGATGAGGATGTGGAACCAGGATATCACTGCTGATGTCAGATGGATCATAGTTGAAAGCTGAGAACAACAGAAAGATGTTTAGCTGTGTTTTACTCACTACACAAAGGCATTTGACTTTGTGGATCATAACAAATTATGGTAATCTTATGGATAATAGGAGTTCCAGGAGACTTGATTGTGCTCTTGAGGAACCTGTATGTGGAGGAAAAGGCAGTTATGCTGTCAGAGCAAAGGGAAACTGTATCATATAAAGGTGTGCTTCAGGGTTGTATCCTTTCATCACACCTTTTCAATATGCTGAGTAAATAATCCAAGAAGCTGGACTATATGAAGAAGACCAAGGCATCAGGGCTGGAGGAAGACTCATTATCTCATTACGCAGGTGACACAACCGTGCTTACAGAAAGCAAAGAGGACTATTACTGATGAAGATCAAAGTCCACCACCTTTAGTGTGGATCACAGCTTTACATTAATAAAACAAATATTCCCACAATTGGACTGATAAGCAACATCATGATAAACAGAGAAAAGACTGATATTTCAAGGATTTCCTTTTAATTGGATCCACAATCAATGCCACTGGGAGGAGCAGACAAGAAATTAAAACACACATTGCATTGCAAAAATCTACTATAAAATACCTCTTTAAAACATTGAAAAGCAAAGATGTCACCTTAAAGACTAAGGTGCACCTGACCCAAGCCATGATATTTTCAGTCTCATCATATGCATCTGAAAGCTGGACAATGAATTAGGAAGACAGAAGAAGAAGTGACAGCTTCAAATTGTGATGTTGGAGAAGAATACTGAATATACTACGGACTGCCAGAAGAATGAACAGACATGTTGTTGCTCATTAAAAGCAAGGATGAACATGTTATCAAGGTGCATCAGTCTCTGGAGAAGAACATCAAGACTGATAAAGTAGGGGGTCACAGAAAAAAAGACTACTGCCAATGAGGTGGACTGACACAGTGGCTGTTAACAATAGCCTGAAGCATAATTATGACTGTGGGCGCGGAGCAGATTTAGACAGTGTTTCATTGTGTTGTCCATATGGTCTCTATGAGTCGCAATCAGTTTGACTGCACCTATCAACAGTAACGTACATATATATCCCTGGTAGCACAGTGGTTAAGAGCTACAGCTCCTAACTAAAAAGTCTGTAGTTCAAATCCACCAGTCACTCCTTGGAAACCCTACAGACCAGTTCTACTTTGTTTCTATAGAGTCACTGTGAATCAACATCAACTGGATGGCAATGGGTTTGGTTTTAAACATTCGTACATACATAATACATTTACAAATGTATAAGAAAATGTACTGTTGTTGTTAGATTCTATCCAGTCTATTCTGACTCTTACTAAGCCTGCATAAAATGGGACAAAACAGGACTCAGCCCTGCAACAGCCTCACAATCATTGCTTGAGTCTATTGTTGCAGTCACTGTGTCAATAATCCATCAACCATGATGTCCTTCTCCAGAGACTGGCCTCCTGATAATATGACCAAATATGTAAGTGTATATACATTATAAAATTGGATTTATACTACAGAAACAGAACCTGATTTTTATCTTTATTGTTGTGTAGTGAAGGATCTTCAGATACCATTTTTTATTATCTCTGTGGTTTTTCATCTCATAATTGTACATTATTTAAATTTTTCCCAGTTTTTCAGTGCTAACTCTACCAAGAACAACATTACATACAAATGTGTGTATGTTTATTTCTATAAAAGGAATTATAATTTCTAGTAGAATATTTTTTGGGGCCCAAAGTGTAAGAATATTTTTAATATACTTGATCCATGTTACAAAGTGTCTCTTCATAAAAAATGTACAGATACATCACCTCATCAGTGAAAAATGGATTTTCATTTTTATATACCTACTCTGATGTTGTATTTCATCACCAGAGAAAAAGATGATATCAATTTCACAGACAAAAAAAACTATTACTGTTTTAATTTGCAGTTCTTTGATTCCTGTTAAATGACTGATTTTTTAAAATTGTAGTTCATTTGTTTCTTCATTTTTTTAACTGTTTACTTATAATGTTTTCTATTTTACTAGGAGTGCTCACCATTTTGTCACTGACTCATTATGGACTGAATTGTGTTCCCCAAAAACTTGTGCCAGCTTGCTTAGATTATGATTGTATTTTGTGTGGTTGTCCTCTATTCTGTGATTTATGTAATGTTCCTGTATGTTGTAAGTCTTAATCTCTAACTGTTGTTAATAAGCCAAGATTGGATTATGTTGAAGAGGATTGTGATGAGATGTAACACCCTTGCTCAGGTCACATCCTTGATTCAATGTGAAGGGGTTTTCCTCGAGGTGTGGTCTGCACCACCTTTTATTCTACAAGAGATAAAAGGAAAGAGCAGTGAGCAGAGAGTAAGAGACCTCAAACCATGAAGAATGCAGCTCTAGGAGCAGAGCTTGTCCTTCAGACCTGTTCCTGCTCTGAGAATCTCTTAGACCAGGGGAGAATTCATGGAGAGGACTTTCCTTCAGAGCCAATCCAGATAAAGAGAGCCTTCCTCTTGAGTTGGAACACTGAATTTGGACTTGTTGACCACTGGGCTGTGAGAGAATAAACTTCTGTTTGTTGAAACCATCCACTTGTGGCATTACTTTTATGGTACCACCAGACAACTACAACACTTGTCAATATCAAGTGTTATAGTAAGGATTTTGTTTTTTTTGGTCAACTTCTTTCTAGTTTGAAACTTATCTTTTGTGTTATGGTCAACTTGTTAAAATTTATGTGAAATCAAATATACAACTCTTTGTTTGGAATTTTCCCTTTATTTTTATGCTTAGAAATTTTACTACCAGTTCAGATAAATATTCATTAAGTTTTCCACTCATCTTTAGTTTCATTTAACTCTTTATTGCTTTTTGGCATAATATACAGTCGCCATGAGATGGACCCGACTCTATAGCACTAGTTTTGTTTTTATACTAATTACCACCATGTGTCTGTCAGTTTGTCATAGCATGGCAGCTTGCATGTTTCTGTGATGCTGAAAGCTATATCACAGGTATTTTAAATACCAGCAGGTTCACTCATGATGCAGAAGCTTCAGCAGAGACTTCAGATTAAGACAGACTAGGAAGATGGATCTAGCAGTCTACTTCTGAAAAATACTGGCCAGTGAAAATGTTATGAGAAGCAGCAGAACATTGATATATTGCTGGAAGATGAGCTCTCAGAAAAAGCTGCCTCCTCAAAACAGAGTTGACCTTAATGATGTGCATGGAATAAATTTCCTGGAACCTTTATTTGCTGGTGTGGCACAAATGAAAAGAAACAATGGCAAACATCAATTAATAATTGGAACTGGAACTGTAAGATGCATGACTCTAGGAAAAGAGGAAGTCATCAAAAATGAAATAGAACACATAAAAAATTGATATCCTAGGCATTAGTGAGCTAAAATGACTTATTGGTCATTTGAATGTGACAATCATATGGTCTACTATTCCAGGAATGGCAAATTGAAGAGGAATAGTATTATATTCATCATCAAAAAGAATATTCCAAGATCTATTTGACAGCACTTGGCTGGCTTGGCATTCAAAAGTACAATGTTGACAGTGACAGAACAGTATTTATATGCCTATAAGGAAGACCAGCTAATACAACTATTGTTCAGATTTATATGCCAACTTCTAGGGCCAAAGATAAAGAAATCAAAGATTTGTTACCAGTTTCTACAGTCTGAAATTGATCAAACATGCAATGAAGATGAATTGAAAATTATTGGTAATTGAAATGGAGAAGCTGGAAATGAAGAAGGATTAGTAGTCTGAAAACATGACCTTGGTGATAGACGTGACAACTGTAGGCCTCATGAAAGAATTTTGCAAGGCTAATGACTTATTTGTTGCAAATACATTTTTTTCAACAACATAAACAGTGACCATACCTGTGGATCTTACTGGATGGAAAACACTAGAATCAAATTGATTACATCTGTGGAAAGAGATGATGGAAAAGCTCAATGTCATCCATCAGTTGTAGCAAGGCCAGAGGCTGACTGCAAAACAGACCATCAGTTGCTGTCAAGCAAGTTCAGGTGTAAGCTGAAGAAAATGAAAACAAGTCTATGAGAGCCAAAATATGACTTCGAGTATATCACTCCTGAATGTGGAGATGTTTCAAGAACAGATTTGATGCAGTAAATACTAATGACTGAAGACCAGGTGAGTTGAGGGATGACATCAAGGACACAATATGTGAAGAAAACTAAAGGTCATTAAAAAGACAAGGAAGAGAATACAATAACATATCAAGAAAATAATCCATCATGACCAAGTGGGATTCATACCAGGGATACAAGGCTAGTTCAATGTTAGAAAAACAATTAATGTGATTAACCATATAAATAACACAAAAGACAAAGATCACCTGATTTTGTCCATTGATGCTGAAAAGGCATTTGATGAAGTCCAACACCCATTCATGCTAAAAACTCTTAGCAAAATGGGCATAGACGGCAAATTCCTAAACACAATAAGGGCCATTTATACAAAGCCAATTGCCCACATCATCCTGAATGGAGAGAGACTGAAAGACTTTACCCTGAGATCAGGAACTAGACAAGGATGCCCACTCTCACCTCTTCTATTCAACATTGTGCTAGAAGTTTTAGCCAGAGCAATTAGACAAGACGAAGAAATAAAGGGCATCTGCATCGGCAAAGAGGAACTTAAAATCTCCCTGTTTGCAGATGATATGATTGTATATGCAGAGAATCCCAAGGAATCTCTATGTAAACTACTCAAACTGATAGAAGAGTTCAGCAAGGTCTCAGGATACAAGATAAACATAAGTAAATCAGTAGGATTCCTTTATACCAACAACGAGACTGTTGAGGAGGAAATTATCAAATCAATACCATTTACGATAGCCCCTAAGAAGATAAAGTACCTAGGAATTAATCTAACCAGAGAAATAACAGACCTTTACAAAGAGAACTACAAGCCCTTACTACAAGAAACTAAGAGAGACTTAGATAAATGGAAAAACCTACCCTGCTCATGGATAGGAAGACTTAACATTGTGAAAATGTCTATTTTACCCAAAGCAATCTATTTATATAATGCAATCCCAATACAAGTTCCAGTGACATTTTTTAATAAGATGGAGAAACAAATCACCAATTTTGTTTGGAAAGGGAAGAAGCCCTGGTTAAGCAAGGTACTACTAAAGAAGAAGAATACACTGGGAGGCCTCTCATTACCTGACTTTGACTTTAGAACATATTACACTGCCACAGTGGTCAAAACAGCCTGGTACTTGTATAAGAACAGACAGATCAATCAGTGGAACAGAACTGAGACCCCAGAGATGACACCATCTGCCTATGAACAATTGATATTCGACAAAGGCCCTAAGACATTCAACTGGAGTAAAAACAGTATCTTCAACAAATGGTGCTGGCAAAATTAGATATCCATCTGCAAGAAACTGAAACAAGATCCGTATCTTATACCTTATACAAAGACTAACTCCAACTGGATAAAAGATCTAAATATCAAACCTAAAATGATTAAGCTCATCCAAGAAAAGGTAGGAACAACAATGGAAGTTTTAGCACACAGTATGGACAGACTCCAAAATCTGTCAAACAAACCACAATCATCAGAAGAGAAAATAGATAAATGGGATCTATTAAGAATTAAACACATTCGCTCATCTGAAGACTTTATTAAAAGAATTAAAAGAACACCTACAGAATGGGAAAAAATATTTGGAAACTCTATATCAGACTGACGCCTGATTTCCATAATCTATAATATACTACAAAATACCAACAAGAAGAAGATAAACCATCCAATTAAGCGATGGGCAAAGGAGATGGACAGACATTTCACTAAAGAAGAGATCCAGGCAGCCAAAAAACACATGTGGACATGTTCACGATCTTTAGTTATTAAAGAAGTTCAAATCAAGACGACAATGAGATACCATCTCACCCCAACAAGGTTGGCCATGATCTGAAAAACACAAAACAACAAATGCTGGAGAGGCTGTGGAGAAAGTGGAACCCTCCTACGCTGTTGGTGGGGTTGCAAAATGGTCCAGCCTCTTTGGAAAGCAATCTGGTGCTTCCTTAAAAAAGTGGATATTGATATGCCATTTGACCCAGTAATTCCACTACTTGGAATATATCCTACAGAATCCAGGCCTTTCACACCAACAGACACATGCACCAGAATGTTTATCGCAGCACAGTTCACGATAGCAAAAAGATGTAATCAACCCAGATGCCCAACAACAGAAGAATGGATAGGTAAACTATGGTACATATACTCAATGGAGCACTACTGCAATGATAAAGAACAACGATGACTCTAGGAAACATCTCATGACCTGGTTTCAACTGGAAGACATTATATTGAGTGAAAGTAGTCAGCGACAAAAGGACAAATATTGTATGAGACCTCTACGATAAGATCTCAAAAACAGACTTGTATATAGAAGAAAAGACTCTTTGACAGCTGCAAGGGAGGGGAGGGAGGGAGGGAGGAGGGTTTAGATTAGATAGCTCCTAGGTATCTGGTTGTGTGAAATTGGTGATAGCACACATTAGAAACAAGAACAATATTAAGTGGACTTAAACATAATATGGGTACTCCTTCCATCTTAACCCAATATTGCAAGGATAGAGTAGCTGGGGCAGGGGGCAGGGGACCATGCTCTTAGGCAAAATTGAGGCCAATTGGCACAACTAGCGTTTTGCTAAGAGGGCTCTCTGCACCCCACGTTGGTGAGTGGCATCTGGGGTCTTAAAAGCTGCCAAACTGCCATCCGAGGACACGCCAAATGGTCCCAACTCAGCAGGAATGGATGCTCACCGAGGACCAAAATCACATGGGGGAAAGACAACTCAGAAGACAAAGAGACCCACATCAGTGGGTGCCTACATCGACTTGGGACCGGAAGAACTGGATGGTGTCCGGCCACCACCAGTGATAGCTGCAATGGGGCTCACTAAATTGAGTCTCACTGGCAACACAAGAATAAAAAGGGGTGCACCCTGAGATCCCCACTAAAAGACCTCAATTGCTGCTCCAGTGGTTTCGGGGTTCCCCTGGGAGCATGGCCCCTCGCCCTGATGTTGCCCTTGACCATAAAGCATAATGAAGGTCCACACTTCGGACAGGAATGGATTGGACTTGGCGATGCAGTGACCATATATTGGATGCACTTTATGGTTGTATACATCTATAGAATGTCATCCTGCTGACCTCTGGCTGGAGGAAGGAGAGTGGGTAGAGAGGAGGGAAAAAGGAGACTGTTGGGAGAACGAGACATGTATGGAGCAGAGAGGAATAGTGTGCTGTCACGGGGCAGGGAGAGCAGTGGAAGCTGCATATAAGTGGGTGTGTAAATTTATACGGGAATGTACATTTTCACTCAGTTATATTAAATAAAAAATTAAAAAAAAAAAGACAACAAAGAAGGAAAAGACCAAATGGATGTCAGAAAAAACTCTGAAATTTGTTCTTGAATGTAGAGGAGCTAAAATGAATGGAGCACATGTTGAAGTAAAAGAACTGAAAAGAAGATTTCAAAGGTCTTGTAGAGAAGCTAAAGCATTATAAGGAAATGTGCAAAGACCTGGACATAGCCAAAAGGAAAAAACATGCTCCACATTTCTCAAGCTCAAACAGTTGAAGGAAAAAAATTCAAGCTTAGAATTGCAGCTTTGAAGGAAACTATGTGTGATCCAACCAGTTGTGGAAATAACCACACAGTATCATTAATATCACATGCAAGTAAAATTTTGCTATAGATCATTCAGAATGACTGGAGCAATACAATGACAGGAGTTTTTGAAAAGTCAAGCTGCATTCAAAAGAGGATGTATAACAAGGGATTCTCCCTGAGAATGGAACCACACAAGAAGGCCCATTGTTACCACTTTTATTCAACGTTGTGTTAGAGGTTCTGTCCAGAGCAATCAGACAAGATAAAGAAATAAAGGGCATCCTCATCAATAAAGAAGAAGTAAAAGTATCCCTATTTGCAGATGATGTGATTATATACACAGAAAACACTAAAGATTTCATAAACAAACTAGAACTAGTAGAAGAATTCAGCAAAGTATCAGGATATAAGACAAATAAGTCAGAAGGACTCCTTTACACCAACAAAGAGACCATCTAAGAGGATATCACCAAATCGATACTATTAACAATAGTCCCAGAGAAGATAAAATAGCTAAGAATAAATCTAACCAGAGATGTAAGAGACCTAAACAGAGAAAATTACAAGACCCTACTGCAAGAAACTGAAAGTGACTTACACGAGTGGAGAAAACTACCTTGTTCATGAATAGAAAAAATTAACATTGTGAAAATATGTGTTCTATCCAAAGTGAACTATATATGCAATGCAATCTCAATACAAATTCCAACGTCACTTTTTTAATGAGATGGAAAAACATATCATCAATTTTGTTTGGAAAGAGAAGAAACCCTGGATAAGTAAAGCACTACTGAAGAAGAGGAACACCGTGGGAGGCCTCACATTACTCAACCTTAGAAACTACTACACTGCCACAGTAGTCAAAACAGCCTGGTGCTGATATGAAAACAGAAATATAGATCAATGGAACAGTACAGATAATCCAGAAATAACTAGTCACTTATTGTTGTTGTTGTTGTTAAGTGCCATTGAGTCAGTTCCAACTTATAGCGAGCCTATGAACAACAGAACGAAACACTACCCAGTCTTGTGCCTTGTCCACAATTGTTTTTATGCTTAGCCCTTTGTAGTGACCACTGTGTCAATCTATCTCCAGTCATGTAAGTCACTTTCACCTATAAACAATTGATATTCAACAAAGGCCCAGAGGCCGTGAACCGGGGGGAAAAAAGTCTCTTTAACAAGTGGTGTCAGCAGAATGGGGTATCTGTCTGCAAAAAACCGAAACAAGACACATATCTCACACTTTACACAAAAACTAACTCAAAACAGATCACAGACCTAAATGTCAAATCTAAAACTATAAAGATTATGGAAGAAAAAACATAGGCTTAAACAGACAATAAAATATTACTAATAATGCACCAACAGAAAAGAGAAAATAGATAAATGGAAACCACTAAAAATCAAACACTTGTGATTATCCAAGGACTTTGTAAAGAGAGTAAAAAGATTTCCTGCAGACTGGGAAAAAATATTTAGCAACCACACTTCTGGTCAATGATTAATTTCCATAATCTACAAGGCACTGCAAAACATCAACAAGGAAGAGCCAAATAACCCAGTTAAACAATGGGCAAAGGTTATAGACTGACACTTCTCCAAAGAAATCCAGGCTGCCAGAAGACACATGAGGAAATGTTCATGATCATCAGTCATTACAGAAATCCAAATCAAAATTATAGTGGGATACCATCTCACCCCAACAAGGTTGGCACTACTTCAAAAAACACAAAACAACAAATATCAGAGAGACTGTGGAGAGACTGGAACTCTTCTAACACTGCTGATGGGAATGTAAAATGGTACAATTCTTTGGAAAGCAATTTGGCAGTTTCTCGAAAAGCTGGAAATAGAAATATCATAGGATCCAGCAATCCCACTGCTTGGAATATATCCTATAGAAATAAGGGCTGTCGCATGAACAGATACATGCACACAAAAGTTTACTTCAGGACTGCCTGCAATGGCAGAAAGTTGGAATCAACCTGGGTGCCCATCAACAGATGAATGGATAAACAAACTATGGTATATAGGAACTGACAATTAAGCTTGCAAACTCATCCTAGAAAAGTTGCTACATACTTCATTGATGAATATCACTGTGGTCACCTTCAAAGGACTCCTCTTGGGAAGCTATGCACTGACACCAGTGCCTAGTCTACCCTTCAAAGCAATTTTGGAACTCTTTTTCTGGAATGGCCATCAGAACTGTCATCATGTTAACCTTGATGCCCTGAATGTCATCAAAATGTCTGTTTTTCAGTATTTCATTCATCTTTGGGTAAAGAAAAAACTCATTTGGAGTCAGATCAGGTGAGTAGGGAGGATGTTCCAATATAGTTATTTGTTTACTGACTAAAATTCTCTCACAGACAGCTGTATAGTTTAAGTTCATGAACTTGCCACTGTGCCACTGTGCACAATGACCATTCCAGAAACAGTTCCAAAATTGCTTTGAAGGGTAGACTAGGCACTGGTGTCATCAGTGCATAGGTTCCCATGGAAAGTACTTTCAGGATGACTGTGGTGATTCAGCAATGACATATGTAGCACTTAGAGAACAATTAAATTCAAGCACTTAATTGTCAGACCTTGTGTATACACACAATGATGAAGAGCAATGGTGGTTTTATGAAAATCTTGTAACCTAGAATCAACTGAAAAATGTTATATTGAGTGAAATCGGTCAGTTGCAAAAAGACAAATCTTGTGTGAGACCACTATCACAAGTTCTTAAGAAAAGACTTATACCCAGAAGAAAATACTCTTTTATAGCTACAAGGGTGGGGAGGGAGGAAGAGAGTTATTCATGGATTAGCTACTTGGAAGGAATTTCTGTTAGATAAAGGGAGTGACAGCACGCAGAAGACAAGTCAGCAAAGGTGGACTGTATCATGAGCTAAAAGATTTTCTAGGTTCAATACAAATTTCGAAGGACAGGGTAGCAGGATCAGGGGTTTGGGGACAATATTTTCAGGGGACATCAAGTTCAGTTGGCATAACTAGTTTTTTCCCAATAGAATGTTCTACACCTCATGTTGGTGAGTGGTTTCTCGGTTCTTAAAAGCCAGTAGGCTGTCATCTAATGAACATTAATTTGTCTCAACTCATGTGGAACAGATGGCAACCTAGAATATCAAAGACACAAGAAAAAATGAACTGAGGAGCCAAACAGACCCATGTGATTGGGAAGCTGCATAAGCAGGAGAACAGAAGGACTAGACAGTGCATGACCACCACCAAGACAGCCCTGACTGGGAACACAATGTAGTGTCCCAGATGTAGCATGAGAGAAAGTGGCTTGGAGATCTAGAACTCTTAAACGATCAGACTTGGTCTGACAACCTTGAGGGTCTCTTGAGAACCTACGTGTCCCTAAAATTGCTGCTAGCCCAGACATGAAACCAGTATTGAAGGCAATATGGAGACTGTTTGGAGGACGAGACATGTATGGAGCAGAGAGGAATAATGTACTGTTACTGGGCAGGGAGAGCAGTGAAAGCTGCACATAGGTGGGCATGTAAATTTATACGGGAATGTACATTTTCATTCAGTCGTATTAGATAAAATAATAATAATAAGAAGAATGAACTGGACTTGGAGACACAGAGGGTTTCAGGTGATGCACCTATTTTATGGTTTAATATATATACAAGGCTATCCTACTGGTTTCTTTTTAGAGAGGAGAGAAGAGGGTGGAGAGGAGGTAACAAGTGTTGGTTAAATGTATACTGAAAGTAAAGGGTGGAAAAGAAGAGTGTGCTCTCACAGGGTAAAGAGAGAAGGTAAGAGTTGCAGAGAGATAGGTACTCAGGGTTTTATATGGTAAATTGACTTCGATTTTCAACCTTAACTTAATCATGAATAAAACAATTAAAAGTATATATTAATAACTGAAGCAACACCTACCAAATGGATGGCTGCTCAATTTCTTACGCACCACTCTGTGTCTTTAAATTAGGGTCAGATAATAAGGAAGATTTAATAAGAATCTATTTTTATCAAGGTAAACTGTGTTTTCTGTGCTGAAATCTGTTTAGATTTCTCTCAAGCTCTTTGACAATGATGTGCACTGAAGTTTTCTGCAAGCTCTGGTAATACCCGTTGCTGTTCAGTTAACTCTGACTCATAATGAACTTGTAGGACAAAGTAGAACTGCCCCGTAGAGTTTCTAAGGAGTGCCTGGTGGATTTAAACTGCTGACCTTTTGGTTCACAGCCACAGCTTTTAACCACAACACCAGTGTTTCCAATCGTTTATTACAACGTTTTATTTTAAGTAGATTTCTTTTCTATATAGATATTTTAGCTTTTAACGCAAGGGAGAGCTATTTCAAGATCAGATAGGTGCCATTTATTTTATTGCTATTCACATAATTTATTGATTAACCTTTCTATTTTTTAGTTATATCATTAGTGGTTACTTTGGAGATTACAGTTACCATCTGAAACTTAAAACAACCTACTTTACACTAGTACCCATATCAAGTTAGCGTCAATAGTATACAAAAATCCTATTCCTATACATCTCTACTTCACCCCTTATGTTGTTGTTGTCATAAATTACATCTTTATATATTGTGTGCCTTGTAACACAGATTTACAGTTGTTGCTTTATCCATTTGTTTTTCAAATTATACAAGAAAAAGAGTTACAAACCAAAATACAGTAGTACTGACATTTATATTTACTTACTGTCGTGGTTGAATTGCATCCCCCTAAAAATTTGTGTAACAATTTGGTTGGGCCATGATTCTCAGGATTTTGGGATTGTCTTCCATTTTGTAATTTTCCTATGCTGTAAATCCTAATCTCTGCCTGTGGTTGATAGAGTGGATTATGTGAAAGAGGATTAGGGTGAAACTGTCATACTATTCTTAAGATCACCTCCGTCCTCCACCACACCATGGGGTGTGGTGGCTTGTACAACCTTTTTTCTTTTTATTGTACGGGAGAGAAAAGGAAAGGGAAGCAAGCAGAGAGTTGGGAATCTCATACCATTAAGAAAGCAGCACCAGGAATAGAGTGTGTCCTCTGGACCTGAGATTCCTGCACCAAGATGCTCTCAGACTAAAGAAAGACTGATACAACACAAGGAACTTCCTCCAGAGCCAACAAAGAGAAAAGTCTTCCCTTGGAGCTGACACCCTGACTTCAGAATTGTTGCCTACTGGACTGTGTAAGAACAAAATTCTCTTTGTTAAAGCTGTCCCCTCATGATATTTCTCTTACGGCACCACTGGATGACTAAGACACTTAGGTAGTTACCTTTATCAGCACTCTTTAGATTTCTTGGCGTACCTTGGAGTTACATTCTGTTATTTCAGCTTGAGGGACTCCTGTAAATATGACTTACCAACAGCAAACTTTAGCTTTTATTAATCTGGGAATCAGTTTTTTTTTTTTTTTTTTAATTTTTCATATTTGGAGAAAAGTTTGTGAAACAAAATTCTTAGTTTCCTTATTTATATATTTTTTTCTTTAGACTTTAAATATGATGTCCTACTGTCTTCTGCCTGCTATGGTTTGGGGGGAGAAATCAGCCATTAAGTTTATTGAGGATTCTTCGTACATGAGGAGTTACTTCTCTTTCTCTCCTTTCAGGAGGCTTTCTTTGTCTTTTCAAATCTTGATTATAGTAGATAACAGTAGGAATATTTCTATTTTATTTTCTTGTAGTTCATTGAGCTTCTCAAGTTAATTTTTAAAGAAATAAAATTTGGGAAGTTTTTTAACCATTATTTTGTCAAATATTTTTTTCTGCTCTCATTTACCTGTATGACTGTTTTGCATATGTTTTTATGCTTGATAGTGTCACACAGATCTCTTTGCTTGTTTTTCTTCATTCTTTTTTATTTCTGTTTTTCAGAATGGATGATCTCAATTGACTTAAGTACATTAATTTTTTTTCTGCCCAATCAAATTTATTCCTCTAGTTATTTTTCCATTTGCATTAGTGTAGTTTTCAACTCTACAATTTCTATTTTGTTCACTTTTTCATAATGTCTGCTTCTGTACTGATATTGTTTAAATGTTGTAGCATAATTCTTTTGCTTTTCTTTCGTGTATTGTCTGAAGTTTTCCTGAGTTTTTTGAGCATATTTGACAGTTGATTTAAAATTTTTGTCTAGTAAGGCCTTCCTCTGTGCTACCTCGGGAATATGTTCTATCAATATCTTTATTTCCAGTGAGTGTGCTGCAGATTCCTGTTTCTTTGCATACCTTGTAATTTTTTGTCATTGTTGAAAACTGGGCATTTTTAGTATTTTTTTAAAATAATCTATTCTTTTTGTGTGTGTGATCACTAAAATCTCTTCTTTTTCCTTAGTACTTGGGTGGTGGTTTAAATATGTAATATTATAATGGAATAACTCTAAATAACTTCTTCCATATCTTCCTGTGTTTTGTTGTCTGTTGTAGGTTGCAGTTATCTATTTGTTTAGCGAGTTCTCTGAAATCTCTTTCTAAAGGCCAACTTTCTGGTCATTTGTGGCCACTGAAGTCTATATTCATCTGTATCATTTGTTAGTCTGTCACCTGGCAGATTTAGTTATATGCTTGGAAAAAATAAAATAAAATAGAAGAAAAATAATTCTCCGTGTCTTTATAGATTGCTCTGTATTCTGCTCCTTCTTCACTGTTTAGCCAGGTTGTTTGCAGACTCTCAGCCTTTACTCCCTGCTTTCACTGAGCTGAAAGTTAAGCTAAAGGTGAGAAGCTTGTGGTCTACATAGGTGTTTTCTGAATATGTATCCTGCATGGTGTATGTGAGCAGCTTTCTAAATTCCTTGGTAAACATGGGAGATTTTCAGAACCTTTATTACTTCAAAACTGTCATTTCTAGGCTTTTTCTTCTATGCTTTTTGTGAGCTTATTATTTGGCATAAATGTTATTTTTACCTCAGGTGACAACAGCTTGTTCATTTATCTTTCAATGCTTTCAGGGAATGTCCTCTGCAAAGTCACTATGCCCTTAAAAAAAGGCTTTAAGTTGGATGAAATAAAAGAAGGCCCTTTGTATCGCTTCTTTAGGAAACCCTAGTCAGGTCAAAAGAGAGTAAATAAGGTTTTGCTCTGCTGTTCCTGGAATCAGTTACCCACTTTGGGAATGTGAGCTGCCAGCTTGAAGAGTGCCTCTGCACCCATAAGACTTGCCAGTCTGGGGTAAGTTAAAACATTGCAAAGATACATTATCATGTTTAAGCTGCCTTTCATGTGGTTAAGTGTTTGTTTCGATGCTGTAACCTTTGCCAGTTCCCCAGAGTTTCAGTAAGGTTGATTCTGATTAGCTTTTCGTTGTTGTTGCCAGATTTTTCAGTGTTTTGGTGGAGGGATGGTTTCCCTACTGTATCATTTTTGGTAAGGTTGCCTAGGTCTCATTTTAAATGGAAGTACAACCAGGTTTCTTTTTAATTTTCTACCGGGGACATTTTTTTTTTCTCCTGTCCATGTGGGTATACAGGGGAAAATATCAAGAATTACCACTTGGTTAAAAAAATGACACAATTAGTAAGTGGAAGACCATGGTTCTCTGTTCTACATAGCTCTGCTGAACAGTCAAAACCCAGTTTTCAAACTTAACAATGCTTTGCCTTAAATTTCTTTTTGAATATTAAAATTTCTCTTGCTAATATGAGATACTGTATTTAAATATTTCTTTGAAGATAGAAAATCAGTAGCAATAGATGTTTTACTGTTCTCCAAAATACTATAACTCACTAGATTTCGGACTACAAAGCAAATTTCTTTTCTTTAAAAAATCCAGAGATGTATTTATTATTATGCTAATAATACAATTCATAGTCAAAGGCAGCATTCTGTCATATTTTTATGAGGCAACAATTATTAACATTTGGCATAAATGCTCATTGTTTTTATAAAATACATGTACATATTTTTAAACAAAAATGGGATTCTATTTGACAGCTCTAATTTTTATTTGACAATAATGAACAAATAACTGCCCTGATAATTACATACTCTTCAAAAATGTAATTTTTGGACAGATGTTATAGTTGATTTAGCTAATACGTGTTTGGACATTCTACTTTTTTCCTATAGACAATGTTGTAACAAATTTACTTTTAGCTAATTTTGATTTCAAAATTACTCACATCAATTTCTGGGAATTTAAAATAAATTTCCTAAATCAAGTTGCATATTTCAAGGAATAACATGAATTTTAAAATAATTTCCTCTAAGCTCACTTGACTTAACTTTTGAATCAACTTTTGACATTTGGGTAGAGGAGACTGTTGGGAGGATGAGACATGTATGAAGCAGAGAGGAGTAGTGTGCTGTCACCGGGCAGGGAGAGCAGTGGAAGCTGTACATAGGTGAACATGTAAATTTATACTGGAATGTACATTTTCACTTGGTCATAAAAAAAAAAAGATTCTCCCCAGACTCCTCTGAATTCCTAGATCCTGCAGAAGCTGTCTTCACCTTGGGAGATTTGCAATGGCAAAGCATTCACTGTCCTAAGCATTCAAAATCTTTATAGCAACTCAACTATAGCTGCAGGATACAAAGTCATCTTTGTAAGCTTAGAATTCCAGTGTGGTTTACGGTTAGTTTTCCATTCTGTAACTTCTCTCAGTTTGCCATTATCCCTCTTTAAAACATTAATGAAATTTAGGGATAACCAGCCAATTATGCTTTTGAAATGCAAGAACCATTTCACTAACAAGGATATTGCCCCCCAAGCAGAACATACTCTCAAGTCAGTATCAGTGGAAGTTCTATCAATTGGCTCTCCATTTGATTCCTTGAACAATTTACGTACCAAACTCCATGTTCTACACACAGACATCCTAAAGTCTTCATCAACAGCTGGAAAGTGAGACATCCATTCCTCAAACTTTAGCTTACTGTCTGCTTTCTTGATTCACTCTTGATACCAACTGTGTCAGCCAGATATTGTGGAAACTGGACACTGAGAGAGTTAGGAATTCAGAAGGTTTATTAGAAGTTAATGTTGTGAGATAGAAAAGGAGGTGGGAACAGAATTGAGCAGGGAAAGCCTACAGAAGATATTACAAGTCTGACAACAGCTTAGCCAACCCATTAGGGAGCTCTAGAGCTTAAATTACCCATTAGGAGTCTGGTGTTGGGCAGAAAACACCAGACCTTAAAACCTTGCTTGTAAAGAACATAGTGCCTCTTGGAAGCTGAGGTTGACCCTGAAGGTGATAACAGCTAGAAACTATCAGCTACATGTTCTTTTTGCAGGTGAATAGGTAGGTCTTTCTTGATGGGAGATCTGAGTCATCACCACTGTTGATACTTACCTTGATGGTTGATTTTATGTGTCAGCTTGACTAGGCTGTAATTCCCAGCTGTTTGACCAAATACTAGTCTAATTGCTATTGGGGAATAATTACATGTGACTAAATTAGTTGGTCTTGGTTAGAAAAGATTGTCCTTTGTAATGTAATATAATGCAATGCAGTGTAACGTAATCCCTTTTCATAATATAATTCAGGTTATGTAGTTAATCAACCAGTTGAAGTCACACCAGTGTAAAGCAGATTCTAAGCCAGTTGAAGTCACACCAGTGTAAGGCAGATTCTAAGCCTGAATCGCTTCTAAGTTACAAAAGCACTAGAAAAGACAGAGACACAAATATCATGGAACACAGATGTCATATTTGGATTGTCTACAAGCCAAAGAATGTTAAGGAATAAAAGAATGCCCAGGGTTACTGACACGGAAGGAACCTACACAACAGAGATTCTGATTTGGACTTGTAGCCTGCCAAATTGTGAGAAAATAAATATTTGTTCTTTCAACCCATCCATTTATGGTATTTGTGTTTCAGCAGCACTGGATAGCTAAGACATACCTTTAAGTAAGGCTATTGGTTTTCAAGGTATGTTACTATTCATATATTCAAAGTAAGTGGATGGGGGATTATATTTCTCTTTAGCTGTTGTTACTGCTACATAAAGCATTTTGGTCTGGCCTTTTATAGTTTTGTTTGAAGCCTGAAGGCACTATGTGGCGCATGTCCAGTGATGACACACCTTTATCTGCCAATAATTTTCTGATTTGCAAGAACAATTGAGGTTATCTATGGCTAGTCTGGCAAATAAATATGGTGATCTAGACAAAACCATCATCTTTTTTTTAAAAACAACAACAACAACAACAATAAAAGGGGATTTTAAAGTAACGGAGTAAATGTTTACATGTACTATATAAACTGGCTTATTGCTGTTAGCCTCTTCAGATAATCACTGACAAGGGGAGAATACTTACCTTGAATATAACTCCCTAGATGACTTTTTAAAAAACAAATAATACCCATCTAATGCATTGTTTTAGTGACACAGCTATTAACCCTTAATTATTATTTTTTGACATGTATCACTCTATGTGAAAGTGTTAAAAGCAACACAAAACTAAAATAAAGCAGTAAAGACCATGAAAAAATTGGCAAGGCAGAGTTAGAAAGAAGTTTGGAGTCCCTGCCAGCATTGAGGAAATTCTGGTAGTGTAGCGGTTAGGTGCCACAGCTGCTAATCAAAAAGCTGGTTGTTCAAATGTACCAGAAATTCCTTGGAAACTCTATGCTGGTAGTCCTGCTCTGTCCTATGTTGTCACTTTGAGTCAAAATTGACTTGATGGCAATGGGCTTAATGGGCCCTCATTTACAAAAGACTGGAAGAGTTACTTGTTTAGGGTCACACCTTGAGTAAGAAGCAGCTGTCACTGTAACTAAAATTCAGTTCTCCCACTTCTAGCTCAGTTTTCTTCCCCACAGTAGTACATGATGCCAGAAAGAGTTGTGAGTTCATTATGTGAGAATATACTAACTTCCCTTCTGAGGAAAATTCATTGAATACAATCTCACCTCTAAGGGACATTTGTTTTCTCTAACTCAGTGATTCTACACACCTCAGTTGAATTTTATGTAATGTCTGTTTTACTCTTAGACTACGTTTAGCATGTATGACCTAGGAAGTGAGTTTTTGCAATATTTTTGAATGAAAGTCTTTCCAAAGTTATCACATTCTTCTATAATCTCCAAGTGACTTTTAGGAGAGAAGAATTGAAAGAAACATCTTGATTATTTTGGTTCAGCTGACACAATTTCATTGGTTAATGAAAATACAGAACTCTGTAATCTCCCGTTCTCTCTGTGTATAAGAGGAAGAGAGAGGGCAAGTCTCTCAGGCAAATGAAAGCTCCATGAGTCTCAGAGTGGTTCCCTGGGATGCAGGAGACATGATGGGTAGACCTGTGACCACTTGGAAACACAGACAATCTCCCACTGCCCTCGATTCTTTTGTTTCCAACGGAAGATTTTATACAAGGTGATTTCAACATTCCCTTGCAGTTAGAAAATTTCTTGAATACATGAAAGAATGTTGGATTTAAAATACTTGGCTATAATGTAGTGACATGACAGCAAAGAGTAGACATAGCATCTATATGAATTTTAATTTTAATTACAGTTGTTTGAAACTGTGAAAGTTGACTGGATGTCTACTTTGTGTCACTTTTTCAAAGATAGTATAAATTACATCCTTGTCCTTGAGAATACATTTCAATGTGTAACTGTTGCTGTTGATAATAGTCACTAAGTCAGTTCTAACTACTGCAAACCCCATATGTGCAGAGTATAATTGCTCCATAGGGTTTTCATGGATATGGCCTTTCAGAAGCAGATCACCAGCCTATTTTCTGAGGTGCTTCCAGTAAGGTTTGAATCACCGAACTTTTGGCTAATAGTCAAGCGCTTAGCCATTTATGCCACCGTGGTACTCCTAACTCTGAATATTATATATGTAATCATATGGGGAGAGGCTGAGAGAGCAAGAGATTGACTGATGGTCTTTAAGGTTTAAGTTTCTTAGTATCATTCAAAGCTAGAAGAGGTTGGATTTTTGTTAAAAACTCAGCCTTTTCAAATGTACCACCTGGGATGTTTCCATCAACTTTCTCTTTGTTCACCATCAGACAAAACTTCACCAACTGTTCACGATGTAGTGAGTTTTCAAGATTATTAATTTATACCAGAGCAAGATTAAAAAGAAGTTCAAGTGTTTCTCAAAAAAAGAAGTCTTGGAAAAATAATTTCACTTTCTAGAAATTATTTAAAAGCTCCTAAATTTGGCACAGTCAGCCATTTACCTCAGTCATCTATGGGACTAGCCAATCCTCAGATGGAAGCAACAAAACCCAACAACTTGTGTTCAGGGCTACAGGCTACAGCTCAAATCACCCATTATCGGGACCGTTAGGGCTAAGCTACCTCCATGCCTTTTCATTGGGAACCAATCCCTGTCTTTCAGTGATTCTTCTTCTTACTTTGTCCTTTATTGTATGGTTTTAGCTTAACGTACATGTTATCTTGGAATTCAGCAGCTGATAGGGTGTGAAATGGGCCTCAGCATGCTGTGCAACATGTACAGGCTGAATAGTGCCAGAGATCTTGGGGGACAAGTTTGCACCTTCATTATCCCAGAATCTTTAGCCACAATGAACCCCAAATTACTGATGTTTCATACACAATAGCCAAGCCGTCATGAGCAATTACGGAACAGTGGTGTAATTGACCTGATTTGATGATGCAGGGCAGCTGAGTACTTCTCCCTGGGGCCAACTCTTCCACCTGAGCAGAGCAGATGGCCATCTGAGGGATTATAATAATAAGAGTAGCTGAATAGTCAAGTGACCAGTCAGGATAACCAAGGGGACAGGACAGTCAGATCTCTTCTAGATGGATGGGCAGCCTATGCCTAACTGGACTGTGCCATATGTCCCTGTCTGTGGTACTCCTATGCTCCTATCCCTGGAGGGCAAATGTAAAATGCGAAGGTAAAGAGATGTGTCATTTCAACAAATTTTTATTTGTTGGCACTGTCCTATAAATCCAAAGATAAGTAAGGTGCTAGGACTGATCTCAAGGAACTTGTGTTCTAAAGTGAGTGGATCAGGCACTTACAATGCAAGTCCTGCTCTTCTAAGTGCTGTCATAGCACACACCACATGATGAATGTAAAGAGAAGTAGAGATATGACTTCATACTAGAAAACACATCAGGAAAGGGTGACTTTTTTTCTATAATGTTACTAAAAATGATTTCAAAACTCAATGCATTCTGAGAAAACTGGTTAAAGATTTACAATACACATTATCAAGTATGGACACCTTAGTGGTGTAGTGGTTAAATGCTGCATCTGCTAACCAAAAGGTAGGCAGTGTTAATCTACTAGCAACTTCTTGGAAATTTTATGGAGCAATTCTATTCTGTCTTATAAGGTTACTCTGAGTTGGAATTGACTTGATGGTGGTGGGTTTGAGTTGTTATCATACATAATATGTTCTAAACAAAAATAGTCTATTTTCTGAAAAGTAAATGTGTAAATATGATTCCAAAGGTTACCTCCTCCTATCCTGTTAGGGACTGAATTGTTTCTCCCCCAAATATATATTAACGTTCATGTCTCTGTATCTATGATGTTAGATTGCAAGTGGTATTTTCTTTGTTACTTTAATTAGGCTAGGCCATATTTTAGTAGAGTGGGCTCTAAAGCTAATCACTACTGAGTTATAGAAAGAACAGAACCGACGAAGAGACATACATGGGGAGAAGGCAGACCCTAAAGAATGCAAGGGAATGGACAGGGAATATCAAGGAAAGTTGAATGCCAAGAAACTCCAGGGCTACTGACAAGTCATGCCCTGAATTTAAACTTTTAGCTTCCTGAACTGTGAGAAAATAAATTCTTGTTTTTCAAAGCCATCTACATGTCTTATTTTTTGTTAAGGCAGCACTAAAATATATATATATATCCATAACTAAGTACAAGATACACAGTAACTAAGATACAACCACAAACCCCAGTTACTCATTTTCCTCACTGGTGGTAAACACTCTTATTAGTTCTCTCGTTTGTTTCTGTCCCAAGACCACTGGAAAATCCCAAACCATGATGCAAGTATTTTGCAAGATTTGATTTTATGTTAAATTGGGATTCAGCTCAGTATCACTATGTTAAACCTCCTATTGGTCATTTATACTGGATGCTGGTAGCCCTGGTGTTGCAATGGTTAAGCACTTGTCTGGTAAACAAAAGATCAGCTATTGGAATCCACCAGCTGCTCCACTGGGGAATGATGTTGAACCTACAGCCTTAGAAACATAATAGTGGCAGTTCTAGTCTGTCCTGTAGGGTTTCTACGAATGAGATTCAACTCAGTTGCAATGGGTACATCAGATCTACCCAGAAAAACAGAAGCAGTCAAGAGTTTTAAAGATTATTAGCATTTTGAAGGGCTCTTAAAATAATATACTGTTTTCTTTGGACTATTCACTATTCTTTGGTCAAATAGTATAATGTACAAATTAATATCTCAGTGACTTATAGTTTATTTCTATTACAAACTACAGTTTCACAGCTGGAAGTGAACTTTGTGATCATTGTTTTTAGTATTTCTTAAACTGTGATCCATGAATATCTTCCTACATCAGAATATCTTAGGGCTAACAGTTAAGTATGTGCTGCTAAATTGTGCTTTCTCCCACAAGATCGTTTCCTCACAACAAAAGACCTGAGTTTAATTATTAGAAAAATGGAGGGAGTGGGGCCAAGATAGCAGACTAGACACACGTCTCCTTAATTTCCTCTGAGAACTAAGGTCTGTAATGATAACTGAATGGAGCAGCATGGACATCTGGGGAGCTCTAGGATCTGGCATAGGGTTGTCAGATTTGGTTAGGCACCAGTGATAGACTAAATAACCTCTCTCGAAGATGAGGCAGCGGCCACTGAGTCCCACTCCTGCTGACTCACCATTTTGGAGGACTGCAGGTACTGATGCCTTCTTTGTTATCTGGAAGGTGGGTACAGGGCATGAACTGCAAATATGCTGAACTGTAGTGCTTAAGTAAACAGTGTATATCATAGCAGAGAGACTGTGTATGGGATAGCTACATATTCAGATCCGGGGCTGCTGATTGAGGGCACCTCTACCCCTCCACCCTCTCTTTTCTGAGCTGCATCATATATTCTGCTGTTCCACGGCAGGAAGGGCAGCTCAGTTGGGACACCTTCTTTGTTGGCTGAGAGGTGGAGTCACCCAGCTGGGGGCCTTAGTTGAGACTGATTCACAACCAGTGCAGCAGCCCTTGTCTGGCAAATACTTCTCCAGCAGAAAAGTTGTATTTGAGACCATTTGTTTCTAGATTTATGGGTTGGGTCTGACAGAAAATGGCAGGAAAGCCATAACCCCTCCCTACACTGAACCACATCATAGCATCTGGGGACAGCCTATGAGGTATTTTCATTGTCAGTTGGAAGGCTGTGCTTGCCATGCCTGAGGACCTGACTGTTTTCAGCAGCTGATGGACAGCTCCTCACTCAGCAATAAAGTACCTTTTCAAAATAACACCACCTAGAGAACTGACTGCTGAGAGGCCCAGCATCATCTCCTCCACCCTTCACTGATCCATATCATAGGGTTGGCTGACAGCTCCCAGTGACTCCATAAGTAGGAGGCAATCTTTGCCAGTCAAGAGGCAGAGCCTGCCACCACAAGGAGTCCACATGGGGCTGGTCACTAGAGTACACAGAGATGGCTAGTGACTAACTCCCCTATTAGAACTATGCCTCGGTTCCTGTTAAGGTAACACCAGAGAAAGCAAACAGCTTCTAGATGTCACAAAGACAATAGACCGTAGCTAACCATATAAAGAAGCAGTCTACCATGGCTCCAGAAAACTCTCAAAATATGAAATCCCAAAACTTCCCAGATGAAGAAGCCTTTCTGAAACTATCAGAAGTTGAGTACAAAAGAATTATGTATAGAGCCCTACTAGAGATTAAACAAAATGCATCAGAACAAAATGGAAAATTCACTAAGCTATTGGAACTGATGGGACATCGACAATCTGAAATCCAGAAGATCAATAACAAAATTTCAGAATTAGACAATTCAATCTGAAGTCAAAAGGGCAGAACTGAGGAGATGAAAGTCAGACTTAATGACTTTGAGGATAGATCAACTGACTACAGTGTTTACAAGGAGAAATCAGAGAAAAGAAGAAAAATGAAAAGTCATTAAGAAACATGTGGGACTCCTTTAAAAGGAATAATCTATGAATAATTGGAGCTCCTGAACAGGGAGGAATATATAAAACTACAGAGAGCATTGCTGTAGAGTTGCTGACGAAAGATTCCCTGAAATTATGAAAGAAGAGAACATAGATATCCAAGACGTATATCAAATACCACAAAAACCAGACCCCAAAAGAAAGATACCAAGACATATTATAATCAAGCTTAATAAAATGAAACATAAACAGAGGCTTTTTAAAGGCAGATAGGCTCAAAGCAAAGCTAACATTCAGTGGGAAACCTTGTAGGCTTTCGTCTGACTTCTCAGCAGAAATGATGCGGGCAAGAAAGCAGTCGGATGACACATTCAAAGACCTGAGGGACAAAAACTTCCAACCAAGAACTATATATCCTGCAAAACTGCCTCTCAGATATGGTGGTGAAATTAAGACATTTGCAGGTAAACAGAAGCTTAGAGTCTTCATAAAAACGAAAGCCAAACCACAGGAAACACTAAAAGAAGCTCTTTGCTTAGAAAAACAAAAACATTAAGTGTATACTTAAGAAAGCAATGCAGGACAAAGCATCCAGAATCTTACTCACTTAGAGAAGGCAAAAAACTCAATCAAAACTGCAATATTAAAAGAGAGAAACCAGTGAACATAACACAAAAATGATGACACCATCACACTAAAAAGAGGGATATGTTACGGTAGTTATAACCCTTTCAGATGGAGAGGAAATTAAAAAAGATAGCCAGAAGTTAAAGTCTGGTTTAAACTTAAAATAGTACCATAGGGGTAGCCACAAAGCAAAATAGCAATGTAACACATCAAAACAAGAAACATAAGACAGGAGTCTCAAAAAACAAACCAACACTGAAAAAGATGAAAATTCGACCCGTAAAGAATGACCCAGAACAGAATATTAAGAATGATGTAGAAATCATCAACAACACAAAAATCAATGCATCAAAATGATAGCACTAAAAACATACCTACCAACAACTACATTGAATGTGAATGGACTGAATGCACCAGTAAAGAGACAGAGAGTGACATCATGGGTCAAAAGGCATGACTTGTCTATATGTTGCTTACAAGAAACACATAAGAGTCAAAGATGTGAATGAACTGATAATCAAAGGATAGAAAAAATACATACCAAGCCAACAACACACAAAGAAGAGCAGGAGTGGCAATACTAATCTCACATAAAATAGACCTTAATGTAAGATCCACCACCGTGGACAAGGATGATCACTATTTATTGCTGAAAGTTTCAATACATAAGCAGGACTAACGATATTAGATATTTATGTATCCAATACCAGAACATTTAAATACATTGAACAAACACTGGCAACACCGAAAAATGAGATCAATCACTTCATGTAATAGTTGGAGACTTCAATACTCCACTTTCAGTAATGGACAGAACATCCAGAAAAAAGCTCAGTAAAGATAAAGATGAACTTACTGCTACAATTAACCAATTAGACCTTATCAACATATTCAGAATTTTCACCCATCAACAGATAAGCACACCTTCTTGTCCAATGCACATGGGACATTTTCCAGAATAGACCATGAGTTAGGATATAAAACAAGACTAAATAAAATCCAAACCAGTGAATTATTGCAAAGCATCTTCTGAGACCATAAAGTCACAAAAGTTGAAATCAACAGCAGAAAACACATGGGTAGAAATTCTAACCTGTGGGAACTGAAGAACACCTTGCTCAAAAAATCCATCAGTTATAGAAGAAATCAAGACCAAAATAAAGAAATTTATGGAATCAAATGAGAATGAAAACACATCCTACCAGAATTATGGGCTATAGCCAAGGCAGTGCTCAGAGGTCATTTTATCTCTATAAATGCACACACCCAGAAGGAAGAAAGGGCCCAAACAGAAGAATTAACTGTATGGCCTGAACAGGTAGAAAGACAGCAACAGAAGAATCCCTCAGGCACCAGAAGAAAACAGATCATAAAGATTAGAGCGGAACCAAATGATTTAGAGAGTAGAAGAACAATTGAAAAAAATTAATAAAACCAAAAGATGGTTCTTTGAAAAGATCAATGAATTGATAAACCATTGGCTAAACTTACAAAAGAAGAACAGGAGAGGAAACAAATGACTGAAGTAAGAAATGAGATGGGAGATGTCACAAGAGACCCAACTGAAATCCAAAGTAATGTAACTGAATAATATGAAAGACTGTATTCTAACAGATTTGAAAACCTAGAGGAAATGGACAAATTTCTAGATTCATATCACCTACCAAAATTATCACAAGGAGAATTAGAATAACCTGATAAACTCGTCACAAAGGAAGAGATTGAAAAAGTCATCAAAAAACTACCAACCAAAAAAAAGTCTTGGCCCAGATGGCTTCACTGCAGAATTCTACCAGCCTTTAGAGAAGAGTTAACTCCAGTACTACTGAGGCTATTTCACAGCATAGAAAGGGATGGAATACTCCCAAATTCATTCTATGAAGCTGGCATAATCCTGATACCAAGCCAGGGAGAGAGCCCACAAAAAAGGAAAATTACAGACCAATTATCAGTGATGAATCTAGATGCAAAAATCTTCAACATAATCCTATCTAGTAGAATGAACAAGTCAAAAAATAATTCAACATGACCAAGTTGGATTCATACCAGGGATGCAAGTCTGGTTCAACATCAGAAAAACAATGTCATCAACCACATAAACAGTACAAAGTATAAACATCACCTGATTTTGTCAATTGATGTAGAAAAGGCATTTGGAAAAGTCCAACACCCATTTATGCTAAAAACTCTCAGCAAAATAGGAATACAGAGGAAATTCCTCAAGACAATAAGGGACATCTGTGCAAAGCCAACCGTCTACATCATCGTGAATGGAGAGAGACTGAAAGAACCCTTCTTGAGAACAGGAACTAGACAAGGATGTCCACTGTCACCAATTCTATTCAACATTGTAATAGAGGTTCTAGCCAGAGCAATTAAGCAAGACAAAGAAATCATGGGCATCTGCATCAGCAAAGAAGAAGTAAGTCTTTCTATTTGTAGATGATATAACTGTATATGCAGAGAATTCTAAAGAATCCATAAGTAAACTACTGGAACTAATAGAGGAGGTCAGCAAAGTATCAGGATATAAGATAAACATAAGTAAATCAGTAGGATTCTTTTATACCAACGAAGAGGTCATCTAAATAGAAATCACCAGATCAGTACCATTTATTATAGCCCACAGGAAGATAAAAGACCTAAGAATAAATCTAACCAGAGAAATAAAGGACCTATACAGAGAGAATTACAAGACCTTACTGTAAGAAACCAGAAGAAATTTACATAAATGGAGAAACCTACACTGCTCATAGATAGGAATACTTAACATTTTGAAAATAGTTTAATTTACCCAAAACGATCTACATATACAATGCAATACCAATAAAAACTCCAATGTGATTTTTTATGATATGCAGAAACAAATCACCAACTTTGTTTGAAAAGGGAAGAAACCCCAGATAAGTAAAGCACTGCTGAAGCAGAGGAACACAGTGGGAGGCTGATTTAAAAATTATTATGCTACCACAGTAATCAAAACAGCATGGTACTTATATAAAAAGAGACATATAGACAAATGGAACAGAGTTGAGACCCCAGAGATGCCACCATCCTCTTGTGAGCAGTTCATATTTGGCAAACGCCCTAAGATTGTAAACTGGGATAAAAACAGTCTCTTCAACAAATGGTGTTGGCAAAATTGGACATTCATCTGCAAAAAACTGAGTCAAAACTTATATCTCACATGTTACACAAAAACTAACTCAAAATGGATCAAAGACCTAAATGTCAAACCTAAAACAATAAGCCTCATGCAAGAAAATATAGGGTCAACAATGGAAGTTCCAATACACAGCCTAGACAGACTTCAAAATCTGATAAACAGAGCATGATCAACAGAAGAGAAAATAGATGAAAGGGAACTGCTAAGAATCAAATGCTTTTGCTCTTCCAAAGACTTTATTAAAAGAGTTAAAAGACCACCTAAAAGAATGGGAAAAAATATTTGGCAACTGCATTTGGAACCAATGTCTGATCTCCATAATCTGTAAGGTACTGCAAAATATCAACAAGAAAAATGGTAAATAACCCAATTAAGTGATGGGTAAGGGAGATGGGCAGACACTTCATCAAAGAGAACAGACAGACAGCCAAAAGGCACATGAGGAAATGCTCATGATCGTTAGCTCTCAGAGAAATTCAAATCAAAACTACAGTGAGATAACATTTCACCCTGACAAGGTTGGCCATAATCCCAAAAACACAAAACAACAAATGGTGGACAGGCTGTAGAGAGATTGGAGCTTTCCTACACTGCTGGTAGGATTGTGAAATGGTACTACCTCTTTGGAAAGCAAGCCAGTACTTCCTTAAAAAGCTGGAAATAGATATATCATTTGATCCAGTAATTTCACTGCTCAGAATTCATCCTGTATAAACAACGGCTGTCACATGAACAGACACATGCACATGAATGTTCATTGTACACAGTCCACAATAGCAAAAATATGGAATTCACCTAGACGCCCGTCAACAGATGAATGGATGAACAAACTGTGGTACATATACTCAATGGAACTCTATGCAATGATAAAAAACAATGATGATTTTAGGAAACATCTCATAACCTGGTTTAAATTGGAAGACATTATGCTGAGTGAAATCAGTCAGTGGCAAACAGACAAATATTTCATGAGACTCCTGCTATAAAATCTTTAAAATATACTTACGTACAGAAGAAGAGACTCTTTGACGACTACAAGTGTGGGGAGGGAAGACAGGATTGGTCATAGATTAGATAGCTGGTTGAAATTTGGTTAGGTGAAAACAGCAACAGCATACAGTAGAAAGGAGGTGAACTTAACTGAACTTCACTATAAACTGAAAGCTCTTCTAATCTCAACCCAATACTGCAAGGATAGAGTGCTGGGGGTCTGGGTTTCATGATCTCGGGGGACACTGAGTTCAGTTGGTATAATTAGCCTATTGCTAAGAGAGTCTTCTGCATCCTGTATTGGTGAGTGGTATCTGAGGTCTTAAAAGCCAGCAAGCTGTCATCTGAGGTACACCAAGTCATCCCAAATTCTCTAGAACAGATGATCACTGAGAACACCACAGACAGACGGAAAAAAGAGCCCAGGAGACAGAGAAGGACCCATCTGAATTGACGATTGTATCAACATGTGACCAGAAGAACCAGATGGTGCCCAGCCACCACCAAAGACAGCCGTGATGGGGCACACAATGCTGAGTCCCTGCGGCAACACGAGAAAAAAAGGGGTGCAGTTTAAGAACTCTACTACAAGACCACAGCTGGTGGTCTGAGGGCCTGGGAGCTCCTCTGGGAGTGTGGCCCCTAGACATCCTGCTGTCCCTGTCTAGAAAACACTGATGAGATCAACTCTTTGGACAAAATTTGACTAGACTCTGGGACACAGTGTGACCATATGGTGTGTGTACTTTACGACTCTACGCATTTATAGGAAGCTGCTCTACTTGTCTCTTTCTAGGTGGGAGAGAAGAGGGTGGAGAATAAGGAGTATGAGCTTGTTAAGAGGATACAAGTCTAAAACGGAAAGGAGGAGTGTGCTGTCACAGGGCAAGGAGAGCAGAAGGAGCTACAGACAGGTGGGTATGCAAATCTGATTTGGATTGTATACTTTCATTTAACCACCCCCCCCACACACACACAAAAAAAGAAAAATAGAATCAGAAAAAATCCAAGCTTGGGAAGAATAGCAGAGCATGAGGCTGACATGACGAGGGTAGGGAAGTAGGTTCCAACTCATAGTGATTGCACATACAACAGCAACACTGTCCAGTCCTGTATCATCCTCACAATTGCTTTGGTTTGAGCTCATTGTTGAATCCATTGTGTCAGTCTACCTCACTGAGGGCCTTCATCTCTTTTTTCTGATCCTCTGCTTTAGCAACTCGAAGGCATCAGTTCTTCTTTGGGCATCATTGTTCATTGTCCAGCTTTCTCATGCATATGAAGCAGCTGAAAACACCATGACAAGAGATAGAATTACTTCCGGCCCTGCAGCCCAGGGAAACCATTCACATGTTGGGAGTTTTGTGCTCATTGAGTGCTTTTATGTTAAAGTGGCACTCCATACACCAGGGTCCTCTAGGGGGTGAGGATCGCTTTCTCTAAGGGGCCCTGGAGTAGCAGATTGATCTCTGGGGCTTGTAGTAAAGAAGATTTCTGTATCTGTTTCTATTATTGTTAGTTGCCTTTGAGATGTTGTAAACCCAGCCCATGGATAAAAGGATCTTGTTTTATTTCTGAGTGCTCCATCTTTAAATATAAAGGAGTATACAAAGAATATCAGGTATTTAAGCATAAATTTAGAAAGAGTCTAAAGTAAAAATGCTAATAGAAATTCAGAGGATACATTACATCATAGTAAGTGTAAAAAATAAAAACAACAACAACAATTCATATCTTCAGAAATATGAGAAAACATATTTCATCCATGAAGTAACTAAAGATGATTTTTCGATTGCAATAACTGGAGAAGACAGAATCAAAACATAAACTCATTGCCATTGACCCCGTCTAACTCACAGATACCCTAAAGAGCACAGTAGAACTGCCCTATAGGGTTTCCAAGGAGCAGCTGGTGAATTCTAAGTGCTGGTCTTTTATTTAGCAGCTGTGAGCACTTAGCTACAGTGCCACTAGAGCTTCAGAAGACAAAAGTATCTTGAATATGTGATAACTGAAGTTAAAAGTTTTCAACAGAAGATCTGAAAGAAATTTCCAGGGAGAAATATACAAAAAATTGAACAGCAGGGAAAAAAGAGCAAGAAAATCAGAAAATACATCTTAGAGGTCCAAATTTGACTACTGCGAGTCCCCAAAAGAATAACAATTGAGACAAACAAATTATTAAGGAAATATTTCAAGATATTTTGTTAGAACTGAATGGCATGAATTTTTTATTAAATTGTACTTTAGCTGAAGCTTTAAAGAACAAACTAGTTTCTTGTTAAACATACACACAGTTTTTTGACAAATGTTAACAGCCCCCCAACATGTCAACACTCTCCCTTCTCGACCTTGAATGCCTCACTACTGGTTTTCATGTCCTTTTATGCCTTGTTCCTGGACTGTTGTGTCCCTTTAGTCTCATCTCATTTTATTAGCTTGTCTAATCTTTGGCTGAAGGGTGAACCTTGAGGGTGACTACATTACTGAGCTAAAGAGTATGCAGGGTTTGTACTTTCCGAGTTTCTCCAGTCTCTGTTGGGCCGATCACTCTGGTCCTTGTTTTTTTTTTGTAAGTTAGAAGTTTATTCTACATTTTTCTCCAATTCTGTTTGGCATCCTCTATTGTGGTTCCTGTCAGAGCAGTCAGTGGTTGTAGCAGGGCATCATCTAATTATACTGAACACAGTCAGATGAAGGCTAGCGTAGATGTGTCTATTACTCCTCTGTCTAACCTTGCCACTGTATCTTTAGTTTTATTCATTCTTTATTGCTTCCAAAGGGGTATGACAAGTGGAATATCTTTAATGGCTATTCACAGGTATTTAAAACCCCAGACACTATTCACTGATGTAGAATATAGAACATTTTCTTTGTAACTACGTCAGGGTCATAATCTTGCAATTCAAAGTGCCCATTAAGTTCCCAGCATCACACTTGTAATTTCTTTGGCTAATTCCTTTCAGAAGTAGACTGCTGGGTCCTTCTTCCTATCCTAGTCTGGAAGCTCAGCTGAAACTTGTGCACTATGGGTGACCCTGCTGGTATCTAAATACCAATGGCATGGCTTCCCATATCACAGCAACAAGTAAGCCTCCAGTGAGAGACAAGTTGGGGCTACTAAGGGAAAACCTTATGAATAACAGCTGGACATTGTCAGATATGGGTACCAAAAAGTGAGTCCCCCACATTGGAAGGCACTTGGAAGACAACTGGAGAAGAGCTGTCTCCTCAAAGTAGTGTCTACCCTAACAACGTGGATGGAGTAAGACCTCCAAGATCTTCATTCACTGACATGGCATGACTCAAAAAGAGAAGCAGCAGCTACAAACATTCATTAATAATTGGGACATGGAATGTATGAAATATGAATCTAGGAAAATTGTGAATTGTCAAAAATGATATAGAATGTATAAACATTGACATTCTAGGCATTAGTGAGCTAAAATGGACTGGTTTGGGCCATTTTGAATCCAGCAGTCATATGGTCTACTATGCTGAGAATGAAAAGTTGAAGAGGAACAGTGTTGTGTTCACCATCAAAAAGAACTTTTCAAGATCTGTCCTGAAGTACAGTGCTGTCAGTGATAGGATAATAATATCCATGTGCCTATAAGAAAGTACAGTTAATACAACTATTATTCAAATTTATACACCAACCACTAAGGCCAAAGATGAAGAGATTGAAGATTTTTACCACCTTCTGCTCTCTGAAATTGATCAAACACATAACCAGGATGCACTGATAATTACTGGTGACTGGAATGTGAAGGTTGGAAACAAAGAAAAAGGATCAGTAGCTGGAAAATACAGCGTTGGTGATAGAAACAATGCCAGAGATCACTTGCTAGAATTTTGCAAGACTAATGACTTTTTCATTGCAAATACTTTTTCTAAGCAACACAAACAACAATTGTACACATGGACCTTACCAGATGAAATACACAGGAACCAAAGTGACTGCATCTGTGGAAAAAAGACAGTGGAGAATCTCCATATCAGCAGTCCAAACTAGACCAGGTGCCGACTGTGGCACAGATCATTAATTGCTCATATGCAATTTCAAATTGAAACTGAAGAAAATTAGAAAAAGTCCACAGATCCAAAGTATGATCTTGAATATATCCCTCTTGAGTTTAAAGATCATCTCAAGAACAGATTTGGTGTGTGGAACACTACTGACAAAAGACCAGATGAACTGTGGAATGACATCAAAGACATCATCCATGAAGAGAGCAAGAGGTCATTAAAAAGATAGGAAAGAAAGAAAAGACCAAATCAGATGTCAGAAGAGACTCTTAAACTTGCTCTCAAACATCAAGCAGCTAAAGCAAAAGGAAGGAAGGAGAAAGTACAAGGCCTAAACAGAAGATTTCAAAGAGCAACTCGAGAAGACAAAATAAAGTATTGTAATGACATATGCAAAGAGCTGGAAATGGAAAACCAGAGGGAAGAACACGTTCTGCATTTCTCAAGCTGAAAGAACTGAAGGAAAAAATTCAAGCCTTGAGTTGCAGTAGTAAAGGATTCTACAGGGAAACTATTAAATGACTCAGGAAGTATCAATAGAAGATGGAAGGAATGCCAGCCAAGAGCCGTTGAGTACCAGAAAGAACTAGTTGATGTTCAGCCATTTGAAGAGGTAACGTATTATCAGGAACCAATGGTACTGAAGGAAGAAGTCAAAGCTGCATTGAAGGCACTGGCAAAAAACAAGGTTCCAGGAATTGATGGAATATCAGTTGAGATATTTTAACAAACAGATGCAGCCTTGGAAGTGCTCACATGACTACACCAAGAAATTTGGGGATAGCTACCTGGTCAACTGACTGGAAGACATCCATATTTACACCCATTCCAAAGAAAAGTGATCCAATCAAATGTGAAAATTATTAAACAATATTGTTGATATCACATGCAAGCAAAATTTTGCTTTAGGCCATTAAAAAGTGACTGCAAAATATATTGATTGACAAGGAACTGCCATAAATTCAAGCCATATTCAGAAGAGGACATGGAACCAGGGATATCATCACTGATGTCAAATGGATCTTGACTGAAAGCAAATAACACCAGAAAGATGTTTACTTGTGTTTCATTTACTATGGGAAAGATTCAACTGTGTTGATCATACTAAATTATGGCTAATGTTGAAAAGAATGGGAATTCCAGAACACCTAATTGTGTTCTTAAGTAATCTGTATGTTGATCAAGAGGCAGTTGTGCAAACAGATCAAAGGGACACTGCATGGTTTAAAGTCAGGAAAGATACACGTCAGCGTTGTATCCTTTCACCATACCTTTTTAAGCTGTATGCAGAGCAAATAATCTGAGAAGCTGCAATCTAAGAAGAAGAATGAGACATCAGGATTGGAGTTTGACTCATTAACAACTTGAGTTATGTAGACGACACCACCTTACTTGCTGGAAGTGAAGATTTGAAACACTTACTGTTGAAGATCAAGGGCCACAGCCTTCAGTATGGATTGTACCTCAACATCAGGAAAACAAAAATCCTCACAACTGGACTAGTTCATAGATGGAGAAAAGACTGAGGTTGTCAAGGATTTCTTTTGACTTGGGTCCACAATGAATGGCCACAGAAGCAGCAGTCAAGAAATCAAAAGATGCATTGCATTGGGAAAATCTACTGCAAAGAACCTCTTTAATGTATTGAAAAGTAAAAATGACACCTTGAAGACTAAGGTGAACCTGACCCAAGCCATAACATTTTCAATCGCATCATATGCAAGTGAAAGCTGGCAATGAACAAAGAAGACAGAAGAAGAACTGATGCATTTGAATGGTGGTGTTGGAGAAAAATGTTGAGCGTACCACAAACTGCCAAAAGAATAAACAGATCTGTTCTGGACGAAGTACAACCACAGTCCTTCTTGGAAGCAAAGATGGCAAGAATTCATCCTACATGGTTTGGATATGTTGTCCGGAAGGATCAGTCCCTAGAAAAGGACATCATGCTCGGTACAGCAGAGGGTCAACAAAAAAGAGGAAGATGCTTGATGAGATGGATTGACACAGTGGCTGCAACAATGGGCTTAAGCCTAAAAATGATCGTGGACATGGTGCAGCATCAGGCAGTGTTTCACTCTATCTTTCATCGGGTAGCTATGAGTCAGAGCTGACTCAACAGCACCTAAAAACAACAACAATTACATCAAGAACTAAAAACTATGTAAATTTGTGAACTTGTACAATTTTCATAGTATATGAATTGATAGTGATTAGAGACCAATTTGGCAATATCTTACTTAATTATATTTCCATTTTAACATCCAGTAATTTCACTTGTAGATACATATATCAAAGAAACGTATCTGCTTGTAGAAGGAAAAATTACAAGTATTTTAACTGTAACATATATTTGAAGAGAGGAAAATCAGAAACTACCCAAATGCCATCAGTCAGCTGTGGGATTCACCATAGACATGAATAGATATAAAAGCACTCAAACATGTAGCACTTCCTAGACATCTTTTCTCTGGAAGCCAAAGAAAGATAACTCCAATTTTTAAAAAAGTAGAGGGAGAAATCCGTGAATAAATGACACTTGAAATTCAACAGGGAAGAATAAGTACATGATATTACAAAGATGGCAAAGGGCAAGCAAAAATGTCAATAGGTCCAGAGAGAAGTCAGAATCAATTGTAGGAGGAGGACAAAGGACTCTAGAAAGAGAAAGAAATATTGTATTATTTTTTAAAATCATGATTAAGTGAAAGTTTACAATCCAAATCTATTTTCCTCATAAAACCCTGAATACTCACATCTCTGCAATTCTATCTGTACTCCTCACCCAGTGACAGCACACTCTTTCTCTCTTTACTTCCAGTTCCCACTGAACCAACACTGTCCCCTCATTTCCACCCTCTCTTGTCCCCTGTAAAAACAAACCAGTAGGACGGCTTCATATATACATATATGTATATATACATATATGTACATGAACCATGAAGTACTACTACTACATGCATCACTCTATGTCCCCAATCCAGTCCATATTTGTCTAAATTGTTGCCTTCAGTACTGGTTTCAGCTCTGGGATAGCAGCAAGTCTAGAAGCCATGCTCTCAGGGAACCCTCCAGGTTGTCAGAGCATCAATAGACATCTTGACCTGCATATCTCTTTTTCTCATGCTACGTCAGAAACTCTACATTGTGTCCCTTATCAGGGCTGTCTTTGGTGGTGTCTGGGCACCATGTAGTTTTTAGGGTCCTGCGCTGATGTAGTAACCCAATCAAATGGGTCCTTCTGTCTTGTGGGCTCATTTTCCTTTGTGTCTTTGATGTTCTCTGTTATCATCTGCTCCAGGTCAGCAGGGACCAATTGATGTTCCTCAGATGGCAGCTCGCTGGCTTGTAAGACCTTAGACACCACTCACCAACATGGGTACATAAGACTGTCTTGGAAAGAGGCAAGCTATGCCTACTGACCTTGATGTTCCCTGAGAAAATGGTACCCAGACCCCCATCCCTGCTACTCTGTCCTTTGAAATATTGGGTTTAATTTAGAAAACATTTTAGCTTGTGTGGTGTAGTCCAGTTATGCTGACCTGACTTCTACTGTGTGCTGTCATGCCCTTTACCTAATTAAATTCCTATTGACCAACTGATCTACAAAAACCCCTCTCACTCCCTCCCCACCCTTGTAGACATCAAACAGTATCTTCTTCTGTGCATAAGTCTTAAGTCCTTATGGTAGAGGTCGCATACAATATTTGTCCTTTTTCACTATTTGTGAATATTTGTCACTTTTTCACACAGCATAATGTTTTCCATTCAATTCAAGGTTATGAGATGTTTCCTAATATCTTCATTGTACTTTATCATTGCATAGTGTTCTGCTGTGTATACGTACCATAGTTTTTCTTATCCAATCATCTGTTGATGAGCACCTAGGTTGATTTCATCTTTTTGCTATTGTGGACAGTGCTGCAATAAACATTTGTGTGCATGTATCTCCTTGCGTGACAGTCCTTATTTCTCTAGGATATATTCCAAGCAGTGGGATTGCTGGATACTATGGTATTTCTATTTTTAACTTTTTAAGAAAGCACCAAGTTCTTTTCCAAAGAGATCGTGCCATTTTACATTTCAACCAGCAGTGTACAAGAGTTCCAGTCTCTCTACAGCCTCTCCAACATTTGCTGTTTTACTTTTTTTGAAGTAGTGCCAATCTTGATGGGGTGAGATGGTATCTCATTGTAGTTTTGATCTGGATATTTCTAATGGCTAATGATCATAAGCATTTCCTTATGTGTCTTTTAGCTGACTGGATGTCTTCTTTGGAGAATGTCTTAGTCACCTGGTACTGCTCTAACAGAAAATACCATGAGTGCAAGGTTTCACGAAGAGAAGCTTTACTGAGACATTCCAGTAAGCTGGAAATCTATTTACAAATTGTAAGCCCACTCAGTAAGAGAATTTATCACAGCCTGGTAGGCTGAGTGCGAATTCAGGATGTCCACTTCAGGGGAAGGTTTTCCCCCTTGTTGGCTCTGGAGGAAAGTCTGGTATTGTATCAGTCTTTGTCCAGGGAGCATCTTTGTGCAAGAACTTCAGGTCTGAAGGACATGCTCTTCTCTTAGTGCTGCTTGCTTGATGGTGTGAGGTTCCCAATTGTCAGCCTGCTTCCCTTTCCTTTTATCTCTTGCAGGATGAAAGGATTAAGGGTGGGGTAAGCCATACTCCAGAGAAACTCCCATTACAGTGGAGCGGGGAGGTGATCTTATAAAGGGATTGACAGTCCCACCCTAATCCTTTAACATACAGAATAGGAAAACTGCAAAACGGAGGACAGTCACAAGATACAGGAAATCACAGCCCAGCCATGTGGCTACACAGATTTTGGGGGGGGGGGGAGACACAATTCAATCCATGACAGAGAACTATGTGTCTGTATCCTTTGCCCATTGTTTAACTGGGTTATTTGTCTTTTTCTCGTTGATATTTTTCTGTACCTTGTAGATGATAGAAATTAGATGTCAACCAGGCATGTGGTTGCCCAATATTTTTTTCCCAGTCTGCAGGTGGTCTTATCCAATCAAAAGCTTGGATGAGCATAATTGTGAAATGTTATATTGTTTGACACATTTGACAATATAGAAAATATGATAGTATTAGAAGGTTCACAAATCTCAAAAAGAAAGAGAGAGAGAGAGAAGCAGGTAGGTACTAACTCCAGGAAAAACAAAGAGTTACACAAAGAGGAAAATGTGACCTTAGCATGCTATTTAATTCTGCTATAAACTGTATAAAAAAGTTTACATAACTGTAATAACGTAAATACTAAATACAAATTTCATCAAAATTAAATATAATGTCTTTAGAAAATAGGGAAACATAACAAGAGTGGTAACAAGATAATTACTGTATCATAAACCAAAACCAAAATGAAACTTATTATTGTACAGTTGATTCTGACTCACAACAATCCTACAGAACAGAGCAGAACTCTCCCATAGAGTTTCCAAGGAGTGGCTAATGCCTAAAATTTGTGCCAAGGAAGAAATCACGCCTTTGAATCATGTGTTAGTGAAGAATATTGAGTATACTGTGGATTGTCTGAAAAAAGAACAAATCTATCCCAAAAGAAGAACAGCCAGAATGCTCTTTAGAAGCCAGGATGACAAGACTTTGTCTCATATACCTGGATATGTTATCAGTAGGAATCAGTCCCCGGAGAAGGACCTCATGACTGGTAAAGTAGAGGGTCAGTGAAAGAGAGGAAGCCTCTGTGGTCAGTCTTCTAGGACTGACAGAGTGCCTACCATGATGGGCTCAAATATGGCAATGATTGTGAGGCTGGTACAGGACTGGGAAATGTTTTCTTCTTTCGTGTATAGGGTCACTATGAGTCAGAACCAACTCAATGGTACCTAACAACAACAGAGTTTATACAAAACAAGTCATTTCAGTGTAGTCAGGTTAACTGGCAATGTAGAGATAACCCCCAAAAGAAATATCTAAAAAATTAAAAAGGAGCATATATGGGGATAGGGACTGGGTATGAGGGGTGGACAGGGGCCAGATGCGTTGGTTGTTAAGCTTGAAGAGCTGTTTTCTAAACTCCCTGAAACTGCTTTTCATTATAAATCACAATAACTCCACTTTATAAAACAAAAATTGTATTTAAATAGCCCATTATAAATAACACACATTAATTTCTACCATCTTGTAATTTAATTCTCTTTGTGTGTACGATTAAGTGAAAGCATACAATCCAAATCAATTTTGCACACCTGTGTATCTCCAGCTCCCTCTCCTCACCCCGTGACAGCACGCTCCTCCTGTTCATTCAGCACTTACAGTATCCTCCCAGCAAGCTCCTGTCCTTTCATCTCCATCTTCATTCCATCCAGTAGGTAATTTAGGTTTTTAGTGAAATCATCATGATCACAAAGAACACGTGAATAACAACTTACAATTTTTTCCCATATTTATCATTTCCATTTATCTTCATTAATCTGTGAATTAGAGAGAATACTTTTCAATATTTCCCAGTTTTACCAATAAAGAATCGATACTGTGTCTTGCCCAAAGTTAAATAATTGGTAAGTGATAGGTCATTAAATAACAACTGGCAAATTCAAAATCCAGAATTTTTGCCCTCAACCTCTTCCTTTTGGCTGTTTTCCCTTGGAAACCTTTGCAGTATAGAAACTCACGGATGCATTTTAATTTTCTCTGGAAAAATTTAAGAAGTTTCCATCAAATTTTGCATGCTACAAACACAAAATATTACCCAGTTCCAGCAGGTAAACAACAATAGGAAAAAAATATGTCCTTTTATTTTATCTAAATCTTTTTCCTTTCTTTTTCTCCAAAATCTCTTGTCAAAAAACAAAAAACAAAAAAACACACACTGACCAGTGATGTCACTGAGTTTTCAAAAATTCACTGTAGAGGACCTTATTATTTTTATTAACTCACCTACTATTAATAACAACAATAACCATTTATGCCTTTCTCCAGTGCCTCTTGTCCAGGGATCTCAGAATGCTTTTCAAACATTAATTAAAAATCCTCTCATCATCCCTGTGAGTTCCTAGGGCAAAGAGAGAGGAGGAAATCCTATCTGCTCTGACATTAATTAAGCTCTCCCTTGGCTTGCAAATAAGGTAAATAGCTTTCCTTTCCCCATTAACAAACAAGCAGGCTCTCCACAATTATCACAGATGTTCAGGAGTGAGAGGGGAGATTACTTCAGCTGGGCACTGAAGAGAGGCAACTGACATGCTTGCCAGACTTGGCTCCTGAGGCTTTTTTGCTTTACGGCGGCGGTATCCAAATCTGGGCAGTTGTCAGCATCACTTTATAAAACCAAAAGTAAGCACCTCCCCACCCAAAAAACCTACTGCCGTTGAGTCAATTCTGACTTACAGCAACCTTATACATCAGAATAGAGCTGCCCCACAGAATTTCCAAAGAGCACCTGGTGGATATGAACTGTCAGCCCTTTTGGTTAGCAGAGGTAGCACTTAACCACTACACCTCCAGGCTTTCCAAAGCTAAGCCAGTTGCCATCCTCAGTTCTGACTACAGCACCTCCCAGGTTTTTGAGAATAGTGCTGGCTCTACGAGATTCCATGGCTGTGACCTTTTGGTAGCAGAACCCTAGGGCTTTCTTCCAAAGTGTCTGGAGGTAGGTTTAAACCACCAACAGTTCCCCTAGCAGCCCAGTGCTTTTCCATTCACACCAACTGGAGAATCCTAGCGGCACCTTAGGGTCTCTGTAAATATACCTATGCCTGGGCTATTGATTGTTCTCAGTGCCCTCCCAGCTCAGCCTGGAGTTTGTGGTTCAGTAGAAGAGTGGTGAGGCCCAGTATTATAAGCTGAATTGCATACTCTTAAAGCAACGTGTTGGAATCCTATCTGCCTCTACCTGTGGATGCAATCTTGTTTAGAATTAGGGTTTTCGTTGATATATTAATTAAATCATTCCTGAGTAGGATAGATTCTATATGTGACCGCTTTTCTGTTATAGAAAGACTTGATTAGACATAGAGACAGATGTGCACACACCAAGGGAAGGCAGATGCCTTCTGAAGATTACCAAGGATCTCCTGAGACTAACTGAAAGAGGGGGAGGGTAGAAAACAACACAGCCAAGACCTTGTTTTGGACTTTTAGCTTCCAGAATTGTGAGAAAATAAATTAGTGTTATTTTTTTAAGCCACCTATTTATGATATTTCTGTAACAGTAACAAAAACTAAGATATCCAGGAATCGATACTTTCAAAACACACTGTATGAGGCTTAGGATTAATTGCTTTTCAATGACATATTTATTGTTTCTTCATTTACTGTAACATCAGTAGGTAGCTATGTATTTATCATAAAACAGTGAAATAATGAAAATAAATGGAGAAAACATTAAAAAAATGCCTTTTCCTTTCCTTATTCTCAGTTAATACTTTAGAGTATGTTATCTCTAGACCTGGGTTTTTCAAAATGTGGTCCTTAGATCTTTGTCTAAAACACCTGGGAAATGTGTTAAAGATACAGATGTGCTGGAATCCAGAGTCCTTGTATAGGTTTTATTTCTCTCTGAGAAACTTGTTCTCACCTCAAAGGAAAAAAAATAAAAAAAATGAAAAAGAAAGGAAACAATGTCACGCTAGGGACTGTGAAAATCATAGTCTTTGGGTATCTGAACCCCAAACACAGTGAACATACTATGGTATGATAGATACTGTGCATTAGAGTCTATGAACTTTATATAGTAGAAATCACAAGATTTTAGTGCTAATCTGCACCTTGCGGATAATTTAGTTCTACTGTACCAAACCCAAAAGCAGATCAGTTACTGAGTTGATCCCGAGTTATGGCGACCCCATGTGTATCAGAATAGAACTGTCCTTTATAGGATTTTTAATAACAGTGATCTTTTGGAAGTAAATCAGCTGATATTTCTTTTGAGACACAGCTGCATGAATTTGAAACACCAAGTATTTGCTTAGTAGCTGAGTGCTTAACTGTTTGTGCCACTCAGGGACTCTGGTTTACCCTAGAGAGGTGAGCAACTGAGAGAGTATGCTTATCTACATGTTAGCATCGAGCCAGATGGTGGAAGAAACAGACTGGAAATCATGTCTCCTAGTTTAGTATCTAGGGCTCTTTTTATATTACCGGAAGGACGAGGGACTCCTAGCAACTTGCCTGGACCTAAATGTAAACTTGCCTCTGCTTGTCATCTTATTTTACATCCCTTTTGCTCAACCTGTAGTGAAGGGTTCCCTTGTATGGAAACTCTTGTGACTTAACGGTTAAGAGCTACAGCTGCTGACCAAATGGTTGACTGTGCAGCAATGGGTATACAGGCGTAGGGAAGGCTAATGTTGAAATACATAACTCCTCAGTTCTGGGAGGTAAAAAAGGAAGTTGTGATAGAAAATTTGTCTTGCTGGTGACTTGCCTTCTTTTCCTGCTCTGTCATTGCAGTCATTTCTCTGGCCTCTGGGATAACCTTTCTAATGGAAAGCCGACAGCTGGACAAGTCAGCAGAGTGACTTTTCAAACATCTAGTGGTGTTTGAGTGCAGCATGAGAGGCTTGCTTGCCAAAAGTCATAGATAGTACTTGGTTTGCATGCTTTATGTCCAAGGGTCTATAAGCCTTTTACAAATCCTATCTTAATTGTTGAAACCCTGGTTGCATAGTGGTTAAATGCCCTGTCTGCTAACCAAAAGGTCAGCAGTTCAAATCCTCCAGGTATTCTGTAGTCTGTTCTACAGAGTCACTGTAAGTTGATGTTGACTTCACAGCACTGTTTTTGTTTTTGTTTTTTCTCTCTTATTGTTACTATTATATTAATTGTGTTCAGAGTAGTTTCTGGGACAATTTGGTTATTATTGTTGTTAGCTGCCACTGAGTTAGCCGATGAACAATGGTGACCCTGTGTACGGTCTGGGCCAGTGCCATCCCCATGGTTGCAGGTCATAATGTCATGATTCACAGAGGTTTCACTGGCTGATTTTCAGAAGTAGATCACCAGGACTTCCTTCCTAATTTGTGCTAGTCTTGAAGCTCTGCTGAAACCTCTTTAGCATAATAGTAACATGAAAGTCACCACCAGTGATGGGTAGTTGCTGTGCTTGTGGTGTACTGGCCAGTAGCTGAATCCAAGTTTCCTGTATGAGGGGTGAGAATTCTACTTCTGAACCACAACTGCCTTCGTTGTTGTTAGGTGCTGGGTAGTTCATTCTGACTCACAACAACCCTAGGTACAGCAGAACAAAACACTGCCTGTTCCTGCCTCATCATCACAATCCTTGTTATGGTACAGTATCAGTTATTTATTTCCTACAATACAGTATGCCATCAGTGAGGCTGGAACTGGAGATTCCTAGTTACTTTTTAACCCATGGCTATGGGCCACTGGCTCTGAGAATCTATGAGTTTATGTAACAAGTGAGTGGGAGGGCTTTGGGTATAGATTGTGTGTGGGTAGAAGAGCTTTGTTTTGCTTTCTTTAGGCAGGGAGGAGAAGAAAGAGGGAATGAAGATCGCTAATTGATAAGTCATCATGGGTAACTGCCTTTTGTCATCATGTATCATCCTCCCAAGAATAGTGTGGGCAAGTGTTCTTACGTTTTCCAGATGAGAAGACAAACGTGCAGGGAGTTGTTATCTTGCTTGTAAGCGGCAAAGCTAGAGGTAGAATGGAATCCGATGCATCCCAATCCTCTTCATGCTGTTTCTTAACATTTGGTAATATGTTACAAAGCCCTGGGTGGCAGTTTGAATCCACCAGCTGTTCCTTGGAAATCATATGGGGCAGTCCTACCGTGTTCTATAGGGTCACTGTATGAGTCAGAATTACTTGGTGGCAACAGCCTTGATTGGGGGCAGTGTGTTTGCCCACTAAACAAAGATGAATGCCTTTTACTTCAAAGCCATGGTCTCCCTATCTACCTCACTCCTGGCCGCATAGGATCTTCTTAGGTCGTCTACTGAAGTAAATAAAACCTTTTCTCCTGTATCCAACTGTAATACCAATAACTGCTCAAGGAGAAGCATGCAGTTGTGAAGTGTTTTTCATCTATTCTGCAATAAAAAACAAAGCATCGCACCATGTGCTTCAGAAAGACCCAGTGGCTTAGTGTGTTGAGACCAGGTCTGCAGCTCAGATTTGTGTGGATTTCTAGTCTGCGTCCAACAACGGTTTTTGGTAAGTGAGTCTCTTATTTATTCTGTGCCATACTTCCTATTCCAGAAAAGCAGTGTAATTAGTGTTTTTCACCCATCTATGCCAAAGACATGTGGTGAGCATAACCTTATAATTTTGAGGTTCTGGGAAAGTATCAAAAACCCAAATGACAGTAATATTGCCAGCCATCCTAAGTTGGGCATGGGCTTGCTGGTTTGGAGATCTTGCAACCCAGCAAATGCTTACCACTTGGTGATTGACAACTCTGGAATGTTAGAGGTTATCTAGTACGAACCTTGCATTTGGCAGCTGAAGAAACAGAATTGTATAGCAGGTTGATCAAGTCACACACTGAGTTAGAAACAGACAGAGATTAGAACCCAGGCCTCTTGACTCCCCCATGGGGCTCCGTTTTACCCTGTCTGCCTCCTACAGTCCTGCTGTTTTTTTGGAGGGCTTCAGACTACAGTCTGCAGAGGGTGGCTAAAGACGAAAGCAGCCCTGAGTACTGCTGGCGGAGGCTGTCTTTCAGGTTGGACACACACCATTCACTTTCAGCTGAGCAACCTCATTCAAATACAGTTGGGCGAGCCAGGCAAGCCAGATGGGTAATTGCCTGGAGTGTGCAGGGAGGTGGTGGAGAGTGTGGTTCACTGAGTACCCAAGGAGGTTTGGCGCATTATCATTTCCAGCCATCCAGAATGTGAATGACCAAACCCCAGTGGCCTGATCTTGTCAGATTAGTTTTATTTAACAGAGCCATGCCTCTGAGCTAAGCTGCACTCTGTACTTTTTTATTTCTAAATTGGTAGAAAAGAAATTTAGTTGAAGAGATTAGGGAGATATTTCTTACAGAAACTGTGGAAGTAGTTGTATGATTCCATTTACGAAAAAATCATTGACCCTATTTCTTTCTTCTTCCTTTGCTTGCTTCCTTTACTTTTCCTACATGTTTTTATTTAGTGTCTACTGTGCTCAAGAAGTCCCAGGGTGGCACAGATGCTTTGTGTTGACTACTAATAAAAAGTTGACTGTCTGAATCTACCCAGAGAAGCCTTAAAAGATAGACTTCCTGTTCCTGAAAAGTCACAACCATGAAAACCCTATGGATTGGAGATACATTCTGAAACGCATGGGGTGATCGTGAGTCAGAATAGACTCAAAAGTAGTTGACCTTTTGTTTTTATTTTTGTACTGTGCTCCAGGTGGGATGGTTCTATGGTAAAATCCTTGCCTTCTATGTGGGAGACCCAGTTTCAATTCTCAGCCTATGTACCTCAAGCACAGCCAGCACTTTGTGAAGGCTTGCATGTTGCGGGATGCTAAACAGGTATCAACAGAGTTCCCAGACAAGACAGACTAGGAAGAATGGACTGGTGATCTACTTCTGAGAATCAGCCAATGAAAACCATTTTTCTAACTCACTGCACATAAATTTGTCATGAGTCAGGGACTGACTCAATAGCAGCTACAGCAGCAGCAACAACTTGATTCAGGCAGTCTAGCTTCTAGAAGAGTGGACAAGATACACAAGATCCTTGACTTAGGGAGGGCTGGCTCCCATAAAAAAGCAAATAAACAAAGAAATGAAACAGCAGACAGGACAGTCTCAGAGTAAGTATGCTGAAGCAGGACGATATGTGGAAGACAGAAATGAGGTCTTTGTGAAGATGGAGTTTGAACTGTGATGAGAAAGAGCCAAGCATGTGAAGAACAAGGAGCAGAGTATTCCAGGCCAGTGCTGTCAAGTCAATTCTGACTCACAGCAACCCTATAAGACAGCTTAGAATTTCTCCCTGGAGTTTCCGGGGAGGACCTGACATATTCAAACTTCCAACCTTTTGGCAGCAAATGTAGGACTTAGCCACTATGCCACCAGGATTTCTGAGGCAACAGCAAATGCAAATTCCTTTAGGCAGGAGAAAGTTTGGTGAGTTTGAGGAATAAAAATAAAAACATTAGGACTGAAGCAAGCAAAGAGTGGCTTGATCTGAGCCTGGAAAGTTAGAAGTGGGTAATATCACATCAATTCTTGTAGTAAGGGCTTTAGATTTTATTCTAAGTGTAAAGATAATTCAGTGAGGGGTTTTAAGTGTAGGTGGTGTAGTACGTGTGTGTTTGTATGCATAAGATGACAGGATTTATGACTTTTTAAAATAGCGAAGTATATGTGTGTGTGCGCACATGTATGTGTGCGTGTATGCAAGCATGGAAGTAAGGCAACCAGGTAGGAGATCAGAGAAATCATACAGGGATTAATGATTGAACTGGAACTGGTGTGCAGTAGAGCTAAACAGGAGTGGATGGATTTAAATATTGTTTTTTCTTTCTTTCATTTATTTTTAGTCTTTTTTTATTGTGGTAAAGAGAAACAAAAACTAAATCCACTGCTATCGAGTTGATTCCGACTCATAGCGACCCTACAGGCCAGACTGGAACTTCTACATAGTTTCCAAGGAATGCCTTTTCTGTGGTAAGGTGTACATAATATTTACCATTTCAACTACTTTTACACATATGACACTGTAACATTAGTTACTTTCCCCATGCTGTGCAGCAATCACAATGATCTATTTCCAATTTTTCTAATCAACCTTAAAAGCAGCATAGTGTAACTTCTCTGCTCCCCCCTCCACCACTAATACACTTTGGTCTCTATTTGTCTGTTCTACATATTTCATATAAACTTCAAATCAAACTCAGTACCACTGAGTATATTCTAACTTACAACAACCCTATAAGACAGGGTAGAATTTCCCAATAGGGTTTTCAAAAAGTGGCTGGTGGATTTGAACTGCCAACTCTTAATGTGAGATCATGCAATATATGCCCTTGTGTCTGACTTATTTCACTCAGCATGCTTTCAAGCGTCCACGTCGTAGTATGTATTAAAATTTTATTTCTCATTATGACTGAATAAATTTCATTGTATGTATACATCTCATTTCATTTATCCATTTATCTGTCAATGAACACTCAGGTTGTTTTTATCTTTTGGCTGGTGTGACTAGAACTGCTGTGAAAATACATGTACAAGTATCTGTTTGTTCTCTGCTTCCGATTCTTTTGGGTACATACCTAGGGGTTGAATTGTTGGGTTATGTAATGACTCTATGTTTACTTTTTAAGAAACTACCAAGCTATTTTACAAGTGACTGCACCATTTTATAATCCCACCAAAGAATGGATGAGGGCTCCAATTTCTCCATGTCTTTGTCAACACTTACAGTTTTCCATTTTTCTGTCATTCACCTTCCTAGTGTGGATGAGCAAACACTGGATGTATAGTGATACAACTACTAACTAAAAGATCTGCAGTTTGAATTCCCAGGCACTCTATGGAGTGGTTCTATGCTGTCCTATAGGGTTGCTATGAGTCAGAATCAACTCCATGATGATGGCGATGTGTAGTGTGGGTGAAGTGTTATCTCATTGTGGTTTTGACTTGAATTTCCTGAAGGACTAATGATGTTGAGCATCTTTTTCATGTGCTTATTGCTGATTTCTATATCTTTGTTGGTGAAATGTCTATTCAAGTCCTTTGTCTATTTTTTAACTGAGATGTTTGTTATTTTGTTGTTGGAATACTTTATATATCATGATAGTAAATCCTCATTGAACACGTAGTTCTAAACATCTTCTCCCATTCTTTAGGTTCTTTTCAGTTTGTTAATACAGAATCTATTTCGGAGATGGATGTGATGTTACTTGTTAAGGGCTTGCAGCGACACTTGAGGGATAAGGGAAAGATAGGAATCCAAAATGATACTTAAAAGTTAGACCTGAGTACCAGGTAGCCAGTAGGAATGTTTACTGAGGTACAGAAGTGTACAAAGATCTAAGTCTGGAGATAAAACAAAGGTTCTGTTGGATCACTCTGTGATTAATGACATCATTAGACATTTGAGGTTGGAAATGTGAAACACAGAATCAGAGTTTAGAGCTCTTTCAAGAGGTCAGTGATAGAAATACGAATCTGACAGTCTTCCACAATCATGCTATTTAAAACCATGAGACGGTATATAAGCTCACTGAGGGAATTATGGATGGAGAGCAGCAGAATCTTGAGAATTCCTGGGGCTGTCAAATTTTTCAGGTTTAAGTTAAACTGTTGGGCAGAGAAAGAGACTAAAACGAAGCAGACAGTGAATGAAAAGAAAAAACAGTAAAATGTGGAGTTACGAATATTGAAGATGTTTATCGGGGAGGACTGAGTGTCTAACAGTGCCTAATTTTGCTAACAATTAGAGTAAAACAAAGAAATAAAAGTACCAAATAAAGATATTACCTAGAAGACTTTGGTGATGACCAGCTGGAAACTCAACATGAAGAATCAATCATGTAGGAACAACAATGGGCTAATAAGGAGAGACCATGAGAGGAATTGAAGACCAATACTATAAATACGACATTCAAAAGAAGTTTGCTATGAGAAAGAGCAGAAAAGCACTGCAGAAATTGGAGGTGGACTGTGGAGCCAGTGAGGGTTTTGTGGGGTGAATGGAAATGGATGTCAGTGTGATGTACTGAGGAATGTGTGCATGTGGTTGGAGAAGACTCAATAGAGAGGGAGAAATTGATTACTAGGAATGAACAGACACTCTGAGAAGTTGCCAGTGATGGAATCTAGAGCACAAGTAGAAAGGGAGATGGGGAAGGCAGCCTTCCTTTTTCTTCATCCTCCTCCTCCTCCTCCTCCTCATTACCATGAGAGGAAGAGACTGTGATAACACATCCGGGGAGGATGGTGGGCTTGATGGATGGTAAAGTGAGGCACTTTCTCTCTGGTACTTTCCATTTTCTCAGTCAAATATGAAACAACATTTTTAGCTGACAGCATATGCCTGTGTGTGTAGGAGGGGACAGGGATGTTGGAGGTTTAAGAAGAGAGAAGATATTACATCTCTATTTTGGTGAGTGAGCTAACAAAGATATCATTTAAGTCAGTCCGAATTGTTAAGAATTCTTTTAATTCTCTGGTTATAATTTTCAAACAATCTGCTTCCAGTTTTCAAATTAGGACCTGACAGCATGGTTGTCATTTTTGTTTTGCCTTTTTTTTGTTTTGTTGTTGTTGTTCGCTGAAATCATTTGGAAAAACATAGAATAAGCATACAGTTGGGTTCAACCAAAGTTAGAGTTTATCTAGAGGAGCATAAAACAGTTAAGTGTAGGCCCAGAAAGTTGAAGGGGTCACAGGGAGCAATATAATGACAGATCACGAGATCTAAACAGGGTATGAAGGGCAACATCAATGGGAGAAGGGATGGATTGTTAAAAAGAGAAGTGTCAGTTGGTTAACAGGATTAGTGAGGCTAAAGAACACTGGAGTGAGAATATATACAATGCAAGACAATATACATTATCTGTGCAGAAAGAGTTTGCACACGCACAAAGTGTAAATATTGGTTGTAGAAACTTTGAAAGTGGTCCATTTGTTGAAGGAAAGGTCAAGAATGTGACTGTGTGAGTGGGTGACTGAAAGAGAGTGCAAGAAAAGACTGCAGCCAGTGAGGACACCAGTGACACGGAGGTTCCCCTTCCCGGATGGTTTAAACAACAGCGATATTGATGTATCTAAGAATGGCAATGTGACTAAGGTATAATGAAACAGTTAGGTATTGAAATTTGCAGTGAATAATGTAGAAAGACTAGAATATTAGTAGGGAATAATTTAAGAAAAGAAAGAAAGAAAGAAAGAAAAGATCGACTTAGTATATGGTAGAGGCTGCTGTGGGGGAAGGGATACAAATACCAAGCAACTTTGGTTGCTAGAGATAGGGATATAAAATAAAAACAATAAATGCCATGTTAATTTATAATCTTGTTAAAGATAGATCATTTTTAATGCATTCAAGGTGATTTTTTAATATTGGAATTCTGTACTTAAAAAGGATCCCATACCATTAGGAATTTTAACAAATATTTTTAGAAGATGCCCTTGAATCATCACAGTTTGCTGTAAAGTAATGCAGAAAGACTTTCTGTCTAATTCTCCTAAACTGGAAATGCCTTAATTCAATAAAAATCCAAAATTTAATAACTTTGGAAAAAAATATTTGATGCAATTATTTTATTTGGTATCTCTAGTTTCTGTTGACATGAGATAATAGTTTTTCTTATTTTTTGTTGTTAAACCTAGTATCAGTTTCTATGCTATATACAGTTTATTGTTTCTTAATAGCAGTGTTGCTCCACCACTGATTAAAGTTGATACCTAAGAAATAGGTCAGTGATTGCATGTAATGAATGCTGTCTCCTATAGTCTACAGTCAATACATCTGTTTCTCACAAAGGTAAGAAAGTGAATTCTGTTTAATGCAGTATTTTACTTGACTAGAAAACTGCTTAGCATGTCAGTCTCATAAAAATCCAATCTCTGTGCAATAAGGAGCAGCTCTCCAATATTGTTAACAGCTACAGGGGGACAATAAAGGATGGTATAATTATATTTTCTTACCGGGGGTGACCTCTAGTGTGAAATGATGGCATTTTAGCATTCCTCGGGGTTTGAATTAATAACACTTCACCAATTATGACAATTTCACTTTTTTTCCCTTCAAGATCACAAATAATTTGTCTTTGCGGGGTTCTCTTGTGTTACTTGATTTTTAAAGTCAGGGAGTCCAGCTGCATCTTTTTACTTGTCTCAGGTCCTTACCTAGACATCTTTACAATTTTGTTTTTAATAGGCATGTGATTTTTCTTATATTGCTTATCATGGCCTATTTCATTTCATTCTCAGGCTCACAAGTTCCACATTTAAATAGCTTTCATTTCATATTTAATCTTCCTCTGCTACTTCTCAAGTTACTGCCTCTCACCTCCTAATCCACCTTTCTATATTCCACTATGTGATGTGGGGCTGGAACCCTTCAAAATTCTTGTTTTGTGAACTGCTTCTTTATTAGCCTCTATCAGAGAGGACATTAGAGTGGCAGGAAGAGGGAGAAAGGCGTGGATTTTTCACGTTTCCTGTTGCTTCCTTTCTGCTTCCTGCTCCTGTGAAGAAATAACTTCTTCACCTTGCTGGACCAAGTTAAGCCATTTGCAAGTTCTTTGGACTTGCTAAATAGGGCCTTACCTTCAGGGTCTGAGTTTCTGTTCAACAGGGACTCCTTTTTAAGCTTTTGAGTTTCAGTACTTTCAAACTTTTTTTTTGGTCCTCCCGCCCTGGGGGTAGTACCTTGCTACTTCTTGTGTTTCCCCTTCCTTGATACCTTAGAATTCTCTTCATGTTTCTTTAGTTAATGTAGCTACAACTTTAACCTATTTAAAATTTCCTAATACGATTATTTAGTTATCTGTTAAAATAACTGGTGTGGTTTCTAGTTCCTTATCTGATGCTGACTTTTAAGCCACAGCTTCTTAACATACACCAAATAAGAAACATAGATTTACTAAGAATCTGAAGTCCTTACTTTCAGGTTAGCTGTTTTTAATTTGAGAAACAGTGTCTCTTAGTAGATACGAAACAAAATCAAACCAAAGTCACTGCTGTTGAGTCTGTGCCAACTCCCTGTAGCCCTATAGAACGGAGTAGAACTGCTCCACAAAATTTCCAAGGAGTGCCTGGCAGATTCAAACTGCTGGCCTTTTGGTTAGAAGACCAGCACTCAACCACTACGCCAGATTGTTTTCCAAACTGTCCTCTTTTAGTAGATATGGATACATAAAAAAACAAATCAAGGTGACTAAATAAGGCCCTAAACATCTCAACTATACAAACAGCAACAGAAACCATCTGTGGCATAAGCAAGATATAAGATTGTGTTTTGTTATGAATAATTTCAAAATTATTGATTACAGTTTGTGGTAACTTTCATCTTATATCCTACATTTCTCCCCATGAAAACAAAGGAAGGTGGCAAAAAGGGAATGAGATAAAAGTGACAATTGATGTAGAATTTCTCTCTTTCTCTCTCCCTCGCATACATGGGTACACATTCAGTCACATAATCTTCACTGTGTACAGAATACTAATCTTCAATTTCATATTCATTCATCAAGTCTATATTGAACAGCTAATATGAAGAAGATTGATTTTTCTCTTTTTTACTGACTGCTTTGAGGAAGTCAAAGAAAGATTCAGAGAATCTGTTTCTAGGTTGCTACCAATGTATCAGGAGCCTTGCCTTGGCGATGCAGTAGTTAAAGTGCTCTGCTGCCAACAGAAATATCAGCAGTTTGAAGCCACAAGCTGCCCTGTGGGGAAAAAGATACGGTGGTCTGCTACTTCTGTAAAGATTACAGCCTTGGAAACCCTAAGGGGCAGTTCTTCTTTGTCCTACAGGGTCATTAGGAGCCAGCACTGACTTGACAGCACACAACAACAGCAACAAATAGTGTACAAGGGGAGACAGGACAGAAGCAAGTAGATATAAGGCAAAAAGCAAGATAACTTTAAGAGCCATAAACTAAATAGAAGAGTTTCAAATATGGAAATGTTTCTTCCAGTGGAAGATTAAGGATAGCCTTGTGAAGAGGACCCCATGTGAGCTGTATCTTCTAATGTGTATTCCATCTGGGGAGGTCCATGTGTAGAGTCACCATTTGGGTTGGTTAAGAAAGATATTTGCAATGAAGAAGTCATTAATCTTGCAAAATACTGTCATGCAATCTCCAGCATTCTTTCTTTCTTTTTTATTATGATTGAAAGAAAATGTACATTCCCATATATATTTGCATGCACACCTATATGCAGCTCGCAGTGGCAGCACACTCTTCCTCTCTGCTCCATACATGTCTTATCCTCCCAACAATCTCCTATCCCCTCATCTCCAACCACTCCCCTTCCTCCAGTAAGAGGTCAGCAGGACGACATCCTATAGATGCATAGAACCATAAATGGCAAACATGATATGGTTACTCTGTGTCACCAAGTCCAATCCATTCCTGTCCAAGCGTTGACCTCCATTATGATTTATGGACAGGGACAGCATCAGTGCCAGAGGCCATGCTCCCAGCAGAACTCTAAGGCCCCTGGACAATCAACTGCGATCTTTTAATGGAGATCTCAGGGTGCACCCTTTTTTATTCTTGTGTTGCCAGTGAGACTCAACTTTGTGAGCTCCTTCACAGCTATCACTGGTGGTGGCTGGCCACCATCCAGTTCTTCTGGTCACAAGTTGATGTAGTCACCCATTCATGTGGGTCTGTCTGTCTTCTGGGTTCTCTTTACCCCATGTTGTTTTGGTCCTTGGTGATCGATCATCCTTTCCTGCTGAATTGGGACCACTTGCTGTACCCTCAGATGGCAGCTTGGAAGCTTTTAAGACCCTAGACGCCACTTACCAATGTAGGGTGCAGAGGACTTTCTTTGCAAAACGCTAGTTTTGGCCTCAATTTCCCCTGAGAGCATGGTCTCAGGCCCCCTGCCCCAACTACTCTGTCCTTGCAATATTGGGTTAAGATGGGAGGAGTAATCACACTATGTTGAAGTCCAGTTAATATTGATCTTCTTTCTAATGTGTGCTGTCACCAATTTCACTGAACCAAATTTCTAACAATGATCTAATCTAAACCCTCACCCCTTCGCCCTCCCTCCCTCCCAACTCTTGTAGCCATCAAAGAGTCTTTTCTTCTATGCATGAATCTGTTTTTAAGTTCATATTGTAGAGGTCTCATATAATATTTGTCCTTTTGTCGCTGACTACTTCCACTCAACGTAATGTCCTCCAATTGAAACCAGGTTATGAGATGTTTCCTAAAATCATCTTTGTTACTTATCATTGCATAGTGTTACATTAAGTATATATACCATAGTTTACCTATCCATTCCTCTGTTGTTGGGCATTTGGGTTGATTCCATCTTTTTGCTATTGTGGACTGTGCTGCAATAAACATTTGTGCACATGTATGAGTTGGTGTGAATGGCCTTGATTCTGTAGGGTATATTCTGAGCAGTGGAATCACTGGGTCAAAAGATATATCCATATTCATTTTTTAAGGGAGCACCAGATTGCTTTCCAAAGTGGTTGCCCCATTTTGCAATCCCACCAACAGTGTAGGAGAGTTTCAATTTCTACACAGCCTCTCCAGCATTTGTTGTTTTGCATTTTTTGGACCACAGCCTACCTTGTTGGGGTGTGATGGTATCTCATTGTCGTTTTGATTTGAATTTCTTTAATAGCTAATGATTGTGAGCATGTCCACATGTGTTTTTTGGCTGCCTGGATCTCCTCTTTAGAGAAGTGTCTGTCCATCTCCTTTGCCCATAGCTTAATTGGATGATTTATCTTTTTCTTATGATATTTTGTAGTATCCTATAGATTATGGAGATAGGCATCAGCCTGGCATAGTTGACAAATATTTTTTCCCATTCTGTAGGTGTCTTTTTAATTCTATTAATAAAGTCTTTGGATGAGCAAAAGTGTTTGATTCTTAATAGTTCCCATTTATCTATTTTCTGTTGATTGTGGTTTGTTTGACAGATTTTGAAGTCTGTCTACATTGTGTATTAAAACTTCCATTGTTGTTCCTACTTTTTCTTGGATGAGCTTTATTGTTTTAGATTTGATATTTAGATATTTTATCCAGTTGCAGTCGGTTTTTGTATAAGGTGTAAGATATGGGTCTTGTTTCAGTTTTTTGCAGATGGATATCAAATTTTGCCAGCACCACTGGCAAAATGATTTGGTAGTAGTGATTTGGTGATTTCTTCCTTCATAATCTCATTGTTGCTATAAAGGAAAGAATCCTACTGATTTACTTATGTTTATCTTGCATCCTGAGACTTTACTGAACTCTTTTATCAGTTTGAGTAGTTTACTTATGGATTCTTTAGGATTCTCTGCGTATACAATCATAACATTTGCAAATACTTCTTTGCCAGTGCAGGTGCCCTTTATTTCATGGTCTTGTCTAATTGCTGTTGCTAGAACTTCTTGTATAATGCTGAATAGGAGAGGTGATAGTAGGCATCCTTGTCTAGTTCCTGTTCTCAAGGGAAACTGTTTCAGTCTCTCTCCATTCAGGATGATGTAGGCAGTTGTCTTTGTATGAATGGCCCTTATTGCATTGAGGAATTTGACATCTATTACTATTTTGCTGAGAGTTTTTAGCATGAATGGGTGTTAGACTTTATCAAATGTTTTCTCTGCATCAATAGACAAAATCAGATGATTCTTGCTGCCTGGCTGGGTCTAGGCCACTTGTTGGTGGAGTTGGAAAGAGAGGCCAAAGGTGCCGAGATGCACAGAGTCCAGAGCCAGGCAATTTCACTTGCCGATCCCACCAGCAGTGTGTCTGAGATTAGTGGCTAGTCAAGTCCCAGCTCCGCCTGCTGGCTAAGACGGAAAAAAAAAATTAAAACGATGAATTACCTTTGGTCTGTGCAAGCCCATGCTGCACTAACCCCTAGTGTGGGGTTAGTGAAAGAGAGGAGGTTTTCCATTCAGTGGTATGAAGTCCAAATTAACAGCCCTATGCTGCATCCTAGGGCTCACTAGGTATCCAAGAGGCTCTGCTTAATTATCATGTCAGGTCTTGGTTTCCAGACCTATTTAGGGAGATGTATGTTTAGTCTGCCATCTTGACTCCGCTTCTCTCCAGCATTATTTCTACCACAAAGGCAATATTTTCCAACTGCCAATCCTTTTTCTTTGTTTCCAACTTTTGCATTCCAGTCACCAGTAATTATCAATGCATTCTGACTACATATTTCATCAATTTCAGACTGCAGAAGCTGGTAAAAATCTTCAACCTCTTCATTTTGGGCCTTAGTGGTTGGTATGTAAACCCGAATAATAGTAGCATTAACTGGCCTTCCTTGTGGGCATATGGATATTATCCTATCTCTGACAGCATTGTAGTTCAGACAGGTCTTGAAATGTTCTTTTATTCCATGTTCCAATTATTAATTAATATTTGCAGTTGTTTCTTCTTATTTTGAGTTGTGCCCCATCAGTGAACGAAGATCCTGAAGGCTTTACTTCATCCACGTCATTAAGGCCAGCTCTACTTTGAGGAGGCAGCTCTTCCTCAGTCATCTTCTGAGTGCCTTCCTACCTGGGGGGGAGAGGAAGGGACTGCAAAAGATCTCCTTAAAGTGTTGAAAAGTAAAGATGTCACCTTGAACACTAAAGTGTGCCAGATCCAAGCTGTGGTATTGTCAATTGCATCATATGTGTGTGAAAGCAGGATAATGGACAAAGAGGACAGAAGAATTGATGCCTTTGAATTGTGGTGTTGAAGAACAATGTTGAATGTACCATGGACCATCAAAAGAACCAACGGATCTGTTCTACAAGAAGTCCAACCAGAGTACTCCTTGGAAGCAAAGATGGCAAGACTGTATCTTACATACTTTGGACCTGTTGTCAGGAAGGATCAGTCCCTGGAGACATCATGCTTGGTAAAGTGGAGGGTCAGTGAAAAACAGAAAGATCCTGAAAGAAATGGATTGATGCAGTGGCCACAACAATGGGCTTAAGCATAGAAATTGTTGTGGACATGGTGCAAGTCAAGACAGTGTCTTGTTACCTTGTATTTCGGGGACTATGAGTTGGAACTGACTCGATGGCACGTAAGTGATGATGAGTTTCGTAGGGCAGGGAAAACCTAAATCGTGAGAAAATTAAGAAGACAAGAAAGTGCTTGGGCTGCTTGGAGACTGCACCTAGTTTCCTTTGACTGCTGTTAGTAGTGCACACAAATTGTTGGGTCATTACTATAAAGCCAGATCACAGACAGTCTTTGTATTAGGCTTAAGAATTTAGATTAAATATAAAAGCATTATGAGACTGTTAAAAGGATATGAAGCCAAGCCAAGGATATGAAGAAGAAAGAGGAAGAATCAGAGCCTTTCTAAGATGAAACCTGTTTGAAAGATGTAGATACTGCTTTCTAGAAAGCCATCTGAATTGATACTGCAGTTGAAAGGTCCAGAAAGCTTCCCTTGGTCTTAGGAAAGGAGAAGAAACACAAGTGTGAAATCAATGTGTTCAATTGTCAGAATTTGTGTTCAATTGTCAGAATGTCAGCAGGTAAGAAAAAGGAGAAGCCAAGCTTCTGCAGACATTTTGAGATAGGTTAACTCTAAGGAGAGTAGTTTCATCAATAGAAATAGAGAACGAGGAGGAGGACAGGAGAAGATTTGTCAGAGAAGCTGAGCTTCACTAATTTGAATGTCTAATGGGTATTTGGAAACCCTGGTGGTGTAGTGGTTAAGTGCTAACCAAAGGGCAGCAGTTCATATCCATCAGGTGCTCCTTGGAAACTCTATGGGGCAGTTCTTCTCTGTCCTATAGGGTTGCTATGAGTCAAAATTGATGCAATGGCAATGGGTAAAGGGATATTCGAGAGGCTTGGTTGCACAATGGTTAAGCATTTGACTGCTAGCCCAAAAGTTGACAGTTTGAACACCCTGAGTGTTCTGCTCCAGCAAAGATTAAGCAAACCCACTCAACCACTATGCATTACAGCCTAGAAAATGCTATATGGTCGCTATGAGTGAGAATTGACTGGATAGCAAAGAGTAATTCAGGAAAAGTCATTTTACATGCTTTTGGTATATAAGATTGTAGATCGGGAGGAAGATCAGAGTTTGAGTTGCTGGTTTGAGCATTGCTGAAATGGGACTGTCATATAATTGGATGGAAAAAAAAAGTCCATGGCTGTCAAGTCAATTCCAGCTCACGGCAACCCTATAGACAGAAAAGAAGGGTCCCTTAGTAACTGAATGAGAATTCTAAAAAAAGAGAATATAAAAGGGAAAAAGACAAGGGAAGACCAGGTACACCCTGTTTAGAATAGGGATTGACAAATTGTGGCCCCTGGACCAAATTTGGAAACTTTGGTGGTATAGCGGTTAATATCTAGACTGCTAACAAGAAGGTCAGCAGTTAGGACCCATCACAGAATTCTCTGAGACTCTGTGGGGCAGTTCTGTCCCATCTACAGGGGCTCTATGAGTCAGCTTTAACTTCACAGCAGTTTTTATTTTTTCTTTTCCCATCAAATTCAGCCTATTGCCTATTTTTGTAAATAATGTTTCAGCGGTATGTGCCACACTTGTGTTGTCAGTGGTTAGTTTTATGCTCCATGGGCAGAGATGAGTAATTGCAACTAGCACAGTATGGCCCCCAAAGCCTTCAATATTTACTGTTTGACCTTTCCCAGAACATATTTGCTAACCCCTGACTTAGAGAGTTGAGGAAAGACTCAGAGTCAAAAGAAACACTGGTTAAAGACATTAATTAAAAAAAAATGGATGATACATCAAGGAAGACAAGGCAGAAATAGTTTCAAAAAGAAAACTGAAGAAATCAACAACATTACATCCAGCAAAGGTATTTCCCAAAAGATGCACAGAGAAAGAGAATTATAGTGGTCTAAAGAGATATTGATCTCCACAGCCCTTAGATTGGCTCAGGACTGGTCTCCACAGACTATGAATAAGCTTGCCAGACTGACTTGGCAAGTAATAATGTAGCACACCAACTTAAATTTATATTTCAGATTTTAAAAAAGTGAATAATTTTTAGGATAAGTGTGTCTCATAAACAATGTTTAGGACATACTTATCCTAAAAAAAATGATCCATTTTTATGTAAAATTCAAATTCAGCTGAGTGCTGTATTGTATTTGGCAACCTATAGCCAGAAGCTACCTAATCCAGGGTATGCAGAGGGCTGTCCGAGCTAAAGGCCAATAGTAAACTCAGTGATCAACACAGGCAGCAAAAGTGATGGACAAAACTTGGCATTTACTGTCCCACTGGGATGCTGTGATCCCTGCCAAACACGGGATGGATCGCCTATCATCTGTCTTAGCAGCCATATCTAGTGTTGCCGAAGGGGTTTTTGATCCATGAGCTTAAAGAGGGCATAGCAGGTGATGGGTGTAGTCTTCTTCTGGTCACAGCTCTTAGGGGCAGTGCTGAACTTCTGATTTCATATCGGATATTTTTGTCCTTTGTGCAGCTGCTGTTTATTTTTATGATGTCTAATCGAGCTGCATGATGACAGCTCTAACAAATATGTGCACAGTCTACAAACTAGAACTTCATGATTATTTCACGTTCTTTGGCAAGAATTGTTTCATCAGATACAAAATATATCCCAAAGGATTTCCACATGATGTTTGCCAGTGAAAGAAAAGGAAAAGTTACCCTTTTAAAAATATGTAGACAATTGCAAATTTTTGCATGATTATAGAATGTGGTTGTCATGGGTTCAACTGTGTCCCCCCCAAAACGTGTGCAGTAATTTGGCTGGGCTGGTGATTCCCCGTGTTGTATGACTGCTCTCCATTTTGCATTTTCCTGTTCTGTAAATCCTAATCTCTCCTTGTCATTAATAGAGTGAATTATGTTAGAGAGGATTAGGATGGGACTGGAACACCCTTCCTAAGGTCATCTCCCAGCTCTAATATAAAGGGAATTTCCTGGAGTGTGGCTTCGCTATCCTTTGTCCTTTCATCCTACAAGAGATAAAAAGAAAGAGAAGCAAGCAGAGTTGAGAATCTCACACCATTAAGACAGCGGCACCAGTAGTAGAGCGCATCCTTCAGACTTGAGGTTTCTGTGCCAAGATGCTCCCTAACCAAAGATTGGTGCAACACAAGAACCTTCCTCCAGAGCTCACAAAGAGGGACAGCCTTCACCTGCAGCAGACACCCTGAATTCAGACTTGTAGCTCACTAAACTGTGTAAGAATAAACTTTTCTTTGTTAAAGATACCCACTCCTGGCCTTTTCTCTTAGAGCAGTGCCAAGGTGACCAAGACAGTGGTTAATCACAATTTTTTTTTTTAAATTTATGCGTATGAACGAAGTTTCTCTTGAATGGTGGTCTGCAAATATTAGTAGTTGTTGTTAGGTGCTGTTGAGTCAGTTCCAACTTATGGTGACGCTGTACACAGCAGAATGAAACACTGCCCGGTCTTGTGCCACGTCTACAATTGTTTTTATGCTTAAGCCCATTGTTGCAGCCACTGTGACAATCCAACTCATTGAGGGCCTTCCTCTTTTTCACTGACCCTCTACACTATTAAGCATGATGTCCTTTTCCAGGGACTGATCTTTCCAGATATCATGTCCAAAGTATGTAAGACCCAGTCTTGCCATTTTTGCTTCCAAGGAGCACTCTGACTGTACTTCTAGAATAAACCTGTTTGTTCTTTTGGCAGTCCATGGTACATTCAGTGTTCTTCTCTGACACCACAATTCAAAGGCACCAGTTCTTCTCTGCCTTCTTTGTTCATTGTCCAGCTTTTGTACACGTGTGATGTGATTGAAAATACCATGGCTTGAGTCAGACACACTTCAGTCTTGATATCTTTACTCTTCAATACTTTAAAGGGATCTTTTGGAGCTGATTTTCCCAGTACAGTGTGTCTTTTTGATTCTTCACTGCTACTTCCATGGCCATTGATTGTGGACCCCAGTCAGATGAAATCCTTGACCACCTCAATCCTTTCTCCATTTATGACAATGTTGCTTACTGGTCCAGTTGTGAGGAATTTTGTTTTCTTGATGTTGAGGTGCAATCCATACTGAAGGCTGTGGTCCTTGATCTTCCTCAGTAAGTGTTTCAAATCTTTGTCACTTCCAGCAAGTAAGACAGTGTCATCTGCATAACTCAGGTTGTTAATAATCCTACAATCCTGATGCCTTGTTCTTCTTTGAATAATCCAGCTCCTTGTGTTATCTGCTTGGCATACAGATTGAAAAGTTTTCTTGAAATGACACAACCCTGATGTACACCTTTCCTGACTTGAAACCGTGCTGTGTCCCCTTGTTCTGTGTGTGCTACTGCTTCTTGATCTCTATATAGAGCCCTTTAGATTATGATTAAGTGTTCTGGAATTTCCATTTTATGTAATGTTGGCCATAATTTGTTATGATTCCCCCAGTTGAATGCCTTTGCATAGGCAATAAAATGCAGGTAAACATCTTTCCGGTGTTGCCCACTTTCAGCCAAAATAAATTTGACATCAGCAACGATATGCCTATTTCCATGTCCTATTCTGAATTCAGCTTGAATTTTTGGTAGTTCCTTGTCAAAATACTGTTACAGTCACTTTTGAATGATCTTGAAAAAAATTTTACTTATGTGATACTGTTTGGTAATTTCTGCATTCAGCTGGGTCACCTTTCTTTGGAATGGACATAAGTATGGATCTCTTCTAGTCATTTGGCCAGGTAACTGTCCTCCAAATTTCTTGGCATAAATGAATGAGCACATCCAGTGCTGCACCTGTTTGTTGAAATACTCAGTTGACAATCCATCAATTCCTGGAGCCTTTTTTTTGGTTAAGGCCTTATATGTGGCTTTGACGTCTTCCTTCAGTACCATCGATTTCTCTTCAAATGGTGAAACATTGGCCAATTCTTTCTGGTGTGATGACTCTATGTATTCCTTTCACCTTCTTCTGATGCTCCCTGAGTCATTTAATGTTTTCCGTGTAGAATCCTTCACTATTGCAACTTGAGGCTTGGATTTTTTCTTCAGTTCTCTCCGCTTAAGAAAATCAGAACATGTTCTTCCCTTCTGGTTTTCCATTTCCAGCTATTTGTCCATGTTATTATAATACTTTATTTCGTCTTCTCTAGCTGCTTTTTGAAATCTTCCATATAGGTCTTTTACTCCTCCATTTCCTCCTTCTGCTTTAACTGCTCCACATCTGAGAGTAAGAATCTCTACTGCCATCCAGTTTGGTCTTTTCCTTCTTTCCTGTCTTTTTAATGACCTCTTACCCACTTCATGGATGATGTCTTCAGCATTCCACAACTGATATGGTCTTTGGTCATTAGGGATCAACACATCAAACCTGTTCTTGAGATAGTCTTTAAACTCAGGAGAGGCATAGTGAAGATCATACTTTGGCTCTCATGGACTTGTTCTAATTTTCTTCAGTTTCAGTCTGAATTTACATATGAGCAATTGGTGATCTGTGTCACAGTCAGCACCTGGTCTTGTTCTGACTGCTGATACAGAGCTTTTCGATTGTCTTTTTCCACAGATGTAGTCAATGTGGTTCCTGTGTCCTCCATCTGGTGAGGTCCATGTGTGCAGTTGCCGTTTGTGTTAGTTAAAAAAGATATTTGAAATGAAGAAGTCATTAGTCTTCTAAAATTCTCTCATGTGATCTCCAGCATTATTTCTATCTATCACCAAGGCCGTATACTTCAACTATGATCCTTTTTGTTTCCAATCTTCTCGTTCCAGTCACTAGTAATTATGAATGAATGCTGACTGCATATTTGATCAATTTCAGACGGTAGAAGCTGGTAAAAATCTTCTCTCTTCATCTTTGGCCTTAGTGGTTGGTGTGTGAATTTGAATAATAGTTGCATTAACTGGCTTTCCTTGTGGGCATATGGATATTATCCTATCACTGACAGCATTATACTTCCGGACAGATCTTGAAATGTTATTTTTGATGATGAAGGCAACATCATTGTCCTTCAAGTTTTTGTTCCCAGTTAGTAGACTATATGATGGCCGTACTCGAAACGGCCCAAACTGGTCCATTTCAGCTCACTAATGCCTAGGATATCGAGGTTCATGTGTTCCATTTCATTTTTGAGTATTTTCAGTTTTCCTGGATTCATACTTCATACTTTCCATGTTGTGGTTATTAGTGGATGTTTGCAGCTGTTACTTCTCATGAAGATCCCGAAGGCTTTACTCCGTCCGCGACATTAAAGTCACTTTTATTTGAGGAGGCAGCTCTTTCCAAGTCATCTTCTGAGTGCCTTCCAACCTGGGGACACATTTTCTGGCACTATCTCTGACAATGTTCCACTGCTATTCATAAGGTTTTCTCTGGCTATTTCTTTTCCAAAGTAGGATTACGGGTCCTTCTGCTCACTCTGTCTTAGTCTGGAAGCTTAGCTGAAATCTGTCTACCATGGGTGACGTTGCTGGTACCTAAATACCAGTGACATGGCTTCCAACATTACAGAAACAAGCAAGCCTCCACTAACAGACTAGTGAGGGCTGCTCACAGGTGTTAGTAGAGCTTACTATTAAACAGTCTGATAAAGAATTGTAATTGTAGTTAAGCAAGGAACATGATAGCAATGATTTTAATCATGACAGAAAATGCAAGCTGTCATATTCAACATTTGAAATGAATATCAGAAAATTGTTAGAAAATCAGTTTTGAAACCTGTAGCAGGCTTAGCTCCTTGGATGTAGATTCTGAGATGAGATTTCTTAACAGGGTGATTATCACAGACCAATTCCTGCAGAATGGAGAGGGCTAGATAGTGGAAATGGCTAACACGCTTGACTCCTAACCGAAGTTTGGAGGTTCCAGTCCCTCCAGATGCACCTTGAAAGAAAGCCCTGGAGACCTGCTTCTGAGAAATCAGCCACTGAAAGTTGTGTGGAGAGCAGGATAAGCACGGGGTCTTCAGAAGTTGGAGGTGACTGGAGAGAGACTGGTCCTGCGGAAAGTAAGGAGTGGGTACAGAAGCTTGAGGAGATGCAGACAAATCTTACCAAACCTATGGGTAGCTAGGGAGCACTTATGCCCATCAGAGTTGTCCCTCATTGGGCAAAAGGGTCAGGACCTTATATTTTGCCTTGATTCATCATTAAATGTGGGTTGGCTAGGCAAAGCTGTGTCCTGACGCAAGGTCAGGCAGTCCCTGAAAGTACTGAGAGCCAGGAGAAGTATCTAGTCGCATTAGGGATTGCAATGGCACATCGTCTGCCTGTCACAAATACTACATTTAAAATGCCGCATTTTTATTTGATTGTCTAAGAGTCAGATCCGATTCGATGGCACTTGGCTTGGCTAATTATTTGACAAAAATATAATATAATGACATTTTTCCACCAAGTCTATATAGAAAATCTCCAATCCACTATAGTTTATTTAGTTGCTATACAAACACAATCATTCTTAGATGTGCCACAATATGAAGCACTGTGCTATACAGGAGCTGAGAAAAAAGGCCTTGAATAATTTCACTTTTTATTTTTTAGTGGCTTCCAGGAGGTAGATATTGCCAGGAATGCATACATTTGATCTTCTGAAAATATGAATACCAAAGGACCTTCTCTATTTGTTTTGGTGGCATTCTGATGCTGAAAAGCCACTAGTGACACATATTAGGAATTATTCATGGTTTCTCTTAATTCATTGGTTCTTGGCAGTAGCATAAATGTTAGAAACAGTTGAGTTCCTTATGAAAGCAACAAGTTGCCAGTGTCATTTTAACTTGGCTGCAACTTTTATTGGGTTTGTATAACTCTCAGCAGCTATTACTCAAGCCAAGCCAGTCAAGTGCCGTTGAGTCAAGGCTTTTTCTTATCATCTGTGTTTTATAATCTGACACCTGGTTATTGAAAATTTGTGGTTGACCTAAAATCATAAGTCATTTTCTAAACTTGGCTGAATATCAAGATTACTGGGGGACTAGTTAAAAGGATTGGAATACATTAGAAGCTTGTTACAAGTGATAATTCCAGAGCAGCCCTCTTGTTATCTAGAGTTACTAAATTAGAATCTCCAAAGAAATGTTTTTTTAATGATTATCTAGGGATGGAAAACAAGGACACAGTATGGTTTAAGGTCTTTGTAGCCACCACTCTTCTGCCAGTGGAAGACTTTTTTTCTAGCCTGGTTTGTGTTAGGTACTCAATAATCATTTTTTGACACTGAATGCATCTTATAAATCTTGTTTTATTTATTTCGTATGCAATCTTTAAAATTGCCTCAAGCATCTTAGGGAATGAACTGACGTATGAATAAGACATAAATGAAGTTTCAACTTTCTTCTAATGATTGGCTCTTTCTTGGCTGCAAGCTTTTTGTTGGCTAACCAAAAAGTCTCTGGCCATCAACTTGATTCTGACTTCTAGTGACCCTATAATACAGAATAAAATTGCCCCATACAGATTTGAAGGAGTGCCTGGTAGATTCTGACTGCCCATCTTTTGGTTAGCAGCCAAGCTCTAACCACTATACCATCATGGCTCCCTAAATGACTGAAGACATGTTAATAAATATATAATTGAACCTTAAAAATAGTCCAAAAATTCATAGGCCTTTCACTACCATTCTACTTATTGTTGCTCTAAATTTCCTCCGTCCTAAAGAAGACACAAAGATCTTTCCACAAGAAACAGGACCAAAAATTGTGTTGGTTGAAAATATCCAAAGTAGGCCAAAGAAAATCAGTTACCATTGAGGTGTTGCCATCTCATAGTGACCCTGTGGTGTCAAGGTGGAATCATACTCCACAGTGTTTTCAATGCCTGAAATTTTAAGTAAATCACCAGGTCTGTCTTCCAGTGGGGACTATGGGTGGACTTGAACCTCCAAACTTCCTGTTAGTAGTTGAGCATGTTAACCATCTGCACCATTCAGAAACTTTAGGTGAAAAAAATAAAAGGTAGAGAAAGAAAGAGAAGGAAAAAAACCAAGAAACTGCTATAATCCTCATTTACTTTCTTGTCCAGTTTCTGTGTATTTGGGAATGAGATGAATGTTTCTGATGGATCTGTCCTGATCTCTTTTCCATCCAATTAAAATAGTTTTTATTTCGGAAATGGCTCTCTTACAGTGAATATGCTCAACCCACACCCTTACCCTAGTACACATGTTTTCTACTATAAGTTTATGTTCTACAGAGAACCTGCTTGTTAAGAATTATTCATAGATCTATATCAAATTTGGGAAACCCTGGTGGCATAGCGTTTAAGTACTACATCTGCTAACCAAAAGGTCAGCAGTTCAAATCTGCCAGGTGCTCCTTGAAAACTACTCTGTCTATATGGTCACTAAGAGTCACCATCGACTTGAAAGCACTAGGATTTTTTTTTTAAATAATAAATTCAGAGGAGGTATAAAATTATTATCAAAAATTGTCTCCTTGGTATACAAAATATCTGAATCATTATAATTCCAATGATGCTATCAGTTTCAATAGAAGAATCACTACTGAGATTATTTTTAAATTTACTAACAAAAGGAATTTTATTATGAAAATAGTCTGGACTTAGCCATATTGCAAGTAATGCTTTTATTCTCTAATTAGAATTTTAAGCAATGCAGGCTGACTGAAGAAAACAATATTAAGAAAACAAAATTGGACTAGAAACATAATATTAATCTCTGAGCCAAGATGTAAAAAACAATCTGAAACAAAATTTTGAAGTTTCTAAAATTAAACTGAAAGGAATAATTAAAAGTCATTTGCATTATGTAAGCTTCTGAGCTGGACTTCCATTTGTATGACCATAACTGCAGGCAGTGTGCACCATGGAGTGATGTGGTGTCATCCACAGGAATAGTTATGGGCCATGAAAAGTGGGGACCTGTGATCTTTTACAGACAATAAGCTGAATTTAGAATGTCTCATGGCTAGAAAACAACTAGGCGGTGCTCATGGGCTTCTGTAGTAGAGACATCAAAGCAAGGTTCCTTCCACTAGTCAGTCCATAAACATTACAAGGCTCCATTTGCTTGAAGGGAGGCACGGAGCGGGCAAACTCTTACTGCACATGGCTACTAACCCAAAGGTGGTAGTCTGAGATCACTGAGAGGTATCTCAGAAGAACTGCCTGGGGAACTACTTCTGAAAGTACCAAAAAACAAATTAAAAAAAAACAAATAAATCCACTGCCATCAAGTTGATTCTGACTCATAGTGACCCTATGGGTCAGAGTAGAACTGTCCCACAGAGTTTCCAAGGAGCACCTGGTGAATTTGAACCACTGACCTTTTGGTTAGTAGGCATAGCACTTAACCACTACACCACCAGGGTGTCCCTAAAAGTACCAGCCACTGCAAATCCAGGACGTGTTCTACTTTGACATAAATGAGGTCACCATGTGTCAGGATCTTCTTGACTGTTACTAGCTTATATGTCTTGAAAACCTAGTGCTCAGAAGGATTCTTCAGGATGGTGGGATACAAAAGGAACTCAAGAAGCAGTTACTTGCCTGAGGGGCTTACAGTCTTTTTAAGACTATAGAAACATGAAAAAGCCTAGGAGGGTGCTGGAATAAGAAGTCAAAAAGACACTAAGGAGGGGTTGGCATTTAAGTTGAAGGACTGAAGAATGTAGTCTACCGGGGTAGGTGGGGAAGGTAAGATAAAATATTTTAGAGTGAAGAAAAAGTATTAAAGAAGCCTGGACAGAAGACGAGCATAAGAAGCAACTATTCATTATTTATATCCTGTCTCATTTCGAATAGAGTTGAAAAAAGCTCATAAGGACACTAATAATTTAGTAATTGTTTTTGAAAAACTAAGACATTAGTGAAAGAGGAAAAAGTGGATGACAGACGAATTTAAGTTTGAAGAACATAAAATGTGAACTTAGGGGTGCTGATGTTCTATTTATAGGGAATCAGCCAGTGATCGAGAAATAAGCTGAGACCTCTTTGAGTGATTGCTTTTGCCATCTGATACCCTCTGCATAAAAGTCTCTTTACCTGAATTCTTAAGAAACCTCTCCCATATGTGCTGGCCAATACCATAGCCATGCCACTAAGCGATGCTAAGCACCTGAAGTTTGGCTAGTTCAAACCTAGGTATGCTATAAGTATAAAATATACACTAAATTTTTAAGACTGGGTATGGACAAAGGCTTGACGGCACCTGACTGGCTGGCATGGACAAAGGAATATAAATTGTCTTGAAAGTTTTTTAAATCAATTATACATTGTGACAATACAGTTTTAGATATAGTGGTTTAGATAAAATACATTATAAAAATTAATTTTAACTGACTCACTTTACTTTGTTAAGTAGTTAATAGAAAACTTAAAATCATGTATTTAGCTTACATTATATAGAAATAGGTACACTTAACAGTACTGCTTCAGACTTCTACTATATATTTAATCCTTACTCATCACACAATTCTAATACTTTTTGTTTGTATTTTATCATTTAGCAGCAACTGGAAGCAACAAAAAAGAGAAGGTGGTATTTCGACATGGAGAAAAAGAGCCTGGTGATTAACTTCACAAAAACAGCCAATGAAAACCCTATGGATCACAATGGTCCAATCAGCAACCCATCATAGGAAAGGTAGTTTTTGTTCTTATGTGAGCTCACCATAAGTAGTCAACTCTAAGGTGAATGACAACAATACTGCAGCCTTAATTAACATTCCGGGGAGGAAAACCATATACCCCATTTTCCAGTTATGACGGTAACCTCTTGAGAGTTAAGAAACATGGCCAGGTCATACAGCCAGTGAGTGGCAATTCCAGAATTCAACTCAAGTCTGTTAGACTTCAAATCCTGTATTCCTTCTTCTTAGAAAATATCGTTTCCATGAAAACAAAGAAATGAGCAACCAGAGCTAATCCTTGTTTTCATATAATATAATAAATAACATTCCTAGTGATGACTGTTTTTAGGAGACTTGCTGGTAGAATGGTTAAGCGCAGCTGCTAACCAAAAGTTTGGCAGTTTGAACCCACCAGCAGCTCTGAGGAAGAAAAAGACCTGGAACTGTGCTCCCATAAAGATTTGTAGCCCAGGAAAACCTATGAAGTCAGTTGTGCTCTGTTCTACATGGTCACTAGAAGTTGAAATCCACTAGCATAGAACAACAACAATGCTGACTGTGTTTTTAGGAAAAGATTAAATTATGTTTAATGTGACTAGACTACATTTTGGAAAACATTTACTTACAAATAATTAAGATAATACTCAAATTTATTTCTACTTAAAAGAATAAGATTCCCTATAGTTTGTGCGTTCCGTTTGGTTTCTTTGTTCTCATGGCACTAAAAGAAAGATATTTCACAAATTCCTTAGAAAAAAAAGAAATTGAGACTTTCACTTACATAGCCTACAGTTTTCCGGGTCGCCACAAAAATGACTTGATGTCTATAAAACTGTGTAGCTTCTGAGTAAAGCATCACCAAACCAAAAAACCCAACCCTTTGCCATTGAGTTGACTCATAGTAACTTTGTAAGTCAGAGTAGAACTGCCCTACTGGGTTTCCAGGGAGTGGCTGGCTGGCTTGAACTGTTGACCTTCTGGCTAATAGCTGAATGATTAGCCACCGTGCCACCAGGGCTCCCAAGTATTGCTGGGAGATTTAAATTAGCACAGGTGTCTTGGAGAAGATGACTTTTTCATTTATTTTCCTAGAGGGAAAGGACAGGAACTGATAGAATAGGGAAGAGGAACTACTGTCATAGTTATAGAAGTAGTGAATAAAGAATTCTTTTTGAGGCTTCCAAGTTCATCTGTCTAGAACAGGGAGCTCTATTTTGAGTTTTTCAGACAGCAATTAATAAAATGGTGGAGATACAGTCCAGCTTTACTTTTTTCCTTGTGATGGTCCCAGTTTAGATCGCTCTTAGAGGACCTTGGAATGCTTTAAGGATCTGATGGCCTTTGGATGCTTTATTGGGTGGTATTAGAACCCAGACAGGTGGCGCTTTTATTGAATGACTTACTGAATGTGGATGTATTTCCGGGGAATAGAAACTGTGAACTCGTGAAAAAATATTAGTTCTGGGATGTTTCCTTTTGTTCCCACTTAGGTGTTACAGAAATGCTGAATTTCGTTTTTGAGAATCCTGGAAAAATATCTCATTTCCCTTTGTTTTTCCTTTCTTCCTTATTTTTTTTTTTTATAGCTGTGATCCTGTGCTGTGCTCTTACAGAATATGGGCCACCAAAAAAAAAAAAAAGAAACTAACGTCTCTGTTTGTATACTAACTCATCCTAGAGGTGCTGCTCCCTGCTCCTACTCTCCATTCTATCCATTTTTATCCGATTGCTCTTTTTTTCTTTCTTTTTAAAGATAGACTCAGTGCTTCTCTCTGGTGAGGCACATGGGGCCCCAGTTGGGAAACCCCAAACCAAAAAGGTTATATATATATGTTTTGGTCTTTAAACGCAGTGTAGCTATGGAGATGCTTGTTTTTTAAAAATTAATGAGAGAATTATAGAGAAGTAAGCCAGGTAACTTCTCAGGGTCAAAGTTTTGTTAAGCCCTGAATTTTTAAAGGATTTGTGAGCTGTTGTTGGCTGAGGTTCTAGAGACATTGAGTCCCTCTGGGACTAGTCCCTCTGGGACCCTTTAGATTTTCCGTTGAGCCCGTCATTTTACAGCACTCTTTAGTTATTTGAGAAATGGTGAGTGAAGGGGAAGATGTGCGAGTCTGACTGAATATGAGGGAGATTAAAACGGGAAGTGCAGCAACTGAGGATAGAAGCTGTTATGTGAGCGTCCCAGTGACTTATTCTCAAATATACAGATTATTTATTTTTTGTTACTTCGCAACCAATTCTTTTGTTTTTTAACCTACGCATAGTAAAATTTGCTCTTTTTTGTTACGTAGTTTTATGAGTTTTGACAAGTGCATAGAGTTGGGAAACTACCCCCCAAAATTCGCTTGTGTGCCCCTTGGTAAGCTATTGTATTCCCTCCCCCATCTCCTGGAAACATTGATCTGTTCTCTGTTCCTATAGTTTTGCCTTTCCTGGAATTTTGTTGAAATAGTTATACAAAGATGGCGAATCTAGCTTCTCCGACTTGACACGATGTCAGCAGTTCATTCTCCTGGCTGAGTAGTGTTCTAGTGAACACAATACTGCTCAGCTGGTTCACGCATTCACCAGTAAAAGAAAATCCAGGTTGTTTTCAATTTTTGAAAACTACGAGAAAAGCTACCATAAACATGCGCATATAGGCTTTTGTGTGAATGTAAACTTTCATTCCACTGAGGTAAACAACTGTCTCAGTGTCACATTACTAGGTTATTAGTTTTCCTATTGTTGCTGTGAAGAGCCACAGTGGTGCAACGGTTAAGCGCTTGGCTGATAATTGAAAGTATGCAATTGGAACCTTCCAGAGGCTCCTGGGTAGAAAAGACCAGGCCACTTGCTATTGTAAAGATTATGGCCTAGGAAACCCTCTGGGACAGTTTGCCTCGGTCATATAGGGTCTCTATGAGTCAGAATTAACTTGGCAGCGTGAAACAACAACAGCACTGCTGCTGTGACAAGTCACCACAGATGTGGCTTAAAACCATGCACGTTTATTCTCTCATATAGAGTTCAGAATCTAGAATGAGTTGGCAAGTTGATTTTTTTTCTGGAGGCTCAGGAAAAGACTCAGTTTCCTTGTCAGCTTCTAGAGGCTGCCTACGTTCATTACTTAGCCCCGCATTACTCAGTCTTTGCTTTGTAGTTATGTCTTCTTCCCTGACCCTCTTCCTTCCACATCCCTCCTACAGGGATGATATGCAGTTCCTGGGTGATGCTAATGGTTACCATGCTCAGCTGCTGGCCCAAAGGTAGCGGGGTGGAGTTCACACAGAGGCACATCTGTGATCTATTTCTGAAAAATCAGCCATTAAAAACTTCATAGAGCACTGTTCTACTCTGATGTATGTGGGGTCACCAGGATTTGAAACAGGCTTGACTTCCACTGGTCGAGGTGGTGTGATCATATTAAGGCCAACCTTAGTAATCCAGGATGATCTCACCATCTCAACATCCTTAATTTAATGTAATCTTCTGAATTCTCTTTGCCATTTAAGGTAACATACAGGTTTTGGGAATCAGGATGTGGACATCTTTGGAAGGTGGTATTGTTCTGCCTATGACTTGGTCACAAAATAAGCACAAACTTAACTTTATAAGAAACTGCCAAACTTGTATTTTTTTTTTAACTGTATTATTGTACTAATGATTTTTTCTGAATTTTCCAGGTGTTTATGATACAGAGAGCTCATCAATCGGTTTATATTTATGTGTATCAACTTGCAACTTTTTAGTTGTGTACTAGAGAAAACCAAACAGAATGAGTGGCTTCAAATAAAAAAGAATTATTAGTTCATGAAAAAAAAAAAAAGGTCCCCAAACTGAAGTTTTGTTTATAAGATTTCCAAATTCAAGGCCCTAGAAAGGTCATGAAACTTCAGTTTTTCTCTCGTTTGGATTTGCATCATTCTCAGGCTCCATGTGGTAGAAAGACGGCTGCAACTGCCTTTATGCCCTACATTCATTACATCTTCTTAGCTGTCTTTGGATCACCTGCCATCCCTGAACCAATTATTCTGGCTATAAAATACGATGTGTTGATCAATAAAGTCTTTGTCCCATCATCCACTCCTGAGCTGGACAAGGAGCTTGGTGAGACACATATGGAAGAAAATATGGAGGGATGGAGTCTAAACAGAAAGTAGAGGCTATTGTGAGAAGGTGTCTCTGAGTGGTGCAAGTAGTTAAATGTTTGGCTACTAACTAAAAGGCTGGTGATTTGAACTCACCCAGAAACAATAGGGAGAAAGGCCTGGTGGTATGCTTCTGAAAGGTCATAGCCTTGAAATTCTATGGATTTCTACTGTGTACATATGGGATTGACATGAGTAGGAGTCAACTTGAAGGCAACTCTTCAGTTGTTTGTTGCTAGACAAAAGGATACTGATGTTGGAGATACACTCTGCAAATGTCTACTCTAATTTTCTAAACACTACATGGGATTTTAGAAACAATCTCTTTTTTAAGAGACTGGAAACTGGTGTGAAAACAAGTATAGAAGAGGAGGGTGGCTCACTGTCAGCATGCACGTTGACTTTTTAACTGCAGAAAGCTCATGTATATCAATCAGCCCTCTGAGCCAGTGCCCTAAGAGAGACCTGACATGAAATTACACAAGTAGTTATGAGACTCAAGACACTGGAGGTCTTATTATTACATAGAAAACAAAGACACTGTGTTAAATTCAATGACACCGCCAGGGATTGCTTAGAGACTCAATGAGAAGAATAGCAACTAGGAGTGTACTAAAGCCAGCTTGTGTTGGCTCACAAAAGCAAGCTGTCTGGATGTCTTCCCAACTCTGCATCTAGTAACTTCATGTTGATAGCTTGAAATACTCCATGGTGGAATATTTACACCATGGAAATTGGTAAATGTCATACATCTGCGATATGTTTTCTACGCAGTGAATTGCTCAACATTTACTAATACAACACTGAGGGTAGCAAATACTTGGATGCAATAAAATGGATAACACTGTGTGATCATTTTAAATTAATTCAGAGAAAATGAATTATAGTTGTTCTAATAGACATGATGTGGCCAGTGTCTCCCTAGTCTTTAATCTGTGTAATATACTACCAGCAGCAGATTAATCTTCCTAAAGTGTCCAGTCATTATTTGAAAAACAACAGCAAAGGCTGTCTATGAACTAACTACTGACATACACAATAGAGAGAAGATGGAGATCACTATGTGTATATGGCAAGAAGGGGAGATGGTTGTCTTCATAGAGGAAAGAACAACTTGAGTTGAAGAATGCATTGGAGTGTGGACATGACATGTAAGTTTCCAAAATTAACTTTTATGTATGACAAGATAGAGGTTGAGGTTCATTTTTTTCCAGTGCCTTAGCTGAGTGTATCAACAGTTCTCCTTTGAACACCATGAAGAATTAGCACCAAATTCTGCTTATTCACCACTCTGTTTCTTCTCTCTGTCATAGGTTCCAGCACTGGCTCTGTTAAATTCATGTGTCTACAGCCAGTATCAGAACAACAGAGGTCTTATGTTCCAAACCACTTATAAGTCTGCTCTGACAGCATCTTTCTCTGTGGTCTCTTCAACCACTGGCTGCTGTGATGCTAGATCGTTGATCTGGGTACCACTTTTCTCAAGAGGAGCATGAAGGAACTCCTGAAATACTAGTAGAACAAGAGATATTCATTTTAACGTCATCAGAAGCTAGGCAGATGTTTCATTTTCTAAAAAGTACATTTTATTTTCTATCCCACTGCACCAAAACCCTGCTTCCATTTCTTTGATTTGTCATCTTCCAGGTTTTCTTCCACCTCCTGTTTTCATGAGGTCAGCTGAAAATTGAGGATAACTTTCTTCCCAGTAAGACCTCCAGTGTGTTGAGCCTCATAACTTCTTGTGTAATTTCATGTCAGGTCTCTCTTAGGACACTGGCTCAGAGGGCTGATTGATATACATGAGTTTTCTGCAGTTAAGAAGTCAAGGTGCATGCTCACAGTGAGCCACCCTCCTTTCCTATAACTTGTTTTCACCCCAGTTTCCAAGGAGAACAGTCTTTTCCTTTAGGTTATCTATACTCTAATGGTTCCTTTCTTGCAAAACTTACTGAAAAAATTAATTTCACAGCTCAAAGAAAATTGCACATTTTCATGTAAAATACTGGCCTTTGTTTTCTGGCTTAAGAACAAACCTTTATGTGCTAGAATTCATGATAGATTTGAGGGAAACATTTTGAACACAGATGTTTAGCACATCAAGGGGTCAAACAAAAGTAGTCTCTACGAAGTTTCAGCTTTTGTTTTATGTACTTTCAGAATACGTATCATGGTTTACATGGAAGTTCAGTAAGAACATTAAGTACTGGCACTAAGTGTTTTAAGATGTCTTTCGAGAAAGGTTAAGAACATGGTAGCTTAAAGGGACTTAATAGCGGGATAAACAAGTATTAGTATGAAGTGGTTTAAAAGAATTCAGTCTAGAGTTGAGCAAAGATCTTCAGAAGAGAGAAAGAAAGGAGAAGAAGCATGGCCCTAATTTTCTGAACCATATAAATCTAGATCTGAATTGTGACTTGAGTAGTTATTTGTGATTTGATCTTATGTATTTGGCTTAAGATTTCTGGAGCTCAGATTTTTAGCTTGTAATATGTACATACTGTACCTACCTCAAGGAATTGCTATGATTAAACAAATGAAAGTATCTGAAGCTTTTGGCATATTGCCTGGTACTCTACAAATGTTATTCATTGGACATCTTTCTTAAGCGGTAGACAGAACAGCAAACAAAACTTGAGAAAAATACCTGAATGGGGATCTTCATGCCTTAGTAGAGACGGCAATGGGCTTGGATTTTGGTTTAGTATAACTTTGTAGCTACCTCTTTTTTTTGGAGGACACTGGTGCAACTAATAGGTGGCCTCTGCCATCTATCCAACGATAGAGAGACCAACAGTAGCTATAGGGCTTAAGCATGTGTAGGTCACCTAATAGTCCCACTGAAAGCAAAACAGGCTAAATGTAGATATTTGAGTCATTAGCTTTAAGAAGATAAATACTGTGAGAAATTCTTTGAGCGGCTTCTGCATTTTTGAGCTAAAAAGTGCTCTGGCTAGTGAGCTGAAACAAATTCAGGAAAGATACACTCTTGAGAAAATGAAAAGCTTCAATGTTTGGAAAACCTATGAAATGAACCCTTCACTTTGTCTGGAAAACTTGTTGAGGGCAGGACCAACTTGTTCTGCTGAACAAATTTAGTTACAAGTAGGCCACCTCATAAGATGTCCTATTTCACTTTTGAACAACTGTAACTTTAGAAATTAATTTACAATTGATCAATTAATTGACTTTTAACATTTTAATGAAGCAACTTCAATATTAATCAACATCAATTTGAACTCCTGGTATTCCTTCACAGCAGTACTGACAGAAAATTTTTTGCCTTCAGTTTTTAAAAATTTTTATTGTTGTAAAAGTATAAAGAACACAACCTTTGCCAGTTCAACCTTTTTACATGTACAATTCAACAAAAGCAACTACATCTATCATCTTGTGCTTCTATCACCCATATCCACTTCCAAATTTCCCATCCCTGTAAATGACAACTCAACACTACCTAAGCAGTAATAACCCCCTTTCTCCTACCCCTCTATCCCCAGTAACTACTGTTAAACTCTACTGTCTATTCCTTTACCTGTTCTAGGTACACTGCATGTTAGTGAATGAGGTCTTGATTTTCACAAGGCTGGTTTGTGTGGAAAGAGCTGTTTATGATTATGGCCTTTTGCCCTCAACCTCAAAGTTGTACAGAAGTCTTTCACAGTTGTTGGGGGATAAGGATGGAAGTCAGGAGTTAAGAGGTAGCTGTGAAGCCAACCCAGTACAAAGTCATTAACACTGCGGAAACAGCAACATGATGTTCAAGCTCTCCTGTTGGTAGCTAGAACACGTCTGCTGACAAATGATACCTTACTTTTTTTTCAAGGCACTTAACATTCTGTGACACTTTCCCAGAATATATCAGTAGATAGAACTTTTTCAGTTGTTAGTTGTCCATAGAAAAAAAATGATAATCACATTTTCATGGGTTTCCTGTATTACAATATTTAAATCTTAGACATTGATTGCTCTTTGAAATTTCAAATACTAATGAAGAAAATGTGTTGGAAAGAAATAATGTTTACATTTAGGCTTGTTAAAATCCTGGTGATGATATGGGTAATTCTTCAAATGACGCTGATTTATTAACACACTGTATCTGTTATCTGCCCCATGTTAGACACCCCAGAAAAAGAAAGACCTTAAGGAATTGTTAGTGGTTTACTTAGGAGAATAATCACGAAAATAATGAAGATTACCTTTCGGAGGAATGACTCTTCAGAAGTGAGGTTCACTAGGAAGCAGGGTTTTTAAGTGTTAAAGTGGAAAGTGATGCTGAATTTTGTCTCACTAGAGTTGGGAAGGCAGTGCTCATGGTTTCCTTTCATAAAATAATTATCTTCAAATGGAACATAATTTTATAATTGACTGGAAACTTAAAGATATTTTTGTTTAGTCTTCTTCAGTTTACAGATAGTTTCTAACAGATAATTACTACCATCTATTCTATTCTATTTTAGGAAACTCTGGTGGCAGTGTGGTTAAGTGCTAGCTATATCTGCTAGCCAAAAGGTTGGCAGTTTGAATACACCAGGTGCTCCAAGTGCTCTGAAACTTTATGAGGGTAGTACTGCTCTGTCCTACAGGGTTACTATGAGTTGGAATTGACTCAGTGGCAGTGGGGTTTTTTATTCGTGTGTGTATTCTATTTTACCACCGTGCCTCTCTCATTTTGTTTTATTGGGGTGGATTGTGTGTTGCTGTGTTACTAGCTGATTTGCCTCTAGCATTTCAAATACTGGCAGGGTCACCATTTGTGAACAGGTTTCAGCACAGTTTGCATGATAAGACAGATCGGGCAGTCTGCTTCTAAAAAACTGGCCATTGAAAACCTTATGAATAGGAGTCTAACATTGTCTGACGTAACATTGGAAAATGAATGTCTCAGATTGGAAGACACTTAGAATATGGCTGGGTAAGTGCTGCCTCCTCAAAATACAATTGACCTTAATGATATGGATGGAGTCAAGCTTTCTGAGCTTTCAGTCACTGATGTGACTTTACTCAAAATGAGAAGAAACAACTGCAGATATCCATTAATAAGGAATGTGGAATGTATAAAATATGAACCCAGGAAATTGAAAGTCATCAAAAATGAAATGGAATGCATGAACACCAACATCCTAGGCATTAGCAAGCTGAAATGGACTGGTATTGACCACTGTGAATCAGATAATCATATGGTCTATAAATCTAGGAGTGATGAGTTGAAGAGAAATGATGCCACTTTTATCATCGAAAAGAATATTTTAACATCTGTTCTGAAATGCAGTGCTGTCAGTAATGGAATAATATGTATACATTTACAAAGAAGACCAATTAATATTACTATTACTCAAATTTATGAACCTACGGCCAAAATGAGGGAACTGAAGATGTTTCTACCGATTTCTGCAGTTTGAAAATTGTCAAATGTGCAACCAAATGTATTGATAATATTGGTGATTGGAATGTAAAATTTGGAAAGGAAGGAAAAGGATCGGGTGTTGTAAAATATAGCCTTGGTAATAGAAATGATGTTAAAGATCACATGACAAACTTTTGCAAGATGAATGACCTCTTGTAAGTTGCTTTTCTTACTGACATAAAATGACTATGCGTATGAACTTTGCCAGATGGAGTTACATGAGAATCAAATTGACTGCATCTGTAGAAAGAGATGATTGAAAACAGTATCATCAGTCAGAACAAGGCCAGGGTATGACTCTAGGACGCACCATTGATTTCTCATATACAAGTTCAAATTGAACCTTAAGAAAATTAGAACCGGTCCACAAGAGCAAAAGTATTACCTTGAGTATATCCTGTCTTAATTTAGAAACCATCTCAACAGATTTGATGCATTGAACACTAATGATCAAAGACCAGAAGAGTTGTGGAATGACATCAAAGACATCATACATGAAGAAAGCAAGAGGTTATTAAAAACACAAGGAGGAAAGAAAAGACCAAAATATATGTCAAAAGAGACCCTGAAAGTTGCTCTTGAACATAGAGTGCTGAAGCTCAATTAAAAAGAGCTGAGTAGAGCTTTCCAGAGGGTGGTTCAAGAAAATATTTAGGGAATATACTTAGGGAAAATATTAAATGCTGCAGGATGCATCAAAAGAAAATGGAAGGAACACAGAGTCACTGAACCAAACAGAATGGATTGATGTGCAGATCTTTTTGGAGGCATCATATGATCAAGAATCAACAGTATGAAGGAAGAGGTACAAACTTCACTGAAGGCGTTGCAATAGTGAAGAACAAGTCTCCAGGAATTGATAGGACACTCATTAAGATATTTCAACAAACAGACACATTGGTGGAAGCCCTCACTCATTCATGCCAAGGAATTTGGAAGACAGGTACCCGGCCAACCAATGGGAAAAGATTCATATTTCTAACCCTTCCAAAGAAAGGTGATCTAACAGAATGCAGAATTTGTCGAACAATATCATTGATACCATACACAAGTAAAGCTGTTGAAAGATCATTCAAAAGTGCAGTATATTGACAGGGAACTTCCAGAAATTCAAACTGGTTTCACCAGAGAATGTAGACCAGAGAAACTTACAGGGTGGAGAGAATTTTTAGTTGTGTAACAGACCACAAGCATTTTCAGAATCTGACATGATGGTAATCAGTAAGAGCTGGAGAAAGAAGGGATGATGTCTGGGTATTTTAACCACAGAAGAATGGATAAAATAGGGACAGGTGAAGTAGAATCAAAATGATCCATTTTAGTGTCACTTAAATGTGTCTAGAAGGCTGAGAATTAAGTTAAACTTCCAAAATACCAAAACTGTGGTACAGTGACTCCTATGCTCCAAATGTAGCTTTAAACATAGATGTATGTAGATGTTTTCTGTGTAGTCAATGTTGTTTTATTCCTATTCTCATCTTATTTTTTAAAATGCAGAAAAAACTTTCAGTGAAGGACAGAACATCCAGAAAAAAGTTCCATAGAGGCACAGAAGATCTAAATGCCACAATCAACCAATTTGATCTCATAGGTATATACAGAACACTCCACCCAACAACAGCCAAACATACTTTCTTTTCCAGCTGACGTGAAACATTCTCCAATATAGACTACATATTGAACCACAAAGCAATCCTAAATAAAACACCAAAGCATTGAAATATTACAAAGCATCTTTTCAGGCCATAAAGCCATAAATGTAGAAATCAATAAAAAGAAAAGAAAGGGGGGAAAAAAGACACAGAAAATTTAACAATACCTTGTTAAAAAACCACTGGGTTAGAGAAGAAATCAAGCATGGAATAAAGAAATTCATGAAATCAAATGAGAACAAAAACACCTCCTTTAGGATACAGCAAATGCAGTGCTCAAAGGTAAATTTATCTCAATAAGTGCACACATCCAAAAAGAAGAATGGCCCCAAAGCAAAGTATTAACCCTGTAATTTGAATAAGTAGAATGAGAGGAGTGAAAGAACCTCCTAGATGTCAAAAGAAAGCAAATAACAAAAAATTAGAGCAGAATTAAATGAATCAGAGACTAGAAAAATGATTGAAATAATTAACAAGACCAAAAGCTGGTACTTTTAGAAGATCAACAAAATTGATAAACCGTTGGCTAGACTGACAAAAGCAAAACAGGAGAGGAAGCAAACAACCCAAACAAGGAATGAGATGGGTGGTCTCAACAGACCCAACCTAAATTAAACAAATCATAATAGAATGCTACAAAAAATAGTACTCTAACAAATTTGGGAACCTAGAAGAAATAGAGAAATTTCTAGAAACATGCTGTCTTCTTAAACTAACACAAAGAGAGGTAGAATAACTAAATAAACCGCGAACTGGAGTTGAGATTGAAAAGGTAATTTAAAGGCTCCCAACCGAAAAAAGCCCTGGTCCTGACAGCTTCACTGGAGAATTATATCCACGTTTCAGACAAGATTAACACCGCTATTATTAAAGGTATTTCAGAGCACAGAAAAGGATGGAATACTGCCAAATTCATTCTATAAAGCTAGCATAAACTGATACCCAAACCAGGTAAAGACAATATAAAAAAGGAAAATTATGGACCAATATCTCCCATGAACTTAGATGCAAAAATGCTCAACAAAACTGCAGGCAGTAATATTAAAAAACATATCAAAAGAATAACTCACCATGATCAAGTGAAATTCACACCAGGGGCACAGGGATGGTTCACTGTTAGAAAATCAATGTAATCAGCCACATAAATAAAACACAAGAACCACCTGATTTTATCAACTGATGCAGACAAGACATTCGACAAACTTGAACACGCATTCATGTTTAAAATGTTCAGCAAAATAGAAGGGAAATTTCTCAACACAATAAAAGACATTTATAGAAAGCCAACAGCCAATATTGTCCTAAATGGAGAGAGTCTGAAAACATTCCCCTTGAGAACTAGAACCAGACAAGGATGCCCTTTGTCACCACTTTTATTAAACATTGTGCTGGAGGTTCTAACCAAGGCAAGATAAAAAAATAAAGAGTATCCAAATTGTTAAGGAAGAAGTCGAAGTATCTCTATTTGCAGATGATATGACTGTTACACATAGAAAATCCTAAAGATCTACAAAAAAAATTCTACTATAACTAATAGGAGAGTCGAGAAAACCATCAGGATAGAAGTTAAACAAACAAAAATCAATTGTATTCCTTTATATCAACAAACAGAACATCAAAGAGGAAATCACTGAATCAAAACCATTTACAACAGCCCCTAAGAAGACAAAATACTTAGGAAAAAGCCTAAAAAGAAATGTAAAAGACTTATACAAAGAAAATTACAGGTCATTGCTGCAAGAAACAAAAAGAGATGTACATAAGGAGAAAGTACGTCACTCATGGGTAGGAAGACAACATAGTGAAAATGTCTATTCTACCCAAAGCAATTTATGGATACATGCAATCCCAATACAAATTCCAAAGGCATTTTTTTAATGAGATGGAAAAGCAAATCACCAGCTTCATATGGAAAGGAAAGAAGCCTTGAAAAAGAATAACACAGTGGGAAGCCTCATATTACCTGACGTTAAAACCTATTACACTGCTGTGGTAGTCAAAACAGCCTGGTGCTGGCGCAAACTGGATACATAGACCAATGAAACAGAACTGAGAATCCAGACAAGAACATCCACCTATAAGCAGCTGATATTTGACAAAGACCTAAGTCCAGAAACTAGAGAAAAGACAATCTCTTTAACAAATAGTATTGGCATAACTGGATATCTGGCATAACTGCAAAAAAAATTGAAACAAGACTCATTATGTCACACCATGCATGCAAACTAACTCCAAATAGATGAAAGACACAAATATAAAATCTTAGACAATAGAGATTACAGAAGAAACATAGGAACAATGCTGGGATTCCTAATACATGGCATAAACGGAATACAAATCATTACTAACAATTTACAAACACAAGAAGAAAATAATAAGTAACTGGGAACTCCTCATACACTACTGGTGGGAATGTAAAATAGTACAACTACTTTGAAAGTTGATTTGGCACTTTCTTGGAAAGCTGGAAGCAGAAGTACCATATGATACAGCAATTGCACTTGGAATATATCTAGAGAAGTAAGGGCTGTCACACAAATACATATATGCACACAAATGTTTATTGCAGCGTTGTCCACAGTAGCAAAAAATAGAATCACCCTAGGTACCTATCAACAGATGAGTGGATACACTATGTTATATTTACATAATGGAATACTATGCAATGATAAAAAACAGTGATGATCTTGGGAAACATTTCATAATATCAAGTAATTTTGAAGACATTGTGCTGAGTGAAGTAGTTGCAAAAGCACAAATACTGTATGTGACCACTATTATAAGGACTCAAGTGTTAAACACTGAAGAAAACAGTCTTTGGTGGTTGTAAGGATAGGAAGGCGGGAGAAGGGTGTTCATTGATTAGGCAGTGGATGCAAAGTGGGTGAAAGGAGGGACAGTGCACAGTAGAAGGAAGGTCAGTACAACTACATTAAACCAAAATATACCCCAGTATATGAAAATATATGAAACCAAAAATATGAAATTCAATATATGAAAATATATGAAACCAAATATACCCCAACACTTTGAAGCACAGAGTAGCAGTGGCTGGGGTCTGGGGACCACGTTTTCTAGAGACATCTAGGTCATTTGGTCTAGATCATTTAGCATAACAAAGTTTTTAAATAAAATATTCTGTATCCGACTTTGATGAGTTGTGCCTGCGGTCTTAAAAGCTGGCAAGCAGCCATCAGTTGGTCCCAACCCACTTGGGGCATAAGAGTATGAAATATGTCAAAGACATAAGGAAAATATGTGCCCAAGAGACAGAAGTATGAGCCCAGAGACTACATTAGCATGAAACCAGAAGAACTGCCCTGACAAGGAATACAATATAGAGTAATGAATGTGCTAGCCAAGCCAAGTCAAGTGCCATGGAGTCATAGCGGGAGATAAAGGGATGTGCAGAACGAGATCTCTGTTAAAAACACCAGACTTCTTGATAGACTGCAGGGTTTCTGGGAGACATGGCTTGTTGCCTCTCTCTTAGCCCAGAAATGAAATCAGTACTGATGTCAACTCTTCAGACAAAAGTTTGGGCTGGACTACAAGGCATAAAACCATACTGGCAAAGAGTGTGCTTCTCGGCTTTGAGCACACACATGAGATAACTTGGCAAATCCTGTCGAGAGGTGAGATGAGAGGGCAGAAGGAGACAGGAGCTGGTAGAACGAACACATGAAATAGAGAGTGGAAAGAGGAGTGTGTTGTCACATGGTGGGGAGAGCAGCTAGAGTCACACAGCAGAGTGTGTGCAAGTTTTCATATGACAAATTGACGTGGATTGTAAACTTTCACTTAAAATACAATAAAATATTTTAAAAAATAAAGTGGAGAAAAAGAACAAGGTATCTGGGACCTGGTAAATTCACCACATATTTACTTGTTACTTAGAAATATTAAAAAGAAAAATAATAGATAATATTGGACAATAAACAGACCTTGTTCTCTAGAAGCTTAGATTCTGGTTGGGAAATTGTAACTTCAACTGTAACTGAAGAATTCAGAATTTAAAAACTCTTGATTTTTGTTTCTTTTTACATACAATAAGCAAAATTAAACCATTTTTACAATGTCTCCCTGATACACTTTTCAGTAGAAATAAGCAGATATTAACCCTTAGTTTTAATTAAGGGGCTAATAGCTTGGTATACAACCTTTGAAGGTACTACATTTAATCTATGGTTCGTATTTTATTCAAAGCAGTTAAATTGGTCTATAACAATGATTCTGCTAAGAGAATTTTTAAGCTGTCAATTTGCCTCCATGCAAAGCATTGTTTATATAAAATAATTACAGCCTGTAATTATTAAGTGCCATGCTAAGAGCTTCACAAGAGTTATCAAATTCAATCTCCTTGACAGAGGTGTTCTGTACATCTATTGTCCCCGTTCTACAGATAAGAAAATCAGCATAAAAACATGAATCTGCTTAGAGAGGGGAAAAGGCTTGAGGTGTCTGCTCAGGTGCACAGAGTTTAGTGGTAATGGTGAATAGCTGTCCTCTTAAAATACCATTTGGTAATCTTCCATTTGTTAATAATTTAAGACAAATAGTGAAATTGCTGGGCTACTTTTAGATCACCTTGATACTTGAACTTACCTAGAACAGTATAAGGACAGGTGTTTCTTTTGTAAACTTGCCCTGTTTCTTAAGCCAGAAGATGTAAAATATACATGTTCATGCAGTCTTTACTGCCTTGGTCATGACAAGAAGACATCCTACTGAATAATAATAATAATAATAATTTTTATAAAATATTTCAATACATTAGAATTCTTTTAATTCTACTTACTTTTTATTCTTACATGGTAATAAGTGGAGAAAAAATGTATCACATTATGTCATCACACTGTACTAGTTAACTGAAGCTGTTTGCCCTTTTTAAAGGCAACTTGGCTTCCTGGCAGCTGGGGGAAGTTACACTGCCCAAAGTGACATAATCTATGTGCGACAAAGCCAGGATTCAAACCTAGGCATGAATGATCCCAGAATCATAGGCCATTTACTTTGTCTTGTTGTTGCCACAAATGAAAACACACCTTTTATCATACTCATTATATCTATATTTAAAGAGATTGCAAATCTTCCAAATACATATTCAAGAGTTTTAAAATCATAAAGTAAAAACGTAAAGAACACAGCACAGGAAGTTACTTACCAGAGTAAATTGGAGGTATATGACTCATCACCATTAGGTACAGAATCATCATCCTTGTTGTGAATGTATGAAATTATTTAGGAAAATCAGCCAAAGGAGACACAGGTGGTGCTATCCCTTTTATATGTCGTAAAATGTTATAATGAAATTTTTCTGCCTTTGTTTTGGTTGAAAACCCAAGAAGATTCTACTTGCCCTGAAATCCACATCAACTCAGTGGGTCAGAGCAGGACTGTGCATCATGGGGTTGTCAACACTGATTTTTCCGAAATAGACCACCAGGCCTTTCTTCCAAGGCATTTCTGTAAGAACTCAAATCTCCAACTTTTGGGTTAGTTCCCAATGGCATTAACCATTTATAGCATCCAGGGAGTCCTCCCAAGAAAATAAGTGGCATGATGGGGCCTGGAGACAGTAGTTGCAGGGGACCACTAAGTCAGTTGGCGTAACAAAGTTTATTAAGCAAGTATTCTACATCCCACTATGGTGAGTGGTACCTAGGATCTTAAAAACTGGTGAGTGGCCATCTAAGCTACATCTATTTGTCCCATCTTATTTGGAGCAAAGGAAAATGAAGAATACCAAAGATACAAGAAAAATGTTAGTCCAAAGGACTAAAGAGTCAAATTAACCAGATGCTGTACCAGCCTGAGGCCAAAAAAGCTAGATAATGTCTATCTACCAGTAGCGACCACCCTGACAGGGAATACAACAGACAGTTCTGGACCGGGCAGGAGAAAAACGTAAAACAGAACTTAAATTCATATGAAAAGACCAGATTTAATGGTCTGACAGAGATTAGAGGAAGCCTCAAAACTATGGACCACGGATATACTGGTAACCTAGAACTGAAACCACTCCCATTTTTCAGACAAGGAGTAGACAGGACTATAAAACATAAAAAATAATATATGAGAGGAATATACTTCTTAGTTCAATCATATATATGAGACTAAATATGCAGCAACTACCCCAAAGCAGGATGAGACTGCACGGGAGACAAGAACTGATCAAATGGACACAATGAACTCAGTGTGGAAAGGGGGAGCATCCTGTCTCATTATGAGGATTGCAAATAATGTCACCAAACAATATGTGTATTAATTTTTATATAATAAATTAACCTGAGCTGTAAATTTTCACCTAAAGCACAGTAAAAAAGAAAAGAAAGTATGTGGCTCTTATTCTCGCCTTCAAGATGAAGTGCAAATCCACTTAGTGTGAACTACTGGAAAAGATGGTCAACAGTTGGTTTTAACATTCTGCTTTTCGCCAAGATAGAGTAACCTGAACCAAACAAAAACCCACTGCTACTGAGTCAATTCTGACTCATAGAGACCCATAGGACCAAGTAGAACTGCTCCATAGAGTTTCCAAGGAGCACCTGGCAGATTCAGACTGTAGACTTTTTGGTTAGCAGGCGCAGCACTTAACAACTATATCACCAGGATTTCCATCTCCAAGGCAGAGTAGCAGGGACCATTTTTATTTAGCTTGAAGCAACCAAGGGGAAAAAATCAAAAGTAACACAGGACAATAGTTCTCAAGACACAAGCTATTGGAAAGATCAGCAATCCTTTAGAGACGAAAAGCGAAGTAAACGTGCACTACATTTGCCCCACTTGCTGTCCTGAGAGATTCCAGCCTGTGGTACAGAGAAGAGTAGCTAAAGAAGACGCCAGTGAACTCCTTGGACTGCGAGTCCTGGAAGGCCAAAGCAGTTAGAAGCCTGGGACAGAATTCTGGGTGGGAGAGCTGCTCATAGAGAGAAGGTAGGAGACCTTCAGAAGTCTGCATTCAGCTGAGGACTCGTCAGCTGAGTCCAGGGGAAAGAACTTCTCAAGAGCATTAGAAAATGAATGTCCTACATTCACACAGGGACAATTCCCCTGAGCACACAGGAAAACCATTGGATCCATGGGACCTTGGGTGGTGAACTCAGAAGGGTTCTTTTTTCAATAAACTGGCTATTTCTCTTGTCCCATCTGACAAACATGAAGACAACAATCAAAATATCAAACTCTTTCCAAATGACTTAACCACAATGATATGTCACTGTATCCACATTTGATCAATTAGAAAAAAAGTCAGACTTTAGCAAGCATTAGTGAGAGTGTGCAGAAACTGGAACTCTCATACACTGCTGGTGGGAATGTAAACAACTCATGGCCATTCTGGAAAACAAGCAATTTTTTCTTTATTTATTGTGCTTTAGGTTAAAGTTTACTGCTCAAGTTAACTTCTTATCCAAAAATTTATACCCACATTATTTTGTGACAGAGGTTGCAATCCCCACAATGTGACATCATTCTTCTGCTTTCTGCTCTTGGTTCCTGTGCTCATTTGTCTAATTCTGGCCCTTTTCTGCCTTCTCATCCTGCTTTTTAGACAGTAGCTGTGCATTTGGTCTTAAATATCTGATCAAACTACGAAACACATTCACGACATGTGTTATTTTTTGTTTTGTATGCCTGCCTAATCTTTTTATTTTTTAATCCATGGACTGACAAGAGAACAAACAGATCAGTCCTGGAAGAAGTATAATCAGAGTGCACCTGAGAATCAAGGATGGTAAAACTGTGTCTCACATACTTCGGACAGGAAGGATCAATCCCTGGAGAAGGACATTATGCTTAGTAACGTGGAGGGTCAGTGAAAAGGAGGAAGACCCTCAACAGGATGGATTAACACAACGGGTGCAACAATGGGCTTAAGCATAAGAATGATCGTGGCCGTGGTGCAGGACCTGGCAGTATCTTATTCTGTAAGTGCACAGAGTCGCTATGAGTTGGAAATGACTTGATGATACCTAACAACAAAAATAAACTTTGAAAAGTAGCCTTTGGGAATGGTTTCAGTTCTGGGATAACAGTGCATCTGGAGCCATAGTTTTGGTAGTTCCTCCAGTCTGTCAGACCATTAAATCTTGACTTTTTACATGAATTTGAGTTCTATATTTTTTTCTACTCTCTCCAGTAGTCTCAGTTGTCTTCCTTGTCATGGTAGTCATTGGTGGTAGCCAGGCATCATCTAGTTCTGGTCTGAGGCTGGCGGAGTCTCTGGTTCCTTTTGTTCTTTAGTTCCTTGGGCTTGTGTTTTCCTATGTCTTTGGTTTTATTCATTCTCCTTTGCTCCAAGTGGGATAGAAAAAATAGATGTATCTTAGTTGGCTGCTCTCAAACTTTTAAGATCCCAGATGGTACTCACCAAAGTAGGATATAGAACATTCTATTTATAAGCTATATTTATGCCAATTGACCTAGATGTCCCCCAAAACTATGGTCCCCATATCCCATCCCCAGTTACTCTGTCCTTCGAAGTGTTTGGATATGGCAAGGGAAGTTCTTTGCTTTGACTTTTGCCCAATTGTACTAACTTATCATCTGGTATTGTGTGTTGTTATTCCCTTTATTGAAGTTGATCCTTGTCTACTATCTAGTTATTGATTTCTTGTAACCAAAAAAACTGTTTTTTCTGTGTGCAAGCCTTTCCTTAGATTCTTATAATAGTGGTCTCATACAGTGTTCTTCTGTAACTGCCTTATTTCACAGAGCATAATGCTCTCCAGATACGTCTATGTAGTGATATATTTTGTGGATTCATCATTGTTCTTTATGACTGTGTGGTATTCCATTGTGTGTATGTACCATAATTTGTTTATCCATTCATCTGTTAATAGACATTTAGGTTGTTTCCATCTTTTTACTACGGTGCAAAGGGCTGCAGTGGACATAGATATGCATATCAGATCCTATGATTAAGTCCATGAACTCAGTTGTTCTAAGTGCTACATACTTCACTGCTGAATATCACTATAATCACCTTTGAAATACTCCCCTTGGGAAGCTATACACCAGTATCAGAGCCTCATTCACCTTTCAAAGCAATTTTGGAACTCTTTCTGGAATGGCCGTTGCTTACAGTGGCAAATTCACGAACATAATTGTATAGTTGTCTATGATGGAGGTTTTAGCCAGTATACAAACAACTGTATTGGAAGACTCGGCCTACTCACCTGATCTGGCCCACAATGACTTTTTTCTTTATCAGAAGATAAAGGAAAGATTGGAAGGTAGATATTCTGATGGCATTCAGGACATCAAGGGTAATACGATGATGGCCATACCAGAAACAGTTCCAAAATTGCTTTGAAGGCTGAACAAGATGCTGGCATTGATGCACAGCTTCCCATGGGGAGTACTTTGAAGGTGACCATAGTGATATTCAGCAATGAGGTATGTAGCACTGTTTCAAGATGAGTTTGTGACCTTAATTGTCACAACTTGTATGTCTATTCATGTGATGGCTCTTATTTCTCTAGGATATATTTCTAGTAGTGGGAGTGCTGGGTTGTATGGTATTTTTATTTCTAGCTTTTTAAGGAAGCTCCATATTGTTTTATTAATTTTTGTAATCATTTTATATTTCTAACAGCAACACGTAAGTGTTGTCTCCCCGCAACTTCTTCAACTTTTCTTATTTCATGTTTCTTGAATTAGTGCCATCGTTGTCAGGGTGGGATAGCAGACAGTTTCTTACGAAGGTAAATACACACCTACCATACATCCCAAATGGAAACCCTTGTGGTATAGTGGTTAAGTGCTTCTTCTGATAACCAAAAGTTTGGCAGTTCAAATCCACTAGATGCTCATTGGAAACTCTGTGGAGCAGTTCTACTCTGACCTATAGGGTCATGATGAGTCAGAATCACTTTATGGAAGTGGTTTTTTTGGCATATACTACAGTAATTCCACTCCAAGATACTTACCAAGAAGAAATGAAAGTTCATAAGCTCCTTTCAAAGTTTTATGTATAAATGTTTATAGGAGCTCAACTCATAACCGTCTCAAACTGAAAATGATCCAATGTCTATCAGTATGTGAATGGATAAGCAAGCTGTTATGTGACCATATAATGGAATACTACTCAGCATTAAAGAGGAGTGAACTATTAAATATGGATGAACATCAAAATACTCATACTGAGTAAAAGAAGCCAGATTGAAAGAGTATATTTACATGCAAATCAAGAAAATATTATTAGTCTACAGTGCAGAAAGCACATCAGTGTTTACTGGAGGGGTCAGAGAGAGGAGGGAGGGATTACAAAGAGTCATGAGGAAACTTGAAGGGGATGCTCGTTATGTTGATTGTGGTGATAATTTTACCACTGTGTATATAAATATAGATATATGTCTACACCCAGACTTCACAAATTTTACAACTTAAACATGTGCAATTTATTGTGTGCCAATTGTACCTGAATAAAATTATTTTGTGAAATGATGTCAGCTAATCACCCCTTGAGCATTTTCAGGAGATTAAAGATCTCAATAAAAATTTGAAGATCAAGACAGGACTTCTTTAAAGCTTGTTGTGGGTCAATCAAAAGCCTCCTGCCCACAACACAGAGTGGGAGTGTCCACATCCCCCACTCAAAAGGAACATCAATAAATCATTTGGAGAGCTTGATATGTAATAGGTTCCTCTTGAATTATGAGAGACACTGGTTCTGTTTCTGAATGACACTTGGGACACCTTAGGGGTGAGAGGTTGGTAGAAATGGCCTGAAAAGGTGGAGTAGGAAGCAGAGTTTCATGAAGAAACTGCCCTCCTACAGACTTAGGGTCAAAGTTTTTATTTTTTATGACTAATTTTAAGGCATATTTATACAAGATACTGTCCTGTAGGGACCCAGGCAAGAGTGTGTCCATGCAGAAGTGGACCACTGAGACTCAGGAAATGAAAACACAATACTAAGTGGCCATTTGGATATATTACCACTCCTGTTTTCGTAAAGAACCCCTACATGAATCCCTTGAGAGGAAAAGTGTGCTTTTAAACCCAGGTTGACCAGAGAAAGCCAATGCTAATTTTTATTCTTAGAAGAAACTTATTAACTATTGACCTGAGAACTTTTCTAACACTAAAGTGACTTGAGGAGACTTTGTTGACTAGGAGTCGAAAGATAAACCATGTAGACTGTCCAAGATTTAGCCCAGGCCCAGAGATAGAATGAACAACATAGCAACCTTAGTGTGGCAATAGTGCTTTGGGAATGGCTACAAAATAGATTTTTGTACATTAGGGTTTCTGAAGTTATCCTGTGCACACAAATCACCAGATACCATATCTTTTGTAGTTTTCTTGTGAGTATTAAATGAAATTAGATGAGGGGATTCTGCGTCTTTTAAGGCATACTATTATTGTAGAGAAGAGGACTTGAAGCACTTGTGAACAGAGATCAAAGACCACAGTCTTCATTATGGATTACCCCAACGTAAGGAAAACAAAAATCCTTAGAACTTGGCCAGTAAGCAACATCATGTTAAACACAGAAAAGATTCAAGTTATGAAGAATTTCATTTTGCTTCGATCTGCAATCGTGAAAGCAGTACGCCAGAAAAGAGACTACAATGTGCATTGCATTGAGGAATGCTAAAGACCTCTTCAAAGTGTTTGTTGTTGTTGTTGTTTGTTTGCAGCCACTTTAAGGATTAAGGTGCACCTGACCCAAGCCCTGGTGTTTTTAGTTGCCTTGTCTGCACGCTAAAGCAGGTTAATGAATAAGGAAGACTAAAAAGAATGGGTGCCTTTGGATTATGGTGAAGAATATTGACTATACCGTGAACTGCCAAAATAATGAACAAATCTGTCTTGAGAGAGGTATAGCCAGAATGCTCCCTAGAAGCAAGGATGGCAAGATTATGTCTCAGTCTCTCACACTTCAGACATGTTATTAGGAGGGGCAAATCTCTGGAGAAGGACATCGTGTTTGGTAAGATAGCAAAAACGAAAAAGACCTTCAACAAGGTAGATTGACGCAGGGGGTATAACAATGGCCTCAGGCATAACAAGGATCCCGAGAAAGGATCTGTCGCTTTTTGTTATGTTGTACAAAAGGTCACAATGAGTCAGGCCAACTCTTCAGCACCTAACAACAACATGAAGGTAAGATCCTGAAGAGATTGAGCTTGGCCCTGCTACAGATCCTTCCCTCCTGCGTGTGGGCCATGCTGTTAAGATACAAAGAAAGATACTGAGGAAATTGCAGACTTCTACCATGTTTTCCCAGGGATAAGAACCTTTCTAGGGACAGAGAGGACTACATTCTGTTAATTTAGTGTTTTTATCTTTCCTGTATTCCAAATTGTGTAAAATTAAAAGGGGAAAAGAGCAAATAAGTGTATCTTGGGTAAAGTGGGAGATCTGAAGAGTTTGAGAAAGAAAGTGTAGTGGTAGATGATGATATTCAAATTTGTAGGCTTAGAATCTCCCAGGGCTAGGCATAGTTGCTAAAAGAAAAGCAAAAACAGATCCTAAACAGAAATCCCAATGTTTCCCCAGATTTCAGAGGACTCTTCTGATCATGAAAAGCCATTAAAATAACCTCAAGGTAGGATGTTTTTGTTGGTTGGCTTAAATTTAAGCTCTGACCGTCAATTGTGCATATGTTTATAGACAAGGAAAATCATTAGTTTAAATGTTACGACAACTACACGTCATTTAAAGTAAGCTCTTGGGCTTGTAATGAGCTCCATTGCATTTAAGCTCTTTTCCCGAGACATTTTATTGACCAGACAGCCCAATTAGGTTTGTAAAATAATGTCAGGAAGATCTGCCTTATAGGTCTGTGTTAATAGCCCATACAACTACATTAAATTTGTTTCTGTGCAGGAGCTACTGCTTGTATGGGAAGAACTGGAAATTGGTATACTGCACATATAGTCACTGCTGCTTTCAAGCCTGATGTCTTTCAGAGTACTTAAAGGCATAGCAGCTGTCAATATAGCTCTTTGATAAACCCATTTTCTTTGGTCAGCCCTTTCCTTGTAAGAACTTCAGTAATTGAACAGCGTGTTAGTGGGCCGTCTTGGAAATCTGCCTGTGTCATTTGGAATGGAAACATATTTCAGCACTGACTTCAATAGGAACACAGCGTTTCTACATGAAAGGCTTTTGCTTTCAGCTTGCACAGCCATACGGAGTCTGTGAGAGGGAGCCTGATTTGCTCTCAGACCTGGGAAAGCAGTCGAAGGATGCCCATCCAAGCAAAGACAATGTGTTGGGTGTGTGATGCCACCCAAGGTAGCCTGGCTCAACATCCTGGAGATTGTTTCTTCTATCTCCACCCTTTGTTGCAGGCTCTGAAGTCTGAGGAAAGGATGTATTGGGCACAGTCTTTTCATCAGGCAGCAAATGAATGGAAAGAGAAGCCCATTGGTCACATGAAGTCTCTGAAAGAAGTCTTAAAAACAAAAAACAGAAAAAAAACCATTCTAACTATGTTGCATTAGTTCAAACAAAGCCTGAAATCTTAAGTCTTAAAATCTCTGTAAAATCTTAAAGCAAGACATCTTTATTTGTTTTTGCTTATATAGCCTAGCTATTATTCCCTGGATGGTGCAATTGCTTAAGTGCTCAGCTAGTAACCAAAAGATTGAGAGTTCGAACCCAACCAGAGATGATTTGGAAAAAAAAGGCCTGGCTGTTTTTTTTTTTTTTTCCTGAAAGAACACAATCTTCAAAATTGTATGAAATAGAGTTCTACTCTAAAACACTTGGGGTCACCATCAAAGGCAGCTGGCTTTGTTTTTGTAACACTGATTGGTGAGGGTAGAAATGTGATACTCCAATCATTCATGTGGGGCTCTGAGATTAGCTCAACACCTGCCTTCCACTACTGCCTGAGTGTGAACCCTTACCTGACATAGGAGAGGAAAGTGAGCTACCGGAGAAACACGTGGAAATCTTTATTGCCAAGAATGGAAGTAGCTATCACTTCCTCTCACTTTTTGTTGGTCAGGATCCAGCCATGTGGTCACAATTAGCTACAAAGAAGGCTGTGTAAGTGTAGTTTGGCTGTGTGTTCATAGGAAAGAGAATATGGTTTGGTTAATAGCTGGCTGATGAGACACAGAGCTTAAGTCAAACAGAATTTATGGCAAGAGTATGAGAGTTTTTACAGAATCTGAAGTCTTCAGAAAGAAACTAGACCTGGAAGTAGTCAATCCCATTTCATTCTAGCTCTCTCTGAATGTTTGTCTTCCCCTTATTTCTCCTTTGATTTTTTTTTGTTGTTGTTGTGTGTGTGTGTGTGTGTGTGCCACAATATGGTGGTTAATTTTATTTGTCAGCTTGACAAGGCTGCGATGTCAATTGTGTGGCCAAACACTCCTGAGATATTGTGGTGAAAATATGCCATAGACGTGATTAGTGTTTATAATCAGTTAACTTTAGGCGAAGGGGATTGCCCTTCATAACATGGGTGGGCCTAATCCAATCAGGGCAAGGCCTTCAAAGCAAACCCTGAAGTTTCCCAGAAAGGAAGAAATTCTACTTCAAGGCTGTAGCATAGAACTCCTGCCTGTGCTCCTAGGCTGCTGATCTGCCTGATGGATTTCTCACTCAGAACTACAATATCAGCCGCTGCCCGAGCTTCTAGTCTGCTGACTGCTTGTGGATTTCAGACTTGCCAACCTCCACAGTTACATGAGGAATTAAATAAATTAAAATTTACAAATATGTAAATTTATGTCTTTCCTGCGGTTCTGTTTTGCTGGAGAGCCCTAATTAATACACATGGCTTCGTTCCACTTCTTTGTGTAGCACTTTAAAATTGTACTTCTTTATCTACACAGCAGAATATTGCCACCCCGCAGCGTGGTTGGCCCATGATAGTCTCTACTTCATGCAGATACTCACTATTTCTGTTACGAACTCCAGCTCTGAATGTCTAAGCAAGAAAATCTTATTGGCCCACGTCCGTTAGATGCCTGCACCAGATCCGATAAACAACTGTCAGGGTCTCAAAGTGCAAACATGCCCTGTAGGTGCCTCCATCTATCCCTAAAGATCCCTAGGTGTGCAGTTTGTGCTTAGGTACTAATTGAAAGGTTAGTATTTTGAACTCACCCAAGACCTGGTGGCCTGTTTCTGTGGATCCAAACCAAACAAACCCTGTAGAACCCAGTTCTACTCTGTTCCACATGGACTCACCATGAGAAGGAATCAGCTCGGTGGAAACAGGTTGGTTTAGTTTGTTTGCTTCTTTGCCCACTCTTATAATCTTGTGGAAGCAGGAGACAGCTTCCGGAGCTGAATGGTTTCGAACTGGATCACAAATATTCTCCAAATGTTAAAATGGTGGGTTTCAGACACTACACTGGATATTTAATGGTAGACATGAGCTTCAACAGGTAAGAGACAAAGCTCTTTTGGCTATAACTTTGACATTTCCACATCTCTCTTCTGTCACCTGTTCCTTTGGGTTTATTACTTTGTGACAGATCTGTTCATCCTTACTTAGACACATCACCATTTCATTTTTCTTGGTACAGAAAGATCTACTTCCGTGTATGTACATATACAACAGGTCTAGTTTTATTTAGGGAATTTTTCATTTTTACAGTGCCAGTCCCCTTAAGCTAATAAAATCAATGACCCAAATATTAAATTAATGAAGCATATGAGAAAATAGAGAAGCTAAGACACACCTTCAGGGTTGCCCTTACCCTGGAGTCTGTGGTATTCTATCATTATTATAGAATATTCTACTTTAAGATTCATCTTATTTTTAAGGTAAGGTGAGGATACACTCATAAATAAATACATCTCACTTTGGTATTCACACTTTGGTAAATGACCTTCCTAAACAGGGCACTGGAGAAGAATATTGAATATACCATGGACTACCACAAGAACAAATAGATCTGTCCTGGAAGAGGTGCAACCTGAGCGAAACTTAGAAGCAATGATGGCAAGATCACATCTTACTTTGGACATATTGTCAGGACAGGTGAGTCCCTGTAGATGGGCATCACGCTTGGTAAAGTAGAGGGTTAGCAGAAAAGAGGAAGACCTTCAACAAGATGGGTTGACACAGTGGCTATAACAATGGGCTTAAGCACAAGAGCTACTGTGGGCATGGTACAGGACAGGGCAGTGTTTTGTTCTGTTGTTCTGTTGCTATGAATTGAAATCAACTTGATAGCATTTAACAACAACAAACAGGGCACTCGATGAAACCAGAAAAACCTTGGCAGTGCCAGGGTTGTGATAGGAATAAGTTAGACTGATTCTTGTGGCTAAGAGTGGAAAATAATGAAGGTTCTAGAAGGATCTCTAGGGGAGAATGCTTTGAAGAGTTTTCAGTATGCATACAACTCTTCCCCCAATCTCCCAGGAGCTATCACTAGTAAATTATCAGTGGAATAGCTGTGGTTCAGTGGTTTGGTGATAGAATTCTTGCCTTACATGTGGGATGCATTTGTTCGATTCCCAGGCTAATTCAGTACAACCATCACATGTCTTGTCAGTGGAAGCTGCTTGTTGCTATGATGCTGAATGGTTTTCATCAGCATTTCCAGACTAAGAAAGGCCTGCCCATCTACTTTCAAAAACCAGCTGACAAAAATCCTGTGAATCATTTACTAAACATTTTAATCAGAAATTGTGTTTAAGAGTATTGATCAAAAGGGAAAAAATAGTTATTTGAGACTGAATGAACAACTGAAACTACTAGGACTGCCAATCAAGTTTGTGAACTCATCCTGGAAAAGGTACTGCATACTTTGTTGCTGAATAGCTCTATGGTCACCTTCAAAGTACTCCCCTAGGGAAGCTAGATACCGATGCCAGTGCCTAGTCTACCCTTCAAGGCAATTTTGAAACACTTTTTCTGGAATGGCCATCAGAGCTGTCATTGTATTACCCTTAATGTCCTGGAAGTCATCAAAATGTCTACATTTCAATCCTTCCTTTATCTTTGGGTAAATAAAAAAGGTCATTGAGGGACATATCAGGTGAGTAGAGAGGTTGTTCCAATACAGTTGTTTGTTTATTGGCTAAAATCCCCCTCACAGACAATTATACAGTTCAGTTCACAAACTTGCTACTTTGCCCCCGTGCACAATGGCCACTCCAGAAACAGTTCCCAAATTGCTTTAAAGTGTGGACTAGGTGCTGGCGTTGGTGCTTAGCTTTCTAAGTAGGGTACTTTGAAGGTAACTACAGCACTTAGAATAATTGTCAGACCTCATATTATCCTGAAATAGTCTATAAACCTTAAATCTAAATCAAAACTATCCCCTAAAGTCTTCTTTGATTCAAACAGTAATTTAGATTAATTAGTAAAGTATGTCTGCTTTAAGTATTGTGATCTTTTAAAGAATTATCGCTCTGGATCAAATTGACAGCGTAAACTTAAAGGTCCGACAGCAAGCTTAAGGGAGAATGCGTTTACATTAACAGTGGTGGAGTAATTTGGGAAATGACAGCACAACTTGAAGAATGTAATCAATGTCACTGAATTGTACATGTAGAAATTGTTGAAATGATATAGCTTTTGCTATGTAAATTTTCATCAAAAATTAATTAATCAAGTTAAAAACAAAAAAGACCCATGGATCACAATGATCCAATCATGGCAGATGGTAGAGGTGGCATGAGGCCAGGAAGTACTTCATTTTGTTGTGCATGGGTCTGCCATGAGTCTTAGGCTCACCTGCAAGTAGCTAATAACAGCATCACTGAGCATCAGTGCCTGAGGGTCCAGGATTGGGCAAAACCACTCAGGCCATCAGGAGGCACACAGTGCACTGGGAGAGACAGAAAGGGAGATGAATTCTGTGGCAGAGGTCAATCTAGAGAGTTTGGGAGGTTAATCTTATCATTACTACATTTTTTCCCCCTTAAATTTGTTTTTTCTTTTTTTTTTTCTGATGGTATATGCTTTCAGTATTGGAATGCATGCTTACAAATTAAGGCTTTTTAAATTTTTGGTTGGTGAGATAAATTGTGGGAAAAAAGATCTGGTAATGTAAGCTACCAATGCCACGAGTGACACTGGGGCACCACCAATCTGATAGTATGCCAATAAGAGCTATGCAAATAATTTGTTGCACACTCTTTTGCATTAGGTTACCTGGGGAACCTCTAGTTTTCCAAATATGACACAGAAAAGCCAAAACAAACCCACTGGGGTTCCCTAATTATTACATTAGAAAACCATAATTATGCTCATAAGCCTTATCTCTCAGAAATAAAGGGTAGAAAATGCAAAAGTTCACAAAACTGAACACCTCCAGGATGCAGCAGCTAATGAGAATGCTCAGCCTATATGACAATGAGACTCCAACTCTTACCTGCTGAGCTTCACGCTCTTCAAAAAGGACCCATCTGACATTGTCTTGCATTAGAATTGCAATAATGCCTCACCTCTGAGGTCTAGAGGCATAAAAAATAGCTGGTATACCACTAACCCACTGGTAATGAAAGAGATAAAGGTGGATTCCCTTACCTAGTCTGACAGGTAGAGGGTTAGGGAAGGCTTCTAGAATGGAGGGGAAACTAAGCTGAACTGCAGAAGATTGGACTGTGGGGGATTTGGAAGAGAGGTTTGAGTTTCACTGTGGACAGCATCAGAAAATTTGTGGTTTGAGGCATTTGATATGGAAATCAAATTCACTTTTCACTAATCACCATTATGTAGTAGACACTCTAGTGTTGGTGGTAGGACCATTCTCTTGATCACAATTCCAAGACCCAGTGAGGCATCATGGTTATGAGCACTGCTGCTTTGTGGTTAGACAAACCATTTTAATACTGGCTTAGCCTTTTCAGAGCTCTGGTGGCGCAGTCGTTAAGAGCTCAGGCTGCTAAACAAAAAGTTAGCAGCTTAAATCTACCAGTCAATCCTTGGAAACCCTATAAAGCAGTTCTTCCTTGTCTTATTACAGGATTGCCATGAGTCAGAACTGATGCAAAAACAGTGGGTTTGGGTTTTTCTTTTCCTCTCTTTTTTTAAGTCTTTTTCTAATAGTGTGACTTTTGGCAAATTTTTCAGCTTCTTGTTGATTCAGTTTCGTTTTCTTTAATCTGAAAATGTGGGTTGTGATTTCTTGTCAAGATTTAAGTTTACGTCTCAATGCTTGCTTGCATTTACAGTGATGCGGGTGAACTGATTATTGGCATTGCTTTAAGACCTTACCAACTGTGCTGATTTTGCTTTCCTGGAAAAGAGTATTTCAAGTTCCGAATAAATGACCCAAAAGAAACATGAGGAATGCAGCTACCAGAAGGGAGACTGCAACTTTCTTTTAATGGTGTTAAATTATTGCTGTCATTTTCTAAAGAGGAAATTTATTAGTGGCACATAGGATACATTCTCTAAATAAGAATATAATGCTTCTGTTACAGACCTCTGCCCTCATTTATCTTCCTCTGAAATTTATAACCAGTCAAGTTACTTTTACTCCTTTTCTTTGACCTTTGGCCTTGACTAATACACACTTCCTAGGGAAATGGTTCCTTTGTAAGAATTCCAAATGCACAATCCCTTCATACACCTACGCTTGGAGTTCTGTTCTGCCTCATACCTCAGGAACTGTTAGCAGGCGGACACACAGGTGTCACTGAAGAGAAAACTTAACAGCAGAGACGTCCAGACTGCTGTTTCTAGAACTTGTGTGGAGACGCAAGACACTGACTGTACTTCAGTCTGAGTGAACGGCTCTCTGCCTCTGGTTACTACCCCTGCAGAGGGCGAGGGGAGGCGGCATCAGCTCCTCAGACTCTGAGAGCTCAAGAAACTTCCAAAGCTGTATAATCAAGCACTTCAATAAGCTCTTAATGAGGCTGTCAATCTGCAGACCACATACCTTGGCAGAAATTGGGGCATGCTAAGTGGAAGGAATTAATCAAGATTTGCAGATTGGATGGCGGGTCACTTGCCTCCTAATGTTTGAAAAAGAATGAGGAGCTGAAAATGAGCATCTTTTGAATTACTCTGGTGTCAAGGTAAGTGGATATTAAAATATGTGACCCTTCCTGACAGCTTCAGGCTGCTTTTCAGAGAGCTAACCATAAGGGATGGCACAGTAATTAGTGTCAAGAAGCTGTTACAAGTTGACAACACTTTGAAAAGTACAGAGTCTGAAAGAAGTGAGTATATTTCTGGAAACAATATTTTTCAGGAGGTTTTAGTGGGCTGCGGTGTTCTTCCCAGGTGGAGCTTTATGATGCCACATCAATCAAGGAAGGGTCATGGAGCAGCCAAGTATGTGAAGATATGAAATACCAGGCCCATGCTCTCAGTAGAGGCCTGGGAATTATAGAACCTAGGGGTGTCTAGTTAATCCTAGCTTCACAAAGCACCCCTAGGCTGTTTTTAAAGGTGATGCTTGTGAAGTAGATGGCACAAGACTGTATTATATGAAATTTTTAGGTATTGATTTCTAATGGGCAAAAGTGTGAACCCAGTTAATGGAAGAACAAAGCTCTATTTTTGTATTTTTTAAAAATTAATTTTAAATGGATAGTGCTCTCTTTTTTTTTTGGCTCCATCCTGTCTTCTCCAGTCCTTCCTCCCCTCTAGACAGATACTCCTTTTTTCCTTAAATAGATTTTATTGTTTAGTGCAGTTTTAGATTTAGAGAAAAATTGTGTCAAGGTACAGAGTTCCAACGGCTTCCTCTCCCTCCTGCCCACAATTTTTCCCATTGTTAACACCTGGTACATTAATGTGGTACACTTGCTACGAGTGCTAAACCAACATGACACATTATGTATTTATTTATTACTATGATTGAGTGAAAATATACACTCCATATAAATTTGCATACCAGCCAACGAGCAGCTCCCACTGCTCTCCTTTCCTGATGACAGCACACTCCTCCTCTCTGTTCTGTACATGTCATATCCTCTTAACAATCTCCTATCCCCTCTTTTTCACCCCCGCCCCTGCATCCAGTAAGAGGTCAGCTTGGATGACATTGTATAGATGTATAGAACCCTAAAGTGCACACATGATGTGGTTGCTCTGTGTCACCAAGTCCAATCAACTTCTGTCTGAAAAGTTGACCTCCATTATGATTTATGGGCAGGGGCAGCATCAGGGCCAGGGGCCATGCTTCCAGGGGAACTCCGAGGCCCCTGGACCATCAATTGCAATATGACACATTATTATAATTCAAAGTCACATTGGAGCCCCTAGTTGGTACAAAAGGTTAACATACTCAATTGCTAACCAAAAGGTTGGAGGTTCCAGTCTACCCAGAGGCATCTCTGAAGAAAGGCCTAGAGATCTAGTTCTGAAAGATCTGCCTCTGAAAACACTCTGGAACACACTTTTACTCGGCCTTTCATGGAGCCCCCATGAGTCAGAACTGACCTGACAGCTTCTGGTTACTGGTTACAGTTCACAATTGGGTTCACCCTCCGTGTTGCACAGCAATGTGTAACGCCAAATGTGTCCACTGTTATAGTGTCATACAGACCCACAGAGTAATTTTACTGCCCTAACCAAATACTTCTGTTTTTACCTTTTTTTTCCTGGATCTTTTAACTTTATTGACTTCTTACTCCGGGGAAGAAAACCTCATTGTATTTCTTCTTCTTCTCATCTCTTAATGCCCAAATTTATAATGACCTCTTTTCTGTTCCTCCTTTCCCTTTATTGAAGCTATGGCTGTAGGTGTCCTTGAAAGATGGTTCAGCCCCCCCTTAATCAGCCAGAATCCACATGCCCAATGACCCTGGGTGGCACAAGCAGCTTGTGATTGACTGCTAACCTAAAGGTTGATAGTTTGAACTCTACAGAAAAAGGGCTGGTAAACTACCTTTGAAAAGATTACAGCCAAGGAAACTGTATGGAACAGTTCTATTCTGTGACACGTGGGACCAGCCCAAGTCAGAATGGATTCAACAGCAATGATTTTGGTTCGACTGTTTGCGTATATACCCCCCACTTTGAGTGCGGAGGCTAACAGCTTATACTGCCAGCCTTGTTTAGGGGAATGTATGCTCTCAACTACAGAAAATTCTAGGAGTTTATATCCTCCACCTGATGCTAAAGACTGCCTTGTAAAAGAAGCAAAACCTTGTCTCCTTGCCTGAAAGTGGGACAATGCTGGGTTATTACAAATACCTCGCTGGATCTGACCAAGGCTAGATTTGACTTGAAACCATGTTCCTTCTTGTTTTTCTTGTTGGCCTCACTCCTATGGTGCTTAGTAGTTAAGTGCAATGTCAAAAGGTCAGCAGTGTGAATTCCCCAAGTGCTACATGGAAACTCTGTGGAGCAGTACTATTCTGCCCTATGGGGTTGCTAGGAGTCAGAATTGACTCCATGGCAATGGGTTTGGTTTGGTTACTCTGTAGCAGGCTTTTCTGGAGAAGCATGCTTCCATGGATTGAACTGTGTTCTCCAAAAAATGCTTGTGGTGATTTGAGTTGGCCATGATTCCTGGTATTGTGTCTTGTGCCTCCCTGTTATAAATCTTGACTCTACTGGCATGATGTTGGTGATGGTGGATGAGTGGCAGTTGTGTTGGTGGGGCTGGACTCAATGTGTAAGTCTGTTTTGTGTCTTCAGGCCATTTCTTGAGGTATAAAGGAAAGAAGCTAGCAGAGAGAAGTCAGGAGCTGAGTGCATCACTTGGAAAGGACCTGAGTCCCTGTGCCTCACTAGCTTCTGGTCCAGGGAAGATTGACGACAAACACCTTCCTTTAGAGGTGGTAGAGAAAGCTTTCCATTGGTACTGACATCTTGAATTCAGGCTTTCGGCCCACTTGACTGTGAAAAATAAAATTTCTCTTCTTAAAGCCATTCACTTGTGGTATTTCTGTCACAGCAGAACTAAACCAAAACCAAAGCCAACCCAGTGCTGTCAAGTCGATGCTGACTCATAGAGACCCTATAGGACAGAGTAGAACTGCCCCCATAGAGTTTCCATGGAGCACCTGGTGGTATTGAACTGCCAATCTTTTGGCTAGCAGATGTAGCACTTAACCACTATGCCACCAGATGACTAAAACCCGTGCCTTCAGTCCATCCTTGTGCCCAAATCTCTTACCTATTTTAGGGGAACTCAACCTCAAGAACTCTGTGGTTCAGAGGAGCCTTTTGAGAATGTTTATGTAATATAATTTCCGTAGAGATGTCTGAGAGTTCACAGGTCTCTAAAGTCATTTGCATTTTAAAGGAAACCCTTTAATAGGTATTCATTGCTAACAGATAAAATTTTTTCTAATGTGATAGAAGATGGAATGTTTTCAGATGGTATGGGAGATAATTCTTGGGGAAATCTTGTTTGAAGAGTAAACTTTGTTAAGGCATAAAATGATTGATGCCACAAAAAAGTATTAAAAAAATAAAAAATAAGGTTTCAGAAACAGAAGAACATGTAGTTAGCAGAAGTCAAAGTAATCTTGCGCCCTGCCCTTGTATGTCAAATGGAAAACTACAGTGATCACAATATGAATGGGAAATATGGTACGCAAAAAAGGATTGAAGAAAAGGTAATGGAGCAATTAGTTAACAGTTTCCCCACAGGGCAAGTTTTCTATGCTGCAGTCTGTGTTAGAACACATATGTCTTACAATACAAAAAGCTAAGATGAGCCATATGAAAGATGCTTTCAATAATAGAGTTTATCATCAAAAGGGGTGATTAAAAGAACTCTCCCCTCCTTCTCTCCTTTATTAAATGAAAGAACAAAATTGTTGAAAAAGATGCAAACAATTTATGATCTTTACTGTTAGGTGCTGTTGAGTTGATTTTTGACTTGTAGTGAGCCCAAGTGTTACAGAGTAGAACTTCTATATTGGGTTTTTTGGGCTGTAATCTTTTATTGGAAAAAATTTCCAGGTCTTTTTCCCATGGAAACTCTGGGTTGATTTGAACTGCCAACCTCTCATCAGCAGCCAAGTTAGGGCAAGCAATTTAAGAGAATAAAAAGTAAAATTAGAAGACTCTGTACTTTTTACTTGCTATTCCTAATTCAGTTTTTCTTAGGAGAAGTACCATATGCTGCATTCTTTATATATCCTGCAAACATTCTTTGTATACACAAAAATATAACTATGTGCATATATTCTCGTATTACCACAAAGGTACGTTTATAGATTTTCTTAACTTTGGAATGGAATAATACTGTAATGTTCTTCAACAACTTTCTTCAGAAAACAGTAGGTATCAGTATCCTATGTTCATATATCAGAGCTACCAGTTTGATTTTTAATGGCTGTACCTAGTATTAAAGAATAACGTACTATTATTTCACCATTTGAAAGGAGAGGTACTCATTTATGCTTCTCTGAACATCTTCAGCAACAAGGAAAGTGGTTATCAACTTTTTAAAAATATTAGTCAAGGTTTTAGAGAGTCAGAGTAGGAACCAAATCACCAGATGCACTTACAAACATTTGCCTTCTATTGTAAAATACTAAACAAGTTCCAAAGTTTTTTCATAATTGTGATATCCTGGTCCAAGCTGTGGATCAATACTTACCTATGCTGTACTATGTTCTAAAAAATTTGAAAAAGAAATAAGAGCTCTGGAGTCAGACTTGACTTTAAATCCTAGTTCTATTTTTAATCAACTGTGTGACTTTGACATATTAGGTAAACCATTTTAGACTGTTTCCTTGTCTGTAGAATGGTGACTTCATTCCCTGGATTTTTTTCACTATTAAATTAGACACCATATATAAAGTTAGTACAATATCATATTGTAGGTGATCAATAGAATTTTAACGAAATAAAATTTATATATTAGCTGGGAAACATAATGTTCCTGATACTCAATGGTTTTTGGTCAGAGCAGGGCCATAGTTTCATGTTATATATAAAACTTCATACTCACTCTCCTCAAGAAGTATACAATTTTATTGAGGAGACAATAGACTTAGACACACTTAGAAATTGCTATTTAAAGGCTAAAAAATTAATAGAAGGCATGACTTTATGAGGGACTATAATATATAGAAATGAGTATTGGCTGGAATAATTAGACACAACAAAATGGAGATATAGGATATGATATCATCCTCGAAAGCTGGGTAGGACTGGATAGCTGAAAAAGCAATGAAATATTCTAGAAGTTGTAATTGATTGAACTGTCTCTTTCGGGTGCAGACGGATGACACAGCAAACATTTAGCATGTAGAATGTTAGTGCTAGAGGTGATTTATAAACTACTAGCCTCAACTATTTTGTAGGAGGAATGAGATCTATAAAATTTAAGTGACTAGCCCAACATCATATAGTTGGTTGATCAGCAACAAAGCCACAAGAAAAAATATATTATTACTTGCCAACCAGAATGGAGACTACTTAAAGTTTATGAAAATTCACTCAATAATATAAACAACAACTTTAAAGAATAACATTTAAGAAAACACTGCCTGCAAAATCAACCTTTTAAAGAATACAGGTTGTGACAATTGAGCACAAATACTACACGTTGATGGAAGCAAAAAATACAGAGGGAAATGACAGGTATTCAAACAAAAACTAATATGTGCCCAGGGGCTGTGCAGACTACTGAATGATAAACACAACACAGGCTTTAGAGAGACTGTGTAAATGAAGAAACAAAGCTGAGGAGGAATCAAGAGTAAGCAAGAGTCATGTGCAAAGTATAAAACGTGTGGGATGGAAAAGGCTGGGAAAGATTACAGAATAAATTTAGAGAGTGTACAAAAGCTCAGGCAAATCAAAGGCGGAAAATGAAGGGAAGATTGCATGAGAGAATTGCTAATAAAATGCATTTCAAGTACATGAAAACAAGATGTCTGTATAGAAGGCAAGAGTCTCTCACAGGTGCCAAAGTAATTTGCTGAGAGAAGAGGTAGAATTTCTGAAGCAAGATAATTAAATGACCAAGTCTTCCTAAGCATTAGTCAAGGCAGGAATGGACATATAATTCTAGGAGAGAAAACAGAGACATAAGGCCAATATTAGCATAGCTGGAAAGAAAAGTGAAGGTTTTGGTAACTTATTTAAGTTGGAATGAACGCAGCATTGCTATAGGGAAATCTAACTACATTTGTGACTTTGAATAAGTTGTTCCACTTCTCAGGGCCTCAGTTTTCTCAGCTACAGATCGAAGAGTCTGGACAAAATGAACTCTAAGTGTGGCCAGTGGACTGTTAGCTTCATGTTCTATTTGCTACCAGTTTGTGACCAAGTAAGTACAGAATTTGATGGTGTTTAGAAAACTTTATTATAGCAACTTGAAATAGCTGCAACATCCAAGTATTCAATTTTATAGTTTACAGTCTGCAAAAGGTTTGAAATGAAAACCAGCCAACAAACCCTAGACCTTCACTTTGAGAATCACCATTTTAAGGTACTTTGCAACTTTAAAAGTTCTTGCTTATGTATTTTCAGTGATTGAAAAATGAGTGAGGAAGACAGGAGAAGAATTGATGTCTTTGAATTCTGGTGCTGGAGAAGAATACTGAAAATACTATGGACTGCAAGAAGAACAAACAGATCTGTTGTGGAAAAAGTATAGCCAGAGTGTGGCTTAGAAGCTGGGATGGTAAGACTGCATTTTATATACTCTGAACATGTTGTCAGGAGAGATCAATACTTGGAGAAGGACATTGTGCTCAGTGTTTTAGCCAGCTAGTGCTGCTGTAACAGAAATACCACAAAGTGGATGGCTTTAACAAAGGAAGGTTTATTCTCACAGTCCAGGGGGGTTGCAAGTCCAAATTCAGAGTTTTTGCTCCAGGGGAAGGCTTTTGCTCTGTGGGCTCTGGAAGACAGTCTTTGTGTTGCATCAGTTTTTGATCAGGAAGCATCTTGGTGCAGAAACCTCAGGTCTGAAAGACATTCTCTTCTCTCAGTGCAGCTTTATTGATTGTATGAGGTTCCCAGTTCTCTGCTTGTTTCTCTCTCTTTTTATCTGCCATAGGATGAAAGAATGAAGGGTGGTGCAAGCCACCCTCCAGGGAAACTCCCTTAGCAAGGGTGTTGCAGTCCCACCTGAATCCTTTGTACGTAATCATTTTAACTATTAGCCACAGGCAGAGATTAGGATTTATAGCATCAGAAAATTACAAAACGGTGGACGGTCATAAAATATTGGGAATCATGTCCCAGCCACAGGGCTACACACATTTTGCGGGGGACACAATTCAATCCACTACAGTTGGTGAAGTAGAAGGTCAGTGAAAAAGAGAAAGGCCTTCAGCAAGCTGGGCTGACACAGTGGCTGCAACAGTGGGCTTAAGCGTAACAGTGACTGGGAGCATGGCACAGGACCAGCCTCTGTTTTGTACTGTCATGCATAAGATTGCTACGAGTCAGAACTGACTGAAGGACGCCTAACAACAACAGCAAACTTCCCTCAGCTGTGGGTAAGACTGAGCCAGTTTTGTCAAACTCCTCTTCCCTTGCCCCAGTATCATTTTGAACCATCTAACCAAGTGATGTTATTATGACTAACATTGCAGAGAATGGGAATGGCAGAGCACCTAATTGTGCTCTTAAGGACTCTGTATATGGATCCTGGGGGTCAGTTCTACCCTGGCCCCTAGGGTCGCCATGAGTTGGATCCGACTTGACGGCACTTGGCTTGGCTGGCTTATATGGATCCAGAGGCAATCGTATAGCTGGATAGTATGAGAAGAATGGAGCATCAGGATTAGAGGATGACTCATTAACAACGTGCATTGCCAAGATGATACCACCTTACTTGCTGAAAGTGAAAAGGATTTGAAACACTTACTTATGAAAATTAAGGACTACAGCCTTCAGTATGGATTACACTTCAGCATCAAAAAAACAAAAATCCTCATGACTGGACTAGTTGGCAACATCATCATAAATGGAGAAAGGATTGAGGATGTCATGGATTTCATTTTACTTGGGTCCACAATCAACACTCATGGAAGCAGCAGTCAAGAAACCAAAACGTGTATTGCATCGGGAAAATCTGCTGCCAAGGACCTCTTTTAAAGTATTCAAAAGTAAAGGTGTCACCTTGAAGACTAAGGTGTGCCTGACCCAAGTCATAATATTTTCAATTGCATCATATGCATGGGAAAGCTGGATGATGAACAAAGAAACAGAAGAACAACTGATGCCTTTGAGTTGTGGTGTTGGAGAAGAATGTTGAAGGTACCACAGACCACCAAAAGAAACAACAGATCTGTTTTGGAAGAAGTCCAACCAGAGTGCTCCTTGGAAGCAAAGATGGCAAGACTGCATCTTACAGACTTCGGACATGTTGTCAGGAAGGATCAGTCCCTGGAGAATGACATTATGACTGATAGAGCAGAGAGCCAGCAGAAAAGAGGAAGACCTTAGATGAGATGGTTTGACATAGTGGCGTCAACAACAGGCTTAAGCATAAAAATGATTGTGGACATGACACAGGATCAAGTAGTCTTTTATTCTGTTGTTCATAGGGTCACTACGAGTTGGCACCTGACAACAATAACCAAGTGATGTGATATTTGTACTTGCATTTTTCTTCTCAAATGACCACAATGATAAGAATTGTTGCTGTTGTTTTATGTGCTGACAAATCAATTCTGATTCACAGTTCTACTGATTCTACTGATTCACTGTTCTACTTTAGAACAGAGTAGAAATGCCCCATAGTTTCCAAGGAGTGATTGGTGGGTTTAAACCGTTGAATTAGTTGCCTGAGATCTTAACCACTTTACCACCAGGGCTCCCTAAAAATTAATAGTGATATGTTTTGCTTGATTTTCATCAATGTGCATTTTTATTTATTTTTTTTAACAATATCCTCACTCCAAATGAATCAAAACTGAAATGAGCAAATTTCAGAGTTGTCCAGTTTGGGGAGGTGTTTGGATAAGCAAGAATAGTCATAACCATTAAGTATTAACTTTCCTACATTTCCAAACTATCATTAAGGGAAATAGTAAATCAAATGACACTAATCACTGAGAAATTTAGCAGAGACATAAGGCCATCTGGATTCAAGTTCTCACCTGTGGACAACTGAAATATTTTGACGCATTTGATTTTTTCCTCTAGCTCCCAATTGTATAGAGGTTTATGTATATAATGTTCTTCAATCCTCTGTCTGCTGTGAATTTTTTCCTTCAGTTTAAGTGCATCTTCTGGCACAACTTAGGTTAATCCCTTAGGTTAAACTCTCCAAATACATTTACTGAGTCAAGAAGTAAACATTCTTAAGACTATTCCTATATGTTTACACATTACCTTCCTGTGCACTGGCCCCTTCCCAGCAGTGTGTGAGATTGCCTGCTTCTCTGCATTTGTCAGAATCCACCATTATTATTGAAAAAAATTGTGAGGTAAAATGAGATGTATAATTTTATTTTGTTTTCTTATTACACATTAAGCTGCACATCTCTTCAAGTTTACTGTGACTCTTATTTCTTAGTCTGTGAAATACCATTCTGCTTAGTATTATGTACCTAAAGAAAATTATGCCAAATGTATGTAACAAAACATTTGCCATTTTTGGGTTCTTTACATGTACATTTAAGAGACATTAGTTACATTCATCATGTTGTACAACCATTAATGCTATCCATTTTCAACTTTTTCCAGAGCAGAGACATATTTCCCTGTAACACTCTTATCTTCTAGTTAGAAATAGACTTAAATCTGAAGTAGTATAACACATTAGAAACCCTGGTGGTGTAGTAGTTAAGAGCTATGGCTGCCAACTCAAAGATCGGCAGTTCAAAGTCACCAGGCATTCCTTGGAAATCCTATAGAGCAGTTCTATGCTGTCTATAGGGTCACTGTGAGTCTGACCTACTCAACAGCAATGCATTTTATTACACATTACAAATTTGTTTTTCTCCCCTACTTTTCTTTATTATTATTATTTGACTCTATTTAATAGCTTCTCTGTGTTTGCCCATAGAAGTCCTGGTACAAAAAGTATGTTGAGAAACTCATAACTAAATAAAAAATCCACCCATTCTTGAATCCAGATCCAAAAAAGGGCTAAACTCTAAGTTTATCAGAAAGAATAGCAATTGAACTTGAAACTTTTCCTTTGCTCAAATCTTAACTGCAGTCTGCAGATAATGTTTCCATATTAACATTTTGCTCATTAAAGAATACACATCAAGAAATGGAAGCCATGATATTGAAGAGAAAAGCTGAGTTGTGACTTGCTTTTCCTTGGCTGCTTATGCTTGTTAGTGTGGTAAAGACTTTGATTTGCCTTGCACAGTATATTTTGTGCATGACAGATGGACTGAGAAGGCATTTCCCATATTGCCGTGTCTTCTAGGGTTGCCTGAAAAGCCTATACATAAGCTCCTTCCAACTTTGAGAAGCTGACATTAAATCTGTTTTTTACACAAAAACTGGTTGCTATAGACTCACTTCCAACTTATGATGACCCCACATGTGCCAGAGTAGAACTATGTTCATAAAGATTTCAGCTGTTGATTTTTCAGAAGTAGATCTCCTGGCCTTTCTTCCTAGGTATCTCTGGATGGAGTTGAACCACCCACATCTTTGCTAGCTGCTAACACTCCATGTTACCCAAGGGAGGGCTGAATTCCTTAGAATATTTTTCGTTATATGAATCTATTGCTTCCTCACACAGGGCCAATAGAGCTTTGTACAGAGGAAGCAGCAACAAGAGATCAAAGATTTAGAAGAACTGAAAGAAAAGAAAAGAAAAAAGGAAAGGAAAGGAAAGAAAAGAAAAAAGGGAAGGGGAGGGGAGGGCAGAGGAGGAGAGAGGAGGGGAGGGAAGGGGAGGGTAGGGCAGGGGAGGGAAAGAGGGCAGCTAAAGTCCACTTCAAAGCAGACAGTTATTTAAGTCAGAGATCATAAATCTGCAGCTCTCTGGCAGAATTCGGGTTACAAATATTTTGAGGTGTCCAAGTTTACATTTTATAAATGTAATTGCCAATGTTTAAAAATATGGAGAAAGCACAGAAAAGATAGAAATTTCCAAATTCTCTTCAAAGATTGTAAAATATTCTCAGCCCTCATACATTCCTGGTAACAGTGGAAGGAACCTTACAAGTCAGCTTTGATTCATTGTGACCCCGCGTGTGTCTGAGTAGAGCAATGCTCCACAGAATTTTTGATTTTTCAGTAACAGATTGCCAGAGTTTTCTTCTGAAGCACCTTTGAGAGGACTCAAATTACCATTCAGTGGATTAGCAGCCAATCATGTTGACTGTTTCCCCCAGTCAGGGATTATCCTCCCTGGTGCTTCTAACAACTCTATTCACAACAGAACTTGTCTGGTCCACTGTGTGCATTTGTGTTGTTTATGACTCATTTGAACCATTTGAGTTTGAGATGTTTGTGTCTTACGTATGCTGTCTCTGCATTCAAAATGACAGAACAGTGTGGCAGAAAGGACCTGGACTTGAGAGAAAGTTTCTTTCTTCTCCTACTGGTTTGCCTCTATTTAATCACCTGCAAAGTGAGCGACTTCAGTGGGTTGAACCTGACCTTCTACACTAACATTCTGTCTCAATGATATTATGCCGTGAGAGACCTTGGCTATATACTTGAACAAATATATCATCATAAATCTTCTGGACTAAATATTTTGTCAACCTGTATTTCCATCTCTTAGTATGTGATCATTCCATGAGTCATCTCACCGATAACTTGATGAGTTTTACTCCGGGCCATTTATTTATTTATTTATTTATTTAAAACTGTTAATGATTTTGTTAGTGTTGCATTTATTTTTACTTCCTAAAAGGAGAGGAAGGGGAGTATCTACCAAGCAGAAGCAGGCAGGACATTTGTCATTTGGAATAAAATCTCCAAATCTAGTCTTTCTGCCAGCTTTGGAACTGGAAAGCAACAGTTATTCAGCAGAAGTTTGTGTGAAACTGGTATTTTCAGGCAAACAAGCTGTTTCTGCAATGGTTATAATCCCAGAGTGTTGACTTCTTCTTGGGAGGATGATGATTAAAGAATTCTTGTTGTGATGGTTCTTGACAGCCTGGATATAAGCAGTTGGTGATCTTTCAGTAATTAACTGCTGTGTGTACCCTCATGTGTCATGGTAAAAGAGCTGCTAACAGATTTGTTGTTGTTGTTAGGTGCCATCAAGTCAGTTCTGACGCATAGCGACCCTGTCTGTGCACTCCAGAATGCGACACTGCCCAGTCCTGCGCCATCCTCACAACTGTCATGCCAGAGTGCATTGTTTCAGCCACTGTGCCAGTCCATCTCACTGAAAGTCTTCTGCACATGAATTTAACAGATTTCTCAGCTACTAGTTATTAATTTTTCTCTAGGGTTGTGATTGCTTGTTGTATTTTTCCTCTCGTGTGTAAACTGAAAATAATCATTAGATTTGTTGGTAATGTTTAAAGTAAGCAATTCCTTTAAATGTTCTTCATCTTGATCCTCTATAATTTCAGGATATTTGTCATGTTTTCCAGTATGTAATACACAATGATATGTTTGACATGGCTTTCTGATGAAAAAATATTTTCCATGATCCAGAAAATAATTGGAATATACAACTTCAGAATGAGTCTCCTCAATTAGCTTGATAGCAATTTTTTCAGAGTGTGTTGTGCACATGTACGTATTGTGTGTGAGCTAACTAGGCATGTATTCAATTAAAGTGGCACAGAATAGTCTTAATATCTGACAGGGAGAGAGGAAACAACCCAAACCCCCTGTTGTTAAGTCGATTTCAGCTCAAAGCAACCCTATAGGACAGAAATAGAATGGCCCTATAGAGTTTCCAAGAAGTTCCTGGCAGATTTGAACTGCTGACCTTTTGGTTAACAGACGTAGCACTTAACCGCTATGTCACCAGGGTTTCCTATAGGGAAGGAGAGTGCACATGAATACATTCTCCATTTAACTGAAGCTCATACATCTAAAACCAAAATTTATCATATGGAAAGTATTTTGTTCTACAGTCTCTCACATTTGATCTTCTTTTGTTAACTAAAATAGTATACCACAACTTTTACTTTTTTTTGATAGTTCAACATTTTCCTTATGTATAGTGTCTTACTTTTTCAATAAATAGCCTCATGTTTGTGTCTTCAGAATTCTTAAATTTATGATTTGCATCTGGTGCTATTTCATTACTTAAAAAACAAATAAATAAACAAAAACAAACACACGGCCTTCAACTAGAGTCCAACTCTTGACAATCCTGACATGTGCTACAGTTGGACTTCTCCATATTTTTTTTTTTGGATCTGCAATCTTTACAGAAGCAATTCACCGGGGCTTTCACCCCCAATGCTGCTGTATGCATTTCGACAACAGCCATACTTTACATTAGCAGCCAATTGCAGACTCCTTTCAGCACCCAGGGCCTCACACTTTACCTACTCCTGATGGCGCTTGGCTTTGGCTCCTTATTTATGCTCTAAACTACTACTTTCCTCCATCAGCTACCAGTGTTCCCCATCACCCATTCCAATTCATTTCTTTTATTCTACCATAGTCTAGGGAATCAGTTTACAATTTTTATTTAAAATAAGAATAAGCCTCCATTTCTGAAAAATAAGTGAAACAGTCCACTAAAAAGTTAAAGACTGTGGACTTTAGAATATGTGTTTTGTGAGAATATATGACTTTTTTTACTATCATTTTGGTTGTGTTCCAGATGATTAAGATGAGAATTGCTGGTGTTTGAGTTTGTTATTAATGATAGCAGCTCTTTAATTACTATGAAGGAGAACTTCTTACTCAGTTGCAGTTTGTGCAACTTGACAGCACTTTTCTTTGTGTTACAGTCTGCTTAACACTCTGAGTGAAGAAAGATGCCTGGTCTCCAATAATCTGGAGTCAGGTTGGTTTCTCTGTCTGGAGCCTTTCCTGTATGTTACTGCTAAACCCATTGTTGAAGGTGATACTTGAGCAGTGCTGATAAACTCTCTCATTCTTTTCTTTTTAGTCTCGATTGCCTACTTTTCAACTTACTCCATGTCAGCTCCTTAAAATCCTGCTGTTAGTTCTTTGCAGATGTCTGCTGGGAAGAACAGTGGTGCTGTTAGTGAATCTCTAGTTTTGATTGACTAGCTTTTGATGTTTTTCTTATTGGTTATTTACTCAAAAGAGACACATATTTTATACTTACCTTCATATTTCCTATTTACAATATGTTCCATTGCTTTGTAGATATCCAAGTATCCATCCGACAGCACGTCTCTAACCTGAAGTTCTACCAGTGGCACTGTGACAAATTTTATCAGATACCAAAAAAAAAAAAAAAAAAATGCCTTTATTAAACCAGATAACATGATTGTTTATACAGAGAATCCAAAGGAATCCATAAATAAACTACTGAAACTAATAGAGAAGTTTAGCAAAGTAACTGGATACAAGATAAACACAAGTAAATCAGCAAGACTATTAAAGAAGAAATCACCAAATCGGCTCCATTCACTATAGCCCCCAAGAAGATAAAATACCTAGGAATAAATATAACTAGAGAAACAAGATATCTTTACAAAGAGAACTACAAGAACTTATTACAAGATACTAAGACTACAAGAAAACTAAGAGAGACTTACTGCTCATAGATAGGAAGACTCAACATTGTGACAATGTCTGTTTTACCCAAAGCAATCTACTTACATAATGCAATCCCAATACAAATTCCAGCAACATTTTTTTAATGAGATGGAGAAACAAATCATCAACTTTGTCTGGAAAGGGAAGAAACCTCGGATAAGCTAAGCACTACTGAAGAGGAAGATACTGTTATACTTTTTACTACCTGACTTTAGAACCTATTACACTGCCACAGTAGTCGAAACAGCCTGTTACTGGTACAAAAAGAGACATACAGACCAATGGAGCAGAGTTGAGATCCCAGAGGTGCCACCATCCTCCTATGAACAGTTGATGTTTGACAAAGGCCCCAAGATTTTAAACTGGGGTAAGAATGGTCTCTTTAACACATTGTGCAGACAAAACTGGATATCCATCTGCAACAAACTGAAACAAGACCCATATTGCATACCTTAGACAAAAACCAAATCAAATTAGATAAAAGACCTAAATATAAAATCTAAGATGACAAAGCTCATCCAAGATAAAATAGGATCAACAATGGAAGTTTTAATACACAATGTAGACAGACTTCAAAATCTGACAAACAAAGCACATTCAACAGAAGAGAAAATAGATAAATGGGAACTACTATGAATCAAACAGTGTTGCTCATCCAAAGACTTCATCAAAAGAATTAAAAGTCCACCTACAGAACAGGAAAGAAATATTTGGCAACTATACGTCAGACCGATGTGTGATCTCCATAATCTGTAAATTATTACAAAATTTCAACAAGAAAAGGATAAATAATCCAATTAAGTGATGGGCAAAGGAGACAGACATTTCTCTAAAGAGGACATCCAGGCAGCAGAAAAGACACACGCAGAATTGCTTATGATCATTAGCTTTTAAACAAATTGAACTCAAAACTACAATGAGACACCATCTCACCCCAAGAAGGTTGGCCAAGATCCAAAAAACACAAAACAACAAATGCTGGAGAGGCTGTGGAGAAATTGGGACTCTTGTACACTGCTGGTGGAATTGCAGAATGGTACAACCTCTTTGGAAAACTCTCTGACGCTTCTTTGAAAAGCTGGAAATAGATATACCATTTGATACTGTAATTCCACCCCTTGGAATTTATCCTTCAGAAACAAAGGTTGTGACATGAACAGACGCATGTACATGAATGTTAGTTGCAGCACAGTCCACAACAGCAAAAAGTTGGAATCAATCCTAATGCCCATAAACAGATGAATGGATGAGCAAACAATGGTACATATATTCAATGGAACACTATGCTATAATAAAAACAATGGCAATTTTAGAAAACATCTCATAACATGGTCTCATTTGGAAGAGATCATGCTGAGTGAAATCAATCAGTGTCAAAAGGACAAATTTTGTATGAGACCTGTTATAAGGACTTAACAAGAAAATTATCCACAGAAGAAAATGACTGAGTTGGCTACATGGGGGTGTGGGGAGCTGAGGGTTTATCATAGATGAGATTATTGATAGATGTTAGAAATTTTATTCTTCTACTGTAATTAATAAAAAATTTAAATTAAAAAATATATTGAATTTTTGGTGAATATTTACACAGCAAATTAAGCCTCCATTTGATAATTTCTGTACAGCTTGTTCAGTTTCATTAGTTACGACATGTCAATATTCTCTTTGTGTTCTGATAGTTCTATTCCTACGACTCTAGTTTCCCTGCTCCCTTGTCTCCTCTTCTTCGCATTTGAGTAATTGTTGAACTTTTATTCTCACACTAATGGATTTTAAGTACAGTCTCACACATAGTAGCCTTTATTTTTTTTTGTGCCAGTCTGCTGTTTTGCTAAAGAGAAACCTCAGGGGATAAAGAATGTCTCAAGAGGTTACCTGTTCTCTACTAGTTCTGTACCACATTTTTCTCCCATGTTATTCATGACCTTCTCTTGTGCCTCCAATCAGATCCGTGAAGGTAGCTGGGCATGATCCAGTTCTTTTAGTCTCAGGGTAGATGAGGTGTGGCTCCTGTAGACTTGTTTCTTCTCTCAGCTTTTGATTACCTTCTTACTATTTTGTTTCTGGCAAGCAGAGATTCACAGCTGTGTTTTAGATGGCCACTCACAAACTTTTAAGATGTTTCTACACCAGGATGCAGATCATGATTTTTGTGAACTATGTTCTATGAGGTCTGGCAGTTATGTTTGGGAACTCATCCTAGAAAAAGTACTACATACCTCATTGCTGACTATCACTACCCTCACCTTAAGAATATTATCCTTGGGAAGCTATGCATTGATGCCAGTATCTTGTCCACCCTTCAAAGCAATTTTGGAACTCTTTTTCTGGAATGGCCATTAGAACTGTCATCATATTACACTTGACATCCTGAATGTCACCAAAATGTCTTCCTTTCAATATTTCCTTTATCTTCAGTTAAAGAAAAAGTCATTGGGGTCAAGATCAGGTGAATAGGAAGGGTTCTCCAATATAGTTATTTGTTTACCAGCTAAAAACTCCCTCACAGACAGTGCCTTGTGAGCTGTAGCATTGCTCTGATGCAAGAGCCATGAGTTGTTGGTGAAAAGTTCAAGTTGTTTTCATCTTTTTCATGGAGACTTTTCAGCACTTTCAAATAGTAAACTTGGTTAATTGTCCACTTGGTTCAAATTCACAATGAATAATCCCTCTGATATCAAGAACTGTTGCCAATGTTGTTATGACTCTTGATTTGGACTGATGGAGCTTTTTTGGTTGTGGAGAGTTGGTGACTTTCACTGTGCACCTTCATGCTTTGTTTCAGGGTCCTGTTGGTATACTCGTGTTTCATCACTAGTGATAACATGGCATAAAATATTGTCTTGCCCCTCCAAAACGTCTTGGCAGACTTCAACTCTCCTTTGCTTTTTTTCATTGGTGAGCTTCTTGGGGACTATTTTTGCACACACATGCCTCATGCCAGGATTTTCAGTTCAGATTTTCCTAACCATTTCTCTATTGATGTTTACTTGGTCTGCTATGTTCAGAGTCAGCCAATGATTCTGACACTCAGTTCAACCAATTGTGCAATGTTTTCATCAGTTCTGCTCTTTGTTGGCTGTCCTGACCTCTCTTAATCAGTAACACTTTCCTCTAAGAAAAACATTTAACCTGTTTGTATACTCTCGTTTCCTTCACGGCATTATCACCATAAACTTGGTCTAACATGTCCCTGATTTTACTTTCACTCTTTCCAAGTTTAACAAGAAGTTTAAAGCATGCTTATTGCTCTAATTCAAGTTCTGACAGTCTCACAACAGTACACAAAAACACGTTACAACGATAATGAACAACACTCAGAAAGACATCACTACATGTCTACATCAACACAGCTATGAGACACTGATATGCCAAGGTTATGAAATCTTACCAAGTTGTTCTACACTGCTGCCAATGTAAGCACACAGTGACAAGTTCATGAACTTAGTTGTCAGACCTCATATGATAGCAGACTGAGTTGTCCCATGAGTCTCCCTCTGATGGTCAATTTTCAAAACCAGAAAAGGCAATCTTAGAAGGTGTTAGGTTATATCTTTGTAGTATGCATATCAGTGTCTCTATCCATATATTTGTATTTTCACATACCTATATAGACCTGCCTCAACAGCAGTGGTTTTTTTTTTTTTTTTTTAGTAGGTACCGATGGAAACCCTTGCAGAGAGGTGATTAAGTGCTACGGTTACTAACCAAAAGGTTGGAAGTCAAATCCAACAGTTACTCCTCAGAAACTCTATGGGGTAGTTCCACTGTGATCTATAGCATTGCTATGAGTCAGAATCAACTCTATGGAAGTGGTTTTGACTCTTTTATTTTCAATTTGTTTGTACCTTTGTTTCTAAGGTGTATTCCTGCAGACGGTGGAAGTATAGATCATGTATTTTTTAAATCCATTCTGTCACTCTCTACTTTTAGCATGGGGCTCTTAGCAATCTTATGAACAATGGAATAAAACACTGCCCGGTCTTGTGCCATCCTCATTATTGTTGTATCTGAGCTTACTGTTACAGCGATTGTATCGGTCCATCTTGTTGAGGGTCTTGCACTTTTTCACTGATCCTTTACTTCACCAAGCATGATTTCCTTCTCCGGGAACTTATTCTTCCTGATAACATGTCCAAAGTGCATGGCATAAAGTCCTTCCATCTTTGGTTCTAAGGATTTTTCTGATTGTATTTCTTCCAAGACAGATTTTTGTTGTTGTTGTTCTTCTGGCATTCTATGACATATTAAGCATTCTTCACCAAAACTGTAACAGAAAGTTTTCCATTCCTTTTTGGACTTCTTTGTTCATTGTCCAGCTTTTGCATGCATATCAGGTGGTTAATAATGTCATGGCTTCAATCAGACACTCATTAGTCCTTAAAATGACATCTTCATATTTTTACTTTAAAGAGGTTTTTTGAAGATTTCCCCAATGCAATGTATCATTTGATTTTCTAACTATTGCTTACGTGGGTGTTGGCTGTGAATCAAAGTTCTCTTCACTTTCTGCAAGCAAGGCTATATCATCTGCATAATGCAGGTTATTAATGAATCTTCTTATAATCCTGATGTCACTTTCTTTTTCATATAGTCCAGCATCTCAGATTAACTACTCAGCATACAGATTGAATAAGTATGGTGAAGCATACAATCTTGACACACATCTTTCCTGATTTTAGACCACACATCATTCCCTTGTTGCATTCAAACAACTGCCACTTGGTCTATTTACAGGTTCTGCATGAGCACTATTAAATATTCTGGAATTCCTGTTCTTCATAATGTTATCCATACTTTGTTATGATTCACATAGTTGAATCCCTTTGTGTAGTCACTAAAACACAGGTAAACTCTTCCTTCTACTGTCTGATATCTACTTAATATCAGCCATGATACCTCTCATTCCATGTCCTGTTTGCAGTCTTGCTTGAATTTCTGACAGTTCTCTGTTGATGCACTGCTGCAACACTTTTGGACTAAGCATCAGCAAAACTTTACTTGTGTGTGCTGTTAATGATATTGTTCAATAATTTCTGCATTCTTGTACATCAATACAAGTATTTATGTAAAGCTCTTGCCTGCCCATTTGTTGTGCTCCCTTGAGTAATATTTGCAAAGCCAGTTTGGTGGTAACAAATTTCTCAGAGTTCCTGTTTATTCAGGAATGTCTTGATTTTCTCCTCATTTTTGAAGGATAGTTTTGCTGGGTAAAGAATCCTTCGCTAATAGTTGTTTTCGTTCAGCGTCTTATATATATTGTTCCCTTGTCTTCTGGATTTAGAGTTTCTGGAGTGAAATCTACACTGATTCTTATGGAAAATCATTAATATGTTACATTGCATTTTTCTTTTGTTGATTTAAGAAATTTCTTCTTGTGATTGGTTTCCAAGAATTTTACTAGGCTATGGCATGGAGTTGATCTTATAACCGGAATTTGTGTAGCTTCTTGTCTTTACAGGCTGGGTTCTTCACTCAGCTCTGGGGCACTCTGTCTGAGTATCTCTTAGAAAATAGTTTCTGTGCCTTCATTGTGGTCATGGTGTTCAAGATTTCCAATAAGTATATTATTAGATTTCTTAATTGAATTTAACATTTCTTTTTGAATTTGTTCACTTTTTTGATTTATTTTTATTATGATTGAATGAAAATGTACATTCACTTATAAATTTGCATGATCCCGCATATGCACCTTTCACTGCTCTCCCTGCACAGTGACAGCACATTCTTCCTCTCTGCTCCATAGATGTCCTATCCTCCCAACAGTCTCCTATCTTCTCCCCTCCACCCACACCCCTTCCTCCACTATGAGGTCAGCAGGACGACATCCTATAGATACATAGAAACATAAAGTGTCCACGAAATATGGTCACTCTGTGTCACCAAGTCCAATCCATTGCTATCCAAAAAGTTGACTTTCATTTTGATTTATGGACAAGGCCAACATCAGGGCCAGTGCCCATGCTCCCAGGGGAGAATCTCCACACCTCACATTGGTGAGTGGTGTCTGGGGTCTTAAAAGCTGCCAAGCTGCCATCTGAGGGTATAGCAAATGGTCCCAACTTAGCAGGAATGGATGATCACCGAGGTCCATAATGATGTGGGGGAAAGGGAACTGAGAAGATAGAGAGACCCATGTGAGTGTGTGTCTACATTGACTTCTAACTGGAAGAATCAGATGGTGCCCGGCTGCCACCAGTGATAGCCATGATGGAGATCACAAGGTTGAGTTTCACTATTCACTTTTCTTTATTCTTTTCTCGTTACTCTTGAGACTTGATAAAGTCAGTTATTTTGCCTTCTAGTTCATTTATTCTATCTTTTGTGTGTTCAACTCTGTTGTCCAGTGTTTCTGTTTCTTTTTCTAGTTCAGTTCCTTTTTTCCTTTTAGCTTCAGTAATTCTCTTTGTTTTTTTCTTGATAGTTACAATTTCTTTGTTGACTCATTTTGTTCCTCCATTTGTTTCCTAATCTCTGCTAGTTTGTTTTCTTTTTTTTTCTCCCTTTCTGAACATGTTTAACAGTGTAGATTGAACATTACCGAATATATTAGACTGAGTTCTCTAAAGGAAAGACTAGCAAAAAGTGTATATACACACACATACGTATGTATACAGACAGAGAATGAGAGAGAGAAATTTATTTCAAAGAAATGACTCACCAGTTGTAAAGGCTAGTAAGTCTAAAATCTGTGAGGCAGATGTCAGGCTAGAGGTTCCTTCTCACTCATTTGGCTGCAGGGGCTGATTAGCCCCAAACTGACGACTCAGACAGCAGGCTACTGGATTGCACCCCAAGAACTAGAGGTCAAAGAATGTTGAGTCAGATGTAGGGTCCAGACAGAGAGAGCTACACGGAAACATCCATATATATTGAATGCAGGCCACACCACCCCAAAGTCTCCCTTTTACATCAGATCATAAAATGGAGGATAATTACATAATATTGAGAATCATGTCCTAGCCAAGTTGTCACACAACACTAACCATAATAATTCACCCACTGTCAACTTGGCATGTGTCTTTAAACCACACATAAACTCTGAAGAAAGATAATTATAAAGGCATACTCATACCTAACAAGAGACAGCTACCATGTATACAACTGAAAATACACTATCCCAATTTACATTTAATATTTTATTACAAGTAATGCAATAAGGGAGGAAAGAAAGTGAAAATATTTGGCATAAAAATATGTGTTAATGTTTATGGTACACACGCTCATACACATATGCCATAAATACATAACAAAACAAGGAAGAAATTACAACAATTACAGCCTTAATTTCTGAACTGGTCAAGTGATTACAGCTGACACTTAGAACTACCTTCTACCAACAATTCTGTATTGCTTTTGCTGTCTGCCTTGTCAACAAGAATCTCAGCTTGTTGTGGTTTTTTACCTTGTGGAATGACCCAAAACCTTGTTTCTAAAGGGTATAGGTTATAAGTAGTAGTATGACAATTGAGTTTTGTATTTTTCCATTGACTTTAATGACAGAATATAGTAGTACTAAGAGACATTCTTATGGATAGCCTGTATTTCAAACATACTGTTCTTTCACTCTGTTATACAATTATCAACCTGATTTTTCCTGTTGGTAATCTGGATCAATCATATCTACAATATGGTAGCTCCGTTCTTTACCCATTGATCCAGAGATATCTGGAGCCCAAAGTGACCAAGGGCATTCTCAACTTCCATTTCAATGGAATTAGTGTGTAACTCATGACTTTCTTGAACATGGAGGAGGTAGGTGTGTCAGTCACAGTTACTGATTCTACTAAATGCAAAAATAGGAACTGGCTGTGTAGAACAACATTATTTTATATTCTGTGTCACCTTTTTCATTCACTATAATATCATCACTGGGAGTCATGGTATAGGGCAGTCAATGGTAGAATCTTGAGAAATGAGGTGGCGTCATCTGATCACCACCATGCTGGCATCTGCTGTGGAGTGGTACTGGCAGGAGTGGGCTCACAGCCCACTCAAACCTTCATCTCTCTGCCTTCTACTGCCTAGTCTTTCCTGCTCTCCTTGCCATGGCTTTCACTTGTTATGGATCCTATAGCTGACTCTTGTTTGTCTGACCTCTTGTTCTTGGGACTTGAGCTAGCAGCTTACTTACAGTCTTGTCTGCCGGATCTTCCGTCCAACTTGTCTATATTCACAGGTTGTAAGCAAAAGCCCTGCTTTCCAGCCTGCTGATCTTGAGTTTGCCAGCCCCTTTGGCTGTATAAGTCAGGAGAAATCTGTAACAGCTCTGCTTTCTGGCTTGCTGACCCTGAGTTTGACAGCTCCTGTGGCTATATAAATCAGGAAAAATATCTTTCCTGTCCTACAGACTTGGTACGTTATGGCTTCTAAAAACTGAATGAGCTATTTGTTTGATATAATTCCATGTATATTTATATGCTTTACTGATTTGGTTTATCTAGTGAAACTAGCCTAAGACAGATAGGTAGTTAGGCATGTAAATAGGTAGGCAGATAGATTTATTTCAAGGAAATGCTATTTAGAGTCATTAAGCCTGGAAAGTCCCAAATCCATATATTAGAGGTCTGGCTGGAGGCTTCTCCTCACTTGTGTCCCTGTAGGGCCTGATGAATACGAAATCAGTAGTTTAGATGGCGTGTTACTGGCTCATAGTGCTTTAGAGGCTAGTTAATCTTAAAATCTGCATGTCAGATTGCAAGCTGCTGGATCACATCACAAGATGCAGAGGTCAGAGGATGATAATTTTTATATGGGATCTAGAGAGAGAGATCTTTTCTAGAATGCTCACATATATTTGGATGTAGGCCATACCACCAAAGAAACTACCCTCATGTTTCCTCACAAAGTGGAGGATAGTTGCTTAATATTAAGAGTTATGGCCTGGTGAAGTTAACACATGATATTAGCAATTACATCCATTCTTTGCGTTAGTCTGGCCTCCACAGGAGAAACTTCTTCTTCTTCATGTTTGCTTTTTAAAAAATTTTTGGCATACTGCAACTTTATTTTTAAAATATATATATACATATATATTACATATATATGTAATATATATGTATATATATAATATATATGTATATATATTACTATATATATTATATATGTATATATATTATATGTATATATATGTATATATGTATATATATGTATATATATTATATATATGTATATATATTATTATATATATTATATATATGTATATATATGTATATATATTATATATATTATATATGTATATATATTACATATATATATACATGTATATATATACATATATATACATGTATACATATATATTACATATATATGTATATATATATTTTATTGTGCTTTAAGTGAAAGTTTACAATCCAAGTCAGTATATCTTGCAAAACTTTGTACACAACTGCTGTACAACTCTAGCTGCTTTCCCCCACCCTGTGACAGCACACTGCTCTTTTCTACCCTATATTTCCCATGTCCATTCAATCAGCTCCTCTTCTCCTGCAGTCTCCCACCTCAACTCTGGACAGAAGCTGCTCAGCTAGTTTCATGTATACACTCAAGCCAAGAAACATATTCTTGGCCAGTATCATTTTATGTCTCAAAGTCTAGTCCAGTCTTTGTCTGAACAGTTGGCTTTCAGATTGGTTTCAGTTCTGGTCTAACAGGGAGTCTGCAGTTGGTGACTTCCAGGGATCCCCTCCCTGACCTCCTGCTCCAGTCTGTGGGCCTATTATTCTGGTCTTTTAATGGAGTTCCAGTTCTGGAGATGCATTTTTCTCCCACTGTATCAGGGACTCTAAATTTGCGTTCTCTGACAGGGCAGTCATTTGTGGTGTCTGGGCACCATCTAGTTCTTCTAGTCTCTTGCTAATGTAGTTTCTGGATTGTGTAGCCCTTTCTGTCTCTTGAGCTCATACTTTATGTCTTTTTGATCCTCCTCTGTTCTGGGTGGGTTGGGACCAATTGATGCTACTTAAATGGCCAGTTAATAGCTTTTAAGACCCCATAGGCCTCCCTCCAAAGTGGGATGCAGAGTGTTTTCTTAAAAACAAACAAACAAACAAAAAAAACTGTTACGTCAATTGACCTAGAAGTCCCCTGAAACCATGGTCCCCAGGGCCCTGCCTCTGCTACTCTGTGATTTCAAGTGTTGAGTTATATTTAGGAAACTTCTTTGTTATTTAGTCTAGCTGTCCTAACCTCCTTTCTTCTGCATGCTTTCACTCTCTTCAGCCAACCCAATTCCTGTTTACTAGCTAGTCAGTGAATATCTCTTTCCCTTCCTCCCGACATCAAAGACTGTTTTCTTCTGTGTTTAAAACGTAAGTCCTTAAAGTAGTGATCCCATATAATATTTGTCATATAATATTTTGCAGCTGGTTAATTTCATTCAGCATAATGTCTTCCAGATTGCACACGTTATGAGATCATTGCTGTCCTTTATCATTGCATGGTATTCCATTGTGTGAATACATCATAGTTTGCCTATCCTTTCATCTGTTGATGGGCACTTAGGTTGATTCCACCTTTTTGTTATTGTGGACAGTGTTGCAATAAACATTGGGGTGCATATATCTATTTGTGTGACAGCCCTTATTTCTCTAGAATATATTTCAAGAAGTGGGACTGCTGGATTCTTTGGTATTACTATTTTTAGCCTTTCAAGAAAGCATCAAATGGATTTCCAAAGTAGTTGTACCATTTTGTATTCTCACCAGCAGTGTATAAGTATTCCAGTCTCTCCGTAACCTCTTCAGTGTTTGTTATTTTGTGTTTTTTGGATTGATTTAGCCTTGTAATGTTGAGATGATATTTCATTGTAGTTTTCATTTGGATTTCTCTAATAGTGAATGATTGTCACCATTTCCTCATGTATCTGTTAGCCATCTGGATGTCTTCTTTGATAATCATGTTTTGCTTTTGATTATTCCCTCATCTCTTGTGATTTTACGTGTCTTATTATTATTTTTTATTTATTTTTTGACCTTGGGATGTTTTGTTATCTTTTTACTTTAAATTTTATGTTGTGGTTCTTGTGGGAAATTTTTCTGATTGGGAGACCTGGTGGTGTAGCAGCCAAGTGTCTCACCGCCATTGAAAGGCTAGGGCTGGGGTCTACCAGCCAACCCATGAGAGAAAGAGGAGGGAGTCCATCCCTGCAAAGATGGACCCCAACTAGAAAGTTCCACTTCACCCCAAAATGACCCTATAAGTCAGAGTCAGCTCACTGGCAGTGGGCTTGGTAGCTCCTTCTGAGAACCACTAGAAGGTACTCTTATCTGTAGGGTTTTTGCTGTTGTTGTTCTAGTTCTAGTTCTACTTGAAGAGTCTCCCTATGTCTTTCGCTCATGGGTGACCCTACATAGGCTGTTCCGTGGTGTCCTGCTGTGGGCCATTTCCCTCTGGCATTGCCTTCTCTGAACTACTCCCCTTCTGCAGTTGCTCTTACAGTTCTCTCTCTGTGGTGATTGCCCATCTCAGGCCTCAGTTAGATTCTACATCGGTGTCTCTCAGTACCAGCCTCCTTTTTCCCTCTCCCTCCCAACTGCACAGTCCTGTAAACTCAGGTGAATTTGTGCCAGCTTACAAAAATCAGTCTACCATTTTCTCAGATTAGCTCCTTTTCTTTGTTTCGTATTTGTGGTGTTACTCAGCCTGTCCCCAAGTGGCTGTGATAAGTGAATGCTTCTGTTGTCAGGGGATGTGGTCTCCCAACTTGTGTGCCATCCCTGCTCTTTCTCTCTCTTGCTTCTGGACTCACTCTGATTCTCCAGTACCTCAGCTGTTGTCCTGAGTTCAGAGATTTCAGTCTCTGCTTGATTTACTCTTGTTCTGCGGTGAATGGGAGCATCCACTCACGTCACCATTTTGCTCTGCCCCTTCCCCCACCATTTTCCAAACATTATTTCACCAGATAAAAAATTTTTAGTTGACAGATTTTTTTCAACATTTAAAAGATGAAATTTTATTGTGTTCTGGTGTCAGCTGTATCTGAAGAGAAGATGTATTATTCATATCATTGCTCACTTGTATGTAATTTAACATTTTTCTTTGTTTTCAGGATTTCCTTCTTAACTTTTGGTCTGTAGTGGTTTTAATATGACATATGTGCAGGACAGGGTTGACTCAGTAAGCCTGGACTGCCAAAACCTTGCACATTGCCAGAAAAAGCCTGTCTTTGACAGTGACCCTTGGCAGGCTCCTACATATGAGTTATGAGTTCCTAGGCTATTTTGTTTGATATGAATGTGTCATGGATTGAATTACGTCCCCCCCTAAAATGAGCTGGGCTATGATTCCCAGTATTGTGTGGTTGTCCTCCATTTTGTGATTGCAATTTTATGTTAAAGGCAATTAGGGTGGGATTGTAACACCCTCACCCAGGTCACTTCCCTGACCCAATGTAAAGGGAGTTTCACTGGGGTACGGCCTGCATCATCTTTTTTCTCTGAAGAGATACATGGAAAGTGAAGCAAACAGAGAGATGGGATCTCATGTCCTTTGGACCTAGAATTTCTGTACCTGAGAAGCTACTCCACTGGGGAAAGATTGAAGACAAGGACTTCTTCAAGAGCTGACAGACATAAACCCTTCCTCTTGGAGCTGATACTCAGGATTTAGACTTTTATACTACTTTACTATGAGAAAATAAATTTCTTTTACTTCAAGCCATCCACTGTGATATTTTCTGTTATAGCAGCCTAGATGACTAAGACAGAGTATTTTTGTATGCCTGAGTCCTTGGACCACGTGGTACCAGTTTGGCCGGACAGTTTAGGCTAACAAGGTAATTTATAGTGAACACCTGTGCCGTGTGGCACTAGAGCTGAGTAGAGGCTGCAGCATGCCTATGTGACTGATTCCCAATACAAAATCAGGCCAATGGAGATTTAAGTTTCAGTTTTTGCCATTTATTATTTTTTGTGACTTTGGGAATCTAAGTCTTAGTGTTTTTGTGAGTAGAATGGACGTATTAATATCATCTACCTCAGAGTATATTTGAGAATTAAGTACGACAGTAATATGAGACACTTAAAGTGCCTGGTGACAGAAAATGAGGCATGCAATTAGCTATCCTCCCTCCAAATAACAGTAATAATTCCTTCTCTGTACTCTCATAGTAATTTTCATCTCTTTCTGTTATGGGACGTATTTTATTCTGCTTTATATCAGAGTGATATTATTTCATATGTTTCTTGTGGTTGAGACCATGACTAATTTATTTGTGTGTTCTTTCAGTAGCCAGCACAATGCTTTGCATGTAGTTGATATTTGGTAAGTATTTTTTAAAGAAGAGTAAATAAAAATTAGAGGTAACACCTTGGATAATATGTTGATTTTAGCTAAATTTTTGCAACTCATTAATTTTATATGGAGATAATAATCTTACAAAAAGGATACCAAAGAGCAACTAGAGGACATTTCCATTCTTTCTTTTTCCAACTTTGTTTTAGCTACCTTTGATCTGAGATCTACCAATACTATGCCTTTTTATCAAATTAATTACACAACGTGATTAACTTCATCTTACGTTAGTACTCTCAAGCTTTTACTCATTATATTTGAGCACAAACAAATAGCTTTCGCATTAGGTGTGGTCAGCAGTTGATGTTACAATTAACGTACATTAAAAACAGACATGATGAGATGCCTACTTCTGGTATGTGATAGAGTAACAGAGACTATAATTACCATCCTACTTTAAAGAACTAGAAAATGCACAAAATATGTGAATACGTAGATAAAATCAGGTTCCATAGGCTGTAAAACAGGCAGTTTCAATGAGTGACAGGAGAGAGAAGTAAAACAAATGCGGGGAGCCCTTTGATTGCCCCCTCTCACTATCTGAAGGCAGTTTTCATTCCACAGTGTGAGGCATGAGAATTCCAACAGAGCCCAACAACCCTGATGAGTTGAGGAGCTGGAGTTCATTGTCTGTGTCGGATACAGTGACCAAAGCTTGGGAGCCAGAAGGGAGCTGCATAGAGGAAGGGCTTTGGTAATGTGCAAGGGGATTTCCTTGAGACTTTGGTTGAGTTGTGACTACTCATGCACGGGAAAGAACTGTCTGCATTTGGGGAAAACAAAAACAAAAGCAAAAACCCAGAAGCTGGTGGAAAAAACCCAGAGCTCACCCAGAGCAGGAATTAATTCATATCCCAAGGAACAGAGTAGAAAAACTGTATAATACATGGGTCATCATTCAGAATCCTCAGAAGGATATTTGTTCAGTAATGGGGCCTAACAGCTGCTCTGGAATTACCCTGTGAAGCGAGTAACAAAACTTAAAAGTGAGCTTAAAAATGGTTGAACTGATTTCAACTGGATCCTAGAAAAGAAGCCCAATGATACCTAAAAATAAACAAATAGAAAATCTAAGACGAATCAGTATAAAGTTTACAATGATAATTACTCAATAAAAATTATCTTTCATTTGAAGAAAAATGCAAACATAATGCAGAACCTGAAGATAAAATCAATGGGAAAAAGACTCAGAATCGACAGAGGTAATAGAATTATCAGATAAAAAAATATCAGCTAGAAAGATTTATCAAAATATGTGACTATATGGGGCTCTGGTGGCACAAAAGTTAAGTTCTTGACTGATAACTGAAACGGTGGCTGTTCAAACCCACCAAAGCCACACTGCTGGCAAAAGAGTCTGACATCTGCTCCTGTAAACATTACAGACCAGAAAACCCTATGGGGAAGTTCTACTCCATCAAGTCAAGTTGCCATAAAAAGAATTAATTCAATGACACCTAAAAGCCATAACATCAAAAATATAATCTATGGGTTCAGGACAAGAGGAAAAGATAACAGTTATAAAGGAATAGAAGGTCTATAAAACTTCCAAATGGAACATCTAAAGATAAAAGATATAATTATCTAAGAAACAAACAAAAAAGACTGAGATTAACAGCACGTTAGACACTGTGAAAGAAAAAAAGTAGTGAACTGGAAAACAATAAAAGAAACATGAAAGGAGAAGTATAGAGAAAAAGATTGGAGAAAATGAACAGAAGCATTCATGACACATTATAAATGGGCCTAACATATGTTTACTTAGACGACCAGAAAGAGTGGAAATAGGACAAGGGACAAAAAATAATTCGAAAAGATAATGGCCAAAATTTTTCCAAAATTGTTGAAAGCTATGTAGTCAGAGATCCAAGAAACTGACTGAGTAAACACAATGAACATGGGAGTAAACCTCACCAAGGCATATCATAACCAAATTGCTGGAAACCAATGATAAGGATACTTTAAAAGTGGCTTTTAAAAAAAGGCACATTGCATATAGGTTAAACATGATCAAAAATGATGTCAGACATTCCTTAAGTAGTCATGCAGGGCAGAAGACAATATGGCAGCATCTTTAAAGTACCAAGGTATGGGAGGGTGATGTAGATCTAGAATTCTACACCCAGCAAAAATAAAGACTTTTCAGACTAACTGTAGCTGAGAGAGTCCATTGCCAGAAGAACTACACTACATGAGACACTGAATTAAGATATTTTAGGTGAAAGGAAAACAATACTAAATGACAAATTGAAACTACACAAAAGAAAGAAGATGACTGAAATAGCAAATATGAAGATAATGTAAACCACCTCATTGTTTTAAAGTCTTTCAGAGATAATTGAGTTTTTAAAGTAAAAGCAATAAGCATTTATAGTCTGTGTGGACATAAAATGCTTGACAGTAATATCAAAAAGAATGGAAATAGGGTAATACACAAGGTTGAACAATTAGGTTCACAAACTCATCCTAGAAAAAGTGCTACATATGTCATTGCTGTATATCAGTATGATCACCTTTGAAATACTTGATTTGGGAAGATATGCCAGCGCCTACTCCACCCTTCCAAGCACTTTTTTCTAGGATGAGTTCATGAACTTAATCATCCGAGCTTGTAAGACAGTTGCAAAGCTCTTATACCTTACATGATATGCTCATATAACATTTGAAAATGAGCACTGGTAAGTTAAAAATAAATTATGTGAGGCCTAAACCAATCATTTAAAATATTAAAATAATAAGAAAAATAACAGAAAATCATTGAGCTGAAATAGAATCATAAAAATATACAGTCAATGCAAAGAAATCAGAGAAAAGAAAAATAAGACATGGGACAAGAAAAAATAAATAGCAAGATGACAGATACAAACTATTATTGAGATATAAATTCTCCGCAGTTTGATCTATGGACTAAATGTGATTACTTGACAGCACTTGGCTGGCAATAAAAATTCAAGCAGATTTTTTAGTATAGATTAACAGTGTGTTGATTATAAAATTTGCATAGCAAAGCAAAGAAACTGAAAATGCCAAACAATTTTGAAAAATAAAAAATTGGAGGACACATGCTACCTTGTTCCAAGTGTTGTATTTGTGCAGTGACATACATTTAGATCAACAGAACAGAACAGAGTCCAGAAGTAGACCTGAATATATATAGTTACTTTTGACATGTGTAAAGGCAATTTGATGGGAAAAGGATGATTTCAACAACTGGTGCTGAAACAGTTGGATATCCATATGCAAGACAAAGAAGGAAAGAAAAATTGTGGACCCTTGTTGCTGGGTAACTTCTAGTCAATTTTTGACACATAGAGACACTATGAAGAGTAGAACTGCCCTGTGGGTTTTCTAAGCTTTAATCGTCTTTCTTCCTTGGAGACAATTGGTGAATTCAAACTTCCAGCCATGTGGTTAGCAGCTGAGTGGTTAATAGTTGAGCCCACTAGGCTCATTTTATGGACCTTTACTTCAGACTATACACAAAAATTAACTCAAAATTAATCAGAGACCTAAGTGTAAGAGTCAAAGTTTAAAAATGCTAGAAGAAAACACAAGATACAGTTTAGTGACCTGTGTTAAGCAAATATTTCTTAAATTGAAAACAAAATGATGAATTATAAAATAAAAAGAAAATGGGCAAATTAAATTCCATCACAATAATAAACATTTGTTCTTCCTAAGACATCATTACAAAACCAAAACATCAAGATATGGATGGAGAAAATGTACAGAACCTATATGTGATAGAAGACAAATCCAGAATAAATGAATTCTTGCAATCCCTACCAAGAAGACAAGTCACTAAAAATACTGGGTAAATATTTGACCAGACATTTCATCAAAGATCACATAAGCACATAAACTAATGTATTAGTCATTAGGAAAATGAAAATTTGAACCACAATGAGGTATGCTTACACACCTGCTAGAATGGCTATAATCCAAAGAATAAAGACGCACAGGGTTGGTGAGGATATGGAATAATCTCATTTATTGTGGATGGTAATGAAAAAACAAAACAATATAGCTGCTTTATGAAACTGATAGTTTCTAGTAAAGTTAAACATATACTTACCATATGACCTAGTAATTTTATTTCTAGGCTTATACCTAATTGAAACAAAACAAACAACCAAAAAAAAAAAAAAAAAAACCTAGTACAAACACGTGCACAGCAACTTTATTCATAAATGTTCCAAGTTAGAAACACAACCAATTTCCATTAGCAGATGAGTGGGTAAACAGATTATGGGATAGCCATATATTAGATACTGCTCATTAGTAAAAAGGACAAAAAGACTCATGTAAGAACATACATTTTGTCAGATGAAAGAAGCCAGAAATGAAGGGATATGAACTGTATGTTTCAATTTCCATGAATTTCTTAAAATGGCACAACTATAGTGACAGAAATCATAGCATTTGTTTCCAGGCACTAATGTGTGAGAAGAGCATATTTACTAAAGGGGATATAAGATGAGTCAAACAAAATCAATATGAGTTGATTCTGACTCACAGTGACCCTACAGATAGAGTAGAACTGTTTCATAGGGTTTCCAAGGAGATACTGATAGAGCTGAACTGCTGACTTTTTGGTTAGCAGTCAAAAGTTAACCACTGTGCCATCAGGGCTCTGCAGGTTGTGTAGAGTGACAGAAATATTCAGTGTCATACTTACATTGGTGGTATACATTTGTCAAACTCAATGGAATTATATACTTTAATTTGCTGAATTTTAGATAGGAAGGCAGGTAGGTAAGTAGGTAGATAGATGGCTGCATTAAATTGACTCTAACTCATGGTGAACTTATGTACAACAGAATGAAATAGTGCTTGGTCCTATGTCATCCTCACTGTTTCTGGTGTGTGTGCGTACACCTTTATAACGATTGTGCCAATCCGTTTCACTGATGGTCTCCTATGCTGGTCCTTTCCCCTCCTCCAGCAACTGATCTCCTCTGATGAGATTTTCAAAGCAGGTGAATTGGACATTATTTTGTTGTGTTCTATAAAGTTTTCATGGCTATTGTTGGAAGTAGATTGTTGGGACTTTCTTTCTAGTCCTTCTTAGTCTGGAAGCTCTGTTCAAACCTGTCCTTAATGGTGACCATGGTAATATTTGAAACTTCGGTGATACAGCTTCCAATATCATAGCAACACACAAGCCACCACTGCACAACAAACTGACAAATGGGTTGTTGTTGTTAGGTTTCTTCAAGTCAGTTAGAAGTCATAGCAACCCCATGTACAACTCAAGAAAACTCTATCTGGTCCTGAGCCAACCTTAAAATCATGGCTATATTTGAGCCCGTTGTTGCAGCCACTGTGCCAGTTCATAATTTTGAGGGTCTTCATCTTTTTATCTAACACTCTACCAAGCATAATGTCCTTCTTTAAGGACTGGCCCCTCCTGATAACATGTCCATAGTATGTAAGACAAAGTTTTGCTATCCCAACTTCTAAGGAGCATTCTGTCTGTACTTCTTCCAAGACTGATTTATTCTTTTTTCTGGCAGCTCATGGTATGTTGGATATTCTTCTCCAACACTGTAATTCAAAGACATCAATTCTTCTTTTGTTTTCATAGTTCATTGTTCAGCTTGTGTGTGCATGTGAGGCAATTGCAAATAATATGGCTTGGCCTGTGAGCCACCATCTAGGATACTCCACTAGTCTTACTGCTTCAGGAGCAAGGAAGAATGAAGAAAACTAGACATGAGGCAGACCACATCTACAATGACCTCCAGCAAACCAAATCCAGTGCAACTAGACGGTGCCCAGCTACCATCTCTGACTGCTCTGACATGGATCACAACAGAGGGTCCTGGACAGAACTGGACAAAAATGTAAAATAAAATTCTAACCCTAAAAGGAATATCAGACTTGCTGGCCTGACAGACTAGAGAAAACTTGAGGGTATGGGCCCCTGGATGCCCTTTCACTTCAGTATTGAAGACCATCCGGAAATTCACTATTTGTCCAAAGATCAAACAGGCCCATAAAAAGAAACAAGACTAAAGGGGCAAGTCAGCCTAAGGGAAAGGATTACAGTGAGGGGTGGGGGTCTGGGATCAGGAGGGTGGGCAGGCAGGAAATCTGGTAGTAGGGAACCCAAGGTTGAGAAAGGGGAGTGTTGACCTGCTGTAGGGTTGTTGACCAATGTCATAAGACAATATGTGTACTAACTGTTTAATGGGAAAATGTTCTGTAAACTTTCACCTGAAGTACAAGAAAAAATTGCATATATTTATACACATATACATACACACAATTATTCACATATATATGAACATACCATTGCTTGAATCAGGCACACTTTAGTTCTCAGTGATATCTTTGCTTTTTGACACTTTAAAGAGGTCTTTCACTTTTCTTAAATTCATACTTTATGCATTCCATGTTCTGATTATTAATGGATATTTCCAGCTGTTTCTTTTGTTTTGAGTTGTGCCACATCAGCAAATAAGAGTCTTGAAAACTCTCTCCATTTTTGTCTTTAAGCTCAACTCTACCTTGAAGAGGCAGCTCTTCCCCAGTCATATTTTGAGTGCCTTCCAACATTAAGGGCTCATCTTCTGACACTGTATCAGACAATATTCTGCTGTTAGTCAATTATTTTTTTTTAATTTTATGATTGAATGAAAATGTACATTCCTGTATAAATTTGCATGCTCACCTATATGCAGCTTCGACTGCTCTCCCTGCACGTTGACAGCACACTCTTCCTCTCCACTCCATACATGTCCTATCCTCCCAACAGTCTCCTATCTCCTCCTCTCCACCCACTCCCCTTCCTCCAGTATGAGGACAGCATGATGAAATCCTATAGATGCCAAGAACAATAAAGTGCTCACAAAATATGGTCACTCTGCATCACCAAGTCCAGTCCAGTACTGTCTGAAGAGTTGACCTTCACTATGATTTACAGACAGGGGCCACGCTTGGAGGGGAACCCTGAAACCCCTGAACCATCAATTGTGGACTTTTAGTGGAGATCACAGGGTGCACTACTATTTATTCTTGTGTTACCAGTGAGACTCAACTCTGTGAGCTCCCTCGTGGCTATCACTGGTGGTGGCCAGGCACCATCTGGTTCTTGTGGTCACAATTCAATGCAGACACCCACTCACATGGATCTGTCTGTCTTCTGGGTTCTCTTTCCTCTATGTCGTTATGGACCTCGGTGATCATCTGTTCCTGCTAAGTGGGACTATCTGCTGTACCCTCAGATGGCAGCTTGGCAGCTTTTAAGACCCCAGACACCACTCACCACCGTGGAGTGTGGGAAGTCCTCATTAACAAAAAGCTAGTTGTGCCAATTGGCCTCAATTTCCCCTGAGAGCACAGTTCCCGCCCACCCACCCCAGCTACTCTGTCCTTGCAATATCTGGTTAAGATGGAAGGAGTACACAAGTTGTATTGAAGTCCAGTTAATATTGATCTTCTTACTCATGTGTGCTGTCACCGCTTTCACCCAACCAAATTTCTAACAACTATCTAATCTAAACCACTCTCCTCGCCCTCCTGCCCTCCCCACCCTTGCAGTGATCAAAGAGTCTTTCCTTCTGTGGATGAATCTGCTTTTAAGTTCTTATCGTAGGAGTCTCACGTAATATTTGTTCTTCTGTCACTGATTACTTTCACTCAACATAATGTCCTCCACTGGAAACCAGGTTATGAGATGTTTCCTGAAATCATCGTTGTTCTTTATCACTACATAGTGTTCCATTGAGTATATATACCATAGTCTACCTAGCCATCCCTTTGTTGTTGGGCATTTGGGTTGATTCTATCTTTTAGATATTGTGGACTGTGCTGCCATGAATATTCGCGTGCACGTATCAGTTGGTGTGAATGGCTTTGATTCTGCAGGAATCCTTCCAAGCAGCAGAACTACTAGGTCAAATGGTATACCTTCATCCAATTTTTTAAGGGAGTGCCAGATTGCTTTCCAAAGAGGTTGCACCATTTTGCAACTGCACCAACAGGGTAGGAGAGTTCCAATTTCTCCACAGCCTCTCTAGCACTTGTCATTTTGGGTTTTTTGAATCATGGCCAAACTTGTTGGGGTGAGTTGGTATCTCACTGTCATTTTGATTTGAATTTCTTTAATAGTTAATGATTGCGGGTATGTCTGCATGTGTTTTTTGGCTGTGGCCAATTGTTGAGAAGTAGGTTACCAAGTCCTTCACCTTGCTCTGTCTTAGTTTAGTAGCTCTACTGAAACCTGTCTACCATGACTGTCTCTGCTGGTATTTGAAACATCAGTTGCAAAGCTTCCAGCGTCATGTCTACCAGAGTATGACAAATTGACAGACTACTGTTGTATAAACTACACCTCAACAAAATTGGCAAATTTACACTTCCATACTAGGATAATTTTTCGGAAAACAAAAAACAAAACAAAAATGAACAAGAAATCTTTTAGTTATCTTACTGTTCTTTTCAGTGACGTTCTCACTGGTGCTGCACCTTACTCGTCATGTTTTGTTGAAATGCAATATTCACCAAAAGTGAAGAGGAGCACAATTAATAAACAGAAACACTCTTTAGGTGGATGGGGTAAGCCTCCACTAGGTGGTATGAAGTGCAGGAAAAGTAAATAATAATCAATCATAATTTAATTAATTGCTGAGTGGTAGAACGCAATGTGAAAAGCTCCATGGAGATGAAGATAGCTCTTTGGGCTTAAAAGTGCTTTAATGCCTCTTCAATCCCAGGTGTGAAAAGAAAATAGGAAGAAAAAAAAAAACCCATTAGCAAAGCTGTCAGACACTCTGGGTCTTTGACTCAGAAGGAAAGGTCACTCTGCTACCTTTTCCAAAATGCTAACAGTAATCTTTCTTAGGCAGCAGCAGTAGTTCCCCTACTGGCTGAGCAAGCCCCATTGTTAGTGATTGACAGGGTTTCCACCTCCAGATTGCCTCCGTAACTGCTAAACAGCTGTGGCCTGCAAGCTTCTGCTCACGAAGTGATTTCAGAAGGGCTGAGGGAGGCAGAGACTCAGTCTTGGGCTTCATGTGGTATGCATTCCTTATCACTGCAGTCTTGTGAAGAATGTTCTGTTTAGCAAAGCAGGACATTAAAAGTAAAGAGAATGGCACAATTGTGAATACGTTTGGGATAGCCCAAACACTTCTCAGTCCCAATCTGCAGCAATATGGAAAAAAATCTAGTGGAAGTGCACAGTAATACTTTTACCTGGAAGCGAACATGAGGAGATAGGTTGAAGGTCTGTTTTGACAGAAACGAGGGAAGTCAGCAGGGTCCTGTCAGTTCATAATGGGATGGTTCACGGGACTTCATCTCCAAGTCACAAGCTCATCCTGTTTTGAGCATGAATATCAATCAAGGATGGCTTCATGAGTGTTCAGCCAACACTATCACATAGGGCTCTGACTTCAGAAGGACCCAAGCTTTATTTAATGCTCTCCTGTCACTAGCTTTAAATTATTTTTTAAAAACTATATTTAAATTCTTAATCTTGTCTTTGAATTTGTGTCTTGTAAATGAAATCCAATAGAATAACAGAAAATTCACTGGAGTAGAGGAGATGTATGCAGTACATGTGTGTGGTGTTCCTTGCTGCACTAATTGCGTGTGATGTACATAATGTCACATGAATATAGAATTCTAGTGGACTCAACATGCATGGGAGTTCAGGAAGACTGAACTGAAAGTTACATGTAAGACTAATTCAGGTGTTGAACAATCTTGAGGGGCCATGTGCTCAATCTTACTGCGAACTTAATTCACGTGCAGAAAGAAAGTAAAGACGTTCTCAGAAATACAAACAACCTAAAAATCAAATCATATTCTTCCTAACTTCTGTAACTTGAATTAGCCAATCGCTTGCTCAGAAAATGGTGACACAGAAGGAAAAGGAAAGACAGGTAACTTGGATATTTTTCCTCTTAGGTTTTCCTTACTCATCACAAGATGGAGGGATAATGTGTTTTTAGAATGCACACAGTATCAAAAAGCAAAATAAAAATAAGTTAGTTTTGTCCTCCATTTGTACTGTTTTGGCAAAAATGAGTAGACTGCTATGGCTGCTAACCCAAAGTATGGCACTTCGAATTCACCAGGTGCTTCTTGGAAACCCTACGGGGCAATTCAACTCTGTCCTATAGGACTGTTATGAGTTGGAGTAGACTAAATGGCAAAGAGTTTGGGTTTTTTGTGTTTTGGTAAGAATGAAATACATACACATACGTGAGTTAGAAAATATGATGCTGAGTATTATTTAAATGCTCTTGTAATTTACATTTAAAACTGGCATTGTAATATAAAAGTGAATGGTAAAATTTATGCTAATAATTTTAAAAAAATTTTTCTTTACTAAGAATGGTATTAAATACCAAGTAAAAAAACACCCTGACAAATTGAAAAAGAAGCTGCAGGTGAAAGAAAAAAGCTTTGTATTTCAGTACTTTTAATGGCCTTTTATCCCCTCCCCCTTTTTGAACAAAGAGGTTCACATTTTTCACTGTGAACTGGGCCCCCCAAGTTATGTAGTCAGGGTTCTCTCATCCATTCTGGATTCTGTCCCCAGTAGAGTGCTCTTTTGGTGCTCTTTTGCATGTCAAATGACAGCTGTGGATGGCAACCACAAACTTTGCTGACTTTTCTTTCGACTACTCAAGCTTCAAAGATGAATTCAGCCAGAAAGCGCACCTTTTCTATTTGGGTAAGGCTTTATTCTTTCATTTTAATGCATTGAACAATCACCCATCAGACGATTTTATGAAGTATCTACTGTGTGCCACTTACTCAGGATAAAAACTTTATAACCTAGTTAAAGGCAAAAAAAAATATGCAGTAATGAGGAAAGATGTGCAAAAGTTGTGGCAGTAGCAGTGGGGAAGAAAAAATTGCTTATTGGTTCTGGAGAAATTCACAAAGACAGGACTTTGTAAGTAACACAAAACAAAATGATGGAATTGGGGTTACAATTCAAGACCCATTTAACACCTGAGATGCTTTTCAAATTTGACATTATGATAATATGCCAGTGAATTAACTGAAACCAACGTCTTATGGGGATCAAAGGGCACATCAAAAATTTCTTTAAATCCATTATAAGAGATATCTATAGTAACCTTAGGAGCCTGATGGCACAGTGGTTAAAAGCTCAGCTGCTAAACAGAATGTTTAGTTTGAATCCACCAGCTGCTCCTTGGAAACCTCGTGGGGAGGTTCTGCAATTTTCTATAGGTTCACTATGCATCAGAACTGACTCAACAGCAATGAGTTTATGGTAACTTCAAGGCTTTCTTGAACTTGGAGGAGGTGGGTGTGGTGTGATGGCAGTCATTGCTATTATTTTTACTAAATGGAAAAGATGGGCACAGGTTGTGCAGAGCAACATAATTTTATATTCGGTCTCACTTTCTCTGTCCCCTCGTGTCAAAGGGGGTTACCTTGAAGAGCAGACAGAAATGAGGTGGAAACATCTATCAGGAATGTGGTGTGGCTGAAGGGTACACAGTACCAGTTGCAGTTTCAGGCTCTGTTTTCCACTGTTCCCACCTCTTCTCATATGTTCTCCTTCTCCATTGATTTAAATGACTACAAGAGCAGCTCTGCCTGCTCCCCTGAGGAAGAACTATTGGCCACAGAGCAGAAATCAATACACACAGCTGAAGAATGGGAAATGAAAGTCTGGCTGGAGTTGTGGTGGCTAAAGGTTATAGTTAAACCATGTTTACCTATAAACCTATCCATGTTGGAAGCCCAGGTATATGCTTTGAGCAGTTGTTTTCCTCCAGAGATAAATGTCTTGTCGACACTCACTCTCTTTCTGCCACCCTAGAAAGAGGTTTTATAAACGATGTTCGCTCACTTCCCTTTGTTTGGCTTTTCGCAGCAGGAAGCCAAGAAAAGGCCCAGCTCCAGTTCTGAGGGCCCTGGGGAGGACTTGCAAAATAACACCGGCAGGTGTAGAAGGCTGCTCAGTGACCCCCAGTGTGCAGAAGGCCATGAAGAAATTACGAGATTAGAGGAACAAGAGAGTGACAGCAGCTGCCTTTCAGCAGCTTTCTCTGGTTGCCTTGAGAATAATTCAACTCTAGCATACTCATTTTGGGCCTGGGAAAATAGGGCAAAGTGAAGAAAGGTTTAGAAGTGATATTTGTCCACCCTAGGGTGTGAAGAGATATTTGAGCTTTCCCCAGGATGCTGAGAAGTGGAATGGCCAGGCAAGGGGTGTCAGGGGAGTGTGGTAACATACTGCTCTACTTTGCATTGTCCTAAGAGAAAAAAAATAGAAGAATCTGCCTAAAAATTGAGAGCATCTTAGATAATTTACAGGGAGCATTTGTGAAGCCAAAAAGTCTGTAAGCCAAACTAAACATGGCAAAGTTTCAAGAGCATACAGAGGAGGCCATGAGATGAAATAATAAATGAAGATTAATAACTTTTTTAAGAAGGATTAAAGTAACTTTCAGTTTCAAATAGTATCTGGTTAATAGCTACTTGCACTGCCTATTTCAATGTTCTGCTGAACTGCCACTGAAGACACACAAAAAAAAAAAGAGACCAAAAATTTACGATACCATCCAAACTGGGAATTTCAATCTATTTCCAGAATTTTAGCCATGGTGATTGTTGGGGATGTGTTTAAAAGTGTACCTGATTAGCTTTTCAAGAGCCCAGATGTCTGAAGGGGGATCATTCTATCTACCCCTGACTAGCCTTGAGAAGCAAATTCCTCACCAGAAAAAAAAAAAAAAAAAAAGAACAAACAAACTAAATGCAGAGGTCAACTTACTACTTAGTATTGCTTCTGTCTCAGATGACTAGTTTCATCACCCTTGCTTTCCCATTTCTGTTAAGAACCATCTTCACCATACCAGTTGAAGGGCCTGAACTCAAGAAACAAACAACAAATTGATAGCAGAAAGGAAAGAAAGAAAGCCTCAGGATGGAGAATTGCATCCTGGGAAGGGTAGTTCAATGAGTGTCACCCTAGGGTGTATGGTAAGGAAAATTTCTGGTAGCCTTTCATGTGTTTTACTTATTTATGAAGTCAGCGGGATAGGTTGGAAGACTTGGAGAACACCTCATGTGAGTTTACAAGAACTACAGTGGATAGAAAGCATCTCTCTAAGCTATTTAGATTCAGCATTTAGTACATCATACTTTATATCTGCAGGAAACCCTGGTGACACAGTGGTTAAATGCTGCAGCTGCTAAACAGAAGGTTTGCAGTTGAAACCCATCAGGTGCTCCTTGGAAACTCTATGGGGCAGTCTACTCTGTCCTATAGGGTCACTACGAGTTGGCGTTGACTGGACAGTACTTGGTTTTTAGTTTATGTCGCTATTGAGTCCTTTAATTTACAGAGTGAGGAAAAAATGTGCATGTATATATATGTGTGTGTTTGAGTACATAAGAAATGAATCTATACAGAGATTTCAATTGCATTCCTACAAGGTTTTTCTTTGCCTTTCCTCAATCCATGTTTTTGTCTTCATTGTGAGAGCTGGGGCTCCCAGGATATCGATATACTTATTTGTTCTTTCAATTTATTGGAAGGGTATACCTAAAATACTTTCAGAATTTTCATACTTACATTGCTTAAAAATGTCTGATAATCATTCATGTGTATTTGTAGTTTTTATTTTCTTGAAACTAAGGGTGTATAATCAAATTACTGTGTTCATAAATTACTTGGGTAGATTCTATTTGCCCTTTCATTAGAAATACAGATATGTTCATTTGCTTCTTTGCATTTAGTTTTACAGTCTCTCCCATTCTTGTTGGTTTCAGTTTATTTTATTTTGCATTTATGTATTTCAAGTGTGTCACCGATGAAGTTGTGTCCACCCCAAAAATTGTGTGTAGCAATTTGGCTAGGCTATGATTCCTAGTATTGTGTGATGTTCTTATATGCTGCAAACTCTGCATCTATGATTTTAATGAGGAAGGATGGGCAGCAGGAAGGATGGGGTGGGACTCAACGTATAAGATTGCACTGTACCTTGAGGCCATCTCTTCGGATATAAAGAAAACAGAAGCAAGCAAGCGGAGAGTGGGGAACCTTGTACTACCAAGAAAGCAGTGCCAGGAGCAGAGTGCATACACTGGACAACATCGATGACAAGGACTTGCCTCCTGAGTCAGAGAGAAAGTCTTCCCTGGAGGTTATGTCCTGAATTTGGACTTGTAGCCTACTGGACTGTGACAGAATACATTTCTGTTTTAAAGCCATCCATTTGTGGTATTTCTGTTGGAGGACTAAGACAAAGTATAAGAATTTTGTATTCCCTCCTTTATCCCTTTGACTTGCAACTTTTCACACAGGCAATTCAGCTCATTAGTTTGTCCTTTTTTTAAGTTTCTTAAAAATAGGCAAAATGATATAAAATGGCACATTGTACATTGACTTCAACAATATGACTTAGTAGTTGTGATAAAAATCTTAATCCATTTCATTTTGACTCTCACTTAAATATTTTTCTTAATAATTTATTTTATTTGTTGTTTTTGTTGAGAATATACACAAATGAACACACAACGATTCAATAAACTGAACTAGCAGATGGAGCTATGTACAGTTTAGTGACATTGATCGCATTCTTCAAGTTATGCAACACTTCTATAATATCTTCCATCAAAGTGCTCAGTAATGGCAGCTGGGCACCACCCAGTTTTTCTAGTCTCATGGTAAAGGAGGTAGTTTTTCATGAGGCAATAACAACACATTGCATTTTTTCCTCCTATTCCTGACTGTCCTTCCTGTGTTGCTCCAGGGCAGTTGTGACTTGTTGTTTTTCCTTGAATGGCCACTTTCAAGCTTTTAAGAACTCAGGCTCTACTCAGTGAACTAGCACATGGAACAAAAGCACTAAACACATTAGATCAGTCAACTGGGATGTTCCATGAAACCATGATTTTAAGCCTCCAAATGAAGAACCCCAAACCAGTGAGGTGCTTGGCTATACACAAGAAATCTCAGAAGCTTTCCCTTTTTGTTGTTGTCATTGTTGCTGTAAATGTATTTTTCACACAATATTTTCCAGTTTAACTTTTTACGAGTGTACAGTTTATGGACAGTAATCAATCACCTGTTTAACACTGCCTTCAAACGATGCAATTTTTCTCAGTGTAAGCCAAAACTCAGTGCTCCATAAGCAGTTAGTTCCCTTTTTCCCTTCCCTCTCACTCCTGCTAATAGCTAAGAAACTTTGGTCTCTTTGTCTTTTTACATAAGTGAGGTCACGTGATGTTTGAGATTTTCTTTCGCTGACTTATTTCATTCAACATAATGGCTTCAATTTCCATCCATGTTGTAGCATGTATCAAGACTTGATTTCTCTTTTTGGCTGACTAGCATTCCATTGTATGAATGTATCACATTTTGTTTATCCATTCATCTGCTGAGCAGCGTTTAGGTCGTCTCCAATTTTTGCTATTTTGAAGAAGGCTTCAGTAAACAGTGATGTACATGTTTCTGTTTGTGTTGCTGTTTCTAAGTTACTTGGGTATATTCCTAGCAGGGGAATTGCTGGGTCATATAGTAGTCCTATTTTTAGGTTTTTGAGGAAATTCCACATTATTTCCCACAACAGCTGTACCATTTTGTATTCCCATCAGCAATGGACAAGAATTTCAATTTCTCCACAACCTTGCCAATGTTTGCTATTTTATTTTATGATTATTGTTTTTCAATCTTAGCCAAGCTAGCAGGAGTGAAATAATGTTTCATTGTGGTTGCGATTTGGATCTCTGATTGATGATGACACTGAACATGTTTTTCTGTCTTTGTTGGCTATTGAGATAGTCTCTTTGGTGAAATGTCCATTCAAAAAATTTTTTTTACACAGTTTTTGACTATTTGTCTTTTTGCTGTTGTCAAAGTTTTATACATATCTTGGCTTTTAGATTCTTATCAGATACATGATTCTGAAGATACTCTATCAGTAGGTAGCTTGTATTTGTGTACATTGTGAGTGTGGATTCTGTTTCATTTTTCTGCATGTGGAAATTTGGTTTTCCCAACACTGTTTATTGAAGAGAATGTTCTTATCTCGTTGAATGGAGTTAGAATCTTTGTCCCAGATTAGTTGACTATAGATACGTGGGTTCACTTCTGGATTCTCAATTCTATTCCATTTATTTATGTTATTATTATAAGGGGTCTGTGCTGTTTTAATTCATGTAGCTGTATAGTATCTTTTAAAATCAGGATGTGTGAGTTTTTCCCCTCTTTCGACATTAGCTATTTGGGGCCTCTTGCCATTCCATATAAAGTAGAGGTTTTCTGTTTTTTTTTTTGTTGTTGTTCCTTTGAGGAAGTCTATTAGAACTTTGATGGAAATTGCATTGACTTTAGAGATTTTAGGGGGTAGCAATGACATCTTAACAATATTAAGTCCTCCAATCACAGGATATGAAACATCTTTAAGTTTACTTACGTCTTATTTAATCTCTTCCAGCCATGTTATATAATTTTCATTATGTAAGTCCTTCAGATCCATGGTTAAATTTACTCTTATTTTATTTCCTTAAATGCTATTGTAGATAGATAACATTTCTCTAATTTCTTTTTCAGATTTCTCATTGTTAGTGTATAGAAACCCAACAGATTTTGGTCTGTTAGCCATGTATCCTGCAACTATGCTGAATTCCTCTATTAGTTCTTGAAAATTTCTTGCAGTTTATTGGAAAATTCTTTTATAAAAGATAGTGTTATCTGCAAATAGAGGCATTTTGCTTCTTTTTTTCCCCTGATATAGATCCCTTTCATTTCTTTTCTTGCCTTATTGCTCTGTCTCAGATTTCTAATACAATGTTGAATACAAATGGTGAGAGCAGTCACCTTTGTCTTGGTCCTAATCTCAAGAAGAAAGCTCTCAATCTTTCTGTATTAAATACAATTCTAGCTGTTGGTTTTTCATATGTGCCCTTAATCATACTGAGGAACTTCTTTTCCAATTCCCTTTAAGGTTTTCATTGAGAAAAGATGTTGGTACTTATCAAGCACTTTTAATGGATCCATGGAGACAATCATGTGGTTCTTTTACTTTGTCCTATTGGTGTGTTATACCATGCTGATTGATTTTCTAATATTGATCCACCTCTGTATTCGACGGCACTTGGCTTTGGCTTGGCCTGTATTCCTGGAATGAGTCCCATTTCATCACGGTGTATGACTTTTTAAATACTTTGTTGGATTCTTTCTGTTCACTAATATTTTGCTGAGGTCATTAGTTTCTGATTTAGACTCTTCTTCAAAATATGCTAGTAAAAGTACAATTTCTATTTTTTCTTACTTTTGAAACAAATAACACTATGCCATGTATAGTCCTTTGCATTTACTTTCACATAGCAATATATTCTGTAAGTTATATCTTTTGGGCCAAATATACTTCCAAAGTGGAGAGTCTGTGCCAGTATTGAATGACGAACAGATAAAAAAAAATCAAGAGTCATGAATAATTATATTCTATAGCAACCATATTTCAGCTTAAAATTAACTGAAACTTCACTATACAGCTAGGGTCATAATGTGTTTTAAAAGAAAAATCACCTAGAATGATCAATATGAAGACTTAAGAGAGTAAAAATCAGAAACCAAACCTGTTGCTGTCTAGTTGATTCTAACTCATAGCAGCTGTTTTAATCAGCAGAAACACCACAGAGTGGACGACTTTAACAAAGAAAAGTTTATTCTTACGCAGTCCAGTAGGTTACAAGCCCAAATTTGGGATGTCCACTCCAGGGGAAGGCTTTCCCCCTTGTCAGCACTGGAAGAAAGTCCACTACTGCATCAGTCTTTGTCACGGAGTGCCTTGGCACAGGAACCTCAGGACTCAAAGACACGCTCTGCTCCCACTGCTGCTTTCTTGATGGTGTAAAGTTTCCAGTTCTCTGCTTGCTTCCCTTTCTTTTTATCTCTTCTAGGATGAAAGGATTAAAGGTGGGGCAAGCCACACTCCAGGGAAACTCACTTTACAGTAGAGCAGGGAGGTGATCTTATAAAGGAATTTACAGTCCCACCCAAATTCTTTAACATACAGCATAGGAAAATAACAAAATGGAGGGCAATCATAGAACACAGGTAATTAAGTCTCAGCCACAGGGCTACACGCACTTTTCAGGGGACACAATTTAATCCATAACAGTGGCCCTACAGAACAGAGTAGAACTGCTCCACAGAATTTACAAGTAGTGTGTGGTGGAATAAACCTGCAGTAGCCATAGCACTTAATCACTAGAGATTACAAGGCTTATAGCATTCAACATAAAAGAAAGCATTCTCTTGGTATCCATATGCAAGATGCAATGTTATCTTTAAGACAAAAGAGTAAGGCTGAGTCAGTAACATTCAGTTCCAATAGACAACGAAGCAAGCTTTACAGATATTAGAGATGGAAATATGATGAAGAATATTATACCCAGCCAAGTTGTCATACATCTATAAAGGCAACAGTGAGAGATTTTCAAACCTGCAAAAACTTAAAGCCTATGGCACACGTGAAATGCCTTTGGAGATATTACTTTTTAACAAAACCAAGGCAAACAAAAGAATAATCAAAATAACACAGAAATACGGAAGTCATTACATGAAATGATTGTCGGTGGTTATTAAAACCACTAATATAGAACTGAGACTAAATAAGTTTGGAATGATTGTTTTACAACAAAATTTAAATGTTACAGATGTTGAAAGAAACCATATAACGTAAAACACAATACTAATATAACAATGGTGGACTCATACTAAAGTCATTTTTTTTAATCTTTAAAAATGTACATTAATTGATTTGGCCTCAATTTTGAAGTTGGTATGTGAAAAATTGGAGGTATGAAGGTACAATCTAGTAATAGACCACATACATTTCCAATTTTGGCAAAAATGTTTAAGAGGGAAGTAGAATGCAAACTTGATTCATTTATTAGTCTTCAATCACATCTCAGCACCAAGGTTCAGCAGTCTCCCTGAATCTAAAACATTGTGTCAGGCCTCTGGGCTTACCACCTTTGAAAGTCTAATATAAAATATTCCTCTTCTTCTAGCCTACCAAGAACAACAAGTCAATTTGTTTGAAAGAATTCACTTGTTAAATACTATAGGCCTAATGGTATTTGGGAATAAATGTTGCATGGTAGTTCTATCAAATTTTTTCATGGTTACCAACCTGTTTAGAGTTCATGTTTTTACAATTTGGCAATTTATGTTCTTTGAGAAAATCATCCATTGCAGGATCCCAAGTATGTTTTAATAGAGTTATATGAAAAGTGACAATTCAATTTGTGAACTCATCCTAGGAAAACTGCTACATATCTCATTGCTGAATATCACTATGGTCACCTTCTAAGTACTCTGCTTAAGAAGCTATGTGCTGATGACACCAGTGCCTAGTCCACCCTTCAGAGAAATTTTGGAACTCTTTCTCTGGAATGGAATTCAGAGCTATTGTCATATTACTCTTGATGTTCTGAATATCACCAATGTCTTCCTTTCAATATTTCATCTACAGGTAAAGAAAAAAGTCATTAGGGGCTAAACAGGGTGAACAGGGAAGGTGTTCCAATACAGCTACTTGTGTACTGGCTGAAAACTCCCTCGCAGAAAACTATACAATTAATCTAATGTACTTGCCCTCATGTCACTGTGCACAATAGCCTTCCAGAAAGAGTTCCAAAAGTTATTTGAAAGGTAGACTATGCACTGGTATCATCGGTGCATAGTTTCCCAAGTGGAGTACTTCAAAGATTACTGTAATGAGATTCAACAACGATGTATGTAGCACTTAAATGCATCTAAGTGATGAATGATGTTTAGATTCATCATTGAGTGCTTTTCGGTTAAGTCCACTTAATCCATGGTCTTAATTGTCAGAACTCATAACATTTATTCTTTCTGTATCTATTTTTATTTCTCTATTTTCCTTTTGATTTAGCATTTTGTCCTCTCTGTGGTTGACTTTATTGGATTGGATTTAATGGATTATTTATTTTATTAACTTTTTCCCTGGAGAATCTTTTCATAGATCATCAATACTGATAGAGTTTTTCTTTTTTTAAAATTGTTTTCCACTCTCGTCATAATTATTTTCCTCCATCAGCTTCTTTTTGGTTTAATCTCTTATCATTTTGTAATTTATTATGAAGAATACAATCCGTTTATCATTTTTTATTGTTATTCAGCAAGATGAATATTAGAAGTTTTATATTGTCCTCTAATCAAAGTTTTACTCACATCATAGGTGTTGAAAGTTGTATTTTCATTATATTTATTTTGTTTCTTTGCAATTTACTTTTAAAATTTTTACTTTGACTTAAAAGTAATTAAACAGAGGAGATTTTATAGATTACCAAGTTGTTAAGATATTTTTGTTGGTTTTCAATTTATAATTGTGCTTTGGGTAAAAGCTTATAGCTCAAGTTAATTTTTCACTAAAAAATCTGTACACATACCGTTTTGTGACATGATTGAAGTCCCTACAATGCATCAGCATGCTCCTCCTATCCATCCTGGGTTGCCTGTGTTCATCTGTCCAGTTCCTGTCCTGTTTACTTTTCTTGTTTTTAGCTAAAAACTACCCATTTGGTCTTGTATATTTGATTGCAGCCAGAAGATAATTCCTTATGTTATTGTTTTTTGTTTTATAGACCTATTTAATATTTGTCTGAAAAGTGAACTTCAGGAATGGTTTCAGTTCTGGATTAGTAGATTGCCTGCAGGCCATAGTCTTGAGGGTTCTTCAAGTTCTTGTCAGAAAAATGAGTCTGATCTTTAACCATGAATTTGAATTGTGTTTTAAATTTTTCTTCTGTTCTGCTGTGGACTCCCTCCGTTATCCCTGTCAGAGATGTTGTTGACAGTAGTCAAGTACCATATAGCTGTTCTGTCTTCAGGCTGATGAAGTCTCTGATTCAAGAGGTCCTTTAGTCCTTTGGGATAAAACTTTCCTTGTATCTTTGGCTTTATTCATTCTCCTTTGCTTCAGTTGGCATGGGACCAATAGATTTATCTTAGATGGCTGCTTGAAAGCTTTTAAGATCACAGAGATCATTCTCCAAAGTAGAATGTAGAACACTTTCTTTGTGAACCATATTATGCTGATTGATCTAGATGTTTCCTGAGACTATGGTCCCCAACCCCCAACTCCAGCTACTTGGTATCTCAGAGTATTTGGATGTGTCTAGGAAACCTCTACTTTTGTTTCAGTACAGTTGTGCTGACTTGTCCTTCTCTTCACCAAAGTTAACACCTATCTACTACCTAGTTGGAGATCTCCCCCACCACTGTCATAACCATGAAATATTTTTTTCTCTATGTGTAAAGCTTTTTTTGAGTTTTTATAATAGTGATATCACAAAATATTTGTGGCCAGTAGTTCCCCACATTTGAAGGCTGTCTGTTAACTACATGAATATTATCTATATGAACATATATAGTTTGGGCTACCTGGGAAATTCTGAAAGAATTCATCATTGGACGTGGGGAAGACTTTGTGATGGGCAGTCCTCCAGCTTCAGGAAATCCCTGAAGAGAGGTTTAGTGGAGAGTTGTCATCAGTCAACACCCCTAGCAGTTGGGGGAGTACTTGAATCCCAAAGTGGGGAGATCTAAGTGATGTCACATAACACCCACTGCTGTTTACTCCTTGCATTGCTTGGATCTGCTGTCTTGGTAAAAGCTTTTGGAGAAGCTTTTCCAGGATTCTGATGGACCTTTTCCCCTGGAGTAATTTCTAAGAGTGGAGTTTACAGTCCTCACTACTGTCACTCTTATTCCTTGTCTTCTTTTTCTGCTATCTATCCTAGAATCAGAAACTCTAGTGGCCTAATAGTTAAAAGCTACAGCTATTAAAGAAAGGTCAGCAGTTTGAATCCAATAGATGCTCCTTGGAAAGCCCTGCAGGGCAGTTTTACTCTGTCCTCACAGGGTCACTATGAATCTGAATCAACTCGAGGGCAACAAGTTTGGTTTGGGCTTATTCTGGAATCATGAGCATCGTTGTTGGTCAAGGTGGCTTTCTTCATGCAGTGTCTGAAGCTCTGTTTCCATGGGTTTAAGGCTCTGTCATCAACCTCTTCTCAGGCTATGACTGCATAACTTGCCCATTTATCATCAAAAGTGGGGAAGGAAGTATCCAGAAATCCTCAAGTAGATCTCTTGCTTTCCAAACATTTTCTTTCTGGTCTCTGTTGCTGTGAGTAGAAAATCAACTTGGCAACACCCAACAACACTGTATAGCAGGGCGGAAAGAATTAACAAGCTTGGCTGCTAACCAAAAGTATGGAAGGTCAGACCTACCCAGAGACACCTAGGAATAAATCCCTGGTAATCTACTTCCTAATTCAGCCACTGAAAACCCTGTGGAGCGCAGCTCCGTGCTGATACACATGGGGTTGCCATGAGTTAGAATCAACTTGATTCCAGCTGGTTTTGTTGTGCAACCTCTTTCTTGTGATTAGGATCAATTAACCCGGCCAGGATGATGATTATTCTTTATTTGCCTTCTTATCTTTCGGCACAAAAAGCCAGACGTAACCAGGTGACAGCTGTAGCTTAAAACTTAATGGAATTTTTGCTGTGTCTGGAGACTGCCATATTCCTTCTCTGACATCTAAGACTTCTAAATGTGCAAATCCCAGAGTTGCAGATGTAGGGTGCACAAATTCTCTCAGTAGGTCCTGGAAAGTAATGGTGTTTCATTATTGAAGACATGCTGCTATAATTGTTAATTTAGAGCAGTCATTCTCAATTACGTGCAACCCGCCTTCTCCCACAAGAAGGCAAATTGCAATATCTACAGACACTTTGGAAACCCTGGTGGCATAGTGGTTAAGTGCTACATCTGTTAACCACAAGATCAGCAGTTTGAATCCACCTGGCACTCCTTGGAAACTCTATGAGGCAGTTCGATAGGGTCACAATGAGTGAGAATTGACTCAGTGGCACTAGGTTTCATTTTTGTTTTCTATAAACATTTTTGGGGGGCATGCTATTGGTATCTAATGGGTAGATACTGCTAAACATCTGACGATGAAAGGACAGCCCTTACAACAAAGACATACCAAGCCCAAAATGTTAGTTCAGCTGATTTAGAGTGTATATCGTGTCTCAGAGGACTGTGACTCATCCTTCCTCACAAAGTATCATAATCAAGCTGCCACTTAAGTGGTAGTTTAAGCATATTGTTACAGGCCAGATATTTCTGTGTAGTGCAGTATGTGACAAAAACAATGAATTGGTGATCTTGTGTCCATTTGCCTACCTCCTTATCCAAAAAATAGGCCCTTGTTCCCATGTATTATTATGTAGAATCCTGTGTTAGAGGTTCAAACATTGCAAATCCATGAAGTTGATTTTCGCTGAGGTCTTGGAGGAAGAAAAGCAAACTCGCAGCTCAAGTTGGTGTTAGTTCTTGTTAAAGATGAATCAATTTGCCCACTCCAGGATTAAAGGGATCCAGTGAAGTCAATTTTCTGAAAATGGGCTGATTGATCTCTTTGAAAGCCTCACTTTTGATCTTTGAAACTGACAAACTGGACTTTCAACAACAGCAGTAGCTAGACCAGCGTTGTTGAGTTGCTAGCACTAAGATAGCAATGGGTAAAGGCTGGCTGGTATCTACTGGTGAAGTCTCTCTGTCTACCATGTTGTTTAATGCCAGTTCTGCAATGGATACACTGTGTTAGAAATTTAAAAATACTCACGTTTCCATTTCCACATCTACAGCACATGCCACCTCTCAGACAGATATCCTTGGGCACTATCTTTAGATATCTCTCCTCCCAAACTCCTGATTATCAAACTATTTGTCACTGACTATGTTTCCATACATATTGTATTCTAAGGCCACTTCTCTTTCCACACAAATTAGATGACTGATTTCACTTCCCCAAGTCATGCCCATTGGAAGGATTCTTCCCATCGCAACTTTTGACGTCATCTCTGAATGGATCTACAATGCAGTTTCAGTCATTTTTTCAGCTTGCATCTATATGCTAAACCAGCTCACCCACACATTGCCAAAACTTGTGTGGTAGATATATTTACAACAACAGTAATAAACCAAATGAGAAGTTACTGAGTCTGCTTACATACAAACACCTCATGTGTTTTGGTTTATTGATTTGGAAATTTAGGGTCATGGTTTCATGAGCTATCTCACCTAGTTAGTCAAATGTGTTTAGTGCTTCCTACATCCTTTCAGGTTTGTTGGGCAGTGCCTGGGGTTTTAAAAGCTTGCACAAAGCATCGAGGGAGAAACATTTGGTCTTTACTTGCATGAAGAACATGGGAAGGAGAGTCAGGAACAGGAGGAAGAAACATAAGGGGTGACTACTTGTTTCTTGAATAACTGTTTCTTTTGCAATGAGACCCAAAGAACTGGATGGTGTTTGGCTTCTACTATTGAATGTTTTGGTGAAAGTGTCTATAGAACTCTTCTGATCAAGAAAAGAAAAATGCAGCACATAACTTCAAATTCTCATAGAATCAAGACTTTCTGGAGTTATGTAAGCTAGATGAACCCCTAAAATTATTGCCTTGAGATAGCTGTTCAGCTTTAAACTTTAAATAAATAAAAAAAAAAAATACATACATAGTTTAACTAGTAAAGAATGTTTCTGCCTTGAGAATTTTCTTCTTTTAAGAACTACCTATGGAGGATCAAACTGACAAGAGCAACCTGAAAGAGCAGATGAGAAACCTAGGCGAGAGTGCACTTATGTTAATACAGAAGGAATAATTTGGGAAAGGAGGGTGAGAAGTGTTGCACAATTTGAAGATTGATCGAGGTCACTGAACTGTACATGTAGAACTTGTTGAGTTGGTGTATATTCTTCTGTGTATATTTTCAACAGCAGTAACCCCCCACCCCCCAAAATTAAAAAGGAGCCATAGTTAATGAGATTTGGAAGAATTTTCTTTTGAATGCAGCCTATAATGCAATTTTTTCTTGTATTTGCACAAATGAGATCATACATACAGTCACACAATTGTTTTTTCTTACCTGGTTAGTTTGTACTTGTTTCTGTGTCACCTCATTTCCTAAGTAACTTTATTGACTATATAGTTGAAATAATACTGTCTTCTTTATTATGTAGGAACTTGAGACTAACAGAAAAAAATATTAAAACATTCTGAACTGCTAAGACGTATGCATCTAGGTAATTTAGATAATTCATATTTCATGTCATTTCAACCTTGTCAATAGTTATTGAGCTGGATACCCTGAGGAAGATAATTGCTGTTGACTCAGTTCTGTCTCGTGTTGACCCCATGTGTGTCGGAGTATAACTGTTCTCCATGGCATTTCCAATGGCTGATTATTTTGGAAGTAGATCACCAGCCCTTTTTTCCAAGGTTTCTGTGAGTGGACTCGACTCATCAATCGTTTGGTTTGCAGCCAAGCACCTTGAGCATTTGCATCATGCTAGGTGGCTATAGGGAAACCTTGGTTGCATAGTGGTTAAGCCCCACAGCTGCTAACCAAAGGGTTGGCAGTTCAAATCCACAAGGCACTCATTGGAAACTCCATGGGCAGTTCTACCCTGTCCTATGGTCACTAAGAGTCACAATTGGCTCAGTGGCACTGGGTTTGGTTTGGTTTTTTGGTAGAGGATTATAAACACAGCCCTAGTTATGAGTACTGAAATTCAGTAATATGTCAATATGGAAAAGTGCCATCCTCACATTTAGATATATGACTCACCTTCAAAGCTGATGGTATTGTTTTATTCTCACATTTAAATCCTACTTTACTTTTTCAGTCTAGCTTAATCACCTAGGCTACTAATATTTTTAGGAATCACATCTTGTATTTGATATTTTCCTTTTCTTGTGAGGCTTTTCATTAGTCATTTTCATTCAAGTTACATATATTTGATTTTTTTCTTTTTTCTTTAAAGATTAGAGCCAGAGGGCTCTCTTTACCTTAGAGTCTTACAATAATTTTGATTTTCTATTTTCTTTCGTTTTTTTATTAAATAAAAAAATTGAAGTGTACATACTCTGTGCTTACAATATTGGGTTAAGAGAGAAGGAGTACACAAGTTGTGTTGAAGTCTCGTTAATAATGATCTTCTTACTAATGTGAATTGTCACCAATTTCACCCTACCAAATTTCTAACAATTAACTAATCTAAATGCTCACCCCTTGCCTTTTCACCCTCCCACCTTCCCCACCCTTGTAGCTGTCAAAGAGTTTTCTATTATGTATGAGTATGCTTTGAAGTTTTTATCTTAGAAGTCTCATATAATAATTGTCCTTCTGTCACTGACTAGTTTCACTCAATATAATGTCCTCCAGTTGAGACCAAACTGAGAGATGTTTCCTGCTATCATCGTTGTTCTTTATCAGTGTATAGTACTCCATGGAGTATACATACCAAAGTTTACCTATCCACTCTTCCGTTGTTGGGCATCTGGGTTGATTCCAACTTTTTGCTATCGTGGACTGTGCTGCAATGAATATTCATGTGCATGTAGCAGTCGGTGTGAATGGCCTTGATTTTGTAGGATATATTCCGAGCAGAGGAATAACTGGGTCAAATGGTACATCTATATTCATTATTTTAAGGTAACGCCAAATTGCTTTCCAAAGAGGTTGCACCATTCTGCAATCCCACCAACAGTGAAGGAGAGTTCCAATCTCTCCACAGCCTCTCCAACATTTATTGTTTTGTGTTTTTTGGATCATGGCCAATCTCATTGGGGTGAGGTGGTAGCTCATTGTCATTTTGATTTCAATTTCTTTAATAATTAATGACTGTGAACATGTCTGTATGTGTTTTTTGGCTGCCTGGATCTCCTCTTTAGAGAAGTGTCTGTCCATCTCCTTTGCCCATCGCTTAATTGGATGATTTGTCTCTTTCTTATTGATAGTTTGTAGTACCTTATAGATTATGGAGATCAGGTGTCGGACTGACATAGAGTTGCCAAATATTTTTTCTCGTTCTGTAGGTGGTCTTTTAATTCTTTTGAGGAAGTCTTTGGATGAGCAGAAGTGTTTGATTCTTATTAATTCCCATTTATCTATTTTCTCTTCTGATGAATGTGTTTTGTTTGTCAGATTTTGAAGTCTGTCTATATTGCATATTAAAACATCCATTGTTCACCCAATCTTATCTTGGATGAGCTTTATCATTTTAGCTTTTATATTCAGGTCTTTTATCCAATTGGAGTTGATTTTTGTATAAGGTGTGAGATATCATTTTTTTGCAGATGGAAATCCAATTATACCAGCACCATTTGTTAGAGACTGTTCTTACCCCAGTTCAAAATCTTAGGAACTTAGTCAAATATCAGCTGTTCATAAGAGGATGGTGGCATCTCTGGGGTCTCTACTTTGTTCCATTGGTCTACATGTCTCTTTTTGTACCAATACCAGGCTGTTTTGACTACTGTGGCAGTGTAATAGGTTTTAAAGTCAGGTAGTGAGAGGCCTCCCAGCGTGTTTTTCTTTTTCAGTAGTGTTTTACTTATTCGGGGTTTCTTCCCTTTCCAAATAAAGCTGATAATTTGTTTCTCCATCTCATTAAAAAATGTCGTTGGAATTTGTATTGGTATTGCATTATATAAGTAGAGTGCTCTGGGCAAAATAGACATTTTCATAATATTGAGTCTTCCTATCCACGAGCAGGGCAGATTATTCCACTTATGTAAGTCCCTCCTAGTTTCTTGTAGCAATGTCTTGTAATTTTCTCTGTAAAGATCTCTTATTTCTCTAGTTAGATTTATTCCTATGTATTTCATCTTCTTGGGGGCTGTAGTAAATGGAATTGATTTGGTGATTTCTTCATTAATAATTTCATTGTTGGTATAAAGGAATCCCACTGATTTAGTTATGTTTATCTTGAATCCTGATACTTTGCTGAATTCTTCCATTAGCTCTAATAGTTTACTTATGGATTTCTTTGGATTCTCTGTATAAACAATCATATCATCTGCAAAGAGGGAAATCTTTACTTCTTCAGTGCCAATACAGATGCCTTTTATTTCTTTGTCTTGTCTAATTGCTCTGGCTAGAACTTTCTAGGACAATGTTGAATAGAAGTGGTGAGAGTGGGCATCCTTGTCTAGCTCCCATTCTCAAAGGAAATTCTTTCAGTCTTTCACCATTCAGGATGGTGAAAGCAGTTGGCTTTGCATAGATGCTATTGATTATATTGAGGAATTTCCATTTTATTCCTATTTTTCTGAAAGTTTTAAGCATGAATGGATGTTGAACTTTGTCAAATGCCTTTTCTGCATCAATTGACAAAATCAGGTGATTTTTATCTTTTGTGTTATTAACATGGCTGATTACTTTAATTGTTTTTCTGATGTTGAACCCGCCTTGCATCTCTGGAATGAAACCAACTTGATCATGATGAATGATTGTTTTTATACGTTGTTGAGTTCTATTGGCTAGAATTTTGTTGAGGATTTTTGCATCTAGATTTATCAGTGATATTGGTCTGTAATTTTCTTTTTTTGCGGGATCTTTCTCCCAGTTTTGGTATCAGGGTTATGCTGGCTTCATAGAAGGAATTCAGAAGTATTTCATCTCTTTCTATAGTGTGAAATAGCCTCATTAGTATTGGAGTGAATTCTTCTCTAAAAGTTTGGTAGAATTCTCCAGTGAAGCTGTCTGGACCAGGACTTTTTTTGGTTGGTAGATTTTTGATAACTTCCTCAATCTCTTCCTTTATGATAGATTTATTAAGTTGATCTATTTCTCCTTGTGATAATCTTGGTGAGTCATATGAATCTAGAAATTTGTCCATTTTCCCCAAGTTTTCAAACCTGTCAGAGTATAGCTTTTCATAGTATTCTGTTATGATACATTTTATTCCAGATGGGTCTGTTGTAATATCTCCCAACTAATTTCTTAATCAGGTTATTTGTATCTTTTGTTGTTTTTCTTTTGTAAGTTTAGCTAATGGTTTATCAATTTTGTTGATCTTTTCGAAGAACCAACTTTTGGTTTTGTTAATTTTTTCAATTGTTTTTCTATTCTCTAATTCATTTAGTTCTGCTCTAATCCTTATAATCTGTTTTCTTCTGGTGACTGAGGGATTTCTTTGTTGCTCTCTTTCTACTTGTTCAAGCTGCGAGGTTAATACTTTAATCTGTGTTCTTTCTTCTTTCCGCAAGTGTGCATTTATAGAGATAAACCGACCTCTGAGCACTGCTTTTGCTGTATCCCATAAACTCTGGTAGAATGTGTTCTTGTTCTCATTTGAACCCATAAATTTCTTTAACGTGTCTTTGATTTCTTTTATAACCCAAGACTTTATGAGTAAAGTGTTGTTCAGTTTCCACAAGTTGGAATTTTTACCTATGATTTTTCTGTTATTGATTTCAACTTTTATAGCTGTGTGGCCCGAGAAGGTACTTTGCAATAAGTCAAAGTTTTGGATTTTATGAAGAATAGTTTTATGACCCAACATATGGTCTATTCTGGAGAATGTTCCATGTGCTTTGGAGAAGAAGGTATATTTATCTATTGATGGATGAAAAGATCTGTATATGTCAATAACGTCAAGTTGGTTGATTGTTGCAACAAGATCTTCTGTATCTTTACTGAGCTTTTTTCTGGGTGATCTATCCTTAACTGAAAGGAGAATGTTAAAGTCCCCAACTATTATTGTGGAGTGATCAATCTCATTTTTCAATGTTGTCAATATTTGTTCAATGTATTTAGGTGCTTTGGTATTGTGTGAATAAATATTTAATATTGTTAAGTCTTGCTTGAGTATTGAACCTTTCAGTAATAAATAGTGACCATCCTTGTCCATAATAGTGGACTTCACATTAAAATATATTTTATCTAAAATTAATCTTGCCACACCTGCTCTTTTTTATGTATTATTAGCTTGATATATATTATTCCAACCTTTAATTCTCAACTTGTTCTTATCCTTCTTGTAAGCAACATATAGAAGGGTTATGTCTTTTGATCCATGGTATCACTCACTGTCTCTTTACTGGAGCATTCAGACCATTTACATTCAATGTGATTATTGACACATATACATTTAGTGATGTCATTGCAATATGTTTATTTTCATGTTGGTGCTTTCTCTGTTGTTCTTATTAATCTGTCTTGGGACATTCTTCTTTATGGATGGTATGAGTTTCGATTTTATATTTACTGAGACTCCTGTATTGTGATTTTTCATTGCAAATGGTTTATTGTTAATTAGTTCTATGGCTACATACCTAATCCCTCTTAATGTATAATTATTGAAATCAATTTTAATTATTTTAGAAGTGAGAAACTCGCTGCATCAAAAAAAAACAACTGTAACTATTGTAGTGCATCCCTCTTTAAATGTGATATTACAGTTGTCATGATGTGACCATGAATTCCCTTATTATAATATTGTAGCTTTCAGCTTGTTTTGATGAAGTTTTGTGCTTTCCTTAGCTGATTAGAAATTTGGATGAAGTGCTTTAAATTATCACCTAAAACATATATTTAGGGAAGAGCTTCTTTCAATAATTCATGTAATTTGGGTTTAGTTTTTATGAAGTCTTTAAATTTCTCTTTATTTTCAAAAGTCTTAATTTCACCATTATAGTTGATGGACAGTTCAGCGGGATAGATTATTCTGGGATGGAAGCTTTTCCTCATTCAGGACTTTGAACGTGTCTGCCCATTGTTTTCTGGCCAGCATTGTTTCAGCAGAAAAGTCAGATGAAAGTCTACAGGGTTTTCCTCGGAATGTTAGTTTTGACTTGAGCCTTGCTGTTTTCAGAAGCATCTCTTTGTGTTTTAGTTTGTTAAGTTTAATTACAATATGCCTTGAGTTCTTCTTTTGGGATCTAACTTTGGTGGTGTTCGATAAACATCTTGGATATCTATATTTTCTTTCTTCATAATCTCAGGAAAATTTTCTGTCAGCATCTCTACAGCAATACTGTCTATGTTGTCGTTAATCCTCCCTTGTTCAGGAACTCCAATTAAACGTAAATTATTCCTCTTCATGGAGCCCCATATGTTTCTTAACATCTCTTCATTTTTCTTATTTCTTTTCTCTCATTTTACCTCAAAAATGTTGGCATTAGTTACTTTGTCTTCTAGGTCACTGATTCTAACTTCCATCTGTTCAATTCTGCTCTTTTGGCTTTGGATAGAACTATCCAATTCTGTAATTTTGTTATTAATCTGATGTATTTCAGATTGTTGGTGTTCTAGAATATCAAATAGTTTACCAAATTTTTCATTTTTTTTCTATTGTATGTTGTTTAATTTCTAGGAGGGTTTTATATATAATTTTTTTGTATTCAATCTCTGTTAGATTTAGACAGGCTTTCTCATTTGGGAAATTTTTTGAATCTTTTGAATCTTTAGGGAATTTTCTGGAGCATTTGAAGACTGTTTCTTTAAATAACTAATTATGGTCTGTTGCCTGCGTGCCATCTAGATGTTATATGATTTCTCTTCTAATAGATCTAAGAGAATTGTTTGCCACCAGCTGACTATAATACTGTAATGATTTGCCCCACGTGGACTCTCAAGGGTGAAAGACTTCTCTTATTGAGTAGAAAAGAGGTTGCTCTGTTTATGGAGAAACTGGGGGCTGTTAGCCAATCTTAAAATGTGAGAGGTTTTTCAATAGAGAAATTTCCAGAGAGAAAATATAAGCCTCGCAGCCTTAAAAAAGGTAAATCTTAAAAGTAAAAGTAAACTGGATTTCTATGCAGGGAGCTGTTGAGGTGCTGAATTGGGAGCTGGAAGCTGTCCAACAGGCTGGCCTGAACAGGTAGTGGGGAACAGCAGACTTCACCTGCCCACTTATAATGAAAGTATGTTACCATTACTTTTTTTTTTAAAGGACTTTTCTCCTGGTCTCATAATATTACTATTAGAAATGATTTTCTTCTTTCTTTTTAATCTTCTAAAAACTTGTGTTATCCAATTATTATTATTATTGTTATTATTTTTTGAGACATTTGGAGGAAGAAAACATAACTATTTTTTCTTGGTTGCATCTGGCTACCAGTAAAGACAACTGGATCATGGCAAACTGTTTGACAGACTAAAGGTAAAATGTCTTTTTTGCTAAGACGGTGTCCTTCAGAATACATCCCAGTGCTACAGGACATGAGTAGACATAGTGTCACGTCCCGTTCATTCATTTCCAAAACTTCAAATGGGTAGTTAAAACCCATTGCCTCTGACTCGATTCTGACTCATGGCAACCCCGTGTTTCAGTGAAGTGTTCTGCCATAGGGTTTTCAATGGCTGATTTTTTCAGAATTAGATCACCAAGCATTTCTTCTGAGGCACTACTGGATGGATTCAAGCCAACCTTTTGATTAGTAGCTGATAGTAAACAATTTGAACCACTCTGTGACCTTAAATGAGCGACCATAAGAGAGAATTATGAGAAGTATCTGTGTTACAGTCACTTTCATTTGGTGTGGTGATTTGCAAGAAGGACTCATGTGTCTCAGAAGTTGTTATACATAGCTGTATTGTATTAGAAAGATCCCTGGTGGCTCACTGGTTAGTAACTTGTCTGCTAACTCAAAGGTTGATAGTTTGAAGCCATGGCTCCAAGAAAAACTGACCTGATGATCTACTCCCATGAGGATTTCAGCCTAGAAAACTCTGTGGGACAGGTCTATTCTGTTTTATAGTGTTATTTTGAGTTTGAATCAAATAGATGGCACAAAACAGCAACATATTTTGTTATAGTGGAAGTAATCAAAGCAAAATCAGTAAAGAGAAAAGCATGTGGGTAAAGAAAAGAAGAAACCAGGCAACAGGGTATTATATATTTGTACACAGTGATTATGACATGGCATACATGCAGCTGCTGTATTTTATGTATTATAGATAGAAAACTTCTTAAGCATTTCATCACCAAGGTTTAAATTTACACTGTGATCAGTCCATTGGACACTGATGACTCAGTAGGGAATAGTACCTGGAAATTTCTCTTCAAATAACATCTTTTATAATAGATAAGAATGTTTCAAGAATTAAAACTTACTGGCATATTTCTAGAATTCCATCTGGCCATCAACAGTTGGTTATGTTCATCAAATGACTGTAACCAGAATGCCTCATATTTTAATAGCTCTCAGGTTTTCAGGAATCCATTGACGGTCTCAGGTTCCCAAAGCGGAAATGGCCTTGGCAAACATGCAGCTGCACCCTTTCAGGCGTTTGATACAACTTTGATGAGAAGTAATATTATTTTCTTGCTCTGAGAGTCTCTTAAGATGACAATACGTTTTCCCCCTTGCATAGCCCGTGTATTTCTTTATCTTCAGCTATTATTTCTCCTGTTTTCCATCTGCAATTGATTCTACTCAAACTTTTCCACCTTTGGAAGGGAAGATTGTTTCAGCTGTAGTGCAGACCCGAGTTGCTAGCCACAGCATCCATCTGACAAGTGCTTCACCTGCAGCCCATTCCCATTCATCTAGTGTAGAATTACACGGATGCAGAAATAATGGGCTTCCTCAACCACTAGATGATACTGTTGCAGTCACTGATTATTCCAATTTTTTTACAGGTGAGGTGAAGGCATAATCAATTCCACTTGGCACTTAGGAATTCTGGCAAGGATCTTTAAAAATATGATTACAGTTTCTTGTGTAGAGATCACTTTTGCTTTTACAAACTGTGGTCCCAGAACTACAGCATCAGGAAGGGGACAAGAAAGTTAAGTTTATGTGGAGAAGAATTGTATAGTCATATCAATATTTTTGACTGTTACTTTCATCATCATTGATTGTGCATTCAGGAAGAATGAAATCCCTGACAACTTCAATGTCTTCACCAATGTTGTTTAGCAATCCAGTTGTAAGAATTTTCACTTTCTTTGTGTTGAGGTGTAATCCATACTGAAGGCTGTGATTATCTATCTTCATCTCAAGTGGTTCAGTTTGTCTTCACTGTTGGCAAGCAGGGTTGCTCTTTGTTAGTTTTCTTTCAGTCCTGCTGCAACAGGATCTAGTAGATCTTCAAAGTTGATGGTAGAGGAAAATCAGCTACCTGTCCATGAACACCCCTGAAAGTGTGTTCCTCTATAAACCGTTTCTGTTTTACTGCAGTAAATTTCCCAGTACTATCTTCCTTGTTAGAATGTTTCTTCAGCATCACCAAAGACATTATGAATAACATAAGATTATTTTGTCTTTCAGGCATGGAGATGATTTCAATTAATGTCTAATGACTAGCCAACATTTGTTTCTCAAACAGCATGGGCCATGCTGCCACATCTGAAAATTTGCTTGTCTGCAATCCTAGCAGTCATTAGTGGGTGGCAGTCACAGGCTTTTGCAATAGGGTTTGGTTTGTGTGAATGTGACTTACACACACTTGATTTGTCACGGCTCTTTGCAATTTAGACACCCTATTGTTTGGGGGGCCCCTCCTCAAATGTAGTCTGAATCAGTCAGCTTTATGAATCTCTTAGTTGCTTGAGGGGGGCGGGGTATATCACACTTATTCCAGTGTGGTCTGAGAACATAATATGATATCTATTTTTAAGATTTGTTAAGATGTATTTTATTGTCCAGAATGTGGTCTATCTCAGTGAATGTTCCATATAAGTTAGGAAGGAATATATTCTGTTGTTAGATGAGTTATTCTACAAATGTCAGTTAAATAAAGTAAATTCACAGTGCTGTTAAGGTCAATTATTTCCTTACTGATTCTCTACCTGTTTGATCTATCAATTACTGAAAGAAGGATTTTTTGAATTTTATTTTTATTGAGATTAAGTGAAAAGTTTATAATAGTCAGTTTGTTATATGAAACCTTGAGCACCTACCTCTATGCAACCTCATCTGCTCTCCTCACCCTGTGACAGCACACTCTTCCTTTCCACCCTGTGCTTCCAGCATCCACTTACCAATCTCTGTCCCCTCTTCCCTACTCTTTCCTCTCCCCTCTAGAGAGGAATCAGTTGGACAGCCTCATATTATGTATTAAGCCATAAAGCCCACACACACTTGCATCACTCTACATCCCATAATCCAGTCCAATGTTTGTCTTAAGACTTTTGTTACTATGTACTAAAATAAAAATACTTTAAAATACTGATAATGATTATATTGCAGAGCAATATTCTACATGCTCTCTTATTTGTGCATCTATACAGTTGAAATTTACTGTTACTATACAGTAAAATCTGTGAAAGCCAGAACTCATACAAGGCAGAAACCTACTAGCAAAGGGAAACTCAAATATTTTCCAGTATAACAGGTGATGAAAAATTGGTAAGACTGCATCCCATCAAAACTTGTGAGACCCTGAAGAAACAACTCAGCCTTAGCAAATTCTAGCTCTTACAGGTTTCACTGTATAAAGAAAAAAAAAATACCTCTAACAATGTCAACATAAATCCTTTGCTGGCCACACTTGCTTATATGGTTCTATAACAACTGAGAGACAGAAATTGCCATTTATATTTTAAGGAGAGAACAGTAAGTTCAAACAATCTAACTTTGCTTCTACATCAGCAGATAACATTTAAAATAAGGACCAGATTGAATTCTTAGTCTGTACAGCAGATACTAGATGAGAAGAATCATACTGTCTAAAAAGGAAAATATTTTCTTGTTATTTTGATATAGTATAATGCCTTCATTATTTCATTAATTTATTAAAAATACTTATTGAACACCTGTTGGGTTCTAAGTCACATGATAACTAGGCAAAGATATGATAAAGATGAGATCCTACCCTATAGGAGCTCATAGGCTAAAGGCCAAGACAGATACCTACATGTTTATGCAATAATAAGATAGTGCTGAATGAGAGGTATGCAAAAAGCAAATGGAATATAACAAATAAAAGGACTCACTGATGACTGGGCAAGAGCAGTGTCAGCCCCAGTGAATACAGATCTATCTCATTTTCAAAAGGAACCTGAAGCCTCCAAGGCTAAAAACCACTCAGTTCCCTAATGCATTTTCAGTTCTTCAGTGTCATAAACAGCGTAGCCATATATTATGGCCAAATTATCAGAATGCTCATGATTGTATGTACAATTTCAGGGGAAAATGTAAACAGCATGTTAAAACTTTTGACATATGTTGAGAAATTGCTCATGGGAAAGATCACACTCTGGAAGCAACATGACAGTAACCTTTTTTCCATCCTTGACAATACTAGGCACTTTTCAAACAGTATCTTGTACAGGTGTTTTTAAACTGTATAGTAAGAAATTTATGACTTTGTAGAAGCTTACTTAGCAAGTTTGGTAGTTATTTCACAAGCAATCTTAAGCTTTGGTGCTTCTTTGATACTGATTTTGAGTTTTTAAGTAGAACTTTATTTCCTCAATAGAGTATCTTTTAATTAGCCTTCTTATTTCACCTATAGATATACCTGTATGCTTAGGAAGGATCAAAGAAAAGGAAAAATATTACTCAAGCTTGAACAAATTTTGAATAAATCAAAGAATGTCTTAGGATATATTTTGTTATAAAGAGCAAGCTTTTAATGTTAACCTAAATCTGTATCTATTTTGATTTGTTATCATTTGAAGTACATATTTGAAATACATACATGTGTGCATGTGTGTGTCTGTGCGTCTGTGTGTCTGTGCATGAACTCATGTTTGGAGAGAGTTCCTGGGTGGTACAATCAGTTAATGGGCTGCTGACCAAAATTTTAGAAGTTCAAGTACATCCGAGATACTTCAGGAAGAAAGACCTGATTATCTCCTTCCGCTGAAAACATTGTGGAGCACAGTGCTACTCTGACATATATGGGGTCACCATAAAGTGGAATTGACCTAAAAATAGCTGGTTTTAGGAGATGCTAGTGATTCAGTGGTAGAATTTTTGCCTTCCATGCAAGAGACCTCAGTTTAATTCCTGGCCAGTGCACCAGATTTGCAACCACCACTTGTCGGCCAGTGGAGGTTTGTGTGTTGCTGAAAAGGCTTTAGGAGAGCTGCCAGACTAGAATAGATTAGGAAGACAGGCCTAGTGATTTCCTTCTGTAAGTCAGCCAGTGAAAATCCTCTGATTCACAATAGTTTCTTGTAAAACAAATTATGGGGATGGCATAGGACCGGGCCGTGTTTCATCTCATTTTGCAGTAGGTAGCTATGGTCTGGCAGATAATAAAAACTGTATGTGTGTAAACCATTGTTAAAACTCTTTATTTGCAAAGTGCCTAGTTCGTGTGAGACCAAGTACTTTGTGCCCTTTGTAAAAGTTGCTAACAATTTAGGTGCTCCAGTTGTGGTAATTTATTTTTATTTTTGCAAAAAGTTACCTCTATTTTAAGAATGGGTGACTCGGAAAGCAGGGTACTGCAATAGTTCTCTGATTTATTTTCCAGAATAAGACTTAGAATGTCTGTAAGCTTTTCTGCCAAGTATATGGTATTATTAAACATAATAGGTCTCTACATTTGCAAGTGTTACATTTTCATCTCGGTATGTAAGAGTTATTGTAATCCATAGCATAAAGCATTCTTCTTGGAAATCACACCTCTAATAGAAAGGGGTTTAAAAGCACATGCATTACTTCATCTTCAGGCAAACATAGCTAGAATCCATAAATAGAAAAATGTATTTGTAAAAACTCTATAGTTCTTCGTTTCTTCCTTCCCTTCTTTTCTTTCATTTTTATTGTCTTCCCTCAACTCTCAATGAGATCTCGGGAATCCATTTAGCAGCAACTCTTCTAAGACCAGTTGGCTGACAGACTGCGAGGCACATGAAAACTTGCAGGTAAATTAATAGCAGACTCGGTTTCTGAGAGCCATGCCCTGCTGCTCTCAAAATCCTTCTGAAGCCTGAATTATTTGTATTAAGATAGGCCAGCACTCAGGCCCCTATGAGTCAATTCTTTGTAACACTTGCCAATATTTTTATACCTGAGAGAGCGGCTTCATTCTTTATTATTGCTCAGGAATCAATACTCCCATTGCCCTCACAAAATGCTATACAAGCATTATTGGCATTTCACTTGGCAGTGAAGGGTATCAACATCAATCTCACCAACTGCACACTTCGCTAACCCTGCTCTACTTCTCTTGTGTCTATTTGTATTCCATCTGGGCTGTCCATGGCTGTTTGATTTGGATGGGAATCCTTAGCACTGCCCTGACACACTCTGCAATAAGGAAATGGAAAGACATCATTTAGCCCCTCATCTCCCCACTCCTGTCCATTTAGTGCTCAGAGGTTTTGCAGTGTTTAATGGAACACTATTTCTCACCACCCTGTGGATTTTAAAATTGGGATTTCAGAGCTCTTCGTTAATAACCAAATGGAAGTTTCTAATCTCATCCATTGAAAGTTACTGTACATTTTAAAGTAATGTCTGGGTTTGAAAATAGTTCTTAAAGTAACAGTCTTAAAAAGCAAAAACTCATTCACATGGATGTGCAATGTGCACAGAGAATCATGGTGGGGATGGCAGCTGTGTTTGCTGTAAATACTAAATGTGTGCAGCTTCCCCAGTTGCTTTGTAAATGCAGCAATCTGCATCATATGTATATTCTCCTTTTAACATGCAATTCTTGGGCAATGTCTAATTGGGAACAGTTAGAAGGCATTCTGTTATCTCCCCAATTTCATGCTAGGCACTTTTCACACCATAGCAGGTGCTGTTTGATCAAAAAGTATGTCCAGAATATGTAAAGAATTTTTATAACTCAATGAGAAAAAGAAAAGTAGCCCAATTAAAAAATAATAATTCATTCGAATGAATACTTCTTCAGGTGAACAATATCCACATTAAAAACAACAACAGCAAAACGAAAACTAAACCATTGCGGTTGAGTCAATTATAACTCAGCCATCTTACAGGACAGCATAGAACTGCCTTCAAACCAAAAACCCCCACTGCTGTTGAGTCAATTCTGACTCATAGCAACCCATCAAACAGAGTAGAACTTCCCCATAGAGTTCCAAAGGGTGTCTGGTGGGTCTGAACTGTTGACTTTTTGGTTAGCCGCTGTAGCTCTTAACCACTATGCCACCAGAGTTTCCAAAACGGCCCTAAGAGGTTTCTAAATAGTGGCTGGTGGATTTGAACTGCCTACATTTTGGTAAGCAGCTTTAGTTCCTACTCATTGAACCATCAAGGGCACCCAAATAACAACGGGATATCACGTCACAATGACTAGAATGGCTAGAGTCAAAAAGACAAATAGTAATGTTGATAAGAATACAGAGAAACTAGAACTCTTATACATTGCTGGTAAGAATATAAAATGGTACAACCACTACGGAAAAAAGTTTGGCTATTCTTCAAAAGATTAAACAGATGTATCATATTGTTATTAGGTGCCTTTGAGGTAGTTATGACTCATAATGACCCTATGTGGAAGAGAACAATATGCGTCACGGTCTTTCGTCATACAGTCATTATGCTTGAGCCTGTCGTTGCCACCGCTCTGTCAATCCATCTTGTTGAGGGTTTTTCTCTTTTTTGCTGACCCTCTATTTTACCAAGCATGGTGTCCTTCGTCAGAGACTGGTTTCTCCTGATAATGTGTGCAAAGTATATGATATGAAGTCTCGCCATACTTGCTTCTAAGGAGCACTCTGGCTGTACTTTTAAGACAGATTTATTTCATTCTTAGGTAGTTCATAGAAACGTTCAATATTCTTTACCAACACCATAGTTCAAAGGCATCAATTCTTCCCTGATCTTTTTTATTCAACTGTCTAGCTTTTGTGTGCAAATGAGGCAGTTGAAAATGAGGCTTGGGTCAGGTACACCTTAGAGCTTAAAGTGACATCTTTTTTTATAACACTTTAAAGAGGTCTTCTGCAACCGATTTCCTCAGTGCAGTATATCCTTTGATTTCCTGACTGCTGTTTCTGTAAATAGTGATTGTGGACCCAAGTAAAATGAAATCCTTGACATGTTCCATCTTTTCTCCATTTATCAAGATGCTGCTTATTGGTGCAGTTGTGGTAGAATTTTGTTATCTTGATGTTGAGTTGTAATTCGTACTAAAGGCTATAGTCTTTGTTCTTCATCAGTCAGTGCTTCAAGACCTCTTCATTTTCAGCAAGCAAGATTGTGTCATCTGCATAACTTAGGTTGTTAGTTAGTCTTCCTCCAATCTTATGATCACTTTCTTTTTCATATAGTTCAGCTTCTTGGGTTATTTGTTTCAACAAATAGATTGAATAAGTGTGGTGAAAAGATACAAACTTGATGCACACCTTTCCTGATTGTAAATTACACAGTATCCCCTTGTTCTGTCCAAATGACAGCCTCTTTGTCTATGTACAGGTTTTGTGTGAGTACAATGAAATATTCTGGAATTCACGTTCTTCACTATCTTATCCACAATTAATTATGATATACACAGTTGAATATCTTTGCATAGCCAATAAAACACAAGTAAACATCTTTCTGATATTCTCTGTTTTCAGCCAAGATCCATCTGACATCAGCAGTGGTGTCCCTCACTCCATTACCTCTATTGAACTCGGGTTGGATTTCTGGCAGTTCCCTGCCAATGTAATGCTGCAGTCATTTTTGAATGATCATCAGCAATATTTTTCTTATACATGATATTAATGATATTGTTGGATGATTTCTGCATTCTGTTTTATCACTTTTCTTTGGAATATCGTTAAATACGAATCTCTTCCAAGAGACTGACCGTATAACCACTCTCACATCTCTTGGTGTAAATGAGTGAATACCTCTGGTGCTGATTTTGTTTGATGAATCATCTCAGTTAGTATTCCAACAATTCCCGAAGCCTGGTTTTTTGCTAGTGCATTCAGTGCACGTTGTATTTCTTCCTTCAGTACTATCAGTTCGTGATCATATGCTATCACTGTAAATGACTGCATGTCAACCTCTTGTTTTTGATACAGTGACTGTGTATTCCTTCCATCTTCTTTTGATGCTTCCTATGTAGTCCAATATTTTACCACAGAATCCTTCATTGTTGTAGTTCAGGACCTGGAGTTTTTCTTCAGTTCTTTGAGCTTGAGAAATGCAAAACACATTCTTTTTCTACGATTTTCTAACTCCATCTCTCTGTACATTTCATTATAATAGTTTACTTTGTCTTGAGTCACCTTTGAAGTCTTCAGTTCAGGGTTACCATATGAGTCAGTAATTTGACTTCTAATTACATGCTTAAGAAAAAAGAAGCATAAGTACATACAAAAGCTTGAATGTGAGTGTTCATAGATATGTTATTCATAATAGCAAAGTGAAAGCAACTCAAATGTCTGTGAATGGAAATATTAATGAAAATAAATAAAATATTGTTTGGCGTATCCAAACAATGAAATATTATTTGTCCATTGACAGGAATAAAAATACTGAATCATGCTACAATACGAACTAACCTAAAAAACATACTGCTAAGTAAAGCAAGTTAATTACGTAAGACCTTACACTGTATGATTGCATTTGTGTGACGTGTCCAGAATAGACAAATCTACAGAGACAGAAAGTAGATTCCTGGTTGCCAGGATCTGGAATTTGAGGACATTGGAGAAAAATACAGATACTGCTTATGGCTGCACAACTTTGTGAATATACTAAAAACCACATACTTGCACTTTAAATGGTGAATTGTATTCAGTGAATTGTATCTCAATGAAACTATTAATTTTTTTTAAAATGATAATCTGAAGGTGGCTACAGCTCTGATAAATAACAGCACTTACTCCATCCAAATTTTTTTTTCTAGGAAGAAATGTGTCTGTTTTTGTTTTTTTCTTTGATGCCTCTTAACTTTGCATTTTTTACTTCTTCCTGTCCCTCTCTCCCCTGGTCCCTTTGACTGGTGACTCCCAACAGAGAGCAATGAGCTAAACCATTTGTTGTGAACTTACTGACCATTTGAATTACCTGGTAACATATGTATTTAACAGTGATTTTAATGATCTGAGGCTGCTGTTTAAAATGCATTATTTCAGGTTCCATTCCCAGAGAGAGTGATTTAGTAGGCTGGAGGAGGAGCTGGGGATCTGCATGCTACAAAACTGCCCTGAGACAAGTTGTTCCCTACAAGAAGCTCAAGATCCATCCATACCTTGTAAAAAAACTAACAGGAGAAATTTCAGATGGGTTAAATACTGTGGCATGTGAAATTTCCTCTCATTAGAGTAATGGCTTCTGGCTATTTGTCTTAATCTCATTTTGCAATATTTTACTTGCTACTGTTCAAGCCTAACATAGCTTTTCTTTTGGGGGCGGCGGGGGCAGGGTTGGTTTGTAAATACTTGCTTGCATATATTTTTCTCTAGTTGCGCAAGGAATTAATGGGACTGACCACAACACATATTTAAAAGGATCATTTCGGCTCACCTGTAAGTAATCTTTGGCATATCACTTGATAGGCCAGTCTCCACACAGCACTGGATTTACAGTGTTGTTGTTGCTGCGGGCTGTTGAATCAATTCAGACTCATAGCAACCCTGTAGGCCAGAGTACAACAGGTACATAGGGTTTCCAAAGAGCAGCTGGTGAATTCAAATTGCTAACCTTTTATTTTTTAATTTATTTTTTATTTAACATGACTGAGTGAAAATGTACATTCCCATATAAATTTACATGTCCACCTATATGCAGCTTCCACTGCTCTCCCTGTCCGGTGACAGCACACTATTTCTCTCTGCCCCATACATGTCTCATCCTTCCAACCGCCTCCTTTCCCCTCCTCTCCACCCACTCTCCTTCCTCCAGCCAGAGGTCAGCAGGATGATATCCTATAGATGTATAGAACCATAAAGTGCAACCAATATATGGTCACTCTGCGTTGCAAAGTCCAATCCATTCCTGTCCAAAGAGTGGACCTTCGTTATAATTTATGGGTAAGGGCAGCATCAGGGCCGGGGCCCATGCTCTCAGGGGAACCCTGAAACTGCTGGACCACCCATTGAGGTCTTTTAGTAGAAATCACAGGGTGCACCCCTTTTTATTCTTGTGTTGCCAGTGAGACTCAACCTAGTGAGCTCCATCGTGGCTATCACTGGTGGTGGCCAGGCACCATCCAGTTCTTCCGGTTCCAAGTCAATGTAGGCACCCACTCTTGTGGGTCTCTCTGTCTTCTAGGTTGTCTTTACCGCATGTCATTTTGGTCCTCGGTGAGCATCCATTCCTGCTGAGTTGGAACCTAGGATGACAGCTTCAAACTGCCAACCTTTTTGTTTAGCAGCCCAGCCAGATTTACAATGAGCTACTTTCTCTCTAAACCTAAACATATTAGCCACTGCCTCAAAGTTAGAAGCCCCAGGCGATAACCAGTTGCTTTGGGCTAAAACCAGGACTTCACAAGGCAAAAGTATAAAATGGGTTACATTGTTGTTGTTTTTCTGACTTTCCTCTTTCTCTTCATGGTATGGGCCTTAGAATACTCATTTGCTCAGAACAGTATGCTGTGTGTAGAACTGCTTTTGCTGTCTAGTGACTCACGTTCTGACAAAGTCAGTCTTTTCATCTTCCTTCTCTCAAGATCTAACCAGGACTGGTCATCAGGGGCAGCATGCTGCCCTGAGATTTGAAGTCAGAAGAGACTGTTTCTTTTCCTGGCTTCGTCACTTGTTAGTTGGAACATCTTTGGGTAAGTTATTTGATTGCTTTGAGCTTCAGCCTCTTTGCCCAGCAGTGGTGGTGATCACGGTAATGATGCCTGTCTTAGTCATCTGGTGCTGCTATAACAGAAATACCACAAGTGGATGACTCTAAAAAGAGAAATTTTATTCTGTCATAGTCCAGTAGGCTAAAAGTCCAAATTCGGGGTATGAGCTCCAGGGGAAGGCTTGCTCTGTTAGCTCTTGAGGGAGGTTGTTATCATTAATTTCCCCCTGGACTTTGACGTTCTGAGCCACAGGATGCCCTGGTTCCTTTCTAAAGAAAGTGCTCTTCTCCTGGAACTGCTTCTTGGTTGTATGAAGTCCCCAAATCTTCCCTTGCCTCATTTTGTTTATATCCCCAAAGGCTGCCCGAAAGCACAGTACAATCCCACACATTGAGTCTTGCCCCACCAATGTAAATGCTGCCCATCTTCCCTAATTAATATACAGGCAGGGTTTACAGGAACATCGTACAATACTGGGAGTCATGGCCTGGCCAGATGGCTGCACACAGTTTTGGAGGGATACAATTCAGTCCATGACAGTGATCATAATATCACTTCACAGACTTCTTGTCAAGACTGGGATGTAGTATGAATAAAATGGCTTAGTGAAACTTATAAATATTTAAAACTATAAAACACAATAATTATCTTAAGTATTATTTTAAATTCAGCAATCAAGATATTTGTGTGCTTTGTATCAAGGAAATACATTAAAGGTGGTAAGATTATCTTTGACTCCAAAGACAGACAGATGTTTGCAAATTACATATTCCGTGTCTGAAGACAAGCATATGTGTGAGCCTAAGATTACAAATTCTTGTCAGTAATATTCAATCTCATAATTGCATTAGCTTCAGTAGAAGTAAAATGGCAAAGCTATTAATTCTTCCTAGGAGAGAAACTGTTGATTTCTATTTGTATCACTTGTGTCAACTTTCTGTAGGAGTTAGATTTTCTGAGATTTTCTTTATATCAGGTTTAGAAGAGAATTGCTGTGAAGAGATAGTTGTTCCCTCAGTTTGTTTTTTGAATATTAAATTGCAAGGCTCTTCTGCTGAATTTTGTATATTACAGATGTACTGTTCTCTAGACCTCAATTTGCTAAATATTTCTGAAAAAAAAAGAAGGAAAAATGAAATTTTACTTTAAGTATAAAAAGTTCTACAATATGAGTCAGGGACCTTTTAGCCTAGTCTTCAAGTTTGTCACGTGTTAAACATGTGACTGTAGACAAGCCAATGAACCACTGATAGTATTTTTTTCCTTCTAGTAAATCATTCTAAAAAAGACCTATCCCTAGTTTCTGAGTCTGCCGAGGTCATTAAAAAGATATTTGTGAAAGTGCTTTGTAAATTATGAAGTTTTGTACAGATAGAAAGTGTCATTTTTTTTGAGTCTGAGATATTATCAGCTATGATATATTAATTTGCATTACATTGCTACTCGACGGCACTTGACTGGCAAGACAGAAATGATGCCAATTTAACTACGACACCAGTTTCCACTGAGCTGACCCTGACTCACAGTGACCTTCACTCAGAGTGACCCCAACTCAGGCTGACTGCATGTGTGTCGTAGTAGAACTGTACTCCATTGGGTTTATTTATTTTTCTTTTTTTGTGGGATGCATTTTATTTATTCTTTTTTTTCAAATCCACCAGGTGCTCCTTGAATACTCTGGAGGTCAGTTCTACCCTGGCCCCTAGGGTCACCATGAGTTGGATCTGACTTGATGGCACTTGGCTTTGGCTGGCTTTAGGTGAAAATTTACACAGCATATTCATTTCCCATTAAACAATTCATATACAAATTGTTTTGCGACCTTGGTTGCCAATCCTGTGTTTTGTCAACACTCTCTTCTTCTCTACTTCAGTGTTCTCGTTTCCATTTGTCCATTTTCCTGTCTCTTCCCAATTTCTTTCTTAGCTTTTGGCCTAATATGCCCATTTAGTCTCATACACATGATTGAGTTACAAAGAACGTTCCTCATGTCTGTTATTGTTTACCGTGTAAACCAAAAAAAACCAAACACACTGCTGCTCAGTCGACTCTGACTCATAACAACCCTATAGCAGCCCTATAGAACTAAGTAGAACTGCTCTACTCTACAGAGTTTCCAAGGAGCACCTGGTGGATTTGAATTGCTGACTCTTTGGCCGAATGAGAACCTCAAGGGTGACTTCAGTACTGAAGTAAACACATGTTTAAGTGTCATATTCTCAGAGTTCTTCCAGTCTCTGTCAGACCAACAGCTTTGGTCTTTTGCGTTTCTGTGTGTGTGTGTGTGTGCGAATTTGAATTTTGTTCTACGTTTTTCCCTAAGTCTGTTTGGGACCCTCTATTGTGATCCTGGTCAGAACAGTCATTGTAGCAAGTGGGCACCATCTAGCTGTTCTGGGTTTAGTCTTGTAGAGACAGTGGAAGTTGAAGTCCATCAGATCTTTGGACCTTCCTGTGGATCTTTGGTTTCCTTCATTCTCCTTTGCTCCAGTCAGGATGGGGTCAGTAGATGTGTCTTAGATGACCACTTGCAGGTTTTTTACATGCCAGGTGCTGCTCACCACAGTCAGAAGTACAACATTTTCTTTATAAACTACATTATGCCAATTGAGATAGATGTCCTTCATGACTGATCTCCAGCTCTAAACCCAGTAACTTGGTCTGGCAGGGAGTTTAGACGTGTCTATGAAGCTTCTATGACTTTGTCTTGGTCAAGTTGTGCTGACTTCCTCAGCCTTGCACACTGTTTTACCCTTCACCAAAGTTATCACTTATCTACTATCTGGTTTGAAAACCCTGGTAGCATAGTGGTTAAGTGCTACAACTGCCAACCAAAAGGTCGGCAGTTCAAATCTGCCTAGGTGCTCAGTGGAAACTCTATGAGGCAATTCTACTCTGACCTATAAGGTCACTATGAGTTGGACCAGGCTTGATGGCAGTGGGTTTGGTTTGGTTACTATCTGGCTAGTAATTTTTCCTTCCCACCCCTCCCCTTCTCCATAAGGGTTTTAATCATTGATGTTTTAGAAGTAGATCATCAGCTTTACCTCTCAGGTGATGCTGGGTGAACCCAAACTGTCAACCTTTCAGTTAAGCAGGTGAGCATGTTAATCCTTCATATCACCCAAGGACTCCTGAAATACGGTAGAATTCACTAATAGTGTTGTTCAGTGCATAGATAGGTCACACCAGCCTCTTCTTAATTTCTTTTTCATCTACCCGAAGAAATATGGCAGTATTTCCTGTATTCAGTTGGGGTGCTTAGCAGAAAGCAGATAATATTTTTTGCATATAAACAGATAATAAAGTATTTTTAATTGCTGTGTATTTTCCAAGGTCTGGGAAAACATTTAATTGTTGTATTGCATGAAAACATAGAATTATGGTCATTCTTCCCCGATGATATTTGCTCCACTAATCACAAACATATGCATTATTCCTCTGTTTCTAGGAGTCCCTTATAAGCAGCAGTTTCATTCATTGCTAAATCAAAGTGAAATATTTTTAAGAGACTTTAAATAGCAATTACATCAATATCTGAAGTATAAAATACGCATATAACTCAACTGAAGTCACAAAATACAAACAGCTATGTCCAAGATTGTGCATAAGCCATCCATGAATGCTTCTTTCTGTCACCTGACATTTGTGATTTTAAGACACATTATTTTCCAGGTTGTTAAAATGTGGGGAAAAAACTGTCTCTGAATTAATAAAATATTGGTTTTATGTTATGAGTCCCAATATTTTAATTTTATAATGCAAATTTCTTGTAGTCCTTGAGTGATGCAAAATTCTGAGTACTTGACTATTAGCTGAAAATCTAGTGGTTCAAGTTTACCCAGAAGCATGTTGGAAGGCAGGCCTTGCAATCTGATTTAGAAAGGTCACCAGCATTGGAAACCCTATGGAGCACAGTTCTGCTCTGTACACATGACGTAGCCTTGAGTTGGAGTCCATTCATGTCAACTTACAATTCTTTCATTAATATAAATTGCAAACACTGTGTTTGCTTGATGTACCTTGCTAGTAATGAGTGGGAGACACTTAGAAACTAGTCCAGCCTCCTGAGGTAATGGACAAACAGTCCTTATAAGTCTTCAGTACTTGTAGATAACACACCACTTTCTTTTAGTAGTCTCTTCTCCACAGTCTCCACAGTAAACTGTTACCTTATATTGTGCCACTTTTTTCAAACTTTTATTATGGCTTTGTTTAGAGACTCTTCTTCCTTATCATTTCTGTTGAACTAGATGTTAATATTTAGACTCTCTAATACATTATATTTGGAACTAAAATCCCTACTCTAGTAGTGCTTAATATAAGGGTAGGATAATCTGTAATTTAGTGTGATAAACATAATAATTTTCTTGAGTTTATGGATTAATGAGTTAATGGAGAAAGGACTGAGGTTGTAAAGGTTTTCATAAGGTTTTACTTGGTTCCACAATCAATGCCCATGGAAATAGCAGCCAAGAAATCAAAAGACACACTGCATGGGGAAAATCTGCTGCCAAAGAACTAGTTAAAGTACTGAAAAGTAAAGATGTCACCTTGAAGAGTAGGGTGCACCTGATCCAAGGCATCATATTCTCAACCACATCGTACGCATGTGAAAGCTGGACAGTGGATAAGGAAGACAGAACAAGAATAGATGCCTTTGAATTGTGGTATTGGAGAAGAATATTGAACAGACCATGGACCACCAAAACAACCAACAGATCTGTTCTGGATGAAGTACAACTGACTAGATGGTGCCTAACAATAACATGATTTTGAAAACTTTATAAATCTGCTATACACGTCATGAAGTTTTATTTTAAATGGTAATAAAGCTTTATGTATTTGGAGTTTCTGTGTGCTGTGAGTGGTTAACACACTTAGCTGCTGATCAAAATGTTAGAGATTTGAGTGTACCCTGAAGCACCTACAAAGACAGGCCTGTGAATCTACTTTTGAAAAATTGTGCAATGAAAACACTATGGAGCACAGTTCTATTTTGCCACACACACAGTCCTCATGAGTCAGAATCAACTCAACAACTGATATGTACTTATATATTGCTCTCTATAATTATGTACTTTTTTTCTCGTTCAAAAACTTATACACAAATAGTTTTATGACATGGTTGCAGTCCCCACAATTTATCAGCACTCTGTTTTTCTTTTACATCCCAGGTTCTTTGTGTTCGTTCACCCAGTTTTCTTGTCTCTTCCTGTCTTCTAGTCTTTCCTTTATGGCAACTGTTGTCCATTAGTCTCTGATGCTTTAATGAACTAAGAAACACATCCCTCATGTGTGTTATTATCTGTCTTATAGACCTAAAAGGTGGACTTCAGTTCTGAGTTAGCAGGGTGTCCAGGGGCCAGACTCAGGAGTTTCCCAAGTCTCTGTTAGACCAGTGAATCTACTCTTTTCAAGTGAATTTAAATTTTGTGTTATAATTTTTCACTTCTCTGTCTGGGATCCTCTGTGATGATCCCTGTCAGAATGGTTGTTGGTGGTAGCTAGGCACCATCTAGTTTTTCTGGTTTCAGGCTGATAGCGGCTGTGTTTCTTGTGGTCTAATAGTCTTTTGGGTTAACCTTTTCCCTGAGTCTGGTTTTCTTCATTTCCCTTTTCTCCAGATAGGATGGGACCAATAGATGTATCTTACGTGACTGCTCGCAAGCCTTTAAGACTCCAGAGTCTACTCATCAAAGTAGAGTGTAGAACGTTTTCTTTATGAACTGTGCTATACCAATTGACCTGGACGTCTGAGACCATGGTCCCCAGGCTTCAGCTGTGGTAACTAGATCCCTCAAGGTGTTTGGATGTGCCTAGAAAACTTCTATGACTTTGCCTTTGTCAGATTCTAGTGATTACCCCTGTACTGCACGCTGTCTTTCTCTTTACTAAGGTTAACGTTTGTCTACTATCTAATTAGTAATTTCCCTTCTCCACATCTTCATTGTAACTATCAAAAAAAGGAAACAAACAAAAAAACCCATTTTTTCTGTTTGTAAGCTTTTCTTGGGTTTCTACAATAGTGGCCTCATACAACATATGTCCTTTTGTAACTGACTTATTTCATTCAGCATAATGCCCTGCAGATTCATCCATATCATGAGGTGTTTCTTGGATTCATCATTGTTCTGTGTTGACCCATCATATCCCTTTGTGTATATAGTCCATAATCTGTGTAACCATTTGTCTGTTAGTGGACCCTTAGGTTGTTTCCATCTTTTTTCAATGGTGAGTAATGCTTCAGTGATTGTAGGTATACATATGTCTATTTACATGGCTGTTCTTATTTCTCTAGGATATATTCCTAGGGGTGGGATTGCTGAACCATTTCTATTTCTAGCTTTTTAAGGAGCCACCATATCGTTTACCATAGTGACTATATCATTTTGCACTTCCACCAGCAGTACGTCAAGAGTTCCAGTCTCACTGCAACCTCTCCAGCATTAGTTAATTTCTGCCTTTTGGCTAGTGCCAGTAATATTGGAAAGTCCCATTCTAATTTGATTTGTGTTTCTCTGATAGCCATCACAAACATTTCCTTAGCTGCCTAAATATCCTCTTTGGTGAAGTGTCCATTTTTTAACAGGATTTGGTCTTTTTGTTGTTAAGGTGTTAAAGTGTTCTGTAGATTTCAGAGGTTAGACTCTTCTAAGACACATTACGGTCAAACTTTTCCCCAGTCTGTAGGCTTTCTTTTTACTCTTTTGGTGAAGTCTTACAGATGTTAGATAGGACATGTTTTCAGCTTCTTTCTTTTAAGAAAGATGTTGGCTGCTGTTTTTTTTACACATATTATATGTGTATACAAAGCTGAATTCTATTAGCTAGAATTTGTTGAGAATATTTACGTTTATATTCATGAGAGATACTGGTCTGTAATTTTCTTCTTTGCCTGATGTCTTTGCCTGGCTTTGACATTTGCATTATGCTGGCTTGATAGAATGAATTCAGGAGTATTCCTCATTTTCTATGCTCTGAAATAGTTTGAGTAGTACTCATGTGAGCTCTTCTGTATTATGTTTGGTTGAATTATTTAATGAAGCAGTCTAGGACAGAGGCTTTTTTTGTTGTTTCTTTTGGAAGAGCTCTGGTGGTTTAGTGGTTAAGAGTCAGCAACTAACTGAAAGGTCATCAGTTTGAATCTGCCAGCTACTCCTTGGAAACCCTACGAGGCAGATACATCCTGTCCAAAAAGTTGCTGTGAGTCAGAATGTACTTGACAGCAAAAGGTTTTTGTCATTCACTTTCTTTCCTTGTTGTGAGTCTGTTTAGATTTTCTGTATCAATTTTTGTTAATTGAGATAAGTAGTGTATTCTAGAAATTTATCAGTTCTAGGTTTTCAAATTTGTTGAGTACAAGTTTTGTGTAGTATTCTTTTATTATCCTTTTTATGTCAGTTGAGTCTGTTGTGATGTCCTCCATCTCTATTTCTTATTTGGGTTATTTGCTTCCCTTCCTGTTTTTCTTTCGTCACTTTGGCTAATGGTTTGTCAGCTTCATTGATCTTTTCAAAGAAAAGAATTATTTCCATTGTTTTTCTGTTCTCTATTTCACTTACTTCTGCTCTAGTCGTCTTTACTTCCTTTCTTCTGAAGTGCTTTTCTGTTCTCTTTCCATTTGCCTGAGTTATAGGGCCAAGATTTTTGTTTTGGCTCACTCTCTTTTTTGATGTGTGCATTTGTTGCTTTAAATTGATGTTTGAACCCAACCTTTGTGGTGTCTCAAAGTTTTTTGGTAAGATGTTTTTATCCATGTTCAATTACAGAATTTTTTTGTTTTGTTTTTATTATAACTGAATGAAAATGTACATTCTGATATAAATTTGCACACAGACCTATATGCAGCTCCCACTGCTCTCCCTACGTGGTGACAGCACACTCTTCCTCTCTGCTCCATACATGTCTTATCTTGCCAGTAGTCTCCGATCTTTTCCTCTCCACCCATTCCCCTTCTTCTAGTATGACAACAGGATGACCTCCTATAGATGCCTAGAACCATAAAGTGTCCACACAATATGGTCACTCTGCATCACCAAGTCCAATCCATTGCTGTCTGAAAAGTTGACCTTCATTATGATTTACGGACAGGGGCAGCATCAGGGCCTGGGGCCCTGATCCCAGGAGAACCAGGAAATTTTTGACTCTTCTTCTATTTCTTTTACTATCCAGTTGTTTTGAAGCATGAGATATCATTTTCTTGTATTTGATTTGTTTTCCTTACTCACCCTGTTTTTGATTTCCACTTTTATGGCATTGTGGTCAGAGAAATTGCTTTGTATTATTACAGTGTTTTGCATTTTAATGAGGATTGCTTTGTGGCCTAAAATGTTACCCATTCTGGAGAATGTTCCATGTAGACTGGAAGAGAATGTATACTTTGTTGCTGTTGGGTGGGGCATTCTAAGCAGTCTATAAAGTCATATTTGTTAATTGTGGCCTTTTGATCTTCTACATCTTTGTTGAGTTTCTTTCTAGATATTCTGTCCTTTACTGAGAGTAGTCCTTTATTCTCAGTGGAATGTGCATTTAATTATGATATAATGTACTTCCTTGTCTTTTATTTTGGCTGTCTTTTATAGTTAATTTTCCCTTAAAGTATATTTATCTGATTTTAGTATTGACACTCCTGTTCTTTTTTTATGATATATTTCTTTCTAGTCCTTGATTTTCAGTAAATTCATGTCTTTCTTTCTAAAGTATATCTGTTATAGACCAAGTATTGTGCGGTCATTTTTTTTTTTAAGTCTGTTCTGCCACTCTTTGTCTCTTTATGGGTGTATTTAATCCATTTATATCTAATATGATTATCAAAATGCATGCATTTATTGCTGTCATTTTGATGTGTGTTTTTTTCTGGTGCTAACATTTTGTTCCTCTTACTTTCCTGTACTAAGTTCCCTTTGTTAGTTATTTTTTCTTTTGTCACTACTGCTTTTGTATTTACAAGGTCATACTTTCTTTTCTTTTTACTTATTGAGTAATCTTGTTAAGCTTCTTTGTGGTTAACTTGAAATTTATCTTTGTCTTCCTTAGTTTGAACCAGGCTATGACTACCTGATTGTTTTCTTTTTCTTTTTTAATTACGATCAAATGAAAATATACAATCCAAGTCAGTTTTGAATGCCTGCCTCTCCACAACTCTATCTGCTCTACTCACCCTGTAACAGCATACTCCTCCTTTTCATTCTTCTTGTATCATGTTAACAAACACTTGTCCCCTCCTCCTCACTCTCTCCTCTCCCCTCTAGAAAGAAACCATTAGGACAGCCTTCTAGAAATGTATAATACCATAAAGGATATACACAGCATGCTCACTGTGTCCCTGAGTCCAGTCCATTCTTTGTCTGAGGTGTTGACCTCATTACTGGCTTCAGGTCTAGGGCAGCAGCAAGTCCAGGGGCCATGTTTCCCAGGGACCCTCCAAGTTGTTGCACCATCAGTTCTGTTCTTTTAGTAGAGTTCTTGATCTATACACCTTTTGTTCTTGTGCTACATCAGGGACTCTATATTGTGTCCCCTATCAAGACTGTCTTTGGTGGTGGCTGGGCACCGTCTGGTTCTTCTAGTCTCATGTTGAGGTAGTCTCCTAATCAGATGGGTCTTTCTGTCTCCTGAGCTCATTTTTCCTTGTGTCTTTGATGTTCTCAGTTTTCCTCTGTTCCAGGTGGACTGAGACCAGTTGATATTTCTCAGATGGCAGCTTGCTGGCTTTTGAGACTCCAGACGCTACTCACTAAAATGGGGTGCAGAAGACTCTCTTAACAAAAGACTAGTTATGTCAACTGACCTTGATTTCCCCTGACAACATGGTGCCAAGGCCCCAATCCCTGCTACACTATCCTTGAAAATGTTGAGTTGAATTTAGAAAACTTTAGTTTATGGTGTAATCCAGTTATGCTGACCTGACTTCTACTCTTCATGTAACCAAATTTGTATTAACTATATAATCTGAGAACAACCCTTACCCTCATTCCCCTCACTTGTAGCTGTCAAAGAGTCTTCTGTGCTTAAGTACTTTTTAAAGTCCTTTTAATAGTGATCTCATACAATTCTTGTCCTTTTGCAGAGGCCTGATTTCACTCAGCATAAGGTATTTTAGTTGATACTGGGTTATGAGATGATTCCTAAACTCCTCATTGTTCTTTATCACTGTACAGTGTTACATTGTGTGTATACAATAGTTTGTTTATCCACTCCTCTGTTGATGGGCACCTAGATTGCTTCCGTGTTTTTGTTATTGTGCACTGTGCTGCAATAAACATTTATGTGCATGTATCTGTTCGTGCGACAGCTTTTATTTTTGTAAGACGTATTTCAAACAGTGGGATTGCTGAATCATATGGTATTACTACTCCTAGCTTTTAAAGAAAGCACCAAATTGCTTTCCAAACAAGTTGTATCATTTTGCATTCCTATCAGCAGTGTAGGAGAGTTCCAATGTCTCCACAGCCTCTCCAGCATTTACTGTTTTGTGACTTTTTGATTATTGCCAATCTCATCAGGGTGAGATCATATCTCATTGTAGTTTTGATTTAGGTTTCTCTAAAAGCTAATGAGTGTGAGCACCTCCTCATTTGTCTTTTGGCTGCCTGGATGTCTTCTTTGGTGAAGTGTCTGTCCATCTCCTTTGCCCACTGTCTAATTGGGTTATTTGTCTTTTTTTCTTGTTGATATTTTGCAGTACTTTGTAGATTGTGGAAATCAGACGTTGATCCAACACATAGTTTCCAAATATTTTTTCCCGTTCTGTAGGCTTTTAACTCTCTTGATAAAATCTTTAGATGAGATTAAATGTTTGACTTTAGTAGTTCCCACTTATCTATTTTCTCTTCTGTCATTTGTTCACTGTTGGTAAAATTCTGTATCTGTCTGAGCCATGTATTAGAACTTCCATTGCTATCCCTATTTTGTCTTCCATAATCTTTATTGTTTTAAGTTTGATATTTAGGTCTTTGATCCATTTTGAGTTAATTTTGTGTAAAGTGTGAGATGTGGGTCTTGTTTCAGTTTTTTGCAGACAGATATCGAATTTTGCCTACAACATTTGTTAAAGAGACAGTTTTTACCCTAGTTTACAGGGTTTTTGTCAAATATCAGTTGTTTGTAGGAGGATGTGATATTTCTGTATTCTGTATTCTGTTCCATTTGTCTGTATATCTGTTTTTGTATCAGTGGCGTCTGTTTTGACTACCATGGCAGTGTAATGGGTTCCAAGGTCTGATAGTGTGAGGCCTCACATTGTGTTTCTCCTTTTCAGTGGTGTTTGATTCACATGGAGTTTCTTCCTTTTCCAAACAAAGTTGGCGATTTCTCTAACTCATTAAAAAAATGAGATTGCAATTAGTATTGGGATTGCGTTGTGTATGTAGATTGTTTTGGATAGCATAGACATTTTTAAGTCTTCCTATCAATGAGCAAGGTAGGTTTCTCCACTTATGTAAGTCTCTTCTGGTTTCTTGCAGTAGGTTCTTATAATTTTTTCTATATTGTTCTCTTACATTTCTGGCTAGATTTTTTGATAGGTAATTTATCTTCTTGGGGGCTATTTTAAATGTTACTGATTTGCTGATTTCTTCTTTGATGTAAAGGAATCCTACTGATTTATTTATGTTTATCATAGATCTTGAACTGTTCTATTAGTTCCAGTAGTTTATTTATGGATTCTTTAGGGTTTTTGATGTATATGATCATATCATCTGCAAATATGGATACTTTTACTTCTTCTTTACCAGTGAAACTGCCATTTATTTCTTTGTCTTATCTGATTGCTCTAGCTAGAACCTGTAGCACAATGTTAAATAGAAGTGGTAACAGTGGGCATTCTTGTCTAGTTCCTGTTCTCAGGGGAACTTCTTTCAATTTCTCTCTGCTCAGGGTGATGTAGGTGGTTGGCTTTGTGTAGATGCTCCTTACTACGTTGAAGAATTCCCCTTCTATTCCTATTTTGCTGAGAGTTTTTAGCATAAATGGGTGTTGGACTTCATCAAATGTCTTTTCAGCATCATTTGATAAAATCGGATGATTCTTAAAGGACAAATATAGTATGAGAACCCTACGATAAGAACTTAAAAACAGATTCATGAGTAAAAGAAAAGACTCTTCGATGGCTGCAAGGGTGGGAAGGAAGGGAGGGCGAGGAGGGGAGGGTTTAGATTAGACAGTTTATAGCAATTTGGTTGGGTGAAATCTGTGACAGCACACATTAGAAAGAATGGCAGTATTAACTGGACTTCAACATAACGTGATTACTCCTCCCATCTTAACCCAATATTTCAAGGACGGAGTAGCTCGGGTGGGAGTCGCGGACCATCCTTTCAGGGGAAATTGAGGCCAATGTCACAAATAGCATTTTGCTAAGAGATTCTTCTGCATGCCACACTGGTGAGTGGCGTCTGGGGTCTTAAAAGCTGCCAAGCTGCCATCTGAGGGTACAGCAAATTGTCCCAACTCAGCAGGAACAGATGATCACCAAGAACCAAAATGACATGGGAGAAAGAGAACCCAGAAGACAGACAGACCCACGTAAGTAGGTGACTACATCAACTTGTGACCGAAAGAGCCTGATGATACCTGGCCACTTCCAGTGATAGCTGTGATGAAGCTCACACAGTTGAGTCTCACTGGCAACACAAGAATAAATAGGAATGCACCATGAGATCTCCACTAAAAGACTGCAATTGATGGTCCAGGGGACCTCAGAGTTTCCCTAGGAGCGTGTCTCTTAGCTCTAATGCTGCCCCTGTCCATATATCACAATGGAGGTCAACTCTTTAAATAGGAATGGATTGGACTTGGCAACACAGAGTGACCGTATCATGTGTGCACTTTATGGTTCTATGCATCTATAGAAAGTCATCCTGCTGACCTCTTACTGGAGGCGGGGGAGTGAGTGGAGAGGAAGGGATAGGAGATTGTTGGGAGGATAAGACATGTTTGGAGTGGAGAGGAAGAGTGTGCTCTCACCAGGCAGAGAGAACAGCGGGAGTTGCATCTACGTGGGCATGCAAATTTGTACAGGAATGTACATTTTCATTCAATCATCATCATCATCATAAAACCAGGTGATTCTTATCCCTTATGTTATTTATGTGGTTGATCACATTATTTTCCTGATGTTGAACCAACCTTCACCCCTGGTATGAATCCAACTTGATCATGATGGATTATTTTTTTAATATGTTGTTGTATTGTATTGGCTAGGATTTTGTTGAACAGTTTTTATATCTAGGTTTGTAAATGATATTGGTCCTCAATTTTCTTTTTCTGAGGGATCTTTCCCTGGCTTTGGTATTCGGGTTATGTTGTCTTCATACGATGAATTTGGGAATGTTCTTCCCTTTTCTAGTTTGTGAAATAGTTTAGTATTATCAGAATTAATTCCCGTCTAAAGACTAGTAGAATTCTCCAGTGAGGCTGTCTGGGCCTGGACATTTTTAGTTGGTAGTTTTTTGATTACTTTTTCAACCTGTACTTTTGTGATGGATTTATTAAGTTGTTCTCTTTGTGATATTTTGGTAGATGATGTGAATCTAGAAATTTATTCATTTCCTTTAGGTTTTCAAATCTGTTAGAATAAAATTTTTCATAGTATTCTGTTATGATACTTTTAATTTCAGTTGAATCTGTTGTGGTATCTTCTGCCTCATTTCTTACTCAGGTTATTTGTTTCATCTGTTTTTCTTTTGTGTGTTTAGCCAGTGTTTTCTAAGTTTTATTGATCTTTTAAAAAAAAAAAAAAAAACCTAGCTTTTGGTTTTGTTAATTCTTTCACTGGTTTTTCTATTCTCCAATTCATTTAGTTCCTCTGTAACACTTATTATCTGTTTTCTTCTGGTGCCAAAGGGGTTCTTTTGTTGTTCTCTTTCTACTTGTTCAAGTTGTAGAGTTAATTCTTTGGTTTTGGTGCTTCGTTCCAGATGTGTACGTTCATAGAGATAAATTGACCTCTGAGCACTGCTTTTCTGGCATTCCATAGGTTCTGTTAGGATGTGTTTTCATTCTCATTTGATTCCATGAATTTCTTTTTGCATCTTTGATTTCTTCTATAGCCCATGAATTTCTGAGCAAAATGTTGTTCAGTTCCCATGAGTCTGAGTTTCTCCCCGTGTTTTTTTCTGCTATTGATTTCAACTTTTATGACTTTATGGTTTGAGAAAATGCTTTGCAGAAATTCAATAGCTTGGATTTTGTTGATAATTGCTTTATGGCCTAATATGTAGTCTATTCTGGAGAGTGATCTATGTGTATTGGAAAAGAAGGTGTACTTACCTGTTGATGGGCAAAACGTTCTGTATGTGTCTAGAAGGCTGAGTAGGTTGATTGTCACAATAAGATCTTCTGTATTTTTACTGATCTTTTTTCTGCATGATCTGACCCTTACTGAAATTGGAGTGTTGAAGTCTTGTACTATCATTGTGGAGTGATCTAACTTTTCAGTGGTGTCAGTGTTTATTCGATGTATTTAGATTCTCTTATATTGGGTGTATAAATATTTAATATTGTTATATCCTCCTTAGGTATTGAACATTTAAGCAATAATAGTGACCATCCTTGTCCACGATGGTGGATTTTACTTTAAAATCTATTTTACCTGAGATTAATATTGTGACTTCTTTGCTAGCTTGGTATATATTTTTCTATTTTTGTTTTTCAGTTTGTTCTTATCTTTGAGTCTAAGATGCGTTTCTTGTAAGTAGCATACAGGTGGATTGTGTTTTATGATCCAGCATGTTATTCTGTGTCTCTTTATGGGAGCATTCAATCCATTTACATTCACTGTAATTATTGTTAGATACATATTTAGTGCCGTCATTTTGCTGACTCTATTTTTGCGTTGTGGACATTTTCTTTGTTCCACTTAATATTCTTTTCCGGGTCATTTTTCTCTATGAGTTTTCTTTTTCATACTTTTCAGTGTTGGTTTTATGTCTATTGAGACTTCTCTATTGTGTTTCTTGTTTTGATACGTAGTACTGTGAGTCTGCTTTGTGGCTACCCACTTGTTCCCCAGTAATATTCTAAGTTTAAAGCACTCTTCAACTTCTTTATTTCTGTTTAACTTCCTCTCCATCTGAAAAGTTTATGAATACTGAAATATATCACTCTTTTCAGTGTAACGTTTTAACAGTTTACATGTTGAGATCTCCATTTCCCTAATTTTAATATTTTAGCTTTGACTGACTTTTATAACTTCCTTAACTGGATGCTGCGTCCTGCGTTGCATCTTTGAACATATGTCTGGTCTTACTGATTTCCTAAATAAAGAAACTTCTTCAGTAGTTCTTGTAATTTTGATTTTTTTTTTCAGTCTCTAAGCTTCTGTTTATCTGAGAATATCTTGATTTCACCATCACATTTGAGAGACAATTTTGCAGAGTATATAATTCTTGGGTGGAAGATTTTTTTTCTTTCAAGGATTTCTGTGTGTCATTCCATTGCCTTCTCACCAATGTAATTTTGGCTGAAAAGTTGGAAGTCTGTCTAAAAGCTCTCCCTTTGTATGTTAGTTTTTGTTTAAGCCTAGCTACCTTTAAGAAAGCCTCTTCTTATGTTTTGTTTTGTTCATCTTGATTATAGTATATCTTAGTGTCTTTCTTTTGGGATTTACTTTTTGTGGAGTGTGATGAGCATCTTTAGTGACTATCTTCTTTCGTGTTGTCAGGGAAGCTTTCTGTTAGCAACTTTTCACCAATTCTCTCTGTATTTTTTACCCCTCCCTGTTCTAGAATTCCAGTTATTTGTAAAGTGCTCCTCTTGATAGAGTCCCACTTGCTTCTCACAGTTTCTTCATTTTTCTTGATTCTTTTATCTGATTTCTCCTCATAAATGCTGCTGTCAATTACTTTATGTTCAGTCTCCCTCATTCTACATTCCATTTCTTGGATTCTACTCTTACAGGTTCAACTGAGTTTGCTAACTCTGTAATTTTACTACTGATTTGTTGAAATTCAGATCGTTATTTTTCTAGCAGTTCACGTAGCTTTTTCAGTTTTTCAGTTTGTTCTGATGCATTTGCCCAATCTCCATCCTATGATCTAGAAGGGCTCTATACATAATTCTTTTGTATTCTGATAATTTCAAGAAAGCTTCTTCATCTGGGAAGTTTTTGATCCTTTATTTTGGGAGTTTTCTGAAGCCATGGTTGTCTGCTTCTTTAAATGGTTAGATAGTGATTGTTGTCTTAAAACCATCAGAACACTGTTCAGCTTCTCTCATGTCAGACCAGCAGATGTTGTAACATAGTTCAGAGATCAGAATTGGGAAGGGCACTGCTAGACTTGTCTTATAGCTGCCACTGCATTGTCTAGGTGCAGTTGTCTTAAGTAAAGATTCTCTGCTGAGAAAGATGCTGTCCGGACAGCTGGTATTGCTCAGCTTGGTAGCTGGCCCCAGCTGGGCCCTTGATGGTGGCACCCACCCACCATCTACCTGACAAAGACAGTGACCCATTAGTGCAGACTCTCTAAAGTCATACCAGCAGATGCTACATTGTAGTTCAGAGAAGGAAGGAAGAAAGTGAACTGCCGCACTTGGCCACCAGCCACTGCTGTGTTCTTTAGGTGTGACTGTCTCAAGAACAGCTTCTCTGCTGAGAAAAATGCTGTCCAGTGGCAGCTGATCCCAGCTGGACCCTCAGACTCAGCAGACTACACCTGCTAGCTGACGAAGGTGCTGACCCATTTTTTGGAGTCTCTCTGGAGACAAGTCAGCTGATGCTATGGCGTAGCTCAGGAAAGGAGAGTTGAAGATTGCCACTGCACTTGGCCACCAGCCACCACTACATTATTTTAAAAATGGCTTTTCTTCTGTGAGGGGTGCTGTCCAGTCAGACACTACTGCTCACCTTAGCAGCCAGCTCCAGCTAGACCTTCAGATGTGGCTGACTCTCCTCTCAGCTGACTAAGATTGAACCCTACCTGTGCTGCCTCTACTATACTGTGCCACCAGAATCTGTGACACAGCTCAGAGAACAGAGGTGGGAGAGACACTTCTGGACTCAGCTGCCAGTCACTGCTGGATTGTGATTCTCTAGATTAGACTGTATTAAGTGCAGCCTCTCTGCTGCAAGAGATGCTGTCCACTCAGGTGCTCTTGCCCACTATGGCAGCCACCTGCAGCCAGGCTCTCAAGTGCATCAGCCCCAGTTCCAGTCTCCTTGTTGATAAAGATGGTGTCTGTACCCATAAGCCTCTCTGCTGCCACTCCAGCAGAAACAGAACCCTTTGCACTGCCTTCTTGCCTCTTACAAAGGTAGTTCTCCCCTTACTTTAGCCTAGTCCAGTCCCACAACTTTCTTCCCGATCTTGGGGCCCCTAAAGAGTCCACTCTGCTCCATTCAGTTGTTTATGTAGGCTTTATTTCTCAAAGGGAATTGAGGAGCTGTGTGACTAGTCCACCATCTTGGCTCACCTCTAGTTCGTAATTTTGATTACTTTGATTACTTGACTTTTGCGTTTGGAAGTTCTATACCTGCATCAGAAACCCTGATACTGTAGTGGTTAAATATGACAGCTGCTAACTAAAAAGTCAGCTGTTCAAATACACCAGACATTCCTGGGAACCACTACAGTTCAACTCTTTCTTTCAGTGTTGCTATGAGTCAGAAACAACTAGATGGCAATGGGTTTGGGTTTATACTTACATCACTTACTCAGCTTTTTAATGTTTTGATGTTGTCATCATTTACAGATTGATATCTCTGTTTACCTTCATTAAGTGTTTTAGCTTTGTTGTATTACTGGGAGTTCTTTACCTAGGTTGGTATCTGGCCCATATATGAGTAAGAGATGGAAAAAGTTACTGTGAGCTCTAAATGGGGAGAAAGGCTACTCTGACAAGGAGAAGGGACTTAGAAAGGTAGAGCAAGAGGCCCAATTTTCAGTTTCCTTATCAGAAAACATTCAGGGCTTAGGCACTTGATGGAAATCATGGAGACTGACCATCCTTACAACAATTAGTCACTTGTATAAGTCATTCCACTAGCTATTAATCAAATGATTTTTCTAGGCATTCAACTTGTATTTCTCTATTCTGTATTAAAGGCTCTGAAATCCATTTCCAGCTCTTTGCATATGTCATCTTAATAGTTTCTTTTGTGTGCTTGAGCTGCTCTCTGAAATCTCCTGTTTAGGTCTTTTACTTTGCCATTCCTTCCTTTCACTTTAGCTGCTTGACATTCAAGAGCAAGTTTCAGAGTCTCCTCTGACATCCAATTTGGTCTTTTCTTTCTTGTCTGTCTTTTTAACAATCTCTGCTCTCTTCATGGATGATGTCTTTGAGGTCACTCCACAATTCATCTGGTCTTTGGTTATTAGTGATCAACACATCAAATCTGTTCTTGAGATGGTCTTTAAACGTAGAATGGCCATACTTAAGGTCATACTTTGGATCCCATTAATTTGTTCTAATTTTCTTCAGTTTCAATTTGAATTTGCATATGAGCAATTGATGATCTGTGCCACAGTCAGCACCTGATCTTGTTTGGACTGCTGATATGGAGCTTTTCCATCATCTTTTTTCCACAGATGTAGTCAATTTAGTTCCTGTGTAAGCCATCTGGTGAGGTCCATGTGTACAGTTGCCATTTGTATTGGTTAAAAAATATATTTGCAATGAAAATGTCGTTAGTCTTGCAAACTTCTATCGTGCAATCTTCAGCATTATTTCTATCACCAAGGCCATATTTTCCAACTATTGATCCTTCTTATTTGTTTCCAGCTTTTGCAGTCACCAGTAATTATCAATGCATCCTGACGGCATATTCACTCAATTTCAGACTACAGAAGCTAGAAAAAATCTTCAATTTCTTTATCTTTGGACTTAGTGGTTGGTGCGTACATTTGAATAATAGTTATATTAACTGTCCATCCTTGTAAGTGTGTGAATATTATCCTATCACTGACAGTATTGTACTTCAAGACAGGTCTTGAAATGTTCTTTTTGATGGTGAACACGACACCATTCTTATTCAAGTTTTCATTCCCAGCATAGTAGACCATATAATTGTCATATTCAAAATGGCCCAAACTAGTTCTCTTCAGCTTACTAATGCCTAGCATGTCAAAGTTTATGCATTCCATTTCATTTTTGACAATTTCTAGTTTTCGTAGTTTCATACTTCATACATTCCATGTTCCGATTATTAGTGGATGCTTGCAGCTGTTTCTTCTCCTTTTGAATCATGCCACATCAGTGAATGAAAATCCCAGAGGCCTTACTCCACCCACATCATTAAGATAGACTCCACTTTGAGAAGGTAGCTCTTCCCCAGTCATCTTCCAAGTGTCTTCCAACCTAAGGTGCTCCCTTTCTGGCACCGTATCTGACAATATTCGGCTGCTATTCATAAAGTTTTCGCTGGCCAGTTCCTTTCAGAAGTAGACTACCAGGTCCTTCCTAGTCTGTTTTAGTCTGGAAGCTCAGCTGAAACTTATCTACCATGGTTGACCCTGCTGGTACCTAAATACCAGTGGCATCACAGCAACAAACAAGCTCCCACTGACAGACAAGTTTGGGCTGCTCATTCCCTCCTTACTTGACGGTGTTACCCCACTTACTTGATCGTGTTACCCCACTTACTTGATCGTGTTACCCCACTTACCTGATGGTGTTACTCTGCTTACCAGACAGCGTTACCCTGCTTACTTGATGCTATTACCTCCTTATGTAATGCTGTTACCGTCTTTACCTGATGCTGTCACCCTCCTTGCTGGACACTGTTAACCTTCTTGAAAGGAATGGTGAAATAAAAAACCTAAACAGAAGATTTCAGAGAGTAGCTTAAGAAGACAAAAGAAAGTATTGTGATGACATGTGCAAAGAGTTGGAAATGGAAAGCTGGAAGGGAAGAACATGTCCTGCATGTCTCAAGCTGTAAGTATTGAAGAAAAAATTCAAGCTTCAAGCTGCAATAGTGAAGGATTCTACAGGAAAACTATTAAACTACTCTAACAGCATCGAAAGAAGATGGAAGGAATACACAGAGTCATTATACCAGAAAGAACTAGCTGATGTTCAGCCATTTGAAGAGGTAACATATGACCAAGAACCAATGGTACTGAAGGAAGAAGTCAAAGACGTATTGAAGGCATTGGTAAAAAACAATGCTCCTGGAATGATGGAATATCAATTGAGATATTTCAACAAACAGATGCAATGCTAGAAGTACTCACTCATCTATACCAAGAAATTTGGAGGACAGCTACCTGACCAGCTGACTGAAAGAGATTCATGTTTATGCCCATTCCAAAGAAAGGGGATCCAATCAAATGTGGAGATTACTGAACAATATCGTTGACATCACACGATTATTCAGAAGTGTCTACAACAACATATTGCCAAGGAACTAGCAGAAATTCAAGCTTTCAGAAGAGGACGTGGAACCAGGGATACCATTGCTGATGTCAGATGGATCTTAGTTGAAAACAAAGAATACCAGCAAGATGTTTACACGTGTTTCATTGACTATGCAAAACATTTGACTGTGTGATCATACTAAACTATGGCTAATGTTGCAGAGAATGGGAATTCCAGAACACCTAATTGTGTTCTTAAGGAATCCGTATGTGGATCAAGAGGCAGTTGTGTGAACAGAACAAGGGGATGCTGCATAGTTGAAAGCCAGGAAAGGCACGCATCTGGGTTGTAACCTTTCACTATACCTTTTCAATCTGTATGCCAAGCAAATAATCTGAGAATTTGGATTATGTGAAGAAGAACGAGGCATCAAGGTTGGAGGATGACACACTACGAACCTGCATTATGCTGATGACACCACCTTGCTTGCTGGAAATGAAGATTTAAGGCACTTACTGATGAAGATCAAGGACCATAGCATTCAGTGGATTGCACCTCTTCACTAGGAAAATAAAAATCCTCACAACTAGAACAGTAAGCAACATTATCATAAATGGAGAAAAGATTGAGGTTGTCAAAGATTTCATTTTACTTGAGTCCACAATTAATGCCCTTGGAAGCAGCAGTCAAGAAATCAAAAGATGCATTGCACTGGGAAAATTGCTGCAAAGGACCTCTTCAAAGTATTCAAAAGTAAGGATGTCACTTTGAAGATTAAAATGCACCTGACCCAAGCCATGGTATTTTCAATGACATTGTATGCATGCGAAAGCTGGACTATGAACAAAGAAGACAGAAAAGAATTGCCTTTGAATTGTGGTACTGGAGAAGAATGTTGAATGTACAGTGGACCACCACAAAAACCAACAGTTCTGTTCCGGAAGAAGTACAACCAGAGTGCTCCTTGGAAGCAAAGATGGCAAGACTGTGTTTTACATACTTTGGACATGTTGTCAGGAAATATCAGTCCCTGGAGAAGGACATCATGCTTGGTAGAGTAGAGGGTAAGCAAAAAAGAGGAAGATCCTCAATGAGATGGCTTGACACGGTGGCCATAACAATGGATTTAAGCATAAAAGCAATTGTGGACATGGTGCAAGACTGGGCAGTGTTTTGTTCTGTAATTCACAGGGTCACTATGAGTTGGAACTGACTCGACAGTACCTAACAACAACAACACACTAAAGGCTCTAAGAAGAGAACTATCCGATTGTCAGTTGACTCACTGAAATTCCTGTAGACTTAAGAATCCCACATTTTCATATTGAAAAGATTCTATAGTCCTTTCAAAGCAAAATGTCTGTGGAATGTGACAACTCATTCATAGATATTTGATACTGGCATTCCTCTCTTGCAGATCATCAAAATTCTGTGCTTTAACAATCCATCCTTGTATCCAGTGCTTTGTTTGCCAAATATGTTATTTTTTTCCACTACAAAAGTGGGACTAACACTGATTTTTAGGCTCCTTTGTGAATCTTTAAAATTTCTCATAAAACAAAGATGCTTGTTAAATGATGTCATTTATAAGTTCTTTGAGAGCCTTAGGATGTAATTCATCTAAGCCAAATGACTTAAATCCATATAAAATAACTTCTACCCTTGTATTTTGTATTCCCTTCTGAATTTTTGTTCTGTACTTGGCAGAGAAATCAGAAGCAAAGGCAGGTCTTGATGTATTCTGTTCTATTTCTATCATAGTACGGCATAGCTCTTTTTGTCCCACAGAATGACAATCTTGGGCCTGTTTTGTTCATTTTCTTGTTGTAAAATAATATATGATTTTTTTTTTTTAATTTATAATTACCATTTTGGTATCTTCCTCCACTCGTTTTGGACTTAGACTTCCTGGCTGCATGGTTTCATTTATGTCTTTGGGTACTCATTCTTTTTTCATTCTTGGTGTAAGTACTTTGTGCTTACCTTTTGTCTTTCTACTAAGATGGTTTACCATTACAGTATTGGGACTACCACACCAATAAGAGCTTTCTAACTCTCTTTTGATTCCGACAACTCGCAAGTCACATAATATGGAACCACAAATTATACTAGCTTTTAAATATCTCAGAAGGTTATATTACAAGCAAGTCTTACCTTAACTTTTTCTGCTATGAGTATTGTGATATAAGATAATAGGAATGCTTTCCTCAAAGACTTTTATCACTCTCTATCAACAAATGACTGCTCTATTGGTTGGAATTAGTACAGTAGCAGTTCTTACAGTCATTTTTCTCTACCATGGAGGAATTGGGAGACATGGAGAAGTGATGCCCAACACATTCTAGAGAATTAAGGTGGCCTTTGGCAGCAGATCAGAAGTTTTCAGGTTGTAAGTAGTCCACATCCTTTAAGACTTCAGGTTCAAAATAAGCACAAATGTATTCCACATATAAGATACAGTCTACACATGTTAGACAGAAATATGGAAGAGAAGCAGTTTGACTTTCTGCCCTAGAAGACCTCTTTCAAGGAACTACAGAGGCAGATTTGGAGGGTCTATGAAGGCATCTGGGGCAAGGAGGAACTCAGAAGGGAATTCATTACCCTTTTCAGAGTTGCGGCAAAGAGGAACCCAATAAAAGGTATCTACTAAAACCTAAGAAAGTGACCACAAGAGTGAAGAGTCCATTTTAAATATCTGACTGTATCAAAGAGCTCCAGGCTGGGATATGATAGCAACAGCCCCCGTTCTACTTATTCTGACAGAGTCTACAATAGCCACTTAAGAACAGAAGAGATAGTGACCCAAGAAAGACGATAAACTGATCCCTGCCATCCCATATACTTCCTGAGTTACTGATTTCTACCTGAAGCTGTTCTAAGAATTACTGTCTTTCTCAAAACTACAGTGAGATACCACCTCATCCCAACAAGGTTGGCCGTGATCCCCAAAACACGAAACAACAAATTCTGGCAAGGCCGTGGAGGGATTGGAAATTTCCTACACTTCTGGCAGGATTGCAAAATGATGCAACCTTTTTAGAAAGCAATTTGGCACTTCCTTAAAAAGCTAGAAATAGAAATACTATTCGATCCAGTAATCCCACTGCTTGTAATATATCCTATGGAAACAAAGGTGGTCACACAAACAGATAAATGCACATGGATGTTTGTTGCCGCACCCTCCACAACAGCAAAAAGATGGAATCAACCAAGGTCCCTAGACCTGCTGCTGCTCCTGACCAGAAACTAATATTGAGGTCAACTCTTCAGACAAGAATGGACTGGAATCTGGGACACAGTATGACCACATGGTGTGCATACCTTATGGCTCTATGCATTTATAGGAGGCTATCCTGTTGGTCTTGTCTAGATGGGAGAGAAGAGAGTGGGGAAGAGGAGACAGATGCTTGTTCAGAGGATACTAGAAAAACAGAGTGAGAGGAGGAGTGTGTTGTCACTGCATGGGGAGAGCAAAAGAGCTGCAGGCAGGTGGGAATGCAAAAGCAATACAAATTGCACACTTTCACTTAATCACAATTAAAAAAAGCAGGGAAAATAAGAATTTTTTAGCAGATATTCAAATATGGATTAGTATATTTAGTCAACTTTAATGATGAAATGGAAAATTTCAAGGAATCACCAGATTAGCTGAGGGTGGCCAGAAAAAGATTTTGTTTTCCTAGAGCATTTATAGCTGGTAGCATAGGAAGGGCAGGAAATAAAAAAGTTGCATTTTGTTCATGCTATGTAACACTATCTCACTCTCCTTCACAAAAGAAGTTTCCTTCTGAGTTGATCACACTTTTACATCACCTTTAAGTTTGACTAAATTTTTCTGATTCTCCTGTGGTTGCATTTGTACCCTGATCATGTCAATTTGACTTATTTTCTATAATTTTTAAATTGATATTTTAAAATAATCAACAAAACAATAACAACAGCAACAAATATTTGCAGAAGTTTGGACTCTGATACATAGATATCTTGCATGTGTCAAAACAAAACTGTACTCCATAATATTTTCAATGGCTGATTTTTCAGAAGTAGATCACCAGGATTTTCTGCAGATGATCCTTTGGGAAGACTTGAAGTGCCGATCTTTTGTTTAGCTGCTGAGCGTGCTAACCATTTCCAATACTCAGGGGTAAGTTGGTACTCATACATTTAATTTTTTGTTTAACCATTTGCTTCTAGAGAACTTCACAATTGCCAGGTATTTATCAAGTTATGACACTTTTAAAAAATGTTTGCATAGCAATTATTTTGCTAGACAAATATCTTATTAAGTTTTAATTTAATGCTATTTCTATAAATACCAATGAAAGCAAATATGAAACATTGCTATGTAAGTCCAACTATTTATTTTTAGTTTTTCATATATTACCTGTCTTCAATATGTATTTAAAAAATTAATATGTATACATTAGAGTGTGAACTTATTGGAACGTCTTGCCAAGAACTCTACCATGATCTTAATTTTCAAGCAGCATTAGAAGGTATGGAAATAAATCATGCTTTACGCAGCACTACATCGTAAGAATGTATTAGTGCCTTCTGGCAGTGTCTTTGTGATCTACTTCGTTCCTATTACCAGAAATGCCTCAGGCCTAGCCCATAGTAGTTATTTGTTAATAAAAGAGTCTTTGCCAAGTCATATTGGATGTAGCCTCTCAGCATTCAAAGGATTAAAAAAAGTTGTAATTGGATATCATCCCTGTCAAAAATCACTTTAACAGGTGAGAAAGGCAGTGACTGAGAGCTTGTGTCTAGCTGAATGTTCTTCCATGCAAAATCATTTGCGTGTGTGTATCCACTTCTGGTATGCTTTTGAAATGATTCAGAGGACAAGGACTTTTCAAACAGAATACTGAAAATCCACTGACGGTAATATCTGATAATGCTTTAATGTTATCTTCACTATAAAATAAATGGACACTGTTGAAAAGCTCTAATGACTTATATTTAATTCTTGGAGTTCCAAACTTGTAATCACTGTCTTATAGAATGTGAGAGTTAACAAGTTCAAAGTAGATCAAATATTTGGTCGTATTTTCTCCATAAATCATATCTTAGAATTTATATGTACTTTAATATTCACATAAAATCACTAGCCCCTACATTTAAATATTTTAGAGCTAATTTGTCAATCTTTTTCTTTTTAATTATTTCCTCTGCGTCAATTCTCAAAATGTTTTATATCTGCTTTTTAATTTTTAACTAAGCTCAAGTGGAACATGAACACTTTCTCCTGGTAAAACATCAAAAACTCTGAAAGTATCATAAAGCTTCAGCACCTCTTACATGTTTTAAAAACCTTCTCTTCTTCCTCCTGCTTGAAAGTACGGCAGATATGAGTTCAGTGTATCATTCCAAACATATTATTTATATCTACAATATCTACAATCATCTGTATGTATCCTGTAGAAAATATGTAATTTTGTTTTGTGTATTTTTAACATCTGTATGATACTATATATATTGTTCTGTATTTTGGCTTCTGACAGCTTTTAGTATGTTTTGCACTGTGATCTATATTTGAATAAATGGAACTACCTTGTTTTTAAAACCATAATGTATAAATGTATCACGGTAAGTTTATTCAAACATTTCTCGATAACGAATATTTAGGTTTTTCCAGGGGTTTGTTTCCCTCCCCTTTTCTCTTTCTAAATAAACAATGAAAAATGAACATCTTTTACGTGCTGCCTTGTGAATATGTGCAAATGCTTCTCTACAGATGATACTAAGAAGAGGAATTATTGGGTTTTATGATGTGAACCTTTTAAATTTTAACGAGTAATGCCATATCACTCTCAAGAGTGGTTATAGCAAATAACCTTCACTAACTCATCATTCTTTTAGTCATATTTTCATTAACACTTTATATTAGCAAGCTTTTAAAGTGTTTTTCAACCGAATGGAGGGAAAAGTCAGTCAGCAACTATGATCAATGGACCAAATACGGCTGAATGCTTTTTTAAATGACTTCATATGGCTGGCTGGCTCATATATATATATATATATGTATATATATATGTATATATATATTTATATATATAAAATATATATATATAAAATATATATAATATATATATAAATATATATATAAAATATATATATATTTCTTATTTAAAGTGATCATGTTTTAAATAGTTTGTATTTACATAGTATCTTTCGCTTTGTGCCTTGACCTAGAGAGCACCCAAAATCTAATAACTAGCCTTTTGAGAAAAAGGTGTGCTGTCCCTTAATCTAATAGATGTGAAGTAGCGTGTCACCTTGAATGTGATAATTTTCATTTTTCTGACATTTCTGTTTCCTTTTTTGTAAATTGCCTACTAATAATTTTTGTTTATATGTATTTTTTAAGTGAAATTTGTATGTATTTTGAACATCCAGTTTGCTAGATGCTGTTTGGAAGCCCTGATGGTATATTGGTTAAAAGCTTGGCTGCTAACCAAAATGTCAGCAGTTCTAACCTACCAGCTACTCCATGGAAACTCTGTGGGGCAGTTCCACTCTATTCTCTAGGGTTACTGTGTGAGGTCTAATAATTAAGTCCAAGAACTTAATTGTTCTACATGCCGCATACCTCATTGCTGAATATCACTATGTCCACCTTCCAAGTACTCCCCTCGGGAAGCTATGCACCGATGCCAGTGCCTAGTTCACCCTTCAAAGCAATTTTGTGACTCTTTCGGGAATGGCCATTGAGCCCAGTGGCATGGTGGCAAGTTCGAGAACTAATTGTCTAGGTGTCAGTGGAGGGATTTTTAGCCAGTAAACAACTGTATTGGAACACCCTCCCTAGTCACCTGATCTGGCCCCCAATGACTTTTTTCCTTACCCAGAGATAAAGGAAATACTGAAAGGAAGATATTTTGGTGATATTCAGGATGTCAAGCGTAAAATGACGACACTCTGATGGCCACTCCAGAAAAGGAGTTCCAACATTGCTTTGAAAGGTGGACTAGGTTTCAGGGAAAAACTCCCTTTAGAAACGTCCCAGAAATATGAGATTGGCTAGTTTCTGAGAAAAAAAAAAAAAAGCTTCAAAAATAAAAAAAATTAAATTGTTGCTGTCAGAATCTACTTGACAGCAACAATTTAATTTATTTTGATTTTGACGCTATTTGCGTACCCAAGAAGTCATCTCCCTCTTTCATTCTTTTTGGCTACTAGAACCCAGTTCTTTTTCAGAAATTGGTCAGTGATGTTCTTCGAAGTTCCTGAACACATCTCTTGTCTGAAACAGTGGTGGTATAGTGGTAAGTGCTATGTCTGTTAATCATAAGGTCGGCAGTTCAAATCCACCAGACACTCTTGAAAACTCTGTGGAACAATTCTACTCTGTCCTGTAGAGTTGCTTTGAATTGGAATCAACCTGACAGCAGTGGATTTGGTTTTTTGATTGGGTGATTAATTTGGCATTGGTCATGGGATGGAAATCTGCCCAATGAGATTGAAAAAGTTCCTGAATGTGTTTCCCTCACTTTTATTAAAAACAAAACAAACACTTGAACGTCTTTTTAATCTCTTTACAGAATCTGACTGCTTTATTCTCATGTGACTTCTAGAAATGTGACAACCATCTTTTGAATATAACAGTAGTCAAATGGACAAGATGGCATACTGACTAATGAAACAGCAATATGAAAAGAAACTGAGTTTTACATTTTTGAGTCTTTTTATAATATGAACTACTTTTAGATGGGTTCTCTGAGCTTGTAGCCAAAACATCTTAACTAATGCATTTAACCTTTGATACTCTTCCATGTGAATTTTAGAGCCCAACTGTAATAGTCTAATCACATAAGTTAATTAGAACTACTTTCCATTTATAGATTTATTTTGGGTTTAAATAATACCTATAAAATGTTAAGTCTTTCTTATAAGATTCTCATTATTCAAGTCTTCTATTAGATCATTAATAAAAATTTTCTCTTGGAATATTTTGTAAATTCTTATTAGACTGATTACTAGATATTTTATACTTTTTGTTACATTGGAAAACTTTGTTTTTTCTTATTACATTATATAGTCGGTTTTTATTGGTAGAAATAAATGCTACTGATATTTAAATGATGATATTGTATACAACCACCTTGTTAACTTCTTATTTTGATTCTTACGGTTTATCTGTAGGTTTCCTTGAGTTTTCTACTAAGCCAGCAATATCATTTGCTAACACTTTTAATTTTGTTCCTTCCATTCATTATCTTAAGGAGTTCTGGTGATGCAGTGGTTAATCATTCAGCTACAAACTGAAAGATCAGTGATTTGAACCCACCAGCTGCTCTGCGGGACACAGATGTGATAATTTACTTCTGTAAAAGTTTATAGTCTTGGAAAACATATGGAGGAGTTCTACTCTGTCCTATAGGTTCTCTATGAGTCAGAATTGAGTCTATGGCAATGAATTTTTCTTTTATTATTCATTATCTTATAATTTTTACATCACACAATTTTATCCTATGGCAATGTTTAGCATAAGTACAATGCTTTAAGAAGTATGAAAGAAGTAATTCTTACATCGATTCTGCTTTACGACTCTAATGAAAAATGCTTCAAATATGTCATCTGTTAATGGTATGCTTGCCTTAGGATTACCGCTGGATGTGTTGTATGTCAAATTAATCCTTCCTTTATTTATTGCTATTTTTCTTTTCTCTCTTTATTTTTTTTTGATGAAATGATTCTTTTTTTAAATTTTTTATTTAATATAACTGAGTGAAAATGTACATTCACATACAAATTTACATACCTACCTATATGCAGCTTCCACTGCTCTCCTTGCCCGGTGACAGCACTCTATTCCTCCCTGCTCCATACATGTCTCATTCTCCCAACAGTCTCTTTTTTCCCTCCTCTCCACTCACTCTCCTTCCTCCAGCCAGAGGTCAGCAGGATGACATCCTATAGATGTATAGAACCATAAAGTACATCCAATATATGGTTACTGCATCACCAAGTCCAATCCATTCCTGTCCGAAGCGTGGACTTTCGTTATGATTTATGGTCAAGGGCAACATCAGGACGAGGGGCTATGCTCCCAGGGGAACCCTGAAACCACTGGACCATCAATTGAGGTCGTTTAGTGGGAATCTCATGGTGCACCCCTTTTTATTCTTGTGTTGCCAGTGAGACTCAACTTAGTGAGCTCCATCGCAGCTATCACTGGTGGTGGCCGGGCACCATCCAGTTCTTCTGGTACCAAGTCGATGTAGGCACCCACTGATGTGGGTCTCTTTGTCTTCTGGGTTGTCTTTCCCCCGTGTGATTTTGGTCCTCGGTGAGCATCCGTTCCTGCTGAGTTGGGACCATTTGCTGTGCCCTTGGATGGCAGCTTGGCAGCTTTTAAGACCCCAGACGCCACTCACCAACGTGAGGTGCAGAGAGCCCTCTTAGCAAAATGCTAGTTGTGCCAACTGGCCTCGCTTTCTCCTAAGAGCATGGTCCCCGCCCCCTGCCCCAGCTACTCTATCCTTGCAATATTGGGTTAAGATGGAAAGAGTACTCATGATGTGTTTAAGTCCACTTAATATTGCTCTTGTTTGTCATGTGTGCTATCACCGATTTCACCCAGCCAGATACCTAGCAACTATCTAATCTAACCCCCCTCCCTCCCCTCCCTTGTAGCAGTCAAAGAGTCTTTTCTTCTATACACAAGTCTGTTTTTGAGATCTTATCGTTGAGGTCTCATACAATATTTGTCCTTTTGTCACTGACTACTTTCACTCAACATAATGTCTTCCAGTTGAAACCAGGTCATGAGATGTTTCCTAGAGTCATCATTCTTTATCATTGCGGTACTGCTCCATTGAGTATATATACCATAGTATACCTATCCATTCTTCTGTTGTTGGGCATCTCGGTTGATTCCATCTTTTTGCTATCATAGACTGTGCTACAATAAACATTACGGTGCATGTGTCTGTTGGTGTGAAAGGCCTTGATTCTGTAGGATATATTCCAAGTAGTGGAATTACTGGGTCAAATGGTATATCAATATTCATTTTTCTAAGGAAGTGCCAGATTGCTTTCCAAAGAGGCTGGACCATTTTGCAACCCCACCAACGATGTAAGAGGGTTCCACTTTCTCCACAGCCTCTCCAGCATTTGTTGTTTTGTGTTTTCTGGATCATGGCCAATCTTGTTGGGGTGAGATGGTATCTCATTGTTGTCTTGATTTGAATTTCTTTAATAACTAAAGATCATGAACATGTCCGCATGTGTTTTTTGGCTGCCTGGATCTCTTCTTCAGTGAAATGTCTGTCCATCTCCTTTGCCCATTGCTTAATTGGGTGATTTATCTTATTCTTGTTGATATTTTGTAGTATCATATAGATTATGGAAATCAGGCGTCGGTCTGACATAGAGTTGCCAAATATTTTTTCCCATTCTGTAGGTGTTCTTTTAATTCTATTAATAAAGTCTTCAGATGAGCAAAAGTGTTTAATTCTTAATAGATCCCATTTATCTATTCTCTCTTCTGATGATTGTGGTTTGTTTGACAGATTTTGCAGTCTGTCCATATTGTGTATTAGAACTTCCATTGTTGTTCCTACCTTTTCTTGGATGAGCTTTATCGTTTTAGGTTTGATATTTAGGTCTTTTATCCAGTTGGAGTTGGTTTTTGTATAAGGTGTAAGATATGGATCTTGTTTCGGTTTCTTGCAGATGGATATCCAATTTTGCCAGCACCATTTGTTGAAGATACTGTTTTCACCCCAGTTTAATGTCTTAGGGCCTTTCTCAAATATCAGTTGTTCATAGGCAGATGGTGTCATCTCTGGAGTCTCAGTTCTGTCTGTTCTTATACCAGTACCAGGCTGTTTTGACCACTGTGGCAGTGTAATATGTTCTAAAGTCAGGTAATGAGAGGCCTCCCAGTGTGTTCTTCTTCTTTAGTAGTACCTTGCTTAACCGGGGCTTCTTCCCTTTCCACACAAAATTGGTGATTTGTTTTTCCATCTCATTAAAAAATGTCACTGGAACTTGTATTGGGATTGCATTATATAAATAGATTGCTTTGGTAAAATAGACATTTTCACAATGTTGAGTCTTCCTATCCATGAGCAGGGTAGGTTTTCCCATTTATCTAAGTCTCTCTTAGTTTCTTCAAGTAAGGGCTTGTAGTTCTCTTTGTAAAGGTCTGTTATTTCTCTGGTTAGATTAATTCCTAGGTACTTTATCTTCTTAGGGGCTATAGTAAATGGTATTGATTTGATGATTTCTTCCTTAACAGTCTCGTTGGTATAAAGGAATCCTACTGATTTACTTATGTTTATCTTGTATCCTGAGACTTTGCTGAACTCTTCTATCTGTTTGAGTAGTTTCCTTTTAGATTCCTTGGGATTCTCTGCGTATACAATCATATCATCTGCAAACAGGGAGATTTTAACTTCCTCTTTGCCAATGCAAATGCCCTTTATTTCTTGGTCTTGTCTAATTGCTCTGGCTAAAATTTCTAGCACAATGTTGAATAGAAGAGGTAAGAATGAGCATCATTGTCTAGTTTCTGATCTCAAGGGAAAGTCTTTCAGTCTCTCTCCATTCAGGATGATGTGGGCAATTGGCTTTGTATAAAAGGCCCTTATTGTGTTGAGGAATTTGCCGTCTATGCCCATTTTGCTAAGAGTTTTTAGCATGTATGGGTGTTGGACTTTATCAAATGCCTTTTTGGCATCAATGGACAAAATCAGGTGATCCTTGTGTTTGGTTAATCACATTAATTGTTTTTCTCATGTTGAACCAGCCTTGCATCCCTGGTATGAATCCCATTTGGTCATGGTGGATTATTTTCTTGATATGTTGTTGTATTGGCAAGAATTTTGTTGAAGATTATTGCATCTAGATTCATGAGTGATATCAGTCTGTAGTTCTCTTTCTTTGTTGGGTCTTTCCCTGCCTTAGGTATCAGGGTTATGCTGGCTTTATAGAATGAGTTTGGGAGTACTCCATCCCTTTCTATACTGTGAAATAGTTTCAGTAGTATTGGAGATAACTCTTCTCTAAATGCTTGGTAGAATTCTGCAGTGAAGCCATCTGGACCCGGACTTTTTTTGGTTGGCAGTGTTTTGATGACCTTTTCAATCTCTTCCTTTGTAATGGATTTATTAAGTTGTTCTGCTTCACGTTGTGATAATTTGGGTAGGTGGTATGAATCAAGGAACTTGTCCATTTCCTCTAGGATTTCAAATTTGTTAGAGTACAGTCTTTCATAGTATTCTGTTATGATATTTTTGATTTCTGTTGCATCTGTGGTGACATCCCCCCTCTCATTTCTAATTTGGTTTATTTGTTTCCTTTTCTGCTTTTCTTTAGTAAGTTTAGCCAGTGGTTTGTCAATTTTGTTGATCTTCTCAAAAAACCAGCTTTTGGTCTTTTCTATTTTTTCAATTGTTTTTCTATTGTCTAATTGATTTAACTCTGCTCTAATCTATATAATCTCATTTCTTCTGGTGCCTGAGGGATTTCTCTGTTGTTCTGTTTCTACTTGTACAAGCTGTAGGGTTAGTTCCTTGATTTGGTTTCTTTCTTCCTTCCAGATGTGTGCATTTATGGAGATAAACAGACCTCTGAGCACTGCTTTGGCTGTATCCCATAGGTTCTGGTAGGAAGTGTTTTCATTCTCATTGGAATCCACAAATTTCTTTAATTCATCCTTGATTTGCTCTACAACCCACGTTTTTTGAGCAAGATGTTGTTCAGTTTCCAAGAGTTCCACTTTCTAGCTATGTTTTTTCTGCTATTGATTTCAACTTTGATGGCTTTATGATCTGAGAAGATGCTTTGCAGTAATTCAATGGTATGGATTTTGTTGAGCATTGCATTATGGCCTATCACATGGTCAATTCTGGAGAATGTTCCATGTGTGCTGGAGAAGAGGGTGTAGTTGTCTGCTGATGGGTGGAAAGTTCTGTGTATATCAATGAGGTTTAGTTGGTTAATTGTGGCAATGAGGTCTTCTGTATCTTTACTGAGTTTTTTTCTAGATGATCTGTCTAGTATTGAGAGTGGAGTGTTGAAGTCTCCCACTACTATTGTGGAGTCATCTAACTCTCTTTTGAGTGTAGTCAGTGTTTCTTCCACGTATTTAGGTGCTCTGATATTAGGTGCATAAATATTTAATATAGTTAAGTCTTCCTTGTGTACTGAACCTTTCTGCAACAAAGTGTCCATCTTTGTCCATGACGGTGGATTTTACATTAAAATTGATTTTGTCTGAGATTAGAATTGCCACCCCTGCTCTTCTTTGTTCATTGTTAGCTTGATATATGTTCTTCCAACCTTTAATTTTCAGTTTGTTCCTATCTTTAGGTCTCAAGTGAGTTTCTTGTAGACAACATATGGATGGGTCATGTCTTTTGATCCAAGATGTCACTCGATGTCTCTTTACTGGAGCATTCAGTCCATTCACATTCAATGTAATTATTGTTAGGTATGTGTTCAGTGCTGCCATTGTGATGTGTTTATTTTTATGTTGATGTTTTCTCTGTTATTCTTATTAGTCTGTTCTGGGATGTTCTTTTTTGTAAGTTGATTTTTCACCTTTTTCAGAGCTGGTTTTGTGGTTGTTGAGACTCCTATGTTACCTTTCTTGAAATGATATGATACATCTTTGTTGTGCTTTACAGCTGCCCCTATGATCCCCCTTAATAAACCATATATAAACCCAATTTTAATTACTACCAGTCTTGTCGACTTCCTCTCCATCTGGAAGGACTATAACAACTGTAGTACATCCCTCTTTTTAATATAATGACACCGTAGTTTTCATGATGATCACTGGATTGCTTCTTTCCTTATCAAAGCTGTGATTGGCTTTGGAGCCTTCCCTAACTGAGTAGACTTTTGAGTAGTAAAGTTGTTCTAAAATATAAAGTTAGTGGTTTTGTTCTCCTATGCCAGAGCCAAGAACTTCTTTCAATATTTCTTGTAGTTTGGGTTTGGTTTTTACAAAGTCTCTGAGTTTCTGTTTATCTGGGAATGTCTTAATTTCATTTTCATATTTGAAAGATAGTTTTGCAGGATATATAATTCTTGGTTGGAAGTTCTTCTCCTTCAAGGTGTTGAGTGTGTCATGCCACTGTCTCCGTGCCAGCATGGTCTCTGCTGAGAAATCTGAAGAGAGCCTACAGGGTTTCCCTCTGAATGCTAGCTTTGCTTTGAGTCTTGCTGCCTTTAAGAGTTGCTGCTTATGTTTCATTTTGTTGAGCTTGATTATATTATGTCTTGGAGTCTTTCTTTTGAGATCTATATGGGTGGCGTACGATATGCATCTCAGATGTCTATATTCTCTTCCTTCATGATTTCTGGGAAGTTTTCTTTCAGCAGCTCAGCAACGATACTCTCTGTGTTCTCAGATGTCTCACCCTGTTCAGAGACTCCAATTAATCGAAAGTTGTTCCTCTTAATAGAATCCCACATGCTCCTTAATGTTTCTTCATTTTTCTTGGTTCTTTTTTCTGATTTCTGCTCATAGATGCTGGCCTCAGTAGCTCTGTCTTCCAAGTCAGAAATTCTTTTTTCTATTTGTTTCATTCTGTTTTCTTGGCTTTGCATTGAAGTTTCCGTGTCTTTGATTTTGTTCTTGATCTGTTGGATTTCAAAGTACTGGTGTTCCGTCAGATCGAACATCTTGCTTAATTTTTCATTTTGTTCTCCTGCATTTTGTATAAGGTCTTGAAGGGCTCTGTATATAATCCTTTTGTATTCACTTTCTGATGCTTTCATAAAAGTTTCTTCATCTGGAAAACTCCTTGGTTGCTTTGTTTGGGAGCCTTCTGAAGCCATGGGTGATTTCTTGTATGCCACAAGTGTCTGTTGCTTTTTGGGACCTATGTGAGTATGCAGAGGCTGGAAGAGGTACTGTGAGGATGGACTGCAGATATTTCTCTAGGCTGTCTTAAAATGGGAAGCAAAAGGTATCTGACCACTTCACAAGTCAGTTAGGTTTTCAGGTGTAGAGGTCCCTCTTCTCAACTGACAAAGTAAATGCCACTATATCCAACCCCAGATGATACAAACTAGTTCAGAATACAGCAATGCTACTGCCCTGTTGGCCTCTGCTGACAGGGCCTAGCCTTAGACGACACTGCTTTTCTGACAGAAAAGCACTCTTCTGTGGGCAGCATCTGGCTCCCAAGCTAAGAATTAGGTTCAACTGCGGCCACCCTATCCAAGATGGCGCCCTCCACACAGGCAGCAGACAGAAGGGCCAAAGGTGCCGAGAGGTAGTGACTCCTCTGATTCTGTTGCAGGACCCCCAAAACAGGTGGCACTAGGTAAATTCCTTCTTTTTTTTTCTGTCAGAGAAGCGCTGTCCTGTTTGCAGGTGTTGGCTCCCAGGCTAAGAATGAGGTACCACTAGAATCTCCGTATCCAATGTGGCATCCAGCACACTGACTGTGAAACTCCGTACAAATGCCACTGAGGCAGATACAAAACAACAGGTTCAAAGTGGCTAGATTAACAGAATCCCAAGCCTGGCTCTCAAAATATGGGAATTTCGCCTGCCTGTCCCCCCAGCAGTGTGTTGGAGTCCAGCCGCTAGGCAAGACCCTGCTCCGCCCACCGGCCAAGACAGAGGAAAAAAAAAATCAAAATGGTGCATTTACCTTCAGTCCGTTAGAGCCAGGGATAGCCAGGCATGGGAGTCAGTGTAAGAGAGGAGGTTTTTCGCTCAGTAGTATGAAGTCCAGAGTAACAGCCCTGTGTCGTGTCCTGGGGCTGATTAGGTGACCAGAAGGCTCCGTTTGATTATTAATTCAGGTCTTGGTTTCCAGGGGATATAAGGAGACGTGTGCTTAGTCTGCCTTCTTGACTCCGCCCACCCCCTTTTTTTACTAACATCTGTGAAGGGTGAATGTTACAGAAAAGGAAACTACCTTTTACTTAGGTGAGAGGAATCCTGATGGTGCAGTGGCTTAAATGCTTGGCTGTTAACCCAAAGGTCAGCAGTTCCAACCTACCTGCTACTCCTTAGGAGAAAGTTGTGGAAGTCTGCATCTATAAAAATTTAGTCCTGGAAAACATATGGGGCAGTTCTACTCTGTTTTATAGAGTCACTGTGAGTCAGAATCTACTCTCTGGCAACCAATTTTTGGTCATTGGATTTAGATGACAGAGATTTTTGTCCTGTAATATATATTAATGAGACAAATTACATTAATTGATTTAATAATGAATAATTATTGTATTACTAAAAAATATCTGCTTTGTTCTTAGTGGACACACAGTGGCAAAGCTCTGGGCTGCTAACTAAAATGAGAACGTTTCAAACTCAGTGGTCACTGTGAGAGAATGATGTGGCTATCTGCTTCCTTAAAGATTATAGCCTTGGGGATTCATCCCCAAGGTACTCCATCCTATAGGAGCTTTATGAAGACAAGCTGAAACAGACTCATCAGCAATGGGTACAGCTACTGCAAACTCTTTTATAACTTTATTTACATATATTTATTTCCCTTATTTATATCTAATTCTTGATTCAGGTTAACCTTTTGTTTTTCTTTCTTTTGTTTTCTTTTTATTTATTCATTATTGTGATTGAATGAAAATGTACATTCCCATATAAATTTGCATGTCTACCTATATGTAGCTTCCACTGCGCTCCCTGCCCGGTGACAGCACACTCTTCCTCTCTGCTCCCTACATGGTCCATTCTCCCAGCGGTCTCCTTTCTCCTCATTTCCACCCACTCCCCTTCCTCCAGTAAGAAGTCAATTGGATAACTTCCTATAGATGCACAGAACCATAAAGTGCATCCAATATATGGTCACTCTGCATTGTCAAGTTCAATCCATTCTTATCGGAAGAGAGGAACTTCATTGTGATTCATGGGCAAGGGTAGCATCAGGATCAGGGGCTGTGATCCCAGGGGAACCCTGAAGCCCCATGGACCATCAATTGTGATCTTTTATTGGAGATCTCAGGGCCCACCCCTATTTATTCTTGTGTTGCCACTGAGACCCAACTTTGTGAGCTCTATTACGGCTATCACTGGTGGTGGCTGAGCACCACCCAGTTCTTCCAGTCACGAGTAAATGTAGATACCCACTCATGTGGGTCTCTCTGTCCTCTGGGTTCTCTTTCCTCCATGTCATTTTGGTCCTCAGTGTTCATCCATTTCTGCTGAGTTTGGGACCATTTACTGTGCCCTCGGATGGCAGCTTGGCAGCTTTTAAGACCCCAGACAGCACTCACCAATGTGGGATGCAGAGACCCCACATAGCGAAATGCTAGTTGTGCCAATTGGCCTCAATTTCACCTGACAGCGTGGTCCCCAGCCCCCCACCTGATCAACTCTGTCCTTGCAATGTTGGGTTAAGATGGAAGGAGTACTCAAGTTATGTTGAAGTCCACTCAATGTTTTTCTTCTTTCTAATGTGTGCTGTCACCAATTCTACCCAACCAAATTTCTATCAGTTATCTAATCTAAGCCCTCCCCACTTCGCCCTCCTACCCTCCCTCTCCTCTCTTGCAGCCATCAAAGAGTCTTTTCTTCTTTGCATGAGTCTGTTTTTGAGTTCTTATTGTTGGGGTCTCATATACTATCTGTACTTTTGTCACTAACTGCTTTCACTCATGTCCTCCAGTTGAAACCGGGTTATGAGATGTTTCCTGAAATTACCGTTGTTCTTTATCACTGCATAGTGTTCTATTGAGTATATGTACCATAGTTTACCTATCCATTCTTCTGTTGTTGGGCATCTGGGTTGAATTCATCTTTTGCTATCATGGACGGGGCTGCGGTAAACATTCTTGGGCATGTGTCTGTTGGTGTGAATGCTCTGGATTCTGTAGGATATATTCTGAGCAGTGGAATTACTAGGTCAAATGGTATATCTATATCCATTTTTTTAAGGAAGTGCCAGATTGCTTTCCAAAGAGGTTGCAACATTTTGCAATCCCACCAACAATGTAGGAGATTTCCAATTTCTCCACAGCCCCTCCAGCATTTGTTGTTTTGTGGTTTTTGGATCATGGACAACTTTTTGGGGTGAGATGGTATCTCATTGTAGTTTTGATTTGAATGTTTTTAATAGCTACAGATAGTGAGCATGTCTGCATGTGTTTTTTGGCTGCTTGGATCTCCTCTTTAGAGAAGTGTCTGTCCATCTCCTTTGCCTGTCACTTAATTGGATGATTTATATTTTTCTTACTGATATTTTGTAGTACCTTATAGATTATGGAGATCAGCTGTTGATCTGTCATATAGTTGCCAAATATTTTTTCCCATTCTGTAGGTGGCCTTTTAATTCTATTAATAAAGTCTTTGGATGAGCAAAAGTGTTTGATTTTTAGTAGTTCCCTTTTATCTATTTTCTCCTCTGTTGTTTGTGGTTTGTTTGACAGATTTTGAAGTCTGTCTACGTTGTGTATTAAAACTTCCATTGTTATTCCTACTTTTTCTTGGATGAGCTTTATCATTTTAGATTTGATATTTAGGTCTTTTGTCCAGTTTGAGTTCATTTTTGTATAAGGTATAGGATATGGGTCTTATTTCAATTTTTTTGCAGATGGATATCCAATTTTGCCAGCACCATTTGTTGAAGAGATTGTTTTTACCCTAGTTTAATATCTTAGGACCTTTGTCGAATATCAGCTGTTCATAGGCAGATGGTGTCATCTCTGGGGTCTCAGTTCTATTCCATTGATCTATCTGTCTCTTTTTGTGCCAGTACCACGCTGTTTTGACTACTGTGGCAGTGTAATAGGATGTAAGATTGGGTAATGAGAGGCCTCCCAGTGTGTTCTTCTTCTTTAGTAGTGCTTTACTGATCTGGGGCTTCTTCTCTTTCCAAATAAAATTGGTGATTTGTTTCTCCATCTCATTAAAAAATATCACTGGAACCTGTATTGGGATTGCGTTATATAAGTAGATTGCTTTGAGTAAAATAGACATTTTCACAATGTTAAGTCTTCCTATACATGAGCAGGGTAGGTTTCTTCATTTATGTAAGTCTCTCTTTGTTTCTTGTAGTAAGGGCTTGTAATTCTCTTTGTAAAGATCTGTTATTTCTCTAGTTAGATTAATTCCTAGGTACTTTATCTTCTTAGGGGCTATAGTAAATGGTATTGATTTGATGATTTCTTCATTAACAGTCTCGTTGTTGGTATAAAGGAATCCTACTGATTTACTTATGTTTATCTTGTATCCTGAGACTTTGCTGAACTCTTCTATCCATTTGAGTAGTTTACTTATGGATTCTTTGGGATTCTCTGCATGTACAATCATATTATCTGCAAATGGGGAGAATTTTACTTCTTCTTTGCCAATGCAGATGCCGTTTATTTCATGGTCTTGTCTAATTGCTCTGGCTAGAACTTCTAGTACAATGTTGAATAGGAGAGGTGAGAATGGGCATCCTTGTCTAGTTCCCTGTTCTCAAGGGAAACTGTTTCAGTCTCTCTCCATTCAGGATGATGTAGACAGTTGGCTTTTTAGAAATGAACCTTATTGCATTGAGGAATTTTCTGTCTAAGCTTATTTTGCTAAGAGTTTTTTGCATGAGTGGGTGTTGGACTTTATCAAATGCCTTTTCGGCATCAATGGACAAAATCAGGTGATTCTTGTATTTTGTGGTATTTATGTGGTTAATCACATTAATTGTTTTTCTAATGGTGAACCAGCCTTGCATCCCTGGTATGAATCCAACTTGATCATGTTGGATTATTTCTTTGATATCCTGTTGTATCCTATTGGCAAGAATTTTGTTGAAGATTTTTGCATCTAGATTCATGAGTGATATCAGGCTGTCGTTCTCCTTCTTGGTTAGGTCTTTGCCTGGCTTTGGTATCAGGGTTATGCTGGCTTCATAGAATGAGTTTGAGAGTACTCCATCCCCTTCTATACGGTGAAATATTCTCAGAAGTATTGGAGATAACTCTTCTCTAAAAGCTTAGTAGAACTCTGTGGTGAAGCCATCTGAGCCCGGGCCTTTTTTGGTTGGCAGTTTTTTGATGACGTTTTCAATCTCTTCTTTTGTGATGAGTTTATTAAGTTGTTCTGCTTCTACTTGTGATAATTTAGGTAGGTGATATGAATCAAGGAATTTGTCCATTTCCTCTAGGTTTTCAAATTTGTTAGAGACTTTCATAATATTCTGTTATGATATTTTTTACTTCTGTTGGATGTGGTGTGACAACTCCCCTCTCATTTCTTATTTGGGTTATTTGTTTTCTTTCCTGTTTTTCTTTAGTAACTTTAGCCAAAGGTTTGTGAGTTTTGTTGATTTTTTAAAAAAACCAACTTTTGGTCTTTTCAATTTTTTTTATTGTTTTTCTATTCTCTGATTCATTTAGTTCTGCTCTAATCTTTATGATCTGTTTTCTTCTGGTGCCTGAGAGGTTCCTCTGTTATTCTCTATTTGTTCAAGCTGTAGGATTCGTTCTTTCATTTGGTTTCTTTCTTCCTTTCAGATGTGTGCATTTCTGGAGATAAACTGACCTCTGAGCACTGCTTTGGCTGTATCTCACAGGGTCTGATAGGAAGTGTTTTCATTCTCATTGGAATCCATGAATGTCCTTATTTCATCCTTGATTTCTTCTATAACCCATGGCTTTTTGATCAAGATGTTACTCAGTTTTGAAGAGTCCCACTTTCTATCTATGTTTTTTCTGTTATTGATTTTGACTTTTATGGCTTTATGATCTGGGAAGATGCTTTGCATTAATTCAGTGGTATGGATTTTATTGAGAATAGCTTTATGTTCTAACATGTGGTCTATTCTTGGGAATATTCCATGTGCACTGGAGAAGAAGGTGTAGTTGTCCGCCAGTGGGTAGAAAGTTCTGTATATGTCAATGAGGTTTAGTTGGTTAATTTTGGCAATAAAGTCTTCTGTATATTTACTGAGCTTCTTTCTAGAGGATCTATCCAATATTGAGAGTGGAGTATTGAAGTCTTCCACTATGATTGTGAAGGGATCTTATCTTTTTTTTTTTTTTTTTTGAGTGTAGTCAGTGTTTCTTTGATATATTTAGGTGCTCTAACATTAGGTGCATAAAAACTTAATACAGTCAGGTCTTTCTTGTGTACTGAACCTTTCAGCAGTAGTGTCCATCCTTGTCCACTATGGTGGATTTTACATTAAAATCAATTTTATCTGACATCAGAATTGCCACCGTTGCTCTTTTTTGTTCATTGTTAGCTTGATATATGTTCTTCCATCCTTTGATTTTCAGTTTGTTCCTATTTTTAAGTCTACGGTGAGTTTCTTGAAGGAAACATATAGATGGGTCATGTCTTTTGATCCAAGATGTCACTCAATATCTGTTTACTGGAGCATTCAGTCCATTCATGTTCTGTATAATTATTGATGGGTATGTGTTCAGTGCTGCCATTGTGATATGTTTATTTTTGTGTTGGTGTTTTCTCTGTTGTTCTTATTAATCTGTTCTGAGACATTCTTTTTTGTGTGCTGATTTTTCATCTTTTTCAGAGTGGGTTTTGTGGTTGTTGAGACTCCTGTGTTACATTTCTTGATTTGGTATGTTGCATCTTCATTATGCTTTACAGCTGTCCCTATGATCACTCTTAATAAATAATGTATACACCCAATTTTAATTACTACCAGTCTTGTCGACTTCCTCTCCATCTGAAAGGACTATAATGACTGTAATACATCCCTCTTTTTAATCTGGTGACCTCATAGTTTTCATGATAATCACTGGATTATTTCTTTCAGTATTAAATCATTGATTGAGTTTGGAGCCTTCCCTAACTCAGTAGGATTCTGGATGATGTGTCCTTCTAAAATATAACATTAGTGGTTTTGTTCTTCTAAGCCAAACCCAAGAGATTGTTTCAGAATTTCGTGTAGCTCTGGTTTGGAATTTGCAAAGTCTCTGAGTTTCTGTTTACCTGGGAATGTCTTCATTTCATTTTTGTATTTCAAAGATAGTTTTGCAGGATATATAATTCTTGGTTGGAAGTTCTTCTCCTTCACATTCTTTGAATGTGTCATGCCACTGTCTCTGTGCCAACATGGTTCCTGCTGAGAAATCTGACAAAAGCCTACAGGATTTCCCTCTGAATGTTAGCTTTGCTTTGAGTCTTGCTGCCTTTAAGAGTTTCTGCATATGTTTCATTTTTTTAAGCTTGAGTATAATATGTCTTGGAGTCTTTCTTTTGAGATCTATATTGGGTGTCATTCAATATGCATCTTGGATCTCTATATTCTCTTCTTTCGTGATTTTAGGGACGTTTTCTGTCAGCAGCTCAGCAACAATATTCTGTGTTCTCAGGTGTCTCTCCCCGTTCAGAAACTCCAGTTAATCATAGGTTGTTCCTCTTAATAGAGTCCCACATGCTTCTTAATTGTTCTTCATTTTTCTTGTTTCTTTTTTCTGATTTGTCATTATAGACGCTGGCATTGGTAGCTCTGTCTTCCAAGTCAGAAATTCTTTTTTCCGTTTGTTGCATTCTGCTTTCTTGGCTTTGAATGGAAGTTTCTATGTCTTTGATTTTGTTCTTGATCTGTTGGATTTCAGAGTACTGGTGTTCCATCAGATTGAACAGCTTGCTTAATTTTTCATTTTGCTCTGCTGCATTTTGTATGAGGTCTAGAAGGGCTCTGTATATAATCCTTTTGTATTCACCTTCCAATAATTTCAGAAAAGTTTCTTCGTCTGGAAAACTCTTTGGTCGTTTCATTTGGGGGCCTTCTGAAGCCATGGATGATCTCCTGTTTACCATTTTCTCAAGGGTCTGCTGCTTTTTGGGCTTCATGTGAGTCAATAAAGGCTGGGAGGAATACTGTGGGGATAGAGTGCAAATGTTTCTCTACGCATCTTAGAACAAAAAATAAAAGGTATCTGACCACTTCCCAAGTCAGTCAGGTTTTCAGGTGTAGAGGTCCCTCTTCCCAGCTGGTAAAGTAATCACCTCTATATCCAACCCCAGATAATATGAACTAATTCAAAATACAGCAATGCTACTGCCTTGTTGGTCTCTGCTGACAGGCCCCAGCCATAGACAACACTGTGTAAACTACTTCTTTTCTGGCATAAAGGCACTCTCTTGTGGGAAGGCGCTTGTTTCCAGGCTAAGAATTAGGTCCAGCTGCAGCCACTGTATCTAACATGGCACCCTGCATAAGGCACCACCACTTCCTCACATGCCACCCTATGGCAGCGGTGGGAAGAGGGGCCAAAGGTGCTGAGAAGCAGTGAGTCCTCAGCCTCTGTTGCCTGGCCCCCACTGTAGGTGACACTGTGTAAAGTACTGCTTTCCTGTCGGAGAAGCACTGTCCTGTTTGTAGGCGCTGGCTCCCAGGCTAAGTATTAGATCCCACTAAAATCTCAGTATCCAATGTGGTGTCCCACACACAGGCACTGTGGTTCCATACAAACCATGCTGTGGCAGTGATAAAAAGACAGGCCCAAAGTGGCTGGATGAACAGAGTTCTAGGCTCGGCTCTCAAAATATAGCAATTTTGCTTGCCTATCCCACTAGCAGTGTGTCTGAGTCTAGCCACTAGGCAAGACCCAGCTCCATCCACTGGGCAAGACAGAGAAGAAAAATTCAAAATGTTGCATTTACCTTCAGTCCATGAAAGCCCAGATTAGCCCAGTGTGGGAGTCAGCAAAATAGAAGAGGTTTGTCGTTCAGTGGTACGAAGTCCAAATTAACAGGGTCACCATGAGTCGGATCCGACTCGACGGCACTTGGCTTGGCTGGCTGTGTCCTGAGGCTCACTAGGTGATCAGAAGGCTCTGTTTGATTATCAATTCAGATCTTGATTTCCAAGGGATTTAGGGAGATGTGTGCTTGGTCCTCCATCTTGACTACCCACCTCCTTTGTTTTTCTGTTTGTTGTTTCTACCTCTATTTTTCCTTTTCATTGGTTCCTCATGTCTATTTGATCTTTTTAATGAACATTTCAAATAAATGGATAACATAGTTTTAGTCTTTTCATTTTTATCTTATAAAAGTATTTAAGGTGGTAGGTTTAACTGTGAGAACAGTTTTGGACTGGTTCTATTTTTGTTATTATTAACTTCCCTTGAAAAGTGGTGGGCTATATTTACTCATTTGTTGGCTCACATTATAGTGCACTTGACTTTGAGTCTATTCTGACTCATTTACCCTCATATATTGAGTGTTCCTTCTATCCCAGACACTTCACATATATTGTCTAACTTAATCTTCACTGACAACAGTGACTGAAAAGATTAGATAGGAACTCTAGGGCAAAGTAAGTTTATGTTAACACAGGAGAAACAGAAAAGGTGGGTGGGAATGATGTACCACAACTCAAGGTCATCAGTTTCACTGAGCTGTCCATGTAGAAACTATTGACTCTGTATGTATTTTTCTCTGTTTTCAATGGCAAGAGTGAAACTAAAGAAAAAGAGTGGAAACCCATAAAGATTGGATTATTTCAGTCTCTTGAGTGGTTGTTATTGTTAGGTGCTATGGAGTAAGTTCTAACTCAGAGATCCTATGAACAACAGCGAAACACTGCTTATTCCTGAGCCATCTGCACAATTGTTGCTATGAGGCTATCGTTTATGTGTTTCATTTTTGATGATTTCTGATTTTTGTAGTTTCATACTTCATACATTTCACACTCTGATAACTGAAGGATATTCGTAGCTATTTCTTCTCATTTTGAGGTCCGTCACATCAGCAAGTGAAGATTCTGAAAGCTCGACTCCATTCAATGTCATTAAGTTCATCTCAATGGACTCAAGTATTTATCCCAATGTGGTAAAATTAATTTTGACTCATAGTATTCCTGTAGGTACAGAGTAGAACTGCCCCCATTGGATTTCCAAGAAGCAGGTAGAGGATTTGAATTGTCTGTTTTTTGATTAGCAGTGAAGCTCTTAACCACTGTGTCACTAGGGCTCCCAAGTACAGAAAAAGTTTGATTTGTCTAGGGATATTATTACTGTTATTGTTAATTACCATTGAGTCTACTCTGACTCACAGTGACATTATACAAGAGAACAAAATGTTGCCCAGTCCTGAGTCATCCTCATGATCATTACTATGTTTGTGACACTGTTTTTGCCCCTGTATCAGTCTGTGTCACAGAGGGCCTCCTCATCTTGGCCAACCCTCTAGTTTACCAAGTGTGATATCCTTTGCTAGCAATTTGTCTTTCCTGACAATGTGTTCAAAGAAAATGAGCTGACTTGTCACTATCCATGCTCTAAGCAACATCTTGGATCTATTTCTCCTAAACCCATTTTATTTGGAAGTAGCTCTTCCTCATTCACATTTGGAGTGCCTGTCAACCTGAGGGGTTCATTTTCCAGCATTATATGAGAGACAGTATTCTGTTGTGGTTCATAAAGTTTCAATTGACTTACTTTTGGAAATAGATCACTAGGCCTTGCTTCTTAGTCTGTCTTAGTCTAAAGCTCTGCTGATAGCTGTTCACCATGGATGCTGCTGATGATATTTGAAATACTCGTAGCATAGCTTCTAAAATCACAGCAACATGTACACCATCACAGTATGATGAGCTGTCAGGTGATGGTAACCTAGTGAGATATGTTATCATTACACGAACTAATTTAGGTGGGACAATGTAATCAGGTGTCAAGACTTGATATTTCAGTGAGTGTCTAATTCTAGCCTACCTCTCCAGGCTTACCAACGCATACGGTGCTAGGACGGAGACCTGCTGAGAAGCAGTCTGGAACAGTGGAGGTCATTCTTGATTTCCTCTGAGTAGTTAACCAGATACAGTGCTATTTGTGCTTTTGCTTCACTTCACCCAGCTGAGCATGGCTGCTTTCTTTATCCTTTACCTTTCATACCATTCAGCTTGATTACTCTCAGCCTGTAGTTCCTCATGTGTAGCATTTCCTACTAATATTCTAGGCATCAAAATGCAACCAAAACCAATCCTTGAGATTTACAGATATCAAATCATTAGAAAAATGAAACAAGGAAAATTCACTGTCATTAATTCTGGCTCACAATGACCCCACATGTTATAGAGTAGAACTGTTTTCATAGGATTTTCTTCTCGGCTTTCTTATGATTTTTATGGAGGGAGATTGGCAGGTCTTTATTCTACAGGACCACTGTTGCATTCCAACTGCCAGCATTTAGGTTAGTACTTAGACCCAGAGTTGATGCTGACTCACAGTGGCACTACTGTGGGACAGAGTAGAACTGCTCCATAGAGTTTTCAAGGAGCACCTGGAAGATTTGAACTGTGGACCTCATGGTTTGCAGGTGTAGCACTTAACCACGATGCCACCAGGATTTCCTTTAGGTCATTAGTCAAGTTCAAATTATCCATACCAGCTGGGACCATCTGAATTGTTAATTGCTGTTGTTAGGACCTATCAAGTCATTTCCATCTCCTAACAATTCCATATCAAACAGAATAAAACATTGCCAAATCCTACAGCATCCTCACAATTCTTGTTATGCTTGAGCCTATTGATGTAACCACTGAGTAACTCTGTCTATTTGAGGCTCTTCTTTTTTGTTGACCCCCTATTTTACCAAGCACGCTGTCCTATGAACTCCTGACACTGATCCTCCTGATAATATCTATGAAGTATGTGAGATGTAGTGTCACCATTCTTGCTTCTAAGGAGCATTCTGGAAGCTTACTTCTTCTAAGACACATCTGTTTGGCCTTCTGGTAGTCCATGGTAGAGTGATTATTCTTTGGTGACACCGTAACTAAAAGGCATCAATTCTTCTTCCGTCTCCCATATTCACTGTCCAGCTTTCACATGTATATGAGGAGATTGAAAATACCATGACTGGGGTCAGAAACACCTTGATTCTCAAAGTGACATTTTTGCTTTTGAACACTTCAAACAAGTCTTTTGCAGCAGACTTCCCCAGTGCAAATATCACTTGATTTCTTGATTGCTGCTTTCATAAATATTGATTACCCTCCAAGTGAAATGAAACTTTTGGCAATTTCAATCTTTGTTTATTACAATGTTGCTTATTTGTCCGGTTGTGAAATTTTTTCTTTTCTTTATGTTGAGGTGTAATCCATACTGAAGGTTTTAGTCTTTGATCTTCACTAAGTGCTTTCAATCTGCTTCAATTTCATCAAGCAGATTTTGTCATCTGCATATTACAAATTGTTAGTGTGCTTTCCTCCAATCTTGATGCCATGTTCTTTTCCATATAATCTGGGTTCTTGGATTATTTCCTCAGCATATAGACTGAACAAGTATATTGGAAGGGTACAACACTGACACATGCCTTTGCTAATTTTAAACTGTGCTATATCCCCTTGTTTTGTTTGAATTACTCCTCTTGGTTTATATGCATGTTATGCATAAAGACATCTAAATGTTCTGGAATTTCCATTCTTAGGTATGTTATCCATAATTTGTTATGGTCAACAGAGTTCAATGCCTTTGTATAGGTCATAAAACACAGTTAAGTATCTTTTGTGTACTCTTTACTTTCAGCCAAGATCCACCTGACATTAGGAGTGATATGGTTCATTCCATGTCCTCTTCTGGAGCTGGGTTGAATTTCTGGCAGTTCCTTGTTGATTATTGCTGCAGGCACTTTTGAATGACCTTCAGTAAAGTATTACTTGTGTGTGACATTAATGATATTGTTTGATAATTACCTCATCCAGTTGGAACATCTTTCACAAATGGATTCGTTCCAGTTAGTTGGCCATTTAGTTCTTCTCCAGATTTCTTGACACAGATAAGTGAGTACTTACAACATTGCACCATTTGCCCAGAGTATCAAAATTCACCAATTTTTTCTTTTTTGCCAGTTGAATATGTATTGCAAGAGACTTGACTATTACATTTTAGAGCTAAAATTTCCAAATTCCCAATTCAGCCATCTGATAGATAAGATATCTCTGTGATTATGCTGGAAGGAGATGCCTTGGAAGAGCTCTGGCACATTGCTCCAGGATCTTAGTCCATATACTGGTGTCATTTGGATCTGACTCGATGACACTTGGCTTGGTTGAGACACTAAACTCAACTTTGATAATACTGACAAATTATTAATTGTCTGCAATATTTTGTGTGTGTGTTGATCCTTTCTGATATTCAGTCTGATCTTTATGTTTGTGTTAGCAAACCACTCAATGTAGCTAAAACTGCTTCTTTAGAGAGTCATGAATTTACTGTAAAATCAAACCTCTGTCTGTATATTTCCCGCTTTTTGGAAAACAATTTAAGGACTCATTTGTGAATTCCAGATCCACTACAGTGTTTTTATATAAGTGGATTTATAAGTCTATCCCTCAGGGTTCTAGTACATTCAGATAAAAATAGAGCCTTTGTGTTCACTAGGGATATACTCATGAAGTTTTAGGGATCTCAAGATAAAACCTGTCCTTGTGTTAGATAAAAAGTGTTCTTGCTGGGGCTTGATATATAAGGATTTACAAGGATGATTGTTTTTATATTGTTCTGTGTGGTCAAAATCTAGACTACCGGCAATGTTTGTTGCTCATGATGGATAGAACACTGACAATACTGGAAATTTTTATTCTTTTACTCGTTTATTCAATGATTATTTCGTGGGTATTTGGTATCTACTAGAGACTATTGCAAACCAGAAATACAACATTGAGAAAACATGATGTCTCTTTCAAGGAATTATGGCTTATTGTTATGTCATGGGATACGATATTTTCCTATCAGTTAGAAATGTATTTTTACAAATCTGAAATATGAGTATATTTAAGCACCAGTGTTGAGCTAGACTCAATAAGGAATTATACTGGAAAATCCTCCACACTGCTTTACCTGATTGCCTTTCTTCTGATTTACATGTTCTTCTACAACATATAAGCTCCCTGAAAAATGTATAATAACTGATTGTTTATATTGTCTACATTGAATATTCCTTGAGTAAAGCTTGAAGATGGCAATTTACAAAGCTGGACATAGTTTAAAAAGGGTCATTGATTATTTAGGCAGTTGGTTGGCTTGCTAGTCTGCATACTCTAGCACACTGCTTTCACTAATTTTGTTCTAATAGAGGAAGTGAGAAGGCTTTGGGTTCTGGTTTTGGCTCTATAATTTTCAAGAAAAGAGCTAGTGAATCATATAACATTTCTGTACCTTGGTTTTCTCATCGGTTTCTAAAAAAGCCATGGCCAATCTTACTCTCATTCTCTAGTGCAAAATTTGTTCTCCCTCTCTCTCTTTTTTTTAATGAAATAAACACATTTATAGTCTACATGGTTAGGAGTGGTTTATTGGAAGCTGCTGCTACTAGAATTTCTGTTTTTAAGTATTAAGAGTTAAGTAATATCTTCCCAGGATGTACTCTCAAAGCAGAATACATGACATCTAACCTCATGATTTTAGAGTCTTAACTTTTACATCATGACAAGCCAAGCCAAGTGCTGTCGAGTCGGTGCCTACTGAAACACAAATGTAGAAAAGCAGGAAAAGGATTTATGATTTAGATGATAATGGTTAAGGTTGCAAGGGAAAAATTTTGCTGAGGAATTGGGATTCATACAGCCCAGGTGGATCTGAACAATGTCCCATTTTCCTGGTGAAGTAGAATGTCTATATTTCCCAAGGTTGGAGGGACCTTGATAATCTATAATCAGCATGGATATATTTTACTTTCTCCTAAGACATACCTTTAAAAATATATCCCCAAACACCTTTCTTTTGGGAGAAAAAAGTGTAAGCCATTTTAGAAAGAGATTTCTTAGACAAAAACCATCAAAACATTATATACACATATGTATATACATGTGTATGGGAACTCTGGTGACACAGTGGTTATGTGCTACGGCTGCTAATCAAAAGATAGGTAGTTAGAATCCAGCAGATGGTCCTTGGAAACTCCATGGGGCAGTTCTGTTCTGTCCTATAGGGTTTCTACAAGTCAGAATTGACTTGAAGGCAATGAGTATGGTACAGTATAAATATATATATACACATAGTAATGTGCATATTTGTACAAGTATTTATAAACAAGGTGTATGTATTTGTATATATTTGCATATGTATTTATAAACAGGATCCGACTTGACGGCACTTGGCTTGGTTTTCTAAACAAGGCACGTCTTTAGTCCAATGTTTACTTCCACGATCAGATATTTTTAAACTTCAGGATTTAAAAAAAAAAAAGATATTTTACTTCTTTTTTATTGCTACATAACATGAAGTGGGTAGAGCTTAGTAGAATAGACAGCTGAATAACAGAATATTTACCACAGTAAGGTTCTCAGGTATATATTACGAATATCTCCCACCACAGTGCATATTTTGCCAACATGAGATCATGTGAGATATATTTTCACTCTATAGAAGAGACTTTCTTGGTTTTAAAAATTGTCACTTTAGTTCTAAATTCATGAAGAGAAATAGATGCTTTTAAATGTAACGTTTGTGGACACAATTATATTAAATACTAATTTTAAAATTACGTTGCTATGTTTTACAACTTACCTTCTACAGCTTCAACATGATACATTTGTTTGCATGTTTAAATTCTTTTAACCCCTAATTGTTACAGCAAGTTCATAGAAAGTCAGTAGTTGGTCACTGTTATCAGCTTGGCTAGAAAGCTAAGTGATTGGTTTAGGACTTTCAAGCTAGAAGCAGATTGTAAAACAAATAAAGCATACTCCACCATGTGATAACTTATATAAAAACAATTTATAAATTGATATTCAGAGAAATCAAATGATATAGCAAGTAAAAGAGATGTTATAATGTAACAAGGCAAGCTTTTTTTTTTTCCTTTTGCATAAATTGTTTTAGAACAGTTAAAATTGTAGATCAAAGAGAAGGACACAGAAAAACAGAGTGATATATAACAAGAAAGATATCCTGTGATGAGGATCCCATCATAAACGAATGACCTCTAAGGGTTTCTAGCAGTCAGCAGAGAACTAGAAGAGAAACTAGGCCAAGGCCCTAGTTTGGGTTTCCAGCCTCCATCCAAAACTACTATGAGGAAATAAATGTTTGCCCTTAGAAGCAAAAACTCGACGGCACTTGGCTTGGCTGGCAAGATCATGTATCAAAAGAGAAAGGAGTAGCATACATTTAAAAGCAAAATCCAAAAGACCAGCATAAACCAATAAGCCAAATGCTGTTGAGTCGGATCCAGCAAGGGTAGTCTAAACGACAAGAATGAAGGCCTGGTGGCACAGTGATTAAGTGCTGGGCTGCTAACCCATTCTACAGGAGAAAGACGTGGTAGTGTGCTTCTATCAGGAATAGAGCTTTGGAAACCCTATGGGGCAGTTTTACTCTGTTGTACAGGATTTTCATGAGTCAGAATTGATTTGATGTCAATGGATTTGTATCTGAGTTTATAAGGATATTTCCAGCACTCCAAAGGCTGTCAGCTATAGTGAAGATGATGTGTCTGAAAAGCAGTAGGGAAACAGAAAATCCTTAAGGATGCTCAGGAAGCTTATGAGTTGATAGAAGACCAACTGATACAGTTATTGTAAAAATAACTTAGGGGCAGTGTCTGATCTTATCCAACCCCCCAAGGGGTAAGGAAAAGCAAGACCAGCAGCAAAAGGCTGACTCCCTTGAGGTAGAGGCCAGATAAGCCTCCTGTTTCTGTCATCTTTACCAGTTCTGACACCAACTGTCCCTCTCATAGCACTCTACTTCTCTGCTGAGTTTGGTAATTCATTGCCATGGCCACGTAGAACCCATAGGCCATACACAGGATTATGGGATGTATTAGGAAAGTAACAGTTACAATTCAGGCTCAGGAACACTCAGAATACAATTCTTCCACCAAGACAGCCTCTTCCCAACCATGTTTACAGGCATGCCTCACCCTGGCCCTAATGCTCTCCCGGTAGACACTCAGCTTTCTCTCTCCACAGGCTGGGCAGCCTGCCAGGTCTCTGCCTCTGGGTCTCTCCTGTCACTCTTCTCAGTTGTAGCTCTCTCTCTCTCTGTCTCCTGCTTCCAGTAGCTTCTCACTGTGGAAATCCCAGGAGCAAAGGACGTGCCTGCCACTTCTGGTTGTTCTTCCTTGCTGCAAGTAGGATCCTCCTCTCTGCTGTGGAACTGGCTCTCTTTTAAGGCAAAACTGACCAAAACATTTACCTTGTCATAGTCTGTTCGGCACTTGGGTGGGAGGTACAAGACCACAGCTGGAAAGGCCACACACAAAAGCAATCACTTGTACCTCAGTTACACAAATAAGATGCTTAACATCATAACGATCAGGCAAATGCAAATTAAAGTCATCAGGAAATAGCCATTAGAATAGTTAAAATGAAAAGGACTGGCATCACAAAGTGCTGACTAGACAATGGAGCAACTGGAACATGCAGACAGTAGTAACGGGAATGTGAAATGCAATAGCCACTTCAGAAAATTATTAGAAGTTCTTATAAAAGGTTACATATCCTGACCACTGAGCAATCTGACTCCTAGATATTTACCCCCAGAGCAGTGAAAGCACAGACACTGGTATAAAAACTTATAGGAATGATTGTAGCAGATTTACTTTCAAGAGCCAAAACATGGAAACAGCCCAAATGCCCATCAGAAAAACAAAATGTGGTATAACCCCATAGCAGAATATTACTCAGCAATAAAAAGATACACTGATACATATCACAATATAGACACACTTCAAAACACGCTAAGTGAAAGAATACACACAAATACCATTTGATTTTATTTATATAAAGTTGGAGAAAATTTTAAATTTTCTAGTGATAAAAGTCAGATTGATGTTTGCCTGCAGCAAGAGTAGAGGGAGTTCCACCATTAAATAAAACATAGCTGCCTTCTGTGACTTTCTAGTTGAGAAGAGGAGACAGACTCTTGGACTAAAATTTGTAATTCAGCTGTTTGTGATAGAGGTGTTGGTTAAATCAAATGATAACAGTGAGCGAAAAGAGAACATTTCATTTGATAAAAGCATGTGTTTTTGCACGATGCTGTCAAACTTAGATATGGGATGGAAGCGATGGACTGTACAAACGCACAAGGAAACTTTGGGGGACAAATGGAAATGCTTTTGTCTTGATTGTGGTTTCATGGGCATACATGTTTACCACAACTCATCAAGGCTTGCGTTTTAGATGGATACATTTTCACAATGTTAAGTGTTCCTGTATTTCTCATGGAGTAAACTTTAAAAAAATTAATAAAAACAACCCAGTCTTCAATGGGAGACCCTTGATAGCCAATTATGAGCTAAGAAAATTGTGATAAGACAAGTCATGCTAGAAGAAGAAATGAAGACAAACGGAGTCTTACAAGTAAGCCCACAAACTTAATGGTTGTAAGTGCTACATACCTTGTTGCTGAATATCACTAGGGTCACCTTCAAAGTACTCCACTTAGAAAGCTAAGCACCAATGCCAGCACCTAGTCCACCCTTCAAAGTAATTTTGGAACTCTTTCTGTAATGGCCGTTGTGCACAGCGGTAAGGTGACAGGTTCACAAACTTAATCGTACAGTTGTCTGTGAGGGATTTTTTAGTCAGTAAACAAATAACTGTATTGGAACACCCTCCTTACTTACCTGATCCAGCCTCCAATGATTTTTTTCTTTATTCAAAGATAAAGGAAATATTGAAAGGAAGACATTTTGATGACATTCAGAAATCAAGAATAATACTACAACAGTTCTGATGGCTATTCCAGATAGCGAGTTCAAAATTGCTTTGAAAGGGGGACTAGGTGCTAGAGTCAGTGCACAGCTTCCCAAGTGAAGTATTTTGAAGGTGACTCTAGCGGTATTCAGCAATGAGGTATGTAGCATTTTTTATAGGACGAGTTTGTGAGTTTAATTGGCCTTCTTCATATTCTATATAGAACAAAAGCCGTCATGAATTGAATTGTGCCCCCCCAAATATTCATCAATTTTCCTGGGCTATGATTCCCAGTACTGTGTGATTTTTCTCTTATGTTATAAATCCTGCCTCTATGATTTAATGTGGAATGGGAACAGTAGTTGTGTTAGTGATGTTAGACTCAATTTATAAGTTTATATTGTGTCTCAAGGCAATCTCTTGGGAGCTTTAGGAAAAGAGAGAGTTAAGGACCCCAAAACCACCAGAAAAGTAGAGTCAGAACCAGAGTATGTCCTTTAGACTCAGGATCCTTGAGCCTGAGCAGATCCTAGGACAGGGGAAGATTGATGACAAGGACCTTCCTGCAGAGTCAACAGTGAAAGCCTTCTCCTAGAGCTGACCCCTGCAATTTGAACTTTTAGCCTATCTTTCCCATGAGTAAATAACGTCCTCTTTGTTAAAGCCATCCACTTGTGATATTTCTCTTATAGCAGTCCTAGATAACTAAGGCAAAAGCTAAACTCAGCGTTTCTACCCTCGAACTATCTTTTCCTTTCACTTGGCTAAGGAATACAAGTCTCTCGGATTAACTGAAGCTCAGTCTGGGTTAATAACCACACTTTAAATAATATTTACATCTATAATATATGAATATTTATTATATGATGAAATATACTACCTCATATTTTTAGACTTAATTAAAAATTTGAGAACCTCAGGAAAGTCCTTCACAACCTTTTCTTAATTGTTTTATTGTGATTAAGTGAAAGCTTACAATCCAAGACAGCTTGCCATATAAAACACCCAGCACCCACCTCTGCACAAATTAATCTACTCTCCTTACCCTGTGACAGCACACTGATCTTTCCCACTCTTCCAGTATCCATTCAACCAACACTTGTCCCCTAGTCTCCACCCTTTCTTCTCCCCTCTAAGGAAGACATAAAGAAGAAACAATAATGCTTTACTTATCCTGGGTTTCTTCTCTTTCCAAACAAAGTTGATTTTTTTTTTTCTACTTCATTAAAAAGTGACATTGGAATTTGTATTGGGATTGCACTGAGTACAAGATTCCTTTGGGTAGACTAGACATTTTCACAAGGTTAAGTGTTCCTATCCATGAGTAAGGTAAATTTCTCCACTTATGTAAGTCTCTTTTGGTTTCTTACAGTAAGATTTTGTAATTTTCTTTGTATAGGTCTCTTACATCTCTGGTTAGACTTATTCCTAAGTATTTTACCTTCTTAAGGGCCGTTGCAAATGATATTGATTTGGTGATCTCCTCTTCAATGGTCTCTTTGTTGGTGTAAAGGAATCCCATTGATTTATGTTTATTTTATATCCTGATAACTGCTAAACTCTTCTGTTAGTGTGAGTAGTTTATGGATTATTTAGGAGTTTGGGTGTGTAAGATCATATCATCTGCAAATAGAGACATACTTTTACTTCTTTACCAATGTGGATGCTGTTTATGTCTTTATCTTGTCTGATTGCACTGGCCAGAACCTCTAGCACAGCAACGTTAAATAAAAGTTATGACAAATTTTTGACCTTCTCTTTTCTTAATTTCTTCCTTTTACTCTTTCCTTCTGCTAACCTTAAGAAATAGACTTCATTTCTGTTACAAGGTGGCTATGTCTACATTCAGATCACTTTTAAGATCTCATCTTCTATTCTAGGCAGTTTCTCAATAAATTTCACTTTTTAAACGAATACCTTTCACCTTTGAAGGTAATGTGACTTCTCTATTTGCAGAAATACACCAACAAGCATAAGGTGAGAATTGTCTTTTAATATTCACAGTATCCTCGTGATATGGAGAGAACTATAACCACTAACTTTTAAAGAAACTGAGGTGGCAAAGTTTATGTCTCCCAATTAAGTTTGAAAACTCATCCCAGAAAAAGCGCTGCATACTTTGCTGCTGAATGTCACTATGGTTACCTTCAAATTACTCCTCTTGGGAAGCTTTCTACTGACGCTGTGCCTAATCTATCCTTCAAAGCAATTTTGGAACTCTTTATCTGGCATGGCCATCAGAGTTGTGATCGTATTACCCTTGACACCTCGAATATCATCAAAATGCCTTCCTTTCAATATTTCCTTTATCTTTGAATAAAGAAAAAAGACACTGGGGACCGGATTAGGTGATCAAGGAGGTTGTTCCAATACAGTTATTTGTAAACTGGCTAACAACTCCCTCACAGACAACTGTACAATTAAGTTCATGAACTTGCCTCTGTGCCACCGTGCACAATGGCCATTCCAAAAACAGTTCCGAAATTGCTTTGAAGGGTAGACTAGGTGCTGGCATCAGTGCATAGCTTCCCAAGGGGAGTACCTCAAAGTTGACCTTAGTGATATTCACAGACTTAACTGTAGGACCTCGTGTGAGACCCTACATTCACACACTGGAGAATGAGTCCAGTATTTGGTCCTAGACTCTTAAGGCTTCAAACAATGCTTTGTCTACCCTTAAACTTGGTCATCTTCTCAAGATAGAGATTGGGTCTTGCTCAGCTGAATCAGAAGCAGCATTGGACAGTTGCCGGAAGATAATAAACTTGGATTAGAAGACTAAGAAATGTAAGAATCATAATAGGAAAATATGTAGTTGGATACATCATAGAAAATACAAAGATGAGATTAAAACTTGTGTATTCTCATGATGTCCCAAGCAACTTATCAGGCTCAGAAGATCTAACATCAGATATAACATAGCCCTTGCCTTCTGTGAGGAGACACACTCCCGAAACAAACTTTGCAATTTGCTATTGGTGATAAAGTTGTGTACCTAGACTTGGGTATGCAACTCATACTTGGTGAAGTTAGAGAGAACATTAAAAAAAAAAAAAAAAACTGAAGTTGAAGAATCAAGAATGAATGAAAAGTAATCCAGGAGCATACAGAACACCTACTCAGAAACACTTTCTGAAGTCAACGCTTCTGAAAAAGAACGGACTTGCCCAGGCGACATGGAGTGATGCAAGTGGTGTTTGTGCTTCATGGCTTGATATATATGTATGTGAGTCTGTCCTACTAGTTTCATTTTAGAAGAGAGAGGAGATGGTGGAGAAGAGATGATAAGTGTTGGCTGTGTATATACTGGAAGTAAAGAGTGGAAAACAGAGGTATGCTATTACGGGGTGGGGAGAGTAGATAGAGTTGCACAGAGGCAGGTGCTTGGGGTTTTATATGGCAGACTGTCTTGGATTGTAAACTTTCAGTTAATCACTATTTAAAAAAAAAGTAAAAAGAAAAAATAACACTTATTTATACTGAAAGACATGAATGAAATGAAATTTCCCAGGGACACTGGTGTTGTTGATCAGGTCTGGAATAGGGGATGGAGTGTGTGTGAAGCATATGTGAGTAGATAATTGATGGAGGCAGGAGTAAACACCCTAGAAGATGTTGTCTTACATTAAGAAGTTTCAACCTTTCTCCTAAACACTCAGGGAACTGTGGAAAGACCCTCAATAGATGAATGTCATGATACAAACATGTGGTATATGAGATCTAAAAAGACAACTTTCCAATTGTGACAAGAATGTAGTGATCATTTTCTGTCTGCCTCTTCTTTCTGACTCCCTGAGCAAGGTCGTTGGGTTGATTGGCTGCACTACCTAAGAACACACTGAACTCTGGGATCGATTCTGTAGGCTTGCCAAAGCTCATCTTTGATATTTGAGCTGGGGAGAATGGACTAACAATTACCGAACACTAAGTCTGGGCCAAAGTCCCTGGGTGGTGCAGATGGTTAACATTGATTACTAACCAAAAGATTTGAAAGTTTGAGTTCAACCTGAAAGGCCTTGAAAGGGCTAGCAGTTTACTTCTGAAAACTTAGCCAGAGAAGAGCCTAAGGAACATATGTAGGGCTACCATTAGTCAGAGTTGATTTGATGGCAACTGGTTACTAGTTAACCCCTTATAGGATGGGTAAAACTGAAGAAGAATAAGCTTCATGTTATAGTTATGGGACTTACAATATTTTAATTTTAATGTTAGTGTCCCTTTCTGGACATTTTATTCCACCCTGGTCAGTTGAGGCCTATGGTTAACTAATACCTATTTATTCAGTTTGTCATAAGGATTAGAGATAACACAGCTTATAGACTAGCATAATGCCTAACATCTAATAGGCAGCCAATAAATAGTTGTTGTTGTTAGGTATCATTGAGTTATTTTGACTCATAGCAACAGTGTATACAACAGAGCAAAACTCTACCTGGTCCTTCACCATGCCCATAATCATTTTTATACTCAAGCCCATTATTGAAGACATTGTGTCAATCTATTTTATTCAGGGTCTTCGTCTTGACCCTCTACCTTACCAAGCATGAAGTCCTCTCCAGGGACTGACCCCTCCCAACAACAGGTCTAAAATCTATAAGACTTAGTCTAGCCATCCTTGCATCTAAGGAGCACTCTTTTTGTACTTCTTCCAAGACAGATCTGTTTGTCCTTTTGGCAGCTAATGGTACATTTAATATTCTTCTCCAAGGCCACAATTCAAAGGCTTCAATTCTTTTTATGTCTTCCTTATTCTTTGTCTAGTATCCACATGTGTATAACATGATTGAAAATATTGTAACTTGGGTCAGATGCACCTTAGTCTTTAAGGTGACATCTTTGCTTTCCAATGCTTTAAACAAGTATTTTCCAGTAGAGTTTTCAAATGCAATACAAAACGATTTTTTGATTGTTGCTTCCATGGATGTTGATTGTAAATCAGAGAAAATGATATACTTGACAACCTCAATCTTTTCTCCATTTATCCTGATGTTGCTTCTTGGTCCAGTAGTGAGGATTTTTCTATTCTTTATGCTAAGATGTAATCAATAATGAAGATTGTAGTCTTGAATCTTCATCAGTAAGTGTTTCAAGTCCTCTTCACTTTCAGCAAGCACAATTGTGTCATCTGCATAATGTAGATTATTATTGAGTTTTCCTCCAGTCTCATTCTTCTTCACATAGTCCAGCTTCTTGGATTATTTCTCAGCATACAGACTGTATGGTGAAAGGATACAACCATGATGCACACATTCCCTGCCTTTAAATCATGAAGTGTTCCCTTGCTCTGTTTGAAAGGCTGTCTCTTGATCCATGCATAGATTCCTCATGAGCACCATTAAGTGTTCAGGATTGCCATTTTCTGCAGTGTGTCCATAATTTGTTATAATCCCTACAATTGCAGGCCTTTGTATAGTTAGTAAAACACGCGACTTGTTTTCCACCAGTGCCTTCAGCACAGATTGAACTACTTCCTTCAGTATCGTTGGTTCCCAATCACGTACTGCCTCCTGAAATAGTTGCTTATCAACCAATTATTTTGGTACTCTGCTTCAGTGTATTCCTTCTTTTGATGTTTCTTGTGTCATTTAACATTTGCCTATAGAATCCTTTGATACTGTAACTTGAGGATTGAATTTTTTCTTCAGTTCTTTCAGCTTGAGGAAAGGTGAACATTTTCTTTCCTTTTACTTTTCTAACTCCAGCTGTTTGTAAGTGTCATTATAGTACTTTGTTTTCTCAAACTGCCTTTGAAATGTTGTGTTCATCATGTTGCATCATCATTTCTTCTTTTTGTTTTAGTTAGCCAACTCATGAGGGCATGCTCTGAGTGTCTTCTAACGTTCATTTTGGTCTTTTCTTTCTTTCCTGTCTTTTTAATGACCTTTTACTTTCTTCATGTCCAGTGTCCTTGATGTCATTCCACAACTTATCTGGTCTTCAGTCATCAGTGTTCAGTGAGTCAAATCTATTACTGAGGTGGTGTCTAAATTCAGGTGGGATGTACCCACCATCATACCTTGGACGCTTATGGACTTCTTTTAATTTTTCTCAGCTTCAACTTGAGTAATTGATGATCTTACACATGAGCCTGAATATGACCAGTTGATGATCTGTTCCACAATTGACTTAATGACTTCTTAGAAAGTTTAACTTATACATAACCCAGTAATTCCACTCCAAGTACACATAGGGTCACTGTAAGTTGGAAGTGACTTAACAACACCTAACAACGACAGTCTTCAATAAAGTTTCCAAGGCCATTCAATGAGGGAGAGGATAGATTTTTCTTGACTAATGGTGGCTGGAAAGATTGATTACCTTTTTTGTGTACAATGTGAGTTTAGTCCCTTAAACTCGCGTCATACACACAAAAAGGTAATTGTAAATGAACCACGGGTCTAAATTAAGAGATACAACTATAAATCTTTTATAACAAGACATAGAAAATCTTGAGGATCTTGGATTATGCAAAGATGTCACATACTGATAAAAAGAATATTCGATAAGTGGGACCTCATCAAAATTAAAATCTTTCATTTCTTAAAAGATATCATTAAGAAAATAAAAAGACCAGCGACAGTCTGAAATTAATTTGCAAAATATGTGTTTGACAAATGATTTGTGTCTAGAATATATGAAAACTTTTATAACTAAATAATAAGAATATTGAGAAGTTAATTAAAAAATGAGGAAACTTATGAGACATTTCACTCAAGAAACTAAACAAATTGCGAGTAGACACATGGAAAGATACTTCATAAAATTAGTTATAGGGAAATGAAAATTAGAACCAGGTGATACCTCTACACACTCACAAGATGGTAGAACTCGAATAATTTCCAGTACAAAGTGTTGCTATATAAGTGGCAACCCTAGTGCTTACATAAACTTCGTTATTTTGAGACACAGTTTGATGGCTTCTTAGAAAGCCTAACTTGTACTTACATGTAACCCAGTAATTTCAACCTAGTTATTTACACAAGAGAAATGAAAACTTACTTCCGCAAAATGACTTATTAATGAATATTCATGGAAATCTTATCCATGCATTCCAAGTGTCCAAAACCTGGTGTGTAAATTGTGCCCCATCCCCAAGAAAAAAAAATTGCACTTGAGTTGATCTGACTCATAGAGACCAATAATGTAGAGTAACACTGCCCTGTAGGGTTTTGGAGGAATGGTTGGTGGATTTGAACTTCTGACCTTTTTGTTAGCAGCTGTATCTCTATAATAAACAAAATGTGGTGGATCCATAAAATGGAATGTTATTCAGCAATTAGAAAGAATAACTTACTGATACATGAAATAATATAGATGAACTTTAAATATTATGCTAAGTGAATAGAAGGCACACAAAGGATTATATATCATTCTGTTTACATGAACTCTCCAGAAAATGAAAATCTATAGAGACAGAAAACAGATTTGTGGTAGGATTTAAAACTGATCACCACTGAACATGAGGGAAATTTTTGGGTGATGCATATTTTGTGAAACTGACTTGTGGTCATGATTGTACAGCTACATACTCAAAACCACTCAACTGTATATTTACAATGGGTGAATATTATAAAACATAAATTATGCCTCAGTGAAGCTGTAATATTCAGAATGGTCAAGTGGGCTATTGGATACAATTTTTGATTCACTATAGTCTGTAGGATAGCTGTGTATCACTCCAAAAGAGATATCCACTTCCCACAGTACCATATTGCTCCAATTTGTCTGTTCCACCCATCTTGAACACCGAACAAAGGATTTAGAAATATGTATTTCTCATTTTATTTATTTAAAATTCTGCAGTAATGAAATGATGCTGATAAGGAGTATACTCTGTGCATAAGTAGATACAGGAAACTAACTGGGCAGCTCCTGTCCAGAGCAAAGTTGAGAAAACTGAACGGGACAGGAGCTGATTGAATGGACATGGGAAATATAGGTAGAGTGAAGGACTGTGATGTCACACTCCTAGGGAGAACAGCTAGGGTAACATAACCAAATATGTATATGTTTTTATTTGACAAACTGACTTGAATTTAAACTTTCATTTAAAACACAATAAAAATTAAATTAATTAGAAAAAATAAAACTCTGCATACAGCAAATTCCATTCTTCTGGAAACATTGTTTTTGGTTATGCTAATGTAATCAGTATTGTTCTGGCCTGAGAATTATTTTGTCTTTGGAAGAATTTGGTATATTTCTTCTCTGACCCATTTTTGTCTGTATCTTCTTTAGGAGAAGGTGGGTTTCATGCCAGGAACCAGCCCCGACAACTTTTCAGGGTCACGCAGGGAGGGAGGGAAGGCATTGGTGGGAAAAGAATTAAGAAAGGAAAGAGTTTTTTGGTTTAAAGGCAGCCCGACCAAGAGAGAGAGCTGTCTGTCTTTATTATTTTTATAGTCAAAGTGATGTGAGTTTTCACCCTGCCCACTGACCATACAATCTATTGGCTAATTTGAAACCCAAACCTCGTGATTGGCTAATTTGAAACTGAAACCTCGTGATCTTGAGGTGATGTGATTTTTACCCTGCCCCCTGACCACAGGAGCTATTAGCTAACTTGAAACTGAAACCTCATTATCTTGTTAATTGTCAAGGCTTTCTAGATAATGGCCCGAGGCAGGTGTGTAATTGACAGTGAAAACAAAGTTATGCCTCGAGCTCAATCAGCCCTACTTATACCTCAAAGTTAAAAGGTACAGGAGGAAGGGTCTAAAGGTTATAATCTCTATTTGTTCCTACTTTGCTCTTTATTCCATCTCCTCCTGCGGGGACAGTAAACACCTATCATCCCCCACCCTATGCCTTTCTTAAGCTGTTCTAAAAAGTATAATTCTTTTCACATGGGTGGGGATGTGCAGTTGGGGGAAGTCAGTAGGGCTGGGCATTCCCGGGCTCAACATTTGTCCTTGTGCAGGGAGATGAGGGGGTATTTGGAGGGAAAGTTTAATTGGGGTGAAAAAATATACCGCCAGAAATATGTCAGGGGTGAGATGTGTCCATCGGCCATCACAAAGGCTTGTAGCTCTGCTCACAGAGGTCTTTGTGAGTGATCGGCTTCGGCAGTTTGGCAAGCAAATATAGAAGATGCACTTTATTTGCATAAAAACAGTGTTTTTCCAAATGAGCTACTTCATTTCCAAGTTCTCTTATCTCCAAGATATGGAGACTACTCAGATACGATCCTCAAATACAGCTACATGCACATATATCCCTATTTCCTTAATAACTTGTAGAGTTCTTTTCTCCCCAGAGAAAAATATTACCTGGCTTTAGCACAAAGTTACAAATAAACCTTTACTATATATGAGTTTTGTAAGGCATGTAATATACTATTTAGCTGTAGAATATTTGTCAGAAGTGTACCTTATAGGTACTCATAAATTTCTCCAGCAAGAGGTAGAACACTGAGATATATTTTATTCATTCTGTGAAAGCAGAGAAGGTGGAGAAGAGGTATAAAATATTAATATTATGCAAAGTAGGACATTCATGTCCTGAAAATCTAAATAAATTATTTTGGGGGGAAAGGACTTAAATAATTAGAATTTCTAAGAGTTGAATAATTATTTATAAATTTATTTTCTGAATCAACAACATGGTTCAAAGCACCACTCTAATGAATAAAACATTACTTTCCAATAAATTCAGGATGTAGTTGTAATAGCCCTTACAGTGCTTGCTTCTCTCACCAAAAATTACAATGAAAATAGGGAGTTGTTTTTTGAGTCTCCTTCTATCATTCTTTCATTCCTGGTGTGGAAATCAGGCGTCAACACAACCAAGTCCTGCTTGAGAAGGATGACTTTGACAAACTGATCAAGTTCAAACACAATATAAATACCACATAACAGGCTCAGATAAAGCCTGGTGAGCCAATATACCATCCTAAGTAAAATGCATATGGAGGATGTTCTAACAGGTTGCTTATTGCTACTGCCCCAGCAAAATTTCTTTTTTTTCCATTAGGGATGAGATTGAAGTCAACATTTTTGTTCTCAGCTTCTCTTTAATTAACATATGTAGGCCTATTTTACTCCAAAAGCCAATTAAGATATATTTACTTGCATATGTGGGAATTTCTTTATTTGGGATTCTCATCAGATAAAAAAAATTTTCTAGAATGTCGAGTAGCACAAGATTATTATTATTTTCAAAATGTTTTCAACACTGATGAAGTGTATATTGCTTTACATAAAGCATTCATATCCATGATTTCCAAAGGGCAATGGAAAGTGTAGCCAAAGGGATGAGCAGGATGATCTACTAGAGTGTGAGAAAAAATTCTAGAACTCCTCCTATTTTATTTTTATCTGAAAATAGAAGCAATTTATGTCTTTTTTAAAGTATTTAATATATGGATTAGACTTGGCACACTGGTCACTGTGACAGGTTAATTTTGAATCACATGGTTCCTGACATGCCCTGAGGAAAAAGAAGAGCCCGAAATTATAGATAAGTGACCCAATGACAACCCTACTTGTTTATGTTTTGATTCTAAATACACTTTACATTGCAAAATGGAAATTGTATGAAACAAATCCATGGATTGAAAAAAAGAAAAATGTGAACAATATAAGAAAACAAAACCATAGCACAGCTCTACAGTTCTAAGAATAGTATTTTTGGCCTCACTCCAGAGAGAATTCTATGTGCCAAAAATGTGGCCAATTAATTAAAAACCACAATGACAACTGAAGTGAGATTTTATTCCACCTTTGTTAGTGATAAAATCAATGTGTTGAAGCTTAGTTGATTATACTGACTTACGTATACATACACATATAAAATAAACAAAACAAACAAACGAAAAACATTGCTACCGAGTTGATTCTGACTCATAGAAACCCTATAGGACAGAGTGGAACTGCCCCACAGAGTTTCCGAGAAGCATGTAGTGAATAGGAATGCCAGCCTTTTGGTTGGCAGCCACAGCTCTTAAGCACTATGCCACCATGTTTTGGTTCTCAGTGTTTACACACACAAGCACACACACGTGTAAAAACTGTGACATGGAGTTAAAATGACCTGCAGAGGTGGGATCAAAGGAGGTATTTGACTCCAGAACCAGTGGGGTTTATCACTGTGTTCAAGCTTTTAGCCACTGTTATACTGATTTTTGTGGCATCACTTTGCCTTTACATGATTTTTAAATTACTAAAAAATACATTTAAACCATTTCCTTCAATTTGTTTTTCTTCTCAACATTGTGTTTCAAGATACAAGTTAATCCAATCATTTGTATTAACTGCTGTGTAATAATATGCTGGAAATACCCATCATAATTTGCCATATTCTCCTTGCCAGGCTAGTGTGTTCATGACTTTTCACTTTTATAAAGCATGCTACAGTGAACATTGTCATGCATTTCTCCTTGTTTGCAGGCCCTTTTCCACTCCAATGCAAATATTTCTATTTCACTGGTGCCTTAGTGGCAAAGAGCTGCAAGCTCTAACCCTTTGAAAGGTTGGCAGTTCCAATCTACCAGGAACTCTTTGGAAGTATGAGACAATTCTTCTCCGTCCTATAGTATTGCTATAAGTCAAAATCAACTTGATAGCTAAGAGTTTTTGTTTGTTTGTTTGTTTTGTTATTTGATGAGGATATGATTAATTTAAATCATTTCCATGAATATCTGATTGACAATAATAATTGAATCTTTTTCTACATTTTGCATTCTAGAAGACCCACTTGGTAACTGAGAGAATTTAACCTGTAATAGTTGATGTGATAATATAAAGAGTTTCAGAGATTAGTAAAAAGGGATGTATTAAAAGACTATGTAGCAGGAGATATTCTCAAGGCTTTCAGGACTCCTCATATTCCATCAGGTAGAACATACATTTTTCTTCCATATTGTGGAAACCTGGATTTCCATGCAAGTTTTTATTTCAACACCAGTGTTCCAAAGTGTCAGTGTTCTTTTTCCTATCTTGTCAATATTAAACATATATCTATAGTATTTACTGGATTCCAAAATATTCTCGAGAATAGAATGAGCATGTGTCTTTAACATACAGGAAAACATAATTTTAATTCTAAACGATGTGGTTAACACATCGGTGCAGCACATGGAATTTCCTCTGCAGTTCAGTCAGCCTTCAATACTTTCAAACACCTTCCCTTTGAATGGAGATTGTTCAAATAAAAGTATCAGACTGCTGCTAACAGAATCCCAAGATTATTTCACGTTGTAACAGCTTTAGCCTTTTATTTTTGGAGAGGCTTCATTCGAATTAAGGTTTTGTTAGATGAATACATGGTGAATGAACTCATTTGTGCTTCAAATATTTTATGTACAGGTATGGAAGCTCCATTGGGACTAAATTGTAGAAGAAAAGTAGTATTTGACCACTAACAATACAGCATAGATAAAGTACATTGGTCATGGAATTAGAGTACGTGATTCTAACATTAAACCTTATTGATTTGATGAAACTGGGCAATATGTTGTAAAAATAAAAATCATAAAAATATTATTCTTATGTTATGAGTATAAAATATCCTTTAAGTTAGCATCTTTTGTGAAATAGATCATTTATTTTTCTATAATTAAGTGAAAGTGCATAATACAAATCAGTTTTGCACACCTGCCTATCTACAACTCCATCTGCTCTCCTCACCCTGTGACAAGACAATCCTCCTTTTCACTCTTTACTTCCAGTATCCTCTTAACAAACAACTGCCTCCTCCTTTCCACTCTTTCCTCTCTCACCTAGAAAGAAACCAGTAGGACAGCCTCCTGTAAATGTATAAAACCAAAAAGTACATACACCACATGCTCACAGTGTGCACCAAGTGCAGTCCATTCTTTTCAGATGAATTGACTTCCATACTGGTTGTAGGTCAGGGCCGGCAGCAAGTCTAAGAACCATGTTCCCAGGGGAACTTCCAGGCTGTTGGGCCATCAAATCTAGTCTTCAGCAGAGATCTTGAGCCGCACACCTCTTTTCCCATGTTACCTGACTGACTCCACATCATGCCCCCCATCATGGCTGCCTTTGGCGGTGGCTGGGCACCATCCGGTTCTTCTGGTCTCGTGATGAAGCAGTCTCCCATTCATATGGATTCTTCTGTGCCCTGAGCTCAGTTTTCCTTGTGTCTTTGATGTTCCCTGTCATCGTCTGTTCCAGATGGTTTGGGACAATTTGGTGTTTCTCAGGTGCAGCTTGCTAGCTTGTAAGACCCCAGATGCCACTCACCAATGTCGGGTGCAGAAGCCTCTCTAAGCAAAAGACCAGTTATGCCAGTTGACCTGAATGTCCCCTGAAAGCATGATCCCAAGATCTCTGCCCCTGCTACTCTATCCTTTAAAATAACGGGTTGAGTTTAGAAGAGTTTTCAGCTTATTGTGTAGTCCTGTTATGCTGATCTGCCCTCTGCTGCGTGCTGTCACTCCCTTCACCTAGCTGAATTCATATCAACTATCTAATCTATGAACACCTTTCTTCCTTTCTCCCCACCCTTGTAATCATCAAAGAGTTTTTTCTTCTGTATGCAAGTCTATTTGCAAGTCCTTATAGCAGAGGTCTCATACAATAATATGTGTCCTTTTGCAGCTGACTGATTTCACTCAACATAATGTCTTCCGGTTGAAATCAGGTTATGAGATGCTTACTGAAATCATTATTGTTCTTTATCACTGCATAGTGTTCTGTTGAGTATATGTACCATAATTTGTTTAAACATTTCCCCTTTGATGAGTACCTAGGAAGATTCCATCTTATGGCTTTTGTGAACAGTGCTGCAGTAAACATCCATGTGTATGTATCTGTTTATATGACTGCCTTTACCAAGCAGTGAGATTGCTGAGTCATACGGTATTTCTATTTAGCTTTTTAAGAGACTGCCAAATTGCCACTTCCAAAAAAACCTAGAAATATCATTTGATCCATCAGTCCGACTGTTCAGAATATACTCTACAGAAATAAACACAGTCACATGAACAGATACATCCACATGAATGTGTATTGCAGCACTGTCGACAATAGTAAAAAGATAGAATCAACCTAGATGCCCATCGACAGATGATTGGATAAACAAACTGTGGTACATGTAGCCAGTGGAACACTACACAATGATAAAGAGCAATGATGATTTCAGGAAGCATCTCATAACCTGGTTTCAACTGTAAGACATTATGCTGAGTAAAATCAGTCAGCGGCAAAAAGACAAATATTGTATAAGACCCCCTGCTATAGGGACTTAAAAATAGACTTATGCACAGAAGAAAAGACTGTTTAATGGCTACAAGGGTAAGGAAGCAGAGAAAGAGTTGGGAATAAATTAGTGGACAGAAATCTAGTTAGGTGAAATCAGTGACAGCACACAGTAGAGAGTAGATCATCTTAACTGTACTTCACAATAAGCTGAGATGTTTCCTAAACTCAATCTAGTATTTCACAGGGTAGAGTAACAGGGATGGGGGTCTGTAGACCATGTATTCAGGGGACACTGAGGACAATTGGCATAACTAGCCTATTTGTAAGACAGCCTTCTGCACCTCATATTAATGAGTGGCATCTGGATTTTTGCAATCCAGCAAGCTACCATCTGAGTTACATCAAATGGTCCCAAGTCATCCAGAACAGATGATCACTGAGAACAACAAAGATATGAGGAAAAAAGAGCTCAGCAGACACAAAGACTCATACGAATGCAAGGCTGTATCAACATGAGACCGGAAGAACCAGATGGTATCCAGCCAGCACCAAAGATAGGCTTGACAAGGGGCACAGTTCACAGTCCCTGAGGCAACATGAGAACGAGAGGTGTGCAGCCCAAGAAATCTACTAAATGACCTAATTGGATGGGCTGACAGCCCCAAGGGATTCTTGGAAACATGATCCATAGACCTGCTGCTGTCCCTGATGGAAAACCAATAATCATTCAACTCTTCAGGAAAGAATGGACTGGACTTGGAGACACAGCATGACCATATGGTATGCATACTTTATGGTTCTATGCATTTATGGGAGACTTTCCTACTGTCTTACTGGTTTCTAGTTTGGAGAGAATGGGGTGAAGAGAAGAGTACAGATGCATGTTAAGAGGGTACTAGAAATATATAGTGAAAAGGAGGAGTGTGCTATCACCTGGGTGGTGAGAGTAGAGGGAATGTGGATAGGTGGGCTTGCAAAACTGATATGCATTGTATACTTTCACTTAATCACAAAAAAAAAAAGAGCCAAATTGTGTTCCAAAGAGGTTGTACCATCTTGCATTTCCACCAGCAGTGTAGGAGAGTTCCAGTCTTGCCAGGAGCCAGCCCCAACACTTTTCAGGGTCCTGCACGGAGGGTGGGAGAGGTGTCAGCGGGAAATGAATTAAGAGAGACAGGAAAGAGTTTTTTTGGTTAAAGGCAGCCTGACCAAGAGAGAGAGCTGTCTGTCTTTATTGTTTTTATAGATGAGGTGACATCATTTTCAATCTATTTTCTTCATTATATAAACTATTGGTTAACAAGAAACTGACCCATCATTATTGGCCAACAAGAAACAGACCCCTCGTGGTCTTCTTTTTCTAGTTAATTGCCAGAACTTTTTGGATAATGGTCTGAGAGAGGTATTTATGGTGGTAGATGTCAGTGAACACAATTAATGGTTTTATTCATACCTCAAAGTGGAAGGTACAGAGGGTAGACTCCTCAAAGCCTCACCATTTGGCTATCTCCATTTGTTTCTATAAGTTTTTGTTTATATCTTCCTGTGCAGATAGTAAGCGTCTGCCATCCCCTAATCAAGCCCAGCTGCTCTAAGAAAGATGTTTCTTCAGTGTTTATCAGTTTGCCATACCAACTACAAAGAACCTAGAAGCTTATTTGTTCTTTCTACTGTAGGGAGTGAAATGCTTGTATAGTTTTAATGGCTATGTGGAGAATTGTCCTTGCGAAGCCTTTCAAGGGTTACCTTGTAAACCTGTGTATGTGGAGAAAAGGGAGGGGGGAATGCAATTAGGGGGAAGTCAACGAGGCTGGGCAGGCCTCAGTGCTATCAGGCATGCTGTATTGAAATCCATTCCTCTGATCTCTTATTCCCCAGAAGTTTCTGGTCAGATTTTCCCAATATAATTTCATAAACCGAGGGGGTTGTAAAGCCCCTCTTAGAAGGCATCTTCCTTAATCCTCATATCAGGAGGGGGGTGGTATTTTTTTGAGGAAAATTTAATTAGGGAGCAAAATATTGTCAGGGGCAGTAAGCTAAAAAACATGTCATGGGTGAGATGCCTTGGCCTGTCATTTACAGAAGTTTGTGACTTTGTCTACAAGGGCCTTTGCTGATGGCAGGCCTCCGCACAGTCTCTCCACAACTTCTCCAGCATTTCTTGTTTTGTGTCTTTTGGATTATTGCCAACCTCATTGGGATGAGATGGTATCTCATTGTAGTTTTGATTTGGATTTCTCTAACTGGTAATGATTGTGAGCATTTCCTCATGTGCTTTTTGGCTGCCTAGATGTTGTCTTTGATGAAGTGTCTGTCCAAGCCCTTTGTCCATTGTTTAACTCGGTTACTTTTCTTTTTTTCTTGTTGATATTTTGCAGTTCCTTCTAGAAGATAGACTTCAATCCGATACATAGTTACCAAATATTTTTTCCCATTCATAGGTAGTTTTTTAACTCTCTTAATAAAGTCTTTGAATGAGCTTAAGTGTTTGATTTTTAGTAATTCCCATTTATTTTCTCTTCTATTGTGTGTGCTTTTTTGGTAAGATTTTGTAGTTTGTCTAAGGTGGATATTAGAACTTCCATTGTCATTCTTGTTTTTTCATGTTTGATTTTTGTTGTTTTAAGTTTGATATTCACGTCTGACCAATTTTGAGTTAGTTTTTGTGTAAGGTATGAGATATAGGTCTTGTTTCTGTTTTTGCAAATGGATATCTAATTTTGAGGACACCGTTTGTTACAGAGACTATTTTTACCCCAGTTTACAACTTTTGGGTCTTTGCCAAATATCAACGGTTCATAGAAAGATGGTGGTATTTCTGGGGTCTCCGTTGGTTGATGTGTCTCTTTTTGTAACAATACCACACTGTTTTGACTACTGTGGCAGTGTAGTAGGCTCTAAAATCAGTTAGTGTGAGGCCTCCCACTATATTCCTCTTCTTTAGAAGTGGTTAACTTATCAGGGGTTTCTTCCCTTCCAAGCAAAGTTGGTGATTTATTTCTCCATCTCATTAAAAAATATTACTGGAGGTGGTGCCAAGATGGTGGACTAAACACACGTCTCCTTAATTCTTTCTGAAAACTAAGGACTGGCTTGATAGTTGAGTGGAACATTCTGGACCTGAAGGGAGCCCTAGGATATGCCATAGAGTTGTCAGATTGGACTACATGCCACTAAGTGGGAAACTACCTCTCTCTGATGAGGCAGAGCATGCTGAGCCCTGCTCCTGCTGACTTGCCACTTGGGCAGACTACGGACACTGAAGATTTTCTTTTTTTCTTAAGTGGGAGGTGGGAGACAGCAAGAGCCAGTAAACACGCTGAACTGCAGTTCTAAAGTAAGCAGCGTACAGTGCAGCAGAGAGACAGTGTGTGGGATAGCTACTTTTCAAGAACCTGGTTCCTGACTGAGGGCACCACTGCCCCTCCAGTGTCTCTTTTCTGAGCTCTGCCATAGATTTGGCTATTTTGCAGAAAGAAGGGCAGCTTGGCCAGTACAACATCTTAGTCAGATGGGTGGTGAAGTCACTCAACGAGAGGCCTCAGTGGGGGCTTATTTCCAAGCTGAGAAGCAGTGCCAGTCCAGAAAATGCTTTTCCAGCAGAAAGGCTGTGTTTGGCACAGTTTACCTAATGGATAGGAACCAACTCAAGATGGTACCAAAGCTGTAATCCCTCCCTACTTTGAACAACATCATAGCATCTGGGCAGCTGAAAAGGTGCTTCTGTTGCCATCCAGAGCCTGCTACACCTGGTGGCCTGACAGATTTTGGCAGCTGTCAGATAGCTCCTAAATTTTTAAAATAAGACTTCTTGGAGAAATAACTAAGCAAGCTATTTCAACTGAAGGAATGTCAGAAATCTGAAATCTAGCAGATTAATAACAAAATGACAGAATTAGACAACTCAGTCCAAAGCCAAAAGAGCAAAATTGAGGAGACTAAAGTCAGAGATAGAGACCTGGAAGATAAACTGACATGAGCATTCGTGAGGAGAAATCAGAGGAAAGAAGCAGAAAACAAACAGAAGAAGAAGAAGAATTAAGAAACATGTGGGACTCTATTAAGAGAAATAATCTACACTTAACTGTAGCTCCTGAACAGGGAGGGATATCTGAAAACAGAGTATTGTTGTTGAGTTGCTGTCAGAAAAATTCCCTGAAATTGTGAAAGAAGAGAACATAGATATCCAAGAAGTGTATAAAACGAGAAAACAAAAACGAGATCCAAAAAGAAAGACACCAAGCTGTATTATAATCAAGCACCATGAAATGAAACATAAACAAATTCTCTTAAAGGCAGACAGGCTCAAAGCAAAGCTCACATTCAGAAGGAAACCCTGTAGGCTTTCATCTGACTTCTTGGCAGAAATGATGCTGCCAAGGAAGTAGTGGGATGACACATTCAAAGCCTTGAAGAGGAAAAACTTCCAGTCAAAAATTATATATCCTGTAAAACTGTCTTTGAATATGAAGGTGAAATTAAGACATCCACAGATAAACAGAGGATTAGACACTTTGTGGAAACCAAACCAAAATTACAAGAAACCCTGACAGAAGCTCTTTGCTTTGAAAAACAAAACCATTAAGTGTACATTTAAGGAGGTAATACAGGACACAACACCCAGAAGCCTACTCAGTTATGGTAGTCACAAAACTAAATCAAAGCTACAATAGTAGAAGAAGGGAACCAATGGTCATGTCACGAAAACTATGACACCATCACACTAAAAAGAGGGGTACACTACAGTAGTTACAGTCTTTTCAAAAGGAGATGAAGTTAAAAAGTTATGCAGAAGTTAAAGTTGGGTTCAAATTTAGAATAGTAAGGGGGATCATAGGGGTAGCCACAAAGCACAATAACAATGCAATATATCAAAACAAGAAACGTAATACAGGAGTCTCAACAACTGCAAAAACAACATTGAAAAAGACAAAAGATGGAAACTCAACCTGTAACGAATGACCCAGAACAGAATATTACGAACAACATACAAAACACCAACACAAAATTAAATACATAAAAATTACAGCACTAAACACATACCTATCAATAATTACACTGAATGTAAATGGACTGAACCCTCCAGTAAAGAGACAATGAGTGATATCCTGAATCAAAAGACATGACTTCCTACGTGTTGCTTACAAGAAACACAACTTAGAAAGAAAATTAAAGGATGGAATAATATATACCAAGCTAGCAATACGTAAAGAATAGCAGTTTGGCACTACTAATCTCAGATAAAATAGATTTTAGTGTAAAATCCACCATCATGGACAATGATGGCTATTTATTGCTAAAAGTTTCAATACACAAGCAGGAGTTCACAACATAAATATGCACTGAATATCAGAACCAGAACATCTAAATACATCGAACAAACACTGACTACATTGAAAAATGAATGAGACAGACCACTTCACAGTAATAGCTGGAGACTTCAATACTACACTTTCAGTGGTGGACAGATCATCCAGAAAAAAATCTCAGCAAAGATACAGAAGATCTGATTGCCACAATTAACCAACTAGACCTCAGAGAAATATACAGAACTCTTTATCTATCAACGGATAACTACACTTTCTTCTTCAGAGCACATGGAACATTTTCCGGAATAGACCATGTGTTGGGACATGTCATGGGTTGAATTATGTCCCCGCAAAATGTCTATGTTGATTTGACGTGGTTAGGAGTTCTAATATGGTGCCATTGCCCCCATGTGTTGTGTATCCTGCCTCTGTGATATTAATGGTGGAGAATGGTCTGTAGTTGTGCTAGTGAGGCAGGACTCAAGCTACAAGCTTGTGGAATATAAGGGAGAGAAGTGAGCTGAGGCAGTTGGGAACCTCATACCTCATACCTCATACTTGTGAGCAGAGCAAGTCCTTTGGACCCAAGGTTCCTGTGCTGAGATGCTCTCACTGGATTTGGACTCAGCCTACCAGACTGTCATAAATTTTCTTACTGAATGGACTTATAATTTATAAATGGACTTGCAGATTACTTTCTCAATAAAGCTTGCTTTCATGAAACCTTCCACTCATGGTGTTTTCTGTTAGAGCTGTACCAGGTAACTAAAACAGAATTTGGTATTGCAAGCATGGGGTGCTGCTCTAGCAAATAAATAAAATATGGGAACTATTTTGAAACTGCAAATGAATAGAAGATTCAGAAAGAAGGAAGAACGTGCAGATGGTGAGAAACACAGAGGACTGGTGTCAATAGCAGCAGCAGCAGCAGCAGCAGAACCAGAGGCAGAACTGGAGCCAACCCATGGAGTGAGAAAATTACGTGCCTGTGCACAGAGTTTTCCTCACAGAACGGGGTGCCTCTGGGCACCTGAATCGGTGGAGCTAGCCTTATGGACCCACAGAATGAGAGAGCTGAGTCCCTTTGGGCAGGATGCTTTCCAGGAAGAGTGGGGTGCCTGCAGGCACTTAAATCAGTGGCGCTACAGAGCTTTGGAATGCTTGCCCCAGCAGGGCAGATGTGGGCCTGAGGTCTGGGCCATGTGACCATAGGAAGCAGAAGCTGAAAGACAAACAGCATGAGAAGCTAAGCTGCCTCAGTCTCAAAAATTATAGCCATGACTTCAAAGGTTTGAAAGATTGGAACCATGGCATCCTGTGTTCGTAAGGGTGGAATTGCCATTCATTTGGACTTAGGGTGCTCCTGAAGATGATGGTGCAGAATTTCTGTCCATGTGGGCCTTGAAGGCAGAGTAGTAGTACAGGGCTGGTGTCTCCACTCAGACTCCAGAGAGTGTGGCCAATACCTAGAGGCTGGAGGACAGGGTCATTTTGTAGAATGTCTCAGAAAATGTAAGAGAATTTCCAAAGCTTTGAGGGCTAATGTAATGTGTTCTGCTGACTTGCCTGTTGCCTGTTAATGCTTTCTTTCCCTGCAATTTCTCCCATTTGTAATGGAATGTCTAGCTTGTGCCTGTTCTGCTGTTGTACCTTTGAAAGTAGATAGCTTGTAGTCTAGGTTTCATAAATGTAAAGGAATTTTTTAATTTTGGACTTGGAACTGATTTAAGACTTCTGTCATATGGGATGGACATGATTTTGCTTTGATGAGATGAATGTGTTACATGCTTCTATGATGTGATTTTTGGGGTGCCAAAGGGTGGGATATCATGGATGGAATTATGTCCCCCCAAAATATGTGTAGCCATGTGGCTGGGACATGATTCCCAGTATCTTGTGACTGTCCTCTGTTTTGTGGTTTTCCTTTGCTGTATGTTAAAAGATTTAGGGTGGGACTGTAAATCCCTGTATAAGATCACCTCTGTCCTCCATTGTAAAGGGCGTTTCCCTGGAATATGGCTTGCCCCACCATTAATCCTTTATCCTGCAAGAGACAAAAGGAAAGAGAAGCAAGCAGAAAATTGGGAACCTCACATCATCAAGCTAGCAGCACTGGGAGAAGAGCGTGTCCTTCAGACTCGAGGTTCCTGCGCCAAGATGCTCCCTAGACAAAGACTGATGCAATACCAGGCTGTCCTCCAGACTGACAGTGGGGAAAGCCTTCCCCTGCCTGAATTTGGACTTGTAACCTACTGGGCTGTATAAGAATAAACCTTCTTTTGTTAAAGCCATTCACTCTGTGGTATTTTCTGTTACAGCAGCACTAGCTGACTGAAACAGGACATGAAGCAAATCTCAACAAAATCCAAACTATTGAATTATTGCAAAGCATCTTCTCAGACCATAAAGCCATAAAAGTCAAAATCAATAGCTGAAGAAACATAGATAGAAATTGAATAGCATCTTACGCAAAAAGCCATGGGTTATAGAAGAAACCAAGGACAAAATAATTAAATCCACGGAATCAAATGAGAATGGAAACACATCCTACCAGAACCTATGGAATACAGCCAAAGCAATGCTCAGAGGTCAGTTGATCACTATAAATGAACACATCCAGAAGGAAGAAAGGACTCAAAACAAAGAACTACAGCTTGAACAAGTAGAAAGAGAGCAACAAGAGGAATTCCTCAGGCACCAGAAAAAAAAACAGATCATAAAGATTAGAGTAGAACTAAATGAATTAGAGAACTGAAAAACAATTGAAAAAATTAGCAAAACAAAAAGAAAAACAGTTTTCTTAAAAAGATCAACCAAATTAATAGACCATTGGCTAAACTTACAAAAGAAAAACAGGACAGGAAACAAATAACCTGAATAAGAAATGAGATGGGAGATGTCACAATAGATCCAATTGAAATCCAAAGTATTAGAATAGAACAGACTGTACTCCAACATATTGGAAGACCTAGATTTGTATCACCTACCAACAGTGTCAGGAGAAGTAGAACGACTTAATAAACCCATCACAAAAGAAGACATTGAAATAGTCATTGAAAAACTACCAACCAAAAAGAGTCTTTGCCCAGGTGGCTTCACTGAAGAATTCTATCAAACTTTTAGACAAAAATTAATTCTAATACTACTGAGACTATTTCACAGCATAGAAAGGGATAGAATACTCCTCAATTCATTCTATGAAGCCAACATAACCTTGATACCAAAGCCAGGGAAAGATCCAACAAAAGAAGAAAATTACAGCCCAGTATGACTCATGAACCTATATGCAAAAGTCTTCAACAAAATCCTTGACACTGGAATTCAACAACATGTCAAAAAAATAATCCATCATGACCAAGGTGTATCCATACTAGGGATGCAAGTTTAGTTCAACATCTCCAAAACAATTAATGTAATCAACTAAATAAATAACACAAAAGATAAGAACCACCTGATCTTATCAATTGATGTAGAAAAGGCATTTGACAAAGTCCAACACCCATTCATATTAAAAACTCTCAGCAAAATAGGAATAGACAGGAAATTCATCAATGCAATAAGGGGCATCTATGCAAAGCCAGCCACCTACATCATCCTGAATGATAAAAGACTGAACATATTGCCCTGGAATCCCACTCTTACCACTTCTGTCCAACATTGTGCTAGAACTTCTGGCCAGAGAAATTAGACAAGACAAAGAAATAAAGGGCGTCGGCATTGGCAAAGAAGAAGTAAAACTCTCCCTATTTGCAGATTGTATGATTATATATGAACGGAATCCTAAAGAATCCATAAATAAAGTACTCAAACTAATAAAAGAGCTCAGCGAAGTTTCAAGATACAAGATAAACATAAGTAAATCACTAGGATTCCTTTATACCAACAAAGAGATCATAAAAAAAAATCACCAAATCAATACCATTTACTATAGCCCTCAATAAGGTAAAATACTTAGGAATAAATCTAACTAGGGAAATAAGAGACTATACAAAGAGAACTACAAGGCCTTACCACAAGAAACCGAGAGAGACTTACATAAACAGAGAAACCTATCCTGCTTATGGATAGGAAGACTCAACGTTGTAAAAATGTCTATTTCACTTAAAGAGACCTACAAATACAGGGTAATCCTAATGCAAATTCCAGTGACATTTTTTAATGAGATGAAGAAACAAATCACCAACTTTCTTTGGAAAGCACGACTGAAAAAGAGGAACATAGTGGGAGCCTTATCCTACCTGACCTTAGAACTTGCTATGCCTCCACAACAGCCAAAACAGCCTGGTACTGGTACAAAAAGAGACATATAGACTAAAGCAAGAGGGTTCAGACCCCAGTGATGCCACCATCCTCTAATGAACAGTTGATTTCTACAAAAGCCCTAAGATTGTAAACTGAGATAAAAACAGTCTCTTTAATAAGTGGTGTTGACAAAATTGATTATCCATCTGCAAAACCTGAAACAAGATCCATATCTCACATCTTACACAAAAACTAACTCAAATTGGATGCCAAGTCAAGCCAAGTGCTGAGTTAAATTGGATAAAAGACCCAAATATCAAACATAAAATAATAAAGATCATGCAAGAAAAAATAGAGTCAACAATGGAAGATTTAACATATAGTTTGGACAGACTTTAAAATCTGACAAAACATAATCAACAGAAGATAAAATAAAGAAATGGGAACTACTAAGAGTCAAACACTTTATTCATCCAAAGACTGTATCAAAAGAGTTAAAAGACCACCTAGAAAATGGAAAAAAACTATTTGGCAACTATATGTCAGACTGATGTCTGATCTCCATAATCTGGAAGCTACTGCAAAATATCAGCAAGAAAAAGACTAACAATGCAATTAAGCACTGGGCAAAGGAAATGAACAGACATTTCACCAAAGAGGACATCCAGGTAGCCAAAAAACATGTGAGGGAATGCTCATGATCATTAGCATTTAGAGAAATCCAAACCAAAACTACAATGAGATACCATCTCACCCAAACAAGGTTGGCCATGATCCAAAAAAACACAAAACAAGAAATGCTGGAGAGACTATGGAGAGACTGGAATTCTCACACACTGCCAGTGGGATTGAAAAATGGTACAACCTCTTTGCAAGCAATCTGGTGCTTCCTTAAAAAGCCAGAAACAGTAACACCATTTGAACCAGTAATGCCACTGCTTGAATATATCCTACAGAATCGAGGGTAGTCACATGAAGAGATACATGCACACAAATGTTTATTACAGCATAGTCCACAATAGTAAAAGATGGAATCAACCCAACAACAGAGGAGCAGATAAACAAACTGTGGTACATATACTCAATGGAACATTATGCAATGTTAAAGAACAATGATGATTTTAGGAAGCATCTCACAACTGGTTTCAAATGGAAGACATTACTTTGAGTGAAATCAGCCAGCAGCACAAGGACAAATGTTATATGAGACCCCTTCTGTAAGTTCTTAAAAATAGACTCATGCTCTGAAAAAAGGACTCTGACATCTGCAAGGGAGGAGATGAAGGAAGAGGGCTGGTCATAGATTAGACAGTTGGTAGAAATTTGATTAGGTGAAAACAGTGACAGCACAGAATACAAAGTAGTTCAATTTAACTGGACTTTATCATAAATTGAAAATTCTTCTAATCTCAATCTAATATTGCAAGGATAGTGTAGCAGGGGTAGGGGGCCAGGTGCCATGCTCTCAGGGACATTGAGACCAATTGGCATAACTAACCTGCTGATAAGAGAGTCTTCTGTACCCCATATTGGTGAGCGTAATCTGTGGTCTTAAAATCTAGCAAGGTGCCCTCTGAGGTACATCATATGGTCCCAACTCATCTGGAACAGTCACCAAGAACAACAAAGACATGAGGGAAAAAGAGGAGATCAAGAACCTGTTTTATCAACATGTGACCAGAAGAACGAGATGCTGCCCCTGCCAAAGACATCCATGATGGGGCCCATAATGTTGAGTCCCAGTGGCAACATGAGAAAAAGAGGGGTACACCTCAAGAACTCCACTGAAAGACTGCAATTCGTGGTCCAGCAAGCTGGAGGTTCCCCTGGAGCATGGTCCCTAGACCTGCTGCTGTCCCTGACCAGAAAACATTACTGAGGTGAAGTCTTTGGACAAGAATGGACTGGACTTGGGGATACAATGTGACCCTATGGTGTGTGTACTTTATGGTTCTATGCATCTATAGGATGCTGTCTTACTGGCCTCTCACTAGAAGGGAGAAGTGACGCTGGAGAGAAGGGAACAGGAGATTGTTAAAAGGATATGACATATATAACGAAAAGCAGCTGTGTGCTGTCACCAGGCAAGGAGAACAGAAGGAGCTGCAGATAGGCTGGCATGCAAATTTCACTTGGATTGTATACTTTCACTTAATCACATACACATAAAAAAAAAAAAAATGGCACCGGAATTTCTATTGGGATTGCATTGTATATTTAGATCACTTTGGATAACATAGACAGTTCCACAATGTTAAAGTCTTCCTATCCACGAGTAAGGTAGATTTCTCCACATATGTAAGTCTTTCAGTTTCTTGCAGTAGGGTCTCATAAGGATCTCTGTATAGATCTCTTACTTCTCTGGTTAGACTTAGGCTTAAGTACTTTATCTTCTCAGGGGCAATAGTGAATGGTATTGAATTGGTGATTTCCTCCTTGATGATTTCTTTGTTGGAGTAAAGGAATCCTACCAATTTACTTATGCTTATCTTATATCCCTATACTTTGCTGAACTCTTCTATTAGTTCCAGTAGTTTATTTATGGATTTTTTAGGGTTCGTGTATGATTGTATCATCTGCCAGTAGCGATGTTTTTACTTTTTCTTTGCTGATGCAGATGCCTTTTATTTTTTTGTCTTGTCTGATTGCTCTGGCTGGAACCTGTAGCACGATGTTGAATAGAAGTGGTGAGAGTAGGTGTCCTTGTCTAGTTACTGTTCTCAGGGGGAATTCTTTCAGCTTCTCTCCATTCAGATGATGTTGGCATTTGGCTTTGCGTAGATGCCCCTTAATGCTTTGAAGAGTTTCCCTGCTACTACTATTTTGCTGAAAGTTTTTAAAGTAAATGGGCATTGGATTCTGTTAAATGCCTTTTTTGTATCAATTGACAAAATTAGGTGATTCTCATCCTTTGTGTTATTTATGTGGTTGATCCAATTAGGTCATCGTGAATTATTTTTTTGATATGTTGTTCAGTTCTATTGGCTAGGATTTTATCAAAGATTTTTTGCACCTAGATTCGTGACTTATATTGGTCTGTAATTTTCTTTTTTCTGAAGAATTTTTTCCTGGCTTTGGTATTACGGTTATCATGGCTTCATAGAATGAATTTGGGAATATTTTGTCCTTTTTGAAGTTGTGAAATAGCTTCAGTAGTATTGGAATTAATTCCTTTCTAACAGGTTGATAGTATTCTCTGGTGAAGCCATCTAGGTCAGGACTTTTTTTGTTTCATTCTTTTTTGATTACTTTTTCTGTCTCTTCTTTTGTGATGGGATTACTAAGTTTTTTTTATTTCTCCTTGTAATAATTTTGGTAGGTGATATGAATCTAGAAATTTGTTAATTTCCTCTAGGCTTTCAAATCTATTAAAGTAAAATTTTTCATCATATTCTGTTATGATATTTTTAATTTCAGTTGGGTCTGCTGTGGCGTCTCCTGTCTTGTTTCTTAATTGAGGTTATTTTTTCCTCATTTTTTTCTTTTATAAATTTGGCCAATAGTTTATCAATTTTGTTGAGCTTTTTTTAAAAAAAAAAAAAGTCAGCGTTTGGTTTTCTCAATTCTTTCAATTGTTTTTCTATTCCCTAATCTGTTTAGTTCTGCTGTAATTTTTATTACTTGTTTTCTCTGGTGCCCTGAGAGTTCTTTTGTTGTTCTCTTTTTACTTGTTTGAGTTGTAGGGTTAATTCTTTGGTTTGGGCCCTTTCTTCATTCCAGATATGTGCATTTATAGAGATGAACTGACATCTGATCACTGCTTTTGCTGTATCTCATAGGTCCTGCTAGGATGTGTTTTCATTCTCATTTGATTTCATGAATTTCTTTATTGCATCTTTGATTTCTTCCACAACCCGTGAGTTCTTTAGCAAGGTGTTGTTCAGATTCCATGAGCCGGAATTTCTACTTACATTTCTTCTGCTATTGATTTCACTCTTTACGGCTTCCTAGTTTGAGAAGATGCTTTGGAGTAATTAAATGGTTTGTGTTTTGTTGAGACTCGATGGCACTTTGCTTGGCTTTGTTGAGACTTCCTTTATGGTCTAATATGTGGTCTATTCTGGAGACTGTTTCATGTGCATTATAAAAGAAGTTGTACTTATCTCTTGTTAGGTAAAAAGTCCTGTATATGTCAGTGAGGTCTTTGGCTGATTGTCACAATAATTTCTTCTGTACCTTTATTGAGCTTTTTCCTGGATTATCTGTCCATTACTGAAAGGAGTGTTGAATCTCCTACTATTATTGTGAAGTGGTTGATCTCATTTTTCAACATACGATGTGTTTAGATGCTCTGGTATTGGGTGCATAAATACTTAATATTGTTATATCCTGCTTATATACTGAAACTTTATGCATTAAATAGTGGCTGACCATCCTTGTCCACCACGGTGTATTTTACACTAAAGTCTATTTTATCTGAGGTTAGTATGGCCACTCCTGCTCTTGTTTGCATGTTTTTGGCTTGGTATATATTTTTCCATCTTTTGATTTTCAGTTTGTTCATATCTTCGAGTCTAAGTTGTGTTTCTTGTAAACAGCATATAGACATATTGTATTTTTTGATCCAAGGTATTACTCTCTGTCTCTTTATTTGAGCATTCAATCCATTTACAGTGAAGTAATTACTGACAGATGTATTTAGTGCTGTCATTTTGGTGCCTTTATTTTTGTGTTGATGATATTTTCTTTGTTCCATTTAATAGTCTATTCTGGGTCATTTTTCTTTATGGGTTTTCTTTTCATCTCTTATAGTATTGGCTTTATGCCTGTCAAGATTTCTGTATTATGTTTCTTGTTTTAATATGTAGTATCATTAGTTTGCTTTGTGGTCACTCCTTTGTTCTCACTTAATGTTCTACTTTTAAACCATACTTTAACTTCTGTATATCTCTTCAACTTCGTTTCCATCTGAAAGGGCTATACATACTGTAGTATATCTCTCTCTGTAGTGTGATGATATCTTCGTTTACACATTAAGAACTTTATTTCCTTAATTTTCATATTTTAGCTTGGCTAAAATTGATTGGCTTTGTGCCTTCCTAACTGTGTAAGACTCTGGATGCTGTGTTCTGCACTGTATCCTTGAGTATACATTTGATATTATTGATATTCTAAGCAAAAAGCTTCTTTCAATATATCTTATAATTTTGGTTTGGTTTTTACAGAATCTCTAAGCTTCTGTTTATCTGAGAATGTCATAGTTGAGAGACAACTTTGCAGGATATATAATTCTTGATTGGAATTTTTTCTCCCTAGTGGCTTTGAATATGTAATCTCACTGCCTTCTTGCCAACATGGTTTCTGCTGAGGATTCAGAGAACAGCCTATAAATGTTCCCTTTGTACAGTAGTCTTGATTTAAGCCTCTCCATTTTATTAAGCATCATTTTCATATATCTTGCTGTCTTTCTTTTGGGGTCTATGTTTTGTGGTGTTTGATATGCATCTTCTTTCATGGTATCAGGAAGTTTTCTGTCAGCAACTCTTCAACAATTCTCTCTGTATTTTCTGCTATACATCCCTGTTCAGGAATTCCAATTATTTGTAAATTATTCCTCTTGATAGAGTCCCACACGCTTCTTAATTTTTCTTGATTTTTTTTTATCTTATTTCTCCTCATAAATGATGGTGTCAGTAGCTTTACCTTCAGTCTCGCTGATTCTGCATTCTATTTCTTCAATCCTGCTCTTTTGGCTTTGTGTTGAGTTGTCTAACTCTGTAATTTTATTGATATGCTTAGTTCCAGATTATTGATGTTCTATCAGTTCACATAGCTTGCTTAATTTTTCATTTTGTTATACTGTACTTTGTTTAATCTGTAGAAAGGCTCCACATGTAATTATTTTGTATTCTACCTCTGATAATTTCAGGAATGTTTCTTCATCTCAGAAGTTGTTTGATATTTTATTTTTGGAGTGCTCCAGAGTCATGGTGGTCTGCTGCTTTAAATAGGTAGATATTGATTGTTGTCTTCTGACCACCAAAAAACTGTTCTTTTTCTCCAGTATTGCACCACTGGGAAATGTGGAATAACTGTAAGAAGGGAGCAAGACCACTGTTGGACTTGGCCTTCAGTTGCCTACATTCTGTAGGTGAGAAGCTTCTCTGGCTCTGTCAAGCCCTGTGATGTTGCTGGCTTGGCAGCTGGGTTCTGAGGGGTGGCAGGCCCCACCTCCTGGCTGATAAAGATGGCAACCTACTTGTGCTGACTCTTTGGAATCATACCAGTCAATACCATGGTATCGCTCAGAGAAGGGAGGAGAGAAGAATACCACCACAGTTGGCTGGTAGGCACTGCTGTATTCCCTTGATGTGTTTATCTTAAAAGCCTTTTAACTGAGAGAAGTGCTGGCCAATAGCAGCCAGGTCCTCAGGGTGGCAGGCCCTGCCTCTCAGCTGACAAAGATGGTGCCCTTCTTATGGCATCTCTCGGGGGCTCATCAGCAGACACTATGACATGGCTCTGTAAAGGGCAGTGGAAATGGCACAGGTACATTCAGTTGCCAGGCACTGTTGTGTTCTCCAGATGCCATTTATCTTAAAAACTGCTTTTCTGCTGAGAGAGGCACTGTTAAGCAGCAGCTGATAGCAGCCAGTAGCAGCTGGGCCCTCAGGGGTAGTAGGTCCTGACTCCTACTGAAAAAAATGGTACCTTACTTATAGAGTCTCTTAGGGGCTTGTCTGCAGATGGTATGATGTGGCTCAAAGAAAGAAGAGGTAACAGCACCACCACACTCAGCTACCAGCTGTCACTATGTTCTCAAGGTACTAGTGTCTTAAAAGCACATTTTCTACTGGGAGAAACACCTTCCAGACAGGCACTGTTGCTCAGCATGGTAGCTAACACCAGCTGGCTCCTCACAGGCATGGGTGACTCCTCCTCTCATGTGACCAAGATAGCATCCTGCCTGAGCTACCTTTCCTGTGCTGAGCCAGTAGTATCTGTGGTGCAGCTCAGAGGAGAGATGGCGGAGGGGCACTGGCACCCTCCATTGCCAGCTACTGCTGGATTCTCTAGATGGGACTGTCCCAAGCACAGCCTCTCTGCTGTAACAGATGCTGTTTACTTAAGCACTGCAACTCTGTATAGCAGCCAGCCCCTACCAAGCTCTCAGGCTCTGCAGTCCCACTCCTAGTCTCTCAGTTAACAAAGTTGACATCTGTACCTGTAAGCCTCTCAGCTACTGCATCAGCAGAGGTAAGACTCACCGCACTGCCATCTGGCCTCTACACAAAGTTAGTTTTCACCTTCCAGTTGCCCAGTCTGATCTTACAACCCTACTCCTGATTTTGAGGCTTCCAGAATGTCCACACTGCTCTATTCAGTTATTTTTCTAGGCCTTAGTTCTCAGAGTGAATGGAGGAGATATATGACTAATCTGCCGTCTTGACCCAACCTCTCTTTTAAAACATTTTTTTTTTTTTAATCTAGCCTACTTATTTTTTTAAGATTGAATGGTATGGTTACCTGACCTACTAATGACATGTAGAAAAAAATTCTTCACAAATTTGCTATAAACCAGTGCCCTGGATTCAGTTGCATCCCTCCTTAAAGATGTGTGTACCAATTTGGCTGGGTCATAAGTTCCAGTGTTGTATAATTGTCTACCACTTGATGTGATTTTTCCAATGTGTTGTAAATTTTATCTCTAAGACTGAATAAGATGGATTAGTGGCAATTATATTGATGAAGTCTACAAGATTGGATAGCGTCTTAAGCTAATCTTTTTTGAGAGTAGAGAGACATAGGGAGCTCATAACACCCAGAAAGCAGAGTGCATCCTTTGGACCTGAGATTTCTGCACCAAGATGCTCCTAGACCAAAAGAAGACTGATGAATCACAAGGACCTTCCTCCATACCCAACAGAGAAAGAGAGCCTTTCTCTGGAGCAAGTGTCCTGAATTTTGATTTCTTGCCTACTGGACTGTGAGATAATAAACTTCTTTTTGTTGAAGTCATCCACCTGTGGTGTTTCTGTTACTGTAGCATTAGATGACCAAGACAATTAGGAATAATTATATCTCATTTCTAGAGTTGTTGGGGGTGGGAAAGTATGGCCTCGTATATGTAGAACAACAGAAAAAGTGTCTGGCCACACAGTAAGTTTCCATGGCTATCATTAGATTAACATAACATAATTCTGTCTGCTTTTCAGAGCTCAGCTGAGCAGCAATCACATATGAGAATAAAAAGCACTTGTTATCTTAATGTAGGGTTGGTGTATCTCCATTTGGGAATCCAACTATTTCTCCTCAGGAGAGTCCAAGTACACCTATCCTTTCTTTCCCTCATGTGTGTAAACTGGATCTACAGAAGGAATGACACATCATCTTTTAGGGAAATATATAGAATAGTAACCATTGTATCCCTGAGAAGGGCTTATGTGATTCATTTTATAACTTCCTAGAGAATTGGAAGAGCCCAAATTGTCTTCCCTAATCTGCCACCTAAGTCAGGGACTATGAATGACCTGTTGTTAGAGAATCGTTAAGCTTCTGAATTCGTGGATCATCTCTTCTTTAGACTGGAGCAGGAGAAAGGTGCGAGAGGGATGTGACAGGTTTAAAAGAAAATTCCATGCAGAAGCCTGCATGTTTATATTTGTATGACAAGTGTATGTGAGTGGTGTCGTATTGAAGACAAGTAGGTCAGTGGTTAAATGTGGGGAATGGCATGAGAGAGGAGACCACACCAACCATTTTTTCACCTCCTACTCCAAGGTACAGAGCTAAGAGCCTTGCCTGTCCTGGAACATAGAGGAAGATAAGTGTGCATTGAATACAAAAATGAAATTATTTTTAATGAATTACACTGTATCACAATCAGTCTGAAAATATATGACGTTGAACTGAATTATCTCTGGGGAGTCTGAAGTCCAATGGGAAGAGTTGCACTGACAAGGCATTTTTTAAATTAAAACCACTGCTAATAAAACCTAATATTTATATCATAAGTAGATGCACCTCAACGAAATCAGTCAAATTAGTATTAATTATTTATTATACATGTTTCCTTACAGGACTAAATGTCCTGAAAAGTTGTTCCTCCAGATGGATCTTATGAGATATTCTCTCAGTCCTGGCAGACATGAAACTTGGCTTGCTTTCTATGTGGCTAATCTTGAATTGCTCATGCGCTTGTTCATTTATCCAATCTATATTTATTGAGCACTTAGTGTGCCAGACACTGAACTACTAAACCAGACTCTTGGAATAATTAAGCTAGCCAAATACGCTGTTCACATGATTTCACATGGAATAAAAAGATTTTTTTTTTTAGCCTGTAGCTTAAAGAAGAATGGGCAGGCATGGCACAAAATAATGTGTGGGCTTTACAATTAAATAGCATTCTACACTGCCTAGTAGAACTAATGGTGACTACCCTGAATTTCCCGGGACAAACTTGGTTTTCATGGTTTTATTTTTTTTTCAAAAACGCAAATTCATAATTTACTGAGTATGTAGCTAAATGCAAATTGATTTTTATGAATCTGTAGTATTTTCATTTAAATTTATAAATTATGAAACATCATTGGTAGACTCTGTGGTCTAATTTTTAATTCAGTTTTTGTTTTTCTTTTAGAGAATTGAAATTTAGTGTATAATATCAAACTTATAAGAATATAATTGATTCCTGGGAACTGAAATTTTCTGTATTTGTATCTTAGAATCTGACACAATTTTTTTTTTAAAGGTATAATGTGCTACCACTAAAACAGCAGGTTTCTTCAAGGCAAATTTTAATCCACCATCACATGAATTCCACAGAAGTTCTGAGTGTCAGAAAGTAATGGACACTGTGCTTGAGATAGTACTTTCACGGAAGCAAAACGGGAATGAGCGTAGAGAGAGAAGGGAGAGACAGTGAGAGAATGGGAGACCCAAGACAGAAAAGAGAGCAAGCCAGGATGAAATAGTTTGCAGTCGTATCAGCCTTCATCTCAAAATAATTTCTTGTACAGGCCACTCAAGAAGCATGATGAGGATAATAATCAGCCATTGTTTTTAGATTCCTTTTAGTTTTATTGTGGAATAATTTAATTAAAATACATTTTATTACCATTTTATGGCCTCTGTCTGCTCTATCTACTGCTATAATTTCCTGGAAAGGAGATGTATGACATCCTGTGAGCGTCCCTGGTAGCTTTGTAATCATTAATTCGTATCTCCTGACTTAGTTTAATTTTAGCAAAGAAACCTTTTCTTTTTTTTAATTTAGTATTACTGTCAGTGAAAATGAGTGGTCTGATTATCTGATGCTCTCTATAGTTACAAAAAAAATCCTTAAAATATTTTTGTCTCCTGTTTGACTACAGTCGACTTAGAAAACAGAAATCCTGCAATAATGAATCTCCGTTAAGAAACACACTCGTGCATTTTCCCAACTTAGCGGGCAGAATGATGGCTCTCCCCTAAAGAAATTCACATTCTAATTCCCAGACCTAGTGGAAATACTTTGTAATGTGGAAAAAAGGTTTCACAAAAGTGATAAAGTGAAGAACCTTAAGACAGTGAGATTATCCTGGTTGATCTGAGTAGGTCCCATTTAATCAACATCAGTGCCAGCAACTGATGAGTCCATTCCTACTCACAGTTAAACCCTGTGAGTGTCAGAACGGAACTCACACCATAGAACTGTGTAATGGCTGAGTTTCTGGAAATAGATCATGGCTTTTCACCCTCCGACCTTTCAGTTAGCAGCCTAGCACATTAACTGTTGTACCATCAAGGGACTCCAATTTAACCACAGCGTATCCGTTAAAGTGGCAGAAGGTGGCAGAAGAGAGTCAGAAGGAGGTGTGACTGTGGAAGAAGGGTCAGAGAGATGTTGTCTTGATGGCTAGGAAGATGGGGGCAGGAAGCTATGAGCTAAGGAATACGGGTGGCATCTAGAAGCTGGCAAAGGCAACAGTAGGATTCTCCTGTGGAGCTTCCAGAAGGAATACAGGTTAGCCAATACCTTAATTTTAGCTCTGCACGACTAGCATTCGACTTCTACACTACAGAACTGTAAGACTGTAAAGTCTGTTAGCTTAAGCCACTAAGCTCAAGGTAATTTGTTACAGTAGCAGTAGAAAACTGGTACAACAAGAGCCTTTTCCGGGTATAGATTGAATTCTAAACTTACTCATTTTTAATTGCTGTATTTAATAAAAGTCTTTCTAATCTCACTGGCCTTTAATTGCAATACTTAATATATTTGAATATGGCAGTATTGGCAGCAGGTTTCTGACCTCTCTACATTTTCTTTCTTCCTGTTGCCCTTTTTAGAAACCAATTTTCATTAGCAGCATTCTTCTACTTGAGCAGTTCCATTACTACTTATTCTGTAGTCCAATTTTAATCAAATGTGTCAGTATATGAAAGACCCAAGCCAGATAGGGCTTCATAAATTTTATAAGAGTGAGAAAATAAGAGGGAGAACTCTCTTTCTTTTATAGCTGGGAGATTTTTCTTAATTTGAATTATAAGAATGAAGTCTAATAATACTGTGCCACCATGAAGCATATTCTATAAGAGTAAAATTATATAGAAAACAAGTCAGTTCCTTGAAGGAAATATTAGTGCCTGACATAAGGAGAATTCTGATATAATTCAGTCAGCAAATTCACTCATTGGAAGCCACAAATCTGTAGGAAATCAGGATTTACCTATACAGATGTCAGTTTTTCAAGCTCTTTATTTTGCCTGTCATGTAAAATCTCTACTATCCTGTAACACATTGAAGTTTCAAAACTCCCAGTTTTTTGGAAATGCACTGGATTTAAGGAAAGTAAAAAAAGAAAAAAATGCGAGACTGCTTTTTTTTCTGTGTAGTTTTAATAGGGACTTTGCAAAAGCTGTATGGCTATTGGGTTAAGACACTGATCTTGCTACAAATGCAACTGTGACAAACAGAGGCAGTAAAACTCCAGAAAGATCTTTGTATAGATTTAGCAAATATCAGGCCTTAGTTTGATAGATTCCTCATTAGCACAGAGCTAAATTCCATTGTGATTTTACCTCTGAAATTTGTGACAGTACATTTATTTTTAACAGCAATATTTGGATAACATTCAATTCTTCAAAGTGGTGAATGACATATTTATACACATATATATGTCTAAGTGTGCTTGTGAAAGACAACAGAAGTATACTTAGGTGGAGACACAGACAGAGAATAAGAGAAAAGGGAGAGAAGACTTAATAAGACACAAGCAAAACTTTCAAAAAACTGATACTGGTTGAATGAACAGACATACTTGGAAACTAGCAGAAATTCCACATAGACTCTTCAACTCACAGAGTGGTGGCCATTAAGTGATAGAGATTTTAGTCAACACCCCTGGAACTGTACTCTCCAACTGAAATGAAAAATCTAAAGAACTATGTATAGAAATTACAGAGTGAAGTGCCACCATCTAAGATTTGCAGGATGCAGAGTAATAATTACTATCATATCCTAGTTTAACTTATCTGTTCACTCCAAATCAAAACTGAAAGTTCTTAAAAAATGACAGAAATATTTAGCAAACTTATTCAAGTGATGATTCTACTGCAGCTATGTTCCAGGTGTGTGATATTTGCTGCAGCAAATAAAAATGAACCCTGACACCTGATTCATGTGGTAGATGTATCTGGTAAATATGTTCTCCCATACCAAAGAGCAAGAATAATAAAAAACAATTCATTTTTATTTGGATGAGACAGTAGTATACATTCCCTGTCTCACTTAAGTGCTGTACCAACGTATTGCTTTCAGTCTCCATGGCAGTCTTGATAATCTTCACATCCCACTAGAGATCATGATGTGCTACACTGATGACACTGAACTCCTTGTTTCTGGTAAACAGCAAATAGTAAGACTTGTGTGCTGGAGCTGTTGATGTTAGATGCCATCAAGTTGGTTCCAACTCATAGTGACCCCATGAACAACAGAATGCAACACTGCCCACTCTTGTACCATGCCCCAAATCATTTTTATGGCTTAAACTCATCATTGTGGCCACTGTGTCAGGCCATCTCATCAAAGGTCTTCCTCGTTTTCATTGACCTTCCACTTTTCCAAGTATAATGTCCTTCTGTAGGGACTGATCCTTTCTGACAACATGCCCAAAGTATGTAAGACGCAGTCTTGCCATCTTTATTTCCAAGCAGCACTCTGGTTGTACTTCTTCCAGAACAGATCTATTGGTTCTTTTACCAGTCCATGGTAAGTTCGAAATTCTTCTCCAACACTACAATTAAAAGGCATCTGTTCTTATTTTGTCTTCTTTGTTCATAATCCAGCTTTTACATGCATGTAATACAACTGGAAAAAAAACATGGTTGGGGTTGGGTGCAATGTAGTCTTCAAGGTGACATCTTTTGTGTGCTAAAAAGTACAAGAAAAATCTTTGAGAACTCAGTGGCCTTCCAGTTCATTACAAAACTATCAGTTTAATGTGAATGACAAGTTGGGCCTTGCCTTGGTAACCGTGAATAAAGAGGCACACATAACCATTGTCAGTCATTATAGAATTCAACGTTGACATAACTGATAAGGTGCACTGATTCTATTACTGATTATCCCACATGGTCATTAGTTTGTAGTTAAGCTCAGAGAAACTGAAAGCTCTGTTAAAGGTCTAAGATTTCTACAAGTACAAGATGTCTTGTCATTTGACACTTATGACCCAGCAGCTGTTACCCCTGTATTGTGTCAGATAAAGAACTTGTATTAAACCCCTAGCAAACCTACTAGAAAAATCACAGAAGAGACCCTTAGGGTTTGGGAGCAAAGCCATGTCTTTTTCTATTTACAAATCTTTCCTTGCTGAAAACACACAGCCAATGACCTACAGTGGTCTCCAGAAACGGAGTGTTTGACCATGAAAATACCAAATAACTATGTATTCTGAGCTGCCCATCAGGAACAAAGCACTATCTGATTTACCAAGTGATAATACTGGACTTGTGCAGCAGCAATCTATCATCACATAAAAGAAATATATGAGAGATTGGATTTCACATATCTGGAAGGCACAAGTAAGTTACACGAATTGGTGGCTCAGACTCCCACTGTCTCTGAATTCCAAATTCTGAATTATTTTTTTAAGACTCAGTTCAAGTTCCCCTTGCAATATGATACCTTTACCTGCTACCTCGATGGAAATAGAATGCTCTGCTCTTTGTACCACAGCTCTTTGCAACATGTTTATACACATATAAACCAATGCAAAACACCTTAAACTCCTTAAGAACTAAGAATTAATCATGTCTGTATTCTCATACATAGAAGACTCTCAAGTATTCGATGAATGAATTGTTGAAAAAGCATGACGATGAGTGGTGTTTGTACAAAACATTTCTTAAAGATCAACTCATGCTCTTCTCAGTAGCAAATTGAATGCCTTCAGTCATCAGCACTGATTTGAGAAAGGGAAATATGAAATAATAGCCTATGGTCATTGTCTGCCTTCTGTATAAAGACATAGAGATCGTTTGGAAGACATCTGCACATCACTTAGGCCCTCCAAGTAGACACAGAAGAATGTAACAGTCTGCCAGGCCAGCAGCTTGCTTGCTTCATACAGCTTATTTTCCAGCCCATAGGATCTTGGCTATAATCCCAATGAACAAATGTTGATCAGATTGAAGAGGAGCAGGCTGTGAAAATGGAATAAACAATCGCCCTCTGACATGTTGGAATAAAGCATATTTAGTGTTTTTAGAACTCACGCTAACAATCATTTTAGGTTATTGCTCAAGCTTCATTGTCTATTGACTGGAGTATTGCAGTTCCCTCTGGGGAAGGAATTGCAGCTACTGTCCTGGCGTAACATCTCACTCATGCTGGCCCTTCAATGATAGTGACATAACCAGAGCTGTGCTCGTCAGAATTTTTTCCTCCTTTCTCTAAATTTAATGCATGATGAAAGAGTTCTCCAGGGTAAGAGATAAAAATGATTCATAGAAGCCTGTCAAGGCTAGGGGCTCCATTTTCTACTATTTTAGGGACGATGTATATTTCTTTATGATAGTGATATCCTGCACTCTGAGAGAGCCTGCAGTTTTGTGGTTCTGTTGGCTGCAAACCAACCAGCATTAGGCCCACTGCATTAACAGGATGGCTTTTCTATTCATCCACCTGTAATCTCTGATATGCAAAGTTGAGGCTGGAGGCTGGAGACTTTCTCTCTCTCTTCTTCCCTCTGTTGAGCAGCTACTCCAAATAAAATATAGGTAGAAAATATTGCATTGGAGGCTTCCTTCAGAAGCAGTCTGTTAGGCCTCTAATACTCATCAGCATTTCTGAGATCTAATCGAAATTAGGTTTTTGCTTTGCGAAAGGGAGAATAGGTGAATGGCTGCTCATAACATTTTTGGTTTCTAGAAGGATCCAGTCTTGTGCCTGAGGCAAAGGACATTAAAAAGACCTCTCACCTACTTCAAATCATTTTGGCCTGAAGCAGATAAGAAAACTGTCTGTGCTAAGGAAAGAGGATACCGAGGCAGGAAGGACAGCCGTTTCAATCCAGGTATCTGGGAGACAGGAATGCTTGATGTTTAGAAGATAAAACTTATGTGACTGAAATAAAACGGTGATGAAACGAGTTATTCTTGCCAAGCTCCAGTTGTAGAATTCCATTCTCTCCTTTATTTAGTTATTTTTTTTTTTAAAGAACTCTGATGAAATGTTCCACCTCAACATCCACAATGCACAATTATCTCTGTCATAATTGTAGAGGATTGGATTATACCAAACTACCTTCCTTGATGCAGGTCTTTTAGAAGATAAACTGTTGAACTGCAAATAAATTTAACAGCAATGAGTTACTATTTCTCTGTATTGGTTTTCTATTGCTACTGTAATAAATTACCACAAACTTAATGGCTTAAAATGCCAGCCAGCCAAGTGCCGTCGAGTCGGATCCGACTCATGGCGATCCTCTCGTACGGCTGTGAAGATCCGAAGTCCAGAATAAGTCAGTTGGAATGCATTTATTCCAGAAACTACATGAGAATTTGTTTTCTTGCCTTTTTTCAGCTTCTAGAGGCAGCCTGAAAGAAACACTTTGTGATTTACTTCCGAAAAGGAAGGAAAACTATATGAAACACGATAGAACCTTGTATCTGCCGTGGGAACTGTACAGGACCCAGCAGTGTTTCAGCCTGTTGTACCCGATGTTGCCAGGTGCTGCGGGAGGGGTTCATGGCAGCTAGGAATGACAGCAACAGAGGCAGCCCACATTCCTTAGTTTGCAGCTCTGCATCAGTTCTACCTCTGCTGTTTCTATGACTTTTACATTCCTGCTTCTGTCAACGGTCCCTCTTATAAGAACCCCTATATTACAGTGGGTCTAGCAAGATAATCTGGTATAATCCCTCCATTTTAATATCCTTAATTATATCTCCAAAGTCTCTTTTGCCATGTAAGGTAACATGTTCACAAATTTTGGGAATTAGGATATGGACATCTTTGGGAGCCATTACTCTGCGTGTTATACCCTCACTCATTGAAACTTGCAATGCTTAATAGCACTTTAAAGGTTTTGCAAAGTCTGTGGTATTAAGATTTATATTTTGTTTCATTTAACCCAGAGAGTCTAAAACCTATTCCCATTTTTCTCTTTAATCCCAAGAATGCTATTCTTACATACAGCAGAGCTTGAGAAATGGAAGAGTAAGTAACTCTAGATTTAAACATTTAGTATCTGTAATCTTGTTGCTACATTTCAAATCACTCCCAGGTATGGTATGATGGGTCCAACAATGAGTTCAAAAGTTGGCTCTGGCATTTTTTCCACTGAGTGATCTTGGGAAAATCATAGTAATTTGTAGAATATCATTGTCTTCATCTGCAAAATGGCAGTAAGAGTGACTTTCTTTGTTGGAGTTTTACACCAATTACAGAGGGTTCACTAATGTAAAATTTAGATATTCTAGGATAAATAAGCTGTGGCAAAACTAAAGTTTCATAAAAACTTTTTCCGCCCACCTCCTTTATCCAGTTGATCAGTTAGTTATAACAGCTTTTCTCCTGAGTTCTTCTAAAAATCTCAGTTATCAGTTCGAAATTTTTGATTGTTGACTTTAATTATGGTACTCTTTTAACAGTGATCAGTTATGTCTGAAATATTCATGTGTATATCCATCAGTTGTTTTTGTGATGATGTATGAAATATTTATATACATTTAACCATTAGTTATCTTTGCGAGTCATTTGGGGATTATTTGAAGTGCTACTCATTCCTGATTTTCTTCTTATTATGAACCTGCCCTACTTTGGGCATTCTCTTTTTTTGTCTATTCATTGAATGCAAATGGGTTTTGAATCAATTATAACTATTATTAATTGACATACTGTTTAGAATAATCACCAGTTCTACCTGCTACTCCTTTACATATGTGGTAGTATTTTGATGTCCACAAATATTTCATTTTACATAGAGTTGCTATGAGTCAGAAACTTGATGACAGCATGTTTATATCCTTGTAGACACATAATAGGGTTATACTTTTCTAGAGTGTAAGTATAGCAGTGCAACTTGTTAGCCAATGACATACACTTGACAAGGCTTGTCACTTCCAGGAAGAAGCTTTACAAGTCAGCATGCAGTTTACCGTATTCCTTTTAGCTCCTAAGGATTTGTGAAGGCAGATGGAGCTTTCCTAGCCTGCATCCCTCAAGTGTTAAAAAAAAAAAAAAAAGTTTCTCTGTTGACCTGCTTTGGACTTGGAATGTGTGTGCAAAATGACTTTTTATTGAGTTCCAGTGCTACAATTTTGAGGCTTTCTTTACCACAGCTTAACCTAGTCCAACCTGGTTGAAACAACATAGAATCTTTTAAGAGATCCCTTTACAGTTAATCACATGAAAGTATGTACGTGAAAGTTCTTGGTAAAGTATAAAAAGGCTTAGAAAAGTTCATTGTTATTGTAGAGACAGCTGGGAACTAAAATCAGCAGGAAAATTTGTGACAAGAAATAAAAGATCATGGGATTTGGGCCCTAATTCTAGATTTGTTCTTATTTACATTTCATGTAAGATAAACTGAATGCATAAAGTATTAGTTATTTTTTATAAATATCATTAGTACCTAGGAAAGTAATTTGTAAACTGTGTAAAGAGTTTTACAATCATCTTAGCTTTATTTTGTACCAAAATTTTACTTGTTTTCTACTAAGATGTGATAAAATTATTCATTGCTTTCTTTTTTTCCCTTCTTTTTAAATGCTTTAATTTAAATTTGTTTTGATTAAACAAAACATTTTCTGGTCTCTTGGAATTGAGTTATGATCAAATTGTTGCTACCTCCACTGAACGATTTATGAAATGGCAGTGAAGCTCCCAACCTCCCTTATCTTTTTCTTTCTGCTGAGTATGCCAAAATCCTTTTACAATTTAGAGTATCATTCATTCTGAAGGTAGAGAAGAAGCTATGTGCCACTGATGGTTCAGTGGCAGAATTCTTTCACCCCATGCAGAAGAACCAGATTTGTTAGTTGGCCAAGTCACCCCATCTGCCATCTGTCAGTGGAAGTTGAACAAGTTTCAGCAGAGTTTCCAGACTAAGAGAGACTAGGAATAAAGGCATGGCAATCTACTTCTTCAAATAAGCCACAAAAACTCTATGGGTAACAACAGTCTAATCCATAGCTGGCTGTGGAGGTAACACAAGACTAGTCATTGTTTTGTTGCACTATGCATGGAGTCACCAACTCCAAGACAGCTAGTAATAATAAAGAGGAAGCTAAAATAGAAAATACTTCCAAGAGGAAAGCACAGTAACAAAGTCTAAAGCAAATGAGAATGGCAGATGTCAGAATCATTTCTAGGAGCTATTTTGCACTGAGCTGGTGGCAGTGGCAATATCATCACCGTGGTGGTGGAGGTGGAAGAAGGGGCAAGAGGTCGCTTGGCCTAAGAACTTTCAAGAAGCTGTGATGACAACATAAATTATCTGACACTCCAGATAAGCTGTGGAATTTCAGAGGGAGTAAAGGGAGAAAAAAATCTGAACTCTAGAATACACGTTTCCTACACTGAAAGTTTGCCCAAGGCTGCCTTAAATGCCCCTAAGCAATAGCCAGATACAGCAGGCAGCTATTGATATGTAGCTTGCTTCTCCTTTAATCCCTTCTAGCTTCTCCTGGCCTTGGATTCATTAGCAATTCCCTAGAGGAAACTTGTCTACTCACCTGTCAGGGACACTTTTAGGAACTACAAAGGTTTTGCAAGCAGTGGCAGCTCCTAGTCTTTTTCAGCAAAGATGGCATTTTCCATCCCTGTCCTCCTGTGGAATATTTTTTTGTTTTACTTTGATTGCACTAGGAAGTGAAGTATAGATTGTAAAAAGAAAATAAGATTTGGAGTCAGATGGGCTGAGTTCTACTTTCAACTCCATCAACTACTTGTGACAGAAAAACACAAAACGTTTTTAAAATAGTTAAGTACTGATGCCACATACCTTCCTTAGCTAGAGCTACCGTAACACAAGCACCACAGATCAATGACCTTAACAAACAGAACTTGATTCTCTCACAGTTTAGGCTAGAATTCAGACTTCAAGTTGCCAGCTCTAGGAAAATGTTTTTTTTCTCTGTCAGCTCTAGGGCAAGGCCCCTGTTTCCTTTTTACATCTACGGATCCAACACTCTTTGGAGATCTCCATGTGCCATGGCAACAATCTTCTCTTGTGTCTAGGAGGTTCTCAGTATAGGGACCATGGGTCCAAGGGATACTTTCTGCCTCCAGTTCTTTTTTCATTGAAGTCAGGCCACTCTTCTCACCTCTTGTTTGTTTCTCTTATCTTTTGTAAGATAAATGGTGTGACTCGAGCAAGGATGTGACTTGTGTAAGATGATATGATGGTTAGGATTGTGTGGCATCTAAACCGGGCCATGGTTCTCAGTGTTTTGTCAGTTGTAGAATGTTGCGATCACTTCCCTGTTGAAACTTGGTATGTCATCACCTGCACAACAGAATCTGCTGAGAACTGGTGGGATGCAGGGCTTGTGGCAGCTCAGAGACCCCGTCAGCCTTCATCTCTATACCTTCCACCACCTACTTCCTTGTTTACTGTTTGCCTTTCCATGGTTGTTAGTCTGTTCCAGATCCAGTAGCTGCCTCTTGTTTGACCTTCAGTTCTTGGAACTTGAACTAACAGCTTACTTGTCTATCTTGGGTTTCCTTGACCTTCACAGCCTGTGACCGGGAGTACTGCTCTCTAACTTGATAACATTGGGTTCACCAGTTTCTGTAGCTGGTGAATTGGGAGAGGTCTCTATCCTGATCCAAGATTTGGGATGTTCCAGTCTCTACAATTGCTTGAACCTTTTTTCCCTGATAAAAATCTCCATGTATTTATACTCTTGACTGATTATGCTTTTCTAGAGAAGCCAGTCTAAAACAAGGGGTAACTCATGTAAGATGGTGATTTAGGTAAGGATATAAAGTCTACACCTAAGGGTGTACCCACATTAATCCTGCCCATTAGCATACAGAGGCTTAGTATTTACAACACATAAACCTAAGGCCCCTGGTAGTGTAATGGTTAAGTGCTGTGTCTGCTAACCAAAAGGTCAGCAGATCAAATCTGCCAGGCACTTCTTGGAAACTCTATGGAGCAGTTCTACTCTATCCTATAATACTGCCATGAGTCACAACTGACTAGACAGCAGAGGGTTTTTTTTTTTTTTTTAAACCTGAGATTGTCAAGTCAATTCCAACTCATAGCAATCCTATAGGACAGAGTAGAACTGCCCTATGTTTCCAAGGCTGTAAATATTTACAGAAGCAAAATGTCACATCTTTCTCCTGCGGAGTCATTGAATGGGTTCAATTTGCAGATGTTTTGGTTGACAAGTACTCAACAACTGCATTATTAGGACTCCTACAACAAATAAAATAGATGATAATTACACAATACCACAAAATGGAAGACAATTATATCAAATCAAAAATGGAGAAAAATGGCTTATACTGGGATTCATGATTTAGCAGAGCTGACACATACTTTGGGGGGACAAAATTTAATCCATGATACTACCTCTTTATTTTTTCCGTAATGTTCACAATTGCTCTGACAGTGAATACCTTGTAAAGGAATACTGAAAGTCAGATATAAGATTTTTTTTTTCCAGGGACTCTTAACTACCTACAGAAGTTGTCACTGTTAGGTGCTGTAGAGTCAGTTCTGAGGTCTTTGGCAGCAGATTTATTCAGTGCAATTTGTCTTCATTTCTTGACTGCTGTTACAGTGGATGTTGTTTTCGAATCCAAGCAACTCTCTGCACACCAGAATAAGACACTGCCCAGTCCTGGGCTATGCTCACAATTGTTTTTATGTAAGAGCTCTTTGTTTCAGCCACTGCATCAACTCATTTTGTTGAGGTTCTTCCTCTTTTTTGTGGACCTTTTGCCAAGCATGATGTCCTTCTCCAGAGACCAGTCCTTCCTGACAACATGCCCAAAGTACATAAGACGCAGTCTTTCCATCATTTCTACCAGGAAGCACGCTTGTATTAGTTTTTCCAAGACAGATCTGTTTGTTATTGTGGCAATCCAAGGTATATTCGATATTCTCCTCCAATACCATAATTCAAAGGTATCAGTTCTTCTTCTGTTTTCTTTATTGATTGAAAGCATTGATATCATATGTTATTACATGCATATGATACAATTAAAAATAACATGGCTTGTATCAGGTGCACATTAATCTTAGAGGTGACATCTTTGCTTTTCAATACTTTAAAGAAGTCTTTGGCAGCAGATTTACTCTGTGCAATTTGTCTTTTGATTTCTTGACTGCTGTTTCCATGGGCATTGTTTGAGGAGCCCAGTAAAATGAAAGCCTTGACAACTCAACATTTTCTCTGTTGTCATGTTGTTGATTATTTATCCAGTTGTGAGGATTTTTGGTTTTTTGATATTAAGGTATAATCTATACTATGGTCTTTGATCTTCATCACACTGTTTCAAGCCCTCTTCACTTTCAGCAAGTGAGATTGTATCATCTGACTAACGCAGGTTGTTAATGAGTCTTCCTTCAATCCTAATGTCCTGTTCTTCTTCATACAGTACAGCTTCTTAAATTAATTGCTCACAATACAGACTGAATAGATATGGTGAAAGAATATGACCCTGATGCACACCTTTCTTGTCTTTAAACCATGCAATGTCCGCTTGTCCTTTTTGAAAGATTATCTCTTAATCCATGTACAGATTTCCCGTGAGCCCAAATTCCCACGGTCTACAATGTTATTCATAATTTGTTATGATTCGCACGGTCGATCGCCTTTGCATAGTCAATAAAACACAAGGAAACATCTTTCTGGTATTTTCTGCTTTCAGCACCAATCCATCTGACATCAGTAATGATTTCCCTGGTTTGATTTCCTCTTCTGAGTCCAGCCTGAATCTCTGGCAGTTCCCTGTCAATATACTGCTGCAGCTGCTTTCAGATGATCTTCAGGAAAATCTTACTTGCCTGTTGGCTTAGGCTGAGTTCTCTAGGGAAGAAAAACCAGTTACCTGCAGAAATACATACAGAAAGAAATACAGAAAGGAAACAGCTCACACAATTGTAGATGTTGAAACGTCCCAAGTCCTGGATTAGAATATAAACCTCATGCAGCTTCAGAAGCTGATGAACCTAACATCAGCAAAGCCCAAGATGGCTGATGAGACTGCAAGGTTTCTGCTGATTAATGTAGCTGCAGAGGGTGGTGAACCCAGGAACGGGAGGTCAGGGAACAGGACTATCACTGTGAAGATGAATGAGTCTTGAAAGCTGCTATTTCAAGTATCAAGAACTGGACACAAGAAGATAAGACAGTGGCAGCTGCTGCATCCACAACAAGCCAAGACCCTGGCAAGGTGAACTGATAGGAAGTAGGCAGTAGAAGGCAGAAAAATGAAGGCTGATGGGATGGGGAACCACCACAGGCCTTGCCCATGCTTCTACCATAGCACATTTTGTCAGGTGGTGACCACTTCATGTAGCTGACAAAACAGTAAGAGTCACAGCCCAGGTAAGTTGACATACAGTCTTAACTGTTATACTCCACGCCTTCTCAATTTGGCATCTGTACACGTTTCCCCATACCATACATAATCTCTGAATAAATGCAATTGCAAAATTGTGTGTAACATGATATAACTAATACATGTATAACTGGGAATGCACAAGCCCCATTTACGTCTTATATTTTATGGGAAAGCAAGAATATCTGATGAACACATACAGAGCAGAAATACTCATAAGAATTACAGTCCTCAGTTTTGCAACTGGTCACTTGGTTATAATTGGTATTTAGAATTACTACAACCCATTCGATATTCCCTTTGCTTTCAGCAATCACCTTATCTGGTCATAGTTCCTTGCCTAGCAGAGTGACCCAAAACTTTAGTCCTGAAGGTTCTGGGCTATTAATAGTTATGTTGATATCAGATTGCCATAGTTTTCCATTGCTTTTTTTTTTGTTATGACTGAGTGAAATCCATTGCTTTTAATCACAGAGTGTGGTAGTACTAAGAGTCATCCTAAGGGAATGCCTGTATTCCAGACATATTCTTCTTTACCTCCATTATGTAATATCAGTCAAATTTTCTCTTGAAATTCAGGATCAATCACACCAGCCAGTACGGTAGCTTCCTTCTTTGCCTGTTGATCCAGAGGCATAAGGAGGCCAAGTTGCCTGGTGGCATTTTTTAGCTTCCAGTTCAATGAATCAGTGTTATGTCTCCAGGTGTGAGCATTCCACTCTTTGGGACTAACACCTTTAGACCTGCAGAGCATAAGGTCGTGGGGACAGGAAGCAGAAATCTTGCAAGTAGGTCACTAGAGACAATAGTGAGTGGTAGTACTCCCATTTCTACCCCTTGCCTCCTATACTCATGAATCTTGGCTATGTGAGAAATTACATCATATATTGGACACTGCTTTAGAGCATATACAGCCTCCTGGAAAACATTTTGCCAAGCCTGCAAGATATCTCTACCTAGCTGGCACCATATTGTGTCTTTAGGAGGTCATTCCATTGTTCCTTTAAACAATCTGCTTCAGTGTGGTAGGGAACATGGTAAACCATTGAATTCCATGAGCATGTGCTCACTGCTTCACTTCATTTGAGTCACTTGATTAGAGGCAGTGCTGTGCAGGATACCATGATGGTGGATAAGGCATCCTGTAAGTTTATGGATGGTAGTTTTGGCAGAGGCATGGTATGCAGGGAAGGTAAATGCATATCCAGAGTAAATGCCTGTTCCAGTAATGACAAAACATTGCCCTTTCCCTAATGGAAGTGGTCCAGTGTAACCAACTTGCCACCATTCAAAGAATAGTACCATGCTGAAGACTCAGTGTTGGTCTTTGTTACAGTCAGCCTTGGTGAGTAGAAGTCCATGCTGACCATATGCATAATGTCCATCCCTGTCACCATGGCCCCTTCATTCAAGATCCCATTGAGCATTGATGGGAGTAGCCAAGGAAAGAGAACGACTGGTTCCCACAGAATGTGCCACCCTATTCACTTGATAAACTCACCCTCTGCTGAGGACACCTTTTGTGAGCATTTGAATGAGACACAAGTATCCTCACTTCTTGGTCACATTTAGAGAGCGCTATCCACATTCCTCTTCCCTATAAGTCATTGTTTCCAAGTTCCCAGTCATTTTCCTTCCAAGTTCCTGAGCATCCAGCCAAGCTATTGACCATACCCCATGAATCAGCATACAGTCATACATCTGGCCATGTCTCCTTCCGAACAAAGTGAACAACAAGGTACATTCCTTGAAGTTCTTCCCATTGGGAGGATTTGCCATTACCACTGACCTTCATGGAGGTCCCAGAAAGGGGCTACAGTGCTGCCACTGTCCACTTGCATGTGGTGCCAGTGTATCACACAGAACCGTCTTTAAACCAGGCATGTGTTTTCTCTTTTTTAGTCAACTGATCATAAGGAACTCCTCATGAGGCCACAGGCAGAAACTGGGAGATGAAAGATAATGTGACATGAGTTGAGACTGTGAACATTAGGGCCACTTCCTTGTGCAACTTCCTTATGCCTTCAGGTCCTGCAAGGGCTTGATGTCACATGTACCACTTCTATTTAATGATGGAATGCTGCTGTGCACACCTCAGTTTATGACTCTGTGGTTCAGACAACACCCAGTTCATGATAGGAAGCTCAGGATGTGTGGCAATTTGTTGCCCCATGATTAAGTGTTCAGTCTCTACTGAGACCCAGTAACAAGCCAAAAGCTATTTCTCAGAAGGAGAGTGGTTATCTGCAGAGGATGGAAGGGCTTTGGTCCAAAATCCTAAAGGATTGCTCTGTGATTCACCAATAGCAGCCTGTCAAAGACTCCAAACAGCATCTCTATCTGCCACTGACACTTCAAGCACCACGGGATCATCTGTATCCTATGGCCCAAGAGGCAGAGGAGCTTTCAGAGCAACCTGAACCTATTGTAGAACCTCTTCTTGTTCTGGACTCTACTCAAAATCAGTAGTGTTTTGAGTCACTTGATAAATAGTCCAGAGCAGCACACCAAACGAGGAATAGGTTGCCTCCAAGGTCCAAAGAGACCCACTAGGTACTGTGCCTACTTTTGAGCTATGGGAGCAGCATGAGGCAGTAATTTATCCTTCATTTTGGAAGGAATATCTCGACATGCCCCACACCACTGGACCCCTAGAAATTTTGCTTAGGTGGCAGGTGCCTGAATTTTTGTGAGATTTATTTTCTACCCTCTAGCACACAAATGTTTAACCAGTAAGTCCAGAGTCATTGACACATCTTCCTTATTAGGTTCAGTCAGTCTAATGTCATAAATATAATGGTACAGTGTGGCATTTTGTGGAAGAGAAAATCAAGGTCTCTGCTGACTAAATTATGACATAGGGCTGTAGAATTCATGTAGCTCCGAGATAGGCGAGTGGAAGTATATTGCTTGCCTGGCCAACTGAATGCAAACTGCCTCTGGTGGTCCTTTGAAAGAAGTATAAAGAAGGCCTTAGCCAGATAATAGCAGCATGTCAGGTACCAGGAGATGTAGCGTAGAGGGGCTGATAGCTTTTCTAGGAAGGGTGGTTTAATAGACCAACACGAAATAATCCATTCAGGTGGGTGTGGGTCTGCTGATGGGAGTGATTTACTAGACGTTAGGGGTTCAGTGTCTCCAGCATCCAGATTATCTCACCACATGTCTGTATTCCAAGTTTCAGGGTCCCATTTCTTACCAATCAATGGCCTCACTTTAACTTCAGATACCTCTCAAGATTGGCAGTTGAGCTGGTGTTGCATTTTGGCCACTCTTATCATAAGAGTTTGGATTTGGGTTTCCACAATATCAGCTCTGCTACTACAGGAGACGAGGTTTTCTTTCAAAGTTCAAGTGGAAGCTTTGTTGTCTCTTATGTGGCATTGGAGTTTTGAATCTGAAGCCATGATCTCGTCTCTTAATTTCACCAGTTTGCCTAGCTTAAATGGACTAACCAACTGCTTTCTTATACTTCTCATTATCCCACAACTGCAAAAAGATATCACATATGTGTTCACCCAGAGACTTTTCTTCCACCAGTACCGAATCTGTTGGTGGTGATATTTGCATATGTGTACCACCACCTCACCCCATGAATTAGTATTATGCTTTTTACTGCTGGAAGGAGAGTAGTTAACAGTTTATGACTAGCCAGACCTGAAAAGCATTTTAGAAGATTCGTCTTTACAATTTTGTTAACCTGGATTCACTCTCAGTACCAAATTATCAGAGGCCAGCTTCTTTAGGAGAGAAAAATCAGCAAAGTATATAAATATATATGGAAACATATGTAGAGGCTGAAACATCCCAAGTCTTAGATTGGAATGCAAGTCTCACACGGCTGCAGAGCTGGTGAACCCCAGGTCAGCGAATCCCAGCATGGCTGGTGATACTGCAGTTTCTACTGATTCACATAGCTTCAGGGACTGGTGAACCGTGGAATGGCAGATCAGGGAACAAGACTATTACTCACAGACTGTAAAGACAAATGAATCCTGAAAGCTGCTAGTTCAAGTACTAAGAACTGGACATAAGAAGACAAGAGAGTGGCAGGTGCTGCATCCACAACAAACCAAGACCTTGACAAGATGAACTAACAGAAAGTAAGCAGTAGAAGGTAGAAAGATGAAGGCTCAGGAGGTGGGGAAGCACCACAGGCCTCACCCCTGACAGTACCACAGCACATTTTGTCATGGTGGTAACTATAAAGCTGCCCAAACAGTGAGACTTGTGGCCCACCCAAGTTGATACACAATCTTAACCATCACAAGTATGATACTAATGATACTGTTTTATAATTTCCACATTCAGTTGGACCACCTGTCTTGAGAATAGGCATAAACATAGATCTCTTCCCTGTGGACTAGGTAGCTGTCTTCCACATTTTTTTTTATTATTTTTATTTAATATGACCGAGTGAAAATGTACATTCACATATAAATTTACGTGCCCCCCTATATGCAGCTTCCACTGCTCTCCCTGTTCGGTGACAGCACACTATTTCTCTCTGCTCCATACATGTCTCATCCTCCCAGCAGTCTCCTTTCCCCTTCTCTCCAACCACTCCTTCATCCAACCAGAAGTCAGCAGGCTGATATCCTATAGATGTATAGAACCATAAAGTGCATACAATATATGGTCACTCTGCATTACCAAGTCCAACCCATTCGTGTCCAAAGAGTGGATCTTCATTCTGATTTATGGGAAAGGGCAGCATCAGGGCCAGGGACCATGCTCCCAGGGGAACCCCGAAACCGCTGGACCATCAATTGAGGTCTTTTAGTGGAGATCTCAGGATGCACCTCTTTTTATTCTTGTGTTGTCTATGAGACTCAGCTTAGTGAGCTCCACTGCGGCTATCACTGGTGGTGGCCGGGCACCATCTGGTTCTTCTGGTCCCAAGTTGATGAAGGCACCCACTCATGTGGATCTCTCTATCTTCTGGGTAGTCTTTACCAAATTTTTAAACACAGATAAGTACTTCCAGCACCGCATGATTTGGAAACATCCAAACTGATATTCCACCAATTCTTGGAGACTTGCTTTTCGCCAATGCGACTCACAGCCTCCACGTGCCTGTCAGTTTGTCATACCGTGGGGTCTTTCATGCTGCTGTGATTCTGGAAGCCATACCACCAGTATTCAAATACCAGTCGGTTTACCTGTGACGGATGGGTTTCAGCTGAACTTCTAGACTAAGACCGACTAGGCAGAAGGACGCAGAAGTCTACTTCTAAAAAGAATTAACCAAAAAAAAAAACCCATACGACTAGCAGCAGAACATTGTCTGATATAGTGCCAAAAGATTAGCCACCTAGAGTGGAAAGTGCTCAAAAGATGACTGGGGAAGACCAGTGACCTTAGCAGTGTGAAGGGAGTCAAGCTTTGAGGACCTTTATTGGATAATGAGGTACATCTCAAAATGAGAAGAAACAGCAGCAAATATCTATTAATAATGGGAATGTGGAATATATAAAGTGTGAGTCTAGGAAAATTAAAAATCTTCAAAAATGAAATGGAATGAATAAACATTGATCTCCTAGACTTCAGCGAGCTGAAATGGGCTTGTACTGGCCACTTTGAATTGTCCAGTCCTATTGTATACTGTGTCAGGAATGACCACCTGAAGAGAAATGTCATTGCATTCATCATCAAAAAGAACATTTCAAGATCTATTCTGAAGTACAAAGCTGCCAGTAATAGGATAATATCCACAAGCCAAAAAGGAAGACCAGAAAATATAACTATTTTTTAAATTTATATATCAACCGCTAAGCCCAAAGGTGAAAAAATTGAAGATTTTAACACTATCCATATGGCATCTTCTGCATGAGCCTCATACAAGACAAATAAGTCTAAGTGTGGGATCAGCTTCCTTCATGGTTTGTACCCTGGTCTCCATTTTCTTTCTGAGGATCCTCCTACACAACAGGTTGTGAGTATGGCATCAACTTCTGAGAAGAAGCTTACAGAAAAAAACTGTGTTCTTTGTTGTAACATGATGAGACATAAGCAATCAGGGATTACCGTGCAGTTTAATAAAGCTAAATTCTGGCCAAACTTCTGTTGGCTTTCTGTAGCAAACTTATTTAGGCACACAGGTTTGATACTTCTTCTATTGAGAGGAGAGATCTATTTTTCTTCCCCTATGATCACCATGAGTCGGATCCAACTTGATGGCACTTGGCTTGGCATAATCTGTATGGTTTATGACTATTTTGCCTAATACCATATGGCAAAAGTAGTGTGATTCTAATTTCAGGTCCAGTATTTAAGGCAGTTTTGGTCTTCCTTTCTTGGAATGCACCTGCCATGCAAGGAATGAGCAGCCTTACAGTAACTCGGAGACTACCAGTCTGTAAAAAGCTAGAAGCACATGAATAAGCTAAGAAGAATAAAATGCCATGTGAAGATAAAGACAGGGATAAAGAAACTATCCATGTATGTAGCAAGGGACATCTTGAAAATAATCCTTGAGTCCCAGGCACCCTGATTGATCCCTTGTGTATCAGAGACCAACAGCTTAGCCAAGCTCTTCCTGAATTCCTGACCAAGAAAACTGTAAATAGAATGAATGGGTTTCTTTAAGTTGTTAAGTTCTGGGGTAGATTGTTATGCAGTTATAGGTAACTGGATGAGTTGGTATTGCAATCCTGACATGCATAATATATTTTACTTTGAGTTTGCTTTAACTTTAGTTCCTTGGGAAAGGCCATCCTACTTGAACAAGGAGAAAGCTAAATTTTTTCACACTTTGGTCAAAGTAATCAGGGGGTCCGTATGTCCCCAGAGACCTGAGGTGGTGGCAAGAAGACTAGGGCAGCTGTGGACCCTGGAGACTACAAGGCATTCTAGTGAAGACCATCAAACTCCTGCACCCATAGCTCCCGTAACCCCCTCCCCCACCAAAACAAACCTTTTGATGTTGAGTGGAGTCTGATTCATATTGACCTATAGGATAGAGTAGAATTTCCCCATAGGGTTTCTAAGGGAGTGGCAAGTGGATGTGAACTGCTAACTTTTTGGTCAGCAGCCCAACTCTTAATGGCTCTACCACCATGGCTCTTATAAACCAAAACCAAACCCATTGCCATCGAGTCAGCTCTATGGGCCCTAAGAAATGTTTGCTTTGCAACTAGCTATAAACTTGAGCTATTTCTGTCCTGGCCTCCCCTGCCATCATGCATAGGTAATTTATTGCATGAGTTATGTTGGTTCTAAGCAGAAACATTTACTCAGTAGAGCTGCTTTGTGCATCCTTCCAGAATGTACTTGGCCAATACATAGAGCAAAATCTGTTTTACTCTATTCCTTCTACGGGAAATCCCTTCTTAGGTTTGCTGGTTGTTAACCTGAACAACATTTGCCTACCATGTGGGATGTCTCTGAGCCAACTTTTCCAGCCATATCTAGATGATGTTGTTCTGTGCTCCCATGCAAATCTGAGCTTGCCTCTCCCATTTAAGATACTACATGCCAATGTTTTGGTCACTTTCTAGAATAGCAAATTTCCCCAAAGCCGGGAAATATTACTTTTTATTTCAGTATCTACATGATGTATAAAAAAGAAACTCAGACCATAGGTCCCAGCTAACACTGAATTGAAAGAGGTCATCTTCCACAAAGGATATTTCTCTTAAGATTTCAAAAACACTGATGTTAACTTGACAGGAGGCTTGCTTTTTGAAGAGAAGACTTTATTGCTTTATCTGAAGGCAAATCTTACTAGGGAAAATTGGAGAAAGAACTAATTTTTTTTTTCCTCATCACGTCTTCATTTTCTGGAGGGTTTGTTGCTTTGTCTTTGTGGGTTTGTCACACAGTGCACACTGTACCAGGCAGGAGAGTGTTGTGATGGTTAAGATTGCATGTCAACTTTCCTGGGTCACGATTCTTAGGTTTTTGTCTGTTGTATAATATTGGGATGGCTTCTTTGTTGAACTCTGATATGTGATCATCTTCATGATGAAACCTGCTAAGTGGTACTGGTAGGGGCAGGGCCTGTTGTGGCTCCCTGTCACCTCAGCTTTCATCTGCTTTCCGATGCATAACATCCTTTCCGCTTGCCTTGCAGGTTGTTGGCTTTTTCTGGATCCAACAGCTGCCTCTTCTCTGACTCTGGTTCTTGGAACTTGAGCTAACAATTTACTTGTGTTTCTTGGGATTCATAGTTCTTCACAGCCTGCTAGCAAGAGTCCTGCTCCCCAATCTGCTGATCACAGATTTGACAATCCCTGCAGCCATGTGAATCAATAGAAAGCTTGCGCTCTTGCTTGTCAAGCTCGGGATCCCCCCAAATTCACAGTCTGAGAACTGTAGCCCTTCTTTCCAACCTGATAATCTTCAGTCCACCAGCTTCTATGGCTCTACGATAGAGAAAGGCCTCTATCCTGATTCACAGACTGGGGATGTGCCAACTTCCGTAACTGTGTGAACTGTTTCCTCCATAGCAGTCTCTCTCTCCCCCCCCTCTCTCTGGTACGCTGGCTTTGCTTTTCTAGAGAACCCAGCCTAAGACGGGTAGTTTAAAGTTAATTTTTAGCAGCTAACCCAAATCAAATCCCTATCATCATTCTGTCGGTTTCTTGTACTATGGTGTCTTGATGTCTCTGTGATGCTGGAGGTTATGCCACTGGCATTTCAAATACCAGCAAGGTCATCTAAGTTTCATCAGAGTTTCCATACTATAACAGACTAGGGGGGAAAAAATAAAGGCTGAGATCTGCTTCCAAAAATCAGTCCATGAAAACCTTATGTAATATAACAAAACATTGTCTGACTCGCTCGCTTTGGATACATCATCGTCATAATCAGGAGGGATCAGTTGCTAGAGGAGCCGTCGTGTTTGGTGACGCAGAGGGCCAATAAGCATGAAGGAGGCCCGTAGTGAGATGAATCGGCTCAGCAGCCACAATGATGGACTTGACATGCTGGTCATTGTGAGGACAGTGCTGACCAGGCAATGTTTAATTCTATTGTCTGTGAAGTCCCTGTGAGTTGAAGTCTATATGACAACAACTAAGAGTCGTTCTCAGCCTCAGTGCTTACGCCTTATTCTCACCTCTTTTTCTAGAGCTAGTGTTCTCATTTTATTCCTTTTTTTCAGAACACTGCACAATGACTTGAAACTGGTCATTTGCTGCTAGTCTGCTCCTTCAGCAAGAGTTGAACTGCACTGGAATCTATCAGGTTATAGCCCAGTCTCTGCCTGCTGAGATTCTAATCACAGTTTCCTAACTGTAAGGTAGGCAGGAGAATAAAACACGTTGCAGGTTAGTGAATGGGACACACATTAAACTGAAGTGATGTAGTAGGTGTCAAAGCACTTTGCAAAATGAACTGATATATAAACATTTGGTGTGTTTTCTGAGGTTAGCTGGTCTCTGCCTATCACTGTCTAATTGTGTAATTGACCCCCCTATGACTCGCCTAGTGTTGCTTCTGACCATAATCCTTGAAACAATTAAATCTGCATGTCAGATTTGTCTTTAAGGATTTCTAAGGCCCGCCGCTGTGGCACTAATGGACAGAACCAGAGAAACAGAAGCAAGGTTTGATGAATGTACTGTAATTGCTCTTTGGTATGACATAGTAATAGGAAAATTCATATAATTGACAATGTAAAGACCCCTACTGTTAGCAGCTGCTTTAAATTTAATGGAGCTGAGATTGTTAATAGTCTTTTCTTCACAGGGGTCTTTCCTTTGGCAGCCATGGCACAGAACAAGCAAGTCCCATCATCTACGCTTCCCCTCCAGGCCCACAGCACAGCCTTGCTGTGGCGGAAAATTATAGGGAATGGGTCCATTTGCACTTTTTCATCTCATCTTAATTATCTGGTGGAACTATTGGTGTGTGATATGTGGCATACCCTCCCTGTGAGACTTCTCCTCGTGCAGCATGATGTCACAGAAAGACAGTTCTGGAACTGAGAGATAGGCCATGTGCATGCCGCAAATCTTAAATTACCTCACCCCTCTGAGCCGAAGTCTCTTCTAGAAAATAGGCAAAGCAGAACCTGCCTAGGTGTAAAATGGCTGACACATACATGGCAGGGAACGTGTTTATTAAATGCCAGCCTCTACTTTCTCTCCACACACTACCACAAAGCCTCCAGTTAGCCAAGTCCTTCTCTGTCAGTTTTTCTGCCTTCACTCTCTGATTTGACACCTTTTCTCAGAAAAACAAAAAGACACATAAAGCAAACTGATTTTGTACTACAAAGTTTCTGACAGCTGTTTCCCTGTCCCCACAAGAACTACCTGCTTTATCAAATGCTATACAAGCAACACATGTTATAAGAGAATCTCAAAAGAATCAGCACAAGGAGATCCATTGCTAGAAATTTTGGGTCATTATGACTGGGTTAGATTTATTGGATAAGACTCATTGAAGGGTGCAAGCCAAAGCATTAATGCCACTTAGTCACTGATGATTTTTTTTAATGAAAACCTTCAGACCATAAAATTGTGTGTGCATTGAACATGTTGTTTGTGTGAGTATATATATATGTGTTTGTCTAAGAGAAAAAGATAAAAGTAACAGACATAATAGGAACAGAGAGATGTTGAGAGATACACAATAATATATAGATAGATGATAGAAGATATGAAGGAATGAAAGATACAAGTAAGTAGAAGACAGATAGATAGATAGATAGATGGTAGACACACTCGACATCCATTGCTACTGAGTTGATTCCAAAACCCCTCCCAAAAAACAAAGACAAAACAACAGCCCACTGCCACTGAGTCAACAGGACAGAGTAGAACTGCTCCATGGAGTTTCCAAGGATCACCTGGAGGATTAGAATGGCCAACATTTCGGTTAACAGATGTAGCACTTAACCATCAATTCCAACTAATACCAGTGCTATAGGACACAATAAAACTGCCCCAAAGAGTTTCCAAGGCCATAATCTTTATGGAAGCAGTGTGCCACATATTCTGTGGCATGGCTGGTGGGTTTGAACCACCAACTCTTTGGTTAGCAGCCAAGAACTTAACCATTGTGCCAGCAGGGCTCCTTTTGTAGAGATGAGAATTTCCTGCAGGCTCCTGAGCCTGCACGATAGATAGAGATGGGAATTGTGCTGGGGCTCAGGTGCCTGTAGGAAAAACCTGTTTAACGCAGTTTCTTGCTAGGCTCACCATAATTGTTCCCCTCAGCTGCAGATAAGCTTATTTTTGTGTGCCTGTCACCAGTCTTATCCAAGTAAATCAAAGCCACAGGTGCTGAGTCAATTCTTTCTATAACCTCTCAGACGTTTTCTTGTGTAGTGATTTTGCAATTAGTATTAACTAGGGATTTCACCATCTATGTTGTGAACAGATGGACATTAAGATATGCCTAAATCAGACTAATAGAATATTTATAAACTGCTGCTGCAATGATTTAGGATGAATACTGCAAAGTTTCCTTACCTTCTAGAAGAACTCTGCTAAGAAGGAAATTGGTCTATTTATTTTTATTTATTCCATGGCTGTCTACGAAGTCTGAGCTTCCCCCTTATTGGCTACTTAACATGTGTGCTGCTGAAACTAACCATCTTGTCCGAGTATTATCAATTTTTTTCATGACTCCCAGTAATATTTAATCAAAATATCCTGTCACTACAAAATCTTCCATTGAAAGATTTTATTTGACACAAAAGCTGTTAATGGAGTGCTTTAAACATTCTCTCTAGTTCTCATTTTTACAAGTTTTTGAAGAAGTGGTTATCTAGAAATGTAGTGTTAGGTTGCAATAGGGGGATCCTAACAACAAAAAGATCAAGATATTGTCATGTATTGAAGGACAAATAAAAGGTATGTAGGTACTAGAGGGGACCTAGTGGTGTAGTGGTTAAGAACTCAAGCTGCTAACCCAAACCGTGGCTGTTTGAATCTTCCAGGCATTTCTTGGAGACCCCATGGAGCAGTTCTACTCTATTACGTAGGGTGACTATGAGTCATAATCAACTTGACAGCAATGGGTTTGGTTATTTTGTTAGGTACTTACACATACACCAGCATTTAAATTACAGAGAAAACTGGTTCAGTTTCTGAGCAGCCTCATTTCCCTGAGTTTATGATCATTTAGTAATACATACATATATTTCAGGTGAATTGGGCTTTGTCAACAACTATCTTAGAGCAGAACCTTGCAAGGATTTTGAGGAACCATGTATGTCTACCAAGCGTTTGTACTGTTGGCATGATTTAGTGATATCCTGCTCTCCTCAGATGCACAATTTTGTATGACCTCCAAGCTATGGTGGGCAAAATGAGTATGTAACCTGGGCAGTTCCAAAGAGTCCTGTGTTCAGAGGGGTTCTGTATCTGATTTATTGCTCACCTGTCACTGCCTTGAACTTATTAGTAACTTTTTAGATAAAGGGCTATGCATTTTCATATTACACCAGACCCATCAGATTATGTAGATGGCCTTGCCTATTTCCAAGATCTATGTGTTTGATATTTACTGCTCATGTACATGTTTACAATAAAAGAGAAGTTCTCTCCTAATGCACATAAACATTAATATCATATAAGGTCATAATCACAGGTAGATATATGTACATGCACATACATACACATACACACAGTCATGTCTTGCTTAATGTCCATTACGTGTTCTGTGAAAGGACATTGTGTGATTTGGACACTGTGCAAACACCATATTAAAGGCAATTCCAGGGTTATAAACATCCAATTTTCAGACAATGCATATTAAAAACGGACTGTCATAAATCCTATTATATTAAAAACTTGAGTTAAATACAATTTGAATTAAAAACAAACACACACACCACTTTGTGACGTTCGTAAAAGTATTGAATAGTTTGAAAGTGTTTCTTAAGTGTTTTACACACATAGAAAGGTAAAATGTATGTGATATACTAAGACAAGTATTTGACTGATACTAAATAAAAACTGTATGTACCTGTTCTGACTCACAGCAAATTTGACTTAAAGGCGAACTTAAGAATGGACCTCGTTTTGTAACTCAAGGACGGCCTAGGCACGAAACACATGCCATATACTTGTTGGATACAGGTAGCCACTGTGTTCTTACGTCTGCTATGCCCCATTCTTCCATCAGGATTTCTGAACTCTATAGCCTTATGGGACCACAGGTGGATATGTGATCAGACATTGTCCAAATAGACATTATGTGGTACATGACTGTGGGTATATGTGTGTGTCCTTTACACTCATCCTTCTAGAATTATCTTATTATTATTTTGTTGCTGTTATTAACTGTTATTCATTTAGCCCCTGGCTCATGAGAACCCCATGAAAAGAGGATAAAATACTGCCAGATCCTGTGCCACTCCCTTGATCACTTGTGAATCAGACCATTGTGATGCACAAGAGTTTTCATTGGCTGATTTTTGGAAGTAGATTGACAAGCTTCTCCTTCTAGTCCATTTTAGTATGGAAGCTCTTCTGAAACCTATTCAGCATGATAATAGCATGTAAGCCACCACTGACAGACAGCTGGTGGCTATGCACAATATGTATTGACTGGGAACCGAGCCCAGGTCTCTGCATGGCAGGTAAGAATTCTAGCACTGATCCACCAGTGAATTGTCTTCTAGGATTATAGGCCTGTATGGTCCTCACTGAGACTGATTGTTCAACACTGGGCTTGTATAATAATACAGGATATAATTTTTTGATAAAAACATACTTTTGATTTGCTCTTTAACTTTAGTAACACAATCGTCACTATTAATTATGATTATTCTAAGAAGTTTAGCCAATCCAGTCTTAAAAAACTCTAAAAAGTAGTTATCCTTAATGCATTCTTTTTACAGATTAGGAAACTGAGATTTAAAAATTATTAAATATTTTTTCTATGACCATATATTCCATGTCACTCTAATGCCTGAGTACAGGTTTTACTTGAGAGCTTATCCTGTCCTGAGTCAAGAAGGTCTCATCATTTGTATTCACAGATAGTCGGCTGTTGGCTAATGTCCACCACAGGTGGGGAAGCGATAACCTACTGGTTAAGGCAGCTTCTCTTTGACCAAAGGCAACTCTCTGGAGATGAAGGCAGTCACAATGGTTACCAAAGAACACTCATACTGTATATTGCCTGGCAGAGATCTTGACTGGGAACCACCAGTATCAGTTACCATCTACTCCTTGCATCTCTCCTACCTACTTGTTTCACATATTAATCTAACTCCATCCTAACACAGCTTTTTTAGGATTCTGATTGGTAACATTTTTGAGAAAACTTACAGGAATAGGGGAATAGGGGAAGTCCTAGTGACTTAGTGGTTAAGAGTTTGTCTGTTAACCAAACATCAGCAGTTCAAATCTACCTGCTGCTCCTTGGAAACCCTATGGGGCAGTTCTACACCATCTTATAGGGTCACTATAAGTTGGAATTGACTCAATGACAATGGGTTTATAAAAAGAGGATTGGTTAGTGGAGCAAACCGTTGCCTTCCTTGCTGCAGTTGTTCTCAAGCACCATTGTAATTTTATTTTTTCCCTGTAACAGTGTTGATAGTAAGATATTCGATGGCACTTGGCTGGCTAGCATGAGCCTTTGGATAGTGATAGCATGGATGCATGTCTGTGGGCAGAAAAGACAGCCCAATACCTAGAATATGTTGATAGATTCCAGTCAGTGATGAATTGTTACCACCACCAGTGGAAAGGAATTCGGTATAACCTACTTGCTGGCTGCTTGCTTTTCTTGACAGATGCTACTTTTCCAAGTACTCAGCATCTTTAACTTTTCCTGGAAGGTTGACATTCAAGAATGGCAAGCACTAAATCAGCATTACCGAGAGAGGTGTCACACTATCCAGTTCATAAACAGCCTTCCTTGCCATCATAGCTACCCTCTTTATGAGTTAATTGTGCAGGTACCAGGATGGTCATGGACAGAGGCTGGAAGACACCTACTGTCTGAATTATCTTGCCACTGAGTATTTGATTTTTGTTCTGTAGTTGTTGCTCTCTGCAACATCATGCTTTCTCATAGATGTGTGTCTACATGCCACTTTTCCAACTTCCCTTTGTGCTAGAGCTTCTATCTCTTTCTAAGCCTCTGACCAACCAGATCATCCATTCTCTCTGTTCATGAATCTTTGTATACTCATACCTTTGGGTATTTCTCTCTACATTCACAGCGTATCACTGTAGGCGGTGTCTGAAGTTCTGTGGAATATGGTGGGCTTTCCCTTCAACACTGTCTTTCAGGCTACCCCTGAGTGGGGATATGATACAACTACAATCCACTTTTTTTGGCTTGCACATACTTATTAACATCAGTCATCTGTGAGCCAAGTATTTCATTTTTCCTTTTCCATGAGCTAGTCATAAAAGAGGAAAACCTTGGTGGCATAGTAGTTAAGTGCTACAGCTGTTAACTAAAAGGACAGAAGATTGAACTCACCAGATGCTCCTTGGAAACTCTGTGGGGCAGTCCTACTCTGTGTTCTAAGGTTGCTATGAGTTGGAATCAACTTGATGGTAATGGGGCTTTAGTCATAGAAGATGCTCTTGTGGTTACAAGTGAGAGCTTAGTGAAAAGCACCAGAACAAGATGAGTTCTGAGTCAACTATTCATATAGCTTTCTTGTGACATCCAGACCAGCCTGAGCTTGATTCTGGATGTGCCACAACCATTTATTATGGGGTATTGAAATAATTGCCCTACCTTATGGTTTGGTGGGCATGACAGCACACAGCTTTAGATAAATGTAGTCACCAGTCACTTAACTCCCAGCTTCTACCTCATATTATGCACAATGATCAATTCTTTGTTGTGAGTAGTATAAATGTACTTAGAAGTCATAGGAGTTTCTTTTGTGACTCTCTTATTGGTCCTTGCCAAAGGAAATATGCATTTTTCTTTCCCTATCACAGGTACCTTTAATACTATGGAACATGCTGAATTCTACAGATCCAATGTCAGGTCTTTCAGAACCACAGCTTCCACTGCTTCAGAGCGCTCTGTCTTCCTGGGTCCAAATTCAAGCTGACAATCTTCAGGCTAATACAATGAATGTAGAGTTAGTCTCCATTACAGAGTATGCCACGTTCAAAACCCTGCCAAGGGTCATACTTCAGATTTTTCTTTTTTGTGGTAGCTGGATGAAATATTTCTCACTCTCTGGATTACAAGTGTCTTTCTGAGGCATCCAGAGTACTGCCACTTCTTGATCATCAAGGTTAAGGAATATGGTACTACTTTCCAAAGAACATCGAGATGGTATAGGTCTCTTCTATCCAAACCATACCATAGACCAAGAGAATTAACATAAATCTTGAAATATGTCATTGACAGTATATTCCATGTGAATGTAAACTGCTTTCAAAATTACTTTTTGTTGATATGAAAAGAATGTATTTGCCAGTTCAATAGCAATAGGGTACACTTTATCTCCCTGAAATTGGATTAATTTGCCCTAATAAAGACAATCACATCAGGGACAGTAGATTCAACCAGTTTTTCCAGAGACTAGACCGGTAAGTGAAAGACAATATAGCAGTAACAATCATCCCTGCATGTTTTAAGTTTGTGAATGTAACATTAATCTTGTTGTTGTGCTTGGGTACTGTTTTTTACTTATTTTAATTGATAACTGAGAGTGGCTAGTTTTAAGGATTCCTACTTGGGTTCTCTGCTTCATCACTCTTACTCTATAGGTCAAACAACCAGTGTGAAGTTTCGACCAACAGCTAAATACATCCATTCAATTTATACATTTGAAAATCAGAGAAATTACAGTTAAATTTGTCCATAGACTGAGAAACTCCACTGGGAGCCAAATTTAGCCAGAACTCTGTTTATTACCTTACTCCCATATATCTCTAACCTAAGTGGGGGAGTAGGGAGTAGAATGGTATTTCAGGTCTTCTGGCATCAGATTAAACTTGAATCATATATCCAACACCTTGAAAGATCCATGTATTCCCCTTTTTCAACTGCTTCATAGTGTCATTACCTAATTGAGTATAGTACCTTTTGTAAACTCTGGTGATGTAGCAGGTAAGTGCAACATCTGCTAACCAAAAGATCAGCAGTTTGAATCTACAAAGCATTCCTTGGAAACTCTGTGGAGCAGTTGTACTCTTCCTTTAGGGTCGCTATGAGTCGGATCCGACCTGAAGGTGGGTATTTTTGGGGGGTTGTTAGTCCCATTAGGGAAGAACTGGGAGAAATCACTGAGTGATACACTTGCTGTGCTGTTGCAAACACTTTCATCATGGGAACCTGGCATCTCCTTCAATCAAGGCCTCTGAATCTGAGAGGTGGCCACAGTCTGGAAACTGGGCAAATAAGTGTGACTTTCTACTGGAAAGGAAAACCCTTGCCTTCTGTTAATCTGTTCTTCTCTTTCTTTCTTTTTTATGGTACTTTAGATGAAGATTCACAAAACAAACTAGCTTCTCATTAAAAAGTCAGTATACATATTGTTTTGTGAAATTGGTTCAGTCCCATGACATGTCTTCTTCTTGACCTTGGGTCCCTGTTACCATGCATCCTGTTCCTGCCTGCCTTCTAGTCTTTGTCCCTGGCCTGGTGTGCCCTGTGAGTCTTATTTTGTTTTGCGGGCCTATCTAATTTTTGGCTGAAGTGTGAATCCCAGGAGTGATTTTACTACTGAGTTAAAGTGTTGTCCAGAGGCCATACTCTCAGGGTTTTTCCATTCTTTGTCAGACCAATAAGTCTGACCTTTTTTTGTGAGTTAGAGTTCTTTCCTACAGTTTTCCCCAGCTCTGTCTGGGATTCTCTTTCGTGATGCCTGTCATAGCAGTTGTAGCCAGGCACTGTCCAGTTTTGCTGGACTCAGTCTGTTGCAGGCTGTTGTAGCTGTAGTCCATTAGTCCTTTGGGCTTATCTTTTCCTTTGGTCTTTGATTTTCTTTTCTCATTTATTCTTGATTCCTTTTGATTATATACATTCAGTAGTACCCTTGTTGACTGCTCACTTATCTTGTTCCTAGGAGAACCATGGACTATGAGTCATTTCTAAAGATCTTTGCAAGTCAGCAGGCCTTTTAGAAGCCACTCTAGCTTTTGTAAGCATACTTTTCCAAAATCCTCTCATCTTAATTGCTTCTAGGTAGCAAGATTCTGTAACAGCACCCCTTACCATGAGTTAAGGTCCTTGGACGGTACAAACATTTAGGTGCTCAACTACTAGCCAAAATACTGCTAGTCTGAACACACCCAGAGGCACCTTGGAAGGCAATAAAGGAAGACTGCTTCTGAAAAGTCTCAGCCTTGACAATCCTATGGAGCCATTCTATTTTGCATACATGAGGTTACCATGAGTTGGAATCAACCTGAAAGCAACTAACAGCAATGGCAACAACCATAAGTCTCACCTACAGAGGACAGACGTTATTGAGCTTTGCAAGAATGCTAGTCTACTCTTCACCAGTTTGTTTCTTATTGCCTTAATAAGTGGAGGGTCCTCTAGGCCCTCCTAGGAAAATGACTTTTCAGTAGATTTTTCATTGTTGTGTAATAGACCCATTCAAACATGCTCTCTAAGACTTTTGAGCTCTTCTTTCCAGTTTGCCATGGTAGTTCTGGCATTTTTATTTGATTTAATACAGGCTATAACTTTTTCCAAGCTTCTAAGAGTAATTCAAGCAAAGTGTTAGAACTATTACTTAAGGCTCTTGCTAAAGAGTTAAATTTTGTATCTCTAAAGAGTTTCTTCATATTGACAAACTCTCCTTTATCCAATGTTGTTTTATACCCTCAGCCACATCTCTCAGGATTCACTCTTAGATAAACTGTATCTGCCTTGTCCCAGAACTCTCAAGATTCACTTTTAAACATGTTCTTCTGATTCTCACCAGCCCATATTATCCAGAAACTACAGCAACTCCTGTGTATAATCTCTCTTATTCTTTAACACATCCATCACTTCTGCTGACTTGCTTTGCTAAGGTTTGACCTTAATTTTGGGCCTGTTTCCCATGAAGCCATGAAAGGGCAGATTTTGAGAATGGTATTCATCATTGACTTCTTTGGCATAGACTTCAATTGTGTCCTCTGCATATTCTTAAAGTAAGAGTGCCCTTTCTTCTGGGACAGGGTGGTGGACTGAGCGACTTCTGAAGGCCTAATTGGTACAGAAAACTGAAGATGTGAGGCTTCCCAATTCATCTACCCATATAATACCATCTCAAATCATAGGGTCCTACTTTTTCCCTGTCAGAGTCCTGTATTATTGTAAGGAAACTTGCCTAGGTCAAGAATCTTCTGAAGTTCTGCCAGTATTACATGTAAATACTGTACCTAATTTTTTGCTGATTCTGTTCTCTGGCATAAGGAGACGCCAGAGGAGGCCTGTGATGCTCACATTTGCTTTAAATTATTGATTAAGAGGTATGAGCCTTTTATTTTCCCTCTTCAATACATTAATGGTACTTAGCAATAGTCACTCAATTTTAGAGTCCTTATAGTTACTATTTCAACATATCCCTCCAGTGCCTGAGAAATTGTACCAGCCAGGGTCTCCTACTATCCTATCCAACTGTCCTCAAGTGAAGGTCTTTGTAACTGCATGCTAGAGCATGCCAAAGACTGTCAATATAACATCTACCATCACTGATCCAACTAGCAAGTCATCCAGCCACAAAGTGCTATCCATGGGGTCTGAGTTTTAGGATTAGTTCAAGTACGAACTTACTTAGGTTGTGTTCTTTAAAAGCAGAGCATAAGATGGGGATTCTTGTTTAAGTCATTACAGAGAGAATATTCTCAAATAGGTTTTGTTGGTTTGGTGGTAAATTATCACTCTCCATGTGGGAGACTCAGGTTTGATTCCTAGCCAATGCACCTAGTGTACAGATACCACCCATCTGTCAATGGAGGGTGTGTGTTACTATGATGCTGAACACATTTCAGTAGAGCTTCTGGACTAAGGCAGACTGAGATGGAAGTTCTGGAGATATGTACTGCTGAAAATTTGCCAGTGAAAATCCTAAAAATCTCAAAGATCTGATTTGCAACAGATTATGGGAATGGCACAGGACTGGGAGGAATTTGTTCTGTTTTTAATGGGATTGTAGGAGAAGGAGATGAAGGGAGCAGAATAGAGAAGGCAACAAAAACTCTGCACGATTTCTATGAAGGCAATACCTAACATCATTCTAAATGGATACTCTGAAAGCACTCCCTATGTGAATAAGAACCTAACAAAAATACCCTTTATCATTACTTTTATTCAACATTGTACTTGAGGTCCTAGAGAGAAGAGTTTAGCTGAAGAAAGAGATGAAGGGCAACACAGTTGGTAAGAAAGAAGTAAAAATATCTCTACTTGCAGATGATATGATATTATACAAAGAAAACCCTAAAGAATCCACAGTATAATTACTGAAAGAGTTCAGAAAAGTATCAGGGTACTAGATAAACATGTAAAATTCCTACAGATCAACAAAGATAACATTACCAAATCAATACCATTTATAATAAATATGATATAAATAGATGATAATAAAGATGATATGAGTAGAATACTTAAGAATAAATCTAACCACAGATGAAAAAGACCTATACAAAGAAAATTGCAAGACACTTGCAAGAAACCAAAAGAAACCTACATAAGTAGAGAAACCTACATAAGTAGAGAAACCTACCTTGCTCATGGACAGAAAGACTCAACATTGTGAAAATGTCTATTCTAACCAAAGCGGTCTATAGATACAATGCAATGCCTATCCAATTTCCAGTGGCATTTTTTGATGAGATGGATAAACAAATCACTAATTTCATATGAAAGGGGAAATGGTCCCCTGCAAGTAAAACATTACTGAATAAGAGGAACGAAGTGGGACACCTCACACTACCTGACTTTAGAACCTATTACATCACCATAGTAGTCCAAACAGCTTGACACTGGTACAACATATACATAGGACAATGGGACAGGATTGATAGTCCAGACATTAAAACTATCAGCAGCTGATATTTCACAAAGGCCCTAAGTCCATTAAATGAGGAAAATATAGCCTCTTTAACAAATGGTTTTGGCATAACTAGATTATTTGTCTGGGGAAAAGTAAAACAAGATCCATACCTAACATGATGCACAAAAAACTATCCCCAAATGGATCAAAAACCTAACTATGAAAACTAAAACCTGGAAGAAAAAATAGGGAGACTTCTAGGAACCCTAATAAATAGCATAAACATAAACAAGGCATCACTAATAATGCACAAATAGCAGAAGAGAAAATAGATAACTGGATCTCCTAAAAATCAAACACTTATGTACATCCAAAGACTTTTCCCAAAGGATACAAGGACAGCATACAGATTGTGAAATTTTTTTCCCTAAGAAAAATATGATCAGCATCTAATCTCTAAAATCTGTAAGATACAGCAAAACCTCAACAAGAAAAAGACAAATAACCTAATTTTAAAATGGACAAAAGATAAAAACAGACACTTCACAAAGAGGACATATAAGTGACTAACAGATACATGAGGAAATGCTCACCATCATTTGCCATTAGAGACACATAAATCAAAACTACAATGAGATACCATTCACCCCCAAAAGACTAGCATTAACTCAAAAAACATAAAATAATAAATATGGAGAGGTTGTGGAGAGACTGAAACACTTCCGGTGAGAATGTAAAATAATGCAACCACTTTGGAAACTTATTTGGTGCTTCCTTAAAAAGATAGATAGAAGAACCATATGATCCAGCAATCCCACTCCTTGGAATTTTTATCCTAGACAAACAAGAGCTGTCACATAAATACATATATGCAAACTCATGTCCACTTCAGCACTATTCACAATAACAAAAAGAAGGAAACAATCTAGGTGCCCATCAACAGATGAATGGATAAACAAATTATGGTATGTTCACACAGTAGAAAACTATGCAATGATAGAGAACAACAACAAATCTGTGAAGCATCTCATAACATTGAGGAATCTGGAAGGCAATAAGCTGACTGAAATTAGTCCAAAGACCAATATTGTATGAGATTACTATTACAAGAACTCAAGAAAAGGTCAATACACAGCAGGAAATATTCTTTGACAGTTATGATGGTAGAGAGGGAGGGAAGGGGGTATTCACTAACTCTGTAATAGATAAGAATTATTTTAGGTGAAGGGAAGGGCAACACAAAATACTGGGGAAGTCAGCGCAACTGGACTAAATTAAAAGCTAAAATGTTTCTTGAGTACAACCCAGTACTTCAAGGTACTGAGTACCTAGGGCAGGAGTCTGGGGATCATGGTTTCTGGGGATATCTAGGTCAACTGGCATAAGAAAATTTATTAGGAACATGTTCTGAAGTGAAGTCAAGATGATGGAGTATTCAGATGCTTCCTGTGATCACTCTAACAACAGACCCCAAAAAACAAATGAATCTATTACATAAGACATCCTAGTAGCCCTAACCACCAAACAGAAAGGTGAGAAATTGGACTGAGGAACAGGGAAGGGAAAGTAGGCCCAGAAACACATAGAACCTGCCAGACCTGAAAAACTGGAAAGTTGTTGCAGTCAGTGTGGTGAGTGGATTGGTGGCAGCTGGAAGGCATCCTCCTCAGCAATAAAAACTGACTGGAAAAACCACTCATGCTTCTAGAAGCAATGAAAAACAGTACAGAACATCAAAAATTAATTTTTTGTGAGTAACTGTCATGGGTTGAATTGTGTCCCCCCCACAATATGTGTAGCATGTGGCTGGGATATGATTCCCAGTATCTTGGGACTGTCCTCCATTAAACTGTATGTTAAAAGATTAGGGTGGGGCTGTAAATTCCTGCATAGGATTACTTCCTTGCTCTGCTGTAGGGGGAGTTTCCCTGGAGTATGGCTTACCCCACCCTTAATCCTTTTCAGCCTGCAAGAGATAAAAGGAAAGAGAAACAGAGAGAATTGGGAACCTCGCATCATCAAGAACTCTGCACCGGGAGAAGAGCGCATCCTTCAGACCTGAAGTTCCTGCGCCAAGACGCTCCCTGGACAAAGATTGATGCAATGCCGGACTTTGCTCTAGAGCCAACAAGGGGAAAGCCTTCCCCTGGAGTGGTCACCCTGAACGTGGACTTGCAACCTACTGGACTGTGTAAGAATAAACTTTCCTTTGTTAAAGCTATCCACTCTGTGGTATTTCTGTTAGAGCAGCCCTAGCTGACTAAAACAGTAACCTACCACACACAGATCTAAATCTTTCCTTTAAGATAGAACTGTCTCCCTTCTCCCAGTTCTCCCTGCATTTCTCCCTCTACTATACTATGTCCAGCTGAGTAGTCTGATATCATTAACTGGGCAGAAGTAGGACTCCTTATGCCTGCCTGAGCCTTTCTTGGAGACTCAAGAGAGGGAACAATTTAACAAACTGTGAGAGCGGAAAGAAAATCTGCTGACTCCCCTGAACCATAAATTCAGGGTAGAAACAGTTCCTTCACTTATATTCAGATGTAATGGGAGAAGCCATCCTCACAGACACTCAGGGTTGCTTATTAGCCTTCCACCTTTCTCAGCATCTGCATCCAGATACCTGTGCATACACCACTCACCCCTCTTCATGCAGGACAGTAGGCAAGAGCCTGGACCACACACTCAGTGACCGACTACCTGGATACCTGAGCTGAATCCATACAAGAAAAGTAACACACAACGTTTAGCAAAGGACAGAATATCCAGAAAAAGGTTCAATAAAGACACAGAAGATCTAAATGCCACAATCAATTAACCTGACCTCACAGACATACAGAACACTACAGCCAACAGAAGCCAAGTTTACTCTCTTTTCCAGTGCACGTGAATCATTCTCCAGGAAGGAAAACCTGATGATGTAGTAGTTAATGGCTATAACTGCTAACCAAGAAGTCATCAGTTCAATCCTCCAGGTACTCCTTGGACACTCTACTGAACAGTTTTACTATGTCCTATAGAATTGCTATGAATGGAAATCTACTCAATGGCACTTTTTTTTTTCTTTTTGGTTTAGGCTACAAGGCAATCTTTAATGAAATTCAAAGTACTGAAATATTACAGAGCATCTTTTCAGAACATAAAGCCATAAAAGTAGAAATCAGTAACAGAAAAAAGAAGGAAAAAAAAATCAAAGACATGGAAACTGAAAAACTCTTTGCTCTAAAATGACTGGGTTATAAAAGAAATACAGTAGGGAATAAAGAAATCCACAAAATTCAATGAAAACACATCCTAACAGAACCTTTGGGACACAACAAAAGCAATGCTCAGAGGTCAATTTATCTCAATAAATGCACACATCCAAAAAGAAGAAAGGGCTCAAACCAGAGAATTATTTGTACAAACTTGAACAAGGGGAAAGAGAGCATAAAAAGAATGCCTCAGGCATCAGAAGAAAGCAAATAATAAAAATTACAGTGAAACTAAATGAAATAGAGAATGGGAAAAAATGGCTGGAAGAATTAACAAGCTCAGAACTTTTTTTTTTTTTTTTAATGTCAACAAAACTGATAAACCACTGGCCAAAGAAATACATGAAAGGAAACAAATAACTTCAGTAAGAAATGATATGGGCTATATCACAACACACTGAAATGAAATTAAAAAAATCATAACAGAATACTGTGAAAATTGTACTGTAATGATTGGAAAAACTAAAGGAAATGGAAAAGCTTCTAGAAACATGTTACTCACATAAACTAACACAAATAGAAATAAAACATCTAAATAAACCTACCACAAGAGAAACAACTGAAAATGTAATTTAAAAACAAAAAAGCTCTGGCCCTGATATCTTCAGTGGAAAATTCTATTAAACTTTTAAAGAAGAGTTAACACCATTATTATTAAAGGCATTTCAGAGGACAGAAAAAGATGAAATACTCTCAAATTCATTCTATGACGCCAGCATAGCATTGATACCAATAGCAGGTAAAGACAGCACAAAAAGGAAAATTAGAGACCAATATCACTTATGAACACAGAAACAAAAATCCTCAACAAAATTTTAGCCAACAGAATTCAACAGCATATCATAGAATAATTCACCATGATCAAGTGGAATCATACCAGGGATTCAGAGATAGATTAACATTAGAAAAACAATCAATGTAACCAACCACAAAAAGATTAAAAATACTACATTTTATCAATTGATAGAAAAAGGCCATTTCACAATGTCTAACACTGATTCATGATTGAAAACTCTCAGTAAAATAGGAATAGGTGGGAAATTCCTCAACATAATAAAGGGATTTATAGAAAGCCAACAGCTAACATCATCCTAAATGCAGAGAGTCTGCAAACATCCCTCTTGAGAACAGAAACCAGATGAGGATGCCCATTGTCACTACTTTTATTCAACATTGTGCTGGAGGTTCTAGCCATAGCAGTCAGACAGTACAAGAGAATAAAGAGTATCCAAATTGATAAGGAAGAAATAAATGTATTTCTACCTGCAGATGAGATGATCTTTACTTATGAATAAATCTAACTAGAGACATAAAAGACCTGTACAAAGAAAATCAGAAGACTCTACTGTAAGAAACAAAAAGAGACCTACATAAGTGTATAAACCTACCTTGCATGTGGATAGGACTAGTCATCATCATGAAAATATCTGTTCTACCCAAAACAATCTACAGATACATTCCAATCCCCATAGAAATTTCAATGGCATCTTTTAACGAGATGGAAAGACAAATCACCAACTTCATACGGAAAGGGAAGAAGTCTCAGATAAGCGTTACTACAGAAGAACAAAATGGGAGGCCTCACACTACCTGACTTTAGAAACTATTACATTTCCATTGTAGTCAAAACAGGTTGGTACTAGTACAAAAGTAGATACATAGACCAGTGGAACAGAGCTGAGAATCCAGATGTAATATCATTCATCTATAAGCACTGATATTTGAGAAAATGCCAAAGTCAATAAATTGGCTTTAAAAAAAAAGGCATTGGTATAATTGGATATGCAACTGCAAAAAAAGAAAAGAAAAAGAAATAAGACCCACATCTCACACATTACACAAAACCTAACTAAAAATGGATCAAAGACCTAAATGTAAAATCTAGAAAAATAAAGATCACAGAAAAAAAATTAGAGATAATGTTAGGAGCCCTGATACATGACTTAAACAGACTACAAAACATTACTAACAATGCATAATGCACAAACACCAGAAAAGAAATTAAATAACTGGGAATTCCTAAAAATCGAACACTTATGTTCATCCAAAGATTTCCACAAAAGAGTAAAAAGACAACCTACAGGCTAGGAAAAAAACTTTGGCTACCACAAATCTGATCAGCATCTTACATCCATAATCTACAAGATACTGCAAAAGCTCAACAAGAAAACTACTACCCAATGAAGAATGGGCAAAGTACATGAAAAGACACTTTACCGAAGACATCTAAGCAGCTAACATGAGGTAATGCTCATGATGATTTGCCATTAAAATCCAGTGCTATCAAGTCGGATCTGACTCATGGTGACCCCAGAGAAATTCAAACAACAATACACTGAGATATCATCTCACCAAAAAGGCTAGCATTAATTAAAAAATAAACAAACCCCCACCCCAAAATTATAAATATTGAAGAGGTTGTGGAGACACTGGAACACTTTTACACTGCCCATGGGAATGTAAAATGGTACAACCAATTTGGGAATCAGTTTAACACTTTCTTAAGAGCTAGAAATAGAAATACCATGTGATCCACCAATCCTACTTCTTGGAAAATATCCTAGAAAAATAAGAGCTGTCTCATAATTAGACACATGCATACCAATGTTTATTGCAGCACTGTCCACAATAGCAAAAAGCTGGACTTACTTACTTACTTACCAGATGACTGGTTAAACAAACCATAACATATTTGCATTATGAAATTTATGCAATGATAAAGAATAGGGTCATCCTTGGGAAACATTTCACACCATGGAGTCATCTGAAAGATGTTATGCTGAGTAAAAGTAATCAGTTGCAGAAGGACAGATATTGTGTGAGACCAGTATTACTAGGACTCAAGAAAAGGTTTAATTATGGAAGAAAATAGCCTTTTATAGTTACAGAGTGGGGAGGGAGAGCTGTATTCATTGATTAGCTAGTAGATAGGAATTGGGTTAGGTGAAGGGTGTGATAGCACCCAGTAGAATGGAGGTCAACACAGCTGGATTATAACAAAAGCTAAGAGGTTTCCTAAACATAGACTAACATTTCAAAAGACAAACCAGTAGGGGCAGGGGTCTGTGGACAATGGTTTCAAGAGATATTTAGGTCAAGTGGCATAAAAATTTTTTAGTAAAGTGTTCTGCATCTCACTTTGTTAAGTGGCATCTGGGGTCTTCAAAGTTAAACAGCCATCTAAGTATCATCAATTGGTCCCAACCCACCTATAGCTGTGGAGAATGAGGGACACCAAAGACATGGGGAAAATATGAGCCCAAGAGACAAAAGGGGACGTACGATCCAGAGACTATATCAGCATGAGACTAGGAGTACTAGATGGTGCCAGGCCACCACAAATGACTGCCCTGATACAGATTACAACATAACAGTCCCTGATGTAGAGGGAGAAAAACGTGTGTGCAGAACTAGAACTCTACTGAAAGACCAAATTTGACGATCCTTCAGACTGGAGACTCCCCTGAGGACACAGACCCCTGATGCTCTTTTAGCCCAGAACTAAAACTAGTCCTGAAGCCAGTACTTCAGATGAAGATTGGACTATAATAAGACAAAAAATGATGTCAACAGAGTGGACTATTTGGCTTCAGTATATACATGACACTGACTGAGCAGCTCCTGTCTAAAAGTGATATGAGAGGGTGCAGGGAGACAAGTGCTAGTTGAATGGACACAGGAAATACAAGCTGGAAAGTAGGACTGTTCTGTCACAGGGTAAGGAGAACAGCTAGAGTTGCATAGCGGTATATGTGCAGGATTTTCTACAACAAATTGGCTTGGATTGCAGTTTCAGTTAAAGCACAACAAAATATTTTTTTAAAAAAGGAGGGCAGAGTCCACTCATCTCTTTATATCCCTCTGGAAACAAGACTTGAACCAATAATCAAATGGAGCCTTGTGATCACTTAGTGAGCCCCCAAGACACGGCACAGAGCTGTTAATTTGGACTTGCATACCACCGAATGATAAACCTCCTCTCTTTCACTGACTCCTGCTCCTGGCTAGCCCTGGCTCTCATGGACTGAAGGTAAATGCACAATTTTGACTTTTTTTTTTCTCTGTCTTGCCCAGTGGATGGAGCTGGGTCTTGCCTAGTGGCTAGACTCAGACACACTGCTGGTGGGATAGGCAGGCAAAATTGCTATATTTTGAGAGCCAAGCTTAGGACTCTGTTCATCTAGCCATTTTGGGCCTGTCTTTATATCACTGCCACAGCGTGGTTTGTATGGAACCGCAGTGCCTGTGTGTGGGACACCACATTGGATACTGATATTTTAGTGGGATCTAATACTTAGCCTGGGAGCCAGCACCTGCAAACAGGACAGTGCTTCACTGACAGGAAAGAAGTACTTTACACAGTGTCACCTACGGTGGGGGCCAGGCAACAGAGGTGGGGGACTACCTCTCGGCACCTTTAGCCCCTCTCTCTGCTGACCGTGTGGAGCGCCCCATCTTGGACACAGTGGCTGCAGCTGTACCTAGTTTGGGAGTCATAGCCTGCCCACAGGAGAGCACTTTTCTACCAGAAAAACAGTAGTTTACACAGTGTCACCTAAGACTGGGCCAAGTCAGCAGAGGCTAACAGGGCAGTAGCATTGCTGTATTTTGAACTAGTTTGTATCATCTGGCGGTGGATATAGAGGTGCTTACTTTGCCAGTTGGGAAGAGGGACCTCTACATCTGAAAACCTGACTGACGTGGGAAGTGGTCAGATACCTTTTGTTTTACATTTTAAGACAGCCTAGAGAAACACTTGCAGTCCATCCTCACAGTATCTGTTCCAGCCTTTACTTACTCACAAGAAACCCAAAAAGGAACAAATCCTTGTGGCATACAAGAAATCACCCATGGCTTCAGAAGGCTCACAAACAAAACAACCAAGGAGTTTTCCAGATGAAGAAACTTTTCTGAAATCATCAGTAGGTGAGTACAAAATGATTATATACAGAGCGCTTCTAGACCTTATACAAAATACAGCACAACAAAATGAAAAATTAAGCAAGCTGTTCAGTCTGATGGAGCACCAGTACTCTGAAATCCGACAGACTAAGAACAAAATCAAAGACATAGAAACTTCCATTCAAAGTCAGGAAAACAGAATGCAACAAATGGAAAAAAAAGAATTTCTGACTTGGAAGACAGAGCTACTGATGCCAGCATCTATAAGCCAAGCCAAGCCATAGATACTCACGAGCCATGAGCATCTATAAGAGAAATCAGAAAAAAGAAACAAGAAAAATGAAGAAGCGTTAAGAAGCATGTGGAACTCTATTAAGAAGAAAAACCTTCAATTAATTGGAATCCCTGAACAGGATGAGACATCTGAGAACACAGAGAGTAATGTTGCTGAGCTGCTGACAGAAAACTTCCCAGAAATCATGAAGGAAGAGAATATAGATATCCCAGATGCCTATTGTATGCCACCCAATATAGATTTCAAAAGAAAGACTCCAAGCTATATTATAATCAAGCTTAACAAAATGAAACATAAGCAGCAATTATTAAAGGCATCAAGACTCAAACCAAAGCTAACATTTCAGAGGGAAACCATGTAGGCTTTCATCAGATTTATCAGCAGAAACCATGCTGGCATGGAGATAGTGGCATGATACATTCAAAGCCTTGAAAAAGAACTTCCAATCAAGAATTATATATCCTGCAAAACTATCTTTCAAATATGAAAATGAAATTAACTCATTCCCAGATAAACAGAAACTCAGAGACTTTGTAAAAACCAAACCAAAACTACAAGAAATACTGAAAGAAGTTCTTGGTTTTGGCTTAGAAGAACAAAACCACTAACTTTATATTTTAGAATGACAGATAATTCAGAACTCTACTCAGGGAAGGTTCCAAATTCAATCACAGCTTTAATACTGAAAGAAACAATCCAGTGGTTATCATGAAAATATGGTGCCATCATATTAGAAAGAAGGATGTACTATAGTCATTATAGTCCTTCCAGATGGAGAGGAAGGTGACAAGACTGGTAGTAATTAAAATTGGGTTTATATATAGTTTATTAAGGGGGATCATAGGGGCAGCCATAAAGCACAACAAAGATGTAACATACCATATCAAGAAATGTAACACAGGAGTCTCAACAACTACAAAAATCAGCTCTGAAAAAGGTGAAAAATCAACTCACAAAAAAAGAATGTCCTTGAACAGACTAATAAGAACAACAGAGAAAACATCAACACAAAAATAAACATATCACAATGGCAGTACTGAACACATACCTATCAATATTTACATTGAATGTGAATGAACTGAATGCTTCAGTAAAGAGACATAGAGTGACATGTTGGATCAAAAGACCTGACCCATCCATATGTTGTCTCCAAGAAACTCACTTGAGACTTAAACATAGGAACAAACTGAAAATTAAAGGATGGTAGAATATATATCCAGCTAACAATGAACAAAGAAGAGCAAGTGTGGCAATTCTAATCTCAGACAAAATCAATTTTAATGTAAAATCCACCATCGTGGACAAAGGTGGACACTTTGTTGCTGAAAGGTTCAGTACACAAGCAAGACTTAGCTATCTTAAATACTTATGCACCTAATATCAGAGCACCTAAATACATCGAAGAAACACTGACTGCACTCAAAAAAGAGATCACTCCACAATAATAGTGGGATACTTCAACACTTCACTCTCAATACTGGACACATCATCTAGAAAAAAGCTCAGTAAAGATACAGAAGACCTCATTGCCACAATTAACCAACTAAACCTCATCGATATATACTGAACTTTCTATCCATCAGCAGACAACTATACCTTCTTCTCCAGTGCACATGGAACAGTCTCTGCAATAGACCGAGTGTTAGGACATAGTGAAATTTTTAACAAAATCCTTACCGTTGAATTAATGCAAACCATCTTCTCAGATCATAAAACCATAAAAGTCGAAATCAATAGCAGAAAAAACATAAATAGAAAGTGAAACTCTTGGAAACTGAACAACACCTTGCTGAAAAAAACATAGGTTATAGAAGAAATCAAAGATGAAATAAAGACATTCATGGATTCCAATGAAAATGAAAACAACTCCTACCAGAACCTATGGAATACAGCCAAAGCAGTTCTCATAAGTCTGTTTATCTGCATAAATGCACACATCTGGAAGGAAGAAAGAAACCAAATTAAGGAACTAATGCTATAGCTTGGACAAGTAAGAGAGAGAACAACAGAGGAACCCCTTAGGCAACAGAAAAAAATAGATCATTAAGATTAGAGTGGAACTAAATGAGTTAGAGAATAGAAAAGAAATTGAAAAAATTGAGAAGGCCAAAATCTGGTTTTTTGAAAAGATCAACAAAATTGACAAACCACTGGCTAAACTTACTAAAGAAAAACAGGAAAGGAAACAAATAACCCAAATTAGAAATGAGAGGGGAGGAGTCACAACAGATCCAACAGAAATAAAAAATATCCTAACAGAATACTATGAAAGACCGTACTCTTAATAAATTTGAAAACCTAGAGGAAATGGACAAATTCCTTGATTCATACCAGCTACCCAAATTATCACAATGTGAAGCAGGACAACTTAATAAACCCATCACAAATGAAGAGATTGAAAAAGTGATCAAAAAACTGCTAACCAAAAAAAGCCCGGGTCCATATGGCTTCACTGCAGAATTCTTCCAAACTTTTAGAGAAGAGTTATCTCCAACACTACTGAAACTATTTCACAGTATAGAAAGGGATGGAGTACTCCCAAGCTCATTCTATGAAGCCAGCATAACCCTGATACCAAAACTGGGGAAAGACTCAACCAAAAAGGAGAATTACAGACCAATATCACTCATGAATCTAGATGCAAAAAGCTTCAATAAAATCCCTGCCAATAGAATACAACAACATATCAAAAAAAAATCAATCCATCATGACCAAGTGGGATTTACACCAGGGAAGCAAGGCTGGTTCAACATCAGAAAAGCAATTAATGTGATTAACCACATAAATATCACCAAAGACAAGAATCACCTGTTTTGTCCATTGATACAGCAAAGGCATTTGATAAAGTCCAACACCCAATCATGCTAAAAGTTCTTAGCAAAATAGGCATAAACGGAAAATTCTTCAGTGCAATAAGGGCGATTTATACAAAGCCAACTGCCTACGTCTTCCTGAATGGAGAGAGACTGAAGGAGTTTCCCTTGAGAACAGGAACTAGGCAAGGATGCCCACTGTCACCTCTCCTATTCAACCTTGTACTAGCAGTTCTAGCCAGAGCAATTAGTCAAGACCACGAAATAAAGGAGATTTGCATGGGCAAAGAAGAAGTCAAAATTTCCCTGTCTGTTGATGATATGATTGTATATGCAAAGAATCCCAAAGAACCTATAAGTAAACTATTCAGACTGATAGAAGAGTTCAGAAAAGTCTCAGGATACAAGATAAACATAAGTAAATCAGTAGGATTCCTTTATACCAACAATGGGACTGTTAATGAAGAAATCATCAAATCGATACCATTTACCATAGCCCCTAAGAAGATAAAGTAACTAGAAATTAACCAGAGAAATAACAGACCTTTACAAAGAGAACTACAAGCCTTTACTACAAGAAACTAAGAAAGACTTAGATAAATGGAGAAGCCTACCCTGCTCATGGATAGGAAGACTTAACATTGTGAAAATGTCTATTTTACCCAAAGCAATCTACTTTATAATGCAATCCCAATACAAGTTACAGCATCATTTTTTAATAAGATGGAGAAACAAATCATCTATTTTGTTTGGAAAGGGAAGAAGCTCTGGATAATTAAGGTACTACTAAAGAAGAAGAACACACTGGGAGGCCTCTCATTACCCAACCTTAGAACATAGTACACTGCCACAGTGGTCAAAACAGCCTGGTACTGGTACAACAACAAACAGATGGGTCAATGGAACAGAGTTGAGACCCCAGAGATGACACCATCTGCCTATGAACAGCTGATATTTGGAAAAGGCCCTAAGACATTAAACTGGGGTAAAAACAGTATCTTCAAATAATGGTGCTGGCAAAATTGGATATCCATCTGCAAAAAACTGAAACAAGATCCATATCTTACACCTTATACAAAAACCAACTCAAACTGGATAAAAGACCTAAATGTCAAATCTAAAATGATAAAGCTCATCCAAGAAAAGGTACGAACAACAATGGAAATTTTAATACACAATGTGGACAGACTTCAAAATCTGTCAACCAAACCACAATCAACAGAAGAGAAAATAGATAAATCAGAACTACTAAGAATCAAACACTTTTGCTCATGCAAAGACTTTATTAATAGAATTAAAAGGCCACTACAGCATGGGAAAAAATATCTGGCAACTCTATGGCAGACCGACGCCTGATCTCCATAATCTATGAGATACTACAAAGTATCAATAAGAAGAAGATAAATCATCCAATTAAGCAATGGGCAAAGTTGATGAACAGACATTTCTCTAAAGAGGAGATTCAGGCAGTCAAAAAACACATGTGGACGTGTTCACAATCTTTAGTTATTAAAGAAATTCAAATCATGACAACAATGAGATACTATCTCACCCCAACAAGGTTGGCCATGATCCAAAAACCCCAAAACAACAAATGTTGGAGAGGTTGTGGAGAAATTGGAACTCTCCGACTCGACAGGACTTGGCTTTGGCGTGGCTTACACTGTTGGTGGGGTTTCAAAATGGTCCAGCCTCTTTGGAAGACAATCTGGCGCTTCCTTAAAAAGCTGGACCTAGATATACCATTTGACCTAGTAATTCCACTACTTGGAATATATCCTACAGAATCAAGGCCATTCACAGCAATGGACACATGCACAATAATGTTTATTGCGGCACAGTCCACAATAGCAAAAAGATGGAATCAACCTAGATGCCCAACAATAGAGGAATGGATAGGTAAACTATGGTATATATACTCAAAGAAGCACTATACAATGATAAAGAATAATGATGATTCCAGGAACCATCTCATAACCTGTTTTCAACTGAAAAACATTATGTTGAGTGAAAGTAATCAGCGACAAAAAGACAAATATTGTATGAGATCCCTACGATTAGATCTTGTTTCAGTCAGCTAGGCTGCTCTAACAGAAATACCACAGACTGGATGGCTTTAACAAAGAAAGATTTATTCTTACACAGTCTGGTAGGTTGCAAGTCCATATTCAGGGTGTCTGCTCCAGGGGAAGGCTTTCCCCTTGTTGGCTCTGGAGGAAAGTCCGGTATTGCATCAGTCTTTGACCAGGGAGTGTCCTGATGCAAGAACCTCTGGTCTGAAGGACGTGCTCTGCTCCCGGTGCTGCGTGCTTGATGGTAGCGAGGTTCTCAAATTGTCCTTTGTTTCTTTTTCCTTTTATTCCTTGCAAGCTAAAAGCATTAAGGGTGGGGCAAGCCATACTCCAGGGAAACTCCCCCTACAGCAGGAATTTACAGCCCCACCCTAATCCTTTAACATACAGGTTAGCAAAACCACAGAATGGAGGACAGTCCCAAGATACTGGGAACCATATCCCAGCCACGTGGCTGCACACATTTTGGGGGGTACACAATTCCAACCATGACAGATCTCAAAAACAGACTTATGTATAGAGAAAAGACTCTTTGATGGCTCCAAGGGAGGAGAGGGTAGGAGGGCGATGGGGGGAGGGTTTAGGTTAGATAGTTGGTAGAAATTTGGTTGGGTCAACTCAGTGATAGCACACATTAGAAACAAAAACAATATTAAGCAGACTTCAACATAACTTCAATACTCCTTCCATATTAACCCAATATTGCAAGGGCAGAGTAGCTGGGACAGGGGGCAGGGGGCAGGGCACCACACTGTTAAGTGAAATCAAGGCCAATTGGCACAACTAGTATTTTGTAGGGCTGTCTGTACCCCACACTGGTGAGTGGTGTCTGGGGTCTTAAAAGCTGCCAAGCTGCCATCCAAGGGCACAGCAGATGGTCCCAACTCAGCAGGAACGGATGCTCACCGAGGACCAGAATGGCATGGGGTAAAGACAACCCAGAAGATAGAGAGACCCACATGAGTGGGTGCCTACATAGACTTGGGACTGGAAGAACCAGATGGTGCCTGGCTACCACCAGTGATAGCCACGATGGAGCTCACTAAGCTGAGTCTCATAGACAACACAAGAATAAAAAGCAGTGCACTCTGAGATCTCCACTAAAAGACTGCAATTGATCATCCAGTGGCTTCGGGGTTCCCCTGGGAGCATAGCCCCTGGCCCTGATGCTACCCTTGACCATAAATCATAATGCAGGTCCACTCTTCAGACACGAACGGATTGGTCTTGGCGACACAGAGTGACCATACATGGGGTGCACTGTATGGTTGTATGCATCTATAGGATATCATCTTGCTGACCTCTGGCTTGAGTAAGGAAAGTAGGTGGAGAGGAGGGGAAAGGAGACTGTTGGGAGGATGAGACATGTATGGAGCAGAATGAAAGAGTGTGCTGTCAGTGGGCAGGGAGAGCAGTGGAAGCTGCATATAGGTGGGCATGTAAATTTATATGGGAATGTACATTTTCATTCAGTCATAAAAAAAAAAGTTACGCAGCCCACTTTGGTGAGTGGCTTCTGGGGTCTTAAAGCTAGCCAGTGATCACCTAAGAATCATCTATTGGTCCCAACTCAGTTGTAGAAAAGGAAATTGAAATCTGAAATCTGATCTACAAACCTGTTTGCAGCTCTGGTTTTGGATGACTTGGAAATCTTTCAGGTTTCTTTCATAAGAAAGAAAAGTTTCAAGTGACTTCTCTGCTCCTCTATTCATACATCCAGGTGTTAACAGTAAAGTTGACATTAAGCAGCTTACTTCCTTCACATGAACGGTCCATTTCTGCTTAAATATTACAGTCTTAGGTGCTGATTCCAAAATGAAGCAGGACCCTCAGCCTTTTGTGAGCAGGCCAAGAACGGCAAAGCTACTTAACCATAGCTAATCTTTGGATTTCATTTTAGTATTTAGCATTCGAGTTTCATTCAAGGGCTGGAAGGAGCCTTTACAGGACTAATTATATCCAATGTATTATTTGAAAAATGGAAACTCTGAGGTACCACTGGATCCCTCAAAGTCACATAGGAAGTGAGTGACAAAGTTTGAACTAGAATCAGACCTTCAGTCTCCTCTTTTGAAATTGCATCTCAGCACCTTGAAAAGCATCTAGAGTTGGGCTATGAGCCATCATATTTGTACATAAACTTTCTTTTTAAAGCCTAGTGATATAACGTAAGCATGAAAATAGAAGTGTTACGCCAAGGACCAGTCTTGGAAGAATAAAAATTTTCTAGAGTGGTATGAGAGGTCTAACTAATTAAGGTTGCCTAGATTCTCTCTATGAGATGGACCGAACTCAACAGCAGTAGGGTTTTTTGGTAGATTCACTTTGCATAACCTTGGTGCCATAGTGGTTAAGGACTATGGCTGTTAGCCAAAAGGTTGGCAGTTTGAATCCAGCAGCACTCCTTGGAAACCCCACGGGGCAGTTTTATACTGTCCTATAGGGTTTCTATGAGTCAGAATCACCTTAGAGAAAGTTTTCCATTATCATAGCATCATCTTCCCTACTGTGGATAATTTTGAATAAGGTGTGCTTCATACTGAAAAGATGACCTCTTTTCTTATTTGGCCTCTCCTTTAAGTCTGACAATCTTTCACAGTATAGAAGTGACTGAGACAGAGAATATATTCAGTTTAGCACAGATCATCCTTTCTCTGCTGACTTCCTAAAAGAGTCTACTTAAATTAGGACATTACAGTCACAGTCATCAACATTGCAATCATTATCAAAACTGTTAACACTCACTGAAGACTTTCTATGAGCCATGCAATGGGTTATGAGCTTTATGTGCATTATCTCATTTAAACCTCACAACATTCCTAATGGATTAGTGCACTTAGTAGACACATTTTAAAGGTGAGAAAATGAATGTATGAAGAGTTTTAGTATTTTTCCCACAGTTGTATATGGTCACTATGAGTCAGAATCGACTCAACAGCAATGTTTACATATATGTATATATATATGTATATACATATATATATATATGCAGCTAGTATGTAATGACACCACATTTGAATAGAGATTGGCTCTTATCAAGCTTACCATCATAAAGACAATAACAAATGTTAGGTAATTGAATCAGAAATTAAATCACTTTCAAAGGGAAGGCAAATACCTTACATTTAGTTTAGAAATATATTATGTTTAAAGTCCCTTGATTCAGGGGAATACTCAACAATAAATCCTGGAATAGGACAAGATGAGAAGCTCTACTTTATAAAGGGATACATTCTTGCAACCACAAGAGCAAAAGCCCAAAACTAGTCCATGATTTGAAAAAATGGAGCTCAAAAGTCATTACCTTAATTACCTAGGCAACAGATTCCTTTATTTATGCTAATTATACTGAAAAATATTTATGCAAATGAATTACATATTATCAAGGGTTAACACCATATGTTCTAGATATCTCCTGCTTAGAGAGAGATCTGAGGAGATGTTTAAGAGGAATTTCCGCCATGGTAACCAGAGAAATTTGATATTACTGATATCTTGCATTGTAGATGACAAGAATTTTCCTGAGTCTGTATGCTCTAGACCTTCTTGGGTACCAGAAAGTCTTGGTAGTTTGTTCATAGTTTTTGCAAACAAATTAGATGTGTTTTGCATTTATAGTGCCTTAGCTTTATAACATTACAACACATGGGAAAAATAACAGGAAATGGAATAGATGAGGCAACATTACTGAACCTCCATATATAACATTATTAATAAATGATATATACAAAGCTCATACTATTAAATTCTTGGATTCTAAAATTAATGGAATCCAACATTTCATGTACACCTTTTTATAACTTGACTTTTTAAAATTATCCAAAGGTTAATTGTCAGACATTAATTTTTATCACTTAATAGTTGAGCTATAACCAAGGACTCCTACAGATCATAGATAGATTAAGAAACTATATCTAATGCTGGTTACATACACTTAGCATGTAGACTATAATGAGCAGGTTTCTTGTTGTAATGCTGTCTAGAGGGTTCTGACTCATGGCAGCCCTATAGGATGGAGTAGAACTGCCCCTCAGGTTTCTGAGGTTGTAATCCTCATGGAAATAGATTGCCACATCATTCTTCTGCGGAGCAGCTGTTAAACCACCAACCTTTTGGTTAGCCGGTGACTGCTTAACTAAACCTGCTTTGAATAAATTTAGTACATCTTTAGTAATCAAGGAAATCACGGTGACACTGTGGTTAAGTGCTACAGCTACTAACCAAAATGTTGGCAGTTCGAATCCACCAGGTGCTCCTTTGAAATCCTATGGAGCGGTTGCAGTTTGTGCTAGAAGGTCACTGTGAGTCAGGATGGACTCCACAGCAGTGGTCAGTGGGGTATTAATCAGAGGAGGCTTCTGGACTTTCTTCAGAAGACAATCTGGGTAGCCTGAGAAAAGTAAATAGATTGACAGGATATTGTGTAACTTACAGAATTAGCAAGAATTTCTGTAGAACATGGCTCAAAGACAAAACGCTAACAGTTCTCTAGGTCTAAGCAGTGAGAGAACTTTAAAAGTCTCTTGGAGCTCTAGTTAAATAAATGAACTTGAAGAATTTTAAGTTGTTTTATCACAAGCTTCATAATTCAAATTCCAGGAAGGCATTCTGTAACTGTTACGAATCACAATCTAATATCTCACTTGGAATAGAAAACAATGCCTTGTTTAACTATCCTGACAGGTTATACAATGAGAGACTATTAAGTTCTCCCCAGAAGTCATAATGCTTGCTCCGAAAGAAGGTGTGACGACTATTAGGAAGTCAAAAAAACTGACTTCTACAGGGTCATGGCAAGTCTCAATTTTTAAAATTTGCAATATCTAAATATCATAAAATCATAAGGCTACAGGAGAAGTCATAAAGAGGGACGATTTCAATTTAAATTTAAGTGTCTGAACCTGGCTTATATCATAAACCTTTAGAAAATATTATAGGCTATATCTATATAGTTTTTCTCAAGCAATCTTTTGCAAAGCCAAATGCTCCCAGATCCTTAATTAAATTATTTGTCATGCTTCTGCAGCTGATCAGTGTATTCCAGTCTCAATGCTGAAACCCTGGTCCCATTGCTTGGAGAAGAGCCATAAATGCAATATGCTCTGACTTTAGGCAGTTCACAGATTGGCATGGGGGTGGAGGAAGAAACTCTTACAACTAGCTGCAGTGCAGGCAGTATATGTGCTCCATGGCAGGATCAATAAAGAGGCAACACAGGGAAAAAAGACAGAGAAGGTGAGAAAGAATGGTGCGTTTTGGAGTTTTCCTGAGAAAGAAGTGGTCATACTTTTGTTAGGTTTCCTGGGCTAAGAAAGGGAATGTGGGTCTTCTTGATAGAGGAACACACTGAAATAAATGTAGGAAAATGTCAGAAGTCCTAAGTTCCTAAGTGGAGCAAGCATCTCGGCATGTGGTAAGGAAATTTCAGCAAATGAGTCTAGAAAGTAAAGGGGATGCCATGCTGAGAACTGGGAACTTGAGATGGTTTTCTTAGAGAGATGAGTTGTGTTGAGATCCAGATTTTTCCAAGTTCCTTCTGATGGCCTGGGAGGAGGGATGTTGATTGGAGTGAGAAAGGACCCAGGGCAGGGAGGGTCAGCAAGGATCCTAGCAAGAGATGAAGAAAGGCTATCATGAGGAAGGGTTCACCCTGAGGATGAATCAGTAATATATTAAAACAGACTGGAGAGTAGAAAAAGACAAAACACAGTTATAGCATATTGATGGTTTTCTAGCACAGTTCACAGGGCTCAGGTTGGTACTGTCAAAACAGGAAAAAAAAAGAAAGATTTGAGAAGAAACAAATGAAATCAATAAGACATACCGCGGGTACGCATTCTTAGACTACTAAGATTTCTTCTTTCTCACATATCTGGTTGTTTCTTGATATATTATCATGCCAGCCAAGCCACATCAATAATAATAATAAAAACAGTTGCCATTGAGTTGATTTTAATTTATAGCGGCAACATGTGTATCAGATGAAAGCTGTACTCCATAGAATTTTTGATAGCCGATTTTTTGGAAGTTGATCACCTAGGCCTTTCTTTTGTGATGCCTCTGAATGGGTTTGAATCTCTAACCTTTCGTTTAACAGCCAAGCCTGTTAACATTTTTCACTATCCAAAGACTCCGCATCAGTAATAATTGTTGGTCAGGGGCATACCCAGCAAGCTAGTAAGAGACACACACAGACCTAATGTCCCACATTGCCTTGCTCGGACAGATCTCCAGAGGTGAGAGATGCAGGTGTGCATTTTACAGAAAAGACTGATGGGTGGCCCAGATGGAAATCTAATAAATGAAAAGAACCTAACACAATTTAAGACGTGCTGTCCATTTGATGGACCTGGCAAGCTGACTTTATTACAGACTGCTGCAGGTTATTGGGGTAGACAGTGACGGATCATTTTGTAGGGCCCAGAGGGAGCCAGGTCCATCTGCTTAGAGAAACAAATAAATCTCAGCCCATAAATGAGGTTAAAAAAGATTTGCAAGGCTCATTGATGCATATGTCCCTCTCTGGTGAGTTGTGGGGCAGATCACAGGAGGTGGCTCTGGTTGGTTCCCATACCTTGCCACTGGAGGAGAAAACAAGCTCTTGGGCATGTTCGCTTTTCCAGGGCACTTTCCCTTTTCACTTTCTAGGGTCTAGTTTGGGCAGAAAAATGGTCAACCGGCTGGGAAAGGATAAAAAGTGAATGAGAGGGAAAAGAGTCTCTCTGAGTAATCTTATAAAACAAAGCATAAATGTTTAACAGCCTGATCTTTCTGCTTATGTGATTTTTAGTGCAAGAGGGATGAATTGAGTGCCTCTGGAGGCTCTATGGCACTTGGCTGGAGGCTCAGGGGAGGGTGGCCTTCCGCCTTCAACAGGAAGCAGCCTGTTTGTGAGAGCACATAGATGGGTCATTGTTTTTAATAGGAGCTCAATTGATTTCCTAGAAATTGAAATGTTCCCTGATTGGGAAATGAAATTTCTACTTGGCGATTCCACCTTTTCCCAACCCTCAGTGAAAAGCCTTGCTGCACACTGCTAAATTAGCAGAGAAAGGTTACATGAAAGGTCTCAAGGCGTAATGGGAAGATTATCTCCTAGATTGAAACAAAATAGACCAAAGTAAAGCATTGCAAGGATGCAACTCCTTAGAATATTGTGAAAAAAACATTGTTATCAACCTTTTTTTTTTGGCTGATTTCCAATATCCCTGCTTTTTGTTACTCTCTTGCCATCATTAAAGCAACAGAAAACACAACAAACAAAAAACAGTTGTCATTAAGCTGTAATGATCCCATGTGTTTCAGAGTAGAACTATGCTACACAGGGTTTTAAATGGCTATTTCTCAAAAGTAGATCACCAGGCCTTTCTTTTGAGGCACCTCGAAGTGGACTAGAACTTCTAACAGTTGTAAGACAAACATTATCCATTTGTGGCATCTAGGGACTTCCTTGCCATCAAAATATCCCATTAGCGCTAAAGGATGAGCTTCTGGAATCAGCAGCAGAGAGGGTATCTCCAACCTGAGGGGCTTGCACTTGAAAAATATTTGTTTGTTTGTGTATATTGTGATTAAGTGAAAGTATAAAATCCAAATCAGGTTTTCATACCTGGCTTCCTACAGCTCCTCTGCTTCTCCTTGTCTCGTGACCGCACACTCCTCTTTTTCATTTTACACTTCTCGTATCCTCTTAACAAGTTCGTGCCCCCTCCTCTCCACCCCAGTCTCTGCCATCTGGAAAGATACCAGTAGGACAGACTCTTCTTACAAATGCATAGAACCATAAAGTACATCCATCACATGGTCACATTGTGTCCTCAGGTCTAGTCCATTTTGGTTCAAAGAGTTGACCTTAGTAATGTTTTCTAGACAGAGGCAGCAACGGGTCTAGAAGCCATGCTCCCAGGGGACTCCCCCAGGCCATTGGACCATCACTTGTGGTCTTTTAGTAGAGTTCTTGAGCTGCATCCTTCTTTTTCTCATGTTGCCACAGGGACTCAGCATTGTGTGCCCCATCACAGCTGTCTTTGGAGGTCACTGGGCACCATCTGTTTCTTCTGGTCACATGTTGATGCAGTCTCTCAATTTACATTGAGTCCTTCTGTCTCCTGGGCTCTTTTTTCCTTGTGTCTTGGTGTTCTCAGTGATCATCTGCTCCGGCTGAGTTGGGAGCATTCGGTGCACCTCAGATGGCAGCTTGCTAGCTTTTAAGATGCCAGACGCCACTCACCAATATGGGGTGTAGAAGACTCTCTTAGCAATAGGCTAATTGTGCTAACTGACTTCAAAGTCCCCTGAGAGCACTGTCCCCAGACCCTACCCCTGCTACTCTAACCTTGCTTTGTTGGGTTGAGATTAGAAGAGCTTTCAGCTTATGTTGAAGTTAAGTTGATCTCCGTTCTACTGTGGGCTGTCATTGCTTTCACTTAACCAAATTTCTATCAGCTAAAGTATGACCAGTCGTTGACCCCTCTCCTCACCCTTATAGCCATCAAAGTGTCTTTTCTTCTATACGTAAGTCTATTTTTAATTTGATTCCATAAATTTCTTCGTCTTTGATTTCTTCTATAATCCGTGGATTTTTGAGCAAGGTATTCAGTTTCCATAAGTTCAAATTTCTACCTATGTTTTTCTGCTATTCATTTCAACTTTTATGGCTTTATGGTCTGAGAACATGCTTTGCAATAATTCAATGGTTTGGATATTGTTGAGACTTGCTTTATGTCATAAGGCATGGTCTATTCTGGAAAGTGTTCTCTTTGCTTTAGAGAAGAAGGTGTACTTTTGTGTTGATGGGTAAAAAGTTCTGTATATTTAGAAGTGGTCTAGTTGGTTGTCGCAATAAGATCTTCTGTATCTTTACTGAGCTTTTACCTGGATGATCTGTCCACTACTGAAAGTGGAGTGTTGAAGTCTCCAACTATTATTACAGAGTAATTGATCTCATTTTTCAATGTTGTCAGTGTTTATTCAATGTATTTAGATGCTCTGGGTGCATAAATATTTAGTTTTTTTATGTTCTGATTATGTATTGAACTTTTCAGCAATAAATAGTGACCAATCTTGTCCACGATGGTGGATCATACATTAGTCTATTTTGTCTGAGATTAGTATTGCCACTCCTACTCTTCTTTGTATGTTGTTGTCTTGTTGGCTTAGAATACATTTTTCATCCTTTTATTTTCAGTTTGTTCATATCTTTGTGTCTAAGGTGTGTTTCATGTAAGCAACATACAGATGGATCATGTCTTTTGATCCAGAATGTTTCTCTCAGTCATTTTATTGGAGCACTTCAGTGTAGTTATTGATAGGTATCAACCACGTGCTCCTTGGAAACTTGGTGGGGCAGTTCTACTCTAACCTCTGGGGCCTCTACGAGTAGGACTTGACTCAACAGCAGTGGGTTTTATGCACTTTGTGTTGTCATTTTAATGTATTTATTTTTGTGTTGTTGATGTTTTCTGTTTTTCTTAATATTCTATTCTGGTTCATTCTTATTTATGGATTGACTTTTTATCTTTTTCAATGTTGCCGAGACTTCTGTATTCTGCTTCTTGTTTTGATACGTCTCATTGTTATTTTGCTTTGCAGCCAGCCCTATGATACCCCTTACTATTTTAAGTTTAAACCAGATTTTAACTTCTGCCTATCTTTTTAATGTCTCCTCCATCTAAAAGGGTTATAACTACTGCAATATATTCCTCTTTTTAATGTGATGATGTCATAGATTTTGTGATATGGTCACTGGTTCACTTCTTTTAATATTGTAGCTTTGTTTGAGCCCCATGATTTCTCTAGCTGAGTAGGATTCTGGATGCTGTGTCCTGCATTGCCTTCTTAACTATACACTTAATGCTTTTGTTTTTCTAAGCAAAGACCTTCTTTCAGAATTTCTTGTAGTTTTGATTTGGTTTTACAAAGTCTCTAAGCTTCTATTTATCTGTGAATGTCTTAACTTTGCCATCGTATCTGAGAGACAATTTTACAGGATATATAATTCTTGGTTGGAAGTTTTTCCCCTGCAAGGCTTTGAATGTGTCATCCCACTGCTTTCTTGCCAACATCATTTCTACCAAGAAGTCAGACAAAAGCCTACAGGGCTTCCTTTGGAATATTAGCTTTGAGTCTTGCTGCCTTTAAGAGCTTCTGTTTATATTTCCATTTATGAAGCTTGATTATAATGTGTCTTGGTGTCTTTTAGGGTGTACTTTTTGTGGTATTCAACACACATCTAGGGAATCTATGTTCTCCTCTTTCATAATTTCAGGTAAGTTTTCTGTCAGCAACTCTACAACAATACTCTGTATTTTCAGCTATCCCTCCATGTGCAGGAAGGAACTCCAATTATTTGCAAATTATTCCTCTCAATAGAGTATCACATGCTTCTTAAGGCTTCTTCATTTTTCTTATTTGTTTTCTCTGATTTCTCCTCACAAATGCTGATATCAGTTGCTCTGTCTTCAAGGTTACTAAGTCTGACTTTTATCTCCTCAGTTCTGCTCTTTTGGCTTTGAATTGAATTGTCTAATTCTGTAATTTTGCTATTGATCTGGAGATTTCAGATAAGTGATGTCCCATCAGTTGAAATAGCTTACTTAATTTTTCATTTTGTTCTGCTCCATTTTGTTTAATCTCTAGGAGGACTCTCTATATAATTCTTTTCAACTCAACCTCCAGTAGTTTCAGAAAGACTTCTTCATCTGGGAAGTTTTTTGATTCTGTATTTCAGGAGTTTTCTGGAGCCATAGTGGACTGCCTTTTTAAATGGTTATCTGTAGACTGTTGTCTGTGTGCCATCTAGAAGCTGTTTGATTTCTCTGGTTTGATTGTTGTCTGTGTACTGTCTAGAAGCTGTTTGCTTTCTGTCTCATCAAGCTAACTATCAATGTTATAAAACTTAAGTTTCCCAAAAGAGAGTTTTCTTTCTTTACACTCAATTATTATTATTATTATTTTGGTGAGGGGAGTGGTAACTGAAAATAGGAATCTTGTAAATCTGTAGTTTGAAGATCAGATTAGGAACCAAAATTCAATGATAAAGACTGCTACTCTATAGAACTAAAGATGTCTTGATAATATTTAACTTGTGTGTGTGTGTGTGTGTGTGTGTGTGTGTGTGTGTGTGTGTGTGTGTGTGTGTGATCACTGCCAGTTGAGCCAGTTGCCACTGAGTTGAATCTGGCTCTTAGTGACTCTATGTGTGCAGAAAAATGCCTCAGAAGGTTTTTCAAAGCGACAACCTTTTAGAAGCAGGTCTTCAGGCCTTGGTTTCGAGATGTGTCTGAGTGGGTTTGAACTTCCAGCTTTTTGGTTAGTACTCATTTGTGCCACCCTTGGGCTTCTTTTTATCCTTATGGAGATTCAAATGTAAAAGAGGAAGCAGGGAAGCACAGCATAAGAAATAAAATGACTATTTTATTCTATTTAAAAAGAGAAAAAAAGTTCTGTCAAGTTGATTCTAACTTAAAGAGATCCTCCAGGGCAGAGTAAACAGCCCTAAAAGGTTCCCAAGGAGTGACTGGTAGATTCAAACTGCTGACCTTTTGGTTAACAACCAAAGGGATTTTCAATTCTTCTTTGGTTCTTTTTGCATGAGTCTTTTTTATTTTTTTATTGTTTTGAGGATATACACAGCAGAACACACACTAATTCAACAATTTATACACAGACGGCACTTGGCTTGGCTAATTCAGTGACATTCATTACACTTTTTGAGTTGTGCAACCAGTCTCATCTTCTGTTTCTGAGTTATTCCTCCCTCATTAACATAAACTCACTGCCACCTAAGTTTCTGTCTTAGTCATCTAGTGCCACTTTAACAGAAATACCGTAACAGGATGGCTTTAAAAAGAAAAATTTGTTTTTTCACAGTCCAGTAGGCTACAAGTCCAAATTCAGGGTGTCAGCTACAGGGGAAGACTTTTCTCTGCTGGGTCTGAAGGAAGGTCCTTGTTATCAGTCTTCCTCTGGATTGGTAGCTTTTGAGTCTCAGGGGCCCTGTGGTCCTTTCCAAAGAATGTGCTCAGCTCTCAACATTGTTTCTTGGTGGTATGATTTCCTGAATCTATCTGCTAACTTCTTTCAAGGACTCAAGGAACCAAACAGTCTTACACACTGAGTCCTGCCCACTGACAGAACTGCCACTCAACCACCATCATTAACATCATAAATGTAGGAGTTACAGCAAAGAGGAAAATCATACAACACCAGGAATCATGGCCTAGCCAAATTGCCATACACATTGTTAGGGGAATACAATTCAATTTTTCTGTCAGAATACAGGTACTGACGACCTGGGATGCAGATTTGAGATTCAGGCAGACTCAGTAAGGACAGACACCTTGAGGAAGTGCTCATGACAGGTTTATTGGAGCAAAGACATAGCAAGGCAGCACAGCATCTCAGGCAGCAGTAAATTTCCCAAGGCAGCAGACAAGAGACTATGCCTCACGGCACAGTTACCTTATATACCAGTTTTACACAAAGGGGCTGGCTGCCAGATTTGAGCCCTCACACTGTTGAATCACTTTTATGCTGAAGGCCTGTACCTGGCCAAAAGGCTGAGCAAAGGCAACATTCCACACTATCCCCACTCCACTCCAAACTCACCATACAATCTATATGTTAATCCTTCTTCAAAAGTCTCTGAGTGAGGTGTGAGGCTATATTGATACAAAAGCCACAACAATGACAGGCAACAACAAACAACAAATTAGTCCATAGGTTGGTGTGGCCTGTATAGGTCCACAGAAGTCTATCCAGCAATCCCCTCCCACACCCCGAGTCACCTGCTCTTATAAAAAGGGGGGATTTATCCTGCAGTTCAACTGCTTTAGCTGCGAGCCACTCCAGGCTGTCCCCAAACAGCATACCCCATCCAAGGTCAAACATGACCCGCTTGTTTTCTCTCCGGGAGCTTCACATGCTCCCAAGTGGCAGTCCTGAGGGTGTCACTATGCCCCCATTTTTGCCACCATGTCCAATTTTCTCCAGTGGCGGGGTGAATTTTCCAAAGAAGACCTCCTGCAGCACTGAGCAAATTCAATGAGCTGATTGGTTGGAGACCTCTGTCAGGGCACGAGCTCAGTCAGTCAAAGTGTCTAGTGGCTAGCCATTGGCTAGAAAGAAACATCAATAGAGGGAGATCTTTCCCATCTGACATAATACAAGTCACTTGTACACCCCAGGACAAAAGAGTAGCTGGCAAAGAGTGTCCAATTACATTTATGTGTCAGCATTTCAGGGGTCACAGCCCCCACTGAATCTGTTTGGGGGTGCTCACCACCCTTTGAGGGTGCTCATTAGAGCACACTTGACAGGTGTCTGTCACCTGCTATACTTCTTTGTGCATGATCAGCAGGCCCCAAGCCTGCCTCATGGTCTTTTGCAGCTTCTCCTACTGCTTTTTCTATATTATGAGGGTGCTTATTTTGCTCCAGCCTCAGGCCCCTGCATGGGACCTGGTTCCAGCCACCTACCGTGGGCTCTGGTTGACCTTGTTTTTAAGTCTCCACAAGCACTTTCAGTAACAGCAATTTTTCTTAGGTTTTCTGCCCCTGTCTCCACACTCTACCATTGTCTACCTTCAGCACCTGGCAGAGCCTAGGGGCACACACGTGGTACTACTCTATTTAACTTACAGTAGTCAACTCTCACAAGCCAGGGGCTACCAGAGTTCTTCACTGGCCACACTAGAGAGTTGAAGAGGCTTGGACTAACCTCATTATCTAAGTGCAATTCTTCAGTGGTTTCCTCAATTTCCTTGTGTCCACCCTGGGAGACAGTACTGTTTTAAATTTACAACTCTCCTTGGAGCTGGCTGCTCCACTGATGTCGCTCAGGCCCAACCCCTCACCAACTGTTTTTATAGCCCTTTGCTATAGTCTGAATTCTCTGAGTACTGTTTGCACTGCCACATTTACAACCCATTTAGGAGCTAAAACCTCCATTGGGGCCATTCAAGTACTATCCCTCATCATGGCCTTTGTGGTCCTCAACCGCAGTCAGAACTCTCTGGCTCTCGTTTGAGATACCTGACCATGCAGGATATCTATACCCGGGATATATTCTGGCACTGGGGAAACATGTACTTTATAAACTCTAGGGTGCAGGCAGCCAATGTTGTTGCTGCCACATCTATTTATCACTTGCAAGGGCCCAGAGAACTTTCTAAGGTTGCCATGGATCAGAGAGCATGCAGCCCCAGTATCTACCAATGCTGTTACCCATTGCACGTTTGAGGACCAATAAATGGTTAATCCCACATAGAGCTTGGGCCTCCAGCAATGCCTCGACTCCCCATGTGGAGATGCTGGCCTGAATTCCAGGCAAATAGTCAGATGGCTGAGCCTTCAATGTCACTGTTTCTCTAAATAATCTCATAGCTACTTAGCTCAGGCCTCTCCTTGCTCTGTCTGTCGGAACCCTCCTTTTGCTCTCCTTTTCTTAAGTTTAGGAGCACGATATATTGTTAAGGCTTTAACTTCTATCACTGCTCCATCAGCACACTGTTGGGTTTCTCATCTACCTTTTCTTGGCTGACACTCTTTCCGGCAGTTCTGCATACACTGGGGATCAGGTTACCCTGAGGAGTTCCTTTTCCCTTCTGGCATCTCTCTCCCTTACTGAACACTTCTGCTGAATGAGTGGAGGTGGAAGCTCTGCGTACCGGCTTGGGGTTAGGGCACCCACTTAGTACTCTGCCTCGGGCTCTGCTCACCTCTGACTCTGGCTGCTTCAGGTCCCACCAGCTTCCGGCCTCAGTCTGGGCAGCATCCTTGTTTTCAGTGAATATCCCCTCTCGGCCATTCAGAGCCCCCTGCTGCATTTGATGGCATCTAAAATTTCACCCTCAGAAACAGTTTCCAGTGGGAGGGGTGGCTCCAGGGGCTTGGCAATGGCAGGGCTGGCTTATTGGCACTGCTCAGAGAACACATACCCTGGGGTACAACAGCACCTGGCTGGGCTATCAGGACATGCCCACAAATTTGTTCTACTACAGGAGCCTCTAAACCTGCAGAATACGTGGTGAACAGCTACAGCAGTGCCTGGAAATGCAGACTACTGCCTTGGTAACTCAGCAGGACTTGGGGCCTCACTCCCCCTTCCAGGATCACCTGTTCCAGAACCCCATCTGTACCGCAGTGTACATAGCCCAAGCTCTGCCCTGCCGTACCTCACCCTGTGATCACTGGGTTTTAGGTTTCTTGGGGACCTTTTCCCATTACCTCAGGAGGCTGCCTTGATAGGGATGGGGAACAGCTTTCTCACAGGAAATACAGGGGAGATTCGGTGAGAAGACTGAGTTTCCAAAGCAACTTGTGCCTGTTGCTGTCACAGCTGCTACTGGAGGCTGCCTGTATCAGCTTGCAATGCTCATGCCCCAGCTTGAGCCTCTAGCTCTGACTCCGTAGCTGCTTCCGTAATTGCCTTTAAGGATGTAAGAAAGATCTAGCCCACTACTCCAGAAGCAGCACAGGCTGCTTTTTCCCCCAAAGTTTCCCCCAAGGTGTGCAAGGCTTTCTCAACACTAGCTGGAGTCCCATCCACCTCTGGCCAGTCCTAGAGAGGGGACCAAGCTACCAAGACTATTGCCACTGAGAAACTGTATAGTAAGGGCTGGCCATCCCTCTGGTCCCCCCTCAGTCTCCATGGCGGTCTGTACTGAATCCTGCCAACATCACCACTTGTCTAAAATGTGGGTACTCAAAACCAGGGATGCAGATTTGAGATTCTGTTAGACTCAGTGAGGACAGAGGCTCTGAGGGAATGTTCACAGCAGGCTTATTGGAACAAAGGCACAGCCAGGCAGGGTAGCATCTCAGGCAGCAGCAAATAGCCAAAGGCTGTGGCACAGAGACCTATATACCAGTTTTACACAAAGATGGCTGGCTGCCAGATTCAAGTCCTCAAGGCCAAGCTGGGTGTAAACACGTTATGTCATACTGCTGAATCACTATTATATTGAAGGCCTGTACCTGGCCAAAAGGCATGAACAAAGACAACTTTCCACGCTACTCCCACACGATGAAATTTTCCTGTCTGCTCTTTTGAGCTGCAATTGTCAATCTGATCTCTTACAGAGACATTTTAATTGCAGTGCTCAAGGCAGATGTTCTTACTAGTTAAGCTGCACTATTGTTTGGTTTTAAGAATACTTGGTTCCTTGATTTTGGAGGGTTAGGGTCACAGCTTCATGGGACATTGCAGTTAATTGGCTTATTGCTTCTTCTCTTTTACTGCCTAGTTTTTACGTAGTGTCTGGGGTGTTGGAGAACAAATGGAATGGAATCGAGGCAGAGACACATCAGTCGGAGGGGCCAGTGAAGTGTATTGAAAGAGAAAAAGAGTGGTGTCTGAGCTGAGGGTTGATTCATCTCACCCCTGCAGTAGGGTCAGTTTTTTAAAGTTTTGATGAAGTAGTGCGGGGTGAGGGCCTTTATGGTTTGATAAGGAAGGAATGTTAATTAAGAGGGGAGAGAGACAGTGGAAAGAAATTCCAGTAAGGTGTTTTTATGGCCTGATAAGAGAAGTATTGATCAGAAGGAGGAGGGAGTACCTTTGTTTATAGTCTCAGTTTAACAAGGGCAGAGCTTTACTTAGGAGGGTGGAGGCATAAAGTTTTGTTTGTGGTTCAGATTCCTATGGGCTGTTTGGGGGGTAATGGTTTATGCTAAAGCCTCTCTGAAATCCAGGGACAGAGTCTGCTCATGGGATCTTAAAACCTTGCAAGTAGCCATAGAAGGTACAACAATCCTTCATTTACCTCAAACAACAGAGAAAGGAGAGTCAGCAACAGGAAAAAGCAATAGAATGGGTAGCTAATTGTCTCTGCAAACAATTGCCATCTTTGCCATGAGACCAGGAGAACTGGATGGTGCCTGGCTACCGGTACCTGACATTTTGGTGAAAGATTCTACAGAAGAATCTTGATCAAAAGGGAAAAATGCAGAACAGAATTTTAAATTCTATTGGAATCCCAGTCTTCTGGAGCAATGGAAGCTGGATATGCCCCTAAAAAAATTGCCCTGAGATAATCTTTAAACCTTAATCCAAAAATACTCCAAGTCTTTCCTTTCGCTTCCAGCTCAAGTATAGTAGGTACCTCATGAGGTCATGCTTCTTTCCTGAGGTCCCACATGTCATTGTAATAAGTCAGTGCTCTCCCTAGAGGCAAGATCAGAAATATCAGAGTAAAAAAAGACTTCTTGTTTTAAAATGGGGACATTTGAGGGTAACTGCCATTTAAAAAGAAATAACTTCTGTTGATGAAAGCCTGGTGTGTAATGGTTAAGTGCTACAGCTGCTAACCAAAAGGTCAGCAGTTCAAATTCACCAGGCACTCTTTGGAGGCTCTGTGGGGCAGTTCTACTCTATCCTGTATGACCACTGTTTTAGTCAGCTGGTGCTGCTCTAACAGAAATACCACAGAGTGGATAGTTTTAACAAAGGAAGGTTTATTCTTACACAGACTGGTAGCCTGCAAGTCCAAATTCAGGATGTCCACTCCAGGGGTAGACTTTCTGCATTGTTGGCTCTGGAGGAAAGTCCAGTATTGCATCAGGCTTTGTCCAGGGAGCATCTTGGTGCAGGAACCTCAGGTCTGAAGAATGCACTCTTCTGCTAGTGCTGCTTTCTTTATGGTACGAGGTTCCTGATTCTCTGCTTGCTTCTCTTTCCTTTTATCTCTTGTAGGATGAAAGGATTGGGGGTGGGGCAAGCCATAGTCCAGGGAAGCTCCCTTTACAGTGGAGCAGGGAGGTGATCTTATAAAGGGATTTACAGTCCCACCCTAATCTTTTTACACCACAGGAAAATCACAAAATGGAGGACAATCACAAAATACGGGGAATCATGGCCCAGCCACATGGCTACACCTACTTTTGGGGGGACACAATTCAATCCATTGCAGCCACTGTGAGTCAGAATTGACTTAATGGCAATGGATTTGGTTTCAGTTTGGGGAATGAAAAGTCATTATCCTTTTCTTTAAATTCTATTCTGTTAGATTATTTCCACAATCACTTTTGCCAAGAATTTTCAAACTGTTATGATATGGTGAAAAAGGTGGAGCCAATTTAGAAGTTGGGGTAATAGTTTTGATATTTTTTGAAATAAATCACTGATTTGTCTTTCTTCATTTTATATTTACTATTAGTTGGTACTAGTCCTATGTGTTAAGATTTATATCTAGGACTTAGTGAGGACCCACTGGATTGCCAATTAGGTCATCATTTTAAATTACAATTTACTTTTTAAGATGACTTAAGGCAATATAGCCTCTATATCAGACTCTGAGTCATATCTTAACCAGGGTGATAAAAATCTAACATTAGAAAGGACTTTTTTTTTTTTTACTGATACACTATTATGTGTACAAATGGTACGTAGTCTACATTATTTAGGAAAAAATAAAAACAAAAAAACCCACAACAACCAAAAGTCTAGAAACACAGTGAATAACAAGGGTATTTTTACTTTTTATTACTATTTTTTCTAAATACTTATCAACATTGACATGTATGAGTTTAATCTTGGTTTCAGGATAAATTTTATATTGAATACATTTTATTTATTACCACAGTCAAAATCTGTCAAAAAGTGTTTTGACATTCCTAGCAACATAGGAAAGGGTTCAGAGTAGGGCTCATTCTTCAAAAGTGATGGATATAGTTCTTTTCTTGTTGTTTCTTCATTAATAAATCTTATTTAAATGGTAGTAGAACAGTCTTGTGATATTTTTGAGAGCAGTTATAGTCTAAAAGTTGCCCTTGACTGAAGATTGTGTCTATGAAGTCTTTTAGAGACATCCATTTCTTTGCCAATGAGTCCTAATATGGAAGCTACCA